>OY728160.1:1861327204-1871327204 GCA_963277665.1 Viscum album | reverse complement strand
TACATAATCAACTTACTAAATAAAAAAATATATGTGATAAATAAATTATATATTAAAAATCATATGTATCAAAACTTATTGTATTTACATATGATATTTTATTACCCATTTATCAATAGTCCCTTCTTAAAATCATGTTTCTAGTAATAACAACTTTTTATCATGTATGTTTTCATTTCATATTTTTAGTACTTCTTAATTGATAATGGTTAGATATTATCGATCATTTTTAATATGATATAAATATCATATATATTCCATATATATATATATTTATAGTAATCCATAAAATTTAGAGATAGAAAATGAACAACAACATTCCTGGAGATGGTGTGTCATATGTATGCATGAATGTTGCTTCCATTTTCTCGATGGATTAAATGAAATAAAGATAAATAATATATCACCATTAATGAATAATTTTTATTTGGTATACATATAAAATATTTTTTATTCAAAACTTTTATTATTTCATTCAATTTAATGCATATGTGAATAACAAATCACTCAATTTCACGAGGTGGTAGTCCGCCGTACACTTGAGTGATATTATTATATTTTAACCAAATTAAAATTATGGGGGTATATGTGATATCATAATTTGAGAAGTAAAAATATTTTATAATATTAATATATATATATATAATCTCTCTATAATATCATATAATTAAAATAGTAATTAGAAACACGTGAGATCGATTCGTGAGGTGGTAGTCTGTCGTACATACGAGCGACATTATTGTTTTCCGAAATGTTTTGAGGTAAAAAGGTTGAGGTGGTATTATAATTTTAGAGGTATAAAAATACCATAAATATAATATATACATATTAAATCCATAATTATCCCCATCCTTTCAAGGTTCTCACGGAAAACAAATAACATCAGTTTTTTTGTTGGTAGTCCGCCACACACATGAGAGATGATTTTGTATCCCATTTGATGGAAGTGTAGATGTCTATTTGTCATGGAATCAAGATGAATAAATATTTTTATATGTAAGATAATTAGGATAATATAACATAATGTTTTAATAATAATTTAAGGATTTGGAGGAAGGAATTAGAAAAATTCTTGTTTAGGGACGTTACCTCTTCCTCACACAACATCTTTTAGTTTGCAGCAAAAGACTTACTAGGAAGAATTTCGAAAAAACTATTTCTTATATAATGAGATTATGAAATTAAATAATTTATTTTTAAATTAATTAACTTACTAATATTTTCTAGGTTTTGAATAGGTTAGGAGAGTGAGTGGCCTTTTATAATTTAGGTGAGTGGCACAGTTGTAATTTTTGTAAATAAAATGGTTTACCAATGTTTTTTGCATGGAAAAAGGATTAAAATGGTTTATTATCCATATTTATATATTATTCCATCAAAATATATCTATCGAATGGTTTTTTAAATTTTTATCATACATTTTACCCCTTTATGTTTTATTTTAACCGCATAGTAAACTTATTTTCAACTTAAAAATGGTAGTTAATTTTTACTCTTTTTACTATTAATTCTGGTGAAAAATAAATTTTACGTTATTAGATAATATAAATTATGATAATTTAAAAAATATTTAATCAATTTTTACAAATTTTATTATCATAATTGGAAGAATTTAAATTAAATTCAATCCCGTGAACGTGATGGGAAAATTGTATTCCAAAGAGAAGTTGGTTAAATGTTTAAATTGTTTTTTCAGTCAACACTCAATATAAAATTTATTAAAATTACATAAATTTCATTAATTAACATATTATTGAACTAATATATCATTTCAATTCATATTAAAATAATTTTTATGTTTTTAAAATCTATAAAAGAAATGAAAATAATAAATTAAAACAATAATTTTCACTATTCATGGAAAAAAATTATCTTCTAAGAAAATTATGAAAGTATCACTCCATGATAATAGTTAAATATTGATTAAAAAATTTATTTTATTTTTTCAAATATATTTTATAGAAGTGAAAAAAATTATTAAAAATAAGTGTGTAAAATGAGACAAAACATCATGTTTAGAAAAATAATGTTTCTAGGCGTAAAATTGGATTTATTAATTTGTCTTATATAAATTAAAAATAAGATGAATTTTCAAAACTTTCTTAATTATATAAAACATAATTTTATTAAAATCATTGAATAAACGAATTTTAGTTAATTTATTGACATAAAACATTTTTTTGGGAATAAAAATAGTTTTGTAGAAATGATTTACCTTATTTTAAAATAGATTTCATTTTCATTTCTAATTAATTAGTTTGAAAATATTTAATTTTATATAAATTTGTAAATAATATATTTTAATAATTGAATTAATCGTATTCATAACCACAATTCAAATGACTGGCAAATAACTATCATAATATTTTAATAGAATATCCCATTTCATTAAAACTCATTTTTGAGTATAGTGCAATATATGAAAGAATTTAAAACTATTTAAACATATATTTTCCTAAAATCATGTGGTATTAAAAATAAGTAGAATCCATGAATTCCTAATTAACCATTAATTAAATCAAAATAATCATGTTCAAGAGGTTAAGAGAAAATATAAGCAGGTTGATATTCTATGATAACATATTCAATTATGATATCACACTTTTGGAAGTGATCTCTTATGAAATAGTTCCTATGTTCAAATTTTTTAGTTAAATAGTTTTGGAAATAATATTTTGAAATATAATTGAAATTAGTTTTATAATAATTAATAATAAAATGGGTATATGTAAGCCCAACGTATAAGGGAGATTGTTTTGTCCTTATTATTTGGGGAAAAACTGCCAAAGACTATGTATTTTGCTTCAGTTATATAAAGTAAAACAGGGTTATGATTTTTTCTACTCCATGAAAAGATTGATTTTCTATATAGGTTTATATTCTTACTTTTACTTTTCTTATATTTTTGGAATCCTCCAATATAATCATAAAAACCCAGTTAATTCAAAATAAGTTACATTTATATAAAACAATAAAATAATCTCTCTTTCTTTTGAATAATGAAAAATCCATTTAACAAATTCTAAATGAAATTCCATTTTATTTTATTGCAAATGAGTAGAAACATGAACACCAAACATGATTCAAGGTCGTTGTAACACCCCAAGATTTTACGAAAAATATTCTTTTTAATTTCATTAATGTCGTGTGTTTTACGCTACACCAAAAGGAGCTTTCACAACACGCATCTTTGACTTTCCTTGCATTACACGCAATCGCGACCTTCCTCGATAGCATGTGTAGTACGCAATACCAAGTTTCACTAAACAACGATATGCTATTAAAATATTATTAAAACTAGCCGTTATGAATAGTAATAACCACTTTTTGAAATTTTGTAAATTTTATTTTTCAAAATGGACTTCATTTTTGGATTCGTAATATCGAAATTAGCTTAGGGTGAAATTTTGGTACTTTTCGGATAACTTTAATATTTTGATGAATAGTGAAAATTACTAAATTTTAATTAAAAACAACATTTTTAATCAAAATAATTAATAGTGAAAAATTATGAATTTTATTGGTTTTAAAGTATAATTAGAATATATTTTTACCATTTTATCCAATGGTGTTCATTATAATTAATTTCACTTTGAATTTGGACCTAAACAATTGTCAAACTTTTGATATATATTGTTTCTTAAAAACACGCTATTTTTTGTTACAGCGTGAATTAATTATAAAATTAATTAATGCAACTTATATGTTAGGAATTTTGTAAAATAGATATTATTTTTTAATTCGGAATATCAATTATAGCTTAAGGTGAAATTTTGGCATTGTTCTGAAAAACTTCAATTTTTGATGAATAGTGAAACTACTAAGTGGTAGTTAAAAATACTGAATTTTTCATAAAACGTAATTTTACCGCTTATGTGAGTGGAATTTCAAAAATCCGAGAGAAACGGTTGATGTCAGTAAGTAAAATGTGGTTCAATGAGATGAAAATAATTTTTGGTGAATAGTAACTTTTTACTTTTTTTACCACAGTTAAAAGTAAATAGTGTAATTAAGGGTAAAAATAATATTATTATTACCCTAACACATGTCCTAATTCTATTGGATAAGTTTAATTCGACCAAAAACCACCTTAGGAATAAAATATGACCATTTAGGCCCACTTGGATTAGATTAGGACATTTATTATTAATTTATTTAAAGAAGGGTTAAAATAGTTAAAATCAAAGTTTAATAAGTTAATCATTTTTAATATAGGGTTATACATAAGATAAATTCGAATATAAATATTAATTAGAAATCTAAAAATATTTCCTACATAATGGTATTTTATTTGTAATTTTTAGACATTAAAAAATGTAATTTATTTATGTCACAACGATTATGCAGTAATTATCTTATTAATGAAATATTGCCATAATTGATGTTATAAATACCCAAATAAATGTAATTTGAGACTTTTTATGAATTAAACTAATTTTATAGGTTAATATGACATGTTATTATTCATTTAATTAACTTTTTTCGAACTAATCATTCTGTTATGATTTTCACAAAAATCAATTACTAAATAGTGTCAAAATTGACATAAAATAGTTTTTAAAACAAATATTATATTATTAATTGTTATTTTATTCCTAAAAATCTAAGGTTCGACCAAATGACTTAGATAAGGTTATATATATTAATAATAAACAACTTGGGGTTCTATTGGCTTCTTATAGTAAGTTTATTAACCTTATAGTGTAAGAACATAAAAAGACACGGTAAAAGTAAAATTATCTAACTTAAAGTTAAATATAAATTATAAGGGTAAAATAGGAACCTAAACTTTTCTAAATTCTATTGGATGATAGGATTTCGACCCATCCCCACCTTATCTTCGAAATAAATCAATTTGTATCTATTTAAAACCGAATTTGACTTTATAATAAAATAATAGTTTTAGTTATTCCAAAGGTGCCCCTCTCCTCCCTTAAAAAAGGGCACCTCCTCCCTCTCTTCCTCACACCACTTTGAGCCTCCAAGCTCCGACAAACCCTGCCAAAATCTCTTTTACACTTCCCTATAAACATCCTAGAGGTTTGGGTCTTCTTCAAAGACCAATTTTAGTGCCCTAAAAAAAGATCTCAAAGTGGCGCTTCAAAGAAGAGGTAATGTCCGTTACCGATTCTTTCAACTTTATTTCTTCTTCCACTTATTCTTCTTAGGTTGTTTCATTATAAAGTAATAACATCAGTATCACTCATATACTGATATGTTATTATAAGTATGAAGCAACCCTATTTCACCATCAATCCATCCTACAGAAAACAAAATCACCGCGCGTGTGTACGTACGGAATACCGTCTCCACGCCGTGGTGTAATCTATTTTCCACCACCACATTACTTGGATGGGTATAATGGTGTACATAATAACTATATATGATTATTTTAAAGTGATATTGATTCTGAAATAGTATACATACACTCCAATACAATTCCATGATCATGAGAACGATATCATCGCTCGTGCGTACGTATGGACTACCGTCTCCACGATGCGATGAGATTCATTCTCCACGTTAACCATTCATGAATGATTATAAAGTATATATAATAAGTAATCATGAAATATATGACATAATAATGATACTATATTTATGTGTATATATATTTATGTCATCTACTTAATTCCATTCAACTCAATAAGGAAACGAAAACAGCGTTCATGCGTACGTACGGCCTACCGTCTCCATGAACGGTGTATTTCTTTCCATTTACTGATCTATTATATATATATATATATATTCTGAATATATATTATATATAAATCATGTTTTATATTATGGAATTAAGTAATCATGATCTAAGTAATCATATGAATAATTACAAGTAAAAACACGGATGACAAATGAAATGATTTTACCCAAAACGCTCTTTAACATGGAATTTACAAAGGAATGGGTAATATAAAGTCATAAGTGAACCATATATAATATCATAACAATGAATATGATTCGGTAATAATTCAATGACATTATTTAAATCATTATACAGGAGTTTCGGACACGTACGAAGAATATCGGACCTAAGGTAAGGGATAATTGTGAAAATCTCATTTTTATCCGAGATTGCTTATTCGTAAGTATTTACTGGGGTTATTTCTATCATCCATGTCCATGTTTTATAAAAGTTTTTTCATGTATTTTTAAATACCTTTTTACCCATTTTTGAATTTTACTACATGGTGTGTAAGGAATCTTTCTTTTGTTTACGTTACGAGGTACTTTTTGACTTTTCCGGCAAAAGTATGAGAAGAATGTTTTTTTGACTTATACGGCACGAACAGATTTTTACGGTTTTATAAGGCCTTATTTTCATGAAGCTTACTCCAAAATATTTCATGACTATTTTCAACAAAATCTTTTTATTTTAAAATTACATGATGTTTTGTGAAAATAAATTGATTTTGAAGAAAAAAGGATATTTTCCTCAAGAATTCATTTCAAGTGTTTTATCAAAACCATTTTCCATCTAAGATGACATTATTTCATATGTGTATGTTTCAAGTATCATGTCTCTATGATTTAAATGGTTTCACTTTCCTTATTATGAAATTATATCCAATTATTTTATATGGATTATGTGATGATGGGATGATGTTTATGAAACCCATTTTATTCTTTGGGTTATGATGAATGATTTATGTTTATGTTGTTGTAGAAGTAAGAATGATTTCATTAAGAGATGGGTGGGACCTATATCTCCCTCCAATGCATTGGGTAAAGATTTTATATCTCATGAGATAGACATGGCTGGAATGGTAAGTTAATCCAGTTCAGTGTTACAGGACTGAAACGAGGAGTGAACTCGATTCAGAAAGGGACTTTGTCCACTAAGATGGTCTTGGCAGCAATGCCTTGGCTACTATGGAAATCATTACATGTGCTTAATGGATGCCACAATTACATGTTTTATTCCCATGCTATGTTATCATTATTTATGTTCCATTATGATCTATGCCTTATGTACTTCCATGTTTTAAGTCGTTGCTCAAGATTTTGATGATTAAACATTATGTTCATGTTTTTAGGTTCAAATGTGTGTGGTATGTTTTATTTTATCCATGCTTACCCTTACTGAGCATTTGAGCTCACCCTTCTTATGTTTTATTTTCCCCCAGGATTAAAATAAAGGTTTTAGGTAAGGAAACAAAAAGTGGAAGATCTTTATGGGAGATGTTGAAGATCTTTCACCACGATTAGAAGATTACGTTCCAAGTTTCCAAAGACACTAAACTATTACGGTCCTTGTGTGTCTGTTTTTGTTATGTATTATGTATTCCGCAAAAGTAATGTAATATCTATGTACGTCAAGCTTCGGGTCTCTACAATCGCATCACAGTAAGGTACAATAAACCAAAAATCACACATCTACGAAGTCTGTTATCGAACATCTAGTTGGCTTCATCTAATGTTAACTTATATATATTTTTAATGAGAATTGTATTTTCCATTTCATGATACATGTCAAAATTTTTTATGATTTAATTAGTACATTTTCATTATATTATAAAAATACCTTCATTTAATTGAGAAATATTTTATCCAATAATGTATTTGAGTTTATCCATAATGATATTATAATATTTCTTCTTAATTAAATTAGAAAATTCCAAACCAATATATTAATTGGTTGTGAAAAAAATATCATCATAAACATAAATTTAATAACGTAACAATTCATCTGAGATGTGTTTTTGAAAAATAGTTAAATAAAATTTTACTATTTTAAAACCATTTGATAAAAGAAAGTTTGATAAAAGTTCATACCAATCATGATGGTATTATTTTGAAGCATAAAGTGATTTATATATCTTAAGAATATTATTTAAAGAAATATGAATTTTAATGTCAGGTGGATCTTTCACAAAAACCATTTAATTAATAAAAAAAATTAAAAGTGAATTTTAGGTCCATTTGAACGATTTTCACATCAATATTAGAGGAAAATGCCGAAATTTTATAATAGAGTCTAACCAAGTTATAAGTGATGAGGTTTTAACATATGAAACTCGATCTTCTTGGTTATAACCATGGGAAACTAACCAGGAATTATTTTAGTAAATTTTACAAGTATGATATAACTGGTTCTTCAAATCCATTTAAACCCTATGTCCATATGATCATAAGATCTTTCAATAAGAGTTTATATATCATTTGGAATGATTTTATTTTGATTATCTTATATAAAATAAACCCATTTTTCATTGTGAATGGTATTGATAATATTTTGGGGGTTCAAAGTGAGAGATAAAGGATATATGTTTTCACACACTTAGGACTAATCTTCTAGTACCAGTTCTGATTTTCAAATAAGTAATTACTTTTTCCTGGAGTTAGTTTTCAGATATTTTAAAATATTCATGTATATAATTTGAATGATATTCCTATTTAACATCATATTATTTAGATTGAAATTTTTAATTTAATATAATATTTTAAAAATAATTTTTAGGATCTTATTTTTGTAATTTTTTTAAAAGACAACATTTAATTATTCTTAAAATGTATTAGTAATTTGGTTAATGACTTGGTATGACTTGAAATATTTTGAGAACCAAATAATGATAACATAAATATATTGTGTATAAAATTTTGTAATATTTTAATTGGTGTTGAGAATGAAACATTTTTAACCAAAAAAATTAAAAAATTTCATATTAGGTATTCTATTTTCCAATTTTAAGAAGTGTAAATTTTGAGATAATGTCATACAAAAATATGATTATTGATATAGAAAGTAGTATTCGCAGCCTCAACCCAATTTTTTTGTATACTAAATTTATATAAAATATTTTGACCATTTTTATGGATTATTTAATTTCAACACTTTATTATCCCAATTTTTTAGGGGTATATAAGAAATAAAAGGATTATTATATCCTTGAGAATTAAAAAAGTCATTAAATTCCATATCAAATTATCTGATACGATCACTTCAAATTGAAGATATTTTATAATATTTTTCATTTTAAACCCTTTTTTAAAATATGATTAAATATTTTAAATATTCATTTTTACAAGATAATAAATAAGACCAATGGAAACATTTATTTTCCTTACCAATTACAAAAATAAATTATTTAGCTCTAAGATATTCAATTTAAGGAGGTTTGAATAAATCATGATTAATTAATTCAAGACAATTAGAATAATAAATTCATTTTATTAATTTTAAAATAAATTTTTCTTTCTTACTATATTTCCATCCATCATAAAAATATCATATTTTAAATATGGTTTTTGTTATATTTAATACCAACTAATGATAATTGATTTTTATGATTGAGTTTGGGCTATAGTGACTAAGGAGACTATTCTAAATCAATGACCCACTAACATGTCCACTCAAGAATTTTAAATTTTGGGTTATGATAAATTTGAAATTAATTATATAAAAATATTGAAATTGAGAATTAACATATACATTTTTTCCTTTTTAGCTAAAAAATATATGACAATATTTTCAAAAAAGTTTAAAACATCAATAAAAATAGAAAACTTATTAGAAAATTATGTGTCAATACAATGGTAAATAATTTTTTTAATGATATTTGATTTTGAAAAATTGATGGTTCCTTCAGTTATTATCTTACCCATACAGTTATCCCTGATGTTAATGTAACAAGCTACTATATTATCAATTTCATTGAATCTAGATAGGTGACTATAGATGTTTCTTGAGAAACCAACATCAAGATGTTGCGGTTCTTCTTGGAGTTTTCATAGAGGAAATTATTCCTATTAAATAAAACAATTAAATGTTTTCGTTGCCAAATTATTTTTTTCCACTTATGGGGATTTACATATCCACTTTAGGATACAAATTTCATGGGTTTTGTGGTTTTAATTTTTCTAGGGAGGTTTCGAATTTTTGTCTCAACTATACTTCTTTGATACATATGATATATTATACACTTGTCTTCATTTATGAGGTCTATATAATTCTCATTTGGCAGGTTATATAATGAATATACTAATTTTCATGATATTATTAGTTTCATTTAATGATAATCTTTCATTTTTTATGCCACTAAAAGATAATAATGTGATAATAGTATTATGTTATAGTCTCATTGTTTATCATGATTTTTTGTGATTAAGTCTCCAATGTTAAAATCTTATAATCTACCTCTCAATAGTTATCATGGATTTTATTATCCTATATTTATATCATGAGATTAAATTTTTCGCATTATTTCCCTCTCCTCATGTAGTCATGAGTATAAAGAAATTTGTTTTTTTTAATCATATTTATTTTTATCTTTTACTGAATTTTTTTTCTCCAAAAACCATGTTTTCAAAAGTTATAGAAATCATTTCCAAATGAATTAGTAATGAAATTTTTACCCATGTTTAATTGTTTTTAAAAATTTTAAGGAATATTAGTGTCATATCAAAAAAACAATGACTAATTGTATTTTATAGAAATTTTGAATGGATTATTTATTTTAACATGTATGGCTGAAATAGAATTTCCCATCACCATGAAAACTATTTTCCCTGTAGAATCCTTTATATTTTTTAAATATTATTTTCAATAAAAAGGATTCTCAAAATGATTTATTTTTTAAAATTTATTTTCAAAAAATGATTAATATTTTCCACATGAAAATTTGTAAATAATTTTTAATGATTCCATTATATGAATCAAAATATGTTTTCATTGAAAATAATTTTTACAATATTAGATGGATGTTAATGTTTTTATTTTTTTTAAATGAAACTTCTATTTTATTCAAAAATTATTTTAATGAACATTTAAAGGTATTTCCATTCTTCAATATCAATAACCCTATTTTTTACTTATGCTCCATTAAGTAAAATTTGTAATGATTCCATCCTAATTATTTCTCTGGATGAATTAAGATTGTTTCAAAGTGGTTTTCATGGAAATTATTTCTTATCCATAGGCCATTCATGTTTAAAAGATATTAACATGAAAACCATTTCATTTCCATGGGATAAGTATGTTATAATGTGAATAATTATAGTTTATATTTGTTTTAGAATGAAATTAAAAAACTATGAACTTAATTAATATGGTATTTCTTAGATATTTATATTATGGGTGACCCAAATAACATTGGGTGAGCCCATTACAGCTTATACAATGGGATGGACTGAATATCACATGGTGATATCATTACCACTTATACTATAGGTCACCTACATAGCATCGAGTGATCCTGTTATAGTTTAAACCATTACTTCACTCAAATAGTGATCCAATGCATTGGGTAATTTACTTTTTTGGAAATAAAGAAGGAGTTTCCTAAGGGTTTCCCTGATGGATATAAATGGTATCTAGTTATTTCTGGCATAGTATTTACATGGGGTATAAAGAAAAATGATCCAAGGTATCAATAATTTTTTTATGCTTTCTATAGGTTTATAATTTTTATTATTTTCAATATTTATATCATATGGCTCATGATTATTTATTCTAATAACTCTTCCATTTTCCATTTTTTCAAATGCGATGATTTACATATTATAATATATGAGAAATTTTATGATTCTCTTAGGCACTTTGATTATGACGTTATACACTTTTGAACTTCGTAGGATCATTGATGATAATAAATTTATAATTCTTATGTTTACTCTTATTGGGAAATTAGGATCACCCTTCTAATGTTTCCTTTTCCCCTAGGATATAAACAATGAGTTTGAATGATTTTTTTATATATGGGATTTCACATGGATTATGATGTTGTCTTAACATGAAAAACAAAATATGGGTATGTTGTGATAAATTATCATTTAAATTCATGAAAATTTTTTATTTAAATTTTATTCTAAATTCTCAAAAACTCTAAACCTAAGAGGACCTTGAGAAAAAAGTGTTCCAATTTTCCTTTGGATATTATATGGTTTGGATGGAAAAAATTGACTCAAAATTATTGACATGAAATATTAAAATGTAATGTTTAGGATTTCATCATCAAATTTGGGTGTATAATATCGTGGATGTTATATATAACCTCTAAGAGGTCCGAAAAAGGTGTATTACAGTTTACAAGTATTTTTCGAGTTTCTTTTATCAGTTCAATTTTTCTATTAATAGATTCCAACCATGAGGGTATTCCCAAATTTTATTGAAATTACTTTTAAAAATCCGATAATCAAATTAAATACTATTTATAATCCCTTGTAATCGATGTGTGTATGATTTCCATACATGAAATTGTGAAAATTATTAAAATTGTACTAATAATGAAATATATTAAAAATGAATTGAACATAGATTCTAATGGAATTAATTCCCTAGAGATTTTAATGTTCAACTCAAATTATATTAAGGTGATTCCATGTATATCCTCAAAGGATATATGGGAGAATTTATATAATATATAAATGGTAACATAAATGAGATAGAAAATTTTTTCTAAGAACTACTGAAAAATGAAAATTTAAGGATGCACTAAACTTAATCTATTAATGAATTATTTGGTCCTGTTCTTTTTCTATAGATCACATGATTGGAGTTACAATAATGCTTTAGGATGTAATTATTGAGATATGATATCATTGATGTTTCCCCATAAAATCAATCCAATGGTTTTTTTATTTGAATAGAAGATACCAAGATGATATACCATGATGAATTGAAATATATTCAAATCATATGTGAGACAATGATGAAAAAGTATGGTACTGTAGAAAATTGTAAATATAGGAAAGCGTAATTCGAGGTAAAAAACTATCTAATGAGGATAATTAAATATAAAAAGATTTATATGATGTGATCTTTCCCTTTTCATCACACATTAATACTATAATAGAGTGATTAAATGAAGTATTCTACTCATAACATTTTAATGTAGAAATATCATGATCCTTTTTTCTAATTATCTAAAGAAATTATATGATTACAAAGAAAACGAGCCACTAATATGGAATTCCACAAAATATTTAAAATTCAAGAGCAAAAATTTTAAAAATATTCTTCCACAATAAGAACTATCTCTCATTAAAATTTGATAACCTTAAAGAATCTGAATTAGAATAGATAGTGGGAAGAAAGGATATTAGAGAAAAATATTTTGTGTAATTCATTAGAAATAATAAATTTAAATATGAGTGTAAATATATAGAAGTTTATGTTGATGGTGTTTTTTTATAAAAATTGAGGTCATATTCAAACATCATGAGATATATATTTAGAATACTAAACCACATAAGTTTAATATAAGTGTTTTATAACTCTAAACTCTATATAGAAAATTAACTGGAGGAGAAATATGAGTTAAATATTTATATAAAAATCAAAAAAATATATGTATGTAGATAATGTAGATGTATTTATTGATCTCAAGATCAAATAGAAATTAAATAAATTCATAATCAATAGTATAGCTATTACAATAGAGGAAATTTTTAAATTTATAAATGGTATTAAAGAATAATTAATTAGGGTGACAATAAAGCAATATTATCAAAAAAGGGTTATGAATCCCATAATAAAATTCAGTAGTTTTCTCAAAAGATCTATTTATAATGTTAAGTACTGATATGAGGATCCCTCAAATGTTAATAACAATTGAATATAATAGTAACAAAATTATGATGAAGGAATGATATTTTAGGACCCTGATATAAAATAAAAAATCTATCTAGTTGGAAACATGTAGGAATAATGAAAATCTATGAAAATAATATTTATTTTTATAGTACCTATATGACTCATGTACCAAAAATAATGACACATAGTATTTATATGCCTAAGAAAATATTTCCATACCACAAAGAGGGGTGTGGGGTGAATCAATGGTTGATGTCCAATGAGAAAATTTCTCCACAATTCCTATTTTATATAATAATTTCCCATATTATTGGTAATTGAATGAGTAAAAATATGATCCTAACATAAAAAAGTAAATTCATAATGGGAAGAGTGTAACAACCTCGACCGTAATAGCCTAGAGCCATGATTGATTTATTACATTTTCATATATAGAAATATTTAAATCCTAAAGGACAAAACAATTTAAAAAAATTAGAACCGGATAGATACATAATAACAATTTTTTATTGGGAATAGAATATAAAACATATTACATACGAAATTAAAATTCTCAACATCCTTGAAATCACATACAATTTTTTCATCTTCATAGTTTAGAGAAAGGGAAAAAATAATCGTGATCTTAAATTCTCTTTAAGTGTGTTTTAAAGTGTAATATATCATAAATTAATAACCATAATGATTATTTAAAGGTAAAAAATTTAACATACATTCATCATAAATAACTGGATATGGCATCATTAATATGGAAATCCAAATAACTGAAAACACATATCATTAATCAATTAACTGAGAATGAAATGAATCTAGACATAATATCTTTCAAAAAAATAACAAGCATAACAATAATAACAAAATTATAAATGAATTAAATTACTAATTATTGTACTTCATTACATATCCACTGTGAAGACCTTTCACATGATGGTTTAAAACTGCAGGTAAAAAACCCATTAAATTTTTCCACTTGATTTTTCTCATGAGACCTACTAATTCATCAAGGGGATATATAATAGTAAGACCCACCCATCACTATAGGTCAAAATAATTACTCATATATTGAATAATTGAATTAATTAATTATTTGATATGGCTTATCAATATATACCTATATTGAGTAAACGATATAGATTTATTGATATGTCCCCAGTTAATCAAATGGATTTCAAAATAACACCTATTTGTAAAAAATAGTTTAAGGTTTAGTCAATAATAATATCTTTCAGGAAATAATATCAATATATAATAGAAATTTAAAGTCTAATGAATAATTATTACTTGAATGTTATTGTTTCAAGATAATTTTAACAATCGAAAATGAAACTGAGATAGTATAATAACATTACCACTTAGTATTTTTCAAGTCAAATAACCATTGTTGAAATGATTCAAATTGATTGTTAATACACCATGAATTATGAATCAATAATTATATTTCATTTCATTGTTACAGTATATACAACACAGAAATGTGAATTTTTAAATAATAATAAATAAGTCTCATGGGAAGGTAACTTGAGAAGAATACCATTTCCTCAAGATTTTCAATACATTAATGTTCATTAACCTATTTATAATGAATTTATGAATGCTATTAATTCATAATAGAACCATAATAATATTTATAATATCATATATGACCATCCTATAATACTTTACCAGCAGTTTTCCTCTAATATAACATTATTTTCATTGTTTTGAGTATTAATCTCATTATTTTCTCATTCATACATTCCCATGAATGCTCGGGTTATTTTTAATACTATATATTTATATAATATAAATAATCATAATCATCACATAATTTTAATATTTATACAACAATTATAAATTTAAAACTAATCATGAAATATGGTTATGAAAAATTATTTATGTTACAATGATGGAGACGGTTGGTCATACTTACACATGAGTAATGCTTCCATTTTTAAATGATCATTTTTAAAAGGTGTTAGTTTATATTTTATAATTAAATAATTATAATAATATATAACATTATTTTTTTAAATATACTTATATATTTCATCCATGTGGTGTGGTGACAAAAAAGGGATCCAAATCGCTTCATGGAGGCGGTAGTCCACACGCGCACAAATAATATTACCATCAATAATAGAGTGAAAATAATATGATTTAATATAATTAAATAATGATAAATATATCTGGAATATCATGCATAGTTCATGTATATAACATATAATTATTAAACTTATACTTATTACATTTCATTTAATGTTTTATTGAAAGACGAATCACATCGCTTTATGAGGTGGTAGTCCATCATACAGACGAGCGACGTTATCGTATCTCCTATGAAATGGAAAATAAAAAAGTTATAAAGGATATAATGAATAAATTGGTTCAATTAATTTATAAAATATATATATATATAATTTATATTTATTATCATACCCAACTGTGGAAGATGGTAATGGAAAAAATGAATGACATCGGTACCCAATGTGGTTTCCCACCATACACACAAATGATAATTTTTTTACCGATTTGATAGAAGTGGAGGTGCTATTAATTCTTGAAAATTTTTTAAAAACATCAAAATATAATGAACATACTGAATACATTATATCATATTGTCTAAATAATAATTTAAAGAGGTGGATAATTAAATAAAATAATAATTCTCAATGAAAAACTTTACCACTGATTCCAGTATCCTCCATAGACTTTCACTAAATCCTTCATAGGATTCATTTATTCCAAAAAAATGGATTTTACGATGAGGGGAGAGATACTATTATGTTATTTTTAATGATATTTGAAAAATTAAAATGTTATTAAGGTGTGAATAATAGAGGAGTGGGGGTGTCCTTTTTTAAGTGAAGTGAGTGTCACACATGTAATCATTTAAAAAGATTAAATCATACCCATGTTTTTATCATGCCAGATGCCGAAAAATGGTCTATTTTATAAAATAGAAGAGATAATATATAAATATTTCCAAAAAATAGGTTTTGGATATGTTTTTACGTCATTTTTAACCCTTAACTTCTTATATTAATCCCATAGTAAATCCATTTTAACATTAACTGAGGAAATTAATTTTTACTATTTTCACAATTAATTTCGATAAAAAATTAAGATAACCAAATTAGAAAGTATAAATTATGATGGAAACAAATATGAAATCAATATTTTGAAATTCCATTAACATATTTGGAAAATTTTAATTTATAAGTAATCCTACAAACATGATCAGAAAGTGGGTTTTTAAAGAAAAAAAATGATTAATATTTTACAATGTTTTTATATTAAAATTAATCATGAATATGATTATATTGAACTAAAATGGATGAATTGATTTATAATTTTAACAATTTTAATTTTATCCAAATTTAAAATAAAATTTAACATTATATATAATTTAATAAAAATTGTTGTTTTCAATTAAAATTTATTATATTTCACTATTCATCAAAAAATGAAACATTTTAGAAAAATATCAAAAATTTACCTGAATATAATTTTGATATTTTTATTTTTAGATTGAAGTATTTTAAAAAAATCTCTTAAATTGGTAAATATTAATTTTATGTTATGTGTGTGAAGCCCGACTAACATGCTTTTGGATAAAATATAGTTTTTTTCAAGAAAACATTTCTTTGACTATAAAATAATTAGTATTTTATTTATAATCAATAGATAACCATAGTATTATTAATTGATTTTTTACTATTCATATGCACCAACATAATGGATAGGTTATTGGTAGTATTAAAATAATAATATTTTAATAGAGTATCAAGTTTTTCTTAAACCCAGTGTTTCCTGCCTTGAAATCTATGAAAGAGATAGAAATGTTTGACAAGAAATAAATCATAAATTATCAGGATTTTATATTCCATTCTATGATTTTTGTTTCATGTAATACAAATTATAGAATATTATCTTCATACTTTAAAAATCTCAGGGTATTACATTCTTCCCTCTTAGAAAATTCCATCCTCATAATATAATGATTTTCTCGATAATAAAGTATTTTCCATTTGAAAATTACATTTTTAGAATCCCTTATCACGAGAAAGGTTAAAAAAATACCCCTGATAAAGAAAAATTGATGTGAAATATTCATCCAAAATAACACATACCAGGTTTCCAAAATATAGGAACATATTTGGGAAGTGAAGGTATAGTCATAGAAGAGAAAACTAATATCCAAATACTGATGGAGAGTGATTGAGAACATTGATCGCAGAAAAGTGGGTGACCCAAAGAATGTTAATGAATACAAATAAATAAAAAAATGATTCATGTAAATGACATTGATATAAAAAATGATTATAATAGAATAAAATTGTATTTCATTATCTTTTTCCTAATGTTTTGTAATTTCATTTTTTAGCTTCACAAATTACATATGAAAATATACATACATGATATATCTTAATTTTTTAAAAATTTCATTTTATAGTTAGAAATTTATCTTTTTAATCTTCATTTCATACTATAAGAAATAAATTTCAAAGAATTTATTTCTTAGTCTTGAAAAACTAAAATTTACTTTTATCAAATATTAAGGTCCATGATTGAATTATAAGTCATTCCTTTGATATCTAGTTATTATTATAATAATGTTGTTAATATACGCTACCCAATATGAATAAATCATTATATGGTGAAGTAATAAATTAATATCTAAAACCTCATCCAATGTTCAACATAAACTATTTTATAAATGGTCATCCTTTTAAACCTTCTAAGGTACCAAGATGAAAAAAATTAGAAACAATTTTAATCAATTTTGAAATTTACTTATCATTAATCTCTCAAAAAAACATGGAGTATATATTAATCATAACATACTAATAATTTTAATTTCTTAAAACATGGAAATACCATATATTTTTATAAATACATATTCAAAACATATGTTCTTCCTTTTTCGTTAAATAATAAAATAATTATTGGATATATTCCTTAAATCCAAAAATGATGTTATCTCCAATAATGATGGTATAAAACACTATGTCAATGAATCAGTAATAAGTTTAAATGTAGTCAGTACTATCCAATTTACAATATCTATATCAATCATCTTTTCATCCCAAAATCATTACCTCAATATTGGGATCATATTAAGGGTTTTATTTATATGTTTTCAATGAATTTCAACTGTCCAATAAATCATTTTTCTTTTTCATTGGTACTGTTCAACATAAACTATCATATCCATAATTAAAAAGTATGGTTTTACAATGAATGCATACATTGAAATTCTTATAACCTATAAGTTATTGATAAAATACTCAAATGAAATAATTATTGAATCCAAATTCATGAAAATGGATCATTAACTTTGGTTATATCAATAATATAAGATTAACTTCGATCCCTTAGCTTATTATAAGGCATATATTTTGGAATCTTGGGAAAATCATTTTAATAGTGCTCAATATAATTACTGTGGAATAATTTCAATTTTTAAATTTCTTTATTTCCATTGAAATCAAAAGTAAAGTAGCCTTTCTCTCAACACATATATAAAACTCACATTCCCTTCAATAAATTACAAGAGTGTTTATTCCCATGATTATCAAATGTGGGGAAATCCTTTTTTCTCATCACCCCTTTATATATTTTTTTAGGTTCCATCCTATTTTTATCTTTCTTCCATTCAAATCAATAAGTCTTTGAAATCTATTTATCTAACATTACAGCACATAAAACTATTTCATGATTTGAAGAAAAATCTTGATATTCCAATGCCATTAAAAGAAATTTCTGAAGTACATCAATGAAATTATAAATAGTGCTCTCTAGGTTTCATATATAATCCATAAATTTTCTAGATAGCCATATAAAAGTTTCATAATAATCTCCAACAGTTTCTTCTCCTTTTTTCTTTATGTTTAGGAACTTCTTCTTCATTTTAGTTTTTTTCCCAGAAGGTAAATACATGTAAAATAATTACTCAATGAAAACATTAAGTTAAATGAATTATATTTCCACTTCATCCTTATTATTCCATATCAACATCCACAATTGATTATTATCACCTTTCAGACAATACACTTCATGTATAAACTTTTCCTTTTCACTACATAGTGAGGCCATAAATATTTTTTCAAATAAATAATCCATTGCTCACTACTATTTGATTAGTAGTACCACAAAATATTAGAGGTTTTTATTTCATAATGAGATCTAACAAATGACAGGCTCACTAAATAATTGGTTTCTCTATACAGGAAAGGTCATTTGTCAAAAAAATTAAGATTCCCTGATATAGCCATAATTTTCTCAATTCCAATACTATATATACATTCTTCCTCATCAAAGAAATATCTATATTGAACATTATTATTTATAACCTTGTTAGTTATAGTTTTCATTTACAAAAAAATCATATACTAGATTAGATAATAAAATTATGAATTTTAAGTCATAATTTACAATTCAAAATGCAATGTAAAAAATAGAATAATTTAAAATTTATGCATTATTAATATCAGAACCATAAACATTGGTTTCTTTGGGGATATCATTATTTTCAAAGCCATGTATTATTTTGAACTTAAAATTTGAATTATCATAATCTTATCACCTCATAGTGTTAAAAAAGATGTGTATTAAGGCCCATTTTCAGGACCCAGTTGATGATCAGGTCTATTCTAATGCACCCTTTTTAGATTTATTACCCCTAAGTACATTTTTCCCATAACCACATCCACATTTAGTATATCGACATAGATGTATTTCTAAGAATACATACATAATAACTTATTTTCAAAAAAAACTAGGAAGATATTATATACTACCATCAATTCTAATCATTGAGATATATTCCATATTCATTGTTTTCTTAAAGATAGTTCCCATGGACTCTACTAAACTTCCTCTAAACCCAACTATAACAACCCTGAACCTAGTATCACATAGGAAGTGTATGATTTATTACAATGGCATATATAAAAAGGTTCAAATTATGAATGACCTAAATTTATTGTAGTTTTGGAGAACCAAATAAATACAGGATACACATTTTATATTCAAAATAGAAAATAAAACATATTACATAAAAAAATAAAATGATCAATATCCATGATATTTTTTTTATGAATTCTAATTCATGGCCTTGAGAAAGGAAATAAAATAACGTATATATTAAAAGATCATTAAGAGATATATATAAAAAAAATATCATGAATAAATCATCTTATTCAGCATTGAATGTTAAATAACTGATCACACATTCCATTTAAATAACACAAGAAGTAATAATAAATATGGAAAGGTAAATAACTGAAATCACATTCCATTTAATCAATTTATTAAGAATGAAATGAATCTAATGATAATTTAATAGTGAAAATATCATGGATAATAACAATAACTAAATTCTCAGAGATTTAACTACTTAATTATTTGATGTAATTTCTCAGAAACATGATACCTCTACCGTGAATACCATTCTCAAGATGGATTAAAACTATATGTAGAAACCATTTAATATGGCCACATCATTTTTCTTATGACACTTACTCATGAATTAAGGGTCTATATAACACTAGGATCAACCCATAATTGTATATCCAAATCATTCCACATATATCAAATAGTCTATTTTATTCATGAATCAATATTTTGAATCATCAAATATTTATAAAAATTAATGGACACAGATTTGTCAATATTTCACCTGTTAATAAAATAACTATCAAAGTAAACACCATATGTAAAAAATAGTATATGGTTCTGGAATTAAATATATACATAAATAAATAATATATATATTTAAATGAAATGTAATTTCGTAGGAAAAATAATTACAATAAAAGGATTATTTGAAGATCAAATTTACAATCAAAAAAGAAAGTAAGATTGTACAAAAACATTTATTGCTTAGTAGTTTTCATGTAAGATTCCCTTAAGTGAAATGATTCAATGTGAAACTTAAAATACCATTAATTGTGATTGAAAAATTAAATTAAATTATAATGGGGAAGTATATAAACCCCATAAAAATGAACTAGTGAATAATAACAAATAAGTCTCAATGGAATGTCAATTGAGTCAAAATCAATTACCTCATGATTTCCTTTAGTTAAAAATGATTTACCAGACTATATATTGGTTTCAATAATGTTATTAATTTATAATAGAACATAAATATGTTAATTATATCACATAAGACCCAATTAATGCATTTTACAACACATTTGTTAATAATATTTCATTATTTTCATTGTTTTCGGGTGTTAATCACCTTGTTTTTCAATCGTACAACATCATGAATGTTAATTTCAATGTACATATTATATATTTATGTAATATTTATAACAATAAAAAGGAAAATAATTATAATATTCATACATAAATTATACTTTTAAAACCAACCATGAAAGATGGTTATGAAGAATGAATAATGTTACAATAATGGAGATTGTAGGGAATATGTCTAGATGAGTAACGATTCCATTTCTAAACAATCATTACGGAAAGGTTTTAAGTAATATTATATATTTCCATAATGATTAAAATATCATGAAATTATTATTTTATTTTTAAATATACTTATATATATCATCATTTGGTTGTGGTGATGAAAAGAGAGTCACATCGATTTGTAAATGCAGTAGTCCAGACGTACATGAATGATGTTATCATTTTTAATTGAATTTAAATAAAATGATATATTTCCTTTTAATAATGATAAATATTTCAATAATATCATAATTATTTTATTTATATCACATAAAATAATTTAATGTATACTTATTTCATTTCATTTAATGCGTTAATGAATGATGAATCACATCGCTTTGTGAGGTAGTAGTTTTCCAAACAAACGAGTAATGTCATTGTATCTCATATGAAATGGAAATTAAAATTTTTTATATTATATAATTACTAGATATGTATAAATTATTTATTTATATGATATATATACTAGATCTTTATCATCATAACGAATCGTAAAAGATAGTAATGAAAAAATGAATGACATCAGTTACTAAGGTGGTAGTCTTCCAAACACCTGATTGATGATCTCATAGCCCATTTTATGAAATTAGAGGTCGTTGTAGACAATGAAATTATTATAAAAACATATTATTATACTTAAGATATTGATTTTATCATATCATAATGGGGAAATATTTTTTTAGGTTGGTGGATAAGGAAACAAATTAAATATGCCCGTCGAAGAATGTTACCTCTTCTTCAGCTATCCTCCTTAAGTATCCAATAAATCAACCCTATATCAGATTTATACACAATATTTGGTTTATAATATGATGGGAGGGAATTTAGAAATTTATTTGGGTAGTTATTTTCTAAACCCAATGGTTTTTGTGGTATGAAGAATATAGGATATGTTGTGGCCTTTTAAAGATGAGGTGATTGAAACTCTTATAACGTTTTGAAAACAATCAATCATACCCACGTTTTTATCATTATAGAATACAAAAAAAATTATACATTATAGAAATTAGAAGGTATAATGTCCAAATATTCCCATAAAATGTGTTTTTACTAGTTTTTAGGTCATTTATAACCGTTATCTTCTTAGTTTAATCAACTTTTAATCTATTTAGCCCTTAACCACTGTAATTAATTATTACTGTTTACACTGTTTATTTTGGTCAAAAATAACATTTAATTTACTATAAAATATAAATTATTATGATTAAATATATTGAAAGAATTTTTTCCAAATCCCATTCTAAAATTTGGAGAATTTTAATAAAAACCTAATTCCAAAGGCGTGATGAAAAATCTTATTTTTAAAAGAAAATATTAAAAAATTTACAATGTTTTTATATCAGGATAAAATATGAAAATGATTTAAATGACCTATATTATATTAATTGATATATAATTTATCATATTTTACTTTAAAACAAATGTTAAATATAATTTATAGTTATTAATTACTTAAATGTTTAGGTAGTTTTCAATTAAAATTCAATATTTAAAACTATGCATCGAAATATGAAACATTTAAGAAAAATATCAAAAATTTACCCTTAGGTAATTACCATACTCTGAATTTTTCAAATAAAGTTTATTTTATCAAATAAAATTTATAAAAGTGTTAAAATAAATTTTATGTTAGGTTTGTGAAGCGTAAAGATACATATTTTTAGAAAAATTATATATTTTTAAGAACATATTTCTTTTAATTTCAAAGGATTACTATTTTATTTACTATCAATTTATTATAATAATATTAATATTTTATATAGTACTATTAATAAATGACAAATTAACGGCTAGATTAACGGTCATATTTAAATAAAAATATGTTAACACAACTTTGTGTTTTGTTTCAACTTGATGTTGTGTGCGTTATAAGATATTAAAGAGATTAAATTATTTTAAGAGAAAAATATCATAATGTATTGGGAATTTAAATTTCTTACTACACTTGGTTTTTCATTTTATTCATGATAATATATAATTTTCCTATTTTAAAGCATCACAGTGATAAAGGGAGAGAGATAGAATACATTCCAACACAAGGGATTATAAGGATCACAACACTATTTCATCATGTAGTTGTATTCTTGGTGAATCAATAGTAATCATCCCATTGAAAAATTCACCACCTTATTATGAATGATTGTCTCAATTAATAGAAAATTTTAATAACCATGAACTCTTATAGGAATTACATATACTAATATAATTGAAATAGATTTTTTACAATAAATCTCTCTTGATTATGTGATCCTTCCTTCATCTGGATCAAGTGACTATGGAATTTATTCCAGGCATGTACACATTTTATTACATGATTCCAGACCCAAACTATTGTCTATCCCATGAATTCATCCAATTAATTAATGTATAATTTTCATTATCAAATCTATGATTCCCCAACACTAGGCCACTCATCAGTTCTCGGTCCAAGGACACTGCATTTCCAAAAGAACGAATCGTCATATTCTATAGGACACCGGTTAGTGACAAGGGACCAATAAAGAAAAATAGGGTTAATATGATCTTGTATTCAAGTCAAACTCATAGTCAAAATAACCTTGAAATATCCATCATAAAAATTAGTTTTTGTATATATCAATAAACATAATGTTATAATAATTTTCTCTTATGGAAGCATATAAGAATACATTAATTGATCGCCTAGTAAACCAATCGTAATTGCAAATAAACAAACAAAATTAAACAATATCCCCTACTACAATCCAAATCCAACATTACACAATAAATATCTAAGTAACCATTATGATTATCCCCTCAAACCCATTGTATTTTGTTTCACAACCTAAATATTTTCATAAGTTTTGCAGGTGCATTACGGTTTCTAAATAGGGTGTGTGAAATAATTATCAATGGAGAATCACTAAGTTACCTTGGTATACACCATCATATAGGTGTATGAATGACAATAGTAAAAATATCAAAGATGTATGTAAGATGTATTTTTTAACTAGGCCATTAAGAATCCCTATGAATCAGGAAACCGTGTGCTAACAAATCCACCATGACAACTGACCATACCTAGTTAGTGCTATTCCATAATTGTATCATCGTCTTATTCCACAATACCTTTTATTTTAATCATACACTAAGACCCATGGTAGGACTTATATAAGTCCTTTACCCACTACCCAAAGGAAAATGGTATGGCTATAGGTCCAACTCTCAACCCACTAACACATCACTCATGGTTGGGTTCGTGATCCACTCCTTCCTTCACATAAGCAACTAGAAAAATGGGCCTTTCCACAGTTCAAAACCATAGTAATAGGGCCCAAAAACTTTTCAAAACATTTTTCATCTAATCGAAATATAGGATTAAATTATATTTTAAATTGATTTCAAATTATAATTAGATAATTTTTTAACAATTAATCCAATTTAGGTCATTTTAATGAATTTCACTTTGATAATGTGTATAAAAATTTTCAAATGTTTGGATGTTTTTACTTTAAAAATAAGGATTATAATCCTATTAGAGGAATTAATTTCAATTAATTTATACCACTTATTTTATTAGAATTTGGAAAATGGGATTCCATATTTAGAATCATCATAATTTATAATTGCTAAAAAGGCATCATTTTTTTACAAAAATTGTTAGTGAATGCGATTAAAATTAATTACAACAATTAAGAGAAAAATTAGGTTAATGAAGTACTAAACCTTATATTTAAGACCCTAAAAGACCTAGAAACATGTTTAAAACCCATTGTCTAGAAATGTATTCTACCATGAACCCAAACTATTGAGTTTGGTTGGTTTTAATGACTTTTGTTAGGTAAAAACTTGGGTATACATAACTTGTTTTAAAAATTACCTAGTGGGTCCTTTCCCTTCCCTATATATATCCACCACCTCTCTATATTCTTCACACCTATCAAACCACTTAGTTTCATCCATTATCTTCCAAATACAGTTTCCAAAATCCCTCCCTTTTTCATAGAATCCTCCCCTTTTCCATAAATGGATCAATGGATGCCCTTTTTCACAAACCAAAAGGAGTTACCTGATTAAGAGGTAATATCTTTTCCTATGCTCCTTTATTTTATTTTCATTCTGCACCCCTCCACTCACTTTATTCATATATTGTATGTAAAAATTTTTATCTAAAATGTACTATGATGTTTTTATAATAATGGTTCGACATATACATACACACACAACCACTTAATGTGTAACAAACATATTGTTTATGTGTGTGGAGAACAACCACGACACTAAACAATGATACTTCATTTTTCATTTAATTCAACTCATGGCTGAAATTATGGTGGAAAATCTGTTTATATATTTAATATTTTATATATATTATTTATTTATTCTTATGTATTCATTTTACAAAACATATTTGTTTTCACATTCCATTTGGTTTAAATACAATAATTTCATTTGAGAATGTGTGGACTATGCACCCTTAAAGTGATGTGATTCATTCAACCACTATGTGAAATGTATTAATGGTGGATTTAGTTAAATCATATGATATATATGATATAATAATTCTACTATAATAATGGTATACATATATAGATACTTATTTTTTATTTTCTTTCTTTCAATAAGATAATAAAAACGGAAATAACGTCCATGTGTATGTATGGCTTACCGTCTCCATGAACAATGTGTTACATTCTATACTTATATATTATACAAATTATTATAATACACATATAATATATTTACATGTTTCTTTTATAATTTTTCACGCTCTGGAAATCATCAAGTAACTATAAGGACCAAAGATATAACAAATTAAGATTGATGTGAATAATAAGGTGAATATTACCTGAAGTGAACCCTTAACATTAGATTTTTAACAAGAGGGTAACATAAAGTCCTAATAAAAAATTATGTGGTATTAGATATAATAATATGGTTCTATAAAATATTTATAATAAATTTATATTTATTATACAGGTGTATTGTACAATAATGAAGAGATTCAAGACACAAGTTAAGATGATTTCATCTCATTTTTTATTTATGTGAGATACGTGCTTTATTCACCACCCATTCATTTTGTGTGGAGTGTATAATTCCCATGGTTGTAATAAATTATTATTATAATTAAATTTATTGATATTTAAATATCCATTCTATGACATTTATTTCATGGGGATTATGTTTCAAAAGTTATAAAATTAGTAAAATAGCATTGTCTCAATTTGCCTTCTTTGAGACTCAAGTCTTGTTATACACCTAAATTAATTTTGTGGTGTATATACATAAATTTCATATGATATATCATGAATATCCATATTTTCATGATATTATATGCTTAATTTCCTTCTCCTATATGGGGAGTATGATCCCAATTTAGAAAGTGATAATAGTTTATTGAAACAATCTCGTCACATTCCAAGGTTGTTTTTGTTTATGATTCCTTTATTGAAATATTATATCTAAAATCTTAAGAACATACTAGTATTATATTATAATTTGTTAATTCCTAATATATTAATGTAATGGAACCATATTTCTCCCTTTGGTACATAATATAGTTAAGAAAGCATTTTTATGAAAGCCCAACTTTACCATCTCTTCAGTCGAAAATCTATGTTTTCAAAAAAGGGTTACAAAAATATTGTACCATTATATAATAATATTTAAAAAGATATTTTATTCTTATTCCCTTTTTTCAATCTCTTCAAAGTAATATTATTATTGATTTTTGAACAAGGCAATTTTTTAATTTTTTAAAAAGTAATGTTCTTTTTACCACATACGACATGTATGGATTTACCCATCATCATTTCTTTGAAGATTCAATTTCATTTTTAAAAGTTTATTTTTTTATATTTTTTTAAATCTAATTTTCTGGGAAATTTGTTTTCAAATTTTATCAAGATTTTTCATGGAAAACAGCTTTCAAAATTCTTTCAAGCCTTATTTATATGTTTTTTATGTATTTTCAAAGAAATTGTTTTAAAAAATTATGCTTCTTTAATATGTTTTCAACTCACAGGGTTTTACAAACATTTTCAATATTTCTTAATAAGATATAAAATTGTTTTTAATAAAATTGATTTTTGAAAAATTTTGAATATTCTTTTATATGTTTTCAAGGAAAAAAGGTTTTCAAACTGATTTCCAATATTATTTATTAGTTTTCAAGGTATTGTCTAATAAAATAATTTTCAAATGGTTTTATGTATTAAAAATCATTTTTCAAAGAAGAAATGATATTTTCTCCAACAAACAATATTGAAGTATATTTCAAAATTATTTTACATCTAAAATTACATAGTTTGATTTTACTCATTCCCTTTGATGAAATAATATAATGGTTCCATTCATATTATTTCTATGAATGGGTTATGCTTAAATTCATTGTCTTTATGAAACATGTTTCTATTTAAAAATTTATATGTTTATGAAATCCAATTCTATTTCACGGGTTATGCCTTTGTTTAAATGATTATGAATCATGTATCTTATTCCAGATTTTATGATATGTTTATATGTTTGTTGTACCCATTACATTACATGTGTTATGATGTGATTTTTTATGATATTTTTTATATGTATGTATGATTTCATTATGACATGATTGGGACCTATATCTCCCTCCAATTCTTTGGGAAAAGATTTGTATTTCCTTAATTATACATAGCTGGAATGAGAAATGAAATCGGTTCAATATCACAGTTTATTGTCCCATAATTTCCAACTATATTTTTTAAAATCATATGAAATTATTTAGATACCACGCGCTTTAATGGAATGTGATTTCGAGGCATGGTGATCCCGAAACGGGGTTTTTAACTTTTTTTATGTTCATTTAAGTAAACATGTGTGTAGGTTTTTCTATCTTGTTAACCAGTGCTCGGATCAAAAATCTGAGGGCATCGTTAAACTTGGAATGTTGGGATTCTCCTAGAAAGTACTTAACTTCGAACGGCAAGGGTAGGATAGAAAATCTAATTTTTGGACTTTTAGAAAATAATAAAATAACTTAAAAAGATATTTTATTTCTTTTCTCACCATTGAGAAGTGGATGACAACACTATGGTATGGAAATGAGGGGAATTAAAGGAAACTCATAATGGCTCATTTTTTTTGAAAGTGTAACGATGCGACGTCACAACATAATAGAAACGCTACCACATATTTTCATTTAATAACACGTTGGTGAAATAAATTGGTGCAATTTTCTCTAACGAACATGGTACATATCTCTCCATATCACTTCGATGACGAATGCAATTAATGAATGTTAGTGGGACGGATTTTAGAGATGACGAACGATGATAAAATCTAATGGAGTGAGGATCAACGATGGCTTGAAGATTCATCAATTTTAAGCAACGAATCCTCAAACCTAGTAGGGGTATTTATTGTTTTCATTTTCTTTCTTCTTTATTCTAAAAACAATGAAAGTGGATCGGACCATTAATAGGTTTCTCCACAGATCATGTATTCTTACAGGAGGGTTTTCTTTTGGGGTTTTCCATACTAGGTTTAAATTATTTATTGATGGAACTATGATCTCGATCCTCCACTGTGTTTTTAAAATTATAACACAGAGGGCATTGGCCGACAGGAATAAGGCCCGAGCCCCTCCACTTGTGCATTCTTCGTGGCTGCAACCTCAAAATTGTGGAAAGGAGGATCCATGGTCGTGGAAGTGATATCGGCGACCTAAGAGGCCCTGTGGAAGAGGAAAAATCGAAATCAGACCACCAGAGTGGACCTGGTGGCCTGCGGAAGGGGTCGCTGACATGGGACCACCGGTGCGGTGGCACTAGGGATCAGTGGCAACCGAAGGCGATAGACGGCGCCACCCTGGGGTGTTGGGTGCAGAACTAGTGCACTCAGTGCACACCTCGTAGAAGGATTCTGTGACCCGTCGATCGGGGTGGATGGATGGACATGGCGCTAGGATGGCGCCACATAGGAAGAGCGGTCTTCTCCATGCGAGCTGCATACAGACAAGGGGGTGGCTAGCTCCCCGGCCGAGCATGCCCCAAATAGACCAGCTGAGCCAGTCTGGCCCAAACTAGTCGACCACCGTGCAGAACCGGCCAACCCACTAGGTCGAGCCAGGTTAGAAAGACCGGGATGCCTAATCAGCCCGACTAAACATTTGAGTCGGCCTGCCATAGTGTACTGGGATGGTAGGATAAAGATGAGTTGAGCGGAAGCCCAAGATAGGAAAGGAGACTAGCTCGCTAGATCAGACAAGGATGGGTAAATTTCAGGTCACTAGGTGACCAAGTGGATAGCACCCATGTCTGACCTTAGTCGGGTCCAATAAGGCCCAATGGGCCAGAAAATGGACCATATGGACATGATCTGGTCTTGGGGGACCCTGTTCTAGGTTTGTCAGGATGGACCAAACCAGTTGGGATGGTCCAAACCAGTCAGGACTGTCCAAACCAGTCGGATCGAGCCCAGACGCAATTGGCCCATGTTTACCAAAATGGACGTATCTCCCAGACCTTGAGTCCAATTGAAACACCATATTTGGAATTGGAATCCACGTGATAGGGAGGTCCTTATGAAATTCTCTATGTAAGATTTCATGGATGTTGAACCAGTGAGGCTTCGTGACTCAAAAACCTAGTGAGAATTTGTGACTCCGCTATCAGCGAGACATCAAGACTCATCTAACCAGTGAGACATCGTGGCTCAGCTAGCAGCGAGGCTAAGCTAACAGTGAGACATCATGACTCACCTACCCAGCAAGACTCCATGACTCAGCTACCAGCGAGACTACATGACTCAACTACCCAGCGAGACTCCGTAACTCAACTACCAGCGAGGCGCCATGACTCAGCTACCCACTGAGGCTTCATGACTCAGCTATGAGAGAGAATTCATGAATTAGCTACTGAATAGGTCGAGGCGACCTATCTATCCTGATGGACTCATCATGGAGAAGTTCCTTTGTATTAATTGATTTTCATTGTTTGCAACCATTGGTTTTTTATCAACAATTTATGTTATACCTGTGTCAACATGACTCTAGTGTCTCTAATATTTGTACATTATTTTGTGATTTAATTTGTGGATTTAAGTAAGGCCTGAGTTGGTCTTGGGGTCCCTAATGAGTATTGTTTTTCTCACCCCCTACACAAGATTTTCCCATACCCATTGTGTCTTATGCAGATTACAGACAGCTTTGACTGGGATCTTTGACAGCCAGGGCTAGGTTGTGCTCGAAGGTGGATCTACAGATGTAGTACACTTCTATGACATCCTATAGTGAGTTGTACCTACCCTTCAGGTAGGATCTTTTGCGGATAACCCCTAGAGCTTGTACTTCCTTTTACTGTACTTTCCTTTACTATCGGGGTTGTATTCTGAACCCTTTTTCCTTTCAGTTTCACCTTTACTTGTGTGGTTGTTCCCTCATGTAACATATGTGTTGTTTTTATCCCAGTTCCAGTTTTAATTTCCATAGTATGGGCTATGTATGTGTGTACATGTTTAATGGAAATTCCATCCTTTTTATGATAAGACTTTTGGTGCTAGTCGTCATCCCCTGGCCTATATAAGTCGAGCTTGACGTAGTCACGACATGGGCCCCGGGGGACGGGTCGTGACAATGTGGTATCAATGGTTGTCGGTTCTACCTCAAAGGCCAAGAGTTGGATGTTTTATTTGGGAAATTGTGTTAAATGGTTTGAGTTTGACTTTTAGATTTGGGGAGTCCAGTGTTTGTGCAGCAGTTGGCGTATCCAAACAACAGGACCCTAAATTCTTCTTTTTGAATTAGTTCATTAAAACAGAGGTTTCTTTGGTATTTAAAATGTTATTCAAGAATATCTTTGAGTCATAGTCTGCTCATCAGGTATAATTAATTGACTGTGGTTAATCCTTATTTCTCTCAGGATGCCTCCACATAGATAGCTAGCCATGACCTCGGTATAGGATCCTGACGTTGGTCCATTGAGCAGCAAAGCATTGGTGCAGGGATCGGTTATTGAGATGGCACCCCCGGGTGATGTACCAGAGGAACCACCACCCATCAATCATTAGTTGCCATCGGCCTTACCAGTAGAGGGTGTACGCTGATTGAGCGCATTGCATGAGTTCAAGAGGTAGAGGTCTCTGAAGATTTTAGGTGAGACAAATATTCATGTAGCTGAGGATTGGATGGAGGCGGCGACACGAGTTTTTAGCATGGTGAGGAAACCTTGAGACCAAAATGTGGTTCTAGCCGCTATCCTTCTACAGGGATGATAGGGTGGTGGCGGAGCATGACCCTAAATATTCACAAGTAGGTGAATCTCACATGGGAAGACATCGAGCACCTTTTCATAAAGAATTTATTCCCTACATCCTTAAGCTCATACACATATTGGAGCAGCTCCACTTATGGAAAGGCAGCCTAACCATGGACGAGTACTCTTTGAGGTTCATTGACCTATCTGGATACTCTTCTAATATGGTACATGGAAATTTTTTCAGGGCCTAAACATTTGAGCAGGGGCTCAAATGGGAGATCAGAGCATCCATGATCTCTCTCAGCATCCCTACGCAAGCTGGGGTGCTGGAGAGAGATCTTTTAGTAGAGAAATTCCAGGCATAATCTACACCGACTGTGAGATCTATCAGCAGATGATAGGTAGGGGAGTCCTCAACAGCATGCATCCAATAGCTGACATAAGGGTCCAAGAGCACCAGTCCCTCTAGGGGATGAACCCATGATACTGGATCGGTAGTGTGAGGCCACACGAGAAGTAGACACCAGCAGAGGAATAGGTTGTTCTTCATGTGTGGTGGGCAGGGGAACATAGCTTGAGACTACCGAACTTTCCATAAAGATGATAATTAGGAGGTTGAGGGACCTCCAAGACCGGTAGAGAGTTGAACATGGTAGTCCACAAAGAGGAATATGTGGCAGGGGAGTAGCCAGAACAGTATACGGTGGTAGAAGATACTAGGTGCTACCACCACCACCCCCGGGCAGTCCACCATGAGATTTGGAAGTAGGTGGATAGGGTCAGGGCCAGCTTCCAGAGATGGAGGCCTATGAACATGGTTTTCTAGAGATGATTAGAGGTAAAATATATGTCTACTCCACTTTAGCTATAGTTCTTATAGACATAGGTTCCAATCACTCTTTCCTTGCTACAGACCTTGTTCGAGGCTCGAAAATTTTGATGTAGTCGTTGGATCAATCCTAACAATTAGAGAATCCTATAAGAGGGGATTCGATGATCACACACTAGTTCCAGAAGTGTGATATTACTCTAGAATGTGAGATCATCAGCTGGTATCTCCTAGTAGCAGTGTCGAGGCCATACGATGTCATCTTGGGTGTGGGCTGATTATCTATAATCCATGCTCAGATCGACTGTGTTAGGTGAAAAGTGTGATGTGTCCGTGAGCATGGTATGAGGTTTTAATTCCATGGAGAGAAGGTAAATTCTACATCACAAGATATACTTTCTCAGAGGAGGGTGCAACCGATCACTCAACAGTTGGCTAGCCTCCCCCTTGGTGCAGTGGACAAGATGAGTCTAAGGTTTCCTGTAGTGGTGGACGAGTACGAGGATGTCTTTCCAGATGATGATCCGGGACTACCCCCTCGTAGGGAGGTAAACTTATACGTCAATCTGTACCTAAGGATTGCACCAATATCCACACCATCATATCGGATGGCTCATGTGGAGATTTGTGAATTATTGGTACAGCTAGAGGACTTGCAAAATATTGGGTTCATAAGGCTCAGTGTTTAACCATGGTCAGCCCTAGTGTTGTTTTCCAAGAAGGAAGAAGGGATCTTGAGGCTATGTGTGGACTTCTGGTTCCTGACCCAAGTGACCATGAAGAACAAGTATCCACTATTGGGGATTTATGACCGCTTTGATTAGTGGGAGGGAGCGAGATGGTTCTCATAGATAGAACTTAGGTCTGGCTATCATCAGCATCGTGTATGGGATGAGGAACTACTGAATACAACCTTCTGATGTCGTTATGGCCACTAAGAGGTATTGGTCATTCCCTTCAGCATGACCAATGCCCCATTAGTGTTCATGGGACTCATGACCATGATTTTCTATCCTTAACATGATCATTTTTTGGTGGCCTTCATTGATGGGATCTTTGTGTATTCAGCATCGGAGGAGGAGCATGCTACACACCTATGGATATTTTTCGATACACTCTGAGAGCACCATATTTATGGAAAGCTCTCAAAGTTACATTTTTGAATTTGAGAGGTCCACTTTCTGGGACACGCCATCTTGGAGTCTGGAGTTGCAGTGGATCTGGAAAAGATAGAGGCAATGCTTGCTTGGGAGCCACCCAGAAGCATGGCTGAGGTGCAGAGTTTCTTGGGGTTGGATGGATAATACCTGCGGTTCGTACCTGAATTTTCCAGAGTAGAAGCACCTTTTTTATCTTCAAAAAATATTGGATAGCCCATCGTATGGATAGATAAGTGCTAGTACATTTTCTAGGAACTCATGTGGAGACTGACGGGTGCCCCTATATTGAGATAACCAAAAGAGGGCGTTGGGTATGTGTTATTCTATGACACATCATAGAACTGATTGGGTTGTGTCTTAATATAGGAGCAAGTTGTGATCACCTATGGCTCACAGTAGTTAAGGAAACATGAGCAAAAATACACGACCTATGACCTGGAGTTATAAGTAGTGGTATTCACCTTGAAGATTTGGTGGTGCTACATGATGGGTGAATGGTTTACCATCAACTCTAACCGCAAGAGTCTCAGGTATATCTTCTAACAGAAGGACCCAAACTTATGACAGAAGTGCTAGATGAATTTCTACTAGGACTATGACTTTGAGATAGTTTATAATCCTAGGAATAATAACATGGTGGTAGATTCCCTCAGTAGAAGGGATGGTTTACAAATGATGAGTGAGGTGATGGAGTAGTTATCCGCATTGTAGATATAATCTGTGGATAATGATGGAGCTGCTTAACATCAGTCGATGGTTACCACTCCTCCACTATTACAGCAATTTAGGGAGGCATAGCTTATAGATGTTGGCTGTGAGGCCTGATGTACTTAGATATCCTCTGGATAGGCTTCAGATGTATTTTTCATAGATGGGGAGCACATCATCCTTTTTAGAGGACGCGCCATAGTACCAGTGAAATTATGGGAGATACTGTTGAGAGAGTTCCACATATCCCCTTTGGTAGTCATTCCTGGTGTGGTGAAGATGTATTAGGCCCTACAACATCAATACTAGTGTCCAAGGATGAATAAAATGGTGGAAGAGTTTGTTTCATGATGCCTCACTTGTTATTAGGTTAAGGATGAGCATAATGTCCCAATAGGCTTGGCACAACCACTTGAAGTTTCAGAATAGAAGTGGTATGGTATCTCCATGGACTTCGTGATGAGGTTACCACACACGCCTAGGGGCCACGATTCTATCTGGGTGATCATTGAATGACTCTCTAATTTATCCCATGTCCTACCCATCTGGGATTTGGGATAATAAGAAGGAATGAGATGCCTCTACATCTAGGAGATAGTGCGGCTTCATGGGGTTCCTACGATGATCATCTTAGATCCTAACGCTCGTTTTACATCCTAGTTATGTAAGGGATTGCAGAAGGTATTTGGGAATCAGTTGTGCTTGAGAACCACCTTTTACCCTCAGATAGATGGTGATATGGAGCAGACCATACAGACCCTAGAGGACATGATGTGTGCTTGAGTCCTTGATTTTTGTCGCATTTGGGATGACCACCTTCCACTAGGGGAGTTCACATACAACTAAAAATATAACTCCACCATTATCATGGAACTATTTGAGGCATTGTATGGGTAGCCTTGCAAATCACCACTATGCTGGACTGTCCCAGGGGAGTCAACACGCATGCGTCTAGATTTGGTATGAGATACCACTATGAAGGTGCAGACCATCCACGAGATAATGAGGAATGTACAACGTAGGTAGAAATCATATTCTTACAAGATATGGAGATGCATGGAGTTCTAGGGGGAGACCGTGTTTTCCTTCAGGTCTCACCCCTATGGGGATTATGGAGATTTGGTTGGGGCAGCAAGTTATATCAGAGGTTCATCATACCATTCCATATCGTCAGCAGATCTGGAAAGGTAGTGTACCACCTAGCTCTTCCCCCATAAATGCACCAGGTGCATGATGTTTTTCACATGTTGTATCTGAGGAGGTACATGCATGATCCATATCATTTCATTGACTAGGTCGAGCTGGACATTGCCGATGGGGAGACGTTTACAGAGTTTCCAGTGGAGATAGAGGATCGACAAGAGAAGGACCTTCGTGGATGGCTGATTCCTCTGGTGGATGTTTGGTGGGAGCATGAGAACCTGTAGGAGAGAACAAGGAATAGGAGCCTCAGATTTGTTCTCAATTCCCCATTTGTTTAATTATCTTTGTTTTGGATTTCAGGGATGTAAAGACCTAAGGTGAGGATAATGTAATGTCCCGAAATTTCTATATAAATTTTATTTAAATTGTATGGAATTATTTCGAGACCAAATGATTTGATGTCACATGATTCTGAGGCCCAGTGATCCAAGAATGGGATTTTGAAATTTTTTTATGTTCATTTAAGTAAAAGTTCCATTGGGTTTTATAACATTTGAATCGGTGCTTGAATCAAAAGTACAAGGTAACCGTTAAACTCCAAACTCTGGAATTCAACTAGAAAGGACTTATCATCCACTATAAAGGGTTGGATGAAAAGGTTAATTTTTATAATTTTCAAAAAATAATAAAATAACTTAAAAAGTTATTTTATTTATTTTCTCACCATTGGGTGGTGGAAGACTGCGCTAAGGTGCGACGATGAGGAACATTAAAGGAAATTTATAATGGATTGTTTTTTACAAGAATAATAGCCACACTATTTTATAAATTAAACAGCATATTGATGTGACGTCACAGCATAACAGAAATGTTGTGACGTGTTTTAATTTAATAACATGTTGGGGAAATAAATTGGTGGAATTTTCTCTGACGAATGTGGAACCTATCTCTCCCTCTCTCTCTCTCTCTGATAATGAACACTGTTGAAGAACTCTGGTGGGACAGATTCGAGAGATGACTAATGATGAAAAAGGCTAACAGAGAGAGGATCAATGACATCTCGAAGCTTCACACCTTGTAAGCAAAGGATCCTCAAACCAAGTAGGATATTTTCTCTATTCTTCATTCAAAAAACAATGAACGTGGATAAATCTATGAACATGTTGATCTGTGGATCATTTGTTCTTACGGGAGGGTGTTATTCTGGTTTTTTCCATATTAGGGTCAAATTATTGATTGATGAAATTATGATCCTGAGCCTCCCCTCTGTTTTTAAACATATAACGTGGAGGGCATGGGCCAACATGAACAAGGCCTGAGCCACTCATCTTGTGTATTCTTCATGGATGCAACCTCAAAATAGTGTCAAGGTGGATTCAAGGTCATGGAAGTGATGGAGAAGACTTGAGAGGCCTGAGGGAGCAGGTAGAATCAAAATCAGACCACCAGAGCGGAACTGGTGTCCTACGGAAGGTGCCTCTAATGCGGCACCACCAGTGCAGAGGCACCACACCGGGCGCTGTGCAATGTGGAAAAGGAGGTCGCGGCCTGTTGGCGATGGTGGATGGCTGGACTCGGTGCCAACCTGGCACCGTGTAAGAGGGGTGACCCTCTAATTGTGGTCCACATACAGACAAGGTGGGCGGCCGACTGACCGGCTGCTCAAACCCCAACCAGACTAGCTGAGCTGGTTTGGGATAATCCGGTTGGGGCCAAACCAGCTGGCCCACCAGGCCAATATGGCCAGCATAATAGGCCGAGCTGGGCCAGTAGGACCAGTCTACCCAAGTAGCCCGACTAAACTTTCAATTCAGCCCGACTTAGAAAACTAGGCCAACATGCTAAATCCGAGTGGTGTGATAGCCCAGGCTAGAAAAAGAGACTGGCCCGCCATAGCAGGTCAGACCAGATAAATTTTGAGTCACTAGGTGACCAAGAATACTGGACCAAGGGCCAACCTTGGCCATGTCCAGTAAGGCCCAATGAGCCAGATGGAAGGGATCGGGTCGTGCGTGACCCTGACTCGGGTTGGTTAGGACGGTCCAAACCAGTCGGACCGGGCCTAGACGCAACCAGCCCCTATTTACAAAAAGGGACGTATCTCCAAATCTATGCATCTGATTGATGCGATGTCTGTAGTGTTGTGACCCAAGTGATAGGGTGGTACTTATGAAATCAACTATGTGAGATTTCATTTATGTTGACCCAGCGAGACTCCATTACTCAGTTATCACATAGACTTCATGACTCTTCTACTCAGGGAGACTTCATGACTCACCTACCAGCACAACTTTGTGACTCACCTACCCAGCGAAACTCCATGACTCATCTACTAGGGAGACTATGTGACTTAGCTACCCTGCGAGACTCCATGACTTAGCTACTGGTGAGACTCTGTGACTCAGCTACCCAGCAGGGCTTCGTGACTCAACTACTAGCTGGACTTCGTGACTTAGCTACCGAATAGGTCTATGCGATCTTTCTAGCCTAAATGACTCATTAGGGATGAGTTCCTTTATATTAATTGATGTTTAGTGTTTGTAACTATTGGTTTTTCTATCAACACTTTATGTTATACTGGTGTAGAGATGACTCTAGTGACTATAATCATTGTGCATTCTTTTTTATTTCCTATGTGGATTTCTGTGAGGCCCAAGTTGTCCTTGAGTTCCGTACTAAGTATTTTTATGCTCAACCATGCACGGGTTTCACCTGCACCCATCGTTTCTTGTGCAGAAGATAAATAGCTTTGACAGGGATCTTGGAGAGCCAAGTCCTGGTGGTGCTTGGAGGTGGATCTACAAACGTAATACACTTCAGCAACATGAGATAGTGAGCTGTACCAACCCTTTATATAGGATCCTTGGTGGATGACCTCTAGAGCTTGTAATTTCTTTTATTATACTTTACCTTTCAGTTGGGTTTGTATTCTGACACATTTTTTCCTTTCAGTTTCACTTTTTTTAATGTGGTTATTTCCTCATGTAACATACTTATTTTTGTTTTCCCAGTTCCAATTTTACATTCCACAGTATGGGTTTTTTTGTTTGTGTGTGTACAGGCTTAAATTCAATGCATTCCCTTTTTGGGATACGCCTTTTGGTGTTGGTCGCCAGCCCCTAGCCTATAGAAGGTGGACTTGGGGTAGTCACAGCTCAGGCCCTGGGGGATGGGTTGTGACACACTGTGCTAGAATAACGAAATGAACTTGGTTAAGTAATACATGACCAGAATAAGGAGTGATCTTTGTTCAGTAATACAGGGATGGAATGAGTCCTGAACTTAGTTCAGTAATATATGACTAGAATGGGTTTTGAACCAATTTTTTTAATAGACATTTTTCACTAATATTGCCTTGGTAGTGATGCCTTTACTACTATGGAAATCATTATATATGATCATGTTTATGCAATAATTCCATATTTAATTCCAATGTTATTCTTTTAAGGATTATGTTCTTTATTTCCTTATGATTCGTGTCTTATAAAAAACAAATATTTATTCCTTGATTCATGTTTATGATCTTTTCTATGAATGGTATTGTATATTATTTTAATAATCATGTTATCATACCCTTATTATAATGATTATGCTTAAATATCTCCTTTTTTACCCTTACTGAGAATTTTATCACACCCCTTTTTATGTTTCCTTCCCCAGTTTATGAATATATATATTATTTTCTACATTTCTAAGAAGGGTTGATGTCAATAATAACCTAGTGGGAGATAATGTAATTCATTTATATACCATTTTTTATGTTTCCATGTTTCCGAAGGCACTAGAATAGTAGAGTCATTAGGTGTCTATTTATATTATTTATAAAATATTTTGAAAATTTTATGTAAAATTAATGTATGAAAATTGAGGGTCGTAATAATTGGTATCAGAGTAAAGGTTTAGTTAGGCATTGGAATCTAGGATGAGAAAACCTTAGTACAATCCCTAAGAACATATCTAGGTATATTTCTAAAGATAATGAAATGTAAAAAAAATATTCTTGGAATTTTGGTAGAGGATAGAGTGAGTGGTTTTCTTGAAATGGATCCATATCTAGACACTACAAGTTGATGTAACTCTGTATAATTTGTACCTAGGCATAATAACATTGACAAAATGTTCCAAACCTGAATCTGGGTAATCTGGTAAATGACCAAAAGCCTTGTCTCACACCTGTTTTGACACTACCAATGGATATGATTTGGGAATTAAAAAACTCTACATGAACCATTATGAAGGATTTAAATATAGGTTGGCTATGAATAACCTAGGATGAACCTAGGGTTTCATTGATTAAGGAAGGTTTCATGATTTAGACATCATATATGTAATTATTTTCATGAATATGTGATTTTATCCTATGATAAATAATACTCACACAACATTTATGGTTTTAGTCAATTGTGGGAACCATAAGGAATTGGATTATCATTGAATGTGATGGATGATTTGATAATGAGAAGTCAGAAGAGGTGATAACTAGAGGGAAAGATGTTGTGGTAATTTCTAATCAATTTTCACAAAACATGATTAAAAAAATATACTTTAACCAAATCTTAGAATCACTAAGGAAGAGAATGAAGGAGCTCATTGAAGAGTTAAAGTAATAAATAACATGTAGGAAAGAATTTTTGGTTTCCTTTATGTCAAGAATGAGGACAGAATCACTAGAGTGAATGTCTTTGAGGAACAAGAATATGTTTTTACTGTGTAAAAGGACACATAGAAAGTGACTGAAAGGGAAAAATGATGAGTTCAGTTAACAAAATGGATGAGAATATTAGTCTTCCTAAGGAATCATCAATGGTTAAGTTCTATAAGTGTTGGATAAATGTTTTTTATGAAACTCAATGTCCCAGAAGTAAAATTATTGAAGAGAATCTGCATTGTGGTGTTGGTAATGGTTATTTTTTGGATAATGAAAATAATAAATATTAATTTTAAAAGGAAATAGGTATTATGTAATAAGATGATCTATCCTTATCAATGGATTAAGGATAAATTAATCGAAATTTTTATATATTTTGGATTTAGGGATTATGATATATGAATGGTGAAATAATTAAGGATTTTCTTGTTTATGTTTTTTTCACTAATGATTTACAGGAATGCGTTGAATGGATATGAGGGAATAGAAAAGTGATTTAATGGAAAGGTAATGTCTATGGAAAATACATGATTAAGGGAAAGAAAACCCATAATATGTTCCTTCTGTTATGATAATGTTTTTTAGATAAAGATTTGTGGGGTATGAATAAGTAAATTGGAAGGTGAAAATTACCTTGTATCTAATTAACGACTAGTTTACATGTGGTTTATTCTTTCATTGAAAAAGTTTAGAAACTTTTTGGATTTCTATAATAAATCAATTATACATTGAATAAGAAAACTGGAATGTTTTCAGTAAGGTTTTATGGTAATTCAGGTTATTAATATGTTTTCAAAGAATATATGTTGAGGGTTTTCATGTGTTTGGAATGTGTCAACCAATGGATACTTTGGTATATATTGGGGATAAACTTTAACCTATTTTTGTGACTTCAATTCTAATATTTTGGATTTTTATCATTCAAATGGGTTATAAGGTTAACCATTCATGAAATTTTAGAGTTATAATTTAGAGGAAGTATTTACGTATTGAGATTGTATTGAAATCATTGGTTAAAAGGCTATTTAGTGATTAAACCTAGTTCATGGATTTCCATAATATTTGGGAAATTATAATATTATGGTTTTAGATAAGGGGATCATGTATGTCAGGTGAAAACCAATATTGTATAGAAATTTCATAGGTCTTGAACCCATGACCGAAGTATGATAAGGGTTTCACACCTACCACTGACCTATGTGGTGTCCTGGTTAATATATAGTTATATTTTATGAATAATTTTTTAGGAAGAAACATTATTATTACTTTTTGTGTTTAGAGAATAATGTAGTTACTACATTGATTTTTGATAATAGATATAGTTAAATAGTTATTATTTCCATTCTTTTAGGGACCTTAATATCTTCTAAATGTGTATTTTAGTGCTTTGATCATCAAGGTTAATTTACAGACATCCATTTCATGAATTAATGGATGAATCAGAAATAGTAAAAACCTAAACAAAAATAATTGCATTTTGTTTATAGATGTATATCAGGTAAGTATAATTTCATTTATTATAGGTCAATAAAATAATTACTCAAAGATTGGATAATTAAAAAAATGTTATCCTAATACCTTAATTTTTATTTAACCGATTTCCTTATAAGTCATTACAGATTTATGACATTGACGCCCTAATCTTTTCACTGATCATTCACTTGTTTGTGATTGAGTAACTCAACCAATCCCTATAAATATTTATGAAATTACTCTATGTCCGACCTTATATCCCAACCTATTCTCTCTTATGTGGAAACCTAGTTATATATTACTTTGGGTGACTATTATGGTTCCAAATTTCTATTAATAAGGGAATTTTTAGTTTGAATTTTTACGATGCGGGTTTCTATGAATGAAACATTCAATTACTAAACCTTTGGTAAAGTATATGAATTCATAGGGAGAAATTAATTTTAATGTGTGAAGAATGTAACACCCTGAGATTTTGTGAATTATTTTTTTTCAAATTATTTTAACTATTGTGATACTTTTTATTTCAAGTAACACTAAAATTAGGTTATTTTATATTAAATCACTATGTTTAGCTATTATTATATGAAAACCCAAGGTAATCATTCACTACACACAACATAAATTTTATCATACATAGAAAACCAAGGTTATCTTGTGACTTGGGATATATAACATGAAACACCGACTTGGAGTATGCAACATACAACACCAACTTGGCTTATGCTACATGAAACATTGAGTTTCTACAAAACGCTATTTATTTATATATTTATTTAAATGATATAATTATAATATAGCCATAAAAAAATATTAATATTAATAGTGATAAATACTTTTAAAATATTTTTTAGTATATTTATATAAATAAAACATATTTATGATGAAAGATATGTTTTCTTCTAAAGTTCTTATATGTTTAAAAATACCATTTTTTCAAATGAACTACTTTTAATTTCATTTTGTGAAAAATAATAAAATTAATTTTTTAAATATTTAGTTTTTGAATTTTATAAAATAATATTTATTTTTTAATTTGAAATTTTGAAATTATCTTATGGTGAATTTTTGGGTGTTTTCTAAAAAACATCAATTTTGGATGAATATTGAAAATAATGGATTTTAATTCAAAACTTCTTTTTCATCTAATATATTTATAAGGTTAAATTATATTTTAAATTGTTATGAAATTTTAATTAGATAATATCTAAGTCCATTAATACAATTTACATCATTGGAATCAATTTCACTTTGAAATTTTGTATAAAAATTATTGCAAAAATTTGGAAATTTTTACTTTAAAAAACTGCAATTTCGTCTAGTCTGTGGGATTAATTTTAAATTAATTTCTACCCATTATCTGATTATAATTTTGAAAAATGGATTCCATATTTTTAATAAATTTAATTTTTAATTTCTATTAAGGTTAAAAAAAATTTGGCTAAAATGATTTTTGAAAGTGATTAAAATTAATTACAACGGTTAAGTAAAAATTTTGGTTAATAAAGTTCTCATCCTTAAATTTAAGATGAAATGACCTAGACACTTGTCAAATAACCATATACTATAAATTAATAGTACATTAACCTCAAATATTTATTTTCTTATGTTTTTTATTACTTTACTTAGGCAAAAACGTGGATGTACGTAACTTTTTTTTAAAAATGCTAACAGTTTCCATTCCCTTTCCTATAAAAGGACACCACTTCTCACTCTTATTCACACCTCTCAAACCACTAAGTATTAAGTAATATATATGCAATAAACTTTAAAAATTCCCTACATTACTTCTAGAATCCTATACTTTCAAAAAAATCTATCCAAGGAATCCTTTTCGCATAAACTAAAAGGAGTTACCCGATTAAGAGGTAATATCTTCTCTGAAGCTCATTTCATTGGTTTTTATTCTCCACTGATGCAATATATTTATTCGATGATTGTATAAAAAATTACCTTAAATATGATAGGATTTTCTTATTCTAGGGTTTCAACCAACACTTGAACACACAACTATCTAATATGTAATGAACATATTGTTTATGTGTACGACAAACTACCACCTCACTAAACGATGATTGTGCATTTTTTCTTTACCGCCTCTCATGGTGGAAATTATGATGGAAATTATTTTTATATATTTAATATATTATTTTTATTATTTATTTGATCGTGTGTATTATATTTAAAATAGATTCTTTTATTACTTTCCATTGGGGGTAAATATGATAATTTTGTTTCAGGGAGTGTGGATTAACACCCCCTTAAAGCGATGTGATTCATTCACACACTAATTGTAATGTATTAAGAATGGGTTTAGTAATATTGTATGGTATATATGATACAATAATACTACTCTAATAATTTTATATATACATATATATTTATATTTATATTTATATGTAATTTTCTTTCTTTCTTTCTCTCAAAACAACAAAAAAATAGAAATAGCGTTAATGCGTACATACAACTTACTGTCTCTATGAATGGTGTATTATTTTACATAAATATATATTATAGATATAATTATAATACAAATATACTTTATAAAAAATAAATTTACATCATTTTTTAAATTCACTAAGTAATGATAAAAGTAGGACGACCAATGGTATAACAAATTAAACACATGTGAAGAATAATGCGAATATTACACAAAGTGAAACCTTAACATATGATTGTTAACAAGAGGGAAATATAAAGTCATAATAAATACATATTTGGTATAATATTTAATAATATGTTTCTTTAAAATATTTATAATACATTTATATTTATTATACAAGAGTTTTTTACAATTTTGAAGAGATTCAATACACAAGGTAAAGGGATTTCATCTCACTTTTTATATCTGTGAGATACATGCTTTATTCACCACCCAATATTTTTGGGTGGTGTGTATACTGACCAAGTATGTACTCAATGATTATTATAATTAAATTTATGTATGTTAACATATCCATTCAATGACTTTTATTTCATGGGTTTTAGGTTTCAAAAGGTACCAAATCGGGAAAATAGTTTTTTCTCAATTATCATTCTTTGAGACTCGTGTTTTTTTATTCGACGAAATTTATTTCGAGGTTTATATAACTCAATTTTATATAATATATCATGAATCTAGATCTTATCATTATATTATATGTTTAATTTATTTTTCTTTTCATACATGGAGTGTATGATCCCACGTTACTGATTGATAAGATTTTATTGAAACAATCAAACCACTTTTTAAAATTATTTTTTTTATGATTCCTTTGATGAAATATGATAACCCATATCACAAGAAAATTCATGAATTTTCTTATACAGTGGTTATTCATGATATATTCATGTTTTTACCATCTTTCTACTCTTTGGTACATAAGATAGTTTAGAAATTGTTTTTAAGAAATCCAAACTTTAGCATCTATCTGGTTAGAAATTTATGTTTTCTAAAAAGGATTTAAAGAATATTACACCATTCTCCTATAATATTTAAAATAAATATTTACCCATTTTTTCTATTACCAATAACTTTAATGGAATATTCTTGCCTATTTATAAATAAGGTATTTTTCTAACTTTTTTATCATAAAAATAAATTTTCTTTTACCTCACACGATATGTATGGAATTTCCCACAATTAATACATTGAAGTTTACATTGAATATTTCTATGTATATTTTTTAAAAAAAATATTAGAATTAATTTTCATTAAAAATTGTTTTCAAAAATTTTTGAAGCTTCCTTTATAATTTTTCAATGAAAAGTGTATTCCAAATTATTGCAATCCTTATTTATGAGTTTTCAATGTATTTTCAAATAAATGATTTCCAAAAAAATGCAAGATAATTTTATATGTTTTCATTTAAAAAGTATTTGAAAACATTTTCTTTATTTTTTATATGTTTTTAATGTGTTTTCAAAGAAAAAATTTCTAAAAACTTTTGCATCTTATTTTATATGTTTTCAAGGAAAAAGGTTTTCAATATGTTTTCAATTATTATTTACATGTTTTCAATGTATTCTATAAAAAAATGTTTTTCAAATGGTTTTATGTATTAAAAATCCCTTTTCAAATAAGAAAGTTTATTTTGCTCAAGAAATATTTTTGAATGATATTTCAATATTATTTTCCATCTAAGATGAAATCTTTTTATGTTACTCAATCCCTTATAAAAAATGATCTAAAGGTTCCATTAATATTCTTTATATGAATGAGTTGTTATTAATTTCATGGTCTTTATGAAACCCATTTCACTTTCATAGGTTATATATTTATGAAATCAATTTCCCCTTCATGGGTTATACCTTAGATGAAAATATTATTAAATCTATATAGTCATCCATAGGTTTTGATATTTTCATATGCCTTTGATGCCCATTTAATTACGTGGGTTATGATATTATGTTAATGATTTTGCAGCATATGTATGTATGATTTCATTATGAGATGGGTGGGACCTATATATCCCTCCAATGCATTGGGAAAATATTTATATCTCATGAGATAAACATGGATAGAATAAGAAATGAACTTCCTTTATTATTATATGGTTGTAACATAAAATGAAATTCGTTATGTAATTTAGGGTTTGAATGAGGATTGAACTCAATTCCGTAATACAGACCTTGAATGATAACTGAAATCAGTATAGTAATACAAGGTTGGGAAGTCATGTGAACCTCGTTTAGTAATGGAATTTGTTCACTAATATGGCCTTGGCAGTAATGCCTTTAATACTATGAAAATAATTACATATTTTTATGTTTCTTACATAATTATATGATTTATTCCTATAGTTTTCTTTCATATTTTATGTTTTTATATGCATATGATTCATGCCTTTTGACCTACCAAGATTTATTACATGATTCATGTATATGATATTTTAAATGAAGGGTATGCTCATCTATTTTCATGATCATAGTATCATACCCTTATGCTCATGATTATTCTTACATGTCTCTATTTTTTAACCTTACTGGGAATTTTAGCTCACCCTTTTTTGTGTTCCCTTCCCCATGTTATGAAGATATGTATTATTTTTTAGGTGTCTATGATGGGTTCTAGTAACAAAGAACATAGTGGTAGATATTTTATCTCAATTATGTACCGGTGTTTATGTTTCTATGTTTCCAAAGGCACTAGACTAGTATGGACTTTGAGAATCTATTTGTATTATGTTTTAAGTATTCCACAAAAGTGATTTAATATTAATATATAAAAAAGGATGGTTTATATAAAATCTATAGGACACCACCAATGGTGTCTACAACGTATCCAATCTAAATAGATTTTGAATGCATGTAATAAATAAATAAAAAGTAAAAAAACATAAAACGTGGGTGTCATTTTTTAACAATCACAACCTTAACCATTTATATCACTATTACCATTTTCAACATTTAAACCCTTTTATGTACTTCATCCATTTACATCATCTATCCCATGGGTTAGGCATCTACATCATTTATATAATATTTTAAACCAAACAATGACTGTGGATATGGGAATATTTCAATTCCCTATCTCACTAAGGGAAAACAAAACATAACAAATAGATCACACTAAACATTAAGCCTTGGTCCATGTGGTCTCCTCAATGGAAACCATTAGGGGAATAGAGCATCTATCCCATTCCCTAATCTATGAATTTTGGGGTGGAGTTTAGAGGCTCATTCTAACTCAACCCATTGAAGTAGAGCCTCATGTCAATACTGTAACACCCGAGACTTTTATGTTATATGAATCATCAAAGGAATCTTTTTCTACACAACACTTGCTTGGCTTGCTTTACACGCAATCGCGACCTTCCTCGATAGCTTGCGTCGTACGCAATACCGAGTTTCACTAAACAACAATATGCTATTAAAACTAGCCGTTATGAATAGTAATAACCACTTTTTGAAATTTTATAAATTTTATTTTTTAAAATGGATTTCATTTTTGGATTCGGAATACCGAAATTAGCCTAGGGTGAAATTTTGGTATTTTTCTGAAAACTTTCAATTTTTGATGAATAGTGAAACCACTAAGTGGTAGGTTAAAAACTGAATTTTGCATAAAACTTAATTTTACCGCTTCTGTGAATGGAATTTCAAAAATCTGACAGACACGGTTGATATCAGTAAGTAAAATGTGGTTCAATGAGATAAAAATAATTTTTTGGTGAATAGTAACTTTTTACTATTTTTACCGCAGTTAATAGTAAATAGGGTAACTCAGGGTAAATATGATATTAATATTACCCTAACACATGTCCTAATTCTATTTGACAAGTTTAATTCGACCAAAAACAAACTTAGGAATAAAATATGACCATTTAGGCCCACTTGGATTAAATTAGGACATTTATTATTAATTTATTTAAAGAAGGGTTAAAATAGTTAAAATCAAAGTTTAATAAGTAAATAATTTTTAATATGGGGTTATACATAAGATAAATTCGACTATAAATATTAATTAGAAATCTAAAAAGATTTCCTACATAATGGTATTTTATTTGTAATTTTTAGACATTAAATAATTTAATTTATTTATGACACAATGATGATGCAGTAATTATCTTATTTATGAAATATTGACATAAATGATGTTATAAACACCAAAATAAATGTAATTTGAGACTTTTTATGAATTCCACTAATTTTATAGGTTACTATGATATATTAATGTTGATTTAATCAACTTGGTTCGAACATATAATTATGTTATGACTTTCACAAAAATCATATATCAAATAGTGTCAAAATTGACACAAAATAGTTTTTAAATCAAATATTATATTATTAATTGTTATTTTATTCCTAAAAATCTAAGGTTCGGCCAAATGACTTAGATAAGGATATATATATTAATAATAAACAATTTGGGGTTCGTTTGGCATGTTATAGTAAGTGTATTAACCATATAGTGAAAGAAAACAAAAAGACATGGTAAAAGTTAAATTATTTAACTTAGAGTTAAATCTAATTGATAAGGTTAAAATAATACCCTAAACTTGTCTAAATCCTATTGGTTGATAGGATTTCGACCCATCCCCACTTTAGCTTCGAAATAAGACCCTTTGGAACCATTATAAACCGATTTTGACTTTAATATAAAATAATATTTTGAGATATTCCTAAGGTGCCCCTCTCCTCCCTTATAAAAGGGCACCTCCTCCCCCTCCTCCTCACACCAAATTGAGCACTCAAGCTCGGCCAACCCCTGCCATTTTCTCCTCTCCACTTCCCTAGAATAATCCTAGAGGTCCTGGTCTTCTTCAAAGACCAATCTTAGTTCCCTAAGTGGAGGATTCAAAGAGGTGTTCCAAAGAAGAGGTAATATCCATTACCGATCTTTTCAATTTCTTTCTTCTTCAACTTCTTATTCTTTAGTTGTTTCATGATAAAGTAATAACATCAGTATTACTTACATACTGATATGTTATTATAAATATTAAACAACCCTAATTCACCTTCTATCCATCCTACGGAAAAATGAAATCACCGCGCGTGCGTACGTACGGAATACCGTCTCCACGCCGTGGTGTAATCTATTTTCCACCATCACTTTACAAGGATGGGTATAATGGTGTAATGAGTAACTATTTACGATTATTATAAAGTAATATTGATACTGAAAAAATATATATATAATCCAATACAGTTCCACGATCATAGGAACGATATCATCACTCGTGCGTACGTACGGAATACCGTCTCCACGATGTGATGCGACTCGTTCTACATGATCATCATTACATAGAAATTATATAAATGAATTGAATGAATAAATATGATATATGTTAAACTAATACCATTCTGGATATAAGGTATCTATAACCTTAAAATAAGAATAAGAATGTATTCGGCAAAACATGCATAAGAACAAAAGGCAATAAAGACCCGAGTAACAAGTAACAATGAAATATTACTAACAAGAATCTAAGAATATGACCATATATGATATAATATAAATATGTATGATTCTGGAATAAGTCAATAACATTATTTAAACCATTATACAGGAGCTTCGGACACGTACAAATCAAATCGGACCTAAGGTAAGGGAAATATCACAATCTCATTTTTATCCGAGATTGTTTATACTTTGGTATTTACTGGGGTGTATTTTATCATCCACATACATGTTTCCTCAATATGTAATATTATTTCCATCCACCTACAATTGTTTAAATCCAATTTTACCCTTCGGTGAATTTTTTGTAAAAGATATGAACGGAATCTTTTGTCATTTTTCGTACGATGTAATTTTTGACTTTTCCGACAAAAGTACGAAGAATGTTTTTTTAAACTTATACGGCATGAATGGATTTTTAAAACATTATTTCCAAAAAGATTCCTTTACAAGTTTTCAAGTTTATTTTTAATCAACTTCTTTTAGTTTAAAATTTTATGACATGTTTAGAAAGGAAAAGTGTTTTTGAAGTAGAAAGGATATTTTCCTCAAGAATGAAGTTCAAGTGTTTTATCAAAATTATTTTCCATCTAAGATAATAAAGGGTTCTGTTTTTTATCCCTATTATTACATTGATTTGATTATGTTGTGATGGAAATATTTTTATGAATTCCTTTATCTTATATGAATTGTTTTATGATGTCATGATGTTTAAGATTCCCATTTGTATTACATGGGTTATGCAATGATGTATGATTTATGATTTTGTGGCACACATAAGAATGGTATCATTATGAGATGGGTGGGACCTATATCTCCCTCCAATGCATTGGGTAAAGATTTTATATCTCATGAGATAGACAGGGCTGGAACGGTAGGTTATACCGGTTCAGTGAAACAGGACTGAAACGAGGGTTACTCGATTCAGAAAGGGACTTTGTCCACTAAGATAGTCTTGGCAATGAGTCATGACTAACAAGAAATGATTTTCCATGATTATGTGTGCATGCCACAAAGTTTCAAGTTTTATGTTATGATTATGGGGATCTCATTTTCACTTCTATGATTTATTCCATGTTAAGATATTATGATCTCTTTTGCAGGTTTTGATTTTCAAAAAGATATGATATGATTTTTATTTCCTTTATTTGCCCTTGCTGAGCATTTGAGCTCACCCTTTTATGTTTTCTTTTCCCCAGGTCAGGAAGATGGATATTAAGTAAAATATGCTAAAAGGGACCCTAGATATGATGAAATAAATGGGAGACACTGTAGAAGATTTATGAACCAGTTGTTTATGTTTCCCAGTTTCTAAAGACACTATACCTATACGGTCCTTTGTGGTTTTGTCATATGTTGTAATAAGTGTGCTTCAATTTTGAAGTATTAACAATGTATGTAAATTATGGGTCGTTATAGTTGGTATCAGAGGGAGGTTATAGTCAACCTTTGGAAACTGGGATGTGAAAGCCTTAGTAAGAACCCTAAGGATAAGTCTAAGCATAGAACACAATCTTAGTGTTTTAGAAATGGCCTTGAATAACCTAGGATAAGACCTTAAGCATGAAAATTTTATTCTTGAATTATGTGGTTTTCCTGTTATAATTAGTGTTGCTCACACTATTCTTCTTGGTTTTAGTCAATGGCTGGAACCCGAAGGAACCGTGTTAATGCAGAATGCGATGGGCAATGCAATGATTGTCCCCCTGAGCAACCAAACGATATGGGAGCTGGAATGAAAAATCTTGTAGCCATGCTCACACAACTTTCTCAATCTATGAATCATGCAGGACTTCCAAACGAGCAAAGGAAGGAGCAACATTCTGTTGAATCCTTCATGAGGCAGCGTCCACCTTCTTTCAGTGGGTCTACTGATCCATTAGTTGTTGAACAATGGATTAGTACTACTAAAAAGATATTTTCAGTTCTTCAATGTTCTGAACATGATAAAGTCATCCTAGCAGTGTATCGTTTGGAAGGAGATGCTGATCAATGGTGGAATATTATTAAGAATACGAGGCAAAGGGATGAAATTGAGTCTATGGAATGGGACGAGTTCAAGAACTTATTTTTCAATAAGTACTTCCCTCGTATTCTCCAAACAAAGATGGAGAAAGAGTTTCTTGAACTGAAGCAAAGGGATGATGAATCAATTGGTACCTATGAAGCAAATTTTACAAGACTTGCAAGGTACGCTTCTGGTATTATTATCCAACCTGAGAGTAAGATCGATCGATTCTTTAGTGGCTTAAAACCAAGTCTTCGAAGGGCGTTAGCCATAAGGGACTTCAATAGCTATGAGGAAATCGTTCTATGTGCTCTCAAAGTCGAGATGGAGATTGGAATAACCCATCAGTCACATGGGTTTGATAAGAAGAGGAAGATGGAATTCAAAGAAAAATCTAAAGAGCACACGAAAAAGAAGTTGAGCTTTTCCTTATGCTTAAAGTGTGGAATGAAACATGGAGGGAGTTGTCTTAAAGGGACAAGTAAATGTTTTAAATGTGTAAATGAAGGTCATCGGGCATTTGAATGCCGTGATAATGGGAAGAAGATGTCTAATGACGCAAACAAAGGAAGGGATACATAGAATGAACCTACTACACTTCAATGTTTCAAGTGCAAGGAGATGGGGCATTATGCCAATCAATGCCCAAATCCAAGGGTTGATGATGATGGTCGACGTCAACAAAATCTTAAGGCTAAAGAAAAAGGAAAGTCACATGCAATTTCTATCAGCGATGTGGAGTACGATAACGAAGTGGTGAAAGGTACACTTACCATCCACTCTAAAGTAGCAAATGTTTTATTTGATTCTGGATCCACCCACTCTTTTATTTCTAAAGAATTTTCTAAGGGTATCACCGTACTACCTCAACAATTAGATGTTGAGTTAGCTGTGACAACACCTAATGGCACAACAGTCGCATCAAAAGTTTATAATTCTTCTCCGATCGAAGTTTGTGGGAAAGTGCTTCCTGAAAATCGTGTGATCCTTCCTTTAGTGGAATTTGATGTGATTCTTGGCATGGATTGGCTTTCTCTACATGGATCTCATATCAATTTCCAAAGAAGGGAAGTCACATTTCATATTCCAGATCAATCTACGATCGTCTATCAATGCAAGGATGAACATAACCTTCCAGTGGAAATTTCTTCCATCATATGGGTATTGATTCCACTAAATGAAGGTTATTTATCTCAAATGGTTGGTGAGAAACTCACGATTAAGAATATTCCCATTGTACGGGAGTTTGATGATGTCTTTCTGGAGGAATTACCGGGTCTTCCACCAAATCGTGAAGTTGAGTTTTCAATAGAACTCGTACCGGGTGCTTTGCCTATTTCAAAGACACCTTATAGAATGGCCCCAATTAAGTTGCAGGAATTGAAGAAGCAACTCCAAGTGAATCTTGATAAGGGATTCATACGCCCTAGTGCGTCACCTTGGGGAGCACCTGTTCTATTTGTTAAGAAGAAAGATGGATCAATGAGACTCTGCATTGATTATCGAGAACTTAACAAGATCACTATCAAGAACAAATATCCTCTCCCATGCATTGATGACTTATTTGACCAACTACGCGGAGCTCAATACTTTTCCAAGATTGATCTTTGTTCAGGGTATCATCAATTAAGGGTCAAAAGGGAGGATATACCAAAGACGGCTTTCCGTACAAGGTATGGACACTATGAATTTATAGTGATGCCATTTGGTCTTACTAATGCCCCTACTATCTTCATGGATCTAATGAATAGAGTCTTTAGAGACTATCTTGATCAATTTTTGGTAGTCTTTATAGACGATATTCTTGTCTATTCAAAGAGAAAGGAAGAGCATGAAGATCACTTGAGAATTATATTGAAGACCCTGAGAAAGGAGAAGCTTTATGCCAAATTTACCAAGTGTGAATTTTGGCTTCAAAAAGTTTCATTTTTGGGTCACATAATCTCAAAAGAGGGGATATCTGTGGATCCAGCAAAAACAGAGGTTATCGAAAGATGGTCGAGACCAACAACAGTAACTGAGATCCGAAGTTTTCTTGGTTTGGCTGGATATTATCGACGTTTTGTAAAAGATTTTTCACGATTATCTAATCCACTCACCAAGTTGACTCGGAAAGAAGTTAAGTTTGTCTGGACAGAGGAATGTGAAGAGAATTTCAAGGAGTTGAAAAGAAGGTTATCCAGTGCACCTGTTCTCACACTGCCTTGTAGTGGAGAAAGGTTTGTGATCTACAGTGATGCATCCAAGAAGGGATTGGGGTGTGTTCTTATGCAAAATGATATGGTGATAGCTTATGCCTCACGACAGTTGAAAATCCATAAGCAAAATTACCCAACACATGATTTGGAGTTGGCTGCGGTAATCTTTACATTAAAGATTTGGAGGCATTACCTTTATGGTGAAAGGTGTGATATTTATACTGATCATAAAAGTTTAAAGTATATTTTCACACAAAAGGAGTTGAATATGCGTCAAAGAAGATGGTTGGAGCTGATTAAGGATTATGACTGCTCAATCCATTACCACCCTGGGAAAGCAAACAAGGTGGCAGATGCATTAAGTCGACAAGACCATGCTAGTTTATCCATGATGAGGATCACAAAAGATCCAATATTTATGGATTTACAAAGGATGGATCTTGGAATTATAATGGAAAGGGAAAAATCTTATCTTTCTCAAATGAATGTTCAACCATCTATACATGTGAAGATTAAAGAGGCACAGAAAGAAGATGTCGAGTTACAAAAGAAGGTGAGAAATGTTCCTGAATTCAACCCTGATTGTGATGGGATAATAAAGTTCAGGAATCGGGTTTGTGTTCCTTCCATCCCCGAATTAAAGAAGGAGCTGCTGGATGAGGCTCATAGTTCTTAATTCTCTATTCATCCTGGAAGCACGAAGATGTATAGGGACCTGAAAGAGTACTTCTGGTGGGATGTCATGAAAAGAGATGTTGCTGAATATGTCTCTCGATGCTTGGTTTGTCAACAAGTTAAAGCTGAGAGACAAAAGTCTAAGTGGATGTTACAACCATTACCCATACCCGAATGGAAATGGGAAAACATCACTATGGACTTTGTCACAGGACTTCCTAAAACATCCAAAGGCAATAATGCTATCTGGGTCATAGTTGATCATCTTACAAATTCTGCACACTTCATTCCTATTAGAGAGGATTTCTCTCTAGATCAGCTTGCCAGGATATATGTAAAGGAAGTGGTAAGATTGCATGGAGTACCACTTTCTATTATATCTGATCGGGATCCGAGATTTACCTCGAAGTTCTGGCGAAGTCTTCAGCATACTCTGGATATAGAGTTGAGTTTCAGCACTGCTTATCATCCCCAGACAGACGGTCAGTCTGAGAGAACAATTCAAACCCTAGAAGATATGTTGAGAGCTTGCTCTATGGATTTCAAAGGAGGTTGGGATCAACACCTACCTTTGGTGGAATTTTCTTATAATAATATATTTCACTCCAGTATTCAGATGTCTCCTTATGAAGCTCTCTATGGAAAGAAATGCAGGACTCCAACTTGCTGGGATGAAGTTGGGGAAACAAAGCTATTAGGACCTGATCTCGTTGATGAAATGGCAGAAAAGGTCAGATCTATTCAACAACACATAAGCGCAGCTCAGAGTCGACAGAAAAGTTATGCCGACAACCGAAGAAAAGACCTAGAGTTTGAAGTGTGTGATAAAGTGTTCTTACGAATATCTCCCTGGAAGAGGGTTATGAGATTTGGAAAGAAGGGGAAGTTGAGCCCTAGATATATCGGTCCTTTTGAAATACTGGATCGTGTTGGGAAGGTAGCTTACCGATTGGCGCTTCCACCGAATCTCTCTCAAGTTCACGATGTGTTCCATGTATCTCTCCTGAGAAAGTACATACCAGATCCTTCACATGTACTCAGCTCAGAAGTTGTACTGCTGGAGCAAGATCTTTCTTATGAAGAACAGCCGATAGAGATTCTGGATCGTAGCGAAAAAGTCCTACGAAACAAGACCACTCTATTGGTGAAAGTTTTATGGAGGAACCACCAACTTGAAGAAGCTACATGGGAGCTTGAGGATATGATGAGGGAGAAGTATCCTCATCTGTTTGTTACAAAGTGACGAATTTCGAGGGAGAAATTCTTTTTAAGGGGGGTAGAATGTAACACCCGAGACTTTTATGTTATATGAATCATCAAAGGAATCTTTTTCTACACAACACTTGCTTGGCTTGCTTTACACGCAATCGCGACCTTCCTAGATAGCTTGCGTCGTACGCAATACCGAGTTTCACTAAACAACAATATGCTATTAAAACTAGCCGTTATGAATAGTAATAACCACTTTTTGAAATTTTATAAATTTTATTTTTTAAAATGGACTTCATTTTTGGATTCGGAATACCGAAATTAGCCTAGGGTGAAATTTTGGTATTTTTCTGAAAACTTTCAATTTTTGATGAATAGTGAAACCACTAAGTGGTAGGTTAAAAACTGAATTTTGCATAAAACTTAATTTTACCACTTCTGTGAATGAAATTTCAAAAATCCGACAGACACGGTTGATATCAGTAAGTAAAATGTGGTTCAATGAGATAAAAATAATTTTTTGGTGAATAGTAACTTTTTACTATTTTTACCGCAGTTAATAGTAAATAGGGTAACTAAGGGTAAATATAATATTAATATTACCCTAACACATGTCCTAATTCTATTGGACAAGTGTAATTCGACCAAAAACAAACTTAGGAATAAAATATGACCATTTAGGCCCACTTGGATTAGATTAGGACATTTATTATTAATTTATTTAAAGAAGGGTTAAAATAGTTAAAATCAAATTTTAATAAGTAAATAATTTTTAATATGGGGTTATAAATAAGATAAATTCGACTATAAATATTCATTAGAAAGATAAAAAGATTTCCTACATAATGGTATTTTATTTTTAATTTTTAGACATTAAATAATTTAATTTATTTATGACACAATGATGATGCAGTAATTATCTTATTTTTGAAATATTGACATAATTGATGTTATAAACACCAAAATAAATGTAATTTGAGACTTTTTATGAATTCAAATAATTTTCTAGGTTACTATGATATATTAATGTTGATTTAATCAACTTGGTTCGAACATATAATTCTGTTATGACTTTCACAAAAATCATATATCAAATAGTGTCAAAATTGACACAAAATAGTTTTTAAATCAAATATTATATTATTAATTGTTATTTTATTCCTAAAAATCTAAGGTTCGGCCAAATGACTTAGATAAGGATATATATATTAATAATAAACAATTTGGGGTTCGTTTGGCATGTTATAGTAAGTGTATTAACCATATAGTGAAAGAAAACAAAAAGACATGGTAAAAGTTAAATTATTTAACTTAGAGTTAAATATAATTGATAAGGTTAAAATAATACCCTAAACTTGTCTAAATCATATTGGTTGATAGTATTTCGACCCATCCCCACTTTAGATTCGAAATAAGACCCTTTGGAACCATTATAAACCGATTTTGACTTTAATATAAAATAATATTTTGAGATATTCCTAAGGTGCCCCTCTCCTCCCTTATAAAAGGGCACCTCCTCCCCCTCCTCCTCACACCAAATTGAGCACTCAATATCGGCCAACCCCTGACATTTTCTCCTATACACTTCCCTAGAATAATCCTAGAGGTCCTGGTCTTCTTCAAAGACCAATCTTAGTTCCCTAAGTGGAGGATTCAAAGAAGCGTTCCAAAGAAGAGGTAATATCCATTACCGATCTTTTCAATTTCTTTCTTCTTCAACTTCTTATTCTTTAGTTGTTTCATGATAAAGTAATAAAATCAGTATTACTTACATACTGATATGTTATTATAAATATGAAACAACCCTAATTCACCTTCTATCCATCCTACGGAAAAATGAAATCACCGCGCGTGCGTACGTACGGAATACCGTCTCCACGCCGTGGTGTAATCTATTTTCCACCATCACTTTACAAGGATGGGTATAATGGTGTAATGAGTAACTATTTATGATTATTATAAAGTAATATTGATACTGAAATAATATATATATACTCCAATACAGTTCCACGATCATAGGAATGATATCATCACTCGTGCGTACGTACGGAATACCGTCTCCACGATGTGATGCGACTCGTTCTACATGATCATCATTACATAGCAATTATATAAATGAATTTAATGAATAAATATGATATATGTTACACTAATACCATTCTGGATATAAGGTATCTATAACCTTAAAAGAAGAATAAGAATTTATTCAGCAAAACACGCATAAGAACAAAAGGCAATAAACACCCGAGTAACAAGTAACAATGAAATATTACTAACAAGAATCTAAGAATATGACCATATATGATATCATATCAATATGTATTATTCTGGAATAAGTCAATAACATTATTTAAACCATTATAAAGGAGCTTCGGACACGTACAAAGCAAATCGGACCTAAGGTAAGGGAAATATCACAATCTCATTTTTATCCGAGATTGTTTATACTTTGGTATTTACTGGGGTGTATTTTATCATCCAAATACATGTTTCCTCAATATGTAATATTATTTACATCCACCTACAATTGTTTAAATCCAATTTTACCCTTCGGTGAATTTTTTGTAAAAGATATGAACGGAATCTTTTGTCATTTTTCGTACGATGTACTTTTTTACTTTTTCGACAAAAGTACGAAGAATGTTTTTTTAAACTTATACGGCATGAATGGATTTTTAAAACATTATTTCCAAAAATATTCCTTTACAAGTTTTCAAGTTTATTTTTAATCAACTTCTTTTAGTTTAAAATTTTATGACATGTTTAGAAAGGAAAAGTGTTTTTGAAGTAGAAAGGATATTTTCCTCAAGAATGAAGTTCAAGTGTTTTATCAAAATTATTTTCCATCTAAGATAATAAAGGGTTCTGTTTTTTATCCCTATTATTACATTGATTTGATTATGTTGTGATGGAAATATTTTTATGAATTCCTTTATCTTATATGAATTGTTTTATGATGTCATGATTTTTAAGATTCCCATTTGTATTACATGGGTTATGCAATGATGTATGATTTATGATTTTGTGGCACACATAAGAATGGTATCATTATGAGATGGGTGGGACCTATATCTCCCTCCAATGAATTGGGTAAAGATTTTATATCTCATGAGATAGACAGGGCTGGAACGGTAGGTTATACCGGTTCAGTGAAACAGGACTGAAACGAGGGTTACTCGATTCAGAAAGGGACTTTGTCCACTAAGATAGTCTTGGAAATGAGTCATGACTAACAAGAAATGATTTTCCATGATTATGTGTGCATGCCACAAAGTTTCAAGTTTTATGTTATGATTATGGGGATCTCATTTTCACTTCTATGATTTATTCCATGTTAAGATATTATGATCTCTTTTGCAGGTTTTTATTTTCAAAAAGATATGATATGATTTTTATTTCCTTTATTTGCCCTTGCTGAGCATTTGAGCTCACCCTTTTATGTTTTCTTTTCCCCAGGTTAGGAAGATGGATATTAAGTAGAATATGCTAAAAGGGACCCTAGATATGATGAAATAAATGGGAGACACTGTATAAGATTTATGAACCAGTTGTTTATGTTTCCCAGTTTCTATAGACACTATACCTATACGGTCCTTTGTGGTTTTGTCATATGTTGTAATAAGTGTGCTTCAATTTTGAAGTATTAACAATGTATGTAAAGTATGGGTCGTTATAAATACCTCACACTACCAAGCCACATTAACATTATTGTATATCCATTAACCACACATACCATACCACAAACCATATACGAAAAATACACAAAATAATCACTATCCATAATAATCAACAATGGAATTAATATTATTCCATATCTCAATAACATATTTACCATTTACATTACATATCCCATTTAACCCAATTCCCATTTTCATGCACCTACCCATTAGGCATATTCAATAATTACATTATATTAACAAATTTATCATATTCATAAACTCCCTTATGAAAACCCATTTAACATATTTCTCAATTCAAAAGTCATTAAAAATTTACCATGTTTATCATTTCATATGAATTAGGCCCCTTAGACATTTTGAAATATTTCAAAATCCATTTGACACATCCTCACTTTAACCAAATTAACCCATTTTCATTCCATACTGAAAAACACCTTATTCCATTATCAAAACATAGGAACAACTATCAATATTCCATTTTTAACTCAAATAATCTTCTTAAAATTCTTATAATGGGATCTACATTATCACTAGTCAACTCTACACTTAACATTACCAATTTCTATGTGTGGTAATGTATAAACACCCTATGGATGGCCCTAACTTGTTTAAATTATCATCAATGCATTCCCAACGGAACATGAGGGGTTCCATTCGTCATTTAGATACCAATTTTAATAAATCTCACTAACAGTATTGAGTAGACAAAAATATAGAACCAATAACACCGCACACATGCACAAATCCCCATGAAATATATGGTATATAACATTTAGAGAACCTTCCTCAAATCAGAAGATGAATGAACTCTTAATCATATCCTTAGATCTGGATTCAAAAACCATTTCATGATTCTTAATTTATTCCACTAGAAAAAGAGGGATCTAGGTATTCATAAGAATATGGGTGAATCTACAAGCCATAATCCATAAAACAGAAGTAGTATGAGGTTTAGACTTACTTGAATCTTTGATTTGTAACCCACAGAAGCCCAAACATCCTAGAATTGATGAAGATCCACTCTTGGTATGCCTGGGTAAAAATATTTCATCACTAGGGATAGGGGAGGATAAAATGAGGAGAAAATAAAGTGGGATACTTAAAATCCCAAGAGATAAAAACTATATATTTTCACTTTTAAATGGGGTTCATGGTTTGTTCATGCAGTTCGCTAAACCGTGCACAGAACGTGCACCATCCACTATCTAAGAGGGGTTAAGGTCGCACTGTTACTTGGGAATCTCCACACTATTTGAAAAACCTCGAACCAACCATGTGGAATTTCTATTCCAGGTATGAACAGTTTTCCTCTACCCCTTTTATGGTTTATATAATCATTCACCTCTTCTAATGGCTAGAACAGTTTGGGTGCATGGTTTACACTAACTATGCACCAACTGTGCAACATGAGCTGGATGACCATTTATCTCCTTTTTTAATGTCTCAAACCCTCAAAACACCCATGAGCCACCTCATACACCCGACACACATTCCATTAAGAATATTTAATATATTTATACCAAAAATTAAAGAAGGACCATACTCTATGATGTTAGGAATCTTACAACCCCCACCCAATAACGTCTCTTCCTCGAGCCACACATCCAAACATCACTGAGATTCTAACAAAAATAGATTTTGACAATGGTATTATATGTCCATATATATCTCTCCCAATTATATTTCTGAGAATTACCAATCCACTAAAAAAATCCAAACCAAAGTCATACTCTTGCTCCTCAAGGCTTTCTACCTGTGATCCAAAAAGCGAACCAGATTTTCCTTAAAGAATGCATCATCTCTAACCTCACATAAAATACTAGAACTTGATAGGAAATCCTCGAAAGCAATTCATAAATAGAAACACAAGGAAACAAAACACACAACATAATTCCATCATGGGCTATTCAATCAGCACCCAATAGGTCTGATCTTCATTGCTACTCATGACCCTAATCACTTGGTGTGTTTTTACCCATTGTTCAAAAATCTAGCAGTGACCCAAACTTGACACCACCCAAAAAAACCACCTGACCTTTCTGATCATAGTTCTAGACATAATTTTATCCAAAACTCGAGGCTCAATTGTATCATTCCAAAATAAAATATCCAAGACAAAACAAAAACACTCAAGGAACCCTACTAGTCAAACCTGAGTAACCTCTCATTGTCAAGGTCAATTTACCACAATGGGGATTATTGGAGTCCCTTAAACTAGAAACACTAGTCATATCATTAAATGAACACATTCATACTGTGGTGATACCCATAACACACATTACATTAACCTAACCAAATTACAGTGGTTGTAACCTCCATTATTAAAAAATATTATAAGAACACAAAATCATCATAAAAAACATACCTAATGAATTTCCAATTGGTTGTGCCTGACATTTATTATGACTTCACATCGTATTGGGATCCAACCTTTTTTGAAAAACCACTCGAGGGGGAATCCCTACACTATCCATTTATGGGATACTGACTTGACCTCCCTCAAGTTCACCTTCAATTACAGAAAAGTTATTTCCACTATTAACATCAAACTAGAGGTGGGTCACAACATACCACATCCATTCCTCTTTCCATATCATGTAGGTCCATCCCCGATTTGATTTTCCCAAAAAAAATAATCTCCTACTATAGGAATGCTACCCCCTTTTACTTCCCCAATGTGCTTACTGACTTGAGGCCTATCATTATTTTCCAACGCACCTATCAGGGTCATTCCTTAACAACTAGTAAATACCCACTATCTTATATCCACTTCCCTCCAAACCATAATTATTCTCCACCACACCCATCAACATTCCAAAAAAAAATAGTTCCATCACCCATAAATTTACTAAGGATGGTTTAGTTCATACACACAATTATTCCAAAATTTAAAAAATTCTATTCACTCAAAAACATCCACCGATGATTGTTGAAAACTCACCACATTCATTCCTTAATCATAGCCGAGTTGAGCAGTCCCTGTCTGACTCATAATGGAAATGGTTAGATTCACTATTGGCATGATACCACATCACATATCCTAGGTGTCTTCATAGTTCAATACATTCCAACATCACCCAAGGACACCTTCACAAGTTCATGCTCGTTTTTTGTGGAGTTTTAAAAACCTACCTACCTTTCCCCAAACCATTTTCATGTCTCACCATTCCCTTTGATGAATTTTATGTAGGAAACTCAAATTTAATTTGGGAACCAACCTGATCCCAAGGCCAATTCATGGATAAATAAATCACCCAAATCAAGGCCCACCTGGCTTATCTGATATACCCAAAGTGCACCTCATATATTCTCATTGGAAACCCATTTCCACTATAATAACTCCATGCTATACTATACACATCCTAGATTGGCGTATCACTACCCACTATAGGACTATAATTACCATATGTTTCCATAAACAATTAAAAAAACCTTGGTTTATGTTTAGATCATAACATGAACCCAAAATCTTGGACATTGTTGTGTGTATTTCTCCATAATAGCAAAGAAAACAGCACCTGATACTCATACCCAACTTCTATGAAATTCTATTACAGTGTTCATCGACAACCAGTCCATCCCAAGGACCTCAATCAAACACTATCGTTGGTGTACAATCAACCATATATATCCTCATATACATTCCTTTGAGTTTAAACTCCATTATGTCCCACATATAAAAAAAATAAATTCAATTTTCTTTGTGTAAAAACAGATCATTCTCAGCATACCCTAGACGATGTCAAGTTGTTTGACATGATTATCTCCTAAAAAATGATTGGTAAGATGTTTTTGAATAACACCACAACAACTTATCTGTTAATGATTCCAACTCCCACTATAGAACACCATGACCTTACCATAATTTTTGGAATCCATTCCTATACACATCTCCTTTGAACTTAACCACCACCCCTCAGGCATGAATGACAACCAAGACTCACCATCGCTCCCTGACCATCCACCAAGAAGTCATAAAACAATGTTTCCTTTGAAACTACTGCCACCACAGCACTTGAGATCTTCCAAAAAGAACATGGTAGGTGAAAAAAGACACACAATGGTCCAACACACCAATAAAAACCAACATTATCTCACATATACATGATTTTCACTTTGGTTTCTTAGAAAACAACATACTATTTTCCCAAGTCTCATGATTCCCATCCCAATCAGAATCATGCCACACTAGTGTTTTCACACATCTAGACATCATAAGATCCCTCAAGGTCTTTCATTTTTCTTTGACCATACAATTAATCTAACTTTAGTTCTCACAATCCAACTATCACAAGATCCTAGCATAACACCAACTTACTCACCTAACCATGCATCTTCGTTTTTCATCCCTATTGACCTCATGGAATCCTAAAAATCTGAACCAACTAAAAAACCATTCAATTGGACAAGATAAACCATTTGACAACCCTAACCATGGGTTTCATATTCATAATGAAAAGATCTAATGAAAATTTAGTCGCCCTTTAATTTTCCACTTCAAATGAACATCATGGCCTCCATAAATTGTCGTCTAGAAATACGGGTGAGAAACCAAAATGATAAAGCCCTTAAAAATAAACCATACATCATCTATCATCACTTTGTTGATTCCTTGAAAAATAAAGAAAAACATAACCATACATATTTACCAAAAAATATATGACACCCACATACTTCAATTCACCTCCAAAGAAATAACATGTGCTTCACATCTAAAGATACCTTCAACACTAGGTCAGCCACTATTGAGGATACCCTCAATTTGACCAAACTGTAAATGGATAACCACAAATCTAGTCACATCCAAAAAACCATCAACCTTTTAACTTATCCCTCTAGGTCAAACTAGCATTAGGAAACACTCTCTTTGTTCCCCTACCAAACTCCAAAACATTCAAATGTATGATACACACCCAAAGTCACTAGATACATCATCTAATTAATCTTGTAGGTCACCTAAATGGTATAATGATACCAACATCCTAAAATATATTCATGATAAGAAAAGGCCAATGGCCCTTTCTCTAATCCATACACATGAAGACACCCCAAACTATTTCTCATAGGTGGAACTCTTACTCCTATTTTGATACATGATGTGCCTAGCCCACCAAGTAACCATTTTATCTAGGATTCTCACCAAGTATACTGGTACACATAAATTGGAATCGTGAGTCAAAACCCCCACTCTAGAGTCCAAAACACAACCTTCAAGGTCTAAAACCACCTGGGTCACCACATCCACAACAAGACACCCATGACTAATGATACTAAAACCAAGAAACTAATTATTCTATACAAAATAAAACCCACACAATTACAACCCGCAAGGGTCAAAAATTTCACATTATCAGGAAACATCTGAAAACCTCAAGTTCATCACCCTACCAAAAGAAAAACAAGGAACACCCCTTTAACCACTCATGAAGACTCATCAAATCCTTCCAATATATAATAATGTTCTTCTCCAAGGGTACTCTCACTAGACAAACAATCTATATAAAGGTACAGATAAAAAACACAATGAGTACCCAACTTCATTTTTCACCAACGGTTCCATCATTACAAATTATCTTATAATTAGCATCCCCATTTTGAAAACATTAGGGTTTGAAATTAGAACACTATATTTTACCAACATTTCAAAAATATCTACTTATTTAGATTCATATTTCAAAACATCTTCACTGAAGAACATTTCAAGGAAATTCCAATCTATGTAGACAACAACATAAAATAAAATTCCTTCCATAATCAACCCACTCCACATACCCAATCCCAACTAACATGCTTGCATATCTAATACTTCCATCAATCATTCTTATTATAGGTCTTGGTCAAAATTGGGCAAGACAACTAATGTGGATACAATATTTTCATTAGACACACTCTTCTTTACTGATTTCCACTTTGAAAAAGTAAAAAATTCCCCATTTTCACACCCTTCCAATTTTCAAACATGTTACAATCAATAATTTAACTCATTCAAAACATTTATTAAGAAAAAATATGTAATCATTTTAACATCACAACTCAAATATTTCTATTTTAGTCACCATCCCTTATTTACAATTTATCACAACCAAAAAATATAATACATTTACAATGTTTCTTTAAGAACCAAATTAATTAACCATTAATTTTTATTCATTCAAGTTACCCATTTTCATCATCTTTATTAGAAACCTTTTTATTTAAGTTTTAAAGATGTTAAAATGAATCCTACACTGCATTTCCCGCCCAACCATCCTGTGTGTGCCTATTAGGATTCATTCCACATGTATCCCTGAGTGATTATAATTATGCATGTATCCACAAACTCATCTCGTCTCTTCAACAAGAAAAATATCATAAAAAATTCACACCAAACAATAATCACATCACCCAATAGTGAAATATCATTCAAATCTAAGAAGATACACCAAAAACGATAATCTCACTTGGTGTGAATTGGGATTACCATCATACATGGGTTAGATACACCCTATTAAAAGTTCATTTCCAAGGCCTAAAACATCCTAATAATTCATCTAACATACCAAAGTTTTAAGACCACGGAAAATAACTACTCTGATACCACTTTGTAACATCTTCAAACCAAGGGCCACTAAACCAGTGCCCTGAGATGAGTAACCACATGACCTCAAGTTCCCCACACCATATTCCAAAGGTTAGAGACTAGAAACAAGGATCTAATAGGTCAAATGGGGAGAGTATACCTTCATTACCATAGTGATCCACATAAGACAGAAATTTAAATAGAGGAAATATTATTCCATAACCAATGAACATGAATAATCACACATCTCCCAAAACTAGGAAAAACCAACAAAACTACAATAAATATGTTATATCATTATAAGAGTTCTAGAATTGGAGAAAAGGTTAATATAAATAAAAACATATGAATTCCAAAAAAAATTCCAAACTCTAAGTTCAGAGCTTCATCAATGCATATCCAAAGATTAAATCAACTCCCTAACATAAGACTTGTTCCCTTTTCATGAACAACCATCATGAAATATTTTCAAAAAACCCAATTACCCCTGATAAGGTTGTGATTACCACACAGTTGGCCACCACCAGTGGTGTCCAAAAAATATATATTCAAAATAAATAGTGCATGAAATTATTAAATAAATAAATGAGAAGTAAAAAAGAAAAAGAAAACATGATTGTCATTAGTTAACAATGTATAACTTAACCATTTCTATAAGTATTAACATTTTGATCATTTATACCCCCTTCTATACTTAATACATTTCCATTATGTATTCCATGAGTTTGGCATCTAAATCATTGACACAATAGTTTAAACCAAACAACGAATATGCATAAGTGAATAAGTCAAGTCCCTATCTCACTAAGGGAAACACATCATAACAAAGACATCAAATTGACCTTGATCCATCTATCTATGTGGTCTCATGAAATAAATCCATTAGTGGAAAGGTGTCTTTGTCTCCTTCCCTAATCCATGTGTTGTGCGGTGTATTTTTGATCTTCATTCTAACTTTACCCATGGGTGTAGAACCTCATTAAAATACCCCACACCATGATGCCATGTGAAAATTATTATATATTCATTCACCACACATACCATACAAAAAATCATATAAAAACAACACACATAATAATATAAATCTATAGCAATCAACATTGGGATTAATTTTATGCCATGACCCAATAACACATTTACCATTTACATTACACATCCCAATTATCCTAATTCCCCTTATCATGACCCAACCCATTAGGCATATTAAATAATTTCATTATATTTACCCTTATAACATATTCATCAATTCCCTTGTGGAAACCCATTTAACATATTCCTCAATTCATAAGTCATTATGAATTGAAAAATTTCATCATTTCATATCCACTAGTCCCCTTAGGCATTTTGACATATTTCATAACCCATTTGACACAACCTCACATTAACCAAATTAACCCATTTTTATACCATGTCTAACAACCAGTTTTTCAATTATCTAAACCTAGGAACAACTATAAATATTCTATTTTCAAGTCAACTAAACATATAAACATGTTCAACAAGGGATCTACATTATCTAACATCAACTCTACACTTCACTTTACCAATTTCTACGTGTGGAAATGTCGGCGCATCACACGGGTGGCCCTAAATCATTTTAACTATCCTACATTCATCCCATGAGGATCATGAGTGGTTCTATACATCATTAAGACACCCATATAACCAAATCTCTCTAATGAAACCAAATTCACAATAAGATGGAACTAAGAACACAACTAACATACACAAATCCACATCAAAACAATGAAATATAACTTTTAGAACACCTAACATGAATCCAATGATGATATCACTCTTAATCAAAGCCTTAGATACAGATTCAAACTCCATTTTAATCCAAAACTTAGATTTCACCAGAAAAATAGAGTTTTGGGATTCAAAAGAAGGTGTACGAAGCTACAAGCCCAAATAAAGAATAGAGAAGAAAGAGGAGTATTAGACTTACCCAGAGCATCAATCCACAACTATAAGAACTCAAAACTTCCTTTAATAGAATAAGATCCACCCTTAGAGTACCTGGTTCAAAATGGTTTTTCACTATTTTTGGAGGAGGATGATATGGGGAAAAATCAGGTGGGATACTTAAAATAATGAGGGGTAAAAACTATAATTTTTCACTTTTTAATGGGGAGCATTGTTTTTATACAAGGTTTCCTAAACTATGTTTAAACCATTTTCCATCCACTATCCAAGAGTGTTTAAGGTCACACAATTACCTAGGAAGTTTTGCATAGTATGGAAAAACTTGTGCCAACCATACAGAATGAAACTATCCAATCCCTCATGGTTTGGATCTCCCCTTGTATGGATTACCAAACTGTGGACCCCTCCTCCTAGTTAGAATGGTTTGGGAACATAGTTTACACCAACTATGCACCAATAGTGAAACATGCATTGGATAGCCATTTTTCTCCTACTTTCATGTCCCAAACCCACAAAAGACCCCAAACCCTAATCATAAACCCTTTGAACATTAAATTAAAAATATTTAAGATATTAAAATGGGAAATTAATGAAGGTCCAACCTCTATGAAGTACCATATCATACAACACCACAAAAGGAATGGAAATTAACTCAAATATTTAAGATTATTTTTTATTTTTCTCATTTGGTTTTTGTAATTTTATTTTTCATCTATATAATCTTTTCATCCAAGTGTGTTATTGATATTAAAATAATTACATATAATAATTAAAAACATTTTATGTCGGTTATTTTCATAAAATATGATAAAATTGATATAAAATGTTAGTTATTTTTTTCCGTCATTATAAGTAACATTGGTTGTTGGTTATCAAAACAACTAATATAAAATGTTTTTAAAATTGAACTTTTTATGTTTTTTATCAGAAAAGACTAATTTAATATCTTAAAAAATATTTCTTTTCTTGTAATATTATATAAAATATGATAAAATAACACTTACAATATCAAATGAATTTATATAATAGTGAAAAAGGATGTTGAAGCTAAAAATAAGATGTTAAAATATATTTTTGAATAGAACTTGAAGTAATGATAAAATGATTTATATTATTGAATTAATTGAATCATTATGGTTTATACTTTAGTCAAGATAAATATATTATAATAAAGGATTAAATATCACATTATATCCAAAAAATAATCGTTTGACTTGGGGTGTGATAATGTATATTGCAATGTTCCATCTATGTCTCCTGATGATCCTCACCATAGGCTTGGGTATGACCTAAATTTCATGATGCAATGAATCCATATTTTCCAGAATCACATAATCATAAAATTATTTCTACATAGAGTGTTGTTTCATGATGCATATTTTCTGTTATTGATTCAATACATCCAAAAACAAAAACTAAAAAAACTACCACATACAAGGTCATTATTACATTGAATGTTAAATAATTACATCATTTTCATTACATCACCAAAAACTACATCATGAATCATTTTATTATGAAACATAGATTCATAGTTCCCAGACTAGTGCTAAATTAATCTCTCCCATTTACTTTTTAAAATATGGGTAACTCCTCATGTTGTCTATGGTCATTCTACAAAATATAATATAGCAGACTATAACATGACTCCTCACATGTCATATTAACATATTTATTTCATTAGTAAAACCCAATGATTAATAAATTCCATATAGAAATCACTCAACCATCCATAATCATCATCATCAAAAGACTAAAATGCATACAAATTTATCCTTCTCACGTCATATTAATCTCATTGATGTAGAAGATTAACTCAAGTTTTCCTTGGAAAGATAACCACAATGCATTCAATGTTGTTGATACACATGAATGATCTCTATATCATTAAAAAAATATTTATGGAACGGTCAATATAACTATAGTGTGATTTATCTATTTAAGAATAAATTATTCTCTTAGATCAACTAATCATAATGAAATGATCTACCTATATAAGTTATACTCTCAAAATCCATGAATTCATCCAGATGAATTTACCACTTCTCCTATAATCTTTTCCATCCATCATATTTCACAATATTCATCACAATTATCTAATAATATCTCAAGCCCCTCCATTCACATTTATAATAAATATTCATAATCATTATCATTGTCTGATTTATAGTATTTTTTATGTGTTAATCTTTATTCCAATCTCAATGAAATATTTTCAGAAATACATATAAAAAACTATAAAATAACCACACGCACAAAACCACTTATATATGAAATACATTATTATGTCAGGAACTCATAATTATTCATATTCTATACATATCCAAAATCATTTAAAGGTTCATGAAACCACACCATCATATTTAAGAGTGTCTGTGAGAGACCATTATCCCTCAGTTGACATGGAATCATGAAGCAAGTGTAAACTTCCATAAAGGTACTAGATCTATATCATACATCATACTATATCTGATTCCCTGTCCCTAAAATAGTTCTTCATGGGTATGACATTTCATGTGATCCTTAATCAATTAATTCCAAAGTAACACAATGTATCCTCTTATAAATATCATCAATGGGCCAACCAAGGAAACTAATAGAGCCACACAATGTCATGTGATCTTCATGGACGATGAGGAATCTCATAACAATGTTATCTCATAGGATATATTGAAATCTATAATACTCATTTTACATGTAAAGGATCCTCAATTCATAAATCATCAACAAAACATATAAAAATATTCATTCATCTCCACTTTCCTTGAAACATATGACTTTCCATTTCAATATCTGTCTCTATGAAGCATATCAAACTAAGAATTATTTTCTAAATCCAACATGATCTAAATATATCATGATTTAATGGTTTAATCAACCATTTATAACAAATCCAAAATTACATAATAAATTGATTTTGCTGTTTAATTTATATTCATTCCACGGATGACTATTACAATCTAATCCTTTAGATTTGATGGAAATACAAAAATAAAAAATATTTTATAAACCAAATCGTATACTGAGTTTTCTAAAACATCATGAAATAACAAGAACCTTTTTAGTATCATATTGAAACTAATTATTTTTATTCACAAATAAATATCATTAAAATTTGTGGAAAGTATCTTTGGATTTATGGCTTTCTTCTCAGTTATTTAAGATTTATTCCAATGGAAAAAATAAAGAGTTAGTATAAAATATTTCACTCTGGAATCTCCCCCCAATATGTTTGATATTATTTTACACCATTTAATGAGGTTGAATTATTTATTTTCACATGGTTCTAGGAATTTTATACCATATATATTTACTCCCTCTTTGATAGATATTTTCCATTTCCTTTCTATCTTTTTTATATAATTATATTTTATAATTAAATATGATAACAAAAAATGTTTATTTTCAATTATATGTGGTAATATATGACATGGGAAACCTTTAGAAAAATTTACTCCTTGTTGTATTTAAAAATATATAAGAGGATCAGAAATGTTGAATACTTTATAGTGGAAATGTCAATTAATATAACCATTTTCAATATAACTATTCCTTAAAAAATTATCATTTTCAAATACCCTTTAGATTTTTCCTCATAAATAATCACACATTATTCCACAAACATCTTCAAATATTCATGAATAAATACATGAAGAGGGTTAATCAAGTCATACATTTTTTTCAAAGGGTGAGGTTCTTCTACTTGGAATAATCTTAGCTTTAAAATATTTACATATTTACCTATGATCTATTTCTCCATTGATTGTTCATATTATTGTTAGAGCCTCTTCTTTGATTCCTTAGGAAAATTATTAACATGTTTTTTCCCATTTTTTCATTTCACCAACCACTTTTTCCTTATTAATCAGCTTATAATTTTAAGAATTTCAAATGGGTCTATCTAATATTGAGTTTGTTTTAATAGTCCTTTTGAATTCTAAATATAGGATTCCACTTGAAATAAGACTGTTGTTCTTATCTTATGTTTTTATCATGTTAAAGTATAAAAAAGACTTTGAAACACTTTTAGATTCAATATTTGTTTACTTATTGTGATATAAAATTATTTTTTGATATTTTCATTCATTTCCTCTTCAATGTCTTCAAGAACAACAATATAAACCCACTTCATATAAGGATCAAATACATCATATATCCAAAATTTCTATTTTAGTAATTTTATATAAGTTTTAATTGTGTGTATTAATTTTTCACCCCATCCCCAAGTCTCATCAGGTCAATCATAAATTAGAGACACTTTTTCTTTCCCAAAGAACAATTTCCATTATTATTTTTCATGATTAGATTTTAATTACAACAGTTCTTAAGTTTATGATCAATGAAATCACCAGTAGTTTAAAACCCATTTATCTTTGATTCATGTTTAAATAAAGTGTTTTCATATGATTTTTGGGTATACATTCATTCTCAATAATTTTGCTTTTTATTAAAAGAATTTTCAGTTAATGAGTTAGTTATTTTCCTTTTATCGACATGGGTGAGTCTCCCATATACTATTTCCCATTAATATATAATAAGATGTGTATGACACTATTTTTTACATTGTAATATACACTTGACAAAAATAGTGTGTCTTCCCTAAGATGATGTATTGTTTTCCAATCATTCACCATTGGGTGTATTTATATTTGGGGTGTCTAATTTGGAATCACACCCAGTTACATAAAGATTTATTGCACTATTTTGAACCATCATATAAAATAAAATAATTTAAATTTTTGAAATAGTTTACTTCCTTATTATAGATATGATATTGGTTTTAACAACTAATATAAAACATTCAATATTTTCTTAAAATTAAAAAAAATTAGGTGATAGACAAAGATATTTTTTGAGCCTGCATAACAAAAAAAATTAAAAGACTTAATATTTTAATCCATGGAAATAAAGTGGTAAAATTATGTAACTTATTATTGAGAAATTACTAGAATTATATTTTCTTCCATGAGATCATCCATTTGTCCCTAAATAATGTCATAATGAGTAACTAATTTAGATTCATTGGAATCAATTCGTATTTTATTTTTAAATTGTATCTAATCATGAAATACATATCAACATGATCCATATCAAGTCTCTACTGATGAGTTGAAATCTTAGTCTGACGTTTTTTATTTTATTTCATATACTTTATTTAATTTTCATATATATTCATATGAGAATATTAAGTGGTACTCATCATATTTCATAAATTTATTCTCTCTATTTTTCATTTAATTTGAAATGATTTTTTTAAATTTCTATAACTTATTCATTTGGATTCTATAAGAATGTAATGGAAAATTAATTTAAATATCATTAGATATTATAGGGTATTAGTAAAAACTTGTTAGTAAAAAATAATAAATTTTTAATATTAAGATATCAAAAGTAATTGATATATCGAAATAAATCTTTTAGTGAAGATCCACATCCAATATTACCCTTTATTTTAAAATTCATCTAGTTATAGAATATATATATTGAAAGTATGAAATAGATCGATCCAAATCCAATGGATTCAATAATAATAAAATTTAAAAATCATGCACCTGCATGGGATTTGTTTGTAAATTTAACTTGATGAACAGTATATTTTAAAATACTTATATTCATGCTAATACTGATATAATATATATAATATCTAAAATTTTGGGTTTCTAATACTTTTGGGCTCGCCAAATCTAATAGTAATAGATAAGAAAAGGAAGGATATTCCATACTGTTGAGGGGGAGGGGATCGGTGGGTTTGTTTGGAAAATTTTAATAATATTATTCCACTATTATTTAATTCAATACTGAATACCCTCATCAGTAATTAGTGTATGGATCAAAAAATGATCCTAACTACAAGAAGGATATTGATGGTATGAGGAGATAGTTTTAACACAAACCAAAATAAGGGATTAGAAGTTTCACAACACACTTTTAATAAATTGGTTATATCCTTAGTGAATATGTTTTTTTCATCTAAATGACCACTTTACCACCTTATTATCAATTATTAATTAATCAATAGATAGATAAAAGAATAAACATGTACACTTATATGAATTTCAAGAATAGTTATAAAGGAAATAGAATAAGCACCAGAATTCTCCATGACATGTGTTTTACTTCGACCATATTTTTCTAGTGCATCCAAATATTAGAATAGGTGTACACACATGTTATTCCTCAAGATAGATCTAGATGGTTAGCCCTATAATTACTTCATCCAATCAAATAACTTTTAAATTTCATAATCACAACATCACTAGAATAAATAATTATTTTATAGAGATATTTCATATCTCTACATATTCAAAGGGAATTTAGATCAATCCATGAGTCCCAGATATCCTCACATTTTTCTCTTATAATTTATCACTGAATCTCATGAAAAATTTATCTTGTTTATTACTAATGTGTCCTCTTTTTAGTCATTATTTCATCCCTAAAATATTGATCATATAGATTTAGAATATTTTGGATACTTCTGGAATCATGATGTGACACTTAATGTAATGAAAAAAAGATATTATTTGTGGAATGACATGACTCTTCATGAAATATTCTTTTATAAAAGTTTATATTCTATAACACTAACTAACTCTCTCTTATAATCTGTCATCATATTAACCAAAAATATCCTTCAAATTATAACATGACCAAATAGCTTGTGGAGTAAAATATATATCTCATCATATTTTTCTCTATAGGATTTGGTATGACATGACGTATAAACATTAGTTATTCTATAATTTTGAGAATCTCTAAATCATTTAATTATTGATACATAGAGTGTATTGGCTTGGAACCATTTTTCATGGCATGATAGTTCAGATGAATAAAAAATATAAACCTAATTAACTCTTACATGAAAACTCATTATACCATGGATTCTTAAATTTGATCATGGTTTTCCATTATTCACTAGAACTTGTGGTGTTAACCATTTCATTGTGATGCACTACAACTTAGTTTCTAGATCGGGGTTTGTAACACACTTAAAATTTAAAAGAATAAAATTTTGTTTAAAAGCATAAAGTACATGTAAAACTAAGATTAGGTAAGAATATAACACCCATATAATATAAGATATATACTTTTCAAATAAATTTAATCTCTTCAATAGCTTGTGGTACATGAAACCCTTGGGTTTTTTATTTCATAGTGTATTCAACACACAACATCATGTTTAAACAACCCATGATATATATAACCATTTTAACATAGACATTAAATTGGAAAGTATGAATAATATTAACTAATTTATTATATATATATATATATATATTACTACTCCATATAAATTAGTTATAAATTTTTCTAAATAATCAATAAATTTAGAGTAAAGTGATTATATTTTTCCAAAATATGATTTCTTAAAAAATGTTATTATTTAAATTCATGAAAAAAATATTGTAATACATATATGGAACTTTTAGAAAATATATTTTAATAAAATTAAATTCCATTATGGAATCATAATATCAAAATTTTCTTTGTGTGAATTTTTTAAATTCTTATAGAAATATAGATTTTTCAGTAAATAATGAAAATACTGATATTGGTAAAACTACCATTTAAGTTAAATTAATTTAATAATATAAAATTAAAATTATTTAAAGATAATATAAGTATTATGTATTTATATTTAAAAAACAAAATTTATTTGAAATAAAATTATATCTTATCTTATTATATGTTTAATTTTTTGTTTTTTTCAAAAAAAAATTAAAGGGAATAATGTTCCTCCATTTAAATTAATTAATATAATCCCTAATGAGAAATGTTCTAAAGTAAATATATATATTTTAAACCTTTAAATTTTAATTGAGACTCACATAATTATAAATTTTAGAAATATAGTTAATATAAAATCACCTTGTATATGAAAATTACAAATCTCAGAAACATGATATTTTATTATATCTATGGTTTTTTTAGTTTTAATTTTGAAAATATTAGAAAAATTATTTTAGAAACACTTATTAATAATCTAATTAATCTTGTAAAAAAATATTTTTGGGTAAAAGTTTGATAATTTTCTAAAAATATTAAATGTTTCTTTATAAATAGTAAAAAATACTGAATTTTATTTGAAAACTGAATTTTTATTTAAATCATTAATAAAGGTAAATTGTAGTTTAAACTTCATTTTAAGTTATATTATTTTACTTATATATTATTTAATAAAATTTATGTCACATTAATAATTCAAATATTGTATTTTTATATAAGAACAATGTAATATTTTGAAATATTTCCCTTTGGAAGCTCGCTTTCACATCAAATCTATAGGAATAATTTCAAATAAAAACGATCAAATTCTATGAATTGAATTTGGAACATTGGATTGAAATTTTTTAATAAAAATAATTAAAAATTTATTAAACTTTCAACCTAATTTTTTTACCAAAATCAATTGTGAGAATGGAAAAAAAGTATTATAGAGGGTAATATAAATATAGATTTACCATGGGGTTAAACTAATAAGATGAGGATAAAAATAGCCTACATACTTATCCAAAACCCGTTTTTTGTAATATTGATACCTTATATCTTCAAGGTTCAATAATATCATTTTTTGAAGCATTATTAATTATAAAAGGGTGGGTATGATTGAATTTTTTCAAAAATTTACATGTGTGCAACTCACCTCACTTATAAAAGGCCACTACTATCCTCTCTTCATCACACCTTCAATCCAATTTGAACCAGATAATACCTACCAAAATCACTTCCAAAATTACATAACCTAATCATGGAATCCTTATTTTTTTATAAAACTATCCCATTAAGGATTTTTGGGCAATTATAATAAGGATACCTAAATAAGAGGTAACATTCTTAAATAAGCATTCTATTTTATTTATTTATAAAAAAATAAATTATTATTAAAATATTACGATATAATATCTTCAAGATATTGGTTATTATGGAATTATTTTATTATATTTTTATTACTATAATCAATCTCAACTTTTATCAAATCGGTTAATAAATCATCAATCGTGTTTATGGCGGATTACCGCTTCGTGAACTGATGTCATTAGTTTTTCCATTACAACCAATCACATGTTGGTATGTTGATGGATATAAATTATATATGTGATAATTATGACACTATTATACCTTTGGGGTAATTTTATCTAATATAAAAATTTTAATTTCCATTCTGTAGGGGATATGATACCGTCACCCCTGTGTACGACGGAGTACAACCTCGTGAAGTGATGTGATTATTCTTTCACTAATAAATTACATGGAATGTAATAATGATAAATTTAATGAATATTTATGATATAAATGAAATAATTTTTATATTATTGATATATTTTTCATTCTTAAGAGATAATATATGTATCCTTTTATTTATTTCCATTTCCCTCACTAAGAGATGATAACATCGTTCATGTACGTGGAGACTACCGCCTTCACGAAGCGATGTGACTCTATATTTTCACCAAAAACATCAGGGATGATGTTTATAAGTTTATTTAAAGAAATAATATTTTATTTATGATATTTATTTCATTATATAATGATAAATTAATTCTTACCGCATTTCATTAATGATCATTGAAAAATGGAAATGTCACTCATGTGTTTGTATGACCCGCCATCTCAATTATTACAAGGTAGCTCATTTATCCTAACAAATTTTCATGATTATTTTTAAAAATATAAATGAAGAATACACATGATAAATATTTAATTATTATTATTTTTTATATGTTTAAATAATGACAACTTTGACCATGGAAACACACCAAAGACATTTCGAAACAAAGAAATGAATGTCCTCAAAACACCCGATGAGGACATACCTGATTAACTATTAAAATATGTGAAAATTAAGAAATAAGATAACGTATTTTAGTTTATGTTATTAAGTCTAGAAATTTTTTCTTGATAAATAAAATAATTGATATAATATTATTATATAGGATTTAAATGACATTCATGTAATGTATGGACTCTAGGTAAGGAATTTATGTCTCACTTTTTACTTAGGTGAGACACATGCAATATTCACAAAGAATTTATTTTATGTTGTTTATATAACTACCATGAACTTTTCTTATAATGTTTCTCCTAGAAATTATTAGTACCTATATATCTATTTTAATATTTTTATATAAGGGGTTTTATAGTTTCAATTTTAACAAATTAGTAAGGGTGTTTTCTATATTTTTTCTATATTGGGAAATAAGTTATGTTATGAACTTATCTTCTTTTATGTGGTGTATATACTTCACCATTTAAAATTTATATCATGAATAAAATTATTTTATTTTATTTTTCTATGTTTCATTAAATGTTATTATATTATATGTATTATGATTCAATGTTTTCAAAGTGGTAAATATTGTATTTTAAAATCTCATAATTTATCAAGATTATTTATTACTATGTTTCCAATGATAAATATTATAATCCATATCTCCATAATTATCATGAAGTTTATTAATCTCATATAATTAACTATATTTCAAAGTAATAATACCATTATAATACTTTTAGGACTTAAAATAATTGATAAATTAATTTTAATATTAATAATATTTATTTCTCTCTTCGGTCGAAAACATGTATTTTTATTACAATAAAATGTTTTTAAAAAATATTTTTATCATTCTTAAAAAAATTAGAGAAATTTATTTACCCAGGATTTATTTTTTAGAAAAAAAATTTAAATAATATTCATATCATTTTCCAAAAAATTCATGTTTGTATTTTATTCAAAATAAGAATGGTATGTTTATATTATCAATTACAGTATAAATGGAATTTCACAACATCATGATCATTATTTTCATTTAACATTCCTTTGTAATTATTTAATGTTATTTTGAAAGAATTTTTTTTTAAAAATTATTATTTGTAAAAAAAATTAAATGGAAAGTATATAGGAATGATTTAAATAGTTTTCAAATATTCCCTTATATGTTTCCAAGGATATTTTCAAAGAAATAGATTGTGTAATTCTCTCATGAATTTATTGTATTTAAAAAAAGTTATTTTAAAAATTAAATTTTTATTTTCCTCATCATTTCATTAATGATATTTTAATGTAGTTTTCATTCATCAAAGTCAACAACCCCAATTATTACTTATGATCTAGTGGGAATATTTGGTTTTAATACCATCCTTATTCTTTCACAAGATGAATTGTGATTTTTTTCTAATAGATTATTATAGAACCCATTTAATTTTCATAGGATAATCATCATTCATATAGATTGTTATAAATCCATTTTTTCATAGGTGAATTTTTATTTCAAGAGATTGTCATGGAACTCGTTTCCATTCCACTAGTTAGCCATGTTTTGAATGGAATAATGGTTATTTTTATGAGGTTTATGATGAAATGAATTAAAATTTAACATTATTAAGGTTTTTTTCTCGGAAATTACTTATAAAATGGAGGTGTTTAGATATCACCATATAATATTGTTACTTTAACAACCCGTGTTTTGGGTAATGGTAGAATTTCAAGGGAATTTCAATTTTGTGTTTGGTAGAAAATCTATTCTGTAAACTGATATTTAGTATGGAATTTAATGTGTTTTTAAACATTAATAAGTTTTTTTATATGTGGTTGGATAATATAGAAGATCCTAGTCTGGTTCATTGAGTTTCAAAAGTGTCAGTCTCGGAAAACTCGTGTTTCGATAGACTGGTTAGGGTATATAGATTGTTTGAAATAGTAAGCCCACCTAGGTGACACCAGAAGTTGAGAAGAAGTGATCTTTATGTATTAAAAATGCTTTCACAAACCATGTGGCCAGTACACACTATTAGTGCCACTTAGGTAGTGTGTGTGCACTATTTGGAGGATGGTTGGAACACTGTTAGGGAAAATCGTGTGGGAAAACCGTGCAAGGTTATGGTTCCTAACTAGTTGGAGTCGCATGGTTGGAGAATAGTTTTTTCAACCATGTGGAAATACCATTCGACCTTGTTTTAAAGGGTGAAATTACTGAAATGAACTTAATAAACATTTTAACCTCATTTCCTCTTTCTTTTCCTATCTCCAACCATGTTATTCTCCTATCATGCACCATGGGTTTCTCCTATTCCCTAACATTTCAATCAGGATACCTCATAGATTTTGACTTCAAATTGAACTTCATCAATCATGTTGGATCCAAATTGGTATGCTATCAAATCCTCTTACTTAATTTTTATATTTCTCTTCCAATATGTTTCCCTATTTTTGTGTGATCCTATTCACCCTAATTTCAAGGTGAATATATATTTCTTCATTTTCTTCCAAACCAGATTGAATTAAACCTCAATATAGTATATGTATATAATACTAAGCATGAGGTATGTGGTATATAGATCTTTCCACATGTTTCCATTGAATTTTAGATATTGTTATTCTGTCATATGCTAACCTTCTCTATGCATCGCCGTAAAATTGATTTCATTAATTTAAATTGGATTTCACACCTTGATATACTCTAGTTTATCATTATTTTTCAAATATAGGATTTCAACCTCAATCACATACACCCCTTTGGGTGTTCTATCTTATTTTCCCCTTTTTAATTAATTGATTAATTATCTAGGATTCCTTCAAATAATTCATATTGTATATTAAATAAAACTTTCCCTTATAGATAATTTTGTAATTGATGATAATTCCTCTTAAGTTCTATGTTGAACCATGAAATTTTTATTCCATGATTGATATATTTAAAAAATGATTTCTTTTGATAAATTGAGTTATTAAATTTAAATGTGAAGCTAGGATGTTCTAAATGAATTGTTTGTTAAAAAATTTCACGCTTTGTAATAAAATACCTAAAATGTGGTGCATTGTCTTCTAAACTAAACAGTGGTTATTGGTAATTTAAATAATTCTTGAATTTTTGGAATTTTTGTTTCCTATGACTTTATTGTTGTACTTATTTGGAATTTTTAGTATATTTCCTCCAAATATATTTTTATTGGAATGTATAAAGGGGATAACCACCATTCTTGTTAATTGTTTCAAGCACCAAACTCCTTTTATATAGGCAACGAGCCCATACCTGAGTCATAAGGGCTCCTGCTTGGCATCCAAGAGACCCAGGTTCAAAACCAGGTGGAGGTGAATTTCCAAGGTACTGTAGCAGTACTGTATCAGTACTGTAGCAGTATTATAGCAGTCGCTATAGCTGTTATCATTCGGTACTGTAGTAGCCAGAACTATTCACCCGATTTGGGCCTTCGGGCCACCGGTTTGGGCCTATGGGTCTCAAGGGCCTTTGGGTCATCAAAGGCCTTCGGGCCACAGGGCCTTCGGGCCAAGTAAACCATGGAGTAGCCCAGTTCACACAGAACAGGACCCAGAAGAGGATCAGAGCAACAAAGAGTAGCAGCCACTAGAAGTAGAGCTAGCCGGATTGGAAGAATGAGAGGGTATGGCAGCAGCCATTGGGACCAGGCGTTGTGCATCTTTGTACAGGGAAATGCTAGCTGATCGGCAATGCAAGGTGGGGATCTAGGTTCAATTATACAAAAGCTGGGGAGGGGTAGTTCAAGTGGGTTGGGCCAATGGGTCATGTATTGGGCATGGAATGCCTCTGGGCCTTTGGGTCATGTATTGCGGGTTAGTCAGGCCTTGTGCCTTCAGCCTATGAGCCATGTACGGGTTCCCCTTCAACCTTTAAAAGGGGTATTATCCATAATAAAAATAAAAATAAGTCATTCGGGCCATTCGGGCCTTCTATATACCTTAGAAAGCCTTGATAAATGAAATAAATTAATTATATTGAATTCCATACTTCATGATGGTTTTATTTCATTAAAGGAGTTAAATAGTTTAATTTGATTGGATTTTAATGGGTGGAATGGCCACACTGATTTTTGTATTACATAAATAAATTGTGATTCTATTGGTTATAATGGGATTATGGATTACCTAAAGAGATAATGAGTTACTACTATTATTATTTGGACAATAGGCACAACAACATTGAAATTGGTTGTTTAACGATGATACAGGTTCTGTTGGTATTGATGATTCATGATCCCTTTCATTAGGTGTTGAGGATGAAATCTCACACCATTGACATTGTTTGGACAATGGGAATAACAATCAACATAACATGTTTTTTGTGTTTTCATAATGGAACACCCTCTATTTTGAGTGTTGACATGATGGTACACTCACTATATCTTGTAATGATCATGAAGCCTCCCACCAATTATGATATGTAGGTCATGTACCCTTTTTGATGATATTATAGTCTCACTCAGACTGGTTATGGATGATTGAGTTATGCCCCGCTCCAGCGAGCACCTAGTATTCCCGGTACATGGATACTTACATCCACATGTACTTAGTCCGTATAAGATAAAGAAATATATAACTATAAAACATATAAATTATTATAATATTCAAATGGGTACTGATTAGATCATCATTCCAGTCATGGGATAAAGAATGTAGAGTCGTCCATGTGTCCTAATGGAACCTGAGTTGACTATATTTATTTATTAATAATTTTATATTATTATGTTTACCTAAGAACTACTTTATTTTATACTCTTGGACTAGACATAGTTATAGGCACTATTAGTGGTTACCTACTTGGATTTTATCTAACACCATTCTTGGGCTTCCATTGGATTGGGGTACCCGATAAAATCTCAAGATCACAAGACAATGGATTATTTCTTATGTTTTTACACTTGTACCTGGAGTTAAGATTATATGATTGAGAAGGACCTCAGGATGCTCATAGATTTTTACCTTTGGGAATTTATGTCTTTTCTTTATTCTTGTATTGCACTGTATTGTGTTCCCTTATATATTTATAGTATTTTTGTTATGTATCATCGTTTGGAAATGAATGTATTATTGTATATTAGCATTGACCATTTATATTTTGTTGATTTTATTCTTCAACTATTATTCCTTTAATTTGTTGTTGATTCTACTATTTCCAATTATTTATTATCTATTATATTGTTGTTACATTATGATCATGAGGGTCATATCTCTCTATTATCACCTATTTATACCCTCACTGCAACTCAGAAGCCTCTACCATATGAGGAGGTGTGATTGAGGCAACATTGAGACCATTATGGGTATTGGTTTCATAGTCAGTTGGTTCGTGATGTTGAAAAGTGGTATCAAAGGATGTCTATTCATCCTTTTTCTTATTTTTCGCAGCTGGTAGAAATAAGACTATGAATGTTTCAGTTCTTGGTAAATAGATGTTTATGGCAGTGATCACCCCACCCATGGGGAAAAGTCCTAGTGGCCAAGGATGATATTGTTGTTCCTATAGTTATTTATCACTACTATTTTTTATTTCACCTTGACTGATTAGATTACATTCCACTACTTATTGATTTTTGGAATTAATACTATTTTCCCCTAGCCTGATATGGTGAGGAAGTATCATTACATGTGATATTATATAGACATTAATATTCACATGAAATTACAATTCCATGCCATTTAGTTTCATTTGTAGGATACCTACTAATTTTGATGATGTGCCTTATGTTTTTATTAGCCTAGATATTATGTACTATGTTTGGTATCTTAGTAACATTCTTTGTTTTGTACTGATTTAGGTATTTCTTTAGTGTTATTTTTTATATAACATGTTTGGGTGATTTATTTATCATGTTGATATGTTTCCATAATTAAATGATTATACACCATGATACCAACTTATTTAGACTATATTACCTATGTATCATGTTTCTATTATTAGTAGCATGGTTATTTGTGGTTATTACTAGTGAAAACATTCCTGATTTTAATTTTGATATAATCGATTGCACGGGCTAAGCATGTTGGTTGGGATAAAATGGGTACCAGTTTTTAATTGTAGAGTGTATGGACACCTTATCTTCAGTAAGGGAACCCTTGTACTCAAACCATCTTGGGAATTTGCAAATGTATATAGATATCATTTTTGAAATGTTAAATATGTAGAAGATCAAACATTAATGTGAATTAGACATGATTAGTGGGATCCAAATTACAGCATGTTATGTGTATGGGTTCTTTATAGATTTGGAGACGGGAAACCCATATAATTGAACCATTATATATGACCATGATATATATATTTTTTGAAATTTTTTTAAATGTAAAATAAATTTAATTTTTATCTAAATTGATTTGGTTTCTTATGGACCTATTACATGAATCTACCCTAATAGGTTGGTTATGCTCTTAATATTATCATACAAAACCCATTAAGGGTAATTATAAATTTAATCTTTTTATGTTTTCCATTATATGGGATTGTGACTCTATCACATGGGCATAAATATCCACATGATTATCTTCAAAAATGCACAATTTTAACCAATAGGTTAGTTTATGCTTGTTTATTATGAGATTACCCAAGGTGGTTGTTTTGAAACTTTAAAAATTAAACAATTTCTATTGGGATGTATTCTAATGAACCCAGGATTGCTAAACGTGCCCCTCATTAGTCATCTTATATATTAATATTTGGTATTCTTAAAATTTATTTATATGATAAATTTACTAATTAAGATGGTATGCCAATAAATGTTTAATGTTAAAAAATGGAGTTTTATAAAATTTTATTTTTTTCATTGATGTGTTAGGTAAATCAGGTACCATGTGATTTGTATTATAATTGGTAAATGATGTTCTAAATTAAATCCTTTAAGTGTTTAATTATTGATCGTGAATTGATGTAATGAATTAAAATGGAACCATTGTTGGTATCCTTGATTTAACCCCTCGTGTAAGGGTAGTTTAATTTCTCTTAGAGTTTCCTTAGAACAAAAACATGAGTATTTTCCATAGACCTCTTTTTTACATTTACCATGGTCTTAAATTATAGGCATAGTTCCTGGTAAAATTTGATTAGCATGACCTAGTTATAGCGTGGATACTTATTCTTTCATAAAGGACTATACATAGGTAGATATCTCCCTTAGATATTAAGTGACATTCTTAATGCATTGATAATCATAATGCATGGTGTTGCTATGGTTTCATTGTACATAGTAGGACTCTTATCTTCTAATTGAAATCCTTGTATTGATGGATAGTCATTGTTATTGTTTAAACTTTTTATAAGAATGATCATTTGGTAATGGTCATTTTCGGCAGGTGGTACATTCTTAGGGAATGGTTGGCCTCTTAGTTGGTCAAGTGGACCTATCTTCTTCCCCATTAATGGATTATTTGGTACATTATCATCCAGGTTAATGGTTGTATGGAAAAATAAAAATATAGGTTAAATATTCTATATATACCACCAGATATATGGATGGATAGGGTGTAAAACCTATGGATAGTATCAAGGAAGTGTCACCTTTCTTATGAACCTCATGGTAGTACATGTTCATATATGTGGATACCATCATTTTACTTAATGATGTACCAAACTATTTGAGTTTAGGGGAATCGTTATTCCTTGAGTTGTTGAGTATCTTCTCAGGTTATCTCTAGAGTGGATTGTCCTGGTCATTAATGGAATAAAAATCATCCTAATGTTTGGGATGGATTTTCAAGAGGATCGTGTGTTTCTATACACTAGTTAGGTTTGTTTTTTCTTTCATGAAAAATTTTGTGGTGTTTGTGACTATGACTTGGGGAAGTGTCAAACATTCTGTTTATGTGAATCTGATCTAGCACACTTGTGAGTGGCTAGCTTATATCTCCTTTAAATGACAAGGAAACTACTAAGCTGGGGACCATATTGTAAGTTCTAATGAATTTTTTTCCTTCCATGTAGTGGGGATACAACTATGAAATACATTTTGAAAAAGGTTCATTTCTTTTATAAAATTCCTATAAGTCTAGTGAGACATGTAATGTGTCAGTAATTTCTCAGAAGAATGATATTGATGTGTATGGATATGTACCCAACCCTTGAGAAATGTCTTTGGTCGTGGATGTAATTTGATATTAAAGTTATCTTATTGCTTGATGAAGAAGTTTCGGCAAGTGAATATGAGATTCTTACAAATAAGTAAACCAATTGTGGTTTGACTATTCTTCTTTTAGCTAGTTGGTGTGCAGTTGGATTAGAACTCTATCAAGAAATTCCTCTTAAGGTTGCAAGAGTGTTTCAGATCCATTTAATATCATTGATATTCTCTTAGTGTACTCTTTCTCAGTGAGGATCATGTCCCCTATCATGACATCATCCTTGATACACTAAGAGAGCATATGTTATATACCAATATAAATGTTTCAAATGTCCTTCTGCTTAAATAAATAGTATTTATCAAATTTTAATGCTAGAAGCATGGTTTTTATCAAGAAATGGTTAGTCATGATTGATACCTGGGTTCCCATTTAGGAATTCCTTAGATGGATTCTTGGACATAATTCTTTTTTCTCTAACTTGACCACTAGGAGGATGCTTCTCTTAGCTCCGCCAATGATATGATTTTGATTTCATGTCCTTATACTGACCCTTAAATTGTAGACATGGAGAATACAATACCTCGGGTTAGTTACTTGGACTCCATTTTTAATGAACCTAAGGTTATATTGAACATATTGTTGGTCTCAGAGGTAATTATTAACTGGTGAAAATTACAATGGTATGAATTTAGGTTACACCAATGATCTTGGTGTGGCACAAAATATTTAATGTTTAAGTGATGGTTTGATTAGGGAATATTAGCAGAAGTTGGGTATGATCATAGGTGAACATTCTCATGGTAAATATGATAATCCTTTGAGGTGATTTGGGAGTTCAGAATACAACACAACTATTTAAACAAGGCATCAAAAACCTAGTTGGTCAGGTGTACTTTTTGTTATTTCCTCAAGGATTCTTAGAGACGAAATGTTATAAAGTTGGTAGGTTGTAATGATCAGTGTTTTTCACCAAGGTTGAATTCTGAGTGAATTTGGTTTTTCTCATTTGGGGGATGGGAAATTTTGTAAACTAGTCTTTATAATGGAGTTCTAATTGATGGAACACTTTAATGTGTTTTTCTAAAATGTGGTTGGCATCCCAAGAGGTTACTCGATTTGTTAGATGAGTTTTGGGAGCGTTGTTCCCCAAAAACACATGTTTGGGTGGACTAGTAAGGATGCAAGGTTTGTCTAAAATGGTGTGTCCCACCACTACAAACTATGTGACCCCTACTGGTGTTCTGAAGTGATTTTCCAGGTCTATACATGATTTCCAAAACTCTGCATCTAGCCAACACTATTTTTTCACTTTGGCATTGTCTGCACACTATTTGGTGCAGTGTCGATGCACAATTACAGAAAATAGTGCAGACTGTATAGTGTTAGGCTTCCAAAGTAGTGGAGTCTCATAGTTGGTTCATAGTTTAACCACCTGTGTAACCAAACCATTCAACCTAGTTTTTAAATGGTAAATTACTAAAATTACCTTAACGAACCATCAAACATATTTCCTTCTTTCTTTTCTTCGTCTCTAGTCGTGTAAGGCTCTTTCCCTACACCATGGGTTTATCCACATCCCTAACCTAGGGATCAATATATATCATGGATACAAACTCCAATTTGAATGATGATAGTCACATTATATCCACATATGTAATCTCTTTAATCCTATTACTTTCTATTTCTGATTCTATTCTAATATATTACGCTGTTTTGGAGTGGGATGGATCTCCCTTTTTTAGGGTTGAAGTCTATTTTTTCATTTCCATCCATACCAAACCAAATAAAACCTAGATAATATATGAGAAGATATTTATAATCATGATCCATTTGGTTTATAGATATTTCCCCATGTCCCAATTTTATTTTACATATTCACATTTTTTTTGCATCAACATTTGTCATGTGTTTCACTAAAATTGATTTCATGATTTTAAATTGGGATTCAATCCTTGATATACACTAGTTTATCAATGATTATTAAATAGAGGATTCCAAAATAAATCACAGACACCCCATGGGTGTTCCAAATTATTTTTCCATTCTTAATTAATTGATTAATTTCAGAAAATTCCTTCTAGTTATTCATCTAGAATATTAAATTGAATTTCCCCTTATAAGCATTGGCCTAATTTATTATAACACCTATTAAATTATATGTTGAACATTGAGATTGTTTTTCCATGTTTATTAGTTTTATAAAATGTTTTTTCTGATATATGGAGTTATTCCATTTAAATTTGAGTCATGTTTTCATTAAATGAATTGTTTGTTAAACAATGTCATGTTTTTTAACAAAATCCATCAAATGAGGTTCATTGTCTTATAATCTTAAAAGTGGTGATTATTGATTTAATTTATTCTTGGATTTATTGTATTGGTGTTCCAAATTCCTCTTATTTAAATTTAGTTGGCATGCTTACTACATAGACTCTAATTATATTCTTAATTGGAATAAATAAAGGTCTTGAACTTCTAAGTGTTTAATTTTATAGGGACCAATCACTTTCTATGATGTATGGAAAGTTATGATAAATGAAATGCCTTTATTATATTAAATGGGTTTATTCATGAAGGTTTTCTTTTATTTAATGATATAAATACTTAATTTGAATTAATTTTAAATGGTGTAAAATCCATTCCAGTCATTATATGACTTAAATATATTATGATGACCTTCGTTATAATAGGGTTATAGATTACATTAATAGGTAATTACATACTATTGTTTTCATTATTCCATTGATATTGATTGTGGAACTATGGTAAGGATTTTTTTGGGGCATGAAGATTCATACTCCCTTACATCATGTTTTGATCATGATGGCTCACACCATTGACACAACACCATGTCCCTTACTTCAATTGTTGGCATAACAAATTACCCTCTAATTTGAATGTTGACATCACTGAACACTCACCATCTCAAGTTATGTGCATGATGTATCCCAATCATTATGATATGTTGGTAAAGTGCCCTTTTTATTACGCTTATAGGATCGTTTAAACTAGTTATGGATTACTATGCTATGCCCCAATCTATGAAGCACCTAGTGTTCAGGGTATATGGCTACTTATATCCACACATACTTAGTCCATACTGATGGATGAAATATATAACTACACTATGTGTATATAATTACTATATCAATATAGTTACTGATAAGATCATCATTTTAACCATGGTCCAAAATAGGTGGAGTTATCTAGGTTTCCAATGTAACCATAGATGACTAGTATATATTTATTTATCCATATTTATTGTTTTTTTACCTACACGCTACTATATTTAATACTCATGTACTGCACATAGCTGTAGACACCATTGGTGGTAGCCTACTAGGATGTTATCTCACACCCTTCTTGGGCAGTCATTTCACTAGAGCATTTGAGTAGATATCATGTTCATGTTCCATGGATTATTGTTTGCACTGTAACGCATGTACTAAGAGTTAGGACCCAAGGAATGAGTAGGAACTCGGGATGCTCTTGGATATTTTTCTTGGGGAGTTTTTTTTTATTTTCCTTATTCATGTACTATGATTTATAATGTTTACTAGTGAATTTATTATATTATATCTTTGTATCATCGTCTGGATTGGAATGCATTGTTGTGTTCTTGAATTTTCTATTTATATTATATTGATTTTATTATTCTACAGCTATTCCTTTCATTTATTACTACTTCTACTATTGTATTTTTTTATTTTCTATCATACCATCATTCCACTCTGATCATAATGGTATAGTCTCCCCAATATCACCTCTTTATACCCTCATTGCTAGTTAGTATATGCTGGTGTACGGGGAGGCATTCTTGAGGCCATGTAGTGACCGGTCTAGCTATTAGTTTCATAGTCAGTTGGGTCAAGACATTATTGTTACATCTTATACGATGGGGTGACCCAGATAGCACTGGCTGAGCTCATTACTGCTTATACAATAGGTTTTCCCAAATAGTTCTAGGTTATCCCATTTCAACTTATATGATGGGGTGGCCCATATAGCATCACGTTATCCTGTTATAGCTTTTACGATGTGTGAACCAAGATATAACTCTATTAGATTTGTTAAATATTTTTTTTTCAAATAATTATATTGGAATCAGACATATCGTTATTCCAATTATAAAGATTTTATAAGATTTTTATGATGATGATTCTCCAAGATAAAAACACATTTCATATTTTGTTTCCATGGGATTATAATGTTTTCTTTGATCAATATTGACATCACGTGGCTAATGATTATTGATTTGAATGACTCCATATTTTTTAAATACATATACTATGTTTCCTAAATGAGAATTCAATTATTTATAGGCATGAGTTTTTTTATTTTCTCATTCACACTAATTATGTTGGCATACCCTTATTCACTTTATATCATCATTGATGACTTTGAATTGTTAATGATTATTTTTACCCTTACTAAGTATTTTATAAAAAACCTTTTTATGCTTCCTTTTCCCTATGTTATAAAGAATAAGGTTGAAAGAATTATTTCATGATGGGATTTCCTATGTATGATGATGATGAATTAATGTAAATTGAGAAAAGCTAGGTTAAGTGGGAGGAATACTTGTTTAATGAAATTTTTATTGTTAATGTATGAGTTTCTCCAGATTACCAACAAATTTATACATAAAAGACCCTTGAGATTATAAGAGATGTTCTTTTTCCTTTTTATGTTTTCATTTTTGGTTGTGAAATTAATTAGGATGTAATTATCAGTATCAATTCCAATAATTTAATGTTTATGATTTCAACACCAGATCCCCTAGTGAAGTTTTTGGGATGTCATAGATGGTTTAAAGTATATTTTAGATAACATTGGAGATTATGTTGTTTTTATGTGATTTTATCTTAAGAGTAATGGATGTCTTCACATGTCTATAAGCTAAAAAACTGTAATATGTTTAAAGACTTATACCCACCCACCCACCCACCCCCCCCCCCTTTTGTTTTTAAGTGATGAGATATTAATGCGATTAATGAATTTTTTGGAGACATTTTGTGAGGAAAAATTATACTGAAAGATTTTTTTAAACATGAATCATGTATTCAAATTTTTTCAGACAAAATTTAAATGGTATAAATAAATATTATGGTTTATTGGATGTTGAGTTAATTATGGAAAACATAGTTTTATTTTATTGATAATGATGGTATTGAAGAATTATTTTGTAACTTATTGATTAATATTATATCAAAAGAAGATATCCATAATTTTATTAAGGTAAGAACAAAACAATGAGGTAACCATTGATGTTAGGACACTCTTTAATGATTATGTTTTTGAGTTTATTTGGGATATAGGGGTTTTAATTCATTGAATGATTTTGATTCAACATTGGGTATTACTGCTAAATTATAAGGATTAATGTAACATATGAATGCTTACCCATATTGGGAATTATCTTAATATGATCTAATCGTATTGGTTTTCAATAATGTATAATGAATGGTGAAATAGCTTGATTATCCCTTTTATGGGTATGTGGTCTTTAGAAGTTTATTTTAGTGCTTCAGACATTAAAAATTGAACCAATATACTAATCACATTAAGAAATAGAATGCATTGTGTGGTAAATTTAAAAAATGATTAAATTATACTCATCAAGTAATTATATTTTCATATTATATTTGTCAAATTGGAGATGTAATTCATAAACATTAGGAAAATGATCTTATAGAAAAAAATATCATATTACATTCATATTTGATGAATTATATGGTCTTTTAGATCATTAGTTATTTATGGTTTTGATGTCCTCAATATTCCATTGATCATTAACCTTATTTTGATGAATTACCTCTATGACTCTATATAATTATTTATAAATTTCATCCATGTCCAAATAAACACTTTCAAACTATGTTCTCATATTGGGAAAACTATTTATGTGTTATTCAATATGAAAAACAGGATATGATCCTGATGAGAGGCTTCAATGATGGGAAAATCAGCAAAGAAGAGTATATTCAAACCTAGGACAAAATGGTGTCTTTCTTAGAAGTTGTTTTCAGTGAAGAATCTGATGCTAAGGTATTTTTTATGAACTGGAAACTTTATAGGGAGGAAATTACCAATAGGCTGAGGCTATGCTTTGATGACTTTTCTTTTTCTTATGAGGCTTCACTGCCGGATTAATTGTGACTGGTTTCTCACTATGCCTAAAAAGTGATTCTATTAATAAAATGTTAATTTTCATTTAGTGTTATTCTATATGACATATATACATCCCATTATCTCTTATTAATAGGATGTTTTATTAACCATTTTTAAAATTTGGTTTTACTAAAAAAGTATTTTCAAACATATATCCATTGATTACTGAGATATCGTTCGAATTTTGAGGACACAATTTATTAGGGGGAATAATACCACAACATTTTGAATAAAATAATGTTTGATAGTGAAAAGGACACACAGCTATAATATTCTATGAGAAATTAACACACTGATAATTTACAATATATTTCATTATAAATAAGTCTAATCTCTTCAATATAATAAGTTACATGCAACATCAAGATTTTTCTTTCTGATTGCATATTCGGCACACAATGCTGATCTTAAAAGATCTATGATATATAAAAATTTCACAACTAATCCATTAAATTGTCTTTTTTGAATAGTATTAATAACCTTATTAAATATATATATAAATTTCATAATCCATATAAATTATTAATAAATTTTAATTAAATAATAAATCAATAATTACATTTATTTCTCTTCATGAGAAATATTATAATCAATATTTGGAAATTTTATAAAATCAAATTTATAAAATTTAATTCATTTTTGGAATTAGAATATCAAAATTTATATTCAGAAAAATCTTTGAATTTTTCTAAAAATATTGGTTTTTCAGTGAATAGTGAAAGATACATATTTTTGTAAAACAATAATTTATTTTAAATAAATTAATACATTTATATTTACCATTAAGTATTAAAATGAAATTTTATTCTTTATTTATATTTAACAACTGAATTTATTTTTAATAAACACTATATTGTATTTAGAAAATGATTATTTTCATGGATTATTGTTTTCTTCTAAAAACTTGTTTTAAAGTGTACAATGTTTCTCCGTTTTAGTTAAATAAAATAATCCATAATTAGAAATATTTTAAATTATATTTATTGATTATATATAATTAATTTTTAATTTATATTTGTATAATGATTATTTCTATCCATATAGTTAATTTAAAACCATCGTCTACTTCAAAAATACACTTCTTAAAAACCCTCCTTTTCATTATGTATGTGGGTTTTGTTTTAAATTTTATTTTTAAACTCTTAGAAATTCTTTAAAATGTATCAAATAAATATCAGAATCCTCATGTACTAATTATATTATCATTAATTTTTGATAATTTTTTGAAAATATTAATTCTTTTGATAAATAGTGAAAAATAGAATTTTAATTGAAAAATTCCTTTTCATTTAAATTATTTATAAAGATAAATTATATTTTTAATAGGGGTTTGACTAAAATTATTTTTATTTTATATAAACTAATCCAATTTATGACATATGAATAATTTTTATATTCAATCTTATTATAATAACTTTGTAAACTTTTGAATTTTTTCTATTAGAAATCCCTATTTCTCATCACTTCTTCGTGATTAATTTTAAATTAAAAATTTCAACTTATGTGACTTGAATTTTTAAAATTGTATTAAGAATTTGGAATTAAAATAATTTATAATTTATAATGTTTTCAACATAATTTTTTAAAAAATGAATCATGAGTATAGTAAAAATCATTACTATGGTTATGGTAAAAATAGATTTACTAGGTGTTAAACTAAGATGATAAGGGTACAAATAACCTAAAAATTATAAAAACCCCATTTTATGACCATATATATTATATATTTTATGATAGAAAAATGGAACATTTTCAAATCTTATTTCATTATAACAGCATGGTTATGATTTAATCTTTTCAAAACATTATAAGTGTTCTGCTCACCTCAATTATAAAAGGCCACCCACTCTATTTTATTTTTAACACCATAAAAACTATTTTTTTCTGAAAATTCAAACCCAAATAACATCCAAAATTCCCTATATTATTTTTATATACCTTATTTTTTGTATAAATATTACCTAAAAAGGATTTTTTATGTTATCATAAGGAGGATACATGAGGAAGAGGTAACATTCTTCAATGAGTGTTTTTAGTTTCTTTAATTATCCACCTCCTTAAATTATTAATAAGAAAAGATTATTTAATAACCTAAGTGTATTAAATATATTGGTATTTTGTTATAATAATTTCATAAAAAAACCATATCTACTCCAATCAAATGGGTTACAGAATCATCATTCATGTTAATGGAGGATTACCACCTCGTGAACCGATGTTATTCATTTTTTCATCCCAACCTATCACAATTTGGTATGATAATGGAAAAAACTATATATATTATATTAATAAAATTTTAATACCTTTTCAGTCATTATAATATATAATTATTTTTAATTTCTACTCTATTTCATATATAATAACATCACTCGTGTGTACGGCAGACTACCGCCTCACTAAACGATGTGATTCGTCATTTAGTAATGCTTTACATGAATTTTAATATGGAAAATGTTAAGTAATAAATGTAATATACATTAAATATTTGTTATATTCATTAAAAATTTATCATTCTAAAAATATAATATACATTTCATCTTCATTCTTTCCTTTTCACTCATTAAAAGATGATAACATCATTCGTGAATGTGGGGACTACCACCTTCATGAAGCGATGTGACTCTCTCTTTTCCTCACCACTCAACATTCATGAAAGGTATAAGTATATTTAAATAAATAATATATTAATTTTTATATTATTATCCATATTTAATTATAAAAATTTTCTAACCACACTTCCATAATGATCATTGAAAAATAAAAAATGTTACTTATGTGTATGTATGACCTATCGTCTCCATGATCGTAACATTTTTCATTTTTGCTAACCAATTTTCATAATTCATCTTAATAGTACAAGTTAAAATTAATATGATAACTATTTAATTATTATTATCATATATATATTGAAATTATTACCTCTTAGGCCATAGTGAACACACCAAATCTGTTTTGAAATAGTGAACCTGACTTCTCAAAACACCTGAGGTGGACTTAACTGATTAAGTATTAAAATAAATAATTATAATGAAATAAAATAAATTATATATGTATAAGTTATTATAAAATGAATATTTTATTATGAACTTAATTAATTCTTATAGGTTTATTATAAATAAATTTATTGACATGCATGGTATGTCTGGACTCGAGGTAAGGGATTTCCATCTCACTTTTATACTTCTCTCTTACATATTCCATTTTCACAACCTATTTTTTATGTGATGTATATACATATAATGAATATTTTTACGATTATTTTAAACTAAATTATTTGGGTTTACATATCAATTTTATAATCCATGTGTCTTGGGGTTTGTGGTTTAATAATTAAGAAATGAGTAAGAGCTTTTGTTCAAAATTTTCATTCTTGGGACATAAGTTATATTATGCCAATTTCTTTTTTATGAGGATTATATATACCCCTTTTAGATGATATATCATTAATATATTTCTTTTCCTGGTATTTGATGTTTTATTTAATTTTATTCATTCCAATTTATTATGTTTCAGTGCTTCCAAACATCTAAATATTTTATGTTACAATCTCATCATTTAATGAGAATGTTTATAAATATGATTCCGATTATCAAATATTATGATCCACATCTCATAATTTTTTTCAGGAAATAGATTTTCCTACTGTTATTCATATAATTTTTAATCAATAATACTATTTTTCACTAATTAATTGTTAAAATAATTGATAATTTTTTTAATTAAAAGAATCATTATGTCTCTCTTTCATCTAAATCCCTTATCTTCCAATTCATGATTTAAAAAAATGTTTTCAAAAATGTTTTTATAATTATTAAAATGATTTATTAAAGACATTATTTTTAATCATGATTTACTTGTGATAGAAAAAATTAAAATAATCTTTGGGTTGTTTTGAAAAATATTCTCATTTAGTTTTTAGAAAAAATGTAAACAGAATATTGATTTTAATGTATATAAAATGAATGGATTTTTCTACCTTCATGGCCAATATTTTAATTGAAGATTACTTAGTACATTTTCAATTTTATTTTAAAATAAATGTATTTTAATATTTTTAATCTTTTAATAAGTGTCTTTTAAAATTGAAATTATATTTTCCTCATGAAAAGTTTTAATTGAATTTTAATGCTGCCATTATATATTTTCATGTTTGTTTTATAAGAAATGTATTTTGGAAACATCTTGTGAATTTTCATTATTTTAAAATGTTTATTTTCAAAATTAAATGTTTATTTTCCTCAAAATCTATTTACTGATCATTTAATTGAATTTTTATTCATCTATTTCAACCAACATCGTTGTTACTTATATACCAATGGAAATATTTTGTATTGATAAAATCCTCATTATTTATTTGGATAGACTATTATTATTTAAAAAATATTTTCATGGAACTTTTATTATTATCATGGGTTAGTCACAGTTAAAAGTGATTGTTATGAAACAATTCTCTTTTCCATGGGCTAATTATTTTTCAAAGTTATTATCATGGAACCCATTTTAATTATTGGTTAACCATGTTTTGAAAGGAATAATAAATATTTTTATGATTTATACGATTAAATTGAAGCTCTTTGTACATTATTCACAATGTATTTAATGTAAATTAATTATATGATTTGTGAAACCCAATAATTTTAGGTTATCCTGCTATAAATTATACAATGGGGATACCTAGATAGGGATGGGTGAGCCCATTATAGATTATATGATCAGGTGGCCAAGATAGCACTTGGTGAGCCTATTACAACTAATAGAATGTGGTGGCCCATATAGCTCATGGTTATCTATTTATTTATTATATTATGGGTTCACCAAGATATTTCTCTTGTATATTGGGTATTGATTATTTTCTTCAAATATTTGTATTGTATGTAGACCATATTGTTATTTCAATTTTATTGGTTCTGGAAGAGTTATATATGATGTTTTCTATGATGAGAACATGTTTTATCTATTCCTATAATTAGTTTATAATTTCTACTATGATGAAATCTAATATCACATGGCTCATGATTATTTTTTACTCATTCTTTTTTAACACCTTATACCATGTTTCACAATTGATAAAAGAGAAATTGATGGGTATAAGTTCTTTTATGATTTTCTCATTCACTCTGACTATGTTGGAATATAATTATGAACATCTTATTATCATTTTTTAAAATTTAATTTGTAATTATTTATCTTACCCTTACTAAATAATTCAGCTCACTTTCTTAATATTATTCATCCACTATATATAAATAAGGTTTTTGAATAAACTATTTCTAGAAGGGAATTCATATGGATGATAATGATGACTCCATGTGAAAAAATAAAATATAGGTTGTGTGGGATAAATGATATTTAAACGAAATGGGTATTGTTTATTTAGAAGATTTTTATAACTCTCTAAAACTATAAACATAAAAGGCCCTTGATAATCTAAGTGATTTAATTTTTCTTTTTGATGTTGTAAGGTTTTGATGGGACAAAAATTGGGTCACAATTATCAGTATCAAAGATATAAATTTGAAGTTTATGATTTCATCTTCGGATATTGGAGTGTAGGATTTGAGATATTATAATGTATCATAAATTTCTCCCAGTTATTCTTCATGTATTAATAAAATACTAACAATGATCTAGGATAAGTCTCTAGGTAATAGTACATCAAGCTGTAAAATGATAGATCAAAAATAATATTAACATCATTTTTTATAATGTAACTCCAACTACACATCCTTGTTATGTATGAATAACTAAACCATAAATTAGAATCATTAGATCATGAATAAAATTTTCAATATGTGATTATTCTTACACAATATTAAACTTATTCCTATTGAATTATATTTTATGAATTATGTAGTGTTATCAATATAATTTTCAATGTGGTGTTGTTAGATTACCTCAATCCCATACGCAATAGCCTTATAGTATGGTAAATTCAAATAATATATAAGGAATATTTGTAAAAAGAAATTATTCCCCTATATTAACTTATCATGAAACATTTATCTATATTATATGATGATATTTTATAACACACATAATTCATCATATCTAATAAATGATTTCTTCTCCATATTTCTCCAGTATCCTTAATTTGTTTCAATCTCCGTCATAATGTCTCAAAATAATATCATCCTACATTATTTATCGTGATCCATAAAAACCAAATCTAAATTATCATTATTTAAAAGAAATGATATGTGATATATATAGCTTCATTGAGATATTAATGACATCTTCTCAAGAATACCTACAATATAACACTACAAAACATAGACATGAAAACAAATATATATATATATATATATGAAAACCATTAACATGTATTGAACTCATCATCAATCATGAAGAATCTATAACCACTAATATTCAATGGTTTATTCTACCACACCATCAGGTTGGATAGTGTTTATTTGAGATATTTATCCCTTGGTGAAAATTAAAGCAAGAAGCAAGTTGAAACATTCATAATAATCACATAGGTTTACATGTTCTATCTCCTCCTTCATACTCGATGTGGTTCTCCATTCCTCCAATAGTTTTTATGACATTTTTAGGGCATGTGATTTCAAAAGAATCTATTCCAAAACAACTAAATTTAACCTTTCAATAATCTATGCAATGAGTCTAGAATGGGAACTAATCCACTAAAACATCATCTTTTTAACTTGATGGATAACATGAAATCTCATCTTATAGTCATCCCATAGAAGATTATAGAATATCTAATAGTATTATTCCAAGTAAAAAACTCTTCCAATGATGAATCTTCAACTCAAAAAATGATTATCTTCATCTATATTAATATTATTGGACAAATAAAAATTTTTATGTAAATATAAATCTCTCCAAATCATATCTCACAAATCAATGTATTCCAAGTATAGAATGATCCAAATCTACCATGAATGAATGGTTCCCCAACCACTAAATGAAATATAATATGATATAATAATATGTTCCAATAATCAACATCATCTACATGACATGAATAGTAATATCATATAATACAACTGATTTTTTTATGGTGAAAATATTGGATATTTACAAAAAAAATATTTAGAAAAAGGAATTTCATTGGATAAGATAAATTGATACATATAAAAAATTTGAATAGACTGATACATTTCATGGATATTTTTTCTACTGTAGTATATGGAGAGAAATATATGTTTCTTTCACTGGTAAAGTAATAAGATTTTTTTAGGGGATATGTAAAAATATATATTTTAGTTTCTAAAGGAGTCATCAATTTGAATAAAAATAAAAATTTGGATGTTATCTTTTCAATATGAATTATATCTATCATATATAGACAAAGAACGTGATTTGAAACCAAAATAGATTTTGGGAATCTTATATGGATCATAAATTTGAAATATGAAATTTTTTTGGGGTGGTTATTGCATTGAAGGAAATTAATCTAGTAAATCTATGGATTTACTAAAAATCACAAACATATAAAAGGTTTGAAAACATGAATCTATTTAATAAAATCAAATGAATCAAAAAAGAAGTTATTATATGGGAAATAATGAAGTATTAAAGATAATCAACTTTTTGAAACCTAAAATGATGGTAAGGTCAATAGTAAGATGAATGGATTAGTAGAAAAAAAAATTTGCCACAAATGTTTTATGTGTAATATAATTATTTAACTTTAGATATGTTATTAACTTATGTAAGAGGATATAAACTATCATTTAAAAATATAATTAAAATTTTTCTATAATAAAAATGCATAAAAGTCCATTTATACCTTGTTAATATAGAATAAGGATTGGGTTTTATTTTCCGGGATGATAAATATAAAATGTGACACAAATTTATTGGAAACTTGAGATAAATATCAATGGAACATTTTGTCAAGACTGAATGATAATATTATATTTCTTGTATTAGACATGACTTTTTACTTACATGATATGTTTTATAAAAAGTAAATATTATTTGGATTTTATATAAGTTGATAGAAATGAAATTCATAAGGTTTCTTGAGTTGTTGCTTGTGAATGTACATTGGTAAATCACACTAAGATAAAATGATGGAAGGATTAGATATATACTCATTATCAATGATTAATTAATGTTCTATTGATCAAATAAAGATATAGAGTTCAATAACAACCATGTGGAAGATTAACTAAAAACACTTGTAATAAGAAACCAAGTATAAGTGAAAAAAAACTCAAAAATAGAAAATTTTATTTCAAAGGAGAAACCAAGAAAATAATTTTTTGGTTTGAATAATGTTTCCAAATTTTATACACAATGAATTTAATATGAAAACTGATTCAAAATATTATCATGTAAATTAAAAAACCTTAAAATAAAATAAAATTCTAAAATGGTTTAAAATATTTAGATCACACTTGAATTGTCAAAATAAATATTCTTATTATAGTCACTGATAAAATTAATCACCAGTGACATGGTGGGATCATCTTTAAATATACAAAAATATAGTCACTCAAGAAAGGAAAAATATTGAATAATAAATGGAAGATAAGAGATAACCTATCAGATGAATAAAAATATGTAACTCTTTAAATTGAGGAAAATTAGGAAATGATTGCTTTGATAAAAAAATAAGAGAACATTGGAGAACACTAAAAAACCTCTTATTTCTATTATTGTAATGATTACTGCACCCATTTTAAATGTTATTTTCAGTAATATGGATATTAAATAGACTCCAAAGAATATAATAACCAATGAAACCTAAGGAGGTGAAATAAATAACCTCTAAAGGACTATTGAATCATTAAATATTTTATAAAAATGTTTTCAGTTTGAAACTACTTTAAAAGGATCATTAATGTCCCGTGAAATTATTTAAATGTAATAAAGTATGTTCTTAAATGGAATATTATATGGGATTATAAATTTTCATCATGTAATGGTGCTTGGATTCCCATTATTTAATTCCCTAGATAAAGTACAATTTGAGATTTATTATTTCCTCATGATTAGGTATTAATAATATAAATAAATCAATATTTTTATAAAAAAATATTAACTATATAATTAAAAAAATATTATTTTACTAAATATTTCAAAGTTGAAAATTAGTAGTCCCAATGTTTTTTGAATTAAAATAGTCATTTTTAGACATGGACTAATCAGGATAGAAATAAAATAAAAATTAACATTATATTTTGTGTAACCCAATGGGATGTTTGTAATGTTGGAAATAATCATGAATATAATTCATAATCACAAACTATGAGATATATATTAAAATGTATTATATATACCACAATTAAAAAGTGGTGTGGTGTGATCTAATTACCCACATTTCAATTAGAAAATTTCATCTTTGACATAAATATTAATCATAACACATTAATAATGCATATCCCATATAAAATATTCAATTTTCTAAATTATTAAACAAATTAATTATTATATTATTACATTAATGGGAAATATCATAGAATGTACATTGAATTATTTTTAAAAAACTCAAATGAGGAATATAAAGTCATAATATATCCATTGTGTGGGAACAACCAATCTTGTTTAATCAATTACCTTCTATTGGTTAGCACCATACCAAATTACCTTGTATTAAGAAAAAATTTAAAATAAAAATAGATAGTTTTCAATGTTTTAATCCTCATAAAAAGGGAACCTATTTGAGAAACTCGTGTTAAGAGAACAATAACCAATGTTAAATTATTTTACACTAATGAAACATATTTTACAATCCATATAGAGTACTTTTTTTAGGATAATCTGAGTGGTCAATTATATTTCATGAGTGATCAATTATATCATTATATAAGAAATCTTACTCATAGTACTTTTATTATATCATCACAACCAAGTATCACGATCATTAGTCAAGTATAAAATAGTAATACATATTTTATAAGGGGTTATTCTCAAATCATATCGCATGTTTTATGTAAGAAAATTAAATTAATGATAAAAAACTTCTATTAGTAGATATTATAAGATACAATTTATTCCTCAAAAACTATAAGTTGACAAAATTTACGGAACAAATATAATAATCACCAAAATTCACTAGGGTTATTTTTCCATGAATCTAATACCAATATTGAATGTTCCATTCATTATTTTGTTGCATGTGAGGATTTTTTTGGGGATCCATAGCATCATCCTCTATCGGAACATTACAAATCATTAAATCAACTATGTTAATAACATTTCAAATGAGATGAAAGTGGATAAGAATATTTTATGACTCATTGGAGAGATTTAAGCTCTTCATCCCCTAAATCCACAACCAAATATATAATATTAGGGTTTAAATGGATGCTTGAATCATCAGATAATTGATAGTTTATTAATGATTTTTTTAATCCAAGTATATTAATTAACAAAAATTAAATCTATGAGGAATTTTTATTTAATTATAGAACTATAAACTATTGGTTTATTATAAATTTTTAATCCTTCAACTCCACTGTTCAATTTAATAAAAATATTGAGTTTTATGTAATGTTATCTTGGTTAATCTATACACATTAATTGGTTTAGCACTTTTAGGTAAGATCTTCCTCACCACAACTAACTAATAATACATCTTCCATGTTTATATTAAGTATTTAATGATATTTTTTAATCCTAGACATTGATTTACACTAGTATTTAATTGATACATACTCAAAATAATTAATACATATTACAGATTTGGAAAAGTAAAAAATATACCATACATAATTGAAAATACTAAATTGGAATATATAATATTAATCATAAATTATTTTTTATCATCATTTGATGAAAATTATCTCTTTTAAATATTCGTTCCATGAAATATAAAACCTAAGATCCTGTTATAGTAAATAAATAATCTATCAGAGTAACTATTCCACAATTTACATTCTATTATTTCAAAATAACCATACAATACATATTGGTATAATAGAAAAATAAAAATTTTCATTCATAATAACATATGTAACTACTGTTACATAATATTTACCAATATAAGGCGGAAATATAATTAGGAACTCTGGATAATCACCCTATAAAATTAATGAAAAGTATACAAGATACATTGTTATAATAAAAATAAAAATAAAAAATAAAAAATAACTATTATAAGAACAAATAGAAGGATGTGAGTGATTTTATATATTGTAATAAAGTTTATATATAATGGGTTATATGGCCATTATAATTATAAGGTGACTACTGGAATATTAAAATTTTGAATCAGACCATTAGAATGATAACATAAATATATGATCATTCTAATAATAATATAAAAAATTATAGAAATAATTTAATAAAAATACATGTTAAATAATTTATTAATAAATAAATATCAATAATATATACTAAAAAATAATAATTCATTATATAAATAATATTATTTTTTTTCAAAATTTGAAATTTTGAAATATATAGATGATATTGTTTTATAAATAATTTTACCATTAATAAAAAATTATTTCAATAATGATTATTTAAAATTTTAATTGGTGTATATAAATATCAAAAAATGAATTTTTCAACATTTTGTGAAGGAGTCTATTTTTTTTATTAATTTAAAATGGAATAATTATATTGTATGTATTATGGCATCATAATGATTTAAAAATTATTTAATAAAAATATAAATTTTTTATCAATAAAGAAATATTTGGTTGTTAAAATAATTTATTTTAAAGTTTAATTTATTAAATTTTTAGACTTATAAGGTGGATTCCAATTTTTAAATTAAATGTTATGATTTTAAAAATAATTATTTTTTAATAAAAATATTTTATGTCATAACTTGGGACACCCGGAGTTGGTAGAGGTAGATTGGGGTGTCAAATTTTTCTTTTTAATTTTAGCATATTATATCAATGAGGAGAAATAAATTGAATAAAGAAAAATAATCCAATATTTTCACCAATAATCATTATATTTAACAAAAGTTATACAATCCCGAGAACTGAGAGTCTATTTTCTTGTGTAATTAGATACACAAAAACATTATTTTAAAAAAAAAGGAAAATTAATACCTAATATTTACACACTAGACCACTTTCTCAAAATCCCATAAGTTAAACTCATCTTCATAACCTAGGGAATAGAATAATGAAAAATTGGTAGACTCTAGTACTTATAAAGGGTAAAAATAAGCGATAATAGTTCATGATCATAAGTGAACATAAGATTAAAAATTTTTATGATAAAATAATAATATTTTTTTGAAAAAAACATTATAAAATAATACTAAAGTAAATACATATCATTATTCATAGATCAAGGAATAAGGATCGAAGAATAACCAAATACATGAGCCATCATAACATGATAATTGTAAGATACAAACCTTCTCTAGAGATGAAAATGGATTGATTCCAAGTACTCTATTTTCTTGATTTCAATATTATTCATTTGGTTATTACATTGGGGTTTGTTTGGGTGGAAATTGAGAGAAATGTAAGAAAATGGGGTGGTGCATGGCTGGAGCACAGTTAGAGAAAAATTGTGCACCCTAGCCCAACTAACTGTGAAACCCTAGACAGATGGGAATTGCATGGTTGGTTCATGGTTTTTCAAATTTTACACCCTCGTATGAGTAACTGTGAACCCCTATAAAAGAGGTTCATGGTTTCGGTTCATGGTTAAGGAAATCCATGTGCCCCTTCCCGGTAAACCATGCACAGTAATTTAATTTCCCCAAATATTAGTTTTAAATTTTTCCAAACCCCATTTTAATCCCAAATCCACCCCCATTTTACCTTGGAGACTATTTCATGATATTTGAGCTCTACAGAAAAATTACAAGCCTTCCCAAACACCATTATTCATGATTCGAATCTCATATTGAAGATCAGCATCCATGTCTATATGTGGATCTTATCCCATTTTGTTCCCATTCATCCACCATTATTCTATCCTTTTTTCAAGGATGTTGTACTATATTTATATATATATATATATATGATTAATCTATATCATGGATTGGGTAACTATATATTGATCTAAAAGATCTTTAATTTTTTAATTTTCATTTAGGGTTTTATATATGGATTCCAATCAACATTCTTGTGCGGGTCAATTTTGGGGATTTATGTTGGGCAATAACTCATCAACGAATAGATGTAGGTGTTATATTATTCAAATCCCATAGTCTTTATTTCAAATAAACATATGTGATTGTATAATTTGTAGGTTTTTTAAGCAATTGAAATTCATAAATATGATTAATTAATGTGGTCAATTAATGAATATAAGAATTGGGGATTTGATTGAATAATGGAATTGTAATTTGGATAATTAATTGATGTAATAATTTTCAGGCTAATGAATTGGGGAATTAGTAATAATTAATTTGTAATTTAATTATTAAATTCTCGAATTTTTGAATTTTTAATTGAGAATAATTAATTTTTTAATTAATTTTTGGATGTTGAGATTTCAACAGGATTAACTAATTGAATAATTAATTAATGGTCTTAATGTGGTTAATTAATTATGTAATTAATTAATTAAAGATATATGATTAATTAATTGGTGGATTAATTGATGGAATAAATATGGTTTATAAATTTTCCCATTAATTAATAGATATTTTTTATGGTTAATTATATTAATTGGATTAATGATGATTAATATTAGTTGATATAACAATGTGAAAAATTTTATAACAAGATACATGTTATAATGTGATATGTTATGATATATATGTATGATTGAGAAATTTGGTTCTAGAAATTATGTTCTATGCCCATGCCTTATATGTATGATTGATAATTGGGGTGTATACATGATGTTCTACACCCATGAAATATATATGCATGATTGATAGACATGGTGCTAGACATGATGTTATATGACCATGATATAAATATATATATATATATATATGCATGATTGATAGACATGGTTCTAGACATGATGTTATATTCCCATGATATATATATATATATATATGCCTATTTGATAAACGAGGTGTTATACATGGTGTTTTATTCTTATGATATAAATTTTAATGATTGATAAATAGGGTTCTAGAAATGACATTATATACCCATGATATATATACATGATTGATAAAATGGGTTCTAGGCATGTCATTCTACAATCACGCATGATAAATCGTGTGATATAGGCACTGATTCTCCAAATACTCATGTGGTGCTAAACATAATGTTTTACACCAAAACATTGGCATTTGACTATGGGTATAATTACCATAATAATGAAATTAAAGGTACATGGTTAATGTAATACCTTGTGCTATAATGAGTTGTAAATTGAATATGTAACATGATTTAGAACCTATGTGGGGAAAATCATGTATTGAGGTAACAAGTGTCCTTAGGAACCCAGTGATCGATGTGGTTTAATAAAGATTAATTGATAATGTGATAATGGTTTGCTTATGCACTATAATTAATTTTTCATACATATTTATACACTTGTTGTGATTAGATATTTTTTAGACACCATTTGTGGTGCCCTACTAAGCTATACTCACACCCTATATAGGCATCATGATCGGCACCCGAATAGATTTTATGGACGCATGATAGGTTAAGGGAAAGGGCCCTATGTTAGATGGCAGTATTAGGATGGATCATGGTTGAGGTAACCAAACATGGTATGTGACTCACTTTGGAGTCCCCAATAAATTTATTTTGAGTTTTTATTTTATAAATTAGACACATACATTAGCATGGTATGTTTTCTTCTTTCATTTGGATATTGTATTTCCTTATTTGATTGACTTAATATATTGATATTGTTGATGGTTTTATGTTATTATGATGTTGATTGTTTATTTTCTTTATTTTATTTCTCTAATTAAAGAAGTTATAGTGTCCCCATGATCAATATATCAGACCATGTGTACTATTAAGTAGCCTCTGGAACACGGGGAGGTGCACTTAGTGTCATGTGGTGGTCCGGTTCGGGGCACTGGTGTGTGCCACCAAGGATAGTACATTAAAAAGTATTTCTATAGGAATGTTTTCATTTCTTTTTCTTTTTATCTTACATATTGAGAAAGGTATACAAGATAATAAGAAGTGTCGGGCCTTGGTAACCAGCTCATGCATGAGAGTTTCAAACCCATGTAAGTGGAAAACAAAAGTACCTAATGTGGGATTGTTGTTATAGCTATTCATTTTTATAGTTGAATATTATTTCACCTTTGGTGACACACTTTTTGTGTATTTTCAAAATTGTTTTGATATTTTTTTAGAATTAACTCTTGGCCCAAATGGAATAAGATTAGAGTCATCATGGATCATTCTAATATCTCATGATTATTTTTTTACATGCATAATTTTGGGTATGCATGGGAAAACAGGTTTAGTGTATGTTTTTTAACTTGAACTATTTTGGTTTTCTTGGGAAATTAAGTTAAAAATAGTGCATAATGCTAATATTTTAAACTATAAAATGATGAAAAATGTGAAAAAATGGGCATCTGAATGTGAAACATGAAAAATGAGATATGTTTACCCTTATTAACCACAACCTATGTGTATGATGGTTAAGAGGAATGATATAACCTCAATTTTGAATGTGGGGTGAGGTTTAGGAAAAAAATTGGTTTTGGATTATTGTGTTTCCCTCAAACATAAATGGGATTATGTTTTGTTATGAGTTATAAGATTTGTTTTTGGAATTGTAGATTTATGCCTCCATGATGAATCCTAGTAAGAGGATGACATGAGGGTATGATTGGAGATCCTCCACCAGTATTAGAACCAGAGTCCTTGATAGTTTCGGTTGAGGATTACGGTGGAATTTTCGAGAGCATTGATTCCTGAAATTAATGTAAAGAGACCCAGGGGGTTTTGAAAATCATTTCTAACATGAATAGGTTATTTCAAGTATATAACCCTCTAAATTTTACTAGAGAGGGTGGAGCTTAGGGATAAGTGTTCTGGATTTTTTCTATCCAGACTATACATGACCATTTGGAGACTCTAGATGAGAAGAGAGTAAAACTAGCTATTTATACATTGTGTGGTCAGGAGAAGCATAGGTGGGACATCTAGACATTGGATGAAAAATAAGAAAATATGGATTGGAAGAACATTCATTATAATTTCATTGAGGAAATTTATCCAGAGACCCATAGAATGAGAGAGAAGCTCAATTCATCATATTGACTTAGAGGAACAATTATGTGATGGACTATGCTGGATGATTCATAGATTTTTAGTGATTTTATACCCCATTGGTGGTGTATGAGGCTACTTTAGATAAATTATTTGAATATGTACTTAATATTTAAATTAATTCCTAGGTGAATATCTTGAGGATGAATAAGTTTTCATAAGTGGTAAATCGGGCTCTCATCTCATTAGTGAACCTCGATGAGGCTTCCAGTGTTGGGAAGTTGGTTTCTTATAGATTATATGGAGGTACTTACTTTGAGGGATGGAAGAATCATTATGATAAATTTATCTAGATCAATGGGAATTATAGTGGTCATTCAGGGGGATATGTTACTCTTGATCTTAACCAAGTTCTTTTCCATGAGGGTGGTAATCCGAGACAATTTCATAATCTTTTTCCCCAACCACTCGTAGAGTACTGGTCCTATGGAAAGATGGTACATCTATAGAGGTTCTTCTAGAAGTTGAGACATGTGATTGGTGGTGGGGTGCTAGATAGAAAAAAAGTGTTGTAAGAGGGTCTTCTACACCATATCAGTCTGGAACATAGTGTTCTAATAGCCGATGTAGTAGAGGTAGTGGATGTGGTACTTCTGTGAAAGAGTACCCACAATAGAAGAGTGTTGAAACTCAGGGGAGTCATGAAGAATCACAAGGAAGAGGCATAAGATAGTTGCATGCGGTGCAGACTACACTTGTGGATACTAAGTTTTGGTCATCAATAGTGATAAGTAGTATTATTTTAGCTTCTACATTGTCTAATCCCTTATTTTATATTGGTTCCTATCATTCCTTTATATCTTAAATTTTGTTATTGTTTTGAGCATGTCGGTGGAGTTTGTGAGTGGGGTAATGCCACGACCCGACCCTACCGGTACAGAGCCGCAACTACCTCAAGCCCACCTCCATAGGCTAGAGGCTGGCGACCAGCACCGATGGCGTAAAAATATCAGGGAGGCCTTCGCCTAAGTACTTGCACTCATGCACACACAACCCACAAGACACAGTAGTGCAGAGTAAAAAGGAAACCAAAAGATAGGTAGCTATACCCCAACCACAGTCATGCATCAACAACTAAAAAGAGTAAGTAAAGTGCTGGAAGTACTGACAAGTAAACTGAAAAGTAAAAAGGGAAAACACGCGCCCAACCAAAAAAATGCCACATCCCGGCAGCAAGTGAACAAAATAAGACAACTGGATAGACTCCCACCTGAATACTCTAGCATGACCGCGGTACGCTGCTCCAACTGTTGTGACCACTACGCTCCTCTGTAGTCATGATCGACATGTTCATCGTCTGCAAGGGAGCACCAGGTGTGGGAAAAGCCCAAGTAGGGGTGAGTATAAAGATACTTAGTAGGATGCCCTGAAATCTTGAGGGAGCAACAAAGTAGGCACTAAAGAGGTGAGCAGTAGACTAACAAGAACAGTAGAAAAGTTTAGTAAGGAGAGTGCAGCTCCACCCGACAGAAATAAGTAGGCACGGACCCCAGGGAGTGGGAACGAAAGTAGGGTCCAATTAGATATATATATATATATATGTATATATATATATATATGTATATATATACTCAACAAGAAACCCAAACAAGTGTGTAAGGGGATATCCATCTCTAAGCTCAGCCTAGGATAAGTCGCCATCAGTTCCTATTAAATCCAACCTCACAGCCCAACATCTCCTCTCATCCTCCTAGGAGACCCAATTCGGAGGGGCTCAATCACCGCACTTCAATACTATCCGCTTTGGTAGGCACTGACTCACCCGCACGGTTTTAGGTTGCGTCTCAAGGATGAGTCTTAGTGGGAAAAGTACCCCTCTTCCTTGTGGGTCCTTAGGTAATGTTAAAAACTATCACACCACTGATCCGTGCAATCAGGGTCCCGCTCCAGTAGTCACGAAGGAAAAAGTCACCGACTAGCCTCATGAGAAGGGTTGAGTCTGAAACATCAGCAGGTGACCCACTACCCAGCCCTGCTGGAGGGTAAACCCTAGTACATCATAAGGCAACCCACTATCTTGCCCTGCTGGAGGGTAGACCTAGAATAAATCGATGGGTGGCCCACTGCCCACCCCTGCTGGAGGGTAAACTTGGAACACGTCGACAGGCGACCCACTGCCCAGCCCTGCTGGAGGGTAAACCTGGAACAAGACGATGGGTGACCCACTGCCTAGCCCTACTGGAGGGTAAACCCAGAACACATTGACAGGCGACCCACTGCCCAGCCCTACTGGAGGGTAGACCTAAGGTGTCGTCGGGTGACCCACTGCCCAACTCTACTGGAGGGTAGACCCTGAATCATCCTGATAGCTCTGCACTGCTACTGACATCACCAGGTGTCAGAATCAACGCCACCGTGCATTGGTTCGGAGTGCGTAAAAAAAATATCTCCACCCCATGTTATCATGATCTCAAAAAAGGCTCCACATGCCCAAATGGGTTGCACCATTGCAGTTATCATGGAAAAACACACGAGATAGACTACTTACTCTCCCGAAACGGACAACCGGTGAATATGGTACTATTCACCCATAGCCGGCCCATGTGGGGCCAGAACCCCGACTCTGATACTCGTCGGGCGAACTGCGCCATCGCCATAATATCGGCAAAACACACAGAAACGACTACTCATACGCCCCGAATGGACGTCTGGTGAAAAAGGCGCAAAAACGCTGCACGCATCTCAAAGACGGCCCCGTAGGTCCCACATATCAACTCCCATTTCAATGACCTAAAGCATACTATAAATCTCCGCCTCGACGCCAGGGTTGCATCGCCGCTGACGGCGCTCAAATCGGACATCGGATGTGTCCGCGCCAACCAAAATAAGAATCTCGGTGTATCACTTAACGCGCGTGATGCGCCACCTAGCTCCCATCCCGGGAATTAAAAATCCTTGAAACCACCTCAAAACTTACTCCTCGAGATGAGGATTACCCTGCCGTAGACAGTGTGTAGAATTTACACCCGTAGTGATAGTTACGGGTGTTCGAAGCCAAAGGGGACAAGCCCCTTGGGCTGGACCGGCCCGGTCCGTCTGGTCCCCCCGGTTTGGGCCAGCCCGCGCCGGCCGGCCCGGTTCGCAGCGCCAGCCCACGGTTCGGCTTCGCGGGCCGGCCGTTGACCCGCGGTCCATGCCTCAGCCGACCGGCCCTCGTGGACAGTTTTCAGTCTACGCGGAGACCTGATTCCAGCGGGTCTCGGTTCCCCACAGAGGGGTCGCGCCGCGTCCCCTGTCTACCCGGACGACCCCCGACGTCCGTTCGAAGCACCGCGCCGCCGCCTGCAAGCCGTGTCGCTACCTGGAGCCGGAGCCCACTGCCTGTGAGCCGCGTTGCTGCCTGGAACTAGAGCCCGCCGCCTGGTGCCATCGTGCCGGAGCTCGCCGCCGCTGCTAGAACCCACACCGCGCCGCCGCCCAAGGTCGCCGGACCACCCAGTTTACACCAGAAAAGGGGGTATTTGGCCGGAAAACTTCCCGGGGCCACCCCGGGCACCCCGAGACTCCACAATTTGATCCGAAAGGATCGTTGTGAAGATAAAATCGATCCCTACGAAACCAAGGGCTTAGCTTGACGATCGGAAAACAATTCGATGCGACTAAACTAAATTGAAGAAGATTGCGAGAATGAAAAAGATAAAAACACGAGCCTACCTCAAGGGGCTTTGCCCGACGCTTCACGATTTGGATGCTGGAGCCGTCACACCTTGCCAGAGTGGCGGAGGAGAGGTGGGATTCCCGTTTAGAGCCCTTAATCTAGGGAAGAACGTCCAAGTAGGGATGAAGAGGGTGGGTGGTGTGTTTAAATATAAAAACAAACTTAACCACCCGCTCATCGGCCCGTACCCGAACATTCGTCGGGGCTGGGATTAAGCCTCCCTTAGGGTAAATGCCATTCCCTGAGCGCAATGGCATCCTCAAAATTTTAATCTGATCCTCCGTTCAAAAGTTATAAAATTCGATGCCCGAGACCGCTAAATTACAAAAAGGCCCCTGGGGGCGTTTTTCACAGTTGGTCCGCGCCCATGAAAATTATACCCCTCCTAGGGTAAACGGCACGATCTGGAATCAATGGTGCCCTCGATTTTCCCATCCGAGCTACCTTTTGGGAGTTATTCTATTTATTTAGCCCGCCCAGTGTTAACACACACCAAAATTAATTCCGGCCACACCAGGGCTCAGAATCACACACCGTCAGAACGCCCTGCTCTGGAATAACATCAAGAGAAATTCAAAGTCTTATAGGCTCAAAATCGGGGTTCTTACATCATTCCCTCCTTCATGTTTTTCATCCCCGAAAAAGAAAACTACAAAAATAGCTCAGGGTACTGAGCCCACATCTGGATCTCCCACTCCCAGGTGCTCTCCTACACCCTCTCGTGCTGCCACAACACACAAACTAGAGGAATGGCCCGTCCGCGCAGAGTCCGCTCCTTCTAGTCCTCAATCACCACCGGGTGCTCCGCAAATGTGGATTTGTCCTCAATGTCCATCTCTCCCCAGTCGATGACGTGCGTGGGTTCGTGCACGTATTTCCTCAACTACGACACATGGAAGATGTCATGCACTCTCTCCAGCTGCGAGGGTAGAGCGAGACGGTAGGCGACCTCACCAACCTGGCACCCGATTTCAAAGGGCCCAATGAACCTCGGGGACAGCTTGCCTCCCCGGCCGAACCTCCGTGTTCCACGCCGTGGGGAGACTCTCAAAAAGACATGGTCTCCCTACTCAAACTCCAAGGTCCTGCAACGTCGGTATGCATAGGACTTATGTCTTCTCTGAGCCATCCTCATCTGCTCACGAACGACCTTCACCTTCTCCATCGTCGCCTGCACCAACTCTGGGCCCACGAGGGAGGTCGCCCCAACCTCCGTCCAGCACAAGGGTGACCTGCAGGGTCTCCCGTATAGGGCCTCAAAAGGTTCCATGCCAATAGTAGAGTGGTAACTATTGTTATATGAAAACTCTACAAAGGGAAGGTGGTCCTCCCAGATCCGACCAAAGTCTAACACGCACGCCCTAAGCATATCCTCCAAGACGTGGATAGTGCACTCGGTCTGCCCATCAGTCTGGGGGTGAAAAGATGTACTCATCCGCAACTGAGTCCCAAATGCCACCTGTAGGCCTCGCTATAATTGTGATGTAAACCGCACGTCACGGTTGGAGATGATCGTCGAGGGTACTCCATGAAGACGGACGATCTTGCGAACATATAACTGTCCCAGACTCTCCACCAAGCTCTAATCCCTGATAGCAAGGAAGTGAGCTGACTTCGTGAGCATGTCCACTATCACCCAAGTGGAGTCGTGGCCCTTCGCTATGCGCGGAAGCCCTGTGACGAAATCCATAGATACGCCATCCCACTTCCACTCCAGGATATCAAGGGGCTGCAACAACCCTGCTGGATCCTGGTGCTCCGCCTTCACCTGCTGACAGGTAAGACACCGAGAAATGAACTCGGCTACTCTCTGCTTCATGCCAGACCACCAAAACTGCTGCTGAAGGTCTCTGTACATCTTCCCCACACCGGGATGTACGGCCAAGGGAGAAGTGTGGAACTCCCGCATCACCTCCTCCCGCATCTCCACTGGTACTACAACTCGCCCCTGAAACAGGATCTTGTGATTCCCTCCTTCAGAATACCCATCAGGTGCATTGCCCGTGGATATCTGATCACACAGTACCTCGCTATCGATATCTCCCAGATGTGACTCTCTCACATGCTCAAGGAGTGAAGGAGTCAACACCATCGACTGTAGAAAAGATGTACCCTCCTGCTCCACTAACGTTAGATGAAGGGAATCCAACTGCTCTGAAGCTTACCTCACTAGATGAGCCTGAGACTTCCTGCAAGGGCATCTGCTACTACGTTCCCCATACCTGGAGTATAGACTATCTCAAAATTATAGTCCTGTAGAAACTCCAGCCAGCACCTCTACATCAGGTTCAAATCCCTCTGAGTGAAGATATACTTGAGGCTCTGGAGATCTGATTAGACCACAAAACGCTCACCCAAAAGGTAGTGTCTCCATAACCTCAAGGCAAGGACTACCGCTACCAGCTCCAGATCGTGAGTAGCATAATTCCGCTCATGGGGCCACAACTACCTCGACCCATATGCAATCACTGCCCGCTGCTTCATTAGCACGCACCCGAGCCCAGCTCCTGAAGCGTCGCAATATAAGACAAACTCAACACCCTCCTCTGGCAGCCTCAACACTGGTTCACTAGTTAGCCTCTGCCTCAACTCCTTGAAGGCCTTCTCGCACTGATCAGTCCAGGTAAACAGTCGCCCCTTCCATGTCAATGCGGTCAAAGGGGCAGAAATCCTGGAGAAGTCCTCCACAAACCTCCTGTAGTACCCTGCCAACCCAAGGAAACTCTGCACCTCAGACGCATTCTTGGGTGGCTCCCAAGCAAGCACTACTTCTATCTTTGTGGGATCCACATCCAAACCATGTTCTGTAATGACGTTCCCCAAAATGTGAACCTCGTGAATCCAGAACTGGCACTTCGAGAGCTTCCCGTACAGCTGGTGCTCTCGTAGTAAGTCTAGGACCATCCTCAAATTCTCTGCATGCTCCTCCTCTGTCACCGAGTAAATGAGTATGTCGTCAATAATGACAACCACAAACCGGTCCAAGTACGGCTGGAAAATCTGGTTCATCAAAGCCATGAAGACGGTAGGGGCATTTGTCACACCAAAGGGCATCACCAGAAACTCGTAGTGCCCATATCGACAACGAAAGTCCAGATTCGGGATATCAGCCTCACGAACCCGCAACTGGTGGTAGCCAGATCGAAGATCGATCTTTGAGAACCACTTCGCACCTCGTAACTGGTCAAAGAGGTCATCGATCCTCGGCAAAGGGTACTTGTTCTTTATCATGGCCTGATTCAAGTGACGATAATCCTCAGAAAGCCATAGACTCCCATCTGTATTTTTCACAAACAGAACTGGAGCTGCCCAGGGGGACACACTGGGCCTGATGAATCCCTTCTCACGAAGGTCTTCCAACTGAAGTCGTAGCTCTCGAAGCTCTGTGGGTGCCATCCGATATACTTCACAAGATATCGGAGTAGTCCCCGACCGCAAGTCAATGTAGAACTCCATCTCTCGCCTCAGTGGTAGTCCCGGAATATCCTCGGGAAAGACATCCATGTAGTCCTCTACCACGGTAGGGATCCAGGAACCCGTAGCATCCGCTTCTCCGAGATCCATACTCACCAGCTTGTGCAAAAATGGTCAGGGTCTCCAGCTCAGAGTACCCATATGCTCTGCCACGAGGTCTCTTTCACCAAGGATAGTGAACCTTGTGCCATCATAAAACTCGCCTCTGACTCGTCTGTGACGACAGTCGATCTGAGCATGAACCATAGAAAGCCAATTCATGCCCAGGATGACGTCGTAAGGTTCCATCATCATGACGAGCAGTTCCCACATGAAACTCCCTCCCCCGAACGACAGTTTGCACTGTCTGCAGATAAAAGTCACCAATGAGGAACTTCCCGTAGGAACCTCAAGGCTAAGTGTTGGTGGCAGTGCCTCTACTAGAAGCCCCAACTCTCGTACCAATGGCAGTGATATAAAGGAATGGATGGATCCCATGTCTACTAGTACCGAAACAAGTGTGGTGTAAACATAAAGCGTACCTTGGACCATCTCGTGCAATGGAGGATCTCGAACACCCATGGCCTGAAGCTACCTGCGGCCCCTACCACCAGCTCCCTAAGACTGGCGTGGGTCGCCCGGTGGGGGGGATCTCGAAACGCCGTCCCCCACCTCCTGGTCCTGTCTCTCTACCTGTGCCACCTCCCAGAGGACTGCCGAGTCCTCGCCTAGGTGACCCCTGGTCAGGGCGCTGCCTCTGCCTCTGTGGTGCGCCCGCTGCCTGCCACGGCTAATCTGTATGCCTGGTCGGGTAATCCCGTGCTAGGTGACCCAGTCTGTCACAAGCATAGCATCGGCTCTCTCCTGGCTTCCCTGGCGCCCTATGGCGCCACTACAGTCTGCGACCCTGGCTGAGGGTCTTCTCACGGAAGGGCCTCCTCAGCTGAGGCACATCCCTCTATTGTCTTCCTACTGAAGACTCTGCTCTAAAACGGCCACTGCTAGGTCCTAGTATTTAGATCCCCTTGTCTAGGAACATCTCGGTCACAAGTGCCCTCTCCAACACCGTGGCATAAGTGGGGATGCACAAGGGAACCACGCTAGCTCGGATCTCCATGCAAAGACCCTGCTCGAACTTCCGTGCCCGGAAGTAGCTGTCGTGGTCATGTCCTGCGAGTAGCGCGTAAGATCAGTGAACTGGGCCAAGTACTGGGACACGAACATCCCTACCTGATTTAGCTCCATAAGCTCTCGGGTCTGAATAAAGTGCAAACATGAGGGGGAGTAATCGTCCTAAAAAGGCTACTGAAATCCATCCCATGTGAGGGATGACTCGTCATGGGTCTGTGTCACCAGATCCCACCATCGCCCGGCTGTCCCAAGTAAATGACTGGTGGCTAGGGCCACCATCTGGTCTTCTGGGGTCTGTACCATCCTGAAGAGTCATTCCACTGACTCAAGACAATCCTCTTCCACCTGGGGATCCAGGTCCGCACGGAACCTCGGTGGCCTCTGACGCTGTAAGTCTTGAAGTGCACTCAGTATGCGCGCAAACTCGGCCTGAGCTACCGGTACTAACTGCCGCTCCTCAGGTGCAGGGGATAATTCTGAAGCACTGGGTGGAAGGGGATCACGTGAGGGCCCCTGAACTGACACCTCATCACTCGCCAGATCGTCATCACGAGCTAGAGAGGGTAACCTGGCTGGCTTCCGTCGTGGGGGCATCCTGAAAATTATCAAGGGATACCACGATCAGATGAGAATATATATACATAATAGTAATAACAAAGGGGAGCTGACTCAAATAAAGATGGTCAAATACTCATTTCTACAGGATGCATGTTTCAAAATTCTCTACAACAAGTTTCAGTATGCCGAGTCGACAAGAAGGTTATCAGGGTCCTGGTGAATGGATACATCGGCCGCCCGTATCATTACTGGACTCCCTGGCCTGAGAGATGATTTTGAGACACGTCAACATCATTGCCCTAAAACCCAACCAATTCCTCTTTAGGGACGTCCGAACAACGCCCCAAGGAACAAACCACCTCTGATACAACTTTTTCACGACCCGAACCTACCAGTCCAGAGCTGAAACTACCTCAAGCCCGCCTCCATAGGCTAGAGGCTGGCGTCCAGCGCCGAAGGCGTAACAATCTCGGGGAGGCCTTCACCTAAGTACCTATACTCACGCACACACAATCCACAAGATGCATTAGTGCAGAGTAAAAAGTAAACCAAAAGAAAGGCAGCTATACCCCAACCACAGTCATGCATCAACAACTAAAAAGAGTGAGTGAAGTGCTAAAAGTACTGATAAGTAAACTGAAAAGTAAAAAGGGAAAACATGTACCCAACCATAAACATGCCACATCCCAGCAACAGGTGAACAAAATAAGACAACTGGATAGACTCCCACCTAAATACTCTAGAACGACCGCGGTATGCTGCTCCAACTGATGTGACCTCTACGCTCCTTTGTAGTCACAATCAACCTGTCTGTCATCTGAAAGGGCACACCAGGTGTGGGAAAATCCCAAGAAGGGGTGAGTATAAAGATACTCAGTAGGATGCCCTGAAAGCTCAAGGGACCAACAAAGTAGGCACTAAAGAGGTGAGTAGTAGACTAAAAAGAATAGTAGAATATTTTAGTAAGGAGAGTGTAGCTCCACCCGACAGAGTTATGTAGGCACGGACCCCATGGAGTGGGAATGAAAGAAGGTTCCAATTATATATATATATATATATATGTATTTATGTATGTATATATGCTCAAAAAGAAACCCAAACGAGTGTGTAAGGGGATCTCCATCTCCAAGCTCAGCCTAGGATAAGTCACCATCAGTTCCAAGTAAATCCAACCTCACAGCCCAGCATCTCGTCTCGTCCCCCTAGGAGACCCAAGTCAGAGGGGCTCAATCACCGCACTTCAATACTATCCGCTTTGGGTGGCACTGACTCACCCGCACAGTTTTAGGTCGCATCTCAAGGACGCTTCACGGTGGGAAAATTACCCTTATTCCTTGTGGTTCCTTAGGTAATGTTAAAAACTGTCACACCAATGATCCTCACAATCAGGGTCCCGCTCTAGTAGTCTAAGAGGAAAAAGTCACTGACTAGTCTCCTGAGAAGGGCTGAGTCTGAAACATCAGCGGGTGACCCACTGCCCAGCCCTGCTGGAGGGTAAACCCGGAACACGTCGACAGGCGACTCACTGCCCAGCCCTACTGGAGGGTAGACCTGGAACAAGATGACAGGTGACCCACTGCCCAGCCCTACTAGAGGGTAAACTCGGAACACGTCGACAGGTGACCCACTGCCCAGCCCTCCTGGAGGGTATACCTAAGGTTTCTTCGGGTGACCCACTGCCCATCCCTGCTGGATGGTAGACCCTAAATCATCCAGATAGCTCCGCACTGCTACTGACATCCCCAAGTTTCATTATCAATGCCACCGTGCATTGGTTCGGAGTGCGTAAAAAGAATATCTCCACCACACGTTAACATGATCTCAAAGGAGGCTCCACATGCCCAAATGGGTTGCACCATTGCAGTTATCGCGTAAAAACACATTAGATAGACTACTTACTCATTCGAAACGGACAACCGGTGAATATGGTATTATTCACCATAGTCGTCCTGTGTTGGGCCTGCACCCCAGATCCGATACTCATCGGGAAAATGGTACCATCGCGATGCTATTAGCAAAACACACAGAAACGACTACTCATACGCCCCGAACAGACGTCTGGTAAAAAAGGTGCAAAAATGTTGCACGCATCTCAAAGACGGCCTGTAGGGCCCACATCTCAACTCCCACATCAACTCCTAAAACCATACTAAAAATATTCTCCTCGATTTTAGGGTCGCATTGCCGCTGACGGTGCTCAAATAGGACATCGGAAGTGTCTGCGCCAACCAAAACAAGAATCCCGGCGTAGCACTTAACGTGTGTGATGCGCCACCGAGCTCCCGTCCCAGGAATTAAAAATCCCAAAAACCACCTCAAAACATACTCCTTGAGACGAGGATTACCCTGCCATAGACAGCGTGTAAAACGGACACCCATAGTGATGGTTACGGGTGTCCGAAGCCAAAGGGGACAAGCCCCTTGGGCTAGACCGGCCCGGTCCACCCGGTTTGGGCCGGCCCGCGCCGGCCGGCCCGGTTCGCAGTGCCAGCCCACGGTTTGGCCACGCGGGCCGGCCAGGGACCCGTGGTCCGCGCCTCAGCCGACCGGCCCTCGTGGCCGGTCTTCGTTCTACGCGGAGTCCTGCTTCCAGCGGGTCTCGGTTCCCCACCGAGGGGTCGCGCCGCGACCCCGGTCTACCAGGACGACCCCTGCCGCCCGTTCGAAGCACCGCGCCGCCGCCTGCAAGTCACACCACCACCTAGAGCTAGAGCCCGCCGCCTTCAAGCCGTGCTACCACCCGTAACCAGAGCCCGCCGCCTGGAGCCACCATGCTGGATCTCACCGCCGCTCCTGGAACCCATGTCGCGCCGCCACCCAAGGTCGCCGGACCACCCTGGTGCCACCGGAAAAAGGGGTATTTGGCCGAAAAACTTCCCAGGGCCACCCCAGGCACCCCGGGACTCCAAAATTTGATCTTAAAGGATCGTTGTGAATATAAACTCGAGCCCTATGGAACCAGGGGCTTTTCTCGACGATCGGACAACAATTCGACATGACTAAACTAAATTGAAGAAGATTGTGAGAATGAAAAAGATAAAAACATGAGCCTACCTCGAGGGGCTTTGCCCAACGCTTCACGTTTTGGATGCCAGATCCACCGCGCCTTGCCGAAGTGGCGGAGGATAGGTGGGATTTCCATTGAGAGCCCTTTCTCTAGGGAAGAATGTCCAAGCAGGGGTGAAGAGGGTGGGTGGTGTGTTTAAATAGAAAAACACACTTAACCACCCGCTCGTCGGCCCGTACACAAACTTTCATCAGGGTCGGGATTAAGCCTCCCTTAGGGTAAACGCCATGCCCAGAGCGCAATGGAATCCTAGAAATTTTAATCTGAGCCTCTGTTCAAAAGTTATAAAATTCGACACCCGAGACCGCTAAATTACAGAAATTCCCCTGGGGGCGTTTTTCACAGTTGGCCCGCGCCCGTGAAAATTATACCCCTCCTAGGGTAAATGGAACGTTCTGGACTCAAAGGTGCCCTCATTTTTCCCATCCGAGCTACCATTCAAGAGTTATTCTATTTATTTTGCCCGCCCAGTGTGAGCGCATGCCAAAATTAATTCCGGCCACACCAGGGCTCAGAATCGCACGCCGTCAGAACGCCCTGCTCTGGAATAACATCAAGAGAAATTCAAAGTCTTACAGGCTCAAAACTGGGGTTCTTACAAGTAATGACTATATATCAAACCTTGGGAGTACGTCTAGGTACATATTCTAGTGAAATAGATGTTCTCTTGATGCTATAAATCACCATTTTCTAAGTAACCTCTATATTCTTAACATGATAAGATTCGACCTAATTATGGGTATGGACCAGCTAGTCGCAGGCTAAACCACTATCGATTTTTACCAGATTATAGTGGCCTTTATGAATTTGAAGGGTGACAACTATATTCACCATAGATGGTAGGATATCTAGGTATTCTGAGAAAGGCTAATTACTCAGCTACTAGGATAGCTCACAACCCTATTTTCTAGTCTAGGTTCGGATGATGGAGGTGTGAAGAAGGATTTCATTCTTCCTGTGGTGGACCTATTTAAGGATGTATTTCATAAATACTTCATAGGGTTACCACCTGAGAGAGATGTGGAATTAATTATTGAGATAGTGTATGGGCTGATCCAGTTTCTATTCGACCATACAAAATTGTGATGATAGAGCTTCAAGAGCTCAAAACACTACTCAAGGAGTTATAGGATAATGGGGTTTATCCATCTGAGTACATCACCTTGGGGTTCACATATGTTATTTTCAAAGAATGATGATGAGATTTATGGCATGTGTGTTGGTTACCAAAAGTTGAACTATATGATTGTGGGGAACTAGTATCATCTTCCATGTATTGATGAAACTTTTAACTAGTTGATAGGAGCTTATATATTCTCATAGATCAACTTGATAATAGTGTATCATTAACTGAGATTATGGACTTCTGATATATGAAGATCTGCTTTCAGAAATAGGTATGGCCTATATGAATTCATTATAGTGTCATTTGGGTTGAAAAAATCACGATAAGTGTTTATGGAGTTGATGATAAAAAAACATCCACCCTTGCCTGGATCAGTTTGTGGTAATGTTTATGGATGACATATTGGTATACTCCAAAACTTATGATGATCAAGACCACCATCTAGAAATCCTTATGAGTACAATGAGAGATCATTTAATATATTCAATGATATCTAGGTTCTATTTTTGGATCAATCAGGTATACTTATTGGCTCACATAATATCGGAGGAAGGAGTGTTAGTGGACCTAGATAAGGTTCATGTAGTGTTTTATTTGTAGAAACCAAGGATTTTATTTTTTATATTTTAAGATTTCTGGGTTTAGCAGGATATTATCAGAGTATCATATAGTATGTTTCCAAATTCGAAATACTACTCTCAAGATTTACCAAAAATGGGATAATGTTTGAATTGTAAAAAATTTGGATAACACCATCCATGATTTAAATAAACTCGTGACATCGAAGATGATATTGATCCTACCTGAGCTAGTTGAGGAGTATATGGTGTGTTGTGATGCTTCTGGAATCAAACTCATAGCATTGTTGTTATAGGGAGATCATGTTTTGGAGTATAGATCTTAGTAGTTGAGGCCTGATGAATATAACTACCCGACACAGGACCTCGAGTTAACAGCTAATTTTTATTCTTTTAAGTGTTAGTGGCATGAACCTTGGGTAAGAATTTTATATTGTATACGAATCAAAAAATCTTGATGTATATCTTCTCACAATAGGATTTGAATCTCCAATATTATAGATGATTTGATTATATGTAGTCATTGTATTATAATCAATAATTTCTAACTGATAAAGGAAATAGTGTGGATGATTCATTAAGTAGGAAATACCAGACTCCAGAAGTACAAGAGTCTCGTTTTGAGAGGATGATGCCGACTCTATAGGAGGAGATTCATGTGGTGGTTTGAGAGAGTCAACTGTAAATGACTCTGATATTATTATCAGTGGCATCAACTCTTTTGATCCCAATTAGTGACATGCAATATGATGATCTAGACTCCTTGAACATGATGGAAATCTAGGAATGTGGAGAGGCTCTTTCGTGTTGGATCATAAATGAGGATGATATCAACTATGTCATGAATTGGGTTATTGTTTCTAAGAGTATGCAGGATGATCTAATGCATGAGTTTCATGCCTCAAAGTGGATGGTACATCTAGGTGTGACATAAATGTATAGTGGACTAAGATGATTGGTTTGGGGTTTGGGATGGGAAAAAGAGATATAAAGGTTTGTGACATGATGATTCACCTTCTAGTAAGTGAACGCTGGGCATCAATGACCAAGGGGTTTACTACAACCATTTTCCTTTTTAGAATGAAAGTGGGATGATGTGAAAATGGATTTTTTTTGTGTTTCATCTAGGAAATCCTCAAAATAATTATATTATTTGGGTGATCGTGGACCGACTAACGAAAGTAGATCATTCTTACCTATATGGGAGACTTTATCAGTAGAGAAGTTGGGATTTTTATATGTTCCTGAGATAGTCAATCTACATAGGGTTCCATAGACTATTGATTTAGACTATGACTCATGCTTTAATTTATACTTCTAGAGGGGATTACAAAAGTTTATTGGTACAAATCTTTTTTCTGCACATATGTCTAATCATATAAAGATGGGAAGTCAAAGTTTACTTTATAGGTGCTTGATGATATGATGGGAGCATTTGTTCTAGACTTTGGTGGATCTTATGATAATCACCTATATTTGGTGGCATTTTCCTATAAAATTTATTAGGAAACAATAAAAATGGAACCATACAAGGCTCTTTAGGGTAGGCCATACAGATAACCTTTATGTTGGATAGTGTCAGGTTAGTCTGAGCTCTTTGGACCGGGTCTCATCCAGGAGATGTCAGAGTATAAAAATTTTATTTGAAAAAATATGGATTCATCATAGAGTAGAAAAAAATCATATATTTCTAGTCATTGAGACATGCTATAGTTTTCAAAGGGTGATCATGTGTTCCTTCAGGTGTCACCAATGTTGGGTCACTGCAGGATACAGATACAGGTCAAGTTGGCACCTAGGTTTTTTGTCCTTTTGTGGTTGTGGATAGAATCAGAATGGTGGAATACTGATGGGAACATTCATAGAAATAATGGTCTATTAAAAATGTTTTCCATGTATCAAAACTATGTATGTATCACCATAACACTTATAATGTGAACAATGTTTACATGGATGAACTTGAGATAGATATACACTTAGAGGAGCATATGATATATGCATTTGATCATATTGAGAAAGTGTTGAGATGAATGAACATGCCAATATTTTTTTTGTAGAAACATGGGAGGCTTAAAGAACAAACTTGGGAAAGGGAATCATATATGAGGTATAAATAGACCAAAATGATTTACATGTAATCTTAGGGATTCTTCGAAGTACATCTCGAAGACAAGATGTTATATGATGGGGAGATTGTAAGATAGTGACCTTTTCAAGAGATGTATATGGAGTTTTTATGGTACTTTTTTTCTTGATTTCATTAATTTTAATTTTTTTACATTGGGGTGAATTTAGGTGAAATTTGAGAAAAATGGAAGAAAAAGGGGTAGTGCATAGTTAGATCATGGTTAGGGAAACCCATCCACCCCAGCCCAACTAACCGTGCAATACCAGACATAAGGGAATTCCACGATTGGTGCATGATTTTTTACACGGTGATCCCTATTAAGAGTAACCATTGACCACTATATTGTAGGTACATTTTTTAGGCATGATTTTATTGAAATCCATGCTCCATATCCTAGAAAAACCTATATTGGAATTTAATTACCCCAAAAATTAGTTTTGAAAATTCCCAAACACCCATTTTAATCCCATATCAACCCCCATTAGATTGTACATTATCTTTCATGATTTAGAACTTGTTTTAATGAATTAAAATCCTTCCTGACCTCTTTTCATTATGATTCAATGCCTGGATCAAATATCCTCATCCCTCCCGGTAAGTGGATCTTATCTCGTTACTTACTCATTCATCCTCCATTATTCTCTACTTCTTTTAGTGGGATTTTAGGCTATTTTATTATAGATCTAGATCTAGGTTTGGTGAATATAGAACTAGTATTATGTATCTATATCTATATCTAATAGATCTTGAGTTGTATAATCTTAATTTTGGGTTTCGGATCTAGATTCTGATAAATGTTGTTATACTGCTCAATTTTGTGGATTTCAATTAGGTGATATCTCATCTAATAAGTGAGGTATGTGTTCTATTATTCAAATATCATAGTCTTGATATCAAATAAGTGTATGTTATTGAATAATTTATAGTTTTTTGAAATTTAAATACCTAAATTTGATTAATAAATGTGGTAAATTAATAAAATGAGGAATTTGGGAATTTATTGTAAAATGAAAATGTGGAATTGGTATAATTATTTCATGAATTAATTATCAAGGTATTGAATTGGGTAATTGGGTAGTAAGTTATTAAATTATAGAATTGATTAATTTTCAATTTAGTATAACTAATTAATGAATTAATTATTGGATGTTAAGATTGTGAGAGGATTAATTGATTATTTAATTGAATAAAAGACTTAGTGTGGTTAGTTAATCATTGAATTAATTAATTAAAGAGATATGATTAATTAATTGGAGTATTAATTAGTGGGATAGATATGGTTGATTAATTGTTTAATTAATTAATGGATTTTTGTTGTGATTAATTATGATAATAGTATTAATGTTGATTAATCGTGGTTGACGTGACAATGTGAAAGCATGTAATAATGACAAACATGTGATAATGTGATATGTTATGATATATATGTATTATTAAGAAATGGTGTGCTAGAAATGAAGTTCTACGCATATGGAATTTTTTTATGATTGAGAATTGGGGTTCTAGAAATGATGTTATATGCCCATGATATTTATATACATGATTGATAAATGGGGTTCTCGACATAATGTTCTACACCCATGATATATATATATATGTAAGCATGATTGATAAATGGGGTGTTATAAATGAAATTCTATGACAATGATATATATATAAGTGTGTGATTTTTAAATAGAATTCTATATATGACATTCTATGCCCATGATATATATGAATTATTAAAAAATGGAGAGATAAACATGATGTTATACACCCAAAACATTTTCACTGGACTATGGTTCTAAGTTGTGATAATAATTAAATTAATGTGATAGGAATAATGTAATCACATGTTCTATAATAAAATGTGAATTGAATAAGTAGCATGTTTCAGACCCAGTGTGCGACGAAGTAGGTATTGATGCAATAGGTTTCCTCGATATCTCGATGGTCTATGTGGTTTAATAATGATTAATTGATAATGTTATAACTGTTTAATTATTCATTTTAATAATTTTTTTATACGACTATAAACACGTTTTTAACTGAATTCGTTTTATAAATCATTGGTGGATACCTACTGAGTTTCACTTTGACCATACTCGGGCTTCTTGATCGGTACCTGAATAAATTTTATGAATATAAGACAGGTTAAAAGAAATGGACCAATTTTAGATGGATGATTCAGGAAGGGGCATAGTTTAGGGAAGAAGGCATGTTTTGTGACCATCATGGGAGTTCTCAGTGTCTTTATTTTTATTTTTCATTTGAGAAAATTGACAAGTACATTGTCATGTTATGTTTTCTAATTTAGTATGGATATTGTATTTCATGATTTGATTGACTTGAGATATTGGAATTATTGATGGTTATATGTTATTCCGATATTGATTATTTATTTCCACATTTATATTACTTTGATAAAAGAGGGTATATTCTCCCCATGATCGATATATCATACTCACAATGCTAGTAAACATCCTCAGTCATATGGGGAAGTTTGGTTGAGGTCATGTGGAAATATAGATCAGAAAACTATTTCATGGAACTCATATTGGTATGTTACTATAATGTTTCCAAATATAAGAATATAAAAGAAACCTACGAATATAATTCATAAAAAAACATCTAAAAAATCACTTTATAGTCTACCTAACATAATTTTTCTCTAATTTATGTCCATGTATCGCATAGCATAGTGGGTCAATAATGCACATCCATTAATGAATTGGAGGGTTATATATATCCAAACAAAAATATATCAACAAGATATATGTGTGTGTGTGTGTGTGTGTGTGTGTGTGTTTTCCAAGAGAACATGAAAACATTAAAATTTTAAGCAATACCTAACAAACCCATGAAATTAAATGGGTTTCATGAAAATAGTTTATAGAAAATTTCATATTCCATATAAAGAAATAAGGTGGATAGAAGTATATAAACATATCCTATAGAGACATATAATTATCATTAGAGGATGTTGACATAAATTAAAAACATAATTTATAAGATATTTTAAAATTAGTTACAGAAACAATAATAAATACACTTTACATTTTTAACACTTTTTGAGAAAAAAATTATAAAACAAGTGAATTTAATTTCTATATAAAAACATGAAAACGTAGTGATTAAGTATCATAAAGATATCTTACATAGTAATAGAGAAAATGAATTTTTTCAAAAAGAATTTAAATTGAATATTCCTTTTATATTTTTGTAAAAATTCCATGTTTATAGAAAACAACCATTTCAAAAATGAGAAAAAAAGATTACTTTTATAATTAAAATAATTTTCATTGAAAAAGACCTTAAGAAATTAGATATGTAAAGATATGAAAATACACAAAATAATAGATATGGGCATAGATGAACAAAATTTCACAATAAAAGTAAATAGAATAGGAAATTATTATCCAAAACATCACTCTGAGTGAATTATGAACTATTATGGAAAGTGACATTGTGAGAATACATTTAAACATATTAAATAACCAGAGTATTATAAAATGGATCGGATTCAAAATTATGAACATATAAATTCACTGTATATAAGATAAAAAAATCAAATTCAGGATGAGAATAGTGAGAAAACCTTTACTGATTTGGTAAACATTGTACCAAAATACCTTGAAATATAGAACTTCTTAAGGATGTTTAATCTATTTGATTCTAATTAAAAAATGAAATAAATGGGTATTATATAATCCATTGAAAATAGAATAATATTTGAATATTGAATCATTCAAAAATAATGAATATTGAAATTATAAACACTATACCCAGTGTTTTTCCTCAGTCAAATACCCTCTAACAAACATACTCCATGGAAAACTCAGTTTAAAATTGGATTAATCCCAAGATGGGTGGAATTTTGAGAAGAACAGATCCTATAAGAATTCTATTTGAGTTTTTGGGAGGTATTTTGGTATATCTACTCTTAACTATGAGTCTTTTGGTGCATGGAGGAGAGAGGTGGTGAAAGGATCCTTGTATATTTGGAATAATTGGTATTTTTATAATTATATAAAAGTTAATATCAATAATAAATTCATAGGTGCATCCAATAATGGACAATAATGGATAAGGAATGACTTAATGTGGATTCACTACTCATAAAATATTTTTAAGATAGGTTTTTATGTTGTTTTAATTATTTAAACCTTAGTTAAACCATTTTTACCTAAATTTAGAATTATCATGGTAACTTATTTTTATGAATGTAATTTCTTTACACCTAATATTAAAATACTCCTTATTAAATAATATTTACCTGTTAATTCTAAATATGTTATCCATATTACATTATAAAAATTATAATTTTTAAATAATTAATTCTAAATAGAAATTGTGCAACACATTATCAAATGCTTCAGAAAAACACATTTTTAGTCGTAAAATTATGTTTTTGATTAAATTACGAATTTTTTTCATTTCCATGACATTTTTTATATTAATATAGAACAAATTATAGATTTTTTTATTTTAAAAAAATCCCCAATTATATTGAAACTTTTGATTATTGAATTAAAATGATAGGACAAATGGATTTTATTTGAATTAATATATTACGTAAGTTCTAAAATGTTAAACATGGGTTTTCTAAATTGAAAATTTTATTTTTAAATGTACTATTTTACCCCATAAATATAATTTTGGTTTATAGTCTTTTTATAAATAATGTAATCTAATACAAGATCATGATATATTTAGAAATGGTATAGTATTAGTAAAAAATTAAAATTTTAATTATTGACATAAAAAATATGTATTTTTAGAAAAATATCAGAAAATAATCCTCAGAAAATATTATTTTTATCAATATATAAATAAATCTCATTTTTTTTAAATTAAAATTATAAAACTGGTAAAATAAATTTTAATACAATAATTCATAGTGGAAAAAATAAAATAGTTTTTTCATTAATATATATTTTTTCATTAATAGTATAAAATTCATTAATAATTTAATATTTTTCCCAACTTATACTCTATACCTAGTTTTCATAATGTGTAAACATTTATTTATATTAGATAATTTTATTCATATTCTATAAATATCATGCATAATACTTTTATTTTATTAATGTATTGTAAATCTCATTTTAGATCAATGTTTCATGTTATACAAGATACTAAACTCAATTTTCTTTAAGGGTAAATATGAACGAATATTTTGATTCATTAAAACATTCTCTATTTAAATAAATCAATAAATGCTATTTTATTACTCGAATAGACATATTTGAGGGTACATTTATCTCCTTACATCCATAGGTACATTTATAACTTCCTCAATCTTGTGATTCCTTTATAGAACATTGAAAATATTGGTGGTTTAGTTTTGAAGCACCCTACATCTTCGGTCTAGGATCTTTATAGGTATCTCCTCATAATATAGTTCATGTTCCTACCATGGATCTTCAGATTTCAAAACACGTGAATTTATACGTGCTTAATTATTCCAATGTGATATATGGAACACATGATGTACTTGGGAGAGGTTTGGAGGAATTTTTAAACAATAACCTATAAACACAAGATTTAAAATGATCTTGAAGGGAATGATGTACCTAGGTATTATCTTCCCTATCATACCAAATATCATAACCTTCTTTTATAGATATATCTCAAGGATACATTGTGACCAACTTCAATAAATAGGTCAAATAGGTGATTATCTATTATGTTTTTTCTATCAAATTTGTGCCACATTCATATTTCACTGAATAGTTACAGCCCTATCCATAATTTCTTAGATATGGTCATTTACTATCAACTTTACCTCTTCAACTTTATCACAACATGTTGTATTCCTACAACCATTCCCTTATAGAGCCTCATATAGTTCCATTTGAGTGTTTTAATGAAAATTATTCTTATATAAGAACTATATGAGGGGGATTTATTGATAAAAAAACTTCTTTGGAATTCCATAAAACAATATCTCATCATGCCCTTTAGATTTTGAAAGGTCATTTAATAATACCCTTCTGTCTGAGGGTGTTATGTAGTGTTAAATATTAACATTTACATAAATTATTTCTGAATATTTCTCTATAATTTTTATGTAAACATCTAATATGAGTTAAATATAATTTTAAGTGGTAATCCATGGATCCTTACCAATTTCCTTATGTATATTTGGGATAATTTGTAAAAAAATCTTCTTTGATTAAAATAAAATGTCTTGTCATTGTTAGGTGGTTAAAACTAACTCAAATATAATTTTATCCTTTATATTTTATGGGGAGTCCCACAAATAAATATCTATCAATATTTTCCAACAACCATATTGGTATGGGTAATTCTTGAAACATGCCCTTATAATTATATTATTTTTCCTTAACATTCCAATATACCAAGCATGAAAATACAAATTCTTTAATCTCCCATTTCATATTATCCCACTAGACATATTTTGTTAGTTCTATATTCATATTCATGATTCCTGGATGAATAGATAATTATAATATATGGGAATAATTGATAAGTTACTTTTTAATTTATATTTTTGATGTGATGAATATATTGGTTTGAACCATTATAACACCATCATTATCAAAGATTCATTCAAGAATCTACTTTTTTCTAGATATTCACATCATATTTCTTGATTTCATTGATTTAATACTTGAATAGATGTTCCAATAGTAATTTAAGAAATATAAGATTTCTACTATTATCTTATGACATAATGAGTCGATATTGATAAATCTATAAGTATTTGTAATTTTTAATCCACCCCATGGATAATAAAGAATGATCTTTCATTATCAAATCATTAAACACATTTTTTTTCTTCCCCAGGTAGTAATTTTTTGAGAAATCAAAATATTTTATCAACCCTAACTTTATCCTTTAGTGAATTTTTATATATTTCTATATAAATATATCTTTTAGGATCTTATTATAGTTATATATATATATATCACACCTTTCATCAATGAAATAATTTCACCAAATAATTAATTAAAAGATCATTGTTTCCAAATCCAAATCATGAATCAGTAAATTTCTATCATGATTATTTATTATTATTGAGGCATGAAAAATTATCATGTCCTTAATCATAAGGACACATAAAAATCATTTATTATAATTATCATTATATATTATAAACCTTCCCCAATGTTGGGTAATGTTTGTGTGTGTGCTATAACCAACCTCTTTTTTAGTTCCACGACGCCTTCTACAATTTTTTCTATCCAAATGAACATCACCTACTACCTTCTGTAATAGGTTAGCTGATTTGATAGAAATGTGAAATTAATCAAAAAAATATTTGTAATATCCTGTAACAGAAGAATATTTTGGATCACGGTTAGAGTGGTTGTTCTAATCCATTTCTCAATAATCATGTTATTTATGTATTTATGTATATTCTATTCCTTGTGACTAAATTTCCCTAGAATTATACTTTATGAAACCATAAGTAACACTTTTCAAAGTTGGGAAAATGTTTATCCTTTCGTAATATATTCAACACAGTCTATAAATAAACTTCATTATATTCCTTTCTCTCTAAAATTATGAGTGTTTTATCTATAAATACAAACAAAAATTGATTAGTGTAGTCTATAAAGACTCTATTCATTTGGTCTCAAAATTTAACATGGTAATTCCTATTTATGAATGGAATCAAAAATAAATCATAGTTTTTCTTCCTCATATGGGAATATATATTGAAAATATCAACCCTTTTGACCCTCAATTGATTATATATAGATTTAAGGGAGATCTAAGATAAATTTTCATAACTTCTATTTTAATCAAAAATGTCATAAATACATTGTAGAGTATACTTATTATCATTTTTTATTTTACTAAAATTCTGATATTAAATGAAAATACATAGTTATACATCATTATTTTTGAAAAAAAATGAGTATTTCACCCCATGGTGACACACTAGGTTGTATCAATATCTTATTCAAATTCTCTTGAATATTATTCTTTAATTATTATAACATAATTGGGGACTTTCTATAATGAAACATTGATATGGTCACATATAAATGTGTGATTTCAATTGAATCTTCTACCTCATTATCTCAGAGAAGACAAATCCATTCATCTAGAAATATATTGGTATATCCCCAAAAAATAGGCATATCATCAATTTTGACTTCCTCCCTAATAATTTTATCTAGAAGTACATTGTTGTTGGGTATCATATCTAATTTTATAGAATTAGATTCCAATGGTATTTCATGAACCTCTTTACCTTCATTTTTTATAATATGGTGATCTAGGATATGAAATAACATCTCCTTAACTTGAATATTTAGATATTATCTATATAGGGAAAACCATTCCATTCCATATATTACATCAAATTAATCTATGATATTATATGGAAAATGTTATTATTTTATGTTATTTGAGGAACTAGAATAAAAAATGAAACGTATAGCACTTGAGTTTAGAATAATTGTACCTTACATAAAATCATTATTATGATACACCATGGAAGTAGAGATTATATACACTCTCCATTTTCCCTTGGTTTAGATGTTTGTCAATACCAATTTTAATTCTTATATCTTATGATAGGTGATTTATTTTCATATTACCCAAAATCATTTAATTTTAATCATTGATGTCTAAGTGGTAAATTATATGGGACCTTTTTATCCTCTATTTCATTCATTAACCTACATTCATCCTCTCATTAATCATGTACAAGATATCTAATTTTTTTCAAAGATAAAACATTTACTCTACCCTATAATGAAATTACCTAGGGGATTCATCCCCCATTTTTTGAAATCACAGTGTTGAAATATCATTCCCATTTAGGTTTTATCATTCTATTTTCCATAAAATTCCATCTTTTTTTCTCATATTCAGATCCATGGGTATGAACAAAGTATCTAGTTTAAATTTCGACCTTTGGTTCAAATAGAATAATTTATTCATGTATACCAAAGTACTGTGTGTAAATTTTCCTTCAAAGAATTGGTTTTAGGACACTAAAAATGGATTAATATTTATTTTAGTGATAGTGAAAAAACTAGAAGAATACCTTGTGAGCCTCCAAAAGTTTCACTAATAAGTGAAAATAGATCCATCCTCATTTTTTTCATCTTAAATAATTACCATCATATTTTCATGAAAAATTTTTGGAGAAAATATTTAGTTACGAATATTTTCTTAAACTCATCCCATCCAATAGAGTCAAGTTTTTTCTATTTTTATTGTATTGTTAGTTAGTATCCAACATTGTCCAACCTCGTCATCCTCATGATACATAACTAAAATGTCCTTTACATTGTCTAATCCCTGGCGAATAGAATATATCAACATGAAATAATTGATTGATTTCTCAATATTTAGTTCGTTGGAAGGAACACTAAAGAAGGTTTCACATTCCAAAATAATGAAATTTATATAAATCTTATCTTTCCTTAGTGTAGTTTGGAGATCATCATGGTTTTCATTATTATACATATATTGGGAGAGTTGAGTGTAAGTCACCACATGATTATATACTTCTGTTTCTATTCTATTTGGTCTATCATTTCAACAATAATTTCATTTCACATTTCATCATTTCTTAACTTTGTTCCTCCTCACACTGACCATTTTCTAAAAAAATGAATCTAAAAGTATGAAATATTAGTATAATCCTAGAAAACATTAAACATTGAAGGTGTAACTCATAAATGACAAGAATAAACTAATTGAGTAATATATAAGTTTCAATATATGTTATAAATTCTCATTCCCTTTTTAGTTATATCATTGAAATATACTCAAATCCATTACAATGGTTCCTAAAGGGAGTGTAAATTAATAATGTGTATACTCTAGGAGTGTCAAACTATGTTTTTAGTTATGCCTCTTTTTAATATACCTAGTGATGATATAATTAATTCCTTACTATCCATTTTAGTGTTATTACCCATAGTTTCATTTATGAAATAGAATGATTATTCTTATTTATATCTAAATTCATATTTCACTGTAAGGAATATATATACACTTTAGTTTGTGAAAATTTTATGATTTTATCTTATACATGAACTTATCCCCTAGGATTCACTAATGTTTTGTAAACTTATTCCTAGAAATATTATGAACTAATCCCAAAAAAATAGTCCATAGATACTAAGGGAAGAAACAAAATCTAAATAAACAAAACATAATAAATTGCGGTACATGAATAAGCATGCCATCGAATAAAACTCTCAAAATCTTATAAACCATAGGTTTAGTATCTTGAGAGATAATCTGTTAGTAAAATTTATTTTACAACACTTTTGAAAATTAAATTATAATCATGGAACACTAGACCCCCTTATTGATATATCAAAAATTTACTCACTTTTATAACCTATGGTATAGAAACATAATAAAGGGGACATATCAGATGGTATGTAAGTTTAAACATATGAGAAAAAAGTTTATGATCATAATTGAGCATAATAAAAATATTTGGGTATGAAAACATAATCAAATTTCCATGAATATAACCTCAGTAAATCATAAACATCAACCATAGATCAGTAATCATAGATTAATGAATAAGGATCTATGTAGAAAAAAATAAATGAGTCATAATAACATGATAATATTGGTAAAAATCAACATTAAAGAAACATAAGAAGAAAATAATAACCAAATTGTCCATGAACTCACATTGTTGCCACATACAACATAATAGCGAATTAATTCATATACCTTTCTTACAAAACAATATTGATCAAGAATTCATGTACCTATAACCAATAACAATGTGGGTTAATAATTATTATCCACATATCCCCAAATTAAATCCAGATATATTAGACATTACCCAATGCATTGAAGAGTTATCTATGACCTACCCATCATATATTGACAAGCCATACATATGTGTACTAAGAGATTCTGAAAACATTCATATATAAAGAATCAGTAAATTAAATCATCAAAAGTTATGAGTTTTATTAAATGATTTCAAAAACATTTCATAAGACATTCATATAAATAAGGACTATGGTAGAATAATAATATATACTTTAGTTTAGTGTAAGGATTATTAGAGGAGACTGAAATAAATGGAAAATATCCTTTTTAGAATAGTTGTAAATTAAATGGATAATGAAGAAGAATAAAACATTACATTTTTTAACAATATATAAAAAATTATAAGTTAAGTGAATAAAATATTCTTTATATAATCATTAAAATAAGTAGAGTAAGTACCTTAACGAGATATGATGTTGGCTGATGGAAAATAAATCATTATGAAAAATATGAAAATAATATTCCATTAAAATTTTCTAAAATGTAAATATTTTCATAAAAATACATAAAAATATAATAATATTACCTCTATAAATATGGTGATGTTTTTTTAAAAAACTATAAGAAATCAAAATATGGATATGGAGAATTTAAATTTTTCAACCAAAAAGAAGAGGTATGGTTGGTTATTCTTAAAACCATCACATTGAGTGAATTATGAAACAAAATTGAACGTAAAATAGGGGAAAAATATAAATCCCATTAATAAACAAAGGATATGATAATGAATTGTTTTTAAAATTATAACATATAAATTCTCTAGAAAGAAGTCCAAACATACACAATCCTCAATTGTAGATGAGATTTTGGAAAAAAAATACGAATTTGGAATCCCTTTAACCAAAATCACTCAAAATATAGAACATAATACAGATCTATAATCCCAAAGTTTCTTATAAAAAATATGATAAAAGGAAACCGTGGGGATTATATACCCAACACAAAATTAAATGAGTGGTGGATGTGACATTAGTCTAAAAAATGATAGAAATGAGGCACCCCTTACCTTGTATTCTTGCTTAATCAAATACACACAAAAATCCTGTATAATAAAAAAAATATTTGAAATATATGAAAAATTATTAATATCTATTATAATATACACTTTACATTCATAATAATTCATTAAAAATTTATTTAATTGTAGTTTATTTTTATCATTACATGTTTGTAATTTTATTTTTCTTATAATTGATATATAAATACTTATTCCTTTGAAAAAATTAAAACATTACCATATAATTAAATGGAATTTAAAATATATTTTATAATGATTTATATGATTATATATTGCTCCTTGGAGTGCTTATTTATGATTATTAATGATATAATTTATAACAATATTGTTTTGGTAAAGAATATAAGGAGGTATATTAATAATGGTGTAGATGAAAATATAACCATTAAAAAAAATTCATGTCACAAATATAATATTTGTTTTCTAAATAAATTTAATAACCATCGATATAATTTGGGATTGAAAAAATATATATGTCATTTGTGGAGGTGTTCATTTGTACTACACACTAACAACACATCAATTTTCAGTGGAATGGAAGGAAGGTAAAAAATGGTTTATCATTTTATAATATAAATGATTATTTATATATCATATTTTTTACTAAATAACACTCTTTAACAATCCATATAGGGAGGTTATGAAAGATAAAACATGCCATCCATGGAGGTGGTAGCCATCACGTATGCGTGAATAACATTTGCATTTTTCTTAATGAAATAGGAGGAAGGTAGATAATGATTATTCAATTTTTAAAATGATATTTCAGTATAAGAAAATTATTATTTCAATATAATATTATAATTATATAGTGGAGTTTTAATCTGAAAGAAATAATATAAATGGAGAAGGTGTAATTATGAATTTTTTTACACTCCTCCATAGAAAACCTCCTTTTAAAAAAGGATTAATCCCTTAAAGATTGTTCCTTTGAGAAGACTGTAACATATCATATTTTTTTAAGAGTGTTTGGGAGAGAATTTCTAAGATATTTTGTAATCTAAGAGCCTTTTTGTGGCTGGATAAGTGAGATGGTGAATAACCCCTTTTATAAGTGGAAGCCATGACTTTTTTCTAATAGTATGAATGGAAAAGTTAGTATTCAATGGTAATGTGGATCTAATAATGAAAAATATTAGATTTCAGAAGAGTGAAAGTCTAGAAATTTCTTATACACTCATTCTAATACATGTTTTTTACATGTTTTATTCCTTTTTCTTGTATTTAAACCCTTTTCCACTGATTTAGCTTAACCCTGATAACTATTTTTTAAATAATTCATTTATTTTTATGTGAAAAAAATAAAATGGAACTTATTAAACAATTTTCATTGAGTAATTATAAATATTAAATCCATTTTTATATTCATTTCCAAATTTTATAATAATTAATTATAAAACAACAAACATATAAGGAAATTAAAAAAGTGTTTGGAAAAATATATTTTTAAGGATAAAAATATACTTTTGAGAAAATTAGGAATGTAATTTATATTCATGAAGACAATTATTTTATTAATGACCCAATAAGTTTCATTTCGAATTAAATGTAATATGAAATTTATTTCCATATTTTTATTACTTAATTAAAATGAATGGATAAAATGGTTTTTATTAGAAATAAAACACTTCTTATTTTTCAAAATGTTAGACATGATCTATATAAATTCAAATTATATTCTTCAATTTATTGGTTTACTAAATTACTATATTTTTTGTAGAGAAAAATTTCCTAATCTTTTTTATGTTAGGTCCAGATCATGATAATTTCATAAATGATGCAATATTATTAAAAAAATTATTCTTGAATATTCACCTAAAAACCCCTCTGCTTTAAAAATATTGTATATTTATACAATATCATATTATTATTATTATGAATCAAAAAATAAAGTTATTTTTTAAAAATTAAAATTCTGAAATTTATATATATTATTTGTAATATAATTATACATAATTTAGAAAACATAATATGATCCATGTGATAATATAACCCTTTTATTTCATAATTTAATACTTATTATTAATTTAATGTTTATATTATCTTAAATTGTAATATGGATATATTTTTCAAAATGTGGTTTCATTGATTTATACCTACTAACTTAAAATCTATATTATAATTTTAATACATAGTAATTTAATTTTTTTGAAGTATCATGGTTTTTCTTTTAGTTTGATGTTATGTGTAGAACAAGCTAATCAACATAGTATTTATTTGAGGATAAATATTTATTAAGATCATGGTTCATTTCATTCCCTATGATTAAAATAATATCATCCCCAAAATTGTATTACTCAGGTGAAAATAAGTTAAGGTACATTTTTCTCATTATATCCTTAGGTTCCCACATATCTTCCTTAAAAGTAAGATTCATCCATAGAAAATTGAACACCTTGTTGGCCTTCTTTCGCAACCAATTATCTCAATGATACAATATCTTTATAGTTTTATCCTTATAAAATATATCATGTTATAATGAAACAACTTCTGAGTACAGTACACATGAATAGTCTTTTATTCACTTCTTTAAAAGGAATAAATGAAATACATTATTTACATAAGATGGGTTTGGAAATAGTTCTAAGTGATGAGATATATCCCCATCATGATCAAGGATTTTGAAGGGACTGATATCACCAGGGATAAAATTCCCATTCTTCTGAAATCTCATAACCCACTTTCAATTATATATCTAGAGGAACACTTTGTCCCTAACTAAAAAATATATGTCTCATCAATGATTAACTGAATTTATTTTCTATTTAATTTCTACCTCAATCATATTTTGTAGAATGATTCAACATACTAAACCATTTCTTGGAGATATTTATGTATTATCAATTTCCACTCTCAAACTTTATCTGAGAATATAAAACTCCCACATCTATTACTATATAGATCATCATAAATTACTATGTTTAAGATAAAATATAAATTTTTATTAAATTTCACCACTACTGTGGGTAGGTATTTAACCCAAAAACCTTGTAAAATACATCAAACAATATCTGAACATCACCTCAAGTTTTTGATTGGTTATTTCAGACTAACCATATGTATGACGGTGATAATCATTGTTGAAACATAGCACTATCTCCAATTTTTTTGAAGACTTCTCAAAAACCTTTACATAAACCTCAAATCATAGGCAGATATAATGGAGAGTGGTAATCAATTATGCTTAACCAATTCACTTATTTATTTTATAGTGAGTTTGTTAAGTGAGAAATATTTTTTGATGTTAATAAAATGTGTTTTCTTACTTAGGTGATAATCTATAACAAAGATATAATTTTAGAATTTAGATATAAAAGGGAGTACTATAACAAAATACAAGGTAATTTATTCTCATTTCCATACTGGTACCAATATTAGTTGCAACACATCCTTAGACATCTATTGGTTTGGATTAAATTTTTGTCATACCAAGAATTAGGATACAAAATTTACTATCTCACATTTCATATTATAAAAATAGAGTTTTTTCTGTAGATATCTACAAAACATTTTTTCTTCCAAGAAGAATAAAGATGGATGATATATAATTCATATTCAAAATTTCTTTCTTCAGTTCTAGTTTTTATGGGATTCATATCTAGGTTTTAAATATTATAAATTCATCTTCTTTAAAGTTGAACATCAAAATACATTCTACATTTTTCTATAGTCATACATCATCTTTCTAGACTTCTTTGATCTGTACGATAATAGATAGTTGTGCAGTTATATTGGAATGATAGGGTTTATCCCATCACTTATGTCTTGAGGACTAATTATTTTTAAATACATGAGTATTGGGTCTTTTTCAGTCATCTTCATGGGTAAGGTAACGTGATATTTTCTTCTTAGAGCACCATACACCTTGTTTTAATTCCCTAGGTGGTAATATTTTAATCATTCATTGTCTATTATCAAATTAAACCCTATCCATTGTAACTTGTTTATGTTTTTATGTTTTAATATATACTTCAAGTTATTTTAAAAGGTATATATATATATATATCACAGTTTTCTCTATAAACATATTTAATAATGTATTATAGTATAAAACATAATTATAACACTTAATATCTTTAATTAGGAAAATTTTAATTAGTCTAAAAGTAAACCTAGAATCATTAACAATATTATAAGGGGATAATTAAAATAAATAAATAAATAAATAGAATACCAATATTCAGATCATGGTGATCTCATGGAAATATAAAACATTCAATGAAAACTATAAAATGAAACAAAAATTCATTAATGTAATATTCATTTTGAAATTGAGGAATATAGAACATCAAAAAAAATTAATGTAATAAATAAATGAATAAAATAGGATGTATTTACAGTATGTAAAATATAATTATAATTGTTCGCAATTATGGATGTTGGTAATATAGCTTCGATAATGCTTATGTAAAAATTAGGGTATATTATTGAAAATTAATATAAATAATTAATGAAAAAGAGAGAAACAAGGGAATTACCTAGTAGAATCATGTCTTATGAAGTGAGTCTCTAAGATCTTGAGAGGGAGGCAGCATCAATGGGGTTCACTCTTAACTCTTCCCAATAAGAACATACATAAGTGAGCCTTGAGGGAAATAGACTCTAAGATGAGTAAAAATTAATAGATATCACTAGTAGATTGATGTTAGCTAAGAACCCCCATGAATATACCATTGTGATGCACCTTAGCCTTAGCTATTATAATCGTGTAATAAGGGGTCATGTATCTAGACCCAATGTTGAATTATGTTGTAAATTCTTTTGAATATAAAATTGTTGTTAGTTAACTCTTTGATATTTATTTAATGTATCAAACTTATATATAATATTCATAAATATTTGATTAATATGATAAAATATATATTTGGATAAAAAGAAAAGAAGATTATATTTTTGGAAAATATATAATTAAAATTAAATTTTACTTTTGTGATATATTTAAAAATTTGAGATAAAATTTATCTTTATTAAATGGTATTATATAAAACTATTTATTTAAATATAAATTATAATAATATTATATGAATTCAATATTTATCTTTATAAAGGTCAAAGAGTTTAATATGTCATAAAAACTGGTATTTTTGATTGATATTGTTTTTAATTTAAAAGTTAAAATTATCATATATACAAAAATATTTTGTTAAAATAACTGAAATTTATAAAATAATCGCATAAAAATCAATGAAGAATTAATTTTTCATAATTTTTAGATATGGTCTAATTATTTGGTAAATAGTACAGTATCAATATATCGTTAGTATTATGACATCATAAGTACAATAAATTTAGGTAATAAATACTATTACAGGATATATTAAAAAAATATGTGTATTTATTAAAAAAACTCTTTTAATATGACCTGAGTATTTTTAAAAAAATATATAAAATATTCCTAAAACAAATGAATATTTTACAAATGATAAAAAAATTCTTTAAAAATATGATAGTATTGCACATAATTAATGATATTATTTTATAGATTTTAGTACTACATAATTATAATATTTGAAACCACAACCCAATGGAATATACTATGGGATAAAAACTTAGTAAGAAAAAATTATATTCGTTTTTTATTATCTAGATTCCGAAAGCCTTTTTTGTAAATTAATAAAGAATACCCTTGTTTTTTCTATAAATAACCATGCATTATCCCATTCCACTTCACTTCCATTCCATTTATCATGTATTTAATTTCATTTGGTCTCTCTATATCCCTCCTAATGAGAATATACTGTATAATGGAGATTTCCAATATCATTAAGATGTAACCTATCAAGCAAACATATTTTCTCCCTCCTCTTTTATTCAAGAATTTTATTTATTTTAAGCTTTTTTATTTCCCTACTGTTGTTTTTTCATGTGTCTATAATCATTCCATCATTTAAAATGAATCTCTGTTTAGGAGATACTACCCCATAAATTTCATCTATCCCTTCTATAAAATTTTATGTACACTTATTATGCTACTAAACTTATCCCTTGAATTTCCATGTTGTACCTTTATATTGTTAATACCCAACCCTATTTTCATTCATGGATGTTCAAATATGTATAAATATACTTTATTAATGAGTAAATTATATCTATGTTACACACATTCCTTAATTGTGGGACTGAAATGATGAAATACATTCTTATGTTATTTGATAGATGCAACATAAGTAAAGTTAGACAAATGAAGGGTGCACCCAGCTAGCGCTCCAATGCATTGTGTAATATTTTCATTTCATGGGATACAATGTTTGGTGTATGGGTGGTTATCCTATTTACACTATATTGTGGTGTCATATTGGCTAGAATCAATATATGTTTATGTTTCCATATTTGATGTTGCTTCCAAATTCATATGATCAAGAATATTATTCCTAAGGTCTAGATTAAATCCATGAAATGTGATAGATTCAAGAACATATTTTTTTAAAAATAATCACCATAATAGAGAGAGGAAATTCTGTGTACTTAATAAAAAGGATAAAAAATATATGGGTATTATGAAGATAACATTTACTGGATTTTATAACGCACCTATGGATTTTTGATGGATGCTAAAAACAATATTTTCCACATTTTCAGCTGGATAAAGACAATTCTTCATAAATATTTGGTGATTTCATACTTCATTAGGTATGAGGAAATTATATGATGTCCCCTAAAAATGATATGAATATTATTTATTCTTAGTGGTATCATGGGATAAGAGATAACAACTCGATAATATTGTAACACCCTAAGATGTTATATATATTTTGTTTAAAATGAACTTGAGGTAATTGATTTCTTTCTTTACACACAACCCCATGTCTAGATAAACCAGGATGTATTGATACTTTATAACATATCAATTAAAATGATGGGTATGAAAATAAATAAAAAAATTATAAAAATATGTCTAAATGTTTTAAATAATGTTTTTTTATTAATTTAAAATAAATAATTAATCATTTTTTTGTAAATCCATTTTATGCTTCAAAAAAATATTTCTTTAAATAGTGTTTTTTATTCCCTTTTAAACAATGAAATTATAATTAATTAATATAATTAATTAAAATTTTATTTTAAATAATTCCTATCATTTTTTAAATAGAAATTTTAAAAAGAAAATATGGATAATTGTTGGGAATTTTCAAAAAATATTTATTTTTTATTGAATTAAGAAAAATACCGTTTTTTTTTTGCAAAATTATCATTGCATTTCATTAAATAATATAATTTTAATGTAACATTGTGATTTTGATTTTATATTCAAGTAAAAAAATAATATTTTAAATAGATATAATATAATTAATTACTTAGTAATCAATATTATATTATATTTTGGGATAATTTCATATTTTTGACATAAAACAACATTTTTCTAAAAGCCATTTTTATGCGTGAAATAGAATTTTATCATAGTAAAATAAATTATTGTTTTTTTAATGTTTTTAATTAAATATAAATATTTTAAATTCAATAAAATATTTTTATATTCATTTTATAGTTTTTATAAGTAATAGAATGGAATTTTATCCATTTTTATAATAAAAATAAATATTTATGAAAAATGGGGTTTCATGGTAATTTAAAACCTAATTTAAAATTAAATTTCTCTATTTATAGATATTTATTCTACTAAAATTGATTAAATATTTTTAATCTGAATAAATAGTTAAATTTAATTGGTTAAAGATAATTTTTTGTCATAATGAATAGTATATATATATTTTTTTATGGTTAAAACGAGTTTATCAAGGGTTAAACTAATAAATAATTATTGAAATTACACGTTAATAAGTAATTTCAATATTTTAAATATATATTTCAACATTATATTATTTTATCTACTAATAGTAATCCATTTTTTCCATATTCTCATGAGATTTACCTTATATTGTAGAAATCTTACAAGTAATTCCACTTGTTTCCCTCCCATAACTTATAAAAGGGACTTCTTTTCCTCCCTTATTCACAAATTTTCATCCTTATTGATTAGAAAATTACTAAACCAAAAAAAAATCATAGATTTTTTTCTACAAACCCTGATCGCCTGGTCTTATCCTAGTATGAATCATTCAAGGATTAAGGTGTAAACAAAATGAGGCCTCTCAAAGAAGGGGTATAATTATTAAGAAAGATCTTTCAATTTTATTTATTATTCCACCTTCAATATACTGATTATATCCAAAAAAAACATGATTAATATAGTATAATAAATATACATAGACATTATTATGATGATCTAACAACCATTTCCCACCTCTTTTCCATCAAATGGGAAATTAAAGTACAACTCCTTCATAAGTATGGACTCTAGCCTCTACGTTGCAATATGATTCATTTTCCATACCCATAATTTATGGTTGGATAATGTAATAAATTTAATGTATAAATATGATGTTTATAATACATTATTAATAATTTAATGTGGAACTAGTTTTTTCCTTTATTTCCTTTTATAAAACAAATAGTGGAAAAACAACTTGTTCATAAATAAAAACCGCCATCTCCATGAAGTGATGAAATTCATTTTTTATCACCGAATTATATTATTATTTATAAAAGTGACTAAAAATGAAATATTTTAATTACGATATGATTAAAATTATAGAAAATATGGAACCATGATCAATGTGCAAGGACCTTAACTTCCGAATTTAAATATGCAGGAAAACAAAGAAATTTTAACACCTGAAAATGATGATATTTGTATGTAATTATTAATAAATAGGTGTTAAAATGTTCTTTTTTATATATACATGGTATTATTGTAATTAATAAGATTTTATAATATAAAAAAATCAAAATTCTATTTATTGGAGTTTATATGGATTTTGAATCATGTCAATCTTAAGGTAAGAGTTCATATTCTCAATTATGTTTTGCTGACACATGTTTTAGTTTATACACCAATAATTGTTTATGTGGTTTTTATACTGATATTTTGATATAAAATATTATGTATCCTTCATAATTAATTTTATTTAATTTTTTAATTTTAATGACTTTATCTAAGGATATTTCATTCAATGGTTACCATTGTGATGAGGTTTTATCATCTCAAATTGTCATCATTGGGAATTATGTTGTATTATACAAATATCTAATTTCATGAGGTGTATATACTAAAAATTTTATTCTTTTAATGATAAATATTTTATTTTCTTGTTATTTAAATTTTTATTAGATGTTATTTTAATCCTAAGACTTATGACTAAAAAGATTCTAAATAACTAAAAGTTTTAAGTTTCAATCTCATTTTTACTGCGATATTTTATGCTTACATTTATAATGATAATATTATAAGATCTATATTTCCAAATAGTTATGTATTTTCTTATACCCTTATTATTTCTGTATATTACATTTTTGACATTAATTATTCTTTATTTACTAATCAATATAACGAAAGAACATTTTCTCTAGAAACTGACTTTATTTCACTCTTCGTCTAGGAGACATTTTATTCAGTATATATATCTTATTTAAAATGTTTTCAATAATGTTTTTAAAAATAAATAATGATTTTATAAATTAATTTCTACACATTTTTTATTTTATATATATACATTTAAATGGATTATTTTTGTGATTTTTTGACTGTTATACTTTTAGCTTATTAATGAAAATGTTAAAGGAATGTTTTTTTAATGTACACTACATGAATAGATTTTAACTTAACCCTAAATAAAATTCTCTTTGAATAATCAATTAAATGTTTCCATGGATCATTTTAATGAAAATAAATTCTGTAATATTTTGGGTATTTTTATATTTTAAATCAATGATTTTAAAATTAGAAGATAATTCTACTCATGAAATGTTTTAGTTATCTCATAAAGTTATTTTCATATATAAAAACAATCATTGTTATTTATTTTGATATAATAGTTATGTGTTACAATTTACCTATCTTTATTAATTATATTAAGTGTTTATTATTATTAAAATAAAATATTTATTAAAATTGTTTTCTTTTCCATTAGTTATGTTATCATGAAATGATAATTATATTAATGGTCATTTGGAATATCTGTGAATATATTATGATTACATTATAGGTGGGTCTAAAATATTCCACTAATGGATTGGTTAAATATTTCATTTTTTATCTCAAAGGATACATGGGAGGATATCATAAACCCAAAAGAGGGTATATCGGTGGTTCTCAAAAACCGAGGTTATCCCAAGCCTAATTCAGGTAGATAGCTTGATATCCAAATCCTAAGAAATGATTAATTTTTAAGTGGGAATACAAGATATATGAAATCAATGATTATAATTATGAAATACTTAATGAAAATATTTTACGATATGACCTTATACAAATATAATAATCTTATAGATCGTGTTATTTGATTCATATATGGTTTATGTCTCATGAGATTGTAATATTTATTCCATGACTCTGCATTATGATCAATCAGTTTTTTTGTATGAATTTCAATTTTCAATATCATGTTATCATACCCTTATGCTCATAATATTATTCAAAATGATCATTGATTGATATGTTTTTTATTTACCATTGTTGTGTATTTATGTTCACTGTTTATTGTTTTTCATTTTTATAATGATATGAAGAAAGGATTAAAGTGTGATATTTCTAATAATGGTTAATATTATGAATAACTACAATAGATACGATTTAAATCTATTTTTACCAGTTCTTTATGTATTAATTTTTATTAAGATAATAAACCTTTATTGTCCTTGGGAATGTATTAACATTAAATGTTCTGAATATTATTAAAAAATGGTGTATTATTTATGTAGGTAATGTTAGGGTGACTATAGTTGTTATCATAAGAAGGGTTTAGTTATTTTTAAAAATTATTCTCGGAGATATTTATTGATAATCCATAGGACAAGATGAATTATAGGATAAAAACCTATTATATAAAACAGAAAAGATTTTTTCCCTAGAAAATACTTCCTTATCATGTAACATTCAACTCGATGATGTTGTGTCAGAAATTAACCTAGGTATATTTTCCCCTTTGAGATTCCTTATTGAGTTAGTAATGTTTCATTTCTCTATGGGATTCCACTAAACCTCTCTCAAGTTATCTATGTGTTACATGTATCTGTTTTCAGAAATTACGTACCTAATCCTTAACTTGTAATGATTCAATGGTTTTTGTGTCTATATAATGGTATTTTTTATGGAGAATAACTAGTATACATTTTGGATAATAGTGATAGTAAGATATGGAATAAGACTACTCAGTTTGTTAAATTTCTTTGGAGGAATCATAAATTTGATGAAGATATATAGGAACCGAAGGATGGGATGAATAAGATATATTCTATTTTTTTTGTATTAGAGTGATGGAATTTTATGGGATAAATTCATTTTAATATGGTTATAATAGTACTCATGTGAATTTTATATATATTTCAATTGAGATAAACTTGAGGTATTTTATATCTTTATTTATAGGAAACCCAAAGTCTTAATGAACAATAATATAGTGATCATTTATAATATAGTTGTAAAATTGGATGGTATGAATAGTAATAACCACATTATTATTAATATGTGTAATGGTTTTCAATAATGACAATTTATTGATTATTTTATAATAAATAAGTTACCAATTTTTAGTAAATCCATTTTATTCTTCAAAAATATATTTCTTCCAATCATGGTTTCTATTTAATTTTTTATAATATATTTAAATTAGTTTATAAAATTATTAGATTTTATATTTTTGGGAATTAATATCAATTTTAAAATAAATTTTTTAATATTATATTATGGTGTAATTTTTGGATTTTTATAAAATTATTTAGTTGGTACTGATTTTTGTTTAATTTCAATTTCTTTTCATTAAAAAAATAAATAAAAAGTCCTCTTACGGTGTGAATATGATCCTAAAGTATCATGATTATAATTTAATTAGAAAAAATCTACTTAATTACAAAGTAAATATAATTATAATTTATTTTGGAATAAGTTAATTTTTTGATATGAAAAACATTTTTATACAAATAAATTAATGCACACAATGTGTTTTTATTATAGTAAATTATACTAATTTATAGATACAAATACTTTAATACATAAATATTAAATACTTATAGATGGATATTCAATAAATTTAACAACAAAAAATTCCAGAGAACATTAGAAGTTTACTATCTTTGGAATCATTGATATATAACAAACTACTATATAAAATATGTACATAATTTCCTATTTAGTTCTTCACAACTATCACCCATATTATAAAAAATATTTTTAAAATGTTTAGATATAACATTGTGATGGGAAAGATAATAAATGGTGATATAAAATTATTAGTAAGGGAAAACATAATTGATATCAATAAATGATCATAAGTTAACATAAGAAAATTATAAGGGTATGGGAACATGAGATAAACATTAAAAAATCATACCCATCAATTCATATATCATAATCATGAAATTTTGATTAAATTTTAATTAATAGATAAACATAATACATAAGAGTTCATATTCATTAATAAATAATCATGGTCCAAGAAAAAATATCATAAGAATAATACATAATTTTTTGAAATGAATATAATTATATAAAATCATTTCTATAGTCAAGGCTCACATCCAAAACTATTATAGTCATTTGGATTTATTCCTCATTTGATAAATTCCATAGTCAAAGTTTACTCATAATAATGTTTTATTAGAAATTTTCCCTTAATGAACTAGGATCACTGCACATTACAAGAATTATTATATCATGAGACATCCTTCATTAACCATTACATTAGAGGGTATTTAATTCTCACCCCATGTATCACAAAATAAAACCATACATATATATACCAAAAGATCATAACACATAAATCATATCATCAAATAATAACCCATTTAAATGATACAGGTTTTATAAAAATTTAATGAATATAATCATAGACCATCCAGATAAATAATAGAGATGGAAAATTTAGATAACATACTCAGTAAATAATAATAAATTCCAAATTATGTTTCTATAGATAAAATACATTTAAATGACCACTAGAAAATTGCTTGAGGAGAATAGCATTTTTATTATAAAATAATAAATTAGAATCTAAAATTTTCCAAAATATTATGGAAAACTATTTGAAAATAGAAAATGAAACTATTAAAGGATGATTTAAATAAAAGAGCATTCATGATGGTGATGAAATCTGATCATATTTTTTATGTTAAGACAAAAAAATCCATTCACATTTTTGGTATAATGTAAAATGTACCATGTTTGTAAAATGATATTAAGTATCCATTTAATAATTATTATTGAAAGTAAAATGTAGTTAATAGAATGGAATTAAATAATATTTTTATAATATTCAATAAGTTCTTGAAATTTTTTATATATAATATGGGCATGGAAGAAAAGATTCTCGGCCAAAGGGAAAAACATGGTCGGTTTTCCTTGAAAATATTCATTCAGTCTCTTGATAACTTAAAGATAATAAAATGAAAATAAAACAAAATATTTATATAAATAACCATAGGATAAGAAAGTACATAATATTTTAGTGAGATAAATCATACTATTTCGTTATCATAAAATTTAAGCATAAACAGTCCCGATAAAAACGAGATTGTAACATAAAATTCTTACCTCAAGTCCATATTTCTTCATAAGTTCCCTAAAATTCCACATAATAAGTTTAAATTTTATTTTAATTATATACCTGAACTATAATAATACTTATAATACCATATATTGTTTACTAATAGCATCTAACTTTATAATTCCCTATTAATGTGGTCATTTCGAGTGTTAATTATTTTGTTTTTCATGTGTGTTTTAGTTCCTAAGTTGTCTTCCTTGAATATTGATCATGGTTACTCCATATAAAAATTTTATCCATGATATAATTATCATATATAATAATTATAAACATATTTTTAACCATTCATATAAATCAGTGATGAAAAATCAATTACATAACTATCTAGAGACAGTAGTCCATATGTATGCATGAGTGACATTTATACTTCCAATGGATGAAATAAAAGAAATTTAAATATTAATTAATCTCTATAGAAACATTATTATAAAATAAATATCATATATAAACATTAAATCTATCTTAATTACCATCAATGTGTGATGGTGGTTGAAAATGAGTCGTATCACTACATGGAGGGGGTAGTCCACATGTACGCACAAGAGAAACTTTCACCTACAATTGGATTGATAATAGGAGGTAAATTTTTTAAATATAATATTAATAAAATATAATTGTATTTATGATAATATATTAATTATTATTTTTACTTTAAAACCTATTTATATGATGTAGAATATGAAATAAAATTTAATGAGCTTTTTTAAGAACTATACCTCTTCTTCGAGCGGCCTACTTTGGGTTACTAATTAATCATGGGTGGATAGGTATTAGAAGTATAAAATTAGATCAAGAATGAATTGTAGAATTATTTGAAGGATTTTGAGGTATTAATTTCTAATTTTGGAGGCTCAGATGTTGTGAATAATAGAGGGGAAGAGGTGTTATTTTATATGTTAGGGGAGAGACACACATGGAATTTCATAAAAGAATCCAATGATTACAGACACTTTCATGGGAATGTTTATCAAAATGGACATGTATTAGGATAATATAAGTTTGAAATTTCCTCATAAAATTTTAATTTTAAAGGTTTTGGTGGAAATTCGACCCTTATCTCATAGTATAACACATTAGTATAGCAAATTTAATCATAACTATGGAAACTAAATTTTATTTTTTTTATGATACACTATAAAAAAAATAATTTGAACATATTACATTACATAACTTATAATAATTGAAAATATTTAATTTATTTTAAAATATTCATGTTCTATAACCGGATGAATTGAAATTTAGTTAAACACATAAACAAATATGAAAACACATTTTTGAAAAATGAATTTCTAAATTTAAAACATAATTTACTTTAATTTTATGCCTTGTAAAAAACCATAAAATTAATGGTAAAATATTTAATTTAATATATAAAGTTAAAACTTCATTTAAACCATTAATTAATATACATTAAATTAATTTATTAATATAAAACCTCATTTCACACAAAATAATAACATTTTAGTTAAATGTGTTTTTAATCAGAAAAATTTATTTATACCAAAAACATGTATAATGATTATTACTATATCATATGTTATATTATTTATAATTAACGGATTATTAGGTTAAATTATTTTATAATTAAATCAATAATTGGAAATTTAATTGAAATTAAATAATAGGGTTTATTAATTTTTTTTAATATTCACAGGAAAATATTTATTTTTTGTAAAATACTGTAAATGCATCCTAAAAAAAATTTCATACTGATTTAAAAAGTGATATTCATTTAATAAAAAAATTAAATAAATATTTTCAAATTAATTATATATATAACAAGAAAAAATGAGATAATACACAATTTTGAAGAAAATATATTTTTGAAGCATAAAATGACTTCACTTAAAATTGAGTATTCATTTACTATGAATTAATAAATAAATTTGCATTAATAAAAACCATTCTAAATATTTTCCTAAAGAGGTAATTACTATTCAGTACCTCCAATTTCTCATCTAGGTTATAAATATTTACTATATTATTGTTTATATAGACTCGGGGTTCTGTTTAAGGCATGTTATCAAATACATCAGGTTATATTTAAAATGAAATGCATTAAAATATGAGGATGATACATTCTACACCATTAAAATGAAAATTAACCTAATAATTCCATCACTTTATTAAAAAAATGATGATATCTAGTCTTCATTACATCCTTAGGTTCCCACGTAGTTTCTTCATTTTTTTGATTCCTCCAATGAACATTAACCATGTGATTAGTCTTATTAAATAGGACTTTATATCCACTAACAAAGATTTTTATAAGTGTTTCTTCATTGGAATAATCAGGATTTCCACAACCCAAGATTTTATGAATGGAATTTGTCCAATATTATAGTAATTATACATTATATAAATCACATAAAATCAATTAGAGAGTAAAATGAAATCTTAATAAATGAGGAATTAGCGAAATAATAAATATTTCTAGAACTTAAGAAACCAATACTGATGAAATAGTTTTTTTAACTTAGCAATAGTAATATAACCCTAATGAATTGTAAACCATCCAAATGAATAGTATACTTTCCCATGAATTTATAAACAAAATTTTGGAATCTTATAAGTGAAAATATGATATAATTATATTATAGAATAAGTAAGTAAATATTTTAAAAATTATTAATTTAGAATTTGTATTTTAATAAGTAATTAATTTATAATTACAATTTTAGGATTATTTTAAAATTTTAAAGGAAAATTATTTTGATAAAATGTAATCATAAATTAATATTTCTATGTATAATGATTTTAAGATAATTTTATGAGACCTTAAGTAATTTTTCAAAGTATTACAAAAAAAATTATAATATTAAAATCTGTATTTTCCATGTAAATTTTCTATTTTAATTAAAATTTAAATTAATAATATTTATAAAATTAAATTCATAAAATGGATTTCATTTTTGAAGTCTAAAAATCATAAAATCATTATTGTGAATTTTGGAGATTTTTCTGAAATACTTGAATTTTTTGTGAATAGTAAAATACGATAATTTATGATAAATGTAATCAACGTGAATTTTTGAGTCATTCTTGAGTCTTGGATAATTTAAGTGACCATTGGAGTGAGTTAACATGCACTAATTACTTTATTTAGTCAGAATAATATTCATTATTGCTTGTATTGAGCAAAATAATATACTGATGATTAGAATAATAAGAAAACATCACTCTCCTCTACTATAAATACGCCCCCCACACCCTCTTCTCCTCACACCTATAAACCATAGAAACATTCCTAAATTCAGAAAACTAATCTTCCCAATCCCCTCCCCCGTGTCTAGGATCTCTTGGTACCATCAAAAGACCAATCCTAGGTGCCTTGAAGAGGATCTCAAGATGAGAATTCAAGAGGTAAATCCTCTCTCTTTTTCTTGTAATTTCCATTCAATTTCAATTTTTTTTCTTATTCTATACTCACATACATTAATAAAAATATAATTATAACTAAATTATATTATATATACTCTAAATATATCATATAAAGGTATGATCCAACATTAAACTCCTCCCTTTATCTCTTTTATTTTAAAAATTAAATTGTCGCATGTGATGTCTTTTATCGACATCGTGGGCGATACACATTCATTTTCCTTAAACACCTTCAGGTATGTTAATAATATCATTAAATATTTTAAAAAATATTTTAATGTTAATTTTATAACCCTTTTTTGTAAATATAATATACTCATATGTCTAAATGATAAAACAAAATGAGTTTGAAAAACCACCAAAATTAGCCAAAAAACGATCATCATTAACTTTTATCTAATAAATCATCCTCATTGTATATAACCAAATACATTTTAATATGAATTCAGAATAATGAGGATAATTAATAACATATAATAACAATTTTTTATGTCCAACATCATTTTAAATGAACTTCCATTCATGTATACAAACGAGTCGATTATGAAAACTATGAAAATGAACACTCCCGGACGAAGATATTAAACACTATAAATCATCCAAAAGACCATAAAAAACTTAATAAAACCTTAGAGAATTATATTAATTTATAAAAGGTTCTAAAATTTTCTGATTATTGAATATAATTTTATTATATAGGACATTAAAGTGAAGAAAGCGTTCATACACAAGGTAAGGGGAATTCTCAAACCCAACTCTCTTTCTTTGGGTTTTCCCTATTTCACCACATTTTTAGTATGTATATTCCTTAAATATAATTTCTTCATCATTAGATTAAATTTTTGGGATATATTTTTTTTATAATTGAGATTATGATAAACACAATGTTTTCCAAAATAACCCTTCTTTCAAAAAAATACACTGCTCGAGATTATTTCTTCTTCACTCAAAGTTGATGATTATTATATCATGTATGTTATTCCATATTTAATTTGGGAACCAAAAGTTTTTGAATTTATGCTTTATGAAGTTAAATCCATTCCTTTCCATGGGGTTTTTTATGTCCAATATTGATATATGTTTTATGTGTAATGCAAGATAATGTAAATGTTATGATGTGACGGGTGCACTTGGAATTATGTAGCACAAAGTAAATGATAAGATGTGACAGTTGAGACAGGAATTATATATCACTCTAATGCATTGGGTAATGTGGTTTATCTCATTAGGGATGTGAAATATGTTTTAACATGATGCTAACTTTGATCACAACTATACATGGTAGTTGACCACTAAGACATGATGTTTCATTTTTATGCATTTCCACATTCCATGCCATTAACTATTGATTTATCTCATGATGATGATGTTATGATTATTCTCACCCCATGTCATATTGTTTCATGATATTATTTTTCATATTATGAGGTTTTTAGCTCACCCCTTTTTTATGTATATCCTTAGGTGAATACATGTACTAAGGAGAACGCGCAAGGTAAAATAAAAAGATAGAGAAGAAGGAATTAAATAAATGTTTATATTTTATGTTGTAAAATTTATGTATGGTCCTAATTTTCTCAAGACACTAATCCATTCAATCCTCTTTATGTAATTTATTTAAGTTTCTTATCATTAAAATAATATAAGAAAAAAAAGGGTTTCTATATATGGTTTTATAGATTGGTTTGTTAATTTGGGAATTAGAATTAGATAACCTTAGTGAAACCCATAGAATGATATTATGTATATTTAAGCACACGAGAATATTTATTTAACATATTGATCACATAAGATATTCCTTTATAGTTAAATTTACAAAGGTATAGATTATTAATGAATTTTTTACTTCTGTTTTTTTTCTAACCTTTTCTATTTTAGAAAATGCTGGGAACCAAGAGAAACCAGGCCAAAAATCCATGTGAGGGACAATGCAGGGATTTCCCAATTGATGTCCCTATTTATTTTAGAGGTGGAGTTCCAAATTTCATATAGATTCTTACCTAGATATCTTATGTTATGAATAGTAAACTGAATAATGTGGAACATTCTCTGTCACCATATAGGTAGAAACTAACTATTGAGTGTTTTATGCAGCAACAACCACTAACATTTAGTGGACCTTTCGATACACTATTTATGGAACCCTGGGTCAACTCGATGGAGATGATATTTTATGTGCTTCACTTTTATGAGATGGAATAGGTGACTATGAATTTTCATCATCAATATGGAGAGGATGACTATTGTTGGACGTTGAGGAAGAACACGAACCTAATGGATGAAATTGAAGAGATGGAGTGGGAAGAATATAAAATAATTTTTGTTAATAAGTATTTCTCAAAATATTCACAAAAAATATGGATAGAGAATTCATTGAGATAATTAAAAGTGAAGGTGAATCTGTGATGGATTATGAAGAAAATTTCACAAGGCTTTAAATATACGCTATAGGTTTTTTTATCAACAATGATATAAAAAAGTGATTGATTCTTTAGTGGTTTAAAACCACACCTTTGAAAGGATCCTTCCATTTGAGACTTTGGGATTTATGAAGAAGTTGTTTAATGTTTTCTAAAAGTGGAGATGGATTATGGATAATGTTATGATGGATATTATATAAATAAATGAAATATAGAGTTTCATTATTGAGGATCTAATGAGAAAGGTGGAAAGAAAAATCATCCACCCACATGTTAAAAATTTTGGAATAATTTTCATGGGAACTGCCTCAAAGGGATGGGTAAATGATTCAAGTTAATGAGGGAAGGACACTAAGCTCAGGATTGTCAAAAAGACATGAGTAAGTTGGAAAATTTGGTGGAGAAAAGGAGATAGCCGCTCGTGGATCAATGCTAAAATTATAGAGAGAAAGATAACTATACAAGACAGTGCATTAAACCTCGAGTCCTAGAGGGTAATAATTTTCAATAGCCACTGAAGTCTAATGAGAATGTTAAGGCCTATTCTATCACTAATATTGAAGTGGAGCATAAAAATTATGTCTTACAAGGTACACTTCCTACTCAATCAATAATGGAAAAAGTTTTATTGGATTATAGTTCTACACATTCCTTTATATCATTCATGTATTCTATAACTATTGAATCTAATCCTCCAATCCTTAAAGTAGATATATCTATAAAAACACCAAGTGGTGCAATCATTGCAACCCAAGTGTTGGACTCTTCTCATGTTGGCCTATGTGGGAAGATTCTTCCAACAAATCTTGTAATACTTCCCTTGGTGTAATCTGATGCAATACTAGGGATGGATTGGCTCTCATTATATAGAGCACATATCAACTGTTGGGAAAAGAAAATATCTTTTCATATTCCAAACCATCCAATAATCCTCTAAAAATTAAAGCAAGATCATGAATCTCCTTTGAAAAATCCTTCAACGATGTTAGTGTTGATTCCCTATAAAGAAGCATACCTCGCTCAAATAGTTGAGTCAAAGGAAGGTATCAACCTAGGGTAAATTTCCACTTTGATGGAATATAGTGATGTATTTGCCGATGTGTTACCCAGACTACCATAGGATTGTGAGGTAGATTTGTAATGTCCTGGTTTCGAAATCCACCTAGAGGCACCCTGTACCCAGTTAGTCACATGGCCTCAAGCGCATTTCCCTAAATGCTAGAGGCTGCCAACTAGCAGCGAGAGCCTTGGGTGTGATAGTGGGGAAACTATTCCCTCATTGGCAGAGTACACAGCGGAAGTAAACAAATACATACAAGAACGGAAGCAGTAATAATTACATACAGCAGTAGTAGCAAAAAAATGAAGTATAAACTAGAGAACATATATAAAATGATGCATGATACATATGTCTAGGAAAACATCCAAACAAGTCACAATGATGGAATACAATAGTGCTAAACCAAAGTGCAAAAAGAATGCAGATAAACTCCTCAGCATCACAAGCCATAGCTTGGTCCCATGCTCTCCAACTCCATAGCAAGTTATGTACCTGAAGTAGAAGGGTGTTTTCCCTTATCTACACCTGCAACAATATAATTTGTTTGGGCCCAAAATAATGACCCAAACAGGGTGTGAGACTAAATCCCAGTAGGCAACCACCCAAAGATCTGTGCCAAATAGTCAGTGAGTATATGGCATGTAAAATTATAGAAAACAATAAACAGGAAAGCACTAAGCAGTAAATAATCCATAGTTTAAAGAATTCAAATCACCACACAGCATGAAACAGTTAAACAAAGCAGATAACACAACAGGTAACCCTATAGGAAGTACCCACAGCCTATCCCCTCTGGTCCTACCTAGCAACACAAGCAAGAACCTAAACTCTAGGTAACCCTCTGGGAATTTCTCACCGCTTATCCCCTCTAGTCCTACCTAATAATTTCAAGCAACCCTCTGGTCAGTACACTCATTCTAACCCCTCTAGTTCAGCATAAGCATAGACTCTCTGAGGAAGCACTCACCGTCAATTCCTCCTATGGTCTTTTATTAATACTAAAGGTGCTCTGGGGAAGCACTCAATGTCTCATTCCCCCTATGTCCCACATTGAGGAACTACAGACACTTTGGGGAAGTACTCATCCTCAATTCCACCTGTGGTCTTACATCATAAATTATAGACACTCTGGAGAAGCCCTCATCATCCATTCTCCCTATGGTCTATACACTAGTTTCTCACGGCTCTATTTAAGTCAAGCAAGTGTAGCAGCGCATAATGGCCAAGGTCAACCTCAAGTACTACTTGGATATCATTCTACAGTAGAACAAGATAAGAGAGCAAAAGTCACACCATCCTACAATACTAGGCATGGGAAAGTAAACAGCAGCCTAACAGGCAAACAAGACCCAAAGGTCAAAATAGGAAAAAACATGCATGGGTAATACATCTAAAGAAAACTAATTCACCCTATTCACAATCAATAATAATCTACTCAGGCATACCATTGTAGTAGAGAAACAATATGGCTAAAACGGTAAACGCGCAATACCATGTTCATGGGTATTGGGAAAATTTGCACATAAAACTCAAATACTTTCAACAAAAAGGCAAAAACCACCTACCTCGGGTTTATAAGATCAATATACTTGAACCTAGAAGCTTGAATATCCTTGGAACATCATAGATCTAAGAGAATGTCTAAAACGTTCAAACCACGATAACTTGGAAAAGAAGAGAAATCATGAAACGAGGTTCCAGCAGAAGAGAGAACTCACCGATGTGATTCCAACGCAATCAATAGTGTTTGAATCGGAGGATGGAAGGAGGCTCGAGGTCTCATCAAAGATCCACAGCCATACAGGTTCTCTCAAACATAGAGGACCAAGAAGAAGTGAGTTCTGGCGATTAGATGTGACCCCGGTGCGTTTAATGAAAAAAAAGTACACAGTGTGTAATTCTGAATTACACGACGTGTACTCACCTTTTCTTTACCCCGCTTTAAGTGGGCTCCAATTCACTCACACATGGCCATGTGTGTGGATACTACACGGCCAGGACATGGCCTGTTGCGGCAAGGAAGTACATGGCGTGTACTTATAATATAGATGGCATGTACATGGAAAATTTCCAGAATTTCCTCTTTTATCCAAAAACAACTAGAAAGGAAAAACATACCTGAAAAGAAGGACCGGGTTCTTACAAACTTCCCCCCTTAAAGAAATTCATCCCCAAATTTCCCTAGCGCAGTGTAGAAGAAGAAACCCCTAACAGTTCCGGCCACTTTTCTCGTACATCGGCCTCCCTCTCCCAAGTCTTGTCCTTCACTCGCCCATGATGCCATAGCACTTGTACAAGAGGAACAGACCATCCATAGAGAACCTTTGTACTATGATCCACAATCAGGATAGGATTCTCTTCAAATGATGCATCCATTTCGAGCTCAACCTCCTCAGGTTTAAAGACATGGGATGGTTCTGAAAAGTAATGTCGAAGCTGAGAAATGTGGAAGAAGTCATGCATAGCTCGGTACCTCTGAGGTAAATACAACCGGTAGGCAACTGGCCCAACTCTCTCCAACACCTCAAATGGATCGACATACCTCTGTGAAAGATTACCCTGTCTCTGAATCCTCTTGTGTCCCAACCTCGGTGTGACACGTAGGAAGACATGATCCCCAACCACAAACTCCAGAGGTCGTCTTCGCTGATTAGCATAAGACTTCTGTTGAGACTGTGCAGTAGCCATCCTTTTCCGAATCAACTCTATTTTCTATAGGGTCTCCTGAACAAGATGAGTTCCTAGCAAAGCTGCCTCTCCTGCCTCATCCAACATAAGGGTGATCGGCATGGCCTACTTTACAAAGCCTCATAAGGTTCAATCTGAATAGTTGCTTGAAAACTATTGTTGTAGGAAAACTCCACAAGAGGTAAGAGATTCTCCCAAGAAAATACAGAATGCATGCTTAGAGAATGTCCTCAAGCACCTGAATCGTACACTCGGACTAGCCATCTATCTGGGGGTGGTAAGATGTACTCAAAAGTACATGTGTACCCAAATCCTTCTAAAGCCCCTGCCAGACCCGAGAAGTAAAGCGCATATCCCTGATTGAAACAATGGAGTGGCGAACTCCATGTAGACCTACAATCTCACAGATGTACAATCATCCCAGCTCATCAACACTGAAGGTCTCATTGATCTGAAATAAGTGATAAACCTTTGTGAGTCTATCAATGAAAACCCAAACTATGTCATTCCCTCAAGGCGACCTCAGAAAACTGGTCACGAAGTCCATCGCGCTGTTATTCCACTTCCACTCGGGAATGGGTAACTACTGAAAAAGCCCTGCTGGTCGATGATGCTCCGCCTTCACCTACTGACAAGTAGAACACATCATGACAAAACCAGCGATGTCCCTCTTCATACCTGGACACAAATACTGATGGTGTAGGTCATGATACATCTTGGTGATGCCAGGATGGACTGCCCAAACAGAGGAATGAAAATCCTGCATCAGCTCCTCACGTATATCTACTGGCACCCATATGCGCCCCTGGAAACGTAAGATCTCATCCTCGCCTATGGTCCATCTAGGAATAGTGTCCTCTCCTGACACACTCTCCCTTAGGACTAGACCTTTAGAATCTAATAGCTTCCTCATTCAAACATGGTCATGAAGAGTAGAGGTAACAGCTATAGAAGAAACAAATGTATGCCCCTGTCTTTCGTGCACCTCCAAATTCATCTCAAAGAATAGAGAAATAAGCTACCACTCACTGCTGGCCTCCCAAACTACTTGTATCTGAGTCTTCCAGCTCAACGCATTATCCACTACATTGCCTTTCCCAGGCATATAGGAATTTTCAAAGTCAAAGGACAATAGGTACTCAACCAACCTGTGTTGTCTTAAATTCAGATCACGCTGAGTGAAGATGTACTTAAGACTCTTATGGTCAGTGAAAACCACAAAGTGCTCTCCTAGAAGATAAAGTCTCCAATAGCGTAGGGCATGAACAACAGCTTCCAAATCCAGATCGTGTGTCAGGTAATTCCTCTCATGTGGCCTCAACTGCCGAGACCCGTACGCAACGACTCCATATCCCTGCATAAGCACAGATCCCATCCTGATACCTAACGCATCACACTAAACAATATAAATCTTTCCTAGCTCTAGAAATACCAGTATCAGTGCTGAAGTCAAACTCCCTTTCATCTCTTGAAAGGCTGACTCACAGGAATCTTGCCTAGCTCATTTCAATCTTTGAGAGCACCCGGGCTCCTCAAAGCTGATCAAAGAGATCATCCATTCTGGGTAAGGGATATCAGTTCTTGACTATCAACTGGTTCAAATTATGATAGTCCACACAAATCCTGAGGATACTGTCTACCTTCTTCACAAACAGGACAGGTGAACCCCAAGGAGAAGTACTGGGTCAGATGAAACCATTTTCCTGCAACTCCTCTAACTTCTTCTTGAGCTCCTGCAACTCAGGTGTAGCCATCCTGTAAGGAGGAATGGACACCGATGTCACTCCAGGCACAAGATAAATTGATAAGTCTACCTCACGCTCTGGAGGCAAACCCAAAAAGTCCTCTAGAAAGACATCTCTAAAACGATCCACCATTGGAGTAAATTCCAACAGTTATGTCCCCTGGTCATCCAGATAAAGACTAGAAATCTGGACTGTAACTCCTCCCAACCCATGATGCTCTAGACCCGCTCTTTCCGCACTGGTAACACAATACCTGGCTACTAAAAATTGTGTCTCACCTCCTCGGATCACCACGCGAAGACTCCCTGCGGTGCTTCCTGCTATTATAAGGAAGAACACTAACCCCGGATGTCAAGCCTCCCTAGATCACAACTCCAGAATCCCTCAAATTGTGCTCTGTGATCAGCACCTGGTAGACTATTGAAGTGATAGAAGTCAAACAGAAGATGTTCACCTGCGATCAGATGTCATGCCTCAACCATACTCTAACTTCCTTTCCATGAACAACTGATCACCTCCTCGAATAGGTATGAAGTGTTGCAGCTCAGTAAAGTGGGAGGAATACTCCATAATAGAAAGATTACCATGCTCTAGACTCATAAACTCTCGGGCTCGATCGGCCCTCAGGGTCTCCGGATAGAAGTAGTCAAAAAAGATGTGGTGAAACTCATCCCACACCATAACCTGTTGGCGTCCCACCTGCAAGATCACATACCACCACCTCTTGGCAGAGTCTCAAAGTATATAGGTAGTTAGATTGACCCTCCTCTCTAGAGGTGTCTCCAGATGCTCAAAGATCATCAGCATGGCTTCTATCCATGACTCTATATCCTGAGGTCCCCCCTCCCCTGAGAAAGTGGGAGGATGCTCCTGTTAGAAGACCCGCGTCAAATCATCCATCGATGGGGCAGGAGGCGGAGCTCCATGAAATTTCTACATCATCCTCAGAAATCCCTCCCTGAATTGTGAATCAACATTGGTAACATGTATAACTATTGGTGCCAAGACTGGAACCATTGGAGGATCTGAAGGTGGTCCCTGATCAGTCATGTCCAGTGTCTGATCACTGCTTGGTAACTGGTGGACAACCAGAGGATGTCTCTGTGGCATGACTCTGCAAGGTCAAGCGCACACCTTAGATCAAGATTATCAATGACTAAAGACAAGGAGTGTAATAAGAGAACAAGATAAATAAAACATTCAAGTTTACAAAACACGACTACACAGTGTGTACATTTCCTACACGGCATGTTCCCTGAAGTCATTCACATAGGTGTGTACTCCTTTCTAAACTGGTCGGGTAACACCCCAGACACATGGCATGTTGTCTTAACACACGACATGTACTTGAATCCTCTTTCCTTGCCCGAGTTCTTTTACACGGCTAAGCAACATGGCTCTCACTAAACTGAATATTTCATATAGACACGGCATGTATGATAAAGGATAACACCATCTCGTGTTGTTCGTGACACGACTGGGTACCTAGGTCAAACTACATGGTGTGTTCAAGGAAGACACGATGTGTACAAGAAAGGGCGACACAAAACCGTGTTGTTCGTGACACGGTCAGGTACCTGGGTCAGACTACACGATGTTTTTAGACAGCACATGGTGTGTATTAGACATGACTCAGCCAACCTGTGTTGTTAGTGACATAGGTGGTCATGGGGTCAACTCTACACAACATGTATGGATGATACACGGTGTGTTTACTCCAGATGTTCCCCATCCCGTGTCTCTACCCAATGGCCTATGACATTGTAAGAGACTGCACAGTGTGTATATCAAGTACACGGTGTGTACTTAAGAAAAATTGTTTCTTCCTAAATATAAGAACACACGGAATGTACTTAACATTACACGGCATGTATTCTGGGTTTTTCCGGACATTAAGCCTCAGAAACTACTCTAGAACCCAGAAAACACTGAAACAAGAGTTGAAAGTGCCAAATTACGATCTGTGAGGGCCCATACTCCCCGCAAATCAAATTTTGGCATCTTATACTCATTATAACATAGCAAACAAGGTGATGATCCACCAAATTCCAGTCCATGTGGGTCCATAACTTCTCAAGAACCAAAGTTTGGCATTCATTCAAGAAATTCTCTACACAAAAATATCCTATCAAACATCAGGTATTTCTATCAAGAAAAATATCACAACAGCATGCATAATTTACACATCATCTATCACAACAACATGTAATCACTAATGCATCCTATATGGAATGGAAAAAATGCATGACATGTGACTTCTAGCAAGTTCCTATAAGATGCCTAAGATGGCATACCCTCATCTCATAAAGTTGAAATAGAAATAGAACCTCAATAATATCAACAACAATAGCACAAACCATGTTAATCACTCTAGGTAAAATCAAATCAACTGTAATAATTGAAAACCATAAAAATGCTATTAAACGAGGTAGATTGGATTTTCCCTGTACACAGGTTAGCTACTCCTAGGCACAGCTTATTACCAAGTACCTATTCTGTCCTATCCCTGGATAAGGCTCCAAACAGTAAGTCAAGAGAAAGGAAATCCTATGAAACCACCTTGTAATGTCCCGGTTCTGAAAGCCACACAGAGGATCCCCGTACCCAGTTGGTCACATGGCCTCAAGTGCATTTCCCCAAACGCCAGAGGCTTCCGACTAGTAGCGAGGGCCTTGGGTGAGATATTGGGGAAACTATGACCTCATTGGAAGAGTACACAATAGAAGTAAACAAATACATACTAGAGAGGAAGCAGTAATATTGACATATAGAAATAGCATCATAAAACTGAAGCATAAACTGGAGAACATATATAAAATGATGCATGATACATATGTCTAGGAAAACAGCCAAACAAGTCCCAATGCTGGAATAAAATAGTGCTAAACCAAACTGCAAAAAGAATGCAGATAAACTCTTCAGCATCAAAATCCATAGCTTGGTCCCATGCTCTCCATCTCTACAGCAAGTCAAGTACCTAAATTGTAAGGGTGCTTGACATTATCTATACCTGCAATAATATAATCTGTTTGGGCCCTAAAGCATGACCCAAATAGGGTGTGAGACTAAATCCCAGTTGGCAACCACCCGATGATCTGTTCCTAATAGTCAGTGAGTATATGGCAGGTAAAAGTACAGAAAATAGTAAACAAGAAAGCACTAAGTAGTAAACAATCCACATTTTAAAGTATTCAAATCACCACAGAGCATGCAACAGATAAAAAAAGCGGATAACACAACAGGTAACCCCCTCGGAAGTACTCACAGCCTATCCCCTCTGGTCCTACATAGCAACAGAAGAAAGTATCTAAACTCCAGGTAACCCTCTGGGAAGTTCTCACAGCCTATCCCCTCTGGTTCTACCTAACAAGCACAAGAAAACCTCTGAGTAGTACACTCAGTCTAACCCCTCTGGTTCAACTTAAGCATAGAATCTCTAAGGAAGCACTCACTGTTAATTCCTCATATAGTCTCGTATTGGTACTAAAGGCGCTTTGGGGAAGCACTCAATGTCTCATTCCCCCTGTGGCCTGTGTCGAGGAACTACAGACACTCTGGGGAAGAACTCATCATCAATTCCCCTTGTGGTCTCACATCTTAAAATATAAAGACACGCTGGAGAAGCCCTCATCGTCTATTCTCCCTATGGTCTAACAATAGGTTCTCACAGCCTTGTGTAAGTAAAGAAAGTGTAGCAGCGTGTAACGGCCAAGGTCAACCTCAATAACTACTTGGCAAGAATTCTACTGCACAACAGGATAACAGAGCAATAGTCACACCATCCTATAATACTAGACATAGGAAAGTAAACAGCACCCTAATAGGCAAACAAAACCCAAAGGTCAAAATAGGAAAAACATGCATGGGAAATACATCAAAAGCACAAAAATTCACCCTATTCACAATCAATAATTATCTAATCAGGCATACCAGCATAGTAGAGAAACAATATGGCTAAAACGGTAAACACGCAATACCCCGTTCATGGGTATTGGGAAAATTTTCACATAAAACTCAAAGACTTTCAACAAAAAGGCACAAACCACCTACCTCGGGGTTAGGAGATCAATATACTTGAACCTAGAAGCTTTAATCTCATTGGAACAACATAGATTTATGAGAACATATAAAATGTTCAACCCAAGATAACTTGGAAAAGAGGAGAAATCATTAAACAAGGTTCCAGTAGAAGAGAGAACTCACTGATGTGATTCCAACACAATCAATAGTGTTTGAATCGGAGGATGGATGGAGGCTCTGGGGATCTTCTAAGATCTGTATCCATACAGGTTCTCTCGAACGAAGAAGACCTAGAAGAAGTGAGTTCTAGAGATTAGACGCGACCCTGGTGTGTTTAATGAAAAAAAGAAAGAACACAGTGTGTACTTTTTAAGTACACGGTGTGTACTCGGCTTTTTCGTGCCCCACTTTAAGCGGACTCCAAGTTACTCCCACACGGCTATGTGTGTGGTTACTACATGGCCAGCACATGGCATGTTGCAGCAAGGAAGTACACGGAGTTTACTTGGACAATTTACGTAATTTCCTCTTTTCTCCAAAAACAACCAGAAAACAAAAACATACCTAAAAAGAAGGTCCAGGTTCTTACAGGAGTTATCAATAGAACTCATACACAGAGATACTCCTATATCAAACTGTCCCTCTAGGAAAACTCCTATCAAACTGGAGGAGTTTAAGAAGTAGCTGCAAGAAAAATTTCATAAAGGGTTCATAGGCCCTAGTTCATCACCTTGGGGTGCACCAGTGCTCTTTGTGAATAAGATGGATGGATCAATGAGGGTGTGTGACAATTATTTTGAACTCAACAAGATCACCATAAAGATCAAGTGTCATATTCCAAGAATTGATGACTTATTCCATCTATTGAGAGGATCCTAGTACTTCTTATAGTTGGATCTTGGCTTTGGATATCGTAAGATAAAGGTGAATAAGGAATATATTCATAAGACTGTCTTCCATAAAAGGTAAGGGCATTATAAATTAATGGTGATGCCCTTCAGACTTACCAATTCCCCTATGATCTTCCTAGAGTTGATGGATATAGTATTTAGACATTACCTCGACAAATTTTTGGTAGTGCTTATTCATGACAATCTCATATACTCTTAGAGAAATGATGAACATTAAGAACATATAAGGCTTGTGTTGGTGACATTGAGGAAGGATAAGTTTCTTACCAAGTTCAGAAATTGTGACTTTTGGATAATCAAGTCACATTCTTGGGACATGTGAACAAAAGTGAGGGAATTTCAATGGACCCCTAAAAAAATGGAAATTGAGGAATGGGCCAGACCCTCTAGTGTCATAGAAATCTATTGTTTTATGGGATTAGAGAATACTATCGATGTTTTTTGAGGAATTTCTCCCAACTTTCAAGATTTCTAACTAAGGTAACATGGAAATAGGTAAATTATGTCTGGATGGAATAATGTGTGGAAAGCTTCATGGTGCTAAATAGAAGGCTTATCACTACACTTGTACTCACATTACCAAAAAGTGGAAAAAGGTTTTTGATATAAAAAGATTCTTACAATAAAGGATTGGGTTGTGTACTAATGAAAATGACAATTTGATACCCTACACTTCACAATAGTTGATGATCCATGAGCAGAACTACCCAACACACAACTAGAGCTAGAAACTATGATTTTTTCCTTCAAAATCTGGTGACAATACCTATATGGTGAGAAGTGTGACATATATACCGATTAGAAGATCCTAACATATATATTCACATAAAAGGGGATTAACATGAGTCAAAGGATATGGTTTGAGATAATCAAAGACTATGATTTCTCTATTCACTATCATCATGGAAAGGGGAACAAGGTATCTGATGCACCTAGTAGAAATGAACCTGCTACTCAATCCATGATGCAGATTGAGAAAGACCCTATCCTCATGGATATTTAAAGGATGGATTTTGAAATCATAATGGCAGGGAATATATCTTACCTTGACCAAATGATTTCCCAACCATCTATCCAATAGAAGATTAAGGTGTCACAAAGGGGTGATCCAGAGTTACAAAAGTGGGTGAATGTTGTAAAGGAATGGAAGATTAAATTGTTCCATATCAAAAATGATCTTTTGATTTAGTTTTGAATAAGTCTTTGTGTTCTTTCATCGCCTGAGATAAAGAAGGAGATATTAGAAAATGCACATAGGTCAACTTTCTCTATCCATCCCAAACGTACAAAGATATACCATGATCTTAGAGAACACTTTTGGTGGGAAAATATGAAGAAGGAGATTTTGAAATATATCTCACGGTGTTTGATATGTCAGAAAGTTAAAGTAGAGAAATATAATTCCAAAGTGATGATGTGACAATTTTTTATACCCATGTGGAAATTGGAGAATGTCACTATGGATTTTTTTAATGGGTCTCTCAAATCCATCCAAAGAAAATAATGAGATATGGGTTATGGTGGACCGTCTCACCATAACTTCCAACTTTATCTCTATTCAGTAAGATCTCTCTCTTGAAAAGAAAGAAAATATGTGTGTGAATTAAGGGTTGAGATTTCATGGGTTTCCACTTTCAATTGTCTCTAATCGTGATCCCAGGTGCACATCGATATTCTGGATGAGTCTTCAACATTCCTTGAGTACTGAATTGAATTTCAGCATGACCCATCATCCCCAAACAGATGGCCAATCTAAAAGGACTATTAAGATATTCAAAGATATGCTAAGATCATGCTCTATAGAATTCAAAGGTGGATGGGATACGTATCTCAAATTGGTTGATTTATCATACAATAATATCTTCCACAATAGTATTCAAATGGATCCATATGAAGCTCTATATGAAAAACGATGTAGAACACCAATATGTTGGGATGAAGCTAGTGAAAGAAAGATAATTGGACTTAATATTGTGAAAGATATGATAGAAAATTTTCAATACATCATGTAGTAAATCAAATATTCTTAGATTTGGAAAAAGATATATGATAAAAACAATCAAAGGGACTTAGAGTTCAACATTGGAGATAAATTATTCCTTTGAATATCACTATGGAAGAGAGTCATGCGGTTTTGAAAGAAATGGATGTTATGCCCAAGGTACATTAGACCATTTTAGATCCTTGATCTCATAGGAGCTGTGGCCAATCGACTTAGACAACCAAAAAATATAGATCAAGTTCATGATGTGTTCCACCTATCACTCCTAAGAATGAACATACTAGATTTCTCACATGTACTGACCATAGAGGCGGTACAACTAGAAGATGATATCTCTTATAAGGAGATACTAGTAAAGATTTTAGATAGGAGAGATGAGTATCTACAAAACAATACAAACCACCTTGTTAATGTGTTTTTGAGCAACTATAATTATGAAGAATCAATTTGGGATCTACAGGAGGCGAAGAAGAGGAAGTGCCCTAACTTGTTTTTGTAAAACAAAATATTGATAGAAAATTTTCAAATTGGAAGAAGAATGTAACATCCTAAGCTTTTAACAATGTAAATTAACCCTTATTATAGTAATTTCACATAGAATAAATCACATAAAATTACATAGAGACCAAAATAAAAACATTATTAATGAATAATTAATAAAATAGGAAGTATTTCTAGAAGTTAAGGAACCAATACTAATGAAATAGTAACTTGAAATAAGGAATATTAATGTAACCATTATGAATAGTAATCTACACAAATGAATAGTATGATCACCCATGAATGTATAAATAAATTTTTTGTATATTATAAGATAAAATATGATATATTTATATCATAGTATAAGTTTATAAATATTTTAAAAATTATTAATTTATTGTTGGTATTTTTATTATTCATAAATATTTAGTTACAATTTTATGATTATTTATTAAATCAAATGAAAATTTATTTTTATAAAATTTATTCATAATTTAATATTTTGATGTATTATGATTTTAAGATAATTTTATTAGAACATATATAATTTTTCATTGTGTTACAAAATCAAGATATAATCTTAAAATCTGTATTTTCCACGTAAATAATGATTTTAATTAAATATTAAATTAATCATATATAAAAAATTATTTTCATAAAATGAACTTCATTTTTTAATTATGCACAATGAAAAATGGTTAGGGTGAATTTTTGGTATTTTTATGGAATACTTTATTTATTTGGTGAATAGTAAAATATTATATTTGACGATAAATGCTAAAAACCTAAATTTTTTAGACATGCTTGAGTAATGGATGGTGTAAGTGAACATTCGTTAGAAATCACATAAAATAATTAATATATTTGGTCACAATATTCATCGATATTGATTGTACTAGGATAAATAATAATTTAATGATTAAAATAATAAGAACACACCCCTATACTCCACTATAAAGACCACCACACATACCCACTTCTCCTCACACCTCTCAAGATTTTAGAATTTCCTAAATTCTACCCAATACTCTTCCCTAACCCCTCCCCCATGTTGAATATATCTTGGTATCATCAAAATAAAAAGCCTAGGTGCCTTGAGGAGGATGTCAAGAGGAGAATTCAAGATGTAAATCCTCTTTCATTTTCTTCTAATTTCCTTTCAATTTCAATTTATTTTTTTATTCTATTATCACCTACATTCTTCCAAATGGAATGATAAATACATTAGCTTATATATACTATAATTATATAAATTTAATTAAATATCCAACATTAAACTCCTCCCTCTCTCTTTTATCTTAAAAATGAAATCGTTTCTCGTGATGTGTCAATTTACCAACATCGTGGGCAATGCCCATTAATTTTCCATAAACACCTTCAAGTATTTTAATAAAAGAATTAAATATTTTAAAAATATATTAAATTGTATTTAATAACATTTTTTATGTTCTAGAAATATCTTATACTCATAATGATAAATGATAAAACAAAATGAGTTTGAAAAACGACCAAAATTAACCTAAAACGATCCTCGTTAACTTTTATCTAATGAATCATCCACGTACTATGTAAATAAATCCTTTATAACATCATTTAGGATTTTGGAGGATCATTAAAAACATATAATAACAATTATTTATGTTTATAATCATTTTATACTAACTTCCATTCATGTATACAAATGGACCGATCATAAAAAATATGAAAACGAACACTCTCAAATAAGGAAATAAAACAATATAACTCATCCAAAAGACCATAAAAAACTTAATAAAACATAATTGAATTATATTAATGTATAAAAAGTTCTATAATAGTTAATTAATTGATATAATGTGATTATGTAGGACATTAATGTAAAAAATCATTCAGACATATGGTAAGGGGAATTCTCTATCCCAACTCTCTTTCTTTGGGTTTTCCATCTTTCACGCCATTTTTAGTATGGATATTCCATAAATATATTTTATTAAAAATTATCTTAACTATTTTTTGATATAATTTTTTTTTTATTTTAGATTATGATAAACACATTATTTTCCAAAATAAATCTTCTTTTAAAAGGACACACTTCTTGAGATTGTTTTTTCTTCACAAAAAGTTGATAATTCTTATATCAAGTATGTTTTTACCTCATTAATTTGGGAACCCAATGTTTGTGAATGAATTATTTATGAAATGAAACCCATTACTTTCCATGGCATATTTTATGTCTAATATTTATATTTTCTCTATGTAGAATACATGATAATGTAAATGGTATGATGTGATGGGTGCACCCGTAAATATATAGCACAAAGTAAATGATAAGATGTGACAGGTGTGCCCAGAATTATATATCTCTCCAATTAATTGGGTAATGTGTTTTATCTCATAAGGAATGAGAAATATGTGTGAACATGATGCTATCTATTTTCATAACTATGTGTGGTAGTTGACCACTAAGACGAGATGTTTCATTTTTATGCATTTCCACATTCCATGCTTATATCTAATGCTTACTCTCATGATAATGATGTTATCATTATTATCACCCCATGTCATATTATTTCATGATATTATATATCATATTACTATATTATTTATCTCACCCATTTTTTATGTATATCCTCAGGTGACTATATGTACTAAGGATAACACAAGGGATAATAAGAAGTTATAGAAGAAGGAATTAAATAAATGATTATGTTTTATATTGTAAAGGTTATTTATAGTCCTAGTTTTCCCAATACACTAAAACAATTGGATCCTATTTTTTTATGTTTTATTCAATATAATTTTGAAACAAAAAATCATGTTTTCTATAATGATCCATTAATAAAATATTCTGTTTGAGTACATGTGAATGATAGGGTATTTACTTCCTCAATAGAGATACATTGAACACATTGTGAACATGATATATGTTTGGTTGGAGTGAAATGTGATAAGTTATAGGTTCTAATTTATCAATTATATAGGTGGGAAAATATATTTAGGGATTATTTTTCTCTTCTTTCCAAATATCATGACCTTCTTCTATGAAGAAGTTCATAGGAAAACCTCCTCACCCACATCAAATTTTAGTTCTCAATAACAATTTCCAACATAACTCTTTTATCAACTATTATATGGATTGATATGTTTTGGAATAGATATAATGTTATTTTCCATTTCCATAGCTAGATCATGTCCTAATATCATTCTTTACCAAAAATTATCTTAGTATGGTTGAGTTCAACACTTATTTTCATAGAGTGATTAATAAAGAACCATAGATTTCTTAAGTGAAATCTAATTTTGTATGAAAAAAATAACTAGAAGAAGTTTTTGATCCCAACCACCATTGAAAACTAGATAAAAGTATTTCAACATATTCTCTAGGATTTGAATGGTCCTATCAGACTGGCCATTTATATAATAGTGATAAGCTATACTAAAACACAACTCTATATCTGGAGCATGCCAATGACGTCACTAAAAAATGTGTTTAACCTTGGATCCCAATTAGATACAATAGAATGCATTACACCATGTAAAATAACCCCTTTTTAACATATATTAAATAAATACAATCAAGAGAGAAATGTTTTCTAATATAAATGAAGTGCATTGAATTTTTAAGGTAATGAACTATAACACAAATGTCATTATGTCCATTAGATGTTTTGGGTAGTTTTACAATGAAATCCATGGTGATTTTTCCAATTTATATTCTTGTGTAGGTAATGTTAGTAACACCTCATGTGACTTTTCACTCACAATATTATCTTATTCACATACCATACACTAATATATATTATCTACAATATCTTAGTTCTTTTTTTAAACTAGAAATACTCATTCAAAAACCATTACATTTGTGTAATTCTAGGATAAAAAAAAGAATTATAAACTATAAAATACATTGATTAATTCCTTCTATAGGTTTGGTATTTAGATGACTCACACTCAGTTTCTAAACCTTTTCATTTGATCATAAGAATGGTTGAAATCAACAATATTCTTAACCTTCTTTTACATCCACACATCCTCATTTTGTGTATATTTAATAATTAAATAGATATATGGTTGGACAATAATTTTATAAAGGTAATATTTCTCCAATTCCATAAAGAATTCATGGTACATATATATAAAATACAAAAAATATTGGATCTTTTGTGATACTCATCATAGATAATATAAAATGATCTTTTTGACTCAATGGATCATCCACCTTGTCCAATTTCCTAGTGTGGTGGTGTATTGACCTTTCATTCTCTTTAATCAACTCCAACCACCTAATTTGGTGAATATTATACTCTATAAAATAATATTTTATGATTAGTATATATTTTACACCTTTCCCTACAAAGATAAAATATTTATATCCTTAATTAAATGATTACCATGGATAACTTTAAATCATGTTTAGGATAATGTTTCTCATGATAACTCAATTGGAATAATCCATAAGATATAACCATATATTTCTACATGAAAACCCATCGAAACCACTTTCTTGGTGCATCATAATAAATCAAATTCCCATATCCACATTGGGGTAGGGTGAGAACAGTTTCATTGACCAACATTCTCATCTATTCCATGAAATTATCTTCACAGTCATCATTCTAATAGAACATAACTTCTATCTGAGTTATCTTAGTGAGTGGATAATATTTCCATGTTAAATTATTTATAAATCATTGAAAATATCCATAAAATCTAAAAGAACTATGAATTTTAGTTACAGTGGTTAGTCTTGGAAAATATTTAATAACTTCCCTCATTGATGGATACACCAATATACCCTTACATGACATTATATGATAAAGAATGAATCTTTTCATAGCCAACATTAACAATTGATAAATTTTACTTATAGAATCTTCTTCCTTCAGGTATTCAATACAATCCACATTGATCTTCATTTTCTTCCTTTTTCTCAAAATATAAAATAATATAATCTATAAATACCACCACAAAATGATCAAGGTAATCTTTCAAGTCTATATTCATTAAATCTATTATGTTATAGGGGAAGTGGTAAGAAAAAATAGAATCACTAGAAATTAGTAGTGTCCATACCTCATATAGAATGATTCCATAGGTATTTATTTAAAATTTACCTTCAAATATTAGTATCATTAACAAATATCAATCATAAAAAAGTATTGACCTATTAGTAATTGATCAAACAACTAATCAATACAGGGAAGTGGGTAATTATTTATTATCATGATATTATTATGTTTCTAATAATCAATGAAGAGTCTCATTATTCTACATTTCTTCATAAAAAAATTATAGGTGCCCCCCCATGGTGACACTCTTGGATGAATGAATCTCATATCAAGGTTACCGTAGTGTTTATTCTTCAATTCCTATAACTTAATCGGGACCCTTCTATATGGATTCATTAAAAATATGCATAGCACTAAATATGAGCTGTGTTGAAATATAAACTTCCTGATTTGTTGTAAAACTAGAAAACTATTATAGAAATACATAATAAAACTATAGTAATATAGGAATATCATAGATTTTTAGTTTCTCAACAATAATATTTGATAAATACCCACATTGATTTGGAGTAAGGACCCATGAAATTGATATAATTTCCACTTTATATTCACATTTATAATTTCACTGATTGAAAATCATTTTTTGGTTAAAAATATCAAAAGAGGAATCGCTTCCATGATAATTTATATGTTATATATATAATTAAATCCAATATGTAATCAAAATCTCATAAAATTAAAATATATTAAGAATAACAATATTTACAATATTGGAATTCCCACAAATGTCAGTTGGAGAAGAATCGTAGACATGAGATGAAATCATCATACCATTATTAAGGTTTATTACCATTTCAATAACTAATATTTTTGGAGGTAATGTGATACGCTTTTAAAATTCATTATATATAATAGAGTGGGTAGAAATGGAATCAAATAGGACATTAGTAGTTCTATATTGGATGGTAAGTATACCTTGAACACTTTTTTATGACACCCCACATCAAGAATAGTTGTCGAATGAGGTTTTCATTTCTCTAAAGCCTTAAGAGGTTGTTAACATCAATCATTATTGTTAAACCTCATATTTTAGGTATAGTTATCATAATTTTTATAGACATTTCAATTATATAATTGGAATGGGGTTGGTTCATTCTATGGATATTTCCCTCCTTTTGCATCAGTATCTAACTTCTTCCCATTACTTTGAAAATCAATTTTCTGATGGAATTATTTTTTAAAATTAAATTTTTTTACCATCCCCTTAATACAATTTCCTTTATTACTATGTCCAAACTTCTATCATAAAGGAAGAAACTTCTTCTTACCTCCATGGTTTTTATTATTTTAATTTCCATTGAATTCCATATTTTTTTATAAAAACAATATGATTTTTGGGTGAATCTAATCGGCATATCCACCTTGATAGAATATTGAATGATTTCTTTATAGGTACTGAAGTATCTTTTGGATAATTCCATTTAGAGACATAGTTTTATGAAACATAACGGTTGATCAATATTACATTCATTCCAATAATAATACCATAATAGTATGAATAAAATCTTTTAAAATATTCCTTATAGGTACCAAAAGATTCATCATGCTTCTGTTTCAGATCAAGGAATACATTCTACATCTTTAGAAAAAAACTTTGGGAAATTACTTATAAATAATAGGATCCTAAACGCATCCAACATAATGGTGTAAAATTCTTCTTGTTTCCTATTATTCTTGATAATATTCCACCATTGATTTTCACCACCATCCAAATGATAGATAGACAAGATAAAATATTCATACTCAAATCACCAGATAAAGAAATATCTTTTTAGTGGTACTAATCTATTTCTTAGTAACTTTGGATTGGTGGATCAACTAAATGATGGTGGGTGTAACCTCATGATGGAATCAAAAGTATGTTATTCCATCCCTTGCAGATTCAGAAGATCAAAATGATTCATGGCCAGAGAAATTTGTATAATAATATCAACAATATTTTTTATACTTGATCCCATAAAATTTTGTTTCTCAGGAGTACAATCATTGAATTATCCATCACAATTTTCATTATTATGGTTCCCTCTTGTTCTTTCCATTGTTTAAAACCAAAAATCTTAGTATGAGAAATAATAATCACAAGGTAAATTAATAATATCATGAAAATAATTTATTTAATATCTAAATTAGTTAACCTTATTATCAATATATAACACCTTAGGATTAACTTAATTAATCCATGGTCATTATCTATTCAAATAATTCATAATGGTTCTTAAATAAAATGTAAATTAACCTAATCCTATCCATCAGAAGTGTCAAAATAGGTTAATATTATGGGACCATTCATTGTAAAATATAATTATGGTTGACATTTACATGACCAACTCTTTTTGATATTATTACCCCTTAATGCGTATATTCCACAACCACTTCCACCTATAGTATCTAGATAGAGATGAATATTCATATGGAAACTACACTACTTTTTTCTATAACATTGGATATCCTTATAGAATTTGACATATAGCAAGGGTATTCAATAATGTTTTTCAACCTAGTTTCCTAAATTTTGTAAACCTTTCCTATGATAGAAACGGTAGAGTCTCATACTTTTAATAAATAAATAGTACATCATATTATATGAATATTCAAAAAATCACAATAAAATATACCTCAATACTATAAATATTTAGTGTCATTGGAAATGTGGATAAAAAAACAATTTTATTATAAAAACCTTCCATCATTTCCTATTTATTTCTTCAAAACTATAACCCTTATTAGACATAAAATTCTTAAATCCATTCTCTATAACATGGGGATGGAATACATGAGATGGTGTGATCTCATATTTATAGAACAGGTAAACATAATTGGAACCAATAATTGATAATACTTGAGAATAAGAAAAAAATAAGGGTATGAGAGAATGATCTAAACATTATAAAGTCATACCCATCAATTTATATATCATTTAATAGAATGTGGAATAATGTTTCATCAATTTAAATATATAAGTCATAAGATTATGTAATCATAATTAATAAATATTTATCTATGAAAACAAATCATAATAAGAAGATATTATATTTTGGCATTAATATAAGAAAATAAAATCATTTCCTTAGAAAATTGGTCCTACCAAGACTGTTATAGTGGAGTTGGTTCACTCTCCATTCCATTATTACATTAGTCAAGGTTCACTCCCTAGACTATCTTATCATACAAACAAGCTTACTAAGTAGGTTATAATATCCATTGTAGTCTTTATTATCTCATGATATATCCTATATTAACCAATTCATTATAGGGCTATATAATTCATGCACCACTCATGACATAATAAAAACTAAACATATGTGTGCCACATTATCATAAAACATTCGTCATATCATCAAATAATGACCCCTAGACCGGATAAAAGTTTTATAAATATTTAACCATCCAATCCATAAAATATATAGATAATGAATAAATATGTTATCAATGGTTCATATCTCTATCGAATCATAAGAAAAATCAAATCATGTTTTCACAAATAAAAATAATGTTAAAAGATCATTATGACATTCCTTGAGGAAAATACAATTTTTATTTAAAAAAACATATAGAATATAAAATTTTATAATATATTAAATAAAAAATATTATTTGAAAATAAAAAAGGAAATATATAAATTGATATATAAGGAAAAAATTATTCATGATTGTTTGGAAATCTATTTATGATATGTATACTAAAATAAAAATTCATTTCACATTTTTTTGTAAAAAGTCAAAAGTATAATATTAGGAAAATGATAATAATGTTCTGTTAAAAACATAGTATGGAAATTTAAATATATTTAATCAAATGAATTTATCTAATATTTTTATAATATTTAAACACATATTGAAAACATTTTAATGAAAATATTGGCCTAGAAGGAACTAATCTTGACAGAAGGGTAAAACAATGTTGACATCCTTGAAAATATTAATTTGATATCTTATGTACTTAAAAAGAAGAAATTGAATGAAAAAAAATATTTATAGATAACCATAGTATAAGAAAAAAATATATTATTTTAGATAGACAAATCACAAAATTTCATTATCAGATTATTATATTATAAATAATCTTAGTAAAATTGAAATTGGAACTTAAAACCTTTACCTCAAGTCTGTTTTTCATCTCAAGCACTATAACTTCCTCAAAAATAAATTTTCTTTTTATAATTATATAAAACCCATAATAATACCTATAATACCATAAATTTATTAATTATAAAATCTTATCACCCATAAAAACAATTATCTATTAAAATCATCAATTTGGGGGTTAATTTATTTGTTTTTCATGTATTTTTTGTTTGTAAAGTTATATATCATGACCATAGATGATGGTTACTCCATATATAAAACTATAATAATGATGAAATTATTATATAAAATCATTATATAAGCTATTTGTTACCACTCATATAATGTGGTGATGAAAAATTAATTACACCACTACAGATAGACAATTGTCCTTATATATGCATGATTGGCGTTTCCATGTTTCAAGGGATAAAATTACAGATTTGTAAATATTAATTAACCTTTAAAAAATATTTACTATAACATAAATATCATATATAAATATCAAATATTTTATAATAACCAACCATGAATGATGGTTTTGAGAAAAGATTCATATCGCTACGTGGGGATACTAGTTCACATTTACACATGAGTGGTACTCTCATATACAATTGGATTGATAAGAGGTTATAAATGGTTTTGAAGGAATCATAATAACATATAGGTTTATTTATTATATTGTATATGTCATGTTTTGATGCATACACAATGTTTATAGTAAGTATTAGAAGAAATAAAATTTAATGAACTAGGTTAAGATATATACCTATTCTTTGAGTGAAACCCCTTGGATGTATCATTAATACTTGAGGAATTAGTCTTAGGATAATATTTGAAGATCTATGATTAAGTGAAATTTTTTATGGAGGTTTTTATTTGGTATTTTATAATACATGTGGATCAAATTTTGTGATTAATTGAGGAGAAGTGGTTCCCTCTTATAAGTGAGGGGACACTCATAGAATTACTTAAATGATTTCAACAATTTATGGTCAACTCAAAAGTAATATGGAATCAAATAGAAATGGATTATAATTTTTAATAATATAATTTTTAAATATCCTCAACCAATAATAATTTAATTTGTTTGGATGTAAATATGTAATGTCCCAGACTTCTCTGGTCTATTAATTTGAAGGAATCTGGTGGTTGAGGTGTTATGGGAGATCAAGGTGACATATTCTCAACACTTTTCCAAATTTCTAGTTTATGAACAGTGTTTCCATAACAATAGGCTATTTCTAATAGTAGGCTATTTCCTTCACCAAATTTATAGTTCATGAACAATGTATCTAGAATAGTAGGCTATTTCCAACAGTAGGCTATTCCCTTTTCCAAATTTTTAGTTCATAAATAGTGTTTCCAGAATAGTAGGCTATTTCCAATAGTAGGATATTCCCTTGGGAAAATTTCTAGTTCATGAATAATGCTTCTATAATAGTAGTCTATTTCCAACAAAAGGTTATTCCCTTTTCCAAATTTCTAGTTCTTGAATAGTGTTTCCAGAATAGTAGGTTATTTCCAACCACAGGCTATTCCCCTTGCCAAATTTCTAGTTCAAGAACTGTGTTTCTAGACTGGTAAGGTATCCAGACCAATGAGGTTGTATAGTGTTTCTAGACTGGTGATGTTTTCAGAATGGTGAGTCATCCAACACTTTGTCAAAATTTGTGTTTGTGTAAAGTGTTTCCAGCTTCCTACAGTTTCACCCCTTTGACATTTCCTTTGATGTAAAATGCATTTAAATCCTCATTTTAAGGACTCTAAGGCCGATTCAAAGACCATAAATCCTGTTATAATTTTTTCATAATGGTGGGGAAACATTTACTTGGTAAAACCACAGGGTTCAATGAGATCCTCTCATTAATGGAAATATTCAGTGTATCTTAAATCGCATCTCTGTTAAATCTTATTAAGGGATGAGATATACTTTTTCCTTAGTTCATCCTTTTTGTTCCTTGGTGTGAGACGCTCTAACCCTTACTCTATTCCCAAGAAGTCATGGGATCAATCTGCACTCCTCAAATCATCCCTTCCTTGGGTTTTCATTCCTCCTATTGCAACTCCCCCTATTTTGGGTAAACTGGGAGGTATCGATCAAGTTACAATATAAGTTCTTTATGTGAGGAAGAAACGATGATCTTTGATCATCAAGTTAAGAAATTATACCTTCTTCTCTCTTTTATGTGCATCATGTGGGGTGGGTATGGCAATGTTTCCACAAGACATAGTTGAAACTTGACCTCTAACAAAGAAAATAAATGAATATTAAATGGAAGGGGGATGGGGTAGAGATGATGTTGTTATTATTATTTTCTACATTGTGAATTTTATAGGCTTAAGCCTACTGAAAATCATGGTTGTTGGTGGTCCTTGTTTGCGCACTGGTAATGATCTGTTTTCTAGACATGGTAGTGATTAAAAAGGTGCAACATGACAAAAGGGTTAATCACATATACCTGGATATTTAAATGGATTCATGATAAAAGTAACCCCTATGTGATCACCCTGGTTAAACAAAAAAATAAGGAACATGGTGACCAGTGTTGGTCGAATATGTAAACTGCTTGATCTATTTTTAATGATATGCATGAGGAGTCTATTTGGTTCCCTATATGGGTTATTTGGTGGTGTTGTTGAGATTACTGGTTGGAACTGGTTGTGGAATATAACCTATTATATAGAGTTTGATCGATAGTGGACTAGATGATCTTGAAGTTAGATGAACTCCCTTTTCTAGTGTTGTGGCTGCATGCTGGCGGGGAGATGGTTTGAGGCATCTTCCTTTGATTTTTTTTCTTTTTCTTATAATAAAAACCACTTGTGAACTGTTAAATCACTACATTGATGTTTATTTTTTGTTCTTTTTCTTACTTATGTTTGTGTCTATTAGTTTCCCAGTAGTTAAGGAATAGTTTAACTGTAAATTTTCAAACATCGTAACATGAACAGGGAGTTTTGGGATTGTTGTTATGTGCATACTATAGGGGTGGCAGGGTTGTGGCACGTGCATGGATTTTTATTTTAGAATCCATAGGATGGGATGAGTGATTTTTCGGTATTAATCATCTATTTTTTTCATGTTTAGAGTGAACCCCGCCCATTTTGAGCCCTTAGTACCGAACACCCCCATCTCAAGGGGGAGGGTGTTTCCCCTGATTATTAGCTCCTTTATGCTCCCTCTCCTAGAGTTTGTGATGGCCTGAGGTGGTTACTTTTTCCCAAGACTCTTTGGGAATTATGTGTTGTTTTATCCAAGAACCTTTGGGTAGTTTTCTATTATGGATATGAGGCCTAGGTGCTTTAAGACGGAATGATCTCAAGTGTCTTCAGGATGAGGCCCAGGTGTCTTCGGGCGAGATGTGTGACTGTTTTGGAGCCCAGGTGTGTGTGGGTAGAACTGTGTGGGATGTGGTTGTGACAGGGATAAGGTGTTTGTAGGATAGTTGTGTGGTTTTCTCCTAGGTGTTTGTGGGCAGGATATGTGGATTCTTGTGGCCCAGGTGTGTGCGGGTAGGATATGGTTGTGGAACTTGCGAGGAAGGTTTGACACGTAGGATGTCTAAATGACCAGTGGGAGGGTGGTGAGGGGTACCCTGTAATGATGTTCTATACTACAATATACTATTCTTTCGATATTTAGGGAGTGTTCCTTTATAGGTTTTGTGGTTTCTTTCCTTGATCAGTGTCCGGTTACTTCTGTTTTTCACAGGGCATTAGAATGTCTCCCCACATGTGCACCAGAGCTTTAGGTTCCCTGCTGAGTATACATGTATGCTCACCCTCTTTTTACTTTCAAGTTTCCAGGAGGGATTTGAGGACCGTGTGGGACCCTACTAGTCTGGACGTTTGGATTTTTTGACGGTCGGTGCTCATTTTTCTTTTTTTTCCTTTTGGTATTGCACTTTGGAGATTCTTGTACTTTTTTTCAGTTTTGTTTAAAACATGCATGTGGGTTTGGCTTTGGGTTTATTTTTATACATATTTTAAATTGGTTTTTATTGGTTTGATTCTCTTATCTCTCAATCATATTAAAATTTAAAAAAAGATAATTCCTCTTATATTGTGAAAATATATACCCTTGGTGCTAGTCGCCACTCTGGGGTCTACTGGATTGGGGACTTGAGGGTCATTATCTCATCTATATCATGAGGAAGGAAGGGTAAGGAACTTTATTTCCCATTCCCAAATCTTGTCAAAGGTGGTTCATGATATAATGGTATCAGATGTGATGGTTGAGAGATAGGATGAAGTCTAGACTTAGGCACAGTGATAATTTCATGGGATGGTAGGGAAATAGTGCTAGGAAATCTTAGTGTGTGACATATGTCATGGAAGACCGGCTATGACACGAGATTTTAGGGCCCCTCTTGATCTAATTCAAGGACTATGATCCTACCAAACGACCAAGTGAGCCTACATTGATTATAGGGTAGAGACCCCAGGAAAGTAACATGCATCATAACAAATTGTGTTCTTACTTGAATTGTGGTGTCTTCGAGAGAAAATTTAATAAGATGATAATGAAATCTTAAGTAAAATTCCTTGATACTCGGTATTAGGAATTCCTTCTTTACCTTGAAGTTATGGGACTCAGACATCATCCACATGTAGCATGGGCAGTTGAGTCTTAGTATGTTGTTCCGATTGATTAGCAGAGGGCAGACCGAGAGGCGAAGGATGAGAGGTGGCAGCGGACTCTGCGTTCCATTCAGCGACAGACCCTTTGGATGTATGAGGGTATCATCTCTGATGTAGAAATTGAAGGATGGATTGAGGAGCTGGGGATCGCCTTCACTCTCATCCATGCTATGAGAGAGTACTAGGTCCCATTGGTGTTCATCCAGATGAGAGGAGCAGCGCGTCAGTGGTGTATTCTCTACCTCGGGGATAAGATGGAGACAGAGGTTCTGTGGGCCATTTTCAAGAATTAGTTTTGAGAGGAATTCCTTTCTTCTACAGAAAAACCTGATGAAGAGACAATAATTGATATCCCTTCATAAAGAAGTATTTCGGTGAGGGAATTGGTGATCAAGTCCAAGGATCTTCTACGTTTTGCTCTGGACCTCATTATGGATGAGGAGTCTTGGGAAGGAAGTTTAGAGGAGGCGCATTGATCGTCTCTTCAGATTTTTGTTACTCCCTTTACCCTACCTATGTACTTAGTAGTGTAGGAGAAGGATGAGATAGTGTAAAGGATTCACTCATGAGGAGGTGTTTCGTGAAAAGAGATCCAAACGATTTCATCAACTGGAAAGGCAGTCAGCAACAGATCTCTAGTGACAGGGCCTTCCAGGTTTCGACTAACAGGGAGTATGCCTCAGCAGTTCCAGTTTCGATCCTCTGGTCCTTTCCCTTTTTCCTACGGTCCTAGGACTGAGATGATTTTCTTATGGATTTTTCAGGTATATTCAGAGCTAGTGCCTAGCTCGAGCTCAGTATGGTAGGGATGGGTAGGTTCAATGCCCACCTCAATAGTATAAGTTTCCAGCAAGTACTTTTCAGCAGCAGGACTCTACTCCTCTGAGGATAGTCATTGTAGGGGGAGGAAAAACTCAGGGTACTCCTCAGGGACCTTGACCGAGGCATGTTCAAGGAGGTGTTTGATAGAAGAGAGGTAGATGAGTTGTGTGAAATCAATCGCACACTGTAGAGTTAGCAGTTACAGTAGGGCTGGTGATTGTTCGAGGTACGACCTATTTATTCAGCACTCTTGTTTCTACTTTGTTTGATTCGTGGGCCTCTCACTCCTTCATTTCACCTGATCTTTCCCATGCTCTGGGTTTGTATGTAGAAAGACTTCACATGCCCCTGGTGTTGAATACACTAGTTAGAGGTCAGACCAATTTTTTTTATGTTTTCTGAGGATTTAGACTTATGTTAGGGCCATATCAATCTAGTGGGGATCTTCTTCTATTGCAGATGCAGCCATACGATGTCATTATAATCATATAATTTTTGTTCTCCGTGTGTGCTATTATTGACAACCTATGTAGAAGAGCCATTTTTCCGATGAGGAAGGTCAACATGTGGATTTTTTCCCTTAGCGTAGTTGTCATATGGGAAGCTGACATGTGGAGCCTCTTCTTTCTATATTGTCTGGACTATCAGCGGAGTTAGAAGATGTAGAGATAATGGGGGTTCTGGGGGTTTTCAAAGAGTTTCTGGATGCCTTTCCCAAGGAGGTTGTGACTCTACCCCCTCAACGTGATGTTAAGTTCAGTATATACTTAAAACCTGGTGCCCATCTAGTTTTGATGGCTCCCTATCAGATGGTGCCTTCTATGTAGTGAGAGTTTCAGATTTAGATTAACAACCTGATGAAGAAGGGTTTTGTTGGACATAGCGTGTTGCCTTAGGGTGCTCTAGTTTTTTTTTGTGAAGAAGTCAGATGGTGGTCTCAGGCTGTGCATAGATTACCAAAGGATGAATTAGGTAACAGTCAATAACTATTACCCTCTCCCAAGGATAGAAAATCTCTTCAACCAATTGAAGGGATTAGGATGGTTGTCTAAGATCGATTTGTGGTCTAAATATCACCAGCTAAAGGTGAAGGAGAGTGATATCCTGAAGACGTATTCCAGGTGAAAGTATGGGTACATTGAGTTCTTAGTTATGTCATTTGGTGTCATGAATGCACCAATTGTGTTCATGAAACTCATGAACTCTGTTTTCCATGAGTTTTTGGACCTGTTCTTAATTTTGTTCAAAAATGACATTTAGATCTACTGTATGTCAGAAGAGGAGAGCATTGAGCATCTCAAAATAGTCATGGAATCCCTTCAACGCCACTCGATCTATAGGATGTTTTCCATTTTCAAGCACTTAACACGAGAAGTGCACTTCCTCAGACACGTGGTGTATCAGCAAGGGGTATCAGTGGAATTTTCAAAGGTGGAGGAAATTTTTTCTTGTGTAACACTCAACAATGTGGTGGAAGTTCGTTGTTTCCTAAGCTTGGAAGGCTATTACCATAGGTTTTTTCAGAACATATCTCTGGTTTTATCTCCATTGATGACTTTTACTATAAAGGACCAGGCTTTCGCGTGTAGCGAGCATTGTGAGGAAGCTTTTAGCTATTGGAAAGAGAAACTAGTCAGCGCTCTATTGCTCAGGTTTCCAGAGGAAGGAGTTTTATTTGAGGTTTTTTGTGATGCTTCCAGTCCTGGTTTGGGATTTGTGCTGATGTAGCAATGTGGTGTGATCTTTTATGGGTCTAGGCAGTTATGTCCTCATGAGCGTAACTATGCCACCCATGATCTGGATCTTGTAGCAGTAGTGTTTGCATTGAAGTTGTGATGGCATTACCTCATTGGGGAGCACATTGTGGTCTTCACTGATCACAAGAGTTTAAGGTATATCTTCTCCCAATAGGATGTGAATATGTGGAAGAGGAGATGGGTGGAGTTTCTGAAAGACAATGACATTGAGGTCTCTTACACCAATGTAAGGGGAACATTGTGGCAGATTCCTTGAGCAGAAAATCACAGAAGGAAGTAGTTTGAGAGTCTGCAGATGCTCAAAGAGCAATAGGAGAATTGGTTTCCTTACACCTAGATGCGATGGAGGATGGTGGGAGAGTCTGTTTGTTTTAGATGAAGGTATAGTAATCTCTGATGCGGAAAGTGGAGGAGTCTCAGTGGGGAGACTCAGAGGCTGAAGTGATGTGTCATCACATTGACCAGGTAAAGGCTCCTGAAGGGTGGTCGTAGGATGGTCAGAATCAGATGTTTTTATGTGCAAGGTTGTTTTTTCGAGAGGTGATGGATGGGGAAGTTTTTCATGAGTTCCATAGATCATCCCTAGTGGTACACCCTGGAGTTTCCAAGATATACTGAGGCCTGAGGGGACAGTTTTTGTGGCCCGGGGCGAAGTAGGTAGTGGTGGAGTTTGTGGAAAAGTGCCACATGTGTCAGTAGGTAAGGGTTGAGAACCATGTTCCTAGAGGTTTGTTACAGCCTTTATATGTCCCTGAGTGGAATTGGGATGATATCTCAATGGATTTCGTCATAGGTATTCCCAGGACTCAAGAAGGATACGATGCAATCTGGTTCATGGTGGATCGGCTGACGAAATCAGATCACTTCTTGGTGATCAAGGAGTCGATCTCATTGAGTGCCTTAGCACAGAGGTATGTAGATGAGGTGGTCTGGTTACATGGATTTTCGAGATCTATTGTCTCAAACAGAGATACATAGTTTACCTCATAAGTCTGGAGGGGATTGCAGTATGCTTTTGGCATCCATCTACGCCTTAGCACTACCTTCCACCTCCAGACAGATGGGCTAACATAGCGGACTATCCAGACATTATAGGACATTATACGGGAATGTGTTCTGGATTTTGGGGGATCATGTGTACGAAACATGCCTCTGGTAGAGTTTTCTTACAATAACAGATACCAATCTATCATTTTCATGGCATTATTCGAGGCATTGTACGTAAGGTCGTGTCATTCACCCGTGTTCTACACATAGGTTGGTGAGGCAGGTGTTATTAGGCCGGAGGTGGTGAAGAACACCACATAGAAAGTTCAGCCTATTCATTTGAGAATGAAGATAGCTCAAGATCGTAATAATTCATATTTCAATCATAGGAATAGGCCTTTAGAGTTTGAGGTCAGAGACCATGCATTCTTATGGGTTTCCCCTCATTGTGGGCAACGAAGGTTTGGTTGTGGGAGTAAGATTTCTCCCTGGTTTGTTGGTCCTTTAGAGGTATTGGATTATGTTGGAGCAGGGGCATATCTGAAAGAACTTCCCCTTCAGATGAGCTGGATACATAATGTTTTCCATGTATCACAACTCCGTCTTTATCTTCATGATGACTCACACATCATCGATTGGAGTGAGAATTACATTGACAATGATGTGACCTTAGAGGAGCGGTCGGTAGAGATCTAGGACCTCAAGGAGAAGGTGTTGTGTGGGAATTCTATTCCCTTGGTTCATGTCTTGTGGAAACACAGTGGCATCGAGGAGATTACTTGGGAGCATGAGTCCCATATGTGTTCCCGTTAACCAGAGTTCTTTTAAGTTGTTGTGTTGAGTTATTCATTGATGCTTTCTTTTTTGTACCTTTGATGTGATGTTATGATTGACTTTTTTAGATATTGAATTATTATTCCCTTTGTATCTAGATGTGTGTGATTTGTTTGAATGTGTGGGAAAGGGAGGACCTGACTCATAATCAGGATGCATTAATGTGGATGTAATTAAACTCATACGGGCGAGTCAGTGTTGCCCGAAGCAGATAATATCTTGACATGTAGGAAGTAACTCCCTGACCCATCTATTAGGACAGTGTGATCTTTGGGGTTGGTTTAGTTGTTTAAATGTTATAACTCTTGGGGGGATTGTTCTCAAATGTCAAGGTTTTGTCCCAGCTTTCGAATAACTTAGGGTTGTTTGCCCCTGAGAGGTATCTTATGGGGTGGTTGTTTGGACCCCTCTTTTCTTCTAGGTTGGTTTTTAATTCTTGAGGATGAGAATGTTTTAAGAGGTATATAATGCAATTTCCCAGACCTCTTCGTTCCATTACATTGTAGAAATCTGGTGTTTGAGGTGTTCTAGGAGGTCAAGGTGACTTATTCTTAACACTTTTCCAAATTTCCAGTTCATGAACAGTGTTTTAATAATAGTCGGTTGTTTCTAATAGTAGGTTATTCCCTTTTCCAAATTTCTAGTTCATGAATAGTGTCTCCAAAACAATATGTTATTCCCTTTTCTAAATTTATAGTTCATGAACAGTGTTACCAGAACAGCATGCTATTTCCAATAGTAGGCTATTCCCTTTACCAAATTTCGAGTTCATGAATACTGTTTCCAGAACAGTGTTCTATTTTCAATAGTAGGCTATTCCCTTTTCAAAATTTCTAGTCCATGAATAGTGTTTCCATACCGGTGACATTTCCAGACCAGTGAGGTTCTATCATGTTTATGGACTAGTGAGGTTTTTAGAAAGGTGATCCATCCAACACTTTGTAAAATTTCATGTTGGTGTACAATGTTTCTAGATTCCTACAATTTCAGCCCTTTGATGTTTCCTTTGACATAAAATGCATTTAAATACTCATTTTAAGGACTATATGGTTGATTCAAAGGCCATAACTCTTGTTTTAATTTTTATTTGTAATCGTGGGGAATCATTTACATGGTAAAACAGTGGGGTTTAATGTGATCCTCTCATTAATGAAAAAATTCAATTTATCTTAAATCATTGCTCCGTTAAATCTTATTATGGGACGAGAAATCCTTTTTCCTTGGTTATTTCTTCTTGTTCCCTGCTGCAATACATTTGAAATCTTCCTATGTTCCCAAGAAGTCATGGGATCAATCTGAAATCCTCGAATCATCCCTTCCTTGGGGTTTCACTACTCCTATTACACCCCCTATTTTGGGGAAACTGGGAGGTATCTATCACATTCCAATATAAGTTCTTAACATGAGGAAGAAATGACGATCTTTGATCATCAATGTAGGAAATTCTACCTTCATCTCCCTTTTATGTGCATTATGCACAGTGGGTATGACAATGTTTCCACGAGACATAATTAAATATTTACCTCTAAAAAAGATAATAAACGACTATTAAATGGAAGGGTGATGATGCAGAGGTGATGTTATAGTTATTCTTTTCTACTTTTTGAATTGTATAGGCTTAATCCTACTAAGAATCATGGCCGCTGGTGGTCGCTATTTGTTCATTGGCGATGATATATTTTTTGGACATGGTAGTGATTAAAAAGGTGAAACATGAAAAAAAGGGATAATCACATATACCTGGATGTTTAAATGGATTCCGGGTGAAATTAACCCATGTATGATCACCCTAGTTAAACAAACAAAAATAAGGAACATGGGGACCAGTGTTAGTCGAATGTGTAAACTTCTTGATCTATTTTTAATTATATGCATGAGGAATCTATTTGGTTCCCTGTACAAGTTATGTGGTGGTGGTATTGAGATCATGGGGGGGGAACTAGTTGTGGAATAGAACCTACTGTTGAGAGGTTGATCAATTTTGGAATAGATGATCTTATAGGCAGCTGAACTGTCTTTGGTTGTGTTGTGGCCGCAAGCCAGAAGAGTCGTGGTTTGAGGCATCTCCCTCTGAATTTTTTTCTTTTTCTAATAAGAAAAACCTCAAGTGAACTGTTAAATCGCTGCTTTGTTGTTTCAGTTTTGTTGTTGTTCCTACTTTTGGTTGTTCCTGTTAGTTTCCTATTCATGAAGGAATAGTTGAACTTTAAATTGTCAAACATGATAACTTGAATGAGGGGTTTTTGGATTGTTGTTCTATGCATTCCATAGGGGTAGTAGAGCTATGAAATGTGCTTGAATCATCATTTCAAAATCCATAGGATGTGAATAGTTATTATTTAGTTTTAATCATGTATTTTCTTCGGATTTAGAGTGCACCCCACCCATGTTGAGCACTTAGTGTCAAACACCCCAATATCATGGGGGAGGGTGTTTCCCCTTGTCGTTATCTCCTTTCGTCTCCCTCTCCTAGAGGTTGTGATAGCCTAAGGTGATTACTTTATCCAAAGACTCTTTGAGCATGGTGTGTTGTTTTAGCTCAGAACCTTCGGGCAATTTTTTGTTATGGATATGAGGCCAATGTGTTTTCAGGAAAAATGTTCCCAAGTGTCTTCGGGATGAGGTCCAGTTGTCTTTGGGTGAGATGTGTCACTTTTGTGGAACCCATGTGTGTGTGGGTAGAACTGTGTGGGGTGTGGTTGTGATAGGGCCTAGGTGTTTGTGAGCAGGTTCTGTGGTTGTGGCCCAGGTGTTTTTGGGAAGGATATGTGGATGGTTGTGGCTAAGGTGTGTGCGGGTAGGATATGGATGTTGAACTTGTAGGGATATTTTGATGTGTAGGATGTCTAGATGACTGGTTGGAGGGTGGTATGAGGTACCCTATGATGATGTTCTATACTACTATATACTTGGCATGCGATATTTAGGGAGTGTTCCTTCTAAGGTTGGGTGGTTAGTTTCCTTTCCTGGTGTCTGGTTACTTCTTTTTTCACGGGGAATTAGAATATATCCTCACTTGTGCATGAGAGCTTTAGGTTCTCTATTGAGTATACTTGTATGATCATCCTCTATTTACTTTCAGGTTTCCATAAGGGATTTAAGGACTATGTCGGACCCTACTAGTCTGGACGTTGGGTGTTTTTGCTGGATGGTGCTCAATTTTCTTTTTTTTCTTTTTGGTATTTCACTTTGGAGATACTTGTAGTTTTGTTTTAGTTTTGTTTAAAACATTCATGTGGGTTTGTCTTTGGGTTTATTTTTATACATATTGTACCTTGGTGTTTGGTGGATGTCTTATCTTATCTCTTGAACTTGTTGAAATAAAAGATGGTTAACGCCTCCCATATGTTGAAAATATATACCCTTGGTGATAGTCGCCACTCCGGGGCCTAATGGAGGTGGGACTTGGGGGTAATTATCTCTTATTCGTCTTGAGGAAGGAAGTGTGGGGAACTTTTCCACCACTTCCCCTATCTTTCCAAAGGTGGTTCGGGATAAAATAAAACCCATATCTCATGGTTTAACCCACTAGGTAAACATCTTTTAACATTAATCAAGGGAGAAAATGTTATTTATTTTATAATTCACTATGACCACAAATTAATTTTAACATATTATACTATAATAATTATGATAATTAAAAATATGGAATAATTTTTAATATATTCAATTCCAATTAGTGTCATAATTTTATTTAAATTAACCACTCGCATCATAATAAAATCCCATTTCTATAAAATGATTTTTTAAGAGTAAAACATTATTGCATACATTTCATGAATTATAAAATCAACAAGAAGAATTTTAAAATATTATGTTGAAAAAATAATCTATAAAAATAACTAAAAATATTAATCAAAATAGATAAATTTAATTTATAAAGTTAAAAACATATTGTGCGCATAAAATCTCTATTTTAGATAAATGTGTCTTAAGCCAAAAAAATAACTCATACTAAAAATTCACATTCATATAACATTGAAATTCTTATTTTAAAAATGATATTTATTTCCTCCAATATAATAACAAGAAATTATATAAATTAAATATAATTATTATGTGTAAAATTTGAAAAAAAAAACTATTTTTGGAGAAAATATATTTTGAAGTATAAATTGACTTCATTGACAATTGAGTACTTATTTATTATGAATTGATAAATAAATTTGGATTAATAATAATATTTATAAATATTTTTCATAATTTTTTTAACATTATTCATAACCACCAATTTAATTTCTCGGTTATAACAAATTATTATATAATAGTTCATGTAAACTCGGGGTTGCGTGTATGGAAAGCTATGAAATCATCAAGTATCATTTCTAAGTAAATATAAATAAAATCATGGGGTGTTTCATAATATCAATTTATTATTGGTTTTAATTAAATTTATAGATTATATATTTAATAAAATATTTTAACATTCCATTTATATTTCTAAAAATGTAAGGCATGGAAGATAGTTCAATTTTTTTCTAAAAAATTATATTTTCTAAAAATTGATATTCATTATGTTCTACATGCTTATTTTATATTATATTCTTACACTTATACAAATTTAATTTGATAAAATGGATATCGTGTTATGAATCATAATAATTTATATAATTTAATAATTTTAACATATATTTTTTCTATAAATAATTATAAAAACTATAAAATTTTATTAGAATAGTTAATATTGAAACGGGTTTATTGAGGGGGTTATAATGAGATAAAAGGGTAGGAATACCACATAAAATTTTAAAATTATTATTAGTTAAATAAATTTAAACCTTATATTATCTTATATTCATATCATTTTTTATTTTTTTCACTTTCTCATGAATGCGACCTTATATTATAGAAATATTTTATGTAATTCCATGCATGTGCCTCCCCACACTTTTAAAAGGGATCCTTTTATCCACCATTAATCACATAATTTTGGCCTTCTATCTCAACCAATCACTATTAAAAATTATTTTAGATAAATTCCATTCATACATAATCCCATGTTATTATATTAAGGTGAACCATTCATGGATAAGGTGTAAGACAAAGGAGGTCTCTCAAAGAAGATGTATAAATATTAAATAAGATCTTTCAATTTTTTTTCTTATTTAAAATCATATAAACATAATATATCCAAAAAAATGATATATAAAGTATCTTAACTATTATTATATTTTCTTATCATGATGGAATTCCATTTCCCATATCTTCTCCATCAAATGGGTAATGAAAGTATATCTCATAAATATGTGTTGACTACAACCTCCATGTCGAAATATGATTCATTCTCTCTCAATATTTTGAATGTTTGGTTATTATGATATATTTAATGTATATATATATATTATTTATTATATAATAATTATATTTTGAATGTGAGTTATTATTTAACTTTATTTCCTTTCAACCATCAAAAATTGGAAAACATCACTTGTTTTTACATATGGAATACCATCTCCACAAACTGATGTAGTATGTTTTTTATCAACTCTTTGTATAAATGTTTATAAACATGTGTATAATTATTAAAAATTACTATACATGAAAAAAACATTTAACACCCAAAAAATGATTCTTTTAATAAATAATTCATAGTAAATGGGTGTTGAAAAGTTATAAGTGGACCATATATGGTATTAAAGGAATCATTATGGTTCTGGAATATATGTATAATAAACTGAAATTTATTATATAGGATTCCAGAGAACTTTCAAGAAATTTAGACTCAAGGTTAGGGTTTTTCATCTAAATTCTATTTGATTAAGACATGTTTGATGACATAAACATATTTAGGTTTATGAGGTGTTTATTTTAGTGTTACTATCTTGGTAAATTCATTTCTAACAAAGAAATTGTGGATACTAGACTTCAAGTGTGCATCCGCATATGCATGAAGTTTTTAACCAGTAATGGGGGTGTAAGGAACATAGTGGGGAGGCTATAACCTCATGAATTGAGTAGTATAAATTGAAGGAAAATATATGTAACCGAACTTATGACCAAGAAGAATAAATACCAAATCAGATAATCAAAATAATAATAAAAACCATGATATGATAAGTTGAATGTAACAAAATTACATGTTTCAGTCATAAAGTTAATAAACTAAGCTGACTCTGTAGACACAACAAAAAAATCCCTAGTCTTGAACTACATACATGTCTTGTTGCTTTGATCCAACCATTGTAGAAATCACACAATAAACCATTTAAATTGTCTATAGCTGAATTAAAAATGTTTTTATAGGTACTAAATTACATCCAAATTGGGTCTGAGTAAAACTCAATAGGCCAACACCCATAGTTTCTAAACAATATATTTTGAATATATAGTGAAAAAAATAATATTATAAATATGTTATCACAAAGCATCAAATAAACCATCTGAACCTAGAGCTCTAGGTTGAAACCCAGGGTAAGATAAACCTACATTAACTCTATTATGGATATCTCTCTCATATAGTAGATCCTCAAATATAGGACTAATTCCTTATAATAGTATTGGACTCACCTACATATGATGAATCACCGATATGAAGTCTTAGGTAACATAGAAACACCGGGCACCATGAGAATGGACCATGATGGAATCCTTTACATCTACCCATGGGAAAATATTATTCTAGGGGTAGTGTCACCATATCACAATAGACTCTGAACCATGATAGAGACACATACATGATCACATGGTGCAACGTCAATCCATGGGGAGATAACCATATCATACTGTGATCTAAACTATGTTAGATCCAATTATGAGTTTTCATAGTGAAACATCATACCATGGATATAAAACCATATCATACTAGACTCTAAATAATTCTAGATCTACATCCAAGTTCCCATGGTAAAATGTCATACCTAAGAAAAGTAACCATATAGATTGGTGGATTCTCCTGACTAGGATGAATCAATGGTGCCACATCTCATGAGATAACAAATCATTCCATCAGGTTCCATATCAACGTTAAAAAATTTCAAGAAAGAAAAAATCATTACATGTGTAAACCATAAAAATAATGTTATTATAAGCCAATTTGGTAAATTCATCAAATTACCAACATATAATCCATTTATTCGAAATATTTGAATTCTAATATATGTGAAGAGTCGCTAAAATCAAATCATGAAAATTCACCAGTTTTCACAATTTACATGTTATGTCATGTTTATATGGTTATTAAAATTATCAATAGTTTCATTTTAATGAAGGTACTCTAGGTTCATTCAATCAAAAAATCATCCTTGGTTAAAATGATTTCACACTTCTTGGGTGCCCACCAATCCATGTCTCAATCCAACAAACCCAATGGGATCCATTTGAAATATAAGCATGTGAATATCATTATGTAGTGATTTATCCATATGGTTAGGTTGTGCCTATAGCATACTGACATGATCACGATTATTGAAAATAGTAGTGAAAATAAATATAAATTAGGGAGTCTTTCTAGAACAAAAACCTCAAAAGAAGGAAAGATATAAAAAATACTCCATGTCCAAGTTATAAATGGGTTTATAATTTATTCTATTTAACTAAAGACCAAGAAATGTTTTCATCACATACATCCAAAGTATATCAGGGTTAGGTAATCTAGAATTAGTTTTGTACTTAAGAAAAAAATGAGATAAGAAGGAGAATAAGGATTGGAGTTACTTGATTCAGAATCTAGGTCTAGATAACCCAGAGCCAATATGTTCATTCTTCTGGATTAAAGTGGATTCCCAGAGATTGCCTGCATAAGGGATGAAATTGAGAGAGGAAAGGGAATAATCTATGAATCAAAATTAAATTTAGTTTAGAATGATTAATTGGTAACACCGAATTCATGATGTGAATAGGGGTCTCACACTATGAATGAATCATTTTTACACAAAGGCTAAGAAATCTCTCACCTTTAATTAAAATCCTAGAAAAACTACTTTCTTACCCTGAACCTATTTGATGCTGTGAGACTTCAATACAAGGACTACCCATAGACTTTCAGGCTATGAATGATATTTAGGGGGTTTTCCTAGAACCATTCATACCTTGAATGATTTTCATGGGGTCTTCCTTTTTTAATTCATGTAGTGAGTTGAAAATCAGTGGAGTTAATTAATTTTTTAGCTAGAATTTATCTCCCATCATTCATCAACCTATTACTAACCTTTCTAGAATAAAATAAGATTAAATAGGGAAAACCAAATTATAAAAAACATATGTTATATTAAATAAAAACTAAAATAGTTATATACCTAGAAATGATTATATCTTGCGACATCTCCACCGTATAATACCTTGTTCCCATGTTATGCTCTAAAGTATCTCTAGGGGTATCCGTGGAAAAGGCTTGGCCACTATGTCCACACATTATATTCCCTCTCCCATGTATCCCCTTGTACCCTACCATAATTCCACTACTCTCTAACTATAGGTATGGTCTTCCCACATAAATTATCATTATTATGTTCATTGATACAAATCAGTTTCTCCGTAATGTATGCATCAACATACAACTAAAAATTATCAACTTCTACAACATTAGAAGTATTAAGATGGTATCACTAAAGATGTTACACATGAAACACATCATTCATGGAACTGTATTACTTTGGAAGGTCCAAATAGTATGAAAATAGATAAAACCTTTTGAATATATTGAAAGGACCAAAAAACATATGACTTAACATCCCTTGTTTCCTAACACAACATTTCCATGACATAGGAGAAACTCTAATAAATAAATTTTTGCCATTTTAAAATGTTATATGACATATAAAATGGTCAAAATATGATATCTAATTTCTTTTCATGGCCACCAACCACTTTTTTATTAAATCTATCTACTTATACATCTTCTTTATGAGACTAGGTCCAACGTGCATTGAATATCCTACCTTTATCCATTAAAGAGGTGAACTATATGGATTTCCATACACATCCTTGACCTGAGACATTTTTATTGATGAAGGGAACCTATTATTATTTTAAAATTACATGATTTATATATTCTATCACCTTTTTTTGTTATGCAATATATATATTTTTCAAATATTTTTTATTTCTTTGATATCATTTGTTACATGCAACGCCGAGTTTTAATGAACCTTGAAATACTATTTATATTATAACATAAACATTTCCATTCTAAAATAGATTATAAACTTGTAGGTAAGAATAAGGATGACAATTTTTTTAAAATTTAGTATAACTATTTTATGTAAAGAAAACATATTGTTTAAAAATTTCATAATTTTTAGTAGTCACTGACACAAAAATATCTTTTTCTCAAAAAATGTTTTTATTTTTTCTGGGTACAAAAATTAAAATTAATTATTTCAATTTTATATAATTTAATTTAATAAATAAACTTCATTTTTTATATCTACAATTAAAAATATTCAAAAATGTAATTTCTTTATAATTTTTTGAAAAGAATAATTTATCAATGAATACTAAAAAATTCTATTTTTTATTACAAACTTACTTTTAATTTAAAGAATTAAAAAGATCTATTTTATTTTAAGAATTGTTTTAAAAATAAAAAATAGTAAAATTATATATTTAATAATATAATTTACAACTTTAAATTCAATTTCATATCAAATTTTTATATTCAATCCTTCAACACTTATGAAAAAAATATCTTTCGAAAAATGATTTTTCATATCGTCTATATAACTAATTTGAAATTAACAATATCCACTTATATTTATTGAATTTTGAAAACTGTATTCCGTATGTGGGATAATAATAATTAATATTATATAATTATTTTAACTTAATTTTTGGCCATATATAATTGTAAAATCTATAAAAATTAATTACCACGGTTAAGGTTAAAACAAGTTTACAAGGTGGTTAAACTAAAATTATAAGGGTTAAAATGACCTATAAACATGTACAATTCAGATTTTATTTCCAAATTTAGACCTTATATCATCAATGGTTTTCCAATGGTCCATTATAGAGACTTTTTTAATTTTTAAAACATTGGTATACATTTTTCTTTTTAAAAATACCATGGTTGTCCTCTGCCCCACTTACAAATGGGAACCCATTTCCTCTCTTATTAAATTATAAGAATAATTTATTTCATAAAAATTCCTTAAAAAATAACTTCATAATTTTTCTAAACATGTTCTATAGGACTTATTTTTATTATTAATCCCTCCTAATAAGTCTTTTGTTTTAATCCTATAGAGGTTCTAAGAAGAAGTGTTATCGTTCTGAATCAATCATTTTTTTATTTCCTCTTCTTCCAATATAAAATATATTAAAACTATGATTATATAATAAAATTATTATCTAAAATTTAATTAAAATTTACTATTCTAATTTCATTACCCACATCCTTCTCCTATTATATTACATGGGAAAAAACAGTCGATCATGTGAATAGTGATATACCGACTGACGAACAGATGTAATTCATTTTCCAAAACCAACTCTTGTGAATTTATATAATGATGTATTTAAAACATTTATATGAAATTAAATACTTAATTATACTTATATAATTATAATATTACATTTTTTTATTAACATCCAATCTGTTGGAAAATGATAATGTCTTTCATGCGTACGTGCAGACTACCGCCCCCACGAAGTGATGTGATATGCTTTTCATTTTATTTTCAAATATATGGTAATAAGGATATATATAATTAATATATAATATATAAATGAAAAAATATATATTCTTTATAGGTTATATTTTATTTTCATTTCTTTTTTTTCTATCCATAGTGGTGATCGAAACAACGTACATGCATTTGTACGACATACCGTCTCCATAAACCGTGTAATTCATTTTCTATGTATAAATTTTATGGATTACTATAAATATATATATGATGAATATATATTATATTTATATCATGGTTAACATTATAATTATTATTTAACCATGATAAAATAAAAATGACCTGAATTTCAAAACCGAAACATACATGAAAAATGAAGTATTTGTTACCAAAAATCTGATTTTAACAAGGAATTGTTAATAGAAGGGTAATAAATGGTCATAAGTAAATCATATATGGTATGATATATTTGATTATGGTTATATAATAGTTTTATAATAAACATATAGTTATTATATAAAATGTTTTAATGTTTACAAATAATGTCGAGACTTGGAGTAAGAGTTTAGTTTGAAATTTTCTTCTTTGGGGCATACATTATATTATGAACCAATATTATTTTTGGAGGTATATATACAGAACATTTTAATATTTATATAATTAATTTATTTATTATCATGATATTTATATTTTAATTTAATTTTAATCTTTTAGGATGCTAATGATTCAAAAGTTACCAAACCATGTAATGGGTTTTTCATCACACATTTATTCCCATGAGACAAAAACCATGTTCATCACTTGTGTCTTCTCTTGGGAATTCGGGCCACCGGTTTGGGAATTCAGGTCATCAATGGCCTTCAGGCCATAGGGCCTTCGGGTAACGTAGACCATGGAATATCCTAGTTCACACAGAACAGGCCCCAGAAGAGGATCAGAGCAACAGGAGTAGCAGCCACCAGATGCAGAGCTAACCGCATTGGTAGAATGAGAGGGTATGGTAGATGCCATCAGGACTAGGAACTGTGCATCTTTGTACGGGGAAATGATATCCGATCAGCAATGCAAGGTGGGGTTCTAGGAGATCAATGATGTAGAAAGCTGGGGAGGGACAGTTCAAGTGGGTTGGGCCTACGGGTCATGTATTGGGCATGGTATGCCTCTGGGCCTTCAGGTCATGTGTTGCATGTTTTCTAGGCCTTGTGCCTTGGGCCTACGGGTCATGTACGGGTTCCCCTTCAACCCTTAAAATGGGGATTATCCATAATAAAATAAAAAATAAGTCTTTCGGGCCATTCAGGAAAAGGTGGTAAAGGGTTATGTTAAAATATCATCATTTTCATGGTTTTTTATGATTAAGTTGTCGATGATGAAATATTATAATCCCTATCTCAATAATATAATTAATTTTATTCTATTATTTTTTTTCTATATAATAAATGGTTTTCTTTAATTTTTTTCCCATTAATTACTCAAGAGACTGAACCAATATTTTTTATCAAAAATTTTCTTTATTTCTATATTTAGTTCAAAACCATTTTTCTTCTATGTTTATGTTTTCTAAAAATGTTTTAAATAATGTTTTCAATATTATCTAAATAAATTTTCAATTCATTTTTAATATTTTCCTAATATTTACATTTTTCTTAAAATGAATCTCCTTATCATTTTCCTAACATTGTAGTTATGAATTTTTGCTGAAAATGTGAAAGCAATATATGTTTTAACATGTACACCATGAATGGAATTTTCTACCATGATGATAAAAAAATGATTTGAAGATTACATTAATTGATTTCAGGGTACTTTTAGAATAATAATTTTTCTTTAATATTTGTGAATTTTTTATATTTTAAAGTAGTTATTTTAAAATATAAATGATATTTTACTCAAAAAAAATTAATGATATTCTTTTAGAAAATCTATTCATAAATCTAAAAAACCCTTGGTGTTAGAATTGTTTTAATCAAGATATGATCCTATTATATAATTATTATTATTTCTATGGGTGGTATATTATTATTATTATGATGAACATATTTTTTTAATATATGTTTCATTCACACATGTTATAGTATGGTAAAATTTTTATGAAACCCGTTTACATCATATGAGGTATTATATGATGAATGTTCATTATCTTGGGGATTAAAATTGTATATATTATGTGATAGGTCATTTGTATACCTCCCTCCTATTATTTGGGAACAAATCTATTTATCATGAGATAATTATGGAAAACAAGATAATATGCTTGATCTACTATGTTAAACAAGATAATGTGCTCGATCCACCAAGGGAAACGAGTCAATGTGCATAATCCACTATGGGAAATAGGTGATGATGCCTAATACTCTATGTTATGAGGAATAGGTAGGGATTAATGATCGACTATGATTTTATGGTCTCATTATTTAATCTTAACATATCAAATGGTTTCTATAAATATTATGGTTCCCCACTTATGTCATATAAACATATATTTCATGATTAATTTGTGATGATTTATCACTCTTGTAATACATGACTTTGAAATAAAAATGTTTTATTCAATGATTCATGTTTATGATCTTTGAAATATTAGTTATGAACCTTGTAAGTTATGTTCATTATCTCATACTCGTATTCTTATCTTATTCCTTATAATGTCCTTGATTTAAAACTCCCATGTTTTCCCTTACTAGGAATCTAAGATCTTACTTTATTTTGTTTACTTTCCACTGGTTATGAAGATTAGTTTATGTAGGGTGTGTCTATGAAGTATACTGAATGGGATGATATTTTTTTATATGTTTAAGATATTTCATAAAATAAAAAATTGTATCTAGTAATCAAATACACAAAAAAATTAAGGGGTCCTTAGGCATGTATTTTTGAAATTTATAGGATATTCTTCTAAAAATATGTGATATTTATATATGAAAATCATGTATCCTAATAAAGATGTTGAAACCAAGTAACAGTAAAGTCCAAAACATAATATCACAATATTTCCTCTATAATATAAATCATCCTTTCAAATTGGCCATCAGTATGATAATAATAGGCTATACATAGAAGGACCTCTAATCCCAATTTTTTTTGGAGACCATAATATAATATTCTTATGAAATAGGTATCATGATAACAAATGATACTTCTAAAATCACCATGTACCTAAACTGTTTATCACATATAAATAATAGCCATATCATGGATTGTGAAGATCTTAAAATTGGATTGAATTGGGATACCATCATCATTCAATCCATGATCACTCATACTGTATCATTTAAATCTGGTTTTTTTGGGTAATTCCATCATGAAATCCAGAGTGAAATCATCTCACTTCCATTCTGGAATAAGTAGGGGATATAATATCCAAATAAGCCTCTGGTGCTCATCCTTCACCTGATGACATGTGAAATATCTCAATAAATCCCACAATATTCTTCTTAATCCTTATACACCACTACTATCTATGAAGATCATGATACATATTTATTATTCCTAGACTTACCACACATCTAGAATCATGGAACCCCCTCATCAGCTCCTCTTGTAAAACAAAAGGAAACCAGACATAGTTATGCTTGTGAAGAACATTTCTTTCTCCAAGAGGCCATCCTCAGGGTGGATACACCCCATATTAGTTGTCTCTCAGAGCTAGGACCTCTAGATATGTTAATTATAATCTCTTTATCTATTCAAAAATAATGGTTATAACTGAGTTTGAAGTTATAGTTATCCATCCATGGGACACCTAGACATTGATATTCTTGTACGCCAAGAGTGTCATTAGTTTCCACTAATCACATGGCTATTTCACCTCCTTTTTGCCTCTTTTGGATCAAATAATCAACAAATACATTTCCATCTCCTAAAGTTCAATCCATCACAAAGATGAAATACTATAGGTACTCAATCCACCTCCTCCGCTGAAGGTTCATGTCTCACTGAGAAAAGTTTTACATAAGGCTCTTGTGGTCCATGTATACTACAAAACACTAACCCAAAAGATATATTCTCTAAATTCTCATGTGGTGTACCACCATAGATAACTAAATATAATGAGTAGGGTATTTAAACTTATCTAGTCTCAGCTATCCGGATCCATATGAAACCACTAAATCCTCCTACATCAGAACTTCTCTAAGTTAATATATGGATGTAATACTATTAAGGTATATTACTTACTCAGCATAGGTAGGGTGATGATGAATATATAGTTTATCCTTCTATTTTTCTCTAGGAAAGACTCTCTCAAGAATCTGAAAAAAAAAACTTCACCCCATTTTTGTCTATCCCATACATCGATTCTTGCAGACATGACAAGTCTTATATGAAATAACAATAATTTTCTTCTAGGCCCAGAGAGTTCCAAATCTCAAATTCATCGTCGGGATGATCCCATGATCCCAAAACATCTAAATTATTTGGTTCCAATTACACAATAACCATGGAGGAAACATGTCCAAATAAATACATTCTATCAATCTAGTAATTTCATTTTGATAGATTGTCATAAAGACGATGCTCCCTTTGTGTACTCATGACGATGTCAAGATGTTGGGAATATCCATCTATGTACTATGATTAAAAAAAATTAATTAATTAAAACCACCAAAAAATTATCTAGAAAAATATAATGGATTTTTTTTATCAAGGCCATACAAACTACTAGTGAGTTCATTATATCGAATGTCATTGTGAAGAACATATAAAAACCATACCTCCTCCTAAAACCAATCAGAGGTATGTCAGATGGTATCACCCTAAACTGATAGTACCATGACATCATTTATATCCTAGAAAAGATCTCAACACCTCTCAACTAATCAAATATACCATCAATTCTTGGAAGAGGTTACCAATTCTTGACATATTTCTTTAATCTATCTTAATCCACACATAATCCCAACATGTCTTCAACATTTAAAAATAATAATGTCACAAACCCATGGATATGTACTAGGTCATATAAATCACTTCTAATTGAGATATTTCAACATAACATTCAAATCAATAATCTTTACTGGTTCCATCACGTAATGATGAATTGAAACCGGATCAACTCCCAGAACTAACATGATCGTGAACTTGACCTCCCACTTAGGTGATCATCCAAATAATTCACTAGGAAATATTTCCTAGAAATTTTCTACCACTAGATGTAATGTATGTTAATACATTACAACATCATCAATATCAATTCATGTTATATGATCCATGAGACAATCCAATATTCACTTTATTGGTCTTGCAAGAAAAACTTCAATATCCCACTCAACCTTGTGATCATTTCACTCCCCTTCTATATATTAAAAGGTAACTCCCATTAGATAATAGTTGATATTATCCTAGTACAAAACTATAAAATACATACTGATAATAAAATTGAATCCTAAAATTCCTAAGACAAATATATTCCAAAAGAAATGGTATCCAACAAATTGAAGAGAACATTCCTTTCACCATTTGATATGATTTGTTCGCACTCCAAGCTACATGTCGGTTGTCATAACCCCATAAAATATCAATAATGACAATGAAAAAATGATTTAAAATGTTTAAATTAAATGTAATTTGATGATCCTATATCAAACAAAACATGGGAAAGTGAATATGACATAAGAACTATACCTTTGATGGTAAAATATTGATCATCCAGACTATTCGAAGTATACTACATAGGATGCCTCCAAATCAACATCTTCCTTATTATACACTATGAATCCACAATACTGATATATCTCTATATAGTAACACCACCCTTGTGTTAGGGTACAATTCCCCCTACCGAGTCCTATACATATAGTTGAACACTAGTTACCCCTTTGTTGAGGGGCAGCCTAGTCCCTCCTAAAATCCAATGTCTATCATGCTCCACATCCACTGCTCTTCTACCCAAGTCTCATGCAGAATATTTTCAAATGAAATGTCATACCATAGAAAAAAACTCCATATTGGGGTTTAAAAATTTTGGGCATATGTTTCTAGTACATCCACACTGATATCACTACCAACGACATTAATGGTAGTAATCATCATAATGGCAGTTTTTGTTTCCTGAATAAGATATCCCCAGTTGTCCTGTTATAACTATCAGGATGATGCATGGGGAATCCCACTAGTACACTTCCATGATGATAGATTGATTCATCATGTATGTCAAAATACTCAAGTGAAATAATTTCACATATAAAATTATCTAATAGAGAATCCCATAGTTGAAATGTTTCACCCTGAAGAACTCCTCTACTGCCAAAGATAGAGAAAATAGTTTTAGGATGGGGAATCATATAATGTAGTTCATAACACCAATTATACCATAAATTAGGTGTAGAAACATGCAATCCCTCTAATTCCTCAATGTCGTAGAAAAAAACTGGGTTAAAAAATTAGTCTCAATGTCCTTTCAGGTTAACTTCTCTTAATAAATGTATTTTTCCATGATGCCCTTCCAATGTATAGTTTGTACTCATTACATATAGTTAGTCATAATCTACCCCCTATAGGATGGTTTTTCTATGTTCTTAGTGATTTTCTAGTTAAATAAACCCATTAAATAGCTACTTAGGGTCCTCTCTCCCTAGTGAACACTATAGGATGGTACGACTGGAACCATCTAGATAGAAAACACATGAAATGTGTGATTTGAGAAATGTCTCTCAATATTGATCAATTGACCAATGTGAACCAATCATGAAACTAATAATAATTATAGTTATAGCGATCATTAAGAAGTTGTAGTTCAGTGTCATATGGATTCTGCTGATTACTACTCTTATGACGTACAACATGAAGATGACTGGGTTGTGTTTTCTCTTCAAGGGTTTACATTGAAATATCAACCCCAAAATGTGAGAACAATGAAATAGGAAAAATATCTCATGGCATCCTTTATACTTTTATTAACATGTGAATTGGAATTACATAATAGATTATTTCATCCCCTTTCATCATATATATCATGGTTCAACAATCATTGTATATAAAGGTAGATATGTCACAATTGATAAATATGTCCCCAGTATGAACAAGGCATGTTAAAATATATATTATATACATATATTGATTCATGTATACTAATTATTTTTTACTAACTGATGAGTAAAATCCTATAAAATAGTAACATCAAACAAAAATAAAATCACCCAATGTGAAATAACATCAAAACTATAACACTATAACAACATAAGAAACAATCCATTCTCTGGGTACTCGGTTTTCCACTTTACATGGGTCATCTAATCCTATTCGTGATCCCATTTACACACCTTAACAAATCTTATCCTCTTACATACCTTTCTGAAATAGTAAATAAACAAAAAAATATTCATCCTTTGATAACATGTTTTAATGTTCCTAGCTCAATACTCCCTCATGTGATCAATCCGAGCTGGCTAATGGACCTTTGGGGCACCTGCAAATTTTCCAGAGGATAATGACTAGTTGTGAGGGTGTAAGGAAGATATTGGGGAGACTATAAACTTAGAAACAAAGTAGAAAAATAGTGTAAACAATATAATTAACCATCCATGAGAGTAAAGTATAATATTGATCAAACCAAACAGTCCAAATAATAATAAAAATCATGTTATGATAAACTGAATGTAACTAAATGACATGATGAAGTCATAAAAGAAAAATACTAATCTGAGATGACAGACATTACTAAAAAAATCCCTGGTCTTGAACATTATGTTGATCATGTATCTAGGATAGATTATATCCAACAAGTACCAAATCAAGAAGTGGGTCCCTTTTCCTTGTCTACATTTGTATACAAGAAGTCTATCCATGTACCAAACAACACTTTAATTGGTTGGGAGTATAACTAATTAACAAAAAACATAAATTGTTTAAAAAATCCAATATGAATATATAGTTTTTGAAATTGTATAAAAAATTGGGTTATTAGATCATAGGTCAATACAAAACCTCAAATAATTTGACCGACCCTGAAGCTTTTGGTTGATAACCTATGTCAGCCAAACCAGCATCAACCTCATGCCATATATCTCTATTTTGTTATGGATCCTTCTTCTTGGGTTATATCATCCATACCAGTTGTAGATTTATCATGTATAGGTTGAATCACTAATATCACATCTCTTGCAACCAAAAAACATTAGGCTCCATGTGAATATCCTATTATGGAGTCGCATACATTTTCTCATGGAGTAATACCATACCATAGATAAGGAAGCTATATCATATTGGAATATAAACCATGTTAGAGAAACTTACATCTTCCCAAGGTGAAATACCGTAACATAGAAAATTAACCATATCACACTGGACTCTATAGCTTGTTGGATCCCCTTACATGTTCCCATGGAACAACATCATGTAAGGTTAAGGTAACCATACCATACTATACATTAAACCATTCTATACTGACTTAATTATTCCCATTGAACAATTCTATAATAGGGAAATGTAAACATATAATTTGGTGGACCCTCCAAACTAGGATGAATCACTGATTTCACATCTCCGAAGAATGTTAAGAATTTATTTATGCTCCATATTTGAAAAAAATCATATAATCCAAAACCATTTCATGCATCATCCATGTTATTACAATCCAATTTGGTAAATTTATCTAATTACCAACTTATAATCAATTTATTTTATATTATTTTATTCCTTTTCATTGGACGAATCAGCAATGTCACATCATTCCAAGTCTTATATTATCATAATTCACATGATATAACATGTTGACAAGTTTAATAAAATTATCAATAGTTTCTTTTTATTGAATGATCTCTAGGTTTATCCATTCAAGCTCTATCCTAGGTTCAAATGTTGTTACACCTCTTTCATGGGCAGTAATCTTGATCTCAACACCAATATACCCAACAAGATCCATGGAAAATATATGAATATTAATTTCATGAAGTAGTTAATTACCTATTTAGTTAGGCTACACACATGAAATATTGTCATGATTACAATTATTGTACATACTAGTGAATATAATTAAATATTAGGGAGTTTTAAAAACCACTTACCTAAAAATAAGATGAAACATAGAAATTCAACAATTACCACGCTATAGTAATGTTCCCCTTCATTACCTTCAACTGAAAACCATGAAACTCTTTTATTAGATACATAAAAAACTAGATTTAGGTTATGTAATCCAAAAGTAGGGTTATCCTAATAGGAAAAGAAATGAGGTAAGAATGAGAAGAAGAATCAAAGGGAAACCTTCAAATCAATGTGTAGAATAACAAGATCCAATTGGGTCATGCATCTAGTTGAAGGAGTGTTTCTAGAGGTCTTCTACACAAGGTCTATAGTCGATTGAATAAGTTGTGAGATCTATGAAATGTGTGGTACTCGAGTTTAAAACGATTCATAGGGAATGACACATTCATGATGTTAATAAGTGATTCATGTTGTTAATCTATTAGTTTACAAAATTAACACATACATCTGTCACCTTGGATTAAAAACCATAATAACCAATTTGGGGTTATGAATCCAATTCATGAAAAATACATTGATTTATAAACTCTCTAGAAAAATTCATTCTCAGAGTGATATTTATAGGTATTTGCATGAAACATTTACAACTTCAATAGGATTTATGGGGTCCACCCATATTAATTCATTTCCTGGATTAAAAATGAATTGAATTAATTAATTATTAAGCATGAATTTATCTCACCTTTTGATTCCTCCAAGAATTGAACCATTTGGAGAAAACTGATACTATTAAGGAAAAAACTAGAGGATAACAAACTAAAGGAAGATATACAAAAAAATAAAAAATGGACATACCTATTAAATATGAGATCTTACATATAAAATAATCCATTAAATTGTTACATAATGTATTTTTCATTATTTATGGTATTTAATGTTATAATTCATATTATTTTATCCATGGAGTTTTTATTCAACATTTAACAATGTGGTAATGGTTTATCATCTCAAATGATATTCTCTAGGACATATGTTATGTTATAAAGCTATATTATTTAGTGAGTTGTACATAATGTTTATCTAGTATCTCAGTTAAATAATTTATTTATTTAACAAGTTAATAAATATTATTCTCGGTTGTTGTTTAATAATTATTCAAGTATGTCTGAGTGCATTTATTTCATTGCTAGTTATTCGAAAGAATATATTGCAGATGAAATATTTATTTATCGGTTAATAATGCATTTATATTTATTCAATAAATAAAGAGCCATTATTCAAGGTCTGATAAATATTTAGGAGGATTGGCGGAACAAGTTATGGGTTCGGTGAGAAGTAATATTAAATATTATTTTTTAAATTATATTTAAATATAACATGAAAATTAAGAACATGTCATGAAAATAATAGCATTGGTATTATTATTTGAAATGGGGTTTCACATGGAATAATAAATTAAGTGATGTCACATGTGCTAATTATTTATTATTACCTGGTGAATTAAATTCTTCGTTATTTTATTATTATCTATATTAGCCAAGGGGTCATTTGACCGCCTAACCAATCGTTGTGTACACAACATCCTTGGAAAAAATCTCTCAATCTTAGAGAACTCTTCCCTCTCCAAAAAAGCTCTCAATAATGAGAGATCCTCCTCCACTGGATCAAGGAGAACGTTTTGGAAGTGATTCTCAAGGCAATCGAAGGCAAACATCGCAAGCACAATAATCTTCCGCACTAGAACCTGGAGAATCCTTCGGTGAAATCCAAAGATACATGGAGCACGTGTGGATCACTGCTAGAGGATTCCTATTCTTGGATTCTACATCGCACTGAAGCCGCATCTCGGACCCGTGGTCGGATGCATCAACAAAGAAAGAATCGACTTTGAGGTATTTCTATAATTTAATTAAATTAATTATAAAAAAAATATATCGATTCTCTATTCTTAGTTTTGGGTTCTCTCCTTTTTCTTTTATATTTGATTCAATTTCATGGATACTGATGTTCATCATCGTATTGATCTCAGATTAATCATCGATTATGACAATTTTCAATGTTGGGTAAACACCCTTCCTGCACATCTGTTACACCTGGAACCTTCAATCACAAGTTAGAGGGCATCCACAAGTTCCTCTCTCATCATCGCACGACATCAACTAGACAAAACACCTGTCTCTAGGGTCACGCACCATAAAGGTGTCATATATCAACCAACTACCCGTAATTAGGGAGCCCGTCCTCTTGGAGCATCTGCATATCAGACCGCTCCTTAGAGGACCCGAACATACTACTAACCTCAAACAAAACCATCTAAAAGGGGTCCAAAACCTGACACTAATACCATACTAACCCACTAGGTTCACTATACCAACCGCACACAAAACCAAACCAGTGTCGCCACCATTCAGAATCTCACGGTAAATCCCCAGAACCTTCCATCAAAAGGAAATACATAAAACCACACACTATTAAACCAATAACATGGGGATCTTATGTGTCTATCATGATGCATGAGAAGCATCTTGCCTCTGTAGGCCCCGAGTTCAAACCAACTCACTGGCCTCTTACCAACAGGCCAAGAGCTTGAGATCCAACATAAAATGTCAAACACAACCAACATGTGCATCGCTCGAAGCGAAAATCATGTGCAACTGTAACGTCACTAATCCAGAACATCAAACCCAGTCCCCAGTAACCTAGAATTTCTACTGGAACAAGTGTTCATGAGGCACCAGCCCAGTATCCATCACTAGATCTGACACCTTACTATATCACTCATCTACCAAACTCCAAATTGTGAAATAACAGGAAAATAACTACTCTAATACCACTTCGTAATGTCTCGGCCCGATAACTATTAAACTGGTTCTTCGAGACAGTTCGCCACAAGATCTCTAGAACGCATCATCGTACGTCAGAGACTGCTGACTAGGAGCAGAGGTCTAAGGTAAATCTGTGAGGATACTATACCTCCATATCAGAGTAAAAAAAAGAATTAAATAACCAAATATCATACACATCATAGTAATGCGGAAAAACAAATAAACTAAAACTGAATGGTGCTGTAATAAGATGAAAATGAAGTAAATCCTAGAACAACCATGTAATATATACAACCATGATCTCCTGGGGGCCGATCATATAGATAGAAATAAACTGAAAAGTAAATAAAATAGGTCACATTTCCAACACTGAGTTGTATCACATACCCTGTCCCCAGTACCCTATCAAGCTGCTCCAGCTTGACCAGTCGACTTCACACGAGCATCCCGCTCAACCATGCAATCTGTGTCCTCAGCCCGATCCACTATGCATCCATGCTCAAACTGAATGCAGACAGAAGGTCATTACACACATTGAGGTGCATCCTCAAGCGGCCCTCAATGGCCTCCAAATGATCCTTGATCAATGACATTACCCCAAGCCATCCAAAATTAATCACATGCCACACATGCATTCTCAATCGTCAACCACAACATAAAATGATCACTTACCCAAAAACCTACCCACCACGAGCATCATCAAGAGTCCCTCGTACTAAACTTCGCACCACAACGACACTCTGTCATAACCACAATCCTATGGTTTCAACCCAGCTCTTAACGCTCTATCCAGCCTGATCCTCACATATACGATCTAAACCTCAACTGCTCTAACCTCGAGTCACTAGTCCCAATTCGCAAGGACAACCAAGATCATCTCATAGATACTACTCAGATGCTACCTTTTGGGATTCATCTAAGAAATCTGTTGAAAACCACTATGGTTCACTCATCCCATATCAAACACAGAGCTCACAACCCTCACTTGGGTCTCTCAACTCAAAACCCATCCCACTGAAGGATTCTCAATCCAAGCCTCAGGGAAATCCTTCTTCTGAACCAAATTTTTCTAAAACACCTTTTGGATGACATCTATATGTCAAAAGGATCCCACCATTATCATTTATGTGGAAAAACACTTGGAATGGACTACTCACACGCCCAATCCTGACTTAGAGAGAACAAAATGCCCAAGACCTCTGAGTAGGAAAAAGTACACAGTGTGTACTCTAATCTCACCTCCTAGCCATATACTTTTACATGGTCAGGGGTCTACATGTCTAAAACTACATGACGTGTCTCCAAAGTACACGACGTGTACTTTCCAAAAACCATCTTTCTATTTTCTTTTTCTCTTGGTCGAACACACGACCATGTTCTACTACATGGCGTGTAATTCTGAAAAGTCCTTCTACCCTAAACAGGAAGAAAACATGGAAAGGGTTCATAGAACCACACGCCGTGGAGATGGGATTTCAAATGGGAAACCCCCTAACCCTCCCGAAACCCCCATTTTTTCACAAATAAGTACACATCGACCCTCATGGGGTCTCTAGTAGTCATAATAAGGCATTAAAATTTGAAACAAAAAATATATGGGGATTTGGGGCATAAAACTCAAAACCAGCCTCTCTCGTGTCATAAATGCTAAAGCTTCGGGTTCAAATCTTCTCCGAGAAGCAGTTGCACCTCGGTCCGGTCCCGATCTACATAAAGGATGAAGTACGATGACATCACACCTCCTCCTCCTCTTGGTTTGGTCATCGCACACGAGGGAGGAACCCTCCCCTATCTTGTTGTGCATAGGATCCCCAAAATGTGGGGGAGACTTAATTTAATTTAATTTAATTAATTAATCAATTAATTAATTACCCATTTAACACTCCTCCCGTGTTACGGAACCCGATGCGAGTTTATACCTCTCTTAGGGAATACCTCCCATTCTGGACTCAACTGCCGATTCAGAATCTCAATCTGGCGCTCTGTTCAAGATATACAGCCACTCGAAACCTCACGACTAATTTAATATTTAATTTATTAATTATTAAATATCCGTCCAAAGCTCCCACTACTCAGAATTACACCAAACTCCGGTCCTAGAGTAAAAACCCTATTCTGGGACTAAAGGAGTGGTCAAAAAGATTATCTGAGACCATATTCTATGGTAAAATTACCATTTTACCCCTCACAAGCACCCATAAATGAAAATTTAAATCTCTGCTCAAATTACAATGTCCAGAAATCTCGAGTGTCTATAACCTCCCCACTATAAACCTTATCATCCTCGAGAAGTTTTGGTGGTCTTCCAGCCACACATCCTGACCCACATTTGTGTTCACCCAAAGCTCAACTCGTTGTATTCTACTCAAAGAGACCAACCAACTTTTTCTACATAACTTTGTATAGAGGGTGTACAACCCATCAAGGGCCAAGCCACTGCTTTCCACGATTAACAAATGACTTGGGCAGTTCCTAACCTCACTCTTCCATCCAGATACATCATATTATCATTTAAAACTAATCATCACACTCATAGTGCTCCCCACCATAAAAATCAACCAACATTTCCTATTTCAGAACCACGATGCTTCCCATCATGGAAGTCTCCTTTCAAAACACATTCTCAGTGGCCCACCAACCCGCTCAACGTGGTCCTCACTACATCCTCGACCCTTCCCACACTAGGGTCACACCACCGTACACGGTTTGGTACTTTACCCCATAAGAGCATCCTTATCATCACCTCATAACTAAACAACGTTTTCAACAACCCATGCCCCAATCATGAAAGATCTTAAATTTGGACGTGGCCATCTTGCTCCCACCAGAGCAATGAAACCGAACAACTATTATTGCTCGTTCCTCGCATCTGAGAGTGTCACCCTTGGTATTCGTCGATATCTGACCCATAATAGAGACCTCACTCACAAAAATCTGATGTTGTGCTCCCCACCATGTGGTTTCAAACACACCGCTCTATGAGGACAACCTCATAGGAAGCCCCTTATTAACCCTAGGTAGCATCTATAGAGCCTTGCATAAAGTCGGTGCTCTCTTAGCGTACTCAGGACGATGTCAAGATATTGAGCATGATCATTTCTAAACTGCAAGTATACTAAGAATTCATCAATGAATACAATCAAAAACTTATCTGTTCTAGAACATCATTGTTCTATCCCAAGGCCTCGGGTCACCATGCCCACAAGCCTCTTATCACACCCGCTACAATTCTCATCCCATTCACGACCGTGAGACCCTCATGGGGTCTCTATCAGTCCTAATAAGACATTAAAATTTAAACAACAAATCTATGGGGATTTGGGGCATAAAAATCAAAATCATCCTTTCTCGTGTCATAAATGCTGAAGCTTCCGGTTCAAACCTGCTCCCAGAAGCAGTTGCACCTCGATCTGGTCCTGATCTACGTCAAGGACGAAGTATGATGACATCTACCCTCCTACTCTTAGTCCGATTGTCACGTGTGAGGGAGGTGCCCTACCCTCTCTTGTTGTGCATAGGGTCCCTAAAATGGGGGGATACTTAATTTAAATTAATTTAATTAATTAATCAATTAATTAATTACCCATTCAACACTCCTCCCGAGTTCTGGAACCTGATGCGAGTTTATACCTCGCTTAGGCAATACCTCTCATTCTGGACTCAACTAAGGATTTAGAATCTAAATCTGACGCTCCGTTCAAGAGATATAGCCACCCGAAACCTCCTCGCTAATTTAATATTTAATTAATTAAATATTAAATATTCGACCAAAACTCCGACTACTCGAAATTACACAAAACTCCTGTCCTAGAGTAAACACCATATTTCGAGACTCACAGAGTGCTCAGAAAGATTATCTGAGACCATATTCTATGGTAAATGACCATTTTACCCCTCACGAGCACCCGTAAACAAAAATTTATATCTCTATTCAAATTTAAATTTCTACAAAACTTTGGTCTCTACAACCTCCCCACTATAAAACTTCTCATCCTCGAGAAGTATTAGTGGTCTTCCAGCCACACATCCCAACCCACATTAGTGTTCACCCGAAGCACAACTCGCTGCATTCTACTCAAAGAGGCCAATAAAATTTCTCTGCATAACTTTTTATTGAGGGTGTACAACGCATCAATGGTCAAGCCACTGCTTTCCAACATTAACAAATGACTTGGACAGTGCCTAAACTCACTCGTCCATCCGCATACATCGCATTATCATTTAAAACTGATCATCACACTCAAGGTGCTCCCCACCATAGAAATCAACCCACATTTCCTGTTTCTGAACCACAATGCTTCCCATAACGGAATTCGCCTTTCAAAAATCATTCTCAGTGGCCCACCAACCCGCTCAACATGGTCCTCACTACATCCTCGACCCTTGCCACACTAGGGTCACACCACCGTACCCAGTTTGGTACGTTTCCCCATAAGAGCATCCTTATCTTCACCTCATAACTAAAAAACCTTTTCCATAGCCCACGCCCCAATCCAAACTGATCTTGGAGCTGGACGTGGCCATATTTCTCCCACCATAGAAACAAAATCAAACAACTATTATTGCCCGTTCTCGACATCCGAGAGTGTCACCCATGGTATTCGTCGATATTTGACCCATCATAGGGACCTCACTCACAAAAAGACGATGGTGTACTCCCCACTATGCAGTTTTAAAAACACTGCTCTATGAGGACAACCTCATAGGAGGCCCCTTATCAACCCTAGGAAGAATTTATAGAGCCTTTCATAAAGTTGATGCTCTCTTAGCATACTAAGGATGATTTCAAGATATTGGGTATGATTGTTTCTAAACTGCAAGTATACTAAGAATTCATCGATGAATACCATCACAAACTTATCCATTCTAGAACATCACAGTTCTATCCTAAGTCCTCTGGTTACCATGCCCACAAGCCTCTTATCACACCCACTACAATTCTCAGCCCATTCACAACTGTGAGACCAACTCTAGCACCTTTGACATACACTCCTGTAACATCTCATACACAAACTAAACGATACGACGCATCACTAATACCCACGTTTACAAGTTTCCTCTATCATAAAACCATTATGTTCCCTTGTGTAACCAATCCAAAAAACCCGCTTTAACTCCAACGAGTCACCTATCATGAAAACTCAACTCAGAATTCTAAACAATGAAAACCAGATCACTTCTTGTGCTCTTGATCCAGCCTAAAGCCACCGGTCTCAATTCGCATGCACAACTATTTCTTGGGCTACGCACCTCACGAACCTGCCTCACCCAAAACCAAACACAAAACAGAGTTTTTGGAACACAAGATCACCATCTAAAAAATCAAAGGCATCTAAGAATCCTAAACCTCAAACCCAACTGCAACCTTCGTAGAACATTGCCACAAGTCCAAAACACCCATTTGTGCCTCGCACACCGGAAGGCACTCATAACTCAGTCGACCCCTCTAACAGGTCACCTGTCACACCCTGGCCCTTTTTATTATAATTTTATTTTATTATTTCTTGACTTCGGTTATCTTAGTCAAGGTGCAAGTTGATCACCGGTCTAATTATTTTTTTTATTGTTTATTAGTTTTGGTGAGTGTCGGACAGGTGCGCGGACATCGCATGGTTGGCGGTGACCGCGCGATTGGCCCAAGTGGTCGCACAAGTGTGTAATGTTTAAAATAAATAAAATTTGATGAAAATAAAATAAGTTAAAATTTTAAATTGTAATAATAATATTATTATTGTGTAGATAAAAATATTTTCATTATTAAAAATTGTAAATAATATTATCAATGAAATTGTTGTAAATATAATTATTTAGTAGTTATTAATATTTTTATTATTTAAATTAAAATGAATAAAATTATGACTATAATTATTATTATTATTAGTGTCATTATTATTATTAATATCATTAATGTAATTTTTATAAAATCAGTTTATTATTATTATTATCATTAAGGGAATTAATGATGTTGTTGTGAATATATAAGTATTAATATTATAGAAAACATTGTCATTAAAATGTTTATTATTATTATTATTAAGATATTAAGATTCAAAAAAAATTGAAATCCTAGATCTACCCATGCGCCTGGTGCACCCCCATCCCCATTTTTTCTTTTTCTTTTTTTATCTCCTCTCCCCTCACCCCCTCTCCCTTTCTACGCCTCCCCCACTTTTTCTTATTTTGTTTTTTTATTTCTCTCACTCTATCACGCCCCTCCCCTCTCACGCCCCTCTCTTATTTTGTTTTTTTATTTCCCTCACTCGCTCACGCCCCTCCCCTCTCACGCCCCACTTCTTATTTTTTTTAATTCCCTCACCATCTCTCCCCTCTCCCCCTATATACGACGCACCCTCCTGTAAACACCATCTTGGAGCGATGGCTCTCCATGACCAGCCTCCTCCTTGCGCCATGTTCCGGCTACCACACCCCCCTTCCATCAGCAGTGCACAACCCTGCAGACCCCCTTGTTTAGGCGCGTATGAACCCTCAGCTGAACTTCAGTGGAGTGCGACCCCCTTTCCCCAGATCTCCCCTTCTAGATTTCTTTCGATTTCTTCATGTTGCTTCAATGATTCATCGAGGTATGGTCCATGGATCGATTTTCCTTAATTGATTTGGGGATTTGTTTCAATTTCGGTACCCGATTAGGATATAGCCAAAACCCTAAGGTTTGGCTAATACTCGATTGTGGTGTTCTTCCCTCTATAGGTTATGCGATTAATGTATCGGGACCTGTTGGTCAAGGTTCCAGCATCCGCCGCCAAGGGCGAGGCGGATGAACTCGTTTTGCATTGCCGCCAATTTTTCGGGTAAGGTTAATGCACCCGCTGTTTTGTTTTACATCAACCAATTTAGTGTTTTATGTTTTTTTTGAGTCCCTGGTATTTATTTGGTTGTGCGTTGGTCCGCGCCACACTAACTTTGGGGGTCGACTGTGTTGTTAAGGTGTGGTGATAATTTTTCTAGTGCGTGCACTTTTGTGGGAGTGCATGTACGTGAGAAGGTGGCGGTCTGATTTCGAAAGCATTGGCTCGGCCAATTATTTTGAGGTAGGTGCTTCCATGCCATTTATTCCAATTTCGTTCCATTTGATGCTTGTGTTTTAGTATTTAATTGTTAAACCTTAATTTTCACTTTATTACAGTTGTAGTTAGCTTATGGTAATGATTTATTATTAGTCTAACTTGTTTTTAGCATGTTCTTCCATTCATGTACATGTGTTTGCCTTTGCAATTGAATGTGGGTAAGCGGTATTGTTTTGGAAATTATTTTTTTAAATGTTTTGGGTGTGTTCTTGATATAAAAGACTTGGAGAGTTATTTAAAAAGGTTTTATAAAGCATTTCAATGGTTTATTAAATTATGGAAGAAGTGCGAAATTGGTTTTGGGAAATGTTTTGAGGTGCGCATGACTTTAAGAGTGGATTTTAATGTGTGGTGCGTTTTGTTTGGTTGTGCATACTATGTTTTAGTCAAATTGTCCGATTGACACTTTTAAGGAATTAAAGGTTTTAAAGACATGGTTTGGTTCTTTTATAAATGTATTGGTGATGTTCAAATTGGTGACCTATGTCTTTAAATGTGTTTTTTTTAAATTACTTGCTTAATGGTATATTCCCCTTTGGCCCTTGAAAGTGTGTGTTGTTTTGAAATGGTGGGTTGGATTGTTGAAATGAGTTTCTAAGGGATTATTTGGTTACAAAAGTGGTTGTTGTATGGTATTTTATGAAATGATTGGTATTTGTTGTTTTGGAAATGGTTTTCAAAGTGTTACTGGTAAATGTGTGAATGTTGTAAAGTTAAAGGCCCGGTTGGCATCTTCAAAAGGGTTGTTTGGGAAACCCCTCTGGGGTTAGGCCTCTTGCCTCGTGGATTGATCATGATATGGGAGGGTCCTCGGCATGGGACCTCCTTTGGATAATTATTTTGAGGCAAGGGACAAACCCTTGAGGTGTCCGGGGCGGTTCCAGTTTGTGTGGTGTGTTGATTATATGTATGTGACTTGTTGTTTGAATGATATGGAACACCCCCTTGAGAACTTTGCATGGGATCCTAGCATAGCAAAGAGGTCTACTAAGAACGATTGTTGCACTAGTTTAGACTACGCACTGGCTAGTGGCCCTATAGCAGGGGAATACTGAGTTATTGCTGCTATGGGGATTGGGCCCCTCGGTTAGGCTATGTAGGGCTATGCCGAGCGTTAGGGCATTATGACGTCATCGAGTTAGGGCATGCATTCAGGATGAGTCACATGTATAGTATGTTCTGGTCTTCCTCTGCATTCCTAGTATTTCCCGTGTTTCCCCATTACGAGTACTATTAGAGCCATTTCCCTCTTTGTGTGGACACTTTTTTATTTGCACCTGGTTTTGGTATTTATTTAGAAAACTGTGAAATTGTGATTATATCAAAAAAAATATTTTAGTTAGATTTTTTGAAATAGAGAGCACAACTCCCTTTTCTTTCCCATTGTAATTGGTTTTAAACTTGAAGGGAAGTGGATCATGTTTTTTTTTAAAGCAATGTGTGTATGAAAACCTAATTTTATAATGTAGTTCAAACTAGTATTAATGGAATGTCTTGTGGAAGAAATGACATGGAATCTGTGGTGATTTCCTACTGAGCGATTAGCTCACACCCTACCTATACCACTCGGTGTCGGTAGACCCGAGCTGTTTTGTAGGTTCAGTATTTGTTTAGGTTTCCCTAACAGGTGCTTGATGTTGGAGCACAACTGGTCTTATGGTTGTTGGTGACCAAGAGGTCACATGGAGATCAGGTAGTGGCAGTTTGGTTTGTTCGTTTGGGTTTTCAGTTTTGTATTTTAGTTTTTTGTCTTTTGAGTTGCACCGTGTATCTGGATTAGTTTATTTTATTTATTTTTCAGTTGTTCATGCTGCTGCATCCTTAGTTTATTTCATTTCTTTATATGGTCCTGGTTGTTTATTTGTTTTGGGCTTAAATCGTTCCCAGGTGTATGTTTTGATGCCCGACACTAGTTTCCATCCCGAGGGGATCAGGAATGCCCCTCGGGACTTGCCGCGGACCGGCTCAGGTGACTGGTTCAAGGTCGACTCGGGTTGGTTCGTGACAAAATGGTATCAGAGGCGAGGTTCTTGTTATTTGGGGTGTCTGGTAGACAGAGATTAGGACTGTCGGGGCTCAGGAGGTAGGTTATGGGTCGGTTCCTGATCACCACCGCTCGCAACGAGACCTGAGTTACCAGGGGTATTCCGGGATTTTAGTCTTTTGTCTTTGGTTATTTTGGATTGAGGGATGACAATGGTAGTGAATCAGTTCACACTGCGACCTCACATGGGGTGGTGACCCATGTGGAGTCTAAGTTCCCGGTTTAATGACTTCTTAGTGTTATGTCTTACTTGGGGAATGACTCACCACCATGTCGTCGGGTTAGGCACAGACAGTAGTCCCTCATTCCGATGGTTTATGATTGGTTGTGTTTCGTTTTGAACTCGGTTGATGTGTGTGTTTTGAAAATGAAAGTGATTTCAAAATGAAAAAAAGGGTTTCTTCCAAATTGTTTTTGAAATTAGTAAAGCGGGTTTTCAATGAGAAAGTGTATTGGTTTGGAAAAACTTCGTATGTGTTTGGATTTGGTAAGGAAAAAGAAATGTTTGAACCTTGGAACTCCTTATGGAGGGTCACACGTGCGTGAGTATGTACGGAGAGTGCGCGAGGGCACTTGTTCGCAGATAATGTGAGCGAGATTGAATGAACGCACATGTGACGGTTCATAAGGTGCCATAGGTGAGTTTTAAAATTTTAAATAAATAATGGTTTTTGAAAAGTGATTTATGCTTGTATTTGTATATGTTTGGCTTATGAGCTTGTTTTCCTTGTCTTGTGTTGTTGCTTTGATTGAGTTTTGGCATGATGTTGGTTTCGATGATGTTTTTCATGTTATGAGTAGGTTATCCAGAAAGTCTCCTAAAGTTGTTAATGAGCTATGCCCAGTTCCCTGTTCTTTTCGTGTGTTGCCTATCTAATGAGGTAGTTGAAGTCCGTTAGAGGCTGTTTTATGGTCCATGGAGATAGTGTGTGTCTTTGAGTTGTGGGGAACTCTCGAGGGTGATAAGGTTCGTACCATCTCGGGTTTATTTGAGGGTCCAGATCTAGACTAGTAAGGATAAGATGTCCCTTTGTCGTCAGAGTTCAGGGTGTAGTTGGTGGTGGTCGGTTTTTGCGAAGGTTCCCCATTTGGCGAGCGGGGTGTGCTAGAGGAATCTATTTCTGAAGAATCTTGTTCATCGGTGTCGACTTCCAGTTTGTTGGACAGTTCTCTTGCATGTCCCTAGTGTAGCTGGTTCAGGCATTCTAAGCCGCTTTGTCGCATTAATCCGAAGTCTTCCTACTGTGCGACTATTCGGGGCACCAGGGAGAGTTCAAAAAGGAGCAATGTTCGGGAGGGAGTTGGAGACTAGAGGATGAAAATGTCTGACTATGAGGCAGGAGATGCTTCAACCATCAGGGCCCCAGCCACAGGTCTCGGGGTGAAGCTCACACACAGTCAGGAGTTGCCAAGGGTGTGTGGAACGTCGGTCTGAATCATGTTTTCATCTTTGGTAGGGAAATATCCAATGTTTCCTTGTTCTGTTCTTGTCACCGTTGTAAGCTCACCACAGTTGTGGTGATGTGATGAACTTGTTATACCGTAGTCTAAGTGGTCTTATCTGTTCTCAGTGTGTTTTCAAATCGTTCGGTTTTCCTTTAAGGATGTTGGGCCTGCGAATAAACGGGTCGTTATAATTTTGAGTTGGGTCTCAATGGTGTTCGTTAGGGGGATGTTTGGTTTTTTGAAATTAATGGGCGGTGTTTCGGGGTACTTTCTGAGTTCGGGATAGGATTTCTGTAGTCTCTAGTTGCGATGAGGATTTTATTTAGTTGGTGTGAGAGGTGTTGAGTTAATCTTGTATCCTCGGGGTGTTGGGTCATTTCGTAGCAAGATTTCTGTTTAAGTCTCTGAGTGTTGTTTGGTCAATGTGGAGAAATTAAATGGGTTCAGTTTGGGAGTTCCTGCGTTGGCCCCCCTCGGGGTTGGTGTGTTCGGGTTTCAAGGTTTTCGTATTAGTGAATTCTCGTGGTGGGGAGAACCCTCCTGTGTTCTCCCCTCAACCTCGGGCTTCAGTTTTCTCTTGAATTGGTCAGGTGTGACCTGTTGAGAGTAAGGTCATCCTGGGATTCATAGTTTTTCCTCGGTTTTTTCTGGGCATGGACTCGAGTTATGTTAACTGTTGGCTTGGTGACTTTCTTGGGGAAGAATGTTTGGTGGTGGGGAGAATTTTCACACCCCGACTCTTTTTTTTATAATTTTATTTTATTATTTCTTGACTTTGGTTAGCTTAGTCAAGGCACAAGTTGAGCGCTAGTCTAAATTTTTTTTATTGTTTATTAGTTTTGGTGGGTGTCGGACCGGTGCGCGGACATCGTATGGTTGGTGGTGACCGCGTGATCGGCCCAAGTGGTCGCACAGGTGTGTAATGTTTAAAATAAATAAAATTTGATGAAAATAAAATAAGTTAAAATTTTAAATTGTAATAATAATAATATTATTGTGTAGATAAAAATATTTTCATTATTAAAAATTGTTAATAATATTATCAATGAAATTGTTGTAAATATAATTATTTAGTTGTTATTAATATTGTTATTATTTAAATGAAAATGAATAAAATTATGACTATAATTATTATTATTTTTAGTGTCATTATTATTATTATTATTATCATTGAAGTAATTTTTTTAAAATCAGTTTATTATTATTATTATCATTAAGGAAATTAATGATGTTGTTGTGAATATATAAGTATTAATATTATAGCAAACATTGTCATTAAAATGTTTACTATTATTATTATTATTATTATTATTAAGATATGAAGATTCAAAAAAAATTGAAATCCTAAATCTACCCATGCGCCTGGTGCACCCCCCATCCCCATTCTTTCTTTTTCTTTTTTTTATCTCCTCTCCCCTCACCCCCTCTCCCTTTCCACGCCTCCCCCACTTTTTCTTATTTTGTTTTTTTATTTCCCTCACTCTCTCACGCCCCTCCCCTCTCACGCCCCTCTTCTTATTTTATTTTTGTTTTTTTAATTCCCCCACCATCTCTCCCCTCTCCCCCTGTATACAACGCGCCCCCCCTGTAAACACCCTCTTGGAGTGATGGCTCTCCACGACCAGCCTCCTCCTTGCACCATGTTCTAGCTACCACACCCCCTTCCATCAGCAGTGCACAACCCTGTAGACCCCCTTGTTTAGGTGCATATGAACCCTCAGCCGAACTTCGGTGGAGCACGACCCCCTTTCCCCGGATCTCCTGCGCCCTTTGAGATTTTTTTCGATTTCTTCGTATTGCTTCAATGATTCGTCGAGGTATGGTCCGTGGACCTCTTTTCCTTAATTGATTTGGGGATTTGTTTCAATTTCAGTACCCGATTAGGATTTATCCAAAACCCTAAGGTTTGGCTAATACTCGATTTTGGTGTTATTACCTCTATAGGTTATGCGATTAATGTATCGAGACCCGTTGGTCAAGGTTCCAGCATCCGCCACCAAGGGCGAGGCGGATGAACTCGTTTTTCCTTGCCGCCAATTTTTCGGGTAAGGTTAATGCACCCGTTGTTTTGTTTTGTGTCATCCAATTTAGTGTTTTATGTTGTTTTTGAGTCCCTGGTATTTATTTGGTTGCACGTTGATTCACGCCGCACTAACTTTGGGGGTCGACTGTGTTGTTAAGGTGTGGCGATAATTTTTCTAGTGCGCGCGCTTTTGTGGGAGTGCGTGTACGTGAGCAGGTGGCGGTGTGATTTTGAAAGCATTGGCTCGGCCAATTATTTTGAGGTAGGTGCTTCTATGCCATTTATTCCAATTTTTTTCATGTGATGCTTGTGTTTTAGTATTTAATTGTTAAACCTTAATTTTCACTTTATTACGGTTGTAGTTAGCTTATGGTAATGATTTATTATTAGTCTAACTTGATAAAAATAGGTTTTGACATGTTCTTCTATTCATGCACGTGTGTTTGCCTTTGCAATTGAATGTGGGTAAGCGGTATTGTTTTGGAAATGATTTTGTTAAATTTTTTGGGTGTGTTCTTAATATAAAATCCTTGGAGATTTATTTAAAATTGTTTTATAAAGCGTTTCAATGGTTTATTAAATTATGGAAGAAGTGCGAAATTGGTTTTGGGAAATTTTTTGAGGTGCGCATGACTTTAAGAGTGGATTTTAATGTGTGGTGTGTTTTGTTTGGTTGTGCATACTATGTTTTGGTCAAATTGTCTGGTTGACACTTTTAAGGAATTAAAGGTTTTAAATACATGGTTTGGTTTTTTTTAATAAATGTATTGGTGATGTTCAAATTGGTGACCTATGTCTTTAAATGGGTTTTTTTTAAATTACTTGCTTAATGGTATTTTCCCCTTTGGACCTTGAAAGTGTGTGTTGTTTTGAAATGGTGGGTTGGATTGTTGAAATGAGTTTCTAAGGGCTTATTTGGTTACAAAAGTGGTTGTTGTATGGTATTATATGTGTAGAGGGTGAAAATAAGAGAGAGACCGAACCCCCAAGATGTCTCTCCAAAGGAGCCCTTGGGGTGTATTTATAATGAATATTAAAAACCACACCGGACCTCAAGTCCGATGTGGGATGCAGACTCCAACACTCCCCCTCAAGCTAGGTGTACCTAGCTTGGACACATAATGAAAAGAAAACAACAAAATAGAGACCAACACTCCCCCTCAAGCTGGACATACCCAGCTTGATGACAAAACAAGATGAAATAAAATATTAAGCTGCTGCTGCTCCCCCTCACGATCAAAGCTCCTCCACAGGATGATGGATGGATGAGGTTGTGGGCGCAGCAGAAGAAACCACTCAGATCGGCTAGTTGACGGAGCGCCAGGAATGCCGCACTAGTGGGGCCGGTCGTTGAAATGCCGGGAAATCCAAACCAGCACCGGGAAAACCGCACTTGCGGGGCCGGCGACGGGAGGCGGGGATTCCGCAGAACTGTTGCGGGACTGGCGGCGCCAACGGGCCCAAATCCGAGGATGTCGAGCTACTGCGCCAGCGAATGGACGTGCCGGCGGAGAGAGATGCGGCTGCCGGGAGGTGCCGGGAGATGCCGGCGAGGCTGGGATCCGCAGGAGGAGGCCGGCGAGGGTGCAGGAGACCGGGAGGCGGCGCTGGAAACCGGAGGAGGCCCCCTGCGTGGAGCGGCCGACACGGGTGGAGGCCGGAACAGTCCGGATCTGCCCGGATCTGCCCGGAACAGTCCGGATATCGCCGGATCTGGCCGGATCTGGCCGGATCTGGCCGAAAATCACCGGATCTGGCGGGAGTAGCCGGAACTGTCCGGATCTGGCTGCCGGAGAGCAGCAGGCGAGGTCGCCGGGAGGGGAGCGGGACGGGAGAGGCCGCCGGAGAGGGGTCGCCGGCCGGAGAGGGGTCGCCGGCCGGAGCTGGAGGCTGGCTGCTGGAAGCGGGAGGGTCGCGCTCAGGAGGGACAACGAGAGTGGACAGCGGGAGCGCGCAGGGAAGGCGGGGGCCGTCGCGCGGGGATGAATGGAGCCGGCGCGATGGAGGGCTGCGCGACCGGGAGCCGGTAGGGAAGAAGCGGTCCGTCGGGAGGAGGTGCGCCGGGAGTCGCGGCGACGGGATTCGCGCGCAGGAGGAGCGGGCCGCGCGCAGAGAGGGAGACGACGTCAGGACCGGGCCATCGCGTGCAGGAAGGGCGGGCCGACGGGATGCGCAGAGGAGTAGCGGGAGGAGCCGGGAGCCGCGTCGCGGGGAGGTGGTGCCGGGACGGGGGGGGCGGGTGATGGCGGCGAGAGCCGCGGGGAGGGAGCGCCGTCGGGGAGGAAATCCGCAGGGAGGAGCTGGCGCGGGCCGCGTCGGGGAGAGAGAGGGCCGTCGGGCGAGGGCGAGGGAGCCGCACGGGCGAGGGCGTGGGGGCGGACGGGGCGAGGGAGCCGCGAGGGCTAGGGCGCACCGCGGGAAGACGGTGGACGCAGGGGAGGGGCGCCGGGAGGGGTGTCGCGTCTGGAAGCCGCGGAGGGAGGAGGAGTGCGCCGGGAGGGAGGGCCTGCAGGAGCGGCGTGGGGCAGAGGCTGAGGGGCGGCGACAACCCTACGGGGCCTTGAGGCCGCCGCCCCCCCGGACGGGAAACCCTAAAGGGCAAAAAAAAATAGGGAGGGTGGGATTGGGGGTTCAAAAAACCTCCTCTGATACCATGTAGGAGAATAAAAGAGAGAGATCTGAACCCCCAAGGTGTCTCTCCAAAGGAACCCTTGGGGTGTATTTATAATGAATATTAAAAACCACACCGGACCTCAAGTCCGATGTGGGATGCAGACTCCAGCAATATGAAATTATTGGTATTTTTTGTGTTGGAAATGGTTTTCAAAGTGTTATTGGTAAATGTGTGAATGTTGTAAAGTTAAAGGCCCGGTTGGCATCTTTGAAAGGGTTGTTTGGAAAACCCCTCTTGGGTTAGGCCTCTTGCCTCATGGATTGATCATGAGATGGGAGGGTGCTCGGTATGGGACCTCCTTTGGATAATTATTTTGAGGCAAGGGACAAACCCTTGAGGTGGTCGGGGCGGTGCCAGTTTGTGTGGTGTGTTGATTATATGTATGTGACTTATTGTTTGAATGATATGGCACACCCCCTTGAGAACTTTTCATAGGAACCTAGCATAGCAAAGAGGTCTACTGAGAATGATTGGTGCACTAGTTTAGACTACGCACTGGCTAATGGCCCTATAGCATGGGAATACTGAGTTATTGCTGCTATGGGGATTGGGCCCCTCGGTTAGGCCATGTAGGGCTATGTTGAGCGTTAGGGAATTATGACTTCATCGAGTTAGGGCATGCCTTCAGGATGAGTTACATTTATAGTATGTTCTGGTCTTCCTCTGCGTTCCTAGGATTTCCCGTGTTTCCCCATTACGAGTACTATTAGAGCCATTTCCCTCTTTGTGTGGACACTTTTTTCTTTGCACCTGGTTTTGGTATTTATTTAGAAAACTGTGAAATTGTGATTACATCAAAAAAAAGATTTTAGTTAGATTTTTTGAAATAGAGAGAACAACTCCCTTTTCTTTCCCCTTGTATTTGGTTTTAAACTTGAAGGGCAGTGGATCATGTCTGTTTGTTTTTAAAAAGAAATTTGTGTATGAAAACCAAATTTTATAATGTAGTTCAAACTAGTATTAATGGAATGTCTTGTGGAAGAAATGACATGGAATTTGTGATGCTTGCCTACTGAGCGATTAGCTCACACCCTACCTATACCACTCGGTGTCGGTAGACCCAAGCTGTTTTGAAGGTTCAGTCTTTGTTCAGGTTTCCCTAGAAGGTGCTTGATGTTGGAGAATAACTGGTCTTATGGTTGGTGGTGACCAAGAGGTCACATGGATATCGGGTAGTGGCAGTTTGGTTTGTTCGTTTGGGTTTTTAGTTTTGTATTTTAGTTTTCTGTCTGTTGAGTTGCACCTTGTTTCTGGATTAGTTTATTTTATTTATTTTTCAGTTGTTCATGCTGCTACGTCCTTAGTTTATTTAATTTCTTTATATGGTCCTGGTTGTTTATTTGTTTTGGGCTTAAATCGTTCCCAGGTGTATGTTTTGATGCCCGGAACTAGTTGCCATCCCGGGGGGATTGGGAACGCCCCTCGAGACTTGCCGCGGACCGGCTCTGGTGACCGGTTCAGGGTCGACCCGGGTTGGTTCGTGACATCACCCTCATGGTCAAGCGGATCTGATTCCCTCTAGTCTAGAGTCACATAAAAAAGGTCACTATGCACTCCCACCTATCCCTACCGTTCAAGTTTGATATCACGACACTAGGTCCAACCGCCTAGGTCTAAGCCAACTCATGGGGAATCCTCAAGCACCCCTCTCATCATCACATGACATCAAGTAGAAAAAACACCCTTCTCTAGGGTCCCACACCATAAAGGTTTCATATTCCAACCAAATGACCGCAATTAGGGCGTTCATCCTCTCTGAGAATCTTCACATCAGACCGCTCCTTGGAGGACCCAGACATTTGAATAACCTCAAACAAAACCATCTTCAAGGGGTCCACAGCCTAGCACTGATACCATACTGAGGGGTCACTATACCAACCGCACACAAAACCACACCAGTGTGGCCACCATTGAGCATTTAACCATAGATCCAAAAAACCTACCATCAGAAGGAAATACGTAAAATCACACACTAGCAAGCCTATAACATGGGGATTCTACGTGCCTATCCTAATGCATGAGATGCATCTTGCCTTTGTAGTCCAAGATTCAAAACCAACTCAAAGGCCTCTTGAAACAGGACAAGAGCCTGAAATCCATCCTAAACTGTCAAACACAAACAACATGTGTGTCGCTCAAAGAGAAAATTATATACAACCGTAAAATCACAAATTCATAACACCAATTCTAGTCCCTGGTAACCTGTACTTCTTATTAGAACAGCTATTCGAGATTCACCAGCATGGTATCCATCACAAACTCCAACACATTCCTATATGTCATGTCTACCAAACCCCAAAAAGTAAAATAAAAGGAAAGTAACTGCTCTGATACCACTTTGTAACATCTCATCCCAGTAGACACTAAACTGGTGCTCTGAGACGGTTTTCCACAAGACCTCTAGCATGCCTCCTCATATGCCCAAGGCTGCCAACTAGGAGTGGGGGTCTAAGGTGGATCTGTGAGAAGACTATACCCCTATATCGGAGTATAGAAATAGAAGTAAATAACCAAATATAATACACATTAGAGTAATGCAGAAAAATAAATAAACTAAAATTGAATGGTGTTGTAATAAGATGAAAATGCAGTAAAGGCCCAAAGAGTCATGTAATACATTCAACCATGATCGCCCACTAGGTTGATCATATAGACAGAAATAAACTGAAAAGTAAATACAACAGGCCCCTCTTCCAACATCGGGTTGTATAACATACCTAGTCTCCAGTACCCTGTCAAGCTGCTCGAGTCTGACCAGTCGACTCCACATGAGCATCCCGCTCAACCATGCAATCCGGGTCCTCAGCCCGATTCACGGTGCATCCATGATCAACCTGAAAGCAGACTGAAGTTCTGTACACACACTGACGTGCATGTATAGGGGTGAGAAATAAATTCTAGTAGGCCACCCCCAACTGTAAACTTATAAATTTCTTTCATAAGTGCATAATCATGACATATGCTCAGCCGAACCGATAGACAATAGGAAAACAAAATATAAATAAAAAACTGTCGATTTGTAGGTCGAAGACCTCGATCGACCTTACCTACTTCAGCCAATGCCAGAATATCTTTGAGCTCATCTCAAGGGTCGTGCTTCCCAAACAACCTACAGGCTCCATTGCCCTGGTAGCCACAACCAACTTGACAAAACCGGAAACCAATCCTTTGGTAGTTTTCCCAATCGGGATTCTAATCTAAGACATCCCATACCACGATCTCATAAACCAACATTGTCTCATACTTGGAACCTCGACACATCTGTCCTCATTTCCACACAGGAGTACTTTTAAACCCAGACCTTTAGTGTGACATCTATCTCATTTAGCATAACCATAGTGCATGAAGCATCATTCCATCTCATAATCCATATATATAAATTCAATCATGCATGGAGCATGAGTTCGACATCTTAACAATAATTCACAAAGGTCACCTGTCGACCCAAAAGGATCCTCAGTCCAAGTGTCCAACCCGGATCTGGTACGCCATGTCCCACCATCTCAACCACTAGGTCACAAATCGGAAAACATGGAACATCAGTCCATGAATCCAACCGGGACTTGGAACGTCATGTCCGATAATCCCAACCTCGATTTGGAATTCTATGTCCATACCCTTGGGTTTAGGAGCGTCAGTCCTCCCTTTGAGAACCATGGTGCACCGGGGAGTGGATCATTAGTCCAACCTCTCAAAACCATTCATCATGGGGAGGAAAACATGAAGCATCAGTCCATGAATTCAACCAAGACTTGGAACTCCATGTCCAACCATCCCCAATCATTACATACACAACATCAGTGGTTCCTAGATCATCAGTCCGGAACCTAAACCAAGATGCATACTACACCTGCCCGGGACCTCAGTCAAGCACCAAACCACTTACATGTGTCATCACATACACTATACTCAGCAGTATAAATTAATATACTCAGAGCCTTAGTCCATCACTCAAACCATAAACCATCTATTGAAATCGATAAAGATTCTCAAACCATTAATCTTAATTATGAATATCATGAACCATAACTAGGGATCTTCTTTTCATCTCTCTCATCCATCACTACCACTATTAGTAAACTTGGTTCCAAAACATGGCAACCCAACTATATCAAACCGCCCTATGGGCTTAATCCAAGTCTCATCCTCAACAAGTAAGACATGAAAACTAATAACTATACATCTGTCTCACCCAGTAACAACTTAGCCCCATCATCTCATACATTATCCTGGGTCCCAAGGACCACCCATAACCAAACTACGTCATCACATGCACCCACTCAGGGCCATCCTATCAATCGGTCATGCACATGACCCTCAAAATCTACAAATAAACTGAGGAATCCCTTCTTGGATCCTCAGAACTAGCACTCAAGCAAAGACATCCTCTCTAAACCCTGGTAACCACCAAACTCTTGGGCTAAACCCTAACACAGAAAACACGCTAAAGTGTCCATCAATAGGCTCCAAACTATCCTTGATCAAGGAAATAACCCTAAGGCATCCAAAATCAATCCCATGCCACAGAGGCATTCTTAAACATCAACCACAACATACAATGATCATTTAACCAAAAACCATCCCACCAAGGGCATCATTAAGAGTCCCTTAGACTCAACTTCGCACCACAATGACACTCTTCCATAACCACAATCCATGGTGGAAAAGTAGCTCTAAAGGTTCTATCCAGCCTAATCCTCAAATATAGGATCTAAACCTCAACTGCTCTAACCTCGAGTCAGTATTCCCAATTCTCAAGGACAACCAAGATCATCTCATAGATACTACTCAAATCCTATCTACTGGAGTCTACATTCCACATCGGACTTGTGGTCTGGTGTTGTCTTTAGTATTCATTATAAAAGAACCTCAATGCCTCATTTAGAGAGGACCTTGGGTATTTGGGTCTCTCTCATTTTATCATTCTACATGGTATCACATGGAACCTAATCTCGAGTCCTACTTCCTATTTTTTATTTTTCCCTATCTAGGTTATTTCATTATTTCTACCCTATGGGGGGAAGTGGCCCCCTATATAGGGAAAGGTTTATTTTCTGTCATTACCCCTCCATGATCATTTCCCAGGTGGCCTCTCGGTGCTTTCCCGGTGAATCCCTCCCTGCTTTGGCCTCCCTCCCAGTGGATTTCTTGGCCCCCGCATCCAACGTGGGCTCCCAAATGACCTCCACGAAGCGTCCCGGCCCACCCTCTATGCGGTTCCCGTCACGCCTCCAGCTTCCTTGTATCATCCGGCCTCCCGATCGACATGACCTTCTGATCGACACGACCTCCTGATCGATGAGAACTCCCACAACACTGCCTCCCATTTCTCCTGATGCAACTAGCTCTCGTCGGCAGTTCTTCCTCGCCTCCCAAACTGGCTCTTTCCCTACGCGGCCTCCCATACCAATGGCTCCTGACCCACTGCACTCCCTGGCTCTTAGACATGTCGTACCTCCCGATCCTGAGGCACCTCCCGATCCTTAGGCGCATCCTCCGGCAACGGTGCCCGCCTCCCGCGTTTCTCCTGCACGCTGCCCTCCAGTGCCAGCCACCCCGTCAGAGGCTCTCCCTGTCGTCTCAAGCAGCCATGACATTCCCTCATCCGGACAGCCGTCTAGAGTCCTCCCCCCTCCCAGATTGGCCAGATCAGGCCAGATCTAGTCACTGGTGCATCCTGCAGTGTCTCTGCCTCCACTTCGGTGCTCCACCTGTGGCTCCCTCAATGCACACGACGACCCCCTCCTCCTCCACTGATCTTCCTGCAGCCGCCTCCCTTTCCCAGCGGAACAATTTCTGCGCACTCCTTTAGATCAAGAACGTTATCTCCCATGTATGTCGGCACTCACTTGCACTTCCTCCACCATGGATTAACACCTCAACCACCTCAGACCAGTCCCTTTTGTGCTACCAGATCCCGCAACGATTCTGCAGAATCCCCGTCTCTCATCACCAGCCCCGCAATTGCGGCTTTCTCAGTGCCAGTGTGGCTTTCCCAGCGTATCATCGACCCGCCCATCTTGTGTGGATTTCCTGTCGCTCCGTCGACCGGCCCGGTCTGTGTGGTTCCTATATTGCACCGGGGACATCTTCATTCATCTATCATCCTGAGGGGGAGTTGCGATCTTGAGGGGGAGCCACAATCATTGCTTGTTTCTTTTTATTCCATATTGTTTTGTAATCAAGGTTGGTATTTCTAGCTTGAGGGGGAGTGTTTATAGCGTTTCTTGTTTGCTTTGTATTGTCGTTTCTTTGGTCTTTTTTCTTTATTTGTCTAAGCTAGGTACACCTAGCTTGAGGGGGAATGTTGGAGTCTACATCCCACATCAGACTTGTGGTCAGGTGTGGTCTTTAGTATTAATTATAAAATAACCTCAAGGCCTCCTTTAGAGAGGATCTTGGGGATTTGGGTCTCTCTAATTTTATCATTATACACTATATTTTGGGGTCCATTTATGAAACCTTATGAAAAAAACCATGGTACGCTCATGCCATATCAAACATTGAGCTCTCAACCCTCACTCGAGTCTCCTATCTCAAAACCCATCCCATTGAAGGATTCTAAATCCAAACCTCAAGGAAATCATCCTTCTAAACCAAATTCATCTAAAATACCTTTTAGGTGACCTATATATGTCAAAAGGATCCCACCATCGTGATCTACACAGAAAAATGCTCAGAATGGACTACCCAGATGCCCAATTCTGACTTCCAGGGAACAAAATTCCCAAGACCTCTAAGATGAAAAAGGTATATGGCGTGTACTTTAGAGTACATAGAGTGTACTCTAATATCTCCTCCTGGCCATGTACTTTTACATGGCTAGAGAAACATGGGGTTTTCCTATGTAAAACTACACGGCGTGTACTATCGAAAAACCATCTTTTCGTGTTATTTTTCACAAGGTCAGACACATGACTATGGGATAATACACGGCGTGTACTCAGAGTACATGATGTGTACTTCTGAAAAGTCCTTCCCCAAACAGGAAGAACACATGACGTGTGTTTATACAACCACATGCCCTAGAGACAGGATATCCAACGGGAAACCCCTCTGAACCCTCCTAAAACCCCTATTTACCCCCAAATAAGTACACATCGACCCCCATGGGGTCTCTAGAAGTCATAATAAGGCATTAAAACTTGAAAACAACTAATCTATGGGGATTTGAGGCATAAAACTCAGAACTATCCTACCTCCTGGAATAAATGCCGAAGCTTTGTCTTCAAATCCACTCCGTATGTTGCTTCACCTCGATCCGGTCCTGATCTACGTCAAGGACGAAGTAAGGTGGCATCTCCCCTCCTCCTCTTGGTCTGTCCATCACACGCGAGGGAGGAGACCTCCCCTCTCCTGTTGTGTGTAGTGTTGAAAGTTGGTTCCCTAGACCCAACTTGTGTTGTACTTTGTTTACCACTACATGTATGCAGTTTGTTATATATACATGTGTTTTTCTTTTCATAATAGTGTAGATAATTATGTATCCACTTTGTTTATGGAAATTTCCTTAGATTAAATATCACATCAAAGGGTTATAATAGATCTCTAGCTATAATGAGAACCTCGAGATTCCATTACCGTAATATTAAAGTAATTTCCTATGGGCCAATTACATCATTTTGAAAGGACACAGATGATGTGTGACTATCAAGTGCTGGAGGCTCATAAGTATTGAGACTTCTTCTCATTAAGTTTGCATTTGATGATCTCTGGTAGTTGAGATCATGATGGCTGACCTCCATAATAGGAACACCACATGTTTCAGGTGTTATTGGTCGTTCCAATCTACGTAAATGTCATTTCTATCATCCTTGCATCGAAGTGGTCATTGGTGTACCGCGCTAGCACCCAGATTCCGAAGAATGACGCAAGAGCAGGTTTAGAGGCGTGTGTCGACAATCTAAAGGGATTTGACGTTAGAATCTTCAAGCAACGGTTACCGACATCTTGCGACGGACTTTCACACGTCAGATCCTAATGAGGTACATGTTCGAATTATATTTTGTTCTCTGTTAAATCCATGTGTGGTCCTCAGCCCATACTGTGATAATATCACCGGAGTCGACATTGTTACGTTGCTCCGGCGATGCCAAAATTTTAATTTTTCGGCCCATCGGCTTTCACTGCTTGTCCCGGTACCGAACACGTAGGAACCCCAAAATAGGGGGAAACTTTTAATTAAATTTAATTTATTAATTAATTACCCATTTAAAACTCGTCCTATGTTTTGTAAATCGAAGCGAGTTTATACCTTGAATAGGGAATACCCTCCATTCCTGGATCAACTGTGGGTTCATAATCTCAATCCGACGCTCCGTTCAAAAGATACAACCACCCGGAACCACACGAGTAATTTAATATTTAATTAATTAAATATTAAATATTTTTCCTAAACTCTCACTACTCATAATTCCAGAAAACTCTTGTCCTTGGCTAAACACCCTATTCCAGGACCTTCAGAGGGGTCAGAAAGATTATCCGAGACCATCTGCTGTGGTAAAATGACCATTTTTTCCTTCACGAGCACCATGAACAAAAATTTAAATCTCTGCTCAAATTTCACTGTTCAGAAAGCTCGGGTCCCTACAACCTCCCCAACATAAACCTTCTCCTCCTAGATAAGTCTTAGTGGTCCTCCATACACACATCTAGACCCACATTTGACATCACTCAATGCTCAACCCGATGTGTTTACTCAAATATGCCAATGGACTTTCTCTGCATAACTTTATAGAGAGGGCATACAACCCATCAATGGTCAAGCCATCGCTTTCTATAATTAATAAACCACTAGGATTGTACCTAGCCTCACTCGTTCATCCTGATACGTCACATTATCATTTCAAATTCATCAACAAACTCATGGTGCTCCCCACCATAGAAATCAACCCACATTTCCCATTTTTGAATCACGATGCTTCCCATCGTGGAAGTATCCTTTCAAAACACATTCTCAGTGGCCCACCAACCCACTCAACGTGGTCCTCATGGCATCTTCAACCCTTCCCACACTAGGGTCACACCGCCATACCCAGTTTGGTAGTTGCCACCATAGAAGTATCCTTATCTTTTCCTCATAACTGAACAACATTTTCCACAGCCCATGCCCCAATCATGACCAACCCTGGAGATGGATGCGGCCATCTTGCTCCCACCAGGGAAACAAAACCAAACAACTATTATTTCCCTTTACCAGCATTCGGGAATGGCTCCCATGGTATTCAACAATATCTGACCCGTCATAGGGACCGCACTCACAAAAAGCTGATGGCGTGCTCCCCACCATTCAGTTTAAAACACACCGTTCTATGAGGAAAGCCTCATAGGATACCCCTTATCAACCCAAGTAAAAATCTATAGAGAATGGAAAAAAGTCGGTGCTCTCTTAGCATACTCAGGACGATGTCACGATATTGGGCATGATAGACTCTAAACTACGAGTATAATAAGAAGTCATCGATGAATACCATCACAACCTTATCTATTACAGAACATCAGAGTTCTATCCCAAGGCCTCGGTTCACCATTCCCACAAGCCTCTTATCACACCCGATATAATTCTCACCCATTCACGATCGCGATACCAACTCTAGAACCACGAACATACACTCCTGTAATTTCCGATCCACAAACTAAATGATACGACGCATCACCAATACCTATGTTTCCATGTTTCATCTTTGAAAAAACCATTACAAGTCGTTGTGTAACCCATCCACAAAACCTTCTTTGACTCCAACAAGTCACCTATCACGAAAACTCAGCTCAGAAGTCTAAAGCATGCAAACTTGAGCACTTCTTGTGCTCCTGATCCAGCCCAAATCCACCAGGCTCAATTCGTCTGCACAACTATTTCTTTGGTTAGGCACCTGAACGAACCTGGCCCTCCCAAAACCAAACACAAAATAGAGTTTTCAGCACACAAGCTCATCATCTCAAAAACAAAAGGCATCTAACAAGCCTAAACCTCAAACCCAACTGCACCCTTAGTGGAACATTTCCACATATCTGAAACACCCATATATGCCTCGCTAACCGGAAGACACTCATAACTCGGTCGACCCCTAGAAGGGGTCACCCTCATGGTCAAACAGATTTGATTCCCTAGTCTGTAGTCACATAAAAAAATTCACTTGGCTCTCCCTACTAGCCCTACTAATCAAGTATCATATCAGGACACTAGGTCCCACCAACTAGGTCTAAGCCAACTCACAGAAGGTAAAAACTCACAGAGCATCCACACGTTCTTTTATCATGATCTCACAACATCAACTAGACAAAACAACCATCTCTAGGGTCCCACACCATAAAGATTTCATATACCAACCAATTGCCTGCAATTAGGGAGTCTGTCCTCTCTGAGCATCTGCACATCAAATCTCTCCTTAGAGGTCCCGGAAATACTACTCACCTCAAAAAAACCACCTAAAAGGGGTCCAAAACCCGACTTTGATACCATACTAACCCACTAGGGTCACTATACCCACCGCACACAAAACCACACCAGTACCGCCACCATTTAGAATCTCACCGTAGATCAACAGAACCTACCATCAGAAGGAAATATGTAAAATTACATAATAGAAAGCCGATAACATGGTGATCATACATTCCTATCATGATGAATGAGACTTCTCTTTCCTCTGTAGGCCAAGAGTTAAAACCAACTCACATGCCTCTTTCCAACGGGCTAAGATCCAGACATCCATCATAAACCATCAAATAAAAATGACATATGCGTTGCTCGAAGAGAAAATCATATACAATCATAACATCACAAATCCAGAACATCAATTCGAGTCCCTAATAACCTGGACTTCTGACCGGAATAGGTGTTCGCGAAGCACCAGCCCAGTATCCATCACAAGATCCAACACATTCCTATATATCTTGTCTACCAAACCCCAAATAGTGAAATAACAGGAAATTAACTACTCTGATACCACATTGTAACGTCCTGTCCTGGTAGCCACTTAATTGGTGCTCTAAGTCGGTTCACCATAAGACCCTTAGTAGGCCTCCTCCTACGCCAGAGGGTGCTGACTAGCAGCGGGGGTCTATGATGGATCTGTGAGGAGAGTATACCCCTGTATCAGAGTGCACAACAAGAAGTAAATAACAAAATATCATAGAAATAAAAGTAATGTGGAAAAATAAATAAACTAAAACCAAATGGTTCTGTAATAAGATTAAAATGCAGTAATGGACTGAATAAACATGTAATACATACAACGTGCGGGCTCCATACCCATGGAAGCCACAACCAACCTGAAAAAACTGGAAACCCATCCTTCGGTAGTCTTATAAATTTGGATTATAATATATAAGACATCCCATACCATGATCTCATAACCCAACATTGTCTCATACTTGGAATCTCGACACATCTGACCCTACTGCCACTCAAGTGTACTACCAAGCCCTGACATCTATCTAGAACCATAACCTGGGATCTTATTTCTAGCTCTCTCAGCCATCACTGCCCCTAGTAGTAAAAAGGGTTCCAAAACATCGCAACCCAACTATATCAAACCACCTTATGGGCTTAATCCAAGTCTCATCCCAAAAAATAAAACATGACTACGACTGTCTATACATCTCTCCCAGCCTGCAACATTTTATCCCCATCGTCTCAAACATCATCATGGGTCCCAAGGAACACCCATAACCGAACTACATCAGCACATGCACCCACTCAGGACCATCCTATCAATTGTTCCTGCACATGACCCTCAGAATCCACACATAAACTGAGGCATCCCTTGTTGGATCCTCAGAACTACCACTAATGCAAATCCATCCTCTCTAAACCTTGGAAACCACCAAACTCTTAGGCCAAGTCCAAACATAGGAAACATCCTCAAGCGGCCCTACCTTGATCAATTACATTACCCCAATGCTTCCAAAATCAATCCCACACCACAAGGGCATTCTCAACTATCAACCACAACATACAATGATCACTTAACCCGAAACCAGCCCACCAAGTGTGTCATCATGAGTCCCTCCTACTCAACTTCGCACCACGACACTCTACCATAACCACAATCTTATGGTGTCAAGATAGCTCTAAAGGCTCCATCTAGCTTGATCCTAAAATATAGGATCTAAACCTAAACTATTTAACCTCATGTCACTAGTCCCGATTCGCAAGGACAACCAAGATCATCTCATAGATACGACTCAAATCCTATCTTCTGGGATTCATCTAAGAAAATTCATGCAAAAACACCATGGTAAAATCATGCCATATCAAACACTGATCTCACAACCCTCACTCAGGTCTCCCAGATCAAAACCCATCACACATTTTGGATGAACTCTATATGTCAAAAGGATCCCACCATCACGATCTACGTGGAAAAATGCTCAGAATGGACTACTCACACGTCCAATTCTGACTTCCTGGGAACAAAAATTCCCCAAGACCTCTAAGTTAGATAATGTACATGGGGTGTACTTTAGAGTACACTCTCTCACATAGAGAGATTCCATCATTTGGTTGGAAAACTCCAATTACCTCACCATGACACAACCAGACATTTTCTACGCTGTTGGAAAAATTAGCCAGTTCATGGAGCATCTGAACAGATCTCAGTGGGATGATTTCCTCCGCATTTCCAAATACATAAAGAAAGGACCCTGAACATGGCTTTTGGTACTCATATCATGCGCATTTGGATGTTAAGGCCTTCTGTGATGTGGACTATGCGGGTTTCCTTGCTACCCACAAGTCTACTTCTGGATTTGTCGTGTTCTTTGTCGGTAACCTCATCTAATGGCGCAACAAGATGCTGATTGTCATCATCCAAATCTAGTGCAGAGGCAGAATACCATGCCATGGCCATGACCATTCTAGAATATCTCCACCTCACATTGAGATAAGGAGAATTCACCATCTACCAATACCATCACAACCTTATCCATTCCAAAACATCATAGTTCTAGCCCAAGGCCTCGGGTCATCATGCCCACAAGCCTCTTATCACACCTGCTATAATTCTCATCCCATTCATGGCCATGATACCAACTCTAGCACCTTGTACATACTCTCCTGTAACGTCTAATCCACAATCTAGACGATATGGAGCACCACCAAATACCCTCTTTTCCAAGTTTCCTTTATGAAAAAAATCATTACGTGCAGTTGTGTAACCCATCCACAAAACATTCTCTGGCTCCAATGAGTCACCTATCACGAAAACTCAGCTCAGAAGTCTAAACCATGCAAACTCGATCACTTCTTGTGCTCCTTATCGAGCCCAAAGCAATTGGGCTCAATTCTTCTACACAAGTATTTCTTGGCCTAGGCACCTGAGATAACTTTCCCCTCCCAAAACCAAACACAAAACACAGTTTCTGGCACAAAAGCTCACCATATCAAAAACAAAAGGTATCTAACAAAACTAAACCTCAAACCCAGCTGCACCCTTTGTGGAACATTTCCACATGTCCAAAACACCCATTTACACCTCACACACCGGAAGACACTCATAACTCGGTTGACCCCTCTAAGGGGTCATCCTCATGGTCAAATAGATCTGAATTCCTCTGGTTTGTAGTCACATCAAAAAGGTCACTTGTCTCTCCCAGCTAGCCCTATCGATCAAGTCTCATATCATGACACTGGGTCCCACCACCTAGGTCTAATCCAACTCGTGGGGCATCCACAGGCACCCCTCTCATCATTGAACACCATCAAATAGACAGAACACCTATAAACAAGTGCCATACTAAAACAGTTTTCCCATTGACTTCCCTACTCACGCCACTAGGATATAACAAGTTAGCACATTTATATAAAACAATTTATATAAAACAATTTCTAAAAAATTTTATATCAGAATGTAAACAAGTGCCATACTAAAACAGTTTTCTCAAAACAACACCAAGTTCCAAGGAAAACAACCAAACAATGTTCTAAAACCATTTCATAAGTTCCATTTTGGAATTATCCATTCTATTCCACATATCCACACAACCAACCATGCATGAAACCTGGACCTCCCTATACTCTCGAGTGGTGAGTCATCCTTTCATTGAGGCGTCACTTAATAAACCATTTTGATAGAGGAGATCTCTAACCCTTATCCATCCCACTAATGATGGAGGAGACTCATTTCCCTTATCCATCCCTAATTCACATGAACACACACAATTATTATGCCAAAAACCAATTCCAGAACAACCATTTCAATCATTTCAATAAAACCATACTTTTATTGAAATCCCTTCAAACAAACCATTTCAACAAATCCAACCCTTTTTATTGAAGCCACTTTTCAAAAAACCAATCCAATACATTTCAATACAATCATCTTTTTATTGAAAACATCTCAATTAAACCATTTTCCAAAAATCCAGCAAATACACATTTTAAAATCAAGAAAACAAGGCATATTGCACAACCAATTTTCCACAATTCCACAATTTCACCAAAAACTCACAAACCATCACTAAAGATAGTTATAACATGCTTTGCAAAACAATTTCATAGCCAAATCCATTCAAAACAAACAATTTGAAACTAATTCTTCAAGTTCTAAATAGAGGAGTTGAGAATGAAGCCACCTACCTCGGGTTTTATGGAGAAAATGAAGAACGACACTCAAAAGTCAACGAAAATGGGTTGAAACTTCAAATACTTTTCTTAGATCTATTTTCCTAGCATTAAAAATACCAAATCATTGAATATTTAGCATCAACAATCTTAGATATATCCACAGTGGATGTAGATCTAAGAAACTGAGAGAGAGAGAGAGAGATAAGTAGATCTTAGGAAAACCACAAAAAACAACCAAATACGATGACTTATCGTAAGAATCTGGCTACAATGCAATAAGAGAAGCCTTTGGGAGGATAAAATCTTGAGTTAGGGACGTTTTGGGGGAAAAAGGGGTTATAAGATTAAAAGGAGTGAGATCCACAGTTTTAGGATCTCATTTTTAAACCGTGCACGGTTAGTCACACAGTTAGGCAAACCGTGTGTTAGGCTCTGCTTAGGGATGCCGCATGGTTAAACCACACAGTTAGACAAAATGTGCGCCAACTGTGCAAGTGCTCACTATCTCAAGTTTCATGGTTTCTCCTAGGTGGCCACACGGTTTGGAAAAATAGTGCGCCTACCCATGAGTCTTCTCTTTTGCCTTTGTCTCACTGTGTATGGTTTCCTGTAGGAGTTGCACGGTTTTTCAAAACCTTGCTCAAACCATGTAGCTATATAAAACTACCAAAAACATTCCAAAAGGTCCCCAAAACTTTCCTAACACATTATCTACTTAAAATACATAAATGAAGGGTTAATTACATGAAACTGAGGGGTTCTACATTAATAGTTACAATCATGCTTTTCACAGGGATCAATATACCATTGTTTTTTTCATAGATCAAAAGGTGAGAAATTCATTTTAGCATTATCATCAATTTGTTGTAATCATGGACCATGTGGTATATTGTTTCTTATCTCTCGTAATATTTTTTTCTATCAATTTTCATTTAAGTTTATGTCCCCGGTGTTGCTTACACGTGGCATGCAATCCCTCAATAATAGTTATTTTTTTCAGTGAATGTTCTTTTTTATGTCCCCACTTATGTATTAATAGATATGTTTTCTGTTGAATATGTTTTATGCTACATATGTTGTATGTTGCATATGTTGTATGCTGCATATGTTTTCATGATGTATGTGTTTGTTGTTATGTTGTTTTGGCATGGAAAACCTTAAAAATAGCATGTTGTCTTATATATTACCATGGTGTATATGTGTCCCCATTCAATGTTGGTATGATGTATATATAGTATTCATTGTATACGCAGTTAGTGTGCTACATATGTGCTTCCTATCATTGTTACTATACTATATTCACCTTTAGCATCTTGTATATCTTTGTTGACTGTGGATGTGAGCATTCACCCTGGGGATTTTGTATCTACTTCCTAGAACCAATGTGTAATTACTCCAGTTGCCCCAAGCATTATATTTAGATATAAAACTACCAATTCAAGATATACATGCATACATATTTTAGTCAACTGACCGGTTATTTTTATAATCAACCAAATATAACATTTTATTTGGATCATATATCCTAAACAAGAATGTTATTTTTCAAGGGGAAACTCAAGTTTAATTTTTGTTAAATAATGAACTTCATTTAATCCATTGTTAAACTTTAATACCAAAATGGTTTTCGTTTTCCAAAATTATTCAATGAATTTCATGATTTCTTCACAAATCAGAAACTAAAAAAATTATATTATTAATTAATATAATTATCCTCTTATTCTTTGACCCCCATTACTTAAGTGAGATCCTTAAAATATTTCAGTATTTCATAAAATTTTGTATGAAAATTCTCATGATTTGTTTTTTGTTTTGAGAGGACTACCATTGTTTATTTTTTTTAAATCTTTCTTTGATCATCCTATTGTTCTTTTACTTACTGTATTCTGCTATTTCTAACCAATTTTATTCATGTTTTCAGTGTCTACATCTTCACCAGCTGCTTCGATATGGGATTGGATCCTGGAATATGCCTCCCCTCCAGTCCCTAGATATGTCGTGAGTGCGGAGGTTGAAAATTATTTTCTGGTGTGCCGCCTGTTAATTTTGAAGGAAATCTGGGAGCTTATCACTACGACACATGTGGAGTATTTGATTACCGCCTGATCCATTCTACTGTGAAGCATATTTTTTTCCACCAGGAGAAACTGCACCAATTGGGATAGGGATATGAAAGTATAATAAGAAAGCTTCAGACATCTATTAAGCTGAAAGGTGCAGTGTCCCAGTTGGAGTCAAATCGCGCTAAAGAGATGGTGAAGGGACAAAACCGTGTTGAGGAGATGGCCCTTGAAGTGACGCATCATCGTCAAGAGTTACATGCTGCTGAGGAGGTTTATGCACCTGGGGTGGCTGAGGAGGGTGGACCTTGGCAGATTTATGTAGCTGCTCTTCAGGGTCTTGAGGAGTGAAAAAGGTACGTTGAGCGCTTTCTGCTGTAACTTTCGACAGAAATACTTGTGGATGTTCTGAATTTTGATCTAAAATTGAGGGGTGCTCAAACCTGACCTGATCATGTTGAGTTATGATTAGACTCTTGAATACCTATAATTCACCAGTTTATAAAAAACTACATAAAGTGATGGTCACAAGTAACGATCTTACCTGAGAACATTTATGCAAAATTATTTTATTAAAATACCACTCCATAGTTGGCATGACTGGCTTAAATATGAAATTAATGTCATCATAAAATGAAATAAAAAGGTAGTGTCAAATAAAAATTCAATCGTACGCAATACATATGTGAAATGAATATACCAATATGTAAAATGGAACCATGGGATTAAAATCGAAGGAGATAATTCTCAATGATCTCCATTCCCACACCAAAATTTTAACTTAAGTGATTGTCCCTCAAGCACCAACTATAATTCATACTTGTAACTCAAGAGGAAAACACTACATTAATGCATGTATATTAACCAAAAGTTAAATAATTTAGGGTTTTGTGTAATGAATTAGTTGAGTTCATCGATTACCACATCACAAGCATGTCGGTTAGAATAATGTGTATGACTTTGATCTTGTACATGGGTAATATAACTAAACCAAAAAGTATTACACTAATGACTAATAAGTATTAATCAATTCTTGAACTTATTTTAAACCATAAAGAAACAATGAATTAATGTAACTAATATCATTAAAATTTTATATTATTCCCTAAGTGACACATTAACTGAGGATATAAAGAGTCACAATAGATTATTTTTAACCAGAGATTTAAAATAAAATTAGTAACACCTCACCACCATTCCTCAGGGAATGAAATATGGTAATATCTCATAACATAATCAAACAAAAAGAATATTATTAACTTATCAAGGTTCATTTAAAGGTAAACATTATTACTAATGAATAGTTATCTAACCAAAGGAAACTAACATCAATATAAACTATTTAGAAATACATATTGGGTATAAGATGTATAGTTTTTATCCATGATCCATTCCTGAATAAAAAATTAAATTATCCCTTAAATATAATATAATCAAAAAAATTATCACATATAATAACATCCCATCCTATTACATTTTCTATTTATTGGTTCCCAAACAAACCATGAGATGTTGAATATTATGTCTTCCATTCAATTTCTTATAAGGATATAATATAATAATTTATAAAATCATCTAATTTATTTTTTAAAATCACATATCATTTCTAATAATTCCATTTAGTTAAGGCTAAAACCATAATAATATCATCACCCATCCTTTTGTAAATTCATAGTTTGTTATATAGAAACATCACGATGTTGGCCCTCATCCCAAAGATAACGATATTATAAACATATCGAGGTCATTCTTTAATTAAAAAAATATAATAATGGATAATATAATCATTTCTTTTTGGATACATCTCTTCAACTAAGAATCATTCCTTAAATGATTTCATGGTCCAATATCTTATTGTAATATAATTTTATATCATATGTAATTTTAGAAGTAAATTTTATTTTTTAGCATCATCAAATGTGAAGAAGGGATTTTTTTCTATTTTATTCAATCATATGGTTATTTATGTATTTAAGAAAACTTTTTCCAACATCATGAACATATACTCATATGTATCAAAATTAACACCATTCAACACTAATGATCCCAGATGAGAGGTTGTTGGCCACTAAGTGTGAGGAGAATTTGTGGTATACGTTCATTATAAAATTGTTATCTATATTCCCATTTCCAAAATTCCATCCTCTTCTTGTCAGTTAGTTCAAAAATCTCTCATCCATAATTTAATATTGATGATCAAAATTAAAGATAGAGATATTATGAATGTATAACATGTGATATGTTTGATTTCAAAGTTCAAACTCTCTTTTTATCAAGTGGCTACATTCTTGTATCCAATAGTTGTTATCCCACTATCTACTTCATCAAATAATTATCAATGATGAATTAATTGAAATATTGATCAGGATGACATTTAATAACTCCAATAAGTTAATTAAATTGAAATATAACATTAAAAATAATCTCACATGCATATGTTATCATCCTTTATTTTCCTCAAGCTTCTCCATGTTAACTAATGTTTTGTTAGATGTTCTTCTCAGAATAATGACCCAGTTTTGTGGCCCAATATTGTCATTTTTTCCATCGAGTACCACTCAGAAATATCACACACCTTACACAATAACATGGAAAATATGATTATAGAGATATTTCATTTCTATATCACTTCATCAACTATCATGATTAGTCCATAAATCCTAGACTACCTCGTATTCTGTTACGCTTCAAGATCATTAAAATAAATTTAAAAATCATCCAATATGATTTTGAGAAATATCAATTTGAATCATTAATCTAACTATAAAAATATGATATTCAATTCTAGATACATTATGAAATCAGTCCAATTATTGTGTAATGATAATTATAAAAATGAAATATTTAAAATCATGTAATGATTCAATCTGTCATGAGATAATCCTCAATAAAAATCAAACTCTAATATCATGTATTATAAATCTTCCCAAATATAAATTGAGATATAAAATTGTATTCATCATCCATGAATCCATTATGGATTAATAAATTAACTTGTGGTATGATATTGTTGGTCATCATCTCTCTATGTAATTTACTAAGTTGAATTTTGACATATCTATAATGATTACGAGATGACCTTCAATTCCACTAGTTCATGAGTGTTTTGTGACCTAGCTCCTTGAAAAATGAAATATGTCACTATGATGAGATATATATGTAAAATAAAATAGATAATACATCAGAGAACTATCATGTAGAAACATGTGTACTGCAATATGAATCTCACATTAGAGTAAATACATACTATGATTCAACTCATTGTGGTATAATATAAACCACATCACGATATGATGAATCAATATAAATATTCAATAAAATTCTTCATAAACAAATAATATCTTTAGACAAAGACATTGCACCATGATTTCTTTCAACATTGTTTTTCACTAAATTCTTTTAAGTCAAAGTCTTGACTTATTTTTCTATCATCTCCTTAATTAATAATATGATATAAAAATCATTATAATGACATTTAAAAAACTAAAACTCAAGAATAAATCTTGATCCTCATTCATCATTAACATTCTCCACTATCCACATGATACGGATATTATATGAAAAGAATTTTACCAATCACATGGATATCACCTCAAGAGAACCTGAAAGACGTGAATAAAAAACATGCATATATATATATATACAATGTGTTCATGTGTTATGAACCAATAATTAAATGTAGAATTCATATCCACTTTATTTATGAGGTTTATTCCACCATAACGTCAGTTTGTAATGTTTTCATGAATATCAATCCCTTAGTATGAAAGAATTATCAAAAATGGAATCTCTAATAATCATCATAAGGAGTCAAATAGTTTATTTATTTCCTTCATACATTAGGTTATTATTTTTTTAGGCTTTCTGTATTTATTTTATTTAGACCTACTTTCCGAATTTGGGTGGTTTCTATGTAGAATTAGTAGTGATTAGGGTTTTTTGAATTGTATTACAGAGGATAGGAGGTAAAATCAATCCATATATGATCTTTTTATCTAGTCCATGGATCTCTTATATATTTATGAAAAGTTTTTTGAATCCTTGTAGGTATCAATACTAGTTAATGTTGTAGTAAAATTAATCTATTGATACAATCTATTCATTGAGGACATGTATGTGTTGTTCTCCATATTTCCCCACATTGGTTGATCAATTACACCATGTTTAAAGCCATAAAGTTTGGAAATCTATAAATCATCATTGTATAGTTTAAAAATAGGGGTTGTGAGATTTATAATTGTCCTATAAAGTAGATTCCTATATATCCTGGTAAAGGGAATCATAAAATATACAGTTATTTTAACTATAATGAGGCATGTTTCACCTTTTATGGTTTTTTGACAAGGACCAAAATGGTTCCTTTAAAGGAAATACAACCATGACCATTGATATTTTATTTATTTTCATGTTTCTTAAGATATTATGTATTATAGTTTAAGGCTTTAGGACTATGAATCCTTCATATCAGTTTAATGTCATGCGACCAACACTACTTTGCATTGGCTCGTTGTAGTAGTTTTTGTGTGGGACATGCTCGTGAGTAAACATTTCTTGTTAGGTATTACATCAGGAAGGATGTCCATTATTGTTCTCATTCTATCTGTCATTATCTATCTGGGTAGGATGGTTGGGTGAAAATACAGGTGTTTTTAAACAAATCAAGAATGTTTTGGTTTTATATAAGATCGATTTTCCATTTGTACCTTTGGATCATTGGTTAGACACAAGGAGGATAAATGAATTTCTAATTGCTGTAGAAATAAGTTTGGAGTAGCAATGATGAGATTCATGAGCCAAGATAAATCACTATAGTTTCCCAAGAAAAGAGACTCTATATTGATTATATGTCAAAGATCCTATCAGTTGTGGAGAACTATATGTGGGTACCCAATCATCAATGGAATACATGATAGAAAGAGGTAACATATGTGTTTTTAATGACCCATACTTTTATATTGGGTGGTTAAAAAATATAAATATTCCAAATGGCCTTTTCCATATCTTAACATAGACATAGTGGTGTCAGTAGGGTATTTTGGGTTGTTTGGGAAAATAGTTTGAATTGAACATAGGTAGGTTGTTAAGGTAAATGAGGTTACCATATATAACCATTAAGGATTGGGGTATTCCTAATTAAGGGAATCCTAGGAACATTGTTTGATAGATTTTATCCTCTTATAATGATAGGAAGTGGGATACTTTTCTGAATGGGTGCTCTATTATGGGTTCCTGAATGATGGGTGTAGGTTTAATAATGGGTATTCTGTGAGTGTGATGCTACACCATATATACATGGGATTAACTTTTTGGAAGGGTTTCATCACACTATTTCTAATGATGGAATAGTAGAAGTTATATATTATGAGATTTAATAATATTAAATAGATTAAACACCCCTAATTTCTATTAGTTTCTTCTAGGTTTGGACATAAATCATTGTAGGGGAAACCTTGATGGTCTGGGTGCATGGGTTTGTTGGTCTATGTTTTCATGTTACTTAAAGGTATCTAAATTATGAATTAATATTCTTAAGATTATTTTATATTTAAACAAATATTGTGAGGACATGTAACGACTCATAATATTCTTTGGTGCACAGTTTCTTTGAACATGGTTTATGTTGTGAGGTTTTTTAGCATTAAAATATGATACTAGAAACATGAAATCACAATGTGAGATTGGACACTTAAAAAATGGTGTGATACTAGGTTCCAAATAATATGGAATGAATCTAGGTGTATGGAGGAGGTAATGTATCATGAATTCTATTGGAGGGAAAAAATCATGGAATGTAGAGAAGGGAATGTAGTTTGGTGTTCATGCACTATCATTTCAATTGAAATCTACAAATTATTCAAAGAAATTGGTGGACTTAAACATTCATAATATTTTTGGGAAAATAATAACACCCCCATAGAATTTGATCTAATCAGAATGAAGAGGATCAAATTGTGAATATTACACATCTTGTGTAAGAACTTTGATGGACAAAAGGTAAATTACCAGATTTAAGAGCCGAGAAATTTTTTTGGTGAAAATACAAAATGAGTGCTTTAATGGGGACCTGTTTAAATACATTGTATTGTACTATGACCCAGTGTGAGACATTTGTCCTGCATTATTTTTTCTTATAAGTAGGATGGGACCACCTCATCAATGTGCATAGTTATCCTTTATTTATCCTATTAATATAACTCTATTTATTACCAAGTTACGCACTATTTACATTTACATCCGAGAAATGTTTCCCAAATATATTTCTTGAACATATTTGGTTGTTGATCTGGGCATGAGGTATTGCATGACTATATGGGAACCAAGAAATTTAGTGTATATAGGAATGTTAACTAAGGTTTTATAATCTAGAATGAAAATCATAATTTATTAAATTTTCACCCTTATGGTTTCATGTTTTTCTTTCTACTTTCTCCCTTGCATGCATCTTCTTTTCATATTTTTTTATAATAATTCATATTAATCTATTAAAAATATTCTAAAAGATATGGTTGGATCTATAAACATGATTTGTATTGATCTTTTGACATCCCACATTTAAGATTTAGGTGAGAACATAGATACAGGTCAGGTTCTATAGTATTGATTATATATATCACATTTTTCATGGAACTTACTAGAGAATCAACCAAATATTTCTTTGTCAGAATTTTTTTTCCAATGTACTATCAAGAACTACTGACTAATACCAACATCCTATGGAAATATTACAGCCTACCAATAATCATTTATTTTTCTATTCAATATTAAAATGAGTGGACATTTCAACGAGGGCCATGCCCATTGAATAAGCCTCTATTTATCAGACATATATTTGATGGTACATGAAATACACCTCTAATAACCATAAATAATATATATAACATCATATACATTGTTGTTATTTTATTTATCCTTATCCAGCTGCCGATTATCTTCAAGTGGGAATCCCCAACATGAATCTACACCATGAAGGTCGATTCAAACTTGAGTGTATGTGTAGTGGGACATGCTTTTGAGAAGAGGAAATGTGTGTTAAATATTGGATAAAACATGAGTATTTAGAATATTTTGAGGGGATATGGTAGAATGTGGTGGTTCAGGATTGTGTTTTTGGAAAATAGGTTATTAGTGATGTTTTTATGTGAAAGAGCTGAACTCCAAGAATATTTTCATCAGGAGGAAACTAATGTTCTGGTAGCATTGATAGTGGGTGAGTGAGACCAAGGAACTAACCAGAGTTCTTGTGAGGACATCAATGTTTTTTCTAAAATTTTGATTTTAATTATTTAATTAGTTAATTTTATTAATATATTTGAAGGGAGTCCATTCTTCTAGTATGGGCTAGCCATCTCCTCTCTCTTGTTCTCTAATCACTAAGAGGATATCCAATCCATCAGTTGTCAATTGTTTATTCTATCCACTATATGAGGAATATTTAGTTGAGTCTTACCTTCCTCTTATATTTATCACCAAATATTTATATTATTATTATTGGATGTATATGCCTTAAAATGTGAGAATAAAAAATGGAACACTATAAAATAAATTTCTTTCAAACTTTCAATTCACATATATTTCGGACTACACTTTCCAACAATTTATAATCATTTACAAAAAAATGAAGCAGAAGTATTAAATAAATGAAACCGAAAAATTAAATAGACACATTAAATAAATGAAACTAACATGTTAAAAAAATAAAATAGCCACATTAAATAGACACATTAAAGAAATAAAATAGACACATGGGGAAGACCCTTTGAATTTCCACTAGATGGATTTGGTTTGTAATTTCCAATACTCCCCTTCAAACCAAAACATGATTCATTATAAGCATCGTTCTTAGGTGTTTGAATGCATTTTGTTGGTATTGACTTTGTGAAAATATCAGCCACTTGTTCCATAGTATGAAAATATTTTAATTTTATTGTTTTTTTATTCACATGATATCTCAGAAAATGATATTGGGTATCAATATGTTTGCTTCTTCCATGATGCACCAAATTTTTGGCTAGTTCGATTTGTGACTTATTATCTACATATATGACTGTGGATCCATCCTATGGATGCTTCAAATCCTTTAGCAGGTTTCTTATCCAAATTCTTTCACAAACAGTGGACGATGCTGCTACGTACTCTGCTTCACGTGTGGATAGGGAAACCACACTTTTCTTATTCAAATTCCATGTGAAAACAGTCATTCCAAGAAAGAATAAATATTATGTAGTGCTTTTTCATTCATCTTTTTCACCTCCCCAATCACTGTCTGAGTATCCATATATCATTTCTTCATCATTTTATAGATATAAAAATGGCAAGTTCCATTATTCCTTTAACATACCTGAGGATTCCTTTTGTGGCTAGCCAATGTGAATATTTTGGTGCTACCATGTACCTACATAGAAGCCCAAAACTATAGAAGATATTTGGCCTTGTGATTGTGAGGTACCTTAGGCTTCCAATCATAATCTTTAACAAAGTTGAGTCAACTCTTCTTCCTTCTCTGTCTTTTGTTAGTTTTAAGCCTATTGCTATAGGAGTTTTTAGGGTGTTGCAATTGGCCATCTTGAACATTTCAAGCAATTCCTTGGCATACTTAATATGAGATAAATAAATTCCTCCATGTTGTTGATTTACTTATATGCCTAAAAAAAGGATATAAGACCTCCATTGGTCATCTTGAACTCCTTAAATATGTCCTTCTTGAATTCATCGAACATTGGTCGGTTGTTCCCTATAAACAAAAAATCATCAACATACAGGCATGTTATAAGCATATCACCACGAACATTTTTCTTAATGTAAACTATATGATCATAGGGATATTGGGTAAAGCTATTCTCTTAAATATATTTTTCATTGTGTGCATTTCAAGGACATAGAGATTACTTCAACCCATAGAAGGATTTCTTAAGTCGATACACCTTGTGTTCCTCCCCTTACATAACAAATACTTCAGGATGGTCAATATAGATCTCTTATTCGAGAATTACATTCAGGAATGTAGGTTTCACATCCAGTTGTTCGATCATCCAACTATTCTAAACTACAAGGGAGATAATCATCCTCATAGTGTCAAGAAAAGAAATAGGAGCGAATACTTCTTCATAGTCCACTTTGTACTTATATTTATACACCTTTGCTATGTTCCTTTCCTTATAGTGATTGATCTCTCCATCAGCATTTTTCTTGATCTTGTACACCCATTTGACACTAATAGTTTTTGAGCTATTAGGAATTTTAGTCATCTCCCATGTGTCGTTTTTCTCTATGGAATGAATTTCTTCTTTTATAGTGATTCTCCAACATTCTTCACTTATAGCTTTCTGAAATTTCAACAGCTCATGATCTGCATACAAGAAAAAATATTTACCTCTTAATTTTGATCATAGATGTCACTTAAGTTTTTTATTTTTATAGGCATCATGGGTGAGGATGATCTGGAAAAAATTTGACTTGATGGGGTGCTTTTAGGAGTGATAAAATGTACTCCTAGACTTCTACAGACTGATGTTGCGCTTGAGGAAGGTGTTACTGGCATTTTCTCTTGATAATCATGCTTTTCTTTAGGATATTCTATTTCGACTAGAATATCTTTGTTTGATTATTCATAATTCCATTTCCAAGATTCTTCTTCACTAAATATCACATCTCTACTCACCACTAATTTATTGGTTAGTGGATTATAGATCTTGTATACTTTAGATGCTTCACTATATCTAATAAATATGCACTTTTCACCACAATCATCAAGATTCCTTATTATTTCTTATGGAACTTGAGTATTGGGGACACAGCCAAAGATTCTTAGGTCTGCAACGCTTGGTTTTTAGCCACTACATTCCTCTTGTGGTGTCAAATTTCCGATGCTCTTAGTTGGACACCGATTTAGAAAGTAGGTAGTACATGCTACTGCCTCTGCCCATAAGCTCTTTGGAAGCTCTTTCTCCTTCAGCATGGTCCTCGTCATGTCAAGGATGGCGCAGTTCTTTCATTCTGAAATGTCATTTTTTTTTGTATGTAGGCTGCAATGTATTAGTGTTTGATGCCTTATTCCCTGCAAAAATTTTGAAATGCATTTAAAGTGTATTCTCCACCTCTTTCAGATATGAGTACTTTGATTTTTTGACCACTTTCTACTTCAACACGGGCTTGGAAAATTTTAAAGATAGTAAAAGAAGAAGATTTTTTTTGATGAAATACACCCAAAGTGTTTTGATAAAATTTTGAATGAGGGTAATAAAGTATTTATTACCTCTATGTAAGGGTGTTTCAAGTGGTCCCTAAATATCAGTGTGAACCAACTGAAGTGGTTCCTTTTCTCTTCTAAATACTCCACTTGGGAAGGAATTCCATTGTTTCTTACTATGTGTGCACGCCTCACATGAATGATTTGGAACTTCAATCACCAGCAAGCCATGCACCGTGCTTGATTAGGATAAGAGTTTTAGGCTACTAAAATGGAGATTCCCCAAGCGAAGATGCCATCTCCATGAGTCATTATTCATGAGTCGAAAGAGACACTCATCATCCTTTGTGTTAATATACAGAAAAAACATTTGATTCTTTACCATTTGGACTTGAGCAACAAGTCTTCTATGATCATCTCTTATAGAGAGAAGAGTTCTCCATGTGTATGACATAACCCTTCTCAAGGAGTTGGTCGATACTGATAATATAATTTTTCATGTGTGGTATGTAATACAAATTGGAGATGTAATTCGACTCACCATTCTTCTCATGGATTTTAATTTTATTAATTACAGCTAATTTATACTAATTAGCGCTAATTATAGGTGGCACAATTTCCAGTGGATTGGCAGCATCTCTTTTTCCTGACAACTCATCTCCTTGCAACTTTATCCGATTGAAATCACTATGAAAAATCTGCTCCCACGTATAAATATTTTTTTTTGTAAGCATGGGAATGGAGAGTAAGGATGACTTATTGCACTGTTCTTTATTCTCATGCATACGAAAATGAATATTCATATTCCGGAGCATATTTTTCATAGTGATTTCAGTGGGAGAAAGTTGTAAGGAGAGGAGTCATCGAGCAAAAGAGCCTCTTTTTCCCAACGACTTGTCTTCTTGCAACTTTCTCTGACTGAAATCAGTATGAAAAATATGCTCCAACCTACGTATATCGATTTTCATATGTAGGAGAATGGAGAGCAAGGAGGCCTCATCGCGCTGCTCTCCATTCTTGTGCATATGAAAATAGATATCTGTACATTGGAGAAGATTTTTCATAGTGATTTCAATGGAAGAAAGTTTCAAGGAGATGAGTCGTCCGGCAAAAGTGTCGCCGCCAATCTGTTATAAATTATTCCAATTTATTACTAATTATTACTCTTCTGGAAATTGTGTCGATTTATTAATAATTATTCTAATTATTCATATTTATTACTAATTATTCATATTTATTACTAATTATTACTAATTATTACTAATTAGTCTAATTATTCATATTTATTACTAATTATTCATATTTATTACTAATTATTACTACTTATTACTACTAATTACTATTTATTACTAATTATTGCTAATTATTACTAATTATTACTAATTATTACTACTTATTACTAATTATTGCTAATTATTGCTCATTATTGCTAATTATTACTAATTATTACAACTTATTTCTATTTATTACTAATTATTAATAATTATTACTAATTATTAGTATTTATTACTATTTATTACTAATTATTACTATTTATTACAAATTATTACAAATTATTTCTACTTATTGCTAATTATTACTAATTATTACTATTTATTCCTATTTATTTCCATTTATTATTATTTATTACTAATTGATCATTTTTATGACTAATTAATCATATTTATTACTAATTAATCATATTTTTTACTAATTATTACTATTTATTTCCAGTTATTACTAATTATTACTATTTTTTCTAATTTTTACTAATTATTCCTAATTATTACTATTTATTGCTACTTATTGCTATTTATTAGTATTTATTACTATTTATTAGTATTTATTACTATTTAGTACTCTTTATTACTCTTTATTTCTATTTATTATTGTTTATTACTACTTATTACTAATTATTACTAATTATTACTATTTATTACTAATTATTACTATTTATTACTAATTATACATATTTATTACTAATTATCCATAATTATTACTAATTATTCATAATTATTCATAATTATTTCTAATCATTACTAATTATTCATATTTATTACTAATTATTCATATTTATTACTAACTATTCATATTCATTACTAATTATTCATAATTATTACTAATTATTGCTAATTATTGCAAATTCTTGCTAATTATTACTAATTATTCATATTTATTGATATTTATTAGTAATTGTTACTATTTATTCATATTTATGACCAATTGTTACTATTTATTACTAATTGGTATTAATTATTAGTAATTCTTACAAATTATTACAATTTATTGTTAAAAATTACTAATGATTCGCTAATGATTATTAATGATTGATAATCATTACTAATGATTTATAATCATTACTAATGATATCTAATCATTCCTATTGATTTCTAATCATTCCTAATGATTGATAATCATTCATAATCATTGCTAATCATTTCTAATCATTTCTAGTTATTTCTAATCATTACTAATCATTCTTAATCATTGTTAATCATTACTAATCATTTCTAATCATTACTAATCATTTCTAATCATTGTTAATCATTACTAATCAATCCTAATCATTACTAATCATTACTAATTATTACTAATTATTACAATTTATTGCTAATTATTACTAATTATTACAATTTATTGCTAATTATTACTAATTATCAAAAATTATGACAATTTATTACAATTTGTTACTAATTATTGAAATTTATTACTAATTATTACAATTTATTACAAATTATTACTAATTATTACAATTTATTAAAATTTATTACTAATTATTACTAATTATTACTAATTATTACTAATTATTACTAATTATTACTAATTATTACTAATTATTACTTATTATTACAAATTATTACAATTTATTACTAATTATTACTAATTATTATAATTTATTGTAATTTATTTCTACTTATTACTAATAATTACTAATTATTATAATTTATTACTAATTATTACAATTTATCCCTGATTACCACTAATTTTTACTTATTCCCACTAATTTATACTAATTATTGAAATTTATTACTAATTATTACAATTTACCACTAATTAATGCTAATTATTACTTATTCTCGTTAATTATTACTAATTTCTACTAGTTGTCGCTAATTATATCTAATTATCACTATTTATTACTATTTATTTCTATTTATAGATATTTATTCCTATTTATTGATAATTATCGCTAATTATTACTAATTATCGTTGATTATTCCTAATTATGACTAATTATTAATAATTTTTCTAATTACTGTTAATTACTACTAATTATTAACAATTAATATAATAATTATTAATTAATACTAATCACACATAATTGTTTGTAAAAATAAATAATGATAAATAAAACTATCTAATTTTAATTTAATTTAATTGCAACTAATTAACAATAATTATAACTAATATAAAATAAAATCAAGTAACTAACAAATAAAAGAAATAGATAAATACCATAAAAATGAATCTTTCGGAGGATGTAACCCGTGAATATTGTTTTGATTGAACATTTTAAACTTTGAAAAAATTTGAGAGAAAAAATGTAAGTAGTGAGAGAAGGGTAGAGAAAGGAGTGAAATGGGAAAAAAGGATGAGGGTATATATAGGTTAGATTATTTTCTATGGTATTATTTGTGACGAGAATCTCGTCGCAAATAATCATATTTGTGACGGGACCCGTCGCAAATGCTAAGCCCCATATTGATTAGGGGCGGTGGTTAAAAAGGTATTTGTGATGGGACCAGTCGTAAATACCAACCTCCCGACATACTATTTGCGACAGGACATAAATCTTGTCACAAATACTAAAAAATGTCGCTGAGTATTTCTGACCGGACTACTCACTGTCGCAAATAGTCCTTCGCAAGTATCCCTTTTTCCCGTAGTGATTCAGTATTGTGAGCCCAATTTTCAAGTCACAACATGGATCACTTCCCTCGGTCTCCCTCTGATTTCAGTCATCTCATAGGATTTATTGAGTTCAAAATTTTAAACTCAAACTCTGGTTTTCAATGTCTAGGGTTTGTTTTCCTTTATTCCTTGTCTCATTAATTTTCTAATTCACCTTCATTGAGGTTTTTTTGTTTTGAATTTTTATTTGGATATAATCAAGTCATTATTAACTGTGCTTTTGATCTTTGATTTCATTATCTAATTGGTCAGTGAATTTGATTTCTCTACAATGGAGGTTAGAAAATTACAGAACCCACATTCTGAGTGGCAAGTGATGCATTTCTCATTTCAAGCTTGGATCATGGTTTATTTAGAATTGTATGTTCATGCCTTTTGCTTAAATTTCAAGAATGTGATGTGGTTTGAAGTTTGGTTGTTTAATGTTTGCTCTGTAGGGGAAGAATCTCCAGTTTAGGTGGTGTTGGTTCATCTTCCAACATCAACGACATTTTGAAATTGCAATATCGTTTTATTTGAAAACATAAAATTAATATGTTTACTTCTCTCATCAATGATTCAATTAGTATTATTATCATGTCATCAATTTGATTTATAATTTCAGGTCAAGCATCATTGACAAAAGTATTAGCAACAGTTTAGAGATGTAACATAGAAGAGAGTTTGATGGGATAATTTTTGAAAAAGTGTGTAGTACATTCATTTTTAATTTTTAAATTCATATTTTTTGTAATTTTTTCCAACACAACCATTTAAATTATCAAAACTAGTACACGCCCGTGCATTCGCACGGTGATATGATTCCAATTCTCTAAAAAATGACCCACTGCTCAATAAATATTCATGATCCACTACTCAAATAAAATAAATTTTTCAATGCTCTTAAAAAATCCAATGCTCAAATTAAACACATGATGCACTGCTCAAAGATAGTACATGATCTAGTGCTCTCAAAGAAGAGAAACTCCCTCATCAATATCAATGTAGAGCATACCGGATATGTGAAACATATGGTTTAGTAACCTAGAAATAGAAATATCATGTCATGTTTAAAATCTGATCAACACAAATACAAAATGACACCACAATGTTACAAATCATTTTAAGAAATAATGTAGTAAAAAACTCCTTAATGTGGTAGGTCATCAAAAATAAAACATAACATCATGAACAACATTTCCAACTATACTAAGAGCATCAGAGTTTTCTAAAAATGAATTTGTTGGGGTAAACTATATATATAGTAGGAGTTGATAGATAATATATAGTAGGAGTTGAACTAATACTATCCTCAAAGAAAGAGAGTATATAGTAAGAGTTGAAATAATAATAGGAGTTGAAAAAACCCTAAACCTTGAAGAAAGATAGTATATTGTAGGAGTTGAAATGTTATAATATTTATAGAATTTTGTAAAATATATGACAAACGCACTTGAAGAATTTCTTCCATTGTTTTGAGTTTCTTTAGTTAGCAACTGGACTGCAGCATCAATATCATCTTACCCCGTAAGAAATAATAAAAAATCACCCATCATCTCTACTTCCAGTGTAGTGGGAAATCCATAGGGTCCATGTTAACATTCAACAACATCACCATTATGATTCTAAAACACCACTCCAAATCCAGATTGACTTGGATTCTACCTCGATGCCTCGTCCGTGTTACCCTTGAGCCACCCAGCTAAAGGAGCCAGCCAAGTATTGAACAGAGTTACTGCAGTGATCTGCAAGCAGTGAATTGGCATTTGGGATAGCAACAAAAATATCAGCCAAGGAAGACTAGCATAGGAAAGAGGTCTTCTCGTTAATGACCGTGTTTCGACCTCTCCAAATGACATTAAGAAATTCCACACATGTAACTGTAAACATATTTCTTATATGGTTGGACAATTGAATTTTCAGAAAAGTAGGGAAAAAGTTTTTAAGAGTGTTTGTCTGTGTTGGGTGAGTTTCAAAGATGTCAAAGATAGTGGAAATGCATATAAGGAAAAAGTGAGAACAGAAGAGGTGAACCATTATGGATGAAAGTGGGTCTGTTGCCTTTTAGCTAACAAATCAATGATTCATCTTCAACCATCATGGGGAACCCGTCGATGACCATTTGAATCTTAACCTTCTAATAAAACATTTTACAAACCAAATATTTATTGTTTAAAAACCTGAAACAGAGAATATATTCTCTCTTAGAGAAACATATAAATTTATTATGGAAAATAAAAAATATAAGTAACAGAAATGTAAACAACTCCATTAAAAAAACATAATAATTTAACTATTAATCAAAAATAAAAATGGAATCTTCAGTTGAAAATCAAGCATCATATATGCAAACTACTTCATTAAAAAATAACTACTAATCAAAAATTAAACTGAATTTTCAGTTTGAAATTACAAAATCAAAATAGAATGCATGTTTTGTATATAAACTAAACAAACTACAACAAAATACATTTGATATCTATACAATGTATCCACCATAAACAGAATAGTCAAGTAGATGGGTATATTTAGAGAACATGTTGGATAAAAAACACATGAAATAAAATACACAAACATATAATGACATGTCATGCATCATTTTATATCTATATAAAGTACACACCATAAAAACATGTTATAAATATTAAAGTATTGATCGTGTTTGAAGTTAAAAAGACATGAAAATTTAACATAAGAACAATATGTAAATGAGAAGTCTCACATCATTTGAAAAAAAAAACTATTTTATACTCATCTTATTGATTATGGAGTTTGTTCCAATATATAAAACCTGAAAGATAAGAAAGATAATAAGAGGAAAATAAATTCAATAGTATAAGTTCATACCACAGAAGACAATAAGTGATGACATACATAAAAATAAATGGAAGAATACATAATGAAACTTTCTCTGGTGAGTTGAATACCAGGGCCTTTGTTACTACTCTATTCTTGGGAACTTTAATTGTCATCTCTGGTTAGGGTACATGGAAAGTGCATATTGTATTGGCAGCAACCCTTTTATTTATTGGAGTGGTCAATGATTTGGCTGTCATAACCAGTTGCTTGAACTCCAGTTCAACATCTTTGAATTTTTGGGAAATTTGAGAAACTAGAGGTGGTATTAAAAATGCATCAATCCATTTATATTCTACTATGAACTACTTGTTTCAGAATATTGAGAAAGATGCATTGAAATTAATCTTAAGTCCAAAGCAGCAACTCCAACCTTGGAAGAAATATGACTATAAACATCATAACTTCTAGTATCCAAACAAAAACACAATTAAAATTATTTATTTCTGGAGGAAATACAATGTAATAAAGTCATGTAGTAACTAATATATATAGTATATTCAGAAGTTTATTGAATCATTCATCTTCCAAACAATTTTTAATTTAGTTTCAAAGGAGAAACTAAAGATTTTTTAATATTTCATAATTTTGTATTTGAAGTTGCAACTAGTTTAGCCTATAAAAATTTAATGTGAATTGTTTAAACACAAACATTTTCATATAATTTCATAACCTTCTCCAAAACCATGTAGAGAAAAATCTTTTGGTGACAGGAGAAAATAACCAACTGTAGAATTCATAAGTATATCTACTTTTCCCAAAAAAAATCACTGTTGATTTAATGAATCCTAAAATATTTTTGATTTAGAAAATACCAATAAAAGACAACAACCTATTAATGTCACATAAAAACATAAAACAAATATTAATGTTTTATGCATGTCCTTCAATCAAGAAAGATGTATTAGTATCAAGGTGAGTGAGAATATCGTAGTAAAATTATATGTCATCCAATCAACAATGACTATTTAAATTATGGAAATATCAATTGTAAAGTTGCTAAGAAATGAATAATCTCCCTATAATAATTGTGCATGGTTATCGTTGCCAATAAATTGATATGATTACCATCTGTGACATGAAATCATTATTCCTGGAATGAAAATATGAAAATTTGATATGCAGTTTCAGAAAGAGGATATGAGGTCCCTCTCTTATTTAATTAATTTATAGTTTCCTAGCTTTTAGTAATTTGGAATTATTTCTACTGAAATAAATAAAAATATAAACATTATAATAAAATATGGTTATATGAATACATATCGAAAATTAAATTGAAATCCACTCATTCTAAGTAAGTATTGATAATTAGAAGTATAAAACAATTAGTTACCAATAACCAGTTTAACTTTTTCATGGGCCACAATAACCTGCAAAAATAACTTGAATCCCCTCTAAATAACAAATTCATTCAAATCATGATGACAGTTTGAAATCTCAAACATACCGATTATGATGCGTACAATGATGATCAAAAAATACTTGAAAATACAGTAAACTATATGTTACAAAATGAAAAATGTAAAATAATGGCAAGAATAAAAAACATAAAATTTATAAATTTAAATTTGAATTAATAGAAAAAGATATCAGGAGAATTACCTTGAAGTTGTGTTACCATTGAATTCAAAAACTGGCGATGGTGATAAATAAAACTAAATTAAATAACACATGTCATCACATTGGGAACCATTATAATGATCTTGCAGCATACAAACAATTTACAGATCATGTATAACATTGAATTTGGTATAACATGCATCAAAATAAAATGACCCAGTGATCCAAACTATTATCTGTAATTAAGAACATACCTTTTGCAAGATCCTTGGTTTGGGAAATCCCTTCAATCAAAATGATGTAGCTATAAACATCCGGGGGTATTCCACAACTTTTCATTTCTTCGAAAACAATAAACGCATCGAACAATTCACCATTGAGACACATACCATAAATAACTGCTCCAAAATACAATTTTTTTTGAATGGAAGAATAAATTACTGGTGAATGGTAAAAAATATTGGGGACATATATAAAAATTCATAAAATTAAATGTATAGACAAGTATGAAAGAACAATTTACTATATACAGAATGACCCATCACAATTTATTCGAAGTAATAGAATCTTATTATGTTGATGGAAATCATATATTCCCATGAATCTAAAGAGAATCTGAGAATAGTTTTAGGGTGAGAAGCATGTTGGTTGAAGGTCCTTAGCATAAATATATGGCTACTATAGATGTGGGAGTATGTTGACTGTGAAGAAATTCCTCACCGGGTTGAAAGGCGTGGAGGATACAACAGAAAAAATGTTGTGGGTACCATAGGAAGACACGATAAAAATCGCGAGTCGTAGGGGGTTCGATACAATGGGATGATATTGGTTTGAAATGGATAAAGTATTTTCTCGAAGAAGTTATATGGGTCATAATGGCGGCATTTCTAGACAGGAATAGTAGGATGAGATGAGGGGAATCACTAGGAGGAACCAAAGTCGAAGATGATTGACATCTGTAGGAGGACGGAGTAGGTGTTTGGTGGGATCAATAGGAATAGGGGAGGGCTATCGTGACTGAGAACCCTTAGAACCAAAGTAGAGGATCCATAGGTGGAGCTAGCTGAGGGCGACGGAGGATGGACAAGAGGAGGCGGAGCAGGCAGTAGGCAGAGGAGGGTATGGAAATATTATGGAACCCTAATCACGAGGGTGGGATGGTATGGAGGGAGGGAACGGAAAAATGGATGGTGAGGAGCAACGTGGAGGGCTGAGGTGGTGACACATAAGCCATAAAAATGCCTACTTTAGTAAATATATATATTATCTTAGATTCATTTAATAATCCTTTTTTCCAATTTCATTTCAATTTATTTCATTTTTGTAATTTATAATTTCGAACTTTTATTCATAAAATTATTTATTCATATTCATTCAATGTTACCTTTTTCCAATTCATTCGCCTCCATCTGACTTTTACCCTCAGTTAGAGATTCCTGCTCTCATCCGACATTCCCCTCCTCCGCCTCCTCCTCTCTGCCCGCCTACGCCTCTGCCTCCTCATATGCCTCCTCCTTCCCACCTCCACCTCCTCCTCTCTGCCCGCCTCCCTATTTCCACCTCTTCCTCCACCTCTGCCTCTGCCTACTCCTCTCCACCCACCTCCCTACCTTCGTCTGCCTCCCTACCTCCGCGTCTCTCAGGTTCCCTAGGCTTTTTTGGCTTCCTACATCTGCTTCCGCCTTCGCATCCACCTTCCAGCCTTTTTAGTATTCATTTACATGGGTTCAGGTATTAAAAATGATGTGATGAAAAGTACATTACTTATTTATGCAGATTATGCTAATGTCTTGTTTAATTCAAGTTTATGAACTTTTTTATTTCTTGCAATATTTCTAGTTACATGAAAATAACACCCAATGAAATGAAGATATAATTTTGGTCCAAAACTATTGGTGGAAGTATTATAATGTATTGATTTATTGGAACCATCATATAATCAATCATATGTGGAATAGTTTTTCCAATAAATCTTTTTATTTCCCCTTAGTGAAGTTTTATGTAATTCATGGTATGGATTTTCATTCAGTTTACCCTGTTATGATTTAGTACATTGCTAAATCACTTATATTTAGTTCATAGAGTGAGTTTTAATTTATATATAATAATGAGTTCATTTATGTTATAATATATTAGGATGTTGATAAATTTAACATATATGGATTTGAAATTTTTCATGCACATTTCATAAAAAATATAGTACTATTTCAAGAATGTGACCTGACCCGACCCAAGAGACTCGTCTGTGCATCGCTACTTCCTCACCTCCCATCCAGCCACCCGAGCTGAGCCAGCCCTATTACCCTAATAACAATCCTCACTTTCCCCTCCCTCCCCCAAACCTCCTCCCTCTCTCAGGATCTCAGAATCTCATTGCATTGCGTACGGTTCCCTATTGAGACCTTAGAACATCGCCTGTCGTTGATAGGTTGTTCTAGAAGCAAAAGAGATTCCAATAGGTTTATCTGAATTTTGTAGACTAAGAGAAGAATTTTTTTCAAGAATTTCATTATCAAGACATGTTACAGTATAAAAAAGAGACCAAAAGTTACAAGTATAATCTACCAGAAGATTATGGAAACTTATCCCAAAACTAGAAGTAGAAGGAAAAACTCTCAAAATATGTCCACTCCTTTGAGCCTGCTGCTCTCCACACAACTCCAGTTTAAATCCCAAGCTAGAATCGGTTTCATGCCCCAACTGATTATCCCTCCTACCTATTTATAGTTGGTTATCCAGCTTAACCAACTTGTTGAGATGCATTACCCGAATTACCCCTCCTGAGTTGGTAAATATATAGAATAGGTGGTCCGAACATAAGAATGGGTTGGGAATGGTTTGGGGTAATAACATTTCCCCCCAAATTAAAAGACACCTTGTCCTCGAGGGGAAGGTCTGGAAACTGTTCGTGGAAGAATACTGCATCTTCCCAGGTAGACTCCTCAACTGATTTTCCCAGCCATTTGATGAGCCAAAGACCTTTATGATATCCAGGTGCATGTTTATAATTATGTATTTTTTTAGAATATGTTGTGGAGATGTTTTTGGCTCCCTAATGTCTGGTAAGGCTATCTGTACAGCTACCGTTCCAATAACTTGCTTCAACTGTGAAACATGGAAGACAGGATGCACTCTAGAATTTTTTGGTAACTTCAATTTATAAGCAGTAGGTCCCAAACAAATTTCTATTAAATAAGGCCCATAATATCGAGCATCTATTTTGGGCAGAGTTTCTTGGACCTGGGTGTTTGGATGTTAGGCCTTAGTTTAACATATACCAAATATCCAACTTGAAATACCTCTTCTTTTCCATGATTATTAGAATATCGAATCATATGCTACGGATCATGGTGGCGGTTTTCTAGAATCTATTCTAAAATAGCGTCTCGATCAACTAAGGCATTGACTACTATTTCAACTGGTGTTTCCCCTCTGATGTAGCATAAAACTGAAGGAGGCTACCAACCATATACAACTTCAAATGGTGTCATTTTTGATGAAGAATGTGAAGCAGTATTATAACAAACCTCAGCCCCTAGAACCCATTGGGCCCAAGTTCAGGGTCGCTCTGTGGAAAAACACCGCAGGTAAGTTCCTAAACATCGGATGACAACTTTAGTTTGACCATCTGTTTGAGGATGGTAGGAGGAACTCATTCTTAAAGTTTTCCCTTCCATATGAAAAAGTTACTTCCAAAAATTGCTAACAAAAAATGGGTCCCAATCACTAAGGATAGATTTTGGTATTCTATGTAATCAAACAATTTCTCTAACTAATAATTCAACCACTCCTTTTCTCTTATATGGGTGCCATATAAAAAAATGAGCATATTTCAGCACCTGGTTAACCACCACCAAAATCAAATCACAACCAAGTGACTTCAGTAATATTGAAATAAAGTCCATAGAAATGTATTCCCAAATCTAATCAGGTATGGGAAGGGGTTGAAGTATCCCTGTAGGTGACATGGCAAGATACTTTTGTCTTTATCATGTATCGCATTCCCTAATATATTTAGTTATGCACTACATCACCCGAATCCAATGAAACCCAGATTTTAAGTCTATATTTGAAAAATAACAAGCTCCACACAACTCATCCAGCAATTCCTCTATAACTGGTATTGAAAATCTATCAGGAATTGTCAACTTGTTTAAACCTCGATAATCTACGCACATGCGCCATCCACCATCTTTTTTTGACAAGAATAATTGAACTTGCATATGGGATGATACTATTTTGTATAAATACACTATCTAATAACTCCACTTGTTTTTATACCTCATCTTTAAGATAATGGGAAATCTTATATGTTCGTATGTTCATCGGTTTTCCCCCTCCTCTAAGTTTATGGCATGATCTATTATTCACCTCTGTGGCAGTCCCTGTGGATCTTCAAAAAAATTCTGATATCTCTGCTTAATCCACCCTTTCTAAAGTTGTAAAAATCTATGTTGTTCATTCTCCTATTTCTGAACATTTTATATTCTTTTCAAGGTGATTTGGGCTTTCCAAATCTAGCCTTCCATAGCTAACATCTTCTTCTAAAAACTCTACTGTAATTCCACTGCACCTACTACCTTCTTTGTCAACCATTGTAACTAGATTTCTTTTCCCTCCCATAAAAATCCATATTTTTATCACCCCAATACTTCATCACATTCCCTAAGATATTCATCCATTACATTCCAAGAACCATTTCCAACACTCCTGTATCAAAAACAAATGCTTCATCAAAAAAAAATTCCAGACATATCGTTACCTTCCTACATACTCCTTGTGATAAAATCCAGAAACCATCCCAAGCCTAATTCCAAACCTCCTAGTTGGTTCAACTTCCAACGATTCCATTTTAATAAAAGTCTTGGAGATGAAGTTGTGACTAGCACCACAGTCAACAAGTTCCAGTACAAGAATTATAGAAATGTTTTCATCCAAACATATCGATTCCATTCCTTCCATTCCCATGCTTCGGAACTCAACCCCCTCCCCAATAAGATTTTCTTGTTGAATCTTGTTTATTTGATTATGTATTCCCTGCTCCAAATCCAAAGTAGTGCTAATTTTTTCTATTATCTTTTCATTTGGGTCATTATATTCCCAAACATCTTCCCTCAAATTCTTGTGAGGACATCGATGCATTGGGCCAAAAGTTTTTCCACACCGAAAACACAACCCCATTCACCATCTTTCTTCTCACTCTTGCCGATTTATTGACTTCACTCCAGAACAACATTCATCTCCAACTACCCTTTTAAGTTCCTCCTCCCATTTGTTTCCTTCTACCATTGGCCTATTAATTTTAGAATTTGTTCCCCCTATAGTCTAAACTTGTGGGGCTAGTGGTATTGTAATTCACCCTCATACATTCCTGAGTACTCGTTCTCCCATCAATTACCTCTCCACTTTCCTAGATAAAGTGTGAAATATTAATTTATTAATAGGTTCATGATTAGAGACATAATTGTCAATTTTTGGACGCAATACACCCACAAACAAGCTCATGTACCATGGATATGGAAAATCATACTAGGGAGGGGAAATGTTATCCCTCTTGCCTATTTATAGTTGGTTATCTAGCCAAATGGATCCTCCCTTGTAAAAGAAGGCAACTCTACCCTCTGCATAACAAAACACACGTTTTTTGAAAAATTCATATCTTCTGGTTTGGCGCTACTCCAAGCGCCTCACAAAAGTTTAGCTCTAGAATAACCTTCATCTCCAAGATTCATTGAAGAGACTTCCTCAGGTCTTCCGAGTTTAGTTCCCGGTCTAGATGGTATTTATAAAGAATTAATATGTTCTAAAGTTTTTTCTTCCATCTTCAGCATGCACTGACTAAGTCATTCCTCAGTCTGTTGTGCCATCCTCTGACTCTCATTTTTTCTACGAGTCAAACGATTTAAACTTTCTTGGACTGCCGCCATATTCTACTAGGTTTGTTCCCTAGAGGAGTCGCAAAAAATGATAGGTTGTTCTACAAGAAAAATATATTCCAATAGGTTTATCTAAATTTTGTAGAATAAGCGAAGAATTTTTGCAAGAATTTCATTATCACGACGTGTTACAGTATAGAAAATGAAGAAATAGTTACAAGTATAATCTCCCAGAAGCTTCTGGAAACATATCTAGAAACTATAAGTAGAAGTAAAAACTCTCGAAAGATGCCAAATCCTTCGAGCCTATTTCTCTCCACACAGCTCCAGTTCGAATCCAAAGCTGGAAGTGGTTTCATGACCCAACCGATTATCCCTCCTACCTATTTATATTTGGTTATCCATCTTAACCAACTTGTTGAGATGCATTACCCGAATTACCCCTCATGTTTTGGTAAGTATGTAGAATAGGGGGTGGGACTTAAGAATATGTTGGTAATGGTTAGGGGTACTAACGGTCATCCACTTCATCAACGTTGTTGTTGCCTCTCCTGAGTCCCTCCTCCCACTACCCATTCTTTCTACGTATACGCCATCTGTACTGATGTCATCATCAACATGTGCCATCACTGCCACCTCTCCTGAGTCCCTCCGCCTCCCACCATCGCTACCGCTTCTTGCTGCGCCGTTTGTGCCAACAATGTCACCGTCGTCGTCGCCCACCTATGTTGTTGTCCCCATGGCCATCGCCTCCCATGATTCTCACCCACCCTGTCACTAGGGAATCCATTCTCATGTTAAATATGAACTAGTCTGTGGTCAAAGGCATTCATTGGGAGGATATTTTTTCGGTATCTACATCATGTTTGGAATGATGGATTAAAATAGGTTTCCTCGATCGATTGATGATTTTTTTTGTTTTTTGAAAGTGGTTTTTGATCGTGTTCACCAAAAATCGACTGATTTGTGCATTTTACCCTTCGTGTATCTTGAAATCGATCTATTTGTAGGTTTTTTCTTTAGTTTATAGATCTTCACATCTTTGTGATATGTTTATAAAATTTCACCTATATTTCTTGTTTTCTTTTAGACCCCTCTTGCTTGTTGAGAAATATCAATCGTTCACACCTTGTTTGCGATTGTTCTTCTTGAATGGGCTAAATGATCAACATTTCATTTGATCACATATTCTTCTTTTTTGGTTCAATATGTGTCCAATTTAATAGTGGTGATTCATTCATTTTATGAAATTTCATCTAAAATGGTTTTGGAAAACTGAGTTGTGGGAGGTACGAAGGGGATGTTGCCTAGGTGAGACCACTGAGAGATGATTTTTCCCCTAACTCATCCAACCCGACCCAACCTGATCCGATATAGGTTGCGTCATCTCGGGTCCAACTACAAAAATAACACAGAACCGACCCAACTCGACCCATCTTATTTTTATTGGGTTGTGTCCAAAATACACCCTGACCTGACTTGACATGAACCATGGACACCACTACTCACACTTCAACTCTTCCATAGTCAGGGCAGGTCATTGTTCTCTTTGAACGGTCTGCATGAAGCGCAAGAACCCATCACGGAACTGTGCCTTAGCACTTGTGTCTCGTACATCCATCAGTGCCGCAATCGGAACTATTTGAGGATCCACTAGTGGCCCATGGTCCACCAACTCTAGAGTGTGGTCATTTCCACCCTCCCATCATGTAGCTAGAGGTCGTTGTGGAGACATTCCTCTAAAATGCCAAACACATGCCTTAGATTAATATTTTTAACAATGTTTGGAGCTCAAAAGCACTGACATTTAAGCAGGATAGGTAAAATTCTTCCTTTATAAGAACACACCCCTCTACCTCCTCCATGAGTCAAGTCCAGGTGTCATATAGATCAGGCATAAGCAAGAGACGCTACTAAAAACTCACTACTAAGTTTGGGTCTGGTCAAGTTCTCTACCTTAATCAACTCAAGTTTCCATTTTTTTACATGAACTCGCATTTTCAATCCCATTTTCCATTTGAATTCATACTCATTTAACATTATACCGCAACTCAATTAAAAAGGTTAAACCAATGGTTCTCCAAATTCTGATCCATGAAGGCCCATCCTCCTAACATCCCGAACTGGTAGCCGCTAAACTGGTGATCCGAGCCGGTTTTCCACAAGACTTCAAGGGTGCCTCCTCAGAGGCTGTCGACTAGCGGCGGGGGTCTAAGGTGGATATGTGAAGAGACTATACCCACATATTAGAGTTCACAACAAGAATTAAATAACCAAATACCATACATATCAGAGTAATGTAGAAAAATAAATAAACTAAAAATGAATTGTGGTGTAATAAGATGAAAATGCAGTAAAGGCCCGAACAACCATGTAATACATACAACCATGATCACCCACTGGGTTGATGATATATATAGAAATAAACTGAAAATTAAATAAAACAATACCAACAAACACCGGGACGTATCACATACCCGGTCTCCAGTACCCTGTCAAGATGCTCCAGCCCGACCGGTCGACTCCACACGGGCATCCCCCTCAACCATGCAATCTGGGTCTTCAGCACGATCAACTGGGAATCCGTGCTCAACCTAAAATCATAAAAAAGGTATGAACACACACCGAGATGCACGTATAGGGGTGAGAAATAAATCCCAATAAGCCACCCTAAAAGGTGAACCTATAAACTGATTCCATAAGTGCGTGATCATGCAATATGCTCAACCTAACCGATATACAATATGAAAACAAAATATAAATAAAAAATCATCAATCTGTAGGTCCAAGACCTCGATTGACCATACCTACTTCGAACAATGCTAGAATATTTCTGAGAACCTCTCAAGGACCGTGCATCCTAAACAACCTGTAGGCTCCATGCCCATGGAAGCCACAACCAACCTAACAAAAAAGAAATCCTTCCTTCTGTAGTTTTATCAATCTAGATTCTAATCTAAGTCATACCATTCCACGATCTCATAACCCAACATTTTATCATATATATAACCTCAACGCCTCTATCCCCATTACCACAGAAGTGTTCTACCAAGCCCAAGACTTCAGTCTAACATCTATCTCATTTATCGTACCCATAGTGCATGAAGCATCAGTCCATCACATAAATCATGTATATCAAATCAGTCTGGCATCTTAACAATAATTCACGAAGGTCATTGGTCAACACACAAGGAGCCTCAGTCCAAGTGTCCAACCTGGATCCGGTACGCCATGTTCGACCATCCCAATGACTAGGTCACAAGTTGGAAAACATGGATCATCAGTCCATGAATCCAACCGGGACTCGGAACGTCATGTATGACCATATCAACCTCGATACGGAATGCCATGTCCAAAACCTTGGGTTCTGGAGTATCATTCCTTCCCCCAAAAACCACAGTGCACTGGGGAGTGGAACATCAGTCTAACCTCCCAAAACCATTCATCATGGGACAAAAAATATAGATCATCACTCCATGAATTCAACCGGGACTCGAAACTCCATGTTCGACCATCCCCAATAATTCCATACACAACATTAGTGGTTCCTAGATCATCAATGTGAAACCTAAACCAAGATGTAAACTACACTTTCCTGGGACCTCAGTCTAGCATGAAACCACATACATGTGTCGTCACATCCACTATACTCAACAGTAAAAATCAACGTACCCAGAACCTTAGTCCAATACTCAAACCATAAACCATCTATCAATATCAATACAGATTCTCAATCCAACAATATTAATTATGAATATCTGGAACCATAACCTTGGAACTTCTTTCCAACGTTCTCAGCCATCACTTCCCCTACTAGTAAACCAGGTTTCAAAACATGGAAACCCAATTGTATCAAACCGACCCATGGGCTTAATCAAAGTCTTATCCTCAACAAGTAAAACATGAAAATGACTAGCTATACATCCATCTCAGCTAGTAACATCATAGACCCATTATCTCGTACATCATCCTGGGTCCCAAGTAACACCCATAACCAAACTACATCATCACATGCACCTACTCAGGGCCATCCTATCAATCGTTCCTGCACATGACCCTCAAAATCCACACATAAACTGGGGAATCCTTTCTTGGATCCTTGGAATTAACACTCAAGAAAAGACATCCTCTCAAAACCCTAGTAACCACCAAACTCTTGATCCAATCCCTAACACAGGAAACATCCTCAAGTGACCCTCAACGACCTCAAAACAATCCTTGATCAATGAAATTACCCCAAGGCATCCAAAATAAATCCCATGCCACACATGAATTCTCAACCGTCAACCACGACATACAATGATCACTTAACTAGAAGCCTTCCCACCAAGGGCGTCATCAAGAGTCCCTCAGACTCAACTTCACAAAACAATGACACTCTTCCATAACCACAATCCTATGGTTTCAACCTATCTTTAAAGGCTCCATCAAACCGAATCCTCAAATATAGGATCTAAACCTTAGCTACTCTAACCTTGAGTCACTAGTCCCAATTCTCTAGGGCAACCAAGATCATCTCATAGATACTACTCAAATCCTATCTTCTGGGATTAATCTAAGTAACCTCATGCAAAACACCATGGTATGCTCATTCTATATCAAACACGGAGCTCACAACCCTTACTCGGGTCTCAATTGTAAAGACCCGTAAAATTCAACGAATTTTTTTTCTTAATTTTCTTTTGGATTTTACAAGAACGCAGTTTCTTACGGAACTTGATTCCGAGGCCCGGTGTGCCCGGAATTTCTATCCGAAGTTTAGCTTGGGTACGTTCAGTGAACGAACGAGTGGGAATTCCTATCTTTTGAACCGGTGCTCGGAATCGAATTCTGAGGGCACCGATGGAACCGTAGCGCCGGTAATTTCTTAGGAATGCCATTTCCGAAGTTTCGTTTTCACGAGAGAAGATGATAAAAATTGTGGAAGTTTAATTTATAATTTAACTACAATTTTTATTTTCTTTAAGTGGTTTAAGGCTTTTGGTGGAAGTTGGGTAACTACCCAACTTCCCAAGAGAGGTTATGAGGGTGGTGGGGCCCACACGAACCCCACCCCTTCATATTCTTAAACCCCCTCAACTCACCATTAATTTTTGACAACTTATGTTATTAATTAAGTGAGTTAAGTGTGGATGTTTGAATTTCAAACTCTTGAAATTCAAAAGTTATGTTATGTTAATAAAATAAGAGGTGAGCTTATTTTATTTTGGGTTAGTTCTTGTGGTGGAGTCTTGGGAAGAAAAAGGCTAAGGATTGAGGAACTTCTTCATCTTCGATGAAGAACGCGAAGAACACATCGGTCTCCGATGAAGAACGCCGAGTTCTCGGAAACCGATTACGCGACGCCAACGCGACTTCCTCCTTCCGCGACGTCTCTTTCCGTGACGGTTTTTCCATGACGAATCCTCGTTCGACGAACCTCCGTTCAAGCTTGCACGAGGTAGGGGTTTGTATATTTTATTTTTGATTCGTGAATACTACTTTGACGTTTTCGTGTAATAAGACCAAATGCTATCGATTAACGAGAGGGGGGCCGGACCGCACAAACACGGCCAACCCACCTCCTTTATCCTTGTTGGTTCTTTTGTGGATTGGAACGGAATGGTGTGGTGCTGACGCACCACGCAGAATCGTGCGGTAAATAATGCACGGCGTCGTCGCGCCGCGCCGTGAAATCGAACAAGGACGCGACGTCGTCGCGCCGCGTCGAAGAGAACCGAAGACACCGCAGCCGGAGCGGGGCCATGGTGGAGGGGCGTGGTGCCGTCACGCCGTGCCGGACGAACCAATCCAAGGTTGGTTCCGGGTCATGACTGAGCAGGGTGACAGGCGGCCGGTTCCGGGCTGCCGGTTTCGGAGCAGGGAGGGGGTCGACCGTCGCCAGTCCCGTGGTGGCAGAAACCGGCCGGCTGGGGCGGGCCGTCCGGACAGGAGAATAGCCAGGGGTTCAAACCCCCGGCTGGCCAGCAAGTGGCCCCCAGTAAGGGGGGTCGCGGTTACAAAACGCGGGGGGCAGCGCCTCCCCGCTAAACCGAACGGCTCGGCCGTTCGGCCGAGCCAGCTGGCGCCGCACGCCAGCGCGCTGGACCGCCAGGCCGGGCCGCGCCCCGCCAGGCCGACCCGGTTTGGGCCGACCCAGGGGGTCTCAGGCCGAGTCAGTCCGGGCCCGAAACCCCCATTTTCGGAACCTTTTTTGTCTTTTGCCCATATCTCGGGCTACGGACCTTCGATCGATGCGCCGTCAGCGGCGATGCGATCCTTGGATTGAGACGGTCGTTCCGGTATATCGCGCTCAAGGTTTTGGAATACTTTGGGTTTGGCCGGGTTGGTTCGTACACGAAACCAACCGGGCCCTCGGAGCGGAAACGCTCATATCTTAAGCTCCGGACGTCCGATTGGCATGCCGTTGACTTTTTTGGATTCCTCTTAGTGAGAAGGATCTTTTGGATTACTCCGCCTGAGGTTTGGACGCAGGTGGAGTACGGTCAGGTTGGTTTTTCTTTAAAAACCAATCGGGCCCCTGGGACGAAAAAGCCAATAACTCTCAGACTGGGCGTCCGATTGACGCGCCGTCTGCGACGTTGAGTTCCTGTTGACGATACGGAACTTTTGGATACATCAACTCTGGACTATGTGTCAGTTGATGTATCAGCCTCTCGGCTCGTGGAGTGGACCATCCCGAACGAGCTTGTTGTGTGTGGGAACCCTAGAGCTGGTTGCGACTACTACTGTGACGACGACGACTGTGCAGAGATCCTCAGTGGATTCGACGGTGACGACTACAGCACTCAGCGATCCTTTGTGGGTCAGTGCTACCGATCATGTGTGGGTCTGATCCTGTGTGGGTCAACGCTCAGCGGTCCTGTGTGGGCCAGCGCCTACAGATCCTATGTGGGTTTGATCCTGTGTGGGTCTTTGCGGGGGTTAGTTACCTATCGATCATGTGTGGGTCAGATCCTTTGTGGGTCATTGCGGGGGTTAGTACCTATCGATCCTTTGTGGGTCTGACGGCTTAGATGATACAATGGAAATATCTGATCATCTCTATCGTCATATGAAGAAGTATACCTGTGTGAGCTGAATCCTGTTTTTCTTTCCTATGTGGAATGTGTTGTGCTATCCTGTGTGGATTTACATTTTGCTTTCCTATGTGGATTGTGTTGTGCTATCCTGTGTGGATTTACGTTTTGCTTTCCTATGTGGATTGTGTTGTGCTATCCTGTGTGGATTTACGTTTTGCTTTCCTGTGTGGACTGGGTTGTACTTGGGCTCAGATGTTGGAGCCGAACAAGAATTGATGACTTAGGTATATGTATGGGCATATACCTAAGCAGTGTCGGATGTTACTTCGTGATTGCATCTTTCCTTTGTGGATTATCCTTTTTGGATCTTGGGATACCTTCAGGGGTCTCGGGGTCCCTACTGAGTAGCTTATACTCACCCCTGCACGGGCTATGCCCGCACTACGTTGTGTTGGTTGCAGATGACGGACAACGCTGATCGTGGTTGAGGCTTGCGGAGCAGGACGGTACCTAGAGGTGGACCACTGGGCGGATGTACTCGGAGCAGTTGGCTGGAATCGAGGAGAAGTGGAGGCTATCTGTACCCACCCTTCAGGTGGGATTTCCAGTGGACAGCTCGGCGTTTCGGCTATACTTTTCAGTTGCTATTTTCCCTTTCCAGTTGTACTTTACTTTCAGTTTGGGTTTGTATACTGGCCCACTTACTTTTCCGCACATACTGTTGCACTCAGTTTTACTTAGTGTTTACTTCTACTGCTTGCTTGCTCTGTGGTATTTGTTTACTTTACAAAGGCAATGCCTTCCTTTTTTACCGGGAATTACGCCTTGGTGCTAGTCGCCAGCCCCTGGCCTATGGAAGGCGGGCTTGGGGTAGTCACGGCACGGGCCCCGAGGACGGGTCGTGACAAATTGGTATCAGAGGAGTTCGGTTCTACCACAGAACTTGGGACTCTGATCTTTTTCTATGTGAAGCAATAGTGTTAAGTGTATTGGGTGTGGTATTTGTTTACTTTACAAAGGCAATGCCTTCCCTTTTTACCGGGAATTACGCCTTGGTGCTAGTCGCCAGCCCCTGGCCTATGGAAGGTGGGCTTGGGGTAGTCACGGCACGGGCCCCGAGGACGGGTCGTGACATCAATGCTCAACACCCATCCCACTGAAGGATTCTGAATCCAAACATCAAGGAAATCCTCCTTCTAAACCAAATTTGCCTAAAACACCTTTTGGATGACCTATATATATCAAAAGGATCCCACCATTGTGATCTATGCAGAAAAATGCTCAGAATGGACTACTCACACACCCAATTCTTGACTTGCAGAGAACAAAATGCCCAAGAACACTAAGCTGTAAAAAGTACAAGGTGTGTACTCTAATATCTCCTCCTGGCCATGTACTTTTACATGGATAGAGAAGAATGGGGTCTACCTGTGTAAAACTACACAACATATACCCAAAGTACACAATGTGTAATTTCCAAAAACCATCTTTCTGTGTTCTTTTTCACTTGGTTGGGAACACAACCATGTTCTACTATACAACCTATACTTCTAAAAAGTCCTTCCTCGAACATGAAGAACACATGGTGTGTGTTCATAGAACCACATGCTGTGGAGACAAGATTTCGGATGAGAAACCCCTCTGAAACCTTTCGAAACCCCAGGTTTTCCCCAAATAAGTACACATGGATCCCCATGGGGTCTCTATAAGTCATGAATTAAAACTTGAAACAAAAAATCTATATGGATTTGGGGCATAAAACTCAAAATCGGCCTACCTCGTAGTGTAAACACCAAAGCTTCAGGTTCAAATCCGCTCCCAGAAGTTGTCGCACCTCGATCTGATCCTGATCTATGTCAAGGAAGAAGTACGACAACATTTCCCCTCTTCTCCCGGCCGTCGTGGGTGAGGGAGGTGCCCTCCCTCCTCCTACTGTGCGTAGGAACCCCAAAATGGGGGGGGAGACTTTTAATTTAATTTAATTTAATTGATCAATTAATTAATTACCCATTTTACACCCGTCCCAAGTTCCGGAACCAGATGCAAGTTTATACCTTGCTTAGGCAATACCTCCCATTCCAAACTCAACTGTGGATTCAGAATCCCAATCTGACACTCCGTTCAAGAGATTCAGCCACCCGAAACCACCCAACTAATTTAATATTTAATTAATTAAATATTAAATATTCAGTCAAAACTCAAACAAGTTAGAATTCCACCAAAATCATGTCCTAGGGTAAACACCCTATTCCAGGACTGATGGAGTAGTTATAAAGATCATCCAAGACCATATTCTGGGGTAGAATGACCATTTTACCCCTCATGATCACCTGTGACAAAAATTTAAATCTCTGCTCAAATTTCAAAGTCTAGAAAACTCGGGTCTCTAAAACCTCCCCACCATAAACCTCTTCGTCCTCGAGAAGTCGTGGTGGTCTTTCATCCACACATCCCGACCTACATTGGTGATCACCCAATGCTCAACTCACTGCGTTCTACTCAAAGAGGCCAACTAACTTTCTATGCACAACTTTGTAGAGGGCGTACAACACATAAATGGTCAATCCACCACTTTCCACCATTAACAAACAACTTGGGCAGTGCCTAACCTCACCCGTCCATCCTGATACATCACATTATCATTTAAAACTCATCATCACACTCATGGTTCTCCCCACTATAAAAATCAACCCACATTTCCCATTTCTGAACCACGACACTTCCTATTGTGGAATTCGCCTTTCAAAACACATTCTCAGTGGCCCACCAACCCATTCAACGTGGTCCTCACTGCATCCTCAACCCTTCCAACACTAGGGTCACACCACCGTACCTAATTTGGTACTTTCCACAATAAGAGTATCCTTATCATCGCCTTATAACTGAAAAACCTTTTCCACAACCCATGCCCCAATCATGACCAACCGTGGAGATGGACGTGACCATCTTTCTCCCACCAGAGAAACAAAACCAAAATGATACTATTTCCTGTTCCCGACATCTAAGAATGGCACCCATGGTCATCGTCAATATCTAACACATCATAGGGACCTCACTCACAAAAAGTCGGTGGTGTGCTCCCACCATGCGGTTTCAAACACACCTCTCTATGAGGAAACCCTCATAGGAGACCCCTTATCAACCCTAGGAAGCATCTATAGATCATGGCATAAAGTCGGTGCTCTCTTAGCATACTCAGGACGATGTCAAGATATTGGTCATGATCGTTTCTAAACTGTGAGTATACTAAGAAGTCATCGACAAATTCCATCACAACCTTATCCATTATAGAACATCATAGTTCTATCCCAAGGCCCCGGGTCACCATGCCCACAATCCTCATATCATGCTCACTATAATTCTTAGCCTATGCATGACCACGAGATTGACTCTAGCACCTCAAACATACACTCATGTAACGTCTGATCCACAAACTAAATGATACGGCGCATCACCAATACCCATGTTTCCAAGTTTCCTCTATCAAAAAACCATTCTGTTCCCTTGTGTAACCCATCCACAAAACCTGCTCTGACTCCAATGAGTCACCTATCATGAAAACTCAACTCATAATTCTAAACCATGTAAACTCGTGCACTTCTTGTGCTCCTGATCCAGCCCAAATCCACTGAGCTCAATTCGTCTGCACAACTATTTCCTGGTCTAGGCACTTGAATGAAACTTACCCTCCCAAAACCAAACACAAAACATAGTTTTCAGCACACAAGCTCATCATCTCAAAAAAAAGTCATCTAACAAGCCTAAAGCTCAAACCCAACTGCACCTTTCGTGGAACATTGCCACATGTCCAAAACACCCATATGTGCCTCGCACACCGGAAGCCACTCATAACTCAGTTGAACCCTCTAATGGGTCATCCTCATGGTTAAACAGATATGATTCCCTCTGGTCTGGAGTCACATCAAAAAGGTCACTAGGATCTCCCACCTAGCCCTACCGATCAAGTCTCATATCACAACACTAGGTCCAACCACCTAGGTCAAAGCCAACTCACAGAAGGTCCCAACTCACGGGGCATCCACAAGTGACCCTCTCATCATCACATGACATCAATTAGGAAAAACACCCATCTCTATGGTCCCACACCATAATGGTGTCATATACCAACAAACACACCACAATTAGGGTGTATGTCCTCTCCGAGAATCTGCACATCAGACCGCTCCTTGGAGGACCCAAACATAATACTAAACTCAAACAAAACCATCTACAAGGGGTACACAACCCGACACTGATACTATACTTACCAACTAGGGTTACTATACCAACCGCACACAAAACCACGCCAGTGCCGCCACCATTGAGCATCTCATCATAGATCCACAGAACCTACCATCAGATGGAAATACGTAAAATCACACACTATCAAGCCTATAACATGGGGATTCTACATGTGTATCACGATGGATGATATGCCTCTTGCCTCTGTAGGCCAAGAGTCAAAACCAACTCACATGCCTCTTGCCGATGGGCCCAGAGGCTGAAATCAATCATAAATTGTCAAACACAAACAACATGTGCATCGCTCAAAGTGAAAATCATATACACACAATTGGTTTTCATGATGCACCAGCTTGGTATCCATCACATAGTCCAACAAATTCCTATATCTTCTGTCTACCAAACCCAAAATAGTGAAATAAAAGGAAGGTAACTGCTTTGATACCAATTTGTAATGTCCCATCCCAGTAGCCACTAAACTGGTGCTCCAAGCTGGTTCACCACAAGACCTCTAGCGCGCCTCCTCGTATGCCAGATGTTGCTGACTAGGGGAGGGGGTCTAAGGTAAATCTTTAAGTAGACTATACCCCCATATCAGAGTGCACAAAAAGAATTAAATAACAAAATATCATACACATCATAGTAGCGTGGAAAAATAAATAAACTAAAACTAAATGGTGCTTTAATAAGATGAATATGTAGTAAATCCCCGAACATCCATTTTAATACACACAACTATGATCGCCCACTGGTCCAGTCATATTGATAGAAATAAACTAAAAATTAAATAAAACAAGCCCCACTGCCAACATTGGGCCGTATCACATGTGTAGTCTCCAATTCCCTGTCAAGCTGCTCTAGCCCGACAAATTGACTCAACACGAGCATCCTGCTCAACCATGGAATCTGGGTCCTCTGCTTGATCTATTGTGCATCCCTTCTCAACTAGAAAGCATACATAAGGTTTGTACACACACCGAGGTGCATGTACAGGGGTGAGAAATAAATTTCAGTAGGCTACCCCCAATGGTGAACCTATAAACTGCTGTTATAAGTGCATGCTCATGAAATATGCTCAGCGTAACTGATATACAATAGGAAAACAAAAATATAAATAAACAATCTTCGATCTGTAGGTCCAAGACCTCGATCGTCCTTACATATTTCAGCCAATGCTGGAATATCTCTGAACTCGTCTCAATGGTTGTGCATCCTAAACAACCTGCGGGCTCCATAGCCATGACATCCAGAACCAACCTGACAAAACTATAAATTAATCCTTCAGTAGTTTTAGCAATCGGGATTCTAATCTAAGCCATCCCATACCATGATCTCATAACCCGACATTGTCTCATACTTGGAACCTCGACACATCTATCCCCATTTCCACACAAGAGTTATACCAAGCTTAGACCTTCAGTTTGATATCCATCTCATGTATCGTAACCATAGTGCATGAAGCATCATTCCATAACATAAAACATATATATCAATTCAGTCATGCCTGGAGAATTAGTTCGACATATTAACAATAATTATATTTTCAATGCTTTCTCTAAGGCGCACGCATCCATCTATTTGAGGACGTTGACGCTGTTTTGTCACCCCACATTCCCACTTTCCAAAGGCTGACGACATCTGTTGCTTGTTCAGGGAAGTTTTCTCCTTGATTGAAATGGGGTGATGGGATGTCGGTTCTTCCTTCTGTGGATTCCTACTTGGAACTCGTCACCTAGTCTAGGTCTCCCTTATAGATTTAATACGTTGTTCGTGAAACTCTTCCCAGTGACATATCTTCTTAGACATTAGTTAATTACGATGCTTCTGTCAGGACATTCCAAAGGGTCCGATCAGGGCAGCAACCTTTAGTTGGGGGAGTAGTCATGTTGGAAATCACTGATAGGTCTGGACACTGGAGCACTAGCGTGTTTGTCTTCTTTCCCTTATTATAGGGATTCTCGAGGGCACAAAATCTTGAGGCATCCCATGTCAAATATGGGTAATTATATGCCATAGGCATGTCTCTGAGGTTTTCCTTAGCTTCCCATGTTTATCAATGGGTATGATATAGGTTTAACTTCCAGCAGAGACAGATCAGACTGATCGGAACACTGACTAGAGTGGATTAGATATGTGTGATCCCCGGGGGGAACGCCAGTGGTGGGGGGTGAGTTAACATGATGTCACTGGGATGTGGTGGCCCTGGTAAGAATCAAGATTGATGATGGATGATTGGGTGAAGTGAATGTGGAATGAGATAGAGTCATCATCAGGATTACGGTGATGTTGGGCTTGAGCCTCAAGAATACATCCTACGTATCCTCAAGATAGGAAATCAAAGTCCATGTAGTTCAAGACGGGGGTATAGAATCAAGGTGTGCGCATAAGGAAATGACCCAATGATATACTGGGGATTATGCGTGGTTAGAAACCTGTGTTGATTTGACATCACTGGGATAGACCAAGTATGTGGGTCCCAATATAGGGGATTTAAACGGCTTACTGCTGAATGGGGTACAATGGCTTACCGTTGATTGAGGGACACAACAGCTTACCACTGTCTGAGGTCACAATGGCTTACCGTCAGATGTATTCACAACAGCTTTCCATCGAATGGAGGACAATGGATTGCCACTGATTGGGGTCACAACGGCTCCCATTGATTGCGGTCAAAATGGAATACTACTGGGTGGTGTTGATCCTCATGGAGGCTTCCTACGTACCCTATCTAGGAGATATAGATCAAACCCACTTAGTTCATATGGGATGGTGGGAATTGACGTGAAGGGGGTCGGATCCAATGGGTGATGGGCTTGAACATTAGGGAGGCTTCCTACGTACCTTTCCTTGGCAAGGATCAAAGTCCTTGTAGTTCTAAAAGGTTTGGAACCGATGTGAAGATGGTCAGAACCAATAGTTGTTGGGCTTGGACCTCGTGGAGGCTTCCTACGTACCCTGCCTTAGTAAGGATCAAAGTCCGCATAGTTCATAAAGGGGGTTCGGTGAACCGACGTGAATGAGGACCTAGGGTCCAGATGGATGGTGGGCTTGAACCTCATGGAGACTTCCTATGTACCTTTCCTTGGCAAGGATCAAAGTCCCCATAGTTCGGAAAGGATCATTGGTGAACCAATGTGAAGTGGCTGGGACCAAGTAGGTATAGGGCTTGAACCTCATCTAGGATTCCTACATACCCTATCTTGGCAAGGATCAAAGTCCACATAGTTCAGTATGGGTGGCTTGGTGAACCCACATGAAGTGGCCAAAACCAAGTAGGTATTGGGCTTGAATCTCATGGAGGCTTCTTACGTACCCTGCCTTGGCAAGGATCAAAGTCCACGTAGTTCGGGATGAGTGGCTTGGTGAACCGATGTGAAGTGACTGAGACCAAATAGGTATTGGGCTTGAACCTCATAGAGGATTCCTATGTACCTTTCCTTGTAAAGGATCAAAGCCCACATATTTTGGGATGGGTGTCCTGGTGAACCGATGTGAAGTGGCCAAGACAAGTTAGGTATCGAGCTTAAACCTCGTGGAGGCTTCCTACGTACCCTGCATTGGAAAGGATCAAATTCCACATAGTTCGGGATGGTTGTGGGTCTTACGCTCTGGGGTGGCCCAAGATAAGATGTCATGGTCGATTCTTACTCTAAGCCCACATGAGTCATGCTCAGTGTGACAAATAAAAGGCAGCAAAGACCTAACGATCACGTCGTGAAAGGTGCATCTGTGGGAAGTGGAGTGGGGATTACACATGGTTAGTGGCCCAAAGAGAAAATAGGGGCTTATGCATGGCTCGTAGCCCAGGGATATGTAGATTGGGGACTTACTCCAGGATGGAGGCCCAATGGTGACAAAGCCCAACCCAAGAGGGATTCGGCACAGAAAAGAGGAGGGTCTCGGTGCCCATCCCGCCCTTTGTTGGCCTTTGGCACCGAATAAGGAGGAGTAGGGGTACTACCTCTTGAAATAAAGGTTAGGGGCTTACACCGAGGTGGTTGTCCTTCCCCTCAGATAGGCTATGCTCCAACAAAGAGGATCTCATCCCATTTTAGGAAGATCTCACTCTCGTGGAGACGAACGGGCGTAAAGAATGTCTGAGTCGGGGTACCCCACATAGAATGCACAGGGTGAGGCCACAGTTTAATGCCATGTGCTGAGGATGATGGCACTTGGCAGTTTAACATCCTACAGCTCGAATGAAGTGGGTTCACTCCGCATCTCTAGGACTTATATAACCTGCACCCTCTACACCTTGGTGAAGGGAAGGGACCGACAACACCGTGACTAGGGGGTGTCATGAGGTCCCATTGGGGGTCCACGTTAGCGTGGCTATGTAAAGAAGCAATAGACGTTAGCATGCCTATGAAAAGAAGCATGAGGAAAATCAATGCAACAAGAAGTACCATCCAAGGGACTTTGACATCACTCCGTGAAAACTTGAAGTGCCACACAGGCAGAGAGTGTGTGACACAGATGTGTTGTGCATAAGAGGGGCTCATACATGGTGCCTTAAGGTGAGGATGACACATGGAACGCACATAAGAAGATGGGTCAGGTGAAATATGGAAGGTCTACATGCAATATTAAAGGGTCGCGTGAAAGATGATGGGGTTACGCCAAAGAGGGAAAGGTTGCGCACAAGAGGGAAATGTTTCACGCAAGAGGGAAATTTTTTGCACATGATTGGCCCGATACAGAGGGATATTTCATGCAAACGACTTGGGTGAAAGTAAATAGACAAGGATTAGGCCCGAGTGGGCCCACCCGAAAGAGGAACCTTGGGTGACCTATCACGCAAAATCCAATACCTAGAGGCCATGCTAGTTTTCACGTGGTTGCGCAAGAGGAGTCTTTCGCGCAGTAGAGAATCACGTCATCTTTTGTTACCATCCCCAAAGGGTGGGGGGGAAAGTTTCATTTTATAGCTGAAGTCCTTGGGGTGGCGCGCAAAATGGGTCGGGTGGAAAAATGCCCGTTTGACACCACCTTAGGTGCGCATGGGGGGATGGGCATGCAAACTTCTGTTTGACATTGCCTTGGGCACGCAAAAGTTGTGTGTCGCAGAATGTGGGCACTCATCCTAGCTTCCCTTGCGCATCAGTGCCCATGGCTGGTTCGGAGGGGCTTCCGTGTAGGCGGGCCCTCTCCAGTACCTTGAGTGCACAAGACTTTGCATGCAAGACAGCCGCTTGCACACGCTTCCTGAATCTTGTACGCGCCTGCCTCTAGGGCCCCAGAATCTGCTCTTGACTTCCCAGATTCATTCTTTACTATTATGTCCACCCAGTGCAAGACATATTTGAATTTTGTCATCCACAAATGCCCCCCCTCAGAATCGGAGCTAAAAGAGAACCTAAAGGTCGTATTATAAGGGTACGTCAACAAAATGGAAGCTTCTTTAGGGGCACGCAAAAATGACTTTTATGTGTGAAAACTTTTTTCACATGTGCGGAAGGCACATTAGAGATTATAAATAGGCTGAGGCCCCCCACTTAGGCCTTAATTTGTCTTTTTTCGCATGATAGGCGTTTTTCTCTCGTGTGAGAAAACGGACCTGATCTGTGCGTAAGATTCTGCGGCCGAACCTGAGTTCTGAGTGTCGTCCCAACTTTTTCATGCAAGTAGAAATTCTTGCACACCGTTGTATATTTTGCGTTCCAAAATTCATTCTTTCGCTCCATGTCCTTTGGGTTTCCAAAATGGTCGTTCAACAGACTAATGCCGAGAGGGAGGCTATCGTTGCTGCAAGAAGAACTCCAATGATCAAGAACCCTTAGATTCTTCGTGCAAGGAGGGTTGTGTCTGATAACCAAATGATTTTTGTCATGCTTACTCAAGCTCAAAAATATTACGTCCTAAGCGCTAGCCTGCCGCTATGGAACTTCGGTCTTCTGGAAGAGGTGCCGATGCCCGGTTTTGAGATGGACACACCGTGGTCGTGGGTGACACGTGAGGATAGTCTTCCATAATTCCATATCACAAACAACGGCCATCCTGCTAGGGAATTGACAAACACAACCATTTATGTCCTAAATCTGAAGACCAGGATAGTGATGGGAAGCAATCTAGTCCCCAAGGAATCTCCTGCTATTTATGCAAGTACTTTCAGAAGCAGCATTACTGACGAAACAAAGGGCTGACAAGAATGAGATTTCAGATCTGGGAGAAACTTTACTAATGAATGGGCATGGGCATATTGGGTACGTCAGACATGAAAGGAATTCGGTCTGTAGATGTGGTCCATTGGAATATTTTAGGCCGTTTGGATGTCCCAATTCCAATTCTACCGACAGAAGGATTTGGTAGCAGAGTTTTTCAGTCGTTGGTCGCCTGATACCAACAATTTTCACTTCCACCATGGAGAGGTGGGCATTAGTCTGTGGGAAGTCCACTGTATCGGGGGAATCCCCTTGGAGGGTTACCATTATGACGAGTTCCTCCCGATGGATAATGTCTGGGGGGATAGGACATGTACCCCAATCCTATCATGGCACCTATTTGAACTGGCTAAAGAGGAGCTAAAAATAAAATACATCCTAAAAGATATATCCTATTCTGGGTGGTTTAGTCTTTTCTCGATACTGGACTTGACTGTGAAGATGCCTGACCGAGGGAAGTAGTTCCCAAACACATCTCAGAGGGAAAAGTGGGATCATACTGGAGGGTTCTGGAGATAAGAGAGTACCAATCATGGGGATTTGGCATTAATGAAGGTCGAGACCTGAATGTGAGATATGTTGGGATTCTTACTGCATTCTTGAGAGGATGGTTGCTTCTTGTGAGGGATGAAAGAATGGGGGTTCTCCTAGGGACGCTAGTGATGGCTGGGATTATGGCGGAGAAGAATAAGGTCAACCTAGGGGTGTCGGTGTTGGCCAGTCTATACAATATCCTAGGGTGCATCTCGTGGGGTAGTACGCCCAGGAGAATATGCAGGCCATTTTAGATTCTTCATGGCTGGGTTGCTGCTCACTACAGCGGGTATGACTTCCCAAATGCCATTTTCCCTTGGTAATGGTATACAGCCATCCCTCTCGAACATCGCCAGAATCCGCCCATTAACGCTTAGGGAAAAGGGAATCAAGCTCAAGACCATCAGCCACACCCACTTCAACTTCCACCCATTCTAAACCCTGATTGGTCAAATTGTAGATGATGGGCGGGGGATACTTGAGAAGAGGGAGTACCTGCAGATAATTCGGGGCAGTGTGCTGGTATCCTGGATTGATGGAAAAAACTTATACGAACCATATGTTCCGACCAGGTTTTCCAGGCAGTTCGGGTGCATGCAGCGGATTCCCATGAAATTATACATAGAGGTTCATGAAGAGCAGAATACCTGAATTCTATGCCAGCTATGTCTTATGTTAACAATGGAAGGCTTGGGTGAAATCATCACTCTTCCCCCCCACTGATGTCAGTGCAGGACTGTCAACAGAGTGTGTCGAGCACTGGACGATAACGTATCCCAATGCGATTCTATAGAAACGCATCTGGAAGATAAAGGCGGCTAGTGCAGAGCCCGAAGAGCAGGGAGGCAGACAAGGTTCCATGGGGGATGTGAGGAAAATAACAGGCCATGCGGCTAGTATGTCATAGGCCGGTACTTCATCAGTAGGGGCAGTGTAGGCTGAGAACGTGCCTCCACCTTCTGGGGAAGGGTGGTCTCATATATGGCCTTGTGGTCTAGCTAGGGAACTCCTAGGAAAGCAACTCAGGTACCTCCTGAAGCCGTCTGTTGATGCTACCTTCCCTTATTTGTGGTCTTCTTAGAGAACGTTGTCGCAGTCTATGTCTACAGAAGAATTTTGGTAGTGGTTGGTGTTGATTCAATAAGGTTTTCCATATGAATTTTCCATTCCTTCTTTCAAGGTGGAGATTGTTGAGTCATTAAGGGTTCCTTATGACATTACCATTTCTTCTTGTTTTGAAAATCAAAAACACCTTATCTTAAGGAAAATATCATTTTACTCTTTGTTTTACTTCCTTAAGGAAAATTTCTTTACCCAAGAAAATTTACCCTTACCTAGATTTTATTGTTCATATAATAAATTTTCTAAGTGTAAAACTCTGATTGAAACCAAAACCTCGGAATCATATAATTACCTAGATTTGAAGCATTCTGTTTTAGGATCTGAATTCTCATAATACTGGTTAAGAACTCTTCTGAGTTCTAACACCGAATTTTGATTACGAATTCTGGTTACAAACTCTTATGAGTTCTAACTCTGAATTCAGAATCAGAATTCTGGTTATGAACTTCTACAAGTTTTGACTACAAATTCTGAATACGAATTCAAGATATGAACTTCTACAAGTTCTGACTCCAAATTCTGAATCAGAATTCTGGTTACGAACTTCTACAAGTTCTGACTCTGAATTCTGAATACAAATTCTGGATACAAACTTCTACATGTTCTGAATCTGAATTCTGAATACGAATTCTGGATACGAACTTCTCTGAGTTCTAACTCCGAATTCTGAATACGAATTCTGGATAAAAACTTCTCTAAGTTCTGACTCTGAAGTTCTCTAAATTCATACTCCAAACTCTTATGAGTTATGACTCCGAATTCCCATGAACTCTAACTCCGAACTTTGTATGTTCAGGTTCCGAATTCTTGTGAAATCCAGATTTTAAATTTCCTTGAAATTCAGACTCCGTAATTCTATAGAATTTAGGTTCCGAATTCCTACAAATAGAATCTGAATATCCTTGTATTATAGACTCCAAATTCTTTTTGGTTGACTCCGAACTTTTATATTTACTTCATTCCGAATATCAGATTTTGGTTATTCTTTCACTTGTTGAGTTATAAAACGATGTCGTGCTTTCAGTTACTCACTAATTGTGGTTTGAGTGACACGTGTATAGGTCCCTCCAAAATTCAAGGAAGAATATGATCGTTGGAGGAAGGAGTCAACCGTTAGAGTTGTGCCTATAAATAGGAGGTCATTTGAAAGTGTTCAATACAACTTTTGGAATTTTTGAAGCTCAGAACTTCCTGAAGTGATTTCTAGAGAGAGAGGCTCTTATAAACTCTCATGCTTAGTTCGTACTGAACTCCTGGTTTAGATTTACTTCGTGTGACTCCGATTGTTACTGTGTACAATAGAGGGCTTATGGGTATAGGAAGACAGAGGTTCCGAATACCTTGAAGTTGAGGGCTTCCTTGCTGAGGAAGATAGAGGTTTCGACTACCTGATAGTTGAGGGCTTGCAGGGATAGCAAGATAGACTCCGATCTTCGTATTGAGGGTTTACCCTAGTGTGGGTAAGATAGACTTTATTGAAAGTATAAATCAAGGGACCTTTATCCAAAGTTGTTGGATACCCTTCTCTTTGGGTTAAAAGACTTACTACTTGTTTTTGTTTTTGTTACAAGTTTTCCACTGAATTTGTGTTATTGAGGAAAGTATAACTATCTTATACTTCCCTACACTTGTACTCTGATTTAGTTAGATTCTATACGCTTTAAGGTAGAATCTTTTCTGTTGTAAAATTTTGTTAAGTTTGATTTCTGGAATCACTTTTCCGGAATCAAGAAAGTTATTAGAACTTAGAGGTTTTGTGAATTATCTTGTTTAACATTGTTAAACATAACCAACTTTAAAAGTTCCTAAAGAATTTTTTAAAGTATACAATTCACCCCCATGTTGTATTTTAGCATCTACATTCTTATTTAGATCCTACAATTGGTATCAGAGGTTGGAAACCACAAACCCTGTACCAATCTAACCTTTGGTATTAGAGCTTTTGGTACCATATGAAATAATCTAATGATTAAGTTCAGAAGAGAATTCTCAAAATTGAATTTCTGGATTCACACTTTTTTGGAATCTGTTTTTCAGACTCATATAGTTCGGATTCATTTTTGCTTAAATATACTCTTGTTCTATATTTTTTTCTTGCATAGTATTATTTTCCTTGTTTACAAACTTTTTCTATTAATAAGTTTTTTTGGAAAGAATTTTCTTAAAGATGACAGGAATCAATGTCGGTTCCATAGACAATCTCAATCCAACTAGACCACCTATCATTGATGGAAATAATTACGAATATTGGAGAGATCTCATGAAGACTTTCATTCCCAATACTAGTGTTGATAATTTCGTTGTGATTACTGGAGGATATAAGATCCCTGATAAAGAAGTTAGTGCTTTTACCAATCAAGAAAAGCATGAATATCAATTTAATTATAAGGTATGCAATACTTTTCTTTGCTCCATAACTAGAAACATATATATCCAAATTTCATCTTGTGAAGCAGAAAATTCTATATGGAAGAAACTTGAAGTTACTCACTTTGGAACTTCCAATGTAATTGAAACCAGAAGATCCATGCTTAGAGTTCAATATCAGGGTTTCTTCTTTCCTTATGGAGAACCCATATGTAAATTAAAACAAAGATTCATGACTATTGTGAATAGTTTACAATATATGGGTGAGAAAGGATTAGATGATGAATATCTTGTTGATAAGTTCATAGACATCATGCCGAATGAATGGGAATCTAAAAGAATAGCTATTGATGAGAACAGAAAGGTTACACATATTACCTTAGATGAGCTGTTTGTAACTCTTCTTTAGCATGAGACTATAATGAAGAGAGATTCTGATAATGTAAAGAAGAAGAATGGAAATGGTAGTGTTGCTTTTACTACAACTTCTAATTATATGAAATCCAAGACTCCTGAGAGAGTTACTAGATCAAAATCTAAGAAAGTTGTTATCCATTCCGAATCTAGTGGAAGTGAATCCTCAAAAAATGAATTAGAAAATCTTACTCGAAGGATGAACAAGATAGCTGGAAAGAGGAACTTTAAATCCAGATATAAGAAAAAGGAAAGGAAAGATAAGAAAGATTTTGAAGTCACATGTTATGAATGCAAGAGAGCTGGACACATAAGACCTGATTGTCTTATGCTTAAGAGAAACGAAAGAAGGGAAAGGCATTATGATAAAAACAGAAAGAAGTATTACAAGGCTAAAGCTAAGAAAGTCATGAAATCTAATGACACTTGGAGTGCCACTGGTGGAGACTCTTCATATGAATCTTTGGATTATGAATCTTTTTCATAGAAGAATCTTGGTCTAATATCCAGACTACCTATTGATAATCATTGTTTGATGGCTAAGGTACACAATGCTGAATCATTGACCAATGTTTCTTTAAATTCTACTGATAGTAAATATTATAACTCTTAGGATAAATAATCTTCTTATGATAAATATAATACTTTACCTACCTATAAATAAGTTTCTAGGTTTTCCAAACTTCTTGAGATTGAGAATTCAAAACTCATGAAAAAACTTGATAATGAAAAGTATAGGAATACTATTCTTACTAAGGAAATATCAGATCTATATAAATATCTTGATAATAAAAATGTTGATTTTGAAATTATTTCAAAAAAATCTTTAAGAAGTAAATTCTGAGAAGAATAAACTTTCTAAAGACCCACAAAACGTAATTTTTAAGAAAAATGTTTTTGAGCCTAGCTATAGCTCAAATTCAAATGTTTTTAAGACAAGAACTTGGTTATAAAACTCAAATCCAAAATATTTTCCTTGAGGAAGTGTTTTTAAAACTTTACCTTAGGTTAGGAAAATTTTGATAAAATGTATTCTCAAATCCGACCTCTAAGGAATAGTTCTGGGTTTGGTTATACTGGTTCTAAACTGATTTCTAGTAACAACTACTTTGTTCCTCAGAGTGCCACATTCTGTATTAATGTCAGTGTGGTGGACATTGGGAAAAGAATTGTTCTATAAACAAAACCAAGTCTTTAGGATTTCATAAATATTATTTTTCTAAGAAGATGTGGGTACCAAAAAAATTTATTTCTGAAATATTTGAATCCAAGAAAGTTTGGATTCCAAAAACCTAACTTTTTCTTATTTTCAGGAAAATAGGGAAAGTACCAACAGTAATACTTGGTACATGGATAGTGGATGTTCCCGACATATGACTGGTAATAAAAACTATTTTCAAAAGATTATCAAGACGAAAGGAGGAAAAGTAACTTTTGGAGATAATGCTTAGATAGAAATTATTGGTATAGGTAACACTGTTCTTCTTGGAAAAACTTTGATTTCAAATGTTTTATTTATTAAGGTTCTTAAGTACAATCTCATTAGCATAAGCCAATTATGTGATGAAGGATACCTTGTGAATTTTAGGAATGACAAGTGCTTAGTACACAATTCCAAGGAAGACTTTATTCTTTTTGACCATAGGCAAGAGAATTTTTACACACTAAACATAGAAGACCTTAGGAGCCAAGATTTACCTTGCCTTAGTGCAATAGAAGATCATTCTTGGTTATGGCATAGAAGGTTAGGACATTGTAACCATAGGAACTTATGCAAACTTTCTAAGAGAATATTAGTTAAGGATCTACCGGAGCATAGATTTGATTCTTCGAAAGTTTTTTACCCTTTTCAATATGGAAAGAAACATAAATCAAGTTTTAAATCAGTCTATGAAGTCTCAACTAATGATGCATTACAGCTAGTGCATATGGATATTTTTGGTCCAACAAAAACTAGAAGCATTGGAGGCAAGTACTATGTATTTTTTGGGTTGATGATTACACTAGATTTATGTGGGTCTATTTTCTATCAAAGAAGTATGATTATTTTTCCTATTTCAAAATTTTTAGAGCCCAAGTTAAAAATGAGAAAAATCATCCATTGAAAACTTTTCATAGTGATCATGGTGGAGAATTTCAAAATTCTGATTTTGAAACTTTTTGTAGTAGAAAATATATTACTCACAACTTATCAGCACCTAGAATACCTCAACAAAATGGTGTTGTTGAAAGAAAAAATATAATTATTCAAGAGATAACTAGAACTATGTTGAGTGAGTATTCTGTAGCCAAAATTTTTTGGGCTGAAGATGTAAGTACTGCTTGTTAAACTATAAATCGTGTTTTGATTAGACCTTTTATTAATAAAAATCCTTATGATTTATGGAATGGTATAAAACCTAGACTTTTATAGTTTAAGGTTTTTGGTTGCAGGGTATTCATTTTGAATACTAAAGATAATCTACATAAATTCGCACCAAAATATGATGAAGGAATTTTCTTAGGATACTTCAAAAATTCTAAGGCATATAGAGTTTTCAATAAAAACACTTGTACTATTGAAGAGACAGTACATGTCAAATTTGATGAAACTGATTCTTTTGTTTTTAAACAAACCCAACATACATCTTAGGATGTGTTTTCAAAAACTGGTTATCAACCTTTGATAGGATATTCTTCTGATAAGGAAAATGTTCAAGAAGATACTACTGAAACATTTACCCCAGAAGACTTCCTACTCTATGTTGATGAAAAGGTTTTACAAAACCCAAACCAGTCATTTCTTAAGAATCATCCCAGTGATAGTATCATTAGTGATGTAAATCAACCTATAAGGACTAAAAGTTCCTTAAGAAATGAAGTAGAACATCTAGCATTCCTTTCCCAATTAGAACCAAAAATCACTGATGAAGCTGTAGGTGATGATTATTGGATTAAAGCCATGCAATATGATCTAAATGAATTTGAAAGGAATAAAGTCTGGACCTTGGTTGAAAGACCTAAGGAAACTTCTGTTATTGGACTAAAATAGGTCTTCAAAAATAAGTGTGATGAAAATCGAATAATTGTTATAAATAAATCTAGATTAGTTGCTAAAGTCTATAATAAACAAGAAGGAATAGACTATGAAGAGACCTATGCTCCAGTATCTAGACTTGAATCTATTCGTATTCTACTTTCCTTTGCAGCATTCTTCAATTTCAAACTTTTTCAAATGGATGTGAAATGTGCTTTCCTTAATGGTTATGTTCAAGAGGAAGTTTTTGTTGAACAACCTTCTGGATTTGAAGATACAAAACATCCTGATCATGTTTTTAGACATACTAAAGCTCTGTATGGACTTAAACAAACCCCTCGAGCTTGGTATGATAGAATTACATGACTTTTGCTTCAAAATAACTATGTCAAGGGAAATGCAGATACAACCCTTTTTATAAATAAAGATGAGAAAAATGTTTTTATTTTTCAAATTTATGCTGATGACATTATATTTGGTTTAACTCAGCAATATTTAACTAATTCCTTTATAGATCTAATGAAATCTAAGTTTGAAATGAGTATGATGGGTGAGTTAACATTTTTCCTTGGTTTTCAAATCTCTCAAAAACCAGAAGGAATCTATATATCCCAACATAAGTTTATTAAATATATTCTTAAAAAGTATGGATATGACAACACTAAGAGTATAAGTACTCCCATTGATACCTCAAACACACTTGATCTTGATGAAGTTGGGAAACTGGTAGATCAAACATATTTTAGAGGTATGATAGGAAGTCTAATTTACTTGATATCTAGTCATCCATACTTAATGTTTTCAGTATGCTTATGTGAAAGATATAAATCCAATCCTAAGGATTCTCATTTAAAGGCAGTGAAGATAATTTTTCACTACTTAAAGGGAACCATGTATTTATGACTCTTTTATACTTCTAGAAATTATTTTGTTTTAAAAAGTTTTTTGGATACTGACTTTGGTGGATGTAGAATGGATAGAAAGAGTACATCCAGAACTTGTCATTTATTAGGATATTAATTAGTTTCTTGGTCTTGCAAGAAGCAACACTCAATATCTCTTTCCACTGCTGAAGTTGAATATATAGCAACTAGAAATTGTGGTGCTCAAGTATTGTGGATGCAACACACACTCACAGACTATGGCATGAGTTTTACTAAAACTCAAATTTTGTGTGATAATACAAATGCCACTGCCCTTAGTAAAAACCCTGCACATCACTCTCGTGCAAAGCACATAGACATTAGGCATCACTTTATTAGGGATCACACACAAAAAGGATATATCATTATTCAATTTATCGGAACGAAAGATCAACTTGCTGATATTTTCACAAAATCTTTACCCTCTTATAGATTTGAATATATTAAACAGAAGTTAGGAATGATAACTGTGAGGAAATATTCTTTAATTGACTTCCTTTTGAACCAATTTCCTTACATTAATAAACTCCTTTTCATAGGTGGAGTACAACTGTGATCGAAGTTTTTGAAAATTTTCGTAGTGAGCTTTTCAAATTTTTCGTAATGAAAATTTTTTAATTAGTTTTTCAAATTTTTCGTAATGAAAATTTTTCTTAGTTAGATTTTCAAATTTTTCGTAATGAAAATTTTTCGTAGTTAGTTTTTCAAATTTTTCGTAATGAAAATTTTTCGTAGTTAGCTTTTCAAATTTTTCATAATGAAAATCTTTCGTAGTTATTTTTTCAATTTTTTTTCATAATGAAAATCTTCGAACCTGAAGTTTTCGTAATGAAATTCTTCGGACCTAAAATTTTCATAATGAAAATCTTCGAACCTGAAGTTTTCATAATGAAATTATTCGGACCTGAAATTTTTGTGATGAAATTTTTCGAACCTGAAGTTTTCATAATGAAATTATTTGGACCTGAAGTTTTCATAATAAAATTCTTTGGACCTAAAGTTTTTGTAATGAAAAACTTTGGACCTGAAGTTTTCACAATGAAATTCTTCAGACCTAAAGTTTTCCTAATGAAAATCTTCAGACCTGAATTTTTCGTAATGGAATAATCGGATTTGAAATTTTTGTAGTGAAGTTTTTTTTTCATATTCAATTTTTTGGAATCCAAAGTTCTTCAAGAAGAATATTCCTCAATACGAATAATATTCCTAAGCAATCCGAAAGGTATGATTCTTTCTTGAATTTTTTGTAATTACCTTTTACTTTCTGTTAGTATCTTTTGTTTTTAAATTTCTCAGATTCTAGTTTCCTTAAATCCGAATGTTTTCTTTTTAAAACATCAAAAGATCGGATTCAACCAAATTTTTCCTTGCGGCTATCATTTCAACCGTCAGATCAGATCTGATGAATTCTCAACCATTGGATTCAAATGGGAAGTTAAATCATTTCTTCCATGACCTATATAAAGGACCCCCTATGGGTTTTCCCACATCTTTTATCAAGATTGTGTGTGTCAAAGCTCTGCCCCTTTTCAAAATCATGTTCTGAATTCTTTAGAAGTGCTCAAGTCCGAATGTCTGCAGAAGTTCCCTCTCAAGATATGTCTTCAGTAAAGACGATTGTGGAGTGGAAAATTTACAGGGAGAGGTTAGTTCATCCAAACTTCTTCAACAAGTATGACTCCATTATTTCTAAGAACATCAAGCTCAATGGATGGGAAAGTGTAGCTATTTCTAAGACAGCGGCTTAGGATGTAGTCTATCCGGACCTTATTATAGAATTTTATGAATCAGTTTGCTTCTTTAAGGAAGAAGGTAGAGAAAAATTCCCCTTAAACAGTTATGGAAGAACTTATAAACTCTCTTACACCAAGGCTGCAAGATTGGTGGGGCTCTCATACGAAGGAGAAGCCGAATTTTTCTCCCACAAGCTGCTGGATGTTCAAGGAAGTTTCATCAAGGTGAAGGCTATAGAATTCCTTGGTCTTACTGATGTAAAGACAGCAAAGATTTCCCATCTATCTACCAAAAATCGGATTCTACAATCATGGGTTCAAGGTATCATCATACCGAGAAAGGGTGATAAATACACCCTTAAGAAAAGTGACATGTACATATTGGATTTTTTGGTAAACCTAAGGAAGGTGAACCTCATAAAGCACATTCTCATTACGATTGATAACATCAAGAATGGGAATCTGAGAGCTCAGATTATCATGTATCCTTCCCTTCTTTCCAAGATGATTGTTCGGTGTCTTGAATCATTCAAGATCCCCTGCAGTTCCAAGCCGAGGAATTGCAAAGTAATGTTGATCAGTGATGACAACCTCAAGAGAATGAAGGTTGGTTTCTCCAAGGAGTTAGGTGAATTTTATGATCTACTTGAAGAATAGGCAGAGGTCATTCCAGAAAATGTTGAAAAAGATGAACCTGCAAAGAAGGTCGGGAAGAAAAGAAAGTTGAAAGAAGTAGTAGTTGAAGCTGAAACCCCTAAGTCCAAAGAAGATCAATCCGTACCTCCTAAACCCAAGAAGAAAAAAGCCTACCCAGATGAAGTGGTTTCCAAATGGAGAGAGGATAAGTAAAATAGAAAAGCAGGGGAGCCACAGTTCGGTTTGGATCTTGCGGAGCCTAAGGCCTTGAAAGAATCAACTACTAAAGAGCTTGAGAGTCAAGAAAAAGAGAAGAAGATCAAGAAGAGGATGTCAGAGGCATAGATTTTCCAATATCTTTTGAAGGCCACTGAGCTTGCATCTGAACAAATCCCTGTACCAAAATTGTTTCTTGTAGAACAATTGCCTGAGACTCTGGGAAAGAGGATTATGTTACCTAAAAAACCACAAGAGAAGGTTGTGGAAGAGAAGGAAGTTGCAGAATAAGTACAACAAGATGAGAGAAGTGGTGGCTTTGATGATGTGATTAAGCAAGTTGAAGAATATCATGAAAAGGAAAGTGTTTCAGAGAAATTTTCACTTCATAATTATCAAGATGGATCTTCAAAACTTGCTACACCTGGAGATGATGATAAGGGTGAAGAGGAAGTTAACAAACCATCTGAGGAAGAGAGTCACAATCATCACTTCATACATCCAGAATACATTGTGGCTGAAGCTGAGAAAGAAAACGTTGATGAAGATAAGATTGTACAGTTATCAGGAAGTGAGCATGAATCTCCTGATGAATAAGCTAATCTGAGAATCATTAAGGGTAAACAAGTGGTGGTTGATACCCCAACCAAAGATATTATGAGGAAGAAAGAAGCTGGAGGATCATCCAAGAGAAAGCTGGTAGAGCTATAGGAAGAACCATCTCCTAGAAAATTGTCTAATTCGGAGTCATCAGCCATAGGATATGATTTTGTAGTTCAGTCCTTGAAGAAACTTGTGGATACCATTCTGATGTTTCCAACAATTTATTCTAGATGCCAGATGATTCATCACACCTTGAATTAGAAATCAGACTTTGTGTCTATGGTGATGGATAGATGTGTGAATATCAAGGCCGATCACAAGAATTTCCTTATTAATTATGAAGCCCATAGAAAATTCTACAAGAAAATGACAATTTGGTCGAAGAAAATCAATGAAGATTTGGGAGAGCTTGATCAGTTTCAAGAAGATGTGAAAGAATCTTTTGATACCGAAGATGTCAAAATCAAGGATCTTACAAATAGATTTTAGGAAAAGCTAAATCTTGAACAAAATTCTCAGATTCAAGATATTAAAGATCTGAATGGAAAGTTGAGTTATATTGTTCAAAGTTTGAAAATAGAGAGGGATCTCTAGACCGAGATGGAAGAAATTATTGTGAAGTAAGAGGACTTGCTTAAGGCTCAGGCATAGGCCCTGAAGACTCAAGAAGATAGAATCACAGCCTTAGAAAAGCAAGCTGAGGAGGACCACAAAGAGCTGAAAAAGCTGAAGACAATCGCCAAGAAGATGATGCCCAAGCAAAAAGAATAAAAATAGACCCAAAGCCAATCTTTTGTTGTATTTTTTCCCTTGTATGAATACTTCCAATATCAATGAGATTGTCAATGCTTGTTTAGTTTGTATGTCTATACTAATATTTCAGGTACCATTTTTTCCATTCCCTCAAACTCTTTTTGAAAATCACAAAGGGGGAGAAGGAAAACGTATTCTAAAAGGGAGAAGAAAAAGAGTTATAAGTATAAAAGAAACATCCCTATGTAAGGAGGAGTTTATCTATGGGAGTGTTTCTCATTACGAAGATTTCCATACCCAAGATAAATAAATTTCTCATTTTGGAAATCTAGAATATGATCCTTAGTGTTCCAAAGCCTAAGGGCGAGTTAGTCGTATTCATCTTTGCCAATGTGAAAAGGGAGATAATTTTTATTTTCTAAGTTATGAAAAGTTTTTCTAATTCCTTATATTCTTTTTCATAATGATGTTTATGATTTCCAAAAAGGGGGAGATTGTTGATTCAATAAGGTTTTCCTTATGAAATTTCCATGCCTTCTTTCAAGGTGGAGATTGTTGAGTCATTAATGGTTCCTTATGACTTTACCATTTCTTCTTGTTTTGAAAATCACAAACACCTTATCTTAAGGAAAATCTCATTTTACTCCTCCTTTTACTTCCATAAAGAAAATTTCACTACCTAAAGAAATTTACCCTTACCTAGATTTCATTGTTCATATCATAAATTTTCTAAGGGTAAAACTCAGATTGAAACCAAAACCTCGGAATCATATAATTACCTAGATTTGAAGCATTCTGTTTTAGGATCTGAATTCTCAGAATACTGGTTACGAACTCTTCTGAGTTCTAACACCGAATTCTGATTACAAATTCTGGTTACGAACTCTTATGAGTTCTGACTCTAAATTCGGAATCAGAATTATGGTTACGAACTTCTATAAGTTCTGACTCCGAATTATGAATACGAATTCTAGATACGAACATCTACAAGTTCTGAATCTGAATTCTGAATCAAAATTCGGGTTACAAACTTCTACAAGTTCTGACTCCGAATTCTGAATATGAATTCTGGATACGAACTTCTCTGAGTTCTAACTCCGAATTCTGAATACGAATTTTGGATACGAACTTCTCTAAGTTCTAACTTCAAATTTTTCTGAATTCAAACTCTGAACTCTTATGAGTTTTGACTTCAAATTCCCATGAACTCTGACTCCGAACTTTGTAATTTCAGGTTCCAAATTCTTGTGAAATCCAGATTCCAAATTTCCTTGAAATTTAGACTCCAGAATTCTATAGAATTCAGGTTCTAAATTCCTACAAAACAGAATCTGAATATCCTTGTATTATAGACTCTGAATTCTTTTTTGGTTGACTCCGAACATTCAAATTTACTTCATTCTGAATATCATATTTTGGTTATGCTTTCACTTGTTGAGTTATAAAACAATGTTGTGCTTTTAGTTACTCACTAACTGTTGTTTGGGTGACACGTGTACAGGTCCCTCTGAAATTAAAGGAAGAATATGACCGTTGGAGGAGGGAGAAAACCGTTGGAGCTGTGCCTATAAATAGGAGCTCATTTTAAAGTGTTTAATAAAACATTTGGAATTTTTGAAGCTAAGAAATTCATGAAGTAATTTATAGAGAGAGAGGCACTTATAAACTCTCATGCTTAGTGCATACTGAACTCCTGGTTCAGATTTGCTTCGTGTGACTCTGACTGTTGATGTATACAATCGAGGGTTTCCAGGTATATGAAGACAGAGGTGCCAACTACCTTGAAGTTGAGGGCTTCCTTGCTGAGGAAGACAGAGGTGCCGACTACCTGATAGTTGAGGGCTTGCGAGGATAGCAAGACAGACTCCGATCTTCGTATCGAGGTCTTACCCTGATGTGGGTAAGATAGACTTTCTTGAAAGTATAAATCAAGGGACCTTTATCCAAGGTTGTTGGATACCCTTCTCTTTGGGTTAAAAGACTTACTACTTGTTACTTTTTTTTGTTACATGATTTCCGCTGCATTTGTATTGTTGAGGAAAGTATAAATATCTTCTACTTCCTTACACGTGTACTTTGATTTAGTTAGATTCTATACGCTTTATGGTATAATCTTAGCTGTTGTAAACTTTTGTTCCGTTTCATTTCTGGAATCACTTTTCCGGAATCAAGCAAGTTATTAGAACTCAGAGGTTTTGTGAATTATCTTGTTTAACCTTGTTAAACATAACCAACTTTATTAGTTCCTAAAGAATTTTTTAAAATATGCAATTCACCCCCTCTTGTATTTGAGCATCTAAATTCTTATTTTGATCCTACAGTTGGTACTTGTTAGGATTGATTTTACATACATAGGATGCATCCAGATGAGGGATAGGGTAAACTTTAATCGTTGGCATGTATACCTGACAGCTATTGATATATACGTGTGCCAGTAGGGGCGGTATGGAGAGATGCATATCCTGATAAAAGTGATGCTCGGCCAAGACCATGACCCAGAGAAGCTTCCATCCGAGGATGAAAGTATAGAGGAGGAAGAAGAAGAAGGATGAGGAATAGGAGGTGAAGAAGAAGGAGATGAAGAAGGGGAGGAGGACCAAGTTGAAGGTCTTGGTGGTGAGGGGCCTTTACAGAAGCAACCATTCTAGGTGTCCCTACCCCGGTACTTGATGAGCCGGAGATTCCAATGATGGATGGTAATGCTGCTGGGGTGGAGCTCCAACCCGATGAGAGTGGAGTCATTGACGAGGAGGGGGTTCTAGAAGAAGACCCTGCTGCTAAACTCCTTGCCACTTTCCCCGAATACAGGCTCGCGGACCCTGAAGAAATTGACGATTCTGACTCGGATGCTATGGAGGAGAGCTATATGACGTGGTGCAAAGCATGGAAGTGCATTAGATGCTTTCTCATCCAACCAAAGGTAGGATGGCTAATCCATATGGGGTCACTCTGCATCTCTCTATGCTTCCTCTGCACTAGAGGGGTAGACACTCTCCATTCTCATGTAATGATCCATGATTACATGGCGGAGAAGATATGGGAGGAAAGCTGACATTCAGACGTTGTCCAGTTCCATAAGGATTTAAAGAATACTCAGGCCTTCCTGGAGGCAGATCAGGAGGTCCAAAGCCTTGAGGAACAAGCGAAGGAAAGGGAGGCGTTCATTGAAAACCAATCTGAGCTCATTGAGCGATTGAAGGCCTAGTTTGCGGATGCTCAGGAGCAGATAGTGCAGGCGAATTGTCAGATGATTGGACTCCAAACTGCGTAATAACAGGCACAATCTAGGGTTAATGAGTTATGTCCCACCTCTACTATTGAAGAGAAGGATCTTAGGGGATAGGTAGCGATCCTGGATTCCACGAGTCTGAAGGTGGAAGCCTTGGAGTAGTCCATCCAAAATGTCGACCCTTAGGGGTCCTATTTTGGCTGAATACCTAAACTTATTTCTCCTTACTGCTGCTTGTTCCAAACTGCATGCATAAACAGACTATTCACTTGATTATTTTAATGCACTCCGATCATAATCCTTATCATTCCATCCAAATGTAAGAGCGAAATCAAAGCGTTGGGCACCCGAGGGTCTGAACAACCAATCCGGGTTTCCGGGGAGAAAATGGAAAGATGCATGATTGGAAGAGGAAGGCCTCAGAACAGTCGAATCACCATTTTCCCACGGTGCTCTAGAACATGAGCGAGGTAACTCCAGAGGCATTGGGAATCAATCTGGATATAAGGGAGTGGAAATAATGAATCACGATACCCAAAATTTGGAACACTATAGGGATGGCGTGGAAATTAAGGATAACTGTTGACCATGTTCGAAACACAGTATCCTTATTGTGTTATCCTGAGATGGGGATAACAAGTGAGGGAAAATTTTTGACCATGTTTAAAACACAGGGTTTGACACAAAATTTCATCCATCAGTCTTCCAAAACGTTAGCCCAGGATAGTAGGCGATCCATAGGTGGAGAATCCATACCATTAGGGGGTTCTTTTAGAAATGAAATAGAATGAGAGTCTGAATAATGGGTATGCAATGTGTGGAGTATGAATTGATGGGTTGTTCGAATTGATTCCAACACTCTTGGAATCACGCCACCGTGGTGCGAACACATTAGGTGAACGTACTGGTCTGATGAGGGATCATTCCTATGTCCAAATAGGACCTCTATGGTGAGGAATTTGTCGCATCCCAACATTGTCGCGGGGCATCCGAAACTTGTTCAGGGTAGAGCTGCAGTCCCATGGCTCCCTGAGAGAGTTTGGGACAAGGGGCCAGAAAAGAGGGGGAAAAGACTTATGATTCATGGGGATGAACTTGAGGGAAAGACACTCGGGTGTTCCTATGTATCTCATGAGGATGGGAATCAATCCGTACGTAGTTATGGAAGATGTCACGTAGTTTAAAGTCTTGCAGCAACGAAGTGGAGAGATATTAGTTTTAGGGCCTTAGAGCTTGGTCCAGGTATTTTAGGTCATGCGAGAGACACATGGTGTGGTAATTATAAAACCCAATGTGAATGAGAACCTGGGGTTCCAATCACCATGTGTTCCATGGGGAGGTTTTAGGTTGAGGGAACCGAAAACAAAAGTTGGGCTGGGCCCGAGGGGAAGTGCATGGGCGTTCCTACGTATCTCATGAGAATGAGAATCAAGACACATGTAGTTATAGAAAGTGGCATGGTAAGGTACCAGTGCCAGAGGTAATAAGGTCATGCAGGTCTAACCCTCACACCAAAAGAAGCCACATTTGATAGGTCATGTTTGTCCTTTAGGGTGAATGTGTGTGTTGTTTTCTTAAGCGATGGGGTTAAAACAGAAATTCCAGGCATCTCCATAATAATAAATCTGTATGTAGGCATTTAAAAATGGTATGTCATGTGACAAATACCAAACATGATGTCCCCTCGAGTCAGGGCACCACGATGTAGTGTCGTTTTTCATCGTGCAGCCAGGACGATAATGTCGCAGTTTAGGGTCATGTGATGGGACCTGGTGACATAGTTTAATGTCATATGGATTGGAGGTATACATGAGAGATGAGGTTCAAGGGGAAGTGTGCACAGTTCTATAAATCATACCTGAATTGAATGAGGACATAACACCATGTTACATCGCACGTGATTCCAAGAGAGAAACCTCGGGCCGAGGGGTCAGAAAAGGTTGGAGGACATGGGACAGGAGAGGCTAGATCTAATTTGAGTTGGACCTGAAGACAAGATGTTCTATTGTTCCTACGTATCTCATGAGGATGGGAATCAATCCATACACAGTTCTTGTAGGTGCCTTTTAACGTCACGCAGGACAGAATACAATTTAATGTCATGCAGGACAATAGGTAGGAGGGACTAGCTCCTATAAGGGGGAATATGTGGTGTGGCAATTGCAAACCCGATGCGAATGGGGACATAATCCCACACACTCCACACCACGCAGTCCTATAAGGGTCAGAGCCTAAAAGGAAGAACAGAAGAGATATATTAGTGGAACTAAATCTAGGCCCAAAGAGGGGATGTATGGACGTTCCTACGTACCCCATGAGGATGGGAATCAAGCCTTGCATAGTTCTAAAGAGGGGAAATATGAAGAAATCTTAGTTTGAGTCCTTGTAGCTTAGACCATGGGGATGCGGAACTCTTCTAAGTAGGCGCAGACCTTGATTCAATCCCTAATCCCATATGAGTCGATCTTGGTGTGGGAAACAGGGGCCGAAGAGGTCTTTACAATACATGGAATGTATGTAAGGGAGAAATCAGTGCGGAGCCCCAAAGAATGCCTTACTATGGTTTTGTCCTCCTAACATGAAAATGTGAAATGAGGGATAGTACCAAGAGTTTTGAAATTCTACTTTAGATATGATGGGGTGTAAAATGATGTGAATCATGCAACTGATATTTTGGGCTTAATGGGGTTGGTGTGACAATGGAGGATAACTATTGACCGCATTCGAAACCCAGTATCCATATCATGTGACCTATAATGGGAACAAAAAATGAGTGTTGACCGCTGAACATATTCGCAATGCGGGACTTTTATCAATTTATTGTTTGAAACCCTTGAGGACGTTGGCCTGTAATGATAGGAGGGCCCTTGGGCTGAGAATCCATGTTATTTGGGGGTCCCTTCGGATGTGAAAGATGATGGAAGGCCTAATAAAGGGTAACAAGAAGCCTGTAAGGTGGGTGAGAACATGTCCGGGTAAAATCTGACACTCTAGTTACTAAACCAGAGTACTCTTGGGCACATTGGAAAATCACCGAAGAGGGTCGAGGGGATCAACTTGAGAGCATCCAATTTGAAAAGATGAGTATATAAAAAAGAGACAGAGAACCCTCAGGAGAAATAGGTATATGGAATGGTTGTTACAAACCCTATGTGAATGAGGACATAATCCCATACGATATCATATATCCCTCTCCTAGAAGAATGCAGGCCAAGGGGCCTAGATAATAGGGAGATTTCTAAGAGATGGTGCTGGGCCAAAAGATGAAATGTCTAGGCATTCCTATGTATCCCATGAGGATGGGAATCAAGCCATACATAGTTCTTTAAGGCCATGCAGTTTTAACGTAGTGCAGTGAGAATGTAAATAAAGGAAAGATACCCCAATGTGGGTTGTGTACGGCACGGAGAGTAAACCGACGTGAATGAGGACATAATCTCATACCACACCGTACAATCCTAAGCGAGAACTTGGGCCAGGGGCTTGAGCGGGTTGAGGGACCCGAGGCCAGGAGTCCTAGCCAACTGTAGCCATATGACCTCTCATGCGGGCGTTGCCTCATCATAGCCCCTAATCCCATGTGAGTAATTATAGGTGTGGGAAACAAGGAGTAGGTCTAGGCTCTAACCATCATATGAGGTTCTAATAGCTGTATCACCCAAGGGGGGCCACAGTTTGAAGGTATAACGGGGCGGAATGAACCACTACACTCAATTTTTGGGACATATGGGGTGGTGAAAATGATCCAGGATAGCTGCTTAACATGTTTGAAACACAGTTTCCTTATCGTATGACCTGAAATGGGAACAATAAACGAGCATCGACCGATGACCATGTTCGCAACGCGGGACATGTATCAATTTGTTGTTTGAAACCCTTGAGGATGTTAGCCTGAAATGGTAGGAGAGCCCTTGGTCCAAGAATCCATGCCAGTCAGGGGTCCTTTTAGATGTGAAAGATAAGGGAGTGCCAAGAAAATGAGTGAGTAAAGCATAGATGTGCCCATGCATTTTAATGTCAAGTAGGGAGGCGAATGAGGTGAAAGTCTCCACTGAGTGGAATGTATGGAGGGGTCATGAAGAACTCACTGTAAATTAGGGAGGAAGCCGACACCACACCATGTGTTCTAACCTATGGGAAAATTCTAATGCTTGGGTTGGGCCAACATATGAAATGTTTGGGCATTCCTACGTATCCCATGAGGATGGGAATAAAGCCATACGTAGTTCTTGAAGGCCATGCAATTTAACATCGTGCGGTGAGGATGTGAGAGAATAGAAGAACGAGTAGGGAGCACATGGATGGATCATCATAATCTTGACATGAGTAGGGCCAAAGAAGCCTACACCACACTATGTAAGAATACTCCAAGAGAACTACCCCTAGGGGGAATTGTAAAGGAAAAGAGTTTGGGGGCTGGACTCAAGATGAAACATCTGAGCATTCCTACATATCCCATATGGATGGGAATCAAGCTATATGTATTTATTGACATCTATGTAGTTTAACATCGTGTGGTAAGGAAGGTGCACAGTTTAAGGTCGTGTGAGACCATTCATAGTTTAGCGTTGTGCAGGATGACATACATTTTAATGTCATGTGGGATGTTTCCCAGTTAAAGGTTGTGTGGGACCAAATAGTTTAACGTCATGTTGGAATGGGTAGTTTAGGGTCATGCAAGACCATACTGGCTCAGGAAAAGTATTGCTTGAGGAACTTGGAATTGGTGGGAGGAGTTAAACGCTCACCATCCATGGTCACCAAAGAGTATGCACTATTGGGGAAGACCTTGTGTACAACATAAGTTCCTTCCCATTTGGGCTCCAACTTGGGTGGTTTCCTGCCAGGTATCATTGGCATCCAGAGGGCTGATACCAAGTTGACATGCAAGAAGGATTGGAGGCGAACTTTATTGTTGAAAGCTCTAGCCATGTTGTTCTAATGCCTTTCCAGATTGTGTAGGGCATGAAGCCTTTTCTCATCAAGTGCTTCCAATTCGTCCAAGTGAATTTCAACTACTTTATCTGGTGCCTGGTAATCATAAACCACTGTGATTAATGAAAGAAATTGAATCTCAATGGGAAGGACAACCTCTGTTCCGTACATGAGGGAATATAGGGTCACCTGTATAGAATTACAAGTCATCATCTGATAATCCCAGAGGGCATTGGGGAGATTGTCCGGCCAACTCTTCTTGTTCTAACCGACCATTTTCTGAAAAAAATTAGAGTGGGTCTTATTGAATGCATCGATCTGTCCATTTTCCTATGCGTGGTATCAGGAGGTATGGTTAGAACAGATGTTGTACTTGGCATACAGTTTCTTCAACTCAACTGTTCGGAAGTTCGTGTCGTTATCGGTGAGCATGGAGTGAGAGACTCCAAATCGGTAGATAATGTTGGATCTCAAAAATTCAATGATGGAACGGGCCTTTACCTCCTTGAGAGGAACTACCTCTTCCCACTTGGAGAAGAAATCTATAGCGGTCAGGATAAACATGCACTGGCGATTTGTCACCGGTGGATATAGTCCCACAACATCGAGTCCCCATACCACAAATGGCCAAGAGTATTTGGTAGTGTGGATAGGTTCTAGAAGTCGATGCATGAATTTGGCATGAATTTGGAACACGTGACACATTTTGGTGAACTCGATGCAGTCATGGATCATGGAGGGCCAAAAATAACCCAGTCTCCAGATCTTCTGAGATAGTTTCGGCCTATTCTGATGGGAACCACAAGAACCAACATGAACCTCCTGTACGACCTGAGAAATCTCGACTCCTTGAATGAAATGGAGAATAATTCCATAAAATCTGCGCTTATAGAGGATCTCCTCAAGACTGGGACGACTTTGGAGGGAAACCTGTAATGCACAGTGTTGGATTCAATCGCGCTCGGCCCGATCTGCTGGGAGATTAATGTGTTGAAGGTATTCAACCAAGGGTATCCTCAAATCAGGAGTCACCTCAATCACTACATCTGGGGGACCTGAGGGTCCTAACGTGGATGTTCGAGCAGTAAGGTGGCTTACCTGTGGACCATCTTCATCACCTGGGGTGACAGGAGAAATGACTCTCCAATGCGCCACATGGATAATTAGGTCATCCTGTTCGGGCTCTACAAGTGACGCAGTTGTGCTGGCCAAGGCATCGTATCTATTATTTAATGACCAAGGGACATGGGTAACCTCTGGACGAGATGGGAATTGAGCCATTAGCTAAAGAGTGCGCTCGAAAAATGGTACAAGCTCTGGCTTTCTGACAACATAGTCATTGTTGATCTGTTTGATGACTAGTTCGGAGTCCCCTTTCACATGCAAATGGGGGATGTCAATCTCGAGGGATAGCTAGATCCCAGTAATGAGATCCTAATACTCCGCCTCATTTTTGTTGCAGCCTTTTGACAACAGTAATGAATATGGCAGAATGTCTTGTACCGGGGTAATGAAGAAAATACTCAGGCCTACTCTGTTGAGCCTGGAGTCATTGAGCCTTCTACCGGTGGGGCTTTGGGAAGCGTCATCAAAGTGAATTTTCCAACATGGGATGAATTTTTCTACCGAGATAATCACTTAATAGGGGAAATCGAGATCCAGGGACTGGTCCACAAGAGCTGGATGGGCAACAAGGAAGTCTTCTGATGCTTGTCCCTTGATAGCCTTTTGAGGAAAGAAACTGATGTCAAACTACTGGAGGATTACCGCCCACCGAGCTAGTTTACCTGTCAGGATAGGGTGGTTCGGGATGTAATTCAGCGGATTTACTCGGGACACTAGCTGTACCTCATGGTGATGCAAGTAATGTCACAGTTTCTGTACTGCGAATACAAGTGCAAGGCAGTTTTTCTCAATAGGGGAGTATCTGGTCTCGGTATCGAGGAGCATGCGACAGAGTTTGTAGAGGTTGTTCTCTATTCCCTCATCATTCTTCTGGGTGAGAAGGGAACCAAGATATCATTCCAGGGAGGTCACATGAAGGACTAGTAGCTTTCTGAAAATGGGTGGCATCAAGACTAGAGGCTGGAGCAGGTACTGCTTGATTTCCTCAAACGAGGTATGGCACACTTCGTCCCACTCATAGATGGTGCCTTTCTTCAAGAGCCAAGAAAAGGGCTTACAATTTCCGGCTAGGTTCACAATGAATCGTCATATGTAGGCTAAGTGGCCACAGAAACCTCGAAGGTCCTAAATGTTGCTCGGGATGACATTTGGATGATGGACTTGATATTTTCCGGGTCGATCTCAATGCCTCGATATCTAACAACAAAGCTAAGAAACTTGCCAGAGGTGACCCCGAAAGCACACTTCAATGGGTTCATCTTCAAGTGGAGAGAACAGAGGAAGCTAAAAAATTTCTCAAGATCCTTGAGATGATCCTAGAGCTAGTGAGATTTGACCACCAGATCATCCACATAACATTCCACCAATGTCCCAAGGATTGGATTAAATATGCGATACTTGGAACTCTGATAGGTGGAACCTGCATTATTTAAAATGAAGGGCATGACTTGGTAACAAAATGTAACTTGTGGTGCCCTGAAGGATTTAGAATCCTCATCCTCAGGGGCCATTTGGATCTGGTTGTACCCGGAATACCCATCCCTGAAGGAGAGGTCCTAGAACCTAACTATGGCATCGATCAACATTTTCATCACAGAAAGGGAAAATCATCCTTTGGACAATGATGGTTGAGATCTCAGAAGTCGATACATACCCTTATCTCTATGTTATTCTTCCTGATTGGCATGATATTGGATAACCATTTGGGATAATGGACCTCCATAATGAAATTGGCTCGGATGATCTTGTCAACTTCAACCTCGACCATGGCACCATGAGAAGGGTGCATCTTTCTGGGAGGCTTCTTGAACCCGTGATGATTTTCTAGGAGATCGAGGCGGTGGACGGATACCTGAGGATCTGGTCCTAGCATCTCATCATAACTCCAGGAGAACACATCATGGTTCTATTTAAGGAAGTCTATGCACCATTGTTGCTCCTCGGGGAGCATGGCGGCACTGATCAACGTGGGTCTCGAGTCCGCCTCGCTACCGAAGTTCACTTGTACCAATTCATCAACCGTGGTAGAGAATCCCTCTTCAAAGGTGGTGGGAGCATCCTACAGATCCTCTTTCTCACTCATGGAGGAGGGATCCCCAGTGGGAGGAGCTTCCTCTAAGTCGATAGCTCCTGATGAGAGTTTGGTACCAGCCTGAGCGGTAGTGGACACTACATTGGGAGATTCATGTGCTGTTGAAACTATGGAAATGAAGGCTGTTGATATGATCCCATTTTGTCTTCATCCCAAGGGGCCACACTTGATGATATCGAAGCAATAGTGGCACGTCATCTTGAGTCGGTTGATTCCAGCCTGGCGAAATAAGTAAGTATGGCATACTTCCATTTCCATGAGGCGGACATCCTGATACCTTATGGGAGTAGGGGGCTTAGAGATCACCAAGTACTGATTTGTATAAGAATACAAGGTGATCTCCCAACACTGCTTAGACTTGGGAATGAGTTCCCCCCTTGGTCCAGAAACAATGAAGCATTGTCCCATGTCCGGGGTTGTGGCCTCCAATTGATGGATTGGGAAGACGTAGGCACCATCTAGGGTCACCCACAGGCTGGTCGCAACTGCAATGGGCTCGACTTCGCTGGCTTGAATCTATTTTTCTTTTCTCTTATAATATTCAGAATCTAGATAGTGAGCTTCACAAGAGGCAAAGGGAGATGTGTCACCTTGGAGTACGCCTACTCGACCATTGAGTGAGTACTTGAGGCACTGGTGATACGATGAGGAAACCGCTGCATGCTGGTGGAGCCATGGTCTGCCCATCAATGCATTGTACGTGGTATCTTGGGAGACAACCATAAACTCGGTGATGGAAAATAGACCACCGAACTGGGTCATCAAATGGATCTTGCCAATCGGGGTCTATTTTGTCCTGTCATAACCTTGGATTTTTAGGTCAGATGGAATAAAGTCATCCTCGGATAACCCCAGTTTTCGTAGTGTCCGAGTCGGGATTAGATTGATCCTAGAGCCTGTGTCGATAAGGAAGTGGTGTGCCTCCATGCCATTGAATTGTCCAGTGATGTAAAGTGGGCGAATGTGCCCCTGTATGGGAGAGCCTTCATCTTCTCCAGAGAACGAGATAATGGCCTGACATTCATCATTCTCAACTACCTCAACATGAAAGGCTTTCGCGGAAACTACCTTTGTCTAAAATTAAAGGGGGCTCCTTAAAGCCTCAGTGAGGGCTTCACGCATGTCTGCCGATAGGTGAAGGGCCTCAAAGATGGAAAGCCTTGATAGGATGCTGGAAAGGTGTTTGAGAACATGGTACTTCCGTGCCAGGCCTGAACTTCTGCTTATAGGAGGTCGCTCTATGATAGGAGGTATGACAGGCCCTGCTGGTTGGACCGGCAGCTGACTAGTGTTAGGAATATCCTAACGCTCACTAGTCAAAGCCTACGAAGTGAATACTAGAGGAGGGCCCAATGACTGAGATCATTCCATAACAAAGCGTGACTTTTCATGACGCGGTTGAGGCGACTCCGCCCGATCAAGCAGCACGAACGGCGGTGAAGGAGAACCTGATGACACCATGTGAGAAGGTTGCGCGTGTTGAACTCTACTATGGTCCTACTACTTAGTTTCAATATAATACACATCCTGGCTGGAAATACCGACTGAAGCACTCTAATGACCCATATTGTAGCAGCTCCGTCGACACTGATGACGGTTGGGGACGTTAGGAGGATCTGCCTTGTTCTCCTCATCGTCAGGGATCATGTAGGGGTTTACCAGCTCTACTGTATTAACTAAGGTGTACCCTTGACTATCACATGAAGATTCATCCACTAATAGGTGGATTTTGGGAAGAATATCCATCTCCGAATGCATGAAGTCACCGAGAGTACGAGATGATGATGACATCGGCGGGGGACTTTGTTTTCCCTTGCGCCGTCGATGCTTGATTTTATGGGAGGAGGACAGTTGAGACGATGATGCAAAAGTAGTAGCTATGGCTTCTAAAGGCTCTGGACAATTTAGGCATGCATGAATAACACCATGGGCATGGGCGACCGTTTTACGATCTATCCATTCGTCATACTTCTGGGACCCGCAGCTAGAAACCTGATGCCACTCATCTTCGCTGTCACTGCTATTATCTGGCCTCACGAAGACACAGGCCACCTATCCCAGGGCTGGGCCTAACCCGACTACGTTGTTGTCGACCTGGTCTTGGAGCCATTCCTTGAACACATAGCACTGTTTGAGGGTGTTCCCTAGGATCTGGTGGTAAGGACAGTAGTTGGGGAGATCAATGAGGTTCACCTCTTTTGGCCTTCTGCACTCAAAAAACGTACAATCCCTTGCTCCAAGGCACTATGAAAGTAACTGGGAACCTGAGCCTCGTGGAATGAGTAGGTCTGGTTCCTTCTGACGAGGGGTTGGTGGAGCCTATCGAGGAGGTAGATCCTGGTTATCCAACCTGGGCGGTGGCAATGTGTTACGTGGGGGTACCTACCGATTCTGAGGCGGATGTTGTTAGGCCAGGGGTTGCGCCTGCGGGGGAGGCCCTCTGTGAGGCTGTGGAGTCGCCTCTACTAGAAATAATTCTAGTTGTCCGGGGGCCTCTATTTGGGCCACTTATGTGGGCTCGGCCTTGGTGGCCCTTCTCACGGGGATTGAGGCTGGTAACAGACGTGCCTGGCTGGCCTGCTGCAAGGATTCTTCTAGGTGCTGGGCCTTATCAAAGAAGTCTCGGAATCCCCTAGGGTAGTTCTGGGTGATCAGAGAGGGGACAGGTTTCGTCTTGACATTCCCCACACACATCGTCAGCAACTGCTCTTAATTCAATGGCATGTCAAGGGAATATGTGAGCCCTTTCCACTGGGTGATAAAGTCTGCGACATGCTCATCGGGACTCTTTTTTCACTTGAAGAGGTCTGCGATACTCGTCTTCTGAGTGGTGGAACTGAATTGGAAGAGGAATTTCCAACAGAGGTCTTCCCATCCAGCTACTGATCTGATGGGGAGCTGGTTGTACCAGATGAACGACAATCCCTCCAATGTCTGTACAAAACACCAGAGTTTAGCGGCCTCTTACTGCGCCGGAGTTCCCAACATGGGTCCATACCTTGAAATAAAGTGGTACAAATGCTGTGGCGGGTCACATATCCTATTTAAAGGGGAGAAGTTAGGATTTCCAAAACCCGGGGGGTGTTGGCATATCATCCACCCATGCCGGATATGGCTTTCCATCAGGTGGGAGTGCTACCTGTCGCATTTCCAATCCCTTAAGGCAAGCGATGAGCCCAGCCATTGGATCATCTAGGTGGGGGTTCATGTCTTGATGAGGATCCCTGAAAACCAGTGTGTTGGTGGGTTCTTCGACGCAATAATAAATCCCAACGGCTCATGGAGAGGCTAGTGGGGTGGCCTGCTGAGAAGCTGGAGGAACCTGAGCTCGGTCCCGGGGGTTTCCACGCCGCTCAATAGGATTTGGAGATATATATTGCGCCCTCTTGCTGTGAGTTCTGGCCTCAACCCTGTCTATGTGGGCAGGATGATCAGATTCACTTGGGGGCAACACACCAGGGGGAGTTGTTTCTGACCATGTTGTACTGGTCATGGATCGCTATAATCTAGTCGTCACTCCGTAGCGCATTCCACAAGGAGGTTATCGACCAACTTATTTTTATTCGCGAGCTGTTGAAGCAACATGGCCTTTTCAGGCTCTTCCTTCATCTTCTTCACTGAGCCAGACGGGTCGGAGTGCATGGAAGCTCTGAGGTGCTCTTTACCCTTACCGAGATTCTGGCTAATAACTAATGCCTCAATGGGTGCAGGGAGACCTAGAATATTTCTCTGTTGGTGAGTAACCCTTCCCAATAGTTCCAACAGTTGTGGCACACCCTCGGGGGGTAGGTCCTCATCAAGGAGCTCTGGCTAATCCTCCCCTTTCGATAGGCTATCCATGTTGACCGTGACTCTACTTGGGGGCATGTCCTCGATATCACCTAACAGGTCGGGCTGCCGCTGGATAGGATTGAAGAGGAGGGAAGCGTACTACCTCCAACCACAGATCTGTACATGGGGAGAAACCTCTTTAATTATCATGAGGATCACTTTAAAGCTTTGAATGCATATTTACTGGAGGGCCCTACGGTGGCCTGGTGACTCGGGGCGCTAGGCCACGGGGAGTGTAGCCAAATCAACCAGACGTCATTGCTCACCAATGTCCTCGAAATTAATTTGGCTCTTGGGGTAATCCACTCACTGGTGATGAAGGCGAAAGTGCATTTCCCATAGGGTTTGATGGAAACACTCAACTTCCTCTAGGGTGAGGGATTCCAGCGCATTGAAATCTAGTGCTACAATGGGCCAAAACATCTTAGGGAAATGGTCCACTACGAGGATATCTCATAGGCTCCTCATCTCAGATTCATGGTTTGGCCCTTCATTACCCCACTCATCAACCAGAGCCATCTGCGAAATAGGTAGTGGTACTGAAGTAGATCACTGGGATAATAGATTGTCTAGTGAGAGTACGACGAGCGAGCTGACAGACCGCCGTATCTAGGGATATCCTTTGAAGAGTGTAGCGACTTAGCCACCACATTGCGGTAAGATGGGATGGTGACCAGGGTTTTCATCACAACATCAGTGGCCGCTGGCGATGGTCTATGTTGTGTCTCATTTACCCTAGATCCCCAGAATAATTCATTTCATTCTTTGGTCAAGGTGGAGGGATCTCCCTGTGATGATGGTGGAGATTTCACAATCGGACCCTAGGGAGACTCCAAGTATTCATCCTCTTGGATGTATCTATGAAGGTAGGCAGGGATCTGATGGACCTCACATTCTGGGAGTACGAGACGGATGTGCCTTGTTCCTACCCCGACCCTTGACATGGAGGGTCTAGGTGAGGGTTTCAACGCTGATTCATAATCTACTTCGAAATATGATAAGTGGACTAGTTTGATCTCTGTCCGGAACATCCCAGAATTATTCTTATAGCAGTGAAGACCCGCCTTCCTACCCCTAGATGGCTCTTCAGGATAGGGTAGATTTCTGACATGAGGAGGACCTTCGGTCGTACTGGTTCTAGGGCGAAGAGGATTTCAACTTGAGTAATTAGGGGTGCGAGGAGCACTGGGATAGATATCAAAGGGGACATGGGGAGGACCCCTGTGAGAAGTGTCGGAGCTGGTAGGACCTCTGCTGGAGCTGGTACGAGAACGGGTAGGACCTCCATTCCTGTTTCCCCTGGAGACATCAGCGCGAGAAGGGTCCTCGTACTGGTCGAGCCGAAAATGGGTAGGACCTCCGTGATGGGTGCTGGTGAAGTGAATCTGACCTCCACTCCTATGATTTCTGAATATAGGAGGACCTTCACCAGCTACTATAAGAACATGGGGAGGGCCCCCACGTTGGAGATTGACCGAAGGTGCAATGTCCCCACCTCGGCGGTATGTGGTAGGAGGAATGACTCCATACCCAATGTAGTGAGCATGGGAAACGATTATGTACTGAGTGTCACTACCATGAGGAGGACCCTAATTTGGATTGATGGTGGCATGGGGAGGACCTCCATGCTGATCTTGGAAGTGGGGAGGACCTGTATTCTCCAAGGTGGCAGTACAAGGAGGACCTCCATACTGGGTGTCGTCAAGGGTTAGTCTACGATGGAAACTTCCTGCGCCGACAACCAAGAGAGTCGACCCAGCCTATCCGTGGGGTGTTTGGGGCCTCAATCCAAGTCGAATTTATGAATTACTCTACTTAGTATACATAAGGGCTTGATGATATATGTCGACGGTGGCACAGGCCATAGTAGTTGTTGACGTCGACGCCCCTTGGTGGGCATCCTCTTCATCTTTCTCCCGATGCTGGCGTCAGGTCAGACGGACCGGCGCTGGTGGTGCAGGTACATGGCTTACCTGCTCCTCAGCCAGTAATACTAGGTGGTGGCACTGGCACAGCCTCTTGGGAGCCCCTAGAATGGGACCCTGGTCAGGATGGACCAGATATCCCCTACCTCACCGGCATAGGGGATGGAGTCATCGAGGTGTTCCGGGGACATGCTCCCAAAGCGATTATATGTGGGCGTGGGGAGTAGGGGATCCCTGCACGACCCTAGGGGTGGTGGTGGCGATGAGCCACAGATGCCTCCAAATCCTGGTGGGAAATATCTCGATTCAGGATAATCCCCTCATCCTCGTACCGGCGTACGAGGTCATTGATCACCCTCCGCTGATTGAATTCAGATGGGGAGATAGGGCATGGGAACCCAACCTTTATGGGTGTGGAGACTGTCGTAGAAGTAGTGGATCTGTGCGGGACTACCGCATTGGCGTTTCCCCTACCCATATGTCAGTGGATAGGTGGTGATCGAATTCCTACAGCAGCTTAGTTCCTAGAAATCAAGAATATTAACCCATTAGTGATTAAAGAAAATGGAATCGACGACCAGTGCTCTAGTTCCATTCCATCTTCCATGACTGGTAAGAGGGATCCATACTCACAACATCACAAACCAGGATGTCAAACATTTTGACTGCCCCAACTTCTTCTAGGTTTCACGTGAGGCCTAATATTTTCATGGCAGGACCTAGTGTAGGATAACTGGATCCGGTGACACACGAATCTATTTATCCCTCAAACACTATTGATCTCCATATTGAGGAGAAGCCAATTCATGTCAGGTTCACCATTTCTGTTTTAGACGCTTTCTCTGGGGCGCGCGTGCCCGTATGTTTGAGGACGTTGGCACTGTTTTGTCGCCCCACATTCCCACATTCCAAAGGCGGGCAGAATCTGTCGCTTGTTCAGGGACATTTGATCCTTGATCGAAACGAGATGATGGGATGCCATTTATTCCTTCTACGTATTCCTCCTCAGAACTCGTCACATAGTCCAGGTCTCCCTTATAGATTTAATATGTTGTTCGTGAAACTCTTCCCATTTCCATATCTTCATGGACGCTGGTTAATTACGCTGCTTCTGTCAGGACATTCCAAAGGGTCCGGTCAGGGCATTAACCTTCAGTCAGGGGAGTAGTCACGTTGGACATCAGTGGCGTGTCTGGATGCTGGAGCACTAGTGAGACTATCTTCTTTCCCTTATTATAGGGCTTCTCGAGGGTGCAGAAGCTTGAAGCATCCCATATCGAATGCAGGGAATTATATGCCATAAGCATGTCTTTGAGGTTTTCCACAGCTTCCCATGTTTATCAGGGGATATGTCGTAGGTTTAACATCCAACGGAGATGGATCAGACTGATTGGAACACTAACTAGAGTGGTTCATATATGTGAGATCCCTGGGGGGAACACCAATGTTGGGGGGTGAGTTGACATGATCTCACTGGGATGTGGCGTCCCGGGTAAGAATCAAGATGGATGATGGATGATTAGGAGAAGTGAATGTGGAATGATATGGAGAAGTCGTGAGGATGATGGTGATGTTGGGATTGAGCCTTAAGGAGACATCCTATGTATCCCCAGGGCAGGGGATCAAAGTCTGCGTCATTCAAGATGGGGTTATAGAATCAGGGTGTGCGCAGAGGACAATGACCCGATGATATATTGGGGCTTATACGTGGTTAGAAACCCGAGTTGATCTGACGTCACTAGGACAGACCAAGTATGTGGGTCCCAACAAATGGGATTAAAACAACTTAATGTTGAATGGGGTAGAATGGATTACCACTGATTGAGGGACACAATGGCTTACCGTTGTCTGGGGTCACAACGGCTTACCGTCAGATGGATTCACAATAGCATACTATCGAATGGAGGAAAACGACTTTCCGCAGATTAGGGTCACAACGGCTTATCGCTAGGTGGGGTTGATCCTCATGGAGGCTTCTTACGTACCCTGTCTAGGAGATAGAGATCAAACCCATATAGTTTATATGGGATGGTGGGAACCGATGTGAAGGGGGTCAGATCCAATGGGTGATGGGCTTGAACCTTAGGGAGGCTTCCTACATACCTTGCCAAGACAAGGATCAAAGTTATCATATTTGGAAAAGCTTTGTAACTGACGTGAATATGGGCTTGGACCTCATGGAGGCTTCCTATGTACCTTACCTTAGCAAGGATCAAAGTCTGCATAGTTCGGAAAGGGGGGCCAGTGAACCAACATGAATGAGGACCTGGGGTCTAGATGGATGGTGGGATTGAACCTCATGGAGGTTTATTATGTACCTTTCCTTGGCAAGGATCAAATTCCTTATAGTTCAGAAAGGGGAATTGGTGAACTGACATGAAGTGTCCGGGGTCAAGTAAGTATTGGGCTTGAACCTCGTGGAGGCTTCCTACGTACCCTACCTTGGCAAGGATCAAAGTCCGTGTTATTTAGGATTGGTGGCTTGGTGAACTGACGTGAAGTGGATGGGACCAAATATGTATTGGGCTTGAACCTCATGGAGGCTTCCTACATACCCTACCTTGGAAAGGATCAAATGCCACATAGTTCGGGATGGTGGCTTGGTGAACCGACGTAAAGTGGTTGGGACCAAGTAGGTATTGGGATTGAACCTCATGGAGGCTTCCAACATACCCTACCTTGGAAAGGGGAAAATTCCACATAGTTCGGGATGGGTGGCTTAGTGAACTGACTTGAAGTGGTTGGGACCAAGTAGGTATTGGGCTTGATCCTCGTAGAGGCTTCCTACGTACCCTGCCTTTGCAAGGATCAAAGTCCACATAGTTCGGGATGGTTGTGGGGCTTAATCTCTAGGGCGGACCAAGAGAGGATTTCATGGTCAATGCATACTCTAAGCCCACATGACTCATTCTTGGTGTGAGAAACAAGAGGCAGTGAATACCTGATGATCACATCGTGAAAGGTGCTTCTATGGGAAGTGGAGTGGGGCTTACACATGGTTAGCAACCCAAAGAGGAAATAGGGTTTTAAGCATGTCCCACATCCCAGGGAGATGGAGATTGGGGAATAAATCTATGATGGAATCCCAATGGTGACATATCCCAATGGGAGAGGGATTCAGCATAGAAAATAGGAGGGTCCCGATGCCCATCCTGCCCTTTGCTGGCCTTTGGCACCGAAGAAGGAGGAGTAGGAGTACTACCTTCTACAAGAAAGGCTAGGTGCTTACACCGAGGTGGTTTCCCTTCCCCATGGACAGGCCCCGCTCCAGCAAAGAGAATCTCATCCCATTTTAGGAAGATCTCACTCTTGTGGAGATGAGCGGGTGTAAACAATGTCTGAGTCAGGGTACCCTATGTATAATGCATGGGGTGAGCCCATATTTTAACGTCATGTGATGAGAATGATGGTGCTTGGCAGTCTAGCATCCTGCAGTTCGGACGAAGTTGGTTCACTCTGCACCCCTAGGACTTACATAACTGGCACCCTCTACACCTTGGTGAAGGAAATGGACCGGCAACGCCGTGACTAGGGGTGTCGTGAGTTGATCCCATTGGGGGTCCATGTTAGCATGGCTATGTAAAGAAGCAATACCTATTAGAATTCCTATGCTAAAATCATGATGCGAAGCAATGAAACGGGAAGTATCGTCCAAGGGACTTTGAAATCACTCTATGCAAACCTGAAGGGCCGCATGGGGAGAGAGTGCGTGACGTAGATGTGTTTCACATAAGAGGGGCTTGGACATGGTGCCTTAAGGTGAGGAAAACACATGGAACACACGTAATAAGATGGGTCGGGTAAAATATGGCAGGTCTGCGTGTAAGATGCAAGGGTTTTGTGCAAGATGATGGGGTTACATGCAAGAGGGAAAGGTTGCGCACAAGAGGGAAAGGTTGCACGCAAGAGGGAAAGGTTGTGTGTAAGAGGGAAAGGTTTCACACAAGAGGGAAAGGTTTCATGCAAGATCTTCCCGATACAGAGGGTTCTTGTGCGCAATAGAGAACCATTAGGTGCAAACAACTTGGGTAAAAGGAAATGGACAAGGATCAGGCTCGAGTGGTCCCACCCGAAGGAGGACCCTTGGGGGACCTATCGTGCAAGATCCAATACCTGGAGGATATGGTAGTTTTCGTGAGGGAGGAACCATGCCCTCACTTTCTATTCATAGGATCCCCAAAATAGGGTGGGATTAATTTAATTTAATTTAATTAATTAATCAATTAATTAATTACCCCTTTAACACTCCTCCCGAGTTCTGGAACCCGATGAGAGTTTATACCTCGCTTAGGAAATACCACCCATTCTGGAATCAACTGCAGATTCAGAATCTTAATCTAACGCTCCGTTCAAGAGATACAGCCCCCTGAAACCACCTGGATTATTTAATATTTAATTAATTAAATATTAAATATTCGTCCAAAACTCGAACTAATTAGAAATCTACCGAACTCCTGTCCTAGGGTAAACACCCTATTCTGGGACTAATGGAGTGGTCAAAAAGATTATCCAAGACCATACGTTGTGGTAGAATGACCATTTTACCCCTTATGAGCACCCGTGAACAAAAATTTAAATCTCTACTCAAATTTCAATGTCCAAAAAACTCGGGTCTCTACAATCTCCCCACCATAAACCTTCTCGTCCTTGAGAAGTCTTGGTGGTATTCCAGCCACACATCCCGAACCACATTGGTGATCACCCAAATCTCAACTCGTTGTGTTCTACTCACAGAGTCTAATTGAATTTCTATGAAAAACATTGTAGAGGGCGTACAACCCATCAATGGTCAAGCCACTACTTTCCACCATTAACAAACCACTTGGACAGTGCCTAACCTCACTCGTCTATCCCAATATGTCACATTATCATTTAAAACTCATCATCACACTCATGGTGCTCCCCACCATAGAAATCAACCCACATTTCCCATTTCAGAACCATGACACTTACCATTGTAAAAGTCACCTTTCAAAACACATTCTCAGTGGCCCACCATCCCGCTAAATGTGGTCTGCACTGAATCCTCAACCCTTCCCTCACTAGGGTCACATCACCGTACCTGGTTTGGTACTTGACCCCATAAGAGAATCCTTATTGTCACCTCATAACTGAAAAAACTTTTCCACATCCCATGCCCCAATCATGACCGATCTTGGAGCTGGATGTGGCCATCTTACTCCCACCAGATCAACAAAACCAAATGGCTAATATTTCCCCTTCTAGACATCTGAGAGTGGAACCCATGGTATTCGTTGATATCTGACCCATCATAGGGACCTCACTCACTAAAATCCAATGGTGTTCTCCCCACCATACAGTTTCAAACACACCTCTCTATGAGGAAAACCTCATAGGAGGCCCCTTATCATCCCTAGGAAGCATATATAGAGCCTTTCATAAAGTCGATGCTCTCTTAGCATACTCAGGATGATGTCAAGATATTGGGCATGATCGTTTCTAAACTGCAAGTATACTAAGAATTCATCGATGAATACCATCACAAACTTATCCATTCCAGAACATCACAGTTCTATCCCAAGTCCTCAGGTCACCATGACCACAAGCCTCTTATCACAACCACTAAAATTCTCATCCCATTCATGACCATGAGACCAACTCTAGCACCTTGGACATACACTCCTATAATGTCGGATCCACAAACTAAACGATACGGAGCATCACCAATACCCGCATTTCCAAGTTTCCTCTATCAAAAAACCATTATGTGCCCTTGTGTAACCCATCCACAAAACCCTCTCTGACTCCAATGAGTCACCTATCATGAAAACTCATCTCAGATGTCTAAACCATGAAAACGAGAGCACTTCTTGTGCTCTTGATCCAGCCCAAAGCCACCGGGATCAATTTTCCTGCACAACTATTTCTTGGGCTAGGCACCTCTGGAACCTGCCCCTCCCAAAACCTAACACAAAACATATTTTTTGGAACACAAGATCACCATCTAAAAAATCAAAGGCATATTACAAGACTAAACCTCAAACCCAACTGCACCCTTCTTGGAACATTTCCACAAGTCCAAAACACCCATTTGTACCTCACACACCGGAAGGCACTCATAACTCGGTTGACCCCTCTAAAAAGTCACCCTCATGGTCAAGAGGATCTTATTCCCTCTAGTATGGAGTCACATCAAAAATGACACTAGGATCTCCCATCTAGCCCTGCCGATCAAGTCTCATATCACGACACTAGGTCCAACCACCTAGGTCTAAGCCAATTCACGGGGAATCCACAAGCACCCCTCTCATCATCGCACGACATTAACTAGAAAAAACACTCATCTCTAGGGTCCCATGCCATAAAGGTTTCATATGCAAACCAAATGACCGCAATTCGGGCGTTCATCCTCTCTGAGCATCTGCACATCAGACCGCTCCTTGGAGGACCCAGACATGTGGCTAACCTCAAACAAAACCATCTTCAAGGGGTCCACAGCCTGTAACTGATACCATACTGAGGGGTCACTACACTAACCACACATAAAACCACACCAGTGTGGCCACCATTGATAATTTCACCATAGATACATAGAACCTTCCATCAGAAGTAAATATGTAAAATCACACACTAGCAAGCCTATAACATGGGGATTCTGCATACCTATCCTAATGCATGAGATACCTCTTGCCTATGTAGGCCAAGAGTCAAAACCAACTCACAGGCCTCTTGCCAATGGGCCAAGAGCCTGAAATCCATCCTAAACTATCAAACACAAACATCATGTGTGTCTCTCGAAGTGAAAATCATGTACAACCATAACATCAAAAATTCAAAACATCAATTCCAGTCCCTGGTAACCTGGACTTCCTATCAGAATAGGTGTTCGATATGCACCGGCACGGTATCCATCACAAAATCTGACACATTCCTATATTTCATGTCTACCAAACCCCAAAAGGTGAAATAAAAGGAAAGTAACTACTCTGATACCACTTTGTAACATCCCGTCCCGACAGCCACTAAACTGGTGCACTGAGATGGTTCACCAAAAGACCTCTAGCGTGCCTCCTGGTACGCTCGAGGCTACCGACTAGGAGTGAGGGTATAAGGTGGATCTGTGATAAGACTATACCCCCATATCAAAGTGCAGAAAAATAAGTAAATAACCAAATATCATACACATCAGAGTAATGCGTATAAATAAATAAACTAAAACTGAATGCTGTTTTAATAAGATGAAAAGCAGTAAAGGCCCAAAGAGTCATGTAATACATTCAACCATGATCGCCCAATGGGCCGATCATATAGAAAGAAATAAACTGAAAAGTAAATACAAAAGGACCCCCTGCCAACATCGGGCCGTATCACATACCCAGTCTCCAGTACCCTATCAAGCTACTCGAGTCTGACCAGTCAACTCCACATGAGCATCCCACTCAACCATGCAATCTGAGTCCTCATCCCTATTCACTATGCATCTGTGCTCAACCTGAAATCAGACTGAAGGTATGTACGTACATTGAGGTGCACGTACAGGGGTGAGAAATAAATCCTAGTAGGCCACCCCCAATGGTGAACTTATAAATTGCTTTCATAAGTGCATAATCATTCCATATGCTCATCCAGGCCGATAGAAAATAGGAAAACAAAATATAAATAAACAACTATTGATCTGTAGGTCCAAGACCTCGATCCACCTTACCTACTTCAGCCAATTCCAGAATATCTCTGAGCTCATCTCAAGGGTTATGCATCCCAAACAACTTGTGGGTTCTATTTCCATGGCAGCCACAACCAACCTGACAAAACTAGAAACCAATACTTCGGTATTTTTCTCATTCGGGATTCTAATCTAAGCCATCCCATACCACGATCTCATAACCCACCATTGTCTCATACTTGGAACCTCAACATATCTGTCCCCATTTCCACACAAGAGTACTTCAAAACCCAAACCTTCAGTGTGGCATCTATCTCATGTAGCGTAACTGTAGTGCATGAAGCATCAGTACATCACATAAACCATGTATATAAAATCAATCATGCATGGAGCATGAGTCCGACATCTTAACAATAATTCACAAAGGTCACTGGTCGACACTCAAGGAGCCTCAGTCCAAGTGTCCAACTCGGATCTGGTACACCATCTCCCACCATCTCAACCACTAGGTCACAAATTGGAAAACATAGAGCATCATTCCATGAATCCAACTGGGACTCAGAACGTTATGTCTGATCATCCCAACCTCGATATGGAACGCTATGTCCATACCCTTGGGTTTAGGAGCGTCAGTCCTTCCCTCGAGAACCATGGTGCACCGGGGAGTGGATCATTAGTCCAACCTCCCAAAACCATTCATCGTGGGGTGGAAAACATGGATCATCAGTCCATGAATTCAACCGAGACTTGGAACTCCATGTCCAACCATCCCCAATAATTCCATACACAAAATTAGTGGTTCTTAGATCATCAGTCTGGAACCTAAACCAAGCTGCATACTACACCAGACTGAGACCTCAGTCGAGCACCAAACCACTTACATGTGTCATCACATAGACTATACTCAGCAGTATAAATTAATGTACTTAGAACCTCATTCCATCACTTAAACCACAAACCATCTATCGATATCGATACAGATTCTCAATCCAATAATCTTAATTATGAATATCCTGAACCATAACCAGGGATCTTCTTTTCAGCTCTCTCAGTCATCACTACCCCTACTAGTAAACTTGGTTCCAAAACATGGCAACCCAACTATATCGAACTACCCTATGGGATTAATCCAAGTCTCATACTCAACAAGTAAAACATAAAAACTACTGATTGTACACCCGTCACACCCAGTAACATCTTATCCCCATCTTCTCATACATCATCATGGGTCCCAAGGAACACCCATAACCAAACTAAATCATCACGTGCACCCACTCAGGGAAATCCTATCAATCGGTCCCACACATGACCCTCGGAATCCACACATAAACTAAGGAATCCCTTCTTGGATCCTCAGAACTATCACTCAAGAAAATCCATCCTCTATAAACCTTGGTAACCACCAAACTCTCGGGCCAAGCCCTGACACAGGAAACACCCTTAAGAGGTCGTCAACGGGCTCCAAATGATCCTTGATCAAGGAAATAACCCCAAGGAATCCAAAATCAATCCCATGCCATAGAGGCATTCTCAACCATCAACCATGACATACAGTGATCATTCAACCAGAAACCAACCCACCAAGGGCGTCATCAAGAGTCCCTCAGACTCAACTTCTCACCACAATGACACTCTTCCATAACCACAAGCCATGGTAGCAATGTATCTCTAAAGGCTCCATCCAGCCTGATCCTCAAATATAGGATCTAAACCACAGCTTCTCTAACCTCGAGTCACTAGTCCCAATTTTCAAGGACAACCAAGATCATCTCACAGATACTACTCAAATCCTATATGTTGGAGTCTTCATCCCACATAGGACTTTTGGTCTAGTGTGGTCTTTAGTATTCATTATAAAAGAACCTCAATACCCCATTTAGAGAGGACCATGGGCATTTGGGTCTCTCTCATTTTATCATTCTATATGGTATCATAGGGAACCTAATCTCAAGTCCTCTTTCCCATTTTTTATTTTTCCCCATCCAAGGTATCTCTTTATTTCTCCTCTGTGTGGGGAGGCAGCCCCCCATGTAGGGCTAGGTTTATTTTCTACTGTCGCCCCTCCTGGATTATTTCCCAGGTAGCCTCTCGGTGCTTTCCTGATGGATCCCTCTCTGCTTCGGCCTCCCTCATGGTGGATCTCTCATTCATCGCATCCAACATGGGCTCCCGGATGACCTCCGTGAAGCATCTTGGCCCGCCCTCTGCGTGGCTTCCCGACTTCTCTCGCCCACCTAACATGGTTCCCATTGTGCCTCTGACTTCCTAGTGTCATCTAGCCTCCCGATCGACATGACCTCCCAATCGACATGACCTCCCGATCGGTGTGACCTCCCACAGTGCTACCTCCCATTTCTCCTGATACTACTAGCTCTCGTCGGTAGATCTTCCTCACCTCCCAAACCTGCTCTTTCCCTATGCGGCCTCCCATCCCAATGGCTCCCGACCCACTACCCTCCATGGATCCCAGCCCTTCCACACCTCCTAATACTGAGGCGCCTCATGATCCTAAGGTGCCTCCTCCTACAACGGTTCCCTTCTCCTGCATTTCTTCCGCACGCTACCCTACATCGGTAGCCACCCTGTCGGAAACTCTCCCTGCCATCCCGAGCAGCCACGACGCTCCCTCAGTTGGACAGTCGTCTGGCGACCTCCCCCCTCCCAGATTGGCTAGATCTGGCAGATCTAGTCACTAGTGCATCCTACGGAATCTCTTCCTCCATGTCAGTGCTCCACCTATGGCTCCCTCAATGCGTGTGGCAGCCCCCTACTCCTGCATTGCTCTCCCGAAAGCCGCCTCCCTTTCCCAGAGGAACAATTTCTGCACGCTCCATTAGATCAAGAGCACTATCTACCATGTCCGTCAACATGAACTTGCACTTAATCCACCATGACATAGCACCTCGACCTCCTTTGACTGGGCCCTTTGGCACCACCAAATCCCGCAATGATTCTGCAGAATCCCCGCCTCTCATCGCCAGCCCCGGAAGTGCGGCTTTCTCAGTGCTAGTGTGGCTTTCCCGGCGTATCATCGACCAGCCCTACTAGTGAGGATTTCCTAGCTCTCCATCAAACGGCCTGGTCTTTGTGGTTTATCTGTTGCACCGGGGACATCTTCACCCATCCATCATCCTAAGGGGGAGCTGCGATCTTGAGGGGGAGCTATGATCGTTGCTTGTTTCTTTTTATTCTTTCTTATTTTGTAATCAATCTGGGTATGTCCAGCTTGAGGGGGAGTGTTTGCAACATTTCTTGTTTGCTTTTTATTGTCATTTCTTTGGTCTTTTTTCAATATGTGTCTAAGATAGGTACACCTAGCTTGAGGGGGAGTGTTGGAGTCTACATCCCACATCGGACATGTGGTCTGGTGTGGTCTTTAGTATTCATTATAAAAGAACCTCAAGACCTCCTTTAGAGAGGATCATGGAGATTTGGGTATCTCTAATTTTATCATTCTACACTATCTTTTGGGATTCATCTAAGAAACCTCATGAAAAACACCATGGTACGCTCATGCCATATCAAAAACTGAGCTCACAACCCTCACTCGGGTCTCCTAGCTCAAAACCCATCCCACTGAAGGATTCTTAATCCAAACCTCAAGGAAATCCTCCTTCTGAACCAAATTCGTCTAAAATACCTTCTGGATGACCTATATATTTCAAAAGGATCCCACCATCATGATCTACATGGAAAAATGCTCAGAATGGACTACTCAGATGCCCAATTTTGACTTTTAGGGAACAAAATTCCCAAGACCTCTAGGATGGAAAAAGTGCATGGAATTTACTTTAGAGTACACAATGTGTACTCTAATATCTCCTCCTTGCCATGTACTTTTACATGGCTAGAGAAACATGGGGTTTTCCTGTGTAAGACTACATGGTGTGTACTTTCAAAAAACTATCTTTTAGTGTTCTTTTTCACGTGGCTAGACACAAGAATATGTGCTACAACACGACATGTACTCAGACCACACGATGTGTACTTATAAAAAGTACTTCCCCAAACAAGAATAACACATTACGTGTGTTCATAGAACCACATGACTTGGAGATGGAATATACGATGGAAAACCCCTCGGAACCCTCCTGAAACCCCTATTCCCCCCCCCAAATAAGTACACATCGACCCCCATGGGTTCTCTAGCAGCCATAATAAGGCATTAAAACATGAAAACAACTAATCTATGGGGATTTGAGGCATAAAAATAAAAACTAGCCTACCTTGTGGAATAAACGCCGAAGCTTCGTCTTCAAATCCACTTTGGAAGCTGATGCACCTCGATCCGGTCCTGATCTACATCAAGGACAAAGTAAGGTGGCATCTCCCCTCCTCCTCTTGGTCCGGTAGTCGCGTGTGTTGGTGGCGCCCTCCCCTCTCCTATTGTGCGTAGTGTTGAAAGTTAGCATCATAGACCCGACTTGTGTTGTACTTTGATTACCACTACATGTATGTAGTTTGTTATATATACATGTGTTTTTCTTCCCATAATAGTGTAGATACTTCTGCATCCACTTTGTTTATGGAAATGTCCTTATATTACATGTCCCATCAAAGGGTTATAGCAGATCTCAGGCTATAATGAGAACCTCGAGATGTCATTATAGTAATATTAAAGTATTGTCCTATGGTCCAGTTGCATCATTTTGAACGGACATAGATGATGTGAGGCTATCAAGTGCCGAGGGCTCATATGCATTGAGACTTCTTCTCATTAAGTTCACATTTGATGATATCTAGTAGTTGAGATCATGATGACTGACCTGCATAATACGAACAAAACATGTTTCATGTGTCATTGGTCATTCCTATCTACGAAAATGTCATTTCTATCATCGTTGCATCGAAGTGTTCGTTGGTGTACCACGCTAGCACCCGGATTCTGACGAACGACGTGTGAGAAGATTTAGAGGAGTGTGTCGATGATTTATAGGGCTTCGACTTCGAAATCTTCAAGAAACGGTTGCCGACATCTTGAAATAGACTTGCGCACTTCATATCAGAATGTGGTACATGTTTGAATTTTATTTTGTTCTCTGTTAAATCCATGTGTGGTCCTCGGACCGTACCGTAATAAGATCACCAGAGTCAATGTTGTTACGTTGCTCCGTGATGCCAAAATTTTAATTTGTCGGCCCATCGGCTTTTGCTGCTTGTCTCGGTACCGAACATGTAGTAACCACAAAATGGGGGGGATACTTTTAATTAAATTTAATTAATTGATTAATTACCCATTTAACACATGTCCTGAGTTTCAGAACCTGAAGCAAGTTTATACCTTGCCTAGGGAATACCCCCCAATCCTAACTCAAACGCGGATTCAGAATCTCAATCCAATGATCCATTCAAAAGATACAACCACCCATAACCACATGAGTAATTTAATATTTAATTAATTAAATATTAAATATTCGGCCTAAACTCCCACTGCTCGTAATTCCAGCAAACTTCTGTCCTCGGATAAACACCTAATTTCGGGACCATCGGAGTGGTCAGAATGATTATCCGAGACCATCTATTGTGGTAAAATGACCATTTTTTCCTTCATGAGCACTGTGAACAAAAATTTAAATCTCTTCTCAAATTTCACTGTTCAGAAAAATCGGGTCTCTACAACCTCTCCACCATAAATCTTCTCCTCCTAGAGAAGTCTTAGCGGTTTCCATCCACACATCCAGACCCACATTGGTCATCACTCAAATCTCAACTCACTGTGTTCTACTCAAATACACCAACAGACTTTCTCTGCATAACTTCATAGAGAGGGTGTACAACCCATTAATGGTCAAGCCACCACTTTCCACCATTAACAAACCACTAGGACAGTGCCTAACCTCACTCGTTCATACTGATACGTCACATTATCATTTAAAACTTATCATCACATTCATGGTTCTCCCCACCATATAAATCAACCCACATTTCCCATTTTTGAATCATGACACTTCCCATCATGGAAGTCGCCTTTCAAAACACATTCTCAGTGGCCCACCAACCCACTCAACGTGGTCCTCACAACATCCTCAACCCTTCCCACACTAGGGTCACACTATCATACCCAGTTTGGTACTTGCCATCATAGGAGTATCCTTATCGTTTCCTCATAACTGAACAACCTTTTCCACATCCCATGCCCCAATCATGACCAACCCTGGAGATGGATGTGGCCATCTTGCTCTCACCATAGCAACAAAACCAAACAACTATTATTTCCCTTTCCCGGCATCTGGGAATAGCTCCCATGGTATTCATCGATATCTAACCCATCATAGGGACCTCACTCATAAAAACCAGATGGCGTGCTCCCCACTATTCAGTTTGAAACACATCGCTCTATGAGGACAACCTCATAGGAGACCCCTTATCATCCCAAGGAAACATCTATAGAGTATGGAATAAATCTGGTTCTCTCTTAGCATATTGAGAATAATGTCACTATATGGGGAATGATAGTCTCTAAACTGCGAGTATACAAAGAAGTAATCAATGAATACCATCACAACCTTATATATTATAGAACATTAGAGTTTTATCTCAAGGCATTGGGTCACCATGCCCACAATCCTTTTATCACATCCTCTACAATTCTCACCCATTCATAGCCACAGGACCAACTCTAGAACCATGAACATACACTCCTGTAATGTCCCATCCACAAACTAAATGATACGGCGCATCACTAATACCCCCATTTCCAAATTTCCTCTATGAAAAAACCATTACGTGCCCTTGTGTAACCCATCCACAAAACCTGATCTGACTCCAACGAGTCACCTATCACAAAAAATCAGCTTAGAAGTCTAAATAATGCAAACTCGAGCACTTATTGTGCTCCTGATCCAGCCCAAAGACACCGAGCTCAATTTTTCTGCACAACTATTTCATAGGTTAGGAACCTAAATGAACCCGGCCCTCCCAAAACCAAACACAAAACAGAGTTTCCAGCACACAATCTCATCATCTCAAAAACAAAAGGCATCTAACAAGCCTAAACCTCAAACCCAACTGCACCCTTCATAGAACATTTCCACATGTCTAAAACACCCATTTGTGCCTCGTACACCAAAAGACACTCATAACTCGGTCGACCCCTCTAAGGGGTCACCCTCATGGTCAAACAGATCTGATTCCCTTTGGTTTGGAGTCACATAAAAAAGGTCACTTGGATCTCCCAGCTAGACCTGCCGATCAAGTCTCATATCAGGACACTAGGTCCCACCAACTAGGTTTAAGCCAACTCACAGAAGGTCACAAATCATAGGGAATCCACAAGTGCTCCTATCATCATTTCATGACATAAACTAGATAAAACATCCATCTCTAGGGTCCCACACTATAAAGGTTTCATATACCAACCAATTTCCTACAATTAGGGCATTCGTCCTCTCCAATCATCAGCACATCAAATCGCTCCTTAGAGGACCCGGACATACTACTTGCCTCAAACAAAACCACCTACAAGGGATCCAGAACCCGACACTGAGACCATTCTGACCCACTAGGGTCACTATACCCACTACAAATAAAACCACACCAGTGCCGCCACCATTGAGCATCTCACCGTAGATCAACAGAACCTTCCATTAGAAGGAAATATGTAAAATTACATACTAGGAAGCCTATAACATGGTGATCCTACGTTACTATCATGATGAATGAGGCTTCTCTTACCTCTGTAGGCCTAGAGTGAAAACTAACTCACAGGCCTCTTGCCAACGGGCCAAGAGCTTGACATTCATCGTAAACCATCAAATACAAAAAACATGTCCATCGCTCGAAGAGAAAATCATATACAATCATAACATCACAAATAAAGAGCACCAATTTGAGTCCCTAGTAACCTGGACTTCCTACCAAAATAGGTGTCCGCGAAGCACCAGCCCCGTATCCATCGTAAGCTCTGACACATTCCTATATCTCTTGTCTACCAAACCAAAAATAGTGAAATAATAGGGAAGTAACTACTTTGATACCACTTTGTAACATCCCAACCTGGTATCCACTTAAATGGTGCTCTAATTCGGTTCGCCACAAGACCTCTAGAAAGCCTCCTCCTGCGCCACAGGCTGCCGACTAGCAGAAGGGGTATAAGGTGGATCTGTGGGGAGACTATACCCCCCTATGAGAGTACACAACAAGAAGTAAATAACCAAGTATCCTAGAAATCAAAGTAATGTGAAAAAATAAATAACCTAAAACCGAATGGTCCTGTAATAAGATGAAAATGAAGTAAAGGCCCGAAAAACCATCTAATACATACAACCTACGAACTCCATACCCATAGCTGCCACAACCAACCTGACAAAACCAAAAACCCATCCTTCGGTAATCTTATCAATCTGGATTCTAATATATAATCCATCCCATACCACGATCTCATAACCCAGCATTGTCTCATACTTGGAATCTCGACACATCTGTCCCTATTTCCACTCAAGTGTACTACCAAGCCCTAACATCTATCTAAAACCGTAACCAGGGATCTTCTTTCTGGATCTCTCAGCCATCACTACCCCTAGTAGTAAACAGGGTTCCAAAACATGGCAACCCAACTATATCAAACAGCCTTATGGGCTTAATAAAAGTCTCATCCTCAAAAATAAAACATGAAAATGGTTGTCTATACATATATCCCAACATGTAAAATCTCATCCCCATCGTCTCATACATCATCATGGGTCCCAAGGAACACCCATAACTGAACTACATCAGCACATGCACCCACTCAGGACTATCCAATCAATCGGTCCTGCACATGACCCTCAAAATCCACACATAAACCGAGGAATCCCTTGTTGGATACTCATAACTATCACTCATGAAAATACATGATTTCTAAACCCTTGTAACCACCAAACTCTCAGGCCAAGCCCTAACATAGGAAACATCCTCAAGCGGCCCTCAACGGGCTCCAAACAATCCTTGATCAATGACATTACCCCAATGCATCCAAAATCAATAACATGCCACAAAGTCATTCTCAACCATCAACCACGAAATACAGTGATCACTTAACCCGAAACCATCCCACCAAGGGCATCATCATGAGTCCCTCCTACTCAACTTCGCACCATAACGACACTCTGCCATAACCACAATATTATGGTGTCGAGCTATCTATAAAGGCTCCATCCATCTTGATCCTCAAATATAGGATCTAAACCTCAACTGCTCTAACCTCTAGTCACTAGTCCCAATTTTCAAGGACAACCAAGATCATCTCATAGATACTACTCAAATCCTATCTTCTGGGATTCATATAAGAAACTTCATGCAAAACACCATGGTATGCTCATGCCATATCAAACACTGAGCTCACAACCCTCACTCATGTCTCCCAGATCAAAACCCATCACACCTTTTGTATGACCTCTATATGTCAAAAGGATCCTACCATCGTGATCTATGTGGAAAAACACTCAGAATGGACTACTCACATGTCCAATTCTATCTTCCAGGGAAAAAATGCCCAAGACCTCTAAGTTAGAGAAAGTACATGGTGTGTAATTTATAGTACACTCTCTCACCCAGAGAGTTGTCATCATTTGGTAGGAAAACTCAATTACCTCACCATGACACAACCAGACATTGTCTGCATTGTTGTAAAAATGATCCATTTCATGGAGCATCCAACCAGATCTCAGTGGGATGGTGTCTTCCACATTTCCACATACATAAAGAAAGACCCTACACATGGACTTAGGTAATCAAATCATGTGAATTTGGATGTTGATCCAATCTGTGATGAAAACTATGCGGGTTTTCTTGCTACCCGCAAGTCTACTTATGGTTTTTCTGTGTTCTTGGATGGTAAACTCATCTAATGGCGCAGCAAGAAGCAGACTGTCGTCTCCAGATCTCGTGCAGAGGCAGAATACCATGCCATGGCCATGGCCATTCCAGAATATCTCCGCCTTACATTGAGATAAAAAGAATTCACCATCTATAAATACCATCACAACCTTATCCATTCCAAAACATCATAGTTCTATCCCAAGGCCTCGGGTCACCAATCCCACAAGCCTCTTATCACACCCGCTACAATTCTCATCCCATTAACGGCCATGAGACCAACTCTAGCACCTCGTACATACACTCTTGTAATATCTAATCCACAAACTAAATGATAAAACGCACCCCCAATACCTACGTTTCCAAGTTTCCTTTATGGAAAAATCATTATGTGCACTTGTGTAACCCATCCACAAAACCTGCTCTAACTCCAACGAGTCACCTATCATGAAAACTCAGCTCATAAGTCTAAAACATGAAAACTCAAGCACTTATTATGCTCCTGATCCATCCCAAAGCCACCAGGCTCAATTCGTCTGCACAAGTATTTCCTGGGCTAGGCACCTGGGCTAACCTGCCCCTCCCAAAACCAAACACATAACACAATTTCTGGCACACAAGCTCACCATCTCAAAAACAAAAGGCATCTAACAAACCTAAACCTGAAACCCAACTGCACCCTTCGTGGAACATTGCCACATGTCCAAAACACCCATATGCACCCCACACACTGGAAGACACTCATAACTCGGTTGACCCCTCTAAGGGGTCATCCTCATGGTCAATAAATCCAACCCTTTTTATTGAATCCACTTTTCAACACACCAATTCAATACATTTCAATAAAACCATTTTCCAAAAATCCAGAAAATCCACATTTTAAAATCAAGAAAACAAGGCACATTACACAACCAATTTTACACAATTCCACAATTTCACCAAAAACTCACAAACCATCACTAAAGTGGGTTATACCATGCTTTGCGAAAAAACTTCATATCCAAATCCATTCAAAACAAAAAATTTGAAACTAAGTTTTCAAGTTCTAAATAGAGGAGTCAAGAGTGAATCCACATACCTCAGGTTTTATGGCGAATATGAAGAACAACACTCAAACGTCAACGAAAATGGGTTGAAAAATAAAAAACTTATCTTAGATTTGTTCTCCTAGAATCAACAAGAACAAATATAATCATATTTGGAATCAACAGCCTTATATATATCCATAGTGGACGTTTATCTAAGAAACTGAGAGAGATAAAGAAGTAGATCTTAGGAAAACCACAAAAAACAACCAAAGATGATGACTTATCGTGATAATCGGGCTTCAACGCAACAAGAGAAGCCTTTGGGAGAATAAAATATTGAGTTAGGGACGTTTTGGGGCAAAAAAAGGGGTTGGAAGATTAAAATGAGTGAGATCCACAATTTTAGGATCTCATTTTTAAACTGTGCACGGTTAGTCACACTGTTAGGAAAACTGTGTGTCAAGCAATGCTTAGGAGTGTCGCACGGTTGGCCCACACGGTTAGACAAACCGTGCACCAACCGGGCAAGTGATCACTATCTCAAATTTCATGGTTTCTCCTAGGCGGCCACACGGTTTGGACAAATCATGCGCCTGCCCGTGCGTCTTCTCTTTTGCCTCTATCTCACTGTGTACGGTTTCCTGTTGGAGTTTCATGGTTTTTCAAAACTGTGATCAAACCATGTAGCTCTATAAAATTCCCAAAAACATTCCAAAAGGTCCCCAAACCTTTCCAAACACTTTATATACTTAAAATACATAAATGAAGGGTTAATTACTTGAAACTGGGGGGTGCTACATTAATAGTTCCAATCATGCTTTTCACTGGGATCAATATACCATTGTGTTTTTCATAGATCGAAAGGTGAGAAATTAATTTTAGCATTATCATCAATTTGTTGTAATCATGCACCATATGGTATATTGTTTCTTATCTCTCCTAATATCTTTTTCTATCAATTTTAATTTAAATGTTTATCCCTGGTGTTGTTTACACGTGGCATGAAATCCATCAACAATAGTTATTATTTTCGGTGCAAGTTCTTTTTTATGTCCCCACTTATGTGTTAATAGATATGTTGTATGTTTCATATGTTGTATGTTTCATATGTTTTATTTTTCATATGTTTTATGTTGCATATTTTGTATGTTGTATATGTTGTATGTTGCATATGTTTTCATGTTGTATGTGTTTGTTGGTATGATGTGTTGGCATGGAATTCCTTAACAATATCATGTTGTCTTATATATTACTGTGGTGTATATGTGTCCCCATTAAATGTTGGTATGTTGTATATATAGTATTCATTGTATACGTAGTTGTTGTGATGCATATGTGCTTCCAATCATTGTTACTATATTGTATTCACCTTTAGAATCTTGTATATATTTGATGATTGTGGATGTGAGCATTCACCCTATGGATTTTGTATCTACTTCCTAGATCCAATGTGTAATTACTATAGTTTCCCCAGACATTATATTAAGATATAACACTTCCAATTCAAGATAAACATGCATACATATTTTAGACAACTAACCGATTATTTTTATAATCAACCAAATTTAACATTTGATTTGGATCATATATCCAAAAAAAGAATGTTATTTTTCAAGGGGAAACTCAAGGTTGATTTTTGTTAAAGAATGAACTTGATTTCATCCATAGCTTAACTTTAATACCAAAATGGTTTCCTTTTTCCAAAATTATTCAATTAATTTCATGATTTCTTCAAAAATTAAAAACTAAAAAGAAAATAATATTATTAATTAATATAATTATCCTCTTATTCTTTGACCCCCATTACTTAAGCAAGATCCTTGAAATATTTCAGTCTTTTATAAAAAAATTATGAAAATTCTCATGATTTGTTTGTTGTTTTGAGAAGATTACCATTGTTTATTTTTTTAAAGCTTGATTTGAAATTAATGGATTTGGGAGAGGACTACTATTGTTTATTAGGAAGGAAATCTGGGAGCTTATCACTACGACACCTATGGAGGATTTAACATCATAATTTCCTAAGCTCCAGATCATGTTCCACCAATTGGGCTATATAGGATTTGATTACCGCTCGATCCATTCAACTATGAAGTAGATTGTTTTCCACTAGGAGAAACTGTGCCAATCAGGATAGGGATATGCAAGTATAGTAAGAAATATTCAGACATCTTTTGACCTAAAAGGCGCACTGTCCCAGGGAATGAAATATGGTAATATCTTATAACCTAATCAAACAAAAAGAATATTATTAACTTCTAAAGGTTCATTTAAAGGGAAACATTATTACTAATGAATAGTTATCTAACCGAAGGATAATAACATCAATATAAACTATTTAGAAATACATATAGGGTATAAGATGTATAGTTTTTATCCATGATCCATTCTGAAATAAAAAATTAAATTATCCCTTAAATATAATATAATCAAAAAAATTATCACATATAATAACATCCCATCCTATTACATTTTCTATTTATTGGTTCCCAAACAAACCATGATATATTGAATATTATTTCTTCCATTCAATTTCCTATGAGGATATAATTTAATAATTTATAAAATCATCTAATTTCTTTTATAAAATCACATATCATTCTTAATAATTCAATTTAGTTAAGGATAAACCCATAATAATAGCATCACCCAACCTTTTGTAAATTCTTAGTTCTTTACATAGAAACATCACTATGTTGGCCCTCATCCCAAAGATAACGGTATTATAATCATATCGAGGTAATTATTTAATGAAATAAAATATAATAATGGATAATCCAATCATTTATTTTTGGATACATCTATTCAACTAAGAAGCATTACTTAAATGATTTCATGGCAGAATATCTTATTGTAATATAATTTTATATCATATGTAATTTTAGAAGTAAATTTTATTTTTTAACATCATCAAATGTGAAGAAGGGATTTTTTTTCTATTTTATTTGATCCTATGGTTGTTTATGTATTTAAGAAAACCTTTTCAAACATCATGTACCTATACTCATATGTCTCAAAAGTATAACCATTTAACACTAATGATCCCATATGAGAGGTTGTCAGCCACTAAGTGGGGGAGAATTTGTGGTATACGTTGATTATAAAATTGTTATCTCTATTCCCATTTCCAAAATTCCATCCTACTCTTGTCGGTTAGTTCACAAATCTCTCATACATAATGTAATATTGATGATCAAAATGAGAGATAGAGAGATTTTTAATGTATAGCAGACGATATGTTTGATTTGAAAGTTCAAACTCTCTTTTTATCAAGTGGATACATTCTTTTATCTAATATTTGTTATCCAACTATCTACTTCATCAACTAATTATCAATGATGAATTAATTGAAATATTGACCAAGATGACGTTTCATAACTCCAATAATAATTAAAAAGTTAATTAAATTGAAACATGACATTAAAAAGAATCTCACATGCATATGTTATCTTCCTCTATTTTCTTCAAGTTCCTCCATGTTAACTAATGTTTTGTGAGATGTTCTTTTCTGAATAATGACATAGTTCTGTGGCCCAATATTGTCATTTTTTTCCATCGAGTACCACTCAAAAAGATAGCACACCTTACACAATAACATGAAAAATCTGATTATAGAGATATTTCATTTCTATATCACTTCATAAACTATCATGATTAGTCCATAAATCATAGACTACCTCATATTTTGTTATGTTTCAAGATCATTAAATATAAATTTAAAAATCATCCAATATGATTTTGAGAAATCTCAATTTGAATCATTAATCTAACTATAAAAATATGATATTCAATTCTGGATACATTCTGAAAGGATTCCAATTACTGTGTAATGATAATTATAAAAATGCGATATTTAAAATAATGTAATGATTCAATATATCATGGGATAATCCTCAATAAAAATCAAACTCTAATATCATGTATTATATATCTCCCCAAATATAAATTGTGATCTAAAACCATATTCATCATCCATGAATACTTTATGGATTAATAAATTAACTTGTGGTGTGATATTGTTGGTCATCATTTCTCTATGTAATTTACTAAGTTGAATTTTGAAATATCTATAATGATTACGAGATGACCTTTAATTACACTAGTTCATGAGTGTTTCATGACCTAGCTCCTTGAAACATGAAATATGTCACTATGATGTGATATCTATGTAAAATAAAATAGATAATACCTCATAGAACTATCATGTAGAAACATGTGTATTGCAATATGACTCTCACATTAGAGTAAATACATACTATGATTCAACTCATTGTGGTATAATATAAACCACATCACGATATGATGAATCAATATAAATATTCAATCAAATTCTATATAAAAAAATAATAGATTCAGACAAATACATTGCACCATGATCTCTTACAACATTTTTTTTCACCAAATTCTTTTAAGTCAAAGTCTTGAATTATTCTTCTATCATCTCCTTAATCAATAATATGATATAAAAATCATTATAATGACATTGAAAAAAATAAAACTCAAGAATCAATCTTGATCCTCATTCATCATTAACATTCTCCACTACCCACATGATATAGATATTATATAAAAATAATTATACCAATCACATGGATATCACCTCAAGAGAACCTGAAAGACATGAATAAAAAAATTCATATATATATACAATGTGTTCTTGTGTTATGAACTACTCATTAAAGGTAGAATTCATATCCACTTTATTTATGAGGTTATTCCACCACACCATCAATTTGTAATATTTTCAGAGATATCAATCCCTTAGTATGAAAGCATTATCAAAAATGTAATCTATAATAATCATCATAAGGAGTCAAATAGTCTATTTATTTTATTCATACATTAGGTTATTATTTTTTTAGGCTTTCTGTATTTATGCTATTTAGACCTTCTTTCCAAATTTGGGTGGTTTTTATGTAGAATTAGTTGTGCTTAGGGTTTTGTGAATTGAATTACAGAGGATAGGAGGTAAAATCAATCCATAAAGGAGCTTTTTATCTAGTCCATGGATCACTTATATATTTATGACAAGTTTTTTGAATCCTTCTAGGTATCAATACTAGTTACTATTGTAGTAAAAGTAATCTTTCGATACAATCTATTCATTGAGGACATGTATGTGATGTTCTCCTTCTTTTCCCACATTGATCGATTAATTACACCATGTTTAAAGCCATAATGTTTGGATATCTATAAATCATCATTGTCTAGTGTAAAAATAGGTGTTTTGAGATTTATAATTGCCCTTGAAGTAGATTCATATGTATCCTGGTAAAGGGAATCATAAAATATATAGTTACTTTCACTATAATGAGGTGTGTTTCACCTTTTATAGTTTTTTGACAAGGACCAAAATGGTTCCATTAAAGGAAATATGACCATGACCATTGATGTTTCAATTATGTTCATGTTCCTTATGATATTATGTAATGGCCTGGACCTCTCTAGTCCATTCCTTTGTGAAAATATGGTGTTTGAGGAGTTCCGGGAGGTCAAGGTGACTTATCCCCAACACTTTGCCATTTTTTCCCTTTTTGTGAACAGTGGCATTAATGACCCTCAGTGAATAGTTCCAACAGTAGACAGTTGTGAATAGTTCTATAGGTAACCTTCTGTGAACAGTGGAATCGGTGACCCTCGGGGAACAGTTCCAACGGTAGACAGTTGTGAACAGTTCTATCGGAAACCTTCTATGAACAGTGGCATTGGTGACCCTCGGTGAACAGTTCCAATGGTTGATAGTTGTGAACAGTTCAATTAGTAACCTTCTATGAACAGTGGCATTGGTGACCCTCGGTGAATAGTTCCAATGGTAGACAATTATGAACAGTTCTATCGGTAACCTTCTGTGAACAACGGCATCGGTGACCCTCGGTGAACAGTTCCAACGGTAGACAGTTGTGAATAGTTCTATCTGTAACCTTCTGTGAATAGTGGAATCGATGAACCTCAGTGAACAGTTCCAATGGTAGACAGTTGTGAAGATTTATATTGGTAACCTTTTGTGAACAGTGGCATTGGTGACCCTCGGTAAACACTTCCAACGGTAGACAGTTGTAAACAGTTCTATCAGTAACCTTCTATGAACAGTGGCATTGGTAACCCTCAGTGAATAGTTCCAACAGTAGACAGTTGTGAATAGTTCTATCAGTAACCTTCTATGAACAGTGGGATCAGTGACCCTCAGTGAATAGTTCCAATGGTATATAGTTGTGAACAGTTCTATCGGTAACCTTCTGTGAATAGTGGCATCGGTGACCCTCGGTGAACAGTTCCAATGGTAGATAATTGTGAACAGTTCTATCGATAACCTTCTGTGAATAGTGGCATCGGTGACCCTCAGTGAACTGTTCCAATGATAGACAGTTGTGAATAGTTATATCGGTAACCTTTAGTGAACAGTTTTATCAGTAACCTCTAACGGTAGGTGTACAGTGTTTCCAGAACGGTAGGTGTATAGTGTTTCCAGAACGGTAGGTGTACAGTGTTTCCAGATTCCTATAGTTTCACCCCTTTAACATTTCCTTTGATGTAAAATGCATTTAAAGCCTCTTTTTAAGGAAGTTAAGTCCGATTCAAAGGCCATAACTCCTATATTAATTATTCTTAAGGATCAGGATGTTTTTACTTGGTCAAACCGTGTGGTTTAATGCAATCCTCTTTTAATGGGAAATCAAGCATATCTTAAACTGTCGCTCGATTAAATCTTCAAAAGGGACAAAATATATTCCTCCCTTGTTCTTCCTCCTTGTTCTCTGGTGAGATATGCTCGAACCTTTCCTTCCTTCCCATAGGAATCATGAGATCAAACATTTCCCTATGGATTGGTTTCCTTGATGTCTTTCTTACTGCAAGTGCACCCCCTATTTCAGTGCAACCAAGAAGTCTCCATCAATCTTCAATATAAGGTATGTTTTATCGTCATTATTTTGGGTTTCATCTTCTTATGTTTCTCCTATCCATATTATATCATGTAATCTATATGATTCTAACGGATTTTTCTGGGGTTCAGTTGGTGAGGTAGCATCATGGCATCCTCGGGTGGATGCAATTGTTGTGAGAGGAGGCGATCATGACCCATTGTGTGTACTATTCTTGTATAAAGAACATCAAGAACTATTTGATTTGGGGGATTCGTTGCTTCTCTTTTCTTTTACATGAAACTGTATTATTTGCATGTTTTATCCCACTGGATCACAATTGAATTGACATAATAAATATTTTAACGGGATAAATAAATTGACATCGATCGTATATTATTGCCTATTGTTTTTCTAGATAGTGTGATATCCATAAATTCTTCATTTAGCTTTTCGTTATTTATGGAAATTGGTAATGAATGTAAACCAGAATTAATTGATAAATGTTTGGATATAGATAAAGAGGCATGTTAATGAATCTGGTTCTTGTTGTTGTAATTTGATGTTAATCAAATTGGAGCAATACACATGTTTAATTATTTGTGATAACTTACTAATTAGGTTTCTCGAATTTGGAACCTGTGAATAATAATCGGTTAACCCAAGATGTATTAAAGAACCGGTTGTTTGATAAAAGATAATTCATTTTAGGTTTCGGCATTACCCTCTTTATTATTAAAGGGCCAAGAGCCAAATTGTTAATATGTTTGTTTTCCTGCTACTTATGTTGTGATGTGAGCTTGGATGGTTGTTGTGATTTGTGGGGGCATGGAGGGCTTTTGGTTGTGGCAGAAAATGACACCTAGAGTGGCAAGATGCATCGGTTTATGCATGTGAGTGTCAGGGAGTACATTAGGGATGATGGAATGGTATGGATGTGATTATTGGATGCTTCTTGTTTTTTTTTGATTATATGTTTTACTTTTCCCCACTACCTAAGGAAGTTGTTTTTGATTACCCTTCTTCTGAAAGAGGTGAAGATGCATGGGGTATGCCATGTGCTTTCCGTGTTTAGATTATCAAGGGAGGATGGGTCTACGCTCTTGATATAGGTAGTAAAGACTCGACAGGTAGTACATCTACTCACCATGATGATCCCCCTTGTGTTTAGTAACATAGAATGTCTTTCTATAATGCATGGGAATGTGGGAAAGTAATTATGTAGTGAATAATTAAATAAATGGTGTTAACCCATGGGGTTGGAGTTTGCTGGAACATAATGATGAGGTTGTAATTTTTAAAGGGATAGTGGACATTGGGTGTGATGCTAATGAAATTTAATGAGGAATTGTTATTGGTTAATTAATGTTTAAAAAATTAATTAACGTAAAGTGAAACTAATAAAAAGGGAATGAAATTATGTATTAAATCTTTTTTTAATGGTTGTGTGCCTATAAGATACCTAGTCTTAGAAGTGGCAACCAGGAGTCCGAGAGACGTTAGCTGCAGTTGAGTCTAAGACTAGGTTATTCCTATAGTGTGGTTGTGAGCTATAGTATATTCTGTACTTTTTGTGTTTCTATATTCTACTCCACCCTGTTAGTAAGGGAAACTGACAACCCAGGGATTCTGATCCCTAGGGGTGTTTTCCCCAACATTCTGGTGGGAGGATGGGTGGCTGACTACCCCCCTTTAGCCCCGCTCTCTTCTATGGGTAGTTACTTGTGCTGGTAGGCATAGTGGTTAGTTTTTCCCATATATGTGTGTAGAGGGCTGTAATGGCTTGTGGTTATTCACACAAATATATTCTGGATATAGTATCATATGGACTACTATAGGTGTAACGTTTATAGGCTGTGATGGCTTGAGAATCCTTACTCGGTGTATGGGCTGTAATGGCTTGAGGTATAATATCCGACGTATGATACATGTTATGCAAGCTGTAGTGGATCCTAGAAACTACTTGGTTACTTTATTCTGTGGACGTGGTGGTTTTGTTGCACAAGGTGAATATTGTGGTGCTTTTCCCAGGTGTATGTGGGAGAGCCTCTTTGGAGAGAGATGCTTAGGACGTATGACATTGGAGAAAAGTGGAAAACTAGTGGGGAAGTAGTAGCGGGGTACCCTTGATATTCTTTATTATATTATATACTCTTGTATGCATTACTTGGTGAGAGTATCCATGGTGAGGTTGGGAACTTAGTATACCTTTTTAGGTGACGAGTTAGTTTCACTTGTTGTTCATTGTGCTTTAGCATGCTTTCTTTACTTTTACAAGAGAGGCTTCATGGAGGATCCTACTGAGTATACTATTATAATCACCCTATGTATATATAAACTGTTTTTTCAGGTCACTTAGAGAAAGTTGGAGATCATGCTGGTTTCTACTAGCTTGGTGTTGTAGGAGCTATCCAGGCTTGTGGTCGCTACTGTTTTTACTTTCTTTTGGGTACTTTCAGTTTTCCCCTTCCAGTTGTAGTATTTTTGCGTTACATTACATATGTGAACTTGGGTTTTCTTCTATATTTCAGTTCTAAGTTGGAGTTGGTTGGTTTCTATCTTATCTCTCTCTTCCTCATGTGTTCTCTTAGAGGGTAATGCCTCCCATTTGTGCGTTTACTATACCCTCAGTGCTAGTCGCCAACCTGGGGCCTACTAGAGGCGGGACTCGGGGGGTCATTATCTCCCTTCTCACATTGACATCCCAGGAGGGGTACACTTTGTGGGGAGGGGGTCATGACAGAGTGGTATCAGAGGTATGGTTGAGGGATAGGATGGAGTTTGGAGATAAGCACAGGTGATGTTGCATGGGTTGGTAGGGAAACAGTGTCATTAATGTTTAGAATGTGATGTAAAAACTGAAGACCGGCTGAGACATAGGCGTTTAGGGCCCCTTATGATCTGATGTACGGACCTTTAAGTTTACAATGGATACTAAACGAGGTGATACTAGTTGTAGGTTAGAGACCTAGGAAACGATCATGTATCATTATTTTTTGTGCCTGTATTTGAATGGGTAGATCTTGGAATAGGTTAATCTAAAATGAATAAAAGAAAACAATTAATTAATTAATGTTGAGTCTTCTATATTCCTGGTTTAGGAGCACTAACTGTTTGTTATTTTATACATATGCCTCCAGGTCGACGTCCTCGTCAAGATCGCATAGAAGATATCTAGTAGGCTATTCCAGTAGATCGTCGCAGGGTAGAGGTTGACAACGATGACACTTGGAGGAAGACACTCCGAGAGTTTCAGTGCCAGATTCTGCAGAAGTACGAGGGCTCCGTTTCAGATGTAGTCATGGAAGACTGGTTTGAGGAGGTCGAGATCAGCTTCAGTTCGATCTGTGCTCGAAAGGAGCATTGTGTGTCCTTGGTTGTGACGATGCTATGTGAAGCAGCAAGGTACTAGTGGTTCTTATTACTCAGGGATCGCGAGGAGTTAGTGATCACATGGGAGGAGTTCTGATACAAGTTTAGAGTCAAGTTTCTTTCTTCAACCGTGAAGGCATCCAGTCACCAGGATCTTCTTACCCTTCGACAGGGGAGGTCCAGTATGAGAAAGTTTGGAATCTGTTTCAGGAACCTTTTACGATATTCTTCGGACCTGTTTCTAGATGAGGATGCCAGGGAGAGGAATTTCGAGGACGCTTTGCATCTATAGATCCAACGCCAGGTCACCCTATTCATACTAAATACATATATTGAGGTGCTGGAAAGGGCAGAGGTTATCGAGATGACTTTTCCTAGAACCGGATCATCATGAGAGGGGGTCATCATGATTCCTCACGAGGTAGAGATATGGTCTGGGGTTCCAAGTTTTCAGGGCAGAAGAGTTTATGTTCATCCGGGGGTAGGTCCCAGCCCTTCACATCTCATTTCTCTGGAGTCAGAAACTCTCAGGCTTATACCAAGGGATCAGGTGCTTGTTTTTCTTGTGTTGGTCGAGGTCATCAGCTGCAAGAGTGCCTGACCTTTCAAAGAAATAATCATGCACCAGGTGCTCCTCTCTAGGTTCCTCTATTGAGGAAGTTCCAGCCAAGGTAGCAACAACAGGTTTCACCAGCTTTAGATCAGTAGAGGATAAATGGGGCAGGCAGAGGACAACCCCATGACAATCCCTGTCCTCAGAGAGTAGATCGCGACCATGGTGGTGGTCATCATCAGGGTCAGAGAGGCCATAGAGGAGGTCGTGGACAACTTCATTCTCTAGTGTTTCCAGCTCTAGGCGATCCAGACGTCATTCGAGGTACCATTTTCTTGGTTTATACCTTGGTGCATGCCTTGTTTGATTCAAGAGAAACACACTCCTTCATATCACCTACCCTTGTCCATGCTTTGGGACTTGAGGTAGAGAGGCTTCCAGTGCCCTTGGTGTTGACTACGCCAATTGGAGACCGATATGACTTGTTTGAAGTATGTAGAAATTGTGAGATAGTTTTGTGGCAGCACCACTCTTGGGGAGATTTCCTATGTTTAATAATACAACCATATGATGTCATCCTTAGCACGGATTGGTTGTATTCAGTTCAAGATATCGTGGATTGCTTTAGGAAGAAGGTCATTTTCATTGGTGCGGATGGAGAGCCGGTGGTGTTTATTGGTGAGCGAGATCCTTAGATGGGTCATAGGCACGTTCCATCCTTATCATCCAAGATGGATGAGATGATGTTGAGTTCTTCAAAGGTTCAGTAGTTGGAATTTCCTAGGGTCATATAAGAGTACCCTGATGTCTTTCCAGAATAGGTTGTAGCATTACCCCCTAGATAAGAGATCGAGTTTGGGGTCAAGATACAACTATTAGCATCTCTTATATATATGTATCCATATAGGATTCCCCTTTTGAGTTACGAGAGCTACATATATAGCTTGATGTTCTGTTAGAGTGTAGTTTTGTTTGGCCAAGTGTGTCACCATGGGGTGCACCAGTTTTGTTCGTGAAGAAGGCTGATGGCAGTTTACGGTTTTGTGTCGATTATCATCCATTAAACAAAGTGACAATAAAGAATCTCTATCCTCTTCCATGGATTGATGATTTATTCGATCAACTGAAGGCTGAAATTTGGTTCTCAAAGATTGACTTGTAGTCAGGATACCATCAGATGTGTGTGAAGGATGTGGATATCCTGAATACTGCTTTCGGTTGTCATCATAGGCATTATGAATTCATTTTAATGTCATTTGGAATGACGAATGATCTAGCTATGTTCGTGGGATTGATGAATGTTGTGTTCCGTGAGTTCCTGGACAAGTTCGTGGTAGTTTTCATAGACGACATTCTTGTGTACTCCACGTCTGAGGAGGAGCATGCAGAGCATCTACACACTGTTTCGGAAGTTCTTCATCAACATCAGTTGTTTGGGAAGTTTCCGATGTGTGATTTTTGGGTTCGAGAAGTCAGTTTCTTGGGGCATGTTGTGCCCCAGCATGGAGTAGTTGTGGATCCATCGACGATAGAATAATTTGTGTCTTGGGAAGCCCCCCAAGATAGTGTCGGAGGTACGAAGTTTCCTTGGTCTCACACGCTACTACAGGAGGTCCATAGCCGATTTCTCTTGAGTTGTGACTCCTCTGATAGTATTGAACAGGAAGGATTAGGCATTCATTTGGACTTATTAGTGTCAGGCAGCTTTTTAGTATATAAAGTTGATGTTAGTAAGTGCTCCAGTTCATTGTCTTCCAGTAGAGGGAGTTCAGTTTGATGTTTTATATGATGCTTCGCATCTGGGGTTGGGTTGTGTTCTGATGCGGAAAAGATCAGTTGTTTCTTATGGGTCTCAGCAGTTATGTCCCCATGAACGTAACTATGCCACTCATGATCTTGAGTTGGCATACATGGTGTTTTCTATGAAGTTGTGGAGACATTACCTCTTTGGTGAGCACTTTGTGGTTTTCACCGATCATAAGAGTTTGAGGTATGTTTTCTCCTTGCATGAATTGAACTTACGACAATGTCAGTGGATGGAGTTCTTATAGGAATACGACTTCAAAATATCATATACACCTAGAAAGGTTAATGTTGTAGCTGATGCGCTGATCCAGAAGTCACGTAGTGATGCAGTGTGTGAATCTGGTGACTCTTGGAGAGTAATGGAAGAACTTTCAGCATTACATCTTGATATGGGAGAAGTTGGGGGCAGAGGTTGTCTTTTTCAGATGATGGTGCAGTCATCTCTCGTGAACTAAGTGGAATATTCCCAGTTGGGCAATCTTGAGGTAGAGGTGTGGAGAGACCGAGTTGTTTGTAGTGAGGCCCCTGATGGTTGGTCGGAGGATGAACAACACCGAGTGTTGTATCACATAAGGCTTTTTGTTCCTTTGACGATGCGTGATGTGGTTCCCAGAGAGTTTCATATTTTTCCTTTAGTGGTACATTCTGGCATGAAAAAGATGTATCGAGCCTTGAGGAGCCAATTTTGGTGGCCTGGACTGAAGCGTGCGGTTGTAGAGTTTTTGTCTCGATGTTTGGTCTGCCAGAAGGTGAAGGTTGAACATCATGTTCCTGGTGGTCTGATCCATCCATTAGAGATTCCTCAGTGGAAATGTGAGGACATCTCAATGGACTTTTTTACTGGTTTACCTTGATCTTCAGGAGGACATGATTTTATTTGGGTGGAAGTGGGAGGACATCTCAATGGACTTTGTTACTAGTTTCCTCTATAATGTCTTATCCACAAACTAAAGGATACGGCGCATCGCCAATACCCAGATTTCCAGGTTTCTTCTATGACAAAACCATTACATGCCCTTGTGTAACCCATCCACAAAACCTTATCTGACTCCAATGAGTCACCTATCACGAAAACTCATCTCAGAAGTCTAAAGCATGCAAACTCGATCACTTCATGTGATCCTGATCCAGCCCAAAGCCATCGGGATCAATTTGTCTGCACAACTATTTCCTGGGTTAGGCACCTGAATGAACCTAGCCCTCCCAAAACCAAACAAAAAATAGAGTTTCTAGCACACAATCTCATCATCTCAAAAACAAAAGGCATATAACAAGACTAAACCTAAAACCCAACTACACCATTCGTAGAACATTACCACATGTCCAAAACACCCATTTGTGCCTCGCACACCAGAAGACACTCATAACTCAGTCGACCCCTCTAAGGGGTCACCCTAATTTTCAAAAAAATATGATTCCATCGGGTCTGGAGTCACATAAAAAAATTCACTTGGCTCTCCCAACTAGCCTTGCTGATCAAGTCTCATATCAGGACACTAGGTCCCACTAAATAGGTCTAAGCCAACTCACATAAGGTCACAACTCACAGGGCATCCACACGTTCTCCTCTCATCATTGAATGACATCAACTAGACAAAACACTCATCTCTATGGCCCCACACTATAAAGGTGTCATATACCAACCAATTTCCTGTAATTAGGGCGTTCGTCCTCTCCGAGAATCTTCACATCAAATTGCTCCTTAGAGGACCCAGACATACTACTCGCCTCATACGAAACCACCTACAAGGGGTCCACAACCTGACATTGATTCCATACTGACCCACTAGGGTCACTATACCCACCCACACAAAACCACACCAGTACCACCACCATTGATCATCTCACCGTAGATCAAATGAACCTACCATCAGAAGGAAATATGTAAAATTACACACTAGCAAGCCTATAACATGGTGATCCTACATACCTATCATGACGAATGAGACTTCTCTTGCCTCTGTAGGCATAGAGTGAAAACCAACATGCAAGCCTATTGACAACGGTCCAAGATCTTGACATCCATCATAAACCATCAAATACAAAAAACATGTACATTGCTCGAAGAGAAAATCATATACAATCATAACATCACAGATCCAGAGCATCAATTTGAGTCCCTGGTAACCTGGACTTCCTACCGGAATAATTTTTCATGAAGCACCAGCCCTGTATCCATCACAATATCTGACACATTCCTATATCTCTTTTCTACCAAACCACAAATAGTGAAATAACAGGAAAGTAACTGCTCTGATACCACTTTGTAACATCCCATCCTGGTAGCCACTTAAATGGTGCTCTAAGTTAGTTCTCCACAAGACCTCTAGAAATCCTCCTCCTGTGCTAGAGGCTGCCGCCTAGTAGCGGGGGTCTAAGGTGGATTTGTGAGGAGACTATACCCCCATATGAGAGCACACAACAAGAATTAAATAACCAAACATCATAGAAATAAAAGTAATGTGAAAAAATAAATAAACTAAAACTGAATGGTCCTATAATAAGATGAAAATGCAGTAAAGGCCCAAACAACCATGTAATACATACAACCTGTAGGATCCATACCCATGGCTGCCACAACCAACCTGAAAAAACCAAAAACCCATCTTTCGGTAATCTTATCAATCTGGATTCTAATATATAAGTCATCCCATACCAAGATCTCATAACCCAGCATTGTCTCATACTTGGAATCTCGACACATCTGTCTCCATTTCCACTCAAGTGTACTACCAAGCCCTGACATCTATCCAGAACCATAACCAGGGATCTTCTTTCTGGCTCTCTCAGCCATCACTGCCCCTAGAAGTAAACAGGGTTCCAAAACATGGCAACCCAACTATATCAAACCGCCTTATGGGATTAATCCAAGTCTCATCATCAACAAATAAAACATGAAAATAGCTATCTATACATCTATCCTAGGCTGTAACATCTTATCCCCATTGTCTCATACATCATCCTGGGTCCCAAGGAATACTCATAATCGAACTACATCAGCACATGCACCCACTCAGGACCATCCTATCAATCTTTCCCACACATGACCCTCGGAATCCACACATAAACTGAGGAATCCCTTGTTGGATCCTCATTACTAGCACTCATGAAAATCCAACCTTTCTAAACCATGGTAACCCCCAAACTCTCAGGACAAGCCCTAACACAGGAAACATCCTCAAGCGGCCCTCAATGGGATCCAAACAATCCTTGATCAATGGAATTACCCCAATGCATCCAAAATCAATACCATGCCACAAAGGCATTCTCAACTGTCAACCATGACATACAATGATCACTTATCCCAAAACCATCCCAACAAGGGTGTCATCATGAGTCCCTCCTACTCAACTTCGCACCACAAAGACACTCTACCATAACCACAATCTTATGGTGTCAAGCTATCTCTAAAGGCTCCATCCAGCTTGATCCTAAAATATAGGATCTAAACCTCAACTTCTCTAACCTTGAGTCACTAGTCCCGATTTTCAAGGACAACCAAGATCATCTCATAGATACTACTCAAATCATATCTTATGGGATTCATCTAAGAAACTTCATGAAAAAAAACATGGTATGCTCATTCCATATCAAACACTAAGTTCACAACCCTCACTCGGGTCACCCAGATCAAAACCCATCACACCTTTTGGATGACCTCTATATGTCAAAAGGATCCCACCATCACGATCTACATGAAAAAATGCTCATAATGGACTACTCAAACGTCGAATTCTGACTTCCAGGGAACAAAAATGAACAAGGCCTCTAATTTAAAGAAAGTACATGGCATGTACTTTAGAGTAAACTATCTCACCCAGAGAGCTATCGTCGTTTGACAGGCAAACTCAATTACATCAACAAGACACAACCAGACATTGTTTGTGTTGTTGGAAAAATGAGCCAGTTCATGGAGCATCCAACCAAATCTCAGTGGGATGATGTCCTCAGCATTGCCAAATACATAAAGAAAGACCCTACACATGGACTTCGATACTCACATCATGCGCATTTGGATGTTATTCCCTTCTGTGATGCGGACTATGTGGGTTGCCTTGCTACCTGAAAGTCTACTTCTAGATTTGTTGTGTTCTTGGATGGTAACCTCATATAATGGTGCAGAAAGAAGCAGAATGTTGTCTCCAGATCTAGTGCAGAGGCAGAATACCGTGCCATGTCCATGGCCATTCAAGAATATCTCTGTCTCACATTAAGATAAGGAGAATTCACCATTTACAAATACAATCACAACCTTATCCATTCAAGAACATAATATTTCTATCCTAAGGCCTCGGGTCACCATGACCACAAGCCTCTTATCACACCCGCTACAATTCTCATCCCATTCATGGGCACAAGACCAACTCTAGCACCTCAGACATACACTCCTGTAATGTCTGATCCACAAACTAAATGATATGACGCACCACCAATACCCGTGTTTCCAAGTTTTCTTTATGAAAAATCATTACATGCACTTGTATAACCCATCCAAAAAACCTTCTATGAATCTAACGAGTCACCCATCATGAAAAATAAGCTCAAAAGTCTAAACCATGAAAACTCGATCACTTCTTGTGCTCCTGATCTAGCCCAAAGCCACCGGGCTCAATTCATCTTCAAAAGTATTTCCTGGGCTAGGCACCTGGGCTAACCTGCCCGTCCCAAAATCAAACACAAAACACAATTTTCGGCACACAAGCTCAACATCTCAAAAACAAAAGGCATCTAACAAACCTAAACCTCAAACCCAACTGCACCCTTCGTGGAATATTGCCACATGTCCAAAACACCCATCTGCACCTCACACACCGGAAGACACTCATAACTCGGTTGACCCCTCTAAGGGGTGATCCTAATGGTCATTAAATCCAACCCTTTTTATTGAATCCACTTTTCAAAAAACCAATTCAATACATTTCAATAAAAGAACTTTTTTATTGAAAACATCTCAATTAAACCATTTTCCAAAAATCCAGCAAATCCAGATTTTTAAATCAAGAAAACAAGGCACATTACACAACCAATTTTCCATAATTCCACAATTTCACCAAAAACTCACAAACCATCACTAAAGAGGGTTATACCATGCTTTGCCAAAAAATTTCCTAGCCATATCCATTAAAAAAACAATTTGAAACTAAGTCTTCAAGTTCTAAATAGAGGAGTCGAGAGTGAAGCCACATACCTCGGGTTTTATAGAGAAAACAAAGAATGACACTCAAACGTCAACGAAAATGGGTTGAAAAATCAAAAAATAGTCTTAGATTTGTTCTAATAGCATCAAAAAGACCAAATATAATCATATTTGGCATCAAAATCATTAGATCTATCCACAGTGGATGTAGATCTAAGAAAATGAGAGAGAGAGAGAGATAGAAGTAGATCATAGGAAAACCACAAAAAACGACCAAAGATGATGACTTATCGTGATAATATGTCTTCAACGCAACAAGAGAAGAATTTGGGAGGAGAAAATATTGAGTTAGAGACGTTTTGGGGGGAAAATGGGGTTAGAAGATGAAAACAAGTGAGATCCGTAATTTTAGGATCTCATTTTTAAACCCTACACAGTTAGTCACACTGTTAGGAAAACTGTGTGTCAGGCTCTGCTTAGGGATGTCGCACAGTTGGCTCACATGGTTAGACAAACCGTGAGCCAACCGTGCAAGTGCTCACTATCTCATGATTCATGGTTTCTCTTAGGTGTACATAAGGTTTGAAAAAATCATGCGCCTTCCCGTGCCTCTTCTCTTTTGTGTCTGTCTCACTGTGTACGGTTTCCTGTAGGAGTTGCATGGTTTTTCAAAACTGTGATCAAACCATGTAGCTCTAGAAAAGTACCAAAAACATTCAAAAAGGTCCCCAATAATTTCCAAACACTTTATATACTTAAAATACATAAATTAAGGGTTAATAACTTGAAATTTAAGGGTGCTACATTAATACTTCCAATCATGCTTTTCACAGGGATCAATATACCATTATTTTTGTCATAGATCGAAAGGTGAGAAAATTATTTTAGCATTATCATAAATTTGTTGTAATCATGAACCATGTGATATATTGTTTCTCATCTCTCCTAATATCCTTTCCTATCATTATTCATTTAAATTTTTATCCCTGGTTTTGCTTACACGTGACATGCAATCCCTCAACAACAGTTATTTTTTTCAGTGCAAGTTCTTTTTTGTGTGCCCGCTTATGTGTTAATAGATATGTTGTATGTTGCATATGTTGTATGTTGCATATGTTGTATGTTTCATATGTTGTATGTTGAATATGTTGTATTTTTCATATGTTTTCATGTTGTATGTGTTTGTTGGTATGCTGTGTTGGCCTGGAATTCCTTAAAAATAGCATGTTGTCTTATATATTACTGTAACGTCCCGGACCCGGGTGCCACGCAACGGGTGCCCCGAGCCCGGTTTTCCAAGTGACCTCAAGCGCATTTCCCCAAATTCCAGAGGCTGCCGACTAGAAATGAGGGCCCAGGTCTGATAGTGGGGAAACTATGCCCTCATTTGTCAAAGTGTAGCGCAGCGGAATACAAAATAAAACATACAACGACAGCAGAAGCAGTAAACATACACAAATGAAATAAACTACAACAGTGGATATAGCTAACAGTTTGTAAGTAATGATGCTACATGTTTCAAGTTCTAAGAAAATAGCCAGAACATGTTATACATCAATATAGTACAACAAGACACAGAGTACAGCAAAACAAGCAAAACAGCTGGCAGCGGCATCGCGAGCCCAGGCTCGGTCCCATGCCCTCCTACTCCACAGCAACAGTCAAGTACCTATATAGGTACTATTTCCCCTATCTACACCTGCAGCAACGTAATCTGTTTGGGCCGAAAAGCATGACCCAAACAGGGTGTGAGAAATATATCTCAGTAGGCACCCACCAAAGGCCCGTGCCCAACTGCGTGTAAGCATGCAACAATAGTGTGCAGTAATAAATTGCAATAAAGTAATCAATACTCAAAAGTAACAACTAACAGTTATATTGCCCTTTTTAATATTCATTTAATCCATTTAATATAAGAACTCACCACAGTGCATTTCTAAGTAAACAGTCCACATCCTGAGACAAACAAAACCTTACCCTCACGTAAGCAGAATCCAACCCGCTGGTATAGCCCTCAGGCATAACCAAAATTTCCCTCAAGCATAGGAAGTGTCGCCCTCAGGCACAGAATTCAAGCCCTCAGGCACGAAAGGTTGCCCTCAGGTGAAATAACTACAGCCCTCGGGCCAAATAGTGCAGTGCCCTCAGGCTAATCACAACAACGCCCTTAGGCTAAACAGGTAACCAGGCCATGCCCAGCAGTAACAAGTAGTAACAAGTAATTCCTCTCAAGGCAATTCTACAATTACTACTTTAAAGGCATACCCTCGGGTATCCTGGCCAAACGGCTAAACAGTGAAACACACCCTGGGGTGGTTCCGGATCCAAGCAATGATCCCAACTAGCATTTAATTCTCACAATTTAATCACCTGTGCAATTCTAGGCATTAAATATAGCAATGGACTCAGCCACACGACACCCCAACATGGGTTCGTGGCACAAAAATGCACGACAGTTGGAAATTTACACCAAGCCACCTACCTTATACGCCAACAAACGTTATACCCGAACGCCGAATCCAGAAACGCCCAAGAACGGCGTAGATCTAACGAAGAACAAAACTCATTCAAACGTAAATAACTTATGTTAGGAGAAGAATTGATAATAACGGTACCAGGAGAGGAGAGGGCTTACCCGTGCGGTTCCAACGAAATTGTCCGAAGCCGAAACGGATTCCAGACGAACGCCTAGTGGATCTTCAAAGATCTGGACTCCTCCTTTGGCTCCAAAATGGTTCAAGAGTCTCCTCTGCCAAATGAGGAGGCTACTTCCTGTTTTAATCCGAAAAAACAAAGTACACGGCGTGTACTTCTTTCATTTAACTGTTCATTTAGCGGCACCGCCACACTGTTCACCCGTCGACCTGAGTGCACGACATGTACTCCGGAGTACACGGCGTGTACTATCGCCCAGCTGGCGGTGAATCCACTGCCTTACTATTTAAGCCTTCCAACTGACTACACGGTGTGTAAGGTACCACTACACGGCGTGTAGTCGGTTCCTACACCCCTCGTCACCGACAAGGATACACGCCCCGTGTACTCATCCCAACACGACCAAAAGTACACGGCATGTGGACAAAGTACATGGCGTGTATTTTCGAAATTTAGCATTTTTCCCCATTTTCCATATTTTCTCAAAAACACTTAAGGAAAAGGAAAAAGAAGAAGCTCATACCTCAAAAATAAGAACCGGGTTCTTACAAACTTCCCCCCTTATAGAGATTCGTCCCTAAATTTCCCTTCCAAGGGTGGTGAAGATAAAGCTCAGAATAGCTCTGGCCACTGAGCACGTACGTCGGTCTCCCGCTCCAAGGTCTCATCTTGCACTCGGCCATGCTGCCATAGCACCCGTACGAGAGGAACTGACCAGCCTCGGAGAACCTTCGTGCTCCTGTCAACGATACGGATCGAATGCTCCTCAAAGTATGCATCATGTTGAAGCTCAACCTCCTCAGGCTGAAAGGTGTGAGACAGGTCTGAATGGTAGCGACGCAACTGAGACACGTGGAAGACGTTGTGCATGGCTCGGTACCGCTGCGGTAACTACAACCGATAGGCAACCAGCCCGACTCTCTCCAGAATCTCAAATGGTCCCACATACCTTGGTAAAATCTTACCTTGTCTCCTAATCCATTTGTGTCCCAGCCTCAGTGAAACACATAAGAAAACCTGATCCCCGACCACAAACTCCAAAGGTCATCTGCGGCGATCAGCGTAAGACTTCTGACGAGACTACACGGTAGCCATCCGCTTCTGAATCAACTGGACCTGCTCAGATGTCTCCTGCACGAGCTGTGGACCCAGTAAAGCTGCCTCACCTGCCTCTAACCAGCACAAAGGTGATCGGCATGGCCTACCATATAAAGCATTGTATGGTGCCATCTCAATAGTCACCTGGAAACTATTATTATAGGCAAACTCGACTAAGGGTATATGCTTCTCCCACAATCCCCTAAAGTCTAGGACGCATGTGCACAGCATGTCCTCTAGCACCTGTATCGTCTAATCTGACTAGCCATCTGTCTGAGGGTGGTATGTTGTGCTCAGAAGAACCTATGTACCCAGCGCCCTCTGAAAACTCTGCCAGAAACGAGACATAAAGCGAGAATCCCTATCTGAAATGATAGAACAAGGGACCCCATGAAGACGTATGATCTCTCGGATATACATCCTTCCAAGCTCGTCCACACCGAAGGTCTCCTTGATCGGCAAGAAGTGAGCTACCTTCGTGAGTCTGTCCACGACAACCCACACGGCGTCATTACCTCGAGGTGACCTCAACAATCCCGTCACGAAATACATCACGACATCATCCCATTTCCACTCTGGAATGGGAAACTGTTGTAACAGCCCAGCTGGCCTCTGGTGTTTTGCCTTCACCTGCTGACAGGTGGAACACCTCATAATAAAACCAGCTATCTCTCTCTTCATACCCGGCCACCAGTACTGACGTCTCGAGTCTCGGTACATCTTGGTAACCCTGGGATGAACTGCCCAAGCTGAAGCATGAAACTCCCGCATCATCTCCTCACGTATATCTCATGGAACCCATACTCGTCCATAGAAATGCAAAACCTCATCATTGCCTACCGTCCAACTAGGAGGAGGGTTCTCACTTGCCACTGACTCCTGTAGAACTAGGCCTTCTGAAACTGATAGCTGCCTCATACTCACTCTATCCAGGAGGGTAGAAGTCATAGCTAACGAGGAAAGATAAGTCTGCCCCTGACTGTCATGCACCTCCAGATGCATCTCAGAGAACAAAGCCATAAGCTGCCACTCACTACTGGCCTCCTGCACTGCATGTATCTGAGTCTTCCTGCTCTGTGCATCAGCTACTGCATTACCTTTACCAGGTGTATAGACAAGATCAAAATCGAAATATTTTAGGTACTCAACCCACCTTATCTGCCTCAGATTCAGGTCATGCTGAGTAAAGATATACTTGAGACTTTTGTGGTCGGTGAAAACCACAAAATGTTCTCCCAACAGATAATGTCTCCAACAGCACAACGCATGAACAACTGCAGCCAACTCGAGATCATGCGTCGGGTAATTTCTCTCATGTGGCCTCAACTGCCGAGACCCGTACGCAACAACTTGGTCACCCTGCATCAAAACGGCTCCCAGCCCAATCCCTGATGCATCACAGTAAACTGTATAGCTCTTCCCCTACTCTAGGAGTATCAGAATTGGTGCTGATGTCAGCCTTCCCTTCAGGTCATGAAAATTTGTCTCACAAGATTCTAACCAAACGAACTTCACACCCTTCTTAGAAAAACCTATAAACGGTGCTACTAAGTGGGAGAAGTCCTGTATGAAGCGTCTGTAGTAACCAGCCATCCCTAAGAAACTTCGTATCTCAAACACGTTCTTAGGCTGCTCCCAAGAAACTACTGCTCTCACCTTCTCTGGGTCTACTGCAACTCCTGCCTCTGAGATAATGTGACCCAGGAAGTGAATCTGGTCCATCCAAAAGTGGCACTTAGAGAGCTTAGCATATAGCTGATTCTCTCTTAGTGTACTCAATACGATCTAAAGATGGGTGGCATGGTCGTGTCAAGTGTGAGAGTACACCAAGATGTCTTCCATGAATACTACCATAAAGGAATCAAGATACGGATGGAACACACGATTCATCAGAGCCATGAAAACTGTTGGCGCGTTCGTCAGTCCGAACAGCATAACCGTGTACTCATATAGACCATACCTACTCCTGAAAGCTGTGAGAGGTATATCAGATGGTCTAACGTGCAACTGATGATATCTGAATCGCAAGTCAATCTTCGAGAACACTCGTGTTCCATGAAGCTAATCAAACATATCATCTATCCTCAAAAAGGGATATCAGTTCTTAACCATCAACTGGTTCAGCTTCCGATAATCCACACAGAGTCTAGGGGTACCATCAGCCTTTTTTGCAAAAAGGACCGGAGAACCCCAAGGAGAAGTACTGGGTCAGATAAAACCCTTCATCTGCAACTCCTCTAACTGCCTCTTGAGCTCCTATAACTCAGGTGTGGCCATCCTATAAGGAGGAATGGACACCGGTGCCTCTCCTGGCACTAGCTCAATAGATAAATCCACCTCACGCTTCAGAGGTAGACCTGAAAAGTCGTCCAGGAATACATCCCTGAAATGATCAACAACTGGAGGGAAATCCATCTGACAAGTCCCCTGATCATCCAGATATAAGCTCGCAATCTAGGCTGTAACTCCACCTAGCCCATGATGCTCTGGTCCATCTCGACTCACCTGAACATCCCATTCACCCTTGTATAGAAACTCTCCGCCCTCTGGTGACGTGAAATGCACCCTGTGACGATAGCAGTCTACAAATGCTCGAAAAGGAACCAACTAGTCCATCCCGAGAATGACGTCATATCTCTTCATCTCCAAGACATAGAGGTCCCAAAGGAAGTGACACCCTCCAACCTCAAGGGGGCACTCCTTACACTGATGCACACCATCCGTCCTCGTCCCCAACGGAGTGTCTAGCGTCATGATATCAGAAGAAGTAGAAACACCGAGCCCAAGGCTCTCCACAATGGGTACAGATATGAAACTATGAGTAGCACCCATATCAAAAAGTACTGAAGATAAGACAGAAGCTACTAGAATAGTACCTCTGACTGTAGAAGGTACGGGATCCTGCTCCTGCTAGGTCTGTTGCACTGCATATGCTTGCCCGGTGCTGCGGCCCTGCGACACAGCCTGGCTACCCTGAGTTGTCTCGCCCTACTAACTCTGCGATCCTGGTGTCTGGCTACCACGGCCACGACCACCATCTCTACATGCACTCCCTGACGTATTCCAGTTCCCTGACTGGTAAGAAGCCGTTGGTCCTGCTCCCGCACGCGGAGTCTTAACGGAACCCCTCTCACTAGACAATAGTAGAAACGCCCTGAAAAAGCGCTGCAGATGACCCATCTTGCCACAAGCTCGACACTCCACTGGGTCTCGTGGACACTGAGGTCTCTTGTGCCCCTCTCTGCCACACTGGTAGCACCTGACCGGTCCACCTGAAGAAGCTGCATGGCTGGTACTTCCGCCCTGAGAGAAGTCCATCTGTCTCTTCCTCTTGCCAGCAGAAATAATACCAGTAACTGGTGATGAACCTCCCTGGACCACACCACTATATTCTCGCAGGTTACTCTCTGTAACTAGCGCCTGGTTCACAATCGCGTGTATAGTAGGCAACTTAAAAACATTCACCAGTGCTCGAATGTCATACCGAAGACCATCCCCAAAATGTTTGGCTCTCAACGTCTCATCACCCACCATCACGGGTGTAAAACACTGAAGCTCTGTAAAATGAGCAGAATAGTCCATCACCGACATAGAGCCCTACTACAGATTCATGAACTCTCGAGCTCTATCTGCCCTCAGAGTCTTGGGAAAGAAGAAGTAATAGAATAATGCCTGAAAATCTTCCCACGCCATGTCCCTGTGATGCTCTGTCTGGGTGGTAACATCCCACCACCTCTTGGAGGAATCACGCAGCATGTAAGTCGTGAGCTTGACCCTCCATCCTGGAGGCATCTCAAGATGCTCGAAAATAGTCTGCATCGATCCTAGCCAAGACTCCGTAGCCTGTGGTCCGCCATCCCCTGAAAACGTAGGTGGATGCTGCTGTTGAAAGATACGCGTTAGCTCGTCTATAGATGTGGCAGCCTGCAGTGCTCCCTGAAAGGTCTGCATGAACCGCAATAAGCCTTCATGGAATTGCGCCTCCGCGCCTGTGTCTGGTATAACAGTTGGCACCGCATCTAGCTCTGCTGGTGGATCAACTGGTAGCCCATGGCCCACCATCTCCAGAGTATAATCTTCACCGCTCTCCTGGCGAACAACTCGCGGTCGTCTAGGCAGCATGATACTACAAGGTCAAAAGAACGCCTCAGATTCAAGATTATGAAGACTGAAAGCGAAGGAACCACAAAGGAACAAGAGGAAGAAATCGTGTCAAAATTTTCAAAACAAGACTACATGGCGTGTACAATGACTACATGGCATGTACTTGAATTCCTCTCCCCTACTCGGGTCCTTATACACGGCTAAGCCACATGTCTTCCGTCGAACAAAACTACACGGAGTGTATAATATTTACACGGTGTGTATGGTGTTATTTTCCAACTGCCCGTGTCATCTGTTACATGGCCGACTACTCGGCTTGACACCACACGACATGTTACACCCACACACAGAGTGTACACCACCCTGTTTCCCAGCCACATGGCTAACTCCACACAGTCTGTCCTCGGACAAGCCTACACGGCGTGTCCCACAAGTACACGACGTGTCCAGGGAGAGGTGACATCGACCCGTGTTGTTAGTTACACGGCCGAGTCCCCAGGTCACACTACACGGCGTGTCTAGCATTGACACGGCGTGGTCTATTCAGTAGTTCACCGACCCGTGTCGTTAGTTACACGGCCAGACTCCAGGTCACATTACATGGCGTGTCCATTCGGTACACAGCATGTTTTACCCAAGCCTTTCCCTACCCCGTGTCGCCACCCACACGACGTGTACTCAGGGTACACGGTGTGTACTTAAAAAGTTCATTTTTCTTCCCGAACAGAAGAGAATACACGGCGTGTATAAAAATACTACACGGCGTGTATACTGGGTTTCTGGACAGTATGCCTCAGAAACTTCTCTGGAACCTAGAAAATACCAAAAAACGACACCTAAGTGTCAAATTCCGACCCGTGGGGGCCCATACTCCCCACGAATCAATGTTTGACATTTTATATGTGTCATAACCAAATAAAAAGTCAATGATCCACCAAATTATGGTCAGTGGGGGCCCATACTACCCAAAAACCAAAGTTTGGCATCCATTCTATAAACAAGCTCAAACAAACATACCATATCACAAGGCAAGTATTTATCAAGCAGCTATCACAACAGCATGCTTTATTAGCACAACAACTATCACAACAACATGCAAATTTCTAATGCACCTACATGGCATGGAAACTATGCATGGAATGTGATATCTAGCATGTGCCTATATGATGCATGAGATGGAATACCCTCATCTCATCGGGTAGCAACTAAATAGAACCCATAGATAAAATATAAACTGCACAATCTCAAAGTGTGTCACCCAACGGTAAAAACATATCAACCGTAAAATTGCAAAATCAAAAGAATACAAAATATGAGGTAGATTGGCTTTTCCCTGTACAAGGGTTAGCTATGCCCGGGAACAGCTTATTACCAACTATCGTTCCGTCCTATCCCTGACTACGGCTCCAAATATTAAGTCAAAGAAAATAAACCCCTCTGATACCACTTTGTAACGTCCCGGACCTGGGTGCCACGCAACAGGTGCCTCGAGCCCGGTTCGCCACGTGACCTCAAGCGCATTTCCCCAAACGCCAGAGGCTGTCGACTAGCAGCTAGGGCCCAGGTCTGATAGTGGGGAAACTATGCCCTCATTTTTCAAAGTGTAGCGTAGCAGAATACAAAATAAAACATACAACGACAGTGGAAGCAGTAAACATACACAACTGAAATAAACTACAGCAGTGGATATAACTAACAGTTTGTAAGTGATGATGCTACATGTTTCAAGTTCTATGAAAACAGCCAGAACATGTTATACATCAATACAGTACAACAAGACATAGAGTACAGCAAAACAAGAAAAACAGTTGGCAGCGGCATCGCGAGCCCAGGCTCGGTCCCATGCCCTCCTACTCCACAACAATATTCAAGTACCTGTATAGGGACTCTTTCCCCTATCTACACCTGAAGCAACATAATCTATTTAGGCCGAAAATCATGACCCAAACAGGGTGTGAGAAATATATCTCAGTAGGCACCCACCAAAGGCCCGTGCCCAACTGCGTGTAAGCATGTAACAATAGCGTGTAGTAATAAATTGCAATAAAGTAAGCAGTACTCAAAAGTAACAACTACCAGTTATATTTTCCTTTTTAATATTCATTTAATCCATTTAATATAAGAACTCACCACTGTGAATTTCTAAGTAAACAGTCCACGTCCTCAGACAAACAAAACCTTACCCTCAGGTAAGCAGAATCCAACCCATAGGTATAGACCTCAGGCATAACAGAAATTACCCTCAGGCATAGGAAGTGTCTCCCTCAGGCACAGAAGTCAAGCCCTCAGGCACGAAAGGTTGCCCTCAGGAGAAATAACTATAGCCCTCGGGCCAAATAGTGCAGTGCCCTCAGGCTAATCACAACAACTCCCTCAGTCTAAATACAAAAACTCCCTCAGGCTAAACAGGTAACCGGGCCATGCTCAACAGTAACAAGCAGTAACAAGAAATTCCTCTCAAGGCAATTCTACAATTACTAATTTAAAGGCATACCCTCGGGTATCCTGGCCAAATGGCTAAACAGTGAAACACACCCCGGGGTGGTTCCGGATCCAAGAAACGATCCCAACCAGCATTTAATTTTCACAATTTAATCACCTATTCAATTCTAGGCATTAAATATAGCAACGGCCTCAGCCACACGACACCCCAACATGGGTTCGTGGCACAAAAATGCACAAAAATGCATGATAGTTGGAAATTTACATCAAGCCACCTACCTTATACGCCAACAAACGTTATACCCGAATGCCGAATCCAGAAACGCCCAAGAACGGCGTAGATCTAACAAAGAACCAAACTCATTCAAACATAAATAACTTACGTTAGGAGAATAATTGGTAAGAACGGTACCAGGAGAGGAGAGGGCTTACCCGTGTGGTTCCAATGAAATCGTCCGAATCCAAAACGGATTCCAGAAAAACACCTGGTGGATCTTCAAAGATCTGGCCTCCTCCTTTGGCTCCAAAATGATTCAAGAGTCTCCTCTGCCAAATGAGGAGGCTACTGCCTATTTTAAGCCAAAAAAACAAAGTACACGGCGTGTACTTCTTTCATTTAACTGTTCATTTGGCGGCACTGCCACACTATTCACCCGTCGACCTGAGTACACAGCATGTACTCCTGAGTACATGGCGTGTACTGTCGCCCAGCTGGCGGCGACTCCACCGCCTTACTGTTTAAGCCTGTCGACTGACTACATGGTGTGTAAGGTACCACTACACAGCGGGTAGTCGGTTCCTACACCCCTCATCGCCGACAAGGCTACACGCCCTGTGTACTCATCCCAACACGGCCAAAAGTACACGGCGTGTGGACAAAGTACACGGCATGTAGTTTCGAAATTTAGCATTTTTCCCAATTTTCCATATTTTCTCAAAAACACTTAAGGAAAAGGAAAAAAGAAGAAGCACGTACCTCAAAAATAAGAACTGGGTTCTTACAATTACCGTGGTGTATATGTGTCCCCATTCAATGTTGGAATGTTTTATATATAGTATTCATTGTATACGCAGTTGGTGTGCCACATATGTTCTTCCTATCATTGTTACTATACTGTATTCACCTTTAGAATCTTGTATATATTTGATGAATGTGGATGTGATCATTCACCCTAGGGCTTTTGTCTGTACTTCCTAGATCCAATGGGTAATTACTCCAGTTTCCCCAAGTATTAGATTTAGATATAACACTCCCAAATTAAGATAAACATGCATACATATTTTAGACAACTGGCCGATTATTTTTATAATCAACCAAATATAAAATCTGATTTGGATTATATATCCTAAACAAGAATGTTATTTTTTCAAGGGGAATCTCAAGGTTGATTTTATTTAAAGAATGAACTTTATTTCATCCATCGTTTAACTTTAATGGCAAAATGGTTTCCGTTTTCCAAAATTATTCAATGAATTTCATGATTTCTTCAAAAATCAGAATCTAAAAAGAAAATAACATTATTAATTAATATAATTATCCTATTATTATTTAACCCCCATTACTTAAGTGAGATCCTTGAAATATTTCATTCTTTCATAAAAAAATTTATGAAAATTCCCATGATTTGTTTGTTGTTTTGAGAGGACTACCATTGTTTATTTATTAAAAGCTTACTTTGAAATTAATGTATTTGGGAGAGGACTAACATTGTTTATTTGGAAGGAAATCTAGGATCTTATCACTACGACACCCGTGGAGGATTTACCTTCAGAATTTCCTAAGCTCCAGATCTTGTTCCACTAATTGGGGCTTGAAGAATTTGGTTATCACCCGATCCATTCAACTGTGAATCAAATTATTTTCCACCAGGAGGAACTGTGCCAATCGGGACAGGGATATGCAAGTATTGTAAGAAAGATTCAGACATATTTTGAGCTGAAAGGCACACTGTCCCAAGGAGTGAAATATGGTCATATCTCATAAATTAATCACACAAAAATAATATTATTAACTTCTCAATGTTCATTTAAAGGGAAACATTATCACTAATGAATATTTATCTAACTAAAGGAAATTAACATCAATATAAACTATTTATAAATACATACAGGGTATAAGATGTATAGTTTTTATCCATGATCCATTCCTGAATAAAAAATTAAATTATCCCTTAAAGATAATATAATCAAAAAATTTATCACATATAATAACATCCCATCCTATTACATTTTCTATTTATTGGTTCCCAAACAAACCATGAGATATTGAATATTATGTCTTCCATTCAATTTCCTATGAGGATATAATATAATAATTTATAAAATCATCTAATTTATTTTTTAAAATCACATATCATTCCTAATAATTCTATTTAGTTAAGGCTAAACCTATAATAATAGCATCAACCAACCTTTTGTAAATTCTTAGTTCTCTACATAAAAACGTCACTATGTTGGCCCTCATCCCAAAGATAACGGTATTATAATATATCAAAGTCATTCTTTAATGAAATAAAATATAATAATTGATAATCCAGTCATTTCTTTTTTGATACATCTCTTCAACTAAGAAGCATTCCTTAAATGATTTCATGTCAGAATATATTATTGTAATATAATTTTATATCATATGTAATTTTAGAAGTAAATTTTATTTTGTAACATCATCAAATGTGAAGAAGGGGTTTTTATATTTTATTCAATCCTATGGCTATTTATGTATTTAAGAAATACCTTTCCAACATCTTCCACCAACACTCATATGTCTCTTAATTAACACCATTCAACACCAATGATCTCAGATGAGAGGTTGTCATCCACTAAGTGGGGGGAGAATTTGTGGTATATGTTGATTATAAAATTGTTATTTCTATTCCCATTTCCAAAATTTTATCCTCCTCTTGTCAGTTAGTTCACAAATATCACATCCATAATGTAATATTGATGATCAAAATGGGAGATAGAGAGATTATGAATGTATAACAGACGATATTTTTGATTTCAAAGTTCAAACTCTCTTTTATCAAGTGGATACATTCTTGTATCCAATAGTTATTATCCCACTATCTACTTCATCAACTAATTATCAATGATGAATTAATTGAAATATAGATCAGGATGACATTTCATAACTCCAATAATAATTAAAAGGTTAATTAAATTGAAACATAACATTAAAAATAATCTCACATGCATATTTTATCTTCCTCTATTTTCCTCAAGTTCCTCCATGTTAACTAATGTTTTGTGAGATGTTCTTTTATGAATAATGACCCAGTTTTGTGGCCCAATATTGTCATTTTTTTTCATCGAGTACCACTCAAAAATATAGCACACCTTACCCAATAACATGGAAAATCTGATTATAGAGATATTTCATTTCTATATCACTTCATCAACTATCATGATTAGTCCATAAATCCTAGACTACCTCATATTCTGTTATGTTTCAAGATCATTAAATATAAATTTAAAAATTATCCAATATGATTTTGAGAAATCTCAATTTGAATCATTAATCTTACTACAAAAATATGATATTCAATTTTGGATACATTATGAAATCAGTCCAATTACTGTGTAATGATAATTATAAAAATGCAATATTTAAAATCATGTAATGATTCAATCTGTCATGGGATAATCCTCAATAAAAATCAAACTCTAGTATCATGTATTATATATCTCCCCAAATATAAATTGAGATCTAAAACCATATTCCTCATCCATGAATCCATTATGGATTAATAAATTAACTTGTGGTGTAATACTGTTGGTCATAATTTCTCTATGTAATTTACTAAGTTGAATTTTGACATATCTATTATGATTACGAGATGACATTCAATTACACTAGTTCATGAGTGTTTTAGGACCTCACTCCTTGAAACATGAAATATTTCACTATTATGTGATATCTATGTAAAATAAAACAGATAATACCTCAGATAACTATCATGTAGAAACATGTGTATTGCACTATGACTCTCACATTAGAGAAAATGCATACTATGATTCAACTCATTGTGGTATAGTGTAAACCACATCACGATATGATGAATCAATATAAATATTCACTCAAATTATTCATAAGAAAATAATAGATTCAGACAAATACATTGCACTATGATTTCTTACAACATTGTTTTTCACCAAATTCTTTTAAGTCAAAGTCTTGACATATTCTTCTATCATATCCTTAGTCAATATTATTATATAAAAATCATTATAATGACATTGAAAAAACTAAAACTCATGAATCAATCATGATCCTTATTCCTCGTTAACATTCTCCACTACCCACATGATACAGATATTATATAAAAATCATTATACCAATCACATGGATAGCACCTCAAGAGAACCTAAAAGACATGAATAAAAAACATGCATATATATATAAAATGTGTTCATGTGTTCTGAACTACTCATTAAAGGTAGAATTCATATCCACTTTATTTATGAGGTTTATTCCACCACACCATCAGTTTTTAATATTTTCAGAGATATCAATCCCTTAGTATGAAAGCATTATCAAAAATGGAATCTCTGATAATCATCTTAAGGAGTCAAATAGTCTATTTATTTTCTTCATACATTAAGTTATTATTTTTTTAGGATTTCTGTATTTATGCTATTTATACATACATTCCAGATTTGGGTGGTTTCTATGTAGAATTAGAAGTTCTTAGGGTTTTGTGAATTTAATTATAGAGGATAGGAGGTAAAAATCAATCCATAAAGGATCTTTTTATCTAGTCCATGGATCTCTTATATATTTATGACAATTTTGTTGAATCCTTCTAGGTATAAATACTAGTTACTATTGTAGTAAAAGTAATCTATTGATACAACCTATTCATTGAGGACATGTATGTGATGTTCTCCATCTTTTCCCACATTGGTCGATCAATTACACCATGTTTAAAGACATATAGTTTGGATATCTATAAATAATCATTGTCTAGTGTAAAAATAGGTGTTGTGAGATTTATAATTGGCCTATGATGTATATTCCTATATATCTCGGTAAAGGGAATCATAAAATATAGAGTTACTTTCACTATAATGAGGCATGTTGCACCTTTTATGGTTTTTTGACAAGGACCAAAATAGTTACTTTAAAGGAAATACAACCATGACCATTGATGTTTCAGTTAAGATCATGTTTCTTAGGAAATTATGTAATGGCCCGGACCTCTCTGGTCTATTCCTTTGTGAAAATATGGTGTTTGGGGTGTTCCGGGAGGTCAAGGTGGCTTATCCCCAAAACTTTGCCAATTTTTTCCCTTTTTGTGAACAGTGGCATCGGTGACCCTCGGTGAATAGTTCCAATGGTAGACATTTGTGAACAGTTCTATAGGTAACCTTGTGTGAACAGTGGCATTAGTGACCCTTGGTGAACTGTTCCAATGGTAGAAAGTTGTGAACAGTTCTATCGACAACCTTCTATGAACAATGCCATCAGTGACCCTCAGTGAACAGTTCCAATGGTAGACAGTTGTGAATAGTTCTATCGGTAACCTTTTGTGAACAGTGGCATTGGTGACCATCGGTGAACAGTTCCAACGGTAGACAATTGTGAACAGTTCTATTGGTAACCTTCAGTGAATAGTGGAATCGGTGACCCTTGGAGAATAGTTCCAACGGTAGACAGTTGTGAACAGTTCTATCGGTAACCTTCTGTGAAAAGTGGCATCAGTGACCCTCAGTGAACAGTTCCAACGGTAGACAGTTGTGAACAGTTTAATCAGTAACCTTCTGTGAACAGTTTCATCAGTGACCCTCAGTGAACAGTTCCAATGGTAGACAATTGTGAACAGTTCTATAAGTAACCTTCTGTGAACAGTGGCATCGGTGACCCTCAGTGAATAGTTCCAACAGTAGATAGTTGTGAACAGTTCTATTAGTAACCTTCTCTGAACAGTGGCATCGGTGACCCTCGGTGAACAGTTCCAATGGTAGACAGTTGTGAACCATTCTATAGGTAACCTTATGTGAATAGTGGCATCGATGTCCCTTAGTGAACAGTTCCAATGGTAGACAATTGTGAATAGTTCTATCGGTAACCTTCTGTGAACAGTGGCATCGGTGACCCTCGGTGAATAGTTCCAACAGTAGACAGTTGTGAATAGTTCTATCGGTAACCTTCTGTGAACAGCAGAATCGATGACTCTTAGTGAACAGTTCCAATGGTAGACAGTTGTGAACAGTTCTCTCGGTAACCTTCTTTGAACAGTGGCATCGGTGACCCTCAGGGAACAGTTCCAATGGTAGACAGTTGTGAACAATTCAATCGGTAACCTTTTGTGAATAGTGGCATCGGTGACCCTCGATGAACAATTCCAATGGTAGACAGTTGTGAACAGTTCTATCAGTTACCTTCTATGAACAGTGGCATCGGTGACCCTCGGTGAACTGTTCCAATGGTAGATAGTTTTGAGAAATTCTATCGGTAACCTTATGTGAACAGTGGCATCGGTGACTGTAACGACCCGAAATTTTGAATAAATCTTATTTCCTAATTTTATTTGTTATTTTATTTTTTATACTCAACAAAAATGTTTCATTGATAACATGAGTATAATTAAAATGAGACTGTTGGGTTTTGACTATTATTTGACCATTGGTCAATATGACCGCTGGAAACTAAATGTTTTGATTACTATCTCTAAATACAAGCAATCTTGGTTAATTAATATAGAAAGAAGATTCGATGGCCTCACCCAGTAGTCTTGGACCAATCAAAGCCCATCTAACAGAACTTGGGAAGGAGGTAGCACCACTGGGCTTTGCTCTGGACCAAACCCAAGCTGAACTTCATCGTGTGAAGCTAGAACGGGATCGCCTTCGCGAGAAGTTCAAACTAATAGAAATTACGACTCGTGCGATGTTGGCCGAGCCTCCCTCGGATTCTCTCACCTTAGCACACCTTACACTTAGGTCCTATGCTGGTGTGATAAGGGGCTATGTAAGGAGACCATAATTGCATTGTGTAATCCTTTGTTTTAAATAAAAATTTGGATTTCTTCTTATGATGAAGTTTATGAATTTTCAAATGTCCAGATAAATATAGTATGCTTATTTTTGATAAATTTTAGAGAAAGGATATTTTAAAAATGTTTAGGTAAACCTTAAATAAATAAAAATGTGTAATTATTTTCAAAAAATGGTCTTCTACAATTATGTTCACTACGAAATTTCGAGTCTAATAAGATCAACTTGATTTTTGATGAATTGTAAATTATGAATAGTGATTTTACGCTTAGGATTAGTAATGTGACCAAATGTATTAGTAATCTCACTTAAAGAAAGTATTAATATAATCTAGGCACCTTGATTAAGTAATGTGATTCAATAAAATGGTTAAATAACGGTTTCATAAATTATTATTCAAGTATTAGTTTTTTCGAGTGAATAGTGTTTTTTAATTAAAAATTTAATTAAAAATATTTAGAAAATTATTTTTATAAAACGGATTTCATTTTTGAACTCAGAGCACCGATTTTATGCTATGGTAATTTTTGGCGTTTTTTTTCTGAAAAAATGAATTTTCGGTGAATAGTGTTTTTATTTAAAAATTAAATTAAAAATGTTTAGAAAATTATTTTTATAAAATGGAGTTCATATTTGTAATCAGAGCGTTGATATTTGGTTAAGGTGAAATTTTGAGATTATTCTGAGAAAGTTGAATTTTCGATGAATAGTGAAAATACAGTTTTTAAGTTACGGGTGTCTAATGACATCATTAAATGATGTATTAAGTATATATTCAATATGGTCGAATTGTGAATAGTAAGATAAGGTATGAGGTGTCCCAAGTGGCCAATACCATGGGCAAATACCATGGGTAAGCCCATGGTTTTGCCAAAACCACTAATGAGGTGTCCCTTGGCCATTAATGCCTTGTCCCCTCACTTTCCCTATAAATACCCACCCATTCCTCCTTTGGTTTTCACTCCAAACTCTCCCCCAACGAAGTTCTAGTCTCCTTACCTCCCAAGGAGTCCTCCCAAGGTTCCCCCAATCCCTCAAGGTCCAAAACTTTGAGTTTCAAGAGTCGCGTTTTAAGGTAAGGGATCTGACCTCTCTCTTTCATTTCAAGTAATCTCTTTTATGCCATTCCTTTTATTCTACATGTTCTTATGTTGGAGGATGTTCTTTTATACTCCTCTTAATGCCCTTTTTATGTTCATATAATGATATATCCCCTCTTACTCTCATTATTTCATTTTATGAAGTTTTATGTGGCGCCGTTAGGCTGCCGAAATATTTGTAACAGACTCTTTCTCCCTTCTCATTTTTCAAGATCTATTTTCATGTAAAGTATTTCAAGTTCCTTTTCATTATGTTGGGGTATGATCTCTAAATTTATAATACTGATATTTTATGATCATATGATGAGAGACCCCATTTTATCTCTTCAATTCAGTATTTTGAAGTTTTTAGTGGCGCCGTTAGGCTGCCGAATTTTTAAGTGGTTCTCCACCCTTCTCGTTTTGAAGTTCTACTTTCATGTCAATTCATTCAAGTTCCATTTTGTTATGTTGGGTTATGATCTCTATATCTATCATACTGGACTCTTATGTTCATATGATGAGAAACCCCATTTGATCTCTTCAATTCAGTATTTGGATGTTTTAAGTGGCGCTGTTAGGCTGCCGAATTTTTTTTAGGGGATTCTTTCACCCTTCTCATTCTTTTCAAAGTTCTACATTCATGTCAAGTCTTTCAAGTTACTTTTTAATTATGTTGGGGCATTATCTATATATCTATCATACTGAACTCTTATGTTCACATGATGAGAGACCCTATTTTATCTTTTCAAATCATTTTGTTTGAAGTTTAAGTAACGCCGTTAGGCTGCCGAACTTTCATAAGAGAAATCTAATTTTTGTCTTCCTTCCATGTTTTTCATTTCAAATGGTATGTCCTTGAAATTTCATTACCATGATCATGTATCCTTCTTATTCTGTCCATCTACTGTTTTATGGGTTATTTATGAATGTTTGACCCATTTTCCCTCTCTTTTTAATGTCTTCTAAAACCTCGTAACATAGCCGTTATGCTGCAGAATTTCCGTCTCAAAATGACTCTCTCTTTTTCTAAAGTTATTTTATATTATTAAGTGAATAATCAAAGCTCTTTCTTCTAAAGGTGTATTCACATATATACCAAAATGTTCTATTTTAAATTATGGGATTTACATACATGAGACCCACCTTCCTTTTCTGTGGGTTTTAAAGTGACGTAAAGATCATGTCTTTAAAGCAGTTTTTAAAACGTTATGATTACGAAATGAAACCCATTTATTTTGTGCTATATGGGTTCTTTATGAAATGCTTGACGATGATATATGTGGATCACATGATAATAAAGGCAAATTTAAGGGTGCGCCCTGATAGCGCTCCAATTCATTGGGTAAAGACTTAATCTCTAGAGATGACCATTTTTAACGATGCCTTGGTGAATAACCTTGGTAATTTTTAATGACACCTTGGGGATGGACCTTGGTGAAACGAAATGATTGTCAATATTAAATGTTGCAGCCACATCTTCAAGTTATGAAAAATGTTATTTTTTTTATGAAATGCCTCATGATTTCTTTCTCATGCCTTAAAGTTATTTTCATGTCCTTATTGAAGTATCTCAAGTTCACATGTAAAATGTTCATCTTGTTTCCCTTACTGGGCCTTTTGCTCACCCTTTCTTTTGATGTATGTCCCCAGGTTATGAGATGCAGTAATGAACCTAGGATGAACATAAGGAGAAGCCTTTCAAGTGTTTAAGAAGAATGTTTTTTGTTGTTTTCATGTATTATGTTCCTAGTTTCCAAGACACTAAACCTTAAAGATCCTCAGTTTTGTGTAATGTAATGAAAGTTTATGTTATAAAAAGGCGGGATGCTATAGTTGGTATCAAAGAATGGTTTAGTTATTTGTGGAAATTATGATATGAAAACTCTAGGAAGAACCCTATAGAAAAGTTAAAAAAATAGGAAATCTTCCTGGTATTTTGGTGAGTATTGAGTAAGGGGTTGCCAAGAAAATACATCCCTGTCTAGATACGAGCAGGTAGAGGTGGCTCTGGCACAGATGTACATAGGGGTAAAACCCGAAAACACCGCTTTGGGCTAGACTCGAACGGGAACTGGTACACGACAACGGGCCTTGCTACACTCTTGGTTACAACACTCCCGGTGGATATGCTTTGGTAAATTCATAAGCTTAGTATGAACCATTGTTAAAGGAACAAAGATAAAATAAAATAAAGATTCACATAAGAATATATGATCATGGATAACCTAGATGGGAACCTAGGGGATCACAAGTTAGGTTATACTTTTCTTCTACAAGTTATCCTTATATGCTTTCAGTTCCTTTTCATGATTATTGGCTAAGTACTTAAGCCCCTAATTATGCTTTCTCTTCATAGTTAATGGTGGGAAATGGAAGAACATGTCCAAACAACCAATGTGATAGGAAATGCGACGATTGTCATATTAATATGACAGGGATGATTAGGGGATTAAAATATGATTATTATTTTGGAAGATGTTCACTATTTTGGGGACCATTTATGATCGAGGTAAATAGATTACTACGGTATTTTCATTGAAGAGTAGGGTTGACTCATATTTTGAAGAATCGATGAATTTAAGGTGGAATTATAGTAATTTAGGTTACTTATGGAAATTATTAACCTATCTTGGGGTAAATATGTTTAGGTTAGTTACTTTTTTTTATAAGATGTTAGGAGTGGTTGATGTTGTTTGGAGATGAATGATAAAGTTTACCTTGGAAGACTATGTTATAAAATCCTTATTGTATTTGGGTTTCAATCTTAGTTTGGTTTATTTTGAGGATTTTTAAGGATAGTTATTTATGGAATGGACTATGATGAACTTTGGGTAGTACCATGGAACTTTGAAGATTTAAAAGTAGTTTCCATTCCTATGGGATTATTTCTTTTTGAAGAGTTGTTTTACCTTACCCTTTCTATTTTTGGGATAATGTTTAAAGATAGAAGAAATAGATAGTTAATCTTTTGTGGATTATGAAGATGATTCTTGTGTTTTGATGAGACCAAGTAGTTTTGAATGCTCGTAATTTGGAGAAAAGATTAGTTTTGGGTAGAAACTTATTAAAGGATGAAACTCTACATGAAGATAGGTATATTTTCTTATGTTTTTGTTTTATGTTGTAAATGAATTCCTAAAAATTATGAAAAGGAACGTGAAAAAAAAACGTTGTTGGTTTATGTTTCTTACTTGGTAATCAAAGACCGTTTACACACATCATAAGTTTGGGATTTTCTTATGGTTAGCGTTCTCCTAATCATGTTCTCTATCACTCTCCCCCAGAAATTGACCCTTTGTTTTTCTTCCATGTCCATGTTTTCCTCCATGGAATCCTAGTATGGGTTAACTCAGGTGACCTTTGTACTTCCCTTTCTTTCTTTTAAAATAATAGTTTTACTGACTCCTTTTCCGATGTGGGACTTTCAATGAAATTTCAAAACCCAATTTTAAAAATTGTGAGGACGCAATTTCTTAAGGGGGGAAGATTGTAACGACCCGAAATTTTGAATAAATCTTATTTCCTAATTTTATGTGTTATTTTATTTTTTATACTCAACAAAAATGTTTCATTGATAACATGAGTATAATTAAAATGAGACTGTTGGGTTTTGACTATTATTTGACCATTGGTCAATATGACCGCTGGAAACTAAATGTTTTGATTACTATCTCTAAATACAAGCAATCTTGGTTAATTAATATAGAAAGAAGATTCGATGGCCCCACCCAGTAGTCTTGGACCGATCGAAGCCCATCTAACAGAACTTGGGAAGGAGGTAGCACCACTGGGCTTTGCTCTGGACCAAAGCCAAGCTGAACTTCATCGTGTGAAGCTAGAACGGGATCGCCTTCGCGAGAAGTTCAAACTAATAGAAATTACGACTCGTGCGATGTTGGCCGAGCCTCCCTCGGATTCTCTCACCTTAGCACACCTTACACTTAGGTCCTATGCTGGTGTGATAAGGGGCTATGTAAGGAGACCGTAATTTCCTTGTGTAATCCTTTGTTTTAAATAAAAATTTGGATTTCTTCTTATGATGAAGTTTATGAATTTTCAAATTTCCATATAAATATAGTATGCTTATTTTTGATAAATTTTAGAGAAAGGATATTTTAAAAATGTTTAGGTAAACCTTAAATAAATAAAAATGTGTAATGATTTTCAAAAAATGGTCTTCTACAATTATGTTCACTACGAAATTTCGAGTCTAATAAGATCAACTTGATTTTTTATGAATAGTAAATTATGAATAGTGATTTTACGCTTAGGATTAGTAATGTGACAAAATGGATTAGTAATCTCACTTAAAGAAAGTATTAATATAATCTAGGCACCTTGATTAAGTAATGTGATTCAATAAAATGGTTAAATAACGGTTTCATAAATTATTATTCAAGTATTAGTTTTTTCGGGTGAATAGTGTTTTTTAATTAAAAATTTAATTAAAAATATTTAGAAAATTATTTTTATAAAACGGATTTCATTTTTGAACTCAGAGCACCGATTTTATGCTATGGTAATTTTTGGGGTTTTTTTCTGAAAAAATGAATTTTCGGTGAATAGTGTTTTTATTTAAAAATTAAATTAAAAATATTTAGAAAATTATTTTTATAAAATGGAGTTCATATTTGTAATCAGAGCGTTGATATTTTGTTAAGGTGAAATTTTGGGATTATTCTGAGAAAGTTGAATTTTCGATGAATAGTGAAAATACAGTTTTTAAGTTACGGGTGTCTAATGACATCATTAAATGATGTATTAAGTATATATTCAATATGGTCGAATTGTGAATAGTAAGATAAGGTATGAGGTGTCCCAAGTGGCCAATACCATGGGAAAATACCATGGGCAAGCCCATGGTTTTTCCAAAACCACTAATGAGGTGTCCCTTGGCCATTAATGCCTTGTCCCCTCACTTTCCCTATAAATACCCACCCATTCCTCCTTTGGTTTTCACTCCCAACTCTCCCCCAACGAAGTTCTAGTCTCCTTACCTCCCAAGGAGTCCTCCCAAGGTTCCCCCAAGCCCTCAAGGTCCAAAAATTTGAGTTTCAAGAGTCGCGTTTTAAGGTAAGGGATCCGACCTCTCTCTTTCATTTCAAGTAATCTCTTTTATGCCATTCCTTTTATTCTACATGTTCTTTTGTTGGAGGATGTTATTTTATACTCCTCTTACTGCCCTTTTTATTTTCATATAATGAGAGATCCCCTCTTACTCTCATTATTTCATTTTATGAATTTTTATGTGGCGCCGTTAGGCTGCCGAAATTTTTGTAACGGACTCTTTCTCCCTTCTCATTTTTCAAGATCTATTTTCATGTAAAGTATTTCAAGTTCCTTTTTATTATGTTGGGGTATGATCTCTAAATTTATCATACTGATCTTTTATGATCATATGATGAGAGACCCCATTTTATCTCTTCAATTCAGTATTTTGAAGTTTTAAGTGGCGCCGTTAGGCTGCCGAATTTTTAAGTGGTTCTTCACCCTTCTCGTTTTGAAGTTCTACTTTCATGTCAATTCTTTCAAGTTCCTTTTTGTTATGTTGGGGTATGATATCTATATCTATCATACTGGACTCTTATGCTCATATGATGATAGACCCCATTTGATCTCTTCAATTCAGTATTTGGATGTTTTAAGTGGCGCCGTTAGGCTACCGAATTTTTTTTAGGGGATTCTTTCACCCTTCTCATTCTTTTCAAAGTTCTACATTTATGCCAAGTCTTTCAAGTTCCTTTTTAATTATGTTGGGGAATTATCTCTATATCTATCATACTGAACTCTTATGTTCACATGATGAGAGACCCTATTTTATCTTTTCAAATCATTTTGTTTGAAGTTTAAGTAACGCCGTTAGGCTGCAAAAACTTTCATAAGAGAAATCTAATTTTTGTCTTCCTTCCATGTTTTTCATTTCAAATGGTATGTCCTTGAAATTTCATTACCATGATCATGTATCCTTCTTATTCTGTCCATCTACTGTTTTATGGGTCATTTATGAATGTTTGACCCATTTTCCCTCTCTTTTTAATGTCTTCTAAAACCTCGTAACATAGCCGTTATGCTGCAGAATTTCCGTCTCAAAATGACTCTCTCTTTTTCTAAAGTTATTTTATATTATTAAGTGAATACTAAAAGCTCTTTCTTCTAAAGGGGTATTCACATATATACCAAAATGTTCTATTTTAAATTATGGGATTTACATACATGAGACCCATCTTCCTTTTCTGTGGGTTTTAAAGTGACGTTAAGATCATGTCTTTAAAGCAGTTTTTAAAACGTTATGATTACGAAATGAAACCCATTTATTTTGTGCTATATGGGTTCTTTATGAAATGTTTGATGATGATATATGTGGCTCACATGATAATAAAGGCAAATTTAAGGGTGCGCCCTGATAGCGCTCCAATGCATTGGGTAAAGACTTAATCTCTAGAGATGACCATTTTTAACGACGCCTTGGTGAATAACCTTGGTAATTTTTAATGACACCTTGGGGATGGACCTTGGTGAAACGAAATGATTGTCAATATTAAATGTTGCAGCCACATCTTCAAGTTATGAAAAATGTTATTTTTGTTATGAAATGCCTCATGATTTCTTTCTCATGCCTTAAAGTTATTTTCATGTCCTTATTGAAGTATCTCAAGTTCACATGTAAAATGTTCATCTTATTTCCCTTACTGGGCCTTTTGCTCACCCTTTCTTTTGATGTATGTCCCCAGGTTATGAGATGCAGTAATGAACCTAGGATGAACATAAGGAGAATCCTTTCAAGTGTTTAAGAAGAATGTTTTTGTTGTTTTCATGTATTATGTTCCTAGTTTCCAAGACACTAAACCTTAAAGATCCTCAGTTTTGTATAATGCAATGAAAGTTTATGTTATAAAAAGGCGGGATGCTATAGTGACCCTCGGTGAATAGTTCCAATGGTAGACAGTTGTGAACAGTTCTATCTATAACCTTCGGTGAATAGTTCTATCGGTAACCTCTAACGGTAGGTGTACAATGTTTCCATAATGGTAGGTGTAAAGTGTTTCCAGAACGGTAGGTGTACAGTGTTTCCAGAATGGTAGGTGTACTGTGTTTTCAGAATGGTAGGTGTACAGTGTTTCCAGCTTCCTACAATTTCACCCCTTTAACGTTTCCTTTGATATAAAATGCATTTAAAGCCTCGTTTTATGGACTCCAAGGACGATTCAAAAGCCATAACTCCTATATTAATTGTTCCTAAGGCTCGGGATGTTTTTACTTGGTCAAACTGCATGGTTTAATGTGATCCTCTTTTAATGGGAAATCAAGCATATCATAAACTATTACTCGGTTAAATCATCAAAAGGGACAAGATATCTTCCCCCCTTGTTCTTCCTCCTTGTTCTCTAGTGTGAGACGACAAAACCTTTCCATCCTTCCCATTGGAATCGTGAGATCAAACTTTTTCCCATGGATTGTCTTACTCAACATCCTTCTTGCTACAAGTGTGCCCCCTGTTTCAGTGCAACCAAATAGTATCCATCAATCTTTGATATAAGGTATGTTTTATCGTCATTATTTTGAGGTTCATCTTCTCTTGTTTCTCCTTTACATATAATAGCATTTAATTTTAATGATTCTAATGGAGTTTTCTTGGGTTTTGGTTGGTGTGGTTGTACCGTGGCATCCTCGGGTGGATGCAATTATCACGAGAGGAGGCGATCGTGACCTGTTGTGTGGACTGTTCTCATATAAATAATGCCAATAACTATTTGAGCTGGGGGATTCATTGCTTCTCTTTTCTCTTACATGCAAATATATTGTTAGCATGTTTTATCCCACTAGATCACAATGGAATTGACATAATAAATATTTGAATGGGATAAATAAATTGATATCGATTGTATATTATTGCCTCTTGTTTTGCTAGATAGTGTAATATCCATACTTTCTTCATTTAGCTATTCATTGTTTATGTAAATTTTTAAATAACGTTAACCGGAATTAATTGATAACTGTTTGGATATAGATAAATAGGCATGTAAATGAATCTGGTTCTTCTTGTTGTAATTTGATGTTAATCAAATTGGCGCAGTAAGCATGTTTAATTATTTGTGATAACTTACTAATTAGGTTTTCCAAATTTTGAACCTGCAAATAAAAATCGGTTAACCCAAGATGGATTAAAGAACCAGTTGTTTGATAAAATATAATTCATTGTAGGTTTTTGATTTACCCTCTTTATTATTAAAGGTCCAAGAGCCAAATTGTTAATATATTTGTTTTCCTGCTGCTATTGTTGTGATGTGATCATGGATGGTTGTTGTGATTTGTGGGGGCATGGAGGCCTTTTGGTTGTGGAAAAAAATGACAGCTAGAGTGGTGAGATGCATTGGTTTATGCATGTGGGTGTCAGGGAGGACACTAGGGATGATGGAATGGGATGGATGTGATTTTTGGATGTGTGTTGTTTCTTTTTGGTTGATTATCTCTTTTACTTTTCCCTACTGCTTAAGGCAGTTGGTCTTGCTTACCCTACTTCCGAAAGAGGCGAAGACGTGCGGGTTATGATATGTGATTTCCGTGTTTAGCTTCTCAAGGGAGGATGGGTCTACGGTCCTTCTATAGGTGGTAAAGACTCGATGGGTAGTACATCTACTCACCGTGTTGATCCCCCTTGTGTTTAGTAGCATAGAATATTTTTCTAGAATTTATGGGAATGTGGGAAAGTAATTATGTTTTGAATAATTTAATAAATGGTGTTAACCCATGGGGTTGGAGTTTTCCGGAACATAATGATGAGGTTGTAATTTTTAAAGGTACAATGGACATTGGGTGTGATGCTAATGAAATTTAATAAGGAATTGTTATTGGTTAATTAATATTTAAAGAATTAATTAACATAAAGTGAAACTAATAAAAAGGGAATGAAATAATTTATTAAATCTTTTTTTAAATGGTTGTGTGCCTATATGATACCTAGTCTTAAAAGTGGCAGCCGGGAGTCCAAGAGATGTTAGCTATAGTTGAGTCTAAGACTAGGTTATTCCTGTAGTTTGGTTGCGAGCTATAGTATATTTTGTACTTTTTTTCCTATACGCTACTCCACCCTGTTAGTAAGGGAAACTGACACCCTGAGGATTATGAGCCCTGGGGGTGTTTTCCCCAAATTCTGGTGGGAGGATGGATGGTTGACTACCCCCTTTGGCCCCACTCTCTTCTCTTGGTAGTTAATTGTACTGGTAGGCAGAGTGGTTAGTTTTCCCCATATATGTGTGTATAGGGCTATAATGGATTGTGGTTATTCACACACATATATTTTGGATATAGTATCCTATGAACTAATATAGGTGTAACATGTATAGGTTGTGATGGATTGAGGATCCTTACTCGGTGTATGGGATGTAATGGCTTGAGGTATAATACCCGACGTATGGTACACGTTATGCGAGCTGTGGTGGCTCCTGAAAACTACCTGGTTACTTTCTTGTGTGGATGTGGTGGTTTTGTTGCATGAGGTTCATATTGCGGTGCTTAACCCAGGTGTATGCGGGAAAGCCTTTTTGGAGAGTGATGCTTTGGACGTACGACGTCGGGGAAAAGCGGAAAACCAGTGGGGAAGTAGTAGCGGGGTACCCTTGATATTCTTTATTATATTATATACTATTGTATGCATTACTTGGTGAGAGTGTCGATGGTGAGGTTGGGAACTTAGTATTCCTAATTAGGCGATGAGTTAGTTTCACTTGTTTTTCATTGTGCTTTAGCATGCTTTCTTTACTTTTTCATGAGAGGATTTGGGGAGGATCCTACTGAGTATACTGTTATACTCACCCTATGTATATATAAACTATTTTTTTAGGTCACTTGGAGCAGGTTGGAGATCAAGCTGGTTTCTATGAGCTTGGGGTTGCAGGATCTATTCGGGCTTGTGGTTGCTGCTGTTTTTACTTTCTTTTGGGTACTTTTAGTTTTCCCCTTCCAGTTTTAGTAGTTTTTCATGACATTACATATGTGCACTTGGGTTTTAATTTATATTTTAGTTCTGAGTTGGATTTGGTTGGTGTCTATCTTATCTCTCTCTTCTGTATGTGTTATCTTAGAGGGTAATGCCTCCCATTTGTGTGTTTACTATACCCTCAGTGCTAGTCGCCAACCCAAGGCCTACTCGAGGCAGGACTCGGGGGTCATTATCTCCCTTCTCACATTGTCATCCCAGGAGGGGTACACTTTGTGGGGAGGGGGTCATGATAGAGTGGTATTAGAGGTCTGGTTAAGGGATAGGATGGAGTTTGGAGTTAGGCACAAGTGTGGTTGCATGGGTTGGTAGGGAAACAGTGTCATTCATGTTTAGCAAGTGATGTAAACACTGGAGACTGGCTAAGACATAGGCGTTTAGGGCCCCTTATGATCTGATGTACAGACCTTTAAGTTTATAATGGATACTAAATGAGGTGATACTAGTCGCATGGTAGAGACCTAGGAAAGTATCATGCATCATTATTCTTTGTGCCTGTGTTTGAATTGGTAGATCTTAGAATAGGTTAATCTAAAATTAATAAAAGAAAAAAAAAATTAATTAATTAATGTTTAGTCTTTCATATTCCTAGTTTAGGAGCCCTAACTATTAGTTATTTTATAGGTATGGCTCCAGGTTGATGTCCTCGTCAGGATCACATAGAAGATGTCCAGCAGGTTGTTCCAGCAGATCGTCGTAGGGTAGATGTTGATGACGATGACACTTGGAGGAAGACACTCCGAGAGTTTCTGTGCCAGAGTCTGCAGAAGTACGAGGGATTCATTTCAGATGCAGTCATGGAAGACTAGTTAGAGGAGGTCGAGATCGACTTCAGTTAGATCCATTCTTGGAAGGAAAATTGGGTGTCCTTGGTTGTGACGATGCTACGTGGAGCAGCGAGTCAGTGGTGGTTCTTATTCCTCGGGGATTGTGAGGAGTCAGTGATCTCATGGGAGGAGTTCTAAGACAAGTTTAGAGTTGAGTTTATTTCTTCGACCGCGAAGGTGTCCAGTCACCAGGATCTTCTTACCCTTCGATAGGGGAGCTTCAGTGTGCGAGAGTTTGGAATCTGTTTCAGGAACCTTTTACGAAATACTTCGGACCAGTTTCCAGATGAGGAGGCCAGGGTGAGGAATTTTGAGGAGGCTTTTCATCTAGAGATCCAGCACCAGGTCACCCCATTCATGATGAAGACATATCTTGAGGTGCTGGAAAGGGAATATGTTATCAGGAGGACTTCAGCTAGAACCGAATCATCACGAGAGGGGAGTCATCGTGATTCCTCACGAAGCAGATCTGTGGTCTGGGGTTCCCAATTTTCAGGGCAGAAGAGTTTTCATTCAGCCAGGGGTAGGTCCCAGACCTTCACATCTCATTTCTATGGAGTCAAAAACTCTTAGTCCTATACCAAGGGATTCAGTGCTTTTTTTTCTTGTGGTGGTCAAGGTCATCAGTAGTAGGAGTGCCTGACCTTTCAGAGAAATCATCACACACCAAGTGCTCCACTCCAGGTTCCTCCGTTGAGCTAGTTCCAGCCGAGGCAGCAGTAGTATATTGCACTAGATTTAGATCAGTAGAGGATAGATGGGGCAGTAATAGGATAGCCCCGTGATGCTCCCTGTCCTTAGATAGCAGAGCACGGACATGGTGGTGGTCATCACCAGGGTTAGAGAGGCCATGGAGGAGGTCATGGTCAGCTTCATGCTCTAGCATTTCCATCTCCAGGCGAGCCAGACACCGTTCGAGGTACCCTTTTCTTGTTTTCTACCTTGGTGTATGCCTTGTTTGATTCAGGAGTGACACACTCCTTCATATCACCTACCCTTGTCCATTCTTTGGGACTTGAGGTAGAGAGGCTTCCAATTCCCTTGGTGTTGACTACGCCAATTGGATGTCGAGCTGACTTGTTTGAAGTATGTAGAAATTGTGATCTAGTGTTGGGGCAGCACCGCTCTTGGGGAGATTTCCTATATTTACAAATACAACCATATGATGTCATCCTCATCATATATTGTTTGTATTCGGTGTAGGATATCGTGGATTGATTCCGGAAGAATGTCATTTTCTTTGGTGCGGATGGAGAGCTAGTGGTGTTTGTTGGTGAGTGAGATCCTCGGATGGGTCATAGGCACGTTCTTTCATTATCATCCATGATGGATGAGATGATGTTTAGTTCTTTAGAGGTTCAGTAGTTGGCTTTTCCTAGGGTCGTAGAAGAGTACCCTGATGTCTTTCCAGAAGAGGTTGTAGCATTACCCCCTTGATGAGAGATCAAGTTTGGGGTCATGATACCACCAGGAGCGTCTCCTATCTCTATGTCTCCAAATAGGATGGCCCCTTCTGAGTTATGAGAGCTACGTATACATCTTGATGGTTTGTTATAGTGTGGTTTTGTTCAGCCAATTGTGTCACCATGGGGTGCACCAGTTTTTCTCATGAAGAAGGCTGATGACAGTTTACGGTTGTGTGTCGATTATCATCGCTTAAACAAAGTGACAATAAAGAATCTCTATCCTCTTCTACAGATTGATGATTTATTTGATTAACTGAAGGGTGAAAGTTGGTTCTCAAAGATCGACTTGCGTTCAGGATATCATCAGATGCATGTGAAGGATGAGGATATCCTGAAGACTGCTTTCTGTTGTCATCATGGGCATTATGAGTTCATTGTAATGTCGTTCGGCATGAAGAATGATCCATCTATGTTCATGGGATTGATGAATGTTGTGTTCTATTAGTTCATGTATAAGTTCATGGTAGTTTTCATCGATGACATCCCTGTGTACTCCACATCTATGGAGGAGCATGCATAGCATCTACATGCTATTTTGGGAGTTCTTCGTCAACATCAGTTGTTTGGGAAGTTTCTAAAGTGTGAGTTTTGGGTTCTAGAAGTCCATTTCTTGGGGCATTTTATGTCCCAGTAGGGAGTAGTTGTGGATCCATCGAAGATAGAAGCATTTGTGTCTTGGGAAGCCCCCAAGACAGTGTCAGAGGTGCAAAGTTTCCTTGGTCTCACAGGATACTACAGGAGGTTCATAGACGATTTATCTCAAGTTTTGACTCCTCTTACAGCATTGACCAGGAAGGATCAGGCATTCATTTGGACTTATCAGTGTCAGGTAGCTTTCGAGTATCTAAAGTAAAAGTTATTAAGTGATACAATTCTTTGTCTTTCAGCTGAGGGAGTTCAGTTTGATGTTTTCTATGACGCTTCGCATCTGGGTTTGGGTTGTGTTCTAATGCAGAAAAGATCAGTTGTTTCTTATGGGTCTTGGTGGTTACGTCCCCATGAATGTAATTATGCCACTCATGATCTTGGGTTGGCATCCATGGTGTTTGATCTAAATTTGTGGAGACATTAACTCATTGGTGAGCACTTTTTGGTTTTCAACGATCATAAGAGTTTGAGGTATGTTTTCTCCCAGCGTGACTTGAACTGATTACAATGTTGGTGGATGGATTTCTTATAAGAATACGACTTCGAAATATCGTATACACCTGGAAATGGGAATGTTGTAACTATTTCACTGATCCAGAAGTCACGTAGTGATACAGTGCGTGAATCTGGTGACTCCTAGAGAGTAATTGAAGAACTGTCAGCATTACATCTTGATATGGGAGAAGTTGGGGGTAGAGGTTGTCTTTTTCAGATGATTGTGCAGTCATCTCTCATGAATCAAGTGGAATATTCCCAGTTGGGCGATCTTGAGGTGGAGGTGTAGAGAGACCGAGTTGTTTGTGGTGAGGCCCCTGATGGTTGGTCAGAGGATGAACAACACTGAGTGTTATATCACGGAAGGCGTTTTGTTCCTTTGATGATGTGCAAGATGGTTCTCAAAGAGTTTCATAGTTTTCCTTTAGTGGTACATCCTGGAATGACAAAGATGTGTCAAGCCTTGAGAAGCCAATTTTGGTGGTCTGGACTGAAGCATGCGGTTGCAGAGTTTGTGTCACAATGTTTGGTCTGCCAGAAGGTGAAGGCCGAACACCATGTTCATGGTGGTCTGCTCCAGTCATTAGATATTCCTCCGTGGAAGTGGGAGGAAAACTCAATGGACTTTGTTACTAGTTTACCCCGATCTTCGGTAGGACATGATTCTATTTGGGTGGTAGTGGATCGCTTAAAAAAATCATCCCACTTTATAGTAATCAAGGAGTCAAGCTCAGTGGAGGTTTTGTCAAGGAAATATCTAGAGGAGGTGGTGAGACTTCATGGAGACCCAAGGACGATCATTTCTGATTGAGGTCCTCGATTTACTTCTAGGGTGTGGAGAGGTCTCCAGCATGCTTTCGGTTCTCAACTATTCCTTAGCACTGCTTTTCATCCTCAAATGGATGGTCAGACAGAGCAAACCATCCAGACTCTTGAAGACATGTTACGCTCTTGTGTTATTGATTTTGGAGGTTCGTGGATGAGGCACTTACCATTGGTGGATTTTGTTTACAATAATAGTTTTCACTCCACCATAGGTGTAGTTCCATTTGAAGCCTTGTATGGTCGACCTTTCCATTCTCCATTGTATTGGACTGGGGTCAGAGAGTCAGCAATTCTCAGACCAGAACTAGTGTAGAATACAATAGATATGGTTCAGGTGATTCATGATAGGATGAAGACAGCACAAGATCGTCAGAAATCATATGTTGATCAAAGGAGGAGACCCTTAGAGGTTAATGTTGGGGATCATGTGTTTCTGAAGGTGACTCCCTGTCATGGGCAGCCAAGGTTTGGTCATGGGAGTAATCTTTTCCCCCACTTTGTTGGGCCTTTCGAGGTGTTATCTTGTGTTGGATCTATTGTGTATCGAGTAGCACTTCCCCCACAGATGATTCAGATACATGATGTTTCCCATGTATCACAGCTCTGTCATTATCCTCATGATGAATCTCACATCATAGATTGGGGAAATATCGATGTTGATGATGATGAAACCTTTGAGGAGCGACCTGTGGATATCCAAGACCGCAAGGAGAAGGTGTTGTGCGGGTGTTATATCCCCTTGGTTCGTGTCTTGTGGCGACATGGTGGCATGGAGGAGGGTACCTGGGAACGTGAGTCACATATACGTGCTCAGTACCCAGAGTTGTTTGATGTTTAACTCTTTTCATGTATCGATGTAGCCTTTGTGGTTATAAAACTTTCATGTTTATAAAATGGCTTCCTTTTATTGATTTTGTGGCTTGCTCTCTTTTGAGAGGTATCTCGATGGGTGGTTGTTCAGACCCCATTTCTTTTTCACTTTAGGTGGGTTTTGAATTATTGGGGATGAGAATGTTTTGAGAGGTATTTGATGTAATGGCCACGTACTCTCTGGTCCATTCCTTTGTGAAAATATGGTGTTTGAGGTGTTCTGGGAGGTCAAGGTGACTTATCCCCAAAACTTTGCCAAATTTTTTCATTTTTTGAATAGTGGCATTGGTGACCCTTTGTGAATAGTTCCAACGGTAGACAGTTGTGAACAGTTCTATCGGTAAACTCTTGGGAACAGTGGCATTGGTGACCCTTGGTGAACAGTTCCAACGGTAGACAGTTATGAATAGTTCTATCAATAACCTTCTCTGAATAGTGGCATCGGTGACCCTTGGTGAACAGTTCAATGGTAGACAGTTGTGAATAGTTCTATCGGTAACCTTCTGTGAATAGGGGAATCGGTGACCCTCGGTGAACAGTTCCAATGGTAGACAGTTGTGAACAGTTCTATCGGTAACCTTTTGTGAACAGTGGAATCGGTGACCCTCGGTGAACAGTTCCAATGATAGACAGTTGTGAATAGTTCTATCGGTAACTTTCTGTGAACAGTGGCATCGGTGACCCTTGGTGAATAGTTCCAATGGTAGAAAGTTTTGAACAGTTCTATCAGTAACCTTCTGTGAATAGTGGCATCGGTGACCCTCGGTGAACAGTTCCAACAGTAGACAGTTGTGAATAGTTCTATCGGTAACCTTCTCTGAATAGTGGCATCGGTGACCCTTAGTGAACAGTTCCAATGGTAGATAGTTGTGAACAGTTCTATCGGTAACCTTCTATGAACAGTGGCATCGATGACCCTTGGTGAACAGTTCCAATGGTATATAGTTATGAATAGTTCTATTGGTAACCTTCAGTGAATAGTTCTATCGGTAACCTCTAACGGTAGGTATATAGTTTTTTTAGAATGGTAGGTGTACAGTGTTTCTAGAATGGTAGGTGTATAGTGTTTCTAGAACGGTAAGTGTACAGTGTTTCCAACATCCTACAGTTTCACCCCTTTAACATTTCCTTTGACGTAAAATGCATTTAAAGACTCATTTTAAGGACTCTATGGCTGATTCAAAGTCCATAACTCCTATATTAATTCTTCCTAAGGCTCAGGATGTTTTTACTTGGTCAAACTACGTGGTTTAATGTGGTTCACTTTTAATGGGAAATCAAGTGCATCTTAAACTTTCGCTCAGTTAAATATTCAAAAGGGATAAGATATCTTCCTCCCTTGTTCTTCCTCCTTGTTCTCTGGTGTGAGATGCTCGAACCTTTCCTTCCTTCCCGTTGGAATCGTGAGATCAAACTTTTCCCCAAGGATTGGTTTCCTCGACGTCCTTCTTGCTACAAGTGCACCCCCTGTTTCAGTGTAACCAAGAAGTATCCATCAATCTTCGATATAAGGTATGTTTTATTGTCATTCTTTTGGGGTTCATATTCTCCTGTTTCTCCTTTCCATATTATAGCATGTAATATCCATGCTTCTAATAGAGGTTTCTTTGGTTTCAGTTGGTACGGTTGTACCGTGGCATCCTCGGGTGGATGCAGTTGTCGCGAGAGGAGGCGATCGTGACCCGTTGTGTGCATTGTTCTCGTATAAAGAACATTAAGAACTATTTAAGGTAGTGGATTTGTTGATTCTGTTTTCTTTTACATGAAACTGTATTTTTAGCATGTTTTATCCCACTGGATCATAATGGAATTGACATAATAAATATTTGAACGAGATAAATAAATTGATATCGATCGTATGTTATTGCCTCTTTTTGTTGCTAGATTGTGTGATATTCATACTTTATTCATTTATCTATTCGTTATTAATGGAAATTGGTAAAGAAATTAAACCAGAATTAATTGATAGCTGTTTGGATATAGATAAAGAGGCATGTAAATGAATCAAGTTCTTCTTGTTGTAATTTGATGTTAATCAAATTGGCGCAGTAAGCATGTTTAATTATTTGTGATAACTTACTTATTAGGATTCCTGAATTTGGAACCTCCGAATAATAATCAGTTAACCTAAGATGGATTAAAGAAACAGTTGTTTGATAGAAGATAATTCCTTGTAGGGTTCTGAGTTACCCTATTTATTATTAAAGGGCCAAGAGCCAAATTATTAAGATGTTTGTTTTCCTGCTGCTTGTGTTGTGATGTGAGCCTGGATGGATATTGTGATTTGTGGGGGCATGGTGTCCTTTTTTTTATGGTATCAAATGCCACCTAGAGTGGATAGATACATCGTTTTATGCATGTGGGTGTCGGGGAGGGCATAAGGGATGATGGAATAAGATGGATGTGACTGTTGGATGCTTGCTGTTTTTTTGGTTGATTATCTGTTTCACTTTTCCCCACTGCCTAAGGTAGCTGGTCTTGCTTACCCTTCTTCTGAAAGAGGTGAAGATGTGCAGGGTATGACACGTGCTTTCTATGTTTAGCTTCTCAAGGGAGGATGGGTCTACGCTCTTTCTATAGGCGATAAAGACTCAACGGGTAGTATATCTACTCACTGTGTTGATCCCCCTAGTGTTTAGTAGCATAGAATGTTTTTCTAGAATTCATGGGAATGTGGGGAAGTAATTATGTAATGAATAATTGAATAAATGGTGTTAACCCATGGGGTTGGAGTTTGCTGGAACATAATTATGAGGTTGTAATTTTTAAAGGGACAGTGGACATTGGGTGTGATGCTAATGAAATTTAATGAGGAATTGTTATTGGTTAATTAATTTTTATAGAATTAATTAACGTAAAGTGAAACTAATAAAAAGGTAATGAAATAATGTATTAATGTTTTTTTTAAATGGTTGTGTGCCTATAGGATACCTAGTCTTAGAAGTGGTAGATGGGAGTCCGAGAGACGTTAGCTGTAGTTGAGTCTAAGACTAGGTTATGCCCACAGTGTGGTTGTGAGCTATAGTATATTCTATACTTCTTGTATTTATATACTCTAATCCACCCCGTTAGTAAGGTAAACTGACACCCTAGGGATTCTGATCCATGGGCAGTGTTTTCCCCAACATTCCGGTGGGAGGATGGATGGCTGACTACCCCCTTTGGCCCCACTCTCTTCTCTTGGTAGTTACTTGTGCTGGTAGGCACAATGGTTATTTTTTCCCATATATGTGTAAAGAGGGTTTTAGTGGGTTGTGGTTATTCATACACATATATTTTGGATACAGTATCCTATGAACTACTATAGGTGTAACATGTATAGGTTGTGATGGCTTGAGGATCCTTACTCGGGGTATAGGTTATAATGGCTTGAGGTATAATACCTGACGTATGATACATGTTATGCAAGCTTTGGTGGCTCCTGAAAACTACCTAGTTACTTTCTTGCTTGGACATGTTGGTTTTGTTGCACGAGGTGCATATTTTGGTGCTTCGCCCAGGTGTATGTGGGCAAGCCTTTTTAGAGAGAGATGCTTAGGACGTACGACATTGGGGAAATGTAGCAAACCAGTGGGGAAGTAGTAGCGGGTTACCCTTGATATTATTTATTATATTATATACTCTTGTATGCGTTACTTGGTGAGAGTGTCCATGGTTAGTTTGGGAACTTAGTATACATGTTTAGGTGACTAGTTAGTTTCACTTGTTGTTCATTGTGCTTTAGCATGCTTTCTTTACTTTTTCACGAGAGGCTTCGGGGAGGATCCTACTGAGTATACTGTTATACTCACCCTATGTATATATAAACTGTTTTTTCAGGTCACTTGGATCAGGTTGGAGATCAAGCTAGTTTCTATGAGCTTGGGGTTTCAGGAGCTGTTCGGGCTTGTGGTTGCTATTGTTTTTACTTTCTTTTAGGTACTTTTAGTTTTCCCCTTCCAGTTGTAGTAGTTTTTCATGACATTACATATGTGCACTTGGGTTTTCTTTTATATTTCAGTTCTGAGTTGGTGTTGGTTGGTGTCTATATTATCTCTCTCTTCTGCATGTGTTCTCTTAGAGGGTAATGCCTCCCATTTGTGTGTTTACTATACCCTCAATGCTAGTCGCCAACCCAGGGCCTACTGGAGGCGGGACTCGGGGGTCATTATCTCCCTTCTCACATTTCCAACCCATGAGGGGTGCACTTTTTTGGGAGGGGGTCGTGAAATATTATGTATTATAGTTTAAGGCTTTATGACTATGAATCCTTCATATCAGTTTAATGTCATGTGATGTTCACTACTATGCATTGGCTCATTGTAGTAGTTTTTTTGTGGGACATGCTTGTGAGTAAACATTTCTTGTTAGGTCTTGCATCAGGAAGGATATCCATTGGTTTTCTTATTATGTCTGTTAGTATCTAGCCGGGTATGATGGTTGGGTGAAAATACAGTTGTTGTAAAACAATTGAAGAATGTTTCGGTTTTACACAAGATCGATTTCCCAATTGTACCTTTGGCTCATTGGTTGGACACAAGGAGGATAAAGGAATTTCTAATTGCAATAGAAATAAGTTTGGAGTAGCAACGGTGAGATTCATGATCCAAGATAAATCCCTATAGTTTCCCAAGAAAAGGGACTCCATATTGATTATATGTCAAAGATCCTATCGGTTCTGGAGAACTATATGTGAGTACCTAACCATCAATGGAATACATGATAGAAATAGGTTACATATGTGTTTTTAATGACCCATACTTTTATATTGGGTGGGTAAAAAATAGGAATATTCCAAATGGAATTTTCTATAGCTTAACATAGACATAGTGGTGTCAGCAAGGTATTTTGGGTAGTCTGGGAAAATAGATTGAATTGAACTTAGGTGGGTTGTAAGGGGAAATGAGGTTCCCAGATATAACCATTAAGGATAGGGGTAGCCCTAATTAAGGGAATTCTAGGAACATTGTTTGATAGATTTTATCCTCTTATAATGACAGGAAGTGGGATACTTTTCGAAATGGGTTCTCTATTATGGGTTCCTGAAAGATGGGTGTAGCTTTACTAATGGGTATTCTGTGAGGGTGATGTTACACCATATATACTTGGGATTATCTTTTGGAAGGGTTCCATCGCACTATTTCTAATTATGGAATGGTATAAGTTATATATTATAAAATTTAATACTATTAAATAGATTAAACACCCCTAATCTCTATTAGTTTCTCCTAGGTTTGGATTCATAAATCATTGTAGGGGAAACCTTGATGGTCTGGGTGCATGGGTTTGTTGGTCTATTTTTTCATGTGACTTACGTGTATCTAAATTAGGGATTATGATTCTTAGTATTGTTTTATATTTAAATAGATATTGTGAGAATATGTAACCACTCATAATCTTCTTAGGTGCATAGTTTCTTTGAACATGGTTTAAGTTGTGACGGTTTTTAGCATTAAAATATGATACTAGAAACATGAAATCACAATGTGAGACTGGACACTTAAAAAAATGGTGTGATAATGGGTTCCAAATAATATGTAATGACTCTGGGTGTATGGAGGAGGGAATGTATCATGAATTCTATTGGAGGGAACAAATCTTGGAACATAGAGAAGGGAATGTAGTTTGGGGCTCATGCACTAGCATTTCAATTGAAATCTATAAATTATTCAAAAAGATTGGTGGACTTACAAATTCATCATATTTGTGTGAAAAAAATAACACTCCCATAGAATTAGATCTAATAAGAATGAAGAGGATCAAATTATGAATATTACACGTCTTGTGTAAGAACTTGGATTGAAAAAGGGAAAATTACCAGATTTAAGAGCATAGGAATTTTTTTGGTAAAAATAAAAAATGAGTGCTCTAATGGTGACTTATTTAAATACATTATTTCTTAATATGACCCAATGTGAGACATCAGGCCTATATTATTTTTTCTTATAAGTAGGATTGGACCCCTTCATCAATGTGCATGGTCAGCCTTTATTTATCCTATTAATATAACTCTATTTATTACCAAGTTATGCACTATTTACTTTTACATCTAAGAAACGTTTCCCAAATATATTTCTTCAACATATTTGGTTGTTGATATAAGAATGAGGTATTGCATGAAAATATGGGAACCAAGAAATGTAGTGCATATAGGAATGTTAACCAAGGTTTTATAAGCTATAATGAAAATCATACTTTATTAAATTTTCACCCTCGTGTTTTCATGTTTTTATTTGTACTATCCCCCTTGCATGCATATTCTTTTCATATTTTTTTTATAATAATTCATATTAATCTGTTCAAAATATTCTAAAAGATATGGTTGGATCTATAAACATGATTTATAGTGATCTTTTGACAGCCCACATTTAAGAGTTAGGTGAGAACATAGATACAGGTCAGGTTCAATATTATTGATCATATATATCACATTTTTCATTGAACTTACTAGAGAATCAACCAAATATTTCTTTGTCTGAATTTTTTTTCCAATGTACTATCAATAAATACTAACTAATACCAACATCCTATATAAATATTATATCCTACCAATACTATTTATTTTTCTATTCAATATTAAAATGAGTTGACATTTCAACGGGGGTCATGCCCATTGAAGAAGCCTCTATTTATCAGACATATATTTTATGGTACATGAAAGACACCTCTAATAACCATAAATAATATATATAACATCAGATACACTGATGGAATTTTATTTATCCTTATCCAGCTACCAATTAGCTTCAAGGGGGAATCCCCAACATGAATCTACACCATGAAGGCCGATTCAAACTTTAGTGTATGTGTAATGGGCCAAGCTTTTGAGAAGAGGAAATTTGTGTTAAATATTATATAAAATATTAGTATCTATAATATTTTGAGGGGTTAGGGTAGAAAGTGGTGATTCAAGATTGTGTTTTTGGAAAATAGGTTATTAGTGAAGTTTTTTTGTGAAGGAGCTGAACTCCAAGAAGATTTTCATCAGGAGGAAACCAATGTTCTAGTAGCATTGATAGTGGGCGAGTGAGACCAAGGAAATAACCAGAGTTCTTTTGGGGACATCGATGTTTTTTCTAAATTTTTTATTTTAATTATTTAATTCGTTAAGTTTATAAATATATTTGAAGGGAGTCCATTCTGCTAGAATGGTCTATCCATATCCTCCCTCTTGTTCTCTAATCACTGATAGGATATCCAATCCATCAGTTGTCTATTGTTTATTCTATCCACTATATGAGGAATATTTAGGTGAGTCTTACCATCGTCTTATATTTATCACCAAATATTTATATTATTATTATTGGATGTACAAGCCTGGAAATGTGAGAAAGAAAAATGGAACACTGTAAAAGAAATTTCTTTCAAACTTTCAATTCACATATATTTCGGACTACACTTTCCAACAATTTATAAGCATTTAAAAAAAATGAAAGAGTTGCATTAGAGAAATGAAACCAAAAAATTATATAGACACATTAAAGAAATGAAATTGACATTTTAAACAAATAAAATAGCCACATTAAATAGACACATTAATGAAATGAAACAAACACATGGAGAAGACCCTTTGAATTTCCACCAAATGGATTTGGTTTGTAATTTCTAGTACTCCCCTTCAAACCAAAACATGATTCATTCTAAGTATCGTTATTAGGTGTTTGAATGCATCTGTAGGTAATTACTTTGTGAAAATATCAGCCACTTGTTCCATAGGATGACAATATTTTAATTTTATTTTTTTTTCTTCACATGATATCTCAGAAAATGATATTGGGTATCAATATGTTTGCTTCTTCCATGATGCACCAGATTTTTTTCTAGTTCGATTTCTGACTTATTATCTACATATATAAATGAGGATCCATCCTACAGATTCTACAGCTCCTTTAGTAGGTTTCTTATCTGTTGGTCGGAGTGGTTTACTCAAGAGGGGGGTGAATTGAGTACCAATTAAAATTTCTGTAATTAAAAACAGTGTCTTAAAGACCCCCAAATAAAATAATAAATTAAACTGTAGTGAATTTATATTAAATTAGAGGTTCTGTCAGATTCTCAAGGGATTGATTAATTCCCAGTTAATCAACACAGGAGTGTGTGATTATCTTTTGAAACTAACTTACTAATCCACACTTAACATAAACACTTGCTAATTTAATTATCAAAGTAACTTTAAAAAAACAGTATTGGTTTTAAAGTGATTAGCAGCGGAATAAAACTTTGAAAGAGATGGCACAACAATGTAACCAAGAGGTTCAGTCTCAAGCTGAGACTTAGTCCTCTCAAAAGTTTATGTAAAAAATGATCCACACCCTGGATCGGGGTTCAACAGTTTACAACTGTCCAGGTCCAAGACCTCTACCACTGTTCTTCGTGGGAAACAGTACAACAGCAACCAGCTGTCCAGGTCACACACGACCTCTACCACTGTTATTCATGGGAAACAAAGAATGAAAGAGTTTGGTAAGGATTTACAAATCCTTTAGTTTGAGTACAGGAGACAGTGTATGTGTTAGATACAGCAGATAACACACACTGCTCGAGAAGAATGGTAATAAATCACAGAACAAGAGATGTAGAGTTTAGAGATGGTTCTGGTGATTGCAGTATAGCTCTGGACTTCTTCAGATTCGATCGCAAGTGAGTTTGAGTCCTCTTCTCGTTTCTATTTGAGAAACAGAGTGTCGTATACTCCAGGTTCACAGGTAGTGAGACTGTAGTCGATGAAGTTCTTCTTGTATGCACAGAACACTTCTCGAGTATGCTTGATTGTCTATGAGCTTCTCTGTGTTCTTCTCGTGCTTGTGTCGTTTTTTGGTATATTGGATGCACCGCACTTTTCTGGTTCGCTTCTTGTTGTTGTTTTTTTTTCCTTCACATGTTCGCATATTTCTGGTATGTAGTCTTCTCGTATTTATCTCCCATCAGGGGACAGAAAAGATTTCTTTTCAGCAGGTACGAGGTACGGGTTCCTGACATCCGACAACCTTTATCAGATATTTGACAAATCATTAAAATGTATGATATGACCGTTAGATAGATTAAATATAGGAAATAAAGAAATTCAAACATTGAGTTGAGTGATCGGTAGGTAATCAGCATCGGTAGCTTGAACATCGGTAGCTTGAACATCGGTAGCTTGAACATCGGTAGTTCGATGTCATTAGTTGCTTTGACTCTATCGGTGGCTCTATGCGTCGGTTGGTACATGCTTGTATCAGTGACTTTGTTTATCGGTAGCTCCATGCGTCAGTAGGTACATGCATCGGTAGCTCCTATGCATCGGTAGCTCCATGCGTCGGTAGCTGTGAGTCTGTATCGGTAGCTTCGTCCATCAGTGACTCTTATTCCATCGGTAGCTATTTATACTTACACCGGTAGCTCTACGTTTGTATCGGTAGCTGTCTGTAAGTCAGTAGCTTATATTTATAAGTACATCGGTAGCTCTGTGTTAAGTCTATCGGTAGCTGTCTGTCGGTACACTAAGTCTATCGGTAGACTGGTTATCGGTAGCTCTTTATCAGTAGCTATAGACAGATTACTTATCTATTTTATGCAGAACACATCTGATTGTGTTAGAATCAATTTATAACTTGTATAAACATGGATAAATGAGGATTAACATATTTCAAAGACTATTTTAAAGATTATTATTGGTTTGATTAAAGTATAGATCAATGATACTTAAAAATATCACATAGAATGAAAACATAATTGGGATTTTCAACACAAATGAATACATGATTGAGATTATCAAAACAGGTGAGGTCAACAATCTCCCCCTTTTTGATAATCACAATTTATGATATGGGCATTTAACATAGTGAAAATATAATAGTAAAGAGTATAATATTGAATTCAATTTTCTCAGAGAAAATAGCCTCAGAGATAATAGAAATAGTATGATATAGACATAAGTTATCAGAGGTAACAATCATAAGGTACTAAATAGACATAAAGTATCAGAGGGAAAAATGAAAAGAAGGGTAAAGTGTCTCCCCTTATTCCTTATTTTTCTCCATTGAAAATATTTTTCATTCTCCTTGGTCTCCCCCTTATTCTCTCATTATGTTCTCCCTATTATTCTCCTTATTATTCTCCCCCTTTGTGATAATAAAAAAGTGGGAAAGCATATATATATATATAGGAGACAAATAACACATGAGAAGTAAAAAGAGTTCTGTATTAGAGTAGTCAAAAAGTAAAAAAACAGAATACAAAGGAATTCCTATCAAAAATCCTGGCCACTGATTCAATCCTCATATGCAACGAGAGATTTTCCTTTAGGAGCAGAAGGAGGCTCGGGTGGTGAGGATTCAGGTGAAGGTTTGGGAATGCCAGAAAAGATCAAAGGAGGCTGGGCCACTGACACAGAGTCAGGCCTGTAGGTTGAAGATTTTTGGGTGATCATTGGTGTGAGGCTTCGAATGGCTTGAACAGGAGTCAGCTGGACTGTGGAAGCAGCTGAGGCAGAAGCAGGCAAAGCAGGAGGGATGATGACTGGTCTGGCATCAACATGCAAGAAGGGCAGCAACAGATTTCTAAAATCCAGAATAATTCCTCCTCCTCTTTCCATAGCAGAGATGAAATCATCTTTGTTTTACATGAATTTCTCTAAGGCAGGAGTCAGTTCTCGTAGCTTGCTCACTTGTTCTCTGAAATCTTGAGTGACTGGAGGGAGCTTCATGTGTTCCAACATTAGCTTGAAGTGGTGTTCGAGTTGATGCTTGGTGAAAATTTTGGAGAAGTAGTAGTCCACTTTGCTTTTTATGGCTTCCTGAGAGGCATAGGCTTCTCTCATAAAGTCTTGAACAATCTTCATGATTTCTCTGGCAGAATCTCTTGTAGAAAGCACCACTCGGCTCAACTCTGATGAGTCCACAGAGACACTGGTAGAAATAGAGCCAGTCTCCTCCTTTAACATTGCGCAAACTTGATTCAGGTCAACTGATAGTTTGGATGTGAGAGGGCCAAGAGAGAATGAAACAGTTTCTTTAAAACTCTTAGACAAACCACTGATTAGACTTTGAACTTGAGAGTCTTGCAATTGAACATGATCCTTCACTGAGGTTTTGAAACTTTCAAACACTGAGACAAACTGGCTTACTACACTCTTCACATAAGCTAGGTCCTTGTCAGCTTGAGACTTGGAGCTCATATAGGAATCCAAAGCAACAACTGATATCTTGAGAGCTTCCAGATCTGCTTCGATTCTTGAAGACTGAGTCTGGCACTCTTTCACTTCTTCCACAAGCTCAGACACAAAGGAAGATAAATTACAAGCCAAAGATAGCTCGAAGGATCTCTCTAGCATTTTCATTTCTTCATAAAAGCTTTCCTTCATCTCAGCGACTGATGCACTGAATGATTCTTTCAGCTCATTCTTCATGGATTCAAGATCTAATTTAGAGACAAACTCATTTGGGATAACTGCAGCAGATCCCCTTGCTGAGGCCAAATTAACTACAGAAGTAGTCATTATTGAATTAATTGAGGATGCAAGAGAGGTTTCCATTAACTTCACTTCTTCAACAAAACTGGATTTGAGGTCCTCTTTCAGCCTATTCAGATCATGAAATCTGACCACATCATCTGGCAACATCTCAGAGGCAAGATCATAATTGATCTTCGATCTATCCACAGACACCTCATCATCTGAATCTGGATAATCCAATCCACAGACTATAAACCCTGGGTCTTCTACCCAGTCTCCAAGCTCAACAGCTACTGTAACTTTTCCAAGCACAGACTGATGCTCCCCCTCAATGGGTGCATTCTCATGTATCACAACAGCCTTTTCTGCTAGTCTTTCTTCATCAGAATCTTCCACAACAACTTCCATCTCAGCAGCAGTAAGGAGGTTTTCTGAAACAGGTACAGCTTCTTCTGTAACTTTTTCTACTTCATCAGCAGGCATAGCTGAGTTCCCAATTAAAGGGCTCATACTTAAACTACCAGAAGCAGACAGTTCAGATACATTTTCCTTTTCCTCTTCTTCTTGGTGAGGTACAGACTGGTCTTCCTCATGAGTAGATACAATTTCCTCTACCTTTCCTTTCCTAGAATAGACCAATTCTGCAACAGGACTTGGGGGCAAGTCTGGATCTCCTCCAACATCCATAGGAGTTTCTTCTTCTTCTTCTTCTTCTGTTTCATCACTATAAACAGGTTCCTCTTCATCAGGTCTCAGACTCGGATCTCTCATATCCTTTGGTCTTGAGGGATGATCCACAGGATTAAACCTATCATAGATCTTCTGATCATCACTGACCCATTCTCCCTTCCATGGGTTCCAGTTAATTTTCATATACTTGCAAACAGTCGAGGTGATACAGAAATTGTTCTTGACTACAACTGTCTCATCCTGAGACTCATCTATTTCTTTCACTTTTATCATCACTGAAATCATCTTGGCAAAGAACAAAGCATTGGTTTTTGACTTTAGTCTAATCATGTCTTCCATTTGAAGCATCAACAATCTGCACAGATTGATTTTTACACCATGTCTTAGCAAATGAAGAAGATAGATATCTTGATATCTCAGATTTGCAAAATCTCCTCTCCTCGGTATCAACACATGCTGAACAAACTTGAAAATCAGTCGATTCTCTCCATCCATTTCAGCAGCTACCACTTTCCTTTGATTTCCATTCCCAGTCAGCTCTTGTAAGGCGGTCTCATAATAAAAAATGTCACTACTAGGTGGCATTGCTCTTGATACATACCCAGAGACACCTTCATGTGGTACTTTCAAACTCTCAGCCCACTCTACTGAAGAAAAAGACATCTCTTTTCCATTTACAAAAGAGCTAACGTGATTCTCATTCTCAGACTTCTCGAAAGTTACAAACTCATAGAATTGCTTTACCAACTTCGGGTAGTATGGGCCATTGTTATTCGAGAAACAATCCACCCATTTCTGGTCTTCCAGAATCTCGAGTACTAAGGATTTGCTAGGCAGTAGCCATTCCACGCACAGTTTCTTCTCGATTACTATGTCTCTATTCTGCAAGTGAGGATTCACTGGTCGCCTTCCCGATCTAGTTTTGACTTCACTAACACTGGCTTTATGCTGTGTCTTTTGCTTTTTAGCATTTGGTTCTACACTTTCATCTCTGACGATAGGAAGCTTGGTTTTTTCCATCGCGGGTTTAGGGTTCTTGGCCGATTTGGGAGGTAGGGTTCGAAGGTGAGAGGTTTTGAGCTCGGTGAGGTAAGAAGTGGCTTAGACTGAGTTTTATCATTTAGGAATTCCAAATAAACGACTAAAATAGAGTAATAAAATAAAATAAAACGATTCGTATTCTTGGCGGCAGACAGAAGTTTTAAAACCTTGCATCGGTGTGAGTTAATCATCGGTGAGAAAAACAAATCGGTGAGAATTTCTACGTCGGTAAGAAACTTACATCGGTGAGAATTTTCACATCAGTGAGAATTTCACATCGGTGATAATTTCACATCGGTGAGAATTTCACATCGGTGAGAATTTCACATCGGTGAGAATTTCACATCGGTGAGAATTTCACATCAGTGAGAATTTTCACATCGGTGAGAATTTCACATCAGTGAGAATTTTCACACCGGTTGTGATTAAACATTCCCAGTTCATGTCTTATGTAACTTAGCCTATCCGAACTTAAAGGTTTAGTGAAAATATCAGCCAATTGATGTTCAGTGCCAATAAATTCAAGAGAAATATCACCTTTTTGATAGTGATCTCTTAGGAAATGGTGTCTTACATCTATGTGTTTGGTTCTAGAGTGAGATATAGGATTCTTAGAGATGTTTATTGCACTGGTGTTATCACAGTTGATTGAAACATGTTTAAAAACGTATCCATAGTCCAAAAGAGTGTGTTTCATCCACAGAATTTGTGCACAGCAACTACCAACAGCTATATATTCTGCTTCGGCAGTAGATAATGCAACTGAGTTCTGTTTCTTACTACACCAAGAAACTAAGGATTTTCCAAGCAAATGACATGTTCCTGATGTGCTTTTTCTATCTAACTTACAACCAGCAAAGTCAGCATCTGAATAACTCATTAACTCAAAGGATTGTCCTTTTGGGTAAAACAAACCTAAGTTAACCGTGTGTTTGAGATATTTAAAAATTCTTTTAACAGCAAGCAAATGAGATTCTTTTGGGTTAGCTTGAAATCTAGCACACATACACACACTAAACATAATATCAGGTCGACTAGCAGTAAGATAAAGTAAACTACCAATCATACCTCTGTGATTTGTTTGATCAACTGGTTTCCCAGTTTCATCTGCATCCAATTTACAGGTAGTACTCATAGGAGTTTCACTTCCCTTGATACTATCCAGACCAAAACGTTTTAAAAGATCCTTTGTATATTTACTTTGATTCAAAATAATACCATTTTCATTTTGAAATACTTGAAATCCAAGAAAGTACTTAAGCTCTCCCATTAAGCTCATTTCAAATTCATTTTGCATACTTTTTGAAAAATCAGTACATAAAGAGTGTTTAGAAGATCCAAAAATAATATCATCAACATATATTTGTACAACTAAAACATCTTTAGAAATTCTTTTAATGAAAAGAGTTGGATCAGCAATCCCTTTAGTAAAACCTTTTGAAATAAGAAAATTGCTAAGTCTATCATACCAAGCTCTTGGAGCTTGTTTTAAACCATACAAAGCTTTAGAAAGTTTAAAAACTTGATTTGGAAAATGAGGGTTAGTAAATCCAGGTGGTTGTTCTACAAAAACATCTTCAATTATAAAACCATTTAGAAATGCGCTTTTCACATCCATTTGATATAACTTGAAATCCAGATGTGCAGCATATGCAAGTAAGATCCTAATGGCTTCTAGTCTAGCTACAGGTGCAAAAGTTTCCTCATAGTCTATGCCTTCTTCTTGACTATATCCTTGTGCAACTAGTCTAGCTTTGTTTCTAACTATATTTCCAGATTCATCTACTTTATTTCTAAAAACCCATTTTGTGCCTATTGTCAAAGTGTCCTTAGGTCTGTCAACTAATTCCCAGACTTTGTTTCTTTCAAACTGATTTAATTCTTCTTGCATAGCCATTACCCAGAATTCATCATTGATAGCATCATTGATATTTTTGGGTTCCAGCTGTGAAAGAAAGGCTTGATGTTCAACCTGGTTTCTTAGAGAAGCTCTAGTTTGTGTTCCTCTATCAAGATTACCGACAACAGCTTCTAAAGGATGATTCTTTAGAATCCTTGTTGATCTGGTAAAGGTTGGACTAGAAATCTCAGGTTCATCTATAGATTCGGGTTCAACAGAAGCAGATTCTGGAGAAAGTCCAGAACTGGATACTTTTATAACAGGTTCTTTAGATTTATCATTAAGGTCCAGAATAGATAAGTTTTCTTCAAGATTCTCAAGAGAGGTTTTAGGCTCATGTGGATCAGTTTCATAAAACTTGATGTGAACAGATTCTTCCACACATTTGGTTTTCTTATTGAATACTCTATAGGCTTTACTTGAAATAGAGTAACCCAGAAAAATTCCTTCATCACTTTTGGAAGCAAACTTATCCAGATTATCTTTGGTATTCAGAATAAATACTTTGCAACCAAAAACTTTAAAGTAATTAACCTTAGGCTTTCTATTGTTCCACAATTCATAAGGGGTTTTCTTAAGAACAGGTCTGATTAAGACTCTATTAATGACATAACAAGCTGTATTTACAGCTTCAGCCCAAAAATAAATAGGCAGATCATATTCATTGAGCATGGTTCTAGCAATTTCTTGCAGGGTTCTGTTTCTTCTTTCTACTACACCATTCTGTTGGGGTGTTCTAGGGGCAGAGAAGTTATGAGTATAGCCATTGTGTGAGCAATAAGATTCAAAATCTTGATTTTCAAACTCACGACCATGATCACTCCTCAAAGTTTTAATCTTAAGTCCACTAAGGTTCTCTACAGACTTGGAGTATTTGACAAAGTAAGAACAAGCTTCACTTTTGTGAGCTAGAAAATATACCCAAGTATATCTAGAAAAGTCATCTACAAGAACATAAACATAGTGCTTCCCATTTAAACAAGAAACTCTTGATGGTCCAAACAAATCCATGTGAACCAATTCAAGTGGTTGAGAAGTTGAAACTTCTTTATTTGATTTAAAAGAAACTTTGTGTTGTTTTCCCTTTTGACAGGGGTTACACACTCTATCATTTGGGAATTATAACTTAGGTAGGTCTCTAACTAGGTTTTTCCTAGAAAGTTTTCTAAGTGAGTGAATGTTGCAATGTCCTAATCTTCTATTCCATAGCCAAGATTCTTTATGAAAAGCATTCAAACAAGTAATATTCTGCTTAGCTAAAGAATTCAGATTAACAGCATAAACATTTTCATTTCTTAAGGCAGAAAATACCAAAACATTCTTAGAATTAAAAACTTTGCAAGAATCATTTTCAAATTTAACATGAAAACCATCATCACATAACTGAGAAATACTTAATAGATTGTATTTAAGGCCATCAACAAATAAAACTTTAGAAATCAAAATTGAATCAGTGTTACCAATCTGGCCTAGGCCGATGATTTTCCCTTTTGAGTTATCACCAAAGGTGACAAAGCCTCCATCAACTTTTATTAAACTCTTGAAACAAGAGAAGTCTCCTGACATATGTCTTGAACATCCACTGTCCAAATACCACGTCTCTTTACAGGAGCTCTTTAAGCAAGTTCCCTACAAAACAGATTTAGATGGGAGATGATTTTGGTACCCAGATTTTCTTGGGTCCAGACAGGTTAGCCAATAACACTTTAGGTACCCATATTTGTCTAATGGGTCTCATATAATTTGTAGAATTGACATGATTTGAAAGATAAACTTTATTAGATCCATAGCTATGTATATAACTGGTTGAAACATATGAAGTTCCAAAATTACCTTCATTCTGTCCAGATTTAGAAATGAATCTAGTTTTAGCAATTTTCCTTTGTCCAGGTTGGTATCCTATACCAGTAGTATATTTAGGTGCTACTTGCTTTCCTAGCATCTGTGTTAGAGTATTCTTGCCAATGGTGAACTTCTCTAAGTCTTTTCTAAGTTGCTCATTTGACAGTTTCAGTTCTGTATTTTCTTTTAACAGTTGAGCATTTTTCTCTTTTTCAATAGTGAGTTCGGTTTTAACTGTAGTGGTGAGAGTATGTTGTTTCTTTAATGACTTGTATTTATCCTTAAGTTCATTACATGTCTCTTCCAGCATATCACAGTATTCAAACAGTTCAGATTTAGACATGTTATCACCTTCAGAATCATCTCCAGAATAATATGAATTTGAAGCAGGAGTTTCAGCAGTTACCTCAGAAGTGTTTGTCATAAAACACATGTTGGCTCGATTCCTTTCAGAGTCTGAAGATTCAGCTTCACTTGTGCTGTCTTCTGAAGCACTCCAAGTAGCCTTCATGGCTTTCTTAAACTTATTGTCCTTATATTCATATTTCTTTTTATACTTCAGCTTTGGACAGTCGGCTTTAATGTGTCCTTTTCTCTTGCACTCATAGCAGACAACATCATCTGACTTGTCATTCTTCTTCCAATCCTTTTTCCATTTGCCTTGGTGATCATACTTACCCTTATAATTTGTTTTTCTGAAGAACTTCTTTTTCCTATAAAATTTCTTAAATCTTATAGCAATGTGAGCCATCTCAGCATCACTGTCAGAATCACTTCCACTGTCTTCACAGCTTGAACTTTCAACTATAGCTTGAAGCTTTTCTTTGTCCTTATTCTTTGAAGTTGAGGATTTGAAAGCGACAGACTTTCTTGCAGGTTCATTTTCTTCCTCTTTGTTCACTTTAAGCTCTTCTTCATACATCATCAGCTTGCCAATTAGTTCCTTGACAGGTAGAGCAGCAATGTCACATGATTCTCTGATTGAGACAGATGTGCCTCTCCATCTATCAGGTAGACACCTCAAAATTCTCATAATTTGTTCCTTCGATGAGACATCCTTTCCCAGCGAGATCATTGTATTGACAATTTCATTGAACCTGAGATACATGTCAGAAATGGGTTCGTCAGGCTTCATTTTAAAATTATCATACATGATAGTATAAGTGTTCAATCTCATTTCTTTCACATTAGTTGTTCCTTCATGAGAAACAGCTAAGGTATCCCAAATTTCAAAAGAAGTTTTACAAGCAGAAATTCTATTAAACTCTTCATCTCCTAGAGCACAGTACAAGGCATTCATAGCTTTACAGTTGTTATTGTACGCAGTCTTTGTAGGTTCATCCCAAGTAGATCTAGCAGTAGTAGGAATTTTGTATTCTGATTCAATAGCAGTCCAAATATCAAAACCTATGCTTTCTAGATGAATTTTCATTTTCAGTTTCCACTGAGCATAATTAGATCCATTGAAGAAAGGTGGCCGGTTAGTAGCAGCACCCTCAAGTCTATTGTCCATGATGAGAAAATTTTAAAGAGATAAAAATTTAGAAATAACAGAAATTTTAAGAACTTTAAAATACAACTAAAATCACAGTTCAAAAGCAGAGTACTTTTAGAAAGTATTTTCAACCTCTGATACCAAGTGTTGGTCGGAGTGGTTTACTCAAGAGGGGAGTGAAATGAGTACCAATTAAAATTTCTGTAATTAAAAACAGTGTCTTAAAGACCCCCAAATAAAATAATAAATTAAACTATAGTGAATTTATATTAAAGTAGAGGTTCTGTCAGATTCTCAAGGGATTGATTAATTCCCAGTTAATCAACACAGGAGTGTGTGATTATCTTTTGAAACTAACTTACTAATCCACACTTAACATAAACACTTGCTAATTTAATTATCAAAGTAACTTTAAAAAACAGTATTGGTTTTAAAGTGATTAGCAGCGGAATAAAACTTTGAAAGAGATGGCACAACAATGTAACCAAGAGGTTCAGTCTCAAGCCGAGACTTAGTCCTCTCAAAAGTTTATGTAAAAAATGATCCACACCCTGGATCGGGGTTCAACAGTTTACAACTGTCCAGGTCCAAGACCTCTACCACTGTTCTTCGTGGGAAACAGTACAACAGCAACCAGCTGTCCAGGTCACACACGACCTCTACCACTGTTATTCGTGGGAAACAAAGAATGAAAGAGTTTGGTAAGGATTTAAAAATCCTTTAGTTTGAGTAGAGGAGACAGTGTATGTGTTAGATACAGCAGATAACACACACTGCTCGAGAAGAATGGTAATAAATCACAGAACAAGAGATGTAGAGTTTAGAGATGGTTCTGGTGATTGCAGTATAGCTCTGGACTTCTTCAGATTCGATCGCAAGTGAGTTTGAGTCCTCTTCTCATTTCTATTTGAGAAACAGAGTGTCGTATGCTCCAGGTTCACAGGTAGTGAGAATGTAGTTGATGAAGTTCTTCTTGTATGCACAGAACACTTCTCGAGTATGCTTGATTGTCTATGAGCTTCTCTGTGTTATTCTCGTGCTTGTGTCGTTTTTTGGTATATTGGATGCACCGCACTTTTCTGGTTCGCTTCTTGTTGTTTTTTTTCCTTCACACGTTCGCATATTTCTAGTATGTAGTCTTCTCGTATTTATCTCCCATCAGGGGATAGAAAAGATTTCTTTTCAGCAGGTACGAGGTACGGGTTCCTGACATCCGACAACCTTTATCAGATATTTGACAAATCATTAAAATGTATGATATGACCGTTAGATAGATTAAATATAGGAAATAAAGAAATTCAAACAGTGAGTTGAGTGATCGGTAGGTAATCAGCATCGGTAGCTTGAACATCGGTAGCTTGAACATCGGTAGCTTGAACATCGGTAGTTCGATGTCATTAGTTGCTTTGACTCTATCAGTGGCTCTATGCGTCGGTTGGTACATGCTTGTATCAGTGACTTTGTTTATCGGTAGCTCCATGCGTCGGTAGGTACATGCATCGGTAGCTCCTATGCATCGGTAGCTCCATGCGTCGGTAGCTGTGAGTCTGTATCGGTAGCTTCATCCATCAGTGACTCTTATTCCATCGGTATCTATTTATACTTACACCGGTAGCTCTACGTTTGTATCGGTAGCTGTCTGTAAGTCAGTAGCTTATATTTATAAGTACATCGGTAGCTCTGTGTTAATTCTATCGGTAGCTGTCTGTCGGTAGACTAAGTCTATCGGTAGACTGGTTACCGGTAGCTCTTTATCAGTAGCTATAGACAGATTACTTATCTGTTTTATGCAGAACACATCTGATTGTGTTAGAATCAATTTATAACTTGTATAAACATGGATAAATGAGGATTAACATATTTCAAAGACTATTTTAAAGATTATTATTGGTTTGATTAAAGTATAGATCAATGATACTTAAAAATATCACATAGTATGAAAACATAATTGGGATTTTCAACACAAATGAATACGTGATTGAGATTATCAAAACAGGTGAGGTCAACATTATCTAAATTTCTTCACAAACAGTGGACGATGTTGCGATGTACTCTGCTTCACGTGTGGATAGGGCGACCACACTTTGCTTCTTCGAATTCCATGTGAAAACAGTCATTCCAAGAAAGAATACATATGTTGTAGTGATTTTTATTTCATCTTGATCACCTCCCCAATCACTTTATAAGTATCTATATAGAATTTCTTCATCATTTTATGGATAGAAAAAGATCAAGTTCCATTATTCCTTTGACGTACCTGGGGATTCTTTTTGTGGCTAGCCAATGTGATTCTTTTGGTGCTTCCATGTACCTACTTAGAAGCCCAAAACTATAGAAGATATTTGGCCTTGTAATTGTGAGATACCTTAGGCTTCCAATATGAATCTTGAACTAATTCAAGTCAACACTTCTTCCTTCTCCATCTTTTGCTAGTTTTAATCCCATTGCTATAGGAGTTTTTAGGGTGTTGCAATTGGCCATCTTGAACATTTCAAGTAATTACATGGCATACTTCTTTTGAGATATATAAATTACGCCATGTTGTTGCTTTACTTATATTCCTAGAAAAAAGGACATAAGACCTCCATTGGTCATATTGAACTCCTTAAACATGGCCTTCTTGAATTCATCGAACATCGGTCGGTTGTTCCCTATAAACAAAAAATCATCAACATACAGGCATGTTTAAAGCATATCACCACGAACATTTTTTTGATGTAAACTGTATGCTCATATAGATATTGGGAGAATCTATTCTCTTGAATATATTTTTCGATGTGTTCATTCCAAGTACATAGATCTTACTTCAACCCATATAGGGCTTTATTCACTCGATACACCTTGTGTTCCTCCCCTTACATAACAAATCCTTCAGGATGGTCAACATAGATCTATTCTTCTAGAATTACATTCAGGAATGTAGGTTTCACATCCAGTTGGTTGATCATCCAACAATTCTGAACTGCAAGGAATATAATCATCCTCATAGTGTCAAGGAGAGTAACGGGAGTGAAGACTTCTTCATAGTCCACTTTTTACTTCTATTTATACACCTTTTCTATGTTCCTTGCCTTATAGAGATCGATCTCTCCATCAACATTTTGTTTGATCTTGTATACCCATTTGACACTAATAGATTTCTGCCTATTAGGAAGTGTAGTTAGCTCCCATGTTTCATTTTTCTCTATGGATTTAATTTCTTCTTTCATAGTGATTCTCCAATATTCTTCTCTTATAGCTTCCAGAAATGTCATCGGCTCATGATCTGCATACAGGTAAAAAATATTTACCTCTTTAGTTTTCTCATAGATATCGCTTATGTTTTTTATTTTTATAGGTTTCATGGGTGAGGATGAGCTGGAAAAAATTGACTTGATGGGGTGATTTTAGGAGTGATAGAATGTACTCTTGGACTTTTGCATACTGATATTGCACCTGAGGAAGGTGTTGCTGGCATTTTCTCATGATAATCATGCTTTGCTTTAGGATATTCCATTTTGACCAGAATATCTTTATTTTATTCTTCAACTTTCCATTTCTAGGATTCTTCCTCACTAAAGATCACATCTCTACTCACCACTAATTTATTGGTTAGTGTATTATAGAGCTTGTATCCTTTAGATGCTTCACTATAACCAATGAAGATGCACTTTGCATCACAATCATCAAGATTCCTTCTTATTGCTTATGGAACATGAGCATAGGAGACACAACCAAATATTCTTAGGTGTTACACACTTGGTTTGTAGCCTCTTCATGCCTCTTGTGGTGTCAAATTTCTGATGCTCTTGGTTGGACACCGATTTAGCAAGTAGGTAGTACATGCAACTGCCTATGCCTATAAGAACTTTGGAAGCTCTTTCTCCTTCATCATGGTCCTCATAATGTCGAGGATGGAGCGGTTATTTCGTTCTCCAATGTCATTTTTTTGTGGTATGTAGGATGTAGTGTATTGGTGTTTGATGCCTTATTCCCTGCAAAAATTTTGAAATACATTTGAAGTGTATTTTCAACCACTTTTAGATCTGATTACTTTGATTTTTTAACCACTTTCTTCTTTAACATGGGCTTTGAAAATTTTAAATATAGTAAAAGCAAAAGATTTTTCTTTGATTCCATACACCCAAAGTGTTCTGCTGAAATCGTCAATAAGGGTAATAAAGTATTTATTACCTCCAAGTGAGGTTGTTTCAAGTGGTCCGCAAATATCAGTGTGAACCAACTAAAGTGGTTCCTTTTCTCTTCTAAATACTCTACTTGGGATGGAATTCCTTTGTTGCTTAATAAGTGTTCATGCCTCACATGCATGATTTGAAACTTCAATCGCCAGTAATCCATGCACCATGCTTGATTAGGATAAGAGTTTCAGGCTACTGAAATGGAGATGCCCTAAGGGAATATGCCATCACCATGATTCATTCTCCATCAGTATAAAGAGACACTCTTCAGCCTTTGTGTTAATATGCAGTGAAAATATGGGATTCTTTACCATTTTTACTTGAGCAACAAGTCTCCTATGAGCATCTCTTATAGAGAGAAGAGTTCTACATGTGTATGACATAACCCTTCTTAAGGAGTTGGTTGATACTGATGATATTATTTTTCATGTTTGGTATGCAATAAAAATTAGAGAAGTAATTAGACTCACCATTCTTCTCATAGATTTAAATTTTAGTAATTACAGCTAATTTATACTAATTACTGCTAATTACAGGCGGCACAATTTCCAGTGGATTGGCGGAAACTCTTTTTCCCTATGACTTATCTCCTTGTAACTTTATCCTATTGAAATCACTATGAAAAATATACTCCCATGTACAAATATTTATTTTCATAAGCATGAGAATGGAGAGCAGGGATGACTTATCACACTGTTCTCCATTCTGGTGCATACAAAAATGGATATTCCTATGTCGAATCATATTTTTCATAGTGATTTTAGTGGGAGAAAGTTGTAAGGAGAGGAGGCATTGAGAAAAAGAGACTCTTTTTCCAACGTCTTTTCTTCTTGAAACATTCTACGAATGAAATCAGTATGAAAAATATGTTTCGACCTACGCATATCGATTTTCGTATGTAGGAGAATGGAGAGAAAGGAGGCCTCATCGTATTGTTCTCCATTCTCATGCATATGAATTAGATATTTGTACATTGGAGAATATTTTTATAGTGATTTTAATGGGAGAAAGTTGCAAGGAGATGAGTCTTCTGACAAAAGAGTCACCACCTTTCTCTTAGAAATTATGCCAATTTATTACTAATTATTACTCTGCTGAAAATTGTGTCGATTTATTACTAATTATTCTAATTATTCATATTTATTACTAATTATTCATATTTATTACTAATTAGTACTAATCATTACAAATTATTACTAATTATTACTAATTTGTCTAATCATTCATATTTATTACTAATTATTAAAATTTATTACTAATTATTACTAATTATTACTACTTATTACTATTTATTATTAATTATTGCTAATTATTACTAATTATTACTAATTATTACTAATTATTACTACTTATTACTAATTATTTCTAATTATTTATAATTATTACTAATTATTAAAATTGATTTCTATTTATTACTAATTATTACTATTTATTACTAATTATTACTATTTATTACAAATTATTACTAATTATTACTAATTATTACTACTTATTGCTAATTATTATTATTTATTACTAATTATTACTATTTATTATCATTTATTACTATTTATTACGATTTATTACCAATTGATCATTTTTATGACTAATTAATCATATTTATTACTAATTAATCATATTTGTTACTAATTTTTACTCTTTATTTCCAATTATTACTAATTATTACCAATTATTACTATTTTTTCTAATTTTTACTAATTATTCCTAATTATTACTATTTATTGCCACTTATTTCTATTTATTACTATTTATTATTATTTATTACTATTTATTACTATTTATTACTCTTTATTACTCTTTATTTCTATTTATTACTATTTATTACTGTTTATTACTAATTATTACTATTTATTACTAATTATTACTAATTATTACTATTTATTACTAATTATACATATTTATTACTAATTATCCATAATTATTACTAAGTATTCATAATTATTCATAATTATTTCTAATCATTACCAATTATTCATATTTACTACTAATTATTCATATTTAATACTAACTATTCAAATTTATTAATAATTATTCATAATTATTACTAATTATTGATAATTATTGCTAATTATTTCTAATTATTGCTAATTATTTCTAATTATTCATATTTATTAATATTTATTAGTAATTGTTACTATTTATTCATATTTATTACTAATTGTTACTATTTATTACTAATTGGTATTAATTATTAGTAAGTCTTACTAATTATTACAATTTATGGCTAAAAATTACTAATGATTTCTAATGATTACTAATGATCGCTAATCATTACTAATGATTCCTAATCATTACTAATGATTCCTAATCATTACTAATGATAGCTAATCATTCCTAATGATTGCTAATCATTCCTAATGATTGCTAATCATTCCTAATGATTGATAATCATTCATAATCATTGCCAATCATTTCTAATCATTCCCAATTATTGCTAATCATTACTAATCATTCTTAATTATTACTAATCATTCCTAATCATTGATAATTATTACTAATCATTGCTAATCATTACTAATCATTCCTAATCATTCCTAATCATTACTAGTGATTACTAATTATTACAATTTATTTCTTATTATTACAAATCATCACTAACTATGACAATTTATTACAATTTATTACTAACTATTGGAATTTATTACTAATTATTACAATTTATTACTGATTATTACAAATTATTACAATTTATTAAAATTTCTTACTCATTATTACTAATTATTACAATTTATTACTGGTTATCACTAATTATTACAATTTATTACTAATTATTACTAATTATTAAAATTTATTACTAATTATTACAATTTATCCCTCATTACCGCTAATTGTTACTTATTCCCGCTAATTATTACTAATTATTAAAAGTTATTACTAATTATTACAATCAACCACTAATTACCGCTAATTATTACTTATTCCCGTTAATTATTACTAATTTCTACTAGTTGCCGCTAATTATTTCTAATTATCACTAATTATTACTATTTATTTCTATTTATAGATATTTATTCATATTTATTTCTAATTATCGCTAATTATTACTAATTCTCGATGATTATTGCTAATTATGACTAATTGTTAATAATTTTTCTAATTACTATTAATTATTACTAATTATTAGTAATTAATATAATAGTTATTAATTAATACTAATCACACATAATTATTTGTAAAAATAAATAATGATAAATAAAACTATTTACTTTTAATTTAATTCAATTGCAACTAATTAACAATAATTATAACTAATATAAAATAAAATCAAGTAACTAACAAATAAAAGAAATAGATAAATACCTTAAAATGAATCTTTCGAAGGATGTAACCCGTGAATATTGTTCTAATTGAAAATTTTAAACTTTGAAAAATTTTGAAAGAAAAAAATGCAAGTAGAGAGAGAAGGGTAGAGAAAGGAGTGAAATGGGGAAAAATGAATGAGGGTATATATAGGTTAGATTGTTTGCTATGGTATTGTTTGGGATGAGAATCTCATCGCAAATGCTAACCCCCATATTAATTAGGGGTGGTGGTTAAAAAGATATTTGTGATGGGCCCCATCTTAAATACCAACCTCTCGATATACTATTTGCGACAGGACATAAATCACGTCGCAAATACTAAAAAACATCGTCGGGTATTTGTGACGGGACCACTCACCGTCGTAAATAGTCCTTTGCAAGTATCCCTTTTTCCCATAGTGATTCAGTATTGTGAGCCCAATTTTCATGTCACAACATGGATCACTTCCCTCGGTCACCCTCCGATTTCAGTCATCTCATAGGATTTATTGAGTTCAAAATTTTAAACTCAAACTCTGGTTTTGATTGTCTAGGGTATGTTTGCCTCCATTCCTTCTCTCATTAATTTTCTAATTCGCCTTCATTGATGTAGAGACCCGAAGCTTAACGTACATGGACATTACATTACTTTTGCGGAATACTTAGTACATAACAAAAACACACACACAAGGACCGTAATAGTTTAGTGTCTTTGGAAACTCGGAATATAATCTTCTAATCGTGGTGAAAGATCTTCAACATCTCCCATAAAGATCTTCTTCTTTTTTACCTAAAACCTTTCTTTATATCCTGGGGAAAAGAAAACATAAAAGGGTGAGCTCAAATGCTCAGTAAGGGTAAACAAAAGAAATATCAATCACATCATATTCATAAGAACATAACATTTTGGAAATCTTACCCTGCAAAAGAGATCAAAATTTCTTAACATGGGATAAATCATGGCAGTGAAATGTAATCACAATAATCATAACTTAAAACATGACGCTTTGTGGAATACACACATAATCATATAGAATCATTTCTTATTAGTCAAGACTCATTGCCAAGACTATCTTAGTGGACAAAGTCCATTTCTGAACCGAGTTCACTCCTCGTTTCAGTCCTATTTCACTGAACCGGTATAACATACCGTTCCAGCCATGTCTATCTCATGAGATATAAAATCTTTACCCAATGAATTGGAGGGAGATATAGGTCCCACCCATCTCATAATGATACCATTCTTATGTGTGCCACAAAATCATAAATCATACATCATTGCATAACCCATGTAATAAAAATGGGAATCTTAAATATCGGGACATCATAAAACAATTCATATAAGATAAAGGAATTCATAAAAATATTTCCATCACAACATAATCAAATCAATGTAATAATAGGGATAGAGACAGAACCCTTTATTATCTTAGATGGAAAATGATTTTGATAAAACTCTTGAACTCCATTCTTGAGGAAAATATCCTTTTTACTTCAAAAACATTTTTCCTTTCTTAATATGTCATACAATTTTAAACTAAAAGAAGTTGATTAAAAATAAACTTGAAAACTTATAAAGTAAGATTCTTGGAAATATTTTATTAAAATCCATTCATGTCGTATAAGTTAAAAAAAACATTCTTCTCGTACTTTTGTCGGGAAAGTCAAAAAGTACCTCGTACGAAAAACGACAAAAGATTCCTTTCATATCTTTTACTAAAAACTCACCGAAGGGTAAAATTGGATATAAACTATTGTATAAGGATATAAATATTACATATTGAGGAAACATGGATGTGGATGATAAAATACACCCCAGTAAATTCCAAAGTATAAACAATCTCGGATAAAAATGAGATTGTGATATTTCCCTTACCTTAGGTCCGATTTGCTTCATAAGTGTCCGAAACTCCTGTATAATGGTTTAAATAATGTCATTGACTTATTCCAGAATCATACTCATTGTTATGATATCATATATGGTTCACTTATGACTTTATATTACCCGTTCTTTTGTAAATTCCATGTTAAAGAGCGTTTTGGGTAAAATTGTTTCATTTGTCGTCCGTGTTTTGACTTGTAATTATTCATATGATTACTTAGATCATGATTACTTAATTACAGAATATAAAACATGATTTATATATAACATATATTTAGAATATACATATATATAATAAATCAGTAAATGGAAAGAAATACACCGTTCATGGAGACGGTAGGCCGTACGTACGCATGAACGCTTCGTTTCCTTATTGAGTTGAATGGAATTAAGTAGATGAAATACATATATATACACATAAATCCAGTATCATTATTATGTCATATATTTCATGATTACTTATTATATGTACTTTATAATCATTCATGAATGGTTAAAGTGGAGAATGAATCTCATCGCGTCGTGGAGACGGTAGTCCGTACGTACGCACGAGCGATGATATCGTTCTCATGATCGTGGAATTGTATTAAAGTGTATGTATACTACTTCAGAATAAACATCACTTTACAATAATCATATATAGTTATTATGTACACCATTATACCCATCCAAGTAAGGTGGTGGTGGAAAATAGATTTCACCACGGCGTGGAGACGGTATTCCGTATGTACGCACGCGCGGTGATTTCGTTTTATGTAGGATGGATAGATGGTGAAATAGGGTTGTTTCATACTTATAATAACATATCAGTATATGAGTGATACTTATGTTATTACTTCATAATGAAACAACTTAAGAAGAAGAAGTGGAAGAATAAATAAAGTTGAAAGAATCAGTAACGGACATTACCTCTTCTTTGAAGCGCCTCTTTGAGATCTCCTTTTAGGGCACTAAAATTGGTCTTTGAGGAAAACCATAACCTCTAGGATGTTTCTAGGGAAGTGGAGAAGAGAATTTGGCAGGGTTTGGCCGAGCTTGAAGGCTCAAAATGGTGTGAGGAAGAGATGGAGGAGGTGCCCTTTTATAAGGGAGGAGAGGGGCACCTTTGGAATAACTAAAAATATTATTTTATTATAAAGTCATATTCGGTTCTTAATAGCTCCAAATTGAGTTATTTTGAAGATAAGGTGGGGATGGGTCGAAATCCTCTCATCCAATAGAATTTTTACAAGTTTAGATTCCTATTTTAACCTTATCATTTAGATTTAACATTAAGTTAAATAATTTTACTTTTACCGTGTCTTCTTGTGTTCTTATACTATAAGGTTAATAAACTTACTATAAGCAGCCAAACGAACTCCAAGTTGTTTATTATTAATATATATAACCTTATCTAAGTCATTTGGCCGAACCTTATATTTTTAGGAATAAAATAACAATTAATAATATAATATTTGTTTTAAAAACTATTTTATGTCAATTTTGACACTATTTTGTAATTGATTTTTTTTGAAAATCATAACAGAATGATTAGTTCAAAAAAAGTTAATTAAATCAATACTAACATGTCATATTAACCTAGAAAATTAGTGTAATTCATAAAAAGTCTCAAATTAAATTTATTTGGGTATTTATAACATCAATTATGTCAATATTTCATTAATAAGATAATTATTGCATCATCATTGTGTCATAAATAAATTAACTTATTTAAAGTCTAAAAATTACAAATAAAATATAATTATGTAGGAAATCTTTTTATATTTCTAATGAATATTTATAGTCGAATTTATCCTATATTAAAAATGATATACTTATTAAACTTTGATTTTAACTATTTTAACCCTTCTTTAAATAAATTAATAATATATGTCCTAATCTAATCCAAGTGGGCCTAAATGGTCATATTTTATTCCTAAGGTTGTTTTTGGTCGAATTACACTTATCCAATAGAATTAGGACATGTGTTAGGGTAATAATAATATCATTTTTACCCTTAATTACCCTATTTACTTTTAACCGTGGTAAAAAAAAGTAAAAAGTTACTATTCACCAAAAATTATTTTCATCTCATTGAACCACATTTTACTTACTGACATCAACCGTGTCTCTCGGATTTTTGAAATTCCATTCACAGAAGTGGTAAAATTAAGTTTTATGAAAAAATCATTTTTTTTAACTACCACTTAGTGGTTTCACTATTCACCAAAAAATGAAAGTTTCCAGAAAAATACCAAAAATTAGGCCTAAGCTATATTTGATATTATGAACTCAAAAATGATGTCTATTTTACCAAATTCAAAACATATCAGTTGCATTAATTAATTTAAAAATCAATTCCCGTCGTCAAAACAAATAGCGTGTTCTTAAGAGATAATAACTATCAAAAGATTGACACTTGTTTATGTCTGGTTTAAATGTGAAATTACATCCAATGACCAACATTGTATTAAATTGTAAAAATATATTCTAAATATACTTTAAAACTACTCAAATTAATAATTTATCACTATTAATTATTTCGATTAAAAAGGTTGTTTTTAATTAAAATTTAGTAATTTTCACTATTCATCAGAAAATGAAAGTTATCCGAAAAGTACCAAAATTTCACCTTAGGCTAAATTCGATACTCCGAATCCAAAAATGAAGTCCATTTTGAGAGATAAAATTTCTAAAATTTTAAAAGGTGGTTATTACTATTCATAACGGCTAGTTTTAATAATATTTTAATAGCATATCGTTGTTTAGTGAAACTCGGTATTGCGTACTACACACGCTATCGAGGAAGGTCGTGATTGCGTGTAATGCAAGGAAAGTCAAGGATGCATGTTGACAAAGCTCCTTTTTGTGTAGCGTACAACAAAATACATTAATGAAATTAAAAAGAATATTTTTCATAAAATTTCGGGGTGTTACATTCTACCCCCCTTAAAATGAATTTCGCCCTCGAAATTCGTCGGGGTTATAAATGGTTTACTATTCAAAAGTTTCTTTAATAGAAACCCACATCAAAAAAGGAATACCAAAACCAATCTTTAAAAACAAAAGTATGAAACCTAACGGTTACCCAAATAAACTAATCACTGGGTTTCCACATAGGTGAAAATATGGATATGGAAGAGAAATTTAACCATCATGTTCTGATGGAGAGTGGTAGAGAACATGGCTATGGAAAATCCAGCAATCACAAAGCCATAATTTTGTGACAATCTAAGGTACCATCTGATTCATCAGATATAAGAGCACTAGGACAACATTTTTGGTTTTCAAGATCGTTTCCTTAAAGTTGATGAAATTGAAATTAGAAGAAATACTTTCGTGATTTTGGTATAGTCTCACCGTTGGACAATTTCCACTTCATATCTTAAAGAAATGAAGTTGAATTTGTCATTCGTGATGTGTTAGCAGATCATGTGATAGAATGTTGGGTCATTACATCTGTCTCAAACAAAATGTTAGAAATGTTATCAAAAAATACATAAGTCCATCTATAGTGAGATTAATGATATATGGTTCCAAAAATGGACTTATACTTCATATATCATACTGCTTAATATAATAAAACTAGTTTCTACTAAACAGGGACTTCCTGTAGGCCAGTGGTAGGCGATAAAGGCCAGTCGCACTTCGGTTGTGGGTTCGATTCCCACGGCCTTGTCCGACGCGATGGGCTGTCACCCGTCCTGCAGGTTGTCCTTTTTCTAAAACTATATTACTATAACATCCCATCAATAATATTAGGAAAAACTTCTATCCTTAAGCAATACTATCTTATGTCCAACAAAATCCATTACAATCTTTAGGCTTATCCATAATACTGCAGTCCACTCTCATAATATAGTGAAAACGATTACCAGAGATTTAATACCATCGTTGATCCCCATATATCATAAGATATGTCTTGTTGGTCACATTCTAAACATTCAAAGGCCTTAATCATGTATTCTCTTGAATACCCATTGAACCTTAGTGAAAACATGAATGTAGTTAAAAGTTAACACTTTCCACATACCAAAATCCTAAAAATTCTATATACTCAAACCATGATATCACTTAGTCCTTATATCAATCATGAGCTCATGAATACTGTCAAATATTTCATTTTCTCGTTTTCCCTTCATTATGCGCATATCATCTTTTTTCCAAAAATATATCAATCGCTTTCCATGGTTACCGGTACCATAAAATTATTGAAAACCACAATAGACCAATACATAAATGTTCCAATATTCTACGATACTATATACAACATTATTTTGGAATCCCATTACATAAACACTTAATCATTCCACCACATCATTATCATATTCAACATTTCCAATGGTGATCGCATGTGACTTCCCTTTTTCATTTTCCTTAAGTGGTTGCTCATGTCGATCATCACTAACCCTTGGATTAGGGCATTTATTAGCATAATGCCTCATTTCCTTGCACTTGAAGCATTGAAGTGTAGTAGGTTCATTCTGTGTATCCCTTCCTTTGTTTGCATCATTAGACATCTTCTTCCCATCATTGCGGCATTCAAATGCCCGATGACCTTCCTTTCCACATTTGAAACATTTACTTGTCCCTTTAAGACAATCTCCACCATGCTTCTTTCCACACTTTGAGCATAAGGAAACATTCATCTTCTTTTCACCATTATTCTGAGATTTCTCCTTGAACTCCATCTTTCGTTTCTTGTCAAAACTATGAGATGGATAAGTAATACCAACTTCCATTTCTACCTTGATAGCACAATGCACAATTTCTTCATAGCTACTGAAGTCTCTTATAGCTAATGCCCTTAGAATATTTGGTTTTAATCCACTGAAGAATCGATAAACTTTACTTTCAGGTTGGATGATAAATACAGATGCATACCTTGCAAGCCTTGTAAAATTTGCTTCGTATATACCAACAGATTCATCATCCTTTTGCTTTAGTTCAAGAAACTCCTTCTCCATCTTTTTTCGAAGAATATGAGGGAAGTACTTATTGAAAAATAAGTTCTTGAACTCGTCCCATTCCATGGACTCAATTTCATCTCTTTGCCTTGTATTCTTGATAAGATTCCACCATTGATCAGCTTCACCTTCCAAACGATATACTACTAAGATGACTTTATCATGTTCAGAACATTGAAGAACTGAAAATATCTTTTCAGTGGTACTGATCCATTGTTCAGCAACAAGTGGATCAGAAGACCTACTGAAAGAAGGTGGATGTTGCCTCATGAAGGACTCAATAGAATATTGTTCCCTTCTCTGCTCATTTGGAAGTCCAGAATGATTCATAGCTTGTGTAAGTATAGCAATAATATTTTTCACTCCATCTCCCATAACATTTGTTTTTTCAGGAGGACAATCATTGCATTGTCCATTGCATTGATCAACACGGTTCCTTCAGGTTCCAGCCATCGTCTAAAACCCAAAAAGAATAGTGTGAGGCAAAAATCATAATAAAGGGGGAGTAACTTCAATATCTAACATCTTAGGTTAAATTCGAAGATCGTTAGCGCAATTCTAGGACTATAACCTATACGTATACTTAACCTTAGAGACATCCCTAGATATACCTTAGAAATATCTCTAGGAATCTCACTAAAGTTCTCGCATCCTAGTTTCCAAAGGTTGACTAAACCTCCCTCTGATACCAATTGTAGAGACCCGAAGATTAACGTACATGGACATTACATTACTTTTGCGGAATACTTAGTACATAAAAAAAACACACACACAAGGACCGTAATATTTTAGTGTCTTTGGAAACTCAGAATATAATCTTCTAATCGTGGTGAAAGATCTTCAACATCTCCCATAAAGATCTTTTTTTTTACCTAAAACCTTTCTTTATATCCTGGGAAAAAGAAAACATAAAAGGGTGAGCTCAAATGCTCAGTAAGGGTAAACAAAAGAAATATCAATCACATCATATTCATAAGAACATAACATTTTGGAAATCTTACCCTGCAAAAGAGATCAAAATTTCATAACATGGGATAAATCATGGCAGTGAAATGTAATCACAATAATAATAACTTAAAACATGAAGCTTTGTGGAATACACACATAATCATAGAGTATCATTTCTTATTATTCAAGACTCATTGCCAAGACTATCTTAGTGGACAAAGTCCATTTCTGAACTGAGTTCACTCCTCGTTTCAGTCCTATTTCACTGAACCGGTATAACCTACCATTCCAGCCATGTCTATCTCATGAGATATAAAATCTTTACCCAATGCATTGGAGGGAGATATAGGTCCCACCCATCTCATAATGATACCATTCTTATGTGTGCCACAAAATCATAAATCATACATCATTGCATAACCCATGTAATAAAAATGGGAATCTTAAACATCGGGACATTATAAAACAATTCATATAAGATAAAGGAATTCATAAAAATATTTCCATCACAACATAATCAAATCAATGTAATAATAGGGATAGAGACATAACCCTTTATTATCTTAGATGGAAAATGATTTTGATAAAACTCTTGAACTCCATTCTTGAGGAAAATATCCTTTTTACTTCAAAAACATTTTTCCTTTCTTAATATGTCATACAATTTTAAACTAAAAGAAGTTGATTAAAAATAAACTTGAAAACTTGTAAAGGAAGATTCTTGGAAATATTTTTTTAAAATCCATTCATGTCATATAAGTTAAAAAAAACATTCTTCTCGTACTTTTGTCGGGAAAGTCAAAAAGTACCTCGTACGAAAAACGACAAAAGATTCCTTTCATATCTTTTACTAAAAACTCACAGAAGGGTAAAATTGGATATAAAATATTGTAGAAGGATATAAATATTACATATTGAGGAAACATGGATGTGGATGATAAAATACACCCCAGTAAATTCCAAAGTATAAACAATCTCGGATAAAAATGATATTGTGATATTTCCCTTACCATAGGTCCGATTTGCTTCGTAAGTGTCCGAACCTCCTGTATAATGGTTTAAATAATGTCATTTACTTATTCTAGAATCATACTCATTGTTATGATATCATATATGGTTCACTTATGACTTTATATTACCCGTTCTTTTGTAAATTCCATGTTAAAGAGCATTTTGGGTAAAATTGTTTCATTTGTCGTCCGTGTTTTGACTTGTAATTATTCATATGATTACTTAGATCATGATTACTTAATTCTAGAATATAAAACATGATTTATATATAACATATATTCAGAATATACATATATATAATAAATCATTAAATGGAAAGAAATACACCGTTCATGGAGACGGTAGGTCGTACGTACGCATGAACGCTGTTTTCATTTCCTTATTGAGTTGAATGGAATTAAGTAGATGACATACATATATATACACATAAATCCAGTATCATTATTATGTCATATATTTCATGATTACTTATTATATGTATTTTATAATCATTCATGAATGGTTAAAGTGGATAATGAATCTCATCGCGTCGTAGAGACGGTAGTCCGTACGTACGCACGAGCAATGATATCGTTCTCATGATCGTGGAATTGTATTGAAGTGTATGTATACTATTTCAGAATCAATATCAATTTAAAATAATCATATATAGTTATTATTTACACCATTATACCCATCCAAGTAAGGTGGTGGTGGAAAATAGATTTCACCACGGCGTGGAGACGATATTCCGTACGTACGCACGCGCGGTGATTTCGTTTTCCGTAGGATGGATAGATGGTGAAATAGGGTTGTTTCATACTTATAATAACATATCAGTATATGAGTGATACTGATGTTATTACTTCATAATGAAACAACCTAATAAGAAAAAGTGGAAGAAGAAATAAAGTTGAAAGAATCGGTAACGGACATTACCTCTTCTTTGAAGTGCCTCTTTGAGAACTCCTTTTAGGGAACTAAATTGGTCTTTGAGAAAGACCAGAACCTCTAGGATGTTGATAGGGAAGTGTAGAAGAGAATTTGTCAGGGTTTGGCTGAGCTTGAAGGCTCAAAATGGTGTTAGGAAGAGAGGGAGGAGGTGCCCTTTTATAAGGGAGGAGAGGGGCACCTTTGGAATAACAAAAAATATTATTTTATTATAAAGTCATATTCGGTTTTTAATAGCTAAAAATTGAGTTATTTCGAAGCTAAGGTGGGGATGGGTCGAAATCCTCTCATCCAATAGAATTTGGACAAGTTTAGATTCCTATTTTAACCTTATCATTTAGATTTAACATTAAGTTAAATAATTTTACTTTTACCGTGTCTTCTTGTGTTCTTATACTATAAGGTTAATAAACTTACTATAAGCATCCAAACTAACCCCAAGTTGTTTATTATTAATATATATAACCTTATATAAGTCATTTGGCCGAACCTTAGATTTTTAGGAATAAAATAACAATTAATAATATAATATTTGTTTTAAAAACTATTTTATGTCAATTTTGACACTATTTAGTAATTGATTTTTTTTGAAAATCATAACAGAATGATTAGTTCAAAAAAAGTTAATTAAATCAATAATAACATGTCATATTAACCTAGAAAATTAGTTTAATTCATAAAAAGTCTCAAATTAAATTTATTTGGGTATTTATAACATCAATTATGTCAATATTTCATCAATAAGATAATTATTGCATCATCATTGTGTCATAAATAAATTAACTTATTTAAAGTCTAAAAATTACAAATAAAATATCATTATGTAGGAAATATTTTTATATTTCTAATGAATATTTATAGCCTAATTTATCCTTTATTAAAAATGATATACTTATTAAACTTTGATTTTAACTATTTTAACCCTTCTTTAAATAAATTAATAATATATGTCCTAATCTAATCCAAGTGGGCCTAAATGGTCATATTTTATTCCTAAGGTTGTTTTTGGTCGAATTACACTTATCCAATAGAATTAGGACATGTGTTAGGGTAATAATAATATCATTTTTACCCTTAATTACCCTATTTACTTTTAACCGTGGTAAGAAAAAGTAAAAAGTTATTATTCACCAAAAATTATTTTCATCTCATTGAACCACATTTTACTTACTGACATCAACCGTGTCTCTCGGATTTTTGAAATTCCATTCACAGAAGTGGTAAAATTAAGTTTTATGAAAAATTCATTTTTTTAACTACCACTTAGTGGTTTCACTATTCATCAAAAAATGAAAGTTTCCAGAAAAATACCAAAAATTAGGCCTAAGCTATATTTGATATTATGAACTCAAAAATGATGTCTATTTTACCAAATTCAAAACATATCAGTTGCATTAATTAATTTAAAAATCAATTCCCGTCGTCAAAACAAATAACGTGTTCTTAAGAGATAATAACTATCAAAAGATTGACACTTGTTTATGTCTGGTTTAAATGTGAAATTACATACAATGACCAACATTGTATTAAATTGTAAAAATATATTCTAAATATACTTTAAAACCACTCAAATTAATAATTTATCACTATTAATTATTTCGATTAAAAAGGTTGTTTTTAATTAAAATTTAGTAATTTTCACTATTCATCAGAAAATGAAAGTTATCCGAAAAGTACCAAAATTTCACCTTAGGCTAAATTCGATACTCTGAATCCAAAAATGAAGTCCATTTTGAGAGATAAAATTTCTAAAATTTTAAAAGGTGGTTATTACTATTCATAACGGCTAGTTTTAATAATATTTTAATAGCATATCGTTGTTTAGTGAAACTCGGTATTGCGTACTACACACGCTATCCAGGAAGGTCGCGATTGCGTGTAATGAAAGGCAAGTCAAGGATGCGTGTTGAGAAAGCTCCTTTTGGTGTAGCGTACAACACAAGACATTAATGAAATTAAAAAGAATATTTTTCATAAAATCTCGGGGTGTTAAAATTGAGGTTTTGTTGTGTTGAATTTTTATTTGGCTATAATCAGGTCATTATTAACTGTGCTTTTGATCTTTGATTTCATTATCTAATTGGTCAGTGACTTTGATTTCTCTACAATGGAGCTTAAAAAATTACAGACCCACATTTTGAGTGGCAAGTGATGCATTTCTCATTTCAATCTTGGATCATGGTTTATTTGGAGTTGTATGTTCATGCCTTTTGCTCAAATTTCCAGAATATGATGTGGTTTCAAGTTTTGTTATTTAATGTTTTCTATGTAGGGGAGGAATGTCTAGTTTAGGTGATGTTGGTTCATCTTCCAACATCAACGACATTTTGAAATTGCAATATCATTTTATTTGAAAACATAAAATTAATATGTTTACCTCTTTCATCAATGATTCAATTGGTATTATTATCATGTCATCAATTTGATTTATAATTTCAGGTCAAGCATCATTGAAAAAAGTATTGGTAACGGTTTAGTGATGTAACATAGAAGAGAGTTGGACGGGAGAATTTTAGAAAAAATTTGTAGTGCGTTCATTTTTAATTTTTAAATTCATATTTATTGTAATTTTTTCAAACAAAATCATTTAAATTATCAAAACTAGTACACGATCATGTATTCGCACGGTGATATGATTCCAATTCTCTAAAAATGATCCACTACTCAATAAAAATTCATGATCCACTACTCAAATAAAATAAATTTTTCAGTGCTCTTAAAAAAAATCCAATGCTCAAATTAAACACATGATACACTGCTCAAAGAGAGTACATGATCTAGTGCTCTCAAAGAAGAGAAACTCCCCCATCAATATCAATGTAGAGCATACTGGATGTGTGAAACATATGGTTTGGTAACCTACAAATAGAAATATCATGTCATGTTTAAATTTTGATCAACACAAATAGAAAATGACATCACAATGTTACAAATCATTTTAAGAAATATTATAGTAAAAAACTCCTTGATGTGGTATGTCATAAAAAATATAACATAACATCACGAACTACATTTCCAACTATACTAAGAGCATCAAAGTTTTCTGAAAATGGATTTTCCGCGTTAAACTATATATATAGTAGGAGTTGAAAGATATTATATAGTAGGAGTTGAACCAATACTATCCTCAAAGAAAGAGAGTATATAGTAAGAGTTGAAACAATAATAGGAGTTGAAACAATACTAAACCTCAAAGAAAGAAAGTATATAGTAGGAGTTGAACTGTCATAATATTTATAGAATTCTGTAAAATATATGAAAAATGCACTTGAAGACTTTCTTCCATTGTTTTTGTAATGGCCCGGACCTCTCCAGCCCTTTCCTTTGTCAAAAAGAAGGTCAAGAAGTGTTCTCGAGGGTAAAATGGACTTTTTCCACACTTTCCAGAATTTTGAAACTACATGTTGTGTAGTTTGAGTACACGCCGTGTACCCTCTTGCCGGGTATACCTCGTGTGGATGGTCGTGTCTTTTCCGCGTGAAGAAAATGGGTACACATCGTGTGTCCAGTACTACACGCCGTGTAGTCCCTCCCCACGTACGCGTTACCATGTGTTGACCAGTAGTCGGCCATGTGCCGCGTTGGAGCCGTGTCCCTGCCGTGTGCAATAAATGGGTGCATGCCGTGTGCCCAATCTACACGCCGTGTAGTCCTTCCCCGCGTATGCGTTACCTTCAAACCATGTGTTGACCAGTCAACGGTCGCGGAGCCGCGTTGGAGGCCGTGTGGAGACCGTGTGAAAACGGCCGAGTACATGTCGTGTACCATAAGTACACACCGTGTACTTTTTCTTTTCATGCCTATAAAAGGAGGGGTCCCCTCCTCCTTTCAACTCACACCTCTCCTCCCCTCTCCTCTGAGCAGAGCTCTCTTAAGAGACTCGAAGGCTCTTTCTTCCATAACTTTTTCGTTCGAGCTCCGATTTACGATCCGTCAGGGGACACGGGATCATAACGACGAGGCGGAACTTCCGAGATTGGATCCGTTGTCTTCCTTCGGCTCTTCCTTTCCACCCAAGGTTATTTTTCCAGGACACCGACGGACGTCTTCTAAAGTTGATCCGGGGGAGCGTTGTGACCAGAACCTGTTGAGGTAGGGATTTTACCTTCGTCTCTCTAATTTGTGCATCATGTGGGGTGGGTTTTCTCTTGTTTACGTGAAACACTTTTGAACTAGTTTAATTAAGATAATAACTGGCTTATTTAATGGGGTATGGGAAGTTGTGATTGCTGTTACTTTACCTTTTATATCCTGTGATATTATGTTGTGAATTCAATGAGATTTTACCTACTGAAAATCACAGTCATTGGGGGCCTTTGCTTATGCAATTAAATGTTGCCCTCTCCTTCTGTATTTTCTTATGGATGAAAGCTTGTGGAAAGTGGAAATTGGTTAATCACGTAAAGTTGACTGTTTAAATGAAAATCTGGAACCCTTGTGTGGTCACCCTGGTTAAACAAAATGGAATAATGAACATGTGGGTGTTGTCTTGGTTACGTGGCATGTGTTGGGGGTGTTTTGTGGGTTGTTGTGGTTTGGGTGAGCAGCGGGGCTGCAGTTGACTTGGTTGTGGGAAGGTGTGAATGTTTAATGGTGATGGGCAGCGGGGCTATAATAAATGGTATTAAAGGGATAATGATGTGTGGTGTTGTTATGGTGGTTGGCAGCGGGGTCGCAGGGTTGGGTTTTAATGTGAACGGGTTATGGGTTGTGTTTAATAAATAATAAATTTGGAAGAGTTAATGAATGATGGGGCTTGGTAATGAACGGAAATAATAATCAATGGGTTGGTTGGTTAATAAGAAGGGACTTACCGTGTTGCTGTGTTTTCCTAACTTGCTTTGTGGATGGCAGGGATATGCTTACGAACGATCGTCGTGGTTGGTTGTGGATAGTTTCCCAGTAGTTAAGGAACTAATAAACTAATTCTTCTCAAACGTAAAAAACTTAATGGGCTTGGGGTTGTTTGTTGTATGCATGCTTCGTGGTAGTAGTGTCGAGGCACGTGCTCAGTTTCTCTTTTTTTGAAGCCATAGGTTGGGCTGAGTGGTTGCTATATATATATATATATATATATATATATATCTGTATCTTTTGTGTTTTATCGCACCGCACCCATGTTGAGCACTTAGTGCCGAACACTCCCATTTCATTGTAGAGAGTGTTTTCCCATAGTTACTAGCTCCTTCCTTCTCCTTCTCCCCTAGGTTGTGATGGCTTGAGGCGACCTTACACCCAAGACTCTTCGGGTAGGTTTCGATTGGGGTGATTAGGCCCAAGACTCTTCGGGCAGGCTTATAGGCTGTGATGGATTGAGGCGACTTTATACCTAAGACTCTTCAGGTAGGTTTCGATTTCAGGCCCATGTGTCTTCGGGCGAGAGTTCTGTTACTTTTACTGTTCCCAAGAATCTTCGGGATGAGGCCCAGGTGTCTTCGGGTGGGGATGTGTGGTTGTGAGGCCCAGGTGTGTGCGGGCGGGGAGAGTGTGACAGCGTCAGGACGTTCAGCTAACTAATGGGAAATGGTGCGGGGTACCCAATACTCTTGTTCTTATACTACTACTACCTGTTGTGATTGTGTTTGGGTGAGTGTGGCTGGTGAGGTTGGGTGGATTGATTTCCTTGTTAGGTTTCTTCTGTTGTTCTCACGGGACATTAGGATGTCTCTCCAGTTGTGCACGAGAGCTTTAGGTTTCCCTACTGAGTATACTTGTATGCTCACCCTATGTTTACTTTCAGGTTCCCAGGAGGACTACTAGGGTCGTGCGGGACCCTACTAGTTGGACAGTTGGAGTTGTTGCTGTTTTTGTACCTTTGTTTTCTTTTGGTATTGTACTTTGAGCTTTCTTGTACTTGTTCCTTGTTATAAAATTGATTAAACATGCATGTGGGAATGGTTTGGGTTTATTTCTATACACTTGTTCTTTTTTCCTTTTGGTGGTTGACTTGTCCTATTTCCCGATCCTTAAAAATAAAAAGGGTAATGCCTCCCATATTTGTGAAAACTCATACCCTTGGTACTAGTCGCCAACCTGGGGCCTACTGGAGGCGGGACTCAGGGGTCATTATCTCCCTTTCACCATTGCCAGCTCAGGAGGGGCATCTTTGGTGGGAGGGGGTCATGACAGAATGGTATCAGAGGTAATGGTTGAGAGATAGGATGGAGTCTGGAGTTAGGAATAGTGAGGATTGCATGGGATGGTAGGGAAATAGTGTTAGTTAACCTTGGTGCGTGACATAGGCCAGGGAAGAATGACTAGGACACGAGATTTTAGGGCCCCCCGTGATCCTATGCAAGGACTTTGAGCCTACCGAACGACCAAGTGAGACTACATTGATTGCAGGGTAGAGACCCTAGGGAAGGTACATGCATCATCATGATTTTGTTTTACGTGATTTGGGTGTTCTGGGAAAGAAATTGAAATAAAATGATAATTAAAACTTTGAAAAAAAAATCCTTACTACTTGGGCTTAGGCAATCCTTGTTTACCATACAGCTATGGCACCTGGACGTCATCCCCGGGTGGCTCAGATGGCCGAGGCCCAGCAGATCCAGGCGGTCGATCAGTTGAGGATTGACCGAGAGGAGGAAGATAGCCAATGGCAGAAGACTCTCTGTTCCTTCCAGCAGCAGACCCTCAAGAAGTACGAGGGTAGTACTTCAGATACGGAGACAGAGGGGTGGCTTGAGGAGCTAGGGATCGCTTTCACCTTGATCCGTGCTCCGAGGGAGTACTGGGTTCCCCTAGCAGTCAGTCAGCTGAGAGGTGCGGCGTGACAGTGGTGGACACTCTACCTCGGAGAGAGGATAGAGGTAGAGGTTCCATGGGCTGACTTTGAGAAGGAATTCCGAGAGGAATTCCTTTCTTCCATGATCAAGGTGGAGAAGCGGCAAGAGTTACTCTCCCTTCAGCAGGGGAGTATGTCGGTATGAGAGCTGGGGATCAAGTTCAAGGATCTACTGCGCTTTGCTCCGGATCTCTTTCTGGATGAGGAGTCTCGGGCGAGACGTTTGGAGGAGGCGCTTCGTCCTTCGCTCCAGTATGTTGTCACCCCCTTCACCCTTCCGACGTACTTGGCGGTGCAGAAGAAGGCAGAGGTCGTAGAGAGGATGAACTCACTGGGAGGTGCACCGTGTGAGGTGTTTCAGCCAGGTTCGTCGAAGGGGAAGGCAGTCGGCAGCAGGTCTCCTGCGACAGGACCTTCCAGGTTCAGGCCAGTGGGGAGCAGGCCCCAGCAGTTCCAGTTCAGATCTTCGGGTCCTCGTCCCTTTTCCATGATCCCAGGACCGAGGTGTTTTTCTTGTGTAGGTTTTGAGCACGTTCAGAGTCAGTGCCCGACCCGAGCTTCGTACAGTGGAGGTGGGCAGGTTCAGCGCCCACCGCAGCAGTACCAGTTGTCGGAGAGGCCCTTCCAGCAGCAGTAGGACCATGCTCCTCTGAGGGCAGACTTTGCGGGAGGAGGCTGGCCTCAGGGTGCTCCTCAGGGACCTCGACTAGGGTGTGGTCGGGAAGTGGACAACATTAGATAGGAAGAGGAGCTGGGTGTGGACAGTTGCATGCAGCAGAGTTGGTAGCTCCAGTGGGACCAGAGGTGGTATGAGGTACGATTTGTTTGTTCAGCACTCTTGTTTCTTCTTTGTTCGATTCGGGATACTTGCACTCTTTTGTTGCACCTAGTCTAGACCATGATTTGGGATTAGAAGTAGAGAGACTTTTCGTGCCACTGGTACTGAGTACACCAGTTGGGGGCCAGACCAGCGTATCTTGTGTTTTCCGGGGCTGTGGGATGACGTTGGGACCACATCGATCTAGTGGAGACCTTCTTCTGTTACAGATGCAGCCATACGATGTCATCCTAGGCATCGACTGGTTGTTTTCTGTTAGTGTCGTTATCGACTGCTTCCGGAGAAGAGTCGTGTTCTCCGACGTGGATGGGCAGCGCGTATCTTTTGTTGGCGAGAGGATCTATCAGGCGGGAAGTCGATGTGGGGAGCCTCTCCTTTCCTTGTTGGGAGGGTTATCAGTGGTTCCAGCTGATACAGAGATGATGGATGTCCCGGAAGTTGTTGGGGAGTTCCTCGATGTTTTTCCTAAGGAGTTTGTGACTCTACCCCCCCCCCCCCCGACATGACGTTGATTTCGGGATAGACTTACAGCCCGGTGCCCGTCCGATTTCGATGGCCCCTTATCGGATGGCACCTTCATAGTTGCGTGAGTTGCGGATTCAGATTGACAATCTGATGGAGAAGGGTTTTGGTCGACCCAGCGTGTCGCCATGGGGTGCTCCAGTTTTGTTTGTGAAGAAAACAGATTGTGGTCTCAGGCTATGCATAGACTACCGAAGGCTGAACCAGGTAACAGTCAAGAACCGTTACCCCCTTCCAAGGATAGATGATCTCTTCGACCAGCTGAGGGGAGAAGGTTGGTTTTCTAAGATTGATCTACGGTCGGGATATCATCAACTGATGTTGAAGGACAATGACATCTCGAAGACAGCTTTCAGGTGCAGGTATGGGCACTTCAAGTTTGTAGTGATGCCGTTTGGAGTTACGAATGCACCATTTGTGTTCATGGGACTTATGAACTTTGTCTTCCGAGAGTTTCTGGACCGGTTCGTCATTGTGTTTATCGATGAAATCCTGATCTACTCAAGATCAGAGGAGGAGCACGTTGAGCATCTTAGGGCAGTCTTGGAAGTCCTTCGACACCACCAACTTTACGGGAAATTGTCGAAGTGTAAGTTCTTGACAGAAGAAGTACACTTCCTTGGGCACGTGGTGTCTCAGCATGGAGTATCGGTGGACCCGTCGAATGTGGATGCATTTGTTTCTTGGGCAGCACCCAAGAGCGTGGCAGAAGTTCGTAGTTTCCTGGGGTTGGCAGGTAACTATCGGAGGTTCGTTTCGGACTTCTCTTGAGTTGCTGCTCCATTGACAGCTTTGACTAGGAAGAATTAGGTCTTCCTATGGAGCGATAAGTTCCAGAAATCTTTTGACTACCTGAAGGAGAAGCTGGTTAGTGCTCCTGTGCTCAGGTTTCCAGAGGAGGGGTTGTTGTATGAAGTGTTTTGTGATGCTTCTGGCCTTGGTCTGGGGTGCATGATGATGCAGAAGAAGGGCATGATTTGTTATGGGTCTAGGAAGTTGCGCCCTCACAAGCGTAACTATTCCACCCATGACCTGGAGATTGCGGCAGTAGTGTTCGCACTGAACTTGTGGAGACATTACCTCTTTGGGGAGCGCTTTGTGGTCTTCTCAGATCACAAGATCCTGTGTTATATCTTCTCCCAGCGTGACCTGAACTTACGGCAGCGGAGATGGGTCGATTTTTTCCAAGACTATGACTTTGAGATATCTTACACTGAAGGTAAGGGAAACGTTGTGGTTGATTCCCTGAGCAGTAAGTCACATAAGGAAGTGGTTCGGGAATCCGCTGATGCTTGGAAGGCGATGGGAGAGTTGGCCGCCCTGCACTTAGATGTAAGGGAAGAAGGTGTTAGAGGATGTTTGTTCCAGATGACGATGTAATCCTCCTTGTTGCAGCAGGTGGAAGAGTCTCAGTGGGGGGAATCTGAGGCAGAAGTGATGCGAGATCGAGTCGATCAGGGGAATGCTCCAGAAGGATGGTCAGAGGACAACCGACATCGGATGCTTTTCCATGGAAGGTTGCTTGTTCCGGAGGCAATGTGTGAGGGAGTTCTCCGTGAGTTCCATAGCTCATCCTTGGCGGTACATCCAGGAGTTTCAAAAATGTACTGAGGCCTAAGGGATCAGTTTTGGTGGCCCGGGGTGAAACGGGCAGTGGCGGAGTTTGTGGCTAAGTGCCTAGTGTTTCAGCAAGTGAAGGATGAACACCGTGTTCCCGGTGGTTTGTTGCATCCTTTAGATGTCCCAGAGTGGAAGTGGGATGACATCTCCATGGACTTCGTCATAGGACTACCTAGAGCTCAAGGTGGTTATGATGCTATCTGGGTAGTGGTGGATCATCTGACGAAATCAGCTCACTTCTTAGCAATCAAGGATTCGGGCCCAGTGAGTACCTTAGCACAGAGGTACGTAGACGAAGTGGTGCGTTTTCATGGAGTTCTGAGGACTATCGTCTTAGACCGGGATACTCGGTTTACCTCACGAGTCTGGAGGGGGTTACAGCATGCTTTTGGCACCCAGCTACGCCTTAGAACTGCTTTCCACCCCCAGACCGACGGGTAGACAGAGCGGACTATCCAGACACTGGAGGACATGATGCGAGCATGCGTTCTGGATTTGAGAGGATCATGGGTACGACACTTGCCTTTAGTAGAGTTTTCCTACAACAACAGCTTCCACTCTACTATTGGCATGGCACCATTTGAGGCTTTGTATGGAAGGCCATGTCGTTCACCCATTTGTTGGTCAGAGGTTGGTGAGGCAGGTGCTCTTGGTCCAGAGGTATTGCAGTGCACCACAGAGAAAGTCCATCTTGTACGTGAGGGGATGAAGGTGGCTCAGGACCGACAAAAGTCTTATGCTGATCGTTTAAGGATGCCCTTGGAGTTCGAGGTGGGGGATCATGTGTTCTTGAAGGTTTCCCCTCGACGGGGGAAGTAGAGGTTCGGGAAGGGGAGCAAGCTCTCACCAAGGTTCATAGGACCTTTTGAGGTGTTGAGGCGAGTTGGCGAGGTGGCATATCAGCTGTCCCTACCACCTCAGATGGAGAAAGTCCATGACGTCTTCCACGTCTCCCAGCTTCGTCGGTACTTACATGATGACTCTCACGTTATCGACTAGGGAGAGTTAGATATGGGAGACGACGCAACCTTTGAGGAACGACCAGTCAGAATCGAGGATCGTAAAGAGAAGGTTCTTTGTGGACGTACCATTCCCTTGGTTCGTGTGTTGTGGAGGCATGGCGGCCTCGAGGAGAGAACTTGGGAGCGGGAGACCCAGATGCACGCTCAGTACCCGGAGTTGTTTTGACTTGTGTTTTCCCTTGTTCTTCTGAGCTTTGTGTTGATGTTGTACTCTGTACCTTTGATATATGGAATGCTTGGCTTGTCAGTTGTGAGACCTTTTGTTTCCTTGTTCCCTGGTAATGTGTAACATGTCCGGATGTGTGGGAAATGGAAAAATCTAACCCATAATCGAGACACATTAATGAGGATGTGATTGAACCTATGAAGGCGAGTCAGTGTCACCTAAATCGGATAATATCTCAACATAGGTGAAGGAATTTCCCAAACCCACGTGTTCGGGCAGTGTGTTGGTTGTGTGGTGTTGGGGTTAGTGCGAGTTGAAAAATCCTAATGTGTGAAGGTGGGAAGACCCAATTCTTAATCGAGACGCATTAATGAGGATGTGATTAAACCCGTGCAGGTGAGTCAGTGCCGCCTAAAGCGGATAATATCTCGACATAGGAGAAGGAATTCCTAACACATATGATTAGGGTTGTTGGTTGGGTTCCTATTATAACGAGAACCCTAAGAGGTATCTTGTTGGGTTCCTCTGGGTTGGTTTTTGAATTCTCGAGGATGATAATGTTTTAAGAGGTATCTGATGTAATGGCCCAGACCTCTCCGGCCCTTTCCTTTGTCAAAAAGAAGGTCAACAAGTGTTTTGGAGGGTAAAATGGACTTTTTCCACACTTTCTAGAATTTTGAAACTACACGTCGTGTAGTTTGAGTACACGCTGTGTACCCTCTTGCCGGGTATACCCCATGTGGATGGCCGTGTGTTTTCCGCGTGAAGAAAATGGGTACACACCATGTGTCTAGTACTACACGCCGTGTAGTCCCTCCCCGCATACGCATTACCGTGTGTTGACCAGTCGTCGGTCGTGTGCCGCGTTGGATCCATGTCCCTGCTGTGTGCAATAAATGGGTACACTCTGTGTGCCCAATCTACATGCCGTGTAGTCCTTCCCCACTTATGTGTTACCTTCAAACCGTGTGTTGACCAGTCAACGGACGCAGAGCCGCGTTGGAGGCCGCGTGGAGACCGTGTGAAAACGGCTGAGTACACGCCGTGTAATTTTTCTTTTCACGCCTATAAAAGGAGGGGTCCCCTCCTCCTTTCAACTCACACCTCTCCTCCCATCTCCTCTAAGAATAGCTCTCTTAAGAGACTCAAAGGCTCTTTCTTCCATAACTTTTTCATCTGAGCTCCGATTTATGATCCGTCAGCGGCCACGGGATCGTAACGACGAGGCAGAACTTCCGAGCTTGGATCCATTGTCTTCCTTCAGCTCTTCCTTTCCACACAAGGATGTTTTTCCAGGACACCGACGGACGTCTTCTAAAGTTGATCTGGGGGAGCGTTGTGACCAAAACCTGTTGAGGTAGGGATTTTACCTTCATCTCTCTAATTTGTGCATCATGTGGGGTGGGTGTTATCTTGTTTATGTGAAACACTTTTGAACCGGTTTAATGAAGATAATAACTGGCTTATTTAACGGGGGATGGGAAGTTGTGATTTCTATTACATTACCTTTTATATCCTATGATATTATGTTGTGAATTGAATGATCTTCTACCTACTGAAAATCACGGTCATTGGGGGCCTTTGCTTACGCAATTAAATGTTTCCCTCTCCTTCTGTATTTTCTTATGGATGGAAGCTTGTGGAATGTGGAAATTGGTTAATCACATAAATTTGACTATTTAAATAAAAATCTGGAACCCTTGTGTGGTCACCCCGGTTAAACAAAATGGAATAATGAACATGTGGGTGTTGGCTTGGTTACGTGGCATGTGTTGGGGGTGTTTTGTGGGTTGTTGTGGTTTGGGTGAGCAGCGGGGCTGTGGTTGACTTGGTTGTGGGAAGGTGTGAATGTTTAATGGTGATGGTCAGTGGGGCTGCGATAAATGGTATTAAAGGGATAATGATGTGTGGTGTGGTTATGGCGGTTGGCAGCGGGGTCGCAGGGTTGGGTTTTAATGTGAACGGGTTATGGGTTGTGTTTAATAAATAATAAATTTGGAAGAGTTAATGAATTATGGAGCTTGGTAATGAACGGAAATAATAATCAATGGGTTGGTTGGTTAATAAGAAGGGACTTGCCGTGTTGCTGTTTTTTCCAAACTTGCTTTGTGGATGGCAGGGATATGCTTACGAACGATCATTGTGGTTGGTTGTGGATAGTTTCCCAGTAGTTAAGGAACTAATAAACTAATTCTGCTGAAACGTAAAAACCTTAATGGGGTTGGGGTTGTTTGTTGTATGCATGCTTCGTGGTAGCAGTGCCGAGGCACGTGCTCAGTTTCTCTTTTTTTGAAGCCATAGGTTGGGCTGAGTGGTTGTTATATATATATATATATATATATATATATATATATATCTGTATCTTTTGTGTTTTATCGCACCGCACCCATGTTGAGCACTTAGTGCCGAACACTCCCATTTCATTGGAGAGGGTGTTTTCCCATAGTTACTAGCTCCTTCCTGCTCCTTCTCCCCTAGGCTGTGATGTCTTGAGGCGACCTTACACCCAAGACTCTTCAGGTAGGTTTCGATTGGGGTGATTAGGCCCAAGACTCTTCAGGAAGGCTTATAGGTTGTGATGGCTTGAGGCGACCTTACACCTAAGACTCTTCAGGTAGGTTTCGATTTCAGGCCCAGGTGTCTTCGAGCGAGAGTTTTATTACTTTTACTGTTCCCAAGAATCTTCGGAATGCGGCCCAGGTGTCTTCGGGTAGGGATGTGTGGTTGTGAGGCCCAGGTGTGTGCGGGCGGGGAGAGTGTGACAACGTCAGGATGTTCATCTAACTAATGAGAAATGGTGCAGGGTACCCAATACTCTTGTTCTTATACTACTACTACCTGTTGTGATTGTGTTTGGGTGAGTGTGGTTGGTGAGGTTGGGTGGATTGATTTCCTTGTTAGGTTTCTTCTGTTGTTCTCACTGGACATTAGGATGTATCCCCACTTGTGCACGAGAGATTTAGGTTTCCCTACTGAGTATACTTGTATGCTCACCCTACATTTACTTTTAGGTTTCCATGAGGACTACTAGGGCCGTGCGGGACCCTACTAGTCAGACAGTTGGAGTTGTTGCTGTTGTTGTACCATTGTTTTCTTTTGGTATTGTACTTTGAGCTTTCTTGTACTTGTACCTTGTTATTAAATTGTTTAAACATGCATGTGGGAATGGTTTGGGTTTATTTCTATACACTTGTTCTTTTTCCTTTTGGTGGTTGACTTGTACTATTTCCCGATCCTTAAAAATAAAAAGGGTAATGCCTCCCATATTTGTGAAAACTCATACCCTTGGTGCTAGTCGCCAACCCGGGGCCTACTAGAGGCGGGACTCGGGGGTCATTATCTCCCTTTCACCATTGCCAGCTCAGGAGGGGCATCTTTTGTGGGAGGGGGTCGTGAAAGTTTTGAGTTTTTTCAGTTAGCAACTGGACTGCAACATCAATATCATCTTGCCCCATAAGAAATACTAAAACACCACCCATGGAATCCTAAATAAGTATATGTGAAATAAATATTCAAGATTTCATCTTTTATGAAAAAATATTTATATTTGATATGAAACTATGAGATACACCATGAAGAAAACAAGTGTGAATGAAAAGAACTGAATACAATTCCATAAATGAAAATGAAAACCATTTGAAGGATAAATCGTTGATAAGAATATGATCCACTACTCAAATAAAATACATGTTTCAATGACTTAAAAAAATATTGACCGATCAAATTAAAAGCCACATCCACTGCTCAAATAGATTACATGATCCATTTTCAAAAACATGTATCACAAGAGATATATAGTACAAGTACAAGAAACTAATAACTGAGACAAAATAAAATGATCAACTGCTATATTTCTTCAGAATAATTTATAGTAAACACTAAAAAATTGTATGTAGGAAAGAAACCATGCATTAATATTGACTATAATGAATATATTGAAAATTTTAATTAGTTTTTCTTTTGAAAAAAGTGAGAAGAGGATCTTGGAATATATAAAGAGAAAAGGTTACAACAGTATGAAAAAAGAAACTTTACATTGTCTCTTAGTCGTGCCAATAATAGCGATCTTTCCCATCAACGATAAATCCCATCATCTCTGCTTCCAGTGTAGTGGAAAATCCATAGGGTCCATGTTTATGTTCAACAACATCACCATTATGATTCAGGAACACCACTCCAAATCTAGCTTGACCTGGATTCTACCTCGATGCCCCATCCATGTTACCCTTGAGCCAGCCAGCAAAAGGAGGCATCCAAGTATTGAACGAAGTTGCTGCAGTGATCTGCAAGAAACGAATTGGTATTTGGGACAACAATAAAAATACCAGCCAAGGAAAATTGGCATAGGAAAGGGGTCTTCTCGTGAAGGAAATTGTTTCGACCTATCTATATGACATTAAGAAATTCCACACATGCAACTGTAAACATATTTTTTATATGGTTGGATAGTTGAATTTTCAGAAAAGCAGGGAAATTTTTTTAAGAGTGTTTGCCTGTGGTGGTTGAGTTTCAAAGATGTCAAAGATAGTGGTAATGCATATAAGGAAAAAGTGAGAACAGAAGAGGTGAACCATGATGGATGAAAGTGGGTATGCTGCCTTATAGATAACAAAACAATGATTGAGCTTCAACCATCAAGGGGCACCCGTTGATGACCATTTGATTCTTAACCTTCTAATAAAACCTTTTACAAACCAAATATTCATTGTTTAAAAACCTAAAATAGAGAACATATTATCTCTTGGATAAACATATAAATCTATTATGGAAAATAAAAAATAGAAGTAACAGAAACGTAAACAACTCCATTAACAAAAAAATAACAATTTAACTATTAATCAAAAATAAAAATGGAATCTTCAGTTGAAAATCAAGCATCACATATGAAAACTAATTCACTAAAAAATTAACTACTAATCAAAAATTAAACTTAATTTTCATTTTGAAATGACAAAATCAAAATAGAATGCATGTTTTTTATATCAACTAAACAAACTGCAACAAAAGACATTTGATATCTATACAATGTATCCACCATAAACATAATAGTCAATTAAATGGGCATATTTAGAGAACATGTTGGATAAAAAACACATGAAATAAAATACACAAACATATAATGACATGCCATACATCATTTGATATCAATACAAAGTATACACCATAAAAACATGTTATAAATATTAAAGGATTGTTCGTGTTTGAAGTTAAAAAAGACATGAAAATTTAAAAAAATAACTGTAGGTAAATGATAAGTCTCACATCATTTGAAAAAAAACTATTTTATACTCATCTTATTGATTATAGAGTTTGTTCCAATACAGAAAACCTGAATGAGAAGAAAGATCAGAAGAGGAAAATAAATGCAATAGTATAAGTTTATACCACAGAATACAATAAGTGATGACATGCATACAAATAAATGGAAGAATACGTAATGAAACATTATCTGGTGAGTTGAATACCAGGGCCTTTGTTACTACTCTATTCTTGGGAACTTCAATGGTCTTCTTTGGGTAGGGGACATGGAATGTGCATATTATATTAGTGGAAACCCTTTTATTTATTGGAGTGGTTGATGATTTGGCTGGGATGACCGGTTGCTTGAACTCTAGTTCAACATCTTTAAATTTTTGGGAAAATTTAGAAACCAGAGGTGGTCTTAAAAATGCAGCAATCCCTTTATATTCTGCTATGAACTACTTGTTTCATCATATTGAGAAAGATGCATTGAAACTAATCTTATGTCAAAAGCAACAACTCCAACCTTGTAATAAATATGACTATAAACATCATAACTTCTAGTATCCAAACAAAAACACAATTAGAATTATTTATTTCTGGAGAAAATAAAATGGAATAAAGTCATGTAGAAACTAATATATATATTATATTCAGAAGTTTATTGAATCATTCAGCTTCAAAATAATTTTGAATTTAGTTTCAAAGGAGAAACTAAAGATTTTTTAATATTTCACAATTTTGTATTTGAAGTTGCAGCTGGTTTAGCCTATAAAAAATTCAATGTGAATTGTTTAACCACAAACATATTCATCTGATTTCACAACCTTCTCCAAAACCACTCAGAGAAAAATCTTTTAGTGGTAGGAGAAAATACCCAAATGTAGAATTCATAAGTATATCTACTTTTCCAAAATGTTTCACAGTTGATTCAATAAATCCTTGAATCTTCCTGATTGAGATCATACCAATAAAAGACAACAACCTATTAATGTCACATAAAAACATAAAACTACTATTAATGTTTTATGCATGCCCTTAAATCAAGAAAGATGTATTAGTATCAAGGTGAATGAGAATATCATAGAAAATTTATCTGTCATCCAATCAATGATGACTATTTAAATTATGGCACTATCAACTGAAAAGTCACCATGAAATGAATAATCTCACTATAATAATTTTGCATGGTTCTTATTGCCAATAAATTGATATGATTACCATCTGTGACATGAAATCATTATTCCTGGCATGAAAATATGAAAATTTGATATGCAGTTTTAGAAAGAGGATATGAGATCCCTCACTTGTTTAATTAGTTTACAGTTTCATAGCTTTTAGTAATTTAGAATTGTTTCTACTGAAATAAATAAAAATATAAATAGTATAATAAAATATGACTATATGAATACATATCGAAAATTAACCTACAAGACACTCATTCTAAGGAAGTATTGATAATTATAAGTATAAAACAAATAGACACCAATAATGGGTTCAACTTTTTCATGGGCCACAATAACCTGCAAGAATAACTCGAATCCCATCTAAATAATAGATTCATTCAAATCATGATGACAGTTGGAAATCTCAAACATATCGATTATGAGATGTACAATGATGATCCAAAAATACCTGAAAATACAGTAAACTATATGTTATAAAATTAAAATTTTAAAATAATGGAAATAAAAAAAATGAAATTTAAAAATATAAATTTGAATTGATAGAAAAAGATATCAGGATAATTACCTTGAAGTTGTGTTACCATTACATTCAAAAACTAGAGATGGTGATAAATAAACCTAAATTAAATAAGACATTTAAGCACATTAGGAACCATTATAATGATCTTGAAACATACAAACAATTTACAAATCGTGGATAACATTGAATATGGTAGAACATACATCAAAATAAAATGACCCATTGATCCAAACTATTATCTTCAATTAAGCACATACCTTTTGCAATATCCCTATTTTGGAAAATCCCTTCAATAAAAATGATGTATCTATAAACATCCAGGGGTATTCCACAACTTTTCATTTTTTTGAAAACAATAACTGCATCGTACAATTCACCGCTGAGACACAGACCATAAATAACTGCTCCAAAATATAGTTTTTGTTGAATGTAAGAATAAATTACTGGCGAATGATAAAAAATATTGGGGACATATATAAAAATTCATAAAATTAAATGTATAGAAAAGTATGAAAGAACAGTTTACTATATAAGGAAAAACCCATCGCAATTTCATCGAAGGAATAAAATCTTGTTATGTTGAAGGACAACGGATGTGCCTGAGAATCTGAATAGAATCTAAGAATAGTTTTTGGGAGAGAAGAATGTTGGCTGAAGGTCTTTTGCAGAAATACGGGGATACTACCGATGCGGGAGTATGCCGACTTTGAAGAAATTTCTCACCGGGTTGAAAGGCATGGAGGATATAGCAAAACAAATGTTGTGGGTACCATAGGAGGACCTGACAGAAATCACAATTCGTATGGAGTTCGATGCAATGGGATGGGATTGGTTTGAAATGAAAAATGGATTTGCTCAAAGAAGTTATCTGGAGTATAATACTGGCGTTGCTAGACAGGAACCGTAGGATGAGATGAGGGGAATCACTAGGAGGAATCGAAGTTGAAGATGATCGACATCTGTAGGAGGAAGATGTAGGTATTTTGTGGGATCTGTAGAAAGAGGGGAGGGACATTGCGACTGAGAACCCTTAGAACCAAAGTAGAGGAGCCGTAGGCAGAGCTAGTTGAGGGCGACGGAGGAGGGGCAGAAGGAGGTGGAGCAGGTAGTAAGCGGAGGTGGGTATAGAAATCTTCTGGAACCCTAATCGCGAGTGTGGGACAGTATGGAGGGAGGGAACAAAAAATGGATGGGGAGGAGCAATGTGAAGGGATGAGGTGGTGACTCGTAAGCTAGAAAAATGCCTACTTTAGTAAATATATATAAAAATATAGATTATCTTATATTCATTTAATACTTTTTTTTCCAATTTCATTTCAATTTATTTCATTTGTGTAATTTATAATTTTGAACTTTAATTCTTAAAATTATTTATTCATATTCATTCAATGTTACCTTTTTTCCAATTCATGCATCTCCATCTGATTTTTACCCTCGGTTAGCGATTCTTTCTCTCATCCGACGTTCCCCGCCTCCACCTCCTCCTCTCCGCCTCCGCCTCCTCCCCTCCACCCAGCTCCCTATCTCTTCCTCTTCCTCCACCTACTACTCTCTTCCCGCCTCCCTAACTCCGCCTACCTCCCTACCTCCATGTCTCTTAGGTTCCCTAGCCTCTTTCGGCTTCCCGCATCTGCTTCCGCCTTCACCTCCGCCTTCCGGCCTTTTTTGTATTCGTTTACGTGGGTTCAGGTATGAAAAATGAAGAGATGAAAAGTACATTACTTATTTATACAGATTATGCTAATGTCTTGTTTAATTCAATTTTATGAACTTTTTTATTTCTTGAAATATTTCTAGTTACATGTAAATAACACCCAATGAAATGAAGATATAATTTTTGTCCAAAACTATTGGTGGAAGTATTATCGATGTATTGATTTATTGGAACCATCATAAGATCAATCATATGTGGAATAGTTTTTCCAATAAATCTTGTTATTTCCCCTTACTGAAGTTTTATGTAATTCTTGGTATGAATTTTCATTCAGTTTACCATGTTATGATTTACTACATTGCTAAATCACTTATATTTAGTTCATAGTGTGAGTTTTAATTTATATATAATAACGAGTTAATTTATGTTATAATATATTAGGATTTTGATAAATTGATATTTTTCATGCACATTTCATATAAAATAAAGGACTATTTCAAGAATGTTACCCAACCCGACCCAAGAGACTCGTCCGTCCATCGTTGCTTCCTCACCTCCCATCCACCCACCCAAGCCGAGCCAACCCTATTACTCTAATACAAATCCTCACTTTCCCCTCCCTCCCCTAAACCTCCTCCCTCTCTCAGGCTCTCAAGCTCTCATTGTGTTGCACAAGTTTCCCTATCGAGACCTCAGACCGCCGTTTGTTGGTGGTAGGTTATTCTAGAAGCAGAAGATATTCCGATAGGTTTATCTAAATTTTATAGACTAAGAGAAGAAGTTTTTCAAGAATTTAATTATCACGACGTGTTACAGTATAAAAAATAGAAAAAAAAGTTACAATTATAATCTTCCAGAAGCTTCCGAAAACTTATCTGGAAACTTGAAGTAGAAGGAAAAACTCTCTAAAGATGTCCACTCCTTCGAGCATGATGCTCTCCATGCAACTCCAGTTCGAATCCCAAGCTGGAACTGGTTTTGCACCACAACCGATTATCCCTCCTACCTATTTATAGTTGGTTATCCAGCTTAACCAACTTGTTGAGATGCATTACCTGAATTACCCCTCCTGCGTTGGTAAGTATGTAGAATAGGGGGTCGGGACATAAGAATAGGTTGGGAATGGTTAGGGGTACTAATATTTCCCCCCACCTTGAAAGACACCTTGTCCTCAAGGGGAAGGTCTGGAAACTGTTTGTGGATGAATACTGCATCTTCCCAGGTAGACTCCTCAACTGATTTTCCCAGCCATTTGATGAGCCAAATACCATTACGATATCTCGATGACTTTTTAACATTAAGGACTTTTTTTTGGAATATGTTGTGGAGATGTTGTTGACTCTCAAAAGTCTGATAAGGATATATGTACAGCTAACGTTCCAATAGCACACTTCAAATGTGAAGCACGGAAGACAGGATGCACTCTAGTATTTTTTGGTAACTTCAATTTATAAGAAGTTGGTCCCAAACAACTTTCTATTAAATAAGGCCCATAATATCGAGCACCTAGTTTTGGGCATAGTTTCTTGGACATGGGTGTTTGGATGTTAAGATGTAGTTTTACATGTACCAAATCTCCAACCTGAAATACCTCTTCCCGTCTATTCTTATTAGTATATCGAATCATAAGCTGCTGAGCATGGTGGAGGTTGTCTCGAAGCTGGTCTAAAACAGTTTCCTGATCAACCAAGGAATTGACTAATGTTTCAACTGGTGTTTCCCCACTGATGTAGCATAAAACTGGAGGAGGCTTCAGACCATTTACAACTTCAAATGGTGTCATTTTTTATGCAAAATGTGAAGTAGTAATATAAAAAACCTCGGCCCCTGGAATCCATTGGGCCCAAGTTCAGGGTCTCTCTATGGAAAAACACCACAGGTGTGTTCCTAAACATCAGTTTACAACTTCGGTTTGACCATCCGTTTGAGGATGGTAGGAGAAACTCATTCTTAAAGTTGTCCCTTCCATACGAAAAAGTTCCTTCCAAAAATTTCTAACAAAAATTGGGTCCCTATCACTAAGGATATATTTTGGTATTCCATATAATTGGATAGTTTCTCTAACAAATAATTCAGCCACTCCTTTTGTTGTATACAGGTGCCGTATCAAAAGGAAATGGGTGTATTTCGGCAGCCGGTCAACCACCGCCAAAATCCCATTATAGCCAAGTGACTTCGGTAATCTTGAAAGAAAGTCCATAGAAATGTCTTCCCAAATTTGATAAGGTATGGGCAGTGGTTTAAGTAGCCCTACAGGTGACATGGAAATATATTTTGTCTTTGGCATGTATCACATTCCCTAACATATTGATCTATGCACTGCGTCATACCTTTCGAGCATGTCCACCCACAACAAAGGTGTGATAATAATGTAAAAACTTGGGAATAAGGCAGGATTTTCGGGATAGCACCAACTTTACTTTATAATACATCAATCCCTCTTTGAAGATATAACCTGTCTTAGAATCAGGTTGTTGTCATAGTACTGAAATAATAGCAGTTCACTATTTATCTCTCTGTATTTCTTCCTGCACGTCATCAATCTCCAGCCAAAAAGGCTCAGATATGGTGGAGCTCAATTGCGTTTCTTCTTTCTCTTCGAAGTTTCCAGAAATTTTCTGCGACAAAGTGTCAGCCGCCTGATTATTTTTCCCAGGTTTATAAACAACTTTGAAGTCCAAACCTAGAAACTTGTTCTTCCAACATTTCTGGTCAGCTGTGTGATAACTCTAACTCAATAGATGTTTCAGAGCCCTGTGATCAGTGTATACGATAAAATGTTTCCCAATTAAGTACTACCTTGAATAAATTACGGCTAAAACAAGGGCCATCACCTCTTTTTCATATAAGGATTTTGGTAAGTGGTTTTCTAATAAGGCCTTGCTGAAATAAGCTACCGGTCGACCATCTTGCATCAAAACAGCCCCTATTCCTCTTCCAGATGCATCACATTCTACAATAAAAGACCTCCGAAAATCTGGCAAAGCTAAAGTTGGTGCCAATACTAGATAGTGTTTGAGTTCCTCAAATGCTTTATCAGTTGTTTAATTCCAATGAAACTCTTTTTTCTTGGTTAATGATATTAATGACTTTGTAATCTTTCCATACCTTTCAAAAAACTTTATCTAGTACCCAGTTAATCCCAGAAATCCCCTTACTCCTTTTACATTTTCTGGTCGCAGCCAATTCATTATACATTCAATCTTCATGGGATCCATAGTTACCCCTTTTCTAGAAATAATATGCCCCAAGTATTCTACTTCTTATTGAATGAAATGACACTTTTTCTTATATTCATGTAGGTGGTTTTTCATCTGTAAACAGAGCACCGTATCAAGATGTTTTTGATGCGTTGACCAAGTTTTACTATAAATCTAAACATCGTCAAAAAAATACCAGCACATACATTCGACACAACTCTTTAAATTCCTGATTCGTGGTAGATTGAAAAGTTTATGGTGCATTCATGAGGCCGAATGACATTACAAGATATTCATAATGACCCTCATGAGTTCTAAAAGCTGTTTTTCACTCATCACCTGCCCAAACCTGAATCCGATGAAACCCAGATTTTAAGTCTATCTTTGAAAAATAAAAATCTCCACACAACTCATCCAAAAATTCCTCTATAATTCGTATTGAAAATCTTTCCGGAATTTTCAACTTGTTTAAACCCTGATAATCTACACACATGCACCATCCACCAACTTTTTTCTTGACAAGAATATTCGGACTTGCATATGGGATGTTACTATTTCGTATAAATCCACTAGATAATAACTCCACTTGTTTTTCTACCTCGTCTTTAAGATAATGGAAAATCATATATGGTTGTATGTTCACTAGTTTTCCCCCTCCTCTAAGGTTATGGCATGATCGGTTATTCGCCTCAGTGGCAGTCCCAGTGGATCTTCAAAAAAATTCTGATATCTCTGCTCAATCCACTCTTTTTGCTGTTGTAAAAATCTATGTTGTTCATTCTCCTGTTTCTGAACTTTTTCTATTCTTGGAAAGGTGATTTGGGCTTTCCAAATCCAGCCTTCCATAGCTAACATCTTCTTCTAAAATTTCTGTTGTAATTCCACTGCACCTACTACCTTCTTCATCACCCCTTGTAACTTGATTTCTTTGCCCTCCCATAAAAAATCCATATTTTTATCACCCCAATTAGTCACCACATTACCTAATCTCTTCATCCATTGCATGACAAGAACCATTTCCAAACCTCCAGTATAAAAAACAAACACTTCTACAGAAAAAACAATTTTTTCAAGACATATCGTTACCTTCCTGCATACTCCTTGTGACAAAATCCGGTAACCATCCCAAGCCTAATTCCAAGCGGCCTAGTTGGTTCAACTTCCAACGATGCCATTTTAATAAAAGTCTTAGAGATGAAGTTGTGACTAGAACCACGATCAAAAAGTTCCAGTACAGGAATTCCAGAAATGTTTCCATCCAAACTTATCGATTCCATTCCTGCCATGCCCATGCTTTGGAACTCAACCCCCTCCCCAATATGATTTCTTGTTGAATCTTGTTTATTTGATTTTTTATTCCCTACTCCAACTCCAAAGTAGTGCTACTTTTGTCTGCTACCTTCTCGCTCTTGCCGATTTATTTCCCTAACTCCAGACCAACATTCATCACCAACTGCCTTTTTATGTTCCTCCTCCCTTTTGTTTCCTTCTACCATTGGCCTGTTAATTTGAGAATTTGTTCCCCCTACAATATGAACTCGTGGGTATGGTGGTATTGGCAGTCGCCCTCATACATTCCTGAGTACCCCTTCTCCTATCAATCCCCGCTCCACTTTCCTAGATAAAGTGTGCAATCTTACTTTATTAATAGGTTCATGAGTAGAGACACAATTCTCAATTTTTGAACACAATCCACCCATAAAAAAGCTCATGTACCATGTCTGTGGAAAATCATACTGGTGAGGGGAAATGTTAGCCCTGCTGCCTATTTATGGTTGGTTATCTAGCCAAATGGATCCTCTCCATCGTAGGCTCTCCCTACCGTCCTGAGCAGACAAGGTGTTATCTCAGCTGAACAGCCGTCTGATGACCTCCCCCCTTCCAGATTAGATAGATCCAGCCAGATCTAGTCATTGGTGCATCCTACGGCATCTCCACCTCCACGACGGTGCTCCACCTGTGGCTCCCTCAATGCACACAGCGGCCCCCTCCTGCTCTTCTCTCCTGGCAGCCACCTCCCTTTCACAGAGGAACAATTTATGCGTGCTCCTTTCAAATCAAGGGAGATATATCCCATGTCCGTCAGCACACCCTCGCACTTCCTCCACCATGGCGTAGCACCTTGACCACCTCGGAATGGGCCCTTTGGAACCACTAGATCCTGCAACGATTCAGCGGAATCCCCCACCTCTCATCGCGAGCCCCGCAAGTGTGACTTTCCCAGTGCTAGTGTGACTTTCCCAGCGTATCATCAACCTGCCCCACTAGTGCGGATTTTCTGGTGCTTTGTCGACCTACACGGTCTGTGTGGTTCCTTTGTTGTGCCCGGGACATCTTCATCCATCCATCATCATGAGTGGGAGCTGAGATCATGATGGGGAGCTATGATCGTTGCTTGTTTCTTTTTATTCCATCTTGTTTTGTAATCAAGCTGGGTATTTCCAGCTTGAGGGGGAGTGTTTGCAGCATTTCTTGTTTTCTTTGTATTGTCGTTGCTTAGGTATTTTTTCTTTATGTGTCCAAGCTAGGTACACCTAGCTCGAGGGGGAGTGTTGGAGTCTACATCCCACATCGAACTTGTGGTCTGGTGTGGTCTTTAGTATTCATTATAAAAGAACCTCAAGGCCTCCTTTAGAGAGGATCTTGGGGATTTGGGTCTCTCTCATTTTATCATTCTACACTATATTTTGGGATTTATCTAAGAAACCTCATGCAAAACACCATTATACGCTCATGCCATATCAAACACTGAGCTCACAACCCTCACTCGGGTCTCCTAGCTCAAAACCCATCCTACTAAAGGATTCTGAATCCAAACCACAAGGAAATCCTCCTTCTAAACCAAATTCGTCTAAAATACCTTTTGGATGACCTATATATGTCAAAAGGATCCCACCATCATGATTTATGCAGAAAAACGCTCATAATGGACTACTCAGACGCCCAATTCTGACTTCCAGGGAACAAAATGCCCAAAACCTCTAAGATGAAAAAAGTACATGGTGTGTACTCTAATCTCTCCTCATGACCATGTACATTTACATGGCTAGAGAAACATAGGGTCTACCTGTGTAAAACTACATGGCATGTAGTTTCAAAAAACCATCTTTCTGTGTTCTTTTTCACTTGGATGGACATGCGACTATGTGCTACTACACAGTGTGTACTCAGAGCACATGACGTGTACTTCTGAAAAGTCCTTCCCCAAATAGGAAGAACACGTGACATTTGTTCATAGAACCACACACCCTGGAGACTGGATATCCAACGGGAAACCCCTCCAAACCCTCCTAAAAGACCCGTTTCCTCCCAAATAAGTACACATCGACCCCCATGGGGTCTCTAGAAGTTATAATAAGGCATTAAAACTTGAAAAAAAACTAATCTATGGGGATTTGAGGCTTAAAACTCAAAACTATCCTACCTCGTGGTGTAAACGCCGAAGCTTCGTCTCCAAATCTGATCTAGAAGCTACTGCACCTCAATTCGGTCCTGATCTATGTCAAGGATGCAGTAAGGCCGCATCTCCCCTCCTCCTCTTAGCCCAGCCATTGCACGCAAGGGAGGTGCCCTCCCCTCTCCTGTTGTGAGTAGTGTTGAAATTTGGTTCCCTAGACCCAACTTGTGTTGTACTTTTATTACCACTACATGTATGCAGTTTGTTATATATACATGTGTTTTTCTTTCCATAATAGTGTAGATACTTCTGCATCCAATTTGTTTATGGCAATGTCCTTAGATTACATGTCACATCAAAGGGTTATAGCAGATCCCATATTATAATGAGAACCTCGAGATGCCATGATAGTAATATTAAAGTAATGTCCTATGGTCTAGTTACATCATTCTGAAAGGACACAGATGATGTGCAATTATCAAGTGTTGGGGGCTCATAAGCATTGAGATTTCTTCTCATTAAGTTCACATTTGATGATCTCTAGTAGTTTAGATCATTATGACTGACCTGCATAATAGGAACACCACATGTTTCTGGTGTCATTGATTGTTCCTATCTACGGAAATTTCATTTCTATCATTGTTGCGTCGAAGTGGTCGTTGGTGTACTGCGCTAGCACCCAGATTCAGACGAACGACGTGCGTGCAGATTTAGAGGCATGTGTCGACGATCTACAGGGCTTCGATGTCAGAGTCTTCAAGCAAAGGTTGCCGAAATCTTGCGACGGACTTGCACACATTATATCGGAATGAGGTACATGTTTGAATTTTATTTTGTTCTATGTTAAATCCATGTGTAGTCCTCAGACCGTACCATGATAAGATCACTGGTTGCGCCCAAATTTACCCTACTGGTAAAAGCGGTCGATGTAGTAAATGTAGGGGTCGAGTCCACAGGGACCAAAGAAGTAACCTTGAGACGCTATGATTTGGTGAAGGATGGGCTTTGAAGTAGCCAACTTTGGGTTTGATTTTGGATGGTTTAAATAACACTAAGAAACCTACATGAATTCAATTCAATGAAAATGGGTTGATCTAGGATTATGCTTGGGGTGGATTGAATGAATTTTACTTCTTTAGACAATTTTGGTTTTATTAATTCTTGATGAATCCATTCTTCAAAAATAACACTACCTTCATCATTTTTTGATTTGGTGCTTACTAAACACAATTACTAATCCCCTATACACTTAGAGAACCAAAATAATGATCTCTCTGAGGTATATGGTCATTTAGTAATTGAATTTAGTTTTCTCAAACACAGTAAAGATGAAGAGTAGAAATAACTGAAGAATGGATGTCTTAAATTAATTATCCAATTAACAACAATTCGTTCATAAAATAACATTCAATCCAGCCTTTGCATCCTCCTAAGATCATCCCATTAAATGGTTAGCCCTCCATTGATGGTATACTCTCAATGGTGGGCAGAAGATGACTAACAAGAATTGGATTGAAGAAATTAAAACCGCAGAAATAACGAGCACTCCTCCGTGTGTGTGAATGAAATTCACACCTATGTGTGAACTAATTCACAACAACACGGAGATATAACTGTGCTTTGTGATAATAAAGTTTTAATAAATGAATTGAAAAATATAGAAGAGAAAGAAGTTGATTAAGAACATAAAGATACAAAAAAGAAACTTACATGGAAATGGAAAACATTACAATGGAAATTTGGAAGCATAACCTTACAATGAAACAAGCAACAAAAGATGATAAGAAAAATTTCCACCCCCTATTACCTTCACCACTAGATCCTTATATAGGCATATTAGGAGCCTTATGTACATCCCCAAACAATTAATTCACCCCCTAACAATTAATAGATTCAAATGGAGGGTGAATAATCAAAAGGAAATTGATGTTTCGAATTTGACCCGGAAAACTGTCCAGATTCGTCCACCATATTGACGTGTGAATTATCAATTGAAGAAGGCAGAATCCGGAGGGGCTGTAGAAGAGAAATATCTTCATATATATGTCCTATATGAGTTTTAAAAATTTCAGGAAATTTCACTCAGTCGTTTGGAAGTTATAGTCAAAATGGTGGGACGGATTTTTGTGCATTAATGTCGGGTCCACCATTTAAATCTCAACTTCAGATCCCTTTATCATCATGATAACATCAGAATTAGCTCCGGCCACAGTTGAATAAAATGATCCTAATATTTTTATATTTCTACTGTATATATTTGAGCTTCATTGGGATTAGTTTGTGGGCCCCAGATTTGTTTGATGGGCCTTAGGCCCATTATGCTTTTTTCCAGCAAGTTTCTGCCTTCAGGCGCAAAATTCTCCATCTTCCTTTGGGATTCATCCATTGGACCTATAAGATAAAATGTTAAAAAAAAAGTGATCAATCATATCCAAAAATTTCAAATTCAGAAAATGAATATAATGTTGTACACAAACAAATTAATGATTGGGCCCAAATTTGCATTTTAAACATGAATTGCATTTTTGATGAGGAATGAAGTTCTATTTATGTAATGCACTAAAAACAATGTTTATGGACTTTGGAAAAATTAATATAAAGATATTAACAATTAATATTAGACACTTTCAGTGACTAATCACACCCCCCAACTTGAGTTTTGCTAGTCCCGAGCAAAATATATTACAAATATGAAATTCAAATCCCCTTTTCCAAAAACATTTAAATACACATTGCTCACCCAAAGACCTCATACCAAAAAAATTATGGAACCCATCAAAATATTTTAAAACAAGATAGGTCCATAAGCATATCCCAAGCCCAAGCTCATTCCTTTGTTCAAATTCATCGCCACATTTCATCCAATTTCAATTAAGCATGATAAATTTTTGTGCATCACAAAAGATATGGGGCCCATTTTATTGTTCAAGGGGAAAAAATGGAAGCGCTGGGTGGGAATCACATTAAACCTTAATATGAGTATCCATATTTTTTTTGATTTTTTTTGATGATTTTTTTATCCACAATAGATATGAAAAGACTAACTCTAGGAAAGACAACTATGGAGTCACAATCCCCAAGTGTCGGACGCCACACATATTGTCAATTTCATGCTCTACAATAGAGATATAAAGCCTAACTCTGGGCAAGACAACTATGGAGTCACGATCCCCAAGTGCCGGACGCCACACATTTGGAAAAAACATTGCTCTATGTGGTCAATTTTTTTTTGTTTTTTTTTTGTTTTTTTTATGGATACTCAAATTAAACTAAAAGTGACCCCAGAACCCTATGCTATAATGAAAGGGACCCAAGAACGCAAATTTACACCCATGATCCAGTAAACGTGCATTGTGGCATTTTTATTAAGTGGATGAAAATGTAAACATTGAAAAATCACATCAGAAAACCGCACTTTCCAAAAACTATGCTCATGAACTTAAACTTGCATTAAAATCAGAATCAAGGCATGCAAAATTTATTTGATATCCAATTTTAGAGTTTGCAATGTGTGTTATCATGTTTATGGTTAATGGAATTTTTCTTTTCATGCATGTTTTTATTCACAAAAAAAAATCATTTTTTATCTCCCCCCAACTTAGAATAAAACTGTCCTCAGTGTTTAAAGAAAAGAAAAGTTAGAAGGGGGTAGGAGAGGAGTTCAAAGATGAAATTGAGAATGATAAACAGGGAACAAATTCACCTGGTTTTTAAAGTTGAAGTTCATGATGCTTCAGATTACTCCTTTGATCACTTGGGGGATGTAGGCACCTCCTTGATTGAATATGTATCACCCAAAATAGTTCCTGAACCACAAAAAGAAGGACAAAGCAGACAAAACAAACAACACAATTATTTATTTAATTCCAAGTACCATCATTTTATGGTTTTTTTTAAATCAAACTAATGATACATTTTCTTCTTTTAAATTTCTGGGTAAGGTATTACTCAGGGATCACACCGCGTGACACGGATGAATACGGTGCTCCCCTTTCATACCCATCCATACTCATAAAAGAAGAACATGTCAAGAGTCTAATTTTTTTAACCTACAAAAACATAAATAAAATAAAATAAACTGATGATACGTTGTCTTCTTTATATTTTTTGGGTAAGGTATTACTCAGGGATCACACCGCGTGACACGGATGAATACGGTTCTCCCTTTTCATACCCATCCTTACTCATAAAATAAGAACAGGTCAACAGTCTATATAAAAAAAACAAAATTAAGTAGAAGGAAACAAAAGATTATTCACAGTGATTGGAAACATGAAAACCACGGGTTGCCTCCCGTGCAGCGCTTTTGTTTAACGTCGTTAGCCCGACTTGTACCCTAAATCTATCAATTTTTCTCTGGTTCATATGTTGGCTCAGTTAAATCCTCCTTGGTTTCTTGTTTATTGAATGATTCAATGAATGGTTTTAACCTATGACCATTGACTTTGAAGACATGACCACTTGTGGGATCCTGAATCTCTATTGCCCCATGAGGGTACACATGATGCACTAGGTATGGACCAGACCATCTGGACCTTAGCTTTCCTGGGTGTAGATGAAGTTTTGAACTATACAAGAGCACAAATTTTCCCAGTTCAAAGTGTTTGACTTTGAGATTCCTAGATTGGTAGGCTTGAACTTTAGATTTATTGATCCTTGAATTTTTATAAGCCTCCATCTTAAGTTCCTTAAGTTCATTAAGATCTAATTTCCTTTTTGTTTCAGCCAATGAAATGTCAAAGTTCATTTTTTTTATTGCCCAAAAGGCCTTATGCTCAATTTCAACAGTTAAATGACATGCTTTTCCATAAAACAATCTATACGGTGACATGCCTAGGATAGTTTTGAAAGTAGTTCAATATGCCCAAAGGGCATCTAAGAGTTTCTCAGACCAATCTTTCCTAGAGGTATTGACAGTTTTTTCAAGAATTTGCTTAATTTCTCTATTTTCCAACTCAGCTTGACCGTTGGTTTGAGGATGGTATGCAGTGGAAACTTTATGAGTAATACCATACTTAGACATGAGTGAAGAGAATGGTCGGTTGCAGAAATGGGTTCCACGATCACAGATTATAGCCCTAGGAATTCCAAATCGAGAAAATATATGCTCTTTCAGAAATCAGATCACAACATGGTGGTCATTGGACTTGGTGGTAATGGCTTCAACCCATTTTGAGACATAATCAATAGATAAGAGGATGTAGAGGTATCCCTTAGAGTTTGGAAAGGGTCCCATGAAATCAATTCCCCAACTATCAAAGATTTCAATGACCAGAATGGGAGTGAGGGGCATTTGATTCCTTTTTGTAATGGATCCTAATTGCTGACATTGAGGACAACTTTTTCAGAATTGGAAGGAATCCTTAGTGAGGTTCAGCTAGTAGAAACCACTTTGGAGGCCCTTTGTAGTGGTTTTCTTTGTAGAAAAGTGGCCTCCATATGCCTCTCCATGACAAAATTTTAGAATGGACTCTTGCTCAGACTCGGGAATACATCTCCTGATGATTTGATCAGGACAGAACTTGAAGAGGTAAGGATCATCAAACACATAGTGTTTGACATCAGAAAGGAATTTCCTCTTAGCTTGGGTCCCCAGGAATTTTGGAATGTCACCCGTCACCAAATGGTTTGCTATGTCAGCATACCAAGGGCAATCACTCACTGAATAGAGGTGCTCATCGGGAAATGAATCAGACACAGAGAGGTGGTGTGAGTTGTCTTTGAATTCCATCCTAGAGAGGTGATCAGCTACAATATTTTCAACACCCTTTTTATCCTTAATGGTTAAATCGAACTCTTGAAGAAGAAGGACCCACCTAATCAATCTAGCCTTGGCATCTTGTTTTTGGAAAAGGTATTTTAGGGCTGAATGGTCAGTGAAGACAATGATGGGTGATCCTAAGAGATAAGACCTGAATTTCTCTAAGTCAAAGACAACAGCAAGAAACTCTTTGTTAGTGGTGGTGTAGTTTATTTGTGCATAATTTAAAGATTTTCTTGCATAAGCAATGACATGTGGAGTTTTCCCACACCGTTGTCCTAAGACTGCTCCTACAACGAAATCACTTGCATCACACATGAGCTCGAAAGGAAGTTTCCAATTTGGAGGTTGCATGATAGGTGGAGATATAAGAGTTGACTTGAGTGTAGAGAATGATTCCTCACAGCTTTCTGTCCATAAAAATGGAGCATCTTTTACCAATAGAGCACAAAGTGGTCGAGAAATAGAGCTGAAATTCCTAATGAACCTTCTATAAAAACCAGCATGTCCTAAGAAGGACCTCACTTCCTTAATAGTTTTAGGAGAGGGAAGGTGACGAATGATGTAAACCTTAGCTTTATCAACTTCAATCCCTCTACCAGATACCAGATGACCTAGAACAAGTCCTTCCCTTACCATGAAATGACATTTTTTCCAATTTAGTATGAGATTCTTATCCTCGCACTTTGACAAAACCTTTTAAACATTTATAAGGCATCCCTCAAAAGTATCCCCAAAGATGGAGAAGTCATCCATGAAGACCTATAAAAAATCCCCCACCATATCCGAGAATATTCCCATCATGCACCGCTGGAAGGTACCAGGGGCATTACATAACCCAAAGGGAATGATCTTGAAGGCAAAAGTGTCGAATGGACAAGTGAAGGTTGTTTTTCCTTGATCCTCTAAGGATACTTCTATTTGATTATACCCTGAGAATTCATCTAGGAATCAATAGAATTGATGACCCGCCACTCGCTCGAGGACTTGATCAATAAAGGGTAAGGGGAAATGGTCTTTCTTGGTACAAGAGTTGAGCTTCCTATAGTCAATACAAACTCTCCATCCACTACTGACCCTTGTTGGAAGCATCTCTCCATCCTTGTTGGTTATTACTGTTGTTCCAGCCTTCTTTGGAACCACATGGATTGGGCTAACCCACTCACTCTCAACTATAGGATAGATGATACCAGCTTTTAACAATTTCAAAAGTTCTTTTCTCACTACTTCCATGAGATTAGGATTGAGTCACCTCTGAGGTTGACGACATGTCTTTGACTCAGATTCAAGAATAATTCTATGAGTCCCGATAAGTGGGCTAATCCCAGGAATATCTGATAGGGTCCATCCAATGGCTTTCTTATGTCTCCTAAGAACATATAGAAGCATCCTCTCATGATCGACTTCAAGAGAGGAAGAAATGACAACAGGAAAGGATTGATTGTCCCCTAAGAACGCATACTTTAGTGATGAAGGTAAGACTTTAAATTCAAGATCAGATTGGTCATGAATTTCCAAGAAAGGATGAGACTTTGTATTGAAATTAGTTTCTTTGTTCAGATTTCTTGACAAAATTGGTTCCTTGTGAACTGAATTTTCATCCACTAAATTTTCCAGAGTAGTGTCATGAATGTCCATGGACTCAATGTTATTGATTTCAACCATGGTATCATTGATTGGTGATTCTAGAAATTCATCAATAGAGCTGTCTGAAATAGATTCATTCCAAGGAGACAAATTTCCCTCATGTGAATAAAGAAAATCAATCTCTTCTTGACTTAACCATCCTTCGGTAACTCCTTGATGTTCATTGAGTTCATTATCAACACTACCAATCCAATTAACCTCATGGATCTCTTCATCATCCCCAATTTGAGAGTTTGCATTGTAGATGTTCAAGTCTAGACTCATGTTCCCAAAGGTGATGGTCATGTTCCCATTTCAGACTCGGATAACAGAGTTTATTGTTGCAAGGAAGGGACGACCAAGTATGATTGGGTTTTGCTCCCTCGGACCTAATCTTGGGTGATTGACCAGAACAATGAAGTCAGTTGGGTAAATGAAATTTTCAACTTTCACCAAAACATCTTTTAAGATCCCCTTTGGAAATCGAACACTACGATCAGCAAGTTGAAGAGTGACAGATGTGGGTTGGAGTTCTTCGAGCCCTAACTGACAGTACATGGCATAAGGAATGAGGTTCACACTAGCACCTAGATCACACAAGGCTTTGACAACTTTGTTCTCTCCTAGTTCAACATTTATGTAAGGGCATCCTGGGTCTTTCATCTTAGGAGGAATGGTCCCTTGAATGGTGGTACTCACATTAGCAGCCAAAAGGACTTGGTTTTTATGTGAAAATTTTCTTTTAAAAGTGCAAAATTCCTTATGGTATTTTGAGTAGGAAGGTATGGTTTGGATGGCATCGAGATGGGGAATGTTCAACTTGACTTGTGAGAAGATTTCCCTCAATGTTTCACTCAATTCAGGCTTGGTTTTCCCCCTCATGCGTTGAGGAAATGGTGCAGATTGTGGAGTTGTTTGTTGAAGTGTTGTTTCATTCACATTATTATCAATTTCTTCTATTTGATCTTGTCGTTCATTTGAATTTTCATTAGAGTTTGAAGCTTCACATGGTTTCTGACTTATCTGTTTAGGTTTTTCAATTGATTTCCCACTTCTTAAAACTGTCACAGCCTTTAGTTGTTCGTGAGTTGTTTGAGTGAAACTTGTCTCTCCCCTTGATGTTTGTTGTGGAATGGCCTATGTGGGAATGGGTGCCTTTCCAGTTTTTATGGTTTTAAGTTCTTGTTTAATGGATGAGAATTCTGAGTTCATTTTTTCCATTTGTTTGCACAGTTGTTCTAGTAGGCTTTGTGGAACATTTTGGGTTGGTGCTTGAGCTTGTGGGTTTATCCCAGGAGGATACTTTGGTTGTTGGATAGGTTGTTGAATGGGTTGTTGGATAGGTTGTTGATATTGGACATGAGGATGTTGGAATTGGACCGGTTGTGGTTGGAACTGATATGAGGTTGAAAGTTTTGTTGAGGGTATGGGTTGATACATTGTTGTTGTGTTGGTTGTTGATTGTCCTTCCAACGAAAGCCCGGATGGTCATTATACCTTGGATTGAAGGTGTTCGTGAATTGTGGCTTTTGAAAGTTCATTGCATTAACTTCTTCTGGTGGTCCTCCTAAAAGAACATCCTTGATGGAAGGAATTTTTGGGAAATTATCAGTCTTGTGGTCATTCTTGTCACAAATTGTACAAACAAGCTCAACAGTTTGGGTTTTGTGGACCTTCCTAAGATCAATCTCCTCAACTTTCCTCGTGAGTGCAGCAAGTTTTGCTCTAAGGTTTTCTTCTTCTACAAGATTGTACATTCCACCAGATTTGGGTGGCTTCTCATAGTATGGTGATGTTCCCCATGTTTGGTTTTTTTCAGCAATATTTTCTAGATACTCGTAAGCATCATTTGGGGCTTTGTTTTTGAAGGTTCCATTACACATCATATCAATGAATTGTTTGTTTCTGGGACCCAACCCTTTATAGAAAATTCTCACTTGTTCTGGGATTAAGAAACCATGGTGCGGTACCATGTTTAATGTGTCCTTGAACCTTTCCCATGTTTCATAGAATGTTTCTCCCTCTCTTTCAAAAAAGTTTTGTATGCTCTTTTTAAGTGCAATAGTTTTGTGATGGGGGAAGTATTTTTTATAAAATTCTCGTTGAAGTTGGTCCCAAGAGTGAATGGATGCTGGTCTCAAATTGTTTAACCAATTATTTGCTCAGTCCTTAAGAGAAAAAGGAAAAAGTCTCATTTTAACAGATTCAATTTGATTTGGTGGGCACATGGTTTCGACAATGTCATTAAATTCTTTAACATGAAGGTAAGGCATCTCAGACTCCATCCCATGAAAGGTTGGAAGGTGGTTCAGGACATGGGGTTTGGAAACATATTGGGCATATCCTATGTTATCATGCCTAATGCATGAGGGTGCATTGGTCTAGGTTGGTGTGAGGTAGTCATTCATGGTCGGGTCTGAAACAATTCCCAAGTTAGGGTCTTGCCCATTATTTTGGTTCCCTCCCCGGTTTATGATTTGGTTTTGTGGGAGATTCTCCATTGTATCGAAATCAACGTCTGAATTTGGAGTATTAGGAAGATTTGGATCTAAAGTAAATAGACCTCTTTTAGTGCTTGACTCCCCATCCCTAGGAGTATCCACCCTAACTAATCTGTTTGAGTTATCGCGGGTGTAGGCGGACATGCGCCAAAAGAAAAAAAAAGCGAGAAAGGGAAAAGATAATAGAATTGGGATGAGAATAGAAGAATGGGGGTAAGAAAAGAAGGTTTTTGGTCTAAGGAACTTACTTGGTCCCCGGAAATGGTGCCAAAATTTGGTTGCGCCCAAATTTACCCTACTGGTAAAAGCGGTCGATGTAGTACATGTAGGGGTCGAGTCCACAGGGACCAAAGAAGTAACCTTGAGACGCTATGATTTGGTGAAGGATGGGCTTTGAAGTAGCCAACTTTGGGTTTGATTTTGGATGGTTTAAATAACACTAAGAAACCTACATGAATTCAATTCAATGAAAATGGGTTGATCTAGGATTATGCTCGGGGTGGATTGAATGAATTTTACTTCTTTAGACAATTTTGGTTTTATTAATTCTTGATGAATCCATTCTTCAAAAATAACACTACCTTCATCATTTTCTGGTTTGGTTCTTACTAAACACAATTACTAATCCCCTATACACTTAGAGAACCAAATTCATGATCTCTCTGAGGTATATTGTAACGACCCAAAGTTTCATTAATAGAAAATCCCTCTTGATCCAGTTAAATGTTTCTTTATGAAAAATGTTTTTATAAGATGTCAACTTCTTTAGTTTTACGTTAAGATTTTTGACCGTTACTTTTATAGCCGTTGAACAGTGATCATCTGGGTAGTTTAAATATAAGGCTTTAACGAACCAATTTTCTACTCAGACAAAGGAAGCGATGGCCTCATCCAGTAGAATTGCCCCTTACGAAGCCCATTTGTCGGAGCTCGGAAAAGAGGTGGTGTCTTTGGGCTTCACCCTTGACCAAGCCCAAGCTGAGCTTCATTATGTCAATCTTGAATGGGACCGTCTATGGGAAAAGTGGATGTTGATAGAGATTACCACTCGAGCGATGTTATCCGAGCCGCCCCAAGAGTCTGTCACCATTGCACACCTTACCCTTAGGTCTTATGCGGCTATTTTAAGGGGTTATGTAACAAATAAGTAGCACCATGTTCATGTACATTATTTTTGTATATAATAATGAATATAATTTCTAGTCATTTTTTGATACATTGTAATTAGTTTTTAAAGTACAAATGGTATTTTTAGTTATTATTTAATTAAGAATTATATTTTATTAAATTAAAGGATTTTTGAATTAAATAATATTTTATTATTAATATTAAATTAATTTTTTATTAAGTATAAATGATCTTATAATTTTATGAATGCAATTAAAATTTTTATTAAGGTTTGAAATCCATTTCTGTCAAAACCCGTGAATTTTTTTATAAATGTCGGTTTTTATTTTAAAAGTGAAAATTCACATATTTAGAAAATTATTTAGATAAAAATAAATATTATTTTTGGAATCAGGACGTCGAAATTATCCAACGGTGAATTTTTCATAATTTTCTGAGACAGCCAAATTTTTGGGTAAAAATTAAATACCATTTAAATATATAATGTGTTTTATGACATCATAATGACCCAATGGTGATGTAATAAAATACCATAATCCTTATGTTCGGCCAATATGTGTTTTATCATTAAAATAATGAGGTTTTGGGTTTGTTTGACTTACTTTTCAAAGCATTAATGGAGCCCTCAAGACTTATTCAACACTTTGCCTTTTTAAATTAATTTCCATGGGAGTGTGACTCACCTCCACATAAGCAACCCTAATTTTTTAATAAGTTCGGACCTTGACCTTGTAAAATATTGTTTTCCTCTTTCCTTTTCCAGAAACCATGGGCAAATACCATGGGATGGTTGGTGGTTTGGATTATTTTAATATAAGGGGTCCCAAACCTAAATAATAAATAATTCTCTCACCTTTCCTATATAAACCCACCCAAGCTCCCACTTCCTCCTCACTAAAATCCCTTGGAGTTCGTCCAACCTCTACCCTACTCTCTCTAGAATCCTCCCAAGGTGCCCCAAGCTCCCAAGAAGCCTCTCACAAGCCTCTCTCTAGCCTTTGGAAGCACACTTCCAAGTAAGGGTTTTTTCTTCCTTTCTCATTTTTGTCAATTTTCTTTAAGTTGTATTGCCCTTTTAATTTCAATTATGAATGTTGGGGTATGGTTTCTAACCTCCCCCATACTGCCCTATTATTGTTTGAATGATGGGAGAACTCTTTCTCTCTCATTAAATGCCTCCCATGAACACCCGTTACTATGCCGAAATTCCGAAAGGAACTTCTCTCTCTTCTTTTACATTCAAGCAATACTTTGGTATCATGAATCTAAATTCCATTTCTATTGTTGGGACATGTATATATATGACCTCCTTACTGTCCATTACATGTAAATATGATGAGGAACCCCTTTCTCTCTCATCAACCTTTTTTATGAATTCTTATGTCACGCTGTTACGCTGCTGAAATCGCCCCGATTTTCTAAGCCAATGTCATTGTGTAGTGAATACCATGCCCATTTCTCCATCAAGGGTATTCACCTTTACGCACATTTACTTATTGATTGTAAAGTTTCATGTATTAATTCCACATTCCTTTATCATGGAATAAATGATTATGTTTTATGAATCCATGTTTTATGATCCATGTGGCACACTTATGCATGAAATGAAATGTTTAAGAAGGGTGCGCCCTTTATAGCACTCCAATGCATTGGGTAAAGTATAGTATCATGATACGTCATGTGCAATGAGTGTTGACTCATGCTAATTCAAGTGCAACTAGGGTTTACTCGTGCTTCAAGTGCAATGAGGGTTTACTCATGCTCCATGTGCAATGAGCCTTGGCTCATGCTAATTCAATGTTAAGTGTTGTTGCCACATTTCCATGTTATGATTATCATGCTTTATCATGCCTTTATGTTCATGTTTTTCTTATGCTCTATTGATATGCCTATTTCCTAACATGTATTGTACTCCTCATGTTATTCATTGTGTACTCCCTTACTGGGCTTTATAGCTCACCCTTTTCTTATGCATGTCCTCAGGTTATCCCATGAAATGCTAAGTACGAAGGAATGTAGTGGTCATGTAAAGGAAGTTTTCAATAAAGATGTTGTATTTCAAGTTTAAAGTTTTTATGTAATGATCCTAAGCCCCAAAGACACTAAACCTCTCGATCTTCTTTGTTGTATCAAGTGAAGTTTTATGTAATAAAGCATGCTTAAGTTGTAATAAAAAGCAGGGTTGTCATATATATGGTCATTTAGTAATTGAATTTAGTTTTCTCAAACATAGTAAAGATGAAGAGTAGAAATTATTGAAGAATGGATGTCTTAAATTAATTATCCAATTAACAACAATTCGTTCATAAAATAACATTCAATCCAGCCTTTTCATCCTCCTAGAATCATCCCATTAAAGTTTTAGCCCTCCATTTATGGTATACTTTCAATGGTGGGAGGAAGATGACTAACAAGAATTGGATTGAAGAAATTAAAATCGCGGAAATAACGAGCACTCCTCCGTGTATGTGAATGAAATTCACACCTATGTGTGAACTAATTCACAACAACACAGAGATATCACTGTGCTTTGTGATAATAAAGTTTTAATAAATGAAATAAAAAATATAGAAGAGAAATAAGTTGATTAAGAACATAAAGATACAAAAAATAAACTTACATGGAAATGGAAAACATTACAATGGAAATTTGGAAGTATAACCTTACAATGAAACAAACAACAAAAGATGATAAGAAAAATTTCCACCCCCTATTCCCTTCACCACTAGATCCTTATATAGGAATATTAGGAGACTTAGGTACATCCCCCAACAATTAATTCACCCCACAACAATTAATAGAGTCAAATGGAGGGTGAATAATCAAAAGGAATTGATGTTTCGAATTTGACCCGGAAAACTGTCCAGATTCGTCCACCATATTGACGTGTGAATTCGAAATTGAATAATGCCGAATCCGGAGGGGATGTAGAAGAGAAATATATTCATACATATGTCCTATATGAGCTGTAAAAATTTCAGGAAATTTCTCTCTTCCGTTTTGAAGTTATAGTCGAAATGGTAGGATGGAGTTTTGTGCATTGATGTCGGGTCCACCATTTAAATCTCAACTTCAGATCCCTTTATCATCATGATAACATCAGAATTAGCTCTGGCCACAGTTGAATAAAATGATCCTAATATTTTTATCTTTCTACTGTATAAATTTGAGATTTATTGGGAATAGTTTGTGGGCCCCACATTTGTTTGATGGGCCTTAGGCCCATTATGCTTTTTTCCAGAAAGTTTCTGCCTTCAGGCGCAAAATTCTCCATATTCATTTGGGATTCATCCATCGGACCTAAAAGATAAAATGTTAAAAACAAAGTGATCAATCATATCCCAAAATTTCAAATTCAGAAAATGAATATAATGTTGTCCACAAACAAATTAATGATTGGGCCTAAATTTGCATTTTAAACATGAATTGCATTTTTGATGAGGAATGAAGTTCTATTTATATAATGCACTAAAAACAATGTTTATGGACTTTGGAACAATTAATATAAAGATATTAACAATTAATATTAGAAACTTTCAGTGACTAATCAATCACTGGAGTCGACGTTGTTACGTCGCTCCGGTGAAGCAAAAATTTAAATTTGTCGTCCCATTAGTTTTCACTACTTTTCCCAGTACCAAACATGTTGGAACCCCAAAATGGGGTGGGGGTGACTTTTAATTAAATTTAATTAATTAATTAATTACCCATTTAACACTCATCCGGAGTTTCAGAACCCAAAGCGAGTTTATACCTCACTTAGGGAATACCCCTCATTCCTGACTCAACCGCGGATTCAAAATCTCAATACGACGCTCCATTCAAAAGATACAGCCACCCGGAACCACACGAGTAATTTAATATTTAATTAATTAAATATAAAATATTCAGCCTAAAATCCCACTACTCAGAATTCCAGCAAACTCCTGTCCTTGGCTAAACACCCTATTTTAGGACTATTTGAGTGGTCAGAAAGATTATCTAAGACCATCTGTTGTGGTAAAATGACAATTTTCCCTTCATGAGCACCGTGAACAAAAATTTAAATATCTGCTCAAATTTCACTATTTAGAAAGCTCGGGTCTCTACAACCTCCCCACTATAAACCTTCTCCTCCTAGAAAAGTCTTGGTGGTCTTCCATCCACACATCCAGACCCACATTGGTCATCACTCAAAGCTCAACTCGTTGTGTTCTACTTAAAGACGCCAATGGACTTTCTCTGTATAACTTTGTAGAGAGGGCGTACAACCCATCAATGGTTAATAAATTGCTTTCCAACATTAACAAACCACTAGGACAGGGCCTAACCTCACTCGTTCATCCTGATACGGCACATTATCATTTAAAATTCATCATCACACTCATGGTGCTCCCCACCATAGAAATCAACCCACATTTTCGATTTTTGAATCACTAACCCGCTCAACGTGGTCCTCATGGAATCCTCAACCCTTCGCACACTAGGGTCACACCACCATACCCTGTTTGGTACTTGCCGCCATAGGAGTATCCTTATTGTCTCCTCATAACTGAAAAACCTTTTCCACAGCCCATGCCCCAATCATGACCAACCCTGGAGATGGACGTGGCCATCTTGCTCCCATCATAGAAACAAAACCAAACAACTACTATTTCCCTTTCCTGACATCCAAGAATGGCTCCCATGGTATTCGTCGATCTCTAACCTATCATAGGGACCTCACTCACAAAAATTCGATGGTGTGCTCCCCACCATTCGGTTTCAAACACACTGCTCTATGAGGACAACCTCATAGGAGACCCCTTATCAACCCAAGGAAACATCTATAGAGAATGACATAAATCCAGTGCTCTCTTATAATACTCAAGATGATGTCGTGATATTGGGCATGATAGTCTCTAAACTACGAGTATACTAAGAATTCATCGATGAATACCATCACAACCTTATCTATTCTAAAACATCAGAGTTTTATCCCAAGGCCTTGGGTCACCATGCCCACAGGCCTCTTATCACACCCACTACAATTCTCACCCATTCATAGTTGTGGGACAAACTCTAGAACCATGAACATACACTCCTATAACGTCTGATCAACAAACTAAATGATACGGTGCATCCCCAATACCCGTGTTTCAAAGTCTCCTCTATGAAAAAACCATTTCATGCCCTTGTGTAACCAATACAAAAAACCAGTTCAGACTCTAAAGAGTCGCCTATCATGAAAACTCAGCTCATAATTATAAATCATGCAAACTCGATCTCTTCTTGTGCTCCTGATCCATCCCAAAGCCACCGGGCTCAATTCGTCTGCACAACCATTTCCTGGGTTAGGCACCTGACCAAACCTGGCCCTCCCAAAACCAAACACAAAATAGTGTTTCTGGCACACAAGCTCATCATCTCAAAAACAAAAGGCATCTAACAAGCCTAAACCTCAAACCCAACTTCACCCTTTGTGGAACATTGCCACATGTCCAAAACACCCATCTATGCCTCTCACACCGGAAGACACTCATAACTCGGTCGACCCCTCTAAGGGGTCACCCTCATGGTCAAACAGATTTGATTCCCTCTGGTCTAGAGTCACATAAAAAAAGTCACTTGGCTCTCCCAGTTAGCCCTACCGATCAAGTCTCATATCACAACACTAGGTCCCACCAACTAGGTCTAAGCCAACTCAGAGAAGGTCACGACTCATAGGGCATCCACAAGTGCTTCTCTCATCATCACACAACATAAACTAGACAAAACACCCGTCTCTAGGGTCCCACACCATAAAGGTGTCATATACCAACCAATTTCATGCAATTAGGGCATTCGTCCTCTCCGAGCATCTGCACATTAAATCGCTCCTTGGAGGACTCGGACATACTAATCACCTCAAAAAAAACCACCTAAAAGGGGTCCACAACCTGACACTGATACCATACTGACCCACTAGGGTCACTATACCCACCACACAAAAAACCACACCAGTGCCGCCACCATTGAGCATCTCACTGTAGATCAACAAAACCTGCCATCAGAAGGAAATATGTAAAATTACATACTAGTAATCTTATAACATGGTGATCCTACGTGCCTATCATGATGAATGAGACTTCTCTTTCCTCTGTAGGCATAGAGTGAAAACCAACTCACAAACCTCATTCCAACGGGCCAAGAGCCTGACATCCATCATAAACCGTCAAATACAAACAACATGTGTGTTGCTCGAAGCGAAAATCATATACAATCATAACATCACAAATCCAGAACATCAATTCGAGTCTCTGGTAACCTGGACTTCCTACCAGAATAGTTGTTCGCGAAACACCAGCCCGGTATCCATCACAAGCTCCGACACATTCTTATATCTCTTGTATACCAAACCCGAAATAGTGAAATAACAGGAATGTGACTGCTCTGATACCACTTTGTAACATCTCGTCCCGGTAGCCACATAACTGGTGCTCTAAGTCGGTTCGCCACAAGACCTCTAGAAAGCCTCCTCCTACGCCAGAGGCTGCCGACTAGCAGTGGTGGTCTAAGGTGGATCTGTGAGGAGACTATACCCCCATATCAGAGTGCACAATAAGAAGTAAATAACCAAATATCATAGAAATCAAAGTAATGTGGAAAAATAAATAAACTAAAACCGAATGGTGTTGAAATAAGATGAAAATGTAGTAAAGGCCTGAACAACCATGTAATACATACAACCTATGGGCTCCATACCCATGGTAGCCACAACCAATCTGACAAAACAAGAAACCCATCCTTCGGTAGTCTTATCAATCTAGATTCTAATCTATAAGGCATTCCATACCACGATCTCATAACCATACATTGTCTCATACTTGGAATCTCGACACATCTATCCCCATTTCCACTCAAGTGTACTACCAAGCCCTGATATCTATCTGGAACCATAACCAAGGATCTTCTTTCTGGCTCTCTTAGCCACCACTGCCCCTAGTAGTAAACAGGGTTCCAAAACATGGCAACCCAACTATATCAAACCGCATTATGGGCTTAATCCAAGTCTCATCCTCAAAAAATAAAACATGACAACGGTTGTCTATACATCTATCCCAACCTGTAAAATCTTAGACCCATCGTCTCATACAACATCTTGGATCCCAAGGAACACCCATAACCGAACTACATCAGCACATGCACCCACTCAAGACTATCCTATCAATTGGTCCCGCACATGACCCTCATGATCCACACATAAACCGAGGCATCCCATCTTGGATCCTCAGAACTATCACTCATGAAAATACATCCTCTCTAAACCCCGGCAACCACCAAACTCTCAAGACAATCCCTAACAGATGAAACATCTTCAAGCGGCCCTCAATGGGCTCCAAATGATCCTTGATCAATTACATTACCACAATGCATCCAAAATCAATCCCATGCCACAAAGGTATTATCAACTGTTAACCACGACATACAATGATCACTTAACCCGAAACTAGCCCACCCGTCTGCCCTGCACCACCCGACGCGGGCTACCACTCTTGGTGCCAGTGGTACTCCTCCCATCCCAGGCCCCCACCCTTCCCGGTGGAGCCCTCCCTATGGTCTTTCGGCTTTTCCTGGCCCCGCCCTTCTCGGTAGCGCCCTTCCTACGGTCTCACGCCTCTCCCGACATCTCCCATTCTGCCGCCACCCACTTTCAGTGCAGCCTCCCGGCACTGAACGCTACCTCCCTCGGCAACTCCCGGACCACTCCCTCCGATGGTCGACTCGGTCCTTCCTCTGCTTATCACCGCCTCCACCCACCTGGTTAATGAGCGGATCAACTCCACCAATTTCTCCATCTGGCGGAAGACCGTGACGATGTCACTAACCAGCATGGATCTCGATATCTTGCTAGATGCAGGGTTGAGTAAGGCAGCTGGCAATGAAAATATGCCCTCGATATCTTGAATGATGCAGGGTTGAGTCAGGCGACTGCAGTGGACCAGATCTCAAGGGGATGATGTCCTCTACATTGCCAAATACATAAAGAAATACCATGCATGTGGCATTCAGTACTCACATCATGCTCATATGGATGTTGAGGCCTTCTGTGATGTGGAGTATGCGGGTTGCCTTGATATCCGCAAGTCTACTTCTGGATTTGTCGTGTTCTTGGCCAATAACCTCATCTAATGGCGCAGCAAGAAGCTGACTGTCATCTCCAGATCTAGTGCAGAGGCAGAAAGCCATGCCATGGCCACGACTATTCCATAATATCTCCACCTCACGTTGAGGTAAGGGGAATTCTCCATCTACAAATACCATCACAAGCCTATCCATTCCAGAACAACATAGTTTTATCCCAAGGCCTTGGGTCACCATGCCCACAAGCCTCTTATCACACCCGCTATAATTTTCATCCCATTCACGGTAGCTAGACCAACTCTAGCACCTCATACATACACTCCTGTAACGTCTGGTCCAAAAACTAAACGATACGACGCACCACCAATACCCGCGTTTCCAAGTTTCCATTATGAGAAAATAATTACGTGCCCTTGTGTAACCCATCCATAAAATCTTCTCTGAATCCAACGAGTCACATATCATGAAAACTCATATCAGAAGTCTAAACCATTAAAACTCGAGCACTTCTTGTGCTCCGGATCCAGCCCAAAGCCACTGGGCTAAATTCGTCTGCAAAAGTATTTCCTGGGATAGCCACCTGAGCTAACCTGCCCCTCCCAAAACCAAACACAAAACACACTTTCCGTCACACAAGCTCACTATCTCAAAATCAAAAGGCATCTAACATAACTAAACCTGAAACCCAACTGCACCCATCGTGGAACATTTCCACATGTCCAAAACACCCATCTGCGCCTCCCACATCGAAAGACACTCATAACTTTGTTGAACCCTCTAAGGGGTCATCATCATGGTCAAATAGATCTGATTTCCTATGTTCTGGATTCACGTCAAAAAGGTAACTTGGCTCTCCCAGCTAGCCATGCTGGTCATGTATCATATCACGACACAAGGTCCCACCACCTAGGTCAAAGCCAACTCACAGAAGGTCACAACTCACAAGGCATCCACAGGCGCCCCTCTCATCATCAAATGACATCAAATAGACGGAACACCTATCTCTAGGGTCCCACACCATAAAGGTGTCATGTACCAACCAACTGCCTGCAATTAGGGCATTCGTCCTCTCCGAGCATTTGCACATCAAACCGCTCCTTCGAGTACCCGAACATACTACTAACCTCAAAGAAAACTATCTATAAGGGGTCCACAACCCGAAAATGATACCATACTGACCCACTATGGTCACTATACCAACCGCACACAAAACCACACCAGTTCCGCCGCCATTGAACGTCTCACCGTAGATCGACAGTACCTACCATTGGAAGGAAATACGTAAAATTGCAGAATAGCAAGACTATAACATGGGGATCCTACATGACCATCATGATGAATGAGATGTCTCTTGCCTCTGTAGGCCAAGAGTCAAAACCAACTCCCATGCCTCTTCATAAATCTTCAAATACAAACAACATGTGGATCGCTCGAAGCAAAAATCATATACAATTGTAACATCACAAATCCAGAACATCAATTCGAGTCCTTAGTAACCTGGACTCCCTACCGGAATAGGTTTCCATGATGCACCATCCCTATATCCATCACAAGATCTGATTCATTCTTATATATCTTGTCTACCAAACCCCAAATAGTGAAATAACCACTTTCTAACGTCCCGACCCGGTAGACACTTAACTGGTACTCTTAGCCGGTTCACCACAGGACCTCTAGAAACCCTCCTCGTACGCCAGAGGTTTACGACTAGCAGTGGGGGTCTAAGGTGGATCTATGAGGAGACTATACCCCCATATCAGAGTGCACAACAAGTAAATAACCAAATATCATAGACATCAGAGTAATGTGAAAAATTAAATAAACTAAAACCGAATGGTGTTGTAAAAAGATGAAAATGCAGTAATGGCCCGAACATCCATGTAATACATACAACCATGAGGTTTAAAACACACCGCTTTATGAGGACAACCTCTAAACCATAAGAAGCATATATAGAGCATATAATAAAGCCAGTGCTCTCTTAGCATACTCAAGATGATGTCAAGATATCGGTAATTATCATCTCTAAACTGCAAGTATACTAAAAAGTCATCTATGAATACCATCACAACCTTATCCATTCCAAAACATCATAATTAAATCCCAAGGCCTTGAGTCACTATTCCCAGAAACCTCTTATCACGCCCACTACAATTCTCAGGCCATTCACAGCCGCGAGACCAACTCTAGCACCTTGGACATACACTCCTCTAACGCCTGATCCACAAATTAAATGATACGGCGCACCACCAATACCTGTGTTTCCAAGTTTCCTCTATCACAAAACCATTACGTGCCCTTGTGTAACCCATACACAAAACATGCTCTGACTCCAATGCATCACCTATCACAAAAACTCTGCTCAGAAGTTAAACCATGAAATCTTGAGCATTCTTGTGCTCCTGATCTAGCCCAAGGCCACCGATCTCAATTCTCCTACACAACTATTTCCTGGGTTAGGCACCTGAATGAACCTGCCACTCCTAAAACCAAACACAAAACACATTTTTCGGCACACAAGCTCACAATCTCAAAAATAAAAGGCATCTAACAAGCCTAAACCTCAAACACAACAACACCCTTTGTGGAACATTGCCACATGTCCAAAACACCCATTTGTTCCTCGCACGCTGGAAGGCACTCATTATTAGGTCGAACCCTCTAACGAGTCACCCTCATGGTCAAATAGATCTGATTCCCTCTGGTCTGGAGTCACGTCAAAAATTTCACTAGGCTCTCCCACCTAGCCATGGAAATCAAGTATCATATCCCAACACTAGGCCCAACCACCTAGGTAAGACAGCTCACAGAAGGTCATTTTTGGAGTTGGTGCCCTAGAAAACAACTTTTTTGTATTTTATGATAAACCTGTATTCATTGGATAAATATTTATACACTACTTATCACATCCTTATTGTTTTTCTATGTGAAATAATATGTGATAATGTCCTAAGAATAGCTGTTACACTAAAAGGTCATAGTGGATCCATGCTATGATGAGAACCCAGAAGTGCTATGACACTATTCTTTAATATATGTTCTATGGTAAGAATATAAAATTTGATGTATTAATGAAAACCATGACGACAGATGTTCGCAGTGAGGTGGGATATGTTGGATGCGTCATGAGTAATACTGCATTAATTAATAATGAGATAAAGGATTTATAACTTCTACGGAAGTAGATATATCTGGTCCTTTAATGGAAATGATATAGCCTAACTAAATCCATGACCATTGTGTTCTCTAGGAAAGTTCAATTCTGGGAAGTTAAAGAATGAGAAATCAAGCACATGGGTTGATGACACTTGCATGCAACCCGCTTGATTGGAGATATTGGGAAAATGAGATTATATTACATGGTAAGCGTTCATATGAGCTGACATGTTGTTGTGACATCAACTTCTTTCTCTTGGGTGTCTTGACCCGTTGCTAGACAGTAATCTTGGAATTTAGGCAAACTCGCCTAATGCCAATGAGAAAGAGGCCTAGTGGTTCACATACTAAGTGTAGTCATTATCTTAGTTAAATAATTTATGTACTTAACAAGATGAATAAATATTATTCCCGGTTTTGGTTTAATAATTATTCAAGTATGTCTGATCACATTTATTTCATCGCTAGTTATTCGAGAGAATATATTACGGACGAAATATTTATTTATCGGAGAATAATAAAGTTATATTTATTTAATAAATAAATAGTATTTTTTCAAGGCCCGGTAAATATTGAGGAGGATTGATGGACCAAGTTATGGGTCCGGTGATAAATAATATTAAATATTATTTGTTAAATAATATTTAAATATAACATGCAAGTTAAACACATTTCATGGAAATAATAGCATTGCTCTTGTTATTTGACATGGGGTTTCACATGAAATAATAAATTAAGTAACAAAACATGTGGTAATTATTTATTATTACATGGTGACTTAAATTCTCCATTGTTTTATTATTCTCTATATTATCCAAGGGGTCATTCAACTGGCTAACCAATCGTTGTGTGCACAACATCCTTGGAAAAAAGATCTCGAGCCTAGAGAACTCATCCATCTCTATAGTATATGTGTGTGAATAACCACAAGCCATTACACCCCTCTACACACAAATATGGGGAAAACTAACCAATGTGCATGCGGGCATAAGTAACTACCAAGAGAAGAGAGTGGGGCCAAAGGGGGTAGTCAGTCAACCATCCTCCCACCGGAATGTTGGGGAAAACACCCCCTAGGTCTCAGAATCCCCAAGGTGTCAATTGAAATAATTGACTGGGTGGAGTAGCATATAGAAACACAAAAAGTAAAAAATATAATATATCTCACAACCACACTATGGGCATAACCTAGTCTTAGAATCAACTGCACTTAACGTCTCTCAGACTCCCGAATGCCACTACAAGAACTAGGTATCCTATAAGCACACAACCATTTAAAGAGATTTATATATTAATTCATTCCCTTTTTATCAGTTTCACTTTAATTAATTTTTTAAACATTAATTAACCATTATCAATTTCACATTGCATTTCATTAGTATCACACCCAAAATCCACAGTTCCTTCAAATTGAAACCTCAGCATTGCGTCCCAGCAACCTCAAACCCTATGGGTTGACATCATTTATTCAATCATTTATTAATAGAATTATTACTTTTCCATATTCCCAAGCATTCTAGAAAAACATTCTAAGCTAGAAAGAACAAGGGGATCAACACAGTGAGTTGGTGAACTACCCGTCGAGTCTTTGCTACCTATAGCAAGAGAGAAGACCCATCCATTCTTGAGAAGCTAAACACAGAAAGCACGTGGCATACCCCGCATGTCTTCACCTCTTTTTGGATGGAGGGTAATCAAGACCAGTTGCCTTGAGAAGTGGGGAAACTAAAGCAGATAAACAACCAACATGATCCAAAAAACATCCAAACATTCACATCCAACGTGTTTCATCACCTCCCTCGTGACAACTGCATCCACCCGAGGACGCCGCGACACAACCGCACTAATTGAAACCCAAGAAAACTCCATTAGGGACATGGAGACCACATTCCATAACATGACAAGGAGAAATGGGAGAAGAAGGATCGAAGAATACGCAAGAATGGAGGTAGATCATACCTTCTATCGATGACAGATCGACACTTGCTGGTTGCAGCAAAATAGGGGGTGCGAATACAGTAGGAAAAAAATTCAAGGGGAAACGATTCAAGGATTAAGGTTTTATCACACAACTCTTATGGGAATAAGGAAAGGTTCGAGCGTCTCACACCAGGGAACAAGAACGTATAACAAGAGAGGAAGATATCTTGCCCCTTTAGAAGGTTTAACAGAGCAATGGTTTAAGATACGCTGGATTTTCAGTTAAAAGATGATTGTATTAAACCATGCGGTTTGACCAAGTAAAGGCATCTCGAGCCTTAGTAAAATTAATATATGAGTTATGGTCATAGAATCGTCCTTAAATCCCTTAAAACAATGCCTTGAAGGCGTTTTTTGTCAAAGAAAATGCTAACAGGTTGAAACTGTGGGAAGCTTGAAACACTGTACACCTACCGATACTGGAAACACTGTTCACATATATCTCACCAATGCTGATGACACTATTCACAAATGAATCACCAATAATGATGAAATTGTTTACAAAAAGACTCAATGACACCGATGAAACTGTTTACAAAATGACTCACCGACACTGATGGCACTGTTCACAAAAATGACTCACCGAAACCGATGGCACTGTTGACAAACAGACTCACTGATACCGATGGCACTACTTAAAAAATGACGCACCGATACGGATGGCACTATTCACAAATGACTCACTGACACCGATGGCACTATTCACAAAATGACTCATCGAAACGGATGGCATTGTTCACAAAATGACTCACCGACACCGATGGCACTGTTCACAAAATGACTCACCGAAATGGATGACATTTTTCACAAAATGACTCACCAACACTGATGACACTTTTCACAAAACTGGAAACACTGTTTATAGAACTAGAAATTTGAAAAGGTGTTGGAGATATGTCTCCTTGACCTCCTAGAACACCTCAGACAAGACCCCCTCCTCACAAGGTGTACCCCTCATGGGCCGGCAATGTGAGAAGGGAGATAGTGACCCCCCGAGTCCCACCTCCAGTAGGGCCTGGGTTGGTAACTCACACCGAGGGTATAGTAAACACACAAATGGGAGGCATTTCCCTCTAAGAGAACACATGTGAAATAGAGAGATAAGACGGGCACCAACCAACTCCAAATCAGAATGCAATATAAAATAAACCCTAAGTACACATATTTAATGTCATGCAAGAACTAATACAATTGAAAGGGAAAACTTCAAGTACCAAAGGAAATTAAAAACAGCCACAACCATGAATCCCATAGCTCCTGCAACCCCAAGCTAGTAGCAACCTGTCTGATCTTCAAACTGCTCCAAGTGACCTAAAAAACAGTTTATATATACGTAGGGTGAGTATAACAGTATACTCAGTAGGATCCTCACCAGAGCCTCTCGTGCAAAAGTAAAGAAAGCATGTTAAAGCACAGTGAAAAACAAGTAAAACTAACTCATCACCTAAACAAGAATAATAAGTTCCAAGCCTCACCATGTATACTCTCACCAAGTATCACATACATTAGTATATAATATAATAATGAATATCAAGGGTACCCCACTACTACTTCCCCGCTAGTTTTCCATTTTTCCCCAACCTCGCACGTCCTAAGCATCTCTCTCCAAAAAGTCTTTCCACAAACACTTTGGCAAAAAACCACAACATGCAACTCATGTAGCACAACCACCACAACCATGAGAATGATCCACGCAATTGAACATGATCACCTTCCCCGTGACAACAGCATCCACCTGAGGACGTCGTGGCATGACCGCACCAACTGAAACCCTAGAAAACTTCATTAGGAATATGGAGACCACATTCCATAACATGGCAAGAAGAAATGGGAGAAGGATCAAAGAAAACACAAGAATGAAGGTAGATCATACCATCTATCGATGACAGATCGACATTTGATGCTTGCACCAAAACAGGTGGTGCGCATGCAGAAGGAAGAAACTTCAAGGGGAAACAATCCAAGGATTAAGGTTTTATCACACCACTCCTATGGGAAGAAGAAAAGGTTTGAGCATCTTGAAAAAGGTAATAAGAAGGTAGAACAATGGAGAAAGATATATCTTCCCTTTAGAAGATTTAATGGAGTAGTGGTTTAAGATGCGGTGGATTTTCCATTAAAAAGGGATCGTATTAAACCATGTGGTTTGACCAAGTAAAGTCGTCCCAAGCCTTAGGAAAATTAATATAGGAGTTATGGGCTTAGAATCGGCCTTAAATCCCTTAAAAAAGGTCTTGAATGCATTTTTCATCAAAGAAAATGCTAAAGGGGTGAAACTGTGGGAAGCTGGAAACATTGTACACCTACCGATGATGAAACACTATTTACATCTATCTCACTAACGCTGATGACATTGTTCACAAATGACTCACTGACATCGATGGCACTATTCAAAAAATAACTCACTGACACCAATGGAAGTGTTCACAAAATGACTCGCCGATGACACTTTTCATAAAATGACTCACCCATGACACTGTTCACATCTGTCTCAGTGATGACACTGTTCAAAAAATGACTCGCTAACACTGATTACACTGTTCACAAATGACTCACCGACACCGATGACACTGTTCATAAAATGACTCACAGACACTGATGGCACTGTTCATAAAATGACTCACCAACACTGATAGAACTATTCATAAAACATGAAATTCTTTTCACTAACTAGAAATTTGGAAAAGTGTTGGGGATATGTCACCATGACCTCCCAAAACACCTCAAACACTAGATTTCAGCAAAGGAATAGACCGGAGAGGTCCCAAAAATTACACCAACACTGAAAACATAAACGATCTATCAGTATAGATAGAGATTCTTAATCCAACAATATTAATTATGAATATCTGGAACCATAACCATTGATCTTCCTTCCAGCTTTCTCAGCCATCACTGCCCCTACTAGTAAACCGGGTTCCAAAACATGGAAACCCAACTGTATTAAACCTCCCCATAAGCTTAATCTAAGTCTCATCCTCAACAAGTAAAACATGACAACGACTGGCTATATGTCCATCTCAACCAGTAACATATTAGCCCTATCGTCTCATACATCATCTTGGGTCCCAAGGAACAACCATAACTGAACTACATCATCACTTGCACCCACTCAGGGTCATTCTATCAATCAGTCCCACACATGATCCTAGGAATCCACACATAAACTATGGAATCCCTTCTTGGATCCTCATAATTAGCACTCATGCAAAGGTATCCTCTCATAACCCTGGTAACCACCAAACTCTCAGGCCAAGCACTATCACGGGAAACATCCTCAAGCGGCCCTCAATGACCTCCAAATGTTTTTTCATCAATGACATTACCCCAAGGCATCCAAAATTAATCCCATGCCACACAAGAATTCTCAACCGTTAACCATGACATACAATGATCACTTTACCAGAAACCTGCCTACTAAGGGTGTCATCAAGAGTCCCTCAAACTCAACCATACCTGATTTGGAAGTGACCTTCTTGCTCCCACCAGATCAACAAAACCAAAAAACTATTTTTTCCCATTCCCAACATCTGAGAACATCACTTTTGGTATTCGTTGATATATGACCCATCATGGGGACCTCACTCACAAAAAGATGATGGTGTGCTCCCCACCATGAGGTTTCAAACACACCTCTCTATGAGGAAAACCTCATTGTAGGACCCTTATAAACCCTAGGAAGCATCTATAGAGTATGGCATAAAGTCAGTGGTCTCTTAGAATACTCAGTATGATGTCAAAATGTTTGGCATGATTGTCTTTAAACTGTGAGGCCACATGTGAAAAAGCACGAATAAAGTGTCGGTAATTACAAGCTAGTAATCTAGTTCGAGGGAACTGCATATCTCAAAGTCATTCTTTGATGGTTTTCAAGATATAACTACCTATATATTTTCTGGATCCACAGAAACGTCTCTTTCAGAGATTACATGGTCAAGGAAACATACCCCTTGTATCCAAAAATCACACTTTGATAGTTTGCCATACAACCGGTCATCCCTCAAGATTCCCAATACTATATCTAAGTGTTGATCATGCTCAATCATTTTCTGTGAATACACCAATAGGTTGTCCACAAACACCACTACAAAAGAACATTTATGCAAAATTATTTTATTAAAATACCACTCCATAGTTGGCATGACTGACGTCAATATGAAATTGATGTCATCATAAAATGAAATAAAAAATTTAATGTCATATAAAAAGTCAATCGTACGCAATACATAAGTGAAATGAATATACCAATACATAAAATGGAACCATGATATTAAAATTTAAGGAGATAATTCTCAATGATCTTCATTCCCACAACAAAATTTTGACTTAAGTGATTGTATCTCAAGAACCTATTATAATTCATAATTGTAACTCAAGAGGAAAACACTACATGAATGCATCTATATTAACCAAAAGTTCAATGATTTAGGGTTTTGAGTAATGAATTAGTTGAGTTCATCGATTACCACATCACAATCATGTGTGTTAGAATAATGTGTATGATTGTGATCTTGTACATGGGTAATATAACTGAACAAATAAGTATTAAACTATAGACTAATAAGTATTCATCCATTCTTGAACTTATGTTAAACCAAAAATAAACAATGAATTAATATAACTAAGATCATTAAAATTTTACATTGTTTCCTAAGTGACACATTAATTGAGGATATAAAGAGTCACAATAGATTTTTTTAACTAGAGATTAAAAATAAAATTAGTAACACCTCACCACTATTCCTCATGGAATGAAATATGGTAATATCTCATAACATAATCAAACAAAAATAATATTATTAAATTCTCAAGGTTCATTTAAAGGGAAATATTATTACTAATGAATAGTTATCTAACCAAAGGAAAGTAACATAATTATATACTATTGATAAATACATATAGGGTATAAGATGTATAGTTTTATCCATGATCCATTCCTGAATAAAAAAACAAATTATCCCTTAAAGATAATATAATCAAAAAAATTATCACATATAATAACATCCCATCGTATTACATTTTCTATTTATTGGTTCCCAAAAAAACCATGAGATATTGAATATTATGTCTTCCATTCAATTTCCTATGAGGATATAATATAATAATTTATAAAATAAACTAATTTGTTTTTTAAAATCACATATCATTCCTAATAATTCCATTTAGTTAAGGCTAAACCCATATTAATAGCATCGCCCAACCTTTTGTAAATTCTTAGTTCTTTACATAGAAACATCACTATGTTGGCCCTCATCCCAAAGATAATGGTATTATAATCATATCGAGGTCATTCTTTAATGAAAGAAAATATAATACTGGATAATCCAATCATTTCTTTTTGGATACATCTCTTCAACTAAGAAGTATTCCTTAAATTATTTCATGGAATAATATCTTATTGTAATATAATTTTATATCATAAGTAATTTTAGAAGTATATTTTATTTTTTAACATCATCAAATGTGAAGAAGGGGTTTTTTCTATTTTATTCAATCCTATGGCTATTTATGAATTTAATAAAACCTTTGCCAACATCATGCACCTATACTCATATGTCTCAAAATTAACACTATTCAACACTAATGATCCCAGATGAGAGGTTGTCATCCACTAAGTGGGGGGAGAATTTTTGGTATACGTTGATTATAAAATGGTTATCTATATTCCCATTTCAAAAATTCCATCCTCCTCTTGTCAGTTAGTTCAAAAATATCTCATCTATAATGTAATATTGATGATGAAAATGAGAGATAGAGAGATTTTGAATGTATAACAGACGATATGTTTGATTTCAAAGTTCAAACTCTCTTTTTATCAAGTGGCTACATTCTTGTGTCCAATAGTTGTTATCCCACTATCTACTTCATCAACTAATTATCAATGATGAATTAATTGAAATATTGATCAGGATGACGTTTCATAACTCCAATAATAATTAAAAAGTTAATTAAATTGAAACATAACATTAAAAATAATCTCACATGCATATGTTATCTTCCTCTATTTTCCTCAAGTTCCTCCATGTTAACTAATGTTTTGCGAGATGTTCTTCCCTGAATAATGACCCAGTTTTGTGGCCCAATATTGTCATTTTTTCCATCAAGTACCACTCAAAAATATAGCACACCTTACACAATAACATGGAAAATTTTATTATAGAGATATTTCATTTCTATATCACTTCATCAACTATCATGATTAGTCCATAAATACTAGACTAAATCATATTCTGTTACGTTTCAATATCATTAAATATAAATTTAAAAATCATCCAATATGATTTTGAGAAATCTCAATTTGAATCATTAATCTAACTATAAAAATATGATATTCAATTCTGGATACATTATGAAATCAGTCCAATTACTGTGTAATGATAATTATAAAAATGCACTATTTAAAATCATGTAATGATTCAATCTGTCATGGGATAATCCCCAATAAAAATCAAACTCTAATATCATGTATTATATATCTCCCCAAATATAAATTGAGATCTAAAACCATATTCATTATCCATGAATCCATTATGGATTAATAAATTAACTTATGATGTGATATTGTTGGTCATAATTTCATTATGTAATTTACTAAGTTGAATTTTGACATATCTATAATGATCACAAGATGACATTCAATTCCACTAGTTCATGAGTGCTTCATGACCTAGCTCCATGAAACATTAAATATGTCACTATGATGTGATATCTATGTAAAATAAAACAGATAATACCTTAGTGAACTATCATGTAGAAACATGTGTATTGTAGTATGACTCTCTCATTAGAGTAAATGCATACTATGATCCATCTCATTTTGGTATAATATAAACTACATCACGATATGATGTATCAATATAAATATTCAATCAAATTATTTATAAACAAATAATATCTTCAAACAAAGACATTGCACCATGATTTCTTACAACATTTTTTTCACTAAATAGTCTATTTCTTTTCTTCATACATTAGAATATTATTTTTTAGGCTTTCTTTATTTATGATATTTAGAACTAATTTCCAAATTTGGGTGGGTTCTATGTAGAATTAGTAGGGCGTAGGGTTTTGTGAATTGAATTACAGAGGATAGGAGGTAAAATCAATCCCTAAAGGAGCTTTTTATCTAGTCCATGGATCTCTTATATATTTATGACAAGTTTGTTGAATCCTTCAAGGTATCAATACTAGTTACTATTGTATTAAAAGTAATCTATTGATACAATCTATTCATTGAGGACATGTATGAGATGTTCTCCATCCTTTCCCACATCGGTCGATCAATTACACCATGTTTAAATCCATAAAGTTTGGATATCTATAAATCATCATTGTATACTGTAAAAATAGGTTTAGTGAGATTTATAATTGGCCTATGAATTATATTCCTATATACCCCGGTAAAGGGAATAATAAAATATACATTTACTTTCACTATAATGAGGCATGTTGCACCTTTTATGGTTTTTTGACAAGGACCAAGATGGTTCCTTTAAAGGAAATGCTACCATGACCATTGATGTTTCAGTTATGTTCATGTTTCTTAGGATATTATGTATTATAGTTTAAGTCTTTATGACTATGAATCCTTCATATCATTTTAATTTCATGCGATGTTTACTACTATGCATTGGCTCATTGTAGTAGTTTTTGTGTGGGACATGCTCATGATTAAACATTTCTTATTAGGTATTACATCAGGAAAGTTGTACATTGGTGTTCTTCTTCTGTCTATCAGTATCTAGCTGGGTAGGACGGTTGGATGAAAATATAGGGGTTGTGAAACAATTGAAGAATTTTTTGGTTTTACACAAGATCAATTTCCCATTTTTACCTTTGGCTCATTGTTTGGACCCAACGAGGCTAAATAAATTTCTAATTGCTATAGAAATAAGTTTAGAGTAGAAATGATGAGATTCATGAGCCAATAGAAATCCCTATAGTTTCCCAAGAAAAGGGACTCCATATTGATTATATGCCAAAGATCCTATCAGTTACGGAGAACTATATGTGAGTACCCAATCATCAATGGAATACATGATATAAAGAGGTAACATATGTGTTTTTAATGAACCATCCTTTTATATTGGGTGGGTAAAAATAGGAATATTCCAAATGGTCTTTTCAATAGTTTAACATAGACATAGTGGTGTCAGAAGGGTATTTTGGGTTGTCTAGGAAAATAGTTTGAATTAAACTTAGGTGGGTTGTTAGGGGAAATGAGGTTCCCAGATATAACCATTAAGGGTGGGGTTATCCCTAATTAAGGGAATCCTAGGAACATTGTTTGATAGATTTTATCCTCCTATAATGATAGGAAGTGGGATACTTTTTGGAATGGGTGCTTTATTATGGGTTCCTAAAATATGGGTGTAGCTTTACTAATGGGTATTTTGTGAGTGTGATGCGACACCATATATACATGGGATTATCTTTTGGAAGGGGTCCATCACACTATTTCTAATGATGGAATGGTAGAAGTTATATATTATGAAATTTAATACTATTAAATAGATTAAACACCCATAATATCTATTAGTTTCTCCTAAGTTTGGATTCATAAATCATTGTAGGGGAAACCTTGATGGTCTGGGTGCATGGGTTTGTTGGTCTATGTTTTCATGTGACTTACATGTATCTAAATTATGAATTAATATTCTTAGGATTTTTTTGTATTTAAAAAGATATTGTGAGAACATCTAACCACTCATAATCTTCTTAGGTGCATAGTTTCTTTGAACATGGTTTAAGTTGTGAGGGTTTTTAGCATTAAAATATGATACTAGAAACATGAAATCACAGTGTGAGACTGGACACTTAAAAAAATATTGTGATACTGGTTCCAAATAATATGTAATGACTCTGGGTGGATGGAGGAGGGAATGTATCATGAATTCTATTGGAGGGAACAAATCTTGGAATGTAGAGAAGGGAATGTAGTTTTTTTTTTGACAAAGTAAGATGATATATCAATCATGAAGGTCGGCAGTTACACAGTCATGCAACCAAAGAGGAAAGTGGTCAAGCTAGAGATGATTCATGCCAGACGTGCTGAATGAATCCAGGTGATGGGCTGCTTCATTACCGTCCCTTTTAATAAATGAGAAGGAGCAGGTTGTGAATCTTTGACTGAAAGACTGGATGTTCCTGATAACGGGGCCAAAAGAACAAAAGATGTCATCATTGATCCCAATAGTGTTGATGATGGTGAGACAATCAGATTCAATGTGAATAGCTTCCCATCCTCGATCTTTCTCAAACTTCATCCCAGCAAGGACAGCGAAGGCTTCAACAACAGCGGGCTCCCAGAGAGCATGGTATGATTCATGTTTGGCCGTAATGATCTGACCACGATAATCCTGTGCCACAAGTCCAATTCCGACAATTCCATCCATGGAGAGAGATACGTCAATGTTAATCTTAAGGATCCCTTCTGGGGGGTTCCATCTTGAATCAGTTGTGTGAGTGCCAGAGAGCCCATGACGGTTAGAGTCCCGCTTCCACCCCTCAATCCAGGATGATGCCCGATCAATCTAGAATCTAGGGGGCTTTACAATGTGATTAAAGATGAAGTCATTGCGTCGCACCCAGACGGTTAGAGTCCCTCTTCCACCCCTCATGCACTTGCATTTCAATTAAAATCTACAAATTATTCAAAAAGATTGGTGGACTTACATATTCATCATATTTTTGTGAAAAAAATCACACCCCAATATAATTAGATATAATCGGAATGAAGAGGATGAAATTATGAATATTACACGTCTTCTGTAAGAACTTTGATCGGCAAAGGGAAAATGAACAAATTTAAGAGCCAATAATTTTTTTGGGTGAAAATAAAAAATGAGTGCTCTAATGGAGACCTGTTTAAATACATTGTTTTGTACTGTGACCCAGTGTGTGACATTAGACTTGTATTATTTTTTCTTATAAATAGGATGGGACCACCTCATCAATGTTCATAGTCATACTCTGTTTATCATATCAATATAACTCTATTTATTACCAAGTTACGCACTATTTACTTTTACATCTAAGAAATGTTTCCCAGGTATATTTCTTGAACTTATTTAGCTGTTGATCTGGGCATGAGGTATTTCATGAATATATGGGAACCATGAAATTTAGTTCATATAGGAATGTAAACCAAGGTTTTATAATCTAGAATGAAAATCACACTTTATTATATTTTCACCCTTCTGTTTTCATGTTTTTCTTTATACTTTCTCCCTTGCACGAATCTTCTTTTCATATTTTTTTATAATAATTCATATTAATATATTCAAAACATTCTAAAATATTTGGTTGGATCTATAAACATGATCTATAGTGATCTTTTGACAGCCCACATTTAAGAGCTAGGTGATAACATAGATACAGGCCAGGTTCTACAGTACTGATCATATATATCAAATTTTTCATGGAACTTGCTAGAGAATCAACCAAATATTTCTTTGTGAGAATTTTTTTCTAATGTACTATCAAGAACTACTGACTAATTCCAACATCCTATGTAAATATTACATCCTACCAATAATTATTTATTTTTCTATTCAATATTAAAATGAGTGGACATTTCAACGAGGGTTGTTCCCATTGAAGAAGCCTCTATTTATCAGGAATATATATGATGGTACATGAAAGACACCTCAAATAACCATAAATAATATATATAACATCAGATACACTATTGGAATTTTATTCATCCTTATCCAGCTACCGATTAGCTTCAAGGGGGAATCCCCAACATGAATCTACACCATGAAGGTTGATTCAAACTTGAGTGTATGTATAATGGGCCATGTTTTTGAGAAGAGGAAATTTGTGTTAAATAGTGGATAAAACATGAGTATTTAGAATATTTTGAGGGTTTAGGGTAGCAGGTGGTGGTTCAGGATTGTATTTTTGGAAAATAGGTTATCAGTGAAGTTTTTCTGTGAAGGAGCTGAACTCCAAGAAGATTTTCATTAGGAGGAAACCGATGTTATGGTAGCATTGATAGTGGGAGAGTGAGACCAAGGAACTAACCAGATTTCTTGTGGGGACATCAATGTTTTTTCTAAAATTTTTATTTTAATTAGTTAATTAGTTAAGTTTATAAATATATTTGAAGGGAGTCCATTCTTCTAGTATGGGTTATCCATCTCCTCCCTCTTGTTCTCTAATCACTAAGAGGATATCCAATCCATTAGTTGTCTATTGTTTATTCTATCTACTACATGAGGAATCTTTAGGTGAGTCTTACCTTCCTCTTATACTTATCACCAAACATTTATATTATTATTATTGGATGTACAAGCCTATAAATGTGAGAAATAAAAATGGAACACTATAAAAGAAATTTCTTTCAAACATTCAATTCACATATATTTTGGACTACACTTTCCAACAATTTATAAGCATTTACCAAAAAATGAAATGGACACATTAAAGAAATGTAACCGAAAAAATAAATGGACACATTAAAGAAATGAAACTAACATGTTAAACAAATAAAACATCCACATTAAATAGACACATTAAAGAAACAAAACAGACACATGGGGAACACCATTTGAATTTCCACCGGATGGATTTTCTTTGTAATTTACAATACTCCCCTTCAAACCAAAACATGTTTCATTCTGAGCATCATTCTTAAGTGTTTTAATGCATATGTTGATAACGATTTTGTGAAAATATCATCCACATGTTCTGTAGTATGACAATATTTTAATTTTATTATTTTTCGTTTCACATGATATCTCAGAAAATGATATTGGGTATCAATATGTTTTCTTCTTCCATGTTGCACCGGATTTTTGGCTAGTTCAATTTCTGACTTACTATCTACATATATGATTGTGGATCCATCCTATGGATGCTTCAACTCCTTTAGCAGGTTTCTCATCCAAATTACTTCACAAATAGTGGATGATGCTTCTACATACTCGGATTCACGTGTAGATAGGGAGAACACACTTTTCTTCTTCAAATTCCAGGTGAAAGCAGTCATTCTAAGAAAGAATACATATTCTGTAGTGCTTTTTCTTTCATCTTGGTCACCTCCCTAATCACTATCTGAGTATCCATATAGCATTTCTTAATCATTTTATGTATAGAAAAAGACCAAGTTCCATTATTCCTTTGACGTACCTGAGGATTATTTTTACGGCTAGCCAACGCGATTCTTTTGGTTCTTCCATGTACCTACTTAGAAGTCGAACATTGTAGATGTTATTTGGACTTGATACTGTGATGTACCTTAGGATTTCAATCAGAATCTTGAACAAAGTCAAGTCAATGCTTCTTCATTCTCTGTCTTTTGTTAGTTTTAAGCTCGTTGCTATAGAAGTTTTTAGGGTGTTGCAATTGGCCATCTTGAACATTTCAAGCAATTCCTTGGCATAATTTTTCTGAGATATATAATTTTTTCCATGTTTTTTCTTTACTTATATGCCCAAAAAAAGGACATAAGACCTCCATTGGTCATATCAAACTCCTTAAACATGGACTTCTTGAATTCATCATGCATCGGTCGGCTATTCCCGTTAAACAAAAAATCATCAACATACAGGCATGCTACAAGCATATCACCACAAACATTTTTCTTGATGTAAACTGTATGCTCATATGGATATTGGGTGAAGATGTTCTCTTGAAGATAGTTGTCTATGTGTGCATTCCAAGAACATAGATCTTACTTCAACCCATAGAGGGATTTCTTCAGTTGATACACCTTGTGTTCCTCCCCTTACATAACAAATCCTCTAGGATGGTCAAGATAGATCTCTTCTTCTAGAATTACATTTAGGAATGTAGGTTTCACATCTAGTTGGTCGATCATCCAATTGTTCTGAACTGCAAAGGTGATAATCATCCTCATAGTGTTAAGGAGAGCAACGGGAGCGAAGACTTCTTCATATTCCACTTTGTACTTCTGTTTATACACCTTTGCTATGTGCCTTTCCTTATAGAGGTTGATCTCTCCATTATAATTTCTCTTGATCTTGTACACCCATTTGACACTAATAGTTTTCTGGATATTAGGAAGTGTATTCATCTCCCATGTGTCATTTTTCTCTATGGAATGAATTTCTTCTTTCATAGAGATTCTTCAACATTCTTCTCTTATAGCTTCCTAAAATGTTAGCGGATCATGATCTACATACAAGAAAAAAAATATTTAGCTCTTCAGTTTTCTCATATATGTTACATAAGTTTTTCATTTTTATAGGCGTCATGGGTGAGGATGATCTGGACAAAATTTTACTTGATGGGGTGATTTCAGAAGTGATGGAATGTACACATAGACTTCTGCATACTGATGTTGCGCCTGAGGAAGGTGTTGCTGGCGTTTTCTCCTGATAATCATGCTTTTCTTTAGGATATTCTATTTTGACTGGAATATCATTGTTTGATTCTTCATCATTACATTTCCAAGATTATTCCTCACTAAATATCTCATCTATACTCACCACTAATTTATTGGTTAGTGGATTATAGAGATTATAGCCTTTAGATGCTTCACTATAGCCAATGAAGATGCACTTTTCGCCATAATCATCAAGCTTCCTTCTTCTTGCTTATGGAACTTGAGCATAGGCGACACAACCAAAGATTCTTAGGTGTGCCACGCTCGGTTTATAGCCGCTCCATGGCTCTTGTGGTGTCAAATATCTTATGCTCTTGGTTGGACACTGATTGAGCAACTAGACAGTACATGCAACCACCTCTGCCTAGAAGCTCTTTGGAAGCCCTTTCTCCTTCAGCATGGTCCTCGTCATGTTGAGAATGGTGCGGTTATTTCATTATGCAATGTTATTTTTTTGTGGTATGTAGGATGTAGTGTATTTTTGTTTGATTCCTTGTTCCCTGCAAAGTTTTTGAAATTCATTTGAAGTGTATTATCCACCTCTTTCAGATATGAGTACTTTGATTTTTTGACCACTTTCTGCTTCAACACGGGCTTTGAAAATTTTAAAGATAGTAAAAGCAGGAGATTTTTCTTGGATGCAATACACCCAAAGTGTTCTGTTGAAATCATCAATTAGGGTAACAAAGTATTTATTACCACCAAGTGAGGGTGTTTCAAGTGGTCTGAAAATATCAGTGTGAACCAACTAAAGTGGTTCCTTTTCTCTTCTAAATACTCCACTTGGTAAGGAATTCCATTGTTTCTTACTGAGTGTGTACGCCTCACATACATGATTTGGAACTTTAACTGCCAGCAAGCCATGCACCATGCTCGATTAGGATAAGAGTTTCAGGCTACTAAAATGGAGATTCCCCAAGCGAAGATGCCATCTCCATGAGTTATTATTCATGAGTCGAAAGAGACACTCCTCAACCTTTGTGTTAATATGCAGTGAAAACATGGGATTCTTTACCATTTGTACTTGAGTAACAAGTCTCCTATGAGCATCTCTTATAGAGAGAGAATATTTCTCCATGTGTATGACATAACCCTTCTCAAGGAGTTGGTCAATACTGATGATGTTATTTTTCATGTTTGGGGCGGAATAAAAATTAGAGATGTAATTTGACTAACCATTCATCTCATAGATTTTAATTTTATTAATTACATCTAATTTATACTAATTACTGCTAATTACAAGTGGCACAATTTCTAGTGGATTGGCAGCAACTCTTTTTCCCGATGATTCATCTCCTTACAACTTTATCTGATTGAAATCGCTATGAAAAATCTGCTACCACGTACGGATATTTATTTTCCTAAGCATGAGATTGGAGAGCAGGGATGACTTCTCGCACTGTTCTCCATTCTCGTGCATACGAAAATGGATATTCATACATCAGATCAGATTTTTCATAGTGATTTCAGTGGGAGAAAGTTGTAAGGAGATGGGGCATCGGTCAAAAGAGCCTTTTTTGCCCATCAAATCATCTTCTTACAACTTTATTCGACTGAAATCAGTATGAAAAATATGTTGTGATGTATGCATATCGATTTTCATATGCAGGAGAATAGAGAGCAAGGAGGCCTCATCGCACTGCTCTCCATTCTCGTGCATACGAAAATAGATATATGTACGTTGGAGGAGAATTTTCATAGTGATTTCAGTGGGAGAATGTTGCAAGGAGATGAGTCATCCGACAAAAGAGTTGCCTTCAATCTGTTAGAAATTATGATAATTTATTACTAATTATTACTCAGCTAGAAATTGTGTTGATTTATTACTAATTATTCTAATTATTCATATTTATTACTAATTATTCATATTTATTACTAATTATTAAGAATTATTACTAATTATTACTAATTAGTCGAATTATTCATATTTATTACTAATTGTTTATATTTATTACTAATTATTACAAATTATTACAAATTATTACTACTTATTACTATTTATTACTAATTATTGCTAATTATTACTAATTATTACTAATTATTACTAATTATTACTACATATTAATAATTATTGCTAATTATTTCTAATTATTACTAATTATTACTATTTATTTCTATTTATTACTAATTATTAGTAATTATTACTATTTATTACTATTTATTAAAAATTATTACTAATTATTACTATATACTGCTAATTATTACTAATTATTACAAATTATTACTAATTATTACTAATTATTACTAATTATTACTATTTATTACTATTTATTACTAATTGATCATTTTTATGACTAATTAATCATATTTATTACCAATTAATCATATTTGTTAATAATTATTACTATTTGTTTCCAATTATTACTAATTATTACTAATTTTTTCTAATTTTTACTAATTATTCCTAATTATTCCTAATTATTACTATTTATTGCTACTTATTGCTATTTATTACTATTTATTACTATTTATTACTATTTATTACTATTTATCACTATTTATTTTTATTTATTACTGTTTATTAATGTTTATTATTAATTATTACTAATTATTACTATTTATTACTAATTATACATATTTATTACTAATTATCCATAATTATTACTAATTATTCATAATTATTCATAATTATTTCTAATCATTACTAATTATTCATATTTATTGCTAACTATTCATATTTATTATTAATTATTCATAATTATTGCTAATTATTGCTAATTATTGCTAATTATTACTAATTATTACTAATTAATCATATTTATTGATATTTATTAGTAATTGTTACTATTTATTCATATGTATTACCAATTCTTACTATTTATTACTCATTAGTATTAATTATTAGTAATTCTTACTAATTATTACAATTTATTGCTAAAAATTACTAATGATTCCTAATGATTACTAATGATTGCTAATCATTACTAATGATTGGGAATCATTACTAATGATTGCTAATCATTCCTAATGATTTCTAATGATTGCTAATCATTACTAATGATTGGGAATCATTACTAATGATTGCTAATCATTCCTAATGATTGCTAATCATTCCTAATGATTGATAACCATTCATAATCATGACTAATCATTCCTAATCATTCCTAATTACTGTTAATCATTACTAATCGTTCTTAATCATTACCAATCATTCCTAATCATTGTTAATCATTCCTAATCATTACTAATCATTACTAATCATTGCTAATCATTTCTAATAATTCCAAATCATTATTAATCATTGCTAATGATTACTAATTTTTGCAGTTTATTACTAATTATCACTAACTATGACAATTTATTACAATTTTTTACTAATTATTGCAATTTATTACTAATTATTACAATTTATTACTAATTATTACAAATTATTATAATTTATTAAAATTTATTACTAATTATTATTAATTATAACTAATTATTACTGATTATTACTAATTATTACAATTTATTACAATTAATTACTAATTATTACTAATTATCACTAATTTTTAAAATTTATTACTAATTATTACAATTTATCCCTGATAACCGCTAATTGTTACTTATTCCCGCTAATTATTACTAATTATTAAAAAAAATTACTAATTATTACAATTTATCACTAATTACCGCTAATTATTACTTATTTCCATTAATTATTACTAATTTCTACTAGTTGTCACTAATTATTTATAAATATCACTAATTATTACTATTTATTTCTATTTATAGATATTTATTCCTATTTATTGCTAATTATCACTAATTATTACTAATTATCGCTGATTGTTGCTAATTATGACTAATATTTAATAATTTTTCTAATTACTACTAATTACTACTAATTATTAATAATTAATATAATAACTATTAATTAATACTAATCACACATAATTATTTATAAAAATAAATAATGATAAATAAAACTATCTAATTTTAATTTAATTTAATTGCAACTAATTAACAATAATTATAACTAATATCAAATAAAATCTAGTAACTGACAAATAAAAGAAATAGATAAATACCTTAAAATGATTCTTTCGGAGGATATAACCCGTGAATATTGTTCTGATTGAAAATATAAAACTTTGAAAAAATTTGAGAGAAAAAATGTAAGTAGAGAGAGAAGGGTAGAGAAAGGAGTGAAATGAGGAAAAAACGGATGAGGGTATATATAATTTAGATTATTTTATATGATATTAGTTGCGATGAGAATCTCGTCGCAAATAATCATATTTGTGATGGACCCCATCGCAAATGTTAACCCCCATATTAATTAGGGGTGGTGGTTAAAAAGGTATTTTTGACGGGCCCCGTTGTAAATACCAACATCCCGACATACTATTTGCGACAGGATATAAATCCTGTCGCAAATACTAAAAAACGTTGTCGAGTATTTGCGATGAGACCACTCACCATCACAAATAGTCTGTCGCAAGTATCCCTTTTTTCAGTAGTGATTTAGTATTGTGGGCCCAATTTTCAAGTCACAACATGAATCACTTCCCTCAGTCACCCTCCGATTTCAGTCATCTCATAGGATTTATTGAGTTCAAATTTTTAAACTCAAACTCTGGTTTTCATTGTATAGGGTATGTTTGCCTCCATTCCTTATCTCATTGATTTTCTAATTCACCTTCATTGAGGTTTTGTTGTTTTGAATTTTTATTTAGCTATGATCATGTCATTCTTAACTGTTCTTTTGATCTTTGATTTCATTATCTAATTGGTTAACGAATTTGATTTCTCTACAATGGAGGTTAAAAAATTACAAAACCCACATTTTGAGTGGCAAGTGATGCATTTCTCATTTCAAGCTTGGATCATGGTTTATTTAGAATTGTATGTTCATGCCTTTTGCTCAAATTTCCAGAATATGACGTGGTTTCAAGTTTGGTTGTTTAACGTTTGCTCTACAGGGGAGGAATCTCCACTTTAGGTGATGTTGGTTCATCTTCCAACATCAACAAAATTTTGAAATTGCAATATCATTTTATTTGAAAACATAAAATTAATACGTTCACTTTTTTCATCAATGATTCAATTGGTATTATTATCATGTCATCAATTTCATTTATAATTTCAGGTCAAGCATCATTGACAAGAGTATTGGCAACGGTTTAGCGATGTAACATAGAAGAGAGTTGGACGGGAGAATTTTAGAAAAAGTGTGTAGTGCATTCATTTTTAATTTTTAAATTCATATTTATTGTAATTTTTTCCAACACAATCATTGAAATTATCAAAAATAGTACATGCTCGTGCATTCACACGGTGATATGATTCCAATTCTCTAAAAACTGATCCACTGCTGAATAAAAATTCATGATCCACTACTCAAATAAAATAAATTTTTCAATGCTCTTAAAAAAAATCCAATGCTCAAATTAAACACACGATACACTGCTCAAAGAGAGTACATGATCTAGTGCTCTCAAAGAAGAGAAACTCCCTCATCAATATCAATGTAGAGCATACTGGATGTGTGAAACATATGGTTTGGTAACCTATAAATAGAAACACCATGTCATGTTTATATTTTGATCAACACAAATAGAAAATGATACCACAATGTTACAAATCATTTTAAGAAATATTGTAGTAAAAAACTCCATGATGTGGTATGTCATCAAAAATATAACATAACATCATGAACAACATTTCCAACTATAATAAGAGTATCAGAGTTTTTCTGAAAATGAATTTTCCAGGGTAAACTATATATATAATAGGAGTTGATTGATATTATATAGTAGGAGTTGAACCAATACTATCCCAAAAGAAAGGGAGTATATAGTAAGAGTTGAAACAATAATAGGAGTTGAAACAATACAAAACCTCAAAGAAATATAGTATATAGCAGGAGTTGAATTGTCATAATATTTATAAAATTCTGTAAAATATATGACAAACGCACTTGAAGACTTTCTTCCATTGTTTTGAGTTTCTTTAGTTAGCAACTCGACTACACCATCAATATCATCTTGACCTGTAAGAAATACTAAAACTTCACCCATAGACTCATAAATAAGTATATGTGAAATAAATATTCAATATTTTATTTTTTAAGAAAAATTATTTATATTTTACATGAAACTATGAGATACACCATGAAGAAAATAAGTGTGAATGAAAATAATTGAAGACAATTCCATAAATGAAAATGAAAACCATTTGAAGGATAAATCATTGATAAGAATATGATCCACTACTCAAATAAAATACATGTTTCAATGACTTAAAAAAACATCCACTAATCAAATTAAAAGCCTCATCCACTACTCAAATAGAGTACACGATCCATTTTTCAAAAACATGTATCACAAGAGATATATATTACAAGTACAAGAAACTAATAACTAAGACAAAATAAAATGATCAACTGTTGTATTTATCCAGAATAATGTTATATTAAACACTAAAACATTTTATGTAGAAAAGAAACCCTGCATTAATATTAACTATAATGAATATATTGAAAATTTTAATTAGTTTTTTTAAGTGAGAAGAGGCTCTTGGAATATATAAACAGCAAAGGTTACAACAGTATGAAAAAAGAAACTTTACATTTGTCTCTTATCCATGCCAACAATATCAATCTTTCCTATTAACGATCAATCCCATCATCTCTACTTCCAGCGTAGTGGAAAATCCATGGGGTCCATGTTGAAATTCAACAACATCACCATTATTATTCTGAAACACCACTCCAAATCCATCTTGACCTGGATTCCACCGGGATGCCCCGTCCGTGTTACCCTTGAGCCAGCCAGCAAAAGGAGGCAGCCAAGTATTGAACGGAGTTGCTGCAGTGATCTGCATGCAGTGAATTGGCATTTGGGATAGCATAAAAAATATCTTCCAAGGAATACTGACATAGGAAAGGGGTATTCTCATGAATGACCTTGTTTTGACCTCTCTAGATGACATTAAGAAATTCCACACATGAAACTGTAAACATATTTCTTGTATGGTTGGATAGTTGAATTTTCAGAAAAGCAGGGAAAAATTTTATACGAGTGTTTGCCTGTGGTGGGTGAGTTTCAAAGATGTCAAAGATAGTGGAAATGCATATAAGTAAAAAGTGAGAACAGAAGAGGTGAGCCATGATGGATAAAAGTGGGTATGCTGCCTTATAGCTAACAAAACAATGATTCAACTTCAACCATCAAGGGGCATCCTTTGATGACCATTTGAATCTGAACCTTCTAATAAAACCTTTTAAAAACCAAATTTTCATTGTTTAAAAACCTGAAACAGAGAATATAATCTCTCTTAGATAAACATATAAATCTATTATGGAAAATAAAAAATAAAAGTAACAGAAATGTAAACTTATCCATTAACAAAAAACATAACAATTTAACTATTAATCAAAAATAAAAAAGGAATATTTAGTTGAAAATAAAGCATCACATATGCAAACTAATTCATTAAAAAAATTAACTACTAGTCAAAAATTAAATTGAATTTTTAGTTTGAAATGAAAAAATCAAAACAGAATGCATGTTTTGTATATCAACTAAACAAACTGCAATAGAAGACATTTGATATCTATACAATGTATCCACTATAAACAGAATAGTCAAGTAGATGGTCATATTTAGAGAACATGTTGGATAAAAAACACATGAAATAAAATACACAAACATATAATGACATATCATACATCATTTGATATCTATACAAAGTATACACCATAAAAACATGTTATAAATATTAAAGGATTGTTCATGTTTGAAGTTAAAAAAGACATGTAAATTTATCATAAGAACAGTAGGTAAATGAGAAGTCTCTCATCATTTGAAAAAAACTATTTTATACACATCTTATTGATTATGGAGTTTGTTCCAATTCAGAAAACTTGAATGAGAAGAAAGATCAGAATAGGAAAATAAATGCAACAGTATAAGTTCACACCATAGAAGACAATAAGTGATGACATACATACAAATAAATGGAAGAATGTGTAATGAAAATTTCTCTCGTGAGTTGAATACCAGAGCCTTTTTCACTACTCTATTCTTGGGAACTTCAATGGTCATCTCTGGGTAGGGGGCATGGAAAGTGCATGTTGCAGTGGCAGCAACCCTTTTATTTCCTGGAGTGGTTGATGATTTGGCTGGCATGATCAGTTGCTTGAACTCTAGTTCAACATCTTTGAATTTTTGGGAAATTTGAGAAACTACAGGTGGTCTTAAAAATGCAGCAATCCCTTTATATTCTGCTATGAACTACTTGTTTCAGCATATTGAGAAAGATGCATGGAAACTAATCTTAAGTCAAAAGTAGCAACTCCAACCTTGGAAGAAATATGACTATAAACATCATAAATTCTAGTATCCAAACAAAAACACAATTAGAATTATTTATTTCTGGAGGAAATAAAATGGAATAAAGTCATGTAGAAACTAATATATATATTATATTCATAAGTTTATTGAATCATTTAGCTTCAAAACAATTTTGAATTTAGTTTCAAAGGAGAAACTAAAGATTTTTTTAATATTTCACAATTTTGTATTTTAAGTTGCAACTGTTTCAGCCTATAAAAAATTCAATGTGAATTGTTAAACCACAAACATATTCATCTTATTTTATAACCTTCTCCAAAACCATTCAGAGAAAAATATTCTAGTGACAGGAGAAAATACCCAACTGTAGAATTCATAAGTATATCTACTTTTCCAAAATGTTTCACAGTTGATTCAATAAATCCTTGAATCTTCCTGATTGAGAACATACCAATAAAAGAAAACAACCTATTAATGTCACAAAAAAACATAAAACAACTATTAATGTTGTATACATGTCCTTCAATCAAGAAAGATGTAATAGTATCAAGGTGAATGATAATATCGTAGAAAAATTATCTGCCATCCAATCAATGATGACTATTTAAATTATGGAACTGTCAACTGTAAAGTCACTAAGAAATGAAGAATCTCCCTATAATAATTGTCCATGGTTCTTATTGCCAATAAATTGATATGATTACCATCTGTGACATGAAATCATTATTCCTGGCATGAAAATATGAAAATTTGATGTGCAGTTTCAGAAAGAGGATACGAGATCCCTTTCTTTTTTTATTAGTTTACAGTTTCATAGATTTTAGTAATTTGGAATTATTTCTACTGAAATAAATAAAAATAGAAACAGTATAATAAAATATGACTATATGAATACATATCAAAAATTAACTTGTAAGCCACTCATTCTAAGGAAGTATTGATAATTAGAAGTATAAAACAAATAGCCACCAATAATTGGTTCAAATTTTTTCATGGGCCACAATAACCTACAACAATAACTTGAATCCCCTCTAAATAACAGATTTGTTCAAATCATGATGATAGTTGAAAATCTCAAACGTAACGATTATGAGACGTATAATGATGATCCAAAAATACCTGAAAATATAGTAAACTATATGCTATAAAATGAAAAATGTAAAATAATGGAAAGAATAAAAAACATGAAATTTAAAAATTTAAATTTGAATTAATAGAAAAAGATATCAGGAGAATTACCTTGAAGTTGTGTTACCATTGCATTCAAAAACTAGAGATGGTGATAAATAAACCTAAATTAAATAAGACATGTCATCACATTGGGCACCATTACAATGATCTTGCAACATACAAACAATTTACAAATCATGGATAACATTGAATTTGGTGGAACATGAATCAAAATAAAATGACCCACTGATCCAAACTATTATCTGCAATTAAGAACATACCTTTTGCAAGATCCCTGGTTTGGAAAAGCCCTTCAATCAAAATGATGTAGCTATAAACATTCAGGGGTATTCCACAACTTTTCATTTCTTTGAAAACAATAAACGCATCGAACAATTAATCGTTGAGACACAGACCATAAATAAATGCTCTAAAATACAGTTGTTGTTGAATGGAAGAATAATTTACTGGCGAATGATTAAAAATATTGGGGACAAATATAAAAAATCATAAAATTAAATGTATAGACAAGTATGAAAGAGCAATTTACTATATACGGAACGAACCGTCACAATTTCATCGAAGGAATAGAATCTTGTTATGTTGAAGGACAACAGATGTGCCCAAGAAGCTGAAGAGAATTCGAGAATAGTTGTAGGGCGAGCAACATGTTGGCGGAAGGTCTTTAGTAGAAAGATACGGCTATTGCAGATGCAGGAGTATGTTGATTGTGAATAAATTCCTCACTGGGTTGAAAGGCGTGGAGGATACAACAAAACAAATGTTGTGGGTACCATAGGAAGACCCGACAGAAATCATGAGTCGCAGGGGGTTCGATGCAATGGGATGATATTGGTTTGAAATGGAGAAAGGATTTGCTCGAAGAAGTTAGCTGGAGCATAATGCCAGCATTTCTAGACAGGAACCGTAGGATGAGATGAGGGGAATCGCTAGGAGGAACCCAAGTCGAAGAGGATCGACATCTAAAGGAGGATGACATAGGTGTTTTGTTGGATCTGTGAGAAGAGGGGAGGGCTATTGCGACCGAGAACCCTTAGAACCAAAGTAGAGGAGCCATAGGCAGAGCTAGATGATGGTGACGAAGGATGGATAGGAGGAGGTGGAGCAGGCAGTAGGCGGAGGAGGGTATGTAAATCTTCTAGAACCCTAATCGTGAGCGTGGGACGGTTGAAGGTAAGGAACGGAAAAATGGATGGGGAGGAGCGACGTGGAGGGCTGAGGTGGTGACACGTAAGCCAAAAAAATGCCTAATTTTGTAAATATATATAGATATATAGATATATAGATATATAGATATATAGATATATAGATATATAGATATATAGATATATAGATATATAGATATATAGATATATAGATATATATAGATATATAGATATATAAATATATAGATATATAGATTATCATAGATTCATTTAATACATCTTTTTTCCTATTTCACTTCAATTTATTTCATTTGTGTAATTTATTATTTTGAAATTTAATTCTTAAAATTATTTATTCATATTCATTCAATGTTACATTTTTTTCCAATTCACGCGTCTCCATCTGACTTTTATCCTCAGTTAGCGATTCCTGCTCTCATCCGACGTTCCCTGCCTCCGCCTCCTCCTCTCCGCCCGCCTCCCCCTCCCCCTCCACCTCCTCCTCTCCACCCGGCTCCCTATCTCCCCCTCCGACTCCTCATACTCATCTTCGACTACCTCCCTACCTTCGCCCGCCTCCCTACCTTCGCGTCTCTCAGGTTCCCTAGGCTCTTTTGGCTTCCCGCATCTAGTTCCGCCTTCACCTCCACCTTCCGGCCTTTTTAGTATTCGTTTACGTGGGTTCAGGTATGAAAAATGAAGTGATGAAAAGTACATTACTTATTTATAAAGATTATGCTAATGTCTTGTTTAATTCAAGTTTATGAACTGTTCTTGCAATATTTCTAGTTACATGTAAATAACACCCAATGAAACGAAGATATAATTTTTGTCCAAAACTATTGGCGGAAGTATTATCGATGTATTGATTTATTGGAACCATCATATAATCAATCATATATGGAATATTTTTTCCAATAAATCTTTCTATTTCCTCTTAGTGAAGTTTTATGTAATTCTTGGTATGGATTTTCATTCAGTTTACCATGTTATGATTTATTACATTGCTAAATCACTTATATTTAGTTCACAGAGTGAGTTTTAATTTATATATAATAATGAGTTCATTTATGTTATAATATATTAGGATGTTGATAAATTGAATATATATGAGTTTGAAATTTATCATGCACATTTCATATAAAATAAAGGCCTATTTCAAGAATGTGACCTGACCCGACCCAAGAGACTCGTCCGTCTATCGCTGCTTCCTATCCTCCCATCCACCCACCCGAGCTGATCCAACCCTATTACCCTAATACCAATCCTCACTTTCCCCTCCCTCCCCCAAACCTCCTCCCTCTCTCATGCTCTCAAGCTCTCAAGCTCTCAAGCTCTCAAGCTCTCAAGCTCTCAAGCTCTCATTGCGTTGCGCACGGTTCCCTATCGAGACCTTAGACCGACGTCTGCCGGTGATAGGTTGTTCTAGAAGCAGAAGAGATTCCAATATGTTTATCGAAATTTTGTAGACTAAGAGAAGAAGTTTTGAAAGAATATCATTATCACGACGTGTTACGGTATAAAAATGAGAAAAAAAGCGACATGTATAATCTGCCAAAAGCTTCAGGAAACTTATCTGGAAACTAGAAGTAGAAGGAAAAAATCATGAAATATGTCCACTCCTTCGAGCCTGCTGCTCTCCACGCAACTCCAGTTCGAATCCCAAGCTGGAAGTGGTTTCGCGCCCCAATCGATTATCCCTCCTGCCTATTTATAGTTGGTTGTCCAGCTTAACCATCTTGTTGAGATGCATTACCCGAATTACCCATCCTGTGTTGGTAAGTATGTAGAATAGGGGGTCGGGACTTAAGAATAGGTTGGGAATGGTTAGGGGTACTAACATTTCCCCCACCTTAAAAGACACCTTGTCCTCAAGGGGAAGGTCTGGAAACTATTCATGGATGAATACTGCATCTTCCCAGGTAGACTCCTCAATTGATATTCCCAGCCATTTGAGGAGCCAAATACCTTTTCGATATCCAGGCACCTATTTGACATTAAGGACTTTTTTTGGAATATGTTGTGGAGATGCTGTTGACTCCCAAAAGTTTGGTAAGGTTGTCTGTACAGCTATCGTTCCAATAGCTCGCTTCAACTATGAAACATGGAAGACAAGATGCACTCTAGTATTTTTTGGTAACTTCAATTTATAAGCAGTAGGTCCCAAACAACTTTCTATTAAATAAGGTCCATAATATCAAGCAACTAGTTTTGGGCAGAGTTTCTTGGACTTGGGTGTTTGGATGTTAGTCATTAGTTTAACATATACCAAATCTCCAACCTGAAATACCTCTTCCTGTCTGTGCTTATTAGAATATCGAATACTAAGTTGTTGAGCATGGTGGAGGTTGTCTCGAAGTTGGTCTAAAACAGTGTCCCGATCAACTAAGGCATTGACTACTGTTTCAATTGGTGTTTCCCCTTTAATGTAGCGTAAAAATGAAGGAGGATTTCGACCATATACAACTTCAAATGGTGTCATTTTTTATGAAGAATGTGAAGTAGTATTATAACAAACCTCAGCCCCTGGAATCCATTGGGCCCAAGTTCGGGGTCGCTCCATGGCAGAACACCGTAGGTAAGTTCCTGAACATCGGTTGACAACTTCGGTTTGACCAACTGTTTGAGGATGGTAGGAGGAACTCATTCTTAACGTTGTCCCTTCCATACAACCAAGTTCCTCCCAAAAATTTTTAAAAAAAATTGGCTCCCTATCACTAAGGATAGATTTTTGTATTCCATGTAATCGGAGAATTTTTCTAAAAAATAATTCAGCCACTCCAGCCAAAAAAGGCTCAGATATGGTGGAGCTCAATTGCGTTTCTTCTTTCTCTTCGAAGTTTCCAGCAATTTTCCGCGACAAAGTGTCAGCCGCCTGATTATTTTTCCCAGGTTTATAAACCACTTCGAAGTCCAATCCTAACAACTTGTTCTGCCAACATTGCTGGTAACCTGTGTGATAATGCTGACTCAATAGTTGTTTCAGAGCCTTGTGATCAGTGTATACGATAAAATGTTTCCCAATTAAGTACTGCCTCCAATGACTTACGGCTAAAACAAGGGCCATCACCTCTTTTTCATATACGGATTTTGATAGGTGGTTTTCTGATAAGGCCTTGCTAAAATAAGCTACCGGTTGACCTTCTTGCATCAAAACATCCCCTATTCCTCTTCCAGATGCATCACATTCTACAATAAAAGACCTCCAAAAATCTAGCAAAGCTAAAGTTGGTGCCGGAACTAGACAGTGTTTGAATTCCTCAAACGCTTTATCAGCTAATGCATTCCAATGAAACCTGTTTTTCTTGGTTAATGATGTTAACGACTTTTAAATCTTTCCATACCTTTCAACAAACTTTCCGTAGTACCCAGTTAATCCCAGAAATCCCCTTACTCCTTTTACATTTTGAGGTCTCAGCCAATTCATTATACATTCAATCTTCATGGGATCCATAGTTACCCCCTTTTCTAGAAATAATATGCCCCAAGTATTCTACTTCTTGTTGAATGAAATGACACTTTTTCTTATTTGCATGTAGGTGGTTTTTCAGCAGTAAACAGAACACCGTATCAAGGTGTTTTTGATGCTCTGGCCAAGTTTTAGTATAAATCAAAACATCGTCAAAAAATACCAGCACATACATTCAACACAACTCTTTAAATACACGATTCGTAGTAGATTGAAAAGTTGTTGGGGAATTCATGAGGCCGAATGACATTACAAGATATTCATAATGGCCCTCATGAGTTCTAAAATCTTTTTTTGACTCATCACCTACCCTAACCTGAATCCAGTGAAACCCAGATTTTAAGTCTATATTTGAAAAATAACAAGCTCCACACAACTCATCCAGCAATTCCTCTATAACTAGTATTGAAAATCTATCAAGAATTGTCAACTTTTTTAAAGCCTGATAATCTACACACATGCGACATCCACCATCTTTTTTCTTGACAAGAATAATCAGACTTGCATATGGGATGTTACTATTTCGTATAAATCCACTAGATAATAACTCCACTTGTTTTTCTACATCGTCTTTAAGATAATGGGCAAGCTTATATGGTCCTATGTTCACCAGTTTTGCTCCCTCCTCTATGGTTATGTAATGATCTGTTATTCTCCACGGTGGTAGTTCCTGTGGATATTCAAAAAATTTCTGATATCTCTACTCAATCCACTCTTTCTACTGTTGTAAAAATCTATGCTATTAATTCTCCTGTTTCTGAACTTTTTCTATTTTTGGCAAGGTGATTTGGGCCTGCCAAATCTAGCCTTCCATAGCTAACATCTTCTTCTGAAAATTCTGCTGTAATTCCACTGCACCCACTACCTTCTTCGTCACCCCTTGTAACTTGATTTCTTTGGCCTCACATAAAAAATAAATATTTTTATCTCCCTAATGAGTCATCACATTCCCTAATCCCTTCAACCATTTCATACCAAGAACCATTTCCAAACCTCCTGTATCAAAAACAAACGCTTCAACAGAAAAAACAAATTTTTCCAGACATATCGTTACCTTCCTGCATACTCTTTGTGACAAAATCCGGTAACCATCCCAAACCTAATTCCAAACGGCCTAGTTGGTTCAACTTCCAACAATGCCATTTTAATAAAAGTCTTGGAGATGAAGTTGTGACTAGCACCACAATCAACAAGTTCCAGTACAGGAATTCCAGAAATGTTTCGAGCCAAACATTTCGATTCCATTCCTTCCATGCCCATGCTTCGGAAGTCAACCCCCTCCCCAGTATGATTTTCTTGCTGAATCTTGTTTATTTGATTTTGCATTCCATGCTCCAACTCCAAAGCACTGCTAATTTCGTCTGCTACCTTCTCATTTGGGTCATTATATTCCCAAACAACTACCCTCAAATGCTTGTTAGGACATCGATGCATTGGGCCAAAAGTTTTTCCACACCGAAAACACAACCCCCTTCGCCGTCTTTATTCTCGCTCTTGCCGACATGTTGCCCTCACTCCAGAACAACATTCATCGCCAACTGCCCTTTTAAGTTCCTCCTCCCTTTTGTTTCGTTCTACCATTGGCCTGTTAATCTGAGAATTTCCACCCCCCTACAGTTTTAACTCGTGGGGCTGGTGGTATTGGCAGTCACCCTCATACATTCCTGAGTACCCCTTCTCCCATCAATTACTGCTCCACTTTCCTAGATAAAGTGTGCAATCTTACTTTATTAACAGGTTCATGAGTAGAGACACAATTCTCAATTTTTGGATGCAATCCACCCATAAACAAGCTCATGTACCATGGGTATGGAAAATCATACTGGGGAGGGGAAATGTTATCCCTCCTGCCTATTTATAGTTGGTTATCTAGCCAAACAGATCCTCCTCTGTAAAAGAAGACAGCTCTACCCTCCGCATAATAGAACACAAGTTTTTTGCAAAATTCATATCTTCTGGTGTCGCTCTACTCCCAGTGCCTCACACAAGCTCAGCTCCGGAATAACCTTCATCTCCAAGATTTGCTGATGCGACTTCCTCAGGTATTCCAAGTTTAGTTCCCAGTCCAGCTGGTATTTCTAAAGACTTCGTCTGTTCTAAAGTCTGTTCTTTCATCTTCCACATGTACTGACTAAGTCATTCCTCAGTCTTCTGCGCCATCCTCTGACTCTCAGTTTGTCCACGATTCAAACAATTTAAAATTTCTTGGACTTCCACCATAGTCCGCTGGGTTCGTTCCCCAATAGAGTTGCCAAAAATGATAGGTTCTAGAAGCAAAAGAGATTCCAATAGGTTTATCTGAATTTTGTAGAATAAGCGAAGAAGTTTTGCAAGAATTTCATTATCAAAACGTGTTACATTATAGAAAAGAGAGAAAGAGTTACAAGTATAATCTGCCAGAAGCTTCTGGAAACTTATCTGGAAACTAGAAGTAGAAGAAAAAACTCCCGAAAGATGTCAACTCCTTCGAGCCTGTTTCTCTCCACAGAGCTCCAGTTCGAATCCCAAACTAGAAGTGGTTTCGCGCCCCAACCGATTATCCCTCCTACCTATTTATAGTTGGTTATCCAGCTTAACCAACTTGTTGAGATGAATTACCCAAATTACCCCTCCTGCGTGGGTAAGTATATAGAATAGGGGGTTGGAACTTGAGAATAGGTTGGGAATGGTCAGGGGTACTAACGACCGACCACTTCATCAACATTGTTGCTGCCTCTCCTGAGTCCCTCCTCCCACTACCCCTTCATGCTACGGGTACGCCATCCATACTGATGTAGTCATCTACCCGTGCCATCATTGCCACCTCTCTCGAGGCCTGCCGCCTCCCACCGTCGCTACCGCTTCTTGCTGCACTGTTCGTGCCAACACCATCATCGTCGTTGTCGCCCACCTATGTCGTCGTTCCCATGGCCATCACCTCCCAGGATTCTCGCCCCCCCTCTCCCTAGGGAATCCATTCTCATGTTAAAGATGACATGATCTATGGTCAAAGGCATTCATTGGGAAGACATTGGTGGGTGGTATCTGCATCAAGTTTGGAATGGTGGCTTAAAACAGGTTTCCTCGATCGATTGATGATTTTTTTTGTTTGCTGAAAGTGGTTTTTGATCGCGTTCACCAAAAATCGACTGATTTGCATATTTTACCCTTCATGTATCTTGAAATCGATCTGTTTGTAGGTTTGTTTCTTTAGTTTATAGATCTTCACGTCTTTTCGATATGTTTATACAATTTCATCTATCTTTCTTGTTTTCTTTTAGACCCTGCTTGCTTGTTGAGAAAGATAAATTGTTCACACCTTGTTTGTGATCATTCTGCTTGAATGGCCTAATCGATCAACATTTCATTTGATCACCGATTATTCTTTTTTGGTTCAATATGTGTCCAATTTAATAGTGTTGATTCAATCATTTTAAGAAATTTCATCTGAAACGGTTTTGGAAAACTGAGTTGCGGGAGGTATGAAGGGGATGTTGCCCGGGTGAGATCATCGGGAGATGATTTTTTCCCCTAACCCGTCCAACCCGACCCAACCCAATCCAATATAGGTTGCATCGGGTCGGTTCCAACTAAAAAAATAACACAGACTCGACCCGACCAGACCCGACCCGTCCCGTCTTATTTTTATTGGGTTTTGTCCAAAATACACCCTGACCCGACCTAACATGACCCATGGACACCACTACTCACGTGTCAACTCTGCCATAGTCAGGGAAGGTGGCGGTGCTCTCTGAACGGTCTGCATGAAGTGCAAGAACCCATCACAGAACTGTGCCTCAGTACCTGTGTCTCGAACATCCACTGGTGCTGCAATAGGCACTTTTGGAAGATCCACTGGTGGCCCATGGTCCACCAACTCTGGAGTGTGGTCGTTGCCACCCTCCCAGCGCGCGGCTAGAGGTTTTCATGGTAACATGCCTCTACAATGCCAAAAACAAACCTTAGATTGAGATTTTTAACAAAGTTTGGAGCTCAAAAGCGCTTACATTTAAGAAGGATAGGTAAAAGCCTCCCTTTATAAGAACACACCCCTCTTCCTCCTCCATGAGTCAAGTCTGGGTGTCATATAGATCAGGAATAAGCAAGATACACTACCAAAAACGCACTACTAAGGTCGGGTTTGGTCATGTTCTCCGCCATAAGCAACTCAAGTTTCCATTTTATTTTACGTGAACTCACATTTTCATTCCCATTTTCCATTTGAATTCATACTCATTTAACATTATACCATAATTAAATTAAAAAGGTTGAACCAATGGTTCTCCAAATTCCGATCCATGAGGGCCCATCCTCCAAACGTCCCAGACCGGTAGCCGCTAAACTGGTGATCCGAGCTGGTTCGCCACAAGACCTCAAGGGTTCCTCCCAAGAGGCTACCGACTAGCAGCGGGGGTCTAAGGTGGATCTGTGAAGAGACTATACCCCCATATTAGAGTGCACAACAAGAAGTAAATAACCAAATATCATACATATCATAACAATGCATAAAAATAAATAAACTAAAACTGAATAGTGGTGTCATAAGATGAAATTGCAGTAAAGGCCTGAACAACCATGTAATACATACAACCATGATCACCCACTGGGCCGATGATATATACAGAAATAAACTGAAAAGTAAATACAATAGGCCCCACCAACACCGGGCCATATCACATACCCGGTCTCCAGTACCCTGTCAAGCTGCTCCAGCCCGACCAGTCGACTCCACACGAGCATCCTGCTCAACCATGCAATCTGGGTCCTCATCCCGATCTACTGGGCATCTGTGCTCAACCTAAAAGAAGAAAAAAGGTATGTACACACACCGAGATGCACATGAAGGGGTGAGAAATAAATCCCAGTAGGCCACCCCCAATGGTGAACCTATAAACTACTGCCATAAGTACATGCTCATGCAATCTGCTCAACCTAACCAATATACAATATGAAAACAAAATATAAATAAACAATCATCGATCTATAGGTCCAATACCTCGATTGACCATACCTACTTCAACCAATTCCAGAATATGTCTGAGCTCCTCTTAAGGACCGTGCATCCCAAACAACTTGTGGGCTCCATACCCATGGCAGCCACAACCATCCTGACAAAACCGAAACCCATCCTTCGGTAGTCTTATCAATCTAGATTATAATCTAAGCCATCCCATCCCACGATCTCATAACCCAGCATTTTATCATATATGGAACTTCGACACCTCTATCCCCATTGCCACCCAAGCGTTCTACCAAGCCCAAACCTTCAGTCTGACATCTATCTCATGTATCGTAACCATAGTGCATGAAGCATCAGTACACCACATAAATCATGTATATCAAATCAGTCCGGCATCTTAACAGTAATTCACAAAGGTCACTGGTCAACACACAAGGAGCCTCAGTCTAAGTGTCCATCCTAGATCCAGTATGCCATGTCCGGCCATCCCAACCACTAGGTCACAAGTCGACAAACATGGAGCATCAATCTATGAATCCAACCTGGACTCGGAATGTCATGTCTGACCATCTCAACCTCAATACGGAATGCCATGTCCATATCCTTAGGTTCAGGAGCATCAGTCCTTCCCCCAAAAACCACGGTGCACCGGGGAGTGGAGCATCAATCCAACCTCCCAAAACCATTCATCATGGGACAAAAAATATGGAGCATCACTCCATGAATTCAACTGGGACTCAGAACGCCATGTCTGAACATCCCCAATCATTACATACACAACATCAGTGGTTCCTAGAGCATCAATACAAAACCTAAACCAAGCTGTAAACTACACTTGCCCGGGACCTCAGTCCAACACCAAACCACATACACGCATCGTCACATCCACTATACTCAATAGTAAAAATCAATGTACCCGGAACCCCAGTCCAACACTCAAACCATAAACCATATATCGGTATCGATACAGATTCTCAATCCAACAAACTTAATTACGAATATCTGGAACCCTAACCATGGATCTTCTTTACAACTTTCTCATCCATTACTGCCCTTATTAGTAAACCGGGTTCCAAAACATGGCAACCCAATTGTATCAAACCACCCCATGGGCTTAATCCAAGTCTCATCCTCAACAAGTAAAACATGACAACGACTGGCTATACGTCCATCTCATCCAATAACATATTAGCCCCATCATCTCATACATCATCCTGGGTCCCAAGAAACGCCCATAACCGAACTATATCATCACATGCACCCACTCAGGACCATCCTATCAATCGGTCCTACACATGACCTTCAGAATCCGCACATAAACTGAGGCATCCTTTCTTGGATCCTCAGAATTAACACTCAAGAAAAGACATCCTCTCAAAACCCTTGTGACCACCAAACTCTCAAGCCAATACCTAACATAGAAAACATCCTCAATCAACCCTCAACAACCTTTAAACGATCCTTGATCAACGATATTACCCCAAGGAATCCAAAATCAATCTCATGCCACACATGAATTCTCAACTGTCAACCACGACATACCATGACCACTTAAACAGAAACCTGCCCACCAAGGGCGTCATCAAGAATCCCTCAGACTCAATTTCACACCACAACGACACTCTTCCATAACCACAATCCTATGGTGTCAACCTAGCTCTAAAGGCTCCATTCAACATGATCCTAAAATATAGTATCTAAACCTTAGCTGCTCTAACCTCGAGTCACTAGTCCTGATTCGCAAGGACAACCAAGATCACCTCATAGATACTACTCAAATCCTATCTTCTAGGATTTATCTAAGAAACATCATGCAAAACACCATAGTACGCTCATGACATATCAAACACGGAGCTCACAACCCTCACTCGGGTCTCAATTCTCAACACCCATCCCACTGAAGGATTTTGAATCCAAACCTCAAGGAAATCCTCCTTCTGAACCAAATTTGCCTAAAACACCTTTTGGATGACCTCTATGTAGGACCCTGGGGCACCCTGAGAGGGGAGGGGTGAATCAGGGTGAAAATTTTTTCTTTTAAACTGAGGATCTTGTTCCTATGTTGGTAGGAACTAGTTAAACCTATATGAAGAATATGATCTGTAATGAAACATTCACATGCAAAGAGATGGCACAACAAATTTTACTTGGTTCACCGCTAAGGGCTGCGTCCAAGGATCATACGCTGACAAGTTGTCGGGCGTACCAAATTCCACTATTCTTCACTAGTTGTGGATTACAAAGGTTCAGGCACAGTCACTCTGTCCCAGGCGCACTGCCTTTACAATTGTTCAGGGATATCTCACTGTGTCCCTCGGGTCACTCCCGTTGACTCCCCCTGGCTCACTGTCATTGGCGAAGTCTCACTCAGTTTATAGACGTGAAGGTCTCTTCATCATTGCTCAATGAATGCATCCTCTACATTATGTGGATGCTTTGTTGAAGTCCAACTATCACCCGTGAACTGATCTATAACTTTCATGCAGCACCAAGACAACTATCAAGCCTCAACAGCACCTAGCGCACAACTCCAAGGCGGCGTGCAACTTTCAAGGACGGCGCGTAAGTTATAACTGTCGCGCAATTCCACCTTCAACACTTGCGTGATTTAGTCTTCTTTAAATCCAAACTTGCACGACTCAACTTCTTTTCAACTCAAGCCGATTTTGAAACCTAATGGAAACCTGTCGTGCAACTTCAATTCTGGCACGCAAGTATCACCAAATCACTTGCGCGACTACTAGATGGGCAATAAACAACTGTCGCGCTGCTCCACCTTGCACGACCCACCAACACTTGCGCAACTTCAACACCCATGCAACGGGAGCTCTGAATTTCTTCAAGTCCAAAGTTTATGTTGAATGAGGAGGGGTGGTCCTCTATTTATATGCATTCGGATACCCTGCACGGCGGCGCGCAAGTCTTCCCTCGGTGCGCAAGTCTCAGCGCGCAACCCTTCTGTCCTCCTAGACACTTGCGTGACCAACTTCCAATCCTCCTATTTACTTTTCCATATTTTGATGATCAAAACACGATGGTAAAACGACACACAACTTTCCAATCCTCTAAGGTACCGGCGTGCAAGTCCTTTCACGACACGCAAGTCACTTGTTTGACCAAACCAATACTTGCGCGACCCTCTTTCCTTTTCCATATTTTCATGTTCTCATTCTGAAAAACATCAGGCACGCAAGTTTCTAAGCCTCCAAGTCCTCAGTGCGCAATTATCTTTTCCAAAAACACATTTCTCCATATTTCATGTTTTGAGGCCCAAAAATTTGGCAAACACTGGGAAATGGTGCCATCTTCAATACTGTTGTCTGCTTGAACTGTATGATCACTTTGCTGGTACACGTTCTGAACTTCCACTGAGGATTAACAACAAACACAAACCATACTCCAATTCATGCACAGAACATCCATGGTTCCAACCCTCTGTATATCAAAAGGATCCCACCATTGTGATCTATGCAGAAAAAACGCTCAGAATGGACTACTCACACACCCAATTCTGACTTCCAGGGAACAAAATGCCCAAGATCTCTAAGCTAGAAAAAGTACAAGGTGTATACTCTAATATCTCCTCCCGGACATGTACTTTTTCATGGCCAGAGCAACATGAGGTCTGCTTGTGTAAAACCACATGGCGTGTACCCAAATTACATGATTTGTACTTTCAAAAAACCATCTTTCTATCTTCTTTTTCACTTGGCCGGACATAAGGCCATGTTCTACTACACGGACTGTACTTCTAAAAAGTCATTCCCCTAACATGAAGAACATGTGGCATGTGTTCATAGAACCACACGCCGTGGAGATATGATTTCGGATGAGAAACCCCTCCGAACCCTTTCGAAACCCCCAGTTTTCCCCAAATAAGTACACATGGATCCCCATGGGGTCTCTAGCAGTCAGGCATTAAAACATGAAACAACTAATCTATATGTATTTAGGGAATAAAACTCAAAATCGGACTACCTCGTAGCGTAAATGCCGAAGCTCTGGGTTCAACTCCGCTCCCAAAAGTTGTCGCATCTCGATCCGGTCCTGATCTACGTCAAGGAAGAAGTACGACAACATTTCCCCTCTTCGTCCAGCCGTCGCAGGCGAGGGAGGCACCCTCCCTCCCTCCTGTTGTGCGTAGGAACCCCAAAATGGGGGTGGGGGGAGACTTTTAATTTAATTACTTTAATTGATCAATTAATTAATCACCCATTTTACACTCATCCCATGTTCCGGAACCCGATGCAAGTTTATACCTATCTTAGGAAATACCTCCCATTCTGGACTCCACTGTGGATTCAGAATCCCAATATGATGCTCCATTCAAGAGATTCAGCCACCCAAAACCACCAGACTAATTTAATATTTAATTAATTAAATATTAAATATTTGGCCAAAACTCAAACTACTCATAATTCCACCAAACGCCTGTCTTAGGGTAAACACCCTATTCTGGGACTAATGGAGTAGTCATAAAGATTATCCAAGACCATCTACTGTGGTAGAATGACCATTTTAGCCCTCATGAGAACCCTTGAACAAAAATTTAAATCTCTGCTAAAATTTTAAAGTCCCAAAAACTCAGGTCTCTACAACCTCCCCATGATAAACCTTCTCGTCCTCGAGAAGTCTTGGTGGTCTTCCAGCTACACATCCTGACCCACATTTATGATCACCCAAAGCTCAACTAGCTGTGTTCTACTCAAAGAGGCCAACCAACATTCTATGCACAACTTTGTAGAGGGCGTACAACCCATCAATGGTCAAGCCACCGCTTTCCATCATTAACAAACCACTTGGATAGTTCCAAACCTCACTCATCCATCCTGATATGTCAAATTATCATTTGAAACTCATCATCACACTCATGGTTCTCCCCACCATATAAATAAACCCACATGTCCCGTTTCTAAACCAAGATGCTTCCCATTGTGGAAGTCGCCTTTCAAAACACATTCTCAGTGGCCCACCAACCCGCTCAACGTGGTCCTCACTGCATCCTCTACCCATCCCCCACACTAGGGTCACACCACCATACCCGATTTGGTACTTGACACAATAGGAGTATCCTTATTGTCGCCTCATAACTGAAAAACCTTTTCCACAACCCATGCCCCAATCATGACCAACCGTGGAGCTGGACGTGGCCATCTTGCTCCCACCAGAGCAAAATAACCAAACTGCTACTATTGCCCATTCCTGAAATCTGAGAATGGAACCCATGGTATTCATCGATATCCGACACATCATAGGGACCTCAGTCACAAAAACCTGATGGTGTGCTCCCCACCCCCAACGGTGAACCTATAAACTGCTGTTATAAGTGCATTCTCATTCAATATGCTCAGCGTAACCGATATAAAATAGGAAATCAATATATAAATAAACAATCATCTATCTGTAGGTCTAAGACCTCGACTGAACTTACCTGTTTTGGTCAATGCCGTAATATATCTGAACTCGTCTCAAGGGTTGTGCATCCCAAATAACCTACGGGCTTAATAACCATGATATCCATAACCAACCTGAAAAAACCAGAAACCAATATTTCGGTAGTTTTAGCAATCAAGATTCTAATCTAAGACATCCCATACTACTATCTCATAACCCAACATTGTCTCATACTTGGAACCTCAACACATATGTCCCCATTGCCACACAAGAGTACTACCAAACCCAAAACTTTAGTTTGAAATCCATATCATGTATCATAACCATAGTGAATGAAGCCTCAGTCCATCACATAAACCATATATATCAATTCAATCAATCCTAGAGCATTAATCTGAAATCTTAAAAATAATTCTGTTTCTGATGCTTTTTCTGGGGCGCATGTGTCCATCTGTTCAAGGATGTTGGTGCTGTTTTGTCACCCCGCATTCTCGATTTCCAAAGGCGGGCAACATCTGTTGCTTATTCAGGGACGTTTTCTCCGTGATCGAAATGGGATGATGGGATGTTGGTTCTTCCTTCCATGGATTCCTACTTGGCGGGGGACTTTGTTTTCCCTTACGCCACCAACGCTTGCTTTTCTGGGAGGAGGACAGTTGAGATGATGATGCAGAAGTAGTAGCTGCGACTTCTGAAGGCTCTGGCCGATTTAGGCATGCACGGATAACACCATGGGCATGAGCGACCATTTTATGAGCCATCCAGTTGTCATACTTCTGGGACCCAACTAGAAACCTGGTGCCACTCACCTTCGCTGTCACTGCTGCTATCTGGACTCATGAAGACACATGCCACCTATGCCAGGGCTGTGCCTAACCTGACTACGTTGTTATCGATCTGGTCTTGGAGCCAGTCCTTGAACACATAGCATTGTTTGAGTGTGTGCCCCAGGATCTGGTGGTAAGGACAATAGTTGGGGCGATTGGTGAGGTTTGCCTCTTCAAGCCTTCTGCACTCAGGCAAACGTACAATCCCTTGCTCCAAGACACTGTGGAAGTAATCGAAAACCTGAGCCTCGTTGAACGAGTAGGTCTAGTTCCTTCTGACGTGGGGCTGGAGGAGCCTGTCGAGGAGGCGGAGCCTGGTTATCCTGCCGGGGCGGTGGTAGCGCGTTATGCAGGGGCACCTGCCGATTCTGAGGCAGACGCTGCTAGGATAGGGGTTGCGCCTGTAGGGGTGGCCCTCTGAGAGGCTGCAGAGGCGCCTCCACTGGAAATAATTTCAGTTGCCTAGGGGCCTCTATTTGGGCCACTAAGGTGAGCTCAGCCCTGACGGCCCTTCTCGCGTGGATTGCAGCAGGTAACAGACGTTCCTGACAGGCCTGCTGCAAGGATTCTTCTAGGCGCTGGGCCTTATCAAAGAAGTTTCAGAATCCCCTAGGGTATTTTTGGGTGATCATAGAGGGGACCAGTTCCGTCTTGACATTCCCCACACACATCGTCAGCAGCTATTCCTGAGTCAGTGACATGTCAAGGGAATATGTGAGCCCTTTCCACTGGGTGATAAAGTCTGCAACACGCTCATAAGGCCTCATCTTGAACTTGAAGAGGTCCACGATACTCATCTTCCGAGTGGTGGAACTGAATTGGTAGAGAAATTGCCTACAGAGGTCTTCCCATCTGGCTACTGATCCGATGGGGAGTTGGTTGTACCAGACGAATGCTGGTCTCTCCAATGTTTATACAAAACACCAGAGTTTAGCGGCCTCTTGTTGCGCCGGAGTTCCCAACATGGGCCCACACTTTGAAATAAATTGGGCCAGATTTTGCGGGTCACCTGTCCCATTGAAAAGGGATAAGGTGGAATTTCCAAAACCCTGGGGTGCTGACATATCATCCACCCATGTCAGATATTTCTTGCCATCAAGTGGGAGTGACACCTGTCGCATTTCAACGCCTCGAGGTGAGTGATGAGCGCAGCCATTGGATCATCTGGGTGGGGGTTCCTGTCTTGATGAGGATCCCTTACTACTAGTGCGTTGGTGGGTTCTTTGACGTGATAATCATGCCCAACGGCTCATGGAGCAGCTAGTGGGGCAGCCTGTTGAGCAGCTGGAGGAACCTGAGCTCGGTCCTGAGGGTTTCCATGCCATTCAGGAGGATTTGGAGATACATACTATGCCCTCATGCTGTGAGTTCCGGCCTCAACCCTATCTACGAGGGAAGGATGATTAGGGTCACCCGGGGGGAAACTCACCAGGGGGGGTTGTGTCTACCCCTACTGTACTGGTCGTGGATCGCCATAATCTGTTCGTCACTCCACAGCGCATTCCGGGAGGAGGTCGTCGACCAACTTCTTTTGCTCCGTGAGATATTGACGCAACACGGCCTTTTCAGGGTCTTCCTCCATCTTTTGCACTGAGCCAGACAGGTCGGAGTGCTTGGTGGATTCGAGGTGCTCTTTACCCTTAATGAGATTCCAGCTGAGAAATAATGCCTCAGTGGGCGCAGGGAGACCCAACATATTTCTCTTTTGGTGAGTAACCCTTCCCAATGGGTCCAACAGTTGTGGCACGCCCTCGTGGGGTAGGCCCCCTTCAAGGAGCTACAACTCATCCTCCCCTTCCAATAGGCTGTCCATTTTGACCACGACTCTACCTAGGGGCATGTCCTCGATATCACCTTGAAGGTCGGGATGCCTCTGGATAGGAATAAAGAGGAGGAAAACATACTTCCCCCAACCATGGATCTGTATGTGGGGAGAAGGCTCTTTTATTATCCTGTGGAGCACTTTAAAGCTCTGAACGCATCTTTGCTGATGGGCCCTACGACGACCTTGTGACTCGGGGCGCTGGGCCACAGGGAGTGCAACCAAATCAACTAGATGACATTGCTTGTTGATGTCCTCGAAATGCACTTGGAAATTGGGGTAATCCACTCACTGGTGATAAAGGTGAAAGTGCATCGCCCAGAGGGTTTGACAGAAACACTCGACTTCCTCTGGGGTGAGGGATTTCGGCACACTGAAATCTAGTGCTGCAACGGACCAAAACATCTCAGGGAAGTGGTCCACTATAAGGATATCCCATAGGCTCCTTGGCTAGGATTCAGGGTCTCTCCCTTCATTTCCCCACTCGTCAACTGGAGGCAGCTGTGGAACAGGTATTGGTACTGAAGCAGATCGCTGGGACGGTAGACTGGCTGGTGGAGAGTACGGCGAGCGAGCTAACAGACCGCCATATCTGGGGCTATCCTATGAAGAGTGTAGTGACTTAGTCACCACATCATGGTAAGATGGGCTGGAGACCAGGGTTTCCGGCACAATATCAGTGGCCGCTAGCGATAGGCTATGTTGTGGCTCATTTACCATTGATCCCCAGAACAATTCACCACAATCTCTGGTCGAGGTGGAGGGAGCTCCTGGTGATGATGCTGGAGATTGCACAATGAGACCCTGGGAGATTCCAAAACTTCATCCTCCTAGATGTATCTGCGAAGGGAGGCAAGGATCCGGTGGACCTCACATTCCGGGAGTACAAGGCTGATGCGCCTTGTTTCTGCCCCGACCCTAGACACAGAGGATCTAGGCGAGGGTTCCAGTGTTGAGTTGTACTCTGCCTCGGAATCTGAGAAGCAGATTGGTTTTATCTCTATCCGTACCTTACCATAATTCTTCTTATGGAGGCGATAAAATTCCTTCTTTCCCCTGGATGGATCTTCGAGATAGGGTAGATTTTTGACACGAGGAGAACCTTCGGCCGTACTGGTGCTGGGACGGAGAGGATTTCCGCCTGAGTAAGTAGGGGTGCGGGGAGCACCGGGACAGATAACGAAGGTGACATGGGGAGAACCCCTGTGAGAAGTTATGGAGTGGGTAGGGCCTCCACTGGAGCTTGTAGGATCATAGGTAGGACCTCCATGCCTGTTTCCCCTAGCGACATCAGCACGAGGAGGGTCCTCGTACTGGTTGAACCGAACACGGGTAGGACCTCCGTGTTGGGTGCTGGTGAAGTGAAGCTGACCTCCACTCCTCTGATTTCTAGGGTGAGGAGGACCTTCGCCAGCTGCTATAAGAACATGGGGAGGGACCCCACATTGGAGATTGACCGGAGGTGTAACGTCCCCACCTCGGCGGTATGTGGTAGGAATGACTCCATACCCGATGTAGTGAGCACGGGAAAGACTTCCATACTAAGTGTCACTACTATGAGGAGGACCCTCATTTGGATTGAAGGTGGAACAGGGAGGACCTCCATGACAAGAATGGAAGTAGGGAAGACCTGCATTCTCCATGGAGGTAGTACGGGGATAACCTCCGTACTGGGTGTCATCGTGGGTTAGTCTGCGACGGCCACTTCCAGCACCGACGACCAAGAGAGTCAATCCAGCTTGCCCGTGGGGCGGTTGAGGCCTCAATACAGGTCGGACGTATGAATGACCTTGCTTAGCATACATAGGGGGTTGATGATATATTTCAGCGGTGGCATGGGCCATAGTCGTTGTTGACGCTGACACCCCTTGGCGGGCATCCTCTTCGTCTTGCACCTGACGCTGGCGTCGGGTCAGATGGACTAGAGCCGGTGGTGCAGGTACATGGATTATCTGCTCCTCATCCAGTAAGACTGGGTGACGGCGCTGGCATGGACTCGTGGGAGCTCTCTCTGGGAGCCCCTGTAATGGGACCCTAGTCGGGTTGGCCCAGACATCCCCTACCTCATTGGTGTAGGGGAGGGAGTCATCGAGTCGTTCTGGGGACAGACTGCTAAAGTGATTATACGTGGGTGTGTGGAGTAGCGGCTCCCTGCGCGGCCCTTGGGGGAGGTGGTGGTGATGAGGCGTAGATGTCTCTAGATCCTGGCGGGCCATATCCCGAGTCGGGATAATCCCCTCCTCGTACCGGCATACGAGGTCATTGATCATGCTCTGCTGAATGAATTCAGACGGGGATATGGGGCGTGGGTGCCCAACGGTTATGGGTGTAGAGACTGTTGTGGAAGCAGTGGATCTGCATGGGACTACCGCGTTGGCGTTTCCCCTACCCCTACAACAGTGGATGGGTGGTGATCGAATTCATGTAACTGCTTGGTTCCTGGAAAGCTGGAAGATTAACGCATTAGTGATGAAAGAAAAGGTAATTGACAACCAGTGTTCCAACGCCATTCCGTCTTCAATGACCGGTAAGAGGGATCCACACTGACAACGTCGCAGACCAGGATGTCCAACATTTTGACTACCCCAACTTCTGGTAGGTTTCACACCAGGCCCACTATTTTCTTGGTAGGACCTAGCGTCAGATAAATGGATCCGGTGAAATGCTAATCTACTGATGCCTCGAACGCTACTGATCTCCATATTGAGGAGAAGACAATTCACATCGGGTTCACCATTTCTGTTTTCGACGCTTTCACCAGGACATGCTCGTTCGTCTGTTTGAGGAAGTTGGTGCTGTTTTGTCACCCATTATTCCCACTTTCCAAAGGCGGGCGGCATCCATCGCTTGTTCACGGACGTTTTCTCCTTGATCGAAATGGGATGATGAGATGTGGGTTCTTCCTTCTGCATGTTCCTCCTTGGAACTCGTCACCTAGTCCGGGTCTCCCTTGTAATTTTAATACGTTGTTCATGAAACTCTTCCCAGTGCCATATCTTTGTGGATGCTGGTTAATTATGCTAGTTCTGTCAGTAAATTCCAAAGGGTTCAGTCGGGGCATCAAACTTCAGTCGAAGTAGTCACGTTGGACATCACTGGCGTGTCTGGACGCTGGAGCACTAGCTTGTCTGTCTTATTTCCCTTATTAAAGGGCTTCTCGAGGGCGTGGAAGCCCGAGGAATCCCACGTCGAATGCAGGGAATTATATTCCATATTCATGTCTCTGAGGTTTTCCTCAACTTCCCATGTTTATCACGGGGTATGCCGCATGTTTAACATCCATTAGAGATAGATCAGACTGATCAGAACACTAACTAGAGTGGATCAGATATGTGTGATCCCTCGGGGGAATGCCAGTGTTGGGGGGGTGAGTTTACATGATCTCACTGGGATGTGGTAGCCCGGGTAAGAATCAATATGGATGATGGATGATTGGGTTAAGTGAATGTGGAATGAGATGGAGCCATTGTGAGGATGTCGGTGATGTTGGGATTGAGCCTCAAGGAGACGTCCTACGTATCCCCTTGGCAGGGAATCAAAGTCCGCGTAGTTCAAGATGGGGGTATATAATCAGGGTGTGCGCAGAAGACAACGACCCAATGATATACTGGGGCTTATGCATGGTTAGCAACCCAAGTTGATCTGACATCACTGGGACAGACCATGTATGTGGGTCCCAACAAAGGGGATTAAAACGGCTTACCGCTGAATGGGGTACAACTTCTTACCGCTGATTGAGGGACCCAATTACTTGCCGTTGTTTGGGGTCACAAAGAATTACCGTCAGATGGATTCATAATGGATTATTTTTTAATGGAGGACAATGGCTTGCCGCTGATTGGGGTCACAACGGCTTCTGCTGATTGGGGTCACAACGGCCTACCGTTGGGTGGGGTTTATCCTCATGGAGGCTTCCTACGTACCCTATCTAGGAGACAAAGATCAAACCCACATAGTTCATATGGGATGGTGGGAATTGACGTGAAGGGGGTCGGATCCAATGGGTGATGGGCTTGAACCTTAGGTAGGCTTCCTACATACCTTGCCACTACATGGATCAAAGTCCTCATAGTTTGGAAAGGTTTGGAACAGATGTGAAGATGGTCAGAACCAATAGTTGTTGGGCTTGGACCTCGTGGAGGCTACCTACGTACCCTTCCATAGCAAGGATCAAAGACCACGTAGTTCAGAAAGGGGGGCTGGAGAACTGACGTGAATGAGGACTTGGGGTCTATATGGATGGTTAGCTTGAATCTCATGGAGACTTCCTACCTACCATGCCTTGGCAAGGATCAAAGTTCTCGTAATTCGGAAAGGGGCATTAGTGAACCGATGTGAAGTGGTCGGGACCAAGTAGGTATTGGGCTTGAACCTTGTGAAGGATTCCTACGTACCCTTCCATGGCAAGGATCTAAGTCCACATAGTTCGGGATAAGTGGCTTGGGGAACCGACGTGAAGTGTTCGAGACCAAGTAGGTATTGGGCTTGAACATCGTGGAGGATTCCTATGTACCATACCTTGGCATGGATCAAAGTCCACATAGTTTGGGATGGGTGGCTTCATGAACCGACGTGAAGTGGCTGGGACCAAGTAGGTATTGGGCTTGAACCTCGTGGAGCCTTCCTATGTACCCTACCTTGATAAGGATCAATGTCCACATAGTTTGGGATGGGTGGCTTCGTGAACCTACATGAAGTGGCCAGGACCAATTAGGTATTGGGATTGAACCTCTTGGAGGCTTCCTACGTACCATGCCTTGGCAAGGATCAAATTCCACGTAGTTCTTGATGGGTGTCTTGGTGAACCAATGTTAAGTGGACGGGACCAATTAGGTATTGGGATTGAACCTCGTGGAGGCTTCCTACATACCCTACCTTGGCAAGGATCAAAGTCTATGCAGTTCAGGATGGTCATGGGGCTTACGCTCTGGGGAGGCTCAAGGGAGGATGTCATGGTCAATGATTACTCTAATCCCACGTGAGTCATGCTCGGTGTGAGAAACAAGAGGCAGCGAAGACCTGACGATCACGTCGTGAAAGGTGATTCTATGGGAGGTGGAGTGTGGATTACACATGGTTAGTGGCCCAAAGAGAAAATACAAGCTTACATGTGTCCCTCATCCCAGGGAGATGGAGATTGGGGACTTACTCCAGGATGGAGGCCCAATGGTGACAAAGCCCAACAGGAGAGGGATTCGGCACATAAAAGTGGAGGGTCCCTGTGCCCATCCCACCCTTCACTGTACTTTGAAATCGAAGGAGGAGTAGGGGTACTACCTCCTGTAAGAAAGGTTAGGGGCTTACAACGAGGTGGTTGCCCTTTCCTATGAACAGGCGCCGCTCCAGCAAAGAGGATCTCATCCCTTTTGAGGAAGATCTTACTCTCATGGAAACAATCGGGTGTAAAGAATGTCCGAGTCGGGGTACCCTGCGTAGAATGCATGGTGTGAGGCCAAATTTTAACATCGTGTGATGAGGAAAATGATGCTTGGTAGTTTAACATCCTGTAGCTCGAATGAAGTGGGTTCAATCCGCACCCCTAGGACTTACATAATCGACACCCTATACACCTTGGTGAAGGGAAGGGATCAACAACGCCGTGACTAGGGGGTGTCGTGAAGTGATCCCATTGGGGGTTCACGTTAGTGTGGCTATGCAAAGAATCAATATCCATTAGCGTGCCTATGTGAAGAATCATAAGGATAACACAACAGGAAGTACCATCCAAGGGACTTTGAAATCACTTCGTGCAAACCTGAAGGGTCGTACGGGCTGAGAGTGCGTGATGAAGATGTGTTGTGCATAAGAGGGGATCGGACATGGTGACTTAAGGTGAGGACGACACATGGAACGTGTGTAAGAAGATGGGTCAGGTGAAATATGGAAGGTATGCGTGCAAGAAGTAAGGGTTGCACGCATGATGATGGGGTTACATGCAAGAGGGAAAGGCTACGTGCAAGAGAGAAAGGTTGTGTGCAAGAGGGAAAGGTTGCATGCAAGATGGAAAGGTTACGTGCAAGATCGGATAGATACAGAGGGATCAGGCACTCAAATGACTTTGGTGAAAGGAAATGGACAAGGATCAGGCCCGAGTGGGCCCACCCGAAGGAGGAACCTTGGCGGACCTGTCGTGAAAGATCCAATACCTGGAGGCCATGGTAGATTCCACGCGGTCGCGGAAGAGGAGTTTTTTATGCAGCAGAGCATCGCTTCATCTTCTGTTACCGTCTCCAAAGGGTGGGGGGTAAGTTTCGTTTTATAGCTGAAGTCCTCGGGGTGGCGCGCAAAAGGAATCGGGAAAAAAATGCCCGTTTGATGTCGCCTTGGGAGCGCAAGGGGGGATGGGCGCGTAAAATCCCATTTGACGTCACCTTGGGTGTGAAAAAGTTGCACGTCACGGAACGCAGGCACTCAACCCTGGTTCCCTTGCGCGTTGGTGCCCACGACGGGTTCGGAGGGGCTTCCGTAGAGAGAGGCCCTCGTCGGCGCCTTGGGTGCGCAAGACTTTGTGCGCTGGACGATCGCTTGTGTGCGCTTCTTGAATCTTGCGTGTGGATTCCTCTGAGGCACCGGAATCTGATCTTTCCTTTTCGGATTCATTCGTTGCTCTTTTGTTCGCCTGGTGATAACCTTCTCCGAATCTCAGCATCCAAAAATGCCCCTATCAGAATCGGAGTTGAAAGAGAACCCGAAGGTTGGATTCTGAGGGTATGCCGAAAAAAATGGAAACATCTTTTAGGGCACTCAAAAACACCTTTTGTGAGCGCCAAACTTTTTCACGTGTGCGGAAGACACGTCAGAAATTATAAATAGGCTGAGGGCCCCCACATAGTCCCTACTTTTTCTTTTTCTGCATGACATGCGTTTTTATCTCATGTGAAAAAACGGACCCGATCCGCATGTAAGATTCCCTGGCCGACCCCGGGTTTTGCGCGCCGTCCTAACTTTTTTGTGCAAGTTGAAATTCTTGTGTGCCGCCATATATTTTGTGTGCCGAAATTCATTCTTTCGTGCCAAGTCCTTTGGGTTTCCAAAATGGCCACTCAACCGACCTATGCCGAGAGGGAGGCTACCGCTACTGCAAGAAGAACTGAAATGATCACGAACCCTCAGATTCTTCATGCGAGGAGGGTTGTTTTTGATAACCAAATGTGTTTTGGCATGCTTACACAAGCTCAAAAAGATTACATCCTAAGCGCTAGCCTACCGTTAGGGAACTTCAGTCTTCTGGAAGAGGTGCTGATGCCCGGTTTTGAGACGGACACACCGCAGTCGTGGGTGACACATGAGGATAGTCTTCCACAATTCCATATCACAAACAACGACCATCTTTCTAGGGAAATGCAGAACACAACCATCTATGTCCTAAATCCGAAGATCTGGACGGTGATGGGAAGTGATCCAGTCCCTGAGGAATCTCCCTCTATTTATGCAAGTACTTTTAGAAGCAGCATTACTGACGAAACGAAGGGCTGACAGGAATGATATTTTAGATCTGGGGGTAACCTTACCAATGAATGTCCATGGGCATACTGGGTACGTCAGAAATACGAGGAATTCGGGTTAGAGCTGTGGTCCATTGGACTTTTAGAGGCCGTTTGGACGTCCCAATTCCACTTATACCGACAGCAGGACTTGGTAGCATAGTTGTTCAGTCGCTGGTCACCCGATACCAACACATTCCACCTCCACCATGGGGAGGTGGGATCAGTCAGTGGGACATCCACTATATCGGGGGAATACCCTTGGAGGGGTACCAGTACGACGAGTTCCTCCCGACGGAGAATGTCTGGGGGGATAGGACACACACCCTAATCCTGTCATGGCACCTGCTGGAACGGCTAAAGAGGAGTTAAAAATAAAATACATCCTAAAGGATATATCCTATTCCGGGTAGTTTAGTATTTTCCTGACGCAGGACTCGATTGTGAAGATGCCCGACCGAGTGAAGTAGTGCCTGAACACATATCAGAGGGGAAAAGCGGGATCATACTGGAGGGTTCTAGAGATAGGCGAGTACCGATCGTGGGGCTTTGACATTAATGAAGGTTGAGACCCAAATGTGCGATATGGCGGGATTCATGCCACATTCTTGAGCGGATGGTTGCTGCCTGTGAGGGACACAAGAATAGGGGTCCACCCAGGGACACTAGTGATGTCTGAGATTATGGCGGAGAAGAATAAGGTCAACATGGGGGTTCCGGTGTTGGCCAGGCTATATAGTATCCTTGGGCGCATCTTGAGGGGATGTACGCCTAGGAGAATATGCTGGCCATTTAAGATTTTTTATGGTTGGGTCGCAGCTCACTTCAGCGGGTATGACTTCCCAAATGCCATTCACCCCCTGGTAATGGTATGCGACCATCACTCTTGAACATCGCCGGAATCCGCCCATTAATGCTCAGGGACGAGGGACTCAAGCTCAAGACCAACATCCACACCCACTTCGACTTCCATACATTCCGAACTCCGGTCGTTCAAATGGTAGATGATGGGAGGGGGCCACTGGAGCCGAGGGAGTACCTAAAGAGCATCTGGGGTGGTATGCTGGTGGCCCAGATTGATGGAAAAATCTTCTACGAACCGTATGTATTGACCAGGTTTTCTAGGTAGTTCGGGTGCATGCAGCGGATGCCCACGAAATTATACACAGAGGTTCGTGAAGAGCGGAATCCCTGCATTCTCTGCCAGCTATGGCTTATGTTCACAACAGAAGGCTTGGGTGAAATCATCACTCTTCCCCACACTAATGTCAGTGCGGGACTATCAACAGAGTATGTCGAGCACTGGATGAGAATGTATCCCAAGACGATTCTTTGGAAATGCATCTGGTAGATCAAGGCGGCTAGTGCAGATCCTGAAGAGCAGGGAGGTATACAAGGTGCCACGGGGGATGTGAGGCAAAGAACGAGTCGGGCGGCTAGCATAGCATTGGCCAGTACTTCATAGGTAGGGGCAGCGCAGGCTGAGAACATGCCTCCACCTTCCAGGGAAGGGTGGTCTCGTATACGGCCTTGTGGTCCAGCTAGGGAACTCCTAGGAAAGCAACTCAGGTACCTCCTGAAGCCATCTGCCGATGTTATCTTCCCTTCGTTGTGGTCTACTTGGAGAACGCTGTGGTGGTCTATGTCTACCAAAGAATTATGGCAGTGGTTGGTACGCACCGGGCTTGACTTTCGAGACATAGGACGCATCCAGATGAGGGATAGGGTAAACTTTAATTGCAGGCACACATACCTGACAGCTATGGATATGTACGCATGCCTGCGGGGGCGGTATGAAGAGCCGCATCTCTTGGTAAAAGTGATGCTTGGCCAAGAGCATGAGCCAGAGAATCTTCCATCCGAGGATGAAAGTATAGAGGAAGGAGGAGGAGGAGGAGGAGGTTAAGAAGATGGAGATTAATAAGAGGAGGACCAAGTTGATGGTCTTGGTGGCGAGGGGCCTTCAGAAGCTCCTACTCACCAGCGGAGCTCCCGGGAGAGCGGTGAAATTGTAGGCTCTGATGCAGAACTGGTAGAGTAGATTGAGGTATGGTTTAAAACTTATCTCCACCTGCCTTTATCTTTTCGTGATCTCGGTATTTCAACCAAACTCTTTCCTATTTAGGAACACATGGACGAGGGTTCCTAGGAAGCCTTCCCCACGAGGGGCGACAGTGTGCCTATGGAGGCTGTGGATAAATCTCGAGAGCCTGTCCTCATAACCGAGCATAGTGGGGTGCCGATTTCAGTTGGAGTAGGCAACAATGAGCCAGAAGGTGATTCCCTTGCCATCCCCATTGTTCAAGATGATCCGATGCTGGTGATTGAGTTGAAAATCACTGATGTCTCACCTGTGGCGGCGGCCCCCTCCATGACACAGGCATTGGACACTGCCGCACTTGGCTCCCATAAGTCCTTTCTTATTGATTCTCCTCTTGCTAGAGAATTTAGCTAATCAAGATACTGATTCCTGATGCAGATATCACTAGGTTGGAGGCACGACAAACCATTAGGTTCAGGACATCTGCAGGAGCCCTGCCAGTGGCTGCATTGGCCTTTACAGAAGCAACAATTCTATGTGGCCCTACCCCGGTACTTGACGAGCCAGAGATTCCAATGATGGATGGTAATTCTATCGGGGTAGAGCTCCAACCCGACGAGAATGGATTCACTGACGAGGAGGGGGTTTCCAAAGAAGACCCTGCCACTGAACTCCTTGCTACTTTCCCCGAATACAGGCCCGCAGACCCCGAAGAAATTGACAATTCCGACTCGGATGCTGTAGAGGAGAGCCATATGATGCGGTGCAAAGCATGAAGTGTATCAGATGCTTTCTTAGCCAACCACAGGAAGAATGGATAATCCAGATGGGGTCACTCTACTCCTGGATATGCTTCCTCTGCGTTTGAGGGGTACACACTCGCCATTCTCATGTAATGATCCATGATTACATGGCAGAGAAGATACGGGAGGAAAACTAACGTTCAGACGTTGCCCGATGCCAGGAGGGTTTAGAGAATACTCTGGCCTTCCTGGAGGCAGATCAGAAGGTCCAATGCCTTGAGGAACAAGCGAAGGAAAGGGAGGCATTCATTGTAAACCAATCTAAGCTCATTGAGCGATTGAAGGCCCAGCTCACGGATACTCAGGAGCATATAGCGTAGGAAAATCACCAGACGATTGGACTCCAAACTGTTCAATCACGGGCATAGGCCAGGATTAATGAGTAACATCCCACCACTGCTGTCGAAGAGAAGGATCTCAGGGGACGGGTAGCGACGCTGGAGGCCAAGATTCGGAAGGTGGAAGCCTTGGAGCAGTCCATCCAAAATGTTGACCCTTAGGGGCCCTATTTTGGCCGAATCCCTAAACTTATTTTTCCTTACAGCTGCTTGTTCCAAACTGCATGCATAAAAAGACTATTCACTTGATTATTTTTACACACTCTGATCATAATACTTATTATTCCATCCAAATGTAAGAGTGAAAACCAAGATTTGGGCACCCGAGGGTCTGAACAACCAATTTGGGTTTCCAGGGAGAAAAGGGGAAGAGGCCTGAATGGAAGAGGAAGGCCTCAGAATAGTCGAGTTTCTATTTTCCCACTGTTCTCTAGAACACGATTGAGGTAACGCCAGAGGAATTGGGAATCAATCTGGATATAAGGGAGTGGAAAGCGTGAATCATGATACCCAAAATTCGGAACACTGTAGGGATGGTGTGACAATTAAGGATAACTGTTGACCATGTTCGAAACACAGTATCCTTATTGTGTTAGCCTAAAATGGGGATAACAAATGAGGGCCGATCATTGACCATGTTCGAAACACGGGGTCTGTCTCAAAATTTCATTCATTAGTCTTCAAGAATGTTATCCCAGGACAGTAGGTGAGCCATAGGCCGAGCATCCATAATGTTAGGGGGTTCTTTTAGACGTGAAAGAGGACAAGAGTCCAAATAATGGGCATGAAAAGCATGGAGTATGGAGTGATGAGTTGTTCGAATAGAGTCCAACACTCTTGGAATCATGCCACTGTGGTGGGAACACATTAGGTGAACGTACTGGTCTGATGAGGGATTGTTCCTATGTCCAAAAATGACCTCTCTGGAGAGGAAGTTGTCATGTCTCAACATTGTCGCTGGGCATCCCGAACTTGTTCAGGGTAGAGTTGCAGTCCCATGGTTCCCCGAGAGATTTCGGGCCAAGGGGCCGAAAAAGAGGGGAAACGGGACTTACGATTCATAGATCTGAACCTGAGGGCTAGACGTCTGGGCGTTCCTACATATCCCATGAGGATGAGAATCAAGCCGTACATAGTTCTGGAATATGTGGCGCAGTTTAATGTCTTTCAGAAAGGACGCGAAGAGATCTTAGTTTTAGGGTCTTAGAGCTCAGACCAGGGATTGTAGGACATGCGGGAGACACATGGTGAGGTAATTATAAAACCTGAAGTGAATGAGAACTTGGGGTTCCAATCACCATGTGTTCCATGGGGAGGTTTTAGTTTGAGGGACTCGAAAATGAAAGTTGGGCTGGGCCCGAGGCGAAGTGCACAGGCATTACTACACATCTCATGAGAATGAGAATCAAGACACACGTAGTTCTAGAAAGTGACCCGGTAAGGTACCAGCGCCAGAGGTAATAAGGTCATGTGGGTCTGGCCCTCACACCAAAAGAAGCCGCATTTGATAGGTCATGTTTGTCCTTTAGGGTGAATGTGTGTGTGTGTTTTTTTTTGAAGAGATGGGCCTGGAACAGAAATTCCAGACATCGCCATAAGAATACAGTCGTATGCAGGGGTTGAAAAATGGTATGGCATGTGACCAATACCAAACATGATGTCCCCTCGAGTGAGGGCACCATGATGCAGTGCCGTTTTTCGTCGTGCGTCCAGGATGATAATGTTACAGTTTAGGGTCATGTGGCGACATAGTTCAACGTCATATGGCTTGGACGTATACAAGAGAGATGAGGTTCAAGGGGAAGTGTGCACAGTGGGATAAATCATACCCGACATGAATGAGGACATAATCCCATGTCACACTGTGCACGATTCCAAGAGAGAAACCTCAGGCCGAGGGGCCAGAAAAGGTTAGAGGACATGGGACAGGAGAGGCTAGCTCTCAGTTGAGCTGGACCCGAAGACGAGATGTCCAGGTGTTCCTATGTATCCCATGAGGATGGGAATCAAGACATACACAGTTCTTGAAGGTTCCTTTTAACTTCACGCAGGATAGAATAAAGTTTAATGTCATGCGAGATAGTAGGTAGGAGGGACTAGCTCCTAGAAGGGGGCGTACGTGGTGCGGCTATTGCAAACCCGACGTGAATGGGGACATAATCCCACACACGCCACACCACGCAGTCCTATAAGGGTTGGGGCCTAAAAGGCAGAACAGAAGAGATAAATTAGTGGAACTAAAGTTGGGCCCAAAGAGGAGATGTCTAGGCATTCCAACGTATCTCATGAGGATGAGAATCAAGCCTTACGTAGTTCTAAAGAGGGGAAATATGAAGAGATCTTAGTTTAAGGTATTAGAACTCAGACCATGAAGAAGTAGAACTCTTCCAAGTAGGCGCATACCTTGATCCAATTCCTAATCCCACATGAGTCGAGCTCAGTGTGGGAAACAAGGGTGGAAGAGGTCTTTGCAATACATGGAATATATGTAAGGGAGAAATCGGTGCAGAGCCCCAAAGAACACCTTACCACGATTTTTTCCTCCTAACGTGCAAATTTTCACTGAGGGATAGTACAAAGAGTGTCGAAATTCCACTTTAGACATGATGGGGTGGAAAATTATGTGATTCATGTGACCAATATTTTGGGCTTAATGGGGTTGGTGTGACGATGGAGGATAACTATTGACCGTGTTTGAAACACAGTATCCATATCATGTGACCTGTAATGGGAACAAAAAATGAGCATTGACTGCTGACCATATTCACAATGTGAGACTTGTATCACTTTGTTGTTTGAAACCCTCAAGGATGTTGGCCCGTAATGGTAGGAGGGCCCTTGGGCCAAGAATCCATGCCATTTGGGGGTCCCTTTGGATGTGGAAGATGATGGAAGCCCTAATAAAGGGGAACATGAAGCCTGGAAGGTGGGTGAGAACATGTATGGGTAAAATCTGACACTCTAGGTGCTGAACCAGAGTACTCTTGGGCACATTGGTGAATCACCGAAGAGGGTCAAGGGGCTCAACTTGAGAGAAGCCAATTTGAAAAGATGAGTATAGAACAAAGAGAGGGAGAACTCTCAGGAGAAAGAGGTACATGATGTGGTTGTCACAAACCTGACGTGAATGAGGAAATAATCCCATACCACGCCATTTATCCCTCTCCTGGAAGAATGCAGGCCAAGGGGTCTAGATAATAGGGAGATTTCTAATAGATATGGGGTTGGGACAATAGACGAAATGTCTGGACATTCTTGAAGGCCATGCAGTTTTAACGTAATGCGGTGAGGACGTAAATAAGGGCAAGATACCCCAACGTGGGCTGTGTACGACATGACGAGTAACCCGATGTGAATGAGGACATAATCCCATACCACACCATACAATCCTAAGTTAAAACTTGGGCCAGGGGCCCAAGAGGGTCGAGGGACCCGAGGTTGGGCATCCCATCCAACTGTAGCCATATGACCTCTCATGTGGGAATTGCCTCATCATAGCCCCTAATCCCACATGAGTAATGTTCGGTGTGGGACCGCAGCTTGAAGGTACAACGGGGCAGAATGAACCACTACACTCAATGTTTGGGACATATGGTGTGGGGACAATGACCCAGGATAGCTGCTGACCATGTTCGAAACACAATTTCCTTATCGTGTGACTTGAAATGGGAACAATAAACAAGCGTCAACTGCTGACCATGTTCGCAACACGGGACTTGTATCAATTTGTTGTTCAAAAACCTCAAGGATGTTAGCCCAAAATGGTTGGAGAGACCTTGGGCCGAGCATCCATGCTAGTCAGGGGTCCTTTTGGATGTGAAAGATAAGGGAGTCCCAAGAAAAGGAGTGAATGAAGCATAGATGTGCCCATGCATTTTAACGTCATGTAGGGCAATGAATGAGGTGAAAGTATCCATGGAGTGGAATATATGGTGGGGTCATGACGAACTCATCGTAAATTAGGGAGGAAGCTGACACCACACCATGTGTTCTAACCTGTGGGGAGATTCTAAAGTTTGGGATGGGCCAACAGAAAAAATGTCTGGGCGTTCCTACGTATCCCATGAGGATGGGAATCAAGCCATACGTAGTTCTTGAAGGCCATACAGTTTAACGTCATGCGGTGAGGATGTAAGAGAATAGAAGAACGAGGAGGGAGCACATGGTGCGATCATCATAATCCTGACATGAGCGGGGCCAAAGAAGCCTACACTACACCATGTAAGGATCCTCCAAGAGAACTACCCCCAGGGGGAATAGTCAAGGAAAAGAGTTTGGGGGTTGGACTCAAGATGCAACGTCTGAGTATTCCTACGTATCCCATACGGATGGGAATCAAGTCGTACATAGTTCTTTATGGCTATGAAGTTTAACGTCGTGTGGTAAGGACAGTGGATAGTTTAAATTTGTGCGGGACCGTTCAAAGTTTAACGTCGTGCAGGACGACATACAATTTAATGTCATGTGGGATGTTTCACAGTTTAAGGTCATGTGGGACCAAACAGTTTAAGGTCATGTAGGACCGGGTAGTTTAGGGTCATGCAGGACCATACTCGCTCAGGAAAAGTATTGCTTGATTAACTTGGTATTGGTGTGAGGAGTTAAACGCTCACCATCCATGGTCACCAAAGAGTATGCACCATTAGGGTAGACCTTGTGTACAATGTAAGTTCCTTCCCATTTGGGATACAACTTGGGTGGTTTCCTACCAGGTATCATTGGCGTCCTAAGAGCCAATACCAAGTCGCCTTGCAAGAAGGAGTGATGGAGAACATTCTTGTTGAAAGCTCTAGCCATCTTGTTCCGATGCCTTTCCAGATTTTGTTGGGCATGAAGCTTGTTCTCATAAAGTGCTTCCAATTCAGCCAGGTGAATTTCAGCTAATTTTTCTGGCGCCTGCTGATCATAGACCATTGTGCGTAATGACGACAACTGAATCTTGATGGGAAGAATGACCTTTGTTCCGTACACCATGGAATATGAGGTCACCTTTGTAGAATTACGAGTCATCGTCCGATAAGCCCAGAGGGCGTTGGGGAGCTTGTCTGGCCAACTCTTATTGTTCCGACCAACCATTTTCTGCAAAATGTTCAAGAGGGTCTTGTTGAACGCCTCGATCTTTCTATTTGTGTGTGCGTGGTAGCGGGAGGTATGGTTAGAACGGATGTTGTACTTGGCTTAAAATTTCTTCAGCTCAGTTGCTCGGAAGTTCATGTTGTTATCGGTGAGGATGGCGTGGGGGACTCCAAATCGGTAGATAATGTTGGAGCTCACAAAGTCAATGATGGTACGGGCCTTTACATACTTAATAGAAATTTCCTCTACCCACTTGGAGAAGAAATCTGTAGCAGTCAGGATGAACCTGCACTGGCGAGCTGTCGCCGATGGATATGGTCACATGACATCGAGTCCCCACAACACAAATGGAAAAGAGTACTTGGTAGTTTTGAGAGGTTCTGGTGGCCGATGCATGATGTTTGAATGAATTTGGAACACATGACACCTTTTGGTGAACTCGATGCAGTCATGGATCATGGAGGGCCAAAAATACCCCAGTCTTTGGATCTGGTGAGATAGTTTTGGCCCAGTCTGATGGGCACCGTAGGAACCAGCATGAACCTCCTGCATGACTTGAGAAATATCGACTCCTTGAATGAAACAGAGGAGAATTCATTCAAATCTATTCTTGTAGAGGATATACTAAAGACCGGGACCACATTAGAGGGTAAACTATAACACATGGCGTCGGATTCGCTCGCGCTCGGCCCGATCTACTGGGAGATTACTGTGTTGAAGGTATTCAACCAAGGGTATCCTCCAATCGGGAGCCACCTCAATCACTGCATCTAGGGGACCTGTGGGTCCTGACGTGGAGGCACCAGCAGTAAGGTGGCTTACCTGTGGACCATCTTTATCACCTGGGGTGACGGGAGAAATGAATCTCTAGTGTTCCATGTGGATAATCATGTCATCCTGTTCGGGTTCTGCAAGTGACGCAGCTAGGCTGTCCAAGTCATCAGCTCTGCTGTTCTGTGACCGATGGACATGGGTAACCTCTGGCCGAGATGGGATATGGGCCATTAGCTGAAGAGTGTGCTCCAACAATGGTATGAGCTCTATCTTTCTGACAACATAGTCACCGTTGATCTGTTTGATGACTAGTTTGGAGTCCCCTTTCACATGCAAATGGGGGACACCAATCTCGAGGGTCAGCTCGAGGCCAATAATGAGAGCCTGATACTCCATCTCATTGTTGGTGTAGCCTTCTGACAATAGGAATGAATATGGCAGAACGACTTGTGGTGGGGAAATGAAGATGATACCTAGGCCTACTCTATTGAGTCTGGGGTCATTGAGCCTTTTACCGGTGGGGCTCCGGGAAGTGCCATCGAAGTGAATTTTCCAACACAGGATGACTTGGTCTACCAAGAGAATCGCTTCATCAGGGAAATTGAGATTTAGGGACTGGTCTGCATGAGCTGGATGGGCAACAAGGAAGTCTACCAATACTAGTCCCTTGATAGCCTTCTGAGGAACGAACCTGATGTCAAACTGCTGGAGGATTACCGCCCACCAAGCTAGTCGACCTGTCAGCATGGGGCGGTTCAAGATGTACTTTATCGGATCTACTTAGGACACCGTCTGTACCTCATGGTGCTACAAGTAATGTCACAGTTTCTGTACTGTGAATATGAGAACAAGGAATATTTTCTCGATAGGGGAGTATCTAGTCTCGGTATCGAGGAGCATGCTGCTGAGATTGTAGAGGTTGTTCTCTGTTCCCTTGTCGTTCTTCTGGGAGATAAGGGCACCAAGAGATCATTCCAGGGAGGTCACATAAAGGACCAACGACTTTCTGGAAATGGTTGGCATCAAGGCCGGAGGCTGGAGCAATTACTGCTTGATTTCTTCAAACGCGGTCTGACACTCTTCTTCCCACTCATAGACGGTGCCTTTCTTCATGAGCCTAGAAAAGGGCTTACACTTTCTAGCTAGGTTCACAATGAATTGGTATATGTAGGCTAAGTGGCCTTGGAAACCTCGAAGCTCCCGAATGTTGCTCGGGGGAGACATTTTGCTGATGGCCTTGATATTTTCTGGGTCGATCTCGATGCCCCGATATCTGAAAACAAAGCCGAGAAACTTGACAGAGGTGACCCCGAAAACAAACTTCAATGGGTTCATCTTCAGGTGGAGAGAACGGAGGAAGCCAGACACTTTCTCAAGATCTTTGAGATGGTCCTGGTGTTGGTGAGAATTGACCACCCGATCATCCACATAACATTCCACCAATGTCCTGAGGATTGGCTTAAATATGCGATGCATGGAATACTGATAGGTGGCACCTGCATTCTTTAAACCGAAGGGCATGACTTGGTAATAGAAAGTACCTTGTGGTTCCTTGAAGGTTGTAGACTCCTCATCCTCGGGGGCCATTCGGATCTGGTTGTACCCGGAATACTCATCCATGAAGGATATGGCCTAGAACCCAGCTATGGTGTCGATCAACAGTTCTGTCACCGGAAGAGGAAAATCATCCTTCGAACAATGACGATTGAGATCTCGGAAGTCGATGGAAACCCTTATCTGTCTGTTCTTCTTCTTTACTAGCATGATGTTGTCTAACCATTTGGGATACTAGACCTCCTTAATGAAATTGGCTCTGATCAGCTTGCCAACTTCGGCCTCTACCATGACACCATGATAAGGGTGCATCTTTCTGGGAGGCTGCTTGAACCCGCGATGATTTGCTGGGAGACCGAGGTGGTGGACGTCTACCTGAGGATCTAGTCCTTGAATCTCATCGTAACTCTAGGAGAACATAGTACAGTGCTATTTAAGGAAGTCTACGTATCGATGTTGCTCCTCAGGGGGCATGGCAGCACTGATCAACGTGGGTCTCGGGTCCACCTCGCTATTGAGGTTCACTTATACCAATTCATCGATCGTGGCGGAGACGCCCTCTTCAAAGGCGGGGGGAGCATCCTCCAGATCCTCTTCCTCACTGATGGAGGAGGGATCCCTAGTGGGAGGAACTTCCTCTGAGTCGACAACATCTGATGGGAGGTTGGTACTAGCCTGAGCGGCAGTGGACACTGCATTGGGAGAGTCCTGTGATGCTGAAACCATGGAAATGAAGGTTGTTGATCCAATCCCATCCAGTCTTCAGCCCAAGGGGCCATGCTTGATGATATCGAAGCAATAGTGGTGAATCGTCTTGAGCCGTTTGATTCCAACCTAGAGAAACAAGAAAGTATGACGTACTACCATTTCCATGAGGTGGACATTCCGATACCTTATGGGAGTAGGGGGGCTCAGGGATCACCAAGTCCTGATTTGTATAAGAATACGAGGTTATCTTCGGACGCCGCTTAGACTTGGTAATGAGTTTACCCCTTGTTCCAGAAACAAAGAATCATTGTCCCATGTCCAAGGTTGTGGCCTCCAATCGATGGATTGAGAAGATGTAGGCATCATCTAGGCTCTCCCACGGGCTGGTCACAACTGCTATGGTCTCGACTTCACTGGCCTGAATCTGTTTGTCTTTGCTATTGTAATAGTCGACATCCAGATAGTGGGCTTCACAAGAGGAAAAGGGAGATGTTCCACCTTGGAGTATGGATACTCGACCATTGAGGGAGTACTTGAGGAACTAGTGATACGATGAGGGAACCGCTACATGTAGGTGGAGCCATGGTCTGCCCATCAATGCATTGTACGCGGTGTCTTGGGAGACAACCATAAACTCGGTGCTTACAACTAGACCACCGAATTGGGTTTCAAACGGATCTTGCCGATGGGGGTATGTTCCATCCTGTCATAACCTTGTATTTTCAAGACGGAGGTAATAAAGTCATTCTCAAATAACCCCAGTTTTTGTAGTATCCAAGTCAGGAATAGATTGATCTCAGAGCCTGTGTCAACAAGGCAGTGGCGGACCTCCACGCCATTGAACTGGAGGGTGATGTACAGTGGGCGAATGTGCCCCTGTATGGTAGAGCCTTCATCCTCTTCAAATAACAAGATAATTGCCTAACATTCAGCATTCTAGACTGCCTCAGCATGAAAGGCTTCCACGATAGCTATCTCTGTCTCAAACTGGAGGGGGATCCTTAAAGCCTTGGTGAGGGCTTCACGCATGTCTTCCGATAGGCGAAGGTCCTCAAGGAGTGAAAGCCTTGTTGGGATGTTGGCAAGGTTTTTGAGAACATCGCACTTTCGTGTTAGGAGTGAACTTATTCTTAGAGGAGGTCGCTCTATGATAGGAGGTATGGCGGGCCCTGCTGGTTGGACTAACGACTGACTGATGTTGGGAATATCCCGCCGCTCACTAGTCGAAGCCTGCGAAGTGACTACTGGAGGAGGGCCCGATGACTGAGATTGGTCCGTAGCAAATCATGACTGGTCATGACGCGATCGAGGTGACTCTGCCCGATCAAGCAGCACGAACGGCGACGAACGGCGACGAAGGTGGACCCGATGACACCAGATGAGAAGGCTGCACGTACTGAGCTCTTCTCTAGGCCTACTGCCTAGTTTCAGTAGCATGCACAGTCTGACTGGAAATACTAACTGAAGCACTCTAACGACCCATATTTTCATGGCTCTATCAAAGCTAACGACAGCAGGGGATGTTAGGAGGATCCTCCTGGCGCTCCTCATCGTCAGGGATCATGTAGGGGTTTACCAGCTCTATGGTATTAACCAAGGAGTACCCTTAACTATCACCTGAAGATTCGTCTACTACTGGGCGGAATCTGGGATGAATCGACATCTTCAGAGGCATGAAGTCACTGAGAGTATGGGATGACGATGACATCAGCGGGGGACTTTGTTTTTCCCTTGCGCTACTAATGCTTGCTTTTCTAGATGGAGGACAGTTGAGAAGAAGATGTAGAAGTATTAGTTCCAGCTTCTAAAGGCTCTGGCCGATTTAGGCATGCACGGGTAACACCATGGGAATGGGTGACTGTTTTACGAGCCATCTAGTCGTCATACTTCTAGGACCTGCGACTAGAAACCAGATGCCACTCACCTTCACTGTCATTGCTGTTATCTGGCCTCACGAAGATACATTCCACCTATGCTGGGGCTGGGTCTAACCTGACTATGTTGTTCTCGACCTGGTCTTGGAGTCAGTCCTTGAACACATAACACTATTTGAGGGTGTACCCTAGGATCCGGTGGTAAGGATAGTAGTTGGGGAAATCAATGAGGTTCGCCTCTTCTAGCCTTCTGCACTCAGAAAAACGTACAATCCCTTGCTCCAAGGCACTACGGAAGTAACGAGGAACCTGAGCCTCATTGAACGAGTAGGTCTGGTTCCTTATGATGAGGGGCTGGAGGAGCCTGTTGAGGAGGTGGAGCCTGGTTATCCCACCTGGGTGGTGACCGCGCATTACGCGGGGGCGCCTGCCAATTATGAGGCCGACGCTATAGGGATGGGGGTTGTACCTATGGGGGCGGCCCTCTGCGAGGCTGTAGAGGCGCCACCACTGGCAATAATTCCAGTTGTCTGGGGGCCTCTATTTGGGCCACTGCGGTGGGCTCGGCCCTGGCGACCCTTCTCACGGGGATTGTGGCAGGTAACGGACATGCCTGTATGGCATGCTGCAAGGATTATTCTGGGCTTCGGGCCTTATCAAAGAAGTCTCAGAATCCCCCGGGGTAGTTCTGGGTGATCAGAGACGAGACCAGTTCCGTCTTGACATTCCCCACACACATCGTCAGCAGATGCTCCTAAGTCAGTGGCATGTCAAGGGAATATGTGAGCCCTTTCCACCGGGCGATAAAGTCTGTGACACACTCATAAGGCCTTTACTTGAAATTTAAGAGATCTATGATACCCGTCTTCCAATTGGTAGAACTGAATTGGTAGAGAAATTTCCTTCGGAGGTCTTCCAGCCGACTACTGATCCGATGGGGAGATGGTTGTACCAGACGAACGTCAGTACCTCCAATATTTGTACAAAACACCGGATTTTAGTGGCCTCTTGCTACGCTGGTGTTCCCAACATGGGTCCACAATTTGAAATAAAGTGGGCCAGATGTTGCGGGTCACATGTCCAATTGAAAGGGGAGAAGGTCGGATTTCCAAAACCCGGGGGTGCTAGCATATCATCCACCCATGCCAGATATGGATTTCCATCAAGTGGGAGTTCCACCTGTCGTATTTTCAACGCCTCGAGGGGAGCGATGAGCACACCAATTAGATCATCTGGGCAGGGGTTCCTGTCTTGATGAGGATCCCTGACTACCAGTGCATTGGCGGGTTCTTCGAAGCGATAATCAAGCCCAACGGCTCATGGAGCGGCTCGTGGGGGCGGCCTTCTGAGCAGCTGTAAGAACTTGAGCTTGGTCCCGAAGGTTTCCACATCGTTCAATAGGATTTGGAGATACATATTGCGCCCTCTTGCCATGAGTTATGACCTCAACCCTGTCTGTGTGAGCAGGATGATCAGGGTCACCCGGGGGAAACTCACTAGGGGGGAGTTGTCTGGTCATAGATCGCCATAATCTAGTCGTCGCTCCGTAGAGCGTTTTTCGAGGAGATCGTCAACCAACTACGTTTTCTCCATGGGCTGTTGACGTAACACGGCCTTTTTAGGGTCTTCCTACATGTTCTACACTGATCTAGATGGGTTAGAGTTCTTGGTGGCTCTGAGGTGCTCTTTACCCTTACCAAGATTTCGGCTAAGAACTAATGCCTCAGTGGGCGCAGGGGGACCCAACAGATTTATCTATTAGCGCGTAACCCTTCCCAACAGGTCCAATAGTTGTGGCATGCCCTTGGGGGGTAGGTCCCCATCAAGGAGCTCCAGCTCATCCTCCCCTTCTGATAGGCTGGCCATGTTGATCGTAACTCTACCTGGGGGCATGTCCTTGATATCACCTGGCAGGTCAGGCTGCCGCTGGATAGGACTAAAGATGAGGGAAACATACTTCCCCTATCCACAGATTTGTATGTGGGGAGAAGGCTCTTTGATTATCCTGCGGAGCACTTTAAAAATTTGAACGCATCTTTACTGGAGGGTCCTACAATGGCCTAGTGACTTGGGGCGCTGGGCCATGGGGAGTGAAGCCAAATCAACCAGACGATATTGCTCTCTGATGTCCTCGAAATGCGCTTGGCACTTGGGGTAAGCCACTCGGTGGTGATGAAGGTGAAAGTGTATCGCCCAGAGGGTTTGACGGAAACACTCGACTTCCTCTGGGGTGAGGGATTTTGGCGCACTGAAATCTGGTGCTGCAAGGGCCAAAAAATCTCAGGGAAGTGTTCCACTGCAAGGATATCCAATAGGCTCCTTGGCTCGGATTCAGTATCTGACCCTTCATTTCCCCACTCGTCAACCAGAGGTGACTGCGGAACATGTATTGGTACCGAAGCAGATCGCTGGGATAGTAGACTGGCCGAAAGAGAGTACGAAGAGCAAGCTGACAGACCACCGTATCTGGGGATATCCTCTTAAGAGTGTAGTGACTTAGCCACCACATCACGGTAATATGGGCTGGCGGCCAGGGTTTATAGATCCACATCAGTGGCTGCTGGTAATGGGCTACATTGTGGCTCATTTACCATCGATACCCCCGAACAATTCTCCACAATCTCTGGTCGAGGTGGAGGGAGATCCTAGAGATGATGCTGGAGATTGCACAATCGGACCCTGGGGAGATTCCAAGTCTTCATCCTCCTGGATGTATCTATGAAGGGAGTCAGGGATCTGGTCGCAATCTATGCAAGAAAACGCTCAGAATGGACTAATCACACGCTCAATTTTGACTTCCAAGGAACAAAATTCCCAAGACCTCTAAGATGGAAAAATTATAGGGCATGTACTTTAGAGTAAACAGTGTGTACTCTAATCTCTCATCTTGGCCATGTACTTTTACATGGCCACAGCAACATGGGAGCGACATGGGGTCTGCCTGTGTAAAACTACATGGAGTGTACTTTCCAAAAACCTTCTTTCCGTGTTCTTTTTCACATGGCCGAACACACTACCATGTGCTATTACACGACATTTACTTAGAGTAAACGACATGTCCTTATGAAAAGTCCTTCCCTGAACAGGAATAACACATGGCTTGTGTTCATAGAACCACACTCCCTAGAGATGAGATTTCCAATAGGAAACCCCTCAGAACCTTCTCAAATCCTCCTTTCCCCCCAAATAAGTATACATGGACCACATGGGGTATCTATAAGTCATAATAAGGCATTAAAACTTGAAAAAGACTAATTTATGGGGATTTGGGGCATAAAACTCAAAACTGGCCTACTTCGTGGCGTAAACGCTGAAGCTTCAGGTTTAAATCCAGTCCTGGAAGCTGTTGCACCTCGATAGGTCCCGGTATACGTCAAGGATGATGTAAGGTGGAATCTCCCCTTCTCCTCTTGGTCCAGCCATCGCTCGCGAGGGTGGCGCCCTCCCCTCTCCTGCAGTGCATAGGAACCCCAAAATGGGGGGGGACTTAATTAAATTTAATTAATTAATTAATTATCCATTTAACACCCATCCCGAGTTTCAGAACCCAAAGCAAGTTTATACCTCGCATAGGGAATACCCCCATTCCGGACTCAACCGAAAATTCATAATCTCAATCCGACGCTTCTTTCAAGAGATACAACCCCCAAAACCCACCCGACTAATTTAATATTTAATTGATTAAATATTTAATATTAGGCCGAAACTCCAACTACTCGGAATTTCACCAAACTCCTGTAATAGGTTAAACACCCTATTTTGGGACTAATGGAGTGGTCAGAATGATTATCTGAGACCATATACTATGCTAAAGTGGCCATTTTACCCCTTAGGAGCACCCGTGAACAAAAATTTAAATCTATGAACAAATTTTAAAGTCCAGAAAAATGGGGTCCCTACAACCTCCCCACCATAATGCTTCTCTTCCTCAAGAAGTCTTGGTGGTTTCCAACCATACATCTCATCCCAAATTGGTCATTATCCAAAGTGCAGCTCGCTGTGTTATACTCAAAGACGCCAACTGAATTTCTATGCATAACTTTTTAGAGAGGGCTTCCAACCCATCAATGGTAAAACCACCACTTTCCACCATTATCAAACCACTTGGACAATGACTCAACTCACTTGAACATATCGATGCGTTACATTATCATTTAAAACTCTTCATCATACTCATGGTTCTCTCCATCATAGAAGTCAACCCATAATTCCCATTTCTGAACCATGACGCTTCCCATCATGGAAGTCGCCTTACAAAAAACATTCTCAGTGGCCCACCAACCTGCTCAACGTGGTCCTCACTGCATCCTCAACCCTTCCCACACTAGGGTCACACCACCTTACCCAGTTTGGTACTTACCACCTTAGGAGTATCCTTATAGTCGCCTCATAACTGAACAACCTTTTCCACAACCCATGCCCCAATCATGACCAACCCTAGAGCTGGACGTAGCCATCTTGCTCCCACCAGAGCAACAAAACCTAACAACTATTATTACCCTTTCCCAGCATTCGAGAATGGAACTCATGGTATTCGTCGATATCTAACCCATCATAGGGACCTCACTCATAAAAAGATGATGGTGTGCTCCCCCCATGCATTTTCAAACACACCGCTCTATGAGGACAACCTCATAGGAGGCCCCTTATCAACCCAAGGAAACATCTATAGAGCATGGAAGAAAGTATGTGCTCTCTTAGCATACTCAGGATGATGTTAAGATATTGGGCATGATTATCTCTAAACTGCGATTATTCTAAGAAGTCATCGACAAATACAATCACAACCTTATCTATTCCATAATATCATAGTTCTATTCCAAGGCCTCGGGTCACCATGACCACAAGCCTCTTATCACACCCTCTACAATTCTCAGCCCATTCACGGCCACAAGACCAACTCTAGTACCTCGGACACACACTCCTGTAACGTCTGATCCACAAACTAAACGATACGACACATCACCAGTACTCACACACTTAGATGTATTGAGGAAAACATGGATGACTGATGTTCGCGGTGTGGTATGATATATTGGGTGCGTCATGAGTAATACTGCATTAATGAATAATGTGAGAAAGGATTTTTCACTTCTAAAAAAGTGGATATCTCAGGCCCTTTGATGGAAATGATATAGCCTAACTAAATCTATGACCATGGTGTTATCTAGGTAAGTTCAATTCTGGGAAGTCCAAGAATGAGAAATAAAGCACATGGGTTGATGCATGCAACCCGCTTGATTAGAGATACTGGGACAAAGAGAATATATTACATGGTAAATGTTCGTATAAGATGACATGTCATTGCGACGACAACTTCTTTTTCATGGGTGTCTTGACCCATTGCTAGACAGTAATTTTGGACTTTAGGCAAGCCCGTCTAATGCCAACGAAAAAAAGGCCTAGAGGGTCACACGTCCATCCTGATACGTCACATTATCATTTTAAAATCATCATCACACTGATGGTTCTCCCCACCATAGAAATCAACCCACATTTATCGTTTCTGAAGCATGAAGATTTACATCTTGGAAGTCGCCTTTCAATACACAATCTCAGTGGCCCACCAACCTGCTCAACGTGGTCCTCACTGCATCCTTGGCCCTTCCCACACTGGCGTCACACCACCATACCCGGTTTGTTACTTGCCACCAAAGGATTATCCTTATCATCGCCTCATAACTGAACAACCTTTTCTCCATCCCATGCCCCAATCATGACCAACCTTGGAGCTAGACGTGGACATCTTGATCCTACCAGAGCAACAAAACCAAACAACTACTATTGCCCGTTCCCGGCATCCGAGAATAGCACCCATGGTGTTCGTCAATATCTGACCCATCATCGGGCCTCACTAACAAAAAGGCAATGGTTTGGTCCCCACCTTGCGGTTTCAAACACACTGCTCTATAAGGAAAACCTCATAGAAGGCCCCTTATCAACCCTAGGAAGCATATATAGAGCATGACATAGAGACGATGCTCTCTTAGCATACTCAGGACAATGTCAAGATATCGGGCATGATCGGCTCTAAACTGTGAGTATACTAAGAAGTAGTTGACAAATACCATCACAACCTTATCCATTCTTTAACATCATTGTTCTATCCCAAGGCCTCGCGTCACCATTCCCACTAGCCTCTTATCACACCCACTAATATTATCAGCCCATTCACGACCGCAAGACAAAATCTAGCACCTTGGACATACACTCCTCTAACGTCCGATCCACAAACTAAATGATAAGGTGCACCACCAATACCCGCGTTTCCAAGTTTCCTCTATCCCAAAACCATCACGTGCCCTTGTGTAACCCATCCCCAAAACCTGTTCCGACTCCAAAGAGACGCCTATCATGAAAACTCAGCTCAGAAGTCTAAAGCATGAAAACTCGAGCACTACTTGTGTTCCTGATCTAGCCCAAAGCCACTGGGCTCAATTCGCCTGCACAACTATTTCCTGGGCTAGCCACATGAACGAATCATCCCCTCCCAATACCAAACACAAAACATAGTTTCCGACACACAAGATCGCAATATCAAAAAGAAAAGGCATCTAAAAATCCTAATCCTCAAACCCAACTGCACCCTTCGTGGAACATTTCCACAGTTCCAAAACACTCATTTGTGCCTCGCACACTAGAAGACACTCATAACTCAGTCCACCCCTCTAACGGGTCACCCTCATGGTCAAACAGATCTCATTCCCTGATCGGGAGCATCTGCACATCAGACCGCTCCTTGGAGGACCCGAACATACTACTAACCTCAAACAAAACCATCTACAAGGGGTCCACAACCCGACACTGATACCATACTGACCCACTAGGGTCACTATACCAACCACACACAAAACCATACCAGTGCCGCCACCATTGATCATCTCACGGTAGATTCCCAGAACCTTCCATCAAAAGGAAATACGTAAAATTACACACTAGAAAACCAATAAGATGGGGATCTTACGTGCCTATCATGATGCATGAGACGCCACTTGCCTCTGTAGGCCCAGAGTCCAAACCAACTCACTGACCTCTTACCAATGGGATAAGAGCCTAAAATCAAACATAAACTGTCAAACACAACCAACATGTGTGTCGATCAAAGAGAAAATCATGTATAACCATAACGTCACAAATCCAGAACATCAAACCCAGTCCCTGGTCACTTAGACTTTCTACTGGAACAAGTGTTCGCGAGGCACCAGCCCGGTATCCATCACTAGCTCCGACACCTTCCTATATCTCATCTACCAAACCCCAAATTGTGAAATAACAGGAAAATAACTGCTCTCATACCACTTTGTAATGTCCCAACCCGGTAACTATTAAACTGGTGCTTCGACCTGGTTCTCCACAAGATCTCTAGCACGCCTCATCATACGCTAGAGACTACCGACTAGGAGTGGAGGTCTAAGGTGAATCTGTGAGGAGACTATACCTCCATATCAGAGTGCAAAAAAAGAAGTAAATAATCATATATCATACCCAACATAGTAAAGCGGAAAAATAAATAAACTAAAACTTAATGGTGCTATAATAAAATGAAAATGCAGTAAAGCCCCGAACAACCATGTAATACATACAAACATGATCGCTCGAGGGCAGATCATATAGACAGAAATAAACTGAAAAGTAAATACAACAGGTCCCATTGCCAACACTGATCTGTATCACATACTCTATCCCCAGTACCGTGTCAAGCTGCTTCAGCTCGACCAGTCGACTCCACGCGAGCATCCTGCTCAACCATGCAATCCGAGTCCTCAGCCTGATCCACTGTGCATCCGTGCTCAAACTGAAATCAGACAGAAGGTCTTTATGCACACTGAGGTGAATCCTCAAGCGGCCCTCAATGGCCTCCAAATGATCCTTGATCAACAAAATTATCCCAAGGCATCCAAAATTAATCCCATGCCACACATGCATTCTCAACCGTCAACCACAACATACAATGATCACTTAACCAGAAACCAGCCCACCACATGCATCATCAAGAGTCCCTCGGACTCAACTTCACACCACAATGACACTCTTCCATAACCACAATCCTATGGTGTCAACCTAGTTATATAGGCTCCATCCTGCCCGATCCTCAGATATAGATCTAAACCTCAACTGCTCTAACCTCGAGTCACTAGTCTCGATTCATAAGGATAACCAAGATCATCTCATAGATACTACTCAGATGCTATCTTCTAGGATTTATCTAGGAAACCTCATGCAAAATTCCATGGTTCGCTCATGCCATATCAAACACTGAGCTCACAACCCTCACTCGGGTCTCTCAACTCAAAACTCATCCCACCGAATGATTTTCAATCCAAACCTCAAGGAAATCCTCCTTCTGAACCAAATTTTTCTAAAACACATTTTGGATGACCTATATATGTCAAAAGGATCCCACCATTGCGATGTACGTGGAAAAACACTCTGAATGGACTACTCACACGCCCAATCCTAACTTAGGGGGAACAAAATGCCCAAGACCTCTAAGCTGGAAAAAGTACAGGGCGTGTACTCTAATATCTCCTCCTGGACATGTACTTTTACTTGGTCAGAACAACATGGGGTCTTCTTGTCTAAAACTACACGATGTGTCTCCAAATTACACGATGTGTACTTTCCAAGAACCATCTTTCTGTGTTCTTTTTCTATTGGTCAGATCCATAACCATGTTCTACTACATGGCGTGTACTTATGAAAAGTCTTTCTACCCTGAACAAGAATAACACAGGGCATGTGTTCATAGAACCACACGTCGTGGAGACGGGATTTCGGAGGGGAAACCCCCCTGAACCCTCCCAAAACCCCCGTTTTTTCCCAAATAAGTACACATCGACCCTCATGGGGTCTCTAGCAGTCATAATAAGGCATTAAAATTTGAAACAAAAAATATAGGGGGATTTGGGGCATAAAACTCAAAACCGGCCTCTCTCGTGTTGTAAATGCTGAAGCTTCAGGTTCAAATCCGCTCCCAGAAGCAGCTGCAACTCGATCCGGTCCTGATCTATGTCAAGGACAAAGTACGACAACATCTCCCATCCTCCACCTCTTGGTGCGGTCGTCGCGCACAAGGGAGGCACCCTCCCCTCTCTTGATGTCCATAGGATCCCCAAAATGGGGGGGGGGAATTAATTTAATTTAATTTAATTAATAAATCAATTAATTAAATAACCATTTAACACTCCTCCCGAGTTTCGTAGCCTGATGCGAGTTTATACCTCACTTAGGTAATTCCTCCCATTCTGGACTCAACTGCAGATTCAGAATCTCAATCTGACGCTTCGTTCAAGAGATACAGCCACCCAAAACCTCCTGACTAATTTAATATTTAATTAATTAAATATTAAATATTCAGCCAAAACTCTCAGTACTCAGAATTCCACCAAACTCATATCCTAAAGTAAAAACCCTATTCCAGGACTAACAGAGTAGTCAGAATGATTATCTGAGACCATCCGCTGTGGTAAAATGACCATTTTACCCCTCACAAGCAACTGTAAATGAAAATTTAATTCCCTGCTCAAATTTCAAATTCTAGAAAACTCGGGTCTCTACAACATCCCCACTATAAACCTTCTCATCCTCGAGAAGTTTTGGTGGTCTTATAGCCACACATCCCGACCCACATTGGTGTTCACCCAAAGCTCAACTCACTGCATTCTACTCAAAGAGGCCAACCAACTTTCTCTGCATAACTTTGTATAGAGGGCGTACAACCCATCAATGGTCAAGCCACCACTTTACACCATTAACAAACGACTTGTACAATGCCTAACCTCACTCATCCATCCGGATACATCACATTATCATTTAAAACTGATCATCACACTCATGGTGCTCCCCACCATAGAAATCAACCCACATTTCATGTTTCTGAACCACGATGCTTCCCATCGTGGAAGTCGCCTTTAAAAACACATTCTCAGTGGCCCACCAACCCGGTCAATGTGGTCCTCACTACATCCTTGACCCTTCCTACACTAGGGTCACACCATCGTACCCGGTTTGGTACTTTCCCCCATAAGAGCATCCTTATTGTCGCCTCATAACTGAACAACCTTTTCTACAGTCCATGCCCCAATCATGACTGATCTTGGAGCTGGACGTGACCATCTTGCTCCCAATAGAGCAACAAAACCAAATAACTACTATTGTCCATTCCCAACATCCAAGAGTGGCACCCATGGTATTCATTGATATCTGACCCATCATAGGGACCTCACTCACAAAAAGATGATTGTGTGCTCCCCACCATGCGGTTTCAAACACACCACTCTATGAGGACAACCTCATAGGAGGCCCTTTATCAACCCTAGGTAGCATCTATAGAGCCTTTCATAAAGTCGATACTCTCTTCGTATACTCAGGACGATGTCAAGATATTGGGAATGATCATTTCTAAACTGCAAGTATACTAATAAGTCATCGATGAATACCATCACAAACTTATCCATTCCAGAACATCACAGTTCTATCCCAAGGCCTCGGGTCACCATGCCCACAAGCCTCTTATCACACCCGCTACAATTCTCATCCCATTCATGACCATGAGACAAACTCTAGAAACTCGTACATACACTCCTGTAATGTCTAATCCACAAACTAAACGATACGGTGCAGCACCGATACCCGTGTTTGCATGTTTCCTATATTATAAAACCATTAAGTGCCTTTTGTAACCCATCCACAAAACCCTCTCTGACTCCAAAGAGCCACCTATCATGAAAACTCAGCTCATAATTCTAAACCATGTAAACCAGAGCACTTCGTGTGCTCTTGATCCAGCCCAAAGCCACCGAGCTCAATTCGCCCGCACAACTATTTCTTGGGCTGGGCACCTCAGGAACCTACCCCTCCCAAAATAAAACACAAAATGTTTTGGAACACAAGATCCCCATCTAAAAAACCAAAGGCATCTAACAAGCCTAAACCTCAAACCCAACTACACCCTTCGTGGAACATTGCCACAAGTCCAAAACACCCATTTGTGCCTCACACACCGGAAGACACTCATAACTCGGTCGACCCCTCGAATGGGTCACCCTCATGGTCAAGTGGATCTGATTCCCTCTAGTCTGGAGACACATCAAAAAGGTCACTAGGATCTCCCACCTATCCCTTTCGATCAAGTATCATATCACGAAACTAGGTCCAACCACCTAGGTCTAAACCAACTCACGGGGCATCCACAAGCGCCCCTCTCATCATCGCATGACATCAACTAGGAAAAACACTCGTCTCTAGGGTCCCACACCCTAAAGGTGTCATATTAAAACCAACAGACCGCAATTAGGGCATTCATTCTCTCCGAGAATCTGCACATCAGATCGCTGCTTGGAGGACCCAGACATGCGACTAACCTCAAACAAAACCATCTTCAAGGGGTTCACATCCTGGAACTGATACCATACTGAGGGGTCACTATACCAACCGCAAACACAACCACACCAATGTGGCATATAACATGGGGATTCTATGTGCCTATCCTAATTCTAGAAGGAAATATGTAAAATCACACACTAGAAAGCCTACAACATGGGGATTATATGTGTCTATCCTAATGCATGAGACACCTCTTGCCTCTGTAGGCCAAGAGTCAAAACCTGCTCACATGCCTCTTGCCAATGGGACAAGATCCTGAAATCCATCCTAAACTATCAAACACAAACAACATGTGCATCACTCGAAGCGAAAATCATATACAACCGTAACATCACAAATTCAGAACATCAATTATAGTCCCTGGTAAACGGGACTTCCTATCGGAACAGGTGTTCGAGATGCACCAGCTCGGTATCCATCAAAATCTCCAACACATTCCAATATGTTTTGTCTACCAAACCCCAAAAAGTGAAATAAAAGGAAAGTAACTCCTCTGATACCACTTTGTAATGTGTCTTCCCAGTAGCCACTAAATTGGTGCTCCGAGATGGTTCGGCACAAGACCTCTAGTGCGCCTCCTCGTACGCTTGAGGCTGCCGACTAGGAGTGGGGGTCTAAGGTGGATCTTTAAGAAGACTATACCCCCATAGAAGAGTGTAGAAAAAGAATTAAATAACCAAATATCATACACATCAGAGTAATGTGGAAAAATAAATAAACTAAAACTGAATGGTGCTGTAATAAGATGAAAATGCAGTAAAGGCCCAAAGAGTCATGTAATACATTCAACCATGATTGCCCACTGGGTTGATCATATAGATAGAAATAAACTGAAAAGTAAATACAACAGGCCCCACTTCCAACATTGGGCCATATCACATAACCAGTCCCCAGTACCCTGTCAAGCTGCTCAAGTACAACCAGTCGAATCCACACGAGCATCCTGCTCAACCATGCAATCCGGGTAGTTTTATCAATCGGGATTCTAATTAAGTCATCCCATACCACGATCTCATAACCCAACATTGTCTCATACTTGGAACCTCGACACATCTGTCCCCATTTCCACACAAGAGTACTTCCAAACCCAAACCTTCAGTGTGAAATCTATCTCATGTATCATAACCATAGTGCATGAAGCATCAGTCCATCACATAAACCATATATATCAAATAAATCATGCATGGAGCATGAGTTCGACATCATAACAATAATTCACAAAGGCCACTGGTCGACACAGAGGGAGCCTCAGTCCAAGTGTCCAACTCGGATCCGGAACGCCATGTCCCGCCATCTCAACCACTAGGTCACAAATCGGAAAACATGGAGCATCAGTCCTTAATCCAACCAGGACTCGGAACATCATGTCCAATCATCCCAACCTCGATATGAAACACCATGTACATACCCTTGGGTTTAGGAGCGTCAGTCCTTCCCCTGAGAACCATGGTGCACCGGGGAGTGGATCATCAGTCCAACCTCCCAAAACCATTCATCATGGGGCGAAAAACATAGAGCATCAATCCATGAATTCAACCGAGACTCGGAACGCCATGTCCAACCATCCCCAATCATTCCATACACAACAGTAGTGGTTCCTATATCATTAGTCCGGAACCTAAACCAAGCTGCATACTACACCTGCCCAGGACCTCAGTTGAGCACCAAACCACTTACATGTGTTGTCACATACACTATACTCAGTAGTATAAATTAACATACTCAGAACCTTAGTCCATCACTCAAGCCATAAACCATCTATCGATATCAATACATATTCTCAATCCAATAATCTTAATTGCGAATATCCCGAACCATAACCAGGGATCATCTCATAGATACTTCTCAAATCCTATCCGTTGGAGTCTGCATCCCACATCAGACTTGTGGTCCGGTGTGGTCTATAGTATTCATTATAAAATAACCTAAAGGCCACATTTAGAGAGGACCTTGGGGATTTGGGTTTCTCTCATTTTATCATTCTACATGGTATCACAGGGAACCTAATCTCATAGATACTACTCAAATCCTATCTATTGGAGTTTGCATCCCACATCGGACTTGTGGTCCGGTGTGGTATATAGTATTCATTATAAAATAACCTTAAGGCCTCATTTAGAGAGGACCTTGGAGATTTGGGTCTCTCTCATTTTATCATTCTACATGGTATCACAGGGATAATCTCATAGATACTACTCAAATCCTATCCGTTGGAGTCTGCATCCCACATCAGACTTGGGGTCTGTTGTGGTCTATAGTATTCATTATAAAAGAACCTCAAGGCCTCATTTAGATAGGACCTTGGAGATTCGGGTCTCTCTCATTTTATCATTCTACATGGTATCATCGGGATCATCTCATAGATACTACTCAAATCCTATCTGTTGGAGTCTTCATCCCACATCAGACTTGTGGTCTGGTGTGGTCTATAGTATTCATTATAAAAGAACCTCAAGGCCTCATTTAGAGAGGACCTTGGGATTTGGGTCTCTCTCATTTTATCGTTATACATGGTATCACTAGGAACCTAATCTCCAGTCCTCCTTCCCATTTTTTATTTTTCGCCGTCCAGGGTATCTCATTATTTTTCCCTCGTGGGGGGCGGTGGCCCCCCATGTTGGGTTGGGTTTATTTTCGATCATATCCCCTCTAAGCTCATTTCCCAGGTAGCCTCCCGATGATTTCTCGGCTTCTACCACCCACCCAACTCGATTACCATTGTGCCTTTGGATTTATGGCATCATCCGGCCTCCCGATCTACGTGACCTCCCGATCGATGCGACCTCCCACAGCGCCGCCTCCCGTTTCTCCTGACACTACTAGCTCTCGTCGGTAGATCTTCCTCACCTCCCAAACTGGCTCTTGCCCTACACGGCCTCCCCTCTCAACGACTCTCGACCCACTACCCTCCCTGGCTCCCAACCTTGCCGCACCTCCCGATCCTAAGGCGCCTCACGATCCTGAGGTGCCTCCTCCTGCAACATCGCCCACCTCCTACGTTTCTCCCGCACGTTTCCCTCCAGTGGAAGCCACCCCGTCGGAGGCCCTCCCTGTCATCCTGAGCAGCCATGATGCTACCTCATCCAAACAACTGTCTGACGACCTCCCTCATCCCAGATTGGACAGATCTGACCAGATCTAGTCACCGGTGCATCCTGCAATGTCTCAGCCTCCACGCTGGTGCTCTGCCTGTGGCTCCCTCATTGCGCGCGGTGGCCCCCTTCTGCTATTCTCTCTCTGCAACCACCTCCCTTTCCCAACAGAACAATTTCCGCGCGCTCCTTTCATATCAAGGGCGCTATCTCCCATATCCGTCGGAACGACCTCGCACTTCCTCCAGCGTGGCATAGCACCTCGACCACCTCGGACCGAGCCCTTTGGCGCCACCAGATCCCACAGCAATTCTGCGGAATCCTCACCTCTCGTCGCGAGCCCCGCAAGTGCGTCTTTCCCAATGCTAGTGTGGCTTTCCCGGCGTATCGTCGACTTGCCCCGCTAGTGTGGATTTCATGGAACTCCGTTGAGCTTCAGGGTCCATGTGGTTCCTCTATTGTGCCTTTGACATCTTCATCCATCCATCATCCTGAGTGGGAGACACGATCTTTAGGGGGAGCTATGATCGTTTCTTGTTTCTTTTTATTGCATCTTGTTTTGTAATCAAGATGGGTATGTCCAACTTGAGGGGGAGTGTTTGCAGTGTTTCCTGTTTGCTTTGTATTTTCATTTATTTTGTGTTTTTTCTTTATGTGTCCAAGCTAGGTACACCTAGTTTGAGGGGGGGGGGGGGTGTTGGAGTCTACACCCCACATCGAACTTGTGGTCTGGTGTGGTCTTTAGTATTCATTATAAAAGAACCTAAAGGCCTCATTTAGAGAGGATCCTAGGGATTTGGGTCTCTCTTATTTTATCATTCTATGTTGTATTTTGGGATTCATCTAAGAAACCTCATGCAAAACACCATGGTACGCTCATGCCATATCAAACACTGAGCTCACAACCCTCACTCGGGTCTCCTACCTCAAAAACCATCCCACTGAAGGATTCTGAATCCAAACATCAAGGAAATCCTCCTTCTGAACCAAATTCGTCTAAAATACCTTTTGGATGACCTATATATGTCAAAAGGATCCCACCATCGTGATCTATGAGGAAAAACACTCTGAATGGACTACTCAAATGCCCAATTCTGACTTCCAGGGAACAAAATGCCCAAGACCTCTAAGATGGAAAAAGTACATGGCGTGTACTCTAATCTCTCCTCCTGGCCATGCAATTTTACATGGCTAGAGCAACATGGGGTCTGCCTGTGTAAAACTACACGGTGTGTACTTTTGAAAAACCATCTTTCCATGTTCTTTTTCACTTGGCCGGACACACGACTATGTGCTACTACACGGTGTCTACTCAGAGCACACAATGTGTACTTTTGAAAAGTCCTTCCCCAAATAGGAAGAACACATGACATGTGTTCATAGAACCACACACCCTGTAGATGGGATATTCGATGGGAAACCCCTCTGAACCCTCCTGAAATCCCCATTTCCCACAAAATAAGTACACATAGACCCCCATGGGGTCTCTAGCAGTCATAATAAGGCATTAAAACTTTTAAAAAACTAATCTATGGGGATTTGAGGCATAAAAATAAAAACTGGCCTACCTCGTGGCGTAAATGCCAAAGCTTCGGCTTCAAATACACTCCAAAAGATGTTGTACCTCGATCCGATCCTGATGTATATCAAGGACATAGTAAGGCGGCTTCTCCCCTCCTCCTCTTGGTCCGACCCTCGTACGTGAGGGAGGCGCCCTCCCATCTCCTGCTGTGTGTAGTTTTGAAAGTTAGTTTCCTAGACCCAACTTGTGTTGTACATTGATTACCACTAAATGTATGTAGTTTGTTATATATACATGTGTTTTTATTTCCATAATAGTGCTGATACTTCTGCATCAACTTTGTTCATGGCAATGTCCTTAGATTACATGTCGCATCAAAGGGTTATAGAAGATCCCAGACTATAATGAGAACCTCGAGATGGAATGACAGTAGTATTAAAGTAATTTCCTAGTTTCTAGTTACATCATTCTGAAAGGACACAGATGATGTGCGATTATCAAGTGTTGGGGGCTCATAATCATTGAGATTTCTTCTCATTAAGTTCGCATTTGAGGATCTCTAGTAGTTGAGATCATGATGACTGACCTGCATAATAGGAACACCACATGTTTCAGGTGTCAATGGTCATTCCTATCTATGTAAATGTCGTTTCTATAATTGTTGCATCGAAGTGGTCATTGGTGTACCGCGCTAGAACCCGGATTCCGACGAACGATGCGCGAGCAGATTTAGAGGCGTGTATCAATGATCTACAGGGCTTCGATGTTGGAGTCTTCAAGAAATGTTCGTCAACATCTTGCGACGGACTTGCACATGTCAGATCTGGGAATGGATGTGGCCATCTTACTCCCACCAGAACAACAAAACCAAACAACTACTATTTCCCTTTCCCGGCATTCAGGAATAGCTCCCATGGTATTCGTCGATATCTGACCCATCATAGGGAGCTCACTCACAAAAAGCTGATGGCGTGCTCCCCACCAATCTGTTTCAAACACACCGCTCTATGAGGACAACCTCATAGGAGACCCCTTATCAACCCAAGGAAACATCTATAGAGCAGGGAATAAAGCCAGTGCTCTCTTAGCATACTTAGGACAATGTCGCGATATTGGGCATGATAGTCTCTAAACTACGAGTATACTAAGAAGTCATTAATGAATACCATCACAATTTTATCTATTCTAGAACATCATAGTTCTCTCCCAAGGCCTCGGGTCACCATGACCACAAGCCTCTTATCTCACCCGCTACAATTCTCACCCATTCATGGCCGCGGGTCAAACTCTATCACCACAAACATACACTCCTATAATGTTCGATCAACAAACAAAACGATATGGCGCATTACCAATACCCTCATTTCCAAGTTTCCTCTATGACAAAACCATTACGTGCCCTTGTGTAACCCATCCAAAAAACCTGCTCGGACTCCGAAGAGTCACCTATCAAGAAAACTCAGCACATAAGTCTAAAGCATGCAAACTCGAGCACTTCTTGTGCTCCTGATCCAGCCCAAAGCCACAAGGCTTAATTCGTCTGCACAACTATTTCTTGGGTTAGGCACCTGAATGGACCCAACCCTCCCAAAACAAAACAAAAAATAGAGTTTTCGGCACACAAGCTCATCATCTCAAAAACAAAAGGCATCTAACAAGCCTAAACCTCAAACCCAACTGCACCCTTTGTGGAACATTTCCACATGTCCAAAACACCCATCTGTGCCTCGCACACCAGACGACACTCATAACTCGGTCGATCCCTCTAAGGGGTCACCCTCATGGTCAAACAGATCTGATTCCCTCTAGTATGGAGTCACATAAAAAAAATCACTTGGCTCTCCAAGTTAGCCCTACCGATCAAGTTTCATATCACAACACTAGGTCCCACCAACTAGGTCTAAGCCAACTCACATAAGGTCACAACTCACAGGGAATCCACAAGTGCTTCTCTCATCATCGCACGACATCAACTAGACAAAACACCCGTCTCTAGGGTCCCACACCATAAATGTGTCATATACCAACCAATTGCCTGCAATTACAGTGTCCGTTCTCTCCGAGCATCTACATATCAAATCGCTCCTTGGAGGACCCAGACATACTACTCGCTTCGAACAAAACCACCTTCATGGGGTCCACAACCTGACACTGATACCATGATGACCAACTGGGGTCACTATTCCAGAATATCCCCGCCTCACATTGAGGTAAGGAGAATTCACCGTCTACAAATACCATCACAACCATATCCATTTCAGAACATCATAGTTCTATCCCAAGGCCTTGGGTCACCATTCCCGCAAGCCTCTTATCACACCCGCTACAATTCTCAGCCCATTTATGGCCGCGAGACCAACTCTAGCACCTCGGACATACACTCCTGTAATGTATGATCCACAAACTAAATGATACGGCGCACCAACATTACCCGAGTTTCCAAGTTTCCTTTAAAACAAAATCATTATGTGCCCTTGTGTAACCCATCCACAAAACCTGCTCTGACTCCAACGAGTCAACTATCATGAAAAATCAGCTCATAAGTCTAAATAATGAAAACTTGAGCACTTATTGTGTTCCTAATCCAGCCCAAAGTCATTGGTCTTAATTCATCTGCACAATTATTTATTGGGATAGGCACCTGAGCTAACCTGCCCCTCTGAAAACCAAACACAAAACACACTTTATGACACACAAGATCACCATCTCAAAAACAAAAGGCATCTAACAAACCTAAACCTCAAGCCCAACTTCACCCTTTGTGGAACATTGCCACATGTCCAAAACACCCATCTGCGCTTCCCACATCAGAATACACTCATAAATCAGTTGACCCCTCTAAGGGGTCAACCTCATGGTCAAATAGATCTGATTTCCTCTGGTCTGGAGTCATTTCAAAAATGTCACTTGGCTCTCCCAGCTAGCCATGCCGATCAAGTCTCATATCACGACACAAGGTCCCACCACCTAGGTCTAATCCAACTCACAGAAGGTAACAACTAACGGGGCATCCACGGGCAACCCTATCATCATAGAACAACATCAAATCGATATAACACCTGTCTCTAGGGTCCCACACCATAAAGGTGTCATATACCAACCAACTACCCGCAATTAGGTTGTCAATCCTCTCTGAGAATCTGCACATCAAACCGCTCCTTTGAGTACCCAAACATACTACTAACCTTAATGAAAACCATCTATATGGGGTCCACAACCCAAAAATGATACCATAATGACCCATTATGGTCACTATACTAACCGCACAAAAAACCACACCAGTGCCTCCACCATTGAACATCTCACCATAGATCTACAGTACTTGCTGTTAGAAGGAAATACGTAAAATTACAGACTAGCAAGACTATAACATGGGGATCCTACATTCCCATCATGATGAATGAGATGGCTCTTTCCTCTATAGGCCAAGAGTCAAAACCAACTCACAGGCCTCTTGGAAACGGTCTAAGAGCCTGAAATCCATCATAAATCGTCAAATACAAACAACATGTGCATCGATCGAAGCGAAAATTTTATACAATTGTAACATCACAAATCCAGAACATCAATTCGAGTCCCTGGTAACCTGGGCTTCCTACCAGAATAGGTGTTCGCAACGCACCAGCCTGATATCCATCACAAGATCTGACACATTTTTATATCTCTTTTCTACCAAACCCCAAATAATGAAATAACCACTTTTTAACATCCTGACCTAGTAGCCACTTAACTGGTGCTCTAAGACGGTTCGCCACATAACCTCTAGCAACCCTCCTCGTACGCCAGATGTTTCCGACTAGAAGTGGGGGTTTAAGGTGGATCTGTGAGGATACTATACCCCCATATCAGAGTGCACAACAAGTAAATAACCAAATATCATAGACATCAGAGTAATGTGGAAAATTAAATAAACTAAAACCTAATGGTGTTGTAATAAGATGAAAATGCATTTATGGGCCGAACAGTCATGTAATACATACAACTATGCGGTTTAAAACACACCGCTTTATGAGGACAACCTCTGAACCATAGGAAGCATCTATATAGAATGGAATAAAGTTAGTGCTCTCTTAGCATACTCAGGACGATTTCCAGATATTGGGCATTATCTTCTCTAAACTGTGAGTGTACTAAATAGTCATTGATGAATACCATCACAACCTTATCCATTAAAAAACATCATAGTTCTATACCAAGGCCTCGGGTCACTATGCCCAAAAACCTCTAATCACACACACTACAATTCTCATCCCATTCACGGCTATGAGACCAACTCTATCACCTCAGACATACACTCCTCTAACGTCTGATCCACAAACTAAATGATACGGTGCACCACCAATACCCGCGTTTCTAAGTTTCCTCTATCACCAAACCATTATGTGCCCTTGTGTAACCCATCCAAAAAATATTCTTTGACTCCAACGCGTCACCTATCACAAAAACACAGCTCAAAAGTTAAACCATGAAAAGTCGAGCATTATTGTGCTCTTGATCTAGCCCAAGGCCACCGGGCTCAATTCGCCTGCACAACTATTACTTTGGTTAGGCACCTGAACAAACCTGCCACTCCTAAAACCAAACACAAAACACAGTTTCTAGCACACAAGATCACAATCTCAAAAATAAAGGGCATCTAACAGGCCTAAACCTCAAACCCAACAACACCCCTCATGGAACATTGCAACATGTCAAAAACACCCATCTATGCCTCGCATGCCGGAAGGAACTCATTATTCGGTCGACCCATCTAATGGGTCACCCTCATGGTCAAATGGATCTGATTCCCTCTGGTCTGGAGTCACATAAAAAATGTCACTAGGCTCTCTCACCTCACCCTAGCGATCAAGTATCATATCCCGACACTAGGTCCAACCACCTAGGTAAGCCAGCTCACAGAAGGTCACTGTTGGAGTTAGTTCCCTAGAAACAAACTTTTTTGTATTTTATGATAAACCTTTATTCATTGGATAAATATTTATACACTACTTATCACATCATTATTGTTTTTCTGCGTGACATAGTATGCGATAATTTACTAAGAATAGTTGTTACACTAAAAGGTTATAGTGGATCCATGCTATGATGAGAACCCGAAAGTGCTATGACACTATTATTGAATATATTTTCTATGGTCAAAATATAACATTTGATGTATTGAATAAAACCATGACAACAGATGTTCGCAGCGAGGTGGGATATGTTGGATGTGTTATGAGTAATACTGCATTAATTAATAATGCGAGAAAGGAGTTATCACTTCTACGAAAGTAGATATCTCATGTCCTTTAATGGAAATGATATAGCCTAACTGAATCCATGACCATGTTTTCTCTAGGCAAGTTCAATTCCGAGAAGTCAATGAATGAGAAATCAAGCACATGGGTTGATGACACTTGCATGCAACCCGCTTGATTAGAGATATCAGGACAATTATATTATATTACATGGTAAGTGTTCGTATGACCTGACATTTCGTTGTGACATAATCCTCTTTCTCTTGGGTGTCTTTACCCGTTGCTAGACAGTAATATTGGACTTTAGGCAAACTCACCTAATGCCAATGAGAAAGAGGCCTAGTGGTTCACACACTAAGTGTATCCATTATATCAGTTAAATAATTTATTTATTTAAAAAGATGACTAAATATTATTCTTGGTTTTGGGTTAATAATTTTTCAAGTATGTCTGATCGCATTTATTTCATCGCTAGTTATTCGAGAGAATATATTGCGGACAGAATATTTATTTATTGGCGAATAATGAAGTTATATTTATTTAATAAATAAATAGTAATTATTCAAGGCCCAGTAAATATTGAGGAGGATTGACGGACCAAGTTATGGGTCTAGTGAGAAATAATATTAAATATTATTTGTTAAATAATATTTAAATATAACTTTCAAGTTAAACACATGTCATGGAAATAATAGCATTTCTCTTGTTATTTGACATGGGGTTTCACATGAAATAATAAATTAATTAATGACACATGTGCTAATTATTTATTATCACATGGTGAATTAAATTTTCTGTTATTATTATCTATATTAGCCTAGGGGTCATTCGACCGGCTAACCAATAATTGTGTGCACAACATCCTTGGAGAAAATATCTCGAGCCTAGAGAACTCTTCCCTCTCCAGAGTATATGTGTGTGAATAACCACAAGTCATTACAGCCCTCTACATACATATATGGGGAAAACTAACCACTGTTCCTACCGGCACAACTACCAAGAGAAGAGAGTGGGGCCAAAGGGGGTAGTCATCCATCCATTCTCCCACCGGAATGTTGGGGAAAACACCCCCCCATGGTTCAGAATCCCTGGGGTTTCATTTGCACTGACTGACTAGGTGGAGTAGAGTATATAAACACAAAAAGTAAAAAATATAATATATCTTGGAACCACACTATGGGCATAACCTAGTCTTAGACTCAACTGCACTTATCGTCTCTCGGACTCTCGGCTGCCACTTCCAACACTAGGTATCCTATAAGCACACAACCATTTAAAGAGATTTATATATTACTTCATTCCCTTTTTATCAGTTGCACTTTACATTAATTAAATTTTTAAACATTAATTAACCATTATCAATTTCACATTACATTTCATTAGAATCACACCCAAAATCCACAATTCCTTTAAATTGCAACCTCAGCATTGCATCCCAGCAAGCTCCAACCCTATGTGTTAACATCATTTATTCAATCATTTATTAACAGCATATTTACTTTTCCATATTCAAAATAATTCTAGAAAAACATTCTAATCTAGCAAGCACAAGGGGCTCAACACGGTGAGTAGATGAACTACCCGTCGAGTCTTTTCCACCTATAGCAAGAGCAAAGACTCATCCATTCTCGAGAAGCTAAACACGGAAAGCACATGGTATACTTCGTGCGTCTTTGCCTATTTTTGGAAGGAGGGTAAGTAAGACCAACTGCCTTGATTAGTGGGGAAACTAAAGCAGATAAACAAACAAAAAGATTCAACAAACTTCCAAACATTCACATCCAACGCATTTCATCATCTCTGGTTTCCTCTCCGACACCCACATGCATAAACCGATGCATCTCACCACTCTAGGAGTCAACTGGTGCCACAACCAATGGACCTCCTGGCCCCCACATATTTCAAATCTCATCCAGGCTCACATCACAACACCAATAATAGGAAACAAACATCATATCAACTGGGATCTTGGCCCTTAAACAAGACATCCAACCTTCAAACATAATGAGCACTCATGGCTTCAAAGCACAAGGCACTCAACCTTACAAGCAAGAGGGTAACTCAGAACCCTACCAGGCATTATCTTTTTATCAAAGATCTGACTCTTTAATCCATTTGGAATTAAGAGATTTATTTTTTGTAGGTTCCAACTATGGACAACCTAAACAGAAAGTTATCATACCTATCACAAATCAATTAAACATGATTACTGCATCAATTTGGTTGACATAAAATTACAACAACAATGACCAGATTCATTTTCATGCCTCTTTATCTTTGAAAAATAATTTATAATTAATCTCAGTTTACGTTCTTTATCGATTTCCATCAAGAACTAAAAGCTAAAGAAAGCAAGCATAGATATCCCACTATTTAGAAAAACAATAGGCAATAACATACGATCTATATCAATTTATTTATCCGGTTCAAATATTTATTATGTCAATTCCATTGTGATCCAGTGGGCTAAAACATGCCAACTCTATAGTTTCACATAAAAGAATAGAGAAGTAACGAATCCCCTACCTCAAAAGGTTCTTGACGTTCTTTACAGGAGAACGATCCAAGCAACCGATCAAGATCTCCTCGCTCGTGACAACTGCATCCACCCGAGGACGCCGCGACACGACCTCACTAATTGAAACCCAAGAAAAATCCATTAGGAACATGGATACCACATTCCATAACATGACAAGGAGAAACAGGAGAAGAAGGATCGAAGAACACGCAAGAATGGAGGTAGATCATATCTTTTATCGATGACTGATCGACATTTGCTGGTTTCACCAAAACAGGGGGTGCACATGCAGCAGTAAGAAACTTCAAGGGGAAACAATTCAAGGATTAAGGTTTTATCACACCACTCCTATGGGATGAAGGAAAGGTTCGATCATCTTGCACCAGGGAACAAGAACGTAGAACAAGAGGGGAAGATATCTCATCCCTTTAGAAGGTTTAATGGAGCAGCGGTTTAAGATACGCTAGATTTTCCGTTTAAAGCTGATCATATTAAACCATGTGGTTTGACAAAGTAAAGGCATATCGAGCCTTAGGAAAATTAATATAGGAGTTATGGGTAGATAATCGGCCTTAAATCCCTTAAAACAAGGCCTTGAAGGAGTTTTTCGTCAAAGAAAATGCTAAAAGGTTGAAACAGTGGGAAGCTGGAAACATTGTACACCTACCGATGCTGGAAACACTGTTCACATCTGTCTCACCAATGCGGACGACAATTTTCACAAATGACTCACTGACACCAATGGAACTGTTTACAAAATGACTCCCCGACACCGATGGCACTGTTCACAAAATGACTCATCGACACCGATTTTACTATTCACAAAATGACTCACCGACACCGATGGCACTATTCACAAAATGACTCACCATCATAGATTATAATGTTTGCAAAATAACTCATCGACACTAATGGTATTCACAAAATGACTCACCGACACCGATGGAATTGTTTACAAAATGTCTCACTGATGACACTGTTCACAAAATGACTCACCGACACTGGTGGTACTATTCACAAATTACTCACCAACATCGATGGAACTTTTCAAAAAATGACTCACCGACATCGATGGAATTGTTCACAAAATGACTCACCGACACCAATAGCATTGTTCACAAAATGACTCACCAACACCGATGACACTTTTCAAAAAACTAGAAACATCGTTCACAGAACTAGAAATTTGGAAAAGTGTTGAAGATATGTCTCCTTGACCTCCTAGAACACCTCAGACATGAACCCCTCCCCACAATGTGTACCCCTCCTGGGCTGGAAATTTAAGAAGGGAGATAGTGATCCCTCGAGTCCCACCTCCAGTAGGGCCCGTGTTGGCGACTCGCTCTAAGGGTATAGTAAACACACAAATGGGAGGCATTACCCTCTAAGAGAACACATGCAAAATAGAGAGATAAGAGAACCAACCAACTCCAAATCATACTTCAATATAAAATAAATCCTAAGTACACATATGTAATTTCATGCAAGAACTACTACAATTGAAAGGGAAAACTTCAAGTACCAAAGGAAATTAAAAACAACCACAACCACGAAGCTCGAACAGCTCCTGCAACCCCAAGCTAGTAGCAACCAGTATGATCTCTAACCTGCTCCAAGTTACCTGAAAAAAATAGTTTATATATACGTAGGGTGAGTATAACAGTATACTCAATAGGATCCTCACTGAATCCTCTCATGCAAAAGTAAAGAAAGAAAGCTAAAGCACATTAAACAATAAGTGAAACTAGTGAAACTAACTCATCACCTAAACAGGAATACTAAGTTCTCAGCCTCACCATGGATACTCTCACCAAGTATCACATACAAGATTATATAATATAATAAAGAATGTCAAGGGTACCCCGCTACTACTTCCCCGCTAATTTTCTGCTTTTCCCCAACACCGCACGTCCTAAGCATCTCTCTCTAAAAATGCTTTCCGCAGACACTTTGGCGAAGCACCACAATATGCACCTTGTGTAGCACAACCACCACATCCATGAGAACGATCCACGCAACTGATCACGATCACCTTCCCCGTGACTACTACATCCACCCAGGGACGCCGCGACAAGACCACACCAACTGAAACCCAAGAAAAATCCATTAGGAATATGGAGACCACATTCCATAACATGGCAAGAAGAAATGGGAGAAGGATTGAATAAAATGCAAGAATGGAGGTAGATCATACCTTTTATTGAGGACAGATCGACATTTGCTGCTTGCACCAAAACAGGGAGTGCGCATGCAGCAGGAAGAAACTTCAAGGGGAAATGATCCCAGGATTAAGGTTTTATCACACCACTCATATGGGAAGAAGAAAAAGTTTGAGCATCTCAAAAAAGGGAACAAGAAGGTAGAACAAGGGAGAAATATATCTCCTCCATTTAGAAGATTTAACAGAGTAGTAGTTTAAGATACACCAGATTTTCCATTAAAAAAGGATCACATTAAACCATGCGGTTTGACCAAGTAAAGGCATCCCGAGCCTTAGGAAAATTAATATAGGAGTTATGGGCTTAAAATATGCCTTAAATCCCTTAAAAAAGGCCTTGAATTCGTTTTTCATCAAAGAAAATGCTAAAGGGGAAAACTGTGGGAAGATGGAAATACTGTACACCTACCAATGCTAAAACAGTTTTACATTTGTCTCACCGACACCGAAGACATCATTCAAAAATGACTCACTGACACCGATGGAATTGTTCACAAAATGACTCACCAACACCGATGGAAGTGTTCACAAAATGACTCACTGATGACACTTTTCATAAAATGATTCACCCATGACATTGTACACATCTGTCTCAGCGATGACACTATTCAAAAAATGACTCGCCGACACCGATGGAACTGTTCACAAATGACTCACCGACACTAATGACACTATTCATAAAATGACCCACCGACACCGATGGAACTATTCACAAAACTGGAAACTCTGTTCACTAACTATAAATTTGGAAAAGTGTTGGGGATATGCCACCTTAACCCCCCAAAACACCTCAAACACTAGATTTCAGCAAAGGAATGGACCAGAGAGGTACAAGACATTACACTAACACTGAAAACATAAACCATCTATCAGTATCGATACAGATTATCAATCCAACAATCTTAATTATGAATATTTAGAACCATAACCATTGATCTTCCTTCCATCTTTCTCAGCCATCATTGCCCCTACTAGTAAACCAGTTTCCAAAATATGGCAACCCCACTGTATAAAACTACCCCATGGGATTAATCCAAGTCTAATCCTCAACAAGAAAAACATGACAATGACTAGCTATACGTCCAACGCAACCAGTAACATCTTATCCCCATCGTCTCATACATCATCCTGGGTCCCAAGGAACAACCATAATCGAACTACATCATCGCTCGCACCCACTCAGGGTCATCCTATCAATAGATCCCGCACATGATCCTCAGAATCCACACATAAACTGAGGCATCCCTTCTTGGATCCTCAGAATTAGCACTCAAGAAAAGGCATCCTCTCAAAACCCTGGTAACCATCAAACTCTCGGGCCAAGCCCTAACACAAGAAATATCCTCAAGCGACCCTCAACGACATCCAAAGGGTTTTTGATCAACGACATTACCCCAAGGAATCCAAAATTAATCCCATGCCACACAGGAATTCCCAACCGTTAACCATGACATACAATGATCACTTTACCAGAAACCTTCCTACTAAGGGCGTCATCAAGAGTCCCTCAAACTCAACCATACCCAGTTTGGATGTGACCTTCTTGCTCCCACCAGAGCAACAAAACCAAACAACTATTTTTTCCCATTACCAACATCTGAGAATGGCACTTGTGGTATTCATTGATATATGACCCACATGGGGACCTCACTCACAAAAAGATGAAGGTGTGCTCCCCACCATGTGGTTTCAAACACACCGCTCTATGAGGACAACCTCATTGTAGGCCCCTTATAAACCCTAGGAAGCATCTATAGTGCATAGAACAAATTCGGTGGTCTCTTAGAATACTCAATATGATGTAAAAATGTTTGGCATGACTGTCTTTAAACTGCGAGGCCAGTCGTGAAAAGGCACGACCAAAGTGTTGGTAATTACAAGCTAGTAAGCTAGTTCGAGGGAACTGTGTATCTAGAAGACATTATTTGATGGTTTTCAAGAGATAAAGACCTCTATCTTTTCTAGATCCATAGAAACATCTCTTTAAGAGATTACATGGTCAAGGAAACGTACCCCTTGTATCCAAAAATCACACTTGGATTGTTTGGCATACAACTAGTGATCCCTCAAGAACAACCATTTAAACCATTTCAATAAATCAATTTATATAAATCAATTTATATTAAACAATTAATATAAATCAATTTCTAAAAAAAATTATATCATAATGTAAACAAGTGCCATACTAAAACAATTTTCTCAAAACAACACCAAGTTCCAAGGAAAACAACCAAACAATGTTCTAAAACCATTTCATAAATTCCATTTTGGCATTATCCATTCCATTCCACATATCCATACAATCAACCATGCATGCAACCTGGACCTCCCTATACTCATGAATGGTGAGTCATCCTTTCACTGAGGCGTCACATAATGAACCATTTTGACAGGGGAGAGCCCTGACCCTTATCCATCCCACTAATGATGGGGGATACTCCTTTCCCTTATCTGTCCCGAATGCACATGAATACAAACAATTATTATGCCAAAAACCAATGCCAGAACAACCATTTCAACCATTTCAATAAAACCGTACTTTTATTGAAAACCCTTCAAACAAACCATTTCAATAAATCCAACCCTTTTTTTTGAAGACACATTTCAACAAACCAATTAAATACATTTCAATAAAACCATATTTTTATTGAAAACATCTCAATTAAACCATTTTCCAAAAAACCATCAAATCCACATTTTAAAATCAAGAAAACAAGGCACATTACACAAAAAATTTTCCACAATTCCACAATTTCACCAAAAACTCACAAACCATCACTAAAGAGGGTTATACCATGCTTTGAGAAACAATTTCATAGCCAAATCCAATAAAAACAAACAATTTGAAACTATGTCTTCAAGTTCTAAATAGATGAGTCGAGAGTGAAGCCACCTACTTTGGGTTTTATGGAGAAAACGAAGAACGACACTCAAACATCAACGAAAATGGGTTGAAACTTCAAAAATCCATCTTAGATCTGTTCTCCAAGCATCAACAATACCAAATATAAACATATTTGGCATCAAAAACCTTAGATCTATCCACAGTGGACGTAGATCTAAGAAACTGAGAGAGAGAGAATTAGATCTTAGGAAAAAAACCAAAAATAACCAAAGATGACGACTTATTGTGAGAATCCGGCTTCAACAAAATAATAAAAGCCTTTGGAAGGAGAAAATCTTGAGTTAGGGGCGTTTTGGGGAAAAAACAAGGGGTTGGAAGATGAAAACAAGTGAGATCCACAATTTTAGGATCTCGTTTTTAAACCGTGCACGATTAGTCACATGGTTAGGCAAACCGTGCGTCAGGCTCTTCTTAGGGATGTCGCCCAATTGGCCCACACGGTTAGACAAACCGTGTGTGAAACGTGCAAGTGTTCACTATCTCAAGTTGCGTGGTTTCACCTAGGCGGCCACACTGTTTGGAAAAAAATTTCTCCTGCTCGTGTGTCTTCTCTTTTGCCTCTGTCTCACTGTGTACGGTTTTCTGTAGGAGTTTCACAGTTTTTCAAAACCGTGCTCAAACCATGTAGCTCTAGAAAAGTCCCAAAAGCATTCCAAAAGGTCCCCAAACCCTTCCAAACACTTTATATACATAAAATAAATAAATGAAGGGTTAATTACTTGAAACTGGGGGTGCTACATTAATATTTCCAATCATGTTTTTCACAGGGATCAATATACCATTGTTTTTGTCATAGATCGAAAGGTGAGAAATTAATTTTAGCATTATCATCAATTTTTTGTAATCATGAACCATGTGGTATATTTTTTCTTATCTCTCCTAATATATTTTTTTATCAATTTTCATTTAAATTTTTGTCCATGGTGTTGCTTACACATGGCATGCAATCCCTCATCAATAGTTATTTTTTTCAGTGCAACTTCTTTTTTATGTCCACGTTTATGTGTTAATAGATATGTTGTATGATGTATATGTTTCCATGCTGTATGTGTTTGTTTTTATGTTGTGTTGGCATGGAATTCCTTAACAATAGCAAGTTGTCTTAAATATTACCATGGTGTATATGTGTTCCCATTCAATGTTGGTATGTAGTATATATATTATTCATTGTATACATAGTTGGTGTGCTGCATATGTGCTTCCTATCATTGTTACTATACTGCATTAACCTTTAGCATGTTGTATATCTTTGATGACTGTCGATGTGAGCATTCACCCTATGGATTTTGTATCTACTTCCTAGAGCCAATGTGTAATTACTCCAGTTGCCCCAAGCATTATATTTAGATATAACACTCCCAATTCAAGATAAACATGCATACATATTTTAGACAACTGACCGATTATTTTTATAATCAACTAAATATAACATTTGATTTGGATCATATATCCTAAACAAGAATGTTATTTTGAAAGGGGAAACTCAAGGTTGATTTTTGTTAAAGAATAAACTTCATTTAATCCATCATTTAACTTTAATACCAAAATGGTTTCTGTTTTCCAAAATTATTCATTGAATTTCATGATTTCTTCAAAAATCAGAAACTAAAAAGAAAATAAGATTATTAATTAATATAATTATCCTCTTATTCTTTGACCCCCATTACTTAAGCGAGATCCTTGAAATATTTCAGTCTTTCATAAAATTTTGTATGAAAATTCTCATGATTTGTTTGTTGTTTCGAGAGGACTACCATTGTTTATTTTTTAAAAGCTTGATTTGAAATTACTGTATTTGGGATTGGAATTCAATTGCTTTGGCAGGGCAGTGAACAATAGTTCCAAACGAGTTACGAGCTAAAAGCTTTCAGTCTTCAATGTCTACATCTTCACCAACTGCTTCGATATGGGATCGGATCCCAGAATATGCCTCCCCTCTAGTCCCCAGATCTGTCGTGAGTGTGGAGGTTGAAAATTCTCTTCAGGTGGGCCGCCTCTTTATTTGGAAGGAAATCTGGGAACTCATCACTACGACACCTGTGGAGGATTTAACTTCAGAATTTCTTAAGCTCCAGATCCTGTTCCACCAATTAGGGCAAGGCGGATTTGATTACTGCTCAACGTACCTTTTTCACTCCTCAAGACCCTAAAGAGCTGGTGAAGGGGAAAAACCATGTTGAGGAGATGGCCCTTGAAGTTACACATCATCGTTAAGAGTTACGCACCGCCGAGGCGGATTATGCAGATGGGGTGGCTGAGGAGGGGGGACCTTGGCAGATTTATGTAGCTGCTCTTCAGGGTCTTGAGGAGTGAAAAAGGTACGTTGAGCGCCTGCTGCTATAACTTTCGACAAAAATACTTGTGGATGTTCTGAATTTTGATCTAAAATTGAGGGGTGCTCAAACCTGACCTGATCGTGTTGAGATATGATTAGACTCTTGAATACCTATAATCCACCGGTAGATAAAAAACAAAATAATGTGATGGTCACCCTCCGATTTCAGTCATCTCATAGGATTTATTGAGTTCAAATTTTTAAACTCAAACTCCAGTTTTCATTGTCTAGGGTATGTTTGCCTCCATTCCTTGTCTCATAAATTTTCTAAATCTCCTTCAGTGAGGTTTTGTTGTTTTGAATTTTTATTTGGCTATGATCATGTCATTATTAACTATGCTTTTGATCATTGATTTCATTATCTAATTGGTTAGCAAATTTGATTTCTCTACAATGGAGGTTAAAAAATTACAGAACCCACATTCTAAGTGGCAAGTGATGCATTTCTCATTTCAAGCTTGGATCATGGTTTATTTAGAATTGTATGTTCATACCTTTTTCTCAAATTTCTAGAATATGACGTGGTTTGAAGTTTGGTTGTTTAATGTTTGCTCTGTAGGGGGGGAATCTCCACTTTAGGTGATGTTGGTTCATCTTCCAACATCAACGACATTTTGAAATTGCAATATCGTTTTATTTGAAAACATAAAATTAATACGTTCACTTCTGTCATCAATGATTCAATTAGTATTATTTTCATGTCATCAATTTGATTTATAATTTCAGGTTAAGCATCATTGACAAGAGTATTGGCAACAGTTTAGCGATGTAACATAGAAGAGAGTTCGATGGGAAAATTTTAGAAAAAGTGTGTAGTACATTCATTTTTTATTTTTAAATTCATATTTATTGTAATTTTTTTCCAACACAATAATTTAAATTATCAAAACTAGAACACGCCTGTGCATTCGCATGGTGATATGATTCCAATTCTCTAAAAATGATCCACTGCTCAATAAAAATTCTTGATCCACTACTCAAATAAAATAAATATTTCAATGCTCTTAAAAAATCTAATGCTCAAATTAAACACATGATACACTGCTCAAAGAGATTACATGATCTAGTGCTCCCAAAGAATAGAAACTCCCTCATCAATATCAATGTAGAGCATACTGGATGTGTGAAACATATGGTTTGGTAACCTACAAAGAGAAATATCATGTCATGTTTAAATTTTGATCAACACAAATAGAAAATGACACCACAATGTTACAAATCATTTTAAGAAATACTGTAGTAAAAAACTCTGTGATGTGGTATGTCATCAAAAATATAACATAACATCACGAACAACATTTCCAACTATACTAAGAGCATCCGAGTTTTCTGAAAATGAATTTTCTGGGGTAAACTATATATATAGAAGGAGTTGATAGATATTATATAGTAGGAGTTGAACCAATACTATCCTCAAAGAAAGGGAGTATATAGTAAGAGTTGAAACAATAATATGAGTTGAAACAATACTAAACCTCAAATAAAGATAGTATATAACAGGAGTAGAATTTTCATAATATTTATATAATTCTATAAAATATATGACAAACGCACTTGAAGACTTTCTTCCATTGTTTTGAGTTTCTTCAGTTAGCAACTGGACTGCAGCATCAATATCATATTTCCCTATCAGAAATACTAAAACATCACCCATAGACTCCTAAATAAGTATATGTGAAATAAATATTCAAGATTTCATTTTTTAAGAAAAATTATTTATATTTGAGATGAAACAATGAGATACACCATGAAGAAAATAAGTGTGAATGAAAATAACTAACGACAATTCCATAAATGAAAATGAAAACCATTTGAAGGATAAATCATTGATAAGAATATGATCCACTACTCAAATAAAATACATGTTTCAATGACTTAAAAAACATCCACTGATCAAATTAAAAGCCTCATCCACTACTCAAATAGAGTACATGATCCATTTTTCAAAAACATGTATCACAAGAGATATATAGTACAAGTACAAGAAACTAATAATTGAGACAAAATAAAATGATCAACTACTGTATTTCTCCAGAATAATGTTATATTAAACACTAAAACATTGTATGTAGGAAAGAAACCCTGCATTAATATTTACTATAATGAATATATTGAAAATTTTGATCAGTTTTTTTTTGAAAAAAGTGAGAAGAGGCTCTTGGAATATATAAACAGCAAAAGTTACAACAGTATGAAAAAATAAACTTTACATTTGCCTCTTAGCCATGCCAACAACAACGATCTTTCCCATCAATGATAAATCCCATCATCTCTGCTTCCGGCATAGTGGAAAATCCATAGGGTCCATGTTGACGTTCAACAACATCACCATTATGATTCCGAAACACCACTCCAAATTCATCTTGAACTGGATTCCGCCTCAATGCCCCGTCCATGATACCCTTGAGCCAACCTGTGAAAGGAGGCAACCAAGTATTTAACGGAGTTTCTGCAGTGACATGCAAGCAGTGAATTGGCATTTGGGACAGCAACAAAAATATCATCCAAGGAATACTGGCATAGGAAAGGGGTCTTCTTGTGAATGACCTTGTTTCGACCTCTCCAGATGACATTAATAAATTCCACATGTGAAACTAAAAACATATTTCTTATATGGTTGGACAGTTGAATTTTCAGAAAAGTAGGGAAAAGGTTTCTAAGAGTGTTTTCCTGTGGTGGGTGAGTTTCAAAGATGTCAAAGATAGTGGAAATGCATATAAGGAATAATTGAGAACAGAAGAGGTGAACCATGATGGATGAAAGTGGGTTTTTTTCCATTTAGCTAACAAAACAATGATTCAGCTTCAACCATCAAGGGGCACCCATCAATGACCATTTGAATCTGAACCTTCCAATAAAACCTTTTACAAACCAAATATTCATTGTTTAAAAACCTGAAACAGAGAACATATTCTCTCTTAGATAAAAATTTAAATCTATTACGAAAAATAAAAAATAAAGTAACATAAACGTAAACAACTCCATTAACAAAAAAACATAACAATTTATCTATTAATAAAAAATGGAATCTTCAGTTGAAAATCAAGCATCACATATGCAAACTACTTCATTAAAAAAATTAACTACTAATCAAAAATTAAAATGAATTTTTAGTTTGAAATGAAAAAATCAAAACAGAATGCATGTTTTGTATATCAACTAAACAAACTGAAATAGAAGACATTTGATATCTATAAAATGTATCCACCATAAACAGAACAGTCAAGTAGATGGGCATATTTAGAGAACATTTTGTATAAAAACACATGAAATAAAATTCACAAACACATAATGACATGTCATACATCATTTGATAACTATACAGAGTATACACCACAAAAGCATGTTATAAATATTAAAGGATTATTTGTGTTTGAAGTTAAAAAAGACATGAAAATTTAACATAAGAACAGTAGGTAAATGAGAAGTCTCACATCATTTGAAAAAACTATTTTATACTCATCTTATTGATTATGGAGTTTGTTCCAATGCAGAAAACCTGAATGAGAAGAATGATCAGAAGAGTAAAATAAATGCAACAGTATAATTTCATACAAAAAAAGACAATAAGTGATGACATACATACAAATAAATGGAAGAATATTTAATAAAAATTTCTCTCATGAGTTGAATACCAGGGCCTTTGTTACTACTCTATTCTTTGGAACTTCAATGGTCATCTATGGGTAGGGGGCATGGAAAGTGCATATTACATTGGCGACAACCCTTTTATTTCTTGTAGTGGTCGATGATTTGGCTGGCATGACCAGTTGCTTGAACTCCAGTTCAACATCTTTGAATTTTTGGGAAATTTGAGAAACCAGAGGTGGTCTTAAAAATGTGGCAATCCCTTTATATTCTGCTATGAACTACTTATTTCAGCATATTGAGAAATATGCATGGAAACAAATATTAAGTCAAAATTAGCAACTCCAACCTTGGAAGAAATATGACTATAAACATCATAACTTCTAGTATCCAAACAAAAACACAATTAGAATTATTTATTTTTGGAGGAAATACAATGGAAAAAAGTCATGTAGCAACTAATATATATATTATATTCAAAAGTTTATCAAATCATTCAGCTTCAAAACAATTTTGAATTTAGTTTCAAAGGACAAACTATAGATTTTTTAATATTTCACAATTTTGTATTTGAAGTTGCAACTGGTTCAGCCTATAAAAAACTCAATGTGAATTGTTTAACCACAAACATATTCATCTGATTTCATAACCTTCTATAAAACCATTCAGAGACAAATCTTCTGGTGCTAGGAGAAAATAACCAACTGTAGAATTTATAAGTATATCTACTTTTCCAAAATGTTTCATATTTGATTCAATGAATCCTTGAATCTTCTTGATTGAGAACATACCAATAAAAGACAACAACCTATTAATGTCATATAAAAACATAAAACAACTATTAATGTTTTATGCATGTCCTTCAATCAAGAAAGATATATTAGTATCAAGGTGAATGAGAATATCATAAAAAAATTATCTGTCATCCAATCAATGATGACTATTTAAATTATGGCACTATCAACTGGAAAGTCACTAAGAAATGAATAATCTCCCTATAATAATTGTGCATGGTTCTTATTGCCAATCAATTGATATTATTACCATCTGTGACATGAAATCAATATTCCTGGCATGAAAATATGAAAATTTGATATATGGTTTCAAAAAGAGGATACGAGATCCCTCTCTTATTTAATTAGTTTACAATTTCATTTCTTTTAGTAAATTGGAATTATTTCTACTGAAATAAAAAAAATATAAATAGTATAATAAAATATAACTATATGAATACATATCAAAAATTAACCTGCAAGCCACTCATTCTAAGGAAGTATTGATAATTTGAAGTATAAAACAAATAGCCACCAATAATCGGTTCAACTTTTTCATGGGCCACAATAACCTGCAACAATAACTTGAATCCCCTCTAAATAACAGATTCATTTAAATCATGATGAAAGTTGAAAATCTCAAACATACCGATTATGAGGAATACAATGATGATCCAAAAATACCTGAAAATACAGTAAACTATATGTTATAAAATGAAAAATGTAAAATAATGGCAAGAATAAAAACATGAAATTTACAAATTTAAATTTGAATTAATAGAAAAATATATTAGGAGAAATACCTTGAAGTTGTGTTACCGTTGCATTAAAAAACCGGAGATGGTGATAAGAAACCTAAATTAAATAAGACATGTCAGCACATTGGGAACCATTACAATGATCTTGAAACATACAAACAATTTACAGATCGTGGATAACATTGAATTTGGTAGAACATGCATCAAAATAAAATGACCCACTGATCCAAAATATTATCTGCAATTAAGCACATACATTTTTCAAGATCCCAGGTTTGGAAAATACCTTAAATCAAAATGATGTAACTATAAACATCCAGGGGTATTCCATAACTTTTCATTTCTTCGAAAACAATAAATGCATCGGACAATTCACTGCTGAGACACAGACCATAAATAACTGCTCCAAAATAAAGTTACCATTGAATGGAAGAATAAATTACTGGCGAATGATAAAAAATATTGGGGAAAAATATAAAAATTCATAAAATAGAATGTATAGAAAATTATGAAAGAAAAATTTACTATATACGGAACGACCCGTCGCAATTTCATCGAAGGAATAGATTCTTGTTATGTTGAAGGACAACAGATGTGCCCAATAAGCTAAAGAGAATCTGATAATATTTGTAGGGCGAGCAGCATGTCGGCCAGAGGTCATTAGCAGAAAGATACGGATATTGAAGACGCGGGAGTATGTCAACTATGAAGAAATTCCTCACCGGGTTGAAAGGCATGGAGGATACAGCAGAACAAATTTTGTGGGTGCCATAGGAAGACTCAACAGAAATCTCGAGTCACAGGGGGTTCAATTCAATGGGATGATATTGGTTTGAAGTGGAGAAAGGATTTTCTCAATGAAGTTAGATGGATCATAATGTTGGCGTTGCTAAACAGGAACCGTTGGATGAGATGAGGGGAATCGTTGGGAGGAACCAGAGTCAAATAGGATCGATATCTATAGGAGGACAGTGTAGGTGTTTTGTTGGATCTGTAGGAATAGGCGAGGGTTATTGCGACCAAGAAACCTTAGAACCAAAGTAGAGGAGTCGTAGGCGGAGCTAGCTGAGGGCGACAGAGGATGGACAGGACAAGGCGGAGCAGGCAGTAGGTGGATGAGCGTATGGAAATATTATGGAACCCTAATCGCGAGCGTGAGAAGGTTGGAGGGAGGTAACGGAAAAATGGATGGGGAGGAGTGATGTGGAGGGCTGAGGTGGTGACATATAAGCTAGAAAAATTTCTACTTTAGTAAATACTAGTACATCGCCCGTGCATACGCATGGCATCATAAATGAAATCTAAACTACAAAATGCATTAGAAATATGATAAGTGATCAATGAAAATTAATAAATAAAATATTGAAATTATAAATCTATTCATAGAAACAAAGTATGAAAATATAACTTCTAGATAATTGAAATAGGTAAACAATGAAACAGAATCGTGGTAAGATAACTTGACATTGGAAACAAACATTAGTTGTCATTTTTATTTCACATTGGAAATAGAACTATGGAATGTTATTTAACCATGATAAGAGAACATAAATATAGTTTCAGTAGCAGATACATGTTTGAAAACATTAACAGGAACCATGATTTTCAACAACAGCGGGTGTGCAGATCAGATTACAATTCATGTCATCAGAATGTGAAGTCAACAGCCTCCAAGTACTACCATGTATCATTGATGTAGAGTAGTAGTTTTTCATGTTTCTTGAAAATTATATTGATCCCTACAATATATAATTAGAAATGAATGTGAGTAAATGATACATTTTACTATGAAAAAATAACTGGTTAATCTAGTGAAGTGAAAAAAACGTGTCATAATTAAATGGATTAGTTATTTACAGTATTCATCTATGAAAAAAGCTTTATAAAAATTCAATGAAAAAAATTATTAATATGAAAATGAAAAATCACTACTAATTGAAATAAATAATAGAAAATAGTAATCGGGTACGCTTTATCAGGAAACAAACATGAAATATTTGAAAAACTGAAATATGTTTAAGTGGAGACAAACTTAAATCCATCCTTGCTACCTAGGGAATTACCTCTCCCCCGCATAGCCCCTCACCACTACCCTACCCCTCCCCTGCCCTCCGTCCTTCCATCCAGATCCCCCTTGTCCATCCCTTCCCTGCATTGCAGCCCTCACCTCTCCATCGACCCTCCTATCCCCTCAGCCTAGACCCTCGTCTCCCCTCCCCCCTACCCAGCCCCTCCCATCCACCATGCTGAGCCCCTCCCCTCCCCCCTGCCCAGCTTGTCACCTCCTCCTTTCCCAGCACCTCCTCCTACCTCTCTACCTAGCTCTACCCCTCTCCTCCCCAATCTTCTACTTGTCCTCCCTCCCCTGCCCAGCCCCTCCCCCCACTCTACCCAGCTTGTAACCCCCCCCCCCAATTTCCCAACACCTCTTCCTACCCCCTACCCAGCTCTACCCTTCCCCTCCCCCTCCTCTTCTTGTCTCCCACCCCATCCCAACACCTCCCCCTCCCACCTCCCCTCCCACCTCAGAAGGTAATATGTTGACCACCCCCCACCAGGCTCGTCCCCCCTTCCAACTCCTCCTCCCTCCTGCCCATCACCACCCCCACCCCATGACCACCCCACCCCTCCCCTCCCCCCTTCCCAACCCCTTCCATCCCCTCCCCCCTTAGAAGCCTCTGCTCCCACCCCATCCCAGCACCTCTCCCTTCCAACTCATCCTCCCTCCTGCCCAGCACCAACCTCACCAGGCCCCTCCTCCCTGTCCAGCCCCTTTCCCACCAGCCCCCACCAGGCCCCCTCCCGCCCTACCCCTTCTCCCACCAGCACTGAAATACATCAAGTGAAAGTTGACATGCAATACAGGAAGAATAATCTAAGTCACATGACAGAAAAAAAAATAGAAGATACAATCACCTGATATCGTATTACCTTTCATATCTGCAGAACATATCAGTCATTCTTTTCTATTTTTTATTTTAATTTATCCTTCATTCAGATTGCCATATTTTTTCCCTGACCTATTCTACCGACACTTTTAGGTGGGATATGTTGAGATTTCTCAATAACATCTTCATTAAGAAATTCAGTCAGTAGGTTTTTATGCATATAGAATATGGTTAAAAGAAGCATCAGATCTTGGAGCAATTACAATATAGGATTAAAATAAAGGCTTGTAAAGCAAATTCTAAGGGGGGAAATATATATATACCTGAATACTTGATGATATCATAGAAGATGTTTCAAATATAGTTTCATCCTTTGCACTGAGTCAAAATGATTCAACATTATGATGATCCTATGATAGAACAATAAAGCATTAATCTAGTTGCATGTTCTTTACACACATGGAAGTAAAAATGATGATAATGGATTATATTGTAACTGACTATGTTCATGAACACTACTTAAATTTGTATATCCACTTCTCTAACGATGTTTTATATAAATAATAACACAAATAACTATTTGTTGTCTATCCATATTAATGATAATAGGAATATGTAATAGAATCTACCTATAATTCTATGAAGCTATCATTGAAATTGGTGATATAGTTTTCATTTTCAATAATGAATATTACCTTGAATGAATTTTTTTCTACTGAACGGTGATGATTTTGAATATTATAATTTGACACTTCAATTGATAGGAGAACCTTTTTTGATTTGAAAATAGTCATTTTAGTAGGAAAACCGTACTCATCATCAAAATTATTAAGAAAAAAAGTAAATGTTAGTTTAAATGAAGTGAACATATTTTGTCATTATGCTATTTTATTATCTAGTAGTACCTGAATCAAATAATCTCGTAAATCTAAAGCAGTTTTTCTCACAAATTGCATTACTTGTTTATCAAATAAGAAAACTGATAAGGAGTCTATGGAATCAATCACAAGCAGCTGCACTCTAAATCTATTGATTTATAAATATGATTACAAAGGGATGTAGGATAAGTAAAATTAATTACTATTGATATATAAAATAACTAATAAATTGTTAAGAAGAAGAACAAATAAGAACCTGGGAACTGTGCAAGTTATAGATATCTTGCAGTTGTTGCACCAAATTTTTCCATCAACAGTATGCAATTTTTTCATGCAATAATTTCATAAATCATAGAACCAATTGTGATTTTTTTGAATTTTTTTTATAGTGACTGAAATCAAGCACTTTGTAGGCTGTCCAACATTGAGAATAATGTAGATAATGAAATTGTATAGTACTGTACTGGTACATCCAGATTATTAAAGTGCATAATTTAAATTGTACATTTGCTGTATACTGCATACCAGATCACAATTCTTGACTTCATAAATCGTTTTTTTATTTTCCCAATATAGCAATGGTGTAGAGGAAAAATATGGGTTTGTTGGTGCTGGACTTCGATTCTCCGATGCCATTATAAATGTACATCTGAATATTGAAAAATGCAACTCAAATGTCAAGCATAATATGTCCATCTATCATATAGTAAACAATGGACAACATATACAAAAATCACAATTAAATCAAGTATCTAGAGCAACTTTTTCTGAATGATTCAACATCTTCGATATCAAGATTGAAAAGGATTTTCGCCAAATTAATGGCAGTTGTAAGTATAAGAGTTTCTGAAAGTAGTTTTAAAATGAATTCATTTGGAATACTGGTTTAAAACTTTTTAAAAGCATTGAATAAACGAAATGGCAATAAGGCATTATGTTATTAGAGGGCATACTATTCAATTTCTTAACTCTGACAAGTTTCAATATTAAAACAATTGATGAACCAATATTTTCTTCCAAGTAAGATGACGTCTGGTTAGCATAGTCACCCCATAAACTGCATTTAAGTTGTAACCCACTGCAGAAAAATATGTACCGCATAATGTTAAATATAAACAGCAGGTCAGATATACTAAAAGTCCGTAATGACTAACCTTTCATCCTGTAAGAAAATTTTCATCTTGAAATTGGAATTACCCAATACTTCAAGAGGATGTGAGCAATGTAAATATTTAATAATTTCTAAAACAAATAAGAAATAAGAAAAGGTAATGTACTGTAAGCTAAAAATAGTTGAAAGTAATCCATAAAATTATGTATTGATCAATAGAAAAACTTTAGAAACATTCTTAAAATGTTACAGAAATCTCAATAAATGTTTACCTATTAAATGTTGCTTTGAAACCCTTCTCTAAATTATGTCTTCAAAATAAGTAAAATCGAAACATAAATGTGGTAGCAGTGCATCACATGGTCGGACATGCATTGTTGATGTGAATAGTACTCGACATGCATGTCTAGTTCCTAAGTAGGTACCTTGATTAGCAGCTATCTGCAAGTTCTGTATGAAATAGCACATCCCTTCACGCAATATATTTTTGAACTTAGATAGAGTTTGACACCCAGTAATAGTACAATGTATCTTTGTTTTCTGTAGAAATAAATTTATAAGAATGTCAAAAATTAAAATACATATAAATCAACTTGAAAAATATGTGGTATACTTGAAATGAGAAGAGAAATTAAATAGAAGAAAGATAATATGAAGTCTATTTTTTCCCTGACTTGTTCTCTCATACAAAGTATCCTTTGCAACCTTGCATCTCTCGATGCTGATGGTGTCTGTATCTTTGTTTTTTTGTCTTTATGTTGAATTGTCAAGTTTTAGAATGCAACCAAAAGATGTTTAAACATAGATTCAATTTAAAATATACTGACAAGACAGTTGACGGAGAATGCATGTTTCAATTCTATATGATATATCTTATAAACATAAATAGGCAGTGTACTATGATTTTACTGAACGAAACTTAAATCAACATGAAAGAATCATATATATGTTATACAGAAATGATACATTTGAAAATAGCATAATTAATTAAAAACAATGCAGTACAAGAACACATATGCAAAACAGTTTGAATGAATACCTTGTATGGATATTGAGGAATATTTATGTAGTGAAGATGGATGGAATGGCGACTAAGTATTCTGTAAACCTGAATAAGAATTGTACTGTGATTGCAATGAACCACAGTTATACCAACATCAAAGAATCATATATAGGTTACATAGAAAATATATAGTTAAATATACTAATTGAATGTCACATAATGCAGTAAATGGAACCCATAAATAAGCAGTGTACTGTGATTTTACTAAACGATAGTTATACCAACATGAAAGAAGCATTTATACATTATATAGAAATGAATCATTTGAAAATAGCATATCCAATTAAAAACAATGCAGTACGGGAACACATCTGCAAATCAGTTTGAATGAATACCTTCGATGGATATTGACGAATATATATGCAGTGAAGCCAGATGGAATCGCGACTAAATTTTATGTAAACCTGAATAAGCACACTACTATGATTGCAATGAACCATAGTTATACCAACATCAAAGAAACTTATATAGATTACACAGAAAATATAAATTCAAATCTTCAAATTGAATGTCACATAATGCAGTAAAAGGTACACATAGTTAAGCAGTGTATAGTTATTTCACTAAACGACACTTATACCAATGTTATAGCAACATCAAAGAAATATCAACATCAAAGAAACATATATAAATTAGAAAGATTCAAGAGCGGGACTAAATATTCTGTAAACCTGACGAAGCACTGTATAGTGATTGCAATGAACCACAGTTATAGCAACATCAAAGAAACATATATAAATTAGATAGAAAATATACAAGCAAATCTGCAATTTGAATGTCAACTAATGTAGTAAAAGGTACCCATACATGGATTGTAGTTGCATACTGATGTGAAAAATGGGACAAAATAGATGTGAAAACAATACTAGATGATTTCATTTGAACATCATATGGTAGAATGGAAGAATCTGTATATCTATTCAATGATGGGAGCTCATGTCGAGAGAAATCAAACCTGGACGATGCAATACCGACTGGCTAGCGAAGAGGATGAGGACTGTTTGTTTGACCTTCGTCGAAGCCAGCCGGTAGGACAAAACTGTTATATGGAGGTAATAGTAGACAGCACGCCGGGCACCGAATGGCGTCGCGGGAGGTGCGACTGAAAATTGGAAGACTGTATCAAATATTTTTGTCGAAGCAAGCTGGTAGCTCGAAACCCTAAATCAAATTGGAAGAGGGAAGAGCGTGCGGGTGGGAACACCAGATAGCGTCACTAGAGCTGTTAATGTAGAGTGGATGAATGTCGAAGGAAGCCGGAATGTCGAAGGAACCCAGAAGAAGCGAACCCTAATTCAGAGGGACGACAGGAGAGCGCGTCGGGGGGAGGCCGACTGTGTCGCGCGAGGGAGGATGGGAAAGTGAATGGAATTAGAAGGGAAGGGGACATGGAAGAAGGGTAAGGTGACACATAGGGCAAGAAGAAGCCTAATTTAGTATATATAATAGATATAAATTATCTTATATTGATTTAATACTTCTTTTTTTCCTATTTCATTTCAATTTATTTCATTTGTGTAATTTATAATTTCGAACTTTAATTATTAAAATTATTTATTCATATTCAATCAATGTTACCTTTTTTCCAATTCACACATCTCCATCAAACTTTTACCCTCAGTTAGCGATTTCTGCTCTCATCTGACATTCCCCGCCTCTGCCTCCTCCTCTCCGCCAGCCTCCGCCTCTGCCTCCTTCTCTCCGTCCGACTCCCTATCTCCGCCTCTGACTCCACCTTGTCCTCTCCGCCCGCGTCCCTACCTCCGCCTGCCTCCCTAACTCCGCATATCTCAGGTTTCCTAGGCTCTTTCGGCTTCCTACATCCGGTTCCTCCTTCACCTCCGCCTTCCGGGCTTTTTAGTATTCATTTACGTGGGTTCAGGTATGAAAAATGAAGTGATTAAAAGTACATTACTTATTTATACAGAGTATGCTAATGTCATGTTTAATTCAAGTATATGAACTTTTTTATTTCTTACAATATTTCTAGTTACATGTAAATAACACCCAATGAAATGAAGATATAATTTTTGTCCAAAACTATTGGTGGAAGTATTATCGATGTAATGATTTATTGGAACCATCATATAATAAATCATATGTGGAATAGTTTTCCAATAAATCTTGCTATTTTCCCTTAGTGAAGTTTTTTTTAATTCTTGGTATGGATTTTCATTCAGTTTTCTAGAAATAATATTCCCTAAGTATTCTACTTCTTGTTGAAAGAAATGGCACGTTTTCTTATTTGCATGTAGTTGGTTTTTCAGTAGTAAACAGAACACTTTATCAAGGTGTTTTTGATGCTCTAACCATGTTTTACTATAAATCAAAACATCGTCAAAAAATACCAGCACATACATTCAACAAAACTCCTTAAATACCAGATTAGTAATAGATTGAAAAGTTTTTAGGGCATTCATGAGGCCGAATGACATTATAAGATATTCATAATAACCGTCATGAGTTCTAAAAGTTGGTTTTCACTCATCACCTACCCTAACCTGAATCTGGTGAAACCCAGATTTTAAGTCTATCTTTGAAAAATAACAAGCCCCCCACAACTCATCCAACAATTCCTCTGTAACTGGTATTGAAAATATGTCAGGAATTGTCAAATTATTTAAAGCCCGTTAATCTATACACATGCATCATCCACCATCTTTTTTCTTGAAAAGAATAATCGGACTTTCATATGGGATGTTACTATTTCATATAAATCCTCTAGCTAATAACTCCACTTGTTTTTCTACCCAGTCTTTACGATAGTGGGAAAGCTTATATGGTCGTATGTTCACCGTTTTTCCCCATCCTCTAAAGTTATGAAATGATCTATTATTCGCCTCGGTGGCAGTCCCTGTGGATCTTCAAAAAATTTCTGATGTCTCTGCTCAATCCACTCTTTCTTCTATTGTAAAAATCTATGTTGTTCATTCTCCTATTTCTGAACTATTTCTATTCTTGGTAAGGTGATTTGGGCTTTCCAAATCCATCCTTCCATAGCTAACATCTTCTTTTGAAAATTCTGATGTAATTCCACTGCACCCAGTGCCTTCTTCGTCACCCCTTGTAACTTGATTTCTTTCCCCTACCATAAAAAATCCATATTTTTATCACCCCAATGAGTCATCACATTCCCTAAGCTCTTCATCCATTGCAGACCAAGAACCATTTCCAAACCTCCTGTATAAAAAAAATGCTTCAATAGAAAAAACAATTTTTTCCAGACATATCATTACCTTCCTGCATACTCCTTGTGACAAAATCCGGTAACCACCCCAAGCCTAATTCCAAACGGCCTAGTTGGTTCAACTTCCAACGATTCTATTTTAATAAAAGTCTTGGAGATGAAGTTGTGTCTAGCACCACGATCAAAAAGTTCCAGTACAGGAATTCCAGAAATGTTTCAAGCCAAACATATCGATTCCATTCCTTCCATGCCCATGCTTCGGAACTCAAACCCCTCCCCAGTATGATTTTCTTGCTGAATCTTGTTTATTTGATTTTGTATTCCCTGCTCCAACTCCAAAGCAGTGCTACTTTCATTTTCTACCTCCTCATTTGGGTCATTGTATTCCCAAACAACAACCCTCAAATACTTGTCAAGACATCGATGCATTGGGCCAAAAGTTTGTCCACACCGAAAACACAACCCCCTTCGTCGTCTTTCTTCTCGCTCTTACCGACTTATTGCCCTCACTCCAGACCAACATTCATCGCCAACTTCCCTTTTAAGTTCCTCCTCCATTTTGTTTCATTCTTCCATTGTCCTGTTATTCTAAAAAAAATTCCCCCTACAGTCTGAACTCGTAGGGCTGGTGGTATTGACTGTCGCCCTCATACATTCCTGAGTACCCCTTCTCCCATCAATTCCCGCTCCACTTTTCAAGATAAAGTGTGAAATATTAATTTATTAGTAGGTTCATGAGTAGACACAATTCTCAATTTTTGGATGCAATCCACCCATAAACAAACTCATGTACCATGGGTACAGAAAATCATACTGGGGAGTGTAAATGATAGCCATCCTGTCTATTTATAGTTGTTTATCTAGCCAAACAAATCCTTCACTGTAAAAGAAGGTAGCTCTACCCTCTACATAACAAAACACAAGTTTTTTTCAAAATTCATATCTTCTGGTGTCGCGCTACTCCCAGCACCTCGCACAAGATTATCTCCGGAATAACCTTCATCTCCAACCTTTGCTGAAGCGACTTCCTCAGGTCTTCTGAGTTTAGTTTCTAGTCCAGCTGGTATTTCTAAAGACTTCATCTGTTCTAAAGTTTATTCTTCCATTTTCTGAATGCACTGACTAAGTCGTTCCTCTGTCTGTTGCGCCATCCTCTGACTCTTAGTATGTCCACGAGTCAAACGATTTAAACTTTCTTGGACTGATTCCATAGTCCGCTGGGTTCGTTCCCCAACGGAGTCACCAAAAATGATAGGTTCTAGAACCAAAAGAGATTCTAATAGGTTTATCTGAATTTTGTATACTAAGAGAAGAAGTTTTGAAAGAATTTCATTATCACGACATGTTATAGTATATAAAAGAGAGAAAGAGTTACAAGTATAATCTTCCAAAAGCTTCTGGAAACTTATCTAGAAACTATAAGTAGAAGTAAAAACACCTAAAAGATGTCAACTCCTTCGAGTATGTTGATCTCCACACAGCTCTAGTTTGAATCCCAAGCTGGAAGTGGTTTCGCGCCCCATCCGATTACCCCTCCTACCTATTTATAGTTGGTTTTCCAGATTAACCAAATTTTTGAGATGCATTACCCGAATTACCCCTCCTGTGTTGGTAGGTATGTAGAATAGGGGGTCGGGACTTAAGAATAGGTTAGGAATGGTCAGGAGTACTAACGGTCGGCCACTTCATCAATGTTGTTGCTACCTCTCCTGAGTCCCTCCTCCCACTACCCCTTGTTGCTACACGTACGCCATCCGTACAAACTTCGTCATCCACTCATGCCATAACTTCCACCTCTCCTGAGTCCTACCACCTCCCACCGTTGCTACCGTTTCTTGTTGCGCCATTTGTGTCAACACTGTCGACGTCGTCGTCGCCCACCTATGCCGTCGTCCCCATGGTCATGGCCTCCCATGATTCTCGCCCCCCCTATCACTAGGGCATCCATTATCATGATAAAGATCACTTGGTCTCTGGTAAAAGGCATTCATTGGGAGGACATTTTTGGGTGGGATCTGCGTCAAGTTTGGAATGGTGGCTTAAAACAAGTTTCTGTGATCGATTGATGATTTTTTTTTGTTTGTTGAAAGTGGTTTTTGATCGCGTTCACCAAAAATTGACTGATTTGCATATTTTACCCTTTATGTATCTTGAAATTGGTCTGTTTGTAGGTTTGTTTCTTTAGTTTATAGATTTTCACATCTTTGCGATATGTTTATACAATTACATCTATCTTTATTGTTTTCTTTTAGACCCTACTTGCATGTTGAGAAAGATCAATCATTCACACCTTGATTGTGATCATTCTGCTTGAATGTCCTAATCTATCAGCATTTCATTTGATCACATATTTTTCTTTTTTGGTTCAATCTGTGTCCAATTTAATAGTGGTGACTCATTCATTTTAATAAATTTCATTTGAAGCGATTTTGGAAAACTGAGTTGTGGGAGGTACAAAGGAGATGTTGCCTGGGTGAGATCACTGAGAGATGATTTTTTCCCCTAACCCATCCAACCCGACCCAACCCGATCCAATATAGGTTGCGTCGGGTTGGGTACAACTACAAAAATAACACAAACCCGACCAGACCCGACCTGACCCGACAGGTCTTATTTTGATTGGGTTGTGTTCAAAATACACCCTGACCTGACCGGACATGACCCACAGACACCACTACTCACGTGTCAACTCTTCCATAGTTAGGGTAGGTGGTGGTGCTCTCTGAATGGTCTGCATGAAGCACAAGAACCCATCACAGAACTGTGCCTCATCACCTATGTCTTGTACATCCATTGATGCCACAATCGACACTATTGTAGGATACACTAGTGGCACATGGTCCACCAACTCTGGAGTGTGGTCTTTTCCACACTCCCATGGTGCGGCTATAGGTATGTGTGGTGACATGCCTCTACAATGCCAAACACACACCTTAGATTGAGATTTTTAACAAAGTTTGGAGCTCAAAAGCACTGACATTTAAGCAGGATAGGTAAAAGACTCCCTTTATAAGAAAACACCCCTCTGCCTCCACCATGAGTCAGGTCCGGGCGTCATATAGATCAGGCATAAGCAAGAGACACTATAAAAAACTCACTAATAAGGTTGGTTCTGGTCAAGTTCTCCACCGTAAGAAACTCAAGTTTCCATTTTATTTTACATGAACTCACATTTTCATTCCCATTTTCCATTTGAATTCATACTCATTTAACATTATACCACAATTCAATTAAAAAGGTTGAACCAATGGTTCACCAAATTACGATCCATGAGGGCCCATCCTCCTAACGTCCCAGACCGGTAGCCGCTAAACTGGTGATCCGAGCTGGTTTGCCACAAGAACTCAAGGGTGCCTCCTCAGAGGCTACCGACTAGTAGCGGGGGTTTAAGGTGGATCTGTGAAGAGACTATACCCCCCATATCAGAGTGCACAATGAGAAGTAAATAACCAAATATCATACATATCAGAGTAATGTAGAAAAATAAATAAACTAAAACTGAATAGTTGTGTAATAAGATGAAAATGCAGTAAAGTCCCAAACAACCATGTAATACATACAACCATGATCGCCCACTGGACCAATGATATATAAAGAAATAAACTGAAAAGTAAATACAATAGGCCCCACCAACACCAGGTTGTATCACATACCCGGTCTCCAGTACCCTGTCAAGCTGCTCCAGCCCGACCAGTCGATTCCACACGAGCATCCCGCTCAACCATGCAATCTAGGTCCTCAACCCTATCTATTGGGCATCCGTGCTCAATCTGAAAGCAGACAAAAGGTCTGTACACACACCGAGATGCACGTACAGGGGTGAGAAATAAATCCCAGTAGGCCACTGATTAGCCACTAAATGAGGCTAATATTCATTTTTAATATATATAATATTCATGTTCTTTATTATTCATAAACACCATTTTGGTGCATTTTACACTTTTAACATCATTTCACATTATGATTGTAATACCTTCTTAAAATGTACTATTATGTGGTACATTTTTGAACATCATTTGAAGTACCCAATGATTCATCTGATTTTAAAGAATCTAATTATACATATTTTAATTTGATATTTTTTGAAATTTATATATACTTCAATATGAACATGTTTTATTCAGGGATCAATGGAGAATTAATGGAAGAATATGAGGATATTTTGTGATGAGAGGAAACAATTGTGGAGAAGTCAGATTGGACACCAGATCACTGATGAGACTATGGGGCCCAACATAGAGGCCCAATGAATCCCAAATTTCGTCGTATTCTAGAAGACATGTACAGGAACAAATAACTCTTCAGGATCCAATGCTAATTCGGCTTCCATGGTGTCCCTTTAGGTGGCCCAAGTTAGAGATAAAATTATGGGCCAGATTCTGCGGCCCAGAAAAACAGTCCACTAATATAATCATATCTCCGAATCCAAAACTCCAAATGGGCCCAAATTTTACATTCGGGTAGGAGACATCTGGGGCTCCATTTTATTATTTTATGTCCCACTCTGATTCTTCCATATAGAAGTACTTACAAGCACGTATTTTCGGTGGAAGCAAGCTGGCTGCCAACTTGGGTCAAGGGTGGAAAAGTCTCCTCTCCCTTACTTTCCACCACCCTAGGCCTACCATACTCAAGTGGGATCTTTTGTACTACTGGAGGCTCAACCCAAGGGCTCAAAAATTCCTATTTAAGGCAGTGGTGTTGGAGGATTTAAGGATCTTGGGTTTTTGGTTTAATTGTAATGTTATGCTGCCACTTTGTGTTTGTAATCGCATTTCAATTTCCATGTAAGTTTCCTTTTTGTACTTCTTTGTTCTTAATCAACATATTTCTCTTATATTATTCCCATTTCTTTAATTAAAACTTTATAATCACAAAACACAGTGATATCTCTTTGTTTTTCTGAATTAGTTCACACATAGGTGTGAATATCATTCACACACACGGAGGAGTGCTCGTTATTTCCGCGGTTTTAATTTCTTCAATCTAATTCTTGTAAGCCATATTCCGCCCACCATTGAGAGTATACCATAAATGGAGGGATAAAATTTTAATGGGTTGATCTAAAGAATATGAAAAGGCTGGATTGAATGTTATTTTATGAACTAATTGTTGTTAATTGGTTAACTAATTTTAGACTTCCATTCTTTAGTTATTTCCACTCTTCATCTTCATTGTGTTTGAGGAAGATAAATCCAATTACTAAAATGACCATATACCTTGGAGACATCATGAATTTGGTTATCTAAGTGTGTAGGGGATTAGTAATTGAGTTTAGTTGCATCAAACCAGAAAATGATGAAGGTAGTGTTATTTTGAAGAATGGATTCATCAAGAATTAATTAAACCAAAATTGTCTAAAGAAGTAAAATTCATTCAATCCACCCCTAGCATAATTTTAAGATCAACCCATTTTCATTTAATTAAATTCACTTAGGTTTATTAGTGTTCTTTAAAACCATCTAAAATCAAAACCAATTTGGCCACTTCATAGCCAAAAATCCACCTCATAGGTTGTGTGTCTTAGGTATCTTCTTAGGACTCAGTGGATTCGACAACCCAATATAGACTACAAGGACTGTTCTACCTTCATCTCTTGGGTAAATTTGAGTGTGAATCAGCCACCCCCAACAGTGAACCTATAAACTGCTGCCATAAGTTCATGCTCATGAAATATGTTCAACCTAACCAATATATAATATGAAAACAAAATATAAATAAACGATCGTCGATCTGTAGGTCCAAGACCTCGATTGACCATACATGCTTCGGCCAATGACGGAATATGTCTGAGCTCCTCTCAAGGACCGTGCATCCCAAACAACCTTCGGGCTTCATTCCCATGGCATCCATAACCAACCTAACAAAATTGAAACCCATCCTTCGGTAGTCTTATCAATCTAGATTCTAATCTAAGTTGTCCCATCCCACAATCTCATAACCCAACATTGTATCATATATGGAACCTCGACACCTCTGTCCCCATTACCACACAAGTGTTCAACCAAGCCCAAACCTTCAGTCTGACATCTATCTCATGTATTGTAACCATAGTGCATGAAGCATCAATCCCTCACATTAATCATGTATTTGAAATCAGTCTGGCATCTTAACAATAATTCACGAAGGTCACTGGTCGACACACAAGGATCCTTAGTCCAAGTGTCCAACCTAGATCCGGTACACCATACCCGGCCATCCCAACCACTAGGTCACAAGTCGGCAAACATGGAGCATCAGTCCATGAATCCAACTGGGACTCGGAACGTCATGTATGACCATCTCATCCTCAATACAGAACGCCATGTTCATACCCTTGGGTTCCGGAGCATCAGTCCTTCCCCCAAAAAACACGGTACACCGGGGAGTGGAACATCAGTCCAACCTCCCAAAACCATTCATCATGGGACGAAAAATATGGATCATCACTCCATGAATTCAACCGGGACTCGGAATGCCATGTCCGACCATCCCCAATCATTCCATACACAACATCAGTGGTTCCTAGAGCATCAATGTGAAACCTAAACCAAACTGTAATCTACACTTTCCCAGGACCTCAGTCTAGCAACAAACCACACACATGCGTCATCACATCCACTATACTCAACAGTAAAAATCAACATACCTGGAACCTCAGTCTAACACTCAAACCATATACCATCCATCGGTATCGATACAGATTCTCAATCCAACAAGCTTAATTACGAATATCTGGAACTGTAACCATGGATATTCTTTCCAACTTTCTCAGCCATCACTGCCCCTACTAGTAAACTGGGTTCCAAAACATGGCAACCCAATTATATCAAACCGCCCCATGGGATTAATCCAAGTTTCATCCTCAACAAGTAAAACATGACAATGACTGGATATACATCCATCTCAGCCAATAAAATCTTAGCCCCATCGTCTCATACATCATCCTGGGTCCCAAGGAACACCAATAACCGAACTACATCATCACATGCATCCACTCAGGGCCATCCTATCAATCGGTCCCACACATGACCCTCAGAATCCACACATAAACTAAGGCATCCTTTCTTGGATCCTCATAATTAACACTCAAGAAAAGACATCCTCTCAAAACCCTGGTAACCACCAAACTCACAAGGCAAGAACTAACACATGAAACATCCTCAAGTGACCCTCAACAACCTCCAAATGATCCTTGATCAACGACATTACCCCAAGGCATCCAAAATCAATCCCATGCCACATAATAATTATCAACTATCAACCATGGCATACAATGATCACTTAACCAGAAACCTGCCCACCAAGGGCGTCATCAAGAGTCCCTTAGACTCAACTTCACACCATAACAACACTATTCCATAACCACAATCCTATGGTGTCAACATAGCTCTAAAGGCTCCATCCAACCTGATCCTCAAATATAGGATCTAAACCTTAGCTGCTCTAACCTTGAGGCACTAGTCCCGATTCGCAAGGAAAACCGAGATCATCTCATAGATACTACTCAAATCCTATCTTCCGGGATTCATCTAAGAAACCTCATGCAAAACACCATAGTACACTCATGCCATATCAAACACGGAGCTCATAACCCTCACTCGGGTCTCAATGCTCAACACCCATCCCACTGAAGGATTCTGAATCCAAACCTCAAGGAAATCCTCCTTCTGAACCAAATTTTCCTAAAACACCTTTTGGATGACATATATATATCAAAAGGATCCCACCATTGCAATATATGCGAAAAAATGCTCAGAATGGTCTACTCACACACCCAATTATGACTTCTAGGGAACAAAATGCCCAAGACCTCTAAGATGGAAAAATTACAAGGTGTGTACTCTAATATCTCCTCCTGGCCATGTACTTTTACATGGCTAAAGAAACATGGGGTTTGCCTATGTAAAACTACACGGCCTGTACCCAAAGTACACGATGTGTACTTTCCAAAAACCATCTTTATGTGTTCTTTTTCAATTGGCCGGACACACGACCATGTTCTACTACACGTCTTGTACTTCTAAAAAGTCCTTCCCTGAACATGAAGAACACAAGGAGTGTGTTCATAGAAACACACGCTGTGGAGACGGGATTTGATATGAGATACCCCTCCAAACCCTTTTGAAACCCCCAGTTTTCCCAAAATAAGTACACATGGATCCCCATGGGGTCTCTAGTAGTCAGGAATTAAAACTTGAAACAACTAATCTATATGGATTTGGGGCATACAACTCAAAATCGGCCTACCTCAAAGTGTAAACATCAAATCTTTGGGTTCAAATCTGCTCTCAGAAGCTGCCCCACCTCGATCTAGTCCTGATCTACGTCAAGGATGAAGTACGGAGACATTTCCCCTCTTCGTCCGACCGTCGCGGGTGAGGGAGGTGCCCTCCCTCCTCTTGCTATGCGTAGGAACCCCAAAATGGGGGGGGGGGAGACTTAATTTAATTAATTTAATTACCCATTTTACACCCATCCCAAGTTCCAAAACCCAATGCAAGTTTATACCTTGCTTAGGAAATAACTCCCATTCCGGACTCAACCGCGGATTCAGAATCTCAATCCGATGCTCCATTCAAGATATTCAGCCACCCAAAACCACTCGACTAATTTAATATTTAATTAATTAAATATTAAATATTTGGCCAAAACTCAAACTACTCATAATTCCACCAAACTCCTGTCCAAAGGAAAACACCCTATTCTGGGACTAATGGAGTAGTTAGAAAGATTATCCAAGACCATCTACTACAGTAGAATGACCATTTTACCCCTCATGAGCACCCGTGAACAAAAATTTAAATCACTACTCAAATTTCAAAGTCCAGAAAACTCGGGTCTCTACAACCTCCCCACCATAAACCTTATCATCCTTGAGAAGTCTTGGTGGTCTTCCAACCACACATCCCGACCCACATTTGTGATCACCCAAATCTCAACTTGTTGTGTTCTACTCAAAGAGGCCAACCGATTTTCTATGCACAACTTTTTAGAGGGCGTACAACCCATCAATGGTCAAGCCACTGATTTCCAACATTAACAAACCACATGGACAGTGCCTAACCTCACTCGTCCGTCCTGATACATCACATTATCATTTAAAACTCATAATCACACTCATGGTTCTCCCCACTATAGAAATAAACCCACACTTCGCATTTCTAAACCATGACGCTTCCCATTGTGGAAGTCACCTTTCAAAACACATTCTCAGTGGCCCACCAACCCACTCAACATGGTCCTCACTACATCCTCGACCCTTCCCCCACACTAGGGTCACACCACCATACTCGATTTTCTACTTGCCATAATAAGAGTATCCTTATCATCACCTCATAACTGAAAAACCTTTTCTACAGGCCATGCCCCAATCATGACCAACTGTGGAGCTGGATGTGGCCATCTTGCTCCCACCAGAGCAACAAAACCAAATTGTTACTCTTGCCCATTCTTGACATCCGAGAATGGCACCCATGGTATTCGTCGATATCTGACACATCATAGGTACCTCACTCACAAAAAGACAATGGTGTGCTCCCCACCCCCAATGGTGAACCTATAAACTGCTGTTATAAGTGCATGCTCATGCAATATGCTCAGCATAACTAAAATAAAATAGGAAAAAAAATATAAATAAACAATCGTCGATATGTAGGTCCAAGACCTCGACCGACCTTACCTGTTTTGGCCAATGCCAGAATATCTCTAAACTCGTCTCAAGGTCCGTGCATCCCAAACAACCTGCGGGCTCAATAACCATGACAACCATAACCAACCTGGCAAAACCGGAAACCAATACTTTGGTAGTTTTAGAAATCATGATTCTAATCTAAGCCATCCCATACCACGATCTCATAACCCAACATTATCTCATACTTGGAACCTCGACACATCTGTCCCCATTTCCACACAAGAGTACTACCAAGCCCAGACCTTCAGTTTGGCATCCATCTCATGTATCGTAACCATATTGCATTAAGCATCAGTCCATCACATAATCCATATATATCAATTCAATCATGCCTGGAGAATTATTCTGACATCTTAACAATAATTCACAAAGGTCACTGGTCGACATACATGGAGCCTCAGTCCAAGTGTCCAACCGGGATCCGGTACGCCATGTTCGGCCATGCCAACCACTAGGTCAAAAATCTAAAAACATGGAGAATCAGTCCATGAATCCAACTGGGACTCGGAACGTCATGTTCAATCATCCTAACCTTGATATGGGATGCCATGTCCATACCCTTGGGTTATGGGGCATCAATCCTTCTCCCAAAAACCACAGTGCACCGGGGAGTGGAGCATCAGTCCAACCTCCCAAAACCATTCATCATGGGTCGCCAAACATGGAGCATCCATCCATGATTTCAACCGGGACACAGAACGCCATGTTCGACCATCCTCAGTCATTCCATACCCAAAATCAGTGGTTCCTAGAGCATGAGTCTGAAACCTAAACCAAGCTGCATACTACACCTGCCTAAAATGTCAGTCGAGCACCAAACCACTTACATTTGTCATCACATCCACTCTACTTAGCAGTATAAATCAACGTACTCAGAACCTCATCCCAACACTCAAACCATAAACCATCTACTGGTATCGATACAGACTCTTAATCCAATAATCCTAATTACGAATATTTGGAACCATAACCAGGGATATTTTTTCTGCTCTCTCAGCCATCACTACCCCTACTAGTAAACCAGGTTCCAAAACATGGAAACCCAACTATATCAAACCGCCATATGGGATTAATCCAAGTCTCATCTTCAACAAGTACAACATGACAACGACTGACTATACGTTCATCTCACCCAGTAACATCTTATCCCCATCGTCTCATACATAATTTTGGGTCCCAAGGAACACTCATAATCGAACTACATCATCACATGCACCCACTCAGGTCCATCCTATCAATCGATCCCGCACATAACCCTCGGACTCCACACATAAACCGAGGCATCCCTTCTTGGATCCTCAAAACTAGCACTAAAGCAAAGACATCCTCTCTACCCGAGTAATCACCAAACTCTTGGGCCAAGCCCTAACACTGGAAACATAAACGATCCTTGATCAACAACATTATCTCAAGCCATCCAAAATCAATCCCATGCCACAGAGGCATTCTTAACCATCAACCATGACATACAATGATCACTTAACTAGAAACCAGCCCACCAAGGACATCGTCAAGAGTCCCTCAGACTAAAATTCACACCACAACGACACTCTTCCATAACCACAATCCTATGGTGTCAACCTAAATCTAAAGGCTCCATCCAGCCTGATCCTCAAATATACGATCTAAACCTCATTTGCTCTAACCTCGAGTCACTAGTCCCGATTCACAAGGACAACCAAGATCATCTCATAGATACTAATCAAATCCTGTATTCTGAGATTCATCTAAGAAACCTCATGAAAAACACCATGGGATGCTCATGCCATATCAAACACAGAGCACACAACCCTCACTCGGGTCTCCCAGCTCAAAACCCATTCCACAGAAGGATTCTGAATCCAAACCTCAAGGAAATCCTCCTTCCAAACCAAATTTTCCTCAAACACATTTTGAATGACCTCAATATGTCAAAGGGATCCCACCATCGCAATCTACATGAAAAAATGTTCAGAATGTACTACTCACGCGCCCAATTATGACTTCCAGGGAACAAAATGCCCAAGACCTCTAAGATGGAAAAAGTATAGGGAGTGTACTTTAGAGTACATGGCATGTACTCTAATCTATCATCCTGGCCATGTAATTTTACATGTCCAGAGCAACATGGGTTCTGCCTGTGTAAAACTACACGACTTGTACTTTCCAAAAACCATCTTTCCGTGTTCTTTTTCACATGGTCGAACACACTACCATGTGCTATTAAACGGCATGTACTTAGAGTACACGACGTGTACTCAGAGAACATGAAATGTCCTTCTAAAAAGTCCTTCCCTGAACTGGAATAACACATGGCATGTGTTCATAGAACCACACGCCCTGGAGATGATATTTCCAACAGGAAACCCCTCAGAACCTTCTTGAAACCCTTGTTTCCCCCGAAATAAGTATACATCAACCCCCATGGGGTCTCTAGAAGTCATAATAAGGCATTAAAACTTGAAAAAGACAAATTTATGGGGATTTGGGGCATAAAACTCAAAACTGGCCTACTTCGTTGCGTAAACACCGAATCTTCAGGTTTAAATCTGGTCTGGGAAGTTGTTGCTCCTTGATCGGTCTCGGTCTACGTCAAGGATGAAGTAAGGCGGCATCTCCCCTTATCCTCTTGGTCTGGCCATCGCTCGTGAGGGAGGCACCCTCCCCTATCATGCTGTGTGTAGGAACCCCAAAATGGGGGGGGGGATTTTAATTAATTTTAATTAATTTTAATTAATTAATTAATTATCCATTTAACACACGTCCCGAGTTTCAGAACCCGAAGTGAGTTTATACCTTGCCTAGGGAATACCCCCCATTCCTGACTCAACCACGAATTAAGAATCTCAATCCGACGCTTTTTTCAAGAGGTACAGCCACCCAAAACCACCCGACTAATTTAATATTTAATTAATTAAAAATTTAATATTCGGTCAAAACTCCAACTACTCAGAATTCCACCAAACTCCTATAATAGGTTAAAAACCCTATTTCGGGACTAACAGAGTGGTCATAATGATTATATGAGACCATCTAATTTGGTAAAATGGCCATTTTACCCCTCAGGAGGACTCGTGAACAAAAATCTAAATCTTTGATTAAATTTCAAAGTCCAGAAAACTGGGGTCTCTACAACCTCCCCACCATAATGCTTCTCTTCCTCAAGAAGTCTTTGTAGTCTTCCACCCACACATCCTGGCCCACATTTGTCATCATCCAAAGCATAGATCACTGCGTTATACTCAAAGACACCAACTAACGTTCTATGACAAACTTTGTATAGAGGGCGTCCAACCCATTAATGGTCAAACCACCACTTTCCACCATTACCAAACCACTAGGATAGTGCCTAACCTCACTCGTCCATCTTGATACGTCACATTATCATTTAAAACTCATCATAACACTCATGGTGCTCCACACCATAGAAATCAACCCACATTTCCCATTTCTGAACCACACACTTCCCATCGTGGAAGTCGCCTTACAAAACACTTTCTTAGTGGCCCACCAACCCGCTCAACGTGGTCCTCACTGCATCCTCGACCCTTCCCACACTAGGGTCACACCACCATACCCGGTTTGGTACTTACCACCTTAGGAGTATCCTTATCATCACCTCATAACTGAAAAACCTTTTCCACAACCCATTCCCCAATCATGACTGACCCTAGAGCTGGACGTGGCCATCTTGCTCTCACTAGAGCAACAAAACCTAACAACGACTATTTCTCGTTCCCAATATCTGAGAATGGCACCCATGGTATTCTTCAATATTTGGCCCAGCATAGAGACCTCACTCACAAAAAGCCGCTGGTGTGCTCCCCACTATGCGTTTTCAAACACACCGCTATATGAGGACAACATCATAGGAGGCCCCTTATCAACCCAAGGAAACATCTATAGAGCATGGAAGAAATCCAGTGCTCTCTTAGCATACTTAGGATGATGTCAAGATGTTGGGAATGAACGTATCTAAACTATGAGTATACTAAGAAGTCATCGACAAATACAATCACAACCCTATCTATTCCAGAATATCATAGTTCTATCCCAAGGCTTCGGGTCACCATGCCCACAAGCCTCTTACCACACATGCTAAAATTCTCAGCCCATTCACGGCCATGAGACCAACTCTAGTACCCCAGACACACACTCCTGTAACGTCCGATCCACAAACTAAATGATACGGCGCATCACCAATACCCACGTTTCCAAGTTTCCTCTCACAAAATCATTATGTGCCCTTGTGTAACCCATCCATAAAACCTGCTCCGACTTCAACAAATCACCTATCAAAAAAACTCAACTCCAAAGTCTAAACCATGCAAACTTGAGCACTTCATGTGCTCCTGATCCAGCCTAAATCCACCAGGCTCAATTCACTTGCACAACTATTTCTCGGGCTAGGCACCTGAACGAACCTGCCCCTATCAAAACCTAAAACAAAACACAGTTTCCGGCACACAAGATCACCATCTAAAAAACAAAATGCATCTAACAAGCCTAAACCTCAAACCCAACTCGTGGAATATTGCCACATGTCCAAAACACCCATTTGTGCTTCGCACACCGGACAACACACATAACTCAGTTGACCCCACTAACGAGTCACCCTCATGGTCAAACAGATCTAATTCCCTTTGGTCTGGAGTCACGTCAAAAAGGTCACTAGGCTCTCCTAGATATCCCTGCCGATCAAGTCTCGTATCACGACCCTAGGTTCCACCACCTTGGTCTAAGACAACTCACAGAAGGTCATAGCTCACGAGGCATCCACAAGCTCCCTTCTCTTTATCACGTGACATCAACTAGACAAAACACCTGTCTCTTGGGTCCCCCACTATAAAGGTGTCATATACCAACCAACTTCCCACAATTAGGGCGTTCGTTCTCTCTGAGCATATGCACATCAAACCGCTCCTTGGAGGACCCAAACATACTACTAAACTAAAAAAACCATCTACAAGGGGTCCACAACCCAACACTAATACCATATTGACCCACTAGGGTCACTATGCCAACCGCACACAAAACCACACCAGTGCTGCCACCATTGAGCATCTCACTGTAGATCCACAGAACCTTCCATTAGAAGGAAATGCCTAAAATTACACACTAGGAAAGCCTATAACATGATGATCCTATGTGCCTATCATGATGAATGAGACGTCTTTTTCCTCTATAGTCCAAGAGTCAAAACCAACTCACAGTCCTCTTTGATTACGGGCTAAGAGCCTGAAATCCATCATAAACTGTCAAATACAAACATGTGTGTCACTCAAAGCAAAAATCATATACAACCGTTACTTCACAAATCCAGAACATCAATTTGAGTCGGTGTTTGCGATGCACCAGCCCAGTATCTATCACAAGCTCTGACACATTCCTATATCTTGTGTCTATATAACCCCAAATAGTGAAATAACATGAATGTAACTGCTTTGATACCACTTTGTAAGGTCCCTGCTTGGTAGCCACTTAACTGGTGTGCTAATCAGGTTTGCCACAAGACCTCTAGAAAGCCTCCTCATACGCCGGAGGTGAGGTGACTATACCCCCATATGAGAGTTCCCAACAAGAAGTAAATAACCAAATATCATAGAAATCAGAGTAATGTGGAAAAATAAATAAACTAAAACCAAATGGTGCTGAAATAAGATGAAAATACAGTAAAGGCCCGAACAGCCATGCAATACATACAACCATGATCACCCACTGGCCGATCATGTAGACAAAAATAAACTGAAAAGTAAATACAATAGGCCCCACGGCCAACACTGGACCGTATCACATACCCAGTCTCTAGTACCCTTTCAAGCTGCTACAGCCTGACCAATCGACTCCACACGAGCATCCCCATCAACCATGAAATTCGGGTACTCAACCCGATCCACATAGCATCTCAACCTAAAACCAGACCGAAGGTCTATACGCACATCGAGGTACATGTACAAGTGTGATAAATAAATCTTTGTAGGCCACCCCCAGCCACCCCCAACATTGAACCTATAAACTGGTGCCATAAGTGCATGTTCCTGAAATATTCTCACTCTGACCGATATACAATAGGAAAAAAATTATAAATAAAAAACTGTCGATTTGTTGGTCCAAGACATCGATCGACCATACCCGCTTCGGCCAATGCTGGATTATCTCTAAGCTCGTCTCAAGGACCGTGCATCCCAAACAACCTGCGGGCTCCATACCCATGGCAGCCACAACCTACCTGACAAAACCAGAAACCCATCCTTCGGTAGTCTTATCAATCTGAATTCTAATCTATAATCCATCCCATACCACATTCTCATAACCCAATATTTTCTCATACTTGGAACCTCGACACATCTGTCCCCATTGCCACTCAAGTGTACTACCAAGCCCTGGCCTACAATCTGACATCTATCTCATGTTTGTAACCATAGTTCATGAAGCATCATTCCTTCTCATAAACCATAAATATCAAATCAATCATGCTTGGAGCATCAGTCCTGCATCTTAACAATAATTCACAAAGGTTGTTGGTCGACACACAAGGAGCCTCAGTCCAAGTGTCCAACCAGGATCTGGTACGACATGTCTGGCCATCCCAACCTTCAAGTCACAAATCGGCAAACATGGAGCATCACTAGATGAATCCAACCGGGACTCGGAACATCATGTTCGACCATACCAACCTCGATATGGAATGCCATGTCCGTACCCTTGGGTTCAGGAGCGTAAGTTCTTCCCCCGTAAAGCATGGTGCACCAGAGAGTGGAGTATCATTTCCACCTCCCAAAACCATTCATCATTGGTTGGAAAACATGGAGCATCAGTCCATGAATTCAACCGGGACTCAGAACTCCATATCCGACCATCCTCAATCATTCCATTCATAGCATCAGTGGTTCCTAGAGCATCAGTCTTGAACCTAAAAAAAAGCTATAAACTACACCTATTTGGGACCTCATAAAAAAAAGCTATAAACTACACCTATTTGGGACCTCAGTCCAGTACCAAACCACATACATGTGTCACCACATCCATTATACTCAACAGTATAAATCAATGTACCTGGAACCTCAGTCCAACACACAAACCATAAACCATCTATTGGTATCGATACATATTCTTAATCCAACAATCTTAATTATGAATATCTGGAACCATAACCACAAATATTCTTTCCTTCTCTCTAAGCCATCACTGCCCCTACTATTAAAACGGGTTCCAAAACATGACACTCCAACTCTATCAAACCACCCCATGAGATTTTAATCCAAGTCTCATCGTCACTAAGTAAAACATGAAAATGACCGGCTATACGTCCATCTAAGCTGGTAACATCTTATCCCTATTGTCTTATACATCATCTTGGGTCCTAAGGAACTCCCATAACCGAACTCCCTCATCACATGCACCCACTCAGGGCCATCTTATCAATCGTTCCCACACAAGACCCTCAGAATCCACACATAAACTGAGGCATCCCTTCTTGGATCCTCAAAACTAGCTCTCAATCAAAGGCATCCTCTCTAAACCCTGGTAACCCCAAAACTCTCGGCCTAATCCCTAACACATGAAACATCTTCATGCGGACCTTAATGGCCTCCAACCCCAAGGAAGAACACAGGGTGTGTGTTCGTAGAACCACACGCCATGGAGATGGGATTTCGGATGGGAAACCCCTCCAAACCATCCTGAAACCCCTGTTTTTCCCAAATAAGTACACAACAACCCACATGGGGTCTCTAACAATCATAACAAGGAATTAAAACCAGAAAAAAACTAATATATGGGGATTTGGGGAATAAAACTCAAAACTATCCTACCACATGGATTAAACGCTGAAGCTTTGGGTTCAAATTTTCTCACGAAAGCTGCTGCACCTCGATTCGGTCCCGATATACGTTAAGGATGAAGTACAGAGACATCTCCCCTCCTCCTCTTGGTCCATCCATCGCGCACGGGGGAGGAACCCTACCCTCTCTTTCTATGTGTAGGAACCCCAAAAATGGGGGGGGGGGACTTTTAATTTAATTAATTAATTAATTAATTAATTGATTAATTTCCCATTTAACACCTGTCCCAAGTTCCGGAACCCAAAACTAGTTTATAACTCACCTAGGAAATACCCCCCAGTTATACTCAACCGCGGATTCAAAATCTCTGTCTGACGCTTCGTTCAAGAGAACAACCACCCGAAACCTCTGAACTAATTTAGTATTTAATTAATTAAATATTTAATATTCAAACAAAACTCCAATTACTTACAATTTCATCAAACTGATGTCATAGGGTAAACACCCTATTATGGGGCTAACTGAGTGGTCAGAAAGATTATTGGAGACCATCTGCTCTAGTAAAATGACCATTATACCCCTCATGAGCACCCGTGAACAAAAATTTAAATATCTTCTTAAATTTCAAAGTCCAGAAAACTTGGGTCTCTACAACCTCCCCACTATAAATATTCTCGTCCTCAAGAAGTATAGGTGGTCTTCCAGCCACACATCCCGAACCACATTGGTCATCACCGAAATCTCAACTCGCTGCGTTCTACTTAAAGACGCCAAATGAATTTCTCTGCATAACTTTGTAGAGAGGGCGTACAACCCATCAATGGACAAGCCACCACTTTCCACCATTAACAAACCACTGGGATAGTGCCTAACCTCACTCGTCCATCCTGATATGCCACATTATCATTTAAAACTCATTATCACACTCATGGTGCTCCCCACCATAGAAATAAACTCACTTTTCCCATTTTTGAACAATGATGCTTCCCATCATGGAAGTCGCCTTTCAAAACACATTCTCATGGACTACCAACCCTCTTAATGTGGTCCTCACTACATCCTCGACCCTTCCCACACTAGTGTCACACCACCATACCTGGTTTGGTACCTGTCATGGTAGGATCATCCTTATCGTCACCTCATAGCTGGAAAACCTTTTCTATAGACCATGCCTCAATCATAACCAGCCCTGGAGCTGGACGTGGCCATCTTTCTCCCACCAGAGAAACAAAACAAAACAACTACTATTTCCCATTCCCGACATCCAAGAATGGAACCCATGGAATTCGTTGATATCTGACCCATCATAGGGGCCTCACTCACAAAAATCCGATAGTGTGCTCCCCACCATGCGGTTTCAAACACACTTCTCTATGTGGACAACCTCATAGGATGCCCCTTATCAACCATAGGAAGCATCTATAGAGCATGGAATAAAGTCGGTGCTCTCTTAGCATACTCAGGACGATGTTATGATATTGGGCATGATTGTCTCCAAACTGTGAGTATACTAAGAAGTCATCGATGAATACCATCACAACCTTATCCATTCTAGAACATCATAGTTCTACCCCAAGGCCTTGGGTAACCATTCCCACAATCCTCTTATCACACCCGCTACAATTATCATCCCATTCACGGCCGTGAGACCAACTCTAGCACCTCAGACATACACTCCTATAATGTCTGATCCACAAACTAAACGATACGGTGCACCACCAATACCCGTGTTTCCTAGTTTCCTCTATCACAAAACCATTAAATTCCCTTGTGTAACCCATCCTCAAAACCTGCTCTAACTCCAAAACATCACCTATCACGAAAACTCAGCTCAGAAGTTAAACCATGCAAACTCGAGCATTCTTTTGCTCCTAATCTAGCATAAAGCCACTAGGCTCAATTCGCCTGCACAAATATTTCTTGGGCTAGGAACCTGAAAGAACCTTCCCCTCCTAAAACCAAACACAAAACACAGTTTCCAGCACAAAAACTCACCATCTCAAAAACAAAAGGCATAAAACAAGCCTAAACCTCAAACCCAACGCCACCCTTCGTAGAACATTTCCACATGTCCAAAACATCCATCTGTGCCTCACACGCCGGAAGGCAGTCATAACTCGGTCGACCCCTCTAACGGGTCACCCTCATGGTCAAATATATTTGATTCCCTCTAGTCTGGAGTCACGTCAAAAAGGTCACTAGGCTCTCCCACCTAGCCCTGTCGATCAAGTCTCATATCATGACACTAGGTCCAAATATCTAGGTCTAAGCCAACTCACAGAAGGTCACTGTTAGAGTTGGTGCCCTAGAAAGAAACATCTTTATAATTTATGATAAACCTATATTCATAGGATTAATATTTATAAACTCTTTGTCACATCATGAATTTTTTTATGCATGACATAGTATGTGATAGATTTATAAGAATAACTATCACACTAAATGGTCAAGCATATCCCTGCTATGATGAGAACCCAGAAGTTCTATGAAAATATTATTGAATATATGTTCTATGGTCAGATGATATCATTTGAAGGGACACAAATGATACAAGATATTAGGGGTGGGGACTCATGAAACTTTGGGGCATCTTATCATGGTGTGCTCCCTTGGTAATATCCAGAGGGATATTATGAGAACAAGATCATCCAATAGAAAATCCACACACATAAGTGTTATTGGATATTCCTATATGAGAACGTGTGTATTGGTCCTTAGACTTCAGGATTATTAATAATTGGTATTATGACTCGCGCACATAGAATTATTGAAGAAAACCATGACGACTGATGTTCACGGTGTGGTAGGATATGTTGGGTGTGTCATGAGTAATATTGAATTAATGAATAATGTGATAAAGGATTTGTCACTTCTACAGAAGTGGATATCTTAGGCTGTTTGATGGAAATGATATAGCCTGACTAAATCCATGACCATGGTGTTCTCTAGGTAAGTTCAGTTTCGAGAAGTTCAAGAATGAGAAATTAAGCACATGGGTTGATGGAACTTGCTAGAAACCCGCTTGATTGGAGATATCGATACAAAGAGATTATATTACACGGTAAACGTTTTTATGAGGTCACATGTCGTTGCGACATCAATTTTTTTCTCTTGGGCGCCTTGACCCGTTGCTAGACAGAAATTTTGGACTTTAGGCAAGACCACCTAATGCCAACGAGAAAAAGGCCTAGAGGTTCACTCGTCCATCCCGATACATCACATTATCATTTTAAACTCATCATCACACTGATGGTGCTCCCAACCATAGAAATCAACCCACATTTCCCATTTCTGAAGCACGAAGCTTCCCATCGTTGAAGTATCCTTTCAATACACATTCTCAGTGGCCCACCAACCCGCTCAATGTGGTCCTCACTGCATCCTCGACCCTTCCCACACTGGCGTCACATCACCTTACCCGGTTTGTTACTTTCCACCATAGGAGTATCCTTATCATCGCCTCATAACCGAACAACCTTTTCCCCAACCCATGACCCAATCATGACCATCCTTAGAGCTAGACATAGCCATATTTATCCTACCGTAGCAACAAAACCAAACAACTACTATTGCCCGTTCCCGGCAAGCGAGAATGGCACCCATGGTGTTCGTCGATATTTGACCCATCATCGGGCCTCACTCACAAAAAGTCGATGGTGTGTTCCCCACCACGAGTCTTCAAAAACCTCTATTTATGAAGAAAACCTCATAGAAGTACCCTTATAAACCCTAGGAAGTATCTATAGAGCATGACATAGAGACGATGCTCTCATAGCATACTCAGGACGATGTCAAGATATTGGGCATGATCGTCTCTAAACTGCGAGTATACTAAGAAGTCATCGACGAATACCATCACAACCTTATCCATTCCTAAATATCATAGTTATATCCCAAGGCCTCTCATCACCATGCCCACTATCCTCTTATCACACCCACTACTATTCTCAGCCCATTCAAAACCACGAGACCAAATCTAGCACCTTGTACATTCACTCCTGTAACGCCTGATCCACAAACTAAACGATAAGGTGCACCACCAATACCTCGTGTTTCCAAGTTTCCTCTATCACAAAACCATTATGTTCCCTTGTGTAACCCATCACCAAGACTTTATATGACTCCAATGAGACATCTATCACAAAAACTCAACTTATAAGTCTAAACCATGCAAACTCGAGCACTTCTTGTGCTCCTGATCCAGCCAAAAGCAACCAGGCTCAATTCACCTGCACAACTATTTCCTGGGCTAGCCACCTTAACGAAGCGTCCCCTCCCAATACCAAACAAAAAATAGAGTTTCTGGCACACAAGCTCGCAATCTCAAAAAGAAAAGGCATCTAACAAGCCTAAACCTCAAACCCAACTGCACCCTTCGTGGAACATTGCCACAAGTCCAAAACACCCATTTTTGCCACGCACACCAAAAGACACTCATAAATTGGTCCACCCCTCTAACGGGTCACCCTATTGGTCAAATGGATCTCATTACCTGATCAGGAGAGTCACGTCAAAAAGGTCACTAGGCCCTCCCTCCTAGCCTCGCCGATCAGGTCTCATATCACGACACTAGGTCCAACCACCTAAGTCTAAGCCAACTCACAGAAGGTGACAACTCAAGGGGAATACACAAGTGCCCCTCTCATAATTACACGACATCAACTAGATAAAAACCCCATTTCTAGGGTCCCGCACCATAAAGGTGTCATGTACCAACCAACTGCCCATTATTAGGGCGTCTGTCCTCTCTGGGCATCTGCACATCAGACCGCTCCTTGGAGGACCTGAACATACTACTCACCTTAAACAAAACCATCTACAAGGGGTCCACAGTCCGACACTCATACCATACTTACCCACTAGGGTCACTATACCAACTGCACCCAAAACCACACCAGTTCCGCCACTATTGAGCATCCCACTGTAGATCCACAGAAACTACTATTATAAGGAAATACGTAAAATCACACACTAGAAAGCCTATAACATGGGGATCTTATGTGCCTATCATGATGCATGAGACGCCTCTTGCCTCTATAGGCCAAGAGTTAAAACCAACTCACCCACCTCTTGCCAACAGGCCAAGAGCCTGGAATCCATCATAAACCGTCAAACACAAGCAACATGTGCATCGCTCGAAGCGAAAATCATATACAACCACAACATCACAAATCCAGACCATTAATTTCAGTCTCTTGTAACTTGGACTTCCTACCGGAACAGGTGTTTACGACGCATCAACTTAGTATCCATCACAAGCTCTGACACATTCCTATATCTCCTATCTACCAAACCCCAAATAGTGAAATAACAGGAAAGTAACTTCTCTTATACCACTTTGTAACGTCCTGACCCGGTAGCTGTTAAACTGGTGCTTCGAGCCAGTTCACCACCAGACCTCTAGAGCACCTCTTCGTACGCCAGAGGATGACGACTAGTAGTGTGGGTCTAAGATGAATCTATGAGGAGACTATACCCCCATATCAGAGTGAATAAAAAGAAGTAAATAACCAAATATCATATACATCCTAATAAGGTGTAAAAATAAACTAAAACTGAATGGTGCTGTAATAAGATGAAAATGTAGTAAAGGCCCGAACAACCATGTAATACATACAACCATGATCGCCTTGGGGCCGATCATATAGATAGAAATAAACTGAAAAGTAAATACAATAGGTCTCATTGCCAACATCGGGTTGTATCACGTACCTGGTCTCCAGTACCCTATCAAGATGCTCTAGCCTAAACAGTCGACTCCACACAAGCATCCCGCTCAATCATGAAATCCAAGTCCTGAGCCTGATCCACTGTGACTTCATTCTCAAACTGAAAGAAAATAGAAGGTCTTTATGCACACCAAGGTGCACATATAGGGGTGATAAATAAATCCACGTAGTCCACCCCCAATGGTGAACTAATAAGCTACTACCATAAGTGCATGCCCGTGCAATATGCCCAGCCTAACCGATATAAAATAGGAAAACAAAATATAAATAAACAACCGTTGATCTGTACGTCCAAGAACTCAACCGATCATACATACTTCGGACAATGCTGGAATATCTCTGAGCTCATCTCAAGGACCGTGCATCCCAAAAAACATGCGGGCACCATACCCAAGGCAGCCACAACTAACCTAACAAAACTGAAAACCCATCCTTCGGTAGTATTATCAATCGAGATTCTAATCTAATCCATCCCATACCATGATCTCATAACAAAAAATTATCTCATACTTGGAACCTCAACACATCTGTCCCAATTGCCACAGAAGAGTACTACCAAGCCCAGACCTTCGGTCTGACATCTATATCATGGATCGTAACCATAGTGCATGAAGAATCAGTCTATCAAATAAACCATATATATCAAATCAATATTTCATGGAGCATCATTTCGACATCTTAACAATAATTCAAAAAGGTCACTAGTCCACACACAAGGAGCCTCAGTCCAAGTGTCCAATTGGGATCTGGTACGCCATGTCCACTCATCCCAACTATTAGGTCACAAATCGACAAACATGGAGCATCAGTCCATGAATCCAACTGGGACTCGGAATGTCTTGTCCGACCACCCAAGCATGATATGGAATGTCGTGTCCATACCATTGGGTTCAGGTGCATCAGTCCTTCCACCGAAAACTAAGGTGCACTGGGGTGTGGAGCATCAGTCCAACCTTCCAAAACCATTCTTCATGGGTCGGTAAACATGGAGCATCAGTCTATGAATCCAACCGGGAACAACGACTGGCTATACGTCCCTCTCAATCGGTAACATATTTTCCCCATCGTCTCATACGCCATCCTAGGTCCCATAGAACACCCATAACTGAACTACATCATCACATGCACCCACTCAGGGTCATCCTATCAATAGGTCCTGCACATGACCCTTAGAATCCACACATAAACGGAGAAATCCCTTCTTAGATCCTCAAAACTAGCACTCAAGCAAAGACATCCTCTCTAAACCATGGTTACCACTGAACTCTCAGGATAATCCCTAACACAGGAAACATCCTAAAGCGACCCTCAATGGCCTCCAAATGATTCTTGATCAATGACATTACCCCATGACATCTAAAATCAATATCATGCCACAAGCATTCTCAAACGTCAACCACGACACACACTGATCAATTAACCAGAAACCTGCCCACCAAGGGTGTCATCAAGAGTCACTGACACAACTTCTCACCACAACAACAATCTTCCATAACCACAATCCTATGATGTCACCCTAGTTCTAAAGGCTCCATCCAGCCTCATCCTCAAATATCGGATTTAAACCTCAACTGCTCTAACCTCGAGTCACTAGTCCTAATTCGCAAGGACAACCAAACTCATCTCATAGATACCACTCATATGTTATCTTCTAGGATTCATTTAAGAAACCTCATACAAAACACCATGCTATTCTCATGCCATATCAAACACTGAGCTCACAACCCTCACTCGGGTCTCCCAGCTCAAAACCCATCCCACTGAAGGATTCTCAATCAAAACCTCAAGGAATTCCTCGTTCTGAACCAAACTTGTCTAAAACACCTTTTGGATGACCCCTATATGTCAAAAGGATCCCATTATCGCGATCTACATAGAAAAACACTCGGAATGGACTACTCACACGCCCAATCCTGACTTATAGGGAACAAAATGTCCAAGACCTCTAAGCTGGAAAAGTACATGGAGTGTACTTTAGATTACACGATGTGTACTCTAATCTCTCCTCTTGTCTATGTACTTTTACATGGGAAGAGCAACATGGGGTCTCTTTGTGTAAAAGTACACGACATGTACTTCCCAAAAACCATCTTTCCCTGTTTTTTTTCACATGACTGGACACACGGCCATGTGATACTACACGACGTGTCCTTAGAGGACACTACATGTACTCAGAGGACATGACATGTACTTCTAAAAAGTCCTTCCCTGAACAGAAATAACACATGATGTGTGTTTATAAAACTACACGCCATGGAGACGAGATTTCTGACGCGAAACCCCTCCGAACCCTCCGAAAGCCCACATTTTTTCCCAAATAAGTACACATCGACCCCCATGGGGTATCTAGAAGTCATAATAAGGAATTAAAACTTGAAAACAACTAATCAACGGGGATTTGGGGAAAAACACAAAAATGTTCTATTTTGTGGTGTAAACGCTGAAGCTTCGGGTTCAAATCCGCTCTTGGAAGGTGCTGCACCTCAATCCGCTCTCAATATACATCAAGGATGAAGTACAACGACATCTCCCCTCTTGGTCCGACCGTCGTGCATGAGGGAGGTGCCCTCCCCTCTCCTGTTGTGCGTAGGAACCCCAAAATGGGGGGGGACTTTTAATTTAGTTTAATTTAAATAATTAGTTACCCATTTAACACTCGTCCCGAGTGAAGGATTCTCAATCAAAACCTCAAGGAAATACTCATTCTGAACCAAATTTGTCTAAAAAAGCTTTTGGATGACCTTTATATTTCAAAAGGATCCCATCATCGTGATTTAGGTAGAAAAACACTCTGAATGGACTACTCACACGCCCAGTCCTCGCTTAAAGGGAACAAAATGCCCAAGACCTCTAAGCTGACAAAAGTACATGGTGTGTGCTATAGATTACATGGCGTGTACTCTAATATCTCCTTCTATACATGTACTTTTATAGGGGCAGAGCAACATGGGGTCTGTCTGTGTAAAAGTACATGGCGTGTACTTTCCAAAAACCATCTTTCCTTGTTCTTTTTCACATGGTCGGACACAGGGTGATGTGCTCCTAAACAACGTGTACTCAGAGGACATGACATGTACTTTGAAAATCCCTTCCCCGAACAGGAATAACACATGGTGGGTGTTCATAGAACCACATGCCGCGAAGACGGGATTTTCGACAGAAAACCCCTCTGAACCCTCCCGAAACCCATGTTTTTTCCCAAATAAGTACACATCGACCCCCATGTGGTCTCTAGAAGTCGTAATAAGGAATTAAAACTTAAAAACAACTAATCTAAGGAGATTTGTTGTATAAAACTCAAAATCAGCCTACCCCGTGGCGTAAACGTCGAAGCTGAAGGTTTCGGGTGTAGCGAAAGCTCATGGGTGGATGTGCCCACTTGGATTTTAGTCATTAGCAATGATCATTCCGGGATCAATACGACGATAAACACCAGACTCCACAGATCGAATCACAGAAATAGACAAAGAAGAATAATAATCCCAGAACCATAAATGTGGATTGTCACAGATTGATTATACTTAATTTAATTAATTGAAAAGAAGTACCTTTTATGGTATTATTTCTTCGTTGATATTTCTGATCACCTTCTGCTGTGATTCATCGTTGCGTCACAAAAGCCAAGTGTAGAATTATTCTAGTGGTGATCCACATGTGCACCACGTATCCCTGGATGTCGCCAAAGTAGTCTCCGGGTGCTAGCGTGGAGAAGCCTTTGCTTGAGTTGTCTTCCTATATCGCTTTGATCCGATGGAGGAGGATCTCTCTTAGTCTTGAGAGCATTCTTGGAGGAAGGAGTTATTTTGGCCTTGAGAGAATTATTCAGAATTGTTGTGCACAATGATTAAGGAAAAGTGTTGGGGTTGTGAGGATATTTATAATCGAGTTTGAGGTTCTAGAGTTATGACAATAAATAAACGTGTTACGCGTTTTATTTATTTCATTAACCCTTATTGAAACCCCCTCATGTCGAATCATTAATTCCTTGACATGCGCCCACGCTGATTATAATAAATATCATTTAATAAAACTATATTATTTCCTCAAAATCCCTACTGGAAAAACTACACGGCGTGTAATCATTGATACACGGTGTGTACTTGTTTTTTCATTTCCTTTCCAAAATGAAAACTACACAACATGTAATCATTAATACATGACATGTATATCTTGTTTTCATTTTATTCTTCCTTCATCATTAAAACAATTTAGGATTTCTTGAATAATTATTAAACCACGTACAGGAATAATCTTTATTCTATTTGAGATACTTGGATACACTTAGTGTGTGACCCTCTAGGCCTCTTTCTCGTCGGCATTAGGCGGACTTTCCTAAAGTCCAAGATTACTATCTAGTAATGGGTCAAGGCACCTAAGAGAAAGAAGTTGAATCCGCATTGACGTGTCACCTCATACGAATGTTTAACGTGTAATTTAATCCCTTTGTCTCAAAATATCATCAAGCAGGTTTCATGGTAGTCTCATAAACCTATATGCTTGATTTGTCATTCTTTGACTTTTAGAAATAAACTCGTTGTGAAACCATGGCCATGGAATTTTTGAGCCAGTTCTATTTCAATCAAAGGGCCCGAGATATCTACTTACATAAATATGGAAGGGACAAATCCTTCCTCGACTTATCCATTAACAACATGTCATTCGTGACACACCCAACGTACCCTACTTCCATCCAACTATCTTCGTGACGGTTTTCGTCAGAAAATCTAAGTGCGTGAGTCATGACATGAGTTAATGATAAATCTTCCAGTCTAAGGATCATTACACACACTCGCAGATAGCAATGTATGATTACACAAAGACAAGTAGAATTACTATTGTCAGGTATGTTCTCTTAATCTCCCATCTTGGATATTACCAAGTGCGAACTCAATGAGAGAGAGTATCATCTTCTTATGAGTACTCTCACATGATGGTATGTATACTATGTGTCCTATCATAGCATTTCATCCAACCGTATAACTTTATTTAAGAATATTATTATAGCATTTCAAGTTTCTCATCATAGCGGTGATCTTCCATGACCTTATTTATGCAACAAATATTCTAGGACATTATTATATTATAGTCATGCAGAACAATGAACAATATATAATAAGTGTACATTCACGTAATCAAAGTAAAAATAGTTGGTTCTCAGGACACCAACTCTAACAGAAGCTTTGGGTTCAAATCTTCTCCCGAAATCTGCTGCACCTCGATCCTTGATGGAAACTTGCAAGCAATCCGTTTGATTAGAGATATTGGGACAAAGAGATTATATTACACGATAAGAGTTTGTATGAGGTGATATGTCATTGCGACATCAACTTTTTTCTCTTGGGTTCCTTGACCCATTGGTCGACAATAATCTTTAACTTTTGGCAAGCCCGCCTAATTCCAATGAGAAAGAGGCCTAGAGGGTCACACACTAAGTGTAGCCAGTATCTCAGTTAAATAATTTATTTATTTAACAAGTTAATAAATATTATTCTTGGTTGTTGTTTAATAATTATTCAAGTATGTCTCATCACATTTATTTCTTCGCTAGTTATTCGAAAGAATATATTGCAGACGGAATATTTATTTATCGGCGAATAATGCAGTTATATTTATTTAATAAATAAAGAGTCATTATTCAAGGTCTGGAAAATATTGAGGAGGATAAATGGAACAAGATATGGGTTCAGTGAGAAGTAATATTAAATATTATTTGTTAAATTGTATTTAAATATAACGTTCAAATTAAGCACATGTCATGAAAATAATTGCATTGGTATTATTATTTGACATGGGGTTTCACATGAAATAATAAATTAAGTGACGACACATGTGCTAATTATTTATTATTATCTGGTGAATTAAATTCTATATTATGTTATTATTCTCTATATTATCCAAGAGTTCATTCGACCTCCTAACCAATAGTTGTGTGCACAAAATCCTTGGAAAAAAGCTCTCGAGCTTAGAGAACTCTTCTCTCTCAAAAAACACTCTCTAGAATGAGAGATCCTCCTCCACCAGATCAAGGAGAACGTTTTAGAAGTGATTCTCAAGGAGATCAAAGGCGAACATCACAAGCGCAAGGATCTTCCGCGCTAGCACCCAGAGACTCCTTCGGTGACATCTGAAGATACGTGGAGCACGTGTGGATCACCGTTAGAGGATTCATATTCTTAGATTCTACATCGCAAAGAAGTCGCATCTCAGACCCGTGGTCAGATACATCAACGAAGAAAGAATCACCTTGGAGTTATTTATATAATTTAATTACATTAATTATAAACAAAATATGTCGATACTATCTTCTCAGTTTTGGGTTATATCCTTTATATTTTATATTTGATTCAATTCCGTGGATACTGATGTTCATCGTCGTATTGATCCTGGATTAATCATCGATTATAACAATTTGAAAAGTTGGGTACACTCCCATCCTACAGTTCTGTTGTGCCCAGAACCTTCAGTCACAAGTCAGAGAGCATCTACAAGTGCCTCTCTCATCATCGCATGACATCAACTAGACAAAACACCTATCTCTAGGGTCTCGCACCATAAAGGTGTCATATACCAACCAACTGCCCGCAATTAGGGAGTCCGTCCTCTCGGAGCATCTACACATCAGACCACTCCTCGGAGGACCCAAACATACTACAAACCTCAGAAAAAAACCATCTACACAGGGTCCACAACCCGACACTAATACCATACTGACCCACTAGGGTCACTATACCAACCGCACACAAAACCACACCAGTACCACCACCATTGAGCATCTCACTGTAGATCCCCAGAACCTGCCATCAGAATAAAATACGTAAAATCACACACTAGCAAACCAATAACATGGGGATCTTAGGTGCCTATCATGATGTATTAGACGCCTCTTGCCTCTATAGGCCCAGATTCCAAACCAACTCACTGGCCTCTTACCAATGGGCCAAGAGCGTAAAATCCAACATAAAATGTCAAACACAACCTACATGTGCGTCGCTCAAAGCAAAAATCATGTACAACCGTAACGTCACAAATCTAGAACATCAAACCCAGTACATGGTAACCTAGACTTTCTACCGGAACAAGTGTTCGCGAGGCACCGACCCGATATCCATCACTAGTTCTGAAACCTTCCTATATCTCTTGTCTACCAACCCCCAAATTGTGAAATAACCAGAAAATAATTTCTCTGATACCACTTCGTAATGTCTCGACCCGGTAGCTATTAAATTGGTGCTTCGAGATGGTTCTCCACAAGATATATAACGTGCCTCATCGTACGCCAGATACTGCTGACTAGGAGAAGAGGTCTAAGGTGAATCTGTGAGGAGACTATACCTCCATATCAGAGTGAAAAAAAGAAGTAAATAACCGAATATCATACACATAATAGTAATGCGGAAAAATAAATAAACTAAAACTGAATGGTGCTGTAATAAGATTAAAATGCAATAAAGCCCTGAACAACCATGTAATACATACATCCATGATTGCCCGGGGGCTGATTATATAGACATAAATAAACTGAAAATTAAATACAACAGGTCCCATTGCCAACACTGAGTCGTATCACATACCCTATCCCCAGTACCCTATCAAGCTGCTCCAGCTCGACCAGTCGACTCCACATGAGCATCCCGCTAAACCATGCAATCCAAGTCCTCAGCCTGATCCAATGTGCATACATGTTCAAACTGAAAGCAGACAGAAGGTCATTACGCACATCGAGGTGCAACCTCAAGTGGCCCTCTATGACCTCCAAATTATCTTTGATCAATGACATTACCCCAAGGCATCCAAAATTAATCCCATGCCACACATTCATTCTCAACCGTCAACCATGACATACAATAATCACTTAACCAGAAAGCTTCCCACCACGGGCATCATCAAGAGTCCCTCAGACTCAACTTCACACCACAACGACACTTTGCCATAACCACAATCCTATGGTGTCAACCTAGTTCTAAAGGCTTCATCCAGCCTGATACTCAGATATAGATCCAAACCTCAACTGCTCTAACCTCAAGTCACTAGTCTTGATTCGCAAGGACAATCAAGATCATCTAATAGATACTAATCAGATGCTATTTTCTGGGATTCATATAAGAAACCTCATGCAAAACACCATGGTTCGCTCATGCCATGTCAAACAATGAGCTCACAACCCTCACTCGGGTCTCTCAGCTCAAAACCCATCCCACTAAAGGATTCTCAATCCAAACCTCAAATAAATCCTCCTTCTGAACCAAATTTGTCTAAAAAACCTTTTGTATGACCTCTATATGTCAAAAAGATCCCACCATTGTGATGTACGCGGAAAAACACTCTGAGTGGACTACTCACATGCCCAATCCTGACTTAGAGGGAACAAAATGCCCAAGACCTCTAAGATGGAAAAAGTACAGGCGTGTACTCTAATCTCTCCTCTTGGACATGTAATTTTACATGGTCAAAAAAACATGGGGTCTGCCTGTCTAAAACTAAATGACGTGTCTCCAAAGTACACGACATGTACTTTCCAAAAACCATCTTTCTCTATTCCTTTTCTCTTGGCCAAACACACGACCATGTTCTACTACATGGTGTGTACTGCTGAAAAGTCATTCTACCCTGAATAGGAAGAACACATGGCGTGTGTTCATAAAACCACACACTTTGGAGACGGGATTTCAGACGGGAAACCCCCTGAACCCTCCCGAAATCCCCGTTTTTCCCAAATAAGTACACATCGACCCTCATCGGGTCTCTAGCAATCATAATAAGGCATTAAAATTTGAAACAACAAATATATGGGGATTTGGGGCATAAAACTTAAAACCGGCCTCTCTCGTGTCATAAATGCTGAAACTTCGGGTTCAAATCCACTCCCAGAAGCAGCTGCACCTCGATCCAGTCCTGATCTATGTCAAGGACGAAGTACGACGACATATCCCATCATCCTCCTCTTGGTCCGGTCATCGTGCATGAGGGAGGAACCCTCCCCTCTCTTGTTGTGCATAGGATCCCCAAAATGGAGGGGGAGACTTAATTTAATTTAATTTAGTTAATTAATCAATTAATTAATTACCCATTTAACACTCCTCCTGAGTTCTGGAACCCGATGCGAGTTTATACCTCTCTTAGGCACTACCTCCCATTCTGGAATCAACTGCGGATTCAGAATCTCAATTTGTTGCTCTGTTCAAGAGATACATCCACTCGAAACCTCCTAACTAATTTAATATTTAATTAATTAGATATTAAATATTCGACCAAAACTCCCACTACTCAAAATTCCACCAAACTTATGTCCTAGAGTAAAAACCCTATTCTGGGACTAACGGAGTGGTCATAAAGATTATATGAGACCATATACTGTGGTAAAATGACCATTTTACTCCTCTGAAGCACCTGTAAACGAAAATTTAAATCTCTGCTCAAATTTTAAAGTCCAGAAAACTCGGATTTCTACAACCTCCCCACTATAAACCTTTTCATCCTCGAGAAGTCTTGGTGGTCTTCCAGCCACACATCCCGACCCACATTGGTGTTCACCCAAAGCTCAACTCACTGCATTCTACTCAAATAGGCCAACCAACTTTCTCTTCATAACTTTGTATAGAGGGCGTACAACCCATCAATGGTGAAGCCACCACTTTCCACCATTAACAAACGACTTGGACAGTGCCTAACCTCACTTGTCCATCTGAATACGTCACATTATCATTTAAAAATGATCATCACACTCATGGTGCTCCCCACCAAAGAAATCAACCCACATTTCCTATTTCTGAACCACGACGATTCCCATCGTGGAATTCGCATTTCAAAACACATTCTCATTTGCCCACCAACCCGCTCAACATGGTCCTCACTGCATCCTCAACCCTTCCCACACTAGGGTCACACCACCATACCCGGTTTGGTACTTTCCCCCATAAGAGAATCCTTATCGTTGCATCCTAACCGAACAACCTTTTCAACAGCCCATGACTCAATCATGACTAATCTTGGAGGTAGACGTAGCCATCTTGCTCCCACCAGAGCAACAAAACCGAACAACTACTGTTTCCCGTTCCTGACATCCGAGAGTGGAACCCATGGTATTCGTCGATATCTGACCCATCATAGGGACCTCACTCATAAAAAGCCTATGGTGTGCTCCCCGCCATCCAGTTTCAAACACAGCACTCTGTGAGGACAACTTCATAAGAGGCCCGTTATCAACCCTAGGAAGCATCTATTGAGCCTTGCATAAAGCCGGTGCTCTCTTAGCATATTCAGGACGATGTCAAGATATTGGGCATGATTGTATATAAACTGTGAGTATACTAAGAAGTAATCGAAAAATACAATCTCAACCCTATCCATTCCAGAACATCACAGTTCTATCCCAAGGCCTCACGTCACCATGACCACAAGCCTCTTATCACACCCGCTACAATTCTCAGCCCATTCACGACCGTGAGACCCTCATGTGGTATCTAGAAGTTATAATAAGACATTAAAATTTGAATAACAAAACTATGGGGATTTGGGGCATAAAACTCAAAACCGGCCTCTCTCGTGTCGTAAATGCTGAAGCTTCGGTTTCAAATCCGCTCCCCGAAGCAGCTGCACCTCGATCTGGTCTCGATCTACATCAAGGACGAAGTACGATGACATCTCCCCTCCTACTCTTGGTACGGTCGTCACGCGCAAGGGAGGCATTCTACCCTCTCTTGTTGTGCATAGGATCCCCAAAATGGGGGGGGAGACTTAATTTAATTTAATTTAATTAATCAATCAATTAATTAATTACCCATTTAACACTCCTCCCGAGTTCCGGAACCCACTGCGAGTTTATACCTCGCTTAGGAAATACCTCCCATTCTGGACTCAACTGCGGATTCAGAATCTCAATCTGATGCTACGTTCAAGAGATACAGCCACCAAAAACCTCCTAACTAATTTAATATTTAATTAATTAAATATTAAATATTCAGCCAAAACTCCCACTACTCGAAATTACAACTCCTTTCCTAGAGTAAACACCATATTTCAGGACTAACGGAGTGGTTAGAACGATTATCAGAGACCATATGCTGTGGTAAAATGACAATTTTACCCCTCATGAGCACTTGTAAACGAAAATTTAAATCTCTGCTCAAATTGCAATGTCCAGAAAACTCAGGTCTCTACAACCTCTCCACTATAAACCTTCTCATACTCGAGAATCCTTGGTGGTCTTCCATCCACACATCCCGAACCACATTAGTGTTCACCCAAAGCTCAACTCACTGCATTCTACTCAAAGAGGCCAACCAACTTTCTCTGCATAACTTTGTATAGAGGGCGTACAACCCATCAATGGTCAATCCACCGCTTTCCACCATTAAAAACCGACTTGGACAGTGCCTAACCTCACTCGTCCATCCGGATACATCACATTATCATTTAAAACTCATCATCACACTCATGGTGCTCCCCACCATAGAAATCAACCCACATTTTCCATTTCTGAACCACGACGCTTCCCATCCTGGAAGTCGCCTTTCAAAAAACATTCTCAGTGGCCCACCAACCCACTCAACATGGTCCTCACTGCATCCTCGACCCTTCCCACACTAGGGTCACACCACCATACCCGGTTTGGTACTTTCCCCCATAAGAGCATCCTTATCGTCACCTCATAACTGAACAACCTTTTCCACAACCCATGCCCCAGTCATGACTGATATTGGAGCTGGACGTGGCCATATTGCTCCCACCAGAGCAACAAAACTAAACAACTAATATTTCCCGGTCCTAACATCCGAGAGTGTCACCCTTGGTATTCATCAATATCTGACCCATCATAGGGACCTCACTCACAAAAAGCTGATGGTGTGCTCCCCACCATGTGGTTTCAAACACACCGATCTATAAGGAAAACCTCATAGGAGGCCCCTTATCAACCCTAGGAAGCATCTATAGAGCCTTGCATAAAGTTGGTGCTCTCTTAGCATACTTAGGACGATGTCAAGATATTGGGAATGATCGTTTCTAAACTGCAAGTATACTAAGAAGTCATCGAAGAATACCATCACAAACTTACCCATTCTAGAACATCACAGTTCTATCCCACGGCCTCGGGTCACCATGCCCACAATGATTTTATCACACCTGCTACAATTCTCAGCCCACTCACAACTACGAGACAAACTCTAGCACCTCATACATTCACTCCTCTAACATCCGATCCACAAACTAAACGATACGGCGCACCACCAATACCCGCGTTTCCAAGTTTTCTCTATCACAAAACCATTACGTGCCCTTGTGTAACCCATCCACAAAACCTGCTCTGACTCCAACGCGTCACCTATCATGAAAACTCAGCTCAGAAGTTAAACCACGCAAACTCGAGCATTCTTGTTCTCTTGATCCAACCCAAGGCCACCAGGCTCAATTCGCCTGCACAATTATTTCCTAGGCTAGGCACCTGAACGAACCTGCTACTCCTAAAACCAAAAACACAACACTTTTTCTGGCACACAAGCTCACTATCTCAAAAACAATAGGCATCTAACAATACTAAAACTCAAACCCAACAGCACCCTTCGCGGAACATTGCCACATGTCCAAAACACCCATCTGTGCCATGCACGCCGAAAGGAACTCATTATTCGGTCGACCCCTATAACGGGTCACCCTCATGGTCAAACGGACCTGATTCCCTCTGGTCTGGAGTCATGTCAAAAAGGTCACTAGGCTCTCCCACCTAGCCCTGGCGATCAAGTCTCATATCCCGACACTAGGTCCAACTACTTAGGTAAGCCAGCTTACAGAAGGTTACTGATGGATTTGGTGCCCTAGAAACCAACTTTTTTGTATTTTATGATAAACCTGTATTCATTGGATGAATATTTATACACTACTTATCACATCATGATTGTTTTTCTACATGACATAGTATGTGATAATTTCCTAAGAATATTTTTTGCACTAAAATTTCATAGTGGATCCATGCTATGATGAGAACCCGAAAGTGTTATGACACTATTCTTGAATACATGTTCTATGGTCGGAATATAACATTTTATGTATTGATGAAAACCATGGCAATAGATGTTCGCAGTGAGGTGGGATATGTTGGATGCATCATAGGTAATACTGCATTAATGAATAATACGAGAAAGGATTTATCACTTCTACGGAAGTAGATATCTCAGGCTCTTTGATGGAAATGATACAGCCTAACTAAATCCATGACCATGGTGTTCTCTAGGCAAGTTCAATTCCAGGAAGTCAAAAAATAAGAAATCAAGAACATGTGTTGATGACACTTGCCTGCAACCCCCTTGATTGGAGATATAGGGACAATGATATTATATTACATGGTAAGCATTCGTATGAGTTTACATGTCATTACGACATCAACTTCTTTCTCTTGGGTGTCTTGATCCGTTTCTAGATAGTAATCTTGGACTTTAGGAAAGATTTCCAAATTTCAATGAGAAAGAGTCCTAGAGGGTCACTCACTAAGTGTATCTAGTATCTCAGTTAAATAATTTATGTATTTAACAAGATGAATAAATATTATTCCCATTTTTTGGTTTAATAATTATTCAAGTATGTCTGATCACATTTATTTCCTCACTATTTATTTGAGAGAATATATTGCGGACAAAATATTTATTTATCAGTGAATAATAAAGTTATATTTATTTAATAAATAAATAGTAATTATTCAAGGCTCGGTAAATATTGAGTAGGATTGGTGGACCAAGTTATGGATCCATTGACAAATAATATTAAATATTATTTGTTAAATAATATTTAAATATAACGTGAAAGTTAAACACATGTCATGGAAATAATAGCATTGATCATGTTATTTGACATGGGGTTTCACATAAAATAATAAATTAAGTAACGACACATGTGATAATTATTTATTTTTACCTAGGGAATTAAATTCTACATTATGATATTATTCTCTATATAAGCCAAGGTGTCATTCGACCGGCTAACCAATCATTGTGTGCACAACATCCTTGGAGAAAAGCTCTCGAGCCTAGAGAACTCTTCCCTCTCTAGAGTATATGTGTCTGAATAACTAAAATCCATTACATCCCTATACACACATATATGGGGAAAACTAACCACTTTGCCTACCGGCACAAGTAACTACCAAGAGAAGAGAGCGGGGCCAAAGGGGGTAGTTAGCCATCCATCCTCCCACCGGAATGTTGGGGAAAACACCCCCCAAGGGCTCATAATCCCTGGGGTGTCAGTTTCCCTAACTGACTGGGTGGATTAGCATATAGAAACCCAAAAAGTAGAAAATATAATATATCTCACAACCACACTATGGGCATAAACTAGTCTTAGACTCAACTGCACTTAACGTCTCTCGGACTCCCGGTTGCCACTGCCAACACTAAGTATCCTATAAGCACACAACCATTTAAAGAGATTTATATATTACTTCATTTCCTTTTTGTCAGTTTCACTTTACATTAATTAATTTTTTAAACATTAATTAACAATTATCAATTTCACATTACATTTCATTAGCATCACATGCAAAATCCACAGTCCCTTTAAATTGCAACCTCAACATTGCGTCCCATCAAGATCCAACCCTATGGATTAACATCATTTATTCAATCATTTATTAACAACATTATTACTTTTCCATATTCCCAAGCATTCTAAAAAACATTTTAAGCTACCAAGCACAAGGGGTTTAACACGGTGAGTAGGTGAACTACCCATTGAGTCTTTTCCACCTATGTCAAGAGTGAAGACCCGTCCATTCTCGAGAATCTAAACACAGAAAGCACGTGGCATACCCCGCACGTCTTCGCCTATTTTTGGAAGGAGGGTAAGCAAGACCAGTTGCCTTGAGCAGTGGGAAAGCTAAAGCAGATAAACCAACAAGATTCAAAAAACATCTAAACATTCACATCCAACCCATTTCATCATCTCTGGTGTCCTCCCCAACACCCACATGCATAAACCGATGCATCTCACCACTCTAGGCATCAACTGGTTCCACAAAAAATGGGCCTCCCGACCCCCACATATTCCAACTCTCATCCAGGCTCACATCACATCACAAACAATAGGTAACAAACATCATATCAACTGGGCTCTTGGCCCTTAAACAAGACATCCAACCTTCAAACATAATGAGCACTCATGGATTCAAAGCACAAGACACTCATCCTTAAAAGCAGGAGGGTAACTCAGAACCCTACCAGACATTATCTTTTTATCAAAGAGCCGACTCTTTAATCCCGCTGGAATTAAGCGATTTATTATTTATAGGTTCCAACTATGGACAACCTAAACAAAAATCTATAATTCCTATCACAAATCAATTAAACATGATTACTGCATCAATTTGGTTAACATCAAATTACAACAACAATGATCATATTCATTTTAATGCCTCTTTATATTTGAAAAATAATTTATAATTAATCCTAGTTTACGTTCTTTACCAATTTCCATCAAGAATGAAAAGATAAAAAAAGAAAGAATAGATATCACACTATCTAGTAAAACAAGAGGCAATAACATACGATCGATATCAATTTATTTATCCGGTTCAAATATTTATTATGTCAATTCCATTGTGATCATGTGGGATAAAACATGCTGGCTCTACAGTTACACGTAAACGAATATAGAAGCAATGAATCACATACCTTAAAAGGTTCTTGACGTTCTTTACAAGAGAACGATCCAGACAACCGATCATGATCACCTCCCCGTGACAACTGCATCCACCCGAGGACGTCGCAGCACAACCGCACTAATTAAAACCCAAGAAAACTCCATTAGGAACATGGAGACCACATTCCATAACATGACAAGGAGAAATGGGAAAATAAGGATTGAAGAAAACACAAGAATGGAGGTAGATCATACCTTCTATCGATGATGGATCGACACTTGCTGGTTTCTCTAAAACAGGGGGTGCACATGCAGCAGGAAGAAACTTCAAGGGGAAACGATCCAAGGATTAAGGTTTTGTCACACCACTTTTATGGGAGTAAGGAAATGTTCGAGTGTCTCACACTAGGGAAAAAGAAATTATAATAAGAGAGGAAGATATCTTTTCCCTTTAGAAGGTTTAATGGAGAAACAATTTAAGATACGCAGGATTTTCCATTAAAATATGATCATATTAAACCATGAATTTTGACCACGTAAAGGCATCCTGAGCCTTAGGAAAATTAATATAGGAGTTATGGGCATAGAATCGACCTTAAATCCCTTTAAACAAGCCCTTGAAGGAGTTTTTTTTCAAAGAAAATGCTAAAAGGTCGAAACTGTGGGAAGCTGGAAACACTGTTCACATCTATCTCACAGACACCGAAAACACTATTCATAAATGACTCACCGACACCGATGACACTGTTTGCAAAATGAATCACTGACACCGATGACACGGTTCACAAAATGACTCACTGAAACCGATGGCACTGTTCACAAATGACTCACCGAAACCAATGAAACTGTTCAAAAATGGCTCACCGACATCGATGGCACTGTTCACAAAATGACTCACCATCACAGATTATACTGTTTGAAAAATGACTCACCGACACCAATGGTACTATTCACAAAATAACTCACCGGCAACGATGGAACTATACACAAAATGACTCACCGACAACGATGGTACTGTTCGCAAAATGACTCACCAACACTGATGACACTGTTCACAAAATGACTCACCAACACTGATGACCCTGTTCACAAATGACTCACTAACACTGATGGTACTATTCACAAAATGACTCACCGACACTGATGGCATTGTTCAAAAAATGACTCACTGACAGTGATTGAAATGTTCACAAAATGACTCACCGACACCGATGGAACTGTTCACAAAATGTCTCACTGACACCGATTACACTCTTCACAAAACTAGAAACACTGTTCACAGAACTAGAAATTTGGAAAAGTGTTGGAGATATGTCTACTTGACTTCCCAGAACACCTCATACACTAGATTTCAGCAAAGGAATGGACCGGAGAGGTCCGAGCCATTACATCAGATAGCTCTCAAAACATTCTTGTTATCGATAATTCAAAAACAACCTAAAAAGAAACAGAAAAGGGGTCCAAGCAACCACCCATCGAGATACCTCTCAAAAGAGAGCAAGCCACAAGAAGAAACAAATGAAAGTCATATGATAAACACGAATGGTTTACAACCATAAAGAAAATATCGGTACATGAAAAGAGTTAAACATCAAACAACTATGGCTACTGAGCAGGTATCTGCGACTCACGTTCCCAGGTACTCTCCTCCATGCCACTGTGTCGCAACAAGACACGAAGCAAGAGGATAGAACGCCCACGAAACACCTTCTCCTTATGCTCCTGGATCTCCACAGGCAGCTCCTCGAATGTCGCATCATTCTCAACATTGATCTCTCCCCAATCGATGTTGTGAGAGACATCATGAAGATAACGGCGGATCTGCAACACATGAAAAACATAATGTATCCGGCTCATCTGTGGGGGGAGTGCTACCTGATACGCCACAGCTCCAATACGAGCTAAAACCTTGAAAGGCCCAACAAACCGGGGAGACAACTTACTCCCATGACCAAACCTTCACTTCCCATGACGAGGATTCACCTTCAGAAACATGTGATCCTCAATATCAAACTCCAAAGGTCTCCTCCTTTGATCAGCATATGATTTCTGATGATCCTCATACTTCTGCAGACTTTGGCACTGATATTATCAGAGTGTCCTCCAAATGTTGTTGTCATCAACCTCATCCCTCTGACGATATGCTGGCACAGCCTGCTATACATCTTCTGTGTGAACCTGATGGTGACATCAACCTGGATCCATACCTACAAAATAACAAATAGTAGAGCTCCTAAACCTGGAATATGGAACTCAACATTAATTAATTAATTTTTTTTGTTTTCTTTTATTCATTTTAGGTTAACTTATCCCAAGGTCTACCCATTCAAACACTGGCATAAAGAAGAATGATGCATGATCCTTTCCTTGGTCTCTACCCTGCATGCTAAACTTGACTGACACCATTTCCCTACCAACCCATGAAACCTCACCTATACTTAACACCAGACTCCATCTTATACCTCAATTAGACCTCTGATACCACTCTTTCATGACCCCCTCCCCACAATGTATACCCCTCCTGGGCCGGCAATGTGAGAAGGGAGATAGTGACCCCCCGAGTCCCGCCTCCAGTAGGCCTCGGGTTGCCGACTAGCACCGAGGGTATATTAAACACACAAATGGGAGGCATTACCCTTTAAGAGAGCACATGTGAAATAGAGAGATAAGACAACCAACCAACTCCAAATCAGACTGAAATATAAAATAAATCCTAAGTACACATATGTAATGTCATGCAAGAACTACTACAATTGAAAGGGAAAACTTCAAGTACCAAAGGAAATTAAAAATAGCAGCAACCACGAAGCCCGAACAGCTCCTGAAACCCCAAGCTAGTAGCAACTAGCCTGATCTCTAACCTACTCCAAATGACCTAAAAAATCAGTTTATATATACGCAGGGTGAGTATAACAGTATACTTAGTAGGATCCTCCACGGAGCCTCTCCTGCAAAAGTAAAGAAAGCATGCTAAAGCACAGTGAACAAGTGAAACTAAATCATCATCTAAAAAAGTATACTAAGTTCCCACCCTCACCATGGCTACTCTCACCAATTATTGCATACAGGAGTATATAATATAATAAATAATATCATGGGTACCCCGCTATTACTTCCCCACTAGTTTGTATCTTTTCCCTAATGTCGCACGTCCTATGAATCTCTCTCTAAAAGGATTTATGTGGAAACTTTGGAGAAACACCACAATATGAACCTCGTGCATCACAACCAACACATCCATAAGAAAGATCCACGCAACCGATCACATTCACCTCCCCCATGACAACTGCATCCACCCGAGGATGTTGCGGCATGACCGCACAAACTAAAACCCATGAAAACTCCATTAGGAAAATGGAGACCACATGCCATAACATGGAAAGAAGAAATGGGAGAAGGATTGGAGAAAACGCAAGAATGGAGGTAGATCATACCTTCTATCGATGACATATTGACATTTGCTGCTTGCACCAAAACAGGGGGTGCGCATGCAGCAGGAATAAAATTCAAGGGAAAAAAATCCAAGGATTAAAGTTTTATAACACCACTCCTATGGGAAGAAGAAAAAGTTTGAGCGTCTCACAAAAGAAATCAAGAAGGCAGAACAAGGGAGGAAGATATCTCGTCCCTTTAAAAGATTTAATGGAGCAACGGTTTAAGATACGCTGGATTTTCCATTAAAAAAGGATCACATTAAACCATGTGGTTTGACCAAGTAAAGGCATCCTAAGCCTTAGGAAAATTAATATAGTAGTTATGGTCTTTGAATCAGCCTTAAATACATTAAAACAAGGCCTTGAATGCGTTTTTCATCAAAGAAAATGCTAAAGGGGCGAAACTGTGGGAAGCTGGAAACACTGTACACCTAACGATGCTGGAAACACCGTTTACATATGTCTCACCGACATCGACGACACTATTCACAAATGAATCACTAACACTGATGGAACTATTCAAAAAATGACTCGCCGACACTGATGAAAGTGTTCACAAAATGACTCACCGATGACACTTTTCATAAAATGACTCACCCATGACACTGTTCACATCTGTCTCAGTGATGAAACTGTTCACAAAATGACTCACCGACACCGTTGACACTATTCAAAAATGACTAACCGACACCGATGACACTGTTCACAAAATGACTCACCGACACCATTGACACTATTCACAAAATGACTTACTGACACCGATGACACTGTTCAAAAAACTGGAAACTGTGTTCACTAAGTAGAAATTTAGAAAAGTGTTGGGGATATGTCACCTTGACCTCCCAAAACACCTCAAACACTAGATTTCAGCAAAGGAATGGACTGGAGAGGTCTGGGCCATTACACCAACACTGAAAACATAAACCATCTATCAGTATCGATACAGATTCTTAATCCAACAATCTTAATTATGAATATCTAGAACCATAACCATTGATCTTCCTTCCATCTTTCTCTGCCATCACTACCCATACTAGTAAACCGGGTTCCAAAACATGGCAACCCAACTGTATCAAACCGCCCCATGGGCTTAATCCAAGTATTATCCTCAACAAGTAAAACATGAAAATGATTGGTTATACATCTATCTCAGCTAGTAACATATTATCCCCATCATCTCATACATCATCCTGGGTCCTAAGGAATAGCCATAACCGAACTAAATCATCACTTACACCCACTCAGTGTCATCCTATCAATCGGTCCCACACATGGTCCTCATAATCCATATATAAACTGAAGCATCCCTTCTTGGATCCTTAGAATTAGCACTCAAGAAAAGGCATCCTCTCAAAACCCTGGTAACCACCAAGCTCTTGGGCCAAGCCCTAACACAGGAAACATCCTCAAGAGACCCTCAAAGACCTCCAAATGATTTTTGATCAATGACATTACCCCAAGGCATCCAAAATTAATCCTGTAGGATGGGAAAACCCCCTTACCTTCAAGGTGATGCGGAGACCTTCTTTTATAGATTGATAAAGAGGAATACAAATATAAGGATTCCGATGTGGGACTCGGAAATACCCAAAATAATAAAAGAGGGTTTAACACTCCCCCTCAAGCTGGACATGCCCATCTTGGACAATGAGTCCCACAAAAGAGAAAGATGACATCATACAAGACCAGACACACTCCCCCACAAGCTGGGCTGTAGATGCTATGGATGCCCAGCTCGGAACTGAGCGAGGCTAGGCGAGGCCCTAGGAGGCCTTTGGTGAAGATGTCAGTAAGCAAGTCTTCCGTCAAAATGTGGCTAAACCTGACATGATTGTGTTCCAGGTGGTGTCGAAGAAACTGATAGTCCACCTCAATATGCTTCGTGCATTCATGGAAGACGGGATTCGAAGCAATATTTGTGGCTTCCTGATTGTCACACCAGATGTGCGCAGATGTCTGCTGAGGAAATCCAATCTCCTAGAGGATTTTTTGAAGCCAAAGGATCTTCATAGTGATGGTGGCCATGGCATGGTACTCAGACTCCACACTGGATCAGGAGATGACAATATGTTTCTTTTTGCGCCAAGAGATGAGGTTGTATGCCAAGAATATAGCAATCCCAGAAGTAGATCTCCGAGTAGCAAGACAACCAGCATAATCATCATCACAAAAGGACTCAATATGCAGGTGAGGATGGTAGGAGTAGCGAAGACCATTGGCAGGATATCGTTTGATTTATTTGGCGATGCGAAGGAAAACATCCTAATGAGAGGTTGTCGGATGCTCCATAAATTGACTCACTTTTCTAACAACGCAGGAAATGTCGGGATGAGTCATGGTGAGATAATTTAGTTTTCCCACCCTTTGACAATACCCCTCTGGATGCGGATATAGTGTCGAGGAGGCATAAAGAGACCGTTCCCCAGGCTCCATAGGAGTGTCCACAGCAGTGGCTTATTTCATCCCAACATCCTGCATAATATCCAATGCATACTTTCGTTGGTAGAGGGAGATGGTTTCTGAAGTATAGGACACCTCGATTCCTAGTAAGTATGTGAGAGGACCGAGATCCTTAGTGTGGAAGTGCTGGTGAAGATTCCCCTTGAGATCGGTGATACCCGCAGAGTCACTGCCGGTGATGATGATATCATCCACATAAATGACCAATAGGATGCAGCCAGCGGAGGTCATCCTGTAGAACACAGTGTGGTCCTTCATGCTGTGAGAGAGCCCAAAGTTGGTGTCGACAGTACTAAAGAAGCTTAACCAAGCATGGGGAGGTTTCTTGAGGCCGTAAGTAGAGCGGCGGAGTTCAAGTACTTGAGACTCAGTTCCAGAGGCACAAAATCTGAGGGGCTACTGTAGAAAACCTTTTCATCAAGGAATCCATGTAGGAAGGGAATCTTGACATCCAGTTGATAAAGAGGCCAATGATGATAGGTGACCAGGGAGACGAATAATCGAATGGAGGCCATCTTGGAAACTGGTGTGAAGGTATCAAAGTAGTCAATACCGTAAGTCTGCACGAATCCCTTGGACACAAGGCCGACTTTGAGGAGATGGAGAGTGCCATCGGGATTCAGCCTGACTGTGTAAATCCATTTGTTTCCTACCTCTTGTTTGCCTGATGGAAGGGGGATAAGATCCCAAGTATCATTTTCTTCCAGAGCCTGCAATTCATCCCGCATTTTTGTTAGCCACCAAGGGTGAGATTTTTCATCACCAACTGTGCGAGGAATGGAAACTGTCTCCAGAGCGGACAGACCCCTGTATGAAGATACAAATAGAGGAGTACTCTGGAAGGAGCATTGGAAAAAGCGGGGACTACATTGTCATTGGCTGGGATGTGGGATACAATTGATGGACAATGGGAGTAGACCTGACCAAAATGGGTGTCAACAGGGGGAGACACTGATGGGGGGTGGATGATGAGAGGAAGAGAATCATCTATGTTGGAGTCAGGATAAGGAGCGAGAAGGGAGAACGAAGAGATCTCAACAAATTCGACATCGACCAAGATGACATACCTTCATAGGTCTGGTGAGAAGCAGCGATATTCGCACTAAGTGCGGGACTAGCCAAGAAAAATGCAACAGAGGGATTTGGGAGAGAGTTTGGAGAGGCCAGGACGTGTGTCGTGAATGTAACAGAGGCATCCAAACACGCAAAGGGGAAGGAAGTGAAGAGGGAGAGAGGAGAAAAAATCCCGAAAAGGAGTCTCCCCCTAAAGGATAGAGGAAGGAATATGGTTTATAAGGTAGGTGGCGGTGAGAATTGCATCTCTCCAAAAATGCAAAGGCACCTGTTGGTGGAAGAGGAGGGCACTAGAAATATCCAGAATATGTCTATGTTTCCTCTTGACCACTCTATTCTATTGTGGTGTATCAGGAAGGAAGGTCTAAGGAATGATGCATTTTTTCTGGAGAAACTGCCGAAAGGAAGTGGAGAGATACTCACGCCCATTATCTGAGCTGAGACATTTTACAGAGATGGAAAATTGGTTTTGAATTACATTTTAAAATTTTTGGAATGTGGAAAAAACTTCGGAGCATTATCAAATGAGGTAATGCCAAGTCATTTGAGAAAAAATCATCAATGAAAGATATATAATATTTATACCCCATATTACTCGAAATGGTAGAAGGACCCCACACTTATGAATGAACCATATGAAAAGGGTTTGAGACACTTGTATCCACTCAAGGAATGTATGTAGTGCGATGATGTTTCACAAATGTACATGACTCAAAATGAAAAGAATTATACCGAATAAATTCTAGAAAAATATGATTAATGGTGGAGGTGGGTGGGTGTCCCAACCGGGAATGAAGATCCAATGCTCGAGCAGAGGCAGACGTGCAAGCGATGGGTGATGGTCCATCAAACATGTTGACCCCGTCTCGAAGCTGGCCTTTACCAAGTTCCTGATTTGTAGTCTAATCCTGAAATACAACACCAGAGAAGGTAAATATGGCAGCACAGTTATAATCCATTTTAATCATAATGATGGAAAGAAGATTAAATGGACTGCAGGGCACATGTGCCACAGAGGGTAGGTGAATCAATGTAGTAAGGGAGCATGCGTCGATGCCTACAATGGTGATAGTGGAGCCATCGGCAACAGTGATGGCTAATAAACCAGTATAAGGGTAATAGGAGGTCAACATACCAGCATCACCAGTGAGGTGGTCGGAGGCACCTGAGTCGAGCATTCATGTAGGGGAGCGATGACCGACAAAGGCAGTGGAACGAACAGATGGGCTAGAGAAGCTGAAGATGGACCGGTCCTGTGGGGTATCGAGGATCATGAGTTAGCTAGATGTCAGCCATAGACAGGTCCAGAGATGGTGGAAGAGTGGCGACTACCGAGGAAGCCTCCTAGACTATTGTCTGTCCCTTGGCCGCTGAGATGGATGTCCATGTAGAACCCAACATTGGTCGATCAGGTGGCCAAGTTTGTCACAATGTTGACAGAGGGGACTTTGACGACCTTCCACACAGCCATGTCCATGAGGGCCCGAGGATAATCCACCGCCATGACCGGTGAGAGCTGAGTGGTCAATGATGGGGGCGGGAGGGGGAAGATCCTGTTGGGACTTGATCGGCTAATGATAAACATGTGGGATATCTAGCGTCGAAGGGCTGGCGAGCAGTTCGGTAGCCATGGTGGAAAACTCCGGAGCGAGTCCACTGAGAAGATTGAAGATGCAGAGTTGGTCCCTCTGGGTCTGACCCTCTGCTAGTGTCTGGGGAACGGGCCACAACTCCTGAAATTCATCAGAAAGCCCTTTCCATTCCATGAAATATGCTGTGAAGGATTGGTTCTGCTGTTGAATATGGGACAGGCGGTGGAGGATATCGGAAACCTGAGCCAGGTTGTTGCTCTCGGAATACATGATATTCAAAGAAACCTAGAGTTTCTTAACTGTATTAATCATGTGGGTGACATCATTGACTGATTAATCCATTGAATTGACCAGCAGAGCGAAGATCTTGCTATCAACAAGCTTCCACAAACGGTATTTGGGGTCAGCCGAAGTCAGGGGAGGATCCTCAAGGTGATAATCAAGGTCTATTCCGGTCAGAGACATCACCAAATTCTTCTTCCAGATGGATAAATATGTGGAATCCAACTGGTCATCGACGAGGCAGGTGGAGGCGGTGATCATCTGAGGTAGAGGGGAGGAGTTTTCCATGGAGGCGTCAGGTAGCGGTCGAAGACGCAGTTTTGGGAAGCATCAGAATCAGCGGGGGGTTGGGCATGCCAAGAATCTGTGAATGGACCTATGAAGTGGAGGTGATGGGCAGAGAGCTCGCCATTGGAGGCGGTCTGGCTAGAGCGTCGGGAGGGCGGATGAGAGAAGATGACGAGTGTGCCTCAAGGAGAGGCCGGCAAGTGATGATGTGCGTAGAGGGAGGATGCTGCAACGGGAGCCGGGAGGTGTGGGGTGGTCGGGAAGGGTGGCGGGTGGGAGTCACTGGAGGGATCCCGTGCATAGAAGGAGGGCCACTGGGGGGATCTGAGAGGGTGCTCCATCGGGAGGGACCCGCACCGTCAGGAGGGAGGAGCATAGCCACTGGGCGGGACTATGTCGGGAGGGATGAGGTCGGCGGGCTACGTCGTGACGGAGGGGAGCCTGGAAGGGGGGGTGGTTGTCGGGTTGCGTTATGATGATGTAGGGCCTCTGGGAGGCCGGGACAAAACGTGCAGAGCAGGGCAGCAGGGAGTCAGGGCCAGACGGCGCAGGGAGGCAGAGGTCGTTGGATGAGAGCGTCACGGGGTTAGGGTCGCTGGGTTACCGCCGGGATGGGAGGGGGGCGTAGGGTAGACCGAGGAGGGATGGGGGAATAGGGAAGACTGAGGGAGGGATGCTACTTAGGGCAGATCCAAGAGGGAAAAAAATATTAGAGGGAAGGCTTGGGAATAGGTTCCCTCTGATACCATATAGAATGGAAAAACCCCCTTACCTTCAAGGGTAGGTGAAGACTTCATGTATTGATTGAGAAAAAGGAATAAAAATAGGAGAATTTCGATGTGGGACTCAGAAATACCCAAAATAATAAAAGAGGGTTTAACAAATCCCATGCCACACAGGTGGAAACCTAGCTCTAAAGGCTTCATCCTACTTGGTCCTCAAATATAGGATCTAAAAATCAACTGCTCTAACCTCAAGTCACTAGTCCCGATTCGCAAGGAAAATCAAGATCATCTCATAGATACTTCTCAAATCCTATCTTTTGGGATTCATCTAAGAAACCTGATGCAAAACACCATGGCACGCTCATGCCATATCAAACACTGAGCTCACAACCCTCACTCAGGACTCCATGCTCAAAACCCATCCCATTAAAGGATTTTGAATCCAAACCTCAAGGAAATCCTCCTTCAGAACCAAATTTGTCTAAAACACCTCATTGATACTACTCAAATCCTATATTTTAGGATTCATCTAAGAAACCTGATGCAAAACACCATGGCACACTCATGCCATATCAAACACTGAGCTCACAACCCTCACTAGGGTCTCTATGCTCAAAACTCATCCCACTAAAGGATTCTGAATCCAAACCTCAAATAAATCCTCCTTCAGAACCAAATTTGTCTAAAACACCTTTTGGTGGACCACTATATATCAAAAGGATTCCACCATTGCGATCTATGCAGAAAAATGGTCAGAATGGACTGCTCACACACCCAATTCTGACTTTCAGGAAACAAAATTCCCAAGACCTCTAAGTTAGAAAACGTACATGGCGTGTGTTCATAGAACCAAACAAGAAGAACACAGGGCGTGTGTTCATAGAACCACATGCCGTGGGGATGGGATTTCCGACAGGAAACCCCTCCGAACCCACCTGATACCCCCCATTGTTTCCCAAATAAGTACACATCGATCCCCATGGGGTCTCTAGAAGTCATAATAAGACACTAAAACTTGAAACAACTAATATATGGGGATTTGGGGCATAAAACTCAAAATCGGCCTACCTCGTGTCATAAATGCCGAAGCTTTGGGTTCAAATCCGCTCTCAGAAGCTGCACCTCGATCTGGTCTCAATATACATCAAGGAAGAAGTATGGGGACATCTACCATCCTCCTCTTGGTTTAGTCATCGCACACGAGGGAGGATCCCTCGTCTCTCCTACTATGCGCAGGAACCCCAAAATGGGGGTGGAGACTTTTAATTTAATTTAATTTAATCAATCAATTTATTAATTACCTATTTAACACTCGTCCCGAGTTCCAGAACCCAATGCGAGTTTATACCTCGCCTAGGGAATACCTCCCATTTCAAACTCAACCGCAGATTCAAAATCTCAATCCGTCGCTCCGTTCAAGATATACAACCACCCAAAACCACCCGACTAATTTAATATTTAATTAATTAAATATTAAATATTCAGCCAAAAGTCTAACTACCCGGAATTCCACCAAACTCCTGTCATAGTGTAAAAACCCTATTCCGGGACTAACAGAGTGGTCAAAAAAATTATCTGCGACCATCTACTATGGTAAAATGACCATTTTACCCCTCATGAGCACCCATGAACAAAAATTTAAATCTCTGTTCAAATTTCAATGTCCATAAAATTCGGGTCTCTACAACCTCCCCACCATAAACCTTCTCATCCTCGAGAAGTCTAGGCGGTCTTCCGTCCACACATCCCGACCCACATTGGTGATCACCCAAAGATCAACTTGCTGCGTTCTACTCAAAGATGCCAACCGACTTTATCTTCATAACTTTATAGAGAGGTCGTACAACCCATCAATGGTCAAGCCACCACTTTCCAACATTAACAAATCACTTGGATAGTGTCTAACCTCACTCGTCCATCCTGATACATCACATTATCATTTAAAACTGATCATCACCCTCATGGTTCTCCCCACCATAGAAAGAAACCCACATTTCTCATTTCTGAACCACGAGGCTTCCCATCGTGGAAGTCGCCTTTCAAAACACATTCTCAGTGGCCCACCAACTCGCATTTCCAAGTTTCTTCTATCAAAAAATCATTACGTGCCCTTATGTAACCCATCCACAAAACCTGATCTGACTCCAACAAGTCACCTTCATGAAAACTCGGCTCAGAAGTCTAAACCTTGAAAACTTGAGCACTTCTTGTGCTCCTGATCCAGCCCAAAGCCACCGGGATCAATTGCCTGCACAACTATTTCCTGGGCTAGGCTCCTAAACAAACCTACCTCTCCCAAAACTGAACAAAAAACACATTCTTTGGCACAGAAGCTTGCCATATGAAAATTAAAAGTCATCTGACAACCTCTCCCAAAACTGAACACAAAACACATTTTTCGGAATAGAAGATCGCCATCTAAAAATTAAAAGGCATCTGACAAGCCTAAACCTCAAACCCAATTGCACCCTTCACAGAACATTACCACATGTCCAAAACATCCATTTGTGCCTCGCACATCAGAAGCCACTCATAACTCGGTCGACCCCTCTAACGGGTCACCCTCATGGTCAAAAAGATCTGATTCCCTCTGGTTTGGTGTCACATCAAAAAGGTCATTTGGTTCTCCCAGATAGCCATGCCGATCAAGTCGCATATCACGACGCTAGGTCCCACCACCTAGGTCTAAGCCAACTCACAGAAGGTCACAACTCATGGGGCTTTGACAAGAACCCCTCTCATCACCACACGACATCAACTAGACAAAAAATCCATCTCTTGCGTCCCACACCATAAAGGTGTCATATACCAACTAACTGCCCACAATTAGGGTGTTAGTACTCTATGAGCATCTGCACATCAACCCACTCCTTGGAGGACCCGGACATACTACTAACCTCAAACAAAACTGTCTACAAGGGGACCACAACCCGACACTGAGGCCATACTGACCCACTAGGGTTAGTATACCAACCGCACACAAAACCACACCAGTGCCACCACCATTGAGCATCTCACCGTAGATCCACAGAACCTTACATCAAAAGTAAATACGTAAAACAACACCCTAGAAAGCCTATAACTTGGGGATCCTACATGCCTATCATGATGAATGAGACGTCTCTTGTCTCTGTAGGCCAAGATGAAAAACCAACTCACAGGCCTCTTTGCTTACGGGCCAAGAGCCTGAAATCCATCATAAACTGTCAAATACAAACATGTGTGTCGCTCGAAGAGAAAATTATATACAACCGTAACTTCACAGATCCAGAACATCAATTCAAGTCCCTAGTAACCTGGACTTCCTACCGGAACAGGTGTTCGCGATGCATCAGCCTAGTATCCATCACAATCTCTGACACATTCCTATATCTCTTTTCTACCAAATTACAAATGTGAAATAACAGGAAATTAACTGTTTTGATACCACTTTGTAACATCTTGGCCCGGTAGGGTCACACAACCATACCCGGTTTGGATGTGACCTTCTTACTCCCACCAGAGAAACCAAACCAAACAACTACTTTTTCCCATTCCCAACATCTGTGAATGGCACTCATGGTATTCATCGATATTTGACCCATCATAGGGACCTCACTCACAAAAATATGATGGTGTTCTCCCCACCATGCAGTTTCAAACACACCTCTCTATGAGGAAAACCTCATTGTAGGACCTTTATAAACCCTAGGAAGCATCTATAGAGCATGGAATAAAGTCGGTGGTCTCTTAGAATACTAAGTATGATGTCAAAATGTTCAGAATTATTTTCTTTAAACTGTGAGGCCAGTCATGAAAAATCACGAACGAAGCATCGGTAATTACAAGCTAGTAATCTAGTCCAAGGGAACTGCGTATCTCGAAGACATTATTTGATGGTGGTCAAAAGATAAATGCTTCTATCTTTTATGGATCCATAGAAATGTCTCTTTCAGAGATTACATGGTCAAGGAAACATGCCCCTTGTATCCAAAAATGACACTTTGATAGTTTGAAATACATCCTGTGATCCCTCAAGATTCCCAATACTATCGCTAAGTGTTGCTCATGCTCAACCCTTGTCCTTGAATACACCAATATGTCGTCCACAAACACCACTACAAAAGAATTAAAATATCTCTGAAATATTCGATTTATCAATATCATAAATATTGTTGATGCATTCATAAGACCGAAAGGTATTACCACATATTCATAATGGTCATATCTACTTCTGAAAGTTGTCTTTGGAATATCCTCCTTCCGAACATGCAATTGGTGATATCCTGAGCGTAAGTCAATTTTGGAGAACCCTCAACTGATCAAACATATCATCAATGTGTAGAAGTGGATATCTGTTATTTATTGTAACTTGGTTAAACTTATGATAATCAACACAAAGCTAAAGAGTTCCATTCGCCTTTCTAACACACAAAACTGGTGCTGCCCACAGAGATGTGCTCGGCCGAATGAAACCACGGTTTTTCAACTCTTCCAACTGAATTTTCAAATCCCTTAATTATTTTGGTGTCATTCAATAAGATGAAATTGAGATAGGACTGATCTGTGAGAGGAGATCAATCGTAAACTCCACTTACCTTACAGGTGGAAACCCTGGGAAATTTTCTGGAAACATATCTGGAAACTAAGAAAAAAGTGTTGGAAAAATGTTATTCTTGATCTCGTCCATTGATGTCAAGGTCAACACTGCCAACTGGTATGATATTGTTCCAACTTTTGGTGCCAACAATCCTGTTTCACCTTCCTTTACATTTTTGTCCCCTCTAAAGAGATTTTCGACGCCATCCTCAGTCGTAAAACTGACCCTTAGAGTATAACAGTCGATGTGAGCCTTGAACATTGTCAACCAATACTTACCTAGAATTATTTCATAAACAACCATTTTTAGCATAGAGAAATCCCACATTTTCTCATCTTCATCAACAGTTATAGAACATGCTCTCCGCATAAAGGCTCAACATTCTCTTTGAACAAGAGGATTTTGAAGTTTTAACATAGAATAATTCATCTCAACTTTTAAACTCAATAAATCTACAACACAAGAATCAATAAAGGAATGCGATGCAACCATATCAAACAAAGCTTGCATAAGGGTAGAATTCAAAATAATTGTATCTCTCACCGATGATGGTCCAGACTGATCATCCACGATAACCTGATCAGATCCATATAATTGTTTTCTCATGACACTATTCTTTATTGCCTTGTTGAGATTTCCCTGCCTGAGGAGTCATGGTATTCCTGGAATCACCATGGATATCTCTGTTTTGCTAATGAGAGGTGTTCTGTTGTCCTCGTCTCGTCGAAGCATACGACGCCTGTGACACCTGAGAAGTGTCTTGAACACCTGACCTCAGAGCACTATGACAATAGCGCTGAAGATGCCCCATCTAATTGTAGTTGTGGCATGCTCTAGGTTGTGTCATACACTCTCGCTTCATCTGGTCAAACGAATCACATTATAAATATCTTACTTTTCTCTTGGTTCGTGGAGGAAGGTTTATTGATCCAACTGTCCGATTTTGATTCATGCTCACACCTTGGAAATAGGCGTCCCTCTTACACTTGCTCCCAACATTAGATTTCTCACTTTTTCTCATGGGTATTAACATAATTCCTCCTCCCATGCTTCTGAGATGTCCCATTTAGCTACCGTTGCTCTATTGACCATCTTTGTATAATCCATTATTCATAGCACAACAATCTTTGAGTGAATCTCATGTCTCAGCCCCGATTCAAAGATGCATTCCTTTAAGGATGCACTGACAGCAACTTCTGGTGTAAAGCTAACTAAATTCATGAATTTAGTCGTATACTCTGTGATAGAAATATTTTCCTACTTCAAGCTGAAGAAGTTCGTCGTTATTTGAATTCTAAACGTGTGAGGATATAATTATTTATTGAACAATTTCTCAAAATCCTCTCATGCAAGGCATTGGTCTAATTTAGCATGAACTGCTAAATCCCACCATTAGCATGTAAGATTCTGAAGCATATAAGTTGCCAGCTTGACTTTCAGATCTGTTGGTGTGCCGATGAAATAGAAGATACGATTAATCATTTTCATCCACACCTCTTCCTTTTCTGGTTCAGAATCACCCTGAAAGATGGGTGGATTCTACTTCTGGAATTGGATGTAATGATCCAATTGCCTTGGATCATCCCTCCTATTCCTATTGTCCACAACCTAAAACTATTGGATGATACTTTGAATCATCCGTTTGTTCACTTGCGTCTCAGGTGAAACCACGTTCCTCCTCTAGTTGGTTTCTACGACGCTTATCGAGTGCTGTTTTCTATACATACAACAAACGCCATAAGTCTCACTCTCTATCAACTGAAGGCTTAACAATTTCAAATTCTATAACAACATTGCTTTCTCAAAATCCAACCTTTACCAAGTTTCAACCATTTTTAAAAAAAAATCTTCTTTTGAAAATCAAACCATTTTCAAAATACCAAAACCAAGCTCTTTATCAAAATCATTCATTTGAAAACAATTTCAACATTTTTTAAAAATTAACACATTGCCCCAAATCATATATCATTACGCAAAATGAGATATGTAGTCCTAGTGAGAAGTCATTTCTCTAATGCATGTCATGCTCATTTAATTGGGTAAACCCATGACAATGAGATTTCAAATCCTATAAGTGTCACTAAAACACTTATATACCCAACTCCCTCATAACTTGAAGTTCAGCATAAAAAGGCTAGCTACGTCTTTGTATGCTCTATATTTCAAGTCTTGACAGTCCTATTATTTTCTATGATCCCAAATCAAGAAATTGATTAGAATGAATTTCAATTCCAAGACTGAAAACCAATACCAAGTCAAAGACCACTTGTTCTAGAAGGATATTCAGAAGGACCAAGCTGATACCACTTGTAACATCCCGCCCCTCCAACTGATTCATTTACAATTGAGGGACGATTTGACCTTTGAAAATAAAACAACCAACCAAACATTTAATAACCAACTAAACTACTAAATGATGCATGATATAAAAGAAAGACAACTCAAGCAATTCCATTTATATTATAACCACTACAAAAGAGTACCACAGAAGAATACAAACTAACATCAAAGTACACATCAGAAGACCGACTACAAAACTCAATGACAACTACATAAATCCAAATTTCCACATGCTCTATGCTCCAAATACATCAAAACAACCCAAGTATCACTAAGAAACACTAAATAACTGTGATACTTTACCTTTTCCCAAGTATCACGAAGCACTACATCTGCAAATGCGCCAACATGCCAAAGCTTGGGTGAGTAATGAATTTTAGTAGATTTTTTCCATTGACTTACCTACTCACACCACTAGGATAGAACATGTTAGCACATTTATATAAAACAATTTATATAAAACAATTTCTAAAAAAGTTTATATCAAAATGTAAACTGGTTCCAAACTAAAACATTTTTCTCAAAACAACACTAAGTTTCATGTAAAACAACCAAACAATGTTCTAAAACCATTTCATAAAATCCATTTTGGCATTATCCATTCCATTCCACATATCTACACAACCAACCATGCATGCAACCTGGACCTCCCTATACTCGTGAGTGGTGAGTCATCCTTTCACTAAGGCATCACTTAATGAACCATTTTGACAGGGGAGAGCCCTGACCCTTATCCATCCCACTAATGATGGGGGAGACTCCTTTCCCTTATCCATCCCGAATGCACATGAACACACACAATTATTATCCAAAAACCAATTTCAGAACAACCATTTCAATCATTTCAATAAAAACGTACTTTTATTGAAAACTCTTCAAACAAACCATTTTAATAAATCCAACCCTTTTTATTGAAGCCACTTTTCAACAAACCAATTCAATACATTTCAATAAAACCATCTTTTTATTGAAAAAATATCAATTAAACCATTTTCCAAAAATCTAGCAAATCCACATTTTAAAATCAATATTTTAAAATCAAGAAAACAAGTCACATTGCACAACCAATTTTCCACAATTCTACAATTTCACCAAAAACTCACAAACCATCACTAAAGAGGGTTATACCATGCGTTGAGAAACAATTTTGTAGCCAAATCCATTAAAAACAAACAATTTGAAACTAAATCTTCATGTTCTAAATAGAGGAGTCGAGATTGAAGCCACTTACCTCAGGTTTTATGGAGAAAACAAAGAACGACACTCAAACGTCAACGAAAATGGGTTGAAACTTCAAAAACCCATCTTAGATCTGTTCTCCTAGCATCAACAAGACCAAATCTAATCATATTTGGCATCAACAACCTTAGATATATTCCTAGTGGATGTAGATCTAAGAAACTAAGAGAGAGAGAGAAGTAGATCTTAGGAAAACCACAAAAAACAACCAAATATGATGACTTATTGTGAGAATCTAGCTTCAACGCAACAAGAGAAGCCTTTTGGAGGATAAAATCTTGAGTTAGGGACGTTTTGGGGAAAAAAGGGGTTGGAAGATGAAAATGAGTGAGATCCACAATTTTAGGATCTCATTTTTAAACCGTGAACAGTTAGTCACATGGTTAGGCAAACCGTGCATCAGGATCTACTTAGGGATGTCGCACGGTTGGCCCACACAGTTAGACACCAACTATGCAAGTGCTCACTATCTCAAGTTTCATGGTTTCTCCTAGGCGGCCACACGGTTTGGAAAAATCATGCGCCTGCTCGTGCATCTTCTCTTTTGCCTCTGTCTCACTGTTTACGGTTTCCTGTAGGAGTTGCACGGTTTTTCAAAACCATGCTCAAACCATGTAGCTCTAGAAAAGTCCCAAAAACATTCCAAAAGGTCCCCAAACCTTTCCAAACACTTTATATACTTAAAATACATAAATCAATGGTTAATTATTTGAAACTGGGGGTGCTACACTAATAGTTCCAATCATGCATTTCATAGGGATAAATATTCCTTTGTTTTTTTCATAGATCGATTGGTGAGAAATTCATTTTAGCATTATCATAAATTTGTTGTAATCATGCACCATGTAATATATTGTTTCTTATCTCTCCTAATATCTTTTTCTATCAATTTTCATTTAAATTTTTGTCCTTGGTGTTGCTTACACATGGCATGCAATCCCTCAACAATAGTTATTTTTTTCAGTGTAAGTTCTTTTATATGTCCCCGCTTATGTGTTAATAGATACGTTGTATGTTTCATATGTTGTATGCTGCATATGTTGTATGCTGCATATGTTTTCATGCTGTATATGTATTCATGCTATATGTGTTTGTTGGTATGATGTGTTGGCATGGAATTCCTTAACAAAAGCATGTTGTCTTATATATTACCATGGTGTATATGTGTCCCCATTAAATGTTGGTATGATGTATATATAGTATTCATTGTATACGCAGTTGGTGTGCTGCATATGTGCTTCCTATCATTGTTACAATACTGCATTCACCTTTAGAATGTTGTATATCTTTGATTACTGTGGATGTGAGCATTCACCCTAGGGCTTTTGTATCTACTTCCTAGATCCAATGTGTAATTACTCTAGTTGCCCCAAGCATTAGATTTATATATAACACTCCCAATTCAAGATAAACATGCATACATATTTTAGACAACTTACCAATTATTTTTATAATCAACCAAATATAACATTTGATTTGGATCATATATCCTAAACAAGAATGTTATTTTTCTAGGGGAAACTCAAGGTTGATTTTTGTTAAATAATGAACATCATTTCATCCATCGTTTAACTTTAATATGGGATTGGATCCCGAAATATGCCTCCCCTCTAGTCCCCAGATCTGTCATGAGTACGGAGGTTGAAAATTCTCTTCAGGTGGGCTGCCTGTTTATTCGGAAGGAAATCTGGGAACTCATCACTACGACACCTGTGGAGGATTTACCTTCAGAATTTACAAAGCTCTATATCCTGTTCCACCAATTGGGGCAAGGCAGATTAGATTACCGCTCAATGTACCTTCTTCACTCCTCAAGACCCTAAAGAGCTAGTGAAGGGGCAAAACTGTGTTGAGGAGATGACCCTTAAAGTGACGCGTCATCGTCAAGAGTTACAATAACACCCTGAGATTTTATGAGAAATATTTTTTTTAATTTCATATGTTATATGCAAAGGAATATTTCACTACACACAACACTATATTGGCTTGCGTTACACGCAAGGGCAACCTTCCTCGATATCTTGTGTTGTACGCAATACCAAGTTTCACTAAACAATGATATATTATTCTAATATTATGAACTATCTGTTATGAATAGTATTAACTGAATTTTGAATTTTATAACATTATAATTTATCTTAAACATTTCCAATAATGAGATATGAAAACAAAATCAATTTTTCGGATACAAGAAGTATTTTAAAAAAAAATGCAGTTTTACCGCCTTTTGATGGCGCACCCATTTTAAATATAATTTTTGACAAGTTTATAAGTTAAATTTTAAAAAATAAAATTATTATTTTGAATCTGGATATAAAAATTTACATTGGATAAATTTTTGATACTTTTTTGATGACTTTCATATTTTGATGAATAGTAAAAATACGCTAATTTTTCTTAAAAACAACTTTTTTCATCAAGATAATTAATATGGTTAAATGAAAAAATTTAATGGTTCTAAAGTATAAATAGAATATATTTTTACCATTTAATATAATTTATATCATTTCCATTAATTTTACATCAAATTCATAGGTAAAAACATTTCAATCTTTGACAATGTTTTAACTTTTAAAACTCGTTTCCTTAACAATGAGATTAATTTTAAATTAATTACCGCAATTTCTGTGTTTTGAATTTTAAAAAATGGATTCCATATTTGGATTCAGTGGGTCTAAATTATGATAATAGTTTACTATTATTTTTTTGACATTATGAATAGTAACTACGGTAATTTTTATTTATTACAATTAAAGGTAAATCGAGTAATTAAGGGTATGAATAAGATTATAAAATTACCCTACCACCTGCCAAAATTCTATTGGATGAATAAAAGTCAACCCATATCACCTAATGGTCATAATAGATTCGTTTCTTGGACTATTGACCATGAAAATGATATAATTATAATTAAAACCAAAGAAAGTGACAACATGTCACTCTCTTATATCTTATAAGTGTAATCATTTTAATTTAGTGATAAGATTCATAAAACTTCAAACATGGATATTCTACATAAATATAATTAAATTATATACATCATGTTAATTTATTTATAATTTTTAGGGACTAAATAATTATAATTAATGATGACACAATAGTGATGTTGAAATTATTTAATTGATTGAAATATCGAATAAATGGTTTTAAAAATATTAAAATAAATATTATATGAACTATTCAATGTTATCCACAAATTTTATAGATTAATATTACATGTTAGGAATCTATTAAATATTTTGTTTCAAATATATCCCCTCTGTGGATTTTATTTAAATTCAAATAAATGAATTGTGTCAAAATTGACACTATTGTTATTTTATAAAAATAACATATTATAAAATTGATTAAAAGTCACAAAAATATTTAAAAATTATAAATTGAAATTTATATGGTCTATAATGTCATAAATTATCCAATAATGGACAATTCACAACACATAAGTTACTATTTATAAAAATTTAAAATTTAGAATTGTATTACCAAAAATAAAATTAAATAGATTAAATAAGGGTAAATCAATTTGATAAGGTTTAAAATAAATTCTGAACATTTCTAAATTTTATTGGTTGATGCGATTACAACCTTATCTCATCTCATATTATAATTGAGTAATTTTTGGAGGTTTTTAAGTGGTTTTTGAATTTATTATAAATTAATATTTCTTATGTTTCCAAAGGTGCCCCTCTCCTCCCTTATAAAATGGAACCTCCTCCCTCTCCTCATCACACCACTTTGAGCCTTCAAGATCGTCCAAAACCGGACAATTTATCTTATCCACTTCCCTAGTAACATACTAGAGGTCCTGGTCTTCTTCAAAGACCAACTTTAGTGCTCTAAGAGGAGGTTAAGAAGAGGCGCGTCAAAGAAAAGGTAATATCCTTTACCGATTCTTTCCAATTTATTTCTTCTTATACTTCTTCTTACTTATTTGTTTCATCATAAATTAATAACATCAGTATCACTAATATACTGATATGTTATTATAAATATTAAACAACCCTATTTCACCTTTTATCCATCCTACGGAAAATGAAATCATTGCGCGTGCATACGTATAGAATACCGTCTCCACTCCGTGGTGTAATCTGTTTTCCACCACCACCTTACTTGGATGGGTATAATGGTATAAAGAATAACTATATATTATTATTATAACATGATACTAATTCTGAGACATTCAATCATCAACTCCAATACCATTCAATAATTATGGGAACGATATCATCGCTCGTGCGTACGTACGGTCTACCGTCTCCGCGGTGTGATGTGACTCGTTCTACATGATCTTCATTGAATAAGGATTATATAAATGAATTAAATGAATAAATATGATATATATTAAACTAATACCATTCTGTAAATAAGGTATCTATAACCTAAAAATAGGAATAAGAATTTATTCGACAAAACATGCATAAGAACATAAAGCAATGAACACCCGAATAACAAGTAGCAATGAAATATTACTAATAAAAAGATAAGAATATGACCATATATGATATCATAACAAGGAATATGATTCTGTAATAATTCAATGACATTATTTAAATCATTATACAGGAGTTTCGGATACGTACGAAGCATATCGGACTGAAGGTAAGGGAAAATCTCACAATCTCATTTTTATCCGAGATTATTTATACTTCAGAATTTATTGGGGTGTATTTATCATCCACATATATGTTTCCTCAATATTTAATATTATTTATATCCTCCTAAAATTGTTTAAATCCAATTTTACCAATTGGTGATTTTTTAGTAAAACATATGAATGGAATCTTTTATCGTTTTCAGTACGAGATACTTTTTGACTTTTCTGGCCAAATTACGAGAGAAAATGTTTTTTTAACTTATACGGCATGAATGGATTTTTATGATTTCATAGAACATTATTTCCATGAATCCTCCTTTATAATTTTTCAAGTTTATTTTTAATTAACTTCTTTTATTTTAAAATTGTATGACATGTTAAGAAAGGAAAAAAAATTTGAAGTAGAAAGGATATTTTCCTCAAGAATAGAGTTCAAGTGTTTTATCAAAATTATTTTCCATATAAAGATAATATAGGGTTATATTTCTATACCTATTTTTACATTGATTTGATTATGTTATGATGGAATTATTTTTATGAAGTCCTTTTATCTTATGTGGATTATGTTATGATGGCATGATATTTAAGAATCCCATTTTTATTACATGGGTTATGCTATGATATATGATTTATGATTTTGTGGAACACATAAGAATGGTTTAATTATGAGATAGGTGGGACCTATATCTCCCTCCAATGCATTGGGTAATGATTTATATCTCATGAGATAGACATGGCTCGAACGACAAGTTAATCAGGTTCAGTGATACAGGACTGGAACGGGGAGTGATCTCGGTTCAGAAATGGACTTTGTCCGCTAAGATAGTCTTGGAAACGAGTCTTGACTAATAAAAAATGATTTTCTATGATTATGTGTGTATTCCACAAAGTTTCATGTTTTATGTTATGATTATTGGGATTACATTTCACTACTATGATTTATCCCATATTATGATATTATGATCTCTTTTGCAGGTTAAGATTTTCAAAATGTTATGTTCTTATGCATATGATATGATTGATATTTCCTTTATTTACCATTACTGAGAATTCGAGCTCACCCTTTTGTATGTTTTCTTTTCCCCAGGTTAGGAAGAAGGATATTAAGTAGGATATGCCAAAAGTGACTCTAGATATGATGAAATAAATGAGAGACAATGTATATGCTTTATGAACCAATTGTTTATGTTTCCCAGTTTCTAAAGACATTATACCTATACGGTCATATCATGGTTTTGTTATATGTTGTAATAACTATGCTTCAATTCTGAAGTAATAACAATGTATGTAAAGTATGGGTCATTATAGTTGGTATCAGAGGAATGGTATAGTCAACCTTTGGAAACTAGGATGTGAAAACCTTATTAAGAACCCTAAGGATATGTCTAATCATAGAACACAATATTAGTGTTTTAGAAATGGCCATGAATAACCTATGATAAGACCTTAAGTGTGAAATTTTATTCTTGATTATGTGGTTTTACTATTATGATTAGTGTTTCTCACACTATGCTTATTGGTTTTAGACAATGGATGGAACCCGAAGGAACCCTGTTAATGTTGAATGCGACAGGCAATGAAATGATTATCCCCCTGAGCAACCAAACGTTATGGGAGCTGGAATGAAAAATCTTGTAGCCATGATCACACAACTTTCTCATGCTATGAATCATGTAGGACTTCCAAACGAGCAAAGGAAGAAGCAACATTCTGTTGAATCCTTCATGAGGTAGCGTCCACCATCATTCAGCTGGACTACTGATCTATTAGTTGATGACCAATGGATCAGTACCACTGAAAAGATATTTTCAGTTATTCAATGTTCTGAACATGATAAATTCATCTTAGCAGTATATCATTTGGAAGGTCAAGCTGATCAATGGTGGAATCTTATCAATAATACAAGTCCAAGAGATGAAATTGAGTCCATGGAATGGGATGAGTTCAAGAACATATTTTTCAATAAGTAATTCCCTCGTATTCTTTAAACAAAGATAGAGAAGGAGTTTCTTGAACTAAAGAAAAATGATGATGAATCTGTTGGTACCTATGAAGAAAATTTTACAAGACTTGCAAGGTATGCTTCCAGAATTATTATCCAACCTAAGAGTAAGATTGATCTATTCTTTATTGGCTTAAAACCAAGTCTTCGAAGGGCGTTATCCATAAGGGACTTCAATAGCTATGAGGAAATTGTTCGATGTTCTCTCAAGGTTGAGATGAAGATTGGAGTAACCCATCAGTCATATGGGTTTGATAAAAAGAGGAAAATGGAATTAAAAGGGAAATCTAAAGACCACACTGGAAAGAAAATGAGTTTTCACTTATGCTCAAAGTGTGGAAAGAAACATATAGGAAATTGTCTTAAAGGGACAAGCAAATGTTTCAAATGTGGAAAAGAAGGCCATTGGGCATTTTAATGCTTCCATGATGGGAAAAAATATGTCTAGTGGTGCAAACAAAGAAAAGGCTACATAGAATGCACCTCCTACACTTCAATGTTACAAGTGCAAGGAAATGGTGAATTATGCCAATCAATGCCCTAATATAAGGGTTGTTGATGATGATCGACATCAACAAAATCTTAAGGCCAAAGAAAAAGGAAATTCACATGCAATTTCTATCGGAGATGTGGAGTATGATAACGATGTGGTGAAAGGTACACTTATTATCCACTCTAAATTAGAAAATGTTTTATTTGATTCTGGATTCACCCACTCTTTTATTTCTAAAGAATTTTCCAAGGGTATCACTGTACTACCTCAACAATTAGCTGTTTATTTAGCTGTGACAACTCCTAATGGCACAACGGTTGCATCAAAAGTTTATAATTCTTCTCTAATTGACGTTTTTAGGAAAGTGCTTCCTGCAAATCTTGTGATCCTTCCTATAGTGGAATTTGATGTGATTCTTGGCATGGATTGACTTTCCTTATATGGAGCTCATATTGATTGCCAAATAAGGGAAGTCACATTTCATATTCCTGATCAATCTATGATCATCTATTGATGAAAGGATGAATATAACCTTCCAGTGGAAATTTATTCCATCTTATGGGTCTTGATTCCAATAAATGAAGGTTATTTATCTCAAATGGTTGGAGAGAAACTCACGATTAAGAATATTCCCATTGTACAGGATTTTGATGATGTATTTCCAGAGGAATTTCCAGGTCTTCCACCAAATTGTGAAGTTGAGTTTTCAATAGAACTCATACCGGGTGTTATGCCCATTTCAAAGACACCTTATAGAATGGCCCCAATTGAGTTGCAGGATTTGAAGAAGCAACTCCAATAGAATCTTGATAAGGGGTTCATACGCCCTAGTGCATCACCTTGGGGAGCACCTGTTATGTTTGTTAAGAAGAAAGATGGATCAATGAGACTCTGCATTGATTATCTAGAACTTAACAAGATCACTATCAAGAACAAATATCCTCTCCCATGCATTGATGACTTATTTGACCAACTACGCAGAGCTCAATACTTTTCCAAGACTGATCTTCGTTCAGGGTATCATCAATTAAGGGTCAAAAGGGAGGATATACCAAAGATGGATATCCTTACAAGGGATGGACACTATGAATTTATAGTGATTCCATTTGGTCTTAATAATGCTCATGCTATCTTCATGGATCTGATGAATAGATTCTTTAGAGACTATCTTGATCAGTTTTTGGTAGTCTTTATAGACGATATTCTTGTCTATTCAAAGAGCAAGGAAGAACATGAAGATCACTTGAGAATTATATTAAAGACCCTAATAAAGGAGAATATTTATTCTAAATTTACCAAGTGTGAATTTTGTCTTCAAAAAGATTCATTTTTGGGTCACATAATCTCAAAATAGGGGATATCTATGGATCCAACAAAAACAAAGGTTATCGAAAGATGGTCGAGATCAACAAAAGTAACTGAGATCTGAAGTTTTCTTGGTTTGGCTGGATATTATCGATGTTTTGTGAAAGATTTTTCCCGATTATCTAATCCACTCACCAGGTTGACTTGAAAAGGAGTTAAGTTCATTTGGATGGAGGAGTGTGAAGAGAATTTCAAGGAGTTAAAAATAAGGTTATCCAGTGCACCTGTGCTCACACTTTCATGTAGTGGAGAAAGGTTTGTGATCTACAGTGATGCATCCAAGAAGGTATTAGGGTGTGTTCTCATGAAAAATGATATGGTGATAGCTTATGCCTCTCGATAGTGGAAAATCCATGAGCAAAATTAACCAACTCATGATTTGGAATTAGCTGTGGTATTTTTTGCATTAAAGATTTGGAGGCATTATCTTTATGGTGAAAGGTGTGATATTTATACTAATCATAAAAGTTTAAAGTATATTTTCACACAAAAGGAGCTGAATATGAGCCAAATAAGATGGTTGGAGATGATTAAGGATTACGACTGCTCAATTAATTACCCCCCTGGGAAAGCAAACAAGGTGGAAGATGCATTAAGTTGACAAGACCATGCTAGCTTATCCATGATGAGGATCTCAAAATATCCAATTTTTATGGATTTACAAAGGATGGATCTTGGAATTATAATGGAAGGGGAAAAATCTTATCTTTTTCAAATGAATGTTCAACCATCTATACATGTGAAGACTAAAGAGGCGCAGAAAGAAGATGTAGAGTTACAAAAGAAGGTGGGAAATGTTCCTGAATTCCACATTGATTGTGATGAAATAATAAGGTTCAAGAATCGGGTTTGTGTTCCTCCCATCCCAGAATTAATGAAGGAAATATTGGATGAGGCTCATAGTTCTTCATTCTTTATTCACCTTGGAAGCACGAAGGTGTATAGGGACCTGAAAGAGTACTTCTGGTGGGATGACATGAAAAGAGATGTTTCTGAATATGTCTCTCGATGCTTGGTTTGTCAGCAAGTTAAATCTGAGAGACAGAATTCTAAGGGGATGTTATAACCATTACCCATACCAGAATGGAAATGGGAAAACATTACTATGGACTTTTTCACTGGACTTCCTAAAACATCCAAAGGAAATAATGATATTTGGGTTATAGTTGATCGTCTTACAAAGTCGGTACACTTCATTGCTATTAGAGAAGATTTATCTCTTGATAAGCTTGCTTGGATATATGTGAATAAAGTGATAAGATTGTATGGAGTACCACTTTCCATTATATCTGATTAGGATCTGAGGTTTACCTTGATGTTTTGGCGAAGTCTTCAGCATACTCTAGATACAGAGTTGAGTTTCAGCACTGCTTATCATCCTCAGATAGACGGTCAGTCTGAGAGGACAATTCAAACTCTAGAATACATGTTGAGAGATTTATCTATGTATTTCAAAGGTGGTTGGGATCAACACATACCTTTGGTGGAATTTTCTTATAATAATAGCTTTCACTCCAGATTTCAGATGGCTCCTTATGAAGCTCTCTATGGAAAGAAATGCAGAACTCCAACTTGCTGGGATAAAGTTGGGGAAAGAAAGCTGTTAGGACCTGATCTTGTTGATGAGATAACAGAAAAGGTAAGATCTCTTCAATAACACATAATATCATCTCAGATTCAACAAAAAAGTTATGCTGACAACCGAAGAAAAGACTTAGAGTTTGAAGTGGGTGATAAAGTGTTCTAACAAATATCTCCTTGGAAGAGAGTAATGAGATTTGGAAAGAAGGGAAAGATGAGCCCTAGGTATATTGGTCCTTTTGAAATACTGGATCATGTTGGGAAGGTATCTTACCAATTGTAGCTTCCACCAAATCTCTCTCAAGTTCATGATGTGTTCCATGTATCTCTCCTAAGAAAGTACATACATGATCCTTAACATGTACTAAGCTCAGAAGTTGTACTGTTGGAGCAAGATCTTTCATATGAAGAACAACTGATAGAGATTCTGGATCGTAGTGAAACAGTTCTACGAAACAAGACCACTCTCTTGGTTAAAGTTTTATGAAGGAACCACTAGTTAGAAGAATCTACATGAGAACTTGAGGATATGATGAAGGAGAGGTATCCTCATCTGTTTGTTACGAAGTCACGAATTTCGAGGGCGAAATTCATTTTAAGGGGGGTAGAATTTAACACCCTGAGATTTTATGAGAAATATTTTTTTAATTTCTTATGTTATACATAAATAAATCTTTCACTACACACAACACTAGCTTGGCTTGCGTTACACGCAAAGCAACCTTCCTCGATAACATGTGTTGTACGCAATACCGAGTTTCACTAAACAATGATATATTATTCTAATATTATGAACTAGCCGTTATGAATAGTATTAACTGAATTTTGAATTTTATAACATTATAATTTATCTTACACATTTCTTATAATGAGATATGAAAACAAAATCAATTTTTTGGATAAAAGAAGTATTTTTCAAAAAATGCAATTTTACCGCCTTTTGATGGTGCACCCATTTTAAATATAATTTTTGACAAGTTTATAAGATCAATTTTAAAAAATAAACTTATTATTTTGAATCAGGATATAAAAATTTACTTTGGATAAATTTTTGATACTTTTCTGATGACTTTCATATTTTGATGAATAGTAAAAATATGTTAATTTTTTTTAAAAACATCTTTTTTCATCAAGATAATTTATATGGTTAAATGATAAAATTTAATGGTTCTAAAGTATAAATAGAATATTTTCTTACCATTTAATATAATGAATATCATTTCCATTAATTTTACATCGAATTCATAGGTAAAAACATTTCAATCTTTGACAATGTATTAACTTTTAAAACTCGTTTCCTTAACAACGAGATTAATTTTAAATTAATTACTGCAACTTCTGTGTTTTGAATTTTGAAAAATGGATTCCATATTTGGATTCAGTGGGTCCAAATTATGATAATAGGTTACTTTTATTTTTTTGACATTATGAATAGTAACTACGGTAATTTTTATTAACTATAGTTAAAGGTAAATCGGGTAATTAAGGGTATAAATAAGATTATAAAATTACCCTACCACCTGCCAAAATTCTATTGGATGAATAAAAGTCGACCCATATCACCTAAGGGTCATAATAGATTCATTTCTTGGACTATTTACCATGAAAATGATATAATTATAATTAAAACCAAAGAAAGTGACAACATGTCACTCCCTTATATCTTATAAGTGTAATAATTTTAATTTAATGATAAGATTCATAAAACTTTGAACATGGATAGTCTTCAGAAATATAATAAAATTATCTACATCATGTGAATTTATTTAGAATTTTTAGGGACTAAATAATTATCATTAATGATGACAACATAATGATGTTAAAATTATTTAATTGATTGAAATATCAAATAAATGGTTTTAAAAATATTAAAATAAATAATATATGAACTATTTAATGTGATCCACGAATTTCCTAGATGAATATTACATGTTATAAATCTATTAAATATTTTGGTTTGAATATATCCTCTGTGTGGATTTTATTTAAATTCAAATAAATGAATAGTATCAAAATAGACACTATTGTTATTTTATAAAAATAACATATTATAAAATTGTTTAAAAATCACAAAAATATTTCAAAATTATAAATTGAAATTTATATGGTCTAAAATATCATAAAGTATCTAATAATGTAAAATTCACAACACATAAGTTATTATTTATAACATTTTAAAATTTAGAATTGTATTACCACAAATAAATTTAAATAGATTAAATTAGGATAAATCAATTTGATAAGGTTTAAAATAAATTCCCAACATGTATAAATTTTATTGGTTGATGATATTAAAACCTTATCCCATATCATCTTCGAATTGAGTCATTTTTGGAGGTTTTCAAGTGGGTTTTGAATTTATTATAAATTAATATTACTAATGTTTCCAAAGGTGACCCTCTCCTCCCTTATAAAAGGGAACCTCCTCCCTCTCCTCCTCACACCACTTTGAGCCTTAAATCTCATCCAAACCCCGAAAATTTCTCTTATCCACTTCCCTAGTAACATACTAGAGGTTCTGGTCTTCTTCAAAGACCAACTTTTGTGCCCTAAGAGGAGGTTAAGAAGAGGCACGTCAAAGAAAAGGTAATATCCTTTACCGATTCTTTCCAATTTATTTCTTCTTCTACTTCTTCTTCGTTTTTTGTTTCATCAAAAATTAATAACATCAGTATAACTCATATACTGATATGTTATTATAAATATGAAACAACCCTATTTCACCTTCTATCCATCCTGCGGAAAATGAAATCACCACACGTGCGTACGTACAGAATATCGTCTCCACGCCGTAGTGTAATCTATTTTCCACCACCACCTTACTTGGATGGGTATAATGGTGTAAATAGTAACTATATATGATTATTATCACATGACACTAATTCTGAGACATTCAATTATCCACTCCAATACCATTCAATAATTATGGGAACGATATCATCGCTCGTGCGTACGTACGGCCTACCGTCTCCACGATGTGATGGGACTCGTTCTACATGATCTTCATTGAATAATGATTATATAAATGAATTGAATTAATAAATATGATATATATTACACTAATTCCATTATGTAAATAAGGTATCTATAACATGAAAATAGGAATAAGAATTTATTCGACAAAACATGCATAAGAACATAAAGCAATGAACACCCAAATAACAAGTAGCAATGAAATATTACTAATAAAAAGATAATAAGATGGCCATATATGATATAATAACAATGAATATGATTTTTTTTAATAATTAAATGACATTATTTAAATCATTATACAGGAGGTTTGGATACGTACGAAGCATATCGTACCAAAGGTAAGAGAAAATCTCACAATCTCATTTTTATCCGAGAATGTTTATACTTCAAAATTTACTGGGGCGTATTTACCATCCACATCCATGTTTACTAAATATTTAATTTTATTTATATCCTCAAAAAATTGTTTAAATCCAATTTTACCTATTGGTGAATTTTTATTAAAAGATATTAAAGGAATATTTTGTCGTTTTCAGTACGAGATACTTTTTGACTTTTCCGACCAAAGTACGAGAAGAAATGTTTTTTTATCTTATACTACATGAATGGATTTTTATGATTTCATAGAAAATTATTTCAATCAATACCCCTTTATAAGTTTTCAAGATTATTTTTAATTAATTTCATTTAGTTTAAAATTGTATGACATGTTAAGAAAGGAAAAATGTTTTTGAAGTAGAAAGGATATGTTCCTCAAGAATGGAGTTCAAGTGTTTTATCAAAATTATTTTCCATCTAAGATAATATATGGTTATATTTATATACCTATTTTTACATTGATTTGATTATGTTATGATGGAATTATTTTTATGAAGTCCTTTTATCTTATGTGGATTATGTTATGATGGCATGATATTTAAGAATCCCTTTTTTATTACGTGGGTTATGCTATGATATATGATATATGATTTTGTGGCACACATAATAATGGTTTCATTATGAGATGGGTGGGACCTATATCTCCCTCCAATGCATTGGGTAAAGATTTATATCTCATGAGATAGACATGGCCGGAACGGTAAGTTAATCTGGTTTAGTGATACATGACTGGAACGAGGAGTGAACTCGGTTCAGAAATGGACTTTGTCTGCTAAGATAGTCTTGGCAATGAGTCTTGAATAATAAGAAATGATTTTATATGATTATGTGTTTATGCCACAAAGTTTCATGTTTTATGTTATGATTATTGGGATTACATTTCACTACTATGATTTATCTCATGTTATGATATTATGATCTCTTTTGCAGGTTATGATTTTCAAAATGTTATGTTATTATGAATATGATATGATCGATATTTTCTTTATTTACCCTTACTGAGCATTCGAGCTCACCCTTTTGTTTGTTTTATTTTCCCAAAGTCAGGAAGAAGGATATTAAGTAGAATATGCCAAAAATGACTCTAGATATAATGAAATAAATGGGAGAAAATGTAGATGCTTTATGAACCAGTTGTTTATGTTTCCCAATTTCTAAAGACACTATACCTATACGGTCCTATCATGGTTTTGTTATATGTTGTAATAAGTATGCTTCAATTCTGAATTAATAACAATGTATGTAATGTATGGTTCATTATAGTTACGTGCCACTGAGGCAACTTATGCGGCTGGGGTGGCTGAGGAGGGGGGACCTTGGCAGATTTATGTAGCTTCTCTTTAGGGTCTTGAGGAGTGCAAAAGGTACGTTGAGCGCTTGCTGCTGTAACTTTCAACAGAAATACTTGTGGATGTTCTAAATTTTGATCTAAAATTTAGGGTTTCTCAAACATGACCTGATCATGTTGAGATATGATTAGACTCTTGAATACCTATAATCCACCAGTTGATAAAAAAACAACATAAAGTGATGGTCACAAGTAACGAGATTTCCTGAGAACATTTATGCAAAATTATTTTATGAAAATACCACTCCATATTTGGCATGACTGGCTTTAATATGGAATTGATGTCATCATAAAATGAAATTAAAAGTTAATTTCATATAAAAATTTAATTGTACACAATACATATGTGAAATGAATATACCAATACGTAAAATGGAACCATGAGATTAAAATCAAAGGGGATAATTCTCAATGATCTCCATTCCCACACCAAAATTTTGACTCCCTCTAGAACCTATTATAATTCATACTTTTAACTCGAGTAAAACACTACATGCATGCATCTATATTAACCAAAAGTTAAATAATTTAGGGTTTTGTGTAATTAATTAGTTGAGTTCATCGATTACCACATCACAAGCATGTGGGTTAGAATAATGTGTATGACTGTGATCTAGTACATGGGTAATATAACTAAACCAAAAAGTATTACACTAAAGACTAATAAGTATTCATCCATTCTTGAACTTATGTTAAACCATAAATAAACAATGAATTAATGTAACTAAGATCATTAAAAATTTACATTGTTTCCTAAGTGACACATTAATTGAGGATATAAAGAGTCACAATAGATTATTTTTAACCAGAGATTGAAAATAAAATTAGTAACACCTCACCACTATTCCTCAGGGAATGAAATATGGTAATATCTCATAACTTAATCAAACAAAAATAATATTATTAACTTCTCAAGGTTCATTTAAAGGGAAATATTATTACTAATGAATAGTTATCTAACTAAAGGAAAGTAACATCAATATAAACAATTTAGAAATACATATAGGGTATAAGATGTATAGTTTTTATCCATGATCCATTCCTGAATAAAAAATTAAATTATCCCTTAAAGATAATATAATCAAAAATATTATCACATATAATAACATCCCATCCTATTACATTTTCTATTTATTAGTTCCCAAAAAAACCATGAGATATTGAATATTATGTCTTCCATTAAATTTCCTATGAGGATATAATATAATAATTTATAAAATCATCTAATTCCTTTTTTAAATCACATATCATTCCTAATAATCCCATTTAGTTATGGCTAAACCCATAATAATAGCATCACCCAACCTTTTGTAAATTCTTAGTTCTTTACATAGAAACATCACTATATTGGCCCTCATCCAAAAGATAATGGTATTATAATCATATCGAGGTCATTCTTTAAATAAAGAAAATACAATAATGGATAATCCAATCATTTTTTTGATACATCTCTTCAACTAATAAGCATTACTTAAATGATTTCATGGAAGAATATCTTATTGTAATATAATTTTATATCATATGTAATTTTAGAAGTAAATTTTATTTTTTAACATCATCAAATGTGAAGAAGGGTTTTTTCTATTTTATTCAATCCTATGGCCATTTATGTATTTAATAAAACCTTTTCCAACATCATGCACCTATACTCATATGTCTTAAAATTAACACCATTCAACACTAATGATCCCAGATGAGAGGTTGTCATCCACTAAGTGGGGGAGAATTTGTGGTATGTGTTGATTATAAAATTGTCATCTCTATTCCCATTTCCAAAATGCCATACTTTTGTCGGTTAGTTCACAAATCTCTCATCCATAATGTAATATTGATGATGCAAATGAGAGATACAGAGATTATGAATGTATAACAGACGATATGTTTGATTTCAATGTTCAAACTCTCTTTTTATCAAGTGGCTACATTTTTGTATCCAATAGTTGTTATCCCACTATCTACTTCATCAACTAATTATCAATGATGAATTAATTGAAATATTGATCAGGACGACGTTTCATAACTCCAATAATAATTAAAAAGTTAATTAAATTGAAACATAACATTAAAAAGAATCTCACATGCATATGTTATCTTCCTCTCTTTTCCTCAAGTTCCTCCATGTTAACTAATGTTTTGTGAGATGTTATTCTTTAAATAATGACCCAATTTTGTGGCCCAGTATTGTCATTTTTTCCATCAAGTACCACTCAAAAATATAGCACACCTTACATAATAACATGGAAAATCTGATTATAGAGATATTTCATTTCTATATCACTTCATCAACTATCATCATTAGTCCATAAATCCTAGACTACCTCATATTTCGTGACGTTTCAAGATCATTAAATATAAATTTAAAAATAATCCAATATGATTTTGAGAAATCAAAATTTGATTCATTAATCTAACTATAAAAATATGATATTCAATTCTGGATACATTATGAAATCAGTCCAATTATTGTGTAATGATAATTATAAAAATGCAATATTTAAAATCATGTAATGATTCAATCTGTCATGGGATAATCCCCAATAAAAATAAAACTCTAATATCATGTATTATATATCTCCCCAAATATAAATTGAGATCTAAAACCATATTCATCATCCATGAATCCATTATGGATTAATAAATTTACTTGTGGTGTGATATTGTTGGTCATCATTTCTCTATGTAATTTACTAAGTTGAATTTTGACATATCTATAATGATTATGAGATGACCTTCAATTCCACTAGTTCATGTGTGTTTCGTGACCTAGATCCTTGAAACATGGAATAAGTCACTATGATGTGATATCTATGTAAAATAAAACAGATAATACCTTAGAGGGCTATCATGTAGAAACATGTGTATTGAAGTATGACTCTCACATTAGAGTAAATACATACTATGATTCAACTCATTTTGGTATAATATATACTATATCACAATATGATGAATCAATATAAATATTCAATCAAATTCTTTATAAACAAATAATAGCTTCAGAAAAAGACATTGCACCATGATTTCTTACAACATTGTTTTTCACTAAATAGTCTATTTCTTTTCTTCATACATTAGAATAATATTTTTTTAGGCTTTCTATATTTATGATATTTAGGCCTACTTTCCAAATTTTGGTGGTTTATATGTAGAATTAGTAGTGCTTAGGGTTTTGTGAATTGAATTACAGAGGATAGGATGTAAAATCAATCCATAAAGGAGTTTTTATCTAGTCCATGGATCTCTTATATAGTTATGAAAAGTTTGTTGAATCCTTCAAGGTATCAATACTAGTTACTATTTTAGTAAATGTAATCTATTGATACAATCTATTCATTGAGGACATGTATGAGATGTTCTCCATCTTTTCCCACATTGGTCAATCAATTACAACATGTTTAAATCCATAAAGATTGGATATCTATAAATCATCATTTCCTAGTGTAAAAATAGATGTTGTGAGATTTATAATTGGCCTATGAAGTAGATTCCTATATATCCAGGTAAAGGGAATAAAAAAATATACAGTTAATTTCACTATAATGAGGCATGTGGAACCTTTTATGGTTTTTTGACAAGGACCAAAATGGTTCGTTTAAAGGAAATACAACCATGACCATTGATGTTTCAGTTATTTTCAGGTTTCTTAGGATATTATGTATTATAGTTTAAGGCTTTTTGACTATGAATCCTTCATATCAGTTTAATGTCATGCGACTTGCACTAATATGCATTGGCTCATTTTAGTAGTTTTTGTATGGGACATGCTCATGAGTAAACATTTCTTGTTAGGTCTTACATCTGGAAGGATGTCCATTGGTGTTCTTCTTCTGTCTGTCAGTATCTAGCTAAGTAGGATGGTTGGATGAAAATACAGTTTTTGTGAAACAATTGAAGAATGTTTTGGTTTTACACAAGATCGATTTTCCATTTGTACCATTGGCTCGTTGTTTGGACCCAAGGAGGCTAAATGAATTTATAATTGCTATAGAAATAATTTTGGAGTAGCAATGATGAGATTCATGAGCCAAGATAAATCCCTATAGATTCCCAAGAAAAGGGACTCCATATTGATTATATGACAAAGATCCTATCAGTTATGGAGAACTATATGCGAGTACCCAATCATCAATGTAATACATGATAGAAATAGGTAACATATGTGTTTTTAATGACCCATCCTTTTATATTGGGTGGGTAAAAATAGGAATATTCCAAATGGTCTTTTCCATAGTTTAACATAGACATAGTGGTGTCAGCAGGGTATTTTGGGTTGTCTGGGAAAATATTTTGAATTGAACTAAGGTGGGTTGTTATGGGAAATGGGGTTCTTAGATATAACCATTAAGGATGGGGGTAGACCTAATTAAGGGAATCCTAGGAACATTGTTTGATATATTTTATCCTCTTATAATGCTAGGAAGAGGGATACTTTTCAGAATGGGTTCTATATTATGGGTTCCTGAAAGATGGGTGTAGCTTTACTAATGGGTATTCTGTGAGTGTGATGCTACACCATATATACATGGGATTATCTTTTGGAAGGAGTAAATCACACTATTTCTAATGATGTAATGGTAGAAGTTATATATTACGGAATTTAATACTTTTAAATAGATTAAACACCCCTAATCTCTATTATTTTCTCCTAAGTTTGGATTCATAAATCATTGTAGGGGAAACCTTGATGGTCTGGGTGCATGGTTTTGTTGGTCTATGTTTTCATGTGACTTACATGTATCTAAATTATGAATTAAGATTCTTAGGATTGTTTTATATTTAAAAAGATATTGTGAGAACATGTAACCACTCATAATATTCTTAGGTGCACAGTTTCTTTGAACATGGTTTATGTTGTGAGGGTTTTTAGCATTAAAATATGATACTAGAAACATGAAATCACAGTGTGAGACTAGACACTTAAAAAAATAGTGTGATACTGGTTCCAAATAATATGGAATGACTCTGGGTGGATGGAGGAGGGAATGTATCATGAATTCTATTGGAGGGAACAAATCTTGGAACGTGGAGAAGGGAATGTAGTTTGGTGCTCATGCACTCGCATTTCAATTGAAATCAACAAATTATTCAAAAATATTGGTGGACTTACACATTTATCATATTTGTGTGAAAAAAAATCACACCCCCATATAATTAGATATAATTGGAATGAATAGGATCATATTATGAATATTATACGTCTTGTGTAAGAACTTTGATCGACAAGGGGAAAATGACGAGATTTAAGAGCCGAGAATTTTTTTTGGTGAAAATACAAAATGAGTGCTCTAATGGAGACCTATTTAAATACATTGTTTTTTACTATGACCCAGTGTGAGACATCGGGATTTCATTATTTTTTCTTACAAGTAGGATGGGACCACCTCATCAATGTGCATAGTCGGCCTTTGTTTATCCTATTAATATAACTCTATTTATTACCAAGTTACGCACTATTTACTTTTACATTTGAGAAATGTTTCCCAAATATATTTCTTTAACTTATTTGGTTGTTGATCCGGGCATGAGGTATTACATGACTATATGGGAACCAAGAAATGTAGTGCATATAGGAATGTTAACCAGGGTTTTATAATCTAGAATGAAAATCATACTTTATTAAATTTTCACCCTCATGTTTTCATGTTTTTCTTTATACTTTCTCCCTTGCATGAATCTTATTTTGATATTATTTTATAATAATTCATATTAATATGTTCAAAATATTCTAAAATATATGGTTGGGTCTATAAACATGATTTATATTGATCTTTTGATAGCCCACATTTAAGAGCTAGGTGATAAAATAGATACAGGTCAGGTTCTATAGTATTGATCATATATATCACATTTTTCATGGAACTTACTAGAGAATCAACCAAATATTTCTTTGTGATAATTTTTTTCCAATGTACTATCAAGAACTACTGACTAATTCCAACATCCTATGGAAATATTATAGCCTACCAAAAATTATTTATTTTTCTATTCAATATTAAAATGAGTGGACATTTCAACGAGGGTTGTGCCCATTGAAGAAGCCTATATTTATCAAGCATATATTTGATGGTACATGAAAGACACCTCTAATAACCATAAATAATATATAAACATCAGATACACTATTGGAATTTTATTTATCCTTATCCAGCTACCGATTAGCTTCAAGGGGGAATCCCCAACATGAATCTACACCATGAATGTCGATTAAAACTTGATTATATGTGTAATGGGTCATGTTTTTGAGAAGAGGAAATTTGTGTTAAATATTGGATAAAACATGAGTATTTAGAATATTTTGAGGGGTTAGGGTATCTGATGGTGGTTTAGGATTGTGTTTTTGGAAAATAGGTTATTAGTGACATTTTCCTGTGAAGGAGCTGAACTCCAAGAAGATTTTCATCAGGAGGAAACTGATGTTCTGGTAGCATTGATAGTGGGTGAGTGAGACCAAGGAACTAACCATAGTTCTTGTGGGGACATCGATTTTTTTTTCTAAAATTTTGATTTTAATTATTTAATTAGTTAAGTTTATAAATATATTTGAAGGGATTTCATTCTGCTAGTATGGGCTAGCCATATCCTCCCTCTTGTTCTCTAATCACTAAGAGGATATCCAATCCATCAGTTGTCTATTGTTTATTCTATCAACAACATGAGGAATATTTAGGTGAGTCTTACCTTCCTCTTATATTTATCACCAAACATTTATATTATTATTATTGGATGTACAAGCCTCGAAACGTGAGAAAGAAAAATGGAACACTATAAAAGAAATTGCTTTCAAACATTCAATTCATATATATTTCGGACTACACTTTCCAAAAATTTATAATCATTTACAAAATAATGAAACAGACACATTAAAGAAATGAAACCGAAAAAATAAATGGACACATTAAAGAAATGAAATTGACATGTTAAACAAATAAAACAACCAAATTAAATAAACACATTAAAGAAATGAAATAGACACATGGGGAAGACCCTTTGAATTTCCACCGGATGGATTTGGTTTGTAATTTCCAATATTCCCCTTCAAACCAAAACATGCTTCATTCTGAGCATTGTTCTTAGGTGTTTGAATGCATCTATTGATAATGCCTTTGTGAAAATATCATCCACTTGTTCCATAGTATGACAATATTTTAATTTTATTGTTTTTTGCTTCACATGATATCTCATAAAATGATATTGGGTATCAATATGTTCGCTTCTTCCATGATGCATCAGATTTTTGACTAGTTCGATTCCCAACTTATTATCTATATATATATGACTGTGGATCCATCCTATGGATGCTTCAACTCCTTTAGTAGGTTTCTCATCCAAATTCCTTCACAAATAGTGGAAGATGGTGCTAGATACTCGACTTCACATGTAGATAAGGCGACCACACTTTTCTTCTTCGAATTCCATGTGAACGCAGTCATTCCAAGAAAGAATACATATTATGTAGTTATTTTTATTTCATTTTGTTCACCTCCCTAATCACTGTCTGAGTATCCATATAGCATTTCTTCATCATTTTATGGATAGAAATAGACTAAGTTCCATTATTCCTTTGACGTACCAGAGGATTCTTTTTGCAGCTAGCCAATGTGATTCTTTTGGTGCTTCCATGTACCTACTTAAAATCCCAACACTATAGAAGTTATTTGGCCTTATGATTGTGAGGTACCTTAGGATTCCAATCATAATATTGAACAAAGTCGAGTCAGTTCTTCTTCCTTCTCTGTCTTTTTTCAGTTTTAAGCTCGTTGTGGTAGGAGTTTTTAGGGTGTTGCAATTAGCCATTTTGAACATTTCAAGCAATTCCTTGGCATAATTCTTCTCATATATATAATTTACGCCATGTTGTTGCTTTACTTATATGACCAGAAGAAAGGACATAAGACCTCCATTGTGCATCTCAAACTCCTTAAAAATGGCCTTCTTGAATTCATCGAACATCGTTCGGGTGTTCCCTGTAAACAAAAAATCATCAACATACAGGCATGCTATAAGAATATCGCCACTAACATTTTTCATGATGTAAACTGTATGCTCATATGGATATTGGGATAAGTTGTTCTCTTTAAGATAGTTGTCGATGTGTGCATTCCAAGAACATAGATCTTACTTCAACCCATAGAAGGATTTCTTCAGTCAATACACCTTGTGTTCCTCCCCTTACATAACAAATCCTTCAAGATGGTCAACATAGATCTCTTCTTCTAGAATTACATTCAGGAATTTAGGTTTCACATCCAGTTGGTCGATCATCCAACTGTTTTGAACTGTAAAGGAGATTATCATCCTCATAGTTTCAAGGAGAGCAACAGGAGTAAAGACTTATTCATAGTCCACTTTTTACTTCTGGTTATACACCTTTGCTACATGCCTTGCATTATAGTGATCGATCGCTCCATCAACATTTCTCTTGATCTTGTACATCCATTTGACACTAATAGTTTTCTAGCTATTATGAAGTGTAGTCAGCTCCCATGTGTCATTTATCTCTATGGCATGAATTTCATCTTTCATTGTGATTCTCCAACATTCCTCTCTTATAGATTCTTGAAATGTCAGCGGCTCATGATCTGCATACAGGTAAAAAATATTTACCTCTTTAGTTTGCTCATAGATGTTACTTATGTTTTTCATTTTTACAGGTGTCATGGGTGAGGATGATATGGACAAAATTTGACTTGATGGGGTGCTTTCAAGAGTGATGGAATGTACTCCTGGACTTCTGCATACTGATGTTGCACCTGAGGAAGGTGTTGCTGGAATTTTCTCCTGATAATCATGCTATTCTTTAGGATATTCCATTTCGATAGGAATATCTTTGTTTGATTCTTCATCATTCTATTTCCAAGATTCTTCCTCACTAAATATCAAATCTATACTCGCCGCTAATTTATTTGTTAGTGGATTGTAGAGCTTATAGCCTTTAGATGCTTCACTATAGCCAATGAAGATGCACTTTTTGCCACAATCATCAATCTTCCTTCTTCTTGCTTATGGAACTTGAACATAGGTGACAAAACTGAAGATTCTTAGGTGTACCATGCATGGTTTGTAGTCACTCTATGCCTCTTGTGCTGTCAAATTTTTTATTCTCTTAGTTGGACACTGATTGAGCAAGTAGACAGTACATGCAACTGCCTCTTCCCAGAAGCTCTTTGGAAGCCCTTTCTCCATCAGTATGGTCCTCATCATGTCGTGGATGGTGTGATTCTTTCGTTCTACAATGTCATTTTTTTGTGGTATGTAGGCTGCAGTGTATTGGTTTTTGATGCCTTGTTCCCTGCAAAATTTTTGAAATGCATTTGAAGTGTATTCTCCACCTCTTTCAGATCTGAGTACTTTGATTTTTTGACCACTTTTTGCTTCAACAAGAGCTTTGAAAATTTTAAAGATAGTAAAAGAAGAAGATTTTTCTTTGATGCAATACACCCAAAGTGTTCTACTGAACTCGTCAATGAGGGTAATAATGTATTTATTACCACCAAGTGAGGGTGTTTCAAGTGGTCTGCAAATATTAGTGTGAACCAACTGAAGTGGTTCCTTTTCTCTTCTAAATACTCCACTTGGGAAGAAATACCTTTGTTTCTTACTGAGTGTATATGCCTCATATACATGATTTGGAACTTCAATCGCCAACAAACCATGCACCATGCTTGATTAGGATAAGAGTTTCAGGCTACTGAAATGGAGATGCCCCAAGCAAAGATGCCATCTCTATGAGTCATTCTTCATGAGTCAAAAGAGACACTCCTCAGCCTTTGTGTTAATATGTAGAGAAAACATGTGATTATTTTCCATTTGGAATTGAGTAACAAGTCTCCTATGAGCATCTCTTATATAGAGAGAAGAGTTCTCCATGTGTATGACATAACCCTTCTCAAGGAGTTGGTCGATACTGATGATGTTATTTTTCATGCTTGGTGCGTAATATAAATTAGAGATGTAATTTGACTAACCATTCTTATCATAGATTTTAATTTTAGTAATTAAATCTAATTTATACTAATTACCGCTAATTACAGGCGGCACAATTTCCAGCGGATTGGCAGCAACTCTTTTGCCCGACGACTCATCACCTTGCAACTTTATCTGATTGAAATCATTATGAAAAATCTTCTCCCAAGTACAAATATTTATTTTCCTAAGCATGAGAGTGGAGAGTAGGGATGACTTATCACACTGTTCTCCATTATCGTGCATATGAAAATGGATATTCGTACGTCTGATCATATTTTTCATAGTGATTTCAGTGGGAGAAAGTTGTAAGGAGATGGGGCATCAGGAAAATGGGCCTTTTTTCCCAACGAATCATCTTCTTGCAACTTTCTTCGACTGAAATCAGTATGAAAAATATGTTGTAATGTACGCATATCGATTTTCATATGCAGGAGAATGGAGAGCAAGGAGGCCTCATCACGCTGCTCTCCATTCTTGTGCATATGAAAATAGATATCTGTACATTGGAGGAGATTTTTCATAGTGATTTCAGTAGGAGAAAGTAGCAAGGAGATGAGTCTTCCGACAAAAGAGTTGTCGTCATTCTGTAATAAATTATGAAAATTTATTACTAATTATTACTCAGTTGGAAATTGAGTCGATTTATTACTAATTATTCTAATTATTCATAATTATTACTAATTATTCATATTTATTACTAATTATTAAAAATCATTACTAATCATTACTAATTATTACTAATTGTTACTAATTAGTCTAATTATTCATATTTATTACTAATTATTTATATTTATTACTAATTATTACTAATTATTACTAATTATTGCTAATTATTAATAATTATTACTAATTATTGCTAATTATTAGTAATTATTAGTAATTATTACTAATTATGACTACTTATTACTAATTATTGCTAATGATTGATAATCATTACTAATTATTACTATTTATTTCTATTTATTACTAATTATTACTAATTATTACTAATTATTATTATTTATTACTAATTATTACTAATTATTACTATTTATTAAAAATTATTACTAATTATTACTAATTATTACTACTTACTGCTAATTATTACTAATTATTACTAATTATTACTATTTATTACTAATTATTACAAATTATTACTATTTATTACTAATTGATCATTTTTATGACTAATTAATCATATTTATTACTAATTAATCATATTTGTTACTAGTTATTACTATTTATTTCCAATTATTACTAATTATTACTAATTATTCATATTTATTGATATTTATTAGTAATTGTTACTATTTATTCATATTTATTACCAATTGTTGCTATTTATTACTAATTGGTATTAATTATTAGTAATTCTTACTAATTATTACAATTTATTGCTAAAAATTACTAATGATTCCTAATGATTACTAATGATTTCTAATCATTCCTAATGATTTCTAATCATTCCTAATGATTGCTAATCGTTCCTAATGATTGCTAATCGTTCCAAATGATTGCTAATCATTCCTAATGATTGCTAATCCTTCCTAATGATTTCTAATCATTCCTAATGATTGAAATTCATTCCTAATGACTGATAATCATTCATAATCATTGCTAATCATTTCTAATCATTCCTAATTATTGTTAATCATTACTAATCATCCTTAATCATTACTAATCATTCCTAATCATTTTTAATCATTACTAATCATTGTTAATCATTACTAATCATTGTTAATCATTACTAATCATTCCCAATCATTACTAATCATTACTAATCATTACTAATTATTACTAATTATTGCAATTTATTACTAATTATCACTAACTATGACAATTTATTACTATTTATTACTAATTATTGCAATTTATTACTAATTATTATAATTTATTAAAATTTATTACTAATTATTACTAATTATTACTGGTTATTACTAATTATTTCAATTTATTACCAATTATTACTAATTATTACAATTTTTTACTAATTATTACTAATTATTACTAATTATAAAAATTTATTACTAAGTATTTCAATTTATGAATGATTATCGCTAATTGTTACTTATTCCTGCTAATTATTACTAATTATTAAAATTTATTACCAATTATTACAATTTATCACTAATTACCACTAATTATTACTTATTCCCGTAAATTATTTCTAATTTCTACTAGTTGCTGCTAATTATTTATAATTATCACTAATTATTACTATTTATTTCTATTTATTGATATTTATTCCTATTTATTGCCAATTATCACTAATTATTACTAATTATCGCTGATTATTGCTAATTATGACTAATTATTAATAATTTTTCTAATTACTACAAATTACTACTAATTATTAATAATTAATATAATAACTATTAATTAATACTAATCACACATAATTATTTGTAAAAATAAATAATGATAAATAAAACTATCTAATTTTAATTTAATTTAATTGCAACTAATTAACAATAATTATAACTAATATAAAATAAAATCAAGTAACTAACAAATAAAGGAAATAGATAAATACCTTAAAAATGAATCTTTCGGAGGATATAACCCGTGAATATTGTTCTGATTGAAAATTTTAAGCTTTGAAAAAATTTGGGAGAAAAAATGTAAGTAGAGAGAGAAGGGTGGAGAAAGGAGTGAAATGAGGAAAAAATGAATGAGGGTATATATAGGTTAGATTATTTGATATGATATTATTTGCGACGAGAATCTCGTCGCAAATAATCGTATTTGTGATGGGTGTCGTCGCAAATGCTAACCCCCGTATTAATTAGGGGTAGTGGTTAAAAAGGTATTTGCGACGGGCCCCGTCGTAAATACCAACATCCCAACATACTATTTGCGACATGATATAAATCTCATCGCAAATACTAAAAAACATCATCGGGTATTTGCGATGAGACCACTCACTGTCGCAAATATTCCTTCGCAAGTATCCCTTTTTCCCATAGTGATTCAGTATTGTGAGCCCAATTTTCAAGTCACAACATGGATCACTTCCCTCGGTCGCCCTCTGATTTTAGTCATCTCATAGGATTTATTGAGTTCAAAATTTTAAACTCCAATTCCGGTTTTCATTGTCTAGGGTATGTTTGCCTCCATTACTTCTCACATTAATTTTCTAATTCACCTTCATTGAGGTTTTGTTGTTTTGAATTTTTATTTGGTTATGATCATGTCATTATTAATTGTGCTTTTGATCTTTGATTTCATTATCTAATTGGTTAGCGAATTTGATTTCTCTACAACGGAGGTTAAAAATTTACAGAACCCACATATGCAAAAAAACAACTCCATTAACAAAAAAACATAACAATTTAACTATTAATCAAAAATAAAAATGGAATCTTCAGTTGAAAATCAAGCACCACAAATGAAAACTACTTCATTAAAAAAATTAACTACTAATCAAAAATTAAACTGAATTTTTAGTTTGAAACGACAAAATCACAACAGAATGCATGTTTTGTATATCAACTAAACAAACTGCAATAAAAGACATTTGATATCTATACAATGTATCCACCATAAACAGAATAGTCAAGTAGATGGGTATATTTAGAGAACATTTTGGATAAAAAACACATGAAATAAAATACAAAAATATATAATTACATGTCATACATCATTTGATATCTATAAAAAGTATACACTATAAAAACATGTTATAAATATTAAAGGATTTTTCGTGTTTGAAGTTAAACAAGATATGAAAATTTGACATAAGAACAATAGGTAAATGAAAAGTCTCAAATCATTTGAAAAAAACTATTTTATACTCATATTATTGATTATGGAGTTTGTTCCAATGCAGAAAACCTGAATGAGAAGAAAGATCAGAAGAAAAAAATAAATGCAACAGTATAAGTTCATACCACAGAAGACAATAAGTGATGACATCCATACAAATAAAAGGAAGAATATGTAATGAAAATTTCTCTCGTGAGTTGAATACCAGGGCCTTTGTTACTACTCTATTCTTGGGAACTTCAATGGTCATCTCTGGGTAGGGGGTATGGCAAGTGCATATTGCATTGGCGGCAACCCTTTTATTTCTTGCAATGGTCGATGATTTTGATGGCATGACCAGTTTCTTGAACTCCAGTTCAACATCTTTGAATTTTTGGGAAATTTGAGAAACCAGAGGTGGTCTTAAAAATGCTGCAATCCCTTTATATTTTGCTATGAACTACTTGAATCAGCATATTGAGAAAGATTCATGGAAACTAATCTTAAGTCAAAAGAAGCAACTCCAACCGTGTAAGAAATATGACTAAAAAACATCATAACTTCTAGTATCCAAACAAAAACACAATTAGAATTATTTATTTCTGGAGGAAATAAATTGGAATAAAGTCATGTAGCAACTAATATATATATTATATTCAGAATTTTATTGAATCATTCAGCTTCAAAACAATTTTGAATTTAGTTTCAAAGGAGAAACTAAGCATTTTTTTAATATTTCACAATTTTTTATTTGAAGTTGCAAGTGGTTCGGCCTGTAAAAAAATCAATGTGAATTGTTTAACCACAAAAATATTCATCTAATTTCATAACCTTCTCCAAAACCATTCAGAAACAAATCTTCTGGTGACAAGAGAAAATACCCAACTGTAGAATTCATAAGTATATCTACTTTTCCAAAATGTTTCACAGTTGATTCAATGAATCCTTGAATCTTCCTGATTGAGAACATACCAATAAAAGACAACAACCTATTAATGTCACATAAAAACATAAAAATACTATTAATGTTGTATGCTTGTCCTTCAATCAAGAAAGATGTATTAGCATCAAGGTGAATGAGAATATCTTAGAAAAATTATCGGTCATCCAATCAATGATGACTATTTAAATTATGGCACTATCAACTGGAAAGTCACTAAGAAATGAATAATATCCCTATAATAATTGTGCATGGTTCATTTTTCCAATCAATTGATATGATTTCCATCTGTGACATGAAATCATTATTCCTGGCATGAAAATATGAAAATTTGATATGCAGTTTCAGAAAGAGGATACGAGATCCCTCTCTTATTTAATTAGTATACAGTTTCATAGCTTTTAGTAATTTGGAATTATTTATACTGAAATAAATAAAAATATAAATAGTATAATAAAATATGACTATATGAATACATATCGAAAATTAACCTACAAGCCACTCATTCTAAGGAAGTATTGATAATTTGAAGTATAAAACAAATAGCCACCAATAATCAGTTCAAATTTTTCATGAGCCAGAATAACCTCCGCCTCCCCCTCTCCGCCCGGCTCCCATCTCCGCCTCTGACTCTACCTATTACTCTCCACCCGCCTCCCTACCTCCACCCGCCTCCCTACCTCCGCGTCTCTCAGGTTACCTAGGCTCTTTCGGCTTCCCTCATCCGGTTCCACCTTCTCCTCCACCTTCCGGCCTTTTTAGTATTCGTTTATGTGGGTTCAGGTATGAAAAATGAAGTGATTAAAAGTAAATTACCTATTTATACAGATTATGCTAATGTCTTTTTTAATTCAAGTTTATGAACTTTTTTATTTCTTGCAATATTTCTAGTTACATGTAAATCACACCCAATGAAACGAAGATATAATTTTTGACCAAAATTATTGGTGGAAGTATTATCAAAGTATTGATTTATTGGAACCATCATATAATCAATCATATGTGGAATAGTTTTTCCAATAAATCTTGCTATTTCCCCTAAGTGAAGTTTTATGTAATTCTTGGTATGGATTTTCATTCAGTTTACCATGATATGATTTACTACATTGCTAAATCACTTATATTTAGTTCATAGAGTGAGTTTTAATTTATATATAATAATAAGTTCATTTATGTTATAATATATTAGGATGTTGATAAATTGAATATATATGGGTTTGAAATTTATCATGCACATTTCATATAAAATAAAGGACTATTTCAAGAATGTGACCTGATCCGACCCAAGAGACTCATCCGTCCATCGTTGTTTCCTCACCTCCCATCCACCCACCCGAGCCGAGCCAACCCTATTACCCTAATACCAATCCTCACTTTCCCCTCCATCCCCTAAAACTCCTCCCTCTCTCAGGCTCTCAGGCTCTCATTGTGTTGTGCACGGTGCCCACCTCAGACCGCCGTCTGCCGGTGATAGGTTGTTATAGAAGTAGAAGAGATACCAATAGGTTTATCTAAAATTTGTAGACTAAGCGAAGAAGTTTTGCAAGAATTTCATTATCACAACGTGTTACAGTATAAAAAAGATAAAAAAAAGTTACAAGTATAATATGCCAGAAGCTTCCAAAAATTTATCTGGAAACTAGAGGTAGAAGGAAAAAATCTCGAAATATGTCCACTCCTTCGAGCCTGATGCTCTCCACGCAACTCCAGTTTGAATCCCAAGCTGGAAGTGGTTTCACGCCCTAACCTATTAGACCTCCTGCCTATTTATAGTTGGTTATCCAGCTTAACCAACTTGTTGAGATGCATTACCTGAATTACCCCTCCTACATTGGTAAGTATGTAGAATAGGGGGTTGGGACTTAAGAATAGGTTTGGAATGGTTAGGGGAACTAACATTTCCCCCCACCTTAAAATACACCTTGTCCTCAAGGGGAAGGTCTGGAAACTGCTCGTGGATGAATACTGCATATTCCCAGGTAGACTCCTCAACTGATTTTCCCAGCCCTTTGATGAGCCAAAGACCTTTACGATATCCAGGCGCCTGTTTAACATTAAGGATTTTTTTGGAATATGTTGTGGAGATGTTTTTGACTCACAAAAGTTTGGTAAGGATGTCTGTACAACTACCGTTACAATATCTTGCTTCAACTGTGAAACATGGAAGACAAGATGCACTCTATTATTTTTTTGGTAACTTCAATTTATAAGCAGTAGGTCCCAAACAACTTTCTTTTAAATAAGGCCCATAATATCGAGCAACTAGTTTTGGGCAGATTTTCTTGGACTTGGGTGTTTGGATGTTAGGCCGTATTTTAACATATACCAAATCTCCAACCTGAAATACCTCTTCCAGTCTGTGCTTATTAGAATATTGAATCATAATCTTCTGATCATGGTGGAGGTTGTCTCGAAGTTGGTCTAAAACAGTGTCCCGATCAACTAAGGCATTGACTACTATTTCAACTGGTGTTTCCCCTCTAATGAAGCATAAAAATGAAGTAGTCTTTCGACCATATCCAACTACAAATGGTGTCATTTTTGATGAATAATGTGAAGATGTATTATAACAAACCTCGACCCCTAGAATCCATTGGGCCCAAGTTTGGGGTTGCTCTGTGGAAAAACACTGCTGGTAAGTTCCTAGACATTAGTTGACAACTTTGGTTTGACCATCCGTTTGAGGATGGTAAGAGGAACTCATTATTAAAGTTTTCCATTCCATACAAAAAAGTTCCTTCCAAAAATTGGTAACAAAAATTGGGTCCCTATCACTAAGGATAGATTTTGGTATTCCATGTAATCGGACAATTTCTCTAACAAAAAATTCAGCCACTCCTTTTTTCGTATATGGGTTCCGTAACAAAAGGAAATGAGTGTATTTCGACAGCCAGTCAACCATCACCAAAATCACATCATATCCAAGTGACTTCGATAATCTTGAAATAAAGTCCATAGAAATGTCTTTCCAAATCTGATCAGGTATGGGAAGTGGTTGAAGTAGCCTTACAGGTGACATGGCAAGATACTTTTGTCTTTGGCATGTATCACATTCCCTGACATATTGAGCTATGCACTACGTCATACCTTTTGAGCATGTCCACCCACAACGGAGGTGTGATAATAATGTAAAAACATGGGAATAAGACCGGATTTTTGTCATAGCACCAACATTACTTTATAATACAACATTCCCTCTCTGAAGATATAACCTGGCTTAGAATCAGTTTGTTGTCTTAGTGCTGAAATAATAGCAGTTCACTCTATCTCTCTTTATTTCTTCCCGCATGACATCAGTCTCCAGCCAAAAAAGGCTCAGATATGGTGGAGATCAATTGCGTTTCTTCTTTCTCTTCGAAGTTTCCAGTAATTTTTCGTGACAAAGTGTCAGCCATCTGATTATTTTTTCCAAGTTTATAAACCACTTCGAAGTCCAAACCTAACAACTTGTTCTGCCAACATTGATGGTCAGATGTGTGATAACGTTGACTCAATAGATGTTTCAGAACCTTGTGACCAGTGTATACGATAAAATGTTTCCCAATTAAGTACTTCCTCTATTGAATTACGTTTAAAACAAGGTCCATCATCTATTTTTCATATACAGATTTTGATAGGTGGTTTTCTGATATGGCATTGCTGAAATAAGCTACCGGTCGACCTTCTTGCATCAAAACAGCCCCTATTACTCTTCCAGATGCATCACATTCTACAATAAAAGACCTCCAAAAATTTGGCAAAGCTAAAGTTGGTGCCGAAACTAGACAGTGTTTGAGTTCCTCAAACGCTTTATCAACTGCTTCATTCCAATGAAACCCGTTTTTCTTGGTTAATGCTGTTAACGACTTTTCAATCTTTCCATACCTTTCAAAAAACTTTCTGTAGTACCTAGTTAATCCTAGAAATCCCCTTACTCCATTTACATTTTGTGGTCGCAGACAATTCATTATACATTCAATCTTCATGGGAACCATTGTAACACCCCAAGATTTCATAGTGTGTTATTTCTTCAAAATAATTCAATAACTTGCACTACAAGCAACACCGAGTTCAATTGCACCATGACTTACCAAAAAAAAAATCCATTAAAAGAGGTCATGAATAGCATTAACTACATTTTTAACTTTATATAATCCTTATAATTTTAGAATCCATATTATGAGTTTCTTAGTCATAATGCAAGAACAGATTCATTTTCAGTATTGCACTTTTATCAAATTTTGATAGTGAAACCTTTTTAAATACAATATTTTAAACTTTTTGACTAAATGGAGACATCAAAAAATTTAAAATGAAACATCCCAAGCTTCCACGGTACGCTTTCCTTTGAATAAAACAGAAGCGTGTGTTGTACGCAACGTCGAGTTTTAACACACACCACAACCGATCAAACTAGCCGTTATGAATAGTAATACCTACTTTTTGAAATTATATATATTTTATATTTGAAAATGGACTTCATTTTTGGATTCGTAATATCGAATTTAGCCTAAGGTGAAATTTTGGTACATTTCGGATAACTTTCATATTTTGATGAATAGTGAAAATTACTAAATTTTAATTAAAAACAACTTTTTTAATCAGAATAATTAATAGTGATAAATTATGAATTTGAGTGGTTTTAAAGTATATTTAGAATATATTTTTACCATTTAATATAATGTTGGTCATTAGACATAATTTTACAATTAAACCGAACATAAACAAGTGTCAATCTTTTGATAGTTATTATCTCTTAAAAACACGCTTTTTGTTTTGACAGCGGGAATTAATTTTAAATTAATTTCTGCCACTTCTGTGTTTTGAATTTAGGAAAATGGATTCCATATTTGGAATCAGGATGTTCAAATTGTGTAAATGGGTAACTTTTATTTTTAGACATTTTGAATAATTACTGCGGTAAATATTTTATTTACCATGGTTAAGGGTAAATCTGGTAAATAAGGGTTAAAAAATAATATTATAATAATACAAAATTACCCTAAAACGTGTCCTAACCTTATTGGTGGACACATACCCGACCATGGGCATCCTTGGGTCAATTTGGGGACCCCTTGGAGCCACTTGTATGTGGTAGGGACACATTATATTAATAAAGTTAAAATAAAAATAAAAATGGCATAAGCTTACATCTTTTAGAAGAACAATTTTTACATAGGGTTATACATGTTGGATTTTCGATTATAAATATTCATTAGAAATCTAAAAAGATTTCCTACATAATGATGTTTTATTTATAATTTTTAGACATTAAATAATTTATTTTATTTATGACACAATGATGATGCAGTAATTACTAAAATAGTAAAAAATTAACATAAGTGATATTATAAATACCCAAATAAATATAATATGAAACTTTTAATGAATTACACTAATTTTCTAGGATAATATGATATATTAGGATTGATTTAATTGACTTTATTCGAAGTAATCAATCTGTTATGAGTTTCACAAAAATCAACTATTGAATAGTGTCAAAATTGACATAAAAGAGTTCTTAAAACAAATATTATATTATTAATTGATATTAAATTCCTAAAAATCTAAGGTTCGGCCAAGAGACTTATATTATGATAGGTTAATCATTAATGGACCACTTGGGGGTCGCTTGGATGTATATAGTAAGTTTATTAACCATATTATATAAAAATACAAAGAGACATTGTAAAAGTGAAACTAATTAACTTAGAGTTAATACTTAAAGATAAGGTTAATATAAGTACCCAAACCTGTCTAAATTATATTGGATGAGTTGTTTTCGACCTATCCCCACCTCATCCTTTGAATAGTCAACTTTGGAGCCTTTGGAAACCGAATATAAATTTATTATAAATTAATATTTCTAGCTTTTCCAAAAGTGCCCCTCACCCCTCTTATAAAAGGGCACTCCTCCTTATCTTTTCCTCACACCTCTCAAGCCACTTGGCTCGTCCAAACTCTGCCCAAATAAGCTCCCCAAATCCCTCTCCTCCTCCTTGAAGCTTCCCCTTAGGCAGAAAGCATTTCAAGAAGTCCTTTGGTTCCAACCAAAGTGAGTTACCTAGATTAAAGGTAACGATTTCTCTTAAATTATTTTCATTTATTTTGCTTCTACAACCCCCAAACTCTTTTTATTTCCTTTCTTTTGTAACAACACCAGTATCCACAATATACTAGGATGTTGTTATAAGAAGGATTCAAACTACACATACACACAACTCCATCTAATGGATGATGAACATAATGTTTCTGTGGATGGCAAGCTAACGCCTCACGAAACGATGATTGTTCAAATACATCTTACCGCCTCTCATGGTGGCCATTATGATGGAACTGTAATTAAATATGAGATTAATGATATATATTTTATATATAAGCTTCTGTAATTCCATTTTATTTCATACCATTATTCGTTTCATGTTGTATATACATACGATAATTTCATTTGAGGAAGTGCGGACTACCGCCCCCTTAAAATGATATGACTCGTTCATACCACACATGGAATGTATAAAGGATGGTGTTAATGAACTTAAGTAACATATATAAAATATTATATTATACTGGAATAGTAATATACCTATTTATCATTTGGATTCAATTCTTTTAAAATAAAAATTAAATGGAAGTAGCGTTCGTGCGTACGTACGAACTACCGTCTCCACGAACGCGGTGAGATCCATCCTCCATCGTATCCATTCAAGTATTATTCTCATTTTAGGGTTAAAAATAATGTTAATATCATTATGATTATGAATAAGATTAAATCTATCCTTTACAAACATGTCTTACGTAACCAAACATTTAAGAAGAACGAATCGATTATCACCTGAAATGACGATAATACTAAGATATTATTAATAAAGCAATGTTAAAAGATCATATATGATATCATATTAATGTATATGATTCTTGTATAATTTAATAACAATTATTTCACCATTATACAGGAGGTTAACCTACCCCAACCAAGGAAAAGTACAAGGTAAGGGATTTTCTTATCTCACTTTCAATTCCGTGAGATTTCCATTGTTCGCCACTAAATTATTGAAAGTGGTGTATTGTGTACTTCCATTTGATATATATTATCATGATCCTCTTTATATTCATGTTATTCTGTAAATCATTTGGTGGTTATTAAATTTTGTCCATACGACTCAGTTGATTAACGTGGTAAGGGGTTTTCATCTCACTCCTTATTTCTGTGAGATTCATGCCATATTGCCACCATCACCTTTTGTGTGGTGTATGTACTACCCATAATTATATTCTTTGTGTAATACACTCTAATTTATGTGTATTTACATATTCATTTTATGATAACTCTTTCATGAGATGTATGATTCATAAGTTACCAAATTGGTAAGGGTTATTTCACAATCTCTTCATTATCCGAGGTTGTTTATACGTAATAATCTACTGGGATCTCGTTATCATCCACATCCATGTGTCTTCGAAATGTATTTCAAAACATTTTTATTATTTACAAGAATATGGGTTAAATTCATTTATACCCTTGTTTGACTTTTTTTAAGAGGTTTATAAAGGAATCTTTCCGTCGTTTTCAAAACAAGGTCCTTTTTAACCTTTTCGACAGAATTAAGATAAGAATGTTTTTTTTACTTATACGGCGGGTGCGGTTATTTTCCGCCGTTATAAAATCGTCAAAGCTTTCCTTACAATCTTACAATAATATTTTCAAGAAAATGTTTTATTTTATATGGCTCTTAAATGATTTCAAAAATAGAAAGAGATATTTCTCTAAAAAGTGTTTTGATTTCATCTATGTCAACATCCTTTAATGGATTTTACGCTTATTTGAAGTTGATTTATTATAATACAAAACTTCTATATTGTATTGAAGGTTTTGTGATATGTTTGACTGTGGATGTGCTATTTTATACCATTCATAGTTTATGGTGAAACTATTGACATTTCGTATGCTAGTTTTAATCCGAATGATTATGTTATATTTCAAACTTTTCTTCAGATGAATGTGCTAAACAAGTATGTTCCGGGTTGGGGACCGGTAAAAGTAAGCCCTCCAGGTTGGGGACTGGTAAAAGTAAGCCCTCCAGGTTGGGGACTGGTTAAAGTAAGCCCTCCAGGTTAGGGACTGGTAAAAGTATGCCCTCCGGGTTGGTGTCCGGTTATTAGAGGCACTCCGGGTTGGTGTCCGGTTATTAGAGGCACTCCGGGTTGGTGTCCGGTTATTAGAGGCACTCCGGGTTGGGTTCCGGTTAGAAGTAACCCCTAGGTCTTGGGATGAGGCCTAGACAAAGAAATTAACGTTTAGCATTATGCATTCCAACATTATGAAAGTGGTTATTGATATTGCATGTGATTATTCGATTAGTAGAATATCCATGTGAATAAGTAAATGGCATTATTTCATTTTACTTTTGCCATACTATGTTGAAGTTCAATTTTAAAAGGCTTTTGTTTTAGAAATTCATTGCCTTAAATGTTTATGATTATTTTGAATGTTCCGCTATATTGTTATCCTTACTGGGCATTTGAGCTCACCCCTTTTCTATGTTTTATTTTTCCCAGGTAGTGAAGAAGTAAATTATGAATGACTTGCAGGGATATTATGAGGGGTTAATAGTGTGGATATGAAGACTTTGTTGTTGTAGTAGTTTTTCACTTTGAAATGTAATGTAAAACTTTATGATTATATCTAGTGTTTCCAAGGCTACTAAACCAATCGGTCTTTCGGGATTTGATCTTTCTTGTGATCATGCCAATGTTACGAAGTAATGCACCGACTCTGGGTAGCTGGGGTCGGGGCGTTACAGTTGGTATCAGAGGAAGTTTAGTACAAACCTTGGAAACTAGATTTAGATAAACTCTGATTAGAGCACGTAGACCTAAGATGAACTTTGAGGATTAGTATAGAAGAACTTCCTAGAATTTTGGTATTGTAGAGATTTTGTGAGTTTTCCGAGCAATACATCTCTGTCTGGATACGAGCAGGTAGAGGCGGCTCTGGCACAGATGTACCTAGGGGTAAAACCCGAAAACACCGCTTTGAGCTAGACTCGAACGGGAACTGGTGCACGACAACGGGCCTTGCTGCACTCTTGGTTACGACACTCCCGGGGGATATGCTTAGGATAACTCTCATTTTCTTTACAAATCATTTTGAAGGGATTATGAGTATATACTTCCTCAAAGAAAACATTCTTATGATTATGGATTATATCCATAAATAGTTCAATTTATGTTAAGTGTTTTATAAGTATGGGATTATGTATTTTGATTCATAAACTGATCTAGTGTATGCCATTGTTTAGAAATGGCGCCCAGTAGAAGAAATGAGAACTCCAGAAATGCACATGATCCAAAGAGAAGGAAGGATCATATCTTTCATGGTCTTAAGCTAGAATTTATAAGAGGAATAGTCTACCATGTATTATCATCATGTGAAGAAATAATATCATGTGTTGATAAGATAAGTAAAGAGTTTACTGAGTCATATGGATTTGAAGGGAAGCAAGAGAAGAAAAGGATGGAAGAGAGAAAGATGGATAAAGGGAAGAGGGAAAAGAAGAATTTTCCCATATGTGGTAACTGTGGAAAGAAACACCCTGGAACTTGCCTGAAAGGAATGGGAGTTTGTTATAAGTGTGGAGGAAAAGGGCACAAAGTACGTGACTGCAAGGGTAAGAAAATGGTTTCAAATGTACAATGCTTCATTTGCAAGGAGTTTGGACACTACGCGAACCTATGTCCCAGTCATCAGACTATGCCGCAAATGATGTTATTGGATAATAATCATGTTATGATACTACCACAGATGAAGAGGGATAATTAGAGTTCTTATGTTGATTATGTCAATTGAGTGTTGTATCAACAATGTACTTGTTACAATAATCATGGAGTATATAAGGACTGTACTGCAGTACTATTTCATTAAGGACTTGAGATTGTGTGGAACAAAGAAAAGTGACTCAATAGCAGGATAAATTTTTGGAAAATATATGGTTGAGAGAATGATAAATCATAATATAGTTCTGATACTGAGGTAGTGATTTTGGAATAATATGTGATTGTTTTGGATAAATTATATTGGATATTCTTGACTACCCTGGAACTGATTAATGATTTGTATATTCCATCATTGTTGGGGTTTAAAACATTTTTGGATTAATGAAGTATATCCAGCTTTCTATATGGAATAAGGGAGCATGAATGTAATCAATAAGGAATATGGTAATTCAGGATGTTTCGGTGTATTAAAAGAATACATGATGAAGGTATTCATATTCTATTACGGGGTAAAAAGGTTCTACATTATGTTTACCTTACTTATAAATGTTGGACTGTGAGCATGGATAGAAGTATTTTGGATAGTTCTAGTTTGGATTATTTTGGATTTCCATAAAAGGACAACCCGGAGGTCGGGCGGCAACCCGTCGCGTCCGGCAAGGCTGCGAGACTTGAACCCACAACCGAAGGGCGACAAGGGTGTATCACCTACCACTGGCCCACGAGATGTCCTAGATTAAATAATGTAGTTTTTATTAAAAGATCTTGTAGATGAATTATAAATTCGTTTATTTTGGAACCCTATACGAATAGTGTAAATAGAATTTTTTTTTTTACATTCTATTATCTTTTAGAGTGAAAGATGAGTTTGTGGTAGAAATTTATTAATGGATAAAACTCTAATTATAAAGTAAGTATATCTCCTTATGATCTTAGCCAATCTCATAAATAAATTCCTCAATATTAAGAAAAACAACTTAGAACAAAAATGTTTTCCTAGATGGTACCTTAAATCATCACTAATTTATGGCTTTTGGATTGTTGGCCTTTTCATAGCCATGTTCTCTACCACTCTCCATCAGATAATTGATGGTTAGATTTTTCTTCCATATCCATATTTTCTTACATGGAACCCTAGTATGTGTTATTTTCGGTAATCTTCATACTTTCGACTCTTTATTTTAAATAGAGGCCTCGTTAATTCATTTTTCGATGTGGGATTTCAACTAAGATATTTTGAAACGTCAAAAATGTGTTATCCCAATACCCTATATTTTGTTGAACCGATGGTACTTCAAATCATCATAGATTGATGAGTTTAAGGACCTCAATTATACACTTGTTTGTGATTGATGACCTCAATCACTACCTATAAATATTTACGTTTTTCCTCCAATTATATATCTCTAATTGCCACCAATGTTCTCCTAATAGAGATCATAATTTGGTGGTGACCCTTTCATTTCTCTTTTCCTCATATTAAGACTAAATTTTAGTAACCCAATTTCCGATGTGGATTTTCCCACAAATATATTATCTATTTTAAACCTTTTATTTTCGAAGAACAATTTCAAATTGCGAGGACGCAATTTATTGAAGGAGGGGAGAATGTAACACCCCAAGATTTCATAGTGTGTTATTTCTTCAAAATAATTCAATAACTTGCACTACAAGCAACACCGAGTTCAATTGCACCATGACTTACCAAAAAAAAGCCATTAAAAGAGGTCATGAATAGCATTAACTACATTTTTAACTTTATATAATCCTTATAATTTTAGAATCCATATTATGAGTTTCTTAGTCATAATGCAAGAACAGATTCATTTTCAGTATTGCACTTTTATCAAATTTTGATAGTGAAACCTTTTTAAATACAATATTTTAAACTTTTTAACTAAATGGAGACATCAAAAAATTTAAAATGAAACATCCAAGCTTCCACGGTACGCTTTCCTTTGAATAAAACAGAAGCGTGTGTTGTACGCAACGTCGAGTTTTAACACACACCACAACCGATCAAACTAGCCGTTATGAATAGTAATACCTACTTTTTGAAATTATATATATTTTATATTTGAAAATGGACTTCATTTTTGGATTCGGAATATCGAATTTAGCCTAAGGTGAAATTTTGGTACATTTCGGATAACTTTCATATTTTGATGAATAGTGAAAATTACTAAATTTTAATTAAAAACAACTTTTTTAATCAGAATAATTAATAGTGATAAATTATGAATTTGAGTGGTTTTAAAGTATATTTAGAATATATTTTTACCATTTAATATAATGTTGGTCATTAGACATAATTTTACAATTAAACCGAACATAAACAAGTGTCAATCTTTTGATAGTTATTATCTCTTAAAAACACGCTTTTTGTTTTGACAGCGGGAATTAATTTTAAATTAATTTCTGCCACTTCTGTGTTTTGAATTTAGGAAAATGGATTCCATATTTGGAATCAGGATGTTCAAATTGTGTAAATGGGTAACTTTTATTTTTAGACATTTTGAATAATTACTGCGGTAAATATTTTATTTACCATGGTTAAGGGTAAATCTGGTAAATAAGGGTTAAAAAATAATATTATAATAATACAAAATTACCCTAAAACGTGTCCTAACCTTATTGGTGGACACATACCCGACCATGGGCATCCTTGGGTCAATTTGGGGACCCCTTGGAGCCACTTGTATGTGGTAGGGACACATTATATTAATAAAGTTAAAATAAAAATAAAAATGGCATAAGCTTACATCTTTTAGAAGAACAATTTTTACATAGGGTTATACATGTTGGATTTTCGATTATAAATATTAATTAGAAAGCTAAAAAGATTTCCTACATAATGATGTTTTATTTATAATTTTTAGACATTAAATAATTTATTTTATTTATGACACAATGATGATGCAGTAATTACTAAAATAGTAAAAAATTAACATAAGTGATATTATAAATACCCAAATAAATATAATATGAAACTTTTAATGAATTACACTAATTTTCTAGGATAATATGATATATTAGGATTGATTTAATTGACTTTGTTCGAAGTAATCAATCTGTTATGAGTTTCACAAAAATCAACTATTGAATAGTGTCAAAATTGACATAAAAGAGTTCTTAAAACAAATATTATATTATTAATTGATATTAAATTCCTAAAAATCTAAGGTTCGGCCAAGAGACTTATATTATGATAGGTTAATCATTAATGGACCACTTGGGGGTCGCTTGGATGTATATAGTAAGTTTATTAACCATATTATATAAAAATACAAAGAGACATTGTAAAAGTGAAACTAATTAACTTAGAGTTAATACTTAAAGATAAGGTTAATATAAGTACCCAAACCTGTCTAAATTCTATTGGATGAGTTGTTTTCGACCTATCCCCACCTCATCCTTTGAATAGTCAACTTTGGAGCCTTTGGAAACCGAATATGAATTTATTATAAATTAATATTTCTAGCTTTTCCAAAAGTGCCCCTCACCCCTCTTATAAAAGGGCACTCCTCCTTATCTTTTACTCACACCTCTCAAGCCACTTGGCTCGTCCAAACTCTGCCCAAATAAGCTCCCCAAATCCCTCTCCTCCTCCTTGAAGCTTCCCCTTAGGCAGAAAGCATTTCAAGAAGTCCTTTGGTTCCAACCAAAGTGAGTTACCTAGATTAAAGGTAACGATTTCTCTTAAATTATTTTCATTTATTTTGCTTCTACAACCCCCAAACTCTTTTTATTTCCTTTCTTTTGTAACAACACCAGTATCCACAATATACTAGGATGTTGTTATAAGAAGGATTCAAACTACACATACACACAACTCCATCTAATGGATGATGAACATAATGTTTCTGTGGATGGCAAGCTAACGCCTCACGAAACGATGATTGTTCAAATACATCTTACCGCCTCTCATGGTGGCCATTATGATAGAACTGTAATTAAATATGAGATTAATGATATATATTTTATATATAAGCTTCTGTAATTCCATTTTATTTCATACCATTATTCGTTTCATGTTGTATATACATACGATAATTTCATTTGAGGAAGTGCGGACTACCGCCCCCTTAAAATGATATGACTCGTTCATACCACACATGGAATGTATAAAGGATGGTGTTAATGAACTTAAGTAACATATATAAAATATTATATTATAATGGAATAGTAATATACCTATTTATCATTTGGATTCAATTCTTTTAAAATAAAAATTAAATGGAAGTAGCGTTCGTGCGTACGTACGAACTACCGTCTCCACGAACGCGGTGAGATCCATCCTCCATCGTATCCATTCAAGTATTATTCTCATTTTAGGGTTAAAAATAATGTTAATATCATTCTGATTATGAATAAGATTAAATCTATCCTTTACAAACATGTCTTACGTAACCAAACATTTAAGAAGAACGAATCGATTATCACCTGAAATGACGATAATACTAAGATATTATTAATAAAGCAATGTTAAAAGATCATATATGATATCATATTAATGTATATGATTCTTGTATAATTTAATAACAATTATTTCACCATTATACAGGAGGTTAACCTACCCCAACCAAGGAAAAGTACAAGGTAAGGGATTTTCTTATCTCACTTTCAATTCCGTGAGATTTCCATTGTTCGCCACTAAATTATTGAAAGTGGTGTATTGTGTACTTCCATTTGATATATATTATCATGATCCTCTTTATATTCATGTTATTCTGTAAATCATTTGGTGGTTATTAAATTTTGTCCATACGACTCAGTTGATTAACGTGGTAAGGGGTTTTCATCTCACTCCTTATTTCTGTGAGATTCATGCCATATTGCCACCATCACCTTTTGTGTGGTGTATGTACTACCCATAATTATATTCTTTGTGTAATACACTCTAATTTATGTGTATTTACATATTCATTGTATGATAACTCTTTCATGAGATGTATGATTCATAAGTTACCAAATTGGTAAGGGTTATTTCACAATCTCTTCATTATCCGAGGTTGTTTATACGTAATAATCTACTGGGATCTCGTTATCATCCACATCCATGTGTCTTCGAAATGTATTTCAAAACATTTTTATTATTTACAAGAATATGGGTTAAATTCATTTATACCCTTGTTTGACTTTTTTTAAGAGGTTTATAAAGGAATCTTTCCGTCGTTTTCAAAACAAGGTCCTTTTTAACCTTTTCGACAGAATTAAGATAAGAATGTTTTTTTTTACTTATACGGCGGGTGCGGTTATTTTCCGCCGTTATAAAATCGTCAAAGCTTTCCTTACAATCTTACAATAATATTTTCAAGAAAATGTTTTATTTTATATGGCTCTTAAATGATTTCAAAAATAGAAAGAGATATTTCTCTAAAAAGTGTTTTGATTTCATCTATGTCAACATCCTTTAATGGATTTTACGCTTATTTGAAGTTGATTTATTATAATACAAAACTTCTATATTGTATTGAAGGTTTTGTGATATGTTTGACTGTGGATGTGCTATTTTATACCATTCATAGTTTATGGTGAAACTATTGACATTTCGTATGCTAGTTTTAATCCGAATGATTATGTTATATTTCAAACTTTTCTTCAGATGAATGTGCTAAACAAGTATGTTCCGGGTTGGGGACCGGTAAAAGTAAGCCCTCCAGGTTGGGGACTGGTAAAAGTAAGCCCTCCAGGTTGGGGACTGGTTAAAGTAAGCCCTCCAGGTTAGGGACTGGTAAAAGTATGCCCTCCGGGTTGGTGTCCGGTTATTAGAGGCACTCCGGGTTGGTGTCCGGTTATTAGAGGCACTCCGGGTTGGTGTCCGGTTATTAGAGGCACTCCGGGTTGGGTTCCGGTTAGAAGTAACCCCTAGGTCTTGGGATGAGGCCTAGACAAAGAAATTAACGTTTAGCATTATGCATTCCAACATTATGAAAGTGGTTATTGATATTGCATGTGATTATTCGATTAGTATAATATCCATGTGAATAAGTAAATGGCATTATTTCATTTTACTTTTGCCATACTATGTTGAAGTTCAATTTTAAAAGGCTTTTGTTTTAGAAATTCATTGCCTTAAATGTTTATGATTATTTTGAATGTTCCGCTATATTGTTATCCTTACTGGGCATTTGAGCTCACCCCTTTTCTATGTTTTATTTTTCCCAGGTAGTGAAGAAGTAAATTATGAATGACTTGCAGGGATATTATGAGGGGTTAATAGTGTGGATATGAAGACTTTGTTGTTGTAGTAGTTTTTCACTTTGAAATGTAATGTAAAACTTTATGATTATATCTAGTGTTTCCAAGGCTACTAAACCAATCGGTCTTTCGGGATTTGATCTTTCTTGTGATCATGCCAATGTTACGAAGTAATGCACCGACTCTGGGTAGCTGGGGTCGGGGCGTTACAACCATTGTTACCCCTTTTCTAGAAATAATATGCCCCAAGTATTCTACTTCTTGTTGAATGAAATGAAACTTTTTCTTATTTGCATGTAGGTGGTTTTTCAGTAGTAAACAGAACACCGTATCAAGGTGTTTTTGATGCTCTGGCCAAGTTTTACTCTAATTCAAAACATTTTCAAAAAATACCAGCACATATATTCGACACAACTCTTTAAATACCTGATTCGTAGTAGATTGAAAAGTTTCTAGGGAATTCATGAGGCCGAATGACATTACAAGATATTCATAATGACCCTCATGAGTTCTAAAATATGTTTTGCACTCATCACCTACCCTAACCCGAATCTGGTGAAACCCAGATTTTAAGTCTATCTTTGAAAAATAAGATGCTCCACACAACGCATCCAACAATTCCTCTATAACTGGTTTTGAAAATCTATCAGTAATTGTCAACTTGTTTAAAGCCCGATAATCTACACACATGCGCCATCCACCATCTTTTTTCTTGACAAGAATAATCAGACTTGAATATAGGATGCTACAATTTCATATAAATTCACTAGCTAATAACTCCACTTGTTTTTCTACCTCGTCTTCAAGATAATGGGAAAGCTTATATGGTTGTATGTTCACCGGTTTTTCCCCCTCCTCTAAGGTTATGGCATGATCTGTTATTCACCTCGATGGCAGTCCCTATGGAGCTTCAAATATTTTTTGATATCTCTGCTCAATCCACTCTTTTTGCTGTTGTAAAAATATATGTTGTTCATTCTCCTGTTTCTGAACTTTTTCTATTCTTGGCAAGGTGATTTGGGCTGGCCAAATCCAGCCTTCCATAGCTAACATCTTCTTCTGAAAATTCTGTTGTAATTCCACTGCACCTACTGCCTTCTTCATCACCCCTTGTAACTTTATTTCTTTTCCCTCCCATAAAAAATCCATTTTTTATCGCCCCAATGAGTCATAAAATTCCCTAAGCTCTTCAGCCATTGCATGCCAAGAACCATTTCTAAAACTCCTTTATCAAAAACAGATGCTTCAACAGAAAAAACAATTTTTTCCAGACATATCGTTACATTCCTTCATACTCCTTGTGAAAAAATCCGGTAACCATCTCAAGCCTAATTTCAATCGGCCTAGTTGGTTCAACTTCCAACGATTCCATTTTAATAAAAGTCTTAGAGATGAAGTTGTGACTAGCACCACGATCAAAAAGTTCCAGTACTAGAATTCCAGAAATGTTTTGAGCCAAACATATTGATTCCATTCCTTCCATGTCCATGCTTAGGAACTCAACCCCCTCCCCAGTATGATTTTCTTGCTGAATCTTGTTTATTTGATTTTGTATTCCCTGCTCCAACTCCAAAGCAGTGCTACTTTCATCTACTACCTCCTCATTTGGGTCATTATATTCCCAAACAACTACCCTCAAATGCTTGTCAGGACATCGATGCATTGGGCCAAAAGTTTGTCCACACCGAAAACACAACCCCCTTCCCCATCTTTCTTCTCACTCATGCCGACTTATTGCCCTCACTCCAGACCAGCATTCATCTCCCACTGCCCTTTTAAGTTCCTCCTCCCTTTTGTTTTGTTCTACCATTGTCCTATTAATCTGAGAATTTTTCCCCCTACATTCTGAACTCGTGGGTATGGTGGTATTAACAGTCTCCCTCATACATTCCGGAGTACCCCTTCTCCGATCAATTCCTGGTCCACTTTCCTAGATAAAGTGTGCAATCTTACTTTATTAACAGGTTCATGAGTATACACAATTCTCAATTTTTGGATGCAAGCCACCCATAAAAAATCTCATGTACCATGGGTACAGAAAAGAATACTAGGGAGTGGAAATGTTATCCCTCCTGCCTATTTATAGTTGGTTGTCTAGCCAAACAAATCATTTCCTATAAAAGAAGGCAGCTCTACCCTCCACATAACAGAACACAAGTTTTTTTCAAAATTCATATCTTCTGGTGTCGTGATACTCCCACCGCCTCGCACAAGCTCAGATCAGGAATAACCTTCGTCTCCAAAATTTGCTGAAGTGACTTCCTCAGGTCTTCCGAGTTTACTTCCCGGACCAGCTGGTATTTCTAAAGACTTCATCTGTTCTAAACTTTGTTATTCCATTTTCTTCATGCACTGAATAAGTCATTCCTTAGTGTGATGCGCCATCCTCTAACTCTCAGTTTGTCCATGAGTCAAATGATTTAAACTTTCTTGGACTGCCGCCATAGTCCGCTGGGTTTGTTCCCCAATAGAGTTTCCAAAAATGATAGGTTCTAGAAGAAAAAGGGATTCCAATAGGTTTATCTGAATTTTGTAGACTAAGAGAAGTTTTTCAAGAATTTCATTATCACGACTTGTTACAGTATAGAAAAGAGAGAAAGAGTTACAAGTATAATCTTCCAGAATCTTCTGGAAACTTATCTGGAAACTAGAAGTAGAAGGAAAAACTCTCGAAAGATGGCAACTCCTTCGAGCATGTTGCTCTCCACAGCGCTCCAGTTCGAATCCCAAGCTGGAAGTGGTTTCACGCCCCAACCGATTAGCCCTCCTACCTATTTACAGTCAGTTATCTGGCTTAACCAACTTGTTGAGATGCATTACCTGAATTACCCCTCCTGCGTTGGTAAGTATGTATAATAGGGGGTTGGGACTTAAGAATAGGTTGGGAATGGTCAGGGGTACTAATGGCCATCCACTTCATCAATGTTGTTTCTTCCTCTCTCAATTCCTCCCATTACCCCTTCTTGCTACATGTTCTCCATCCGTACTGAAGTCGTCATCCACCCATGCCATCACTGCCACCTCTCCCGAGTCTTTCAACCTCCCATCGTTGCTACCGCTTCTTGCTGCGTCGTTCGTGCCAACACTGTCATTGTCGCCATCGCCCACCTATGCCGCCGTCCCCATGACCATCGCCTCCCATGATTCTCGCCCCCCTATCATTAGGGAATCCATTCTCATGTTAAAGATCACTTGGTATGTTGTCAAAGGCATTCATTGGGAGGACATTGTTGGGTGGGATCTGCGTCAAGTTTGGAATGGTGGCTTAAAACAGGTTTCCTCGATCGATTGATGATTTTTTTGTTTGCTGAAAGTGGTTTTTGATTGTGTTCACAAAAAAACGACTAATTTTCATATTTTACCCTTCATGTATCTTGAAATTGATCTATTTGTATGTTTTTTTCTTTAGTTTATAGATCTTCACATCATTGCGATATGTTTATACATTTTTCATCTATATTTATTGTTTTCTTTTAGACCCTGCTTGCATGTTGAGAAAGATCAATCGTTCACACCCTGTTTGTTATCGTTCTTCTCGAATGGACTAATCTATTAGAATTTCATTTGATCACCGATTCTTCTTTTTTGGTTCAATCTGTGTCCAATTTAATAGTGGCAATTCATTCATTTTTAGAAATTTCATCTGAAGTGGTTTTGAAAAACCGAGTTTTGGGAGGTACGAAGGGGATGTTGCCCGGGTGAGATCACCAAGAGATGATTTTTTCCCCTAACCCGTCCAACCCAACCCAAATCGATCCGATATAGGTTGCGTCAGGTTGGGTCCTACTACAAAAATAACACAGACCCGACCCAACCTAACTCGACCTGTCTTATTTTGATTGTGTTGTGTTCAAAATACACCCTGACCCGACCTCACACGACCCATGGACACCACTACTCATGCGTTAACTCTGACACAGTCAGGGCAGGTGGTGTTTCTCTCTGAACGGTCTACATGAAGTGCAAGAACCCATCACATAATTTTTCCTCAGCACCTGTGTCCCGTAAATCCATTGGTGCTACAATAAACACTATTGGAGGATCCACTGGTGGCCCATGGTCCACCAACTCCAGTGTGTGGTCTTTGCCACCCTCCTAGCATGCGGCTAGAGTTCAGTGTGGTGACATGCCTCTACAATGCCAAATAAACACCTTAGATTGATATTTTTAACAAAGTTTGGAGCTCAAAAGCATGGATATTTAAGCAGGATAAGTAAAAGCCTCCCTTTATAAGAACACACCCCTCTAACTCCTCCATGATTTAGGTCTGGGCGTCATATAGATCAGGAATAAGCAAGAGACACTACCAAAAACGCACTACTAAGGTCGGGTCTGGTCAAGTTCTCTGCCATAAGAAACTCACATTTCCATTTTATTTTAGGTGAATTCACATTTTCATTCCCATTTTCCATTTGAATTCGTACTCATTTAACATTATACCAAAATTAAATTAAAAATGTTGAACCAATGGTTTTCCAGATTCCGATCCATGAGGGCCCATCCTTCTAACATCCCAGATCAGTATCCGCTAAACTGGTGATCTGATCCAGTTCGCCACAAGACCTCAAGGGCGCCTCCTCAGAGGATGCTGACAAGCAGCGGGGGCTTAAGGTCGATCTGTGAAGAGACTATACCCTAATATCAGAGTACACAACAAGAATTAAATAACCAAATATCATACATATCGGAGTAATGCAGAAAAATAAATAAACTAAAACTGAATAGTTGTGTAATAAGATGAAAATGCAGTAAAGGCCCGAACAACCATGTAATACATACAACCATGATCACCCACTAGGCCGATGATATATACAGAAATAAACTAAAAATTAAATACAATAGGCCCCACCAACACCGGGCCGTATCACATACCCAGTCTCCAGTACCCTATCAAGCTGCTCCAGCCCGACCAGTCGACTCCACACGAGCATCCTGCTCAACCACACAATCCGGGTCCTTAGCCCGATATAGTGGGAATCCGTGCTCAACCTGAAAGCAGAAAAAAGGTCTGTATGCACACTGAGATGAACGCATAGGGGTGAGAAATAAATCCCAGTAGGCCACCCCCAACGGTGAACCTATAAACTGCTGTCATAAGTGCATGCTCATGCAATATGCTCAACCTAACCAATATACAATATGAAAAGAAAATATAAATAAACAATCATCGATCTGTAGGTCCAAGACCTCGATTGACTATACCTACTTCGGCCAATTCCAGAATATGTCTGAGCTCATCTCAAGTACCGTGCATCCCAAACAACCTGCGGGCTCCATACCCATGGTAGCCACAACCAACCTAACAAAACCAAAACCCATCCTTCGGTAGTCTTATCAATATAGATTCTAATCTAAGTCATACCATCCCACGATCTCATAACCCAATATTGTATCATATATGGAACCTCGACACCTCTGTCCCCATTACCACACAAGTGTTCTACCAAGCCCAAACCTTCAGTCTGACATCTATCTCATGTATCGTAACCATAGTGCATGAAGCATCAGTCCATCACATAAATCATGTATATCAAATCAGTCCGACATCTTAACAATAATTCACAAAGGTCACTGGTTGACACACAAGGAGCCTCTGTCCAAGTGTCCAACCTGGATCCGGTACTCCATGTCCAGCCATCCCACCCACTAGGTCACAAGTCGGCAAACATGGAGCATCAGTCCATGAATCTAACTGGGACTCGGAACGTCATGTCTGACCATCTCATCCTCGATATGAAACGCCATGTTTATACCCTTGGGTTTAGGAGCGCCAGTCCTTCCCCAAAAAAACATGGTGCACTGGGGAGTGGAGCATCAATCCAACCTCCCAAAACCATTCATCATGGGATGACAAATATGCAGCATCACTCCATGAATTCAACCGGGACTCAGAACGCCATTTCCGACCATCCCCAATCATTCCATACACAACATCAGTGGTTCCTATAGCATCAATGAGAAACCTAAAAAAACTGTAAACTACACTTGACCGGGACCTCAGTCCAGCACCAAACCACACACATGCGTCGTCACATCCACTATACTCAACAGTAAAAATCAACGTACCAAGAACCTCAGTCCCACACTCAAACCATAAACCATATATCGATATCAATACAGATTCTCAATCCAACAATCTTAATTACGAATATTTGGAACCCTAACCATGGATCTTCTTTCCAGCTTTCTCAGCCATCACTTCCCCTACTAGTAAACTGGGTTCCAAAACATGGCAACCCAATTGTATCAAAATGCCCCATGGGCTTAATCTAAGTCTTATCCTCAACAAGTAAAACATGACAATGAATGGGTATACGTCCATCTCAACCAAAAAAATCTTAGACCCATCATCTCATACACCATCCTGGGTCCCAAGGAACACCCATAACCAAACTACATCATCACATGCACCCACTTAGGGCCATCTGATCAATCGGTCCCACACATGACCCTCAGAATCCACACATAAACTGAGGCATCCTTTCTTGGATCCTCATAATTAACACTCAAATAAAGACATCCTCTCAAAACCCTGGTAACCACTAAACTCCCGATCCAAGCCCTAACACAAGAAACATCCTCAAGAGACCCTCAACGACCTCCAAACGATCCTTGATCAATGAAATTACCCCAAGGCATCCAAAATCAATCCCATGCCACACAAGAATTCTCAACCGTCAACCATGACATACAATGATCACTTAACCAGAAACCTTCCCACCAAGGGCATCATTAAGAGTCCCTTAGACTCAACTTCACACCACAACAACATTATTCCATAACCAAAATCCTATGGTGCCAACCAAGCTCTAAAGGCTCCATCCAACCTGATCCTCAAATATAGGATCTAAACCTTAGCTGCTCTATCCTCGAGTCACTAGTCCCGATTCGCAAGGAAAACCAAGATCAACTCATACATACTACTCAAATCCAATCTTCTGGGATTCATCTAAGAAACCTCATGCAAAACACCATGTTATGCTCATGCCATATCAAACACAGAGCTCACAACCCTCACTCAGGTCTCAATGCTCAACACCCATCCCACTGAAGGATTCTGAATCCAAACCTCAAGGAAATCCTCCTTCTGAACCAAATTTTCCTAAAACACCATTTGGATGACCTCTATATATGAAAAGGATTATCCAAGACCATCTGATGTGGTAGAATGACCATTTTACCCCTAATGAGCACCCGTGAACAAAATTTTAAATCTATGCTCAAATTTCAAAGTCCAAAAAACTTGGGTCTCTACAAACTCCCCACCATAAACCCTCTCGTCCTCGAGAAGTCTTGGTGGTCTTCCAACCACACATTCCGACCCACATTTGTGATCACAAAAAGCTCAAATTGTTGTGTTCTACTCAAAGAGGCCAACCGACTTTCTATGCACAAATTTGTAGAGGGCTTACAACCCATCAATGGTCAATCCACTGCTTTCCACCATTAACAAACCACTTGGATAGTGCCTAACCTCACTCGTCCATCCTAATACATCACATTATCATTTAAAACTCATCATCACACTCATGGTGCTCCCCACAATAGAAATCAACCCACATTTCCCACTTCTAAACCACGACGCTTCCCATTGTGGAAGTCGCCTTTCAAAACACATTCTCAGTGGCCCACCAACCCTCTCAACATGGTCCTCACTGCATCCTCAAACATTCCCCCACACCAGGGTCACACCACCGTACCTAATTTGGAACTTTCCACAATAGGAGTATCCTTATCATCGCCTCATAACCGAAAAAACATTTCCACATCCCATGCCCCAATCATGACAAACTGTGGAGTTGGACGTGGCCATCTTGCTCCCACCAGAGCAACAAAACCAAACTGTTACTCTTTCCCATTCCCGACACCTAATAATGGAACCCATGGTATTTGTTGATATCTGACACATCATAGGGACCTCACTTACAAAAACCCGATGGTGTGCTCCCCACCCCCAATGGTGAACCTATAAAATGCTGTTATAAGTGCATGGTCATGAAATATGCTCAGTGTAACCGATATAAAATAGGAAAAAAATATAAATAAAAAATTATCGATCTGTAGGTCCAAGACCTCGACCGAACTTACCTATTTCGGCCAATGTCGGAATATCTCTGAACTCGTCTCAAGGGTCGTGCATCCCAAACAACCTGCGGGATCAATAACCATGACAACCATAACCAACCTGACAAAACCGAAAACCAATCCTTTGGTATTTTTAGCAATTAGGATTCTAATCTAAGCCATCCCATACCACGATCTCATAACCCAACATTTTCTCATACTTGGAACCTCGACACATCTATCCCCATTGCCACACAAGATTACTACCAAGCCCAGACCTTCAGTTTGACATCCATCTCATGTATCGTAACCATAGTGCATGAAGCATTAGTCCATCACATAAACCATATATATCAATTCAATCATGCTGGGAGCATTAGTCCGAAATCTTAACAATAATTCACAAAGGTCATTGGTCCACATATAAGGAGCCTCAGTCCAAGTGTCCAACCAGGATATGGTACGCCATGTCCGGCCATCCCAACCACTAGGTCACGAATCGACAAACATGGAGCATCATTCCATGAATCCAACCGGGACTCGGAATGTCATGTTCGATCATCCCAACCTTGATACGGGATACCATGTCCATACCCTTGGGTTCTAGAGCATCATTCCTTCTCCCAAAAACCATAGTGCATCGGGGAGTGGAGCATCAGTCCAACCTCCCAAAACCATTCATCATGGGTCACCAAACATGGAGCATCCGTCCATGAATTCAACCGGGACATGGAACGCCATGTCTGACCATCCCTAGTCATTCCATACACAACATCAGTGGTTCCTAGAGCATGAGTTCGAAACCTAAACCAAGCTGCATACTACACCTGCCCGGGACCTCAGTTGAGCACCAAACCACTTACATGTGTCGTCACATCCCCTATACTCAGTAGTATAAATCAACGTACTCGGAACCTCAGTCCAACACTCAAACCATAAACCATCTATCGATATCGATATAGATTCTTAATCCAATAATCTTAATTACGAATATTTGGAACCATAACTAGGGATCTTTTTTCCGCTCTCTTAGCCATCACTGCCCCTACTAGTAAACTGGGTTCCAAAACATGGCAACCCAACTATATCAAACTGCCTTATGGGCTTAATCCAAGTCGCATCCTCAATATGTAAAACTTGACTATGACTAGATATACGTTCATATCACCCTATAACATCTTAGCCCCATCGTCTCATACATCATCTTGGGTCCCAAGGAACACCCATAATCGAACTACATCATCACATGAACCCACTCAGGTCCATCCTATCAATCGGTCCCACACATGACCCTCATAATCCACACATAAACTGAGGCATCCCTTCTTGGATCCTCAGAACTGGCACTAAAGAAAAGACATCCTCTCTACCCTGGTAATCACCAAACTCTCATTCCAAGCCCTAACACAAGAAACATAAACGATCCTTGATCAACAACATTACCTCCAGCCATCCAAAATCAATCCCATGCCACAGAGGCATTCTCAACCATCAACCACGATAAACAATGATAACTTAACTAGAAACCAGCCCACCAAGGACTTCGTCAAGAGTCCCTCTGACTAAACTTCACACCACAACGACACTCTTCCATAACCACAATCCTTGTCAACCTAGCTCTAAAGGCTCCATCTGGCCTGATCCTCAAATATACGATCTAAACCTCATCTGCTCTAATCTCGAGTCACTGGTCCCGATTCGCAAGGACAACCAAGATCAACTCATAGATACTAATCAAATCCTATCTTCTAATATTCATCTAAGAAACCTTGTGCAAAACACCATGGTACGCTCATGCCATATCAAACACAGAGCTCACAACCCTCACTTGAGTCTCCCAGCTCAAAACCCATCCCACTGAAGGATTCTGAATCCAAACCTCAAGGAAATCCTCCTTCCGAACCAAATTTTCCTCAAACACCTTTTGGATGACCTTTACATGTCAAAGGGATCCCACCATCGCGATCTACGTGGAAAACTACATGGCGTGTACTTTCCAAAAACCATCTTTCTGTGTTCTTTTTCACATGTCCGAACACACTACCATGTGCTATTATAGGGAATGTACTTAAAGTACACGACGTGTACTCAGAGAACACGACATGTCCTTCTGAAAATTCCTACCCCAAATAGGAATAACACATGGCGTGTGTTCATAGAACACACACCCTGGAGATGAGATTTCCAACGGGAAACCCCTTAGAACCTTCTCAAAACCCCCATTTCCCACCAAATAAGTATTCATCGACCCCCATGGGGTCTCTAGAAGTCATAATACGGCATTAAAACTTGAAAAAACTAATTTATGGGGATTTGGTGAATAAAACTCAAAACTGGCCTACTTCGTGGCGTAAACGCTGAAGCTTCTGGTTTAAATCCGGCCTGGGAAGTTGTTGCACCTCGATCGGTCCTGGTCTACATCAAGGATAATGTAAGGTGGAATCTCCCCTTCTCCTCTTGGTCCGGTCGTCTCTCATGAGGGAGGAACCCTCCCCTCTCCTTCTGTGTGTAGGAACCCCAAAATGGGGGTGAGACTTTTAATTAATTTTAATTAATTAATTAATTATCCATTTAACACTCGTCCTGAGTTTTGGAACCCGAAGCGAGTTTATACCTTGCCTAGGGAATACCCCCCATTACTGACTCAACCACAAATTCAGAATCTCAATACGATGCTTTTTTCAAGAGATACAGCCACCCAAAACCACCCGACTAATTTAATATTTAATTAATTAAATATTTAATATTCGGCCAAAACTCCAACTACTCAGAATTCTACCAAACTCCTGTCATAGGTTAAACACCCTATTTCGGGACTAACAGAGTGGTTAGAATGATTATCTGAGACCATATACATTGGAAAAATGGCCATTTTACTCCTCAGGAGCACCTATGAACAAAAAATTAAATATCTGATCATATTTCAAAGTCCAAAAAATTGGGGTCTCTACAACCTCCCCACCATAATGCTTCTCTTCCTCGAGAAGTCTTGGTGGTATTCCACCCACACATCCCGGCCCACATTGGTCATCATCCAAAGTGCATCTCACTGCGTTATACTCAACGACGCCAACTAACATTCTATGCATAACTTTATAGAGAGGTCGTCCAACCCATCAATGGTCAAACCACCGCTTTCCACCATTAACAAACCACTAGGATAATGCCTAACCTCACGCGTCCATATTGATACGTCACATTATCATTTAAAACTCATCATCACACTCATGGTGCTCCCCACCATAGAAATCAACCCACATTTCCCTTTTCTGAACCACACGCTTCCCATCGTGGAAGTCGCCTTACAAAACACATTCTCAGTGGCCCACCAAACCGCTCAACGTGGTCCTCACTGCATACTCGACCCTTCCCACACTAGGGTCACACCACCATACCTGGTTTGGTACTTACCACCTTAGCAGTATCCTTATCATCGCCTCATAACTGAACAACCTTTTCCACAACACATGCCCTAATCATGATTGACCCTAGAGCTGGATGTGGACATCTTGCTCCCACCAGAGTAACAAAACCTAACAACTACTATTTCCCATTCCCGACATCTGAGAATGGAACCCATGGTATTCGTCGATATCTGACCCATCATAGGAACCTCAATCACAAAAATCCAATGGTGTGCTCCCCACCATGAATTTTCAAACACACCGATATTTGAGGAAAACCTCATAGGAGGCCCCTTATCAACCAAAGGAAACATCTATAGAGCATGGCATAAATCCAGTGCTCTCTTAGCATACTCAAGAAGGCGTCAAGATGTTGGGAATGATCTTCTATAAACTGTGAGTATACCAGGAAGTCATCGACAAATGCAATCACAACACTATCCATTACAGAATATCACAGTTCTATCCCAAGGCCTCGGGTCACCATGACCACAAGCCTCTTATCACACCCGCTACAATTCTCATCCCATTCATAGCTATGAGAGCAACTATAGTACCTCAGACACACACTCCTATAACATATGATCCACAAACTAAATGATATGGTGCATCACCAATACCCACTTTTCCAAGTTTCCTCTCACAAAATCATTACCTTCCCTTGTGTAACCCATCCACAAAACCTGCTCCGACTTCAACGAGTCACCTATCATGAAAACTTAGCTCCAAATTCTAAACCATGAAAACTCGAGCACTTCTTGTGCTCCTGATCCAGCCCAAAGCCACCAGGCTCAATTCGCCTGCACAACTATTTCTTGGGCTAGGCATATGAACAAACCTGCCCCTCCCAAAACCTAAAACAAAACACAGTTTCCAGCACACAAGCTCACCATCGCATAAACAAAAGTCATCTAACAATCCTAAACCTCAAACCCAACTCGTGGAAGATTGCCACATGTGCAAAACACCCATCTGTGCCTCGCACACTGGACGAAACTCATAACTCGGTCGACCCCTCTAATGAGTCACCCTCATGGTCAAACAAATCTAATTCCCTCTGTTCTAGAGTCACGTCAAAAAGGTCACTTAGCTCTTCCAACTAGCCCTGTCGATCAAGTCTCATATCACGACATTGGGTTCCACCACCTAGGTCTAAGCCAACTCACAGAAGGTCACAACTCATGAGGCATCCACAAGCTCCCTTCTCATCATCGAGTGATATCAACTAGACAAAACACCTATCTCTTGGGTCCCCAACTATAAAGGTGTCATATACCAGCCAACTGCCTGCAATTTGGGCATACGTCCTCTTTGAGAATCTACGCATCAAAACGCTCCTTGGAGGACCCAGACATAATACTAACCTTAAACAAAACCATCTACAAGGGGTACACAACCCAACACAGATACCATATTAAGCCACTAGGGTAACTATGCCAAACGCACACAAAACCACACCAGCATCGCCACCATTGATCATCTCACCGTAGATCCACAGAACCTTCCATAAGAAGGAAATACCTACAATTACACACTAGGAAAGCCTTTAACATGGGGATCCTACATGATTATCATGATGAATGAGACGTCTTTTGCCTCTGTAGGCCAAGAGTCAAAACCAAATCACAGGCCTCTTTGCATATGAGCGAAGAACCTGAAATCCATCATAAACCGTTAAATGCAAACATGTGTGTCACTCAAAGCGAAAATCATATACAACCGTTACTTCCCAAATCCAGAAAATCAATTCGAGTCAGTGTTTGCGATGCGCCAGCCCAGTGTCTATCACAAGCTCAGACACATTTCTATATCTCGTGTCTATCTAACCCCAAATAGTGAAATAACATGAAAGTAACTGCTCTGATACCACTTTGTAAGGTCCTTGTCTGGTAGCCACTTAATTGGTGCTCTAATCTGGTTCGCCACAAGACCCCTAGCAAGCCTCCTCGTTTGCCGGAGGTTGCCGACTAGCAGCAGGGGTCTAAGGTGGATCTATGAGGAGACTATACCCCCATATGAGAGTGCCCAACAAGAAGTAAATAACCTAATATCATGGAAATTAGAGTAATGTGGAAAAATAAATAAACTAAAACCGAATGGTGCTAAAATAAGATGAAAATATAGTAAAGGCCCGAACAGCCATGCAATACATACAACCATGATCGCCCACTGGCCGATAATGTAGACAAAAATAAACTGAAAAGTAAATACAGCAGGCCCCACTGCCAACATTGGACCGTATCACATACCCGGTCTCCAGTACCCTGTCAAGCTGTTCCAACCCGACCAGTCGACTCCACACGATCATCCCCTTCAACCATGCAATTCGGGTCCTCAACCTGATCCACTGTGCATCTCAACCTAAAACCAGACTGAAGGTCTATATACACACCAAGGTGCATGTACAGGGGTGAGAAATAAATCTCAGTAGGCCACCCCCAACGGTGAACCTATAAACTGGTTCCATGAGTGCATGTTCATGTAATATGCTCACCCTGACCGATATACAATAGGAAAACAAATTATAAATAAACAACCGTCGATATGTTGGTCCAAGACCTCGATCGACCATACCCGCTTCGGCCAATGCTGGATTATCTCTGAGCTCGTCTCAAGGACCGTGCATCTCAAACAACTTGTGGGATCCATACCCATGGCAGCCACAACCTACCTGAAAAAACCTGAAACCCATCCTTCGGTAGTCTTATCTATCTGAATTCTAATCTATAAGCCATCCCATACCAAGATCTCATAACCCAACATTTTCTCATACTAGGAACCTCGACACATCTGTCCTCATTGCCACTCAAGTGTACTACCAAGCCTTGGCCTACAGTCTGACATCTATCTCATGTTCATAACCATAGTGCATGAAGCATCATTCTATCTCATAAACCATATATATCAAATCAATCATGCTTGGAGCATCAGTCCTACGTCTTAATAATAATTCACAAAGGTCGATGGTCGACACACAAGGAGCCTCAGTCCAAGTGTCTAACCAGGATCCGGTACGCCATGTCTGGCCATCCCAACCACCAGGTCACAAATTGGAAAACATGGAGCATCAATAGATGAATCCAACCGGGACTCAAAACATCATTTTCAACCATCCCAACCTCGATATGGAATGCCATGTCCGTACCGTTGGGTTCAGGATCATAAGTTCTTCCCCCAAAAATCATGGTGCACCAGAGAGTGGAGCATCATTTCCACCTCCCAAAACCATTCATCATGGGTTGGAAAACATGGATCATCAGTCCATGAATTCAACTGGGACTCAAAACGCCATGTCCGACCATCCCCAATCATTCCATACACAACATTAGTGGTTCCTAGAGCATCAGTCCGGAACCTAAACCAAGCTGTAAACTACACCTTCTCGGGACCTCAGTCCAGCACCAAACCACATACATGTGTTGACACATCCACTATACTCAACAGTATAAATCGACATACCTAGAACCTCAGTACATCACACAAACCATAAACCATCTACCGGAATCGATACAGATTCTTAATCCAACAATCTTAATTATGAATATCTGGAACCATAACCACAAATATTCTTTCTAGATCTCTAATCCATCACTGTCCCTAATAGTAAATCGGGTTCCAAAACATGACACCCCAACTCTATCAAACCACCCCATGGGCTTTTAATCAAAGTCTCATCGTCACCAAGTAAATCATGACAATGACCGACTATACGTCCATCTAAGATGGTAACATCTTAAGCCCCATTGTCTTATACATCATCATGGGTCCTAAGGAACATCCATAACCAAACTCCCCCATCACATGCACCCAATTAGGGCCATATTATCAATCAGTCCCGCACATGACCCTCGTAATCCACACATACATAAACCGACGCATCCCTTCTTGGATCCTCAAAACTAGCACTCAATCGAAGGCATCCTCTCTAAACCCTGGTAACCGCCAAACTCTCGGGCCAATCCCTAACACACGAAACATCCTCAAGCGGCCCTCAATGGCCTCCAACCCCACGGAAGAACACAGGGCATGTGTTCGTAGAACCTCACGCTGTGGAGATGGGATTTCTAATGGGAAACCCCTCTGAACCCTCCTGAAACTCCTATTTTTCCCAAATAAGTACACGACAACCCCCATGGGGTCTCTAACAGTCATAAAACGGAATTAAAACTTTAAAACAACTAATCTATGGGGATTTGGGTCATAAAACTCAAAAATGGCCTACTCGTGGATTAAACGCTAAAGCTTTGTTTTCAAATTTTCCCCTGAAAGCTACTGCACCTTGATTCGGTCCCGATCTATGTTAAGGAGGAAGTACAATGGCATATCCCCTCCTCCTCTTGGTTCAGCCGTCGTGAACGAGGGAGGATCCCTCCCCTCTCCTACTGTGAATAAGAACCCCAAAAATGGGGGGGGGGTACTTTTAATTTAATTTAATTTAATTAATTAATTAATTAATTAATTTCCCATTTAACACCCGTCCCGAGTTCCGGAACCCGAAACTAGTTTATACCTCACCTAGGAAATACCCCCCAGTCGGACTCAAGCGCGGGTTCAAAATCATTGTCTGACGCTTTTTTCAAGAGATACAGCCACCTGAAACCTCCAGACTAATTTAGTATTTAATTAATTAAATATTTAATATTCGGCCAAAACTCTTACTACTCAGAATTTCACCAAACTGATGTCATAGGGTAAATAACCTATTCTGGGGATAACTGATTGGTCAGAAAGATTATTGGAGACCATCTTCTTTGGTAAAATGACCATTATACCCCTCATGAACACCCATGAACAAAAATTTAAATCTCTTCTCAAATTTCAAAGTCCAAAAAACTTGGGTCTCTATAACCTCCCCACTATACAGCTTCTCGTCCTCGAGAAGTATTGGTGGTCTTCCCACCACACATTCCGAACCACATTGGTCATCACCCAAATCTCAACTCGCTGCGTTCTACTCAAAGACACCAAATGAATTTCTCTACATAACTTTGTAGAGAGGGAGTACAACCCATCAATGGCCAATCCACCGCTTTCCACCATTAAAAAACCACTAGGATAGTGCCTAACCTCACTCGTCCATCTCAATAGGCCACATTATCATTTAAAACTCATTATCACACTCATGGTGCTCCCCACCATAGAAATCAACTCACTTTTCCCATTTTTGAACCACGATTCTTCCCATCGTGGAATTCACCTTTCAAGATATATTCTCATGGCCTACCAACATACTAAACATTGTCCTCACTACATCCTCGACCCTTCCCACACTAGGGTCACACCACCATACCTGGTTTGGTACTTGTCACCATAGGATCATCCTTATCATCACCTCATAACTAGAGAAACTTTTCCATAGCCCAAGCCTCAATCATGACCAACCCTGGAGATGGATGTGGCCATCTTGCTCCCACCTGAGCAACAAAACCAAACAACTACTATTGACTGTTCCTAACATCTGAGAATGGAACCCATGGTATTCATTGATATCTGACCCATCATAGGGACCTCACTCACAAAAAGACGATGGTGTGCTCCCCACCACGCGGTTTCAAACACACCGCTGTATGAGGACAACCTCATAGGAGGCCCCTTATCAACCATAGGAAGCATTTATAGATCATGTAATAAATCCAGTTCTCTCTTATCATACTCAGGACGATGTTCAGATATTGGGCATGATCGTCTCTAAACTGCGAGTATACTAAGAAGTCATCGACGAATACCATCACAACCTTATCCATTCCAGAACATCATAGTTCTATCCTAAGGCCTCGGGTCACCATACCCACAAGACTCTTATATCACCCGCTACAATTCTCAGCCCATTCACGGCCGTGAGACCAACTCTAGCACCTCAAACATAAACACCTGTAACGTCTGATCCACAAACTAAACGATACGGCGCACCACCAATACTCGTGTTTCCTAGTTTCCTCTATCACAAAACCATTACGTGACCTTGTGTAACCCATCCTCAAAACCTACCCTGACTCCAATGTGTCACGTATCACGAAAACTCATCTCAGAAGTTAAACCCTGCAAACTCGGGCATTCTTGTGCTCCTGATCCAGCCCAAAGCCATCGAGCTCAATTCACCTGCACAACTATTTCTTGGGCTAGGCACCTGAAAGAACCTGCCCCTCCTAAAACCAAACACAAAACACAGTTTCCAGCACACAAACTCACCATCTCAAAATCAAAAGGCATCTAACAAGCCTTAACCTTAAACCCAACTCCACCCTTCATAGAACATTTACACATGTCCAAAACACCCATTTGTGCCTCACACGCCGGAAGGCACTCATAACTCGGTCGAACCCTCTAATAGGTCACCCTCATGGTCAAACGGATTTGATTCCCTCTATTCTGGATTCATTTCAAAAAGGTCACTAGGCTCTCCCAGCTAGCCCTACCGATCAAGTCTCATATCACGACACTAGGTCCAAATATCTAGGTTTAAGCCAACTCACAGAAGGTCACTGTTGGAGTTGGTTCCCTAAAAACCAACTTATTTGTACTTTATGATAAACCTATATTCATAGGATGAATATTTATAAACTCCTTGTCACATAATTATTGTTTTTCTTCATGACATAGTATGTGATAGAGTTCTAAGAATAACTGTCACACTAAATGGTCAAGCAGATCCTTGCTATGATGAGAACTCAGAAGTGCTATGACACTATTCTTGAATATATGTTTTATGGCCAGATGATATCATTTTAAGGGACACAAATGATACAGGCTATCAGGGGTGGGGACTCATGAAACCTTGGGGCATCTTCTCATGGTGTGCGCCCTTGGTAATATTCCGAAAGATATTATGAGAACAAGACCACCTAGTAGAAAATCCACATACATAAGTGTTATTGGACATTCCTATCTACGGACTTGTGTATTGGTCCTTAGACTTCAAGATTATTAATAATTGGTATTATGACTCGCGCACTTAGAATTATTAAAGAAAACCATGACGACTGATGTTTGCGGTGTGGTATGATATATTGGGTGCATCATGAGTAATACTGCATTAATGAATAATGCGAGAAAGGATTTGTCACTTCTACGAAAGTGGATATCTCAGGCCCTTTGATGGAAATGATATAGCCTAAATAAATCCCTGACCATGGTTTTCTCTAGGTAAGTTCTGTTCTGAGAAGTTCAAGAATGATAAATCAAGCACATGTGTTGATGGCACTTGCCTGCAACCCGCTTTATTAGAGATATTGGGACAAAGAGATTATATTACACGGTAAATGTTCGTATGAGGTCACGTTTAGTTGAGACGTCTACTTATTTCTCTTGGGTGCCTTGACCCATTGCTAGACAATAATTTTGGACTTTAGGCAAGCCTGCCTAATGCCAATGAGAAAAAGGCCTAGAGGGTCACTCGTCCATCCCGATATGTCACATTATCATTTTAAACTCATCATCACACTGATGGTGCTCCCCACCATAGAAATCAACCCACATTTCCCGTTTCTGAAGCACGACGCTTCCCATCATGGAAGTTGCCTTTCAATACACATTCTCAGTAGCCCACCAACCCGCTCAACGTGGTCCTCACTACATCCTCGACCCTTCCCACATTGGCATCACACCACCTTACCCGGTTTGTTACTTGCCACCATAGGAGTATCCTTATCATTTCCACATAACCAAACAACCTTTTCCCCTGACCATGCCCCAATCATGAACAGACTTGGAGCTGGATGTGGATTTCTTTCTCCTACCATAGAAACAAACCCAAACAACTACTATTGCCCGTTCCCGACATTTGAGAATGGCACCCATGGTGTTCGTCGATATATGACCCATCATCGGGCCTTACTCACAAAAAGCCGATGGTGTGGTCCCCACCATGCGGTTTCAAACACAACGCTTTATGTGTACAACCTCATAAAAGGCCCCTTATCAACACTAGGAAGTATCTATAGAGCATTACATAGACACAATGCTTTCTTAGCATACTCAGGACGATGTCAAGATATTGGGCATGATCGTATCTAAACTGAGAGTATACTAAGATGTCATCAACGAATACCATAACAACCTTATCCATTCCTGAACATCATAGTTCTATCCCAAGGCCTTTCATCCCCATGCCCACTAGCCTCTTATCACACCCACTACTATTCTCATCTCATTCACAACCGTGAGACCAAATCTAGCACCTCAGGCATACACTCCTGTAACGTCTGATCCATAAACTAAATGACAAGGCACACTACCAATACCTGGGTTTCCAAGTTTCCTATATCAAAAAACCATTAAGTGCCCTTGTGTAACCCATCTCCAAAACCTACTCTGACTCCAACGAGACACCTATCATGAAAACTCAGCTCAGAAGTCTAAACCATGCAAACTCGTGTACTTCTTGTGCTCCTGATCCAACCCAAACCCACCAAGCTCAATTCTCCTGCAAAACTATTTCCTGGGGTAGCCACCTGAACGAACCGGCCCCTCCCAATACTAAAAACAAAACATAGTTTCTGGCACACAAGCTCAAAATCTGAAAAATAAAAGGCATCTAACAAGACTAAACCTCAAACCCAACTGTACCCTTTGTGGAACATTGCCATAAGTCCAAAACACCCATCTGTGCCCCGTACACCGGAAGAAACTCATAACTCGGTCCACCCCTCTAACAGGTCACCCTCATGGTCAAACAGATCTCATTCCCTGATCGGGAGAGTCATGTCAAAAAGGTCACCATGCCCTCCCTCCTAGCCCCTCCGATCAAGTCTCATATCATGACACTAGGTCCAACCACCAAGGTCTAAGCCAACTCAAAGAAGGTGACAAATCACGTGGAATCCAAAAGCGCCCCTATCATCATCGCACAACATAAACTAGACAAAACACCCATTTCTAGGGTCCCACACCATAAAGGTGCCATGTACCAACCAACTGCATGCAATTAGGGCATCTGTCCTCCCCGATCATCTGCACATTAGACTGCTCCTTGGAGGACCTGAACATACTACTCACCTTAAAAAAACCATCTACAAGGGGTCCACAGTCCGATGCTCATACCATACTGACCCAGTAGGGTCACTATACTAACTGCACAAAAAACCACACCAGTGTCGCCACCATTGAGCATCCCATTGTAGATCCACATAACCTGCTATTAGAAGGAAATACGTAAAATCAAACACTAGAAAGCCTATAACATGGGGATCTTATGTGCCTATCATGATGCAGAGATGCCTCTTGCCTCTGTACGTCAAGAGTTAAAACCAACTCACTCTCCTCTTGCCAACGGGAAAAGAGCCTAGAATCCATCATAAACCATCAAACACAAGCAACATGTGGGTCGCTTGAAGTGAATATCATATACAACCACAACATCACAAATCCCTAACATTAATTTCAGTCTCTCGTAAACTGGACTTCTTATCGGAACAGGTGTTTGTGATGCATCAGATTGGTTTCCATCACAAGCTCCGACACATTCCTATATATTCTATCAACCAAACCCCAAATATTGAAATAACAGGAAAGTAACTGCTCTGATACCACTTTGTAACATCCCGACCTGGTAGCTATTAAACTGGTGCTTCGAGCCGGTTCGCCACCAGACCTTTAGAGCGCCTCTTCGTATGCCAGAGGATGTCGAATAGTAGCGGGGGACTAAGGTGAATCTGTGAGGAGACTCTACCCCCATATCAGAGTGCACGAAAAGAAGTAAATAACCAAATATCATATACATCCTAATAAGGTGGAAAAATAAACTGAAACTGAATGGTGCTGTAATAAGATGAAAATGTAGTAAAGGCCCGAACAACCATGTAATGCATGAAACCATGATCGCCTTGGGGACGATCATATAGACAGAAATAAACTGAAAAGTTAATACAATAGGTCTCATTGCCAACATCGGGTTGTATCACGTACCCGATCTCCAGTACCCTGTCAAGCTGCTCCAGCTCGAACAGTCGACTCCACTCGAGCATCCCGCTCAACCATGCAATCTGAGTACTGAGCCCAATTCACTATGCATCCATGCTCAAAATGAAAGAAAATAGATGGTCTTTATGCACACCGAGGTGCACGTACAGGGGTGAGAAATAAATCCCAGTAGGCCACCCCCAACAGTGAACCAATAAGCTACTGTTATAAGTGCATGCTCATGAAATATGCCCTGCCTAACCGATATACAATAGGAAAACAAAATATAAATAAACAATTGTCGATCTGTAGGTCCAAGACCTAGAACGGTCATACATGCTTCGGCCAATGCTGGAATATCTCTGAGCTCATCTCAAGGACCATGCATCCCAAACAACCTGTAGGCACCATACCTAAGGCAGCCACAACCAACCTGACAAAACCGGAAACCCATCCTTTGGTAGTCTTATCAATCAGGATTCTAATCTAAGCCATCCCATACCATGATCTCGTAAACAAACATTTTCTCCTACTTGGAACCTCAACACATCTGTCCTCATTGTCATAGAAGAGTACTACCAAGCCCATACCATTGGTCTGACATCTATATCATGGATCATAACCATAGTGCATGAAGCATCAATCCATCACATAAACCATATATATCAAATCAATATTGCATGGAGCATCAGTTCGGAATCTTAACAATAATTCACAATGGTCACTGGTCCACACACAAGGAGCCTCAGTCCAAGTGTCCAATCGGGATCTGGTACGCCATGTCCGCCCATCCCAACCACTAGGTCACAAATCGACAAACATGGAGCATCAGTCCACAAATACAACCGGGATTAGGAATGTCATGTCCGACCACCCAAGCATGATATGGAATGCCATGTCCATACCATTGGGTTAAGGTGCATCAGTCCTTCCCCCGAAAACAACAGTTCACTGAGGAGTGGAGCATCAGTCCAACCTCCCAAAACCATTCATCATGGGTTGACAAACATGGAGAATCAGTCCATGAATTCAACTGGGAACAACGACTGGATATACATCCCTCTCAACCAGTAAAATCTTAGCCCCATCGTCTCATATGTCATCCTGGGTCCCACGGAACACCCATAACCGAACTACATCATCACATGCACCCACTCAGGTCCATCCTATCAATAGGTCTCGCACATGACCCTTAGAATCCACACATAAATGGAGACATCCCTTATTGGATCCTCAGAACTAGCACTCGAGAAAAGACATCCTCTCTAAACCTTGGTTACCACCGAACTCTCAGGCCAAGCCCTAACATAGGAAACATCCTCAAGTGGCCCTCAATGACCTCCAAATGATCCTTGATCAATGATATTACCCCATGACATCTAAAATCAATCTCATGCCACAAGCATTCTCAAACGTCAACCACGACATACATTGATCACTTAAACAGAAACCTGCCCACCAAGGGCATCATCAAGAGTCCCTGACTCAACTTTACACCACAACGACAGTCTTCCATAACCACAATCCAATTACATTGACCTAGTTCTGAAGGCTCCATCCAGCCTCATCCTCAAATATAGGATTTAAACCTCAATTGCTATAACCTCGAGTCACTAGTCCTAATTCGCAAAGACAACCAAGCTCATCACATAGATACCACTCATATGCTATCTTCTAGGATTCATTTAAGAAATCTCATACAAAACACCATGCTACGCTCATGCCATATCAAACATTGAGCTCACAACCCTCACTCAGGTCTTCCATCTCAAAACCCATCCCAATAAAGGATTCTCAATCCAAACCTCAAGGAATTCCTCATTCTAAACCAAATTTGTCTAAAACACATTTTGGATGACCTCTATATGTCAAAAGGATCCCATTATCATGATCTATGCAGAAAAACACTCCGAATGGACTACTCACATGCCCAATCCTGACTTACAGGGAACAAAATTCCCAAGACCTCTAAGCTGGAAAAAGTATATGGTGTGTACTTTAGAGTACATGATGTGTACTCTAATATCTCCTCTTGGCCATGCAGTTTTACATGGGCAGAGCAACATGGGGTCTCTCTGTGTAAAATTACATGGTGTGTACTTTCTAAAAACCATCTTTCCCTGTTCTTTTTCACATGGATGGACACACGACCATGTGCTACTACATGAAGTGTCCTCATAGGACACTACATGTACTCAGAGGACACAATGTGTACTTCTAAAAAGTCATTCCATGAACATGAAGAACACATGACGTGTGTTTATAAAACCACACGCTGTGGAGACTGGATTTTTGACGTGAAACCTCTCCAAACCCTTCGAAAACCCCCACTTTTTCCCAAATAAGTACACATCGACCCCCATGGGGTCTCTAGCGGTCATAATAAGGCATTAAAACTTGAAAACAACTAATCTATGGGGATTTGGGGCATAAAATGCAAAATCGGTCTATCTTGTGGTGTAAATGCCTAAGCTTCGGGTTCAAATATGCTCCTGGAAGGTGTTGCACCTCGATCCGCTCTCGATCTACATAAAAGAAAAAGTACGATGGCATATACCCTCTTGGTCAGACTGTCGTGCATGAGGGAGGCACCCTCCCCTCTCATGTTGTGCGTAGGAACCCCAAAATGGGGTGGGATTTTAATTTAGTTTAATTTAATTAATTAGTTACCCATTTAACACTCATCCCGACTGAAGGAATATCAATCCAAACCTCAATGAAATCCTCTTTCTAAACCAAATTTATCTAAAACGCCTTTTGTATGACCTCTATTTCAAAAGGATCCCATCATTGCGATTTATGCGGAAAAACACTCCGAATAGACTACTCACACACCCAATCCTCGCTTATAGGGAACAAAATACCCAAGACCTCTAAGCTGGAAAAAGTACATGGAATGTACTTTAGAGTACATGTTGTGTACTCTAATCTCTCATTCTGGACATGTACTTTTACAGGGGTAGAGAAACATGGGGTCTTTCTGTGTAAAAGTACACGACGTGTACTTTCCAAAAACCATCTTTCCTTGTTCTTTTTCACATGGTCAGACATAGGGAGATGTGCTCCTACACAACATGTACTCAGAGGACATGACATGTACTTCTGAAAATCCCTTCCCTGAACAGGAAGAACACATGGCGTGTGTTCATAGAACCACATGTCATGGAGACGGGATTTTCGACGGAAAACCCCTCTAAACCCTCCCGAAACCCATGTTTTTTCCCAAATAAGTACACATCGACCCCCATGTGGTCTCTAGCAGTCATAATAAGGCATTAAAACTTGAAAACAACTAATCTAAGGGGATTTGTTGCATAAAACTCAAAAGCGGCCTACCTCATGGCGTAAATACCAAAGCTGAAGGTTCTGGGCGCAGCGGAAGCTCGTGGGTGGATGTGCCCACATGGGTTTTTTTTATTTGACATGATCAATCCGAGATCAATACAACGATAAATTCCAGACTCCACGGATCGAATCACAGAAATAGACAAAGAATAATAATAGTCCCGGAACCATAAATGTGGATCGTCACGGATTGATTATAATTAATTTAATTAATTGATAAGAAGTACCTTTTAGGGCATTCTTTCTTCGTTGATATTTATGATCACGTTCCGATGTGATTCATCATTGCGTTGTAGAATCCAAGTGTAGACTTCCTCTAGCGGTGATCCACACGTGCAACACGTATCACTGGATATCGCCAAAGGAGTCTACGGGTGCTAGGATGAAGAATCCTTTGCTTGTGTTGTCCGCCTAGATTGCTTTGATCCGATGGAGGAGGATCTCTCTCGGTCTTGAGAGCGTTCTTGGAGGAAGGAGTTCTTTCAGCCTTGAGATAATTCTCCAGAATTGTTATGCAAAATGATTAAGGAAAAGTGTTGTGGTTGTGAGGTTGTTTATAATCGGGGTTGAGTTTATAGAGTTATTATAATAAATAAATGTGTTACATGTTTTATTTATTTCATTAACCCTTATTGAAACCCCCCCACGTTGAATCATTAATTCCTTAACATGCGCCCATACTGATTATAATAAATATCATTTAATAAAACAATATTATTTCCTCAAAATCCCAACTAGAAAAACTACACAGTGTGTAATCATTAATACACAGTGTGTACTTGTTTTTTATAAAACTACACAGCGTGTACTTTTTTTTCATTTCCTTTCCAAAATAAAAACTACACGACATGTAATCATTAATACACGGTGTGTATATCTTGTTTTCATTTTATTCTTCCTCTATCATTAAAACGATTTAGGATTCCTTTAATAATTATTAAACCATGTACGGGAATAATCTTTATTCTACTTGAGATACTTGGATACACTTAGTGTGTGACCCTCTAGGCCTCTTTTTCATTGGCATTAGGAGGACTTGCCTAAAGTCCAAGATTACTGTCTAGCAACGGGTCAAGGCACCCAAGAGAAAGAAGTTGACACTGCATTGACGTGTCACATCATACGAACGCTTACCGTATAATTTAACCCCTTTGTCTCAATATCTCATCAAGTAGGTTTCATGGCAGTGTCATAAACCTATATGCATGATCTGTCATTATTTGACTTCTAGAAATAAAATCGGTGTGACACCATGACCATGGAATTTGTGTGATAGTTCTATTTCAATCAAAGGGCCCGAGATATCTACTTCCATAAATATGGAAGGGACAAATCCTTCCTCGACTTATCCATTAGCAACATTTCATTCGTGATGCACCCAACATACCCCACTTCCCACCAACTGTCTTTGTGATGGTTTTTGTCAGCAAATCTAAGTGTGCAAGTCATGACATGAGTTAATGATAATATTCTAGTCTAAGGACCATTACACACGCTCACAGATAGAAATGTATGATGACACCAAGACATGCAGAATTACTACTGGTGGGTCTGTTCTCATAATCTCCCATATTAGAGATTACAAAGTGCGAACTCCATGAGAGATATTATTGTCTTCTTAAGAGTACTCGCACATGACGGTATGTATACTATGTGTCCTATAATACTATGTCATCCAACGTTAGAACATTATTTAAGAATATTGTTATATCATTTCAAGGTTCTCATCATAGTGGGGATCTACCATAACCTTATTAATGAAAAAAATATTCCAGGACATTATTATATTATAGTCATGCAGAAAAATGAGCAATATATAATAAATGTACATTCACATAATCAAATTACAAATAGTTGGTTCTTAGGACACCAACTCTAACAGATGATTCGGGTTCAAATCTTCTCCTAGAAGCTGCTGCACCTCGATCATTGATAAAACTTTCATGCAATCCGTTTGATTAGAGATATGAGGACAAAGAGATTATATTACACGGTAAGAATTTGTATGAGGTTACATGTCGTTGCGACATAAACTTTTTTCTCTTGGGTTCCTTGACCTGTTTGTCGACAGTAATCTTGAACTTTAGGCAATCTCGCCTAATGCCAATGAGAAATAGGCCTAGAGGGTCACGCACTAAGTGTAGCCCGTATCTCAGTTAAATAATTTATTTATTTAACAAGTTAATAAATATTATTCTCGGTTGTTGTTTAATAATTATTCAAGTATGTCTCATCGCATTTATTTCATCGCTAGTTATTCGAAATAATATATTATGGATGAAATATTTATTTATCGGCAAATAATGTAGTTATATTTATTTAATAAATAAAGAGTCATTATTCAAGGTCAGATAAATATTGAGGAGGATCGACGGAACAAGTTATGGGATCGGTGATAAGTAATATTAAATATTATTTGTTAAATTATATTTAAATATAACGTTCAAATTAAGTACATTTCATGAAAATAATAGCATTGGTATTATTATTTGACATGGGGTTTCACAGGGAATAATAAATTAAGTGACTGCACATGTGCTAATTATTTATTATTATCTGGTGAATTAAATTTTCCGTTATGTTATTATTCTCTATATTAGCCAAGGGGTCATTCGACCTCCTAACCAATCGTTGTGTGCACAACATCCTTGGAAAAAAAATCTTGATCTTAGAGAACTCTTCTCTCTTCAAAAACACTCTCAAGAACGAAAGATCCTCCTTCACCGGATCAAGGAGAATGTTTTGGAAGCGATTCCCAAGGCGATCGAAGGAGGATATTACAAGCACAAGGATCTTCCGCACTAGCACCCGGAGACTCTTTCAGCGACGTCTGAAGATATGTGGAGCATGTGTGGATCACCGCTCGAGGATTACAATTCTTAGATTCTACATCGCAAAGAAGCCGCATCTCAGACCTGTGGTCGGACACATCAACGAAGAAAGAATAACCTTAGAGGTATTTCTGTAATTTAATTAAATTAATTATAAAAAAAATATGTCGATCATCTCTTATCAGTTTCAGGTTCTCTCCTTTATGATTTATCTTTGATTCAATTCTGTGGATAGTGACATTCATCGTCGTATTGATCCCAGATTAATCATCGATTATGACAATTTTCAAAGTTGGGTACATGCCCATCTTGCACTTCCGCTACGCCTGGAACCTTCAGTCACAAGTCAGAGGGAATCCAAAAGTTCCTCTATCATCATCTCATGACATCAAGTAGACAAAACACTTGTCTCTAGGGTCCCACGCCATAAAGGTGTCATATACCAACCAACTGCCCGCAATTAGGGATTCTATCCTCTCGGAGCATCTGCACATCAGTCCGCTCCTTGGAGGACCTGAACATATACTAACCTCAAACAAAAACCATCTACAAAGGGTCCACAACCCAACAATGATACCATACTGACCCACTATGGTCACTATACAAATAACACACAAAACCACACCAGTGTCGCCACAATTGAGCATCTCACGGCAGATCCCCAGAACCTTCCATCATAAGGAAATACGTAAAATCACACACTAGAAAACCAATAACATGGGGATCTTAGGTGCCTATCATGATGCATGAGACGCCTCTTGCCTCTATAGGCCCAGAGTCCAAACCAACTCACTGGCCTCTTACCAATGGTCCAAGAGCCTAAAATACAACATAAACTGTCAAACACAACCTACATGTGTGTCGATCGAAGCGAAAATCATATACAACCGTAACATCACAAATCCAGAACATCAAACCCAATCCCTGGTAACCTGGACTTTCTACTGGAACAAGTGTTCGTGAGGCACCGGCCCAGTAACCATCACTAGCTCCAACACCTTCCTATATCTCTTGTCTACCAAACCCCAAATTGTGAAATAACTGGAAAATAACTGCTCTGATACCACTTCGTAATGTCCCGACCCGGTAGCTATAAAACTAGTGCTTCGAGATGGTTCACCAAAAGATATCTAGCGCGCCTCATAATATGCCAGATACTGCTGACTAGGAGCAGAGATCTAAGTTGAATCTGTGAGGAGACTATACCTTCATATCAGAGTGCAAATAAACAAGTAAATAACCAAATATCATACATATCATAGTAATGCAGAAAAATAAATAAACTTAAACTGAATGGTGCTATAATAAGATGAAAATGCAGTAAAGCCCCGAACAGCCATGTAATACATACAACCATGATCGCCCGGGGGCCGATCATATAGATAGAAATAAACTAAAAAGTAAATACAACAGGCCACTTTGCCAACATTGAGTCGTATCACATACCCTATCCCCAGTACCCTATCAAGCTACTCCAGCTCGACCAGTCGACTCCACACGAGCATGCCACTCAACCATGAAATCTGAGTCCTCAACTCGATCCATTGTGCATCCGTGCTCAAACTGAAAGCAGACAGAAAGTCTTTACGAACACCGAGGTGCATCCTCAAGCGGCCCTCAATGGCCTCCAAACGATCCTTGATCAACGACATTACCCCAAGACATCCAAAATTAATCCCATGCCACACATGCATTCTCAACCGTCAACCACGAAATATAATGATCGCTTAACCAGAAACCTTCCCACCATGGGCATCATCAAGAGTCCCTCAGACTCAACTTCACACCACAAATACACTCTGCCATAACCATAATCCTTTGGTGTCAACCTAGTTCTAAAGGCTCCATCCATCCTGATCCTCGTAAATAGATCTAAACCTCAACAGCTCTAACCTAGAGTCACTAGTATCGATTCCCAAGGACAACCAAGATCATTTCATATATACTACTGAGATGCTATCTCCTGGGATTCATCTAAGAAACCTCATGCAAAACGCCATGGTTCGCTCATGCCATATCAAACGCTGAGCTCACAACCCTCACTCAGGTCTCTCAGCTCAAAACCCATCCCACTGAAGGATTCTCAATCCAAACCTCAAGTAAATCCTCCTTCTGAACCAAATTTGTCTAAAACTCCTTTTGGATGACCTCTATATGTCAAAAGGATCCCACCATTGCAATTTACGTGGAAAAACACTCCGAATGGACTACTCACATGCCCAATCCTGACTTTGCATGAACAAAATGCCCAAGACCTCTAAGCTAGAAAAAGTACAAGGAGTGTACTCTAATCTCTCCTCTTGGCCATGTACTTTTACATGATCATAAAAACATGGGGTCTGCCTGTCTAAAACCACATAGCGTGTCTCCAAAGTACACGATGTGTACTTTCCAAAAACCATCTTTCTGTGTTCTTTTTCTCTTGGTCGGACACATGACCATGTTTTACTACATGGTGTGTACTATTGAAAATTCCTTCTACCTTGAACAGGAAGAACACAAGGCGTGTGTTCATAGAACCACAGGCCGTGGAGACAGGATTTCGAACGAGAAACCCCCTGAACCCTCCTGAAACCCCCATTTTTTCCCAAATAAGTACACATTGACCCTCATGTGGTCTCTAGCAATCACAATAAGGCATTAAAATTTGAAAAAACAAATCTATAGGGATTTGGGGCATAAAACTCAAAACCGGCCTCTCTCGTGTCGTAAATGCTGAAGCTTCGGGTTCAAATCTGCCCCCAGAAGTAGCTGCACCTCGATCCGGTCCCGATCTACTTTAAGGACGAAGTATGATGACATCTCCCCTCCTCTTCCTCATAGTCCAGTTATTGCGTGCGAGGGAGGCTCCCTCCCCTCTCTTGTTGTGCATAGGATCCCCAAAATGGGGGGGGGGACTTAATTTAATATAATTTAATTAATTAATCAATTAATTAATTACCCATTTAACACTCCTCCTGAGTTCCAGAACCCGATGCGAGTTTATACCTCGCTTAGGCAATACATCCCATTCTGGACTCAACTGCGGATTCAGAATCTCAATATGATGCTCCATTAAAGAGATACAACCACCTGAAACCTCCTAACTAATTTAATATTTAATTAATTAAATATTAAATATTCGGCCAAAACTCCCACTGCTCGAAATTCCACCAAACTTCTGTCCTAGAGTAAACACCCAATTTCGGGACTAATAGAGTGGTCAGAAAGATTATCTGAGACCATTTTCTATGGTAAACTGACCATTTTACCCCTCAAGAGCAACCATAAACGAAAATTTAAATCTCTGATCAAATTTCAAAGTCCAGAAAACTCTGGTCTCTTCAACCTCCCCACTATAAACCTTTTCATCCTCAAGAAGTATTGGTGGTATTATAGCCACACATCCTGACCCACATTGGTGTTCACCCAGTTCTCAACTCATTTAATTTTACTCAAAGAGGACAACCAACTTTCTCTACATAACTTTGTATTGAGGGTTGTACAACCCATCAATGGTCAAGCCATCTCTTTCCACCATTAAAAAACGACTTGGAAAATGCCTAACCTCACTCATCCATCCGAATACGTCACATTATCATTTACAACTGATCATCACACTCATGGTGCTCCCCACCATAGAAATCAACCCACATTTCCCGTTTCTGAACCACAACGCTTCCCATCGTGGAAGTCTCCTTTCAAAAAACATTCTCATTGGCCCACCAACCCGCTCAACGTGGTCCTCACTGCATCCTCGACCCTTCCCACCCTAGGGTCACACCACCGTACCCGAATTGATAATTTCCCCCATAAGATCATCTATATCGTCGCCTCATAACTGAAAAACCTTTTCCATAGTACATGCCCCAATCATGAATGATCTTGGAGGTAGACGTGGCCATCTTGCTCCCACCAGAGCAACAAAACCGAACAACTACTATTTCCTGTTCTCGACATCCGAGAGTGGCACCCATGGTATTCATCGATATCTGAACCATCATAGGGACCTCACTCACAAAATCCGATGGTGTGCTCCCCACCATGTGGTTTCAAACATAGCTCTCTATGAGGACAACCTCATAGGAGGCCCTTTATCAACCCTACGAAGCATCTATAGAGCCTTGCATAAAGCCGGTGCTCTCCTAGCATATTCAGGACGATGTCAAGATATTGGGAATGATCGTTTCTAAACTGCAAGTATACTAAGAAGTTATCAATGAATACCATCACAAACTTATCCATTCCAGAACATCACAGTTCTATCCCAAGGCCTCGGGTCACCATGCCCACAGGCCCCTTATCACACCCGCTACAATTATCAGCCCATTAACGACCGTAAGACCCTCATGGGGTCTCTAGCAGTCATAATAAGACATTAATATTTGAACAACAAATCTATGGGGAATTGGGGCATAAAACTCAAAATCGGCCTCTCTCGTGTCGTAAATGCTGAAGCTTCGGTTTCAAATCCTCTCCCAGAAGCAGTTGTACCTCAATTCGGTCGCCTCATAACTGAAAAACCTTTTCCACAACCCATGCCCCAATCATGACCGATCTTGGAGCTAGATGTGGCCATCTTACTCCCACCAGAGCAACAAAACTGAACAACTAATATTGCCCAGTCCCAACATCTGAGAGTGTCACCCTTGGTATTTGTCGATATCTAACCCATAATAGGGACATCACTCACAAAAAGTGGATTGTGTGCTCCCCACCATGTGGTTTCAAACACACCGCTCTATGAGGAAAACCTCATAGGAGGCCCCTTATCAACCTTAGGAAGAATCTATAGAGCCATGCATAAAGGCGGTGCTCTCTTAGCATACTCAGGACGATGTCAAGATATTGGGCATGATCGTTTCTAAACTGAAAGTATACTAAGAAGTCATTGAAGAATACCATCACAAACCTATCCATTCCAGAACATCATAGTTCTATCCCAAGGCCTCGGGTCACTATGCCCACAAGGCTCTTATCGCACCCGCTACAATTCTCAGCCCATTCACGACCGTGAGACCAACTCTAGAACCTCGGACATACACTCCTCTAACGTCTGATCCAAAAACTAAACGATACAGTGCACCACCAATACCCATGTTTCCAAGTTTCCTCACAAAAACCATTACATGACTTTGTGTAACCCATCAACAAAACCTTCTCTGACTCAAAAACGTCACCTATCACGAAAACTCAACTCAGAAGTTAAACCATGCAAACTCGAGCATTCTTGTGCTCCTGATCCAGCCCAAGGCCACCGGGCTCAATTCGCCTGCACAACTATTTCCTAGGCTAGGCACCTGAACGAACCTGCCACTCCTAAAACCAAACACAAAACACAGTTTCTGGCACACAATATCACCATCTCAAAAACAAAAGGCATCTAACAAGCCTAAAACGCAAACCCAACAACACCCTTCATGGAACATTGCCACATGTCCAAAACACCCATCTGTGCCACGCACGCTGAAAGGCACTCATTATTCAGTCGTACCCTCTAACAGGTCACCCTCATGGTTAAACGGATCTGATTCCCTCTGGTCTGGAGTCACATCAACAAGGTCACTAGGATCTCCCACTTAGCCCTGGAGATCAAGTCTCATATCCCGACACTAGGTCCAACTACCTAGGTAAGCCAGCTCACAGAAGGTCACTGTTGGAGTTGGTGCCCTAGAAACCAACTTTTTTATATTTTATGATAAACTGGTATTCATTGGATGAATATTTATACACTAATTATCACATCATGATTGTTTTTCTGCGTGACATAGTATGTGATAATGTCCTAAGAATAGTTGTTGCACTAAAAGGTCATAGTGGATCCATGCTATGATGAGAACCCAAAAGTTCTATGAAACTATTATTGAGTATATGTTATATGGTCGGAATATAACATTTGATGTATTGATGTAAACCATGATGACAGATGTTCGAAGCGAGGTGGGATATGTTGGATGCATTATAAGTAATACCACATTAATGAATAATGCAAGAAAGGATTTATCACTTATACGGAAGTAGATATCTTAGGCCCTTTGATGGAAATGATACAGCTTAACTAAATCCATGACCATGGTGTTCTCTAGGAAAGTTCAATTCCAAGAAGTAAAATAATGAGAAATCAAGCACATGTGTTGATAACACTTACCTGCAACCCGCTTGATTGGAGATATCAGGACAATGAGATTATATTACACGGTAAGCATTCGTATGAGGTGACATGTCATTGCGACATCAACTTCTTTCCCTTGGGTGTCTTGATTCGTTGCTAGATAGTAATCATGAACTTTAGGCAAGCTCGCCAAATTTCAACGAGAAAGAGGCCTAGAGGGTCACACACTAAGTGTAGCCAGTATATCAGTTAAATAATTTATGTATTTAACAAGATGAATAAATATTATTCCCGGTTTTGGTTTAATAATTATTCAATTATGTATGATCGCATTTATTTTGTCGCTAGCTATTTGAGAGAATATATTGCGGACAAAATATTTATTTATCAGCGAATAATGAAGTTATTTTTATTTAATAAATAAATAGTAATTATTCAAGGATTGGTAAATATTTAGGAGGTTTGGAGGACCATGTTATGGGTCTGTTGAGAAATAATATTAAATATTATTTGTTAAATAATATTTAAATATAACGTGCAAGTTAAACACATGTCATGGAAATAATAGAATTGCTCTTGTTATTTGACATGGGGTTTCAAATGAAATAATAAATTAAGTAATGGAACATGTGCTAATTATTTATTATTACCTGGTGAATTAAATTCTCTGTTATGTTATTATTCTCTATATTATCCAAGTGGTCATTCGACCGGCTAACCAATCGTTGTGTGCACAACATCCTTGGAGAAAATCTCTCGAGCCTAGAGAACTCTTCCCTCTCCAGAGTATATGTGTGTGAATAACCACAAGCCATTACAGCCCTATACACACATTTATGGGGAAAACCAACCACTGTGCCTACCATCACAAGTAACTACCAAGATAAGAGAGCGGGGCCAAATGAGGTAGTCATCCATCCATCCTCCCACCGGAATGTAGGGGAAAACACCCCAAAGGGATCAGAATCTCTGGGGTGTCAGTTGCTCTAACTGACTGGGTGGAGTAGCGTATAGAAACACAAAAATTAGAAAATATAATATATCTCACAACCACACTATGGGAATAACCTAGTCTTAGACTCAACTGCACGTAACGTCTCTAGGACTCCCGGCTTCCACTGCCAACACTAGGTATCCTATAAGCACACAACCATTTAAAGAGATTTATATATTACTTCATTTCCTTTTTATCATTTTCACTTTACATTAGTTAATTTTTTAAACATTAATTAACAATGAACAATTTCACATTACATTTCATTAGCATCACACCCAAAATCCACAGTTCCTTTAAATTGAAACCTCAGCATTGCATCCCAGCAAGCTCCAACCCTATGGGTTAACATCATTTATTCAATCATTTGTTAACAACATTATTAATTTTCCATATTCCTAAGCATTCTAAAAAACATTTTAAGCTACCAAGCACAAGGGGCTCAACACGGTGAGTAAGTGAACTACTCGTAGAGTCTTTGCCACCTATAGCAAGAGCGAAGACCCATGCATTCTCGAGAAGCTAAACACGGAAAGCACGTGGCATACCCCGCACGTTTTCGCCTCTTTTTGGAAGGAGGGTAAGCAAGACCAGCTACCTTGAGCAGTGGGAAAACTAAATCAAATAAACCAACAAGATTCAAAAAACATCCAAACATTCACATCCAACCCATTTCATCATCTCTGGTGTCCTCTCTGACACCCACATGCATAAACCGATGCATCTCATCACTCTAGGCGTCAACTGGTGCTACAACCAATGGGCCTCCCAGCCCCCACATATTCCAACTCTCATCCAGGATCACATCACAACACAAAAAATAAGTAACAAACATCATATCAACTGGGCTCTTGGACCTGAAACAAGACATTCAACCTTCAAACATAATGAGCACTCATGGCTTCAAAGCACAAGACACTAATCCTTACAAGCAGGAGGGTAACTCAGAACCCTACCAGGAATTATCTTTTTATCAAACAGCCGAATCTTTAATCCTTATGGAATTAAGAGATTTATTATTTATAGGTTCCAACTATGGGCAACCTAATCAACAAGCTACCATTCATATCACAAATCAATTAAACATGATTACTGCGTCAATTTGGTTAACATCAAATTACAACAACAACGATCAGATTCATTTTCATGCCTCTTTAACTTTGAAAAATAATTTACAATTAATCCCAATTTACGTTATTTACCAATTTCCATCAAGAACGAAAAGCTAAAAAAAGAAAGCATAGATATTACACTATCTAGGAAAACAAGAGGCAATAACATACGATCGATATTAATTTATTTATCTGGTTCAAATATTTATTATGGCAATTCCATTGTGATATAGTGGGATAAAACATGTCAACTCTATAGTTCCACGTAAAAGAATATAGAAGCAACAAATCCCCTACCTTAAAAGTTTCTTGACGTTCTTTACACGAGAACGATCCATGCAACCGATCACGATCACCTCCTCTGTGACAACTGCATCCACCTGAGGACGTCGTGGCACGACCGCACTAATTAAAACCCAAGAAAACTCCATTAGGAACATGGAGACCACATTCCATAACATGACAAGGAGAAACAGAAGAAGAAGGATTGAAGAAAACGCAAGAATGGATGTAGATCATACCTTCTATCGATGATAGATCGACACTTGCTGGTTGCACCAAAACAGGGGGTGCACATGTAGAGGGGAAACAATCCAAGGGTAAAGGTTTTATCACACAAATCCTATGGGAGAAAGGAAAGGTTCGAGCATCTCGCACCATGTAACAAGAAAGTAGAACAAGAGAGAAAGATATCTTGTCCCTTTAGAAGGTTTAATAGAACAACAGTTTAATATACGCTGGATTTTCTATTTAAAGTTGATCGTATTAAACCATGTGGTTTGACCAAGTAAAGGCATCCTGAGCCTTATGAAAATTAATATAGGAGTTATGGGCATAGAATCGGTCTTAAATTTCTTAAAACATGGCCTTGAAGGCGTTTTTCATCAAAGAAAATGCTAAAAGGTCGAAACTGTGGGAAGTTGGGAACATTGTACACCTACCGATGATGGAAACACTCTTCACATCTGTCTCACTGATGCCGATGACGCTATTCATAAAATGACTCACCGAAACTGATGGCACTGTTCACAAAATGACTCACTGACACCAATGACACTATTAAAAAATGACTCACCGACATCGATAACACTGTTCATAAAATGAATCACCAGCATAAATTATACCGTTTGCAAAATGACTCACTGACACCGATGGTATTGTTCACAAAATGAATCACCGACACCGATGGTACTATTCACAAAATGAATCACCGACACTGATGGCACTGTTCACAAAATGACTCACCGATGACACTGTTCACATCTATCTCACCGGTGACACTGTTCACAAATGACTCATCGTCACCGATGACACTGTTCACAAATGACTCACCGACACCGATGGTAGTGTTCACAAAATGACTCACCGTCACAGATTATACTATTTGAAAAATTAATCACCGACACCGATGGTACTGTTCACAAATTGACTCAACGACATCAATGGAACTGTTCACAAAATTACTCACCGACACCGATGGTACTGTTCACAAAATGACTCACTGACACCGATGGAACTATTCATAAAATGACTCACCGATGACACTGTTCACATCTATCTCACTGATGACACTGTTCAAAAATGACTCACCGACACTGATGGCACTGTTCAAAAAATGACTCACCGACACCGATGGCACTGTTCAAAAAATGACTCACCGACCCCGATGGCGTTGTTCACAAAATGACTTACCGAAACCGATGACACTGTTCAAAAAACTGGAAACTCTCTTCACTAACTAGAAATTTGGAAAAGTGTTGGGGATAAGTCACCTTGACCTTCCAAAACACCTCAAACAATAGATTTCAGCAAAGGAATTGACCGGAGAGGTCCATTCCATTACACCAACACTGAAAACATAAACCATCTATCAGTATCGATACAGATTCTCAATCCAACACTCTTAATTATGAATATCTGGAACCATAACCATTGATCTTCCTTCCAGCTTTCTTAGCCATCACTGCCCCTACTAGTAAACCGGGTTCCAAAACATGGAAACCCAATTGTATCAAAATGCCCCGTGGGCTTAATCCAAGTCTCATCATCAACAAGTAAAACATGACAACGACTGGTTATACGTCCATCTCTGCCAGTAACATCTTATCCCCATCGTCTCATACATAATACTGGGTCCCAAGGAACATCCACAACCTAACTACATCATCACTTGCACCCACTCAGGGTCATCCTATCAATCGGTCTTGCACATGATCCTCAGAATCCACACATAAACTGAAGCATCCCTTCTTGGATCCTCAAAATTAGCACTCAAGCAAAGGCATCCTCTCAAAACCTTGGTAACCACCAAACTCTCAGGCCATGCCCTAACATAGGAAACATCCTTAAGGGGGCCTGAATGACCTCCAAATATTTTTTGATCAACAAAATTACACCAAGGCATCCAAAATTAATCTTGTTGTATGGGAAAACCCCCTTACCTTCAAGGTGAGGTGGAGGACTTCTTTTATAGATTGAGAAAGAGGAATACAAAAAGGAGTATTCCAATGCGGGACTCATAAATAACCAAAATAATAAAAGAGGGTTTAACAATCCCCCTCAATCTTGACATGCCTAGATTGGACAACGAGTCCCAAAAAAAGAAAGATGAAATCATACAAGACCAAACACACTCCCCCTCAAGTTGGGTTGCAGATGCTATGGATGCCCATATTGGAACTGAGCGAGGCTAGGTGAGTTCCTTGGAGGCCTTTGGTGAAGATGTCAGCAAGCTGGTCCGCCATCGTAATGTGGCTAATGTTAACATGATTGTGCTCCAGGTGGTGTTGAAGAAAGTGGAAGTCCACCTCAATATGCTTCGCGCGTTCATGGAAGATGGGATTTGAAGCAATCTTGGTGGCTGCCTGATTGTCACACCAGATGTGCGCAGATGTCTGATGAGAAAATCCAAGCTTCTGTAGGAGTTTTCAAAGCCAATTGATCTCCATAGTGATGGTGGACATGGCACGGTACTCAGACTCCACACTGGATCGGGAGACGATAGTCTGTTTCTTGTTGCCCCAAGAGATGAGGTTGCCTGCCAAGAATATATCAAACCTCAAAGTAGATATCTGAGTAGCAAGACAACCAGCATAATCAGCATCACAAAAGATCTCAATATGCAGATGAGGATGCTGGGAGTAGCGAAGACCATGGGCATGATCTCATTTGATTTATTTGGCGATGAGGAGGACAACATCCCAATGAGAGGTGGTCGGATGCTCCATAAATTGACTCACTTGGCCAACAGTGTAGGCAATATCGGGACGAGTCATGGTTAGATAATTGAGTTTTCCCACCAGTCGACGGTACTGATCTGGATGCGGATATAGTGCTGAGGAGGCATAAAGAGACTGTTCCCCATCCTCTAGAGGAGTGTCCACAGTAGTGGCCTGTGTCAGCACAACATCCTACAGAATATCCAACGCATACTTCCGTTGGTATAGGGAGATGGTGTCCAAATAATAGGACACCTCGATTCCTAGAAAGTATGTGAGAGGACCGAGATTCTTAGTGTGGAATTGCTGGTGAAGATGCCCCTTGAGATGGGTGATACCCACAGAGTCGCTGTCGGTGATGATGATATCATCCATATAAATGACCAATAGGATGCAGTCGGTGGAGGTCATCTTGTAGAACAGAGTGTGGTCCTTCATGCTGGGAGAGTGCCCAAAGTTGGGGACGACAGTGCTAAAGCAGCCGAACCAAGCACAAGGAGATTGCTTGAGGCCGTAAAGAGAGCGGTAGAGTCTACAGACATGAGACTCAATGCCGAAGGCACAAAATCTGAGGGGCTGCTGCAGAAAACCTCTTCCTCAAGGAATCCAAGTAGGAAGACATTCTTGGCATCCAGTTGATGAAGAGTCCAATGATAATAGGCAGCTAGATAGATGAATAATCTAACAGAGGCCATCTTGGCAACTGGTGAGAAGGTATCAAAGTAGTTAATACCGTAAGTCTGCATGAAGCCCTTGGCCACAAGGTGGGCTTCATGGTGATGGAGAGTGCCATCGGGATTTAGCCTGACTGTGTAAATCCATTTGCTACCTACCGACTATTTGCCTGCTGGAAGGGGGACAAGATCCCAAGTATCATTTTCTTCCATAGCCTGCAATTCATCCCGCATTGTTGTTAGCCACCCAGGGTGAGATTTGGCATCACCAATTGTGCGAGAAATGGAAATTGTCTCCAGAGCGGACATACCCTTGTATGAAGATACAAATAGAAAAGTACTTTGGCAGGAGCATCGGACGAAGTGAGGATGACAGTGTAATTGGACGGGACAAGGGATATAGTTGATGGATTACAGGAGTATACCTGACCAAAATGGGTGTCAATAGAGGGAGACACCGGTGGGGGTGGATGATAATAGGAAGATAATCATCCATGGAAGAGTCATGATGATGAGAGGGAAGGGAGAACAAATAGCTCTCAACAAATTCAACATCGGCCGAGATGACATACCTCCATAGGTCTGGTGAGAAGTAGCGATATCCGTGTTGAGTGTGGGAGTAGCCAATAAAAATGCATTGGAGGGATTTGGGAGAGAGTTTGGAGAGGCTAGGATGTGTTTCACGAACGTAACAAAGGCATCCAAATACGCGAAGGGGAAGGGAGTGAAGATGGAGAGAGGAGAACAAATCCTGAAAAGGAGTCTCCCCCTAAAGGATAGAGGATGGAAGATGGTTTATAAGGTAGGTGGATGTGAGAATTGTATCTCCCCAAAAATGCAAAGGCACTTGTCAGTGGAAGAGAAGGGCACTAGCAGTCTCCAAAATATGTCTATATTTCAGCTCGGCCACTCCATTCTACTGGGGTGTATCAGGACAGGATTCTAATGAATGATTCCTTTTGTCTGGAGAAAATTTCGAAAGGGAGTGGAGAGATACTCACACCCATTATCCGAGCAGATACATTTTACAGAGATGTAAAATTGGTTTTTAATTACATTGTAAAAGGTTTGGAATGTGGAAAACACTTCAGAGTGTTCTCGAAGGAGGTAAATCCAAGTCATTTGTGAAAAATCATCAATGAAAGATATATAATATTTATACCCCAAATGACTCAAAATGGTACAAGGACCCCACACGTCTGAATGAACCAGATCAAAAGGGTTTGATAACCTTGTATCCACTCGAGGAATGTATGTAGTGCGATGATGTTTCGCAAATGTACATGACTCGCAATGAAATGAATTATGTCGACTAAAGTATGGAAAAAACTAATGAATGGTGGAGGCGGGTGGGTGTCCCAATCGGGAATGAAGATCCAATGCTCGAGAAGAGGTAGACGTACAAGCGATGGGTGCCGGTCCATCGAACATGTAGACCCCGTCCTGAAGCTGGTCTCTACCAAGTTCCCGATTCGTAGTCTGCTCCTGAAATACAACACCAGAGGAGGTAAATATGGCAGCACAGTTATAATACTTTGTTAGCTTAATGATGGAAATAATATTAAATGGAATGTGGGGCACATGTTCCATAGAGGGTAGGTGAATCGATGGAGTTAGGAAGCATGCGTCGAAGCCCATAATGGGGATAGTGGAGCCATCGGTGACAGTGATGGCTGATGAACCGGTATAAGGGCGGTAGGAGGTCAACATACCAGCATCACCGGTGAGGTGGATGGAGGCACCTGAGTCGAGCATCCATGCATGGGATCGATAGCAGACAAAGGTAGTGGAACGAACAGAATGGTCCAGAAAAGACGAAGATGGACCGGGTCCTGCGGGGTCCCAAGGATCATGAGTCAACCAGATGTCGGCCATAGATAGGTCCATAGATGGTGGAAGAGTGACGAATGCCGAGGAAGCCTCCTGGACCGATGTCTGCCCACGAGGGCTTGAGGAGCGTCGACCGCCATGACCGATGAGAGCTGAGTGGTCGATGATGGGGTCAGGAGGGGGAAGAGTCAGTTGGTCCTTGCTCAGCCGTTGATAAACCTATGGGATCTCTGGCATTGAAGGGCTGGCGAGCAGCTTGGTAGTCATGGTGGAAAACTTTGAAGAGAGGCCACTGAGAAGATTGAAGATGCAGAGTTGGTCCCTCTGGGTCTGAGCCTATGCCAGTGTTTGGGGAACGGGCCACAACTCCAGCAATTCCTCACGAATCCCTTTCCATTCCATGAAATATGCTGTGAAGGACTAGTCCTACTGTCGAATATGGGACAGGCGCTGGAGGATATCGGAAACCCGAGCTAGGTTGTTGGTTTCAGAATACATGATGTTCAAGGAATTCTAAAGTTTCTTGACTGTATTCACCGTGCGGGTGACATCCTTTACTGATCAATCCATTGAATTGGCCAGAAGAGCGAAGATCTTGCTATCAACAAGCTTCCACGAATGGTATTTGGGGTCAGTATAAGTCGGGGGAGGATTCTCAAGGTGATAATCAAGGTCCATTCCAGTCAGGTAAATCACCACAGTCTTCTGCTAGATGGAGAAATTTGTGGAGTCCAACCGGTCATCGACGAGGTGGGTGGAGGTGGTGATCATCTAAGGCAGAGGGGTGGAGTCTGCTATGAAGGCATCGAGTAGCGGTCGAAGACGCAGTTGTGGGCAGTGCCGAAATCAGCGGGGGGGGGGGGGGGGGGGCATGCCATGAATCCATGAATAGACCTATTCAGTGGAGGTTATGGGAATAGATCTCACCGTTGGAGGCGATCCAGCTAGAGCACCGGGAGGGCGGCCGCGAGACGATGATGAGTGTGCCTCATGGAGAGGCCGGCGGGTGCTGATGTGCATAGAGGGAGGATGTTGTAATGGGAGCCGGGAGGTGTGGGGTTGCCAGGAAAGGCGGAGGGTGGGAGCCACTGGAGGCATCGCGAGCAGAGGAGGGTCGTTGAGGGGATCCGAGAGGGTGCTACGTTGGGAGGGACCCACGCCGTCGGGAGGGAGGAGCGCAGTCGCTGGGTGGGAATTTGTTGGGAGGGACGATGTCGGTGGGATACGTCGCGACGGAGGGGGTCCTGTAGGGGGGGGGGGTCGGGTTGTGTTGCGACAGAGTAGGGCCGCTGGGAGGCCGGGATAAAACGTGCGGAGCAGGGCAGCAGGGAGGCGGAGGTCGCTAGGTGAGAGCGCCACTGGGTGAGAGCCGCTTGGTTGATGCCGGTATGGGATGAGGGTATAGGGAAGACCGAGGAGGGAGGGGGGTATTGTAGACCAAGGATGGAGGGATGCTACTTAGGGCAGAGCCGAGAGGAAAAAAATATTAGAGGGAGGGCTCGGGAATAGGTTCCCTCTGATACCATATAGAATGGGAAAACCCCCTTACCTTGAAGGTGAGGCGGAGACTTCTTTTATATATTGAGAAAAAGGAATACAAATAGGAGTATTATGATGTGGGACTCATAAATACCCAAAATAATAAAAGAGGGTTTAACAAATCCCATGCCACATAGGCGGCAACCTAGCTCTAAAGGCTCCATCCTACTTGATCCTCAAATATAGGATCTAAACCTCAACTGCTCTAACTTCAAGTCACTAGTCCTGATTCACAATGAATATCAAGATCATCTCATAGATACTACTCAAATCCTATCTTTTGGGATTCATCTAAGAAACTTGATGCAAAACACCATGGAACGCTCATGCCATATCAAACACTGAGCTCACAACCCTCACTCGGGTCTCTATGCTCAAAACCCATCTCACTAAAGGATACTGAATCCAAAACTCAAGATAATCCTCTTTCAAGACCAAATATGTCTAAAACACCTCATAGATACTACTCAAATCCTATATTTTGGGATTCATCTAAGAAACCGGATGCAAAACACCATGGCACGCTCATGCCATATCAAACACTGAGCTCACAACCCTCACTCGGGTCTCCATGCTCAAAACCCATCCCACTAAAGGATTATGAATCCAAACCTCAAATAAATCCTCCTTCCAAACCAAATTTGTCTAAAATGAATTTTGGTTTACCTCTATATATCAAAAGGATCCCACCATTGCGATCTACGCAGAAAAATGTTCAGAATGGACTCCTCACACACCCAATTCTGACTTTCAGGGAACAAAATGACCAAGACCTCTAAGCTGGAAAAAGTACATGGAGTGTGTTCATAGAACCACACAAGAACACAGGGTGTGTGTTCATTGAACCACACACCTTGGGGACAGGATTTCCGACGGGAAACCCATCCAAACCCACCCAATACCCCCCGTTTTTTCCCAAATAAGTACACATTGATCCCCCATGGGGTCTCTAACAGTCATAATAAGACATTAAAACTTGAAACAACTAATCTATGGGGATTTGGGGCATAAAACTCAAAACCGGCCTACCTCGTGGCGTAAATGCTGAAGCTTCAGGTTCAAATCCGCTCTTAGAAGCTGCACATCGATCCGGTCTCGATATACGTCAAGGAAAAAGTACGGAGACATCTCCCCTCCTCTTGGTCTGGTCGTCGCGCACAAGGGAGGTTCCCTACCCTCTCCAGCTATGCGTAGGAACCCCAAAATGTGGGTGGAGACTTTTAATTTAATTTAATTTAATCAATCAATTTATTAATTACCCATTTAACACCCATCTAGAGTTCCAGAACCTGATGCGAGTTTATACCTCGCATAGGGAATACCTCCCATTCTGGACTCAACCGCAGATTCTAAATATCAATACGATGCTCAATTCAAGAGATACAACCACCCCAAACCACCCAACTAATTTAATATTTAATTAATTAAATATTTAATATTTGGCCAAAAGTCTAACTACTCGGAATTCCACCAAACTCCTGTCTTAGAGTAAACACCCTATTCTGTGACTAACAAAGTGGTCAGAAAAATTATCCGCAACCATCTGCTCTGGTGAAATGACCATTTTACCCCTCATGAGCACCCGTGAACAAAAATTTAAATCCATGTTCAAATTTCAATGTCCAGAAAACTCGGGTCTCTACAACCTCCCCACCATAAACCTTATCATCCATGAGAAGTCTTGGTGGTATTCCGACCACACATCCCCACCCACATTGGTGATCACCCAAAGCTCAACTCACTGTGTTCTACTCAAAGATGCCAACCAAATTTCTCTGCATAACTTTATAGAGAGGGTGTACAACCCATCAATGGTCAAGCCACTACTTTCCACCATTAACAAATCACTTGGACAGTGTCTAACCTCACTCATCCATCCCGATACATCACATTATACTTTAAAAATGATCATCACGCTCATGGTGCTCCCCACTATAGAAAGCAATCCACATTTCTCATTCTGAACCACGAGGCTTCCCATTGTGGAATTCACCTTTCAAAACACATTCTCAGTGGCCCACCAACCCGTGTTTCCAAGTTTCCTCTATCACAAAACCATTATGTTCCCTTGTGTAACCCATCCACAAAACCTGCTCTGACTCCAATGAGTCACCTATCACCAAAACTAAGCTCAGAAGTCTAAACCATGCAAACTCAAGCACTTCTTGTGCTCCAGATCCAGCCCAAAGCCACTGGGCTCAATTGCCTGCACCATTTTTTCCTGGGCTAGGATCTTGAATGAACCTGCCTCTCCCAAAACCAAACACAAAACACATTTTCTAGCATAGAAGCTCGCCATCTAAAAATTAAAAGGCATCTGACAAACTCTCCCAAAACCAAACACAAAACACATTTTCCAGCACAGAATATCACCATCTAAAAATTAAAAGGCATCTAACAAGCCTGAACCTCAAACCCAATTGCACCCTTCGCAGAACATTGCCACATGTCCAAAACACCAATTTGTGCCTCGCACATCGGATGCCACTCATAACTCGGTCTACCCCTCTAACAGGTCACCCTGAAGGTCAAACAAATTTGATTCCCTCTGGTCTGGTGTCATATAAAAAAGGTCATTTGGTTCTCCTAGCTAGCCCTACCGATGAAGTCGCATATCATGATGCTAGCCACCACCTAGGTCTAAGCCAACTCAGAGAAGGTCACAACTCACTGGGAATCCACAAGCGCCCCTCTCATCATCATACAACATCAACTAGAGAAAACACATGTCTCTTGCGTCCCACACCATAAAGGTGTCATATATCAACCAACTGCCCACAATCAGGGCGTTCGTTCTCTACGAGCATCTGCACATCAACCCGCTCCTTGGAGGACCTGGACATACTACTAAACTAAAAAAATAATCTACAAGGGGTCCACAACTTGACAATGATACCATACTTACCCACTAGGGTCAGTATACCAACCGCACACAAAACCACACCAGTGCCACCACCATTGAGCATCTCACCGTAGATCCACAAAACCTTCCATAAAAATGAAATATGTAAAATGACACACTAGAAAGCATATAACATGGGGATCCTACATGCGTATCATGATGAATGAGACCTCTCTTGACTCTGTAGTCCAAGAGGAAAAACCAAATCACATGCCTCTTTTCTTACGGGCCAAGAGCCTGAAATCCATCATAAACTGTCAAATACAAACATGTGTGTTGCTCGAAGTGAAAATCATATACAAACATAACTTCAAAAATACAGAACATAAATTCGAGTCCCTAGTAAGCTTGAATTCCTATCGGAATAGGTGTTTGCAATGCACCAGCCCAGTATCCATCAAAAGCTTTGACACATTCCTATATCTCTTGTCTACTAAACCCCAAATGTGAAATAACAGGAAATTAATTGTTCTGATACCATTTTGTAACATCCTAGCCCGGTAAGGTCACACAACCATACCCGGTTTGGATGTGACCTTCTTTCTCCCACCTGAGTAACAAAACCAAACAACTACTTTTTCCCATTCCCAACATCTGAGAATGGCACCCGTGGTATTCGTCAATATTTGACCCATCATAGGGACCTCACTCACAAAAATCTGATGCTGTGCTCCCCACCATGCGATTTCAAACACACCGCTCTATGAGTACAACCTCATTGTAGGCCCTTTATAAACTCTAGAAAGAATCTATAGAGCATGGTACAAAGTCAGTGGTCTCTTAGCATACTCAGTACAATGACCAAATGTTCGACATTCTTGTCTTTAAACTGTGAGACCAGTCGTGAAAAATCACGAACGAAGCATCGGTAATTACAATCTAGTAAGCTAGTCTGAGGGAACTGCGTATCTTGAAGACATTATTTGATGGTTTTCAAGATATAACTGCTTCTATCTTTTCTAGATTCATAGAAACGTCTCTTTTAGAGATTACACGATCAAGGAAACGTACCCCTGGTATCCAAAAATCACACTTTGATAGTTTGACATACAACCGGTGATCCCTCAAGATTCCCAATACTGTCGCTAAGTTTTGATCATGCTCAACCCTTGTCCTTGAATACATCAATATGTTGTCCACAAACACCACAACAAAATAATTCAAATATCTATGAAATATCCGATTTATCAATCTCATAAAGACTGTTGGTACATTCGTAAGACCAAAAGGTATTACCACATATTCATAATGGTCATATCTACTTATGAAAGTTGTCTTTGGAATATCCTCCTTCCGAACTTGCAATTAGTGATATCCTAAACTCCTGATTGAACATATCATCAATGTTTAGAAGTGGATATATGTTCTTTATCGTAACTTGGTTAAACTTACGATAATGAACACAAAGCCTAAGAGTTCAATTCTCTTTTCTAACACCCAAAACTGGTGCTTCCCATGGAGATGTGATCGGCCGAATGAAACATTTGTTTTTAAAATTTTCAAGCTGCATTTTCAACTCCCTTAATTCTGTTGGTGTCATTTGATAAGACGTAAGTGAGATAGGACTAATATGTGGGAGGAGATCAATCGTAAACTCCACTTTTGGTGGAAACCCTGAGAAATTTTCTGGAAACACATCTGGAAACTAAGAAACAGCTGTTGGAAAACTGTTATTCTCGATCTCATCCATTGATGTCAAGGTCAACGCTACCAACTGGTATGAGATTGTTCCAAATGTTGGTGCCAACAAGCCTGTTGCAACTACCTTTACATTTTTTCCCCCTCTAAAGAGATGTTTGATGCCATTCTCAGTCATAAAACCGACCCTTCGAGTATAACAGTCGATGTGAGCCTTGAACATTGTCAACCAATCCTTACCTAGAATTATTTCATAGACATCCATTTTTAGCATAGAGAAATCCCACATCTCCTCAGCTTCATCAATAGTTATAGAACATTCTCTCCGCATAAAGGCTCAACATTCTCTTTGACCAAGAGGATTTGGAAGTTTTAACACAGAAGACTTCATCTCAACTTTTAAACTCGAAAAATCTACAACACACGAATCAATAAAGGAATGTGATGAACCCATATCAAACAAAGCTTTACTAAGGGTAGAATTGAAAATAACTGTATCTCTCACCGACGATGGTCCAGACTGATCATCCATGATAACCTTCTGAGCTCCATATAATTGTTTTCTTGCAACACTTTGTTCTTTATTGCCTTGTTGAGATTCTCCTGCCTGAGGAGTCGTGATATTCCTCGAATCACCATGGCTAGCTCTGTTCTGCTAACGAGAGGTGTTTTGTTGCCCTCATATTGTCGAAGCATACGACGCCTGTGACACCTAAGAAGTGTCTTGAACACCCGACCTCAGAGCACTATGATAATAGCGCTGAAGATGCCCCATCTAATTGCAATTATGGCATTATCTAGGTTGTGCCATACACTCTCGCTTCATTTGGTCAATAGAATCACATTATAAACATCTTTACTTGCTCTTGGGTCATAGAGGAAGGTTTATTGATCCAACCGTCCGATTTTGATTCATGATCACTCCTTGGAAATAGGTGTTCCTCTTCCACTTGCTCCTAGCATTAGAGTTCTCACCATTTCTCGTGGGTATTAACATACTTCCTCCTCATGTGCTCCTGATATGTTCTGTTCAACTATCGTTTCTCTATTGACCATCTTTTATAATCCATTATTCAGAGCACAATAATCTTTGAGTGAATCTCATGTATCAGTCCCGATTCAAAGATTCATGCCTTTAAGGACGCACTAACCACATCTTCGGGTGTAAATCCTACTAAATTCATGAATTTAGCCGCATAATTTGTGAAAGAATGATTTTCCTGCTTCAATCTGTTGTACCTCTCGTATCCCCTCGTGGTTTAATTTTCATGATCACAATCACTTTCATGTTTATCTAACATTGTTTGAAGTGTTTTTGATTGAAAGACACAAGGTTTCCAAGAAGTTGGCCCAAGAATGGACATCAAATGGACTGAAATTCAGTCCACCGGCCAACCGGTGTGATAGCACCGGCCAGCCGGTGGAACTGGCAGAGGCATTGCCCACTGCCAGGTTCCACCGGTCGACCGGTGGCTCTGTCACCGGTCGACCTGTGGCACCCAGCCCAAATAGTATTTGCTACTGTCTTGCCACCGGCCAGCCGGTGGCTCCTCCACCGGTCGACCGGTAGAGCCTGGATCAAGACTCTTCTTCTCTACCAAGGCACCGGCCAGCCGGTGGAGCTGTACCGGCCAGCCGGTAGCCCAGTCAAACTAGCCGTTGGGTTTGACCAGTCAACCTTCTTTTGGCCTCCAACGGCTCCGAAGACCTCTCCAACGGCTCCGAAGCCTCCCCAAGGGTTCCATGCCTATAAATAAAGGCCAAGGAAGCCCCGGACATTACCCGGAACTATTGTGAAGCCAACGGACACTTTTTCCATCATTCGGCAATCCTCCGGCGAGCCACTTCAAAGGAACCCCAAGTGCTCCAACCAACTTCCAATCCAAGGAGCACCTCAAGAAGCTTGGGAGAGCACGCTACATCAACTCCATCATAACTTGGCGCCCAAGTCTTCCTCACATACGGGTTTTATTGTTTTATTTATTTTGAGCTTTAATTTTGGGTTTGTGCCTACAAACCCCAAACCTTTTCTCATCTCCCTTTCTTTTGGGTTTCACATCACCACTAAGGTGTGAAGAGGTTCACAAGCTTTTCCTTTAAAAAGCTTGAGACATAGGTGAGCTATCCTTCACCTGTAAGAAGGATAGTGGGTTCTTGCTAAACCATTAAAAGCAAGTGGGTTCTTGCTTAACCATTTCAAAAGCAAGCTGTAATAGGTCCTAGTGCTACCTCAAAGCCTAGTGGGTTTCTTGCTAAAACCATTGAAAAGCAAGCGGTAGGAATCTCTCAACGGTTGAGTTGGGAGCGGAGACGTAGGCCGGGTTTTGGCCGAACTCCGTTATCAATTTCGTGTGTCTTGCCTCTTTATTTTCCGCTGCATTCTTTACTTTGATTTTAAATTGGTAATCAATTTTTTAAAAAAGGCAATTCACCCCCCTCTTTCCATTTTCCTCATTTTCTCCGACCCAACAATTGGTATCAGAGGGAAATTTGAGTAATACCCTAACCCGGTTTCAAATTTAAGATCTATTAAGATGGCATCAACCTCTTTCGCCCCCGAGGGCCTCTCATTGGGTCGGGCTCCATTTTTTGATGGGACCGACTATAATTATTGGAAAACCCGCATGACTACCTTTCTTAGAAGCATAGGATATCCCATTTATAAAATTGTCATGCAAGGTTATACTTTGTCTACCCCCGACGAATCCAAATGGACCCCCGCCGATATTAGAAACTTTGAGCTTGATGGCAAAGCCATGAATGCTCTACATTGCGGCCTTGACCGAAATGAGTTCAACCGAGTTTCCACTTGCACCTCATCTCATGAAATTTGGAAACTATTGGAAGTGACCCATGAGGGCACTAACAAAGTTAAGGATACTCGGTTAGACATGTATAGGCAAGATTTTGAAAGCTTTTCCATGCATTCTTCCGAATCTATTACCGATATGTTTACACGCTTCACTGACATTTGCAATGGAAGGAAATCTCTTGGTGATGATGTTTCAGCTGAGACGATGGTCAAGAAGATCTTATGGGTCCTTCCGAGCTCATGGGCACCTAAAGTGACGGCGATCCAAGAAGCTAAGGACGTCAAAAATATGCTGGTAGAGGAGCTCATTGGATCTCTAATGACGTACGAGATCACCATGAGGAGGCAAGCACAAAAGGAGGGCACCCCTATCAAAACTCCAAAGAACATCGCCCTCAAGGTACAAAAGGAAGTAAGCTCCTCCTCATCCTCTTCCTCATCTCCTTCCTCATCTTCCTCATCATCAAGCGGCGACTCGGAAATGGAGAATCTCGCCCGCCAAATGCACAAGTTTATGAAGAAGCACAAGAAGAAGAAGAAATCTCGCAAGGCGCGAAAGCAAGAACCCACCGCAAGATCCGAGCCCAAGGTAAAATGCTACGGGTGCGGCGAAAAGGGCCATTACAAGCCTGATTGCCCACTCAACAAAAAACGGGCCACGCCAAAGGAGAAAGGAAAGAAAAAGGTCCTCAAGGCGACATGGAGTGACACCTCCTCATCGTCCTCTTCCTCCTCCTCAAGCGACAACGGTAACAAATGCCTAATGGCATTCCATGAGGTAACATCTTCCGATTCCTCTTCCTCATGTTCTTCAAATTCCAATTCTTTAAATCATTTATCTTATGAAGAACTCTCACATGCTAGAGACCAACTTGAAAAAGGTTTTCATACTTTATCGTCAAAATTTGTTGCTTTAAAAAAGTCTTTCAAAAAACTTTCCTCCGAAAAAGACCAACTTCTCAAAGAGAAGGAGGAACTCACCCTTAAAATCCAAAATTTTCCAAATGTTGATTCTATGGAATCAACCATCAAAGACCTAAGGGAGACCCTAGCTAAGTTCACCCAAGGGGAACAAAATTTGAACAATTTACTTGGTTCCCAATGCGTTTCCCGAACCACCCAAGGGCTAGGATACACCAACCAAGCTTCCTCCTCCCATGCACCCACTATTTTTGTAAGGGGGAGCTCTAGTTTTAAATTTTGCAATTATTGTAAAAAACCCGGGCACCTTATTTATGAATGTAATTGTAAAAACGCCCGGTACGGCCAACCAAAGTCTATTTTCTTTTCGGACGAATTCTATAGGAGAAGACCCGCTATGAGACAAGTATGGATTGAAAAATCCCTTCTTGCGAGTCTCTCCGGGCCAAAAATTGTTTCCTCTCCCCGGTGATTTATTGTTTTTATTTAGGGGGAGTTAGGTTTGTTTAAGAATTTTTGTTTTATTCAAACTTTCAATTTCAACTTTTGGTTTCAAATTTCAAATTTTCAATTGGTTTTTGATTCAAAACTTTCAATTCAAACTGTTATTCAATTTTTGTTTCAAATCTTTCAATTTCCAAAATTTCAATTGATTTTCAAATCCCATCCCTTGTTTTTCAAAATTTCCCTCAATCAAGTTTTATGCCCCATTCTATTTTGATAATCACAAAGGGGGAGAAATTCCTTGATTGATTGGGGGAGAGTCTTCTCTATCATGCTTTGATTTATTTTCAAATTATCCTTTAAGAATGTCTTTAATTTCAGTATTTTACTTTGATTGTTTCGGTGATTGTGATCATCAAAATAGGGGGAGATTGTTGTACCTCTCGTATCCCCTCGTGGTTTAATTTTCATGATCACAATCACTTTCATGTTTATCTAACATTGTTTGAAGTGTTTTTGATTGAAAGGCACAAGGTTGCCAAGAAGTTGGCCCAAGAATGGACATCAAATGGACTGAAATTCAGTCCACCGGCCAACCGGTGTGATAGCACCGGCCAGCCGGTGGAACTGGCAGAGGCATTGCCCACTGCCAGGTTCCACCGGTCGACCGGTGGCTCTGTCACCGGTCGACCTGTGGCACCCAGCCCAAATAGTATTTGCTACTGTCTTGCCACCGGCCAGCCGGTGGCTCCTCCACCGGTCGACCGGTAGAGCCTGGATCAAGACTCTTCTTCTCTACCAAGGCACCGGCCAGCCGGTGGAGCTGTACCGGCCAGCCGGTAGCCCAGTCAAACTAGCCGTTGGGTTTGACCAGTCAACCTTCTTTTGGCCTCCAACGGCTCCGAAGACCTCTCCAACGGCTCCGAAGCCTCCCCAAGGGTTCCATGCCTATAAATAAAGGCCAAGGAAGCCCCGGACATTACCCGGAACTATTGTGAAGCCAACGGACACTTTTTCCATCATTCGGCAATCCTCCGGCGAGCCACTTCAAAGGAACCCCAAGTGCTCCAACCAACTTCCAATCCAAGGAGCACCTCAAGAAGCTTGGGAGAGCACGCTACATCAACTCCATCATAACTTGGCGCCCAAGTCTTCCTCACATACGGGTTTTATTGTTTTATTTATTTTGAGCTTTAATTTTGGGTTTGTGCCTACAAACCCCAAACCTTTTCTCATCTCCCTTTCTTTTGGGTTTCACATCACCACTAAGGTGTGAAGAGGTTCACAAGCTTTTCCTTTAAAAAGCTTGAGACATAGGTGAGCTATCCTTCACCTGTAAGAAGGATAGTGGGTTCTTGCTAAACCATTAAAAGCAAGTGGGTTCTTGCTTAACCATTTCAAAAGCAAGCTGTAATAGGTCCTAGTGCTACCTCAAAGCCTAGTGGGTTTCTTGCTAAAACCATTGAAAAGCAAGCGGTAGGAATCTCTCAACGGTTGAGTTGGGAGCGGAGACGTAGGCCGGGTTTTGGCCGAACTCCGTTATCAATTTCGTGTGTCTTGCCTCTTTATTTTCCGCTGCATTCTTTACTTTGATTTTAAATTGGTAATCAATTTTTTAAAAAAGGCAATTCACCCCCCTCTTGCCATTTTCCTCATTTTCTCCGACCCAACAATTGGTATCAGAGGGAAATTTGAGTAATACCCTAACCCGGTTTCAAATTTAAGATCTATTAAGATGGCATCAACCTCTTTCGCCCCCGAGGGCCTCTCATTGGGTCGGGCTCCATTTTTTGATGGGACCGACTATAATTATTGGAAAACCCGCATGACTACCTTTCTTAGAAGCATAGGATATCCCATTTATAAAATTGTCATGCAAGGTTATACTTTGTCTACCCCCGACGAATCCAAATGGACCCCCGCCGATATTAGAAACTTTGAGCTTGATGGCAAAGCCATGAATGCTCTACATTGCGGCCTTGACCGAAATGAGTTCAACCGAGTTTCCACTTGCACCTCATCTCATGAAATTTGGAAACTATTGGAAGTGACCCATGAGGGCACTAACAAAGTTAAGGATACTCGGTTAGACATGTATAGGCAAGATTTTGAAAGCTTTTCCATGCATTCTTCCGAATCTATTACCGATATGTTTACACGCTTCACTGACATTTGCAATGGAAGGAAATCTCTTGGTGATGATGTTTCAGCTGAGACGATGGTCAAGAAGATCTTATGGGTCCTTCCGAGCTCATGGGCACCTAAAGTGACGGCGATCCAAGAAGCTAAGGACGTCAAAAATATGCCGGTAGAGGAGCTCATTGGATCTCTAATGACGTACGAGATCACCATGAGGAGGCAATCACAAAAGGAGGGCACCCCTATCAAAACTCCAAAGAACATCGCCCTCAAGGTACAAAAGGAAGTAAGCTCCTCCTCATCCTCTTCCTCATCTCCTTCCTCATCTTCCTCATCATCAAGCGGCGACTCGGAAATGGAGAATCTCGCCCGCCAAATGCACAAGTTTATGAAGAAGCACAAGAAGAAGAAGAAATCTCGCAAGGCGCGAAAGCAAGAACCCACCGCAAGATCCGAGCCCAAGGTAAAATGCTACGGGTGCGGCGAAAAGGGCCATTACAAGCCTGATTGCCCACTCAACAAAAAACGGGCCACGCCAAAGGAGAAAGGAAAGAAAAAGGTCCTCAAGGCGACATGGAGTGACACCTCCTCATCGTCCTCTTCCTCCTCCTCAAGCGACAACGGTAACAAATGCCTAATGTCATTCCATGAGGTAACATCTTCCGATTCCTCTTCCTCATGTTCTTCAAATTCCAATTCTTTAAATCATTTATCTTATGAAGAACTCTCACATGCTAGAGACCAACTTGAAAAAGGTTTTCATACTTTATCGTCAAAATTTGTTGCTTTAAAAAAGTCTTTCAAAAAACTTTCCTCCGAAAAAGACCAACTTCTCAAAGAGAAGGAGGAACTCACCCTTAAAATCCAAAATTTTCCAAATGTTGATTCTATGGAATCAACCATCAAAGACCTAAGGGAGACCCTAGCTAAGTTCACCCAAGGGGAACAAAATTTGAACAATTTACTTGGTTCCCAACGCGTTTCCCGAACCACCCAAGGGCTAGGATACACCAACCAAGCTTCCTCCTCCCATGCACCCACTATTTTTGTAAGGGGGAGCTCTAGTTTTAAATTTTGCAATTATTGTAAAAAACCCGGGCACCTTATTTATGAATGTAATTGTAAAAACGCCCGGTACGGCCAACCAAAGTCTATTTTCTTTTCGGACGAATTCTATAGGAGAAGACCCGCTATGAGACAAGTATGGATTGAAAAATCCCTTCTTGCGAGTCTCTCCGGGCCAAAAATTGTTTCCTCTCCCCGGTGATTTATTGTTTTTATTTAGGGGGAGTTAGGTTTGTTTAAGAATTTTTGTTTTATTCAAACTTTCAATTTCAACTTTTGGTTTCAAATTTCAAATTTTCAATTGGTTTTTGATTCAAAACTTTCAATTCAAACTGTTATTCAATTTTTGTTTCAAATCTTTCAATTTCCAAAATTTCAATTGATTTTCAAATCCCATCCCTTGTTTTTCAAAATTTCCCTCAATCAAGTTTTATGCCCCATTCTATTTTGATAATCACAAAGGGGGAGAAATTCCTTGATTGATTGGGGGAGAGTCTTCTCTATCATGCTTTGATTTATTTTCAAATTATCCTTTAAGAATGTCTTTAATTTCAGTATTTTACTTTGATTGTTTCGGTGATTGTGATCATCAAAATAGGGGGAGATTGTTGTACCTCTCGTATCCCCTCGTGGTTTAATTTTCATGATCACGATCACTTTCATGTTTATCTAACATTGTTTGAAGTGTTTTTGATTGAAAGGCACAAGGTTGCCAAGAAGTTGGCCCAAGAATGGACATCAAATGGACTGAAATTCAGTCCACCGGCCAACCGGTGTGATAGCACCGGCCAGCCGGTGGAACTGGCAGAGGCATTGCCCACTGCCAGGTTCCACCGGTCGACCGGTGGCTCTGTCACCGGTCGACCTGTGGCACCCAGCCCAAATAGTATTTGCTACTGTCTTGCCACCGGCCAGCCGGTGGCTCCTCCACCGGTCGACCGGTAGAGCCTGGATCAAGACTCTTCTTCTCTACCAAGGCACCGGCCAGCCGGTGGAGCTGTACCGGCCAGCCGGTAGCCCAGTCAAACTAGCCGTTGGGTTTGACCAGTCAACCTTCTTTTGGCCTCCAACGGCTCCGAAGACCTCTCCAACGGCTCCGAAGCCTCCCCAAGGGTTCCATGCCTATAAATAAAGGCCAAGGAAGCCCCGGACATTACCCGGAACTATTGTGAAGCCAACGGACACTTTTTCCATCATTCGGCAATCCTCCGGCGAGCCACTTCAAAGGAACCCCAAGTGCTCCAACCAACTTCCAATCCAAGGAGCACCTCAAGAAGCTTGGGAGAGCACGCTACATCAACTCCATCATAACTTGGCGCCCAAGTCTTCCTCACATACGGGTTTTATTGTTTTATTTATTTTGAGCTTTAATTTTGGGTTTGTGCCTACAAACCCCAAACCTTTTCTCATCTCCCTTTCTTTTGGGTTTCACATCACCACTAAGGTGTGAAGAGGTTCACAAGCTTTTCCTTTAAAAAGCTTGAGACATAGGTGAGCTATCCTTCACCTGTAAGAAGGATAGTGGGTTCTTGCTAAACCATTAAAAGCAAGTGGGTTCTTGCTTAACCATTTCAAAAGCAAGCTGTAATAGGTCCTAGTGCTACCTCAAAGCCTAGTGGGTTTCTTGCTAAAACCATTGAAAAGCAAGCGGTAGGAATCTCTCAACGGTTGAGTTGGGAGCGGAGACGTAGGCCGGGTTTTGGCCGAACTCCGTTATCAATTTCGTGTGTCTTGCCTCTTTATTTTCCGCTGCATTCTTTACTTTGATTTTAAATTGGTAATCAATTTTTTAAAAAAGGCAATTCACCCCCCTCTTGCCATTTTCCTCATTTTCTCCGACCCAACAATTGGTATCAGAGGGAAATTTGAGTAATACCCTAACCCGGTTTCAAATTTAAGATCTATTAAGATGGCATCAACCTCTTTCGCCCCCGAGGGCCTCTCATTGGGTCGGGCTCCATTTTTTGATGGGACCGACTATAATTATTGGAAAACCCGCATGACTACCTTTCTTAGAAGCATAGGATATCCCATTTATAAAATTTTCATGCAAGGTTATACTTTGTCTACCCCCGACGAATCCAAATGGACCCCCGCCGATATTAGAAACTTTGAGCTTGATGGCAAAGCCATGAATGCTCTACATTGCGGCCTTGACCGAAATGAGTTCAACCGAGTTTCCACTTGCACCTCATCTCATGAAATTTGGAAACTATTGGAAGTGACCCATGAGGGCACTAACAAAGTTAAGGATACTCGGTTAGACATGTATAGGCAAGATTTTGAAAGCTTTTCCATGCATTCTTCCGAATCTATTACCGATATGTTTACACGCTTCACTGACATTTGCAATGGAAGGAAATCTCTTGGTGATGATGTTTCAGCTGAGACGATGGTCAAGAAGATCTTATGGGTCCTTCCGAGCTCATGGGCACCTAAAGTGACGGCGATCCAAGAAGCTAAGGACGTCAAAAATATGCCGGTAGAGGAGCTCATTGGATCTCTAATGACGTACGAGATCACCATGAGGAGGCAATCACAAAAGGAGGGCACCCCTATCAAAACTCCAAAGAACATCGCCCTCAAGGTACAAAAGGAAGTAAGCTCCTCCTCATCCTCTTCCTCATCTCCTTCCTCATCTTCCTCATCATCAAGCGGCGACTCGGAAATGGAGAATCTCGCCCGCCAAATGCACAAGTTTATGAAGAAGCACAAGAAGAAGAAGAAATCTCGCAAGGCGCGAAAGCAAGAACCCACCGCAAGATCCGAGCCCAAGGTAAAATGCTACGGGTGCGGCGAAAAGGGCCATTACAAGCCTGATTTCCCACTCAACAAAAAACGGGCCACGCCAAAGGAGAAAGGAAAGAAAAAGGTCCTCAAGGCGACATGGAGTGACACCTCCTCATCGTCCTCTTCCTCCTCCTCAAGCGACAACGGTAACAAATGCCTAATGGCATTCCATGAGGTAACATCTTCCGATTCCTCTTCCTCATGTTCTTCAAATTCCAATTCTTTAAATCATTTATCTTATGAAGAACTCTCACATGCTAGAGACCAACTTGAAAAAGGTTTTCATACTTTATCGTCAAAATTTGTTGCTTTAAAAAAGTCTTTCAAAAAACTTTCCTCCGAAAAAGACCAACTTCTCAAAGAGAAGGAGGAACTCACCCTTAAAATCCAAAATTTTCCAAATGTTGATTCTATGGAATCAACCATCAAAGACCTAAGGGAGACCCTAGCTAAGTTCACCCAAGGGGAACAAAATTTGAACAATTTACTTGGTTCCCAATGCGTTTCCCGAACCACCCAAGGGCTAGGATACACCAACCAAGCTTCCTCCTCCCATGCACCCACTATTTTTGTAAGGGGGAGCTCTAGTTTTAAATTTTGCAATTATTGTAAAAAACCCGGGCACCTTATTTATGAATGTAATTGTAAAAACGCCCGGTACGGCCAACCAAAGTCTATTTTCTTTTCGGACGAATTCTATAGGAGAAGACCCGCTATGAGACAAGTATGGATTGAAAAATCCCTTCTTGCGAGTCTCTCCGGGCCAAAAATTGTTTCCTCTCCCCGGTGATTTATTGTTTTTATTTAGGGGGAGTTAGGTTTGTTTAAGAATTTTTGTTTTATTCAAACTTTCAATTTCAACTTTTGGTTTCAAATTTCAAATTTTCAATTGGTTTTTGATTCAAAACTTTCAATTCAAACTGTTATTCAATTTTTGTTTCAAATCTTTCAATTTCCAAAATTTCAATTGATTTTCAAATCCCATCCCTTGTTTTTCAAAATTTCCCTCAATCAAGTTTTATGCCCCATTCTATTTTGATAATCACAAAGGGGGAGAAATTCCTTGATTGATTGGGGGAGAGTCTTCTCTATCATGCTTTGATTTATTTTCAAATTATCCTTTAAGAATGTCTTTAATTTCAGTATTTTACTTTGATTGTTTCGGTGATTGTGATCATCAAAATAGGGGGAGATTGTTGTACCTCTCGTATCCCCTCGTGGTTTAATTTTCATGATCACAATCACTTTCATGTTTATCTAACATTGTTTGAAGTGTTTTTGATTGAAAGGCACAAGGTTGCCAAGAAGTTGGCCCAAGAATGGACATCAAATGGACTGAAATTCAGTCCACCGGCCAACCGGTGTGATAGCACCGGCCAGCCGGTGGAACTGGCAGAGGCATTGCCCACTGCCAGGTTCCACCGGTCGACCGGTGGCTCTGTCACCGGTCGACCTGTGGCACCCAGCCCAAATAGTATTTGCTACTGTCTTGCCACCGGCCAGCCGGTGGCTCCTCCACCGGTCGACCGGTAGAGCCTGGATCAAGACTCTTCTTCTCTACCAAGGCACCGGCCAGCCGGTGGAGCTGTACCGGCCAGCCGGTAGCCCAGTCAAACTAGCCGTTGGGTTTGACCAGTCAACCTTCTTTTGGCCTCCAACGGCTCCGAAGACCTCTCCAACGGCTCCGAAGCCTCCCCAAGGGTTCCATGCCTATAAATAAAGGCCAAGGAAGCCCCGGACATTACCCGGAACTATTGTGAAGCCAACGGACACTTTTTCCATCATTCGGCAATCCTCCGGCGAGCCACTTCAAAGGAACCCCAAGTGCTCCAACCAACTTCCAATCCAAGGAGCACCTCAAGAAGCTTGGGAGAGCACGCTACATCAACTCCATCATAACTTGGCGCCCAAGTCTTCCTCACATACGGGTTTTATTGTTTTATTTATTTTGAGCTTTAATTTTGGGTTTGTGCCTACAAACCCCAAACCTTTTCTCATCTCCCTTTCTTTTGGGTTTCACATCACCACTAAGGTGTGAAGAGGTTCACAAGCTTTTCCTTTAAAAAGCTTGAGTCATAGGTGAGCTATCCTTCACCTGTAAGAAGGATAGTGGGTTCTTGCTAAACCATTAAAAGCAAGTGGGTTCTTGCTTAACCATTTCAAAAGCAAGCTGTAATAGGTCCTAGTGCTACCTCAAAGCCTAGTGGGTTTCTTGCTAAAACCATTGAAAAGCAAGCGGTAGGAATCTCTCAACGGTTGAGTTGGGAGCGGAGACGTAGGCCGGGTTTTGGCCGAACTCCGTTATCAATTTCGTGTGTCTTGCCTCTTTATTTTCCGCTGCATTCTTTACTTTGATTTTAAATTGGTAATCAATTTTTTAAAAAAGGCAATTCACCCCCCTCTTGCCATTTTCCTCATTTTCTCCGACCCAACAATTGGTATCAGAGGGAAATTTGAGTAATACCCTAACCCGGTTTCAAATTTAAGATCTATTAAGATGGCATCAACCTCTTTCGCCCCCGAGGGCCTCTCATTGGGTCGGGCTCCATTTTTTGATGGGACCGACTATAATTATTGGAAAACCCGCATGACTACCTTTCTTAGAAGCATAGGATATCCCATTTATAAAATTGTCATGCAAGGTTATACTTTGTCTACCCCCGACGAATCCAAATGGACCCCCGCCGATATTAGAAACTTTGAGCTTGATGGCAAAGCCATGAATGCTCTACATTGCGGCCTTGACCGAAATGAGTTCAACCGAGTTTCCACTTGCACCTCATCTCATGAAATTTGGAAACTATTGGAAGTGACCCATGAGGGCACTAACAAAGTTAAGGATACTCGGTTAGACATGTATAGGCAAGATTTTGAAAGCTTTTCCATGCATTCTTCCGAATCTATTACCGATATGTTTACACGCTTCACTGACATTTGCAATGGAAGGAAATCTCTTGGTGATGATGTTTCAGCTGAGACGATGGTCAAGAAGATCTTATGGGTCCTTCCGAGCTCATGGGCACCTAAAGTGACGGCGATCCAAGAAGCTAAGGACGTCAAAAATATGCCGGTAGAGGAGCTCATTGGATCTCTAATGACGTACGAGATCACCATGAGGAGGCAATCACAAAAGGAGGGCACCCCTATCAAAACTCCAAAGAACATCGCCCTCAAGGTACAAAAGGAAGTAAGCTCCTCCTCATCCTCTTCCTCATCTCCTTCCTCATCTTCCTCATCATCAAGCGGCGACTCGGAAATGGAGAATCTCGCCCGCCAAATGCACAAGTTTATGAAGAAGCACAAGAAGAAGAAGAAATCTCGCAAGGCGCGAAAGCAAGAACCCACCGCAAGATCCGAGCCCAAGGTAAAATGCTACGGGTGCGGCGAAAAGGGCCATTACAAGCCTGATTGCCCACTCAACAAAAAACGGGCCACGCCAAAGGAGAAAGGAAAGAAAAAGGTCCTCAAGGCGACATGGAGTGACACCTCCTCATCGTCCTCTTCCTCCTCCTCAAGCGACAACGGTAACAAATGCCTAATGGCATTCCATGAGGTAACATCTTCCGATTCCTCTTCCTCATGTTCTTCAAATTCCAATTCTTTAAATCATTTATCTTATGAAGAACTCTCACATGCTAGAGACCAACTTGAAAAAGGTTTTCATACTTTATCGTCAAAATTTGTTGCTTTAAAAAAGTCTTTCAAAAAACTTTCCTCCGAAAAAGACCAACTTCTCAAAGAGAAGGAGGAACTCACCCTTAAAATCCAAAATTTTCCAAATGTTGATTCTATGGAATCAACCATCAAAGACCTAAGGGAGACCCTAGCTAAGTTCACCCAAGGGGAACAAAATTTGAACAATTTACTTGGTTCCCAACGCGTTTCCCGAACCACCCAAGGGCTAGGATACACCAACCAAGCTTCCTCCTCCCATGCACCCACTATTTTTGTAAGGGGGAGCTCTAGTTTTAAATTTTGCAATTATTGTAAAAAACCCGGGCACCTTATTTATGAATGTAATTGTAAAAACGCCCGGTACGGCCAACCAAAGTCTATTTTCTTTTCGGACGAATTCTATAGGAGAAGACCCGCTATGAGACAAGTATGGATTGAAAAATCCCTTCTTGCGAGTCTCTCCGGGCCAAAAATTGTTTCCTCTCCCCGGTGATTTATTGTTTTTATTTAGGGGGAGTTAGGTTTGTTTAAGAATTTTTGTTTTATTCAAACTTTCAATTTCAACTTTTGGTTTCAAATTTCAAATTTTCAATTGGTTTTTGATTCAAAACTTTCAATTCAAACTGTTATTCAATTTTTGTTTCAAATCTTTCAATTTCCAAAATTTCAATTGATTTTCAAATCCCATCCCTTGTTTTTCAAAATTTCCCTCAATCAAGTTTTATGCCCCATTCTATTTTGATAATCACAAAGGGGGAGAAATTCCTTGATTGATTGGGGGAGAGTCTTCTCTATCATGCTTTGATTTATTTTCAAATTATCCTTTAAGAATGTCTTTAATTTCAGTATTTTACTTTGATTGTTTCGGTGATTGTGATCATCAAAATAGGGGGAGATTGTTGTACCTCTCGTATCCCCTCGTGGTTTAATTTTCATGATCACAATCACTTTCATGTTTATCTAACATTGTTTGAAGTGTTTTTGATTGAAAGGCACAAGGTTGCCAAGAAGTTGGCCCAAGAATGGACATCAAATGGACTGAAATTCAGTCCACCGGCCAACCGGTGTGATAGCACCGGCCAGCCGGTGGAACTGGCAGAGGCATTGCCCACTGCCAGGTTCCACCGGTCGACCGGTGGCTCTGTCACCGGTCGACCTGTGGCACCCAGCCCAAATAGTATTTGCTACTGTCTTGCCACCGGCCAGCCGGTGGCTCCTCCACCGGTCGACCGGTAGAGCCTGGATCAAGACTCTTCTTCTCTACCAAGGCACCGGCCAGCCGGTGGAGCTGTACCGGCCAGCCGGTAGCCCAGTCAAACTAGCCGTTGGGTTTGACCAGTCAACCTTCTTTTGGCCTCCAACGGCTCCGAAGACCTCTCCAACGGCTCTGAAGCCTCCCCAAGGGTTCCATGCCTATAAATAAAGGCCAATGAAGCCCCGGACATTACCCGGAACTATTGTGAAGCCAACGGACACTTTTTCCATCATTCGGCAATCCTCCGGCGAGCCACTTCAAAGGAACCCCAAGTGCTCCAACCAACTTCCAATCCAAGGAGCACCTCAAGAAGCTTGGGAGAGCACGCTACATCAACTCCATCATAACTTGGCGCCCAAGTCTTCCTCACATACGGGTTTTATTGTTTTATTTATTTTGAGCTTTAATTTTGGGTTTGTGCCTACAAACCCCAAACCTTTTCTCATCTCCCTTTCTTTTGGGTTTCACATCACCACTAAGGTGTGAAGAGGTTCACAAGCTTTTCCTTTAAAAATCTTGAGACATAGGTGAGCTATCCTTCACCTGTAAGAAGGATAGTGGGTTCTTGCTAAACCATTAAAAGCAAGTGGGTTCTTGCTTAACCATTTCAAAAGCAAGCTGTAATAGGTCCTAGTGCTACCTCAAAGCCTAGTGGGTTTCTTGCTAAAACCATTGAAAAGCAAGCGGTAGGAATCTCTCAACGGTTGAGTTGGGAGCGGAGACGTAGGCCGGGTTTTGGCCGAACTCCGTTATCAATTTCGTGTGTCTTGCCTCTTTATTTTCCGCTGCATTCTTTACTTTGATTTTAAATTGGTAATCAATTTTTTAAAAAAGGCAATTCACCCCCCTCTTGCCATTTTCCTCGTTTTCTCCGACCCAACAATACTTGGCGCCCAAGTCTTCCTCACATACGGGTTTTATTGTTTTATTTATTTTGAGCTTTAATTTTGGGTTTGTGCCTACAAACCCCAAACCTTTTCTCATCTCCCTTTCTTTTGGGTTTCACATCACCACTAAGGTGTGAAGAGGTTCACAAGCTTTTCCTTTAAAAAGCTTGAGACATAGGTGAGCTATCCTTCACCTGTAAGAAGGATAGTGGGTTCTTGCTAAACCATTAAAAGCAAGTGGGTTCTTGCTTAACCATTTCAAAAGCAAGCTGTAATAGGTCCTAGTGCTACCTCAAAGCCTAGTGGGTTTCTTGCTAAAACCATTGAAAAGCAAGCGGTAGGAATCTCTCAACGGTTGAGTTGGGAGCGGAGACGTAGGCCGGGTTTTGGCCGAACTCCGTTATCAATTTCGTGTGTCTTGCCTCTTTATTTTCCGCTGCATTCTTTACTTTGATTTTAAATTGGTAATCAATTTTTTAAAAAAGGCAATTCACCCCCCTCTTGCCATTTTCCTCGTTTTCTCCGACCCAACACAATCTGAAGAAGTCTTTCATTCTTTGAATTGTGAATGTGTGAGGATATAATTGTTTGTTGAAAAATTTCTCAAAATCCTTGCATGCAAGGCATTGGTCTAATTTTTCATGAACTGCTAAATCCCACCATTAACGTGAAAGATCCTCTAGCATATATGTTTCCAGCTTGACTTTCAGCTTTGCTGGTGTGCCGATGAAATCGAAGATACGATTCATCCTGTTCAGCCACACCTCTACCTTTTCTGGTTTAGAATCACCCCGAAGGATGGGTGGATTCTGCTTCTGGAATTGGATGGAATGATCCACTTGCCTTGGCTCATCCCTCAAGTTCCCGCTTTCCACAACCTAAAACTATTGGACGATACTCTGAATCAGCTACTTGTTCACATACGGTTCAGGTGCAACCACGTTGCTCCTCCATTTGGTTTCTATGACGCTTATCAGGTGCAGTTTTTTATACAGACAACAAACGCCATAAGCCTCACTCTCTGTCAACTGAAGGCTTAATAATTTCAAATTCTATAACAACATTGCTTTCTCAAAATTCAACCTTTACCAAGTTTCAACCATTTTATAAAAAAATTATTCTTTTGAAAATCAAACCATTTTCAAAATACCAAAACCAAGCTTTTTATCAAAATCTTTCATTTGAAAAGAATTTCAACATTTTTCAAAAATCAACACATTGCCCCAAATCATATATCATTACACTAAATGAGATATGATGTCCTAGTGGGAATTCATTTCTCTAATGCATGTCATGCTCATTTAATTGGTTAAACCCATGATAATGACATTTCAAATCCTATAAGTGTCTGTAAAACACTTATATACCCAACTCCCTCGTAACTTGTAGTTCAGCATAAAAAGGCTAGCTACGTCTTTTTATGAACTACATTTCAAGTCTTGACAGTCCTATTATTTTCTATGATCCCAACTCAAGAAATAGATTAGAATGAATTTCAATTCCAAGACCGACAACCAATACCAAGTCAAAGACCACTTGTTCCAGAAGGATATTCAGAAGGATCAAGATGATACCACTTGTAACATCCTGCCCCTCCAAGGGCTTCATTTACAATTGAGGGACGATTTTACCTTTGAAAATAAAACAACCAACCAAACATTTCATAACCAAATAAACTACTACATTATGCATGATATAAAATAAATACAACTCAAGAAATACCATTTATATTATAACCACTACAAAAGAGTACCACAGCAGAATACAAACTAACATCAAAGTACACAGTGGAAGATAGACTACAAAACTCAACGAAAACTACATAACTTCAAAGCTCCACTTTCTCTCTGCTCCAACTCCATCAAAACAACCCAAGTATCAATAATCACCACTAAAGAACTATGATACTTTACCTTTTTCCAAGTATCACTAAGCACTACATCTGTAAATGCACCAACGTTCCAAAGCTTGGGTGAGTAATGAATTTTAGTATATTTTTCCCATTGACTTCCCTACTCAAGCCACTACGATAGAACATGTTAGCACATTTATATAAAATAATTTCTAAAAAAATTATATCAGAATGTAAACAAGTGCCATACTAAAATAGTTTTCTCAAAACAACACCAAGTTATAAGGAAAACAACAAAACAATGTTCTAAAACCATTTCATAAGTTCCATTTTGGCATTATCCATTCCATTCCACATATCCACACAACCAACCATGCATGCAACCTGGACCTCCCTATACTCGTGAGTGGTGAGTCATCCTTTCACTAAGGGGTCGCTTAATGAACCATTTTGATAGGTGAGAGCCCTAACCTTTATCCATCCCACTAATGATGGGGGAGAGTCCTTTCCCTTATCCATCCCAAATGCACATGAACACACACAATTATTATGCCAAAAACCAATTCCAGAACAACCATTTCAATAAAACTGTACTTTTATTGGAATCCCTTCAAACAAAACATTTCAATAAATCCAACCCTTTTTATTGAAGCCACTTTTCAACAAACCAATTCAATACATTTCAATAAAACCATCTTTTTATTGAAAACATCTCAATTAAACCATTTTAAAAAAATCTAGCATATCCACATTTTAAAATCAATATTTTAAATTCAAGAAAACATGGCACATTGCACAACCAATTTTCCACAATTCCACAATTTCACCAAAAACTCACAAACCATCACTAAAGAGGGTTATACCATGCTTTGCGAAACAATTTCGTAGCCAAAACCATTCAAAAAAAACAATTTGAAACTATGTCTTCAAGTTCTAAATAGAGGAGTCGAGAGTGAAGCCACCTACCTCAGGTTTTATGGAGAAAACGAAGAACGACACTCAAACATCAACGAAAATGGGTTGAAACTTCAAAAAACCCATCTTAGATCTGTTCTCCTAGCATCAACAAGACCAAATCTAATCATATTTGGAATCAAAAACCTTAGATCTATTTATAGTGGACGTAGATATAAGAAACTGAGAGAGAGAGAAGTAGATCTTAGGAAAACCACAAAAAACAACCAAAGACGATGACTTATCACGAGAATCCGGCTTTAGCGCAACAAGAAAAGCCTTTGGGAGGAGAAAATCTTGAGTTAGGGACGTTTGGGGGCAAAAACAAGGGGTTGGAAGATGAAAATGAGTGAGATCCACAATTTTAGGATCTCATTTTTAAACCGTGCATGGTTAGTCTCATGGTTAGGCAAACCAAGTGTTAGGCTCTACTTAAGGATGTCGAACGGTTGGCCCACATGGTTAGATAGACCGTGTGCCAACCGTAAAAGTTCTCACCGTCTCAGGTTTCATGGTTTCTCCTAGGTGGCCACACAGTTTTGGAAAATCATGCGCCTGCCCGTGCGTCTTCTCTTTTGCCTCTGTCTCAATGTGTACAGTTTCCTGTAGGAGTTGAATGGTTTTTCAAAACTGTGCTTAAACCATGTAGCTCTAGGAAAGCCCCAAAAACATTCTAAAATGTCCCCAAACGTTTCCAAACACTTTATATACTTAAAATACATAAATGAAGGGTTAATTATTTGAAACTGGGGGTGCTAATCATTACTAATGATTTCTAATCATTCCTAATGATTGCTAATGATTCCTAATTATTTCTAATCATTCCTAATGATTTCTAATCATTCCTAATGATTTCTAATCATTCTTAATGATTTCTAATCATTCCTAATGATTTCTAATCATTCATAATCATTACATATCATTTCTAATCATTCCTATTTATTGCTAATCATTACTAATCATTCTTAATCATTACTAATCATTCTTAATCATTGCTAATCATTACTAATCATTTCTAATCATTACTAATCATTCCTAATCATTACTAATCATTACTAATCATTGCTAATTATTACTAATTATTTCAACTTATTACTAATTATCACTAACTATGACAATTTATTACAATTTATTACTAATTATTGCAATTTACTACTAATTTTTACAATTTATTACTAATTATTACTAATTATTATAATTTATTAAAATTTATTACTAATTATTACTAATTATTACTAATTATTAATAATTATTTCCAATTATTACTAATTATTACTAATTATTAATAATTATTTCCAATTATTACTAATTATTACTAATTATTACTGATTGTTACTAATTATTTCAATTTATTACTAATTATTACTAATTATTACAATTTATTAAAATTTATTACTAATTAATACTAATTATTACTAATTATTAAAATTTATTACTAATTATTACAATTTATCCATGATTACCACTAATTGTTACTTATTTCCGCTAATTATTACTAATTATTAAAATTTATTACTAATTATTACAATTTATCACTAATTACCGTTAATTATTATTTATTCCTGTTAATTATTACTAATTTCTACTAGTTGCCGCTAATTATTTATAATTGTCACTAATTATTACTATTTATTTATATTTATAGATTTTTATTCCTATTTATTGCTAATTATCACTAATTATTAATAATTTTTCTAATTACTACTAATTACTACTAATTATTTATAATTAATATAATAAACATTAATTAATACTAATCACACATAATTATTTGTGAAAATAAATAATGATAAATAAAACTATCTATTTTTAGTTTAATTTAATTGCAACTAATTAACAATAATTATAACTAATATAAAATAAAATCAAGTAACTAACAAATAAAAGAAATAGATAAATACCTTAAAATGAATCTTTCGGAGGATATAACCCGTGAATATTGTTCTTATTGAAAATTTTAAACATTGAAAAAATTTGAGAGAAAAAATGTAAGTAGCAAGAGAAGGGTAGAGAAAGGAGTGAAATGGGGAAAAACAGATGAGGGTATATATAGGTTAGATTATTTGATAAGATATTGTTTTCGATGGGCCTCATCGCCAATGCTAACCCCTATATTAATTAGGGGTGGTGGTTAAAAAGGTATTTTCAACAGGCCCCGTCATAAATACCAACATCCCGACATACAATTTGTGACATGATATAAATTTCGTCACAAATACTAAAAAACCTCATCGGGTATTTGCGATGAGACCACTCACTGTCTCAAATAGTCCTTCGCAAGTATACCTTTTCCCGTAGTGATTCAGTATTGTGAGCCCAATTTTCAAGTCACAACATGGATCACTTCCCTCGGTCACCCTCCGATTTTAGTCATCTCATAGGATTTATTGAGTTCAAATTTTTAAACTCAAACTTTGGTTTTCATTGTCTTGGGTATGTTTGCCTCCATTCCTTGTCTCATTAATTTTCTAATTCGCCTTCATTGATGTTTTGTTGTTTTGAATTTTTATTTGGCTATGACCATGTCATTATTAACTGTGCTTTTGATCTTTGATTTCATTATCTAATTGGTTAGCGAATTTGATTTCTCTATAATGAAGGTTAAAAAATTACATAACCCACATTCTGAGTGGCAAGTGATGCATTTCTCATTTCAAGCTTGGATCATGGTTTACTTAGAATTGTATGTTCATAACTTTTGCTCAAATTTCCAGAATATGATGTGGTTTCAAGTTTCGTTATTTAATGTTTGATCTGCAGTGGGGAATCTCCACTTTAGGTGATGTTGGTTCATCTTCCAACATCAATGACATTTTGAAATTGCAATATCATTTTATTTGAAAACATAAAATTAATACGTTCACTTCTATCATCAATGATTCAATAGGTATTATTATCATGTCATCAATTTGATTTATAATTTGAGGTCAAGCATCATTGAAAAGAGTATTGGAAACAGTTTAGCGATGTAACATAAAGGAGAGTTGGAAGGGATAATTTTAGAAAAAGTGTGTAGTACATTCATTTTTAATTTTTAAATTCATATTTATTGTAATTTTTTCCAACACAATCATTTAAATTATCAAAACTAGTAGACGCTTGTGCATTCGCACGGTGATATGATTCCAATTCTCTAAAAAATGATCCACTGCTCAATAAAAATTCATGATCCAATACTCAAAAAAAATAATTTTTTCAATGCTCTTAAAAAATCAAATGCTCAAATTAAACACATGATACACTGCTCAAAGAGAGTGCATGATCTAGTGCTCCCAAAGAAGAGAAAATCCATCATCAATATCAATGTAGAGCATACTGGATGTGTGAAACATATGGTTTGGTAACCTACAAATAGAAATATCATGTCATGTTTAAATTTTGATCAACACAAATAGAAAATTACACCACAATGTTATAAATAATTTTAAGAAATACTGTAGAAAAAAACTCCTTGATGTGGTATGTCATCAAAAATATAACATAACATCCCGAACAACATTTCCAACTATACTTAGAGCATCAGAGTTTTCTGAAAATTAATTTTCCGGGGTAAACTATATATATAGTAGGATTTGATAGATATTATATAGTAGGAGTTGAACCAATACTATCCTCAAAGAAAGGGAGTATATAGTAAGAGTTGAAAAAATAATAGGAGTTGAAACAATACTAAACCTCAAAGAAAGATAGTATATAGTAGGAGTTGAATTGTCATAATATTAATAGAATTCTATAAAATATATGACAAACACACATGAAGACTTTCTTCCATTGTTTTGAGTTTCTTCAGTTAGCAACTGGACTGCAGTATCAATATCATCTTGCCCTATAAGAAATACTAAAACATCACCCATAGACTCCTAAATAATTATATGTGAAATAAATATTAAAGATTTTATTTTTTAAGAAAAATTATTTATATTTGACATGAAACTATGAGATGCACCATGAAAAAAATAAGTGTGAATGAAAAGAACTAAAGACAATTCCTTAAATGAAAATGAAAACCATTTGAAGGATAAATCCTTGATAAGAATAAAATCCACTACTCAAATAAAATACATGTTTCAATGACTTAAAAAAACATCTACCGATCAAATTAAAAGCCTCATCCACTACTCAAATAGAGTACATGATCCATTTTTCAAAAACATGTATCACAAGAGATATATAGTACATGTACAAGAAACTAATAACTGAGACAAAATAAAATGATCATCTGCTATATTTCTCCAGAATAATGTTATAATAAACACTAAAACATTGTATATAGTAAAGAAATCCTACATTAATATTGAAAATAATGAATATATCGAAAATTTTAAATAGTTTTTTTGAAAAAAAAGTGAGAAGAGGCTCTTGGAATATATAAACAGCAAAGGTTACAATAGTATGAAAAAAGAAACTTTACATTTGTCTCTTAGCCATGCCAACACCAGAGATCTTTCCCATCAACGATCAATCCCATCATCTATGCTTCTGGCGTAGTGGAAAATCCATAGGGTCCATGTTGACGTTCAACAATGTCACCATTATGATTCTGAAACACCACTCCAAATCTATCTTGACCTGGATTCTGCCTCGATGCCCCGTCCATGATACCCTTGAGCCAGCTAGCGAAAGGAGGCAGCCAAGTATTGAATAGAGTTACTGTAGTGATCTGCAAGTAGCGAATTGGGATTTTGGACGTCAACAAAAATATCATCCAAGGAATACTAGCATAGGAAAGGGGTCTTCTCATGAATGACCTTGTTTCGACCTCTCCAGATGACATAAAGAAATTCCACACGTGAAACTATAAACATATTTCTTATATGGTTGGACAATTGAATTTTCAGAAAAGTAGGGAAAAGGTTTCTAAGAGTGTTTTCCTGTGGTGGGTGAGTTTCAAAGATGTCAAAGAAAGTGGCAATGCATATAAGGAAAAATTGAGAACAGAAGAGGTGAACCATGATGGTTGAAAGTGGGTTTTCTGCCTTTTAGCTAGAAAAACAATGATTCAGCTTCAACCATCAAGGGGCACCCATCAATGACCATTTGAATCTGAACCTTCTAATAAAACCTTTTACAAACCAAATATTCATTGTTTAAAAACCTGAAACAGAGAACACATTCTCTCTTAGATAAACATATAAATCTATTACGTAAAATAAAAAATAAAAGTAACAAAAATGTAAACAACTCCACTAACAAAAAACCAGAACAATTTAACTATTAATAAAAAAATAGAATCTTCACTTGAAAATCAATCATCGCATATGCAAACTACTTCATTAAAAAAATAAACTACTAATCAAAAATTAAACTGAATTTTTAGTTTGAAATGAAAAAATCAAAACAGAATGCATGTTTTTTATATCAACTAAACAAACTGTAATAGAATACATTTGATATCTATACAATGTATCCACTATAAACAGAATAGTCAAGTAAATGGGCATATTTAGAGAACATTTTGGATAAAAAACAAATGAAATAAAATTCCAAAACATATAATGACATTTCATACATCATTGTATAACTATACAAAGTATACACCATAAAACATGTTATAAATATTAAAGGATTGTTTGTGTTTGAAGTTAAAAAGGAAATGAACATTTAACATAAGAACTGTAGGTAAATGAGAAGTCTCACATCATTTGAAAAAACTATTTTATACTCATCTTATTGATTATGGAGTTTTTTCCAATGCAGAAAATCTGAATGAGAAAAAAGATCAGAAGTGGAAAATAAATTCAACAGTATAAGTTCATACCACAAAAGACAATAAGTGATGACATACATACAAATAAATTTAATAATATGTAATGAAAATTTCTCTCGTGAGTTGAATACCAGGGCCTATGTTACTAATCTATTCTTGGGAACTTCAATGGTTATCTCTGGGTAGGTGGTATGGCAAGTGCATATTGCATTGGCGACAACCCTTTTATTTCTTGGAGTGGTCGATGATTCGACTGGCATGACCAGTTGCTTGAACTCTAGTTCAACATCTTTGAATTTTTGGGAAATTTGTGAAACCAGAGGTGGTCTTAAAAATGCACCAATCCTTTTATATTCTCCTATGAACTACTTGTTTCAACATATTGATAAAGATTCATGGAAACTAATCTTAAGTCAAAAGTAGCAACTCCAACCTTGGAAGAAATATGACTATAAACATCATAACTTCTAGTATCCAAACAAAAACACAATTAGAATTATTTATTTCTAGAGGAAATAAAATGGAATAAAGTCATGTATAAACTAATATATATATTATATTCAGAAGTTTATTGAATCATTTAGCTTCAAAACAATTTTGAATTTAGTTTCAAAGGAGAAACTATAGATTTTTTAATATTTCACAATTTTGTATTTGAAAACCGTACTCATCATCAGCCTTATTTAAGAAAAAAAGTAAATGTTAGTTTAAATGAAGTGAAAATATTTTTTTCATCATGCTACTTTATTATCTATTAGTACCTGAATCAAATAATCTCATAGATCCGAAGTATATTTCCTCATAAATTGCATAAACTTGTTTATCAAATAGGACAACTGATAAAGAGTCCATGGAATCAGTCACAAGAAGCTGCACTCTAAATCTATTGATTTATAAATATGATTGAAAAGGGATGTAGGATAAGTAAAATTAATTACTATTGATATATAAAATAACTAATAAACTATTAAGAAGAAGAACAAATAAGAAACTAGGAGTCGTGCAAGTTACAGATATCTTGCAGCTGTTGCACCAAATTTTTCCATCAACATTATGCACTTTTTTAATGAAAGAATTGCATGAATTATAGAACCATTTGTGATTTGTTTGAATTTTTTTATGGTGACTGAAATCAAGCACTTTGTAGGCTGTCTAACATTGAGAATAATGTACATAATTAAATTGTACAGTACTATACCGGTACATCCAGATTATTAAAGTGCATAATTTAAATTGTAAATTTTCCATATGTAACGACCCAAAGTTTTTCAATGGAAATTTCCTTCTTATATTTATGTCATAAAATCTCATCAAAGCACAACATAATGAACTACTAAGTTATATGTGACCTTTAAACATAATTTTGTCACTTTTGTGTTTGGAATTTCGAAAATCTGGCATACACGGTTGTGTTCAAGATGTTTTTTGGAGTCTAATAAAACAAAAATAATTTTTGGTGAATAGTAAACTACCCTAATGAATAGTAACATGCCCTTATGAATAGTTATATACCCTAATGAATAGTAACTTCACCTATGGTGGTATAAAAATAATATTCTAGTTGGAAGTATGATATACCTATATTTTAGAATGAGTTAATTCATGTTTTAAATCTGGTTTTTGATAATAAAATATGATTTTAATTAAATATTAAAATAATCATATTTAAAAAATTATTTTTGAAAAATGGACTTCATTTTTGGATTCTACATGTCGAAACATGGTTAGGGTGAATTTTTGGGATTTTTCTGAAATACTTGAATTTTTTATGAATAATAAAATACGATAAATTACAATAGATGCTAAATACTGCATCATAGGTGATGTTGGATGATGTAAGATGATAATCCCGAATAATCCTTGATTATTTTAGTATATTTTATGATAATTATCAATTATTCATAGTCTTTTCCTTAAATAATAAACTGATACTTAAAATAATGGGAAAAACCTCCCCTCCCTCACTATAAATACCCCCTCTCCTTACCTCTTTCCCACACACCTATCAAGCCTTGTGCCTAGCCCAAATTCTGCCCAAAAATCCTCCCAAGCTCCTTCCCCACGTCCAAGTCCTTCTGGTATTTCCAAAAGTCCAAAATCAAATTCCTTAAGAGGGATCTCAAAGAGAGGAGATCAAAGGGTAAGGATCCCCTTTCATTTTCAAGTGTTTTGTTTTCAATTTCCTTCTTTTATTATACCCTATTCCCCTTCCCTTATCAAAAAGGCATGAAAGCTCCATAATCTCATATATTCTGGATTTTAATCATGTTTATGTAAAAATTCAAGCATCATTCTTATTCTCCTCTCCCTCACGTTCTAAAATTAAAACACCGTCCGTGATCGACATTGTGGATAATGTGTTTTCAATTTCTTTTATCATCTTTGTTTCTGGTCATGAAACCAATTAAAAAAATGAATTTTGTAACCTTCTGGATGTTCACTAATGCTATATAACATCAATTCTGGAAAACCAATTTCATCTTACATTTTATCCTAACCTAAATACAAGTGAACTTATCATTAAAACCAAGGAAACAAACGGACCCGAACCATGAAATTGAACATTTTAATCAATCAAAATGGGTGTGAATGAACTTAAAAAGGTTATACTAAATATTTTAAATGTATATAAAATTCTGGACCTATTGATTAATAAACCTAATTTGACTATTCAGGTCATTAATATCAAGTGGAGAACATCAACAGACTTAAGGTAAGGGATCCTCCCCTTTTTACTCATAATCAATATTGATCTCTAAGCTATGCCTTTTTGAGTAATACCAAGTAATGGGGTACATTTATACACATTCCCATTACTTACCTAATGTATTATAGGTGATGAGAAACCCCTTATCTCTCTCATAAATCCCTCTAAATTATACACGATACCATGTCAATAAACCATGATGGATTCTACCCGAACATCCTTTATGTCTTCGGGTTTCTCTATATTTCTTTTTGTTGTTGTCTTTTCTTTTATGTATAACTTCAACATTATGTTTATATGCTCCAATATCATTTTCAAAGATCCACCTATCACTCTCTTTCATGGTTATACATGATTATAAGTGAATCTCTCTTCGATACTTCCCAATAAGCACACTTGTTTTAAAGGAACTTCCCGAACTTTTACCCAGTTTCAAGAGCACTCTATCATCTATTTTAAGACACCATTATCTTGTTAAATTATGTATTTTAATTATGAAAACCTTCTTGGTTCAATTCTGGTTTTATATAAAAGAATATCCTCTTTTCTATTGGAAAATCTCTAGAGTATTTTCCCTAAAACCGCACAAAAATGTTTTAATGCTAATGTTTCTAAAATACATCTCTCATATGTTGTCACTTATGTTTGACACCACTTACCATGTTATAAGCCTATTTTACCCTATGAACGTCCATGTATTTCTAATTATTTCCTTATATGGACACTTTCATGATACGACCATTGGTAATGATTGATGTCATGATTGTGGTACCCAATTCTTTTCATGGGTACCCTTATGTTTGTGTATGGTTGAATATGTATGATTGTATATGTGGTAAGAATATTTATGTGGAAAATATATTCATGAATATGTTGATATGGGTGCTGTAACGCCCCGACCCCAGTTACCCAGAGTCGGTGCATTATTACATAACATTGGCATGATCACAAGAAAGATCAAATCTCGAAAGACCGATTGGTTTAGTAGCCTTGGAAACACTAGATATATTCATAAGTTTTACATTACATCATAAAATGAAAAACGACTACAACAACATAATGTTTCCACAGTCCACACTATAATCCCCTCATAATATCCCTGCAGGTCATTCATAACTTACATCTTCACATCCTGGGAAAAATAAAACATAGAAAAGGGGTGAGCTCAAATGCCCAGTAAGGATAACAATATAGCGGAACATTCAAAAATAAGCATAAACATTTAAGGCAATAAATTACTAAAACAAAAGCCTTTTAAACATGAACTTTCAACATGGTACGACATTAATAAAATGAAATAATGCCATTTACTTGTTCACATGGATATTCTACTAATCGAATAATCACATGCAATATCAATAACCACTTTCATAATGTTGGAATGCATAATGCTAAACTTTAATTTCTTTGTCAAGGCCTCATCCCAAGACCTTGGGGCTAACTGTAACTGGAACCCAACCCGGAGTGCCTCTAATAACCGGACACCAACTCGGAGTGCCTCTAATAACCGGACACCAACCCGGAGTCCTTCTAATAACCGGAGACCAAACCGGAGGGCTTACTTTTACCAGTCCCTAACCTGGAGGGCTTACTTTTACCAGTCCCCAACCTGGAGGGCTTACTTTAACCAGTCCTCAACCTGGAAGATACTTGTCCAACACGTTCATATGAAGTAAAGGTTGAAATATAACATAAAAATTCTTATTGGAAATAGCATACGAAATGTCAATACTTTACTCATAAACCATGAATGCTATATAAATGGCACATCCACAGTCAAACATATCACAAAACTTTATTACAATATGGAAGTTTTGTATCATAATAAATCAACTTCAAATAAGCGTAAAATTCATCAAAGGATGTTGACATAGATGAAATCAAAACACTTTTTAGAGAAATATCTCTTTCTATTTTTGAAACCATTTAAGAGCCATATAAAATAAAAAATTTTCTTGAAAATGTTCTTATAAGCTTGTAAGGGAAGCTTTGACGATTTTATAACGGCGGAAAATAACCGCACCCGCCGTATAAGTTAAAAAAAACATTCTTATCTTAATTCTGTCGAAAAGGTTAAAAAGCACCTTGTTTGGAAAACGACGGAAAGATTCCCTTATAAACCTCTTATAAAAAGTTAAACAAGGGTATAAATGACTTTAACCCATATTCTTTTAAATATTAGAAATGTTTTTAAATACATTTTGAAGAAACATGGACGTGGATGATAACAAGGTCCCAGTAGATAATTATGTATAAACAATCTCGGATAATGAAGAGATTGCGAAATAAATCCTTACCTTGTACTTTTCCTTGGTTGGGGTAGGTTAACCTCCTGTATAATGGTGAAATAATTGTTATTAAATTATACAAGAATCATATATATTAATATGATATCATATATGATCTTTTAACATTGATTTGTTAATAATATCTTAGAATTATCGTCGTTTCGGGTGTTAACTTACTCATTTTCTTTTATATGTTTTGTTACATAAGCCATGTTTGTTGTATCTTATTCATATCCAGAATGATATAAAGTCCTTAAACATCATTTTTAAATCATCAAATGATAATTATACTTGAATGGATACGATGGAGAATGAATCTCATCGCGTTCGTGGAGACGGTAGTCCGTACGTACGCACGAGCGACAATATCATTCTTTTGATATTAAAATAATATATAAATGGATGGTATATCATATATACAGAATCATTAACATGTTATATTTATTATTTACATGAGTTACACATCATTATTATACCCATCCAAATAATAATATATTGAATAACAATTACCCCACGACGTGGAGACGGTAAGTCGTACGTACGCACGTATGGTGACATGTTATTCAAAGGGTGGATAGAATACTGAATATGGTTGTACCATATTTATAATAAAATCACAGTATATAAATGATACTGGAGTTATTATTTTAGAATGGTAACAACAAAGGAAGAAGAAGTGGAAGAAGAAATGAACTTGGAAAAGGGTGGTGAAATCATTACCTCTTCTTCGGGTTCTTCCTTTTGATTTGATCAAAAGGGCTCCTTAGGTTGGCTTTATGATCAAACTAAGGCCCCTAGGTTGTATTGAGGGAAGTTGGAAGAGTATTTGGGCAGAGTTTGGCCGATCCAAAAGGCTTTTAAGGTGTGAAGAAATGAGAAGGAGGAGTTCCCTTTTATAAGAGGGGTGAGGGGCACCTTTGGAAAAGCTAGAGATATTAGTTTATAATAAATTCATATTCGGTTTCCAATGGCTCCAAAGTTGACTATTCAAAGGTTAAGGTGGGGATGGGTCGAAAAAAACTCAACCAATAGAATTTAGACAGGTTTGGGTACTTATATTAACCTTATCTTTAAGTATTAACTCTAAGTTAATTAGTTTCACTTTTACAATGTCTCTTTGTATTTTTATATAATATGGTTAATAAACTTACTATATACATCCAAACGACCCCCAAGTGGTCCATTAATGATGAACATATCATGATATAAGTCTCTTGGACGAACCTTAGATTTTTAGGAATTTAATATCAATTAATAATATATTATTTGTTTTAAGAACTCTTTTATGTCAATTTTGACACTATTCAATAGTTGATTTTTGTGAAACTCATAACAGATTGATTACTTCTAATAAAGTCAATTAAATCAATCCTAATATATCATATTATCCTATAAAATTATTTTAATTCATTAAAAGTTTCATATTATATTTATTTGGGTATTTATAATATCAATTATTTTAATTTTTCACTATTATAGTAATTACTGCATCATCATTGTGTCATAAATAAAATAAATTATTTAATGTCTAAAAATTATAAATAAAATATCATTATTTAGGAAATCTTTTTATATTTCTAATGAATATTTATAATCTAAAATCCAACATATATAACCCTATGTAACAATTGTTTTGCTAAAAGATATATGCTTGTGTCATTTTTGTATTCATTTTAACTTAATTAAAATAAAGTGTCATTCTCACTTACAAGTGGATCCATGGGGTCCCAAAATAGACCCAAATATGCCCATGGTCGACCATGTATCAACCAATAGGGTTAAGATACGTTTTAGGGTAATTTAGTATTATTATAATATTATTTTTTAACCCTTATTTACCGGATTTACCCTTAACCATGGTAAATAAAATATTTACCGCAGTAATTATTCAAAAATGTCTAAAAATAAAAGTTACCTATTTACACAATTTGAACATCCTGATTCCAAATATGGAATCCATTTTCCTAAATTCAAAACACATAAGTGGCATAAATTAATTTAAAATTAATTCCCGCTGTCAAAACAAAAAGCGTGTTTTTAAGAGATAATAACTATCAAAAGATTGACACTTGTTTATGTTCGGTTTAATTGTAAAATTATGTCCAATGACAAAAATTATATTAAGTGGTAAAAATATATTCTAAATATACTTTAAAACCACTCAAATTCATAATTTATCACTATTAATTATTTTGATTAAGAAAGTTGTTTTTAATTAAAATTTAGTAATTTTCACTATTCATCAAAATATGAAAGTTATCCGAAAAGTACCAAAATTTCACCTTAGGCTAAATTTGATATTCCGAATCCAAAAATGAAGTCCATTTTGAAATATAAAATATATATAATTTCAAAAATTAGGTATTACTATTCATAACGGCTAGTTTGATCGGTTGTGGTGTGTGTGAAAACTCGAAGTTGCGTACAACACACGCTACTGTTTTATTCAAAGGAAAGCGTATCGTGGAAGCTTGGGATGTTTTATTTTAAATTTTTTGATGTCCCCATTTAGTCAAAAAGTTTAAAATATTTTATTTAAAAAGGGTTCACTATTAAAAGTTGGTAAAACTGCAATACTGAAAATGAATTTGTTCTTACATTATGTCTAAGAAACTCATAATATGGATTCTAAAATTATAAGGATTATATAAAGTTTAAAATTTAGTTAATACTATTCATAACCTCTTTTGAACGGCTTGTTTGGTAAGTCATGGTGCGCTTGAACTCGGTGTTGCGTGTAGTGCAAGTTATTGAATTATTTTGAAGAAATAACACACTATGAAATCTTGGGGTGTTACAGGTGTGCCCCGATAGCACTTCAATGCATTGTGTAAGGTTAAGTCTCATGGGATGCGATGTGAAACGGGATTGGCGGTTAGCCTTGACCCGTACTGAAATGGGAAACGGGATTGGCGGTTAGCCTTGACCCGTACTAAAGATATGATTTATAATTCTGCCACATTTATATGATTCCATGTTTATATGATCCCATGCTTATATTAAATGATTTTATAAGTTTAATGCTTTGGATATCATTATGTCATGCCTCCTAACTCATGTGCTTGAGATGAATCCTTATGTTCATTCCCTTACTGGGCATTTTTAGCTCATCCCTTTGTTCATGTGTTCCCCAGGGTACCCTATGCAGATGTAAGGGATAAAAAGATGTTAGGAGCTCATTATGGAGATTAAATAAAGAATTGTTTTGTTTTAGCCCCACGTTTTGTGTTATATGTACCTAGTCTTCCAAGACACTAGAATTAACGATCCTTGTCCTCTTCTCTGATTAATAATTATGATGAAAATATTGAAATGTTATATGTAAAAGGCTTGGGTCGCTATAGTTGGTACCAAATAATGGTCTAGTTATTTTTGAATATTAGGAATAGAGCACCTTAGAGAGAACCTTAAGGATGATACTAAGTATAAGAAAATAGTCCTAAATTTTGGTGAGTATAGAGTAAGTTGTTTATCAAGAAAATACATCCCTGTCTAGATACGAGCAGGTAGAGGCAACTCTGGCACAAATGTATCTAGGGGTAAAACCTGAAAACACCGCTTTGAGCTAGACTCAAACGGGAACTGGTGCATGAAAATGGGCATTGCTTCACTCTTGGTTATGACACTCCCGGGGGATATGCTTTGGTAGATTCACGAGCTTAGTACAAACCATTATTAAGGGGAAAAATCCTATTAGAATATAAGTTAAGAAATAGATTGAAGATAACCTAGATATAAACCTCAGGAATCACAAGTTAGGATGTACTTCTTCTTTATAAGTTTATCCTTTAATGTTCAAAGTTTCCTTTCTATTCTCAATAGCTAAGTATTCAAGACCTCTAATTATACATTATTTTTCTTAGTTAATGGCAGGAAATAGAAGAACATGTTCCAACAACCAATGTGATAGGAAATGTGATGATTGCCCTAATGACATGCTTGATGTGACAGAAGCGGGTGCTCAAAACTTCATGGAAGTACTTGCTCAGCTGGCACAAGTTATGAATGATAACTTGAATCAGATAGAACATCCCCCTCCTCCAAGGAAAGAGCAAGTTGTCGTAGAATACTTCATGCGGAAAAGGCCTCCCATGTTTAGCGGGTCTTCTGATCCCCTTCTCGTAGAACAATGGATTAACTCCATTGAAAAGATTTTCTCTGTCCTCCAGTGCTCGGAATAAGAGAAAGTTGTACTGTCAGTCTATCATTTTGACGGGGGAAGCTGATCAGTGGTGGGCACTGATCAAGAATACAAAGTCCCAAGAAGAAATTGATTCCATAGATTGGGAGGAATTCAAGAGGATATTTTTCAACAAATATTTTCCTCGAACCCTCCATCTCAAGATGGAAATAGAGTTTCTTGGACTCAAGAAGAAGGAAGATGAGTCCATCGGGGCGTATGAAGTGAACTTTACAAGGCTTTCAAGGTACGCCTCTGGCTTTATCATGAACACTGAAAGCAAGGTGGATCGCTTCTTTAGCGGACTAAAGCTGAGTCTATGAAAAGTGTTGGAAATTCGAGACTACGACAGTTATGAGGAGATTGTCCGTTGTGCCCTCAAGGTTGAAATAAAGATTGGAGACTCTCAGTGGTCTCATGGGCCTAGTGAAAAGAAGCTGAAAATGGAGAACAACATGGGTGGTTCATCAAACAAATCACATGATGGAAAAAATCATCACTTTATCCTTTGCAAAAATTATGGGAAGAAGCATCTTGGTGACTATCTCAAGGGAACCAGGAATTGCTTCAAATGCAGAAAGTTTGGTCATCTAGCCAAGAACCGCCGAAGGGATATGAAAAATCCTACTAATGTTGAAGAAGAACAGAAGGTTCAGATCAACACTCAGTCTGCAGTGCAGTGTTTTAACTGCAAGGAGCTTGGGCATTATGCGAACAATTTCCCTAAGCCGAGGGTTGTCGGAGGCAACCAACAACAACCTACAAGGAAACAAGGAAGGGATTATTCTATCACTACTGCTAAGGTGGAGACGGAAAACGATGTGGTGATAGGTACACTTTTTATTCATTAAAGAATAGCGAATGTACTATTTGATTCTGGTTCTACTCATTCTTTCATATCTTTCAAGTTTAGTATAACTATTCAAACATCACCTCAAAATATGGAGTAAAAGTTATCTGTGAGAATAGCGAATGGGGCGATCACTGCATCCATGGTTTATAACTCCTCCCCGGTTAATGTTTGTGGACTGAACCTCCCATCAAATATTGTCATACTTCCTTTAGTGGAGTTCGATGCTATCTTGGTCATGGCTTGGCTATCTTTGTACAAGTCCAACATAAATTGTTAGGAAAGGGAGATTACTCTTCACATCCCGAAGCATCCTCCAATTCTTTACAAGTGCAAGGAGGAAGATGAGTCTACTTTAGAAGCATCGTCTCAATTGTGGATATTTCTTCCTTATGAGCATGCATACCTAGCTCAAATGATTGAGACAAAGGAGATAATCATGCTTGAAGACATGCCCATCATGATGGATTACACTGATGTATTCCCCAAAGATTTGCCTAGTCTTCCCCCTGACCGAGAGGTTGAGTTCTCAGTTGAACTTATCCCTGGATCTCTGCCAATCTCAAAGACACCTTACAGAATGGCCACCGTAGAGCTGGAAGAGCTGAAGAAGTAGTTACAAGAGAATATGGAGAAGGGTTTTATATGCCCGAGTGCTTCACCATGGGGTGATCCAGTCCTCTTCATCAAGAAGAAGGATGGATCAATGCGCCTCTTCATTGATTATCGTGAGCTCAATAAAATCACTATAAAGAACAAGTATCCACTTCCACGGATAGATGACTTGTTCAATCATCATCGTGGGGCTAGTTATTTCTCTAAGGTGGACCTTCGGTCGGGATATCACCAACTAAAGGTGAGGAAGGAAGATATTACCAAGACTGCCTTTCGAACAAGGTATGGACACTATGAGTTCATAGTGATTCCATTCAAACTCACTAATTCTCCTGCAATTTTCATGGATTTAATGAATAGAGTCTTTAGAGATTACCTTGATAAATTTTTGGTGGTCTTTATTGATGATATTCTCATATACTCCAAGAGCAAGGAGGAACATGAGGAGCATTTGGAAACTATGTTAAAGACTTTGTGAAGGGAGAAGTTGTATGCAAAGTAAAGTACATGTGAGTTCTGGATGGAGGAAGTATCATTCTTGGGGCATGTTATCACCAGGAAAGGGATATCTATGGACCCTTCCAAGATGAAGGTAATTGAAGAGTGGTCGAGGCCAACTTCTGTAATGGAGATCCGCAAATTTTTAGGTCTAGCTGGGTATTATCGACAATTCATGAAGAACTTTTCACGATTTTCAAACCCAATGACCAAGCTGACACGGAAGGGAGTAAAGTTCGTCTGGACACTGAAATGTGAAGACTGTTTCAAGGAGTTGAAAAAGAGGCTTATCACTGCGCCGGTACTCACACTCCCTTCAAGTGGAGAACTCTTTGTGGTGTATAGTAATGCTTCTAAGAATGGCTTAGGCTGTGTGTTAATTCAAAATGATAAAGTGATAGCCTATGCCTCAAGGAAGATGAAAATCCATGAGAGAAACTATCCCATGCATGATCTGGAGTTGGCGGCTGTGATCTTTGCGTTGAAAATCTGGCGGCATTATCTCTATGGGAAAAAATGTGAGATATATACTGACCACAAGAGTCTCAAATATATATTCACACAGAAAGATCTTAATATGCGCCAATGAAGATGGATAGAGCTCATCAAGGATTACGAATTCTCAATCCACTACCATCCCGATAATGCAAACAAGGTGGCGGATGCTCTAAGTAGAAAGGATCCTGCATCTTTATCAATGATGATAATTGAGAAGGATCAAATCTTCTTAGATTTTCAAAGGATGGAAATGGGAATCATTAAAGGAAGGAACATCATCAATCCTTTCTCAAATGATTTCTCAACCATCCCTCTTGGAGAAAATAATGGTTTCTCAAAGAAAGGATGTGGAAATTCAGAAAAGGGTGGAAGCTGTTAAAAATGGGAAATCATCCAATTTCAAAATTGATGAGGAAGGAGTTGTAAGATTTGGGACACGATTATGTGTACCATCTGATCCAGAGATAAAGAATGAGCTATTGAATGATGCACATAGATATAACTTCTCTATCCATCCTGGGAGTACCAAAATGTCTCGTGATCTTCGAGAACACTTATGGTGGGATAACATGAAGAAGGAGATTGTGGAATATATATCAAAGTGCTTGTTATGTCAGCAAGTTAAAGTTGAGCGAAAAAATTACAAAGGTATGATGAATCCATTGCCTATACCCATGTGGAAATGTGAAAATGTTACTATGGACATTGTCACGAGTCTTCCGAAGACATCGAAGGAAAATAATGAGATATGGGTTGTGGTTGACCGACTCACCAAGACATCCCATTTCATCGCTATTCGAAAATATCTTTTGCTTGAACAACTTGAAAAGTTATATGTGAAGGAAGTGGTGAGACTACATGGTGTTCCACTCTAAATTGTCTCCAACCGTGATCCAAGGTTCACATCAAATTCTGGAGGAGCCTTCAACATTCTTTGAGTACTGAATTAAATTTCAGCATGGCCTATCACCCCCAAACTGATGGCCAGTCTGAAAGAACTATTCAGACTCTTGAAGATATTCTTAGAGCCTACTCTCTAGAATTTAAAGGTGGATGGGATCAGAATATCCAATTGGATGAGTTCTCATACAACAATAGCTTCCACTCAAGTATTCAAATGGCTCCATATGAAGCTCTTTATGGAAAGCGATGTAGAACTCCAACCTGTTGGGATGAAGTTGGAGAAAGAAAGCTACTTGGACCCGATCTTGTTCAAGAGATGACAGAGAAGGTTCAAGTCATCTAGAAACACATCAAAGCTTCTCAAATTTATCAAAACAGTTATGCTGACAACCGTAGAATGTACTTGGAGTTCGACGTTAGAGATAAAGTCTTTATTCGAATATCTCCATGGAAGAGAGTCATGCGATTCGGGAAGAACGGTAAGCTAAGCCCAAGGTATATTGGCCCCTTTGAGATCCTTGATCGCATAGGATCCATGGCCTATCAGCTTGCACTTCAACCAAATATGGCTCGAGTTTATGATGTTTTTACGTATCACTCTTGAGGAAGTACATACCTGATCCCTTACATGTACTAAACTCAAAGGTGGTGCAGCTGGAAGATGATCTCTCCTATGAGGAGCATCCAGTAAAGATTTTGGATCAGAGAGATAAGGTTCTACGCAACAAGACAACCCATATTGTCAAAAAAAATTGGAGGAACCATAAGTTTGAGGAAGCAACATGGGAATTAGAGGAAGAAATGAAGGAAAAGTACCCACACCTGTTTTTGGCTTAGTATGTAAAACGAAATTTTGAGGGAGAAATTTCATAAGGGGGGAAGAATGTAACTACCCAAAGTTTTTCAATGGAAATTAAATTCTGATATTTATGTCATAAAATCTCATGAAAGCACAAAATAATGAACTACTAAGTGATAAGTTACCTTTAAACATAAGTTTGTCACTTCTGTGTTTGGAATTTCGAAAATCCGGCATACACGGTTGTGTTCAAGATGTTTTTTGGAGTCTAATAAAGCAAAAATAATTTTTGGTGAATAGTAACCTACCCTAATGAATATTAACATACCCTTATGAATAGTGATATACCCTAATGAATAGTAACCTCACCTATGGTGGTATAAAAATAATATTCAAGTTGGAAGTACGATATACCTATATTTTAAAATGAGTTAATTCATGTTTTAAATCTGGTTTTTGATAATAAAATATGATTTTAATTAAATATTAAAATAATCATATTTAGAAAATTATTTTTGAAAAATGGACTTCATTTTTGGATTATACACGTTGAAAAATGGTTAGGGTGAATTTTTGGAATTTTTCTGAAATACTTGAATTTTTGATGAATAGTAAAATATGATAAATTACAATAGATGCTAAATACTGCATCATAGGTAATGTATGACTGATGTAAGATGATAATACCGAATCATCCTTGATTATTTTAGTATATTTTATGATAATGATCAATTATTCATAGTCTTGGCCTTAAATAATAAAGAAATACTTAAAATAATGGGAAAAACCTCCCCTCCCTCACTATAAATACCCCCTCTCCTCACCTCTTTCCCACACACCTCTCAAGCCTTGTGCCTAGCCCAAATTCTGCCCAAAAATCCTCCCAATCTCCTTTCCCACGTCCAAGACCTTCTGGTCTTTCCAAAAGGCCAAAATCAAAGGCCTTAAGAGGGATCTCAAAGAGAGGAGATGAAAGGGTAAGGATCCCCTTTCATTTTCAAGTGTTTTGTTTTCAATTTCCTTATTTTCTTATACCCTCTTCCCCTTCCCTTATCCAAAAGGCATGAAAGCTCCATAATATCATATATTATATATTTTAATCATGTTTATGTAAAAATTCAATCATCATGCTTCTTCTCCTCTCCCTCACGTTCTAAAATTAAAACATCGTCCATGATCGACATCATGGATAATGTGTTTTCAATTTCTTTTATCATCTTTGTTTCTGGTAATGAAACCATTTATGTTATGGTTGAACCAGATTATTATGTATTTTATATATCCTATTTATGGTTCTGTGATCCTTATACATTCATGATATAAAATAATAATACAAAACAAGTTAATTATGGGTAAAATCGTTAAAATTAATTCAAGCGTTTATCATTAATGTCTTATGTCATGGTTCTCTTTCACTCCAATTAAACAAATGAATTTTTTAACCTTCTGGATGTTTACTAGTTCTATATAACATCAATTCTGGATAACCAATTTCATCTTACATTTTATCTGAACCTAAATACAAGTGAACTTATCATTAAAACCAAGGAAACAAACAGACCCGGACCATGAAATTGAACCTTTTAATCAATCAAAATTGGTATGAATGAACTTAAAAAGGTTATAATAAATATTTAAAATGTATATAAGGTTCTGGAACTATTGATTAATAAACCTAATTTTACTATTCCGGTCATTAATATCAAGTGGAGAACATCAACAGACTTAAGGTAAGGGATCCTCCCCTTTTTACTCATAATCAAGGTTGATCTCTAAGCTATGACTTTTTGTGTAATACCAAGTAATGGGGTACATTTATACACCTTACCATTACTTACCTAATGTTTTATAAGTGATTAGAAACCCATTATCTCTCTCAGCAAGCCCTCTTAATTATACACGATACCATGTCAATAAACTAGGATGGATTCTACCAGAACTTCCTTTTTTCCTTCAGGTTGCTCTATATTTCTTTTTGTTGTTGTCTTTTCTTTTATGTAGAACTTAAAAATTATGTTTATATGCTCCAATATCATGTTCCAAGATCCACCTATAACTCTCTTTCGTGGTTATACATGCTTATAAGTGAATCTCTCTTCGATACTTCCCAATAAGCACACTTGTTTTAAAAGAACTTCCCAAACTTTTACCCAATTTCAAGAGAACTATATATTCTATTTTAAGACACCATTATCTTGGTAAATTCTGTATTTTAATTATTAAAACCTTTTTGGTTCAATTATGGTTTTATATAAAATAATGTCCTCTTTTCTATTTGAAAATCTCTTGAGTGTTTTCCATAAAACTGCACAAAAATGTTTTAATGCTAATGTTTCTAAAATACATCTCTCATATGTTGTCACTTATGTTTGACACAACTTACCTTTTTATAAGCCTATTTTACCCTATGAACTTCCATGTATTTCTAATTCTTTCCTTATATGGACACTTTCATGGTACGCCCATTGGTTATGATTGATGTCATGATTGTGGTACCCAATTCTTTTCATGGGTACCCTTATGTTTGTGTATGGTTGAATATGTATGATTGTATATGTGGTAAGAATATTTATGTGGAAAGGATATTCATGAATATATTGAGATGGGTGCACCCAGATAGCGCTCCAATGCATTGGGTAAGGTTAATTCTCCTGAGATATGATGTGAAACGGGATTGGCGGTTAGCCTTGACCCGTACTGAAATGGGAAACGAGATTGGTGGTTAGCCTTGTCCCATACTAAAGATATGATTTATGATTCTGCCACATTTATATGATTCCATGTTTATATGATCCTGTGCTTATATTAAATGATTTTATAAGTTTCATTCTTTGGATATCATTATTTAATGCCTCCTAACTCATGTGCTTGAGATGTATCCTTTTGTTCATTCCCTTACTGGGAATTTTTAGCTCATCCCTTTGTTCATGTGTTCCCCAGGGTACCCTATGCAGATGTAAGGGCTCAAAGGAAGTCAAGAGCTCATTATGGAGATTAAATAAAGAAGTTTTTTGTGTTAGCCCCATGTTTTGTGTTATATGTACCTAGTCTTCCAAGACACTAGACTTAACAATCCTTGGCTTGTTCTCTGATGAATAATTATGCTGAAAATATTGAAATGTTATATGTAAAAGGCTTGGGTCTCTATACCATATACTACATACCTGATCACAATTCTTGACTTCAGAAATCGTTTTTTTGTTTTCCCAATATAGAAATGGTGTAGAGGAAGAAGATGGGTTTTTTGGTGTTGTACTTCGATTCTCCGATGCCATTATAAATGTACATCTGAATATTGAAAAATGCAACTCAAATTTCAAACATAATATGTCCATCTATCATATAGTAAACATTGAACATCATATACAAAAATAACAATTAAATCAAGTATCCAGAGCACCTTTTTCTGAATGATTCAACATCTTCGATATCAAGATTGAAAAGGATTTTCATCGCATTAATGGAAGTTGTAAGTATAAGAGAGTCTAAAAGTAGTTTTAAAATGAATTTAGTTGGAATAATGGTTTAAAACTTTTAAAAGCATTGAATAAATGAAAGGGAAATAAGGCATTGTGTTATTAGAGAGCATACTATTCAATTTCTTAACTCTGACAAGTTGCAATATTAAAATAGTTGATGAACCAATATTTTCTTCCAAGTAAGATGACATATGGTTAGCATAGTCACCCCATAAACTGCATTTAAGTTGTAACCCACTATAGAAAAATATGTACTGCATAATGTTAAATATAAACAGTGGGTCAGAGATACTAAAAGACCGTAATGACTAACCTTTCATCCTGTAAGAAAATTTGCAACTTGAAATTGGAATTACCCAATGATTCAAGAGGATGTGAGCAACCTAAATATCCAATAATTTCTAAAATTGATAAGAAAGAAGAAAAGGTTCTGTACTGTAAGCTAAAAATATTTGAAAGTAATCCATAAAATTATGTATTGATCAATAGAGAAACTTTATAAACATTAATAAAATGATACAGAAATATCAATAAACGTTTACCTATTAAATGTTACTCTGGAACCCTTCTCTGAATTATGTCTTCAGAGGAAGTAAAATCAAAACAAAAATGTGGTAGCAGTGCATCACATGGTCGGACATGCGTTGTTGATGTGAATAGTACTCAACATGCATGTCTAGTTCCTAAGTAGGTACCTTGATTAGCAGCTATCTGCATGTTCTGTATGAAATAGTACATCCCTTCACGCAATATATTTTTGAACTTAGATAGAGTTTGACACCAAGTAATAGTACAATGTATCTTCACTTTCTACAGAAATAAATTTCTAATAATGTCAAAAATTGAAAGACATATAAATTAACTTGACAAATATATGGTATACTTGAAATGATAAGAGAAATGAAATAGAAGAAAGATAATATGAAGTCTATTTTTCCCCTGACTCCTTCTCTCATACAAAGTCTCCTTTGCAACATTGCATCTATCGATGCTGATGGTGTCTGTATCTTTGTTTTGTTGTATTTATGTTGAATTTTCAAGTTTTAGAATGCAACCAAAAGATGTTTAAACATAGATTCAATTTAAAATATACTGATAAGACAATTGACGGAGAATGGATGTTTGAATTCTATATGATATATCTTGTAAACTTAAATAGGCATTGTACTGTGATTTTACTAAACGACACTTACACTAACACGAAAGAAGCATATATATATTATATATAAATGATAAATTTGAAAATAGCACATTCAATTAAAAATAATGCAGTACATGAACACATATGAAAAACAGTTTGAATTAATACCTTGTATGGATATTGAGGAATATTTATGTAGTGAAGATGGATGGAATGGCGACTAGGTATTCTGTAAACCTAAATAAGTATTGTACTGTGATTGCAATGAACAATAGTTATACCAACATAAAACAAACATATATACATTACACAGAAAATATATAGTTAAATATCCTAATTGAATGTCACATAATGCAGTAAATGGAACCCGTAGATAAGCAGCGTACTGTGATTTTACAAAACGACAGTTATACCAACATGAAAGAAGAATTTATACATTATACAGAAATGAATCATTTGAAAATAGAATATCCAATTAAAAACAATGTAGTATGGGAACACATATGCAAATCAGTTTGAATGAATACCTTCGATGGATATTGATGAATATATATGCAGTGAAGCCAGCTGGAATCACGACTAAATGTTTTGTAAACCTGAATAAGCACAGTACTGTGATTGCAATGAACCATAGTTATACCAACATCAAAGAAACATATATATATTACACAGAAAATATAAATTCAAATCTTCAAATTGAATGTCACATAATGCAGTAAAAGGTACCCATAGTTAAGTAGTGTATAGTTATTTCACTAAACGACACTTATACCAAAGTTATAGCAACATCAAAGAAACATATATAAATTAGATAGATGCAAGAGCGTGACTAAATATTCTATAAACTTGACGAATCACTGTAAAGTGATTTCAGTGAACCACAGTTATAGAAATATCAAAGAAAATATATAAATTAGACATAAAATATACAAGAAAATCTGCAATTTTAAAGTCAACTAATGCAGTAAAAGGTACCCATACATGGATTTCAGTTGTATATTGATGTGAAAAATGAGAAAAAATAGACGCGAAAAAAAATACTGGAAGATTTCATTCGAACATCATATGGTAGAATGGAGGAATCTGTAACTCTATTCAACGATGGGAGCTCGCGTCGAGAGAAACCGAACCTGGAAGATGCAATACCAACTACCTAGAAAAGAGGATGAGGACTATTTGGATGACCTTCTTTGAATCCAACTGGTAGCACGAAATCGTTATATGGAGGTAACAGTAGACAGCGCGCCGGGCACCAAATGGCGTCATGGGAGGTGCGACTGAAAATTGGAAGACTTTATCAAAGATTTTTCGAAGCAGGCCGGTAGCTCGAAACCCTAAATTAAATTGGAAGAGGGAAGAGTGTGCGGGTGGGAACACCAGATGGCATCTCCATAGCTGTTAATGTAGAGCGGAGGAATGTTTAAGGAAGTCGGAATGTCAAAGGGAGCCAGAAGAAGCGAACCCTAATTCAGAGGGATGATAGGAGAGTGCGCCAGGGGGAGGCTGACTGTGTCGCGGGAAGGAGGATGCGAAAGTGGAGGGAATTAGAAGGGCAGGAGACGTGGAAGAAGGGTAAGGTGACATGTAGTGTAAGAAGAAGTCTAATTTTGTATAGATAATAGATATAGATTATCTTAGATTCACTTAATACTTCTTTTTTTACTATTTCATTTCAATTTATTTCATTTGTGTAATTTATAATTTCGAACTTTAATTCTTAAAATTATTTAGTCATATTCATTCAATGTTACCTTTTTTATAATTCACGCATCTCCATCAGACTTTTACCCTTGGTTAGCGATTCCTGTTATCATCCAACGTTCCCCGCCTCCGCCTCCTCCTCTCCACCCGCCTCCGCCTCCGCCTCCTCCTCTCCACCCGGCTCCCTATCTCCACCTCCGACTCCACCTACTCCTCTCGGCCCACATCCCTACCTCTGCCCGCCTCCCTACATCCACGTCTCTCCGGTTCCCTAGGCTCTTTCGGCTTCCCGCATCCGCTTCCGCCTTCGCCTCCTTCTTCTGGCCTTTTTAGTATTCGTTTACGTGGGTTCATGTATGAAAAATGAAGTGATTAAAAGTACATTACTTATTTATACAGATTATGATAATGTATTGTTTAATTCATGTTTATGAACATTTTTATTTCTTGCAATATTTCTAGTTACATGTAAATAACACCCAATGAAACGAAGATATAATTGTTGTCCAAAACTATTGGTGGAAGTGCTATCGATGTAATGATTTATTGTAACCATCATATAATCAATCATATGTGGAATAATTTTTCCAATAAATCTAGTTATTTTCCTTTAGTGAAGTTTTATGTAATTCTTGGTATGGATTTTCATTCAATTTTATAGAAATAATGTGCCCCTATTATTCTACTTCTTGTTGAATGAAATGGCACTTTTTATTATTTGCATGTAGGTGGTTTTTCAGCAGTAAACAGAACACCGTATCAAGGTGTTTTTGATGCTCTGACCAAGTTTTACTATAAATCAAAACATTTTCAAAAAATACCATCACATACATTCGACACAACTTTTTAAATACCTAATTCGTAGTAGATTGAAAATTTGTAGGGGAATTCATGAGGCCGAATGACATTAAAAGATATTCATAATGACCCTCATGAGTTCTAAAAGTTTTTTTTCACTCATCATCTACCCTAACCCAAATCTGGTGAAACCCGTATTTTAAGTCTATCTTTGAAAAATAACAAAATCCACACAACTCATCCAACAATTCCTCTATAACTGGTATTGAAAATCTATCAGAAATTTTCAACTTGTTTAAAGCCCATTAATCTACACACATGCGCCATCCACCATCTTTTTTCTTGACAAGAATAATCAGACTTGCATATGGGATGTTACTATTTCGTATAAATCCACTAGCTAATAAATCCACTTGTTTTTTTACCTTGTCTTTAAGATAATGGGAAAGCTTATATGGTCATATGTTCACTGGTTTTTTCCCCTCCTCTAAGGTTATGGCATTATCCGTTATTCACCTCAGTGGCAGTCCCTGTGGATCTTAAAAAGTTTTCTGAAGTCTTTGCTCATTCCACTCTTTCTGCTGTTGTAAAAATCTATGTTGTTCATTCTCCTATTTCTGAACTTTTTCTATTCTTGGAAAGGTGATTTGGGCTTTCCAAATCTAGCCATCCATAGCTAACATCTTCTTCTAAAAATTCTGTTGTAATTCCACTGCACTTACTGCCTTCTTTGTCACCCCTTGTAACTTGATTTTTTTCCCTCCCATAAAAAAACTATATTTTTATCGCCCCAATGAGTCATCACATTCCCTAAGATCTTCAACCATTGTAGTACAAGAACCATTTCCAAATCTCTTGTATAAAAAACAAACGCTTCAATAGAAAAAACAATTTTTTCCAGACATATCGTTACCTTCCTGCATACGCCTTGGGAAAAATTCCGGTAACCACCCCAAGCCTAATTCCAAATGGCCTAGTTGGTTAAACTTCCAATGATGCCATTTTAATAAAAGTATTGAAGATGAAGTTGTGTCTAGAACCATGATCAACAAGTTCCAGTACAAAAATTCCAGAAATGTTTCGAGCCAAAAATATCGATTCCATTCCTGCCATGCCCATGCTTCGGAACTCAACCCCCTCCCCAGTATGATTTTCTTGCTGAATCTTGTTTATTTGATTTTTTATTCCCTGCTCCAGCTCCAAACAGTGCTAATTTCGTCAGCTACCTCCTCATTTAGGTCATTATATTCTCAGACAACTACCCTCAAATACTTTTCAGGACATCGATGCATTGGGCCAAAAGTTTTCCCACACTGAAAACACAACCCCCTTCACCATCTTTCTTCTCGCTCTTACCGACTTATTTCCCTCACTCCAGACCTACATTCATTTCCAACTGCACTTTTAATTTCCTCATCCATTTTGTTTCATTCTACAATTGGACTGTAATTCTGAGAATTTGTTCCCCCTACAGTCTGAACTCACGGGGCTGGTGTTATTGACAGTCGCCCTCATACATTCCTAAGTACCCCTTCTCCCATCAATTCCCGCTCCACTTTTCTAGATAAAGTGTAAAATCTTACTTTATTAACAGGTTTACAAATACACACAATTCTCAATTTTTGGACGCAATCCACCCATAAACAAGCTCATGTACCATGGGTATGGAAAAGCATACTGGGGAGTGGAAATGTTATCCCTCCTGCCTATTTATAGTTGGTTATCTAGCCAAACAGATCATCCCCTGTAAAAGAAGGAAGCTCTACCCTCCGCATAATAGAACACAAGTTTTTTGCAAAATTCATATCTTCTGGTGTTGCGCTACTCCCAGCGCCTTGCACAAGCTCAGATCTGGAATAAACTTCGTCTCTAAGCTTTGCTGAAGAGACTTCCTCAGGTCTTACGAGTTTAGTTCCTAGTCCAGCTGGTATTTCTAAATACTTCATTTGTTCTAAAGTTTATTCTTCCATTTTCCACATGCACTGACTATGTCGTTCCTCTGTCTGCTGCGCCATCCTCTGACTCTCACTTTGTCCATGAGTCAAATGATATAATCTTTCTTGGACTGCCGCTATAGTCCGCTGGGTTCATTCCCCAACGGAGTCACAAAAAATGATAGGTTCTAGAAGCAAAAGAGATTCCAATAGGTTTATCTGAATTTTGTGGACTAAGCGAAGAAGTTTTGCAAGAATTTCATTATCACGACATGTTAAAGTATAGAAAAGAGAGAAATTGTTGCAAGTATAACCTGCCAAAAGCTTCTCGAAACATATCTGGAAACTAGAAGTAGAAGGAAAGACTTCTGAAAGATGTCAACTCCTTCTAGCATGTTTCTCTCCACAGAGCTCCAGTTTGAATCCCAAGCTGGAAGTGGTTTTGTGCCCCAGATGATTATCCCTCCTACCTATTTATAATTGGTTATCTAGCTTAACCAACTTGTTGAGATGCATTACCCGAATTACCCCTCCTATGTTGGTAAGTATGTAGAATAGGGGGTCGGGACTTAAGAATAGGTTGGAAATGGTCAGGAGTACTAATGGCCGGCCACTTCATCAACGTTGTTGCTACCTCTCCCAATTTCATCCTCCCACTACCCCTTCTTGCTATGCGTAATCCATCTGTACTGACATATTCATCCACCCGTGCCATCACTACCACCTCTCCCAAGTCTTGCCACCTCCCACCGTTGCTACCGCTTCTTGTTGCGTCGTTTGTGCCAACACCATCGCCGTTGTCATCGCCCACCTATGTCGTCATTCCCATGGCCATCACCTCCCATGATTCTCGCCCCCTATCTCTAGGGCATCCATTCTCATGTTAAATATCACCTGGTCTATAGTCAAAGGCATTCATTGGGAGGACATTGTTGGGTGGGATCTACCTCATGTGTGGAATGGTGGCTTAAAACAAGTTTCCTCGATCGATTGATGATTTTTTTTGTTTGTTGAAAGTGGTTTTTGATCGCATTCACAAAAAATCGAATGATTTTCATATTTTACCCTTCATGTATTATGGAATCGATCTGCTTGTAGGTTTGTTTCTTTAGTTTATAGATCTTCACATCTTTGCGATATGTTTATACAATTTCATCTATCTTTCTTGTTTTCTTTTAGACCCTGCTTGCATGTTGAGAAAGATCAATCATTCACACCTTGTTTGTGATCGTTCTTCTTGAATGGACTAATCTATCAGCATTTCATTTGATCCCCGATTCTTCTTTTTTGGTTCAATCTGTGTCCAATTTAATAGTGGTGACTCATTCATTTTAAGAAATTTCATCTAAAGCGGTTTTGGAAAACCGATTTGCGGGAGGTACAAAGGGGATGTTGCTCGGGTGAGATCACCGAGAGATGATTTTTCCCCCTAACCTACCCAACCCGAACCAACCTGATCCGATATAGGTTGTGTCGGGTTGGGTCCAACTACAAAAATAACACAAACTCGACCCGACCCAACCCGACCCGACCCAACCCGTCTTATTTTGATTGGGTTGTGTCCAAAATACACCCTGACCCGACCTGACACTACCCATGGACACCACTACTCATGCATAAACTCTGCCATAGTCGGGGCATGTGGCGATGCTCTCTGAATGGTCTGCATGAAGCGCAAGAACCCATCACAGAACTGTGCCTTAGCACCTGTGTCCTGTACATCCATTGGTGTCACAGTCGACAATATTGGAGGATCCACTGGTGGCCAATGGTCCACCAACTCCAGAGTGTGGTAATTTCCACCCTTCAAGCGTTCGGCTAGAGGTCGGCATGGTGACATGCCTCTACAATGCCAAAAACACACCTTAGATTGAGATTTTTAACAAATCTTGGTGCTCAAAAGCACTGACATTTAAGCAAGATAGGTAAAAGACTCCCATTATAAGAAAACACCCCTCTGAATCCTCCATGAGTCAGGTCCGCGAATCATATAGATCAGGCATAAGAAAGAGACACTACCAAAAATGCACTACTAAGGTCGGGTCTGGTCAAGTTCTCCACCATAAGCAACTCAATTTTCCATTTTATTTTACGTGAACTCACATTTTCATTCCCATTTTCCATTTGAATTCATACTCATTTAACATTATACCATAATTCAATAAAAAAGGTTGAACCAATGGTTTTCCAAATTCCAATCCATGAGGGACCATCCTCCTAACGTCCTGGACCAGTAGCCGCTAAACTGGTGATCCTGAGCTGGTTTGCCACAAGACATCAAGGGTGCCTCCTCAGAGGCTTCCAACTAGCAGCGGGAGGTAGATCTATGAAGAGAACATCATAGTTCTATCCCAAGGCCTCGGGTCACCATGCCCACATGCCTCTTATCACACCCGCTACAATTTACAGCCCATTCACGACTGTGAGACCCTCATGGGGTCTCTAGCAGTCAAATAAGACATTAAAATTTGAACAAAAAATCTATGGGGGTTTTGGGCATAAAACTCAAAACCGGCCTCTCTCGTGTCATAAATGCTGAAGCTTCGGTTTCAAATCTGCTCCCAGAAGCAGCTGCACCTCTATCCAGTTTCCTCATAACTGAACAACCTTTTCCACAACCCATGCTCCAATCATGACCGATCTTGGAGCTGGACGTGGCCATCTTGCTCCCACCATAGCAACAAAACTGAACAACTAATATTGCTCGGTCCCAACATCCGAGAGTGGAACCCTTGGTATTCATCAATATCTGACCCATCATAGGGACCTCACTCACTAAAATCCAATTGTGTGCTCCCCACCATGCGGTTTAAAACACACCACTCTATGAGGAAAACCTCATAGGAGGCCCCTTATCAACCTTAGGAAGCATCTATAGAGCCTTGCATAGAGGTGGTGCTCTCTTAGCATACTCAGGACGATTTCAAGATATTGGGAATGATCATTTCTAAACTGTAAGTATACTAATAAGTCATTGAATAATACCATCACAAACTTATCCATTACAGAACATCACAGTTCTATCCCTAGGCCTCGGGTCACTATTCCCACAAGGCTCTTATCACACCTGCAACAATTCTCAGTCCATTCACGACCACGAGACCAACTCTAGCACCTCGGACATACACTCCTCTAACGTCCGATCCACAAACTAAACGATACGGAACACCACCAATACCCATGTTTCCATGTTTCCTCACAAAAATCATTACGTGCCCTTGTGTAACCCATCCAAAAAACCTACTCTGACTCCAACGCGTCACCTATCACGAAAACTTAGCTCAGAAGTTAAACCACGCAAACTCGAGAATTCATGTGCTCTTGATCCAGCCCAAGGCCACCAGGCTCAATTCGCCTGCACAAGTATTTCCTGGGCTAGGCACCTGAACGAACCTGCCACTCCTAAAACCAAACACAAAACATAGTTTCTAGAACACAAGCTCACCATCTCAAAAACAAAAGGCATCTAACAATCCTAAACCTCAAACCCAACAACACCCTTCATGGAACATTGTCACATGTCCAAAACACCCATATGTGCCATGCACGCCGAAAGGCACTCATTATTCGGTCATCCCCTCTAATAGGTCACCCTCATGGTCAAACGGATCTGATTCCCTCTGGTATGGAGTCACGTCAAAAAGGTCATTAGGCTCTCCCACCTAGCCCTGGCTATCAAGTCTCATATCCAGACACTAGGTCCAACCACCTATGTAAGCCAGCTCAGAAAAGGTCACTATTAGATTTGGTGCCCTAGAAACCAACTTTTTTGTATTTTATGATAAACCTATATTCATTGGATGAATATTTATACACTACTTATCACATCATGATTGTTTTTCTGTGTGACATAGTATGTGATAATGTCTTATGAATAGCTGTTGCACTAAAAGGTCATAGTGGATCCATGCTATGATGAGAACCCGAAAGTGCTATGACACTATTCTTGAATATATTTTCTATGGTCGGAATATAAAATTTGATGTATTGATGAAAACCATGATGATAGATGTTCGCAGCGAGGTGGGATATGTTGGATGCATCATAAGTAATACTGCATTAATGAATAATGCGAGAAAGGATTTATCACTTCTACGAAAATAGATATCTAAGGCCCTTTGATGGAAATGATACAGCCTAACTAAATCCATGACCATGGTGTTCTCTAGGAAAGTTCAATTCCCGAAAGTCAAAGAATGAGAAATCAAGAACATGTGTTGATGACGCTTTCCTGCAACCCGCTTGATTGGAGATATTGGGACAATGAGATTATATTACACGGTAAGCGTTCGTATGAGGTGATATGTCGTTGTGACATCAAATTCTTTCTTTTGGGTGTCTTGATCCGTTTCTAGACAGTAATCTTGGACTTTAGGAAAGCTCTCCAAATTTCAATGAGAAAGAGGCCTAGAGGGTCACACACTAAGTGTATCCAGTATCTCAGTTAAATAATTTATGTATTTAACAAGATGAATAAATATTATTCCCGGTTTTGGTTTAATAATTATTCAAGTATGTCTGATTGCATTTATTTCGTCGTTAGTTATTTGAGAGAATATATTGCGGACAAAATATTTATTTATCAGAAAATAATGAAGTTATATTTATTTAATAAATAAATAGTAATTATTAAAGGCTCGGTAAATATTGAGGAGGTTTGGCTGACCAAGTTATGGTTCCATTGAGAAATAATATTAAATATTATTTTTTAAATAATATTTAAATATAACGTGCAAGTTAAACACATGTCATGGAAACAATATCATTCCTCTTGTTATTTGACATGGGGTTTCAAATGAAATAATAAATTATGTAACGACACATGTGCTAATTATTTATTATTACCTGGTGAATTAAATTCCCTGTTATGTTATTATTATTTATATTAGCCAAGGGGTCATTCGACCGGATAACCAATCATTGTGTGCACAACATCCTTGGAGGAAAGCTCTCGAGCCTAGAGAACTCTTCCCTCTCCAGAGTGTATGTGTGTGAATAACCACAAGCCATTACAACCCTCTACACACATATATGGGAAAAACTAACCACTGTGCCTACCGGCACAAGTAACTACCAAGAGAAGAGAGCAGGGCTAAAGGAGGTAGTCATCCATCCATCCTCCCACTGGAATGTTGGGGAGACACCCCCCAGGGATCAGAATCCTTGGGGTGTCAGTTTCTCTAACTGACTGGGTGGAGTACCGTATAGAAACACAAAAAAGTAGAAAATATAATATATCTCACAACCACACTATGGGCATAACCTAGTCTTAGACAAAACTGCACTTAACATCTCTCAGACTCCTGGATGCCACTGCCAATACTAGGTATCCTATAAGCACACAACCATTTAAAGAGATTTATATATTACTTCATTTCATTTTTATCAGTTTCACTTTACATTAGTTAATTTTTTAAACATTAATTAACAATTAACAATTTCACATTACATTTCATTAACATCACACCCAAAATCCATAGTTCCTTTAAATTGCAACCTCAACATTGCATCCCATCAAGCTCCAACCCTATGGGTTAACATCATTTATTCAATAATTTATTAACAACATTATTAATTTTCCATATTCCCAAGAATTCTAAAAAAACATTTTAAGCTACCAAGCACAAGGGGCTCAACACAGTGAGTAGGTGAACTACCCATCGAGTCCTTTCCACCTATAGCAAGAGAGAATACCCATCCATTCTCGAGAAGCTAAACACAGAAAGCACATGGCATACCCCACACGTCTTCGCCTCTTTTTGGAAGGATGGTAAGCAAGACCAGCTGCCTTGAGCATTGGGAAAACTAAAGCAGATAAACCAATAAGATTCAGAAAACATCCAAACATTCACATCCAACCCGTTTCATCATCTTCGGTGTCCTCTCCAACACCCACATTCATAAACTGATGCAACTCACCACTCTCGGCATCAAGTGGTGCCATAACCAATGGGCCTCCCAGCCCCCACATATTCCAAATCTCAGACAGGCTCACATCATATCACAAACAATAGGTAACAAAAATCATATCAACTGGGGTCTTGGCCCTAAAACAAGACATCCAACCTTCAAACATAATGATCACTCATGGCTTCAAAGCATAAGACACTCATCCTTACAAGAAGGAGGGTAACTCAGAACCCTACCAGACATTATCTTTTTATCAAACAACCGACTCTTTAATCATTCTGGAATTAAGCGATTTATTATTTATAGGTTCCAAATATGGACAACCTAAACAACAAGCTATCATTCCTATCACAAATCAATTAAAAATTCTTACTGCGTCAATTTGGTTAACATCAAATTACAACAACAATGATCATATTCATTTGCATGCCTCTTTATCTTTGAAAAATAATTTACAATTAATCCCAGTTTACGTTCTTTACCAATTTCCATCAAGAACGAAAAGATAAACAAAGAAAGCATATATATCACACTATCTAGCAAAACAAGAGGCAATAACATACGATTGATATCAATTTATTTATTTGGTTAAAATATTTATTATGTCAATTCCATTGGGATCCAGTGGGCTAAAACATGCCAACTCTACAGTTGAACGTAAAAGAATATAGAAGCAATGAATCCCCTACCTTAAAAGGTTCTTGATGTTATTTACATGAGAACAATCCATGAAACTGATCACGATCACCTCCTCTGTGAAAACTGCATCCACCCGAGGACACCGCGGCATGACCGCACTAATTGAAACCCAAGAAAACTCCATTAGGAACATAGATACCACATGCCATAACATGACAAGGAGAAATGGGAGAAGAAGGATCAAATAAAATGCAAGAATAGAGGTAGATCATACCTTCTATCAATGACGGATCGACAATTGATGGTTGCACCAAAACAAGGTGTGCACATGCAGAGGGTAAACGATCCCAGGGTTAAGGTTTTATCAAACCACTCCCATGGGAGGAAGGAAAGGTTCGAGCATCTCGCACCAGGGAAGAAGAAAGTAGAACAAGAGAGGAAGATATCTCATCCCTTTAGAAGGTTTAACAAAACAACAGTTTAAGATATGTTGGATTTTCTATTAAAAGTTGATTGTATTAAACAATGCGGTTTGACCAAGTAAAGGCATCCTGAGCCTTAGGAAAATTAATATAGGAGTAATTGGTATATAATCACTCTTAAATACCTTAAAACAAGGCCTTGAAGGTGTTTTTCGTCAAGGAAACACTAAAAGGTCAAAACTGTGGGAAGTTGGAAACACTATACACCTACCGATGTTGGAAACACTGTTCACATATGTCTCATCGACGCCAACGACACTATTCATAAATGACTCACCGACACTGAAGGCACTGTTCACAAAATGACTCACTGACACCAATGACATTGTTAAAAGATGACTCACCGACATCGATAACACTGTTCACAAAATGACTCACCGTCATAGATTATACTGTTTGAAAAATGACACACCAACACCGATGGTACTATTCACAAAATGACTCACCGACACCGATGGCACTGTTCACAAAATCACTCACTGACACCGATGGTAGTCTTCACAAAATAACTCACCAACATCGATGGCACTGTTCACAAAATGACTCACCGATGACACTGTTCACATATATCTCACCGGTGACACTGTTCACAAAATGCCTCATTGACATTGATGACACTGTTCACAAATGACTCACTGACACTAATGGAATTGTTCACAAAATGATTCACCATCACAGATTAGAATGTTTGCAAAATGACTCACCGACACTGATGGTACTGTTCAGAAAATGACTCACCGACATCGATGGCACTATTCACAAAATGAATCACCGACACCGATGGTAGTGTTCACAAAATGACTCACCCACACCGATGGCACTGTTCATAAAATGACTCACTGATGACACTATTCACATCTATCTCACCGATGACACTGTTCACAAAATGAATCATCGACACCGATGACACTCTTCAAAAATGACTCACCAACACTGATGGCACTGTTCACAAAATGACTCACCGACACCGATGTCACTGTTCACAAAATGACTTACCGACACCGATGACACTGTTCACAAAACTAGAAACTCTCATCACTAACTAGAAATTTGGAAAAGTGTTGGGGATATGTCACCTTGACCTCCCAAAACACCTCAAACAATAGATTTCAGCAATGGAATGGACCATAGATGTCTGGTCCATTACACCAACACTGAAAACATAAACCATCTATCAGTATCGATACAGATTCTCAATCCAACAATCTTAATTATGAATATCTGGAACCATAACCATTGATCTTCCTTTCATCTTTCTCAGCCATCACTGCCCCTACTAGTAAACTGGGTTCCAAAACATGGCAACCCAACTGTATCAAACTGCCTCGTGGACTTAATCCAAGTCTCATCCTCAACAATTAAAACATGAAAATGACTGGTTATACATCCATCTCAGCTAGTAACATCTTAGCCCCATCGTCTCATACATCATCCTAGGTCCCAAGGAACAGCCATAACCGAACTACATCATCACTTGCACCCACTCAGGGTAATCCTATCAATCGGTCCCAGACATGATCCTCATAATCCACACATAAACCGAAGCATCCTTTTTTGGATCCTCAGAATTAACACCCAAGCAAAGACATCCTCTCAAAACCCTGGTAACCACCAAACTCTCGGGACAAGCCCTAACATAGGAAACATCCTCAAGGGGCCCTCAAGACCTCCAAATGATTTTTGATCAATGAAATTACCCCAAGGAATCCAAAATTAATCCTGTTGGATGGGAAAACCCCCTTACCTTCAAGGTGAGGTGGAGGCCTTCTTTTATAGATTGAGAAAGAGGAATACAAATAGGAGTATTCCGATGTAAGACTCGGAAATACCCAAAATAATAAAAGAGGGTTTAACAATCCCCCTCAAGCTGGACATTCCCATCTTGGACAACGGGTCCCACAAAAAAAAGATGACATCATACAAGACCAGACACACTCCCCCTCATGCTAGGCTGCAGATGTTGTGGATTCCCTACTTGGAACTAAGCGAGGCTAGGCGAGCCCCTGGGAGGCCTTTGGTGAAGATTTCAGTAAGTTGGTCTGTCGTCGGAATGTGGCTAAAGTTGAAATGATTGTGCTACAGGTGGTGTTGAAGAAAGTGTCAGTCCACCTTAATATGCTCCATGCGTTCATTCGAAGCAATCTTGGTGGTTGTCTGATTGTCACACCAGATTTGCGCAGATGTATACTAAGTAAATCCAAGATCCTGGAGGAGTTGTCAAAGCCAAAGGATCTCCGTAGTGATGGTGGCCATGGCATAGTACTCAGACTCCACACTGGATCGGGAGACGATAGTCTGTTTCTTGCTGCACCAAGAGATGAGGTTTCCTGCCAAGAATATAGCAAACCCAGAAGTAGATCTCTGAGTAGCAAGAAAACCAACATAATCAGCATCACAAAAGGACTCAATATGCAGATGAGGATGCTGGGAGTAGCGAAGACCATGGACAAGATATCGTTTGATGTATTTGGCGATGCGGAGGACAACATCCTAATGAGAGGTGATCAGATGCTCCATAAATTGACTCACTTCGCCTACAGTGCAGGCAATATCGGGACGAGTCATGGTTAGATAATTGAGTTTTCCCACCAGTTTACGGTACCAATCTGGATGCAGATATAGTGCCGAGGAGGCATAAAGAGACTGTTCCCCAGCCTCCATAGGAGTGTCTAGAGTAGTGGCATGTGTCAGCCCAGTATCCTGCAGAATATCCAACGCATACTTCCGTTGGTAGAGGGAGATGGTGTCAGAAGAATAGGACACCTCGATGCCTAGGAAGTATGTGAGAGGACCGAGATGCTTAGTGTGGAAGTGCTGGTGAAGATGCCCCATGAGATGGGTGATACCCGTAGAGTCGCTGTCAGTGATGATGATATCATCCACATAAACGACCAATAGGATGCAGCCATCAGAGGTCGTCCTATAGAACATAGTGTGGTACTTCATGCTACGAGAGAGCCCAAAGTCAGTGAAGACAGTGCTAAAGCGGACGAACCAAGCACGGGGAGATTTCTTGAGGTCGTAAAGAGTTTCACAACCCGTCCTCGGGTCCCGTGTTGTGACTACCCCATGCCCGCCTTCCATAGGCCAGGGGCTGGCGACTAGCACCAAAGGCGTAATCCCGATAAAAGGGAAGGCATTTCCTTTTAACCTGTAACACACACACAGTCTGAACACAAGAAAAAGAGGTAACAACTGGAAATAAAAACTAAGTAAATGGTATACAAGAGATAGTGCTGAAAGGAAAGGGGTCGTAAATACAATCCCAACTGTAAATTACAATGGCAGAAAAGTAAATAGCAACTACTGAGTCGTCATCTGGAAATACCACCTGACGTGTGGGTACCGATGTCCACTTCAGCACCTCAGGTCCGTCTGTCCGCTCCATGTATGTCTCGCCAAGTGGTCCACCTCCGGGTACCGTCCGGATCTACAAGTCTCTATCTCGATCAGTGGTTCCCGTCGTCTGCAACCAACATAATGAAGTGCGGGCATAGCCCGTGCAGGGGTGAGTAAAACGATACTCAGTAGGGACCCCAAGACCCCCGAAGGTCTCCCAGAATCCACGAAGGATAAACCATAGAATAAATATACAACCACGAAGTATCAAACAACCCTACTTAGGTATATGGCCATACATATACCTAAGTTATCAATCTCAGATCAGCTCCATCTCTCGAGCCCAAACACAACCCAGTCCACACAGGAAGTAAAGTCAATCACATCGATGATAATGATTGAAATTCAAGACTCATCTCACACAGGTATACATTTTTCGTATAGTGATAGAGATGATTAGTTGTAGTCATTGATTCATCTAAGCTGTCGAACCCACGTAGGATCCAAGTACAGAAGTCATCACTGTCGAACCCACGTAGGATCCAAGTACATAAGTCATCACTGTCGAACCCAAGTTGGATCCCATAAATGATCATTAAGTCCATAGTTGATGTATCCAGAAGTTCTATCTCATCAAAAGGAACCCAACATGATAGACGACACGTCAATCAGATGCCCGGTCTGAGATTTATTGGCTTTTCCGTTCCAGAGCCCCGGTTGGAATTGCGCTCATTCCAAACCCGGCTATTTTCCAAAGTTGTCCAAAACTCACTTAGAGTATCAAAAAAGGACTGTCTTGTCACGAGGATCCTAGTGTCGTAGACGGTGCATCGATCAGACGCACGGTCTAGAAGATATTCACGTTTAAGAATAACGGGCCTGGACCGTCAAGCCTAGTGGGCTGGCCAGTCGGCCCGACCTGGTTCGGAGGGTCCAACCCAGCTGGGGGATAGCCCGGCCCGCGTGAGGGTGGCCCAGCTCGCGCGAGGGCGGCCTGGCCCGTGCGAGGACGGCCCGACCTATGTGAGAGAAGCCCGGCCTGGCAGTAGGCTGCGGCTCAACCAGCTGGCCGAGCGGAGCGGGGGGCGCCCCCCCCCCCCCCCCCCGGTTTCCTGTAATGGCGGCGCCACCTCTCATGATCGTCCGGCTGAAGTCGGCCGGTTTTATCCGGTGCGATCGTCCTGCACAGCGGGCCGCTGTTCTTCCCACGCAGCGCCAAGCGGCGCCCCAGCTTCCTCAGCCCAGCCAGCAGGCGGCCGGCCGGTTCGCCCGCCGAAGCAGCCCGCCCAGCGTGGGCCGCAGTTCCTCCATAGCGCGACGCCATGAGGCGCTACGGTCTTCCCAGCCTGTCCGGCAGGCGGTCGGTGGGTTTGCCCTGCAAAGCAGCCCGCACAACCGGATGTGGTCTTCCCGCAGCGCGGCACCAAAGAGGTTTCGCGGTCTTCCAGCCCGGCTGGCTATGACCGACCAGTTCACTTCGCCCGAGCGGCCCGCACCGCGGGCTATGGTTTCCTCCACGCGGTCGGTGCACGGTCGCCACTTCTTGTCACCGTCGCCTCCAGTTTCCGTTGCCAAAATAATCACGAACCAACGGAGGGTCGTCATTCCGTGTTCTTTCGGACCGCACCCTCCATGTTAGGCGATATCAAATGGTCGAAGACAATCCAAGGTATTCAACGAAGAACAAGGCACAATTTTTATTCAATCAAAATTGGTCATAACCCCCTACCATGATTCCAATGTTTGCTTTTTGGTGTCACGGGAAGAGAATTTTAAGACGACGTCGATTCTTTGTCATCAGGGTGCGTCTGAGGAGGAATTGTAGTCGACGTTCCTCACGGGCGGCTCCTCCTCTTATGGCTTAGATGAAGATCGAAGATGATCTCATCGTTCTTCATTAGAGAGAAGGATCATTCTTTGTGTTCTTCGGGGAATAATTCTCTTGATGTTGTTAATATTTTCATGACTTTTTATATACTCCCTTTGCGTTTTTTATATTAAATGTGCATAATTTGTGTGAAATGTTGATGTTTTAATACTAAGTATAATTTTTGAGCATTTTTAGAAGTAGTCCAATTGAGTCAGTTTACTATTTTATTTATAACTCTCACCGTACTAATTTAAATTGTGTGGTTATTATTTTTTAGGATTCCTTATTCAATTTTTCACATATAATTATAAAGAATCATAGGCCAATTCTTCCATTTGAAGGCTCATATGGACCACACAAGATGACCCAAATAATCTGTGAAGAAACCGGACTATTCATGAAGATTGATTTACTGGGCTAAATAGAGAATTACAAATTCCATTATTCTCCACCATAGTTATGGGGACAATTTAAGGAGTCTAGGATAAAAATTTCAAGTCCTAATAATAAAACAAATGGGACCAAATGATGCATTGAAATCCAGCCCACCATTCTGGACGAGAAATAAAATAAGCACACAAATATTGACATTTCTCCTGATGTAGACATCCATTCGAGCTGAGAGTTTTCAGTGTGAAATAGGAGATATGGTCGGACAACTCCTTTCAAGAAATGGTTTTTATTTGAAGTCATATTCCTATTCAAAAACCCTTTCACATTTTGGACATCAAAAATATTGGATTGAAATGGATAGATTAAATTTGATTAATAAACATGTTATAAATTTGGATACATTTCTCCAAATGACTCCAAATTTTGAGATAGGTCGGAAAACTTTATTATATACAACTTTGAAGAAGTATAGTTCTTGATATTCGGCTATCTAAATAGCCAACTTGGTGATGCAAGTGGAGGGACAGATTGTGAATGCAAACAGTCCACTCCTTGGGCTATAAATACTCTCCCCTTCTCTCCTTGAGAGGGGTTAGCATTTCAGAAGAGAGGATATCATATTGGAATGACCAAAGCCTTTACAAAGGCTTGTGAGGACCTTCCATACTCAAGTTTTTACTTTAGAGACCTTTCCTCCTCTCTTTGTTTTCATTTACATTTATGTTCTTCATTGTTGTAATTTTGTAAGTCCTTTCCTTTGTAATTCTGTTTTAATGCATGTTTCTTATTTAATATCTCATGTTATCATCCACCTTATGTAGTTGAATATTAATGTTCTTAAAATAGTTTAAATTCAGTTGAATCCCCTTCCATTCTTTTTATTCATCATTCAATTGAAAATCCATTTTTAATTATCATCATTGTTCGTGTGTGTGTGTTTGACGTACCACTCTTTTCTAATACCTTTATTTTTATTCTATTCTTAATTTATCATCATAATTATTATAACGAGACTATTAAACACCCAAATGGATGAGTAAATATCTCATTGGGGTAAGTCAAAATTTATGGATTTTAAGTGATTGAGAGTATTTGCTCGATGAGTATTCGTTAATTTAACATTGTGTATGTTGGACTTAATATGTCATGGATTAATGACATATTTTGTTTAGCATGTGGTTTCCATGGATTATTGGAACCATAAATACACTACCATAAAAAATTATAGATTTAGATTAGAATCCTAGTTAAGTTAAGGCTTGGATTAAAGCTTTAACACTTAGTAATTCCAATCGACGTCAACTTGTGAAATGGGTGTTAATTTAAATGCAATATAAAGAAAAGCTCAAGGATGTCACAAGATTAACTCCCTAATAATGAACTCACTCCAATCTTTATCAATTTGTTAAATCAATTATAGTCAATCAATCATTTCAATTAAGCTCTGCAAATAAACCCCCCTAATCAAAATACAATCAACTAAAAACAACCGACTATAAAAAAGTATCATCACTGAGGATTCGACCCGAGTGTTGCTATACACATTAGCAAATCATCGGAACTTTGACAAGTCGATAGGTGAAAATCGGCTGTGTATTTCAAATGGCGCCGTTTTCGGGGATGGTGCTTTATGTAGTCATTAGTTTCTGGTTATTGTAATAAAAAACAAAAAAACAACATTTAAAAAAAATTGAAAAAAAACACAAATAAAAACTCATCTTCTCATAAAAATCATAAACTGAAAAAAAAAATACAAAGAAAAACCCACGTTCTCTTTCGTCCAAATCTCGCTGAATTCCCTGTAGCCTCCCAAACAATCCCTAGGATTTGTTTGACCCTGAAATTGAGTGAACTCTTCGCCCAACTTAGGAGGATATTAAGAGATAGTCAACTCATTAAAGAACCAGCCCTTATCCAACCAGTTGAATTAGATATGGCTAATCCTAGGGAACAAATACTTAAAGAACTTGTTACCCCTGATATGAATTACCAACCTCTTGGTATTAAATATCCAAACATAGAGGCTTACTTTGAACTCAAATCAGGTTTGATTCATCTTCTTCCTCATTTTCATGGGCTATCCAGTGAGGATCCACATCTCCACCTTAAAGAGTTCCAAGTAGTGTGCTCTACCATGAAGCCTCAAGGGGTTTATGAGGAACAAATCAAACTCCAAGCATTCCCTTTCTCCCTATATGACACTGTTAAGTAATGGCTCTACTACCTTCCTCCTAGTTCCATAACCACATGGAATGACATGAAGCAACTATTCTTAGATAAATTATTTCATGCTTCTCGTACTTCTTCTATCCGAAAGGAAATAAGTGGTATCCGTCAGTTCCCAAGTGAATCACTCCATGAGTACTGGGAGAGATTCAAAAAGCTTGTTACAACCTGCCCACACCACCAAATTCCTGCCCAAATCTTGATCCAATACTTCAATGAGGGGTTATTGGCTATGGAGAGAACTCTCATTTATGCTGCAAGTGGCGGTGCTCTTGTTGATAAAACTTCTGCAGCTTCAAGAGATCTCATAAGTAACATGGCTACAAACACACAAAAATTCCATACTCGAGCACATGCTCAAGTCAAAAAATCCCATGATAATCAATCAATTGAGCCAAAAAATATGACCGAGTGGATGATTGAACTTACAGGTCTTGTGCAACAACTAGTTGTGGCTAACAAATCCACAACCTCATCTTCTCCACAATCAATGTTTCCTAGACCTCTCAAAAACTATGGAATCTGCAACTCTCCATCTCATACAACCGACACATGTCCACAACTTCAAGAGGAACAATCTGATTCATCTGGACAATTGGAGATCAATGTAGCATATGCTCAACAGAACACCAACCCTCAACTATCAGGTCCGTTTGTTAGAAACTTCAACCAATCCCACTCTGAGCCCTTATCTTCTCCCTATAACCCTAACTTGAGATATGGGAATCCCATTTCTCATCCCCCTCAATTACCTCCTCAAAACCAAAACCAGTTTCAATATGGTCAAGGTTTTGGTAATTTCCAACAACCTTATCCTTTTATTCCTCAACTTCAAAGGAACAATCCTCATCCTGGATTCCATTATCCTTGTGATCCTTCCCAATTCCAAAACCAATACAATCACTTTACCAAGAACCAAAATCAAGGTAATCCCAATCCGGGACAAGCCTCTTCTTCCAAGCAACCATGGGAATGTGCAGTTGAAGATCTTGCCTCTTTCACCCGTTCCAGACTTAAAAACATTGAAACCCAAATTGGTCAACTTGCATCCCACCTTAGTCAGCAGCAACCATCCAATTCTTCCCAACTTCCAGCTCAACCATTACCCAACCCCAAGGGTAATGTAAGTGCAATTGCACTAAGATCGGGAAAGAAAATTTATATGCCTCAAGATAAGTCCTCAAACCCTCCTTTGGATGTTGACCTAGAAAATGAAAAGAAAAATAAACTTTAAAGGAACTTGAATCCATTCCCTCACCTCCTTCAATTCCACTTAGGAACCCAATTCCCTTTCCTCAAGCCATTTCTAAGCCAAAGAAGTCCTTTGAACCCGATCCTGAAATGCTCGACATGTTTAGACGTGTTGAAGTCAGCATTACCCTCTTACATTCCATAAAACAAATTCCTAAGTATGCCAAGTTTCTCAAGGATTTTTGTACCCACAAGAGGCAAATTAGGACCTTCAAAAATGTTTCCACCCAGCAGTTTATTCCCATAAAGTGCAAATATCTAGGGACCTTTACATTTCCATGCCAAATTGGAAGTTCCAACTTTGATGGTGCACTCATAGACCTAGGATCCTCAATTAATGTCATTCCCAAATCCATATTCTCCAACCTTGGTCTAGGTCCCTTACATCCAACGGGTGTTGTCATTCAATTAGCCAATCTAATCACATCCAGTCCTAAGGGAATAATTGAGGATGTCCTTGTTCGAGTCAATGATCTTATCTTCCCAGCTGACTTCTTTGTCCTTGACATGGAAGGTGAGACAACTTCTGGTCAATACCCTCTGATTCTAGGAAGACCATTCCTTATGACATCTAAAACCAAAATTGATGTCCATGCTAGCATCTTATACATGGAATTTGGTGACAAAATAGTCAAGTTCAATATTTTTCAATCCATGCGATACCCATTAGAGAATCAATCTGTAATATCTATCCATGCTTCCGAAAGTCTCTCTGAGAGTGTGTTGAATCCCAATACAACATATTCTTCATGTTCTACTAATAGAGGAGTTTGTGAATATTTCATCCTCATTAACCAAGTCATAAATGGAGAAATTAATGTTGACATTACAAATGCAAACTCCATTGATCTAAAGGATCTTGAAAAATCATTGGAATCTCATCTCACCTTTGACCTCCAATGCTCCACCATGGATGGTAATGAGTAAAATGAACTAGAATTATCCTTTATTGATTCATATCAGTTTATCCAACATTCATAATTTCCTATCCATGGTTCTGAAAATTCTGATATATGGGAGGTGGACCCTAAAAAATGTGTTTATCATGTCCTAATGAGAGTGAAGGTTGTGCAATTTGTTCCCTAATTAATAAAGTGATCACTGGTGAGGTTGAAATTGACCATTCTTTAGTAAACAATATTGAAATAAAGGATATTGAAAATTTTATTCAGTCTTATGACTCCACTGATCCTCGTTACTCTACATCAGTAAGTGATGAAATAAATGAGTCAAAAACAATTGGGATCTCATACTCTTCTTTCGTGTTATCTGAACCTTACATAAATGAACCATCAGAATTGAGACATCTTCCTAAATTTCCAAGAATAGAAAATCATCACTTTGTGGATAAAATCATTCCTCACATTGAAGACCAAAGGGAGGATAGTAATATTTTCTTTCCAACCCTGTTGAATTGCAAGCGAAATAAGGAAGGGATGAAATTATCCAATGAATCATTGATCCTCCCAAAGAAAATGTTTTTCTAGAATCACAGTAGAGTTGAGAAGATACAATGGCCACTGTTAGACTATGGGTATTCCCCTACAACTGTCCAACTATAGACAAATAAATGTAGTGCTTCTTGGGAGGCAACCCATGTTTTCTTTTACTTTTATTATGAAATTTTAATTTCTTTTTATTTTTCTCATTAGATGAATAATTATTTTTCTTTTTTAGGTAACATCCCACAATCCTAGAACCACATCTACTTCAACTGGATCCCCAACTTCTCCAGTCAACCTACCACTAGATGGAGATGGCAACCCGCTAAATCCAAAACCAGGGGGCACCTCTTTCCCTTTAACTCTCTCTCTCTCTCTCTTCCTCTCTCTACCTCTTTATTCTTCTTCCTCTATCTTTCATTTTTTTACCACTTTCTTTTTCAAACCCTTTATTTTTCTCTTTCTCTTTTGTGTGGGTGTATCTTTATAAAAAACCAAAACCTAAAACCTAAAAAACAAAAAAAAAACAATCACTTAAAAAAATATACAAAAAAAATCAAGAGTCGTGCTTACTCACCATCGAGTTTTGAAATTTTTTCCAACCATTTTGGGGAGTTAATAAACATGTTTTCATCTCAAAAATTTTGTATTTTCATCATGACTTTGGATAAGGAATTTTGTGTCGAAATTAACAAATTTTGAATGATTGATTTTTGATTTGGAAAATGCTTTTCCCGAACCGTGAGGAAAAACATTTACTTTCATGCCAAGGCCACCTATGGCCATCTTTTCAAAATGTGTGTTTTCACCCCCATTTGTGAGTCTTGAGTTTGTGGACCTTCGATCTGAATTTCTTACCTTAGTGTGCATTAATATGATAGAGGCATTTTCTGAACCACATGAGAATCACAATAGCCAAATAGCCTCCCATTTCCCATACATTAATCCTACTTTTGAAAGCCCCTTCGAGCCTATGAAAACATTTTATTTGATAGCCACATTACAATCCCAATACCTTTTCCCACCCAATATCAACATGGATTTTCATTGCATAATTTTTTGAAATTTAAGTGTGGGGGTAATGGATTTCATTGTTTGGGTACCCTATTATTGATTTTCACCGAGTTATCATCTACTTGAGGGAAAGCATCCATTTCAGTGTAGGGGAGAGGTTTTCATTAAGTGTGTTTTGGGGAATGTAATTTACTTCCATTTATGTAATTCTGTAAATTTTATTGACAAGTGTTCAAAAAAATGATGAAAAAAAATCAAATTTTTTTTTTTTGAAAAAAATGTGTTGTTTCTTAGGTAGGTCAAAAATCACTCTTCCTCAACCTCTGATCCTGTTATAACTATTACAATTAGTGTTGTGAGGAGATCAAACATGGGTTGGGATATGAGTGTGAGATCTTTTTCAAGGTCAACTATATAAAAAACAAAGAAAAAAGGAAAAGAAAAAAAAGAACACTTGCATTATATTCTTATTAGGAGAAGTTTTGTGGTTTGTAAATATTTCATCTTCTCATCCCCTTTAAATTTTATTCCTCTATCATGTCTTTCTTCACACAATCATTCCCTTGTAAATATGTGTTTTAATTTCCTTCCGTGTTTTATTTCAAAAAAATGGGCATTGCTTTTTCTATGTTGGTGTTTTAACCCGCTTCTTCTACCTCTTGGACATTATATTCCTATCGTCCCATAGCCACAGAAAAAACCATTAAAAAGACCTCTTTATTCTTGTGCACTTTGTATAGGTATTGGAAGCTGAGATCTCTTTCAAATTCTAAGATTTTCAGTTTTGGTTGGTGAAAGAGTGAACCTCCACAAATGAATTTTATCATCTTGAGAGGTGTGAGTTTTGAGTGTCCACATTTTCCATTTCTAAATTTGAGCATGAAAAAAAATGAATTAGTTTTGGAACATTGTTTCTGTAACAACTTATGGTGGAGTTAAAAATGTATGAGTGAAATAGTCTAAACCTCCCCTGATTGAAGAAAACAAAATTTTAATATTTGTTGGTGATTGAAAATGATTTTGTCATGTTTTTATATTTATTGCACATGAGGAAATGCACAAGACTAAGTGTGGGGGAGTTTATGTTTTTAATATTTTCATGACTTTTTATATACTCCCTTTACTTATTTTATATGAAATGTGCATAATTTGTGTGAAATATTAATGTTTTAATACTAAGTATAATTTTTGAGCATTTTTAGTAGTCCAATTGAGTCAGTTTAAAATTTAATTTATAATTATCACCCTACTGATTAAAATTGTGTGGTTCATGTTTTTCAAGATTCCTTATTCAATTTCTCACATATCATTAGAAGGAATCATGGGCCAATTAATCCATTTGAAGGCTCATATGGACCACACAAGATGACCCAAAGAATCTGTGAAGAAACTAGACTATTCATGATGATTGATTTACTGGGCTAAATACATAATTCCAAATTCCATTATTCTTCACAATAGTTCGGGGGGAAATTTAAGGAGTCCATTATAAAAATTTCAAGGCCTAATAATTATAAAAATTGGCCCAAATGATGCATTGCAATCCATCCCACCATTCTGGCCGAGAAATAAAATCAATAAAAAAATATTGACATTTCTCATGATGTGGACATCCATTCGAGATGAGATTTTTCAGTGTGAAATAAGAGATATGGTCGCACAGCTCTTTTGAAAAAATTATTTTTATTTTGAGGCATCTTCCTATTCAAAAACCATTTCACATTTTGAACATCAAAAAGATTGGATTGAAATGGACAGATTAAATTTGATTAATCAACTGGAAATAACTTTGGATACATTTGTCCAAATGACTCCAAATTTTGAGAGAGGTCTTACAACTTTATTATCTACAACTTTGAAGAAGGATATTTCTCTAGATTCGGCTGTATGAATAGCCAACTTGGCGATGCAAGTGGAGGGACAAATTGTTAATGCAGACAGTCCACTCCTTGGGCTATAAATACTCTCCCCTTCTCTCCGTGAGAGGGGTTGGAATTTTAGAAAAGAGGAGATCATATTGGCACAACCAAATCCTTTCCAAAGGCTTGGGAGTACCTTAAATACTCAAGTTTTCACTTCAGAGACCTTTCCTCCTCTCTTTGTTTTCATTTACTTTTATGTTCTTCATTGTTGTAATTTTGTAAGTCCTTTCTTTTGTAATTCTGTTTTAATGAAAATTTCTTCTTCAATATCTCTTATTCTCATCCACCTTCTGTAGTTTCATATTAATTTTATTAAAGTAGTTTAAATTCATTTGAATCCCCTTCCCTTCTTTTGCTTCCTCATTCAATCGAAAATCCATTTTTAATTATCATCATTGTTTGTGTGTGTGTGTGTTCGACGTACCACTCTTTTCCAATCCCTTTCTTTTTCTTATATTCTTAATTTATCATCATAATTATTATAACCAGACTATTAAACACCAAAATGGATGAGTAAATATCTCATTGGGGTGAGTCAAAATTTAGGTATGTTAAGTGATTGAGAGTGTTTGCTCGATGAGTATTCGTTAATTTAACATTGTGTATGTTGGACTTAATATGTCATGGATTAATGACATATTTTTTTTAGCATGTGGTTTCCATATATTATTGGAACCATAAATACACTACCATAAACAAGTACTGATTGAGATTAGAATCCTAGTTAAGTTAAGTCTTGGAGTAAAGCTTTAACACTTAGGAATTCCAATCGACGTCATCTTGTGAAATGGGTGTTAATTTAAATGCTATATAAAGCAAAGCTCAAGGATATCACAAGCTTAAATCCCTAATAATGAACTCACCCCAATCTTTATCAATTTGTTAAATCAATTATATTCAATCAATCATTTCAATTAAGCTCTGCAAACAAACCCCCCTAATCAAAATACGATCAACTAAAAACAACTGACTATAAAAAAGTATCATTGCCGAGGATTCGACCGGAGTGCTGCTATACACATTAGCAGAGCATCGGAACTTTGACTGGTCGATAGGCGACAATCAGCCGTGTGTTTCATCTCTCTCTCTAATTCTCCAAAAGTTCCACAACCGAATATTTTCCAAGCCAATATAATAAAAAGGCTCCCCAATATTATAATATTACCATGCATTTCAAAAGGATTAAAATCCTTTCAATTTAATTAATGAAGATATTAATTAGATATGTTGGCACAATTAAGAGAAAAGGGAGGTGGAGAGTACACCCCAATTAAATGAAGGGTGGTGGCCTCATTAATTCAAAGGGGATTCCAAGAGTTTAATGGGGGTTCAAGGAGTTTAAAGGGGGTTAGGTGCTCGTGTGGGACCCACCACACAATATCCTCCCATGGGAGGTTATGTGGGGTGTGGGTCCCACATTTAACTCCTATTTGGAGGAAATAACCACCACTTAAAAATAAAATTGTGTAACACAACAATTTTATTTAATTTATTATGAATCCCCAAAAATTAACTCCCACTCTCGACCAAATGAAACTATGGAAAAGGTCCCCTTAGGTGAATACCGGTGCTATGAGTTCATCGGTGTCCTCGGATTTCAATTCCAAGAACCAGTTCAAAAGATAGAAAAACTCGCACGTACGTTTACTGAACGTACCCGAACAAAACTTCAGAAATTGATTCCGAGCACACCGGGCCTCGGAATCAGGCGCCGTCAGAAATTGCGGACTCATAAAATTCCAAATAAATTAAGAAAAAAATTTACTTGAAATTTTAGGGTCTTTACATTACCCCCACCTTAGGTATTTACATCCCCGTAAAGCTAAAATACATACTAGGAAAACAAATGAGGGTACTGAGCACACATCTGAGCCTCCCACTCCCAAGTGCTCTTCTAGAGGTTCTCGTGCTTCCAGCGAATGCACACTAGAGGAATCCACCGTCCACATAGGACCCACTCCTGTCGATCCTCAATCTCCACTGGGACCTCCGTGAATGTCGCCCCGTCATCGATGTCCATCTCCTCATGGTTGATGATGTGTGACGGTTCGTGCATGTATCTCCTCAGATGATATACGTGAAAGACGTTGTGCACCCGGTGCAACTGAGGTGGAAGGGCCAGGCGGTAATCCACCTTGTCTACCCTACTGAGGACCTGAAAAGGACCAATGAATCATGGAGATAACTTGCTGCCCCGGCCAAATCTCTGTATACCTTGTTGAGGTGAGACCCGTAGGAAGACGTGGTTGCCATCCTCAAACTCCAGTGGTCTCCGTCTCCGATCATCATAGGACTTCTGCCTACTCTGTGCAGTCTTCATCTGCTCCTGGATGATCTGCATCTTCTCCGTCATAGCCTGCACTATTTCTGGTCCTACAAGTGCTGACTCTCCTAGTTCAATCCAGCACAGAGGTGATCTTCAAGGTCGGTTGTACAGTGCCTCGTAGGGTGCCATCCCGATGGTGGAGTGGTAGCTGTTGTTGTATGAAAACTCCACCAAGGGTAAGTGATCCTCCCAGTTGTGACCAAAGTCGAGGACACATACACGGAGCATGTCCTCGAGAGTCTGAATGGTCCTCTTAGTCTGACCATCCGTCTGAGGATGGAAGGCGGTTCTCAAACGAAGCTGCGTCCAAAAAGTCTCATGTAACCCCTTACATAGTTGGGAAGTGAAATGAGTATCTCAATCGAAGACAAAAATCAATGGCACACCATGAATTCGTATGATCTCCTGAATGTAGAGGCATCCCAGGCTCTCTACTGATCCCTTCTCTCTGATCAGTAGGAAGTGGGCCGACTTGGTGAGTCGATCAACAATCACCCAGATAGAGTCATGCCCTCTGGATGTGCGTGGTAGTCCTTTCACGAAATCCATGGATATCCCGTCCCACTTCCACTCTAGAACCTCTAAGTGTTGTACCAAGCCTACTGGTACCTAGTGCTTTGCCTTCACTTGCTGACAAGTGAGGAATCGAGAGACAAAATCTGCTACTACTTTCTTCATACCTGGACACCAGTGCTGTCGTTTGAGGTCCTGATACATCTTCGCCACTCCTAGATGTACCGCTAGAAGGGAAATGTGGAACTCCCTCAACCCCTCCTCATGTAGTGAAACGGGTACCATGGTACATCCTCTGAAGAGGATGACGTGCTCCCCGCCTTCAGAAAACCCATCAGGTGCCTGTCCTGAGAATATCTGAGCATGTCACGTCTCATAGTCAACGTCCCCACACTGTGCCTCTCTAACTCACTGAAGGAGTGGAGGAGTGACTGTGATAGACTGTAGAAAGGCTTCTCCATATCTATCCACAAAGTATATCTGCAACGCAGCCAGCTGCTCTGTCGCCTCTCCAAGTAGCTGAATGCCCGATCTCCTACTGAGAGCATCTGCTACAACGTTCCCCTTCCTAGGAGTATAGACTATCTCTAAGTCATAGTCCTGGAGGAACTTGGGTCATCGTCGCTGTCTCAGGTCCAAGTCCTTCTGTGAGAAGATATACCTGAGACTCTGGTGGTCAGAGTAGACTATAAAGTGATCACCCATCAGATAGTGTCACCACATCTTCAAGGCGAAGACCACTGCTGCTAAATCTAGGTCATGGGTAGCATAGTTCTGCTCGTGCTGTCTCAACTTCTGTGAACCATACGCAATCACTGCTCACTCCTGCATCATGACACACCCGAGTCTGGTCCCTGATGCGTCACAATAAACGACGTACCCAACGCCCTCCTCTAGTAGCCTTAAGATGGTTGCACTGGTCAATCTCTGCCTCAGCTCCTGAAAGCTCTGCTAGCATCTCTCTGACCACACGAAGGGTTTCCCATTCTTTTTCAATGGTGAAAGCAGTGCTGCAACTCTAGAGAAGTCTGGCACAAATCTCTGATAGTATCCGGCCAGACCCAGGAAACTTCGTACCTCCGTCACACTCCTGGGTGGCTCCCAAGAAAGTACTGCAAACTCTAGCCTCCGAGATGACATTTCCCAAGAAGTGAACCTCTCGAATCCAGAATTGGAACTTCGAGAGCTTACCATAAAGCTGGTTCTCTTGGAGTGTGTCCAGTACTACCTACAAATGGTAGGCATGCTCCTCCTCAGTAGTCGAGTAAATCAGTATGTTGTCGATGAAGACTACGACAAACTGATTGAGGTAAGGCTGGAAGATCTTGCTCATGAGACTCATGAACATTGACGGTGCGTTGGTTATGCCGAAGGGCATAACCAAGAACTCATAATGGACATATCGACACCTAAAGGTTGTCTTAGTCACATCCTCGTCTCGAACTCTGAGCTGGTGATAGCCTGACCTAAGGTCTATCTTCGAGAACCATCATGATCCCTTGAGTTGATCAAAGAGGTCATCAATCCTCGGGAGTGGGTACTTGTTCTTCATGGTCACCTGATTCAGGTTACAGTAGTCGACACATATTTGCAAGTTCCCATCCTCCTTCTTGGTGAATAAAATTTGAGATGCCCAGAGTGAAACACTGGTTCAGATAAATCCCTTTCCCTACAAGTCCTCTAGCTATACCCGTAGCTCACGATGCTCGGTGAGAGACATCCGATATGCTAGAGTAGATATCAGTTTTGTCCCAAGGTACAGGTCAATGTATAAGTCTACCTCTCTGCTAGGAGGTAATCCCGGAATGTCATCAGGGAAAACATATGCATACTGATCTACCACAACAGGAAAACTCGGACTCCACACATCAACCGCTCCGAGGATGAGACTAGCCAACTGATGTGTGATTGGATACCCCCCTCCTTTGTGTAAGTCCATCCTCTGCTGTAAAGGCTCTTTTCTCACTGGTGAAGGTGAACTTGGTCCCATCCATGCAGATACACCACACTTTATGCCTAAAATAGTCAATCTGAGCATGAACTGTGGATATCCAGTCCATACCTAAGATGATGTCATAAGGCCTCGAATCCGCTACAAGAAGATCACAGCCAAAGATCTTGCCTCCTAGAGTAAGCTCACACTTCCGTCACTAGTGCATAATTGTCGAGTCTACTCCCGTAGGAATATCTAGCTGTAAGGATCGATCCAACAGCTCCATCGGAATCTCCAAGCTCCGAACAAGGGCAGCAGCAATAAAATAATGACTCGCACCTGTGTCTATATGTACTGCAACAAGGGTGGAGTGGACACAGATAGTACCTCGAATCATCTCAGGTGCTCCGTGGTCATAGGCCTCAACTGCCTGGAGCTGAGCGTGCCTCTGTCCGCCGGCTCCCTGTGGTTGGGGTGGACCTCCTGGTAATGGTGGTGGTAGTGCCTCGAAACATCGTCCACCACCCGCTGCTCGGCCTGCTCCTCTGCCACGACCGCCTGCTCCCAATGGACCACCACAGTCAAACCTCTGACTCTACTTGGGAGGTCCCTCTACTACTGCTGCTCGTCCGCATGGCAGGTCAGGAAGTCTCAAGCCATGTGACCCTGCCCGCTGCATGCATAGCACTGCATGCCCCTCGTATGGATGGCTCTATTTCGTGTGCCCCGCACAACCAAACATGTATCCCGAGGTCACCCACCTTATGGCTTGGTCCGGTTGGACCTCTACATCAACTGTCTACTACCGGCTGCAGAAGACTTCGCCATGTGTCGTCCTGCGGTGGGTCTTTCCGCTGGTGACTGCTCAGTGAGAAAACTCTCCACTAGATAGGCTCGCTCCAGCACCCCCGCCTGCGTAGAGATGCTGATGGGAATCGTCAAAGCCCTGATCTCATGCCTGAGTCCCTTCTCAAAGGTTTGGGCCATGAAGAATGGGTCTCGTACCATATCAGTGGAGTAGCGTGAGAGGTAGGTGAACCTCGCTGAGTACTGAGCTACTGTCATGCTGCCCTGCTGTAGATGAAGTAACTCCTGAATCTGCACCGTATGAAGGGTGGATGGAACAAACTCCTAGTGGAAGAGACTCTCGAAGTCTGTCCAGAGTAAAGATGCCTCGTCATGCACCTAGAGAATTAGGCTCCACCATCTGCCTATTGCTGCATGCAGGAGACTTGCAACAAGGATCACCATAAGGTCGGCTGGTGTCCCTACCAATCTGAAAACTCTCACGATATACTCCATCCAATCCTCAACTGCCTATGGTTCTGTCTCTCCCCAGAACCTGGGTGGCCTATGGTGCTGGAACTCATGCAACACACTCAGGTGACATGCACTCTCTACTACTAGGGCTGGTGGTATCGGTGGCCCAGCTGGTAGTGGTACCGCTGGTTCTTCCTCTATGATGGGGCCCTACACCGAGGCCTCGTCGCTCGGTGGGCTACCATTTCGTATATAACTCGGAACCCTAGATGTCTGCCTTCGTGGGGACATCCTGAAAAGATACAGGTGTGCCACGGTCAAAAAGTATACCTGTTGTGCTGACATAGATAATCACAAAGAAAACTTTTCAAAGGAAACACACACGCAATTAGTGTTTTCGTGCACTGAGTCGGAAATCAGAGGTCAGGGTCCTGGTGTATGGATACGTCGGCCGCCGCACCAACATTGTACTCCCTCAACTGAAAACCACACTCAATACTCTTAACACCATTTATTCATAGAAAATAATGATTAGAGTCCTTAGTTATGCGGTAGAACCGACTCCTCTGATACTAATTTGTCATGACCTGTCCTCGGGGCCCGTGTCGTGACTACCCCATGCACGCCTTCCATAGGCCAGGGGCTGGCGACTATCACCAAAGGTGCAATCCCGACAAAAGGGAAGGCATTTCCATTTTACCTGTAACACACACACATAGTCTGAACACAAGCAGAAGTGGTAACAACTGGAAATAAACACTAAGTAAACTGTATACAAGAGATAGTGCTAAAAGTAAAGGGGTCGGAAATACAAGCCCAATTGTAAAGTACTACTCCAGAAAAGTAAATAGAAACTACTGAGTCGTCCTCCCGAAATACCACCTTAAGGGTGGGTACAAATGGACTCCTCAGTACCTTAGGTCCATCCGTCTACTCCATGTATGTCTTGCCAAGTGGTCCACCTCCAAGTACCATCGGGCTCTACAAGTCTCTATCTCGATCAGTGCTGCCCGTCGTCTGCAACCAACAAAAAGAAGTGTGGGCATATCTCATGCAGGGGTGAGTATAACAATACTCAGTAGGGACCCCAAGACCCCCGAAGGTATCCCATAATCCACGAAGGATAAACCATAGAAGAAAGATACAACCACGAATTATCAACTAACCCTACTTAGGTATATTCCCATACATATACCAAAGTTATCAATCTCAGATTAGCTCCATCTCTAAATCTCAAGCACAACCTAGTCCACACAGGAAGTAAAGTCAATCAAATTGATGATAATGATTGAAATTTAAGACTCAAATCACATAGGTATACATTTTTTGTATAGCGATAGAGTTGATTGGTTGTATTCATTAATTCATCTAAGCCATCGAACCCACGTAGGATCCAAGTATAGAAGTCATCACTTTCGAACCCACGTAGGATCCAAGTACAGAAGTCGTCACTTTCGAACCCACATAGGGTCCAAGCACAGAAGTTGTCACTGTCGAACCCATGTAGGATCCAAGTACAGAATTCGTCACTGTCGAACCCACGTAGGATCCAAGTACAGAAGTCGTCGCTGCCGAACCCATGTAGGATCCCAGTATAGTAGTCGTCGAAGTCGCAACCAGCTCTAGGGTTCCCACACATAGCACGCTCGATTCCGAGAGGGTCCACTTCTCGAGCAAAGGGGTCGATACATCAACTATCATGAAGTCTATAGTTGATGTATCACGAAGTTCCGTCTCATTGAAAAGAACCCAATGCGACAGACGACGCGTCAATCAGACGCCCGATCTGAGAGTTATTGGCTTTTCCGTTCCAGGGGCCCGGTTGGAATTGTACTCGTTCCAAACACGACCATTTTCCAAAGTTATCCAAAACGGACTTAGAGTATCACAAAAGGATTGTCTCGTCACGAGGATCCCAGTGCCGCTAATGGTGCGTCGATCGGACGCACGATCTAGAAGATATTCGCTTTTAAGCGTAACGGGCCCGGCCCGTCATGCCCAGTGGGCTAGCGGGTCGGCCCGACCAGGCTCGGCGGGTCCGACCTGGCTGGGGGTCAGCCCGACCCGGTGGGGCACGGTCTAGCCTGGCGGCTGTGGCCCGACCCGTGTGAGGGCGGCCCGACCCGTGTGAGGGCGGCCCGACCCGTGCCGGTGTCCGGGGAACGGGCCAGAACTCCTGTAATTCATCACAAAGCCCTTTTGATTCCATGAAATATACTGTGAAGGACTAGTCTGAATATGGGACATGTGCTGGAGGATATCAGAAACCCAAGCCAGGTTTTTGGTTTCAGAATACATGATGTTCAACGACTCCCAGAGTTTCTTGACTGTATTCGTCGTGCGGGTGACATCCTTGACTGGTCGATCCATTGAATTAACCAGCAGAGTGAAGATCGTGCTATCAACAAGCTTCCACAAACGGTATTTGGGGTCAGTAGAAGCCGGGGGAGGATTATCAAGGTGATAATCCAGGTCCATTCCGATCAGGGACATCACCACAGTCTTTCTCCAGATAGAGAAATTTGTGGAGTCCAACCAGTCATAGACAAAGCGGGTGGAGGCGGTGATCATCTGAGGCAGAGGGGGGGATTCTTCTATGGAGGCATCAGGTAGCGGTCGAAGACATAGTTGTGGGCAGTGCCAGAATCAGCGGGGGTCCAGGCATGCCAGAAATCCGTGAATGGTCCTGTGCAGCGGAGGTGACGGGCAGAGAGCTCGCCATTGGAGGCGAGCCGGATAGAGTGATTATCCAATGAAAATACAAATTTTAATTATATTTTACTGGTATTAAATGTTAATTTTTGATCTTATGGGCCTAAGTTAGTGGATTTTAATTTTGAACCTCCATTCTTATCATTTGTACAGTTCATGCCTAATGTACACCAATTTAGGCCCAATGATTCATCTGATTTTAAGGATTGTAATTATCTATATTTTAATTTGATATTCTGGTAACTGTATCTACACTTAAATATGAACATTTTTTATTCAGGGATCATTGGAGGATTCATAAAGGATGATGGATATATTTGGAGATGAATGGAAGCAATTCTAGAGAAGGCAGATTGGACACCAGCCCACTGATGACAATGTGAGACCCACATTACAATCCCAATGAAGCCAAAATTTCATGGGATTATATAAGGAATATAGAGGAACAAATAATTATTCAGGATCTAGTGATAATTCTGCCTCCATGGTGGTCATTAAGGCGACCCAATTTGGAGATAAAATTCTGCGCCAGATTCTGCGGCCCAGAAAAAAAAATCTTACCAATATAATCATATCTCTGAATAAACTACTCCAAATGGGCCCAAATTTTACAGACGGTTAGAAAACACCCGGGGATATATTTTCTTATTCTATGGAAAACTCTAATTCTGACATATATAATGTCTTCCAAGTGCGTTTGTTCGGTGGATGAAAATTGTATGCCACCTCGGGTCAAGGGTGCAGAAATCAACTCTCCCTCAACTTTCCACCCACCTATGGCCTGCCATAATCAAGTGGGATGATTTGTACTATTGGAGGCTCAACCCAAGACTCCCAAAATGCCTATTTAAGGCATTTATGGTGGAGGAGTTGACCATCTTTGAACTTTGTTTTCATCTTAATGTTATGCTTCCAATTTGTCTTTGTAACGTTCTTCCTTCACATGTAAGTTGTTTTAATTCATCCTAGTTTCTTAATAAAAGTTCTTCTTTTCCTCTTATTATATTTTTCTTAATATCTATTTGATACCATTGGTTTAAGGTGTGAATTTATTCACACCAAACCTTGTGAAATTATTCACACAACGGTGGAGTGATCATTTTCTTTTTATTTTTTTCTTTACTTCTTCAATTCCTCCCTCATTAGTCTACTTTCTGCATCCATTGAAACCATAACATCAATGGAGGGATAACCCAATTATGGGTTAATCTGAGGGAGTATCAAGGGGATGTATTGGATGTTATTTATCATCCCATTAATGTCTAATCACTTCCTTAATTGAGATTTTTATTTGATGATTTTTAAACTCCATCGTCCTTGTTGAATTTAAGGCCACACACTTCAAGTGCTAATACGAACCTTTACCTTGAAGTGATAAAAACTTTGATCCTTCAAGTGTATAGGTGATTAGTATTAAAATTTTTAGGTATTAAACCAGTAAGTTATGATTTTGTTTTATCTTATTAAATGAACCCATCTCAAATATAAGAAATTGAAATCATTGAAAAGGAAATACGTCCAATCCACCCCGAGCGATAACCTAGGATCAAATCATTATTTTAAATTGAATTTACTTAAATCTGTTAGTTATCCTTTAAACCCATATAAAATCAACCCAAGTCATCCAATTAATATCCAAAAACAGTCCATAGAATGTACGTGTCTATAGGTTTCTTCTTAGGTCTCTGAGGATTCGATAACCCAAGCTAAACTACAAGGACCATTCTACCTTCTTCTCTTGGGTAAATTTTAGCGTGAATAAAAATTTTGCACCATTTATGGGGACCCAAGTAATTCATATAAACACCCATTATATTCTCCCCCATTTCTTCTTTTCTCATCCAAATTCTCTTATCTTGTCCCTTTCTCATTTTTTTCTTTTGGTGCACTTTCGCCTACACCCGCGATCAATCAAACCGTCTAGTTAGGGTGGATAGTCCTAGGGTTGGGGAGTCAAGTACACCAAGAGAACTCTTTCCATTAGATCCTAATCTTCCCAATACTCTAGAGTCCAAAATTGAGCCCATTTCAATGGAATTTCTTCAAAGAAATCAACTCATAAACCCGGGTGGAAACCAAAATGGAAACCCAAATGAGGCAGCCCCAAACTTGGGGAATGCAGTTTATCAAACCATGAATGACTACCTCACACCTTCCTAGACCAATTCCCCCTCATTCATTAGACACAAATCCCTAGGATATTCCAACTACATATTTAAACCCCACGTCCAAAACCACCTTCCCATATTCCATGGAATAGAGTCTGAGATACCCTACCTTCACATTAAGGAGTTCAATGACATTTTAGAAACCATGTGTCCCCCACATCAGCTAGAATCAGCTAAGATGAGGCTATTTCATTTTTCTTTAAAGGATCGAGCTAAAAATTGTCTAAAAAATTTGATACCATCATCCATCAACTCTTAGGACCAACTAAAAAAGAAAATTCTACAAAAAATACTTTCCCCACCACAAAACAATTTCACTTAAAAAGAGTATCCAAAACTTTTTTTGAAAAAGAGGGAGAGTCATTCTATGAAACATGGGAGAGGTTCAAAGACACTCTAAACATGGTTCCACACCATGTTTTTTCTATTCCTGAACAAGTGATAATTTTCTATGTAGGGTTGGGTCTGGGGAACGAACAATTCATTGACATGATGTGTAATGGAACCTTTAAAAACAAAGCCCCAAATGATGCTTATGAGTATCTAGAAAGCCTTTCTGAACAAAACCAAACATGGGGAACATCACCTTATTATGAAAAGCCACAAAGAACTACTGGAATTCATACACTTAGAGAGGAGGAAATCCTTAGGGATAAACTCGTAGCACTCTCTAGGATGGTTGAAGAGATAGACTTTAGGAAAGTCCATGAAATCCAAATTGTTGACCCTGTTTGCACAATTTGTGACAAACATGACCATAAGATAGACAACTTCCCAACCATTCCATCCATCAAGGATATTCTTTTAGGAGGACCCCTATCGGAAGTAAATGATTTTAACTTTCAAAAGCCTCAATACCAAAACAACTTCAACCCAAGGTATAATGACTACCCAGGCTTCTGCTGGAAAGATAACCAATAACCTAGCCAACCACAGGGACAAAATCCTTACCCCCATCAGAACTACCAAACCCATAACCAGTTCCAAAACCAACCTATCAAATACTAACATCCACCAGTCCATTTTCAACAAACCATCCCACCTCCAAAATATCCCCCCAGGATAAACCAATCTTCTCAAGCACCAACCCAAACTATTCCACAAATCCTACTAGAACAACTGTTCAAGCAAATGGAAAGGATGAACTCAGAAGACTCTTCCCTTAAACAAGAACTTTATACCATCAAAAATGGAAAGGCACCCATGCCTACTCAGGCGGTTCCATCCTCAGCTTATAGGGGAGAGTCAAGTTGTACTCAAACAACTCATGAACAACTAAAGGTTGTGAATGTTTTAAGAAGTGGGAAATCAATTGAGAAACTAGAACAACTAATTCAGAACCCACCTGAAGTTTCAAACTTGGATGAAAATTCAAATGAACCAAATGATCAAACTGAAAAACACGATAACATTTTCAAAGAAACAACTCTTCAATAAACAACCCCACAACCTGCACCATTTCCTCAACGCATGAGGGGGAAAACCAAGCCTGAATTTAGTGAAACATTTAGGGAAATCTTCTCATAGTTCAAGTTGAACATTCCCCTTCTCGATGCAATCCAAACCATACCTTCCTAATAAAAGTACCTTAAGGACTTTTGCACTTTTAAAAGAAAATTTTCACATAAAAACTAAGTCCTTTTGGATGCTAATGTGATTACCACCATTAAAGGGACCATTCCTCCTAAGTTGAAAGACCTGGGTTTCCCTTAAATCAATGTTGAACTAGGAGAGATCAAAGTTGTCAAGGCCTTGTGTGACCTAGGTGCTAGTTTCAATCTCATCCCATATGCTATGTACTGCCAGTTAGGCCTAGAAGAACTCCAACCCACATTTGTCACACTTCAACTTGTTGATCGTAGCATTAGGGTTCCAAAGGGGATTTTAAAGGATGTTCTGGTAATGGTTGAAAACTTCATCTACCCTGCTGACTTCATTGTCCTTGACAACCATACAAACTTAGGAAATAAGGAACAAACCCCAATTATCCTTGGTCGTCCCTTCCTTGCAACAATCAACTCTGTTATCTGAGTCTGAAATGGGAACATGACCATCACCTTTGGAAACATGAGTCTAGACTTGAACATCTATAATGCAAGCTCACAAATAGGGGATGATGAGGACATTCATGAAGTAAACATGATAGGAATCATTGATAATGAATCCATAAAACATCAAGGAATATTTTATGGATGTTTAAGTCAGGATGATATTGATTTCCTTTGTTTACATGAAGGAATTTTATCTCCTTGGATTGAATCATTTTCAAATTGCTATTATGATAAAGTCTTAGGTCCAACAATCAGTGAAACCTTTCAGCAAACCACATTCATGGAGACCAATCAAACTTCCTTCCCTAAATTTGATCAAACCAATCTTGTAGCTAAAACTTCTATATGTGGGGAATAAATCCTATCTGAAACTCTAAAAAAAAGAAATTGATATTGATCCAATGTCCCGATATTCTACTGAAATTCTGAACCAACCTGATCTTGAATTGAAGGAACTTCCTGCTGCACTCAAGTATGACTTCCTAGGGGACAATAAAACACATCCTATTGTCATTTCTTCTTCTCTTGAATCCAATAATGAGAGTATTCTTCTAGATGTCCTTAGGAAACATAAGAAAGCCATTGGTTGGACCTTGTCTGATATTCCTGGGATTAGCCCACTTATCGGGACTCATAGGATTGTTCTGGAATCTGATTCAAATCCATGTTGTCAACCTCAACGACGACTCAATCCTAATCTCATGGATGTATTAAGAAAAGAACTTCTAAAATTGTTAAAATCTAGTATCATATATCCCATAGATGAGAGTGAATAGGTGATCCCAATCCAAGTGGTTCCAAAAAAGGCTGGAATCATAGTGATAACCAATGAGGATGGATAGATTCTTCCAATAAGGGTGAGTAGCAGCTGGAGAGTCTGCATCGACTATAGGAAGCTAAACTCATTTACCAAGAAGGGCCATTTCCCCTTACCATTCATTGACCAAGTCCTTGAGAGATTGGCAGTTCATGCCTTCTACTGTTTCTTAGATGGGTACTCGGGCTATAATCAAATTGAGGTCTCCCTAGAGGATCAAGGGAAGACAGGATTCACATGTCCATTCGTCACCTTTTCTTTCAAATGCATGCCCTTCGGGTTTTTCAATGCCCATGGAACCTTCTAGCGGTGCATGATGGGAATATTCTCAGACATGGTATGGGATTTTCTTGAGGTCTTCATGGATGACTTCTCTATCTTTGGGGATTCATTTAAGGGATGTCTGAGGAATGTAGAGAGAGTCTTGTCAAGATGTGATGAAAAGAATCTGGTCCTAAACTGGAAAAAATGTCATTTCATGGTTAAAGAGGGACTAGTTCTAGGCCATCTAGTCTCAGGTAGGGGTATTGAAGTTGATAAATCCAAGGTTGACATCATTCGTCACCTTCTATCACCCAAAACTGTCAAGGAAGTGAGGTATTTATTAGGACATGATAGTTTCTATAGAAGATCCATCAAGGAAATTAGTTCAATCTCCCATACCCTTTGTGATCTCCTAGTAAAGGATTCTCCATTTGATTGGATAGAAAGCTATGAGGGTTCATTCTCAACCCTCAAATACTCTATCACCTCTCCTCGCATTATGAAATATCTAAATTGGAACATTACTTTCGGACTTATGTGTGATGCCAATGAATTTGTTGTAGGAGTTGTGTTAGGAGAACGTTGTGATAAAATTCCTTATGTCATTGCTTATGCAAGAAAATACTTAAATGATGCCCAAATCAACTACACCACTACTCAAAAGGAGTTACTTGTTATTGTGTTTTCTATAGAGAAGTTTAGGTCCTACCTCTTAGGATCCCCCATAACTGTGTTCACTGACCACTCTACACTAAAATACCTCTTCCAAAAACAACATTCTAAGGCTAGACTAATTAGTTGGTTCCTTCTCTTACAATAATTTGACCTCACAATCAAGGATAAAAAGGGCGTTGAAAATGTTGTAGATGATCACCTCTCTAGGATGGAATTCAAAGACAACTCAAATCACAATTATATTTCTAATTCATTTCTTAATGAACACCTATAATCTGTGAGTGACTGCCCATGGTATTCCTACATAGCCAATTTCTTAGTTACAGGAGTCATTCCAAAATTCTTAAGGACTCAAGCTCGAAGGAAATTCCTTTATGATGTTAGACTGTAACACCCGAGATTTTATGAGAAATATTTTGTTTTTATGTATAATTTTATATAAAGGAATATTTCATTACACACAAAACTAGCTTGGATTTCTTTACACGCAATCGCGACCTTCCACGATAGCGTGTGTTGTACACAATACCGATTTTCACTAAACAACGATATGCTATTAAAATATTATTAAAACTAGCTGTTATGAATAGTAATACCCACTTTTTGAAATTTTATAAATTTTATCTATAAAAATGGACTTCATTTTTGGATTTGGAATATCGAAATTAGCCTAGGGTGAAATTTTGGTATTTTTCTGAAAAACTTTCAATTTTTGATGAATAGTGAAAACACTGGGTTACTATTTAAAAACTGACTTTTTATTTAAATAATTATTTATTTAAATTTATTTTAGGTCAAAATTGATACATAATACCAATATAAGTTCAATGTAATTAATTTGAGTCATTTTATAATAATTTTAGATATATAAAAATTTTATTGAACTTTTCACCGTCTTTTACCCACCTCCTAGGAGAATTTGCAAATTTACATAAAACGTAATTTTACCGCTTCTGTGAGTGAAATTTCAAAAATCCGAGAGACAAAGTTAATATCAAAGACTAAAATTTGGTTCAATAAGATGAAAATAATTTTTGGTGAATAGTAACTTTTTAATTTTATTTACCACGGTTAAAAGTAAATAGGGTAATTAAGGGTAAAAATGATATTATTATTACCCTAACACATGTCCTAATTCTATTGGATAAGTTTAATTCCACCAAAAACAACCTTAGGAATAAAATATGACCATTTAGGTCCACTTGGATTAGATTAGGACATTTATTATTAATTTATTTAAAGAAGGGTTAAAATAGTTAAAATCAAAGTTTAATAACTAAATCATTTTTAATATAGGGTAATAAATAAGATAAATTAGACTATAAATATTCATTAGAAATATAAAAATATTTCCTAAATAATGGTATTTTATTTATATTTTTTAAACTTTAAATAATTTAATTTATTTATGACACAATGATGATGCAGTAATTACCTTACTAAGGAAATATTAACATAATTGATATTATAAATACCAAAATAAATGTAATTTGAGACTTTTTCTGAATTCCACTAATTTTATAGGTTAATATGACATGTTAGTATTGATTTAATTAACTTTTTTCGAACTAATCATGTTGTTATTATTTTCACAAAAATCAAGTACCAAATAGTGTCAAAATTGACATAAAATAGTTTTTAAAACAAATATTATATTATTAATTGTTATTTTATTCCTAAAAATCTATGGTTAGGCCAAATGACTTAGATAAGGTTATATATATTAATAATTAACAACTTGGGGTTCGTTTGGCTTGTTATAGTAAGTTTATTAACCTTATAGTGTAAGAAAACAAGAAGACATAGTAAAAGTTAAATTATTTAACTTAGAGTAAAATCTAAATGATAAGGTTAAAATAGTAACCTAAAATTTTCTAAAACCCATTGGTTGAGAGGATTTAGACCCATCCCACCTTATATTCTAAATAAATCAATTTGTAGCTATTAAAAACCGAATATGACTTTGTTAGGTCCACTAGGCTGAATACCCTGAGAGGGGGGGTGAATCAGGGTATGACTAATTAAAAATTAATGCCCGTTCTGATCTTGTTTCGCTGTTAAGCAAAACACTCTTCTCTCTCTTTCCTTCTACACAATATAAATAGAAAGTAAAGCAAGTGCAGGACACAACAATTTTACTTGGTTCACCGCTAAGGGCTACGTCCAAGGAGCATACGCCGACAAGTTTCCGGTCGTACCAAATTCCACTAATCTTCACTAGTTGTGGATTACAAGGTTCGGGCTAGATCACTTCTATGTCCAGGCTCACTGCCTTTACAAATTTAGGGTCATCTCACTGCTTTCCCAAGGGTCACTCCCTATCTCTCTCTCTCTGGCTCACTGCCGGTGGAGAGGATCACCTTCTTCCTCTTCCTAAGCTCACTGCTCTTGGAAGGAATTCACTCACAGTTTATAGACCTGTAGGTCTCTTCATTTGCATAAATGAATGCATCTTCCTCTGTGTGTAGATGCTCTGTTGAAGTACAAATTTCACCCGTAGATGAATATCTCTTTGCACCGAAGGTATCGGGCAACGTACCAGCTTCCACGCAGTCCGAGAAGCACCGCTGGAACAAAGCCTTACTTGGCGCGCAAATCTACCTCGACGCGCAAGTATCGGCGCGCAAGTCACAATGGGCGCGCAAGTCCTCCTCTGACACTTGCGCGACACAAGCTTCCTCAACTCCAAACTTGTGCGACTCACTTCTTTTTACGCCCAAACCAATATTGGCGCACAACTGCCAACCGGCGCGCAACTTCTAACACCGGCGCACAACTTCAACTACTGGCGCGCAACTTCACCTGCGCGACCACACACACCACCTGCGCGACCACCACACCTGCGCGACGGGAGCTCTGATTTCTCAAAGATTTGAACTCCGGTCGAAAATGATGAGGGGTGGTCCAGTATTTATAGGCAATCTGACCACCCTGCGTGACGGCGCGCAAGTCACCTGCGCGACCCCGTTTCAGCGCGCAAGTCCCCTGTCATTTTAGACACTTGCGCGACCAACTCCCAAACTTGCGCGAACCTACTTCCTTTGCCATATTTTGATCTTCTGATCTTGAAAAACATATGGCGCGCAAGTTTCCTATTCTCCAAGTCCTCGGCGTGCAAGTCCCTTTGCCAAAAACACTTTTCTTCATTTGCCAATTTTCAGGCCCAAAAATTTGGCAAACACTGTAAAACGGCGCCACCTTGTATCTGTTCTTTTGTACCGCCTCCAGATCATCCATTCCTTTTATCGACGTTCTTGGATCAAACATGGATCGTTGACCTCAGCTCTTTAACTCGACATTCCACCATGAAATCCTCTTTGTCAACAAAGTTGTATGTCATCGTTTTTCTTTGTCAACAACCACTACTCAGATGTCCACTTTGTCAACAAACACAATCACCTCAAAAATGCTTCAATGATACCTTGAGGGATTTTTTCCCAACAAACTTTATAATAAAATAATATTTTAAGTTTTTCCTAAGGTGCCCCTCTCCTCTCTTATAAAAGGGCACCTACTCCCTCTCCTCCTCACACCACTTTGAGCCTTCAATCTCGGCCAAACCATGCCAAATTATATTTTCAACTTCCCTAGAAACATCCTATAGGTCCTGGTCTTCTTCAAATACCATCTTTAGTTCCCTAAGAGGAGGTTAAGAAGAGGCGCTTCAAAGAAGAGGTAATGTCCGTTACCGATTCTTTCAACTTTATTTCTTCTTCTACTTCTTATTATTTAGTTGTTTCATTATAAAGTAATAAAATAAGTATCACTAATATACTGATATGTTATTATAAATATGAAACAACCCTATTTCACCTTCTATCCATCCTACGGAAAATGAAATCACCGCGTGTGCGTATGTACGGAATACCGTCTCCACGCCGTGGTGTAATCTATTTTCCACCACCACCTTAATTGGATGGGTATAATGGTGTAAAGAATAACTATATATGATTATTGTAAAGTGATATTGATTCTGAAATAGTATACATACACTTCAATACAATTCCATGATCATGGGAACGATATCATCGCTCGTGCGTACGTACGACCTACCATCTCCACGATGTGATGCGACTCGTTCTACATGATCTTCATTGCATAATGATTATATAAATGAATTTAATGAATAAATATGATATATATTACACTAATAACATTCTGTAAATGAGGTATCTATAACCTAAAAAAAGAAGAATAATAAGAATTTATTCGGGAAAACACGCATAAGAACAAAAAGCAATAAACACCCGAATAACAAGTAGCAATGAAATATTACTAATAAGAAGCTAAGAATATGAAAATATATGATATCATAACAATGAGTACGATTCTAGAATAAGTCAATAACATTATTTAAATCATTATATAGGAGGTTCGGACACGTACGAAGCAAATCGGACCTAAGGTAAGGGAAAATCTCGCAATCTCATTTTTATCCGAGGTTGTTTATACTTACGAATTTACTAGGGAATATTTATCTTCCACGTACATGTTTCCACAATATGTAATATTATTTCTATCCTCCTACAATTTTTTAAATCCAATTTTACCCTTTGGTGAGTTTTTATTAAAATATATGAAAGGAATCTTTTGTCGTTTTTTGAATGTGGTACTTTTTGACTTTTCTGGCCAAAGTACGAGAAGAACGTTTTTTTAACTTATATGACATGAATGGATTTTTAGAACATTATTTCCTTGAAGCTTCCTTTACAAGTTTTCAAGTTTATTTTTAATCAACTTCTTTTAGTTTAATATTATATGACATTTTAAGAAAGGAAAACATTTTTGAAGTAGAAAGGATATTTTCCTCAAGAATGGAGTTCAAGCGTTTTATCAAAATTATTTTCCATATAAGATAATATAGGGTTCTATTTCTATCCCTATTTTTACATTGATTTGATTATGTTATTATGGAATTATTTTTATGAAGTCCTTTTATCTTATATGGATTATGTTATGATGGCATGATGTTTAAGAATCCCATTTTTATTACATGGGTTATGCTATGATGTATGATTTATGATTTTGTGGAACCCATAAGAATGGTTTCATTATGAGATGGGTGGGACCTATATCTCCCTCCAATGCATTGGGTAATGATTTATATCTCATGAGATAGACATGGCTGGAACGACATGTTAATCTAGTTCAGTGATACAGGACTGAAACGAGGAGTGAACTCAGTTCAGTTATGGACTTTGTCCGCTAAGATAGTCTTGGTAATGAGTCTTGACTACTAAGAAATGATTCTATATGATTATGTGTGTATGCCAAAAAGTTTCAAGTTATTATTATTGGGATTACATTTCAATACTATGATTTACCCCATGTTATGAAATTATGATCTCTTTTGCAGGTTAAGATTTCCAAAATGTTTTGTTCTTATGAATATGATGTGATTGATATTTCTTTTGTTTTCTCTTACTGAGCATTTGAGCTCACCCTTTTGTATGTTTTCTTTTCCCCAGGTCAGGAAGAAGGTTATTAAGTAGGATATGCCAAAAGGGACTCTAGATATGATGAAATAAATGGGAGATAATATAGATGCTTTATGAACCAGTTGTTTATGTTTCCCAGTTTCTAAAGACACTATACCTATATGGTCCTACCATGGTTTTGTTATATGTTGTAATAAGTATGCTCAATTCTGAAGTAATAACAATGTATGTAAAGTTTGGGTTGTTATAGTTGGTATCAGAGGAAAGGTATAGTCAACCTTTGGAAACTAGGATGTGAAAGCCTTAGTAAGAACCCTAAGGATGTATCTAAGCATAGGACAATATCTTAGTGTTTTAGAAATGGACATGAATAACATATGATAAGACCATAAGTGTGAAATTTTATTCTTTATTATGTGGTTTTCCTATTATAATTAGTGTTGATCACACTATTCTTCTTGGTTTTAGTCAATGGCTGGAACCCGAAGGAACCGTGTTAATGCTGAATGCGGTGGGCAATGCAATGATTGTCCCCTTGAGCAACCAAACGTTATGGGAGTTGGAATGCAAAATCTTGTAGCCATGCTCACACAACTTTCTCAAGCTATGAATCATGCAGGACTTCCAAACGAGCAAAGGAAGGAGCAACATTCTATTGAATCCTTCATGAGGCAGCATCCACCCTCATTCATCAGGTCTACTGATCCATTAGTGGCTGAACAATGGATCAGTACCAATAAAAAGATATTTTCAGTTCTTCAATGTTCTGAACATGATAAAGTCATCTTAGCGGTATATCGTTTGGAAGGTGAAGCTGATAAATGGTGGAATATTATCAAGAATTCGAGGCCAAGAGATGAAAGTGAGTCCAAGGAATGGGATGAGTTCAAGAACTTATTTTTCAATAAGTACTTCCCTCGTATTCTTCGAACAAAGATGGAGAAGGAGTTTCTATAACTAAAGAAAAAGGATGATGAATCTGTTGGTACTTACGAAGCAAATTTTACAAGACTTGCAAGGTATTCTTCCAGAATTATTATCCAACCTGAGAGTAAGATCGATCAATTCTTTAGTGTCCTAAAACCAAGTCTTTGAAGGGCGTTAGCCATAAGGGACTTCAATAGCTACGAGGAAATCATTCGATGTGCTCTCAATGTTGAGATGGATATTAGAGTAACCCATCAGTCTTATGCATTTGATAAGAAGAGGAAAATGGAATTCAAAGGAAAATATAAAGAGCACACTGAAAAGAATATGAGTTTTACCTTATGCTCAATGTGTGGAAAGAAACATGGAGGGAGTTATCTTAAAGGGACAAGTAAATGTTTCAAATGTGGAAAAGAAGGTCATCGGGCATTTGAATGATGCAATGATGGGAAGAAGATTTCTAGTGAAGCGAACAAAGAAAAGGCTACAAAGAGTGCACCTCATACACTTCAATGTTATAAGTTAAAGGAAATGGGGCATTATGCTAATCAATGACCTAATACAAGGGTTGATGATGATGATCAACGTCAACAAACTCATAAGGATAAAGACAAAGAAAAGTCACATGCAATTTCTATCAGCGATGTGGAGTACGATAACGAAGTGGTGAAAGGTACACTTACCATCCACTCTAAAGTAGAAAATGTTTTATTTGATTTTGGATCCACCCACTATTTTATTTATGAAGAATTTTCTAAGGGTATCTCCATATTAACTCAACAATTAGATGTTGAGTTAGCTGTGACAACTCCTAATGGAACAACAGTCGCATCAAAAGTTTATAATTCTTCTCCGATTGAAGTTTTTGGGAAAGTGCTTCCTGCAAATATTGTGATCCTTACTATAGTGGAATTTGATGTGATTATTGGCATGGATTGGCATTCTTTATATGGAGCTCATATCAATTTCCAAATAAGGGAAGTCACATTTCATATTCCAGATCAATATATGATCGTCTATCGATGCAAGGATGAACATAACCTTCCAGTGGAAATTTCATCCATCATATGGGTCTTGATTCCACTAAATGAAGGTTATTTATCTCAAATAGTTGGAGAGAAACTCACGATTAAGAATATTCCCATTGTACGAAAGTTTGATAATGTCTTTCCAGAGGAATTTCCTGGTCTTCCACCAAATCATGAAGTTGAGTTTTCAATAGAACTCGCACCGGGTTCTTTACCTATTTCAAAGACACCTTATAGAATGTCCCCAATTAAGTTGCAGGAATTGAAGAAGCAACTCCAAGAGAATATTGATAAGGGATTCATATGCCCTAGTGTGTCACCTTGGAGAGCACCTATTCTGTTTGTTAAGAAGAAATATGGATCAATGAGACTCTGCATTGATTATCGAGAACTTAACAAGATCACTATCAAGAACAAATATCCTCTCCAGTGCATTGATGACTTATTTGACCAACTACGCAGAGCTCAATAATTTTCCAAGATTGATCTTCGTTCAGGGTATCGTCAATTAAGGTTCAAAAGGGAGAATATACCAAAAAAAACTTTCTGTACAAGGTATGGACACTATGAATTTATAGTGATGCCATTTGGTCTTACTAATTCCCCTGCTATCTTCATGGATCTAATGAATAGAGTCTTTAGATACTATCATGATCATTTTTTGGTAATCTTTATAGACGATATTCTTGTCTATTCAAAGAGAAAGTAAGAACATGAAGATCACTTGAGAATTGTATTGAAGACCCTAAGAAATGAGAAGCTTTATGAAAAATTTACCAAGTGTGAATTTTGGATTCAAAAAGGTTCATTTTTGGGTCACATAATCTCAAAAGAGGGGATTTCTGTGGATCCAGCAAAAATAGAGGTTATCAAAAGATGGTCGAGACCAACAACAGTAACTGAGATCTGAATTTTTCTTGGTTTGGCTGGATATTATCGACGTTTTGTGAAATATTTTTCACGATTATATAATCCACTCACCAGGTTGACTCAAAAAGGGGTTAAGTTCGCTTGGACAGAGGAGTGTGAAGAGAATTTCAAGGAGTTAAAAATAATGTTATCCAGTTCACCTGTGCTCACACTGCCTTGTAGTGGAGAAAGGTTTGTGATCTTTAGTGATGCATCCAAGAAGGGATTGTGATGTGTTCTCATGCAAAACGATATGGTGATAGCTTATGCCTCACGAAAGTTGAAAATCCATGAGCAAAATTACCCAACTCATGATTTGGAGTTAGCTGCGGTAATCTTTTCATTAAAAATATGGAGGCATTATCTTTATGGTGAAAGGTGTGATATTTATAATGATCATAAAATTTTAAAGTATATTTTCACACAAAAGGAGCTGAATATGCGCCAAAGAAGATGGTTAAAGCTGATTAAGGATTACGACTGCTCAATTCATTATCACCCTGGGAAATCAAACAAGGTGGCAGATGCATTAAGTCGACAAGACCATTTTAGCTTACCCATGATGAGGATCACAAAAGATCCAATATTTATGGATTTACCAAGGATGGATCTTGGAATTATAATGGAAGGGGAAAAATCGTATCTTTCTCAAATGAATGTTCAACCATATATTAATGTGAAGATTAAAGAGGCATAGAAAGAAGATGTAGAGTTACAAAAGAAGGTGATAAATGTTCTTGAATTCAACCTTGATTGTGATGGGATAATAAGGTTCAGGAATCGGGTTTTTGTTCCTCCCATACCAGAATTAAAGAAGGAGCTACTGGATGAGGCTCATAGTTATTCATTCTCTATTCATCATAGAAGCATGGAGATGTATAGGGACCTGAAATAGTAATTATAGTGGGATGACATGAAAATAGATATTGCTGAATATGTCTCTCGATGCTTGGTTTGTCAACAAGTTAAAGCTGAGAGACAGAAGTCTAAGGGGATGTTACAACCATTACCCATACCCGAATGGAAATGGGAAAACATCATTATGGACTTTTTCACCGGACTTCCTAAAACATCCAAAGGAAATAATGTTATCTGGGTCATAGTTGATCATCTTACGAAGACGGCACACTTCATTGCTATTAGAGAAGATTTCTCTATGGATCAGCTTTCCAGGATATATGTAAAAGAAGTGGTAAGATTGCATGGAGTACCACTTTCTATTATATATGATTGGGATCTGAGGTTTACCTCAATGTTTTGGTGAAGTCTTCAGCATACTCTGGATACAGAGTTGAGTTTCAGCACTGCTTATCATCCCCAGACAGACGGTCAGTCTGAGAGAACAATTCAAACTCTAGAAGATATGTTAAGAGCTTGCTCTACGGATTTCAAAGGTGGTTGGGATCAACACCTACCTTTGGTGGAATTTTATTATAATAATAGCTTTCACTCCAGTATTCAGATGGCTACTTATGAAGCTCTCTATGGAATGAAATGCAGGACTCCAACTTGCTGGGATGAAGTTGGGGAAAGAAAGCTATTAGGACCTGATCTTGTTGATGAGATGGCAGAAAAGGTTAGATCTATTCAGTAACACATAAGAGCATCTCAGAGTCGAAAAAAAAGGTTATGCTGACAACCGAAGAAAATACCTATAGTTTGAAGTGGGTGATAAAGTATTCTTACGAATATCTCCTTGGAAGAGAGTAATGAGATTTGGGAAGAAGGAAAAGCTGAGACCTAGGTATATCGGTCCTTTCAAAATACTGAATCATGTTGGGAATGTAGCTTATCAATTGGCGCTTCCACCGAATCTCTCTCAAGTTCATGATGTGTTCCATGTATCACTCCTGAGAAAGTACATACCCGATCCTTCGCATGTACTCAACTCAGAAGTTGTACTGCTGGAGCAAGATCTTTCTTATGAAGAACAGCCAATAGAGATTCTGGATCGTAGCGAAAAAGTACTACGGAATAAGACCACTCTCTTGGTGAAAGTTTTATGGAGGAAACACCAATTATAAGAAGCTACATGGGAACTTGAGGATATGATGAGGGAGAGGTATCCTCATCTGTTTGTTACAAAGTGACAAATTTCGAGGGCGAAATTCATTTTAAGGGGGGTAGAATGTAACACCCGAGATTTTATGAGAAATATTTTGTTTTTATGTATAATTTTATATAAAGTAATATTTCATTCCACATAAAACTATCTTGGCATGATTTACACGCAATCGCGACCTTCCACGATAGCGTGTGATGTACGCAATACCGAGTTTCACTAAACAACGATATGCTATTAAAATATTATTAAAACTAGCCATTATGAATAGTAATACCCACTTTTTGAAATTTTATAAATTTTATCTTTCATAATGGACTTCATTTTTGGATTCGGAATAACGAAATTAGCCTAGGGTGAAATTTTGGTATTTTTCTGAAAACTTTCAATTTTTGATGAATAGTGAAAACACTGGGTTACTATTTAAAAACCGACTTTTTATTTAAATAATTATTTATTTAAATTTATTTTAGGTCAAAATTGATACATAATACCTATATAAGTTCAATGTAATTCATTGGAGTCATTTTATAATAATTTTAGATATATAAAATTTTTATTTAACTTTTCACCGTATTTTACCCACCTCCCAGGAGAATTTGCAAATTTACATAAAACTTAATTTTACCGCTTCTGTGAGTGGAATTTAAAAAATATGAGAGACATGGTTAATATCTAGGAATAAAATTTGGTTCAATGAGATGAAAATAATTTTTGGTCAATGGTAACTTTTTACTTTTATTTACCACGGTTAAAAGTAAATAGGGTAATTAAGGGTAAAAATGATATTATTATTACCCTAACACATGTCCTAATTCTATTGTATAAGTTTAATTCGACCAAAAACAACCATAGGAAAAAAATATGACCATTTAGGTCCTCTTGGATTAGATTAGTACATTTATTATTAATTTATTTAAAGAAGGGTTAAAATAGTTAAAATCAATGTTTAATAACTAAATCATTTTTACTATAGGGTTATAAATAAGATAAATTCGACTATAAATATTCATTAGAAATATAAAAAGATTTCCTACATAATGGTATTTTATTTATAATTTTTAGACTTTAAATAATTTAATTTATTTATGACACAATGATGATGCAGTAATTACCTTACTAAGGAAATATTAACATAATTGATATTATAAATACCAAAATAAATGTAATTTGAGACTTTTTATGAATTAAACTAATTTTATAGGTTAATATGACATTTTTTTATTGATTTAATTAACTTTTTTCTAACTAATCATGCTGTTATGATTTTCACAAAAATCAAGTACCAAATAGTGTCAAAATTGACATAAAATAGTTTTTAAAATAAATATTATATTATTAATTGTTATTTTATTACTAAAAATCTAAGTTTTGGCCAAATAACTTAGATAAGGTTATATATATTAATAATTAACAACTTGGGGTTCGTTTTTCTTGTTATAGTAAGTTTATTAACCTTATAGTGTAAGAAAACAAGAAGATACGGTAAAAGTTAAATTATTTAACTTAGAGTTAAATCTAAATGATAAGGTTAAAATAGTAACCTAAACTTGTCTAAAACCCATTGTTTGAGATTATTTCGACCCATACCCACCTTATATTCAAAATAAATCAATTTGGAGCTATTAAAAGCCGAATATGACTTTATAATAAAATAATATTTTAAGTTTTTCCTAAGGTGCCCCTCTCCTCCCTTATAAAAGGGCACCTCCTCCCTCTCCTCCTCACACCACTTTGAGCCTTCAATCTCGGCCAAACCCTGCCAAATTCTCTTATAAACTTCCCTAGAAACATCCTAGAGGTCCTGTTATTCTTCAAAGACCATCTTTAGTGCCCTAGGAGGAGGTTAAGAAGAGGCGCTTCAAAGAAGAGGTAATGTCCGTTACCGATTCTTTCAACTATATATCTTCTTCTACTTCTTCTTCTTTAGTTGTTTCACTATAAAGTAATAACATCAGTATCAATCATATACTTATATTTTATTATAAATATCAAACAACCCTATTTCACCTTCTATCCATCCTACGGAAAATGAAATCACCGTGCGTGCGTACGTACGGAATACCGTCTCCACGCCGTGGTGTAATCTGTTTTCCACCACAACCTTACTTGGATGGCTATAATGGTGTAAATAATAACTATATATGATTATTGTAAAGTTCTATTGATTATTAAATAGTATACATACACTTCAATACAATTCCACGATCATGGGAATGATATCATCGCTTGTGCGTACGTACGGCCTACCGTCTCCACGATGTGATGCGACTCGTTCTACATGATCTTCATTGCATAATTATTATATAAATGAATTGAATTAATAAATATGATATATATTACACTAATACCATTCTGGAAATGAGGTATCTATAACCTAAAAAAAAGAAAAATAATAAGAATTTATTCGACAAAACACGCATTAGAACAAAAAGCAATAAACACCTGAATAACAAGTAACAATGAAATATTACTAATAAGAAGCTAAGAATATGACCATATATGATATCATAAAAATGCGTACGATTCTGGAATAAGTCAATAACATTATTTAAATCATTATACAGGAGGTTCGGACACGTACGAAGAAAATCGGACCTAAGGTAAGGGAAAATCTCACAATCTCATTTTTATCCGAGATTGTTTATACTTCCGAATTTACTGGGGAATATTTATCATCCACATCCATGTTTCCTCAATATGTAATATTATTTCTATCCTCCTAGAATTTTTTAAATCCAATTTTACCCTTTGGTGAGTTTTTAGTAAAAGATTTGAAAGGAATCTTTTGTCGTTTTTAGAATGAGGTACTTTTTGACTTTTCCGGCCAAAGTACGAGAAGAATGTTTTTATAACTTATACGACATGAATGGATTTTTAGAACATTATTTCCATGAAGATTAATTTAAAACTTTTCAAGTTTATTTTTAATCAACTTCTTTTAGTTTAATATTATATGACATTTTAAGAAAGGAAAATGCTTTTGAAGTAGAAAAAGATATTTTCCTCAAGAATGAAGTTCAAGCATTTTATCAAAATTATTTTCCATCTAAGATAATATAGGGTTCTGTTTCTATCCCTATTTTTACATTGATTTGATTATATTAGGATGGAATTATTTTTATGAAGTCCTTTTATCTTATATGGATTATGTTATGATGGCACGATGTTTAAGAATCCCATTTTTATTACATGGGTTATGTTATGATGTATGATTTATGATTTTGTGGCACACATAATAATGGTTTCATTATGAGATGGGTGGGACCTATATCTCCCTCCAATTAATTGGGTAATGTTTTATATCTCCTGAGATAGACATGGCTGGAATGACAGGTTAATCTGGTTCAGTGATACAGGACTGAAACGAGGAGTGAACTCGGTTCAGAAATGGACTTTGTCCACTAAGATAGTCTTGGAAATGAGTCTTGACTACTAAGAAATTATTCTCTCTGATTATGTGTGTATGCCAAAAAGTTTCAAGTTATGATTATTGGGATTACATTTTACTACTTTGATTTATCCCATGTTATGAAATTATGATCTCTTTTGCAGGTTAATATTTCCAAAATGTTATGTTCTTATGAATATGATGTGTTTGATATTTGTTTTGTTTACCCTTACTGAGCATTTGAGCTCACCATTTTGTATGTTTTATTTTCCCCAGGTCAGGAAGAAGGTTATTAAGTAGGATATGCCAAAATAGACTCTAGATATGATGAAATAAACGGGAGACAATGTATATGCTTTATGAACCAGTTGTTTATGTTTCCCAGTTTCTAAAGACACTATACTTATACGGTCCTACCATGGTTTTGTTATATGTTGTAATAAGTATGCTCAATTATTAAGTAATAACAATGTATTTAAAGTTTGGGTCATTATATAGACACTATGTGTTTGATGATCCATACCTCTATAAGTTATGCCCTAACCAAGTCATTAGGAGGTGTGTCCCAAAATCTGAACAAGAGTCCATCCTTAAATTCTGTCATAGTTAGGCATGTGGAGGTCACTTTTCCTCAAAGAAAACATCTGATAAGATTCTTCAATGTGGTCTTTTCTAGCCCACCCTCTCAAAGGATTCCTACACATTTTTTCAAAGCTGTCCTAGGTGTCAACAAGTAGGGTCCATAACAAAAAAGAATCAAATGCCACTCACTCCCATCTTAGTGGTTGAAATCTTTGACTGTTGGGGAATTGATTTCATGGGTCCCTTCCCAATCTCTATGGGATATCTTTACATTCTATTTTCTATTTATTATGTCTCAAAATGTGTTGAGGCCATTCCCAAAAAATCCAATGATCATCAAACTGTGATTAGATTCCTAAAAGAAAACATCTTCTCTAGATTTGGAATTCCAAGAGCTATCATTAGTGATTGTGGAACTATTTTTTGTAATCATCCATTCTCATCACTCATGGAAAATTATGGAATTTCTCACAAAGTTTCTACTGCTTACCACCCACAGACCAATGGTTAATCTGAGGTTGCCAATCATGAAATCAATCAAATTCTTGAGAAAACTGTTAAACCATCTAGGAAAGATTGGTCAAGAAAACTCTTAGATGCTCTTTGGGCCCATCAAACTGCATATAAACCCATTCTAGGAATGTCCCCATATAGGTTGGTTTATGGTAAAGCATGCCATTTTCCAGTGGATATTGAACATAAGGCCTTTTGGGAAATTAAGAAAATGAATTATGGCCTCTCATTGGCCGAAACAAAAAGGAAATTAGATCTCAATGAACTTGAGGAACTTAGGATGGAGTCTTATGATAAATCAAGGATCAATAAAGCTAAAGTACAAGCCTATAAATCTCAAAATATTAAAACCAAACACATTATACCGGTTAAAACTATTCTTTTGTATAGTTCTAAACTTCATTTACACCTGGGAAAGTTGAGGTCTGTATGGTCAGGTCCATACATAGTGCATAAGGTGTACCCCCATGGGGCTGTAGAAATTCAAGATCCCACCAATGGTCAAACCTTTAATGTTAATGTTCATTGAGTCAAACCATTCATAGAACCATTCCAAAAACATGAAGTTCATGAAGAATTGTGTGAACCTACCATAGCTGAGGAAAATACTTAAATAATTAAAGGTCTAAGTTGAGCTAGCGACATTAAACAAAGCGATGCATGGGAGGAAACCCATAGTTTTCATGTTTTCAATCTTTTTGGAATCATTTTTTTATTAATCATTTTGATATTAAAAAAATAGACTATTGATTTGTTCTTCTATTATGAGTATAGATGGGTATGAAAGGGGAGCACCATATTCATTCGTGTCACATGGTGTGATCCTTGAGTAATACCTTACCCAGAAATTTAAAAAGAAGATAATGTATCATCAGTTCATTTTATTTTTATGTGTTTGTAGGTTAAAATAAAAATACAAAAAAAATAAATAATAATATAATAATAATAAAAAGGGCCACATCGTAGGTCATGGGGCAAACCCCGTCACAACCGGTGAAGCCACAGGGATTCAAACCCGAAACTGAAGGGAGACAGGGGCGCACGCTTACTACTGACCTATGGCTTTTTGTGATTCCTTATTCTATAATTTTTATATATATACTTATATTTTACTTTCTTTATTATATAAATATATATATATATATTGTTTTGTTTTTTTCTTTTCTTTTCTTTCCTTTTTCCTTTTTCTACTAGGGAACTCTACAAGTGACATTGATATCAAAGAACTAAATTGGAGCAACAAGAACTTCAACTTCAACAACCAGGTGAATTCATTCCATGATCCTCATATTTCATTTTCCTTTTTTAACTTCCCTTATCTTCATCTACTCCTAAATTTTCATTTCTTCAAACACTGGGGACAATGTTATTTTAAGTTGGGGGGAGATAAAATAAAAAATGATTTTGTGTCAAAAAAATGAATGATTTGAAAAAAAAATGTGTAAATGGAAGGAAAAATTCCTTTAACTTTGAACATGGTAATACACATTACACACTTTGAAACTGAATATAAAATAATATAGCATGCCCCGATTCTGATTTTAATCCTTTTATAATTTCATGAGCATAGATTTTGGAAAGTTTGGTTGTCCAATGTGATATTTCATCATTTATATTTTCATCCAAATAAAAAAATATTAGAATGCACGTCCTTTGGATAGTGGGGTATTATTTTGAGTTCACGGGGTCCCCCAAATAAATAGCATAGGTTTGGTGATCATTTTAGTTTTAATATGAGTATTCAATAAAAAAAAATTATAAAAAATAAATAAATTTGTGCGTAGAGAAATAAAATAACATAATGTGTGGCTTTCGACACTTGGGGATCGGGACTCCATAGTTTTCTATCCTAGAGTTAGTAATTTTATCTCTATTTTTGGTAATTTGAATTTGTTTTTGATTGAGTAAACTCAAGATGATGCCCGAGTATGTGGGATTCAATTGGTGCCCTAAGGTTTTTGAGCCTGGGAGTCATCGGCAAAGTCTCGCTACAATGGTTGACTCTTTTGAGTGAAATTTCAATTACCATGGAAAAATTGCAAAAAAAAATACAATAAATTTTTTTAATACTCATCTTAATATTGAAATATGATTCCACCTAGCACTTCCATCATTTCCCTCTTGAATAAATATGAACCCCCATGTCTAATTCGATGCACAACACATCATCACTCTTAATTGATATTGGATGAAATATGGCGATGAATTTGAACAAAGGAATGATCTTGGGATTGGGATCTGCTTATTAAACTATCTTGTATTAAAATATTTTGATGAGTTTCATGATTTTTTGGTATAAGTGTTTTTGGTTACCATTGTGTATTAAAATGTTTTTGGAAAAGGGAATTCGAATTTCACATTGTTGAGATACATTTGGCTCGGGACTAGAAAATCTCAATTTGGGGTGTGATTAGACAATAAATATACATATTTTAATTATATTTTAATGGTATTAAATGTTCATTTTTGATCTTATGGTCCAGAGTTAGTGGATTTTAATTTTGAACATCCATTCTTATCATTTGTGCACTTCATGCCTAATGTACACCAATTTAGGCCCATTGATTCATCTTATTTTAAGGATTTTAATTATCCATATTTTAATTTCATATTTTGGGAACTTTATATACACTTAAATATTAACATTTTTCATTCAGGGATCATTAGAGGATTCATAAAGGATGATGGAGATATTTGGAGATGAATGGAAGCAATTCTAGAGAAGGTAGATTGGACACCATCTCACTGATGAGAATGTGGGACCCACATTACAAAGCCAATTAAGCCCAAATTTCATGGGATGCTAGAAGACATATAGAGGAATAAATCATTCTTCAAGAGATAGTGCTATTTCGGCCTCCATGGTGGTCATTAAGGCGGCCCAATTTGGAGATAAAATTCTGGTCCAGATTATGTGGCCCAAAAAAAAATCCTACCAATATAATCATATCTCGGAATCCACTACTCCAAATGGGTCCAAACTTTACTGGAAGTTATAAAACATCCGGGTATCCATTTTCTTATTCTATGGACCACTATAATTCGGTCATCCAAAGGTCTTCCAAGCACGTTTTTTCGGTGGATGAAAGCTGGATGCCACCTCGGGTCAAGGGAGGAAAAATCAACTCTCCCTCAACTTTACACCCACATATGGCCTACCATAATAAAGTGGGATGATTTTTACTATTTTAGTCTCGACACAAGGCTCCCAAAATTCCTATTTAAGGTAGTTATGGTGGAGTATTTGATCATCTTTGATCTTTGTTTTCATCTTAATGTTACGCGGCCAATTTCTCTTTGTAACGTTCTTCCTTCACATGTAAGTTGTTTTAATTCATCCTAGTTTCTTAATAAAAGTTATTATTTTCCTCTTATTCTATTGTTCTTAATATCACTTTTATACTGTTAGTTTAAGGTGTTAATTTATTCACACAAAACCTTGTGAAATTATTCACACAACGGTGGAGTGATCATTTTCTTTTTATTGTCTTCTTTACTTCTTCAATTCCTCCCTCATTAGTCTACTTTCTGCTTCCATTGAAACCATAGAATCAATGGAGGGATAACCCACTTATGGGTTGATTTAAAGGAGTATAAAGGGTCTGTATTTGATGTTATTTATCACCCCATTAATGTCTAATAAATTTTTTAATTGATATTTTTATTTGATGATTTTTAAACACCATCGTCCTTGTTGAATTTAAGGTCACACACTTCAAGTGCTAATACAAAACTTTACCTTGAAGTGATCAAAACTCTGATCCTTCAAGTGTATAGGTGATTAGTATTAAAGGGTGTAGGTATTAAACCAGTAATTGATGATATTGTTTTATCTTCTTAAATGAACCCATCTCAAATATAAGAAATTGAAATCATTGAAAAGGAAATACGTCTAATCCACCCTGACTGATAACCTTGGATCAACTCATTATATTAAATTAAATTTACTTAAATCTGTTAGTTATCATTTAAACCCATATAAAATCAACCCAATTCAACCAATTCATAGCCAAAAACATTCCATAGAATGTACGTGTTAATAGGTTTCTTCTTAGGTCTCTGAGGATTTGATAACCCAAGCTAAACTACAAGGACCTTTCTACCTTCATCTCTTGGGTAAATTTGAGCATGAATCATAGAGCGTCAGGAGGGAGGCTGGGAGAAGATGACGAGTGTGCCTCATGGAGAGGCCGATGGGTGATGATGTTCATAGAGGGTGGATGCTACAATGGTAGCCGGGAGGTGTGGGGTGGCCGAGAAGGGCGGTGGGTGGGAGCCGCTGGAGGTGTCGCGCGCAGAGGAGGGTCGCTGGGGGGATTCGAGAGGGTGCTCTATCGGGAGGGACCCACACCATCGGGAGGGAGGAGCATAGCTGCTGGGCGGGACTTCTTCGGGAGGGACGAGGTCGGTGGGCTACGTCGTGATGGAGGGGAGCCTGGAGGGGGGGGTTTTGGGGTGCGTTGCGACGGAGCAGGGCCGCTGGGAGGCCGGGACGAAACGTGCGGAGCAGGGCAGTAGAGAGGCGAAGGTCGTCGAGTGAGTGCACCACTGGGTGAGGGCTGTTGGGTTTCCACCGGGATGGGAGGGGGCGTAGGGAAAACCGAGGAGTGAGGGGGCGTATTGCAGACCAAGGAGGGAGGGATGCTACTTAGGGCAGAGCTGGGAGGAAAAAAAATATTAGAGGGAGGGCTCAAAAATAGGTTCCCTTTGAACCATATAGAATGGGAAAACCCCCTTACCTTCAAGGTGAGGTGGCGACTTCTTTTATAGATTGAGAAAAAGGAATAAAAATAGGAGTATTCTGATTTGGGGCTCAGAAATACCCAAAATAATAAAAGAGGGTTTAACAAATCCCATGCCACACAGGCGGCAACCTAGCTCTAAAGGCTCCATCGTACTTGATCCTCAAATATAGGATCTAAACCTCAACTGCTCTAAGATCAAGTCACTAGTCCCGATTCGCAAGGAAAATCAAGATCATCTCAGAGATACTACTCAAATCCTATCTTTTAGGATTCATCTAAGAAACCTGATGCAAAACACCATGGCACGCTCATGCCATATCAAACACTGAGCTCACAACCCTCACTCAGGTCTCCATGCTCAAAACCCATCTCACTAATGGATTCGGAATCCAAACCTCAAGAAAATCCTCTTTCAAAACCAAATTTTTCTAAAACACTTCATAGATACTACTCAAATCCTATCTTTTGGGATTCATCTAAAAAACCTGATGCAAAACACCATGGCACACTCATGCCATATCAAACACTGAGCTCAGAACCCTCACTCGGGTATCCATGATCAAAACCAATCCCACTAAAGGATTATGAATCCAAACCTCAAAGAAATCCTCCTTCAGAACCAAATTTTTCTAAAACACCTTTTGGTTGACCTCTATATATCAAAAGGATCCCACCATTGCGATCTACATGGAAAAATGTTCAGAATGGACTCCTCACACACCCAATTCTGACTTTTAGGGAAAAAAATTCCCAAGAACTCTAAGATAGAAAAATTACATGGCGTATATTCATAGAACCACACAAGAAGAACATAGGGTGTGTGTTCATAGAACCACATGCCGTGGGGACGAGATTTCCGACGGGAAACCCCTCCGAACCCACCCAATGCCCCCCGGTTTTTCCCAAATAAGTACACATCGATCCCCATGGGGTCTCTAGTAGTCATAATAAGACATTAAAACTTGAAACAACTAATATATGGGGATTTGGGGCATAAAACTCAAAACCGGCCTACCTCGTGGCATAAATGATGAAAGTTCGGGTTCAAATCCGCTCTCAAAAGCTGCACCTCGATCCGGTCTCGATATACGTAAAGGACGAAGTACAACGACATATCCCCTCCTCTTGGTCTTGTTGTCACGCACAAGGGAGTCACCCTCCCCTATCCTTATGTCTGTAGGAACCCCAAAATGGGGGTGGAGACTTTTAATTTAATTTAATTTAATCAATCAATTTATTAATTACCCATTTAACACCCGTCTAGACTTCTAGAACCTGATGCGAGTTTATACCTCGCCTAGGGAATACCTACCATTCCAGACTCAACCACTGATTCAAAATATCAATATGATGCTCCATTCAAGATATACAACCACCCGAAACCACCTAACTAATTTAATATCTAACTAATTAAATATTAAATATTCGGCAAAAAGTCTAACTGCTTTGAATTCCACCAAACTCCTGTCTTAGGGTAAACACCCTATTCCATGACTAAAAGAGTGGTCAGAAAAATTATCTGGGAGCATTTGCTATGGTAAAATGACCATTTTACCCCTCATGAGAACCCGTGAAAAAAAATTAAAATCTCTGTTCAAATTTCAATGTCCAGAAATCTCGGGTCTGCACAACCACTGCACCATAAACATTTTCATCCTCGAGAAGTCTTGGTGGTATTCCGGACACACATCCCCACCCACATTGGTGATCACCCAAAGCTCAACTCATTGTGTTCTACTCAAAGATGCCAACCCACTTTCTCTGCATAACTTTGTAGAGAGGGCGTACAACCCATCAATGGTCGAGCCACCACTTTCCACCATTAACAAATCACTTGGACAGTGTCTAACCTCACTTTTCCATCCTAATACGTCACATTATCATTTAAAACTGATCATCACGCTCATGGTGCTCCCCACCATAGAAAGAAACCCACATTTCCTATTCTGAACCATGAGGCTTCCCATTGTGGAAGTCACCTTTCAAAACACATTCTCAGTGGCCCACTAACCCGCATTTCCAAGTTTACTCTATAACAAAACCATTATGTGACTTTGTGTAACCCATCCAAAAAACCTTCTCTGACTCTAACGAGTCACCTATCATGAAAACTCAGTTCATAAGTCTAAACCATGCAAACTTGAGCACTTCTTGTGCTCCTGATCCATCCCAAAGTCACTGGGCTCAATTGCCTGCACAACTATTTCCTGGGCTAGGAATCTGAACGAACCTGCCTCTCCCAAAACCAAACAAAAAACACATTTTCCGGCACATAAGCTCGCCATCTAAAAATTAAAAGGCATTTGACAACCTCTCCCAAAACTGAACATAAAACACATTTTCCGGCACAGAAGCTCGCCATCTAAAAATTAAAAGGCATCTGACAAGGCTGAACCTCAAACCCAATTGCACCCTTTTCAGAACATTTCCACATGTCCAAAACACCCATTTGTGCCTCGTACATTGGAAGCCCCTCATAACTCGGTCGACCCCTCTAACAGGTCACCCTCATGGTCAAACAGAATTGATACCCTCTAGTCTGGTGTCATGTCAAAAAGGTCATTTGGTTCTCCCAGCTATCCCTGCCAATCAAGTCGCATATCATCACGCTAGGTCCCACCCCCTAGGTCTAAGCCAACTCGAAGAAGGTTACAACTCATGGGGCATCCAAAAGAACCCCTCTCATCATCACACGATATCAACTAGACAAAACACCTATCTCTTGAGTCCCACACCATAAAGGTGTCATATATCAACCAACTACCCACAATCAGGGTGTTCATCCTCTACGTGCATCTGCACATCAACCCACTCCTTGGAGGACCCAAACATACTACTAGACTCAAAAAAACCATCTACAAGTGGTCCACAACCCGACACTGATACCATACTGACCTGCTAGGGTCAGTATACCAACCACACACAAAACCACACCAGTGCCACCACCATTGAGCATCTCACCGTAGATCCACAGAACCTGGCATCAAAAGGAAATACGTAAAATGACACACTAGCAAGACTATAACATGGGTATCCTGTGTTCCTATCATGATGAATGAGATGTCTCTTTCCTCTGTATGCCAAGAGGAAAAACCAACTCACATGCCTCTTTGCTTAGGGGCCAAGAGCCTGAAATCCATCATAAACCATCAAAAACAAACATGTGTGTCGCTCAAAGCGAAAATCATATACAACTGTAACTTCAAAAATACAGAACATCAATTCGAGTCCCTAGTAACATGGACTTCCTATCGGAATAGGTGTTCGCGATGCACCAGCCCAGTATCCATCACAAGCTTCGACAGATTCCTATATCTCTTATCTACCAAACCCCAAATGTGAAATAATAGGAAAGTAACTGTTCTGATACCACTTTGTAACATCCCGGCCCGATAAGGTCACACAACCATACCCGGTTTGGATGTGACCTTCTTGCTCCCACCAGAGCAACAAAACCAAACAACTACTTTTTCCCGTTCCCAACATCTGAGAATGGAACCCATGGTATTCGTCGATATTTGACCCATCATAGGGACCTCACTCACAAAAAGATGATGGTGTGCTCCCCACCATGCAGTTTCATACACACCACTCTATGAGGACAAACTCATTGTAGGCCCTTTATAAACCATAGGAATCATCTATAGAGCATGGCACAAAGTCGGTGGTCTCTTAGCATACTCAGTACAATGAAAAAATGTTCATCATTATCATCTTTAAACTGCGAGGCCAGTCATGAAAAAGCACGAACTAAGCGTCGGTAATTACAAGCTAGTAAGCTAGTCCGAGGGAACTGCGTATATTGAAGACATTATTTGATGGTTGTCAAGAGATAACTGCTTATATCTTTTCTGGATCCATAGAAACGTCTCTTTCAGAGATTACATGGTCAAGGAAACATACCCCTGGTATCCAAAAATCACACTTTGATAGTTTGACATACAACCGGTGATCCCTCAAGATTCCCAATATTGTCGCTAAGTGTTGCTCATGCTCAACTATTGTCCTTGAATACGCTAATATGTCGTCCACAAACACCACTATAAAATAATTCAAATATCTCTGAAATATCCAATTTATCAATATCATAAATACTATTGGTTCATTCGTAAGACCGAAAGGTATTACCATATATTCATAATGGTCATATCTATTTCTGAAAGCTGTCTTTGGAATATCCACCTTCCGAACTTGCAATTGGTGATATCCTGAGTGTCTGATTGAACATATCATCAATGTGTAGAAGCGGATATCTGTTCTTTATTATAACTTGGTTAAACTTACGATAATCAACACAAAGCCGAAGAGTTTCATTCACCTTTCTAACACACAAAACTGGTGCTTCCCGCAGAGATGTGCTCATCCGAATGAATCATTTGTTTTTAAACTTTTAGAACTATATTTTAAACTCCCTTAATTTTGTTGGTGTCATTAGATAAGCCAAAGTGAGATATGACTGATCCGTGGGAGAAGATCCATCGTAAACTCCACTTCTGGTGGTAACTTTGAGAAATTTTTTGGAAACACATCTGGAAACTAAGAAACAGCTGTTGGAAAACTATTATTCTTGATCTCATCCATTGATGTCAAGCTCAACGCTGCCAACTAGTATGAGATTGTTCCAACTATTGGTGCCAACAAGCCTGTTGCAACTGCCTTTACATTTTTGTCCCCTCAAAAGAGATGTTTGACGCCATTCTCAGTCGTAAAACTGACCCTTCGAGTATAACAGTCGATGGGAGCCTTGAACATTGTCAACCAATACTTACCTAGAATTATTTCATAGACATCCATTTTCAGCATATAGAAATCCCAAATATGCTCAGCTTCATCAACAGTTATAGAACATGCTCTCAATATAAAGGCTCTACATTCTCTTTGACCAAGAGAATTTTGAAGTTTTAACACAGAAGACTTCATCTCAACTTTTAAACTCATAAAATCTACAACACAAGAATCAATAAAGGAATGTGATGCACCCATATAAAATAAATCTTTCCTAAAGGTAAAATTCAAAAGAACTGTATCTCTCACCGATGATGGTCCAGACAGATCATCCATGATAACTAGCTTAGCTCCATATAATTGTTTGCTCGCGACACTTTGTTCTTTATTGCCTTATTGAGATTCTTCTGCCTGAGGAGTCATGGTATTTTTGGAATCACCATGGATAGCTCTATTCTGTTAATGAGAGGTGTTCTATTGCCCTCGTCTTATCGAAGCATACGATGCCTGCGACACCTGAGAAGTGTCTTGAACACCCGACCTCGGAGCATTGTGACAATAGTGCTGAAGATGCCCCATCTAGTTTCAGTTGTGGCATGCTCTAGGTTGTTCCATACACTCTCACTTCATTTGGTCAAGCGAATCACATTAGAAACATCTTTCTTTTCTCTTGGGTCATAGAGGAAGGTTTATTGATCTAACTGTTTGATTTTGATTAATGCTCACACCTTGGAAATAGGTGTCCCTCTTCCACTTGCTCCCAACATTAGAGTTCTCACCGTTTCTCATGGGTATTAACATACTTCCTCCTCCTGTGCACTTGAGATGTCTCGTTCATCTATCGTCACTCTATTGACCATCTCTTTATAATCCATTATTCAGAGCACAACAATCTTTGAGCGAATTTCATGTCTCAGCCCCGATTCAATGATGCATGCCTTTAAGGATGCACTAACAACATATTTGAGTGTAAAGCCGACTAAATTCATGAATTCAGTCGCGTACTCAGTGACAGAAAGATTTTCCTACTTCAAGCTGAAGAAGTTCGTCATTTTTTGAATTCTGAATGTGTGAGGATATAATTGTTTGTTGAAAAATTTCTAAAAATCCACCCATGCAAGGAATTGGTCTAATTTAGCATGAACTTTTAAATCCCACCATTAGCATGCAAGATCCTCCAGCATATAAGTTTCCATCTTGACTTTCAGCTCTGCTGGTGTGCTGATGAAATCGAAGATATGATTCATCCCATTGAGCCACACCTCTTCCTTTTCTGGTTCAGAATCACCCTGAAAGATGGGTGGATTCTGCTTCTGGAATTGGATGGAATGATCTACTTGCCTTGGCTCATCCCTTCTGTTACCACTGTCCACAACCTAAAACTCTTGGATGATACTATGAATCAGCTACTTGTTCACTTGTGGCTCAGGTGCAACCACATTCCTCCTCCAGTTGGTTTTTGCGACGCTTATCGGGTGCATTTTTCTATACAGACAACAAACGCCATAAGTCTCACTCTCTATCAACTGAAGGCTTAACAATTTTAAATTCTATAACAACATTTCTTTCTCAAAATTCAACCTTTACCAAGTTTCAACCATTTTCTAAAAAAATTCTTCTTTTGAAAATCAAACCATTTTCAAAATACCAAGACCAAGCTCTTTATCAAAATCATTCATTTGAAAACAATTTCAACATTTTTCAAAAATCAACACATTTCCCCAAATCATATATCATTACGCAAAATGAGATATGCATTCCTAGTGGGAAGTCATTACTCTAATGCATGTCATTCTCGTTTAATTGGGTAAACCCATGATAATGAGATTTCAAATCCTATAAGTGTCTCTAAAACATTTATATACCCAACTCCCTCATAACTTGAAGTTCAGCATAAAAAGGCTAGCTACGTCTTTTTATGCTCTACATTTCAAGTCTTGAGAGCCATATTCTTTTCTATGATCCCAACTCAAGAAATAGATTATAATGAATTTCAATTCCAAGACCGACAACCAATACCAAGTCAAAGACCACTTGTTCCAGAAGGATATTCAGAATGACCCAGCTGATACCACTTGTAACATCTCGCCCCTCCAAGGGCTTCATTTACAATTGAGGGACGATTTGACCTTTGAAAATAAAACAACCAACCAAACATTTCATAACCAAATAAACTACTACATGATGAATGATATAAAAGAAATACAACTCAAGAAATAACATTTATATTATAACCACTACAAAAGAGTACCACAGTAGAATACAAGCTAACATCAAAGTACACATCGGAAGACAGACTACAAAACTCAACGACAACTACATAACTCCAAAGATACACATGCTCTATGATCCTACTCTATCAAAACAACCCAAGTATCACTAATCACCGCTAAAGAACTGTGATACTTTACCTTTTCCCAAGTATCACTAAGCACTACTTTTGCAAATGTGCCAACATTCCAAAGCTTGGATGAGTAATGAATTTTAGTATATTTTTTCCATTGACTTCTCTACTCATGCCACTAGGATAGAACATGTTAGCACATTTATATAAAATAATTTCTAAAAAAGTTTATATCAGAATGTAAACAAGTGCCATACTAAAACAGTTTTCTCAAAACAACACCAAGTTCCAAGGAAAACAACCAAACAATGTTCTAAAACCATTTCATAAGTTCCATTTTGGAATTATCCATTCCATTCCACATATCCACACAACCAACCATGCATGAAACCGGGACCTCCCTATACTCGCGAGTGGTGAGTCATCCTTTCCCTGCGGGGTCACTTAATGAACCATTTTGACCGGGGAGAGCCCTGACCCTTATCCATCCCACTAATGATGGGGGAGACTCCTTTCCCTTATCCTTTCCAAATTCACACGAACACACACAATTATTATGCCAAAACCCAATGCCAGAACAACCATTTCAACAATTTCAACAAAACCATACTTTTATTGGAAACCCTTCAAACAAACCATTTCAATAAATCCAACCCTTTTTATTGAAGCCACTTTTCAACAAACCAATTCAATACATTTCAATAAAACCATCTTTTTATTGAAAACATCTCAATTAAACCATTTTCCCAAAATAGAGAAAATCCACATATTAAAATCAATATTTTAAAATCAAGAAAACAAGGCACATTGCACAACCAATTTTCCACAATTCCACAATTTCACCAAAAACTCACAAACCATCACTAAATAGGGTTATACCATGCTTTGAGAAACAATATCATATCCAAATCCATTAAAAAAACAATTTGAAACTAAGTCTTCAAGTTCTAAATAGAGGAGTCAAGAGTGAAGCCACCTACCTTGGGTTTTATGGAGAAAACAAAGAACGGCACTCAAAAGTCAACGAAAATGGGTTGAAACTTCAAAAACCCATCTTAGATATGTTCTCATAGCATCAACAAGACAAAATATAATCATATTTGGCATCAAAAACCTTAGATCTATTCACAGTGGATGTAGATCTAAGAAACTGAGAGAGAGAGAGAAGTAGATCTTTGGAAAACCACAAAAAACAACCAAAGACGATGACTTATCATGAGAATCCGGCTTCAACGCAACAAGAGAAGCCTTTGGGAGGATCAAATCTTGAGTTAGGGAAGTTTTGGGGAAAAACAAAGGGTTGGAAGATGAAAATGAGTCAGATACACATTATTAGGATCTCATTTTTAAACCGTACACAGTTAGTCACATGGTTAGGCACACCATGCATTAGGCTCTGCTTAAAGATGTCGCACGGTTGGCCCACACAGTTAGAAAAACTGTTCGCTAACCGTGCAAGTGCTCACTATCTCAAGTTTCATGGTTTCTTCTAGGTGGCCACACGGTTTGGACAAATCATGCGCCTGCACGTGCGTCTTCTCTTTTGCCTCTATCTCACTGTGTACGGTTTCCTATAGGATTTGCACGGTTTTTCAAAACCATGATCAAACCATGTAGCTCTAGAAAAGTCCCAAAAACATTCCAAAAGGTCCCCAAACCTTTACAAACACTTTATATACTTAAAATACATAAATGAATGGTTAATTATTTGAAATCGGGGGTGCTACATTAATAGTTTCAATCATTCTTTTCACAGGGATCAATATTCCATTGTTTTTGTCATAGATCGATTGGTGAGAAATTCATTTTAGCATTATCATCAATTTTTTTTAGTCATGCACCATGTGGTATATTGTTTCTTTTCTCTACTAATATAATTATCCTCTTATTCTTTGACCCCCATTACTTAAGAGAGATCCTTGAAATATTTCAGTCTTTCATAAAATTTTGTATGAAAATTCTCATGATTTTTTTGTTGTTTTGAGAGGACTACCATTGTTTATTTTTTAAAATCTTGCTTTGAAATTACTGGATTTGGGATTGGAATTCAGTTTCTTTGGCAGGGCAGTGAACGATAGTTCCAAAGGAGTAACAAGCTAAAAGCTTTCAGTCTTCAATGTCTACATCTTCACCAGCTGCTTTGATATGGGATCGGATCCCGGAATATGCCTCCCCTCCATTCCCCAGATCTGTCGTGAGTGCGGAGGTTGAAAATTCTCTTCAGATGGGCCACCTGTTTATTTGGAAGGAAATCTATGAACTCATCACTATGACACCTATGGAGGATTTACCTTCATCAGAATTTCCAAAGCTCCAGATCCTGTTCCACCAATTGGGGCAAAGAAGATTTGATTACCACTCAACGTACCTTTTCCACTCCTCAAGACCCTAAAGAGTTGGTGAATGGGAAAAACTGTGTTGAGGAGATGGCCCTTGGAGTGATGCTTCATCATCAAGAGTTACACGCCGCTGAGGTGGCTTATGCGGCTGGGGTGGCTGAGGAGGGGGGACCTTGGCATATTTATGTAGCTGCTCTTCAGGGTCTTGAGGAGTGAAAAAGGTATGCTGAGCGCTTTATGCTATAACTTTCAACAGAAATACTTGTGGATGTTCTGAATTTTGATCTAAAATTGAGGGGTGCTCAAACCTGAACTGATCGTGTTGAGATATGATTAGACTCTTGAACACCTATAATACATCAGTTGATAAAAAACAACATAAAGTGATGGTCACAAGTAATGAGATTACCTGAGAACATTTATGAAAAATTATTTTATTAAAATACCACTCCATAGTTGGCATGACTAGCTTAAATATAAAATTGATGTCATCATAAAATGAAATAAAAAGTTAATGTCATATAAAAATTCAATCGTATGCAATACATATGTGAAATGAATATACCAATACGTAAAATGGAACCATGAGATTAAAATCGAAGGAGATAATTCTCAATGATCTCCATTCCCACACCAAAATTTTGAGTCCTTCTAGCACCTATTATAATTCATACTTGTAACTCAAGGAAAACACTACATGCATGCATCTATATTAACCAAAAGTTCAATAATTTAGGGTTTTGTGTAATGAATTAGTTGAGTTCATCGATTACCAACATCACAAGCATGTGGGTTAGAATAATGTGTATGATTGTGATCTTGTACATGTGTAATATAACTAAACCAAAAAGTATTACACTAAAGACTAATAAGTATTCATCCATTATTGAACTTATGTTAAACCATAAATAAACAATGAATTAATGTAACTAAGATCATTAAAATTTTACATTGTTTCTTAAGTGACACATTAATTGAGGATATAAAGAGTCACAATAGATTATTTTTAACCAAATATTGAAAATAAAATTAGTGAAACCTCACCACTATTCCTTAGGGAATTAAATATGGTAATATCTCATAACTTAATCAAACAAAAATAATATCATTAACTTCTCATGGTTCATTTAAAGGGAAATATTATTACTAATGAATAATTATCTAACCAAAGGAACACTACTGGGAAGTTGGGTTTTCCCAATGCTTGTTTGCCAAAGGTTCTGTTGAACCGTTGGCATAGGGGTATAAAATAAGTATTTCCCAGCGGTTTGAATAAACCGTTGGGAAATCTAAAAAATTTTCCCCCTTTACCAACGGTTTTACAAAACCGTTGGTAAAGACCAAGGTTTTCCCAACGGTTTGTGTAAACTGTTGGTAAAGCTCACCTTTCCAAACGGTTTTAACAAACCGTTGGGAAAGTTTTCCCCTAAAATCCCAGTAGCCCCGAGATCCCATCCATGCTCACGGATGCTGCTGAAATTGAGAGCTAAGATCGTTCTCACTTGGAAAACCATTCCACCAGATCCATACTCAATCACAAGGTTGTTTTGTTCTACACTTCAAATTTGTAAGTAGTACGTTATGTTTAATTTTTTTCATCTAATTTTTTACTTTTCTGTTTTGATTTGGCTTAAACCTAAGGTTCGTGCAGTAGGGTATACCCAACAATTTCAATTGGATTTGTTATTTGTTTTCTGTTTTTGTTCTGGTGTCATGTGTGAATCAATTTTTTGTTCTGTTTTTGTTTTCTGTTTTTGTTCTGGTGGGAGGTGCTGGCGGTGCATTAGGTGGGGGGAGGGGGTGTGCTGGTGGGGTGTTTAGGTGGGGGGAGGGGGTGTGCTGGTGGGGTGTTTGAGGTGGGGGGGTTGTACAAGTGGGGGTGGGGGTGGGTTGTGCAGGTGGGGGTGCAAGTGGAGGGGGGTTGTTGTGAAAGTGGGTGGGGGGAGGGGAGTGTGCAGGTTGGGGGTGGGATGGGTAGGTCAAAGTCTTGGGGGGTGAGGTGGGGGTTGTACAGGTGGGGGGTGGGGGTGGGTTGTGCAGGTGGGGGTGGGGGAGGGGGGTTGTTCAAGTGGAGGGTAAAAGTGTAGGGGGTGTTGTGCAAGTAGGTGGGGGGGGGGGGAGTGTGCTGGTTGGGGGGGGGGGGCTGGGTAGGTGGGAGTCTGTTGGGGGTGAGGTGGGGGGTGGGGTGTACAGGTGGTGGTGGGGGCAGGGGGCTGTGCAGGTGGGGGTGGGGGGAGGGGGGTTGTGCAAGTGGGGGGTATAGGTGGGGGTGGCTGTGCAAGTGGGTGGGGGGAGGGGAGTGTGTAGGTTGGTGGTGGGCTGGGCAGGTGGGAGTATGTTGGGGGTGAGGTGGAGGGGTGTGTAGTGGGTGGATGGGAGGGGGTTGTGCAGGTGGGGGTGGGGGAGGGGGGGGGTTGTGCAAGTGGGGGTTCAGGTGGGGGGGGTTGTGCAGTCGGAGGATGGGAGGGGGGTTGTGCAGGGGGAGTCTGTTGGGGGTGAGGTGGGGAGGGGGGGTTGTGCAGGTGGGAAGTCATCACTTCCATAGTTCACCAATAAGCACGGAGAATTAATCACGTCTAGAGATTTGGATATTTTTGAGGCCTCTTTGGTTTTGGTTCTTGTCTAGTCATCTTGACGAGTAATGCATCACATGATCTAAAAGTGACATCAACTATATAGGATGAATTCTTTCTCCCACAACACATTTTTCTAGAAATAATATATCCTTGGAAGGTTGTGGAAGCCTTTTAGAATCCAATTCCTCAACATTTTCCCAATTGAAAACTTGATACCATCATGTTATCAAGTCACTAATCCTACCAAATTGGATTTTCACTAAAAAATAATATTCTAATCCTTAACACCCATATTTTGTTTTTCATAACATGAATGACAACCCAATTAAATCTCATAGCTCTCAGTCACACCCCTGTGGACAGCTCGCCCACCCCCCTGGACACCCCCTACCCCCTCCCTGGACAGCCCTACCACCCTCGTGGACAGTCCGCCCACCCCCCTGGACACCTTGTACCCCCTGGACAACCCCGCCACCCCCGTGGAAAGCCTGCCCACCCCCTAGACACCCCCTACTCTTTGGACAGCCCCCCAACCCCGTGGACAGCCCGCCCACCCCCTGGACACTCCCCCCCCCCCCCCCCGGACACCCCCACCCCCTAGACACCTTGTACCCCCTGGAAAGCCCACCCCCCCCCCCACCCCCGTGGATAGCCCGCCCACCCCCCTAGACACCCCCTCCCCCCCTAAACAGCCCCGCCACCCTCGTGGACAGCCCGCCCACCCCCTGGACACCCCGCACCCCCTGGAAAACCCCTCCACCTTCGTGGACAACCCGCCCCCGATTACACAGAAGAAAATAACTCTACATTTCCCCTAATTTCTAGAAGCCCCCACGCAGGTGAACCCTAACCTGAGGTCTTCCATCTGATCGGATGCAACTCCCCCATCCAGGTTAGACTCCTTCAACCTCTTCCCAAATATAGACATAGAATCCCTCATTGAGGTAATTGACATGGTTGGGGTATTGGGGTAAGTGGTTTTCCTTTTTTTTAGTGGGGTGATATGGTAATTTTTGTGGAATTTAGTTTGGGTGTTATGAAATGTACTAACTTTTCACAATATTTCCATTTTTTAGAATCAATAAATTATTTAAAAAACTCTCTTTACACATTCTGCATCTTTCATGAAAAGTATTAACTTTGTAATATCTTGAACAATGTTTTATCAGGTCTATGGTGTCTTCTTGGAATGTGATAAATGAAAAAATTACAAAACACATCTCACCTCAAATCTAGGCACACATAACTGAATTAATTAGTATATCTTTACATTATTTTAATAGTTCACTACATCAACTAGAAACTCCTTCCTTTATCATTTACTTAAATATATTTTCTATTAAATTTCAATCCTATTGAATTTTTTATGACAAAATGACTTATATAAATTCTTTTTATAGAATGGACAGAAGTTGGATGTATGAAACCGATCGGATCTCAATCAATTTTCAAAAAAAATTGGAGAGCTTTATAGATTTTTCATTTCACAATGCTTCAGATAGTGGTCTCATACACTGCCCATGTTCCAATTGTGTTGGTAGACCTTGGTTGAGCCGTGAAGAAGTCAGCTACCACATAACCAAAAATGGTTTTCAAGCAAACTAATTTGTGTGGTATCACAATGGGGAGAAAATGAAATCTCAAATTGGTGATGATCGAAATGAAAGGACTGGAATGGAGAATTTGTTAGATGATCGGTTTCTGTTTATTCGTCATCAAGAAAAAGAAATGATTTCGACTCAAGAAGACTTCGATATGAGGACAACTGATGCATCTAGTGAAAATGATGATATTTATAGGGTGAAAAAATTGAATGATGCTGCCACAACTCTAGTATATCGACAATGCGATAAAATGAAAAAGCTAGAATTTTTAATCTGATTGTTTCATGGGGAAACTATGTATGGAATTTCTAATACAGCAATCGATTACATTCTTACCCTCTTGAAGGATTTACTTCCAGATGATGCAGATATTCCCTCAAACCACTATATGCCATGGAAGTTAGTTGAGGAACTTGGATTTTCAAGAAACAAAATTCATGCTTTCCCAAAAGATTGTAGTTTATTCTGGGAGGAAACCGCTGGACGAAATGATTGTATAAAATGTGGCACATCCCGCTGGAAGTCAAAATCTGATGGAACACCATCCCGCGTTCCACAAAAAGTAATGTGGAACTTTCCATTGATCCCCAGACTTCAGAATCTTTTTATGTCTGATGACATATCAATAAAAATGAGATGGCATGATACTGAGAGAAAGAAGACTAATGATGAGTTGGTTCATCCTGCAGATGGATTTTCATGGCAGAGATTTGATGCTCGACATCCTGATTTTACAGTTGACGTGCATAATGTGAGGTTGGGTCTTTCATGCGACGGTTTTAATCCGTTTGGGCAGATGCTTACTTCGCACAGCACATGGCCAGTTTTTATACACATTTATAATCTTTCCCCATGGTTGTGTATGAAAAAACCTTTCACTTTCATGAGTATACTCATATCTGGTCCTTCTGATCCTGGCATTGATATTGATGTATACATGCAACCTTTAATAAAAGAGTTGAAACTTCTTTGGGATGTGGGTGTGCGCACATACGATGCATGTTCAAAAGACATATTTCATATGCGTGTTGCGCTTACGTGGATGATCAATGATTTTCCAGCTTATGGAATGATGTTTGGATGGAGCACTAAGGGAAAACTGTCATGTCCAGTTTGTATGAAGAATACACGATCTAGAAGACTGAAACATCATTGTAGTTTCAGTTTTATGGGACATCGACGATTATTTCCAAAGGATCATCCATATAGAATGAATCGTCGAAGATTTGATAATACCATAGAGACCGATGATCCACCTCAGCGTATGTCTGGAACTGACGTGCTTAATGAATTGAAAGATTTCAGTTTTTCATTCGGGAAGGGTCAAATGAAATCTGGAAAGAGAAAGAATGTTTCCACTGAAACCTGTTACAATTGGAGGAAGAAGAGTATCTTTTTTGATTTGCCTTATTGGTCAACCAATTTGTTACATCATTTCTTAGATGTAATACATATTGAAAAGAATATATGCGAAATGTTGCTTTAGGTTCTTCTAAATGTCAAGGGGAAGACAAAATATGATTTACGATCTCGGCGTGACTTGGTGGATTGGGGAATCAGACCAGAATTGCATCCTGTGCGTATCAGTGAAAATAAATGGAAACTTCCATGTGCTTCTTATGTGATGACACCTGCGAAAAAAAAACAATTTCTGGAAGTATTAGAGACTATTAGAGTTCCTGATGTCTATTCAAGCAACATATCTAAACGGGTCAACATAAGAGAGTTGAAGCTAAAATCTTTGAAGACTCATGATTATCACGTTCTACTGCATGAGTTGCATCCAATAGCAATCCGTCATCTTTTGTCCAATAATTTAAGGGTGGTTGTTATTCGGTTGTGCCATTTTTTAGAGATCTTTGTTCTAAGAAGTTGGCCAAGCCTTTCTTTCAAAAAATGTTGATAGATGCCCCATTAATTTTGTGTGAGTTGGAGAAAATATTTCCTCCATCATTTTTCACATGCATGTTGCATCTGACTATCCATATTCCCACTGAAATACTTCTCGGAGGACCTGTTTCTTTTCGTTGGATGCATCCAACTGAAAGAAATATGTTCACATTAAAGTCTTATGTCCGAAACAGAAATCATCCCGAAGGTTCTATCGTGAATGGTTACTTGGATCAAGAATGTATGGATTTCTGCTCGATGTATTTGTCTGATCTTACTACAAGATTGAACAGACCAATGAGAAATGAAGAAGAATAGTATGAGAAAATTGAACCCAGTTTTCCATCACTTCCTCAAACAGGAGGAATTCCTGGATCATATACATTGAAGACATTAAGCCATGAAGAGCGGGAGATGGAACATCACACAGTTTTGTTCAACTGTGATTTGTTCGATGACTATATCCGGTAACTAAATTGATTATGTATATCTTGCATATATATTTGTTAAACTATTAATATTTTTTATCTACAGGGAACATAAAACAATGATAAATAGGAAGCATCATTATTTATCTTTGAGAATGAGAGAGACTTTGCCTAGAAAAGAGTTTTCTACTTGGTTAAAATTGAAGGTATAAAAAAATTAATGTTTAAAATAATTATATCAATATTTAATTAAGTTTAATAGTAATTTATATTGCAGGTATTGAGTTTTTCTACTAACTATGTCTCTGAGGAAATGAGAGCTTTGTCTTTTGGTCCTAATACCGTGGTTCGTGACTGTAAATCAATTGTTATCAATGGGTACAAATTTATTGTCACTGAACTAGCAAAGAACATGAGAACACAACATGATGGTGTTATGGTTACTGCCACAACAGATTGTTATACCAGTGCATCAGATAGTAGACCACGATTTGAAAATGTGGGTTATTATGGAGTTGTTGAGAAAATAATAATATTGGATTATTACTCTCATGGATGAGTCACAATGATGAAATTTCATTGGTTTGATTCGATGATGAGACATGGCACATTTATTGATGATTGTGGATTTCGAGTAATTAATATGACTCGCACTCTTGCTACCGAAGAACCATATGTGTTGGCATCAATGGCTAAAAAAGTTTTTTATGTCAAAGACCAACTTCGACCTGAATTTGGTGTCATAGTTGATGTAATTCCAAGACATATTTTTGATGATGGTGATGATGGAATTGACACTTTCCCTAGTTCCATTGGAACTAATCCATTTATTTCTTTTGATGACTCAAATAGCTCAATTGTCAGAGTTGATTGTGAACCTGAAGTTGTGGTTGAAAATATATAAAATCATTCATCCACGTTCTCAATTCTTTTGGTTTACCTCGAGTTGGGTTGTTAAGGTTGGTAATATTCAAATTGATTTAGTATTGATCACAAATATGTTTTAGCTGACTTGACCGTTATGTGAATTTTCAATGTTTATTGGTTGCAGTTTTATTTGAATTGCATTTTCTAATTTGGAATTGAACTGTATTCAAACATAGTCAAACAATATTTCTAACTTGGTGAACATTACAACTTGTATGATTTATTAAATCCATTCAAGCTCTTCTAAAACAATTGATAGCTGACTTGACCGTTATGTGAATTTTCAATGTTTATTGGTTACAGTTTTATTTGAATTGCATTTTCTAATTTGGAATTGAACTGTATTCAAACATAGTCAAACAATATTTCTAACTTGGTGAACATAACAACTTGTATGATTTATTAAATCCATTCAAGCTCTTCTAAAACAATTGATAGCTTAATTGACCATTATATGAATTTTCAATGTTTATTGGTTGTAGTTTTATTTGAATTTCATTTTCTAATTTGTAATTGAATTGTATTCAAACATAGTCAAACAATATTTCTAACTTGGTGAACATTACAACTTTTATGATTTTTTAAATCCATTCAAGCTCTTCTAAAACAATTGAGAGCTAAATTACTTATGAATCCCCCTATTCCCTCGTATATTTAGTTTTTTGAGTTACACATTAGTTTTATTTTTCTAATTAATTACATATCTGTTTTCAAAAGAAGGAAATGAAGCCAATTGAAGAGAGATGAAGGAAAAAATGATGGAGAACAATCGTCGAATGATGGAGATGGGCGTTCCACCATTAGTGCCTACAGTGAGTACTTTATTTCAAATTGATATATTTAAAGAATATATAATGTCATGTGATTAATTTTTTTGTAAACATTTTTGTAGGATCCACCTATATGTCGATAGTTATTCGACGAGGAGCCTAGTACTGGTCCTAGTACTCAGGCCGGTGGTACGAGGAGGGTTCGTACCAGAGGTGGACGAGCAGCTGCGCGTACCCGATTAGACCCTGCCCCTCCCATTGACATGTCATCCTTCCCACATTCTGATCCCGGTGTGTAGTTAGAGACACACGGGATATTTAGGCCTCCCATGTTTTCGCTACCTTCTGCATCTTCTGGCCCATCATTTTCACATCCCATGATGATTCCCACTCCTCAGTCAGCATCCGGTCAGACAGCTGTCCCATCTTCTTTTCCTTCTACTTCTGTCTCTCTGAGCTTCTATATTCCATCGTCTTCGACTCCTGTTCCACCACAGGGTGTTCCATCAGTTTCTGTGGATCCAGCGGCACTCAGTGATCAGACCGACACAGGTATATTTATAGAACCCTAACAAATTTTTATAGAAATATTTATTTTCATTATAACATGTTTTGATAAAAAAAAATTTATTTCATGACAAATACATCTACTGACAGGAGGCATGGGCAGGCGCGTACATGCATGCGTTCGGTGTGGAACCGCCGCACACAGGTTATGGTGGATTATAATGAAGACAACCAAATGGTTGAGAAAACAGGGCAACAATGTCAGAGTTTTTTGGCGACGCTTGCCAAATACTCTGATATCATTCCTGTCAGCCCACTATCATGGAGACTTTTGCCACATGAGGTCAAGGATAAACCTTGGGCAGAGATATGGGTAAAAAAATCTATTCTATTTAATGCCATGAATTATTTTTGTATTTATATGAATTAATATTTTGATTTCAGCTTCGATTTAATTTTCCCGATGGTGAGGGTGCACGATCGGAACGTCTAAAGGATTTAGGTGAGCTTTGGAGAGCCTACAAGAATGAGTTGTATATTGGCTGGGTTGCTAGAGTTGGCACTGAGTTAGAGGCGGTACTAGTGGTGGATGATTGTCCTATAGAGCAGTATCGTCAGATGATTACTCATTGGACGAGTACCCAGTTTAAGGTATTAATAACATTTGAGGTATTTAAATAATAACTTTCATGTTTTTCATTAATACTATCAGTTGCATTTTAAAATTTTATTTAGGAATCATCTGGAAAAAATAAAAAGAACATTGATACAAAAAAATACCTCTACACACTAGGACGCACTACGATGCCTGATCATGAGAGGAAGCAGGTATAACAATTGTTTATAAGTTTTCATTACGAATTACACTTTCTTTTGTTTCTTCAATTATTTAATAGTTTGCTAAAGTTTTCATATAACTTTAGTTTTCAATGTCATTGTAGAGGCAAATACTAAATATTGAAGGACGTGTGCCTCGAGAAAAACTGTTTTGCTCGAGTAAACGGAAAAAGGATGGAAGTGCCGCCAACGAAGCGACTCAGTAGCAGATTGTAAGTTTTAATCTATTGAATTTATTTCTTAATATCTATTTTGTAACTTAATGATATATTTATATTTGTAACATGCTGCTTTAGAGTCCCTCGATTCCCAAGAACCAGACAATTTTGGGCCAACAGATCACTTACATCAGGTGTTGGGAGAGGAGCATTCTGGAAGAGTACGCTGCCGACCTAGGATAGCCCCGAAGAGGTATTAGCCCTCCTCAGGTATGAGCAGTAGTGCCACAGAGCTGCATAAAGTTAGAGAACAGGCAGAACAGGCTGAGAAAAGGGCCACAGAGATGGAAGAACAGTCTGCTAGGGAAAATAGTGCATTTATGAAATTTATTGAAGTTCTACGTCCTACACTTCCAGCAGAGGTCATCCCAGCTTTTGATGAGTATATGTCGTCGATACGTTCTATATACGGTGCACCAGGTGGCAGTTCTAGTGGTGGTCAGGACGATGTACAGCTTGACGATGATGATGGCGAGGAGTCTGATGCGGAAGAGGAGGGAGAGGAGGAGGGCGAGGCGGGTGGCGAGGGCGAGGAGGAGGGAGAGGACGAGGAGGAGGGCGAGGGTGAGGACGATGATGGGGACGAGGACGAGGGTGATAATGATGATGGTGATGATGGTGGTGGTGATGTGGGACAAGTTGATCCATTACATTTTTTACTGATATTACTGAGATTTGATATTTAATCTATTCTAGTTGTTGGTTTTATATAGACTCGTAGTATAGTATTGGAGTTGAGTTATTTTTATATATTATCTGTTTTTATGGATGTTGTTGTATTTTAGTGGTTGTGTGTTTGGGAATCCCCCTCCTTCCTGGACCCTGGAAAACCCCCCACCCTCCTCCCTGGACCCCGGACAGCCCCGCCGGACAGCCCCCCAGAAAGCCCACCGGACAGCCCCCCCACCCTCCTCCCTGGACCCCGGACAACCCCCCGGACAGCCCCCCAGACAGCCCCCGGACACCCCCCCCCCCCCACACCCTCTTCCTTGGACCCCGGACAACCCCCTGAACAGCCCCGGACAGCCCCCAGATAGCCCCCCGAACAGCCCCCCGGACAGCCCCCCACCCTCCTCCCTGGACCCCAGACAGCCCCCCGAACAGCCCCCCAGACAGCCCCCGGACAGCCCCCCAGACAGCCCCCCCACCCTCCTCCTTGGACCCCGGATAACCCCCCGAACACCCCCCAGACATCCCCCCGCACAGCCCCCCCACCCTCCTCCCTGGACCCCAGACAGCCCCCCAGACAGCCCCCCGTACAGCCCCCCCACCCTCTTCCTTGGACCCCGAACAACCCCCCGCACAGAGGATTCTCATAAAATGGACAACATTTTAAGTACATACGGAAAACCGACCAAACACATTCGGATTGTGTCGATACATTAGCAAAACGATCCATGGGTCATATGTGACGTGTACGAGTCAACCCCGCCTCAATCCGAGGCGCGGTGTGGCCTCCACCACTCAAAGTGTCTGCCTTTTGTTTCAAAAGGACGTCATTTTAATTGAAAAACATCAACTGGCATACGGAAAACCGACCAAATGCATTCGGATTGTGTCGATACATTAGCAAAACGATCCATGGGTCATATGTGACGTGTAAGAGTCAACCCCGCCTCAATCCGAGGCGCGGTGTGGCCGCCACCACTCAAAGTGTCTGTCTTTTGTTTCAAAAGGACGTCATTTGAAGTGAAAAACATCAACTGGCATACGAAAAACTGACCAAACGCATTTGTATTGTGTCTATACTTTAGCACAACAATCCATGGGTCATATGTGATGTGTACGAGTCAACCATGCCTGAATCTGAAGCACGGTGTGGCCGGAATCACTCTAAGTGACTCTCTTTTGCTTAAAATGGACAACAATTTAAGTACATACAGAGAACCGACCAAACGCATTTAGTTTCCATTGAAACTTTAGGAGAATGATCCATGGGTCATATGTGACATGTACGAGTCAACACCATCTCAATCCGAGGCACGGTGTGGCCGCCACCACTCAAAGTGTCTGTCTTCTGTTTCAAAAGGACATAATTTGAAGTGAAATACATCAACTGGCATACGGAAAACCGACCAAATGCATTCGGATTGTGTTGATACAATAGCACAATGATCCATGGGTCATATGTGACGTGTACGAGTCAACCCCACCTCAATCCGAGGTGCGGTGTGGCCGCCACCACTCAAAGTGTATGTCTTCTGTTTCAAAAGGACATAATTTGAAGTGAAATACATCAACTGGCATACGGAAAACCGACCAAAAGAATTCGGATTATGTCGATACTTTAGAAAAATGATCCATGGGTAATATGAGACGTGTACGAGTCAACCCCTCTTCAATCCGAGGCACGGTGTGTCCGCCACCACTCAAAGTTTCTGTCTTTTTCTTAAAATGGATAACAATTTAAGTACATACGGAAAACAGACCAAACACATTCGGTTTCCATTGAAACTTTAGGAGAATGTTCCATGGGTCATATGTGACGTGTACGAGTCAACTCCGCCTCAATCCGAGGCGCGGTGTGGCCGCCACCACTCAAAGTTTCCGCCTTTTGTTTCAAAAGTACATCATTTTAATTGAAAAACATCAACTGGCATACAGAAAACCGACCAAACGCATTCGGATTGTGTCGATACATTAGAACAACGATCCATGGGTCATATGTGACGTGTACGAGTCAACTTCGCCTCAATCCGAGGCACGGTGTGGCCGCCACCACTCAAAGTGTCTGTCTTTTGTTTCAAAAGGACGTCATTTCAAGTGAAAAACATCAACTGGCATACGGAAAACTGACCAAACGCATTAGGATTGTGTCTATACTTTAGCACAACGATTCATGGGTCATATGTGACATGTAAGAGTCAACCCCGCCTGAATATGAAGCACGGTGTGGCCGGAATCACTCTAAGTGGCTCTCTTTTTCTCAAAATGGACAACAATTTAAGTACATATGGAGAACCGACCAAACGCATTCAATTTCTATTGAAACTTTAGGATTACGATCCATGGGTCTTATGTGACGTGTACGATTCAACTCCACCTCAATCTAAGTCACGGTGTGGCCGGCACTACTCAAAGTGTCTGTCTTATGTTTCAAAAGTATGTCATTTTAATTGAAAAACATCAACTGGTATACGGAAAACTGACTAAACGCATTCAGATTGTGTCAATAAATTAGCACAAAGATCCATGGGTCATATGTGACGTGTACGAGTCAACCCCGCCTCAATCCGAGGCACAGTGTGGCCGCCACCAATCAAAGTGTCTGTCTTCTATTTCAAAAGGACATAATTTGAAGTGAAATACATCAACTGGCATACGGAAAACCAACCAAATGCATTCGGATTGTGTCAATACTTTAGAACAACGATCCATGGGTCATATGTGACGTGTGTGAGTCAAACCCGCCTCAATATGAGGCGCGGTGTGGCCGCCACCACTCAAAGTGTCTGTCTTTTGCTTAAAATGGACAATAATTTAAGTACATACGGAAAACCGACCAAACGCATTCGGTTTCCATTGAAACTTTAGGAGAACGATCCATGGGTCATATGTGATGTGTACAAGTCAATGCCGCCTCAATCCGAGGAACGTTGTGGCCGAAACCACTCAAAGTGTCTGCCTTTTGTTTCAAAAGTACGTCATTTTAATTGAAAAACATCAATTGGCATACGGAAAACCGACCAAACGCATTCGGATTGTGTCGATACATTATAAAAACGATCCATGGGTCATATGTGACGTGTACGAGTCATACCACCTCAATATGAGGCGTGGTGTGGCCGCCACCACTCAAAGTTTCGGTCTTTTGTTTCAAAAGGACGTCATTTGAAGTGAAAAACATCAACTAGCATACGAAAAACTGACAAAACGCATTCAGATTGTGTCGATAATTTAGCACAACGATCCATGGATCATATGTGATGTGTACGAGTCAACCCCGCCTAAATCTGAGGCACGGTGTGGCTGGAATCACTCTAAGTGTCTCTCTTTTGCTTAAAATGGACAATAATTTAAGTACATATGGAAAACCAACCAAACGCATTCGGTTTCTATTGAAACTTTAGGAGAACGATCCATGGGTCATATGTGACGTGTACGAGTCAACACCGCCTCAATCTAAGGCGCGGTGTGGCCGACACCACTCAAAGTGTCTGCCTTTTGTTTTAAAAGTACGTCATTTTAATTGAAAAACATCAACTGGCATACAGAAAACCGACCAAACGCATTCGGATTGTGTCAATACACTAGAAAAACGATCCATGGGTCATATGTGATGTGTAAAAGTCAACCCCACCTCAATCTGAGTCATGGTGTGGCCGCCACCACTCAAAGTGTCTGCCTTCTGTTTCAAAAGGACATAATTTAAAGTGAAATACATCAACTGGCATACGGAAAACCGACCAAACACATGCGGATTGTGTCGATACTTTAGAAAAACAATACATGGGTCATATGTGACATGTACGAGTCAACCCCGCCTCAATATGAGGTGTGGTGTGGTCATCACCACTCAAAGTGTTTGTCTTTTGCTTAAAATGGACAACAATTTAAGTACATACGAAAAACCAACCAAACGCATTCGGTTTCCATTGAAACTTGAGGAGAACGATCCATGGGTCATATGTGACGTGTACGAGTCAACGCTGCCTCAATCTAAGGCGTGGTGTGGACGGAACCACTAAAAGTGTCTGCCTTTTGTTTCAAAAGTACGTCATTTTAATTGAAAAACATCAACTGGCATACGGAAAACCGACCAAATGCATTCGGATTGTGTCGATACATTATCACAATGATCCATGGGTCATATGTGACGTGTACGAGTCAACCCCGTCTCAATCCGAGGTGCGTTGTGGCCGCCACCACTCAAAGTGTCTGTCTTTTGTTTCAAAAGGTCATCATTTGAAGTGAAAAACATCAACTGGCATACGGAAAACCGACCAAACGCATTCGGATTGTGTATATACTTTATAATAACGATCCATGGGTCATATGTGACGTTTACGAGTCAACACCGCCTTAATATGACGTACGGTGTGTCCGAAATCACTCTAAGTGGCTCTCTTTTGCTTAAAATGGACAACAATTTAAGTACATACAGAAAACCGACCAAACGCATTCGGTTTCAATTGAAACTTTAGGAGAATGATCCATGGGTCATATGTGACGTGTACGAGTCAACGCCGCCTCAATCCGGGGCGTGGTGTCACTACTAGTAATGTGGGTATTAGCGACTGCCAAAAGCGGTCGCTAATGCCCTTTAGCGACCGCCCTGCGACCGCTTTTGGCGGTCGCAGTTGCTCCGTCGCTATTAATCAATAGCGACCGCCAATGGCGGTCGCTAATACTGTCTTCGAAAACCGACGAAAATTTTGTGCCCATTGTATACTGGGGCGCACGTGGGATGTTCGGATGGACCCCGAGCTTCGGTCGACGGCCATGGAAGATCCACGGTGGCCGGAGGAAGGGAGGCGACGGGGTGGCGGCGACGGGAGGCGACGGGGTGGCGAAGAGAGACGACGGGAGGCGACGGGGTGGCGGGGTGGCGGCGACGGGGGTGACGGGAGGCGACGGGGTGGCGGCGACGGGGGTGACCTGTGGTGGCGGTGCGGCGGCAGGAGGCGCGGACGATGTTGCAGCGAGTTTCATCGAAGAAGACAGTGCGGGGGGCGGGAAAAATCCCGCGATTTTCATTTCAGTTTTAGCGACCGCTTTTGGCGGTCGCTAAAACTATCAGTAGCGACCACCAATGGCGGTCGCCCGCTATGACGGGCGCCGAAACTAAAATATCTAGTAGTGTGTGGCCGGAACCACTCAAAGTGTCTGCTTTTTGTTTCAAAAGTACGTCATTTTAATTGAAAAATATCAACTGGCATACAGAAAACCGACCAAACGCATTCTGATTGTGTCGATACATAAGCACAATGATCCATGGGTCATATGTGACGTGTACGAGTCAACCCTTCCTCAATCTGAGGCACGGTGTGACCGGTAGCTCTCCAAGTGTATGTATTATGTTTAAAATGGACATTATTTCAAGTAAAAATATATGGTATACAAAAAACCGATCAAATTATGAATTGACTTCTGGATTCCACATATAATTGTCATCTAAATTTTAAATTGAATTCTAAATGAATTATGTATGTTTATAATTACGTTATGAATTCTAATTTAATTATGGATGTGTATAGTTCCACCATTATATGTTAAATGTGTATGAATTTGTTCTCTATATGTAAGTGTTAGTTGGTTATTGCAGGTACAATAATTGTATATGTATGTGTTAGTTTATTGCAGGTACAATAATTAGATTGAAAATGAGAGGGAACCCACAAAATGAGACCTGGTGGGAAAATTGGAGAGACGGTGGTCAAATTGGAGAGCTGCTGGGTAAATTGCAGAGCTGTTGTGCAATTTGCCCAGCAGAGGCTATGCCAATGGTTCAAAACCGTTGGTATAGAATGTGTAGGTCTTGTTTTACCAATGGTTCATAGAACCGTTGGTAAAACACTTTTCCCAATGGTTCATAGAACTGTTGGTAAAACACTTTTCCCAACAGTTTAGAACCGTTGGGAAAGAGGATATGTTGGGTTTTTTCCAACGGTTTGGCAAACCGTTGGGAAAAACATGACAATTTTGTGCACTGTATCCCAAAAGTTGTAAACCGTTGGGAAAAATATTTCCCAATGGTTTTCCAGAACCGTTGGGATAGGGTAATTTTTCAGCACCCTATCCCAACGATTCACTGTAAACCGTTGGGAAAAACTTTTCCCAACGGCTTACTTCCCTACGGTTTGCAGAACCATTGGTATAACATATACCAACAGTTCTGCAGTCTTTCCCAACAGTTCTAAACTGTTGGGAAATCCTGCATTTCCAGTAGTGGAAAGTAACATCAATATAAACTATTTAGAAATACATATAGGGTATAAGATGTATGTTTTTTATCCATGATCCATTTCTAAATAAAAAATTAAATTATCCCTTAAAGATAATATAATCAAAATATTAAAACATATAATAACATCCCATCCTATTACATTTTCTATTTATTGGTTCCCAAACAAACCATGAGATAATGAATATTATGTCTTCCATTCAATTTCCTATGAGGATATAATATAATAATTTATAAAATCATCTAATTTCTTTTTTAAAATCACATATCATTCCTAATAGTTCTATATAGTTAAGGCTAAACCCATAATAATAGCATCACCCAACCTTTTATAATTTTAGAAGTAAATTTTATTTTTTAACATCATCAAATGTGAAGAAGGGGTTTTTTTCTATTTTATTCAGTCTTATGGATATTTATATATTTAATAAATACTTTTCCAACATCATGCACCTATACTCATATGTCGCAAAATTAACACCATTCAACACTAATGATCCTAGATGAGAGGTTGTCAGCCACTAAGTGGGGGTGGGGGATTTGTTATATACGTTGATTATAAAATTGTTATCTCTATTCCCATTTCCAAAATGTAATCCTCCTCTTGTCGGTTATTTCAAAAATATCTCATCCATAATGTAATATTGATGATGAAAATGATATATATAGAGATTATGAATGTATAACAGACGATATGTTTGATTTAAAAGTTCAAACTCTATTTTTATAAATTCTTGTATCCAATAGTTGTTATCCCACTATCTACTTCATCAACTAATTATCAATGATTAATTAATTGAAATATTGATTAGGATGACGTTTCATAACTCCAATGATAATTAAAAAGTTAATTAATTGAAACATAACATTAAAAAGAATCTAACATACATATGTTATCTTCCTCTATTTTCCTCAAGTTCCTCCATGTTAACTAATGTTTTGTGAGATATTCTTCTCTGAATAATGACCCAATTTTGTGGCCCAGTATTGTCATTTTTTCCATCGATTATAACTCAAAAATATAGCACACCTTACACAATAACATGGTAAATTTGATTATAGAGATATTTCATTTCCATATCACTTCATCAACTATCATGATTAGTCCATACCTCATATTCTGTTATGTTTCAAGATCATTAAATATAAATTTAAAAATCATCCAATATTATTTTGAGAAAACTAAATCTGAATCATTAATCTAACTATAAAAATATGATATTCAATTCTGGATACATTATGAAATCAGTCCAATTACTATGTAATGGTAATTATAAAAATAATATATTAAAAATAATGTAATGATTCAATCATTCATGGGATAATCCCCAATAAAAATCAAACTCTAATATCATGTATTATATATCTCTCCAAATATAAATTGAGATTTAAAACCATATTCATCATCCATGAATCCATTATGGATTAATAAATTAACTTGTGGTGTGATATTGTTGGTCATCATTTCTCTATGTAATTTACTAAGTTGAATTTTGACATATCTATAATGATTACGAGATGACCTTCAATTCCACTAGTTCATGGGTGTTTTGTGACATAGATCCTTGAAACATGAAATATGCCACTATGATGTGATGTCTATGTAAAATAAAACAGATAATACCTTAGAGAACTATCATGTAGAAACCGAGCCTGGAAAACTATCATGGGTGTTTCCTCGCATACATGACACTAATTGTTTTTTGGATATTAGGAAGTTTAGTCAGCTCCCATGTGTCATTTTTCCCTATGGCATGAATTTATTCTTTCATAGTGATTCTCCAACATTCTTCTCTTATAGCTTCCTGAAATGTCAGCGGCTCATGATCTACATACAGGTAAAAAGTATTTATCTCTTTAGTTTTCTCATAGATGTTACTTAAGTTTTTCATTTTTAGAGGAATCATGGGTGAGGATGAGCTGGACAAAATTCGACTTGATGGGGTGATTTCAGGAGTGATGGAATTTACTCCTGGACTTCTGCATACTGATGTTGCGCTTGAGGAAGGTGTTGCTGGCATTTTCTCCTGATAATCATGCTCTTCTTTATGATATTCTATTTCGACCAGAATATCTTTGTTTGATTCTTCATCATTCCATTTCCAAGATTCTTCCTCACTAAATATCACATCTATACTCACTACTAATTTATTGGTTAGTGGATTGTAGAGCTTATAGCCTTTAGATTCTTCACTGTAGCCAATGAAGATGCACTTTTCACCACAATCATCAAGCTTCATTCTTCTTGCTTATGAAACTTGAGCATAGGGGACACAACCAATGATTCTTAGGTGTGACATGCTCGGTTTGTAGCCGATTCATGCCTCTTGTGGTGTCAAATTTCTTATGCTCTTCATTGGACACCGATTGAGCAAGTAGACAGTACATGCAACTGCCACTGCCCAGAAGCTCTTTGGAAGCCCTTTCTTCTTCAGCATGGTCCTTATCATGTCAAGGATGGTGTGGTTCTTTCGTTCTGCAATGTTATTTTTTGTGGTATGTAGGCTATAGTGTATTGGTGTTTGATGCCTTGTTCCCTAAAAATTTTTTGAAATGCATTTGAAGTGTATTCTCCACCTCTTTCAGATCTGAGTACTTTGATTTTTTGACCACTTTCTACTTCAACACGGGCTTTGAAAATTTTAAAGATAGTAAAAGTAGAAGTTTTTTCTTTGATGAAATACACCCAAAGTGTTCTGCTAAAATCATCAATGAGGGTAATAAAGTATTTATTTCCACCAAGTGAGGGTGTTTCAAGTGGTCTGCAAATATCAGTGTGAACCAACTGAAGTGGTTCCTTTTCTCTTCTAAATACTCTACTTGGGAAGAAATTCCTTTGTTTCTTACCGAGTGTATATGCCTCACATACATGATTTAGAACTTCAATCTCCAGCAATCCATGCACCATTCTTGATTAGGATAAGAGTTTCAGGCTACTAGAATGGAGATGCCCCAAGCGAAGAAGCTATCTCCATGAGTCATTCTTCATGAGTCGAAAGAGACACTCCTCAGCCTTTGTGTTAATATTCAGAGAAAACATGTGATTATTTACCATTCGGACATGAGTAACAAGTCTCCTATGAGCATCTCTTATAGAGAGAGAAGAGTTCTCCATGTGTATGACATAACCCTTCTCAAGGATTTGGTCGATACTGATGATGTTAATTTTCATGTTTGGTGCGTAATACAAATTAGAGATGTAATTTGACTAACCATTCTTCTCATAGATTTTAATTTTAGTAATTACATCTAATTTATACTAATTACCGCTAATTACAGGCGGCACAATTTCCAGCGGATTGCCAGTAACTCTTTTTCCCGATGACTCATCTCCTTGAAACTTTATCTGATTGAAATCACTATGAAAAATCTGCTCCCACGTACGAATATTTATTTTTCTAAGCATGAGAGTGGAGAGCAGGGATGAATTCTCGCACTGTTCTCCATTATCGTGCATTCAAAAATAGATATTCATACATCAAATCATATTTTTCATAGTGATTTCAGTGGGAGAAAGTTGTAAGGAGATGGGGCATTGGGAAAAAGAGGATTTTTTTCCCAACGAATTGTCTTCTTGCAACTTTCTTCGACTGAAATCAGTATGAAAAATATGTTGCGACGTACGCATATCGATTTTCATATGCAGGATAATAGAGAGCAAGGAGGCCTCACCACACTGCTCTCCATTCTTGTGCATACGAAAATAGATATTTTTACGTTGGAGGAGATTTTTCATAGTGATTTCAGTGGGAGAAAGTTGCAAGGAGATGAGTCGTCCAACAAAAGAGTTGTTGTCAATCTGTTAGAAATTATGAAAATTTATTACTAATTATTACTCAGTTGGAAATTATGTCTATTTATTACTAATTATTCTAATTATACATATTTATTACTAATTATTCATATTTATTACTAATTATTAATAATTATTACTAATCATCACTAATTATTACTAATTATTACTAATTAGACTAATTATTCATATTTATTACTAATTATTTATATTTATTACTAATTATTTATATTTATTACTAATTATTACTAATTATTACTAATTATTACTACTTATTACTATTTATTATTAATTATTGCTAATTATTACTAATTATTACTAATTATTACTAATTATGACTATTTATTACTAATTATTGTTAATTATTGCTAATTATTACTAATTATTACTATTTATTTCTATTTATTACTAATTATTACTAATTATTACTATTTATTACTAATTATTACTATTTATTAAAAATTATTACTAATTATTACTACTTACTGCTAATTATTACTAATTATTACTATTTATTACTATTTATTACAATTTATTACAATTTATTACTATTTATTACTAATTGATCATTTTTATGACTAATTAATCATATTTATTACTAATTAATCATATTTGTTACTAATTATTACTATTTATTTCCAATTATTACTAATTATTACTAATTATTGCTAATTCTTTCTAATTTTTACTAATTATTCCTAATTATTCCTAATTATTACTATTTATTGCTACTTATTGCTATTTATTACTATTTATTACTATTTATTACTATTTATTTTTATTTATTACTGTTTATTACTGTTTATTACTATTTATTACTAGTTATTACTATTTATTACTAATTATATATATTTATTACTAATTATCCATAATTATTACTAATTATCCATAATTATGACAAATTATTCGTAATTATTCCTAATTATTTCAAATCATTACCAATTATTCATATTTATTACTAATTATTCATATTTATTTCTAACTATCCATATTTATTAGTAATTATTCATAATTATTACTAATTATTACTAATTATTGCTAATTGTTTCTACTTATTACTAATTATTCATATTTATTGATATTTATTAGTAATTGTCACTATTTATTCATATTTATTACCAATTGTTGCTATTTATTACTAATTGGTATTAATTATTAGTAATTCTTACTACTTATTAAAATTTATTGTTAAAAATTACTAATGATTCCTAATGATTCATAATGATTGCTAATCATTACTAATGATTTCTAATCATTCCTAATGATTGCTAATCATTCCTAATGATTTCTAATCATTCCTAATGATTTCTAATCATTCATAATGATTGCTAATCATTCCTAGTGATTGCTAATCATTTATAATCATTACTAATCATTTCTAATCATTTCTAATTATTGATAATCATTACTAATCATTCTTAATCATTACTAATCATTCCTAATCATTGCTAATCATTGCTAATCATTACTAATCATTCCTAATCATTACTAATCAATACTAATCATTACTAATCATTACTAATTATTGCAATTTATTACTAATTATCACTAACTATGACAATTTATTACAATTTATTACTAATTGTTGCAATTTATTACCAATTATTACAATTTATTACTAATTATTACAAATTATTATAATTTATTAAAATTCATTACTAATTATTACTAATTATTACTAATTATTACTAATTATTACTGATTATTACTAATTATTTCAATTTATTACTAATTATTACTAATTATTACAATTTATTACTAATTAATACTAATTATTACTAATTATTAAAATTTATTACTAATTATACAATTTATCCATGATTACCGCTAATTGTTACTTATTCCCGCTAATTATTACTAATTATTAAAATTTAATACTAATTATTACAATTTATCACTAATTACCACTAATTATTACTTATTCCCCTTAATTATTACTAATTTCTACTAGTTGCCGTTAATTATTTATAATTATCACTAATTATTACTGTTTATTTCTATTTATAGATTTTTATTCCTATTTATTGCTAATTATTGCTAATTATTACTAATTATCACTGATTATTGCTAATTATGACTAATTATTAATAATTTTTCTAATTACTACTAATTACTATTAATTATTAATAATTAATATAATAAGTATTAATTAATACTAATCACACATAATTATTTGTAAAAATAAATAATGATAAGTAAAACTATCTAATTTTAATTTAATTTAATTGCAACTAATTAACAATAATTATAACTAATATAAAATAAAATCAAGTAACTAACAAATAAAAGAAATAGATAAATACCTTAAAAATGAATCTTTCAGAGGATATAACCCGTGAATATTGTTCCGATTGAAAATTTTAAACTTTGAAAAAAATTGAGTGAAAAAATGTAAGTAGCGAGAGAAGGGTAGAGAAAGGAGTGAAATGGGGAAAAACGGATAAGGGTATATATAGGTTAGATTATTTGATATGATATTATTTGCGATGAGAATCTCGTCGCAAATAATCGTATTTGCGATGGGACTCGTCGCAAATGCTAACCCCCATATTAATTAGGGGTGGTGGTTAAAAAGGTATTTACGACAGGCCTCGTCGTAAATACCAACATCCCGACATACTATTTGCGACATGATATAAATCTCGTCACAAATACTAAAAAACGTTGTCGGGTATTTGCGATGGGACCACTCACTATCGCAAATAGTCCTTCGCAAGTATCCCTTTTTCCTGCAGTGATTCAGTATTGTGAGCCCAATTTTCAATTCACAACATGGATCACTTCCCTCGGTCACCCTCCAATTTCAGTCATCTCATAGGATTTATTGAGTTCAAAATTTTAAACTCAAACTCTGGTTTTCATTGGCTAGGGTATGTTTTCCTCCATTCATTGTCTCATTAATTTTCTAATTCGCCTTCATTGAGGTTTTATTGTTTTGAATTTTTATTTGGCTATGATCATGTCACTATTAATTGTGCTTTTGATCTTTGATTTCATTATCTAATTGCTTAGCGAATTTGATTTCTCTACAATGGAGGTTAAAAAATTACAGAACCCACATTCTGAGTGGAAAGTGATGCATTTCTCATTTCAATCTTGGATCATGGTTTATTTAGTATTGTATGTTCATACCTTTTGCTCAAATTTCCAGAATATGATGTGGTTTCAAGTTTGGTTGTTTAATGTTTGCTCTACAGGGGGGAATCTCCACTTTAGGTGATGTTGGTTCATCTTCCAACATCAACGACATTTTGAAATTGCAATATCGTTTTATTTAAAAACATAAAATTAATACATTCACTTATGTCATCAATGATTCAATTGGTATTATTATCATGTCATCAATTTGATTTATAATTTCAGGTCAAGCATCATTGGCAAGAGTATTGGAAAAGGTTTAGCGATGTAACATAGAAGAGAGTTGGACGGGAGAATTTTAGAAAAAGTGTGTAGTACATTAATTTTTTATTTTTAAATTCATATTTGTTGTAATTTTTTACAACACAATCATTTAAATTATCAAAACTAGTACACGCCTGTGAATTCACACGGTGATATGATTCCAATTCTCTAAAAAATGATCCACTACTCAATAAAAATTCATGATCCACTACTCAAATAAAATAAAATTTTGAATGCACTTAAAAAAATCCAATGCTAAAATTAAACACATGATACACTGATCAAAGAGAGTGCATGATCTTGTGCTCCCAAAGAAGAGAAACTCCCTCATCAATATCAATGTAGAGCATACTGGATGTGTGAAACATATGGTTTGGTAACCTACAAATAGAAATATCATGTCATGTTTAAATTTTGATCAACACAAATAGAAAATGACACCACAGTGTTACAAATCATTTTAAGAAATACAATAGTAGAAAACTCCTTAATGTGGTATGTCATAAAAAATATAACATAACATCACGAACAACATTTCCAACTATACTAAAAGCATCAGAGTTTTCTGAAAATTAATTTTCCAGGGTAAACAATATATATAGTAGGAGTTGATAGATATTATATAGTAGGAGTTGAAACAATTCTATCCTCAAAGAAAGGGAGTATATAGTAAGAGTTGAAACAATAATAGGAGTTGAAACAATACTAAACCTCAAAGAAAGATAGTATATTGCAGGATTTGAATTGTCATAATATTTATAGAATTCTATAAAATATATGACAAACGCACTTGAAGAATTTCTTCAATTGTTTTGAGTTTCTTCAGTTAGCAACTGGACTACAACATCAATATCATCTTGCCCTGTAAAAAATACTAAAACATCACCCATAGACTCCTAAATAAGTATATTTAAAATAAATATTCAAGATTTCATTTTTTAATAAAAATTATTTATATTTGACATGAAACTATGAGATACACCATGAAGAAAATAAGTGTGAATGAAAAGAACTAAAGACAATTCCATAAATGAAAATGAAAACCATTTGAAGGATAAGTCATTGATAAGAATATGATCCACTACTCAAATAAAATACATGTTTCAATGACTTAAAAAACATCCACTGATCAAATTAAAAGCCTCATCCACTACTCAAATAGAGTACATGATCCATTTTTCAAAAACATGTATCACAAGAGATATATAGTATAAGTACAAGAAACTAATAACTGAGACAAAATAAAATGATCAACTGTTGTATTTCTCCAGAATAATGTTATATTAAACACTAAAACATTGTATGTAGGAAACAAACCCTGCATTAATATTGACTATAATGAATATATTGAAAATTTTAATTAGCTTTTTTTTTAAAGTGAGAAGAGGCATTTGGAATATATAAACAGGAAAGGTTACAATAGTATGAAAAAAGAAACTTTACATTTGTCTCTTAGCCATGCCAACAGTAGCAATTTTTTTCATCAATGATCAATCCCATCATCTCTGCTTCCATCATAGTGGAAAATCCATAGGGTCTATGTCGACGTTCAACAACATCACCATTATGATTCCGAAACACCACTCCAAATCCATCTTGACCTGGACTCCGCCTCGATGCCCCATCCATGATACCCTTGATCCAGCCAGCAAAAGGAGGAAGCCAAGTATTGAATGGAGTTGCTGTAGTGATCTGCAAGTAGCGAATTGGCATTTGGGACAATAATAAAAATATCAGCCAAGGAATACTGGCATAGGAAAGGGTTCTTCTCATGAATGACCTTGTTTCAACCTCTCCAGATGACATTAAGAAATTCCACATGTGAAACTGTAAACATATTTCTTATATGGTTGGATAGTTGAATTTTCAGAAAAGTAGGGAAAAGGTTTCAAAGAGTGTTTGCCTATGGTGGGTGAGTTTCAAAGATGTCAAAGATAATGGCAATACATATAAGGAAAAGGTGAGAACAGAAGAGGTGAACCATGATGGATGAAAGTGGTTTTGCTGCCTTTTAGCTAACAAAACAATGATTCAACTTCAACCATCAAGGGGCACCCATCGATGACCATTTGAATCTGAACCTTATAATAAAACCTTTTACAAACCAAATATTCATTGTTTAAAAACCAGAAACTGAGAACATATTCTCTCTTAGATAAACATATAAATCTATTATGGAAAATAAAAAACAAAAGTAACAGAAACGTAAACAACTCCATTAACAAAAAAACATAACAATTTAACTATTAATAAAAAATGGAATCTTGAGTTGAAAATCAAGCATCACATATGCAAACTACTTCATTAAAAAAAATTAACTACTAATCAAAGATTAAACTGAATTTTGAGTTTAAAATGAAAAAATCAAAACAAAATACATGTTTTTTATATCAACTAAAAAAACTACAATAGAAGAAATTTGATATCTATACAATGTATCCACCATAAACAGAATAGTCAAGTAGATGGGAATATTTAGAGAACATTTTTTATAAAAAACACATGAAATAAAATTCAAAAATATATAATGACATCTCATACAACATTTGATAACAATAAAAAGTATACACCATAAAATCATGTTATAAATATTAAAGGATTGTTCGTCTTTGAAGTTAAAAAAGACATGAAAATTTAACATAATAACAATAGGTAAATGAGAAGTCTCACATCATTTGAAAAAAACTATTTTATACTCATATTATTGATTATGGAGTTTGTTCCAATGCAGAAAACCCGAATTAGAAGAAATATCAGAAGAGGAAAATAAATGCAACAATATAATTTCATACCACAAAAGACAATAAGTGATGACATACATACAAATAAATGGAAGAATATTTAATGAAAATTTCTCTCGTGAGTTGAATACCAGGGCCTTTGTTATAACTCTATTCTTGGGAACTTCAATGGTCATCTCTGGGTAGGGGGCATGAAAAGTGCATATTGCATTGGCGGAAACCCTTTTATTTCTTGGAGTGGTCGATGATTTGGCTGGCATGACCAGTTGCTTGAACTCTAGTTCAACATCTTTGAATTTTTGGGAAATTCAAGAAACCAGAGGTGGTCTTAAAAATGCAGCAATCCCTTTATATTATGCTATGAACTACTTGTTTTAGCATATTGATAAAGATGCATGGAAACAAATCTTAAGTCAAAATTAGAAACTCCAACCTTGGAAGAAATATGACTATAAACATCATAACTTCTAGTATCCAAACAAAAACACAATTAGAATTATTTATTTTTGGTGGAAATACAATGGAATAAAGTCATGTAGCAACTAATATATATATTATATTCAGATGTTTATTGAATCATTCAGCTTCAAAACAATTTTGAATTTATTTTCAAAGGAGAAACTATATATTTTTTAATATTTCACAATTTTGTATTTGAAGTTGCAACTGGTTTAGCCTATAAAAAATTCAATGTGAATTGTTTAACCACAAACATATTCATCTGATTTCATAACCTTCTCTAAAACCATTCAGAAACAAATCTTCTGGTGATAGGAGAAAATACCCAACTGTAGAATTCATAAGTATATCTACTTTTCCAAAATGTTTCACAGTTGATTCAATGAATCCTTGAATCGTCCTGATTGAGAACATACCAATAAAAGACAACAACCTATTAATGTCACATAAAAACATAAAACAACTATTAATGTTTTATGCATGTCCTTCAATCAAGAAAGATATATTAGTATCAAGGTGAATGAGAATATCATAAAAAATTTATATGTCATCCAATCAATGATGACTATTTAAATTATGGCACTATCAACTGGAAAGTCACTAAGAAATGAATAATCTTCCTATAATAATTGTGCATGGTTCTTATTACCAATAAATTGATATGATTACCATCTGTGACATGAAATCAATATTCCTGGCATGAAAATATGAAAATTTGATATGCAGTTTCAGAAAGAGGATACGTGATCCCTCTCTTATTTAATTAGTTTACAATTTCATAGATTTTAGTAATTTGGAATTATTTCTACTGAAAAAAACAATATAAACAGTATAATAAAATATGACTATATGAATACATATCAAAAATTAACCTGCAATCCACTCATTCTAAGGAAGTATTGATAATTAGAAGTATAAAACAAATAGCCACCAATAATCGGTTCAACTTTTTCATGGGCCACAATAACCTGAAACAATAACTTGAATCCCCTCTAAATAATAGATTCATTCAAATCATGATGACAGTTTAAAATCTCAAACATACCGATTATGAGGCATACAATGATTATCCAAAAATACCTGAAAGTACTGTAAACTATATGTTATAAAATGAAAAATGAAAAATAATGGAAAGAATAAAAAACATGAAATTTAGAAATTTAAATTTGAATTAATAGAAAAAGTTATCAGGAGAATTACCTTGAAGTTGTGTTACCATTGCATTCAAAAACCGGAGATGGTGATAAATAAACCTAAATTAAATAAGACATGTCATCACATTGGGCACCATTATAATAATCTTGCAACATACAAACAATTTACAAATCGTGGATAACATTGAATTTGGTAGAACATGTATGAAAATAAAATGAACCACTGATCCAAACTATTATCTGCAATTAAGCACATACCTTTTGCAAGATCCCCAGTTTGGAATAGCCCTTCAATCAAAATGATGTAGCTATAAACATATAGAGGTATTCCACTACTTTTCATTTCATCAAAAACAATAAACACATTGGAAAATTCACCGTTGAGACACAGACCATAAATAACTACACTAAAATAAAATTGTTGTTGAATGGAAGAATAAATTAATGGATAATGATAAAAAATATTGGGGAAAAATATAAAAATTCATAAAATTAAATGTATAGACAAGTATGAAAGGAAAATTTACTATATACGGAATGACCAGTCACAATTTCATCGAAGGAATAAAATCTTATTATGTTGAAGGACAATGGATGCGCCCGATAAGCTGAAGAGAATCCGATAATAGTTGTAGGGCGATCAGCATGTCGGATGAAGTTCTTTAGCAGAAAGATACAACTATTGAAGATGCGAGAGTATGTCAACTGTGAAAAAATTCCTCATCGGGTTAAAAGGCGTAGAGGATACAACAGAACAAATGTTGTGGGTGCCATAGGAAGACCCGACAGAAATCGCGAGTCATAGGGGGTTCGATGCAATGGGATGAGATTGTTTTGAAATGGAGAAAGGATTTTCTCAAAGAAGTTAGTTGGAGAATAATGTCGGCGTTTCTAGACAGGAACCATAAGATGAGATGAGGGGAATTGTTGGGAGGAACCGGAGTTGAAGAGGATCGACATCTATAGGAGGACATCGTAGGTGTTTTGTGGGATCAGTCGGAAAATGGGAGGGCTATTGCGACCGAGAACCCTTAGAACCAAAGTAGAGGAGCCATAGGCGGAGCTAGATGAGGGCAACAGAGGATGGACAGGAGGAGGTGAAGCAGGAAGTAGGCGGAGGAGGGTATGAAAATCTTCTGGAACCCTAATCGTGAGCGTGAGACGGTTGGAGGGAGGGAATGGAAAAATGGATAGGGAGGAGTGACGTGGAGGATTGAGGTGGTGACACGTAAGCTAGAAAAATGTATACTTTAGTATATACTAGTACATCGCTTGTGCATATGCACGACATCATAAATGAAATCTGAACTACAAAATTCATTAGAAATATGAGAAGTGATCAATGAAAATTAATAAATAAAATATTGAAATTATAAATCTATTCATAGAAACAAAGTATGAAAATCTAACTTCTAGATACTTGAAATAGGTAAAAACTGAAACAGAATCATGGTAAGATAACTTGACATTGGAAACAAAAATCAGTTGTCATTTTTATTTCACATTGGAAATAGAACTATGGATTGTTATTTAACCCTGACAAGAGAACATAAATATAGTTTCAGTAGCAGATACATGTTTGAAAACATTAATAGGAACCATAATTTTTGACAACAGTGGGTGTGCAGATCAGATTACAATTCATGTCATCAGAATGTGAAGTCAATATCCTCCCAGTACTACCATGTATCATTGATGTAGAGTAGAATTTTTTCATGTTTCTTGACAATTATATTGATCCTTGAAATATATAATTAGAAATGAATGTGAGTAAATGAGACCTTTTACTATGAAAAAATAACTGGTTAATCTAGTGAAGTGAAAAAAACATGTCATAATTAAATGGATTAGTTATTTACAGTATTCATCTATGAAAAAAATCATTATAAAAATTCAATGAAAACAATTATTAATATGAAAATGAAATTTCACTACTAATTGAAATAAATAATAGAAAATAGTAACTGGGTACGCTTTATCAAGAAACAAACATGACATATTTGAAAAATTGAAAACTGTTTAAGTGGAGACAAACTTAAATCCATCCTTACTGCCTAGGGCATTACCTCTCCCTCACATAGCCCATCGCCGCTGCCCTGCCCCTCCCCTACCCTCCGTCCTTCCGTCCAGCCCCCCTGTCCATCCCTCCCTGCATTGCATCCCTCACCTCTCCATCTCCCCTCCTCTCCCCCCCGGCCTAGACCCTCGTCTCCCCCCCTACCCAGCCCCTCCCCTCCCCCCATGCCCAACCCCTCCCCTCCCCCCTACCCATCTTGTCACCTCCTCCTTTCCCAGCACATCCTCCTACCCCCATGCCCAGCTCTACCCCTCCCCTCCCCACTCCTCTACTTGTCCTCCCTCCCCTGTCCAGCCCCTCCCCCTAACCTGCCCAGCTTGTAACCCCCCCCCCACAATTTCCCAGCACCTCCTTCTACCCCCTACCCAGCTCTACCCTTCCCTCCCCCCTCCTCTGCTTGTCTCTCACCCCATCCCAGCACCTCCCCCTCCCACCTCCCCTCCCATCTTAGAAGGTAATATGTTGACCACCCCCCACCAGGCCCGTCCCCCCTTCCAACTCCTCCTCCCTCCTACCCATCACCACCCCCACCCCATGCCCAGCCCAGCCCCTCCCCTCCCCCCCTGCCCAAACCCTTCCCCCCCCCCGTTAGCAGCCTCTGCTACCACCCCATCCCAGTACCTCCCCTTCCAACTCATCCTCCCTCCTGCCCAGCTCCAACCCCACCATGCCCCTCCTCCCTGCCTAGCCCCTTTCCCACCAGCCCCCACCAGGCCCCCCTCCCCGCCCTGCCCCTACTCCCACCAGCACTGAAATACATCAAGTGACAGTTGGTATGCAATACAGGAAGAATAAACTAAGTCACATGACAGAAAAAAAAAATTAGAAGATACAATCACCTGATATCGTATTACCTTTCATATCTACAGAACATATCAGTCATTCTTTTCTATTTTGTCTTATAATTTATTTTTCATTCGGATTGCCATATTTGTTCCCTGACCTGTTCTAACGACACTTTCAGGTGGGATATGTTGAGATTGCTCAATAATATCTTCATTAAGAAATTCGGTTAGTAGGTTTTTCTACATATAGAACGTGGTTAAAAGAAGAATCAAATCTATGAGAAATTACAATGTAAGATTAAAATAAAGGCTAGTAAAGAAAATTCTAAGGGAGAAAATATATATATACCTGAATACTTGATGATATCGTAGACGATGTTTCAAATATAGATTCAACCTTTGCACTAAGTTGAAATGATTCAACATTCTGATGATCCTATGATAGAACAATAAAGCATTAATCTAGTTGCATGTTCTTGACACACAGGGAAGTAAAAATGATGATAATGGATTATATTGTACCTGAATATGTTCATGCACACTACTTACATTTTTACAGCCACCACTCTGATGATGTTGTATATAAATAATAACACAAATAACTATTTGCAGTCTATCCACATTAACAATAATAGGAATATGTAATAGAATCTACCTGAAATTCTGTGAAACTATCATTGAAATTGGGGATGTATTTTTCATTGTCAGTAATGAATATTACCTTGTATGAGTTTTTTTCTACTGAACAGTGATGATTTTGAATATTATAATTTGACACTTCAATTGACTGGAGAACCTTTTTTGATTTGAAAATAGTCATTTCAGTAGGAAAACCGTACTCATCATTAGCCTTATTTAAGAAAAAAAGTAAATGTTAGTTTAAATGAAGTGAACATATTTTGTCATCATGCTAGTTTATTATATAGTAGTACCTGAATCAAATAATCTCATAGATCTGAAGCAGTTTTGCTCACAAATTGCATTACTTGTATATCAAATAGGAAAAATGATAAGGAGTCCATGGAATCAGTCACAAGAAGCTGCACTCTAAATCTATTGATTTATAAATATGATTACAAAGGAATGTAGGATAAGTAAACATAATTACTATTGATATATAAAATAACTAATAAACTGTTAAGAATAAGAACAAATAAGAACCTGGGAATGGTGCAATTTACAGATATCTTGTAGTTGTTGCACCAAATTTTTCCATCAACATTATGCACCTTTTTCATGAAAGAATTGCATGAATCATAGAACCAATTGTGAGTTGTTTGAATTTTTTTATGGTGACTTAAATCAAGCACTTTGTAGGCTGTCCAACATTGAGAATAATGTAGATAATGAAATTGTATAGTACTATACTGGTACATCCAGATTATTAAAGTGCATAATTTAAATTGTAAATTTGTCATATACTACATACCTGATCACGATTCTTGACTTCATAAATCGTTTTTTTATTTTCCCAATATAGCAATGGTGTAGAGGAAGAAGATGGGTTTGTTGGTGTCGGACTTCGATTCTCCAATGCCATTATAAACATACATCTAAATATTGAAAAATGACACTCAAATGTCAAACATAATATGTCCATCTATCATATAGTAAACATTGGACAACATATACAAAAATAACAATTAAATCAAGTATTCAGGGAACCTCTTTATAAATGATTCAACATCTTTGATATCATGATTGAAAAGGATTTTCATCGAATTAATGGCAGTTGTAAGTATAAGAGAGTCTGAAAGTGGTTTTAAAACGAATTCAGTTGGAATACTGGTTTAAAACTTTTAAAAGCATTGAATAAACGAAAGGGAAATAAGGCATTGTGTTATTAGAGAGCATACTATTCAATTTCTTAACTCTGACAAGTTGCAATATTAAAACATTTGATGAACCGATATTTTCTTCCAATTAAGATGACATCTGGTTAGCATAGTCACCCCATAAACTATATTTAAGTTGTAACCCACTGCAGAAAAATATGTACCACATAATGCTATATATAAACAGCAGGTCAGAGATACTAAAAGGCTGTAATGACTAACCTTTCATCCTGTTAGAAAATTTGCATCTTGAATTTGGAATTACCCAATGCTTCAAGAGGATGTGAGAAATGTAAATATCCAATAATTTCTAAAACATATAAGAAAGAAGAAAAGGTTTTGTACTGTAAGCTAAAAATAGTTGAAAGTAATCCATAAAATTATGTATTGATCAACAGAGAAACTTTAGAAACATTCATAAAATGTTACAGAAATCTCAATAAACGTTTACCTATTAAATGTTGCTCTGGAACCCTTCTCTGAATTATGTCTTCAAAGGAAGTAAAATCAAAAAAAAATGTGGTAGTGGTGCATCACATGGTCGGACATGCATTACTGATGTGAATAGTACTCGACATGCATGTCTTGTTCCTAAGAAGGTACCCTGATTAGCAGCTATCTGCATGTTCTGTATGAAATAGCACATCCCATCACGCAGTATATTTTTGAACTTAGATAGAGTTTGACGCCCAGTAATAGTACAATGTATCTTCGCTTTCTGCAGAAATAAATTTCTAAGCATGTCAAAAATTGAAAGGCATATTAATTAACTTGACAAATATGTGGTATACTTGAAATGAGAAGAGAAATGAAATAGATGAAAGATAATATGAAGTCTATTTTTCCCTGACTCGTTCTCTCATACAAAGTATCCTTTGCAACCTTGCATCTCTCGATGCTGACGGTGTCTGTATCTTTGTTTTGTTATCTTTATGTTGAATTGTCAAGTTTTATAATGAAACCAAAAGATGTTTAAACATATATTCAATTTAAAATATACTGATAAGACAATTGACAGAGAATGCATGTTTGAATTCTATATGATATATCTTGTAAACATAAATAGGCAGTGTACTGTGATTTTACTGAACGACACTTACACCAACATGAAAGAAGCACATGTATATTATACAGAAATGATACATTTAAAAATAGCATATTCAATTAAAAAGAATGCAGTATAGGAAAACATATGCAAAACAGTTTGAATGAATACCTTGTATGGATATTGAGGAATATTTATGCAGTGAAGATGGATGGAATGACGACTAAGTATTCTGTAAACCTGAATAAGCATTGTACTGTGATTGAAAGGAACCACAGTTATACCAACATAAAAGAAACATATATACGTTACACATAAAATATACAGTTAAATATCCTAATTGAATGTCACATAATGCAGTAAATGGAAGCCATAGATAAGCAGTGTACTGTGATTTTACTAAACGACAGTTATACCAACATGAAAGAAGCATTCATACATTATACAGAAATGAATCATTTGAAAATAGAATATCCAATTAAAAACAATGCAGTACGTGAACACATCTGCAAATCAGTTTGAATGAATACCTTCGATGGATATTGACGAATATATATGCAGTGAAGCCAGATGGAATCACGACTAAATTTTATGTAAACCTGAATAAGCACAATACTGTGATTGCAATGAACCATAGTTATACCAACATCAAAGAAACATATATAGATTACACAGAAAATATAAATTCAAATCTTCAAATTGAATGTCACATAATGCAGTAAAAGGTACCCATAGTTAAGCAGTGTATAGTTATTTCACTAAAAGACACTTATACTAAAGTTATAGCAACATCAAAGAAACATATATAAATTAGACAGATGCAAGAGCGGGACTAAATATTCTATAAACCTGATGAAGCACTGTATAGTGATTGCAATGAACCACAATTATAGCAACATCAAAGAAACATATATAAATTAGACAGAAAATATACAAGCAAATCTGCAATTTGAATGTCAACTAATGTTGTAAAAGGTACCCATACATGGATTGCAGTTGCATACTGTTGTGTGAAATGAGACAAAATAGACGCGAAAAAAATACAGGAAGATTTCATTCAAACATCATATGGTAGAATGGAGGAATTTGTACATCTATTAAACAATGGGAGCTCGTGTTTAGAGAAACCAAACCTGGACGATGCAATACCAACTGCCTAGCGAAGAGGATGAGGACTATTTGGTTGACCTTCATCGAAGCCAGCCAGTAGGACGAAACCATTATATGGAGGTAACAGTTGACAGCGCGTCGGGCACTGAATGGTGTCACGGGAGGTGCGACTGAAAATTAGAAGACTGTATCAAAGATTTTTGTCGAAGCAGGCCGGTAGCTTGAAACCCTAAATAGAGCATGCGGGAGGGAACACCGTATGGCATCGCCATAGCTGTTAATGTAGAGCGGAGGAATGCCTAAGGAAGCTGGAATGTCGAAGGAATCCGGAAGAAGCGAACCCTAATTCAGAGGGATGACAGGAGAGCATACCGGGGGAGGCCGACTGTGTCGTGGGAGGGAGGATGGGAAAGTGGAGGGAATTAGAAGGGAGGGGGACGTGGAAGAAGGGTAAGGGGACACATAGGGTAAGAATAAGCCTAATTTAGTATAAATAATAGATATAGATTATCTTAGATTCATTTAATACTTGTTTTTTTCCTATTTCATTTCAATTTATTTCATTTGTGTAATTTATAATTTCGAACTTTAATTTTTAAAATTATTTATTCATATTCATTAAATGTTACCTTTTTTCCAATTCACGCGTCTCTATTGGACTTTTACCCTCGGTTAACAATTCCTGCTCTCATCCGACGTTCCCCGCCTCCGCCTCCTCCTCTCCGCCCGCCTCCGCCTCCACCTCCTCCTCTCTGCCTGGATCCTTATCTCCTCCTCCGAATCTGACTCCACCTACTCCTCTCCGCCCGCCTCCCTACCTCCGCCCTCCTCCCTAACTCCGCGTCTCTTAGGTTCCCTAGGCTCTTTCGGCTTCCCGCATCCGGTTCCACCTTCACATCCGCCTTCCGGCCTTTTTAGTATTCGTTTACGTGGGTTCAGGTATGAAAAATGAAGTGATTAAAAGTACATTACTTATTTATACAGATTATGCTAATGTCTTGTTTAATTCACGTTTATGAACTTTTTTATTTCTTGTAATATTTCTAGTTACATGTAAATAACACCCAATGAAATTAAGAGATAATTTTTGTCCAAAACTATTGGTGGAAGTATTATCGATGTAATGATTTATTGGAACCATCATATAATCAATCATATGTGGAATAGTTTTTCCAATAAATCTTTCCATTTTACCTTAGTGAAGTTTTATGTAATTCTTGGTATGGATTTTCATTCAGTTTTCTAGAAATAATATGCCCCAAGTATTCTACTTATTGTTGAATGAAATGGAATTTTTTCTTATTTGCATGTAGGTGATTTTTTAGCAGTAAACAGAACACCGTATCAAGGTGTTTTTGATGCTCTGACCATGTTTTACTATAAATCAAAACATCGTCAAAAAATACCAGCACATACATTCGACACAACTCTTTAAATACCTGATTCGTAGTAGATTGAAAAGTTGACGGGGCATTCATGAGGCTGAATGACATTACAAGATATTCATAATGACCCTCATGAGTTCTAAAAGTTGTTTTGCACTCATCACCCACCCTAACCCAAATCTAGTGAAACCCAAATTATAAGTCTATCATTGAAAAATAACAAGCTCCACACAACTCATCCAGAAATTCCTCTATAACTGGTATTGAAAATATGTCAGGAATTTTCAACTTCTTTAAAGCCCGTTAATCTACACACATGTGCCATCAACCATCTTTTTTCTTGACAAGAATAATTAGACTTGCATATGGGATGTTACTATTTCTTATAAATCCACTAGCTAATAGCTCCACTTGTTTTTCTACCTCGTCTTTAAGATAATGGGCAAGCTTATATGGTCGTATGTTCACCGGTTTTCCCCCTCCTCTAAGGTTATGGCATGATCTGTTATTTTCCTCGGTGGGAGTCCATGTGGATCTTCAAAAAATTTCTGATGTCTCTGCTCAATCCACTCTTTCTGCTGTTGTAAAAATCGATGATGTTCATTCTTCTGTTTCTGAACTTTTTCTATTCTTGGCAAGGTGATTTGGGCTTGCCAAATCCAGCCTTCCATAGCTAACATCTTCTTCTAAAAATTATGTTGTAATTCCACTGCACCTACTGCCTTCTTCTTCACCCCTTGTAACTTGATTTCTTTGCCCTCCCATAAAAAATCCATATTTTTATCACCCCAATGATTCATCACATTCCCTAAGCTCTTCAGCCATTGCAGCTGGCCAAGAACCATTTCCAAATGTCCTGTATAAAAAACAAACGCTTCAACAGAAAAAACAATTTTTTCCAGACACATCGTTACCTTCCTGCATACCAGTGACAAAATCCGGTAACCACCTCAAGCCTAATTCCAAACGGCCTAGTTGGTTCAACTTCCAATGATGCCATTTTAATAAAAGTCTTGGAGATGAAGTTGTGTCTAGCACCACGATCAACAAGTTCCAGTACAAGAATTCCAGAAATGTTTCGAGCCAAACATATTGATTCCATTCCTGCCATGCCCATGCTTCGGAACTCAACCCCCTCCCCAGTGTGATTTTCTTGCTGAATCTTGTTTATTTGATTTTTTATTCCCTGCTCCAACTCCAAAGCAGTGCTACTTTTGTCTGCTACCTCCTCATTTGTGTCATTATATTCCCGAACTACTACCCTCAAATACTTGTCAGGACATCGATGCATTGGGCCAAAAGTATGTCTACACCGAAAACACAACCCCCTTTGTCGTCTTTCTTCTCGCTCTTGATGACTTATTTCCCTCACTCCAGACCAACATTCATCTCCAACTGCCCTTTTAAGTTCCTCCTCCCTTTTGTTTAATTCTATCATTGGCCTGTTATTCTAAGAATTTGTTCCCCCTATAGTCTGAACTCACGGGGCTGGTGGTATTGACAGTCGCCCTCATACATTCCTGAGTACCCCTTCTCCCATCAATTCCCGCTCCACTTTTCTAGATAAAGTGTGTTATCTTACTTTATTAACAGGTTCATGAGTAGACACAATTCTCAATGTTTGGGTGCAATCCTCCCATAAACAAGCTCATGTACCATGGGTACAGAAAATCAAACTGGGGAGTGGTAATGTTATCCCTCCTGCCTATTTATAGTTGGTTATCTAGCCAAACGGATCCTCCCCTGTAAAAGAAGGCAGCTCTACCCTCCGCATAACAGAACACAAGTTTTTTGCAAAATTCATATCTTCTGGTGTCCCGCTACTCCCAGCGCCTCGCACAAGCTCAGTTCCGGAATATCCTTAGTCTCCAAGCTTTGCTAAAGCGACTTCCTTAGGTCTTCTGAGTTTAGTTCCCATTCCAACTGGTTTTTCTAAAGACTTCATTTGTTCTAAAGTTTGTTCTTCCATTTTCCACATGCACTGACTAAGTCATTCCTCTGTCTGTTGTGCCATCCTCTGACCCTCAGTTTTTCCATGAGTCAAACGATTTAAACTTTCTTGGACTGCTGCCATAGTCCGCTGGTTTCGTTCCCCAACGGAGTCACAAAAAATGATAGGTTCTAGAAGCAAAAGAGATTCCAATAGGTTTATCTGAATTTTGTAGACTAAGCGAAGAAGCTTTGCAAGAATTTCATTATCACAACGTTTTGCAGTATAGAAAAGAGAGAAAGAGTTTCAAGTATAATATGCCAAAATCTTCTGGAAACTTATCTGGAAACTAGAAGTAGAAGGAAAAACTCTTGAAATATGTCAACTCCTTAGAGCCCGTTGCTCTCCACACAGCTCCAGTTTGAATCCCAAGCTGGAAGTGGTTTCGCACCCCAACCGATTAGCCCTCCTACCAATTTATAGTTGGTTATCCAGCTTAACCAACTTGTTGAGTTGCATTACCCGAATTACCCCTCCTGTGTTGGTAAGTATGTAGAATAGGGGGTCGGGACTTAAAAATAGGTTGGGAATGGTGAAGAGTACTAACGGTCGGTCACTTCATCAACGTTGTTGCTTCCTCTCCCGAGTCCCTCCTCCCACTACTTCTTGCTACGCGTACGCCATCCGTACTGATGTCGTCATCCACCCGTTCCATCACTGCCACCTCTCTCGAGTCCTGCCGCCTCCCACAGTTGCTACCGCTTATTGCTGCGTCATTCGTGCCAACATCGTCGTCGTCGCCGTCGCCGTCGCCCACCTATGTCGTCGTCCCCATGGCCATCGCCTCCCATGATTCTTGCCCCCTGTCTCTAGGTAATCCATTCTCATGTTAAAGATCACCTTGTATCTGTTCAAAGGCATTCATTGGGAGGACATTGTTGGGTGGGATCTGCGTCAAGTTTGGAATGGTGGCTTAAAAAAAGTTTCCTCGATCGATTGATGATTTTTTTGTTTGCTGAAAGTGGTTTTTGATCGCGTTCACCAAAAATCGACTGATTTGCATATTTTACCCTTCATGTATCTTGAAATCGATCTGTTTGTAGGTTTGTTTCTTTAGTTTATAGATCTTCACATCTTTGCGATATGTTTATACAATTTCATCTATCTTTCTTGTTTTCTCTTAGTCCCTGCTTGCATGTTGAGAAAGATCAATCGTTCACACCTTGTTTGTGATCATTCTGCTTGAATGTCTTAATCTATCAGCATTTCTTTTGATCACCGATTCTTCTTTTTTGGTTCAATCTATGTCCAGTTCAATAGTGGTGACTCATTCATTTTAAGAAATTTCATCTGAAGCGGTTTTGGAAAACAGAGTTGCGGGAGGTACAAATGTGATGTTGCATGAGTGAGATCACCGAGAGATGATTTTTTCCCCTAACCCGTCCAACCCGACCCAACCCGATCCAATATAGGTTGCATCGGGTTGGGTCCAACTACAAAAATATCACAAACCCGACCCGACCTGAACCGACCCGACCCATCTTATTTTGATTGGGTTGTGTCCAAAATACACCCTGACCCGACCTGAAACGACCCATGGACACCACTACTCATGCGTCAACTCTGCAATAATCGGGGCAGGTGGCGGTGCTCTTTGAATGGTCTACATGAAGCACAAGAACCCATCATAGAACTGTGCCTCAGCACCTGTGTCCCATACATCCATTTGTGCCGCAATCGACACTATTGGAAGATCCACTGGTGGCCCTGTTGGAGTTGGTGGTTTAGAACCAACTACTTTGTACTTTATTCATTAAATAAAAGCCTTATCACATCTTGATTGTTCTTCTGCGTGACACGTCATGTGATAATGTCCTAAGGACAGCTGTTGCATTAAAGGGTCGTAGCGGATCCCTGCTATGATGAGAACTCGAAAGTGCCATAACACTGTTCTTGAATGTATGTTCTATGGCCGGATGATATTATTTGAGGGACACAAATAATACAGGTCATTAGGGGTGAGGACTCATAAAACATTGAGGCATCTTCTCATGGTGTGCGCCCTTGGTAATATCCAGGAGGATATTATGAGAACGAGACTCGCCAGTAGGAAATCCACATTTCATAGTGTCATTGGATGTTCCTATCTACGGACGTGTGTATTGATCCTTAGACTTTAAGATTATTATTAATGGGTATTAAAACTCGCGCACTTAGATGTATTGACGAAAACTGTGACGACACACTGTTCGCAGCGAGGTAGGATATGTTGGGTGCGTCACGAGTAATACCGCATTAATAGATAATGCGAGAAAGGATTTGTCCCTTCCGTTCCATAACGGAAGTAGATATCTCAGGCCCTTTGATGGAATTGATATAGCCTAAATAAATCCATGGCCATGGTAAAGTATGAGCAAGTTCAACATATGATGATCCTCCTCAAGGGTTTCGGGACTCTTCTTTTCTTTTCGTTCTTCGTTCTATTCCGAAGATTCGGCGTTTTATATCGTGACGGATCTCGGATTGAACGTTGTTTAACGTTAAAATTAAAGTTGGGCAAACCCACCAACGCGCTTCCGCTGCGCCCGGAATCTACAGGCCCATGGTCCACCAACTCCGGAGTGTGGTTGTTGCCACCCTCCCAGCGTGAGGCTAGAGGTTGGCGTGGTGACATGCCTCTATAATGCCAAACACACACCTTAGATTGAGATTTTTAACAAAGTTTGGAGCTCAAAAGTGCTGACATTTAAGCAGGATAGGTAAAAGGCTCCCTTTAAAAGAAAACACCCCTCTGCCTCCTCCATGAGTCAGGTCTAGGCATCATATAGATCAGGCATAATCAAGAGACACTACAAAAAACGCACTACTAAGGTCGGGTCTGGTCAAGTTCTCCACCATAAGCAACTCAAGTTTCCATTTTATTTTACGTGAACTCACATTTTCAATCCCATTTTCCATTTGAATTCATACTCATTTATCATTATACCACAATTCAATTAAAAATGTTGAACCAATGGTTTGCCAAATTCCGATCCATGAGGGCCCATCCTCCTAACGTCCCAGATCAGTAGCCGCTAAACTGGTGATCTGAGCTTGTTCTCCACAAGACCTCAAGGGTGCCTCGTTAGAGGCTGCCAAGTAGCAGCGGGGGTTTAAGGTGGATCTATGAAGAGACTATACCCCCCATATCATAGTGCACAAAGAGAATTAAATAACCAAATATCATACATATTAGAGTAATGCAGAAAAATAAACTAAAACTGAATAGTGGTGTAATAAGATGAAAATGTAGTAAAGGCCTGAACAACCATGTAATACATACAACCATGATCGCCCACTGGGCCGATGATATATATAGAAATAAACTGAAAAGTAAATACAATAGGCCCCACCAACACCGGGCTATATCACATACCCGGTCTCCAGTACCCTTTCAAGATGCTCCAGCCCGACCAGTCAATTCCACACGAGCATCCCACTCAACCATGCAATCCGGGTCCTCATCCCGATCTACTCGGCATCCATGCTCAATCTGAAAGTAGACAAAAGGTCTGTATGCGCACCAAGATGCATGTACAAGGGTGAAAAATAAATCCCAGTAGGCCACCCCCAATGGTAAACCTATAAACTGCTGCCACAAGTGAATGCTCATGCAATATGTTCAACCTAACCAACATACAATATGAAAACAAAATATAAATAAACAATCGTCGATCTGTAGGTCCAAGAACTCGATTGACCATACTTTCTTCGGCAAATGCCAGAATATGTCTAAGCTCCTCTCAAGGACCATGCATCCCAAACAACCTGCGGGCTCCATACCCATGGCAGCCACAACCAACCTAAAAAAACTGAAACCCATCCTTCGGTAGTCTTATCAATCTGGATTATAATCTAAGCCGTCCCATCCCACAATATCATAGCCCAACATTGTATCATATATGGAACCTCGACACCTCTGTCCCCATTTCCATACAAGTGTTCAACCAAGCCCAAACCTTCAGTCTGACATATATCTCATGTATAGTAACCATAGTGCATGCGGCATCAGTCCATCACATAAATCATGTATATCAAATCAGTCCGGTATCTTAACAATAATTCATGAAGGTCACTGGTCGACACACAAGGAGCCTTAGTCCAAGTGCCCAACCTGGATCTGGTACGCTGTGTCCGACCACCCCAACCACTAGGTCACAAGTCGGCAAACATGGAGCATCAGTCCATGAATCCAATTGGGACTCAGAACGTCATGTATGACCATCTCAACCTCGATACGGAATGCCATGTTCATACCCTTGGGTTCAGGAGCATCAATCCTTCCCCCAAAAACCTCCCAAAACCATTCATCATGGGACGAAAAATATGGAGTATCACTCCATGAATTCAACCAGGACCTGGAACGCCATGTCCGACCATCCCCAATCATTCCATACACAACATCAGTGGTTCCTAGAGAATCAATGCGAAACCTAAACCAAACTGTAAACTACACTTTCCCGGGACCTCAGCCCAGCACAAAACCACAAACATGCGTCGTCACATCCACTATACTCAACAGTAAAAATCAATGTACCTGGAACCTCAGTCCAACACTCAAACCATATACCATCTATCGGTATCGATACAGATTCTCAATCCAACAATCTTAATTACGAATATCTGGAACCATAACCATGGATCTTCTTTCCTTCTTTCTTAGCCATCACTGCCCCTACTAGTAAACCGGGTTCCAAAACATGGCAACCCAAATGTATCAAACCGCCCCATGGGATTAATTCAAGTTTCATCCTCAACAAGTAAAACATGACAACGACTGGCTATACGTCCATCTCATCCAATAAAATCTTAGCCCCATCATCTCATATATCATCCTGGGTCCCAAGGAACAACAACAACTGAACTACATCATCACATGCACCCACTCAGGGCCATCCTATCAACCGGTCCCTCACATGACCCTAAGAATCCACACATAAACCGAGGCATCCTTTCTTGGATCCATAGAATTAACACTCAAGCAAAGACATCCTCTCAAAACCCTGGTAACCACCAAACTCTCAAGCCAAGACCTAACATAGGAAACATCCTCAAGCGACCCTCAATGACCTCCAAATGATCCTTGATCAACGACATTGGCCCAAGGCATCCAAAATCAATCCCATGCCACACAGGAATTCTCAACCGTCAACCATGGCATACAATGATTACTTAACCAGGAACCTACCCACCAAGGGCATCATCAAGAGTCCCTCAGACTCAACTTCACACCACAACAACACCATTCCATAACCACAATCCTATGGTGTCAACCTATCTCTAAAGGCTCCATCCAACCTGATCCTCAAATATAGGGTCTAAACCGTAGCTTATCTAACCTCGAATCACTAGTCCCGATCTGCAAGGACAACCGGGATCATCTTATAGATACTACTCAAATCCTATATTCTAGGATTCATCTAAGAAACCTCATGAAAAACACCATGGTACGCTCATGCCATATCAAACACGGAGCTCATAACCCTCACTTGGGTCTCAATGCTCAACACCCATCTCACTGAAGGATTCTGAATCCAAACCTTAAGGAAATCCTCCTTCTAAACCAAATTTGCCTAAAACACCATTTGGATGACCTCTATATATCAAAAGGATCCCACTATTGCGATCTATGTGGAAAAACGCTCAGAATGGACTACTCACACACCCAATTCTGACTTCCAGGGAACAAAATGCCCCAGACATCTAAGCTGGAAAAGTACAAGGCGTGTACTCTAATATCTTCTCCTGGCCATGTACTTTTACATGGCTAGAGCAACATGGGGTTTGCCTGTGTAAAACTACACGGCGTGTACCCAAAGTACACGATGTGTACTTTCGAAAAACCATCTTTCTGTGTTCTTTTTCACTTGGCCAGACACAAAACCATGTTCTACTACACAGCCTGTAATTCTAAAAAGTCCTTCCCCGAACATGAAGAACACAAGGCGTGTTTTCATAGAACCACACGCCGTGGAGATGGGATTTCAAATGAGAAACCCCTCTGAACCCTTTTGAAACCCCTGATTTTCCCAAAATAAGTACACATGGATCCCCATGGGGTCTCTAGCAGTCGGGAATTAAAACTTGAAACAACTAATCTATATGGATTTGGGGCATAAAACTCAAAACTGGCCTACCTCGTAGCGTAAACGCCAAAGCATTGGGTTCAAATCTCCTCGTAGAAGCTGCCGCACCTCGATCCAGTCCCGATCTACGTCAAGGACGAAGTACGGTGACATATACCCTCTTCGTCCGGCTGTCGCGGGAAAGGGAGGATCCCTCCCTCCTCATTCTGTACGTACGAACCCCAAAATGGTGGGGGGAGACTTTTAATTTAATGAATTTAATTGATCAATTAATTAATTACCCATTTTACACCCAGCCCAAGTTCCAGAACCCAATGCAATTTTATACCTCGCTTAGGCAATACCTCCCATTCCGGACTCAACTGCGGATTCAGAATCCCAATCCGATGCTCCGTTCAAGAGATTCAGCCACTCGAAACAACCCGACTAATTTAATATTTAATTAATTAAATATTAAATATTTGGCCAAAACTCAAACTACTCAAAATTACACCAAACTCCAGTCCTAAAGTAAAAACCCTATTTCGGGACTAATGGAGTAGTCAGAAAGATTATCCAAGACCATCTTCTATGGTAGAATGACCATTTTACTCCTCATGAGCACCCATGAACAAAAATTTAAATCACTGCTCAAATTTCAAAGTCCAGAAAACTCGGGTCTCTACAACCTCCCAACTATAAACCTTCTTGTCCTCGAGAAGTCTTGGTGGTCTTCCAACCACACATCTCGACCCACATTTGTGATCACCCAAAGCTCAACTTGCTGGGTTCTACTCAAAGAGGCCAACCGACTTTCTATGCACAACTTTGTAGAGGGTGTACAACCCATCAATGGTCAAGCCAACGCTTTCCACCATTAACAAACCACTTGGACAGTGCCTAACCTCACTCTTCCATCCTGATACGTCACATTATCATTTAAAACTCATCATCACACTCATGGTGCTCCCCAACATAGAAATCAACCCACATTTCCCGTTTCTAAACCACGACGCTTCCCATTGTGGACGTGGCCTTTCAAAACACATTCTTAGTGGCCCACCAACCCGCTCAACGTGGTCATCACTGCATCCTCGACCCTTCCCCCACACTAGGGTCACACCCCCATACCTGATTTGGTACTTGCTACAATAGGAGTATCCTTATCGTCGCCTTATAACCGAAAAACCCTTTCCACAGCCCATGCCCCAATCATGACCAACCGTGGAGCTGGACGTGGCCATCTTGCTCCCACCAAAGCAACAAAACCAAACTGCTACTCTTGCCTGTTCCCAACATCCGAGAATGTAACCCATGGTATTCGTCGATATCTGACACATCATAGGGACCTCACTCACAAAAATACAATGGTGTTCTTCCCACCCCCAACGGTGAACCTATAAACTGCTGCTATAAGTGCATGCTCATGCAATATGCTCAGCGTAACCGATATAAAATAAGAAAAAAATATAAATAAACTATCTTCGATCAGTAGGTCCAAGAACTCGACCGACCTTACCTATTTTGGCCAATGCTGGAATATCTCTGAACTCATCTCAAGGGCCGTGCATCCCAAACAACCTGCGGGCTCAATTACCATGACAACCATAACCAACCTGACAAAACTGGAAACCAATCCTTCGGTATTTTTAGCAATCATGATTCTAATCTAAGCCATCCCATACCACGATCTCATAACCCAACATTGTCTCATACTTGGAACCTCGACACATCTGTCCCCATTGCTACACAAGAGTACTACCTAGCCCAGACCTTCAGTTTGACATCCATCTCATGTATCGTAACCATAGTGCATGAAGCATCAATCCATCACATAAACCATATATATCAATTCAATCATGCCTGGAGCATTAGTACAACATCTTAACAATAATTCACAAAGGTCACTGGTCGATATACAAGGAGCCTCAGTCCAAGTGTCCAACTGGGATCTGGTACGCCATGTCTGACCATCCCAACCACTAGGTCACAAATCGACAAACATGGAGCATCAGTCCATGAATTCAACCGGGACTCGGAATGTCATGTTCGATCATCCCAAACTTGATATGGGACACCATGTCCATACCCTTGGGTTCCGGAGCGTCAGTACTTCTCCCAAAAACCACGGTGCACCGGGGAGTGGAGCATCAGTCCAACCTCCCAAAACCATTCATCATGGGTCGCCAAACATAGAGCATCCGTCCATGAATTCAAACGGGACACAAAACGCTATGTCCGACCATCCCCAGTCATTCCATACACAACATCAGTGGTTCCTAGAGCATGAGTCCGAAACCTAAACCAAGCTGCATACTACACCTTCTCGGGACCTCAGTCGAGCACCAAACCACTTACATGTGTCGTCACATCCACTGCACTCAGCAGTATAAATCAACGTACTCAGAACCTCATCCCAACACTCAAACCATAAACCATCTATTGGTATCGATACAGATTCTTAATCCAATAATCTTAATTAGGAATATTTGGAACCATAACCAGGGATCTTTTTTCCACTCTCTCAGCCATCACTGCCCCTACTAGTAAACCGGGTTCCAAAACATGGCAACCCAACTATATCAAACCAACCTATGGGCTTAATCCAAGACTCATCCTCAACAAGTAAAACATGACAACGACTGGCTATACGTTCATCTCACCCAGTAACATCTTAGCCCCATCGTCTCACACATCATCCTGGGTCCCAAGGAACACCCATAATTGAACTACATCATCACATGCACCCACTCAGGTCTATCCTATCAATCGGTCCCGCACATGACCCTCAGACTCCACACATAAACCGAGGCATCCCTTCTTGGATCCTCAGAACTAGCACTAAAGCAAAGACATCCTCTCTACCCTGGTGATCACCAAACTCTCAGGCCAAGCCCCAACAGATGAAACATAAACGATCCTTGATCAAAAACATTACCTCAAGCCATCCAAAATCAATCCCACGCCACAAAGGAATTCTCAACCGTCAACCACGGCATACAATGATCACTTAACTAGAAACCAGCCCACCAAGGACGTCGTCAAGAGTCCCTCAGACTAAACTTCGCCCCACAACGACACTCTGCCATAACCATGATCCTATGGTGTCAACCTAGCTCTAAAGGCTCCATCCAACCTGATCCTCAAATATACGATCTAAACCTCATTTTATCTAACCTCAAGTCACTAGTCCCTATTTGCAAGGACAACCAAGATCATATCATAGATACTAATCAAATCATATCTTCTGAGATTCATCTATGAAACCTCATGCAAAACACCATGGTAAGCTCATGCCAAATCAAACACATAGCTCACAACCCTCACTCAGGTCTCCCAGCTCAAAACCCATTCCACAGAAGGATTGTGAATCCAAAACTCAAGGAAATCCTCCTTCTGAACCAATTTTGCCTCAAACACCTTTTGAATGACCACTATATGTCAAAGGGATCCCACCCTCACGATCTACGTGAAAAAATGCTCAGAATGGACTACTCACACGCCCAATTCTGACTTGCAGGGAGCAAAATTCCCAAGAACTCTAAGATGGAAAAAGTATAGGGCATGTACTTTAGAGTACATGGTGTGTACTCTAATCTATCATCCTATCCATGTACTTTTACATGGCCAGAGCGACATGGGGTCTACCTGTGTAAAACTACACAACATGTACTTTCCAAAAACCATATTTCCATGTTCTTTTTCATATGGACGAACACACTACCATGTGCTATTACACGACGTATACTTAGAGTACATGACGTGTACTCAGAGCACATGACATGTCCTTCTGAAAAGTCCTTCCCCGAACCAGAATAACACATGGTGTGTGTTCATAGAACCACATGCCCTGGAGATGAGATTTCCAACGGGAAACCCCTCAGAACCTTCCTGAAACCCCCATTTCCCCCCAAATAAGTATACATCGACCCCCATGGGGTATCTAGAAATCATAATTAGAATTTAAAACTTGAAAACAACTAATTTATGGGGATTTGGGGTATAAAAATCAAAACTGGCCTACTTCGTGACGTAAATGCTGAAGCTTCAGGTTTAAATCCGGTCCAGGAAGTTGTTGCTCCTCGATCGGTCCCGGTCTATGTCAAGGATGAAGTAAGGTTGCATCTCCCCTTCTCCTCTTGGTCCGACCATCGCTCATGAGGGAGGCACCCTCCCCTCTCCTTCTATGCGTAGGAACCCCAAAATGGGGGGGGGAGACTTTTAATTAATTTTAATTAATTAATTAATTATCCATTTAACACCTGTCCCGAGTTTCAGAACCCGAAGCGAGTTTATACCTTGCCTAAGGAATACCCCCCATTCCTGACTCAACCACGAATTTAGAATCTCAATCCGATGCTTTGTTCAAGAGATACAGCCACCCAAAACCACCCGACTAATTTAATATTCGATCAAAACTCCAACTACTTGGAATTCCCTCAAACTCATGTCATAGGTTAAACAACCTATTTCGGGACCAACAGACTGGTCATAATGATTATCTGAGACCATATAATTTGGTAAAATGGCCATTTTACCCCTCAGGAGCACTCATGAACAAAAATTTAAATCTTTTATTAAATTTCAAAGTCCAGAAAACTGGGGTCTCTAAAACCTCCCCACCATAATGCTTCTCTTCCTCGAGAAGTCTTGGTGGTCTTCCACCCACACATCCCGACCCACATTGGTCATCATCCAAAGTACAACTCACTGTGTTATACTCAAAGACGCCAACTGACATTCTTTGCATAACTTTGTAGAGAGGGAGTCCAACCCATCAACTGTCAAACCACTGCTTTCCACCATTAACAAACCACTAGGACAGTGCCTAACCTCTCTCGTCCATCTTGATACATCACATTATCATTTAAAACTCATCATCACACTCATGGTGCTCCCCACCATAGAAATCAACCCACATTTCCCATTTCTGAACCACACACTTCTCATCATGGAAGTCGCCTTACAAAACACATTCTCAGTGGCCCACCAACCCTCTCAACGTGGTCCTCACTGCATCCTCGACCCTTCCCACACTAGGGTCACACCACCATACCCGATTTGGTACTTACAACCTTAAGAGTATCCTTATCATCGCCTCATAACTGAACAAACTTTTCCACAACCCATGCCCCAATCATGACCAACCCTAGAGCTAGACGTGGCCATCTTGCTCCCACCAGAGCAACAAAACCTAACGACTATTATTGCCCGTTCCCGACATCGGAGAATGGCACCCATGGTATTCGTTGATATCTGACCCATCATAGGGACCTCACTCACAAAAATCCGATGGTGTGCTCCCCACCATGCGTTTTCAAACACACCGCTATATGAGGAAAACCTCATAGGAGGCCCCTTATCAACCCAAGGAAACATCTATAGAGAATGGCAGAAAGCCAGTGCTCTCTTAGCATACTCAAGACGATGTCAAGATGTTGGGCATGATCGTCTCTAAACTGCGAGTATACTAAGAAGTCATCGACAAATACAATCACAACCCTATCCATTTCAGAATATCATAGTTCTATCCCAAGGCCTTGGGTCACCATGCCCACAAGCCTCTTACCACACCTGCTACAATTCTCATCCCATTCACGGCCATGAGACCAACTCTAGTACCTCAGACACACTCCTGTAACGTCTGATCCACAAACTAAACGATACGACACATCACCAATACCCGCGTTTCCAAGTTTCCTATCCCAAAATCATTACGTGCCCTTGTTTAACCCATCTACAAAACCAGCTCTGACTTCAACGAGTCACCTATCACGAAAACTCAGCTCCGAAGTCTAAACCATGCACACTCGAGCACTTCTTGTGCTCCTGATCCAGCCGAAAGCCACCAGGCTCAATTCGCTTGCACAACTATTTCTCGGGCTAGGCACCTGAATGAACCTGCCCCTCCCAAAACCTAAAACAAAACACAATTTCCAGCACACAAGCCCACCATCTCAAAAACAAAAGGCATCAAACAAGCCTAACCTCAAACCCAACTCGTGGAATATTGCCACATGTCCAAAACACCCATCTGTGCTTCGCACACCGGACGGAACTCATAACTCGGTTGACCCCTATAACGAGTCACCCACATGGTCAAACAGATCTAATTCACTCTGGTCTAGAGTCACGTCAAAAAGGTCACTAGGCTCTCCTAGCTAGCCCTGCCGATCAAGTCTCGTATCAGGACACTAGGTTCCACCACCTAGGTCTAAGCCAACTCACAGAAGGTCACAGCTCATGAGGCATCCACAAGCTCCCTTCTCATCACCGTGTGACATCAACTAGACAAAACACCTGTCTCTTGGGTCCCCCACTATAAAGGTGTCATATACTGACCAAATGCCCGCAATTAGGGTGTCCGTTCTCTCTGAGCATATGCACATCAAACTGCTCCTTGGAGGACCCAGAAATACTACTAACCTCAAACAAAACCATCTACAAGGGGTCCACAACCCAACACTAATACCATATTGACCCACTAGGGTCACTATGCCAACTGAAAAAAAACCACTCCAGTGCCGCCACCATTGAGCATCTCACCGTAGATCCACAGAACCTGCCATCAGAAGGAAATACCTAAAATTACACACTAGGCAAGCCTATAACATGGGGATCCTACGTGCCTATCATGATGAATGAGACTTCTTTTGCCTCTGTAGGCCAAGAGTAAAAACCAACTCACAGGCCTCTTGGATTATGGGCCAAGAGCCTGAAATCCATCATAAATCGTCAAATACAAACATGTGTGTCGCTCAAAGTGAAAATCATATACAACCGTTACTTCACAAATCCAAAACATCAATTCGAGTCGGTGTTTGCGATGCACTAGCCCGGTATCTATCACAAGCTCCGACACATTCCTATATCTCATGTCTATCTAACCCCAAATAGTGAAATAACATGAAAGTAACTGCTCTGATACCACTTTGTAAGGTCCCTGCCCAGTATCCACTTACCTGCTGCTCTAAGCCGGTTCGCCACAAGACCTCTAGCAAGCCTCCTCGTATGCCAGAGGTGAGGAGACTATACCCCCATATGAGTGTGACCAACAAGAATTAAATAACCAAATATCATAGGAATCAGAGTAATGTGGAAAAATAAACATACTAAAACCAAATGGTGCTGAAATAAGATGAAAATACAGTAAATGCCCGAACAGCCATGCAATACATACAACCATGATTGCCCACTGGCCGATCATGTAGACAAAAATAAACTAAAAAGTAAATACAATAGGCCCCACTACCAACACTGGACCCTATCACATACCTGGTCTCCAGTACCCTGTCAAGCTGCTCTAGCTCGACCAGTCGACTCCACACGAGCATCCCCTTCAACCATGCAATTTGGGTCCTCAACCCGATCCACTTTGCATCTCAACCTAAAACTAGACTGAAGGTCTATATGCACACTGAGGTGCACGTACAGGGGTGAGAAATAAATCTCAGTAGGCCACCCCTGGCCACCCCTGGACACCCCCAACAGTGAACCTATAAACTAGTGCCACAAGTGCATGTTCATGAAATATTCTCACCCTGACCGATATACAATAGGAAAACAAATTATAAATAAACAACTGTCGATTTGTTGGTCCAAGACCTCGATCGACCATACCCACTTCGGCCAATGCTGGATTATCTCTGAGCTTGTCTCAAGGACCGTGCATCCCAAACAACCTACGGGATCCATTCCCATGGCAGCCACAACCTACCTGACAAAACCAAAAACCCATCCTTCGGTAGTCTTATCAATCTGAATTCTAATCTATAAGCTATCCCATACCACGATCTCATAACCCAACATTTTCCCATACTTGGAACCACAAGTCATCTGTCCCCATTGCCACTCAAGTGTACTACCAAGCCCTGGCCTACAGTCTGACATCTATCTCATGTTCGTAACCATAGTGCATGAAGCATCATTCCATCTCATAAACCATATATATCAAATCAATCATGCTTGGAGAATCAGTCTCAAATCTTAACAATAATTCACAAAGGTCGCTGGTCGACACACAAGGAGCCTCAGTCCAAGTGTCCAACCGGGATCTGGTATGCCATGTCTGGCCATCCCAACCACCAGGTCACAATTTGGAAAACATGGAGCATCAATAGATGAATCCAACCGGGACTAGGAACATCATGTTCGACCATCCCAACCTCGATATGGAACGCCATGTCCATACCCTTGGGTTCAGGAGTGTAAGTTCTTCCCCCGTAAAGCATGGTGCACCGGAGAGTGGAGAATCATTTCCACCTCCCAAAACCATTCATCATGGGTTGGAAAACATGGAGCAAAGGTCCATGAATTCAACCGGGACTCGGAACGCCATGTCTGACCATCCCCAATCATTCCATACACAGCATCAGTGGTTCCTATTGCATCAGTCTGGAACCTAAACCAAGCTGTAAACTACACCTGACCGAGACCTCAGTCCAGCACCAAACCACATACATGTGTCGCCACATCCATTATACTCAACAGTATAAATCGACATACTTGGAACCTCAGTCCAACACACAAACCATAAACCATCTATCAGTATCAATACCGATTCTTAATCCAACAATCTTAATTATGAATATCTGGAACCATAACGACAAATCTTCTTTCCTTCTCTCTAATCCATCACTACCCCTACTAGTAAACTGGGTTCCAAAACATGACACCCCTACTCTATCAAACCATACCATGGGATTTTAATCCAAGTCTCATCGTCATTAAGTAAAACATGACAACGATCGGCTATATGTCCATCTAACCTGGTAACATCTTAGCCCTATTGTCTTATACATCATCCTGGGTCTTAAGGAACACCCATAACCAAACTCCCTCATCACATGCACCCACTCAGGTGTAACGACCCGAAATTTTGAATAAATCTTGTTTCCTAATTTTGTGTGTTATTTTATTTTTTATACTCAAAAAAACTGTTTCATTTGATAACATGAGTATAATTAAAATGAGACCGTTGGATTTTGACTGTTATATGACCATTGGTCAATATGACCGCTGGAAACTAAACGTTTCGATTATTGTCTCTAAATACAAGTAATCTTGTTTAATTAATATAGAAAGAAGATTCGATGACCTCACCCAATAGTCTTGGACCGATCGAATCCCATCTAACAGAACTTGGGAAGGAGGTAGCACCACTGGGCTTTGCTCTGGACCAAACCCAAGCCGAACTTCATCGTGTGAAGCTAGAACAAAATCTCCTTCGCGAGAAGTTCAAACTGATAGAAATTACTACTCGTACGATGTTGGCCGAGCCTCCCTCAGATTCTCTCACCTTAGCACACCTTACACTTAGGTCCTATGCTGGTGTAATAAGGGGCTATGTAAGGAGACCGTAACTGCCTTGTATAATCATTTGTTTTAAATAAAAAATGAGATTTCTTCTTATGATGAAGTTTATGAATTTTCAAATGACCGGATAAATATAGTATGAATATTTTTTTTATGAATTTTAGAAAAAGGATATTTTTAAAAAAGTTTATATAAACCTTGAATAATTAAAAACGTGTAATGATATTCAAAAAATGGTCTTCTACAATTATTGTCTGTACGAAATTTAGAGTCTAATAAGATCAACTTGATTTTTGATGAATAGTAAATTATGAATAGTGATTTTATGCTTAGGATTAGTAATGTGACTAAATGGATTAGTAGTCTCACTTAAATAAAACATTAAAATAATCTAGGCACCTTGATTAAGTAATGTGATTCAATAAAACGGTTAAATAACGGTTTCATAAATTATTAGTCAAGTATTAGTTTTTTCGGGTGAATAGTGTTTTTTTAATTAAAATTGTTATTAAAAATATTTAGAAAATTATTTTTATAAAATGGATTTCATTTTTGAACTCGGAGCATCGATATTATGTTAAGGTATTTTTTGGGGATTTTTCTGAAAAAATGAATTTTCGGTGAATAGTGTATTTATTTAAAAATTAAATTAAAAATATTTAGAAAATTATTTTTATAAAATGGAGTTCATTTTTGAAATCAGAGCATTGATATTTGGTTAAGGTGAAATTTTGGGATTTTTTTGAGAAAGTTGAATTTTCGATGAATAGTGAAAATACAGTTTTTAAGTTACGGGTATTTAATGACATCCTTAAATGATGTATTAAGTATGTAATCAATTTGGTCGACTTATGAATAGTAATATAAGGTATGAGGTGTCCCAAGTGGCCAATACCATGGGAAAATACCATGGGCAAGCCCATGGTTTTGCCAAAACCACTAATGAGGTGTCCCTTGGCCATTAATCCTTGTCCCCTCACTTTCCCTATAAATACCAAGCCATCCTCTCATGCATTCGACTCCCTACTCTCCCCCAACGAAGTTCTGGTCTCATTACCTCCCAAGGAGTCCTCCCAAGGTGCCCCCAAGCCCTCAAGGTCCCAACCTTTGTGTTTTAAGAGTTACGTTTTAAGGTAAGGGATCCGACCCCTCTCTTTCTTTTCAAATGATCTCTTTTAAGTCATTTCTTTTATGCTCCAACCTTTGTGTTTTAAGAGTTACGTTTTAAGGTAAGGGATCCTACCTCGTGGCTTAAACGCTGAAGTTTTGGGTTAAAATTTTCTCCCGAAAGCTGCTGCACCTCGATTCGGTACCGATCTACGTTAAGGAAGAAGTACAGGGACATCTCCCCTCCTCCTCTTGGTCCGGCCATCGCGCACGAGGGAGGTTCCCTCCCCTCACTTGCTGTGCGTAGGAACCCCAAAAATGGGGGGGGGGCTTTTAATTTAATTAATTAATTAATTAATTAATTTCCCATTTAACACCCATCCTGATTTCTGGAACCCGAAACTAGTTTCTACCTCGCCTAGGAACTACCCCCCAGTCGGACACAACTTCAAATTCAAAATCTCTGTCTGACACTGCGTTCAAGAGATACAGCCACTCGAAACCTCCAGACTAATTTAGTATTTAATTAACTAAATATTTAATATTCGACCAAAACTCTAACTACTCAGAATTTCACCAAACTGATGTCATTGGGTAAACACCCTATTATGGGGCTAACTAAGTGGTCAGAAATATTATTGGAGACCATCTGCTCTGGTAAAATGACCATTATACCCCCCATGAGCACCTGCAAACAAAAATTTAAATCTCTTCTCAAATTTCAAAGTCCAGAAAACTCGGGTATCTACAACCTCCCCACTATAAAGCTTCTCATCCTCGAGAAGTATTGGTGGTCTTCTATCCACACATCCCGAACCACATTGGTCATCACCCAAAGCTCAACTCGCTGTGTTCTACTCAAAGATTCCAAATGAATTTCTCTGCATAACTTTGTAGAGAGGGAGTACAACCCATCAATGGCCAAGCCACCACTTTCCACCATTAACAAACCACTGGGATAGTGCCTAACCTCACTTTTCCATCCCAATACGCCACATTATCATTTAAAACTCATTATCACACTCATGGTGCTCCCCACCATAGAAATCAACTCACTTTTCCCATTTTTGAACCATGATGCTTCCCATCGTGGTAGTCACCTTTCAAAACACATTCTCATGGCCTAACAACCTGCTTGACGTGGTCCTTACTGTATCCTCGACCCTTCCCACACTAGGGTCACACCACCATACCCGGTTTGGTACTTGTCACCGTAGGATCATCCTTATCGTCACCTCATAACTGGACAACCTTTTCCGTATCCCATGACTCAATCATGACCAACCCTGGAGATGGACGTGGCCATCTTACTCCCACCAGAGCAACAAAACCAAACAAATACTATTGCCCGTTCCCGACATTCGAGAATGGAACCCATGGTATTCATTGATATCTGACCCATCATAGGGGCCTCACTCACAAAAAGCCAATGGTGTGCTCCGCACCATGCGGTTTCAAACACACCACTCTATGTGGAAAACCTCATAGGAGGACCCTTATCAACCATATGAAGCATCTATAGAGCATGGAATAAAGCCGGTGCTCTCTTAGCATACTCAGGATGATGTTAAGATATTGGGCATGATCGTCTTTAAACTGTGAGTATACTAAGAAGTCATCGACGAATACTATCACAACCTTATCCATTATAGAACATCATAGTTCTATCCCAAGGCCTTGGGTCACCATGCCCACAAGATTCTTATCACACCCGCTACAATTCTCAGCCCATTCACGGTCGTGAGACCAACTCTAGCACCTCATACATACACTCCTGTAACGTTTGATCCACAAACTAAACGATACGGCGCACCACCAATACCCGTGTTTCCTAGTTTCCTCTATCATAAAACCATTATGTGCCCTTTTGTAACCCATCCTCAAAACCTGCTCTGACTCCAACGCATCACCTATCACGAAAACTCAACTCAGAAGTTAAACCATGCAAACTCGAGCATTCTTGTGCTCCTGATCCATCCCAAAGACACCAGGCTCAATTCTCCTGCACAACTATTTCTTGGTCTAGGCACTTGAAAGAACCTGCCCCTCCTAAAACCAAACACAAAACACAGTTTCTGGCACACAAACTCACCATCTCAAAAACCAAAGGCATCTAACAAGCCTAAACCTCAAACCCAACTCCACCCTTCGTAGAACATTGCCACATATCCAATACATCCATCTATGCCTCACTCGCTGGAAGGCACTCATAACTCGGTCGACCCCATAACGGGTCACCCTCATGGTCAAACGGATTTGATTCCCTCTAGTCTGGAGTCACGTCAAAATGTTCACTAGGCCCTCCCACCTAGCCCTTCCGATCAAGTCTCATATCACAACACTAGGTCCAAATATCTAGGTCTAAGCCAACTCACAGAAGGTCAATGTTAGAGTTGGTTCCCTAGAAATCAACTTCTTTGTACTTTATATGATAAACCTGTATTCATAGGATGAATATTTATAAACTCTTTGTCACATCATGATTGTTTTTCTACATGACATAGTATGTGATAGAGTTCTAAGATTAACCGTCACACTAAATGGTCAAGCAAATCCCTACTATGTTGAGAACCCAGAAGTGCTATGACACTATTCATGAATATATGTTCTATTTCCGGATGATATCATTTGAATGGACACAAATGATACAGGATATCAGGGGTGGGGACTCATGAAACTTTGGGGCATCTTCTCATGGTGTGCGCCCTTGGTAATATCCAGAGGGATATTATGAGAACAAGATCAGCTAGTAGAAAATCCACATACATAAGTGTTATTGGATGTTTCTATCTGAGGACATGTGTATTGGTCTTTAGAATTAAATATTATTAGTAATTGGTATTATGACTCGCGCACTTAGAAGTATTGAAGAAAACTGTGACGAATGATGTTCGCGGTGTGGTAGTATATGTTGGGTGCGTCATGAGTAATACTGCATTAATGAATAATGTGAGAAAGGATTTGTCACTTCTACGGAAGTGGATATCTCAGGACCTTTGATGGAAATGATATAGTCAAACTAAATCCATGACCATGGTGTTCTCTAGGTAAGTTCAGTTCTGGGAAGTTCAAGAATGAGAAATCAAACACATGGGTTGATGGAACTTGCTTGCAACCCGCTTGATTAGAGATATCAGGACAAAAAGATTATATTACACGGTAAACGTTTGTTTGAGGTCACATGTCGTTGCGACGTCAACTTTTTTCTCTTGGGTGCCTTGACCCGTTGCTAGACAGTAATTTTGGACTTTAGGCAAGCCTGCCTAATGCCAACGAGAAAAAGGCTTAGAGGGTAACTCGTCCATCCTGATAAGTCACATTATCATTTTAAACTCATCATCACACTGATGGTGCTCCCCACCATATAAATCAACCCAAATTTCTCGTTTCTGAAGCACGACGCTTCCCATCGTGGAAGTCGCCTTTCAATACACATTCCCAGTGGCCCACCAACCCGCTCAACGTGGTCCTCACTGCATCCTCGACCCTTCCCACACTGGCATCACATCACCTTACCCGGTTTGTTACTTTCCACCAAAGGAGTATCCTTATCGTCGCCTCATAACCGAACAACCTTTTCCCCAGCCCATGCCCCAATCACGACCAACCTTGGAGCTAGACGTGGCCGTCTTTCTCCTACCAGAGCAACAAAACCAAACAACTACTATTGCCCTTTTCTGGCATCCGAGAATGGCACCCATGGTGTTCGTTAATATCTGACCCATCATCGGGCCTCACTCACAAAAAGCCGATGGTGTGGTCCCCACCATGCAGTTTCAAACACCTCGCTTTATGAGGAAAACCTCATAGAAGCCCCCTTATCAACCCTAGGAAGTATCTATAGAGCAAGACATAGAGACGATGCTCTCTTAGCATACTCAGGACGATGTCAATATATTGGGCATGATCGTCTCTAAACTGCGAGTATACTAAAAAGTCATCGACGAATACCATCACAACCTTATCCATTCCTGAACAACATAGTTCTATCCCAAGGCCTCGTGTCACCATGCCCACTAGCCTCTTATCACACTCACTACTATTCTCAGCCCATTCACAACCGCGCGACCAAATCTAGCACCTCATACATACACTCCTGTAACGCCCGATCCAAAAACTAAATGATAAGGCACACCACCAATACCCGCATTTCCAAGTTTCCTCTATCACAAAACCATTACATGCCCTTGTGTAACCCATCCCCAAAACCTTCTCTGACTCCAACGAGACACCTATCATGAAAACTCAGCTCAGAAGTCTAAACCATGCAAACTCGAGCACTTCTTGTGCTCCTAATCCAGCCCAAAGCCACCAGGCTCAATTCGCTTGCACAACTATTTCCTGGGAAAGCCACCTGAATGAACCGGCCCCTCCCAATACCAAACACAAAACATAGTTTCCGACACACAATCTCACAATCTCAAAAATAAAAGGCATCTAACAATCCTAAACCTCAAACCCAAATGCACCCTTCATGGAACATTGCCACAAGTCCAAAACACCCATCTGTGCCTCGCACACCGGAAGACACTCATAACTCGGTCCACCCCTCTAACGGGTCACCCTCATGGTCAAACAGATCTCATTCCCCAACCGGGAGAGTCACGTCAAAAAGGTTACTAGGCCCTCCCTCCTAGCCCCACCGATCAGGTCTAATATCACGACATTAGGTCAAACCACCTAGGTATAAGCCAACTCACAGAAGGTGACAACTCACGGGGCATCCAAAAGCGCCCCTCTCATCATCGCACGACATAAAATAGACAAAACACCCATTTCTAGGGTCCCACACCATAAAAGGTGTCATGTACCAACCAACTGCCCGTAATTAGGGCATCTGTCCTCTCCGAGCATCTGTACATCAGACCGCTCCTCGGAGGACCTGAACATACTACTCACCTTAAACAAAACCATCTACAAGGGGTCCACAGTCCAAGGATCATACCATACTTACCCACTAGGGTCACTATACCAACCGCACACAAAACCACACCAGTGCCACCACCATTGAGAATCCAACTGTAGATCCACATAACCTGCTATTAGAAGGAAATACGTAAAATCACACACTAGCAAGCCTATAACATGGGGATCTTATGTTCCTATCATGATGCATGAGATGCCTCTTGCCTCTGTAGGCCAAGAGTTAAAACAAACTCACTCACCTCTTGCCAACGGGCCAAGAGCCTAGAATCCATCATAAACCGTAAAACACAAGAAACATGTGCGTCGATCTAAGCGAAAATCATATACAACCACAACATCACAAATCCAGAACATTAATTTCAGTCTCTGGTAACTTGGACTTCCTACCGGAACAGGTGTTTACGACACATCAGCTCGTTATCCACCACAAACTCTGACACATTACTATATCTCCTATCTACCAAATCCAAAATAGTTAAATAATAGGAAAGTAACTTCTCTGATACCACTTTGTAACGTCCCGACCCGGTAGTTGTTAAGCTGGTGCTTCGAGCCGATTCGCCACCAGACCTTTAGAGCACCTCTTCGTACGCCAGAGGATGCCGACTAGCAATGGGTGTCTAAGGTGAATCTGTGAGGAGACTATACCCCCATATCAGAGTGCACAAAAAGAAGTAAATAACCAAATAACATATACATCCTGATAAGGTGGAAAAATAAACTACAACTGAATGGTGCTGTAATAAGATGAAAATGAAGTAAAGGCTCGAACAACTATGTAATACATACAACCATGATCGCCTTGGGGCCGATCATATAGAAAGAAATAAACTGAAAAGTTAATACAAAATGTCTCATTGCCAACATTGGGTTGTATCACGTACCTGGTCTCCAGTACCCTTTCAAGCTACTCCAGCCCGAACAGTCGACTCCACACGAGCATCCCACTCAATCATGAAATCCGAGTCCTGAGTCTGATCCACTGTTCATCTGTGCTCAAACTACAAACTAAAAGCAAATAGAAGGTCTTTATGCACACCGAGGTGCACGTACACGGGTGAGAAATAAATCCCAGTAGGCCACCCCCAATAGTGAACCAATAAGCTGCTGCCATAAGTGCATGCTCATGCAATATGCCCAGCCTAACTGATATACAATAGGAAAACAAAATATAAATAAACAACCTTCGATCTGTAGGTCCACGACCTCGACCGATCATACATGCTTCGGCCAATGCTGGAATATCTCTGAGCTTGTCTCAAGGACCGTGCATCCCAAACAACCTGCGGGCACCATACCCAAGGCAGCCATAACCAACCTGACAAAACCGGAAACCCATCCTTCAGTAGTCTTATCAATCGGGATTCTAATGTAAGCCACCCATACCATGATCTCATAACCAAACATTGTCTCCTACTTGGAACCTCGACACATCTGTCCCCATTGCCACAGAAGAGTACTACCAATCCCAGACCTTCGGTCTGACAAATATATCATGGATCGTAACCATAGTGAATGAAACATCAGTCTATCACATAAACCATATATATCAAATCAATATTGCCTAGAGCATCAGTTCGGCATCTTAACAATAATTCACAATGGTCACTGGTACACACACAAGGAGCCTTAGTCCAAGTGTCCAATAGGGATCTGGTATGCCATGTCCGCTCATCCCAACCACTAGGTCACAAATCGAGAAATATGGAGCATCAGTCCATGAATCCAACCAGGACTCAGAACGTCATGTCTGACCACCCAAGATTGATATGGAATGCCATGTCCATACCATTGGGTTCAGGTGCACCAGTCCTTCCCCTGAAAATGATGGTGCACCGGGGTGTGGAGCATCAGTCCAACCTTCCAAAACCATTCATCATGGGTCGACAAACATGGAGCATTAGTCCATGAATCCAACCTGGAACAATGACTGGCTATACGTCCCTCTCAGCCAGTAACATCTTAGCCCCATCATCTCATACGTCATCCTGGGTCCCAAGGAACACCCATAACCGAACTACATCATCACATGCACCCACTCAGGGTCATCCTATCAATAGGTCCCGCACATGACCCTTAGAATCCACACATAATTGGAGACATCCCTTTTTCGATACTCATAACTAGCACTCAAGAAAAGACATCCTCTCTAAAACCTGGTTACCACCGAACTCTCAGGCCAAGCCCTAATACAAGAAAAATCCTCAAGCGGCCCTCAACGGCCTCCAAATGATCCTTGATCAACGACATTACCCCATGACATCTAAAATCAATCTCATGCCACAAGTATTCTCAAACGTCAACCACGACATACACTGATCACTTAACCAGAAACCTACCCACAAAGGGCATCATCAAGAGTCCCTGACACAACTTCGCACCACAACAACAGTCTTCCATAACCACAATACTATGACGTCAACCTAGTTCTAAAGGCTCCATCCAGCCTCATCCTCAAAACATAGGATTTAAACCTCGACTGCTCTAACCTCGAGTCACTAGTCCCGATTCGCAAGGACAACCAAGCTCATCTCATAGATTCCACTCATATGCTATCTTATAGGATTCATTTAAGAAACCTTATACAAAACACCATGCTACGCTCATGCCATATCAAACACTGTGCTCACAACCCTCACTCGGGTCTCCCAGCTCAAAATCCATCCCACTAAAGGATTCTCAATCAAAACCTCAAGGAATTCTTCGTTCTAAAGAAAATTTGTCTAAAACGCCTTTTGGATGACCTCTATATGTCAAAAGGATCCCATTATCGCAATCTACGTAGAAAAACACTCTGAATGGACTACTCACATGCCCAATCCTGGCTTACAGGGAACAAAATGCCCAAGACCTCTAAGCTAGAAAAATTACATGGTGTGTACTTTAGAGTACATGACGTGTACTCTAATCTCTCCTCTTGGCCATGTACTTTTACATGGGAAGAGCAACATGGGGTCTCTCTATGTAAAAGAACATGGTGTGTACTTTCCAAAAAACATCTTTCCCTATTATTTTTCACATGGCTGGACACACGACCATGTGCTACTACACGACGTGTCCTCAGAGGACACTACATGTACTCAGAGGACCCGATGTGTACTTATGAAAAGTCCTTCCCCGAGCAAGAAGAACACATGATGTGTGTTTATAAAACCACACGCCATGGATATGGGATTTCCGACGCGAAACCCCTCTGAACCCTCCAAAAATCCCCATTTTTCACCAAATAAGTACACATCGTCCCCCATGGGGTCTCTAGCAGTCATAATAAGGCATTAAAACTTGAAAACAACTAATCTATGGGGATTTGGGACATAAAACACAAAACCGGCCTATCTTGTGGTGTAAACACCGAAGCTTCAGGTTCAAATCCGCTCCTGGAAGGTGCTGCACCTCGATCCGCTCTCTATCTACGTCAAGGACGAAGTACGACGACATCTCCCCTCTTGTTCTGACCTTCGTGTGCGAGGGAGGCACCCTACCCTCTCTTATTGTGTGTAGGAACCCCAAAATGGGGGGGGGACTTTTAATTTAGTTTAATTTAATTAATTAGTTACCCATTTAACACTCGTCCCGAGTGAAGGATTCTCAATCCAAACCTCAAGGAAATCCTTGTTCTGAACCAATTTTGTTTAAAACACCTTTTGGATGACCTCTATATTTCAAAAGGATCCCATCATCGCGATTTACGTGAAAAAACACTCCGAATGGACTACTCACATGCCCAATGCTCGCTTAAAGGGAACAAAATGCCCAAGACCTCTAAGCTGAAAAAAGTACATGGTGTGTACTATAGATTACATGGCGTGTACTCTAATCTCTCCTTCTGGCCATGTACTTTTATAGGGGCAGAGCAACATGGGGTCTGTTTGTGTAAAAGTACACGACATGTACTTTCCAAAAACCATCTTTCCTTGTTCTTTTTCACATGGTTAGACACAGGGCAATGTGATCCTACACAATGTGTACTCAGAGGACATGACGTGTACTTCTGAAAATCCCTTTCACGAATAGGAAGAACACATGGCGTGTGTTCATAGAACAACATGCCGCGGAGACGGGATTTTTGACGAAAAACCCCTCTGGACCCTCCCGAAACCCATGTTTTCCCCAAATAAGTACACATCGACCCCCCATGTGGTCTCTAGAAGTCATAATAAGGCATTAAAACTTGAAAACAACTAATATAAGGGGATATTTTGCATAAAACTCAAAAGCGGCCTACCTCGTGGTGTAAACGTCGAAGTTAAAGGTTCCGGGCGCAACGGAAGCTCGTGGGTGAATGTACCCACTTGACCTTTTGTTATTAGAAATGATCAATCCGGGATCAATACGATGATAAACGCCAGACTCCACGAATCAAATCAAAAAAATAGACAAAGAAGAATAATAGTCCCAGAACCATAAATGTGGATCGTCACAGATTGATTATAATTAATTTAATTAATTGAAAAGAAGTACCTTTTATGGTGTTCTTTCTTCATTGATATTTCTAATCACATTCTGATGTGATTCGTCATTGCATCACAGAAGCCAAGTGTAGAATTATTCTAGTGGTGATCCACATGTGCACCACGTATCCCTGGACGTCACCAAAGGAGTCTCTGGGTGCTAGCGTAGAGAAGCCTTTGCTTGCGTTGTCCACCTAGATCACTTTGATCCAATGGAGGAGGATCTCTCTCGGTCTTGAGAGCGTTCTTGGAGGAAGAAGTTCTTTCGGCCTTGAGAGAATTATTTAGAATTGTTGTGCACAATAATTAAGGAGAAGTTTTGGGGTTGTAAGGATATTTATAATCGGGTTTGAGGTTATAGAGTTATGACAATAAATAAACGTGTTACGCATTTTATTTATTTCATTAACCCTTATTCAAACCCCCCATGTCGAATCATTAATTCCTTGACATGCATCCACACTGATTATAATAAATATCATTTAATAAAATAATATTATTTCCTCAAAATCCCGACTGGAAAAACTACACGGCGTGTAATCCTTAATACAAGGCGTGTACTTGTTTTTCATAAAACTACATGGCGTGTAATCATTAACACACGACATGTACTTGTTTTTTCATTTCCTTTCCAAAATTAAAACTACATGGCATGTCATCATTAATACAAGGTGTGTATATCTTGTTTTAATTTTATTTTTCCTCCATCATTAAAACTATTTAGGCTTTCTTGAATAATTATTAAACCACGTACGGGAATAATCTTTATTCTACTTGAGATATTTGGATACACTTAGTGTGTGACCCTCTTGGCCTCTTTCTCGTTGGCATTAGGCGGACTTGCCTAAAGTCCAAGATTACTGTCTAGCAATGGGTCAAGACACCCAAGAGAAAGAAGTTGACGCCACATTGACGTGTCACCTCATACGAAAGTTTACCATGTAATTTAATCCCTTTGTCTCAATATCTCATCAAGCAGGTTTCATGACAGTGTCATAAACCTATATGCTTGATCTGTCATTCTTTGACTTTTAGAAATAAACTCGTCGTGACACCATAACCATGGAATTTGTGCGACAGTTCAATTTCAATAAAAGGGCCTGAGATATCTACTTTCATAAATATGTAAGGGACAAATCCTTCATCGACTTATCCATTAACAACATGTCATTCGTGACGCACCCAACGTACCCTACTTCCCGCCAACTATCTTCGTGATGGTTTTCGTCAGCAAATCTAAGTGCGCGAGTCATGACATGAGTTAATGATAAATCTTCCAGTCTAAGGACCATTACACATGCTCGCAGATAGCAATGTCCGATGACACCAAGACATGCAGAATTACTATTGGCAGGTCTGTTCTCATAATCTCCCATCATGGAGATTACCAAGTGTGAACTCAATGAGAGAGAGAGTATCGTCTTCTTATGAGTACTCACACATGACGATATGTATACTATGTGTCCTATCATAGTATGTCATCCAACCGTAGAAATTTATTTAAGAATATTATTATAGCATTTCAAGGTTCTCATCATAGCGGGGATCTGCCATGACCTTATTAATGCAACAAATATTCCAGGACATTATTATATTATAGTCATGCAAAACAATGAACAATATATAATAAGTGTGAATTCACGTAATCAAAGTACAAACAGTTGGTTCTCAGGACACCAACTCTAATAGAAGCTTTGGGTTCAAATCTGCTCTTGGAAGCTGTTGCACCTCGATCCTTGATGGCACTTTCTTGCAATTTGTTTGATTCGAGATATTGGGACAAAGAGATTATATTACACGGTGAGCGTTTGTATGAGGTGACATGTCGTTGCGACATCAACTTTTTTCTTTTGGGTGCCTTGACCCGTTGGTCGACAATAATCCTGAACTTTAGGCAAGCCCGCCTAATGCCAACGAAAAATAGGCCTAGAGGGTCACACACTAAGTGTAGCTAGTATCTCAGTTAAATAATTTATTTATTTAACAAGTTAATAAATATTATTCTCGGTTGTTGTTTAATAATTATTCAAGTATGTCTCATCGCATTTATTTCATAGCTATTTATTCGAAAGAATATATTGCGGATGGAATATTTATTTATCGGTGAATAATGCAGTTATATTTATTTAATAAATAAAGAGTCATTTTTCAAGGTCAGATAAATATTGAGGAGGATCGACAGAACAAGTTATGGATTCAGTGATAAGTAATATTAAATATTATTTGTTAAATTATATTTAAATATAACGTTCAAATTAAGCACATGTCATGAAAATAATAACATTGGTATTATTATTTGACATGGGGTTTCTCATGAAATAATAAATTAAGTGATGGCACATGTGCTAATTATTTATTATTATCTGGTGAATTAAATTCTACGTTATGTTATTATTCTCTATATTAGACCAGGGGTCATTTGACCACCTAACCAATCGTTGTGTGCACAACATCCTTGGAAAAAAGATATCGAGATTGGAGAACTCTTCTCTCTCCAAAAACGCTCTCCAGAACGAGAGATCCTCCTCCACCGGATCAAGGAGAACGTTTTAGAAGTGATTCTCAAGGCGATCGAAGGCGGACATCGCAAGCGCATGGATCTTCTGCGCTAGCACCCAGAAACTCCTTCGGTGACGTCCGAAGAAACGTGGAGCACGTGTGGATCACTGCTAGAGGATTGCTATTCTTAGATTCTACATCGCAAAGAATCCGCATCTCAGACTCGTGGTCGGACACATCAACGAAGAAAGAATCACCTTGGAGGCATTTCTATAATTTTATTACATTAATTATAAACAAAATATGTTGATCCTCTCTTCTCGGTTTCGGGATATCTCCTTTATCTTTTATCTTTGATTAAATTCCATGGATACTGACGTTCATCGTCGTATTGATCCCGGATTAATCATTGATTATGAAAATTTGCAATGTTGGGTACACGCCCATCCTGCACTTTCGCTGCGCCTGGAACCTTCAGTCATAAGTCAGAGGGCATCCACAAGTTCCTCTCTCATCATCACATGACATCAACTAGAAAAAATACCCATCTTTAGGGTCCCGCACCATAAAGGTGTCATATACCAACGAACTACCCACAATTAGGGAGTTCATCCTCTTGGAGCATCTGCACATTAGACCGCTCCTTGGAGGATCCGAACATACTACTAATCTAAAAAAAACCATCTACATGGGGTCCACAACCCGAAACTAATACCATACTGACCCACTAGGGTCACTCTACCAACCGCACAAAAAACCACACCAGTGCCGCCACCATTGAGCATCTCATGGTAGATCCCCAGAACCTACCATCAGAAGGAAATTACGTAAAATCACACACTAGAAAACCAATAATATGGGGATCTTAGGTGCCTATCATGATGCATGAGACGCCTCTTGCCTCTGTAGGCCCAGAGTCCAAACCAACTCACTGGACTCTTACCAATGGGCCAAGAGCCTAAAATCCAACATAAACTGTCAAACACAACCTACATGTGCATCGCTCGAAGCGAAAATCATGTACAACCATAACGTCACAAATCCAGAACATCAAACCCAGTCCATGGTAACCTAGACTTTCTATCGGAACAAGTGTTCGCAAGGCACCAACCCAGTATCCATCACTAGCTCTGACACATTCCTATATCTCTTGTCTACCAAACCCCAAATTGTGAAAAAACTGGAAAATAACTGCTCTGATACCACTTCGTAATGTCCTGACCCGGTAGCTATTAAACTGGTGCATCGAGCTGGTTCGCCACAAGATATCTAGAGTGCCTCATCGTATGACAGAGACTGACGACTAGGAGCGGAGGTCTAAGGTTAATCTATGAGGAGACTATACCTCCATATCAAAGTGAAATAAAGAAGTAAATAACCAAATATCATACACATCATAGTAATGCGGAAAAATAAATAAACTAAAACTGAATGGTGTTGTAATAAGATGAAAATGAAGTAAAGCCCCAAAAAGCCATGTAATACTGATTTTATTAATATTTTAATGACTTATTATATACTCCCTTTACTTATTTTATATGTAATGTGCATAATTTGTGTGAAATATTAATGTTTTAATACTAAGTATAATTTTTGATCATTTTTAGAAGTAGTCCAATTGAGTCAGTTTACTATTTTATTTATAACTATCCCCCTACTGATCCAAATTGTGTGGTTTTTATTTTTTAGGATTCCTAATTTAATATACAACATTTCATTAGAAGGGATCATGGGACAATTCTTCCATTTGAAGTCCCATATGGACCACACAAGATGACCCAAAGAATTTGTGAAGAAACTGGACCATCCATGATGATTGAGTTATTGGTCTCACTCACGAATCCCATATTTTATGAAACTCCACTATGTGTTCTTGATTATCCAAAAATAATCATGGATAAAAATTTCAAGGCCCAACTCTAAGAAAAAGGGGCCCAAATGAAACTTTTAAGTCCAGCCCACCATTCTGTCTGGGAATTAAAATCAGGACACAATTCATGATATATCCCAGGATTTAATCATCAAATCGAGCTGATATTTTTCAGTGTGAAAGAGGTGATATAGGTTCTTGACTTTGTTGAAGACAAAATTTGGTTTTGAAGGCATATTCCTATTCAAAAACCCTTTCACATTTTGGACTTCAAAAAGACTGGATTGAAATGGACAGATTAAAATTGTTTAATTATCCTGCCATAACTTTGGCTACATAGGTCCAAATGCCTCCAAATGTTGAGAGTAGTCTTCCAAAATTATTATATAAAACATTGAAGAAGGAGATATTTCCAGATTCTGCTGTCTGGATGTCGAAATCGTCGAGCCAGGTGGAGGTACAGATTGGGAATGCAAACAGTCCACTTTCTTGGGCTATAAAGACATCCCCCTCCACTCCTTCAAAGGGGTTGGCATTTCAGAAGATAGGAGCATCAATTGTAACGACCAAAGCCTTACCAAAGGCTTGGGATGACCTTCCATACTCAAGTTTTCACATTAGATACCATTCCTCTTCTCTTTGTTCCCTTTCACTTTTGTGTTGTTCTTCGTTTGTAATCTTGTATGTTTGTGTTTTGTAATTCTGTTTTAATGAAAGTTTCTTCTTCAATATCTCTTATTCTCATCCAACTTCAGTAGTTTAATATTAATGTTCTTAAAATAGTTTAAATACATTTGAATCCCCTTCCCTTATTTTGCTTCCTCATTCAATCAAAAATCCGTTTTTAATTATCATCATTGTTCGTGTGTGTGTGTTCGACGCACCACTCTTTTCCTATCCCTTTCTTTTTCTTATCTTCTTAAATTATAATCATAATCATTATAACCAGATTATTAAACACCCAAACGGATGAGTAAATCACTCATTGGGGTGAGTTATAATTTAGGTATGTTAAGTGATTGAGATATTTTGCTCGTTGAATATTCTTTGAATTAACATTGTGTATGTTGGACTTAACAAGTCATGGATTAATGACTTGTTTTGTTTAACATGTGGTTTCCATGGATTATTGGAACCATAAATACACCACCATCAATAAGCTCTGATTGAGATTATAACCTTAAGTTAAGTTAAGGCTTGGATTAAAGCCTTAACACTTAGGAATTCTAATCAACGTCATCTTGTGACATGGGTATTAATTTAATGCAATATAAAGCAAAGCTCAAGGATATCACAAGCTTAACCACCTAATGATGAACTCACCCCAATCTTTATCAATTTGTTAAATAAAAAATCATCCATAAATTATTTCATATTATCTGCAAACAAATCCCCCAATCATAATATAATAAACTAAAAACAAATGATTATTACAAAGTATCATTGCCGAGGATTCAACCCGAGTGCTGCTATACACATTAGCAGAGCACCAAAACCTTGACCGGTCGATAGGCGACAATCAACCGTGCATTTAAAATGGTGTCATTGCTGGGGATGGTGCTTTATGTAGTCATTAGTTTCTGGTTATTGTAAAAAAACCAAAAAAAAACAAAATTTGAAAAAAAATTGATAAAAAAAACACAAAGAAAAACCCGCCTTCTCATAAAAATCATAAACTGAAAAAAACAAAAAAAACTATCTTCATCTTTCTTCCAAATATTTCTGAATTCTCCGTAGCCTCCTAAACAATCCATCGGATTTTCTTGGCCCTAAAATTGAGCGAACACTTCGCCAACTTAGGAGGAACATAAGAGATAATCAAATAATTCAAGAACCAGTCCTTGTCCAACAAATTAAATTAGATATGACCAATCCTAGGGAACAAACAGTTAAAGAAATCTCTGCCCCTGATATGAATTACAAACCTCTTGGTATTCAATATCCAAACATAGAAGCTGACTTCAAACTCAAATCGGGTTTGATTCATCTTCTTCCACATTTCCACGGGCTAGCCGGTGAGGATCCACATCTCCACCTTAATGATTTCCAAGTGGTGTGCTCTACCATGAAGCTTCAAGGGGTTTCCGAGGAACAAATAAAACTCAGAGCATTCCCTTTCTCCCAAGATGACACTGCTAAGTCGTGGCTTTACTACCTCCCTCCTGGTTCCATAACCACATGGAATGTCATGAAGCGACTTTTCTTAGAGAAATTCTTTCCTGCTTCTCGTACTGATTCTATCTGAAAGGAAATAAATGGTATCCATCAGTTCCCATGTGAATCACTCCATGAGTACTGGGCGAGGTTCAAAAATCTTGTTTCAACGTGCCCACACCACCAAATTCCTAACCAAATCTTGATCCAATACTTCTATGAAGGGTTATTGGCAATAAAGAGAACTCTCATTGATGCCGCAAGTGGCGGTGCTCTTGTTGATAAAACTCCCACAGCTGCATGGGATATCATAAGTAACATGGTTGCAAACACACAACAATTCCATACTCGAGCACATGCTCAAGTCAAAAAAGCCCAAGATAATCAATCAATTGAGCTGAACAAGATTACCGAGTGGATGAGTGAACTTACAGTTCTTGTGCGACAACTAGCTGTGGCTACCAAATCCCCAACCTCATCTTCTCCGCAATCAATGTTTCCTGGACCTGTCAAAAACTGTGGAATCTGCAACTCTTCATCTCATCCAATAGACACATGTCCACAACTTCAAGAGGATCAATTTGATTCATCTGGACCAATGGAGATCAATACAGCATATGCTCAGTGGAACACCAACCCTCAACTATCAGGTCAGTTTGTTAGAAACTTCAACCAACATCACACTGAGCCCTTATCTTATTCCTATAACCAAGGCCTAAGCTATGGTAATCCCATCTCTCATCCCCCTCAATTTCCTCCTCAAAACCCAAACCAGTTTCAATATGGTCAAGGTGTTGGTAATTTCCAACAACCTTATCCTTCTATTCTTCAACCTCAAAGGAACAATCCTCCTCCCGAATTCCATTATCCTAGTGATCCTTCCCAATTCCAAAACCAATACAATCGCTTTCCCAAGAACCAAAATCTAGGTAATCCCAATCCGGGACAATCCTCTTCTTCCAAGAAACCATGGGAAAGTGCAGTGAAAGATCTTTTCTCCTTCACCCGTTCCGGCCTCAAGAACATTGAAACCCAAATCGGTCAACTTGCATCCCACCTTAGTCAGCAGCAACCATCCAATTCTTCCCAACTTCCAGCTCAACCATTACCCAACCCTAAGGGCAATGTAAGTGAAATTGCACTTAGATCAGGAAAGAAAATTGTTATACCTCAAGATAAGTCATATAAACCACCTTTAAATGTTGACCTAGAAAATGAAAAGAAAAAGAAACTTGAAAAGGAACCTAAAACTATTCCCTCACCTCCTTCAATTCCACTTAGGAACCCAATTCCATTTCCTCAAGCTGTTTTTAAGCCAAATAAGTCCTTTGAACCCGATCCTGAAGTTCTCGACATGTTTAGACGTGTTGAAGTCAACATTCCCCTCTTAGATGCCATAAAACAAATTCCTAAGTATGCCAAGTTTCTCAAGGAGTTGTGTACCCAAAAGAGGCATCTTAGGACCTTCGAAAACGTTTCAACCCAATATTCCGTACCCATTAAGAGCAAAGATCCAGGGACATTTACAGTTCTATGCCAAATTGGAAGTTCCAACATTGATGATGCACTCATAGACCTATGAGCCTCAACTAATGTCATTCCCAAATCCATATTCTCCAACCTTGGTCTAGGTCCCTTATATCCAACAGGTGTTTTCATTCAATTGGCCAATCGAAGCACAGTCAGTCCTGAGGGAGTAATTGAGGATGTACTTGTCCGAGTCAATGATCTTATCTTCCCTGCTGATTTATATGTCCTTGAAATGGAAGATGAGACGACCTCTTCTCGATCTCCCCTAATTCTAGGAAGACCATTCCACATGACTACGAGAACCAAGATTGATGTCCATTCAGACATCTTATCCATGGAATTCGGTGACCAACTGGTCAAGTTCAACATTTTCCAAGCCATGCAATACCCATATGAGGATCACTCTCCATTTTCAATCCATGATTCTGAGGACACTTCTAAGTGTTAATCGAACCCCAATCCACCATGTTCTTCATGTTCTAATGCAAAGGATCTTGTGAAATCTGCACCATGATTAATAGTCATAAATGGTGAAGTTGATGTGGACCTTTCATTCATAGACTCTATCAATCTAGAGGATCTTGAAAACTCTCTTGAATCCCACATCAACTCTGATCTCTACTGCTCCACCTTGGATACTATTAAGAAGAATGAATCTGAAGCAACTGAAGTCCCTTCCTCCATTCCTGAGTTTTCTAACCCACAAATTAAATATTAGACTGATCTGAAACCTCTACCTGAACACCTAAAATATGCATTTCTTTTCCATGATCACTCATGTCCTATTATTATCTCTTCTTCACTTACTGAAATCGAAGAGTCCAAACTTGTTCAGGTGTAAGAGGAAAACAAAAAGGCCTTAGGGTGGACCCTAGATGACATACCAGGAATAAACTCTGCCCTTTTCATGCATCACATCCATCTTGAGGAGTCATCCAAACCAATTAGACAACCACAAAGAAGACTCAATCCACTCATACTTGAGGTAGTTAGGGAAGAGATCACCATGCTTCTTCAAGCTGGTATTATCTACCCAATTTCTGATAGTGAATGGGTTAGTCCAATTCACGTTGTACCTAAGAAGGGTGGGATAACTGTTGTCACAAATGAACATGGAGAGGTAGTCACAACTCGAGTGAAGAACAAATGGCATGTGTGCATCGACTATAGGAAATTGAATGTTGAAACAAGAAAAGATCACTAACCTCTTCCATTCCCTGATCAAATGATGGAACAATTAGCCAGGAAGTCACACTATTGCTTTCTTGATGGATACACTGGCTACTTCCAAATCCCAATTGCACCTCAGGACCAAGAAAAGACTATTTTCACATGCCCCTTTGGAACATATGCATATAGAAGAATGCCTTTTGGCCTTTGTAATGCTCCTACAACATTATAGAGATGTATGATGAGTATCTTTTCAGAATTCATTGAACACTACATGGAAGTCTTCATGGATGACTTCACCATTTATGGCGAGTCATTTGAATATTGTTTGAATTCACTCTCTCTAGTCCTTCAAAAGTGTGTCAAGTGTAACCTTGTGTTAATTTTTGAAAAATGTCATTTCATGGTTGCAAATGGGATTGTTCTAGGGAACATAGTTTCAAAAGAGGGTATTGAAGTTGATCCTGCCAAAATTGAAGTGATCCAATCACTTCTTGAACCCAACTTTGTTCGAGACATCCATTCATTGCTCGGTCATGCTGGTTTCTATCGGCGATTCATCCATAACTTTAGTAAAATTTCCCTCCCACTTACTTGGTTTCTGGTGTTTTTCCTGAAAAGTTTTCAAAAGAACAAAAACTGAAGTTGAAAAGTGATTCAAAATACTATTTTTGGGACGAAAATAAACTTTGGAAAACTGCATCAAACATGGTAATTAGGAGATGTGTCAATGAAAATGAACATTCCTCCATCTTAGAATTCTGTCACTCACTTCCCGGAGGTGGCCACTTTGGACCACAAAGGACCTCCCGAAAGGTCCTCTGGATTCTTCTGGCCTTCACTCCTCAAGGACTCACATGAGTTCTATCAATCATGTCCCACTTGCCAAAAGTTTGGCACAATTTCAAAGAGAAATGAAATTCTCCAAAAACCATTAATTTTTTGTGAGACCTTCGATGTCTAGGGAATCGATTTCATGGGACCATTTCCCCCTTCCAATGGATTCTCATACATATTTCTTGCGGTTTATTAAGTTTCTAGGTGGGTCGAGGCAAAACCCACTAGAAATGATGATTCACATACTGTTAGTGAGTTCCTAAAGACACATCTTTTATAGATTTGGCACACCACGTGCCTTGATAAATTACTTAGGAACCCATTTTTGTAATAGAACCATGGAATTACTTTTGAAAAAGAATGGGGTTGTACATAAAACTTCAACTTAATACCACCCCCAAACAAATGGAATGGATGAACATTATAATAGAGAAGTGAAAAGAGTTCTACAGAGAATTGTAAAACCCACTAGAAAATACTGGCCTGAAAGACTTGGTGAAGCACTTTGGGCTTATCGAACTGCCTATAAAATACCCATTGGGATGTCTCCTTTTAGGATAGTTTTTGCTAAAGCATGTCATTTTCCAGTTGAAATTCAAATAAGTCATTTTGGGCAGTGAAAACATGTAATTTTGATCTTGAAAAATCCGGTGAAGAAAGATTGTTGCAGTTGGATGAACTGGAGGAGATTCGTCTTGATTTTTATGAGAATTCTAATCTCTACAAAGAAAAATCCAAGGCACTCCATGATAAACACATCATGAGAAAGGTATTTCATGATGGTGAAAAGGTAATTCTCTTGAATTCTCGATTTCGGCTTCACCCAGGTAAGCTTAATTCTCGTTGGGAAGGTCCTTTTGTTATTACTAATGTTTACCCATTTGGTGTAGTGAAAGTCCAAGACCCCTCTTCCAAAAGGACATTCACGGTTAATGGACATTGGTTAAAGCATCACCATGAGAGGACGCACAATCCTGGATCAACATCGACCTCCACTGGATCACCAACTTCTCCAGTCGACCTACCACTAGATGGAGATGGCGACCTTCCAAATCTAAACCAGGGAGCACCTCTTTCCCTTTAACTCTCTCTCTATCTCTTCCTCTCTCCACCTTTTTCTTCTTCTTCCTCTCTCTTTCAAATTTTTACCACTTTCTTCATCAAACCCTTTCTTTTTCTCTTTCTCTTTTGTGTGGGTGTGTATTTTAATGAACACTAAAAACAACTAAAAAAATAAAAAAAATGTAAAAAAACCAAGAGTCATAATTACTCACCTTTCAATTTTCAAATTTTGTCCAACCATTTTGGGGAGTCAAAAGACATGGTTTCATCTCAAAAATTTTGTGTTTTCATCATATATTTGGATAAAGAATTTTGTGTCAAGAATAATACATTTTGAATTCTTAGTTATTGATTTGGAAAATGCTTTTCCCCAACCGTGAGAACCAACATTTGCTTTCATGTTAAGGCTACCTATGACCATCTTTTTAAAATGTGTGTTTTCACCCCATTTGTGAGTCTTGAGTTTGTGGACTTTTGAGCTGAATTTCCTACTTTAGTGTGCATTAATATGAGAGGCATTTTCTGAACCACATGAGAATTAGAATTGAAAAATAGACTCTCATTTCCCTTACATTAATCCTTATTTTGAAAGCCCCTTCGAGCCTACGAAAACTTTTTCTTTGATAGCCACATTAAAATACCAATACCTTTTCCCACACAATATCAACATGGATTTTCATTTCATAATTTTTCTTTTGAAATTTAAGTGTGTGGGGGGGATGGATTTCATTTTGGGTACCCTTTTTGAATTTCACCATGTTATCATATGCTTGAGGGAAAGCATCCATTTCAGTGTGGGGGAGATGTTGTCATTTAGTGTGTTTTGGGGAATGTAATGTACTTTTATTTATGTAATTTTGTAATTGTTATTGACAAGTGTTCAAAAAAAAATCAAACAAAAAATCAAAAAAACAAAAGAAAAAAAAACAAAATTGGGTTGTTTCTTGGGTAGGTCAAAAATCACTAATCCTCAACCTTTGATCTTGTTATAACTACTACAATTAGTGTCATGAGGAGATCAATCATGGGTTGGGATATGAGTGTCAGATCTTTTCCAAGTTCAACTTTTGAAAATAGAGAAAAAAAAGAAACAAAAAAGAACACTTGCATTATTTTCTTAATGTAATTTGAAGAAGTTTTTTGGTTTGTAAATATCTCATCTTCTCATCCCCTTAAAATTTTCATCCTCTATTGTGTCTTTCTTCACACAATCATTCCCTTGTAAATATGTGTTTTCATTTCCTTCAATGTTTTATTTCAAAAAAAAAATGTGCATTGCTTTTTCTATTGGTGTTTTACCCCTCTTCTTATCTCTTTGAAATTATATTCCTACCATCCCATAGCCACAGAAAAACCCTTTAAAATGACCTCTTGATTCTTGTGCACTTTGGCTAGGGATTGGAAGCTGAGAGCTCTTTCAAACTCTTAGATTTTCACTTTTGGTTGGTGAAAGAGTGAAACTCCACAAATGAATTTTATCATCTTGAGAGGTGTGAGTTTTGAGTGTCAACATTTTCTATTTATAAATTTGAGCATGAAAAATATGAATTGGTTTTGGAAAATTGTTTCTGTAACAACTTGTGGTGGAATTCAAAATGGATGAGTGAAATAGTCTAAACCTCGCCTGATTGGAGAAAACAAAATTTTAATATTTGTTGGTGAGTGAAAATTATTTTGTCATGTTTTTATATTTGGTGCACATGAGGACATGCACAAGACAAAGTGTGGGGGAGTTGATGTTATTAATATTTTCATGACTTATTATATACTCCCTTTACATATTTTATATGAAATGTTCATAATTTTTGTGAAATATTAATGTTTTAATACTAAGTATAATTTTTGAGTGTTTTTAGAAGTAGTCCAATTGAGTCAGTTTACTATTTTATTTATATCTCTAACCCTACTGATCCAAATTGTGTGGTTATTGTTGTTTAGGATTCCTAATTCAATATCCAACATTTCATTAGAAGGGATCATGGGACAATTCCTCCATTTTAACACTCATATGGACCACACAAGATGACCCAAAGAATTTGTGAAGAAACTGGACCATCCATGATGATTGAGTTACTGGTCTCACTCCCGAATCCCATATTTTATGAAACTCCATCATGTGTTCTTGAATATACAATAGAATCATGGATAAAAATTTCAGGGCCCAACTCCAAGAACAAGGGGCCCAAATGAAACTTTGAAGTTCATCCCACCATTCTGGCTGGGAATTAAAATCAGGACACTATTCATGACATATCTCATGATGTAATCATCAAATAGAGCTGAGATTTTTCAGTGTGAAATAAGAGATATATGTGGCCTACTTTGTTGAAGAAATCATTAGGTTTTGAAAGCATTTTTCTATTCAAAAACCCTTTCACATATTGGACTTCAAAAAGACTGGGTTGAAATGGACAGATTAAAATTGTTTAATTATTCTCGCCATAACTTTGGCTACATATGTCCAAATGCCTCCACATTTTGAGAGTAGTAGGCCAACATTATTTTATAAAACTTTTAAGTAGGAGATATATCAATATTCCTCTGTATTTATGTCCAAATACTCGACCCAAGTGGAGTGACATATTGGAAATGAAAACAGTCCACTTCCTTGGGCTATAAATACACCCCCCTCCACTCCTTCAAAGGGGTTGGAATTTCAGAAGATAAGAGAATCAATTGGCATGACCAAATCCTTTCCAAAGGCTTGGGAGGACCTTCCATACTCAATTTTTCACTTGATATACCCTTCCTCCTCTCTTTGTTCCCTTACACTTTTGTGTTGTTCTTCGTTTGTGATCTTGTAAGTTTGTGTTTTGTAATTCTGTTTTATTGCAAGTTTCTTCTTCAATATCTCTTATTCTCATCCAACTTCTATAGTTTAATATTAATGATCTTAAAATAGTTTAAATACAGTTGAATCCCCTTCCCTTCTTTTGCTTCCTCATTCAATCGAAAATCCATTTTTAATTATCATCATTGATCGTGCGTGTGTGTTCGACGCACCACTCTTTTCTTATCCCTTTATTTTTCTTATCTTCTTAAATTATAATCATAATAATTATAACCAGATTATTAAATACCCAAATGGATGAGTAAATCTCTCATTGGGGTTAGTTATAATTTAGGTATATTAAATGATTGAGAGCTTTTGCTCGATGAATATTATTTGAATTAACATTGTGTATGTTGGACTTAACATGTCATGGATTAATGAATTGTTTTGTTTAACATGTGGTTTTCATGGATTATTGGAACCATAAATACACCACCATAAATAAGCTCTGATGGAGATTAGAACCTTATGTTAAGTTAAGGCTTGTATTAAAGCCTTAACACTTAGGAATTCTAATCAACGTCATCTTGTGACATGGGTGTTAATTTAATGCAATATAAAGCAAAGCTCAAGGATATCATAAGATTAACTACCTAATGATGAACTCGCCCCAATATTTATCAATTTGTTAAATCAAACATCATCCATTAATTATTTCATAAGCTCTGCAAACAAACCCCCCAATCAGAATACAATCAACTAAAAACAAACGACTATTACAAAGTATCATCGTCGAGGATTCGACCCAAGTGCTGCTATACACATTAGCAGAGCATCGGAACCTTGACGGGTCAATAGGAGACAATCGGCCGTGCGTTTCAAATACATACATGCATGATCGCCCGAGGGCCGATCATATAGATAGAAATAAACTGAAAGGTAAATACAAGTGGTCCCATTGCCAACACCGAGCCGTATCACATACCCTGTCCCCAGTACCCTATCAAGCTGCTCCAGCTTGACCAGTCGACTCCACACGAGCATCCCGCTCAACAATGCAATCCGAGTACTCAGCCTGAACCACTGTGCATCTGTGCTCAAACTGAAAGCAGACAGAAGGTCTTTACTTACATCGAGGTGCATCCTCAAGCGGCCCTGAATGGCCTCCAAATGATCTTTGATCAACGACATTACCCCAAGGCATCCAAAATTAATCCCATGCCACACATGCATTCTCAACCGTCAACCATGACATAAAATGATCACTTAACCAGAAACCTGCCCACCACGGGCATCATCAAGAGTCCCTAATACTCAACTTCACACCACAACGACACTCTGCCATAACCACAATCTTATGGTGTCAAGGCTCCATCCAACCTGATCCTCAGATATATATCTAAACCTCAACTGCTCTAACCTCGAGTCACTAGTCTTGATTCGTAAGGACAACCAATATCATCTCATAGATACTTCTCAGATGCTATTTTCTGGGATTCATCTAAGAAACCTCATGAAAAACGCCATGGTTCACTCATGCCATATCAAACACAGAGCTCACAACCCTCACTCGGGTCTCTCAGCTCAAAACCCATCCCACTAAAGGATTCTCAATCCAAACCTCAAGGAAATCCTCCTTTTGAACCAAATTTGTCTAAAACACCTTTTGTATGACCTCTCTTTGTCAAAAGGATCCCACCATTGCGATGTATGCGAAAAAACACTCCGAATGGACTACTCACATGCCCAATCCTGACTTAGAGGGAACAAAATGCCCAAGACCTCTAAGCTGGAAAAAGTACAGGCGTGTACTCTAATCTCTCTTCTTGTCTATGTACTTTTACATGGTCAGAACAACATGGGGTCCGCCTTTCTAAAACTACACGGCGTGTCTCCAAAGTACACGTCGTGTACTTTCCAAAAACCATCTTTCTGTGTTCTTTTTCTCTTGACCGGACACACGACCATGTTCTACTACATGGTGTGTACTACTGAAAAGTCCTTCTACCCTGAATAGGAAGAACACATGGTGTGTGTTCATAGAACCACACACCGTGGAGACGGGATTTCGGACGGGAAACCCCCTAAACCATCCTGAAACCCCCGTTTTTTCCCAAATAAGTACACATCGACCCTCATCGGGTCTCTAGTAATCATAATAAGGAATTAAAATTTGAAACAAAAAATCTATGGGGATTTGGGGCATAAAACTCAAAACCGGCCTCTCTCGTGTCGTAAATGCTGAAGCTTCGGGTTCAAATTCGCTCCCAGAAGAAGCTGCACCTCGATCCAGTCCTGATCTACGTCAAGGACGAAGTACGATGATGTCTCCCCTCCTTCTCTTGGTTCGGTCTGTTGCGGAATCGTCGGGAGACACAACGACAGAAAATGAGAAAACGAAAGAAAGGAAAAACAACAATGAACATGGCGATTTACGTGGTTCGGGAATAATCCCTACGTCCACGAGAGATGCAGAATTTTCACTAATCGGGAGCAGCAAAATTACAGAGGTTTTTCGATCAGAAACCCTAGCCCGAAAATGGGCTACATATGAAGAAGACGGTCCACTGTTCTGAATAGTAGTCCGCGTTGCAACAGTGATTGGCGGCTCACTTTGTCAAAAGTGCTACAGTGTCTGCCGGCTGGAAGTCAAAAGCGCTACAGTACTGTTGACCCCGAGGGAGGCACCCTCTCCTCTATTTCTATGAATAGGATCCCCAAAATGGAGGGGAGAGACTTAATTTAATTTAATTTAATTAATTAATCAATTAATTAATTACCCATTTAACACTCCTCCTGAGTTCCAGAACCCGATGCGAGTTTATACCTCGCTTAGGCAATACCTCCCATTCTGGACTCAACTACGGATTCAGAATCTCAATCCAACACTCTTTTCAAGAGATACCGCCACCCAAAACCTCCTAACTAATTTAATATTTATTTAATTAAATATTAAATATTCGACCAAAACTCCCACTAATCGAAATTCCACCAAACTAATGTCCTAGAGTAAACACCATATTCTGAGACTAACGGAGTGATTAGAAAGATTATACGAGACCATATGATGTGGTAAAATGACCATTTTACCCCTTAGGAGCACCCGTAAATGAAAATTTAAATCTCTCCTCAAATTTCAATGTTTAGAAAACTCAGGTTTCTACAACCTCCCCACTATAAACCTTTTCATCCTTGGATAAGTCTTGGTGGTCTTCCAGCCACACATCCTGACCCACATTGTTGTTCACCCGAAGCTCAACTCACTTCATTCTACTCAAAGAGGCCAACCAACTCTCTCTGCATAAATTTTTATAGAGGGCGTACAACCCATCAATGATGAAGCCACCGCTTTCCACCATTAACAAACGACTTGGACAGTGATTAACCTCACTCATCAATCTAGATACATCACATTATCATTTAAAACTGATCATCACACTCATGGTGCTCCCCACCATAGAAATAAACCCACATTTCCCGTTTTTGAACCATGACGCTGCCCATCATGGAAGTCGCCTTTCAAAACACATTCTCAGTGGCCCAAAAACCCGCTCAACGTGGTCCTCACTGCATCCTCGATCCTTCCCACACTAGGGTCACACCACCAAACCTGGTTTGGTACTTTCCCCCATAAGAGCATCCTTATCGTCGCCTCATAACTGGACAACCTTTTCCACATCCCATGCCTCAATAATGACTAATCTTGGAGGTAGACATTGCTATCTTGTTCCCACTAGAGCAACAAAACCGAACAACTACTATAGCCCGTTCCCGACATCCGAGAGTGGCACCCATGGTATTCGTCGATATCTGACCTATCATAGGGACCTCACTCCCAAAAAGCCGATGGTGTGCTCCCCACCATGCGGTTTCAAACCCAACTCTCTATGAGGAAAACTTCATAGGAGGCCCGTTATCAACCCTAGGAAGCATCTATAGAGCCTTGCATAAAGACGGTGCTCTCTTATCATATTTAGGACGATGTCAAGATATTGGGCATGATTGTTTCTAAACTGCAAGTATACTAAGAAGTCATCGATGAATACCATCACAAACTTATCTGTTCCAGAACATCACAGTTCTATCCCAAGGCCCTGGGTCACCATGCCCACAAGCCTCTTATCACACTCGCTACAATTCTCATCCCATTCATGATCGCGAGACCCTAATGGGTTCTCTAGAAGTTATAATAAGACATTAAAATTTGACCAACAAATCTATGAGGATTTGGGGAATAAAACTCAAAGCCGGCCTCTCTCGTGTCGTAAATGCTGAAGCTTCAGTTTCAAATCGGCTCCCAGAAGCAGCTGCACCTCGATTGGGTCCCGATCTACATCAAGAACGAAGTACGACGACATCTCCCCTCCTCCTCTTGGTCCGGTCGTCACGCGCGAGGGAGGCATTCTCCCCTCTCTTGTTGTGCATAGTATCCACAAAATGGGGGGGGGGGAGACTTAATTTAATTTAATTTAATTAATTAATCAATTAATTAATTACCCATTTAATAGTCCTCCCGAGTTCCAGAACCCGATGCGAGTTTATACCTCGCTTAGGCAATACCTCCCATTCTGGACACAACTGCGGATTCAGAATCTCAATCTGATGCTACGTTCAAGCGATACAACCACCTGAAACCTCCTGACTAATTTAATATTTAATTAATTAAATATTAAATATTCGGCCAAAACTCCCACTACTCGAAATTACAACTCCTGTCCTAGAGTAAACACCCTCTTTCGAGACTAACAGAGTGGTCAGAAAGATTATCCGAGACCATCTGCTGTGGTAAAATGAAAATTTTACCCCTCACGAGCACCTATAAATGAAAATTTAAATCTCTGCTCAAATTTAAAAGTCCAGAAAACTCAGATCTCTACAACCTCCCCACTATAAACCTTCTCATCCTCGAGAAGCCTTGGTGGTCTACCAACCACACATCCCGACCCACTTTGTTGTTCACCCAAAGCTCAACTCGCTGAATTCTACTCAAAGAGGCCAACCAACTATCTCTGCATAACTTTGTATAGAGGGCGTACAACCCATCAATGGTCAAGCCACTGCTTTCCACCATTAACAAACGACTTGGACAGTGCCTAACCTCACTCGTCCATACGGATACGTCACATTATCATTTAAAACTCATCATCACACTCATGGTGCTCCCCACCATAGAAATCATCCCACATTTCCCATTTCTGAACCACGACGCTTCCCATCATGGAAGCCGCCTTTCAAAACACATTCTCAATGGCCCACCAACCCACTCCATGTTGTCCTTAATGCATCCTCGACCCTTCCCACACTAGGGTCACACCACCGTACCCGATTTGGTACTTTCCCCCATAAGAGAATCCTTATCGTCGCCTCATAACTAAACAACCTTTTCCACAACCCATGCCCCAATTATGACCAATCTTGGAGCTGGATGTGGCCATCTTTCTCCCACCAGAGCAATAAAACTGAACAACTAATATTGCCCGGTCCTGACATCCGAGAGTGGCACCCTTGGTATTCGTCGATATCTGACCCATCATAGGGACCTTACTCACAAAAAGCCGATGGTGTGCTCCCCACCATGCAATTTCAAACACACCGCTCTACGAGGACAACCTCATATGAGGCCCCTTATCAACCCTTGGAAGCATCTATAGAGCCTTGCATAAAGGCAGTGCTCTCTTAGCATACTCAGGACGATGTCATGATATTGGGAATGATCGTTTCTAAATTGCAAGTATACAAAGAAGTCATTGAAGAATACCATCAAAAACTTATCCATTCCAGAACATCACAGTTCTATCCCAAGGCCTCGGGTCACCATTCCCACAAGGCTCTTATCACACCCGCTACAATTCTCAACCCATTCACAACTGCGAGACCAACTCTAGCACCTCGGACATACACTCCTCCAACGTCTGATCCACAAACTAAACGATACGGCGCACCACCAACACCCGTGTTTCCAAGTTTCCTCTATCAAAAAACCATTACGTGCCCTTGTGTAGCCCATCCACAAAACCTGCTCTGACTCCAACGCGTCACCTATCACGAAAACTCAACTCAGAAGTTAAACCATGCAAACTCGAGCATTCTTGTGCTCCTGATCCAGCCCAAGGCCACCAGGCTCAATTCGCCTGCACAACTATTTCCTGGGCTAGGCACCTGAAGGAACCTGCCACTCCTAAAACCAATCAAAAACACTATTTCCAGCACAGAAGCTCACCATCTCAAAAAAGGCATCTAACAAGCCTAAGCCTCAAACCCAATAGCACCCTTCGCGGAACATTTCCACATGTCCAAAACACCCATCTGTGCCACGCACGCCGAAAGGCTCTCATTATTCGGTCACCCCCTCTAACGGGTCACCCTCATGGTTAAACGAATCTGATTCCCTCTGGTCTGGAGTCATGTCAAAAAGGTCACTAGGATCTCCCACCTAGCCCTGACGATCAAGTCTCATATCCCGACACTAGGTCTAACCACCTAGGTAAGACATCTCACAGAAGGTCACTGTTGGAGTTGGTGCCCTAGAAACCAACTTTTTTTTTTGTATTTTATGATAAACATGTATTCATTGGATGACTATTTATACACTACTTATCACATCATGATTGTTTTTCTACGTGACATAGTATGTGATAATGTCATAAGAATAGTTGTTGCGCTAAAAGGTCATAGTGGATCCATGCTATGATGAGAACCCGAAAGTGATATGACACTATTCTTGAATATTTTTTCTATGGTCAAAATATAACATTTTCTGTATTGAGGAAAACCATGACGACAGATGTTTTTAGTGAGGTGGAATATGTTGGATGCATCATAGGTAATACTACATTAATGAATAATACGCGAAAGGATTTATCACTTCTACAGAAGTAGATATCTCAGCCCCTTTGATGGAAATGATACAGCCTAACTAAATCCATGACCATTGTGTTCTCTAGGCAAGTTCAATTCTGAGAAGTCAAAAAATGAGGAATCGAGCACATGTGTTGATGCCACTTGCCTGCAACCCGCTTGATTGGAGATATCGGGATAAAGAGATTATATTACATGGTAAGCGTTCATATGAGGTGACATATTATTGCGACATCAACTTCTTTCTCTTGGGTGTCTTGATCCGTTGCTAGATAGTAATTTTGGACATTAGGCAAGCTCACCAAATTTCAACGAGAAAGAGGCCTAGAGGGTCACACACTAAATGTAGCCAGTATCTCAGTTAAATAATTTATGTATTTAACAAGATGAATAAATATTATTCCCGATTTTGGTTTAATAATTATTCAAGTATGTCTGATCGCATTTATTTCGTCGCTATTTATTTGAGAGAATATATTGCGGAAAAAATATTTATTTATCTGTGAATAATGAAGTTATATTTATTTAATAAATAAATAGTAATTATTCAAGGCTCGGTAAATATTGAGGAGGATTGGAAGACCAAGTTATGGGTCCGTTGAGAAATAATATTAAATATTATTTGTTAAATAATATTTAAATATAACGTGCAAGTTAAACACATGTCATGGAAATAATATCATTGCTCTTGTTATTTGACATGGGATTTCACATGAAATAATAAATTAAGTAACGACACAGGTGCTAATTATTTATTATTCCCCAAGGAATTAAATTCTCTGTTATGTTATTATTATCTTTATTATCCAAGGGGTCATTCGACCGGCTAACCAATGATTGTGTGCACAACATCCTTGGAGAAAAGCTCTTGAGCCTAGAGAACTCTTCCCTCTCCAGAGTATTTGTGTGTAAATAACTACAATCCATTACAGCCCTCTACACACATATATGGGGAAAACTGACCACTGTGCCTACCGGCACAAGTAACTACCAAGAGAAGAGAGCGGGGCCAAAGGGGGTAGTCAGCCATCCATCCTCCCACCGGAATGTTGGGGAAAACACCCCCCCAGGGCTCAGAATCCCTCGGGTGTCGGTTTCCCTAACTAACTGGGTGGAGTAACGTATAGAAATACAAAACGAAGAAAATATAATATATCTCACAGCCACACTATGGGAATAACCTAGTCTTAGACTCAACTGCAATTAATGTCTCTCAGAATCCCAGTTGCCACTGCCAACACTAGGTATCCTATAAGCACACAACCAATTAAAGAGATTTATATATTACTTCATTTCTTTTTTGTCAGTTGCACTTTACATTAATTAATTTTTTAAACATTAATTAACAATTATCAATTTCACATTACATTTCATTAGCATCACACCCAAAATCCACAGTTCCTTTAAATTGCAACCTCAACATTGCGCCCCAGCATGCTCCAACCCTATGGGTTAACATTATTTATTCAATCATTTATTAACAACATTATTACTTTTCCATATTCCCAAGAATTCTAAAAAAAATATTTTAAGCTACCAAGCACAAGGGGCTTAACACGGTGAGTAGGTGAACTACCCGTTGAGTCTTTTCCACCTATGGCAAGAGAGAAGACCCATCCATTCTCGAGAAGCTACAAATGAAAAGCACGTGGCATACCCCGCACATCTTCGCCTCTTTTTGGAAGGAGGGTAAGCAAGACCAACTTCCTTGAGTAGTGGGAAAACTAAAGCAGATAAACCAACAAGATTCAACAAACATCCAAACATTCACATCCAACCCGTTTCATTATCTCCGGTGTCCTCTCCGACACCCACATGCATAAACCGATACATCTTACCACTCTAGGCATCAACTGGTGCCACAACCAATGGGCCTCTCGCCCCCCACATATTACAACTCTCATCCAGCCTCACATCACAACACAAACAATAGGTAACAAACATCATATCAACTGGGATCTTGGCCCTTAAACAAGACATCCAACCTTCAAACATAATGAACACTCATGGATTCAAAGCATAAGACACTCATCCTTACAAGCAGGAGGGTAACTCAGAACCCTACCAGACATTATCTTTTTATCAAATAGCCGACTCTTTAATCCTTCTGGAATTAATCGATTTATTATTTATAGGTTCCAAATATGGACAACCTAAACAAAAATCTATCATTCCTTTCACAAATCAATTAAACATGCTTACAACATCAATTGGGTTAACAACCAATTACAACAACAACGATCAGATTCATTTGCATGCCTCTTTATCTTTGAAAAATAATTTATAATTAATCCTAGTTTACGTTCCTTACCAATTTCCATCAAGAACGAAAAGCTAAACAAAGAAAGCATAGATATCAAACTATCTAGAAAAACAAGAGGCAATAACATACGATCGATATCAATTTATTCATCCGGTTCAAATATTTATTATGTCAATTCCATTGTGATCCAGTGGGCTAAAACATGCCAACTCAATAGTTGCATGTAAAAGAATATAGAAGCAATGAATCCCCTACCTTAAAAGGTTCTTGACATTCTTTACACGAGAACGATCCACGCAACTGATCACGATCACCTCCCCCGTGACAACTGCATCCACCTGAGGAAGTCGCGGCACGACCACACTAATTGAAACCCAAGAAAACTCCATTAGGAACATGGAGACCACATGCCATAACATGGAAAGGAGAAACGGGAGAAGAAGGATCAAAGAAAATGCAAGAATGGAGGTAGATCATACCTTCTATCGACGATGGATCAACACTTGCTGGTTGCACTAAAAGATGGGGTGCACATGTTGCAGGAAGAAACTTCAAGGGGAAACAATCCAAGGATTAAGGTTTTATCACACCCCTCCTTTGGGAGGAAGTAGAGTTTAGAGCATCTCGCACCAGGGAATTAGAACAAGAGAGGATGATATCTCGTCCCTTTAGAAGGTTTAACGGAGCAACAATTTAGGATGGACTGGATTTTCCGTTAAATGCTGATCGTATTAAACCTTGTGGTTTGACCAAGTAAAGGCATCCCGAGACTTAGGAAAATTAATATAGGAGTTATGGGAGTAGAATCGACCTTAAATCCCTTAAAACAAGGCCTTGAAGGCGTTTTTCGTCAAAGAAAACGCTAAAAGGTTGAAACTGTGGGAAGCTGGAAACACTGTTCACATCTGTCTCACCGACGCCGACGGCACTATTAATAAATGACTCACTGACACCGATGACACTGTTTACAAAATGACTCACTGACACAGATTACACTGTTCACAAAATGACTCACCAACACCGATGGCACTGTTCACAAAATGACTCACCGACACCGATGACACTGTTCAAAAATGGCTCACCGACATCGATGACATTGTTCACAAACTGACTCATCGTCACAGATTATACTGTTTTCAAAATGACTCACCGACACCGATGGTACTGTTCACAAAATGACTCACCGACAACGATGGCACTGTTCACAAAATTTCTCACCGACACCGATGGTACTGTTCACAAAATGACTCACCGACACCGATGACACTGTTCACAAATGACTCATTGACAATGATGTCACTGTTCAAAAAATAAATCACCGACACCGATGACACTATTCACAAAATGACTCACCAATAGTGATGGAACTGTTCAAAAAATGACTCACTGACACCGATGGAACTGTTCACAAAATGACTCATCGACATCGATTACACTCTTCACAAAACTGGAAATACTGGTCACAGAACTAGAAATTTGGAAAAGTGTTGGAGATATGTCTACTTGACCTCCCAGAACACCTCAGACACTAGATTTCAACAAAGAAATGGACCGGAGAGGTCCAGGCCATTACATCAGATACCTCTCAAAACATTCTCGTTCTCGAGAATTCAAAAACAACTTAAAGGAAATAAAAAAGGGGTCAGAGAAACCAACCATCGAGATACCTCTCAAAAGAGAGTAAGCCACAAGAAGCAACAAATGAAATTCATCTGATTAACACAAATGGTTTACAACCAAAAAGCGAACATCATTACATGAAAAGAGTTAAACATCAAACAAATCTAGGTACTGAGCAGGTATCTGCAACTCACATTCCTAGGTACTCTCCTCCATGCCACTGTGTCGCAACAAGACATGAAGCAAGAGGATAGAACACCCGCGCAACACCTTCTCCTTACGGTCCTGGATCTCCATAGGCCGCTCCTCTAAGGTCACATCATTATCAACATTGATCTCGCCCCAATCGATGTTGTGAGAGTCATCATGAAGATAACGATGGATCTGTGACACATGAAAAACATCATGTATCCGACTCATATGTGGGGGGAGTGCTACCCGATACGCCATGGCTCCAATATGAGCCAACACCTCGAAAGGCCCAACAAACTGGGGAGACAACTTACTCCCACGACCAAACCTTTGCTGCCCATGACGGGTAGTCACCTTCAGAAACATGTGATCCCCAATATCAAACTCCAAAGGTCTCCTCCTTTGATCAGCATATGATTTCTGATGATCCTCATACTTCTGCAGATTCTGGAACTGATATTCTCAGAGTGTCCTCCAAATGTCGTCGTCGTCAACCTCTACCCTCCGATGATCTACTGGCATAGCCTGCTGGACATCTTCTACGCGAACTTGACGGGGACATCGACCTGGATCCATACCTACAAAATAACAAACAGTGGAGCTCCTAAACCTGGAATATAGAACTCAACATTAATTAATTAATTTTTTTTGTTTTCTTTTATTCATTTTAGGTTAACCTATCCCAAGGTCTACTCATTCAAACACATGCACAAAGAAGAATGATGCATGATCCTTTCCTAGTACTCTACCCTACATGCTAAACTTGACTAACACCGTTGCCCTACTAACCCATGCAACCTCACATATACTTAATACCAAACTCCACCTTATCCCTCAACTAGACCTCTGATACCACTCTGCCACGACCCCCTCCCCACAAGGTGTACCCCTCCTAGGCCGAAAATGTGAGAAGGGAGATAGTGACCCCCCGAGTCCTGCCTCCAGTAGGCCTCGGGTTGCCGACTAGCACCGAGGGTATAGTAAACACACAAACGGGAGGCATTACCCTCTAAGAGAACACATGCGAAATAGAGAGATAAGACAACTAACTAACTCCAAATCAGACTACAATATAAAATAAATCCTAATTATACATATGTAATGTCATTCAAGAACTACTACAATTGAAAGGGAAAAATTCATGTTTCAAAGGAAATTAAAAACAATAGCAACCACGAAGCCCGAACAACTCCTGCAACCCCAAGCTAGTATCAATCAGCCTGATCTCCAACATTCTCTAAGTGACCTGAAAAAAAATAGTTTATATATATGCAGGGTGAGTATAACAGTATACTTAGTAGGATCCTCCCTGGAGCCTCTCGTGCAAAAGTAAAGAAATCATGTTAAAGCACAGTGAACAACAAGTGAAACTAACTCGTCATCTAAACACATATACTAAGTTCCCACCCTCATCAATAGCACTGTGGGAAGCTAGAAACACTGTACACCTACCGCTGTTGGAAACACTATTTACATCTGTCTCACCGACGTCGACGACACTGTTCAAAAATGACTCAGTGACACCGATAGCACTGTTCACAAAATTATTCACCAACACCGATGAAAATGTTCACAAAATGACTCACTGATGACACTTTTCATAAAATGACTCACCCATGACACTGTTCACATCTGTCTCAGTGATGACACTGTTCACAAAATGACTCACTGACACCGATGGCACTGTTCACAAAATGACTTACCGACACTGATGACACTATTCATAAAACTAGAAACTATGTTCACTAACTAGAAATTTGGAAAAGTGTTGGGGATATGTCACCTTGACCTCCCAAAACACCTCAAACACCAGATTTCAACAAAGGAATGGATCAGAGAGGTCTGGGCCATTACACCAACACTAAAAACATAAACCATATATCAGTATCGATACAGATTCTTAATCAAACAATCTTAATTATGAATATCTAGAACCATAACCATTGATCTTCCTTCCAGCTTTCTCTACCATCACTGCCCTACTAGTAAACTGGGTTCCAAAACATGGAAACCCAACTGTATCAAACCACCCAATGGGCTTAATGCAAGTCTCATCCTCAACATGTAAAACATGACAAAAATTGGTTATACATCCATCTCATCCAGTAACATCTCAGCCCCATCATTTCAAACATCATCCTGGGTCCCAAGGAACAGCCATAACCGAACTACATCATCACTTGCACCCACTCAGGGTCATCCTATCAATCGGTCCCGCACATGATCCTCAGAATCCATACATAAACTGAAGCATCCCTTCCTGGATCCTCAGAATTAGCACTCAAGAAAAGGCATCCTCTCAAAACCCTGGTAACCACCAAACTCTCAAGCCAAGCCCTAACACAGGAAACATCCTCAAGCGACCCTCAACGACCTCCAAATGATTTTTGATCAACGACATTACCCCAAGGCATCCAAAATTAATCCTGTAGGATGGAAAAACCCCTTACCTTCAAGGTGAGGCGGAGGCCTTATTTTATAGATTGAGAAAGAGGAATAAAAATAGAAGTATTCCGATGTGGGACTCATAAATACCCAAAATAATAAAAGAGGCTTTAACACTCCCCCTCAAGCTGGAAATGCCCATATTGGATAACGAGTCCCACAAAAAAGAAAGATGACATCATACAAGACCAGACACACTCCCCCTCAAGCTGGGCTACAGATTCTATGGATGCCCAGCTCATAACTGAGCGAGGCTAGGCGAGGCCCTGGGAGGCCTTTGGTGAAGATATCAGTAAGCTGGTCTGCCATCGGAATGTGGCTAAAGTTGACATGATTGTGCTCCAGGTGGTGTCGAAGAAAGTGACAGTCCAACTCAATATGCTTCATGCGTTCATGGAAGACGGGATTTGAAGCAATCTTGGTGACTGTCTAATTGTCACACCAGATGTGCACAGATGTCTGCTGAAGAAAGCCAAGCTCTTGGAGGAGTTGTCGAAGCCAAATGATCTCCATAGTGATGGTGGCCATGTCACGGTACTAAGACTCCGCACTGGATCGGGAGACGACAGTCTGTTTCTTGCTGCGCCAAGAGATGAGGTTGTCTGCCAAGAATATAGAAAACCCAGAAGTAGATCTCTGAGTAGCAAGACAACCAGCATAATCAGTATCACAAAAGGCCTCAATATGCATATGAGGATTCTGGGAGTAGCGAAGACCACATGCAGGATCTCGTTTGATTTATTTGGTGATGCGGAAAACAACATCCTAATGAGTGGTGGTCGGATGCCCCATAAATTGACTCACTTTGCCAACATCGCAGGAAATATCGGGACGAGTCATGGTGAGATAATTGAGTTTTCCTACCAGTCGACGGTACCGCTCTGGATGCAGATACAGTGACGAGGAGGCATAAAGAGACCGTTCCCTAGGCTCCAAAGGAGTGTCCACAACAGTGGCCTGTGTCAGCCCAGCATCCTTCAGAATATCCAACGCATACTTCTGTTGGAAGAGGGAGATGGTGTTTGAAGTATAGGACACCTATATGCCTAGGAAGTATGTGAGAGGACCGAGATCCTTAGTGTTGAAGTGCTGGTGAAGATGCCCCTTGAGATGGGTGATACCCGCAGAGTCGCTGTCGGTGATGATGATATCATCCACATAAACAACCAATAGGATGTAGCCAGCGGTGGTCGCCCTGTAGAACATAGTGTGGTCCTTCATGCTATGAGAGAGAGCAAATTTGGTGATGATATTGCTAAAGCGGCCGAACCAAGCATGGAGATACTGCTTGAGGCCGTAAGGAGAGTGGCAGAGTCGAAAGACTTGAGTCTCAATGCCGAAGACACAAAATCCTAGGGGCTGCTGCAGACAACCTTTTCCTCAAGGAATCCATGTAGGAAGGGATTCTTGACATCCAGTTGATGAAGATGCCAATGATGATAGGCAGCCATAGAGATGAATAATCGAACGGAGGCCATCTTGGCAAGTGGTGAGAAGGTATCAAAGTAGTCAACACCGTAAGTCTACGCGAAGCCCTTAACCACAAGGCGGGATTTGAGGCATTGGAGAGTGCCATCGGGATTCATCCTGACTGTGTAAATCTATTTGCTACCTACCGCTTGTTTGCCTGTTGTAAGGGGGAAAAGATCCCAAGTATCATTTTCTTCTAGAGCCTACAATTCATCTCGCATTGTTGTTAGCCACCCAGGGTGAGATTTTTCATCACCAACTGTGCGAGGAATGGAAAATGTCTCCAGAGCGGACAGACCCCTGTATGAAGATAAAAATAGAGTAATTTGGCAGGAGCATCAGATTAAGCGGGGACGATAGTGTCATTGGCTGGGATGGGGGATACAGTTGATGGACGGCGGAAGTAGAACTGACCAAAATGGGTGTCAACAGGGGGAGACACCGATGAGAGGTGGATGATGAGAGTAAGAGAATCATCTATGGTGGAGTCAGGATGCGGAGAGGGAAGGGAGAACGAAGAGATCTCAACAAATGCGGCATTGGCCGAGATGACATACCTCCGTTGGTCCAGTGAGAAGTAGTGACATTAGCGCTGAGTGCGGGAGTAGCCAAGAAAAATGCACCGAAGGGATTTGGGAGAGAGTTTTGAGAGGCCAGGACGTGTGTCATGAACGTAACAGAGGCATAAAAACACGCGAAGGGGAACGAAGTGAAAAGGGAGAGAGGAGAACAATGCCTGAAAAGGAGTCTCCCCCTGAAGGATAGAGGAAGGAAGACAGTTTATAAGGTAGGTGGCGGTGAGAATTGCATCTCTCCAAAAATACGGAGGCACCTGTCAGTGGAAGAGGAGGGAACTAGAAATTTCCAGAATATGTCTATGTTTCCGCTTGGCCACTCCATTCTACTGAGGTGTATTAGGACAGAAGGTATGATGAATGATGGCTTTTGTCTGGAGAAACTGTCGAAAGGAAGTGGAGAGATACTCGCGCCCATTATCTGAGTTGAGACATTTTACATGGATGGAAAATTGGTTTTGAATTACATTGTAAAAGGTTTGGAATGTGGAAAATACTTCAAAGAATTTTCGAAGGAGGTAAATCCATGTCATTCGTGAAAAATCATCAATGAAAGATATATAATATTTATACCCCAAATGACTCGAAATGGTACAAGGACCCCACACGTCTGAATGAACCAGATGAAAAGGGTTTGAGACCCTTGTATCCACTCGAGGAATTTATGTTGTGCGATGATGTTTCGCAAATGTACATGACTCACAATGAAAATAATTATGCCAAATAAAGTCTGGAAGAAGCTGATTAATGGTGGAGGTGGGCGGGTGTCCCAACCGGGAATGAAGATCCAATGCTTGAGCAGAGGCAGACGTGCAAGCAATGGGTGCTGGTCCATCGAACATGTAGACCCAGTCCCGAAACTTGCCTTTACCAAGTTCCCGATTCGTAGTCTGCTCCTGAAATACAACACCAGAGGAGGTAAATATGTTAGCACAGTTATAATACTTTGTCAGATTAATGATGGAAAGATGATTAAATGGACTGCGGGGCACATGTGCCACATGGGGTAGGTGAATCGATGTAGTCAGGAAGCATGCGTCGAAGCCCGCAATGGTGATAGTGGAGCCATCGGATACGGTGATGGATAATGAACCGGTATAAGGGCAGTAGGAGGTCAACATACCAGCATCACTGGTGAGGTGTTCGGAGGCACCTAAGTCAAGCATTCAGGCAGGGGGGCAATGACCGGCAAAGGCAGCAGAACGAACAGAATGGTCCAGAGAAGCCGAAGATGGACCGGGTCCTGCGGGGTCCCGAGGATCACGAGTTAGCCGGATGTCGGCCATAGATAGGTCCATAGATGGTGGAAGAGTGGAGACTGCTGAGGAAGCCTCTTGGACCATTGTCTGTCCCTCAGGCGCGGAGATGGACGTCCATGCAGAACCCAACATCGGTTGATCAGGTGTCCAAGCTTGCCAAAATGTTGAGAGGGGATGTGGAAAACCTTCCACACAGCCATGTCCACGAGGGCCTGAGGAGCATCCACTGCCATGACCGACAAGAGATGAGTGGTCGATGATGGGGGCGGTAGGGGGAAGAGCCTGTTGGGCCTTACTCAGCCGATGATAAAGTTATGGGATCTCTAGCGTCGAAGGGCTGGCGAGCAGCTCGGTAGCCTTGGTGGCAAACTACTGAACGAGGCCACTAAGAAGATTGAAGATGCAGAGTAGGTCCATCTGGGTCTGAGCCTCTGCCAGTGTCTGGGGAACGGGCCACAAATCCTGCAATTCATCACGATGCCCTTTCCATTCCATGAAATATGCTATGAAGGACTGGTCCGACTGTCGAATATGGGACAGGCACTGGAGGATATCGGAAACCTGAGCCAGGTTATTGGTCTTGGAATACATGATGTTCTAGGACTCCTAGAGTTTCTTGACAGTTGTTGGAGTCTGCATCCCACATCGGACTTGAGGTCCGGTGTGGTCTTTCTTATTTGTTATAAATGCACCCCAAGGGCTCCTTTGGAGATACACCTTGGGGGTTCGGTTCCTTTCTTTTATTCTCCTACATGGTATCAGAGCAGGTTTTTTGAACCCCCAATCCCACCCTCCCTATTTTTTTTCCTTTTGCTTTAGGGTTTCCCGTCCGGGGGCGGCGGCTCCAATCCAGATAGCCGCCGCCCCCCTCCCCTCCGGGCTCGTTTTCTCCGGCGCCTCTCCCTGGTTCTCCAGCCGCCGGCGCCTCCTCCTGCGGAGCTCTCCCTCCCCGCGGCTCTCCCATCCTGCGCGCTCATCCCGTCGCCGCGGCTCCCAGGCGGCCCTCCGCCTCGTGTCCCTCTGCTCCCGCGGCTCCCGGCTCCCGGCGGCTTCTCCCGGCGGCTTCTCCCGGCTCCCCGGCTCCCGGCTCGCCCCACCGTCCCGGCGGCTTCTCGCGGCTCTTCTCCCGGCGGCGATTCTCCCCGCGCGTCGGCCTCGCGCCGGCTCCTCGCCCCGCCGCCTCGTCCCGGCGCAGCCCGCCCTCGGCGCCTCGCCCTAGCCCCGGCGCCCTCGACCTCGCCCCGGCGTCCTGCGGACTTCCTCCCCGACGCCGCTCCATCCCCGCGGCTCCCGACGGTCTCCCTCTGCTCCCGCGGCCTCACGCTTCTCCCGGCTCCTCGGCTCCCGGCGGCATCTCCCTCTCCGGCGACCCCTCTCTGGCGACCCCTCTCCGGCCGGCGACCCCTCTCCGGCAGCCCGATCCGGCCAGTTCCGGCTACTCCCGCCAGATCCGGTGATTTCCGGCCAGATCCAGGCTACTCCGGCCGGCTCCGGCCTGATCCAGAGGGCTCCGGCCAGATCCGGCGATTTTCGGCCTGATCCGGCCAGATCCGGCGAGATCCGGTCTGTTCCGGGCAGTTCCGGGCCGTTCCGGGTAGTTCCGGGCAGATCCGGACTGTTCCGGGCAGATCCGGGCAGATCCGGACTGTTCCGGGCAGATCCGGACTGTTCCGGCCTCCACCCGTGCCGGCCGCTCCACGCAGGGGGCCTCCTCGGGTTTCCAGCGCTGTCTCCCGGTCTCCTGCACCCTTGCTGGCCTCCTCCTGCGGCATCCCCGCCTCGCCGGCACCTCCCGGCAGTCGCATCTCTCTCCGCCGGCACGTCTTGTCACTAGCGCAGCAGCTCGACCACCTCGGATTTGGGTCTGTTGGCGCCGCCAGATCCCGCAACGATTTCTGCGGAATCCCCGCCTCCCGTCGCCGGCCCCGCAAGTGCGGTTTTCCCGGTGCTAGTTTGGATTTCCCGGCGTTTCATCGACCGGCCCCACTAGTGCGGCAGTCCTGGCGTTCCGTCAACCGACCCGGTCTTTGTGTGGTTCATCTGCTGCGTCTGCGACATCATCCATCCATCTCCTGCGCAGGAGCTTCGATCGTGAGGGGGAGCAGCCACCTTTGCAGCGTTCTCTTTTTTTTTACTTCGTCTGGTTTTGTAATCAAGCTGGACATGTCCAGCTTGAGGGGGAGTGTTGGTCTCTGTTTTATTGTTTTCTTTTCATTATGTGTCCAAGCTAGGTACACCTAGCTTGAGGGGGAGTGTTGGAGTCTGCATCCCACATCGGACTTGAGGTCCGGTGTGGTCTTTCTTATTTGTTATAAATACACCCCAAGGGCTCCTTTGGAGATACACCTTGGGGGTTCGGTTCCTTTCTTTTATTCTCCTACAACAGTATTCGCCATGAGGGTGACATCCTTGACCGATCGATCCATTGAATTGACGAGCAGAGTGAAGATCTTGCTATCAACAATCTTCCACGAACAGTATTTGATGTCAGTTGAAGCCGGGGGAGGATCCACAAGGTGATAATCAAGGTCCATTTCGGTCAGAGACATCACCACAGTCTTCTTCCAGATGGAGAAATATGTGGAGTCCAACCGGTCATCGACGAGGCGGGTGGAGGTGATGATCATCTGAGGCAGAGGGGAGGAGTTTGCCATGGAGGTGTCAGGTAGCAGTCGAAGACGTAGTTGTGGGCAGTGTCGGAATCGGTGGGGGGTCGGTCGTGCCGGGAATCCATGAATGGACCTATGCAGCGGAGGTGAGAGGCAGAGAGCTCGCCGTTGGAGGCGATCCAGCTAGAGCGTCGGGAGGGAGGCTATGAGAAGATGACGAGTGTGCCTCAACGAGAGGTCGGTGGGTGCTGATGTGTACAGAGGGAGGATGCTGCAACGGGAGCCGGGAGGTGTGGGGTGGCCGGGAAGGGCAACGGGTGGGAGCTGCTGGAGGCATCACGCACAGAGGAGGAGGGCTGCCGGGGGGATCTGAGAGGGTCCTCCGTCAGGAGGGACCCGCGCCGTCGGGAGGGAGGAGCACAACTGCTGGGTGGGACTTCGTTGGGAGGGATGAGGTTGGCGGGCTACGTCGCGACGGAGGGGAGCCTGTGGGGGGGGGGGGGGTTATCGGGTTGCGTTGTGACGGAGCAGGGCCGCTGGGAGGCCGGGACGAAACGTGCAGAGTAGGGCAGTAGGGATTTGGGGCCGGACGACGCAGGGAGGCAGAGATCACCATATGAGAGTGCCACGGGGTGAGGGCCGTTGGGTTGCCACCGGGATGGGAGGGGGGGGGGGCATAGGGAAGAGCGAGGAGGGAGGGGGGAGTAGGGAAGACCGAGGGAGGGATGCTACTTAGGGCAGAGCCAGGAGGGAAAAAAATATTTGAGGGAGGGCTCGGGAATAGGTTCCCTCTGATACCATATAGAATGGGAAAACCCCCTTACCTTCAAGGTGAGGCGGAGACTTAAATATAGGATCTAAACCTCAACTGCTCTAACCTCAAGTCACTAGTACCGATTCACAAGGACAATCAAGATCATCTCATAGATACTTCCCAAAACCTATCTTTTGGGATTCATCTAATAAACCTAATGCAAAACACCATGGCACGCTAATGCCATATCAAACACTGAGCTCACAACCCTCACTCGGGTCACCATGCTCAAAATCCATCCCATTAAAGGATTATGAATCCAAACCTCAAGGAAATCCTCCTTCAGAACCAAATTTGTCTAAAACACCTCATAGATACTACTCAAATCCTATCTTTTGGGATTCATCTAAGAAACCTGATGCAAAACACCATGGCATGCTCATGCCATATCAAACACTGAGCTCACAACTCTCACTAGGGTCTCCATGCTAAAAACCCATCCCACTAAAGGATTCTGAATCCAAACCTCAAATAAATCCTCCTTCAGAACCAAATTTGTCTAAACCACCTTTTGGTTGACCTCTATATACCAAAAGGATTCCACCATTGTGATCTACGCGGAAAAATGGTCAGAATGGACTGCTCACACACCCAATTCTTACTTTCAGGGAACAAAATGCCCAAGACCTCTAAGCTGGAAAAACTACATGGCGTGTGTTCATAGAACCACACAAGAAGAACATAGGGCATGTGTTCATAGAACCACATGCCATGGGGACCGGATTTCTGACGGGAAACCCCTTCGAACCCACCCGATACCCCCTGGTTTTTCCCAAATAAGTACACATCGATCCCCATGGGGTCTCTAGCGGTCATAATAAGACATTAACACATGATACAACTAATCTATGGGGATTTGGGGCATAAAACCCAAAACCGGCCTACCTCGTGGGTTAAATTCTGAAGCTTCGGGTTCAAATCTGCTCTCAGAAGCTGCACCTCGATACGGTCTCGATATACGTCAAGGACGAAGTACGACGACATCTCCCCTCCTCTTGGTTTGGCCGTCACGCATGAGGGAGGTGCCCTCCCCTCTCCTACTATGCGTAGGAACCCCAAAATGGGGGTGGAGACTTTTAATTTAATTTAATTTAATCAATAAATTTATCAATTACTCATTTAACACCCGTCCCGAGTTCCGAAACCCAATGCGAGTTTATACCTCACCTAGGGAATACCTCCCATTCTGGACTCAACCGCGGATTCAAAATCTCAATCTGACGTTCTATTCAAGAGATACAGCTACCTAAAACCACCCGACTAATTTAATATTTAATCAATTAAATATTAAATATTCGGCCAAAAGTCTAACTTCTCGAAATTCCATCAAACTCCTGTCTTAGGGTAAACACCCTATTCTGGGACTAAATGAGTTATCAGAAAAATTATCCGCGACCATCAGCTGTGATAAAATGACCATTTTACCCCTCATGAGCACCCATGAACAAAAATTGAAATCTCTGTTCAAATTTCAATGTCCAGAAAACTCGGGTCTCTACAACCTCCCCACCATAAACCTTCTCGTCCTCGATAAGTCTTGGTGGTCTTCCGGCCACACATCCCAACCCACATTGGTGATCACCCAAAGTTCAACTCACTGCATTCTACTCAAAGATGCCAACCGACTTTCTCTACATAACTTTGTAGAGAGGGCGTACAACCCATCAATGGTCAAGCCACCACTTTCCACCATTAAAAAATCACTTGGACAGTGTCTAACCTCACTCGTCCATCACAATACGTCACATTATCATTTAAAACTGATCATCACGCTCATGGTGCTCCGCACCATAGAAAACAACCCACATTTCTCGTTTCCGAACCACGAGGCTTCCCATCATGGAAGTCGCCTTTCAAAACACATTCTCAGTGGCCTACCAACTCACATTTCCAAGTTTACTCAATCTCAGAACCATTACGTGCCCTTGTGTAACCCATCCACAAAACCTGCTCTGTCTCCGATGAGTCACCTATCACGAAAAATCAGCTCAGAAGTCTAAACCATGCAAACTCGAGCACTTCCTGTGCTCCTAATCTAGCCCAAAGCCACCGGGCTCAATTTCCTGCACAACTATTTCCTTGGCCAGGATCCTGAACAAACCTACCTCTCCCAAAACCGAACACAAAACACATTTTCTGGCACAGAATCTCACCATATAAAAATTAAAAGGCATTTGACAACCTCTCCCAAAACCGAACACAAAACACATTTTCCGGCACAGAAGCTCACCATCTAAAAAATAAAAGGCATCTGACAAGCCTGAACCTCAAACCCAATTGCACCCTTCGCAGAACATTTCCACATGTCCAAAACACCCATTTGTGCCTCGCACATCAGAATCCACTCATAACTCGGTCGACCCCTCTAATGAGTCACCCTCATGGTCAAAAAAATATGATTCCCTCTGGTCTGGTGTCATGTCAAAAAGGTCATTTGGTTCTCCTAGCTAGCCCTTCTTATCAAGTCGCATATCATGATACTAGGTCCCACCACCTAGGTCTAAGCCAACTCACAGAAGGTCACAACTCACGGGGCATCCACAAGCGCCCCTCTCATCACCGCACGACATCAACTAGAGAAAACACCCATCTCTTGCGTCCCACACCATAAAGGTGTCATATACCAACCAACTACCCACAATTAGGCTGTTCATGCTCTACGAGCATCTACACATCAACCCGCTCCTTGGAGGACCCGAACATACTACTAACCTCAACCAAAACCATCTACATGGGGTCCAGAATCTGACACTGATGCCATACTGACCCACTAGGTTTAGTATACCAACCGCACACAAAACCACACCAGTGCCACCACCATTGAGCATCTCACCGTAGTGTTGGAGTTGGTGGTCTAGAACCAACTACTTTGTACTTTATTCATTAAATAAAAGCCTTATCACATCTTGATTGTTCTTCTGCGTGACATGTTATGTGATAATGTCCTAAGGACAGCTGTTGCATTAAAGGGTCGTAGCGGATCCCTGCTATGATGAGAACCCGAAAGTGCCATAACACTGTTCTTGAATGTATGTTCTATGGCCGGATGATATTATTTGAGGGACACAAATAATACAGGTCATTAGGGGTGAGGACTCATAACAGTTTGAGGCACCTTCTCATGGTGTGCGCCCTTGGTAATATCCAGGAGGATATTATGAGAACGAGACCCGCCGGTAGGAAATCCACATTTCATAGTGTTATTGGATGTTCCTATCTACGGACGTGTGTATTGATCCTTAGACTTTAAGATTATTATTAATGGGTATTACAACTCGCGCACTTAGATGTATTGACGAAAACTGTGACGACACACTGTTCGCAGCGAGGTAGGATACGTTGGGTGCGTCACGAGTAATACCGCATTAATAGAAAATGCGAGAAAAGATTTGTCCCTTCCGTTCCATAACGGAAGTAGATATCTCAGGTCCTTTGATGGAATTGACATAGCTTAAATAAATCCATGGCCATGGTAAGGTATGGGCAAGTTCAATTCCGGGAAGTCAAAGAAAGAATAATCAAGCACATGGGTTGATGGCACTAGCATGCAACCCGTTTGATTGGAGATATCGAGACAAAGGGATTATATTACACGGTAAGCGTTCGTAGGAGGTGACACGTCATTGCGGCGTTAACTTCTTTCTCTATGGGTGCCTTGGCGTGTTGCTAGACGCTAACCTTGGACTTTAGGCAGGCTCAACCTAATGCCACTGAGAAAGAGGCTTAGAGGGTCACACACTAAGTGTGTCCATGTATCTCAGTTAAATATTAATTTAAGAAGTTAAATAAATATTATTCCCGACTGTGGTTTAATAATTATTTAAGGATGTTTGATCGCATTTATTTTGACACTAGTTATTCGAGAGAATATACTGTGGATAAAATAATATATTTATTAGCGAGTAATGCAGTTACATTTATTTAAGAAATAAATAGTCATTACTCAAGGTCTAATAAATGTGGTGGAGAAAAATGGAAAATAAAAGTACACGCCGTGTATATTAAATATACACGCTGTGTAGTTTTATGGAAAACAAGTACACGCCGTGTATTAATTATTACACGCCGTGTAGTTTTTCCAATTGGGATTTTGAGGATTTAATATTGTTTTATTAAATGATATTTATTATAATCAGCGTGGGCGCATGTCAAGGAATTAATAATTTGACATGGGGGTTTTCAATAAGAGTTAATGAAATAAATAAAACGCGTAACGCGTTTATTTATTGTCATAACTCTATTAACCTCAAACCTGATTATAAATATCCTCGCAACCCCAACATTTTTTTGTGAGCCATTGTTGTGCACAACGGATTTGGAAATACTCTCAAGCCAAGAGAGAATTCCCTTTCCACCAAGAACGCCCTCAAGTTACGAGAGCAAGATCCTCCACCGGATCAAGGCGGTCGAAGACCGACATCGCAAGCGAAGGTTCTTCCGCGCTAGCATCCGGAGATCTCTTCGGCGACGTTCGGAGATACGTGACACACGTGTGGATCACCGCTAGAGGAATCCTACACTTGGATTCTACGACGCAACGACGGATCACCGAATCGTGACCGGACACATCAACGAAGAAAGAATTTCAACGAGTTAATTCTTATGCATTAATTAAATTAATTATAATCAACATATGATGATCCTCCTCAAGGGTTCCGGGACTCATCTTTTCTTTTCGTTCTTCGTTCTATTCCGAAGATTCGGCGTTTTATATCGTGACGGATCTCGGATTGAACGTTGTTTAACGTTAAAATTAAAGTTGGGCAAACCCACCAACGCGCTTCCGCTGCGCCCGGAACCTACAAGTGGTATCAGAGGGGGTCATATCGTTGGTTATAATTATTTAGTTTTTTGTTGGTGATTTACGCATTTAATAATTTAGTTATTTCAATTCATGTTTAATCGTTCTGGAAATCTGAATATCGAGATCTGTTCCTCCTCTCTCGTTTATCGTTCACCTCACAGAAACGGATTTTTCTTTTAATTTTGATTAAAATAAAATAGAGGAACTCATCCGGAGGAGCCAAATGTTTCTGGCCGTATAACACCAGAATACACGACGTGTATTCGGAAGTACACACCGTGTAGTCTAGGTTCAATGCATTGACTGATCCGCCAAATCAGGCCGTGTATTGGATTCTTTCTAAGAATTTAAGACACCGTGTGTTGACCAGAAACAGGTGGCACACGGTTTTCGGAATACATGTCGTGTGGTCCAATGAACACGGCGTGTAGTCCCTTCGGGTTAGGGTTGGGTCGTGTACTCCGTACATAGCCTGCCCGGCTGGAAACCGTGTAACGCAGAAACTACACGGTGTGTATCCCACTGTACACGCCGTGTACTCCGAAAATTTCCGAAGTACATTAACACGCCCTATCCCCGGGCGTGTACTTCGGATGGACGGTGAAGAAAAAGTACACGCCGTGTAGTCGGAACTACACGCCGTGTACTCACCCAAATTACATAGATTTATTAAAATTTATTATTATATTATACAAACCCTTGAGACGTGTACCATGGTGCAGGCGTAAAGCTGAGGCACAACACGTGATAGGTGTTTTATATATATGTGTTTAATTTAACATCTGCGTAATAAATGAGAATTCGCCGGGTTGCCTCCAAGGTACAAGTTGTGTACAAGGATAATTTTAAATGAATTTATTTGTTTAAAATTATGATGGATGAGAATCTCAAGGAAATTCAGAAAAGAGATTTAAGATAAAAGGATTTATTAATTAAAGATAATTAATTGATTCGAGCGTGATTTATCTTAAACAAGAACGATTAAAGAATTGAATGCTAGTTTTATTTATGCGTAAATATCATTGTATGTATGGATGATCATGAGCTAGACCGAGACCTTTGTATGTGAATGGTTTTTTTAATTTATTTATTTAAATTAAATTTGTTGGCCTGCGAGCCATCTCCTCATTAATATGTAGGGCCTGCGCGCCCAAGGATTCTTTTATGTAAAAACCCCTTTTTTCCCCTCACCTGCGTGTGAGATAAATGCATATGTAATTGATGGAGCTCCCAAGCTAGTGGAGGCGGCTCAAGTCAGGAGCCAAGATGAAACCAATCCAAGGAGATACAAAGGTGGACAGGTGGAAAGATGTAAACACGAACCCGAAAGGTTCAAGGTGTTTCTCCCCTAGGTCTTGGGTTAGTTTATCAACCGCTAGATAAACTAACCAATAGAAAAGCTCATGATCATACCATTTATTTTATTTCTGTCAGTTGCATGGTTTATTTATTGTGGGTGTGTTGTCACGATCACACAATTAATGAATTAAACGAGCATGCAAGATGGAACTAAAATAAAATTGGCTTATACGTAAATATTATCTTAGACATGGTTAATCACTTAAGTATATCCCACTTAATATTAACAAGCATGTAATCAAAGATAATAAAATGACAATTTACGTATAAGGATAAAATCCCTCAAAATAAATATTATGTCGGCATAGCCTTCCATAATCTTGGTTAGAATCGAACCATAGTTCAAAGTGCTTGACCAACCCTAGTTGGGATGCTTTCAATTATCGGGGAATTCTAATTCAAGGTTTTGGGTTGACTTGACTTGGTTCGCATCAAGGGTTGACTGCCACAGCAGGACTTGGTGTGACCAAGAGGCAAAGGTTGAGGAAATCCAAAAAGGATTTCAGGATTGGGGAGTCCACTCAGCGGATCAAGGAACTGCGAGTTATTGCAGTTGGCATTTGGAATGCCTACCTAAAACCCTTCAAGTTGCTTGACCAACCCTAGTTGGGGTAATGCGAAGGGCAATATGGATCCTTGCCACTAGAATATTCACGCAATAGAATATTCTGAAGTCAATGGTGAGGGCTATTGGATTTCGATAAAATAGTGGGAGACTAATAAGTATTAATTTATTTATTTGTCTCAATTTTTATAATAAAGTACTAAACTTTGCTCATCTTAAATTGTAGAAACGACAAGAAAATGACTTCAAACATATCATTGCGCACCATACTCGAAAAAGAAAACCTTCTCACCGGCACCAATTTCCAAGAGTGGCAGAGGCGTTTACGCGTCGTCCTTCGCCACGAAAGGAAATTATATGTGCTGGAAGAGCCTATTCCAGTTGCGCCTGGGAAAGAGACTAGTGATGAGGAATTATCTCTCTACATGAAACACATGGATGATGCCACAGATGTCCAGTGTTTCATGCTATCGGCCATGTCTAATGAGCTCTTGAAGCAACATGAAAACATGGATGCGTATAGCATGATGTCTCGCCTTAAAGATCTCTACCAAGAGAAGGCGAGACATGAGAGGTATGAGATCTCCAATGATTTGTTTACCACGAAGCTTGGTGAGTCTGCGCCAGCTGGGCCTCATGTGGTCAAGCTTATTGGCTACATTGAACGCTTGGACATCTTAGGGATTAAATTCTCAGATGAGTTGCGTACAGATCTCATCCTATCATCATTGCCCAAGACCTTCTCTAGCTTCATTGTCAACTATAACATGAGCGGCAATGAGAAGAGTCTATCGGAGCTTCTGACCTTGATTCGCCAGGTAGATAAGGACATGGGGCGTGACAAACCCGCGGTCCTTATGGTGAACAAGAAAAGGAAGGACAAGGCAAAGGGGCCAAAGACTTATAAACGGTCTGAAGCCCCCGAGCACCGTCCCTCCAAGAAGGAAAAGATCCAGAGGCAGGGCAAGGAACGGGAAGCAGTGTGTTTTTCATGTGGCAAGCAGGGCCACTGGAAGAGGAACTGCACCCAGAAGCGTGGGGACGCTAAAGGTGCGTTCGTTATCGAGTGCAATCTTTCTATTTCAACACATTGGGTATTAGATACAGCTTGTGGGGCTCACATCTGTATTAAAATGCAGGAACCAAGTAGATTTAGAAAGATCGCCAGAGGAGAGGTGGATTTTCGAGCTGCCAATGGAGCAAGGCTGGATGCGTTGGCTATTGGCGACTATCACCTCTCATTGCTAACTGGCATGATTTTGGTTTTACAAAACTGTTATTTTGTGCCTAGTGTTACCAAGAACATAATTTCTGTATCTTGTTTGGATATGGATGGATTTATTTTCAAGTTTGGAAATAAGGGTTGTCTCTTTTATAAGAACAACGTATGTTATGGTATGGCACATTTGAATAATGGTTTGTATGTATTAAATTACGAAAACCAAGTGTTGGCAATCGATAACGAAACAAACTCACATGACTCATACATCACCCAGTTATGGCATCACCGCCTTGGTCATGTGAACGAGAAGCGCTTGACAAAGCTCTGCCAAGATGGATATTTAGACTCTACTGAGCTAAAACCACTTGATAGATGTCACGCTTGTTTACAAGGAAAAATGACCAAGCCGCCTTTTGGTGGACAAGGTGAAAGGGCCACAGAGCTTCTAGGATTGGTACACACAGATGTGTGTGGACCATTTCCAGTAGAAGCTAGAGGTGAATATTCTTACTTTATTACTTTTACTGATGATTTGAGTAGATATGGCTATGTCTACTTAATGAGGTATAAGTCAGAGTCCTTAGAGAAATTTAAGGAATTCAAGAATGAAGTAGAGAATCAACTTGGTAAGAAGATAAAGAAGCTTCGATCGGATCGAGGTGGAGAATATCTGAACCAAGAGTTCATCGATCTTCTACGGGAGTCTGGGATTCTATCTCAGCTCACTCCTCCTTATACACCACAGTGGAATGGTGTTAGTGAAAGGAGGAACCGCACCTTGTTGGACATGGTGAGGTCGATGATGAGTCATGCGGATCTTCCATTATCCTTTTGGGGATATGCATTACAAACTGCAGCATACACATTAAACCGAGTACCAACTAAAGCGGCAAATGGAATTCCATCCGAGTTATGGAATGGAAGGAAACCCACTTTGTCGCACACACGTGTATGGGGATGCGAGGCGTTTGTTAAGGCCTTATCAGGCAACAAACTAGCACCCCGGGGCACGAAGTGTATCTTTATAGGATATCCCAAGGAAACAAAAGGATATTACCTATATAACCCCCAAGACAAGAAAGTGACTGTCGCCAGACAAGCCGTCTTTCTTGGGAGGGAGCACATCCTCAAGAAGGATAGTGGGAGCAAGATTGACTTCGACGAAGTTGATGCTCAAGATACACATGAGTTGGTACAGGAACAAGTTCCACAGGTCCCCGTGGAAGAGGTTCCAGAAACACAAGTACTGCGTAGGAGCTCAAGAGAGGTAAGGGAACCAGAGAGATTTGGTTTCCTAGTCACCGAGGATGGTGAATCATTATTGTTGGACAATGATGAACCTCTCTCCTACAAGGAAGCAGTAGAAAGCTCAGAAGCTGCAAGATGGCTAGAAGCTATGAATTCTGAGATGGATTCCATGTATCAGAACCAAGTTTGGGTTCTGGTCGATGAGCCAGTTGATGTAAAGCCTGTTGGATGCAAATGAGTATTCAAAAGAAAGCTGGACATGGAAGGTCAAGTTAGCACCTATAAAGCATGGCTAGTGGCTAAAGGATTCAGACAGCGTCAAGGAATTGACTATGATGAAACCTTCTCACCAGTTGCCATGTTTAAATCCATAAGAATCATACTTGCCATAGCAGCTTACCATGACTACGAGATTTGGCAGATGGATGTCAAAACAGCATTCCTTAACGGGAACCTTCAGGAAGATGTCTATATGACACAACCAGAAGGGTTTGTGACACCAGGTGAAGCCAAACGAGTTTGTAAGTTGCAGAAATCCATTTATGGATTCGGAACTTTGTCCAGGAGCTTGATGTGGTGCCTAGCAGTAAAGATCCCATTACATTGTATTGTGATAATACTGCAGCGGTGACTCTTGCAAAAGAACCAAGGTCACATCAACGGACAAAGCACATACTCCGGAAGTATCACCTCTTGAGGGATTTCTATCAAAGGGGTGAAGTTGCAGTGAGCAGAGTGTCCACGGAAGAGAACGTGGCGGACCCCATGACTAAAGGCCTATCTCAGCAGAAGCATGAATATCATGTGAGAGCTAGCGGGTTAAAGGTTGTTAGCAGTTGGCTCTAGTCCAAGTGGGAGTCTGTTGGAGTTGGTGGTCTAGAACCAACTACTTTGTACTTCATTCATTAAATAAAAGCCTTATCACATCTTGATTGTTCTTCTGCGTGACATGTCATGTGATAATGTCCTAAGGACAGCTGTTGCATTAAAGGGTCGTAGCGGATCCCTGCTATGATGAGAACTCGAAAGTGCCATAACACTGTTCTTGAATGTATGTTCTATGGCCGGATGATATTATTTGAGGGACACAAATAATACAGGTCATTAGGGGTGAGGACTCATAAAACATTGAGGCATCTTCTCATGGTGTGCGCCCTTGGTAATATCCAGGAGGATATTATGAGAACGAGACTCGCCAGTAGGAAATCCACATTTCATAGTGTCATTGGATGTTCCTATCTACGGACGTGTGTATTGATCCTTAGACTTTAAGATTATTATTAATGGGTATTAAAACTCGCGCACTTAGATGTATTGACGAAAACTGTGACGACACACTGTTCGCAGCGAGGTAGGATATGTTGGGTGCGTCACGAGTAATACCGCATTAATAGATAATGCGAGAAAGGATTTGTCCCTTCCGTTCCATAACGGAAGTAGATATCTCAGGCCCTTTGATGGAATTGATATAGCCTAAATAAATCCATGGCCATGGTAAAGTATGAGCAAGTTCAAATCCGGGAAGTCAAAGAAAGAATAATCAAGCACATGGGTTGATGGCACTAGCATGCAACCTGCTTGATTGGATATATCGAGACAAAGGGATTATATTACACGGTAAGCGTTCGTAGGAGGTGACACGTCATTGCGGTGTTAACTTCTTTCTCTATGGGTGCCTTGGCGTGTTGCTAGACGCTAACCTTGGACTTTAGGCAGGCTCAGCCTAATGTCACTGAGAAAGAGGCCTAGAGGGTCACACACTAAGTGTGTCCATGTATCTCAGTTAAATATTAATTTAACAAGTTAAATAAATATTATTCCCGACTGTGGTTTAATAATTATTTAAGGATGTCTGATCGCATTTATTTTGACACTAGTTATTCGAGAGAATATACTGTGGATAAAATAATATATTTATTAGCGAGTAATGCAGTTACATTTATTTAAGAAATAAATAGTCATTACTCAAGGTCTAATAAATGTGGTGGAGAAAAATGGAAAATAAAAGTACACGCCGTGTATATTAAATATACACGCTGTGTAGTTTTATGGAAAACAAGTACACGCCGTGTATTAATTATTACACGCCGTGTAGTTTTTCCAATTGGGATTTTGAGGATTTAATATTGTTTTATTAAATGATATTTATTATAATCAGCGTGGGCGCATGTCAAGAAATTAATAATTCGACATGGGGGTTTTCAATAAGAGTTAATGAAATAAATAAAACGCGTAACGTGTTTATTTATTGTCATAACTCTATTAACCTCAAACCTGATTATAAATATCCTCGCAACCCCAACATTTTTTGAGAGCCATTATTGTGCACAACGGATTTGGAAATACTCTCAAGCTAAGAGAGAATTCCCTTTCCACCAAGAACGCCCTCAAGTTACGAGAGCAAGATCCTCTACTGGATCAAGGCGGTCGAAGGCGGACATCGCAAGCGAAGGTTCTTCCGCGCTAGCACCCGGAGATCTCTTCGGCGACGTCCGGAGATACGTGACACACGTGTGGATCACCGCTAGAGGAATCCTACACTTGGATTTTACGACGCAACGACGGATCACCGAATCGTGACCGGACACATCAACGAAGAAAGAATTGCAACGAGGTAATTCTTATGCATTAATTAAATTAATTATAATCAACATATGATGATCCTCCTCAAGGGTTCCGGGACTCATCTTTTCTTTTCGTTCTTCGTTCTATTCCGAAGATTCGGCGTTTTATATCGTGACGGATCTCGGATTGAACATTGTTTAACGAAAAATTAAGTTGGGCAAACCCACCAACGCGCTTCCGCTGCGCCCGGAACCTACACGTAGATCCACAGAACCGACCATCAAAAGGTAATACGTAAAAACAACACACTAAAGCCTATAACTTGGGGATCCTACGTGCCTATCATGATGAATGATACGTCTCTTGCCTCTGTAGGCTAAGAGGAAGAACCAACTCACATGCCTCTTTTCTTACGGTCCAAGAGACTAAACTCCATCATAAACCATCAAATACAAACATGTGTGTCGCTCGAAGCGAAAATCATATACAACCGTAACTTCACAAATCCAGAACATCAATTCAAGTCCCTAGTAACACGCACTTCCTACCGAAACAGGTGTTCGCGATGCACCAACCTAGTATCCATAACAAGCTCTGACACATTCCTATATCTCTTGTCTAAAAAATTCCAAATGATAAATAATTGAAAAGTAAATGTCCTGATACCACTTTGTAACATCCCGAACCTATAGGGTCACACAACCATACTCGGTTTGGATGTGACCTTCTTTCTCCCACCAGAGCAACAAAACCAAACTACTACTTTTTCCCATTCCCAACATCTGTGAATGGCACTCGTGGTATTCGTCAATATTTGACCCATCATAGGGACCTCACTCACAAAAAGCGGATGGTGTGCTCCCCACCATGCGGTTTCAAACACACCGCTCTATGAGGACAACCTCATTGTAGGCCCTTTATAAACCCTAGGAAGCATCTATAGAGCATGGCACAAAGTTGGTGGTCTCCTGGCATACTAAGTATGATGTCAAAATGTTCGGCATGATTGTCTCTAAACTGCGAGGCCAGTAGTGAAAAATCATGAACGGAGCATCGGTAATTACAAACTAGTAAGCTAGTCCGAGGGAATTTTGTATATCGAAGACATTCTTTGATGGTTGTCAAAAGATAAATGCTTCTATCTTTTCTGGATCCACAGAATCGTCTCTTTCAGAGATTACATGGTCAAGGAAATGTACCCCTTGTATCCTAAAATGACACTTTGATAGTTTGACATGCAACCGGTGATCCCTCAAGACTCCCAATATTGTCGCTAAGTGTTGCTCATGATCAACCCTTGTCCTTGAATACAACAATATGTCGTCCACAAACACCACTACAAAATAATTCAAATATCTCTAAAATATTTGATTTATCAATCTCATAAAGACCGTTGGTGCGTTCGTAAGACCGAAAGGTATTACCACATATTCATAATGGTCATGTCTACTTCTGAAAGCTGTCTTTGGAATATCCTCCTTCCGAACTAGCAATTGGTGATATCCTGAGCGCAAGTAAATTTTGGAGAACCCTCAACTGATCGAACATATCATCAATGTGTAGAAGTGGATATCTGTTCTTTATCGTAACTTGGTTAAACATACAATAATCAATACAAAGATGAAGATTTACATTCGCCTTTCTAACACACAAAACTGGTGCTGCCCACAGAGATGTGATCGGCCAAATGAAACCTTTGTTTTTAAACTCTTCCAACTTCATTTTTAACTCCCTTAATTCTGTTGGTGTCATTCGATAAGACGGAAGTGAGATAAGACTAATCCGTGAGAGGAGATCAATCGTAAACTCCACTTCCCTTATATGTGGAAACCCTGAGAAATTTTCTGGAAACATATTTGAAAACTAAGAAACAGCTATTGGAAAAATATTATTCTTGATCTCGTCCATTGATGTCAAGGTCAACACTGCCAAATGGTATGAGATTTTTCCAACTGTTGGTGCCAACAAGCATGTTGCACCTGCCTTTACATTTTTGTCCCCTCTAAAGAGATGTTTGACGCCATCCTCAGTCGTAAAACCAACCCTTAAAGTATAACAGTCGATGTGAGCCTTGAACATTGTTAACCAATCATTACCTAGAATTATTTCATAGACATCTATTTTCAGCATAGATAAATCCCACATCTGCTCAGCTTCTTCAACAGTTATAGAACGCGCTCTCCACATAAAGGCTCGACATTCTCTTTGACCAAGAGGATTTTGAAGTTTTAACACTGAAGAATTCATCTCAACTTTCAAATCTACAACACAAGAATCAATAAAGGAATGTGATGCACCCATATCAAACAAAGCTTGCATAAGGGTAGAATTCAAAAGAATCGTATCTCTCACTGATGATGGTCCAGACTGATCATCCACGATAACCTACTCAGCTCCATGTAATTGTTTGCTCGCGACACTTTGTTCTTTATTGTCTTGTTGAGATTGCCCTACCTGAGGAGTCATGGTATTCCTGGAATCACCATGGCTAGCTCTGTTATGCTAACGAGAGGTGTTCTGTTGCCCTCGTCTCATCGAAGCATACGACGCCTGCGACACCTGAGAAGTGTCTTGAACACCCGACCTCAGAGCACTGTGATAATAGCGTGGAAGATGCCCCGTCTAATTGAAGTTTTGGCATGCTCTAGGTTGTGTCATACAATCTCGCTTCATCTGGTAAAGAAAATCACATTAGAAACATCTTTCTTTGCTCTTGGGTCGTGGAGGAAAGTTTATTGATCCAACCATCCGATTTTGATTCATGCTCACACCTTGGAAATAGGTGTCCCTATTCTACTTGCTCCCAGCATTAGAGTTCTCACCGTTTCTCATGGGTATTAACATACTTCCTCCTCCCGTGCTCCTGAGATGTCCCGTTTAGCTACCGTCACTCTATTGACCATCTTTGTATAATCCATTATTCAGAGCACAATAATCTTTGAGTGAATCTCATGTCTCAGCCCCGATTCAAAGATGCATTCCTAAGGATGCACTAACCACAACTTCGGGTGTAAAGCCGACTAAATTCATGAATTTAGTCGCATACTCCGTGACAGAAAGATTTTCCTGCTTCAAGCTGAAGAAGTCCGTCATTATTTGAATTCTGAACGTGTGAGGATATAATTGTTTGTTGAACAATTTCTCAAAATCCTCCCATTCAAGGAATTGGTCTAATTTAGCATGAACTGCTAAATCCCACCATTAGCATGTAAGATTCTCCAGCATCTAAGTTTTCAGCTTGACTTTTAGCTTTGCTGGTGTGCCAATGAAATCGAATATACGATTCATCCTGTTTAGCCACACCTCTTCCTTTTCTGGTTCAGAATCACCCTGAAAGATGGGTGGATTATGCTTCTGGAATTGGATGGAATGATCCACTTGCCTTGGCTCATCCCTCCTGTTCTTGTTGTCCATAACCTAAAACTATTGGACGATACTCTGAATCAGCTGTTTGTTCACTTGCGGCTCAGGTGCAACCATGTTCCTCCTCCAGTTGGTTTCTACGACGCTTACCAGGTGCAGTTTTCTATACAGACAACAAATGCCATAAGTCTCACTCTCTATCAACTGAAGGCTTAACAATTTCAAATTCTATAACAGCATTGCTTTTGAAAAATTTAACCTTTACCAAGTTTCAACCATTTTTTAGAAAATTTCTTCTTTTTAAAATCAAACCATTTTCAAAATACCAAAACCAAGCTCTTTATCAAAATCATTCATTTGAAAACAATTTCAACATTTTTCAAAAATCAACACATTGCCCCAAATCATATATCATTACGCAAAATGAGATATGCAGTACTAGTGGGAATTCATTTCTCTAATGCATGTCATGCTCGTTTAATTGGGTAAACCCATGACAATGAGATTTCAAATCCTATAAGTGTCACTAAAATACTTATATACCCAACTCCCTCGTAACTTGAAGTTCAGCATAAAAAGGTTAGCTACATCTTTTTATGCTCTACATTTCAAGTATTGATAGTTCTATTCTTTTCTATGATCCCAACTCAAGAAATATATTAGAATGAATTTCAATTCCAAGACGGACAACCAATACCAAGTCTAAGACCACTTGTTCCAGAAGGATATTCAGAAGGACCAAGCTGATACCACTTGTAACATCCCGCCCCTCCAAGGGATTCATTTACAATTGAGGGACGATTTGACCTTTGAAAATAAAACAACCAACCAAACATTTCATAACCAAATAAACTAATACATGATGCATGATATAAAAGAAAGACAACTCAAGCAATACCATTTATATTATAACCACTACAAAAGAGTACCACAGCAGAATACAAACTAACATCAAAGTACACAGCGGAAGACAGACTACAAAACTCAACGAAAACTACATAACTCCAAAGCTCCACATGCTCTATGTTCCAAATCCATCAAAAAAACCCAAGTATCACTAAGCACCACAAAAGAACTGTGATACTTTACCTTTTCCCAAGTATCACTAAGCATTACATCTGCAAATGCGCCAACGTGCCAAAGCTTGGATGAGTAATGAATTTTAGTATATTTTTTCCATTGACTTCCCTACTCACACCATTAGGATAGAACATGTTAGTACATTTATATAAAACAATTAATATAAATCAATTTCTAAAAAAGTTTATATCAGAATGTAAACAAGTGCCATACTAAAACAGTTTTCTCAAAACAACACCAAGTTCCAAAGAAAACAACCAAACAATGTTCTAAAACCATTTCATAAGTTCCATTTTGGAATTATCCATTCCATTCCACATATCCACACAACCAACCATGCATGCAACCTGGACCTCCCTATACTCGCGAGTGGTGAGTCATCCTTTCACTGAGGCTTCACTTAATGAACCATTTTGACAGGGGAGAGCCCTGACCCTTATCCATACCACTAATGATGGGGGGGACTCATTTCCCTTATCCATCCTGAATGCACATAAATACACACAATTATTATCCAAAAACCAATGCCAGAACAACCATTTCAACAATTTCAATAAAACCGTACTTTTATTGAAAACCCTTCAAACAAACCATTTCAATAAATCCAAACCTTTTTATTGAAGACACTTTTCAACAAACCAATTCAATACATTTCAATAAAACCATTTTTTATTGAAAACATCTCAATTAAACCATTTTACAAAAATCTAGCAAATCCACATTTTAAAACCAATATTTTAAAATCAAGAAACAATGCACATTGCACAACCAATTTTCCACAATTCCACAATTTCACCAAAAACTCACAAATCATCACTAAAGAGGGTTACACCATGCTTTGCGAAACAATTTCGTAGACAAATCCATTCAAAACAAACAATTTGAAACTAAGTCTTCAAGTTCTAAATAGAGGAGTCAAGAGTGAAGCCACCCACCATGGGTTTTATGGAGAAAACGAAAAACGACACTCAAACGTCAACGAAAATGGGTTGAAACTTCAAAAAAATGTCTAAGATCTGTTCTTCTAGCATCAACAAGACCAAATCTAATCATATTTGACATCAACAACCTTAGATCTATCCATAGTGGATGTTGATCTAAGAAACCGAGATATAGAGAAGTAGATCTTAGGAAAACCTCAAAAAAAAAAAACCAAAGACGATGACTTATCGTGAGAATCTGGCTTCAACACAATAAGAGAAGCCTTTGGGAGGAGCAAATTTTGAGTTAGGGACGTTTTGGGGAAAAAACAAGGGGTTGGAAGATGAAAACAAGTGAGATCCACAATTTTAGGATCTCATTTTTAAACTGTGCACGGTTAGTCACATGGTTAGGAAAACTGTGCGTTAGGCTCTGCTTAGGGATGTCGTACGGTTGGCCCACATGGTTAGACAAACTGTGCTCCAACCGTGCAAGTTCTCACTATCTCAAGTTGCATGGTTTCTCCTAGGCGGCCACACGGTTTGGAAAAATCGTGTGCCTACCCCTGCGTCTTCTCTTTTGCCTCTGTCTCACTGTGTACGGTTTCCTGTAGGAGTTGCATGGTTTTTCAAAACCGTGCTCAAACCATGTAGCTCTAGAAAAGTCCCAAAAACATTCCAAAAGGTCCCCAAACCTTTCCAAACACTTTATATACTTAAAATACATAAATTAAGGGTTAATTATTTGAAACTGGGGGGTGCTACATTTATAGTTCCAATCATGCTTTTCACAGGGATCAATATACCATTGTTTTTGTCATAGATCGAATGGTGAGAAATTCATTTTAGCATTATCATCAATTTGTTGTAATCATGCACCATGTGGAATATTGTTTCTTATCTCTCCTAATATATATTTTTTATCAATTTTCATTTAAATTTTTGTCCCTGGTGTTGCTTACACGTGGCATGCAACCCCTCAACAATAGTTATTTTTTTCAGTGCAAGTTCTTTTTTATGTCCCCGCTAATGTGTTAATAGATATGTTGTATGTTGTATATGTTTTCATGCTGTATGTGTTTGTTGGTATGCTGTGTTGGCATGGAATTCCTTAACAATAGCATGTTGTCTTATATATTACCATGGTGTATATGTGTCCCCATTCAATGTTGGTGTGCTGTATATATATTATTCATTGTATACATAGTTGGTGTGCTACATATGTGCTTCCTATCATTGTTACTATACTGCATTCACCTTTAGCATGTTATATATCTTTTATGACTGTCGATGTGAGCATTCACCCTAGGGATTTTGTATCTACTTCCTAGAGCCAATGTGTAATTACTCCAGTTTCCCCAAGCATTAGATTTAGATATAACACTCCCAATTCAAGATAAACATGCATACATATTTTAGACAACTGACCAATTATTTTTATAATCAACCAAATATAACATTTGATTTAGATCATATATCTTAAACAAGAATGTTATTTTGCAAGGGGAAGCACAAGGTTGATTTTTGTTAAAGAATGAACTTCATTTCATCCATCGTTTAACTTTAATACCAAAATGGTTTCCGTTTTCCAAATTTATTCAATGAATTTCATGATTTCTTCAAAAATCAGAAACTAAAAAGAAAATAAGATTATTAATTAATATAATTATCCTCTTATTCTTTGACCCCCATTAGGATCCTTGAAATATTTCAGCCTTTCATAAAATTTTGTATGAAAATTCTCATGAGTTTGTTGTTTTGAGAGGGCTACCATTTTTTATTTTTTAAAATCTTGCATTGAAATTACTGGATTTGGGATTGGAATTCAGTTGCTTTGGCAGGGCAGTGAACAATAGTTCCAAAGGAGTAACGAGCTAAAAGTTTTCAGTCTTCAATGTCTACATCTTCATTAGCTGCTTCGATATGGGATCAGATCCCAGAATATGCCTCCCCTCCAGTCCCCAGATCTGTCGTGAGTGCGGAGGTTGAAAATTCTCTTCAGGTGGGCCGCCTGTTTATTTGGAAGGAAATCTGGGAACTCATCACTACGACACCTGTGGAGGATTTACCTTCAGAATTTCCTAAGCTTCAGATCCTGTTCCACCAATTGGGGCAAGGAGGATTTGATTACCACTCAACGTACCTTTTGCACTCCTCAAGACCCTAAAGAGCAGGTGAAGGGTAAAAACCGTGTTGAGGAGATGGCCCTTGAAGTGACGCGTCATCGCCAAGAGTTATGCGCCGCTGAGGCAGCTTATGCGGCTGGGGTGGCTGAGGAGGCGGGACCTTGGCAGATTTATGTAGCTGCTCTTCAGGGTCTTGAGGAGTGCAAAAGGTACGTTTAGCTCTTGCTGCTGTAACTTTCGACAGAAATACTTGTGGATGTTATGAATTTTGATCTAAAATTGAGGGGTGCTCAAACCTGACCTGATTGTGTTGAGATATGATTAGACTCTTGAATACCTATAATCCACCAGTTGATAAAAAAACAACATAAAGTGATTGGCACAAGTAACGAGCTTACCTGAGAACATTTATGCAAAATTATTTTATTAAAATACCACTCCATAGTTGGCATGACTGGCTTCAATATGAAATTGATGTCATCATAAAATGAAATAAAAAGTTAATGTCATATAAAATGTCAATCGTACGCAATACATATGTGAAATTAATATACCAATACGTAAAATGGAACCATGAGATTAAAATCGAAGAAGATAATTCTCAATGATCTCCATTCCCACACCAAAATTTTGACTCCCTCTAGCACCTATTATAATTCATACTTGTAACTTGAGGAAAACATTACATGCATGCATCTATATTAACCAAAATTTCAATAATTTAGGGTTTTGTGTAATGAATTAGTTGAGTTCATCCATTACCACATCACAAGCATGTGGGTTAGAATAATGTGTATGACTGTGATCTTGTACATGGGTAATATAACGAAACCAAAAAGTATTACACTAAAGACTAATAAGTATTCATCCATTCTTGAACTTATGTTAAACCATAAATAAACAACGAATTAATGTAACTAAGATCATTAAAATTTTACATTGTTTCCTAAGTGACATATTAATTGAGGATATAAAGAGTCACAATATATTATTTTTAACCAGAGATTGAAAATAAAATTAGTAACACCTCACCACTATTCCTCAGGGAATGAAATATGGTAATATCTCATAACTTAATCAAACAAAAATAATATTATTAACTTCTCAAGGTTCATTTAAAGGGAAATATTATTACTAATGAATAGTTATCTAACCAAAGGAAAGTAACATCAATATAAACTATTTAGAAATACATATAGGGTATAAGATGTATAGTTTTTTTCCATGATCCATTCCTGAATAAAAAATTAAATTATCCCTTAAAGATAATATAATCAAAAAAATTATCACATATAATAACATCTCATCCTATTACATTTTCTATTTATTGGTTCCCAAACAAACCATGAGATATTGAATATTATGTCTTCCATTCAATTTCCTATGAGGATATAATATAATGATTTATAAAATCATCTAATTTCTTTTTTAAAATCACATATCATTCCTAATAATTCCATTTAGTTAAGGCTAAACCCATAATAATAGCATCACCTAACCTTTTGTAAATTCTTAGTTCTTTACATAGAAACATCATTGTGTTGGCCCTCATCCCAAAGATAACAGTATTATAATCATATCGGGGTCATTCTTTAATGAAAGAAAATATAATAGTGGATAATCCAATCATTTCTTTTTGGGTACATCTCTTCAATTAAGAAGCATTCCTTAAATGATTTCATGGCAGAATATCTTATTGTAATATAATTTTATATCATATGTAATTTTAGAAGTAAATTTTATTTTTTAACATCATCAAATGTGAAGAAGGGGTTTTGTTCTATTTTATTCAATCCTATGGCTATTTATGTATTTAAGAAATCCTTTTCCAAAATCATACACCTATACTCATATGTCTCAAAATTAACACCATTCAACACTAATGATCCCAGATGAGAGGTTGTCAGCCACTAAGTGGGGGGGGGGGGATTTGTTGTATACGTTGATTATAAAATTGTTATCTCTATTCCCATTTCCAAAATGCCATCCTCCTCTTGTCGGTTTGTTCACAAATCTCTCGTCCATAATGTAATATTGATGATGAAAATAAGAGATAGAGATATTATGAATGTATAACAGACGATATGTTTGATTTCAAAGTTCAAACTTTCTTTTTATCAAGTGGCTACATTCTTGTATCCAATAGTTGTTTTCCCACTATCTACTTCATCAACTAATTATCAATGATGAATTAATTGAAATATTGATCAGGATGACGTTTCATAACTCCAATAATAATTAAAAAGTTAATTAATTGAAACATAACATTAAAAAGAATCTCACATGCATATGTTATCTTCCTCTATTTTCCTCAAGTTCCTCCATGTTAACTAATGTTTTGTGAGATGTTCTTCTCTGAATAATGACCCAGTTTTGGGGCCCAGTATTGTCATTTTTTTTCCATCGAGTACCACTCAAAAATATAGCACACCTTACACAATAACATGGAAAATCGGATTATAGAGATATTTCATTTCTATATCACTTCATCAACTATCATGATTAGTCCACAAATCCTAGACTACCTCATATTCTGTTACGTTTCAAGATCATTAAATATAAATTTAAAAATCATCCAATATGATTTTGAGAAATCTCAATTTGAATCATTAATCTAACTATAAAATATGATATTCAATTCTGGATACATTATGAAATCAGTCCAATTACCGTGTAATGATAATTATAAAAATGCAATATTTAAAATCATGTAATGATTCAATCTGTCATGGGATAATCCCCAATAAAAATCAAACTCTAATATCAGGTATTATATATCTCCCCAAATATAAATTGAGATCTAAAACCATATTCATCATCCATGAATCCATTATGGATTAATAAATTAACTTGTGGTGTGATATTGTTGGTCATCATTTCTCTATGTAATTTACTAAGTTGAATTTTGACATATCTATAATGATTACGAGATGACCTTCAATTCCACTAGTTCATGGGTGTTTCGTGACCTAGCTCCTTGAAACATGAAATATGTCACTATGATGTGATATCTATGTAAAATAAAACAGATAATACCTCAGAGAACTATCATGTAGAAACCGAGCCTGGCGAACTATTATGGGTGCTTCCTCACATACATGACACTAATTGTTTTCTGGATATTAGGAAGTGTAGTCAGCTCCCATGTGTCATTTTTCTCTATGGAATGAATTTGTTCTTTCATAGCGATTATACAACATTCTTCTCCTATAGCTTCCTGAAATGTCAGCGGCTCATGATCTGCATACAGGAAAAAAATATTTACCTCTTCAGTTTTCTCATAGATGTTACTTAAGTTTTTCATTTTTAAAGGCGTCATGGGTGAGGATGAGATGGACAAAATTTGAATTGATGGGGTGCTTTCAGGAGTGATGGAATGTACTCCTGGACTTCTGCATACTGATGTTGCGCATGAGGAAGGTGTTTCTGGCATTTTCTCCTGATAATCATGCTCTTCTTTAGGATATTCTATTTCGACCGGAATATCTTTGTTTGATTCTTCATCATTCCATTTCCAAGATTCTTCCTCACTAAATATCACATCTATACTCACCGCTAATTTATTGGTTAGTGGATTGTAGAGCCTATAGCCTTTAGATGCTTCACTATTGCCAATGAAGATGCACTTTTTGCCACAATCATCAAACTTCGTTTTTCTTGCTTGTGAAACTTGAGCATAAGTGACACAACCAAAGATTCTTAGGTGTGCCACACTCGGTTTGTAGCCGCTTCATGCCTCTTGTGGTGTCAAATTTCTTATGCTCTTCGTTGGACACCGATTGAGAAAGTAGACAGTACATGCAACTGCCTCTGCCCAGAAGCTCTTTGGAAGCCCTTTCTCCTTCAGCATGGTTCTCATCATGTCGAGGATGGTGCGGTTCTTTCGTTCTGCAATGTTATTTTTTTGTGGTATGTAGGATGCAGTGTATTGGTGTTTGGTGCCTTGTTCCCTGCAAATTTTTTTAAATGCATTTGAAGTGTATTCTCCACCTCTTTCAGATCTGAGTACTTTGATTTTTTGACCACTTTCTGCTTCAACACTGGCTTTGAAAATTTTAAAGATAGTAAAAGCAAAAGATTTTTCTTTGATGCAATACACCCAAAGTGTTCTGCTGAAATCGTCAATGAGGGTAATAAAGTATTTATTACCACAAAGTGAGGGTGTTTCAAGTGGTTTGCAAATATCAGTGTGAACCAACTAAACTGGTTCCTTTTCTCTTCTAAATACTCCACTTGGGAAGAAATTCCTTTTTTTTCTTACTGAGTGTATATGCCTCACATACATGATTTGAAACTTCAATCGCCAACAAGCCATGCACCATGCTTGATTAGGATAAGAGTTTCAGGCTACTGAAATGGAGATGCCCCAAGCGAAGATGCCATATCCATGAGTCATTCTTCATGATTCGAAAGAGACACTCCTCAGCCTTTGTGTTAATATGCAGTGAAAACATGTGATTCTTTACCATTTGGAATTGAGTAACAATTCTCCTGTGAGCATCTCTTGTAGAGAGAGAAGAGTTCTCCATATGTATGACATAACCCTTCTCAAGGATTTGGTCGATACTGATGATGTTATTTTTCATGTTTAGTGCGTAATACAAATTAGAGATGTAATTTGACTAACCATTCTTCTCATAGATTTTAATTTTAGTAATTATAGCTAATTTATACTAATTACCGCTAATTACAGGAAGCACAATTTCCAGCGGATTGATAGCAACTATTTTGCCCGACGACTCATCTCCTTGCAACTTTATCTGATTGAAATCACTATGAAAAATCTGCTCCCACGTACGAATATTTATTTTCCTAAGCATGAGAGTGGAGAGTAGGGATGACTTCTCACACTTTTCTCCATTCTCGTGCATACAAAAATGGATATTCATATGTCAGATCATATTTTTCATAGTGATTTCAGTGGGAGAAAGTTGTAAGGAGATGGGGCATCGGGAAAAAGAGCCTTTTTTTACCAACGAATCAGCTTCTTGAAACTTTCTTCGACTGAAATCAGTATGAAAAATATGTTGCGACGTACGCATATCGATTTCATATGCAAGAGAATGGAGAGTAAGGAGGCCTCATCGCACTGCTCTCCATTCTCGTGCATATGAAAATAGATATTTGTACGTTGGAGGAGATTTTTCATAGTGATTTCAGTGGGAGAAAGTTGCAAAAAGATGAGTCGTCCGACAAAAGAGTTGCCACCAATCTGTTAGAAATTATGCAAATTTATTACTAATTATTACTCAGCTAGAAATTGTGTCGATTTATTACTAATTATTCTAATTATACATATTTATTACTAATTATTCATATTTATTAATAATTATTATAAATTATTACTAATCATTACTAATTATTACTAATTATTACTAATTAGTCTAATTATTCATATTTATTACTAATTATTTATATTTATTACTAATTGTTACTAATTATTACTAATTATTACTAATTATTGCTAATTATTACTAATTATTACTAATTATGACTACTTATTACTAATTATTGCTAATCATTACTAATCATTACTATTTATTTCTATTTATTTCTATTTATTACTAATTATTACTAATTATTACTAATTATTACTAATTATTACTATTTATTACTAATTATTACTATTTATTAAATATTATTACTAATTATGACTAATTACAACTACTTACTACTAATTATTACTATTTATTAGTATTTATTACAATTTATTACTAATTGATCATTTTTATGACTAATTAATCATATTTATTACTAATTAATCATATTTGTTACTAATTATTACTATTTATTTCCAATTATTACTAATTAATCATATTTGTTACTAATTGTTACTATTTATTCATATTTATTACCAATTGTTGCTATTTATTACTAATTGGTATTAATTATTAGTAATTCTTACTAATTATTACAATTTATTGCTAAAATTTACTAATGATTCCTAATGATTCCTAATGATTGCTAATCATTCCTAATGATTGCTAATCATTCCTAATGATTGCTAATCATTCCTAATGATTGCTAATCATTCCTAATGATTGCTAATCATTCCTAATGATTGCTAATCATTCCTAATGATTTCAAATCATTTCAAATCATTTCTAATTATTGCTAATCATTACTAATCATTCTTAATCATTACTAATCATTACTAATCATTGCTAATCATTACTAATCATTGATAATAATTACTAATCATTCGTAATCATTACTAATCATTATTAATCATTACTAATTATTACTAATTATTGCAATTTATTACTAATTATAACAATTTATTACTAATTATTACTAATTATTATATTTTATTAAAATTTATTACTAATTATTACTAATTATTACTAATTATTACTAATTCTTACTAATTATTAGTGATTATTACTAATTATTTCAATTTATTACTAATTATTACTAATTATTACAATTTATTACAATTTATTACTAATTATTACTAATTATTAATAATTATTAAAATTTATTACTAATTATTACAATTTATCACTAATTACCGCTAATTATTACTTATTCTCATTAATTATTACTAATTTCTACTAGTTGCCGCTGATTATTTATAATTATCACAAATTATTACTATTTATTTCTATTTATAGATATTTATTCCTATTTATTGATAATTATCGCTAATTATTACTAATTATCGCTGATTATTGCTAATTATGACTAATTATTAATAATTTTTCTAATTACTACTAATTACTACTAATTATTAATAATTAATATAATAACTATTAATTAATACTAATCACACATAATTATTTGTAAAAATAAACAATGATAAATAAAACTATCTAATTTTAATTTAATTTAATTGCAACTAATTAACAATAATTATAACTAATATAAAATAAAATCACGTAACTAACAAATAAAAGAAATAGATAAATACCTTAAAAATGAATCTTTCGGAGGATATAACTCGTGAATATTGTTCCGATTGAAAATTTTAAACTTTGAAAAAGTTTGAGAGAAAAAATGTAAGTAGCGAGAGAAGGGTAGAGAAAGGAGTGAAATGGGGGAAAAAACAGATGAGGGTATATATAAGTTAGATTATTTGATATGATATTATTTGCGACGAGAATCTCGTCGCAAATAATCATATTTGCGACGAGAATCTCGTCGCAAATAATCATATTTGCGAAGGGCCTCGTCGCAAATGTTAACCCCCATATTAATTAGGGGTGGTGGTTAAAAAGGTATTTGCGACGGGCCCCGTCGTAAATACCAACATCCCGACATACTATTTGCGACATGATATAAATCTCATCGCAAATACTAAAAAATGTCGTTGGGTATTTGCGACGGGACCACTCACTGTCGCAAATAGTCCTTCGCAAGTATCCCTTTTTCCCGTAGTGATTCAGTATTGTGAGCCCAATTTTCAAGTCACAACATGGATCACTTCCCTCGGTCACCCTCCAATTTCAGTCATCTCATAGGATTTATTGAGTTCAAATTTTTAAACTCAAACTCTGATTTTCATTATCTAGGGTATGTTTGCCTCCATTCCTTGTCTCATTAATTTTCTAATTCGCCTTCATTTAGGTTTTTTTGTTTTGAATTTTTATTTGGCTATGATCATGTCATTATTATTTGTGCTTTTGATCTTTGATTTCATTATCTAATTGGTTAGCAAATTTGATTTCTCTATAATAGAGGTTAAAAAATTACAGAACCCACATTCTGAGTGGCAAGTGATGCATTTCTCATTTCAAGCTTGGATCATGGTTTATTTAGAATTGTATGTTCATACCTTTTGCTCAAATTTACAGAATATGACGTGGTTTCAAGTTTGGTTGTTTAATGTTTGCTCTGCAGGGGAGGAATCTCCACTTTAGGTGATGTTGGTTCATCTTCCAACATCAACGACATTTTGAAATTACAATATCGTTTTATTTGAAAACATAAAATTAATACGTTCACTTCTGTCATCAATGATTTAATTGGTATTATTATCATGTCATCAATTTGATTTATAATTTCAGGTCAAGCATCATTGACAAGAGTATTGGAAACGATTTAGCGATGTAACATAGAAGAGAGTTGGATGGGAGAATTTTAGAAAAAGTGTGTAGTACATTCATTTTTAATTTTTAAATTTATATTTATTGTAATTTTTTCCAACACAATCATTTAAATTATCAAAACTAGTACACGCTCGTGCATTCACACGGTGATATGATTCCAATTCTCTAAAAAATGATCCACTGCTCAATAAAAATTCATGATCCACTACTCAAATAAAATAAATTTTTCAATGCTCTTAAAAAAAATTCAATGCTCAAATTAAACACATGATACACTGCTCAAAGAGAGTACATGATCTAGTGCTCCCAAAGAAGAGAAACTCCCTCATCAATATCAATGTAGATCATACTGGATGTGTGAAACATATGGTTTGGTAACCTACAAATAGAAATATCATGTCATGTTTAAATTTTGATCAACACAAATAGAAAATGACACCACAATGTTACAAATCATTTTAAGAAATACTGTAGATAGTCTGGTTGAATTCCCTAATACCTTCAGGTCATGTAATCTTTTAAGCCTACGGGCCTTGTAATCTCTGTGCCTACGGGCCTTGTATGTGTTCCCCCTCATCCCTTGAAAGGGGGGTTATCAAAAATCAATAAAAATGAAGGCCTTCGGGCCATTCGGACTGTAGTAAAAAACTCCTTGATGTGGTATGTCATCAAAAATATAACATAACATCACAAACAACATTTCCAACTATACTAAAAGCATCAAAGTTTTCTGAAAATGAATTTTCTGGGGTAAACTATATATATAGTAGGAGTTGATAGATATTATATAGTAGGAGTTGAACCAATACTATTCTCAAAGAAAGGGAGTATATAGTAAGAGTTGAAACAATAATAGGAGTTGAAACAATACTAAACCTCAAAGAAAGATAGTATATAGCAAGAGTTGAATTGTCATAATATTTATAGAATTCTATAAAATATATGACAAACGCACTTGAAGAATTTCTTCCATTTTTTGAGTTTCTTCAGTTAGCAACTGGACTGCAGCATCAATATCATCTTGCCCTGTAAGAAATACTAAAACATCACCCATAGACTCTTAAATAAGTATACGTGAAATAAATATTCAAGATTTCATTTTTTAAGAAAAATTATTTATATTTGACATGAAACTACGAGATACACCATGAAGAAAATAAGTGTGAATGTAAAGAACTAAAGACAATTCCATAAATGAAAATGAAAACCATTTGAAGGATAAATCATTGATAAGAATATTATCCACTACTCAAATAAATACATGTTTCAATGACTTAAAAAACATCCACCAATCAAATTAAAATCCTCATCCACTACTCAAATAGAGTACATGATCCATTTTTCAAAAACATGTATCCCAAGAGATATATAGTACAAGTACAAGAAACTAATAACTGAGACAAAATAAAATGATCAATTGTTGTATTTCTCCAGAATAATGTTATATTAAAAACTAAAACATTGTATGTAAGAAAAAAACCTTGCATTAATATTGACTATAATGAATATATTGAAAATTTTAATTAGTTTTTTTTGAAAAAAAGTGAGAAGAGGCTCTTGGAATATATAAACAGCAAATGTTACAACAATATGAAAAAAGAAACTTTACATTTGTCTCTTAGCCATGCCAACAACAGCGATCTTTCCGATCAATGATCAATCCCATCATTTGTGCTTCCAACGTAGTGGAAAAGCCATAGGGTCCATGTTGACGTTCAACAACATCACCATTATGATTCCAAAACACCACTCCAAATCCATCTTGACGTGGATTCCGCCTCGATGCCCCGTCCATGATACCCTTGAGCCAGCCAGTGAAAGGAGGCAGCCAAGTATTGAACGGAGTTGCTACAGTGATCTGCAAGCAGCGAATTGGAATTTGGGACAACAACAAAAATATCAGCCAAGGAATACTGGCATAGGAAAGGGATCTTCTCGTGAATGACCTTGTTTCGACCTCTCCAGATGACATAAAAAAATTCCACACGTGAAACTGTAAACATATTTCTTATATGGTTAGACAATTGAATTTTCAGAAAAGTAGGGAAAAGGTTTCTAAGAGTGTTTTCCTATGGTGGGTGAGTTTCAAAGATGTCAAAGATAGTGGAAATGCATATAATGAAAAAGTGAGAACAAAAGAGGTGAACCATGATGGATGAAAGTGGGTTTGCTGCCTTTTAGCTAGAAAAACAATGATTCAGCTTCAACCATCAAGGGGCACCCATCGATGACCATTTGAATCTGAAACTTCTAATAAAACCTTTTACAAATCAAATATTCATTTTTAAAAAACCTGAAACAGAGAACATATTCTCTCTTAGATAAACATATAAATCTATTATGGAAAATAAAAAATAAAAGTAACATAAAAGTAAACAACTCCATTAAAAAAACATAACAATTTAACTATTAGTAAAAAATGGAATCTTCAGTTGAAAATCAAGCATCGCATATGCAAACTACTTCATTAAAAAAAATTAACTACTAATCAACAATTAAACTAAATTTTTAGTTTGAAATGAAAAAATCAAAACAGAATGCATGTTTTGTATATCAACTAAACAAACTGTAATAGAATACATTTGATATCTATACAATGTATCCACCATGTAGTTGGAGTTTGGATTAGTGGTAAGCACCCCGTAATACTACATGGAAAATGGGGGTTCAAAACCCATGGGGCGCAGGTACTGTAGCAGTACTATAGCGGTACTGTAGCAGCGATGGCACTGTAGCGGCGGCAGGGCACTGTAGCGGCGATGATACTGTGCGGTACTGTACCAGCAGGTTAATATTCAAAGAATGTGAATTGGCCTTTGAATTTGAGCCTACGGGCTATGTAATGGGCTACAAGCCCACTGGGCCTTCGGGCTATGTAATGGGTTTCCCTCTACCCAGTTAAAAGAGGTCTTTGCTTTGATTTAATAATAAAAATGAGGCTTCAGCCCCAACCTTTATTAAAAAAATATACAATGTATCCACCATAAACAGAATAGTCAAGTAAATGGGCATATTTAGAGAACATTTTGGATAAAAAACACATGAAATAAACTTCACAAACATATAATGACATGTCATACATCATTTGATAACTATAAAAAGTATACACCATAAAAACATGTTATAAATATTAAAGGATTGTTCGTGTTTGAAGTTAAAAAAGACATGAAAATTTAACATAAGAATAGTAGGTAAATGGGAAGCCTCACATCATTTGAAAAAACTATTTTATACTCATCTTATTGATTATGGTGTTTTTTCCAATGTAGAAAACCTGAATGAGAATAAAGATCATAAGAGGAAAATAAATGCAACAGTATAAGTTCATACCACAAAAGACAATAAGTGATGACATACATACAAATAAATGGAAGAATATGTAATGAAAATTTCTCTCATGAGTTGAATACCAGGGCCTTTATTACTACTCTATTCCTGGGAACTTCAATGGTCATCTCTGGGTAGGGGGCATGGCAAGTGCATATTACATTGGAGGCAACCCTTTTATTTCTTGGAGTGGTTGATGATTTGGCTGGCATGACCAGTTTCTTGAACTCTAGTTCAACATATTTGAATTTTTGGGAAATTTGAGAAACTATAGGTGGTCTTAAAAATGCAGCAATCCCTTTATATTCTGGTATGAACTACTTGTTTCAGCATATTGAGAAAGATGCATGGAAACTAATCTTAAGTCAAAACTAGCAACTCCAACCTTGGAATAAATATGACTATAAACATCATAACTTCTAGTATCCAAACAAAAACACAATTAGAATTATTTATTTTTGGAGGAAATAAAATGGAATAAAGTCATGTAGAAACTAATATATATATTATATTCAGAAGTTTATTGAATCATTTAGCTTTAAAACAATTTTGAATTTAGTTTCAAAGGAGAAACTATAGATTTTTTAATATTTCACAATTTTTTATTTGAAGTTGCAACTGGTTCAGCCTATAAAAATTTCAATGTGAATTGTTTAACCACAAACATATTCATCTTATTTAATAACCTTCTCTAAAACCATTCAGAGACAAATCTTTTGGTGATAGGAGAAAATACCCAACTGTAGAATTCATAAGTATATCTACTTTTCCAAAATGTTTCACAGTTGATTCAATGAATCCTTGAATCTTCCTGATTGAGAACATACCAATAAAAGACAACAACCTATTAATGTCACATAAAAACATAAAACAACTATTAATGTTGAATGCATGTCCTTCAATCAAGAAATATGTATTAGTATCAAGGTGAATGTGAATATCATAGAAAAATTATCTGTCATCCAATCAATGATGACTATTTAAATTATGTCACTATCAACTGGAAAGTCACTAAGAAATGAATAATCTCCCTATAATAATTGTGCATGGTTCTTATTTCCAATCAATTGATATGATTACCATCTGTGACATGAAATCATTATTCCTGGCATGAAAATATGAAAATTTGATATGCAGTTTCAGAAAGAGGATACGAGATCCCTCTCTTATTTAACCAGTTTACAGTTTCATAGCTTTTAGTAATTTGGAATTATTTATACTGAAATAAATAAAAATATAAACAATATAATAAAATATGACTATATGAATACATATCGAAAATTAACCTGCAAGCCACTCATTCTAAGGAAGTATTGATAATTAGAAGTATAAAACAAATAGCCACCAATAATCGGTTCAAATTTTTCATGGGCCACAACTGCAACAATAACTTGAATCCCCTCTAAATAACAGATTCATTCAAATCATGATGATAGTTGAAAATCTCAAACATACCGATTATGAGGCATACAATGATGATCCAAAAATACCTGAAAATACAGTAAACTATATGTTATAAAATAAAAAATGTAAAATAATGGAAAGAATAAAAAACATGAAATTTACAAATTTAAATTTGAATTAATAGAAAAAGATATTAGGAGAAATACCTTGAAGTCGTGTTACCATTGCATTCAAAAACTGGAGATGGTGATAAATAAAACTAAATTAAATAAGACATGTCAGCACATTGGGCACCATTACAATGATCTTGCAACATACAAACAATTAACAAATCATTGATAACATTGAATTTGGTAGAACATGCATCAAAATAAAATGACCCACTGATCCAAAATACTATCTGCAATTAAGCACATACCTTTTGCAAGATCCCTGGTTTGGAAAAGCACTTCAATAAAAATAATGTATCTATAAACATCCAAGGGTATTCCAAAACTTTTCATTTCTTTGAAAACAATAAACGCATCAGGCAATTCACTGCTGAGACACATACCATAAATAACTGCTCCAAAATATAGTTGTTGTTGAATGAAAGAAAAAATTACTGGAAAATGATAAAAAATATTGGGGAAAAATATAAAAATTCATAAAATTAAATGTATAGACAAGTATGAAAGAACAATTTACTATATACGGAATGACCCGTCACAATTTCATCAAAGGAATAGAATCTTGTTATGTTGAAGGACAACAGATGTGCCCGATAAGCTGAAGAGAATCTGATAATAGTTGTAGGGTGAGAAGCATGTCGGCCGAAGGTCTTTAGAAGAAAGATATGGCTATTGCAGATGCGAGAGTATGTCAACTGTGAAGAAATTTCTCACTGGGTTGAAAGGCATGGAGGATACAACAGAAAAAATGTTGTGGGTGCCATAGGAAGACCCGACAGAAATCGCGGGTCACAGGGGGTTCAATGCAACAGGATGAGATTGGTTTGAAATAGAGAAAGGATTTGCTCGAAGAAGTTAGCTGGAGCATAATGTTGGCGTTTCTAGACAGGAACCATAGGATGAGATGAGGGGAATCACTGGGAGGAACCGGAGTCGAAGAGGATCGACATCTGTAGGAAGATGGCATAAGTGTTTTGTGGGATCTGTAGGAAGAGGGGAGGGATATTGTGACCGAGAACCCTTAGAACCAAAGTAGAGGAGCCGTAGGCAGAGCTAGCTGAGGGCGACAGAGGATGGAGAGGAGGAGGCGGAGCAGCAGTAGGGAAAGGAGGGTATGGAAATCTTCTGGAACCTTAATCGCAAGTGTGAGACAGTTGGAGGGAGGTAATGGACAAATGGATGGGGAGGAGCAACGTGGAGGGATGAGGTGGTGACAAGTAATCTAGAAAAAATTCCTACTTTAGTAAATACTAGTACATCACCCGTGCATATTCACGGCGTCATAAATGAAATCTGAAATAAAAAATGCATTAGAAATATGAGAAGTGATCAATGAAAATTAATAAATAAAATATTGAAATTATAAATCTATTCATAGAAACAAAGTATGAAAATCTAATTTCGAGATACTTGAAATAGGTAAACACTGAAACAGAATCATGGTAAGATAACTTGACATTGGAAACAGACATTAGTTGTCATTTTTATGTCACATTAGAAATAGAACTATGGAATGTTATTTAACCATGATAAGAGAACATAAGTACAGTTTCAATAGCAGATACATGTTTGACAACATTAACAGGAGCCATGATCTTCAATAATAGTGGGTGTGCAAATCAGATTACAATTTATGTCATCAGAATGTGCAATCAATAGCCTCCCAGTACTACCATGTATCATTGATGTAGAGTAGTAGTTTTTCATGTTTTTTGAAAGTTATATTGATCTCTACAACATATAATTAGACATGAATGTGAGTAAATGAGACATTTTACTATGAAAAAATAACTGGTTAATCTAGTGAAGTGAAAAAAACATGTCATAATCAAATGGCTTAGTTTTTTATAGTATTAATCTATGAAAAAAAAGCATTATAAAAATTCAATGAAAACAATTATTAATATGAAAATCAAAAATCACTTCTAATTGAAATAAATAATAGAAAATAGTAACCGGGTACACTTTATCAGGAAACAAACATGACATATTTGAAAAACTGAAAACTGTTTAAGTGGAGACAAACTTAAATCCATCCTTGCTGCCTAGGGCATTACCTCTCCACCATTTAGCCCCTCGTCACTGCCCTGCCCCTCCCTTACCCTCTGTCCTTCCGTCCAGCCCCCCTGTCCAGCCCCTCCCTGCATTGCATCCCTCACCTCTCTATTTACCCCCCCGGCCTAGACCCTCTTCTCCCCTCCCCCTGCCCAGCCCCTCCCCTCCCCCTGCCCAACCCCTCCCCTCCCCCCTGCCCAGCTTGTCACCTCCTCCTTTCCCAGCACCTCCTCCTACCCCATGCCCACCTCTACCCCTCCCCTCCCCACTCCTCTACTTGTCCTCCCTCCCCTTCCCAACCCCTATGATGTTATTAATATTTTCATGACTTATTATATACCCCCTTTACTGATTTTATATGAAATTTTCATAATTTGTGTGAAATATTAATGTTTTAATACTAAGTAAATTGTTTGAGCATGTTTAGAAATAGTCCAATTGAGTCAGTTTACTATTTTATTTATAACTCTCACCCTACTGATTAAAATTGGGTGGTTCTTGTTTTTTAGGATTTATTATTAAATTTATCACATATCATTAGAAGGAATCATGGGCCAATTCTTCCATTTTAAGGCTCATATGGTCAACACAAGAGGACCCAAAGAATTTGTGATTAAACTAGACCATCAATGATGATTGAGTTATTGGTCTAAACCCCGAAGCCCAAATTTTATGAAACTCCACCATATGTTATTTATTATCCAAAAGAATCATGGATAAAAATTTTAAGGTCTAAATACAAGAAAAAGGGGCCCAAATAATTCCTTGAAGTCCAACCCACCATTCTGGATGGGAATTAAAATCCAGACACTATTCATGACATATCTCATGATGTAAAAATTAAATCAAGCTGTGATTTTTCAGTGTGAAATAGGGAATATAGGCAGAAGATTTTTTTTAAGAAATAATTCGGCTTTGAAGGAATATTCCTATTAAAAAACCCTTTTATATTTTGGACTTCAAAAAGATTGGATTAAAATGGACAGATTGAAATTGTTTAATCAACTGGCCATAACTTTGGATCCTTAGGTCTAATTGCCACCAAATTTTAAGTGTAGATAGAGGATAAATTTATATAAAACTTTTAAGAATATAATATCTAGATATTTGGCTGTCTGAATATCCAACTTGGCGCTGAAAGTGGAGGGACAGATTGGAAATGTAAACAGTTCACTTCCTTGGGATATAAATGCATCCCCCTCCTCTCCTTCAAAGGAGTTAGAATTTAAGAAGATAAGAGCACATATTGTCACGACCAAACCCTTGAAAAAGGGTTAGGAGGACCTTCCATACTCAATTTTTCACTTGATATGCCCTTCCTCTTCTCTTTGTTTCCTTTCATTTTTGTGTTGTTCTTCGTTTGTAATCTTGTAAGTTTGTGTTTTGTAATTCTGTTATAATGCAAGTTTCTTCTTAAATATCTCTTATTCTCATACAACTTTTGTAGTTTAATATTAATGTTCTTAAAATAGTTTAAATACAGTTGAATCCCCTTCCCTTCTTTTGCTTCACCATTCAATCGAAATTTCTTTTTTTAATTCTCATCATTGTTCGTGTGTGTGTGTTCGACACACCACTCTTTTATTATCCCTTTATTTTTCTTCTATTATTAATTTATCATCATAATCATTATAACCAGATTATAAAAAACCCAAATGTCTGAGTAAATATCTCATTGGGGTGAGTCAAAATTTAGGGATGTTAAGTGATTGAGAGTATTTTCTCAATGAGTATTCGTTAATTTAACATTGTGTATGTTGGACTTAACATGCCATGGATTAATGACATATTCTGTTTAACATGTGGTTTCCATGGATTATTAGAACCATAAATACACTACCATAAACAAGTAATGGTAATTATTAGAACCTTAAGTTAAGTTAAGGCTCGGATTAAATCCTTAACACTTAGGAATTCCAATCAACATTATCTTGTGAAATGGGTGTTAATTTAAATGCAATATAAAGCAAAGATCAAGGATATCACAAGCTTAACTACCAAATAATGAACTTACCCCAATATTTATCAATTTGTTAAATAAAAAATCATCCATAAATTATTTCATAATCTCTGAAAACAAATCCCCCAATCAAAAAAACAATCAACTAAAAACAATCAACTATTAAAAAAAGTATCATCACCGAGGATTCGACCCGAGTGATGCTATACACATTTGCAGAGCATCGGATCTTTGACTGGTAGATAGGCGACAATAGGCCACGCATTTCAATTGGTTCCATTGTCAGGGATGGTGCTTTATGTAGTCATTAGTTTCTGGTTATTGTAACCCCCCCAAAATGAAGTTTAAAAAAAAATTGAAAAAAAAACACAAAGAAAAACCCGTCTTCCTTTTTCTTACAACATATTTCAGAATGCCCCGTAGCCTCCCAAACAATCCTTCAGATTTGTTTGACCCTGAAATTGATCGAACACTTCACCAACATAGGAGGAACATAAGATATAATCAAATAATTCAAGAACCAGTCCTTGTCTAACCAATTAAATTAGATATGTCCAATCCTAGGGAACAAATACTTAAAGAACTTGCTGCCCCTGATATGAATTACCAACCTCTTGGTATTAAATATCCAAACATAGAGGCTGACTTTGAAATCAAATCAGTTTTGATTCATCTTCTCCATCATTTCTACGGGCTAGCCGGTGAGGATCCACATATTCACCTTAAAGAGTTCCAAGTGGTGTGCTCTACCATGAAGCCTCAAGGGGTTTCTGAGGAACAAATAAAACTTCGAGCATTCCATTTCTCCCTAGCTAACACTGCTATGTCATGGATCTACTACCTTCCTCCTGGTTCCATAACCACATGGAATGACATGAAGCGACTCTTCTTAGAGAAATTCTTTCCTGCTACTCATACTGCTTCTATCTGAAAGGAAATAAGTGGTATCCGTCAGTTCCCAAGTGAATCACTCCATGAGTACTAGGAGAGGTTCAAAAAGCTTGTTGCAACCTGACCACATCACCAAATCACCGATCAACTCTTGATCCAATACTTCTATGAGGGGTTATTGGCTATGTAGAGAACTCTCATTGATGCCGCAAGTGGCGGTGCTATTGTTGATAAAACTCCTACAGCTGCATGAGATCTCATAAGCAACATGGCTGAAAAAACACAAAAATTCCATACTCAAGTACATGCTCAAGTCAAACAAGCCCAAGATAATCAATAAATTGAGCCTAACAAGATGACTGAGTGGATGAGTGAACTTACAGGTCTTGTGTGACAACTAGCTGTGGCTACCAAATCCCCAACCTCATCTTCTCCACAATCAATGTTTCCTGGACCTGTCAAAAACTATGGAATCTGCAACTCTTCATCTCATCCAATAGACACATGTCCAAAAATTCAAGAGGATCAATCTGATTCCACTACTAAAAAAACGTCCTATATTAGCGCTAAAAAAGGGCTTTAACAGCGCTAAAAAAGCGCTGTAAAGCTCAACGCTGATATAGGGGGGGTCCCTTTTATCAGCGCTAAAAAAAAGCGCTGATAAAAGACCCCTTTATCATCTCTTTTTTTAGCGTTGATAAATGGGGCCTTTATCAAAGCTTTTTTTAGCACTGATAAAGGTCAAAAAAATTAAAAAAAATAACAAAAATGAAAAATAATGTGGGGAGTGCTTTTATCAGTGCTTTACACCCCATTTATTAGTGCTATAAGGTCTCCTGCGCGCTGCCCTTCCCTCCCATCCTCATACGTGCGTGCGCACCCCCTTCGCTTCCACACAAACTCAAACCCGGGACCTCCCCCCTTTCGCGGCTGCACCTTTACCACGAATCCATTTCATTTTGTTCTCTATTTAATGATATATCTATATCTATATAGTTATATTTATTCATATATTGATATAGATTCATATTAATATAAATATATGTATTCATATATTAGTATATATATATTAATTCATATATTAATATATTAATATATATATTTTTAGTTATAATTTTTTATACGTATATTTATTTGTATATTAATATATACATATAAGATTAGTTTTAAATACATTTATGAAAAAAATATGTTTTTTATGTTTGTTTATAAATAAATAAATAAATACATACATACATACACACATAGATATATACAGTACACAAACACACACAAAGACACACACACACACAAACACATATATATTTACGAATAAATACATATATATGTGTATTTGAAAAGCCATAGAATGTACTTATATGATTAGTTTTAAATACATTTATGAAAAAATATGTTTTTGATGTGTGTTTATAAGTAAATAAATAAATACATACATATATACATATATACAACACACAGACACACACATACACACCCACCCACACACAGACACATATATATTTATGAATAAATACATATATATGTGTACTTGAAAAGCCATAGAATGTTAAAACGACCATAAATTATAATCTAGAATTCTGTTTTAATGCCACAACTAGTCAAATCGAAGAAAATGAAACAATCTTTGATATGATATGTGGTACAGGCCTAACAGACATCCGGATCAGAAGTTATACTTTTTGAATGTTAACAAATCGGGGTATCCCGACTAAAAACTCAGTTTTGGAGGCCTTATGGGCCTTTTTTGGGCTCTAAAAATGTGACAGAGGCTTTTCCTGAGTCACTAGCGCATAGAGCTCGTCGCAGGCTTCGATTTGATATGATGTAGAGCTCAAACGGACACCCGGATCAAAAGTTATAACTGTTTGAAGTTTTAGTTACATTTTTAACATATTTTAGATATTTTATTAATTGTTTTTATTTTTTTGTGTCCTCAAATTGTTATTAAATGATTTTTAATTGATAATAATTAGAAAATTATTAATTAATAATATATTTTTTAAATATTTTGAAGCCATTTTCACTAAATTTCTTATATATTAAATGTAATAGTCTATTTATATGTATCTATAACATATTTAAAAAATATATATTGTATTTATATAAATATAAATATACTTATATAAGAAAATATTATTTTTTATGATTTTTTTTTGAAACTTAACATTTATCAGCGCTCGGAAAAAACGCTGATAAATCCCCCCTTTATCAGCGCTAAAAAAAGCGTTGATATATGGGGGGCCTTTATCAATGCTTTTTTTTAGCACTGATAAAAGCGACCTTTTATCAGCGCTTTTTTTAGCGCTGATAAAGGCCCCCTTTATCAGCGCTTTTTTTTAGCACTAATAAAAGTTAAGTGCATCCCTTGCCCGTTTTTGTAGTAGTGTTCATCTGGAACAATGAAGATCAATGCAGCATATGCTTAGCGGAACACCAACCCTCAAATATCTGGTCAGTTTGTTAGAAACTTCAACCAACCTCACTCCGAGCCCTTCTCTTCTTCCTATAACCAAGGCCTTAGGTATGGTAATCCCATATCCATCCCCCTCAATTCCCTCCTCAAAACCCAAACCAGTTTTAATATGGTCAAGGTGTTGGTAACTTCCAACAACCTTATCCTTTTATTCCTCAACCTCAAAGGAACAATCCTCATCTTGGATTCCATTATCCTAGTGAGCCTTCCCAATTCCAAAACCAATACAATCGCTTTCCCAAGAACCAAAATCTAGGTAATCCCAATATGGGACAACCCACTTCTTCCAAGCAACCATGGGAAAGTGCAGTGGAAGATCTTGCCTCCTTCACCCGTTCCATCCTAAATAACATTGAAACCCAAATTGGTCAACTTGCATCCCACCTTAGTCAGTAGCCTTATCACATCTTGATTGTTCTTCTGCGTGACATGTCATGTGATAATGTCCTAAGGACAGCTGTTGCATTAAAGGGTCGTTGCGGATCCCTGTTATGATGAGAACCCGAAAGTGCCATAACACTATTCTTGAATGTATGTTCTATGGCCGGGTGATATTATTTGAGGGACACAAATAATACAGGTCATTAGGGGTGAGGACTCATAAAAATTTGAGGCACCTTCTCATAGTGTACGCCCTTGGTAATATCCAGGAGGATATTATGAGAATGAGACCTGCCAGTAGGAAATCCACATTTCATAGTGTCATTGGATGTTCCTATCTACGGACATGTGTATTGATCCTTAGACTTTAAGATTATTATTAATGGGTATTACAACTCGCGCACTTAGATGTATTGACGAAAACTGTGACGACACACTATTCGCAACGAGGTAGGATACGTTGGGTGTGTCACGAGTAATACCGCATTAATAGATAATGCGAGAAAGGATTTGTCCCTTCCGTTCCATAACGGAAGTAGATATCTCAGGCCCTTTGATGGAATTGATATAGCCTAAATAAATCCATGGCCATGGTAAGGTATGGGCAAGTTCAATTCTGGGAAGTCAAAGAAAAAATAATCAAGCACATGGGTTGATGGCACTAGCATGCAACCCGCTTGATTGGAGATATCGAGACAAAGGGATTATATTACACGGTAAGCATTCGTAGGAGGTGACACGTCATTGCAGCATTAACTTCTTTCTCTATGGGTGCCTTGGCGTGTTGCTAGACGCTAACCTTGGACTTTAGGCAAGCTCAGCCTAATGCCACTGAGAAAGAGGCCTAGAGGGTCACACACTAAGTGTGTCCATGTATCTCAGTTAAATATTAATTTAACAAGTTAAATAAATATTATTCCCGACTGTGGTTTAATAATTATTTAAGGATGTCTGATCGAATTTATTTTGACACTAGTTATTCGAGAGAATATACTGTGGATAAAATAATATATTTATTAGCGAGTAATGCAGTTACATTTATTTAAGAAATAAATAGTCATTACTCAAGGTCTAATAAATGTGGTGGAGAAAAATGGAAAATAAAAGTACGCGCCGTGTATATTAAATATACACGCTGTGTAGTTTTATGGAAAACAAGTACACGCCGTGTATTAATTATTACACGCCATGTAGTTTTTCCAATTGGGATTTTGAGGATTTAATATTGTTTTATTAAATGATATTTATTATAATCAGCGTGGGCGCATATCAAGGAATTAATAATTCGACATGGGGGTTTTCAATAAGAGTTAATGAAATAAATAAAACGCGTAACGCGTTTATTTATTGTCATAACTCTATTAACCTCAAACCTGATTATAAATATCCTCACAACCCCAACATTTTTTGAGAGCCATTATTGTGCACAACGTATTTGGAAATACTCTCAAGCCAAGAGAGAATTCCCTTTCCACCAAGAACTCCCTCAAGTTACGAGAGCAAGATCCTCTACTGGATCAAGGCGGTCGAAGGCGGACATCGCAAGCGAAGGTTCTTCCGTGCTAGCACCCGGAGATCTCTTCGGTGATGTCCGGAGATACGTGACACACATGTGGATCACCGCTAGAGGAATCCTACACTTGGATTCTACGACGTAACGACAGATCACCGAATCGTGACCGGACACATCAATGAAGAAAGAATTCCAACAAGTTAATTCTTATGCATTAATTAAATTAATTATAATCAACATATGATGATCCTCCTCAAGGGTTTCGGGACTCTTCTTTTCTTTTCGTTCTTCGTTCTATTCCGAAGATTCTGCGTTTTATATCGTGACGGATCTCGGATTGAACGTTGTTTAACGTTAAAATTAAAGTTGGGCAAACCCACCAACGCGCTTCCGCTGCGCCCAGAACCTACAAGTGGTATCAGAGGGGGTCATATCGTTGGTTATAATTATTTAGTTTTTTGTTGGTGATTTACGCATTTAATAATTTAGTTATTTTAATTCATGTTTAATCGTTCTGGAAATCTGAATATCGAGATCTGTTCCTCCTCTCTCGTTTCTCGTTCACCTCATAGAAACAGATTTTTCTTTTAATTTTGATTAAAATAAAATAGAGGAACTCATCTGGAGGAGCCAAATGTTTCTGGCCATATAACACCAGAATACACGGCGTGTATTCGGAAGTACACACTGTGTAGTCTAGGTTCAATGCATTGACTGATCTTCCAAATCAGGCCGTGTATTGGATTCTTTCTAAGAATTTAAGACACCATGTGTTGACCAGAAACAGGTGGCACACGGTTTCCGGAATACATGTCGTGTGGTCCAATGAACACGACGTGTAGTCCCTTCGGGTTAGGGTTGGGTCGTGTACTCCGTACATAGCCTGCCCGGCTGGAAACCGTGTAACGCGGAAACTACACGGCGTGTGTCCCACTGTACATGCCGTGTACTCCGAAAATTTCCGAAGTACATTAACACGCCCTATCCCCGGGCGTGTACTTCGGATGGACGGTGAAGAAAAAGTACACACCGTGTAGTCGGAACTACATGCCGTGTACTCACCCAAATTACGCAGATTTATTAAAATTTATTATTATATTATACAAACCCTTGAGATGTGTACCATGGTGCAGGCGTAAAGATGAGGCACAACACGTGATAGGTGTTTTATATATATGTGTTTAATTTAACATCTGCGTAATAAATGGGAATTCGCCGGGTTGCCTCCAAGGTACAAGTTGCGTACAAGGATAATTTTAAATGAATTTATTTGTTTAAAATTATGATGGATGAGAATCTCAAGGAAATTCAGAAAAGAGATTTAAGATAAAAGGATTGATTAATTAAAGATAATTAATTGATTCGAGCGTGATTTATCTTAAACAAGAACGATTAAAGAATTGAATGCTAGTTTTATTTATGCGTAAATATCATTGCATGTATGGATGATCATGAGCTAAACTGAGACCTTTGTATGTGAATGGTTTCTTTTAATTTATTTATTTAAATTAAATTTGTTGGCCTGCGAGCCATCTCCTCATTAATATGTAGGGCCTGCGCGCCCAAGGATTCTTTTATGTAAAAACCCCTTTTTTTCCCTCACCTGCGTGTGAGATAAATGCATATGTAATTGATGGAGCTCCCAAGCTAGTGGAGGCGGCTCAAGTCAGGAGCCAAGATGAAACCAATCCAAGGAGATACAAAGGTGGACAAGTGGAAAGGTGTAAACACGAACCCGAAAGGTTCAAGGTGTTTCTCCCCTAGGTCTTGGGTTAGTTTATCAACCGCTAGATAAACTAACCAATAGAAAAGCTCATGATCATACCATTTATTTTATTTATGTCAGTTGCATGGTTTATTTATTGTGGGTGTGTTGTCACGATCACACAATTAATGAATTAAACGAGCATGCAATATGGAACTAAAATAAAATTGGCTTATACGTAAATATTATCTTAGACATGGTTAATCACTTAAGTATATCCCACTTAATATTAACAAGCATGTAATCAAAGATAATAAAATGGCAATTTACGTATAAGGATAAAATCCCTCAAAATAAATATTAAGTCGGCATAGCCTTCCATAATCTTGGTTAGAATCGAACCATAGTTCAAAGTGCTTGACCAACCCTAGTTGGGGTGCTTTCAATTATCGGGGAATTCTAATTCAAGGTTTTGGGTTGACTTGACTTGGTTCGCATCAAGGGTCGACTGCCACAGCAGGACTTGGTGTGACCAAGAGGCAAAGGTTGAGGAAATCCAAAAAGGATTTCAGGATTGGGGAGTCCACTCAGCGGATCAAGGAACTGCGAGTTAATGCAGTTGGCATTTGGAATGCCTACCTAAAACCCTTCAAGTTGCTTGACCAACCCTAGTTGGGGTAATGCGAAGGCCAATATAGATCCTTGCCACTAGAATATTCACGCAATAGAATATTCCGAAGTCAATGGTGAGGGCTATTGGATTTCGATAAAATAGTGGGAGACTAATAAGTTTTAATTTATTTATTTGTCTCAATTTTTATAATAAAGTACTAAAGCTTTGCTCATCTTAAATTGTAGAAACGACAAGAAAATGACTTCAAACATATCATTGCACACCATACTCGAAAAAGAAAACCTTCTCACTGACACCAATTTCCAAGAGTGGCAGAGGCGTTTACGCGTCGTCCTTCGCCACGAAAGGAAATTATATGTGCTGGAAGAGCCTATTACAGTTGCGCCTGGGAAAGAGGCTAGTGATAAGGAATTATCTCTCTACATGAAACACATGGATGATGCCACAGATGTCCAGTGTTTCATGCTATCGGCCATGTCTAATGAGCTCTTGAAGCAACATGAAAACATGGATGCGTATAGCATGATGTCTCACCTTAAAGATCTCTACCAAGAGAAGGAGAGACATGAGAGGTATGAGATCTCCAATGCTTTGTTTACCACGAAGCTTGGAGAGTCTGCGCCAGCTGGGCCTCATGTGGTCAAGCTTATTGGCTACATTGAACACTTGGACATCTTAGGGATTAAATTCTCAGATGAGTTGCGTACAGATCTCATCCTATCATCATTGCCCAAGACCTTCTCTAGCTTCATTGTCAACTATAACATGAGCGGCAATGAGAAGAGTCTATCGGAGCTTCTGACCTTGATTCGCCAGGTAGATAAGGAAATGGGGCGTGACAAACCCGCGGTCCTTATGGTGAACAAGAAAAGGAAGGACAAGGCAAAGGGGCCAAAGACTTATAAACGGTCTGAAGCCCCCGAGCACGGTCCCTCCAAGAAGGAGAAGATCCAGAGGCAGGGAAAGGAACGGGAAGCAGTGTGTTTTGCATGTGGCAAGCAGGGCCACTGGAAGAGGAACTGCACCCAGAAGCGTGGGGACGCTAAAGGTGCGTTCGTTATCGAGTGCAATCTTTCTATTTCTACACATTGGGTATTAGATATAGCTTGTGGGGCTCACATCTGTATTAAAATGCAGGAACCAAGTAGATTTAGAAAGATCGCCAGAGGAGAGGTGGATCTTCGAGCTGCCAATGGCGCAAGGTTGGCTGCATTGGCTATTGGAGACTATCACCTCTCATTGCCAACTGGCATGATTTTGGTTTTACAAAACTGTTATTTTGTGCCTAGTGTTACCAAGAACATAATTTCTGTATCTTGTTTAGATATGGATGGATTTATTTTCAAGTTTGGAAATAAGGGTTGTCTGTTTTATAAGAACAACGTATGTTATGGTATGGCACATTTGAATAATGGTTTGTATGTATTAAATTACGAAAACCAAGTGTTGGCAATCGATAACGAAACAAACTCACATGACTCATACATCACCCAGTTATGGCATCACCGCCTTGGTCATGTGAACGAGAAGCACTTGACAAAGCTCTGCCAAGATGGCTATTTAGACTCTACTGAGCTAAAACCACTTGATAGATGTCATGCTTGTTTACAAGGAAAAATGACCAAGCTACCTTTTGGTGGACAAGGTGAAAGGGCCACAGAGCTTCTAGGATTGGTAAACACAGATGTGTGTGGACCATTTCCAGTAGAAGCTAGAGGTGGATATTCTTAATTTATTACTTTTACTGATGATTTGAGTAGATATGGCTATGTCTACTTAATGAGGTATAAGTCAGAGTCCTTAGAGAAATTTAAGGAATTCAAGAATGAAGTAGAGAATCAACTTGGTAAGAAGATAAAGAAGCTTCTATCAGATCGAGGTGGAGAATATCTGAACCAAGAGTTCATCAATCTTCTACGGGAGTCTGGGATTCTATCTCAGCTCACTCCTCCTTATACACCACAGTGGAATGGTGTTAGTGAAAGGAGGAACCGCACCTTGTTGGACATGGTGAGGTCGACGATGAGTCATGCAGATCTTCCATTATCCTTTTGGGGATATGCATTACAAACTGCAGCATACACATTAAACCGAGTACCAACTAAGGCGGAAAATGGAATTCCATCCGAGTTATGGAATGGAAGGAAACCCACTTTGTCGCACACACGTGTATGGGGATGCAAGGCGTTTGTTAAGGCCTTCTCAGTCAACAAACTAGCACCCTGGGGCCCGAAGTGTATCTTTATAGGATATCCCAAGGAAACAAAAGGATATTACCTATATAAACCCCAAGACAACAAAGCGACTATCGCCAGACAAGCCATCTTTCTTGAGAGGGAGCACATCCTCAAGAAGGATAGTGGGAGCAAGATTGACTTCAACGAAGTTGATGCTCAAGATAAACAGGAGTTGGTACAGGAACAAGTTCCACAGGTCCCCGTGGAAGAGGTTCCAGAAACACAAGTACTGCGTAGGATCTCAAGAGAGGTAAGGGAACCAGAGAGATTTGGTTTCCTAGTCACTGAGGATGGTGAATCATTATTGTTGGACAATGATGAACCTCTCTCCTACAAGGAAGCAGTAGAAAGCTCAGAAGATGCAAGATGGCTAGAAGCTATGAATTCTGAGATGGATTCCATGTATTAGAACCAAGTTTGGGTTCTGGTCGATGAGCCAGTTGATGTAAAGCCTGTTGGATGCAAATGGGTATTCAAAAGAAAGCTGGACATGGAAGGTCAAGTTAGCACCTATAAAGCATGGCTAGTGGCTAAAGGATTCAGACAACGTCAAGGAATTGACTATGATGAAACCTTCTCACCAGTTGCCATGTTTAAATCCATAAGAATCATACTTGCCATAGCATCTTACCATGACTACGAGATTTGGCAGATGGATGTCAAAACAGCATTCCTTAACGGGAACCTTCAGGAAGATGTCTATATGACACAACCAGAAGGGTTTGTGACACCAGGTGAAGCCAAACGGGTTTGCAAGTTGCAGAAATCCATTTATGGATTAAAGAAAGCATCCAGGTCATGGAACATTCGATTTGACGAAGCCATAAAGGAATTTGGTTTCATTAAGAACGAATGTGAGCCATGTGTTTATAAGCGGTTTAATGGGAATGCGGTCTTCATCCTAGTGGTATATGTTGATGACATATTGCTTATTGGAAACGACGTACCAGCCTTACAGTCAGTTAAGGACTGGTTGAACAAGTGTTTCTCCATGAAGGACTTAGGAGAAGCAGCCTACATTCTAGGGATCAAGATCATTCGTGATAGATCCAAGAGGCTGCTTGGACTAAGTCAGGGTACATACATTGACCAGATACTAAAGAGATTTAGTATAGAAAAATCCAAGAGGGGATTGGTTCCAGTGTCACATGGCTTACATCTTTCTAAGAAAATGTGTCCCCAGACACAACAGGAGAAAGATAGGATGAGCAAGATCCCATATGCTTCGGCTATAGGATCCATCATGTATGCCATGTTATGTATCAGGCTTGATGTTGCCTATGCAATGAGCATGGTAGGCAGATATCAAGCAGATCCAGGAGAACAGCATTGGACTGCTGTTAAGACTATCCTTAAGTATCTGAGAAGAACTAAGGATATGTTCCTGGTGTATGGAGGAGACGAGGAGCTTGTCATCAGAGGGTATGTTGATGCTGGTTTTCAAACAGATCAGAATGATCTGAAGTCGCAATATGGATATGTTTTCTGTCTCAATGGAGGAGCTCTGAGCTGGAAGAGTTCAAAGCAGCCAGTTTTCGCCGATTCTACAGCGGAGTCCGAGTATATAGAGGCTTCTGATGGAGCCAAAGAAGCCGTTTGGATTCAGAACTTTGTCCGGGAGCTTGATGTGGTGCCTAGCAGTAAAGACCCCATTACATTGTATTGTGATACTACTGCAGCGGTGACTCTTGCAAAAGAACCAAGGTCACATCAACGGACAAAGCACATACTCCGGAAGTATCACCTCTTGAGGGATTTCTATCAAAGGGGTGAAGTTGCAGTGAGTAGAGTGTCCACGGAAGAGAACGTGGCAGACCCCATGACTAAAGGCCTATCTCAGCAGAAGCATGAATATCATGTGAGAGCTAGCGGGTTAAAGGTTGTTAGCAGTTGGCTCTAGTCCAAGTGGGAGTCTGTTGGAGTTGGTGGTCTAGAACCAACTACTTTGTACTTTATTCATTAAATAAAATCCTTATCACATCTTGATTGTTCTTCTGCGTGACATGTAATGTGATAATGTCCTAAGGACAGCTGTTGCATTAAAGGGTCATAGCGGATCCCTGCTATGAGAACCCGAAAGTGCCATAACACTGTTCTTGAATGTATGTTCTATGGCCGGATGATATTATTTGAGGGACACAAATAATACAGGTCATTAGGGGTGAGGACTCATAAAACTTTGAGGCACCTTCTCATGGTGTGCTCCCTTGGTAATATTCAGGAGGATATTATGAGAACGAGACTTTCCAGTAGGAAATCCACATTTTATAGTGTCATTGGATGTTCCTATCTACGGACGTGTGTATTGATCCTTAAACTTTAAGATTATTATTAATGGGTATTAAAACTCGCGCACTTAGATGTATTGACGAAAACTGTGACGACACACTGTTCGCAGCGAGGTAGGATACGTTGGGTGCGTCACAAGTAATACCGCATTAATAGATAATGCGAGAAAGGATTTGTCCCTTCCGTTCCATAACGGAAGTAGATATCTCAGGCCCTTTGATGGAATTGATATAGCCTAAATAAATCCATGGCCATGGTAAGGTATGGGAAAGTTCAATTCCGGGAAGTCAAAGAAAAAATAATCAAGCACATGGGTTGATGGAACTAGCATGCAACCCGCTTGATTGGAGATATCGAGACAAAGGGATTATATTACACGGTAAGCGTTCGTAGGAGGTGACACGTCATTGCGGCATTAACTTCTTTCTCTATGGGTGCCTTGGTGTGTTGCTAGACGCTAACCTTGGACTTTAGGCAGGCTCAGCCTAATGCCACTGAGAAAGAGGCCTAGAGGGTCACACACTAAGTGTGTCCATGTATCTCAGTTAAATATTAATTTAACAAGTTAAATAAATATTATTCCCGACTGTGGTTTAATAATTATTTAAGGATGTCTGATCGCATTTATTTTGACACTAGTTATTCGAGAGAATATACTGTGGATAAAATAATATATTTATTAGCGAGTAATGCAGTTACATTTATTTAAGAAATAAATAGTCATTACTCATGGTCTAATAAATGTGGTGGAGAAAAATGGAAAATAAAAGTACACGCCGTGTATATTAAATATACACGCTGTGTAGTTTTATGGAAAACAAGTACACGCCGTGTATTAATTATTACACGCCGTGTAGTTTTTCCAATTGGGATTTTGAGGATTTAATATTGTTTTATTAAATGATATTTATTATAATCAGCGTGGGCGCATGTCAAGGAATTAATAATTCGACATGGGGGTTTTCAATAAGAGTTAATGAAATAAATAAAACGTGTAACGCGTTTATTTATTTTCATAACTCTATTAACCTCAAACCTGATTATAAATATCCTCGCAACCCCAACATTTTTTGAGATCCATTGTTGTGCACAACGGATTTGGAAATACTCTCAATCTAAGAGAGAATTCCCTTTCCACCAAGAACGCCCTCAAGTTACGAGAGCAAGATCCTCCACCGGATCAAGGTGGTCGAAGGCGGACATCGCAAGCGAAGGTTCTTCCGCGCTAGCACCTGGAGATCTCTTCGGTGATGTCCGGAGATACGTGACACAAGTGTGGATCACCGCTAGAGGAATCCTACACTTGGATTATACAACGCAACGACGGATCACCGAATCGTGACCGGACACATCAACGAAGAAAGAATTCCAACAAGGTAATTCTAATGCATTAATTAAATTAATTATAATCAACATATGATGATCCTCCTCAAGGGTTTCGGGACTCTTCTTTTCTTTTCGTTCTTTGTTCTATTCCGAAGATTCGGCATTTTATATCGTGACGGATCTCGGATTGAACGTTGTTTAACGTTAAAATTAAAGTTGGGCAAACCCACCAACGCGCTTCCGTTGCGCCCGGAATCTACAGGCCCATGGTCCACCAACTCAGGAGTGTGGTTGTTGCCACCCTCCCAGCGTGAGGCTAGAGGTTGGCATGGTGACATGCCTCTATAATGCAAAACATAAACCTTAGATTGAGATTTTTAACAAAGTTTGGAGCTCAAAAGTGTTGAAATTTAAGCAGGATAGGTAAAAGGCTCCCTTTAAAAGAAAACACCCCTATGCCTCCTCCATGATCCAGGTCTAGGAATCATATAGATCAGGCATAATCAAGAGACACTACAAAAAACGCACTACTAAGGTCGGGTCTGGTCAAGTTCTCCACCATAAGCAACTCAAGTTTCCATTTTATTTTACGTGAACTCACATTTTCAATCCCATTTTCCATTTGAATTCATACTCATTTATCATTATACCACAATTCAATTAAAAATGTTGAACCAATGGTTTTCCAAATTCCGATCCATGAGGGCCCATCCTCCTAACGTCCCAGACCAGTAGCCGCTAAACTGGTGATCTGAGCTTGTTCTCCACAAGACCTCAAGGGTGCCTCGTTAGAGGCTGCCAAGTAGCAGCGGGGGTTTAAGGTGGATCTATGAAGAGACTATACCCCCCATATCATAGTGCACAAAGAGAATTAAATAACCAAATATCATACATATTAGATTAATGCAGAAAAATAAACTAAAACTGAATAGTGGTGTAATAAGATGAAAATGTAGTAAAGGCCTGAACAACCATGTAATACATACAACCATGATTTCCCACTGGGCTGATGATATATATAGAAATAAACTGAAAAGTAAATACAATAGGCCCCACCAACACCGTGCTATATCACATACCCGGTCTCCAGTACCCTTTCAAGATGCTCCAGCCCAACCAGTCAATTCCACACGAGCATCCCACTCAACCATGCAATCCAGGTCCTCATCCCGATCTACTCGACATCCATGCTCAATCTGAAAGTAGACAAAAGGTTTGTATGCGCACCAAGATGCATGTACAGGGGTGAAAAATAAATCCCAGTAGGCCACCCCCAATGGTAAACCTATAAACTGCTGCCATAAGTGAATGCTCATGCAATATGTTCAACCTAACCAACATACAATATGAAAACAAAATATAAATAAACAATCGTCGATTTGTAGGTCCAAGAACTCAATTGATCATACTTTCTTCGGAAAATGCCAGAATATGTCTAGGCTCCTCTCAAGGACCATGCATCCCAAACAACCTGCGGGCTCCATACCCATGGCAGCCACAACCAACCTAAAAAAACTGAAACCCATCCTTTGGTAGTCTTATCAATCTGGATTATAATCTAAGCCGTCCCATCCCACAATATCATAACCCAACATTGTATCATATATGGAACCTCAACACCTCTGTCCCCATTTCCATACAAGTGTTCAACCAAGCCCAAACCTTCAGTCTGACATATATCTCATGTATAGTAACCATAGTGCATGCAGCATCAGTCCATCACATAAATCATGTATATCAAATCAGTCTGGTATCTTAACAATAATTCATGAAGGTCACTAGTAGACACACAAAGAGCCTCAGTCCAAGTGCCCAACCTGGATTTGGTACGCTATGTCCGACCACCCCAACCACTAGGTCACAAGTCAGCAAACATGGAGCATCAGTCCATGAATCCAATTGGGACTCGGAACGTCATGTATGACCATCTCAACCTCGATACGGAATGCCATGTTCATACCCTTGGGTTCAGGAGCATCAATCCTTCCCCCAAAAACCATGGTGCACCGGGGAGTGGAGTATCATTCCAACCTCCCAAAACCATTCATCATGGGACGAAAAATATGGAGTATCACTCCATGAATTCAACCAGGACCCGGAACGCCATGTCCGAACATCCCCAATCATTCCATAAACAACATCAGTGGTTCCTAGAGAATCAATGCGAAACCTAAACCAAACTGTAAACTACACTTTCCCGGGACCTCATCCCAGCACAAAACCACAAACATGCGTCGTCACATCCACTATACTCAACAGTAAAAATCAATGTACCTGGAACCTCAGTCCAACACTCAAACCATATACCATCTATCGGTATCGATACAGATTCTCAATCCAACAATCTTAATTACGAATATCTGGAACCATAACCATGGATCTTCTTTCCTTCTTTCTTATCCATCACTGCCCCTACTAGTAAACCGGGTTCCAAAACATGGAAACCCAATTGTATCAAACCGCCCCATGGGATTAATTCAAGTTTCATCCTCAACAAGTAAAACATGACAACGACTGGCTATACGTCCATCTCATCCAATAAAATCTTAGCCCCATCATCTCATATATCATCCTGGGTCCCAAGGAACAGCAACAACTGAACTACATCATCACATGCACCCACTCAGGGCCATCCTATCAACCGGTCCCTCACATGACCCTAAGAATACACACATAAACCGAGGCATCCTTTCTTGGATCCTTAGAATTAACACTCAAGCAAAGACATCCTCTCAAAACCCTGGTAACCACCAAACTCTCAAGCCAAGACCTAACATAGGAAACATCCTCAAGCGACCCTCAATGACCTCCAAATGATCCTTGATCAACGACATTAGCCCAAGGCATCCAAAATCAATCCCATGCCACACAGGAATTCTCAACCGTCAACCATGGCATACAATGATTACTTAACCAGGAACCTACCCACCAAGGGCATCATCAAGAGTCCCTCAGACTCAACTTCAAACCACAACAACACTATTCCATAACCACAATCCTATGGTGTCAACCTATCTCTAAAGGCTCCATCCAACCTGATCATCAAATATAGGGTCTAAACCGTAGCTTATCTAACCTCGAATCACTAGTCCCGATCTGCAAGGACAACCGGGATCATCTTATAGATACTACTCAAATCCTATATTCTAGGATTCATCTAAGAAACCTCATGAAAAACACCATGGTACGCTCATGACATATCAAACACGGAGCTCATAACCCTCACTTGGGTCTCAATGCTCAACACCCATCCCACTGAAGGATTCTGAATCCAAACCTCAAGGAAATCCTCCTTCTAAACCAAATTTGCCTAAAACACCATTTGGATGACCTCTATATATCAAAAGGATCCCACTATTGCGATCTATGTGGAAAAACGCTCAGAATGGACTACTCACACACCCAATTCTGACTTCCAGGGAACAAAATGCCCCAGACATCTAAGCTGGAAAAAGTACAAGGCGTGTACTCTAATATCTTCTCCTGGCCATGTACTTTTACATGGCTAGAGAAACATGGGGTTTGCCTGTGTAAAACTACACGACGTGTACCCAAAGTACACGATGTGTACTTTCGAAAAACCATCTTTCTGTGTTCTTTTTCACTTGGCCAGACACAAAACCATGTTCTACTACACAGCCTGTAATTCTAAAAAGTCCTTCCCCGAACATGAAGAACACAAGGCGTGTTTTCATAGAACCACCCTCTGAACCCTTTTGAAACCCCTGATTTTCCCAAAATAAGTACACATGGATCCCCATGGGGTCTCTAGCAGTCGGGAATTAAAACTTGAAACAACTAATCTATATGGATTTGGGGCATAAAATTCAAAACTGGCCTACCTCGTAGCGTAAACGCCAAAGCATTGGGTTCAAATCTCCCCGTAGAAGCTGCCGCACCTCGATCCAGTCCCGATCTACATCAAGGACGAAGTACGGTGACATATACCCTCTTCGTCCGGCTGTCGCGGGAAAGGGAGGATCCCTCCATCCTCATTCTGTACGTACGAACCCCAAAATGGTGGGGGGAGACTTTTAATTTAATTAATTTAATTGATCAATTAATTAATTACCCATTTTACACCCAGCCCAAGTTCCAGAACCCAATGCAAATTTATACCTCTCTTAGGAAATACCTCCCATTCCGGACTCAACTGCGGATTCAGAATCCCAATCCGATGCTCCGTTCAAGAGATTCAGCCACTCGAAACAACCCGACTAATTTAATATTTAATTAATTAAATATTAAATATTTGGCCAAAACTCAAACTACTCAAAATTACACCAAACTTCAGTCCTAAAGTAAAAACCCTATTCCGGGACTAATGGAGTAGTCAGAAAGATTATCCAAGACCATATTCTATGGTAGAATGACCATTTTACCCCTCATGAGCACCCATGAAAAAAAATTTAAATCACTGCTCAAATTTCAAAGTCCAGAAAACTCGGGTCTCTACAACCTCCCAACTATAAACCTTCTTGTCCTCGAGAAGTCTTGGTGGTCTTCCAACCACACATCTCGACCCACATTTGCGATCACCCAAAGCTCAACTTGCTGGGTTCTACTCAAAGAGGCCAACCGACTTTCTATGCACAACTTTGTAGAGGGTGTACAACCCATCAATGGTCAAGCCAACGCTTTCCACCATTAACAAACCACTTGGACAGTGCCTAACCTCACTCTTCCATCCTGATACGTCACATTATCATTTAAAACTCATCATCACACTCATGGTGCTCCCCAACATAGAAATCAACCCACATTTCCCGTTTCTAAACCACGACGCTTCCCATTGTGGATGTCGCCTTTCAAAACACATTCTTAGTGGCCCACCAACCCGCTCAACGTGGTCATCACTGCATCCTCGACCCTTACCCCACACTAGGGTCACACCCCCATAACTGATTTGGTACTTGCTACAATAGGAGTATCCTTATCGTCGCCTTATAACCGAAAAACCCTTTCCACAGCCCATGCCCCAATCATGACCAACCGTGGAGCTAGACGTGGCCATCTTGCTCCCACCAAAGCAACAAAACCAAACTGCTACTCTTGCCTGTTCCCAACATCCGAGAATGTAACCCATGGTATTTGTCGATATCTGACACATCATAGGGACCTCACTCACAAAAATACAATGGTGTTCTTCCCACCCCCAACGGTGAACCTATAAACTGCTGCTATAAGTGCATGCTCATGCAATATGCTCAGCGTAACCGATATAAAATAAGAAAAAAATATAAATGAACTATCTTCGATTAGTAGGTCCAAGAACTCGACCGACCTTACCTATTTTGGCCAATGCTGGAATATCTCTGAACTCATCTCAAGGGTCGTGCATCCCAAACAACCTGCGGGCTCAATTACCATGACAACCATAACCAACCTGACAAAACTGGAAACCAATCCTTCGGTATTTTTAGCAATCATGATTCTAATCTAAGCCATCCCATACCACGATCTCATAACCCAACATTGTCTCATACTTGGAACCTCGACATATCTGTCCCCATTGCTACACAAGAGTACTACCTAGCCCAGACCTTCAGTTTGACATCCATATCATGTATCGTAACCATAGTGCATGAAGCATCAATCCATCACATAAACCATATATATCAATTCAATCATGCCTGGAGCATTAGTACAACATCTTAACAATAATTCACAAAGGTCACTGGTCGATATACAAGGAGCCTCAGCCCAAGTGTCCAACTGGGATCTGGTACGCCATGTCTGACCATCCCAACCACTAGGTCACAAATCGACAAACATGGAGCATCAGTCCATGAATTCAACCGGGACTCGGAATGTCATGTTCGATCATCCAAAACTTGATATGGGACACCATGTCCATACCCTTGGGTTCCGAAGCGTCAGTACTTCTCCCAAAAACCACGGTGCACCGGGGAGTGGAGCATCAGTCCAACCTCCCAAAACCATTAATCATGGGTCGCCAAACATAGAGCATCCGTCCATGAATTCAAACGGGACACAGAACGCTATGTACGACCATCCCTAGTCATTCCATACACAACATCAGTGGTTCCTAGAGCATGAGTCCAAAACCTAAACCAAGCTGCATACTACACCTTCCCGGGACCTCAGTCGAGCACCAAACCACTTACATGTGTCGTCACATCCACTGCACTCAGCAGTATAAATCAACGTACTCAGAACCTCATCCCAACACTCAAACCATAAACCATCTATTGGTATCGATACAGATTCTTAATCCAATAATCTTAATTAGGAATATTTGGAACCATAAACAGGGATCTTTTTTCCACTCTCTCAGCCATCACTGCCCCTACTAGTAAACCGGGTTCCAAAACATGGCAACCCAACTATATCAAACCAACCTATGGGATTTATCCAAGACTCATCCTCAATAAGTAAAACATGACAACGACTGGCTATACGTTCATCTCACCCAGTAACATCTTAGCCCCATCGTCTCACACATCATCCTGGGTCCCAAGGAACACCCATAATTGAACTACATCATCACATGCACCCACTCAGGTCTATCCTATCAATCGGTCCTGCACATGACCCTCAGACTCCACACATAAACCGAGGCATTCCTTCTTGGATCCTCAAAACTAGCACTAAATCAAAGACATCCTCTCTACCCTGGTAATCACCAAACTCTCAGGCCAATCCCCAAAAGATGAAACATAAACGATCCTTGATCAAAAACATTACCTCAAGCCATCCAAAATCAATCCCACGCCACAAAGGAATTCTCAACCGTCAACCAAGAAATACAATGATCACTTAACTAGAAACCAGCCCACCAAGGACGTCGTCAAGAGTCCCTCAGACTAAACTTCGCCCCACAATGACACTCTGCCATAACCATGATCCTATGGTGTCAACCTAGCTCTAAAGTCTCCATCCAGCCTGATCCTCAAATTTATGATCTAAACCTAATTTTATCTAACCTCAAGTCACTAGTCCCTATTTTCAAGGACAACCAAGATCATATCATAGATACTAATCAAATCATATCTTCTAAGATTCATCTATGAAACCTCATGCAAAACACCATGGTAAGCTCATGCCAAATCAAACACAGAGCTCACAACCCTCACTCAGGTCTCCCAGCTCAAAACCCATTCCACAGAAGGATTGTGAATCCAAAACTCAAGGAAATCCTCCTTCTGAACCAATTTTGCCTCAAACACCTTTTGAATGACCACTATATGTCAAAGGGATCCCACCCTCACAATCTACGTGAAAAAATGCTCAGAATGGACTACTCACACGCCCAATTCTGACTTCCAGGGAGCAAAATTCCCAAGAACTCTAAGATGGAAAAAGTATAGGGCATGTAATTTAGAGTACATGGCGTGTACTCTAATCTATCATCCTATCCATGTACTTTTACATGGACAGAGCGACATGGGGTCTACCTGTGTAAAACTACACAACATGTACTTTCCAAAAACCATATTTCCATGTTCTTTTTCATATGGATGAACACACTACCATGTGCTATTACACGATGTATACTTAGAGTACATGACGTGTACTTAGAACACATGACATGTCCTTCTGAAAAGTCCTTCCCCGAACCAGAATAACACATGGTGTGTGTTCATTGAACCACATGCCCTGGAGATGAGATTTCCAACGGGAAACCCCTCAGAACCTTCCTGAAACCCCCATTTTCCCCCAAATAAGTATACATCGACCCCCATGGGGTATCTAGAAATCATAATTAGAATTTAAAACTTGAAAACAAATAATTTATGGGGATTTGGGGTATAAAAATCAAAACTGGCCTACTTCGTGACGTAAATGCTGAAGCTTTAGGTTTAAATCTGGTCCAGGAAGTTGTTGCTCCTCGATCGGTCCCGGTCTATGTCAAGGATGAAGTAAGGTTGCATCTCCCCTTCTCCTCTTGGTCCGACCATCGCTCATGAGGGAGGAACCCTCCCCTCTCCTTCTATGCGTAGAAACCCCAAAATGGGGGGGAGACTTTTAATTAATTTTAATTAATTAATTAATTATCCATTTAACACCTATCCCGAGTTTCAGAACCCAAAGCGAGTTTATACCTTGCCTAAGGAATAACCCCCATTACTGACTCAACCACGAATTTAGAATCTCAATCCGATGCTTTGTTCAAGAGATATAGCCACCCAAAACCACCCGACTAATTTAATATTCGATCAAAACTCCAACTACTTGGAATTACCTCAAACTCATGTCATAGGTTAAACAACCTATTTCGGGACCAACAGACTGGTCATAATGATTATCTGAGACCATATAATTTGGTAAAATAGCCATTTTACCCCTCAGGAGCACTCGTGAACAAAAATTTAAATCTTTTATTAAATTTCAAAGTCCAGAAAACTGGGGTCTCTAAAACCTCCCCACCATATTGCTTCTCTTACTCGAGAAGTCTTGGTGGTCTTCCACCCACACATCCCGACCCACATTGGTCATCATCCAAAGTACAACTCACTGTGTTATACTCAAAGACGCCAACTTACATTCTTTGCATAACTTTTTAGAGAGGGAGTCCAACCCATCAACTGTCAAACCAATGCTTTCCACCATTAACAAACCACTAGGACAGTGCCTAACCTCTCTCATCCATCTTGATACATCACATTATCATTTAAAACTCATCATCACACTCATGGTGCTCCCCACCATAGAAATCAACCCACATTTCCCATTTCTGAACCACACACTTCTCATCATGGAAGTCGCCTTACAAAACACATTCTCAGTGGCCCACCAACCCTCTCAACGTGGTCCTCACTGCATCCTCGACCCTTCCCACACTAGGGTCACACCACCATACCCGATTTGGTACTTACAACCTTAAGAGTATCCTTATCATCGCCTCATAACTGAACAAACTTTTCCACAACCCATGCCCCAATCATGATCAACCCTAGAGCTAGACGTGGCCATCCTGCTCCCACTAGAGCAACAAAACCTAACAACTATTATTGCCCGTTCCCGACATTGGAGAATGGCACCCATGGTATTCGTTGATATCTGACCCATCATAGGGACCTCACTCACAAAAATCCGATGGTGTGCTCCCCACCATGCGTTTTCAAACACACCGCTACATGAGGAAAACCTCATAGGAGGCCCCTTATCAACCCAAGTAAACATCTATAGAGAATGGTAGAAAGCCAGTGATCTCTTAGAATACTCAAGACGATGTCAAGATGTTGGTCATGATCGTCTCTAAACTGCGAGTATACTAAGAAGTCATCGACAAATACAATCACAACCCTATCCATTCCAAAATATCATAGTTCTATCCCAAGGACTTGGGTCACCATGCCCACAAGCCTCTTACCACACCTGCTACAATTCTCATCCCATTCACAGCCATGAGACCAACTCTAGTACCTCAGACACACTCCTGTAACGTCTGATCCACAAACTAAACGATACGACACATCACCAATACCCACGTTTCCAAGTTTCCTATCCCAAAATCATTACGTGCCCTTGTTTAACCCATCTACAAAACCAGCTCTGACTTCAATGAGTCACCTATCACGAAAAATCATCTCCGAAGTCTAAACCATGCACACTCGAGCACTTCTTGTGCTCCTGATCCAGCCGAAAGCCACCAGGCTCAATTCGCTTGCACAACTATTTCTCGGGCTAGGCACCTGAATGAACCTGCCCCTCCCAAAACCTAAAACAAAACACAATTTCCAGCACACAATCCCACCATCTCAAAAACAAAAGGCATCAAACAATCCTAAACCTCAAACCCAACTCGTGGAATATTGCCACATGTCCAAAACACCCATCTGTGCTTCGCACACCGGACGGAACTCATAACTCGGTCGACCCCTATAACGAGTCACCCACATGGTCAAACAGATCTAATTCCCTCTGGTCTAGAGTCACGTCAAAAAGGTCACTAGGCTCTCCTAGCTAGCCCTGCCGATCAAGTCTCGTATCAGGACACCTGGTTCCACCACGTAGGTCTAAGCCAACTCACAGAAGGTCACAGCTCATGAGGCATCCAAAAGATCCCTTCTCATCACCGTGTGACATCAACTAGAAAAAACACCTATCCCTTGGGTCCCCCACTATAAAGGTGTCATATACTAACCAAATGCCCGCAATTAGGGTGTCTGTTCTCTCTGAGCATATGCACATCAAACTGCTCCTTGGAGGACCCAGAAATACTACTAACCTCAAACAAAACCATCTACAAGGGGTCCACAACCCAACACTAATACCATATTGACCCACTAGGGTCACTATGCCAACCGAAAAAAACCACTCCAGTGCCGCCACCATTGAGCATCTCACCGTAGATCCACGGAACCTGCCATCAGAAGGAAATACCTACAATTACACACTAGGCAAGCCTATAACATGGGGATCCTACGTGCCTATCATGATGAATGGGACTTCTTTTGCCTCTGTAGTCCAAGAGTAAAAACCAACTCACAGGCCTCTTGGATTATGGGCCAAGAGCCTGGAATCCATCATAAATCGTCAAATACAAACATGTGTGTCGCTCAAAGTGAAAATCATATACAACCGTTACTTCACAAATCCAGAACATCAATTCGAGTTGGTGTTTGCGATGCACTAGCCCGGTATCTATCACAAGCTCCGACACATTCCTATATCTCATGTCTATCTAACCCCAAATAGTGAAATAACATGAAAGTAACTGCTCTGATACCACTTTGTAAGGTCCCTGCCCAGTATCCACTTACCTGCTACTCTAAGACGGTTCGCCACAAGACCTCTAGCAAGCCTCCTCGTATGCCAGAGGTGAGGAGACTATACCCCCATATGAGTGTGACCAACAAGAATTAAATAAAAAAATATCATAGGAAGCAGAGTAATGTGGAAAAATAAACATACTAAAACCAAATGGTGCTGAAATAAGATGAAAATACAGTAAAGGCCCGGACATCCATGCAATACATACAACCATGATTGCCCACTGGCCAATCATGTAGACAAAAATAAACTAAAAAGTAAATACAATAGGCCCCACTACCAACACTGGACCCTATCACATACCCGGTCTCCAGTACCCTGTCAAGCTGCTCTAGCTCGACCAGTCGACTCCACACGAGCATCCCCTTCAACCATGCAATTCGGGTCCTCAACCCGATCCACTTTGCATCTCAACCTAAAACCAGACTGAAGGTCTATATGCACACTGAGGTGCACGTACAGGGGTGAGAAATAAATCTCAGTAGGCCACCCCTGGGCACCCCTGGACACCCCAACAGTGAACCTATAAACTAGTGCCACAAGTGCATGTTCATGAAATATTCTCACCCTGACCGATATACAATAGGAAAACAAATTATAAATAAACAACTGTCGATTTGTTGGTCCAAGACCTCGATCGATCATACCCACTTCGGCCAATGCTGGATTATCTTTGAGCTTGTCTCAAGGACCGTGCATCCCAAAAAACCTACGGGATCCATTCCCATGGCAGCCACAACCTACCTGACAAAACCAAAAACCCATCCTTCGGTAGTCTTATCAATCTGAATTCTAATCTATAAGCTATCCCATACCACGATCTCATAACCCAACATTTTCCCATACTTGGAACCACAAGTCATCTGTCCCCATTGCCACTCAAGTGTACTACCAAGCCCTGGCCTACAGTCTGACATCTATCTCATGTTCGTAACCATAGTGCATGAAGCATCATTCCATCTCATAAACCATATATATCAAATCAATCATGCTTGGAGAATCAGTCTCAAATCTTAACAATAATTCACAAAGGTCGTTGGTCGACACACAAGGAGCCTCAGTCCAAGTGTCCAACCGGGATCTGGTATGCCATGTCTGGCCATCCCAACCACCAGGTCACAATTTGGAAAACATGGAGAATCAATAGATGAATCCAACCGGGACTAGGAACATCATGTTCGACCATCCCAACCTCTATATGGAATGCCATGTCCATACCCTTGGGTTCAGGAGTGTAAGTTCTTCCCCCGTAAAGCATGGTGCACCGGAGAGTGGAGAATCATTTCCACCTCCCAAAACCATTCATCATGGGTTGGAAAACATGGAGCAAAGGTCCATGAATTCAACCGGGACTCGGAACGCCATGTCCGACCATCCCCAATCATTCCATACACAGCATCAGTGGTTCGTAGAGCATCAGTCTGGAACCTAAACCAAGCTGTAAACTACACCTGACCGAGACCTCAGTCCAGCACCAAACCACATACATGTGTCGCCACATCCATTATACTCAACAATATAAATCGACATACTTGGAACCTCAGTCCAACACACAAACCATAAACCATCTATCGGTATCAATACAGATTCTTAATCCAACAATCTTAATTATGAATATCTGGAACCATAACGACAAATATTCTTTCCTTCTCTCTAATCCATCACTACCCCTACTAGTAAACTGGGTTCCAAAACATTACACCCCTACTCTATCAAACCATACCATGGGATTTTAATCCAAGTCTCATCGTCATTAAGTAAAACATGACAACGACCGGCTATATGTCCATCTAACCTGGTAACATCTTATCCCTATTGTCTTATACATCATCCTGGGTCTTAAGGAACACCTATAACCAAACTCCCTCATCACATGCACCCACTCAGGTGTAACGACCCGAAATTTTGAATAAATCTTGTTTCCTAATTTTGTGTGTTATTTTATTTTTTATACTCAAAAAAACTGTTTCATTTGATAACATGAGTATAATTATAATGAGATCGTTGGATTTTGACTGTTATATGACCATTGGTCAATATGACCGCTGGAAACTAAACGTTTCGATTATTGTCTCTAAATACAAGTAATCTTGTTTAATTAATATAGAAATAAGATTCGATGGCCTCACCCAGTAGTCTTGGACCGATCGAAGCCCATCTAATAGAACTTGGGAAGGAGGTAGCACCACTGGGTTTTGCTCTGGACCAAACCCAAGCCGAACTTCATCGTGTGAAGCTCGAACAGAATATCCTTCGCGAGAAGTTCAAACTGATAGAAATTACTACTCGTACGATATTGGCCGAGCCTCCCTCAGATTCTCTCACCTTAGCACACCTTACACTTAGGTCCTATGCTGGTGTGATAAGGGGTTATGTAAGGAGACCGTAACTGCCTTGTATAATCATTTGTTTTAAATAAAAATTGGGATTTCTTCTTATGATGAAGTTTATGAATTTTCAAATGACCAGATAAATATAGTATGAATATTTTTTTATGAATTTTAGAAAAAGGATATTTTTAAAAAAGTTTATATAAACCTTAAATAATTAAAAACGTGTAATGATATTCAAAAAATGGTCTTCTACAATTATTGTCTGTACGAAATTTAGAGTCTAATAAGATCAACTTGATTTTTGATGAATAGTAAATTATGAATAGTGATTTTATGCTTAGGATTAGTAATGTGACCAAATGGATTAGTAGTCTCACTTAAATAAAACATTAAAATAATCTAGGCACCTTGATTAAGTAATGTGATTCAATAAAATGGTTAAATAACGGTTTCATAAATTATTAGTCAAGTATTAGTTTTTTCAGGTGAATAGTGTTTTTTTAATTAAAATTTTAATTAAAAATATTTAGAAAATTATTTTTATAAAATGGATTTCATTTTTGAACTCAGAGCATCGATATTATGTTAAGGTATTTTTTGAGGATTTTTCTGAAAAAAATGAATTTTTGGTGAATAGTGTATTTATTTAAAAATTAAATTAAAAATATCTAGAAAATTATTTTTATAAAATGGAGTTCATTTTTGAAATCAGAGCATTGATATTTGGTTAAGGTGAAATTTTGGGATTTTTCTGAGAAAGTTGAATTTTCGATGAATAGTGAAAATACAGTTTTTAAGTTACGGGTGTTTAATGACATCCTTAAATGATGTATTAAGTATGTAATCAATTTGGTCTACTTATGAATAGTAATATAAGGTATGAGGTGTCCCAAGTGGCCAATACCATGGGAAAATACCATGGGCAAGCCCATGGTTTTGCCAAAACCACTAATGAGGTGTCCCTTGGCCATTAATCCTTGTCCCCTCACTTTCCCTATAAATACCAAGCCATCCTCTCATGAATTCGACTCCCCACTCTCCCCCAACGAAGTTCTGGTCTCGTTACCTCCCAAGGAGTCCTCCCAAGGTGCCCCCAATCCCTCAAGATCCCAACCTTTGTGTTTTAAGAGTTACGTTTTAAGGTAAGGGATCCGACCCCTCTCTTTCTTTTCAAGTGATCTCTTTTAAGTCATTTCTTTTATGCTCCATGTTCTTATGTTGGAGGATGTTATTTTATATTCCTATTACTTACCTTTTCATGTTCATATAATGAGAGATCCCCTCTTACTCTCATTATTTCGTTTTATGAATGTTTAAGTGGCGCCGTTAGGCTGTCAAAATTTTTGTAACGAATTCTTTCTCCCTTCTCATTTTTCAAGATCTATTTTCATGTAAAGTCTTTCAAGTTACTTTTTATTATGTTGAGGTATGATATCTATATCTATCATACTGATATTTTATGATCATATGATTAAAGACCCCATTTGATCTCTTCAATTCAGTATTTTGAAGTTTTAAGTGGTGCCGTTAGGCTGCCGAATTTTTAAGTGGTTCTTTCACCCTTCTCGTTTTCAAGTTCTACTTTCATGTCAAGTCTTTCAAGTTACTTTTTATTATGTTGGGGTATGATCTCTATATCTATCATACTTATCTTTTATGTTAATATGATGAGATACCCCATTTGATCTCTTCAATTCAGTATTTTGAAGTTTTAAGTGGCGTCGTTAGGCTGCCGAATTTTTAAGTGGTTCTTTCACCTTTCTCCTTTTTCAAAGTTCTAATTCCATGTCAAGTCTTGAAAGTCCCTTTTTATTATTTTGGGGTATGATCTCTATATCTATCATACCGATCTTTTATGTTCATATGATGAGAGACCCTATTTTATCTCATCAATTCATTTTTGGTTGAAGTTTTTGTGACGTCGTTAGGCTGCCGAGTTTTCATAAGAGAAATATTATTTTTTTCTTCCTTTCATGTTCTTCATTTCGTATGGTATATTTTCAAATTTCATTACCATGTTCTTAAATCCCTTATATTCTGTCCCTCTACTGTTTTATGGGTCATTTATGAATGTTTGACCCATGTCCCCTCTCTTTTCAATGTTTTCTAAAACCCTGTAACATAGCCGTTATGCTGCAGAATTTTCGTCTCAAAATGCCTCTCTCTTTTTCTCAAAATTATTTTATGTTATTAAGTGAATAATCAAAGCTATTTATTCTACAGGTTTATTCACATATATATCAAAATGTTCTATTTAAAATTTTGGTATTTACATACATGAAACCCGCTTTCCTTTTTCCGTGGGTTTAAAGTGACATAAAGATCATGTCTTAAAAGCAGTTTTTAAAAGGTTATGATTATGAAATGAAACCCATTTATCTTATGCTATATGGGTTATTTATTAAATTTTTATGATGATATATGTGGCTCACATGATAATAAAGGAAAATTTAAGGGTGCACCCTGATAGCGCTCCAATGCATTGGGTAATTATGTAACCACTTGAGATTACAATTTTCACGATATCTTGGTGAATAACCTTGGTAATTTTAAAATGACACTTTGGGGATGGACCTTGGTGATATGTTCATGATTGTATATGTTAAATGATGTATCCACATCTTCAAGTTATGAAAAATGTTATTTTTATTATGATATGGCTCATGATTTCTTTCTCATGCCTTAAAGTTCTTTTCATGACCTTATTGAAATATCTCAAGTTCACATGTAAAATGTTTCTCTTGTTTCCCTTACTGGGCCTTCTGCTCACCCTTTCTTTTGATGTATATCCCCAGGTTATGAGATGCAGTAATGAACCTATGATGAACATAAGGATAAGCCTTTCAAGTGTTTAAGAAGAATGTTTTTTTTGTTTCATGTATTAAGTTCCTGGTTTCCAAGACACTAAACCTTAAAGATCCTCAGTTTTTTTTAATGTAATGAAAGTTTATGTAACAAAAAGGTGGGATACTATAGTTGGTATCAAATGATGGTTTAGTTATTTGTGGAAATTAGGATATGAAAACTCTAGGAAGAACCCTATAGAAAAGTATAAATATAGGAAATCTTCCTGGTATTTTGGTGAGTATTGAGTAAGGGGTTGCCGAGCAAATACATCCCTATCTGGATACGAGCAGGTAGAGGTGGCTCTGGCACAGATGTACATAGGGGTAAAACCCGAAAACACCGCTTTGAGCTAGATTCAAACGGGAACTGGTACACGACAACGGGCCTTACTGCACTCTTGGTTACGACACTCCTGGGGGATATGCTTTGGTAAATTCATAAGCTTATTATGAACCATTATTAAAGGAACAAAGATAAAATAAAATAAAGATTCACATAAGAATATATGATCATGGATAACCTAGTTTGGACCCTAGGGTATCACAAGTTAGGGTATACTTTTCTTCTACAAGTTATCCTTCTATGCTTTAAGCTCCTTTTCATGATTATTGGCTAAGTATTTAAGCCCCTAATTGTACTTTATTTTCTTAGTTAATGGCGGGAAATTGAAGAACATGTCCCAGCAACCAATGAGATAGGAAATGTGATGATTTCCATATTAATATGAAAGAGATGATTAGGGGATTAAAAGATGATTATTATTTTGGAAGATGTTCACTATTTTTGGAACCCTATTTGATCGAGGTAAATAGATTACTACGGTATTTTCTTTGAGTAAGGTTGACTTATATTTTGAAGAATCGATGAATTTAAGGTGGAATTATAGTAATTTAGGTTACTTATGGAAATGATTAACCTATCTTGGGGTAAATATGTTTAGGTTAGTTAATTTTGTTATAAGATGTTAGGAGTGGTTGATGTTGTTTGGAGATGAATGATAAAGTTTACCTTGGAAGGCTATGTTATCAAATCCTTCTTGTATTTGGGTTTCAATCTTAGTTTGGTTTATTTTGAGGAATTTTAAGGACAGTTATTTATGGAATGGTCTATGATGAACTTTGGGTAGTACCGTGGAATTTTGAAGATTTAAAGAAGTTTCCCTTCCTATGGGATTATTTCTTTTTGAAGAGTTGTTTTATCTTACCCTTTCTATTTTTGGGATAATAGAAGAAATAGATAGTTAATATTTGGTGGATTATGTGATTCTATAGAAGATTATTCTTGTGCTTTTGATGAGACCAAGTGTTTTTGAATTCTCATCATTTGGAGAAAAGATTAGTTTTAGTAGAGACTTATTAAAGGATGAAACTCTACTTGAAGGTAGGTATATTTTCTTATGTTTCTGTTCTATGTAGTAAATGAATTCCTCAAAATTATTAAAAGGAACGTAAAACAAAAACATTGTTGGTTTAAGCTTCCTACTGGGTAATCAAAGACCGTTTACACACATCATCAGTTTGGGATTTTCTTGTGGTTAACTTTCTCCTAATCATGTTTTCTATCACTCTCCCTCAGAACTTGACTCTTTGTTTTCTCCTCCATGTCCATGTTTTCCTACATGGAATCCTAGTGTGGGTTAACTTGGGTGGCCTTTGTACTTCCTTTTCTTTATTTTAAAGTAATAGTGTTACTGACTCTTTTTTCGATATGGGACTTTCAATGAAATTTCAAAACCCAATTTTAAAAATTGCGAGGACGCAATTTCTTAAGGGGGGGAAGATTGTAACGACCCGAGATTTTGAATAAATCTTGTTTCCTAATTTTGTGTGTTATTTTATTTTTTATACTCAACAAAACTGTTTCATTTGATAACATGAGTATAATTAAAATGAGACCGTTGGATTTTGACTGTTATATGACCATTGGTCAATATGACCGCTGGAAACTAAACGTTTCGATTATTGTCTCTAAATACAAGTAATCTTGTTTAATTAATATAGAAAGAAGATTCGATGGTCTCACCTAGTAGTCTTGGACCGATCGAAGCCCATCTAACAGAACTTGGGAAGGAGGTAGCACCATTGGGCTTTGATCTGGACCAAACCCAATCCGAACTTCATCGTGTGAAGCTAGAACGGAATCGACTTCGCGAGAAGTTCAAACTGATAGAAATTACTACTCGTACGATGTTGGTCGAGCCTCCCTCAGATTCTCTCACCTTAGCACACCTTACACTTAGGTCCTATGCTGGTGTGATAAAGGGCTATGTAAGGAGACCGTAACTGGCTTGTGTAATCATTTGTTTTAAATAAAAATTGGGATTTCTTCTTATGATGAAGTTTATGAATTTTCAAATGACCGGATAAATATAGTATGAATATTTTTTTATGAATTTTAGAAAAAGGATATTTTAAAAAAAGTTTATGTAAACCTTAAATAATTAAAAACGTGTAATGATATTCAAAAAATGGTCTTCTACAATTATGTCCAGTATGAAATTTAGATTCTAATAAGATCAACTTGATTTTTGATGAATAGTAAATTATGAATAGTGATTTTATGCTTAGGATTAGTAATGTGACCAAATGGATTAGTAGTCTCACTTAAATAAATCATTAAAATAATCTAGGCACCTTGATTAAGTAATGTGATTCAATAAAATGGTTAAATAACGGTTTCATAAATTATTAGTCAAGTATTAGTTTTTTTGGGTGAATAGCATTTTTTAAATTAAAAATCTAATTAAAATTATTTAGAAAATTATTTTTATAAAATGGATTTCATTTTTGAACTCGGAGCATCGATATTATGTTAAGGTAATTTTTGGGGATTTTTCTGAAAAAATGAATTTTCGGTGAATAGTGTATTTATTTAAAAATTAAATTAAAAATATTTAGAAAATTATTCTTATAAAATGGAGTTCATTTTTGAAATCAGAGCATTGATATTTGGTTAAGGTGAAATTTTGGGATTTTTCTGAGAAAGTTGAATTTTTGATGAATAGTGAAAATACAGTTTTTAAGTTACGGGTGTTTAATGACATCATTAAATGATGTATTAAGTATTTAATCAATTTGGTTGACTTATGAATAGTAATATAAGGTATGAGGTGTCCCAAGTGGCCAATACCATGGGAAAATACCATGGTCAAGCCCATGGTTTTGCCAAAACCACTAATGAGGTGTCCCTTGACCATTAATGTCGTGTCCCCTCACTTTCCCTATAAATACCAAGCCATCCTCTCATCCATTCGACTCCCCACTCGCCCCCAACGAAGTTCTGGTCTCATTACCTCCCAAGGAGTCCTCCCAAGGTGCCCCTAAGCCCTCAAGGTCCCAACCTTTGAGTTTTAAGAGTTACGTTTTAAGGTAAGGGATCCGACCCCTCTCTTTCTTTTCAAGTGATCTCTTTTAAGTCATTTCCTTTATGCTCCATGTTCTCATGTTGGAGGATGTTATTTTATATTCCTCTTACTGCCCTTTTCATGTTCATATAATTATAGATCCCCTCTTACTCTCATTATTTCGTTTTATGAATGTTTAAGTGGCGCTGTTAGGTTGCCGGAATTTTTGTAACGGATTCTTTCTCCCTTCTCATTTTTCAAGATCTATTTTCATGTAAAGTCTTTCAAGTTCCTTTTTATTATGTTGGGGTATGATATATATATCTATCATACTGATATTTTATGATCATATGATGAGAGACCCCATTTTATCTCTTCAATTCAGTATTTTGATGTTTTAAGTGGCGCCGTTAGGCTGCCGAATTTTTAAGTGGTTCTTTCACCCTTCTCATTTTCAAGTTGTACTTTCATGTCAAGTCTTTCAAGTTCTTTTTTATTATGTTGGGGTATGATCTATATATCTATCATACTGATATTTTATGATCATATGATGAGATACCCCATTTGATCACTTCAATTCAGTATTTTGAAGTTTTAAGTGGCGTCGTTAGGCTTCCGAATTTTTAAGTGGTTCTTTCACCTTTCTCCTTTTTCAAAGTTCTAATTCCATGTCAAGTCTTGCAAGTCCCTTTTTATTATGTTGGGGTATGATCTCTATATCTATCATACTGATCTTTTATGTTCATATGATGAGAGACCCTATTTTATCTCATCAATTCATTTTTGGTTGAAGTTTATGTGACGTCGTTAGGCTGTCGAGTTTTCATAAGAGAAATCTTATTTTTTTCTTCCTTTCATGTTCTTCATTTAATATGGTATATTTTCAAATTTCATTACCATGTTCTTAAATCCCTTATATTCTGTTCCTCTACTGTTTTATGGGTCATTTATGAATGTTTTACCCATGTCCCCTCTCTTTTCTATGTTTTCTAAAACCCTGTAACATAGCCGTTATGCTGCAGAATTTTCGTCTCAAAATGCCTCTCTTTTTCTCAAAATTATTTTATGTTATTAAGTGAATACTCAAAGCTATTTATTCTACAGGTGTATTCACATATATATCAAAATGTTCTATTTCAAATTCTGTTATTTACATACATGAAACCCGCTTTCCTTTTTCCGTGGGTTTAATGTGACATAAAGATCATGTCTTAAAAGCAGTTTTTAAAAGGTTATGATTATGTAATGAAACTCATTTATTTTATGCTATATGGGTTATTTATGAAATGTTGATGATGATAGATGTGGCTCACATGATAATAAAGGAAAATTTAAGGGTTCTCCCTGATAGCGCTCCAATGCATTGGGTAATGATGTAACCACTAGAGATTACAATTTTCACGATATCTTGGTGAATAACCTTGGTAATTTTCAAATGACACCTTGGGGATGGACCTTGGTGATATGTTCATGATTTTCTATGTTAAATGATGTATCCACCTCTTCAAGTTATGAAAAATGTTATTTTTATTATGATATGCCTCATGATTTCTTTCTCATGCCTTAAAGTTCTTTTCATGACCTTATTGAAGTATCTCAAGTTCACATGTAAAATGTTTCTCTTGTTTCCCTTACTGGGCCTTCTGCTCACCCTTTCTTTTGACGTATGTCCCTAGGTTATGAGATGCAGTAATGAACCTAAGATGAACATAAGGATAATCCTTTCAAGTGTTTAAGAAGAATGTTTTTTTTGTTTCATGTATTATGTTCCCGGTTTCCAAGACACTAAACCTTAAAGATCCTCAGTTTTTTTAATGTAATGAAATTTTATGTGACAAAAAGGCGGGATGCTATATCAGGGCCATATTATCAATCGTTCCCACACAAGACCCTCGGAATCCACACATAAACTGAGGCATCCCCTCTTGGATCCTCAAAACTAGCTCTCAATCAAAGACATCCTCTCTAAACCCTGGTAACCACCAAAATCTCGGGCCAATCCCTAACACATGAAACATCCTCAAGCGGTCCTCAATGGCCTCCAACCCTAAGGAAGACCACAGGGTGTGTGTTCGTAGAACCACACGCCCTGGAGATGGGATTTCCGACTGGAAACCCCTCCGAACCCTCCTAAAACCTCTGCTTTTCCCAAATATGTACACAACGACCCCCATGGGGTCTCTAACAGTCATAACAAGACATTAAAACTTGAAAAAAAAACTAATCTATGGGGATTTGGGGCATAAAACTCAAAACTGGCCTACCTCGTGGCTTAAACGCTGAAGCTTTGGGTTAAAATTTTCTCCCGAAAGCTGCTGCACCTCGATTTGGTACCGATCTACGTTAAGGAAGAAGTACAGGGACATCTCCCCTCCTCCTCTTGGTCTGGCCATCGCGCACGAGGGAGGTTCCCTCCCCTCACTTGCTGTGCGTAGGAACCCCAAAAATGGGGGGGGCTTTTAATTTAATTAATTAATTAATTAATTAATTTCCCATTTAACACCCATCCTGATTTCTGGAACCCGAAACTAGTTTCTACCTCGCCTAGGAACTACCCCCCCAGTCGGACACAACTTCAAATTCAAAATCTCTGTCTGACACTGCGTTCAAGAGATACAGCCACTCGAAACCTCCGGACTAATTTAGTATTTAATTAACTAAAAATTTAATATTCGACCAAAACTCTAACTACTCAAAATTTCACCAAAACTGATGTCATTGGGTAAAAACCCTATTATGGGGCTAACTAAGTGGTCAGAAATATTATTGGAGACCATCTGCTCTGGTAAAATGACCATTATACCCCCCATGAGCACCTGCAAACAAAAATTTAAATCTCTTCTCAAATTTCAAAGTCCAGAAAACTCGGGTATCTACAACCTCCCCACTATAAAGCTTCTCATCCTCGAGAAGTATTGGTGGTCTTCTATCCACACATCCCGAACCACATTGGTCATCACCCAAAGCTCAACTCGCTGTGTTCTACTCAAAGATTCCAAATGAATTTCTCTGCATAACTTTGTAGAGAGGGAGTACAACCCATCAATGGCCAAGCCACCACTTTCCACCATTAACAAACCACTGGGATAGTGCCTAACCTCACTTTTCCATCCCAATACGCCGCATTATCATTTAAAACACATTATCACACTCATGGTGCTCCCCACCATAGAAATCAACTCACTTTTCCCATTTTTGAACCATGATGCTTCCCATCGTGGTAGTCACCTTTCAAAACACATTCTCATGGCCTAACAACCTGCTTGACGTGGTCCTTACTGTATCCTCGACCCTTCCCACACTAGGGTCACACCACCATACCCGGTTTGGTACTTGTCACCATAGGATCATCCTTATCGTCACCTCATAACTGGACAACCTTTTCCGTATCCCATGACTCAATCATGACCAACCCTGGAGATGGACGTGGCCATCTTACTCCCACCAGAGCAACAAAACCAAACAAATACTATTTCCCGTTCCCGACATTCGAGAATGGAACCCATGGTATTCATTGATATCTAACCCATCATAGGGGCCTCACTCACAAAAATCCAATGGTGTGCTCCGCACCATGCGGTTTCAAACACACCACTCTATGTGGAAAACCTCATAGGAGGACCCTTATCAACCATATGAAGCATCTATAGAGCATGGAATAAAGCTGGTGCTCTCTTAGCATACTCAGGATGATGTTAAGATATTGGGCATGATCGTCTTTAAACTGTGAGTATACTAAGAAGTCATCGACGAATACTATCACAACCTTATCCATTATAGAACATCATAGTTCTATACCAAGGACTTGGGTCACCATGCCCACAAGATTCTTATCACACCCGCTACAATTCTCAGCCCATTCACGGTCGTGAGACCAACTCTAGAACCTCATACATACACTCCTGTAACGTTTGATCCACAAACTAAACGATACGGCGCACCACCAATACCCGTGTTTCCTAGTTTCCTCTATCATAAAGCCATTATGTGCCCTTTTGTAACCCATCCTCAAAACCTTCTCTGACTCCAACACATCACCTATCACGAAAACTCAACTCAGAAGTTAAACCATGCAAACTCGAGCATTCTTGTGCTCCTGATCCATCCCAAAGACACCAGGCTCAATTCTCCTGCACAACTATTTCTTGGTCTAGGCACCTAAAAGAACCTGCCCCTCCTAAAACCAAACACAAAACACAGTTTCTGGCACACAAACTCACCATCTCAAAAACCAAATGCATCTAACAAGCCTAAACCTCAAACCCAACTCCACCCTTCGTAGAACATTTCCACATATCCAAAACATCCATCTATGCCTCACACGCTGGAAGGCACTCATAACTCGGTCGACCCCTATAACGGGTCACCCTCATGGTCAAACGGATTTGATTCCCTCTAGTCTGGAGTCACGTAAAAATGTTCACTAGGCCCTCCCACCTAGCCCTTCCGATCAAGTCTCATATCACAACACTAGGTCCAAATATCTAGGTCTAAGCCAACTCACAGAAGGTCAATGTTAGAGTTGGTTCCCTAGAAACCAACTTCTTTGTACTTTATGATAAACCTATATTCATAGGATTAATATTTATAAACTCTTTGTCACATCATGATTGTTTTTCTACATGACATAGTATGTGATAGAGTTCTAAGAATAACCGTCACACTAAATGGTCAAGCAAATCCCTACTATGTTGAGAACCCAGAAGTGCTATGACACTATTCATGAATATATGTTCTATTTCTGGATGATATCATTTGAATGGACATAAATGATACAGGATATCAGGGGTGGGGACTCATGAAACTTTGGGGCATCTTCTCATGGTGTGCGCCCTTGGTAATATCCAGAGGGATATTATGAGAACAAGATCAGCTAGTAGAAAATCCACATACATAAGTGTTATTGGATGTTCCTATCTGAGGACATGTGTATTGGTCCTTAGAATTAAATATTATTAGTAATTGGTATTATGACTCTCGCACTTATAAGTATTGAATAAAACTGTGATGAATGATGTTCGCGGTGTGGTAGTATATGTTGGGTGCATCATGAGTAATACTGCATTAATGAATAATCTGAGAAAGGATTTGTCACTTCTACGGAAGTGGATATCTCAGGACCTTTGATGGAAATGATATAGCCAAACTAAATCCATGACCATGGGGTTCTCTAGGTAAGTTCAGTTCTGGGAAGTTCAAGAATGATAAATCAAACACATGGGTTGATGGAACTTGCTTGCAACCCGCTTGATTAGAGATATCAGGACAAAGAGATTATATTACACGGTAAACGTTTGTTTGAGGTCACATGTCGTTGCGACGTCAACTTTTTTCTCTTGGGTTCCTTGACCCGTTGCTAGACAGTAATTTTGGACTTTAGGCAAGCCTGCCTAATGCCAACGAGAAAAAGGTCTAGAGGGCAACTCGTCCATCCTGATAAGTCACATTATCATTTTAAACTCATCATCACACTGATGGTGCTCCCCACCATATAAATCAACCCACATTTCTCGTTTCTGAAGCACGACGCTTCCCATCGTGGAAGTCGCCTTTCAATACACATTCCCAGTGGCCCACCAACCTACTCAACGTGGTCCTCACTGCATCCTCGACCCTTCCCACACTGGCATCACATCACCTTACCCGGTTTGTTACTTTCCACCAAAGGAGTATCCTTATCATCGCCTCATAACCGGACAACCTTTTCCCCAGCCCATGCCCCAATCACAACCAACCTTGGAGCTGGACGTGGCCGTCTTTCTCCTACCAGAGCAACAAAACCAAACAACTACTATTTCCCTTTTTTGGCATCCGAGAATGGCACCCATGGTGTTCGTTAATATCTGACCCATCATCGGGCCTCACTCACAAAAAGCTGATGGTGTGGTCCCCACCATGCAGTTTCAAACACCTCGCTTTATGAGGAAAACCTCATAGAAGCCCCCTTATCAACCCTAGGAAGTATCTATAGAGCAAGACATAGAGACGATGCTCTCTTAGCATACTCAGGACGATGTCAATATATTGGGCATGATCGTCTCTAAACTGCGAGTATACTAAAAATTCATCGACGAATACCATCACAAACTTATCCATTCCTGAACAACATAGTTCTATCCCAAGGCCTCGTGTCACCATGCCCACTAGCCTCTTATCACACCCACTACTATTCTCATCCCATTCACAACCGCGCGACCAAATCTAGCACCTCATACATACACTCCTGTAACGCCCGATCCAAAAAATAAATGATAAGGCACACCACCAATACCCGCATTTCCAAGTTTCCTCTATCACAAAACCATTACATGCCCTTGTGTAACCCATACCCAAAACCTTCTCTGACTCCAACGAGACACCTATCATGAAAAATCATCTTAGAAGTCTAAACCATGCAAACTCGAGCACTTCTTGTGCTCCTAATCCAGCCCAAAGCCACCAGGCTCAATTTGCCTGCACAACTATTTCCTGGGAAATCCACCTGAATGAACCGGCCCCTCCCAATACCAAACACAAAACATAGTTTCCGGCACACAATCTCACAATCTCAAAAATAAAAGGCATCTAACAATCCTAAACCTCAAACCCAAATGCACCCTTCATGGAACATTGCCACAAGTCCAAAACACCCATCTGGGCCTCACACACCGAAAGACACTCATAACTCGGTCCACCCCTCTAACAGGTCACCCTCATGGTCAAACAGATCTCATTCCCCAACCGTGAGAGTCACGTCAAAAAGGTTACTAGGCCCTCCCTCCTAGCCCCACCGATCAGGTCTAATATCACGACATTAGGTCAAACCACCTAGGTATAAGCCAACTCACAGAAGGTGACAACTCACGGGGCATCCAAAAGCGCCCCTCTCATCATCGCACGACATAAAATAGACAAAACAACCATTTCTAGGGTCCCACACCATAAAAGGTGTCATGTACCAACCAACTGCTCGTAATTAGGGCATCTGTCCTCTCCGAGCATCTGTACATCAGACCGCTCCTCGGAGGACCTGAACATACTACTCACCTTAAACAAAACCATCTACAAGGGGTCCACAGTCCAAGGATCATACCATACTTACCCACTAGGGTCACTATACCAACCGCACACAAAACCACACCAGTGCCACCACCATTGAGAATCCAAGTGTAGATCCACATAACCTACTATTAGAAGGAAATACGTAAAATAACACACTAGCAAGCCTATAACATGGGGATATTATGTTCCTATCATGATGCATGAGATGCCTCTTGCCTCTGTAGGCCAAGAGTTAAAACAAACTCACTCACCTCTTGCCAACGGGCCAAGAGCCTATAATCCATCATAAACCGTAAAACACAAGAAACATGTGCGTCGATCTAAGCGAAAATCATATACAACCACAACATCACAAATCCAGAACATTAATTCCAGTCTCTGGTAACTTGGACTTCCTACCGGAACAGGTGTTTACGACACATCAACTCGTTATCCACCACAAAATCTGACACATTACTATATCTCCTATCTACCAAACCCAAAATAGTTAAATAATTGGAAAGTAACTTCTCTGATACCACTTTGTAACGTCCCGACCCGGTAGTTGTTAAGCTGGTGCTTCGAGCCGATTCGCCACCAGACCTTTAGAGCACCTCTTCGTATGCCAGAGGATGCCGACTAGCAATGGGTGTCTAAGGTGAATTTGTGAGGAGACTATACCCCCATATTAGAGTGCACAAAAAGAAGTAAATAACCAAATAACATATACATCCTGATAAGGTGGAAAAATAAACTACAACTGAATGGTGCTGTAATAAGATGAAAATGAAGTAAAGGATCGAACAACCATGTAATACATACAACCATGATCGCCTTGGGGCTGATCATATAGAAAGAAATAAACTGAAAATTTAATACAAAATGTTTCATTGCAAACATTGGGTTGTATCACGTACCTGGTCTCCAGTACCCTTTCAAGCTACTCTAGCCCGAACAGTCGACTCCACACGAGCATCCCACTCAATCATGAAATCCGAGTCCTGAGCCTAATCCACTGTTCATCTGTGCTCAAACTAAAAGAAAATAGAAGGTCTTTACGCACACCGAGGTGCACGTACATGGGTGAGAAATAAATCCCAGTAGGCCACCCCCAATAGTGAACCAATAAGCTGCTGCCATAAGTGCATGCTCATGCAATATGCCCAGCCTAACTAATATACAATAGAAAAACAAAATATAAATAAACAACCTTCGATCTATAGGTCCATGACCTCGACCAATCATACATGCTTTTGCCAATTCTCGAATATCTCTAAGCTTGTCTCAAGGACCGTGCATCCCAAACAACCTGCGGGCACCATACCCAAGGCATCCATAACCAACCTGACAAAACCGAAAACCCATCCTTCAGTAGTCTTATCAATCGGGATTCTAATGTAAGCCACCCATACCATGATCTCATAACCAAACATTGTCTCCTACTTGGAACCTCGACACATCTTTCCCCATTGCCACAGAAGAGTACTACCAATCCCAGACCTTCGGTCTGACAAATATATCATGGATCGTAACCATAGTGAATGAAACATCAGTCTATCACATAAACCATATATATCAAATCAATATTGCCTAGAGCATTAGTTCGGAATCTTAACAATAATTCACAATGGTCACTGGTACACACACAAGGAGCCTTAGTCCAAGTGTCCAATAGGGATCTGGTATGCCATGTACACTCATCCCAACCACTAGGTCACAAATCGAGAAATATGGAGCATCAGTCCATGAATCCAACCAGGACTCAGAACGTCATGTCTGACCACCCAAGATTGATATGGAATTCCATGTCCATACCATTGGGTTCAGGTGCACCAGTCCTTCCCCTGAAAATGATGGTGCACCGGGGTGTGGAGCATCAGTCCAACCTTCCAAAACCATTCATCATGGGTCGACAAACATGGAGCATTAGTCCATGAATCCAACCAGGAACAATGACTGGCTATACGTCCCTCTCAGCCAGTAACATCTTAGCCCCATCATCTCATACGTCATCCCGGGTCCCAAGGAACACCCATAACCAAACTAAATCATCACATGCACCCACTCAGGGTCATCCTATCAATAAGTCCCGCACATGACCCTTAGAATCCACACATAATTGGAGACATCCCTTTTTCGATACTCATAACTAGCACTCAAGAAAAGACATCCTCTCTAAAACCTGGTTACCACCAAACTCTCAGGCCAAGCCCTAATACAAGAAAAATCCTCAAGCGGCCCTCAACGGCCTCCAAATGATCCTTGATCAACGACATTACCCCATGACATCTAAAATCAATCTCATGCCACAAGTATTCTCAAACGTCAACCACGACATACACTGATCACTTAACCAGAAACCTACCCACAAAGGGCATCATCAAGAGTCCCTGACACAACTTCGCACCACAACAATAGTCTTCCATAACCACAATACTATGACGTCAACCTAGTTATAAAGGCTCCATCCAGCCTCATCCTCAAAACATAGGATTTAAACCTCGACTGCTCTAACCTCGAGTCACTAGTCCCGATTCGCAAGGACAACCAAGCTCATCTCATAGATTCCACTAATATGCTATCTTATAGGATTCATTTAAGAAACCTTATACAAAACACCATGATACGCTCATGCCATATCAAACAATGTGCTCACAACCCTCACTCGGGTCTCCCAGCTCAAAATCCATCCCACTAAAGGATTCTCAATCAAAACCTCAAGGAATTCTTCGTTCTAAAGAAAATTTGTCTAAAACGCCTTTTGGATGACCTCTATATGTCAAAAGGATCCCATTATCGCAATCTACGTAGAAAAACACTCCGAATGGACTACTCACATGCCCAATCCTGGCTTACAGGGAACAAAATGCCCAAGACCTCTAAGCTAGAAAAATTACATGGTGTGTACTTTAGAGTACATGACGTGTACTCTAATCTCTCCTCTTGTCCATGTACTTTTACATGGGAAGAGCAACATGGGGTCTCTCTATATAAAATAACATGGTGTGTACTTTCCAAAAAACATATTTCCCTATTATTTTTCACATGGCTGGACACACGACCATGTGCTACTACACGACGTGTCCTCAGAGAACACTACATGTACTCAGTGGACCCGATGTGTACTTATGAAAAGTCCTTCCCTGAGCAAGAAGAACACATGATGTGTGTTTATAAAACCACACGCCATGGATATGGGATTTCTGACGCGAAACCCCTCTAAACCCTCAGAAAACCCCCATTTTCACCAAATAAGTACACATCGTCCCTCATGGGGTCTCTAGCAGTCATAATAAGGCATTAAAACTTGAAAACAACTAATCTATGGGGATTTGGGACATAAAACACAAAACCGGCCTATCTTGTGGTGTAAACACCGAAGCTTCAGGTTCAAATCCGCTCCTGGAAGGTGCTGCACCTCGACCCGCTCTCTATATACGTCAAGGACGAAGTACGACGACATCTCACCTCTTGTTATGACCTTCGTGTGCGAGGTAGGCACCCTACCCTCTCTTATTGTGTGTAGGAACCCAAAATGGGGGGGGGGGACTTTTAATTTAGTTTAATTTAATTAATTAGTTACCCATTTAACACTCATCCCGAGTGAAGTATTCTCAATCCAAACCTCAAGTAAATCCTTGTTCTGAACCAATTTTGTCTAAAACACCTTTTGGATGACCTCTATATTTCAAAAGGATCCCATCATCGCGATTTACGTGAAAAAACACTCTGAATGGACTACTCACATGCCCAATGCTCGAAAAAGGGAACAAAATGCCCAAGACCTCTAAGCTGAAAAAAGTACATGGTGTGTACTATAGATTACATGGCGTGTACTCTAATCTCTCCTTCTGGCCATGTACTTTTATAGGGGCAGAGCAACATGGGGTCTGTTTGTGTAAAAGTACACGGCATGTACTTTCCAAAAACCATATTTCCTTGTTCTTTTTCACATGGTTAGACACGGGGCAATGTGATCCTACACAATGTGTACTCAGAGGACATGACATGTACTTCTGAAAATCCCTTCCACAAATAGGAAGAACACATGGCGTGTGTTCATAGAACAACATGCCGCGGAGACGGGATTTTTGACGAAAAACCCCTTTGGACCCTCCCGAAACCCATGTTTTCCCCAAATAAGTACACATCGACCCCCCATGTGGTCTCTAGAAGTCATAATAAGGCATTAAAACTTGAAAACAACTAATATAAGGGGATATTTTGCATAAAACTCAAAAGCGGCCTACCTCGTGGTGTAAACGTCGAAGTTGAAGGTTCCGGGCGCAACGGAAGCTCATGGGTGGATGTGCCCACTTGACCTTTTGTTATTAGAATTGATCAATCCGGGATCAATACGATGATAAACGCCAGACTCCACGGATCAAATCAAAAAAATAGACAAAGAAGAATAATAGTCCCAGAACCATAAATGTGGATCTTCACAGATTGATTATAATTAATTTAATTAATTGAAAAGAAGTACCTTTTATGGTGTTCTTTCTTCATTAATATTTCTAATCACATTCTGATGTGATTCGTCATTGAATCACAGAAGCCAAGTGTAGAATTATTCTAGTGGTGATCCACATGTGCACCACGTATCCCTGGACGTCACCAAAGGAGTCTTTGGGTGCTAGCGTAGAGAAGCCTTTGCTTGCGTTGTCCACCTAGATCACTTTGATCCAATGGAGGAGGATCTCTCTCGGTCTTGAGAGCGTTCTTGGAGGAAGAAGTTCTTTCGGCCTTGAGAGAATTATTTAGAATTGTTGTGCACAATGATTAAGGAGAAGTTTTGGGGTTGTAAGGATATTTATAATCGGGTTTGAGGTTATAGAGTTATGACAATAAATAAACGTGTTACGCATTTTATTTATTTCATTAACCCTTATTCAAACCCCCCATGTCGAATCATTAATTCCTTGACATGCGTCCAAACTGATTATAATAAATATCATTTAATAAAATAATATTATTTCCTCAAAATCCCGACTGGAAAAACTACACGGCGTGTAATCCTTAATACAGGGCGTGTACTTGTTTTTCATAAAACTACATGGCGTGTAATCATTAACACACAACATGTACTTGTTTTTTCATTTCCTTTCCAAAATTAAAACTACATGGCATGTCATCATTAATACAAGGTGTGTATATCTTGTTTTAATTTTATTTTTCCTCCATCATTAAAACTATTTAGGCTTTCTTGAATAATTATTAAACCACGTACGGGAATAATCTTTATTCTACTTGAGATACTTGGATACACTTAGTGTGTGACCCTCTTGGCCTCTTTCTCGTTGGCATTAGGCGGACTTGCCTAAAGTCCAAGACTACTGTCTAGCAATGGGTCAAGACACCCAAGAGAAAGAAGTTGACGCCACATTGACGTGTCACCTCATACGAAAGTTTACCATGTAATTTAATCCCTTTGTCTCAATATCTCATCAAGCAGGTTTCATGACAGTGTCATAAACCTATATGCTTGATCTGTCATTCTTTGACTTTTAGAAATAAACTCGTCGTGACACCATAACCATGGAATTTGTGCGACAGTTCAATTTCAATAAAAGGTCCTGAGATATCTACTTCCATAAATATGTAAGGGACAAATCCTTCATCGACTTATCCATTAACAACATGTCATTCGTGACGCACCCAACGTACCCTACTTCCCGCCAACTATCTTCGTGATGGTTTTCGTCAGCAAATCTAAGTGCGCGAGTCATGACATGAGTTAATGATAAATCTTCCAGTCTAAGGACCATTACACATGCTCGCAGATAGCAATGTCCGATGACACCAAGACATGCAGAATTACTATTGGCAGGTCTGTTCTTATAATCTCCCATCATGGAGATTACCAACTGTGAACTCAATGAGAGAGAGAGTATCGTCTTCTTATGAGTACTCACACATGAAGATATGTATACTATGTGTCCTATCATAGTATTTCATCCAACCGTAGAAATTTATTTAAGAATATTATTATAGCATTTCAAGGTTCTCATCATAGCGGGGATCTGCCATGACCTTATTAATGCAACAAATATTCCAGGACATTATTATATTATAGTCATGCAAAACAATGAACAATATATAATAAGTGTGAATTCACGTAATCAAAGTACAAACAGTTGGTTCTCAGGACACCAACTCTAATAGAAGCTTTGGGTTCAAATCTGCTCTTGGAAGCTGTTGCACCTCGATCCTTGATGGCACTTTCTTGCAATTTGTTTGATTCGAGATATTGGGACAAAGAGATTATATTACACGGTGAGCGTTTGTATGAGGTGACATGTCGTTGCGACATCAACTTTTTTCTCTTGGGTGCCTTGACCCGTTGGTCGACAATAATCTTGAACTTTAGGCAAGCCCACCTAATGCCAACGAAAAATAGGCCTAGAGGGTCACACACTAAGTGTAGCTAGTATCTCAGTTAAATAATTTATTTATTTAACAAGTTAATAAATATTATTCTCGGTTGTTGTTTAATAATTATTCAAGTATGTATCATCGCATTTATTTCATAGCTATTTATTCGAAAGAATATATTGCGGATGGAATATTTATTTATCGGTGAATAATGCAGTTATATTTATTTAATAAATAAAGAGTCATTTTTCAAGGTCAGATAAATATTGAGTAGGATCGATGGAACAAGTTATGGATTCAGTGATAAGTAATATTAAATATTATTTGTTAAATTATATTTAAATATAACGTTCAAATTAAGCACATGTCATGAAAATAATAGCATTGGTATTATTATTTGACATGGGGTTTCTCATGAATTAATAAATTAAGTGATGGCACATGTGCTAATTATTTATTATTATCTGGTGAATTAAATTCTACGTTATGTTATTATTCTCTATATTAGACCAGGGGTCATTTGACCACCTAACCAATCGTTGTGTGCACAACATCCTTGGAAAAAAGATATCGAGATTGGAGAACTCTTCTCTCTCCAAAAACGCTCTCCAGAACCAGAGATCCTCCTCCACCGGATCAAGGAGAACGTTTTAGAAGTGATTCTCAAGGCGATCGAAGGCGGACATCGCAAGCGCATGGATCTTCTGCGCTAGCACCCGGAAACTCCTTCGGTGACGTCCGAAGAAACGTGGAGCACGTGTGGATCACTTCTAGAGGATTGCTATTATTAGATTCTACATCGAAAAGAATCCGCATCTCAGACTCGTGGTCGGATACATCAACGAAGAAAGAATCACCTTGGAGGCATTTCTATAATTTTATTACATTAATTATAAACAAAATATGTCGATCCTCTCTTCTCGGTTTCGGGATATCTCCTTTATCTTTTATCTTTGATTCAATTCCATGGATACTGACGTTCATCGTCGTATTGATCCCAGATTAATCATTGATTATGAAAATTTGTAATGTTGGGTACACGCCCATCCTGCACTTTCGCTGCACCTGGAACCTTCAGTCATAAGTCAGAGGGCATCCACAAGTTCCTCTCTCATCATCACATGACATCAACTAGAAAAAATACCCATCTCTAGGGTCCCGCACCATAAAGGTGTCATATACCAACGAACTACCCACAATTAGGGAGTTCATCCTCTTGGAGCATCTTCACATTAGACCGCTCCTTGGAGGACCCGAACATACTACTAATCTAAAAAAACCATCTACATGGGGTCCACAACCCGAAACTAATACCATACTGACCCACTAGGGTCGCTCTACCAACCGCACAAAAAACCACACCAGTGCCGCCACCATTGAGCATCTCATGGTAGATCCCTAGAACCTACCATCAGAAGGAAATTTCGTAAAATCACACACTAGAAAACCAATAATATGGGGATCTTAGGTGCCTATAATGATGCATGAGACGCCTCTTGCCTCTGTAGGCCCAGAGTCCAAACCAACTCACTGGACTCTTACCAATGGGCCAAGATCCTAAAATCCAACATAAACTGTCAAACACAACCTACATGTGCATCGCTCGAAGCGAAAATCATGTACAACCATAACGTCACAAATCCAGAACATCAAACCCAGTCCATTGTAACCTAGACTTTCTATCAGAACAAGTGTTCGCAAGGCACCAGCCCAGTATACATCACTAGCTCTGACACATTCCTATATCTCTTGTCTACCAAACCCCAAATTGTGAAAAAACCGGAAAATAACTGCTCTGATACCACTTCGTAATGTCCTGACCCAGTAGCTATTAAACTGGTGCATCGAGCTGGTTCTCCACAAGATATCTAGAGTGCCTCATTGTATGACAGAGACTGAAGACTAGGAGCGGAGGTCTAAGGTTAATCTATGAGGAGACTATAACTCCATATCAAAGTGAAATAAAGAAGTAAATAACCAAATATCATACACATCATAGTAATGAGGAAAAATAAATAAACTAAAACTGAATGGTGTTGTAATAAGATGAAAATGAAGTAAAGCCCCAAAAAGCCATGTAATACTGATTTTATTAATATTTTAATGACTTATTATATACTCCCTTTACTTATTTTATATGTAATGTGCATAATTTGTGAGAAATATTAATGTTTTAATACTAAGTATAATTTTTGATCATTTTTAGAAGTAGTCCAATTGAGTCAGTTTACTATTTTATTTATAAATATCCCCCTACTGATCCAAATTGTGTGGTTTTTATTTTTTAGGATTCCTAATTTAATATACAACATTTCATTAGAAGGGATCATGGGACAATTCTTCCATTTGAAGTCCCATATGGACCACACAAGATGACCCAAAGAATTTGTGAAGAAACTGGACCATCCATGATGATTGAGTTATTGGTCTCACTCACGAATCCCATATTTTATGAAACTCCACTATGTGTTCTTGATTATCCAAAAATAATCATGGATAAAAATTTCAAGGCCCAACTCTAAGAAAAAGGGGCCCAAATGAAACTTTTAAGTCCAGCCCACCATTCTGTCTGGGAATTAAAATCAGGACACAATTCATGACATATCCTAGGATTTAATCATCAAATAGAGCTGATATTTTTCAGTGTGAAAGAGGTGATATAGGTTCTTGACTTTGTTGAAGACAAAATTTGGTTTTGAAGGCATATTCCTATTCAAAAACCCTTTCACGTTTTGGACTTCAAAAAGACTGGATTGAAATGGACAGATTAAAATTGTTTAATTATCCTACCATAACTTTGGCTAAATAGGTCCAAATGCCTCCAAATGTTGAGAGTAGTCTTCAAAAATTATTATATAAAACATTGAAGAAGGAGATATTTCCAGATTCTGCTGTCTGGATGTCCAAATCGTCGAGCCAGGTGGAGGTACAGATTGGGAATGCAAACAGTCCACTTTCTTAGGCTATAAAGACATCCCCCTCCACTCCTTCAAAGGGGTTGGAATTTCAGAAGATAGGAGCATCAATTGTAACTACCAAAGCCTTACCAAATGCTTGGGATGACCTTCCATACTCAAGTTTTCACATTAGATACCATTCCTCTTCTCTTTGTTCCCTTTCACTTTTGTGTCGTTCTTCTTTTGTAATCTTGTATGTTTGTGTTTTGTAATTCTGTTTTAATGAAAGTTTCTTCTTCAATATCTCTTATTCTCATCCAACTTCAGTAGTTTAATATTAATGTTCTTAAAATAGTTTAAATACATTTGAATCCCCTTCCCTTATTTTTCTTCCTCATTCAATCAAAAATCCGTTTTTAATTATCATCATTGTTTGTGTGCGTGTGTTCGACGCACCACTCTTTTCCTATCCCTTTCTTTTTCTTATCTTCTTAAATTATAATCATAATCATTATAACCAGATTATTAAACACCCAAACGGATGAGTAAATCACTCATTGGGGTGAGTTATAATTTAGGTATGTTAAGTGATTGAGATATTTTGCTCGTTGAATATTCTTTGAATTAACATTGTGTATGTTGGACTTAACAAGTCATGGATTAATGACTTGTTTTGTTTAACATGTGGTTTCCATGGATAATTGGAACCATAAATACACCACCATCAATAAGCTCTGATTGATATTATAACCTTAAGTTAAGTTAAGGCTTGGATTAAAGCCTTAACACTTAGTAATTCTAATCAACGTCATCTTGTGACATGAGTATTAATTTAATGCAATATAAAGCAAAGCTCAAGGATATCACAAGATTAACCACCTAATGATGAACTCACCCCAATCTTTATCAATTTGTTAAATAAAAAATCATCCATAAATTATTTCATATTATCTGGAAACAAATCCCCCAATCATAATATAATAAACTAAAAACAAATGATTATTACAAAGTATCATTGCCGAGGATTCAACCCGAGTGCTGCTATACACATTAGCAGAGCACCAAAACCTTGACCGGTCGATAGGCGACAATCAAACGTGCATTTAAAATGGTTCCATTGATGGGTATGGTGCTTTATGTAGTCATTAGTTTCTGGTTATTGTAAAAAAACAAAAAAAAAAACAAAATTTGAAAAAAAATTGATAAAAAAAACACAAAGAAAAACCCACCTTCTCATAAAAATCATAAACTGAAAAAAACAAAAAAAAACTATCTTCATCTTTCTTCCAAATATTTCTGAATTCTTCGTAGCCTCCTAAACAATCCATCGGATTTTCTTGACCCTAAAATTGAGCGAACACTTTGCCAACTTAGGAGGAACATAAGAGATAATCAAATAATTCAAGAACCAGTCTTTGTCCAACAAATTAAATTAGATATGACCAATCCTAGGGAACAAACAGTTAAAGAAATCTCTGCCCCTGATATGAATTACAAACCTCTTGGTATTCAATATCCAAACATAGAAGCTGACTTCAAACTCAAATCGGGTTTGATTCATCTTCTTCCACATTTCCACGGGCTAGCCGGTGAGGATCCACATCTCCACCTTAATGATTTCCAAGTGGTGTGCTCTACCATGAAGCCTCAAGGGGTTTCCGAGGAACAAATAAAACTCAGAGCATTCCCTTTCTCCCAAGATGACACTGCTAAGTCGTGGCTTTACTACCTCCCTCCTGGTTCCATAACCACATGGAATTTCATGAAGAGACTTTTCTTAGAGAAATTCTTTCCTGCTTCTCGTACTGATTCTATCTGAAAGGAAATAAATAGTATCCATCATTTCCCATGTGAATCACTCCATGAGTACTGGGAGAGGTTCAAAAATCTTGTTTCAACGTGCCCACACCACCAAATTCCTAACCAAATCTTGATCCAATACTTCTATGAAGGGTTATTGGCAATAAAGAGAACTCTCATTGATGCCGCAAGTGGCGGTGCTCTTGTTGATAAAACTCCCACAGCTGCAAGGGATATCATAAGTAACATGGCTGCAAACACACAACAATTCCATACTCGAGCACATTCTCAAGTCAAAAAATCCCAAGATAATCAATCAATTGAGCTGAACAAGATTACGGAGTGGATGAGTGAACTTACAGTTCTTGTGCGACAACTAGCTGTGGCTACCAAATACCCAACCTCATCTTCTCCGCAATCAATGTTTCCTGGACCTGTCAAAAACTATGGAATCTGCAACTCTTCATCTCATCCAATAGACACATGTCCACAACTTCAAGAGGATCAATCTGATTCATCTGGACCAATGGAGATCAATACAGCATATGCTCAGTGGAACACCAACCCTCAACTATCAGGTCAGTTTGTTAGAAACTTCAACCAACATCACACTGAGCCCTTATCTTCTTCCTATAACCAAGGCCTAAGGTATGGTAATCCCATCTCTCATCCCCCTCAATTCCCTCCTCAAAACCCAAAACAGTTTCAATATGGTCAAGGTGTTGGTAATTTCCAACAACCTTATCCTTCTATTCTTCAACCTCAAAGGAACAATCCTCCTCCCGAATTCCATTATCCTAGTGATCCTTCCCAATTCCAAAACCAATACAATCGCTTTCCCAAGAACCAAAATCTAGGTAATCCCAATCCGGGACAATCCTCTTCTTCCAAGAAACCATGGGAAAGTACAGTGAAAGATCTTTCCTCCTTCACCCGTTCCAGCCTCAAGAACATTGAAACCCAAATCGGTCAACTTGCATCCCACCTTAGTCAGCAGCAACCATCCAATTCTTCCCAACTTCCAGCTCAACCATTACCCAACCCTAAGGGTAATGTAAGTGAAATTGCACTTAGATCAGGAAAGAAAATTGTTATACCTCAAGATAAGTCATATAAACCACCTTTAAATGTTGACCTAGAAAATGAAAAGAAAAAGAAACTTGAAAAGGAACCTAAAACTATTTCTTCACCTCCTTCAATTCCACTTAGGAACCCAATTCCATTTCCTCAAGCCGTTTCTAAGCCAAATAAGTCCTTTGAACCCGATCCTGAAGTTCTCGACATGTTTAGACGTGTTGAAGTCAACATTCCCCTCTTAGATGCCATAAAACAAATTCCTAAGTATGCCAAGTTTCTCAAGGAGTTGTGTACCCACAAGAGGCATATTAGGACCTTCGAAAATGTTTCAACCCAATATTCCGTACCCATTAAGAGCAAAGATCCATGGAAATTTACAGTTCCATGCCAAATTGGAAGTTCCAACATTGATGATGCACTCATAGACCTAGGAGCCTCAACTAATGTCATTCCCAAATCCATATTCTCCAACCTTGGTCTAGGTCCCTTATATCCAACAGGTGTTTTCATTCAATTGGCCAATCGAAGCACAATCAGTCCTGAGGGAATAATTGAGGATGTACTTGTCCGAGTCAATGATCTTATCTTCCCTGCTGATTTATATGTCCTTGAAATGGAAGATGAGACGACCTCTTCTCGATCTCCCCTAATTCTAGGAAGACCATTCCACATGACTACGAGAACCAAGATTGATGTCCATTCAGGCATCTTATCCATGGAATTCGGTGACCAACTGGTCAAGTTCAACATTTTACAAGCCATGCAATACCCATATGAGGATCACTCTCCATTGTCAATCCATGATTCTGAGGACACTTCTAAGTGTTAATCAAACCCCAATCCACCATGTTCTTCATGTTCTAATGCAAAGGATCTTGTGAAATCTGCACCATGATTAATAAAGTCATAAATGGTGAAGTTGATGTGGACCTTTCATTCATAGACTCTATCAATCTAGAGGATCTTGAAAACTCTCTTGAATCCCACATCAACTCTGATCTCTACTGCTCCACCTTGGATAATATTAAGAAGAATGAATCTGAAGCAACTGAAGTCCCTTCCTCCATTCCCGAGTTTTCTAACCCACAAATGAAATATTAGACTGATCTGAAACCTCTACTTGAACACCTAAAATATGCATTTCTTTTCCATGATCACTCATGTCCTATTATTATCTCTTCTTCACTTACTGAAACCGAAGAGTCCAAACTTGTTCAGGTGTAAGAGGAAAACAAAAAGGCCTTAGGGTGGACCCTAGATGACATACCAGGAATAAACTCTGCCCTTTTAATGCATCACATCCATCTTGAGGAATCATCCAAACCAATTAGACAACCACAAAGAAGACTCAATCAACTCGTACTTGAGGTAGTTAGGGAAGAGATCACCATGCTTCTTCAAGCTGGTATTATCTACCCAATTTCTGATAGTGAATGGGTTAGTCCAATTCACGTTGTACCTAAGAAGGGTGGGATAACTGTTGTCACAAATGAACATGGAGAGGTAGTCACAACTCGAGTGAAGAACAAATGGCATGTGTGCATCGACTATAGAAAATTGAATGTTGAAACAAGAAAAGATCACTAACCTCTTCCATTCCCTGATCAAATGATGGAACAATTATCCAGGAAGTCACACTATTGCTTTCTTGATGGATACACTGGCTACTTCCAAATCCCAATTGCACCTCAGGACCAATAAAGGACTATTTTCACATGCCCCTTTGGAACATATGCATATAGAAGAATGCCTTTTGGCCTTTGTAATGCTCCTGCAACATTATAGAGATGTATGATGAGTATCTTTTCAGAATTCATTGAACACTACATGGAAGTCTTCATGGATGACTTCACCATTTATGGCGAGTCATTTGAATATTGTTTGAATTCACTCTCTCTAGTCCTTCAAAAGTGTGTCAAGTGTAACCTTGTGTTAATTTTTGAAAAATGTAACTTCATGGTTGAAAATGGGATTGTTCTAGGGAACATAGTTTCAAAAGAGCGTATTGAAGTTGATCCTGCCAAAATTGAAGTGATCCAATCACTTCTTGAACCCAACTTTGTTCGAGACATCCATTCATTGCTCAGTCATGATGGTTTCTATCGGCGATTCATCCATAACTTTAGTAAAATTTCCCTCCCACTTACTTGGTTTCTGGTGTTTTTCCTGAAAATTTTTCAAAAGAACAAAAACTGAAGTTGAAAAGTGATTCAAAATACTATTTTTGGGACGAAAATAAACTTTGGAAAACTGCATCAAACATGGTAATTAGGAGATGTGTCAATGAAAATGAACATTCCTCCATCTTAGAATTCTGTCACTCACTTCCCGGAGGTGGCCACTTTGGACCACAAAGGACCTCCCGAAAGGTCCTAGACTCTGGATTCTTCTGTCCTTCACTCCTCAAGGACTCACATGAGTTCTATCAATCATGTCCCACTTGCCAAAAGTTTGGCACAATTTCAAAGAGAAATGAAATTCTCCAAAAACCATTAATTTTTTGTGAGACCTTCGATGTCTGGGGAATCGATTTTAGGGGACCATTTCCCCCTTCCAATGGATTCTCATACATATTTCTTGTGGTTTATTAAGTTTCTAGGTGGGTTGAGGCAAAACCCACTAGAAATGAGGATTCACATACTGTTAGTGAGTTCCTAAAGACACATCTTTTATAGATTTGGCACACCACGTGCCTTGATAAATTACTTAGGAACCCATTTTTGTAATAGAACCATGGAATTACTTTTGAAAAAGAATGGGGTTGTACATAAAACTTCAACTTAATACCACCCCCAAACAAATGGAATGGATGAACATTATAATAGAGAAGTGAAAAGAGTTCTACAGAGAATTGTAAAACCCACTAGAAAATACTGGCCTGAAAGACTTGGTGAAGCACTTTGGGCTTATCGAACTGCCTATAAAATACCCATTGGGATTTCTCCTTTTAGGATAGTTTTTGCTAAAGCATGTCATTTTCCAGTTGAAATTCAAATAAGTCATTTTGGGTAGTGAAAACATGTAATTTTGATCTTGAAAAATCCGGTGAAGAAAGATTGTTGCAGTTTGATGAACTGGAGGAGATTCGCCTTGATTCTTATGAGAATTCTAATCTCTACAAAGAAAAATCCAAGGCACTCCATGATAAACACATCATGAGAAAGGTATTTCATGATGGTGAAAAGGTAATTCTCTTGAATTCTCGATTTCGGCTTCACCCAGGTAAGCTTAATTCTCGTTGGGAAGGTCCTTTTGTTATTACTAATGTTTACCCATTTGGTGTAGTGAAAGTCCAAGACCCCTCTTCCAAAAGGACATTCACGGTTAATGGACATTGGTTAAAGCATCACCATGAGAGGACGCACAATCCTGGATCAACATCGACCTCCACTGGATCACCAACTTCTCCAGTCGACCTACCACTAGATGGAGATGGTGACCTTCCAAATCCAAACCATGGAGCACCTCTTTCCCTTTAACTCTCTCTCTATCTCTTCCTCTCTCCACCTTTTTCTTCTTCTTCCTCTCTCTTTCAAATTTTTACCACTTTCTTCATCAAACCCTTTCTTTTTCTCTTTCTCTTTTGTGTGGGTGTGTATTTTAATGAACACTAAAAACAACTAAAAAAATAAAAAAAATGTAAAAAAACCAAGATTCATAATTACTCACCTTTCAATTTTCAAATTTTGTCCAACCATTTTGGGGAGTCAAAAGACATGGTTTCATCTCAAAAATTTTGTGTTTTCATCATATATTTGGATAAAGAATTTTGTGTCAAGAATAATACATTTTGAATTCTTAGTTATTGATTTGGAAAATGATTTTCCCCAACCGTGAGAACCAACATTTTCTTTCATGTTAAGGCTACCTATGGCCATCTTTTTAAAATGTGTGTTTTCACCCCCATTTGTGAGTCTTGAGTTTGTGGACTTTTGAGCTGAATTTCCTACTTTAGTGTGCATTAATATAATAGAGGCATTTTCTGAACCATATGAGAATTATAATTGACAAATATACTCTCATTTCCCTTACATTAATCCTCCTTTTGAAATCCCCTTCGAGCCTACGAAAACCTTTTCTTTGATAGCCACATTAAAATACCAATACCGTTTCCCACACAATATCAACATGGATTTTCATTTCATAATTTTTCTTTTGAAATTTAAGTGTGTGGGGGGGATGGATTTTATTTTGGGTACCCTTTTTGAATTTCACCATGTTATCATATGATTGAGGGAAAGCATCCATTTCAGTGTGGGGGAGAGGTTGTCATTTAGTGTGTTTTGGGGAATGTAATGTACTTTTATTTATGTAATTTTGTAATTGTTATTGACAAGTGTTCAAAAAAAATCAAACAAAAAATCAAAAAAACAAAAGAAAAAGAAAAAAAAATTGGGTTGTTTCTTGGGTAGGTCAAAAATCACTAATCCTCAACCTTTGATCTTGTTATAACTACTACAATTAGTGTCATGAGGAGATCAATCATGGGTTGGGATATGAGTGTCAGATCTTTTCCAAGTTCAACTTTTGAAAATAGAGAAAAAAAAGAAACAAAAAAGAACACTTGCATTATATTCTTATGTAATTTGAAGAAGTTTTTTGGTTTGTAAATATCTCATCTTCTCATCCCCTTAAAATTTTCATCCTCTATTGTATCTTTCTTCACACAATCATTCCCTTGTAAATATGTGTTTTCATTTCCTTCAATGTTTTATTTCAAAAAAAAAATGTGCATTTCTTTTTCTATTGGTGTTTTACCCCTCTTCTTATCTCTTTGAAATTATATTCCTACCATCCCATAGCCACAGAAAAACCCTTTAAAATGACCTCTTGATTCTTGTGCACTTTGGCTAGGGATTGGAAGCTGAGAGCTCTTTCAAACTCTTAGATTTTCACTTTTGGTTGGTGAAAGAGTGAAACTCCACAAATGAATTTTATCATCTTGAGAGGTGTGAGTTTTGAGTGTCAACATTTTATATTTATAAATTTGAGCATGAAAAATATGAATTGGTTTTGGAAAATTGTTTCTGTAACAACTTGTGGTGGAATTCAAAATGGATGAGTGAAATAGTCTAAACCTCGCCTGATTTGAGAAAACAAAATTTTAATATTTGTTGGTGAGTGAAAATTATTTTGTCATGTTTTTATATTTGGTGCACATGAGGACATGCACAAGACAAAGTGTGGGGGAGTTGATGTTATTAATATTTTCATGACTTATTATATACTCCCTTTACATATTTTATATGAAATGTTCATAATTTTTGTGAAATATTAATGTTTTAATACTAAGTATAATTTTTGAGTGTTTTTAGAAGTAGTCCAATTGAGTCAGTTTACTATTTTATTTATATCTCTAACCCTACTGATCCAAATTGTGTGGTTATTATTGTTTAATATTCCTAATTCAATATCAAACATTTCATTAGAAGGGATCATGGGACAATTCCTCCATTTTAACACTCATATGGACCACACAAGATGACCCAAATAATTTGTGAAGAAACTAGATCATCCATGATGATTGAGTTACTGGTCTCACTCCCGAATCCCATATTTTATGAAACTCCATCATATGTTCTTGAATATACAATATAATCATGGATAAAAATTTCAGGGCCCAACTCCAAGAACAAGGGCCCAAATGAAACTTTGAAGTTCATCCCACCATTCTGGATGGGAATTAAAATCAGGACACTATTCATGACATATCTCATGATGTAATCATCAAATAGAGTTGAGATTTTTCAGTGTGAAATAAGAGATATATGTGGCCTACTTTTTTGAAGAAATAATTAGGTTTTGAAAGCATTTTCCTATTCAAAAACCCTTTCACATATTGGACTTAAAAAAGACTGGGTTGAAATGGACAGATTAAAATTGTTTAATTATCCTCGCCATAACTTTGGCTACATATGTCCAAATGCCTCCACATTTTGAGAGTAGTAGGCCAAAATTATTTTATAAAACTTTTAAGTAGGAGATATATCAATATTCCTCTGTATTTATGTCCAAATACTCGACCCAAGTGGAGTGACATATTGGAAATGAAAACAGTCCACTTCCTTGGGCTATAAATACACCCCCTCCACTCCTTCAAAGGGGTTGGAATTTCAGAAGATAAGAGAATCAATTAGCATGACCAAATCCTTTCCAATGGCTTGGGAGGACCTTCCATACTCAATTTTTCACTTGATATACCCTTCCTCCTCTCTTTGTTCCCTTACACTTTTGTGTTGTTCTTCGTTTGTAATCTTGTAAGTTTGTGTTTTGTAATTCTGTTTTATTGCAAGTTTCTTCTTCAATATCTCTTATTCTCATCCAACTTCTATAGTTTAATATTAATGATCTTAAAATAGTTTAAATACAGTTGAATCCCCTTCCCTTCTTTTGCTTCCTCATTCAATCGAAAATCCATTTTTAATTATCATCATTGATTGTGCGTGTGTGTTCAACGCACCACTCTTTTCTTATCCCTTTATTTTTCTTATCTTCTTAAATTATAATCATAAAAATTATAACCAGATTATTAAATACCCAAATGTATGAGTAAATCTCTCATTGGGGTTAGTTATAATTTAGGTATATTAAATGATTGAGATCTTTTTCTCGATGAATATTATTTGAATTAACATTGTGTATGTTGGACTTAACATGTCATGGATTAATGAATTGTTTTGTTTAACATGTGGTTTTCATGGATTATTGGAACCATAAATACACCACCATAAATAAGCTCTGATGGATATTAGAACCTTATGTTAAGTTAAGGCTTGTATTAAAGCCTTAACACTTAGGAATTCTAATCAACGTCATCTTGTGACATGGGTGTTAATTTAATGCAATATAAAGCAAATCTCAAGGATATCATAAGATTAACTACCTAATGATGAAATCACCCCAATATTTATCAATTTGTTAAATCAAACGTCATCCATTAATTATTTCATAAGCTCTGCAAACAAACCCCCCAATCAGAATACAATCAACTAAAAACAAATGACTATTACAAAGTATCATCGTCGAGGATTCGACCCAAGTGCTGCTATACACATTAGCGGAGCATCGGAACCTTGACGGGTCAATAGGAGACAATCGGCCGTGCATTTCAAATACATACATGCATGATCGCCCGAGGGCCGATCATATAGATAGAAATAAACTGAAAGGTAAATACAAGTGGTCCCATTGCCAACACCGAGCCGTATCACATACCCTGTCCCCAGTACCCTATCAAGCTACTCCAGCTTGACCAGTCGACTCCACACGAGCATCCCGCTCAACAATGCAATCTGAGTACTCAGCCTGAACTACTGTGCATCTGTGCTCAAACTGAAAGCAGACAGAAGGTCTTTACTTACATCGAGGTGCATCCTCAAGCGGCCCTGAATGGCCTCCAAATTATCTTTGATCAACGACATTACCCCAAGGCATCCAAAATTAATCCCATGCCACACATGCATTCTCAACTGTCAACCATGACATAAAATGATCACTTAACCAGAAACCTGCCCACCACGGGCATCATCAAGAGTCCCTAATACTCAACTTCACACCACAACGACACTCTACCATAACCACAATCCTATGGTGTCAACCTAGTTCTAAAGGCTCCATCCAACCTGATCCTCAGATATATATCTAAACCTCAACTGCTCTAACCTTGAGTCACTAGTCTTGATTCGTAAGGACAACCAATATCATCTCATAGATACTACTCAGATGCTATTTTCTGGGATTCATCTAAGAAACCTCATGAAAAACGCCATGGTTCACTCATGCCATATCAAACATAGAGCTCACAACCCTCACTCGGGTCTCTCAGCTCAAAACCCATCCCACTAAAGGATTCTCAATCCAAACCTCAAGGAAATCCTCCTTCTGAACCAAATTTGTCTAAAACACCTTTTGTATGACCTCTCTTTGTCAAAAGGATCCCACCATTGCGATGTATGTGAAAAAACACTCCGAATGGACTACTCACACGCCCAATCCGGACTTAGAGGGAACAAAATGCCCAAGACCTCTAAGCTGGAAAAAGTACAGGCGTGTACTCTAATCTCTCTTCTTGTCTATGTACTTTTACATGGTCAGAACAACATGGGGTCCGCCTTTCTAAAACTACATGGCGTGTCTCCAAAGTACACGTCGTGTACTTTCCAAAAACCATCTTTCTGTGTTCTTTTTCTATTGACCGGACACACGACCATGTTCTACTACATGGTGTGTACTACTGAAAAGTCCTTCTACCCTGAATAGGAAGAACACATGGTGTGTGTTCATAGAACCACACACCGTAGAGACGGGATTTCGGACGGGAAACCCCCTAAACCATCCCGAAACCCCCGTTTTTTCCCAAATAAGTACACATCGACCCTCATCGGGTCTCTAGTAATCATAATAAGGAATTAAAATTTTAAACAACAAATCTTTGGGGATTTGGGGCATAAAACTCAAAACTGGCCTCTCTCGTGTCGTAAATGCTGAAGCTTCGGGTTCAAATTCGCTCCCAGAAGAAGCTGCACCTCGATCCAGTCCTGATCTACGTCAAGGAAAAAGTACGATGATGTCTCCCATCCTCCTTCTCTTGGTTCGGTCTGTTGCGGGATCATCGGGAGACACAACGACAGAAAATGAGAAAACGAAAGAAAGGAAAAACAACAATGAACACGGCGATTTACGTGGTTCGGGAATAATCCCTACGTCCACGGGAGATGCAGAATTTTCACTAATCGGGAGCAGAAAAATTACAGAGGATTTTCGATCAGAAACCCTAGCCCGAAAATGGGCTACATATGAAGAAGACGGTCCACTGTTCTGAATAGTAGTCCGCGTTGCAACAGTGATTGGCGGCTCACTTTGTCAAAAGTGCTACAGTGTCTGCCGGCTGGAAGTCAAAAGCGCTACAGTACTGTTGACCCCGAGGGAGGCACCCTCTCCTCTATTTATATGAATAGGATCCCCAAAATAGAGGGGGGAGACTTAATTTAATTTAATTTAATTAATTAATCAATTAATTAATTACCCATTTAACACTCCTCCTGAGTTCCGGAACCCGATGCGAGTTTATACCTCGCTTAGGCAATACCTCCCATTCTGGACTCATCTACGGATTCAGAATCTCAATCCAACACTCTTTTCAAGAGATACCGCCACCCAAAACCTGCTAACTAATTTAATATTTATTTAATTAAATATTAAATATTCGACCAAAACTCCCACTAATCGAAATTCCACCAAACTAATGTCCTAGAGTAAACACCATATTCTGAGACTAACAGAGTGATTAGAAAGATTATACGAGACCATATGATGTGGTAAAATGACCATTTTACCCCTTAGGAGCACCCGTAAATGAAAATTTAAATCTCTCCTCAAATTTCAATGTCTAGAAAACTCAGGTTTCTACAACCTCCCCACTATAAACCTTTTCATCCTTGATAAGTCTTGGTGGTCTTCCAGCCACACATCCTGACCCACATTGTTGTTCACCCGAAGCTCAACTCACTTCATTCTACTCAAAGAGGCCAACCAACTTTCTCTGTATAAATTTTTATAGAGGGCGTACAACCCATCAATGATGAAGCCACTGCTTTCCACCATTAACAAACGACTTGGACAGTGATTAACCTCACTCATCAATCTAGATACATCACATTATCATTTAAAACTGATCATCACACTCATGGTGCTCCCCACCATATAAATAAACCCACATTTCCCGTTTCTGAACCATGACGCTTCCCATCATGGAAGTCGCCTTTCAAAACACATTCTCAGTGGCCCAAAAACCCGCTCAACGTGGTCCTCACTGCATCCTCGATCCTTCCCACACTAGGGTCACACCACCAAACCTGGTTTGGTACTTTCCCCCATAAGAGCATCCTTATCGTCACCTCATAATTAGACAACCTTTTCCACATCCCATGCCTCAATAATGACTGATCTTGGAGGTAGACATTGCTATCTTGTTCCCACTAGAGCAACAAAACTGAACAACTACTATAGCCCGTTCCCGACATCTGAGAGTGGCACCCATGGTATTCGTCGATATCTGACCTATCATAGGGACCTCACTCCCAAAAAGCCGATGGTGTCCTCCCCACCATGCAGTTTCAAACCCAACTCTCTATGAGGAAAACTTCATAGGAGGCCCGTTATCAACCCTAGGAAGCATCTATAGAGCCTTGCATAAAGACGGTGCTCTCTTATCATATTTAGGACGATGTCAAGATATTGGGCATGATTGTTTCTAAACTGCAAGTATACTAAGAAGTCATCGATGAATACCATCACAAACTTATCTATTCCAGAACATCACAGTTCTATCCCAAGGCCCTGGGTCACCATGCCCACAAGCCTCTTATCACACTCACTACAATTCTCATCCCATTCATGATCGCGAGACCCTAATGGGGTCTCTAGAAGTTATAATAAGACATTAAAATTTGACCAACAAATCTATGAGGATTTGGGGAATAAAACTCAAAGCCGGCCTCTCTCATGTCGTAAATGCTGAAGCTTCAGTTTCAAATCGGCTCCCAGAAGCAGCTGCACCTCGATTGGGTCCCGATCTACATCAAGAATGAAGTACGACGACATCTCCCCTCCTCCTCTTGGTCCGGTCGTCACGCGCGGGGGAGGCATTCTCCCCTCTCTTGTTGTGCATAGTATCCACAAAATGGGGGGGGGGAGACTTAATTTAATTTAATTTAATTAATTAATCAATTAATTAATTACCCATTTAATAGTCCTCCCGAGTTCCAGAACCCGATGCGAGTTTATACCTCGCTTAGGCAATACCTCCCATTCTGGACACAACTGCGGATTCAGAATCTCAATATGATGCTACGTTCAAGCGATACATCCACCTGAAACCTCCTGACTAATTTAATATTTAATTAATTAAATATTAAATATTCGGCCAAAACTCCCACTACTCGAAATTACAACTCTTTTCCTAGAGTAAACACCCTCTTTCGAGACTAACGAAGTGGTCAGAAAGATTATTCGAGACCATCTGCTGTGGTAAAATGAAAATTGTACCCCTCACGAGCACCTATAAATGCAAATTTAAATCTCTGCTCAAATTTAAAAGTCCAGAAAACTCAGATCTCTACAACCTCCCCACTATAAACCTTCTTATCCTCGAGAATCCTTGGTGGTCTACCAACCACACATCCCGACCCACATTGTTGTTCACCCAAAGCTCAACTCGCTGAATTCTACTCAAAGAGGCCAACCAACTATCTCTGCATAACTTTGTATAGAGGGCGTACAACCCATCAATGGTCAAGCCACTACTTTCCACCATTAACAAATGACTTAGACAGTGCCTAACCTCACTCGTCCATACGGATACGTCACATTATCATTTAAAACTCATCATCACACTCATGGTGCTCCCCACCATAGAAATCATCCCACATTTCCCATTTCTGAACCACGACGCTTACCATCATGGAAGCCGCCTTTCAAAACACATTCTCAATGGCCCACCAACCCACTCCATGTTGTCCTTAATGCATCCTCGACCCTTCCCACACTAGGTTCACACCACCGTACCCGATTTGGTACTTTCCCCCATAAGAGAATTCTTATCGTCGCCTCATAACTAAACAACCTTTTCCACAACCCATGCCCCAATTATGACCAATCTTGGAGCTGGATGTGGCCATATTTCTCCCACCAGAGTAATAAAACTGAACAACTAATATTTCCCAGTCCTGACATCCGAGAGTGGCACCCTTGGTATTCGTCGATATCTGACCCATCATAGAGACCTTACTCACAAAAAGCCGATGGTGTGCTCCCCACCATGCAATTTCAAACACACCGCTCTACGAGGACAACCTCATATGAGGCCCCTTATCAACCCTTGGAAGCATCTATAGAGCCTTGCATAAAGGCAGTGCTCTCTTAGCATACTCAGGACGATGTCATGATATTGGGAATGATCGTTTCTAAACTGCAAGTATACAAAGAAGTCATTGAAGAATACCATCAAAAACTTATCCATTCCAGAACATCACAGTTCTATCCCAAGGCCTCGGGTCACCATTCCCACAAGGCTCTTATCACACCCGCTACAATTCTAAACCCATTCACAACTGCGAGACCAACTCTAGCACCTCAGACATACACTCCTCCAACATCTGATCCACAAACTAAACGATACGGCGCACCACCAACACCCGTGTTTCCAAGTTTCCTCTATCAAAAAACCATTACGTGCCCTTGTGTAGCCCATCCACAAAACCTGCTCTGACTCCAACATGTCACCTATCACGAAAACTCAGCTCAGAAGTTAAACCATGCAAACTCGAGCATTCTTGTGCTCTTGATCCAGCCCAAGGCCACCGGGCTCAATTCGCCTGCACAACTATTTCCTGGGCTAGGCACCTGAAGGAACCTGCTACTCCTAAAACCAATCAAAAACACTATTTCCAGCACAGAATCTCACCATCTCAAAAAAGGCATCTAACAAGCCTAAGCCTCAAACCCAATAGCACCCTTCGCGGAACATTTCCACATGTCCAAAACACCCATATGTGCCACGCACGCCGAAAGGCTCTCATTATTCGGTCACCCCCTCTAACGGGTCACCCTCATGGTTAAACGGATCTGATTCCCTCTTGTCTGGAGTCATGTCAAAAAGGTCACTAGGATATCCCACCTAGCCCTGGCGATCAAGTCTCATATCCCGACACTAGGTCTAACCACCTAGGTAAGACATCTCACAGAAGGTCACTGTTGGAGTTGGTGCCCTAGAAACCAACTTTTTTTTTTGTATTTTATGATAAACATGTATTCATTGGATGACTATTTATACACTACTTATCACATCATGATTGTTTTTCTACGTGACATAGTATGTGATAATGTCATAAGAATAGTTGTTGCGCTAAAAGGTCATAGTGGATCCATGCTATGATGAGAACCCGAAAGTGATATGACACTATTCTTGAATATTTTTTCTATGGTCAAAATATAACATTTTCTGTATTGAGGAAAACCATGACGACAGATGTTTTTAGTGAGGTGGGATATGTTGGATGCATCATAGGTAATACTACATTAATGAATAATACGCGAAAGGATTTATCACTTCTACAGAAGTAGATATCTCATCCCCTTTGATGGAAATGATACAGCCTAACTAAATCCATGACCATTGTGTTCTCTAGGCAAGTTCAATTCTGAGAAGTCAAAAAATGAGGAATCGAGCACATGTGTTGATGCCACTTTCCTGCAACCCGCTTGATTGGAGATATCGGGATAAAGGGGTTATATTACATGGTAAGCGTTCATATGAGGTGACATATTATTGCGACATCAACTTCTTTCTCTTGGGTGTCTTGATCCGTTGCTAGATAGTAATTTTGGACATTAGGCAAGCTCACCAAATTTCACCGAGAAAGAGGCCTAGAGGGTCACACACTAAATGTAGCCAGTATCTCAGTTAAATAATTTATGTATTTAACAAGATGAATAAATATTATTCCCGATTTTGGTTTAATAATTATTCAAGTATGTCTGATCACATTTATTTCGTCGCTATTTATTTGAGAGAATATATTGCGGAAAAAATATTTATTTATCTGTGAATAATGAAGTTATATTTATTTAATAAATAAATAGTAATTATTCAAGGCTCGGTAAATATTGAGGAGGATTGGAAGACCAAGTTATGGGTCCGTTGAGAAATAATATTAAATATTATTTGTTAAATAATATTTAAATATAACGTGCAAGTTAAACACATGTCATGGAAATAATATCATTTCTCTTGTTATTTGACATGGGATTTCACATGAAATAATAAATTAAGTAACGACACAGGTGCTAATTATTTATTATTCCCCAAGGAATTAAATTCTCTGTTATGTTATTATTATCTTTATTATCCAAGGGGTCATTCGACCGGCTAACCAATGATTGTGTGCACAACATCCTTGGAGAAAAGCTCTTGAGCCTAGAGAACTCTTCCCTCTCCAGAGTATTTGTGTGTAAATAACTACAATCCATTACAGCCCTCTACACACATATATGGGGAAAACTGACCACTGTGCCTACCGGCACAAGTAACTACCAAGAGAAGAGAGTGGGGCCAAAGGGGGTAGTCAGCCATCCATCCTCCCACCGGAATGTTGGGGAAAACACCCCCCAGGGCTCAGAATCCCTCGGGTGTCAGTTTCCCTAACTAACTGGGTGGAGTAGCGTATAGAAATACAAAACGAAGAAAATATAATATATCTCACAGCCACACTATGGGAATAACCTAGTCTTAGACTCAACTGCAATTAATGTCTCTCAGACTCCCAGTTGCCACTGCCAACACTAGGTATCCTATAAGCACACAACCAATTAAAGAGATTTATATATTACTTCATTTCTTTTTTGTCAGTTGCACTTTACATTAATTAATTTTTTAAACATTAATTAACAATTATCAATTTCACATTACATTTCATTAGCATCACACCCAAAATCCACAGTTCCTTTAAATTGCAACCTCAACATTGCGCCCCAGCATGCTCCAACCCTATGGGTTAACATTATTTATTCAATCATTTATTAACAACATTATTACTTTTCCATATTCCCAAGAATTCTAAAAAAAATATTTTAAGCTACCAAGCACAAGGGGCTTAACACGGTGAGTAGGTGAACTACCCATTGAGTCTTTTCCACCTATGGCAAGAGAGAAGACCCATCCATTCTCGAGAAGCTACAAATGAAAAGCACGTGGCATACCCCACACATCTTCGCCTCTTTTTGGAAGGAGGGTAAGCAAGACCAACTTCCTTGAGTAGTGGGAAAACTAAAGCAGATAAACCAACAAGATTCAACAAACATCCAAACATTCACATCCAACTCGTTTCATTATCTCTGGTGTCCTCTCCGACACCCACATGCACAAACCGATACATCTTACCACTCTAGGCATCAACTGGTGCCACAAACAATGGGCCTCTCGCCCCCCACATATTAAAACTCTCATCCATCCTCACATCACAACACAAACAATAGGTAACAAACATCATATCAACTTGGATCTTGGCCCTTAAACAAGACATCCAACCTTCAAACATAATGAACACTCATGGATTCAAAGCATAAGACACTCATCCTTACAAGCAGGAGGGTAACTCAGAACCCTACCAGACATTATCTTTTTATCAAATAGCCAACTCTTTAATCCTTCTGGAATTAATCGATTTATTATTTATAGGTTCCAACTATGGACAACCTAAACAAAAATCTATCATTCCTATCACAAATCAATTAAACATGCTTACAACATCAATTTGGTTAACAACCAATTACAACAACAACGATCGGATTCATTTGCATGCCTCTTTATCTTTGAAAAATAATTTATAATTAATCCTAGTTTACGTTTCTTACCAATTTCCATCAAGAACGAAAAGATAAACAAAGAAAGCATATATATCAAACTATCTAGAAAAACAAGAGGCAATAACATACGATCGATATCAATTTATTCATCCGGTTCAAATATTTATTATGTCAATTCCATTGTGATCCAGTGGGCTAAAACATGCCAACTGAATAGTTGCATGTAAAAGAATATAGAAGCAATGAATCCCCTACCTTAAAAGGTTCTTGACATTCTTTACACGAGAACGATCCACGCAACTGATCACGATCACCTCCCCCGTGACAACTGCATCCACCTGAGGAAGTCGCGGCACGACCACACTAATTGAAACCCAAGAAAACTCCATTAGGAACATGGAGACCACATTCCATAACATGGAAAGGAGAAATGGGAGAAGAAGGATCAAAGAAAATGCAAGAATGGAGGTAGATCATACCTTCTATCGACGATGGATCAAAACTTGCTGGTTGCACTAAAATATGGGGTGCACATGTAGTAGGAAGAAACTTCAAGGGGAAACAATCCAAGGATTAAGGTTTTATCACACCCCTCCTATGGGAGGAAGTAAAGTTTAGAGCATCTCGCACCAGGGAATTAGAACAAGAGAGGATGATATCTCATCCCTTTAGAAGGTTTAACAGAGTAACAATTTAGGATGGACTGGATTTTCCGTTAAATGCGGGTCGTATTAAACCTTGTGGTTTGACCAAGTAAAGGCATCCCGAGACTTAGGAAAATTAATATAGGAGTTATGGGAGTAGAATCGACCTTAAATCCCTTAAAACAAGGCCTTGAAGGCGTTTTTCGTCAAAGAAAATGCTAAAAGGTTGAAACTGTGGGAAGCTGGAAACACTGTTCACATCTGTCTCACCGACCTCGACGGAACTATTAATAAATGACTCACTGAAACCGATGACACTGTTTACAAAATGAATCACTGACACAGATTACACTGTTCACAAAATGACTCACCAACACCGATGGCACTGTTCACAAAATGACTCACCGACACCAATGACACTGTTCAAAAATGGCTCACCGACATCGATGACATTGTTCACAAAATGACTCATCGTCACAGATTATACTGTTTTAAAAATGAATCACCGACACTGATGGTACTGTTCACAAAATGACTCACCAACAACGATGGAACAGTTCACAAAATTTCTCACCGACACCGATGGTACTGTTCACAAAATGACTCACCGACACCGATGACACTGTTCACAAATGACTCATTGACAATGATGTCACTGTTCAAAAAATAAATCACCGAAACCGATGACACTATTTACAAAATGACTCACCAATAGCGATGGAACTGTTCAAAAAATGACTCACTGACACCGATGGAACTGTTCACAAAATGACTCATCGACATCGATTACACTCTTCACAAAACTGGAAATACTGGTCACAGAACTAGAAATTTGGAAAAGTGTTGGAGATATGTCTACTTGACCTCCCAGAACACCTCAGACACTAGATTTCAACAAAGGAATGGACCGGAGAGGTCCAGGCCATTACATCAGATACCTCTCAAAACATTCTCGTTCTCGAGAATTCAAAAACAACTTAAAGGAAATAAAAAAGGGGTCAGAGAAACCAACCATCGAGATACCTCTCAAAAGAGAGTAAGCCACAAGAAGAAACAAATGAAAGTCATCTGATAAACACAAATGGTTTACAACCAAAAAGCAAACATCATTACATGAAAAGAGTTAAACATCAAACAAATCTAGGTACTGAGCAGGTATCTGCAACTCACATTCCTAGGTACTCTCCTCCATGCCACTGTGTCGCAACAAGACATGAAGCAAGAGGATAGAACACCCGCGCAACACCTTCTCCTTACGGTCTTGGATCTCCATAGGCCGCTCCTCAAAGGTCACATCATTATCAACATTGATCTCGCCCCAATCGATGTTGTGAGAGTCATCATGAAGATAACAATGGATCTGTGACACATGAAAAACATCATGTATCCGACTCATATGTGGGGGGAGTGCTACCCGATACGCCATGGCTCCAATATGATCCAACACCTCGAAAGGCCCAACAAACTGTGGAGACAACTTACTCCCACGACTAAACCTTTGCTGCCCATGACGGGTAGTCACCTTCAGAAACATGTGATCCCCAATATCAAACTCCAAAGGTCTCCTCCTTTGATCAGCATATGATTTCTGATGATCCTTATACTTTTGCAGATTATGGAACTGATATTCTCAGAGTGTCCTCCAAATGTCTTCGTCATCAACCTCTACCCTCCGATGATCTACTGGCATAGCCTGCTGGACAACTTCTACGCAAACCTGATGGGGACATCGACCTGGATCCATACCTACAAAATAACAAACAGTGGAGCTCCTAAACCTGTAATATAGAACTCAACATTAATTAATTAATTTTTTTTGTTTTCTTTTATTCATTTTAGGTAAACCTATCCCAAGGTCTACCCATTCAAACACATGAACAAAGAAGAATGATGCATGATCCTTTCCTAGAACTCTACCCTACATGATAAACTTGACTAACACCGTTGCCCTACTAACCCATGCAACCTCACATATACTTAATACCAAACTCCACCTTATCCCTCAACTAGACCTCTGATACCACTCTGCCACGACCCCCTCCCCACAAGGTGTACCCCTCCTGGGCCGAAAATGTGAGAAGGGAGATAGTGACCCCCCGAGTCCTGCCTCCAGTAGGCCTCGGGTTGCCGACTAGCACCAAGGGTATAGTAAACACACAAACGGGAGGCATTACCCTCTAAGAGAACACATGTGAAATAGAGAGATAAGACAACTAACTAACTCCAAATCAGACTAAAATATAAAATAAATCCTAATTATACATATGTAATGTCATTCAAGAACAACTACAATTGAAAGGGAAAAATTCATGTTTCAAAGGAAATTAAAAACAATAGCAACCACGAAGCCCGAACAACTCCTGCAACCCCAAGCTAGTATCAATCAGCCTGATCTCAAACATTCTCTAAGTGACCTGAAAAAAAATAGTTTATATATATGCAGGGTGAGTATAACAGTATACTTAGTAGGATCCTCCCTGGAGCCTCTCGTGCAAAAGTAAAGAAATCATGTTAAAGCACAGTGAACAACAAGTGAAACTAACTCGTCATCTAAACACATATACTAAGTTCCCACCCTCATCAAGGCTACTCTCACCAAGTATCATATACAGGAGTATATAATATAATAAATAATATCAAGGGTACCCCACTATTACTTCCCCACTAGTTTGTCACTTTTCCCCAACGTCGCACGTCCTAAGCATCTCTCTCTAGAATGAATTTCTACAGACACTTTGGAAAAACACCACAACATGCACCTCATGCAGCACAACCACCACATCCATGAGAATGATCCATGCAACAAATCACGTTCACCTCCCCCGTGACAACTGCATCCACCCGAGGACACCGCGGCACGACTGAACCAACTGAAACCCAAGGAAACTCCATTAGGAACATGGGGAACACATGCCATAACATGGCAAGAAGAAAAGAGATAAGGATTGAAGAAAACGAAAGAATGGAGGTAGATCATACCTTCTATCGATGATAGATCGACATTTGATGCTTGATCCAAAACAGGGGGTGCACATGTAGTAGGAAGAAACTTCTAGGGGAAAAAATCCAAGGATTAATGTTTTACCACACCACTCCTATGGGAAGAAGAACAAGTTTTACCATCTCACAAAAGGGAACAAGAAGGTAGAACAAGGGAGGAAGATATCTCATCCCTTTAGAAGATTTAACGGAGCAATAGTTTAAGATATGCTGGATTTTCCATTAAAAAAGGATCGCATTAAACCACGCGGTTTGACCAAGTAAAGGCATCCTGAGCCTTAGTAAAATTATTATAGGAGTTATGGGCTTTGAATCGGCCTTAAATCCCTTAAAACAAGGCCTTGAATGTGTTTTTCTTCAAAGAAAATGCTAAAGGGGTGAAACTGTGGGAAGCTAGAAACACTGTACACCTACCGATGTTGGAAACACTATTTACATCTGTCTCACCAACGTCGACGACACTGTTCAAAAATGACTCAGTGACACCGATAGAACTGTTCACAAAATTATTCACCAACACCGATGAAAATGTTCAAAAAATGACTCACTAGTGACACTTTTCATAAAATGACTCAGCCATGAAACTGTTCACATCTGTCTCAGTGATGACACTATTCAAAAAATGACTCACTGACACCGATGGCACTTTTCACAAAATGACTTACCGACACTGATGACACTATTCATAAAACTAGAAACTATGTTCACTAACTAGAAATTTGGAAAAGTGTTGGGGATATGTCACCTTGACCTCCCAAAACACCTCAAACACCAGATTTCAACAAAGGAATGGATCAGAGAGGTCTGAGCCATTACACCAACACTAAAAACATAAACCATATATCATTATCGATACAGATTCTTAATCCAACAATCTTAATTATGAATATCTAGAACCATAACTATTGATCTTCCTTCCAGCTTTCTCTACCATCACTGCCCTACTAGTAAACTGGGTTCCAAAACATGGAAACCCAACTGTATCAAACCACCCAATGGGCTTAATGCAAGTCTCATCCTCAACATGTAAAACATGACAAAAATTGGTTATACATCCATCTCATCCAGTAACATCTCATCCCCATCATTTCAAACATCATCCTGGGTCCCAAGGAACAGCCATAACCGAACTACATCATCACTTGCACCCACTCAGGGTCATCCTATCAATCGGTTCCGCACATGATCCTCAGAATCCATACATAAACTGAAGCATCCCTTCCTAGATCCTCAGAATTAGCACTCAAGAAAAGGCATCCTCTCAAAACCCTGGTAACCACCAAACTCTCAATCCAAGCCCTAACACAGGAAACATCCTCAAGCAACCCTCAACGACCTCCAAATGATTTTTGATCAACGACATTACCCCAAGGCATCCAAAATTAATCCTGTAGGATGTAAAAACCCCTTACCTTCAAGGTGAGGTGGAGGCCTTATTTTATAGATTGAGAAAGAGGAATAAAAATAGAAGTATTCCGATGTGGGACTCATAAATACCCAAAATAATAAAAGAGGCTTTAACACTCCCCCTCAAGCTGGAAATGACCATATTGGATAACGAGTCCCACAAAAAAGAAAGATGACATCATACAAGACCAGACACACTCCCCCTCAAGCTGGGCTACAGATTCTATGGATGCCCAGCTCAGAACTGAGCGAGGCTAGGCGAGGCCCTGGGAGGCCTTTGGTGAAGATATCAGTAAGCTGGTCTGCCATCGGAATGTGGCTAAAGTTGACATGATTGTGATCCAGGTGGTGTCGAAGAAAGTGACAGTCCAACTCAATATGCTTCATGCGTTCATGGAAGACGGGATTTGAAGCAATCTTGGTGGCTGTCTAATTGTCACACCAGATGTGCACAGATGTCTGCTGAAGAAATCCAAGCTCCTGGAGGAGTTGTCAAAGCCAAATGATCTCCATAGTGATGGTGGCCATGTCATGGTACTAAGACTCCGCACTGGATCGGGAGACGACAGTCTGTTTCTTGTTGCGCCAAGAGATGAGGTTGTCTGCCAAGAATATAGAAAACCCAGAAGTAGATCTCTGAGTAGCAAGACAACCAGCATAATCAGTATCACAAAAGGCCTCAATATGCATATGAGGATTCTGGGAGTAGCGAAGACCACATGCAGGATCTCGTTTTATTTATTTGGTGATGCGGAAAACAACATCCTAATGAGTGGTGGTCGGATGCCCCATAAATTGACTCACTTTGCCAACATCGCAGGAAATATCGGGACGAGTCATGGTGAGATAATTGAGTTTTTCTACCAGTCGACGGTACCACTCTGGATGCAGATACAGTGCCGAGGAGGCATAAAGAGACCGTTCCCTAGGCTCCAAAGGAGTGTCCACAACAGTGGCCTGTGTCAGCCCAGCATCCTTCAGAATATCCAACGCATACTTCTGTTGGAAGAGGGAGATGGTGTTTGAAGTATAGGACACCTATATGCCTAGGAAGTATGTGAGAGGACCGAGATCCTTAGTGTTGAAGTGCTGGTGAAGATGCCCCTTGAGATGGGTGATACCCGCAGAGTCGCTGTCGGTGATGATGATATCATCCACATAAACAACCAATAGGATGTAGCCAGCAGAGGTCGCCCTATAGAACATAGTGTGGTCCTTCATGCTATGAGAGAGAGAAAATTTGGTGATGATATTGCTAAAGCGGCCGAACCAAGAATGGGGATACTGCTTGAGGCCGTAAGGAGAGTGGCAGAGTCGAAAGACTTGAGTCTCAATGCCGAAGGCACAAAATCCTAGGGGCTGCTGCAGACAACCTTTTCCTCAAGGAATCCATGTAGGAAGGGATTCTTGACATCCAGTTGATGAAGAGGCCAATGATGATAGGCAGCCATAGAGATGAATAATCGAACGGAGGCCATCTTGGCAACTGGTGAGAAGGTATCAAAGTAGTCAACACCGTAAGTCTACGCGAAGCCCTTAACCACAAGGCGGGATTTGAGGCATTGGAGAGTTCCATCGGGATTCATCCTGACTGTGTAAATCTATTTGCTACCTACCGCTTGTTTGCCTGTTGTAAGGGGGAAAAGATCCCAAGTATCATTTTCTTCTAGAGCCTACAATTCATATCGCATTGTTGTTAGCCACCCAGGGTGAGATTTTTCATCACCAACTGTGCGAGGAATGGAAAATGTCTCCAGAGCGGACAGACCCCTGTATGAAGATAAAAATAGAGGAGTAATCTGGCAGGAGCATCAGATGAAGCGGGGACGATAGTGTCATTGGCTGGGATGGGGGATACAGTTGATGGACGGCAGAAGTAGAACTGACCAAAATGGGTGTCAAAAGGGGGAGACACCGATGGGAGGTGGATGATGAGAGTAAGAGAATCATCTATGGTGGAGTCAGGATGAGGAGAGTGAAGGGAGAACGAATAGATCTCAACAAATGCGGCATTGGACGAGATGACATACCTCTATTGGTCCAGTGATAAGTAGTGACATTAGCGCTGAGTGCGGGAGTAGCCAAGAAAAATGCACCGAAGGGATTTAGGAGAGAGTTTTGAGAGGCCAGGACGTGTGTCATGAACGTAACAGAGGCATAAAAACACGCGAAGGGGAACGAAGTGAAAAGGGAGAGAGGAGAACAATGCCTGAAAAGGAGTCTCCCCCTGAAGGATAGAGGAAGGAAGACAATTTATAAGGTAGGTGGCGGTGAGAATTGCATCTCTCCAAAAATACGGAGGCACCTGTCAGTGGAAGAGGAGGGAACTAGAAATTTCCAGAATATGTCTATGTTTCCGCTTGGCCACTCCATTCTACTGAGGTGTATTAGGACAGAAGGTATGATGAATGATGGCTTTTTTCTGGAGAAACTGTCGAAAGGAAGTGGAGAGATACTCATGCCCATTATCTGAGTTGAGACATTTTACATAGATGGAAAATTGGTTTTGAATTACATTGTAAAAGGTTTGGAATGTGGAAAATACTTCAAAGAATTTTCTAAGGAGGTAAATCCATGTCATTCGTGAAAAATCATCAATGAAAGATATATAATATTTATACCCCAAATGACTCGAAATGGTACAAGGACCCCACACGTCTGAATGAACCAGATGAAAAGGGTTTGAGACCCTTGTATCCACTCGATGAATTTATGTTGTGCGATGATGTTTCCCAAATGTACATGACTCACAATGAAAATAATTATGCCAAATAAAGTCTGGAAGAAGCTGATTAATGGTGGAGGTGGGCGGGTGTCCCAACCGGGAATTAAGATCCAATGCTTGAGCAGAGGCAGACGTGCAAGCAATGGGTGCTGGTCCATCGAACATGTAGACCCAGTCCCGAAACTTGCCTTTACCAAGTTCCCGATTCATAGTCTACTCCTGAAATACAACACCAGAGGAGGTAAATATGTTAGCATAGTTATAATACTTTGTCAGATTAATGATGGAAATATGATTAAATGGACTGCGGGGCACATGTGCCACAGGGGGTAGGTGAATCGATGTAGTCAGGAAGCATGCGTCGAAGCCCGCAATGGTGATAGTGGAGCCATCGGATACGGTGATGGATAATGAACCGGTATAAGGGCAGTAGGAGGTCAACATACCAGCATCACTGGTGAGGTGTTCAGAGGCACCTAAGTCAAGCATTCAGGCAGGGGAGCAATGACCGGCAAAGGCAGCAGAACGAACAGAATGGTCCAGAGAAGCCGAAGATGGACCGGGTCCTGCGGGGTCCCGAGGATCATGAGTTAGCCGGATGTCGGCCATAGATAGGTCCATATATGGTGGAAGAGTGGAGACTGCTGAGGAAGCCTCTTGGACCATTGTCTATCCCTCAGGCGCGGAGATGGACGTCCATGCAGAACCCAACATCGGTTGATCAGGTGTCCAAGCTTGCCAAAATGTTGATAGAGGGGATGTGGAAAACCTTCCACACAGCCATGTCTACGAGGGCCTGAGGAGAATCCACTGCCATGACTGACAAGAGATGAGTGGTCGATGATGGGGGAGGTAGGGGGAAGATCCTGTTGGGCCTTACTCAGCCGATGATAAAGCTATGGGATCTCTAGCGTCGAAGGGCCGACGAGCAGCTCGGTAGCCTTGGTGGAAAACTACTGAACGAGGCCACTAAGAAGATTGAAGATGCAGAGTAGGTCCATCTGGGTCTGAGCCTCTGCCAGCATCTGGGGAACGGGCCACAAATCCTGCAATTCATCACGATGCCCTTTCCATTCCATGAAATATGCTATGAAGGACTGGTCCGACTGTCGAATATGGGACAGACACTGGAGGATATCGAAAACCTGAGCTAGGTTATTGGTCTTGGAATACATGATGTTCTAGGACTCCTAGAGTTTCTTGACAGTATTCGCCATGAGGGTGACATCCTTGACCGGTCGATCCATTGAATTGACCAGCAGAGTGAAGATCTTGCTATCAACAATCTTCCACGAACAGTATTTGATGTCAGTTGAAGTTGGGGGAGGATCCACAAGGTGATAATCAAGGTCCATTTTGGTCAGAGACATCACCACAGTCTTCCTCCAGATGGAGAAATATGTGGAGTCCAACCGGTCATCGACGAGGTGGGTGGAGGTGATGATCATCTGAGGCAGAGGGGAGGAGTTTGCCATGGAGGTGTCAGGTAGCAGTCGAAGACGTAGTTGTGGGAAGTGTCAGAATCGGTGGGGGGTCGGTCATGCCGGGAATTCATGAATGGACCTATGCAGCGGAGGTGAGAGGCAGAGAGCTCGCCGTTGGAGGCGATCCGGCTAGAGCGTTGGGAGGGAGGCTATGAGAATATGACAAGTGTGCGTCAACGAGAGGTCGGTGGGTGCTGATGTGTACAGAGGGAGGATGCTGCAACGGGAGCCGGGAGGTGTGGGGTGGCCGGGAAGGGTAGCGGGTGGGAGATGCTGGAGGCATCACACACAGAGGAGGAGGGCTGCCGGGGTGATCTGAGAGGGTCCTCCATCAGGAGGGACCCGCGCCGTCGGGAGGGAGGAGCACAACTGCTGGATTGGACTTCGTTGGGAGGGATGAGGTTGGCGGGCTACGTCGTGACGGAGGGGAGCCTGTGGGGGGGGGGGGTTATCGGGTTGCGTTGTGACAGAGCAGGGCCACTGGGAGGCCGGGACGAAACGTGCAGAGTAGGGCAGTAGGGATTTGGGGCCGGACGACGTAGGGAGGCAGAGATCACCATATGAGAGCGCCACGGGGTGAGGGTCGCTGGGTTTCCACCAGGATGGGAGGGGGGGCATAGGGAAGAGCGAGGAGGGAGGGGGGAGTAGGGAAGACCGATGGAGGGATGCTACTTAGGGCAGAGCCAGGAGGGAAAAAAATATTTGAGGGAGGGCTCGGGAATAGGTTCCCTCTGATACCATATAGAATGGGAAAACCCCCTTACCTTCAAGGTGAGGCGGAGACTTAAATATAGGATCTAAACCTCAACTGCTCTAACCTCAAGTCACTAGTACCGATTCACAAGGACAATCAAGATCATCTCATAGATACTTCCCAAAACCTATCTTTTGGGATTCATCTAATAAACCTAATGCCAAACACCATGGCACGCTAATGCCATATCAAACACTGAGCTCACAACCCTCACTCGGGTCACCATGCTCAAAACCCATCCCATTAAAGGATTATGAATCCAAACCTCAAGGAAATCCTCCTTAAGAACCAAATTTGTCTAAAACACCTCGTAGATACTACTCAAATCCTATCTTTTGGGCTTCATCTAAGAAACCTGATGCAAAACACCATGGCATGCTCATGCCATATCAAACACTGAGCTCACAACTCTCACTAGGGTCTCCATGCTAAAAACCCATCCCACTAAAGGATTCTGAATCCAAACCTCAAATAAATCCTCCTTCAGAACCAAATTTGTCTAAACCACCTTTTGGTTGACCTCTATATATCAAAAGGATTCCACCATTGTGATCTACGCGAAAAAATGGTCAGAATGGACTGCTCACACACCCAATTCTTACTTTCAGGGAACAAAATGACCAAGACCTCTAAGCTGGAAAAAGTACATGGCATGTGTTCATAGAACCACACAAGAAGAACATAGGGCATGTGTTCATAGAACCACATGCCATGGGGACGGGATTTCTGACGGGAAACCCCTTCGAACCCACCCGATACCCCCTGGTTTTTCCCAAATAAGTACACATCGATCCCCATGGGGTCTCTAGCAGTCATAATAAGACATTAACACATGATACAACTAATCTATGGGGATTTGGGGCATAAAACCCCAAACTGGCCTACCTCGTGGGGTAAATTCTGAAGCTTCGGGTTCAAATCTGCTCTCAGAAGCTGCACCTCGATACGGTCTCGATATACGTCAAGGACGAAGTACGACGACATCTCCCCTCCTCTTGGTTTGGCCGTCACGAATGAGGGAGGTTCCCTCCCCTCTCCTACTATGCGTAGGAACCCCAAAATGGGGGTGGAGACTTTTAATTTAATTTAATTTAATCAATAAATTTATTAATTACTCATTTAACACCCGTCCCGAGTTCCGAAACCCAATGCGAGTTTATAACTCACCTAGGGAATACCTCCCATTATGGACTCAACCGCAGATTCAAAATCTCAATCTGACGTTCTATTCAAGAGATACAGCCACCTGAAACCACCCGACTAATTTAATATTTAATCAATTAAATATTAAATATTCGGCCAAAAGTCTAACCTCTCGGAATTCCATCAAACTCCTGTCTTAGGGTAAACACCCTATTCTGGGACTAAATGAGTTATCAGAAAAATTATCCGCGACCATCAGCTGTGATAAAATGACCATTTTACCCCTCATGAGCACCCATGAACAAAAATTGAAATCTCTGTTCAAATTTCAATGTCCAGAAAACTCGGGTCTCTACAACCTCCCCACCATAAACCTTCTCGTCCTCAATAAGTCTTGGTGGTCTTCCGGCCACACATCCCAAACCACATTGGTGATCACCCAAAGTTCAACTCACTGCATTCTACTCAAAGATTCCAACCGACTTTCTCTACATAACTTTGTAGAGAGGGCGTACAACCCATCAATGGTCAAGCCACCACTTTCCACCATTAAAAAATCACTTGGACAGTGTCTAACCTCACTCATCCATCACAATATGTCACATTATCATTTAAAACTGATCATCACGCTCATGGTGCTCCGCACCATAGAAAACAACCCACATTTCTCGTTTCCGAACCACGAGGCTTCCCATCATGGAAGTCGCCTTTCAAAACACATTCTCAGTGGCCTACCAACTCACATTTCCAAGTTTACTCAATCTCAGAACCATTACGTGCCCTTGTGTAACCCATCCACAAAACCTGCTCTGTCTCCAATGAGTCACCTATCACGAAAAATCAGCTCAGAAGTCTAAACCATGCAAACTCGAGCACTTCCTGTGCTCCTAATCTAGCCCAAAGCCACCAGGCTCAATTTCCTGCACAACTATTTCCTTGGCCAGGATCCTGAACAAACCTACCTCTCCCAAAACCGAACACAAAACACATTTTCTGGCACAAAATCTCACCATATAAAAATTAAAAGGCATTTGACAACCTCTCCCAAAACCGAACACAAAACACATTTTCCGGCACAGAAGCTCACCATCTAAAAAATAAAAGGCATCTGACAAGCCTGAACCTCAAACCCAATTGCACCCTTCGCAGAACATTTCCACATGTACAAAACACCCATTTGTGCCTCGCACATCAGAATCCACTCATAACTCAGTCGACCCCTCTAATGAGTCACCCTCATGGTCAAAAAAATATGATTCCCTCTGGTCTGGTGTCATGTCAAAAAGGTCATTTGGTTCTCCTAGCTATCCCTTCTTATCAAGTCGCATATCATGACACTAGGTCCCACCACCTAGGTCTAAGACAACTCACAGAAGGTCACAACTCACGGGGCATCCACAAGCACCCCTCTCATCACCGCACGACATCAACTAGAGAAAACACCCATCTCTTGCGTCCCACACCATAAAGGTGTCATATACCAACCAACTACCCACAATTAGGCTGTTCATGCTCTACGAGCATCTACACATCAACCTGCTCCTTGGAGGACCCGAACATACTACTAACCTCAACCAAAACCATCTACATGGGGTCCAGAATTTGACACTGATGCCATAATGACCCACTAGGTTCAGTATACCAACCGCACACAAAACCACACCAGTGCCACCACCATTGAGCATCTCACCGTAGTGTTGGAGTTGGTGGTCTAGAACCAACTACTTTGTACTTTATTCATTAAATAAAAGCCTTATCACATCTTGATTGTTCTTCTGCGTGACATGTTATGTGATAATGTCCTAAGGACAGCTGTTTCATTAAAGGGTCGTAGCGGATCCCTGCTATGATGAGAACCCGAAAGTGCCATAACACTGTTCTTGAATGTATGTTCTATGGCCGGATGATATTATTTGAGGGACACAAATAATACAGGTCATTAGGGGTGAGGACTCATAACAGTTTGAGGCAACTTCTCATGGTGTGCGCCCTTGGTAATATCCAGGAGGATATTATGAGAACGAGACCCGCCAGTAGGAAATCCACATTTCATAGTGTCATTGGATGTTCCTATCTACGGACGTGTGTATTGATCCTTAGACTTTAAGATTATTATTAATGGGTATTACAACTCGCGCACTTAGATGTATTCATGAAAACTGTGATGACACACTGTTCGCAGCGAGGTAGGATACGTTGGGTGCGTCACGAGTAATACCGCATTAATAGATAATGCGAGAAAGGATTTGTCCCTTCTGTTCCAAAACGGAAGTAGATATCTCAGACCCTTTGATGGAATTGATATAGCCTAAATAAATCCATGGCCATGGTAAGGTATGGGCAAGTTCAATTCCGGGAAGTCAAAGAAAGAATAATCAAGCACATGGGTTGATGGCACTACCATGCAACCCGCTTGATTGGAGATATCGAGACAAAGGGATTATATTACACGGTAAGCGTTTGTAGGAGGTGACACGTCATTGCGGCGTTAACTTCTTTCTCTATGGGTGCCTTGGCGTGTTGCTAGACGCTAAACTTGGACTTTAGGCAGGCTCAGCCTAATGCCACTGAGAAAGAGGCCTAGAGGGTCACACACTAAGTGTGTCCATGTATCTCAGTTAAATATTAATTTAACAAGTTAAATAAATATTATTCCCGACTGTGGTTTAATAATTATTTAAGGATGTCTGATCGCATTTATTTTGACACTAGTTATTCGAGAGAATATACTGTGGATAAAATAATATATTTATTAGCGAGTAATGTAGTTAAATTTATTTAAGAAATAAATAGTCATTAATCAAGGTCTAATAAATGTGGTGGAGAAAAATGGAAAATAAAAGTACACGCCGTGTATATTAAATATACACACTGTGTAGTTTTATGGAAAACAAGTACACACCGTGTATTAATTATTACACGCCGTGTAGTTTTTCCAATTGGGATTTTGAGGATTTAATATTGTTTTATTAAATGATATTTATTATAATCAGCGTGGGCGCATGTAAAGGAATTAATAATTCGACACGGGGGTTTTCAATAAGAGTTAATGAAATAAATAAAACGCGTAACACGTTTATTTATTGTCATAACTCTATTAACCTCAAACCTGATTATAAATATCCTCGCAACCCCAACATTTTTTTGTGAGCCATTGTTGTACACAACGGATTTGGAAATACTCTCAAGCCAAGAGAGAATTCCCTTTCCACCAAGAATGCCCTCAAGTTACGAAAGCAAGATCCTCCACCGGATCAAGGCGGTCGAAGGCGGACATCGCAAGCGAATGTTCTTCCGCGATAGCACCCGGAGATCTCTTCGGCGACGTCCGGAGATACGTGACACACGTGTGGATCACCACTCGAGGAATCCTACACTTGGATTCTACGATGCAATGACGGATCACCGAATCATGACCGGACACATCAACAAAGAAAGAATTCCAACGAGGTAATTCTTATGCATTAATTAAATTAATTATAATCAACATATGATGATCCTACTCAAGGGTTCCGGGACTCATCTTTTCTTTTCGTTCTTCGTTCAATTCCGAAGATTCGGCGTTTTATATCGTGACGGATCTCGAATTGAACGTTGTTTAACGTTAAAATTAAAGTTGGGAAAACCCACCAACATGCTTCCGCTGCGCCCGGAACCTACAAGTGGTATCAGAGGGGGTCATATCGTTGGTTATAATTATTTAGTTTTTTGTTGGTGATTTACGCATTTAATAATTTAGTTATTTCAATTCATGTTTAATCGTTCTGGAAATCTGAATATCAAGATCTGTTCCTCCTCTCTCGTTTATCGTTCACCTCACAGAAACGGATTTTTCTTTTAATTTTGATTAAAATAAAATAGAGGAACTCATCCGGAGGAGCCAAATGTTTCTGGCCGTATAACACCAGAATACACGACGTGTATTCGGAAGTACACACCGTGTAGTCTAGGTTCAATGCATTGACTGATCCGCCAAATCAGGCTGTGTATTGGATTCTTTCTAAGAATTTAAGACACCGTGTGTTGACCAGAAACAGGTGGCACACGGTTTCCGGAATGCATGTCGTGTGGTCCAATGAACACGGCGTGTAGTCCCTTCGGGTTAGGGTTGGGTCGTGTACTCCGTACATAGCCTGCCCGGCTGGAAACCGTGTAACGCGGAAACTACACGGCGTGTGTCCCACTGTACACGCCGTGTACTCCGAAAATTTCCGAAGTACATTAACACGCTCTATCCCCGGGCGTGTACTTCGGATGGACGGTGAAGAAAAAGTACACGCCGTGTAGTCGGAACTACACGCCGTGTACTCACCCAAATTACATAGATTTATTAAAATTTATTATTATATTATACAAACCCTTGAGACGTGTACCATGGTGCAGGCGTAAAGCTGAGGCACAACACGTGATAGGTGTTTTATATATATGTGTTTAATTTAACATCTGTGTAATAAATGGGAATTCTCCGGGTTGCCTCCAAGGTACAAGTTGTGTACAAGGATAATTTTAAATGAATTTATTTGTTTAAAATTATGATGGATGATAATCTCAAGGAAATTCAGAAAAGAGATTTAAGATAAAAGGATTGATTAATTAAATATAATTAATTGATTCGAGCGTGATTTATCTTAAACAAGAACGATTGAAGAATTGAATGCTAGTTTTATTTATGCGTAAATATCATTGCATGTATGGATGATCATGAGCTAGACCGAGACCTTTGTATGTGAATGGTTTCTTTTAATTTATTTATTTAAATTAAATTTGTTGGCCTGCGAGCCATCTCCTCATTAATATGTAGGGCCTGCACGCCCAAGGATTCTTTTATGTAAAAAACCCTTTTTTCCCCTCACCTGCGTGTGAGATAAATGCATATGTAATTGATGGAGCTCCCAAGCTAGTGGAGGTGGCTCAAGTCAGGAGCCAAGATGAAACCAATCCAAGGAGATACAAAGGTGGACAGGTGGAAAGGTGTAAACACGAACCCGAAAGGTTCAAGGTGTTTCTCCCCTAGGTCCTGGGTTAGTTTATCAACCGATAGATAAACTAACCAATAGAAAATCTCATGATCATACCATTTATTTTATTTCTGTCAGTTGCATGGTTTATTTATTGTGGGTGTGTTGTCACGATCACACAATTAATGAATTAAACGAGCATGCAATATAGAACTAAAATAAAATTGGCTTATACGTAAATATTATCTTAGACATGGTTAATCACTTAAGTATATCCCACTTAATATTAACAAGCATGTAATCAAAGATAATAAAATGGAAATTTACGTATAAGGATAAAATCCCTCAAAATAAATATTATGTCGGCATAGCCTTCCATAATCTTGGTTAGAATCGAACCATAGTTCAAAGTGCTTGACCAACCCTAGTTGGGGTGCTTTCAATTATCGGGGAATTCTAATTCAAGGTTTTGGGTTGACTTGACTTGGTTCGCATCAAGGTTTGACTGCCACAGCAGGACTTGGTGTGACCAAGAGGCAAAGGTTGAGGAAATCCAAAAAGGATTTCAGGATTGGGGAGTCCACTCAGCGGATCAAGGAACTGCGAGTTAATGCAGTTGGCATTTGGAATGCCTACCTAAAACCCTTCAAGTTGCTTGACCAACCCTAGTTGGGGTAATGCGAAGGGCAATATGGATCCTTGCCACTAGAATATTCACGCAATAGAATATTCTGAAGTCAATGGTGAGGGCTATTGGATTTCGATAAAATAGTGGGAGACTAATAAGTATTAATTTATTTATTTGTCTCAATTTTTATAATAAAGTACTAAACCTTTGCTCATCTTAAATTGTAGAAACGGCAAGAAAATGACTTCAAACATATCATTGCGCACCATACTCGAAAAAGAAAACCTTCTCACCGGCACCAATTTCCAAGAGTGGCAGAGGCGTTTACGCGTCGTCCTTCGCCACGAAAGGAAATTATATGTGCTGGAAGAGCCTATTCCAGTTGCGCCTGGGAAAGAGGCTAGTGATGAGGAATTATCTCTCTACATGAAACACATGGATGATTCCACAGATGTCCAGTGTTTCATGATATCGGCCATGTCTAATGAGCTCTTGAAGCAACATGAAAACATGGATGCGTATAGCATGATGTCTCGCCTTAAAGATCTCTACCAAGAGAAGGCGAGACATGAGAGGTATGAGATCTCCAATGATTTGTTTACCACGAAGCTTGGAGAGTCTGCGCCAGCTAGGCCTCATGTGGTCAAGCTTATTGGCTACATTGAACGCTTGGACATCTTAGGGATTAAATTCTCAGATGAGTTGCGTACAGATCTCATCCTATCATCATTGCCCAAGACCTTCTCTAGCTTCATTGTCAACTATAACATGAGCGGCAATGAGAAGAGTCTATCGGAGCTTCTGACCTTGATTCGCCAGGTAGATAAGGACATGGGGCGTGACAAACCCGCGGTCCTTATGGTGAACAAGAAAAGGAAGGACAAGGCAAAGGGGCCAAAGACTTATAAACGGTCTGAAGCCCCCGAGCACCGTCCCTCTAAGAAGGAAAAGATCCAGAGGCAGGGCAAGGAACGGGAAGTAGTGTGTTTTTCATGTGGCAAGCAGGGCCACTGGAAGAGGAACTGCACCCAGAAGCGTGGGGACGCTAAAGGTGCGTTCGTTATCGAGTGCAATCTTTCTATTTCTACACATTGGGTATTAGATACAGCCTGTGGGGCTCACATCTGTATTAAAATGCAGGAACCAAGTAGATTTAGAAAGATCGCCAGAGGAGAGGTGGATCTTCGAGCTGCCAATGGAGCAAGGCTGTATGCGTTGGCTATTGGCGACTATCACCTCTCATTGCCAACTGGCATGATTTTGGTTTTACAAAACTGTTATTTTGTGCCTAGTGTTACCAAGAACATAATTTCTGTATCTTGTTTGGATATGGATGGATTTATTTTCAAGTTTGGAAATAAGGGTTGTCTCTTTTATAAGAACAACGTATGTTATGGTATGGAACATTTTAATAATGGTTTGTATGTATTAAATTACGAAAACCAAGTGTTGGAAATCGATAACGAAACAAACTCACATGACTCATACATCACCCAGTTATGGCATCACCGCCTTGGTCATGTGAATGAGAAGCGCTTGACAAAGCTCTGCCAAGATGGATATTTAGACTCTACTGAGCTAAAACCACTTGATAGATGTCACGCTTGTTTACAAGGAAAAATGACCAAGCCGCCTTTTGGTGGACAAGGTGAAAGGGCCACAAAGCTTCTAGGATTGGTACACACAGATGTATGTGGACCATTTCCAGTAGAAGCTAGAGGTGGATATTCTTACTTTATTACTTTTACTGATGATTTGATTAGATATGGCTATGTCTACTTAATGAGGTATAAGTCAGAGTCCTTAGAGAAATTTAAGGAATTCAAGAATGAAGTAGAGAATCAACTTGGTAAGAAGATAAAGAAGCTTCGATCGGATCGAGGTGGAGAATATCTGAACCAAGAGTTCATCGATCTTCTACGGGAGTCTGGGATTCTATCTCAGATCACTCCTCCTTATACACCATAGTGGAATGGTGTTAGTGAAAGGAGGAACCACACCTTGTTGGACATGGTGAGGTCGATGATGAGTCATGCGGATCTTCCATTATCCTTTTGGGGATATGCATTACAAACTGCAGCATACACATTAAACCGAGTACCAACTAAAGTGGAAAATAGAATTCCATCTGAGTTATGGAATGGAAGGAAACCCACTTTGTCGCACACACGTGTATGGGGATGCGAGGCATTTGTTAAGGCCTTATCAGGAAACAAATTAGCACCCCGGGGCACGAAGTGTATCTTTATAGGATATCCCAAGGAAACAAAAGGATATTACCTATATAACCCCCAAGACAAGAAAGTGACTGTCGCCAGACAAGCCATCTTTCTTGAGAGGGAGCACATCCTCAAGAAGGATAGTGGGAGCAAGATTGACTTCGACGAAGTTGATGCTCAATATACACAGGAGTTGGTACAGGAACAAGTTCCACAGGTCCCCGTGGAAGAGGTTCCAGAAACACAAGTACTACGTAGGAGCTCAAGAGAGGTAAGGGAACCAGAGAGATTTGGTTTCCTAGTCACTGAGGATGGTGAATCATTATTGTTGGACAATAATGAACCTCTCTCCTACAAGGAAGCAGTAGAAAGCTCAGAAGCTGCAAGATGGCTAGAAGCTATGAATTCTGAGATGGATTCCATGTATTAGAACCAAGTTTGGGTTCTGGTCGATGAGCCAGTTGATGTAAAGCCTGTTGGATGCAAATGGGTATTCAAAAGAAATCTGGACATGGAAGGTCAAGTTAGCACCTATAAAGCATGGCTAGTGGCTAAAGGATTCAGACAATGTCAAGGAATTGACTATGATGAAACCTTATCACTAGTTTCCATGTTTAAATCCATAATAATCATACTTTCCATAGCATCTTACCATGACTACGAGATTTGACAGATGGATGTCAAAACAGCATTCCTTAACGAGAACCTTCAGGAAGATGTCTATATGACACAACCAGAAGGGTTTGTGACACCAAGTGAAGCCAAACGGGTTTGCAAGTTGCAGAAATCCATTTATGGATTAAAGAAAGCATCCAGGTCATGGAACATTCGATTTGACGAATCCATAAAGGAATTTGGTTTCATTAAGAACGAATGTGAGCCATGTGTTTATAAGCGGTTTAATGGGAATGCGGTCGTCATCCTAGTGGTATATGTTGATGACATATTGCTTATTCGAAATGACGTACCAGCCTTACAGTCAGTTAAGGACTGGTTGAACAAGTGTTTCTCCATGAAGGACTTAGGAGAAGCAGCCTACATTCTAGGGATCAAGATCATTCGTGATAGATCCAAGAGGCTGCTTGGACTAAGTCAGGGTATATACATTGACCAGATACTAAAGAGATTTAGTATGGAAAAATCCAAGAGGGGATTGGTTCCAGTGTCACATGGCTTACATCTTTCTAAGAAAATGTGTCCCCAGACACAACAGGAGAAAGATAGGATGAGCAAGATCCCATACGCTTCGGCTATAGGATCCATCATGTATGCCATGTTATGTACCAGGCTTGATGTTGCCCATGCACTGAGCATGGTAGGAAGATATCAAGCAGATCCAGGAGAACAGAATTGGACTGCTGTTAAGACTATCCTTAATTATCTGAGAAGAACTAAGGATATGTTCCTGGTGTATGGAGGAGACGAGGAGCTTGTCATCAGAGGGTATGCTGATGCTGGTTTTCAAACAGATCAGAATGATCTAAAGTCGCAATCTGGATATGTTTTCTGTCTCAATGGAGGAGCTGTGAGCTGGAAGAGTTCAAAGCAGCCAGTTGTCGCTGATTCTACAGCGGAGTCCGAGTATATACCGACTTCTGATGCAGCCAAAGAAGCCGTTTGGATTCAGAACTTTGTCCGGGAGCTTGATGTGGTGCCTAGCAGTAAAGATCCCATTACATTGTACTGTGATACTACTGCAGCGGTGGCTCTTGCAAAAGAACCAAGGTCACATCAACAGACAAAGCACATACTCCGGAAGTATCACCTCTTGAGGGATTTCTATCAAAGGGGTGAAGTTGCAGTGAGCAGAGTGTCCACGGAAGAGAACGTGGCGGACCCCATGACTAAAGGCCTATCTCAGCAGAAGCATGAATATCATGTGAGAGCTAGCGGGTTAAAGGTTGTTAGCAGTTGGCTCTAGTCCAAGTGGGAGTCTGTTGGATTTGGTGGTCTAGAACCAACTACTTTGTACTTTATTCATTAAATAAAATCCTTATCACATCTTGATTGTTCTTCTGCGTGACATGTCATGTGATAATGTCCTAAGGACAACTGTTTCATTAAAGGGTCGTAGAGGATCCCTGCTATGAGAACCCGAAAGTGACATAACACTGTTCTTGAATGTATGTTCTATGGCCGGATGATATTATTTGAGGGACAAAAATAATACAGGTCATTAGGGGTGAGGACTCATAAAACTTTGAGGCACCTTCTCATGGTGTGCTCCCTTGGTAATATTCAGGAGGATATTATGAGAACGAGACCTGCCAGTAGGAAATCCACATTACATAGTGTCATTGGATGTTCCTATCTACGGACGTGTGTATTGATCCTTAGACTTTAAGATTATTATTAATGGGTATTACAACTCGCGCACTTAGATGTATTGACGAAAACTGTGACGACACACTGTTCGCAGCGAGGTAGGATACGTTGGGTGCGTCACGAGTAATACTGCATTAATAGATAATGCGAGAAAGGATTTGTCCCTTCCGTTCCATAACGGAAGTAGATATCTCAGGCCCTTTGATGGAATTGATATATCCTAAATAAATCCATGGCCATGGTAAGGTATGGGCAAGTTCAATTCCGGGAAGTCAAAGAAAAAATAATCAAGCACATGGGTTGATGGCACTAGCATGCAACCCGCTTGATTGGAGATATAGAGACAAAGGGATTATATTACACGGTAAGCGTTCGTAGGAGGTGACACGTCATTGCAGCGTTAACTTCTTTCTCTGTGGGTGCCTTGGTGTGTTGCTAGATGCTAACCTTGGACTTTAGGCAGGCTCAACCTAATGCCACTGAGAAAGAGGCCTAGAGGGTCACACACTAAGTGTGTCCATGTATCTCAGTTAAATATTAATTTAACAAGTTAAATAAATATTATTCCCGATTGTGGTTTAATAATTATTTAAGGATGTCTGATCGCATTTATTTTGACGCTAGTTATTCAAGAGAATATACTGTGGATAAAATAATATATTTATTAGCGAGTAATGCAGTTACATTTATTTAAGAAATAAATAGTCATTACTCAAGGTCAAATAAATGTGGTGGAGAAAAATGGAAATTAAAAGTACACGCCGTGTATATTAAATATACACGATGTGTAGTTTAATGGAAAACAAGTACACGCCGTGTATTAATTATTACACGCCGTGTAGTTTTTCCAATTGGGATTTTGAGGATTTAATATTGTTTTATTAAATGATATTTATTATAATCAGCGTGGGCGCATGTCAAGGAATTAATAAATCGACATGGGGGTTTTCAATAAGAGTTAATGAAATAAATAAAACGCGTAACGCGTTTATTTATTGTCATAACTCTATTAACCTCAAACCTGATTATAAATATCCTCGCAACCCCAACATTTTTTGAGAGCCATTGTTGTGCACAATGGATTTGGAAATACTCTCAAGCCAAGAGAGAATTCCCTTTCCACCAAGAACGCCCTCAAGTTACGAGAGCAAGATCCTCCACCGGATCAAGGTGGTCGAAGGCGGACATCGCAAGCGAAGGTTCTTCCGCACTAGCACCTGGAGATCTCTTCGGTGATGTCCGGAGATATGTGACACACGTGTGGATCACCGCTAGAGGAATCCTACACTTGGATTCTACGACGCAACAACGGATCACCGAATCGTGACCAGACACATCAACGAAGAAAGAATTCCAACAAGGTAATTCTAATGCATTAATTAAATTAATTATAATCAACATATGATGATCCTCCTCAAGGGTTTCGGGACTCTTCTTTTCTTTTCATTCTTCATTCTATTCCGAAGATTCGGCGTTTTTTATCGTGACGGATCTCGGATTGAACGTTGTTTAACGTTAAAATTAAAGTTGGGAAAACCCACCAACGCGCTTCCGCTGCGCCCGGAATCTACAGGCCCATGGTCCACCAACTCCGGAGTGTGGTTGTTTCCACCCTCCCAGCGTGAGGCTCGAGGTTGGTGTGGTGACATGCCTCTATAATGCCAAACACACACCTTAGATTGAGATTTTTAACAAAGTTTGGAGCTCAAAAGTGCTGACATTTAAGAAGGATAGGTAAAAGGCTCCCTTTAAAAGAAAACACCCCTCTGCCTCCTCCATGAGTCAGGTCTAGGAATCATATAGATCAGGCATAATCAAGAGACACTACAAAAAACGCACTACTAAGGTCGGGTCTGGTCAAGTTCTCCACCATAAGCAACTCAAGTTTCCATTTTATTTTATGTGAACTCACATTTTCAATCCCATTTTCCATTTGAATTGATACTCATTTATCATTATACCACAATTCAATTAAAAATGTTGAACCAATGGTTTTCCAAATTCCGATCCATGAGGGCCCATCCTCCTAACGTCCCAGACCAGTAGCCGCTAAACTGGTGATCTGAGCTTGTTCTCCACAAGACCTCAAGGGTGCCTCGTTAGAGGCTGCCAAGAAGCAGCGGGGGTTTAAGGTGGATCTATGAAGAGACTATACCCCCCATATCATAGTGCACAAAGAGAATTAAATAACCAAATATCATACATATTAGAGTAATGCAGAAAAATAAACTAAAACTGAATAGTGGTGTAATAAGATGAAAATGTAGTAAAGGCCTGAACAACCATGTAATACATACAACCATGATCGCCCACTGGGCCGATGATATATATAGAAATAAACTGAAAAGTAAATACAATAGGCCCCACCAACACTGGGCTATATCACATACCCGGTCTCCAGTACCCTTTCAAGATGCTCCAGCCCGACCGGTCAATTCCACACGAGCATCCCACTCAACCATGCAATCCGGGTCCTCATCCCGATCTACTAGGCATCCATGCTCAATCTGAAAGTAGACAAAAGGTCTGTATGCGCACCAAGATGCATGTACAGGGGTGAAAAATAAATCCCAGTAGGCCACCCCCAATGGTAAACCTATAAACTACTGCCATAAGTGAATGCTCAGGCAATATGTTCAACCTAACCAACATAAAATATGAAAACAAAATATAAATAAACAATCGTCGATCTATAGGTACAAGAACTCGATTGACCATACTTTCTTCGGCAAATGCCAGAATATGTCTAAGCTCCTCTCAAGGACCATGCATCCCAAACAACCTGCGGGCTCCATACCCATGGAAGCCAAAACCAACCTAAAAAAACTGAAACCCATCCTTCGGTAGTCTTATCAATCTGGATTATAATCTATGTCGTCCCATCCCACAATATCATAACCCAACATTGTATCATATATGGAACCTCGACACCTCTGTCCCCATTTCCATACAAGTGTTCAACCAAGCCCAAACCTTCAGTCTGACATATATCTCATGTATAGTAACCATAGTGCATGCAGCATCAGTCCATCACATAAATCATGTATATCAAATCAGTCCGGTATCTTAACAATAATTCATGAAGGTCACTGGTCGACACACAAGGAGCCTTAGTCCAAGTGCCCAACCTGGATCTGGTACGCTGTGCCCGACCACCCCAACCACTAGGTCACAAGTCGGCAAACATGGAGCATCAGTCCATGAATCCAATTGGGACTTGGAACGTCATGTATGACCATCTCAACCTCGATACGGAATGCCATGTTCATACCCTTGGGTTCAGGAGCATCAATCCTTCCCCCAAAAACCACGGTGCACCGGGGAGTGGAGTATCATTCCAACCTCCCAAAACCATTCATCATGGGACGAAAAATATGGAGTATCACTCCATGAATTCAACCAGGACCCGGAACGCCATGTCCGACCATCCCCAATCATTCCATACACAACATCAGTGGTTCCTAGAGAATCAATGCGAAACCTAAACCAAACTGTAAACTACACTTTCCTGGGACCTCATCCCAGCACAAAACCACAAACATGCGTCGTCACATCCACTATACTCAACAATAAAAATCAATGTACCTGGAACCTCAGTCCAACACTCAAACCATATACCATCTATCGGTATCGATACAGATTCTCAATCCAACAATCTTAATTACGAATATCTGGAACCATAACCATGGATCTTCTTTTCTTCTTTCTTAGCCATCACTGCACCTACTTGTAAACCGGGTTCCAAAACATGGCAACCCAATTGTATCAAACCGCCCCATGGGATTAATTCAAGTTTCATCCTCAACAAGTAAAAAATGACAACGACTGGCTATACGTCCATCTCATCCAATAAAATCTTAGCCCCATCATCTCATATATCATCCTGGTTCCCAAGGAACAGCAACAACTGAACTACATCATCACATGCACCCACTTAGGGCCATCCTATCAACCGGTCCCTCACATGACCCTAAGAATCCACACATAAACCGAGGCATCCTTTCTTGGATCCTTAGAATTAAAACTCAAGAAAAGACATCCTCTCAAAACCCTGGTAACCACCAAACTCTGAAGCCACGACCTAACATAGGAAACATCCTCAAGCGACCCTCAATGACCTCCAAATGATCCTTGATCAACGAAATTAGCCCAAGGCATCCAAAATCAATCCCATGCCACACAGGAATTCTCAACCGTCAACCATGGCATACAATGATTACTTAACCAGGAACCTACCCACCAAGGGCATCATCAAGAGTCCCTCAGACTCAACTTCACACCACAACAACACTATTCCATAACCACAATCCTATGGTGTCAACCTATCTCTAAAGGCTCCATCCAACCTGATCCTCAAATATAGGGTCTAAACCGTAGCTTATCTAACCTCGAATCACTAGTCCCGATCTGCAAGGACAACCGGGATCATCTTATAGATACTACTCAAATCCTATATTCTAGGATTCATCTAAGAAACCTCATGAAAAACACCATGGTACGCTCATGCCATATCAAACACGGAGCTCATAACCCTCACTTGGGTCTCAATGCTCAACACCCATCCCACTGAAGGATTCTGAATCCAAACCTCAAGGAAATACTCCTTCTAAACCAAATTTGCCAAAAACACCATCTGGATGACCTCTATATATCAAAAGGATCCCACTATTGCGATCTATGTGGAAAAACGCTCAGAATGGACTACTCACACACCCAATTCTGACTTCCAGGGAACAAAATGCCCCAGACATCTAAGCTGGAAAAAGTACAAGGCGTGTACTCTAATATCTTCTCTTGGCCATGTACTTTTACATGGCTAGAGCAACATGGGGTTTGCCTGTGTAAAACTACACGGCGTGTACCCAAAGTACACGATGTGTACTTTCGAAAAGCCATCTTTCTGTGTTCTTTTTCACTTGGCCAGACACAAAACCATGTTCTACTACACAGCCTGTAATTCTAAAAAGTCCTTCCCCGAACATGAAGAACACAAGGCGTGTTTTCATAGAACCACCCTCTGAACCCTTTTGAAACCCCTGATTTTCCTAAAATAAGTACACATGGATCCCCATGGGGTCTCTAGCAGTCGGGAATTAAAACTTGAAACAACTAATCTATATGGATTTGGGGCATAAAACTCAAAACTGGCCTACCTCGTATCGTAAACGCCAAAGCATTGGGTTCAAATCTCCTCGTAGAAGCTGCCGCACCTCGATCCAGTCCCGATCTACGTCAAGGACGAAGTACGGTGACATATACCCTCTTCGTCCGGCTATCGTGGGAAAGGGAGGATCCCTCCCTCCTCATTCTATACGTACGAACCCCAAAATGGTGGGGGGAGACTTTTAATTTAATGAATTTAATTGATCAATTAATTAATTACCCATTTTACACCCAGCCCAAGTTCCAGAACCCAATGAAATTTTATACCTCGCTTAGGCAATACCTCCCATTCCGGACTCAACTGCGGATTCATAATCCCAATCCGATGCTCCGTTCAAGAGATTCAGCCACTCAAAACAACCCGACTAATTTAATATTTAATTAATTAAATATTAAATATTTGGCCAAAACTCAAACTACTCAAAATTACACCAAACTCTAGTCCTAAAGTAAAAACCCTATTCTGGGACTAATGGAGTAGTCAGAAAGATTATCCAAGACCATATTCTTTGGTAGAATGACCATTTTACCCCTCATGAGCACCCATGAACAAAAATTTAAATCACTGCTCAAATTTCAAAGTCCAGAAAACTCGGGTCTCTACAAACTCCCATCTATAAACCTTCTTGTCCTAGAGAAGTCTTGGTGGTCTTCCAACCACACATCTCGACCCACATTTGTGATCACCCAAAGCTCAACTTGCTGGGTTCTACTCAAAGAGGCCAACCGACTTTCTATGCACAACTTTGTAGAGGGTGTACAACCCATCAATGGTCAAGCCAACGCTTTCCACCATTAACAAACCACTTGGACAGTGCCTAACGTCACTCTTCCATCCTGATACGTCACATTATCATTTAAAACTCATCATCACACTCATGGTGCTCCCCAACATAGAAATCAACCCACATTTCCCGTTTCTAAACCACGACGCTTCCCATTGTGGACGTCGCCTTTCAAAACACATTCTTAGTGGCCCACCAACCCGCTCAACGTGGTCATCACTGCATCCTCGACCCTTCCCCCACACTAGGGTCACACCCCCATACCTGATTTGGTACTTTCTACAATAGGAGTATCCTTATCGTCGCCTTATAACCGAAAAACCCTTTCCACAGCCCATTCCCCAATCATGACCAACCGTGGAGCTGGACGTGGCCATCTTGCTCCCACCAAAGCAACAAAACCGAACTGCTACTCTTGCCTGTTCCCAAAATCCGAGAATGTAACCCATGGTATTCGTCGATATCTGACACATCATAGGGACCTCACTCACAAAAATACAATGGTGTTCTTCCCACCCCGAATGGTGAACCTATAAACTGCTGCTATAAGTGCATGCTCATGCAATATGCTCAGCGTAACCGATATAAAATAAGAAAAAAATATAAATAAACTATCTTCGATCAGTAGGTCCAATAACTCGACCGACCTTACCTATTTTGGCCAATGCTGGAATATCTCTGAACTCATCTCAAGGGTCGTGCATCCCAAACAACCTGCGGGCTCAATTACCATGACAACCATAACCAACCTCACAAAACTGGAAACCAATCCTTCGGTATTTTTAGCAATCATGATTCTAATCTAAGCCATCCCATACCACGATCTCATAACCCAACATTATCTCATACTTGGAACCTCGACACATCTGTCCCCATTGCTACAAAAGAGTACTACCTAGCCCAGACCTTCAGTTTGACATCCATCTCATGTATCGTAACCATAGTGCATGAAGCATCAATCCATCACATAAACCATATATATCAATTCAATCATGCCTGGAGCATTAGTACAACATCTTAACAATAATTCACAAAGGTCACTGGTCGATATACAAGGAGCCTCAGTCCAAGTGTCCAACTGGGATCTGGTACGCCATGTCTGACCATCCCAACCACTAGGTCACAAATCGACAAACATGGAGCATCAGTCCATGAATTCAACTGGGACTCAGAATGTCATGTTCGATCATCCAAAACTTGATATGGGACACCATTTCCATACCCTTGGGTTCCGAAGCGTCAGTACTTCTCCCAAAAACCACGGTGCACCGGGGAGTGGAGCATCAGTCCAACCTCCCAAAACCATTCATCATGGGTCGCCAAACATAGAGAATCCGTCCATGAATTCAAACGGGACACAGAACGCTATGTCCGACCATCCCCAGTCATTCCATACACAACATCAGTGGTTCCTAGAGCATGAGTCCGAAACCTAAACCAAGCTGCATACTACACCTTCCCGGGACCTCAGTCAAGCACCAAACCACTTACATGTGTCGTCACATCCACTGCACTCAGTAGTATAAATCAACGTACTCAGAACCTCATCCCAACACTCAAACCATAAACCATCTATTGGTATCGATACAAATTCTTAATCCAATAATCTTAATTAGGAATATTTGGAACCATAACCAGGGATCTTTTTTCCACTCTCTCAGCCATCACTGCCCCTACTAGTAAATCGGGTTCCAAAACATGGCAACCCAACTATACCAAACCAACCTATGGGCTTAATCCAAGACTCATCCTCAACAAGTAAAACATGACAACGACTGGCTATACGTTCATCTCACCCAGTAACATCTTAGCCCCATCACCTCACACATCATCCTGGGTCCCAAGGAACACCCATAATTGAACTACATCATCACATTCACCCACTCAGGTCTATCCTATCAATCGGTCCTGCACATGACCCTCAGACTCCACACATAAACCGCGACATCCCTTCTTGGATCCTCAAAACTAGCACTAAAGCAAAGACATCCTCTCTACCCTGGTAATCACCAAACTCTCAGGCCAAGCCCCAACAGATGAAACATAAACGATCCTTGATCAAAAACATTACCTCAAGCCATCCAAAATCAATCCCACGCCACAAAGGAATTCTCAACCGTCAACCACGACATACAATGATCACTTAACTAGAAACCAGCCCACCAAGGACGTCGTCAAGAGTCCCTCAGACTAAACTTCGCCCCACAATGACACTCTTCCATAACCATGATCCTATGGTCTCAACCTAGCTCTAAAGGCTCCATCCAGCCTGATCCTCAAATATACGATCTAAACCTCATTTTATCTAACCTCAAGTCACTAGTCCCTATTTGCAAGGACAACCAAGATCATATCATAGATACTAATCAAATCATATCTTCTGAGATTCATCTATGAAACCTCATGAAAAACACCATGGTAAGATCATGCCAAATCAAACACAGAGCTCACAACCCTCACTCAGGTCTCCCAGCTCAAAACCCATTCCACAGAAGGATTGTGAATACAAAACTCAAGGAAATCCTCCTTATGAACCAATTTTGCCTCAAACACCTTTTGAATGACCACTATATGTCAAAGGGATCCCACCCTCACGATCTACGTGACAAAATGCTCAGAATGGACTACTCACACGCCCAATTCTGACTTCCAGGGAGCAAAATTCCCAAGAACTCTAAGATGGAAAAAGTATAGGGCATGTACTTTAAAGTACATGGCGTGTACTCTAATCTATCATCCTATCCATGTACTTTTACATGGCCGGAGCGACATGGGGTCTACCTGTGTAAAACTAGACAACATGTACTTTCCAAAAACCATATTTCCATGTTCTTTTTCATATGGACGAACACACTACCATGTGCTATTACACGATGTATACTTAGAGTACATGACGTGTACTCAGAGCACATGACATGTCCTTATGAAAAGTCCTTCCCCGAACCAGAATAACACATGGGGTGTGTTCATAGAACCACATGCCCTGGAGATGATATTTCCAACGGGAAACCCCTCAGAACCTTCCTTAAACCCCCATTTCCCCCCCAAATAAGTATACATCGACCCCCATGGGGTATCTAGAAATCATAATTAGAATTTAAAACTTGAAAACAACTAATTTATGGGGATTTGGGGTATAAAAATCAAAACTGGCCTACTTCGTGACGTAAATGCTGAAGCTTCAGGTTTAAATCTGGTCCAGGAAGTTGTTGCTCCTCGATCGGTCCCGGTCTATGTCAAGGATGAAGTAAGGTTGCATCTACCCTTCTCCTCTTGGTCCGGCCATCGCTCATGAGGGAGGCACCCTCCCCTCTCCTTCTATGCATAGGAACCCCAAAATGGGGGGGGGGAGACTTTTAATTAATTTTAATTAATTAATTAATTATCCATTTAACACCTGTCCCGAGTTTCAGAACCCGAAGCGAGTTTATACCTTGCCTAAGGAATACCCCCCATTCCTGACTCAACCACGAATTTAGAATCTCAATCCGATGCTTTGTTCAAGAGATACAGCCACCCAAAACCACCCGACTAATTTAATATTCGATCAAAACTCCAACTACTTGGAATTACCTCAAACTCATGTCATAGGTTAAACAACCTATTTTGGGACCAACAGACTGGTCATAATGATTATCTGAGACCATATAATTTGGTAAAATGGCCATTTTACCCCTCAGGAGCACTCGTGAACAAAAATTTAAATCTTTTATTAAATTTCAAAGTCCAGAAAACTAGGGTCTCTAAAACCTCCCCACCATAATGCTTCTCTTCCTCGAGAAGTCTTGGTGGTCTTCCACCCACACATCCCGACCCACATTGGTCATCATCCAAAGTACATCTCACTATGTTATACTCAAAGATGCCAACTGACATTCTTTGCATAACTTTGTAGAGAGGGAGTCCAACCCATCAAATGTCAAACCACTGCTTTCCACCATTAACAAACCACTAGGACAGTGCCTAACCTCTCTCGTCCATCTTGATACATCACATTATCATTTAAAACTCATCATCACACTCATGGTGCTCCCCACCATAGAAATCAACCCACATTTCCCATTTCTGAACCACACACTTCTCATCATGGAAGTCGCCTTACAAAACACATTCTCAGTGGCCCACCAACCCTCTCAACGTGGTCCTCACTGCATCCTCGACCCTTCCCACACTAGGGTCACACCACCATACCCAATTTGGTACCTACAACCTTAAGAGTATCCTTATCATCGCCTCATAACTGAACAAAATTTTCCACAACCCATGCCCCAATCATGACCAACCCTAGAGCTAGACGTGGCCATCTTTCTCCCACCAGAGAAACAAAACCTAACAACCATTATTGCCCGTTCCCGACATCGGAGAATGGAACCCATGGTATTCGTTGATATCTGACCCATCATAGGGACCTCACTCACAAAAATCCGATGGTGTGCTCCCCACCACGCGTTTTCAAACACACCGCTATATGAGGAAAACCTCATAGGAGGCCCCTTATCAACCCAAGGAAACATCTATAGAGAATGGCAGAAAGCCAGTGCTCTCTTAGCATACTCAAGACGATGTCAAGATGTTGGGAATGATCGTCTCTAAACTGTGAGTATACTAAGAAGTCATCGACAAATACAATCACAACCCTATCCATTCCAGAATATCATAGTTCTATCCCAAGGCCTTGGTTCACCATGCCCACAAGCCTCTTACCACACCTACTACAATTCTCATCCCATTCACGGCCATGAGACCAACTATAGTACCTCAGACACACTCCTGTAACGTTTTATCCACAAACTAAACGATACGACACATCACCAATACCCGCGTTTCCAAGTTTCCTATCCCAAAATAATTACGTGCCCTTGTTTAACCCATCTACAAAACCAGCTCTGACTTCAACGAGTCACCTATCACGAAAACTCATCTCCGAAGTCTAAACCATGCACACTCGAGCACTTCTTGTGCTCCTGATCTAGCCGAAAGCCACCAGGCTCAATTCGCTTGCACAACTATTTCTCGGGCTAGGCACCTGAATGAACCTGCCCCTCCCAAAACCTAAAACAAAACACAATTTCCAGCACACAATCCCACCATCTCAAAAAAAAAAGGCATCAAACAAGCCTAAACCTCAAACCCAACTCGTGGAATATTGCCACATGTCCAAAACACCCATCTGTGCTTCACACACCGGACGGAACTCATAACTCAGTCGACCCCTATAACGAGTCACCCACATGGTCAAGCAGATCTAATTCACTCTGGTCTAGAGTCACATCAGAAAGGTCACTAGGCTCTCCTAGCTAGCCCTGCCGATCAAGTCTCGTATCAGGACACTAGGTTCCACCACCTAGGTCTAAGCCAACTCACAGAAGGTCACAGCTCATGAGGCATCCACAAGATCCCTTCTCATCACCGTGTGACATCAACTAGACAAAACACCTGTCCCTTGGGTCCCCCACTATAAAGGTGTCATATACTGACCAAATGCCCACAATTAGGGTGTCCGTTCTCTCTGAGCATATGCACATCAAACTGCTCCTTGGAGGACCCAAAAATACTACTAACCTCAAACAAAACCATCTACAAGGGGTCCATAACCCAACACTAATACCATATTGACCCACTAGGGTCACTATGCCAACCGAAAAAAAAACCACTCCAGTGCCGCCACCATTGAGCATCTCACCGTAGATCCATGGAACCTGCCATCAGAAGGAAATACCTAAAATTACACACTAGGCAAGCCTATAACATGGGGATCCTACGTGCCTATCATGATTAATGAGACTTCTTTTGCCTCTGTAGTCCAAGAGTAAAAACCAACTCACAGGACTCTTGGATTATGGGCCAAGAGCCTGAAATCCATCATAAATCGTCAAATACAAACATGTGTGTCGCTCAAAGTGAAAATCATATACAACCGTTACTTCACAAATCCAGAACATCAATTCGAGTCGGTGTTTGCGATGCACTGGCCCGGTATCTATCACAAGCTCCGACACATTCCTATATCTCATGTATATCTAACCCCAAATAGTGAAATAACATGAAAGACAACAACCTATTAATGTCACATAAAAACATAAAACAACTATTAATGTTGAATTCATGTCCTTCAATCAAGAAATATGTATTAGTATCAAGGTGAATGTGAATATCGTAGAAAAATTATCTGTCATCCAATCAATGATGACTATTTAAATTATGTCACTATCAACTGGAAAGTCACTAAGAAATGAATAATCTCCCTATAATAATTGTGCATGGTTCTTATTTCCAATCAATTGATATGATTACCATCTGTGACATGAAATCATTATTCCTGGCATGAAAATATGAAAATTTGATATGCAGTTTCAGAAAGAGGATACGAGATCCCTCTCTTATTTAATCAGTTTACAGTTTCATAGCTTTTAGTAATTTGGAATTATTTCTACTGAAATAAATAAAAATATAAACAATATAATAAAATATGACTATATGAATACATATCGAAAATTAACCTGCAAGCCACTCATTCTAAGGAAGTATTGATAATTAGAAGTATAAAACAAATAGCCACCAATAATCGGTTCAACTTTTTCATGGGCCACAACTGCAACAATAACTTGAATCCCCTCTAAATAAAAGATTCATTCAAATCATGATGATAGTTGAAAATCTCAAACATACCGATTATGAGGCATACAATGATGATCCAAAAATACCTGAAAATACAGTAAACTATATGTTATAAAATAAAAAATGTAAAATAATGGAAATAATAAAAAACATGAAATTTACAAATTTAAATTTGAATTAATAGAAAAAGATATCAGGAGAATTACCTTGAAGTCGTGTTACCATTGCATTCAAAAACTGGAGATGGTGATAAATAAACCTAAATTAAATAAGACATGTCAACACATTGGGCACCATTACAATGATCTTGCAACATACAAACAATTAACAAATCATGGATAACATTGAATTTGGTAGAACATGCATCAAAATAAAATGACCCACTGATCCAAAATACTATCTGCAATTAAGCACATACCTTTTTCAAGATCCCTGGTTTGGAAAATCCCTTCAATAAAAATGATGTATCTATAAACATCCAAGGGTATTCCAAAACTTTTCATTTATTCAAAAACAATAAACGCATCAGGCAATTCACTGCTGAGACACATACCATAAATAACTGCTCCAAAATATAGTTGTTGTTGAATGGAAGAACAAATTACTGGAAAATGATAAAAAATATTGGGGACAAATATAAAAATTCATAAAATTAAATGTATAGACAAGTATGAAAGAACAATTTACTATATACGGAATGACCCGTCACAATTTCATCAAAGGAATAGAATCTTGTTATGTTGAAGGACAATGGATGTGCCCGATAAGCTGAAGAGAATCTGATAATAGTTGTAGGGTGAGAAGCATGTCGGCCGAAGGTCTTTAGCAGAAAGATATGGCTATTGCAGATGCGAGAGTATGTCAACTGTGAAGAAATTTCTCACTGGGTTGAAAGGCATGGAGGATACAACAGAAAAAATGTTGTGGGTGCCATAGGAAGACCCGACAGAAATCGCGAGTCACAGGGGGTTCAATGCAACAGGATGAGATTGGTTTGAAATAGAGAAAGGATTTGCTCGAAGAAGTTAGCTGGAGCATAATGTTGGCGTTGCTAGACAGGAACCATAGGATGAGATGAGGGGAATCACTGGGAGGAACCAGAGTCGAAGAGGATCGACATCTGTAGGAATATGGCATAGGTGTTTTGTGGGATCTGTAGGAAGAGGGGAGGGATATTGCGACCGAGAACCCTTAGAACCAAAGTAGAGGAGTCGTAGGCAGAGCTAGCTGAGGGCGACAGAGGATGGAGAGGAGGAGGCGGAGCAGCAATAGGCAAAGGAGGGTATGTAAATCTTCTGGAACCTTAATCGCAAGCGTGAGACAGTTGGAGGGAGGTAATGGACAAATGGATGGGGAGGAGCGACGTGGAGGGATGAGGTGGTGACAAGTAATCTAGAAAAAATTCCTACTTTAGTAAATACTAGTACATCGCCCGTGCATATTCACGACGTCATAAATGAAATCTGAAATACAAAATGCATTAGAAATATGAGAAGTGATCAATGAAAATTAATAAATAAAATATTGAAATTATAAATCTATTCATAGAAACAAAGTATGAAAATCTAATTTCGAGATACTTAAAATAGGTAAACACTAAAACAGAATCATGGTAAGATAACTTGACATTGGAAACAGACATTAGTTTTCATTTTTATGTCACATTAGAAATAGAACTATGGAATGTTATTTAACCATGATAAGAGAACATAAGTACAGTTTCAGTAGCAGATACATGTTTGACAACATTAACAGGAGACATGATCTTCAACAACAGTGGGTGTGCAAATCAGATTACAATTTATGTCATCAGAATGTGCAATCAATAGCCTCCCAGTACTACCATGTATCATTGATGTAGAGTAGTAGTTTTTCATGTTTTTTGAAAGTTATATTGATCCCTACAACATATAATTAGACATTAATGTGAGTAAATGAGACATTTTACTATGAAAAAATAACTGGTTAATCTAGTGAAGTGAAAAAAACATGTCATAATCAAATGGCTTAGTTTTTTATAGTATTAATCTATGAAAAAAAGCATTATAAAAATTCAATGAAAACAATTATTAATATGAAAATCAAGAATCACTTCTAATTGAAATAAATAATAGAAAATAGTAACCGGGTACGCTTTATCAGGAAACAAACATGACATATTTGAAAAACTGAAAACTGTTTAAGTGGAGACAAACTTAAATCCATCCTTGCTGCCTAGGGCACTACCTCTCCACCGTCTAGCCCCTCGTCACTGCCCTGCCCCTCCCCTACCCTCTGTCCTTCCGTCCAGCCCCCCTGTCCAGCCCCTCCCTGCATTGCAGCCCTCACCTCTCTATTTACTCTCCCCCCCGGCCTAGACCCTCTTCTCCCCTCCCCCTGCCCAGCCCCTCCCCTCCCCCTGCCCAACCCCTCCCCTCCCCCCTGCCCAGCTTGTCACCTCCTCCTTTCCCAGCACCTCCTCCTACCCCATGCCCACCTCTACCCCTCCCCTCCCCACTCCTCTACTTGTCCTCCCTCCCCTTCCCAACCCCTATGATGTTATTAATATTTTCATGACTTATTATATACCCCCTTTACTTATTTTATATGAAATTTTCATAATTTGTGTGAAATATTAATGTTTTAATACTAAGTAAAATTTTTGAGCATGTTTAGAAATAGTCCAATTGAGTCAGTTTACTATTTTATTTATAACTCTCACCCTACTGATTAAAATTGGGTGGTTCTTGTTTTTTAGGATTTATTATTAAATTTATCACATATCATTAGAAGGAATCATGGGCCAATTCTTCCATTTTAAGGCTCATATGGTCAACACAAGAGGACCCAAAGAATTTATGATTAAACTAGACCATCAATGATGATTGAGTTATTGGTCTAAACCCCGAAGCCCAAATTTTATGAAACTCCACCATATGTTCTTTATTATCCAAAAGAATCATGGATAAAAATTTTAAGGTCTAAATACAAGAAAAAGGGACCCAAATAATTCCTTGAAGTCCAACCCACCATTCTGGATGGGAATTAAAATCCAGACACTATTCATGACATATCTCATGATGTAAAAATTAAATCAAGCTGTGAATTTTCAGTGTGAAATACGGAATATAGGCAGAAGAATTTTTTTAAGAAATAATTCGGCTTTGAAGGCATATTCCTATTAAAAAACCCTTTTACATTTTGGACTTCAAAAAGATTGGATTAAAATGGACAGATTGAAATTGTTTAATCAACTGGCCATAACTTTGGATCCTTAGGTCTAATTGACACCAAATTTTAATAGTAGATAGAGGATAAATTTATATAAAACTTGTAAGAAGATAATATCTAGATATTCGGCTGTCTGAATATCCAACTTGGCGCTGAAAGTGGAGGGAAAGATTGGAAATGTAAACAGTTCACTTCTATGGGATATAAATGCATCCCCCTCCTCTCCTTCAAAGGAGTTAGAATTTAAGAAGATAGGAGCACATATTGTCACGACCAAACCCTTGAAAAAGGGTTGGTAGGACCTTCCATACTCAATTTTTCACTTGATATGCCCTTCCTCTTCTCTTTGTTTCCTTTCATTTTTGTGTTGTTCTTCGTTTGTAATCTTGTAAGTTTGTGTTTTGTAATTCTGTTATAATGCAAGTTTCTTCTTAAATATCTCTTATTCTCATACAACTTATGTAGTTTAATATTAATTTTCTTAAAATAGTTTAAATACAGTTGAATCCCCTTCCCTTCTTTTGCTTCACCATTCAATCGAAATTTCTTTTTTTAATTCTCATTATTGTTCGTGTGTGTGTGTTCGACACACCACTCTTTTCTTATCCCTTTATTTTTCTTCTATTATTAATTTATCATCATAATCATTATAACCAGATTATAAAAAACCCAAATGTCTGAGTAAATATCTCATTGGGGTGAGTCAAAATTTAGGGATGTTAAGTGATTGAGAGTATTTGCTCGATGAGTATTCGTTAATTTAACATTGTGTATGTTGGACTTAACATGCCATGGATTAATGACATATTCTGTTTAACATGTGGTTTCCATGGATTATTAGAACCATAAATAAACTACCATAAAAAAGTAATGGTAATGATTAGAACCCTAAGTTAAGTTAAGGCTCAGATTAAAGCCTTAACACTTAGGAATTCCAATCAACATTATCTTGTGAAATGGGTGTTAATTTAAATGCAATATAAAGCAAAGCTCAAGGATATCACAAGATTAACTACCAAATAATGAACTTACCCCAATATTTATCAATTTGTTAAATAAAAAATCATCCATAAATTATTTCATAATCTCTGAAAACAAATCCCCCAATCAAAAAAACAATCAACTAAAAACAATCGACTATTAAAAAAAGTATCATCACCGAGGATTCGACCCGAGTGACGCTATACACATTTGCAGAGCATCGGATCTTTGACTGGTAGATAGGCGAAAATAGGCCGCGCATTTCAAATGGTGCCATTTTCAGGGTTGGTGATTTATGTAGTCATTAGTTTCTGGTTATTGTAAACCCCCCCAAAATGAAGTTTAAAAAAAAATTGAAAAAAAAACACAAAGAAAAACCCGTCTTCCTTTTTCTTCCAACATATTTCAGAATGCCCCGTAGCCTCCCAAAAAATCCTTCAGATTTGTTTGACCCTGAAATTGATTGAACACTTCACCAACATAGGAGGAACATAAGATATAATGAAATAATTCAATAACCAGTCCTTGTCCAACCAATTAAATTAGATATGGCCAATCCTAGGGAACAAATACTTAAAGAACTTGCTGCCCCTGATATGAATTACCAACCTCTTGGTATTAAATATCCAAACATAGAGGCTGACTTTGAAATCAAATCAGTTTTGATTCATCTTCTCCATCATTTCTACGGGCTAGCTGGTGAGGATTCACATATTCACCTTAAAGAGTTCCAAGTGGTGTGCTCTACCATGAAGCCTCAAGGGGTTTCTGAGGAACAAATAAAACTTCGAGCATTCCCTTTCTCCCTAGCTAACACTGCTATGTCATGGCTCTACTACCTTACTCCTGGTTCCATAAACACATGGAATGACATGAAGTGACTCTTCTTAGAGAAATTCTTTCCTGCTACTCATACTGCTTCTATATGAAAGGAAATAAGTGGTATCCGTCAGTTCCCAAGTGAATCACTCCATGAGTACTAGGAGAGGTTCAAAAAGCTTGTTGCAACCTGCCCACATCACCAAATCACCGATCAACTCTTGATCCAATACTTCTATGAGGGGTTATTGGCTATGGAGAGAACTCTCATTGATGCCGCAAGTGGCGGTGCTATTGTTGATAAAACTCCTACAGCTGCATGAGATCTCATAAGCAACATGGCTGCAAAAACACAAAAATTCCATACTCAAGCACATGCTCAAGTCAAACAAGCCCAAGATAATCAATAAATTGAGCCTAACAAGATGACTGAGTGGATGAGTGAACTTACAGGTCTTGTGCGACAACTAGTTGTGGATACCAAATCCCCAACCTCATCTTCTCCACAATCAATGTTTCCTGGACCTGTCAAAAACTATGGAATCTGCAACTCTTCATCTCATCCAATAGACACATGTCCACAACTTCAAGAGGATCAATCTGATTCCACTACTACAAAAACATCCTATATTAGCGCTAAAAAAGGGCTTTAACAGCGCTAAAAAAGCGCTGTAAAGCTCAACGCTGATATGGGGGGGGGGGGTCCCTTTTATCAGCGCTAAAAAAAAGCGCTGATAAAAGACCCCTTTATCATCTCTTTTTTTAGCGCTGATAAAAGGGTCCTTTATCAGCGCTTTTTTTAGCACTGATAAAGGTCAAAAAAATTAAAAAAATAACAAAAATGAAAAATAATGTGGGGAGTGCTTTTATCAGTGCTTTACACCCCATTTATTAGTGCTATAAGGTCTCCTGCGCGCTGCCCTTCCCTCCCATCCTCATACGTGCGTGCGCACCCCCTTCGCTTCCACCCGAACTCAAACCCGGGACCTCCCCCCTTTCGCGACTGCACCTTTACCACGAAGCCATTTCATTTTGTTCTCTATTTAATGATATATATATATATCTATATAGTTATATTTATTCATATATTGATATAGATTCATATTAATATAAATATATTTATTCATATATTAGTATATATATATTAATTCATATATTAATATATTAATATATATATTTTTAGTTATAATTTTTTATACGTATATTTATTTGTATATTAATATATACATATAAGATTAGTTTTAAATACATTTATGAAAAAAATATGTTTTTTATGTGTGTTTATAAATAAATAAATACATACATACATACATACATACATACATAGATATATACAGCACACAGACACACACAAAGACACACACACACACAAACACATATATATTTACGAATAAATACATATATATGTGTATTTGAAAGCCATAGAATGTACTTATATGATTAGTTTTAAATACATTTATAAAAAAATATGTTTTTGATGTGTGTTTATAAGTAAATAAATAAATACATACATATATACATATATACAACACACAGACACACACATATACACCCACCCACACACAGACACATATATTTATGAATAAATACATATATATGTGTACTTGAAAAGACATAGAATGTTAAAACGACCATAAATTATAATCTAGAATTCTGTTTCAATGCCACAACCAGTCAAATCGAAGAAAATGAAACAATCTTTGATATGATATGTGGTACAGGCCCAACGGACATCCGAATCAGAAGTTATACTTTTTGAATGTTAACAAATCGGGGTATCCCGACTAAAAACTCAGTTTTGGAGGCCTTATGGGCCTTTTTTGGGCTCTAAAAATGTGACAGAGGCTTTGCCTGAGTCACTAGCGCGTAGAGATCGTCGCAGGCTTCGATTTGATATGATGTAGAGCTCAAAGGGACACCCGGATCAAAAGTTATGATTGTTTGAAGTTTTAGTTACATTTTTAACATATTTTAGATCTTTTATTAATTGTTTTTATTTTTTGTGTCCTCAAATTGTTATTAAATGATTTTTAATTGATAATAATTAGAAAATTATTAATTAATAATATTTTTTTAATTATTTTGAAGCCATTTTCACTAAATTTCTTATATATTAAATGTAATAGTCTATTTATATGTATCTATAACATATTTAAAAAATATATATTGTATTTATATCAATATAAATATACTTATATAAGAAAATATTATTTTTTATGAAAAATATTTTTTTTTGAAACTTAACATTTATCAGCGCTCGGGAAAAGCGCTGATAAATCCCCCCTTTATCAGCGCTAAAAAAAAGCGTTGATATATGGGGGGCCTTTATCAATGCTTTTTTTAGCACTGATAAAAGCGACCTTTTATCAGCTCTTTTTTTAGCGCTGATAAAGGCCCCCTTTATCAGTGCTTTTTTTTAGCACTAATAAAAGTGAGGTGCATCCCTTGCCCGTTTTTGTAGTAGTGTTCATCTGGAACAATGAAGCTCAATGCAGCATATGCTTAGCGGAACACCAACCCTCAAATATCTGGTCAGTTTGTTAGAAACTTCAACCAACCTCACTCCGAGCCCTTCTCTTCTTCCTATAACCAAGGCCTTAGGTATGGTAATCCCATATCCATCCCCCTCAATTCCCTCCTCAAAACCCAAACCAGTTTTAATATGGTCAAGGTGTTGGTAACTTCCAACAACCTTATCCTTTTATTCCTCAACCTCAAAGGAACAATCCTCATCTTGGATTCCATTATCCTAGCGAGCCTTCCCAATTCCAAAACCAATACAATCGCTTTCCCAAGAACCAAAATCTAGGTAATCCCAATATGGGACAAGCCTCTTCTTCCAAGCAACCATGGGAAAGTGCAGTGGAAGATCTTGCCTCCTTCACCCGTTCCATCCTAAATAACATTGAAACCCAAATTGGTCAACTTGCATCCCACCTTAGTCAGTAGCAGCCATCCAATTCTTCCCAACTCCCAGCTCAACCATTACCCAACCCCAAGGGTAATGTAAGTGCAATTTCACTTAGACCAGGAAAGAAAATTTCTATACCTCAAGATAAGTCATATAAACCACCTTTAAATGTTGACCTAGAAAATGAAAAGAAAAAAAAACTTGAAAAGGAACCCGAATCCATTCTCTCACCTCCTTCTATTCCACATAGGAACCCAATTCCTTTTTCTCAAGCCGTTTCTAAGCCAAAGAAGTCCTTTGAACCCGATCCTGAAATGCTCAACATGTTTAGACATGTTGAAGTCAACATTCCACTCTTAGATTCCATAAAACAAATTCCTAAGTATGCCAAGTTTCTCAAGGAGTTGTGTACCCATAAGAGGAAACTTAGGACATTTGAAAATGTTTCAACCCAAGAGTCCATACCCATTAAGTGCAAATATCTAGGGACCTTTACTGTTCCATGCCAAATTGAAAGTTCCAAGTTTGATGATGCACTCATAGACCTAGGAGCCTCAATTAATGTCATGCCCAAATACATATTCTCCAACCTTGGTCTAGGTCCCTTACATCCAATGAGTGTTTTCATTCAATTGGCCAATCGAAGCACAACCAGTCTTGAGGGAATAATTGAGTATGTCCTTGTCCGAGTCAATGATCTTATCTTCCTTGCTGATTTCTATGTTCTTGACATGGAAGGTGAGAAGAACTCTTCTCGATATCCCCTAATTCTAGGAAGACCATTTCTCATGACTGCGAGAACCAAGATTGATGTCCATTCAGGCATTTTATCCATGGAATTCGGTGACCAACTGGTCAAGTTCAACATTTTCCAAGCCATGCGATACCCATCTGAGGATCACTCTGCATTCTCAATCCATGCTTTTGAGGACTCTTCTAAGAGTCAATCAAACCCCAATCCACCATGTTCTTCATGTTCTAATGACAAAGGATCTTGTGAAATCTACACCATGATTAACAAAGCCATAAATGGTGAAGTTGATGTGGACCTTTTATTCATAGACTCTATCAATCTAGAGGATCTTGAAAACTCTCTTGAATCCCACATCAACTCTGATCTCTACTGCTCCACCTTGGACATTATTAAGGAAAATGAATCTGAGCAACTGAAGTCCCTTATTCCATTCCTGAGTTGTCTAACCCAAAAATGAAAGATGAGACCGATCTAAAACCTCTTCCTGAACACCTGAAATATGCATTCCTTTTCCGTGATCACTCATATCCTGTCATTATCTCTTCTTCACTTACTGAAACTGAAGAGTCCAAACTTGTTCAGGTGTTAGAGGAAAACAAAAAGGCCATAGGTTGGACCCTAGATGACATAACATGAATCAACCCTCCCCTTTGCATGCATTACATACATCTTGAGGAGTCATCCAAACCAATTAGACAACCACAAATAAGACTCAATCCACTCATACTTGAGGTAGTTAGAGGAGAGATCACCAAGATTCTTCAAGCTGGTATTATCTACCCAATTTCTGATAGTGAATGGGTTAGTCCAATTCAAGTTGTACCTAAGAAGGGTGGGATAATTTTTGTCACAAATGAACATGGAGAGGTAGTGAAAACTCAAGTGAAAAACAAATGGCGTGTGTACATCGACTATATGAAATTGAATGTTGAAACAAGAAAAGATCACTACCCTCTTCCATTCCTTGATCAAATGCTGGAACGATTAGCCGGAAAGTCACACTATTTCTTTCTTGATGGATACACCGGCTACTTCCAAATCCAAATCTCACATCAGGACCAAGAAAAGACTACTTTCACATGCCCCTTTGAAACATATGCATATAGAAGAATGCCTTTTGGCCTTTGCACTGCTCCTGTAACATTCCAGAGTATGATGTTTATTTTTTCAGAATTCATTGAACACTACATGGAAGTCTTCATGGATGACTTCACCATTTATGGTGAGTCATTTGAATCTTGTTTTAATTCACTCTCTCCAGTCCTCCAAAAGTGTGTCAAGTGTAACCTTATGTTAAATTTTGAAAAATGTCACTTCATGGTTGAAAATGGGATTGTTCTAGGGCACATAGTTTCAAAATATGGTATTGAAGTCGATCCTGCCAAAATTGAAGTGATCCAATCACTTCCTCAACCCACTTTTGTTTGAGAAATCTGTTCATTTCTCAGTAATGCCGGTTTCTATCAGAGATTCATCCATAACTTCAGTAGGATTTCCCTCTCACCAACTCGGTTGCTCCAAAATGATGTCACTTTCCATTTCGATGAGGTTTGCAAGAGAGCCTTTGTTGAACTCAAAATAGATCTAACATCCGCCCCAATAATCCAACCCCCAGATTGGTCCTTACCCTTTGAGTTTATGTGTGATGCTTCTGATAGATCCATTGAGGCTATTCTTGGTCAAAGAAGAGAAAAGATTCCTCATGTCATCTATTATGCCTCAAAAACATTAGATAAAACTCAATCTCACTACACTGTCACTAAAAAGGAACTTTTAGCAGTGGTTTTTTCCTTAGATAAATTCTGGCCTTATCTCTTAGGTTCCAAAATCATCATCTTCACAGACCATTGTGCTATAAAGTTCTTACTCAAGAAAATTGGTTCCAAAACGAGGCTAATAATATGGATCCTAATGCTCCAAGAGTTTGACCTTGAAATCAAATATAGACCAGGAAAAGAAAACCATGTGGCTGATCACTTGAATAGAATTTCTAATTCTTCTCATTCTGAAATCATTGATCCTGAATTCCCCACTGATCACCTTTCATCTCTCACTCAAAAAATACCATGGTATGCCCCAATTGTAAATTACTTGGTTTCTGGTGTTTTTCCTGAAAAGTTTTCAAAAAAAATGAAGTTAAAAAGTGATTCAAAATAATATTTTGGGAAGAAAATAAACTTTGGAAAACTGGGGATGACATGGTAATAAGGAGATGTGTCGATGAAAATGAACATTCATCCATATTAGAATTCTGTCACTCAATGCCTAGTAGTGGCCACTTTGGACCACAAAGGATCTCCCGAAAGGTCTTAGACTCTGGATTCTTCTGGCCTTCACTCTTCAAGGACTCACATGAGTTTTGTCAATAATGTCCCACTTTCCAAAAGTTTGGCATGATTTCCAAGAGGAATGAAATGCCCCAAAAGCCTTTAATTTTCTGTGAGATCTTCGATGTTTGGGGTATCGATTTCATAGGACCATTCCCCCTTCCAATGGATTCTCATACATTCTTCTTGCAGTTGATTATGTTTCTAGGTGGGTCGAGGACAAACCCACTAGAAATGGTGATTCACATACTGTTAGTGAGTTCCTAAAGACACACATCTTCCACAGATTTGGCACACCTCGTTCCTTGATCAGTGACTTAGGAACCCATTTTTGTAATAGAACCATGGAATCTATTTTGAAAAAGACTGGGGTTGTACATAAAACATCAACTGCATATCACCCCCAAACAAATGGCATGGATGAAATTTCTAATAAGTAAGTGAAAAGATTGCTTGAGAGAATTATAAAACCCACCAGAAAAGACTGGCCTGAAAGACTTGGTGAAGCACTTTGGGCTTATCGAACTGCTTATAAAACACCCATTGGGATGTCTCCTTTTAGGCTAGTTTTTGGTAAAGCATGTCATTTTCCAGTTGAAATCCAACATAAGTCATTTTGGGTAGTGAAAACTTGTAATTTTGATCTTGAAAAATCCGGTGAAGAAATATTGTTTCAATTGGATGAACTGGAGGAGCTTCGACTTGATTCTTATGAGAATTATAATCTCTACAAAGAAAAATCCAAGGCACTCCATGATAAACACATCCTAATAAAGGTATTTCATGAAAGTGAAAAGGTAATTCTCTTTAATTCTCAATTTTGGATTCATCCAGGTAAGCTTAATTATCGTTCGGAAGGTCCTTTTGTTATTACTAATGTTTACCCATTTGGTGCAGTGCAAGTCCAAGACCCCTCTTCCAAAAGGAAATTCACGGTTAATGGACATCAGTTAAAGCATCACCATGAGAGGACTCACAATCCTAGATCAAAATCGACTTCCACTGGATCCCCAACTTCTACAGTCGACCCACCACTAGATGGAGATGGCGACCCGCCAAATCCAAACTAGGGGGAACCTCTTTACCTTTAACACTCTCTATCTCTTCCTCTCTCTCACTATTTCTTCTTTTTCCTATCTATTTCATTTTTTTGACACTTTCTTCATCAAACCCTCTCTTTTTCTCTTTCTCTTTTGTGTGGATGTGTATTTTAAATAACACTAAAAAAACTAAAAAAATAAAAAAATGTAAAAAAACCAAAAGAGTCATACTTACTCACCTTCAATTTTCAAATTTTTTCCAACCATTTTGGGGAGTCAAAAGACATGGTTTCATCTCAACAATTTTTTGTTTTCATCATATATTTGGATGAAGAATTTTGTGTCAAGAATAATACATTTTGAATGCTCACTTATTGATTTGGAAAATGCTTTTCCCCTACCGTGAGAACCAACATTAGATTTCATTCCAGGGCTACCTATGACCATCTTTTCAAAATGTGTGTTTTCACCCCCATTTGTGAGTCTTGAGTGTGTAGACCTTCAAGCTGAATTTCCTACTTATTGTGCATTAATATGATAGAGGAATTTTCTGAACCACATGAGAATCACAATAGCCAAATAGTATCCCATTTCCCTTACATTAATCTTCCTTTTGAAAGCCCCTTCGAGCCTATGAAAACCTTTTCTTTGATAACAGCATTACAAGCCCAATACCTTTTCCCACCCAATATCAACATGGATTTTCATTGCATACTTTTTTTTGAAATTTAAGTGTGGGGGAGATGGATTTTATTTTGGGTACCCTTTGTTGATTTCACCATGTTATCATATGCTTGAGGGAAAGCATCCATTTTGGTGTGGGGGAGATATTGTTATTCAGTGTGTTTTGGGGAATGTAATGTACTTTTAATTATGTAATTTGGTAAATGTTATTGACAAGTGTTAAAAAAATAAAAAATAAAATAAAATAAAAATAAAAAAAAGAACAAAAAAAATTGGGTTATTTCTTGGGTAGGTCAAAAATCACTCTTCCTCAACCTTTGATCTTGTTATAACTATTACAATTAGTGTCGCGAGGAGATCAATCATGGGTTGGGATATGAGTGTGAGATCTTTTCCAAGTTCAACTTTCGAAAAAAGAGAAAAAAAAGAAAAAAAGATCACCTGCATTATATTCTTATGTCATTGGGAGAAATTTTGTGGTTTGTAAATATTTCATCTTCTCATCCCCTTAAAATTTTCATCCTCTATTGTGTCTTTCTTCACACAATCATTCCCTTGTAAATATGTGTTTTCATTTCTTTCCATGTTTTATTTCAAAAAAAATGTACATTGCTTTTTCTATATTGGTGTTTTACCCCTCTTCTTCTCTCTCTTGGACATTATCTTCCTACCATCCCATAGCCACAGAAAAACCCCTTAAAAGACCTCTTGATTCTTGTGCACTTTGGATAGGGATTTGAAGTTAATATCTCTTTCAAACTCTAAGATTTTCACTTTTGGTTGGTGAAAGAGTGAACCTCCACAAATGAATTTTAACATCTTGAGAGGTGTGAGTTTTGAGTGTCCACATTTTCCATTTCTAAATCTGAGCATGAAAAAATGAATTAGTTTTGTAACATTGTTTCTGTAAAAACTTGTGGTGGAATTCAAAATAGATGAGTGAAATAGTCTAAACCTCCCCTGATCAGAGAAAACACAATTTTACTATTTGTTAGTGAGTGAAAATGGTTTTGTTATGTTTTTATATTTTTTGCGCATGAGGACATGAAAAAGACTAAGTGTGGGGGAGTTTATGTTATTAATATTTTCATGACTTATTATATACCCCCTTTACTGTTTTTATATGCAATGTTCATAATTTGTGTGAAATATTAATGTTTTAATACTAAGTATAATTTTTTAGCATATTTAGAAATAGTCCAATTGAGTCAGTTTACTATTTTATTTATAACTCTCACCCTACTGATTAAAATTGTGTGGTTATTGTTTTCTAGTATTCCTTATTCAATTTCTCACATATAATTATAAGGAATCATGGACCAATTCTTCCATTTGAAGGCTCATATGGTCAACACAAGAAGACCCACAGAATTTGTGATGAAACTGGACCATCAATGATGATTGAGTTATTGGTCTAAATCCCGAATCCCAAATTTTATTAAACTCCACCATATGTTCTTTATTATCCAAAAGAATCATTGATAAAAATTTTAAGGTCCAACTACAAGAACAAGGTTCCCAAATAATGCCTTGAAGTCCAGCCCACCATTCTGGATGGGAATTAAAATTCAGACACTATTCATGAAATATCTCATGATGTAATCATTAAATCAAGATGAGATTTTTCAGTGTGAAAGAGGGAATATAGGTGGCCGACTTTTTTGAAGAAATAATTCTGATTTGAAGACATCTTCTTATTCGAAAACCCTTTCACATTTTGGACTTCAAAAAGATTGGATTGAAATGGACAGATTAAAATTGTTTAATAAACCGGCCATAACTTTGGATCCTTTGGTCCAATTTACGCCAAATTTTCAGAGTAGACATAGGATAAATTTATCTACAACTTTTAAGAAGATCATATCTATAGATTCGGATGTCTGAATAGCCAACTTGGTGATGAAAGTGGAGAGACAGATTGGGAATGTAAACAGTTCACTTCCTTGGGCTATAAATGCACCCCCTCCTCTCCTTCAAAGGATTTGACATTTCAGAAGATAGGAGAACATATTGGCACGACCAAAGCCTTTAAAAAGGCTTGGGAGGACCTTCCATACTCAAGTTTTCACTTGAGATATATTTCCTCCTCTCTTTGTTTCCTTTCACTTTTGTGTTGTTCTTCGTTTGTAATCTTGTAAGTTTGTGTTTTGTAATTCTGTTTTAATGTAAGTTTCTTCTTCAATATATCTTATTCTCATCCACCTTATGTAGTTTAATATTAATGTTCTTAAAATAGTTTAAATACAGTCGAATCCACTTCCCTTATTTTGCTTCCTCATTCAATCGAAAGTCCGTTTTTTAATTCTCATCATTGTTCGTGTGCGTGTGTTCGACGCACCACTCTTTTCTTATCCATTTCTTTTTCTTCTATTCTTAATTTATCATCATAATAATTATAACCAGATTATTAAACACCCAAATGGATGAGTAAATCTCTAATTAGGGTGAGTCAAAATTTAGGGATGTTAAGTGATTGAGAGTATTTGCTCGATGAGTATTCGTTAATTTAACATTGTGTATGTTGGACTTAACATGTCATGGATTAATGACATATTTTGTTTAACATGTGGTTTTCATGGATTATTGGAACTATAAATACACCACCATAAACAAGTAATGGTAATGATTAGAACCCTAAGTTATGTTAAGGCTTGGATTAAAGCCTTAACACTTAGGAATTCCAATCAACGTTATCTTGTGAAATGGGTGTTAATTTAAATGAAATATAAAGCAAAGCTCAAGGATATCAAAAAATTAACTCCCTAATAATGAACTCACCCCAATATTTATAAATTTGTTAAATCAAACATAATCCATAAATTATTTCATAAGTTCTCCAAACAAAACCCCTAATCAAAAAAACAATCAACTAAAAACAATTGACTATTAAAAAAAGTATCACCACCTAGGATTCGACCCGAGTGCTGATATACACATTAGCAAAGCATCAGATCTTTGACCGGTCGATTAGTGACAATCGAACGCACGTTTCACCCTACCCCCACCCTTCCCAGCTTGTAACCCCCCCAATTTCCCAACACCTCCTTCTACCCCCCTACCCAGCTCTACCCTTCCCCACCCCCTCCTCTACTTGTCTCCCACCCCATCCCAACACCTCCCCCTCCCACCTCCCCTCCCACCTCAGAATTTAATATGTTGACCACCCCACTAGGCCCATCCCCCCTTCCAACTCCTCCTCCCTCCTGCCCATCACCACCCCCACCCCATGCCCAGCCCCTCCCCTCCCCTCCCCCCTGCCCATCCCCTTCCCTCCCCTCCCCATTAGTAGCCTCTGCTGCCACCCCATCCCAGCACCTCCCCCTTCCAGCTCATCCTCCCACCTACCCAGCACCAACCCCACCAGGCCCCTCCTCCCTTCCCAGCCCCTTTCCCACAAGCCCCCACCAGGCCCCCCTCCCTGCCCTGCCCCTTCTCACACCAGCACTGAAATACATCAAGTGATAGTTGATATGAAATACAGGAAGAATAAACTAATTCACATGATAGAAAAAATTATAAGATACAATCACCTGATATCGTATTACCTTTCATATCTACAGAACATATCAGTCATTCTTTTCTGTTTTTTCTTTTAATTTATCCTTCATTCGGATTGCCATATTTTTTCCCTGACCTGTTCTACCGACACTTTCAGGTGGGATATGTTGATATTGCTCAATAACATCTTCATTAAGAAATTCAGTCAGTAGGTTTTTCTGCATATAGAACATGGTTAAAAGAAGCATCAGATCTAAGAGCAATTACAATGTAGGATTAAAATAAAGGCTTGTAAAGAAAATTCTAAGGAAGAAAAAAAAAATATATATCTGAATACTTGATGATACCGTAGACGATGTTTCAAATATAGAGTCAGCCTTTGCACTGAGTCAAAATGATTCAACATTCTGATGATCCTATGATAGAACAATAAAGCATTAATCCAGTTTCATGTTCTTTACACACAGGGAAGTAAAAATGATGATAATGGATTACATTGTACTTGACTATGTTCATGCACACTACTTACATTTGTACAACCACTTCTCTAACGATGCTGTATATAAATAATAACACAAATAACTATTTGCAGTCTATCCATATTAATGATAATAGGAATATGTAATAGAATCTACCTGAAATTCTGTGAATCTATCATTGAAATTGGTGATGTAGTTTTTGTTGTCAGTAATGAATATTACCTTGTATGAGTTTTGAACTACTGAACAGTGATGATTTTGAATATTATAATTTGACACTTCAATTGATAGGAGAACCTTTTTTGATTTGAAAACAGTCATTTCAGTAGGAAATCCGTACTCATCATCAGCCTTATTTAAGAAAAAAAGTAAATGTTAGTTTAAATGAAGTGAACATATTTTGTCATCATGCTATTTTATTATCTAGTAGTACCTGCATCAAATAATCTCACAGATCTGAAGCAGTTTTTCTCACAAATTTCATTACTTGTTTATCAAATAGGACAACTGATAAGGAGTCCGTGGAATCAGTCACAAGCAGCTGCACTCTAAATCTGTTGATTTATAAATATGATTACAAAGGGATGTAGGATAAGTAAAATTAATTACTATTGATATATATAATAATTAATAAACTGTTAATAAGAAGAACAAATAAGAACCTGGGAACGATGCAAGTTAAAGATATCTTGCAGTTGTTGCACCAAATTTTTCCATCAACATTATGCACTTTTTTCAGGAAAGAATTGCATGAATCATAGAACCAATTGTGAGTTGTTTGAATTTTTTTATGGTGACTGAAATCAAGAACTTTGTAGGTTGTCCAACATTGAGAATAATGTAGATAATGAAATTGTACAGTACTATACTGGTACATCCATATTATTAAATTGCATAATTTAAATTGTAAATTTGTCGTATACTACATACCTTATCACAATTCTTGACTTCAGAAATCATTTTTTTATTTTCCCAATATAGAAATGGTGTAAAGGAAGAAGATGGGTTTATTGGTACTGGACTTCGATTCTTCAATTCCATTATAAACGTACATTTGAATATTGAAAAATTCAACTCAAATGTCAAACATAATATGTCCATCCATCATATAGTAAACATTGGACAACATATACAAAAATCACAATTAAATCAAGTATCCAGAGCACCTTTTTCTGAATGATTCAACATCTTCGATATCAAGATTGAAAAGGATTTTCGTCGCATTAATGGAAGTTGTAAGTATAAGAGAGTCTTAAAGTAGTTTTAAAACGGATTCAGTTGGAATACTGGTTTAAAACTTTTAAAACCATCGAATAAACGAAAGGGAAATAGGGAATTGTGTTATTAGAGAGCATACTATTCAATTTCTTAACTCCGACAAGTTTCAATATTATAAAAGTTGATGAACCGATATTTTATTCCAAGTAAGATGACATCTGGTTAGCATAGTCACCCCATAAACTGCATTTAAGTTGTAACCCACTGCAGAAAAATATGTACCGCATAATGTTAAATATAAACAGTGGGTTAGAGACACTAAAAGGCCGTAATGACTAACCTTTCATCCTATAAGACAATTTGAATCTTGAAATTGGAATTACCCAATGCTTTAAGAGGATGTGAGCGACGTAAATATCCAATAATTTCTAAAACAGATAAGAAAGAAGAAAAGGTTTTGTACTTTAAGCTAAAAATAGTTGAAAGTAATCCATAAAATTATGTATTGATCAATAGAGAAACTTTAGAAACATTCATAAAATGTTATAGAAATCTTAATAAACATTTACCTATTAAATGTTGCTATGGAACCCTTCTCTGAATTATGTCTTCAAAGAAAGTAAAATCGAAACAGAAATGTGGTAGCGGTTCATCACATGGTCAGACATGCATTGTTGATGTGAATAGTAATCGGCATGCATGTCTAGTTCCTAAGTATGTACCTTGATTAGCAGCTATCTGCAATTTCTGTATGAAATAGCACATCCTTTCATGCAATATATTTTTGAACTTAGATAGAATTTGATGCCCAGTAATAGTATAATGTATCTTCGCTTTCTGCAGAAATAAATTTCAAAGAATGTCAAAAATTGAAAGACATATAAATTAACTTGACAAATATGTGGTATACTTGAAATGAGAAGAGAAATGAATTAGAAGAAAGATAATATGAAGTCTATTTTTCCCCGACTCGTTCTCTCATACAAAGTCTCCTTTGCAACCTTGCATCTCTCGATGCTGATGGTGTCTGTATCTTTGTTTTGTTGTATTTATGTTGAATTGTCAAGTTTTAGAATGCAACCAAAAGATGTTTAAACGTAGATTCAATTTAAAATATACTGATAAGACAATTGAAGGAGAATGCATGTTTGAATTCTATATGATATATCTTGTAAACATAAATAGCCAGTGTACTGTGATTTTACTGAATGAAACTTACACCAACACGAAAGAAGCATATATATATTATACAGAAATGATACATTTGAAAATAGAATATTCAATTAAAAAGAATGCAGTACAAGAACACATATGCAAAACAGTTTGAATGAATACCTTGGATGGATATTGAGAAATATTTATGCAGTAAAGATGGATGGAATGACGACTAAGTATTCTGTAAACCTGAATAAGAACTATAATGTGATTGCAATGAACCAAAGTTATACCAACATCAAAGAAACATATATACGTTACACAGAAAATATACAGTTAAATATCCTAATTGAATATCACATAATGTAGTAAATGGAACCCATAGATAAGTAGGGTACTGTGATTTTACTAAACGACAATTATACCTACATGAAAGAAGAATTTATATATTATACAGAAATGAATCATTTGAAAATAGCATATCCAATTAAAAACAATGCAGTACGGGAACATATCTGCAAATAAATTTGAATGAATACCTTCGATGGATATTGACGAATATATATGCAGTGAAGCCAGATGGAATCACGACTAAATTTTATATAAACCTGAATAAGCACAGTATTGTGATTTCAATGAACCACAGTTATACTAACATTAAAGAAACATATATAGATTACACAAAAAATATAAATTCAAATCTTTAAATTGAAAGTCACATAATGCAGTAAAAGGTACCCATAGTTAAGCAGTGTATAGTTATTTCACTAAATGACACTTATACCAAAGTTATAGCAACATCAAAGAAATAACAACATCAAAGAAATATATATAAATTAGACATATGCAAGAGCGTTACTAAATATTCTGTAAACCTGATGAAGCACTATATAGTGATTGCAATGAACCACAGTTATAACAACATCAAAGAAACATATATAAATTAGACAGAAAATATACAAGCAAATCTGCAATTTGAATGTCAACTAATACAGTAAAAGGTACCCATATATGGTTTGCAGTTGCATATTGATGTGCGAAATGAGACAAAATAGACGCAAAAAAAAATACTGGAAGATTTCATTCTAACATCATATGGTAGAATGGAGGAATCTGTACATCTATTCAATGATGGGAGCTCGCATCAAGAGAAACCGAACCTGGATGATGCAATACTAATTGCCTAGCGAAGAGGATGAGGACTGTTTGGTTGAACTTCATCTAAGCCAGCCGGTAGGACAAAATCGTTATATGGAGGTAACAGTAAACAGCGTACCGAGCACCGAATGGCGTCGTGGGAGGTGCAACTGAAAATTGGAAGACTGTATCAAAGATTTTTGTCGAAGTAGGCCGGTAGCTCGAAACCCTAAATCAAATTGGAAGAGGGCAGAGCGTGTGGGCGGGAACACGAGATGGCGTCGCCAGAGCTGTTAATGTAGAGCATAGGAATGTCGAAGGAAGCCGGAATGTCGAAGGAAGCTGGAAGAAGTGATGACAGGAGAGCGCGCCGAGGGGAGGCCGACTGTGTCGCGGGAGGGAGGATGAGAATATGGAGGGAATTAGAAGGGTAGGGGACGTGGAATAAGGGTAAAGTGACACGTAGGGTAAGAAGAAGCCTAATTTAATATAGATAATAGATATAGATTATCTTAGATTCATTTTATACTTCTTTTTTTCCCATTTCATTTCAGTTTATTTCATTTGTGTAATTTATAATTTTGAACTTCAATTCTTAAAATTATTTATTCATATTCATTCAATGTTACCTTTTTTCTAATTCACGCATCTCCATCAGACTTTTACCCTCGGTTAGTGATTCCTGCTCTCATCCGATGTTCCTTGCCTTCGCCTCCTCCTCTCCGCACGCCTCCGCCTCCACCTCCTCCTCTCCGCACGCCTCCCTATCTCCACCTCCGAATCCGCCTACTCCTCTCTGCTCGCCTCCCTACCTTCGCCCGCCTCCCTACCTCCGTGTCTCTCAGGCTCCCTAGGCGCTTTCGGCTTCCCGCATCCGGTTCCGCCTTCGCCTCTACCTTCCGTCCTTTTTAGTATTCATTTACGTGGGTTTAGGTATAAAAAATTAAGTGATTAAAAGTACATTACTTATTTATACAGATTATGCTAATGTCTTGTTTAATTCAAGTTTATGAACTTTTTTATTTCTTGCAATATTTCTAGTTACATGTAAATAACACCTAATGAAACGAAGATATACTTTTTGTCCAAAACTATTGGTGGAAGTATTATCGATGTAATGATTTATTGGAACCATCATATAATCAATCATATGTGGAATAGTTTTTCCAATAAATCTTGCTATTTCCCCTTAGTGAAGTTTTATGTAATTCTTGGTATGTATTTTCATTCAGTTTACCATGTTATGATTTACTACATTGCTAAATCACTTATATTTAGTTCATAGAGTGAGTATTAATTTATATATAATAACGAGTTCATTTATGTTATGATATATTAGGATGTTGATAAATTGAATATATATGGGTTTGAAATTTATCAGGCACATTTCATATAAAATAAAGGACTATTTCAAGAATGTGACCTGACCCGACCCAAGAGACTCGTCTGTCCATCACTGCTTCCTCACCTCCCATCCACCCACCCGAGCCGAGCCAACCCTATTACCCTAATACTAATCATCACTTTCCCCTCCCTACCCCAAACCTCCTCCCTCTCTCAAGCTCTCAAGCTCTCATTGCGTTGCGCACGGTGCCCTATCAAGACCTCAAACCGCCATCTGCCGGTGATAGTTTGTTCTAGAAGCAGAAGAGATTCCAATAGGTTTATCTAAATTTTCTAGACTAAGCGAAGAAGTTTTGCAAGAATTTCATTATCACGACGTGTTAAAGTATAAAAAAGAGAAAAAATGTTACAAGTATAATCTACCAGAAGCTTCCAAAAACTTATTTGGAAACTAGAAGTAGAAGGAAAAACTCTCGAAATATGTTCACTACTTCGAGCTTGCTGCTCTCCACGCAACTCCAGTTTGAATCCCAAGCTGTAAGTGGTTTCGCGCCCCAACCGATTAGCCCTCCTTCCTATTTATAGTTGGTTATCTAGCTTAACCAACTTGTTGAGACGCATTACCCAAATTACCCCTCCTGTGTTGGTAAGTATGTAAAATAGGGGGTCGGGACTTAAGAATAGGTTGGGAATGGTTAGGGGTACTAACATTTACCCCCACCTTAAAAGACACCTTGTCCTCAATGGGAAAGTCTGGAAACTGTTCGTGGATGAATACTGCATCTTCCCATGTAGACTCCTCAACTGAATTTCCCAGCCATTTGATGAGCCAAAGACCTTTACGATATCGAGGTGCCTGTTTAACATTGATGACTTTTTTTGGAATATGGTGTGGAGATATTGTTGACTCCCAAAAGTTTGGTAAGGATTTATATACAACTACCGTTCCAACAGCTCGCTTCAACTGTGAAACATGGAAGACAAGATGCACTCTAGTATTTTTTGGTAACTTCAATTTATAATCAGTAGGTCCCAAACAAATTTCTATTAAATAAGGCCCATAATATCGAGAAGCTAGTTTTATACAGAGTTTCTTGGACTTGGGTGTTTGGATGTTATGCTGTAGTTTAACATATACTAAATCTCCAACCTGAAATACCTCTTCTCGTCTATTCTTATTAGAATATCGAATCATAAGTTGCTGATCATGGTGGAGGTTGTCTCGAAGTTGGTCTAAAAAAGTGTCCCGATCAACTAAGGCATTGAATACTATTTCAATTAGTGTTTCCCCTATAATGTAGCGTAAAAATGAAGGAGGCTTTAGACCATACACAACTTCAAATCGTGTCATTTTTTATGAAGAATGTGAAGTAGTATTATAACAAACCTTGGCCCCTGGAATCCATTGGGCCAAAGTTCGCGGTCACTCCGTGGAAAAACACCGCAGTTAAGTTCCTAAACATCGGTTGATAACTTCGGTTTGACCATCCTTTTGAGGATGGCAGGAGGAAGTCATTCTTAAAGTTGTCCCTTCCATACGAAAAAGTTCCTTCCAAAAATTGCTAACAAAAATTGGGTCCCTATCACTAAGGATAGATTTTGGTATTCCATGTAATCAGACAATTTCTCTAACAAATAATTCAGCCACTCCTTTTGTCGTATACAGGTGCTGTAACAAAAGGAAATGAGTGTATTTCGACAGCCGGTCAACCACCACCAAAATCACATCATAGTCAAATGACTTCGGTAATCTTGAAAGAAAGTCCATAGAAATGTCTTCCCAAATCTGATCAGATATGGGAAGTGGTTGATGTAGCCCTACAGGTGACATGGAAAGATACTTTTTTCTTTGGCATGTATCACATTCCTTAAAATATTGAGCTATACACTAGGTTATACTTTTCAAGCTTGTCCACCCACAACGGAGGTGTGATAATAATGTAAAAACTTGGGAATAAGGCCGGATTTTTGTGATAGAACCAACATTCCTTTATAATACAGTAGTCCCTCCACGAAGATATAACCATGCTTAGAATCAGGTTGTTGTCTTAGTACTGAAATAATAGCAGTTCACTCTTTATCTCTCTGTATTTCTTCCCACACGACATCAGTCTCCAGCCAAAAAAGGCTCAAATATGGTGGAGCTCAATTGTGTTTCTCCTTTCTCTTCAAAGTTTCCAGCAATTTTCCGCGACAAAGTGTCAGTCACCTGATTATTTTTCCCATGTTTATAAACCACTTCAAATTCCAAACCTAACAACTTGTTTTGCCAACATTGCTGGTCAGCTATGTGATAACACTGACTCAATAGATGTTTCAGAGCCTTGTGACCAATGTATACGATAAAATGTTTCCCAATTAAGTACTGCCCCCAATGACTTACAGCTAAAACAAGGGCCATCACCTATTTTTCATATACAAATTTTGATAGGTGGTTTTCTGATAAGGCCTTGCTGAAATAATCTACCGGTCGACCTTCTTACATCAAAACAACCCCTATTACTCTTCCAGATGCATCACATTCTACAATAAAAGACCTCCGAAAATCTGGAAAAGCTAAAGTTGGTGCCGAAACTAGATAGTGTTTGAGTTCCTCAAATGCTTTATCAGCTGCTGCATTCCAATGAAACCCATTTTTCTTGGTTAATACTGTTAACGACTTCACAATATTTCCATACCTTTCAACAAACTTTCTGTAGTACCCAGTTAATCCCATAAATCCCCTTACTCCTTTTACATTTTGTTTTCGCAACCAATTCAATATACATTCAACCTTCATGGGATCCATAGTTACCCCCTTTTCTAGAAATAATATGCCCCAAGTATTCTACTTCTTCTTGAACAAAATGGAACTTTTTCTTATTTGCATGTAGGTGGTTTTTCAGTAGTAAACAGAATACCATATCAAGGTGTTTTTGATGCTCTGACCAAGTTTTACTATAAATCAAAACATCGTCAAAAAATACCAGCACATACATTCGACACAAATCTTTAAATAACTGATTCACAGTAGATTGAAAAGTTGACGAGGCATTCATGATGCCGAATGACATTACAAGATATTCATAATGACCCTTATGAGTTCTAAAAGTTGTTTTTCACTCATCACCTACCCTAACCCGAATCTGGTGAAACCCATATTTTAAGTCTATCTTTGAAAAATAACAAGCTCCACACAACTCATCCAACAATTCATCTATAACTGGTATTGAAAATCTATCAGGAATTGTCAACTTGTTTAAAGCCCAATAATCTACACACATGCGCCATCCACCATCTTTTTTCTTGACAAGAATAATTAGACTTGCATATGGGATGTTACTATTTCGTATAAATACACTAGCTAATAACTCCACTTTTTTTTCTAAGTTGTCTTTAAGATAATGGGAAAGATTATATGGTCATATGTTCACCGGTTTTGCCCCCTCCTCTAAGGTTATGGCATGATCTGTTATTCACCTCGGCGGCAGTCCCTATGGATCTTCAAAAATTTTCTAATGTCTCTGCCCAATCCACTATTTCTGCTGTTGTAAAAATATATGATGTTCATTCTACTATTTCTGAACTTTTTCTATTCTTGGAAAGGTGATTTGGTCTTTCCAAATCCAGCCTTCCATAGCTAAAATCTTCTTCTGAAAATTCTGCTGTAATTCCACTGCACCTACTATCTTCTTCGTCGCCACTTGTAACTGGATTTCTTTGCCCTCCTATAAAAAATCCATATTTTTATCACCCCAATGAATCATCACATTCCCTAATCTCTTCATCCATTGCAGGACAAGAACCATTTCCAAACCTCCTGTATCAAAAACAAATGCTTCAACAGAATTTTTTTTCCAGACATACCATTACCTTCCTGCATACTCCTTGTGACAAAATCCGGTAACCACCCCAAGCCTAATTCCAAATGGCCTAGTAGGTTCAACTTCCAAAGATTCCATTTTAATAAAAGTCTTGGAGATGAAGTTGTGACTATAAACATGATCAACAAGTTCCAGTATAGGAGTTCCAGAAATGTTTCGAGCCAAACATATCAATTCCATTCCTACCATGCCCATGCTTCGGAACTCAACCCTCTCCCCAGTATGATTTTCTTACTGAATCTTGTTTATTTGATTTTGTATTCCCTACTCCAACTCCAAATTAGTGCTAATTTATTCTACTACCTCCTCATTTGGGTCATTATATTCCCAAACAACTACCCTCAAATGCTTTTCAGGACATCGATGCATTGGGCCAAAAGTTTGTCCACACCAAAAACACAACTCCCTTAGCCGTCTTTCTTCTCTCTATTGCCGACTTATTTCCCTCACTCCAGACCAATATTCATCTCCAAATGACCTTTTAAGTTCCTCATACATTTTGTTTCATTCTACCATTGGCCTGTTATTCTGAGAATTTGTTCCCCCTACTGTCTGAACTCGCGGGGCTGGTGGTATTGACAGTCGCCCTCTTACATTCCTGAGTACCCCTTCTCCCCTCAATTCCCGCTCCACTTTTCTAGATAAAGTGTGAAATCTTAATTTATTAATAGGTTCATGAGTAGATACAATTCTCAATTTTTGGATGCAATCCACCCATAAACAAGCTCATGTAACTGTTGGAATTGCAAACCAAAAATATGAGTCAAAGCTGCCTGCGGCGTCATTTATTACTTGCACATTTTTTTTCTTCCATGGGTCAACCTCCATTTATTTTATTTGAATAAATTTAAATGCTGTGCATTTAAAGATTTGGTATATCTTTGTACTGTGATAAATGCTCAGCATTTAATATTTTGGTCTTTCATAGATTCTCTGTATTTAATGTTTTGGTCTTTCTTTGTACCAACATAAATGCTAGGCATTTAATGTTGTGGGTCTATAAATTGATGTAATTGTAGCCTGAAATTTCAATCGTGAAAAATTGTGAAGTTGTGTGAAATACAAAGCTTGAAAGCTTCTTTGTGCCGTGTGCCAATTTTCTACCTCTTCCATTCTTCCTCTCATATTTCTCGGCTTGTATAGCCAACAAACTGGTATCAGAGGCCAAGTTACCAAGATCCTCCATTTTTTTAAGATGGCCGCAATCCAACCGCAAGTTCCGAAGTTGTCCAAGGACAACTATGAAAGATGGTGCATCCAGATGAAGGCATTATTCGGGTCGCAAGAATTATGGGAGATCGTTACCGACGGGTATGTTGTACCCACTATGGTGGAAGAAGCTGCCTTCACGAATGAAGAAAAGGCAACCCTCAAAAATCAAAGAAAGAAAGACAACAAGGCGTTGTTCCTCCTCTATCAAGGGTTGGATGAATCAACGTTCGAAAAGATTGCCGAAGCAACATCAAGCAAGCAAGCTTGGGATACCCTTGCCACCATCTTCAAAGGTGTTGATCGAGTGAAGCGGGTACGTCTTCAAACATTAAGAGCGGAATTTGAAGCAGCGCACATGAAAGAAGGTGAGAGCATCTCTGATTATTTCTCAAGATTAATTGTTATTTTTAACAATTTGAAAAGGAATGGTGAAAAAATGGACGACATTCGAGTTATCGAAAAATCACTTCGATCTCTCACAACCAAGTTTGAGCATGTGGTTGTGGCAATCGAAGAATCAAAGGATTTGGAGAAACTATCCATTGAAGAACTGATGGGGTCGTTACAAGTGCATGAGCAACGAATGAAAAAGAATACCGGTTCAACAATAGAGCATGCCTTGGAGTCCAAGTTGACTCTACAAGAACAAAAGAATGGCCACACGCAACGAGGCGGTCATCGTGGAAGAGGAAGAGGGCGTGGATATTATCCAAGCCATCAACAAAACCAACAAAATCCTACCAGCTTTCGTGGAAGAGGGAATGGTGGAGGACGATTCACGCGTGGTCGTGGAAACGCAAAGAACATTCAATGCCACAACTGTAAGAAATTTGGGCATTATGCATCTGATTGTTGGAGCAAAGTGGATCATGATGAACGATCCAACTATGCCGAAGCATCTCATCATGAAGAAGAAGGTACCACACTCCTCCTCGCACAAGAAAAGACATGTGAACGCCCCGATGTTTGGTATCTCGACACTGGTGCAAGCAACCACATGAGTGGTAACAAAGAACTGTTCGAGGAACTCACCAAAGAAGTTCATGGCGACGTGAGTTTTGGCGACTCATCCAAGGTACCCGTGAGAGGCAAAGGTAAGATCAAAATCTATCTGAAGAATGGAGAGTCGAATTACATTTCTAATGTATATTACGTACCAAGTATGAAAAATAATATCATCAGTCTCGGCCAACTTCTTGAGAAGGGGTATGTCATACACTTGGAAAATTCTCTTTTGTCTATAAGAGATGCTCACAGGAGACTTGTTGCTCAAGTCCAAATGGCGAAGAATCGCATGTTTCCGCTGCATATCAACACAAAGGCTGAGGAGTGTCTCTTTGGGCTCATGAAGAATGACTCATGGAGATGGCATCTACGATTTGGACATATGCATTTTAGCGGGCTTAAACTTCTATCCTCATCAAGCATGGTGCGCGGATTGCCAGCAATTAAAGTTCCCAATCATGTGTGTGAGGCGTGTACACTCGGCAAACAACAAAGGAACTCATTTCCAAGTGGAGTGTCTAGAAGAGCAACAAAACCACTTCAGTTGGTTCACACTGATATCTGCGGACCACTTGAAACACCGTCACTTGGAGGTAATAGATATTTTATTACCCTTATTGATGATTTCAGCAGAAAGTTGTGGGTGTATTGCATCAAAGAAAAATCTTCCGATTTCACTGTCTTTAAAACTTTTAAAGCTCATGTTGAAACTGAAAGTGGCCACAGAATCAAAGTACTCAGATCTGAAAGAGGTGGAGAATACACCTCAAATGCATTTCAAGATTTCTGTAGAGAACATGGCATCAAACAGCAATACACTGCAGCCTACACGCCACAGCAGAATGGCATCGTAGAAAGGAAGAACCGCACCATCCTCGACATGACGAGAACCATGTTGAAGGAGAAAGGCTTGCCAAAGAACTTCTGGGCAGAAGCAGTGGCATGTACTGCCTATCTTCTCAATCGGTGCCCAACGAAGAGCGTCAGAAACATGACACCACAAGAGGCATGGAGTGGCTACAAACCGAGCATAGCACACCTAAGAATCTTTGGGTGTGTTGCCTACGCTCAAGTTCCAGAAGCGAGAAGAAGGAAGCTTGATGATCGTGGTGAAAAGTGCATCTTCATTGGCTACAATGAAGAGTCTAAAGCCTATAATCTCTACAATCCACTAACCAATAAATTAGTGGTGAGTAGAGATGTGGTCTTTAGCGAGGAAGAAGCTTGGAAATGGAATGATGAAGAACCAAACAAAGAGATTCCAGTCGAAACAGAAGATCCTGAAGAAAGGCGTGATCATCAGGAGCAAACACCAACAACACCTTCCTCGGGCACATCATCAGTACACAGGAGTCCAGGAGGACATTCCATCACTCCTGAAAGGACTCCATCAAGTCAAAATTTGGCGAGCTCATCCTCACCCATGGTACCCATAAAGATGAAAAGCTTAAGCGACATTTATGAACAAACCGAAGAGGTAAATCTTTTTTGCCTGTATGCAGATCATGAGCCTCTGACGTTTCAGGAAGCCGTAAGGGAAGAATGTTGGAGAATGGCTATGGGAGAATAAATTTGCGCCATAGAGAAAAATGACACATGGGAGCTGACCACACTTCCTAATAGCCAGAAATCCATTGGTGTCAAATGGGTGTACAAGATCAAGCGAAATGCTGATGGTGAAATCGATCACTACAAGGCAAGGCTCGTAGAAAAGGGGTACAAACAGAAGTATGGAGTGGACTATGAAGAAGTCTTCGCTCCGGTTGCTCGCCTTGACACTGTGAGAATGATTATCTCTCTTGCTTTTCATCACAGTTGGATGATCTACCAATTGGATGTGAAGTCTGCATTCCTGAATGGAATTCTAGAGGAAGAGGTCTATGTAGACCAGCCTGAAGGCTTTATTATGCAAGGGGAGGAAGACAAAGTGTATCGACTGAAGAAAGCTCTTTATGGGTTAAAGCAGGCTCCTCGTGCTTGGAATGCACGCATTGACAGCTATCTTCGAGAGAACGGCTTCACCAAATGTCCATATGAGCATGCAGTTTACATCAAGAAGAATGATCGTGGAGATATAATCATTGCATGCTTGTATGTTGATGATTTGCTGTTTACAGGGAATAGTCGACAAATGTTCGATGATTTCAAGAAGGCTATGTTCAAGGAGTTCGAGATGACTGACGGAGGTCTCATGTCCTTCTTTCTGGGCATAGAAGTAAAGCAACAACATGGAGGCATCTATATTTCTCAGAAGAGGTATGCTAAGGAGTTGCTTGAAAAATTCAACATGGATAATTGCAATGCTGTAAACACACCTGTGACAATGAGCTTAAAACTGACAAAAGATGGAGAAGGAAGAAGTGTTGACTCGACTCTCTTCAAGAGTCTAATTGGAAGCCTGAGGTATCTCACAATCACAAGGCCTGATATTGTCTATAGTGTTGGGCTTCTAAGCAGGTACATGGAAGCACCAAAAGAGTCACACTGGTTAGCGGCAAAACGTATCCTCAGGTACGTTAAAGGAACGGTGAATTTTGGTCTTTTTTATCCATACAATGAAGAAGCAAATCTGCATGGATACTTAGACAATGACTGGGGAGGCGACCAAGATGAAAGAAAAAGCACCACTGGGTATGTATTTTTTCTTGGATCGACTGCTTTCATGTGGAATTCAAGGAAGCAAAGTGTGGTCTCCTTGTCTACATGTGAAGCAGAGTACGTGGCGGCATCATCCACTGTTTGTGAAGGAATCTGGTTGAGAAATCTGCTGAAGGAGTTGAAGCATCCGCAGGATGGATCCACAGTGATATATGTGGATAACAAGTCGACAATTGAACTTGCCAAAAATCCGGTGCAGCATGGAAGAAGCAAACATATTGATACCCGATTCCATTTTTTGCGAGATCATGTGAAGCAGAAAACGATAAAATTAGAATATTGTCATACTACGGAGAAGGTGTCTGATATTTTCACAAAGGCATTACCGTCAGATGCATTCAAAAGACTCAGAACAATGCTCGGAATGAAGCCGGTTTTGGTTTGAAGGGGAGTGTTGGAATTGCAAACCAAAAATATGAGTCAAAGCTGCCTGCGGCGTCATTTATTACTTGCACATTTTTTTTCTTCCATGGGTCAACCTCCATTTATTTTCTTTGAATAAATTTAAATGTTGTGCATTTAAAGATTTGGTATATCTTTGTACTGTGATAAATGCTCAGCATTTAATATTTTGGTCTTTCATAGATTCTCTGTATTTAATGTTTTGGTCTTTCTTTGTACCAACATAAATGCTAGGCATTTAATGTTGTGGGTCTATAAATTGATGTAATTGTAGCCTGAAATTTCAATCGTGAAAAATTGTGAAGTTGTGTGAAATACAAAGCTTGAAAGCTTCTTTGTGCCGTGTGCCAATTTTCTACCTCTTCCATTCTTCCTCTCATATTTCTCGGCTTGTATAGCCAACAGTAACATGGGTAGGGAAAATCATATTGGGGAGTGGAAATGTTAGCCCTCCTGCCTATTTATAGTTGGTTATCTAGCCAAATGGATCCTCCCCTGTAAAAGAAAATAGCTCTACCCTCCGCATAACATAACACAAGTTTTTTTCAAAATTCATATCTTCTGGTGTCGCGCTACTCCCAGCTCCCCACATAAGCTCATCTCCGGAATAACCTTCGTCTCCAAGATTTGCTGAAGCGACTTCATCAGGTCTTCTGAGTTTAGTTCCTGGTCCAACTGGTATTTCTAAAGACTTCAGCTGTTCTAAAGTTTGTTCTTCCATTTTCCGCCTACGCTGACTAAGTAGTTCCTCTGTCTGTTGCGCCATCCTCTGACTCTCAGTTTGTCTATGAGTCGAACAATTTAAACTTTCTTGGACTGCCTCCATAGTCCACTGAGTTCGTTCCCCAACAGAGTCGCCAAAAATGATAGGTTCTAGAAGAAAAAGAGATTCCAATAGGTTTATCTGATTTTTTTAGACTAAGCGAAGAAGTTTTGAAAGAATTTCATTATTACGACGTGTTACAGTATAGAAAAGAGAGAAATAGTTACAAGTATAATCTGCAAGAAGCTTCTGTAAACATATCTGGAAACTAGAAGTAGAAGGAAAAACTCCTGAAATATGTCAACTCCTTCGAGCCGGTTGCTCTCCACACAGCTCTAGTTCGAATCCCAAGCTGGAAGTGGTTTTGCGCCCCAACCGATTATCCCTCCTACCTATTTATAGTTGGTTATCCAGCTTAACCAACTTGTTGAGATGCATTATCCAAATTACCCCTCCTGCGTTGGTAAGTATGTAGAATAGGGGGTCGGGACTTAATAATAGGTTGGGAATGGTCAGGAGTACTAACGACCAACCACTTCATCAACATTGTTGCTGCCTCTCCCAAGTCCCTCCTACCACTACCCCTTCTTGCTATGCGTTTTCCATCCGTACCGACATCGTTATCCACCTGTGCCATAACTGCCACCTCTCCCAAGTCCTGCCGGCTCCCACCGGCGCTACCGCTTCTTGCTGCGCCGTTCGTGCCAACACCATCGCCATCGTCGTCGCCCACCTATGCCGTCGTCCCAATGGCCATCGCCTCCCATGATTCTCACCCCCCTGTCGCCAGGGCATCCATTCTCATGTTAAAGATCACCTGGTCTGTGGTTAAAGGCATTCATTGGGAGGACATTGTTGGGTGAGATCTGCATCTAGTTTGGAATGGTGTCTTAAAACAAGTTTCCTCGATCGATTGATGATTTTTTTGTTTGCTGAAAGTGGTTTTTGATCGCATTCACCAAAAATAGACTAATTTGTATAGTTTACCCTTCATGTATCTTGAAATCAATCAATTTGTAGGTTTGTTTCTTTAGTTTATATATCTGCACATATTTGCGATATGTTTATACAATTTCATCAATCTTTCTTGTTTTCTTTTAGACCCTGCTTGCATGTTGAGAAAGATCAATCGTTCACACCTTGTTTGTGATCGTTCTATTTGAATGGCCTAATCTATCAGGATTTAATTTGATCACTGATTCTTCTTTTTTGGTTCAATATGTGTCGAATTTAATAGTGGCGACTCATTCATTTTAAGAAATTTCATCTGAAGCAGTTTTGGAAAACCGAGTTGCGGGAGGTACAAAGGGGATGTTGCCCGGGTGCGATCACCGAGAGATGATTTTCCCCCCTAACCCGTCCAACTCGACCCAACCCGATCTGATATAGGTTGCGTCGGGTTGGGTCCAACTACAAAAATAACACAAACTCGACCCGACCCGACCCGACCTATCTTATTTTGATTGGGTTGTGTCCAAAATACACCCTGACCCGACCTGACACGACCCATGGACACCACTACTCACGCGTCAACTCTGCCATAGTCGGGGCAGGTGGCGGTGCTCTCTGAACGATCTACATGAAGTGCAAGAACCCATCACAGAACTGTGCCTCAACACCTGTGTCCCGTACATCCATTGGTGCCACAATTGACACTATTGGAGGATCCACTGGTGGCATATGGTCCACCAACTCTGAAGTGTGGTCATTACCACCCTCCCAGCGTGCGTCTAGAGGTCTTCATGGTGACATGCCTCTACAATGCCAAACACACACCTTATATTGAGATTTTTAACAAAGTTTGGAGCTCAAAAGCACTAAAATTTAAGCAGGATAGGTAAAGCCCTCCCTTTATAAGAAAACACCCCTCTGCCTCCTCCATGAGTCAGGTCCGAGCATCATATAGATCAGACATAAGCAAGAGACTACCAAAAACACACTACTAAGGTCGGGTCTGGTCAGGTTCTCCACCATAAGCAACTCAAGTTTCCATTTTATTTTACGTGAACTCACATTTTCATTCCCATTTTCCATTTGAATTCATACTCATTTAACACTATACCACAATTCAATAAAAAAATTTGAACCAATGGTTTGCCAAATTCCAATCCATGAGGGACCATCCTCTTAACATCCCAGACCGGTAGCCGCTAAACTGGTGATCTGAGCTGGTTCGCCACAAGACCTCAAGGGTGCCTCCTCAGAGGCTGCCGACTAGCAGCGGGGGTTTAAGGTGGATCTGTGAAGAGAATATACCCCCATATCAGAGTTCACAACGAGAAGTAAATAACCAAATATCATACATATCAGAGTAATGCAGAAAAATAAATAAACTAAAACTGAATAGTGGTGTAATAATATGAAAATGCAGTAAAGGCCCGAATAACCTTGTAATACATACAACCATGATCTCCCACTGGGCCGATGATATATAACGAAATAAAATGAAAAGTAAATACAATAGGCCACATTAACACCGGTTCGTATCACATACCTGGTCTCCAGTACCCTTTCAAGCTGCTCCAGCCTGACCAGTCGACTCTACACGAGCATCCTGCTCAACCATGCAATCAGGGTCCTCAGCCCGATCTACTGGGAATCTGTGCTCAATCTGAAACCAGAAAAAAGGTTTGTATGCACACCGAGCTGCACGTACAGGGGTGAGAAATAAATCCCAGTAGGACACCCCCAACAGTGAACCTATAAACTGCTGCCATAAGTGCATTCTCATGCAATATGTTCAACCTAACCAATATACAATATGAAAACAAAATATAAATAAACAATTGTCGATCTGTAGGTCCAAGACCTCGATTGACCATACCCTTCTTTGGCCAATGCCAGAATATGTCTGATCTTCTCTCAAGGACCGTGCATCCCAAACAACCTGCGGGCTCCATACCCATGGCAGCCACAACCAACCTAACAAAACCGAAACCCATACTTCGGTAGTCTTATCAATATAGATTCTAATCTAAGCCGTCCCATCCCACAATCTCATAACCCAACATTGTATCATATATGGAACCTCGAAACCTCTATCCCCATTGCCACACAAGTTTTCAACCAAGCCGAAACCTTTAGTCTGACATCTATCTCATGTATCGTAACCATAGTGCATGAAGTATCAGTCCATCTCATAAATCATGTATATCAAATCAGTTCGGCATCTTAACAATAATTCACAAAGGTCACTGGTCGACACACAAGGAGCCTCAGTCCAAGTGTCCAACCTGGATCCGGTACGCCATGTTTGGCCATCCCAACCACTAGGTCACAAGTCGGCAAACATGGAGCATCAGTCCATGAATCCAACCGGGACTCGGAACGTCATGTATGACCATATCAACCTCGATAAGGAACTCCATGTTCATACCCTTGGGTTCAGGAACATCAGTACTTCCCCCAAAAACCATGGTGCAACGGGGAGTGGAGCATCAGTCCAACCTCCCAAAACCATTCATCATGGGAAGAAAAATATGGAGCATCACTCCATGAATTCAACTGGGACTCAGAACGCCATGTACGACCATCCCTAATCATTCCATACACAACATCAGTGGTTCCTAGAGCATCAATGCGAAACCTAAACCAAACTGTAAACTACACTTGCCCAGGACCTCAGTCCAGCACCAAACCACACACATGCATCATCACATCCACTATACTCAACAGTAAAAATCAACATACCTGGAAGCTCAGTCCAACACTAAAACCATATACCATCTATCGGAATCGATACAGATTCTCAATCCAACAATCTTAATTATGAATATCTGGAACCATAACCATGGATCTTCTTTCCAGCATTCTCAGCCATCACTGTCCCTACTAGTAAACCGGGTTCCAAAACATGGTAACCCAATTGTATCAAACCACCCCATGGGCTTAATCCAAGTCTCATCCTCAACAAGTAAAACATGAAAAAGACTGGATATATGCCCATCTCATCCAATAACATATTATCCCCATCGTCTCATACATCATCCTGGGTCCCAAGGAACACCAATAACCGAACTACATCATCACATGCACCCACTCAGGGCCATCCTATCAATCGGTCCTGCACATGACCCTCATAATCCACACATAAACTGAGGCATCCTTTCTTAGATCCTCAGAATTAACACTCAAGAAAAGACATCCTCTCAAAACCTTGGTAACCACCAAACTCTCAAGACAATACCTAACACAGGAAACATCCTCAAGCGACCCTCAATGACATCCAAACGATCCTTGATCAATGAAATTACCCCAAGGAATCCAAAATCAATCCCATGCCATACAGAAATTCTCAACCATCAACCACATTATACAATGCTCACTTAACCAGAAACCTGCCCACTAAGGGTGTCATCAAGAGTCCCTCAGACTCAACTTTACAACACAACGACACTCTTCCATAACCACAATCCTATGGTGTCAACCTAGCTCTAAAGGCTCCATCCAACCTGATCCTCAAATATAGGATCTAAACCTTAGCTGCTCTAACCTCGAGTCACTAGTCCCGATTCACAATGACAACCAAGATCATCTCATAGATACTACTCAAATCTTATATTCTGGGATGCATCTAAGAAACCTCATGCAAAACACCATGGTACACTCATGCCATATCAAACACAGAGCTCATAACCCTCACTCGGGTCTCAATTCTCAACACCCATCCCACTGAAGGATTATGAATCCAAACCTCAAGGAAATCCTACCTATGAACCAAATTTTCCTAATTTTTTTTGGATGACCTCTATATATCAAAAGGATCCCACCATTGCAATCTATGCGGAAAAACACTCAGAATGGACTACTCACACACCCAATTCTGACTTCCAAGGAACAAAATGCCCAAGACATCTAAGCTAGAAAAAGTACAAGGTGTGTACTCTAATCTCTCCTCCTAACCATGTAATTTTACATGGATAGAGAAACATGGGGTTTTCTTGTGTAAAACTACACGACGTGTAACCAAAGTACACGATGTGTACTTTCCAAAAACCATCTTTCTGTGTTCTTTTTCACATGGCCGGACACACGAACATGTTCTACTACACGACCCGTACTTATAAAAAGTCCTTCCCTGAACATGAAGAACACAAGGCACATGTTCATAAAACCACACGCTGTGGAGACGTGATTTCAGATGAGAAACCCCTACGAACCCTTTTGAAACCCCTAGTTTTCCCAAAATAAGTACACATGGATCCCCATGGGGTCTCTAGCAGTCAGTCATTAAAACTTGAAACAATTAATCTATATGGATTTGGGGCATAAAACTCAAAACCAGCCTACCTCGTAGCATAAACGCCAAAGATTTGGGTTCAAATTTGCTCCCAGAAGCTGCCGCACCTCGATCCGGTCTCGATCTTCATCAAGGAAGAAGTACAGTAACATTTCCCCTCTTCATCCGGCCATCACAGGTGAGGGAGGTGCCCTCCCTCCTCCTTCTGTGCGCAGGAACTCCAAAATGGGGGGGGGAGACTTTTAATTTAATTAATTTAATTGACCAATTGATTAATTACCCATTTTACACCCATCCCAAGTTCCAGAACCCGATGTGAGTTTATACCTCTCTTAGGAAATACCTCCCATTCCGGACTCAACCAAAAATTCATAATCCCAATCCGAAACTCTGTTCAAGAGATTCAGCCACCCAAAACCACCCAACTAATTTAATATTTAATTAATTAAATATTAAATATTTATCCAAAACTCAAACTACTCAGAATTCCACCAAACTTCTGTCCTAGGGTAAACACCCTATTCCGGGACTAATGGAGTAGTCATAACGATTATCCAAGACCATATTCTATGGTAGAATGACCATTTTACCCCTCATGAGCACCCATGAACAAAAATTTAAATCTCTTCTCAAATTTCAAAGTCCAGAAAACTCGGGTCTCTACAACCTCCCCGCCATAAACCTTCTCGTCCTCGCGAAGTCTTGGTGGTCTTCCAACCACACATCCCGACCCACATTTGTGATCACCCAATACTCAACTTGCTGTGTTCTACTCAATGAGGCCAACCAACTTTCTATGCACAACTTTGTAGATGGCGTACAACCCATCAATGGTCAAGCCACCGCTTTCCACCATTAACAAACCACTTGGACAATGCCTAACCTCACTCACCCATCCTGATACATCACATTATCATTTAAAACTCATCATCACACTCATGGTGCTCCCCACCATAGAAATCAACCCACATTTCCCGTTTCTAAACCACGACGCTTCCCATTGTGGAAGTCGTCTATCAAAAAACATTCTCAGTGGACCACCAACCCACTCAACGTGGTCCTAACTGCATCGTCGACCCTTCCCCCACAATAGGGTCACACCACCGTACCTGATTTAGTAATTTACACAATAGTAGTATCCTTATCATCGCCTCATAACTGAAAAACCCTTTCCACAGCCCATGCCCCAATCATGACCAACTGTGGAGTTGGACATGGCCATATTTCTCCCACCAAAGAAACAAAACCAAACTGCTACTCTTGCCCATTCCCGACATCTGAGAATGGCACCCATGGTATTCGTTGATATCTGACACATCATAGGGATCTCACTCACAAAAATCCAATGGTGTGCTCCCCACCCCCAACGGTGAACCTATAAACTGCTGCTATAAGTTCATGCTCATGCAATATGCTCAGTGTAACCGATATAAAATAGGAAAACAAAATATAAATAAACAATCATCAATCTGTAGGTCCAAGACCTCAACCAACCTTACCTATTTCGGCCAATGCCGGAATATCTCTGAAATCGTCTCAAGGGCCGTGCATCCCAAACAACCTGCGAGATCAATTACCATGACAACCATAACCAACCTGACAAAACCGGAAACCAATCCTTTGGTAGTTTTAGAAATCAGGATTCTAATCTAAGCCATCCCATACCACAATCTCATAACCCAACATTGTCTCATACTTGGAACCTCGACACATCTTTCCCCATTGCCACACAAGAGTAATACCAAGCCCAGACCTTCAGTTTGACATCCATCTCATGTATCGTAACCATAGTGCATGAAGCATCAGTCCATCACATAAACCATATATATCAATTCAATCATTCTTAGAGCATTAGTCCGACATCTTAACAATAATTCACAAAGGTCACTGGTCTACATAAAAGGAGCCTTAGTCCAAGTGTCCAACCAGGATCCGGTACTCCATGTTCGGCCATCCCAACCACTAGGTCACAAATCGACAAACATGGAGCATCAGTCCATGAATCCAACCGGGACTCGGAACGTCATGTTCGATCATCCCAACCTTGATATGGGATGCCATGCCCATACCCTTGGGTTCTGGAGCATCAATACTTCTCCCAAAAACCATGGTGCACCGGGGAGTGGAGCATCAGTCCAACCTCCCAAAACCATTCATCATGGGTCGCCAAACATGGAGCATCCATCCATGAATTCTACCGGGACACGGAACGCCATGTCCAACCATCCCTAGTCATTCCATACACAATATCAGTGGTTCCTAGAGCATGAGTCTGAAACCTAAACCAATCTGTATACTACACCTTCCTGGGACCTCAGTTGAGCACCAAACCACTTACATGTGTCATCACATCCACTATACTCAGCATTATAAATCAATTTACTTGGAACCTCATCCCAACACTCATACCATAAACCATCTATTGGTATCGATACAGATTATTAATCCAATAATATTAATTACGAATATTTGGAACCATAACCAGGGATCTTTTTTCCGCTCTCTCAGCCATCATTGCCCCTACTAGTAAACCGGGTTCTAAAACATGGAAACCCAACTATATCAAACCACCCTATGGGCTTAATACAAGTCTCATCCTCAACAAGTAAAACATGACAATGACTGGCTATATGTTCATCTCACCCGGTAACATCTTATACCCATCATCTCATACATCATCCTGGGTCCCAAGGAACACCCATAATCGAACTACATCATCACATGCACCCACTCAGGTACATCCTATCAATCAGTCCCGCACATGACCCTCAGAATCCACACATAAACTGAGGCATCCCTTCTTGGATCCTCAGAACTAGCACTAAAGCAAAGACATACTCTCTACCCTGGTAATCACCAAACTCTCGGGCCAAGCCCTAACACAGGAAACATAAACGATCCTTGATCAACAACATTACCTCAAGACATCCAAAATCAATCCCATGCCACAAAGGCGTTATCAACCATCAACCACGACATACAATGATCACTTAACTAGAAACCATCCCACCAAGGACGTCATCAAGAGTCCCTCAGACTAAACTTCGTACCACAACGACACTCTTCCATAACCACAATCCTATGGTGTCAACCTAGCTCTAAAGGCTCCATCCAGCCTGATCCTCAAATATACGATCTAAACCTCATCTTCTCTAACCTCGAGTCACTAGTCCCGATTCGCAAGGACAACCAAGATAATCTCATAGATACCAATCAAATCCTATCTTCTGAGATTCATCTAAGAAACCTCATTCAAAACACTATGGTATGCTCATTCTATATCAAACACAGAGCTCACAACCCTCACTCGGGTCTCCCAGCTCAAAACCCATTCCACAGAAGGATTCTGAATCCAAACCTCAAGGAAATCCTCCTTCTGAACCAAATTTTCCTCAAACACCTTTTGAATGACCTCTATATTTTAAAGGGATCCCACCATCGCGATCCACATGAAAAAACACTCAGAATGGACTACTCACACGCCTAATTCTGACTTCCGGGGAACAAAATGCCCAAGACCTCTAAGATGGAAAAAGTATAGGGCGTGTAATTTAGAGTACACGGCATGTACTCTAGTCTCTCATCCTGGCCATGTAATATTACATGGCTAGAGCAACATGGGGTCTGCCTGTGTAAAACTACACAGCATGTACTTTCCAAAAACCATCTTTTCGTGTTCCTTTTCACATGGCCGAACACGCTACCATGTGCTATTACACGGTGTGTACTTAGAGTACACAACGTGTACTCAGAGAACACGACATGTCCTTCTGAAAATTCCTTCCCCGAATAGAAATAACACATGGCGTGTGTTCATAGAACCACATGCACTGGATATGAGATTTCCAACGAGAAACCCCTTAGAACCTTCACGAAACCCCCGTTTCCCCCAAATAAGTATACATCGAACCCCATGGGGTCTCTAGCAGTCATAATGAGGAATAAAAACTTGAAAACGACTAATTTATGGGGATTTGGGGCATAAAACTCAAAACTGGCCTACTTCGTGGCATAAACGCCGAAGCTTCAAGTGTAAATCTGTCCGGGAAGTTGTTGCACCTCGATCGGTCCCGGTCTATGTCAAGGATGAAGTAAGGCGACATCTACTCTTATCCACTTTGTCCGGGCATCGCTTGTGAGGGGGGAACCCTCCCTTCTTCTGCTGTGCATGGGAACCCCAAAATGGGGAGGGATCTTTTAATTAATTTTAATTAATTAATTAATTATCCATTTAACACACGTCCCGAGTTTCAGAACTCGAAGTGAGTTTATAACGTGCCTAGGGAATAAACCCCATTCCTGACTCAACCACGAATTCAGAATCTCAATCTGACGCTTAGTTCAAGAGATACAGCCACCCAAAACCACCCGACTAATTTAATATTTAATCAATTAAATATTTAATATTCGGTCAAAACTCCAACTACTCGGAATTCCACCAAACTCCTATCATAGGTTAAAAACCCTATTTCGGGACTAACGGAGTGATCAGAATGATTATCCGAGACCATCTACTTTGGTAAAATGACCATTTTACCCCTCAGGAGCACTCGTGATCAAAAATTTAAATCTCTGATCAAATTTCAAAGTCTAGAAAACTGGGGTCTCTAAAACCTCCCCACCATAATGATTCTCTTCCTCGAGAAGTCTTGGTGGTATTCCATCCACACATCCTGGCCCACATTGGTCATCATCCAAAGCACAGCTCACTGCGTTATACTCAAAGACGCCAACTGACTTTCTATGCATAACTTTGTAGAGAGGGCATCCAACCCATCAATGGTCAAACCACCGCTTTCCACCATTAACAAACCACTAGGACAGTGCCTAACCTCACTCGCCCATCTTGATACGTCACATTATCATTTAAAACTCATCATCACACTCAAAGTGCTCCCCACCATAGAAATCGACCCACATTTCCCATTTCTGAACCACACTCTTCCCATCGTGGAAGTCACCTTACAAAACACATTCTCAGTGGCCCACCAACTTGCTCAACATGGTCCTCACTGCATCCTCGACCCTTCCCACACTAGGGTCACACCACCATACCCGGTTTGGTACTTACCACCTTAGGAGTATCCTTATCGTCACCTCATAACTGAACAACCTTTTCCACAACCCATGCCCCAATCATGACCGACCCTAGAGCTGGACGTGGCCCTATTTCTCCCACCAGAGCAACAAAACCTAACAACTACTATTGAACGTTACCGAAATCCAAGAATGGAACCCATGGTATTCGTCGATATCTGACCCATCATAGGGCCCTCACTCACAAAAAGCCGATGGTGTGCTCCCCACCATGCGTTTTCAAACACACCTCTATATGATGAAAACCTCATAGGAGGACCCTTATCAACCCAAGGAAACATCTATAGATCATGGTAGAAATCCAGTGATCTCTTAGCATACTTAGAACGATGTCAAGATATTAGGCATGATCATCTCTAAACTGCGAGTATACTAAGAAGTCATCAAAAAATACAATCACACCCTATCCATTCCAAAATATCATAGTTCTATCCCAAGGCCTTGGGTCACCATGACCACAAGCCTCTTATCACACCCACTATAATTCTCATCCCATTCATGGTCGTGAGACCAACTCTAGTACCTCAGACACACAATCCTGTAATGTCCGATCCACAAACTAAACGATACGACGCATCACCAATAACCAAATTTCCAAGTTTCCTCTCACAAAATCATTACATGCCCTTGTGTAACCCATCCAAAAAACCTGCTCTGACTTCAACAAGTCACCTATCATGAAAACTCATCTCTGAAGTCTAAACCATGCAAACTCGAGCACTTCTTGTGCTCCTGATCCAGCCCAAATCCACCAGGCTCAATTCGCCTACACAACTATTTCTCGGGCTAGGCACCTAAACGAACCTACCCCTCCCAAAACCTAAAACAAAACACAGTTTCCAGCACACAAGATCACCATCTCAAAAAAAAGGCATCTACAAGCCTAAACCTCAAACCCAACTCGTGGAAGATTTCCTCATGTCCAAAACACCCATCTGTGCTTCGCACACTGGACAACACTCATAACTCTTTCAACCCCTATAACGAGTCACCCTCATGTTCAAACAGATCTAATTCCCTGTAGTCTGGAGTCACGTCAAAAATGTCACTAGGCTCTCCCTGCTAGCCCTGCCGATCAAGTCTCATATCACGACACTAGGTTCCACCACCTAGGTCTAAGCCAACTCACATAAGGTCACAACTCACAAGGCATACACAAGCTCCCTTCTTATCATCACACGACATAAACTAGACAAAACACCTATCTCTTGGGTCCCCCACTATAAAGGTGTCATATACCAACCAACTGCCCTCAATTAGGATGTCCGTCCTCTCTGAGAATCTGCACATCAAACCGCTCCTTGTAGGACCCATACATACTACTAACCTCAAAAAAAACCATCTACAAGGGTTCCACAACCCAACAATGATACTATATTGACCCACTAGGGTCACTATTCCAACCGTACACAAAACCACACCAGTGCCGCCACCATTGAGCATCTCACCGTAGATCCACAGAACCTGCCATCAGAAGGAAATACCTAAAATTACTCACTAGGAAAGCCTATAAAATGGGGATCCTATGTGCCTATCATGATGAATGAGACGTCTTTTTCCTCTTTAGGCCAAGAGTCAAAACCAACTCATAGGCCTCTTTTCTTACGGGACAAGAGCCTAAAATCCATCATAAACTTTCAACTACAAACATGTGTGTCGCTCGAAGCGAAAATCATATACAACCGTTACTTCACAAATCCAGAACATCAATTTGAGTCGGTGTTTGCGACGCACCAGCCCGGTATCTATCAAAATCTCCGACACATTCCTATATCTCGTGTCTATCTAACCCCAAATAGTGAAATAACAGGAAAGTAACTGCTCTGATATCACTTTGTAAGGTCCCTGCCCGGTAGCCACTTAACTGGTGCTCTAAGACGGTTCGCCACAAGACCTCTAGCAAGCCTCCTCGTATGCCGGAGGTTGCCGACTAGCAACGGGGGTGTAAGGGGGATCTGTGAGGAGACTATACCCCATATGAGAGTTCCCAATAAGAAGTAAATAACCAAATATCATAGAAATCAGAGTAATGTGAAAAAATAAATAAACTAAAACCGAATGGTGTTGAAATAAGATGAAAATACAGTAAAGGCCCAAAAAGCCATGCAATACATAAAACCATGATCACCCACTGGCTGATCATGTAGACAAAAATAAACTGAAAAGTAAATACAATAGGCCCCACTGCCAATACTGGACCATATCACATACCCAGTCTCCAGTACCCTATCAAGCTACTCTAGCCCGACCAGTCGACTCCACACGAGCATCCCCTTTAACCATGCAATTAGGGTCCTCAACCTGATCCAATTTGAATCTCAACCTAAAACCAGACTAATAGTCTATACGCACACTGAGGTGCACGTACAGGGGTGAGAAATAAATCTCAGTAGGCCACCCCCGACCACCCCCAAAAGTGAACCTATAAACTTGTTCCATAAGTGCATGTTAATGCAATATGCTCACCCTGACTGATATACAATAGGAAAAAAATTATAAATAAACAACTGTCAATCTGTTGGTCTAAGACCTCGATCGACCATACCCACTTCAGCCAATGCCGAATTATCTCTGAGCTCATCTCAAGGACCATGCATCCCAAACAACCTGCGGGCTCCATACCCATGGTAGCCACAACCTACCTGACAAAACCAGAAACACATCCTTCGGTAGTCTTATCAATATGAATTCTAATCTATAAGCCATCCCATACCACGATCTCATAACCCAACATTTTCTCATACTTGGAACCTCGACACATCTGTCCCCATTTCCACAAGTGTACTACCAATCCCTGGCCTATAGTCTGACATCTATCTCATGTTCGTAACTATAGTTCATGAAGCATCATTCCATCTCATAAACCATATATATCAAATCAATCATGCTTGGAGCATCAGTCCCACATCTTAACAATAATTCACAAAGGTCACTGGTCGACACACAAGGAGCCTCGGTCCAAGTGTCCAACCAGGATCTGGTACGCCATGTCTGGCCATCCCAACCACCAAGTCACAAATCGGAAAACATGGAGCATCAATAGATGAATCCAATCGAGACTCGGAACATCATGTTTGACAATCCCAACCTCGATATGGAACACCATGTCCGTACCCTTGGGTTCATGAGCGCAAGTTCTTCCCCCGTAAAGCATGGTGCACCAGAGAGTGGATCATCATTTCCTACTCCCAAAACCATTCATCATGCGTTTGAAAACATGGAGCATCAGTACATGAATTCAACCGGGACTCAGAATTCCATGTCCAACCATCCCCAATCATTCTATACACAACATCAGTGGTTCCTAGAGCATCAGTCTGGAACCTAAACCAAGCTGTAAACTACACCTGCCCGGGACCTCAGTCCAGCACTAAACCACATACATGTGTCTCCACATCCATTATACTCAATAGTATTAATCTACGTACCTGGAACCTCAGTACAACACACAAAACATAAACCATCTATTGGTATCAATACAGATTCTTAATCCAAAAATCTTAATTAGGAATATCTGGAACCATAACCACAAATCCTCTTTCCTACTATCTAAGCCATCACTACCCCTACTAGTAAATCAGGTTCCAAAACATGAAACCCCAACTCTATCAAACTGCCCCATGGGATTTTAATCCAAGTCTCATCGTCACCAAGTAAAACATGACAACGACTGGCTATACGTCCATATAAGATGGTAACATCTTTTCCCCATTTTCTTATACATCATCCTGGGTCCTAAGGAACACCCATAACCGAAATCCCTCATCACATGCACCAACTCAGGTCAATCTTATCAATCGGTCCCGCACATGACCCCCAGAATCCACACGTAAACTGAGGCATCCCTTCTTGGATCCTCAAAACTAGCACTCAATCAAAGGCATCCTCTCTAAACCCAGGTAACCACCAAACTCTCAGGCCAAGCCCTAACACACAAAACATCCTCAAGCGGCCCTCAACGGCCTCCAACAACAAGGAAGAACACAAGGTGTGTGTTCGTAAACCACACGCCGTGGAGACGGGATTTCTGATGGGAAACCCCTCCAAACCCTCTTGAAACCCCTGTTTTTCCAAAATAAGTACACAACGACCCCCATGGGGTCTCTAATAGTCATAAAAAGGCATTAAAACTTGAAAAAAACTAATCTATGGGGATTTGGAGCATAAAAATCAAAACTGGCCTACCTCATGGCTTAAACGCTAAAGCTTTGGGTTCAAATTTGCTCCCGAAAGCTGTTGCACCTCGATTCGGTCCCGATCTACGTTAAGGACGAAGTACAAGGACATCTCCCCTCCTCCTCTTGGTCTGACCATCGCGCACGAGGGAGGCACCCTCCCCTCTCTTTCTGTGTGTAGGAACCCCAAAAATGGGGGGGGGGACTTTTAATTTAATTTAATTAATTAATTAATTAATTAATTAATTAATTTACCATTTAACACCCATCCCGAGTTTCGGAACCCGAAACTAGTTTATACCTCACCTAGGAAATACCCCCTAGTTGGACTCAACCATGAATTCAAAATCTCTATCCGACGCTTCGTTCAAGAGATACAACCACCCGAAAACTCCGGACTAATTTAGTATTTAATTAATTAAATATTTAATATTCGGCCAAAACTCTAACTACTAAGAATTTCACCAAACTGATTTCATAGAGTAAACACTCTATTATGGGGCTAACTTGGTCAGAAAGATTATTAGAGACCCTCTGCTATGGTAAAATGACCATTATACCCCTCATGAGCACCCGTGAACAAAAATTTAAATCTCTTCTCAAATTTCAAAGTCTAGAAAACTCGGGTCTCTACAACCTCCCCACTATAAAGATTCTTGTCCTAGAGAAGTATTGGTGGTCTTCCATCCACACATCTCGAACCACATTGGTCATCACCCAAAGCTCAACTCGCTGCGTTCTACTCAAAGACGCCAAATGAATTTCTCTGCATAACTTTGTAGAGAGGGCATACAAACCATCAATGGCCAAGACACCACTTTCCAGCATTAAAAAACCACTAGGATAGTGCCTAAACTCACTTGCCCATCCCGATACGCCACATTATCATTTAAAACTCATTATCACACTCATGGTGCTCCCCACCATAGAAATCAACTTACTTATCCCATTTTTGAACCACGATGCTTCCCATCGTGGAAGTCACCTTTCAAAACACATTCTCATGGCCTAACAACCCGCTTAACGTGGTCCTCAATACATCCTCAACCCTTCCCACACTAGGGTCACACTACCATACCCAGTTTGGTACTTGTCACTGTATGATCATCCTTATCGTCACCTCATAACTGGACAACCTTTTCCATAGCCCATGCCTCAATCATGACCAAACCTAGAGCTGTACATGGCCATATTGCTCCCACCAGATCAACAAAGCAAAACAACTACTATTTCCCATTCCTGATATCCAAGAATGGAACCCATGGTATTCATTGAAATCTGACCCATCATAGGGTCCTCAATCACAAAAAGCCGATGGTGTTCTCCCCACCATGCAGTTTCAAACATACCGCTCTATGTGGAAACCCTCATAGGATGCCCCTTATCAACCATAGGAAGCATCTATATAGCATGGAATAAAGCCGGTTCTCTCTTAGCATACTCAGGACGATGTTAAGATATTGGGCATGATCATCTCTAAACTGTGAGTATACTAAGAAGTCATCGACGAATACCATCACAACCTTATCCATTCTAGAACATCATAGTTCTATCCCAAGGCCTTAGGTCACCATACCCACAAGCCTCTTATCACACCCGCTACAATTCTCAGCCCATTCATGGCAGCAAGACCAACTATAGCACCTCAGACATACACTCCTGTAACGTTTGATCCACAAAATAAATGATACGACACACCACCAATACTCGTGTTTCTTAGTTTCATCTATCATAAAACCATTACGTTCCCTTGTGTAACCCATCCTAAAAACTTGCTCTGACTCCAACATGTCACCTATCACGAAAACTCAGCTCAGAAGTTAAACCATGCAAACTCGAGCATTCTTGTACTCCTGATCCAACCCAAAGCCACCGAGCTCAATTCTCCTGCACAACTATTTCTTGGCCTAGACACATGAAAGAACCTTCCCCTCCTAAAACCAAACACAAAACACAGTTTTCGTCACACAAACTCACCATCTTAAAAACAAACGGCATCTAACAAGCCTAAACCTCAATCCCAAATCCACCCTTCATAGAACATTGCCACATATCCAAAACATCCATCTGTGCCTCACACGCCGGAAGGCACTCATAACTCAGTCGACCCCTCTAATGGGTCACCCTCATGGTCAAACATATTTGATTCCCTCTAGTCTGGAGTCACGTCAAAAAGGTCACTAGGATCTCCCACCTAGCCCTGCCGATCAAGTCTCATATCACGACACTAGGTCCAAATATCTAGGTCGAAGCCAACTCACAGAAGGTCACTATTAGAGTTCGTTCCCTAGAAACCAAATTATTTGTACTTTATGATAAACCTGTATTCATATGATGAATATTTATAATATATTTTTCACATCATGATTGTTTTTCTACATGACATAGTATGTGATAGAGTTCTAAGAATAACTATCACACTAAATGGTCAAGCAGATACCTACTATGATGAGAACCCGGAAGTGCTATGAAACTATTATTGAATATATGTTCTATGTCCGGATGATATCATTTGAAAGGACACAAATGATATAGGCTACCAGGGGTGGGGACTCATGAATCTTTGGGGCATCTTCTCATGGTGTGCGCCCTTGGTAATATCCATAAGGATATTATGAGAACAAGAACACCCAGTAGAAAATCCACATAAATAAGTGTTATTGGATGTTCCTATCTGTGGAAATGTGTATTGGTCCTTAGACTTAAAGATTATTAATAATTGGTATTATGAATTGCGCACTTAGAAGTATTGAAGAAAATCGTGACGACTGGTGTTCGCAGTGTGGTAGGATATGTTGGGTGTGTCATGAGTAATACTACATTAATGAATAATGTGAGAAAGGATTTGTAACTTCTACGGAAGTGGATATCTTAGGCCTTTTGATGGAAATGATATAGCCTAACTAAATCCATGACCATGGTGTTCTCTAGGTAAGTTCAGTTCCGGGAAGTTCAAGAATGAGAAATCAAGAACATGGGTTGATGTCACTTGCTTGCAACCAGCTTGATTGGAGATATCGGGACAAAGAGATTATATTACATGGTAAACATTTGTATGAGGTCACATGTAATTGCAACATCAAATTTTTTCTCTTGGGTGCCTTGACCCATTTCTAGACAGTAATTTTGGACTTTAGGCAAGCCCGCCTAATGCCAACGAGAAAAAGGCCTAGAGGGTCACTCGTCCATCCCGATACGTCACATTATCATTTTAAACTCATCATCACATTGATGGTGCTCCCCACCATATAAATCAACCCATCTTTACCATTTCTGAAGCACGATGATTCCCATTGTGGATGTTTCCTTTCAATACACATTCTCAGTGGCCCACCAACCCGCTCAACATGGTCCTCACTGCATCCTCGACCCTTCCCCCACCCTGGAGTCACATCACCTTACCCGGTTTGTTACTTGCCACCATAGGAGTATCCTTATCGTCACCTCATAACCGAACAACCTTTTCCCCAGCCCATGCCCCAATCATGACCAACCTTGGAGCTGGATGTGGCCGTCTTGCTCCTACCAGAGCAACAAAACCAAACAAATACTATTTCCCGTTCTTGGCATCTGAGAATGGCACCCATGGTGTTCGTTGATATCTGATCCATCATTGGGCCTCACTCACAAAAAGCCGATGGTGTGGTCCCCACCATGTGGTTTCAAACACCCCTATTTATGAGGAAAACCTCATAGAAGGCCCCTTATCAACCCTTGGAAGTATCTATAGAGCATGACATAGAGATGATGCTCTCTTAGCATACTCAGGATGATGTCAAGATATTGGGCATGATCATCTCTAAACTGTGAGTATACTAAGAAGTCATCAATGAATACCATCACAACCATATCCAAACCTGAACATCATAGTTCTATCCCAAGGCCTCGTGTCACCATGTCCACTAGCCTCTTATCACACCCACTACTATTCTCAACCCATTCACAACTGCGAGACCAAATCTAGCACCACAGACATACACTCCTGTAACGCACGATCCACAAACTAAACAATAAGGCGCACCACCAATACCCACGTTTCCAAGTTTACTCTATCACAAAACCATTACGTGCCCTTGTGTAACCCATCCCCAAAACCTGCTCTGACTCCAACGAGACACCTATCACAAAAACTCAGCTCAGAAGTATAAACTATGAAAACTCGAGCACTTCTTGTGCTCCTAATCCAGCCCAAAGCCACCTGGCTCAATTCACCTGCACAACTATTTCCTAGGCTAGCCACCTGAACAAACCAACCCCTCCCAATACCAAACACAAAACATAGTTTCTGGAACACGAGCTCACAATCTCAAAAAGAAAGGGCATCTAACAAGCCTAAACCTCAAACCCAACTGCACCCTTTGTAGAACATTGCCACAAGTCCAAAACACCCATATGTGCCTCGCTCACCGAAAGACACTCATAACTCGGTCCACCCCTCTAATGGGTCACCCTCATGGTCAAACGGATCTCATTACCTGATCGGGCGAGTCATGTCAAAAAGGTCACTAGGCCCTCCCTCCTAGCCCCGCCGATCATGTCTCATATCACGACACTAGGTCCAACCACCTAGGTCTAAGCCAACTCACAGAAGGTGACAAATCACGGGGCATCCACAAGTGCCCCTCTCATCATCTCATGACATCAACTAGAAAAAAAACCCATTTATAGGGTCCCGTACCATAAAGGTTTCATGTACCAACCAACTGCCCACAATTAGGGTGTCTGTCCTCTCCGAGCATCTGCACATCAGACCACTCCTTGGAGTACCTGAACATACTACTCACCTTAAAAAAAACCATCTAAAAGGGGTCCACAGTCCGACGCTCATACCATACTTACCCACTATGGTCACTATACCAACCGCACACAAAACCACACCAGTGCCGCCACCATTGAGCATCCCACTGTAGATCCACAGAACCTGCTATTAGAAGGAAATACATAAAATCACACACTAGAAAGCCTATAACATGGGGATCTTATGTGCCTATCATGATGCATGAGACGCCTCTTGCCTCTGTAGTAAAAGAGTTAAAACCAAATCACTTGCCTCTTGCCAATGGTATAAGAGACTGGAATCCATCATAAACCGTCAAACATAGGCAACATGTGTGTCGCTTGAAGCGAAAATCATATACAACGGCAACATCACAAATCCAGAACATTAATTTCAGTCTCTGGTAACCTGGAATTCCTATCGGAACAGGTTTTTACGACGCATCAGCTCGGTATCCATCACAAGCTTCGACACATTCCTATATCTCCTATATACCAAACCCCAAATAGTGAAATAACAGGAAAGTAACTTCTCTGATACCACTTTGTAACGACCCAACCCGGTAGCTGTTAAACTGGTGCTTTGAGCCGGTTCGCCACCAGACCTCTAGAGCGCCTCTTCATATGCCAGAGGATGTCGACTAGTAGAGGGGGTCTAAGGTGAATTTGTGAGGAGACTATACCACCATATCAGAGTGCACAAAAAGAAGTAAATAACCAAATATCATATACATCCTAATAAGGCGGAAAAATAAACTAAAACTGAATGGTGCTGTAATAAGATGAAAATGCAGTAATGGCCCGAACAACCATGTAATACATACAACCATGATCACCTTGGGGCTGATCATATAGACAGAAATAAACTGAAAAGTTAATACAACAGGTCTCATTGCCATCATCGGGTTGTATCACGTACCCGGTCTCCAGTACCCTGTCAAGCTGCTCCAACCCAAACAGTCAACTCCACACGAGCATCCCGATCAATCATGCAATCCAAGTCCTGAGCCCGATCCACTGTGCATCCATGCTCAAAATGAAAGAAAACAGAAGGTCTTTACGCACACCGTGGTGCACGTACAGGGGTGAGAAATAAATCCCAGTAGGCCACCCCCAACGGTGAACCAATAAGTTGCTGCCATAAGTGCATGCTCATGCAATATGCCTAGCCTAACCGATATACAATAGGAAAACAAAATATAAATAAACAACCGTCGATCTGTAGGTCCAAGACCTTGATCGATCATACATGCTTCGACCAATGCTGGAATATCTCTGAGCTCGTCTCAAGGACCGTGCATCCCAAACAACCTGCGGGCACCATACCCAAGGCAGCCACAACCAACCTGAAAAAACCAGAAACCCATCCTTCAGTAGTCTTATCAACCGGGATTCTAATCTAAGTGGTGAATATGGAATATACCACACAGAAATAACATTGAGATAAGAAAACCCATAACTTGATTCTAAATTATCATTTGTTTCTTTATCTTCTTAAATAATTAACTTATTTTAATTTTTTTATTTCATTAGAAAATTTTTAATGTTTATTATTAGTTTTATTATTATTATTATCATGTTATATACAATTACTTAATCAATTAAGTTTTTGTCGAATATTTTGACTATATCCAGCTTATGTGTAAAAAATGACTTAGGTAGGTTGGTATGGTCAAAGAGGTCATCATATAAAAATATCTAGAATAATAATCATGAAATAATTATCATATTTATATATCAATTATATTTTTAATTAAATCATGATTGATTTTTATGAAAAATTAACTAATGTTATGACCATGGAGACAATAAGCCATACGTAGGCATGAGTAACGTTTCCATTTTTGAATGATCATTATGGTTATAATGTAAGTAAAAATTATATTTATAGAATTTTAATTATCTCTTAAATACCATATTATTTAATTTTATATATTTATATATTTAATTATTTTGATTTGGTGATCAAAACAGAAATCAGATCACTTTGAGGAGGCGGTAGTCCACATGTCCACGAATGGCGTTATCATTTTTTACAGTGAGTGAAACGGAAAAATAAATTGATATATTATATTTAAAAAATAATAAATATTTCATGAATAATCATAAATATTTCATTTATATCACATATATTTAATATATTTACCCTTATTAACTTCCACATAACATGTTAGTGAAAAACGAATCCCATCGCTTTATAAGGAGGTAGTCCTCTATAAACATGAGAAAAATTATATTATCCCTTATAGAATGGAACGTAAAGAGTATATATGATATAATGAATCTATAGGTATAATTAGTTTATAAGTATCATATATAAACTTAAGATCCATAATTATAACCAACTGTGAGAGGTGGTAATGGAAAAATGAATGACATCGTTTTGTGAGGCGGTGGTCCATCGTACATACGAATTATGATTTATTAACCTATTTGATGGAAGTTTATGTGGTTATTTTCTTGAACCATCCCCAGTCAACCCTAAACCTATCACCTGAGTTGATCTGTAGTAAGGCCTGAAGGGTGTTCCCAATCCCCATGGGCTGACAACTAGTGATGGCCATTATCATAGTAACCAAGGGAACAATTTCATCCAATAATAAATTAATAAAATGAACAAAGGAATGATAAAAAAATAAACCCAAATGTATTTAAATAATCAAACTAAACATATTTTATACACAATATTAACAAAAAATAACTGAATAATAAAAACCAAACTACAGCTAATGAACAAAACATCTCTATGTGACCCTAAGGGTCACTATTAGATACTAAAACAAACTATTACCCATAGAAATATAAACCAAGGTAAAACCTACCCCACTAGCTAAAAAAAGAATAAACTATAAGAATGAGTATTAAAACTCAGTAGGCATGCCTGAATAAATCTATTCACAATTCACTTCCTTTAAAATAAAATAAACATAAAATTCATGTTTTAAATACAATATATGTAAATATATTATTCTATACACTTTTCTATTTGAATCCAAACATGGTACATTTCCAATTTTTATAAAAAATCCTGGATCCATTAAAAGAAATTAATGTTAACATTTTCAATGGGAAATTGAAGATTTCATTTCAAAACAGGCACAAGAATGTATAAAACATTTCCACTTGATTTTTTTCCATAAAACGTTGAAATCCAAATAATCTCTTTTAAAATAAATACCCTATACATGAGGGAACCAAAATTGACCAAATAATAAGGGTAATGGGAATATGGACAAAAGAGTAACCAACCAACAAGAGGATCATTCATCACTACAAGCACCTAAGTCCCAAAAGACATAGGAGAAATCCAAGGTTCCAGTGAATAATCCATAACATACTAATACATGTTGAATCATATTGGAAAGCATACCTCACTCTATGACATAAATACATATTGAGGTGAAAAATACCATAGTAGTAAAATTCAATATATCCGTATTCTATGGTCTACTAGATAGTGCGTAACCTAACTAGTTCAACACTCATTCTCAGAAAATTCAATAGCTAGGCTAGGTTCTCCATCTCAAGAGTATATAAGAGGGGTGAGATAACTGATTCTAAATGAGCACCAAATAAAATTAAAATATAACAAATAAAATAATTTACCCAACATGCATGACCCTGTGCCACCCCAAGGATCAATCTCTTGACATTTAACTCATAGATCACAAGGATCCACATCGAGGATCTCCCATTTTTACACTAACTAAATGGGTCATAAGGTTTCCATAGTGAGGACATCCCACCCATTCACATAAATGGATCACATGGATTCAACAGTAAGGAAATCCCATCCATTTAGTATAAAAATGTTCATAGAATTATATAAGGAGATTTTTCATGATAAACATTTTTTACCATTTTCACAAATTTTCAAATGGAACACAAGATCTTTTCAAAACCATGATTTATCAAAGAACCAAATCACCTTTCCAAAAAGTTGAAAACACAACACTTTCCATTTCAAAATAAATTATAAAAAAATTATTTTAATGAACTTACTCCATATTTAAAATCCAAAACCATTTAATCAAAATTTCAAATGGGCCACAACACACCACCACATGTTTAATTGCTTTCAAAAGCCATGAAAATTCTTCATTTAAATCCAAAACCACTTGGAAACCTATTCTTGGAACCCAAATAATCATTTCAAATATCACCAATATGTTTACAAACCAAAATTATGATTTAAATGTCACAAAATGCTTTCAAAATCTAACTGGACGTTTCAATGGACACTTGGTGTGCAACATTAAATATAATAATAAAATATATTTAAAAATAATTATAAAAAAAACTCATTTTAAATAAAAATATTGTTATAAGGTCCACACATAAAATTTTAACATATAATAAAGGTGATAAAAGCATGGAACCAATGATTATTAAATTAAAAAGGAAATCTCAAAGGGAAACCTACCTCAATCTCACGACGCTTCAACAACCCACCCCTAATAACACCCCATGAAGGTTCCAATATCCAAGATATTCCAAGAGAAGACCTAAACAAGAAAATATACAACATAAACATGGGGAAACATGAAATATATGTTTAAGAGACTATAAGAGAATAAGAACCCAATTGAAAATGGATGTGGAAGGAAGATGGAAGAGAGAAAATGATATTACCTTGATAAATCACCCTTAAAACATAAAAAACCCATAGATCCACCCCAAGGGAGAAGAGTGGAGGCTTAGAGAGTAAGGGAGGGAGTTCATTTGGGTTACAAGAACCAGTAGAAGAATAATGGAAGATTTTTTGGTCTAAAATATTGGGGGGTATAATTGATTTTAAGATCTAAGAAGCTCAAATGTTTTTTCCGCATGGTTTACTAAGTCGTGTGCCAATCGTGTGACCCTTATTGGACACACCTGGTACCCTTCATTGTTTGACCACATAATTTAAGAAATCATGCACCAACTATGTAGAATAGTTTGACCAAGAGATATTAGATTCCCTCAAGCTTTAAGAAAGGTTTGACTAAACATGCATGGGCGGTGCTCCCTCAACCAGAAGCACTCCAAATCTTGCACAATATTTGGAGCATTCCACAAGGTTTTCCCAAACCGTGCGTTAAGAACGTGCCAAGATAAAAACACCCCAACAGTCACAATTTAAGACCATTAGACCCCATAATTGATCTAAAACCCCAATAAAAAAAGACAAACTAGATCAATGTTCAAAAATAAAAATCCGAGTGTGAAAATTTTCCCCACCATTAACACAATCCTCACTTGGAAAGCCACAACATCTTCCAGTTGATGGATCAAAGACTAGGTTTTTCCACTTTATCAGGATCCAAACTCTACAAAAACATCTCAAACACTACCAAATATAACTTACACCTCTTTCATGAAACAAAAAAACAAAACAAAATCTCTTTAAAAGAAAAATTGGAAAAAATAAAGATACAAACTCAATAACCATGCCTCAAATGAGAGCATTGGGAACACTCCGAAAACCAAATGTCCACCCAAACCAAAAAAAACATATAATTAATGAATTCAAAAAGAATAAAATTACTACCGGAACACATTCGAGATTAAACTACATCTTCAACATAGGATACTTGAATGGGATCCCCACCATCAGAACCAACTTGCTTAAACCATCCCAAAAACATCCCCACATGGACTCAAAAAAATCCCCACCATAAGGGGAAGGGAGGGGAGGGGCCCAATTAAAGGAAAACTACCCAAACATCTAATTATCCCATCATTTATCATTTACACAAGATGAATACATTTTAAAATGAGAACTATCAAAAACCACAATAGAAACATAAAAACTTCCTCATCCCAATGGTGGAGATAAGAATTGAGCCAAAGATCCACACACCCCGAGCGGTTTCCTGACTACGTGAAAAGATTCACTCTGCGACCTATGGATGGATCCCTAATGTTTGAATTATCTACTGAGCTACAATCAAGAGCTAAAAATTTCTAAATGGAACTTCCTCCTTTGGTGCTAAAAGCTTCCACATATCACCCTAGATAGAAATAGAAGATCACAACACCATGATACCCACTTTATTTAACAAGTAATCTTCACCTGAACATGAATTTAGAATATTCCCATGATGAACACACCACCAATTAAAATGGAATAATTTTCATAATTTCGTAAAAAGGAACACGCTTACATTGAAATATAATTTATTAGAAGATCCACAACATCCCCTTACATTTAAATAATAAAAACCCTAGAAAACACTACCAAGTAAAAATGATACAATAGAAAGAAAAATTATAATAGAAATATATTTAAAACCAAACCCAAGAAATACCCTACTTATTCAACTGGGATGGGGTGTCTTTTGAAGAGGTGGATCTGGATCTATGACCCTTCCTGGAAGCACCCTTACAGAACCACTGTAAGTGACCTAAGCATACATAGGCATGAAAGTTCTTTAAAGAAATCAGGCATGATGAATTCTTATGATTTTTCTTTCTGTACAAAAATCACACCAAGATCCTATTATTAGAAGGAGAAGACGAATGACCCAAATCAATTTTAATTCCATGAAAAATTCCAACATCTTCAGGATAATTCCCCATAACCTTAGTAGAATTACCTCCACCACTTTCAAGGACTGAAGGAGGGAATACTACCTCAAGTACTCCTATTAGCACAACTTCAACACAAATAGTTTTCCTTACCACATAGACAAAGGAGGTTAAAGATCCTTTCAATTTTCTACATCCACTCTTCCGCTTCAATATGCTCTACTTGGCCATGAAGTAGAGGTAGATTTAACTTTCAAAACTCAAGAAAAAATCATTAGTTTAATCAAATGGAAATACTACTAATGTGGAATCACCAATAGCTGCACCATGATTATCCATCGTTTATTTATGGGTTTAGAAACTATTCAAAAAGAATTCCAATAGCTAAATCAAAACTAGTTCATTAACTAGAACTCACCTTAAATAGATACCAATACAATGGGGAAACCAGCTCAATGATTCCCAAAACTTTTCTTGAATCCCACTAAATGCCACTTCAAAAATGAATCACCAAAAAGATCTCAAACTCAAAACACAAAATGAAAATCACTTCTAAATCATGACAGGGCACACCACATAAAAAAACACACAAAATAGAGAAAAAAATACACACAACCATTGACTATCAAAAACACCATAATTTTTCTCTTGAAAACATCTTTGAACGAAAACAGACTTGGTGGGTTGCACACTAACCAATGGTATTCCATGGAGCCTGACACATGAACATTCCCATGCCATCCAGGGAACTCATACACCCATTCCATCAACCATACATTTCATAAAACACATCCATGTATGCTATCACTCTTGAAAATACCATATGTCAAAATAAAACAATTCCACCTTCCAAAAGAAATCATCCAACCCATGTTTTAGCATTTTTAACTCACCTTCCATTCCAAGATCTATAGAAAAAACATTTCAAAATACCACTAATCAACAAATAAAAAATCATTTTCAAATTCCATGTTTTGATCCGTTTTATCATACTCAAAAGTAATATCTCATGGATTTCCTCCAAAAAATACAATTCATCTTGTTTAAAAATTTTTTTGTCAGCTAAAAAAATTTCATTTTATCAATAATAATTTCATTAAAACTAATTTATCCTAATTTAAAACAAAATTTACAAACCCTTCTTTATAAAAAAACTTATTTTTTCTAAACAACCAATTTCAAAAATTCCAAAGTTTATATTATAAAATCCTCATCTCGATAAAAAAATCCCCATTTACTCAAAAAATATCTTTGTAAAAATCCATTTTCTAATGAATTCTTCCAAATGATTTTAGAAATCCATATTCCAACCTCAAAAACCAAACTATTTCCATTTTACATCAATTTTCACCGTTTATAAACATGGGTTATCAAAAAAAAAAAATCAGAACAAAGGGATATTCAATGAAGAAAAAATTAGAACTAGCATAGATGGGTGACTTGGACATATGGTTATCAACCATATTCCAATCACACCATCATCACAGAGAGTATTCTAGGACCATGTCCCTATATCCACATGGATTTATAGGCCCTACGAGATCATAGATACTAATAGCCGAACTTCCTTTTCATATGATAAATTCAAACAACCAACAAGAACCAAGGAAACCAACAAAACCCAACATACCATGAAAACTCATGGTTTGGTATAAAATGTGAATGCCAAAAAATACCCCATATATTCACCCCAAGCTCCGAAATTCCTAATTCATCTACCATGGATTTACCAATTAATAAAGTGTGCTCAAAATGCTAATTCCTTCAAGGGATCCTAACATGATACCATTTTGTCATGAACCAACTCTAGTTGACTCTGAACCGGTCACTAGAGTCAATCCGTGGCATGGCCCGAAGGGTGTTACTGATCCCCATGGGCTGAAAACTAGTGTTGGGCATCATCAGAGTAACCATAGGAATGATTTTATCCCATAATAAATGAATAAACTGAACAAAATAACGATTAATGGAGTTTCCCAAATGTATATAAATAATCAATATGGACATAATTTATAAATAATATGAACATACAACAACTGAAAAAAATAAAAATACACCTGATGACGAAAATATCTCAATTTGACCCCAATGGTCACTCTCCGATACCAAAACCAACCATCACCCACAGTGATCTAAACCAAGATGAAAACTACACCAGAATCTAAAAACAAGTAGAAGCTATAGGCATGAGTATTAAAACTCAGTATGCATGCTCAAACAAATCTATTCCTAATTCAATTCATTCAAAATAAAAGAAATATCAACTTCATGTTTGAAATAATATATATAATGATAAGTTTTCCCACACTTTTCAATTTAAAACAAAACATGATCCATTTTCCTTTTTCATTCCAAATACAGGTTCTTTCTCAGTAAATAAACGCCAAAATTTTTAATGGGAAAGTGATTCTTTCATTTCAAAATAGGAATAAAGTATAAAACATTTCCACTTTAAAATAATTTTCCATAAACCTTTGAAATCCAAATTATAACATTCCAAATAAATACACCACACATGAGAGAAACAAAAAGTATAAAATAATAAGGGAAATTTAAATAATCACATAGAGGAAACCAAAAAACAAGAATCTCATTCATCACTACAAGAAAATAAAGTAATTGGACTAGATCTTATGTGAAGAGGATCTTCCATGGATAAGTTCTTCCATGAATTTTTGTTCTTCCATGAGATAATTATAGTCATTTCATGAGGATGAATCTTCAATGAAAGTCAATATATAATATCATCATTAATCTTCCATAAGGACATATATTCCTTTATTTTAAGCACATATCTTCCACAAGTCGACTAAACAACATACATAAGTGAAGGAGTCAAGCACAAACCTTTCATGTCTGAAGAAAGTGCGACTATTCATTTCACTGAAGGTGGAGCTACCATGATTATTACACAATAGGTTTACTAGATATCGATTAGAGAATATAGATAATAAAATGATGCATTGTTCACCTATATTCAAAGAATTATTCATTATAATATTTTTCCTCATGATTAATTCAAAATGAGATGATGAAGAAGCATGAAAGATAAAAAAAAGTAAAAAGTGAGTAGTTTCCAATGTTCAAGATTCCATTTGAATAAGAAAAGAACCACATACGCTAATAAACCATTTATGTGAATATATATACGTTTTAAATGTATGGAAATTTATAAATATATTAATATTCTTAAATAAATATATTTATATGAATCTATATGAATGGTAATTCATGAGTGAAGATTAATTTGGAGAATAATCTAGGTGATACAAATTAATATGAAATTAATTAAAATGATAATAATGAGGCTTTAGTTTATGTAATGATTAAAGAAGACATAAAGATTAATGGAATGTATACACTATTTGTTAGGAATAAATTGGGAGAAGTAATATTGGATTTGAGATGTGATAATATATTAATTTTTCAAGTTTATACATTTGTTCATGTGGGTCAATAAAAATAAATCCGATTTCATGGAATGATAAATGAAGAGCATGAAAGGGTTGTGTTGAAAATGATCTATGAACCATGGATGTATTTTTTGGACAAGCATGCATAATAATATGTGTTTTAAATTCATAAAAAATATAATGGATTAATGGATAAATCATTATGAATGATGAAGCCATGTCATTTATAGCATATAAACATACACTTATTATGTACTGTTATTATAGGAGAAGTTATGTGATAATGTATTTTATAATGGGAATATTTAATACTGGGTCTTTTGGAATTTAAAATGAGAAGAAGTTGAAGATAAGAATTATGGATCTATTATATGTAAGTAACTGAATATCCAGAAGGATTTTAATTGTGGTAAATCATGGAAATTTAATTCATGTATTCTCATAGGATAGTGTATTTAGAATTAACGAAGGAAGAGGAAGGGTGTAACTAACCCTAAAACAATTTATTATTATATATATTCTTATAGGTCCAAAAATTATGGTCTCGAGATAGAGGTTTGAATCTATGATTCAAATATTGAATATTTTGGTGTCAAAAAGAATAAGAAATGAACATATTGTAGTCTTCATATATTCTATGAGACTAAGTCAAGAAAGAATAAGACTAAGAGGAAGAATGAATATAGAGAGAGAGATACAATGTAGGCTTTTTGAGTACACTAAATAAAAGAATAAGAAGAAAAAAAGTGAAAAATAGAACAAGGTATTTTGAATATCTATTTTCAGAGGAAGTAGAAAAATATAATTGGCTGATTTGGTCCAGAAGTTCACAAGTAAAAGAAGGATTTGTGAATTCTAATTTTTATAAGTGAATAAGTAACATAAAACTAGTGCAAGGGAATAATAAGAGAAGATTAAGGTGTTTTCATGAATTTTTTAAAGCAATAATAGAATAAATATAAGGAAAAGAACAAAGTTTTACTATAAAAATCAATATATTTTATATAAGGAGGATTAATTTCTTAGTGTTTCATAGAACTTGAAGAAGATAAAATTTTATTATATAGGTAATGTAAAGGCCAATAAAGGAGCTAATGTTGGACAATGTTATTGTTTTAATTGGGAAATAAGATTATTTTTGGTCCCGCTGATGAGTGACAGAAACCACACTTCCAGTTCAGGATTGTTTTTTGATCGACCAACTATAATAGGTATCTCATTATAGTGAGAGACTGAGGAATATTTCCCAGTTGTACCAAGGACTAGACTTTCTTATTGAAATGTGATAATTGTAAAACTACTATACACTTTGTGTGTGTGTTAATGAATGAAGTAAATGTTAGATAATTAAATAATTTATATTTTAATTTGTGAAATAGTCAAATGGGATTTTTTTTAAATTAATATATAACCACACCAACACTGATTCACCCCCATCTTAGTGTTTAGTCTATCCCATGTGGTCCTAACTAAAAATCATTTCAATCATGATATAATTTATCATTCTGTAAATAATGTAAATTGAGATTAATTTTTTTTGTGATAATCAATACAAAAAAATATTTTAACTTGAATCAATCCACTTATGAATTATAAAGTTATATGATTCTCCCTTCTAACATAGGAATCACCCTTTTCCAGCTATATAGAAAATGAACCAATCTTAAGGGGTGATGAACCATGTTCTTACAAATCTTTATCAATATAGAAAATCATTTTTAAAATATTCTTACTTAGGTCCTATATATGTTTTATCCCATCATTCTTGATGAATAAGGATAACCCTAGTGGCAAGGATGATAATATAATATTAATGGATATTTAATTGTTGAAAAGGAATCCCAAATTTTCTAAATAAGAAATTCACCTCAACATTTTAAATGTATTATCAATATCTAAGTACCCCTCTTACACTTTATATTGGTATAGTATAGTCAAATACTCATTTATCTTTGGCCTCAACTTCTCATTCTTGAGTGATATAAAATGGGGAAATCTTTATATTTCCCCTTCCTCTCTCTAATTATAGATAATATCATGATGCCAAAAATATTTGAAGCATTCTATATATAAAAATTATAGGAATCCCTTTCACCCTTTCCCTCTTGATAAAGTGGATGATCAAGAACATGAAAATCCAATACATTATATGAATCTTTTGGTAGAAGTGGAATATATAAAAAACTGTACGACTCTTGGAAGTTTGTACTGGGCATGGGATTGGGTTTTTACAAAAATTATCTCATTGTACTAGTGTGTTTTCTTTCTATTTTTTATATTAATTATATCAAAATATTAGTACTTAATATTGATAACTATATGGGATATATATTGTTTTTACTTTATTAGCCTTTCACTATTTAATCAAATCCAAACATCCCTCATTATTGGATTTTGAATATCCAATATCATGGATATTTTAGTGGAAAAGATCCATATTTATATTCTTATAACATATAATAGGTACTATTCAAATTAATAAAAGGTATTTCGGTAGGAGGTCTTACTGACTATTTTAACTAATAGTTCATTGATCTGTTGAGTGGACTCCCTAATCCTGAAATCCTAAACATGGATTTCCTCAACACTTTCCTCTAGGATAAAACATGTGTTTTAGGTAAAACTAATCTTTATGTCAATTTAGTTATGTCAACCAAAAAACCTTCATCATAACTCCTCAATAAATGAAACTATCTTAATAAGGGAAAGAATAATACATTCTTTTATGGTTGCATTCTAATATCTAGTAATAGAAGGCGTTTTTGACTTAATATATTTTTGATGGATTTTATTATTACACATAAATTTATTTATTTTATCCTTACATTACCGGTTAATATTATATGTATTTTACATAATTAATTAATCATGTATTGATAAAGTAATATATGAATAATACATTTATTCTATTTCATTGTTGTATGATTGTTAACATATTTAAATATTGGGATCACATTTGAACATCATATAAAAATGCATCCCACAACTAAATATATAACCATGAATTGTAAAAAATAAAATAAATTAGTGTCATGATCATAAGATTATACTATTAGTTTGTTTATCAAGTAGAAGATAAACAAACTCTTAAACCTAGGGGGAGTAATTCCTTGATATGGGATTGGATTGAGTTACATGATTCTACCTCTAACTTATGGATCTACTTGGTATGTTTCACTTTGACACAATCTTAATCTATATCCAATATTTTTTATCTCTATCATTTACATATGTTTACTCACACACAAGTTAGGGGATCCTAAGGTTTAGGTTCAAATGAATAAATTGTGGACATTAAGTCCCATGCATAATATAGAGGAGGGGGTGATATGTATAACATAGTATTTAATTTAATAATAAATGTATCAAAAGTATCATGTAATAAATAATTAAATAAAATATAAATAAATATACATATAGGTCATTATAGATCTTAATTATCTACATATGCAATGATTGCACATTTAAAGTATCTATTCTTAATTTTAATTTATTTTTATTAAGATAAAAATATCTAAAATTAAAAATTAATTGTATTATTGATAAACTAATTATTTTATCATAATTTGGCATCTTAAAATCCTTATAGATTTACTTCATCTGTAATTTTAATTAAAATAAATTTTATTTCAAAAAAATATAGTATACGATGTGAAATGATTGGGAACACAATGTATATATTTTTATGTATAATTTAATGTCTATTTTAGAACTTAAAAGTAAACAAAATATTCTAGTAGAAACTCTATATATACCCTTCCATGTATAATTGAAACCTGTTTCTAGAGTTTTAAAATTTACCTAGCATGTACCATTATGTAACACAGTGTGTGACTAACACTTTTTATGCTTATTTTCATGTACAATATACTTACACAACATGTAAGCCAACATGACGTGTTATGAAATTACATGAAATTTATTCTATGGGAAATTCCACACATTCTAATTGGTTTATAGACCACATGAAATGCCTCAAATGTATATGGAATGTACTGGTGATTCCCGTGAAGTGCATGACATTTATGAATACCATACAAGTTGTGTATTTTTAAAATAATGTTGAAATTAATTAATTTAAGAATAAAATTCCATATAACTTATTGAAGAACACTCAATATGTAATTCATGAGATAAACCCTATCACATGACATGTACAACTAGTTACATTCCATGTAGTTCTATTATTCTATAATTAATTTTTCCTTTGTGCGTGTATGAATCTCATGACACACTTGTGTCGGCATGTACCTTGTATGAGTTATAATGAGTCAAATTTTGTGTAAATATAGACAAAAATATTGTAATATTTTTTTAACAACCCAAAATACATGCTTAAGGAATCAACATGTATTCCATGTGGGATATAACCAATTAAACAACATGTACATCCAACTACACACCATGTAATCAAAATTGGATCATGTTGCTCGACTTGAATTCAATACATGGAGTGTGTATTAATTAAACACCATGTAATTTAACCACATGAGTTCTATGGATTACGTGGGGACAAACCATGTGGGGTTACATGGTATGTATAGTCGTTAAACTACATGTAACCATATTAATTTATGTTCTATATGGTAGTCAATATGTGATATGTAATCAAACACACTGCATAATGACACCCACATGACATTCTGTGATCATCATGGATCACCATAGAATGGTTTATCCCTAAAAAATGATGTTTAATTATAATTAAAATCCACATATTCTCTCAATTCAATTAACACCATCAACCCCTATAGATGGGATCTTTGAGAAATCATCATATGTGCATGGCCTATTTTTCATATGAAATTGAATAATTAAAATATATCATCATTCAGATTAGATAATGAAAATATTTAAATGAAAAGATAAAAATAAAATTGGAAATATTTCAGTAAACAATAAATAATTATAAATTAATACGTGAAAACATTTATAACTATTGAAGGTCCTAAGGGGAAACAAAAGTGGAGATAGTTGTAAAGACCCGTAAAATAAAAGGGAAATTTTTTTCTTAATTTTATTTGGGATTTTACAAGAACGCAGTTTCTGACAGCACCTGATTCTGAGGCCCGGTAAGCCCGGAATATTTTTCCAAAGTTTAGCTCGGGTACGTTTAGTGAACGAACGAGCGGGTTTTTCTAACTTTTGATCTGGTGCTCAGAATTGAAATCCAAAGGCACCGATGAAACCGCAGCACCGGTAATTTCTTAGGAACACCTTTTCCAGAGTTTCGTTTTCTCGGGTGAGGTTATTAAAATTTGGGTTTAAGTAAAGAATAAAATAAAATGGTGCAACCAATTTTATTTTTGTTTAAAGTAGTTTAACCTAAACTAAGTGGTTGGAGTGGGGCCACTATATCCTACTCCACTAGGTAGGATATTTTTGGGGTGGGGCCCACATGAGCCCCACCCTTTCATATTCCTTAAGTCCCACTTAATTATGTAACCCACCCGCACCCCCTTTAAATGAAGTCAACTCTTAATTAATTAATTGAGTAGGTTATTCAATATAATTAATTCTTGGATTCATTTTGAAATTTGAAATGAATTGTTGGCTTGTGTGTTAATTAAATAAGACAAAGTCTTATTTCGTGAGAGGTTAGTTCTTTGTGCGAGAGGATTTGGAGAGGAAAGCTCTAAGTTCCGAAGAACGTTCTTCCTCCTTGAAGAACACGAAGAACGCACCGTCACCGAAGTAGAACACCGAGCCTTCGGCGAAGAACTCCGTTACTGCAAAGGGGAGTTCGTCGTACTGTTTTCTTACCTCTCCATAGCCAGTGAGAGACGCCATCCTCGAAGATTGACGACGCGACGCCGACGATCCTTCTTCCACGACGTTCTTCCCCGCGACGAACCGTTGATCAACAACAGCTCGAGGTAGGGGATTATTTGTTTTTCTGTTCGTAAATAATTTCGTTGCCGATCATCGTCTCTAATTGAGCCACCTGTTATCGCAATAACGGGAGGAGGTCGGATCGCACGAACACGGCCGACCCTCCTCCCCCCTTGATGCTTTATTTTGTTGCGGCATAAGCAAGGCAGCGCGGTGCCGTTGCACCGCGCGGAAATAATGAAGTATGGTCGGAGAAGAGCGGTGCCGTCGTGCAGCGCCGTTGAAGTCGAACAAAGCCGTGACGACGTCGTGCCACACCGGAGAACCTCGAAGAGGCCGCTGCGGGAGCGGGGCCACGACAGAGGGGTGCGGCGCCACCGCGCCACGCCAGTCGGATCAAGGCCGCGGCGGAGTAGGAAGCAGCGGCCGACTTCCGGCCGCCGGCGCTGGAGCAAGAGGGAGGGACCGCAGCGGTCCCGCGGCAGCAGCAACCGGCCGGCCGGACCGGGCCGGCCGGTCAACGAGAAGGCCGGGGGTCGTAACCCTCGGCTGGCCGAAGGAGCGGCCCCCCTCATGGGGGTCGCGGTTACACCAACAGGGGGGTAGCGCCCCTCCCCCCTTCTGCTCAACCGTTTCGGCCGACCCGCCCGGCCGCGCCGGCGGGGCCGGGCCACGCCCACCGGACCGGGCCATGCCCAATCGGGCCGGACCTGGACCCAGATCGGGTCGACCCGGTTCGGGCCGACCCAGGGGGTATCGGGCCGGGTCGGACCGGGCCCGAACCCCCTATTTTCGGATCTCTTTCGGTCTTTTGACCATAACATGGGCTATGAAACTCTGATCGACGCACCGTCAGTTGTGATGCGATCCTTGGATCGGTACAGTCGCTTCAGTATATTACACTCAAGGTTTCAGAGAACTTTGGGTTCAGACGGGTTGGTTCGAACACGAAACCGGCCGGGCCCTCGGAGCGGAAACGCTTATAACTTGAGCTCCAGACGTTCGATTGACATGCCGTCAACTTTGTTGGATTCCTCCTAGTGAGTCAGACCGTTTGGATTACTCTGCTTGAGGTTTGGATGCAGTTGTAGTACGGTCGGGTTGGTTTTGACTTAAAAACAAACCGGACCCATGGAACGAAAAGGCCAATAACTCTCAGACCGGGCGTTCGATTGACGCTCCATCTGTGACATTGAGTTCCTGTTGACAATACGGAAATTTTGGATACATCAACTCCGGACTTCGTGTCAGTTGATGTATTATCCCCTCGGCTCATGGAGCGGACCCTCCCCGAATGAGCTTGCTGTGTGTGGGAACCCTAGAGATGGCTGCGACTGCGATGACGATGACGACTGTACAGAAATCCTCCGTGGGTTCGACAACGACGACTACATCACTCAGCGATCCTGTGTGGATCAGTACCTACCGATCCCAAGTGGGTCAGTGCTCAGCGGTCCTGTGTGGGCCAGCGCATACCGATCCTGTGTGGGTCAGATCCCATGTGGGTCATTGCGGGGGTTAATACCTATCGATCCTATGTGGGTCATTGCAGGGGTTAGTACCTATCGATCCTATGTGGGTCCGACGGCTTAGACGAATCAGTGGCTACACCTGATCATCTCTATCGTCTTATGAAGAAGTATTTCTGTGTGAGCTGAGTCTTGAATTTCAATAATATCTTCGATAAGATTGACTTAATATCCTGTGTTGATTATGTTATTCTTTCCTGTGTGGATTGAGTTGTGATTTCATGTGTGGACTGGGTTGTACTTGGGCTTGGATGCTGGAGCCGAACTGGAATTGATGACTTAGGTATATGTATGGGCATATACCTAAGTTGTGTTGGATGTAACTTCTTGATTGTATCTTTCCTATGTGGATTATCCTTTTTGGATTCTGGGAGACCTTCGGGGGTCTCGGGGTCCCTACAGAGTAGCTTATACTCACCCCTGCACGGGCTATGCCCGCACTACGTTGTGTTGGATGCAGACGACAGACAGTGCTGATCGTGGTAGAGGCTTGTGAAGCAAGTCGGTATCTTGAGGTGGACCACTGGGCGGGACGTACACGGAGTGGATGGATGGACCCGTGGAGCTGAGGAGGCTATCTGTACCCACCCTTCAGGTGGGACTTCCAGTGGACGGCTTGACGTTGCGTCTTTTCTTTCAGTTTCTGTACTTTCTTTCCAGTTGTACTTTACTTTCAGTTTGGGTTTGTATTCTGGCCCACTTACTTTTCCGCACTCACTTTTGTACCCAGTTTTACTTAGTGTTTACTTCTTCTTGCTTACTCTGTGGTGTTTGTTTACTTTACAAAGGAAATGTCTTCCCTTATTATCGGGAATTACGCCTTGGTTCTAGTCACCAGCCCCTGGCCTATGGAAGGCGGGTTTGGGGTAGTCACGGCATGGGACCTGAGGACAGGTCGTGACAAATTGGTATCAGAGGAGTGCGGTTCTACCACAGAACTCAGGAATCTGATCTTTTTCTATGTGAATCAATAGTGTTAAGAGTATTGAGTGTGGTTATCAGTCCAGGGAGTCCAGTGTTGGTGCGGAGGCCGACATATCCGTACACCAGGACCCTGACTTCTGATTTACGAATTAGTACACGAAGACACTGATTACATGTGTGTTTCAAGTTTTCTTTGTGATTACTTTGTGTCAGCTCACCAGGTATACTATTTTGACCGTGGCGAACCTGACTCTTTTCAGGATGGCCCCATGAAAGCAGCCAGTTAGGGTTCCGAGTTTTATACGTGACGATAGCCCATCGAGCGACGAGGCCTTGGTGCAGGGCCCTATTACTGCGGAGGAACCGACGATACCACTACCCACCGAGCCACTGATGCTGCCCGCCCCAGCCGCTGATAGTGCATGTCGCCTTAGTGAACTGCACGAGTTTCAGCGTCAGTGACTGACCAGGTTCCGCGGGGAGACAGACCCTCAGGCAGCTGAGGATTGGATGGAGGTGGTTGTGTGAGTTTTCAGGTTAGTGAGGACACCAGCTGACCTCATGGTGATCCTCACAGCGAGCCTTCTACACGCGACATCAGGAAGATGGTGGAGTTTGATGCTCCAGGTGCACGACGAGGCATCTATCCTCTGGACGGACTTTGAGAGCCTCTTCCACTCGGAGTTCGTCCCAAACACCCTCCGTGCGGTGCGTATCCAGGAGCTTCTACAGCTGCGGCAGGGCAGCATGACGGTCACCCAGTACTCGGCGAGATTTACCAATCTCTCGCGCTATTCGACGGACATGGTACGAGACCCATTTTTCCAGGCCTGGACCTTCGAGCAGGGATTGAGGCATGAGATCAGGGCATTGCTGATATCCCTCAGCATTCCGACACAGGCAAGGGTATTGAAGCGAGCCCTTCTCATTGAGAGCTTTCTTACTGAGCCTACATCAGCAGCGAGACCTACCGTAGGGCATCACGTAGCAGAGTCTTCTGCAGCCGGCAGTAGATAGATGTCGCAGAGGTTTAAGCGGACCAGGCCATCAGATGGAAGACCACAGGATAATGGCTCGGAGGTTCGAGGCACACGCAACAGAACCAGTCTTACGAGAGGCAGACAGTGCTATGCATGTGGCGGGCAGGGCCACATGGCTCGTGACTGCCAGACCCATCGTGCCGAGGAGCAGCAGATGGTTGAGGGACCACCCAGGCAGAGGCAGAGGTTCGACAATGGCGGTCCACAGGGAGTAGGCGGACGAGGTCGAGGAGCTGGTCGACCGGCAGGTGGTGGACGACGTTTTGAGGCTCTACCACCACCACCACTAGGAGGTCCACACCGACCACAGGGGATAGCACAACTTCAGGCAGCTGAATCTTACGATCATGGAGCTCTGGAAGCGGGTGGACAAGTGCGGGACTAGCTCTAGGCATAGAGGCCTTTGCCCATAATGCCTCTAGCTTCGTTGTTTGTGTTTCCTTGTGTCCTTGTACTTTGAGTTAAAGTAATAAAAGACACTTTCAATAGTGACGTTTGCTTTCTTGTCTTTTTTATGTTAATACTAAGAGGTACCGGTTAAAAACTGTTGACTTGACCCTCACTTACGATATTCTTACTAGAGGAGACCCAGTGACCACACACTGATTCCGACAATGTGACTCCACCCCTGGAGGCGAGAGTAACAGTTGGATCTCTTGGTAGTAGTGTAGAGGCCTTACGACATCATCCATGGCATGAATTAACTGATCATGATGGGATTGACTTTATTAGGCAAGGAACGTGCTTCATCCAGGGGATGAGACCAGATTTCTCTTTTCGGCAAAGGATAAATCTTTGCAGCTTTGCAGAATGTTAAGGAGGAAGCGGCAAACCTTCGTGTGGTCAGACAGATGTCAGTAGAGATTCTAGGAGATGAGACAGAGATTTACCAATGCACCTATCTTGAGGCTACCAGAGGAGGGAGTAGGGTACGTAGTTTACTGCGATGCATCAAGGACTAGACTCAGATGTGTCCTAATGTAGGAGCGGGCAGTGATCGCCTATGGATCGCGTCAGTTGAGGCAGCATGAGCAGAACTACACTACCCATGAACTGGAGCTAACAGTAGTGGTCTTCGCTCTGAAGATGTGGCGACACTATCTGATGGGCGAGAACTTTACAGTCTTTTATGACCACCAAAGTCTCAGGTACATCTTCTCGCAGAAGGACCTAAACCTGAGATAGTGACGATGGCTCGAGTTCCTCCAGGACTGTGACTTTGAGATAGTATATACTCCTGGAAAGGGGGACGTAGTAGCCGATGCTCTCAGCAGGAGGACGGGAATTCAGCTACTTGGGGAGGCGACAGAGCAGCTAGCCGCTTTGTAGATATCCTTTGTGGATAGTGATGGAGGATCCTTTCTTTAGTCACTCACAGTCACTCCTCCACTTCTTCAGCGGGTCATAGAGGCACAGCGTGGGGACGTTGACTGTGAGATGCGGCGTGCACATATATCCTCAGGACAAGCACCTGATGGATTCTTTGTAGGGGGAGAGCACGTCATCCTTTTCATAGGACATACCATGGTACCAGCTACTTTACAGGATGATGTTCTGAGGTAGTTTCACACTTTCCCTTTAGCGGTACATCCAGGAGTGGCGAAGATGTACTAGGATCTTAGACGACAGCACTGGTGGCCGGGTATGAAGAAGGCTGTGGCTGAGTTTGTTTCTCAATGCCTCACCTGCTAGTAGGTGAAGGTAGAGCACCAGGTACCAGTAGGCTTGGTACAACCCTTGGAGGTCCTGGAGTGAAAGTGGGACATGATATCTATGGACTTCATGACTGGACTTCCACGCACTTCCAGAGGTCATGACTCCATTTGGGTGAATGTCGACTGACTCACCAAGTTGGCCCACTTCTTACCCATCAGAGAGCAGGGCTCAGTAGAGAGCTTGGGACGTCTCTACGTTCAGGAGATTGTATGGATTCATGGTGTGACATCATCTATCGTATCTGATCGAGATGATCGCTTTACTTACCGGCTTTGGAAGGGGTTGCAGGAGGCATTCGGGATGTAGCTACGTCTGAGCACCACCTTTCACCCTCAAACGGATGGTCAGACAGAGAGGACCTTTCAGACTCTCGAGGACATGCTCCATGCATGTGTTCTCGACTTTGGTCGCAGCTGGGAGGATCACCTACCCTTGGTGGAGTTCGCGTACAACAACAACTACCACTCCACCATCAGGATGGCACCATACGAGGCATTGTATGACCGACCTTGCAGATCACCGCTGTGCTGGATAGACCCTGGGGAGTCAGCACTTGTGGGACCAGAGATGGTCCATGCCACGACAGAGAAGGTCCAAGTCATCCAGGAGCGGATGAGGAGAGCTCAGAGCCGACAGAAGTCTTATGCTGACAAGATGCGGAGGACACTAGGGTTCGAGGATGGCGACCACGTCTTCTTGCAGGTCTCACCTCGACGTGGTTTACGGAGATTTGGACGAGGCGACAAGTTATCTCCGCGCTTAATCGGACTATTCCAGGTCCTCAGCAGGATAGGCGAGGTGGCTTATCACCTGGCTCTACAACCTCAGTTGCACCAGGTGCACGACATCTTCCACGTATCTCAACTGAGGAGATACGTGCACGACCCGATGCATATCATTGACGATGGGGTGAATTTTGCGGAGGTCCCAGTGGAGATCGAGGATCGACAGGAGCGGGTCCTACGTGGATGGTCGATTCCTCTAGTGCGCATCAGGTGGCAGCACAGGGACCTCCAAGAGAGCACTTGGGAGCGGGAGGCTCAGATGCGTGCACAGTACCCACATTTGTTCCCCTAGTTTATGTTGTATCTTTTCTGGGATGTAAATCCCTGAGGTGGGAGTAATGTAAAGACCCATAAAATTCGAGGGAAATTTTTTTCTTAATTTTCTTTGGAATTTTACAAGAACGCGGTTTCTGACGGCACCTGATTCCGAGGCCCGGTGAGCCTAGAATATTTTTCCGAAGAACGTTCTTCCTCCTTGAAGAACGCGAAGAACGCACCGTCACCGACGTAGAACACCGAGCCTTCAACGAAGAACTCCGTCACCACAAAGGGGAGTTCGTCGTACCATATTCTTCCCTCTCCACAGCCGGTGATAGATTCCATCCTCGGAGATCGACGACGCGACGCCGACGATCCTTCTTCCGCGACGTTCTTCCCCATGATGAACCTTTGATCAACGACACCTCGAGGTAGGGGATTATTTGTTTTTTTGTTCATAAATACTTTCGTCACCGATCATCGTCTCTAATTAAGCCTCCTGTTATCGCAATAATGAGAGGAGGTCAGACCACACGAACACGCCCGACCCTCCTCCCCCCTTGATGCTTGATTTTGTTGCGGCACGAGCAAGGCAGCGCGGTGCCGTTGCACCGCGTGGAAATAATGAAGTATAGTCAGAGAAGCACGACGCCATCGTGCCACGCCGTTGAAGTCAAAAAAAGCCGCGGCGCCGTCGTGTCGCGCTGGAGAACCTCGAAGAGGCCGTGACCGGAGCGGGGACATGGCGGAGGGGCGCGGCGCCGTCGCGCCGCGCCGGTCGGACCAAGGCCGCGACAGAGGAAAAAGCGGTGGCCGGCTTCCGGCCGCCGGCGCCGGAGCAGGAGGGCGGGACCGCGGCAGCAGTAACCGGCCGGCCGGACTAGGCCGGCCGGTCAACGAGAAGGTCGGGGGTCGTCACCCCCAGCTGGCCGAAGGAGCAGCCCCCCTCACGGGGGCCGCGGTTACACCAACAGGGGGGCAGCACCCCCCCCCCCTTCCGCTCGGCCGTTTCGACCGACCCTCCTGGCCATGTGGGCCAGGCCAAGCGCGCCAGGCTGGGCCGCGCCCACCGGGCCGGGCCGCACCCAATCTGGCCAGAACCGGACCCGGTTCGGGCCGACCCAGGGGGTATCGGGCCGGGTCGGACCGGGCCCGAACCCCCTATTTTCAGATATCTTTTGGTATTTTGACCATAACGTTGAATAAGGACCTCCGATCGACACACCTTAAGTTGCGATGCGATCCTTGGATCGAGACGGTCGTTTCGGTATATTACACTCAAGGTTTCGGAGAACTTTGGGTTCGGCCGGGTTGGTTCAAACACGAAACCAACCGGGCCCTCAGAGCGGAAACACTTATAACTTGAGCTTCAGACGTCCGATTAACGTTCTGTCGACTTTGTTGGATTCCTCTTAGTGAGACAGACCTTTTGGCTTACTCCGCTCAAGGTCTGGACATAGATGGAGTACGGTCGGGTTGGTTTTGACTTAAAAACCAACTGGGCCTCTGGGAAGAAAAAGCCAATAACTCTCAGACCGGGCGTCCGATTGACGCGCCGTCTGTGACGTTGCGTTCCTGTTGACGATACAGAACTTTTGGATACATCAAATACGGACTTCGTGTCAGTTGATGTATCAGCCCCTCGGCTCGTGGAGCGGACCCTCCCCGAATGAGCTTGCTGTGTGCGGGAACCCTAGAGCTAGCTGTGACTGCGATGACGATGACGATTGTATAGAAATCCTCCGTGGGTTCGACAAAGACGACTACAACACTCATCGATCCTGTGTGGATCAGTGCCTACCGATCCTGTGTGGGTCAGCGCTCATCGGTCCTGTGTGGGCCAGCGCATACCGATCCTCTGTGGGTCAGATCCTGTGTGGGTCATTGCGGGGGTTAGTACCTTTCGATCCTGCGTGGGTCATTGCGGGGGTTAGTACCTATCGATCCTATGTGGGTCATTGCGGGGGTTAGTACCTATCGATCCTGTGTGGGTCCGACGGCTTAGACAAATTAGTGGCTACACCTGATCATCTCTATCATCTTACGAAGAAGTATTTCTGTGTGAGCTGAGTCTTTACTATCAATCTTATCTTTGATAAGATTGACTTAATATCCTGTGTGGATTACGTTATGCTTTCCTGTGTGGATTGAGTTGTGATTTCCTATGTGGACTGGGTTGTACTTGGCCTTGGATGCTGGATCCAAACTAGAATTGATGACTTAGGTATATGTATGGGCATATACCTAAGTAGTGTTGGATGTTACTTCATGATTGTATCTTTCCTCTGTGGATTATCCTTTGTGGATTGTGGGAGACCTTCAGGGGTCTCGGGGTCCCTACTGAGTAGCTTATACTCACCCCTGCACGGGCTATGCCCGCACTACGTTGTGTTGGATGCAGACGACGGACATCGCTGATCGTGGTAGAGGCTTGTGGAGAAAGTCGGTACATGGAGGTTGACCACTGGGTGGGATGTACACGGAGCGGACGGCTGGACCCGTGGAGCTGAGGAGGCTATCTGTACCCACCCTTCAAGTGGGACTTCTAGTGGATGACTTGATGTTGCGGCTTTTCTTTCAGTTGTTGTACTTTCTTTCCAGTTGTACTTTACTTTCAGTTTGGGTTTGTATTCTAGCCCACTTACTTTTCCGCACTCACTTGTGTACCCAGTTTTACTTAGTGATTACAATTGCTTGCTTAATCTGTGGTGTTTGTTTACTTTACAAAGGCAATGCCTTCCCTTATTATCGGGAATTACACCTTGGTGCTAGTCGCCAGCCCCTGGCCTATAGAAGGCGGACTTGGGGTAGTCACAGCACGGGCCCCGAGGACGGGTCGTGACAACAGTTCTGAGCCCAACACAAGTTTCCATCGGTTTATTCAGATAACTCATCAAAAATGGGAAAATGAAACTCATGAATCTTTAAAGAGTATATATATTCATATGTAATTTATAATTATAAATTAAATCAGAATTACCTCAACTAGATAATTATTTTTTGGTTGAGTATTTTAGTTGACCATCTTTTCATACAATCGCTGCGATCAAGAGTCTAAAGTAAATATCCACTAAATATATCCACTTGTGCTCCATGAATATCAAAATGATATTGATGTAACTTTGAGTATGAGCACAAAATAACCATTCATCATTTATCATTCACCATTTTTCAAATTAGCAGGGTTATATACTTTGGGTTAGTCAAATAGTCATTACACATTAGAATTTAAATAATTTGTTTATTCTATAAAAAATATACATAAAATAACAATAATATAATTATTAGTATTTTCCATGTTGTGGGTAACACATAAATATTTAAATATCATAAATAAAAAAATATTTATTTAACATATGTTAAAGACAATGTACCATTTTAATTAGAACCATTACCTCAAATCATCATTCCTACTCAGCATTTATAAAACCTTGAATAATAAATATTTTTACTAATAAATGAATATATTTATTTTATTCATTCATGAAATAAATTATATTCAATAATAGTTGAATAAAAATTTATTCTAATAAATAATATATTCATGAACTTTTGAATACATTTTTTACATTCTCATAACTAAATAAATATTTATATTAATCTATTCAATAATCGGTGAGCAAATTAATAGTTATTGATTACATTGTGAATAATAAACAAGAGATAAATAAATATTCAATTCATCAGTATTATAAATAAATATTAATTTAATATTCAACCCATATATATATATCTATATTCTTACTTGAATATAAATGGTGACTTAATACTTACAATCAATTAATATTGAATAATTATTATTTCAATTTCTTGATAATAATATTTTTTCATTATATTAAATTCAAATACAATTTAATTGAGATTCATGGTTATAGTTAGTGTGTCTATAGGCCTCTTCTTCAATGAAATTATTCAATATGGCCTAAATTCCATGATCAAAGTATAGAAACCATTCAAGACCCCTATTGAGAATGAATTTAGTGTCACAATGACAAAGAAATTCATATCGATGTTTACTGAAAAATACAATCCTTTTATATTGAGATCTCATCAAATAGGTTTCGTATTCAAATTATCATCATATATGATTGATACCCATTTCTTTAAAAACCAAAATTTGAATTACCAATGAACCACCGTGGCCATGGATTTAATCAGACAATTTTATTTCAATAAAAGGTCATAAGAAGTTAACTTCTATTAAACCAAAAAGGATAAATTATTTCTTGAAATATTCATTTATCCCATTTCAATTATGTCATACCTAATAAATCCCCCCTCAATACAAGCATATTTAATCTTGTTTTCATCACTACATCAATGTACAAGAATAATGATGCATATTAATAATAATATGAAGTATAAGGATCAATAAAAATGTATATATATATGAAATATAATGACACACAAACATGTATAATTCTTATTGGTGGGTCTACCCTATTAACCTCATCATTGTAACACTACCACATTGAAACTTTGTGTGAGTAAATCTTAATATCTTCTGAGCTAAAACACATGATATTCAAACATCATATATACCTTGACAGACCTTTGGATATATATTTAAGAATAATTTTATATCCCTTCAAGTTTCTCATTATAATGAGGGGGTTTTATAAATTTTTTATGTGAAAAATAATCAAAGGAAATTACCATATTATCATTATGAAAAATAAAAATCATAATGTGATAAAATATACTTTATTATTCTGATTTTATAATATTATGATAATATAAAGTACAATGTTATATTGTTCTATGATAGTAACTCCAACAATTTCAGTCTATTCACTAAGGATGTCATTTTTACTCTTAGGAGGAATTTTTAAAAAATCATCATTCTAGTATTGTGAATAAAAATTCATGGTCAATCAAAATAATTCATAAAAAAAATATTTGAAGTCAGGTTTTCCATTTTTCTCTATATTTTCCGTCACTTTTGTCTATTTGGATATTTCTTCAAGGTGACATGTATATATAAATCAAGATGAAGTGAAGTTAAATAATTCCATAAATGCGAAACCTTGATGTAATTACTAGGATTATTTTTCATTTATCTGTATTATTATTTGAATTTTTGGTGTTCATATTTTGAAGACATAAAAAATGGATGGATATCATGTAATTCATGGTTAGTAAACAATTAATGGTAACTATGCATGCTACTTATGAATGTGGGTGGGTGGGTGGGGGGTTATATTCTAGAGTAATATGAATGGTTGTAATAGGGTCTCCCTTACCATACTAAAAAACCACGTATCATTACTATGTGACTCTAGTATTTGTTTCATGGTTGGTACATGGTTTTTTTAAACCATTCAATCCATCTAAGGCCTCAAAATGTGATCTTCTTATTTTACCCTCATTATGGAAGTTTTATTTTATACTCCTTCATCACTTAAAATTTATATGGGATTTGTTCCACCCTTTACCTCTCTCCTCCCATGGCCTCTATTATTTCCATATATAAAATCTAGGTAAATATATAAGGTATTCCCTAAATTTCCTTCATTTCTACTTCCACTTTTCATTTATCATCTATTTCTTCCTTGTTCTTAATGTTACTTTTAAATAATAGGATATAGTGAAAAAATATAAACTAGGTATTGATATAATAATGAAATTATTGGATTCTGGGGTTAGTGACAAGACCCCATGTTCTAACATATTTCTATTTGAAGTATGAGACTCGATTTTTATAAACATAGGTAGGTTTATATACATAAATTCTATTAGTTTGGAATATAATTTCTTCATGTATATTAAAAGAATTATTTCAACTATCTCAGTCCCCATATCAATTTACCTTTATTTATATATAAATTTTTTCTAAGTTAATATGTGAATTATGTTTTTATAAATTTTGTGTTCTAATAGATTTCCTGTTTTGTATCCAAAAATCAATTTTTCATGAATAAAATGTGTTTAGTAAATTTCCACTTTTATTTTATTTTTTCAAATGCATTCCCATAAGAGTTATTAAAAGATATATAATTTATATAAATTTATATTCATGGTTTTATATTTTTTTTTCACATCAAATGGGTTTTTTAGCTATTAGTCAATGATATTGATTTTTATGATTCTTATTCCCCATGACTTGAGGAAATTGTTATGACAGTTGTGATTGGATTAGTAATGGTTTATGTTTTGAGATTGGTTTTTTAACTAGATTCATATGGGAACTGTGGGTGGTTGTATGAAAAATTAAGATTATTGTTACACCAGATAATATTATACATGGTCTAGTTCCATTAGTGATTATTCGGCTAGAGATTTCGATTTGATGTGTCCAAGAGGGAATGTTGGGTTTTGAGTTTTTATGGTTCACTATAGGTTAATAGGTTTTTTATAAGTGAGGTATTAGGTTACCCAATTGGTAATGCAGTTGGAATCCCATGTTTTGTTGTGTTCAAGTCATGTTTTACCTATAAACTTAATTCTATTTGTGATGTTTTAATTTTTTTTATTCTTATTGAAATTTACTTGGTAGATCCAACCCTTTCATATGATTTAATTTGAGTTTTAATGTTTTTAATCTAACTAAATTGTTAATGTAAAGATTATTATGAAAAACTCTAGTTCAAGAAATTATTTTATTTAATTGTTAAAATTGAATATTTATTGATATATAAATTTTTATTAATAATTGACTATAATTGATAAATTAATTTTAAGTTATTATATAATAGGAATTTTTAATTTGATCATGGATTTTGAAATATCTTGGAAATTATAGTTTTTACCTTAGAAGTTAACTCTATTTATTTGGACTCCACTAGATGGATTATATTTCTCATATAGATAATGGTTCTTAAATTCAATACTATACTTTATTTTAAAATTTGGTCTTCACCTCAATGTTTATCCCATTACTTTTAGATATGGGCTCACACTAGGCTGAAATCTTGAAAGGAGTTAGAGTAACCAATGTATAATATTTTATTCAACGATATCCATATCCTGTTTGTTTGTTTTGAGGGTTAAAAATATATAAAAAATGTAGATTTACTATGACGTGATTTTTGAATTTTTATTTTTAAATTTTTATAACCCTAATTTCTCCTTCACTATATAAAAAATATTTATTAATATTTAGAGGGGGATTTTAGTTAATTAAGAGTATGTGGGATAATGAGATATTATTTTTGTTATTATTATTTTCAGTTATCCCTCGCAATGTAATTCTCATAGTGTATATTTTAATAAAAAAATTATTCATTTTCTCCATATCTCTCTCTCTCATTATATTCACTATGACCTCCAGTGATCATGATAATGAGTATGAAACCCACATAATCCCATAGTGTATGAATCTAGTGTTAGACCCAAGCCTCTATGAGTTATTGTTTAATGTTTTTTAACATCTTTTGGTTATTCCTATGATGAATAGTAGTGGGGAAATGTGATAGTGAATTATCACTATAGTTTTATTAGGAACAACTTATTCTAAACTATTTTGACTCCCTTGATGAATAAGAAATATGATGTGGCATTTGTGATTTAGTGATAAATTATTTTGATTTCATATATTTAAGGTAAGATAGATAGTTCTGTTGATTGGTGAGTCCTATAACTTAATGACCACAGAGGAGGTTGATGTGCTGTGTACTCGGTGATCATTGAGTGCATTGCATATTTAAAACTGGGTAGAAGAGGATTCATAAAAATTTTATGGAGGATGTTTATTATATATGTAAGAGACTATCCATGAAACAAAAAAGGCTTACTTAGGATGATTCCTTTGGTATAGTTTCATTTCTTACAAACTTCGCTCATTCTATCTATATTTACTTCTGGATTTTTCTTCCATGTTTTGTATTCTATATTCAAAAAACAATATTTAAATATTTCATAATATATAAAACATGAAAAAAATATAATAAATTATCTAAGATTATTTAGTGACCTACTACAAAAGATTCACAGTAGAGATGACCTTGCTCATCCACAGTATTGTATTAATAAAATATAAATAATATTTTTCATACTCCATGATAGGTGTGTTAAAATTTGAAACTGTTATTGGGGATATGATAAGTATTTAACTCATTATTAATTTTAATTTTTAAATGTTTTTAAAGTTTCAAATTAAATTTAAAAATAAAAAAATGAACCTATTATTTTACCCACATTCTCCCATGGTAGATATTGTTTTGTTATTTTATCGGCTGGTGAGGAGAGTTTAGTAATCCAATTATAGATATAGGTAACTCTTCGAGATCATCGAATACATGGAGGACTATGAAAAACCAATTTTATTATCCATATCCAAGGATATCATTGAATTTATTAATTTATTTTTAGAGTTCCATAAAAGATATACAACGTATAAGAAGAGATAATCCATAATACATTCCAAGAAGACAACAAGGAAGTGAAAAAAAACTAAATAATCATTCTTTCCCATATCTTTCTATATTCCACTCAGTGTTATTTTAATAAAAAATAATACTGGAAATAACCAGTTGAAGGGAGTACAATTGACATTAGTTTCCATTATTTTTTATTTTATACTCTTATAAAATATAATTGATTACCTTAATGTATTTTTGTGTGAATAAGAACCAAAGGTTTTCATGGATAATGAAGAGGAAATCAATTAAATCACCTTCCAAGTGATGGTAAATATGAAATTTTAGGTTAATGAGTTTCCTCTAGATGTGAATGGATGAAATAATATTAATTAAGGAGAATAAGATTTGAATTAATTTTTTTTCAATTTTATTGAAATAGAATTGTTAAATAACATTCCCATTATTAAAACATTTAATATAGAACATAATGAAGAAGTCTTATATGTTGAAGATTTTGTGGAAAAAAAAGCATTTTACAAAGTAAAGTAGGAGGACCTATATTTTATTCTACCCCACCATAAAATTTATAAATTATTTTAATAGGGATGAACCATATATAATCTACCCATGGGACCTTATATAAGAAATAAAATCTGAAGTACATCGAAAGGAAATATATGTGTAGGTTTATCTCAAATAAATCACACCCAAATAGATTTTGGGATACCATAGAAACCACCATTCTAGTGCAGTCAAAACCCAAAGAATAGTTGGTGTTAAACCAAGATTTATCCATTTTCATTCCTTTACCATTATATTTATTTTTATTTGAATTATGTTCAATATATGTCCCATGTTTTATTATTATTTTTGTATAATTTCATTGGGAATCATCTAAGAGTTTAAATAAAGGATTCCACTACCAATAAGTTTAGTTGTATTACTTATTTATAAATTTTTTTTATTGCACTCCATTTTTTTCATACAATGAAAATGAAATCATTTTTGAATACAAAATCTAGTATAATAGTATAATTGTTCAGGAGTGGTACCTATTTATTTAGGTTTTCTTGTTTTTTTTTATTTTAATTTTTTGAGTGTTTTTAGGTTTGTAAATTTATGATTAAGTTTCAATTTACCTTGTTAAAAATTCCATGTTAGATTCTAATATTTCATAAATTTTTAATATATCAAAATTATATGATTCTTATGTAAGTTATAAGAATTATTTATTAGAAATTTTTATTTTTGAACGAACAAAAATATTTTAAATAAAAAATAAATTAGTGGAATTGGAATTAGGTATTTAAAAAACTAGAATGTTGAAAAATAAATTAAGAAATGTTTCAATGAGAAATATAAAACCTCAAGGATACCACTAAAAATACATTTATATAAGTATTTTGAAACTAGGGTAAAATGGAAAATTGAGATCCCACTTGAATTTTTGAGAAAATTTTGAACTAAAAAAATGGAAAAAAGTTAAATTGTTTAATTATAAAAACTAGTAGATTTTTGTAAGGGTATTATTGAACACCAGTTTAAAAAGGGGGTAATAGACTTATAATAATATCATTTTTTTTGTATCAAGGAATTGGGAAATGGAGTTTTGGAATAAGAAACTTTAGAAAGTGGAATGTATGATATTTACACTTATTACAATATTAATTACACTAAATTTTATTATATTCAAAATCCTAAAAAAATAAATTTCACTTAATTAGATGTGGGATAGTGGATATAAATTATGGAAAAGGAATGATACTTTTAATGATTAATGGTTTTTTTATTTTTTTTCTTCTAGTTTTTTTTAACACAGACATGACAATTCTTTTTTTTCTTGAATTCATTGAATTTACAAAATATTCAATGTTTAATTGTGAGGAAATTTATAGGGAAAACGTTTTCATATATTTCACTTTGAATTTTATGGTTTTAAATCCCACCAAATTGTTAATTTAAGTTTAATTTCTACATATTCAGGTTAAAGGAATAACTTATATTTAACTATGAAAATGGAAAATTTATTTATTTATGGGTTTTTTATTCATTTTTATATTATTTTATGAGGTTTTTTATGATAAATTAATTATATTTTTTTATTTTATATTAAATGTATAAAATTCAATATAATTTTAGATTTTACCTTTCAAGTGTAATCTTTTATTTTTATTATAATTTTCTTTTTTTGGAATTTTAATTTTTTCAAAAAGATAAACATGTTGTAATACATGTGTTCCTTGAACACTGTGAGTTGGATCATAATTTTTTATGAAGATATTATTCCCTAAAATCGGTTTTGGAATGAATTAATCAATTTTTATATAAAACTAATGTTTTACCCATAACTTTAAAATATGTTCTTAGATTAGTGTAAAAGTTTGTTACAAGTTATAGAAATAAAGTACTAAGTTTTCATTAAACTATACCCATATCAAGTTTAGTTATTTTCAGGGCTAGCCACACATAAAAAATATGAATTTACTTTGACTCAATTTTCATCTTTCTATATTAATATTTTTTATAACCCTATCCTATGCTTCACTTAATACAAATGTATTTTTCACATTTAGAGGGGGAGGATAGGGAATTAGGTTACTTGTTCAAAATATGACATGATATTCTATATTTTTTTATTTCTCTCCATCAATTTAATTATCACACTTCATTTTTTCATAAAAAAACTATTTTATTTTTCATCTCTCTCTCTCATACTCTTCACCATGATCTCAAATACACATGATAATGAGTAACTTACATAATTAATCTACCGAGGAATGAATCTAGGGTAAAACCCAAGTCTCTATGCATTCATTTTTAATGTTTCTTACCCACTTTTTGTTATACTATGGATGATTCCTAGTTGGGAAAGGTGATCGTGTGTCATACCTATTATTTTATTAGGTGTAACTGATTCTTATGAACTATTTTACATCCCTTAAATGAATACTAATAAAGTGACTGATAAATTTAATATATTAATATGACATCCTTTCAATGAATATTCAACATTTATTCCAAATAAACATGTACAAGACCCATAATGGATTATTTTACATGGAGGATGGATATAAAACATCTTATTTAATTATGACCTCCATCATATCTGACATCTTTCTTTATATAAAATAATCTTCTATACACATCATAAGACATTCCTTTATTCATAACATAGGGAACAATTAAAACATAAGAATGGTGATCTCATATGTTCAGTAAGGTTAAACATGGAAGATATCAATCATTGATCATATATATTCATATCATGAGTATAATTGTATGAAATCACATGATTATAAATAGAAAATCAAACCAAAAAATTCATAGATCATAATCATGAGTCATGGATTAAAAATTTAATATTTCATAAGATTAAGGAATCATAAAAAATAAATCATGAAACCTGATTTTAAATAATAATCATATCTACATTCCATATGTGTGTGATAGCATCATAGGTATAAAACCCATATCATATGTAACAGTTAATTACCAAGACTGTCATATCATAGTGGATTAGGAAACACCAAATGTTTCCCATATCATAGGAGATCAAGAATCACTACCAATTTCCTATATCATAGTGGATCAAAGAATCACCACCCGCGTAACATCCCCTGATCTAGTACTCTCTCGCATGACCAAAAAGGGTGGGTTATGAGAAGTCAAGCATGCCTCCCCGTATGCCAGAGTCTTCCAACTTGTAGTGGGGGTGAGATAAATATAATAGGGGGACTATAACCAATAGATTACAAAGTTTACAACCTAGTATAACATATCTAATAATAAATAAATAAATATCAGAGTTAAGAAATTTTTGAAACAATATAATATAGTGGAATTCTATAATAAGAGCCAACTAAAAAATATAATGAATACTAAAGAAATAATGTAAAGACATGATGGAATGTAACTATGTTTCATGCTAGAAAAAATACAAGTAAATTACTAATAGACTCAAATAATGACTCAATAGTCCCTGGTCTGGAACCCCACATTGGACTCATCTCCAAACACAACCCCATCCAAAAATGATAATCATTATCGATGCACTTTTCCCTTGTCCAGAATTACATACACATAATCTGCTCGGGTACCAAATAGAGGCCTGAATATGGTGTGACCTTTCCTCAATTGTTCATCATAATCTTGTCTAAAAAACCATCTTGATAAGAATTATATGCGTTAAAGTGATGAATATGTGAATTAATTAATTCAAAAATTAATAAAATACAATAAAAACCTACTTCAGATCTATGAAAAATATCTTTGAGCAAGTATCAAAACCATGCCAAACACAACCATGCCAACCACGACCATATAACCATAGTAAGATAATATGGTTTGACATCATGTCATAATATCGTTGAGCATGTACCACAACCATTCCACCAATAACCATAAACATGGAATAATCATAATAATCATTTTAGCGAGGATCACAAGTCATGTAATAACGACATGGATATCAAAATATCAAATAATATTCCTCAACGATTAATTATGTGAATTCACATTTCTATTTCAATTAACTCTTTATTTTTTATCTCAATTGATCAATAGTCAAATGAATAAGCAGTAATTTATAACGTAGGGATTCTATATCAAGAAATACCTAAGGTCTCGTGTCACACTAAAAATACTTTAATCCATTAACCAATTCAATTATATTGATGTTTCACTCACACAATGGGTAACCATAGGCTTGATCAATAACCAATTAAATCCAAAAAAATTATGGAATAATCCCATTCATTATTTAATTAATTCATATGCACATTATGTTGGAAAAATCACAATATTGAATATACTAGGAAATTATCAAACAATAGGGTTGTGATTTAGACAACCTAAATTTAACCAGTGAATAATGAAATTCTTCCATTAAAAAACACCCATAAGAAAGAAGGTGTGGATGATCTCCAAGTGGATCCTATATCAAAACTTATCAATATCAAAACCAACAATGAAAACGGTCAAGGGATTTTATCACAAAGGTTTGAGAACCAAGGGAGAGAATAGAAAAAAAAACAATTATCAGGGATTTACAATGTTCAGGGAATGTTCAGAAGGTAGGATGACACTCCATAATTTCATGGAGGGAGCCCAAGGGATGAGAGGAGAAGGCTGTAACCAGATGAATGCAAAAATATGTAGCACGACATACTTTAAAATATATGTTTATGAAATTAAATGAAGTGTAATATAGTTACATGTCATGTAATTCTTCATAAAGGGATATGCTGAAAAATCCATTGGCTCAAATGGAAATATTAAAATTCAAAAAAATATTACATGATGCGAAATCCATTTAAACAACATGTAAATTATTTGAAAATGGGGGTTTGGACCATTTCATTATCAAACACCTCAGACCCCCATTAAGGCTATTTAGTTTACTAATAACCTATGGTAACACTTGAACCATTTATATCTGGACTCTATTAATTAAAAAACATAAATAATTGAACTTTAAGTCATTTTTCCAATAAAATCTCCCCATTTGGATCCTCTCTAGTTTTATTAAGTTTCCATGAAACCCAAGACTATTATTATTCAAGCAATATAAATTCATGATGAAAACAAAACAAACAATTTTCAAGGATGAGGAAATATTAAAACAAATTAGGTTTAATAAAAAAACTCAGAGATAGACACACCTAGAAAAGGATAGGATCTTACAACTTCCCTATAATATAACATCTCATCCCTGAGATACTCTAAGCCTTACTATGTTGTCTCTAAGAACAATTATAGAAACATTGTTCTCATATAATACTCCATATCCTAGGTATCTTCCTAAACACTACCATGCATCCACTTCACTTGAACCAAAAGTATAGTCTTACCCCAAGGATATCTCTCATTGTAATCAAAAAACCATATTAGATGTTCCTCAAAGGAAGCATCTAAAAAAGATCAACATATTACATTCCTATCACATGGGAAATGGATATATGATATCTTTGAAGTTGTGACATGTGAAATATGTCATGCATGTCACTGTATAATTGGGGAAGGGATAAATGATACTCTAGTAGATCGACACTTAACATTATCTCAAGCAACCTAACAAACTCGGGTTCTAGTTTTCCCTGTTTTCTGATATGACATTTCCCAAATCTAGGTGATACTTGAAGGAAAACATAATAAACAACCTAGAATTATAGATTTAATCTCTAATAGTCTTCATATAATTTATACATACTATGCATGGTCACCAACCACTATCTAATCAACTAAAATTACTCAGACATCTCATACACTTGTCGAGGCCCAACAAGAGCCGAATCACATAATTCCAAATAATAATATAGATAATGACACATACTACCATAAAAATCCTCAAATGGATCCATTTGGATATATTCCTTGAATCTATTATTGTATAAAAACTCCACAAGTTTCATATGTTTCTCCCATGAACCACGAAAATCCAAAACATGAGCTTGTAACATATCCAAAAGAACTTGAATTTTCCATTCAGTCAGACCATAAATCCATGGATGATAGGATGTTCTCAAAATAAACTTGAATCCAAGATCCTTAAAAAGAATCTTAAAAAAAAACAATGTGAAATGAGTATCTCTATCAGAAATTATAGTCCTCGAAACACTATGGAAATGAACTACCCTATGCATGTAATTAATTCCTAGATGATCAAAAATGAAGGTCTCCCAAATACATAAGAAGTGGGTTACATTCATCAGTCAATCCATAATCACCCATAAAACATCATTATTATAGGTTTTCCAAGGTAATTCTATCACAAAATCAATAGTGACATCATCCCATTTCTACTTAGGAGTGGGAAAAGGCTATAAAAGCCCAACTAGCCTCTAATGCTCATATTTAATATGCTGATAATTGAATCATATAGCCAAGAATCCTACCACATCCTTTATTCCTGACCACCAATACTATCAATAAAGATCATGATACATCATTTTCAAACCAGGATCCACAACCCATCTATAATCATGAAACTCCATCATCATATTTTTGTCTAAGCCCATAGGAAACAATACCTGAACATATAAAATAAAATAATTTCCACTATCAAAAGACCATAGTAATGGTGTCTCCCCATCATATATGTTTTCTCTCAGAACTAAGACCATTATATTATATAACTTCTCGATCTTAATCCACTAAAATAAAGAGTATAATATATGTCGAAGTCAGAGATACTCCTCCCCTAGACTCCTGATAATCTTGATACATGTCTTCAAAGAGATCCATTATCCCCCAATCATCTCAATACTCCCACAATTCCTCTCCCAATGTCATCTAACTCAAATAATCAAAAATAATGTTTCTCTTTCCTGGTGTATAAGCCAACTCAAAGTCGAAATACTTCATATACTTGACACACCTCCTCTACTGAACGTTCAGATCTCATTGGGAAAAGATGTACCTGAGGATCTTATGGTCCATGTATACCAAAAACCTCTCACCCATGAGATAGTGTCTCTAATATCCCAGGGAATGTACCACTGCTGCTAATTCCATATTATGAGAAGTGTAATTTCTCTCACGTGGTCTTAACTTCCTAGAGTTTTAAGAAACCGATCGATCCTCCTACAGTAGAACTACTCTGAGGTCATCTCCGGATGTGTCATAGTACATGGTATACTCTTTAATCATCACATGTAATGTTATGGAAGGTGGTAAGGTTATCCTACATTTTATGTCTGGAAAATATATCTTGAAAGCATCATACAGAATAAATTTCACCCCTTTATTGGTAATCCTATACATTTGTGCATCCAAATGGGAGAAATCCTAGATAAATCATAAAAAATACCCTACAAACCCCAAAAGTACCGAATCTTGAAAACATTCTAGGGATTTTTCAAAGATACCATAATTGTAACTCTCTCTGGGTCCACTAAAACTCCTTCCTTTGAGATGACATGACCCAAAAAGTTCACATTATTAATCTAGAATCTTCATTTGGTTAGCTTGACGTAAAGATAATACTCTCTCAATGTACTCTAGATGATGTTAAGATTTTGGGAATGATCGTCTAATTATTGGGAGTACAATAAGATATATTTAAAAATAACCACAAAAAAATCCAAAAATGATGAATGTTACAATTCATCAAGCCCAAGAATACCACCAGTGTAATGGTCAAACCAAACAACATCACTACAATATCATACAAACCATTCATACTTATAAAATTATTCTAAGGATTTTCTATTGGTATCACCCTCAACTAGTGGTACCTTGTTCTCAAATAAATCATGGAGAAGATATTATCACCTCTCATTTTATCGAAAAGATCATGAATGTTTGGAAGAGGTTATGTGTTCCTTACTTTCATCTGGTTCAGCCTCCAATAATCCAAAAATAAGTGAAAAATCCCATCCACTGTATTGGTGAAGAGAACTGGAGAAACCCAAGTAGATGTTATATTCTATATGAATCCTTTGGATTCCAATTATTAGAACTAAACTTTAAACTCCTAAATCTATAATGGTTTCATTCTATCAGGAAGGACAGAAACTAGATCTGCTCCAAACTCCAACTCGATCAAGAACTCAATCTCTCACTCGAGCAGTATTCTGTATAAATCATCAGTAAAACATAATGAAAATGGTCTACTACTAGAGGAAAATAATCCCGATGCATTCCACCATCATCTTGGGCGATACTAGATATCTTAGCCACAATACAATCCAATCTACAGTGAATTTTTCCAACATGACCATCATGAATATCACACACACCTTGGTGAGAATATATTTCTACCTATTTCAATATATAGGAAGGTAAATCCACATCATTAACAATCAATATTATCCTATAAAAAACTAAAAAATCCAAAATAATAATAAATTTGAATATGATCATTTCATTTATGAATAGTTCCTAAAATATATGGTAAGCACCAATATCTAGAGAAAATTCCTTGAAATGTTTGATGTTTTCTGAATGCACTCCCCAAAATGTGTTGATGGTCAAGGCACCATCCAGGATTTCCACATCCAATCCCAAACCATTTTTAAAAAGATAAGATAAAAACGAATATGATGATTCTATATCAAACAAAACACAATCTAAGGTAGATGATATAATAATCACACCTATTACGATAGAGAGTCTTGGATCCATGATAGCTTGAGTAGTCTCCATAATGTACATATGTCTTGTTCCTTTTACTTGGGGATCCAATATGACTACTCTAATCTATTTATGCTACCTGATACTTCCGCTCCTACACTGGGGAACCACATACCCTAGCTCAGCCTGAATGGCTAGTGGAACTGTAGCTACCAGCTTGATGAGGGGTAGTTGAGCCCCTTCTCGACTAAGGTTCCAATATTAATCCCCTTCCACGGGTCTTCTATATAATGTTTACACATAAACTTAAAAGATGACCTAGTTATCCGTGTAAACAACACTCAAATATGGGGAAGGACACTAAGAAGCTTGTATCCAAACATACCACACTGATAGAACTTTAATGGAACATGACCCTGATATGACATTACACATCCCAAACTACTCTTCCCAATACTTCCTTGTAGAAAACTATCATAGTGTCACTTCTTGCTTCTTGAAGAAGAGTTTCTAGTTTTCCCAACAAAAACTATATGACTGCTACTTGGGGAATATCTTATATTCCCTTCCCTGATGATTACCTAGTTCCAATCATTCTTAAAACTACTAAGATGAATAAAATTCAACTATGAACAAATAACATAATGAATATCATCATGAAAACATCTCACCTTGAAGATCTCATCAGCTGCCAAATATGGAACAAAGCGCTATTGTTTAGTGAAACATCTTACATTGTCTAACACTAACATTCTATTACACGTTAGATGCATGAACTCATGAAATTTTTCATCCATAAACTTCATAGGAATGAAATGGATTAGGAAATTTATCTTGAATCCAATCCAATATAGCTAATCATGCTACCCAGCTTCCTCCAAAATATCCAACCAACACTTAGGAGTTCCAAAAAGTATATCTGTAGAGAGATTTACCCTCCTATATGTGAGTGTCTCGAGATTCTTAAAGATAATCTGGAAAGACTCAATCCAGAACTCAAATTCCTAGGGTCATCCTTCCTTTGTGAACATAATAGGATTCTATAGATAAAAAACTATTTTTCCAATCAGAAATTGAAGGCATGGTACAAACAATTTTAATTTCCATGGATCACATAACCCTTAGGAAGTTGTCATAAAGAAAACTATCTATTTCATAAACATGAACGATAATAATCTCGAGTTTAGTTGCGTTAGGAGTGTTTTTATTTCCACTCTCCTGATTCTATAGTTGAAGATGACTAGGAGGTATTTTATTTAAAACATAAATAAAGACCTTAGAGAACTGTGAAACAAAAATATCAACCCCAACCGATGACTACAACAGAGAATCACAAACTCTAGTTCTCTCTAATCATGGATTATAAGTGTTTTAGAATGACATATAAATTCATTTCATTTATTAAATAAAATAGATATCTCATATCATAGTTCAATAGGGAAGTCTATATCACATGAAAATAAATATGTCCCAATAAAAACAATGCATGTCCTTATTTCGTTATGTGGATATTATGATTCATGCATATGAATATTTCAATATACCGGATAATGAGTATAAATATAAATAACCAATAAAACCATTAACCAATAACCTCACACAAAATATGAATAACCTAAGTGGAAATAACATAAATTCTAATAAAAAATAGAATAAACATTAATCCCATCCATGGGAACTCAAATTTCCCCCCGTACGTGGGTTAGCTATTACCATACACAATCCCCATACCAATTACTGACACATCCTAGTCTTCATTATACTATTCTAAAATAGTAAGAAATATAAAAGAAACCTGGTTTTCTCTGATGCCACTTTGTAATGTCCCAGGACCTGACATTTCATCATGTGGCTCAAAAGGGTTGGTTACGAGACCTCAAGTGCATGTCCCCACACACCAAAGGCTACCGAATACTAGTGAGGGTGTGATAAATATAGTGGGGAGACTATACACCTAGGATTCAAATTTTACAAAAAATCTGAAAATATTCAATAAAAATAAATAAATTGAAAAGTACAGAAATAATGGAAATATCATAATAACGAGGAAACTAACAATAAGTAAAAACTGAAAAATCAAATAAACATTAAAGGAATAATATAATGACATGATTTAACATAACGAAATTTCATGATAGAAACAATATAAGTAGAATAATATTAGACTTAAGTAAATACTCAACAATCTCTGGTCTTGAACCCTACTTCGTCCCTCTATGCAAACTCCATCCCATCTAGAAAAGGCAATCAACATCAATTTCAATTTCCTTTATCCAAAATTTCAACCACAGAATCTTATTAGGTACTAAATGGAATCCGTGATAGGGTGTGAGTATAACTAAGTTGGTTGGAACCATCATGTCTAAAAAAACCAGTATGATAAGAATTATATAAAATAAAGTGACCAAAATGTGTATTAACTAATTAAATAATTTATAATATACAACAACAACATTCTTTGGTTCAATGCTGGAATATATCTGATCATGTGTCACAACCATGAAAACCACAACCATATAACCATGGTAAAATAACCTTCTTCAACATTATAATGGAATATCTCAAAGAATATATCACAACCATGCCAACTATTACCATAAACTTGACATAATCACTACAATCCAAGTCAAATACCTATAATAATTACAAAATCTTGGTCAATCCCTACAAGAATTACATTATCCTGGTCAAATACCAGTAAGAATTAAAACATGGTACTAGGACGAGCCTACTCAATATAAGCATTACATCATGGGACTGGGCCATGTTATCTCAATATAAGTATTACAACATATAAGTGTGCATGTGTTATGGCCATGCCTAATATATAATCATTTCAGTAAGGATCAAAAGACATTTACTAATAGAATTGATAGCACAATATCACATCATAATCCTAAATGGTTAATTATGAAAATTACGATTTTTCATTTAATTACCTCATTCATTTTTTTTCACAATTAATCTACGTTCAAATAAATAACCAGTAATCCATAACTTATGGAATATATATCATTCAATAAACTGAGGTATCATGTCACTCAAAACAAACTTTAAGCCATCAACCAATTCAATTATATTCATGGTTTTCTCACCCAATGAGTATCCATAAGCTAGGTCAATAACCAATTGAAGCCAATGGACTTCAAGCAATAATACCATTCATTATTTAATTAATTTATACACACATTATATTGGATAAATCTAAATATTACATATACTAGGAAGTTATCAAACCATAGGGTTATGATTTAGACCCCTACCTTTAACCGATGAAGAGAAAAATGCTTCCAATGGAAAATGCCCGTAAGGAAGGATGTGAATATGATCTCCAATAGGATCCTAAATCAAAACTGATCAAGATAAAAACAAACAGTGCACATAGTCAAGGATTTTTATTAAAACTATTGGATAACCAAGGAAGATAAGTGAAAAACCTAACTAAAATCACTTAATAGGTATTTATCACATTATTCAAACACCCAAAAGGTATAATGGAACTCTAAAATAAACTGGAGTGGTCCCTATAATCAATAGGATAAGGATCCAGTGAGATTAATTGAAAAATCATCTCCATAATATACTTTAAAATAAAAGGTTGTGGAACTACATTTCATGTAATATAGTTACACATCGTGCAATTATTTTTAATGGGATACACTAAAAAACATTTCACCTCAACTGGAAATATTAAAATTAGACCAAAAATTAAATAATGTGTTAACCATTTAAATGACATGATAATATCCTTTAGATGGGTTTTTATCCCATTTCTTATTAAACAAACCGAACCACTTTAAGGATTCTTAGCTTACCAAGATCCCATGGTAACACAATACCAATTTATACCAAGAAAATATTAATTCAAGAAAACATACATACCCAAACATTAAGTCAATTTTCCCCTAAAAAAGGCTCTACACGTGGATCATATTTTTTTTTCAAGTTTCTTTGCAACCCATGTCATTTTTATTCAAACATTAGACATACACAATGATAACACAAACACAAAGGTTTAAATACAATGAAACACTCAAAAAAAAGTTTAATGAAAAACTTGGAGAGAGACTCACTTGAAAAAGATGGGATCTTACAAAATGTTTCATATATCATAGTTGATCTGGCATCCCTATCTATTTCCTACAGTGGATCATGCACATCAAATTGTTCCCAAAAGTTATCTCAAGATATATAAGGATTTTCCTAATAAATTAGAGGGATATAATGGACACATCCATAATATAATTAAAACCATACATATGTGTTCCATAATATCATAAAAAATCCATCACCTCGACAAAACACAACTAATTTAAAAGAATATAGATTCATAAATATCTCTTCATATATTAATTAACCACAAGGAAAGAAACGAGTTTCCTAAAGATCTCATCATAACTTAATAAAACCATGAGAATGAAATGGGTTTCATAGAATCATTATTATTATAATATATCCAAATAAATTTGATGGTATCATAAGATCATAACCCCTGTGAAGTATAGAAATCCTAAAAGTATGATGAAATTGATTAAAAATAACCTTAAAAGATAATTTGAACATTTTATTGGATATAAGATAAAATATCATTTTCCTTTGATATAATTTTAACACAAATTTCCATGAAAATTGAGAAAATGGGTTTTTAAGAAAAATAATATAAAATTTTAAAGGAATATTCAAGGGGAAAAATTATTATGATGTGATATAATCCATTCATGTTGTACACTTTAAAATAAAACATTCCCGTCACACCATTATAAATGTTTAAAAATGCATTGTTCATAAATTTTTTAGAAAGAGAAACTTTTAGACTATTGTAAATAAATTAAATGTATATAAAAAAACCATTGAAAACATTTTAGGTATAATAAATAACTTTCATAAAATTATTTTAAATATTATGGATGTGGAAGATAATGTTCATCAATAAAAGAGGGAATATTGTAAGTTTTTATTTAAAAACATTTTATCGAAATTTTGACGTAAAAAATAGAGAAAATGGAAGTAATACATTAAAATTATAGGAATAAAAAGAGATAAAGACAATTTGTGGCATTTTAATGATAATTTCCCTAAAATTTTACCCAACGGATATTTATCATAGACAATCCTGAAATGAAATGAGATTATAACATAAACCCTTAAGCCAAGTCTCATCTGACATCATATGTGTTGAAACCTCTAATATAGTAAATATATATTTATTATTAATTTATTCTAAAATCATACTCATATATATCATACCATATATTAACTTCTTATAGAATGTTATCACTAATTTATTAAATATTATTTATTAAAATGACGTTATGGGTGATAACTGTTTCATTTTTCATTCATGTTTTAGTTAAATTGTCTCGATCCTTTTTATTTGATCATGGTTACATAATCTCAAGAATTTTAATCATTCCATGAGTACCATATGTAATCATTATATAAATTTTTATAACTATTCATATAAAGTGGTGATGATAAATTAATTACAAAACTTCATGGAGATGGATGTCCATACGTACACAGAATCAATGTTTCAAAATTTGGATGGATAAAATTAAAGAAAAATAGAAAATAATTAATATTTAATTTTTTTTAAAATATCATAAATATTATATATATTTATTAAATTCATCATTACAACAATCAATGCGATGCAGTGAGATAAAACAAAACACATCACTTCGTGTAGGTGTTATTCCACACGTACACACATGTGATGTTTTATTTTACCATAGGATAGAAAGGAGGTTGATAATTTTTGTTTAATAATAATAATAGAAATTAAATATATTAAATATAATTACATAATTATTTTATAATAGATATCATATATTTTGAGTAGGTATATTAGTAAATAAAATTAAAATTACTCGGTTAAGAGTTATTCTTCTTCATTGAGAAACATCCATTCTCTTACACCTTAATCCTTAAAAGGATGGTATTTCGGAAATATCAGAATCTCTAAAACATAGGGAAAGGAAGATATAAAATAATTAGGTCTAGGATTTTATGAGGTAGAAGTATCAAACATTATGAGTAAAGAAGGAGAGTATGTTACCTTTTATAATTGATGGAAAAGTCACATATAGAATTACTTAGAATATATAAACACAATACATAACATATTAATTTCATGTGAAAAAATACCATAATTTAAATTGAAGGAAATTATAAGGTCAATATCCAAAAAAATATTTAGAAAATTTCATGTTTCATTTTAAATCTTGTATTTTGGTTTAACTCCCCTATTAAACCCTTTTAGCCTTAATGACGGGAACACATTTTTTATCTTTTAAGGGTTATAAATTTACTTATAAGGTGAAAATTGGATTAAAAAAGACCATGGATATCATTTTCAACCATTAACCATCACTGTTATCCTATAAAAATATTTTAATGATTTTTATATCATTTGATGATATATTTTTTGCCATAAAATATCATTAAATTCATTTTAGGGCTATTAATTTAATTTTACATCAAATAATTTAAGTCATAAATTGATCTAAAATATAAAAAAATTTATCCTATATTTTTTAATAACCTAAAAAATTCCTTGAATTCCACAAATCATAAAAAATATACCCGTTTTAATTTTTTAAAATCATTTACCTTGATTTTTCATCTTTTTGCACAAACAATTTATCAAAATTACATAATCATTTAGGGTAACTATATTATCTATAAAATAAAAAATAAATTAATATCATTAAAATATGTTATTAATGTTCAAAATAATCTATCATATTCATTTATTACTTCTTTTTAGCCCAATGAAAAAATATAAGAGAAATTAAAATCAAAAGAGAGACATTTTTTATTTATTATTTTTATAAAATAATATAATGGTCACAATCAAAGAAATATGTTCCAAAGTTACCATATTTTTGAAAAATGGATGATCATAGACGAACTCCACTCATAAAATAGGATAAAGAAAACTTTTAGAGATATTTTAAAGCTTTATCCCAATTTTTATACATTTTTATCTAATTTACCCATACCGATGTGCAAAATCAATGACATGGTTAATATTCATAACGAAAAAAAATAAAAGGTAATTTTATAACAAATTTTAACCACCTGATTCCAAATATGTCTTTAATTTTTCAATATTTATTTTTAAGAGGTTTCAAAAACCCATTTAAAAATATGTGCACAAAATGCATTAAAAACTATTTTTTTTAGAAAAATGTATTTTTAAAAATAAAAATAGATTTATTCTCATCCAATGCATAGTAAACACTGTTAGATGATTAATAAAACATTTAATTTAATATATAATATACATATTTCATTGTAATCATTAATAAATATTGAATAATTTAATTTATTAATATAAAATATATTACGTGTATAAAAATAGTTTTCCAAAGAAACAACCATTTTAATTTAGAATTATTTTATTTTCATTAATAATCAACTTATAACCAAATAATTAATTTTTTAAATGTTTTAAAAATATTTTTTCATAATATATTTATTCAAATTCATACCTTTCAATCCAATTGTCAGATAATGACTATCACATTAAATTTTAATAATTCAATTGTATGTTATAGTTCATTTAAACATGGTGTTGAATTTAAAGAAATATTTCCAAGAAATTAAGTTTATTTTAATAGAAATATATCATAAAATATAATTTTATTTCATTATACCCCTCATAATAATTTCACCCTTGAAATTACATCACTCTGATATAAAAAACTGAGGATACTTATGCCTCAATACATCATCATGCTCACACATGGGTTTTTCTATTTTATGGTTTCTCCAAAAAACAATTGATGTAACAACATGGAATTCTCATGAAATATTTCTATTTAAAAAATACTATTTATTTAAAAGTGTGTATTATACATAACACCAAGTTTAAACAAACTATGATATTGTATTAAAATAATATTATTTAAAATGTATATTATCACCTAGAAGTTTTATTGATGACTATGAATAAATAAATAAAAAATCCATTCTTATATATTTATTATATTAATTCATTGGTTATCAATTGATTATAAATGAAAATAAAACTCATTTAAAAGAAAAATATTTTTTTGATTTTTTTGCGAATAATATATTTTAATAAAAATAGATTAAATTAATAGATCATGATGAATTAATTTAATAAAATTTATATATTATTTAATTTATAAAATTATTTAAACAATGATTTTTTTGTAGGCTTTGAATAAAAATAAATCTATTTATATGCTCAAAAATGTATTCTTTAAGAAAGTAGTTTTTGTCACATTTTACACACTTAATTTAAAATTAATTTCTTCCATTTATTGGTATTTAATTATATAAAATATATTAAAATTTTAGAATAAGAAGTTTCAAAATTTTCAAACAGACCGCTTTGATTTTTGGTCAATATGAATAGTAACTGTAGTAAAATTTATCACCTCAGTAAAAGGGTAAATCAGGTTAATATATAATAAAAATAAGGGACATGGACATAATTATTCTTCCCAATTATTATTGGTTGAAATTAATTACCACCTTGAAATATTAGTCTCAAAATTGAGTTGTTTAATGGAAACTCTTCCTTAAAAATGACTTATAAATTATTTAAATTAAGAAAAGATTCAAAATGTCACTCTTTGTTTTTAATATACATTATGTGTCCACATATGGAAAAGAGTAAATTATGAATGTATTTAAGTGGTTATTTTGATATTAATAACTTTTTTTCATGATATAATATTTTTATAATTTATAATAATTATATAATTTGTTTAATTACTTATACAACATCAATGAAATATGTCCCTATTCAATAAAAAATATAACAAATGATTTTAAAAATATTAATAGTGATTTAATATTAATTACCTTATGGAACCTAAGAAAATTTGATATATATAGGATATATTAGAGACATTTTATAGTATTATATTCAAAATTAACCTTTTTCTTGATGTGTTTAATGTTAAATGTTATTAATTGTTCGAAAATTGATAATAATGATATTTTATCAAAATAATTTTTTATTTAATTATTTAAAAATCATAAAAGTATTAAAATAATACAAGGAGAATAAAATGTTGTCTAAAATGTAATAAATTTTACATTTATGGGACAAATATCACCTTATAATTACAAATTACACCCCTATAATATTGAAAAATTTATTACCGCAATTAAAATTAAAATTGGTTGACTAAGGGATAATCAAAATGATATATTTTAAAATCACCCAAAAAATTGTCAAAATTATATTTATTGATCAGATTATAACCCTATATAAACTTATATTATAATACATCACTATTTTTATGCATTTGTTTCGAGAATTAATTTATTTTATATTTATTTTTTGAGAAATTCAAAATGTTCTCCTCCCGTCAATTATAAAAGCGAACCTCCTCCCTCACTTATCCACATTTATTTAAACCACAAACCAAAAACAACCTCAGAAATTATCAAATTACCTAGACACATTATATTGGTTATGTTATTCCCAAAATACCTACCATATATCCCTTTATAGGAGGTCTAAAGGAGTTGTTTATAAGAAGAGGTAATTGTCCCAACCGATCACTTTATTTTCTATGTATCTTTAAATCATATAAATATATTTAACTTATCATAAAATAATAAATTATGTATCATAAATATTATAAAATATTATTATTATTATTATCAAAATACTATTATATACCCTATTTCCCATCAAATAAGAAGTGAAAGGATCACTCGTGCATACGTACAACTTATTGTTTCCATATAGCAATACATTTAATTTACCAACACCATATTTTGTGGATGAGTATTATGATGGTTCTAATTTTTAAATATGATATTAATTACCCAATTATACTTCTGAATAATAATATCATGTGTCACGACCTGTCCTCGGGGCCTATGCCCTGACTACCCCAAGCCTGCCTTCCATAGGCCAGGGGCTGGTGACTAGAACCAAAGGCATAAATCCCTAAGCTAGGAAGGAATTGCCTTTATGAAAGTAAACAAACACAACAGAGTACGCAACAGGAAGAAAACACTATGTGAATACTATATACAGAAAGTAGTGCTGAAAGTAAAGGGGGCCGGAAATACAAGCCCAACAGTAAAGTACAGGTACAACAGAAAACAAGTACAACTGAAAAAGGGACAACAGCTAAAAAGGGAATCTCATGGAATGTCCGCCGAGTATCCTACCTGAAGGGTAGGTAAAGATGTCCACCTAAACACTCTACATCTATAGTTCTGCTCCGTGTACCATCTCACAGTGTGGTCCACCTCCGGGTACCATCCGGTCCTGGCTCTCTCTTGGCCTCCGTCAATGCTGTCCGTCATCTGCATCCAACACAACGAGGTGCGGGCATAACCCATGCACGAGGTGAGTATAACGATACTCAGTAGGGACCCTGAGACCCCCGAAGGTCTCCCAGAATCCACAAAGGATAAACCACAGAAGAAAGATACAACCACGAAGTATCAACCATCCCTACTTAGGTATATGCCCATACATATACCTAAGTTATCAATCTTATTTCGGCTCCACTCTCGAGACCAAGCACAACCCAGTCCATAGAGGAAGTAAAGTCAACCACATCGATGATAATGATTGAAAGTCAAGACTCAGCTCACACAGGAATACATATTTCGTATAGCGATAGAGATGATCATATGTAGTCACTGATTCATCTAAGCTGTCAGACACAGACAGGATACAAGACTAGTTAAGCTGTCAGACCCACATAGCATACAAGACCAACTACTCTGCCGGACCCACTCAGGATACAAGAACAGAAGTAAAAACTGTCGGACCCACTTAGGGTACAATAATAGTAGTCATCACTATCGAACCCAAAAATGATTCCAGTACATTATCCATTATCGTCGAACCCACGGAGGATTCCAGTACGGTAGTCGTCGCAGTCACAACCTTCTCTAGGGTTCCCGCACACATCATGCTCAATTTCGGGAGGGTCCGTTCCTCGAGTCAAAGGCCGATACATCAAATATCATGAAGTATTAATATTATGTATCCATAAGTTCCATCTCGTCAAAAGAAACCCAACGTGATAGACGACGCATCAATCGGATGCCCGGTCTGAGAGTTATTGGCTTTTCCGTTCTAGGGGCCTGGTTGGAATTACGCTCGTTCCAAAACCAGACGTTTTCCAAAGATTTACAAAACTCACTTAGAGTATGGAAAAAGGACCGCCTCATCGTGAGGATCCCAGTGCCACAGACGGCGCGTCGATCAGATGCGTGGTCTAGAAGTTATTCCCGTTTAAGCGTAACGGGCCCGGCCCGTCAAGCCCAGTGGGCTGGCGGGTCGGCCTATCCTGGCTCAGTGGGTCCGACCCGGATGAGGGGTTGGCCTGGCCTAGGGGGGCGTGGCCCGGCCCAGCGGGGCACGCCCTGGCCTGGTGGCAGGCAGCCCGACTCGTTCAAGGGTGTTCCGGCCCGCGGCAGGCCGAGCGGAGTGGGGGGGGGGGGGATTTTCTAAAACAGCGGCGTCGAGCGACGCCGCCCCTCCTGCCCGGCTGGCCAAAGCTGGCCGGTCTACCCCATCATGAGCGGACCGAGGATTGAGGGCTGCGGTTCCTCCACATGTGGCACCAGCAGGTGCTGCGGCTCCCTTCAGCCCGACCAACAGGCAGTCGACCGATTTGCTCGCTGAGTGCCCTGCTATGCGGGCCACGGTCTTCCCACAGCGTGGCGCCAGGAGGGCGCTGCGGTCCTCCAGCCCGGCTGTCTTTGGCCGGCTGGTTCGTCCAGCAAGAGGCCCGCGGATGCGGGCTGCACCTCCTCCTCGCGACACCTACCGGTGCCGCGGTTCACCAACCTGGCCGGCAGTAGCCGCCAGTTCTTCAGCCCAAGTGGACCGTTGTTGTGGGCTGCAGTTCTCCTCCACACAGCTGGTGCGCGGCCGCCACCTCTGGTCTCCGCCGCCAAAAATAATTGAGAACCATCGGAGGGTCGTCAGGTCATGTTCATTCGGCTCGCGCCCTCCACGTTAGGTGATAAAAGATGGCTGAAGACATTCCAAAGGATTCAACAAGAACGAGATAATTTATTCATTTAAAATTATACAAAACCCCTACCTTGATTCAAGGTACGTTGCATGTCGACGAGCAGCGGAAGATGATGTCGTGGAAGTCATGTGTCACGGAATACGGACGTCGATTCGGTTGACGTTGGGGTGAATCCAAAGAGGAAGCGTCATTGGAGAAGTTCTTCGTTGAAGAACGCTGTTCTTCATTGGGAGAATGAAGTTCCACCAAGAGTTTTCTCCCAAATTACCCCCACAAATATTTTCCAAGAAAATATAATAATAGGCTTCACCCAAAATTATAAACTTTCCATGCATTTCAAATTAATTCAAATGAACTCATAACACCTCAAAATATTTAATAAAGGCATTAACTATTCTTGAGTTGGCAACATTATGATGGGAAAGTGGAAAGGCTCTACTTAATGTGGGAGTCCAAAGGTTTAAGGGGTTAAAAGGGGGGTTAGGTGCGCGTGTTGGCCCCACCACACATTATCCTCCCATGGGAGGTTATGTGGGGTGTGGGCCCCACCTCCAACCTCCCTTTGGTGGATTTAACCACCACCTTTATAAAATTTATATAACACATAAATTTTATTTAGTTTAATAAAATTCCCAAAATTAACTTTCAACCCGCATAAGACGCAACTACGGTAAAAGTCCCCTTAAGCGAATACTGGTGCTGCGAGTTCATAGGTGTCCTCAGAGTTTAATTCCAAGCAACAGTTCAAGAGATAGAAAAAACCGCACGTACATTTACTGAACGTTCCCGAAAAAAACTTCAGAAATTGATTTCGGGCACACCGGGCCTCGGAATCAGGCGCCGTCAGAAACTATAGACTCGTAAAATTCGAAAGTATTTATGAAAAAAATTTCCTTGAAATTTTCGGGTCTTTAAATTACCCCCACCCCAGGGATTTACGTCCCTGTAAAGCTACAACATACACTAGGGAAACAAAAGTGGGTACTAAGCACGCATCTGAGCCTCCTGCTCCCATGTGCTCTCCTGGAGGTTCCCGTGCTGCCCGCAAACGCACACTAGAGGAATCGACCATCCATGTAGGACCTACTACTATCGATCCTCTATCTCCACCGGGACCTTCGTGAATGTCGCCCCGTCATCGATGTCCAGCTCCATGTGGTCGATGATGTGGGATGGTTCGTGCACATATCTCCTCAGTTGAGATACGTGGAAGACGTCGTGCACCCGGTGCAAATAAGGTGGAAGGGACAAGTGGTAAACCACCTCGCCTACTCTGTTGAGGACCTGGAATGGTCCAATGAAATGCGGAGATAACTTGCTACCTCAGCCAAATCTCCGTAGACCTCGTCGAGGTGAGAGTCATTGGAAGACATGGTCGCTATCCTTGAACTCCAGTGGTCTTCGTCTCCTATCAGGATAGGACTTTTGTCTGCTCTGTAAAGTCTTCATCCGCTCCTGGATGATCTACACCTTCTCCATCATAGCCTGCACCATCTCTGTTCCTACAAGTGCTGAATCCTCTGGGTTTGTCCAGCATATATGTGATCTGCAAGGTCTACCATACAGTGCCTTATAAGGTTCCATTCCAATGGTGGAGTGGTAGCTGTTGTTGTATGCAAACTACACCAAGGTTAATTGATCCTCCCAAATGTGGCCAAAGTCGAGGACACATGCACGAAGCATGTCCTCGAGATTCTGAATGGTCCTCTTAGTCTGACCATCCGTTTGAGGATGGAAAGTGGTGCTCAAGAGAAGCTGCGTCCCAAAAGACTCCTGTCATCCCTTCCATAGTCGGGAAGTGAAACGAACATCTCAATCAGAGATGATAGTCAAGGGACCACCATGAAGCCGTACGATATCCTGAATGTAGAGACGTCCCAAGCTCTCTACAAAGCCATGCTCTCTGATTAGTAGGAAGTGGGATGACTTGGTGAGTCGGTCTATGATCACCCTGATAGAGTTGTGTCCTCTAGATATACGTGGAATCCCCATTATGAAATCCATGGATATTCCATCCCACTTCCACTCTGGGAACTCTAAGGGTTGTACCAAGCCTGCTGGTACCTGGTGCTCTTCCTTCCCTTAATGACAAGTGAGGCATTGTGAAAAGAACTCTGCTACTGCCTTCTTCATACCCGACCACCAGTGCTATTGTCTGAGGTCCTGATACATCTTCTCCACTCCTGGATATACCGCTAGAGGGGATGTGTGAAACTCCCTTAGTACTTCCTCCTGTAGTGCAATTGGTACCATGTTACGTCCCCTGAAGAGGATGAAGTTCTCCCCACCTTCAGAAAATCTATCAGGTGCCTTCCCTGAGGATATCTGAGCACGTCACATCTCACAGTCAACATCCCCATGCTGAGCCTCCCCGACTCGTTGAAGGAGTGGAGGAGTGACTGTGAGAGACTGCAGAAAGGAAGCTCCATCTCTATCCACAAAGGATATCTGCAACACGACCATCTGCTCTGTCACCTCTCCTAGTAGATGAATGCCCGATCTCCTGGTGAGATCATCTGCTACAACGTTCCCCTTCCCAGTAGTATAGAATATATCGAAGTCATAGTCCTGGAGGAACTCGAGCCATCGCCGCTGTCTCAAGTTCAGGTCCTTTGGCGAGAAGATTTACCTGAAACTCTGGTGGTCAGAGTAGACTGTAAAATGATCGCCCATAAGATAGTGCCACCACATTTTCAAGGCAAAGACCACTGCTTCTAACTCCAGGTCATGGGTAGCGTAGTTCTGCTCGTGCTGTCTCAACTACCGTGAACCATATGCGATCACTGCTCACTCCTGCATCAGGTCACACCTGAGTCCGGTCCTTGATGTGTCGCAGTAAACTATGTACCCTACGCCCTCCTCCGACAGCCTCAAGATGGGCGCATTGGTCAATCTCTACCTTAGTTCCTTAAATCTCTGATAGAATATATCTAACCAAATGAAGGGTTTCCCCTTCTTCGTCAAAGCTGAAAGCAGTGCTACAACTATGGAGAAGTCTGGCACAAATCTCCGATAGTATCCAGCTAGGCCCAAGAAAGTCCGAACCTCTGTCACACTCCTGGGTGGCTCCCAAGCAAGTACTTCCTTGATCTTCGCTGGATCCACTGCTACCCTAGCCTCCGAGATGACGTGTCCCAAGAAGTGAACCTCTCGAATCTAGAACCGAAAATTCAAGAGATTACCATAAAGATGGTGCTCTCGGAGTGTGTCTAATACTACCCACAAATGGTAAGTGTGCTCCTCCTTAGTAGCCAAGTAAATCAGTATGTCGTCGATGAAGACTACAACAAATCGATTGAGGTAAGGTTGTAAGATCCTGTTCATGAGACTCATGAACACTGCTGGAGCATTGGTTATGTCGAAGGGAATAACCAAGAACTCATAGTGGACATACTGACACCTGAAGGCTGTCTTCTGCACATCCTCGTCTTGAACTCTGAGCTGGTGATAGCCTGGCATGAGGTCTATCTTTCAGAACCATCATTCTACCTTGAGTTGATCAAAGAGGTCGTCAATCCTAGGGAGTGGGTACTTGTTCTTCACGGTCACCTGATTTAGGCGACGGTAGTCGACACACAGTCACAAGCTCACATCCACCTTCTTGGTGAAAAAAATCAGAGAATCTCATGGTGAAACACTGGGTCGGATAAATCCATTCCCCTGCAAGTCCTCCAACTGTACCCGCAGCTCACAAAGCTCGGTGGGAGCCATCCGATATGCTGGAGTAGATATCGGTGCTATCTCGTGGTACATATCTATATATAAGTATAACTCTCTACGAGGAGGTAGTCCTGGAACATCGTCAGAAAAAACATCCGCATACTGATCCACCACAACAGGAAAACTCAGACTCCGCACATCAACCGCTCCTAGGATGAGACTAGCCAATTGATGTGTGATCGGCTACCCCCTCCTTTGCGTAAGTCCATCCTGCACTGCAAAGGCTCCCTTATCACCGGTGAAGGTGAACCTGGTCCCATCCATGCAGACACACCGCACTTTGTGCCTAATACAGTCAATCTGAGCATGGACTGTAGATAACCATTCCATACCCAAGATGATGTCATAAGGCCTCGACGCCGCTACAAGAAGATCCCAGCCGAAGGTCTCGCCTCCTAGAGTAAGCTCACACTATCAGCACCAGTGCGTAATCATCGAGTCTTCTCCCGTAGAAGTCTCTAGCCATAAGGATCGAGCCAACGACTCCTTCAGAATGTCTGAGCTCCGAGCGAGGGCAGCAGAAATAAAATAATGACTCGCACCTATGTCTATAAGTACTGCAACAAGGGTGGAGTAGACATAGATAGTACCTCGAATCATCTCAGGTGCGCCGTGGTCGTAGGCCTTGACTGCCTGGAGCTGAGCCCACCTCTGTATGCTAGCTCCCTGTGGTCGGGGTGGACCTCCTGGGGGTGGTGGTGGTGGAGCCTCTAAACGTCGTCCACCACCCGCTGCTCGGCTAGCTCCTCTTCTTCGTCTGCCTTCTCTCGACGAACCACCACGGTTGAACCTATGCCTCTACCTGGGAGGTCCCTATACTATCTACTGCTCATCTGCATGGCAGGTCAGGCAGTCTCGAGCCATGTGAGCCTGCCTGCCGCATGCATAGCACTACTTTCTCCTCATATAGCTGGCTCTGTTTCATGTGCCCCGCACAACCGAACCTGTATCCTGAGATCGCCCACATGATGGCCTGGTCTGCTTGGACCTCTGCGAAATCTGTCTACTACCAGCTATAGAAGACTATGCTATGTGTCACCCTGTGGTTGGTCTCGTTGCTGGTGACTCCTCAGCGAGAAAACTCTCCACTAGAAGGGATCGCTCCAGCACCCCCGCCTGTGTCAGGATGCTGAGGGGAATCGTCGAAGCCCTGATCTTATGCCTGATTCCCTGCTCGAAGGTCCGAGCCTTGAAGAATGGGTCTCGAACCATATCTGTGGAGTAGCGTGAGAGGTCGGTGAACCTCTCTGAGTACTGAGCTACTGTCATGCTACCCTACTGCAGATGAAGTAACTCCTGAATCCGCACCACACGAATGGTGGATGGAACAAACTCTGAGTGGAAGAGACTCTTGAAGTCCGTCCAGAGTAAAGATGCCTCGTCATGCACCTGGAGCATCAGGCTCCACCATCTACCTGCTGCTACGTGCAGAAGACTCGTGACAAGGATCACCATAAGGTCGGCTGGTGTCCCTACCAATCTGAAAACTCTGACGACAACCTCCAGCCAATCCTCAGCTTCCCGTGGGTCCGTCTCTCCACGGAACCTGGGTGGCCTCTGTCACTGGAACTCATGCAACGCAGTTAGGCGGTGTGAACTCTCTACTGTTGGAGCTAGTGGTATCGGCGGCCCAGCTGGTAGTGGTACCACTGGTGCCTCCGCTGTAATGGGGCCCTGCATTGAGGCCTCGTCGCTCGGTGGGATACCATATCGTACGTAACTCGGAACCCTAGATGGCTACCTTTGTGGGGCCATCCTGAAAAGAAACAGGTGCGCCACGGCCAAAACAGTATACCCGGTGAGCTGAATCAAAGTAATCACAAAGAAAACTTTTGAAACACACATGCAATCAGTGTTTTCGTGCACTGAGTCGGAAATCAGAGGTTAGGGTCCTGGTGTATGGATACGTTGGCCACCGCACCAACACTGGACTCCCTGGACTGAAAACCACACTCAATACTCTTAACACTATTGCTTCACAGAAATGAATGATCAGAGTCCCGAGTTCTACGGTAGAACCGACTACTCTGATACCAAATTGTCACGACTCGTCCTCGGGGCCTATGCCGTGACTACCCAAAGCCCGCTTTCCATAGGCCAGGGGCTAGTGACTAGCACCAAAGGCATAAATCCCTAAGCTAGGAAGGCATTGCCTTTATGAAAGTAAACAAACACAACAGAGTATGCAACAGGAAGTAAACACTAATTGGATACTGTATATAGAAAGTAGTGATGAAAGTAAAGGGGTCCAGAAATACAAGCCCAACAGTAAAGTACATGTACAACAGAAAACAAGTACAATTGAAAAAGGGACAACAGCTAAAAAGGGAAGCTCCTAGAACTTCCGCCGAGTATCCTACCTGAAGGGTAGGTACATATTTCCACCTCAGTACTCTACATCTATTGGTCCGCTCCGTGTACAGTCTCACCGTGTGGTCCACCTCCGGGTACCGTCTGGTCCTGGCTCGCTCTTGGCCTCCATCAACGCTGTCCGTCGTCTACATCCAACACAACAAGGTGCGGGCATAGCCCGTGCATGGGTGAGTATAACGATACTCAGTAGGGACCCCGAGACCCCTGAAGGTCTCCCAGAATCAACAAAGGATAAACCACAGAAGAAAGATACAACCACGAAGTATCAACCATCCCTACTTAGGTATAAGACCATACATATACCTATGTTATCAATCTCAGTTCGACTCCACTCTCGAGCCCAAGAACAACCCAGTCCACATAGGAAGTGAAGTAAATCACAAAGGTGATAATGATTGAAAGTCAAGACTCAGCTCACACAGACATACATCTTTCGTATAGCAATAGAGATGATCAGATGTAGTCACTGATTCATCTAAGCTGTCAGACCCACACAGGATACAAGACCAACTAAGCTGTCAGACCCACATAGGATACAAGACAAGCTACTCTGTCGGACCCACATAGGATACAAGAACAGAAGTCAAAACTATTGGACCCAATTAGGATACAAGAATAGTAGTCATCGCTGTTGAACCCATGAAGGATTCCAGTACATTATCCATTGTCGTCGAACCCACGGAGGACTCTAGTACGGTAGTCTTCACAGACGCAACCAGCTCTAGGGTTCCCGCACACAAAACGCTCGATTCTGGGAGGGTCCCCTCCTCGAGTCAAAGGTCAATACATCAACTATCATGAAGTACTGAGTTGATGCATCCAGAAGTTCCATCTCGTCAAAAGAAACCCAACGCGACAAACAACGCGTCAATTAGACGCCCGGTCTGAGAGTTATTGGATTTTCCGTTCCAGGGGCCCGGTTGGAATTACGCTCGTTCCAAACCTGGACATTTTCTAAAGTTGTCCAAAACTCACTTAGAGTATCACAGAAGGACCGTCTCATCGTGAGGATCCTAGTGCCGTAGACGGCGCGTCGATCGGACACGCGATCTAGAAGTTATTCCCGTTTAAGCGTAACAGGCCCGACCTGTCAAGCATAGTGGGCTGACGGGTCAGCCCGTCCAGGCTTTGCTGGTCCGACCCGAATGATGGGTCAACCCTAAATGGTGGGGCACGGCCCGTCATGGCGGCATGCGGCCCGGCCTGGCGGCATGCGGCCCGACCCGCGACAGGCCACGGCTCGGTCAGCTGGCCGAGCGGAGCAGGGGGGGGGGGTTCTGAAACTGTGGTGTCGAGTGGCGCCACCCTTCTTGCCCGGTCGGAAGAAGTAGCCCATTCTTCTCCAGCGCGAGAATCCAGTGGACTGTGGGCCAAGATTCCTCCGCACGCGGCACTAGCAGATGCCACGACTCCCTTCAGCCCAGCCGACAGGTGGCCGACCGGTTCACCCGCCGAGTGGCCCGCTATGTGGGCCGCGGTCTTCCCACAGTGCGGCGCCAGGAGGGTGCTGCGGTCCTCTATCCTGGCCGGCTTCGGCCGGACGGTTCGACCAGCAAGCGACCTACGGATGCGGGCCACACCTCCTCCGCGTAGCACCTACTGGTGCCACGGTTCACCAACCTGGCCCGCAGTAGCCGGCCAGTTCTTCAGCCCAGGCAGCCCGCGGTTGCGGGCCGTGGTTCTCCTCCATGCGGCCGGTGCACGACCGCCACCTTCAGTCGCTGCCGCCAAAATCATCGAGAACCATCGGAGGGTCATCGAGCCATGTTTGTTTGGACCGCGCCCTCCACGTTAGGCGATAGAAGATGGCTGAAGACATTACAAAGGATTCAACAAAATGAGATAATTTATTCACATAAAATTATACAAAACCCCTACCTCAATTCAAGGTACGTTGCACGTCGACGAGCCACGAAGGATGGTGTCGCGGAAGTTGGGATTCGCAGAATACGGATGTCAATTCCGTTGACGTCAGGGTGCATCAGAAGAGGAAGCATCATTGGAGAAGTTCTTCACATTCTTCATCGGAGATGTTCTTTGTTGAAGAACAGTGTTCTTTGTTTGGAGAATGAAGTTACACCAAGAGTTTTCTCCCAAAGTCCCCCCACAAATATTTTCCAAGAAAATATAATAATAGGATTCCCCAAAAATTATAAACTTTCCATGCATTTCAAATTAATTCAAATGAACTCATGACACCTAAAAATAATTAATAAAGGCAATAATTATTCTTGAGTTGGCAACATTATGAGGGGAATGTGGAAAGGCTCCACTTATGTGGGGGTCCAAAGGTTTAAGGGGTTAAAAGGGGAGTTAGGTGCTTGTGTGGGACCCAACACACATTATCCTCCCATGGGAGGTTATGTGGGGTGTGGGCCTCACCTATAACCTCCCTTTGGTGTATTTAACCACCACCTTTATAAAATTTATATAACACATAAATTTTATTTAGTTTAATAAAATTCCCAAAATTAACTTTCAACCCGCATAAAATGAAACTGCGGTAAAGGTCCCCTTAAGAAAATACCAGAGCTGCGAGTTCATCGGTGTCCTCGGATTTCAATTCCAAGCACCGGTTCAAGAGATAGAAAAACCCGCATGTATGTTTACTGAACGTACCCGAACAAAACTTCAGATATTGATTCCGGGCACACCGGGCCTCAGAATCAGGTACCGTCAGAAACTGCGGACTCGTAAAATTCCAAAGTATTTAAGAAAAAATTTTCCTTGAAATTTCCGAGTCTTTACATCATGTGTGCATTCTTACCATACAATACTTTATGAAATGATAATGTCGTTCGCGTATACATGTGGAATACCACCTCTATAAAGTGATATGACTCATTTATCTATTATATTTTCTTGGATGGTAATTTAGATGAGTTATATGAATATATTTGATATATATGATATATTTTTGATCTTATAAAGGTGAATTAATATTTAATTTTCTTCAATACATCCATTGAAAAATGAAAACAACATTTATGCATAAGTATAACCTACTGCATCCATGAACTATGAAATTCATTTTCTATCTCTAAATTTTATGAATTAATATAAATATATATAATTAATATATATTATATTTATATCAAGAAAAATATTTTGTATATTATGGAATAAAAATAAATGTACCAGGATATGAAATACTGAACTGATATACTCATGATAAACGTAATAGTTAACACCTAAAAATAAAAATTTTAATATGGGGTTACTGAAAAAAGGGGGAGCTAAAATGTTATAAAGGGATAATATGTGATATTATAAGTATTAATATGAGTCTTTTATATAAATATAATTAATCCAAATTTATTATAAATTAGTTTTGAGTGCTTTTTAAGAAATGAAAACTTGATTTTAGGGTTTTATTTTACAATATCATCTATAATGAGGACTATTTATGTTAAAGACACCTTTAGGGAAAATTACCCTTAAATATCTACGTTTTTATGAAATTTAATAAAAAATGTTTTTACCATTTTCCAATGATTTTCAATGTCATTTTTACCCATGTTTTACTATTTAAAAAATAGTTTGAATGAAATCTTCTGGTCATTTTCCAAATGAGGTATTTTTTTTAATTTTCCGATAAAATATGGATTTCATATATTTTAAGGTATATGGAATGAATATATTTTATCGATTTCAAGAATAATATTTAATTTTATAATTAATTTACTATTTTACATGTTTCTTTTAAAATAATATTATTTCCTTTATAAGTACGCAAAATAAAAGAAGAAGAAGTGATTTTAAAATGAAAGGTTATTTTCCAAAAATAATTATTCCAAGTAGTCTTTCAAAATAATTTTACATCTATGATAAAATACATTTATGTAAATTATTCTTTAATAGGGATATAAACCAAGGATACCGGTGTTATTCCTTCTCTATATGGTTTATGTTTATGATTAAAACCTTTTTTTGAAACCAATTTCTTTTACATGGGTTATGCTGCGATGAAATATTAATGAAAAATATTTATTTTCATATATTTTGATATGATAAATGATTTATTATCATGTGGAAAAAATATTTATTATTTTAATTAATTTATGGGTGTGACCTATATATCCCTAAAATTTATTGGCAAAATATGTATATCTAGGGAGATAAATAGAACTTGAATGGGGAGTGAACCCAATTCAGTAATGGGAATTGTCCACTATGATAGTCATGGGGGTGAACCTTGAATACTATGATGGTTTCAGGATTGAAACTATTTCACTATTATAGTATAAGAAAATCTCCTTGACTACTAAGGAAATTATTTTCTTAGCTTATGTGTAAGCCATAATTCCATATCTTATGCTAATGTCATGCTCTTATGGCTCATGCTTTTTAATTCCATTATGATTCATGTATTATGAACTTCCATGCTTTATTAAATGACTCATGATTATGATCTATGATATACATGGTATGTTTTTAAAATTTTAATTTCATATTCTCATACCCTTATTCTCATGTTATAATTATACGATCATTGATGTCTCTGATTATTAACCTTACTAGTTATCAAAGCTCATAATTTCTTATATTCTCTTTCCACAGATTATAAAAATATGTATTAGGTATGATATGTCTAAAAAGGTTGATATTTATGAATAAATAAGTGGTAGATAATGTAGATATTTTATGAACCAACTATTTAAGATTCTATATTTCAAGAGAAAATAGACCTTTACAATTCTAGAGTACATCAAAATTTTATGTAATTAATATTCATCAATTAAAAATGTTACATCTATGTATGAAATTTATGATTCATTATAGTTGGTATGAGAGAAAGTTTTAGTTAACCTTTGGAAACAAGTTTTAGAAAACATTATTAAAAACCCTAGGGTTATGTGTGTGTATAGTATGAAATCCTAAAGTTTTGGTAACGACCATGAATGACCTAGGTTAAACCTAAGGTTTCATAGAAGAATATGTCATGATTTAAACATCATATAAATGATTTTTTATGATTATATGGAATATCACCATGATTTTTATTTCTAAAACTATTTTTTGGTTATATTCAATGCATTGAACCCAAAGGAATCATGTTAATGATGTATAAAATGAACAATGAAATTAATATACTTGTGAGCAACCAAATGTTACAGGATATCAAATGAATAATATTTTTTCTTTTCTCACACAAATTTACCAAGAAATGAATCAAGATGAGATTCCAAATGATAAAAGGATGTAACAACATTATGTTGAGTCTGTCATGGGGAAACTATTAACCTTTTTTATTGGGTATATAAATAACCTAATTTCTCAGTAATATATTAGTACCACTGAAAATATATTTTCTATTATCCAGAGACAAGAACAATAATTTTTTTTAATTTATTGTTTAAAAGTATAAATTTTTTTGGGGGGACCCTTTTCAAGTACATGATAGAAAAATAAGGAACGAAAACTATTTAGTATGATGAATTTAAAGTATTATTTTTTAACAAGTACTTTCAACATCTTATTTATATGAATGTAGAGAAAGAATCACTTGATTTATTGTAGACGGATCATAAATATGTTAGTACTTATGAGGGAAAATACAAAAGAATTTGTAGGTATTCTTATAATATTATCCTTCAACATTAAAGTAAGGTACATTGATTCTTCGGTGAATTAAAACCAAGTATCCAAAGGTAGTTATAAATTAAGGACTTCAGTAGCTATGAATAAATCATTCTAGGTGGTATCAAAATGGAGATGAAGATTGGAGTTACCCATCAATCTTATGGATTTGACATGAAAATAAAAATGGAATTCAAAGGAAATTATTAAAACCCTATAGAGATTAATATGATATTTTATTTTATGCTCAAAACATGGAAGAAAACATGGGGTAAATTTTCAAAAGAGAACTTGTAAGTTTTTCACATGTTGAAAGAAGTTTCATCAATAAATTGAATACTGACGTGATGGTAATAAGTTATCTAAATATGAGAATATATATAAAGATGAAAAAATAACCCATTCACACTATAGTGTTTTAAATTCAAGAATTATGAAAATTATTCTAAGAAGTACCCAAATATTAAGGTTAACGATGATGATCGACATCAAGTAACTCTTTATCCTAGAGATAAAGGGAAATATCATAAAATCAATGTACTGATGAGTGGTACAATAATGATATGGTGAATGGAACACTTACCATCCAGAGTATAACTTATAATGTATTATTTTATTATGTATCTAACCACTATTTTATATCTAAATACATTTACAATGTTATATTGGTACCACCTCAAAATTTATTTTTCAGTTAGCAGAAGAAACTCCAAATGGTACAATGATCACATCCCAAGTATATGATTCTTCTTTGGTTGAATTTTCTCGGAATGTGTTTCCTATAAATATATTTATTATTCTGATAGTTAAATTGTATATTATTTTTGGGAATGGATATGTTTTATTTAAATAAATCCCACATCAATTATTGAGGAAGGGAATTTACATTTGATATTCTGAATGAACTCTGGGTCTCCAATCAATGTGATGAAAAAGTGAACTTACAATGAAAATTACATCCATTATATGGGTTATCAACCTTATTAAAAAGGGTGTGTTTATTTTATATGTTTGGGGATAAATTTAACCTCATAGATATGAATATTTTGTGCTAGTTTATTGATGTCTTCTTGGATAAGTTTCCTGGTCTTCCACTGAACCATGATGTTGAGTTTTCAGTAGAATTGATACCTGATGCTAATAATATTTCCAAGAATCTATTTAGAATGGTAAAAATTGAGTTGAATAAATTGAATAATAAACTCTAATATATTCAAGATAAGTGAATCATTTGTAAAACTTCATCACCTTGGGGTGCATAAATTCTATTTTTTAATAATAAAGATTTATCATTGGGAGTCTTCATAGATTATAAAGAACTTTAAAAAATAACAGTCAATAACAAGTATCTTATACCCCATATTGATGAGTTGTTTGATCTAATATGTTGAGAACAATAATTTTCAATGATCTAGATTCTTTTTAGAATCATAAATTGAGAATCAAGAATGAAGATATACCAAATAAAAACATCTATATAGGGTTTGGACATTATGAGTTGATAGTGATTCCCCTTGGTCTAGCTAATTACTCTGCTATGTGCATGGATTTAATGAATAGTGAATTTAGGGATTAAATTGGTGAGTTTATGGTAGTATTTATAAATTATATTATTATTTATTCAAAGATAATGGAATATCATTATGATTATTTGATAATTTTGCTGATGACCCTAAGGAATGAGAAGATTGGTGAAAAATTTACCAACAGTGAATTTTGGCTCTAGAGTGTTTCATTATTGGGTCTTATAAAGTCATTTGAGGGTATATACAATGTTTTTTTGGTTTTTATGAATATTATAAATGATTTATGGATAATTATTTATGACTATATAATCCAATCACCATGTTAATTTACAAGGGAGACATGTTACATTTGATTAATGAATGTGAGGAATGTTTTAAGAAACTTAAGTTAAGGCTAGTTAGAACACTTGAAATTACACTACCCTGTAGTAGATAAGGGATTTTAATTTATAGTGATACATAAAATAAGGTACAAGGGAGAATACTCATGCAAAATTAATTTGTTATTGCTTATGCCTCATGATAATTGAAGGCCTGTGAGCAAAATCACCCAACTATAATTTTTTCATTAATGATATTAAGGAAATATCTCTATGTAGAAGGATGTTACATATATAATGAAAAAAAATATTAATGTATATATTCATATAGAAAGAGTTAAATATTCTCTAGAGACAATGGAAATAATTGAAATAGATTATGACAGCTTAATACATTACCACACCCAGAATTCAAACAAGGTGGCCGATACTTTGAGTTGAAAGTATATAGATTTTTTATCTATGAAGAAGATAAGAAATGATACAATATTTATAGTATTTAAATGTATATATATTTAAATATTTATGATTGGGGGGATATCTTATATTTCTCAACTGATTGTTCAATTATCCATCTATGGGAAGATTAAAGAGGCACATAAGCGATATGTAGAGTTGTAAAAAAGGTGAGAAATGTTTTTGAGTTCAATATTGATTTGGATGGAATAATAATGTTTTAGAATGATATATGTCTCACTTAAGTACCATATTTTAAGTTTGAGTAGATATATGAAGATCATAGTTCATCATTTTCTATTCATATTCTATGTATGAAGATGTATAAATATTTGAAAGAGTATTTCTAGTGGGATGGAATAAATATAGATGTTACGAAGTATGATTCATAGTGATTTGTATGTCAACATGTTAAGGTTGATAGAATGAGGTCCAAGGGAGTGTTAAAACCATTACCAACAAAATAAGTGAAATGGGAAAAAGTCCCTAGATTTTTTTGTCAAAATCCCTAAAACATACAAATAGAATAATTATATATATGTTATGGAAGATTCCATTACACATTGAACACACTTAACTCCCATTAGAGATGATTTATATATTTAATAGAAAAATCCATTATACTTTAAATATGTGGTATAATTTCATGGTGTAAAACTATCAATTGTATCTAATTATGATTTGAAGTTTACATCGTATTTTTTGAGAAGTCTTTAATGGGATCTGGATACAAAATTATGTATCTACACTAATTATCATCCTCATATAGACAGTTAGTCTAATAAGACCATTAATAATCTAGAATAAATGTTGAGATATATATATATCTATGTATTTAAAAGGTAGTTTTGATCAACACCTTCCATTGGTGTGATATCATAATAATAATAGCTTTCAATCCAGCATTCATATGGATCCTTGTAAATCCCTATATGGTAGGATGAGAAAATACCCAACATGTTGGAATTAAGTTGGATAGAGAACGATATTGGGACATGATATGGATTTGTAAATGACAGAGAAGTCAAGATGCATTCAATGTAATATAAGAGTTTCTCAGAGTCTATAAAAAAAGTTTTGTGGATAGTCGTAGGAAGGATCTAGATTTTGAAGCTGGTGACAAGGTATTCCTATTTATATATCCCTAGAAGAAGTTGATCATTCTTAGAAATAAGGGTAATGTAATACCTATGTATATGAATCCTTTTTAAATTGTCAATCATATCATGATAGTAGCTTATCGATTAGTGATTCCACCGAACCTCTCTCAAGTTCATGATGTGTTCCATGTAAATCTCTTGAGGAAGTACATAACTAATCCTTCACATGTATGAAACTTAGAGGTTATACCACTAAATATATAAAATTCTTATGAATATAAAACTATAAATGTCTAGGATCATATATATAATGTTCTATAAAATAAGAAAACTCACTTGGTGAATGTTTTGTGGTGAAACCACCAATTTGAGAAAGCTAAGTCAGAGCCTGAGGATGTGATTTGGCATAGCTATCCTCATATTTTTTATCAAAGTGATAAATTTCAAGGGAAAATTTCAAATTAAGGGGGTATAATGTAACACCCTAATATTTATATAAAATATATTTTTATATAATTTAATTTATTTGATATCATGTGTTATGCACGATAATAAGTTTAAATGAACCGTAATATATTATTAAAATATTATTATTTAAAATGATAATTATCACATAGTAAATGGATTTTTAGGTATGAATAATAATAAATAAATTATGTAAAACATATGGGTATATATGTATAAAATTAATTCATTGGTTGTGAATTTATTATAAACAGAAATAAAAATCATTTGAATGAAAAATAATTTTTTATGAAAAATAGTTTTTATGTGCATAATGTATTTTAATATTAATATATTAAATTAATCCCAATTATAGAATTAATTTAATTAAATTTATCTATTATTTAATTGATCATATTTTTTAAACAATCAAAAAATATTTTTCTTCGCATAGGATAAGAATAAATACCGTTTTATGCTTAAGAATGTATTTTTTTCAAAAAAAGAAGTCTTTGTCACATCTGACACAATAAATTTAAAAATAATTTCTAACATTTATAAGTTTTTAATTTGGGAAAAATATTTATGTATATAGAATCAAGAGTTTCATATTTGGTACATAAGTGTGTTTTATTTTAGGTTAATATGAATAGTTATCGTAGTAAAATTTATCACCTCGATAAAGGGTAAATCAGTTTAATGTTGATTAAAAACAAGTGATAAGGAAATAATTATTTATCTAATAATTATTTGATGAATTTAATACATCCCTTAACACCTTAGTCTCTAATTCAAGTTTTTATTGGATAATTGTCCCTGAAAATGATATATATTTTTTAAATCATAGAAAGATACAAAATATAACAATATTACTTTTTAATATCCATTATGTGTCCACATAAGAAAAAGGTAAGTTATGAATGAATATAAGGGTTTATTTTGAGATAAATAAAATTATTTTCAGGATATAAATTTATTTTTAATTTTTAGTCATTATATAATGACCTTAATTTATATCCCACACCAATTTAGTATGTCTCTAGTTAATAAAAAAAATATAAATGGGTTTAATTATATTAAAGTGATATAATTTTAGTGAGTTAACATGACCCATGAATTTTTTAGCTCTTATAAACATATTAATTAGGTTTTAAACCATTATATTCTAATTCCACCATTTTTATTTATGTTTCTAAAGTTAAATAAAATGAAGAGTTTCAAAATTGTCACTAATGATATTTTATCAAACTAATATTTCATTAAATTATTTAAAAATCCTACAATGCATAAAATAAGACAAATTGAAAATTATTTGATCTAAAATGTCAAAAAATTCCATTTATGTTCCAATTTTCTCCTTATAATAAAAAAATTGCACCCTTTAATATTGAAAAAGGTTTTATCATTTTTAAAATTAAAATTGGTTAACTAATAGTTAATCAAAATGATTATGCTTAAAATTACACCAAAACATGTATAAATTATATTGGATGATGGGATTACAAACCTAAAACACCTTATATTTGAATACATTTCCAATTTATGTAATTTTATTGATAATAAATTTATTATAATTTAATGTTTTTTGAAATTCCTAAAACACTCCTCACCTCAATTACCGAAGGGAACCTCCACCCTCAATTCTCCACAACCCTTTGAGCCTTCTATCTCAACAAAAATCTACCAATTTACCTTATATAATTCCCTATAAACACTCTTGATGTTATTTTATTCTGAAAATTCAGACTTTGGGAGCTTTATAATAGATCAAAATGAGTCATTTATAAGAAGAAATAATTGCCTTAATAGATTACATTTTTTCAACTCTTCATTACATCCTATAAATATATTTTTTTTTAAAAAGTAATAAATTATGTATCATAAATATTAATAAATGATATTATGTTTATTAAAACATAATTATACAACCTATTTACCAACAAATGATAAGTGAAAGTATCAGTTGTGCATACGTATGATTTACCCTCTCCACATAGCGATACAAATCATTTTCATCAACATGTTTTATGGATGGATATTATGATGGGTTTACTATTTACATATTATATTAATGAAAATACTATACTTATGTAATAATAATATCATTTATCCTTTTTTACTATCAAATCCTTTGAGAAATGATAACGTCACTCATGCGCACAGGTTGAATACAAACTCCACAAAGTGATGTGGATGATTTTTCATTTATATTTTAATTTGATGGCAATGAGGATGGATTTGATGAATATATATTATATATATTATATATATTATATAATAAATATATTTTATTTTTTAATTAATAATCACCATTATTTCATTTCAATCATTGAAAAATGAAATCAACATTCATGCGTACGTACGACCGACAATACCCACGGATAATGTAATTAAATTTTCAATATATAAATTTTATGGATGAATACATATATTTATATAATGTATATATTTTATATTTATATGATTATAAATATTATTAAGTTTAAGTAACCACGTTAAATGTTCAAGTACCATAATTACTGAACTGACATACTCATGATGACAGAAACAGTTAACACCTAGAAATTTCAATTTTAAAAAGAAATTATTGAACTGGGGGAGGGGGGATTTTAATGATTATAAGTGGATAATATAATATTTTAATATTATTAAAATTAATCTTGTATAAAATTATAATAATTATAAATATTTTCTACAAGATATTAAATTTCTTTCAGAGAAAGGAAAAATCTAGGTAAGAGTTTTATTTCACTATCACATCAATATTCATGATTGTTTACATTTAAGTCTCGACTAGGAAACCATTTTATTCTATATACATGTTTTTTTGAAAATTTTATAATTTTTTACAACACTCTTATGATTTATAAATTAATTTTCAAAAATTTATGAATTTTTACTAAACAGTTTGAACAGAATCTTTTCATTTTCTAAGTGAGGTATTTTGTGAACTTTTCGACAAAGATACAAGAGGAATTATTTCATAACATATAAAATATGAACTAATTTTTCTACCATCATGAATAAAATTTTATTTTATCATCCTTTATGTTATATAAAGTGAATTATTTTTTCATATATACATTCACAAAATTAAAAAAAAAGTGATTTCAAAATAGAAACGTTTTTTTGCAAAAACATTCAAACATAAATTTCAAAATTTTTTTTACATATAAGATGAAATAATTTTATAATACTTAATATTTAAAGAGGATATAAACCAAGGATACCATTATTATTATTTATCATAATGATTAATGTTTATGATGAAAATATTTTTATGAAAACCATTTATTTTCCATGGGTTTTGTTATGATTAATTGCTTATGAAAACCATTTATTTTTCATGGGTTTAGATATGAGGAAATATTTATGATAATGTGGAACACATATGTATGATTTTCATTATGTGATATGTGGGACATATATCTATCTCAAATTAATTGGGTAAATATTGACATATCATTAGATAAATAGACATTAATAGGGAGAGAACCTAGTTCAGTAAGGCACATTGTCAACTATAATAGTGTTGAGAGTGAACCCTAACTACTATGATGGTTTGATGACTGAACCCATTCCACTATGATAGTATTGGAAAACATCATTTTCTAATATGGAAATTATTTTATATTCTTATAAATGTTCCAAAATTCTATGTCATATTCTAATGATATGCTCTCATGGCTCATGTTCCTTAATTATTTTATGATTTATGTCTTTGAAACTACAATGATTTATTACATTACTCATGATTATGATCTATGATATGAAATGTGTGGATCTAAATGATAATTTAATATTCTCATACCCTTGTTTTCTTGTTAGGATTATATGATCATTGATATATCCTTTTTTTACACTTACTAACCATCATATCTCACCATTTCTTATGATTCCTTTTATTAGGCAGTGAAAAAAGGTATTAAGTATGATATAACTACGAAGGGTTGTTTTTATAAATAAATAAGTTGGAGAAGATTTTGATATGTTATGAATCGTGTTTTTATGTTTCCATGTCACTAATGAAAACATAACAATATGATTCAAGAGTGGATTGAAATGTTATTTAGTGAATATTCATCTATTAAAAAAGTAATATCTATGTATGAAGATTATGTGTCACCTTAATTGAATAGATGATCAGTCTAGTTTCATATAAATTTCTCTATATGATTAAAGTCTCTATCACTTTTTCCTTATAAGAGATATATTTCTCTAGTTTCACAAACCTTGAGTTTAGTACATGTAAAGGATAAGGCATATACTTCATCAAGAGAGATATATATAACACGTCATAAACCTAAGAGTGATTCAGTGGATGAACCAAGAGATAAGATACCATATTCATATGTTCAAGAATTTAATAGGGACTAATATATCTAGGGATCAAAATTACATTATTTATAAATATCATAAACTATTAAGTGGAGATATTCATCAGAAAACCTTATCACCTAATTTGAAATCTAGATCATACTATTGATTGTCAAGGTAACTTTTATGTTGACTCTAGGCTACATTTATCGATTTCGGAATGGAGTTTTCCTTCTATTACATTTACTTAGCTATATTAGGCCAAAATATATTTCTTTCTTCAACTTCATCCCATTATGTTGGAGTTTTATAGTTCATGCAATAGTGAGATTCATAATGATCCATTTGAATGGTTGATTGAAAGAAAATATTATAATAAAATTCCTACAAGGGAATGTGTTGATCCCAAATACCTTCTAAATCCATAGATAAATTTCTCAATTTTTTTTTGGGTTTTAATGGTCCTCTCAAATAGACTATATATTTTAGGATGATATAGAGTAATGAAACTCAATGATATATCTAGATCCTATTGCTGACCTCCCTATAATGTCAAGGTAAACCTCAAATCCCAATAAAAGAAAATTCCAAGTTGTAATCCATGAAATCTCACAACTTTTATAATGTACAAATATGTACATTGATTAATATAGAAATTTTATTTAATATCAATAAAATGTGTTGATTCCATAAGGCGATCGACTACAAACCAAATAGTATTTTACCTTTTAGATGTTTTGGGGATTCTAAAGATGAAATTCAGGGTAATGTTTTCCCATTTTCATTTCAGTATGGGTAATGGTTGTAACATCACCTTAAAATTTTAACTCTTAGCCTAAACATGCTTACATACTATGAATCAAGATAAATTATTTGAAATATATATTTTTATGTTGTCCCAAAAAAATATTATTTTAGATCTATAGACATCTTTGTACTTTGAGGATGAATAGTGAATGATGAAAAATGAGATTCATCTAATAATTCATTTTCAATTTTGGTTTATGGTACTCATAATCAATTATTGATTTCTATCATTATATCATAATCATTGTTGAAATCAAGAATATTCCTCCCTATTTTATGTAGTTCTATATATTTCTTCCACACCACATTTATCCTCACATAGATGGAAGGATGGAAATTCATATGAACATGATAGGATATAATCCATTTTCTCCGGCTTTTAAGTTCCAAATTATGAAAATACATAAGTATTGAATCAATATAAAACATCATTATGAAAAAAATAGCATATTACTTCCTAATCAGAGCATTATCCACCATATTTACCTTCATATGTAGGTAATTTATTGAGATGTTATATTCAATAATCATCTCCAACCATATTATCTAGTGCATATTTGACTATTTCTGTGTGAATATATTCTTCAATATTTTATGATATATATATGTCACACATTTCACTATAAGGACAATTCTTCCATATATTTAATGAAAAAATTACAACTAACATATCAATATCACGAGTCAGGTAATTTTCTGATGTATTTTCAATTGGAGAGAAGTATATTATTTAACAATATCATTTTCTATATGGTCACACCTCAATCGATTATTTTATGTATCACTATAGATAAAAAACCATTCTCCACTAATGGGTAGTGTGATAATTAGAGTGCTAAACGACCTTCCCTTCATCTCTTTGAAATTTAATTCACACTCATATATCTATAAAAACTTAATCCCCTTTTGAGACAACTTTTTGAGTTGATTAGATAGTTGTGATAATTATCTCAAAAAGTATCAACCGTATTTTTAGAACCTAATAATGTAATGTATCTTTATAAAAAAGGTTGGGTTGATCCGTATATTAATAATTTCCATCTTTGAAGGATCCATGTATATACCCTTTCTTTATTTTAATGAACCAAGAATCAAAATTTTTGAATCCAAAATTTACACTTGGTTAATTTAGTATACATATTATCCTTAGGGAATTTAACACAATTCTCAAATATTATTCTTGATATTCCATTCTCCTCAAGTATATAATAATATCATCTATAAATAATACCAAAAAATAATCAAGGTAATCACTAAAGCCTCTATTCATTAAATACCTAAAGATAATAGGAGAATTATTAATTCCAAATGACATCACTACAAGTTTATAAGGCCCATTAATTTTATGGAAGGTTGTATTGGGTATATCCTCTTTCTTGGTCCTAAGTTGATGATATTTGGAATGAAGTTAAATCATGAAAAAGTATCGAGATCCCCAAAATCAAAAAAATCATCGATACGAGGTAGGTAATACTTTTTCCTAATATCTATCTTATTAATTTTCTAATAATAAATATAAATATGCATTGAAACATCATTATTTTTAAAAAAATAATAGGTTCATACCAAGGTGACACACTAAAAAATAATAATCCCTTATCCATATTCTCATGTATTTTCTTCATCAATTACTAAAAATCAATCAGGTCTATTCCATATAGAGTATGTGAAATAGACCTAGCACCACATATGTTTTCTATTGAAAACAAACATAAAAATTAAGAGGTATACGAAGAAACTATTTTGGATATACATAAAAAATATATCTTATAATAGGAATATACTAATTTTATAGTTTCAAATAAACCATATAATATAGATACCCTTCATGGATAAGAATTTAGAGCCACATGATTGATGTAATTTCCATTGTATGTTTTTATTCATCTTCACACTGATAAACAATAATAGGTTCATTTGAAATATTAAATACATCATCCCATACTTTGAAATTGACTTGGGATTTATATAAATAATTCCAATCCATGCCTATAATAAAACCAAATTCATGTATAGAGATAATCACAATATTTTCAAGAAGCACATTCTTACAAACATCAATCAAAGAGGAAATATAGACTTAATATTTGATCACCATACCATTGGGAGTTTTCACCACCAACTCAACATCTATTCATTGAGGTGGTAATGTGATACCCTTATAAAATTCCATAGATATAAAATAATGGGTAGATATGGAATCAAATAAAACATCTGCTATTATAGAGTGGATTATAATTGTACCTTTTACCTTATCATTCTTGTAACCCATTTTAGTATTTATGATCACATAATATTTCCATTTTTCATTGGTTTTAAGTGGTTTTAAGAATTGATCATTATCATAAACATTCATATTTTTTCATTTTTTAGTGTAATGTCCATACTCCTTGCATTTGAATCATTGGAGTGTGGGTGGTGTATTAGTAGAAATCTTCCATTCTTCCATTATATCATCCAGTATCTTTATCACCTTTTAAAATTAATGGGATTCATGATTAACCGTTCCAAAATTAAATCAACTCCCAGTTCCATTAAAGCTATTACATTGATTTTTATTCCCACATTCCCTACATTTAGGTGACTATACTGTATTTCTTCTTGTGATTTATTTTAGTTTTCATGAGACTCTATCTTCCCATTCCTATCTAAAACATGGGAATAGTGAGAATCAATAATTTCCATTTTTTCATGAGTTCACATGAAATAATTTATTCATAGATACAAATGTCTCTAATAGACACCAAAATTTAGATACTAGGTTTTAAGCCAACAATTATTCAACCATTTTTTAGGTATGTTGATTAAACCAGATGCCTACCATGCATGTCTTATAAAATTTTCCTCATAGGTAAAAATATATTCATATTATTTAAGCTTAATTAATTGCTTCTCCATTTTCATACTTATAATATGATGAAAGTGCTTACTAAAAAATATCCTCTTAAAATCATCTAATTCTATATAGTCAATTTAATATTCATTACTTGTATTCTTAATAATATTACACTAATAATCTAATTTTCCTTAAGACAATAAATATATAAGAAAAAATTTTCATGTTTTATGAACTAGATAATTGAAAATATTTTTCCAAGTTGTAAATATCAATCACTCATACTCTAATGGATCAGAATTATGAGTAGAAGAAGGTTTATTTTGCCTCATGGAAGAATCAATAATATGTTGTTCTCTCCTTTGATCATTCTTAAGATCAGTATGATTCATATCTTTAGATTATTGAATGATCATAGAAAATAATATTTTTCATTCTATATTCCTTATCATTCCATTCTATTGTATATAGTTATTTCATTATCCATCATAGTTATTGTTAACATGATTCCTTCTCGATCTAGACATGGAATAAAAAAGTATTGTTTGAGAATTAATTTAAAATAATAAGAGTGAGTAATCATATATTCATGAAAATTCATTCATAGGATGTCTAAATCATGACACATTTCTTTCAATCTATGACCCCGTAAGTTTAAACTAGTTCATCCAAGGTCGTTATCTATTCAAATCATTCATAATGTTTCATAAATAAAATGTGAATTATCCCAATAATATCCCTAAGTTATGTCAAACCATGTTTTTAGTAAGGCCCCATACATCATGAAAGAATATGATGATTGAGATATAATCGACCAACTCATTACAGGGTTATTATCCCCAGATGAGTCATTGTCAGAAATTCAACCACTTATTTTATCTCAACATGGATTCATTTTTTGTAAAACCAAATAATCTATACCTTACCCAAAGTTTATGATGTTATCCAATACATATGATTATACCTAGTATTTTAAATTTATTTATCTAATCTTAATTATCTAAAAATAACTAATCCCTACTCTGATACTAACTGAGGTGACCTGACAATTTCACAAATTTTTTTTCTTCATTTCAATGAATATTCAATGTATCTCCCAAATAAACATATTTAAGAACCATAAAGGATTAGAGTACTTATAGAATATATAAACATACAACATATTTAATTACAATCATCATTGTCTCTAAAATATTTATTTATATAAGGAACCCTTATTGACTCATTATAAATATCACCCTTATACATAACATAATAAAATATTTAAATATAAGGAGTGATATCATATTCTTAGTATGGGTCAACATGAGAGATATAAATTAATAATAATATACAATGATATAATGAGTATAATGGTATGTTATAGTGTGATAATTGATAGAAAATCATATTGATAAATTCAAACATCATAATAATGAGTCATGGAATAAAAAATTTGTATTTACTCGGAATGAGGAATCATAAAAAAACAATAATGAGAAATGATTTTAGGTCATATTCATATCAATATGTCATAATAATGTTACACCATCATATATATAGAAACCATATCATGTGTAAAGGTTAACTGTTGAGACCATCATATTATAGTGGATCAGGCATCACTACCAATTTCATTTATCAAAGTAGATTAGGCATCATCACATCTTTTCAATATAATAGTGGATGAGGAATAACCACCTATTTCATATATTATAGTTTATCTGGAATCCCTACATGTTTCCTATTGTGTATCAACCACTACAAATCATTTACCATAATTATATCATGAGATTTAATGATTTACTTGGTGTATTCAAGGGTTATAATAGACCCACCAATCACATAATGAGAAACTTTCATATGTGTTCCAAAATATCATAAACAATTCATCACTTCAATATATCATAAATCAAGGAAAATAAATAGTTTTCATAAATTTCCCATTATAACATAATTACCCTATGGAAGAGAAACATGTTTCATAAAGATATCATCATAACATAATTATACCATAGGAAATAAATAGGTTTAACAAAATCATCATAATCATAAGACATAAAAATAAATTGGAAGGTATCATAATATAATAACCTAGTAAAGGTTAAATATAATTAAAATATGATGAAATGGATGGAAATGTTAATTAAAATCAAATTCAAATATTTTCATGAAATCATTATAAAATATTTATCTCCCTTGATAACATATTAAATAAAAATTCCCATAATATTTATAAAATAATTTTCAATTAAAATAACCATATAAATATATAATTTAATATTAAATTAAAACAATGTTCTTAATTAAGGTAAAATCCATTCATTCTATATACGTTAAAAAGAAACACTAATTTTATAATTTTTTAAAAAGAAAAAAGTAACATGTTCAAAAAATATTTAGAAATAATCCTTTTAAAATATTATAAATAAATTATAGGGTAGATAAAATAAAATTTTTATATAACTTAATGTATATGAAATAAATTTCATAAATATTTTTTAAGTGTATGTTCATGACATAAAACGTTCATCGACCAAAGAGAAAATAAGGTCAACTTTTCTTTAAAAACATTTTCTTGATCATTTTAATTAACAAAGAGAGAAAAATATATATATAATACATGAAAATTAAAAGAATAATCTAAGGAGAAAAAATATATTATGTTTAAAGGAAAAATTCCAAAAAATTTCCATTAATTGAAATTTATCATAGACACTCCCAAAAATAAATAAGACTGTAACATAAACCCTTACGTCAAATCTCATCTTGTTTTCTAATCATTTGAGCCCCCTATATTATATGTATATATTTATTATAACTATATTAAATAAATATATAAATATATATTATACTATATATTATTTAATTATAACATATTATTATCCATTTATTAGTAACTCTTTATTAAAATCACTATTTTGGGTGATAACAACATTGTTTTTCATGCATGTTTTTTTTCAGAAGTACTGGTCCATATAAATTGATCATGGATACATAGTATAAATAATTTTATTCATGTAATTAGTTTCATACTTAGTCATTATATACAATTTTATAATTATTTATCTAAATTGGTGATGAAAAATGAATTACATCACTTCGTGGAGACAATACTCCGTATGTACTTATGAGTGATGTCTTTGATTTTCAATGGACGAAACAAAAGAAAATTAAATAATAATTAACATTTAAAAAATATAATAATATCATAAATATAATACATATATTCAATAAGTCCAATATTATAACCATCATTTTGAAGTAGTGATGATTAAAAAGGCATAACTTTATGGAGTTGCTTGTCTACACGTATTCACGAGTGATGTTTTCTATTTCCATGGGATAGAAAGGAAGTGGATAATGGTTGTTACATAATAATAATAAATATTTAGTATATTTAATATAATTATTTAATTATTTTATAATGTATACAATATATTCAGAGGTAGTAAAAGGAGAAAGAAAATTGAAATTAATAAGTTAATTGGTACACCTCTTCATTAAGCAACCTTCTTTTTGCTACGCCTTAGGCTTTGATAGGATGATATTTTGGAAATAAAAAAATCTCTATAATGTGGGTAAGTAATCCTTAATTATATTATTTTAAAAAATTTCTATGATATAAGGATCAAACTTTTCAAATAATTAATAAGCAGAGGTTAAGCTTTACAATTGATGGAATGGACAGAGATGGAATTAATTAAAATATTTAAATATAATATAAAATATAATCCTGTAAAGTGGAAAACATGAGTAAAATATGAAATTAATGACCTAATAAGTTATAAATATATTTTAAAAAATAAAATTTGTACCTATTAATGTCATATTTTAAACCATATCTTTTGGTTTATCCTCCTCATTAACCGTTTTTTAACCTTAACCATGGTAACACGTGTATTAGTTTTAAATGGATATAAATTTACTTCTATGGTGATAAGTTGTTAAAAAATGTTCCGTGTATAATTTTTTTAACATTTAACATCTTAATTATCCTCTTTAATTATTGTTTTTTAATTTTAAATAATTTAATAAAATATTAGTTCACGTGAAATATCCTTCAATTCCTTCATGAGACTATCCATTTAATTTGATTTCAAATACTTAAAGAAAAAAATGTAATTTTAATATATAAAAATTACTATATACTTTATAATTACCAATTAAATTCTTTTCATAATTTTTTTTATCTAAAATATATTAATTTTATTAATTTTAAATCAATTTACCTTGATTTTTCTAATGTTTTTAAAATCATTGTATCAATACTGCGTATGAGTCAAAGCTAATTATATCACAACTAAAAATTAAAAATAAATTAATATCATCAGAATATATTATTTATGTTTAAAATAAAATTTATAATAATTCATAAAATCTATTTATCTCTATGAAAATGTATAAGAGAAATTAAAATCCAGAAAGTGATATTTTAGGTTTATTATTTACAGAAAATAAAAAAAAAATCATAACAAAAGATAAATCACAAAAAGTATTCATGTTTTAAATAAATTAAAAATAATTTATTAACTCCACTCATACAACAAGATAAAGGAAATTTTTACCGATATCTTAAATCCCCATAAAAATATTTAACCTAGTTTTACTTGTTTTACCCTTACTGAGGTGCAAAATCCTTACCATGGTTACTATTTATAATGAACAAAAATAAAAGATGAATATTTAAAAAAAATTTACCTCATAATTCTAAATAGGGAATCTATTTACAATATTAAATCTCTTGAAGTAGTATAAATATAATTAATAATAAGTATTCAAAATAGAAGTGAAAACCTTTTTTTAAACACATTTTATATATAAAACAAAATTTATTCTTATCTTATGCCATTTAAACACTATGATATGAATGTTAAAACATTTAATAGAATATAAAATATATATATTTCATTAAAATAATTCATAAATAATAAATAAATTTATTTATTGGAATAAAAACAAGTTGCGCATATAAAAATAGCATTTCATAAAAAAATCCATTTTACTTTAAAAGTATTTCATTTTCATTTCTAATCAACTTACTTCCAATGAATTAAGTTAATACATGTGTAAAAAATTTATCTTAATAATTTATTTAGTCCCATTAATACCATCAAACCAAACATCAAGGAGGTAATAGTCACATTAAATAACAATAAATCAGTTGCACTTCACGACTTATTTAAACCTCGCATTGCATATAAAGAAATATATCAATGAAATTATGTTTATTTAAATTTAAATATATCAGAAAATATTGGGTTGTTACAACTATGGAATATTATGGAGTCTTGGTTATATAATGATGAATGGGTGTGATTACAAACCATGAGGATTAGTTAGAGGTTTCTCTTGATTGGGGAACCCTCAAACATATTGACCATAAAGGATGTGGATATGAAGTGTACATTGAAATCATTGAGGGTATTGTGTATTAAAAATTTGGGTAGAAGAGGATGATTACAAATATAATGGGGTGTATTCATTATGTAGGCATAAGGTTGTCCATGAGTCAATAAAGTTTCAATCAGGATGATTCATTTAGGAGAGTTTCATTTCTTACTAACTTCATTAATTCTATATGTATTACTATATTCTTGTTTAATTAATATTATTCATTCCATATTAAACAGTTCATATTTTCATTACATTTATTAAATATAAAAAATACAGAAATTATAATAGTGTCTAATATTCTTGAGTGATTGAATACACAATCTCTGCCATAGTGATGACTCTAGCTAACCATTGTACTACATTAAAAACAATATTTTTTTTTCATTATCTACTATATGTGTCTTAGTAATAGATACATGTTTTATTATATAGTTAAATAAAATACATTTTCTATTTTTTAGAATTTTTTTCTACAGAACTAAATGATTTATTACTTTTTTATAGATCGAAGAATGAAAGGGGAAATTTCTAATTTTATCTCAAATAAGTTCTATGGGTGTTCCCTACAAAATATTTTATGTGGATTCATATATGAATCATATTAGGAAATTTTTTATACCCGAAATATACCCACTAGGTGTACTTAGACCTTATTATCTCCAATATAGTTATGAGAAAATGAGAAACTACTTTTAGTGGCATACCATGATGCCTTCTTTATTTTTAATAGTGTGATGATGGGATAATGACCACATGATACAATAATATGGTTAATGAAGAATTATGGTACATTTTTCTTTTTTTGGGAAGTATTCATTTTGGACACTTTATCTTTTACATCAATTTTTTCCTTATTTTAATAGATTTTACGTAACTATCCACTAAATTTGTTTATAAAATTGTAGTGGGATTTTTATCCTTATTCCAATAATAATTCCATCTTTGGATGGATTATAATTTTAAATTACTTAATAATTTCTCAATTACTACTAAACATATAGATACCACATACACAATTAGTGATTATAATCCATTACATTATTTATTGTATTTAGAGGGTTAAATTGCTCCCATTTGGTATGCATGATACCATCAGTAATTGTCACTAAAATATGGTAAATGGGAAAATGGATCAAACCTTATAGTTGTCTAAATTTGGTGATGGGATTAGTTGACTTGGGTTAGTTCATTAATGAAATAACAAATTTTTATTTTTCATTGTGGAGTAAAGGTAGATAAGTGATAGGACCATCGGGGCTTGAGAGGTAGGTACAAGGAAGTGTATGACCTACTATATCTTATATTAAACCCCAAGTTAGAATTGGAGATCTTAAATTATATAATTAATTTAATGTTAATTTTTTAATGTTTTTTAATTTTATGTTTCATTTTTTTATAGATGACACATCCTGAATGGAATCTATAGAAACATACGTTGGGAGTAGTAGAATTTTTTTTCACAAGGAAACCTTCCTATGGACCTAACTATTATTGTGTAAAAAATTTGAAATATTTTATCTTTATATCAGGAAGGAAAACTATATTATTATTGATCAATGTATTATACTGAAGAATTCACTAAGAAGAAACTGCATTCCTTTCCTAGAAACCAATTTTCTCAAAAATCCAAAGAATATATAGTGAATATAAAGTGTATATTTGGTTTTCTTCAAATATCCAACACTTATAAAGTGAAATTTCACATATATATACTGGAAGTTCCTATCCCTTAAATGCTGGGAGTTAGTTTTCCTAGCTAAGCATATTGAGGGTCTCATCTAGGTTTTGTTTAAGGATATTTTCAACTAGAAAATTTACCAAAAGACCCTGAAGATGTAAAGATATAAAAAGTATAAGACTTTGGAGAAGGGTAATATTTATATCATAGAATATAACAATCTATTTTATATGATTTTATAATTTTCATACACTCTCTTTATAAATGAATACCTCAAGGAAAATGATTTGAAATAGACATAAACCCCGGTATCATATCAATTATTATTTTATTCCTCATATAAACATGTGCTTGGGTTATTAAAAAGGTAACTATATAAAAGATATATATAGTGGGTAATTTCACCATTGTTAGTTCTACTAGATTCATAGAAAAAATCTAGAGTTTTTTTCCTCATCAGAAAACAAAAGGCAGTGAATCTTGGAGGGGGTAATAGAGGTAGTGTCCAACATTATTATAATATAACATCTTTTGATCTATCTAGAAGAAGGTCAATTTATGATTTAAATATGGAAAACTGATTAATTATAAACCATATTCTCAAAATATCTCTATGATTTTAATTTTTACAGTGTTTTTTTACCAAAAATTCTTTTGTAGGTGTCCTCATTGGAGTAACAAGGCATGTTCTTCTTATAGTAGAGGCTCTTGGGAGTAATTTGATGAATCTAAGGGAAAAAAATCTCATTATAAAATGTATTAAGAGAATAATAAAATATATGGATAGTCTCATAACAAATTAAAACCTCATATTGGGCCTAAATATGGGTTACTATATGCTACTAAATATATACTAATGTAATTAGAAGCATGAAAAGTGACTATTAAAGGTACCATTTTTATTGTGTTATCTATGGTCTATGATTTTTAATATAAGTTCCTCTCATTACATTATTTATTCTAATTTTATTTATTCCATTGTATTATAATATTATTAGATTCCTTATGTGATGGGAATAACTTATCCTTTAAGAAATAATAAGGACCAAGGTTTCGAGTACCCTTTACATCATGTGACACTTGCTAATGTTTAGATATTGTGAGATTTTCTTATTATTTATCATGATATATTTGAGATCCTATTTTTCATGTTCTAGATGATTGGATCCAAGGAATTAATTATTTACTATCATAAAAAATTCTCACATAATTCTCTTGATCGAAATAATCATGTCTTCAAAGGTTAATGGGATTAAAAATCCCATACAGTAGGCCCCATCATCCGAGATAATGTTTTTTTGTTTCAAATATCTAGTCCTCTATTTATGTATATTAAAGAATTTTTTTGTTATAGGAATCTTATAGTGGTGGAACCTTATTATATGTTTCCTTGGTATCTTCTACAACCTACCATCATAGTTGAATGCTATATTCCATATTAATACACTTATTGTAAAAAGTACCATATTTTTTCCATCTTATCAAATGTCTACATCTAAGATGGGAAAAAATTATAATGGTATGATATTGAGAGAAAGGGTATCATAAATCCCATTGTGTAACCATAGGTTCCCCTATTTATCTATATTCACATATGATAAAATTTTCTTTCTTAGCACAACATTAAGATATATAGTTTATCTTATATAAAAAATAACATATTCAAATTTGTGTATGTAGAGATTTGATTAAGTGGATATCTTCATATGAATTAGTGTATTAAAAAAATATTTTCCTAAATAAAAGAATCCATACATTGAAAATCAAATTTGTATACATGGTTTTGTACTTATTTAACTAGCAACAAGAATTCATCTTATTTCATTTTTACCCATATAACTTCATTAAAAAAATCATCCAAAAGCTCTATTTAAAGTATCATGATAGTCATTATCATGACATTTAATCTTTAGAATAAAAAATTACTTTTCTTCATCATATTTAAGAAATATTTTTACAAAAAACTAATTGATTTGTGTCTTGACAGTAAAAGAAAACACCCTAAACATTAACACTTACTATTCATCACCTTCATCACTAATCTAATATATTATAGAAACCACTTAGTCATAACACCATTCATCATATATTATTAACCCAACACTTTTATAGTGTAAAAATTCCTTTGGATAATCTTGCATCATGCATTCTAGTCACATGAAAGACTAAATAAATGTTCTAATAACATATTTATATTTAAGGTTAACAAAATCTTTGGTATCACTAACTATTTTCCTGACCTACTCAATGTAAGAACCAAGAAATAAAATAATCTTTTTTATATTCATATGAAATGGAGGGTATCCTTTTTTATAATTAATATCTTTATCCAGATATTAAATTTCACTTAAAATGATCATGTTTACTGTATTCCATAGTAATAACCATTGACCTCTCATAAAAAAGGGTAAGGTTAGTAGTTCTTCCAATATGTTATTTTTATTTGAGTGGAACTCCCATAGAATTAACATGGTTATATTACATGTATACCACTCCAAAAGCTTCTATAATTCCCTTAAAAAATAAATTTTTATCTTTAACAAAGAGATTCCATTTTAATCCAACACCAAACCATTCATTTAAAAGACTTCTAGAACATATAATATGATTCAAATAACCATAAAACTGATGTTATTTTCTATATTCATGATTATTTATATGGATCCAAGGAAATAAATCTATCATAATCACTTAAGAAAACAATTTTTTTCTAGAGACACTTTTTTTGTTAGATCGATCCTAAAATAACCATTAAATTTGACCATTACAATGTGGGTACATTTATATCATCTAATTTCATTATAAAAAGGAATATGGATTTGAAAATCACGATGTTCTAGTCTACAACTAGAATCTTGAATTTTATAATAAACACTATATGATATTTTAAGAAATAACTCTCTATGTTAATCTATATAGGAAGGTCCAACTTAATTCCATTATATCCAAGATATCTCCCTATACTATCTTGAAACAACACAAATACATATTTTAAATATTCCTTGATTCTTACATCCTAAAAATAAATGAATTTATCATTTCTAGGATCCATGATCATTCCTGTTGAAATATATTGTGTAAATCAATAAAATGTGTTCTTTCATACATATTATTCCACTAAGAGTTCTCAAGAATTTTAAATATATAATTCCAACATACTAACATAGTTTTAATTAAGATAAGAAAAATTATCATAGAAATTTTCCTTTTCCTCATCTTTGAAGTTGAGTAGTACAAAATTTTTAAACAAATGTCTCTGCCCCAATTCCACATATAGCTTTCTAAGTTAAATCTAGTCCAACTATAGAATAATACGGTCTTAAAAATTATTTTACACATAATAATCTCATTGATTTTGTATATCTAGGTTTAATAACCCATTGAAAATAGATTCATGAGAGGATTCCATGACACACTCATCTAAGAGAGTGAAACTTTTTCGAGCATGACGTTGATAGAGAAAATTAATCTCATGATTTTCTCGATTAAAAACCTTGAAAAATATAGATTTTATGGAAGGAGTGGTAAAATAATAATATTAGTAATAAGATTTAGTATAAATACCTGAATTTTTTATTTTAATTAAATACTTAAATTTTTTATGTATATATTTAAAATGATTAAATTTTTTATGACTTATTTAAAAGGTATATTTTTTTAAATATGAAGATAAATTGATTATTTTTTAGTGGTGTAAAAATTAATAATTTCATAAAATTCTATTATTTACATAAAATATATTATTATTTTATTTTAACTATATAGGGTTATTTTTGAAAATAATAAAACCCTTTTATGTAAAGAAAAATATTTCATTTTTTTAAAAGTATATAAAATAAATTAATAATTTTTAATAAAAAATATACTATATTATTTTAATGAAAATCTACATTGAAAATTTCTGATAAAAAAATTAACTATACAAGTGAAAATTTGAAAATAAAAATTTTAATATGAAAGAAATTTGAAATTTGAAATGAAAATTTTATACAGGAGTATTTGTATGGAGTTTTTCTTTAGTGTGAAAAATTTATTCTTCCAAGTATTGTAATGTATTGAATCATTCTTATAATCTCCCAAGAAATTTTAGGTGATTAACATTATGGATAACTCATTATACATATTTCGCATGAAAATATCACTTGAATTTTCTTGAAGAAGTTATATATCCATTGAATAGGTTATACAATTTCATTTGGTAATGAAATAGGCCACTCCTATTTTTTCACACAATTTGACATTAAATAGGCCATAGATTATTATTTTACACCCGATGAAGTTGAATATATAAAGTAATTGTTGGTGAAGAACTTCGTAACTGGATATGGACCCCACAACGAGGCTATTATACCAAAAAAATATGAGTATTTCTAAGATCTGCATGAAAAATATGAGTTTGGGTGCCTCTTTCAATTCTACAGTTCTCAAAATTATGTCACCCTCATGCAAAAAGTCAATAAGAGACAACTATATATCATTCTTTATATTGAATATCTGGAAGTTGGGGTAGCTAATGTTTGGTGGGGAAGAAGTACAATCCATCCATTCAAGAAGCTAACTTATATCTAGTTTTACTAGGGCACACTAACCATCAATGACCTCCAATGATGCAGTGAAAACACTAAATATTTTTACCTATAATGTTATTTCCTGTGTGAGAGTTTTCTCCAAATAACCTACTTGATCTAGTTTAGAGTGACTTTATTGAGATCGTGACTGATGTTATCCTAGTGAAGGAAACCCCAAGTAGTCAATGGATGCTTTATTAATCAAATAATCTAACATGATATTTGGTCAAATGGATGGATAAAAATATATTTCATTTATCAGGAGACCACTCCTTATTTATTAAGGTAATAAATACGGGTAAAATTTTAGCCAAAAAATATTTCTTAACAACTATAATTCCCCAGAGAAATTAAAAATTAATCAAAGTGAGCATTTTTATTTTATAATCATTATTACAAAAATCATTTTTTATACAGAAATGGAATCAACACCGTTGGTTAGTGTGTGGGATATGGTTTTATCCACACATTTTCATTTTTCTTTAGAATTATAATAGCAAGTAATTTTCAATAGAATACCAATAGGATACCCAAAATCAATATATTTTCCTTACACACCTCCATGTGAAAAATATCTTTGGTGGATGATTACTCCTCATACTGTTAATTATTATTATTAATTTTCCTATCAACAACATGATTAGTATTTATGAAATTTAATTACATGAATGAAATTTTGGGAACCAGGTGCTTATCTATTTTATAGAATTAATGGGCTTCATCAACCTCTGAATAACACTCAATGATATGATCATTATTAACCCATGTAGATGGACTGTCAATGAAATTCCATGCTTTATGTTGTTTTTAAGACCACTATATTGATAAATCAATGAGTTACTCAAAAAAATTTATTATGAGTGAATTTTTTTGACCAATATATAGCATGATCTAGTAACAGAATTGGATCCAAAGTTATCTTTGGAGGTACCTTTTTTCATGATATTACTAATTTAATTTGAAGAGGTATTATATATATTTCGGTATCTATCTGCTTTATTAATGATATAGAGGATGGTGGTGGTGGTAAAAATCCACCAACCCTATAGGCAAGGGTTCCCTCTAGGTGGTTTCCACTGGAGCTATGAGTCTTCTCACATACTAGGATTGTATTATATTTGACATCCCCAGAGCCATTCTAGGTTGATAACAATAGTTTATTTATTTTTAATGTCAAAATAGTTGCCCATATGAATGATACTTTAAGGTGGACCACTAAAGTTTCTTGATTTTACTTTTCATTGGAAAGGAAATCATTGGTTTCACTCCCTCATGGAATAAAGATATGTTGATTAGACTACCAACTCCCATCAGAAGTTTATATAATGATTTTTATTGTTGATGAACTGAAATTCACCCCGAGTTATAATCAATATTTGAAAATTATTCTCAAGGAGGGTAATAGGGTAAGTTGCGTGAACCCACTCTTGAGCATTTATGTATGAACACACATAATTCTCTCATCTTCTTCGTTTCATAGTCTAGATATATGATGCTGTTATAGCTTAATTAGTTACCTCTTAGAGAATTGGGGAAATAGCATAATCAAAAAAAATGTAACACCGCAAATATATTATGTACATGTATTATTATTATTATTATTATTATTTCAATTTTTTAAACATGAAAGAATTAAAAATTCAAGAAAACAAAAGAATATTTTTATTTATCACAGACTCCGTTGCATTTTAAAAAACCAAAAACAATGTATAATTCAATAAATTGACTAAAAGTGATATAATAACTACTGGAGAACCTCTGAGTAACATTACAATACCGAATTTGTATCCCACTTTCCCTGATTCTTCCATAATTGAAAAATTAATAGTGAGAAGAATAACAATAACACTGTAAACTAAAGGTAAGTATAGTACAATTATGAAACAAGAGAAGAACTTCAATGAATTTTGATGTGTTTTTTGAATGAATTTAGACATGGGTATTCATAATGACCCATTGTGAATATTCAAAGAAAAATGTAACCATTGGAGTTTTAATAGACTTTAGGTGTTTTAAAAATTTAAAATGATATAAAATGATAATTGAAAATAATAATATAGATAATAACATTTAATGAAAATGTTTTAATAAGTAAAATTTTAAAATTGTTTTCTAATATTGAGTTATTAATATATTTAAAATATTATTCCATAAACGTGGTTTCAAATAATAAATTGAATTTTAGGTTGTGTAAATTATCCAATATATATATATATATATATATATATAATGTTACTTTGTTACTTTTCCTATATTTAGATTTTTTAGAATTTTTTACTAATAAAATTACCCATGTACACACAACACACCAAGGTCAGACCATGCACTACTATTAAGATCAGAACTAAGTCAAAGACCTCATGTTATAGAGGAACTTAGTTGCATAGCACCACAAAAGACCAGCTCAAGCAGCAAGGTTAGTCCCATGTATAGGGGGATCAAAGTTTTAGTCCGTGTATAGGGTGGGCTAGTCCCCTGGTGGGAGCCTATATATAAATCTCCCAATACAAGTGTGTTTGTGTCATCAGGGTTGGTAGAAGACATATCTAGGATTATAAATGGTGTCCATTTTTGTTTTTATTTCGAAGGGGGATGAGTTTTCACATGGGGTATGTGATCTAAAGCATTCGATCAATACTGGACTCATCTGATCCATCCATCCATTCTCCTGATCACCATTCCACTGTTCTACTTCCTTGATTTCTTGAACCAGTATATCTTGATGACATCGGGGTCCCCTCCTCCTCTATTGTTTTTCTTTTCTTTTTCCATCCCCTCACCTATAGGTCATTCCACCGAGACTCCCGACATAATAAAAGTATTCTTCAACCATGGCCCAACTTGATTTTTTTCTTAAAAAAAACTAAATAAATGAAATATAAAATATAAACCAACCAACCCCTCATATTTCAATGGAATCCTCATATATAAAAAAATATATATCCTATATAAATTAACCAATTGATTTATGTAAAAATATTAATTTATTTCATTTGTAAAACTTTCAACCCATCTTTATGCTTAAAAATATTATAGTAACGAATATAAAAAAATTTTGTGGAACAATAACTATTTTAAAACCCCAAGTTTGATTAATTTCATAACACGATAATTAACAATGAGAGAGATTTATTAAAATAAAATATACACCATTTTTTATATAAATTCTCATTTTTTTACCTTGAACACCGAAAATATTTTATAAAGTTACCACATATTTTTTTCTCCCTGTGTCCAACCACCGTCAACCTTGGATTTATCCTCATTTAAGGTAAAAGATTAATTTTATTATAAATATTTCAAAATTTATGGTCCTTTAAAGTGTTGTATTTTCATTTATTTTTTTATATATGTATTATTTTGGATATTTTTACATTCAAATTTTATAATAAAATCACGTATGGAATTTCCTAAATCTTATCATGTCTGTTTTAGAAAAAAAATCTCTTTTTTTAAAAAAATTTATTTAAAATAATAACCTTATAAGGATTATTGAAATTCAATCATTTATTGTTTATATTCAAAGAAATATATTCAAGGAATCAATGTTTTGGGGAATTATTTTATAAGATATTTTTAAATAATAAAAAACATTATAATGTTATTGTTAACTTTAAATTTGCTTCTTTTTATAACTAAAATCATTATGAAAGAAATGACCATACTATGTAAAGGTTATCATTCTATTTGTATCATTTGTTTACAAATGATAAATTTTTATCATTTTATGAGAACAATCCATTTTGTAGCTAGTTATAAATGATAAAAGTAATCTTTCTATGTGATAATTATTTTTATATGTCAATGAATGTCATTCATAGAATTAGATATGGACATAATTGAAGTTATAATTGGAATCCCATGCATTTTTATTCAAGTATTAATTTATTTTTATTATCATTTATAATTAATTATTTCAATAATTAAAATCCTTTTTATGTTTGGATTTATACTATTTGTTAATAAATTCCTTAAAATATGTTTTTACTACGATAAGAAGTCGGTAGGATTATTTACTTCTAAAAAAATAATTTATGTATGTTTTTGAAAATATTTTTGGGTTATGAGGGAAAAATGAAGGACCATTAAAATATTTTATTAAAATTGACTCTATAGTATAAAATATTTTGTTATTCTATGGGGAGTAAACCCATGACTTTAAGGGGACACTGCCCCATATGTTATACGACTAAGTGCCCTCATAGTTTTCTTATGGCATGTTGAGTATTATGATTAATCCTTAAAAATTATTATTTTCAAAATGGATAAATCCAAAGTTGTATTTACAAATAATAATTTCAAAATATTATTACTTTTTAAAATTATTGTTTTTAAAATTATATGAACTTATTATATTTTTTTTGAAAAACTATTTCTATGTATTAATTTTATAAAATGAATTATCTTAAAAGTAATTACCAATGATTCTAAAACCCCTTATTGGGAAAATTAAATTACAAACCATTGTTTTAAATTATTTATCACCCATTTAGTATAATTTTAATTGGTTATTATTTAATATAAGGTGAAAATACATGTGATGTATTTTTGTATAGTTTTTATGGCTTTGTTAAATTGTAATGTCCATGTCTAGTTCTCAAAAACCTAGACTGTAAAATGTGCTGGTATATATAATTCCCTTTTAATTTTACTTTTTTAATTTATAAAAAAATACATATTATTTTTATGTGCTGAATCCGGAAGTGTGGGTTTGGGACTTTATAGTTTGTATAAGAACGCTGGTCTAGATAATTTTAGAAAATTAGAAAAAATTAAAAATTTATGTGTGACTCATTTATAAAATTATTTTTCATAAATATTTTCATATGGAATACATAAGAACACAATCTACTATTTTATATTCTTTGTATCAATTACTTGAAAATATAATCTTAAAATCATAATCAAATGATTTTATCCCTTTTCAAACATTTTAATCTCTTATAAACACCTTTATGATAAATCTAATAAACCTAATTTACTATAATTATTTTTAGGATTAGGTTTTTTCTATTTTGTCATTTGGCATGAAAAAATTCTACTCTTTTCACAAAAAGAAAAATATTTTTAGGTTCCTTTCAAAATTTTTACCATATATGTTAAGTTTTAGTATTTAGAGGATTTTTTGGAAGCTGTAGAAGAGGGTGACCACTACAATGTTTACTTGTGTCGTGTTTTGTATTTCATTTTATACAGAAGACATAAAGACTTTGAAATTTTTGAATGGGATTATGTTCAATTATTTTATAGAAATCAAGTCCACTTGGATTTATCTATGATTTACCCCCTTATACTAATGTTTTAATATCCAATCATTATATACATGAGTTTGACCATTGTTTCTCGAGTTGTTTTTGGGAAAAAGAAATTGAAGAACTTAAAAATGAATAGAGGATTATTTTTACTGGATGAAATTCACATCTTCATGTGAATCTACAACATTTGATATTTTGGTGAAGTCATGAATAAAGTTTTATAATAAAATTTTCAATAAATAAATTTTTTAATAAATCTATTTTTATAGGAACACCAATGTTGGAAGAAGAAGATGAGGGATGTGTTTAAAAACGAATTGGTAGGGAGAAATTCAATTAAGTGGGAAGAATGTAACATCCAGAATCTATGATGTACTTGTATTATTATTATTATTATTATTATCATCATCATTTTAAAAACATTTTCAATATAGAAGAATTAAAAATTCAAGAACCAAAACAGGGAATATTTTTATTAATCACTCTCTCCGTTACATTTTTACAAAACCAAAAACCATGGGTAATTCAATCAACTCCTTAAAAGTGATATCATAACTACTGAAAGATCAATTAGTAAAAAAATATGACCAAACATGTCTCCCAATTTCCACGAGTCTTCCATAATTAGAAATGTAATAGGGAGAAGAATAGAAATAGAGAACTAAAGGTCAGTATAGTTCCACTATGAATCAAGATACGAACTTTAATGATTTTTTATTTTTTTCAATGCAGTTGGACATGGGTATTCATAAATTCAATTTTTGACCGTTAGGAGAAAATGTAAAAATTGGAGTTTTAATAGACATTAGCTGTTTTAAAATTTTAAATGGATTTAAAATGATTATTTAAAATAATAACATAGATAATAACATTTAATAAAGAAGTTATAATAAGTAAAATTTTAAAATTGTACTATAACTTTGAGTTCTTAATATATTTAAAATATGATTCAATTAAAGTGGTTTCAAAAAATAATTTGACTTTTAAGTGGGGAAAATAATCAAATAATATATATATATATATATATATATATAATTTTACTTTTTTGGTTTTCTTATGTTTAGAAATATTTTAGAATATTTTTACTAAAACAATTACACAATTAAAAACAACTAACCATTGGTAAAACTTGCACCAAAACTTAGGTGGGAACTAAGTCCAAGCCCTCGGGTCATGTGGGAACTTAGGTGAATATCACCATTCAAGACCATCTTGAAAAATTATGTGTTTTAAAATTTTAAATGGATTTAAAATGATAATTTAAAATAATAATACAGATAATATCATTTAATAAAAATGTTTTAATATGTAAAACATTTAAAATTATAATATAACATTGAGTTATTAATATATTTAAATATGGTTCTTTAAAATTGGTATGAAATAATATATTGACTTTTACGTGGTGTAAATAAACTAATAAAAATATATATGTGAAATGTTACATTGTAACATTGCCTATGTTTTCAAATTATTATGAAATTTTTTATAAAAAAATTACCCAAGTATACACAACTCACCATGGGAAGACCATGAACCACTCATTATGTTGGAATTAAGGCCAAGCCCCAAGGTTGTGGAAGAAATATAGTTCATAGAACTATGCAAGCCCAGCTAGACCAGTGATGTCAGGCTCGTGTATAGGGGACTCCATGTTTTAGTCCATGTATAGGGGGTATATTTTCCTAGTGGGAGGTCATGTATAAGGATCCCAGGGTGTGTGTGATTGTGTCATTAGGGGGGGGGGGGAATTCATGTCTAGGACTATAAATAGTGTCGAGTTTTGTTGGGGTTTCTATGTGAGATGGGTTTTCACCTGAGTGATGTGATCTGAAATGTCTGATCAAGACCATACTCATTTATGCTATCCATCCAATCTCTCAATTGCCATTCCACTATTCATCTTCTCTAATTTATTGAACTAGCAGATCATTATTCCACTAATATCCTTTCATCATCTATTTTTTATCTTCTTCATTTTCCCTCCCTACACCAGTAGGTCAAGCTTCCAAGAATTCCTCCATTGTCGAAGTCTCATTCAACCAGGTCCTAGCTCGATTTTTTTCTTCCAAAAAAATTACATATATGAAATATAAACAATAAACAAAAAAAACTTAGATTCTAAAGGAATACTTATATATATAAATTAATATATCTCCAATATAAACCAAATGATTGGGTTATAAAACAATCTCAATTTATTTGGTTTTTCAAACTTTCAACCCCTATCTATGTTTAAAAATATTATATTAAGAAATAAAAAATAATACGTATCAAAAACATACCATTTTAAAACTACTTAGTTTTATTATTTTATATAAATGGTACTTATCACTAATGGCGATAGATACCAATAATATATATAAATCTTTTTTTATATAATCCCTCAATGTTTCACATTGAACACCTGAACCATTTATAAATGTTATACCCTCTTTGATTCTCTATGTGTCCAGCTATCATCAACCATGGATTCATGTTCATTTGTGGATAGAGATTTTTTATAATAAATTTTTCAAAATTTATATTTCTTTTAAGGGTTATATTTTTATTTATAAAATTCATATATATGTATTCTTATGTATATTTTTACATTAAAATTTTATAATAAAAGCATGTAATAATTTTCATAAATATTATCAAGACAATTTTAGAAAACATAAATTTCTATTTTTTGTTATTAAAACATTAGTTTAAATGAATATACTTCTATGGATAATTTAAATTCAACCATAAATTTATTTATATTCAAATAACTATATGCAAGGAATCAATTTACGAATGAATTATTTTATAAGCTATTTTAAAAAAATAAAATTTGTTTTTTACTGTTAACATTAAATTTTTTTCTTTTATAAAAAAAATATTCAGGAGATAAGTGATATTAATATGTAAAGGTTATCATTTTATGTGTATCATTTGTTTAAAAATGATAAATCTTATCATTTTATGTGAACTAATCATTTTGCAGTAAATTGTAAGTGATTAAAGCTATCATTTTTTGTGAGAATTATTTTTATATGTCAATGAATTTCATTTATATCATTAAATGTCCATAATATAAGTTATCATTGAAATCCCATGAATTTTTATTTAAGTATTCATTTAATTTTTTTATAATTTATATTAACTTTTTCATTAAGAGCATCCCTTTTTTAGTCTGGATTTATCATAATATTATTTATAAATTCATTAAAAATATGATTATACAAAGATGAAAAATTGGTAAGATTATTTTCCTCTAAAAAAATAATTTATCTATGATTTTGAAATTATTTCTGGGTTATGATTGAAAATGTAATGGCTATTAAAAGGTTTTCTTAATATTGTAACTAGAGTGTCGAATGATATGTTATGGAATAGGTAGTAAACACATGACCTTAAGGGGACACTATGACATTTTATATTTGGCTAAGTGGCCTTATGGTTTTCTTATGGACTATTTGGTATCATGATTAATCCATAAAAATTATTATTTTAAATAGGAAGAAATCCAATGTTGTATTTACAAATAATTATTTAAAAATATTTTGGAAAATAATGGTTTTCAAAATAATATGAACTTGTTATATTTCAATGTTTTGAAAACCTATTTCTAAGTATTCATTTTATCAATTTAATTGTTTTGAAGGTGATGACTAATTATTTTAAAACCCATTACTAGGAAAAATAAATATACTTTTTTTTAAGAATATTTTTCATAGGGTTTGTAGAATTTTAATTGGCAATTATTTCAAATAAGAAGCCAATGAACATGAAGAATTTAAGTGTATTTTTATAAAGATTTATGAAATTTTAATGTATATGTATAATTTTCCAAAACATAGATTTGAAAAGGTATTTTCATGTAAAAATATCAATGTATTTATATTTTTTCTTTTATAAATAATTCACAACATTTTTATGTCCAGAATTTGGAAGCTTGGGTTCAAGTCTTCACAAATAATGTCACTAATATGTTATATCCTTCCAAGGAAGTTATAGATCAGTATTTTTGACATAAGCAACTAATTAACCACTATCATCCTGGTATATAAGGTAATAGTTGTCTCACTTTATGGAGAGGTTACTAAAATGGTTTCATTTTGAGATTGGGGCCACCTACCCGGATGAATTATCATTGTAAATCCAATTTCTATATCATTAACCACTACAAAACATCATGAGAATTTTCCAGGGTTGGGGATATCCCTTTATTTAGGTACTCCTATATCATTTTATTCACCATCTGGTGTTATAGTCATTGGGTGGGTGATAATGTATATCAATGCGATAAAGTTGAGGCAGTTATAACAATTTAATTGAAAAAATTTATTTACAGTACCACTGGTTGGTGATTCATTAAAGTCATTAAAATAATTAAATTGACCGTATAAAAATTATGGACCTTGATCATTTTATGAAGGTTTTGGGGTACAATAAAAGTGGTTTTCAGGCCCATTGACAATTTTTTTTTCATTTTCTTTAGGAAAATCCTTTGAACTAGACCAATGAAATCCCAAAATCTATAGAGAGATAATCATTTCACGTGTAATTTATAATTGTAAATTAAAAAATACCTTAACTTGATAATTATTTCTACATTAATGAATTTAGTCTCTAATCTTGGTGTACTGTTGTAAGGTTTAATAATTCAAAATATAATTCCTCTACTTGTACCCATATGTACTACGTAAATATTAGAATGTCGCCAATAGAACTCAGGTTTATTGCATGAAATTTCTAATTGAATTGAATAATTCACCATTTATTTCAATAATAATTTTTTCAGGATTGATTTATTATTTATCTTATTTTCATAGACTTTATATGGGTAATGATGATTTTCTCTTTTTCCAATGAACATTTTAGAGAAGATTAACTATGTTCTTGAGATAATTATCTAGATAAGAATATTTCCTATACCCTTTCACCATCTTAGGAAATTATAGATACCCAAACTTAACATACATAGATATTATATCATTTTAGATAAATATTCAGAACATTAAAAATATACATGCCTAAGGACCATAATAGTTCAGTTTCTTTAGAGTCTTGGAAACATAATCATTTAACTTGGTAAAATATATTCATCATCTCTCTTAAAGGTATCCCCCTCTTGTAATCCTTATTAAAACAATTAATTATAACCATGGAAAATGAAACCTAACAAAGGGTGTGAGCTCAGATGATCACTAAGTGTAAACAAGGGAGATATATAAGCATAACATGAGCTTTAGGGTATGACAACCTGATATTAACATTAGAGATCATAAACTGCATATCAAAGATCATAATCAAGAGTCACGGAATAAATATTAGTAATTAATAAAACTTGAATCATAAGGATATCAATATCATAATCCATGAGATCATAACATAATCATTGGACATCTTATTTTGGAAGACATGTAAACATATAAAATGATTTCCATATTAGTCAAGGATTAATTCCAAGGCTATATTAGTTAATTGGGCTCACTCCCCAAACCATATTAGTAGTCAAGGCTCACTCCCATTACCATATTTGTGGAAAAAATCCTTTACTGAATCGGGTCCACTCCCTGTTCTTTCCCTATATTATGGAACTATGTTCACTCCTCATTTCAGCCCTATATTACTGAACAATGTTCACTCCTTGTTCCAACTCTATATTATTGAACTGAGTTCACTTCTCATTCCGGACATGTACTACGAAACTGAGTTTACTCCTCATTCTAGACCAATATTACTGAGCTGTTTTAACTTCCTTTTCTAGCCTTGTCATATTAAACTGAGTTCACTCCACATTCCATCCCCTTATTACTGAATTGGTTTCACATACCATTCGAACCCTATCACACTAGTGATATATAAATATTTACCTAATACATTGGAGGGTGATATAATTTTCACCAATATCATAATTAAATCATACATATTTGTGCATTACACATTAATCTTTTCCTGACCCATAAAAAGAGATGGGTTTTATGAACATTATATCATAACCGATGAAATGAACTGGGTATCGTAATCATTTAATCATATCAGAACCTATGTAAAATAGATAGGTTTAATAATAATTTCACCTTAGAATAACGAATTAATGGACTAGGGGTTTATAAGAATTTATCATGGTATAACCTATTTAAGATAAATGGGTTTGATAAACATCAAGTGATCAAAAACATAAACCATTCCTAGAAATAATATGAATATTGTCCTTAGATCATATACTTAGTAAATAATAAACTATTACTAAAGATGTAATATTATATGGTAAATGATTTTGAAAGATCACTTAGAAAATCACATTTTAAAACATATAATATTTTCTAAATCCTTTTCTTTAGAAGCACTATAAAAACATATTAATAAATCATGAAAAATATTTTACAACATTTATTGAGGAAAATATTATTTTTTTATTTTAAAAAAAATACTCTTTAAAACATAAAGACTTTTGAAAAACTATTTCTTTGAGAATATCTTTGAAAACATATAAAATATGATTTAAAACATCATGAAAACCCTTTTCCCTGAAAAATTATTAAATAATCATAAGAGCATTTTGAAAACATTTTTCTTTCAAAACATATAAAAGAAGATTAAAAATGATTTTGAAAACAATTTTGTTTCAAAATAATTTAAAAACAAATAAATAAATATATAAAACAATTAAAACACTTTTCAGAAATATGTTTTTGAAAATATTTTTAGAAAACGTTATTTTGAGAGAACACATATTTCTAATTGAATAGAGAGATAAAGTAGGAATCTACTAAAAAATTATTAATTATCTTAATTAAAAAAGAGTGGTAAAATTATAATGGTACATGAATATTTCATTAATAAAAAGAGAAGAATAAAATTCATGAGTGTTCTTGAGATATAGATTATAATATTTGTTCAATGGAAGCATAATCATAAACAATCTGAATAAATGATGTGATTGTAGTATTAATCTATTACTACTTTGGTAACATTAAATTATGACTCCCATAATTGAATAAAATTATATGAAGCCTATAATATCATTAAATTAATAAAATTCATGACATAACACATCAAAGTAATTATAAACACAACATAAAAAAATAAAGGTGAATAACTTGACATGTATCTTAATTAAGGAAAATTGACACCACCCTACTTTACCGATTTGGTCACTTCTGAAATATAAACACCATGAAAGAGAAATCATCAAATAAATATTAAATATAAATAAATTTGGGAATAAGTATCATATAATATATTTATGTAATTATACACACAACACAAAATAAATAATGGTTGAACATGGCATGCAGCTCATGGATAATAAAAAGTGAGATAAAAAAACTTACCGTATGTCTTGAATTTATTTGAACACGTTAAAACCTCTCGTTTAAAAAATATAAGTTTATTATAACCCTAACAACAAACCATATTATTATTTTTAATAGAATATATTATTTTATTATGACTTTATATAACATGTTCATTATTAATCCCATGTTAATGTTACGTTTCGAGTAATATCCGCTTTGTTTTTTGCAAACATTTCAACTTGTTATTATTGATCCTGTTACTTTGATCATTATTTAATTATTTAAATAATGTAAAACATGATTTAAATATCATATATATTAATTATATAAATATTTATAACCATATATGAAATATATAAATATGAAATGTAATACACTGTTCATGGATATGATAGGCTGCATGCATGCATGAATACTGTTTCCGTTTTATTATCATATTGAAATAAATAAATTAAACTTCATATATATATATATATAATATCACTCCAATAAAATTATTATTTATAATATATCATATAATTTATTTAATATAATCCTTAATATATTCCATGTAATGTGTGAAGGAATCACATCGCTTTTAGGAGGTAGTCTGTACGTCCAGAAATGAAGTTATCGTATTTAGACAAACTTGAAATAATGAAGGTATTTTTTATATAATAATTTTATAAGATTAAATAAATCATAAATATCACATATATATATAATATAATGATAGATTTTCCATCATAATTCCCACCTATGAGAGGTGGTAATGGAAAACTGAATGACATCATTTTGTGAGGCGGTAGTCTGCCGTACACCTGAACAATAAGTTCAATACCCATTAGATGAATGAATTAAAAAGTGTAGTTATAACCCTTATAAAAAACATATAAGTATATTTATGATACTCTAGTTATTATATAATAATGTAATAATAATATTTTAGAGGGTGGATAATGAGAATAAAACAAAGGATCTTAAGGAATGATGTCACCTCTTCTTCGGGTAACTTATCTTGGTTTGCTCCAAAGGGATTCCTTGGTTGGATTTATGAAAAAAGGATTAATATAGGATCAATTTAAAGATGTTGGGAGATTATTTGATCATATTTTGGGTGATACAAAGGGATTTATAGGTGTTAATAAGTGGTAGGGGTGTGTTTCTTTTTATAGTAGAGGAGGAGTGACATTCTTGTAAATTTTGGAAAAAGGATTTCCAGCCACATTTTTCTCATGTAAAGATTCTCGAATAATGGTAAAAATTAGATAAAATGGATGATATAGACAAAATATTAACATACAATGTGCTTTTAAAAAGTCTCTAGGTCATTTTGGGCCTTAATATTTGGTCATAGTCTGTTGGTAGGCAACTTTTTCTCTTAAACCCTGTAATTAATTTTAATCACATTCACTAATATTTTTGGTCAAAAACTATTTTAAAATTATTATAAATTTTAAATTTTATAAATTACAATTATTTAATTAATTTTTATAAATTTTAGTCTTATAAGCGTAATAAATTAATTTAAAAATGATCCCAAAGATGGCACGACAATGTGGGGTTTTAAAGAGAAAATGTCCAAAAGTTTGAAATGTTTTTATTTAAAATTTCATTTTTAAATTTGTTCCAATGAACTAAATTAGAATACGCTATGTAAAATTTATCTAATTATAAATTAGAAATAATTCAAAACTTAATTTAACTATATAAATAAATTATATGAAAAATTAGTTTTGAATTAAAATTCAGTGTTTTTTACTATTCATCAAAAAATGAAACTTCTAAGAAAACTACCAAAAATTCACCCAATGCATATTTTTACGTTTAATTTCAAAATTGAATTTTATTTTTTCAAATTAAAATTATAAAAGTGTTAAAAATTCTATTTAAAATTGGTTTTCCATTAAAGGGAAGTAAAATTCCATTTTAGAAAAATAAATAAAATTGGATTTATTCTTATATTATAAAAACAAAATATATTAGATGAGTATAAAAAATATATATTTCATAAATAATATACAAATTTTATTCCAATAATTAATAAAAATTGGTTTTTTTAATTTTTATGATAAAATTGTGTTTTTAAATAGAAAATAGTTGTCTTGGAAAATTAATTTCATTATTCTCAAATAGTTATTAATTAACTTCTTCTATTTAATAACCAAAATATTAATTTTATACACATGTGAAAATAATATTTTCAAAATTTAATTAAACTTATTTGAAATTTATGTTTCAATGGATAGATGGATACTATAAGATACTTTAATTATCATATAAATAGTATATTTTAGTTTGGTAAAAACTCACCCTTACGTGTAACACAAGCTATTGAAGGGACTCATTATTGACTATAATACAAGACAAACATGGTTTTTCATGTACCACAATCTAGTCTAAGCGTTTCATGTAATTAAATATTAACTTATTGTTGTGTATAACATAGGAAGTTTTTTTGGTTTTATATAAAAAAACATTATTCAGTGTTGTATGAAATATAAAATATCAACAAGATTATATCAAATCAAAAAAATATTCCACTAAAGATCTGGGTGTTACATTCTATGCCCATAAAATGAATTTTCCCTCCAAATTCTTCTAGGTTATTAAAGGTATAATACTAGAAAGTCCCTTTTATTGAAACTCACATTATAAAAATGAATACTAAAAAATCATTTACAAAGGGAATGTTGGAAATGTGATGGTTACTCAAAGTAACTCATAAATAGGATTCCACATTGTAGAAAATTGGTGGCTAGTGAAAAAATGGACATGGAATGGAAGTCTAACTATAAAATTTTGATAGAGAGTGATATAGAACATAGTTAGGAGAAATTTAACAATCACAAATTCATAACCCAATGGGGATTAAGAAAGGTCATTTATATCCTCAAAAATGATGATAACCTGACAAAATTTTCTTTCATGACCCTTTTTCCTAATGTTTAAGAATTTTCACTAAAATATATACTTACATGATCTTAGGAAAAAAATACCCTTTGTTGTTACTTGATAAACTTCCACTTCAAATCTTATTCCAAGAAATGAATGTGAATTTTTCATTCTTAAGGAATTAACAGATCATGATATCCCTAAATAGAATGATATTTCATTCCATTTATCATTATCACAACAGAAGGTTATCACAAGTTATGAATCATTCATAAATTCCTATATAGTAAGATAATAACATGATTTATAAAATCTCATCTGGAGTTTAACATAAACCATTACTTAAATGGTAAACCATATAATACTTACAAAAGTTGTAAGACCAACACATTAGAAATACGATCACTAAATTTCTAAAAAATATATTGGCATTGATCCCCCATATATCATAAAGTATTTCTTGGTTGTCACATACAAAACATGTGAATACCTTAATAATGTATTCTCATGACACATGGTAATAACCTAAAATAACAATAATCCTTATTGAAAACACACATGTTTCCTTATTCCAAATTTTATCAGATATATTTTATAAATCCAAAAATGTTTTAAACTTCATCAGTGGTAGCATAAACCACTTTCCATGAAATCCTTTACCAATTATAAGGTAATAAATACCATCCAATTTATCTATTCATAACCTAGATATATTTATCCAAAAATAATCATCTCAACATAAGTAACATAATAAGGGTTATCTTCCCTTAGCTAAAATGTCACCTTTACATTAAATTTATTTATTTTCCATAAAAAATTAAGCATAATCTTGAAAATATTTAGTAATAAACAATAACTGAAACATACTTACACAATTCATCATTCATAATCCTTGAATCCAAATACATAAAAAATTCAATTATTCTACTTCATTTTTAAGCCATAATAAGGATACCTCATCCTATTACTTGATACCTATTTCCTTTAACATTTCACTTATAGTATCATCATAATCTGTAATATAACCATTACTCATACCTCCATTATGATTGTCTTTGGTAGCTTTATAATTTTATCATCGATTTGTATAATGACCATTAATTCCACACTAAAAGCATTTAACCATCAATAATGTGTTAGGGAGTCCAATATTATCTTCCATTGCATTGACCAAACTCTTCATTTTTCCTTTATAGTTACATTCTTTGTGTTTTTCTTTTCCACAGTCAACACATCTTATTGGTCCTCTAAGACATTCACATGGGTGAATCCTTCAACATTCTTGACACAAAAGAAACTGAATATTCTTTCCTCTATGGTTTCCATTACCCTAACTTTTAGTGACCCCCTCTTTATATTCTTCGGTGAGTCTGAGAGTTGGTTAAGGTACACATTTTTAATCAAGTTATGTGAAAACTGATTGGGGATGATCACAATATCCTTCACTCAAGTGATCAACCCATTTAACTAATCATCAAAAAATTCCCACTACCTTTAGCGTTAACACAACTTCTTCTAGTTACCACCATTTACTAAAACTATTAATCATAGCGTGATCATCACTTATCAAAGATTTAAACCACATAATCCTGAAAAATCACTACTCAAATATAAAAATTATGACACATTCCTATGAAACCTTAGACTTATCCTTAGAGGAATCCATAGATACATCCTTAAGAATATCCCTAGGGATCTCATTAATGGTTTCTCATCATAGTCTAAAAATGTTGACTAAAACTTTTCTTTAATACTAACTATAGAGGACCATGCTTAAAATTCAAGGATATTACATCATTTTATATGAATAATCATCACATTACACAAATACATGCTCAATGATGGAAAAAGTTTAGTGTCTTTGGAAACATAGAAACATAATCTTCTAACATGGTGAAAGATATTAAACATATTCCATAAAGATATTCCCCTTTATTACATCTAAAAAAAACCATTATTGATAACTTTGTAAAAGGAAAAATAATAAATGGGTGAGATCATATGCTCAGTTTTGATAAAAAGGGAGATATATAAGCATAACATGAACATAGTGGTATGAAAACATGATCATAACATTGGAAGACCATACCCTATATATCAAAGATCATAATCAAGATTCATGGAATAAATATCGGTCATTCATAATAAATTAATCATAATAATATAAAGAGCATAATCCATGAGATCATAACATAAGATTAAGACATGTTATGGTTATAGACACATAAACATTGTAAATGGTTTCAATAGTAGTCATGATATAATTTCAAGGCCATCTTAGTGGAATGGGTTCACTCCCCAAACAATATTAGTAGTCAAGGTTAACTTTCAAGACCATTTAAGGGAAAAAGTCCTTTACTGAACCACATTAAATCCCTATTCTAGCTCTATATTACTGAACCAAGTTCACTCCTCATTCGAGCCCTGTATTACTAAACTGAGTTCACTCCACATTCTAGTAGTATTTTATGGAATCAAGTTTATTCCTTATTCTAGACAGATATTACTTATCTAAATTTACTCCTCTTTATATCCATGTATTACTGAAACAAGTTGATTCCTTATTTTATCCCTGTATTACCGAACAAGTTTCACTTCTCATTCTCTCCTTATAATACTGAACTGAGTTCACTCCTCGTTTTAGCCATGTATTACTACACCGAGTTCACATCATATTCCATTACCATCATACTCCTTAGATATAAACCATTACCCAATTCATTGTAATGGGATTTTGGACCCACCCATCTCATAATGAAATCAAACATATGTGTGCTATAAAACATTTATCTTATAATGACCCATAAAAAGAGACTAGTTTTATAAAAACAATATCATAACCCATGAAATTAAATGGTTATCATAAAAATTTAATCATATCATAACCTATTGAAAATATATAGGTCTCATAATAATTTCATCATATAATGAACCATTAAAGGATTCAGGTTTCATAATAATTTATCATGGTATAAGCTTTTGAAGAGAAATATTTTTCAGAAAAATCATTCCATAAAAACATAAACCATTAAGAAAAATAAAGTGAATGGTGTATATGGATAATATAACTAGAAAATAAAAAACTATTACCAAGAATTTCATATTAGATATAGAATGATTTTTAAATATCACTTAGAATATCACTTTTTAAAACATATAACATTTTCAAAATCCTTTTCTTTGAAACCAAATTGAAAACATATAAAAGAATCATGAAAAATCATTTAAAATTTTTTTTGAGGAAAATTTATTTTTTTATTTGAAATAATTTATCATTAAAACATAAATCATTTTGATTTTTTTTTTCATTTAATATATATTTGAAAACTTATACATGAATCTTTGAAATATCATGGAAACATTTTTCCTTGAAAACTTATAAAATAAGTGTAGAATAAATTGGAAAACATTTTTCCTTGAAAAATTATAAAAGAATCTTGAAAATAATTTTGAATGCATATTTATTTAAAAATACATAAAAAATATAAATAAATCTTGAAATAATTTTAAAAACTTTTTAAAAATAATTATTTTGAAAACCTTTTTACAAAAAAATGTTTTTAATGAACAAATATTTCCAACCAAAAAAGAGTGATAAAGTCCAATTTTCCTAAACAAACATTCATAATTATCTTAACTACAAAAGAGGGGGAAATGTTACCAATAAATGAATATAATAAGAATAACCCTATTATATGTAAATTAATTAGTGTTCATGAGATATGGATAATAATATTTTATCAAAAAAATCATAATCATAAACAATCTCGATAAACAATAAGATTGTATCAACAAACTATTACAAATATGGAAACTTTAAATCATGGTCCCATTAGAAAAATAAAATTAAATAATGATTATAATATCATGAAATGATTAAAATTCATGATATAAATTTTCAAATAAAATATATAAACCTCATAGATAAATATTAGTTCATAACACAATTGTGTTTCAAAGAAGGAGAATTGAGATAAAACTACTTTACTGTTTTGGAAACTTTTGAGACATAAACCCCATGAAAGAGAAATAATAAGATGGATATATAAATGAATATAAATTTAATTATATGTATCAGATAATACATTCATAGGAATTATATTCACCACACAAAATAAATGAGTGGTGAATATTGCATGCATCTCAAAGATAATAAAAATGTGAGATGAGAAAACATTTACCATATGTCTGGAATTTCATTGTACAAGGTAAAAACTCATGTATAATAAATATAAGTTTATTATAATTACACCATATAACCATATTATTATATTTTTAGAGCTTATTTGAGAATATTTTTGGTGATAAAAAGGACTTTATAGGTGTGAATAAGTGGGAGGGGTGAGTTTCTTTTTATAGTGGAGGTGGAGTGACATTCTTTAAAATGATTGAAAATAGAATTCCACCAACGTTTAAATAATGTAAATTGGATTCAATAATTTTTATAATTCAAGTAAATTGATGATAGAGTTAAAATAAGTACATCTATGGGCTTTTGGACAAGTGTCCAGGTCATTTTGGGCCTTAAAATTAGGGCATAGTCATTTATTAAGATAATTTTTCTCTTAATTATTGTAATTAATTTTAATCCCTACCACTAATATTTTTATCATAAAATATTATAAACTTATTGGAAATTATAAATTATTATAATTCATAATATTAAATCCTATTTTCCAAATTTCAATAACATAAGTGGCATAAATTAATTTAAAATTAATCCCACAAATGGGACGACAAAGAGAGTTTTTGAAGAGAAACATGCCAATAGTTTGGAATGTTTTTATATTAAATTTGACATTATAATTGGTTCCAATGAAATACATTTTATTAATTAATGTATAATTTATCCAATTATACTTTTAAAAAAAATTAAAACATAATTTAACTATATATGAAAATTATATTAAAAAGAAGTTTTGAATTACAGTTCAGTGTTTTACACTATTCATAAAATAATAAAGCTTCCCATAAAAATGAAAAAAAGTCATTCAATGTAAATTTTAATATTCCAATTTAAAAAATAAATTTCTTTTTTTCAAATAAAATTTATAAAAGTGTTAAAATTTAGATTTAAATTTGATTCTTTATTAAAAGGAGGTAAACTTCCTTTTTTTTGAAAATAACATAAAATTGGTTTTATTATCATCTTATACATATCAAATATATTAAATGAGTATAAAAAATATTTATTGAATATATAATATAATTTTTTTAATAAAAAAATTAATAAAACGTGGTTTGTTTAATTTATTTAGAAAATACTTTGTTTGTATATAGTAAATTTGTTTTATTAAAAAAGTATTTTTTGTATTTTCAAATAGTTCTTACATTCACTTATAATAATTGATGACCCAAGTTTTAGTTTTATACACATGTGTATGTATTATTTTCAAAATTTAGTTAATCTTATTCATAACATCCATTTCAATATCTAGATGGTATCAATAATAATATTTGAATAATTATATTAATAGTCTATTATAGTTCGATAAAAACTATTCCTTGTGTATAACATATGATATCAAAAGGATTCAGCATTGTGTGTAATACAAGCCAAAACTAGTGTTGTTCATACCAAAATCTAATCTAAGTGTTGTGTGTAGTAAAATATCAATTTTTTGTTGTGTATAATACATGCAAAAATTATTTATTTTTTATAAAAAACAATATTCATTGCGCGGTGAAATGAAAAATATCAAAAATATTAAATTATCTCGATAAGAATATTTCAAAAAATCTTGGGGAGTTATAGAAATGATATAAGTTGGGTTATATACATAGGGTTAGACCATTAGTTATTGCAAAATTACCCTTAACTAATTTATTTATTCTAAGTAAACCCCATATCAAATAATAATAATATCAATTTTATTATATTCTATGATGTGCTTTAATTTGTAGATAGTTAAATATCATAAATAAATCGATATTTATTTAATGAACATCAATTAAAAGATATCATTTCCATCTAGTACCTTAACACAACTAATCAATCCTCACCATCATTTATTGAACCATGAATAATACATATTTATTTAAATAGTTAAATAGATTTTTAATATTCAATAACTTATTAAATTGTATTCAGTAACTAAAGAATGCATATTTAGTACAATATGTATTATATTCAAAGACTTGGTAATAAATATTTATTTTTTATTCCCATAAATAAATAAATATTCATATTATTATATTCACTAGAGGTATATAAATAAATATTTATTTATTACCCTGTGAATAATTAAAAAGAGATAAATAAATATTATATTCATCGGTATTTTGAATTAATACTTATTTAATATTCAACTCAAATATATATTCTATCTCAAATATTACTGGTGACTGAATAATTATGATAAATGAATTCAGAATAATTATTATTCCTTTGTCTTAAGAATAATATTCATTTCTTATATTTAATCGAATAGAATTTAACTGAGATTCCTAGATACACTTTGTGTATGACCCTCTAGGACTATATCATAGTGGTATTATGTTAGATGGTCAAATGTCAGATATCAACTTATAGAAACATGTTGAAAGACCCATAATGAAATAGAATAATTTAAAAAATCCAATAAACGTATACAAATTCTTATCATATAATATAACATTTTTATCCATATATAATATTAAAAATGATAAATACTCTTTTATTGAACCTATTTACTTGATATATCTTTATTTGGACACTTAAAATGAACTCATCGATGAATCAAGATAGACATGGATTTAATTAAAAATTTCCATTTCAATTTATGGGTATGATATATCATCTTTCATTAAATTATAAGGGAAAATCCTATGTTTGATTATTTATTAATTTTCTATCAGTCACGACACACCCAATGTGTCACGAATTGACCTAATATGGGGCTCAAGTCGCAACTACCCCAAGCCTTTGTTTATAGAACAAGGGGTGGAAACAAGAACTAAAGACATAACTAACTCGGGGAGGCCTTTAACTAAGTACCTGCACAAACACACACAAACATCTCTATGAAAAAGAACAGAGGGAAAGAATAAAAGATGAAACACTACTCTAAAGTAAACAAAGAATGCATAAACCACCAGATAGTATAAAAGTACGGAAGTGTAGACAGAAAAGTAAAGGGAAAAAATACATTCCCAACTAGAAATGTGTCCAAACATAACAGAAAACTAGAATAGTAAATAGTTGAAATAAGTAATAGCTCCTAAATCCTAATCTATGAACACTGTACGTGGTCTAAGCACCTAGTATCCCTATCCTCCTCTATAGTCAAAATCAACCTGTCTGTCATCTGTATAAGAAATGATACATGCGGGAAAAGACCATATGGGGGTGAGTATAAACATACCATGCAGGATTCCCCAAAAGCTGAAGGGGATAAGTAAGAGACACAGTAGAAGTGAAATAATGTAGATAGAACAGGGTATAGTGAAATAGTATAGCTCAACCCACAAATAATGAAAGTAAGATCATCCATGTATAAGTGGATAAACATGGTTATTATATGAACTTTTTGTCAAGTCTTCTACACCTATATCAAGAGAGTAGATTAAATGAACCCATAGAAGATGAACACGGAAAGCATGTGGCATACCCTGGATGTCTTCACCTCTCTTGGAAATAGAGTTTCCAAATTCAATTCATGGATACAGAAGAAGGATAAATATATATATCCTCAGTCAAGAATCCCAGATGAGAGAGTAAGGGGATCTCTATATCATAGCTTAGCTGAGGAATAAGAGTATACAATATTTTTAAAATTCTATAGATGATGAATTGAATCTCACATGCATGTATGAAGAAGTATTATAGAGGAACCACACTCTGGTTTGATAGGGGAGTACCATATCCATCAGAATCATGATCATGGAGGACCCCCACCCTGGTAGGATAAGGGGATACTATCTTCATGAAAAGAAGTTTGGAGGACCTGCACACTTCTATGATAGTAGAGTACCATCTATAAAATCATTGGAACCACATTCTATTACTATAGTAGAGCACAATCACTATTTCTTCACTCTATGTACAGAGGACCTATATACTGATACGACAGAGGAGTACCATCTCCATGTGTAGAGGACCTAAGACCTAGTACCACACAGGAGTACTGCCTCCATCTAGACGTTGATTATCTCTTCTAACTACTAACACCATCATGAACTACCTAAAGGAGCATCACACTTATAACATCTCACATCATATCTCTAATCCCAATATGGAGGTCACCATCACACTCTATAAAGAGAAAACACTCAGGATGGATTATTTACTTGCCCAATTCGGATGCTTGGTGAGAGAGACACATTTCACCGTATAAAAAAATATTCTTCACAGACCCCATACATGATTCTAAATTATGTATACTTTATATTGGCCTTAAGATGTTTTTCTAAAAATTAGGGTCATGACACCACTGATTGTTCATCAAATGAACGTCATAAGGAGGAAATATGTTAGATACAATACTCCACAACAACACTAATAATATTAATATTATTCATAGGAGTTTGGTGCACCTAATACACAAGACTTAATTAGGTATAAAACATTAGTATTGAAATGACCGTCTCAAGGTCAGGGTTATACGGCTGTAGACAGTGCGTCAATCAAACGTCATATGAAGGATTTATAATAGAAAACCCTTTTTAATAGTATTATTATTATTATTATTATTGCTAATATTATTATATATATTTATTATTATAAATAATAATAAATTGTAAATGTGGATAGAGGGCTACACCACCCCCCTTTATCCACATGCATGCAACACCCCCTTGATTTCATATCCTTTATTTATTTATTTATCTTTTCCATCCTATATCTCATCTCCCTCTTATCTCTACTCTCTATATTATCATTCATCCACTATTCCAAGCAGAAAACCCCAACTTCCCCTATTATTAGGTTGAATACCATAATATTCCACCCGTATGATATGATGCGACACTGAAGAACATGACTCCCAGATTACACCGCCCAAATGCCTCTCTAGTGAGCCACTATACCTTCACCTTGACTTGATGAACCTGATGAGTCGACCATCCGTTGGACCTCTCACACCTTCGGTTTGAATGAACATCATCTATCACATTATGAAGATTCTTCTTGACTCATCATACTTCATCACCAACCACATTCATGGGTTTTATTTCTTAAGACGATCCATATTGAGTCGAACCTCCATCCAAATTGATGTTCAGTGGTGGTAACTTGAATAACGAAGGATAACAAAAATTAGAACAATATAAATTGATGGCTGTGTTATTTTTTTCCATCATTGACATGATTCAACAATGATATTAGTTATCAATTAAATAAATTCAGTAGTGAATAACTCTAATTTCTATAAAAAACATGTTGGATAGAACAACAGAAGAACGATCCGTGAATTAATTTTTGAAATGATTAATTCATGTTCATATCTAATTTTGAATGGGGATAATAACACAAAGAAAAGTACAACCTCAAAGTTGAATCATTTTATGATGAGGAAATCACTTTAAAATGGAGGATAAGATCTGTTTAATTCTTCATTTTTCGATTCATCTTGATCCAATTATTTGTTGTTGTCTGATCTAGGTTTGTTATCAGATAAGGACGGAAGAGCTCTGGATTTCTTCTAGAAATTATGTTATAAACCATGGATAAATCTGCATGGAGATACTTTTAAAGAGTATATATTTTTATTTAAAAACAAATTAATTAATTTTATAATTAATTTACTCATTAAACTCAATGTAAAGACCCAGAATTTCCATGTATTTTTTTTAAAAATAAATGGGATTTTTACAAGTCCTAAAAAATTGATGTTATGTGATTTCGAGGCTCAGAGTGCCCAGAATAAATTTATGAACTTCTTTTCAGGTATATTCAATAAATGTGCGAGCAGGTTTTTTCTAAATTTTAAACCAGTGCTTAGAATTAAAATCTGAGGGTACCGTTGAACTCGCGGCGCTGGTTATCACTTAAGGATACTTTCACCTCTACAACAGTTGGTCGAGGGTGAATGTTAGTTTTTGGATTTTTCATGAAGGAATAAAAAGAAAAATAAAATTGTGAAAACTTTGTATTTTTATTTGCAACACCCATGTGGCTATTGGGTGGTGGGGTCCACTAGAACTAAACCTTTAAGAAGAAGTTTAGAATTGGGGACCACCCGAACCTAACCTCCCATGAGAGGTTATGGTGGTGGGGACTAACCGAGGCCTAAACCCCATGAAACCCCCCTTTAATTGGGAGAAAAACCTCAAATCCCTCATAAATGCAGGGAAACCTCTTCAAATACCTCATTAATGTAAATGAGCCTCTTGATCTTCCTCCACATTAATTATGCCAACCCTCCCCCACTTAATTATGCCAACATACCACTTAATTGAGCCAATTTAATTAATCCAATTCGAATTGTTCTAATAATTAAATTGGGGAAACACTTTTTATTATATTGGCTACCTATTTTATTTCTATGAGTTCTTATTTTGAAACATTCGTTGGCAAAGGAGAGAGAGCTCTTGGTGGGAGAAAACTCTCTAAAAAATAACACGTTCTTCCATGAAGAACGCTCCGCCAATGAATAATTCCGACCTTGACTTCAAGATTCTTCCTCAGGAATTCTTCCAAAATGGGACGTCCTTATCTATGGTGAATCGACGACCGTACTACCTTCTTGTGAAAACGACATCAAGTGTATGAGGTTTGGGTTTATTTTCTTGATAATTCATTCCATGTACTCCTGTATTTTGTTGTGTGGGTTGGGAACAAAATTTGCAGAAGATTATGGTTTCACGTTCATGCTTGTTCTTTTTGAACCACTTGCTACCTCTCTAAACACAGAGGGTGCGGGCCAAACAAACATGGCCTCACCACTCTGCCGTTATTCTTTGGTGTATTCTTCGAAATGGAGGAAGGTGACGAAAATGACGGAGGCGACGAAGCTGCCCCGCGGCCTCACCGAGCTGCCCTGGCCGACCCGCGGCCTCGCCATGCCACCCCGGCCGACACGCGGCCTCATCACGCTGCCCCGGCCGACCCACGGCCTCGCCACACCACTCCAGCCGACCCGTCGTCCGAACTGAGTTGCGCTATCGTCCGCCGAGCCGTGACACCATATGAGTTGAGTCGCACCGCCCTCCGCCGAGCTATGCCGCCGTACGAGCTGAGCCGCACTGCCGTCCGCAGTGCTGTACCGCCATCCAAGCCAAGCCACGCCGTCGTCCGCTGAGTCGTACCGCCGTCCGAGCCGAGCCGCGCCACCAAGCCGAGCTGCTCTTCCCTACTGACCGAACCTCTGCCGAACAAAGGCTGGTCCACTGACCCATGACTGGACCACCAAACCACGGCCGTCCCGCACCCCTCACGGCTAGTCTGTGTCCTCACGGTTGGTCCGCCGCCCCTCATGGCCGGTCCGCGCCCTCACGACCGGTTCGCGCCCTCACGGCTGGTCCGCATCCTCGTGGTACCCCACGACCGAGCCGCCCTCACGACCCTCATTGGCAGTGCTAAACCCAATGGGATGGGTCGATCAGAACTGGTGTGGTCCAACCGCGTCAGACCAGACCTGAGCCCACTACGACCCAATTACTTTATTTTGGCCATAACTTAGGCACCAAGCGTCCGTTTGAAGAACTATTAGAAGCTCTAGAATTCTTGGAGTGAGATAGTCCCTTTGAGTGATACCACACTAAGTATTGGATTGATATGGGGAACGGTAAGGTTGTATTGAGCATGAATCTAACCGGGCCCATGGGGCTAAAAGGCTAATAACTCACAGATCGGGCATCCGATTGACGTGACATCTATTACGTTGAGACCCCTATAACGAAGAGGATCTTTGAGATACTTCTTCGTGGGACTTCATGGAAGTTGGAGTATCGACCAGTAGATTGTGAAGTAGATCCTCCCAGAGACGAGTGAGCATAGTGCGGAGACCTAGTGACATGCTGAGACTTAACGACTGCTGACTGTTTCGACTCGGAGTGACTTGACAGGCCCAGTGGGGAGCACCTTGGTGACGCAGCATACCCACGGTACTAGACAGGAGGAGTACCTCACCAAGTCTTGAGGGGGAGCACCTCTGTGTGATGCGGCATACCCACACTGGGGAGCGCCTCTATGGGACGCGACATACCCACGATAATCGATATAAGGATTACCTCAACAGTCCAAGGTTAGTGGGAAGCGCCTCTGTGTGATGTGGAAGGCCCACTGTACTCGATAGAGGAGGAGTTCTATAACAGCCGAGGTGTTCGAGGTTGTGTTCAAAATGTTACTTGTTACTATCCCTAGAATAAATTCTGGTTTGAGCGGAGTCAGAACCTCTATGTTTTTCTCATGATTGAGATGAATTAGTTAATAAATTAGGTATATGTATGGGCATATACTTAAGTAAGGTTATCTATTGATTTCATACCTTTTTGTTTTATCCATGTTGGATTTTGTGAGACCTAGAGGGTCTCAGGGTCCCTACTGAGTATCGTTATGCTCAAATCTGAACGGGATATTCCTACACCTTGTTGTGTTAGATACAGACAACAGACAATAATGACTGAGGCTGAGAGTACCAGGACTGGACGATACCTGGAGGTGGACCTTACGACGAGTCGGTACACGGAGGGGACGGATGGACGAGAAGTGATGAGGAGGCGATCTGTACCTACCCTTCAGGAAGGAACCTCAGTGGATGATCTAGTAGCTATCTTTTCATTTTCTTATGTTGTATTGTATCACAATTGTACTTGTAATTTCCAGTTGGGCTTGTATTCTGGCCCCTTTTACTTTCAACACTCTTTTGTTATACAGTTTTACTTGGTGTTTCGTATTCACCTGTGTGCTTGATTGTGTTTATGTTTACAGAATATAAAGAAAATGCCTTCCCAATTTTTGGGAATTACACCTTTGGTGCTAGTCACCAGCCCCTGGCCTATGGAAGGTGGTCTTGGGGTAGTCACGACACGAGCCCTGGGGGACGGGTTGTGACAAATTCATATCAGAGGAGTCGGTTCTACCGTGGAACTAGGACTCTGATATTTTATGTGAAGCAATAGTGTTAATGGTAATGAGTGCGGTTTTCAGTTTAGGGAGTCCAATGTTGGTGCAGAGGTCGATGCATCCGTACACCAGGACCCTGACATATGATTTCTGACTCAGTGCACGAAAACACTGATTACATGTGTGTTTTCAAAATATTTCTCTATGTCATATCTCTAGGTCAGCTCACCAGGTATAAATTTTGATCACAGAACACCTGTATTTTTCAGGATTCCTCTACGCAGATAGCCAACTAGAGTTCCGAGAGTTGTACGCACTTATGGCCCACCGAGCGACGAGGCCTCGGTGTAGGGCCCTTTTCTAGTGGAGGCAGTAGCGGTACCAATCCCCGTTGGGCCACTAATGCCACAAACCCCAGCAGTAGACGGTTCCCACTGCTTGAGTGCGTTACACGAGTTCTAATTCCAGAGGCCACCCATGTTTAGTGGAGAAATGGACCTGTAGGCAGTTGATGATTGGATGGAGGCTGTGGTGAGAGTCTTCCAACTCGTAGGGACACCAGCCGATCTCATGGTGATCCTTTCCCCCAGCCTTCTACAGGAAGAAACAAGAAGATGGTGGGGCTTGATGCTTCAGGTTCATGACGAGGTGATGCTTCTCTAGGAAGACTTTCAGAGCCTATTTCGGGCATATTTTGTCCTAGCGACTCTTTGCATAGTGTGCATACAAGAGCTTCTTCATCTGCAGCAGGGAAACATGACTGTGCATCAGTACATAGAGAGGTTCACTGACCTCTCACGCTACTCCACAGATATAGTGAAAGACCCATTCTTTAGGGCCCGGACCTTTGAGCAGGGACTCAGGCGGGAGATCAGGGCTTCGGTTATCTCACTTAGCATCCCGACACAGGCGGAGGTGTTAGGATAACCCTCTTGGTGGTGAGTTTCCTTGCTGAGTAATCACCCGCAGAGAAACCCACTACCATTAATCACGTAGCGGAGCCCTCTGCCGCTGGCAGTAGACAGATGTCGTAGAGGTCCAATAGGACCAAACCTATAGGTGGATGACCACATGAGTCATGATCGATTGTGCGGGGAAACCAATGTAGAGATAGACATTCCAGAAGCGGGCAATGTTTCACATGTGGTGGGCAGTGTCACATGGCTCATGATTGTATGAACTTCTATTCGGATGATCAACATATGGTCAAAGGACCACCCAGGCAGAGATAGATATTCGACCAAGGAGGTCCGCTGGGAGTAGGTGGATGTGGAAGAGGAGCTGGCCATGCAGCTGGTGGTGGGCAAAGATTCAAGGTGTTACCGCCACCACCATCGAGAGGTCCACCCCGACCGCTGGGAGCACGTGGACAGGGGAGAGCTCAACTCCAGGCAGCTGAGGCCTATGATCACGGTGCTCTGGAGATGATATGAGATATGATCTGTGTCTACTCCACCATAGATACAGCACTTATAGACACAGGTTCCAATCATTCTTTTATTTCCACAACCCTCTTTCAGAGCTCAGTTATTATAACGGAGCCGTTAGATTGATCCTTATGACTAGAGACTCCTACGGGAGAGGATTCAATGATTACGCACGAGTGCCGATAGTGTGAGCTTACTCTAGGAGGTGAGAGATTCGACTGGGATCTCCTATTAGTGGCGTCAAGGACTAACAACATCATCTTGGGTACAAACTGGTTATCTACAGTCTATGCTCAGATAGACTGTATTAGGCACAAGGTGTAGTGTGTCCACACGGATGGGACTAGTTTTACCTTCACCGGCGAGAAGGGAACCTTTGCAGCGTAGGATGTAATTACTCTGAGGAGAGAGCATCCAATCACTCATCACTTGGATATCCTTACCCTCAGAGCTATTGATGTGGAGAGTCTGAGCTATAATGTTGTGGTGGACCAGTACAAAGATGTTTTACCTGATGATGTTCTAGGTCTACCCCCTCACCGAGAGGTGGAATTTTACATTGAATTGTACCCGGGATGACACTGATATCTACACCAGCATATTGGATGGCTCCCAAAGAGCTTCATGAGCTACGAGTTTAGTTAGAGGACTTTCAGGGGAAGGGATTCATCCGGCCCAGTGTTTCTCCTTGGGCATCCCTGATTCTGTTCTCCAAGAAGGCGGTTGGGAGATTTGGGATTTATATTGACTATCGGTGCCTGAACCAGGTGACCATGAAGAACAGGTACCCACTCTTGAGGATTGATGACCTCTTTGATTAGCTGAAGAGAGTATGGTGGTTCTTGAAGATAGACCTCAGATCAGGCTATCACTAGCTCAGAGTGCGAGACGAGGATGTGCAGAAGACGAACTTTAGGTGTTGGTACGACCATTACGAGTTCTTGGTTATTCCATTAAGTGTGACCAACACTCTTAAAGTGTTCATGGGACTCATGAATAGGATCTTTTAGCCATACCTTGATCGCTTTGTAGTAGTCTTCATTAACGACATTCTGATCTACTCGACTACTGAGGAGGAGCATGCCTATCATTTTCAGGTAGTACTAGATACACTCTGAGAGCACCAGCTTTATGGTAAGCTCTCGAAGTTCCAGTTTTGGATCCGAGAGGTTCACTTTCTAGGACATGTTATATCTGAGGATGATGTTGTAGTGGATCCAGTGAATATTGAGACGGTACTTTCTTGGGAGCCACCCAGGAGTGTGACAGAGTTACGAAGTTTCCTGGGTTTGGCTGGATATTGCTGAAGGTTTGTTCCAGACTACTCCAGAGTTGAAGCACCACTATTATCCTTGACTAAAAAGGGGAACCTCATTGTTTGGTAGGAGAAATGACAGTTGAGTTTTCAGGAGCTAAGACAGAGGCTGAATAGTTCCCCCATCTAGAGGCTTCCAGAGGAGGGCATAGGGTACGTAGTCTACTACAACATATCATGGACCTGACTCGGATGTGTTTTGATGAAGGAGAGAGCATTGATCACATATGGTTCTCGATAACAGAGATATTATTAGCAAAACTAAGCTACCCATGACCTGGAGTTAGCAGCAGTGGTCTTCGCCTAGAATATGTGGAGACACTATCTGATGGGAGAATGCTTTACAGTGTACTCTGATCATAAGAGTCTCAGGTATATATTATCTCAGAAGGACATAATCCTGATACAATGAAGTTGGCTTGAGTTTCTCCATGATTATGACTTGGAGATAGTCTATTCTTCTGGGAAGGGGAGCGTTGTAGCAGATGCACTCAGCAGGAGGTCGTGTATACAACTACTAGGTGAGGCGATAGAGCAACTGGCCGCTTTATAGATATCCTTCATAGAACATGATGGAGAAGCTTTTCTACAGTCTATTAAAATCACTCCCTCACTTCTTCATCAAGTCAGGGAGGCGCAGCATGGGGACGCTGACTGCGAGGCATGACATTCTCAGATATCCACACGATATGCACCTGATGGATTTTCTGAAGGTGGAGAGAACGTCATCCTATTCAGAGGATGTACCGTGGTACCAGTGTCACTTCCGGAGGAAGTGTTGAGGGAGTTAAACAAATCCCCTTTAGAGGTACATTCAAGAGTGGCGAAGATGTACTATGATCTCTGATGACAGCACTAGTGGTCGAGAATGAAGAAATCAATAGCAGAGTTTGTCTCTTGGTGCCTCACTTGTCAGCAAATGAAGGCAGATCATTAGGTAACAGCAGGCTAGGTTGATCATTTAGAGGTACCAGAGTGGAAGTGGGTTGGGATATCCATGGACTTCGTGACAGGACTTCCATGTACATCTAGGGGACATGACTCGATTTGGGTGATCGTCGACCGACTCACCAAGTCAGCCCACTTCCTACCGATCAGAGAGCAGGGTTCAGTAGAGAGATTGGGAGGCCTCTATGTGAAGGAGATTATACAGATACATGCAGTACCCACGATGATTGTCTCTAATAATGATGCACATTTTACTTCCCGAATATGGAAGGGGTTGCAGGAGGCTTTCAGGACGCAGCTTCTTTTGAGCACCGCCTTACATTCTCAGACGGATGACCAGACTGAGTAGACCATTCAGACCCTCGAGGACATGCTACATGCTTGTATCCTTGAATTTGGTTGTAACTAGGAGGATAAATTAACTTTTGTGGAGTTTCCATACAATAATATCCATCACTCCACCATTGGGATGACACCTTTCGAGGCGTTGTATAGGTGACCTTATAGATCACCATTGTGCTAGACTGACCCAGGGGAGTTAGCACTAGTGGGACTAGAGATGACACAAGATACCACAGAGAAGGTGCAGATCATCCAGGAGCAGATGAAGACTGCACAGAGCATGCATAAGTTGTATTTCGATAGGAGACAGAGACCTTTGGAGTTTTAGGATGGAGACCACATCTTTCTATGGGTCTCACCCTGACGAGGTCTACAGAGATTTGGCCAAGGCAGAAAGTTATCTCTGAGGTTCATCCGACCTTTTCAGGTCCTTAGTAGAGTTGGTGAGGTGGCATACCGACTAGCTCTTCCACCTTAGTTGCACCGGGGGAATGACTTCTTCCACGTATCCCACCTGAGGAGATATGTGCATACCCCTTCTCACATCATCAACCATGGAAAGTTGGACGTTCACGATGGGGAAAATTTTACTGAGGTTTCTGTCAAGACTAAGGATTGACAGGAGCGGGTACTTCATGGATGGTCGATACCTCTGGTGCGCATTCACTGGTAGCATGGGAACCTCTAAGAGAGCACATGGGAGTGGGAGGCTCATATGCGTGCTTAGTACCCCCAATTTTTTTTACCTAGTTTGAGTTATGGCTTATGAGGATGGAAAGCATTGAGGTGGGGATAATGTAATGACCAAGAATTTACAAGTAATTTTTTTAAATAAATGGGAATTTTACAAGTCCGAAAAAATTGACGGCACATGATTCCTTGGCCTGGAGTGCCCGAAATGAATTTCTGAACTTTTTTTAGGTACGTTCAATAAATGTGCGAGCGGTTTCTTCTAACTTTTAAACCGGTGCTCATAATTGAAATCTGAGGGCACCGTTGAACTCACAACGCTAGTTTTTACTTAAAGAGACTTTCACCTTGACGGTAGTTGGTTGAGGGTGAAAGTTAGTTTTTGGGTTTTTTGTGAAGGAATAAAAATAAAAATAAAATGTTACAAACTTTTATTTTTATTTGCAACACCCATGTGGGTGTTGGGTGGTGGGGTCCACCGGAACTAAACCTCCAAGAAGAAGTTGAGAAGTGGGGACCACCTGAACCTAACCTCCCATGAGAGGTTATGGTGGTGGGGACCACCCGAGGTCTAAACCCCATGAAACCCCCCTTTAATTGGTAGAAAAATCTCAACTCCCTCATAAATATAGGGAAACCTCTTCAACTCCCTCATTAATGTGGAGGAGCCTCTTGAGCTTCCTCCACATTAATTGTGCCAACCCTCCCCCACTTAATTATGCCAACAAACTACTTAATTGAGCCAATTTAGTTAATCCAATTTGAATTGTGCGAACAATTAAATTGGGGAAACACTTTTTATTATTTTGGGTACCTCTTTTATTTTGGTGGGTTCTTCTTTTGAGAAAATTCATTGGAAAAGGAGAGAGATCTCTTGGTGGAAGAAAACTCTCCAATGAAGAACGCGTTATTTCATGAAGAACTCTCCACCAATGAAGAACGCCGACCTCGACTTCGAGCTTCTTCCTTGGGACTTCTTCCGATGTGGGACGTCCTCATATACAGTGAATCGATGACTGTACTACCTTCTTGCACCAATGACATCAATCGAACAAGGTAGGGATTTATTTGCATGATAATTCTTTCCATGTACTCCCGTATTTTCTTGTGCGGGTTGGGAAAAAACTTTTCCGAACATTATGGTTTCAAGTTCATGGTGGTTGTTTGTGAACCACTTGCTACCTCTCTAAACATGTAGGGCGTGAGACAAACAAACATGACTTGACCCCTCCACCGTTCTTCTTTGGTGTATTCTTTGAAATGGAGGAAGGCGATAAAGACGATGAAGGAAATGGCACCGCCACCCGCAACCTCACCGCCCTGCCCCGGCTGACCCGCGGCCACGCTGCGCCACCCCGGCCGACCCGTCGTCTGAGTCAAGCCGCACCGCCGTCCGCCGAGACGTGCCACCGTCTAAGATGAGCCACCCCACCATACATCGAGCTGAGTTGCCGTCTGCTCAGCCGCACCGCCTACCGAGCCAAGCCACACCGCCATCTGCCGATCCGCGTCGCCCTCCGAGCTGAGCTGCGCCACCAAGCTGAGCCATGTCGCCGTCCGCCGAGCCACACCGCCGTCCGATCCGAGCCGCGCCGCTCCACCCTACTGACCACACCACTTCCGAACCACTACTGGTCCACCAACCCATGACCGGATTGCCGAACCGCGGCCGGTCCACCTCCCTCACGGCCGGTCCGCGCCCTCATGGCCGGTCCACCGCGCCACGCAGCCGGTTCATTCCCTCTCAGCCAGTATGCCGTCCTCGCGGACGGTCCGTGACCTACGACCGGTCTGCACCCTCGCGGACAGTATACGCCCTTGTGGCCGGTCTGCCCCCTCACAGTACCCCACGGTCGAGCCACCCCTTTCGGCCCTCGTGGGCCAGGTCGGACCAAATGGGTTGGGCTGCACTGCGGGCTGTGTCGGTCCGACTGGGTCAGACCAGACCCAGACCCCCTACGACCCAATTACTTTATTTTGGCCATAACTTAGGCATCAGACGTCTGTTTGACAAACCGTCAATGGTGTTGGAAATATTGGAGTGAGAAGGTCCCTTTCAGTGATACCCCACTGAGTTTTGGATTGAGATGGGGAACAGTCAGGTTGGATTGAGCCCAAATCCTACTGGGCCCCCAGGACTAAAAGGCTAATAACTCACAGACCGGGCGTCCGATTGACGCACCGTCTGTTACGTTGAGACCCCTATGACCAGGCAGAACTTTGAGATACTTCTTCATGGGACATTTTGGAAGTAGTAGTATCAAACAGTAGCATGTGGAGTGGATCCTACTGGAGACGAGCGAGTATAGTGTGGAGACCTAGTGGCAGGCTGAGACTTGACGACTACTGACCGTTTCAACTTGGAGTGACTCGACAGGCCCAGTGGGGAGCGCCTTGGTGATGCGGAAGACCCACGGTGGGGAGTGCCTTGGTGACATGGTAGGCCCACGGTACTCGATAGGAGGAGTACCCATGCAGGCCTTGAGGGGTAGTGCCACTATGTGACGCGACTGACCCATGGTGGGGAGCGCCTCTGTGTGATGCGGCAGACCCATGGTACTCGACAGGAGGAGTACCTCAGCAGTCCAAGGTTAGTGGGAAGCACCTCTGTGTGACGCAGCATGCCCACTATACTCAATAGAGTAGGAGTTCTCTAGCAGCCGAGGTGTTCAATGTTGTGTTCAAAATGTTACTTGTTACTACCCCTAGAATAAATCCTAGTTTGAGCTGAGTTAGAACCTCTGTGTTTTCCTCATGATTGAGATTAATTACTTAATAACTTAGGTATATGTATGGGCATATACCTAAGTAAGGTTATATGTTGATATTATACCTTTTTGATTTATCCTTGTTGGATTTTGTGAGACCTAGAGGGTCTTGGGGTCCCTACTGAGTATCGTTATACTCACCCCTACACGGGCTATTCCCACACCTTGTTGTGTTGGATGTAGACGACAAACAGCACTAACTGAGGCCGAGAGTACCAAGACTAGACGGTACCTAGAGGTGGACCTTACGACAAGTCGGTACACAGAGGGGATGGATGTAAGATGAGTTCTGAGGAGGCGATCTGTACCTACCTTTCAGGTAGGAACCTCGAAGGACGATCCAATAGCCGCATTTTCCTTTTTTTCTGTTTTATTATATCACAGTTGTACTTGTACTTTCTAGTTGGGCTTTTATTCTGGACCCTTTTATTTTCATCACTCTTTTGTTATATATTTTTACTTGGTGTTTTGTATTCAACTGTGTGCTGGCTTGTGTTTGTGTTTATAGATTATAAAGGCAATGCCTTCCTAGTTTTAGGGAATTACACCTTTGGTGCTAGTAGCCAGCCCCTGGCCTATGGAAGGTGGGTTTGGGGTAGTCACGACACGGGCCCTAGGGGATGGGTTGTGACACTCAATTCCAATGAGTGAGGGGTCTGAACATCCCTAGTTGACCCATTTTATGTTGCGCTTAGGGTAAAATCTACATTTAAAACTAAACTGAGGTCTCATATTTCTGATTTTATCAACCATTTTAGAGTTACCCAATTCTCATTAATAAACCATGTTTGTTTAATATATAATATAATTAATATTTTTATAAAATTAATTTCGGGCACATCAGGTCTTGGAATTGCATGCACTCTCAGTGTCTAGCTTTGACAATATTCCTATAAATATTCCAAAGTCTTACATGGAAAACAAATTCCTACACAATGTATCCTACATATCCATAATTATATGAAATTACAGATTTCATTAATATATCAAAATAATTAATTCATGATATAATTTAAAAACAGTCTCAATTCTATGGATCATAACACACATCCATTGATAATAATTTTTCAATGACATGGAAACTTGTGGATATCCTATTGGTGATATTTCCCTTATAATTTATCATCTTAATGATTACCAAGGAATAAATTTATAATAATAATTCTCAATGTCTTATGATACTCCAACACATGATCGTTAATCATCTGTTTCCTATCAGGAGATGTCATCTGATCATATGATGTATGTTTAAAAATATTTCCATAGCACATTATGGTTCTCATTATAGTGGGGAATACTATAACCTATTGATGTGATAAATAATCTAACGACATTACAAAATAAATGTTTTGTATAAGAACTATCAAGAAGTTATAATCCATATATTAATTCTCTAATCTTATAACAATATGATAATTGAATGTACAATTTCAGTTGGTTCTAGGGAACCAACTCCAACATACTCCCAATTTCACAATATCCAGCTACAAACCATCTTGTTATCTCCCACATAATAATCATGTTTCTACTGTGGTATGGATATAGTTATTGGGAATGTCTTCTTGTGGATGCAATTGGGTTTTCCATATTTTATTGTGTTAAATATACATCATATGTCCTCACTTGTTTTTGAAAATCCCTCAAGAATTGATATCCCTAAGTTATCACTTTTTTGTTCCCATGTCATAAAATTTACTTCTTAGATAATAAAAAATTTAAAGTTGATCATAATAATAACAACACATTTACTATCATCAAATAATGAAAAACAAAATCAAATCATTACTAAACCATAGATTAAGTTTCATTAAAAAGAAAAAAACACAGTTAGTATTTAATGATATAGAAACCACTAAATTTAATAGGATTATCTTAGTTATTACCATATCCTTACAACAATACTAGATCAAATATTATTTTTAGAAAGAATAATTTTGTATTACCTTTTAAACTAGTATTCCCACTTCTCCAAGTATTATGAACTCATCCATTTTAACTTTCTCAAATACTTTCTGATAGCATTGACTATAATTCTACACAATTCACCAAGATATATTTGATACATAATTTCTATGCTTTATGCAAGGGAAATATCAAAACCTAATATGTATCACGACATATGATATATATTACAAAGTACATTTAGGAATATGTTTTATATCTACCAAAATAATCTCTTATCATGGTCTCAAAAAAATTTGTATATACTTGATTCCATGTGACATAGGAAACAATATAATCTTGAATTCCTATATCAAGTGTTATTAAATAACATTTCAATATATATTCCTTGTCTAGAATTTTAAATCCCAATAAATTGATTTTTATTAGATATTTTTATCTAGATCCCATGTTTCTACTTTGGTCATTCTTAGAGATATAATTTCACCAAATTCTTAACTAACTTATATGTATTAACATATATTTTCATGAATTTAATAATATAATGTTCCCACTAACAACTTGTAATTAAAATACGCAACTTCATTATTAATAAAATGAAAATATCTTATTGATTGATTAAAATGAAATATCTATGATCATAATTCTTTTTTATCAATCCATAAATTTATTTATGAAACATTATATATTTTTAGAATTATATGGAACCATCAATCCGTCTAGTTTTACCACATGGAAATCTTCTATATGATCTTCATTTAGTAAATTGATCTTCTAATACCATTGATAAACAACATGAAAAAATAAAATAACTATGACAATTAGAATTAGAATATCTCTAGAATATTGATTAGGGATTATTTTTGGCCACATACCATGTCTTGATAATTCTTATAACATTCATTAGTTAATCATACATTATTTATATAATCTTATATATCCATTTATTTTTCCTTATTGAATACCCACCAACAGTATGGAGTTGAGAAACCACCAAAATACATAATCCCTAAATTTGGGTCAATGAAATATATTTTTGAGTTCATATAAAATTTCCAATATTTTCTTTTTTCCACTTACTAATTCCATGTACGATTCATTATTCTTATGGAATAATATATCACTCATTTAGGTGAATGTAAAAAATGCATCTTTTATTTTAACTTTTATTTCTACTATGTGTATTGGGAAAAAATCTTCCCATAAATCTTTTTAGTGTTTGTGTTCCAAGGCCATATTTATTAAATATAGAGTCTTTACTTCCTTGAACTACAACTATCTCCCACTGTCTTAAAATAGAAGAGCTTATCTCTAAGGGAAACTGAGATGCACATAGTATTCTACCTTGACGTATGTTTTTGTCCTTAAAAAATTACCTACATAAAAACACTAAAATATTTGACATAATGGATTCTTTATCATATAATAACCTATTTGATATCCATTAGTCAATATAGTTGGAATATAGTAACTGTTATTATACTACTTATAAAGCATGTCTTACAATAAATCATGGAATCTGTGTACTATTTATAAGACTCATCACTAATCCTCATTTTACTATCATCACTACTTTGATGTATAAATTGTAATGTGAGTTTAGGAGTACCATTACTCAATATATAATTGTTCAATGAATACTTAATTAATACACATGGTAATGTGATTTTAAGATTACCTTTACTCTACCATCACTACTTTGATGTACATATGGTAAAGTGAGTTTGGGATTACCATAACTCCCTCTCTTACCAAGTGAGTATACCTTTATATTCTCCTTGGAATAGTTTAAACAATATTATTGAACTCATTTTATAATATTTTTATCCTTTAAAACATTAATCTCTAAAGTCTTCAATGTCTAAAACATGATAGTGAGTTTTTTAGTTTACCTAGTAACTTAGATAAATATATACCAAACCCTAGAATGGATATAAACATTTAGAATTCCGTTATCTTTACTAGATAATGAATTATCATAACATAATTAGGTATTTTTCTAGTCTTGTGTTTATTTTCATTATTGATTTATAATATTGGATGTATCTGATTCATGATTCACCAAACTCTTAATTTAGTCATAAATACTGTAATAACATTTTTCATACCAATTTTTTGGAGTTATAATTATTTTTAAAAGCATTTTAATATGTTGGAAGTGAAGAAGGAGGTCTTAGAGGTTGTTAAGATGTTCCAAAGAATAATATATCATTATATTAAGTAAGTTATTATTGGAAGACACATCAAGAAAGAAGTGTTTAATGTTATTTATATTTTTTGAAGGAATGATATTATTTAAATATTTTTTGAGTTTCATAGATATTACATCTATAAAAATAAATTATCTTATTATTTTTTTACTATTAATATTTTTCAAAATATTTTCTTGTGGCGAAGAGTGAACATTTTTTACTATAATAATTAATTGTTAAGTTTCATTTAATGTATTTACCACATGAAAAAAAAGAGTGAATATGAGATGCATGGAAGGAAGATCACTAATATTCCATGGGATTATTTTTTATGTTAAACAATGATATTCTATAGAATGGAGCTTCCATGAAGAGAATATTAAATGAAAAGAATCTTCCATTGACTAAGATTAAATAGAGAGTAGATTCAATGGAAATGATCAACCATGGAAATGATATTTTCTATAATGGAGATTTTATGAAATGAAGACTCCATGAGGAGTATATTTCCTAGAAATTTTCTTTTGTGAGTTTAGTTTTTCTATGATAGAATCGTGGTTCTACAATAAGGATAGATATTTTGTGCATATAAGGATGAACTATCAATGTGGACCTTCCATGAAGATAAATTTTACATGAGTGTGAGAAAAAATCCTCATTTACTCTAGAAAAAATCTTATATGATTGTAGGAGTTGATAATATATATTATGTAAGTGAATTAATAGTGAATGTGAGTCACACAGAAGGAGGAACTACCAGGAGTTTTACATGGAAGCGTTCTTGGGGATACACAAAAAAACATGGAAGAATTTAGTGATACATTCTTCATCAATATTATTAGAAATACAAAATACGATATTGGCCTTCTTGATATATGAAAAATGATATGAATATGAAGTTTAAATGAAGGAAGAAGGAACAATTGATAAATTTCAAAGTACAGGATACTATTTAAAGAAGAAAATAATTGTGTTTACAAATAGACCATGTATGAAAATACGTGTATGCAGTACATGTATGAAAATATATACTTAGGTGAATATTCATTTATAAATATTCATATATAGACCCATACATAAGGTAATTCATGAGTGGTGTTTTTTGATCAGAATAATGTATGGTATTCCATGTAAGATGGAATTAATTAAAATGATAATCACGAGGCTATAGTTTAAGAAAAAAATTATTTAGACCTAAAGGATAATGTAATGTATGAGCTATTACTTACGTATAAATAATGAGAAGTTAAGTAGGATTTGAGACACAATGTAGGTTCTAAATTTTTTTGATGTTTATGAATTCATGCATGCATGTCAATAAATATGATCTGGATTTTATAGAATGATCATTAAAGAGCTTATAATGGTTGTGCTGCAAATTAAGGCAGAATAACAATTTTATTTACTACAGAATAATGAATAATCATATGTGTTTTAAATTAATTTAGATTATCAAAAATTAATGGACTAGTTACGAGGAATGATGAAGCCACATTGGTTACTATATATTAACATATATTTATAATATATGGTTATTACTATATAAGTTTTATGATAATTTATATTATATTAGGAGATGTTTGTGTTGAATATTTATTCATTTCAAATAATAAAAAGATGAGGTTGATAATTATGAATATTATATATATAAGTTACCAAAGATATAGGAGGATATGAATTTCTATAAATCATGGAAATTTAAATCAAGTATTTATGTGTGATGGTGAATATTGAAATCAAGAAGAGATGGGGAAACAAGTAACTAATGAAATAATTATTTGTTATTATATACATTTTTTAGTAAATAAAATAATGCTTTGAGAGAGAGTTTGAACACTATTATTCAAATATATAATGTTTTAGTGTCAATTATAAGCATAATTGGACCAATTTCAATTATTATACAATTTTTTAGTCAAAACTAATAAAGAATAAGAAGAAGAGAAAGAAATAAGAGGAAAGATAGACCCATTGTAGGTTTTTTGAGTGAACTAAAAAAAGTAATAAGAATAAAGAGGAATGATAAGAAGACAATAAGGTACTATAAATATCTATATTCAAAGGAATAAAAAGAAAAAACATGAAGAGTTTTACATGATGTTTTAAATAATAATAAAGCTCTATATAGTCATGTTTCATTAGAAAAAAAGAAATTTCTATCCATGAAAGGGAATAATAAGAGAATGAAGAAATTTTTTATATATTACTATCCAAGAAACAATAGAAGAAGGATTAAGAGAATAACAAAGTAGAATAGTAACAATCAACACAATTCACTTTTGATGGAGGAATTTCTAGGTTTTATATAACAATGAAGAAGTTAAAGACAACTTATATAGGTAGAAAAAATACCAACAAGGAGCTATAATTGGAATAGGTTATCTCTAGTCTAGAGATAAATGACTATTTATTATCCCACATATTGAGATCAGTTCACTAAAATTTAGGTTTAGGATTTTTTCTAGGAAACCCACAAAAATAAGTTTCAAATTATAGTGGATAATGTGTTTGAGGATTTTTTTCGAGTTTCACCAAGGAATAGATTTTATTATTGAAAGGAGAAACTTTAAAATATCATATATACTTAGTGTCAGTGCTAATAAAAAAAGTAAAGTTAAGGTAATGATATAATCATGATCTTATAAGGAAAATTTAGAAAGGGGATAAAAAGTTTAAATGTATATAGTACCGCACCAAAAATGATTCACCCCATCTCAGTGTTTGGTATATCCCATGTGGTCCTAACAATTGGTATTTAAGACTGGATCACCTTTATTATATACTATAAACTAGAAAATATTTTAGTTTCTTTCCAATTTATAATAAAGATTATATTTTTAAAAAATTATATGTATCAGATAATAATTACATTAATTTCAAGACTATATTTAACAAAATTATGAAGGAGATAAGGAGGTAAAGAATATTTCCCTCTTAATCCTAGAAGAGTAAGGATCATTGTCACCATTCTAAGATAATAAAGAAAGAATATCTGACTTGGATGAATGAAAACATAGATTTTAGTATACCAATAAAGATATAGATATTCTTTCTACTTCAATTTGATCAATAAAATAATGTGATCAAGTGTTATGTGTCAAATTTTATCAAAGATTTCCTAAAGCAGATCCAAGAACTAATGGAAATGATAAATTTTTAGTTGATTTCTTAATTGATTCATTAAAGGATGTGATGTATGGTTTTATGAAATATCTATTATCTATTATCTATGTGATATTTGAAATAATACGGGATGTGATCACTCAACTTGATAAGAAGGATATCGTATTGGAGAAAATTCTTAAGGAGCAGTTTTTATTAATTGACAATCAGTCTAAACAAGTAAGATATAAGGAATATATAAATGTGATCATTGAAAAAAATTTCTCAATGTTTAAAGAATAATATATAAATAGATTTTTTAATATTAATTATACCACTAAATAGTTTTAAAATATTATCTAAATATTGAAAGAAGAAAAAATATCATTCATTGATGTCAATAAAATAAATTTGGAAGTAAAATCAAATGTGATCCAAGAGATTTCCAACTGACGACAAGAAAATAACAAAATTCATGATGATATGGTTGTAAAGATGAGATATGATTGTGAATAAAAGATTAAATTTATTTAATATAAGAATATTATACTCAATATGAAATGTCTAAAATTTTAAATTTAACCTACCAATCTTCAGATGTCATATAAAGAGTTCTCAAAATCAAATAAGGAAAAATTTTCTTCTAACACATAATGTTTAATGAATTATTTTTATTATTAAATACCTCTAACATATGATAAGATGATAATGGAGTCGTTTTATGATCATTCTCTAGTAGCTGTGAGGGAAAATGTACCATCCTTACCATTTTGTAAGGTTTATCTAAATTTATTTTCATGAAGAGTATCCATTTCAAAAAAAATTACTTATATGGATGAATACAAACGAGAAGAATACTACCAAAATGTCCATGGTGGACAAGAAATAATTTTTTATTCTAGGTCCATTATAAATAGAATATATTCTTTTGGTGTAGTCTTATTACATAACATATTGTGAATAAACATTAGATGTGATAAAGAATTATGAAGATCATGAGGAGTGAATACTTTAAGGGGATACAAGTGAAAAATGATAAAAAATACTATAGATTTATTAATATCATAAACATTTTTTTATTCAAGAAATTTCTTAGAGATCATGTCATTAAATAGGTAAGATTTCCTCTTCCCTTCTCCTTGGAAACTAAAATAAAATATGTATAAACATGAAGGTAGATGAATTTATCCAAAATCAATGGAATTGAAGGATTATTATTAAGGATTTTTAATGATATTCCCTAGAACCCCAATATATATTTTTACTTGAATTATGTTACATATTTTTTGAAGTGTGTTCATGATTTTCAGGTTGAAATATTCAATAAAATATATTTTTTATCACAATTGTTCTCATCATTGAAAATATATGGATTACATTTATGATAGGTAATAAGGTTCTCATTTCATGTGGTATGAAGCTCAATTTTAAATGGGTAGTTTTTTTGCCCAAATCAAATCCTCTTGTTTTCTATATCAAGTATGGATCATGTATAAAGAAAGTGAGATGATTGATGGTACATTTATTAATAATTAATTGATACCCTTTTCCCATGTTATTTGGTATTTTTGGTCAACATGTGGGATATAAAGTGAAATGAAATATTTAGAAGAATGGGGGTGGGGGAATGATTGAATCCATAAAATATTTAATAATCATTTTGAAAGTGTTGAAAACAAATAAAAGTAAGATATTTTTGAGCCTAAATTTTATGAATTATATTTTTTGTTAAAGAATGTAAATATTGGGGAAGAAAATAAGAAGACTTTGCAATTTGTTAAGAAGTTACCAAGAATTGTTTCTCATTATATTAAGTAAATTAATATTGGATGGAAGATATTGAATTTATTTTTTGTTGTTATTTACTTGTTTAAAGTGAAAATATAATTTGAATACTTCTAGAGTTCCATAGAGAATCACACTCTATGATGAAAATATCGGATTATTATTTTTTATACTCATAAGGTTCAAGGAAAGTTCTATTAGTGATGAGATCCCATTATTTACCACAATGAATAATTGTGAAGTCGAAGTTATGGTATTGAACATATGAATATAATTATTTATAGTAAAAAAGAAAAATAGGAAGATCAATGAGCTTTCATGGGATAAACATCCATAATTAATAACGACTTTCCATGGAGAGGATCATCCTTAGAAAGAAACCTATGTGGACTGAGATTCTATAGAGAGGTTATTTCATGGAATGAGAGTTTTGTGGAAAGTAGCTTTCATGGAATAAAGAATAATTTAAGAATAACTTCTATGGAAGGGTTATTCATTGAATTGTGTACTGAGATCATCAATATTATTTTATAAGGACAAATCTTCCATGTATATCATTATAAACTATCCTTATGAAAATTATGTGAGTAAAAATATTCCATGAGTCCACCGCAAAACTTATATGAATGAATTATTAAATCAATGAATTTCTATGAGCGAAGGAAGTGTGATCATGAGTCACATGAAGGTGGAGGTACCCTGAGTATAAGACCAGATATTTCTTGGAGTTCAACAAAAGAACATGGAGAATTTAATGACTCATTGTTCATGGATCAATAAAGTATCAAACTTCACGATATTGGTCATAATTATCCATGGAAAATTATTTAAATATGAAGTATAATGTAATAAAAAATAAATAATAGAGAATTTTACAATGTTTACGATTTAATTTGAAGAACTGAACAATGTATATGAGTGGATAATTTTTTTAATGTTTATACATGTTGCACCTATGGATATTTCTATATATATATATATGAATGTTTATATATATATATATAAATACATATTTATGGTAGTTCATAAGTTATGTTCTATGAGAATAATTATCTTAGGTATACAAATTAAGAATAAATTCATTGAAATGAAAATCATGAGGCTTCAGTTTCAGCAATGATTTCAAAAGACACATATATTTATCTAATGTATAAGCAATTTATTGTTCATAAATTAGGATAAGTACCTAGGTAATTAATTCACAATGAAGGTTATATAACTATACAAAGTTCATAAATTTATGCATGAAGTCCAAGAAATATAAAGAAGATTTCGTGGAATGAAGAATGGAGAATTTTCATGTGTTGTTTCATAAATTATGGAGGATCCATGATTTCATTTATAGGAGAATCATGTATACTCATATATGTTTTAACTGAATAAAAATTATTGTGGATCGAAAGAGTTTTTATGATAAATAATTAATAATTTTTTTTACTTTATCTTAATATACATTTATTATGTGTGTTTATTATAGGATATGTTGTGTGTACTGTCTATTGTCATGGGAGTAGTTAATGTGGAGTCTTCATTAATTTCAAATAACTAGAAGTTGAGGCCAGTAATTGTGGATCTATTCCATGGAAGTAAACTAAAATATAGGAGGATTTTAGTAGTATTAAAATCAATAACTCAAATTACTTATTCACATAAGATAATGAATATAGAAATAAAGAAGAGTGAGAATAGAAGTAACATAAAAAGTAACTATTTATTATTATATATATTCACGCTGGAATAAAATGATGGTGTTGATATAGAGGATTGATAATTTTATTCAAAGATAGAATATTTTTGTTTCTAGAAGGAAAAAAATAACTCAATTTTAATCATCATTCATATTTTGAGTCAAATCCCACAAAGAAGAAGAAGAAGTGGAAGACATAAGAGGGGAGAGATATTCAGTGAAGGCAATTTGAGTGCACTGAAGAAAAGGAGAAGGGAATAGAATAAGTGAAGAAGATACTATACATATCCCTTTTCATATTAATAATAATAAAAAGAATAATTGGTTGAGTTGGATTTTAATTCCATAAGATGAATAAGTATAAATGTATTCTGGTTTTCATAGAGAAATTAGTAACCTATAATCCGTGAAAGGGGGTAAGATGAGATGTAATAAGGTTATAAGATACAACTATGAAAGAACTAATAAAATAAGAAGGGGGATAATAATAAAGAAACCCTAAAATAATAAACGTAAGTCATATACGATATAGGAATTTATTTGTGTTGTAAATAAATTGAAGAAATTGAAGAATGTCTACAAATATAGTACAAAAACCAAGAAAGGAGTTGCAGTTGGACATGGTTTCCAGTATTGTAGGGACAAATGATCATATTTTTAACACCATAATCATTTATGAAATATATTTTTTGAAATAAATTTAATTTATTTTAAATCTTTCATCCCACACAACATTGAGTTAAAACGAATCGTGATATACTATTAAAATATTATTATTTAATATGAGAGTTATCACCAAGTTAATGTATTGGTGGGTAAAAATATGGAAAAATAAATTAGGATAATTATATGTTTTTATACATTAATTAAATAAATTCAATTGTTAAATTTTTTATAAATGAAAATAAAATTATTTTAAAATAAACAATTTTTTTTGAAAAATGGGTTTTTATACGTGAAATGAGTTTTTATACTAATACATTAAAATTTTAGCAATTGGTGAATTATTTTTAGGAAATTTATACATTATATATTCAAACCAATTTTTAAACATTTATAAAATATTTTATCTAAGAATAGGATAAGAATAAATATAATTATTCGTTTAAAAATTGTATTTTTTTTAAAAGAGATTCTTTGTGGGTTGCACACTGATTTTAAAAATAATTTTTTTTACATTTAGATTTTATTAAAAAAATTAAAATTTTAAATAAAAAATAAAAAATTACATTGGAGTTAATTTTCAGATTAATCTTAAAAGATTAATTTTTCAACGAACAGTAAACAAACACTGTTTTTTATTAAAAAATGCCTTTTCGTTTAATGAATTTACTAGTTCAATTTTATTTTAATAATATTTTAAACAAGAACCTAGAAAAATTAAATATTTAATAACCTTATTTAGTTCACTTTTATTAATTTCAAATTTAATTTTTATGTTAAATATTTTTATACTTTGGAAAATTTATCATCAGAAAACTATTTTTATCATCACATTTGTGGGATTAATCTGAAATTAAATTTGAAAAATACATTGATTTTAAATTGATAAAATGAATGATTTTTTTGAATAACTATAATTTAATTTATATAATATGTCCAATTTAATTTTGATAAATTTTTTTAATAAATGAAATAAAAAATAATTATCATGATTAAAGGAAAAATGGGGTATTGTGAGTTACATGTGTTTGGGTTGAAATTAATTTTCCACACACATAAAATTTTTATTTAATAAATTTTATTTAATATTAATAATAATTTGGATAAAATTATATAATAATTATCATCATATTTTTTTTCTTAAAGGTAAAACTACAAAGATAAATAAAAAGTTAGTTGTTACTATTGGGAAAACTAAAATTGGTCAATCAAATATACATAAAGGATAAGGAATAACATGTGATTTATTTTTTGGTGAGTGTGTGGATTTCATATATAGTACCTATATTCCATTATTAATTTATTTATGACACATGTGGGGTGATAGTCACTTCTAATTATTGAATAGTTTTGTGTATTTATAAAAATTCCCTTGATCCTAAATTTTAAAAGGGAACTTCCTCCCCCCACTTCTTCACACCTCCTATGCCATTTGGGTTGAAAAATCCTCAAAATATCTATATCAAAAATCCATTTCCATGTTCTATATCTTCATAACATCTAAAAAAACAATCCTAGGGTTCTTAATATGGGATTGAAAGGGGGTTGTTCTAAGCGAAGGCATTTGTCATCACTAAACTGTTTTTTACTTCTTATCTTACCAACATTATTAATGTCATAATAATTTCAATATAATTTAAAAAATTGATAAAATATTATAAGATGTTATTATATTTATTTAATAACGATTATTCATATCCTCTTCTATCAAATGGGTAACAAAACCATCAATCATGTGTATGGAGGACTACCGCCTCACGAACTGATGTAATTCATTTTCAGTCACCACCAATAAAAGTTGGATATAATGATGAATTTAATGTTTATATATGATATTTATGATATTATTATACTTATTTAATTATAATTTCACATATACATTCTCAATTTACATTCTGTGGGAATAAGATAACGTCGCTCGTGTGTATAGCGGACTACCTGCTCAAAAAGTGATGTGATTTGTTTTTTAATATACGATTAACATGGAAGGAAAAAAGGATAAATTTATTTAATATATGTGATATATATGACATACAAATGATTCTATAAAGTCAATATACTATTTATCTTTCTTTCATTTCTTCTATTGTGAAAATGGAAACAACATTCATGTTTACGTACGACCTAACCTCTCTATCAACGATGTATTTTATTTTCTATATCTAACATTTAGGGATTACACTAAATAAATATATATTAAAAATATATTATATTTATATTATGGTAAAAATTCTTTATAATATGTAAAATTGATAAATATAAAATTATTAAAATACCAAATCAAGTCATACACGAAAAACAAAGCAGTTATTACCCGAAACATGATTTTAACAAGGAATTGGCAATAAATGAATAATAAAAGGTCATAAGTATATCATATATGGTTTGAAACATATGAGTATTATTATTTAATACATTTATAATAGACCTATATTCATTATAAAGGAGGTTAAAATGATAATGAAATAATTCTTTACATAAGGTTAGATATTTTTGTCTCAATTTGTCTTCTTTGAGACATATGTAGCTTTATGAACCTATCTTATTTTATGAGATATATACACTACCAATTTGAAAAATTATATCATGAATATCATTAATTTCCTTGAATTTAAATTCTTATTTTATTTTAATCTATATCATGGATTACTTTTTAAAAGTTACTAAGTGGTATGAGATTTACAGTCTCTCTTGTATTTTTAGGAGAAACAAACCATATTCACCACTTGTTTCTTTAGTGTGGTGTATATTATAAATATAAACACACACATAGACATATAAACACACACACACAAACACACACATATTATTATGAAATCATGGGATATAAATATCCATATAAGTTTCTCTCTTTCATGGTTATTAGGATAAAAAATTTAACAATGTGGTTAGGGTTTGATGGTATAATGTAATTGTTTAACAAGATTGTTTATGATTATGATTTTTATGATGAAATATTATGATATATATCTTAATAAATTCATAAATTTTATTATTATATGGTTATTTAGGGAGAATAATTTTTTTCAATTTATTTTCATTTCATTATGAACTAATGATTCCAAAAGATTATTTTTAATGAAATAGGACTTTATTTCCCTCTTTGGATGAATACCCATTTTCTTCCATATCAATTTTTTATAAAAAAATTCCATATTTATTTATTGTTTAAATATGATTATTTAATTTTAAATTTTAATATATTCTAATATTATAATTTTTTTCTAAATTAATTTTCTTGTCATTTTCCAAACAAGGCCTATTTCAATTGTACCAAAAATGTGAAAGGAGTATTTGTTTTAACATGTTTGGTATAGAAGACATTTCCCAAAATAATTAAAAATAAATTTATTAAATTTTTATTTATATGTTGCATAGGATATATTAAAATACAAGTATTAACAAAGAAATGTGTTTTCAAAATGTTTTGTGAACTTTTAGTTATAAAAAGGTTATTTTCCAAGTGAAAAGGTTATTTTTTCTTATGAAATGTTCCAAGTTATCTTTCAAAATAATTTTCTATCTAAGATTACATACTTTAACATTTCATAATATTTATTATCTATATGATAAATTAATTCTATATTTATTCTTTCCAAATATTGTTTATGTTTATGATGACAAGATATTTATGAAAACTATTTCATATCCACTATTTATTCTATATTAAATTTTTTTATGAAACCTATTTCTTTTCAAGGGTACTAATATGATTAATATTTTATGATCCTGTATCCAAAATTTTTATGTAATTATTATATTATAGAGGTTATGTTATTTCCAAATATGGTGATTATGTTATAACAAAGGATGGTAGTCACATTATAACTGATAATATGCGGGAAATATATCCACCTACAGTGAATTGGGTGATGATTTATGGTATATAATATCCAAAGGTACTTGAGATTCTATCCCAAGACTGAAAGATGTTACATGAGGGGTTATCCAAAGCCCAAATTTGGTATACATGTGGTTATCTCAAGCATGACATGTTATCAATTCCCTGGTGGATAACCTTGACATAAGATTTTATATAGTCATGTCTACGACTAAAATATATATCATATGCCAAAATTATGAAATCACATATCATTTTATTTGATTAATTTATAATTCACATATTATTTATTTCTAATATTTATTCCACAAATAAACTTTATGATCTATGATATGCATGGTATGTTTTTTTCAAATGTTATTCTCTGGTTATCAAACTTTTATACTAATGTCATATTGATATCTTCCGTGTTTACCTGTATTGGGAATCTAATATCACATTATTTTCCCTAGGTTATAAATTATTTCATTATATATGATATGTCTAAGAAGGGTTCTAATTAAGAATAACTTAGTAGGGGATTACATAGCTCACTTATGGACCAGTTATTTTTGTCTCCAAGATTCCATATGAAATTGACCAAAATAATCTTAGTGATGATAATTATGTTATTTATTGAAAATTTGACTATTAATATGTAATTTTTATATATGAGAATATTGGGTATTTATAAATTTTTATCCCCTATTGATTGTAGGCACTCAAATTTAAGTTTATCACTATTTTTTGGGAGAACCAGTATAACATGTATGAAATTCTAGTTGTTGGTGTGATCAAGTGTTTTTATTTGTTTTTCTAAGGACTTTATTTTAATATTGAAAGGATAACCTTGTAAATTTACTATCTAGTTAGTTTAAGTGCTAAAAAAATAAAAAAGTCAAGAGAATGGAAGAATCTAGTTCTTGATAAGTTAAAGTGGTAAATGGATAAAAATATTAAAAATGACCTGGAACTACAACAACACTAATTCACGCGCACTTAGTCTTCAGTATATCCCACATGTTCATAACAAAAATTCATTTTAATCTTGACTTAATGAATCCTTTTTCAGTAGTATAAATTGACATAAATTTCATGGTAATAATAAACACAAATAAATATTCTATCAATAATCAAACCACTTAGAAATTATAGATTTGTGTGCCTCACCTTGTTAACTTATGAATCAACCTTTCTCCGCTACTTGAAAAATGAACCTCACTTCTTATAATGTTTTTCTCACTTTCATTGTTCCTTTAGTTTATTAAGAAAATAAAAATTATATTGTATTTAATTTCAAATAAGTGTAATATAAATATTACATAAAATGATGAATATACTAGAATTATATGTTTCTATTTTCTTCTTCTTAAACTCATTATAGTTTCTATTTAAGTTACCTTTATTTCCACATATAAAGTATATATCCTTCAACTCATTTATCTCCCTTTGAATTGTTTATCGATTGTAAGTATGTTATAGAGGTTAATTATACTCAAATGTATTATTAGACATTCCCACACTACCTTCCCACTTTCTCACTATAAGGGGTGATGAACCATGTTCAAATCAATACTTATAAACCTATAAAACAATAGTTAAATGATTCATAAGAATCTCTTACATATTATTCATCATATAGTTCTATATGTATAAGGATAACCTTGATGGTAAGGATGATTAAAAATGTTAATGTATAATTACTTATATAAATGTAATCTAAAATTCGCTAATTAATCAATGTTGTCCAAAATTTGAAAAGATGTATCACTAGTCAAATACCATTTTGTAGTTGAAATTGGTATTTTGTATAGAAATATCATTAATCATAAGCATGCATTTCTCCTTCTCAAGTGATAGGAGAAGAGGATGTAATTATATTGAACCTTTATCACTATGAATATAACTGATATCAGGATGTACCAAATACCGGAAGCATCCTCTATGTATATCATTTAGAAATCCTTTTTCCCTCACCCGCTTTCTAAGGTGGATAATTAAAAATAGGTTACTACAATTCATAATAAAAACCTTCTAATTTTAGTCTAGTGTATAAAAAATTGTATGATATTTTTAATTTTATGTGGGAGAAGAAATTTTCTTTACCTAATATTTTAATATCAATTTTCTATAATAACTACATAAAATTATTATTACCTTATCTTGATTATAACATGTTATGTAATAAATTTTACTTTATTTTTCTCTAATTATTTTATAAAATAAAAATATCCCTCTCAAAGGTATTTATAATATCCTATAAAATTCAATTTCTAGAATAAAAGATATATATTTCCCTTCTCATAACCTATAAGGGGGTTAGTTCAAATTAATCAAAGGTATTTAGGTGGATGGTGTTACCTTGTTCATTATCTCACAGTTTGTTGATCCATTGAGTAGTTTTACCAATCCTAAAATCCTATACATGTATTTCCTCAAAACATACCTATTTGATAAAACAATTATTTTAAGGAAACAACTCTTGACGATAAACTAGTTATGACATTACAAAAAATTCATTATAACTCCTAAATAAACTAATGTATATTGATTAGGGTCTAAAAAATACAGTGATCTATGGTTTCATTCTAATTTCATGTAATGGAATGAATTTTTAAAATAATATTTCCTTGATGGTTTTTATCATTTTTTATAAATTTATTTATAATATCCTTCACATTACTTGATAATATTATATGGATTTTACATAATTGATTAATCATGTCTTGATAAAATAGTTTATGCACAAATGAATATTTTTATATTATTATTGCATTCTTGTAATCTTATTTACATCATATTATTACTTCTAAACATCATATTAAAATGTAACCCAAAACTAAAAAATTAAAAATTCATTGGAAATGAAATAAACAATTGGAAAGAACACAATCTTTTACTATTGATTGGTTTATCAAGAGGGAGGTAAAAAAACTCTTGACATTAGGGGAATAATTCCTTGAGGTGTGATTGGATTTAGTTGTAGGATTTCAAATCTAACTTGTGTATATACTTGATTATTTTCACCTCAGATTGGACATAAACAATATCTAATAGCTGGGAGGTCCATCCTTAACATATGTTTTCTAAGACACAAGTGAATGGAACCATGGTTTTAGGGTTACATATATGAACTATGGAAACATTTTTCAATATATAATATAGAGGAAGGGGTTATAAATATATCATCATATATAATTTAATAATAAATTTATCACAAATATCTTGTAATAAATAATTAAATTAAATTAAATACCACACATATATTGGTTAGTCTAGATCATGATCATCTACAAATGAAATAATTATGTATTTAAAATTGGAATAATTAATTTCAATTAATTATTTTTTATGATAAAAATATCATAAATTAAAAAATTAATTATATCATAATTATTCCCCTAAATATTCATAGATAGTGACATCCAAAATATTTTTAAATAAAATAAATTTTATTTTAAAATAATATAGTATATTGTTTGTACTGATTTGTTACACTACCTATATCATTTTGGTCTGAATTTTAAATTCAGTTTGGAATTTAAATGATCATACCATATGATAGAGGAAACATGATTTGTATCCTTATGTTTATAATTAAATCTTTTTTTATAGGGGTTTTATATTTAAACATCATGTACTATAATATAACACAATATGTGACTAATGATTTTCATTCTCATTTTTGTGTATTATGTAATTACCCAATATGTTTTCCTACATTATTTGTCATGAAATTTTATGATATATTACTCGATGATTAACAATTTGTATGCCACATGATTTGTGGAATTTACCAGTGATAACCATTAATTACATGACTTTTATGAAGAATATACAAGTCAAGCATATGTTGAATAAAATATATATTAATAAATTTTTGAATTAAATTTTACACAGCGAGTTGAAAATCATTCAATATGTTATTTATTCATAAAACCCATCCACACGATGCATACATCTAGTTACACTTAACATTTTTCAGTTTTTATATATTTTTTCCTACATCATACATGACTCGCATGACCTTCCTATCTTCATGAATACCATCCATGAGTTGGCATGAGTTACACGGCCTGTAAAACTAACTACACACCATGTAATATCTTTTTAACCAACCGTACTACATTCTTCGGGGCTCCCATGTACTCATCATGTGATATAACACGCTACAAAACACTTATAGTCATCTATATTCCATGAAACCACAATTGGATCATCTTACTATAATAAAAGTAAATATGTGGCGTGTTTATTAATAAATTTTGTTACTTTGACCACAGGGATTCCTAGATTTATGTGGGGGGAAATCATGTGGGGTTACAAGGTGTGTATAATGGTTAAACACCATGTGACCAATTTTTGTTGTGTCACATTTGGGAGTCAATATGCAGTATATAGTTATACACACAATATAACAACACCCAAATGATGATCCACAATGATCACCTATCACCCTACCATGGTTGACGGGGACTACAACCCATGTAATTCCAATTACATTACCTGTAATCTATCTATTCATAAAATATCCTTGAAAAATATATACGAGATGTTAAATAATTATTTATATGTTCATGGAAAAATACTATTCATATGAAATCAAATTATGAAAATATATCAATATTGAAAATATAGTAATAATATCTATAAATGATAATCTAACAATCAAATGTTTAATTGGTATAAGGATAATAAATTATTATAAATTAATACGTGACAGCATTGATACCTCTTGAATGTACTAGGTTGCAATAGAAGTGGGTGATTGGCTTAATACCAACAAATTTTTTCCTCAATTTCATTAGATAAATCCTTAGAGATAAAAAAATACAATCCATGAACCTTTAAATAGAGAATAATTTCACATAAAATTTATAATTTAAAATTGTACCAGAATTACCTAAACTTGATAATTATTTATTTTTTGATTAATTCAATTGAATCTAATTTAATACCATCATTACAGTGAAAAATTCAACATAGAATTTCTCTAGTGATATAAATATTTTCTCTATGAATCTCAAAACATCATTGATGTAACTTCAACTTCTAGCACAAAAGTACCGACCTTCATGCATTCTTACCTATTGATCCTAACAAAAATTACTTCATGATTAAATAATTCTTTAACAAGTTCTATCAGCCTTGATAGGAAGAAGGAAGATTTATTCTTAGATATGAGGGATTTTTATAGAGGATTATCTATCGTCTTGAGAGATTTATCTTGAGAGGAATGTTGTGCAAACCCATTCACTACCTTAGGAAATTATATAAGTTGTTTTAGATAGATAAGGATAGTCAATTAGTTAATAAACAATAACCCTTGTATAATTTAGTTATTCTATATAATCCCCACATCAAATAATAATTAAATCATTTTGATATATTCCATGACGTGCACTAAATCATAGATATTTAAGTATCATAAATAAATCACTACATATTAAAATTGTGTGAAATAAAATATATCACTTCCATCAAAACCATTAACTCAAACCATAAATCCTCTTCATCATTTATATAACCATGAATAACATATATTTAAATAAATAAATAATTAAATTTATATTATTTTTTCAAAAAAAAAAATTATATTCACTAATAGGTGAGCAAAATTTTATTCTAATAAATAATATATTCACAAAATTGTGAATAAATATTTATTTTATATTCACATAACAATATAAATATAAATATCAATATATTTATTAATTGTTGAATAAAAAATATTTATTTATTACCTTGTGAATAATAAATAATATATAAACAAATATTATCTTCATTAGCCATGAGAAACAATATTTATTTAACAATTAACACATACATATATTCTAATAGAAATGAAGATAGTGAATTAATACATACAATCAATAAATCTTGAATAATTATTATTCCCCTATATTGATAACAATATTTTTTCATTATATTAATTTAAACAATAATTTAAATGAGATTTATGGATACACATAATGTGTGAATCACTAGGTCTCTTTCCAAATAAAATTATGCGAGATGAATAAAAGGCCAATATTACTATCTTGAAACACCTCCAGTCACCTATAGTGAAATAATTTAACATCACAATGACAAAAACCTCACATAGATGATTAATGTGTGAAATAAATAATTTTTCATGATATTACATCAATGAAGATTCATGATTCTGTTATCAAATTATATTAATGATATATCCTTCTTTAAAAAACTGAAATAAACACATCGATGAACCACAATGGACATGTTTTTAATCATACAATTCCATTTAAATAAAATGTCCCACAATTTCAACTTCCATAATTCCAGAATGGATAAATCATTTATTGAGTTATACATTAGTGACATATCACTTATTACATACTTAACATATCCTACCATACCACAATCATATCTCATCTTGTTTTTAAAGTATTTATCAATGTACATGATTCATGATGCACATTATTAATAATATCATGCATTAGGATTAATAAAAATGTGTGTAGATGTGAAATCTATTAACATACAAACATATAGAATTATTATTATTGGGTATATCCTTTTAACTTTCACTATAGGTATTCCAAAGAAAAGATTTTTGGGAAGAATTATTAACTTATTAGGAGACTTCAACACATGATATTCAAACATCATATTTTCCTTGTTAGATAATATTATCCGACCATAGTACATATGTTTAAGAATAATGTCAAAGAACATCATGGTTTTTATTATAACAGGGATCATTTATAACATTTTAATGTGAAAAATGTTATAAGGAAATTATATTATTAATTTCATGAAAAATAAAATCCCCATGAGATAAGATATAATTTTATATTTTGGTCTTAGAATATTTTGATAGTTGAAAGTAAAAATTTAGTTGGTTCTAGGGCACCAAGTAAAACAATTTCTAACTTTTTTTGAGGATTTTATTTGTATTATAAAGAGAAATTTGATAAAAAACAATATATTAGTGTAATATAATAAATAAAAATTCATGCTCTATAAATATCATTCCTAAATAAAGTATTTCATGTGAGGTTTTATATTCTTTGATTTCAAAATTTTCTTCCCTTATGTCTGTTTAGTTATTTACAAAGGGTTATGCATGTGTTTGAATCAATAGACTAAGAGGCTGAATAATTATATAAATATAATGACCTGATTTAATCATTATATTTAAATTTCATATATATATATAAAGTGATTTTTTTGATTTTGGATAATGAAAAGATGATAAATGGAATGATAGTGCATGATTCATGGTTAGTGCACAGTTTATTGTAACTATGTATCCTTGATATGTATGGGGGTTATATTCAAGGAGAATATGCATATTTAGGGCATGTTTTACCTAACCATATGAAAAATACATGAAACCTTTACATGAAATTAGTAGATATCGCACGGTTGGAACATGGTTCCTTAAATCATTTATCCTTCTAGAATCACAAAACATGTTTTTTTCATTATTAGGATATTTTTCCTCTGGCCTCCCACAACGCTCAAAATTTATAATGGATTCCTTCTTTCCTACACCACCCTCTTCCATGGGCATCTAGAATTATACCTCTATCAACTCTAAGAAAATCTATTAGTAGATACATCATTTCTTCTTCATTTCTACTTACAATATTCTCTAAATTTCTATTTTATCAATGTTATTCTCATTAATTTTACATAGTTTTATTTGGATGAAAAAATATAAACAACAGATTAGTATATTCATTATGTTCTTAGCTTCTAGGTTTTATAAAGGATACCCATTATTTTAATCTCTAACTATTCAAAGAAGAAGACTATGGTTTGATGGAAATATGTTGGTTTCTCTAAATAACATCCTTTTGTTTTGAATAAAATTGTTGATTATATTTTAAAATAATTATTTATGATATCATTGTTCATATATCAATTTTCCTTGATTGATTTTTAAATTTGTTAATGTTCACATTATAATTATGTTTTTATAATGTTTTAGTTTCAAGGGATTTCACAATCTATGTCCTAAAATCTTGTTGTCATTAATAAAATTTCTTTCATAAATTCACCCTTTTATTTTTCTTAAATCAAAAGAATTTATAATATAGGTTTTGAAATATGTATTATTTTTTCAAATGATGCTTCATGGATAATTTTTTTCACATTATATGTGATTGTATAATAATGGGTTGTTGATATTGAATGTTGTTATTCTTATTAAAAACACTATTTGATGAAATTATTATAATTATTGTGTTTGGATAATTGATGATTCATGTTTTGTGATTGGGATTCAGACTAGTTTCACATGGGGACCCTGGGTAGTTATGCATACAATTGGTATGATTTCTACACTATATTAAAATATACTTTGTCTTGTAACCCTAGTGATGATTTGTCTAGAGGTTTACCATACATTTTGACAAAGAGGGGAAGTTGAGGTACAAGTATATTAGGTTCACTATTGGGGTATAGGTGTTTGATAAGAGAGGTCCTAGGATACACAATTAGATTTATAGTTATAATCCTTTATTATGTTCTGTTCAAGATAATTATTACTTAAAAATTAATTCCATTTATAATTATTTACAAATTTTATTAATTATTATAGAAATTTCTTTTACAAAACTAATATTTTCATATATTTCACTTTGACTTATATTGTTCTAAATCCTACCAAAATTTTAATTTAACGTTAATTATAACATATTCAAGTAACAATAATAATAATTTTTGAATAATGAAAATGGAATATTTATTGATTTATAGGTATTTTTACTCATCATTGATATTTGTTGATAAAACCATTTTAAGTGATTATGGGATATGAATTTATTATCTAATCATGAATTTTGAAATTATATTGAATTTACAGTTTTTTACTTTTAACTGTACTCTATTTTTTTTAATAATATAATATTCCATGTGTAAATTTTAATTTCACTTTTTCTATAATTTCACAGAAGTATAAATACATGTTTCATTCAAACAACACAAGATGGATAAAATTATTTCATAGAGATAATGTAACCTAAAGTTAATGCTTTACCAGATTCATAAATATAGATATCACCACAGTTTTCATCCTATAACATTACATATGTGCTCGCATTTGGATGAAATTTTGAATGAGTAAGTGTAACCAAAGAATAAATTTTATTCAGGTAGAGCCTTATCTAGTTTGGTTGTTTAGAGGTTAAAATACATGTGAAATAATTATTGATTTACTGTTACTAAATTTTTAACTTTTTATTTTTTAATTTCTAAAAACAGAGGATACTATTTACTATATAAATATGTAATATTTTCCTTATGGGGGGACACATCATTATGTGTTTGGGGGTGAATGGGAGACTAGTTTTTTTATTTTTTTATCATTTTTCTCTCCCAATGTAATTCACACACTACATATTTTCCTAAAATAATTATTCTTTATTAATAGTCTCTCTCTATCAGTCATACTCTTCTTTATGATCACTAATACTCATGATATTGTGTAACTAAAATAAGGATTCTCCTAGGGCATGAATCTAGTGTCAAACCCGATTATCTGTGCATTCTTGTTCAGTTTTTATTATCTTGTATTGGTTGTACTGAGGAATATTAGTAGTCGGTAATGGTTAAAGTGTATCCTCACTTTAGTTTTATTGGCAATAAATTCCTCTTTTTCACTGTTTTACCTACCATCTATGATCAAAATGGAATATAATGAAACCTTGGTGATTTAGTGATGAATGGATGTGATTCTGTAACACTCTAGGTAAATAAAGAATATGAAATTTTTATATTTATCCCTATTTGTGAATAAAATGTTAATATTAATTTAATGGGAACGCTATGATCGATGGCTTACCCAATACACAACAACGAGTTCCTTTGAAATCTTACGTTGCACTCTAATAATAAAATAATTTTATTTTAAATGGTAGTTAACACCTAGCCGTTGTAATGATGGGAATGAACAGAACTAACTACAAAATGATTATATATGTTTTTCAAATATTTTTACTTTTTACAATAAATGTTAGAGGATTAAAAATGTGAATGAATCCAATTTTAAGCGTAAACATTCTAATATTCTTTAAAAGGTCGATTAACCGCCTTTTGATGGAGAACCTCTTTTAAATACACTTTTTGACAATTTTATGTGTTATATTTGACAAAATAAAATTCTTCTTTAGAATCGGGACATCAAAATTTACTTTGTGTAAATTTTTGGTATTTTTCCGATAAAGTTCATTTTTTAATGAATAGTGAAAAATGTTGTATTTTAATTCAAAACCTCTTTTTAATCTAATTTATTTATATGATTAGATTGTATTTTTAATTGGTTTTAAAGTTAAATTAGAATATATTTTTACCATTTAATCCAATGGTGGTTATTGGAATTAATATCACTTTGATATCGGACATAAATGAGTGTCAATCTTTTGATAGATATTGTTTCTTAAAAACATGTCATTTGATTTGACATCGAGATTCAATTATAAAATTAATTGATGCAACGTATATGTTATGAATTTGGTAAAATAGAAATCATTTTTGAATTCATAATATCAAATATAGCTTAGGGTGATTTTTTGGTATTTTTCTGAAAACCTTAATTTTTGATGAATAGTGAAACCACAAAGTGGTAGTTACAAAAACTGATTTTTCGTTTAAATGGAACTTTACCACTACTGTGATTTGAATTTCAAAAATCCAATATAAATAATTTTCATTATTAAGTAAAATGTGGTTCAATGGGATGAAAATAATTTTTGATGAAAAGTAACTTTTAAGTTTTATTAATCGCGATTAAAGGTAATTAGTGTGATTTAAGGTAGAAATGATATTATAATAAAATGAAAATATCTTGACACATGTCCTAACCCAATTGTATGAGTCATGGTCGACCAATACAACCCATGGGTCGATTTTGGGGACCCCATGGAGCCACTTGGGTAAGATAACGACATTAATGCCTTTTATTTAAAGTAAAAGTAAAAATGACACAAACACGTATTATTTTACTAAACCAATTTTTACATGGGGTTATACAAGTCATATTTTTGACTATAAATAGTCATTGGAAAGCTATAAATATTTCCTACATCATAGTAGTTTTTTATAATTTTTATACATTAAATAAATTAAATTATTTATGACATCATGATCATGTAGTGATTACCTCATTATTTAACGATTTAAATAAAATGAAAAGATAATGTAAAATATAAGACCTAAACATGTCAAAAACCTATTGTATGGGTGGATTTGGAACTCTTAACACCTTATACTCAAAATAAATCAACGCAGGACCTTTAAAATCCGAAACTCATTTGAAAATAAAGTAACATTTTATACTTTTCCAAGAGTGCCCCTTCTCTCCTCTTATAAAAGTCCCCCACCTCTACCTCTTTACCCACACCTCTCAAGCCTTTGGATCGGCCAAGCTCTGATCATTTTGTCTCTCGAAATCCCTCTACTCATCCTAGAAGCCTTACCTTATGCAGGAATCTCTTCAAGAAACCCTTTTGGTTCAAACCAAAGGGAGTTACCTGATTTTAAGGCAATGTCTGCACTTGTGTTATTTTGTTTTATTTTGCTTCTCCAACACCCTAAACTCTTTTTATTAATTTATCATGTAACAAAAAAAAGTATCTTCAATATACTAGGATGTTTTTATAATAAGTATTCTAGCTACACTTACACACACCTACATCTAATGGCTAAAGAACATACTGTTTCTGTGGATGGTGAATTTATGCCTCACGAAACAATGATTGTTCAATATTCTTTTAACACCTTAAAAGGTGGAAATTAAGATGTCACTATATTTATATATGATATATAATATGTTTATGTTTTACTTAATGTTCTGTATTTTTTATTTATGTCATACCTTTATGGTTTCCATTATGGGTAAACGCGATATCTTCATTTTAGGAAGTGCAGACTACCACCCCCTCAAAGTGATTTGATTCATTAATACCATATGTGGTACATATAAATGATATATTTAATGATATTATATATGATACCATACTTTAATTATAATAATATTATGTATAATTATGTTTTAATTCCATTAAATATGAAATATTAATGGAAGTAGCGTTCATGCATACATACGGCTTACCGTCTCCATGAACGATGCATTTCATTTCTTACCTCTAAATGTTATGTAATATTATAAATTCATGTATATAATGGATATATATGATATATAATTAATTAATATAATTCTGGTTATAATGGATATTTTACCCCATGAACAAAATTGTAATTATAAAGAGTTTATTTTTGACTCAAGTAGCAATGATCGACAAAACGACCATTATTAACTTAAATAATTACATAGTGTTCATAACCTGGTAATAAGTGATATAAAAAGAATAATGAACTTTAAAAAGGTTCTTAATAAAGTATAAATTAACTCAAGTTTATTATTCAAGAGGTTAAAGAACGATCGAGTCAAGTCGGACCTGAGGTAAGGGATCCAACCTCTCGCTTTCTTTTCAAGTACCATCTTTTATGTCATTTCATTTATGCTCCATGTTCTTATGTTGGAGGATGTTATTTTATATTAACCATACTGTAATTAGTATTTTTATATGATGAGATACCCCCTCTTACTCTCATCAATTCATTTTTTAGAATTTTTAAGTGGCGCTGTTAGGCTGCCGAGTTTTCGTAAGGTATTTTTCATCTCACTTTTATTCCCGTGAGATTTATGCTACATTTTCCACCATTTACTTTGAGTGGTATATGTACTGACCATTATTATACTCTTTGTGTAATACACTTTTGTTTATGAGTATTTACATCAATTTTTTATTGTTCTTATTTCATGGGGTGTATGTTTCGAAAGATACCCAAGTCAGTTAGGGAACCTTTCACCCTCCTCTTTTTAAAAGACTTATTTTGTTGGGTCTTTTAATTTACATATTGTAATGTTGGGATATGTTATTATATATCCATATTGATGTAAATTTTATGTCCAAGTGATGAGATACCCTTTTTATCTCTCATCAACTCATTTTATGAATTTTGAAGTGACGCCGTTAGGCTGTCGAATTTTTGCAAGGGAACATCTTAACCCAATTTTGATTCTTTAGGATAAACTTTTACTCCTTGAATATGTCGTTCTATGAATATGTGTGAATGAAATATTATTGTTTTACACTTAATATCCACTTATATTTTGTGTATTCATTTGTCACACATAATTATGTAATTTATTTATCCTTAATCTAAGGATACCGTCACTGTAAGGGACTTCGTCTCAATCTCCTTTCATTGAGGCATATTTTGTTTTATACACAACTTTCTTTTATATGGTGTATAAACCCCTTTGACTTTTAAGTTTATTCAAAAGGAATATTTTTTATACTAAGAGTTTTACTAAATGATAAAAGGAAATGTTTTTGTCGTACGTATGCGGTGACAACGACTTCTCCGCCACTGTGACCATTATTTGATTTTCGGCTTCCTCTACAAGACATAATTTTTTTAAATGAAAAAACTAAATACCATGTTTTACTTTTCGTTTATTTTGGTATTGAAAATGGGTTTCATAATCTTTTTCTTATATCAATGTGTGTTATTGATATCTTGTGATTGAAAGGTGGAAATGTTATGTTTTCTTTATGAATGTTTTATGTGATATGATTATGTTATGGTTCTTGGGCTTTATTATGAAGACTGATGGTTCCATGATAAACTAAGGGCGGGTGAGCCCGATATAGCTCTCCAATTCATTGGGTAACGCGAAGGGTTTAAATGTTAAGGTTTCTACGAAGAGATTTAGGGAATATACTGTGATGGGTATTCCAAACATAACCAAGAGGGTTCCTCCCTACGTAAGAATTTTATGAATGCCTCAAGTTACCTTTATATCTTATGATTTCTATGATTTATTCATGATTTGAGGAGGAATGTTAAAGTGCTTATGTTTTATGGGTAAAGTATGATTTCTTTGATTCTTATGTATATATGTACTCATGTTTTCTTTCCATATTTTTATATCCCTTACTGAGCTTTTTATGCTCATCCCAAGTTTTTGAAATGTTTTTTCATAGGTCAAGGGAAAGGTACAAGATATGATGATAGTGTCAAGGAAGTGTCAAGAAAGAATCCCTATTTTATTATAAATATGTTTCCGTTGATGGGAAAAATGAATACTATCTTTTATGTAACCACTTTGTATAAATGCAGAATGTAATGCATGTTTTATGATCTAATTCTCTAAAACTCCAAACCTGAAAAGATACTCAATGTGTAATCTTGTAATAACTCAAGATTAAGTAAGGTTTAAGGCTGGGGCCTTATAGATTCCATACTAAAAATTCATGTTTGAGGGTGCTATTGATTGAAAAACCCTCTAACTTACTAACCATTGGTGAGTTGTATATGTAGTATACTTAGAGATCATTGAGTGAAATATATGTTCCCACTCATGGTAGAAGAGGATGATATAAAATATAATGAAGTGTGTTTATTAAGTAGGTAGGATACTAACCATTACACAATAAAGGTTCACTCAGGACGATCCCTTTTGGAGAGATTTCTTTCTTACTAACATTATTCATTTTGTCTACATTTACATATAAATTTTTATTTTGAATCATTCATTTCATATTCAAAACCAATATTTTTATTTCTTTCATAAAATATGAATACATAGAAAAAATTTAACAAAGTTTCTATCAATAGTGACTAATTGAATAGAAAATATTCAAAAGGGATATGTCCCTAGTTAGCCACTATATTTTATAATAAAAATAAAAATAATATTTTTTACTCTCCACATTAGGTGTGTCATTATTTTGAACTTTTTTAAGGGATTTGAGTATACCTTCATTCTTTATTACAGTTTATTTTGTAAATATTTTACTAATTTCAATGTAAATTTTTAAAAAAAAAATTCAAATAACGGTTTTTATAAAATTCCCCTATGGTAGAAATTTTTTCATTATTTTATAGGTAGTTTTGGGGAGTCCTGTAATCCTACTATAGAGATTGTAAATTCTAGGATCTCATTGAACACTTTAAGACAGACATCAAATAATCTATTTTAGAAGCTATATCCAAGTATCTTATTGAATTATTACGCAACATTTTGGAGTTAAATAAAAAATAACCAAGGTATAAAAGAGATAACCCATTAAAAATTCCAATAATATATAAATAAAGTGGAAAAAAACCACACAAAAATTCTACACCACATATTTCTACAATCCTACCAGTTTCCTTACAATACTAAATCACAAATGAATCTGGTCAGTTGAAGGGAGTTGAATTTACATTGGTTTCTATTTATTTTTAATTTTATACATTTATCAAATCTAATTTAATTATATAATATTTATTATAAAGAATAATATCTTAATATTTACCTAGAAAATGAATAGAAACTTTAATAAGTCACCTTTTAAGAGAATGTGAATCGTGAATTTGAAAATAAGAGTTTTCTTTTATTATGAATGAAGAAAGAACTTCTGAATCTACTGGTAGAAAGAGAGACTCAGTTTTGAATTAATTTTGTTTCAATTTTATAAAAATAGAATTATTAACTAAAATTACCCATGTTGAATATTTTAATGAAAAAAATCATGAGATATCTATAGATGTTGAATAAGAAACATGTAATGAAGTTATGTACTACGTAAAGGAGGAAGACCCATATTTTCTTCTCCCTTACCATGAAAGTTATAAATTATTACAATGAAGATGAATGATATATACTATATTCATAGTATCTTTTATAGGTAATGAATTATAGTGTAAATTTCAAGGAATGAGATGTTCTGTTTTATTTAAAAAAATCTCAACCTAATAGCTTTGGGGAAACCACATATACCACCTTTCTGGGGCAGTCAAAACCCATATCCCACTTCAGGGTCAAACAAAAATTTATCCCTCTTATTTACACTTTATTTCACATTATTTAATATATATATTACTTATAATAAATTTATAATGTTTTTTAATTCTATTTTTTTACTTTCATTGGGAAGAAACTATGAGCTTTAATCAAGGATACCCCCACCAATAAGTGAGTTTTTGTTAGTTATTTCTACATTATTTTGTTTTATACACTATTTAATTATACATGAGAAGATGATGAAAAAAAATTTTAATAAAAAGGATAAGTAACAATTTATATCGATGGTTTTGGTATTAATTCCTCTATGTTTAAATGTTCTGTTTCTTTATTTTATTTTTTCGAGTGATTTTAGGTTAGGAAATTGAGGTTTAAATGTAATTTTTACTACTAAAAAGTTATGTTCTATATATTAATATATCATTTATTTTAAATAATTTTAAATTATCTGATTTTTGAGTAATATTTACTATGTATTTTGTGTATTTTTTTATAACCAATTATTGTTTTTAAATGAAAAATAATTGAACTTAATTATAATTATAACATGAAGAAACCTGAATGTTTAATTATAACTTAAGAAATAAATTTCATTATAAATAAGAACACATAATGTATCTAAATCTAAATATATTTATATATTACCTTTTAAACTAGAGTAAAATGGGATGTGGAGATCCCACCCGAAGTTTGGAGAATTATTTTAAATGAAAAAAATGAAGGAAAAAAATGTGAGTGCTTAATTGTTAAAAAAGAATGTATTTAGGTGATGGGGATATTGAACACCAAATAAAGAAAGGTAAAATTAACATATAATAATTTCATTTTGGTTATATCAAGGAAGTGGGAAATGGTGTTTTGGTATAATGTACATGAGAAAGAAGAATTTATGATAGTTATGCGTATTAAAATATTAATTCCACTAAATTTTATTCTATTCACAAAACATTAATTTGGTTTTTTTATTTTGTTCAAGTGGGATAGTGGATTGAAATTAATGAGAACACATGATGCTTTTAATGATGAATAAATCTTTATTTATCTTGTTTTATTATTTTTGTGTTTGATCCCACGTAGGAAAATATTCTTATAAGTAAAATTTGTTGAATTTATTTAAAGTGAAATGTTTAAGTGTGATGGAATTTATGGAGAAATTATTTTCATATATTTCAATTTAAATTTTAATGTTTTAAATACCAATAATTATCAATTTAAAGTTAAATGTCACATATTTAGGTTAAAGGTATAATTTTTATTGAATTATGAAAATTATACATTTATTGATTTCAAATTGTTTTTATTCATATTTTATATTTCTTTATAAATTAATTTTTTAATGTGATGAGTAGATATGAATTTTTAATTTGAACATGAATTTAAAAATTTAATATAAATTCCCTTTTTCCCTTTCAATATTACCCGTGTATTTTATTCTTATTTTTTTATATTGAATTTTAATTTCAATTCATTTTTCAAAATTATATACATAATGGAATACATGTTTTCTTTGATGAATATGAGAATGATCACAATGTTTTATAGAGATAATTGGCCCTAAATTCAATTCATAACTAGAGTGATCAATCTAGATATGTCATTAGTGTTCAAACCATAACTTTTATATATTTCCTCATATTAAGATGAAAATGTTACACAATTTATTGTAATTAAATTGTAGTATTTTAATTAATAGTATGAATATATAGTTTATTTATTAATATGGTTAATCACACATATAAAAATAGGGATTTACATTGAATTTATTTTCAAGATTCAAAATTATAATTTTCATAACACTATCCCCCTTTACTGTATTGATATTTATTATTAACAATCATAGGGGGAGGTTAGTGAGTTATGATTTTAGTATAGTTGAATTTTAGATTAGTTTCTTCTTTATTTTTTTTCATTTCTCTCCCATAATGTGATTCTCACATTACTATTTTTTATAAAAAAATTATTTTTGTTCTTTATCTCTCTCAATATCTCTCTCTATTAACCTTGATCTCCAATACTAATGATAATGATTAACTTACTCAAGGAATCTCCCATGGATGAATCTAGTGTTGGAACCAAGAAATTAAACATTAATTCTTAATGTTTCTTATATTAATTGGGTAATATAGTGGGTGATTATTATTAGGTAAAGGTGACAATGTGTCCTTACTATAATTACCTTCGGTGAAACATATTTATCTACACTATTTTCTATTCCTTATATGATCACTAAAGAATATTCTGAATCCATGGTGATTTATGTATGAATGGGTATATTTCATGATAGTATGTTTAGTAAGAGGTTACTCTTAATTATGTATCCCTCTAACTTACTAACCATAAAGGGTACATATGTGTTGTGTATTTAGAAATATTGAGTGCACTATGTATTCAAAACTGAGGTGAAGATAATGATAACACATGCAAAGTTGTGTGTGATTTCTCATCTTTATGAATCATTATTATAATTATTTAAATATTCAAAATCACATATTTTTAAAAAATTCATAAAATATAAAATATAAATAAAATATTCTAATATGTCTCATTGTAAATAAGGATTAACTAAAAATATCCACAATAGATATGGACCCGGTAATCCATCATAATGCACTATGAAATATGAGTAATATTCTCACACCATTACGTAGGTGTGTCAGTAATACCTACATTCCTTTATTATAATCTTAAAAAATAACCTTTTTACTTATTAATTTTATAATGATATAGTTTTACAAAACAATATGTGAAGATATTATTTTAATAAATATATTAGTAAAGAGAAAATTGCTAAATGTATTTAAAAAAAAATTATATGGGGGATCCTTATAAAATAATTTATGTGGATTCATGTTATAATCCTATTATTCAAATCCCCACACCATAAGTACACCCACTTACTATATGTAGACCTTGTTATGTTAGATGTTGATAAGGTAAAATGAGAAAAATCACTAGGTTGAATACCTTGATGCCTTCTTCACTTTTGATTATGTTATTATGATATAGTGACCATGAGTTATGATAATATGGTTAATGTTTTATTTTATAAATATTATTAATTTTATATATTTTTTATTGGTCAATTTATTTTTCCCTTTCATTTAGTTTCTCCTATATATAAACATTATATAACTCACCTCATATTTTCTTATATCATTATACTGTTATATTTAATTTAATTACATTACTAATGAATTATTTATAAGGATTATAATTTGAAGCCTCTTAACCATTTTTGTATGAATACCTAAAATATTGATACCTAATAAATAATTACTGATTGGAATCTATTTCATTTTTAACTAGATTTATAGGGTGAATTTTTTTCCATTTGGTATGCTAGATTTCCTCAATACTTGTTCCTAGATAACGGGGATTAGTTACACACTTTGGGACTTAAAGAGGGATTACTTGGGTGATGTGATTTTTCAACTCTAGATGGATCATTACAAAATGGTTTCATATATAGGAATTATTTGGGGAGTAATTGTAGATAACGGATTGGACTATCAGAGCCTGATAAGTTGGTACTAGGAAGTATCTTCACAACACTTTATTATGATGAACCCAAATTTACCATCGGTTATTAGTTATTATATAACGAATTTAGCCTTTAGTTTCTATTTATTTTTGAAATATGTTTAGGGATTTTTAAACTGTTGTTGATTTTATAATGATATTATATGTGATTTTGGGAAAATACGTGTTTTAGTGTAATATTAGGAGAAAACTCAGGGATGTGTAGTTACCATGTATGATCTGGAAAACAATGAGTAGACCACCCAACCCTTTATAGAAACCTTTTAGTAGCACTCACATGGTTATTCAATTTTTTTTAAATACATGTGACCAAATCACACATAATTTTAAAATGTTAAAATTTTGACATTTTCTACTATTAGTGATATAGAGCATCATTGGTAGTTCATTTTACCTAATTATGATCAATGAATGAATTTTTAAAATTTTAATGTTATTTTAGGTTGTGTTATGTACTGATTTAATATCTTATTTCATTTTTTTATAGATGAAACCTCCTAGAAAGTAAACAATGAATCAGAGAGAGGGAGTAACATAAAATTTTCAATAAAGAATCCCTCTTGCGGGCCTAACTATTTTTATGTCATTCATTTGAACTATTCAATATTTGGGTCAGGATGGAAAAATAGATTATGATCAATTAATGGATAATAATTTAGAATTCACTATGAAAAACTTCCTTCCTCTCAGTGAAGCCAAGGGTCCCAAGAACCCAAAGAATTGATGGAAAAAATTAAGTGTATATTAAGATTTAATAAATAATTTAATACTTCTAAAGTAAACTTTCACACATTCATAATATAATATCCTCCCTATAAATGGTGGGATTTAGTTTTGTAGACCAAGTGGCATAAGGGTCTTACCTAGGATTTTTTTGAGGAGATGTTATACTGGAGAATTGACACAAATACCTTTAAGATGACCAAATCTAATGAGATTGTGATCTTGGAGAAGAAAAATAATTAATTCATAGAATATGGAACCCTATTCACCTAGATAGTCAAATTTTAATCCATTGTCCATACTAATAACTACATTAAGGATAAATTATTTTAGATATGTGTAAAACATAAGACTAGATGAAAGATAATTATCTTCTTCCTATAAAAATGTGTCGATGATGTAAAAAATTATTTCTATAGACCACATAGATATGTCATCAATAGTCTAAATGTGTGGTGCTACTAGTTTGGTAAAAGGTAAGTAGATTACAATGTTTTTTCTGAAAAGAAAATTTATATAATCTTTGAGTGGTAGTAGTGGGAGTGTTAAACAACCCTCTATCCTCACTTGTTTTGATCTATCCGAGTGATAGTCACTTGTATGCATTCAATGTTGGATTTTTTTTATAATCCATATTTCCAAAAGAAAATAAGTTTTATCCTTTTTATCAGTTCATTGGGTACATAAAATGATTTTATAAGAATCCTCCTCAGAGTAGCAAAGGGAGTAGTAATTATACTAAAGGCTCTTAAGAGTATTCTGATTCATCTAAGGGAAAAAGGCATAATTATAAACTGCAAGAAGAGAATACTAAAATAAAGAGATAAACTCATCCTAAAAGGAAACCATATGATGAACCTAGATTTGGGTGACAATATTTTATAGATCATATACATATGAAACCATAATCCTAAAAAGTGACTATAAGTGGTACCATGTTTATTACTCCATCTATGAACTAATATTTTTAATACAGGTGCCTCTCATTCCCTCATCTCTTCTAAAGTGATTTATTCATTGTATTTACAATCAGAGTTGATTTCCTATTTAATGGAAATAACTAATCCTTTCAAATAAAGAAAGTAAAAAATTTAATGTTTCATTAATGTCAAGTGACACTTGATCATTGTGATATCATATGGGATTTTGAGTATATTTTTTTATTTTTTTGAACTAGTCTTCATTGTAGACTAGATGTTGGAACCAAGGATTTAGAATTTTTTCTATCATAAAAAATCATTATTACTATCTTATGGTGGAAAAAATCATGCCTTACAAGGTGATTGGGATCATAAATAATGTATAGAATAACCCATCATCCAAAATATTAGCTTAATTTTGTGTTAGATATCTAGCCCACACTATTATGATATTAAATTATTTTTAGGGATCTGACATTCTTGGGTGGTGGAAACATATTTAAATGTTTCCCCTGATGAATTATCAAGCTATCCACCATAGTGGGAGGTTGAAATCTCTATTGATCTGCATCTAGTGAAAATTCAAACAAATTTTCCATCTTATTAAATTGATCTAGATATGATATAATAAATAAAATTAGAACTAAAATATATTGATAGTTAGGGCTTCATACATTATAGTGTGTCATAATGGGAATCCCATGTTTTCTTTTTTTAATGAAGGTTGATGGATGTCTCAAACATTTTACTGAATATCCAATGATCAACTAGGTGTTTATAAAAAATAAACACCCCTTACCTTAGGTTGATTATATTTTTGATAAACTCATATTAGAGGGATATATTTATACATTTAATCATAAATTGGTATACCAAAAATTTAGATTTATGGAATAAAATAGTCATAAGACTGATTTCAAAAGAATTTATGAGAATTATCGGTATATTTTTCTTCTTTTTGGGATTATGAAATCCTATAAATTAATTATGGAATTATTATTATGTATCTTTGGCCAATATATTTCAATTTTTTCATAGTGTTTATATTATTGTGAACTATTTGATTAAATGTTTTTTTTCAGATGCTAGAAGTAGTGGTTTGATGAGTTTTTTGTATATTGTTTTCATTTAAATAAATCACCTTACTTTGTAAGTGTTGGTGCCCAAATGATGTGGTTCTAGGCTCAGAATATTAAATGAAAGTTTCTTAAGAAAATCTATCATTTTTCATTTTATGTTCTGATGTTTTTTTTTGGGTGGACATGTTTTCAGACATAGATTTTCAGAATGAATTCTTTTATAACAGGGTGGGAAGTTATATTGGATCCAGATTTTGTCTTTAGAGATTTTTGAAAAAAAAAAGTGATGATTATTTATTGTGATAATAGTTTTGAACATAAAAAGTTAACAGAAAATACGTGATCTAATATTGGTGAAAAAGGGATAAATTGTATAAAAATTTGTTATTTTTATACCGAACTCTTATGTTATAATAATAATTAATTATTCACATTACAAGTAATAGATTTTGGAATAATCTTAAATGAGAGTTTCTAGTTCTTATATGATGTTAAATATTTTTTGGTGTAGATCATTGGATTGAGATTCACTAAAAAAGAAGTTTTTTGGTGACTTGGAATTTGAATTTTTTGAATTCAGAAGGTTTGAAAAAAAACTCATCTGATGATTCATTGGATGGATGAAGTCACCATTTCATCAGACAAGTACATACACTGATCTATCAGACAAGTTTTGGCACAGATACATCAAACAAATAGTTGACACTATTAAAACATCAGATGTAGAATTATATTGGAGTAAGAAGATCAGAAAATCCAAACTACATTGGATGAATCTGAGTTGTTGAGTACAACTGAGTAGAAATATTTTTAGCACTGATGAATCAGTAGTACAACAGAGAATAGCCAATCAGATGATGTAAAAAAAAACAATTTTTATGGGATCCAAATCCTTGATGGACCGATCCATCAGATAAAAACTTACACTAATTGGTTATTAAAGGATAGTCTTCATCAAATGTAGTTTCATCAATATAAGAAGTTTTCAAACAAAGGAAGAAAAGTTGAAACATGTTGATGTTGTTTCTAAACTGGTTCAGTTATGTTTTATAGTCTATAGAATTTACAACAATATTTATTATAGAACTATTTCAATTGGTTTGGATCATCAAAAAGTGATTACTTTTTTCTTGTTTTCTACTAGATCAAGTGATTTGGAATGAATAATAATTTTAGAATGATATGTTCTCAACTATAATTTTATAGAATGATCACTTAATATTTTTTCAGTTCAGAATTAATATGTTAAATAGATTTCAATAATATTGAATAATAATCCATAAGATTTGATAGGTGTCGAGAAATAGTTAAATGATGTTTGAATTTTTGAATTAATTTAGAATGTAGAATTTCATTGAGAGGGAAAAAAAATTTAGGTTCCCTCATTTTTTTGTCTCTAGGGAACCTTAATAAAAGTGTCAAAGTACAACATACTCTAACATTGTTCACTTTAGGGACAAAGTGAGAATTTTGGAGGGTTTTTTTTGACATAATTTCAAGAGAAACATTTTTTAGATATAATATGTGTTTGAAAGAAGTTGCGGTCAAGATTCATCAGATCAGAGAGAGAAATTGAGATGATAGTTTTGTGAAAAGAAAGATTTTATCATACATTCATCTAGGAAAGGGAATCAAACTTTTTTAGACTAAAGAATTGGGAATAATAATTAGATTGAGTGATAATAATATTTTTTTTATAAAGTCTAGATAAGTTCTTCCAACATTATGTAGGGTTATAAAGTGAAGGTTTTTTGAAGTAAAAAAGTGGAAGTGGTTGAAGCAACACATTAACATGTTTAGAACCAATTGGTGAAGTTTTTATAAAATTTTAAAATAATTATATATATTTATATATTTTTGTGATAGAAGGAGAATATGAACTGTTGTATTAATCATATTTCTTCACAAGTGTAAGGGTATTTACCACTGATTGTTTCGATAGAAAAGGATTATTTTCGAGTGGATTGTGTGGTATTGGATTATTTCCAAACCATACAATGGTATAGATAGCCTTATGGAGTAGTGAATTTTTTAAATAATATTGTTTCTATGGTTTTTTGAACATTGTGTTTCTGTACAATTAATAATTATACAATAAGAGATGTAGGATGTTATACGAGAAAAATAACATAAATGTAAAAGATATCATGGATTCACCCCTCACCCTTTCATTGATTACATAAACTCAGGTTGGGCATTTTTATTTGATTTTAGAATGAATGTATCTTCATTTACTCCGTTTTAAAGTTGTTATGGATAATTTAAGTTGTGCGAATAGTAAGAGGATTCCAGTCTTTGATAAGATAAACAATAATATCTAGAAAGATAGAATGTTTTCATATCTTATAAATTTGGGTTATGATTATTTAGAAGCTAATAAAGATGGGTTTCATCCTCTTTTTGAAAATATATCTCTTACAACTATTGATAAGAAAAATAAAGGGAATGACATAAGTTCTATGAATGTTTTAATTTCATCACTCCCTGAAAGTTTATTTCATAGAGTTAAAGGAGTTGGAACTACCAAGAATATCTTGTAAAATTTGTAAAATATATATGAAGGTAATACAAAAGTTAAAAAAGAAATGTAAAAAATAGGGAGGATGGAGTATGAAGATCTCAAAATTGGATGAGTATGAATTTATTAGGGAATTATTTACAAGGTATAATGATATTTTTAGAACTATAAGATGTCTTTTTGAGATGTTGTAAGATTAAAATATTATTGAAAAGGTATTATGAATTAATCCTAAAATATTAGATTCTAGTGTTTCAACTTTAAGATATAAATATCCAAAAACACAATCTTTATATGAAAATAATTGTACTCTTATTACATATGATATAAAAAGGTAGAATGTTATAAAATGACAATAAATAGTTTATTGATAAATTCACCTTAATGCTTCTAGAAAAACAGAATATAATATGAATAAGTTGGTGATTCTGAATCAAAAAACAAGGTTAGTAACAATTTTGATAAATTATTATCCTTTTTTTCTAGAATGTGAAAAGTGGTACAGGTAAGTACAAAGGTATGAATTTTAAATGTGGTTTTTTAGGGAATATTGGAGAAAAAATAACTTAATGAAAATTTGAAAAAGAAAGTGTCAAAGTTTACATGAGGACAAGATGACATTGGAAGAATTTTTTTGAAAAACTTAAAACCTATTCCATGGTAAAAGATAACAAGTAATAAAAATCCAAAATGATACATTTTATATCTATAGATGGTAATGAAGAGTAATGTGAAGTTGAAAATGATGAATCCATTAATTTTATTGGAGAGATAATTCCTATTGAAAATGTTAATGATGAAGTGTTTATTGGTGATAAAAGAATTAGTTCTAAAGGATAAGTGACTATGTTAAAATTTTATCTAAAAAGAGAGTTTAAATAATGTCTTGTAAATATAGTAAAACTTGAAATAGATATCAAGTTGATGAAAAAGGTAAGTTATATAGAAAACAATCAAGACTATTTTCTTGAAGAGAAAGCTAATTTTATATATGTTATTGATTTCTTGATGAAATATATTGAAAATAAGAATCATAATGAAATTATTTAAGTGAAAATAAAATAAAACAAAGAATCGTTAGAAAATTCTCAAAAAATATCCCTAGTACTGAGAAGGTTGTTACAAGTTTCAAGTACTCTATATCATATGTTGGTGAAATATCTGCAAAGTATGAACGATAGAAATATCAATAAAATCAATCTTCAACGTTTTGAAAAGAAAATTTAATATTTTTATAAGAAGAAATATGATAAAATCATGTATGTGAAAAAAATTATAATGATTAAAGCTCAAGAGTTTCTAAAATTTAAAATTCTAAAATAGAGGCTTCTACTACTTTTGATTTTGTTACAGTTGGAAAGAATCCCAAAATGAATAATGTTATTTAGAGTGATAATAATATGTGAGGGGATCATGAAAGTTCTAATGTGGAAGGTAGGAAATTTGTATAAAAACATGTTCACTACTCTAGGAAGTATGAATGTTACAAAGAGAAATATTCATTCTATGGATAATACTATTATTTTGGTGGATTTTTTCAAACAAAAAATAGTCTTGGTTTAACCAGAAAAACTAGAATTACACCATGAGTTATAAGAAACAATGTTTTATGCGGAGTCAATCCTCACAAAGAATGAATTGTAAAAATGTTGTTTTGAAATTTTAAAAGAGGTTCCACCTCAAAAAACTATTTATGAAATCTTTGAATAGCCTATAAATCATTCCAATGTATGTATTTGTTTGTTATTAGAAAAAAAATGTTTATAACAATATAAAAAGATGGATGTAAGGGAATATAATATAAAGTAAAAATCTCTTTCAATAGAATCTACATTTAATTATACAAATATAAAATGAACTTGGATATTGGATAATGGTTTTTCTTCACATATGATAATTGATTTGAATCCATTAATGAATGTGAAAGACATTAAACAAGGAATAATTACATTTGGAAATGATGAGTCACTCAGAATCAAAGGTGTGAATCTACTATTATTGTGTAAGAAAAATTAATATCCTAAAAATCTATGGTTTTTGATGTGTTGAAACCCACCTTGTTGAGTGTTTCATAATTTTTTGATTAAGGGAATGATTTTGTTTTTAGATAATATGGTTTTTTATTATGATAGTTTACTTAAGGACCCCATAACAACTTGATAGGGGAGGGGTGAATCAGGGTGTCAACCTTTTCTTTTATATTGATGGATCATTTTCTCACATTGGTAGGAACCTATTAAACATGTTTTATGAGAAAGTGAAGAAAACAAAAAATCACATGAAATTTGAGGACACAAAAATTTTACTTGGTTCACCACTAAGGGATACTTACAAGGGGCATACACCGATAGGTTGTCGGTCATACCAAAGTCTACTAATCATCACTAGTTGTGGAGTACAAAAGTTTAGCACTTTCACTTTGTGCTAAACACACTACCTTTATAAGGTTTTAGGGATAACAAATTGCATCCATCAAGTTACATCAATTGAATCCCAATTTATCACTATTTTGGGAAGCATATGAACTTAGTTTATAGACTTGAAGGTCACATTAATGGGTTGGAATTAAATCACGCATCCTTAACATTATATATATACCATTTTGAAGTCATGTTTTCCCCTTTATATGTAACCTACTATTCCATGTGTGGTTTGTTCACAAACGTTTCCTCCATGAACTGGTCTTCTTTCTCCATGTATTTAAGTTCTCCACGTTCCATCTATGCATACTTCCCCTACAAAATGTGACCTTGTACCACCTTCACAAACTGTGTTCACATAGTACATGTCCTTACGATCTCGCATACTTCTTCTTCAATGTGAACCAACTTCTCCTCAAAAAACTGTCTTTCACGTACCACCTTCCTCTACATACTACCTTGCTCCACATACCACCTCACTTTCTATGCACTATGTAAGACCACCTTAGTCAAAGTTCTTCCTCTATATACAGACTCTCCTATACATACCTTCCTTTCCTTTTGTAGGCTATATAAAACCCATCACAAAAATTTCATCTGCATGAACCTCTATTAGATATAGCCGAATTCCTAGAGAGATGAATTAACCTAATGAAATTTACTCTACACAACCTAAAAATGGGATTATTTCTCTTTTTTTTGGAAAATAGATCTTCATAATCGGTAAATCATAGATTTAAGAAATATTTGATGCGGTATCGCCTTCACCGCGTACCGTGCGTGCACCATGAACTATTTCCATACGTGGTCTAGAAAAGAACAACCTTGGTTCCAAAAACTACCCCCATTGGGTTTGTTGGAAATATGGGGTAAATTCCATGAACCACCTTACACAATCAAAACCAACACCTAATATACGTGAAACACCTAATCCAAATATTTAAGTTAAGGTAAGAAATGATCGGTGTAGAAAACAAGAGGGGAAGCATGAATTAACACTAAATTTTTTTCTCCATTCTTATCATTACCCCCTTTAATATTTCCTTCACATTTTTGGAATCATAAAACATATAATTTCTCCCTTTTACTCATTGTAAATAATCCCAAAGAATCACATTTTTCACTTGTAGAGCTTAAATCACACTCCTCTAGGATCATATCTCACCCATAAACCTACAAAAAGTCAACCAAATGATTAAAATAGTTTACACATCAAGGTAGAGGTAACAAATAAGAACCTCTTCATGCACTGGGAGGTGGTTGAACATCGAGGTTTAACCAATATTTCTCAAACACATGAGTTTAAAATGACTTAGTCATTTTTTTCAGCCACTCGATCAATAGTTCTAACATGATCCATTTTAATCATGCCAGGTTCATCCTTTTCCTTAATTAAGTGATATCTAATTTTAATTTTTTTCACATGAGAATGATGAAAAATATTCTTCATAAGAACAATTTCACTCTTGTTATCACAAAAAATCAGTAATGATTACTTCACTACACCACCAATATCATTCAGTTGTTGATTCATCCAAAGTATTTGAGTGAAATAATTTTTAGCAGATATATACTCATATTCATTCATACCGAGAGAAGTGATTTCCTAATTCTTACTCAACTGCCCCACACATTTCCTTACAATGTAGAATTCTCCCCCACTTGTGGATTTTCTGTCCACCACATCACTTGACCAGTCCACATCATAAAATGATGATATTTCATTATCTTTTCCAAAAAAAGTTTAATTCATACATGTGAGTACCTTGAATGCACATGTTAATTCTTTTAACTGCTGCCAAATGTTCTTACTTTATATTTCTTTCAAAGCGTGAAACTAAAAATGCTGCAAAGACAATATATGGCTGTGTTGTAGTTAAGTACTGTGGGATTCTGATTATTCTCATGTACATGGTGGGAGCAACCAAAATCCCATCATCATTATTTCTATGTTTATTTCCAACTGAAATATGTGTCTACATTGGATTGGATTCATACACATTTAATTTCTTTAAAAACACCCTTACATACTTTTACTAAGAAATGAATGTGTAGTCTTTCCTATGAATCATTTTCATCCCCAAGAAGTCTGTGAGTTCACAAATTATAGACATTTAAAATTCTTATTTCATGTGATTAGAAAATTCATTCACTGATCCCTACCTATTTCCTCCAAATATTTTATCACATACATATAGTAGAACCACAAACCAGTCATTATGATAATTCTTCACATAAATATTACGACCCAATCCTTCTTTTTTAAATTCAAGATTCTTTTGATAAGAATACAATTAAGGGTACCATTCCTATGGTGCCTATTTCAGACCATATAAAGCCTTATTTAATCTAAAATACTTCATTTCATCATTACTGAGAAAAAATTCCACTAGTTGTTCATATTGCATTCTTCTTCAAGAACACCATTTAAGAAGGTTGTCTTGACATCCAGTTGATTCACTTTGTATCCTATTAGAATTTCCATGAAATGAAATAGTCTGATTGACTCTTGTCAAGGGACCCAAGTAAATGTTTCTTTAATATCATCACCATAAATCTGTGAATACCCATTACACACTAGTCATTCTTTATTTATGATCACATTTCCATTCTCATCATTTTTTTTTGAAAATCCTCTTCACACCAATCACATTGTGGTTTTTGGGTCTCTTAACTAGATCTCATGTTTGATTCTTATCAATATGATCCAAATATTCATTCATGGATTTAACACATGATTCATCGTTTCAGCATCTTCAAATGAGTATTGTTCCATAACTTATAGGAATACATATTGTGAATTATTACTCATTCTCCTTGTCTTTATTGGAGATATAAAATCCCCAATGATGTTAGATTAATCAACTTATACTCATTGATTTCTCTTGTGAGGTTTTGAAGAATTTTAAGCCATTATTTCCTCTTTTAATTATTTTTTTGATTCATCATCATGCTGTGATTCCTGAGTGTTTTTCATGACTTCTTCTACTTTTTTATTTGGATATGTTCTATTTCCACATTTTTTCTCATCTTCTATCATATCAATAGATGAATTTCATGAGGCATTTTTCATTATATCTTCAATGATCTTTACATTACTTCTTTCCAAAAAAATCTATATACATTTATTGAAATACATTTAGGATTTTATATTTAATTAATATCAAAGGAATATTTCTCCATCTATAAAATCACTATATTTTCCATGATTTCATTTTTTTGTTTTGAATAAAGAATTTACTTCCAAAAAAAAGAAAATACATCAACGAGGGATTCCATCCATGCCATCACTCAGGGGTGTATTGGTTTCCCCCATATAAATCCCTATTCGACATTGAATATTAACTAAAGCTTAAAAATACTATTTCTAGAAATGGCGAGATATATGACTCTCAATATACATAGTTCTGGTCATACTATTCAGCTTTAGATTATAGGGCTTAAAAACTCCATTTTTCTATGGGGTTCTCACAATAGCCACCTCATGTTGTATCCCATGTTTCTTCATATATTTTTCAATCCCAATGGATGTATATTCTCTACTATTATCAGACTACATAAATTTCATTTTCTATCTAATATCATTCTTGGATATTTGGTAATAAGTTTTCATGCAATCAATCACTTTCTATTCCCTTTGTTTAACCATAATTAAATACATTATACTATAATCATCAATAAAAATAATGATGTATAATTCTCCATGAGTTCCATGAATATTTATCAGACTATATACATCGGTATGAATGAGATCAAGAAGATTTGATGCCCTTTTCTTCTTTAGCTAGTATGAACTGCAAACTAACTTACCTCAATTGAATGCATCAAAAGTATTTAACGTTCATGATTCATATTGGGGATATCGATGACTATTTTCAGCTTATATATCTTTTCCATGTCTTTTCGACAGATGCGACCCATCCTCTGATGCCACAAGTTGTTTTCTTCCTCAACGGCCATGTAGAAAGTTTTCTCTTTACTCTCAACATGATATAGGTTTCCATCTATTCTACAACCTTTCATGAGAGAATATTCTATTCTTCCATTCAGAGTGCACCCTTTTGATTAAATGTCACTATATATCCTTATTCATAGATTTGAATCACACTTAGAAGATTATGATGCAACTTGTCCACATAAAGAACTTCGGTCTTCGTCAGCTCGTCATTGTCCAGTTCAGTACTTTCAATCCCTTTGATCTTCAATGAACCATAATTACCGAATATCACTATTACATCTAACTTTTTATTGAAATTCATTAATAATTCTACATTTCCCATCATATGAGATGAGAATCCACTTTCAATAATCCAAGTTCAGCTGTACTCAGTAGCTTTGGGAGCCACTTTTGTAAGGTTGGATTTTTTATTTTCTTATTTTCCTTCCATTAAATATTATTTTGAGTGAAGGATAAATATGAAGTTTCAAATATATTTTTTATGTGTAAAGGTATATTATTCCAACACTCTCCTTAAATAGTAGTGAAACTGTTTATAATAATAACACCATCTGGTTGATGGGTATTGACTTGACTCTGAGTTCTATATGAATGGTTCCTGTTATTCCTCTTCCTACAATCAAAAAATTTACTACCAAAGTAAGAACAATGAAAAAAATATCCATATAAATTGATTTTATTAAATGAATTAGTATATGAAATCATTATTCTTTATTGAATTTCTAAATCTTCCCCAGTTAAGTAGCACCTTGCCTCTTCACAGTATGACATGGTATGGCCCCGATAGAAATATAATTGGCATTTCATAAGTGTAAATTTCTTTTCATTCATATTCCTCATCATTTCAAATTCCATAGAAGAATAGTTTGACCATATATTATCTCAAGAAAAATGAAGATACTGTTTATTCCTTCTTTTAGTCAGATTTGATACTTTATTTGTTTTTACATTAGGTGTCTTTTTGATATGTCCAACTTTCACCTTGCCTTTATTTTGGCCCATTTTTCTTCTAGTATTCGATTTTCAGCATCATAACTAATTCCTATATTTCCCATGAATGATGGTTTTTTCATCATTAAAAAACTTTTTAACTCTATTATAACCACACCTAGATCTATCTAGCAGATCAATATCTGATAATTTTCCAAACTAAATTTTCTTCTTTGTTTCCTTTGGAATTGATTCACTTTTATGTTTTCTCATAAGAGTAACAACATCTTCAAAAAGTCCCATAATATTTTTGGACTTCTCCTACAGTGTAGATGTTTGGTCATTAATGACCTTTTCCTATTCTTCAATTCTGAGCTTTAGTTCAACTATATCTTACGATCTTTTAATAGTTGTCCAATGTTCCTTTACTACTTCATCAATTCGAAAAATTTCAGCTTCTAGCATATCAACAAATTCTGATGAGTCTTCTACAATTTCTTTCCACTTTTGGCATCTATTTCATTGATTTTATAGCTTAACAAAATCATCGTTATGTTTAAAATTGATATTGACATCAGTGGTCAACTGATTATCTCTATCTTCATCTCCCACGGGTTCTGATTTTTCAATGGTATCCATCATTAAAGCTTGTGTTCTAGATTTAAATTCTGGTTTTTATTTCTCAAATAATTCACAATAATTATCTTAATCTTCATATTAAAATACATTTATCTATAGTTTCCTTGAAGACTATAAATATTCCATTTTGAAATACATTTTTAGGCTTTTTCATGTATCCATCTTTACTTTCTTCATCATCAAACTTTCTTGATCATCAAGAGGAAATATGCACAACTCTGCTAGAAATGAAACAAGACCTAGGTAACTTGCCTAAAAATTTCAATTTTCTAATCTTGAATTTCAAGGAAATGAGTGAAATAATATTTTTATCATTATCTTCATTAATACTATATCTAGAAATTTCAAAATTTTCCATGGATTTGATTTCCATTTCCTTGCTTACTCAGGTCATTGCATCTTATTGTTTGACCCTTATCTCAAATTCCACTAGGATGCTCAGCAGATCATAAAGTGAATTTTTGGAAAGATCCATTTCCTCAAGGGAAATCCTTTTCATTATAAAGAGGTGTAATTATTCTCAATATTTTCTTCACAATATCAATGTATTTTATTTCTTCACCAAGTCCTCATATTGCTCTAACAACTTCTGTAATTCAATTTAAAAAGGTATCTGTATTTTAATTTGGATGCATATTCATATCATCAAACCTACTATGTAGAACATTTATTTTTTTCCTCAATCACTTTTTTTTCTACTGTATAAATATTCTCTAGTTTTTTTACATAAACTTAGTGAATGTATAACTCATCACCTTTAGAAAGATTTGACCAGAAATAGCTTCAGTGAAGGAATTATGTGATTTAACATCTACATAAATCATTTTCTTATTTGTATCAGTCATAAATAACCTAGTAAGATTATTACTCTATATTTCTTGATTAGTGGAAGACAAGAAATCCATTACAGGAGATATTAAATGTGATCTCATCCTATTCTTCCAGATCTGAAAGTTGATTCCATCAAAGAGGGGGACTCCCTTAAAATTCATTATATTCTCCATGAAAGAAATGAAGGGAAGATTTAGCACTGAAAAAATTTACCCTCTAAAACCACTTGAAATACCCTTGAACACCCTGAGAGGGGAGGGGTAAATTAGGGGGTCAAATTATTATTTTAAACTAATCAATTTTTCCCACATTCATAGGAACCTATTAAACCCGTTTGATGAGAAAATAATAAAACAAACAATCACATGAAAAGCAACGTCACATCAATTTTACATGGTTCACCACTAAGGGATATATCCAAGGATCATAAACTAATAGGTTTTTTGTTGTACCAAAGTATACTAATATTCAATAGTTATGGAGTACAAAATCTAAGCATAATCACTTTGTTCCAGGAGCACTACCTTTACAAGGATTTAGGGATAACACACTGCATCCCTCAGATCACTTCCATTGACTCCCCCTTGATCAGTACACTGGGAATAATCTGAACTCAGATTATTAACTTTAAGGTTTCTTCAATGGATTGGAATTAAATCATGCATCCTTAACTATAGAGAAATGCACTATTGAAGTCATATTTTCCCTTATAGACGTAATATATTTCTCCACATACTGTTCGTTCATGAAAATTTCCTCCGCAAACTAGCCTTCTTCCTATACATACTATAGTTCTCCATATTCCATGACTGCATACTACCTCTACAAACTACAACCGTGTACCGCCTTCAAAAAGGGCCTTCGTGTACTACCTATTCTTCTCCTCTCACGTACCACTTCATCATCACAAAATAATTTCTCCTTTGTGAACCATCTTTCATGTACCACCTTAATCTGTGTACTTGCTTTATCCATGAACCACCTCATATTATCTACGTACTCCAAGTGTACCAAGGATTGAGTTCTTCCTCGGCATGCAGACTCTCCTATGCATACCTGTCTTCCCTTTGTGGGCTACAGAAAACCCTTTAAAAAACGTTCATCCACACAAACTTCTTTCGGACTTATCCAAATTCCCAAAGCGATGAATTACTATAATTAAATTCCCTCTACTCAACTTAACAATGGGATTAGTGATCCTTATATAGGAAAATTGATCCACATAATCCACTAATATGATAATTTTAAAATCTTTGATGCAGCATCACCTTCACCACAGACTTTCTATCTCCAAAAAACCATTTCCCTACACGGTCTGCATACCACCACTCATCCCATCATGGTAGCTGACCTATTCCACAAACTAATATCCACCACATTTTATCTAACAAAAATTCATCCCAAAAACCATCTTTTACATGAACCACTCCCCCTTTTTTCATGAATGAAACATCATCTCATGAACTAATTGGATTTTTTGAATCGTTAGTCTTCACCATGAACCATTTTTTGTTCTATGAACCATTCCCACAACATGATTTATGGTCCACCATTACACATACCATATTTAGTGATCTACTGTATCTTTCCACTATGTGGTTCATGGTTCTCTTATTTTTCCAAAACTCTTTATTTTTCAAAAACAATCTCCTGATTTTGAGGCATAGAAGTTTGGAAAACACTAGGAAACTGCGCCAAAATCAATACTTCTTTCATCCTCAATTGTAAGACCATATTCCTTGAAAACACCTTGAAAAACCAAATTTGTATTGGAAAAAAACACTAACCATAATCTATATCAATCGAAGAAAAGCCTTAGTTACAAAAATCTCCCATTTTTAGTTTGTTGGAAGTCCATAGAAAAATTCAATAGAGCACCAACTGTAAACAAAACCAAAACCAGATATATGAATAACTCCTCATACAACTCTTTAAGTCTACGTGAGAAATTCTTGGTGTAGAAAACAAGAGGGGAATCATTAATTAACAGATAATTGTTTTCTATATTCTCATCATTCTCCCCCATTCATATTTACTTCATCTATTTTGAATCATAAAACATTGAATTACTCTATTCTCCCCCATTGGAAATAAACCCAATGAATCACATTTTTCACTTGTAGAGATTAAATCACACTTTCCATATATTATATCTCTCCCATAAACCAGCAATAATTCAATAAAAAAATTAAAATAGTTGACACAATTGGGGATAGGTTACCAACCGTAACCTCCGCATACCCTGGGAAGTGGTTGAACATCGAGGTTCAGCCGATGTTTCTTAAACAAAAGGGTGGAAAATGGCTTGGTTAATATGTCATCCACTTTATCATTAGTTCCCAAGTGATAAATTTTAATCATGCCTTGTTCCACCTTTTCCTTGATGAAGTGATATCTAATTTCATTGTGTTTTATATGATAATGTTGAATAGGATTATTTATAAGATCAATTATACTACTGTTATCACTGTGAATTACCAATGGTTGTTTCACCACATCACCAATATCTATCAGTTATTACTTCATCCAAAGTAGTTGAGTGCACAAATTTGTAGAGGATATATACTCAGCTTTAATAGAAATGAGAGAAGTGATTTCCTATTTCTTACTCAACCAACCCACACATTTCTTTCCAATGAAGAATAATCCACCACTTGTGTATTTTCTATCCACAACATCTTCATACAAGTAAGTATCATAAAATAATGATAGTTCATTATATTTTCATGCAAAAAAACATAATCCACAATTGTGAGTACCTTTAATGTACCTCAAGATTTTTTTAACTACTGCCATATGTTCTTTTTTCAGATTCCTTTGAAAGAGGGTGGCTAAGCATTATGCAAAGACAATATCTGGACATGATGCAGTTAAGTACAATAGGCTTTTGATTATTATCATATATATGGTGGGATCAACATAAGTACCATCCCCATTATTGAAAAGTTTAGTTCAATCTAAAATTAGAGTTGGTATTGGTTTGGATTTATACATATTGAATTTCTTCAAAAACTCTCTTGCATACTTTTACTATGAAATGAAAGTGTATTATTTCATCTGAATCACTTTTATCCCCAAGAAGTATGTGGGTTCACCAATAATAAACATTTAAAATTATAGATTCATTTGATTGGAAAATTCATCCACTAATCCCTATATTCTATCAACAAATATAATAACATCTACATACACCAGAACCATGAAGTGATATTTCTAAGAATTATTCACATAAATATTGTGATCCAATCATTCTATTTTAAATTGAAACTTCATTAGATAAGATTCCAATCAATATTACCATGCCAGTGGTGCCCATTTCAGACCATATAGAGTTTTCTTTAATATGAAAACCTTAATTTCATCATTACTATGAAAAAATCCCTCCAGTTGACCAATATCGACTTGTTCTTCAAGAAAACCATTTAAGAAGGTTGTCTTGGAATCCATTTGATACACTCTATATCATCTTTTAATTTCCCTGGTAAGAAAGTGTATTATTGACTCCAGTATAGCCACAAAATAGAATGTTTATTCAACACCAACACCTTCAATCTACGAATACAATTTACACAGCAACTGTGATTTAGTCATAATCACATTTCCATTCTCATCATTTTTTTAAAATCCACTTCATACCAATAACATTGAGGATTTTGAGTCTCTTAACTAAATCTCATGTTCTATTCTTATCGATCTGATCCAAGTCTTCATTCATGGATTTAACCCATCATTCATCCTTTTCAGCTTCTTCAAATAAGGATGGCTCCAAAACTAATAGGAATAAATATTGTGCCTTATTTACTATTATCCTTGTCTATGTGGGAGATACCCAATCCCCAATGATGTTATATTGATCAATTTATGTTCTTCAATTTCTCTTGTGAGGTTTAGGAGAATTTTTTCCATCCATTGTTCCTCTTTCGATTATTATTCTGAGTCAACATCATTAAGTGATTCCTTAGTGTTCTTCATGTGTTCTTATACTTATATATTTAGATCAGTTCCATGTCCAAATTATTCCTCCTCTTTTATCATATCACCATATGAATTTCATGATTCATTTTTGGTATTATCTTCAATGATATTCACATCATTACTTTCCCCAATTTTCCTTATATGTTTTTTGAAACATTTGTAGTCATTTCTATCCATTCAATATCCAATGAATGTTCCTTCATCTACTACATCACCATATTTTCCTTTATTTCCTTCTTTGATTTAGGTAAAGACTTTACTTCTAAAAATGTGTAAATTCTTTCATGAGGGATTCATTCTATTCTACAACGCATAGGGTTTCTTGGTTTACCCATATAAATCCCTATTTAGTTTTGAATAAAAACTAAAGCTTGATCTTCCTATTTTTAGTAATGGAGAGAGTCACGATTTTCAATCAGTATAGTTATGGACATATGATTTACCTGTCTATTCCAATGCTCAACAACTCCATTTTTCTATGGGGTTCTCTTAGAAGCCACCTCATATTGTATGCCATGTTTCTCCATGTAGTTTTCAAACTCAATGTATGTGTATTATCCACCATTGTGAGACCATAGAACATTTATTGTCTGTGTAGTATCATTCTCATCTATTTAGAGATAAGTTTTCATGAAATCAAGCTCTTGTCATTTCCTATGTATTACCATCACACAAGACATTCTACTATAATCATCAATGAAAACAACAAAGTACCTTTCTCCATGAGTTCCAAAAAAATGTATGGGACCTCATAAATCTCTATGAATGAGATCAAGAAGATTTTATGCCCTTTTATTCTTTGGATGATATGAACTATAGAACAACTTCCCTCGAATCCATTCATCAAATGTCTTTTCCCATGCATGCTTCAGATCATTGATATACATGACTATATTCAGATTAGATTTATTTTCCTTGTCTTTTTTATTGATGTGACCCAGCATCTAGTGCCATAAATTGTTTTCTTCTTAAATTTTCATATATAAAATGTTCTCATGACTATAAACTTGATATAGGTATCCATCTATTCTACAAACTTTCATGAGGGAATCCATTGTTATTCCTTTTATAGTGAACCCATATTGATTGAATGTCACTATAATCCTAGATTCATAGAGTTGACTCACACTCAAAATATTTTGATGCAACCCATACACATAAAGAACTTTATCCTTATTCAGCTCACCATTGTCCAGTTCAGTACTTACACTACATTTGATCTTCAAAGAACCATCACTACCGAATGTCACTATTCCATCGACCTTTTTTTTAAACATTCAATAATAGGTCATCATTTCCTATCATATGGGATTAACATCCACTATTAGAAATTCAAGTGCTACTATTCTTGGTAGATTTGAGAGATACTTATGTAAGGTTGGATTTTTTAGTTTTATTATTTTCTTTCTATAAAATTTTAGTTTGAGTGAAAGATAAAGATGGATTTTCAAATATATTTTCCATGTACATTAGTTCATTATAATGACACTCTCCTTCCAGATGAGATAACATATTTGTAAGAACAAACTCATCTGGTTTTTGAGTATTGACTTGTCTTTGAGGTTTATATAAATAGTTCCTACCATTCTTCTGCCTTCAACCAACAGCTTTACGGCCAAAGTTTGGACAATGAAAACAGTATACATAGAAACTGTTTCATTTATAAGAATTAGAATAATAATTCGTTACCCTTTTTGGAATTACTAGATATTCCCCATTCATATAGCCACATAATTTACATTTCATAAGTGGAAATGACTTTTTCACTTCTATTATACCTCATGAAAAAATCCATATAAGGATAGTTTGACTATATTTCATCTCGAGAAACTTGAGGATTGTTTTCAGTCCTCCTTTAAGTCTGATTTTAGACTTGTTTTGGACTTCTAGTGTCTTTTTTATATGTATGACTTTTACCTTACCTTTATTTGACCCATTTTATTTCCAATATTCTATGTTTCAACATCAAAACCAATTCCAATGTTTCCAAAAAATGAAGGTTTTAGATCATTCATAATCCTTTCAACTCCACCAGAACCAAGCATATCTCTCTCTAGTAGAATAACATTTGAGAATTTTCCATAATAAAATTTCTTCTTTGTTTCTTTTGGAATTGATTCAATTTCAAGTAAACTCCTAATAGTGAAAACTTCTTCTTCAATTACCTCAACAGTTTTGTAATTATCCTCCAATCAAGATGTAAGGAAATTAATGACAAATTCCTATTTCTCAGTTGTGAGATTTAGTTCAACTATATATTCTAAGACTTCAAATGTTGTTGGATGTTCCTTTACTACTTATTCAAGTCAATCTATTTTGGATTCCAATATATCATCATATTCTCACGAATCTTCCACAATTTCTTTACAATTTTTGAATCTCTTGCATTTATTCTCGATCTTACCAAAATCACCCATAATTTGGAATATGGGATCGACATCAGTGTTCAACTAATTATCTCTAGATTCATCTCCTGATGGTTTTTATTTTTCAATAGTATCCATTATTTACGTATGTGTTCTAGATTTAAATTCTGGTTATTCTTCCTCAAAAAATTCACTATCACCATCTTCTTCTTCACAAACAAAATCATTTATCTATAGATTCTTATCATACATAAAATATCACTTTTTAGAAAAACATTTTTTAGGTTTCTTCATGTATCCATCTTCAATTTCTTTATCTGCTAACTTCCTTGTGAATCGAGAGCCAATATTCCCAACTATTCCCCAATAGAAATAAGCCTTTGGTAACTCATTATAAAATTTACCTTTTCCCTTATTGAATATTTTAGCTATAAGAGAACGAATTTTTTTCCACATTATCATCATCAAAACTATCTCTTGAAATTTTATGTTTCAACATGTATTTGAATACCATTTCATTTCTTACTCGAGTTGTTGCATCCTTTAGTTTTACTTTTATCTCATATGGCCCTAAGCTGCTTAGTAGATCATCCAATTTTTTTTGTAAAGATCTATTTTCTCAAGGTCCGATATCTTTGCATTGTAAATAGGTGTAAGGGTTATGAAGATTTATTTCACAATATTAATGACTTTTATTTCATCACCAAGTCCATGTATTTCTCTAACAACTTCTATAATTTGATTGAATAATGTATCTGCATATTCATCAGGATGCATCATCATATCATCAAACCTATTGTGAATTTTTTTTATTTTGGCCTCCTTCACTTTGTTTGCACATTCATAAATATTCTCTTGTTTTTCGAACATAATCTTTATGGATGTACAAAACATCACCTTTATTATTATTGGACCAGAAAGAGCTATAGTTAGGGAATTTAGTGCTTTAGTATATACATCATGCATTTTCTTATCTGTATTAGTCATAGAAATCCTATTTGTATCATTAATCTATATTCCTTGATCGGTGGAAAACATGAAATCTATTCTAAGAGATTTTAGATGAGATCCCATCCTATTATTCTAGATCCAAAATTTGGGTCCATCAAAGAGTGGGAATCCCTTAAAATTCACTATATTATCCATGAAAGAAATGAAGGGAATATTTAACACCATCAACCAGTACCCTCTGATACAACTTGAAGGACCCCAGAACACCATGAGAGGGGAGGGGTGAATCAGGGGGTCAATTTTTTTTAAACTGATGGATCTTGTTCCCACATTGGTAGGAACTTATTTAACCTTTAGATAAGATGGTGTAGAAAACAAAAAATCCCATGAAAAGTGAAGACTCTTCATTTTTACACGGTTCACCACTGAGGGATACAATAAAGGAGAATATTATGATAGTATTTCATTCATAACAATTTCTACTAATATTTATTAGGTGTGGAGTACAAAAGTTTAGCACGGTCACTCTGTGCTAGGACCAATACATTTATAAGGTTTTAGGGATAGCACACTGTGTCTCATAGATCACTTCCATTGACTCCCCATTGCCCACTAATTTCGGAAGAATCTAAACTCAATTTATCAACTTGAATGTCACTTTATTGAGTTGGAATTAAATCATTCATCCTTAACTATAGATAGATTCTCTGTTGAAGTCATGTTTTACCCTAGAGATGTAATCTAATTTTCTGCATACTATTTGTTCATGAACTTTTCCTCCACAAACTAGCCATCTACATCCATGTATTGTAATTCTATTCATGCCACCTATGCATACTATATATAAAAACTAGGACCACATACCACCATTTCAAACCAAATTCGCATACTTCCTCTGCCTCTACTCTTGCACACTGCTTCTTCATCATAGACCCATTCTCCTCTGCCAACCATCTTTCATGTACCATATTCCTCAGCATAATGAATTTCTCTATGCACCACTTTACTATATCCGTATACTATAAGATCACTGTAGACTGAATTCTTCCCTAGTGTACATACTCTTATACATGGACCTGTCTTCCCATTGCGGGCTATAAAATACACTTCATAAATTTTTTTTCTATGCAAACCTCTTTTAGAGTTAGCTGAATTCCTAGAGTGATTTATTTCGGTAATGAAATTCACTATTCCCAACATAACAATTGGATTATATCTCATTATATAGGTATATAGGTCCTCATAATCCACTAATATATTATTTAAAAAATCATTTATGTGGGAATGCCTTCCCTGTATATCGTACATCTCCTACGAACCATTTCCCTACATGATTTTCATAACGCCACTTGTCCCTTCGTGATTTATGAACACTTCCAAGAATTTATCTCCACCAAATTTTCACCAACAATGATCCATCCTACAAACTGTCTCTTCTACAAACCTATCTTCCTTTATTTTTGGTGAATGGAATGTCATCTTGTGAACCGATTGCCTTCCAAGAACCACTGGTCTTCACCATGAACAATTTTTCATTCCACAAACCATTCCTACAATACTATTTATGGTCCACCATTCTACATAGAATATTTAATTATCTTCAAACTAATCCCTATATATAGTTCACATTTTTCTTCCTTTTTCAAAATGTATCTTTTTCCAAAAACAAACTCTCCATTTTGAGGCCCAAAAATTTATCAAAATCTAGGAAACTTTGGAACCTTTAATACTACTTAAAGCCTCAATCAAAATACCTCATTCCTTGAAAACCGCTTGATCAACCAAATGTGGATTGAGAAAAAAAACATAATATATACTCTATTTCTAGAAAATCAAAGACTTGGTTCCAACATTGATGATGGGAAAGTTGTTATGAGTGGAAAATGTACAAAATGGAACTTGATTAAAGTTAGAGATATACAAAATTCATGTTATCTAGGAATTATAGAAGAAAATTAATTATGGCATAAAATGTTGTGGTATATGTGTCACAGAAATATGAAAATGTTTTCAAAGTGATAAAATGTTTAGGATATTCCTGACCAGAAAAGAAGAAGAGATTGGTTTTGTTCACTTTATAAAAATGTAATGATTATAAAATCTACGAACAAGAAAGTTGAAATTAGTCAAAATCATCCCATGAAACTAATTCATCTTAATATTCCTGGGTCTTTGAGAAAATCAAATCAAATTTCAAAGATAATTACTTCATTTATTTTATTGAATATTTTACTCACAATACTTTTATTATGTATTTGAAAAATAAAATAGAAGATCTAAATTTTAATAAGTGTTTTAGGTGAAGAGTAGAAAATGAAAGTGGATATTTTTTTAAATAATTTGAAAACTCATAATGAGGGTGAATATAATAATGATGAATTTTGAGGATATTTTGAAAATCGTGGTTTTCGTCATGAGTTCACTGCATCATATACATCATAATAGACTAGTTCTATTGAGAGGAAGAATAAAAGTGTAATGGATATGGGGCATATAATGTGAATTTAACATAGTATTTATACTTACATATTGAGTTAGGAAATGAGTGAAACCATTTATATTTATAATTGGTGCTTTTGAAAACCAATTTATGATAAAACTCTTTATAAATTTTTTTTCCAATGAATGTCCATGTTTGAAGCACATAAGGGTATTTGGGAGTCCTTACATCATAATGAAAAAAGGTTGAAATCATGTATTATTTAATCAAATTAGTACTGATAAAATATTTCTTTTCTATTATCTTAATTATAGAGGATATATTTGTTTCAACAATGAAACATGAAATATTATTGATTCTATTGAAGTAAATGTTCTTAAAAGAGATGAGAAATATGTTTGAAAAACACATGAAGAAAAGGTAGATGAAGAAGATGAAAGAGTTTTATTTGAGAAACATGAAAATTATTCTAACAATGTTGATACCATTCAAATGGAAGAATAAGACTCAACTAATTATTTTGACGAGAAAGAATTTCATACACCCCATCCCAGGTTGAGGAAATATGTGAATGTTCAAAACATTATTAGTGATGGACAAAAAAAAGTTCAAACAAGAATATAATCAATGCGGGTTAAACATACTTCATTATATTCAAGTGTTAATACAAATTTTGTTATGAATATTTTGAGCATCAATAATTGATTCATGATATGAATGAAGAGTTGAATAAGATTGAGAAGAATGATACTTCATAATTGTATGTAAAAAATGATAAAATTATTATTGGTACAAAGTGGGTGTTCCGAAACAAGGAGAATGAATACAAATATGTGATGTGAAGAAAAGAACAATTGGTTTAAAAAGGTTATTCAAAAATTGAATGTTTTTATTTTGATGATACTTTTTCTCTTATAGTAATATTACAAATAATAATAATATTTCTTGATATTACTACACAATGAAGTTAAAAAAAAATAAGATGGATGTGACATTATCATTTCTCAATGGATAACTTGATGAAGGAGTTTACGATGAATGGCCATATTTCTTTTATATATGTAAATAAGAAAGTTATGTGTGAATATTGAATAAATATTTTTTATGGTTTAAATTAATATTCAATACCAAATATTATATATGTTGTTACCTTATGTTAAATTTTTTAAAAGTGCTCTAAATGAATCTTATCTCTTAGGCAGAAAATTAATTCTAAGATATAAAAGAGGCACTGAATATGACGATATCAAAATTGATAGCTCAGGATGAATTGATATGTTAGGTTATATAGATTTAGGTTGGGAAAGGAAGTGTTGATGATAATAGATCCAAATATCATGGATTTTTATTCTTAGGGGAATGTTTTGTTAGTTGGAATAAAAAAAATTCTTTAATAATTATCATGGTTGAAATTGAATATGTTTATGCCACTCAAGATACAATATAACTTATGTGGATGAAGACTCAGTTGAAGGATTTTCTAGTTGAAGTGAACGTAACCCTTCTATTAGGTTTGAATAATGAAATTTATATAAATCTCACAAGGAATCTTGTGAAACACTCTCTTTAAAAAAATATTGATATCAAATATCACTTCATAAAAGACAATGTGTAGGAGAGTGAACTCAAAATAGAATATGTTCCTAAAATGGAACAAGTTTCTAACATTTTCAAAAAACCATTATTGATTAATGTTTTAAATAAATTGATGTTGAACATGGGTTCCCAACAAATTTCTCTCCATATTTAAGGTTTTTGTTTCTTTCAACCCTCTTATCTATTTTTTGGATAGTGATGATAAAGAGGAGAATGTTGTGTTTCATAAATCTATCCACTGGAATGTAATAATACTTTAAAAGAAGCATGTATTTCAAGGGATTTTTTTAAAGGGGAAAAATATAAACTTAGAATGAAATTATGTGAGCTATTACAAATATTTGTTGAAATTTATTATAGTAATTTTTTATAGGAATGTGAAAGATATAGTAAGATAGATATAAAAGAGATAACGTTGAAGTTCAAGAGAGGTTTCATATGTAACTATTTGTGTATGGCATGGATTTTTTTGTCAATTATTCTAGTTTCATAAAATTATTTTTCTCATTTACATTTATAAAATTTTATTAGTGATCCATAACATTAGATTATAATGTTTCGGGGATTTATAACCCTTTTTTGAAAACCAAATCCAAAGGGGGAAACTGATGAGACAATGTGGGATGAAATTTTTTCTTCAAATGATCGATAAAGTTGTTTGATGATTTTATTTCCTTTTTTTAATTATGAAAAATCATCTTAATTTGTAAGTGTTGGTGATCAGAAAAAGAAGTTAAAGACTCAAAATATTGGATATAAATTTCATAAGAAAGTCCATTTTTTTCAATTTTATTTTATAAATATGTGTTCTAGACAAAATTGTTTTCTATCATAGATTTTTATAAAAATCGTTTTTTAGAATAGTGTGAGAAGTTTCATTAGATCCAGAATTCATTTATAGATTTTTGACACAAAATATGAAAAATTATTTATTGTGATAAATTTTCTCAATATCATAAGTTAACTAAAAACTTGGGATCCAATATTTTTGAAATAAAGGGGGATAAATGGTATAATAAATAGATGATTCTATGCTGATATTGAATGTTATAATAATAATTAATAATCCATCTTACAAGCAAGAGAATTTAGAAGAAAAGTGAAATGAATTTTTCAGGTGTTCTTATGTAGTTGAATTTTTCTGGGTGAAGATCATCGAATTGAGATTCACCATAAAAAGAAGTTGTTTAGGGAGAGATATATTTAATTGTTTGAATTAAAAAGGTTTACAAAAATACTGATCATTTGAATCACCAGATGAGTGCATAAACCGTTCTATTAGACAAGTATAAACCCTGGTCTATCATATGGGTTATGATACTGATCCATTAGATGAATGGTTGACATGGATAAAACATCATAAGTAGAATTATATAAGTAGAAGAACATTGGACTATCCAAACCACATCAAATGAATCAATATTGATAATTTTGACTAATTATACATGTTTTTGGTAGAGATGAATCTATAGGGATTCGTAGACTGATCAATCAGATGATGTAAAACAATGTATTCAAAAATTTTCATGTGATTTGATGAATTAAAAGACCAATCCATCAGACACATGTTGACATTAATAAGTCATCCGAGGCTAGTCTTCATCAAAGCCAGTTTCATTAGTCTAAATAGTTTTTGAAAAAATTAATAAATTTAGAAACATGTGTATTTTGATTATGAACTCATGATATTGGGATTTTCAATTTATAGAAGTTGTAATAATGTTTATTGAAAAACTATTTCAGTTGTTTGAGAGCATTAGAATGTGAAGCCTTCTATTTTTCATGTTTTCTCTTGGTTCAAGTGAATATGAATGAAAAATAGTTTTGGAATGATATATTCCAGACTATTAATTTTTGTATTGAGAACTTGAGAACTTTTTTTAAGAATTAATATCTTTGACCTATCTCAATAATATTTTAGAATAATCCAAAAGAGTATTTAAGTGTTTAGAAATTTTCAAATTTTGTTTAAATTCTGAATTAATTCAAAATTGGGAAACTCATTTAGTGGGAAAAAATTCACATTCCATCCTTTTTTTCTAGGGAACCTACATAAAGGGGTCGAAGTACAATTTACTATCCCAATATTCATGTGATGGAGAGGCCTAAAGTGATGGATGTGTTTTTAGAAGAAACATCATGAGAAGTGTTTTTTAGATAGAAGAAGTGTTCAAAAGAAGTTTTAGTCAAGATTTTTATAATCAAAATGAGAAATTAGATTGAATGTTTTCAGAAAATAAAGTACACTGAATTTTTTCCTACTTGATTCTAGGAAATATTGAAAATACTTATTTTATAAATTAGTACAAAAGTAAAAATTGCTGAATCCATATAGTAAAATTTTCAAAACAAATTGTTAAAGGTTTATAAACTTTAAAAAAATTTATTTTCATCCTTTCATTATAGAAGAAGCACATGCAATGTTTTACTGACCATCATGTTAAACATGTGTAAGGGCATTTCCTTCTTATTGTATCCTCAGAAAAGAATTATTTTTTTAGTGGATTGGGTGGTGTTGGATTATTTCAAAACCATGTAAATTACTAGATACCTTTTTTGATTAGTGAGACTTGTAAATACTTGTGTTGTTGTGGATGTGTAAGAATTTGTTTTAGTAGAGTGAGAATTATTTAACATGAGGTAAAGGTTTTTATAAATTAAATATACCATAAAACAAAAAGATCTCATAGATTCACCCCTCCCCCCCTTTGTAATAACATTGAAACTGGTTGGGATTTCTCATTTCATAGATGGTATCATGGTATATTACAAGACGAAATATGATCATGAGAATAAGTTGGATATTATTATAATACATTAAAGTTAATTGGTTATATTCCCAGTTATCGATATAATAATTTGGGATTTTGGAAGTCAAATTCTTAGGTCATGTGGTAATTAATAAAATTTCATTCTATAGATCTAATAAATATTTAGGAACTTCTTTCATATTAAATATCCAATAATAAACTCAAGATTAGGTCCTTTTTCAGTCTGATTGGGTATTACAAGTAGTCTATTTATGAAATTTTGAAATTTAAATATCCCATGATGGATTTAATTCAAATGGGATTGAAATATGAATAGATTGAAATTTTATTGAATTCATATGATGAGTTGAAATAAATGAGAACAAAAGAACCAATACTAATTCTACGTAATTCTAGGGAAGTTTATGTAGAGTACTATGATGCATCAGGTATGGGGTAGTGAAGTGTTTTGATACAATAAGACTATGTTGTGGCATATTTCTAGCTATAGTAATTCTATCATGAGATGAATTACCTTAATCATGACCCTAACTACATGTGGGGATTCATTCATTGAAAAATTTCCACCACTATCTTCTAACAGATATGTTTATGATTTATATTTATCATAAAAGTCATGAAATATATATTCCCTCAAAAGGATGTAAACCATATAGAGATACATTTAGTAGAGTAACATTGGGGATTTTATTTTAATTTGGATTATAAATTATGAAAAGGTAACTTGGTTATCAATGCTCTAAAAAAGTTATTAGATTAGGATGTTTAGGATTTTATTAATGAATGAAAAATGATGTTCCTTTTTACTTAGTTTCACCTTTATATAAAGGAATAAAATGACCATGTATTCTTGGATCGTGTGAAAGTCACACATTTTTTATACGATAAAATTTGAATAGAATAGCACTATAATCTAAATTATCATTTTATGAGTGAAATTATAAATAGTGGGGAGACCATTGGTGATTTATCTTTGTATACCAATATTTACTTATGTTTCAAAAAATTTATATGGTTACTATTTCTTAAAGATTTGATGTGATGAAAAATGGAAATCATTTTTTGGGCTACTTACCCATTGTGATACCAAAATTTTCTATGACCACATGTGTCGATATTGATAGCCAAGTATAAAGAAATTTCATATCAATATTATATCAAATTACATCAACAATAATATTTTGAAGGATGAACATGAAAATAAGACTATATTATTGTAGTAAATTCTGATTTCTGTATGGAAATGGGATGAGATATGCAAGGATTTATTCAGTGCCTTGCCTCAAACACCTAATTTGAAAAACATTATTTCAGTAATAATTGATTATATGAAAATATCAACCATGTTCTTAAATATAAAGGAAAGTATAATGTTATAAGATCATGAAAATTTATATGTTCAAGAGATTTAGATGAAAGAGGGATATTCAAAAACCACTGCTTTTAATTTTAATTCATGCATTACATCCTGGTTCTGAAAGGGTATCCAAAAAATTGACCAGTTCTATGTTAAATCTGGTTAAAAATTACCACCCATAAACATATGGCTAGACTAAGTAGGAAATCCATATTCATTAATACTTTCTTTGGTATTCAGTATATGACTTTATAGGTCTATGTGAGAACCAATTATCATTAATTTAGTTTTCTTATAAAAATTCTTTAAAATAATAAATATATATGGATAATTTCAAACCACTTTATAGATGACAATACCGACCCCTACTTTGTTAGGTTTAATTGGGAAAGTGTTTTCTACTAGGGTTGGAAATTATTGAAGAGATTACATGATAAGTTATATGATTTTAAAATGATTAAAAATGACCCAAATTCCTCCAAAATCATATGTTGATCATCAATAACATCCCTTGAAATTTTTACCAGGTGATCAAATATTCCTCAAAATAACTGTTTGGATGGATTATTGGAGATTAGAGAAATAGGGTAAGCTTATGTCATGGTTTTTTTGTCTTTTTTAAATAGTGTAAATGCTTAAGAAAGTGGTGTATCAAATAGTATTACCAGATCGTTTGATTTCAATTCATGAAATATCAGAATTTTCCAAATTTATTAAATACCAACATGGACCATCTCACATGATTAAAAATGAATATTTGGATTTAGAATATGACAACACTTTAGTGGAGAAATAATTTCATATTCTAGATTATCAGAAAAAAATTGTGGTGAAAATCAATTCCTTTAGTATGTATAATATTTTACCTTGGTAATGATATCCAAAATGATCATAAGCATGAGGCTTTGATGAATGTTAAATGGCCTCACTTATTCTTTTGTTAAAAATGTTAATGCCTTCATGGGGTAGAATGTGCAATGGAGGGGGGAATTTTGACACCCTAATGTCAGTATTATGTTTAAATATAATGCATCTACATTATTTTTGTGAATTTTATGAGTATGAATTTTAAAAACATGAAAAAATATGGACAATGTAGGATGCATGAATATCTAATGGTTAATTCTTAAAATTAATCATAACCTAATATTGGGAAAGGTTATATTCTAAGGGAATATGTATTATTGGTGAATGGTTTCCCAAAACATGCCACCATACCATGTGCCATTCCATGTTGACTCAAATATATATTGTATAACTGGTGTATAGTTTTTTAAAATCATCAATAAATATTATATTATTCCCCTAAAACCTAAAAATGTTATTTTTTCACCATCATTATAGTATTTTTACTTCAACCTCCAACCTTATAATAAAAAATTTAATAGGGAATCCTTTTAGTAGAAACCACCCTTATCCATTGGTCACAATTGGTGTCCCTCTATGTATTATAAGAAAAACACTAATGTGATACATAATTTTTGATCAACTTCCCCTTCACCTCATACCTTTATCTATTCTTCCTATTTGATCCTATTATTACTTTTACATAATTGGACATGGTGGCTAAAATCCAATCTATAAATTGGGATAATAATTACATTCTTATCATATAGGGTTCATGGGGGCCAATTTACTCTAATATGTTGATGTTTTATGAAGGTATCCAAGGTTTAACTGATATAGGTATGTGTCTCAAGATAACACCCTTTGGATTGATATTCACTTAGGTATTTCATTTTCAGAGAATTATTTTACTATATTAGTTCACATATCAATTTTCCTAGATTGGTTTTAAATTATCTAAATGTTCTCTTTTAAATTATGTTTGATAAATTGGGAGATTTAATGGATTCCATGTTTTGTTCCATAAAATATATTTTTCATGGGGAAAAGGGTCATCAAATACCTATTTAATTTTATTTAGTTAAAATTTATTTTTAAATTAGGTTTTGAAAGTTATATCTTTTATTTAAATTATGGTTCATGGTTTTACATTTCTTTCACCCTATATATGTTTTTGTTGGTATGGGTGTTTGATATTGATTATTATTATTCATGCTATGCACATACCTTTAATAAAATTGGTAAATGTTTTGAGATTGGAATATAAATTATTCATAATTTTATATTTGTATTTAATATACATTCACATGATCTCCCTGTGGTGTTGTTTAGATAAGTAGGATTAGTAATATACTAGCTCAGATTATGAACTAGAATGTGAACTTAGTTAAGTTCACGTCCTAGCTATAGGTTTCCTCCAAAGGAGGCCAAGATAGTAAGTAGGGGATGGAGTCATTCGAGTTCAATATAGAATAACTGGTGTCCTGTAAGCATGGTCCTGTGTAACCCCACTATACATGATGTTGGAATCCTATGTATTTGTTTTGGTTTAAGGTATGTCTTACTTATAACCTAGATTCTCTTTGTTATGTTTTACAATTATGTTTATTTTTATTTCAATTTATCAAAAACATGAATTTATTATATACTTACAAGAACACCATTAAATATTTCCACTTTATAATTATTATTATTTTTAAAAATATTTTTCTCATACTCTTATTAGTAATGGGAAAGTTTATAATTTTAATTCAATGTAGTGCTATGGGTTTGATTTATAAAAGGATTCATGTAGATTTAGTGTAGTATCCTACTATGAAATTACTCAAAATCTATATAAAAAAATTGGTTTTATGAAGAATTTTTAATAAGTAACATAGAAAATTGAAAAGGATAAACTACTTTTGGGGGTATACTGTGATGTATTTGTCACTTTTAATGGTGCAATGACATGATAATGATCATAATATATGAGGATAAGGTTAGTGTAGAATTTTGTGAGACATTGATTACTTTTAGGTATAATTATATTAACAAATTCATCATTACATTATTTTTGTATTATTCTATGTTATATATTTAATGTTATACACATTATTGTTTGTTATAAAATTATAGTTAGGTGTTTATTTTCCCTCAATTAGTTATTCCCAATTTTAATGGATTATAATCTAAAATTGGTTATTAATTTTATGAGAGTATCTAAAATATGATACCTCATACAAAATTTTAAACGTGAGTTTATTTTTTTATTTACTTAATTTAAAGGGTGAATCCAATAATATTTTATATACTTAATAACCTGGACAATTTTTCTATGTCTATGAGGATCATGAATGTGCTTCTTCCTTTATTGTAGGATTCCCCATGTTATATGATAGGATCAATAGTTTTGTTTTATTAAAATAATTGATATTATTTTGTATTATATAACTATATTATATTACTGAGAATATTAAAGAAATCTTTCTTGGTAATAATACTTGTTACCATTTTGATGAAATCAATCAATTAAAACTAATGCATTTATTGGAATACCATGTATATCATGATTATATTATCTTTCATTTGATCAAAATTTTTATTTAATCTATAATTTAAAACTATATTGTTTATAAATGAAGAATGTATTTCCACAAAAAGATGTTGAAGTTGATATGATATAGGGATTAGTCTCATGAAATAGAATTCCGATGTGTCTCTGTGAAGGGAATCTAGACACACATGCACTACTAGAAATCTGGGATATATTAATGTTTTTAAACTTTTGGGGTATGCTAGGAACCCATTCGTATATCCTTAATGGTTTTTAAAATAATCAGTACTATCTATATGGGGATAATTCTATACCAAAAACTTCCAAAAAAATGGTATAGAGTCGTTGGTATAGATTTAAAAAAAATAGTTCCTAAAAACAATTGGTATAGAGATTTTTTACTAAAAATTCATTATTCCTTTGGTATGGCCTTAAACCAACCATTTTGATGAACCAAAATTATAACATAACTATACCAATAGTTCCATTGAAATATTAGTATGAGGCTATATAAAATTTTTAATAAAATTTTAGTGTAATAACTTCACCAAGACATAACTTCCATCCATATTACACCACTTATAAACTACTTGTAAGAAAAATATATATACAAAAAGTCACAATAAACTTTCAAAACTATAGAGATATTATATATTTTATATTCAACAATTTAATATCATAAGAAATGATAACACATATATACAATTGGTGTTATTCATAATTTTCCTTCCTCAAGGTTACAAGTGTCATATATATGAAACCAAAAGGGTCCTAATTTATATCTCACTTCTAGAAATCATCTTAACATCCATTAAAATCATCATGGGAATCAATATAACATTCTTCATAAAAATATAATTAAAATAATAATTTTCCCAAAAAACATTATCTCCCATGGTACATGTAAGGCCATTTCTATAATCACTACTACGATTATCACTAGTATCACATGTAGCACCCAAAAATTAGTATATCATAAAATTTTGACTATTGGGAAAATTATAACAGATATTTTACCAAAATATTTATTCATATAAATAAAATAATAAAATAGAATTTAATAAAATAAATTTTATTACTCATATATGATCCCATAAATAATCTTTTATTTTATCTCCAATGTGTCTCTTGGAGAATGGAAGTGTGGAAATGATGTCATTATATTTGGAAAGAGGCATAATAAAAAACATATATTCTCTATTATACTTTATAATAATTTGATTTTCATCATTTTTCTCTACCATAACATGTGTATGGAGGTCCCATATTTCATTCATGTGAGTATACCCATGCCGACAAAAAATAATATAACTCTTTTTGGTAGAACAGAATAAAAATATAAAATCAATACATTCAACAAACAAAAAAAATTATGGTTATAAAATTCAATATAAATTTGTATACATATACCTGAGGTTGGTTTATTTTTTTAATTTGATGGATCCTTAGGCTATAAAGGATTAGAATCTTTTATAGTGTTAGTGTGATCTTATGTATGCTTGTTATGATCAATATTCTATGGATGATTAGAATGTGCTGGAGTAGAATTAAAAGGATCCTAAACATAAAAAATTAGAGAGATTGGGGAGGTATGAAAAATTAATGGTATACAAGTCATTGTAAAAGAGTAATTGAGATGAGGAGAAAGAGAAATAATTAGAAAAGGAAATGGTATACGAAAATAATGGTTTTTCAAAAATAGTGGTGACAAGATTGGTAGTTTTAATATCTCCAATGCCTCTAAAAAAACAATGGGTTGAGATAAAATCAAAGATTATATATCTGGTGAATGGTTTGTGTGCGGTGGGGTACAATATGTGATCTGAGTATCTCTAGTGCCACCATCTATAAGGATGTTCATTTCTCTTATCAGTATGACAAGAGAAAAATTATCTATTAGATGATGGTTCTTGATTAAAATAATATAATTATTAAGGACATGACAATACACATTATGTTATTGAAGTTTTTTAATCAATTAGGGGGAATCCCCCCATTTTTTATTAAATCAAAAGACACTCTTTTTATCTAGGTATAAATGGGGACCCAAAACAAGGATAATAGGCCCAAGGAAACAAATTCCCAGTATCATATAACCTAAAGTCTCTAAACCATTGTTCTTCAATGCACTACTACACACTCCCTCCCAGCCCAATACTTGTGCTTCACATGTCGTCATCGGATCCTGATTCCACCACCATCTTCTGTGACCCACAAATGCCACCCCACCTGTACACCCACAACCTACTATACAATGATCCATATACTTTCTGTACTTCATCTTGCATCTCACTGATGTCACCTCCTATCGTCACGCCTCCCGATAATTTCAGTCCACCATCATCTACTTCCATCATTGTGGAATGATGTATCTCTTAAATATTTTTTATTTATTTCATTGTAAAATAAATACACAATAATTATAAATTCATTTCATATGGGAAATCAAAACATGACATAATAGGTGGAATGATATAATTATGGCATATCAATTTTCATTCCAAACATGGTATAAGTGGGGATAAAACATAATCATTCCATATTTAGTGGAAATATAATAAAATCCTGAAATTTTTCCTAACATATCCTATGTATACAAATTAGAGTGATAAAAAGGGCATACAAGAATGAATAAACTACCAAAGTGATATAATATTTCACATATTATTTATGAAATTTGAGGACTATAGATGTTATAAAGTTAGTAAATATCAAGTAGTTTATTCTCACTTCATATGAATATATTATGATAACCATATGTTTTTATTGGAATTTATTTGGAAATGGAAAGGTTTGTGTCATATACTTTCAAATATGGTAAATCATAACAGTTTGTCCTTGTGTTTATATTTTTTTTGTAAAAAAGTTTTTTTAATTAAATGAATTGAACGTATTTTAATTATGTTTCTTTATGAATCTTAGAAAATGATAAATAGATTATTTCAATAGAGGAATAATTTGGGGAGGTATTTAATTTTATTTTAAGTATTAGAGTGTTTCATTAATAATTATATCCATTGTAATAATTCTGAATGATTATATTATTAGTAATTAGTAACACTTACATAGAACTTATATTTATCTCTAGAATTTATTTTATTATATATTTTTATAAGATAATTTCAAATAGATAAGAATAATTTTCATTTTTGTCTGAATAAAAAGAATTTTAGAATATATTTTCACAAATTATATGAGGTTTGTGGAATACTAATCATGTGTTAATCTATTTTATGTTTATTTTAATGTGGATACATTAATTTTAGTTCCTATAAAGAAACCAGGTGATTTGGATTCCAAATATTTTAATGAAATTATAAGTATTCATTTAAATTTTATATTTATTTATCCTTTTATACAAAAAATATTAAATATATTTAAAATTGATTTGTGGATATTTTTGGGAATAAAAATACATGTTAAAAAGTTTGGAATATATTTTTATCAAAGTACTAGGAAATAAGAATTATAAAATTGTTGACCTAGGAGATTGTAATTTTTTGGGTAAATTTATGATATTTTAATGGTTTATTTTATAACTAAAATGTTTGAAATTCCAATCATGTCCAAAATACTGAAAATTATTCATTTTATGTTGAAGAATATTTTTTTAAAATAGGAAATGTGTATGTCATTGTGGTTTTATATTTAATTATTTAACAATTTCAAAATATTTCTGATTTTTTTATGATATAAATTATTTATAGATTAGTATGAAATAGTATTATAATATATACTTTTTTTTTTGAAAAAAATAATGTCTAAAATATATGTTAGAGGAGTTTTGTTGTTCCATTTACTATTTTAAAGCCAAATGTGATTGTAGTTGTGCAGATTTTTTTCCTTATTTAACCTTATAACTTCTTAAATATTTTTTAGTGAGTATTTAAATTTAGTTCTGACATGTGTGTTTAAATATAAACCTTTCTGAATAAAAATTTACCAAATTCACGTTCATATGATGTTTTATGTTCTTAAATGATATTTCAATTTTATTTTCAATTTATAATGTAACATTTCAAAGGATTATAATCATTATATGAGTTGAAATAATTTTTAGAGTTACTTTAGATTTGGAATCATTTTGTTTTCTATGTTTAATGGAATTATTGAATTCTATTTAGATAATTTTCATTTATTTATTTATGAATAGTATTTTGGAGGATATTCTGGAAATAATATGGAATATATTATAATTATAAATCCTGATTATGTTTCTTGTTTGTTATTTTTTGGGATATGTTTGAGTAACTTCATTTGGGATAAATGTATTTCCATCCTTTGGAATGTGAAAACTTATATATCCCATTTTTGAAAATTCTTCATATCAAATAAGATACCATTTAATGGGAAGAAATGAATTTTAATATCTTAATTTCATTTATTAGGATTTTAGGATTTGTTTAGTTTGTGCAATGATTTTAAAATGTGGAAGAAAAAAATTATTATTGATGCAATATAGGTTTTTTCATATAGGGATTGGTCAAAATTAAAATTTATTCTAGTATGTATCATTGGTTTTAATATATTTTCTAGTTCATGTCAATTTATATTTATAGGGCAAGTGGTTTAAAGTAAAAAAACATATTTAATACATAATCCCATGTTTGATTTAGATTTTAATTTCAATGTTAGTTTTCATATTAAAAATATTATTTATTTTATCTAGATATATTCATGATAGATTATTTTTAAATGTATTATAATTGGGCGAGGTATATTGGGTTTATTATGGTTTTGGTTGAGTAAGGTTTGTTAGAATTTGTTTATTTTATCATATAAATTTTTTACATTTTTTTTACATTGAGATTAGCTCATTTTTGGTCAATCTGATACGATTTGTGGTTGTTTGACTATTGACAAAAAAACTACAAAGAATATATACAGATTAGAATAGATGTGAATAAATTAAATTAATTGAATTTAAAATAAACAAATAAAACCCAATTGGACTAACTATATGATTATATAATTAAATTCAATTTGTTTGTCTAATTTTGTTTACTTTAGGTCCATGATGATATCTATAGCAATAAATACAATAATTAAGTGTTTTTTAAGTTGGATATATATATATATGTATTAAAATCATTCAAATACACAAAAACATAATTTTACATTTTAAATGTTAAATATTTGACCTGAATTCATTGCAACCCTTGGGTCAAAATTATACTTTTCTACTTTGGTTTACATTATTTTTTTGATATAATCTATAGTTATAGCTATTGAAAATGATTAAATCACATATTTTAGGAAATATTACAAAAAATATAATAAAATTAATCTATTACATACACAAAAATACTTTGTTTTACCATTTATATGTAGAACACTTGACCTAAAACCAATAAAATAGTTAGGTTAAAACAATAATTATTCATTTTGGTGTACTTATGGTTTTATAATGATATAACTATTTATATAATTTGAAATTAATTTATTCTTATAATTTTTGTAATCTAAAAAATATCTAAAAAAAGTATAATACAGTGGAATATATTTTTACCATTTATATATTTCAAATTTTACTTGAACTCACAACATCTATTATGTCAAAAATATTACTCTTAAATATGGGATTAATTTAGATTATTGATTATATATATTGTTAGATCTATCATAATTGAGTGGTTCTTATAATTTTTTAAAAGAAAAAATATATTAAAAACAATTAAAATAATATGGACCTATTTTAACTATTTAGATATTAGTAATTCTATCTAAATTTGATGAAGAAAAATATAAGAAAAAATGGAGGGTTGAGGCCTCATGCCATTGATTATCTATATTACCCAACATTATATTGGATTCATAGTAGTCTTTGAAAATTGATTTATTTTATTCATCATATATAAAATATTTTTTAAGATAAATAGGACAGAAATAATTTTAATTCCATAAACACTATCATAAAAAATATATCTTTGGATCACTTCAATAAGAAAACTGAATTTAGGTTATAGAGGATGATTCACATATGAATTTTTTTTTATTGATGAAAATATATATGGATCATCACCAGTCAATAAGTGACTCATATCAATAACTCTAAATACATAATCTATAATAATATTTCCCTATAAATTCATTGATTCAATCCACTTACATTACATCACAGTGACTCAACTATGGGATTAATATTCATATATTTTTATTTTCTCAAAAATTCTATAACCAGGCACATATTCATGTTTAGACTGGATTTCTAATTCCCTAAAATATTATTACTTAATTAAAGTTATCATAATTACATTATATTATGTTCCAATGTTTTCTCCAAATCTAGTTATAAAAACATATATCAATTGGTCATCAAGGATTTACTTCCAAGAACCACATTATTGGGACTAAAGTTAAAAACTCTTATTTCATGAGATAACATTTTAATTGGTAAAATAAATTTTTGAGATATGATTAAATATTGAAATTAAATGAATTTTATTATTTAATTCATAAAATTAATAGTCGTAGCTTTGATCTCAATCAAATAGGGAACTCTTTATCATGCAAATTCTCCATCTTTATTAAAGGTAATGAATGATGAATACTATTTATAATTTTTTATGTTCCCTATATAATATGTAATACCCTAATATTTTAGAAATTTTTATTTTAAATAAATATATTTTAGTATATTGTAACACACACAACATAGAACTAAAACAGAGAGTAACATACACTGAGAAACATCACTAATAAAATTACAATAATATTAAAACCTCAAGTAAAAAAATAAAAAAGGATTTATTATAAAAAATTATTTTTTTATTCGTTAGATATTATTAATATTAAAAAAATATTTAATATTTTCAAATACTAATTAATTTATAAAATATTCAATGGTTACTTTATTAATATTTAATGGTATGTGATTAAAACCATTTAATATTAAAAAGTGATAATTTTTAGGAAACCATTTTTAAAATGTTTTTTTTCATAATGGATAACTTTTCAAGGATTATCAAAATGTTATTCTTAAATTTGTAAAAAAATATTCTTAATTTAATTTTTAACTGATATGAAATAAGAATAAAAAAAAATTATTTCTAAAAGTCATTTTCTTATAATAACAAATACTCAATAAATTTTCTTTTCATATTTAAAAGTAAAAAAATAATAATTTTATATTGATAAATTAAAATTTATTTTTGGATTCAAAATTTTAAAATTATATTTGGGTTATTATTTGGTATTATTATTAATTTATTTACTTGTACGTGAATTAAAAAATATTGTTTTTACAAATACTGTAAATATTATGACATCAATATGATATTTTAATGACCTAAAAACGTACAAAACCTTTTTCTGGACCAAAAGTAAATTTTAGCAGCAAAAATATTTCATATAAAATTAATATTTTGAGTTTATAAATCTATTATTGGGTTTTTGGAACCTTAGTTTTGTTTTATTCTTATAAAAATAATTTTTGGTTTTTTTTCCATTTATTAATCCTTCAAAATGACCCACATTGTTTTGGTTTTATTTTAACATAAAAAATACATGTTTTTAATCATAAAACAATAATTTTTATGTCAATCAATACTATATAATAATTTGGTGTAAAATATTTATTATGAATAGAAATACATTTTTACCAAAACTTATTTTTGTTTCGTTAAGCATAGTTTCAGTAAAATTAATTTTTACCACCTAATGAAATTAAATATTCTAAAATTGTATTAATGTTTTTAATCATCATATTATTCCTTTTCAATAACGTTGATCTCAATTTTTTCACAAAACATAAATTACCATAGTAAAATTTAGTCACCTCAGTAAGGGTTACATGGATAAATTATGAGATAGAGATGAAAATATCATAAAAAAATATCATTAAATGGGTGGATAGAGTCTTTCTATACTTCAATATTATCTCTTTTATATTCTCATTCATTTTTGATCTAATTTACTAGAGATTGACATTCCTTTTTTATTAATCTATTAATATTAAAATATTTCACTCCCCTCACTTATAATAGGATCCCTCTTTCAACCCACCAATCCAAAAAAAATTATAATACCCACTTAAATCTATAAAATGTACTTATATATTAATCCTTAAACTTTTTTTAAGCTTCAAGACTCTATATATTTTCTAAATCTCTTCAAACCCAAGAAGGTTTCCTTGAAGAGAAATGATTTATTTTTTATAAGTAATGGTTTGTTATCTCTCTTTTATTTTATTTTCTTCATATAACTCTTATTTAATTTAATTTATCATGTAAAAAAAATGTTTTCTAAAACATTAATATTTTGTAAATTTTTTATTATGACTATAAAATACCATGTGCTTCCTAATTATACATTTATTACATGTTTTTGTTCTGGTTGGTTGGACACCTATATTAAAATTCTTACAATGTTTGTATCATTAATGACTAAGAAAACATAAATACTTATTATAAGTTGTTATAATTATGAATTAAATATATTGTCATATTTATTTAATTTAAATATTCCAAATTATAATTACCAATAAATTCAATTCTTCTGTCAATCCAATAATCATTAAAAGAAGGGAAATTTTAAGTGTTCCATGAGAACTGTAAACATATGTTCCGGGAAATGGATATGGGACTCAAGAAATACATAAATGTAATGTATTAAGTTATAAATTTAATTATAATTGTGACAAACCCATAAAAAACACTTAATAAATGGAATCTCCAAATCGAAGCATGAAATAAAAACAGAACGGTTAAAACCCCGATATTAATTTTAAATATAAAATTTAATATATGTGTAATTGGAATTAAAAAATGATGTTATAAATTAAATTAACTATGAATAAGGTTATAATTCATATAAATAATAAACCTAATTTTTTTTACAGGGAATTTAGATCATATTTGACTAAGTAGTAGTCTAATTTAAGATTTTTTTCGCCAATATTTCACATCATTAAGTCATGTTTCATAATATGCACAAATTTGAATTTATATGGTGAATATACTAAATGTTTGAAATATTATATCCAAAATCCAATTATCCTCATGGTCTATTAATTTACATCAAAATTTATTTCTTTCAATGGAGTTTTTATTTTTAAAAAATGTAAGGGGTTTTATTTCAAATCATTTCGTTAATGGTTTTAGAGTATTTTACCCAAATAACTTTCCTCTATATAAATATTCTTTATATATATTGAATTACATTATTTTAAATATTTAAATTATTTTTTAATTTCAATTTCATCTATATTTTAATTTCTTTACAAGGGTTTTAAAAATAATGTTTTCAATATTTTCCATATTGGTTATTTATTACTTTTATTAAATAAGTGTGAAAAATGATTTTTAACATTTACCACTTGAATGTATTTTTCCACCATCAAGAATGTTCCAATTTTTTGTGGTTTTTATTGTATTTTAAATTTCACTAAAAGAAATTTATATTATTTCTTATTTTAAAGGAATATTCTAAATGCTTTTATAAAGGTTATATTCACCCATGTTAACATCCTTTAATGACTATAATTCATCACTAGGGAAATTCTCTAATAATACAATATAATTTATTTCTATGGACTTCTTAAGTTGATTTTTTGAAGGAATTTTCAAGAAACACTTTTTTATTCCCCTAATTTTATATAAAAATGCGATCCATGGATTTGGGCGACCAAACCCTTGATATTAGAGTTTTAAAAAAGAACAGAGAAGTACATAGTTGAGGATTACATGAAAAAATAACAAGAAAATTACCCCAAAGAATATAACCCAAATAAAGGATTCTACTACCATCATTTCAAAGAGTAGGATTCCAATTAGTCGAAAGTCTATCCTAGCATGAACTAGATCCATGCATGCCTTCTATGATCTAGTAAAACCCATATTTCATATTTATTCTTGCACTAAAATCCATATGAGAAGCATCACTGGTTAAAATTATCAATGAATGAGGAATGATCATATGTTATTATTGAATCCATAAGTATGGTTATAATTATGTGATAGGCGGGGTTCTATATAGCCCACCAATTTATTTCTTAAATATTTCTCTGTCATAAGATCTCTAAGGGATGCTAGTAGTGGTGACTAATCCATTATAACATGGGATTTTGGTTATATTGAAACATATATTATACTAAGGGATAGTGGTTTTGATTCCTAATAAACTATAGTATTTAATGTTGGAAGTTATGACATAAACATTATAAAATGTAATATTAGTAAAGTTGAATGATATACAACACTAAAGGATGTGAGTAGTTATGCCTAATCCACAATGTTATTATTTATATTCCCATAATTATCCCACACTTTAATGTTATGATTCTAGGATATTGTATTTTCTATTTTACTTCCATAATGATCCTTTTATCTTCCTATGTTCTCATTCTATAATCTATGATATTCTATGAATTATTATGATTATATATTATGATTAAATTTTACATTTAATTAGATATTTCACCCCTGATCATGTTATCTCACAATATTATGATCTGAACCTTTATAAATCATTGATGTGTTATCCCTTATTGAGTGTTTGAAATCACCATTCTTCTGTTCCTATTTCCCCAGGTAATAATGAAAATTATTAAGTATGATATATCTATATGGTTATATTGTGTGGAAAATTTTGTGGGAGATTTTAAATACTTATTTTGATATAAGATGTTATAGGTATAATATAAAAAAAGTCAATTTGTTAAGAAGGATATGAATTCTATTAGTTAATTTATATATCATTTCTATAAAAATATATACCTTAATGTTTTTAACATAATTTACTTAGAATTTTTTATTTATATTGTAATTTTTGGTGTTTATGTAATGGTAACTTCCATTGATGTCAAATCCAGTATATAATGTCTTTGTTTTTAGAATTGTATTCATGTTTAAAAATCTAGCATGTCTCAGTTGGTATCAGAAAAGGGTTTTGGTAATTCAAGAAATTAAGATGTAATCATTTAAGGATAACTTAATATTTGTGGGTACCATAATGGGGTGATATTTTTAATGTTGATACTATGTTAAAAGGAATATATACCCCTTTTGAGGTATTATGTGGTGGTATTTTGAGTTTATTAATAATATTTTTGGGATATATTTATTATTATATATGAAGAATACATGATTCTAGTTTAGGTAACACTTTTGTTGGATATGTTATTTGATTTTGAGTTAATTATGGTTATTTTAGAGAATGATATAATTGATCAAGGGAACATGAGTTTAGAAATATAGATAACATTGGTGATGAAAAGTGATTTGGTGAAAAGGTGATTTAGGCTATTTTTAAGAAGGATCAATATATTTTTAGGAGTAATTATAGTTAAGGTAATATTAAATCGTATGTGATTTTATATTTTTTGGAGTTGAAAGGGTATTATTATTTTTGGGAGGTCAGTTTTTCATGAATTTTGGGATTATAATATAGTTATAAATATCATGGTAAATTTTGGTTTAGTTATTTCAAGGATTTATGTTATTGAAATTAAGTGGATATAACTTATAGAAATTTGAGTTTATCCAAAATATAAATGAAGATGTTAAAATATGATACATATTATGATTTATTTTTCATATTAACATGTTTATCAATTATTATCATAACTATTTGGTTTCAGTAGTTGGTTGGAAACAAATAAGTAATATGTATCAGGGAAATTATGTCTCCAAAAATACCTAATTATTATATCAAAAGTCATGACTATTTTAAGAATTAACTAATATATATATATATATATATTAATATGTTGGGATAAGCTAAATTGTTATTGAAGAAACCAGGACTATTTTTTGGTTTAAAGAGATCCTATTACATATTATCTATGACCCAGTGACATTAAACCCTAGTACACTGGACTTGTAGGCCCCAACCGACCCACATTTCTAGGTCTTCCACATCTACTGATTGAACCTATCTATTTTATTCCTAAACAATTATCCCATGCCTTTATGAGAATCTTCCACCATCAGCGATGTGCACCGCCTCTCCACATACAATGCCCCTAGAGGCCCTCTACACATTACGTCGCCATCGCCTTGTCTTAGTTCCATCTTCTGATCAAAACTCCCCTACAACGGAGAACCAATATTGGCCAACCATATTAATGTAATGGATCTATTATCCACAAAACAACACCTCCTCCATGTGACATCTATAAATCATCAACCCTCAAAGACTCACCATTATCCACGATGCACATCTCCATCTGAGCCCATTATCCCCTCTATCAGTTGTGCATCATCCTAATGTCAGACCTCCCACATGATTGCATGTAAGGAATAGTAATACCAACAAAAATAAATGGAAACTATTTGTAGTCACTGGGAATGATCCACAACCAATGTGATACACATTGACTTCCCCAACTGACCAGGATTGGGATCGTGTTCCCTCTTATATTTTTAACAGTAAGAGAAATTAAAATCACAAGGATGAAACTTATTTTTGGGGGTATAATGTAACCCATAGGTATTTTAGTATATATTACATTAAATAAATTCCATTGGAGTATATTTTACTACAATCAAGATAGACCAAAAAAAAGTTTTCATATACAATGAGAAATATCATTAAGAAATTTACAGTACGAGTAAAACCCCTTGTAAGTAAAAAAATAAATTTTGATATGCCATAAAATAAATTCTTTTATATCTTAAATATTATTATTATTCTTATTATTTAATAAATATTTTTATTTTTTATAATACCAATTAATTGATATAAAAAATTAATTATTTTAACATAAATAATTAGTGGAATTTGACTAGAACCTTATAATATTTAAAAGTGATATTTTTCAAAGGATGTTTTTATAAAATGTTGTGTATTTCCAATTTATCACTTATAAACAAATCCCCACCATTGAAGGTGGGGTGTTTTGGGTATGGATAGGGTGTGGTTTCTATTTTGGAGTAAATTATTCATTCGTGTGTATTAATATACTTTTTATTATTGACTTCTTATTTTCATAGTCTGGAAGCATATTACTAGAGGTTGAAATGGATCATGTGTCTGAAGCATCTTCGCCGAAAAAAATCATGGATGTACTATTGGTGTTAATTTAAATAATCCTTTAAATGATTTTGTGGATGATTGAAAAATTATTCTACCTACATTTTATACTCATAGAGTTTGTCCAATAAACTCATTTTTTATAAATGATTTGGAGGTCCTCTCTTCATAATTATTCTTTTCCTGAATCGATGTGTTTCAAAAAAGTCACCCCTAAATGATATTTCATAGATGATATTTTGATTTTATAAGATTATATAATTATTATATTGTGATACTTAGCTCCCTATATTTTGTTCTTTCTCTTTTTTAGATAATTATTACTATAGATGTTGGGTTAGGGTACTTGGTTTTTTTCACATTTCCATATGAAATTGATAAAATGATCCAAGGATTTTGACTATGATGTCGAACCACATTTTCCCTAGTTTTAGTTAGTTTTATAGATTTTTGATTCATTTCATAAAACTCATTTCACTAAAATTTATTATAAAATCTAATTAGGTGGCTAATTAAATTAGATGCGGTAACAGTAAAGTTTTCCAGACCATCGGTGCCATGAATTTGTTTTTGAATTTTTATTTGTCTAAAATTTATCCACCAAGAATCCAGATTCATAATGATGAATTTAGATTTTTGAAGGATATTGATTATGAAAACCTCACATAATATTTATTTTCATCCAGTTTGTTCGGTTATCCCTCTATATCACAAAACTCTCATAATTATAATTTTCTTTACACTATAGAAAAAAATTAAATTTTTCGGATTTTTTAATGGTAGTTTTAATACCACTATAAAATATGTTCTTAATTTTTTTAAGAAAATATTAAAATATTTTTTTGGTGGATATTTATAAAAATCATCATGATTTAGAGGTGTGGTTTTTTTATGAAACCACCACTTAAAAAGTTAATAAACTCCAATCAATTTTAACAAAATTAGATTTCATCATCAATTGCTCATAACTTTTGACTACTGAGACCGTTTTATCTCTACAATATGTCAAAAAAATCTTATGAAATAAAATAAAACTATATTAGATAATAATTTGATAAAAGGTAATAGAATAAAATTTATTAACAGTTTAAGATAAGTTAAAAATAAACATCAACTTCAAATGACCATAAATTTTGTTCTGAGTGTCCATCTAGGCTCCACCACATATAAAATTGAAGCATGCAAAGAGATTTCTTTTTTATGATTATGGGAACCCCATTAATTTTTTCTTGAAGTAAAAAAGTGCTCAAAAGGCCTCTGATACAGAGTTTTTTATCCAACTACCATGATTTTGGAACATTCTATGTGATTTTAGCTTCATTTAATAATGTCTTTATATGCTTGTTGATACATCTCTGATTTTATTCCATGGATTTAGACTCATATTGTTTTGATTGTGTTGAATTTGATAGTGTTTTCCCTAGTTTTGTGATTCATTATCTATTATATATATATATATATTTATTAATTTCTATAAATTAATATATATATATTCAAAATATATACATTTATATATTTATCAACATTTATTTATAAATTATATATAATTGCATCTATGATAGATATTTATATGAATTTTTCATATTAGAATATATTAATACATATTTATGTCCATTTATGTATATTTGTATACATTAAGGTATAATTATATATTTGATGTGTGTATATATATTTATATGTATTCTATTAGTTGGTGTGTGTGTGTCTTTGTGTCTGTATTTATATAAATTTATGTAAATTTATTTATATTTATATATTTTTTAAGATATATATAATTGTTTTGAAATAAACTTATATGTAATTAATATATATATATACATACACACACACACACATATATATATATGGTGATTTTCATTATGTATTATGAATTATGTATTATTTATTATTTCTAATATATTAATTTATTATTTAATGTTATTAATTGTTAAATAATTATTAATTATTACTAATTTATTATATACGGATTTGTTTCCGAGACTTTCGCTGGGTCCCGCGCGTCCGTCTGCTGGAGAATGAAAGGCACAACTTTGTTTCCCCACATTCCCGCTTTCTAATGGCGGCCGGCATCCGCTCCGTGTTCAGGGACGTTTGCTCCTTGATCAAAACAGGATGATGGGATGTCGGTTCTTCCTTCCATGGATTCCTCCTTTGAACTTGTTACCTAGTCCGGACCTCCCCCATAGATTTAATACGTTGTTCGTGGAACTCTTCCAAGCTTCATATCTTCATAGACACCAGTTATTTACACTTCTTCTGTCGGGACATTCCAAGGGGTCCAGTCAGGGCAGAAACCTTCGGTAAGGGGAGTAGTCACATTGAACACCACTGGCATGTTTTGATGATGGGGGATTGGCATGTCTATCTTCTATCCCTTATTATAGGTCATCTCGAGGGCGTGGGAGCCTGAGGCATCCCACATCGAACGGGGGGGGGGGGGGGATCATTTTCCATGGGCATGTGTTTGAGGTTTTCCTCATCTTCCTATGTTTAACATAGGGTATGCCATAAGTTTAATGTCCAGCGGAGACAAATCGAACTAATCAGAACACTGACTAGATTGGATCAGATGGGGGAACCCCCTGGAGGGAACACCAATGTCGAGGCCAATGCGTGGTTGACCTCACGGTTACTATTGAGGGGAATAGGGTATAAGGCAGCGTGATCCCACTGGGATGTGGCGGCCCGGGTAGGAATCAAGATGGATGATTGAAGGTTCTGTGAAGTGGATGGTGAATGGGATGGAACCATCATGAGGATGACGATGGTTTTGGGCTTGAGCCTCGAAGAGGCTTCCTACGTATCCCAATGGCAGGGAATCAAAGTCCCACATAGTTCATCTGATGAAGACTTACCGCTTATTGGGGTTCTCAACGACTTACCACTGGATGAGATCACAATTTCTTACTACTAAATGGAGTGACAATGACTTACTGCTGAATGGAGTGACAACGTCTTACCAATGAAAGGAGTGAAAATGGATTACCGTTGAAAGGAGTGACCATGGCTTACCGCTGAAAGGAGTAACAATGGCTTACCACTGAATGGAGTGACAACGTCTTACCACTGATAGGAGGTCCACAATTTAACATCATGAGGGATGGGGGAGAACCAACATGAAGGAGGACCTAGGGGTCTAATGGTTGTTCAGAATGACCTCAAGGAGGCTTCCTACGTACCTTTCCATGGAAAAGATCAAAGTCCTCGTAGTTCAAGACGGAAAGGGGCTCGGTACACCAACATGGGGTAGTCAGGACCAATGGTTGTGGGGCTTAAACCTCGTGGAGGATTCCTACGTACCTTTCCTTTACAAGGATCAAAGTCCTTATAGTCAAGGATGGAAAGGGGCTCGGTACACCGACATGGGGTAGTCGGGACCGATGGTTGTGGGGCTTGAACATCGTGGAGGCTTCTTACGTACCTTGCATTGACAAGGATCAAATTCCTCATAGTTCAGATGGTGGGTGTGGGGCTTACTATCTAGGCTGCCCAATGAGTTGGTGAACCGACATGAAGATGGTTGGAACGACCGATGAATGGTGGGTTTAAACCTCATGGAGACTTCCTACATACCTTGACATAGCAAGGACTGATGACCACGTAGTTTGGGATGGGTGTTCGAAAAAATGACAAGAAGGAGAACCTGGGGTCTAATGGGTGGTGGGCTTGAACCTCGTGGAGGCTTCTTACATACCCTGCCTTAGCAAGGATGAAAGACCACATCGTTTAGGAAGGGAAGGGGGTCGGTGAACCAACGTGAAGGAGGACCTGAGGTCCAATGGTTGTTGGGATTGAACCTCATGGAGGCTTCCTACATACCTTGCCTTTGTAAATATCAAAGTCCTCGTAGTTTATGATGGGGGAATTTGGGGCCTATGCTATGAGGCAGCCCGATGAGTTGGTGAACCGACGTGAAGGTTGTCAGAATGACCGGGTATTGGGCTTGAACATCGTGGAGGATTCCTATGTACCTTGCCTTAGCAAGGATAAAAAACCACATAGTTCAGGAGGTGGGGAAGGGGATTACACTCTAGGATACCCGATGAAGATGTCATGGTCTGTGTTCACTCTAAGCCCATGTGAGTCATGCTTGGTGTGAGAAACAAGAGGTAGTAGAGACCTGATCATCACATCGTGAAAGGTGTGTCTGTGAGAAGTGAAGTGGGGCTTACACGTAGTTAGCGGCCCAAAGAGGTTGGGACTTACTCTGAGATGGAGGCTCGAATGGTGAAAAAGCCCAGTGGTAGAGGGACTTGGCACCCAGAAAGAGAGGAGGAGCAGAGGCACTACCTCCTATAAGAAAGGCTAGGGGCTTACACGAGAGTGGTTTCCCTTTCCTCTCGGAAAAAACCCACTCCGATAAAGAGGATATCATCCCATGTGAGGGAATATCTCATCCTCATGGAGACCAGTGGGCGCACAGAATGTCCAAGGTGGTGGAACCCCGCATGCAAGGCACAGGGTGAGGTCACAGTTTAACGTCATGTGCTGAGGACAATGGTACTAGGCAGTTTAACGTCCTACAGCTCGGACGAGATGGGTTTGCTCCGCAACCCTAGGACATACATAACTGGTACCCTATGATCCTTGTGGAAGGGAAGGCATCGGCAATGCCGTAGATAGGGGGTGTCATGGAGCGAACCATCGGGGGTCCACATTAGCATGGCTATGCGAAGAAGCAATAGCCATTAGTGTGCCTATGCGAAGAAGCATGAGGTGACGCAACACAACAGGAAGTATCATCCAAGGGACTTTGAAATAACATCGTTTAAACCTGGAGGGTCGCATGGGAAAAGGAATTGCAAAGTAGAGGAGTTCACATGCAGGGGACTTGTGAAACTTTGCTGCTTCATGTTGCAGAGGGTACTTGCGAAGGGATGTTCTTCGTGAAGTGGAGTGCCTCAACCTAAGAATGGGGCAAGGGTGAATATGGGAGGTGCTTGGCGAAGTGGAAAGCCATTCGCGGAGCACTGCCTAATGGAGCAAAGGTGCCTCACAGAGCAAGATATTGTGAAGCAATGTGCTTCGTGAAGTACAGTGACCCCACTTTAGCATATGGATCACGTGTACGTGAAGGGTGTTTCATGAAGCCTAAATGCTCCGTGACAACCCGGGTCCCCTTGGGGATCCCCTTCCTTCGCGGAGGCCCTTAGGCTCCGTGAAAGGCATCCCTCTCAAAAGAGGGGGTTAAAGCAAGGAAAAGGGGAGGAACATCGTAGAGCAGAAGTACCTCATAGAGCTCATTGTTCGCAGAGCAGAAGGTGGTCCCCGATTCGGGAGCTAGGAAGTTTAAAGGTTGGAGGATCCACCCCTGGGACTTGGGGGAGGCCGTTATTTAAAGAGGAGAGCCACCGCGAAGTAGAAATTTCTCATTGCGAAGATAGATCTCGCTCCACGGTGGGTTCACAAACATCAAAGCCACTCGCGGAGTGTTACAACATCCTTGCTCCGCGGCGGCTTGTGAACATCAAGTGCGGTAGCGAAGCGTTACCACCTCCTTGCTCCGTGGAGGCTCACGAATGTCAAGTGAGGTCGCTAAGCATTACCGCCTCCTTGCAGCGTGGTGGCTCACGAACATCATGTGTGGTCATGAAGCGTTACCACCTCCTTGATCCGCAGTGGGCATGGTATGCTTGGGGATCTGTGAATGTTTTTCGCGAGGCATCCTTTTGAGGATTTCCATTTCCTAATCTTTTTCTCCCATTTTGGGGCCAAAAAATTCCCCCCTCAGACTTGGATCCGCGGAGAAATCGAGGGTCGAATTTTGATGGTAAATCTCAAAAATCCTCACTTATTCGTGAATTTGTATCACGAAGAGGGATCGCGCAGTGGATATGCGACGTGCAGGATGAGTGCGCCGCGAAGCTCTGTGTGAAATCAACGCGCCATGAATCTCTGAAGGGTGTTTCCTATATAAAGGGGAGATGACCTCTCTTTTTTCCTTTCCCCTCTCCGCGAAATTTTCTTTTTTGTGCTCTCGATTCGCGAAGCTCCGCGTACTCTGTGATTGCTATCCGTGAATCAGGTGTCCGCTTCGCGGCGCACATAGAGTTTTTGACTTCGCACCAGTGCTTTGCGATCATGTGCTTGAAGGTGTAGGCAGGACTCCACGACCAAGCTTCACTAACACTCTCCGTGAATGAGCTTTGCGAATGAACTCAAAAATCGTCTATGTTCTAAAACTGAATGGATCATTGAGAAGCTGTATAGGGGGTTCTTGCGGATGCTGGCCAGAGAGATGAGATGGGGGACACTTTGGGTCTAGGAGAGTTAGTCTGGAGCCACTCTAACCATGATTCATTAGTGGCACTACAGTTGGAGAGACAAAAGAACTACCCATGGTGTAAGAGGCTATCGTTGTATGGATTCGGGCTGAGGTATGACGTATTCATCCCTAAAGCATGTAGGGACGAACCAGCTTACTGGTTCTGGAGTATGCCGTGCCATCTCCAATGGATCAGGGCGCCTAACGGCCATGCCCAGGAAGACTTCACACCCATCGTTGCTAACTGCCTTTACAAAAATCTGAATAACATCGATGGGATGGAATTGCAGATGGAGGCCTCTCCTCCTTTGTACCGCACGATACTGAAGGCAGCATTGAGGAACCCAAGGAAGGGGTGGTCCGAGGAAGGGGACCTGTGCCAGGTCCGTAACTTCACAGACAATTAGGCCTAGGCCTATTGGGTAAGCGACTTCTATTTACACCATGGGGAGGTCGGTATTATCCTTTGGGATTTCCACCAGATTTTGGGCGTCTCGATACTAGGGGATATGTATGATGAATTCCTCTCTGTCATGAGCACATGGGAGGATCTGAAGCAGATGCTACGGATGGCATTAGCATTGATGGATCTGGTGCTGGGATCGGAAAAAGAATCATTGAGAGATATCCACTTTAAGCGGTGGTTCAAGAAATTCCTGAATTTCTTGGTAGACAGATAGTTTCCAGAGAGGCCTCGGACTTTCCCAAAGGGGGCTCAATGGGGAAAGGAGCACTCATACTGGCGGATCTTGGAGGATACCTAGTGGAGGACTCAGGGTTTTAGCGTCGACACTAAGAAGAAACCAATAGTCAGGATGGCGGCATTTATCGTGGCTCTTATCTGTGGTTGGATCTTTTTGGTGAGGGATACCAACATGGGAATATGAATGAGCACATTTATCATGGAATCCACGTTGGCGACAGGAGGGTGGGTCAACTTAATAATTTCGATGCTCGCCAAACTGTAAAAGTTGTTGTGGCATATCAGCGAGTGGAAGAGGTTGGAGAGGGTATATGGGCCATTCCACCTCCTATATGGGTGGATAGTGGCACATATCAGGGGGGATTACGAATACTTGATCCCTATCTCTCCTCCGGGCTCGAGCTTCCGCCCATCAATCCTGAACGCCGTGGGGAGCTTTCCGGACATGTTGACCACACCTTTTATATTGAACCGGGTGTGGAAGGTGGAAGAGTGCAATTTTCACCCTTTTCTATTGCCGACGAGGGTATTCACTGATGATGTCCAGGGAACAGAAGTGCACTAGGAATATCTCTTGGCCTTTCGAGCTAGAGTCTTGGTTGCAAGAGTGGACCGTGAGCCCCTCTGTGAGCCATACACCCCACACCAGTTTGCAAGGCAATTCCGGTGCATGCAGCGATAGACACCGTGGGTCTATTTGGAGGTGCTCCACGAGGAACAACCGTGTGTGATGAGGTAGATGTGGATCATGTTCACACAGGATAACTAGAAGATGCGTAACAGACTGCCTCTGACTACCGCCATCTTTGGGCAAGTGAAGGAGTATTCCATAAGCTGGCAGGCGACTTATGCATGGGAGATGCTAAAGCAACCAACCATTTGGGTTGGTGATGGTGAACCTCCCCGGACTTGGGGTCAGGTTCGGAAGGCGGCGAGAGCATCCCGTGATAGAGGGGCTACCGTGGCGGTGAGGCCTACACCAGTTGAGGGTGCGACAGTAGCCATAGATCCTATAGTGGTATAGGACCCCGAGGTTCGATAAGAATAGATCCATCCAAAGGGGAGGCCGCTGAGAGGATCCCACAGGATACCCACCCATGCTCCAGGGAAGAGGATGCGCCATATCGACATGCTGAAGAATGATGTCTTCCCAGAGGCATGGAACATCTTGGAAGTCAACATGCAATTCCTCAGCCCCGCCGAGTTTTGGTAGCACCTGAATCATCTCAGGATGGATTTACCGGGGATAGGCCCTATCTGGGACGACATTACGGTGCCCTAGGTGGAGGCAGAGTGGTACCTATCAGAGATGGAGGACTTCGTGCATTCTCGGGGTTCCCCTCTTCCAATAACAGACTATGTCCAGGTTCTTCTGGATGACACTAATCCCCCACAGTTGTCGACCACTGATTTAAGAGAGCGCTTCCCATTGTCGTAAGAATCATAAGAGTCCTACTGGGGAGATGAGGCTGGAAGAGGGAGCCCGTTGGAGGAGGGAGAAGTTGGAGATCAAGACTCGGATCTTGAAGAGTTCACAGAGGCCCTTCAGGTAAAAATCTGAAACCCCCTCCTTCGAGACATGCTTTGAGGTCATTTCGGACTCCTTGATAACATCTGAACTTTGAAAGAGAGTCTTATATACAGAATTCATTCTTATCCCTCAGTGGATGCAGATGCGGGACCTTCGGGATCTACACCTGCCGCTGCATCTATTTCTGCATCCAGCGGGGTTAAGACACCTAACGCAACCCCTCCAAAGATTTCATACCTTCCATCCATATACGAGGGGCCATGCTTTAGGGTACCGATGGCGTCAACCCATGAACGAGACCGAGGATTAAATCTCTGTAAGTCTCCTCTACCAAATTTATGACTGTCATCCCCTAACCATGTTTACTGAGGTCCATGTCCTTTTTTGGTGCGTACAGTTCTTCAAATGGCGTGGGTCTCCTTGGAAAGGTTGGTCAAGGATTCTTACGAATTCCTTCCCAGGGGAATTCCAATGATCGTGGAGGTGGATCACCAAACTGACCAAGCGGCGGTGCTCTCAATCACTAGTGGGACCATCAGTGAGGCTGAACTCAAGATCATTGAGGTAGGATCTGAGGATGAGGATCAATTAGATAGTCTAGGTCCCACCGTGCCTGATCAATCACTAGATGTGGACCCTGCTGAAGAGTTCCTGGGGGCTTTACCTACATATGAGCCTTCCAATCACATAACTTGGGACGAGATGGCCTCTGACAAAGAGGATAGAAAGATAGTCCACCACCAATCATGAAAGATGATCAAGTGTTTCATCGATGACACCCCCAAGAACTATGGTTGGATGAGATAGATAGGATTTGCTCGTGACTGCATGAAATGTGTGATGGGGGATTGGATGCCCAACACCCCCACATGGTAGTCCAATATCTTATGGCGGAAAAGATTCGTGAGTATGACCGTGGCCTCGGTGTGGGCTGGCAGTGGAGAAAAGTGGTAAACATCAAGAGGCTACAGGAGGCTGAAGATGAGGTTCAATGGCTACTGGCCCAGGCGGATGAGCATTCCACTTCCCTTGACATGCAATCAGAGCTCGTATCATGGATGAAAGCCCAGCTGGCGGAGGCTGCAGTGGGCATGAAGCGATCCTCTGAGGATATGACCGTCATTCAGACTGACGTAGAGCGGGCCTGGATTTCGGTCGATGAATTGAGCCCCATCGCTGCCGAGGTGGAGTGGGAGCTGAACAGGTGACAACAACTCCTGGACGCCACCAGCCAGAGGGTGGAGGAGCTTCTATTCTCTTTTAATGAGGTTAACCTTTCCATGGGGGGAAAAGACCCTCGGGTGCTGTAATGATTACTAAACCTCAAAATTAATTTCATGCTTTTGATTATTTGATGCCATATCATGCATGAGTTATATTGTTTACATTGGTTTATTGCATTCTCATGATATTCTTCGAGTGCCCAACGATAATTTCCTAAGCTCACGTGGGCTGGGACCGATGTGAGAAACAATGGATGACCACCTTATCACCCCCGTCCAAATGTAGGAGTTCAAACCAAGCTTTGGGCAACTGGGGTTTGAACAACTGACCCAAATATTCGGGGGGAAATGGGATAGACCTGACTAGATAATGAAGCTCTCAGAACAACCGAATTATCATTTTTACAGTGTTTTCTTATGCATGAACATGGTAACGCCAAGGTAACTATAATCAATCAGTACAAATGGGAATAGATGGTGTGAATCACGATACCCAGGATTCGGAACACTATGGGGGTGGCGTGACAATAAAGAATAACTGTTGACCACATTCGAAACATAGTATTATTATTTTGTTAGCCTGAAATAGGGATAAAAAATGAGGGACGACCGTTGACCACATTCGAAACATGGGGCCTAACTCAAAATGTCATCCATTAGTCTTATGGAACATTGGACCAGAACAATAGGCGGACCATAGGCTGAACATCCATACTATTAGGGGGTTCCCTTAGACATGAAAGTGGACGAGGGTCTGAATAAGGGGCATGAAAGGCATGGAATGTGGAGTGATGGTTTGTTCTAATAGAATCCAACACTCTCAAAATTACGCCACCATAGTGAAAGAACATTAGTTGGGCGCATTGGTTTGATCATGGATCATTCCTTCTTTTATCCAGGAACTCTCTGTCGAGGGAGCAGAAAATGAGGAGGAATATTATTTATGATTCCTGGGTCTGGACCCATGGAGAAATGCCTAGGTGTCTCTATATATCCCATGAGGATGGGAATCAATCCATACATAGTTTTGAGGGGTGGCACAGTAAGGTTCTAGTGCCAGGGATAAAATGGGCACGCAGGTGTGGCCCTCACACCAGAAAAAGCGGTTTTTGATGTATCTTGTTTGTCCTTTAAGGTGAATGGTTTTTTTTGAAGCGATAAGCCTAGGATAGAAAGTCCCGGTGTCTCCACAAGAATCAAGCTGTAGGAAGACATTGAAAAATGGTATGGTGTGTGACCGATACCAAACATGGTGACTCCTTGAGTGAGGACATCACAATGCAGTGCTGTTTTTCGTCATGCTGCCATGACGATAATGTCACAGTTTAGGGTCATGTGATAGGACCAGGCGTGTACTTTAACGTCATGTGTCACAGACGTAGTAGATATGAGGCCAAATGGGGAATGTGCATGGTGCAATAAAACATACCCGACGTGAATGAGGACATAGTCCCATACCACACTGTATGCGATTCCATGAAAGAAACCTCAGTCCAAGGGGCCAAAGTGGATGTAAGAGGGTAAGGGGCAGGAGAAACTAGCTCCCAATTGAGCTGGACCCAAAAGCGAGACATCTGGGTGTTCTTATGTATCCCCTGAGGATGAGAATCGAGCCGTACGTAGTTCTAAAAGAGATCTTAGTTTATGGTCTTAGTGCTCGGACTATGGAGAAGGGTAGTCTGTGCAGAGCCTCAAATGATGCCTTTACCATAGATTTGTCCTCCTAACGTGAAAATGCGCATTGAGGGATAGTGTTAGGAGTGTTAAAATTCAAATTTGACATGATGGGGTGGACAATGATGTGAATCATGTAACCAAAATTCAAGGTTTAATGGGAATTGTGTGACGATGGAGGATAACTGTTGACCGTGTTCGAAACACAACACCCATATCGTGTTAGCCTGTAATGAAGTCAAACAAATGAGCGTCGACCGCTGACCATATTCGCAATGCGGGACTTGTATCGATTTGTTTTCCAGAACCCTGGGGAACATTGGCCCGTTATGGTTGGAGAGCCCTTAGGCTTAGAATCCATGCCATTTGGGGGTCCCTTCTGGTGTGGAAGATTATGGAAGCCCAAATGAAGGGGAACATGAATCCTGAAAAGATGGGCGAAATCATGTCCACGTAAAATCCAACACTCCAAATGTTGAACCAGAGTACTCTTAAATATATTGGTGCATCACTGATGAGGGTCGAGGAGGGTGATCAACTTGAGAGTAACCAATTTGAAGGGATGAGTATAGAATATAGGGACAAAGAACTCCTAGGAGGGAGAGGTACGTGGCGTGGTCGTTACGAACCCGACGTGAATGCGGAGGTAGTCCCATACCACCCCATATACTCCCCTCCCTGGGAAAGGGTAGGCCAAGGGGCCAAGGTGAAAGAGAGATTTCTGAGAGATGGGGTTGGACCCAAAGTCTAGACATTTGGGCGGTCCTATGTATCCCATGAGGATGGGAATCAAGCCACACATAGTTCTATGAAGGGGAAATATGAAGAGATCTTAGTTTAAGGTATTAGAACTCGGACCATGGAGAAGCGAAACTATCCCAAGTAAAGGAGGACCTTAACCCAATCCCTAAGCCTATGTGAGTCGAACTCAGTGTAGGAAACAAGGGAGGATAAGGTATTTTCAATACATTAAATATATGCAAAAGGGAAATCGGTGGATCCCCGAATGACTGTCACATCGCAGATTTTTTCTCCTGACGTGTGGATGCGCACTAAGGTATAGCCCCAAGAATTTTGAAGTTCTACATGGACATGATGAGGTGGATAAGGATGTGAATCATGTAACCGACATTTTGGGCTTAATGGGGTTGGAATGACGATGAAGGATAACTATTGACCGTGTTCAAAACACATCATCCATATTGCGTTAGCCTAAAATGGGGACAAACAAATGAGCATCAACTGTTGACCGTGTTCGTAACATAGGACTTGTATCCATTTGTTATCTAGAACCCTTGAGGATGTGGGCCCGTGATGGTAGGATAGCCCTTAGGCCTAACATCCATGCCATTTGGGGGTCCCTTTGGGGGTGAAAGGTGATGGAATCCCAAATTAGGGAGAACATGATGCCTGAGAAATGGGTAATAGCATGTCCGGGTAGAATCCGACATTCCAGGTGCAAAACCAGAGTACCCTTGGGCACATTGGTGAATCACCAAAGAGGATTGAGGGGCTCATCTTGAGAGTGTCTGATCTGAAAAGGCAATCATGGAATAAGGGGATAGGGAACCCTCAATAGAAAGAGGTATATGGCATGGTTGTTAGAAATCCAATGAAAATGAGGACATAATCCCGTACTACACCATATATACCATTCATGGAAGAATGCATGCCAAGGGTCCTAGATAACAGAGAGATCTCTATGAGATGGGGCTGGACCCAAAGTCTTGGTGTTTGGGCAGTCCGATGTATCCCATGAGGATGGGAATCAATCCATACATAGTTCTAGAATCGTACATAGGGGTAAGATACCCTAACAAGGGTGGTGTATGACACGAAGAGTAACCTGGCGTGAATGAGGACATAATCCCATACTACACCATACAACCCTTAATAGGAACTTGGGTTGGGGGCCTGAAAAGGCCAAGGGTCCTGAGGCTGGGCCTCAGATGGGAAGGCCCAATCAATTATTAGTTTAACATCTAGTAGTGAGGAAGAAGTGAGAACCTGGGATGGGGGCCCAAAAAGGAAAAGGGGCCTGAGGCTGGGCCTCAGATGGGAAGGCCCAGACAATTCACAGTTTAACGTCTTGCAGTGAGGATGATGAGAGGGGAAAGATACACCAAATAAGGGATGTGTATGGCGCGACGAGTAACCCAACGTTAATGAGGACATAATCCCATACCACACCATACAACCCTAAATAGTAACATAGGTCGGGGGATCAAAAAGGCCAAGGGGCCTGAGGCTGGGCCTCAGATGGGAAGGCCCGGTCGATTCACATTTTAACTTCTTGCAGTGAGGACAAAGAGAGAACTTGGGATGGCGGCCCGAAAAGCCCAAGGGGCCTGAGGATAGGCGTCCCACCCAATGGTATCCATACAACCTCTTATGCAGTTATCACCTAGTCACATCTCCTAATCCCATGTGAGCAGTGCTCGGTGTGGGAAACAAGGAGTCGGACTCAGCTCCCCCTGTCATATAGGGGTCTAACAACTGGCATCTCCTAAAGGGAGTTCATCTCTTGGAGTTAAAACGAGGCATAATGAATCACTACACTTAATTTTTGGGACATTTTGGGGTGGTTCTAACGAAAAATGATAGCTATTTACCATGTTCAAAACACAATGTCTTTATAGTAACCTGGACTGGTAGCAACAAATGATCATCGATCACTGGCCATATTCACAATGTGGGATTTTTATCGGTTTGTTTCTCAACATACTTGAGGGCATTGGCCCGAAGTAGTAAGAGAGCCCATAGGCCGAGCATCCATGCCGTTCGGGGGCCCTTCTGGATGGGAAAGATAATGGAGTCCCAATCAAAGGAGTGAGTGAAGCATAGCTGTACCCATGCATTTTAAAGTCAAGACGGGAGGTGAAAGAGGAGGACACCTATGGGGAGTGAGATGTATGATGGAATCGAGATGAGCTCGACGTGTATTGAGGTAAGAACATGCACCACACTATATGTCTTGACCCGAGGGGAAATTTTGGCATTCGGTCTTGGCCAACAGATGAAATTTCTGGGCATTCCTACGTATCCCATAAAGATGGTAATCAAGCCATACGTAGTTCTTGAAGGCCATGTAGTTTAATTTCATGTGGTGAGGATGTGGGGGGATAGAAGAATGGGGAGTAGACACATGGTGTGACTGTTATAATCCTAGCATGAGTGGGGCTAAGGAAGCCTACACCATATCATGCAAGGATCCTCCGCGAGACCTATACCTAGGGGGAATAGTCAAAGAGAAGAGTTTGGGGGATGGGATCAAGATGAAATACTCGAGAGTTCCTATGTATACCATGTGGATAGGAATCAAGCCAAACATAGTTCTAAAGGTGAAGTTTATCGTGTTGTAGGATGAAATACAGTTTAACGTCATGCAGGACATTTTATAGTTTATAGTCATGTAGGACCAAAAAATTTAAGGTCATGCGGGACCGTCATGCAGTTTAGGGTCATGCGGGACCGTCATGCAATTTAGGGCCATGTGGGACAGTCATGAAGTTTAGGATCATGTGGTACCGTCATGCAGTTTGGGGTCATGCGAGACCATCATGCAGTTTAGGGTCATCCAGGACCGTCATGCAGTTTAGGGTCATGCGAGACCATCTAGTTTAAGGTCATGTAGGACCAGTAGGCTCGGGAAAAGTATTTCTTGAGGAACTTGTCATTGGTGGGAGGAGTTATATTCTCACCATCAATGGTCACCAGGTAGTTTTCTCCATTGGGGTAAACCCTGTGAATTAAGTAAGGTCCTTCCCATTTGGGCTCCAACTTGGGTGGTTTCCTTCCAGGGATCATTGGTGTCCGGAGGGCCAATACCAAGTCACCCTGTAGGAAAGATAGGAGGTGAAACTTCTTATTTAAGTCTATAGATATCTTATTATGATGCATTTCTAGATTGTGCAGGGAACAAAGCCTATTATCTTCAAGTGCTTCTAATTCAGCGAGAAGAATTTCGGCTACCTTATCTAGCGCTTGCTGGTCATAGACCACTGTGCGTAATGAAGGTAGCTGGATATCGATGGGCAGGACAATCTTAGCTCTATACACTAGGGAATATGGGGTCTCCTGGTTGTAATTACAAGTCATCGTCTGATAATCCATTAGGGAATTGGGGGAGCTTGTCCGGTCAACTCTTCTTGTTCTGACCAACCATTTTCTGCAAGATATTAGAGACAGTTTTGTTGAATGCCTCAATCTATCCATTTTCCTGCGTGTGATAGTGGGAGGTACGGTTCGAACAGATTTTGTAATTGGAGTACAATTTCTTCAGCTCTGCTGCACGGAAGATGGTGCCGTTATAAGTGAGGACGACGTGAGGGACTCCAAATTGGTAGATGATATTGGAGCTCATGAAGTCAATGATGGAACAAGCCTTGACCTCCTTGAGAGGAACTACTTATTCCCACTTGGAAAAGAAATCCGTGGTGGTCCGGATGAACCTACACTATAAAGATATCGCCAGTGGATATGTTCCCATGACATCGAGTCCCGAAACCAAAAACGACCAAGAGTACTTGGTGGAGTGGAGAGGTTCTAGTGACCGATGCATGAAGTTAGAATGAATTTGGCACACATGACATATCTTGGAGAACTCGATTCATTCATGGATCATGGAGCGCCAGAAGTACCCCAGTCTCCGGATCTGATGGGACAGCTTCAATCCAGTCTGGTGAGCCCCACAGGTACCCACATGAACCTCCTGCATGACCTGAGAAATATCGACTCCTTGGATGCATTGGAGGAGAACACCATTGAACCCGCACTTGTAGAGGATTTGATCAAGATTGGGACCACTCTGGAGGGTAAAATGTAGTGCACGACGTCAGATTCTCTCATGCTAATCCCGATCAGCCGGGAGGTAACAATTTTAGAGATACTCAACAAAGGGGGCTCTCCAGTCAGGGGTCACATCAACCACTGCATCTGAGGGAAATGGGGGTCCTGACGTGGAGGCTCCAGTGGTTAGATGGATTACCCGCATGCCATCACCATCATATGTGGTAACAAGAGCAATGAATCTCTTATGTGACACATGTATAATCAGATCATCATGCTCGGGTTCTACAAGTGATGCAGGAAGGCCGGCCAGGGCATCGGCTTGAACGTTCTGAGATTGAGGGACATGAGTAACTTCTGGCCAAGATGGAAACTGGGCCATTAGCTGGAGGGTGCGCTCCAATAATGGAACGAGCTCTAGATTTCGGATGACATAGTCACCATTTATTTTCTTGATGACTAGTTTAAAATCCCCTTTCACATGAAAATGGGGCACATCGATCTCAAGGGCTAGCTCGAGGCTAGTGATAAGAGCCTGATACTCTGCCTCGTTTTTGGTGCATCCTTCCGACAAAAGGTGTGAGTACGACATAATGACTTGCATTGGGTTTATGAAGACAATGCTCAAGCCCACTCTGTTGAGTCTGGTATCATTGAGCTTCCTACCGGTGGGACTCTGGGAGGCTCCATCAAAGTTCATTTTCCAACATGGGATGGAATGATCTTCCGAGAGGTTTGCCTCGTCGGGAAAATCCAGGCCCAGAGACTGGTTCACGGGGTTTGGATGGGCATCAAGGATGTCTGCCAATGCCTGTCCCTTGATAGATTTCTAAGGGACAAACCTGATGTCGAACTGCTGGAGGATTACCTCCCACTACGCTAGACGATCGGTCAATATTGGGCAGTTCAAAATGTACTTCAACGGGTCTAACCATGACACCAGATATACCTCATGGTACTGAAAGTAGAGTCGCAATTTATGTACTGCGAATACCAGTGCAAGGTAACTCTTTTTGATGGGGGAGTATCTGGTCTCTGCATCGAGGATCATACGACTAAGGCAGTAGAGGTTGTTCTCCATACCCTCATTATTCTTTTGGGTGATAAGGGCACCGAGAGATCATTCCCGGGTGCTCACATAGGGGACCAATGACTTACTAGAGATGGGTGGAATCATGACCGGAGGCTAAAACAAATTCTGCTTGATTTCCTCGAACATAGTCTGGCACTCTTCATCCCATTAATCAGCTAAGCCTTTCTTCATGAGCCATTAAAAGGGCTTACACTTGCCGTCCAGATTTGCAATGAATCGACATATGTAGGCTAAGTGGCCTTGAAAACCTCAAATCTCCCGAATATTGCTCGTATGAGGCATATGGATGATGGCCTTGATCTTCTCTGGGTCAATCTTGATGCCCCTGTACCTGACAACAAAGCCAATAAACTTCCCGGAGGTGACCCCAAAGGCACATTTCAACGGATTCATCTTCAGGTGGTGGGAACAGAGGAAGAGGAACAATTTCTCAAGGTCCTTGAGATGGTCCTAGCACTGGAGAAATTTGAACACCAGATCGTGCACATAACATTCCACCAAAGTCCCAAGGATTGGATTGAATTTGTGGTCCATGGCCCGTTGATTGGTGGCACCTGCATTCTTCAGGCTGAAGGGAATAACCTAGTAATAGAAAGTATTTTGGAGCACCCGGAATGATATGGAATTATCATCCTCAGGAGCCATTCAGATATGGTTGTATCCAGAGTAACCATGTCTGAAGGAGAGGGCTTGGAACCCAACTATAGCATCGATCAACAATTCTATCACTAGAAGGGAAAAATCATCCTTCGGACAATGGCAGTTGAGATTGCGGAAGTCAATGAAAACACTGATTTGTCCATTCTTCTTCATGACTGGTACAATGTTGGCTAGCCACTTGGGGCACTGGTCCTCCTTGATGAAGTTGGCTCTGATAATCTTGTCAACTTTGGCCTCGACCATGGAACAGTGAGAAGGGTTCATCTTTATGGGAGGCTTCTTGAACTCGCGATGACTTGCAGGGAGACCGAGTCAGTGGACGACTACCTGAGGATCTAGTCTTGGAATCTCGTCGTAACTCCAGGAAAACACATCACGATGATCTTTCAGGAAGGCCACATACCATTGTTTCTCCTCGGGAGGCATGGCGGCACTGATCAATGTGGGCCTTGGATCTGCCTCACTACCAAGGTTCACCTGTACAAGTTCATCGAATGTGGTGGAGACGCCTTCTTCAAAGTTGGGGGTAGCATCCTCCAGATCCTCTTCTTCAAATGAGGAGGGGTGATTCTCAACAGGAGAAGCTTCCTCTGGGTTGGTAGATCCCAAATAGAGGCTGGTACCAGCTTGGGAAGTAGTGGAAAACATATCTGGAGGTTCACCTACTGTCGAAACCACATCAATTAAGGTAGTCAATCCGATCCCATCCGGTCTTCGGTCCAAGAGGCCACACTTGATGATATCAAAGAAGTAGTGGTGAGTTTGATTGATATGATTGATTCCAGCCCGGCGAAACAGACACGTATGACGTACTGTCGTTGCCATGGGACAGACATCCCAATACCGTACAGGGGTAAGAGGCTCGAAGATCACCTGAGCCTGGTTTGTGTAGGAGTACGAGGTGATTTTCTTCCGTTTCTTGGACTTGGGAATATGCTTCCCTCTTGTACCAGAGACAACAAAACATTTCCCCATGTTGGTGGTTGTGGCCTCTAATTGATGGATTGGGAAGATATAGGCATCATCCAGACCTGCCTAGGGGCTAGTTGCGACCGTGGTGTGATCAACCTCACTAGCATGAATCTGTTTGTCCTTGCTCTTGTAATAGTCGGCAACCAGGTAGCCGGATTCACAAGAGGTGAAAGGAGATGCATCACCTTAGAGTATGCCTACTCGACCATTGAGGGAGTACTTTAGGTACTGGTGATACGATGAGGGGACCTCCACATTCTGGTGGAGCCATGGTCTGCCCATCAATGCGTTGTACGTGGTGTCCTGGGAGACAACAATAAATTTGGTGCTGGAAAATAGGCCGCTGAAATGGGTCTTCAAATGGATGTTACCGACTGGGGGTCTGATCTATATTTTCATATCCCTGTATTCTTAAATCGGAGGGAGTCAGGTAATCTTTGGATAACCCCTGCTTCTGTAGTGTCCACGTCGGGATAAGGTTAATCCTGGAGCTGGTGTCAACATGACAACAGTGGAACTCCACGCCATTAAATTGGTCGATGGTTTACAGTGGGCGGATGTGCCCCTGTATAGAAGAGACTTCATCTTCTCTAGAGAATGAAATGATGGCATGACATTCGGAATTCTCAACCGCTTAAGCATGAAAAGAATCAGAAGCTTCTACCTCCGTCTCAAACTAGCGGGGGCTTCTTAAAGCCTCAGTGAGGGCCTCACGCATATCTGACAACAGGAGAAGGGCCTCAAGGATGTAAATCCTCACTGGGATGCTGGAAAGGTGCTTGAGAACATCATATTTTCTCTCCAGGAGTGAACTTATTCTTGCAGGAGGCCACTCTATGACAGGAGGTATGGAGGGCCTTGCCGGCTGGGCCGACGGATGACTGGTGATGGGATTATCCTACAGCTTGCTAGTCGAAGCTCGAAGAGTATATTCTGTATGGGGATTAGAAGACTGATATCAGACTGTAGCAGGGCGAGGCTGGTCGCGGCATGGTCGAGGTAGCTCTGCCTAATCTAGTAGCATAAATGGTGGTGGAGGTGGGCTTGACGACACCAGATGAAGAGGCTGCACGTGCTGAGTTCTGCACTGGGCTTGCTGTTTGGCCTCAGTGTCATGTACGGTCTAGATGGAGGTTCCAACTGATGTGCCTCGATGACCCATGTAGTTGCGGCTCCGCCGACGCTTGCGCCGGCTGGGGACATTGGGGAGGTTTGCCTGGGGCTCCATGTTGTCGAGAGTCATATAGGGGTTTACCAAATCTATGGTATTAAAAGATTCATACCCCTAACTATCACTCAAAGAGTCTTCCACTACTGGGCATATTCTAGGAGTAATCCCCATCTTAGGGGGCAGAAATTCGCCAAGATTTCAGGACAATGAGGGCATTGGTGGGGTGCGTTGCTTTTTCTTGCGCTACGGATGCTTTCTCCTTTGGTAAGAGGCCGACTGAGATGACGATGCAGAAGTTGTGGCTACATCTTATGAAGGCTCCGGCTAATTAAGGAACTCTCTAATGATACCATGGGAACGTGCAACCATTTTTCAGGCTATATAGTCATCATTCTTCCGTGACTCGCGGTTAGAAACCTACTGCCACTCACCTTCATCGTCGCTTTAATTATCCTGCCTTACGAAGACACTCACCACTTGTGTTGGGGTAGGTCCCAGCCTGACTATGTTGTTATAAACCTGGTCTTGAAGCCAGTATTTAAACACATAGCATTGCTTGAGGTTGTTCCCCAGAATTTGATGACATGGGCAGTAGTTGGGGAGATCTATGAGATTCGCCTCTTTCGGCCTTCTGAACTCAGGCAAGCAAAGAATCCCCTGATATAAGGCTCTATGGAAGTAACCAGGGACATGATTCTCATTGAATGAGTAGGTCTGGTTTCTCTTGTCTTGGAAGGGGGACCTTGGAGCCTGTCCCTGGTGAGGAGCTGGAGTGGCATGTCAAGGAGGCGGACCTTGATTGTCCTGCCAGGGCAGTGGCGGTGCATTCCGCGGAGGCACATTCCGATTCTGAGGTGGATTCTGCTGAGCCGAAGGCCGCACCTGAGGTGGAGGGTCTCTGCGAGGCTACGGGGCTGGTGCCACTGGTAGAAATTCTAGTTTCCTGGAGTCTTCTATTTAGGTCACTGCGGCAGGCTTGACTCTGGCAGCACTCCTTGCTGGAATTACAGGAAAAAAAAACATGACTGGATGGCCTATTTTAGGGCTTCCTCCTGGCATAGGGCCTTTTCAGAGAAGTTTCAGAATCCTCTAGGGTAGTTCTGGGTGATCAGAGAAGGTACCAGTTCCATCTTAACGTTCCCTATGAACATCGTCAGTAACTGCTCTTGAGTCAGTGGCATGTCATGGGAGTACGTGAGACCCTTCAACCGGGTGATAAAGTTCACGATTCGCTCATCAGGACTTTGTTTGCACTTGAAAAGATCTGAAATACTTGTTTTTCGGGTGGTGGAACTGAACTAATAGAGGAATTTCCAGCGAAGGTCCACCCAGCTAGTTAAGGATTCGATGGGGAGTTGGTTGTACTAGATGAATGTCACCCCCTACAATGTCTGAACAAAACAGTAGAGCTAAGCAGCCTCCTGCTGCACCGGAGTCCCTAACATGGGCCAATGCCCTGAGTTGAAGTGGGTCAAGTGCTACGGCGGGTCCCCCATCCCGTTAAAGGGGGAGAAGGTGGGATTCCTGAAACCCGAAGGTGCCAGCATATCATCCTCCCATGCCGATTATGGCTTACCATCAAGTGGGATTGCCACCTGTCGTGTTTCCAAGGCCTCAAGATGGGCTATGAGTGCCTCTATAGGATCATCTGGGCAGGGGTCCCTATCATGATAGGGATCCCATACCATGAGCACGTTGGCGGGTTCTTCAACGTGGTAAGCAGGCCCAACGGCTTGTGGAGCGGCTGGCAGCACAACCCTTGGGGCGGCTGGGGGAGCCCGAGATGGTTCCCTTGGATTGTCATGCCATTCTAGAGGGTTTGGTGAGACATACCACGCCCTCTTAACATAGGTCCCGACCTCATATCTATCTACGAGAGCAGCATGATCAGGGTTTCCTGGGGGCAGCTCACCAAGGGGATGTTTTTCCTGCCCCTGTTGTGCGGGCCAAGGATTTCCGTAGTCGGGCCATCGCTCTGCAGCGCATTCATCCAAGAGGTCATCGAACAACCTCTTCTACTCGGAAAGTTACTGGTGAAATGTGGCCTTCTCAGAGTCTTCCTTTGTCTTCTGCACTAAAGCGGGCGGATCGGAGTGCTTGGTAGCTCCGACATGCTCTTTTCCCTTACCAAAATTCCTTCTGAGTACCAATACCTCGGTGGGCGCAGGGAGACCTTGTAGGTTCCTTTGCTGGAAAGTAATCCTTCCCAATGGGTCCAATAGTGGTGTCATGCCTTCAGGGGGTAAGTCTCCATCGAGAATCTCTATCTCATCCTCCTCGTCCACTAGGACGACCATGTTGACCGTGACCCTTCCTGGGGGCAGGTCCTCGATATCGCCTGGCATGTCGGGCTGCCGCCGGATAGTACTGAAGAGGAGGGATGTATACTGCCCCCAGCCACAAATTTTCATGTGGGGGGGGGGGTAGCCTCCCTGCTAACTATGCGGAGTACCGTGAAACTCTGAACACATTGTTGTTGGCCTTGTAGTGGCCTGGTGACTCAAGGAACTGGGCCACAAGGAGCGCGACCAGATTGACTAGACGACACTACTCCCCAATGACCTCAAAATGCGCTTGGCTCCTGGGATAAACCACCCGCTGATGACAAAGACTAAAATGTTTCACCCAGAGGGTGTGGTGGAAACACTCAACCTCCTCTGGGGTGAGGTATTCCAGTATGCAAAAATTCAGCGCTGGCATGGGTCAGAACTTCATGGGGAAGTGGTCCACTACGATGATGTTCCATAAACTCCTCGGATCAGATTTAGTGTCTGGACCTTGATTTCCCCACTCGGAAACTTGGGGTGGATGAGAAACTGGCAGCGGTACTGAGGTAGACCGCTGTGACGGTAGGCAGGCTGGTGGAGAGTATGGCGAACTGGCTGACCGGACACCGAATCATGGGCTATCCTCCGAAGAGTGTAGCGACCTGGAAGCCACATCGCAATAAGATGGGCTGGCGGCCGCCGAATCTCGGGCTGTCCTCTGAATATTGTAGTGACCTGGCCGCCAACTCGTGATAAGACGGGCTGATGGACACTATTCCTGGCTCAGGGGATAGCTCTACTGGAAAGGGGTTGTACTGCTACTCGCCCATCGTTGGTCCCTATAATATCTCTCCATGATCTCTTGTTGAGGTAAAGAGCGCTTATGGTGGTGATGGTGGTGATTGCACAACCGTGACATGTGGGGTTGCCAGATTTTCATCCTTCTGGATGTACTGATGGAGGGAGGTGGGAAACCAATGGACCTCGCATTCCAGGAGCACCAGGATGATGTGCCTTGTCCCTGATCCGTCCCTTAACTCGGATGAGTGATAGGAGGGATCCCGTGGTGTGTCTTACTTAGCATCAATTTCTGAGAAGAGGACCAGTTTGATCTCCATTCGGTCTTTCCTAGAGTTCTTCTTATGACGGCGAGCCCCTGGGTGGCTCCTTGAGACATGACAGATTTCTGACACAGGGTCCTTCGGCCGAATTGGTACTGGGGCGAAGAGGGTTTCCACCCGAGAAAGCTAGGGTGCGAGGAGCACGGGGAAAAATGTCAAAAATGGTCATGGGGAGGACCTCCATGGGTAGCACTAGAGCAGGAAAGACCTCTACTGGAACTAGAAGAAGCATGGGGAGGGCCTTCACACTTGTTTTCCCTGGCGACCTTAGTATAAGGAAGGTCCTTGTACCAGTCTAGCTGAACATGAGTAGGACCTCTGTGTTGGGTGCTAGTGGGGAGAGGCTGTCCTTCACACCTCTGGTTGCTGAGGTGAGGAGGATCTTCACCAGTTATTGAGAGGACATGGGGAGGATCCCCACGTTGAAGAGAGATCGGATGGGAAATAACCTTATGCTGGCAGTAAGGGGTAGGATAAATGAATCCATACCCAGTGTAATGGGCATGGGAGAGACTTCCATACTGTGAGTCATTACTGCAAGGAAGACCCTCATTCGGATTGGGGGTGGCTTGGGGTGGACCTCCATGTTGAGGTTCAAAGTGGAGAAGGCCCACACTTTCCATGGTAGTGGTACGGGGAGGACCTCCATACTGGGTGGCATCGCTACGGGTTGGTTTGCGTCAACCACTGCTTGTGCCATCGACCACGTGAGTTGTCCCAGCCTGCCCGTGGGGTGGTTGGGCCCTCGATCCTGGTCAGGCGTATAAGTTCCCCTACTCAGTGTATGTAGGGAACTGATGATATGCATCGGCAGTGGCCCTGGCCACAGTAGTCGTCTACGTCAACACCCCTTGGAGGGAATCCTCCTTAGCTTGCACCTGACGCTGGCATCGAGTTGGATGAACCAGGGATGGTGGTGTAAGTACGTAGCTTACCTTCTCCTCTTCTAGAAAGACTGGACGACGACACTGATGCGTCCGGGTGGGAGCCCTCGCTAGGAGCCCCTGGAATGGAACTCTGACCGGGCTGGGCCGCACATCACCTACCTCGTCTGCATAAGGAATGGAGTCATCAAAGAGCTCCGGGGACAGGCTCCCGAAACGGTTGAATGTTGGGGGGGGGGCAATGGATCCTTGCACGGCCCTCGGGGGGTGGAGTTAGCGGCGTGGCACAGATGTCTCCAAGTCCAGGCAGCCATATCCCGCAGAGGGATGATTCCCTCCTCATCGTAATGGCGCACGAGGTCATTGATTACCCTTCTTTGAATGACATTGTATACGGAGAGGGGGCGTGGGTGCCCCAAAGTCGTATATGTAGATGCCGTCATGGAAGAGGTGAAACCACGTGGAATGATCGTGTTGACGCTGCCCCTACCCTTGCGTCTATGGGCAGGTGGTGATCGCGTCCCTGAAGCAGCAAATTGATTCCTGGGAAGCAGGGAGATTAACTCATCAGTGATGAAATAAAAAGAAATCAATGACCACTGCCCTGGTTCCATCCCGTCTTCCATGGCCACTAAGAGGGATCCACACCGACAATGTCTTAGAATGGGATGTCCAATGTTCTATAGACCCAACTTCTAGTGAGTTTTATGCTAGACCTACTATATTCATGTCGGGACCTAGCATCGGATAATTGGATCCAGTGACATGTCAATCCATTGATGCCTCAAGATCTACTAATATCCATGTTGAGGAGAAGAACTTCAAGTCCAATTCACCATTTCTGTTTCTGATGCTTTCCCCAGGGCACGTGCGTCTGTCTGCTAAAGAACGAAAGGCACAGTTTTGTTGACCCGCATTACCGCTTTCCAAAGGTGGGTGGCATCCATTCCTTGTTCAGGGACGTTTTCTCCTTGATCGAAACGGGATTATGTGATGTCGGTTCTTCCTTTCATGGATTCCTCCTCATAACTCGTTACCGAGTCTGGGAATCCCTCATAGATTTAATACATTGTTCGTGAAAATTTTCTAGCTCTATATCTTCATGGACACCAGTTAATTACACTGCTTATTTTGGGACATTCCAAGGGGTCTAGTCAGGGAAGAAACCTTCAGTCAGGGGAGTAGTCACATTGGGCATCACTGGTGTGTCTAGAAGATGGGGGATTGGAGTGTTTTTTTGTCCCTTATTATAAATCTTCTAGAGGGTGCGGGACCCCGAGGAATCCCACTTCGAACGCAGGGAATCATATGCCATGGGCATGTATCTGGGGTTTTCCTCATCTTCCCATGTTTAATATAGGGTATTCCGCGTGTTTAATGTCTAGAGGAGACAGATCAGAGAGATTAGAACACTAACTAGAGTGGATCAGATGGGGGAACCACCTGGAGGGAACATCAATGTCGGGGCCAACACGTGGTTGGCCTCCCAGTTACTACTGAGGTGAATGGGGTATGAGGCAGCATGATCCCACCAGGATGTGGTGGCATGGATAGGAATCAGGATGGATAAAGGAAGGTTCTATGAAGTGGATGGTAAATGGGATGGAACCACCATGAGTATGACGATGGTTTTGGGCATGATCCTCAAATAGGCTTCCTACGTATCCACGTGGTAGGGAATCAAAGTCCACACTGTTCATCTGATGATGGCTTACCACTGATTGGGGTTCTCAAGGGCATATCGCTGGATGAGATCACAATGGCTTATCACTGAATAGAGTGACAACGAATTACCACTGAATGGAGTGACAATGGCTTACCACTGAAAGGAGTGACAACAGCTTACTGCTGAAAGGAGTGACAACGACTTACTGCTGAAAGGAGTGAAAATGACTTACAGCTGAATGGAGTGACAATGACTTACCGTTGAAAGGATGTCCACTGTTTAACATCATCTAGGACGGGGGAGAACCGACATGATGGAGGACCTAGGGGTCCAATGGATGTTGGGCTTGAAACTCAGGGAGGATTCCTACGTACCTTGCCTTGGAAAAGATCAAAGTCCTCATAGTTCAGGATGGAAAGGGGCTCAGTACACCGACATGGGGTAGTTACAAAAAATGGTTGTGGGGTTGAACCTCATGGAGGATTCCTACGTACCTTTCCTTGACACAGATCAAAGTCCTCATAGTTCATATGGTGGGTGTGGGGCTTACACTATAGGTTGCCCAATGAGTTTGTGAACCGACATGAAGATGGTCAGAACGATCGGTTAATGGTGGGATTGAACCTCTGGGATGCTTCCTACATCTTGCCTTAGCAAGGATCAACGTCCATGTAGTTCAGGATGGGTGGTCGGTCAACCAATGTGAAGGAGGACCTGGGGTCCTATGGGTGGCCGGCTTGAACATCATGGAGGATTCCTACATACCCTACCTGAGCAAGGATCAATGACCACATAGTTCAGGAAGGGAAGGGGGTTGGTGAACCAACATGAAGAAGGAACTGGGGTCCAATGGTTGTTGGGATTGAACCTCGTAGAGGCTTCCTACGTACCTTTCCTTGGAAAATATCAAAGTCCTCGTAGTTCATGATGGGGGCATTTGGGGCTTATGCTCTGAGGAATCCTGATGAGTTGGTGAACTGACATGAAGGTTGTCGGAATGACCGGGTATTGGTCTTGAACCTCATGGAGTCTTCCTACGTACCTTCCCTTAGCAAGGATCAAAGACCACATAGTTCAGGAGGTGGGGAAGGGGCTTACACTCTAGGATACCCAATGAAGATGTCATGGTCAGTGTTAACTCTAAGCCCATGTGAGTAATGCTCGGTGTGAGAAACAAGAGGTAGTAGAGACCTGACAATCACGTCACAAAAGGTGTGTCTGTGAGAGGGGATGTGGGGATCACACATAGTTAGCGGCCCGAATAGGTCAGGACTTACTCCGGGATGGAGGCACGAATGGTGACAAAGCCTAGAAGGAGATGGAATTAGCACCCAGGAAGAGAGGAGGAGCAGAGGCGCTACCTCCCACAAGAAAGGCTAGGGGCTTACACCAGAGTGGTTTCCCTTTCCCCTCGTACAAAATCCACTCCTATAAGGAGGATATCAACCCCTGTGAGGGAAGATCTCATCCTCGTGGAGACTAGTGGGCATGCAGAATGTCCCAGGTGGGGGAACCCCATGTGCGAGGCATGAGGCGAGGTCACAGTTCCACATCACGTGCTAAGGACAATAGTGCTTGGCAGTTTAACATCCTCAAGCTTGGATGAAATGGTATCTCTCCACACCCTAGGACTTACATAAAATTTACCCTCTGATCCTTATGGAAGGGAAGGCATCGGCAATGCCGTAGCTAGGGGGTTTCATGGAGCGAACCATTGGGGGGTCCACGTTAGCATGGCTATGCGAAGAAGCAACATCCATTAGCGTTCCTATGTGAAGAAGCATGAGGCAAGGAAATTCAATGACCATTATCATACAAGGGACTTTGAAATCACATAGTGAAAACCTGGAGGGTCGCACAGGAAAATGAATTCCAAAGAAGAGGGGTTCGTAGGAATGGTCCTAGTGAAACTCTGCTGCTCTGCATGGCGGAGGGTACTTGCGAAGGGATGTGTTTCACGAAGTGGAGTGCCTCATCCTAAGCATGGGTCAAGGGTGCATATGGGAGGTTCTTTGCAAAGTGGAAAGGAATTCACAGAGAACTGCCTCATGGAGCAAAGCTACCTCGCGAAGTAAGGTATCGTTAAGTAATACGCTTCACAAAGTACAATGACCCCACCTTAGCATATGGTTCACTTGTACATGAAGGGTGTTTCACGAAGCATTAACGCTCCGTGATGAACTGGGTCCCCTTGGGGATCCCCTTCCTTCGCAGAGTCCCTTAGGCTCTACCAAAGGCATCCCTCTCGAAAGAGGGGGTTAAAGCAAAGGAAAGGGGAGGCACTTTGCAGAGCATAAGTACCTCGTAGAGATCATGGTTCGCAGAGCAGAAGGAGCTTCCCGATTAGGGAGATAAGAAGTTGAAAGGTCAGATGATCCACCCCTGGGACTCAGGGGAGGCTGGTATTTAAAGTGTAGAGGTACCGTAAAGTATAAATTGCTCATTTAGAAGACAGAGCTCGCTCCGCAGTGGGTTCAAGAATGTCAAAGCAACTCGCAGAGTATTACAGCCTCCTTGCTCCATGACGGCTTGCGAACGTCAAGTGCGGTAGAGAAGCGTTACTACCTCGTTGATCCATGGAGGCTCATGAATGTCAAGTGAGATCACTGAGAATTACCGCCTCCTTTATCCGTGGTGGCTCAAGAACGTCAAGTGCTGTCATGAAGCGTTACCGCCTCCTTGATCCGCGGTGGGCGTGGTGTGCTTGGGGTTCTGTGAATGGTCTTCGCGAGGAAGCCTTTTGAGGCTTTCCATTTCCTCATCTTCTTCTCCCATTTTGGGGCCAACGAATGCCCCCCCTCAAACTTGGATCCATGGAGAAATAGACGATCGAAATTTGAGGTTAAATCGCCAAAATCCTCAGTTATTTGCAAAGTTTTATCGCGAAGAGGGATCGTGCGGTGGATATACGATGCGCAGGCCGAGTGCGCCGCGAAGCTCGGCATGCAATCAAAATGAGAAAAAACTATCGCCACAATATTTCACAACACTTTTTTAAATAATAAACATTAATAAAATGAAAAAAATTTCACCACATCATTTCACAACACATTTTTCAAATCTATTGTCAAATGTTTCATAGCTATATTGAAAAATCAATTTGAAATGATTTAACGGTATATAAACTATTGTTAAACCCCAAACACTACCCCTAATACTATTATTGTTATATTGTTGCACTATCTTAAGCCTCCTATTCAAAGAAAATAGATGTTAGTTCAAAAGGGAAATTCAAAAGATTTTGTAGGTCCCGTCGCTACTTTTGATCTCAATGAAAGTTCTCATTTTGTTGGCACTATTGTTGAAGATAGTGATAAGTATTGTGGTATGGATTTTAATGTTACATTTTATTTTGATAAGGAATTTGTTGAAACAATTGATTATTCAAACAATTCACTTATTGATGAATCACAATAGGTTTAGGAAGTCTTATTTAATGCCACTACAACAAAAGGTAAGAACAAAATTATCGACTTGGGCTAATTTTTCACTCTGCATATGAAAAAGACCGAGAAGCGTATTAACTATTCTAAATTGGAAAAAACTATTGTCACCAGATTGGTAGGTATACATATGAAGGAAAAAAATTTATCCTCACACATTGAAGAGAAAAATAAATATTATTGCAGTAAGTACAACCCCTCGAAGGAATCTAAATGTAATAATACATATTCTCTATTTGAGTCAAATTCAGCTACTTATTCCAGTAGTGATGATGATGAAGTTGACCAAAAGTTTAGGGATGCTTCTTAGATTATAAATGATTTGGGGAAAGAGATAAACATTTGGATCGATGGGAGTTGTTATCCACTATGTAATGGCCTTGATTTCTTCTCTTTATCAACATCATCACTTCAATAATTATTATTGGTATAACATACATACTGGTTTGAATGGAACAATATAAATTATTGGATACTCTTTGGTGTGTTACTTACCAGATGACTCAACATTCACTAGAGAATGGAAATGATGTTTTTCTAAAAATGGGACCTTTATTTCTCCCTGATATATGATTTAATGTACTATATGTTTGCAATATATTTCAATTTAATGAATGTGTAAGATCATATCACCTTGATTATGCACTATAACATGCAATTTTGTTAAGAAATATTTGAGGGGAATGAGGTGGGAAACCAACTCACATCTCATGTAATTTGAAAAAAATTATCATTTTTAATGGACTATTATAATATAATGTTTTAATTATTTCACAATGAACATAAATTTAATGGTAACTGATAAGAAATAAGATTATGAACATCTATGGTTTAAAAATACATTTTAGATAAAAAAGATTTTCATTATATTTTACATTTTTATTTACAAGTTAAATTCATAAAATATTGAATATTAATTTGATAATATAAGCATTATATTTTAATTCATCATTTAAAAATTATCTAAGGGTGGATTTTTGGGATTGTTTTAAAATGTTTATTTTTAGGTGAATTGAGAAAAATAACATTTTAACAAATTTAGTAAAATTTATAACATAATTATGCTATAGGAATGATATAAAATTATATTAAGAATATTATTTTACCAAAATATCAATATCAGTATTAAAATAATTCATTAAAATTAAATATTTTGAATTTAAAAATCAGTTATTAACTTTTTGAAACATAATTTATATTTTATTCTAATAATTTTTTTGGTCATTTTCTTTCACTTAAGTACTGACAATGAACTATTAATTTTTATATTTACTTGAAATAAAAAATTACTATTTTTTAAATCATAAACCAAAAAAATTAATTGAAATCCACACTATTCATGAAATTTTTATAAAATCATTTTATACCTAAAAAATGCATCTTTTTCCTATATTTTTTTTGATTTCCATAATGAAACTTCTATTAAAAATATTTTTTTCCACATTCAAAAATTAAATCAAGTAAAATGGTTTTTATAATTTTAATATCAGGTTAAAATTATGTAATAAGGTCAATTTCTTTTTTATCCACAAAATTATGTTACCATTGAAAAATTATGTCACCTTGGAAAGGATTAAATGTGAAAAAATGGTTAAATTAAGGGATTATAAAACCCCATATCAAAGAAAACATTAATTAAAATGGATGGAGAGAGGGCTTATAAACTCCCTCCTTATCTATTTTAAAAATTTATCCTTTTTTGGTCAATATTTCTTATGAATTAAATTCTTTTTTATATTATGAAATTAATATTTACAAAATTCTATTCCTCTAACAGATAATAGAATTCCACCTCCACCCATTTAATTCCAAAAAAAATTTAGATCTCCCTTTAATAAAATATAAATTTATTACTTAATAATCCTTGAAATGGAATGTGCCTTCCCATCCCATTACTTTTCTAGTTTTGGTGGCTGTATGTGTTCCGGGGAGTTTCTGGGAGTTTTTGATAGAGGATGGAAGTACATAAGAGCTGATGCAGGAAATACACATCGTGTATTGTTTATACAATGAGAAATCATGGTTCTTGGCTAGTATAACAGGTCAGTTCATGGATTTTAAAATTTAAAATGGGTAATTCATTAGATGTATTTCACATCGTATTTTTGGAATTCCAGTTATGTATTAAATAAATGGTGAGGTGACATTACTTTTGGGGAAAAGGAAATTTTTGGTAACCCTAGGTTTACAAGCCATGTAAGGGTTAGACAATGTGAGGATGACGAGATTCCCACTTTTAAGTTCTTTTCTTGGAATAATTTAATTTAATTCTTTCACTCCCTAAATCCCTTATTTCCGGAGAACCTTCGGTTCCCTGAGTGGATCATCTAAACACTTCCCCCACATTGATTTATTGGATCAAGTGGATGCCTATTGGCGATCATTGGTAAGGTTTTCCTTCTTCATGTTTAGTTTTCTATTGTTTGTCTCTTGAGAATTCACTTTGGAGTTTTTTCTGGTTTGTGTTGTGATTTCGGCTATATTTTTATGATATTTGGGTGTGGTTTATGTTGATCCACAGTTCCCTATGTGATTTTGTGGTTTGTGGGTGTTTATTTTTCACCCTGTGGTGTACAACATGTGGGAACATTTTCATTAAGGTAGGAAATCCCTCTTTTCTCTTTATTGGGCATCATGAGGGGGGGGGGTCTTTTTCTAATCTATGGGAGATATTTATTCTAGTTTAAATAAAATATTGAGAACTAGTTAAATTTAAATTGAATTTTAAAGTGTTTTTATTGATGTGTTTTTAGATTTTTTATTATTGTGGTACTGTGATTGTACTGGCTTGATGCCCCACTAAAAATTGTGGTCATTGGGTCATTTTTTACACTAGATGATATGTGCCAAGTACTATTCCTGTTGTGATTTTTTTGATGTAACTCTAAAATAAAAAATGAAAAACAACTTTCATTTTGATAAATAAATGGTTTCCCCAGATTATGGATTTTGTGAAAGCACCCCTAAAATAAAGATGAATGCGATAAAATCCACTTTTGAAAATATGGAAAATGATATTGATGTGTTGTGATTTGTGGTCATTCTTCTAGTATGATGATGTTTTATTATGATGTGATGTGGATATGATGGTTTTATGGCTATTCTTTTGGTGTGGTGAGGTTGTTATTCTTGGGCTGTACTTTTTCAGCGGTGAGGTGGTTATTGTTTGGCTGTTCTTTTTAGAGTGGCAAGGTGGTTTTTTTGTATGTTATTTTTGGGTGATGATGTGGTTGTGGTTTATCCATGCTTGGGGGGGGGGCTGAAATGTGGTGGTTATTTGTATGTAATTTTAAGGGCAGTGAGGTGAACGTGTGATGGAAATAATGAGCTTCTTGTGAAGTTGTGTTGGGTTGGATGCTTGATTAGTGACATAATTATTATTTCTTTAATTATGATTGAAATATATGGGGCTTGGTTTGGTTAATTATATGGAAATGGATAATGAAAAAAAACAATTTATGGGTTATGCGGTTAATTTTTAATGATTATAAATAATTAAATGAATGGGTTGGATAATGGGACTTGGTTGGTTGTGTGATGTGGTTTGTAGTTTGTTTGGTGTTATGAATTTAGAGGTGACAATGAAAGTGGGGATTTTGTGACTTGGTTAGTGTTTTTTTGTGAGCCCATAGGTTGGGATTGTTGGTTTATATATGGATATACATGTTTTTTCTTTTTTATTTCTATATATACCCCACCTACATGGAGAACTATGTTCTGACACCCACATAGTCACACGAGGGTGTTTTTCCAGAAATCTGGTGAGGAGGACAAATGGTTGGGTAACCTATCTTTCCTTGTCTCTCTTCTAGACATGGTAGGTATAGAAAAGGATGTAATTTATGGATATCTATTAGTGAACTAGATTTTGGTAGTGATAACCCAAGTGTCTTTGGGTGAGTGGTGATATGGACAGGCTTATGGGGTGGTTATCCATAGTGTATTTGGGCTAGATGTGACATAGAATTGGAGTTTGTAGGAATGATGATATGGGATGAAGTTGATTATTATGGGGGTAATTTATGGTAGAAAGAGGCAATGAGGTTAGTGTCCTTCATATTCACATTTCCCTACTACTCTTGTTATAAATGTGGATGTGTTATGTACCATGAGTTTTCGGGTGAGACGTGGTGTTTTTGTGGTTATAGGGTTGCAAGCTCAGGTGTCTATGAGTGTGATGTGATGTAACCAAAATTGTGGGGGATGTGATATACAAAAGAGATGTGAGTTCTAAGACGTATGATGTTGGGGTGCGAGAGTGACATACAAGTGGGAAAGCGGTGTGCGGTACACATTGTCAATATGAGTCATGTTATATTATATTATTTGGCACGAGTAATTTGGTGAGGTTACCTTGGTAAGATTGGGTATGTTTAATATACCTATATAAGTGTTGTTTGGTTCTTCTATTCTCCCACGAGTGGGTTAGTATGCTTCTTTCACATGTGAACAAGAGGCTTTGATTTTCCTACTGAGTATACTTGTATGATAACCCTATATATATATATAAACTGATTTTCAGGTTTCTAGGAGGATTATGTGGATTTTTCTAGACATTACCAGCTCATACCTCGGATATTTTAAGTTCCATTACTTTAGATTTTCTTTTGGGTATTTACATTGGGGACTTTTATGTGTATCATTTTTTATACATGTGTGAGGGATGATTTTAGATTCTTTTTATATTATTATATGGAGTTTTTTATGGATGATTTAACATATCTATAAATATTACCTTATTATATATGGTAATTCCTCCCATTTCATGATATTTTTATACCCTTGATGCGAGTTGAAAAACTAGGGCCTACTGATGAAAGGAATCGAGGGGCATTTACTATCTCCCCTAATTGTGGTATCTATGGAGGGAGGCATCATGATACAATAGTATCATAGGTGATAGTTGAGATATAGGATGGAGTTTTGAGTTAAGAATACTGAGGATTGCATGAGTTGGTATGGAAATAGTTCTAGTTTTCAATGGTGGGTAAAATATTTCCGTGATACTGGCTATGAAATGAGATATTAGCCCCTCTATGATCCAGTGCATGAGATATGAGATTATCGAATGACCAGGTGAGGTAAACCTGGTTTCATAGTAGAGAACTAGTAGAGGTAAATTCATAATGATGAATTGCTTAATTATTTCAATTGGTTTGTTTTGGGAAGGTTAAAACGAATAATGTGATTTAAAATCCATTATAATAAAATTACATACTACTTGGGGTAATGAAATCATTATTTCCTCTTCCTAATATGGATATTATTCATCATCCATGTATGGGTAATGGATTTGAGATTTCTTAGGATGATATATTTTATCACCATAGGGTTGATCCAGCAAAGGAGGACGAGGTTTTGAAAATGGAGTTTTACACTTTTTATTGTATGAACTTAGGTAAAAACGAGAGTAAAGTTTCAGATGTTTGGGTAGAGATATGGATAAAGGAGGTCGATAATGCTTTTTGATTGATCTAGGTCATAGTGGAATATAGGGTCCCTTTAGTATTCAGTCATATGCAAGGTTCTTCATGTCATTGGTGGACAATATATGTGGGAAATAGGAAATAGGCATAAATTTTAGGGTTCATCATCTAGAAAGACTTCTAGGTTGAGTTCTTATCATCAACCATGAAGGTAGTGAAGAGGCATAAGTTCATTTCTCTTTTACAGGCTAGTATTCTGGTTTTGATGCTAGGAAATAATTTCAAGGTAAATCTACATTTTCTAACAGGATCCTTTTCCATGTGAGGAGTCTCATGCGAGACATATTGAGGGGGAACTCTATCCTTCTATCTAGTATTCACTCACTACTTTAACATTGCCAATATATCTTGATATTTAGAAAAGGAACATGTGACCAATCAAATGCACTAATGAGGAGGTTCTATGGGAGTGGGGAACAATAAGGGTTCCTAAAGGAGAAGAGTTGTCAGTGGCAGGTATCTAGAACGAGGACCTTCGAGGTTTGTACTAGCAGGGAGTCAACCACAACAGCTTCCCTTCTAAAATTCTGGGGCCAGTGGTTTTAGTTCATTTTCTAGGGAATACAGACCTTTGATTTTCTATTTCATGGTTAATGGTCATTTCGATGACCAGTGGCTAGTGGTTCCCCAAGGCCAGTTTGGTGGAGGTTGAATTGTTTAAGGCTAACCTCAGCAATAGTTTCTAGTGAGATCATTTTACTAGTAGGGGAAGCAGGATTATGCTTCATCAATGGGATATGGAGCTGGTAGAGGCCTACCCCACTATATTCCTCATTATTAGGGACCTTATCTCAAGTATTTTCATGGATTCCTTCATCATTATAGAGGTATAAGATATGGGTATGGTTAGTTTAACGTAGTGAATGAGATCGTGCTACAAGGTATAGATATTGTCATAGGTATGATCAGTGTGTTCAGTACGATTGTTTTTTACTTGTTTCATTCATGATATTCACACTCCTTTATTTCAACTTCCCTATAACATGCTCTAGGAATAGTTATATAAAATATTTTCATGCCCCAAGTGTTGACTATGACATTTAGAGGTCAGAACAACTTGTTTGATGTGTGACATGGGTAAAAAATAATGATGGGGATAAATTAGTACCATGGGGATATTTTCGTGCTATAAAAAAAAATCATATGATGTTATCCTCACCGTCAAATGGTTTTATTCTACACATGATGTTTTCTACTTTTTCAAAATGAGATCCATTTTCTTGGATGTGGATGTTTAGTGTGTAGTTTTTCATTAGAGAATGGTGTTTTCATGTAGGAATTCAGTGTGTGGAGTATCTTTTTTCCTTATGGGATGAGTTATTAGTGGGGTCAGCAAAGGCTAGTATGGGGGAGGTTTCTAGTGTTGTAAGGGAGTCACAAATTTTTTTTTCTAGTGAGGTTCTGACACTACGCCCTCAACATGATGTTGAGTTCAGGATAGGATTACAGCCCAGTGCTTATCTAATTTCAGTGGTTCTTTATTAGAGGAAACCTTACAGGATGTGGGAGTTGAAGATTTAGATTGATTATCAAATGAAAAATGATTTTATCCACCTTAATGTGTCTCTATGGGGTGATGTATTATTTTTATTCAAGAAGGAGAATGGTAGTCTGAGATTTTCTATAGACTACCAATGGTTTAATTAGGAGAAAATCAAGAATTTTTACCCACTTTTGAGGATATATGTTCATTTAAACTAGATGATATGGGATATTTGGTTCCCTAAGATCGATTTGTGGTTAGGGTATCACCAATTGAGTGTGAAGGAGTCAAATATCCTGAAGACTACATTCAGATGAAGGTATGCGCACTTTGAGTTTTGTAGTCATGTTGTTTGGTGTTATGAACACATTACCTGTGTTTAATGGGTTCATGAAATCCTTGTTCTTAGATTTCATGGATAAGTTCATAATCATATTAATCGACTATACTGTTATCTACTCGATGTCAGTGAAGGAGGATTCCAAGAATATCATATATATTTTCAAGTCTATAGACACCACAATATATATGGAATGTTTTCCAAGTGTATGTTTTCGAAATTTGAGGTAAATTTCCTTAGGAATGTGGTGTCTTAGTAGGGTGTGACAGCAGACCTATAAAAATTCAATGTATTTGTTTATTGGGAGGCACCCAAGAACATGGTAGAGGTTTATACTTTTATTGCTCTCATATAATATTATCTAAGGTTTGTGATTGATATCACTCAACTTGAAACCCCATTGATTACGTTGATGAAAAAAGAATAAGATTTTGTTTGGAATGATCAGTGTTATACATCATTTGGTTACATGAAGGGGATGTTGGTTAGTACTCTATTGCTTCAGATTTTGGAAAAGGGTGTAATGCTTGAGGTATTTCATGACTATTCCCATCAGGGATTTGGATGAATTTTAATGAAAGAGAGGATATTGATCTATTATGAGTCATGGGAGTTATGTCCCCATGATCATAAATATTCCACCCATGATCCGGTGCTTCCAATATCCATTTCTTTCACTAATGTTGGGGTGAAATTACCTCATTAGGGAGATGTTTGTATTCTTCATGGACCATAAGAGTTTGAGGTGTATCTTTTCTCAGTGAGATATGAACCTTCTGAATTATAGGTAGAGATATTTTACTTAGGATTATGATTTTTAGATCCACTATACCTTTAGAAAATGGAATTTTGTGGGTAAGACATTGAGTATAAAGTTAGGGAAGGATGTTTTTCAAAAGTTTGATATGATTTGAGAGAAATAGTGGATTTGGAATCCTTGTTCTTAGATACAAGGGTTGATGGTGGCTGAGTCTATTTCATTTAGATGATGGTACAATCTTCTTTGAAGGAGAAGGTGGAGGATTTTCAGGGGGGAGACTCAAAGGTTGTGGTGATGCATGACCATGTTGGTCACGGTACTTATCCGAAGGGATAGTGAGAGGATAGACAAAACCATATTTTGTTTCATGGGGGGATGTTTATTCTGATAGCGTTGTATGAAGGAGTCCTTCATGACTTTCATATCTCACCTTCATAAGTATAACAAAAAATTTATAGGATGTACCATTTCTTGAGGATGCAATTTTTTTGTCTTGGGATGAAATAGGCATTGTCAAATTTGATAGAGAAGTTCATGGATTTCTATTAGGTAATGGCCAATCATCATGTTCCTGGTATTTTGTTTCCATAGTTGTATTCTCCCAAGTGGAAATAGGATTAAATATAAAAGGATTTGATCATAAGGATACCCCATTCATAGGGTGTCTGTGATTCTGTCTAGGTGATCGTGGATTGGTTGATGAAATCATCCCATTTCATAGGAATCATGGTGTTAGTCAAAATTGATGATTTGGATAAGATATATATGGATGAGGTGGTATAGTTTCATGATTATCCATGATATATTGTCTCAAATAGAGATTCATATTTTACCTTAATATTCAATAGGTGATTACAACATGCTTTTGGAACTTGGTTTTTCATTGTAATATATTCCACCCTCAGATAGATGGGAATACAAAGGTAACCATCCAAAATATAAAGGATATATTATGGTCATGCATCTTGGACGTTGGTGAATCTTGGGAATGAATTTCCCACTGGGTTGAGTTTTCTTATAATAATATATATCATGATTCCATTAGCATCATTTCATTAGAGGATTTGTTTAGAAGATTGTGTTGTGCTCTATTATGTTGGATGGAGGATGTGGAGGCATTATCTCTTGTTCCTGATGTGGTTCATAGCACAATATAGACGGTTTATTGTTTTTGTGAGAGGATGGAAGAAACACATCACTTGAGTATGTCTTATTCAAATTTTAGGAGGATTCCCTAGGAGTTTGAGGTAGGGGACCATTTTTTCTATATGATTTCCCTACAATGTGGGAATGAGAGGTTTAGTAGGATTAATAACATTTCTCCAAGTTTTTTTGGACTTTTGCTGTACTAGGGGGAGTTTGTGTAGTTGCATATCAATTTTTATTTCTACTATTGATAGAGAGGATCAATGAAGTATTCTATATCAATCATCTTTGTCGATATCTTCATATTGACTCCCATGACATTGTTTGGGGATAGTTTGATATCAAGTATGATGAGATGTTTATGGAGCAGCCAGTATATATCCCAAATCACCAAGAGAAGACTCTTCATGGAATGAAGCTTCCATTGGTTCATGTGTTGTGGAGGCATGGTGGCCTGGAGGAGACTACATTGGAGTGAGATATGAAGATGAATTCCCAATACCATAAGTTTTTTTTTTAATTTTTTCTTTTCTTGAAATTGAGTGTGATGTGATGTTTGAGACCTATTAGTTTTATCTAATGTGTTTTTTACATGATGTATGATGTGCGATAATGTCCTAACATATAAAATTGGAGGACTAGATTCTTTATCAATACTCATCAGATAAGATGTTATTAAACACATGTGGTTAATTTTGTGCTACCTAAAGTGGATAATATCTTGAAATGGAGTACACAATTCTATGATTCATATGTTTATGGAAGCATGGTTTATTGGTTGTGAAGATTTTTGGGTTGGGGTGTATTGTGTTTAGATAGTTTTATTGATGTTGTTATATGGTAATGAGTTTGTGTGACATGTTTGTGTACATTCGGTTTGGTGTGTTTTTCTAGTGGTATTATTTAAGGTATTATGAGATATTTAAGTGGTATCTCACTAGGTAGTTGTTCAGACCTATTTCCATATAGGTTTGGTTTTGGATTTATGAGGGTGAGAATCCTTTTAAAGGAAAATTCAGTAATTTACGAAGCCTTACTGACCTATTAAATTTCCAATTTTGGTGGTTGGAGGTTTTTAGGGATGGTTTCAAGAGTTTTTTAGTGGAGTTTGGTGGTGTAGAAGAGATTATTTAAGAAATACCCTCCATGTATTGTTTACAAAATGTGAAATATGAGTTCACGTCCTTTATAGTCAGCTTGTTCATTGAATGTAAATCGACTAAGGGGGAATAGATGATATGAATTACACATCATGTAAGTGGAATTAATGATTTTTATTAAATAAATGAATATGTGAATTAATTTTTTGTGAAGGATAGTTATTTTTGAAAACCTAAGTATTACACACTGTGTAATGGTTACCAGATGTTAAAACAATGGGTTTCCATCTTTTTCAGTTTTTTATGAGTATAATTTCATTTCGTTCGACCATTACCTTCCATTATCATTTTATCAGAACATAAGGCTCCCTGATAGGATTTTCTACCACCTTACTCCCACTTTGATTCCATGATTTGATGAATTCTCATTAGTGATTAGTACTAAACCCTTCTTTCATTTTAGTTATTTTCCTCTTATTTTTCTCTTAGTGATTCAATGTAGAGAAGTTGATTTGGTTTTTTGTGTGATTTGGGTTACATTTTAGTGATCTTTGGGCATGGTGTAGGTTGATCTATAGTTTCCCATTTGTGTTTGTGGGTTTGGTCATTTTTTCTTCACCTAGTGGTGTGTAGTGAGTCGAAAAATATTCCTTGAAGTTTGGAATCCCTAATTTAACTTTATTATATATCATGAAGGATGGGGTCTCAATTTTCTATCTATAGGACATGGGTTTTTTGGATTAATTCCAATATAATGTATTTGTTAAATTTCAATTGAATGTTAAAGAGGACTAATTTTAGTTTTTTATAGCGTAGTTGTTATTATGATATTATTTTTTATGGGCATGATGCTTCACTAAAAATCATGGACATTGGGGGGGGGGGGTTGCACTGGATGATATGTGTCAACTACGGTGTCTGTTTTGATTACCATTTTATCAACCAAAAATATAATATTTACTAAAAAATTATTTTTGGCTAATGAAATGGTCACCCCAGGATAATGGCTTGTCTGATAATGGCCCTAAAATAACGTGTAAGGCGATGAAGTCCCTTTTTGAAAATATGTAAAATGATATTCATGTGTTGTGATGTGTGGCCATTCTTAGTGGATGATGATGTGTGATTGCAATGTGATGTGGTCCTGATGGTTTTGTGGTTTTACTTTTGGGGCGATGAGGTGGTTATTGTATTTCTGTGATTTTGGGGTGGAGATGTGGTTGATGTTAGTTCCTGATTTTGGGGTAGTGTGGGGGTTTATGTTTGGACATGCCTTTGGGGTGATGTTGTGGTTATGGTTTGGATTTGATTTTGGGATAGAGAGGCGATGGTTCTTTGGCTGTAATTTTGGGTGTGGCAAGGTGATGGTGTGATATATATTATGTGCTAATTATGAGGTTTTGTTATGTTATATGTTCGAGTGGTGATTGAATACATATTTTTTTAATAATTTTTGAAATAGTCATGGATTGGTTTTATTAATGGGAAATAAATGGATAATGAAAAAACAAATACTTGGTTGTGTGGATAAATGTGGATGTGGCTAAATAATAATAAAATGGTCTGGATAATGGGAATTGGTTGGTGGTGTGATATGGCTTGTGGTTTGTTTGGTTTTATGCATTTAGTGGTGGCTTTAAAGGTGGGGATGTCTTTATTTGGTTAGTTATTCGTTTTACACCCATATATTGGTCTTGTGTGTGGATTTATGTAAATAATTTTATATTTCTTGTGAAATCTATACGCACCCACCCACATCGACAAGTATATTACTAATGCTGCATTATCATGTGAGGGTTGTTTTTCTCAACATCTAGTGAGGAGGAATAATGGATGGGTACCCATTATTTATTTCTCTCTCTTCTAGGGTCGATAGTTATTGCATAGGCTGTGATGGTTGGAGTTCTATTAGTTCACTGGATGATAGTTTTAATATCACATGTATCTTTAGGAGAGTTGTGATATGGTTGTGCTTGTGCAGAGGCAAGACCAAGTGTCTTTAGAAAAGATGTGACATATCCCATGTATCTATGGGAAGTATAATATGTTATTAGGTAGATTTTGGTGGGGTTCATGAGAGGTAGGAGGAGGGAATGATTTTAATTTCCTTCATTCTCACGATACCCTACTACGCATGTTATGGTTGCAGATGTGTGATGGCCCATGTGTTTTGGGGTGAGATGTGATGTGGCAGTGCTTGTGGGGTAGTGAGCCCAGGTATCTCCAGGTGTGATGTAATGGGACCATTCTTGTGCGGTAGTGAGATATATATAATAGATGTGAGTGTTAGTAAGTATAACATTGGGATGTGAGAGCATAATTCTAGTGTAAAAGAATTATAGGGTAAACTATATCAATGTGACTCATGTAATATTATATTACTTGGATAGCATTATTTTATGATAATACCTTGGTAATTTAGGATTTGGTTAGTATACTTGTATAGGTTTCGTTTAGTTTTTCTGTTTGCTCACAGGTGCATTAGTATACTTCATTCACCTGTACACGAGACTTCATATTTCCTACTGAGTATACCTTTATTCTCAACCTAAATTTTTAAATTTATTTTCGTGCATATATGTGGATTACATGGACCATTATGGATATTAATAGCTTGAACATTGTATAGTTATTCTTTCACTACATTGCCTTTGCTTTTGGGTATTTACCTTGGTGACTTTTATCAGTATCAGTTTAATTTATAAATTCATGAGGGATGATTTTGGTTTCATTTTAATGTTATTACATGTAGATAATTTTGAATGATAAATAATATCTTCTGAACCTATATTATTATAACATGTAATGCCTACATTTTCAAGATATTTTCATACCCTCAAATCTAGTATCAAACCCAGGGCCTTTTAGAGTAGAAAATCATGGGCCATTATCTCTCTCTCCCTCTCTCTCCCATTGAAGTATCTTTTGAGTGAGGGGGTTGTGACAAGAATCTCCTAGGTTCACTAAAATATTATCCCTAATTATTTCACATATCGCTTCAAAACTAAAAAGGCTTCCAAGAAGAGAGATAATTTCTTCTTTGTAAGTAATGATTTATTATCTTTTTCTTATTTTGTCTTCATCACATAACTATTACTGAATTTTATTTATCACATTTAAAATATATATTTAAATACATTAAGTTATTGTAAAATTTAGATAATACCAATAAAATATCATCTTCTTACTCATGTAACCTTTATAAGGTGTTATTGTTTCGGTCAGTTTTTTTTGGATTACATGAACATTACTATAATGTTAATCTCATGAATAGACAATAAATCCAAAATAATGGTAATATTATGTAATAATTATGAATTTAATATATTTTAATAATCATGTATTGGTAATTATCAAGACAATATTTTCCAATAAATTCAATTCTTTAGTTAATTTAAAAATTACCAAATAAATAATTTTTTAGCGCTCCAAGAAAACCATCAACATAGGTTCAATGAAATACCAATGGTAATCCAAAACAATATCAAACTCATATATTAACATATCATTAATATTAATGTGGTGACTAACCCCTAAATAATACCCATGGGATGAAACTTCCAAACTGAATTATTTAAGTGAAATAGAACACTTAAGACCCAAACATTAATTTTATTAATAGAAAGTTGATGTAAGGGTAATAAAAAAAATTAAAACTAGATTATATAATATAAAATAACTATGAATAACATTATTATTTATATTAATGATAAACCTAAATTTATTATACAGGGATGTAAGAGATAATTAGACTAAGAAAAGTCTAAGGTGAGGGATTTTCATCTCAATTTCACTTCATTGAAACATTATTAATAATATGAACCACTTTTCATTTATATTATTGAGACATTATTATTTTAAGGTGTGGAATAATAAAATTTATATGATTTCCTTGTGTATCATTATGGCTGACCAGGGTTATCTCACTTGAGGAGCCTTCTCATTTTTATCACATACTTAATCTAATTCACCTAAGAACTAATAATTTTTGTTTTTTAATGTTTTATTAAATAAATGGAATTTAAGAAAATAAATAAAATGTATAAATAAGATGAAACCGACATTAAATTATAAAATATTATGAAAATATAATAGATGTAGTTAGAATGTTGTTCAACAAAAAGGAGATCCTCCCAGGGGAACACCCAATGCGAACCTTCATAGTCTCTTTATTAGTTTTAAATTTAATTAATAAACATGATCTATTATATGTATGAATATCCTCTTCTATCCATGGTTGTAAATATATAGTGCACTCAATGATCAACTAGATAGAACACATCCACCTCCTTAATCAAGAGAAAATATTGCATAAGAGAAAGTTGAGTCTCGGGTGGTAAGTAGAGACACAAAGGCACATTACCCACTAAGATACCCCTTAACCTAACATTAAAAATTAAGAAAAAATATACATTAATGTGAAGTGGATTGGGATAAATATTAAATTTATCCATTTGGAACTTCCTTGGGTTAGTTACTCATGTTCATGAGTATTAGAGATCATTATGGAGAAGAATAGGGTGGAATGAGAAATAAAGAAAAGAAAAGAAAAGAATAAATGAATGGTTGTGCATGGAATAAGACACTAAAATAAATACTGTGATTGAATTAGATTATATTTAAAATAAAATAAATTTAAATTACATTGAAAATAAAATTAATGTAGAAAAATAATAAAAAGAGAAGATAAAGAAGAAATAAATGGGGGTAGCAGCTTCCCCTCTAAAATCATTATCTAGAAAGTTTTCTCTTGTTTCATCCCCAATATATTCTAATAAACACAATGAACCTTCTTATAGGTTTTTCTAAATTTAATTTTCTCCCTCACATCTAAATTTTACATTATTTTTATGTATAGAGAGGATTTTATGTAATTATTAACGATTAAGATGTTTTCTGGACGATTATTCCCCAAATATTTGATCAAAGTTGAGAATCCAATTGGTGCCTTGATGACTTAATAACATATTGGTATTCAATTTAAAAACCCTTATTTTAATCATATTCCAAATCTATCTCTAATAATTATAATTTATTGTTTTTAGACTTACTTATGCCTCATTTCAAAATGTGGGGTCCCCTTTATCCACCAGAAGAATGTGTTAACTTGATTGATTTTTTTGGGGATTTAGATTTTCTAATTAGATCTTGGTATAGAATAAATATATGAAGAAAATAAATTATGGAATCATAAAAAAATCACCCAATTTGGAATAACTTTTTAAAATTTATTCTAAAAATACCATAGTGATTAAAATTTGTTAAAATTCAGAATTATGAAATTTTAACATTTTAGCCTAAAACACAAAAAAAATCTAAAATTGGTCAAAATTAGATCCAATTAACAAATTGTTTTGGTTTAAATAATTTAAATACATGTAAAAAATTATTAAAATATTATATCTATCAATTCCCCCACACTTAAACTGTACTTTTTCTCAAACATAAAATCTCAACATGGAATTTAGAGGGCACCAATGATACCAATATTCAAATTCCAAAGCAATAACTTCCAAAAAATTTCAATGTGAATCCAAATTTTAAAAAATCCACATAAAATATCAATTTTATTTCTCAATTTTTAAAGAATAATTAAACTCATATATTTTACTTTTCTCCTTTTAAAAAATGATGGAACTTCTCATTACATTAATTAAAGATCCACAATTCATTATTATCAAACAAGATGAGTCATGATTTACCTCAATTTGGATTATTTTTCTCATCACTCATTATACAATTTATATAGAGTTATGATCATATCATTAGAACTTGATTATTATTAATAGGATTTCAAAGAAACTATACTCTCTATATTGCAATGAAAAAAGTCACATAAAATCCAGATGTCTTTCATTAAAGGTTCAAATAACTATGAGGCTTAAGGTTGGTAGGAATTGATTTTTAAAAATTAATTCTCAAGGAGGAGGTTTATCTTTTATGTAAAATGCATGATATCAAAAATAAATGTGTAATTAAATTATACCATTCAAATTAGAAACTCCCATTTCCCCAAAACTCAAAGGAAAGGATATGATCAAATAAATAATAGTGAATGATTTGAACCTTCTTGAATTTTCTCTAATTTTATATTTTTTTTATTTTTTTTAAATATATTTATTTTTATTTTTTGAAACTTATTCTTAGAATAAATTTCAAATCCACCAACTATACACATATGATAAAAATCATCAGTCTTATGATGATTATTTTTGATTATTCTAAGTGAATACTATTTTTTCGAGAAGGGAAAAAATTAAGTAAATTGAATGATTCAAGAACCTTTTTTTTCAAAATAATCACCCACACACTTTTTTCCTTACAATAAAATCCATCCTTTCAACTAATATTCACTTTTTATCCACACTTCAACTTTCAAATATAATTAAAATACTAAGAGTAGGATAATAATGGATTAAAATGGATTAAAAAATAGCTAATCCTAAAAATGTTGACTCATTATTTCTATGGGATAAATAATGATGGATGTGATGGTGGTACTTTAAGGATAAGTGTATTGCCAAAAGTTTACTCAGTAATTTTAAATGTGTTTCTCACAATCATATCTTTGAAAAGTTAGAATGCAAGTCTGGGTTAGTGGCATGTCCCAAATCCACTAAAGAAATATACTTAAGACTATAACAGGGAGTATTTGGTCTAGAAATTATCTCATGAATGAGAATATGATATTTTACAATAATCCAAGTAATTATTAACAATAGAAAAAATGTTCAAATAAATTTTAGAAATTCGAATCATGAAAAAATGGGTTGAAGAGTTTATTTACATGAAATACTAAATTCCCTCAAATCATGAGTATTCATCTTAATATCTATGATTTAGTTTAATCATTGTATTATCTATTTAGTCATTTAATCTCAATAAAATTTAAAATCTAAAACATGGTATCACTGTATTCCTAATAAACTCATATCTCATAGATAAGTTAAGCATTGTATAATTTAAGAATGGGAATACAATTTCTTATTTAAATATCAAACAAGAGTCTTAGACAAAATGATAAGAGTTCTTAATGATTAACATTAAAATTGAACTCCATTTTGTTCTAAAGATTTGGTTCTCCTCTTCCATTTTTTGGGTTTAACTTTTTTACATCATGGTCCTATAAAATATATTTACTCAATTAATTCCAAGAACCAGACCATTTAAGATAAAATAGAAAAGAGGGAGTCGGTAGCATGATGATAAAATCCACCTGCTATGGTCTACATCAAATAATCCCTAACCACCATCAGAAATAGGATAATAGATAATATAATCTTCATAGTTCACACCCAGAGTTAGTCACAAGGAGACAGTTCACATAACACCGAATATCTATTGTCACTATTTATATTTTTAATAATATATCACTAAATAATATAATTAATATGACTTGAAATATAAAGAAAATAATGATATATATAAATAAATACAAATTTGATTTAAATATAATGGATGCAGATATAAATTTTTGAAATAAAAAGGAAATCGCCCAGGAGAATACCCAACATGAACCTTCATCATCTCTTTATTAGTTTTAAATTTACATAAAAAACATGCTCTATCATATGCATGAATATCCTATTCTACCTATGGTTGTGAATATATATTTCACTAAATGATCACCCAGAGACTACACATACACCTCTTTGATTGAGGGAAAATATTATATTATAGAAAGTCAAGGCTTAGGTGGAAAGTGGAGGCACAATAGTGCCTTACCCCCTAAGATCCCCTTAACTGAACTCTATGAAATAAAAAAAATAAAACTTATTTGGAAAATACATGGGATCAAAACTATATTGATCCCCTACGAACTTCCTTAGGTTAGTTACTCATGATAACTAGTATTAAAGATCACAATGGATAAGAATAGGGTGGAATGAGAAAGAATGACTTGAAAAGAAAAGAAGAAAATAAGGGTGGTGTGCTGAAGAAAAAAATAAAAAAATTGCACAAATTATATTGTATTTAGAATAAAATAAATTAAAATTACATTGAAAACAAAACTAAAGTGAAATGAATAAAAGGGAAAAAAGAATAAAAAAATGGGCGTAGTAACTTCCCCTCCAGAATCTGTATCCTGAAAGTTGGATCCAATTTTGTCCACCATATCTTCGATTTTCCTAAATGGACCTTTTCATAGGTTGATCTAAATTGAATTTTCTATTTTCACTCAATATTTTACATTAATTAGACATGTATAATTTATTTTATATAATTATTAATGAGTAATACATTTTATAGACGAGTCCTATAAACATGTTCCTTCAATTTTGATTATCAAAATAGCGCCTTAATGAGTTAATAATTTATTGGTGTTAAATAGGAAAAAGTGCCTTTGAATAATGTCCCAAATCATTCTTTAATCACTTTAATTAGAGTTGTGTAGAATGAATTATGCCTCATTTCATGAGGAGGGGTCCACTCTATCTGCTTGACTAATGTGTCAAATTGATTGACTTTCTCGGGCCTATAGATGTTCAACTAAGCTCTCAATCCAGAATAAAAATTAAAAAAAATAAATCACAGAATCCTAGAGAAATAGTCACTCAAATTGGAATAATATTTTAAATGTTTTATCAAAATAACCTTGTGATTAAAATATGTTAAAATTATTGAATTAATCAATTTCACATTTTATCCCAAAACACACCGAAAATCCAAAATTGATAAAAGTAAGCTCAAATTTATAATTTTGGATGGTTTAAACACTTTTAATACATATAACAAATTAGATAAATATTTTCTTTATCAATTATTTATATTATACCAATTTGAAATATTATGACATTAATCTCTTTATATATATGGTATTTTAATTTCCTTATCATATTCATTCTTTGAAGAGGGTTTTTATTTTTAAAATAATTAAGGGGTTTTATTCTAATTAATAAATTTGTAAGATTTAAATTCTTTTACACAATGATTTTCCCATAAAATCTATATTATTTATATTTTTTCAAAAATTTTATTCTCCATAATCTAATAATTATTTGAGATAATTTAAAATTATAATTTACTTTATTTTAGTGGTTTTAAAATAAGCCTTTTTCAATTCTTTCTTGAACAATTATTTTGAATTTATTGAAAAGGTGTGAAATGAATGTTTTTTACATTTACCAATTTAAAGAATTTCCCACTATCATGACAATTCTAAATTATTCACATTCCATTAATATTTTCCATGGGGTTGAAAAGAAAATATTATTCCAATTTTTCAATGATTTTTTTGTTTTAAATGATCTATCAAAATAGAAGGATATTTATTCTTCTTTTTCAAAGTACATTTCTAATGGTTTTATAGATTAATTTTAAATCTGGGTCAATATCCATTAATTATATTTATGTTTCACTGGTTATATTCTACAATAGTACTATATAAATTAGTTTTAGTGATGGATTGTGTTTATGTTTAGATGAAATTTTAATTAAATACATTTATTTACCTTGGGTTAATTATGATATAATGGAATAATTAATATAATTTTGTTCTTATGGAATAAATAAAGTATGGTTACTATTATGTTAAGTCTAGGGTCTTATATAGAACTCAAATTCAAGGGTTAAATATTTATATCTAATTACATTTCTAAGCGATAATTATAATGATGATTATTCAACTATACTAAGGGATAACAGTAGTGATTCATGATCCATTATACTAGGGGATGCTGGTAGAGATTATTTATCCAAAATAAAATGGGATATTGGTAGTTATGCCTGATCCATGATGTTATAATTTCTATTCCTATGTTTATTTCAAACTATAATGTTATTATTCCAAGATATGAAAAATGATTTAGTCTTTCATGGCGGTTCTTTTTATGATGCTAGGATCTCATTCCTTGATCTATTATATACTATCATTTCTTATTATTATCTCCAATAATTTAGTGAACCTTTTATTCAGATATTTCACCTATTCTCATGTTTTCTCACATTCTTATGATATAACCCTTTATGATACATTGACTATTTTTTCCTTACTATATATTTGACCTCACCCTTCTTATGTTTAAGTTTCCCTAGGTTATGAAGAGAAGTTTTTCATATGACATGAATAAATGGTTATCATGTGCGGTGGCTTTTGTGGGATATATTGAAGTCATATTGTGAAATAATAACTTCTTGGTACAGTGGAGAAAAAAAATACATTGGGTGAGAATTATATGGGTATAAATAGTTAAATGTTTTTTTTCATAATTCTATAAAACTCTAAACCCCAAAAGATTATGGTATGAAAGAGACATAGTATTAGTTATTGACATTTTAATACACTTTAATTGGTTTCAAAGACAATGTATAAGGATTATGTTTTTTTATTGGAACTAGTTTTATAAGATTGGGGTGTCTTATTAAAATAATGTACTAGTTTATAGTATATGCACAATTATATTTGGTGAGAGAACATATACATGTTCAAATTATCTACTTGAAATAGTAATTGATGAAAAGACAATTAAACAAGACCTTGTTATATTCTATATACTTCTCTTCAAGGATCAATGTGTCCAATATATATGATCTGTGAATTTTCCTTATTTAGGGTAATTATGGAAATGTTGGATTAGTTTTCTCATACTTATCATCATTATTTTTCATTGGAAGGTTATATCTCATGATCACATCATCCAAATACATTGAAAAAAATTCCTAAATTCTGGAGCTATATAACCTTACATAATGAAACCTATGAGATGATTCATTTACATAAAATAGGATCATTTATGTATAAATTACATTTTTTTAGATATATCTAAAAAAATAAACATATCCCCCAATAATTATTCAAGTTCATAAAATGGATAGTTAAATAAAATTGGTCAGTGAAAAGGTAGTGGTGACATTTTCTATAACACGCACATAATCAATGGCTCCTTTAATCTCATATTTTTGAATAAATACATGGAAAACTTTTAGTACAAGGTTCCTTATAATCATGGAACAATAAAATCACCATAACCCTCACATTATTTGAATATAAATGGTATAATACCATTAGAATCAATTAATGTAAAGGGACATGATATTCATGAGATTTTATAGATTTTAGTTTCACTAATATTATTTTAATCCATTATAATATGTTTTAGGAAGCTTGATAGGCTCTAGTACTTTTAAATATTTTTTTCACTAAATTTTTAATTATATAAGAAGGAAAAATATCTTTTCCGTTATTTTGATAAGTAATGTTAGGATAATGTTTTGGAATAATACCCCAATCCAATAGGGAATAGTGAGATGAGAAATTATATTTGGTCTTCCCATTGAAATTTATATATAATGAATGAAACATTTCACATATACATTTCTAAATGTGTATTATATATAAACAATGATGTAAAAAAATTATTTGACTAATATCAAAAATCAAATAAAATCATTTTCTTCCACCATTTATAATCAGAATAAATTGAAATATTCTTACTCTTTTTAGATTTAACCATAAAATTTGTGAATTAAAAAATTTTATTTTTCAATTCATTAAGTGCATCAATTCACTAAAATTTTGAGATGTCTTCTTGGTCTCAATGGTATTTTCAATCATTTAAAAAATTTTCTTGTATGGATGATTCATTAGAATGAATCATCAGTTCTCCATGAAACTAAAACTGCAATGATTTACCCTTTATTCCCCAAAAGAAAATCATTCCATAAGAACATAAATTGTTTATCATCTACATAATCTCATTACACAGTTTAAATATTTATTTCTAAAAAGAATCATATATGTTCACACCCATATTATAAAGTTGATTGAACTATTTTAATAATGATTGATTGTACATATATATATCATTTCTAGGATATTAAGATCTATATATGAGTATAGTTATAAAATTAAATTATATTTTTCATACACACTCAGGGAGTAAGGTTATAAATGGGAATGAAAAATGGGCACATGTTATGTGAAGTAAGCATCCAACTAAACTGATTAAAACGATCACATGATAGAACCAAATTTAATTTACGGGACTCACCTACAAAATAGATATATCCTGCATCAAATTGTTACCATACTAATCTATCCATAGGCTTAAACAAATCATAATTATCCTTAATTATCTCAATATCATGATATCATATATTTTTTGACATATCAGCACACATGAAAATATTTTGAATCTTATAAATAAATGGTAAGTGTCACATTACATTCAATGGAACATGATATAGTTTTACATTTATAGTTTGATTACATCAGGATGTACCAAATTCATTATAATCATGTGTAATCATGGTTTCCACTAAAAATATATATAATATTTAAAGCAATCAAGAATTTCATTAGTCAAAAATCCAAGATGATCAAATAGCTTTCAGGAGATATACTAAATTTAGATAATATCTACAAAATATAGATATAAGATAGTAAAAAAGTTAAGAATTGATTTTATTATAATATAAGATAATATATAATTATTTTTCCCATAATATAATTGCACTGAAAATTTATGCTTTATCATTTTACCGCAAGCCCAATATATTGGAGTCCATGCATCATCCATCAATTTTTTCACTCTATAAACTTCATTATTTTAATTAGTTCTATCATATGTTCTTATAAAACATTATTCTTATATATTCATAATTTATTTATTATGATGATTAATAAATTGAAACCGATTATATATCAAATTTAAAACTCCATTTTTTTCATATAGAACATGAAATGTCTGTACTCTTTCATTTTACATCTATTGTGACACCAAAAAAAATAGTTTTTTTGAAAACCAACTTATACTATTTGGTAGATAATTTATTTTCAAATTAACCATGTTTTTATAACATAATTATCACATGTTCATCATATAATTCATTTATTTGAAATAAAATTAAGTAAAAAATCTATAAAATATCTAACTTATTTTGAAACATTATTGAGACATGATCTATATTATAAATGAAACATTTATTCATTTTGATAAAAAAATATTTTTCTATTAAAAAATTTCATGAAATTAATTTTAAAAATTATATTGTTTATAACATCACTTAAATGATTATTTACAACTAGAAACACTCTATAACATTAATATTAATCCAAAAATACCATGATAACACCCCATAAAAATGATATTAAAATAAATTAAATTAAAAAATCCAGATATTAAAAAATACCTACAAAGTTTGTGTTAAGAATTTTTTTTAATATTTTGAATAAAATAATAAAAAATTGAATTCATATTATATTACACTTTCAAAAATCAATTTTAGAAATAACCCAAATAATTTTATATGAAAATGACATTTCATTATGAACCTCATGTGTATAATTATTTTTAAAATTGGATTAGAACATTTTTTAAAAAAATACCAATTATTTATAAAAATTAAAATAACATAAAATAGAGATATTACTATATTCATTTCATAAAAAATAAAAAAACATTTAATATCCATGGAAAAAATAATTAAATTAATGAAAGAAATCATGGTTCTAGGAACCAAAGGAGTTATACATAACCATATACTATAAATGATAATTATAATTATGCCTAGTGTTATTTCAATAATTAAAATAAATTAATGTATTTAGTTGATGTTTATGAATCTACAAATAAAAAAATATGATGAAATTCATTTAACATGAAACCCTAGAAAACCATTCCAATCTAGGGAATGAAAATGAAGAATATACATAATAAAAGATGTAATGAGATGAAAGAAAACAACATACCATAAGGGTTTCACATAAAAACCAATAAAAATGATCAATAATATATGAAGACTCAGGGGAATCCAAGGGAAGGGAGAATTTGGTTTTAGGGTATGAATAAATCAAGTAGGGAATGGGTTTGTTTTTTTCCATATGATGAATCCTCTTCCAATAGTTTTAAAAAAGAATTTGTATAGGATTTCAAATTGTCGACGATTAATTCAGACCATTAGTATGGTGTTATAGGGTAAACATAATGGTCTAGTGGGATATATAAGGGTTAAGGGGTATGGGATATATAAATTTTAGGGGGTGTACATAAGGTTCAAGGGGTCATATAACAATATTTTTTGAAACTATTGGTAATGGAAGGAGGATACACAAGGGTTAGGGGTGTAATATTTAAGGGTTATGGGTAATATATACGGGTTATTTTGGTGGAGGTATACATAATGAGAAGGGAGAAATATAAAAACAGTATTAAAAAGGAAATTGTAATATACCACCTATAGGAATGAGAATCCCTACTAGGAGATATATTTGGCTACATATAGAACATGTGTAATTATAACACCACTCCCACCAATTAAATGTAATTTCTACATTAAAGTACTACTATTTGAATATATTCCTATATATATAGGAATTATACTACCCATATAATCCATAGATTATGGATATAGTCCCAATTATGACCATGATTTTGTCAACCCTAGGTATAGAACCATTCCCACATGTTATTTTTATAGTAATGATAGTTTAATGACATATGACGAGGCACACGATACATTTTATTATAATTTGAACAAACTAATGGTGTTCCTTTTAATTTCAAATCTTTGGGACCATTTTGTCTCATATTTAACTTTTATATGACAAGGAACTCTAGCTATGAGTTCTTAATAATAGTTTTGTGCATGACTTATGAAGAAGTGAACCTTTCTAGTTTTACATGATAGATGATCCAGGTTAAAGTATTATGTGTCACTAAAATTTGGAGGCCTATATGATATAGTTTTTTTTGAATCCAATTTCATTGGGAAAATAATCTGGAAGAATGAATAAAATTTTGATAGAAAGGATACTTGTGAAAAATGAAATGGTTTCATCCATATAGGTGACTTTGGAAAGTATTTATACTAGGGTTGGATATGATGGGTGTGGAAAACCATTCTATTTATAGTAAATCCCATGTGAGGTGATGATATATGGGTTTTGGAGGACACTAGGGTAAATTTGAGAAAATTAATCTTTGTAGGTGAACTGGGTGAGTGGGGTGTCAAAGTTCACCCTTGATGGATGCATGTGACTCTAGGTGTAAAGATACTAGGAAAATAAGGAACCCAAGAGATCCCTTTAAGTCTGGGAATTGAACTAGAGAAAATAAAACTAGGCTAGGTAATGTTTTTCCATTATATCTCAGAGAATCTCCTTGAAATGTGTTTACTGACCAAACATACATAGTGGGATAGACTTGGTGGTCATTCTTATGGTTTTTAGGTGTAAAAACCGTTGGGTGAACCCAATAAAACTACATTTATTTACTTATTCTCAATTTTTATTTACAAATATTCCTATGAGGTGTTCTCAAATGATTGGTAACATATGATAGGTATATATATGGATAGGTTATTATGGTCTTGGTTAGTTGGATCATAGTCTAGTTTAGTGTTAAAATGAGATTCTGGTGGATAATTTTATAGGAAAACGCAACCAAAGTACATATATTTCTATTGTAACTATTTCAAGGACCAAAAAAAATCTCATAGATTGATTTAGGTACCTAGCCACGATCTAAGGTAGTAATTATAGATAAAATTAGAGAGTGTGAACATGATTGGATGACTGTGTACACATATATTATTAAAAAAAGTGCATGAGAAAGACTTCTCTAGGGAATGTGTACATACTTATTTAGGGTGTGAACATAGGTAGTGAATTGGGAATGCATGTTGTTTTGGTAATTCAAACACATGGTATTTATCTAGGTTGAAAAAGACCAAAATTTGATAAAATTACATTATTAATAATCCTACTCAAAATATCATATCATAAAAAATGAGTTTCTATTTTATCTCCATGATCCATAAAATTGATGATTAAAAAATTATTTAACCCCTTGAATATATGATATACCATTATCCTTAATTAAAAATGTGTTTTTAAATTTGTATTTAATCCAAGGTACATTTATGATCATAGGCATATAAAACCACACCATTGAATTATGAAATTATTTTGATGAATATACATCCCTTCGTGTATAATAAATCAACAAAACGTATAGATATCCCACTTAAATATTTTTCTTCCACTGACTTTTTATTTTTTTTCTATAAATGTCTCTTTTCATCAAAATGAGGGTCACATCATTTTCATGGGAAAACCACATGAAATTTTTTGTTATGCCTAAATTGCCGTAAGGATTAAATCAGTTATTATTGGAAATAGTGAGCGAGATATTTGGATATTGGATATTATACATAATGACATATTATGATTAATGTGTATGTTATAAATTAATTGGTTTAGTTACATAATAAACTATAATGTTGATTTTAGTCTGTATAATTATGTAATTATTATTAAGTATATTTTTTTAAAAAAATTATTGCATTAATGAATTAAAAAAATATATATAATCAAGATGGTGAACTTATTAATATTTCATGATTTTTTATGGGTGGTGAATATTGGATTCTAAAATAAAATGATATTATTATAGATTCTGTAATAATTTCAAAACTCAATCCTCATAGAAGCAAAAAATGGAATGGTGTATAGGACTGAAAATTTTATGAACTTTTATTTATTGTTTTTAAACTATAAGGGAAATGGGGAGTTTTTTTATAGGTGGATAGTGATAGAAAATATTGAAAATTGAGTTTTTTGGAAATAATACTATAATGATACTATATTAAATTATAGTGTATTCTATTCTTTGGTGAATTTATTTATGTCTTGAAATAGGATAAGTGTGTTATTGATGTATATTATAGCTTAATGATTGTGTTTTTCTCTATTTCATTATGGTATGATGTTTTTAAAATTATTATTTGGTGTCAAGAATTTATATTGTGGATTTTGTTTTAGGAAATAGTTTTTGTTTTTTATTTTCAAGGCATTGTTTCTTGTGCATGGTTATTTTTAGGAGAATTTTAAATTGAGAATAAATTCATTGATTTTAGTGTGAAATATAAAATTTTATGTGTTATTATATAATTTTGTGTATTAGATGACAATGAGTTGGTATATTACTGTATTGGAATTGTATATAATAATAAGGGATAAGGGTGATAAAGTGTAATTACATCATGAATATTAGAGCCCTGGTTGTCTGACTTACATTAAAAATGATACAAAACAATGAACTATAATATTTGAGAACCCTATTTTAAAAATAAAATTGAGTGCTTTATCATATTCAACTCAGTTCCTTTTTTCACCTCTTAATTTTTTTAAAAATTTTGTATCTTTCCAAATTAACTAGATTAATCTTCCATTAATATATGATTTTATCATTCGTATAAGTCTAATCCACATTTATTGAGGTCATTATTACTCAATATTTATTATTATCCCAGTTCACCCAGTTATTATTATTATTATATAAAAGAAGATGATGAGTGACTGATGTGTGGTTTATAAATCATATAATTTTTTGTAAATCCATGACAAGACATGAATATTGAACCATATCTTCAGTGGTGTAATGATTGAATCATTGATAGAATTAGGGGACTCTAAATTATATTTTAGTATTTTAAGTTAGAATATGTAGATTTATAGACAAGGAGATAAATAACTATTATTATTTAGTTGGAATTAATTTCTCGGTAAGCGAAATCAATGAATTATTTTTTTGGGTTATAGGATTTAAATTGTATAGTATAAATAATTAATGTAATATTGTTGAATATTTTAATTATAATTGAGAATTTTTTAAGAGATAAAAATACAAATCAGAATAAGGTTTGATAAGAATAATAATAAATTAAGTTGATGTTTGATGTGATAAACTTATGAAAGGATTTATAAAGTATGATTTCATTATTATTGATTTTTTTATGTAAATTATGAAATTATGTTTTACTCAATAGGATAATTGGAATGATGTGGATCAATTGATTTTTAGATAGTGACAATCATGTGGTATTATGTGGTATGACAATGGTCGATGATTATTTTTTCTATGGACTATGGAAGTTAATATAATGTTTTTGATATAGAGGTCAAGGATAGTGGAAGTACTTATGTTAGATTTATTATGATTATATTGTGATGATTTTAAATTATTTCTACCTCAGTCGATATTGATTTTATATTTCTATTTCCTACTAACCTAGCTTGGTATGTTCGTGATAAGGTTATTTGAGGGATATTGTTTTCTTAGATGTTGAATTAGTTTGAGAAAAGTTCCATTACCACTATAAAAAATGGTTTTTAATTACATTTTTTTTCTCCTAGAAATATTAGTATATAGATGTGAGGTCCTTCCACATCATCAGGTAGTTATTTTTTCCTTTAGGTACTGTCATTAGAGGTATGGATAACATGAGGAGGTGATTATTTTAGTGAAATAGTGGTGGAGAGTGACATGTAGATGATGTTCATTGTGTTATTATGAATTTTAAACTTAATTTAATATTAATTATATGTGTCAATAAGTAATTATTTTATTTTCCTGTGCACTTAACATAAGATATTTTGGAGGAGGCATCTACAAACAATACCTATATTATAATAAAAATTTTCTCTAGTTTTTTAAACTTATTTGATCTTATTGAATATGGAATTGAATGTTTTTTTGTTTTTAAAAAAGTTCATCTATATTTGAGTTAAAATAGTCACATGTTAATTTATTTCCATTACAAATGATAGATAATTCTTTGGTTTTATGTTATTTGATGACACACTCAAGCATGTGGTGACCTACTTGTGTGTAAATTGTTTAGTATAATTTTTTAATGTCTAAAATTTATGTTTTTAGTTTTTTTCAAAAGGGAAATTCTTACCATATTCTATGTTTTAAACTCTTACTACTAGTTTCATCCCCATGGACTATTAGTGGTGTGATTTATTGTCACTCTCAATATCATTTTTTTATTAGTAGGATTATTACTGGGGTTGGTTCATAATGGAGTTTTATTAGAGAGACTCTTTTCAGATATTTTTTGGTTTCAGTAGTGGTGGGGATTGTAATTGATTTAATGGATTGATAAGGTTTCAATTTTTTTAATCTTAGTATGTGAAATATAGCAGGGAAACTGATTAGGGCTAAATATACCCCTATGATTTCATATACATACTCTGATTTTCAAGGGATCAATACATAAGGGATAGTGTATTATTATTAATGTAGAATAAAATTGTGGGTTTATAAATCACATATAGTTTTTTAATAATGATGTTATATATTATGTAATTAAATTTATTTTTTTGAATAAAAATAAGGTAGAATGGGTTTTAATATCCTAATTATCCTTAGGCTAGAAGGCTTGTTTTCTTAATGTTATGTCTCCTATGAGTCAAAATCATACAATAGTGTGAGGGAGGGTTATAAATTAACCCTTGATTATGTTCTAGAGGGTTTATGAAATATTGTAAAGTGATTAATAATCACTTTATTTGAGTACAAGTTGTAAAAATTTCCAAATTACGAGGCTTCTATTTTTGATAAGTATAAAAATGATGGTTGGAGGAATTATAAATTGATTTTTGGATTTTCTATGTGATGAAGTTCTATTAGAGTCCATTATATATAATTTAATTACATGTATTAGATTGATTATAGTGGATCCAATACATTATTGATCATAACATTTCTATGGTGTGGGGGGGGGGAATTTTTAAGAGATGATTTAGGAATAGTTATTGAATTCAACTCTTTGATACAACAAATGATATAGTTATTGCCTATCTGTTAGAGGAACTATTTTTTGAGTATGTAGTTAATCTCTTAAATTTATTGTGATATTTTCTCAACTTTTTCATTTAATAATATTAGATACCACAGCACATTAAAATGTTATTGTGATATGAGATTTAGAATTAGGTCAATCCATTTAAGATGTAGAAGTATACCAAGGTGCTCAAGAAGGTAAATGTCATCATGAAAGATTTAGCATGTACTAGTGGGTGGTGTGTGATGGATGATGATTGATTTTCCACATAATGGAACAAGACATGTAAACTCCTTATACCTGGGGAAATTGAGTCCTCAATGTATAACCTCTTACTCAGGAATCTCAAGATTTGGTAGCTTATATCACTTGGCCATAGGTGGTGACTTGATTTACTATTCTCTTAATGGAAGGGGAAACAATAAGATAATGTGTCTAACTTATCAAGGATACTAACATGTGTTATATCCCTATGTGACTATATATATACCGATCCATCAACAATAGTACCCTCTTTAAAAATATTATCAATAGAAACCGCAATAACCAAAATGACACTTGACATAATGACTATTCATGGTATCATATGTTAATATTATACATTATGTTATACATTAATAAACATAAGATATTAAAACTCTTTATTTAACATAATATAATAAGAAAATTGGGTATTATATTGAATAGACTTCATAATCACATGGTTCTATCTAAACTAGTAAGGGGTCAGCATAGTTTTGTTGGAGTAGGTGTCCAAGAACATACTATTTGTGCTTTAGATTGCATATATATATTTATATATATTCATATAATTAAATATTAATAATTTATTATTATATATTGTTCATAGTTATATATGAAATTAATATCATAATGTCCAAGATCATCTACCATATTAAAAGGGGAAAAAAATTCTCTGCAATGATGAGATCTTAGAAATGCAATGATGATACTATTAAATATTTTTTAGGTGAAATTACATTCAATTATGGGGTATACAGTATGTTTTACATTAGGTGTAATTACTCATAAAAATACAAGTCTTAATCTCATGATTTTGGTACTTGGTAATCTCTAATATGGGGGATTGTTATAGTATACCCATCTATAAGAATTCCACATGATTTATTTCATTGGATAATTTTATTTGTAAGTTAATTTAATGGTCCTTAGACTTTAAGATTATTAATAATATATGTCTTGTATAACGCAATTTTATTTACTTCCACATGACCATGATTACATATGACTGTGGAAAGGTAAGATACATTCAGTGTGTCAAATAATGATATATTATTAATAAAAAAGTCCATTAATGTTTTTCTCCATTCATATTTATACATGCAGATATTTCAACCCTTTGATTGGAATTGAATCATAAAAATAAATTCCACATCTATGGTGATGTAGACATGTTCATTATAGATAATTAATGGAATATATGTCCAACATTAATGTTGATGACACACGTATAGAACCTGACTAATGAGATTTGAAGAATAAAGGAACTAAATTACATAGTGAGCATTCACATGTGATTTATTCATTGCAATATATCTTCTTTCTATGTGGGTACCTTGAACAATTGACAGAAAATAATCATGGACATTATAAAAGTACACCTAATTCCATTGAGGAATAGGCCTATAGGGTCACACATAAAGTGTTTCCTTTGATCGTATTTAACTATTATTTATATTTAATAGCTGGAGTAAATATTACTCTCAACATTGAGAATTAATATTTATTAACTATTTATTAAATGGTCATAATTATTAAATAAATATTTATTTCCAAAGTAATTGTTTAAGTACATGAATTTATAATATCTATTCATCTCTTGTTATTCACATTGTTATAAATAAATATTTATTTTTAAATAAATAATTAATTTTAGTATTTTAATATGAAATAAATATTTATTTGTGAGCCAATGATTAAAATATTTATTTGATAATTTAATGAATATAATATATAATATTTATTTTGGTAGTTGGTAAATTTCATGAAGGATAACGGAGATGAGATTAGGTTTGATGGGAAATATTAATTTGTAAGACCATAAAATAGTATTTATCATTTCACTAGTAAATGCACACCATGGAATAAATTATTATTATTATTTTTATTAAATATAATGGTGTTTCTCTAGGTTCAATAGTTCATTAATGGTCCATTTTTTAATTAATTATATCTCAAACCCCATCCCTATCACTATATATAGACTATTATGTCTATTATTCTAGAGTTAATCAATTTGAGAATCTTTTTGCAGAAATGATTCCTATCAAGATCCTACTTCTCATAAAATCCATTGAAGAATGTGAATAACAAGAGACATTATTTCAAGAATGATGTAACATCATGTGATAAAAGGAAACTAACAATAGACTATCAATCAACGATACTGGTATCTGATTATTCATTTTTATTTTTCAGAGATCAAAGAATATTATGTGGATCACCGCTAGAGGGGACTTACTTTGGGTCCTAAAAACACAGCGAGGCTACATTGATCATGTTAGATAATTCAAAATCCCCAATGAAAAATCATCTCAAGACCGATGCAATCTTTCCTATTATGATAATTATAAATTTAATGTGAAAATATCTTCTCTCAGTTACTATAGATTGATTTTTCAATATTCTTTCTAAAAATTTCTTTGGTTCAAATGCTTAAGTCCTGTAAAATATGTGAATGATACAATGGATATGAAATAATTTGAGTAGTAAATTGGTCCAAACATCCACTTCTACTTCACCTAGAACCATCATATGGCATCAGAGCGATCGCATTAAAATTTATTATTACTTATTTTTGGGTTGATCATTACAAATTTAAATGTTAAATTTCATTTAAAATTTTATTCCTTCTTCATTTAATCAAATATATCTCCTCAATCCTCTTAGGATACCTCTCAAATAACCAATATCATTTAATAATTAACAGATATTTCATTTGAATAACCCATCAAGAGGTTCCGATTACTCTGATAGGATGACAAAAGGATACATAGAGTGTACTCCTTTATCACAAATTGTATATCCATGTTCAATGCACCAAGAATCCCATGTAGACTCTGAGTCATTATGTAGTGAATTAATTCCACATGCTTTAAATGTACCACATATTTATTGGCTAGGGTGGAACATGAATTTTCTATACTACACTACATGTTGACAGTGTACATGTCATTTAGTCAAGGTGATTTATGGTAGAAAACAGCGGGTCAAGGCATGTCATGTAATTAATACATAATGATTATTTAATATGTGATAACAACAAGATGGAAGCCATATTTTTTGATGTAAATTTCATATATCCTTCCTACATGTTGTGTACCTCATTAGTGTGTATGGTAAATTCATGTCGAGTCCCTAGTCTTATACTACAGACATCCCGAGAAAAAAAGTGTACATTGTGTTTCTGGATTATAGACACCATGTACATTACAAATTTATTTTGAAATGATAGATTTAATTAATTAATATATTAAAACTAATAAACTTGTGTTCCGTGATTCAATAAATTTATTTTAAAAACTATTTTTTACGTATTATATTATATTAACTTCTTAATTAATTGTGTTTAATATTTTAAATTACAATTTATGTGGTCATTGAAAACTAAATACTCAACACATTAAATTTTACAAGAAATGTCTTTTTTAGTTGTTAAATATATCATTAATTTTAAAGTACACTCCATGAAATTTTGATATATTTCATGTACATAATTATTTTATGTTTTTATTTTATACAATAATGGCCATACTGAGTAGTTTGGGTAGGTAATCACTGAGTTTCTTCCATGTTCATAGCTTTGAGAAATTTTATTAATTTATTAATAAAAATAAAATAATTTATTTTATATGAAATCATAGTATATTATAATATATAAGATAATTGAATGGAATAATATATAATTAATTGATTCATTAATAAGATAATTTATTTGATTAACTCATGCATGTTTTATATTACTAATGAATGAATTCACATGAATACTATCTAGATATTTGAAATGCGTTGTTTTTTATTGTGTATGATTTATCAATAGCTTTAACAATATGTATTTATGCATTGGATTCATTTATTATAATTTATTACTTGGGTTTATAATTAAATATTTTTTAATTAAATATGATGGCATGTGATCCATCCCTCCCTTCTTTGTTATGTAGGACCTACATATACAATGTTGTTTAATGTAATTCCCCTTAACCAATATTATGTTTCCCCTAACCTACATGTGAGTTAAAAACATATATAATAAATTTAATATCTGAAGGGACATGAATCAATTTCGAGGCATAACTAATAAAGATAAAATTAAAGAAGGAACATATATGAAACCAATGTGAGTGATACATAGGTGAACTAGTGGAATGATACGAATCATTCCAATATCAGCATAAAGAGTTTTCCCCTAGGATAATGGGTTGATTTATATTCTAATCAATAAATAAACTAATATATAAAATCCTGGTTAATTAAATAATTAATTTTATTTCAGTATTTTTTATTATTTATTTTATGGATTCAAGGTCAATATCAAATAAATAAATGATTCAATATTCATATATAGAATTAAAATAAATGGATTATATGTAAATATTTTATCTATAGATGGTTAGTCACTTATATAAAATCCACATAATATTAAAAATACATGTAGAAGTTAAAATAAGAAAATTTAAGTATAATTAACATAAATTCACTGAGTTAATATTAAGTAATTATGCCTCCATTTATATGAATTCTATCAAGACATAGTTAATGTGTTGTTCCCAGACATAGTTGAGGGAACATTTTATTATAGAATAGTCTTAACTATGATGATGGTTCTACTAAACCAAACTTTTAATGAGTTTAAAATCTATAGACTTTTCAATACATATTTAGATGCCATTTTGTTTTGAAATATGAGTCAGTACTTTAGGATTTGAGAGTCTATTCAACAGAACAATATGCTTCAAGTAAACAGTTGGAAGGAAAACCCACCCAAACACCTTCTTATGGTCTTCATGGCCATATTCTTGGTCACAAGGAGGGAGAGAGATATCCATTCAATTATAATGTCTCTAGTGGTGGGAAATTTGAAGTTCAATTATGAGGGTTATTGGAACTTGATAAAATTGAGGGATATTAAATAAAATTACTTTTTATTTTTTTATTCCACATTTAATTTGGTTACAATAAAAGTATTAATATTATGATATATTTTTGTAGAATAAGGAAAATTCGATCAAAAAAATTATAACTATGATAGATTTTTTAGAAATACCATCTTATAACTAGAATCAATCTCTAGGAAAACTTCTTATGCTTACAGGTTTTGATTCATCATGAACAAAAATCCTATGTGCTAGAGTCCCCACTTTTTTATCAACCTACTAAAAAGTTGAGTGTTGAGGAGTAAGATGTATATGAAAAACAATTGAATGATTTTTTATATGTTAAGTGTTTTATATATCCATCCATGTATATAAAACTCAGAAATTCACACGGGGATATGGATTCCAATAGCATTCTCTTATATCTTTGTGATCGTTATTAGAAGTGAGAAAGACATTAATAGTTTGAGATATCCAAGGTGATATTCACATGAAATATTATAGAAGGTGAGATATCTTGGAATCATATAGTCTAAAATATTATCTATATTGAGTTCCTATAGGTTCTAGGTATTAATCTACCTGGATAACTATGCATAGGTCTCATACTTTAATCACAACCTTATCTATTCTATTGTTTTTATGTAAATTTCTATATGAAAAACATAGAAAAGTATCTCCCAATTCCACTTAATCTAATTTACTAAGTTAATAAGGATATAAATATTGAAAATCAATATGCCCATATGGTTAATATAAAGGAAATTCCAGCAGAAGACCTCCAAGACTAGTTTCAACTAATGATTCTTTATTAGACCCTTCTAAGAAGAGAAGGATTAAGAGGAATGTAATGTAACATGAAATTATATATATAGAATTTGAAAATAATGGAAACTATAAGAAAAACATAATTAGAACTATGAATCTAGGGGATTCATTATGTTCATTCATTATCAAGTGAAATATTTCTATTTCTACAATTTAGGTATTAAATATACATATTTTTCTCACATATGTGTCAAAATATAATAACTAGGTATATTTTGGAATATTTCCAAAGGTGAGGATAATCTATGAGCAATAAATGAATCCATACCTAATTTTGTGTCTATTGGGGACTACCACGTCACATTTACAACTTGAATGGTCATGGTTTTAAATTTTTTTTATTATGTTCCACCAATTAACAAAAATAATATTTATTTATCCATATGTGATAAATATGGATTTATTTTCAAATTTGGAAGTAAGTGTTTATTCTTTGAAATAATTTTATATGAGAAGGAATATGTATGTATAATAGTCTTCACATGTTGGATTAACCAAAACAATTAACGGCAACTGATAATGGAAAAATTTCACATGACTTTTACCACACCCAATTATGGACTCACTGGCTTGGTCATGCAAATTTAAAAATATTGACCAAATTACACCAAAATGGAGATTTACAATCATTTAAACTAAAACCAGTAGATGAATATCAAATGTGGTTATAAGGGAAAATTATTAAATCCCCATTTAGTATAAAAGTGGAAAGGGCTAGTGAGCTTCTTATGTTGTTTCGTACTAATGTGTGTGAACCATTTCAATTTGAAGCATTGGGTGGGTATTCATAATTTATAAATTCTTTTGATAAATTTAGTAGATATGAATATGTCTAATTAATGAGGTCTATTTTTTAACCCTTTAAAAAATTCAAGGAATATAAGAATAACGTTTAGAACTTGATTGTTAAGAATATTAAGAAACTCGATCAGACCATAATGAAGAATATTTTAATCAATACTTCATTGATTATTTAAGGGATTTTGGGATTTTTCCCCAACTAACTCCTCCTTATACACCTCAATGGGATGGTGTTTGTGAATGGTGGAACTAAACCCAGTTAAACATCATGAGACCTTTGATGAGTCACGAACTTCTTCCATTATCTTTTTGCTGATATTCACTACTAAAAGTAGTATAAATAATAAAATTAGTACCAAATAATGTAATAATTGATATTCCACATCTTCTTGATATGGTAATAAACTCATGATGTCACATATAATAGTGTGGGGTTATGAATAAAATGTTTAGGCTATTTGTTGCAAAAAAAATTCACCATATGGTAATGTGTGTATCTATATAGGGTATCCTATAAAAATTAATGGATATGACCAATATAATCTATTTCATAATAATTTTGTGGTTAAATGATATACCACATGACTTAAAAGGAATCACATATGAAATGAAGATAATGAGAGTGAGATAGGTTTTGATAAAGTCCAGAAATAACATAAACAAGACTGGTTTTTGGAATAGATTCCACAAAAACCAATGGAAAATGACTTTCTAGAGAGACAAGTACTATTTAAAAGTATGGGAGATGTTATAGAACCAGAAAAATTTGGTTTTCTAGTCACCAAGGATTTTGACACATTATTTGTTGATAATAATGATCTTATATCCTATAAGGATGTATTATGTGGCCCAAAAGATATAAAAAGGTGAGATTCTATGGATTTGTAAATTGATTCCACTTACTAAAAACATGTCTAGGGTTTTCAAGATCCTCTAGTGTATGTAAATCTGGTTGGTTCTAAATATGAATTCAAGAAGAAACTAGACATGAATGGAGAAGTTAAAACCAATAAGGGATGAATGGGTTAAAAATGGATAAGAAAATCACAGAATAGACTATGATGAATGCTTTTAACTAGTTTCTATGCTAAATTCAACAAGAATTATAATTTCTATTGTACCTAACCATAACATTCATATTTTGAAGATGGATCTGAAAGATGCTTTACTTGATGGGAGATTTTAATAAGATGTCCATATTACATAACTAGTAGGGATTGCGACTCTAAAAGATGAAAACTTTATACAAGTTATAGATATCCATTTATGGATTGACATGATATTTCTAGTCATGAACATCTGATTCAATGAATACACTATTAAATTTGGTTTCATAAGGAGAAAATTTATCCACGTTTCCATATGTACTGTATTGAGAGTGCATTCATTTGCCTTATATTTTATTTAAATTAAATACTACTCATTTGAAAGAAAGTACCACACTTATAGTTCATTAAATCATGGTTTCAAATATTCGTATATAAGAAGGAATTAGGTGATGTATCATATACTCTTGGGATCAAGATCCATCATGATATATCCAATATATTACATATACAATGTCAATTTACTTACAATGAAATGGTACAAAAAAGAATCAGTATAGAACAATCCAAGAGAAAATTATTTCTATGTCACATGATATTCATCTATAAAAGTTAATGATTCCTCTAACATAAGGGTAAATACCTTGGATGTCAAATAATCCATACACATCAGTTCTTGGCTCATTCAGGTATATTATGCAATAGTAAATCCTAGTTTTTTTCTTATTTAATAAATGAAAAAGGCAGATATCAATATTAACTAGGTGATTTCTATTTCATAGAAGTCAATACCACACTTAAGTATATATGGTTTATAAGGGATATGATCCCATTCTATGGAAGATATGGGTATATATCCATTTTGGGATATTAATATTACAATTTACAATTAGATCTAGTTGATATGAAATCATATTTAGGATACATCGTCACTCATAGTGGAGGTGTTATGTGTTGGAAGAGCTCAACAAAAGATGTGGTTGCTGATTGTTCAATAGAATATGAGTATATTGTGGATTATGAGGTAGCTAAAGAAGAATTTTGGATTTTCAAACTCATCCAATATCATGGTGTGGTATCTATAAGTAAAGACTCTGTCAGAATCTATTATGGTAATACTATAGTAGTGACACATACAAAGGAGTCATGATCAAACCAGCAAAAGAAGCGCATAATTTAGAACTATTATCACATGCGGTATTTTTCTCAGAGAGTCAATATCACTATGATAAGAGTTTCCATGGATGAAAATGTAGTGGACACCATAACTAAAGCATTAACTCAACAGAAACATAATCATCATGTAGGTTCTAGTAGATTGGAATTAGTTGGAAGTTGTCTAAAGTTAAAGTGGAATTATTTTGGAGTTGGTCTCATAGTCCTAACTATGTAGAATTTAGATTTCAGATATATATATATATTCAAAGAAGTGAATATTAAAATATCTTATAAAATATTGTTCACAATCCATCCTGATGTTAATTTAATAATGTTTTGGAGTATATGTTTCTTTGAAAATGTCATAATGGTACCCCCAGTGTGGTGAGAACCCTAAAATGAAATTAAATGATTCTGAAACCTTGTCATATCGTTAGAAAAAATTATATCATGGGACCCATATTATATTTACCATCAGGTGTGATTACTTGTAAAAGAACGAGGCTTCATCTCTTGAATTTCACACTTTGTAAAATCTAATATGGGTGATTATAAGAATATACCCACCTATATTAATTCATCATCATTATGATCCTTTTTATATTTCTATCGATGAGTGTGTAAAATATTCCTTATACAATGTGATTATTATTAATGAATTTCATTACTCGTTCACTTTGATGTATTGTGGTAAACTAGGATTCAATATTATTGTAGTGATGTTGTGTATATTGGGCATGTCATGAATGGTATATTATTAATGAATAATTTTTGGTTTGATTTTACATACATATTTATAGAAGTTTATATCTCCAGCTTTTAATATGAATAGGACTATTGAAATAATTTCCATGGCCATGGTGATGTATAAATGTTAATTATGGATGACCAAATAAATATATGTCAATAATTAAGGATGATGACACCAATATAAAACCTTCTTGATGAGATATTGAGAAAAAGGGATTATATTACACTATGATAAACCATTTATGGTTTTCTCATTTTGATATATAATTTTCCGTTGTGGGTAGATTGAACCATTGCTATATAGTAATCTTAGATTTAGAAAAACCTACCTAAAGTCCCTAAGGAATTGGCATATGGGATCACACACAATGTGTTTCATTTAATCTTAATTAATTATAATTTATATTCAAAAATTTTAATAAACACTAATCTCTAGAATGAGAACTAATATTTACTTAGGTTTTATTAAATTATCACACCTATTAAACAAATATTTATTTCACAAGGATACTGTTTAATTATTAAAATATATAATATTTACTTCTCTCATATTATTCACATCATAATGAATAATTATTTATTTAATAAATATATAATTTATTTAGTTATGTGAATACTAAATGAATATTTATTCACATGTATGTGAATAGAATATATTTTTAATTATTTATTTAATGAATAATTATAATTTTTTTTCATGTATTTGATATATTACAATGAGGGAAAGTAGACTGATATTAGGAATATTGATAAATATTAATATTTAAGTATCTAAAAAAATATTTATTTTTGATCCAATTTAAAAAATTAATGGAATAAAGAATTATTAAAACATTATTACATAGAATGGTGTTTCTCGGGGGTTAATTTTTCCTCAAAGACCACATGTGCAATTAATTAAATATTATCTTTATCCTAAAATCCAAAAATTGACTACCATTTCTATTATTCGAGGGTTAATCGAATCATAAATCTTTCTGCCCAATGGAATCCCCTAAATATCCTCCTCAACATATCATCCTCTAACATATGATAATAAGAAGAGTCATTCATTCAATACTGATGGAATGTTATGTGATCCAATATGAAAAACAAAATATGATAAATTGATTGCGCTATCAACCTATGATTCATTAATATTATTCAAAGATCAAAGGTGAATATATGGATCACCCATATAGGGTCTATACTCTGAGTCCTCACAATGAAAAGACTTTACAACAATTAGTTCATAATTATCAACATCCCCAATGAATAAAAATATCAAGATCGTGGTAATCATTATTCTTGTTCAAATTATATATTTAATAGGATATGATCTTCTATATTCCCCGAAGATATTTTTTTTTCAATATTCATTGGAATAGTGTCATTGGTAATTTTATTAACATATTTTAAAATATATAAATGATCCATTGAATCTGAAATATGCTTAGTGGTCCATTGTCCCAAACAAAGGCTTCCACTACACCCAGAACCTTCATGTTTTTCAAAGTTGTGTTGGGGTTGTGAGTTAATGATTGGATGATATAGTTTGATCAAAATATTATTCCCATTATAGTTATATACATATTATGAAATTAATAGAATGTATTGGTTGTACACTTTATATACATTTAAGTCCATATGCTTGATTGGACATTAGGAGTAGGGTTAATCAATGGATTACCTTTTATGAATTTTTTTATTTTTAATTAGACATCAGTATAATTTTACAAAGTGAACTTAATGTAATATGAATAATTTTTGTTTATTGGTGAAACCCTAGAATATAATATTTCTCAATTTTTTGTTTTATGTTACTTTTTAATTTATTTGTTATATTTGGGTTATTTCCTCAAGTGATTATGGATCCATATATATATGAATTCACATATGGATGCACAAGACTATATCATGGATTCCTGAAATCTCCTCATTAATGAATAATTAAACACATTTTATATCTTTCTTCCTTAAGCATATATCATTATTGAAATATCCTCATTTACAATATCATTATTTGAAAAACTAAATATACATGGAGTGTCAGTGCTTCTCATATTCATGTTAGCAAAGTATCTCCACAAAAACCAATAAGTCTTAATGGGACCATCTCTTTGAAAAGTGATATGGATAGGTATAAAAAATTAATGATTTTAATATCTTAGTTTCTTTTCAAAACTGTTGAGTGTGAGAGCCGTAGGTCATGTAGTCATGGGATCTCTGGCTCGGAAAATGAAAAGAGTTCTTAAAAATGCCCTGCTTCTCTTTAAAAAATAATAGCCTAAAAGAATGGAAGAAAGAAATATTGGAAATGATGCCTAGGTATTTATATTAAATGAATTACCAAATTTTAAAATCCATTGTCTTCGGTGAATATTCCATGCAATGGACCATCATGAAAGAGATGAAAATTTAATATTTTCTCAATATTTTGTACCCTAAATATTTGAATTTTTTAATATTTATTATACTTATGTGATACATAATATTAAGGAGTCTTATATTATTTTAGAACTATTTATTTCCTCATGGTGAAGCAATCACTTGCATGTGATGAAGATCACATGAAATAACTTATGAAACTACACCTCCTTGAGTAGTCTTAATGTTGATAAATTCATTCGGCATAATCTGTTGCTGTGAAAGAATGATTTCATAGACATCATGTATTGTATGCATAATGATCCAATGAATATTCTTCTCAAGATGTCCAACTTATAATTTTATTGATCTCATTTATTGTGATAAAATTTCATCCATGAATTTCAATTAACAAAAACCATTGGGAATGGATAGAGGTTTAATACAATGACTTAGATTTATTAGATAGATTATGAAGATTCTATGAGACAAAACTCATTCATTACATATCATTAGATGTGGATGAAAAATATTTCATACATGCATGTACCACATTGATCCATTCTATGATTAGTCACACCATTATAATGAATTACATTCATTTATCTACTTTATGTGAGTATCCCAAGGTCCTCTCTTAGAATCATGCCTCATACACCAATGCATGCCACTATGCCACCCTACATAGTGGATCTGACACCTGTATACTTAGACTTTGTAATTCCCGTGCACCTTAATTTTCACACTTGGCTATCTATACCGACACTCTTACCCATTCTTCCATGTGATCTTTTCATTATTTGTCTTCCTTATGGTTGATCTTTCTCCCGTAACATGCTAGATAGATATTTCCCATGTGGCTTGTGAGGTTGTCCCATTTTTTTCTATAAGGGTCACTCAAGGAGAAAATAGAATAAATATAGGAATATATTTTATTTTCAATCCATTCTAAGAATTATTATTAACAAATTATTTATAAAATTTAATATCCTTCAAATAATCCTCTCATAAAAAAATTATATTTGAGGGCCTTTATATAGATTCTTCTTCATCTAAATTAAATAAGATGTTATAAACAAAGTGCTCACCCTAAACACCCTTAGAAAATGTTTTGGACTTTAAGAATAACCCAACAATTGATATAATTAATATGAAGAGTAGTCATTATCTATGAAACATTAATTCATCAACTCTTCTAATATCTAAACCATATTAATCCTTTATTGAAAATGTACTATTGAATCCAATTAGGTTTAAGAATACCCCCTTTATTTTTTATCAATATCTCTTCACATCATATATTTTTTTGTTGTTTACCTTATTTTATCACAAATAATGATAATCAAATGGAAATGATAAGATGGAATTTTCTATTCTCATAAATTTTCCAAAAACATGTTCTCCTCCGTTATTTAATCATTTGATGAAAACTTCTAAAAGAGGGTTGACATCAGATGGTTCTTTTATAAAATAAACTTTAGGTAATAATCCCTATTTTATTTAGAAAACCCTAGTATAGAATAACAGAGAGATATAACGATGTTTTTTCTATGTTTTAATTAATTTATGATTCATGTGAATTCCAGATTAGAAATTTTTTATTCCAATTTTATTGGTTTTAAGTAATCATATTTATCAATAAAATGCTAAATTTTGAACACACTTCAAAAACACATCATAAGGTTTAGGTAAAAAAGACATGTCTCCCCCTTCATAGATAAATAAAAACCCCCATTAAAATTATTTTCAATTAAATAATTATAGGTATATGGGAGTAAATTTCATGAATCATCTTATAACATTATATATATATATTAAACAATTTGACACTAACTGTGTTGTGAAGATTTAACATATTTAACTCATCAATTATCCCCCAAAGGGGATGTTTCCATCTCCATAAATTCCTAGAATGATCATAAAAAAATCACATATATATAAGTGATTAAGGAGAGTATTTATCATTCATAATATTAACATTTAGGATAAGATATTATTCTCAACCTGGGTTATTCTTTTCTCCCAATTTCTTAATTGGAAGATTTATTTAGACACTTCTTTCTATATAGAGTCTCATTAAATTAATTATTTTCTTTATTCTCTTCAATATATTATATTTTTGGAATAAATTTTTCCACCCATCTTATAAATCCACTTTCTTTATTTTTAATTTAGAATATTTTTCCACTACATCCAATTTTTTAGATAATTATAATATATTGGTGAAAAAAATAATCACACTGTCTTGAAATTCAATAGCTTATCAGGATATTCACATGAATTAACACTATTTATCAATTAAATCATTTTATATTTTAAATCATATAGAATATCTCCTGGTTTAATTTCCATGTATTTCTTAGCTATGTAACCCTTATAGTTACATTCTATAAAAATTTTGTCGTAGAATTCATATCTATTCTGAATTAGAAGCTTGGATTGGTTTCTTATCACAATATTCACTAAATGAGTACTTTTTCTAATATATTCAACATTAATCCCCATTAATTAATTCAAGTTTCATAGAAATTACTTGTTATTCCAGAAATAGTATGATTTATGCCCATAAGTTTCACAATACTATTGAAACCTCTGAACATGAGTTTTTAAACTTGATGTGTATTCCCTATAGAAAAGTTTCATTGTGGTAATTCATCAAACAAAAATTTATTTTGACAAGGGGAAATGATTTTATTATCATTTGTCTTTCTCCCTATTGTATAAGAGAGGACCCCAAACTTATATCTTTGGTAATTATTTTTTTAATAGTTTTATTGTTTTGATAAAATCCAAAGGATTACATGTCACTTTCTTTTCATACATGCAACCATTATTCTATTACTATCTTATTTTCAAATTATAATATTATTTTTTCATGATATATAAATACTAAAAATCACCATAAATGTTACAACGTATGTTTTAATGTAAATATATTATGAAACATTCAATTTCTTAGTGAAACCACCACAATTATGAACACTTATTGGGGAAAAAATATTCATAAATATCCTCTCATCAGTCCTTATTATGGTGTTTTTATTAATGTTTTTCACTATCCAAACTTTCAATGAATTTGGATCAAAACAAATACCATCAATTGAAACTTCATTAGTACATTAGATAATTTCTAGGTTATGTGATGAAATCATCTTGGAGGATATTACCAGTTGATATTAGGATGATGTCATGCTCTTCATAGAGTAATGAATCTCAATGAAATCTTTTGTGGTGATATATCTCTTTCTAGAAACATGGTAATTCCATGTTTATAGTGATTCATGATTCTTAATTCTCACCTCCAACTCTAAAAACATCATGTTGATGGAGTTCTTCTCATCATCAACTGATCCAATCTTATCTTCTCAATCAACCTTATAATAATTATTTTTTTCATGAATTATTCTTTATTATTATAAATAATTTTGAGGATACTTTATGTTATTTTTTATTTTCTATCTATGAATCATTGAAAACATTAGATTTTTTTATAATTTATCATGTTTATGAATATATTCAATAAAAATTATTTTGATGAAATCATTCTGACAATAATTTCATCGCAATTTTTCAAAATCTTCATAAAACCATTCATTGAAAATAGAAATTGTTTCTTCCATTTTATTCATTTTTTTGAGAGTTATATAGACCAACCATATTATCCAATTCCTCTTCCATAAAAACAACATCCTCTTCTAGCTGTATTTTTTCATTTTTAAGAGCCTTTATAGTTATAATAATAAAATTTTCCTATTATTTTGGAAATTTCTTTAGATGTTATTTAAATTCATAGTGAATATAACTACATGATTAGAAATCAGAAAAACATGATACTTATGGGGTGCATAATATTATTGCGGCTCAACTTATGCAAGAATGCTTTCCTCCTCATAGAGAACTTGTAATGTGTGTGCGATGAAGATCACATACATCAAATTATGCACCCAAAATATTCTCAAGTAGTCTTTACTTAAATAGATTCACAATTTAGTCTCTAATTCCTTGAATGAAAGAATTTATGAACATAATTCATTATTTTCATAATGATTCTATGAATATTGATCTCATGATATCGAGCATGAAATAATCTCAAGATTGGATCCAGTCATGGAGTTTCAACCAAAAATTATGACCAAAAGAACACCTTTTTTGATGGATGGAGAAAGAAGATGAAATATCTTCTTGATCATATGGATTTGATATTTGGATCATATGATGCTCAGTGTTTACATATCATTAAATTTTGATAAACAATGTTTCGTCCATCACATTCGCCACACCGATCTGTACTTTAGTTGAACACTTTTTTTTATAATGGATTCCTTTGCTTATATGTCTTGATGCGAGTATCCTAGGGTCCAATCTTGGAACTAAACCTCACACACTAATCCACACAACCATGAATCCATACTAAATTGGTCTCTCACCTCCACTTACACACCCGTATTTACTTTTTAATGTCTGTGTGCAATATTCCAACCTATGAAGGCACTCGCGTAGATTACATGTGATCTAATTAGGATAGATCTCCCTTATTGTTGACCATTACCATATAAAATGGTTGATCAAGCTGGTCCATTTGGTTTTGTGGCTGGACAATGATTTTTATTTGACCCATGAAAATATAACATAGATTAATATTCAGTATAAAATTTAATTTTAATCCATTATCAAACTTCTTATTTAAAAATTCTTCATGAAATTTCATGTCCTTCAAATAACTCTTCATGAAATAAATTTTATATTTCATGGCATTCATATAAATTTTTATTTTTCAAATTTCTCAACATGTTATGAAAAAATTAATCACACTAAACAACATTATATCAAGTTTTAGACATTATAAATAAAACAAAAATCATCGAAAATGATATATAGAATAGTTATTATCCATTATTCTTCACTTAATAACCTCTTATAATCTAAAAGATATATTTTCCCCTAATTGATAACAATTATAATTCAATCCATTGGTTTCAATAGGATAATCATTTATTTTTTATTAATATGGGTTATTTTCCCTGATGTATGAGGTGAGAATGTTATGTTAAATTATGAGAGAGGCCAACAGATGTACTATAAATGTTTAGATCATGTTACATTATAGTTACAAGGAATGATATTGTGCATAATAGAGAAGAAGAAAATGGAGTTTTCAAGATATTTAATGAATTTATTATATTCTTTCCATAATTTGGTTGTTATGTTACCCCCCAACCAAGATCATATTTAAGATAAAGTTATAACCCAATATTTCCCCTAGTTATAAATATCCATATAGGATAAAACCTTCAGAGTTACGCGTGTTATGGATTTAATTAGGAGATCTATTATAGAAGGGTTTCATTCAACCAACCTCATCTTTCTGGGGGGGGGGGCTAGTTATAATGAAGGTATATAAGGTTTTTTGGATCTTTATGTGCTAATAAGGGTTATACCATGTGTTGGTAAAGAACTAGAATACACTTAAAACTAAATGGATATAATTAGTTCTTAAACATTGATATTTGTTTAATATAATATATGACATGTGTGAAAGATGAGGATAATAAGAATAATTGCTTTTGATGTTTCTAATGTTATTTTGAATTTATGGTAATTCCATATAAAGTTATGAATTCAATAAAAGTTTTTATGCAAATAATGGAATAATCATTCCATAAGTTTTTGGATTTGATTATTTCAGTGTTTTTTGATGACATCTTGTTTTACCCATGGTTAAAAGAGGATTAAATTAATAATTTAAAGATTGTTTTGTGTTTTTTTGGTGAAATCAATTTTAGGAGAAAATATCCTAGTAATATTTTTTTTGTGAGGTTCATTTATTATAACATTTTATGTCATAGTAGGGTGTTTATATTAATTATTCAAATATTGGTGTAGTTTTTACTTGGGATGTAACCACAAAAATTATAATGTTATCAAACATACTTTTGTTGGATAGATATTATATGAGGTCAATGTTCGAATTTTCTTATATTGTGTCACTCATGATAACTTTGACCCAGAAGGATCATGAATTTTTGTTGAATGATCAATGTAATACAATGTTTGAGTATATGAAGTATAAAATTACACTGCTTATATACTTTATTTTCCCATGCATGGAGTCTTGTTTGATGTTTTGGTATTTTTTCACACATACCATCATGTTTTGGTTAGTTTTATGATACTATATCTAATAGTTATTTAGTAGATACATCAATATAAATGTATCTATGCCACCCATGACCTCTAACTCATGATTGAAGTGTTTTATTTGTATATGCAGTGAAAATATACCACTGGAGGACATTTTATGGTCTTCATGGATCATTGAATCTTGTGATATTATATCTATCTGTAAGATTTGATTTTTCCTCAGTGAATATGGATGAATATATTTTAGTATTTTGGATTTGATATTTCTTATAATGAGGTGAAATGTAATGTAGTAGTTGAAATTTTAAGTAAGTGAACACAAAATTACTTTGTTTTCATGGCTATAGATAAGTGGAGAATGAAATAATACCTTTAATCATTTCCTCTTAATAAGATGTAATTTAATGATGGAGTCTTCCAATACCAGCTAATGGTGAACTCTCTAATGTTTCTACAAGTGGGAGAGTCTCGGTAGATATATTTGTGGATTTATATTCCAAGAAATCATTTATTTTATCTCCATATCATTCAAATAATTCCATTCAATATTTACACTAATATAATTAATTACATATCCCTATAGTTTTTCATATTTATCATTGTAAAAGTATCCATTATTAGAGAGAGTGAGTGTATTTCATACAATTAGAGGAAAAATATATGAAAGAAATATATCTATCAGAATTGGGAGAAAATTTACTTGGATAAAATGGAGTTTTATTGGACATGAGTACTGATGTTTAATTGATAATGTTTTTATTGAATCATAATATGATATGTATACATTTTATTTTTGAATATAAATATGGATGAATTGTATCCTTGAAATTGTAACCCTTTAGGGAGCTGTCTTAAATAATAATTTTATAAGCCACATGAACTACAATATGATAAGAAGTTTGGAACTGAATTGAATTTTTAAAGATGGATTTGTATAGGGTGTTTTAGTGAATAATCAAAACCATAAAAAAGAGTTAAGTGAAATATGATATTTTACCATTAAACAATGCTTATATTAGATGGTTATTATAATTAACCTTATGGTATACCTGAGGTTTAGAATCTATTTTTTATAAATAATCAATACTCATAGAAAAAAATAATTATAGAATAATGAATTTATAAATATATATTTACAGTATGTTTCGTATTATAAAACTAGATAAAAAATGGGGAATTATAAATTTAAATGAAAAATAATAAATTTACTTATTAGAAGTTTTATAATATGAATCAAGAAGGTGATAAAGTTAATATTGAATAAGAAAAATGATTGAAAAAGAGTTAATATGGTTTTTCTAATTTAAATAATTATTCAACTAATCCATTATCATTTAACATTAGATGTCATCTAACTCAAACACAAGAAGAATTAAAATTGTTATGAAATTTATTGAGTGTAATTACTCAAGGATAATTAATTGGTCATGTTTAAGGGAATGTGATTAGTATAAATATATTATTATTTTTTCATTTTTGAAATTTTATTTGTGTTTTTTTCTATTAAAAATAATATTAAGATAATAGTTTATAGAATTTAGGATGTATTAAAAATAAATGAAAATATTAAAAATTAATAATACAATAATCATTTTTTTATGATTCCTTTTAAATGATGATATTTAGAGATGATTCATTGAGGAATGTGTACGTTATTTAATTTGAGGGAACTAGTTTAATATAATCAATTTAATAATTACAATGTTAGTATGTTAATATTTTGATAAATTCATATAACATTATCTAAAAACACTATATATTTCATTTCCATATTTAGTTAATTCTCAATTTTCCTATTTTCATCCAATATTTGACTAACATTATTGAAAAAAAACACTATATTGGCTACGGTTTGCGGAAGCATCATAGAAAATAATATAATTTTTTATAGACCCTGAGAGAGTGATAAAAACCAATTTTTTTCTCACACTAATTCTAGAGAGTATAATAATTATTAGTTACTATTCATGTGTTTTTATTGAAATAGTGATAATAATAAATGTATTGCGGAAATAATAATTAAAATAAAGATAGAAAATCTCCCCAAGAGCATTCTAATAGTGAAAATTCAATGCAAGATTTCAATCATTCAATTTCATAAGCATTGATTATTAAGAATATTTATTGTGCCCAATGTTGACAATATTGGTTGTGAAATTAGTAAAGAGGGAGAGAACCTATTTTTTTATTTAAATGATAAAACATTCAAAGAGTTAAATAGTAACTTGCATAATACAATGAATTCAAGATAAAAATGAGGAAACACAAGATATAATAGAAACACATGAGGACACTAAATATATCAACTTAAAATGTTACCTTCAACGTGACAACACTAGTGTGCTAACCACATAAAGAGAGAAGTTAATAAAATGCTATCTACATTGTCCTTATTAATGAAATGTAATGGTATTAACTCTATATAAAAAAATAGGCAATTTTAACACCTAATAGAATATAATTATTGAAAAAAAACATAAATATCAAGTTGAACCTAAAACATTTATGAACAATTTAGTTAAATTATCAAACAATCCAAGAACATCTCAAAAGATCCGAAATTTATAATATAGAAGGAAAGAAGGGAGACCAAGTCATAGTTTCCATATATGACTTTTTGATACATATAATCAAACAAATATAACTTTCGAAGACCAATAAAATAACTATTATAACCTATCTACGAAAATAAAGTAATCCCAAAATAGTAAGAACAAATGGTAGCCAATTGTTGAGAGAGAGAGGATGTAATAAGTGAAATGTTAATAGAGAAAAATCAACATGGATATAAGATATTATTTATATGGTTTTTGTTTATGGAATGATCCCATAAATAATTTACTATTTTAACATATCATAAATATCCAAGATAATGTATTAATAAATTACACTGTACACGCAAAGAAGTGGCTAGTTATGAGTTTTTTAAAGATTGGAGCTTAATAGTAAAGGAGCACAACTATTGGGGAAGACTTGAGAATAAAAATGAAAATTATATACTATCAATATTATATTTAATAGTTTAGTATATATGAAATTATGTATTTTATTATTGGAGTTTGGGCAATGTAGAGTGTTAGATCACTTTTAGTGAAAGAATCGATAGATTAATATCTATTTTCTCTCTTTTTTTTCTCAATGCACCATTGGATTGATAGCCTAGTTCATGATCTTTCAGGATTAGATGACATAATGGTAATTGAATCTTATCATGTTAACTAGACAGAAGAACTAGATTCCTTAAATAATAAAAATTTCTAATAATATTAGAAAAATATATATTATATACATAAAAACAAAATTCCCAATGTTTAATAAGAAGAAGAAACTATATTGGTCCCAGAAGTTATTCTATGCAGTTGGATAGTGTGTTTAATGGATCACATGAAGGAATTAGTAATAGTACTAGTAAATATTTTATGGATTTATGTAAAAATAATTTTATTTAATAAACTAGACCCAAAATCACCTAATGTCTCCTCATTGTTATACTAAAACCTTCCTTATTACATAGTTTTTTATGACCCAAAAATTAATTTTTTATTTGTTTTCTTACTTTTTCTACACTCATTACATTCCAATAAAATATAAAATAATTATTTACATCCTTTCAACAAGCTGTAATAATTTTGATTTATAAAAATGATGTCATTAAAGAAATGACATGGTGTACTCCAAGTGAAATTTTTGTATGGATCATATGAATTTACAGGAGGTTTTGTAGCCAATATGACACAATTAAACCTAGAAATGAGCCATGTGGGAAATATTTAGAGTCAAAATTATTTAATTAGAGAGATATATAAGGAGAGGCTAGACATACTTCCCTAATATTCATTAATGAGATTATAATTAACCAAAATCATATATAAGGTATATTGGAATATGAATAGATGACCTTCTTAGGATATTTTAGGGATGACCAGTATTTTTTGGATCAACCAATCACATCATTGTAATTACTCATGATCTCACCCTACATTTCACTTAAATAAATATAGTGTGATATTTCTCCAAAAGCAACGCTACAGTTAAATGAAAACCACATTTCATTTAGATAAAAATATAACTATTAAATGTAACCCATCAAAAAAAGTTTTTGATTTAACATGTATGAATATGAGAAACCACATTATTAAATATGTGTGTAACAAAAATAAATTCAACTTTTAATACAAATGAAATTCAATTAGTATAACTAAAAAAAGAAAACCATTTTTTACTTTAAAATATATATTTTTAAAATCAGTATTTAATTTTAAGAAACTAAGTATGTTATTGTTAAACAATAAAAAAATTGATAATATGTATAATATATTATCAATAAATTAGTTTTTAAATAATAGTAAATAAGTATTAAAATAGCTAACATTTAATAAATATTTTTTGTAATAAAAAATTTTATATCTATATTTTAGGATATTATTTTAATATTACATTCTTAAATTTTTGAAATTCAATTTGAAAAAATACAGTTTTGTTTTTATTAATAATATTAATATAATCGTAAAGGTATTTTTCTTGTATTTTTCTAATACATTTCCCTTTAAGGTGAATAGTCCAATACATTGTTTTTACTAATATTGTGGATTTTATTCCATTATTAGTAAATAAGTATGAATTAGAAATAAATGAAACCTTTTATAAGAATAAATAATTATTTTATAATTTACTTTATAATTATAAGAATTTTATTTTTATTTTATAAAACCATATTTTACATTTTAAAATTTAGGTTATACTTTTTATGATTTTTCAATAAATTACACATTCAATGTTTCAAAATTAATATTTTTCACTATTAAAAAATTGTTCAAATAAAATGGATAAAAAATTTGAAATATTTAGATTTAAATTATAAAAATAAGGCCTATTTTATTTTTGGGATTAGAGGATAACTTAACTATGTAAACATGAGTAATCGTGGTGAAAACTAAAAAATAAAAACTGAGTAATCTTAGAGGTAAATGACATAACATATTTAAAAAATGTTCCCATTTGAATTATAGATGTGTCAATATAAATTTAATCCACTTAAATATATTATTTATCAATTCTAATTCCCTTTCCTTGAGAGTGACTTCCCATTTTGATATTGTTTGTGAATTTTCAAAAAAGAAACTCTTTTTCATTTATAAAAGGAACTCTACTCTCGTTACATCCCCACAAACAAATACCTTTTAATTTGATCTTAATATCTACACAAAACCCTTATAAAAACACTTCTAAAACATAAATAGGATTATTTATTCCGAAAATAGTATCCGTAAAAGGTTTAATAAAATTTATAGCTTAGATAATCCAAGATTGTAGGTATAAGATCATAACTTCTATTTCAAGTTTTTATATCATTATATTCTTTTAGAATTATAGAAATTTCATTTAAATATCCTAAAATTAAAACAACGATATCATTATTATAATTTAATTTTATTATAATTATCTAACATGAATTAACCACCCTTCATTAATTAAGAAAAATAAAAACAAGAATCATGTGTTGTGTGGGGTACTACCGCAATTACAAAATGTGGTTTGCATTCCATCACCACTATATAAGGATAGTCCTAAAAATAAATTTAACATATAATTATGATATATGATATATATGTTATATAAATAATTTAAAAACCAAATTACTCATTTTCCTTGTTCTATGGAATAGTAAATTGCTAACCATGCGTACGGGTGGACTACAACCTCAATGGGTTGACTGATTTTAATTTTTCATTTCATCATTGAATTATATGGCTGGTTATGAGAATGGATTAAATTGATAATTTTGATTTTTATGATATATTTATGTCTCTTTACTTTAAAACTAATGATCCTATTAATTATATAATCAATATATGAATACTTTAAATTAGATAATTTAAAACAAGCATACTCATAGGAAAACATTTAATTCATATTATGTACTATTTTCATATAGAATACTTATTCATATGAATATGTTATAATTATAATATATGTGATTAGACACTAAATGAGGCTAATATTAATTTTTAATATATAAAATATTCATGTGATTTATTATTCATAAACACCCTTTAAGTCCATTTTACACTTTGAACATCATTTCACATTACGATTGTAATTCTTTCTTAAAATGCACTTTTATGTGGTACATTTTGGAACATCATTTAAATTACCCAATGATTCATCCGATTTTAAGGAATCTAATTATACATATTTTAATTTGATATTTTGGAAAATTGATCTACACTTCAATATGAATATTTTTGATTCAGGGATCAATGGAGAATTCATGGAAGAAGATGGGAATATTTCGTGATGAAAGGAAACAACTCTGGAGAAGTCAGATTGGAAACCATCCCACTGATGAGACTGTGGGGACCAACATCCCTGCCCAATGAAGCCCATATTTCATGGGATGCTATAAGACATGTACATGAACAAATAATTCTTCATGAGGCAGTGATAATGCGGCCTCCATTGTGGTCATTTAGGTGTCCCAAGTTAGAGATAAAATTTTGGGCCAGATTCTGCGGCCCAGAAAAACAGCCCACTAATCTATTCATATCTCCGAATCCACAACTCCAAATGGGCCCAAATTTTACAGAAGTTTAGGAGAAATCCGGTTCTACATTTTCTTCTTATATGGCATACTCTTATGCAGTCATCTAGAAGGTCTTCCAATCGCATCTGTTCGGTGGATGACAGCTGGATGCCACCTCGGGTCAAGTGTGGAAAAGTCTGAGTTCCACAAGATTTCCACCCACCTATGGCCTACCAAAATTAATTGAGATGCTATGTACTGTTAGAGGATCGCCCCAAGGCTTAAAAAAATTCCTATTTAAGGAAGTGGTGGTGGAGATTTTTATCACCTTTGAGATTTGTTTTCATCTTAATGTTATGCTTCCAATTTCTCTTTGTAATGTTCTTCCTTCACATGTAAGTTGTTTTAATTCATCCTAGTTTCTTAATAAAAGTTATTCTTCTCCTCTTATTCTGTTTTTACTAATATCACTTTGATACTGTTGGTTCAATATGGGAATTTATTCACACCAAACCTTGTGAATTTATTACACAATGGTGGAGTGATCGTTATTTCATTGTGTTCATTTACTTCTCCATTTCTTCCCCCATGAGTCTAATTTATGCTTCCATTGAAACCATAGAATCAATGGAGGGATAACCCACTTATGGGTTGATCCAAGGGAGTAGCAAGGGGATGGATTGGATGTTATTTATCACCCCATTAATGTCTAATCACTTTTTTAATTGAGATTTTTATTTGATGATTTTTAAACTCCATCGTCCTTGTTGAATTTAAGGCCACACACATCAAGTGCTAATACGAACCCTTACCTTGAAGTGCTCAAAACATTGATCCTTAAAGTGTATAGGTGATTAGTATTAAATTGTGTAGGTATTAAACCAGTAAGTGATGATGTTGTTTTATCTTCTTAAATGAACCCATCTCAAATATAAGAAATTGAAATCATAGAAAAGGAAATACATTCAATCCACCCCAAGTGATAACCTAGGATCAACTCACTCTTTTAAATTGAATCCACTTAAGTCTCTTAGAGTTTATTTAAAACCATCCAAAATCAACCCAATTTTTCCACTTCATATCCAAAAACATTAAACATTACTTAGAATGTGCGTGTCTATAGGTTACTTCTTAGGTCTCTGAGGATTCGACAACCCAAGATAGACTACAAGGACCATTCTACCTTCATCGCTTGCGTAAATTTGAGTGAGAATCAAATTTTTGCACCGTTTCCGGGGACCATGTAAGTACCATAGACCAAAAACCTTCTTTCCTCACCTCCATTCTTCTATTCTCACCCAAGATCTCTTATCTTGTCCCTTTCTCGTTTTTTTTCTTTTGGCGCATGTCCGCCTACACCCACGATCAATAAAACCGTCTAGTTAGGGTGGATAGTCCCAGGGTTGGGGAGTGAAGTACACCAAGGGAACTATTTCCATTAGATCCCAATCTTCTTAATACTATAGAGTCCAAAATTGAGCCAATTTCAATTGAAGGTCTTAAAAGAATCCAACTCATAAACCCGGGTGGAAACCAAAATGGAAACTCAAATGAGGTAGCCCCAAACTTGGGGAATGCAGTTGATCAAACCATGATTGACTACCTCACACCTTCCTGGACCAATGCACCCTCATGAATTAGACACAATTACCTAGGAGATTCCAACTACATTTTTAAACCCTATTTCCTAAACCACTTTCCCACATTCCATGGAATGGAGTCCGAGATGCCCTAACTTTACATTAAGGAGCTCAATGACATTGTAGAAACCATGTGTCCCCACATCAACTAGAATCAGATAAGATGAGGATACTTCATTTTTCTTTAAAGGATCGAGCTAAAAATTGGATAAACAATTTGTGACCATTATCCATAAACTCTTGGTACCAACTACAAAGATAATTCTACAAAAAATACTTTCCCCACCCCAAAACAATTGCACTTAAAAAGAGTATCCAAATTTTTTTTGAAAAAGAGGGAGAGTCATTCTATGAAACATGAGAGAGGTTCAAAGACACTCTAAACATGGTTCCACACCATGGTTTTTCTATTCCTAAACAAGTTAGAATTTTCTATGAAGTGTATGGTCCAGGGAACAAACAATTCATTGACATGATGTGTAATGGAACATTTAAAAACAAAGCCCCAAATGATGCTTAAGAGTAACTAGAAAGCCTTTCTGAACAAAACCAAACATGGGGAACTTTACATTATTCTGAAAATCCACAAAGAACTACTGGAATTCATACACTTAGAGAAGAGGAAAGCCTTAGGGCTAAACTCACAGCACTCTCTAGGAAGGTTGAAGAGAAAGACCTTAGGAAAGTCCATGAAATCCAAACTGTTGACCCTGTTTGCACAATTTGTGAAAAACATGACCATAAGACTAACAACTTCCCAACCATTCCATCCATCAAGGATGTTCTTTTAGGAGGACCCCCAGTGGAAGTAAATGCTTTAAACTTTCAAAAGCCTCAATACCAAAACAATTTCAACCTGAGGTATAATGAACACCCAGGCTTCCGCTGGAAAGATAACCAACAACCTAGCCAACCACAGAGTCAAAATCCTTAACCCCATCAGAACTACTAAACCTATAACCAGTTCCAAACCCAACCTATCCAATACCAACAACCACCAATTCATTTTCAACAAACCATCCCACCTCCAAAATTTCCCCCCGGGATAAACAAATCTTCTCAAGCACCAAACCAAACTGTTACACAAAGCCTACTAGAACAACTATGAAAAAAAATGGAGAGGATGAACTAGGAAGTCTCTTCCTTAATACAAGAACTTCAAACCATCAAAAATGGAAAGGAACCCATGCCTACTCAGGCGGTGCCATCCTCAACTTCAAGGGGAGAGTCAAGTTGTACTCAAACAACTCATGAACAACTAAATGCTGTGACTATTTTAAGAAGTGGGAAATAAATTGAGAAACCTGAACAACTAATTCAGAACCCACCTGAAGATTAAAACTTGGATGAAAATTCAAATGAACCAAATGATCAAACTGAAAAACACGATAACATTGTCAAAGAAACAAATATTCCACAAATAACCCCACAACCTGCACCATTTCCTCAACGCATGAGGGGGAAAACCAAGCCTGAATTGAGTGAAACATTGAGGGAAATCTTCTCACAAGTCAAGTTGAACATTCCGCTTCTCGATTCAATCCAAACCATACCTGCCTAATCAAATTACCTTAAGGACATGTGCACTTTTAAAAGAAAAATTTCACATAAAAACCAAGTCCTTTTGACTGCTAATGTGAGTACCACCATTCAAGGGACCATTCCTCCTAAGTTGAAAGACCCAGGTTTCCCTTACATCAATGTTGAACTAGGAGAGATAAAAGTTGTCAAGGCCTTGTGTGACCTAGGTGCTAGTGTCAATCTCATCCCATATGCTGTGTACTTCCAGTTAGGCCTAGAAGAACTCTAACCCACATCTGTCACACTTCAACTTGCTGATCGTAGCATTAGGGTTCCAAAGGGGATTTTAAAGGACGTTCTGGTAAAGGTTGAGAACTTCATCTACCCTGTTGACTTCATTGTCCTTGAAAACCATCCAAACTTAGGAAATAAGGAACAAACCCAAATCATCCTTGGTCGTCCCTTCCTTGCAACAATCAACTTTGTTATCCAAGTACGAAATGGGAACAGGACCATCACCTTTGGAAACATGAGTTGATACATGAACATATATAATGTAAGCTCACAAATAGGGGATGATGAGGAAATTCATGAAGTAAACATGATATGAAGCATTGATAATGAATCCATAGAACATCATGGAATATTTGATAAATGTTTAAGTTAGGATGAGATTGATTTCCTTTTTTCATATGAAGTAATTTTATCTCCTTGGATTGAATCATTTTAAAATTTCTCTTATGATGAAGTCTTAGGTCCAACAATCAGTGAAACCTTTCAAGAAACCACTTTCATGGAGACCACTCAAACTTCCTTCCCAAAATCTGATCAAGCCAATATAGTAGCTGAAATTTCTACATGTGGGGAATCAATCCTATCTAAAACTTTAGGAAATAAAATTGATCTTGATCTAATGTCCCAATCTCCTGCTGCAATTCTGAACCAACCTGATCTTGAATTGAAGGAACTTCCTCCTGCACTAAAGTATGAATTCCTTGGGGACAATCAAACACATCCTATTGTCATTCTTATTCTCTTGAATCCAATCATGAGAGGATGCTTCTAGATGTCCCTAGGAAACATAAGAAAACCATTGGTTGGACCCTGGCTGATATTCCCAGGATTATCCCACTTATTGGGACTCATAGGATTGTTTTGGAATCTGATTCAAATCCATGTTGTCAACGTCAACGGTGACTCAATCCTAATCTCATGGAGGTCGTAAGGAAAGAACTTCTGATATCATTAAAATATGGTATCATATATCCCATAGCTGAGAGTGAATGGTCGAGCCCAATCCAAGTGGTTCCAAAAAAGGCTGGAATCACAGTGATAACCAATGAGGATGGATAGATTCTTCCAAAAAGAGTGAGTAATGGATGGAGGGTCTACATTGACTATAGGAAGCTAAAATCATTCACCAAGAAAGACCATTTCCCCTAACCATTCATTGACCAAGTCATTGAGAGAGAGGTGAGTCATGCCTTCTACTGTTTCTTAGATGGGTACTCAGGGTATAATCTAATTGAGGTCTTTCTAGAGGATAAAGGGAAGGAAACATTCACATGTCCATTCGGCACCTTTACTTTCAAACGCATGCCCTTCGAGTTATGCAATGCCCCTAGAACCTTCCAACAGTGCATGATGGGAATCTTCTCACACATGGTAGGGGATTTTCTTGAGGTCTTCATGGATGACTTCTCTGTGTTTGGGGGTACATTTGAGGGATGTCATAGGAATGTGGAGAAAGTCTTGTCACAATGTGAAGAAAATAATCTAGTCCTAAACTGGAAAAAATGCCATTTCATGGTTAAAGAGGGACTAGTTTTAGGCCATCTGGTCTCAGGTAGGGTGATTGAAGTTGATAAATCCAAGGTTGACATCATTCATCACCTTCCATCACCCAAAACTGTCAAGGATGTGAGGTCTTTCTTAGGAAATGCTGGTTTTTATAGAAGATTCATCAAGGATTTTAGTTCAATATCCCATCCCCTTTGTGCTCTCCTAGTAAAGGATGCTCCATTTGTTTGGAAAAAAAGCTGTGAGGGTTCATTCTCAACCCTCAAATTCTCTCTCACCTCTCCTCCCATTATAAAATTTCCAAATTGGAATATTCCTTTTTAACTTATGTGTGATGCCAGTGAATTTTCTGTAGGAGCTGTGTTAGGACAAAGTTGTGATAAAAATCTTTATGTCATTGCGTATGAAAGAAAATCCTTAAATGATGCCCAAATCAACTACACCACCACTGAAAAGGAGTTACTTGATATTGTGTTTTCCTTAGAGAAGTTTAGGTCCTACATCTTAGGATCCCCCATCACTGTGTTCACTGACCATTCTGCACTAAAATACCTCTTCCAAAAACAAGATGCTAAGGATAGACTGATTAGGTGGGTCCTTCTCTTACAAGAATTTGACCTCACAATCAAGGATAAAAAGGGCATTGAAAATGTTGTAGCTGATCACCTATCTAGGATGAAATTCAAAGACAACTCAAATAACCTTTCTGTGTCTGATTCGTTTCCTGAGGAACACCTCTACTCTGTGAGGGACTTCCCTTGGTATGCTGATATAGACAATTTCTTAGTCACATGAGTCATTCCAAAATTCTTAGGGACTCAAGCTCGAAGGAAATTTCTTTCTGATGTTAGAAACTATGTGTTTGATGATCCATACCTCTATAAGTTCTGCCCTGACCATGTTATTAGGAGGTGTGTCCCAAAATCTGAACAAGAGTCCATCCTTAAATTCTATCATAGTGAGGCATGTGGAGGTCACTTTTCCTCTAAAAAAACTTCTGCTAAGGTTCTTCAGTGTGGTCTCTTCTGGACCACCCTCTCAAGGGACTCTTTCACATTTTTTCAAAGTTGTCCTAGGTGTCAACAAGTAGGGTCCATCACAAATCCACTCACTCCCATCTTAGTGGTTGAAATATTTGACTGTTGGGGAATTTAATTCCTGGGTCCCTTCCCAAACTCTATGGGATACCTCTACATACTCTTAGCTATTGATTATTTATTAAAATGGGTTAAGGCCATTCCCACTAATTCCAATGATCATCAAGTTGTGATTCGATTTCTGAAAGAGAACATATTTTCTCGATTTGGAATTTCTATGGCTATCATTAGTGACCGTGGAACTCATTTTTGCAATCGTCCATTCTCATCACTCATGAAAAAATATGGAATTTCTCACAAAGTGTCCACTGCATACCACCCACAGACCAATGGTCAAGCTGAGTTATCCAGTCGTCAAATCAAACAAATTCTTGAGAAAAATGTCAATCCTTCTAGGAAAGATTGGTCCAAGAAACTCTTGGATGCTCTTTGGTCATATCGTATAGCATACAAAACCATCCTAGGAATTTCACCATATAGGTTGGTTTATGTAAAAGCATGCCATTTAACTGTTGAAATTGAGCATAAGGCCTTTTGGGAAATTAAGAAAATGGATTATGACCTCTCATTGGCCGGAACAAAAAGGAAATTATATCTCAATGAACTGGAGGAACTAAGGATGGAGGCTTATAAAAATTCAAGGATCAATAAAGCTAGAGTTCAAGCCTACCAATCTAGGAATATCAAGGTCAAATATTTTGAACTGGGAAAACTTGTGCTCTTGTATAGTTCAAAACTTCATTTACTCCTGGTAAAGTTAAGGTCTAGATGGTCAAGTCCTTTCATAGTGCATAATGTGTACCCCCATTGGGCAGTAGAGATTCAAGATCCCACTAGTGGTCACATTTTCAAGGTCAATGGTCATAGGTTAAAACCATTCATTGAATCATTCAATAAACAGAAAATAGAGGTTGAGTTAACTAAGCCAACCTATGAACTAGGAAAAAATTGATAGATTTAGGATCTATGTCGGGCTAACGACGTTAAACAAAAGCGCTGCACGGGAGGAAACCCGTGGTTTTCATGTTTCTAATCATTCTAAATCATATTTATTTTTCAAATAAGATTAATTAATCATTTTGATATTTAAAAAAAATAAAAATAATAAAAAATAATAATAATAAAATATAGACTTTTGATATGATCTTCTATTATGAGTATGGATGGGTACAAAAGGGGAGAACCATATTCATTCATGTCACGTGGTGTGATCCTTGAGTAATACTTTACCCAGAAATTTAAAAAGAAGATCATGTATCATCAGTTTATTTTATTTTATATATATACTTGTATTTTACTTATATATATATATATAATGTTTATTTTGTTTGTTTGTTTTCCTTTTTCCACTAGGGAACTTTGCAAGCGACATGGATATCAAAGGACCAAATTAGAGCGGAAAAAACATCAAACTTCAACCACCAGGTGACTTCATTCCATGATTCTCATTTTCAATTTCCTTTTTGAACTTCCATTATCTTCCTCTACTCCTAAATTTTCATTTCTTCAAACACTGGGGACAGTGTTGTTTTAAGTTGGGGGGAGATAAAATAAAAAAAAATTCTTTTGAAAAAAAATGATTTGAAAAAAAAAATTGTAAGTGGAAGGAAAAATTCCTTCAACTTTGAACATGGTAATACACATTGAACACTTTGAAACTAAATATCAAATAATTTAGCATTCCCTAATTCTGATTTTAATCCTTGTATAATTTTATGAGCATAGATTTTGGAAAGTGTGGCTGTCCAATGTGACATTCCATCGTTTATATTTTCATCCAAATAAAAAAAAGATCACAGTGCACGTCCTTTGGATAGTGGGGTATTAGTTTGAGTTCATGCGGTCCCCCAAAAAAATAGCATAGGTTTAGTGATCATTTTATTTTAATATGAGTATTCAAAAATAAAAATAAAAAATAAAATAAAATTTGCACGTAGAGAAAGGAAATGACCAAATGCGTGGCTTTCGACACTTGGGGATCGTGACTCCATAGTTGTCTGGCCCAGAGTTAGTAATTTTATCTCTATTTTTGATAATTTGAATTTGTTTTTAACTGAGTTAACTCGATATGATGGCTGAGTATGTGAGATTCACTTGGTGGCCTAAGGTCTTTGAGCCTGGGAGTCATCGGCAAAGTCTCGCTACAGTGGTTGACTCTTTTGAGTGCAATTTCAATTACCATGTCAAAATTGCAAAAAAACAAAAACAAAAACAAAAAACAAAAAAAAAACAAAAAATAATAATACAATAAAAAAAATGAATACTCATATTAATATTGAAATGTGATTCTGCCTAGCACTTCCATCTTTTCCCCCTTGAATAAAGCTGAACCCCCATATCTATTATGATGCACAACACATCCTCATACTTAATTGATATTGGATGAAATATGGAAATGAATTTCAACAAAGTAATGGGCTTGGGATTGAGATATTCTTATGAAACTATCTTGTATTAAAATATTTGATGGGTTTCATGATTGTTTGGTATAAGTATTTCTGGTGATCATTGTGTATTAAAATGTTTTTGGAAAAGGGAATTCGAATTTCATATTGTTGAGATTTATTTTTCTCGGGACTAGAAAAACTCGAGTTGGGGGGTGTTATTAGCCACTAAATAAGGATAATATTCAATGTTAATATATAAAATATTCATGTGATTTATTATTCATAAACACCGTTTTAGTGCATTTTACACTTTGAACATCATTTCACATTATGATTGTAATTCTTTCTTAAAATGCACTTTTATGTGGTACATTTTTGAACATCATTTAAAGTACCCAATGATTCATCTGACCTTAATGAATATAATTATACATATTTGAATTTGATATTTTGGAAAATTGATCTACACTTCACTATGAATATTTTTGATTCAGGGATCAATGGAGAATTCATGAAAGAAGATGGGGATATTTTGTGATGAAAGGAAACAATTCTGGAGAAGTCAGATTGGACACCATCCCACTGATGAGACTATAGGGCCCAACATCAATGCCTAATGAAGCCCAAAATTCTTGGGATGCTATAATACATGTATAGTAACAAATCATTATTCGTGAGGCAGTGCTAATTCGGCCTCCATTGTGGTTATTTAGGTGGACCAAGTTAGAGATAAAATTCTAGACCATATTCTGCGACCCAGAAAAACAGTCCACTAATCTAATCATATCTCCGATTCCACAACTCCAAATGGGCCCAAATTTTACAGACGTTTAAGAGACATCCGGGGATACATTTTCTTACTCTATGGACCACTCTAATTCAGTAATATTGAAGGTCTTACAAGTGTGTCTGTTTGGTGGATGAAAGCTGGCTTCCACCTCAGGTCAAGTGTGGAAAAGTCTAAGTTCTACAAGATTTCCACCCACCTATGACCTACCAAAATTAATTGAGATGCTATGTAATTTTGGAGGCTAGAACCAAGGCTTCCAAAAAATTCCTATTTAAGGCAGTGGTGGTGGAGGAGTTTGTGACCTTTGAGATTTTTTTTCATCTTAATGTTATACTGCCAATTTCTCTTTGTAACGTTCTTCCTTCACATGTAAGTTGTTTTAATTCATCCTAGTTTCTTAATAAAAGTTATTATTATCCTATTATTCTGTTTTTATTCATATCAATTTGATACCGTTGGTTTAAGATGTAAATTTATTCACACCATACCTTGTGAATTTATCACACAACGGTGGAGTGATGGTTATTTCATTGTGTTTTTTTAATTCTCCATTTCTTCCCTCATGACTCTACTTTCCGCTTCCATTGAAACCATAGAATAAATGGAGGGCTAACCCACTTATGGGTTGATCCAAGGGAGTATAAAGGGGTTATATTGGATGTTATTTATCACCAAATTAATGTATAATCACTTCTTTAATTGAGATTTTTATTTGATGATTTTTAAACTCCACCGTCCTTGTTGAATTTAAGGCCACACACTTCAATTGCTAATACGAACCTTTACCTTGAAGTTCTCAAAACTTTGATCCTTAAAGTGTATAAGTGATTAGTATTAAATGGTGTAGGTATTAAACCAGTAAGTGATGATGTTGTTTTATCTTCTTAAATGAACCCATCTCAAATATAAGTAATTGAAATCATTGAAAAGGAAATCAGTTTAATCCACCCAAAGTGATAACCTAGGATCAACTCACTCTTTTAAATTGAATTCACTTAAGTCTCTTAGAGTTCATTTAAAACCATCCAAAATCAACCCAAGTTGGCCACTTAATAGCCAAAAAAAGTCCTTAGAATGTGCGTGTCTATAGGTTACTTCTTAGGTGTCTGAGGATTCGACAACCCAAGCTAGACTACAAGGACCGTTCTACCTTCATCTCTTGGGTAAATTTGAGCAAGAATCAATATGAAACTAATAAAAACTAAATGATATCACTATGAATCCAGGGTATTGAAAATACAATTAAATCACTTCCTAACCATCAATAATCAATATATGTTCATGATAGGGTAAATTATACCACCTACATGAAAAATGATATGTAATTATATCATGGATGATTATGAAAGATTAATTACAATTATAAACTGATATAAATATGTAAATAATAATTTTTTTTTCTATAAATGATACATCCTCATTAATTAATAAAACACCCTTTACGGGATGAAAATCCTTGAAAAATGGTCATTATTGATTTCATCTTAGAGGATAAAGAATAAAATATTCATGAAAGGAAATTTAGACCTCATAATTCATTTTAATTAATTAAACATGGTAAATATATTGAAATTGTGATGATTTAATTTTTTAGAGGAGAGAATATCTGGGCCGCTCTTACAAAACTAGAAAAAACAGTCAAAACTATAAACACCTTATTTGAGAAAATCGGAAAAAACAAAAATATATTATTTCTGGTAATGATTTTTAATTAAAATTATAAATATTTTTAGGTAATATCATGGTTATTAAATTATATACTAATATATTTCTGTTTTTATGTGGGATCTTTGGGTGCATTAAACTAAGAGAGAGAACATGGTAAGGGTTTAATTGTTTTGTATTTGAATCCCTTTAGACATGTTGATGACATAGACCATTATTCCTTTTTAATGGTGTAGATACTAATATATTTTATTTTTTTATCATGATTATATTATATTTCATGATATTAATTTTTCTATTTAATGTTATACAACTTGTGGGGTTTTTATTCAAAGATACAAGGGTTATAATGGGTTTTTTCGTGACTCAAATCTTCTCCTTGGTTCTTAATCAATATTCATTGACAATTATCTATCCAGATTGATATATTCCAACCTATATTGAATTTATTTTTTATTACAATATTATTACCTGGATAAATAATGTATCACACTAAATTATTCTACTTTATTATTATATGTATTCTTTAACATGAATTTTCTTATGAATAATTCATGATATTTTAATTTATTTTTCTTCAATATCTCTGTTTTTAGTTCCCTTAAATTTTCCCCTTTTCCAAATGGAAACCCATTTTTATCCCACATGATCATTTTAATACTCTTAATTTATTTTAATAAATACTATTTATTATTGTATTAATGATGTGGGTTTTCAAACAAAAGATTTTCATAAGATTAAAAAGGGTTTTCCATCCATTTAAAAATCCAATGTTTAATATTACACATCAATTGTTTTAATAAAATTTATATATTTTAAAGGATATTTTATTTATATATCTTTATAATAAAAAATTTAACTGTTATTATACTTCCATATTTAAAAAAATAACTTTGGAATATTAATTTACACTTCTTAATTTATAATAATATTTTAAATGTTTTGGAAGACTTATTTATTTTCACTTTTACTTTTCCTCCAAGATTTATCTCCCATGAAGTGTTATTTTTATAATACTAAATATTTTATTATGATATTATTCATTTTGGAAAATTATATATTTTATATCGTATGATCATTTAGGTTTACGTTATTTTATTTTTTAGAATGTTTAAGAAACCAATTCTTTTTCAATGGGGACTTTAAGATACGATGATGATTGATTTTAAGTGAAAGAGATTTGCGTGAATGATAAATGGTGGGTAATATATCACCCTATTGTTAATTGGTTCATTGTTATATATAATTATATAGTCATGCAAGTAAATAATTAGTTTTGTTAAAAAACATGAAAATTATGGGTTTTCACTAATTTTCAAATGTGGAATTGTTGAGTTTGTTAACATAGGTGTGGGAATGATGTATTTAATCATAATGATTTTCATATTAATAAGGATGTTATACATTTTAAATTTTTTTATAGGGATTTGAGATATTTTCAAGATGAGTTACATTTCTTTGAAATTCCATGATTTCATGATTATGAATTGTTTTTAAATATTGTGCACCTTTATGTCAAGTTCACATGTTTTATGTTTTATATTTTATAAAAACATAATGATAATTTTATGGTCTTATGTTTCTCTAATATGTTTTATTATAATCATATAAGTCCATATGATCTTTTCATCAGATATTTATCCATTTCCTCTTCTTATATTTCATTTTTATGATATATTACTTCAGGATATGTTTCCATTACAATGAATTTGAACTCACCCATTTCTTATGAATCCAATACCTAGGTCACAATAACAATTTTTTCATTTGATTGATCTAGTAAAATTTCTCTAAGAAAATGATTATGATGATATTTTTTCAAGTGTTATATAATATGATGTTTCCATAGATATTCATAGAGACACTAAATCATTATGTCCATGTGTTGTGTAACTATTTATGAGATATAGTATTTAATTTGTGAGATTAATTTACTATTTTGTTAAAGTTTAGCTTGGGTAGTCATAGTTAGTATTATAACATGGTTTAGTTATTTTTAATGATTTTTTGTTAAATTTTGTTTTAGGGATATAGAAACATAATGGAAATCCTAGAGATGTGTCTAAGTATAATATGATATCTATAGATGTTAGTAATGTCTAGATTAGAAGTTTTTCATTGTAAATACTTTACTATTAGAAAACTAAAACTGAATATAATCTCAAAAAATATGAACACAGGGGTAATAATTCTAAAAGTATGTGTTGGGTATTAGCTCAATAATTACCTAGTGTATAATAAAGTGGATTAACTACACACATGGATTGAAACTCCTTAGGGTTATTATTTGGTTGATCATATGATCTTTATAGAGCACTAAGAGGTATTTAATTCCATGTTATGTTGAGGTATTAGGTTCAAAAGAGTAAGATTGACTAACTTAAAGTAACCCAGTTCAAGATAATATAATTTGAACTAAAGAAACTATGAAGAAATATTAAAATGTAAAAGTACAAGTTGTTTTTAGATTGAATTAATTTTATTATCATGATCTTTATCATGAATTTTCAATGTTCTGTTACTGATGTCAAGATTTTTGGTTTTATTAATTTCTATAACTAGATGTAATGATGGGTGTGATAGACAATTTGAAATTACCTCAATAAAAAACCAATCATAATAAGAGTTTGAGTAAGAATCCTTGTGATCATTCCAAACCAAATATCATGAACAATATTAATTTTTTTTAATGTTGTAGATGTCCTAAATAGACAAAAAAAATAAATAGGGTGTCTTATGAATAATTAAGTGATTAATATGGTGAAGGAAAATATATTCAGATTCTAATATATCAAAATTATGGGAAGAAGAACCAAATAAATTAGAACAAGGGGAATGGAAAATGATTTACTTTTGGAAGAGGGGGTCATCGAGCATCCATCATATTTTGGAAAATTAAGAGTGTTGTTAACATTAGTTAAATAAACAGAGTTCAACATAATGTACAATTTATTATTAAATGACTTACATGTGTGAAAAATATTCATTAGCCAACCCAATTCTCAAATCCTTGGACATACCGAGATGAAAAATGTCAAAAAATTACCAGACCAAGAGGACAATGGAATTCTAATTAAATCACTACTCCCAAATTGTATCTAAATATTTAGAGTACAAATGCCCTCCATTGATGTGTTTTATATATAATATTTTTATTTTTTTTAGGAACTCTACATATCTGTGAATATTTATTATGTAATTAAATGACCACCCCAATAATTTTTTGTCAAATAAATATTTTAGTGGTATATTGTTTTTTTTCCAAGTTTATGTTTATGGGATTTTTCAATGTGGAAAATCTTATTCTCCTTCTTTTAGATAAATTTAAGGTAATTTTTATGATGGATTAGTTTCATCCACATAGAGTAAAAATTATATAGAGCAAGGAAAAAATTTCATTTTATGATATTATATTATATTAATAAAATGATCATAATAAATACCCTCTATAAACAAATTATATAATTCGGTTCTTAATAAAAAATAATGATAGTTGCTTGGATAAAATAATTATATAAAAACTAACTATTTGGTTTAAGCCTATTCCAAGAAGAAATGGATTTTTCAATGTTTGTCTGGTAGATATCTCTATAGAAATTATATCTTATTTCATACTCTAATAAAAAAACATTATCTAAAATCATTAGTAAGTAAGAATAAAAATTTCTGGGACAAAATAATTTTATTTGGGGGGGGGTCGTAACAAACTAATATTTCAATGTATATTTTTCCTAAATAAATACGGTGTTCAATACATTTATCTATATGAAATGATGAAATTAAATGAAAACCGTTATACATTTTGTTAGAAATATAATTATTAAATATATCGGTAAAACAATCGCTGTTGAATTAGAAGGTTTGAATATGAGTTAATAAATTTTTAAATAAGGGTATAATGAATATAAATTAAACTATTTTTAATACTAATGAAATAAAATTAGCATAGAAAAAACATATATGATTTTTTTATATTTAATGTTATATTATTCCTAAATTAGCATTTTATATCAAGAAACTAAGTATATTTTGATTAAATAATAACCAAATATATTGAGATTATGGATAATATTTTACCAGTAAATTAATTTGTAAAATATTGTAAAAAATAATGATGAATAATTTTCATTTTAAAATCAATTTTTAATACAAATTTTTTTTTCTATATTTTTGGACTTTATTAAAATTATGAATTATGAAATTTTGGAAATTGTATTTGAAAAAATTAACATGATTTTTCGGTTAAGTATTATAATATATTCTTATGATTTTTATTTTATGGATTCTTCTGAAAAAAATTTATTTTTAGGGGAGTAGTATAATATTCCATTCTTACTAATATTGTGGTGTTTATTCCACTATTAGTATATAATTATGAATTACTAATTTTTGAAAAAAAATATAAATTATTTAATTCATAAGTGACTTTACAATTTTCTAATATGTGTTTTTAATTTATTTATATTTATTTTAAAAATTATAATAAAAATTATATTCTTAAAAAAATAACTTTAATACATGAGACATTATGTATATTAAAATTAATTTTTATCACCCATAAAAATGAATAAAATAAAATGGATATTTTTTTAATTATTAGGTCCAAATTGCATAATAAGGTCCATTTTAATTTTGGTATAAAAGAATAAATTACATAAGTAAAAAATAGTTACTTTAGTTAATACAAAAATGGTAAAAGTGAGTAACCTTAGAGGAAAAGTTTCAAAAATTTTTAAAACATGTTTAAAACATGTTCTTATTTAAATATTAGAGGTGTTACTTGATATTATAAACAATACAATCTACTAAACAAAAATTTTTGGGAAAAATTAATTTAGAGCGCCCTCCCATTATTGAAAGGTTTCATGTATCTATAAAGATACCACTCCAATTCAAATATAAAAGTAGAAACCCTCTCCTCCCTTCCCATCATAGAAAAACCTATAAAATTTGGTTAAAACTATACCCAAAACCTTCATAAAAACACATATACACATTAATTAAGTTTTGTTTCTTCAAAAACACCATCCCGTAAATGTCTAATCCCATTCAAAAAGTAGATAATCCAAGAAGTGAGGTATAAAATCATAACAGCTCTTTCTATTTGTTATTTTGTTAAGTGATTTTATTCTTAGTTGTTGGGTTTTGGTCGATTCATGCTTATAGTTGCATGTGGATGCTATATATCTTCTATAAATTTGTTTTGATGCTTTGAGGAGCTGGAGGGATAGGTTCCCTACGTTTAAAACATGTAGGATTTTAGTTTGAATATAAATGAGGCTATTTTTTGCAAACTAGTGCAGATTGATTTTTCATTGGGACTTCTTACACAATGTCTGTGGAAACCTTGTTTGGACCAAGATGAGTATATTTCACAATTTTTATGGCATCATGGTTTTCAATGGATGGGTTTAGATCCCCTCAGATGTCTTCTAATGATTTCCTCTCTCCTGGTTTGTATTTTTTGGCATATTTTTGTAATATTTTTAATTTTATAGTTAGTGAAAACTATTTTCCCCTCATGTTTATCATTGTTACACTCTTATTTATTAATATTTTTTGAGGGGTATGAGTTGGGTGATCAGTTCATATCACTATTTTCTAAAACAATTAACCACAATACCCTTTACTATAAATAAAAATGAAAAATTAAATCATTAGCTATGTAGACTACAATCTTCGTGATGCAATTTATTTTTTTCCATAAAATAAAAATAAGGATTATCCTAATAAATAATTTAATATATAATTATTATATTAATGATATGTTTTATAATCAAAAATGATAAACCATATTATTTATTTTCCCTATTTTATGTACAACGAAATTGTCAACCATGTGTATTTGCAAACTACCACCTACATGGGATGATTGATTTCCATTTATAATTTCATAATCACCTTACATGGATTTTCATGAGAATGGTTACAAATCAAATGTGATTTTTATGAAATATTTATTGTTTTGTTATGAAAGAATTAACCTATTAATGACTTGATTAAAAGGCGATTATCATAATTTCAATAGTTTAACACAAGTTTACTATGAGGAAAATAATAAATTCCAATTTTGTAATATTTTCATATTCACTAATTTGTCTTGTAATTATATTATAATTATTATATATGAAAATAATATACACTAAATTATATCACTATTCTACTAGAATAATTTTATTACAAGTAAATCACATCATAACCGTTAATAATCATGTTGTGTTCATGATTGGGTCAGTTTCACAACACACTTGAACAATGCTATGTAATTATATATTGAATGATTATGAAAAATTAATTAACAATATTATATGACATAAAAAAGTAAAATAATTATTTTAGTACAAAGGATACATCAATATCTAACTCATTAATAAAGGAAGATCCATTTTTTGGTTAAAATTCCCTAAAAAATGTTCGCTGTCAATTTCATCTTCTAGAATAAAGATTAATGTTATTATGAATGAAATTTTAAACATAATAAATAAATATAAGTAGAAAATTATAGTAACATTAACTAACATGAAATTATGATCTTTCTAAGCTGAATTAATATAGACACTACTCCAATAAAACTATTACAAATCATCAATACCATAAACCCTTGATGAAGGAAAATAGGAAAAAATTGAAAAAATACCTATAGATAAGGATAATAAATGGAAATTACAAAACATTTTAGGTGTGAATTCAGTTCTAAATTTATTTATTAATATATTTGTGTCTCTTTATATAGGATATTAGGGTGCATTCGACTAATTAAGGAAATAATTTAAGTGTTTCGTTGTCTTAAATTTTAATATATTGAGACTTGATTATGTTAGACACCGTGTTTCATTTTAACTGTTGTAAATACTACCTTATTTAATTTTTTATCATGTTACTCTCATATTTCATGATAATAAATGTTTTATTTAATGTTATACTTTTTTTGGGGTATTGATTCAAAATGTTTATGGTATTTAAGGGATTCTTGATGACTCAAAACTATTATTTTGATCGTAATCACTCTTATGTGACTATTATGATTAAAAAATGACCTAATATAACCTATAATAACTTTATTTTTAATTACCAACATATTTTATGGGTAATTTTATTTTAAAAAATTATTGGTCCTTGATGATATTTCTCTTTTATAAAATTCATTTTTCAAGAATAATTCCTATTATATTTAAGGAATTTTTCTTCCATATACATGTTTTTTCTTTCTCGCATTTGTTTATATTTTCCTATTGTAAAATAATTTTTTCTATCTCCAATTATAGTTTTATTCACTTGAATTTATTTTAATGAAAATTTCCATTTTCCTTTTATGGATGTGGGTTTGAAAGAATGTTATTTCAATGGATATAAAATGGGATTTATATCCTACCAAAAATAAAAATTTTTATCTTAAAAAGTCATATTTTTATACCATTTAAGTATTTTAATGGTTTTTAATATTTATAACTCTTTATAATATTGTTTTTAAAATTTATTTTCTACCCTATCTAAAGTATGTATTCCTTTAAAGTATATTATAGTCGATAATTTATAATAAAGTTTAAAAGATTTTTTGAATTTTCTTGTATTTTTACTTCTATTTTACAAAATGGTTTTTAAAATTTATTTTCTACACATGAGATATGAAATGTGTGAGAAAAAATGGATAGAATTCATCATTCTTAATATATATGGATGTAAGATTTATGTTCTATCATAGAACTCTGGATCTTTAATATGTATCTCAAGCCTCAGGAAGGGGTCATATGTATCCATGTTATTTCTGTAATCAAACCCACATTTTTCATTAAATCCATCTAGTTTAACATCATATAAAAAGGATATATATTGTGGAACTAAAGAACTATATATTCAAGCTTGATTCTTATGGAGTCATCCCACACATACAAGAAATAAAAAAACATGTTTTTCTAGTTCAACTTGACTAGGGATTACAACCTGAGGCTTCCCAGATATAGGTAGAGGCTTATGACCCGAATGATATGACCATTTAAAATCCTTAATACCATGTGAGCTATGATTTGTCTGGGAAACAAGGGACAACATGTAATCAATCTAACTTCATATTGATGTAGAACTTATGTACTAGGATGATCACATTATATGGTTAATATGGTTGTCGATCCTTGAGAATGTATCATAGATTTCCTGGTTATAACATGAATCAGAGTTCACATAGATTAGTTTTATTGGGGATTACACCCTGAGGCTTCCCTAATATTGGGGGAATATCATATTTTTTCAATGAATGTGGTTTACACACTATTGTTTCCTATGTATGTAGGACATGTCATATTATGCCGCAGATCAGGGCTTACACACTGAGGTCTCCATGATATTCAGAGAATATCTTATTATTCCTCTAATTGGGGATTAAATAATGAGGTGTCCCATATATTTGAGATATATCATATTATACTTCTGATCAGGGCATAAACATTATATTTTTCCATATATGTGGGAAAAATCATATTATTTCACTGACCGGGTCTTGCACACTGAGGTTTCCCATGTACTCCCACTTGTCTGCAAGACATTACAATATCTGCAAACATTTCTGAGAGGATATTACATTATATGAGATGATATGTTTAGAGAGTCTCACATGATCTGGTTGGCTTGTCTAGATGAAGTCACATGATCCAAGTTGTAATATATTTATGGTATCACATGATATTGGTAGTGGTCACAAATGGATTCAAGATAATTGTGTGAAATGACCATAGGGAATCACCTAACACGATTGACATATCTGTTTTCATTGAAAAACCTAGATGAAATTCTTGGAGGATTCAACACGATCTCTCTTGAAAGTCTAATGGGGTACATAATACCTAGCTGACATACACTGGTCTTTCCTCATAACATGGGTGAAATATCTAGAGTACATCGTGAGAACTGGATGGTGATCTCTAAGGGCTTTGTATTATATTGAGTGGCATGATCGAAGGCCGATGTGTGACTTTAATGATGTTTCTAGAGGACATCGCATGATCCCAATGGTATATACATGGGACATATCATTATTTTAGTGACATGCCTTAGTGCTATCGCATGATATGGATGAGTGATGTGAAGTGAATCTAGATCAACAAATCTACTATCATGTAAGACTCTCTTCTTTAGACATTATTCTAGTTTTTATTTCAAATGTTCTGTAGATATGTTTAGGTTTAGATTTTTATGTATCAAATGATCCAGTAGAAATGTGGTATGTTCTTTAAATAACCTTACATAGGTCCTTTGTGTAATATCAAGTGATTTTGTGAAGTTCACATACAAGATTCTTGGCTACCTATTGTGTTCAAAAGACATTACATGGTGAAAAACATTTACGATCATGAGATTTGAAACTCTAAAAAATGACCTTTGATACTTGGATACGTCGTTGCTAGGATAAAAGGATGTTTTAAGAGTATTTTTTTGTGATTGTGTGAGGAATTTATATACATTTACACCCTAATTATACATATCCTTGTGCATCATGTTTCTTAAAAATCTAAAAAGGATTCAGTGGAGGGATTTTGTGTCACAAGCTTTGTAAAATACCATCGTAGGTGTCCCATAATTTTTAGAAATCACGAGACCATCCTACCAACACACCATTTGTTAGATTTTTTGATTAATGGGGTATTGAATAGTTATGAGGACAAGAAAAGTGAATTTCAAAATGATAGGATGACTTGTCTATGGACCTTTATGATATCAGGATGCATGTTGAAAGGATTTCACGTGATCTGAGATGACTTGCCCTAGAAATTCTGTGAGTCAATAGTTTCTAGATAGGGGGTCTTTGCATGATCAATATTACTTTTCTGGGGCACCCATGATCAATTGTGATATCCCAAAGCAAATAATTATGTTCTCATAATATTATCATATATTACCCTCACAAAAAATCCCATAATTTCAATTTTCGTCTCGATGTTTATTTAAAAATGGATCGGGATCTTGCGACTTTCCACGAGTGTTGAAAAAAACAACTCTCCCCATTGGTGATGTGTAGTATGACCAACATAGGGTATTATAGTGGTCTGAGAGCATTAATATAGAAAACCACTTCTGTTTGTATTTGGTGATAGAGGGGAATGACATGTTCGCCTGTACATGTCTGAGGGCCTTCATGTAACACCCCGAGCTTCCACGATACGCTTCTCATTCAATAATACAATAGATTGCATTGTACGCAACTTCGAGTTCTAAAACACCATGACTAATCAAAGTAGCCATTATGAATAGTAATAACCACTTTTTAAAATTATAGAAATTTTATATTTCAAAATGGACTTCATTTTTGTATTCCTAATATTGAAATTAGCCTATGTTGAATTTTTTGTAATTTTCTGAGAACTTCAAAATTTTTATGAATAGTGAAAAATACTTAAAACAACTTTTTTAATCAAAATAATTCATAGTGATAAATTATACTATTGAGGGGTTTTAGAGTATAATTAGAATATATTTTTACCATTTTATCCAATGGTGGTCATTAGAATTAATTTAACATTGAAATTGGACATAAACAATTGCCAATCTTTTAATATAAATTGTTTCTTAAAAACACGCTATTTGTTGTGACAGCGGGAATTAATTATAAAATTAATTAATGCAACTTATATGTTTGGAATTTTGTAAAATAGACATCATTTTTGAATTCGTAATATCAATTATTGCTTAGGGTGAAATTTTGGCCTTATTCTGAAAAACTTCAATTTTTGATGAATAGTGAAACCACTAAGTGGTAGTTAAATAACTGATTTTTCGTTTAAATGAAATATTACCACTTCTGTGATTTGATTTTCAAAAATCCGACATACATGGTTGTCATTAAGAAGTAAAATGTGGTTCAATGAGATCAAAATAATTTTTGGTGAATAGTAACTTTTAAGTTCTTAATCGCGATTAGAGGTAATTAGTGTAGTTTAAGGTAAAAACAATGTTTTATTAATATGATATGAGCTTGACACTTGTCATACTTCTATTGGATGAGTCATGGCCGACCAAGACAACCCATGGGTCAACTTGGGGACCCCATGGAACCACTTTAGTTGGAAAATGACATTAATATATATTTATTTAATGTTGAAATTAAATTGACACAAACATGAGTTGTCTTACTAAAACAGTTTTTAAGTGGCGTTACACAAGTCCAAATTTTGATTATAAATATTCATTAGAAATCTAAAAAGATTTCCTACATCATAGTATTTTTTTTATAATTTGTAGACATTAAATAAATTAAATTATTTATGACATAATTATGATGCAGCGATGACCTCATTATTTAACGATTTAAATAAAATGAGAAGATAATGCAAAATCCAAGGCTTACACTTGTCCAAAGCCAATTGGATGAGGAGATTTCTAACCCTTATCACCTTAGCCTCGAATTATATAAGTGTGGGACCTTTAGAATCCGAAAAGCATTGTGAAATAATGTAACATTTCAATCTTTCCAAAAGTGCTCCTCCTCTCCACTTATAAAAGGCCCCCACCTCTCCCACCTCATTTACACTTTCAAGCCATTTGGCTCGGCAAACCTCTGCCCAAATACTCTCCCAACTTCCCACTCTTACTCTTAGAATCCTCACTTTGGACAGAAATCTTCCCAAGGAAGCCTTTGGCTCAAATCAAAAAGAGTTACCCGATTTTGAGGTAATGTATTTTCTAATGTTGTTTTGTTTTATTTTTCTTCTCCAACCCCCTAAACTCTTTTTATTCATTTCTTCTGTAACAACACCAGTATCCTCAATATACTAGGATGTTGTTATAAGAAGTATTTGAGCTACACTTACACACACCTACATCTAATGGTTAAAGAACATACGGTTTCTATGGATGGCGAATTTCTGCCTCACGAAACGATGATTGTTCAACACTCATATAACACCTTCAAAGGTGGCCATTAAGATGTCACTATATTTATATATGATATATATAATGTGTTTATGTTTTACTTATGCTTCTGTATTTCTCATTTATGGCTTACTTTATGATTTCCATTATGGGTAAAACGCGATAATTTCATTTTAGGAAGTGCGGACTACCGCCCCCTCAAAGTGATTTGAATCGTTAATGCCATATGTGGGATGTATAAAGGATGGAGTAAATGGTATTATACACTATATTATACTGGAATTATATTATACATTTATATCATTATGATTTAGTTCCATTAAATATGAAATTGAAATGAAAGTAGCGTTCATGCGTACGTACGGCTTACCGTCTCCATGAACGGTGCATTTCATTTCTTACCTCTAAATGTTACGTAATATTATAAATGAATATATATACTGGATATATAAGATATATATGACATCTAAATCATGAATATAATTCTGGATATAATGGATATTTCACCACATAAACAACTTGTAATTATAAGAAGCTTATTGTTGACTCAAGTACCAAAGATCGACAAAACGACCGTTATTAACTTAAATAATTAAATAATGTTCATATCATTGTAATAAGTGATATAATAAGGATAATGAAATTAAAAATGGTTCTTAATAAGGTATATATTAACTCTAGTTTATTATTCAGGAGGTTAAAGAACGGTTGAGTCAAGTCAGACACGAGGTAAGGGAATTTCTTAACCCAACTTCCATTCTTTGGGTTAATCTCCTACTTTCAAATTATGTCATGATGTTATTATGTCCTATTTTGTATTTTTACTTTCTTTATGTGTACCTATAGTGAATACACATAATAGATCTATTTTATTTTAAAAATTATCTTTTTAAGGACTTCGTCTCAATCTCCTTTCATTGAGGCATATTTGGTTTTATACACAACCTTCTTTTATACGATGTATAAACCCCTTTGACTTTTACGTTTATTCAAAAGGAATCTTTTTTATACGAAGCGTTTTGCTAAATGACAAAAGGGAATGTTTTTATTTCCGTACTTATGCGGCGACAACGACTTCTCCGCCGCCGTGACCATTATTTGAGTTTCGGCTTCCTCTACAAGCCATCATTTTCTTTTTTAATGAAAAATAAATACAAAGTTTTAACATTCTTTTATTTTGGTATTGAAAATGGTTTTGAAAGCGTTTTTATTATATCAATGTGTTGTATTGATATCTTGTGATTGAAATGTGTAAATGTTATGTTTCCTTTATGCATGTTTTATGTGATACGATTATGTTATGGTTTATGATATGTTTAAACCTATTCATATGAGGAATGTATTGGACTTAATATGTGACGGGTGGAGCCCGCTATAGCTCCTCGTTGCATCGGTAGGTCTCATGAGACAACTAGACGTGGAATTGGCCGAGGCCCTTTCCCAATTTGATTTATGGTTTTGGCCGAGGCCTTAATCATTTTAGATGTCTTGGCCGAGGCCTTGACAAAATGTTTCAGAATGTCCGGCATTATACATTCCCTCATTATGAAAGTGGTTATTGATATTGCATGTGATTATTCGGCCAGTAGAATATCCATGTGAAGAAGTGAATGGAATTATCTCATTTTACTTTTGCCATATTATGTTGAAGTTCAAGTTTAAAAGGCTTTTGTTTTAGTTATACATTGCCTTAAATGTTAATGTTTATTTATGAAAGCTTCCGCAATATTGTTATCCTTACTGAGCATCTGAGCTCACCCCTTTCAATGTTTTAATGTTTTCCAGGATTTGAAGAAGTATATTATGAATGACCTGTAGGGATAGTCTGAGGGGATATGAAGACAATATGTTTTTGTTGTTTTGGTTTACTTTATGATGTAATGTAACGTTTACAAATGTATCTAGTGTTTCCAAGGCTACTAAACTAATCGGTCTTTCGAGACTTGATCTTTTGTGATCATGCCAATGTTACGAAGTAACGCACCGGCTCTGGGTAGCTGGGGTCGGGGCGTTACAGTTGGTATCAGAGGCAGTTTAGTACTAACCTTGGAAGCTAGATTTAGATAAACTCTGATTAGAGCACATAGCCCGAAGATAGACTTTGAGGATTAATATAGAAGAACTTCCTAGAATTTTGGTATTGTAGAGATGTTGTGAGTTTTCCGAGCAATACATCCCTGTCTGGATACGAGCAGGTAGAGGCGGCTCTGGCACAGATGTACCTAGGGGTAAAACCCGAAAACACCGCTTTGAGCTAGACTCGAACGGGAACTGGTGCACGACAACGGGCCTTGCTGCACTCTTGGTTACGACACTCCCGGGGGATATGCTTAGGATAAATTCTCATTTTCTTTACAAACCACTATGAAGGGTTATGAGTATATACTTCCTCAAAGAAAACATTTTTATGGATTATATCCATAAATAGTTCAATTTATGTTAAGTATCTTACAAGTATGGAATTATGTATTTTGATTCATAAACTAATCTAGTTTATGCCATTGTTTAGAAATGGCGCCTAGTGGAAGGAATGGAAACCGTATCAATGCACGAACTCCATGTAGGGATTGCCCTCCTGCTCAAGATAATTATTGTGTATCTGGAGATACAACTGGTGCTGATCAACTTATTACCATACTGGGACAACTCACTCAGGTTATGAATAATAACCTTACTCGTATGGAGCACCCTGATCCGCAACGTGGAGGATCAATGTTAGACCGCTTCATGAGGCAACAACCACCAACCTTCAATGGGAGTATAAATCCTATAGTAGCTGAGCAATGGATAAATTCCTTAGAGAAAATATTTCAGGCTTTGGGGAGTAGTGAAAGGGAGAAGGTTGTCATGGCAGTTTACCGCCTCACTGGAGATGCCGATCAGTGGTGGTCGCTGATTCGAAACACAAAGGAAGATGATGACGTATCGAATATGGAATAGAGGGAGTTCAAAGAGATTTTCTTAGAAAAATACTTTCCTCGTGACCATCAAGCAGATATGGAAAGGCAATTTCTGAGTCTGAGGCAGAAGGAGGATGAGAATGTCGCAAAGTATGAGGCTAACTTTACAAGGTTAGCAAGGTATGCTGCAGATTACATACGTAACCCAAGGAGTAAGATTGATCGTTTCTTTGATGGGTTAAAACCATTTCTCCGTCGAGCTTTGGTATCACAATCCTTTTCATCATACGAAGATATTGTCTCGTGTGCTATCAAGACAGAAAAGGAATTCTCTAAGTCTTATGACAACAAAGTAAAGCAAGAGAAGAAGAGAACGGTGGAACAAGAGACAGATAAAGGGAAAAAGGGAAAGAAGGATTTTCCATTATGTGATAATTGTGGGAAGAATCACCCTGGTACTTGCCTAAAAGGAATGGGAGTTTGTTATAAATGTGGAGAAAAGGGTCACCAGGCTCGTGATTGCAAGGGAAAGAAAGAGGCTGTCAAAGTTGAATGCTACAATTGTAGAGAAATGGGTCATTATGCAAATGAATGTCCTAAGCGTCAGGGAAACTTACCTCAGAAAAGGCCAAGGGATCAAGGACAATCTTATGCTGTTACTACAGTTGAAGCAGAATAACTAATGTATTGGTGCTTTTGGACTCAAGGACTATATTCTGGTTATAAGAATAATGTAATATATATATATGGATTGTACTGCAGTACTTTTTGATTTCAGTAAGGTTTTAATATGATTAAGGTAATCATATTTTTAGTATGTGACAATAAGAGAAACTTTTCTTTGTTTTGGGAATCTGATAAATTGATTTTGGAATTTAGAGACCTTTTAGAGAAAGTCTGGACGGAGGTATTTTGGATAACTATTAAGGTTGGAATGGATTAAGTTGAACTTTGGATAGTATTGTTTAAGGCTAAAAAATTTATGAAGATTATTTTTGGAATATTATGATACTATAGGACAACCTGCAGGGTGGGGCATAACCCGTCGCATCGGACAAAGCTGGAGGAATCGAACCCACAATCATAGTGCGACAGACCTTTATTTCCTACCACTAGCCTACAGGAATTCCCTGGTTATTACAATATAATTTTACTAATCTAAATGGTATGTGTTAACATTTGGAACCTTATACAATTAGGATAATAATAATATTTTTGAGTTCTATTATCTTTTTGAGTGAAAGATGAGTTGAAGGTTGAAACACTAATTGTCAAGCATAAATATATATATACCTATATCTTATTCAATGAATAAATTAATTCTTAAACTTTAGTAAAGGGATATTAAAACAAAAAATGTGTTATCCTAATACCTTATGTCTTGTTGAACTGATGATATTTTAAATCAACATAGATTGAAGGCTTTGAGGCCCTCAATTTGACAGTTGATTGTGATTGATGACCTCAATCACTCCCTACAAATATTTACGTTTTCCTCCAATTATATGTCTTTAATTTCCACCAATGTTCTCCTTATCGAGATCATAATTTGGTGGTGACTTTCTTATTTCCATTTTCCCTCTTATTAAGGCTAAATTTTATTAACCTTATTTCCGATGTGGGTTTTCCACAAAGGTATTTTCTATTTTCAACCTCTTATTTTTAAAGAAAAATATCAAATTGCGAGGACGCAATTTACTGAAGGAGGGGAGAATGTAACACCCCGAGCTTCCACGATACGCTTCTCATTCAATAATACAATAGATTGCATTGTACGCAACTTCGAGTTCTAAAACACCATGACTAATCAAAGTAGCCGTTATGAATAGTAATAACCACTTTTTAAAATTATAGAAATTTTATATTTCAAAATGGACTTCATTTTTGTATTCCTAATATTGAAATTAGCCTATGTTGAATTTTTTGTAATTTTCTGAGAACTTCAAAATTTTTATGAATAGTGAAAAATACTTAAAACAACTTTTTTAATCAAAATAATTCATAGTGATAAATTATACTATTGAGGGGTTTTAGAGTATAATTAGAATATATTTTTACCATTTTATCCAATGGTGGTCATTAGAATTAATTTAACATTGAAATTGGACATAAACAATTGCCAATCTTTTAATATAAATTGTTTCTTAAAAACACGCTATTTGTTGTGACAGCGGTAATTAATTATAAAATTAATTAATGCAACTTATATGTTTGGAATTTTGTAAAATAGACATCATTTTTGAATTCGTAATATCAATTATAGCTTAGGGTGAAATTTTGGCCTTATTCTGAAAAACTTCAATTTTTGATGAATAGTGAAACCACTAAGTGGTAGTTAAATAACTGATTTTTCGTTTAAATGAAATATTAACACTTCTGTGATTTGATTTTCAAAAATCCGACATACATGGTTGTCATTAAGAAGTAAAATGTGGTTCAATGAGATCAAAATAATTTTTTGGTGAATAGTAACTTTTAAGTTCTTAATCGCGATTAGAGGTAATTAGTGTAGTTTAAGGTAAAAACAATGTTTTATTAATATGATATGAGCTTGAAACTTGTCCTAATCCTATTGGATGAGTCATGGCCGACCAAGACAACCCATGGGTCAACTTGGGGACCCCATGGAGCCACTTTAGTTGGAAAATGACATTAATATATATTTATTTAATGTTGAAATTAAATTGACACAAACATGAGTTGTCTTACTAAAACAGTATTTAAGTGGGGTTACACAAGTCCAAATTTTGATTATAAATATTCATTAGAAATCTAAAAAGATTTCCTACATCATAGTATTTTTTTTATAATTTGTAGACATTAAATAAATTAAATTATTTATGACATAATTATGATGCAGCGATGACCTCATTATTTAACGATTTAAATAAAATGAGAAGATAATGCAAAATCTAAGGCTTAGACTTGTCCAAAGCCAATTGGATGAGGAGATTTCTAACCCTTATCACCTTAGCCTCGAATTATATAAGTGTGGGACCTTTAGAATCCGAAAAGCATTGTGAAATAATGTAACATTTCAATCTTTCCAAAAGTGCCCCTCCTCTCCACTTATAAAAGGCCCCCACCTCTCCCACCTCATTTACACTTTCAAGCCATTTGGCTCGGCCAACCTCTGCCCAAATACTCTCCCAACTTCCCCCTCTTACTCCTAGAATCCTCACTTTGGACAGAAATCTTCCCAAGGAAGCCTTTGGCTCAAATCAAAAAGAGTTACCCGATTTTGAGGTAATGTATTTTCTAATGTTGTTTTGTTTTATTTTTCTTCTCCAACCCCCTAAACTCTTTTTATTCATTTCTTTTGTAACAACACCAGTATCCTCAATATACTAGGATGTTGTTATAAGAAGGATTCGAGCTACACTTACACACACCTACATCTAATGGTTAAAGAACATACGGTTTCTATGGATGGCGAATTTCTGCCTCACGAAACGATGATTGTTCAACACTCATATAACACCTTCAAAGGTGGCCATTAAGATGTCACTATATTTATATATGATATATAATGTGTTTATGTTTTACTTATGCTTCTGTATTTCTCATTTATGTCTTACTTTATGATTTCCATTAAGGGTAAAACGCGATAATTTCATTTTAGGAAGTGCGGACTACCGCCCCCTCAAAGTGATTTGAATCGTTAATGCCATATGTGGGATGTATAAAGGATGGAGTAAATGGTATTATACACTATATTATACTGTAATTATATTATACATTTATATCATTATGATTTAGTTCCATTAAATATGAAATTGAAATGAAAGTAGCGTTCATGCGTACGTACGGCTTACCGTCTCCATGAACGGTGCATTTCATTTCTTACCTCTAAATGTTACGTAATATTATAAATGAATATATATACTGGATATATAAGATATATATGACATCTAAATCATGAATATAATTCTGGATATAATGGATATTTCACCACATAAACAACTTGTAATTATAAGAAGCTTATTGTTGACTCAAGTACCAAAGATCGACAAAACGACCGTTATTAACTTAAATAATTAAATAATGTTCATATCATTGTAATAAGTGATATAATAAGGATAATGAAATTAAAAATGGTTCTTAATAAGGTATATATTAACTCTAGTTTATTATTCAGGAGGTTAAAGAACGGTTGAGTCAAGTCAGACACGAGGTAAGGGAATTTCTTAACCCAACTTCCATTCTTTGGGTTAATCTCCTACTTTCAAATTATGTCATGATGTTATTATGTCCTATTTTGTATTTTTACTTTATTTATGTGTACCTATAGTGAATACACATAATAGATCTATTTTATTTTAAAAATGATCTTTTTAAGGACTTCGTCTCAATCTCCTTTCATTGAGGCATATTTGGTTTTATACACAACCTTCTTTTATACGATGTATAAACCCCATTGACTTTTACGTTTATTCAAAAGGAATCTTTTTTATACGAAGCGTTTTGCTAAACGACAAAAGGGAATGTTTTTCTTTCCGTACTTATGCGGCGACAACGACTTCTCCGCCGCCGTGACCATTATTTGAGTTTCGGCTTCCTCTACAAGCCATCATTTTCTTTTTTAATGAAAAATAAATACAAAGTTTTAACATTCTTTTATTTTGGTATTGAAAATGGTTTTGAAAGCGTTTTTATTATATCAATGTGTTGTATTGATATCTTGTGATTGAAATGTGGAAATGTTATGTTTCCTTTATGCATGTTTTATGTGATACGATTATGTTATGGTTTATGATATGTTTAAACCTATTCATATGAGGAATGTATTGGACTTAATATGTGACGGGTGGAGCCCGCTATAGCTCCTCGATGCATCGGTAGGTCTCATGAGACAACTAGACGTGGAATTGGCCGAGGCCCTTTCCCAATTTGATTTATGGTTTTGGCCGAGGCCTTAATCATTTTAGATGTCTTGGCCGAGGCCTTGACAAAATGTTTCAGAATGTCCGGCATTATACATTCCCTCATTATGAAAGTGGTTATTGATATTGCATGTGATTATTCGGCCAGTAGAATATCCATGTGAAGAAGTGAATGGAATTATCTCATTTTACTTTTGCCATATTATGTTGAAGTTCAAGTTTAAAAGGCTTTTGTTTTAGTTATACATTGCCTTAAATGTTAATGTTTATTTATGAAAGCTTCCGCAATATTGTTATCCTTACTGAGCATCTGAGCTCACCCCTTTCAATGTTTTAATGTTTTCCAGGATTTGAAGAAGTATATTATGAATGACCTGCAGGGATAGTCTGAGGGGATATGAAGACAATATGTTGTTGTTGTTTTGGTTTACTTTATGATGTAATGTAACGTTTACAAATGTATCTAGTGTTTCCAAGGATACTAAACTAATCGGTCTTTCGAGACTTGATCTTTTGTGATCATGCCAATGTTACGAAGTAACGCACCGGCTCTGGGTAGCTGGGGTCGGGGCGTTACACTTCACGTGAACAGGTGACATGCCAGTGAGATCTTGCACAACTAGGTAGTCAAATCCCTAGGGGTTTATTATTTTATTTCAAACTACATGGTTATTTCACATGATTTTTTATGACCACAATAAAATCCAATTTTGGATATTTTACTGATTATTTAATAAGGATTTTCAGATGGTTGTCAGGCACATACTGCCTCAATAGATGTGTTACCAGGCATATCTTTTCTAGAATCCTCTACACTATTATTGAGTGTATTTATAAACATTCTAAATTACATGAATATATTATCAAAGTGTCTCTTCATGATCTTCTAGAGGGCTACATGTTGCACGTGAAGTGTCCAAATGACATTCTTAAAGTGATTCCATCACATGAACAGCTATAGGTTACATTATCCATGAGCCTTGATCACCATTATTTATTTTTTAGGGAAAATAATACACATATTCAAGTATTTATCCCTTTTAGATTTATCTATTCTCATTTTTCAGGTTTCCCCAAATGCCCCCTCCCTTAAGAGTGACATCCATGGGGAAAAGGGCTCGATTATGAGGAAAGTAAATGTTTGTGTAAGGATTTGGTGCCACCTACAATCGGTGTCTTTAATGACACACAGTCTTCTTGTATTCATTTTGTATTTAACACGATTCCCTATAAATAGGTGTGTAGAGGAAGTCCCATTCAATAGCTACCCAAATCTAAGAGCACTTGTTTTCTCTCTTCATTGTGTGACCCTCCCTTATGAACCAATTACAAGATCCATCAATGAGACTCACATAAATGAATCTACTTGTAAGACATCATTTTTCCATATGTTTGTTCGAATAAACTTTGAAGTATATTTTAGTAATTTTATAGAAATTGGCCATATGCTTGTATGGTTTTCTTTTCTAGTTTCACAAGATCTGTTGGCTCGACTATATGACCACTCGACCATTATGCAGATCACGTAACCATGTCAAGGTCACATGATTGTGAGTCTTATGGATGGTTGAGCGATGGCGATATGTATTATAGGTTTAGGAACTACACTATATCTTCATGATCCCGATTATTATTCAGTTCATTATGTGACTGAGAATCCATTTGAATATTTATTCTATTCACATGATGTTGTGGGATTTTAGGCCTTTATTTTGATAAGATTTTGTTTTTTTTTTCAATTTGACATATGCCACATACCATTTATTTTATGTATGTAATATATATTCATACTTCTCACAATCAATTAATGAGAGAGGATAAAGAAATGATGGCTCACCAAGGTGCTATTGTGGGAAGTGTGGTTGTTTCTTATAACTATTTTACAGGGTCATTTTTGAAGATTTTGGTAGAGATGATATAAGAGAAATACAGGGAATATCCCATTTTTGATTTTATGCCTCTTTATGAGTTTGGTATTCCCAATTACATTCCCATTAATTCACCATATTAATTTTTCATACCCTCTAATTGGGTTTAGAAAACCCATAACACCTTCACAGAAATCATCTCTCATGTGGGATATTTTTTTCATTGAGGTAGATCAAGAATAAGAGAGTCTACAGATTCACTTTCCCATATAAATTGATTGGAATAATTGAGAACTTGATTTAGATGTCCAAATGTAGCATTCGATAATGCAGATGTTCACCTCAAACCAAAAGGGTGGGTGGGTTCAAAACTAGGACTTTTGACCAGGGGAAACTATAGAATGGATTAGGGATGACCCTTTTGGGTGAAATACATCACTTATTAGTTATAAAAATATTTGAAGACTATTTTGATTCCTAGGGATGTCTAGATCATTCATACATTTTTCTATTGGAACATAGATTTAATGATGGACCTGTTTAGTCATTGGAATCTAGACATGAATAATTTCAACCTCCTACATTGTTATGTGGGTATCAGCCTCAGGAATGTTGAGAATATATGTGGTGCAACCAAAATGGGTGAGATTTATAACAAGTTATTTCATCCATTATCTTCATGAGATAATAGAAAGAGGACTTATCCCCTCATGCGAGAGTAAATCAAGTTGGCTGAAAAGGCCCTCCTAAAGGATCCACTTTCCATGGTAGATATCCCATTCATGATGTCGGTGAGTTACTTCATCAAGAAATACTCTTCTAAGAATAAATCTATGAATTATATGGCCTTTATTTTGAGGTAATATCTTAGTATAATAAATTCTCATTGGATTATGGTAGAAGAATGGAAATTTAAAGAATGGGGAATGTAAGTTATCTCCTCCACTTTCATGATGATGACCTATGTGGTAGGAGTGAAGCATATTGTTCTATCCATCCCCGTTCTATCCAAGATATATCATATTCTATTACATATTTATAGGGGAAAATACCTTTAGAGGATCTCCTCCCCCTTAGATGTATTATAGGTTTATATGGGGGATCATCTAGGAGTATATGAATATCTAAAAATACAAATAATCCCAAATGTTAGTTTCAAAACATTTCTATAGTTAATTAGTGGGGTAAGACTCGTTACACTAAAGGATTGGTAGGTTTGTGATTTTATGAGTCATTATGAAAATTTATCCATCAAACCCTATTTTCCATTGCACACAAATAATAAAGTTGATGGTGGTTGGGTCATCGTGAAGGCCTGGGCCTATATGACATCACTTTGGGAAGGAATCATTTATACATGTATTGATGGGGACCTGCTATGTGAATGGTATTTACCATTCCAGTTTAGTCATACATTCATATGTGTATAGTTAAGATTTCCTCATCCCTATACATGTTTGATCCTAGGATCATTTGATGGTGGATTTCCAATTTTGGATGATGTCACTAGGGTGGAGACTCAGACCAAGATAAACCTTCTTCCTCATAACAAAAAAATTGGGTTTTCTTGAAACCATGGTGATATTTTTAATATCTCATATCCTAATGGGAAATTCCACAAAATGGTAGGAATATATTTCAAATTTCCACTGTCTACTAAGGAAGACCTAAGGCCTAGAAAGAAAATAGACTTAAGAAGACCAAAATTCCCATAAGGACCCCGTAAAGAAGTAAGGCATTTACTATTAACCTTATTTAAAGCAAGAGAACCAATAAATGTATCCAGAATAAGTGATGTTATATAGAGTAACTCCACATTAACATTATTATTTTTACCTAATATTCATAGTTGGTTTCTTAGAGAATGATGAACTCATAGGTTGGGCTTTGGGGTATTCTGCACCAATCATAGTTAACTTTGTAGGGTTTTTCTCATGTCCTTTCCCCTACAGGTATCACTATCAATGATCATACTAAGTCGGTCAGGGAATTTTTATAATACCTTGAAATAATTTTAGGATATATCAAGGGTTGGGATTGTAATTTGACCTTGGTTCTCCAAATGATGGTTTGTGGCATGTTGAAAATGTTCTGGGAAGAACATGGATATCCCATTATAGAGGCAATGAAAAGGTAGAACATACTATTATGTTTAAAGTGTGATCATTCCATTGGAACTCTACATGCATCCTTTTTGTTATTGTTGATATAGTGGGAGGCTATGGAAGATCCAAAAATCGAACCATCTTTTATATATTCTCCCTGGGGTATGGCTATTGGAGATTAATTTGGATGTGACCAGGGGACTGAGGATGAGGGATCTATCACACCCCAACCATGGTTTTCATTTTTTTTTATTTATTCCTAAATGTTGGATCTTTTTTTTGAGGTTCGGTTTGAGTGTCCAACAAAAGTGTATGTGTTTTTTTTTGGTTTTGGATTTCTTATACCCCGATTCATGGTTATTGGGAATGTTATTGGGAGGAAGTTACATGTTGGAGAGTTAGTGACAACAATAGGGTCACTATATTGTTTTTTAATCTATTCACGGATCATTAGGAGGGATTAACCAGTGTTTGGGATGTTATTTGAGTGTTTATATCCAATTTTCAGGCTACAAGGTTTTCTCACAGTTTTCCCATACAATGCAACCTAAACCTGCAAAGTTGCAGGATTTTTTCAGTAGCATTCCCACTGTTTATAAAAATGTACAACCCATTAAGAGAAAAATAACGTTTAATTTAAAAATATGTTATAAGTGATTACAACTCCCATTTGAATCCCTACCTTTTGGTTATCAACTAGAGCCCCCCCTCATTCTCATTCATTTCGGGACACTTTTTCAGAGATTTCTCACCAAAGGATAGTGATTCTTCATGATTTCTTCATCAAATCCTTCCATATCCTCTTCTCCTCTCTCTATTATCTCTATTTTTAGGTTTTCTTTATGTTTTCCTATGATTCAATAACCCTAATGTATAAGTTCGAGGTTTTGTTCATTTTTTTGGATCTAGGGTTTCTGAATAATCAGGGGATGTTAGATCTATCCTCTCCAATGGTTTTGTTGCTTTCTCACACCACCGAGGTAGGTGTTTCTATTCTTTCTAATTAGATGTAAACCATTAGTTCATGGGTTAATTTAATTAATTTTTAAATTTTATTCACATCTTATAATACTCAAGGATATTTCATTATGGGTTTTCCTTGTATGTATAATTTACTAATAATGGATTTCAGAGTGATCCTTGTGTATGCCTATGTTTTTTTTCCTCTAAATGTGTTTGATAAATGGTTAATTGAACCTTTAAGTGTCAAATGGATTGATTTAGGTGGTTCTTTCCCTTATAAATGTTTAATTAGATTGATTGTATTGTTTTTGGGGCTTTTAATGTGTCATTTTGTGACTTAGTATGGTTTAAAAGTTGTTTAAAATCTTTATTGGTCTTTTAAAAATTCATTCTAGCACCTTTGGAAATTATATGAAATTGATGGGTTTGGTTTTAAAGGAAATGGATGGTTCTAAAAATATTTTTGGAGTTTAATGGACACATGGAGGGTTCCATTGGATGGGCATTGAAATGAAGATGGAACATAGACCACATGTTCCCATACAAGTATTCCATTTTCCCCCTTCCCATCCTTCTCTCAAAATGGATCCATGGTTTCCAAATGATAGTAGTTTATTCAAGAGATTGAGGAATGTAACTTCAAAATTGTCCTCAATTCTTGGGTTGTTTTTCCTTGAAACATGTTAGGGTAAATGTTGGAACATAAAGGTCCCTTTAAAATTTTTTAGATAAAAGAAATGTTTTTTTGTTTACTTTGGTAACTGATGTGGAAGTGTCATTGTGAATTCATTTTAATTATAGAGGTGTAAGGCCCATTTTATAATATTCACGACCTTTCTTATGGAATGTTTTTTATGTTTCAGTTTATGTCCTTTGTTTCAGTCAAATAATTATTTACAAAGGTTCATGTGAAGGCTCAGGGGTGTTCTGGGGGTTCGGGACATGAAAAAGTGGAAATACGAGTTTCCTGTCATGTTGCATTGTTTTCACACAGTTAGTGAAAACCATGCGGATCATCCCAGGTAACCATGCATCCTTGGATATCGTCTTTCACACTATTATCGCATGTTTAATCAAAATTTGTTGAAATCCTAGGTAACTATTCAAGGGGGCTGTTTTCAAACAGTAGCATCTGCATGGTTTGCGCACGGTTTGTCAAACCCTGTGGGTAAACCATGTGACCAAATAACATTGAGAAAATTACAAAAAATCATTACTATAATTTATGTTCCAACTAAGGATTTCTCCCCCTTCTTTCTACTTTAACCCTAGTTATGAGCTAAGCATCCATAATATTTCCAGAGGTGATTCTCATTCAATCCTAGGCATTTGGAGTTTCGTCAATTGTGGATTGATGATCCGGGTAATTTTATCCCCCCCTTAAATTCTTTTCTGGATTGGGGTTTTGTATTAATCTTTTCTCCTTAAGAAGCTCTAAAACCCTCCTTTTTCGGTGATATTTAGGTTGAAGAATCAAAGGGGGTTTATATTGTGATGTAAGGCCTTAATTAAGTGTGTGTCCACCAACAGATTCATGGTAGGTGGTCTATAAGTGATATCCCATATTTTATACTTGAATATTTGCATGTAGGGTTATCTTCTTGTGTTTCCCCTATTTTCCTCCTAGTTTACTTTGAAAGGTTTAACCCAGTGTGTATTAAATCAACCAATTGATCCCCTCATGATCCACTTGGCATGCATGGATGATGACTTGACCAATTTAAGGCCACCCATGGGGTGTTCCTAGATTTCTGACTAGGATAGTGGAAATGCAAGGTGTGAAATTGACTCATAATGTTGTAGAGACTTTTCACGTAAGTTAATTGGTTTATTTAGTGGTTTAAAAAGTATGGTGGCTAGTTTAATCTAATGTGGATAAAATCTAAGGGATTATTTAGTTGACATTTAAATAGGTTAAGTGGGATTAATGAGAATATGTTCAAGAATTATGGTTACACTTAAATAATCTTAGTTAGATAGGCATGGGAAATGGGAAATTGGGAAACAAAGTTAAGTGATATAAATGATGAATGTGTTAGTGGATTGAGGAATAATGTTAACATCACATTTATTTATATTTTTGTGAGATTTCAAATGATTTTGGCTATGCTTTTTGTGAGGTGGTTAATTTTGGTGAATGATAATTAAGCATGTGTACATGGATTGGTAGAGTGGGTTATATATATGAGGTTCTACACCCAAGGGTCAAGTTGGATTGAGGTTCTAGATCCACCAAAAAATGCATGGGTTAGGGAAGGGGAAAAAGTTCAATTCCCCTAATGATTGCATTCCATCTGGATTGAGGCTTTGATACGAGAATTATGATGCTGTTATAATGTGATGCCTATTGAGATAAGAATTTATTTTATTCCCATATGCTTGAGAACATTTAACATTCCTAATCCATTGAAAAAAATGAAAAATGTAGATTAAAGTGTGGGATGCCTAAGTAGTGAACCTAGATTCAATGGTAGTATAATTTAATGAAACATAGTCTAGAATGAACTATTGAATTGTTTACCTATTCTTTTCATTATTTATCAGTTTCATGTACTATCTAATTTTGATGGATATGTTATAGACACCGTTCGTTGTGGCCTATTGAGTTATACTCACACCCCACTCTGGCCTCCATTGGGTACCTGAGAAGATTTCATGCTTTCTGATCAGGAAAGGTCCTTATGATAGAGAGTTGAGTTGGACATGGGACATGTATGGGTGAGGTTACAGATTTGGAGTCAGGACTATTTTTGGGATTCTACGGTTTGTCTTTCTTTTTGTGTTTTGTTCACTTGGAACTACAGTATGGCATGCCATATTTTATTTTTTATGTGGTTATACCCATTTTGGATATTAGTTATTTATGCATGTTATTAAATTTTATTTTTATAGTTTTTTCTATTTAAATTTTTTTCTTCAATTGATTACTTTGGTAAAGAGGGTATACTCTCCCCACACGACCTTTTAGACCCTCGCTGCTTGTCGGAAACCTCTGGCATACAAGGAGGCGCGCTTGAGGTATGTAGAGACCCGGATTGGGGCATCAATTTAGTTCCTCCAAGTTCAAAGAAGTCATTATGCTTTATTAGAGGGGTTATTTTCTCTTCCTTACAATTTTGGGATGGTAGACATGAGGTTAGGAAAGTGTTGAGCCTTGGTAATAAGCTTGTGTTTGGGAGTAGCTAACCCATGTACGAGGGAAAACAAAACTCCCCCTCAGAGGGGATTATTGTTCTTGTTGTGTGTTGTTATATTTTATGATATTTTACCATCAGTTGATGAACATGTTATGTGATTTGATAGTTTTTTGATATTTCTCTCGTGGACGGAAGGGTACAATGTTGGACATTCATGCATAATTCTAGGCACCTATGTAGATAAGTGACATGCATCATGGTTGGAACACAAATGGGATGTGTGTATGGGATATAAAGGTTAGGATGCTTTTGTTTTTCTTAAAAGCAATGAAATTGTGCCTATTGATATTGAATTAATAGTTAAAAAGGTATGTAAAAAGGATAGTTAGTAATTAAATAATGGTTCTTAATAAAGAAGTAAAAGTGGATTACCATGTTTTTAGTGTATATTGGGATGCATATTTTTTTTTTAAATTGGTGTAAAAGATAAGGATTGTAATCATGTAAATTTGATACCCATGTTATCCATGACCTTATGATAGATGGATAAGGGTAGTGATCTGGTTTTTAGTGGTCTCGTTTGGGTAGTGTATGCAAACTAGTTTGGTTATAGAAGTGACGAGCCTACATATATAATTTCCTTTTTTTAAAAGTATTATGGTTGCGTTATAAGTCTAATGATAGTAATTTTAGAGAAATGAAACCTTGAAGACGTGTGCCGATTTGGAAATAGGAGGACGTTGATGAGAACACTCTTCCAGTAGTAGAGCAAGAGAAAGTGGTTATCCAAGAAGAAAGGGGAGAACGGTTCTATGATAACTTTTATCATTTTATGAAGATGATGGATCAGGACCCATGGTGAGCTGCACCAAGTATGTTTGAACTAACCAAGGAGTTTCAACTACAACACCCTCAGACCATTACCAGAGTGGGTGGTCCAGAGGTAGCAGAGTTATGTAGAGAGTCCATCCAAACTATTCCTGACCATATAGAGACTCATCTCAAGATGTTTCAAGAACAATTTTACCCAGAAACATTGAGACTCGAATAGAATGTGGATTTTATGAGATTGACCTATGGGAAAATGTCAGTAATGGACTCTACTAGTCATTTCAACGATTTGAGATGCATCGTTCCAACGCTGATAGGAGATGAGGCAGCTGTGGTGAAATGTTTCCAGGATGGGATGAGACATGAGATCAGGTCTCAAGTGAATATATTTCATCCTAAAAGGTTTGCTGAATTGGTAGAAAAATCCCTTATCTATGAGGGGAACCTAATGTGAGATTCATGTGGTGAACTTGTGGTTCCATCTAGGTGGGAAAGTGGTGCAGCTTTTGAGATTAGGAAGCACTGCTTTGGAAATTTTCATCAAGGTGGAAGTGGACAGAGCAGTTAGAAGTTGGGGTTAGATTATCAGGGTGGAGACCAAGTATTTTATTATCAGTGTGGTAGGTTGTGGAACATGTGTGACCCGTGTGTATTCCCACCTATCAAGTGTTGAGCATGTGGAAGGTTATGAAACATGTAGTGGTTCTTCCAAAACCCGTGACAGTCAGGGAATGATGGAGGTCAAAGGTGGATGTTGAGTGTATCCAGGGGGTCGGTTACCCCACATTAAGTTGGCAGTTAGTGCTCCACTGGTTGTACCGATAGGGGTAGTGGACGTGGAAATCTAGCGCGTGATAATGGGCAGTGCATTGTAGGGTACACAGGCTAGAGCCCTCGGTAAATGGGTAGGCCATCTCAATGTAGTTCAGGCTACACCTAAAGGTGGTGGGGTAGGACCATCTACTATTTGAGGTATTATTCATGTAGCTTCCATGCTTTCTAGTGATTTATTTTGATACAGGTTATACTCATTATTTTATTTCTACCTAGTTCCTAGTCATGTTCTGCTTAACTGTGGAGAGATATTGTGGATTAATGTCACATGATACACTACTAGGGGTAGGAGCTGAGGACATCAGGCAGTGTAAGGGTTGTGCTCTAGAGGCTGGTGGATATCATTTTCTGTGTGATTTTATTCCTTGAGATGCTAGGTTTTGACCTGATCTTGGGGATGTATTGGTTGGTGTTATATCAATCCCATGTTGACAGTTACTGATGCTGGGTAACACTACTATCTCTTAATGGAAGCAATTATTTCCTTCGTCATGAGTGGGATTCTTGAGCAGGTCATGCAGTGACACTACGCCAGTAGTTAGGAGAACTCACAACCCAAGTAGCATTCCTTATAATGGATGATGAGGAGAAAGTTCCTCCTGTCTTCCTTTTTGTTGTGGACCAATTTCAGGATGTGTTTCTTGAGGACTTATCAGTTTTACCACCTGAGAGAGATATTGAGTTCATAATTGAATTATTTCTAGTGTCGGGGCCAGTTTCCGTTCCTCCATTACAAAGGTCACCAGAAGAGATCCATGAACTGAATGTTCAGCTAGAGGAGTTAGAGCATCAGGGTTTTATAAATCCTTTCATATCACCATTAGGATCTCCTACACTATTTTCAAATATGGCAGAAGAATCAAAAAGGCTATGTGTCAATTTTACAAAACTGAACCAGATGACATTTAGGAACTGATACCCTCTTCCTAGAATAAATGACCACTTTGATCATATCAGAGGTGCCCCAATATTTTCCATGATAGATTTGAGATCAGGATACCATCACTTGAAGGTGAGACATTATGAAATACAATGAAAAAATTTCCAAAGCTGGTACAGATTGCATGCATTTTTGGTAATTCCATTCATATTAACCAATGCTTCAACTGTGTTCATTGCCTTCATGAATTGGATATTGCACCCATACTATGATCTATTTGTTGTTGTATTCATTGATGATATCTTGATGTACTCCAGAACTCATGATGATCATGCCAAATATCACAACATCATCTTTATTCCACTAAGAAAACATATGATTTACGCCATGATATCAAAACTTCAATTTTGGATTGATAAGGTGCAATTTTTGGGACACATCATTTCTGAGTCAGGTGTGTCGGTGGATCAAGAAAAGGTGAAGGATGTGGTGTATTGGGAGCCACCTAAGAACGTATTTTATGTTCAGAGTTTTCTAGGTTAGGCCAGTTATTAGCGATGTTTTAGTAGAGATTTATCTCATTTGGTAACACCACTCATAGGATTAACCAAGAAAAGGATTAAGTTTTAATGATCAAATGCTTGAGAGAATTATTTTCAAGAGATGAAGAAGTAGTTAACTACCACACTGATTTTGATCTTACCCAAACCAGGTAAGAGGTACACATTGATAAGCAATGCATCCGGCGTTGGACATGGGGTAGTGTTTATTGAGGATTATCCATTTGTAGCTTATGGGTTGAGGCAGTTGATACCACATGTAATAAATTACCATACTCATGACCTTGAGCTAGCTGTTTTGGTTCATGCCCTAAATTGTTTGAGGCATTACATGTTGGGAGAACATTTCATAGTGTTTACCAACCATAAAAGTCTTAAATACATCTTCTCTCACTGGGATTTGAATATTTGAAAATGATGGTGGGTCGAGTACCATCAATCCTTTGATTTTGAGTTGGTCTATACAATAGGGAAAGGGAATAGTGTGTCTAATGATCTATTCTAGAAGACTCAGACTCAGGTGGTTTAAGAATGTAGTTCAGAGTGGAAGATGATGGCCTTGTTTGCTGATATTCATTTGGGGGTACATGATGGGAATAGTGTGTCTAATGATAGTGTGTTTCTTTGGGTTTCACCAAGGTTGGGTCACTATTGTATCCGGAAATAGGGCAAGATGACACCTAGGTATATGGGGCCATTTGAGATTGTGGAGAGGATCAGACCTGTGGCATACCAATTAGCTCTTCCATAGAAGTATAGTGGGATGCATGATGTTTTCCATGCTTCAAAACTTCGATAGTATCGCCATAATCAGTCTCATGTGATAAACGTTGAGGATTTAAAGCTTTAGGTCTATGTGTCCTTTGAGGAGCACCCTGTTCGTATTATGTGTCATAGTGAGAAGGTTTTGAGGGGAATGGTTTTGCATTTGGTTCATGTTCTATTGAAGCACAGAAACATTTAGGATGAAACATGGGAGTGGTAACAGGATATACAGTCCCAGTGTCGCAACCTCTTTATATTAGAAACTCAATGATACTTGAGAAGAGTATCTCGAGGATGATTCTTCCTATTATGGGATGGTTATAAGATTTAGGACCTTTATTAAGGTATTTTGTTGTTTATTTTTCAGTTTAATTCCACTCTTTTAGTCATATAGTCATTTCCCAAGGGTCATGTGAAGGATCGGTGGGGTTCTGGGCATTCAGGACACCAAAACAGAGGAAACAAGTGTTTCTGGGCATGTTACGCGGTTTGCGCACAGTTAGTGAAAACCATGTGGATCACCTCAGGTAACCGTGCAACCTTGGATAGAGGATTTCACATTATTATCACACATCTATGTAAACAATAAGGAAATCATAGGTCACCATGCGAGGGGGATATTTTCAGATAGTAACATCTGCACAGTTTTTGCATGGTTTTTCAAACCATGCAGGTAAACCATATAGCCAAGTAACATTGATAATATTACAAAAAATCCATTACAGGATTTTACGATCAAACTCAATATTTCTCCACCTTCTTCCTCCTTCAAAACTAGCGATGAGAAATTTTTCCATTTTCTTCCAAGAGGTGATTCTCCTTCAATCCTAGGCCATTTGGAGTGCCTTCAATTGGGGATTTAAGATTCGGTTATGGCCAATCGCATATTTTCTTCCTTTTCCTGATCAGGATTTGTATCATTATATTATCAACTTCCAAAGCACAAAAACCCTTCTTTTTAGTGGGAATTTGGGTGAATCTTCAAAGGGGGTTTAGATTGGGATCTAAGGCCTAGATTAAGGGTGTGTTCACTAGTGAATTCAAGTTAGGTGGTCTACAAGTGATATTCGGTAGTTTATACATGGATTTGTGCATGTAGGGATTTGTTCATGAGTTTCCCTTGTTGTGATATTGGTTTCCATTGAAAAGTTTAACCTAGTCAGTGTCAAATAATCCCAATTAACCCTTGATGATCCCTGTGGCATGCATGAAGGATGAATTGACCAATTTTAGACCACCCATTGGGTGTTCCTTCCCTCATTACTTGGGAAACAGAAATGTATGGTGTGAAATTGACTCATAATGATTTTGAGACCTAGCGAGTACATTAATTGGATTATCTAGAGGGTTATAAGGGATGGTGGATAGTTTTACCTAATGTGGTTAAAGGCTAAGGTATTACTTGGTTGAAATTTAAATAGGTTAAGTAGGAGTAATGTTAATTTAATAAGGAATTATGTTTACACTTGAATATTTTTAGAGACATAGGATTGGGAAATGGGAAATGGGGATAAAGAGTTAAGGGATGTAAATAATTAATGTGTTTATGGATTGGGGTATAAGGTTAACTTCCCATTTTTTTATTTTGTAGTGATGTTGTAAATGATATTTTATATGATTATTGGGAGGTGGTTAATTGTGGTGAATAATAAATAATAACGTGCACATGGATTGGTAAAGTGGGGTATAGACTTGAGGTTCTACGCTCACAGGTTGAGCTGGACTGAGGGTCTTGATCCACACTTAAATGCATGGGTTAGGGAAGGGGACATAGTTCTATTCCACAAATGGTTGTATTCCACTTAGACTGAGGCTTCATGGTGTGTATTATGAGGCAGTTATACTGTGATACCTAGTGAGAAAAGACCTTATTTTATTCCCATATGCATCAGAACATTAAACACTCCTAATCCATTAAACAAATGAAAAAGGTATATTAAACCATGGGATGCCTTAGTAGTGAACATGGATTTAATAGTAGTATAATTTAATGGAACAAAGTCTAGAATGGCCTCTTGAACGGTTTACCTTTACTCACTACTACAACATGGCCCTTTATCAGCGCTAAAAACCGGCATTAACAGCGCTAGAAAAGCGCTGTTAATGTCGGCGTAGATAAAGGGGGGGGGGGGGGGTCCCCTTTATCAGCGCTTCTCTTAGCGCTGATAAAGGTTCCCTATATCAGTGCTTCTCGGAGCGCTGATAAAGGACCCCTTTATCAGTTCTTCTTTTAGCGCTGATAAAGGTATCCTATATCGGCGCTTGACAGAACACTGATAAAGGGTTCCTTTATCAGCGCTCCTCTAGCGCTGTTAAATGTGTCCTTTTTCAGTGCTAAAAAAGCACTGATAAAGACCCCATCGCCTGCACCTACAAAACAGTACCTGCACACCTGCACACCATAATACCTGCACAAAGTAGCACATGCACACCTGCACACCATAGCACCCGCACCCAATATTTTGACTGACAATGGTATATACATTTACTTAACATCATGAATACAAAAAAACACATTGATATATACATTTAAAACATTGTTTTACATGGTTACATTTACAATTATTCAGAAATAGTTATAAACATTCATGTTTCATCCTTTGATATCCGTGATCCACTCTCGACGGTATTTGTTGCCGAATAAAGCATTCGAACTCAAGGAAAAAAATTCACCTATATAAGAAAACAAATATTATGTTAGTAATGCAATAATTAAAGAAATTAAAACAGTAATACGAAAGAATACATTAATATGGAAATGTGAAACTAAAATATGAAATTTTAAACTCGAAAGTTTTCATTTTCATAACAATGAAAGGGAATAATGTAAAATCAATATGTTTTTGATTGATTTATCTCATTTAATAAATACTGATTCTTTATCTAATGAAAATCTTTACCGGTCACACCGTGCGTCAGTCGGATTGAGGTGAGGTCAATTCGTACACGTCAAAAATGACTCGTGGATCATTTTCCTAAAGTATCAAAACAATCCGAACATGTTTGCCCAGTTTTCCGTATGTCATTGGTGTTGTTTTCCAAAGTTTATCTCAATTTGAAACTGATATCAAACACTTTTAGCCATACCGGTCACACCGTGCGTCGGATTGAGGTGCGATCAATTCGTACACGTCACAAATGACTCGTGGATCGTTTTACTAACGTATCAAAACAATCCGAATGCATTTTCTCGGTTTGGCGTATGTCATTGGTGTTGTTTTCTAAAGTTTATCTCAATTTGAAACTGATATCAGACACTTTATGCCATACCGGTCACACCGTGCGTCAGATTGAGGTGCGGTCGATTCGTACACGTCAAAAATGACTCGTGGATCATTTTCCTAAAGTATCAAAACAATCCGAACGCGTTTGCTCGGTTTGGAGTATGTCATTGGTGTTGTTTTTCAAAGTTTATCTCAATTTCAAACTGATATCAGACACTTTTAGCCATATTGGTCACGCCGTGCATCGGATTGAGGTGCGGTCGATTCGTAAACGTCACAAATGACTCGTGTATCGTTGTCCTAAAGTATCAAAACAATCCGAACGTGTTTTATCGGTTTGGAGTATGTCATTGGTGTTGTTTTCCAAAGTTTATCTCAATTTGAAACTGATATTAGACACTTTTATCCATACCGGTCACACCATGTGTCGGATTGAGGTGCGGTCGATTCGTACATGTCAAAAATGACTCATGGATCGTTTCCCTAAAGTATCAAAACGATCCGAACGCGTTTGCTTGGTTTGGCGTATGTCATTGGTGTTGTTTTCCAAAGTTTATCTCAATTTGAAACTGATATCAGACACTTTTAGCCATACCGGTCACGTCGTGCGTCGGATTGAGGTGCGGTCGATTCGTACGTGTCAAAAATGACTCGTGGATCGTTGTCCTAAAGTATCAAAACAATCCAAATGTGTTTTCTCAGTTTGGCGTATGTCATTGGTGTTTTTTTCCAAAGTTTATCTCAATTTGAAACTGATATTAGACACTTTTAGCCATACCGGTCACACCGTGCGTCGGATTGAGGTGCGGTCGATTCGTACATGTCACAAATGACTCTTGGATAGTTTTACTAAAGTATCAAAACAATCTGAACGTGTTTTCTCGGTTTGGCGTATGTCATTGGTGTTGTTTTCCAAAGTTTATCTCAATTTGAAACTGATATCAGACACTTTTAGCCATACCGGTCACACCGTGCGTCGGATTAAGGTGGGGTCAATTCTTACACATCACAAATGACTCGTGGATCGTTTTCCTAAAGTATCAAAACAATACTAACATGTTTTATCGGTTTTCCGTATGTCATTGGTGTTGTTTTCCAAAGTTTATGTCAATTTGAAACTGATATCAGACACTTTTAGCCATACCGGTCACGTCGTGCGTCAGATTGAGGTGCGGTCGATTCGTACACATCAAAAATGACATTTGGATCGTTTTCCTAAAGTATCAAAACAATCCAAATGCGTTTTCTCGGTTTGGAGTATGTCATTGGTGTTGTTTTAGAAAGTTTATCTCAATTTGAAACTGATATCAGACACTTTTAGCCATATCGGTCACACCATGCGTCGGATTGAGGTGCGGTCGATTCGCAAACGTCAAAAATGACTCGTGGATCGTTTTCCTAAAGTATTAAAACAATCTGAACATGTTTTCTCAGTTTGGCGTATGTCATTGGTGTTGTTTCCCAAAGTTTATCTCAATTTGAAACTGATATCAGACACTTTTAGCCATACTGGTCACGCCGTGCATCAGATTGAGGTGCGGTCAATTCTTACACGTCACAAATGACTCGTGGATCGTTGTCCTAAAGTATCAAAACAATCCTAACGTGTTTTCTCAGTTTGGAATATGTCATTGGTGTTGTTTTCCAAAGTTTATCTCAATTTGAAACTGATATCAGACACTTTTAGCCATACCGGTCACACCGTGCGTCGGATTGTGGTGCAGTCAATTTTTACACGTCACAAATGACTCGTGGATCGTTGTAATAATGTATCAAAACAATCCGAATGCTTTTCCTCAGTTTGGTGTATGTCATTGGTGTTGTTTTCCAAAGTTTATCTCAATTTGAAACTGATATCAGACACTTTTAGCCATATCGGTCACACCGTGCTTCAGATTGAGGTGCGGTCGATTCGTACATGTCAAAAATGACTCGTGGATAATTTTACTAAAGTATCAAAACAATCCGAACATTTTTTCTCGGTTTGGAATATGTCATTGGTGTTGTTTTCCAAAGTTTATCTCAATTTGAAAGTGATATCAGACACTTTTAGCCATACCGGTCACACCGTGCGTCGAATTGAGGTGCAGTCAATTCGTACACGTGAAAAATGACTCTTGGATCATTGTAATAAAGTATTAAAACAATCCGAACACATTTGATCGGTTTTCCGTATGTCATTGGTGTTGTTTTCCAAAGTTTATGTCAATTTGAAACTGATATCAAACACTTTTATCCATACCGGTCATGTCGTGTGTCGGATTGAGGTGCAGTCAATTCGTACACGTCACAAATGACTCTTGGATTGTTGTCCTAATGTATCAAAACAATCCGAACGTGTTTTCTCGATTTGGCGTATGTCATTGGTGTTGTTTTCCAAAGTTTATCTCAATTTGAAACTGATATCAGACACTTTTAGCCATACCGGTCACACCGTGCATCGGATTGAGGTGCAGTCGATTCGTACACATCAAAAATGACTCGTGGATCATTTTCCTAAAGTATCAAAACAATCAGAACACATTTTCTTGGTTTGGCGTATGTCATTGGTTTTGTTTTCCAAAGTTTATCTCAATTTGAAACTGATACTAGACACTTTTAGCCATACCGGTCACACCGTGCGTCGGATTGAGGTGCAGTCGATTCGTACACGTCAAAAATGACTCTTGGATAGTTTTCATAAAGTATCAAAACAATCCGAATGCATTTTCTCAGTTTGGAATATGTCATTGGTGTTGTTTTCCAAAGTTTATCTCAATTTGAAACTGATATCAGACACTTTTATCCATACTGGTCACACCGTGCGTTGGATTGAGGTGCGGTCAATTCGTACACATCACAAATGACTCGTGGATCATTTTCCTAAAGTATCAAAACAATAAGAATGCGTTTGATCAGTTTACCGTATGTCATTAGTGTTGTTTTCCAAAGTTTATATCAATTTGAAACTGATATCAGACACTTTTAGCCATACCGGTCACGTCGTGCGTCATATTGAGGTGCGGTCGATTCGTACACGTGAAAAATGACTCGTGGATCGTTTTCCTAAAGTATCAAAACAATCCAAATGCGGTTGCTTGATTTGGCGTATGTCATTGGTGTTGTTTTCCAAAGTTTATCTCAATTTGAAACTGATATCAGACACTTTTAGCCATACCGGTCACACTGTGCGTCGGATTGAGGTGCGGTCAATTCGTACACGTCATAAATGACTCGTGGATCGTTGTACTAAATTATCAAAACAATCCGAACGCATTTTCTCGGTTTGGAGTATGTCATTGGTGTTGTTTTCCAAAGTTTATCTCAATTTGAAACTGATATCATAAACTTTTAGCCATACCGGTCACACCGTGCGTCAGATTGAGGTGAGGTCGATTCGTACACGTCAAAAATGACTCGTGGATCGTTGTCCTAAAGTATCAAAACAATCCGAACACGTTTGCTCGGTTTTCCGTATGTCATTTGTCTTGTTTTCCAAAGTTTATCTCAATTTGAAACTGATATCAGAAACTTTTAGCCATACTGGTCACACCGTGCATCGGATTGAGGTGCGGTCGATTCGTACATGTCACAAATGATTCATGTATCGTTTTCCTAAAGTATCAAAACAATACGAACGCATTTGCTCAGTTTTCCATAGGTCATTGGTGTTGTTTTCCAAAGTTTATGTCAATTTGAAACTGATATCAGACACTATTATCAATATCGGTCAAGTCGTGTGTCGGATTGAGGTGCGGTCAATTTGTACACGTCACAAATGACTCGTGGATCGTTGTCCTAAAGTATCAAAACAATCCGAACGTGTTTGCTCGGTTTGGAATATGTCATTGTTGTTGTTTTCCAAAGTTTATCTCAATTTGAAACTGGTATCAGACACTTTTAGCCATACTAGTCACACTGTGTGTCGGATTGAGGTGCGGTCGATTCGTACACGTCAAAAATGACTCGTGGATCGTTGTCCTAAAGTATCAAAACAATCTGAACACATTTTCTCAGATTGGCGTATGTCATTGTTGTTGTTTTCCAAAGTTTATCTCAATTTGAAACTGATATCAGACACTTTTAGCCATACCGGTCACACCGTGCGTCGGATTGAGGTGCGGTCGATTTGTACATGCCACAAATGACTTGTGGATATTTTTCCTAAAGTATCAAAACAATCCGACTGCGTTTTCTCGGTTTGCCGTATGTCATTGGTGTTGTTTTACAAAGTTTATGTCATTTTCAAGCTAAGTAGTAGGAATTCACTAATCTAAAGATATGAATCATAAGAAAAGGAGATCATATATTCTCAATAAGTGTAAAGGGAGATATCAATGAACATATAAAGATAAAATAAGTATTAGGAATTCACCTTCATTGTCCTATTTGTTTACATTCTTCCATTAGGTACGATGCCCATTCGTTTCTAAAGACATTTATATCATCTTCTGTATAGGATTTTTTGCGACAGTCATAGTAGTTCTGAAAAAATATAAATACACAAAGGATTAATAATTATTTTAAATAAAGTAGTAATTATTTTCAAAAATACCTCTTCAGGGATTCTAGTTTGTCCATGAAATATGATCTCTTTCATAAATTTACAAACATAATAATCGTAGTCCTTGTCATTTGTTTGTTTCAGAAACTGCAGAAACATCGAGAAAAATAAGTAATTTGTTTGATATGTATTTGGATAGTGAAATATAATTATATATACCCAGATAATTCTCCATTTGTAGATCTTGTGGGAATTGTCGTCCTTACGCCCTTGATTCATTCCAGCCTTTAGACGATATTCATACACCGCCCTATCATAACAAAATCCTCATTAAAAGATAATATAAATTATATAACTAGATATTTAGTTCTAAAATGTTGGATCTAGTGTATTAAAAATTGAAAATCTCCATCATCTGTGGTTAGTTAGTTGGATATCCATACAGTGAATCCAAAAAATAAATCTTTGGAGTATCCAAATTGTCTGCAATGAGCATCCAATGTTCCCTAAAAACACAAAAAGAAATAAGTACTGATAGAAATGAAAATATAATTGATATGATTAAAATGTAGAGTTTTACCCTTGCATCATTGGTATTAAAAAGAGCTTGTCAGTCGTAATTCTTCTTTGAAACGTTCTGAGCAGATTTGACATCAATTCAGCCTGAAAATTAGAATCTATTTCTGTTCGTTGTGTAGAAATGGTGTGAGGACTAACGAGTCAAAATTTGTATTCATGGGAAAATCCCTTCAATTGTTTTTCATATATACTCCTGTGAAAAATATGAGATGTATTTATCCATAATTATCAAAGTATATCAGCTTCTATAAAATCAAATCATGAAAACATACCTCATGTATACATTTGTAACTGAGGCGCCTAGCCAGTCGTATGTGATGATCTCAGAAACAATGTCTGCACTAACGAAATCTATTGCTTCCACTCCGTACATATCTTTTTCACAAACAATTGTATGACTCTTTCTGTATTTCATTTTCGTATCCACATGATCTTGCAATGATATTAAATGTGGATATAGAACAGGCGGGGTGAACGCGCTCTCAGTAGATCGTTTTGATCGGTTGGTTGATCCAATGTTGGAGCCGCTCTTTTGTTTTAGCTTCTCCATTTTATCCTTCTGTAATAACATTCATCGGTTCAGCCATTTTCTAATTTAATGTTAAAGGTTCTTCTTGAAAAATGAACTGGAAATGAATACCTCCTGCTCGACATGTTTTTTTACAAGATTCGACGACCATGCAATGAATGTTCCAACAGCTTATTCCACCGTATGAATGTCGTCATCGTCATTTGGCACGGGTAGCTCAGTGATCGGCTCATGAGCTACGTTAATCGACACTTTGACAAGACCGGTTGGAAGTGGTCTTGAGTGTAGCGTGTCATTCTGCATATTGAACACCGTAGCCCTCGCTACAAGGCAATGGGCGGGAGTTGACAGATATAAATAACAGTCATTTTCACCCTGCAGAATATCATTACATGAAAGGTATCAGTGTCTATGTGATTCACATCTCACAAAAACGAATATTATAACAGTGATTACCTCGGCTAAGTTAGGTCTTTGAGGGGAATGGCTCGCCTCAATGCTGGTGAGGGGTGGATCTTCTCACGGGGGTTGTTCTTGAGTTGTTTGTTCTCTTCGCCTCTCCTCCATCAAACTCATTAGCATCTTTCCCTGAGTTTGGATTGGTTCTTAAAGGGTAGCTACTTTATCTCTCATTACATGAAATTATTTAGTTTGTTCATCCTCTTGTTTTTTTTTCTGAAAATATGTCCGGGGTGACACCCCAAAACCCACACCTCTGACGCGGCCATACTGTTCTTGCTGTTTTAAGGCCGTTGAAAGTATGTCTGCATCCGGTGCGGGTGTTGTTGATTCCTGTGACTATGTTAAATAGAAAATATGAAAAAATAAGTAATCATCGTTATTTAATAGTGATTTAAAGCAAAACAAGTTTATATTATGTCATACTTACACATGTTTCTCACACTTTTTGTGTGTTTTCATCTATCAGTTTCCCCTCTTTATTAACATGAGCCTCCATCCATAGCATATGGCGTGGAATGGAAGTGACTTGAGATTTTGCTTCATCAATCTGCATATAAATAGAGAAACATGGTTACAGTGTTGTTTTATGTCACATAAAATTATTACAGTACTTTTAAAATACATACCAATTGTTTTTCAATTGAATCGTACCCCAACCTTGCTTTACGGTAGGGGTATGCTGGTTTTGCTGCCCGTTCTTTATTTTCACCACTCAGTTGTTGTTTCATAAATAAAAACCTATCAATCAATGTGATGAATACAAGGAATGTTACACAACGTGTAACCAAACACAATGTACCTAAAAATTCTATTCCGCACGATGGTTGCAAAACGCATCCCACGTTCCTTGGGATATCAAGTGTGCATAAAGAGGAGGCGGGTGCGGCTTGATTTTCCCTTCGACATCTTTCAGATGATGTTTTGTTAAAATGCTGCGAAAGCCTCTATGAATCCTTCCTGCCAGTCTGAAAACATATTATTTGTGCGAAACATCTACTATAAATGCACTCTGCAAGAGATGATGAAGGGTTAGTCAATATTTCAATATTTCATTTTATTTTAATAAATTAAATAGATGATATCGTAATGTTACCATAATCTCTTCCCACATTAATGTTTTCAACCCGCTGACAACATGGTGCCACGACTCTACGTCAATCGGAGCGTGTTTTCTAGTGAAGATTCCAATGTAGCTACTGAACATGGATTTGTTGGGGTTTACATACTGGCCTAGCTTATTCCATCCCACCTCATATTTGATGCCTTTTGCTTTTGCCTTAAGGATTTTTGCTAAAACTGTCAAACTACAGTGCACCTGTTTTTTTGTTTCGCTGGGGTTTCATCGCTTACCATTTCCTCAGTTTCTTCATCATCATTATGTTTCTCCGAAGTGCTAGCATTGGCACTGACACCAGCTGCAACAGGTTGAGAGACCTGTTGTACGTCAGCAGTGGGACCAGCTACAACAGGTTGAGAGACCTGTTGTCTCTTAGCAGTAGGACCAGCTGCAACAGGTTGAGAGACGTGTTGTGTCTCAGGATTGGGTGCATCAGCAGGTTAAGAAGTCATTATCTATAGAACTGGTTTAAAATTTAATTTAGATCACATAAAAGAAGCAGCAAACAGATAATAACATAATGTAACACAATCTATATTACAATAAAAATAAATAACCTGATTATTGAACTCCCTTTTTTTTAAAGGCTGAAGGGATTTGACCCCTCTATCAATTATCCATATCCCTTCATTATGGTCTCCTCTGACATACAAAACGTCATCTACATTGGGACCACTGCGAAATGATTGCTAAGTACCAATGAAAGGGTCATCTTCTGTTGAATTTTCATCTGACCCTTCAGCTGTTTTGGTCGATAACAGAACAATTGACCAGTTTCAGTTTGCGGGATCTGGAACATAAAATACTTGCACTGCCTGTGATGCCATTATAAATGGTTCGTCTTTCTCCCCTTCCTTACTAAAATCAACTTTCATGAATCCCAAATCATCTATTTTAACAGCACTCCTGTTATCAACCCACTTGCATTGAAATATCGGAACTTGAAATTCTGTATAATCCAACTCCCATTTTTGTTTGATGATTCCAAAGTATTACATATTCGCATAAATTGGATTTCTGTCCTTAGCACCGGAAACATTCATCGCTTCAGCCACAAGTGTAACCCCACTATTTTGCATGGTACTGTCTTCATCATGTTCATTAGTATAAAATGTATAACCATTAACTACATAAGCATTGTAAGATAATGCATACACACTTGGTCCTCCGGCTAGCCATCGAAGTCGTTCCGAAATTGACTTTGGATTTTCTTATGACTTCTTAAAAATATGATCTCGAAACCATCCTATAAACCGTCAATTATGTGTATCTGATATCCATTTTCAGCCCTTGATGGATTCAAATGCCTAATAATTTCTTTGTGGATTTCAACATATGGGTCAACATCGAAACTGTTATGTAAAACATAAAGGTGGGCCTGCTCCCGATCTGTAATATTGATTGTGACAACCTTTCTTCAAGAAATTCCTTCACCCTCAAGCCACCTAGTGTGACAAGATTTCGGTAAGCCAATGCTTTCCACACGAGACAAGTATTCGGTACATAATTCAACGGCTTCCTCAACAATATATTGCTCTGCAATACAACCCTCTGGCCGACTTTGATTTTTGACATACCCTTTAAAAATATTCATATACCGTTCAGTGGGGTACATCCATCTGTAATGTACAAGACCACATAGTCTAATGTCTCTCACCAAGTGGACCATCAAATGAACCATCATATCAAAAAATGAAGGTGGGAAGAACATTTCTAATTCACATAATATGACGGCAATTTCTTTTTCCATAGCTGGCAATTTCGCCGGGTCTATAACTTTGCTGCATATATCTTTGAAGAAGAAACACGGTTTCGTTAATGTATGTCAGACATTCTTAGGCAAAATGAAACGTAAAGCAATTGGAATGAGATTTTGTATCAAAACATGACAGTCATGTGATTTTAGACCTTTTAACTTCAAGTCTCTCATTGACACAAGGTTACTGATATTTGAAGAATACACCTCTGGAACCTGTACGTCATTCAAGATGTTTCAAAACTGATATCTCTCCTACCTGGAAAGAGTGTAAGCAGTAGGAGGAAGAAATGTTCATTTTTCACCCTTCACTGGTGCCAACTCTTCTCGTATTCCCATCTCAACCATGTCCAACCTAGCCTTAATTCCATCTTTTGTTTTTCCAGATGTATTTAACAACGTGCCGATAACACTGTCAAATACATTTTTTTCTACATGCATAACATCAATAAAATGTCTTACATACAGAAAATTCCAGTATTGTAATTCAAAAAAAATTGATCTCTTTTTCCAACCGATTTTCGTAAGGTTTTTCGAAGCCGGTTTACCAAAATTAGTGTCCACATCTTTAACTTTCTCAAACAATTGATCGCCTATTAGTGGAGACGGTGATGTATGTTCTTCTGAACTTCCATCGAATGATGTCTTCCAAGAACGGTACTTATGTCGTCGCGGTAGAAATCTGCGATGTCCTAGAAACACAGTTTTCGATGAATGTTTCAACCTAATTGATTGTGTACCTTCTTCGCAAACGGGACAGCCTTGAGTTCCTTTAATGCTATATCCTGACAAATTTCCATAAGCAGGGAAGTCATTTATCGTCCCATACAATATGACTCTCAAAGTGAAATCTTTCTTTCTGTAAGCATCATACAATGTAACACCTAAATCCCACAATAATTTCAAATCTTCGATCAATGGAGCTAAATAAACATCAATATCATTACCCGGTTGTTTTAGTCCTGATATAAGCATAGATAACATGATGTATTTTTGTTTCATGCATAACCACGGTGGTATGTTATAATTTATCAACATAACCGGCCATGTACTGTGACTGTTGCTTTGAAAACCAAAAGGATTCACTCCACTTGTAGATAATGCAAGATGAAGATTTCTCGACTCGTTTCCAAATTCAGGATACTCATGATTGATTCTCTTCCACTGAGGAGAGTCTTCCGGGTGACGTAGTATCCCATCTTTAATTCTTGTATCTACATGCCATGTTAATTGTTCTGCAGTCTCCTCACTTCCATATAGGCGTCTAAACCTTAGAATGATTGGAAAGTACCATACAACTTTAGTAGGACTAGATTCATCTTTCTTGTATCGAGAAGCACCACACTTTGGGCATTCTTTAAGTGATTTGTGGTCCTTGTGAAATAGTATACAGTCATTCGGGCAAGCGTGTATTCATTCAGAGATCATACCCATAGAGCGTAGCATTCGTTTGGCATCATATGTTCGGCTCGGAAGCTCATTTTCTTCTGGGAGCATGTCATTCAAGAGGGAAAGTAGTTTTGTAAAACTGTCGTCACCCCACCCATTATCTGCTTTCAAATTATACAGCTTCAGTACGGCTGACAATGCTGTATATTTAGTGCAACCAGCATACAATGGCGTCTTTGCACAACTTTTTTAACTTCTAAAAAAATTTTGGGCAATCACGAAGTTCATCTTCAAAGGTCCTTGTCATTCTCAATACGATCTTCATCATCATTCACATCTGTAATCACATCCTCCATACGGTCATCTTCATTGTTCATGTTTGTAATCATATCAGATGATCCATAAAATGCAGTGTCACCCCAGTAACTACTTACATTCGTTGTTTCCCCATGTATATTCCAACATGTATAACTTTGATCTATTTCGTGACAGATCAAGTGTACTTCCAACTCATCTGGACTAATTTGTTTTGAATAACAACAGCGTAAACACGGAAAAAGGATTTGAGAAGAGTCACATGCATGATCTTTTGCAAACTTGATAAATTCTTTCACGCCTTCTTCATACACTTTTTTCAACCGATTGACATTCATCCATTCTTTATTTATATTCATCCTATTTGAAATCCATAGGATGAGTATATAGGTTAGAGGAGAAATGACTTCTTGAACCTTTTCTGGATGACCTAGAACTCCTTCTAAGGAAATAATGTGACCATGAAACAATACTTCTTAAACAAAATATGGGGAATTTATAATATTGTAATAAAGACAAATCTCTCTAAAAACACCCAAAAAAACCTCCAGATTATCAGAGTACTCCTCCTATATATTGTAATACACCAAGAAGTATTCTAAAAAAACGAAAATGGAGGTGTCTAGAAAGATATTAAAGATCTAGTTCATTAGTTCCATGAAATAGATAGAGCATTGGTGATCCCAAATGGAATTCATAAATACTTTAAATTTCCATATCGACTTTAAAAATCTATCTTTTCAGCACCCTCTTCCCAAACCCTCAACTGTTGGTACCCTGATCTCTAGAAAATTTTCAAAAACCAATAGAACCTTATAAGATGGTCAAACAAATCATCAATTATAGGCAATATGTAATTATTCATTACTGTCACCTGGATATGACTACGGTATACTGTTAAAATTAATAGGCTATGATATGAATTCATTGAAAAAAGAATTGGAAAATCCCATAGTGACATGATCATATATATAGAACCATTTCCCTAAAGATCTTCTAGCTGATCTTTTAGCTCCTCTAAATCGGCCAGAGCCTTATGATGTGATGGAATGGAAAATGGGATCTTCCTGTGAAGAAAATAGATAGAAAACGTAAACACTCATTGGGGAGGTTATTCCATGAAGTCCTCTAGAAATGATTTTGTGTACTTTTCCATGACCAATGTAATTTCACATGAAGAACACTTCTCAACAACCCCAAGGAAAACCTTGGAAAAATGACATATCGATATGAACCATAACATAGAAGCAACTTGTCATACCCTCCATGGTTATAGATCAAAATCTCCATAAAAGACATGGAATCTCCTGTTAAGAGTAAGTAACTGAACCCAATGGTGATAATAGTCATCTAGTGCACTAAATCCAATAAAAAAAATCCAAGATGACAATGAGGTCGGAAAAGACCAGGTCTAAAACATGGAATTACAAAATGTCTTCCATGCCAAGTACCACAACACAACTCTAAAAGAACATGAAACCATGACCATTTTTCCTACCCAAAAGGGTTAGGCAACACATGAAATAATTCATAAACTCTGCCGTCATAACCAAGTAATAAAAAAATATGTGAAATTAATGACTAGGATTCACCATTTTGAAATGAAACCAATACTACAGAAGAATTAAAAAAAATTCACCTTGAATTGTGGTTGGCCAAGATTATGAGTCCTCATGAATGACCTCTACTGCATTTATTTTTTCTGGATTAGACTCGTCTATGTATTATTTCCCTATTAAGAATCCCCCTTTCTTTTAGGATGTGATCCTCCACCATTTGAAGCCTCTTATTTTAACTAAGATCCCTTAAAAAAGTGGATCCTACACCACCCATTAATGGAACACCATTGAGACAAATATTTCAATTAAAATATGCCTCTCACATCAATACATTGGGAAACACCAAAAAATAGGTTGGTAGACTTAGAACAATAAGAATAAATCTGATATATTTCCTCAAACCCATCTCAAAATTAATAGCCATAAGATAATCGTTCATGTGGAGATAAAGAGATACATGAACCAAATGAAAACACCAAAACATAAGAATAACTAAATAAATCTAATGAAGTAGTGGGAAATCATAAAAACAACCCATAGTCAGGATCAAAACATAACCACAATCCCAAACCACCCATGGAAACTGAAGATTCAACACAAAGAATAGTTGGCCAAACACTTACCCATTCCAAAAATAATTAATTCATGAAAATTCAATTTGAATCAACTTAAGGAGGAGGACCCGGTGGCGGAGGAGAAGGAGGTGTCGACAACGGAGGCACCAGAGGCAGCGCAGAGGCAGGGAAGAGGCAGGGCGGAGGCAGCGGAGGTAGCAGAGGAGGAGGAGGAGGAGGAGGAGGAGGAGGAGGTCACGGTGGAGGAGGAGGAGGCAGCGGAGTGGGCAGAGGAGGAGGAGGCGCCGGTGGAGGAGGAGGAGGATGAGGCCGCAGACTAGGAGGAGGAGGAGGAAGCGCCGGTGGAGGAGGAGGAGGATGAGGCCGCGGTGGAGGAGGAGGAGGAGGAGGAGGTGGCGGCGGCCGGAGGAGGAGGAGGCGGCGGCCGGAGGAGGAGGAGATGGAGTAGGAGGAGGAGGAGGCGGCGGCCGCGGCGGAGGAGGAGGCAGCAGCAGCGGCACAGTTGAGGGCTTCCGCGAGAGCTTGACCAGATGCAGGGAGGAGGAAGAGGACCCGCAGGTTTTTAACAAATCCGCATGAGCCTTTATCAGCGCTAGTAAAAGGCGCTGATAAAGGGTGTATTTATCCGCGCTAAAATGAAAAGCGCTGATAAATACAACCTTTATCAGCACTTTTTTAGCACTGATAAAGTGGACCTTTATCAGCGCTTTTGTTAGCGCTGATAAAGGCCCGACCCTTTATCAGCACATTACTGTTAGCGCTGATAAAGGCAGGCGCATGCCTTGCCCAGTTTTGTGGTAGTGACTTGTCATTATTTATCACTTACATGAACTAGCTACATGCATTTGATATTTTTTAGACACTGTTGGTGATGGCTTAAAAGTTATACTCACACCCTAATTTGGCCTTCGTTGGGTACCTAAGTAGATTTCATGTTTGCGGGTCAAGACAAGGGCAAGGGACCTATGATAGGGAGTTCATTTGGACAAGATACATGTATGGGTGAGGTTCTATAGATGGAGTCTAGACCATTTTTGGGATTTTTCTATATTTCTTTATTTTTTGGTTTTTTTCACTTGTCATTGCAGCATGGAATGAAATAATTACTATTGAATGTGGTTGTACCCATTTTAGGAGTCCGTTATATATGTATGTTAGTAATTATTTCTTATTGTCTCTATTGTATAAAATGCATTTTGATGTGTCTTACTCTAGTAAAGAGGGTATAGTCTCCCCACATGACCTATTAGACCCTCACTACTAGTCGGAATCCTCTGCTGTACATGGAGGCATGATAGAGGTCATGTGGTGACCCAGGTTGGGGTACTATCTTAGTGAATCTAAAGTCAGGGATGTTACATGGTTGTCACTTTTTAATGTTAGGAATGGAATTTGGTTTGGAAAATATGAATTCTTGGTTAGAAAATTAATGTGTTTTACAAAATGATTTGAATGTTTATATGACATAAAGGCCCAGTTGTCACCTTTTATGACGTGAGATGCATATATATATATAAATATATATATATATATATAGTGTAAACATTTATAGATGGATTTAGATTTTATGGATTATTTTATAGGTGGTGTCTTTTTTGGGGGTATGCAACTGTTTTGGTGGTAGGTAAGATGGATCACAGGTGCGAGCCCCCCCCACATACAAAGTATTTTACCACCATGGGTCCCTGGGTGTTTTTAAAGGTTTGAGTGACAGTTGCTTTCCAGCACCGATTAGATGGGTTGGTACCCCCTAAATCTCTAAGTGGCACAGTGGGCTATGACACTAGATTGGTATGTTGAGGGAATCCTATTTGTTATATACATAGGGTCTTCACCATATGCTAGAAGGTTTTTCTAAACAATTCACATTTATGGGTCTTTCTAGGGGTGTTTGTGATCACCCAAAGTTATTATATGTATTTCATGCTTAATTTTTGGAGAATTAATTTTTCAGTTGTTTTGTTTATTTATATTCGGCCTAGACCTAGTATTATTGATCTAGGTTCGGAAAAAAAATTGTAATTTTTTTGAAAGTGGAAACATGGTGTGGATAGTTATGAAGAAGGGAACGAAAAGTGTTTATTTTTTAAAGATGTTAAAATACTATTTTTATAAATGTATTTTAAAAAAGTGTTAATGTAATTATTCCTGGAATGGAAACATATGGATTCTCTGGTGATTTCCTGCCGAGTTGTCTAGATCACACCCTAATTATACCATTCTGTGTTTGTTGACCTCAGCTAGTTTGCATATTCTTTTAATTACTCAGGTTCATGGTTCAAATGATTGTGGTTAGATCAGGGTTTTTAGTTGATGGTTTTGACCTTGAGGTCACATGGAGATCGGAATGGTTGTATCTTAGTTTGTTTTTGTTAGTTTCAATTTTTTATATTGTTTATTTGTATTTATATAACAAGATTAGTATGTTTATTTTTATATTACCAATTATTAGTTTCCTACACTTGTCTATTTTTTTATTGATCCTACTTTTTTGGGATAAATCATTCTTGGTAGATTATCATTGATGCTCGACACTAGTTTCAATCCCATTGGGATTGTGAATTCCCCTCAGGTCATACTGCGGACCAAGTCAGGTGTCTGGTCGGATGGAAATTTTGGATGGATCATGAAAAAATTGTATAAAAGGAGGATGGTTGTTTTTTTTTGTGGTGTAAGGCAGTAAGATATTATGACTGTCAGAACTATGTTGGTAGGTATTGTAAGAGCATCATGAAATCCTACTCATTTTGAATCTCAAGTTCCATGGGTATCCTGGGATTTGTTCCTTTTGTCTTTTTTGGATTAAGGGGTTACAATAGAGGTGTGTCAGGGTTATGTCCTGATCTCACATCAATTAGCGACCTGTTTGGGATCTGAATACAACGTTTAAGTACCTCATAATTATTGAAGCTTTCATGGGACATGGCCAACTACTATATTGCTAGGTTAAACATTACTACTTGTTCCTCATTCTGGTGGTTGGTATGAGTCATGTATTATCTCATTTTTTTTGTGATTCATGGTTTGTTTTGATCTTGGTTGAATGGATTAATCTTTTAAAATGAGAAAAAATTTCAAAATGAAAATTATTTCTTTCAATGGTTTTGGGATTCCCAAAATGGGTTTTAAGAGAATGTGTTTTTGAATGAAATTTGGTAAAAACGTGGTTTTTGATTAGGAAAAGGAAAGCTAAACCCTTAGTACATCTTATAAAAGTTCACATATATGAGGTTATGTATAGAAATTTCATGTTGCAACAAGTGTATAGAAGATGTGGGCGGAAGTGGATGGACACATATGTGGTGGCTCATAGGATTCCATTGGAGGGGATCTCAAACCAAAGGCTTCTCATTGATTTTTTTTACAATTTTTTTGGAATGGAAAATGATTTGAGAAAATCATATTTTATTTAAAATGTGGGTTTTTATCTTCTGAAAAATGGATTTTCGTGTTTTATTATTGGACTTGAAAGAATGTGGTTTTGGAAATTGAAATAAAATTACAGTTTTTGAAAAGAGATATTTTGATTCTGCTTGAGTATGTCTAGAATGTGAGAAAGTTTTTTAGCCTTAGATGGACTTTTGGTTATGATTTAATTGGATGTTGATTTTGGGATCTATGTTTTGATGTTGGTCACAATATTCCACCCTGAAAGGTACCAAAAGATTCTAGTGATTCATGCTCAGTTCCTTATTATTCTCTGTTGTTTCCTATTATTCATGGTGATTGAGTCCTGTTAGTTACAGTGAAGTGTCTTGAGGAAGTTGAGAGTTTCATCAGATAGTTGGGAACTCCCAAATATTTAAGATTTCAAGTTTTTCTTGGATTATTTGAGGGATTATATTTGGAGGAATGCGAGTTTTTTCCAACCATCAATGAATTTTTGGATAATAAGAGAATTGTTAAATCCAATTTGTTTTGATGGTTTATACCTAAGGAGTTGAAGATGAAGAAAATTTAAGAGCTCATAAATGTTTATCATGGCCAGTGTATAATGAGGGATTAGTTTGAACCCTTAAAGAAGCAGGTTTCATTTTCTCCTGAGGTAGGATCATAGGATCTGTTGAAGACTTCTATTTTAATTAGAGGTCATCATCCAGAGATCAAGGAACAAGTCCTCTCCTCTAGAGACCCTCGTATTGAAAAGCGGGTGGAAGAAGAATTCCTCGACGATTTGGTTTCTAGAGAATACATTGTAAATATTCAGTCTCTCACCACTTTTGAAGGTTACATATCTAGAAAAAATGGTGTACCAGAGGAACTAACCTCTAAAAATTCTCCTTCATTGATTCCAACTCATAGTTCATCAGATCATTAACTTTTGTGCCCTAGTGTGCCTGGTTTGAGAATTTGTTGTCGTCTTGTCATAATCCTCCAAAAACATACCATAATTGTAGTTTTTTGGGTAATGTAGACATGTTTTATAGGAAGAATCACCCTAAGAAGATGTTGGGATCAGAGGATGTCAATTCCTGACAGTGTGGTAAGAGAGGCTTCAGTCATCAGAGCTCCAACCATAAGTTTCAGAGTGAATCTCACCCGCACTCTAGAATCGCTAGGGATGTGGGGAACCATGGTCTAGTTTTTGTCCTTAGTGTCAGAATAGAGATGGCTGAAGTTACTATGTTTTAGTTTTCTTTTGTTATTTTAAGTTAATTATTTCATTGTAAAATAATGATGAATTTTTTTAACATAATATGATTAGTTGTATTTATTTGAATGTGTCTCTTTGAATCGTTGGTTATTCATTGAATGTGCTAAGGCCTCATGTGGGTCGGGTTCGGTTTTAGTTGTGCTAATTTGGAGATACTTGAGTCCCATGGAATTGGTAGATGGTGTTTTTAGTTTTATATTTGATTTTAGTTCTTTTTATATATGTAATAAGATGGTTGATCCCATTTTCTTGTAGTCTGTGTGTGAAATTTTATGTTTTGGGAGCCTTTGGGTGAGTTTTTTTTTTTAAAATAAATCATTTTGGTTTTGGAAGTAGGTGGAATCTGGTTAGAGCAATGTTAGGGGAAACCATGTAGCTTTGACCATAAAATTGTGTAGCTTGATTTTGGTGACTGGGACTTGGAGGACATCTTATACAAAATTAGATAAACTCTGAGGCAAGTGTGCAGTATGGTTCTGTAATCAAGAAAATGGTATATTTCAAGGTTGGCGCATGAGTTTTCAAACCATGTGTCCCAACCATGCAACTTTCCCAGATCATTAAAAATTTGAAATTCGTAGTTTCCCCCTCTGATGTTTAAACACTTAATCTGGTTTCACCTTGTGCTAGAGGTTCTTGGTTTGTGTTAGGCATTTCTGTGTTGGGCTATACTAAAGTAGTTCCTTGGTGTTAGTTGAGTTATTAGGGTTGGGAGAACCCCTAATGTCCTCCCATCATTCTAATGATGTGTTTTCTTCTCGATCGGTTAGGTGTGACTTGTGGAATGAATAGTCACCCCAAAGTTCTAGGTTTAGACCAAGCATGTTTGTGAGTATTGGTTATCATTTTGTTGGGTTACTTTATCAGGACACATAATGTTTTTTTGGGGATAATTTTCACATAATGACCATTATTTTTAATTTTGTATTTATCTATCAATGTCAGATCTTTTGGTTGAGGTTCGGGTTGAGTGTCCAACAAAATTATTTGTGTTTTGGTGGTTTCTGCTTTATTCTAGCCCCATTCATGGTTATTGTGAATATTATTGGGAGAATATTGCATGGTGGAGAGTTTGTGACACCCACAGTGTCACTATATTATGATTAAATCATTCAAGGATCATTGGGTTGGATTCTCTTGTGTTTGGAGTATCATTTTATAGTTTTTGGCCAATTTATTAGGTCACATAGTTAGGGCATGGTCTTCCCAATCTTTGAAACTAAAACCTATAAAATTATAGAATTTTCTCAGAAGCATTCACATGGTTTACACACAGTTTATAAAACTACACTACCCATTTATGCAATATATATTTTTAATTTAAAAATCATATTTAAGTTATTCTATATCCTTTTTGAATCCCTATATATTGGGTATCAACTAGATGGCGTCCCCAACATTCACCTTCGTTTTGGGCCACTTTTTGTGATATTTCTCACTGAAGGTTAGTGATTCTTCCCAATTTATTCATCAAAGCCTTCCCTTTCCAATTATCCTCATGTCCCTCTAACTATTTTTTAGTTTTCATTTGGATTTCCTCCCATATATGAACACTGATGGCTAGGTATTATGTTTTTTTCATTTTCCTCTAGATCTAGGGTGTGAGAATGGTCTGTTTGGATTATATCATTCCTCTTCAAAGGTTTTGTTGAGTTCTCACACCATAGAGGTAGGTATTTCCATGTTATTCCTTTATGATTCAATCCATTGGTACATGAGTGTCTTTAATTAATTTTTAAAATTTATTCTTATCCTTATAATACTCATGGTTATTTTATTGCAGTGTTTCTTTGTTGGTCGAATTTAATAAAAATGGGTTTTGTTGTGTTCCTTGTTTATGCCTATGTGTTTTCACACAGAATGTGTTCAATAAAATGTTATTTGAACATTTAAGTGTCAAATGGAATTATTTGGCTGGTTCATTTCATTATAAGTATTTAATTAGATTTATTATATTGTATTTGGGGCTTGTCATGTGTCATGTGGTGACTTATTATGGTTTAACTGTTGTTTGGAAAGCTTTATTGGTCATTAGAAAATGATTTTTTGCACTATTGGAAATTATATGAAATTGATGGGTTAGGTTTTAAAGGAAATTTATGGTTCTAAAAATATTTTGGGTGTCTTATAGAAACATATAGGGGAACGTTGGATATTGGCACATCCTTGGGCGCACAGAGTGCATGCATGGATATGCATTCAAATGAAGATGACACATGGAACACTTCTTCCCTTAAAAGATTCCCATTTTGTCTTTCTCCTCCTTTACTCAAAGTGGTTCTATGACTTCATAATTATAGGGGTTTCATTAAGTGATTTGGTAAGGTAACATCAAAAGTGTCCATAATGTTTGGCATGTTTGACCTTGAAACATGTTTTGGTAAATGTTGGTACTCAAATGAACACTTGGAATTTCATTAGATAAAAGTAGTTTTTTGTGTTGAATTTGGAAACTAATGTGAAATTGGTATTGTAAATTAATTTTAGTTTTATAAGTGTAATCAATGGATGACACATTATTATTTTGGGAAAGGAATGTGGTTTAGAAAATGTGAACACCCAGTTGGAAACATAACGTGTTTTACAAAATGGATTGAATGCTTATATGATATGAAGGCCCAGTTGGCACCTTGTATAATTTGATATGCACATATATATAGTGGAAACTCATATAAATGGATTTACCATTTATGGGTTATTATATAGGTGGTGTCCATGTTGGGGGTAGACATGTGTGGCGGTGGCATGTAAGATGAGTCATGGGTATGAGGGCCACCTACTTACACTATATGTTACCACCATGGGTCCTAAGGAATATTTTAGTGGATAGAGTGATGGTTTATTTCCAACCTCGATTAGATGGGTTGGTTCCCCCTTGATCACTAAGGGGGTAGGTGGTTTATGCCACTATATTGGTTATTTGAGTGTGGCCACTTGGTAATAGACTTAGGGGATTCACCATATATCGATAGGTGGTTCCAAAACGAGCACATCTAGGGGTCTTTCGAGGGATGTTTAGGATCCCCAGGGTTATTAACATTATTTCTTGGTTACTTTATGCGGCATTAATATTTTATTTTTTCAATTTATTTATTTTTATCATTGCCTTCATATTGTTTATTTACGTTTTTAAATAAAATGGAAATCTTTTTTGAAAGTAGAAATATGGTGTGTATAGTTTTGAAAAAGGGAAAGAAAAGTGTTTATTTTTTGGATGATGTGAAAAAATTATTTTTATAAATGTATTTCAAACTTGTGATAATGGAATTATTTCATGAATTATAATAAATGTATTCACTTGTGGTTTCTTTCTGAGTTTTCTAGGTTACACCCTACTTTTACCATTATGTACCAGTAGACCTGAGCTATTTTGTAGGTCCTCGTTATTGTTAGGGTTCTTGGTTCAGATGCTCGTGGTTGGAGAATGTTCATTTTTTAATGGCAGTTACCTTGAGGTCACATGGATATCAGATTGGTTGACTCTTAGTTTGGTCTTGTTTTAGTTTCAGTTTTTATTTTGTTCAACTGTATTTTTGTACCTGGATTAGTTTTTTTATTTTTATATGATCATTTATTAGTTTCTAATTATATTCTAGTTTTGTTTATTGATCATGATTTATTGGTATAAATAGTTCCCTCTAGATTATCTTTGATTCCCGACACTAGTTTCCAGCCTCTGGAGATTAGGAACTCTCCTTCGGGTCATACTGCAGATCAGGTCAGGTGTCGGTTCGGATGGAATACCAGGATGGTTTGTGACAGGATCCCAAGGTCAACTATCCCAGATGAGGGAAAAAATTGCTAATTTTTTATATAATATATCATATTTAGTACCTTCTAGAGATATTTTCTCAGAAGGGAAAGGAAAAAGGAAGTTCTATGAATTTTCAGAGTTCACTTCTCCACAGTCCTCAAGTAAGTGTGTTATTTAACTCTTCTATATTTCTTGAATATATGTGTACCAAATTATTATTTTTCAAAAATATATATGTCCCAACCAATATTTCTTATAAGATAATTTATCCACTATAAATTATTCACGATATCATTTAGTTAATTTAGCTTACCTTGTGTTGTGGTGCTCAAACCATCAATAAGTGGAGGTGGTTGAGGTGTCAACTCATCCCTGGCCATTATCGGCTGATGATTTCCCAGTGTTATCTCCATTTGATCCAAAATGGATGAAATATATTGTGGAGGACACTAAAATAGGTATATATTCAAATACTAAATTATCCTTAATGGAGGTTAGTTTTTGAGAAGATGAATACTTCTTAAAAAATTGGACACTTTTCCTTATTTTTTGTCGGGTCACATGATATTATTGGTTTTCCTACATACATCAATGGTGGAGAGTTAAGAATGTATTTAAAGAAAACACTGAAAGTGACACAAACCCACTTGTCCCATGAGGGGGTGGCCTCTCCACCTGAGGATGTGGTCGGGGAAATAGACATTACCGGCGACACAATCAAGATAGGTATTTTTCTAATAGTGGTATTATTATTTGGTAACAAAGAGATATCATATTATTTATAATTTGGATGATAAACCCCATTGAACATTGTTCTAGTGTATTCACCCCAAATCTTATAATTTCTATCCCCTCTTCTCGTGTGTGTTTTTACGACTGGGTCATCCATCGTAGAGGTCAACTCCCTTCCTACATCTTCCAACACCATGAGAATGATTCCATCTCTACGATACCTAGTACCAAAATATATTCCAATTCCTATGATGAGATTAGTTCAAGGACCAGGTTCAATATCATTTTATAGTTGATAAAACTATAAATATGGAGGGGTATTTGGAACTTAGTTTTGGAGACCCCTACCAAAGAGTGGATGAACCAGTTGTGTCTTTGTTGATTAATGTTTACCACCATTGGTTATGAGGATTTTGACTATACTATCGTTCATTCCTAGGTGATGGAGGTGATCTCTCTAAGATATAATAATAGGACCTTTTAGTTGAGGGTGGTAGCTATAGAGGCTTCATCTCCAGTGAAGAAAATCAAGGACGATGCCTTTAATAAAGCCTCCCAGTTTTAATTGTGGTGGAAAATCACTAACATTTGGTAAGGGGATTATAAATCATGGTTCAAGTTGACCAGTTTAGGAGGAGGATATGGGATAATTATTTTAATAATGGACCAAAAAATTATGAGGTGATGGGTATGGCCATGGTTAAATCATGGATCATAAGGATCAAAACACCATTTTGCAAAGAGGAACATTTGGTTGGTCACCATAAACACATATGAATGATCCATAGTCATACATACATAGTCCAAAAGGGTTTATTTAATCCTGATGTCTTTTCTGATGGGCCATGGAAGGTTTACATTGAATTGGGGCTCTCAATTCATGATGTATGATTTGTGGAAAGTGTAATATCCATAAAGGGTTTGAGAACCCTAAATGTTATGTATCTGACTAGTGAACATCTTCTCATGATAAGGAGATGTAATAAACCATTACTATAAACATTTTCTGGACCAGGGGGTCCATCGAGGATATCATGAATTTTACTATGGATTCAAAGTAGTCCCTATGTGATTTATTCCTTATTTTTTACTATATAATTGTTTTTATAAACTCTGGAGGTGAAGTGCTCAGCGATCGAAGATTAGAATTTTCTCAGGCCAGAATTTTCATGTTTTCAACCAAATATGTTTTCTGTTTCATTCAAAATTAGTTTATGGTATTGATATCTTAACCATAATAGGCTATATATTATGGTCATATAGCTTCTACAAATGTACAATATGTTTAAGGTCGTGATGCAGATGGACCTAATGTGTGGGCAGTGTTGCACAAGATAACAATTTGGGAACCCAGGGTGAAGATCACTCGAACAACCTTTTTAGCGAGAGATATTTTTTTTAAATCATGTCTCAATTATCTCTTTTCATTACTAATGAAATTGGACAATCATACTAGGGATTTCCCAGAACATTCTTAAGTGATGATTTCTGCCACATTGATGTCATGCTCACAAGGATTGGAAAGCCCCTCACATAGGGCTATGCTGACTCTAGTTCGATAGTCTAAGACCATATAAATAAATTTAATAGTCAATAAGAGAGATAAATTTTCCCTTCTATGGGTCATGAAAGGATTGAAACAACCTAAGGAACTCTATAAATGAAGTGGGTTTTATGAATTGAGATTCATAAAAGATGGCGAAAGTACCCTATACTCGGGTTAATAGGAGTAAGGATCATGGGGTCCTTTAATAAGAGATGATAATGGTTGATGGAATGAATATATTAATGTCATATAGTGGGGACATATTTTTTGTGTAGTTCTAATGTTATTCGACTAACACATGTACCTTACAGTTTAACATCATGCGATAAGGACACATTTGTTTCCTTGTAGTTTAACGCCATTGGGTATGGATATGATAACTAATGTGAAGAATTATGCAAGATATATTATGTGAACAAGTAATCTATATAAATATATGACTTATACATTATAAAAATGAGCTTTTATGACTCAAAACTTATGTAGTTGGGAGTACATTTTCTAATTGGCTGTTATAGCTGGGCCTATGATTGGGGATCCTGGTTTCACTATATATCCTATTATGGAAGGAATCAAACTACACATAGTTCATGAATGGGAACTATCTACATAGGTTTGAACTATATGTAGAGGGGGGATTGTTTCAGTTTATTGTTATATATGAGACCACAATTGAAGATCTAGGCATCAATACATATCCTGTGACGATAGGAATCATACCACAAGTTTTTCTTAGGATACCATTCTATTTAACATCATGAAAATAAGAAATAGGCTCCCCAACATGAAAAGGGAATATTTCGGATTGGAAATAGAATAAAAGTTTGGGTGTTACTACATATCCAACGGTAATAGGAATCATGTCACATGTAGTTATTAAACAAGATATACTTGAAAAATTCTGACCCCTACATAGAGAAATGGAATTTTTAGGATTTTTTCATGACTAGACCCAGGGTTGGAGACTTTGTCATCATTATGTATCCTATGTTGATTGGAATCAACTCAAACATAGTTTTTGAATGGAGATCTTGTAAGAGGCCAACACCATCAATAATGGTTCTCTTGGGTGGGTTCTATAGTAACATAGAGATATATGACATGGAAAGAACATCAACCATGAAATTTAATGACATATAGTGAGGAATTGAGCTAATATGCCTTTTTCATGTAGGGAATCCCCTACCAAAATTCCTAATATCATGTGAACTGTGATAAGTGTGAGAAACATGATCGAAAATGGTTCATCTTACCATGGATAAGTGATTATGGTGTTGGAAATGTGAATTTTCTATCATGCGGTGGTTGGTCCATGATATAGGATTCATGGATCACTATGTATCTCATGGGGATGATAGGGAATACGTACGTATTTCTAAAAACTCATGATGTTTAATTTCTGGTAGAAAGGACATCATCCATGTTGTTTAACATCATGTGGTAATGATATGGGCAAATCAACATGAAAGAAGTGGAATGTTGTGGATTAGTGGGGTCTTACCTAATGTCATATGGATGAGGGTAACCTAATGTGGAAGAAAAATAATATTGTGGATATAAATAGGAATAGTGTTTTGGGCATTACTATGTATCCCATGTTGATAGGAATCAAGTCCCATGTAGTTCTTGGAGGCCATGTAGTTTAGATTCATGCTGAAAGGTATTCGGGCATGCAGTTGGACATATTGTTATAAATATGAGGGACAAATAATTTTAATGAAGATAAAAATATGGGATATCTATAGATTAACATCAAACAATAACGAAAAGGGTTGTTGTGTAGTTTATCATCTAATTTCTAGAAAATTCTTTATACAGTTTAACATCTCATGTTTGGGATGATATTTCTTATAGTTTAACATCATATTATTAGAAATATCATTTTTATATGTTAACATAATGGGATTGTGATGTTATTTCTTACAGGTTAACATCATGTGATTAAGACAAGTATTCTTAGTTTAATATCATGAAACTAGAATGTACCCACTTAGTTTAACATCATTTGACTAGGATGTGTTTTCCATGTTTAACATCATGTGAATAAAACGTTTTTTCCTATTTTAAAATCATGATACTAGGAAATTTCAACATATTTTATCATCATGAAACTAGGTTGTGTTTTCTCAGTTTAATGTTATGCAACTAGGATGTGGGGCACTTGATGGAAACTTATGCACAATATTTCTTAAAAATATTACATTGGGGGGGGGGGGGGGGGTTGACATGTTCCCCTTACATTATGAACAATGACTGGTCTCTATTATGATAGACCTTATATATGATATAAGTTCCTTCCCAATTGGGTTCCAGATTTAGAGGCTTTATCCTCTGTGTCATTAGGGTTCTGAGATCCCAGACTAGTTCTCCTTGGAGGAATGAAAGAAGGAAGACCTTTTTATTGATAACCAGTGTGATTTAATTCTAATGGTCATCAAGTTTGTGAAATGTATGAAAAAATTTATCATTGAACTACTCCAACCCATCCTCCTCATTTTTTATTTCTCATTATCTAAGAGTTTTCTGTAAGTGGATATTAGAAGTGGGAGAAAATAGAATTCTAAAGGAAATACTACCTCAGTTATATACACCAATGAGTACAATGTTTCTTTTGTAGTAGAATGTGTGGTGCTACAGTAGGCCCATACAACATGGAGGATATTTCTTGTTGAGGAATTATTATCTTTATTCAACATCTTCAAGAGTATTTCTTAGAAAGTCTTATTGAAGGCCTCTATTTTTTCATTTTCTACTACATGAAACCAGGATGAGTGATTGAACTCAAAGAAGTACTCATGGTACATTTTGTTCAACTCCATAGAACATATGATAATGTTGTTGTATATAAATATTGCATGAGGGACCCCAAACCTTGTGATGATATAGAACGTCATAAAATTTGATGATATTATTCATTCTGAAAACCTTTTTTTTGTACTGACTCATCCCATTTAGATAAGAATTTTGTAGCAGTAAGGATGTAATTGAATGACTTAGCTATGGATCAGGGATATGCCACCACAACATTCATTCCCCATATAGATAATGGCTAGAAATATTTATCTATATATAGAAACTGTGGTGGTTGATGGATAATGATTTCATGGATCTATAATTCATGACATTTCCTAGTAAATTACACATAGTTATGTATCATGGGTTTCCAATTTTTACCAAATGTATTGGTTTTGTGGGAGAGCATGGTCCTAGATGAATGGGTGCTACCAGATCCTACACAGACTTCTTTTATGATGGTGTCTATCTCTCATTCTCTTATGAACCCAAGGAGGATTCCATTGATGCCTCAAATATAGAGGTATTTTTTATCATTTGGAATATCCCACATGGTAAAGTTCACTAAAAAATGTCAGATCTATTCCCTTCTAGATGTTTCTAACATGAGAGTCCCATTTTGGAGATATCCAGTATTGGGATCAATCAATTCAGAAGTGGATACCAGAGTATCATTCTTTATGATTATTTTGACCTAACTTTTTTATTACATGTTATATATTATGATTGATGAGACCATTATTGTGTTCATGATATATATGATCTCTTTATCTTGAGCAGGGTCAAACAGGACTGTGGTTACATTGGTTAATGTATTCGCATGATCATTTTCTGATATGGGAACAAGATGCAATCTGGGATAAGGGAACTCTGTCATCAATGTCCTAACATATCTAGTGAGAGGGGATTGTTCAATATTTTTATGGAATATTCATCATCGGTATTCTTTATCACTATCTCTAAATTCTCTTTAATATTCATGTAGTCTATCTACATATATTATTCCTATTCTAAGACAGTGATGGGAGATTTCTATTCTACCTATTTATTTAAGAAGACTTTAGATATTGAAAAATAGTAGAGAAATATTGTTTTCTAGATAAAAAAATAAAATAATTAAGACAACCTAAATGAGATTAAAATTTTCTATCCTTTTTCAAATAGGAAATTGGGAGGTTCTCTTAAAATACAACTCCCATGTCTGAGAGGTAACATGGTAATGGAACAAATCATCATAAGTGATTTTGATGTCCACTAGTGTACATTTTGGGGTGGGATGTGCTGTTAGGAAATCCACTAGGGATTTCACTTTGACCAATTTCTATGACACAAACGTGATGTCATATTATTGAAGAATGACAAAAAATCAGGCCTGATACCCCATCAACATGGGGAAACCAAGAATATATTTCAGAGGATGAGTAAAAGATATTATATAGACATTATGGTGCTACAATTAATGCCTCATATTTTTTCACATCAATGATAAGTGAAATAAAGTTATTCTCAACATCAGGGTATCATGTCTCAGTATATATCATTGTTTAGCTGAGGTATTAGTGAATATTCTCACTACATATAAATTTATTCTTTTTGAGGAGGCTCTAAGTTAGAATTCTATGTTTCCCATATATAAGATGGGTTTATTTCCCTCCACTAATGGAATCAATACCTGTGGGAGAAACATAAATAGATTGAGGATTTTTAATGGATTATTAGAAGTCCTCATACCATTTATAAGTGATTAATTATTCATTATCATGTTGAGAGTGATATATTTTCTAGAAAAGTGGGATATAAAGCATAGAATGTATGTGAGGTACCCCTATAGCACCATTAGTTATTTTAGATTCTTGGTGGGTGACATTACTAATGTATCATTTGTCTTCTCTGGTTCAATATTAATGCCACAGTGGCATACCATAAAGATAAGGAACTTCCCTTATTTTACACCCAAAGAGAATTTCAATGGATTTATCTTCAGACTGTGCTGCCCCATCGAGTTGCGGACTTTTTTGAAGATTTTTGAAGTGATCTCCTCACCATCGGGATTTAAAAATCTGGTCATTGACATATCATTTGACTAATGTTACAATTAATTATTTAATGATATGATTAATTGAATGTTTATATGTAGTGGCTGTATTATTAATATAAATAGATTGAATTGATAGAGAATGATACCTTGGGAGTATTAAGGGGAGGGGATTATTCATCTTCAGGGGCCATCATTATCTGATTGTAACATAAATACCCATCCATGATTGAAAGAGCTTGGAATCCAGAGCTACATCAATGAGGTGTTATGTGATTATAAATGGGAAATTTTCGTTTTGGAATTGTCGATAAAGCTCATTGAAATTGTAAAAGACCCAATTATTCCCGTTATTTTTCTTGAATGGGTAAATATTGGCCAACCGTCATGGGTATTATAGTTCTTGGACAAATTTTTCTTGTTTTAATTTGTAAATTTCTACCTCTACATTGCTAGAATGAGAGGGTTGTATCCTTCTAGATTGCTACTAGAATCATTGATGGTCATTGGGCAAGCCTGGATGGTGTGTAGCCACATCTAGATTTAGTTTGAGCATTTCCATATAATTCAAAGTGTACACATATTCATGTTTCATTATAATTTTGATGTAAAAATCATTCTCCTTAAAGGAAGGGAGACATTAATTAGTATAGGTTGTGTATATTCTACTATTCTGAAATTTACATTCTCGAACACATCAATGGTGGTGGAGATTCCTTGATTGACTATGGGAGGGGTGTTCTAGAGTTCATCATCTTCTTCTTCCACCCCTGATTCTGTGGAGGAATTAAAAAAAAAACAATAATCTGGGGAAATCTCAGTCACATTCGAGCCCGAAGAGATCATATAGAAATAAATTATCATCCCCTAATTTCAGAGTTGTATTTTAGAGATTCCATATTTTATTTTATTTTACACTTTCTTTGGGGACAGAAGGGGTTTCAAAATTTGGGATCAGATCTATTTCCTCGACTAGATTTATAGAGAGCACATAGTTTCTATCGGTCATACTTTAGAGATTTTGAGGGGTTTTCCCAAGAATATGGGGGTTTTAACCTGCATTTAATCATCCAAATGTAGTTTTTTACTTCCATTTTGTAAAAAACTACTTCAGAATATATGGATTGGAATTCCATAAAGGGGTCACTATCACATTGTGATCTTCTAAAATATCCAGCAATGGGGGTATTTCAATCATTGATGAAATTTTGAGGTTACCACCACATTGTTTTGGATCCAAGTAATTAGGAGAAGGACATTGTATGCAGTGTCTTTATAGATAACCATTAACATGGTATCTGATGTGAGATCTCCAAAATAATCTTTGATCTTGATCACCCCGATAGTTCTTTGCTCATGCTTATCATACCCTTGAATGGTCATCTTATTTAGAGATAAAATTCCTTCCCTATACCCTAATCCAAAGTAGGATTGAATTAGAATGATATGGATCCCATAACCATTGTTAATTAGAGACCCTAAAATATCAAAATTGTTGTGTGTACCTGAAACATAAAAGGGTATGATGTTCCCCTAGACAAAGTTTTCTTGATCCTACTCTATGAATGATATGGAGTCATGATATTATGTTAGCATGATATCCACTTGAGAGACCTTGACTACAATGTCTTCTATATCAAACTCCTATGGGCTCCAAAGAGTGTTTCCCTGAGTTATTATGAATGATGAAGCACATCCAGTATTGAGATCTTGGATGGGACAACTGACATTTGCTTTAGATTGTCGTACATTTGTGTTTGATGTTAGTAATTCCCAAGCTAGGGTTTCCACTTAATACGAGGCATAGGTTCTAAGATAGTTATAGTAGATGGGTCTAGTGCTTGTGTAAAGGTAGAGGGAGTTCTTATTGGCAGTGGCATGGGTTGTGTTGGCCTTTCATGTTGGCTGGGATAATCTCACAATCTCACCCATACTAAGTGGTCATAAAAGACAACAGGGTACGAATTACACTAGAGTGTTCTGAGTGACCTCTATGCCTATTTGGGATTTTTAGAGTACCTTCCCATGGGTATAAGCTTTATATGTGTCCTCTGTGGGGACACGACCGAAATATTTGGTGTGACCACACCCGTTTTCCTCCATATAAAAACGTCATACACATGTGGCATCTCATTTCATAGGTTGGTGTGAGGAAATCATACATGGATGAGTATTTTTCATCAGATAATATAAGTGATAAGTGTATCAAGTTAAAATAACCAAATATTATATCATCACCAGTTAAGGGATTTGTTTAGTGGGGTGGTGCCCATGTTTTTGATATCATAGGAAGTAAATATATAAGAGTCGCATCTTGAATTAGAGTAGAATATGACCCTTCCAATTTGGTCTCTTCCTATGTTTGATGGTCACATCCACCTTTGGGAGTCATATCTGACGTTACCTCCATGGGTGGAGAAACTATTGGGGATATGCGATGACTTTCTCTCAAGGTGGAAGGAGCTTGGTGAAATTATTTTTGTATCATGTAGTTGTTGAACTGTATTCACACATGAGGAGAAATATATACTAATCACCCACTTCTTCAGTCGTAGAAAAAATTATACAGGTCACCTGAACTACGGAGTTAATCAACATCCCCAACCAGAAACCAACCATGCTTTGAAAAATATATTTAAAGATAATGAATTCATGAATATTATGAGCCAACCATCTATGGAAAGAGGAGTTTTTAGGATGATCCATGAGGTTGAACACATTTGGATTCCTGATAAATGTTATATAGAGTAGGTTATTGTCCATGGATATAAGAAAATAACTGTGGAGTTGTCAATTTCTGAAAGAGTAGGCTTTATTCATCAAATCCTCAAGTTCTAGAAGACCCTTATTTTTCTATGCCTCTAACCTAGGGATTTTTTGTGGATTTTTCCACTCGACATGTGGTTTTGGTTAGTCTGGAACCTGATTAGGTTCTTTTATGGGTATTGATACTGATTTGAGAGAAACAAAAGTTGTATCTACCTTGCGCAACATTTAACCTTTTGCTAAAGGTAATAATCGTGTTTTTCACTAGTGTCCTAAATGGAATATTCAATGTGATAGTCTATTTTTTTGAATTCATGGAACCCACCTTGATATTTATTTGATATCAGAGGTGTCTACACCTCATTATTGAAATTTTTAGCATAGTTTTCTATTAATTGATTTAATGAGAGAGGGAAACTGAGAAAGTATGTAAAACCATCCATCTAGCTATGATGTTTGACACCCTCTCTTTTTCATATAACATTTTATTTTTCAAGTCAATGATTTCATTTTTTACTTAGTGTGTAGATGAACTGGTAAATGAATTGATGATTAAGTACTTCCCATCATACAATGGTTTGTATTAGAAGTTTGTTGTACCAAACAAATTTCAACCCGATCAGAGTCAGTAAAAAACAAGTCGGCTTTGTCACCTCCTGATGATCTTGAGGGACCATTATAACACTATTAAGATAAGAAATGAGTGAGATGTTTCTTTGGGTTTCCCATACTTTTAAAGGTATAGAAGGTAGTATTTCCAAATTTTGGTGAAAAAATGTGTCATCCAACCATTCGGGATACAAATTATTCTCAATATGATAATGTTTATGTTAACTATCCATGAATTCTATTTGAGTTGCTAGGGACTCGATTTAATTGAGAAATTTCAGAGGAGACATTTTTTGAGCCACCTCCCATATAAAATTAGATGGTAGCGACTAATGAGGTTGCCAGATTATAATCTCCCACTGATCCTCCATTCGTGAAAATACTAGATGATTACGCTGGTAGGGAATGGGTTTTCATCCTAATGGAGGGATGTCACGATCATATTTTCCTTCCTCATTCATGTAGACTAGATTCCTAGATGTAGAACTGGTCTGATGCTCATATTCCACTCTTGTAGGTGGATCTTCTCTTTCCAAATTTAGGGGAGGAGGGATATTCACCTCTTTCAGAAGAATACACCTAGTCAGAGTGTTTTCCTTAAGTATCTCCTCATTGAGTTTTTTGATATATTTTATCTCATTATCATATTTTGAAATTTGTTTCACAGTGGAAAGAACATTGATTATTTGGGGGTGGTGATGGGGATTTTACCACACCATTCCCTCTATCTGTAGTAGTGTTTCTCTATAGAGGTGGAAAATATGATACATGGAAGTTCCAAAATCCTGATCCTCCTAGAGATATGGGTAGATGCGGTCTCAATAAATGAATCCAGATTATCCTCTCATGGAATGTTTTTTGTACTATGTCCCTCTGCATATGTATCTTGATCCACATTACATATTCTGTTTTTGATGAAAATACTCAAAATGGTGTATTAGCAAATGGAACTACCTAAATTAGTTTCATTTCTTGAACACTTGGCCATATTGGTCTGTTTCTTCTTATAACCCCAATGAGGTCTGATTTCCTGCATCATATGATCCTCCTATATCAGCATGTTATATTAACCATAAGGTAGTTTCCAATCACGACTTTTGAATGATCCTCAAATTTAAATGATTTTCGTTAGAGTGTAAGGATTGGATGGGATTCCTATCATCGATATTTACATCCCAAACTAGATATTTCTTATTCCCTCTGTGGTAATGAAGATGATGAAAATTCCTCTAGACTGGTAGGATGGGTACTATTCCGGGCCATAATAGGAATTCCCCAATCCTTTTGTTTAGGATTTTATGGTTCTGCTCGAGTATTCGATGATTCCAAGGATTTACATTGAGATATAACATCTCCCAACCCAGTGGTATGGGTTTGATATGAAACTAAAATTGATATGCCCTATAACCTCTCAATTGTTTATGGACCTGGAAATAATGATTGGGATTTAATTGCCCCAATCCCAGTGAGATGAGGTTTGTTTGAAGCTACTACAGACATGTCCTGAATACTCTAAAGAATGGATTATATGAGGTTTGGAGGTTTTGGTAGATAGTCCCCCAACCCAATGGGTTGGGTTCTCTCCTAGAAGGCTTCTATGGAAGCTTTTACTACGGAAATTTTGAGGCAGCATGATTGGGTTCATGTTGGAGCTGAGGGAAATGGAATCCCATGATGGGAGTCTTCTTCTTCAGAACTCCATTAAGTTTATTGAAACCTATTACTCCCAGTTTAAAATGTATTCTCGTTGCTTTGAGTGGCCCAATTCAAAGATATATTGGATATCCTCTTTCATTGATTGTTTTGTATTGGTTTTTTAAAAGTGAAAACATTTTTTGTAGTGACCATTTGGATCGAGCATTACCTAAATCCTAGATTTCCATATAATCTATGACATTAAATGGTACCATATATGATGGGTTTTACTATTCCATGGGTGCGATGAAGTGTAACTGTCCATTGATTCCCCAAACACAAATACAGATACATGATGTGACTTTAACTATCAATTACTGAATAAAGGTGATGCAATGATGGAAAGAATGTTGAAGATTTTCATTATTCCTTTAAAATTTTGTATCCTGGTCCATGGATATAGATGATAGTTATAGCTAATAATTGACTATCTTGATGGTATGATGGTGACACTCATATCCTAGACAAAGGAGGTTTCCTAGAATTTAGTCACTGATGAGTTTTTGATATATTTTTCTACATATCAGGAATGCATTCCTTATCTAGATCATCTAATATCTCATAGTAAGATGTAGAAAGGAGACGTAACATGGTTTGGATGTTGTTTCATACTAACTCTCTCCATATATCAATTTTGGATTCCACTTCATCAGACTTTCACACCACCATCCGTTCAGACCACATAATGTATTTCTTGGGGTCACCTATTGACCAAAGTGGATTTTTTCTGGATGTTAATGGGGAACTATATAAAGTTGACTCTAATGATTTGATAAACACTTTATAAAAAAGAATTATAGTTTTGATCAAATATATATAGAGAGATGTATGGGCAAGGATAGTATTTCCTTGTCTGTGGGAGATATCGTTATGGGGATGTTGACCACAACAGATGTCCAGAGTAGATTCCCTTCCATTCATACCTGTACTACCATGAGGAGGACTATCGTAGTAAAGAATGTACCCTACATTATATGATGAGTCGATAGACGCATGGGGTGATCAGAATGTATCTCAAAAAACCTCAATGACATAGATATTGAGAAGACTAGGGATATGGCCTTAGTTAGTGTCATGGCCAGAATGTGCCAACCTAACTTCTAGGATTGTACAGAGATATAAGATTACTATATGACTATTTATAGATGTTTTTTATAACTATTTGGTTCCGTGAGAGTATAATCCCATATATTAGAAGCAACTGAAGTATTCGAATGAGCTTATTCATTATTGTTAAGAATATGATCTTGTCCCAAGGCATTCCCCATTATCACTAGGAGGGACTTAGTCATAATAAGGACATAAGACTTTATAGTATGTCGATAGTCATTTTCGAAAGGGAAATGATCATGTCCTAAGGACCATATCTCTTTTATGTGGTGAACCTCATTTGGAAGGGGATAATGTGTCTATATTAAATATAAATTCTCAATAGGAATTTGCTGATAGACCTCTAGAATGTGAGAATGGATATGAGCCTCCTACTATATGGACTTAGAAAGATTATGATGCTTCCTTTCATCAGTGGAAGTAGGAATATAAGTCTGGAATTCATGATCTATTAGGATATTCCATATAGATTCAATAACAAGAATATATGCTTTTCCCAAGGAATGTTCTACTCTTACATGGTGAGAACTGACCAAAATGTGAATATATGCCCAATATTGGGCCTTTGGAGTATGTGTTTAGTCATATTTGATAGGAACTTGAGCATATCCCATGGAATGTTCACCTTATCACATTGTGAGACCTATATAGAACATGGATATGAGTATGATCCTAGGCCTATGTAGTATTATATAAGGCTTTTGTGAGAGGGATATGAGTCTTTCTCAAGGCACGTGCTGGTCTCACTTAGTGAACCCTATTGAAACATTATAATGAGAATAATATAATGCCTCATCCATTACCAGGATATGCCGATAATCCTTTTTAATGAGACAATGAATATGTGATTCATCCATAGAAACCAATTATTCATAAAGTTCTTAGTTTTGTGCTACCCTAGCTATAGGGATAAGAATATGCACATGTCCCTTTAACTATAACTGTTTCGGACTATATCAGCTAAGTTCATCAGTTGTTTATAATATGTAATGGAATTTTAACAAAGTGTTCACAAGAATATAATCCATCACATTTTATATTTGACTGATATTTTGATAGATATATTTAATAGAACTGGGTATTTTATCCCACTTCAACCTTTATTTTTCCACCAAAATATATTGGTGGATTTCCTGAATGGGGGTATGAATATGCACCTCCCCCATGCCCACTGTAGGGATATACCCAGAGGCTTGTTCCATGTGATCATGTATATGAGATTTCTTAAGGGATACTACTAAATTATACCAAAATTCATCATCGGTGGTAGTTCTTATATGATCCCACTCATTATTATACAGTGCCTTCCAAAGCATATGTGTCTTCATTATTTCTCATGCATGAGGTTCTAATGAGGAAGTGTATTAGTTGGTACACCCAGCAGATGACTGAAGGGGACCAGTGTGATGGTGGTGGATACTAAGGTTTAATGGATCCCCCCTTGGTGGCCCCTAAACAAAAAGGGACCCATAGTTTTTTCCTTATTCCACCATCATAAGATATTTAAGGTGGTGTTTTTCGTACTCTAGGGATATGATTTATAAATGGTTGTATATGGTGATGAGTGCCATTAGATTTACAAAATCTTTCTTTGGATGGTGTATTCCCATCAGTTTTATCATTTAGAGACCCTCATGGTAACCCTTAAGGTATGAGATCATACAATGTTGATGGTGTTCTGGGACCATTGCATTTTCCACCTTACATTGAAGGTGACATGTTGGTGAGGATATAATAAGTCCAATAGGGGTTTGATCCATAATTTATATTCCATAAAAATCACTAAATGAATAAGTTATCTCAAATTGGGTGTTTTTGGTAAGTGTAGTAACTGCAGTCATGGTGAAAACAATGAACAAGGTCACTAATAAGTGAATCATTGTAGGCATGTTATGTTCCCAGTCAGATATGCATGGGTAAATTTTTTTTTTTATTCCAAATCCATCCATTCTACTTGAATGGAAAGGTAAAAGTGAGGATGAACATATTTCCTGAGAACCCTACCTATAGAGGGTCAGAAATAAGATCCATGTCATAGTCCACCAATAATTTTTTTGTTCGAGATAATCACGTCGGGTTCAAAACTTTTGTATCACATGGATTGAGGATAAATACTAACCCTGAAACATGAACTAAACTTTCTAATGAAAAATGGATAGTAAATCCTTTTTATCTTTCAAAATATATGATTTTGGTTAGAGATTTCTCACCTAGTTCACAATTTTTTTTCCAATGAGATGCGGATATCCTTAAAAAATGGTTTGACTATGGTGGCTTCAATATATTTCTATAATAATTTAATCTAGGCTTACCTTTTGTTTTTCCCTAACATGGAATCCAATAGAATCCTGCATCCATAAGTCGGTATGAGGATACCTTCCAAATGAAGGTGGTACTTTAGGGTTCCTGACCGAACAATTTTTAGGAAGTCATATTGGTTGAGAGGATGGGAGGTCGGGCACATCACATCCTTTTGGGAGGAATTTTTTCTACTACAGGAATATATTAAAGATTTATGATATTTTCAATAATATCTTTTTAATCTCGATATGAGACCTCTTACCCTAACAAAATGATCATAGGTTAAGTCATTTTATATGAAAAGTGGGGATTTTATTAGTGAATCCATATGTATGTAAAAGAGGTTATTCATCCATTTCCCATTGATGGGTAGCTACATATTGGTTGAAGCTATATTACATGAAAATATTATGTTTTTTTCATCCATAAAAGAATTTAATATTTCAATAATTGGATTGAGCCATTATGAGGCATCCTATGTATCTGGTTTTTTAATTGGAATCAAAACCCACATAGTTTTTTAAAACCATGTAGTATAATTTCATTCAAAAATGACATATATGGGAGAACTTGGTACTACGTATTTGATCTTGGACCTCGAGGAGATGTCATGTGGACACTTGATTTTGTAGGAATCAATGTTCTAATTGATCCATCATTTCCTTAGGACTTTCCCCAAGGTTGATAAACTTATATAGGTGTAATTTATATCATTCTTATGGAGACTTGGGCATAACAGAAAAGGATATTACATCATTTTATACAATATTTACAAGATTAAAAAAATACATTCCTGAGGACCATAGTAGATTAGTGTTTTTAGGAACATGGAAATATAATCTTCTACCATGGAGAAATATCTTCAATATCTCCCATAAAAATCTTCCCTTTTTTACTCTTACTAAAAAATATTCTTCATAACATTTGTACGGGAAACATATTAAAGGGGTGAGTTCATATACTTAGTGAGGGTAAACAAGGAAGATATGTAGACAAAACTTGAGTATAATGGTACGAGAACCTGATCATAAAATTTGGATATCGTACCCTTTTCCTAAAAGATTAAAATCAAGATTTATGGCCTAAATAATATTAGTTCACATTAAATGAATCATAACGGTATCAGGGGAATAATCCAAGAGAGAATAATAGGAGAATAAAACATGGAATGGTGGAATACACATAAGTATTGAAAATAATATGTCATTAATACCTATAAATACTTTTATAAAAAGACAGGATTCTGCTAATCACTTATGTACCTACTCTAGGCTTCGAATTCCCTCCTGTGCATCCACTTATTTTGAGCATGTGATGCCCTCCAATGTACCCTTCAGTTTCGAGTTTGTGATATCCTCCCTTTCACCTTATTTTTTTAGTATTTGGATGACCTCCTGTGTACCCTCTTTTTTGAGCTTAGGATGTCATCCCGTGTACCCTCTTGTTTGGTGCTTGGGATGCCCTCCCATGTACCCTATTGTTTTTGGATTGGGATTCCCTCCCATGTACCCTTCCAGCTCATAAAAAAATTATTATTACCCAATTAATTAGAGGGAGATATATGTCCTTACCATCACAAAATGACATCTTACATGGATGTGACACAAAACAACAAAACATTCAACATATCATGAACCAAAAAAAGATACGGGTTATGTAAACATCATATTATAACCCATGAAATGAAAGGGGTTATTATAAGCATTTAATAATATTATAAATTGTAAAAAATAGATAGTTTTTGTAATAATTTCATCATATAGTAACACATTAATGTAAGAATGTTTTATAATCATTTTATCGTTGTATAAACCATGGAAGAGATACAATTTAAATAAAAAAAATTCATGTTAACATAAACCATTCAAGGAAATAATAAAAAAGGTTTCCATGAATCATTTCCCCATTAAATCATAAACGATATAAATGGATGTCAATATAGATGTGTATGTATTTTGAATGATCACATGAAGCATTTTTTAAGGAATAAAATATTTCACTGAAAATCAATGTCTAAAACATAGAACATTATAAAAAAAATTCATTTAAAATCCACATTAATACATACAATGAAATATTTAAAAAAAATTAAAACTTTTCTTGAAGGAAATATCATTTTCAGTTTGAAAATTTCTTTTTAAATCATATAACATTTTGAAAATGTATTTCATTGAAAATAACATTGAAAACGTATAAAGGATGATTTTAATATAATTTAAAAAAAATTTAAAAATAAAAAATTTCATTAAAATATATACCCATGAAAATGAGTTTAATATATAATTTGAAAACATTTATGAAAATATTTTTAGAAAATAGGGTTGGGGAATAAAATAGATTTCTGACCAAAGAGAGAAATAAAATCAAATCTTCTTAAGAACATTTTTTAATTATATTTAGTACAAAAAGTGGAAAATGGTTTCATTATATGTTGATTTAACTAATAATCATTGGATATTAAATTTCAGTACATTTCTTGAGATATTGATCATAAAATTTCATCAATGAGAGAATAATAATAAACAATCCTCATAAATAATGAGATTGCTTCAATAAACTGTTACCACTTTGGTATATTGAATCATAATACCCATGAAATAATATAATTAAATGAATATTAAAATATCATAAAAATAAATATATTTAGGTTATAACATATCAAAGGAAAACATATACACCTCATAGAATAATACATTTGTATATCATGACATGTGTCTCAAGGAAGGAAAATTGAGGAAAAATTACTTTACTGATTTGGTAAATTTTGAACCATAAACCCCATGAAGAGAGATGAAAAAATGGATAATTAAATACCCATAAATTTAATATAAATAATCATAGAATAAATTAAATTAATGTATATGTATCCCACAAAATACACGAGTGGTTAATAAGGGACAAGTCTTGAGAAAATAAATGTTAGACTAGAAACCCCCTTAACACATGAATAACTTTTGATTTATGGGACCCTTAGAAGAATAAAATAATTTGAAAAATTGAATATCATTATTTAAAATAAATTAATTATATATAATTTCATATGGTAGTATAAAATCCTTTCAAAAATAATAAGTGGTGAATATAGCACATATCTCATAGAAATAAAAGCCAGATGAGAAAACCCTTAACTAATGTCTTGAATCTATTCGTACAGATTTAAACCTCATCTATAAAAAATATAAATTAATTTTAAATTAATTTTTAAAAAATATTATTTTATATCATAAAACATATTATTTTATTATGAATTTATATTACCAATTTATTAATTTTGTTAATGTTATATTTCAGGTAATAACAACTTTTTTTTCAGATATGTTTTCACTTGTTATACTTGATCCTATTACATAGATCATAATTTAATTATTTATAAAAGGTAAAACATGATATAAATATAATATATATATATTATATAATTATTTATAAAAATATATAAATTATAGAAATATGATATGGAATACACCGTTCATAGATATGGTAGGTTGTACGTACGCATGAATGTTGTTTCTGTTTTATTGTTCTATTGAAAGAAAAATGTAAATGAAATATATGTATATATATAATCATTATAATATAATTATTATTTAATATATATATATACAATATACTTTTACTACACACATAATTAATACATTTCATATAATGTGCGAATGACTCACATCACTTTGAGGAGGCGATAGTCCAGACGACCACAAACGATGTTATCATATTCTTATTAAATGGGAAGCATGCATGTATGTGTAATATAATAATTATAGAATCATAAAAGGATAATAAATATAATATATATATCGTATAAAAATATTAATTTCATAATTATTCGCAACCATGAAATGTGATAATGGAAGAACAAACAACATCGGTTCGTGAGTTGGTAGCCCGTGGTATAAATGAATAAAGATTGTGTATCCCATTTGGTTTACATTTTTTTTAGGTTTAGGTTTATATTTTAACATAAAAACATATCCATATATTTATGATTCCATGTTTATTATATATGGATTAAATATAATGAATTTATGGGTTGGATAAAGAAATATAACAAAAGAGCTTGTTGAAGGATGTTACCTCCTATTTGGGTAATTCCTTTGGGATCAAAACAAATGAATATCTTGTTTTCATCCCTACAAAAAGTAAGGAATCTAGTTTTATATAATTGAATTTGTGTGTATATTTATAAGGGCATGAAAATTTAAAATTTTGTGGGAGCTGTTAACAAGTGAGGTGGGGGGAGGCTTCCCTTTTATTGTGGAGGAGGACGAGCATTCATGTAAATATAAAAGAGTAATCACTGTTGACAGGTATCCCTTACAACATGTGCCTCCTATAACTATACATTTTCAATAAATGGGAGTATATGGTCTATATATGTCCAAAAAATTTCTTTTTGGAATTTTTATAGGTTATTTTCCCCCTTAGGTTATAGTTTATCCACTTAGTAAACACGTTTCGACCTTAGCCACTATAATCAATTTTAGTTGCATTAAGTAATATTTAAAAAAAAAAATAATACTAACTCAATAGAAATTAAAAATTATTGTTATTAAAAATATTTAATCCATTTTTATAAATTATAAACTTATATGTTGATGAAATTAATTTAAAATTAAACCCCTAAATGGGACGAGACAATGAGTTTTTAATGTGAAAAGTTTGAAATGTTTTTATATCCAATTTCAATGTGAAATTGAATTTGATGTGAAATTGATTCAAATAACCTAAATTTTATTAATATCTATATAATTTATCTATATATTCCATAAAAACAATTTTAAATATAATTTAACTATACAAATAAATGATTCTAAAATACAGTTTTCAATTAAAATTCAGTGTTTTACCTATTCAAAAAAATTGAAACGTCTTAGAAAAATATAAAAAATTTACAAAAAATAATTTTTGATATTAACATTTCAAAAATTAATTTTATTTTTTCAAAAAAAAATTATAAATGTTTTGAATTTTAAATTAAAATAGCTAAGCCTTATAAAAGTGCTAAAAATTATTTTTTGAAAAATATATCTTTTATCCACAAAATAGGAGTGAATCTAATAAATTTTGTAGAAGAAAAATATTATGAGTTTTAAACAGGTGATTAAATATATATATATATATATCATTAAAATAATTCATTTAAAATGGTTTATTTAATTGATTGTGGTAAAACACGTTTTATTGCATAAATATTATTTTCTAGAAAAATATTTTTGATATTTTTAATAGTGATTTATTTTCATTTCTAGTGTATTAGTTACATATTTTTTTTTCATTTGTACATGTTTAACACATATTTTCATAATTTAATTAATATTATTCTAAATCTCCATTCGAGAGGCTAGGTGAAAACTATAGAAATATTTTATCAATTAATTTAACAACATGTTGTAATTTTGAAAAAATAGATCTTGAATGTCATACAATATATTGAATGAACATAAAATTGTATATAACACATGAAAAAAAACAATGTTACATGTGTGAAAAGATATTCTCTGTTTGTTATGTAGTGTAAGATTAAACATGTGTTACATACAAGGAAAGAATAAAATTATTCATCCATATAACAAAAGATATATTCCTCGGGGAATTGAATGATAAATCTCAAAAGGTATAAATTATGTAGAAAATAATTATCATAAAATCGCAGGGTATTGAATTCTACCCCAATTGAAATTAATTTCTCCATTGAATGTCATTTGGGTTATCAATGTTCAAATATGTGAAAATCATTTTATAGAAACCCACTATGATAAAATGAGTACTAGAACTTCATTTATAAATGGAATGTTAGAAACCAAAAAGTTACCCATAGTAACTCATAACTTGGTTACCACATAAGATAACATAGGTGGAATGTGAAAATATTGACATGGAAGAGAAATATAAAAATCATGTTCAGATGGAGTGTTATATCCTCCATACCATTTTTTAATTTTCTAAAAGCCACTTTATGGCTTAGTGGTAATCGTACATTCAAAAAGAAAAAAATTTCAAAATTAAAGTTTAATTGATCAAACACCGATCAACCAAAGTTCAAAATTTGAAAATAATCCAAGTCGCACCCTCAAGCCCATCACCTCTACATGACTACTGCCAACTGCATCCACATACTAATCTTGATAAATCCAAACCTCCATCCAAGAAAAATCAATATCACGCATCACATGAAGTCACATCACTGACCCCCATCAACCCACCAACACCCAGTATATCTTCACCTTCACCATCACCGTCTTCAAAACACCATATATTCCTCATGAAAAATTCAAAAACAACATTATATAACACCTTCAATAAAATCAACCATCATCATCGTATCACCGTCATAAACAAACCGACGGCTGCAACCAAAACCATTCACCAAACCCCAAAACCAAAATTGAACACCAAAAAGAACAATCCCACACAGAAGCAACCAAAAGACCCTTCCAATGACCGTGGGGGATATACACATAAAAAACCCTTCAAATTAGAAAATTATACGACTGGAGAAGATCAATAAAAAAATGTGATCCACCTGAAGTACCGATGGCCCGCTAACATCACCTCCCAAAACCATAAATGTTTCTTCTGTTCCATATCCGACTAGGAGAGGAGAAGAGGAAACATGAGGTCGGAGTAGTGTTTAGATGGTCGAGGTCTCGTGAATGCATCATCTTCAATGATGATGAGAACTTGAGCCTCCATAATAGGAACAAAAGTAGATATAATTCTTGAAAAAACCTTCGACCACCAACCCAAAAATCCAAAAATCTCACAGTTTCCAATGCTCCAGATTCGACATGGAGTGGCGTAGCAGAACAGGAGGTCAGATTTGGGTATCGACAGCTAAGGGCGAAAACTACAAAAACCATCTACAAGACCACCAACACTCACTATGGATATGTTAACATGAAAAATATCACCTAGAATTGATGCTAATGACAAGTTTGTGTAGTCCTTGACCATCACATCGCCCTATTGAAAATTCTGAAATGGAGCACCACCAGGAGGAAGAAACTAGAGTAAAGCCATGGAAGGATGAGAAATATGTGAAAGGGGGTAGAAGACCAGGGGAAATGAAGATTTGTATGGGGAAGGCACTGAAGACTTCTCCCACCTCAAAATCGCTGATAGATGGAGAGTTATAGTGAACATTTTAAATAGAATGTTAATGATCAAAAATCCTTAAACAAATGGGGATTGCAAGAGGGCATTAATTTCAAAAAATATTATAGTGAAATAAAATTTTATTTCAAGACCCATTTTCCATAGATGATGGGTATTCATATGGAGATATACTTACTTGGTTTTATTCCATTTCATAAGAACAGTCTCACCATTTGGTTGTGCCTTGATCAATTCTCACGTTATCTCTTACTTCAAAAAATAAATATCAATTTGTTATTCCTAAAGAAATAGAATATCATGGGATCCATAAAGATATTGATATGTCATTTCATCTATTCATATCACAAAAAAATGGTTAACACATGTTATCCAATATTAATAAATCATCTTATGGTGATATAATAATATAATCTCTAAAAACGCATCTGAAGATTAACATAAACCATTAAATAAATGGTTAACCTTATAAAACATATAAAATATAAAAGTAAAAAACATTAGAAATAACTTCACAAAATTTTCACAAAATATCTTAACATTCACCCCCCTTTATATCATAATGTTTCTCTTGGTTGTCACATACCAAACATGTGAATTCATTTATCATGTTTTCTCTCAAAACTTTGTAATAACATAAATTACCATAAAACCTTATTGAAAACATTCATGATTTCTTATTCAAAATATTATTTTATATATTACATAAATAAAAAAATAACCTTTATCCATGATAACATAGAACAATTTATTAACAAATCAATAAACAGTTCAATGATATTCTGTACTATATAATTTACTATATCCATAATAATCTCTTTATCCAAGATGAACAAAATTTACTCAAAATCCGGAATAAATTAAGGGTTTCATTACATTAATAAAAATATAAAAATTCTCTTAAAATAATTTTCTATTATATCTGCACCAATAAATATTTTTTTCAAATCCTTAATGGAAAACTCATACTTCCCGATTTATGTAACATAATTCATTAATTCTAATACATATACACTTCAATCATCCAACTTTATTATAAAACCTTTACATAGACTTCAAAATATTATTCCATAATACCCCTTTAAATGAATATGAAATATTAATAATATATTAATATTACTCAAACTTAATTTTATTATTCTTTATATACATAATGTAAAATAATGTTAGAACATCCCCTACCATTCACATGTCACTTGTGGTATCTTTATCATTAATAGTAAAACCAATACTCAAACCACCTTCTTGATTCCATTCATGAGATTCCCATATAGTGCATAGATTTTCATAGTGACCATACTTACCACATCTAAAACATTCAATGTTTACCCAATTCAATTTAGTCCCCATTATTGACTAAAACCGGAAAGAATATTTCGAGGAACAACTATTATAGTAGAAATCCACATAATCATCATAAATTACATATTGGATGTCTAAATCAAAACAACTAATTACTTAATCTATGACAAATTAGTTTTATCCGAGGTACCTCAACGTTATTATCTATCAGAATCATTCATGTTGGTTTTTAAAGAGTTTGTGAAATCCTAGAGAATATCCCAGGGGAGTGGGAAACCAGTTGTGGAGAATTTCCCATTATTGTGCACTGGATCCCAATCGATTCTAGATCAATATGGTGTTTTTGAGGTTGTGACTATTATGTACATCTATTCCAGTGCCACATCAACATATAGTATTTAGACAACAATTCAATTGATTCAAAACCACTCTCTCCATCCTTTACCAAAATTCCATGGTATTTTCATATACTCTAATTCATCCATAGACTTATCATAAGAGACATCCCTATACATATTCTTAGAAATATCCCAGGGGATATCACTAATTGTTTCTAATACTAGTTTCCAAAGGCTAACTAATCGTCCCTTTTATACCAACTATGGTGAACCAAGATTCATATTCGGGGATATTACATTATATTAGATGCATATTTCACAAATTAAAAAAACACATGCCCGAGGGCCATAATAATTTAGTGTCATTGGATATGTGGGATCATAATTTTATAACATAGTTAAATATCCTCACCACCTCCCTTAATGATCTTCCCCATTTAGTACTCCTATTTAAAACCTCTATACATAACCTGGGGGAAGGAAACATATGAAAAGGTTAGGCTTAGATGCTTAGTAATGGTAAAATGTGGAGATGTGTAAGAATAATAAGAGTGTAATGTTATGAGAACAACTTCATTACAAGAGATGGTCATACAATTAATATCATGGATCAGAATCAGGAGTCATGGCATAAAGGATGGTAGTTCATAAAAAATGAATCTTATGGGAATAAAAAGCATAATAATGAGAGAATAACTAATAAATAAGACATGGAATTATTGAATACTCATAAGAATATAAAATAATTTTTCATAGATAACTACCAACACCTTCATAACATGTCAAGATTGGGAAAATCACCAGTAAACCTCCTTTGGTCTTGGGATTAACTACAGTGTACCCTATTATTTTTGGCTTGGTATTCCATATTGAGCACCCTCTTGTTTTGGGATTGGGATATCCTACCATGAACCCTCATATTTCATGATTGGGATTTTTTATCATGTACCTTATTTTTTCAGGCATGGGATTTTCTCTTATGTACCCTATTATTTTGGTCCTGGGATTCCCTTCTGAGTACTCTCTTATATAAAAATTGGGATTCGATTCTCTGTACATTATTGTTTCAAGATTTAGATTCCCACCCTTGTACACTCGTGTCTCAATATTGGGATTACCTCCCATGTTCCCTTTGATATCATAAAACATTTATCATTACCCAATGTATTAGAAGGAGATATAGGCCTCACCAATCACTAAATGAAATCTTACAAGCATGTGTCATAATATAAGAAAATAAATCATCATATCCTAATGCACAAAAAGGATGGGTTTCATAATCATCTTATCATAACCCTTGAAATAAATTGTGTATTATAAAAAATTTATTATATCATAACTTGAGAAATATATATATCTTCCATAGTCATTTCAAAATAGAATAACCCTTAAAAGGAAGTGTGTTTCATAATCATTTTATCATGATATAATCCATATATGAGAAATGAGATTCATAAACAACAGGTCGTATTAAAATAAACAATTAAAATAGAGAATAATAATGGTTTCCTTGTATCATATCCCTATTAATGAATAAACTATATACCAGGATGCCAACTTATGTGGGAAAAGATATTGAAAGACCACATGAAGCATTTATTATGAAAATAACCTTTATTTGAAAGAAACTTAAAAAAAATATTTTCAAAAAATATTTTCATTAAAAAACCACATAGAAAATATAATTTAATATTTTAAAATTCATTAAAATCACCTCATGATAAAAATAACATTTATACTATGAAATATTGTTTTTTAATATCATAAAAGATTATGAAAACCATTTTATTTGAAAATAACCTTGAAAGAATATATTTAAAGCTATTAAAACCATTTAAAACACTTTAAAACATAAAACATTTCATGAATATATTTTTCTATGAAAATTGTATCAATATATAAATTAAAAACATTAAATAAATTATTTTTAGAAGACATTGTTTTTAGAAGACTAATTTCAAATAGAATAGAGAAATAATGTCAAATTTTATTAAAAACATTTTATTAATTATCTTATGTACAAAATATTGGAAAAATGGTAAAATTATATAAATATATCATGAATAACTATTGGATAATAAAATTCATGATATATCATGAGATATTGTTTATAACATTTAATCAAAATGGGATTAATTATAAACAATCTTGATAAACAATGAGATTATAGAAATAAACCATTACTACCATAGTAATATTAAATCATAATCCACATGAAGGAATAACATTACATGAATCATAAATTATAATGAAAATAAATATATTCCTGAAATTACATGTCAAATGAAAATATATTCACCTCTTAAAATATTATAGGTTCCTAACATGTCATGTGTCTTAAAGAAGGAAAATTGAGACAAACTTAATTTACAGATTTGGAATCTTTTGGACCGTAAAAACCATGAGAGAGATATATTTAAATGGTTATGTAAATACCCATACATTTAATTATAATATTCATATAATACATTCATAGGTAGTATATACACCACACAAAATAAATGAGTTGTGAATATGGAATAAGTATTGCAAAAATAAAAGTGAAACTATTACAACTTGAGTAAATTTTGAATCATGAGACACTTTAATGAATAAAATAAATTGAAACATTAAATATCATGAAGTAAACAAAACATGATATAACATTAAATTGGGAAGTATACACACCCCAAACAAATAATAAGTGTTGAATATAGAATATATATCACCGAAATAAAAGCTAGATGAGAAAACCCTTACCTTAAGTATTTACTCTCATCGTACTCATTCATTCCTCCTATATAATAAATATAATTTTATTAAAAATATGATAAAAACCATATTATTATATATAATAACACCTATTATTTTATGATGACTTTATAGTATCCATTTATTTACAATTTCATGTAAATGTTCATTTCGAGAAATAACCGATTGGTTTTTCTTATTTGTTATGACATGTAGTCTTGATCCTCTTACATAGATAATGATATACATATTTATAGAATTTAAAAAATGATATAAATATCATAGAAATTAATTATATAATTATTCATTATAATCTAGAAAATACAGAAATATGAAATGGAATACACTGTTTATCGAGACGGTAGGCCGTACATAAGCATGAACACTGATTTCGTTTTCTTATATTATTGAATGAAAAGAAGTAGATGTCATATATGTATATATATATATATATTATATTCGATTAGAATTATTATTTCATACATGTAATATACATTTACTAAACAAATTCTTTATTATATTTCATGACATGTTTGAACGAATCACTTCGCTTTGAGGAGGTGATATTCCATATATCCACAAATGATGTTATCGTATTTCAAAAAATTGGAAGGCCTGAAAGTATGTGTTATATAAAAATTAAATAATAATATATAAATCATAAATAATATATATATATAATATAAAAATATTAATTCCATCATTTTTTCAAAACTAGAAAGGTTATAATTGATGAACGAACGATATCAGTTCGCGAGGTGCTAGTTCGTCGTACATAGGAATGATGATTTCATATTACCTTTGATTAAAGTGTGTGTAGGTGTAGTTATAATTAATAACATAAAAATATAAGTTTCTCCATTATAATGAATTTATTATTTAATAATTAAATAAGAATAATTTTTTGGGTGGAGAAATAAATAAAACAAATGTTCTTATTGAAGGTTGTTACTTCTTCTTTGGATATTCCCTTTTAGATTGCACCAATGAAATAACATGGTGTCATTTCTGCCCAAATTTTGAAATATAGGATGAAATGATAGAATTTGGGAGCTTATTGGGTTGTGTTAGGGATGAGACAAAGAGAATGCGAGCTATGAAGAAGTGGGAGGTGGGTGAGTACCCATTTATAGTGGAGGAGGAGCAACATTCATATAAATATAAAAAGGTAAAAACTATTGAGAGTTATACCATACATTATAGGCCTCCAATAAAATTAAATTATATATAAAATGGAGGATATGGTTGAAATATATCCATCTAGTTTATTCTGTAAACATGTCTAAGTTATTTGACCTCTTATGTTAAAGTTTAATCATTAAGTAATCTAGTTTTTACCTTAATTACTGTAAATATTTTTAATAACATTCTATAATAAATCTTGTAAAAAACTAATTTAACCATACTATAAATTATCAATTATTCTAATTCTATATATGGGATCCATTTCAAAAAATTTCAAACACATATGTTTCGTAAATTAATTTAAAATTAATTCTGCAGAGAAGGCTATAAAACATGTTTGTAATGTAAAAATGTTCAAAAGTTTGAAATGTTTTTTATATCCAATTTCAAAGTTAAATTGATTATAATGACATATATTGTATTAAAATATTTATAATTGATCCATATATACATTAAAACTAGTTTAAAATATAATATATCTACATAAATAAATTAGACTAAAATGAAATTTTATATTAAAATTTTGTGTTTCTCACTACTCATCAAAAAGTAAATATTCTAAAATAAATACTAAAAATTTTCACAAATAAAATTATGATTGTATGATTTCAAAAAATAAGTATTTTTAAAATTAAAATAATTATAGTTTTAAAAATTATGTTTAAAATAGTTTGACTATTAAAATGTGGAAAAAATAATTTTTTGAAAAATATATCTTTTAATGAGTAAAATTGGATTTATTAATATAAATTTTATAAAAAACACCCAAGATGAATGTAAAATAGTTTATTTGATATAATATATATATTAATATATTTCCTTAAAATAATTTATCAAAAGTGGTTTAATTAATTTATTATGTTCAAAGGTGTTTGATTGCATTAATATAGTTTTCCAACAAAATATATCATATATTTGAAAAAGTATTTTATTTTTATTTCTATTTACTTAGTCACTAAATTATTTTTATTTTATAAATTTTAAGCCATATTTTCATAATTTAATTAATCAGATTCATGACCTACATTCTAATGGATAGGTGAAAATTATAATAATATTATAATATTAATATTAATAGTACATTGAAGTTTAGTAAAACTATGTCTTATGTGTTACAGAAGTTACCAAAAGAACTTGACATTATCTATAACATAAGAAAAACGTAGTGTTGAGTTTACCCAAATCTAATCTATATTTTTTGTGTAGCATAATATTTACATGTTTTTTCATAAAAATAAATAATAACCTGGTTATTTAATATAACTCATTCTATATTCAGTGTGGCATGAAATAAAAAATATTGAAATGTCTAAAGCAGTATCAATTTTTTTAACAAAATCATCGGGTTCTAAAATGCCACTGATTAGGGTTTACCCACTATTTTGGTCTTGGATAGTATATATTCATGATGAATATAACAAGATAATTACAAATCCCTATTCCTATATGATCAATTCCCAGTTTTCGAAATAAGGGATAAAAATAATCATTCTAACACATGTGGATTTAGGACTTATGTGATGATAACACCCATTGGATATTTAATATAGAGATCAGGACATAGGATTCCATCATACATATCCCGATTAATGAAGGAATTAAATCCTACAATGTTCATCAAAACTATTAAATTTAATTTCATAGAGAAATGACATATATGGGGCCCTTGGGCACTAGATATTTGAGCTTAGAACTCATGGAGGCATCCTACGTATCAAGGTTGTAGAATGAATCAGAGTAATCATAATTCAAATTTATCAGCTCTTACACACTAGGTATTCTCAAATATTGGTATTGGATTAGGATATGAATGATTTTATAATTCAAACTCCCTAATCCGACTTGAGATATGCTAAGAGTGAGAAACAAGGGATATCATGTAATCAATATCAATTATACTGAATGCATGACTAATGTACTTGGATAGTCCCCTTAAAATTTTAAAATTTATCTTGGCCCTTGGGAAGGAATCTTACTTATCCTGGTAACATCTAGAATAATAGTTCTTATAGTTTATTTTGATTTGGGATTACACATCGAGGTTGCCCTTATATTGATGGAATATCTTATTATTCCACTAATAGGGAATTTCATAATGATGTTTACCTTATATGAAATCCATATTATATTATTCCTCTTATTAGTCCTTACACAGTAAGGTTTCCTTTATATTGGTTTCATATCAAATCACTCCGCTAATCGAGGCCTACACAGTAATGTTTCCCTTGTATGCGGAACATACCATATTTTTCCTCTTATCAGAGCATAACAACTATGTTTTACCTTGTATGTGGGACATATCATATTATTACACTGATATGGGCTTACACACTGAGGTTACCCTTGTATACCCACATGATACAAACATCATTTCCCTAGAATTATTCTTGATATAGCCTAGTTATCTACCTGAAATCTCTGATATTCTCCATGATATGTCTTGTTTTCTGGATGACATTCACTAGTGAAAACTACATTTTCCTAGTTGACATGTCTTGGGGATGTTATAATAACCAGCTGGGGATGTTTGAAGACAATCACGTGATCAGATCTGGCATGTTAAAAGGACATTGAAAAACCTAGATGACTAGTCTTGGACGCCATTGCATGATCTCAGCTGACATGTCCAAAGAGTGTTTCATGACTTGATTGACTTGTCCAGAGGACATCACATGATCCAATATGACACGTATAGATGGAATAAAATTAACTTGGTTTCAATACTACGGGGATTTAGTAGACTCTACTGGCATGTCCATAGGGAATGACACAACCAGGATGACATGTCATGGTGCGGCTCATGACTTCGCTAACATGATTTGATGGTGCCATAGGATTAGGATAGTAAACCCATAGAGTTCCATAAGACCTATCTAACATGAGATGGTGTCATTTCATAACCTATGTGACATGTATAGAGTACATATAAATACTTGTATGTCGATCTTATTGGGATTCAAAAGACTTTAGTTGTAATTCTTGATGAGAATACCATGACTTTATTGAAAAATTTATAGGGCATCGCATGATCCAAATGGTATGTCAAGGGGGCATCACCCAAAATGAGTGACATGACCTTGTGCTATCACAAAATTTTTACGAGTCATAAAAATCACATGAGGATAAATTAATCAATAATTGTTTTATTATCAAGTCTATAGTATTTATTATAGTTTTTATTAAATATATTTCTTAAACTTTTTTCAGTGTTAGCTTGTTTAGGTCACTCTTGATCCATCAGATATGTGAAATGTTGTTTGGATAACCCACTAGAGTTTCTTTGAGTGATCTCATGTGATCACAAGAAGGGGACACATAATCTTCGTGATCTCTTAGGTTGTTCCCCACATTTTTCCAATTATAATACCTTTGAGACTACAAGATTGGACACTAAGAAATGTCTACTTCAATTATTGGGTGCGCCACTGTGAGCATCCAAATGTATTCTTAGAGTATTATTTTTTTGATTGTTTAGTTGATTTATAGGCCTCTCCACCATGATTATACACTTTCTTGTGAGTCACATATATCTTAAATCTGAACTGGAGTTGGTGGAGGGATTTTGTGTCATGAGATTCACTAAATCCTACCATACATGTCGCATGATATTATTATATCAAAAGTCCATCCCGTCAACACCCAATTTTTAGGATGTTGGATAATCAATGGGTTATTGAATAATTATGATTACATGAAAATGGGAATTCACAATGTTAGGAAGATATGTATAGTGGATTTTTAAAGATCATGATGCCTATATAAATGCATTCGTATGATCTAATATGACTTGTTAGGGAAATTATGAAATATAATGGATACTTTCCAAGGGGTCTTCATGATATAATGTTATCTTGTTAGGGTGGATCGTGTGGTCAATGGTGATCACTCAGGCTATATAACTCAATTGAAATAAGATCATCATTTATTACTAACATAAGAAGCTCCCATAATTTCCCTTTTGACTTCCTTATTTATTTCACAATGGCTAAGTATCTAGCTACTTGGTCCAAGTGTTGTCAAAAATGAAAACTCTCCCATTACTAATGCATCACATGACCCAAAAAGGGTATTGTGGTGATACATGAGAATTAATGTGTAAAAAAAATTATATTAGTCTTTGCAACTAGAGGTGGAGGGAAAGTCTACAAAGACATGTCTAAGGCCCTTCATGTGATATGGGGACATGATAGCGGGCCCTTACACGACAAGGAGGACATGTTTCTAGAGATTATATAATGACTTGTTAACTACATGGTCACATCAGATGATGTTTTATGATTTCAAGAAGCTCCCATTTTTTTGGATATTTTCCTCTTTATTTTACATGTAATTTTGGGTGGTTTATTGGTGCTTACCACCTAGAATGTCATGCTACTCAAGGGATATTATCTAGAAGCCACTACTTGATTAGTGAGTGTCTTCTTTATCCTTATCAAGAACAAGGATGGATTTTAAAGTAGGTCTATATGATATTCCAGCAGTCTATGCACTACAAATGAAGTGTTCACATGACCTTGTAATGATAGTATTATAGTGTGTCCTGTTGTAGGTTACACAATCCCTGATTTTTGACCACTTTTCCATCCATTTTTTTGCAGGGAAACTAATAGCCATATTTAGGTATTTATACCTTTGTGGACTTACCGATCCTCATTTGGTGGTTGTCAACATCCTTATATTTTTCGTCATGTTTATAATCTTTTACTTTATGATATGTTTTTCAATTATAATAAATTTGAGGTCACCCATTTCTTTTGTTTTTAATTTCAAGTATATTAGGATGATTATTTCATTATAGGTATCTAAAAATGGTTCTAAATAAAATGATTATAGAATTTTTTTTAATTATTTTAATATAAAATTTTTATATAGATAATCTTGAAGAATCTAAACCTTCAGGTCCATGGGTTGGGTGAATATTTATGAGATTTATTATTTAAATCAGGTGAATAAAATTTTATTTACATCATGTTTAGATTAGAAAAATTTAACACCCTACTATATTTAGGGGAGAGGTTAGACTGTGAGGAATTAAAAAATGGTTGGATGGTATATTTAGGATTTTGAGTGAATTAATAAACCTAGAGGAATGAAATTAATGATTTATTTATTTATTCTCAAGGAACCAACTTAGTACCAAGGGGATATTATTTTTCATGAAACTATTAATAAAGTGTTATGATGGGTTGATTACATGATTTGTTTTTAAAAGTATAATTTAGAGGAAATAATGATATAAAGCATCGAGAATTTATATATTTAAATTAGGGAAACATGAATAATATTAATTATATATCTATGCACTTAGATTTTATTTTTTTCATTTAATTAGGGTTGTAATAATTTTACCAAATCTCACTTTTTTAGTATTTTTTTAACCCAAATCTTTTCTCATTGTAAATACAGTTTTATTTAAACACCTAAACATAGGTTGTTATAAGAGGTTTTATAGATTAGATGGATTTGTATGAGGAAATGGGGACATCAATAAGTTATAATTTGCAATGGTAAATGGGACCTATAGTGTGGGATGGGATGAAATCCTTTGTTATTGATCCTGTGAGGATTATTTTTAAATCTATAATATAATGGGAAAAAATAACTTCATGCATGCTCCACCAAACATAATCCCAGGGCTATCCACAAGCCTTTATTGATTTTGAAAAACAATATACAATTTTTAATTGAATTCACAAATAATTTTTTTATTGGAATCATTTTGAGGTTAAGGATATGAAATTATATCTACGTATTAGATTAAACAATTAGTCGAAAATCTTCTGAAAAAATTAAATCGAGCTATCCAATAGAAATATAATAGAAAAATAAAAAATATATTATAGAAAAAACCGGAAAAAATTAAAAAATTGCATAAAAATAAGGGAAAAACATCAATTTACAACATATCAAGGAAATTGAGTATCAATAAGTCCTTAAGGATATTCCACAATAACAATTTGTGATGTATCTCACTTATAAGGCTTTAATGATGTTCAAAAATAATAAGATAATTTATTTTAATACTGGAATCAAATTTTTAATACAAATTTTGCGTTGGAGTCCTTTGGAAGTATTCCTTTTCAATATCTCCTAATCATTATTTAATGTACTATTATTCCTGATTATATTCATGCTTTCGATGGAAGTCTTTTACAAAGATATGGTTATATATATATTATTCACCAAGGTGTAATGGAACCTCCATTTTTCTATTATGGTATGACTATAGAACCTTAATATTTTTTAATTTGTTCAAATTTGATAGTATTTCATTTAATACCATGTGGCATACACAACACAAAGCTCAAATGAATGACTATATACTAAATAAAAATTTATTTATAAATATGAATGGTATAAGCTACTCATTGGTTTGTAGAGTATGAATAGGAAAAAAACTATTATGAAATATATTTATAATTTCTTTCTTTAATAAAATTAATATTTAATCATACATTATTATCAATAGGATAGAAATCAAGGAATATTCTTTTAAGGGAAAAATATTTATTCTTCATAAATTTTTTTTATGTGCACAATGATTTTTTTATCATAATTGATAATATTAATAACAATTGGTTAACTTTTATAATGAAATGAGTATATTATGTATCTAATAAAATTAATTAATATTCATTTAATTGTATTTATTATGATTTCAATATCAATAAACCCATTTTATAAATTAAAATATTATTTCCACAAAAATATATTTTATTACATGTTTTTCATAGATATGATGATAAATTTTTAAAATTTTATAAATAATATTTGATAAAATGGAAATGATTTTTTAAATTATTATTTCAAAATAACCTTATGATAATTTTATTATTATTTTTCTAAAAAGGTTGATTTTTGAATGAATAGTGAAAAATAAGGATTTTACTAAAACTATCATTTCTTTACATTTATTCCAAGTAATTTCAATGTGAAATTTTTTTAAGGATTTGTTTTCAAGTATCCTTATTGTAATTATATTAAATATAATACATATACTTCCATGTTAATAAATATTATACATTATTTTTCTATGAAATCATTTTTTAAATGGGTATTTTTATAAAATAGGTTTTTGTTGCATTTTGAGATCCCATATTAAAATTAATTTTCACCATTTCTTGAAATTAAATCATATAAAATGAATTAAATATTTAGTATCATCATGTTCTAATTTTTTATTAGTTTGGTTTAATTTTTGGTTACATTTAATAGAAACCACTGTTTAAATTTATCACCAAAATAAATGAGAATATTGGGTTAAACTGTTATGTGAAGGGTTAAATGATTAAAAAATAAAAACAAATGTCAAACTAAAATGGTTTAATTGGTTATTATAATCCTCCTTTTATATTATCCTCAATAATCCTTAAATTTGGAACCACATGACATTATTATGACTTCCCTTTTTATATTAATAAATTTTAAGTCCAAAATTGTCACTTTCTCTCACTTATTTTGTTTTCATAACACAGATATAGATAAGAATGATATATTAATTAATAGATATGATTGTATTTATGAATAATATACTATATTTATGATTTTTTTTAATTTTATAATTATGATATAACTATATTGAAGGCTAGTGAAACATTGATGCAACACTTGTCGAAGTTATAGAAAAATAAAATAATTTATTTTCAAAAATAAAACATTATATATTTGGGATTAATTTTGGATTAAAATTAATTTAATGGTATTTATAATTTATATTTTATGGTGAAATATTTTATATTCTTATTACGTTATATTATTTATTTATTTAATGTGATGTTTTCTGAATACTTCTGAAAATAACCTTAAATTGTATTTACAGTTTAATTTTTAATTAACTAGAAAATCATAAAAATCCAATAAAAACTCAATAGGATTGAGATGTTTCTATAATATCTTTAATTTTTCATTTATGTTCCACATTTAATTTTAATTATTACTTTCATGACCTCTAAATAATATAAAATGGGTTATAATAGTTGAGGATTAATAGGGTTAGTAAGGGCATTAAACCAAAAATATAAGGTATAAAATGGAACTTTTACATGTATAATGTTTACTTTTTGAATCAATTTTATCCTTATAATCATTATATTTTAATATATATAACTTTTTATCCATTTAAATGTTCTATTCACATATTATATATTAATATTTCAGGTATCCATCAGATTGCCACCCATCACACTTATGAAAGTGAACCACATAACATCCATTCCTCATACATATTGAGACATTTATCTTGACAAATACCTTACCAAATACCTTTCTAATCATAATCCCCATGTGATATTTGTTTTTTCACACAAAAATACAAAAATATAATACTTACGGTGTAAAGAAAAGAAGGATTCATAAAAAATTGATACAACTCTTAACTGAGAATTTTCATGTTTATTTCTTCTTCCATATACCTCAAATATTATATAAACCTTTTTATATGATAAAATTATTATATTTCATATAGTATAATTCTATTATGATCGTCTAACAACCCTTTTCCATATTGATTTCCTTATTATGTGGAATAAAAACATTGCTCGTATGTACCTGTGGACTACCACATACACAAAGTGAGGTGATTTGTTTTAATGTATGTATTTCATAGATAAATTTACTGTTATATTTAACATATAAAAATTATAATTATTTCATGATTAAAATTATTTATATGATGGGTTAATTAACCCTTTTTCTTTGGTCAACCTACCAACATTATTTTTAAATTACTAACCAACAATCCTCAAGATGTTCGACATGAATATAATCGATTTTGTAATTATATAACACATATTACTATTTTTTTATTTTACTAAGGTAAAAAACCAATATTTATTTCTTAATTAATTATATAATTAATATGACATTAATATATAAGAGGTATATAATTTAAGCAGTGATTTAGACCCAAGGTAAGATATTTATCATGTCAATTTCCTTTCATTGAGGCTCGTGTCATGTTCAACACATATTTTCTTCTTTGTGGTGTATATACTACCATAACAATGTATTTATATATTAAATAAACTAAAATTTATGTTTTCTACAAATAATTTTCATGTTCACTACTTCAATAGACATTTGATTCAATTTTCATCATAGCGGTAAGTGAAATTATTCTAAATATATTATTTTAATGAATAATTTCAAAAAAAATTATTCTATATAGTTATTTTTAAGTGTTTCAAAAATGTTCTTAATTAATCGTAAATGGTTTATAATGTTTATTTTTAAATATTTTGTTTCTTTCAATAGAAAGGATTAAAAATGAATATTTATAGTATCTTTTGTATGATTCATTTTTTGTGTTTTTAAAAGTTCCAAAATATTTTTTTCTTATTGTATAATACTTAAAAAACATTTAATAATATCATTCATGTTATTAATTAAAAATATTACTTTAATGTTTTCCATGATTATTTTCTAGGAAATAAATTTGATCAATATTTTGTGAATTTTTAGTTTTAAAATGTTTATCTATAGAAGAAAAAAATTGTTGTAATATTTTGGAGAAAAATGAAATTTTTATTTACCATGGTCTTAAATTCAATTTTAAATGGGTTTTATGAAAATATCCAAGATATTTGTTTATTCATTCTATGTTTCTTTAAAATTTTATTGAAATTATAGATGATCACCACACAAATCTATTGATGAGAGATCCCAATATATCTCTCTAATGAATCAGGTATAGTGATAGAGTAATCTAGTGATTTCTTACTCCAATGATCTATGAGAATTATCAAATTAAGAAATTACATTAAATGTTTATTAAAAAATTAAATGTATGAATAATGTCACAAGCTACATACATGATATTCTCATATTGGTCTTCAAAGATAATATATTAATTTAAATAGGCATGAAATTGAGATTATGTTTTAAAGGAATGTTTGTAACATCCTATTATTGTTTCAGGTATTGATATACCCACTTCTGTTATATTAATAATATCTTACGTTAACTGGAAAAAATGGGTTATTAGTGAAAAGTTTTGTTTTTGTTAAACATGACTTGTAATTGTAAAATGCCCAATTAATAATATAGAATATTCAATTAAATATTTTTTTTGATTTAAACACTAAATATATATGAGTTTTATAGGTACGAAAAGTCTTGGGGAGGACAGAATAAAAATATTAAATATATTGTTTTAAGAATGAGAAATTTATTCAAGATAATTGAATGACTCCAAAATGGTCTGTTATATGAGAAATTTGAGACCACAATTATGTTTGAAATATGGTGTTTACCATAGTAGGGGTTTAATATACGAAGGCACCAGACTTTTGGATGGCTCACTCATGAGATAATGTTTTTAAATAATATTTAATATATTATTTATTAAAAATAATAAAATATCATCCAAACAGTGTGTTGTATGAAAAATCTGAGACCACTGATGGGTCTAGAATGAGGGGTTTACCCTATAAAGGTTATAACATTTGTTTGTGTCAGGTTTTTGGATGTCTCGCTCGTAAAAATAACATTTTTTATTTTAATTAATTAACACATCTAATTTTTCTTTATTGAATCATTAATATATATCAAACCATTTATCGTTTGAGAAATCTAAGACTAACATTGTGTCCAGAATGAGGTGTTTACCCTATATGGGTTATACATTTAATGTGCAATAGATGTTTGGTGTCAATTAATTTTTAAGTTAAATAATTAATTTTTTTAATTTAATGATTAATCAGAATTTAATGAAATTTAATATAATTTCGTATTTTCTCATTCAACTTCTCCAAGCGCACATCCTCCATTGAAGAGGCGTTCAATTTTCAAAAACTCTTGTTTCATCATCATTTTAATCCATTTTAGTTCCAATTCATTAATTAGAATGAATGAATAACATCGTCATCAAACATATATGGAATCGCAGATTGAATAAGGTATTTTAAATGGGGGTTCTCAAACCTAAGCTTTTTGGGTTTTTAAAATCTGAAAACACCTTTCCCTTCTACATTTCATGATCTCATAGAGTTAATGCAACTAAGATCTTACTTGCACACAATGGTTGGACATGTTTTGATCACTTCCTCCTTCCACAGTCATGTTTGGCGACCTCCTATGTGTGGCTCATTGAGGTTTCCATTTTATTTATTTTATTTATGAAATTTATTTATTATTATTCCAATATTCTAAAATCAAAAACTTTTTTGTTATTGATCGGAATTGCATGATGTCGGTACCGCTAAATACATCTTGATGAGAAAAATGAAATAGTATTTTTTGTAGGCAGCAAGGTATTCCTCGATCTATTTTTTTTTCACATTTTAATGGATCTTTGAAAATAAATTATTTAAGGATAATTTCTAAATTATAAATTGATAATTTATGAAAAATTATCAAAAAATAATTATACATGGATAAATTGTTAAATAAGTTATTAGAATATATATATGATAATCCCACCAGATTATCAAATGAATTTTTAAATAAAATTATCAAATGTTTTTTATCAGATTATCGTACGTAATATTTCAGAAGATATTTTTTTGTGGATTTATCAAGGGATAATTTATAAATCATTTATATGATGATCGTTTAGAAATATTAAAGCATAATTATGTGTCTTATTAAAAATTATTATAAAAAATTATTAATGGATAATTGTAAGGTAAATATAATGTGTCAAGGATTATTGAAATTTTTATGTGATAATTACATGTTTTATTGAAGGATTATATTACAAAATTATTAAAGGATAATTTTGAGGTATTATTAAAGATAATTGTAAGGTTTAATAAAGGAATATTTTCTGGAAATATTTATGGATAATTGTAAAGATTAATCAAATGATAATTTCATTAAATTATCGAGGGTAATTTAATTTTTTTATCAAAATATAATTATGTAAAATTGTCAAATAATAATTATGAATAATCAACTAATGATAATTTCCTATTTTTTAAAAGGATAATTATAAATAATTATCAAATGATAATTACAATGAATAATTGTGAGATTGCCAAATGATAATTATTAAAAGAATTTATCCAAGGATAATTATTTAAATTATATATGAATAATTATAAAGGACTACCACATGTGTTATAGTTTTATTTTAAAGATATTATAATATACCATGTTGTTTATAATTATTATGAAGAAAAATATTGTGAACATGTTCATTGATATAAAATGATAATTTGGAATTTTGGAAAGGATATTAGAACTATCACCGCATGTGATAATCAAAATGGTAATTTGAGAATTATAGAGGAGAGAGAAGTTATTACCACATGTAATAATTTAATCGATAATTTGAAATTATCCAAGAGAGATAAAATACTATTGCATGGAATATATTAATCAGTAATTTGAAAATTATATATGAGAGAGAAAATATTATTTCATGTAATATTTTAATTAATAATTTTAAAATTATCCAAGAGAGATAAAATATTATCGCATGTAATATTTTAATCGAATTTTTCTCGAATTTTCCAAGAGAGAAAATGTATCATCGCATGTGATATCTAAATTCCTTTTGAAAAAAGTAACTTGTATTGGTTTTTGGAACCCTTGATGAACATCGACCATCAGTGGGTCGATGCTTATGATAATAAGTCTGTGAGGAGGTGTATTAAACCACATAGGATGGTTTATCCTCACTAATAACATAGATGAGCTTGAGGAAGGTGGTTTCATTATAATTAGCCAAATTGAATATCCTTATATTGCATGTTGTATCTCAATTGTTGATTGAAATTTAATTTCTAAAATATTATTTCAATTAAATTTATAAAAACTCGATTAAAGTGAATAAAGAAACTAGAAATGGGGTTTGGCATGGATATTTGGAAATCACTCGATTCCATTGAATTGAGTGTGTTTATGGAAATTTCTAAATTTAAACTGTTTAATTTAAGTTGTGGATTTTATAGATATGATTTAAATTAAATTGGTGAATTTAATAGTGGAAATAAATTGTGTAATGATATAATTGGGTTTTAATGGATCTCAAACTAGTGAAAATGGTTTATATTTATTTGATAGAAACACAATTGTTTTATCTTGTGAAAAGGCATTTTTTCGAATAAAACCTATTTTAGGTTTTAAATGGAATGAAATTAGACCTTTTAAAATGGAATAATGGGATTGATTGTATTTTTAGGAATTCTTAAAATAGTTTACCCATAATGTATGAGAGCATTCTAGCCTTAGGTAGTTAGTGAGTTATTTGGATACACTTTATGCAACAACAACATTCTAACATACGTGAAGTGGGTCAAATCCCCGATGGGTTGGTAACGAGTCTCCTTTGGCCAGTGTTATAGGGAAGTGTCTATACACAATTTTCTATGTTTAGATAGAGAGTGCAGAATTCTATCGCTGGTTAATACTATCATAGGCTTTGGATGATGACCATTTTTCTTGCTTATTTATTCATATTTGAGATATAAATGTATGACAATGTTTGTTTGAACTGCTTACATTCCTGTGGAGTTTATATAAATAGTTTTATATAAATTTTATATATAATCCACTATTTTATAAATATTCCATAATTTTTAAAATCATTTCTTAAAAAATTTATTTCCATCATTTGAAAATGTATAACATGTTTTTTAAATATTATTTTGAATTTCCTAAACCTTTTATTTGAAAACTGAACGATTTTATTTGGATAATTTATATATAGAATCTGTTTTGGATTCTTTTATGTTATCCTACTGGGCTTAAGCTCACACCCTATTTTTTCCATTGGGTGTTTATTGAATTGCTTCTTCTAGGTTTGAGCAAAGGAAAGGGATCTATTAGAGGTGGATCTAGCTATTGACCTCTGGTCTTGGTGAGTTGTGTCCTTAGAGAGCATGGGGGTTTTTTACCATTTTAGTACATTTTATATTGTGATTTGGGATGGTTTATGCCTTGTTGACTTCTAGTACATTACTCCCAATAGAGTTTCTATTGTTTATATATATTTTCTTGTTTCTTTTCTTCCACATTTTTGGTGGAAAGTCATTCCCACTTGGATGTTGTGTGATGCCAGGTGCTAGTCGCTGACCTGTGGGGATTGGGAACACCCTTCAGGCTATGTTAAGGCTGGATCAATTATTAGTTTACCTGGGTACCCTTTCTAGTTCGTGAAAAAATGGTATCAAAATAAGGTTAAGAATATTTCCTTGATGATAGTATGCATTTTAGTATTTTTATCATAACTTATGAGGAATTTGCGATTGAGTGACTTTCCATCTCTCACTACAATGAACCTTAAGTCACCATGGGTGGTTAGGAAAAGATGTCTTATGGTATAGTTATATATTTTTCCCTATTTTGATTTTGATAGAGTTAAATATAAATATTTTTTATTCCTTATGTTGAGATTATTTTATCTTGTTACTCTGTATGAGTGTTAATATGATTTCATTCCTATTATATGTTGATGTTTTGTATCATCATGTCTATGAGGAGATGTGTGAATCGGATCCCATAAGGGGATACTGCTGAGCCTTAGTGAGAAAATACTCCAGTGGACCCGATCCTAGTTGAGGTGATTTTGCACACAATCCAAGCATTGGGATAGGCACCACCTCTTGTCCCCATTCTGAATCTATATATGGAACCTGGGGGGATAATCTTGGTAATTTTTATCAAGAATTATTTTACCAGAAACGACCAGTTTTCAAATGCTCCACCAATCCTCAACATGCAGGGGAATGGTTGTGAATGATTGAACATTTGTTTGAGATCTTGGAGACACAATATGAGATTTTGGTGATGTGGGTCACCTTCATGTTGGGGGGACCAAGCAATGGATGATGGGTTACAATAGTAGTAGAAAAGAAACATGGGGGGTTATAGTGGGAGAAATTAGATGTTATTTTCACTAGATACTTTTATCCATAGTCAACGGTGTTGGCCAAGGCTGTAGTGTTTTTCATGCTTGAGTTTTCTAACCAAAATGTGGCTCCTGCAGATGATTTGGTCACATTCAGAAGTTCTTCCAAAACGTTTCCACTCCATGTAATGGCACGAGATCATGAGATCCTTCAAAAACTATTGGGAAATCAAATAATTTACATGTAAAAGATTTCCATCCATAAGTATTAGGAACAAAGATTCTTTAGGTAGTGGAAGAGTATCTAGAAGAGGATAATATAGGTTCAACGATCAAGATAAGTATCATTAACATTGCTTTATCTTTAGCGACTACCCTATTTGATACGAGTTCATATCACTTGTTTATTTAAAACCTTACCATTAAGCTTCTTAATATTCTTATGGAGCTTTTAACTTGTGAAATTGATATAAATATACCTCATGGTATAAAGAGAGAGCATGGTCTCTGTAATCCCCCTTGGGTATTCTCTCTATCAGCTATCAAACCTGCTTGAAGTATTTTTGGTACTCTACTTAAATTATCTTAACATCATATTCTGGATGGATAGGCTCATTATGAATAAATCCTGAATTTATTGTTATCTTAGACGGATCTACATTACTACAACCAGTGGTGTGCCTATTTTCCTTCAAGAAGAATGTGACCCAAGTTTGCGCAGAGCCAGAACTTCTTATTCAAAGTCGGGGAAAGTGATATCAGTGTTTACTTTTGATCTGGAGTGAGATTCAGTGAGTGGTGATCTGCCACCAGTCATTGTTGAGTTTTCCCGATGTGTTTTCTTATTCCTTATTTGATTTTCTGTCGGTAAGGGAGGCTGATTTTTCTATTGAATTAATGTTTGGTACTCAACCAGTTTCTTTTCCCTCTTACCAAATCGCTCCAGTTTAACTGAAAGAATCAATGTCCCTGTTGGACGATCTTCTTGGGAAAGCCTTTATTCACCCAAGTGTGTCATTTTGGGAGGCTCCGATTCTCCCTTCCATTAAAGAAAATGATTCTCTTTAATCTTCTCTTCTCAAGATGATTCTTTAAAAATCGAAGCTTGTTGATGAATTTCATAAGAATTAGAGACTCTCTTTATGGTGGGGAGACTGATTCCCAGTGGCCATTCTCCAAAGAGGGTGTTCTGTGTTATCGAAACTGTTATGTTTCACCGTTCAAAACAAGGAAGGATATAATTAGGGATTTACATAATTTCCAATGGGTTGTGCACCCCAGAAGCTCTAAGACGTTCTATGACTTGAAGCAGTATTTTTGGGGACCATGTATTCTCGAATATTTCACCCCTGTTGGGTCATCAATGGTTTGGGAGGCAAGAGAATATTTCTCCTCAAATTTTGGGACATTTTGAGGTTGTGGATCAGGTGGGGAAAGTTACTTACCATTTAGCGCTACCACCACAACTAATGTCAATACATAATGTGTTCCATATATCACAACCATGAAAGTATTTTTCTAATACATATCACATTTTGAGATGGAGTGATCTTGAGATTGAAACAGATTTATCTATGACTAAACGACTAGTTTGGGTTGTTGATTATGAGACAAAGGTACTTCATGGGAGGACGATACCTCTGGTCTGTGTGAAATGGCGTCATAGTTATTATTCTCATCAGACGGGAGATAGGATGGCATAAATGAGAGAACAATGGCCTTGTCTTCTTGTCATGGAGGCTTCTTAATAGACTTTATAGGGATAGAAAGTTCTTATGGTGGGGATTTTGTAACATCCCATTACTGTTTTAGGTATTGATAAACCCTCTTCTATTTGATTAATAATATCATATGTTAATTGGGAAAAAAATTTATCAGTGAAAATTTGTTTTTTTGTTCAACATGTCGCACAATGTTAAAACACCCAATTAATACTTTGGAATATTCAATTAAATTTTTTTTTGAGTTAAACACCATTTATGAATGAGTTTTTGAGGTCAGAAAAGTCTTGGAGAGGACAAAATAAAATTATTAAATATATTGTTTTAAGCATGAACAATTTATTCAAAATAATTTAATATCTCCAAAACAGTCCCTTGTATGAGAAATTTGAGAGCACTATTATGTTTAAAATATGGTGTTTACCCTAGGAGGGGTATAACATATGAAGGCGCCTTACTTTTGGAAGCCTCGGTTATGAGAGAAAGTGTTTAAATAACATTTAATAAATTATTTATTCAAAATAATGAAATATCTCTCAAAAGGTGTTTCGTATTGGAAATCTGAGACCACTGATGGGTCCAGAATGAGGGATTTACCCTAGATAAGGTATAACATTTGTAAGAATTGGGCGTTTGGATTTCTCTCTCACAACAAATAACACTTTTTATTTTAATGAATTAAATATTCTGATTTTTCATTAATAAATAATTAATATCTCTCAAACCATTCATAATTTGTGAAATCAGAGACTATCATTGTGTCTAGAAGGAGGTACTTACCCAAGAGGAGCTATAAATTTAATGCGTAATGGATGTTTGGTGCCTGTTAAGTTTTAAGTTAAATAATTAATTTTATTAATTTAATGATTAATCAGAATTTAATGAAATTAAATGGAATTTCTATTTTTTTATCTCCTTCATCTTCTCCACTCTCACATCCTCTATTGAAGAGGCATTCTATTTTCAAAACCTCCTATTTCATCATCATTTTAATCTATTTTAGTTTCAATTCATTAATGAGAAGGAATTAATAACTCTGTTATTAATCATAGATTGAATTCACTATTGAATATGATATTTTAAATGGGGGTTCTAAAATATGCATTTTTAGGGTTCTTAATATCTATAAACACCTTTCCCTTCTATATTGCTCAATATCATAGAGTTAATGCAACTCAGATCTTCCTCACACGCTGTAGTAGCAATTGTTTTGATCTCTTCCACCATCCACAACCAAGTTAGGAGACCTCCTGTGCGTGGCTCATATGAGGTTTCCATTTTATTTATTTTATTTATTTAATTTATTTATTATTCTCTAAATATTATAAATTCAATAACATTTTTATTAAAGATCAGAATTACAAGTCGTCAGTAGCGTTGAATTCATCTCGAAGAGCAGAATCAAATAATATTTTTTTTTGTTTTGAAGGCAGAAAGATATTCCTTGATCCGATTTTTTCACATTTTAATGAATCGTTGAAATTAAATTATTAATATATAATTTCGAAATAATAAATGGATAATTTGTGAAAAATTATCACAAAATAATTATGCATGGATAAATTTTAAAATCTGTCACTTGATTATATAACTAATAATCCCACTAGATTATCAAATCACTTTTTAAATAAAATTATCAAATGTTGTTTATTATATTATCATATGTAATATTATAGAAGATAATTATTGTGGATTTATTTAGAGATAATTTATAAATCTTTCACACGCTGATTTTTTTTGAAATATTAAAGCACAATTACGCATCTTATCAAAAATTATTAATGGATAATTTTAATTTAATTATCATGTGACATCGATTATTGAAATTATAATGGGATAATTAAATATATTATTTGAGGATAATTGTACTAAATTATTAAAGGATAATTGTGAGGTATTATTAAACCTAATTGTAATGTTCAATAATAAAATATTATCTAGAATTTGTCATTAATAATTGGAATGATTAATCTAATGATAATTTCATTAAATTATCGAGGGTAATTTATTAAAAAAATTATCAAAAGATAAATACGTAAAATTGTAAAATAATAATTATGAAGAATCACCAAATGATAATTTATTCTTTTTCTTTAAAGGATAATTATAAATAATTATCTAATGATAATTAGAGTGAATAATCGCGAGATAATCGTGATATTTCCAAATGATAATTATTAAAAGAATTTATCGAAGGATAATTATTTAAATTATATATGAATAACTAAAATAGGCTGCCACTTGTGCTATCATTTTATTTTAAAGATATTATAATATCAAATGTGGTTTATAATTATTCTTAGGAAAATATTTTGAACATATTAATTGACATAAAATGTTAATTTGGAATTTTATCAAGGAGATTATAACTATCATCGCATGTGATAATAAAAATGATAATTTGCGAATTATTGAGGAGAGAGAAGTTATTGTTGCGTGTAACATTTTTATCGATAATTTGAAATTATCGAAGAGAGATAAAATATTATCATATGTAATTTTTTAAGTGATAATTTTAAAATTATCCAAGAGAGTGAAAATATTATCACATTTAATATTTTAATTAATAATCAAAGAATTTTCTAAGATAGTTAAAATATTATCGAATGTAATATTTAAATCGATAAATTGAAAATTTCCTATGAGAGAAAATGTGTCATCTCATGTGATATTATATTTCCTTTTGAAATAAAATAACTGGTATTCGTTTTAGGAACCTTTGACAAACATTGACCATTGTTGTGTCGATGATTAGGATAATAAGGCCGTGAGAAGGTGTATTGAACCACATATGGTGGTTTATCTTCGCTGCTAACTTTGACGACCTTGATGTAGGTTGTTTTATTCTGATTATCCAAATTGATTATACTTATCTTGATTGATTTACCTTAATTATTGATTTAAATTCAATTTCTCAAATATGATTTCAATTAAATTGAAAAAAATTGATTCCAGTGAATCGAGATATTTGAAATGGTTTTGGCATGGAAATTTGGAAAACACCGGATTCTGTTGAATCGGGTGTGTTTATGGAAATTGCCAGATTTAAATTGTATAATTTAATTTTTGTATTTGATGAAAATGTTTTCAATTAAAATTTTTAATTTAATTTTGGAAATACATTTTATAATGATAGAACTGGTTTTTAATGGATTTCACAATGGTGAAAATGGATTAAAATGATTTGATAGAAACCCGGTTATTTTATCTTGTGAAAACGGAATGTTTTTGAATAAATCCTATTTTGTTTTAAATAGAAATAAATTGGAAGTTTTGAAATGGAATAATGTGATTTATCGTATTTGTAAGCTGTCTTTAAATAGTTCACCCATCATGTAAGGGTGAATGCAAGCCTCAGGTAGTTAGTGAGTTATTTGGATACACTCTATACAAAAACAATATTATAAAACATACTTTTCGTGGGTCACATCCCCAATGTGTTGGTGACAAGTCTCCTTTGTCCAGTGTTATAGGGACATGTGTATACTCATTTTTCTGAGTTCACATAGAGAGTGTGGAATCCTATAGCTGGTTAACACTATCGTACCTTTTGGCATATGACTATGTTTCTCGCTTGTTTATTTATATTTTAAATATAAATGTATGCCATTGTTTGTTTGAACTTCTTACATTCCTGCTGAATTTATATAAAATATTTTATATCAATGTTATACATAAGCCATTATTTTAGAAATATTCCTTAATTTGTAAAATAATTCCTTAAAATATTTATTTCCATCATTTAAAAATGTATAGTATGTTTTGTTTAAATATGATTTTGAATTTCCAAACTTGTTTATTGGAAAATTGTATGATTTTATTAAGATAATATATATTTGTAATATTTTATGGAATCATTGGTTTTATCTTTCTGGGATTAGGCTCACACTGTACATATTCCTTTGGGTATTTTTAGACATTCTTCCTCTAGGTTCGAGCAAAGGGGAGGGGTCACTTAGGGGTAGATCCTCTTATTGACCTTTGGTGTAACACCCCGGGTAAATAAAGAATATGACATTTTCACATTTATCCATATTTGTGAATAAAATATTAATATAACTTTAAAGGGTATTCTATGCTCAATGGCGTACCTAATACAAAAACAACGAGTTTCTTGGGAATCTTACGTTGCACTCTAATAATAAAATAATATTATTTTAAATTGTAGTTAACGCCTAGCCGTTGTAATGTTGGGAAAGAACAGAACTAACTAAAAAATGATTTTGTATGTTTGTCAAATATTTTTACTTTTTACAATAAATATTAGAGGATTAAAAATGCGAATGAATCCAATTTTATGCATAAATATTCTAATATTCTTTAAAAGGTCGATTAACCGCCTTTTGATGTCGAACCTCTTTTAAATCCACTTTTTGACAATTTTATGTTTTATATTTGACAAAATAAAATTCTTCTTTAGAATCAGGACATCAAAATTTACTTTGTGTAAATTTTTGGTATTTTTCCGATAATGTTAATTTTTTAATGAATAGTGAAAAATGTTGTATTTTAATTCAAAACCTCTTTTTAATCCAATTTATTTATATGATTAGATTGTATTTAGAATTGGTTTCAAAGTGAAATTAGAATATATTTTTACCATTTAATCCAATAGTGGTTGATAGAAGTAATTTCATCTTGCAATTGGACTTAAACTAGTGTCAATCTTTTGATACTTATTGTTTCATAAAAACACGCTATTTGCTCTGACAGCGGGATTTAATTATTAAATTAATTAATTCAACTTAAATTTTTTGAATTTTTTGAAGTATACTTCATTTTTGAATTTGGAATATCAAATATAGATTAGGGTGAAGTTTTGGTATTTTTCTGAAAAACTTTGATTTTTGATGAATAGTGAAAACACTAAGTGGTACTTATAAAAACTGATTTTCCGTTTAAATGATATTTTACCACCTCTGTGTTTTTAATTTCAAAAATCTGACCTAAATGGTTTTCATTAATAAGTAAAATGTGGTTCAATGGGATTAAAATAATTTTTTGGTGAATATTAACTTTTAAGTTTATTAATCGCGATTAGAGGTAATTAGTGTAATTTAAGGTAAAAATAATGTTTTAATAATATGAAATGACCTAGAAAAATGTCCTACCCTCATTGGATGTTTCTTTTCCGACCAAGAAAATCCATGTGTCAACTTGGGGACCCCATTGAGAAACTTTGTTTGGAAAATGTCATTAATACCTTTTTATTTAATGTTAAAATTAAAATGTCACAAACATGTATTGTTTTACTAAAATAATTTTTATATGGGGTTATACAAGTCATATTTTTGACTATAAATATTAATTAGAAAGATAAAAATATTTCCTACTTCATGATTGTTTTTTTATAATTTTTAGACACTAAATAAATTAAATTATTTATGACACCATGATGATTCAGTGATTACCTCATTATTTAACGATTTAAATAAAATGAAAACATAATGTAAATTCTAAGAACTAAAATTGTCACAAACCTATTGTATGCATATATTTCGAACCCTAATAACCTTATCCTAGAATTATATCAATGTGGGACCTTTAAAATCCGAAAATAATTTTATAATAATGTAAACTTTTATAACTTTCCAAGAGTGCCCCTCCTCTCCTCTTATAAAAGGCCCCCACCTCTACCACCTTACACACACCTCTCAAGCCTTTGGCTTGGCCAAACCCTGCCCATTTCATCTATACAAATCCCTATATTCATCATTGAATCCTCACTTTGGGCATAATCCTTTCCAAGAAAGCCTTTGAGCTCAAATCAAAGAGAGTTACCCGATTTAAAGGTAGTTTCCTCTCTTGGGTTCTTATGTTTTATTTTACTTCTCCAACCCTCTAAACTCTTTTTATTCATTTATTTTGTAACAAAACCAGTATATTCAATATACTAGGATTTTTTTATGTGAAGTATTCTAGCTACACTTACACACACCTTCTTCTAATGGTTAAAGAACATACTGTTTCTGTGCATGGCGAATTTCTGCCTCACGAAACGATGATTGTTAAATCTTCTCTTAACACCTTTCATGGTGGCCATTATGATGTCACTATATTTTATATATGATATATATGGTATTTATGTTTTCTATATTCTTCTGAGTTTTATATTTAAAACATGCCTTTCTGCTTTTCATGTTGTGCAAATGCGATAATTTCATACGAGGAAGTGTGGACAACCGCCCCCTCAAGTGATGTGACCCGTTCATGCAATACATGGAATGTATAAATAATGAAATTAGTGAAAATATGTGACCTATATAACATATATATTATTCTGGAACTATAATATATATCTCTATCAATTATTTTTAATTACATTAATATGAAAAATAAATGAAAGTAGCGTTCATGCGTACGTACGGCCTACCGTCTCCATTAACGTTGCATTTAATTTATTTTTATCCCCAAATGTTATGGAGTAGTATAAAATGAATATGTACTGGATATATATGTTATTTAAATCATTAATACTATTCTGGATATGATTTACTTATAGCTACATGGACAATAATTTTCAAACAAGTTCATTTTTGACTCATGTACCAAACATCGACAAAAACGTCTGATATGAAGTCACATTATTAACCAATTATTATAACATTATAACATGTGATATGAACAGAATAATAATATTTAAAAGTTTTCCTTAAGAAATTATAAATTTACCAAAGTTTATTATTCAGTAATATAAAGAAACGAACAAGACAAGTCGGACTTGAGGTAAGGGATCCTACCCCTCTATTTCTTTTTAAGTACACTCTTTTATATCATTCCTTTTAAGATCATATTTTTTATTATTGGGCTGTTATTTTATATTAATATTACTGTAATTTTTATTTTCATATGATGAGAGACCCTATTTTCTCTCATAAATCCATTTTGGAAGTTTTTAGTGGCGCTGTTAGGCTGCCGAATTTTCATAAGAGATCCAACCTCTCTCTTTCTTTTTAAGTACTCCCCTTTATGTCACTTCTTTCAAGATCCTCTTTGTTATTTTGGGGTATGTTATTTTAGATTCCTATTTCTATACATTTTATTTTAATATGATGATAGACCCTATTTGATCTCATCAATCCATTTTTGAAGGTTTTAAGTGGTGCCGTTAGGCTGCCGAGTTTTCGTAAGGGATATTTCATCTCACTTTTATTCCTGTGACATTTATGCTACGTTTTACATTATTTCCTTTGAGTGGTGTATGTACTTCCCATTATTATACTCCTTTTGTAGTATAATTTCATTTATTGGTATTTACATATTCATTTTATGACCCTTCTTCCATGGGGTGTACATTTCGAAAGTTACCCAAGTCGGTAAGGGAACCTTTCACCCTCCTCTTTTTTAAAAGACTTATTTTGTTATGTATTTTAATTTACATATTATTATGTTGGGATATGTTCTTCTATATACTTACTGATGTAAATTTTATAGTGATGATATACCATTCACTCTCTCGTCGACTAATTTTCTGAATTTTGAAGTGATGTCGTTAGGCTGTCGAATTTTTTTACAAGGGAACGTCTTAACCCAATTTCTATTTCTTTGGGTTCAACTTGTACTTCTTGAACATGTAATCCTATGAATATATGTGAATGACCTCTGATTGTTTCATACTTAATATCCAATTATATTGGGTGTATTTATATTTCTCACACATAATTATGTGATAGATTTATCCTTAATTTAAGGATTCCATCGTTATAATGGATTTCAACTCAATTTACATTTCCATTGAGACTTCATTGTTGTTATGAACCAATTCACTCTTACATGGTGTGTATACTATCATGCGACATATTATATCATGAATCACTTTATTCTCATGATATTATAATGTTCTGATTAAATGTTATTCCGCAATTATTTGTATTGAAGAGTCTCTCATTTTGTGAAAAACTCTTTAACAAAAATATCGTTTTAAATGTTTTAAAGATTTATTATACTAAATATTTATCTTTAATGTACATGTTTTTAAAATGGTTTTCAGTACATTAATGTTTTAAAATTATAATTCCATTAAAATCTTCAAAGTAGTATGGGACACTTTGATTCAAAAATCTCTTTTAAATGGTTTTTGAAAATGGATTGATTAATTCAATATCTTGGAATTACTTATTGTGATTGAAAATGAAATATTGTTATTGAAATGATTATATTTTCAATATTTTATTTGTAATGACGGTACTTGGACATTTTATTGGTGGTTACGTGATAAACCATATGATGGGTGGTGCTGTGAATACCAGGACGGGTGGTTACGTTATAACCTCCAATGCATTGGGTATTGAAGTTGGCCGTATGGCTATTCAATTAAGTATGTGTTGAAGTCGACCGTATGGTTATTCCATTTAAGTATGTTTATGTCCCATGTTACCTTTATATGTTATGTGTTCTTTATATGGGTTTTATGGTAATCTTTTGGTTACAAAAGGGTAAGTAATGGTCTTTTATTCCCTCAATAGTTTTTATTACTTCATAAAGGTGAAAAGTATTAATTTGGTAATGTATTCATGGTTTACCAATTGTTTTGAAAAAACTAACAGTTTTCCTTCTTTGTGTATCCTTTACTGGGATTTTTATGCTCATCCCAAGTTTTTAAATTATTTTCCACAGGACTTAAAGATGAATAGGGTCAAGGATGGGATCAAGGAAAGACATGCTATCTAAAACATGGAACTACACATGTTTCTTTTTAAGTGTTTTTTTATTTTATGGAAACTTAGTAGAAGTGTCTACTATGTAATCTTTTTAGATGTAATAGTTATGACATAATTCTCTAAAACTCTAAACCTGAAAAGATCCTCAATGTGAATTATTCATTTAATTCAATATTAAGTAAGGTATAAGGCCATGGCCTTATAGTTGGTATCAAAGGATGGTTTAGATAACTTTAGTGTTTAGGGTATTCATTAAGCATAAGTGAAATTAACATAATGGATAGGATTTCAGAAAGAGTCATAGTTTTTAGATAAAGTGAATGAGTAATTATATCTTAGTGTTTATCTTCCTCATTAGTACATGATGATTTTGTTGATATACTCATACTTATATTTTTGGTTTTAGTAAATGGATGGATCTAGCAGGCAGCAAAGTGAAAATGGGTTTGAAGGAAACTGTGGTGGTTCTCTGATTAAGATACTGAATGAAATGGGGTATTCAATGAGAAATCTCGTTGTTATTCTAAACCAACTGTCAGGAGTCATGATAAACCACTTGAACCTTGGTGAGTTCTCTAATGCATTATGTACGAGAGAAGCAACTCGACAGGGAAGTTCAGGTAATAATTATAAGGGTAACCATTAGGGTTTATATGATCCTTACTTTTCAGGTAATTGTGGGTTACTCTATGATATGATGGAAAATGAAAGGCATGAGATAAACTTGAGGTTAAAATATGTTATAGTTATTTTTGATGATTTTATCTCTTTTTGGGGAATGATTTGAGAATTATATTGTTTGGAAAAAGGATAACACGCAGACCGTGTGACAACCTGTCGCGTCGGACAAAGCTGCGGGAATCGAACCCACAACCAAAGTGCGACTGGTATTTATCGCCTACCACTGGACCACATGAAGTCCCTGGTTAGTTTGACTAATTATTTTTAGTTATATGATTTTAGGAATCAATAGTAAGTTTATTTTGGGTTATCTATGGAAATGATTAACCTATCATTGAGGATATGTGATTAGGTTAATTACTTTTCAATATGAGAATTTAAGAGAAACTAATGTTATTTGGAGATAAAAGCTAATTTCTACCATGGAAGACTATGTGATTAAAACCTTCAAATATTTGGGTTTAAATCATAGTTTGGTTTACTTTGAATAATTTTATGGACAATTGTTTATCGAATGGTCATCGTTGAACTTTGGGTTTTTTTGGACAAATTTTAGAGATTAAGAATAGATTTTCTTTTTATAAAGGATTATACTTTTGTGGATTATCTGATCTCATACTAACAATTTTGGTTTTGGATTTAGTCTAAAGATATGGGAAATATAAAGTTCACTTTTTTGGATTAGGTGATTCTCAAGAAGTTGATTATAGTACTCTTAATGTGAACAAGTCCTCCTAAATACTCGTCTTTTGAAGAAAATATGAGTTTGATTAAGGAATCTAGTAAAAGTTTAAAGTCCACATGACAAGTAAGTATGTTTCATTATGATTTAGTTAAGCTCAAAAAATAAATTCCTCAATGAAGAGTAACTTAAAAATGAAAAATGTTGTCTGTTAACTTTTCCTATTGGGGAATCGAATACCGGTTAACCCATCACAAGTTTGTGATTTTCTTATGGTTAACTTTCTCCTAGATATGTTTACTATCACTCTCCATCAGAACATGACCCTTTGTTTTTTCCTCCATGTCCATATTTTCATACTTGGAATCCTAGTATGGGTTAACTCGGGTGACCTTTGTACTTCTCTTTATTTATTTTAAAGTGATTGTTTTACTGACTCTTGTTCTGATGTGGGATTTTCAATGAAGTTTCCAAGCCCAATTTTAAAATTGCGAGGAAGCAATTCCAAAAAGGGGGGAAGGATGTAACACCCTGGGTAAATAAAGAATATGACATTTTCACATTTATCCATATTTGTGAATTAAATATTAATATAACTTTAAAGGGGATTCTATGCTCGATGGCGTACCCAATACGCAACAACGAGTTTCTTGGGAATCTTACGTTGCACTCTAATAATAAAATAATATTATTTTAAATTGTAGTTAACGCCTAGCCATTGTAATGGAGGGAAAGAATGGAACTAACTAAAAAATGATTTTGTATGTTTGTCAAATATTTTTACTTTTTACAATAAATGTTAGAAGATTACAAATGCGAATGAATCCAATTTTAAGCATAAACATTCTAATATTCTTTAAAAGGTCGATTAACCGTCTTTTGATGAGGAACCTCTTTTAAATCCACTTTTTGACAATTTTATGTGTTATATTTGACAAAATTAAATTCTTCTTTAGAATCGGGACATCAAAATTTACTTTGTGTAAATTTTTGGTATTTTTCCGATAATGTTTATTTTTTAATGAATAGTGAAAAATGTTGTATTTTAATTCAAAATATCTTTTTAATCTAATTTATTTATATGATTAGATTATATTTTTAATTGGTTTCAAAGTGAAATTAGAATATATTTTTACCATTTAATCCAATATTGGATGATGGAATTAATTTCATCTTGAAATTGGACTTAAACTATTGTCAATATTTTGATACTTATTGTTTCATAAAAACACGCTATTTGCTCTGACAACGGGAATTAATTATTAAATTAATTAATGAAACTTATATGTTTTGAATTTTGTGAAATAGACTTCATTTTTTAATTCGGAATATCAAATATAGCTTAGGGTGAAGTTTTGGTATTTTTCTGAAAAACTTCAATTTTTGATGAATAGTGAAACCACTAAGTGGTACTTATAAAAACTGATTTTCCGTTTAAATGAAATTTTACCACCTTTGTGTTTTGAATTTCAAAAATCCGAAATACATGGTTGTCATTAAGAAGTAAAATGTTGTTCAATGGTATTAAAATAATTTTTTTGGGGAATAGTAACTTTTAAGTTTATTAATCGCAATTAGAGGTAATTAGTGTAATTTAAGGTAAAAATAATGTTTTAATAATATGAAATGACCTAGAGACATGTCATACCCTCATTGGATGTGTCATGGACGACCAAGAAAATCCATGGGTCAACTTGGGGACCCCATGGAGCCACTTTGGTTGGAAAATGACATTAATACCTTTTTATTTAATGTAAAAACTAAAATGTCACAAACATGTGTTGTTTTCTAAAAGAATTTTTATATGGGGTTTTAATAGTCATATTTTTGACTATAAATATTCATTAGAAAGCTAAAATTTTTTCCTACATCATTATATTTTTTTTAATAATTTTTAGACACTAAATAAATTAAATTATTTATGACAACATGATGATGCAGCGATTACCTCATTATTTAACGATTTAAATAAAATGAAAAGATAATGTAAAATATAAGACCTAAACTTACCAAAAACCTATTGGATGAGTATATTTATAACCATTATCACCTTATCCTATAATTATATCAATTTGGGACCTTTAAAATCCGAAAATAATTTTATAATAAAGTAAACGTTTATAACCTTCCAAGAGTTCCCCTCCTCTCCTCTTATAAAAGGCCCCCACCTCTACCACCTTATACACACCTCTAAAGCCTTTGGCTCAGCCAACCCCTGTCCATTTCATATCTCCACATCTCTATATTCATCATTGAAGCCTCACATTGGGCATAATCCTTTCCAAGGAATCCTTTGAGCTCAAATCAAAGAGAGTTACCCGATTTAAAGGTAGTGTCCTCTCTTGTGTTCTTATGTTTTATTTTACTTCTCCAACCCTCTAAACTCTTTTTATTACTTTATTTTGTAACAAAAACAGTATATTAAATATACTAGGATGTTGTTATGTGAATTATTATGGCTACACTTACACATAGCTTCGTCTAATGGTTAAAGAACATACTGTTTCTGTGGATGGTGAATTTCTGCCTCACGAAACGATGATTGTTCAATATTCTCTTAACACCTTTCATGGTGGCCATTATTATGTCACTATATTTTATATATGATATATATGGTATTTATGTTTTCTATATGCTTCTGAGTTTTATATTTAAAACATTCCTTTATTCTTTTCATGTTGTGCAAATGCGATAATTTCATACGAGGAAGTGTGGACTACCGCCCCCTCAAGTGATGTGAATCATTCATGAAATACATGGAATGTATAAATAATGAAATTAATGAACATATGTGACCTATATAACATATATATTATACTTGAATTATAATATATATCTGTCTCAATTATTTTTAATTACATTAATATGACAAAGAAATGAAAGTAGCGTTCATGCTACGTACGGCCTACCGTCTCCATGAATGGTGCATTTAATTTCTTTTTATCCCCAAATGTTATGGAGTAGCATAAAATGAATATGTTATAGATATATATGATATTTAAATCATTAATACTATTCTGGAGATTATTTACTTATAACTACATGGACAATCATTTTCAAACAAGTTCATTTTTGACACATGTACCAAACATCGACAAAAACGTCTGATATGAACTCACATTATTAACCAATTATTATAACATTATAACATGTGATATGAACTTAATAATAATATTTAAAAGTGGTCCTTATTAAATTATAAATTGACCAAAGTTTATTATTCAGGAATATAACAAAACGAACAAGACAAGTCGGACTTGAGGTAAGGGATCCTACCCCTCTATTTCTTTTTAAGTACACTCTTTTATGTCATTACTTGTAAGCTCATATTTCTTATGATTGGGATGTTATTTTATATTAATCTTAAGGTACTTTTTATTTTCATATGATGAGAGACCCTATTTTCTCCCATCAATCCATTTTGGATGTTTTTTGTGGCGCCGTTAGGCTGCCGAATTTTCGTAAGAGATCCAACCTCTCTTTTTTTAAGTACTCCCCTTTATGTCACTTCTTTCAAGCTCCTGTTTGTTATGTTGGGGGATGTTCTTTTATATTATTATTGATGAAAATTTTATTTTAATAGTATGAGAGACCCTATTTGATCTCATCAATCCATTTTTGAAAGTTTTAAGTGGCGCCGTTAGGCTGCCGAGTTTTCGTAAGGTATTTTTCATCTCACTTTTATTCCCATGACATTTATGCTACGTTTTCCACTATTTCCTTTGAGTGGTGTATGTAATTCCCATTATTATACTCCTCGTGTAGTATAATTTCATTTATGGGTATTTACATATTAATTTTATGACCCTTCTTCCATGGGGTGTACATTTCGAAAGTTACCCAAGTCGGTAAAGGAACCTTTCACCCTCCTCTTTTTTAAAAGACTTATTTTGTTATGTCTTTTAATTTACATCTTATTATGTTGGGATATGTTATTCTATATCCTTATTGATGTAAATTTTATAGTGATGAGATACCATTCACTCTCTCGTCGAATAATTTTCTGAATTTTGAAGTGATGCCGTTAGGCTGTCGAATTTTTTTACAAGGGAACGTCTTAACCCAATTTCGATTTCTTTGGGTTCAACTTGTACTTCTTGAAAGTGTAATCCTATGAATATTTGTGAATTACCTCTGATTGTTTCACACATAATATCCACTTATATTGGGTGTATTTATATTTCTCACACATTATTATTTGATAGATTTATCCTTAATTTAAGGATACCATCGTTATAATGGATTTCATCTCAATTTGCATTTCCATTGAGACATCATTGTTGTTATGCACCAATTCACTCTTACATGGTGTGTATACTGTCCTTTGACATATTATATCATTTATCCCTTTATTCTCATGATATTATAAAGTTCTTATTAAATGTTATTCCGCAATTATTTGTATTTAAGAGTCTCTCATTTTGTTAAAAACTCTTTAACAAAAATATCGTTTTAAATGTTTTAAAGATTTATTATTCTAAATATTTATATTTAATGTACATTATTTCAAAATGGTTTTCAGGAAATTAATGTTTTAAAATTATAATTCCATTAAAATATTCAAAGTAGTATGGGACACTTTGATTCAAAAATCTCTTTTAAATGGTTTTTGATAATGGATTGATTAATTCAATATCTTGGAATTACTTATTGTGATTGAAAATGAAATGTTGTTATTGAAATGATTATATTTTCAATATTTTATTTGTAATGACGCTACTTGGGAATTTTATGGGTGGTTACATGATAAACCATATGATGGGTGGTGTCGTGAATACTAGGACGGGTGGTTACGTTATAACCTCCAATGCATTAGGTATGGAAGTTGGCCGTATGGCTATTCCATTTAGTATGTGTGGAAGTCGACCGTATGGTTATTCCATTTAAGTATATTTATGTCCCAAGTTACCTTTATATGTTATGTGTTCTTTATATGGGTTTTATGGTAATCTTTGGGTTACAAAAGGGTAAGTAATGGTCTTTTATTCCATGAATAGTTTTTTCTACTTCATAAAGGTGAAAAGTATTACTTTTGTAAAGTATTCATGGTTTACCTATTGTTTTGAAAAAACTAACAGTTTTCCTTCTTTGTGTATCCTTTAATGGGATTTTTATGCTCATACCATGTTTTTGAAATATTTTCAATAGGACTTAAAGATGAATAGGGTCAAGGATGGGATCAAGGAAAGACATGCTATCTAAAACATAGAACTAGAGATGTTTCTTTTTAAGTGTTTTTTATTTTATGGAAACTTAGTAGAAGTGTCTACTATGTAATATTTGGAGATGTAATAGTTATGACCTAATTCTCTAAAACTCTAAACCTGAAAAGATCCTCAATGTGAATTATTCATTTAATTCAATATTAAGTAAGGTTTAAGGCCAGAGCCTTATATTTGGTCTGGGTGAGTTGTGTCCTTATAGACCATGGGGATGTTTTACCATATTAGTACTTTTGATTTATTGATTTTGGCAGGTTTATTACTTGTTGAATTCTAGTACATTACTATCACTGGAGTTTCTCTTGTTTATGCATACAACCTTGTTTCTATTCTTCCACATTGTTGGTGGAAAAATCGTTCCCACTTGCATGTTGTGTGATGCTAGGTTTTAGTCACCGAAACATGGGGATCGAGAATTCCCTTCAAGAGATGTCAAGTTCAGATCGATTATTGGGTTACCAGGGTGCTCGTGTTGGTTCGTGACAATGTTTATGATTTTTTTAAAATTTCAAATTTTTTTTGAGAGTCGTATTCTTGAGTATTCTTGTTTCAAAAGAAAAAACGTATGTTTATGATTTATATACAATGATATACTATGATTTTTTTATTAAAACTATTGAGAAATTATTTTATTTTTAAGGAAATATAACCAGGTATTTGAGCCCTAATGTTTATAATGAAAAGGGAAATTTAATTCTAGATTTTTAGGTTTAGAAATGGAAGAAAAGATTAATTTTCTTTTAGGACACATAAAATAAATTTTTATTCTAACCCCATGTTTTAAAAATGATTTTTCACAAGGAAAATAGTTAATTAGTAATGTTAATGATGTTAGAGTTCCAGTTATGGTAGTTACCCTGAAAAAAATAATTTTTTCTTTATAAAGAACATATTTTATGTGAAAAATGGATGTCGTGTGGAAATATTCACTATGCAAGGTAATTGATTTACAAAATCTATAAAAATATAAAAAAACATATTGTAAATGTAAAAAAAATAAAACCTTGTTATGAATAAAATATTTATTGGTTGATTATGTCATTGGTTATCATAGTTAGTATCAGAGGAATGGTTTAGATAACTTTAGAGGTTTGGATTCTTTATATAGAGATATTTTTAGAGTTTTTGATAACCTTACGAGTTAATAAGTGTATTGTTGATATTATGTTTTAAGAAATTGGTACCCCATTTGATATTTTATGTGACAAGAGTACATTGGGAGACATTTATGGGAATACAACCCTAGTGTTTATTTTGTATTTTATAAGAACGTTTATTTGTTTGAGAATTATTTTTTTGTGGGAATAAGTTTAATGGTATTGATAACCTTTAGGGTCAATATGATTATTGATGTTGAGGTAATTATGGTTAATTGGGGTAAATATGTTATTAAATTTTTTGAATATATGGTTTATTTTATAGACAAAAAGGATATTTAAAAGATATTTCATGGAAAAGTGAATAATGAAAATTTGAAAAATATCACTATATTTTTAGGAACATTAAATGAATCATGGTTAATGGGATATTTTTGGATAATATAATATTTTATGTCAAAGATGTTGATATTAATTTAGGGTGGATGATTGAGTTAAATTTTGGAAGAATATATTTTTTGTTGTCTTTTTATGGCGATTCATGTTATTTATTGAAATTATTAACATATTTTAGAGAATATATGATTAGAGAATGTATATTTTTGGGGTGTGAATTTATGAGTGATTAATTTTATTTGAAGAAAACAATTATAATATTTTTGAAATAATATGTGATCAAATATTTCTGATTTTTGGGTTTTAAACTTTTTTAGGGATATTTTGAAGAGCTTTAAGGTTTGTTATTTATGTGATTTTATTGTTTAATTATGGGTGTTATTGTTGAGTATTTTGAGATTAATGTATTATTTCATCATATTGGATAATATCATAACTTTTTCTATGAATTTTGGTTGTGTTTAATGTTAGAATTAAAGAGGAATAACAATTTATAATTTTATGGATCTTGTGGTTTGTTAGAATTTTATTTTAGTTTTTCATGCTTGGAATGTTCATCTTTAATATTCAAATCCTAAATTGAGAGAAAAGATAAAAGTGGGAAAAAAATTAAACAAAACCATTGGATGGAATTTTTCTTATGGAATGGGAAAAGAATTAATGTAAGTATATTTTCTTATATTTTATATATTCATTGTAATGGAATTATTCAACTCATGTAAGAGGAAGATAAATATATCATATTTCATCAATAAAAAATTATGGTACATTTTTATAAACACTTTAACGAGTACAACCCTCGCAATGGTAAATACATTATTTAAGAAATATTTAGAAAATTATATGTTTTTAAGTCTTATCATATACATCAATACTATTTTCAAATGGAAATATTATAAATGTAGATTAAAGGATAATTATTTTAACTTTTGTATATTTAATTCCAGACCTTAAAATAGATTCTTAAAATGAATTAAATCTTTCTTATTAGGTACCAGTTGAAATTTCAAGGATGGAATTTCATTAAGGGGGTAGAATTAAACACCCCAAGATTGGAGAATAAACCATATTAAAATGAGTTACATTTGATAGCATGTGGTATACGAAATACTAAGATTAAAAGAATCATAATATAATAAATAATTATTATAATTTAAATATGGTCGTTATTACCTATATATTGTTTTAGAAGGTATGAATGGGAATAATCATATTATAAAAAAATTATATAAATTTTTTAATTATTAAAACAAATTATCAATTTTATATTAAAATTCATTTGGTTAGAAATTAGGTTAAAATATTTTCAAAGTAAAAGATATATTTTTCATAAAAATGTTTCTGTGTACACAATATATTTTAAACATAATAGATTAAATTAATAAATATTGATACATGCATCTAATGATATTATTACAATATATATCAAATTCAATGAGTTAACATTAATCTAATTATTGTAATTAAGAATGTATGGATGATGATTCCATTTTATACATTAAAATATATTTTCTTTAAAAATTGGTTTTATTGCATTTTGTGTGTCATATATTGATTAATTTTAGACAATTTTATAAATTTTATTTTATAAAATTGAAATCATTTTTGAAATAATCAGGTGATAATAATAATAATATATTTTTTGGTATTTTTCTGAAAAGGCTTAAATTTTCATGATTAGTGAAAAATAACAATTTTTCAAAAGCTATTATTAGATTATATATTAAAATTTAGATGAAATTTATAATTTATATATTTAAATTAAATATTTATAAAAATAATTTTCTGTTACTTTTTTTATATGATATTTAAATTAAAAATTTACCAATGTGATGCGGGAAATTATTTTAAAAATAATATTTTAATGACCTCTTTCCAACTCTTTTACTTCCATGTCAAGGTTTAATAAAATATTCATATATTTTTCTAAATTATTATTAAAATCTAGATAAAGGCCATTTACAATTATTTTTTTACTTTAATTAAAAGGATGAAAAATAAGATTTTCAAAAAAATACATATGGGTTATTTTTTATCATTTAAAAAAGTTCAAAAATAATTTTTTAATGTATACAAATTGAAAACCATTTTAGACCATAATAAATATTATTCATTGTAAATATTAATTTAAAAGTATGCATGATTATTTTAATATAATTTATGTCACTAAATATGTTAAGATTATTTATTTTCCAAAATTTTTATAAAGAAACAATATGTTTTTATTATTTATATGAGATAATAAAATGTGTTATTTTTTTATTGTCTTTAATTCCAATTGAAATGGGTTTTATAATTAAAATAAAATATATATGTTTTTTATTTATTATATTGTTCTCTGAAATTTTATATATAGGACATGTGATGTTGATATAGCTCTCTAATTGTATAGGTAATGTGGCAGCGATTACAAGTGATAAGTTACTCTAATGAGGTAAGTGAATTATCCAGTTTGGTGATTCCATTATAAGGGTTATTTTAGGGGTAAATATAATGATAATATTCCAAGTTAAATACATTATATTATTTATTTTTTTAATAAAAATATTTTAGCATTAAATTTTATGGAAACAGTGTTATGATTTTTTGGAAAAATTATGACTTGTTCAAGAATAAAAAATGATTTTTCAAGGAAAGGTATTAAAGTGTTTTAATTTTTTCAATAAACCCTTATGTTTATGTTTTTATGCTATGATTTCACTTGAAATGTTTTATGAATATTATTGTGAAATTAAGTTACTTTCTTAGAAAATTAAAAATTCATTATAGCTCAAATATTTATTATGAAAAATCAATATTTCTTTTGGGTTTTTTTGGTTTACAATTGGAATAATAGGTTTATTTTCTTATATGAACCTTGTAGAGATTTTTTTTTCTCATCCCAAATAATAATATATTTTTCATAGGGATTGAGGATGAGGAAGAAAATGAATAATTTAAGAGTTCCAATTATGTGATTTACCTTGACGAAAGAAACTATATCGTTATGAAGAACATTTTTTGGAAAAAAATGGACACTTTTTGGAAATATAAACTATTTAATGTAATATATTTCTCAGTTCCCTTTAGGTATAAATTTATATGGTCCTAAAAATGTAATAAAGTGTATCACTTTTCATAAATCATTTAATTATAGGTTAATTATTGTATGAGTTGTTATAATGAATGGTTATATTTTAGTAGAAACTCAAGGATCTAACACATACTCTTCAGCACCAGGTCACCAATGATATGATGGTTATACATTCATAGATGGTCTCACTAATGTAATCGTTGAGATAAATGTAATGATTAGTTGGTTTCAAGGTTATTGGCTCATCATAGACTAAATTTATTTTTAATTTTTATATATTACTTGGTTTCTAAATGTATAAAAATATATTTTAAACAAAATAATATAATATATCTTACTAAACTTTCATTATCTAAAAAGATACAAACTTAATATGGATTTTTTTATCTTTCCAAAAAATTGTTCTCTGTGGTTACACCTGCACCATTGTGGGTTTAACCACCTCATCCCTCATATATATAATTTCAACCCTCATCAGATCTTAGTAAAAATATTCAATATTTTGAGGCCCAACCTACCATATATCCACTAAATATCAATCAATTCAACTACCACTTTCTTCAATTACTGGTGGTAGTGGATTAAAAGGTTGTATGAAGAGGAATGTGGGTAATTTTGATGAGGGATGTGAGTGGTTAGGAGTTGGGTGACAACTCTCATTTCCCATTATTATAGTATAAATGCCTCATTATAATTTTATAAATGAGTCTACAAAGGATATAATCATGTTTTTTATCCCTGTGATCTTCAATAATAACATAGTCATGGAAATATGAGATATATCTAGAGGTTTAACTGGAGGGGGTTTAATAAAAGAAAAAGTAATGATCTTATTCCACTCAAACCACTGATTAATGGGAAAGTGGATCCAATAAAAATGTTAGTAATATTATTTTGTAGAGGTCTATTCATTATGGTGAAAAATATTCTCTGAGATAAATTCACAACAGAGATGTGTCTTAGGGGATTTTTTAGACAAAATTTCAAGGCCATAGGGAAGGGTTCAATATTTTTTATATAGAGTCCAATACAATTGATCTTATAATGAGGATATCAACATTTAAAGGTTTGATTTTAGATACTGATACTTTGGTGTATTTTTGGATAATGGTGAATCTAATTTTAAAATTTCTAATTACATGAAATCTATTTTCGGTTTTAATGTTAATTGTTTTCTAGGAGTTATGAAATTATATCTTCTACTATGAAGAATATAAGTTCACATTAGAATATCCAAAACTTATGTCATTATTATTATTAAATTTAAATATATGTAAGACATAGTTATTTTATAGATTAATATTTTAATAGTTTATAGAGATGTATTAGATAACATATTTTAGATTCTATATCACCCACTACCTATGAGAGTTGATATTTGTTCTTTCTTATGATGACTCTTATATTTTTCTTCAATAGTGTGGTATTATAAATCAAGTAGTGAATACATTGTTACAATGAAATATAGGATGAAAATATATTATATTAAAATAATGATTCCTGGAAAATCTATGTGTATTGTTAGTGATATGTTTCCTCCCTATGGTGTATCTATGTTATGATATATCTCTTGGGAATTTTTTAGGATTACATCCATAAAGGTTTGTATAAACTATGACATACATAGTGTTGAGTACTGGTCTAATTTTTATTTTTATTTATCTTATGTACCTAGTAAAAATAATTTAATTAAATATTCATTTGAAATATCTTAAATCAAATTGATTTATTTGATGTAGTTGGTCACCATAGGTTTATCTACTATTATTTTGTAATGAATGATGTTGTGAGATTGTAATTATGTATTGATTAATTAATGATGAAACAATTTACTATAATTAATCAATATCTATTTTTGGGGATCATTGATTAGTTTGTTCAATTATAAAATAATTGAAGTTTTTTTAAGATTTATATTCAACAAACATTTTAACTATATGGGGTGTTATCTCAATATCTAGAAAAAATAAAATTTTGAAACAAATATTTCCATTTTTTTTTTGATTCTATTAGTGTGTAAAATAAATGATAAATTTTCATAGAATTGATGAATATGAATTTACACCCTTTTAAGATTTATTTTTTATAAAATTGAATAAAAATATATCGATATATTCTTTTTCTTATGTGGAAAAGAGAGGCATTAATAATTCTCACGGAGACTCTTAATATTCATGAAATTTATCTCAAGATTGTAAAAATTCATTTCTAGATTTGGGAAGTAAATTTGATGGAATTTGTTCTCTGTATTGTGATTGACTGTGTTTAACAAAAATCTTTTTATTGGGATGTCTGGTGAAATACCGCAAAATATTTTTGTAATCCAATCATTATTGGGACTTGATAGATCTTATCACTAATTTAATTAAAAAATCTCACACATATATATTCTAGTGTAAATATTTACTAGAATTGGGTTGATATTTTTTTTGGGATGACCAATGTGAGGTCATGATTCAAGGTATAAATTAGATATTAATCTCTATTCAAACTAGTTTTTTACTTAGAAAAGAAATAATCATTAGGTTTATTACAATGAATCAAGTGTATCATTTAGGATAATATTAATAAATTATGGATGTATTGTTGGTTATGGTTCATAGTAACTCATGTTTCATAATAAGAATTATATTACTCATGATATTGAGTCAGTGGTAGTGTTCTATCCACTCAAAAGTTCGTGATATTATTATTCTAGTTACAAATTTCTTACGTAAACCAATTATAATTATTTGAAATAAATTTTTACATAGTGGGATTACAATCATTGATAGAGGGCATGTGATTATTATTTATAAAATTTTGAATTTGAGAATATATTCTTTTAGAAAAGATAATTTCATTAATGATTATTTGAGAGGGAAATATAAATAAAATTTTGTTCATGTGTCAAAATATGATTATTTAATAATTTAATTATTCAAAAATTAATATAATAGACATATCAATGGGGGATGTTCATGTTTTCTTGAAACCATTTATTATCACTTTATCCTTGAGGGTGTGAGTAAAATAAGTCAAATGTTCTTATTTAGTGTGTTAGGGTTTTCAAATTGAAAAATATTGTGGGGAGTATATACATAGGTAATTTCTAGAAACAAATTATCCTCTATTTTTTCATGAATTTATATTAGTTCCATTGGGTTTTGGAGAAGATGTTTTATAATACTTTTACATTTATATGAGGTATAATCATCATAGTTTAACTAAGATATGACTTAGTTTTAGTGACAGTTTTGGTATCCTGGGATAGAATAGAATTTCGGTAGATTTATTTAATGGATTTATACCTATAAAAATATGGATTCTAAACCTATGGTTTATGTGATTATACATTAGTCATTACAAATTGAGGAATCTAAATGGTATGACATTAATATAGATTTTTTGACTATTTTTCCATGATTTATTAAATGAAAGGACACCATTTGGGTTATTATATATCAATAGTCTAAAGATTCCAAATTTTCACCCATAATGGAATAAAAAAGTGAATATTATATGAATATTTTATATCTATGTGTTTGGGAGACTTTATAAATCACCTAATGGAATTGTGTCAAACCATGGTTTATACAATTAAATACATTCCACAACATAGGAAATGAAAAATAACTTTTTTATATTATTATTTAAGGTCTTAGTGAGGATTGTGGAGGTTTATTGTCAATATTGATTACCTAGGAATTTTATTACAATGCATGATATATTTCATTTATGTTAGTAGAGGATGTATACTCTAGATCTATGTCATGTATTTAATTATAATGATATAGAATTGGATAAATAAACATATTTTGTTGAGTACAGAGTACATATCATTCTTCATTGTGATAATAATCTAAATAGAAATGTTATACCACTAGTGAATGTTTTTTTGATAACATGGTCATATAGAAGATAAAAATGGCTAATGAGTAGTTGAAATGAGGTCTCAATTAATGGATAGTTTCATTAGAGGTATTAGATGATTCTTTCAAGGGATTAGGAATAATATGTTGAGGATTTATTAATAAATATTTGTTTTATAGGCTTGTTTTAGGTTTATATTTTGGTGTTTTAAATTTATTTTCCATTAATAATGTGGGTTTTGAGAAATTTTATGTGTTTCGGAGGGGATGGGTGGCCGAGTGAATAATATCTAAACTATAAAAATCCTTTAAAACTCTAGTGGTGGACAGTATATGTTGAAATATCATAATATAGAGGTCCTATCTCATGGGTATCCATTGAGATATTAGTGATTAGGAATGAGGACCCCATTGTGACACTATATAATGAAATCCTAGTAGTAATTTTTTTCTTTAACATTGTAACACCTATAGTTTAATGTTTTTGGGAACATTTCAATGTATTTCATGTTAAATGGTTTTGGGGGTAAATTTATTGAGGTTTTAGGTTATTTAAGATGTTTTTGGGGGATTATAGGTGGGAAAATGATCCGTAATTTTTTTTAAAACTACACACATTACCCAAGTTGTTGTATAGAAAAAGTATATGATTCTATAAAGTTTCACGATTTTCACATGGTCTAGAAAAACCTTGTTGAATTTTTTTAGCCATATGGATTTTTTAGTATAAAATTACAAATTTTATTTATGGTTTTCTAATATATGTATTTGAATAATGAACATGCTTTCAAAATAATATAATGTTATTTTTTCACAATTCTCCACCCAAAAAACCCATTCCTGTACCCCTATTGTTTGTCGATAAAAAATTGAGGAATTTATTGAATAATTTTTTGGTTCTCATAATTTGGGGGCTCTCTATATTTGAGTCATAGAGTTTTAGGTATAAGGATAAAAGGAGGGTGGTAAGAGATATGATATACATGTGTGTGGTATAGATTTTCCTTGGATAGATTGTTTCAGGAATTTGTCTTTTTTTATACTGTAAAAATGTCATGAACATGATGTATTATAGGTTTTTATATCCAATTCATGTGTTTATTTATTATAAATATTTTGGTAAAATTATTTTTTATTATTCTCTTTATTTTATTTATTATTGAAGTAAGGGTTATGGGTGACACACAAAAAATGTTTTTTAAAATGAATAAATGGTGATTTGTTTTTAAACATTTTGACATTACAGTGTGTTAAAAATGACTTCATGTGATATTTTTTTGACTGTTTGTCTTCAATATTTATGGAGATAAAATGCATTTTTGTGGAAAATGTTTTAGAAATAAGGTTACTATTTGATTATGGGTTGGTGTTGGTGTGACTTTATGGTCTATGTAGATTGGGTCACATTAATTTCAATACCATGTGATAACATGGTGTGGCGTTGGTGGAAAAGTTTTCATTCAAGAGATTGGGTCATTCAGAGGACTTCTTGGATGAAAAATTAATTGTATTGGTCTCATGGGCCTAAGAGTTGAGGGAGTTTTATATTTCATGGTTGAGTATGTTCATTTTCTGGGTGTTAGAGTTTTGGGGTTGGTTTATTTATCGAAATAATAAGTAATAAATGAGGGCTTATTTGGTGATATTTTTTTACCAATATTATCCATGATAAAATATTTTAATATGAACCTTTATTTTTTATAAAATATGATCTAACATTGTTTCAATTAAGTGGAGTGTTTGATAATTCTTATAGGTATTCAAAATAGTTTTCTAAACTCATTATTTTTATATGAAGCATATAACATATGTATATGTAATTCAAATTAATATATGTAATGGAAATACCACTTACATCACTAGTATTTTATCTTTATGTAATTATTTTTTGTAATATAGTGGGAACATGGAGGTATTGGTCATGTATATATTGAGAGGGCACTACATTTTGTAATTGGTATTTAATTTTTCTTATTTTCCAGTCTTGTGGTATACATAGGGATATTGTTATTAGTTTCTATTAATTTTTTGAAAGAGATCTCATAAAAAACAGATATTCTTAATTTATATGATAATGGTTTCATTTCAGTAAAAATATTTCAATATGTAGAATGGATTTATGATTTAATCAACTTATTTAAGGTAGATTATAAACCTAACTGATTTTAAATTTAATCAAACTTGAATTTTCTTGGGTTTTCTGCTATAAAAATATGGATTAGATTATTTATATAAGCATTGGAATTGTGAAATTTGGTTCTTGGTGTTGCATAAAAATTAATTATTTCTTTGTGACATAATGTAACTAGGCTATTATATAACTATTTATTATTTGAACTTATTAAAATCCTATGTATTCATAAATTAATGATAAAATTGTAAATATATAGATTTTAAAATAATATAGATAAATAATAAAGAATCCATTGTATAAAAGTTCAAGTTGTTATATGTGTTTTTGAAAACAAATATTAATAATTTTGAAAATGTTTATATACATATTTTTAACTTCTCGAACTACATGATACTAATCATATAAAGTTTTATATTTTGGTTGATAAAAATTCAATAAATTATTGTAAATAAAATTTATATATTAAATAATTACTCTATAATATCTATTTTTTTGATTTAAATATATGATGCATCAAAATACTTGAGAATATATTTTAGTATTAAAACTAATAATTATTCTCGAAAACATGTATTTTATATAATTTTTGTTATTTTATGTTGAGATTATAGAAAATGGATCAAAAAATAAAATAACATATATGAAAAAAGAATATAATATCTATCAATTAAATCTTATTATACCTTCCTTAATTTCAAATTATCAAAAAGTGAAATATAAGAACATGAATCCTGAAATAATACTATAGATAACTAAAATATAAATATTTTTGGGAAAAATAGTATATTTTTTAAAAATTAATAAAAAATATAATAGAAAAATATAATTATTAGATTATAAAAGAAATTTACCACTTTCTTGTTAACTTAATAAGTTTTGATGGTGTAGGAATGTCTAAAGAAGAAATTATTTCAATGTGTAGAAGAAATTTGGTGTTGGGAATAAAAATTCTATTCTACAATTGTGATTTTATATGGTATATTAATATTAATCCCCTTGTTTCATTAGTACAAAAAATCACACCAAACAATTATGAGGAAGTGATATTTTTATTATTTTATTAAATATTTGAAATAATATAATAGCATTTCAATTATCATTTCTGATTGTTTGATATATAATCTTGATAGAGATATTAAATTTTACAAGATCAAAATTCAAAAAAATTGAATTTTTTAATAGATTTAATGAATAAAACAATTAAAAGGATAAAAACTTTATAAAATAATTTTAACGAAATTATATAATCAAAATAAATTTATCAATAAAATCTCAATGTGCGGATAATAATTAAATTTTTATAAAATATTAAATGAAAAATAAATCATGATATATAAAAAGAAATTTTAAATATAGTTTGGTATTCAAAATTATCTCTTTTATGTGATTTCCGGTGAATTAATAAGAATGTAAATAAGAATGAAATATTATAGGATTCATAAACAAAGTTCTTTGAATGAATTATATGCTCGAAATAAATAATAACCATAGAATGAAACTATTGTATAGGTTTTCAAGTTTTATAATATTACACAAATATGATTATAGGGAAAATAAAATTAATAATAAGTTATTTTTTGATAAAAATGGAGAGAATTTCAAAAATAAAGCATTGATTTCAAACATGGTCAAAAAATATGAATGATTCACATCTTATGTTGCGCTAAGAAGGGCAGAGTCCCACAACACACATATGGTATTTCATATCTATATTCATTATCTATCCCATTTTCATTCTCATTAATAAATACCATGGTTTTCATATCTTTTATCACTATATAATATCTTTCCCCAAACCCTAGTAAAATTGGGAATTTATGAAATCCCATATTAGGTTGGGAAGGCATGATCAAAATGATGGTTGTTATGAACTCCTATTTTTAATTAGTTTTAAGAATTTAATTTTTAATTATATATAGTAAAAAATTATAATAGATCAATTTAAAACATTACGTTCATAAAATATAGATACTTATTCAATAAGAATAATTTTCAAATATCAATAGGTGGAAACCTCTAAAAAACCCACAAAATAGCTGAGAATATTTAGGCAGTTCATGAACATACCATTGGAATAATATTCATCCATCATGTGACCATAATTATGATTAATTATGTTGTTTTTAACCCAAAATAACATATAAAAAATTATAAATCTAATTGAATGGAATCTATTTTCAATGTTTTTTCCCTTCCATAAAAAATTTGTTTTTAAACTAGTGTATGGAATATTGATTATATGTGCTTCAAATTAGTGAACACAAAAATGGATAAAGATTTGTTATTTCCTATTTTAATATAATAGTTTATTACTATAAAACATAAAACACATTGATACATATTTTAATAATAATAATAATATAATACCACATCATGAAATTTATAAACATACCCGAGTAACCAATGGAAATCTAGAAAATGATAATTAGAAATAGACCTAAGTACACAATTTACGTATAGAAAAATATATTTAGAAACATACCTAAGTAACCAATGTAAATCTAGGACATGACATATTTATATAATTTTCATAAACTCATTGACACTATTAAAAAAAGATAATGTTAGTACATGCACATTCCATTGCATATATATTTCTCTTAACTATATTTTTTAAATGTTATTAGGTGAATATACTTTTTTTCAATATCATTATAAGGTGGTTTCTCAATAGATTATAAAAAGTGATTCATAAAAAAATATATAATTCTTTTAAATATTTCATGTGTAAATTGGTTAAAATATTTATTAAATAATATTTTTATGATAAATAACAAACACACTCTTCCCAAAATGTAATATGTTTATACCAAAAATTATCTATAAAATACCTAGGTACTCTATTTGATGCTGAAACTCCTATATATTTTTTATCATTGATTGTTAAAACATTTTATTGGTATGAAATAAAAATATCATCAAAAAATAAAACAATCAATACAAGAGTTTTTTGTATGAAATAAACACTTAGGTCGAATGAAATTATAATAAAACCATTTTCAGTGTGTTTGAATACAAAATTTTGATTCATTTTTTTCAGAAAGAAACATTGAATCCCTAATTTATAGTTTTAGTCATTGTGATTTAACTAAATCAAATTATACTAATAAATATATCAAATAATATTTCTTATTTAATTTACCATGAAAGAATATTTTCATTAAATTGAAATAAATAATGAACAAGTGATGTTTTAAAATCCAAAAAACCCTTATGGGGTTGTGATTCACCACTAGTAAAATCATATTAAAGTAATTAACACGCCCAATTAAATAGAATTCCATATCCAAATTCTTATCTCATTATTTTATTCATCAGTTTAGATTATTACCCTCCATGTGGATGTTATTCATTATTAATTATGAGTGAGCTAGATTGCTCCACAAAAACAAGTGTAAACCTCAATTGTTTACTATTAGGTTTAATTATTTCTAAATTACTCTTTCTGACAATAGTAATTTCATAAAAATTTGTATATTTACTCACTTTTAATTTAGAGTAACATGTTTTTTTCATCCAATACTATGTTAGTGGAAATTATTTTTATTCTACAGTCTATTGTGTAAATAATTTCTCTATCTTCATTAAAGATTCTATATTTCACAATGACCATAGGTAGGATGAATAATCATGGGCGAAAAATAATCTAAAGTAGTTATGATGAAATTTTTTGATAGTAATAAAATATTCTTTCATAGATCATTTAGTTTTTGGAAGAATGAAATCCATAAATATTTGTATAATATATAATGGATTGAGTTTTGATGATACACAAGATATTGAAATGGTAATGGAAATATATTTCAATTTTTTAAAGTGATCAACTTCCATGTACTCTCAATAGTATAATCAGAAACGTCATAAATAATAGTAAATTTATAGTTCACCCAACTGAATATTAAGAATGTATAGTTTTTAAATGAGATGTAACACAATAATTTTTTATTTAATTTTTCAATAATATAAACTATATTTATATATTAATACATTCCAAATTCCACACCTCCATTATAGTAAAAAAATATCATACTATAATAGATATTTAAAAACCCCACACACAAAAAGACACACACACCGACATACAATAACGATGAATTAAATGATAACCACAAAACATTTAATGAATATATACAAATATTAGCTGAATATATTAATTAAATAATTAATGACGATTTAGTGGTGTAAAATTACCCTTAATAATTCATCAATAATCCTTGAGGTTTTCTATAATTATATTCCAAAAAGACAATATTTTTTATCCTAAACCCCTATGTTCCAACCACATATAGTAGTCATGTTTCTTTATCATAAAGATATTTCCTAACCTAACAATTATTCTAAACATAACCTCAATATTTTATCTTGGAATTTTTAGAAGAATTGATATCAAGAGAACCATTTATTAAAATATAATTAATAAAAACATTATGGTCATTAATGAAATTGGTGAAATTTTGTGGAACAAAGAAAAATACAATAAATTTTTCTTTAACCTCTACAAAAATTAAATTCCCAATTATTGTTCCATATAATCCATGAACACACTTAATCTTCTTTCCCATTGAAGTATCACATTAACATATCAACAATTTTTAACCAAACATTTCGATGAATATGTCAATTTTATTGATATATGACCATTTCTCTATAAATTTCCTTATGATAAGGATTAAAATTTAGTACCAATTCACCATCTTTGGGGTTATTCTTAATGGGTGCAGACACAATCCATGCATCCATTACATTAATAAAAACCCTTTTAAAATGAGGTAATGTATTTGGATAATGTTGAATCATACATTCTAATTGCATGGTAGTATTAAATGATGTTATACCATCATATTTTTTTTAATAAATATTTTATAGCCCCACTAGTTTTCCTTCTCTCTTTAATGTATAAACCAATAAACATAATAAGTGGGTCTATGTAGTAAGAAAAGAATTGTATCTTGTTCTTGAATTGATTTCTCCATCTAGATATCCATTATCACTTATTATAAGATAAATCTAATTATATTCAACATTAATCAATATTGACCTCCCATAAACATGGGTATGTTTATTAATTCTTCTACTAAGTTTATCTACATTATGTTCCATAATAAAATAATTAGAATGGTACATCTCATATAAATGTATCCCAATTTTGATAGAATCACCTTGAACAAAATTTTAATTTTTCTTGTAAAATTTTAACCAATTTTATTATAGTTGCAAACCATTCATTTAGGATCCCACTAAGAAAGAGAAGAAAATTCATGTTATTATGGTAATGAAGTTTTTTCATTTTTTTTTATTTTTTATGTGGATCCATGGAGGAATTCCATCATTGTTACTTAATAACGAAACTTTTTACTACTTTAGAATCATCACTTGAGTAAAATCTATCCAAAAATAATCATTAGTTATTAACAGTTTCAAATTGGGTGAATTTGTATCAACTGATTTAATTATAACATAAGTAATTTGGATTTAAATCTCACCAAATGGTAGTCTAAAATTTACCTCATGAATTGAAATAATATAATCAATATCTATTTTAAGGAAGAAACACCATATAGAAATATATTTAGGATGATCCTAGTTTATTCCACTATATACAAGAATTTCCTCTAGACCACCTAAAACTAGTACATATGTAACATTATGATTTTATTTGATACCCACTAAATATAAATTAATAATTTTATCATCATCCAAATTCATGATCCCTCCTATTGGGACCGAATGTGTAAATCCATCAAAGGGGTTCTCTCTTACTTATAAGTGTAAAAAGAGTTTTCTAGGTATTTTGATATATGATTCCAAACTAAAGAGATATTTTGAATTAAGAGAATAAACTTTATAAAAGATATTTTTCTTTTCTTTATCATTAAGATTGACCACTAGTTAAATTTTCAGAAAAATTAATCGACCCGATTTCCACCAATAACCTGGAAAATTAAATTTAGTCTAGTGAACTTTTTTTGAGCATTTAATGAATATTTTTCAAAGAAGAATCCCATTTATCATGAATATCTATATTTAATAAATTGTATATTTATTATTCATGGGTGGATGCCATAGAAGTTTCTTCTGAGAGAGAAAAATTTCTCAGCAAATGACATTGATATAGTAAATGAAGCTCATTATTTCATGATAAAAACACTACTAGATATATATTTTAATGTATGATCATGTAAATTAAAAAAAGTGGTTGTCAAATTTAGTTAAAAGTCAAGAAAATTATGTAGAGTAATTAAAGGAATAATTTTTTAATATATGTAAACGGTATAAACTGTTTAATATTTTTTAACAGACATATATTTTTCAAAAACAATTGAAATTTATTTTTTATATTTAAATTATAATTCCATTAAAAATATTTATTAACATAAAATATATAAAAACATTCAACATAGTTTCATATTATTATTTAATTAAAATTAATTTTTTTAAAGAAAAATAAATATTTTTTATTTAAAACCATTAATATCCATTGAAATTTTATAATAAAAAATGTACTATAATATTTAATTGAAAAAATATAATTTGGTAATTTGTTTTAAATGAAATCAATTTACTTGTGATAAATTTCAAAGAAAAATTATGGTGTAAAAATTACACTTAAAATTAATTTTAAAACACTCTATAGGGAATTTTTTACAGAAATTTTCCATTTCATAATAATTTTTATCTTTAGGTAATTTCATTGTATTAACAAATTCATAAAATTAACTAAGATATTTTACATGACTATCATTGTGACTAAAATATCAAATTGATTTTCTACACAAATCTATAATAATTTTTCTTGAAGAAAATATATATTCATGGATTTTTTTAGTCATGTCTATTCAAAATTGAAATCTATTACTCTCTCTTTTTCTTCTTGTTTTTAGTTAAATAGGTTACATATGATTGTTTTTCTCATGGTTAAACTTTTGTGGTAAAAAACTTTTTAATGGCGATCTTCCCTACAAGAGATGGACTAAACAATGATTCTTCTTTTATAAAAAAATATGGTCACATCGATGGTCTGCACAATATATATGTTCTTGGTTTCCTCTATTTTTGTATAGATTTATAAAAATCAGGCCATAATGAGGTATATAGTGAGTAATAAATTTCATTGGGTCTTTGATTATACTTAATATTTAGATGTCATGGTATCTAATTTTTGGTGGATGAAATGTCAAATATCAGAATTTGAGACATAAATTTATCTTTAGTTTTGTTAGTTTACACTAACCTTTTTTTTTCATCAATCGAGTGATGAAAATATCAAATATTTCATTTTGTGTTGTTGTTTCTACTGTTGGATTTTTCAATGAATAACTCACTTGATCTTGTGTCTAATCCTTTTCTATGGCCCATGAATGATGTTGTCCAAACAATGAAGCTTCTGTATGTTAATATGTGCAATAATTATTTTAATAGGATTACACAATATCTACTTAGTTTGACAACAAGAAAAATATTTCATATATACTGTGTTCTATCCCAATTTAATATGGTTATAAAAATGGTCTGATTTTTTCTAAAACTTTTACTGAACAACTATATTTCTCTATATTAATTTAGAATTAATCCAATAAATTATTTATATTTGGGCCTAATACATGGAAAATTGTTATTAAACTAATATTTTCTCAAAACCATTGGGTCATGGGTGGTATAAAGTTAGATACTCTCTATTCCAATTGTCTATAGTGATACAATCGAACTATACGTGAATTTATATGGGAGAACAAAAATCATGATCTTATCTTTGATTTCAATTATTCACACCCTCCTCTTATACCTAGAAAATAAAAATACAATGAATGGATATTTCCTACTCCCCAATTAAACAAAAAATCATGTATTTCAACCCATATAGGATTATTATTAAAAAGATTTATTAACATGAATCCCATGGTTGGAATAAAGACCTCATTTTTTTAGAACGGTAAGAATTCTCATCAACAATAGAAAACTCATCAAATATCATATCATGATCAACACTATACAGAATATTACACTTGGAATTCAAAACATTAAGATCTTTATAAGACCCATATCAATATAAATTCAATGGTTACTCAAAATATGTGTGTATAATGTTTTTTATTTAACAACTATTTAGAAGGATCCAATTAAATAATTTTATAAGGATTTATAATTGGAGATATTCTTAGTCAAGAAGGGGTTTATTATTTCAAAGGAGTTACCAAATAAATGATGGTATATCATTTCTATTTTAATGATACCAAGGATGGTGGTGGTATTAAAAATTCCACTAGACTAATAAGCTATGTTTTTTCCTGGGATATTTTCACTAAATGTACAAATTTCCTCACTTCCCAATACTGTATTGTTTTAACCACCCTAGGAACATTCTATTACCTACTCCATGGATAATTTTTATATTGTCATGGGAAATGATTTTTTGAATGAAAATTCATGTAGCACCATTAGAGTTGTTTTAATTTACATTACAAAGGGGTAGTCCTTGATGGTTTATATCCCTCAAGGAAGGATGATCAGTACGCTAGGATAACAATGATCATCATGAATATACCTAAAGATTTTTTTGAGTATACCTTTAAATTATCCTTGATCTAATATCATAATTTTATGGAGGGTATAAAGGATTTTAATTGTTTTAGAGGTGTAAACCATCTAATGATATTCAACATCTCACCACCCTCAATGTGCTCTTTATCTAGATTCCCTAGTCTAGATAACTGAGGATAGTATAACTTTTTTATTATCTTATTATAGTTTTGTTGTCTTTGGGTGATGTAGATTTTATCCTTGACTGGATGTATCCCTCCCAAGTAGTAATATATTAGTAGTTTCGATATAAGTGAAATCCTCTCCACTCACTTCTGGGCATAAAATGTGATATTTTTATAAATTTATTGAGAAACAAATGAAATGTTTCTCTTTAGAGATAGGGGATGAATTACCTCGGTTGAATTGAAAAATTGGAATTGATATTTGTAGCCTTAACCCATCTAAAAATTATTTAGTGTATTCTATGGTTGGGACTATCTCATCATAGAGATATTATTTCATCATTTAATTCCCATGTAGTGCTATAAGAGCTAGGTGGGTGAAGTGTATGTTAGTTACTACACGTTTTAGTAGTTATAATGATTATAATGGTAACATATATTTATAGTGACACTGGTATTTTATTGATGGAAACAATACAAATAATTTTATTCCCCTATCTTAACTTGGGATCTTGATTCCATCTAAAAGGTATTGGGGTAAAATGAATGTGGGCTTCAGGACCATTCCCAAAAAATATTAACTTTTTTTCTTAAAATAAAGTTTAATATTTGGAAAAAAATAAAAACCAAAACCATTGATGAAAATATCATTTCCAAATGTTTTTTATAATTATAAATTAAAACATGATTATCTCGACCTGATAATTCTTTTTTTTGTGGAATTTAGATTACATTTTTCTAATATGATCATTATAGAGAAGAATCCAAAATGTAATCCCTCTAGTGGAATAAAAAAGTTCTTCATGAATCATAGAACATTGTCCTGGAAACTCCATGTGCTATTATATAATTAGCCATGATCCTGTGTGGATTGTCAGTGATCAACAGTTGAATTACATAGGGCATAAAGAATTATTTCAATTTTTTTCTTAGTCGTGAGAGGGATAAGGATGGTTGTCTCGGGATCTTGATAATTTTATATAGAGTATTTTATATGATCCTATGATAATTATGGGTAGAGGACTGTAGATCACACACACTCACCATCCCAGGAGATGTTATATGTTAGGTTATATACATACAATTAAACTATTTGTTATTAAAGAATTTTCTTACCTTATTTTTCGATTCTATGTTTACCACTTTTAAAATAATAATACTATCATTATTATTATATTCTATGAAATTACTTAACTCTTTTATATTTATAAATTATAAATAAATGAATATTTATTTTACCAATTTCAAATAAAATACATAATTTTCAATAAGGACCTTATCTAATCTCTTTAATCAACCATGATATTTATCAAAAAATGAATATTAATTATGTATTTAAAATTCTAAATATTATATATTATTCATCAATTATATAAATTATATTCATTAACTAGGAAATAAATATTTTGTATAATAAATATTATATTCCTAGACTATTAAATAAATAATTATTTTTTATTCATATTACTAATGAGAGATTTATATTACCCTATTCACTAAATAATTAATAAATATATTTTTTCCTTACAGTTACTAAACCTGAGATGAATAAATATTATATTCCTCAGTTTTGAGAATAAATATTTCATTAATATTCAAATCATATATATATATATTTTAACTCAAATGTAAATGGTGATTGAATAATGATGATAAAAAATCTAAATAAGTTTTATTCATCTCTCTTGGGAATAATATATATAGCTTATATTATTTTAAAATCTAATTTAACTTAGAATCTTGGATACACTTTTGGTGTGACACTATAATAACTCTTTCTAAATGTAATTAGGTGAGTTATCCAAAACTATAACATTAATTTCAAGAAATATATCAAGGAACACATATATAAATATATTATTTTATTAATGACAAAAACCTAATTTAGATTCTAACTCTACAAGATATTCATTTTACCTCAATATCTCCAAAATTTGGTTTCATAACTGTGTCATCAACCTATATTCTTGATATATCTTTAATTGATTACCTAAAATTTATTCATTAATAAACCAACATGACCATGGTTTTAATTAGTCAACTCCATTTCAATCAATGGGTCTGAGATATAAAATTAAATTAAACTAGAAGGTTCCAATATATTCATTGATATTTCATTAATGAGATATCACTCATAAAACACTCAACGTATCATACCTCGCCATAAGAAGATATTTTTAGGATTTTTATCAATACTTAAAAATGTTTAATTCATGATACACATTAATAATAATTTCATGTCTAAGGATCATTACACACATCCATCAAGAATATTATTTAATTATAGATAAATATAAGGAATTTCTATTAGTTGTGAAGTCCTTATAATGTCCACTCTTAAATATCATTAAGGAAAAAAATTTATATGGTCAGAAAAAGGGAATAATTAACTCTAATGAGGTCTCAAATTTAATAATACATAATGACTAAAATGATAAAATCACTAAAATGAGTATCATGTGGTATGTTTGAGGCCAAACCTGTAGGGACAATTATAAAACTCTTAAAAAAATTAAGATAAAGAATGAGAATGATAGAAAATAATGTAGATATAAAACATATAATGGGAATATTTTCCATGTTTTATAATTACAGTTTTGTATTATAGTGAAGTAAAAATGTTTAATCGGTTAGCCCTACTAGTTGTAAATGTGAAGAATAAGTGAGTCCTTCTTATGGGTACTCTCCCTATAATTTAATAAATCCCCATTTCTTATAATCTAATACTCGAGTTCATTAATGAATTATGTTACTCAATATTTTATTTAAACATAATTATAAAAATCATTCCATCATTAATAAAAATATAAGATAATTAGCTGATTTATTAATATGTAATTCCACATCAACATAAAAACTTATTTTTCCATGATAAAAGGAAGAAACTAAGAGAAGATTTATGTATGATGAAACCCAAACTTGAATTAAAAATACAAAAAAAGACATCACTACAACCCTCATTTGTTTTACATTCCTTGGAACAATAGTAACTTAACCACCTTATAATATTCATGTGGGACTATTAAAATCCTATGGAAGAAGACTCATTGACATATGAGGTCTTATTGTGGCATAAAACAATAGGACGATGGTTTCTTATCCATGTGAAATACTACCTTATATTTATAATATTTGATCTATATTTTAATCTTTGTTATCTGAAACATCATTTTACATTCTAAATCCCTAAAAATAGCCATGAAATCCCAAATGGAATTATATATCCTTTTTAAAAGTTAAAAAATTTAAAAATTTTAAGAGGTTACATTATTCCAAATGAATATTTTTATTTAGGTATATTTCCAACATGAAATATATTGAACCATGGGTATTTGATGTCTTATTTTTTACCACAACACATTAAAACAGATATTCCCCACATTATAATAAATCTTAAACCCTCATGAGACTTCTCAAAATGAATTTCATATAGTAAAGTTGGTGTTTATATAATCCATTTACTATTTCATTAATTCTACATTTCTTATCACACATACACAAATAGTATAATCATGCCAAAACCCTTAATGTTTTACACTCATTAATTCATTTTGAGCCATGATATATATTCAATGCTATAATATTAAAACATTTTAGCACTACATGTATTCATATTTCACCTCCACGATGTTAGTATATCATTTTCATGAGAATTATTCTGGATGTTTTCATCTTCATTACACTCATTCATGAAAACAGCTCATCCAAAACATCAACCATTCTCAACATATCATTTTATTAATTTTTACACTGTTTGAAATTTTTTGTGATACAAGGACACACCTCTTGTGATGAGGAACTTACCATTTCATCATTAAATATCATCCATATGAAATTAACCATATTTAATTTCTTCATATCCACATTATATAGTTTCAAGATAACCTAGTCCTCAAACATGGATTCATTATCCTCACAAAGGATTTAAAGTGGATTAACAACTTGGGGCCAAGCTCCAGGTGTGATTTTATGGAATTTCCATGCCTCATAGTGGTGGTTTCGTTTGATACAGATCTCTCTTGGTGGGATTTAATTTTTTCATAGGAGGTGTCAATATATAATGGGGAGACAAAAATGGACTCCTTATGGAAAAATATAGTTTGAGTGATATAATTTTTAATAATCAGGATCGAGGTTCTATGTAATTTGGATGACACATATTGTACATGGGACGATGGTGTTTCAGTTAATGATAAAAAATGACATGATAGGATTCCATAAAAAATTAGTTTATATAATGAGAGGGTATTAATTTTTATATATGGTGGGAATAAGAAATAATCAGACAAGAATCCCAAAAAAACCTCATAAGTGAATCCACTACATATAAAGTGACCTTTACTATGAAAAACTTACCAATATATATTATATTGTGTTGATGTTAAATATAGGCACCAATAGTTTTTTACAAACAGATATATATGTTTATATTACTAGTTCAATAAAAAATAGTCTACATTCATTTAAATATATTGTCTTATCCTAATAAAACAAAAAGTTTATTTAATGATAAATGAATCATTTGATATTAATTATTATTACCAAAAATTATTTTACCAACATAAAAATATTTTGCAATGAAATATTCAATAATATCTAATATTTTACAAAAAATTTAATATATATATTTATATATTAAACATTAAAAACATATCATTTTGATAATAAAGATCTTCAATGAATTAAAATATTCATAATCTAGTAATATTTATTAATAATATATATATATAATGAAAAAATTTATGAATATATATATATATATATATATAATACTTATGTTTATATATATATACACATGAGCCCATATATGAAACATGTTATCAATATATATATATATATATATAATATTTATGTTTATATATATACCCATATATAGAAACCCCTCAGGTGTGAACCACATGCCCCACTACACATTCCATGCCCCTACCCCAACCCGTTCATCGTGAACCCCCTCCCGAAACAAAAACCTATATTCCCCACCAAAAATACATGTGGACCTCCTCACATGAACCACCTCCATGTTTCATGTTAGAAACCCCCTTTGACATCATCATATGAACCACCATCCCTATTCTCGGTCAGCATCCCCCTCTAACATCATCGCAAGAACCCCCTCACTATTACGTACTGGAATCCCCATGAAAAACCAATCATTGGACCTAACCATCCCATGTGTTCCAAGACATCATCCCTTAATTTGAAAAAAATTCATCCATGGTGTTTTATACTAGTAAAATATGATATATTATTTAATTATTTTTGATTGTGTTAGTAGAATATTTAGGGGAAATCCTTTTTTAGTTGCTTTAATTTTCTTCATTTTTGGTTTTTTAGATATATCATTTTTTTCCTTGGGTTTTAAATTATCCTACCATTTCCTTTATATGAAACTAACAATGATAGATCATATCTTTTGTATGGAATGATATAAATTCATGGTGGATTGGGATTTTAATGAGTAGAGTTTCATAATTGGTTAGTTTTCTTATATAATATCCAATTCCAATATTCTTAATGGTTATGGGCCTAGATCTAAATGATGTTTCCATTTTTAATTTTATATCCTATTTATCTCAGGTCATTGTGTATGGTTTTCCAAAATACTTATTTGGTAATTTTCTACCATTTTTAATCAAAGTTTATTCTTGTGGTAGGTATCATGTCCTTCTTGTTATAACCCTCTTACAAACTAAATCCTGATCATGGTAGATATTGGAAGAAAATTGAAAGAGGGTTGTTATCTTAGTTAGGGTTTGTTTGGTTCAAGGTGATTTTTAAGTGGCTATTTTAAATATATTTGATATTTTTTGAGGAGTTTCTTCCACATCAATGTGTATTTTTGTGGTTGAAGTATAATATTTTTTTCTCTATGTTTAAAAGACAATGTTAATGTTCTATTTTATTTCAGAGGTTAAAATTTCCTATGATCTAGAACTAATGGTATGTGAGTTAATATTTTCATGGTGTGGTTCTATTTTGTTGGTAATTATTAATATATCCATGTTTTTTCCCTTTTCTCTAGTAGAAATGGTGTTAATGATGATTATGATGAGAAGAAATTATGTAATTCATCCAATAAATCATTTTTTTCTCAATTTATATAAGGAATCTCAAATTTGATATTTTCAGTTTATGTTATTGAAAATATTTGATTTTGAGGATATGTTTTTTTATAAAAAAATTATAAGAATTTTAAATGTCAGTTCGAAACAAGGAACCCATCGATGAAATGAGTTTATAGGTAATTGTGTAAGTGTTTTGTTTTTTATTTGTTCAAGGATGTTAAATGTATATTTTTCAGATTATTATTAATTTTATTTGATTTTTCTATAATAATTAATCATAGATACATGTCTTATAATACCAATAAGTTCCGATGTTTAAAATTTGTACTAATTTGGATTATAAATTCATGCTGAGAAAAAAATAATCTCATGTATTTTTTTTATTTTATCTTTTCTTTTGATTCAAATGACTTATTAAAATGATATTTATCTATCATGTTTATGGTTTATGAATTATTATTAATAATATCTTGGGTTTTTTATTTTAGTGAATTTGATAGGACATTGGGATGTTTCATAGGTGTTTATTTCACATAATCATTAATCATACTACCTAGAGACATTAGGTATTTCTATCAATTCATTTTTTTTTCAATTTGTAGTTCTAATATTCATATAATGATTTTAATTAGTTTTTTAATTTGAATTTTCATGTGGTTGTGTTTATGTGATTAATATATTTATAAGGTGCAAAAAATAGGATGTGAAGGTGTGTTTCTATCTTATTTGGGGTTTTTATTATAATATTTTGACATATAAATGTTATATATGTTTAAAAAAATGGCTTAAGTTAATCTGTAAGATTGTTTGGGAATTTTGATTATTATTTTAGGAAATATTGATTTTTTCATTTCTTCATAGATATACCTTTATAAAATTGGTTGATGTGATGAGGAATATTTTTTTCTTGGGGGTCATTAAATCCACAGATCAACAATGTAGTGAAAATCACATAAAAATGAATTTATTATTTAATAATTTTTACTCTGGTGGTTTTTTAATTAAATCCATTGGAAAAAAATTCCCAAACTACCATCGTTATTTTCTTCATAATATAAAATTTCATTGTCGTATGATATTTTTATTTCATTCTATTTTTTTTGTTTAATATTGAAAGCCCCCAAGGAACTATTAAATTATGATTTTCACTCGAATGCAGGTTTATTAATTTCAAACTTATATGGAATTGTTATTACTAGAGATATTGAAAGGCCTTATCAATATTTTTTAATTCACCTAGAAATAACCATAAACATTTTCAAATCCATCATTATAATTAAATCACATATGGATTTGGTGAGTTTTTGGTTTTTTTTGAGTTATTTTGTTCTATCATCTCGATACTAACCAGTTTAGCGTCTATCAACATAGGGGTCCTTCATGAGTGAACATACTACTAATGTTGTGGCTTCTAAATACTTCTAAATCAACTACCCAATGTAGATAAAGATCTTAAATGGTCAAAAAAATGAATCCCTAATAAATTGAATATAATAATGTACCACTAATAGTTAGCTTAAAGAAATTATTCATGAAAATATAAACTAAAACATGTAAAATTTCCCCTCATATTCATGTACAATATAACACTATTTATATAATCATGAAACTCAATAATTATTTTGGAGATGCATGTGGAATATTTTTTTATGGTATCCAAATAGGGAATCTTTAAGAACATTACTAAGATAAATATAATTAGATGTTCACTAGAGACATGGGAATATGAGGAAGTAGAAGTTGATAAAATGAAATTGATGTATATTCTATTATATTAAATTCATTTAAAATGTTTAAATTTAATGTTTATTAAGAAATATAATGTTTTATACAGATTTTAATAATCTATTTTAGACAAATAATGTTTTATTAAATTATAATTAATTAAGGAGAAAAAACAAAATCCATTATGCCTATTAGTCCCCGTAAAACTCATGATAATTTCAGCTAAACATTTAACAAACCAAACACTCAATTTTTTTATATAAACTACCACTTATTAGTATTTTTCTAATGTTTTATCACATATTTCCACTAATTATTATTTTTGAATATTTTAAAACTCAATATTATCATCAAGAAAAAATTATTGTTTATTTGAATAACTATAACATAGTATTTAAAAACATATAATCATTTAAATACATAACAATTTTCATGTATTTCATAACTGGATCCATGTTAATTTCCATAATAAATAACCACCTACATGAAGACACAACTCTCACATTACTTTTATGAAGTTAATGTGTCTTTTTATAGAGTACTTAAAATTTATAATCATAAGTAGAACTAATTGATCCCAAATTTATAGTCTGAAATAATGTTAATAGTACATAATTGATTTTTTATTAAAATGAATCCAATGTCTTAATCATGAAAATATTACTAACACCCACCAAATAGACAGTTTATTTATAATTCAAGGAATGTCTCACTTTCAAAGGAATCATGATAAGAATTAAAATTTCAAATGAATATATTTTAAGAGAATATTTCACCCAACACTTAGTACAAATAAAGGAAATTCACACTCATGAAATATTAAAGTGTAGTTTGGTAACCCACATCATATTTTTTAAATAAATACTTCATAAAAATTAATTATGGTCACTATTTAAATGTCATTATTTAACATGTTACAGTTGTTCAATTCCTAGGAAATGTTTTTTATGGTCATACTAAATTTAAAAATATTAAAATATAATAATAGTTTGTTATAATTAGTGCTATAATTTCAAAAAACTACTCAGAAGTGGTTTTTATTTTTTATAGAAAGAAACAAGAGTCAAGTTATAAAAAACATAAAAACTTATTAATATTTACACTTTTATATTTGTTAATTGATTGTAAAATTAGTCCCGTTATCACATGAAAGGACCCTTTTGAAAAAACCAGTGGCGTTTTTTTTATTTTTCGAAAAACATTCATACTTTAATTAATGAATAAACCCACATAAATATGTTTAAAAAAAATTAAATCTATGAAATTTGAACTAAATAACATATCAAAAGTGATAATTGATACAAGAAATTTATGGATTTGATTCTTATTAATAATTTCCTTTCATTTAGGAACACATAAACCTGTTCATTTTCTTGAAAATATTGATCTTAAAACTTCCAAAACCAAGGAGGAGGAATTTTTTCTAATAGAAATTGTTGAAATGGTTGAGAAAGTGATGGTTGAATTTAAAGAACAATCATGCATGTAAATGTATAAAAAAAGGTTCTAATTTTGTGATTTCTTTTTCGTTCTATTCCATGTCTTGGAACCCTTACTATTATCACTTTTAAAATATTATATTAGGATAAAAATTAATGGTTTTCTAGAAGATAAACTCAATTTTATATCAAACATGATAAGCAAGTACACTCATTGGTTACTAAAATTCTACGTAAATGTCTTCTAGAAATAGAGATCCATTATAAGTGATGTGTTAAGTAGTTTTCAGTAAGTATTGTAAAAATAATCCTTTTTCAACTATAACTACTAGGCATTAAGTGTGATTACATGGTTATATAATTAATTCTTTTGATGTAAATGTTTAAATTTTACAAAATTGGAACTTCAATATGTTGATCCTTCATTACTATGATATTTTCATCAGCTTCTTTTTTTATTGCCTTTTGGTGTTAGACATTTAAATCGCCATGTAATGCTGGGACTATATGAATGATTAAATATATAAAATATAAAATTACATGAAAATTTATACTAAAAATGCATATATTATGAAAAATAACTAAAAATACTATATGTCTAAATGGTTTAAATGTTCCTATATAGCATCGATCCTACTGCCTACAGATCTTCCTAATACCACGACTGCTACACATGTGCCTCTTTCATTCTTGTGGCTACATAGTTTAGTAGTGGCATTCAAAACTTCCCATATCACCATAGAATGTACTTTCATCAATGATATGAATAGGCTTGTGAGTAATATATAAAACATTAAAATCACACAAAACCCTTCTTTTATCAAATTTTATCATATATTTTACCTGCATACAAAATAAACTACTTTTCTTGTATTTTTTTTTCCATTTTTATTGAAAATACCATCATTGAAAACAAAATCCTAATAATTTCTAGTATTGGTAACTTTGGAACATCCATGGTTGATGAATTGGCTTAAAAAGTAATATCATTATAGTAGGTTAGGGTCTTGGAGTTCAAATATGATGGGGAAATAACGTCTTTACATATAATGACTAATATCTAGTAGACAACCATTAATTATTTCTTCACTGAACTATTTTTTATTGTATTTTCCTTCTCTTCAATTTATTTCTATTTAACTAACTTTACATGTTATATGTACACACTATTTTAAGGTAATATAAACAAATGAAATGAAAATTAAAGTGGGTCTACATGATTTATTTGTTTTTTGGAATCATTATTTTCTTGTTACACATCATCCCTACAATAGTATAGATGTTTTATTTATTATTTTCCTCACTCATTGTATTTGGTTTTACCCCTATATGTGTAAAAGATATAAAGTTATTTAGGTGTTGGAATATTTGTTCTTGGGCCCATACAAGACATCTAGGTATAGTTGATCATATATTTTATTATATGGGGAGATTTATAAATTTCTATATTTATGTTAATGATATGATGTAATGAATTTTAATAAAATATACAACTATGTTAAGGAAAAAATTATATGTTTACACAAAATTGGTTGGGATGTTGTTGGTATATTTATGGTGTAATGATGACTATATTTGAATCATCTGGACTACTAATACTTGATATGTCAATAAGGATGATGAAAAATTATCATTTTAAGAAGATCATTTTTTACACTTTCAGTTATTTATATTTTGATTTCTATTTATGTAAATATTTTTCACTAAAGCTCTTTGGTTGTGTGGTGTAGATCTTAGAGATGAGGGGTGTAGTTGTAGATATTAATTGGTTTGTTTCTTATGGTATATTACTTGGGGTGTGATGAAATACCATTATCTTGAGTAACTATTCTTCTACCATGGTTGGTGATGGAGGATAAGAATCAAGATATGACATATCATTTGGGTATCATAGATGCATCATATGTTTTATTATTTTTATGAACATTTTATGCATCAATGTATTAACTCATTTTGTATTAAATTTAATTTTTATTATAATTAATATTTTTATAATTGTGAACTTGTGTGAAAAACATCCTCATTTTGATAATTATAAATAGTATATTATATCTATTTCAAATTAACAAATATAATGTGAAATTTTACTAGAAATTAATATTTTTAATGTTTATTCAAATGTAATTATTAAAAAAATATTATATTTTGGTGTTATTATTACCAATAAAAAATATTTCATATGAATATGTTCAGAAACACAATAACCAATATATATTATCAATTTGAATTAATATGATTATAAAAAACAATTTTATATATCACAATAACATTTAGTGACTAAGTTTTTACAGATAGTTTAGTTGCAAGGACTTGTTCTTTGTAAAATATTTTACCAATATAAAATGTAACTTTAAAATCCCTCAAGAAATAATTTACCTATATATTTAATCTTCATTCCCTTTTCATAAACATGAAATAAAGACTAATAAAGTAGGTAAATTTTATCATAATAATGACACCATTTTTATTTTCATGGTATAACCTCAAAAATGAAATAAATCATAGCTAAACTACATCTTATGTTTTAACAAAATAAAGAACATATACAGTATTTGTAGATATGAACACCCAAAGATGCAATAAGTTCATACTAATATTTATAGTAGTATTATTGTAATACGAGATCAAATTTTATCTTTCATAAGTACATGTTTTATATTCCATTATCAACTAGTATTATGTCTTCTACAAGCACTGAGATCCCTTTTATTTATACTTACTTAAGTACTACAAGATATCTCAGACAAAAATATTAGGAAATTCACCTGGTATTGTTTAAAAATTTAATTATTTGATTTACATTTAAAAAATATCAAATATCAATATATATCATGTATCATGATATATATTACAAAGTATTCACAAACACTTGTTTTCAATTAATTATAAGAATATTCTATCATGCTCACAGAAATCGACATGGAGATATTTTATTCCATGTGACAAAGGAAATGATTCAGGCTTGAATTATAAAATCTTATATCTTTTAATATATTTTCAATATATCTACTATAAATAGAATTATGAAACTATGTGAATATCCATTTCTAATATTTTATTCTCGAGATCGATGGTATTTAATTTAGTCATTCATAGAGAATCCATTTATCCTTTCCCTTAACCAACTTTAAAGTCTTAACAACTATTTTCATAAATTAACTACTATAGTCCTCCCAATAACCTCTTATTGTCATCATAAAAAAAATATTTTTAATAAAACCATAGTAAATTATCATTAAAATTAATTTTCTATGATTATAATGGTTTCTTCAACCTATAAATGGAATTTTGAAATGTATATGTATTATTAGAATTCAGTGGGGTTCCAATATATTAGGTTTATTCATATTGATATCTTCCACAATATCACTCTTAAGAACACTATTCTTGAAATCCATTTGAACTAATAAATTGATCAATAGAAATAGCTATGAAAATTATTATTCCAATTGATCTGACATGATGATAAAAGAAAAGGTTTATTCGTAGAACATATATATAAAATGATTAAACCTTTAAATAATAAATCATACCATATTTATAATTACTTTAACATCTATGTGTTGTTTCTATTTGAATACAAACAAGCGGTATAATGTCACGAATCCACCAAAATTTATGAAACCATAATTTTTTTCAATGGAATCCATTACTGAATTAAAATAATCATTTCCATCTTAAAATTGTTCCACTTAATAATTCCATGTTGGATTCATTACCCTTATTGAATAATATATCATAGATCTTAGTGATTATAAAATAACATTAGTAGTTGTAACATTTCTACAGAGTATAAGTCTCTTGAGTAACTCCTCCTAATAATCCTAGTGAAGTTTTTTTCTAATGAAAACTCTTATATATTTTGAGATCAGACCTTATTTAAGTCCAACTTTCTCAAAGTATCTCAAAAGGGATGTAATTTTATTTAAATGAAACTAAGATACACATAATTCTATCTCTTGATGTTTATTTTTTGGAGTTAACAAATTTACTATATCAAATAACAAGAATCTATTACCTAGTGGATTAGATATCCTGTGGTATCTGATATTATATCCATTAGTCCTAATTGTTTTTATATGTTTAGCTATTAAACTTATATTTACAAAAAATGTTTTAAAATTAATTATATATGGCTTTTACTGCTTATAAAACTCATCATTGAACCTAATTTTAGTAAAATCACAACATTGATGTGTATAAGGAAAAAAGATTTTAGGAAAACCTTTATAATATATATATATATATATACGATTAATGAATACCTGGTTAAGATATAATTCAATAATCCCACATGGAGAATATTATTTCTTTTACTAAGGAAATCTACCTTTAATATATCCTTATAATAGTTCACACGGTGTTATGAGACTCATTATAGTATATTTGCGGCCTTATAAAATTTAACCCCTAAAGGTATCATTTTATAGAACTTGATACCATGTTTTCCAATATACCCAACGACTTAACTCAGTAGAGACTAAGAACCCATTTAGATATAAAATTGGAAACTACTATTATCTTTACATTGAAAATAATTATCTTATCAAAATTAGGTATTTTTGTATTATTATTTTTTACATTCATCGATGATTACTAATATTGGATGTATGCAATACTTGATTTATTGATAAATAATTTATATTTGAAATACCACAAAAAATGTCATTTGAAACATGTAATAATATCTCAATAAGTGAGGAATATATTGTGAGATAAAGTTTTCAGAAGTAACAAATTTGAAATAATAGTTTAACTATAATAAATCCACTTTGAAATTATGAGATTTTTTCTCCTCATTGATTTTGGAATCACCATTTATCCACTACTTGGAAAACACCCCTTACTTATTTTAAATTTATATACATCCTTGGTTTATATATTTGAATATATATGTGTTAGAAGAAATATTAATTTAATAAAAAATAACTTTAATAGAAATATTAAATGAAATTATGAAAATACATAAATCTTATGATTTATTCTTCTTAAACTAATTTCAACTTATCTTATAGTGACCTTTCATTAAAATTAAGAAGGAGACAACATCTTATTTATTTCCCATCATCTGAATGTTTTATTTCTTATAATAATTTCATAGAGGTATCTTCTTTTCAAAAATAGTTTTAGAAATTTTCCCCATGCTTTCCACCATAATCACTATAAAGGGGATAAAACATGTTCCCACAAATTCTTATCAACCTAAAAAATCATTGGAAAAATATATATACACATCTCATCCATAATATTCCCCATATATTTTATGATAAATGAAGATAACCTTGGTGGTAACAATTATAACATGATACTAATGAATAATTACTTCTCTAAATGGAATCCCAAAACCACTAATTAATCAATGTACTTTATCATTTTAATGGAATGATCACTAGATATATACCCATATTTTAATTTACATTTTAATTTTATCATGATAGGCCTATTTAACTTAATAATCTATTTCTCCATCTCAAGAGACAAAATATTAATATGTCATTATATCAGGCCTTCATTTCCTTATGCCCAATTGATAGTGTGATGTAATAAACATATAAAGCATCTTCCATGTATCAAACGTGTGGATAATTTTCACCCTCATTGAATATACTAGGTGAATTATTAGTAATAAGAGACTCCAACACATAATATAATCCTTTATATATTAGGGAAACATATAAAAAATTGTAATAGCCTTTGAGGTCTTCACTGGTGAGAAAATTAGCATTTTCCAAAAAGAATCACAATCTAATGTTGGATTCAACTTCAATTTTCTATAATAATTATAATAAAATATCAACACATAATCTTTATTACAGTATGTGATGTAATAAATTATATTTTATTTGTATCCTATTATTTTATCAAAATACTAATATCCTTCACCCATAGATTCCGAATACTATATCACACGAACATTCTAATGGGAAGGATCTATATTTAGCTGATCATAACCTTGAAGATGTCTTAGTCAAATTACATGAAATTAAATAAGTTGGTGGTGTTACTAACTACATGAAATCACAGTTCCTTGATCTTTTGATCGGATTCAATAATCCAAAAATCATGAAATTTCATTTTTGAACTAATTTCTTCAAGGATAAACCATGTCTTGTAGGGGAAACTATTCAAGATTTCAACTTTTTTATGTCAACCCAAAACAATAATTATAATTGAATGATAAATGGAATTATATTTATATGGTCTAGAATAACACTTTAATCTATGATTTCGTTCTAAAATCAAGTAATTATATGTATTTGTTTCTTAATATTTCTGTGATGGAATTTTTACTTATGTGTAAATTTATTTACTTTATCCTTTATATTCATTTTTAATATTATATTTATTTTTCATAATTAATTAACCATGCCCTGCTGAAATAATTCATATATAATACATTTATTGTATTTCACCATTTTCATATTTCTATCTTATTTACATTATGTGACATCACAGAAACATTTTATAAAAATTTAGACCACAAATAAATATATTACCATGCCATAGAAAAACAAGTGTCTTGGTAATGATATAATACTACCAGTTGGTTTATTAAGGGGAATATAAACTAACACTTGACCCCAAGGGAATAACTCTGTGAGCAAGGCTTAGCTCGAGTTGTAGCATTCCTCCGATTTCCAATTCATCTATGGGGTTTTTTTCAACTTGGTGCAGTCTTAAACCATCCCCATTAGCTAAAAGATACAACAATCACATATATTTACTCACACATAGGTGAAGGGACAAGAGTATATTGGTTTATATAAATAAAACGTGGACATGTATTCCATAAATAATAAAGAGGAAGGGATAATATGAAGATTATCATATTTTTATTAAGTAATAAATTTATCAAAAATCCCATAGAATAAAATACTAATTTAAATATTAACAGATACATATATTTGATTATTGAGCCCATTATCATGGAAACTTGTATTGAAGACACATTTAAAATAGGAAGAAATCATTTCAATTCTTTATTGGTTAATATAAAAATAATTATCAATACCAATTAATCATATTATTAATAAATTAATTCTTTTATTTACTTATAAATCCAAATATTATTAGAGATTTACATCCTCAATTATTTTAAATAAAATAAATTTTAATTTAAAATAATGTAGTACATAGTTCAAACTAGAACAGAACTTGAAATGTATCATTCTGGTAGAAATAATAAATTTGTTATGTAATTGAAATGTATACACCATGTATTGGACACTACAAGACTTGTATCTTTACTTGTATTATCAAAACACATTTCTAGAGTTTTAATTTTCAAAATACATATACCAACAAATGTCATGGAATGTGACTAAATTTTTGTTTGGTCCTTGTTGTGTACAATGTACTTACACGGTTTAAAATCCTACATGGTGTTTTTTGAAATTACATTCCATTTAATTCTATTATTCAACCTTCATAATTATCATGGGGTGTAGAAAACATGATTTTACTTAATTGTATGTGCTGTGTACTTTTGATTCTCATAATGCACCCAAAATACAAGCAAATCATACAAATTATGTATTTTAAAATAATTAAGAAACTGATAAATGAAAGCCTTAAATTCCACACATCTAATCAAAAACCACATAGCATGTAATTTGTGGAAAACCCTATCACATGAAATGTACATCCTACAATATGACACAAAGTTCAGATTATCTATATTTATTTTCACCTTAAGTGTGTATGAGTAACACGAATCACCTATTTCAATATGTACCCTGAATGGTTCGATATGAGTTACAAGGAATGAAAAACACACTACCCTCCTTGTATTTTCTTTCTAGACACCCAAACTACACTCTTAAGGACTCCATATATACTCCGCATAGGATAAAACTTGTTTCACCACAAATACATCAAGCTATACACTATGTAATAAAAATTTTCCTATGATTATTTGATGAAACTGAATAAGTGACATGTGTATTAATTACTCACAGTATACATTGACCAAACAGTCATGATTTATATAGAATAATACTATACAGGTTTAAAATATTGATACAACATCTACACAGTATGTACCATTATCAATCAACATTCAAATTGGTAGGAAATACATGGATTGAAATTAAATATTTTATATAATGACACCCAAATGATGTGTTGTGATGATCATGACTCCCCTTGGAATGGTTGACCCGGACTACGTTATCTATAATTATGGTCATATGTCACTACAAGAAAATCTTCATTTTGGGGAAATAATTTTATGTTTTGGTGGTAGTTTAAACCACCTATAAATTTTTCTACGACAGTTTCAAAAAATATCCACTAAAGTTGTCGTCAACATCCAACCTGTGGTGTTTCCTTCTAATTTAGTCTAGTTTCTGGAAAGTGTTATATAATGTGTATTTATTTTGGGTTTTCTTCATTTTACCTATGGATTTATAGCAAATAAATGTAGAATATTTCACTGCATTTAAAACTGCCACTAAATCCTAATGATTGTTTTTACCAAAAAACATCCTCAAAAATGAAGAAAACCACTACTAAATAATTGTATGGAATATTTAGTGGAGGTTTTAACCACCACAAAAAAGCATCATTATATAAAAGTGGTTTAAACCACCATGAAAAAATGACATATTTAACTATAGTTTGAAGAACCACTATATGATGATTTACAGAAAAAAGCCATCTGCAGAATCTATAGTTCCTAAAAAAATGCCTAAAAACAAAAAATACACAAAATATTCCATAAAAAGAAATATATAATATTTAAATCTTCCCATTTTACACACACCAAAACATTCCACTATCCTGTAATAAAAAATGTACATAACTTATAGTCAGATTACACATAAATCAATAATATAATTTCATAAAAAATGAAACAAAACATACACACAAATGGTTTTAAAAAACATACATTGGGCACCCACTATCCAAATCCCATCGAAATTATAATAACAACATAAAAACTACACACATTAGACATACTAAAATCCCGATGCCACATTACCCAACCTCCAACTACCTTTCAAGATTCTCTATTCCAATTTACTACACATCCTATGATATGAAAGGAAAAAAATAAAATAAACTATGTATACACACCATGTTTCCTATGTAGAGTGTGAGGGAACAACTATGTAGGGTCTCAAAAAGTCTCCCTAGTACACATCATCATATACAAGTATGAACAAGGTAAAAAAACATATCAAATAAGACCATGAATGGAATTTTCAAACAAGGATACCATGAATCTATATTCATTTGATCATTAGGTACTAACTAAGACTCTAATATAACATATCATACAAAAATTTATTTCATACCAAAATCCCATCATCACCTCACCTCATTTCATCATACTCAAAACCCGATGCATACTTGAGTTATTAGGGTGGGAATTATCTAAATCATTGACTCACTACCTAATAAATCAAATAAAATATTACATCTAAATCCTAAGAGAATAACTCGTCAATCTTGGTAGTTTCCATCATCTATGAATCACTTTATACCATGACCCAAACCTCTAACGTAGCATGGTACACTACGAAAACCCAACCATACTCATGAAAAGTTAAAATATCCGAACATAAGACTAATCATGGAAAGGTAATACTTCATGAACATTTGGAATACATCTCACCCCTAGTTGTTTTAGAAGATCTGTCTCACTCATAGCAAGGTCAGGCCCCTGGATCCTCTCCCCCACCAGGTCTATCAGATATTTCAATCAAACAAAATCACACCCATGAAATAACAAATATTGCATGAATCCAATAACAAATCTCACCAAAAAATCCAATGGTTCTAGTCACTTGGGAACCAGCCCCTCATCTCAAATAATGTATTTATTTTCAAGGGGATGAATAAATCCCCCATACTGATCATGATCTAAGATTTTTGATATGATCTCATTTCTATCACCAATCTATCCCACCACTACTCACAATCTCCCATGATCCAAACCTCAGGACCTAGTACAACCATACCAAATCCCTTATCTCTCATGTTCCTACAACTGAAAGTAACATCCTAACTTATCATGCTCTATATACCTTGAATTAATGATGCCATGTATTAAACAACTCCCATGATCTTCACTAGGGTTCCATTTCCCTTTTCTTAAGGAAGATATTCTAGAATTACTCCTAGTTAAAAAACACTTATATCAAACATAATCTCATCCCCAATGAATCATCCCACTCATAGTTCTTATTAAGCTTCAACCCACACTTCTGAGTGTGTTTCTCATGAATTTGATCCATATGGTCGACTCGCCAAATTTTTTTAGTATTCTTAATCCTCTCATTCATATCAGTGTACCCTTTGTGAAACCATCCAATGATTCCCAAATCAAGTCACATATCCATATACACCCCAAAAACTTTTTTCAACTTACATAGTACCATCTTACCATTGTGGCATGGTCACCAGACAATTATAATTACATATAGTGCTAAAGAGAAGTTATTTTGGGCTTAAGTGGCCAAAAATATTCCTATAATCTTTTCAATATATTTCATAGACCATATTCTTATACACATTCCCCTAAAAAATGAATAAATGAAAGAAATCATATATAAACAAGTATATTAATTTACATGAACCATAACATTCCACAATAAAATTATACCAAAAAACATGATATAAATGGTTTCAGCCTCTTCAAACATGATAAAACATGAAAATTACATGTGAAAACTTTGTTCATAAATGATACATGAAAAAACCCACTTATTACATATTGGTTAAAGTGATCAAAGTAACCACTAATCACAACCCGATGATGAACACTTCTCGTTAACCACTTCATCTCTATCTTTAATTACTACTACCAAAACCTACAAGATAATTATATTGATAATTAAATAGTGTTTTATACTTATATTTAAACATAAAACAAATAAAATTTTTCCAATTAAATTATATTTAAATTTTTTGATTAACTTCCTCACCACCAGTCATCAAGGAAATATCATCGGGGATAGATCCGGTCATCTTATGGTATAAATAAACCAAATATTTCTACAAAGTGAATATCTAAACCACATACTTACGAATTGCTCTTCTCATATAATGAAAATATCTTTGAGAATATCAAGGTATGTAGTGAAAACAACCCGGAGTAAATGTAGGTACAATCCCCATTGTCCTGCTAGAGACCACAGATAGTTATGGTCCCAAAACAGTCCCACATAATAGATTAGGATAATCTGTCTCACTGACTGCCAAATGGGTCATCCTAAGAGGCTGATAAGGACATTTTGGGATTTTCATCCCATAGTTCATTAATTTTTACATATAAATCAAATTTCAGTCATATTTGAAGCAATATATATCAACATAGTGACAACGGATAATAAGTTATTATAATGATAAACGAATTTATAATAAAAACATTTTTGGTATAATGATAATATATTATTATAATTTATGTATTTTTAACATTAAAAAAACATAAAATGTGCAGAAATAATTTATAATAATTTCTAACATTATCCATATCAATTAAACATAACACTAATAAACTCCACCAAGTAGAAAACTTATAGAGTTATGTTTTCATTAAAAATTTTATGATAAAGGTAATATATTATCTTTAAGAGTGTGATTAATAAAAAATATTCTATTTTATTAATTATACTAAAAGAATATTCTATTATAAATGAAGATAAATATATTATTTTCAATAAATTTTTCATTCCAACAACAAATGATACATAGTCTATAAAAGGACAACCTTTTTTTTACTATATATATATATATATTTCTATCACTATATGAACATACTAAATCTATTTTAAATTTTCATTTAGTTTCCAAAACTAATCAACAGGAAACTCTAACACATTGATATTCTCAATCATTTTTTCTTTCATATCTCAAATCTCATGAGTTGATTTTTTCTTATTTTTTCGAAATTGATCATGTATAAATTGATGAAATTCAATTTTTTATTTATCAAATTTATCAATAATAACTTGAATAGGCATAATGAAACATTCATACATTTAAACATTCTCCTCATTATTTCATTGTTGAATCTCATATTCTATTTCAATTCTGGTAAGATTATTCTCCATTTATGTTTGTATTGAGGATTTATTTCAAACAAAATCTTCAATTATAATTGAAGGCACCAATATTTTTATATATTTTCGTAAAATTTTATTTTTCATAAATAGTAGAATGAGTTATTTTTCTATATTCATCTATAAGACTAAAATTAAAAAAATATTTTCATTATTAAAAATAGAAGAAAAATATTAATTATAAGAAATGCACCAAAATACATACCACAATTTCAGATTCTCTATAAAAAGTGAAATAAAACCTTTATAACATCACCTCTAGAATAGGATCAAGAAAAGGAAATGGCAGGGAGAGGGCTCAGGTACAAACAATGACTAGGGTGATGGAAAGGGTGGGGGAAAGGTCGGGGTTTTTGATCATAGTGCTGTCATGGGCTTGGGAGTGACAGTAGGGGGCTGCTGGTATAGTTTGGGATCGGGGAGGGAGAGGAGGGAGGGATAAAAAGCACAAGAAAGGGGGTGGTACTATAGTTTGGGCATGTTGGTCTGGAGTACTAGTGAGGGGGATAGTGCTATGGTTTATAGTTGAGGGGGAAGCAGAGCTCAGGAGAGAAGGTGGGCCGTATAATAGGGTCTGAGAGCAACAACAAGATAGGGTTAGAGGTCGGGGAAGGATAACTCAGGGAGAGAACAAGAAGAAGAGTTGGGTGTGGGGTAAAAGTGTTTTCTTATAAAAACATAAAATTTTGTGTTGGTTTATAAAAAACTGCTGTTAAATAAATTATTTTTTTGGTGGTTTATTAATCCGCAACTACCAAATGAATATGAAGTACTTTTTTATGTAATTATGTCTTTTTTATAGTTCCATCATCACCCCTAGAAGATATATTTGAGAATTACTCATCTATTCATTTTATATTATTGGTCATATAAATTTATATTATCAAAATATCTTGGATTTTGTACTATTGAACCAATCAATGAAAAAAAAACAAATAAAAAAAACGTGTAATAGATAAATGAGTTTTAAATAATTATAAATTAATTTTTAAATTTCATACCATTTGAATATCCCAAGGAATAAGGAAAGAGGGTTTTAGGACTATTCCAAAAAAAATCATCAATTTCTTCAGATAAATACCTAGAACTAGATGAATTCAGTCTAGAAATATTTGTAGAGAAATTATTTTCCAAAATATTTAATAATTATATATTAAACTAGAATTATCTAGAGATGATAATTATATCTTTATTTTCATTAAAAAACTAAAATATTGATACATTTATGACTCTTACATATCATAGGGCACGATAAATGTGTGCGTTGAGCCCTTACATATTTCCTTTGTCATGGATATGACCCTTATGTATCACAATACAAACCCATACATAATCAAATTTTTAGTATGTGGGAGTCTTCAATACGATACATAAAAGAAAATGATTAATATATATGATTCACTCATCACAAACCTAAAACTAATTTGTTTATAAAATAGAATAACTACCTATAAAGACAAATCCTTAAACATTAATGAATATTGAGTTTTAAGTCACATGTTAATTATCTAGAATTAGAGGTTCTTTTCTAGTCTTTATTTTTAGTGAATTATTTAATAAATTATACATTACAATACCATATATATATAATTGGGAAATTTTGAATAGTATTTATTTTATCATAATATAAAACTTTTAAATTGAAATATAGTTTCTTTTCTGGAAAAATATTTTCGAATTTCATCATGACGGATTATTTTCCATTACCCATGCTTGGGCCCTGTGAAAAAAATTCTAAAACATGGGATGGGCCTAAAAGGATCAGTATAACGCATAAAAATTAAAAAAATCAATTATTACATTGGATAAGATGGAAACCCATGTATTTTTTAACAATATCTTTAATGTTTTTTAAGAATGTGAATTAAAAAATTCCACATGATAAACAAATCGACTAGTTTGTTCAAATAAAACCATAGAAACCTATAAAATGAATATAAAAACAATTTTTTGGAAACATAGAGAATCATATTCACCAAACCGTTTCAAAATCATTGCAATTAGAATAATAATAAGGAAAAATTCCATTACAATTTTGTGGAAAACAGAATTATAACCCAATTCATTAGAGAGAAATAATGTGGATCACCCTTCATATAGATGATATCATGATCATTCATTTTTAAAGAGATATAATTGGGCTTAGCCTATTGTATAAGCTATAACGGGCTCACCTAGGATCTATAATTCGAATCAACCCACCATATAAATTGTATCGGGATCACCCTTTTCTCATATAATGATTAAGTACCTAATCATAAATGAAACAGTTTATGATTTCACATTTTCATCATAAAAACCTTTGAAAGAGACTTCTTAATCCATATATAAAATAGTTTTTAATGTCAAAATTTCATTTACTTTAAAAATTCACATTAACACCAAAGATTCCAATAAAAAGGGAAAGAAATTTTTTATTAAATATAACATGAATTATTGTAAAATTATCTAAATAAAAAATAATGGTTAAGGTGAAGAAAAAATTAGTTTTCTCAATATATCATAAAATATAACAATTTTTTTGTATTTTTTGAAGAAAGTCAGACATTCTGTGAAACGATTAATCTTTGAAAACCCTTGAATGAATCTCAAATAAATGGATTAATTATAATATAATGATTGGGCTCATAATAATGATACTATTTTATTTGAAAAAAAATAGAAAATTAAAAATGATACATCAAATAGTTGAGGCATAATGATGGTGGGGATTTTAATTCTTGTTTTATATATAAGAAAATACATTCCTTTCCACTTTTATAAAAATATTTGAAGGAGGTACTTTAAAAGGGGATATTTAAAATAAAGTAAAATACTACTTTAGAAACATTTGAACTATAATACACACTTAAAATATCAAGATAATAGATTAATTCATCATATAACATGCCAAAGGTGTTGAATATACACCTTATAAAGGAATATATGTGGATAATATTTAAAAAAGTATCAATGAAAAAAATAAGATGATGTCCCTTACCTTGAGTTTAACTAATCATGTATGTTTTTTATCATCCAAGATAATAACCATAATTTATTTATTATTTCCTTAAGAAACTTTTTTAATATTATTAATTTCTGAAGTTAATTTATTATGTAGTGTCATATGATTACATAATCAATTAGTCGTAGGTATGATATTTTGATGTTGTTAGCCATATGTGTCAAAAACGACTTCTGTAGGTTGACTTTTGTCAAAGTGGTCATTATATAAACATAAAAAGAATAATTACAATGAAATAATTATCATTTTTTACATTAATTATAATTTTATAACAAATCAATAAAGATGGTAATGAATAAGTAACTATGTCAGAATCATGGAGATGGTAGGCTGTATGTATGCATGAGTAAGGATTACATTTTTTAATGATCAAATTTTTATAAGATTAAAAACATTTTTTACATTATAGAATGATCATAATATCATATTATTTATTCAATTATATAGAAATATATCATACACGATATATGGTGAGGAATAAGTAATCATTCCCTTCAGTAATTTCCATTCTACCAAAACCTATTAACATGTCGACCATTGCGTGGTAAGGTCTGTCAAATCTCATTCCATTATGTCCCAATAGTAAAACTCTTACTATCCACTATAAACCTTAGTTGTTCAAGTATTAATGGAAAATAGAGAATTATTAGCTTCAGTAAACAATTCATTCTTCAAATGAGGAACACTAGACACACATAATCTCACTAGAAATCTGAAAAAATATCTCTTTATAAATATTAAACTTAAGAGACTTATGTTTATTGAGATATTATTCCATTTTCTACAAATAATGATCTTATTCATGATCATTATAAATTATTCTTGAAAAATTCATCAACCCTGAAACCTGAATCAAAATATAATATTTCCCTGCATCCAAACCTTTTAGTCCAAAATTCATCAAATCATTAACCATAGGGTCATGTTTTAAATGTAACATTGTTATTATAGAAAAAAATAATATAAATTCATTAATTACTTTATTTATGATGTACCTTGGGGATAAATTGTTTTAACAATTCTTTTGTATTTGTTTAAAGCTAACCTTTTATTTGAATAAAAATGATTTTATTATCCAAGAAGAATGGTGTTACTGAGTTTGAAAGAATGAAGTCACTGAGACAGAGGTTACTAAATTATGCAGTATTTTTTTTGATAAAGAGTTTTGAAAGATCATTTTGATGGTGATTGAGATTTTATAAGATATAATGTTTTTCAAACTTTTTAAAAAAATCAGATAATGCTTTTCAGATTAATAAGTTATCAAAAATCAAGAAAACCTTTCATGAATAAAGCCTTTGAGGAAATGATGGATAAACTTGATGAAATTAGAATCTCTAAAATGATTCAAAAATAGAAAGAAATATTCTATGAAAATCAGAAACAATATTCTGAGAAAATCTGATCAAATTTATTGGGAAAAATCAAAACCATTATTTTGAACAAATCATAACCAGTTTTCTGTGCATAATCAGAACCATCTTTCTGAGGAAATCGGAAATAATTTTCTGAAAAAAATTGGAACCATTATTTTGGGTAAATCAAAACTAGTTTTCTTAGAAAAATTAGAACCAATTATTTGAGAAAATCAAAACCAATTTTTTGAGAAAAATAAATATCAATATATTGATAAGATAAGAACCAGTTTTATGAGAAAAATCAGAACCAAATTTTTGAGTAAATCAGAAACATTTTTTTTGGAAAATCGGAATAATGATTCTGAGCACATAGAAATAAAATTTTTATGAAAAATTAAAACCAAGATTCTATGAAAAAAGAACATATTTTTTGATCAAATCAGAACCAAGATTCTGAGAAAATTGTAACCAAGAAACATATTTATCATACTTAGAAAATTGGACCCATGATACAACATTATTTTTCTAAGAATGATATGAAATGTTGATAAAGTCCAAAATGAATTTTATTTTTTCATAAATCTCAAATAAATTTATGAAGGTTTAAAGAAGTAAATATTGAACATTATATGTAAGAGACTGGTAGAGTTTTTGAGATTTAAGGAAGAGAGAAATATTTCCAGATTTCCACTATTGGTTTTCGAGTTGACTATAAACACTTTATTAGATCATTTATTCATTTGATGTTTATATATATATATATATAACTAAGAGGTGGAGCGATGAAGAATTATAAGTGAAAATTTCCCACCATATTAAAGAATATTGGAATTATGTTTTTGAGAAGAAGAAAATCAGAATCACTATTCTGAGAAAATTGGAACCACTATTCTGAGAAAATAAGATCGATTATTCTGAGAAAATTGGAACCACTATTCTAATACATGTGCAACCACTTTTATTTGAAAATCAGAACCACTTTTCTGATAAAATCAGATCCATTATTCTACAAAAATAGGAACTGTCATTTTTTGTGTGGAGAAGATTCTACAAATTCATAATTTTTTGTTTGGATCAATTCTTTAATAAGGAAAAATTGAAAACTAATGGGAGTTAGTATAAAATATTCTATCTAGAGATAGAAGGAGGATAATAGGATTGGGAACAAGTTGTATTCACTTCTTCAAATAATGGATTACTATAGACCCATGGAAGTGGCTATGGAAAGGGCGTAGGTTATCACACTGATGCCGAACCTTGTAAATCATGTGTGATTTTCTTACTTTCCATCCTTTGCATGAATTATTATTTACTAACATGTACTCAATTAGAGTAAGGCTTCTGGGGTCACTCTTATGTTCACTGCTAGCCTATGATGGGTATAAGATAGGGTGCGCTATGAAATTATTAAAATTTCAAAGAGCCTTTAATGGGATCTCCCTTACCATAGGGAATTTATCGGTCATTTGAATCCTTTTCCATGGATATTAAAACTATGTGAATGTAGTTAGGGATTATTCACCAACAATATAGTTGAAGAAGAAAACACTTAAATTATAATTATAATTATATTAATAAATTGAATAAAGTTGAGTGAACATAGTTGTAAACTCCAAAAACTATCAATCATTTGGTATTCTTCTCACGAATAATTATGTCTTTCAAATTTAACTCTAAAAAAGTGGTCTGTAGGTTCATCGAGGTATCACAATAATATATAAACTCCTTCCTTCCCCATGCTTTTATTTCACTGTACTATTATAATTAATTTTGTTATAAATTATTATTAAAAACAAATGTTTATTAATAATAAAATATACATAACATTTTAATTCTCTTGATTATTATTATTGAATTCTAATTTTTTATTTCTCCCATTAACTTATGTATAATACATGTATATAACACCAATTTTTATAAATATAGACCCAATTATTAATTAACTAAAACTAAATTGGTAAAATAAGTCATTTATCTTATCCTTGAAAATATGATAGATATTTTCTCACTATATTCATATAAATAAACCATAAACTAAAATTTATCAAAAATACATTGATAAAAAAATAAAAAATAAGAAATTATTTTTTACAAATCAACATATTCAAATCTTTATAATAATTTAAAATATTCCTTTAAATCCTCTATGTTAATATGTTTTTTAATATTTTTAAATATGTAAAATAATTTGATACAATAACAGCAAAATTGAAATCATTTAAATTTGAATATATATAGTATTTTCTAAATTATTTATCATAGATATTAATTGATAATCTATCATAATCACTATTTTATAATTCTAAATCATGAATCTTTGTATTCAAAATTAATTTCACAATAGTTTTGATGAAATATAAGAGTGAAAATTTGATAATAATTATACTTAAGGTTTAACCCTAGGAAACTCAGAAAACCATAAAAGTAATTTCTTGAATATTTTAAAGATAATATTTGAATATCGATTAATAGGTAAGAGTAAAACCTTTATTATTTAAGGTTCAACACATTTTTAAATTTTCAATATTTTTTTCATACATAATATTCCTTCAATACATAAACATATTTTAATTTTTTGTAATATTGAATTCTCAAATCTGTTATCAAGTTTAAGGGTCATTCAATAAGTAAGATCCTTTTCCAAAATTCAAAAATGTAAAGGGAAACACAGAATTAATAGGTATGAATCTTATCATTTTCCAAAATCAATACACAAGAGGATTATCTTAAATAAATAATAATCTTCTCGTAAATATTTATGAATCTTCTCCTATGACTCTAATCAATACATATATTCCACCCCCTTTGATATAATATTTAAGATTGTTCACTGAAAAAATTCCTTCAAAAAAAGTATGTGAGTAACAAAATAATAATTCTAGAATAATAATAATAATAATAAATAATAATAGTGAATAATAATACATAATGATAATGAAATACAAATTATCAAAGAATATAGTTAAAAGTAAGTCAGATTAGCCATGACATAAAAATAAAAGTGATATAGAGTATGTAATTACAAAAATATAAACAAAGGTGAAATAATCCACTCAATACAATATATAATGGAGGATCTAGTGAAATTAGATTTCATAGGAGGATTTTCATTCAATGAAGTCAATGTCATTGAGTGGTTTTGTATTTTTTGGAAACAATAAATCATATATATATATATATGTGTGTGTGTGTGTGTGTGTGTCTGTGTGTGTGTTAATATAAATTCAAAAAATACCAAAAACCAATATGGTCTATAATTAAATTAAATAATAACACCATATACTGGTTTAATGATAAGAATCCATCAATATCACTTTTTTAGGGATGGACCTGTGGAAAAGGATGGGTCCACACTCATTTATTTTGGGGGTGTTTTATTCTCAATTTTTTCAGTTGGACTAATTAATTTCATAAATTGTGATATAACTTATCTAATAGTGCATATTATGATGATGATTCCCCCAAGAAGTGCTTCATCTTATAGAGTGCATCTAAGAACCAAGATCTAGTACCCATAGTTATAATGAGAAGTTGGGATACAAAGTTAATTCTATACAATATTAGGGAACATATTATTTAAAAACAGAATAATATTTCATCATTTTATTTTAGAGGTCATTCAGGATTACCCAATAAAATTTTAAAATATTCTCATAAGACTTCTAAAATGTAAAAAAGCATTAATTTAATAATTATGAAAATAAAAATAAGGAATTTGGAATTAATATTTGTATATTTATAATTACATTACAATTTAATTTAGGAAGTGAATGTAATTAATATATTAAGTGCTGTATGTATTAAAAATTAATAATATAAAAAAATTTATAATAATTTTCTATGTACAAAGTGCGATAGGGATACTCCCCCAAACAATTCAGTCTTAAAAATGAATTAATGTGGGTTGAAAGGGCTAGTTAAAATAGTAAAAGTGTTAATAATTCCCCCTCTATCTTCCACTTCTCTTAGATTATTTATCCAATGGAAATATATGTTGATATATAATTTTAAAATTAAACTACTATTAATATAGTTTTTTTTATAATTTTATAAATTTTATAATGAATAACATTAATGAATAACATATTATTATTTTGGATCATAAATGTGTCATTTCAATATAATATTTTTTCAATATATAGAATGGTCTTTGGATTTAATCCTATGTTTTAATATATATTATAAATATCCCTAAATTTAAATTTAATTGAACATTAAATTTTGAAATTTTTTCCTATGAACCCTTGGATTTCAATGTTTTTATAAGAACTAGTGTTATGAAATCAGGTTCTTGATATTGTATAAAAATTAATTATTTGTTATAGATATACTATAATTAAATTATATTTGAATTATCTATTATTCAAACATTCAAGTAGATAATTGATTCATCAAATTATGTCAAAACAGTTGATCTTATAATTTTTTTGTGAAAAAATATATAAATAATTGATATTCCATTGCATGCTTGACTGAGTAATTATATGATTTTTTATATAATAAATATTCATAAATTTATAAGATATTTTTATAAATATTTACCTTCATAAACTATGTGATATTTATCATCCTAATTGTGGTACAATGATTGAGAATAAATCAACCACTTATTAGAAATGAAACATATACATTGAGTAATTAATATTATATATTAATTTTTTTATATTCTAATGATATGATTCATAAAAATAAATTACTAAAATTTCTATATCTTAATTAATATATGTATTATAAAAAATTGATTTTACTGTTTTTTATATTTTTTGTTGGAACTACAGGAAAAGGATGAAAACATAAGATAACATCTACTAAAATATATTTTAATATCTTCCAGTTACAACTAACTACAACTTTCCCCATTTATGGATATAAATAATTAATATACAAGTACAATAATCAGGGAAAAATATAATTTTTAATGAAAATATCATTATATCAAGAAAATAAAAAGTGAATTTAAAAATTAAAAATACGAAATATAAAATTGAAATTATGATCCTTGTAGAGGAAAAGAGATCTTCTACTACGTTGATAGTGGAATAAGTTGTGAAGATTTAGGAATTATAAAGAAAAAATGATTTTGAGTGGAAGGAGGAACATGGTATGGGGAATAAACATTCAATTCCAAAAATTTGTTATTATATGATAGATTATTATTTAATTCCCATGTTTTTTTAAAAGGAAACACAATAATCAATTAATATGAAGTTATTTTTTGAATAATTAACTAAATATTTGTAATATTTTAATATTATTTTAGTTATCAGACAATATTTTAAGATCTATGAACAAGATAGATAATTTAAATTTATCAATATTAGAATTTATAAAACATACATTGTTTTCAATATTTGTAACAAAATATTATAATTCAATAATAGACAACATATAACATTAGTATAGAGTCATATGAGCTAAATTGTATAATTAAAATAATTTTTTAAATAATATAAATTTTCATGTAATAAGAAAATTATAACACAAAATAAGAATAAAAAAATTAATACAAAGTAATTAATTTTTTATTATATTCTAGTCTAAAAAACAAACATCATGATGTTTTTTCCCCAAATATTTGTATGAATAGAAACTGGTATGGAAGATTACAAAATGAAAAACATAGTTCTGGGAAAAAATTATGTTCTCACATGACCTAATATCCATGGCATGAAATTATTTTCTTGTATTTTAAATCCAAAAATATAACATGGATTATTATTAAAGAGGATATTAAAGAAAATGCTTATTTTTAAAATAAAAGGAGAACATGTCATGTATAATATTATGACTTCCATCAATGGTAAAAAAGATTAATTATATTCCTCTAATCAGCCTCTATAAAGATTTGATACCTACAAATATCCTCATATTATTATTATTTTTACTAATTCGGTATCCTTCTATATTTCCCACAAAAATACCTTAGATTTTCTGAATTTTATCTTTTTATAATTTCTCAATGAAAAACATATTAAAATGAAGAATATATAAAATCCAATATGAGGTATGGAATGAAAAATAAAAATTATGTAAGATTTGTAATCACAATTTTTTATTATATTTTACCTTGTAAGGTATAATTATATGTATAATATAAATAAAAAATTCAATCCAAAACCTTACGTAGAAAAAATATGGTGAATTAATTAGTAAAAATAATGATTAAATATCAATAAGTATTAAACATTCAAAATTTCAATGACTCAAATATATTTTGTAAAAGAAACATAATATGTGTTTTAAACATGTGATTGAATATTATATATATATATAATTTAAATAAATTATTTAAAATGGTTTATTTAATTTATTTTTTTAGAAAGTGTTTGATTTCATAAATATAGTTTTCTAGTAATTTTTTTTCTATATTTTCAATAAGGATTTATTTTCATTTCTAGTGTATTAGTTACCAAAAAGATCTTTTTTTGTACAAGTTCAGCCCACATTTTCATAATTTAATTAATATTATTTAAAACCCTCATTCGAGTGGCTACATGAAAAGTATTGTAATAATTTAACAATTAAATTAATAGCGTGTTGTAATTTTGAAAAAATAGATATTTAATGTCATCCAATATATCGAACGAACATGGAATTGTATATAACAAAAGAAAAACACAGCGTTTCATGTGTGACATGATAATCATTGTTATTCATGTAGTATAAGATCAACTTGGTGTTGTGTATAAGGAAAGAATAAATTTTTTCTTCCGTATAACAAAAGATATATTCATTGTAGAATTTAATGATAAATATTAACATGTATATATTATATAGACAATAATTATCAAAAAATCATAGGCTATTACATTCTAACCCCATTAAAATTAATTTCTCCATTAAAATCCATTTGGGTTATCAATGTTCAAATACATGAAAGTTACTTTTATAAAAACCCACTCGGTTAAAAAGAGTACTATAACTTCAATTATAACGGTAATGTTAGAAACCAAATGGTTACCCAAAGTAACTCATAACTATGTTACCACATATGATAACATAGGTGGAAAGTGAAAATGTTGACATGGAAGAGAAATATAACAATCATGTTCGGATGGAGTTTTATATCCTCCATAATGTTTTTTGAATTTTCTAAAAACTACTTTATGAATTAGTGGTAACCGTACATTCAAAAAGAAAAAAATTTAAAAATTCAACTTTCAAAGATCAATCACTGATCAACCAAAGTAAAAAATTATAAAATAAACAATGTCGTACCCTCAAACCTTGCACCTCCACATGCCTGCTTCCAGCTACATCCACTGGCCAATCTCGAGAAATCAATACCTCCATCAAGAAAAATCAACATCACACGTCACACAAAATCACGTCGCCATCCTCCATCAACCCTTTGACTCCATGTACACCATCACCTACACCATCACCGTCTTCAAAACACTATACATTCCTCATGAAAGATTCAAAACAGCATCATAGAACACCTTCAATTACATCGACCATCATCATCATGTCACCATCGTAGACAAGTTGACGGCCACCACCACAACTAGTCACCAAACCCCAAATCCAATATCGAACACCATAAAGAACCAGCCGACACAGAAGCAACCAAAATACCTTTGACACTCTGGGATAAACACCGAACAAACCCTTCCAATGAGAAAATTCTACGACTGGATAAGATTGCTCAAAAAATGTGATTCACCTGAAGTACCGATGACCCTCTAACATCACCTCCCAAAAACATAAATGTTACTTCTGTTCCATATCCTATTAAGAGTAGAGAATGTCAAACATGTGGTAAGAGTAGAGTTTAGATGGTTGAGGTCTCATGAATGCATCATCGCCGATAAGGATAAGAACTGGAGCCTCCATAATAAGAACAAGAAGAGCTATAATTCATTGAAAAACATTCAACCACCGACCCAAAAATCCCAAAATCTCACTGTTACAACTGCTCCAGATTTGACTTGGAGTGGCATAGCGGAACGAGCAGTCAGAGCAGGGTATCGGCCGCTAAGGGCAGAAACATCAAAAACCATCTACAAGACTGCCAACACCCACTATGGAGCTATTAACATGAAAAATATCACTTGGAATTGATGATAATGACAAGGTTGAGTAGTCCTTGATCATCACATCGCCCCATTGCAAACGCAGAAATGGAGAACCGCCGAGAGGGAGAAACTGGAGTGAAGTCATGGAAGGACGAGTAAAAGGGGGAAGGGGGAGAAGATAAGGGGAATGTGGGATTGGGAGGCGGAAGGAACCAGAGACTCCTCCCCCTCAAAATCACTAATATATGGTGAGTTATAGAGAACATTTGAAAAATAATGTTAATGATCAATAATACATAAACCAAGGGGGATTGAAAGAAGACATTAATGTCAAAAGAATGATGATAAAGAAGCAACATTTTATTTCAATACCCATTTTCTATTGATGATGTGTATTCATTGGGAGATATACATAATTGGTTTTGTTCCCTTTCATAAGCACAATCTCACTATTTGGTTGTGGCTTGATCAATTCCCACTTTATATCTTACTCGAAAAATGATGGTAAATTTTTAATTCCTAGAGAAATAAAATATCATGAGATATATAAATAGATTGATAAGTCATTCCATCTCTCTATATCACAAAAATATGATTAAAAATTGTTATCCAATATGAATAAATCTTTATATGGGGAGATAATACTTTAATCTCAAAAACTGCATTTGAAGATTAACATAAACCATTCAATAAATGGTTAACCTTATAACCAATATGAATGATAAAAGTCAAAAACATTAGAAATAATGTAACAAAATTTTCTCAAAATATCTTAACATTGATCCCACTTATATTATAATGTATCTCATGGTTGTCACATACCAAACATGTGAATGATTTATCATTTTTTCTCTTCAAACATGGTAATAACTTAAATTACCATAAAACATCATTGGAAACATTTATGGTTTCCTATTAAAGATATTTTTGGGTATATTACATAAATATAATAAAATAACCTTTATCCATGATAACATAGAACACTTTATCAACAAATCAATAATCAGTTCCATGGTATTCTATACTATATAATTTACTATATCCATAATAATCCCCTTATCCAAGATATACACAATTTTCTCAATATCAGGAATATATTAAGGGTTTAATTCATTTAATAAAAATATCACCATTCTCTTAAAATAATTTTCTATTATTTCAGTATCAATAAATATTTTTTTCAAATCATTAATGGAAAACTTATACTTCATGGCTCATATTACATAATTCTTTAATTCCAATACATATACACTTCAATCATCTAACATTATTATTAAACATTTACATAGACATAAAAATATTATTTATTAATACCCCATTACATGAATATGAAATATGAATAATGTATTAAGATTCATCAACCTTAATTTAATTATTCTACTAATGCTTAATGTGAAATACTGTTAGAACATCCCATACCATTCATATGTCACTTGTGGTCTCTTTATCATCAATAGCGAAATAAATAATCAAACCAACTTCTTAATTCCATTAATGATATTATCACATAGAGCATCAATTTTCATTGTGACCATACATACCACATTTAAAACACTCAATGTTAAACCAATTCAATTTAGATCTCATTAGTGACTAAAACTAGAGAGCATATTGCAAAGAACCGTAATTATAGTATAAAACCACATAATAATCATAAATTACTTATTGGATGTCAAAATCCAAACACGTAATTTTTTATTCTACAAAAAATTAGTTTTAATAATGGTAATTCCAAGTCATTATCTATCAAAATCATTCAAGTTGGTTTGTAAATAGTTTGTGAAATCCTAGAGAATATCCCAGGGGAGTGTGAAAATAGTTGTGGAGAATTTCCTATTGTTGTACACCGTATCTCGATGGAGTCTAGCTCAATATAGTGTTTTCGAGGTTCTGACCCCTATGTACATCTGTTCCAGAGCCACATCCACTTATAGTTTACATACAATGATGCAATTTATTCAAATCCACTATCTCTATACATTACCAAAATTCCAGGACATTTTAATATAATATAATTCATCCATAGACATGTCCTAAGAGATATCCCTAAACATATACTTAGAAATATACCAAGGGATATCACTAATATTCACTCATACTAGTTTCTAAAGGCTGACTAATCCTCCCTTTTATACTAACTATGGTGACCCAAGATTAACATTCATGGATATTACATTTTTAGATGAATATTTCTCACATTACAAAAACACATGCTTGAGGGCCATAACAATTTAGGGTCTTGGGATATGTGGTATCATAATATTATTACACGGTGAAATATCTTCAACATCTCCCTTAACGATCCCCCCCTTTTAGTACTCCTACATAAATCCTTTCTACATAACCTCGGGAAAGGAAAAATATGAAAAGGATGTGCTTAGATTCTCAATAAGGGTAAAAGGGAGAGATATTTAAGAATAATATGAGTGTAATGTTATGTGAATAAGTTCATTATATGAGATGATCAAAACATTCATATCATGGATCAAAATAACGAGTCAGGGCCTAAAGGTTTGCAGTTCATAAAAAATGAATCATATGGGAATCAAGAGCATAATATATGAGAGAATAACAGAAAAATTAGACATATAATTGTTTCATACACATAAGAATATAAAATAATTTTTCATGAATACCTACCAAGACATTAATAACTTGTCATGATTGGGAAAATCACATGTGCACCATCTTTGGGCATGGGATTGACTACTGTGTACCCAATTATTTTTGGCTTGGGATTCCATATTGAGCACCCTCTTGTTTTGGGATTGGGATTTCATACCATGTACCCATATATTTCATGATTTGGATCCCTTATCATGTACCTTATTCTTTTAGGCATGGTATTTCATCCTATGTACCCTCTTGGTTTGGGCATGGGATGCCCTACCGAGTACCCTCTTATATAGAGATGGGGTTTCCATTCTATGTACCTTATTGTTTGAGGATTCATATTCCCTCCCATGTACACTCTTGTTTCAATATTGGGATTACCCCCTTGTAACCTTTGATCTCATAAAACATTTTTCATTACCTAATGAATTTGAGGGAGATATAGGTCCCACCAATCACAAAAAGAAATATTACAAGAATGTTCTATAAGATAGAAAAACATCATCATATCATGACCCAAAAAAATATTGGTTTCATAATCATCTTGTCATAAACATTGAAATGAAATGTTTATTATAAAAAATCACCTTATCATAACTTGAGAAAAACATATATCTTCCATAATAATTTCAACATAGAATAACCCATAAAAGGAAGCTGGTTTCATAATCTTTTTTTCATGGTATAACCCATGTGAGAGAAATGATATTCATAATCAACTGGTCATATTAATATAAACCATTCAAATAGATAATAATAATGGCTTCTTTTTTATTATATCCCTAGTAATGAATAAAATACATCCCAGATGCCATCTTTGATGGGAAAATATTTTTAAAGACCACATGAAGCATTTCTTAAAAAAATATCCTTTATTTGAAAGTAATTTTTTAAAACAAAAAAAATTTCAAAAAAAAATTTCTTTAAAAAACCACATAGAAAAAATAATTTCATATTTGAAAATAAATTAAAATCATTTCATGAGGAAAATAACATTTCCACTATGAAATATAATTTTTTGAAATCATAAAACATTATGAAAACTATTTTCTTTGAAAATAACCTTGAAAACATAAAAATAATGATATTAAAACCATTTTAAACACATTAAAATATAAAAAAATTCATGAAAATATTTTTATATGAAATTTATATCAATATATAAAATCAAAAAATTATTGAAATTATTTTTAGAAGGTATTGTTTTTGAAAAAACTAATGTCTAATAGAATAGATAAATAATGTCAAATTTTATTAAAAGAAATTATTAATTATCTTATGTACTAGAGATAATAAAAATGGTAAAATTTTATAAATATTTCATTAATAACTGGAGGATAATAAAATTCATGAGATATCTTAGGATATGATATATAATATTTCATCAATATGGGATTAATTATAGACAATCTCGATAAATAATGAGATTATAGCAATAAACTGTTACTACCATAGTAACATTGAATCATAATACCCATGAAGAAATAACATTACATGAATAATAAATTATAATGAAAATAAATATATTCATGTTATTACATATCTAATGGAAATATATACACCTCTTAGAAGATAAAAGGTTCCTAACATGTCATGTGTCTCAAAGAAGGAAAATTAAGACAAACTTAATTTTTTGATTTGGTAACTTTTGGTCCATTAAGACCATGAGAGAGATATCATGGAATGGTTATATAAATAAAAATACATTTATTTATAATTTTAATATAATACATTCATGGGTAGTATATACACCACACAAAATAATATAGTGGTGAATATGGAATAAGTCTTGAAAAAATAAAAGTGCGATAATTACAACTTGAGTAAATTTTGAATAATGAGACACTTGAATGAATAACATAAATTGAATCTTTAAATTTAATGATGTAAAAAAACATGATATAACATTTCATTGGGTATTATACACACCACACAAAAATAATAAGTGTTGAATATAGCATATATATCACTGAAATAAAAGTTCGATGAGAAAACCCTAACCTTATGTCTTTACTGCCAGTATACTCATTCAATACTATTTTAAAATGAATATAATTTTCTTATAAATCTATTAAAAAACATAATATTATATATCATAACACATATTATTTTATTATGACTTTATAGTACTTATTTATTAAAAATTTCATGATAATGTTCATTTCGAGTAATAACTGATTGGTTTTTCTTATATGTTATGACATGTAGTCTTGAGCCTCTTACTTAGATAATGATTTCCAAATTAAGAGAATGTAAAACATGATATAAAATTCATATAATTTAATTATACAATTATTCTTAATAATCTATAAAATATATAAATATGAAATGGAATACACCGTTTATGATGGTGGTAGGTCATACATAAGCATGAACACTATTTTAGTTTTTTATCTTATTAAATGAAAAAAGTAGATGTCATATATGTATATATATATTATAATTCCCTTATAATTATTATTTCATAAATTTAATATACATTTACAAAACTAATTCTTATTATATTTCATGCCATATTTCAACGAATCAAATCGCTTTGAGGAGGTAATATTCCATATGTCCACAAATGATATTATCATATTCAGAAAAATTGAATGGCCTAATGGATTGTGTTATATACAAATTAAATAAGAATATATAGATCATAAATATGATATATATATTATAAAAATAGTAATTCTGTCTTTTTCCCAAACTATAAAGGAGTTAATTGATAAATGAACTATATTGGTTCATGAGGTGTTAGTTCGTTGTACATAGGTATAATGATTTAATATTCCCTTTGATTGAAGTGTGTGTATGTGTAGGTATAATTCAAAACGTAAAAAATATTAGTTTTATAATTATACTATGTTTATTAAATAATAATTAAATAAGAATATTTTTGTTGGATGGAGAAATAAATAAAACAAAATTTTTTGTTGAATTTTGTTACTTATTCTTCAAGTATTTCCTTTTAGATTGCACCAACGGAATAGAATGGTGTGGTTTGTGCCCAAATTGAGGATTATAAGATTATTAGATGTAATTTGGGAGCTTATTTGTTCAGGTTTGGGATGAGACAAAGGGAATTCGAGCTGTGAAGAAGTGGGAGGTGGGTGAGTGCCCATTTATAGTGGAGGAGGAGAAACATTCCTATAAATACAAAAAGGTAAACACTATTTAGATTTATATCATACATTATATGACTCCAATAATGTTAAATTATATATAAAATTGTGTGTTTGGTTGAAATATGTCCATCCATTATATTTTGTAAACATTCCTAGGTTATTTGTCCCCTTAAGATAAAGTTTAACCATTTAGTAAACTAGTTTTTACCTTAATAGCTATGTAATTTAATTTCATATAGAAAAGACATATATGGGGATAATTGGGTGCCAGATTTTTGATCTTAGACCTAACAGAGGAATCCTATGTATCTTGGTTATAGAATGGATCATTGTTATCATAATTAATCTATATCAACTCTTTCCTATTGAGGCATCGAAAATATTGGTATTGGATCAGTACATGAATGATTTGATCATTGAAACTCTCTAATCCCACATTAGCTATGCTCAAAATGATAAATAAGGGATATCACATAATCAACGTCAATGCTTTTGAATGTAATACCAGTGTAATTGGATATTCCCTTTAAAATTTTAATGTTTTTCAAGACCCTTGGGAGATAGTCTTACATATCTTGGTTACATCAAGAATCAAAATTCTTATAGTTTATTCTGATTTGGGATTACACATTGTGGTTTCCCTAATAATGGTGGCATATTTTATTATTTCACTAATTGGGGATTACACAAATAATTTTACCATTTATGCAATCCATATCATATTATTCCACTTTTCGAGTCTTATACCCTTTGGTTTCTCTCATATTAGGGGTATATCAAATCACTCTGGTGATCGAGGCCTTCATAGTAATTTTTCCCTTGTAAGTGGAACATATAATATTTTGCTTCTTATCAGAGCTTAAAAACTATGTTTTACCATGTATGTGGGACATATCATATTGGTCCACTGATATGGGCGTACAAACTGAGGTTACCATTGTATTCCCAGAAGATACAAACATCATTTCAATAGACATCTTCTTGATATAGACTAGTTATCTACCAGAAATCTCTGATACTCTTCCTGATATGTTTGGTTTTCTAGCTGACATTCCCTAGTGACAACTACATGATCCCATTTTGAATTTCAAGGGTATGTCACAATAACCATCCAGGGATGTCATAAGAAAATAACATTATCATATTAGGCATGTCCACAGGACATTGAAAAACCTAAATTACTTGTCTTGGATGTCATTGCATGATCTTGGCTGACGTGTCCAAAGTGTGTTGCATGAACTGAATGACTTGTTGAAAAGACATCACATGATCCAATATGACACTTCTAGATGGAATTAAATTATCTTGGTTTCAATCCTAGGGTGATTTAAGAGACTCTACTCACATTTCCATAGAGAATCACACAACCTGGATGACATGTCCTTGTGTCGTCTCATGACCTAGCTGACATGATTTGATGGTGCCATAGGATTTGGATAGTAAACCTGTAACATCCCAAGTATGTAATGAATAGTCGATATTTTTATCTATGTCTATTTATGAATTGGATAGTGTTTTAGAGGCTTAAAAATGAGAATAAATCGAATCTTAATCATGGAATACAATAATATTTTTAAAAGATTGTATTACTGCCTTTTGATGGAAAACCATTTTTAAATCAAACTTTTGACAATTTTATAATCTATATTTGTCAAAATAAACATATTTTTTATTATTGGGACATTGAAATTTACATTGGATAATTTTTTTTTTATTTTTCTGAAAATGTTCATTTTTTAATGAATAGTGAAAAATACTGCATTTTACATCAAAACCGCTTTTTCATCAAATTTAATTATATGGTTAGATTATCTTTTTAATTAGTCATAAAGTTTAATCTGATTATATTTTTACCATTTAATACAATGGTGGTCATTAGGATTAATTTCACTTTGGAATTGGGCATAAACTAATGCCAAACTTTTAATAGATATTGTTTCAAAAAAAACCCGCTATTTTTTTTGACAACAGGAATTATTTTTAAAAAAATTATTGCAATTTCTGTGTTTGGAATTTGGTAAAATGGATTAAATATTTGTAATTTGAAGGTCAAAATTATGTAACCAATACTCTTTTGTTTTTGGACATTATGAATAGTAACGACAGTAATTATCTTTAATTATCTTGATTAATGTGTAATCAGGTAGTTAAGGACAATAAAATAATATCATAATAATAAAAAATGACACCAACATGTGTAATAATTCTACTGGTTGTCTAATGGCCGACCATGAGATTCCTTGTAACAAACTTGGGGACCCCATGGAATCACTTTTCTGTGAAAGTGACTTTTTATCTTTTTATTTTTAAAGAAAGTTAAATATAACAAAGAATGTATCACCTGAGTAAAAAACATTTAATTTTTTCTAAATAAATTATCTTTTGGACTATAAATATTCATTGGAAAGCTAAAAATATTTCCTAAATCATAATATTTTTTTCATAATTTTTAGTCATTAAATAAATAAAATTATTTATGACATCATGATGATGCCGCGATTACCTCATTATTTAAATATTTAAATAAAATGAAAAGATAATATAAAATCTAAGGCCTAAAATTGTAAAAGACCTATTGGATGAGTATATTTCGAACCCTTATCACCTTATTCTCGAAATACATCAATGTGGGATCTTTAAAATCCGAAACTCATTTGAAAATAAAGTAACATTTTGTAACTTTCCAAGAGTGCCCCTCCTCTCCTCTTATAAAAGGACCCCACCTCTACCTCCTTATCCACACCTCTCAATCCTTTGTATCGGCCAAAACCTTCTCCTTTTGTCTCTCCACATCCCTCTATTACTCATAGAAGCCTCACTTTTGGCAGAAGTCTTCCCAAGGAATCCTTTGAGCTCAAATCAAAGAGAGTTACCCGATTTAAAGGTAGTGTCTTCACTTGTGTTCTTAGGTTTTATTTTGCTTCTCTAACCCACTAAAATATTTTTATTCATTTATTTTGTAACAAATACAGTATCTTCAATATACTATGATGTTGTTATAATAAGAATTTGAGATACACGTACACACACCTACATCTAATGGTTAAAGAACATACTGTTTCTGTGGATGGAGAATTTCTGCCTCACGAAATGATGATTGTTCAATATTCTTCTAACACCTTCAAAGGTGGCCATTAATATGCCACTATATTTATATATGATATATAATATGTTTATTTTTTTCTTAAGCTTCTTTATTTTTAATTTATGGCATACCTTTATGGCTTCCATTATGGGTATACACGATATCTTCATTTTAGGAAGTGCGGACTACTGCCCCCTCAAAGTGATTTGATTTGTTAATACCATATGTGGTACGTATAAAGGATAGATTTAATGATATTATATCTGATACCATAATTGAATTATAATAATATTATTTATCATTATATTTTAATTTCATTAAAGTATGAGATAGAAATGAAAGTATCGTTCATGCGTACGTATGGCTTACCGTCTCCATGAATGATGCATTTCATTTCTTACCCCCAAATGTAATATACTATTATAAGTACATATATATAATAGATATATATGATTTATGTTACTTATAAATGATGAATATAATTCTGGAATTAAAATTTACATATCTCTCATTTAGTTTTAATTCCATTAACATGACATAGAAATGAAAGTAGCGTTCATGCGTACGTACGACTTACCGTCTCCATGAACGGTGAATTTTATTTCATACCTCTAAATTATTATGTAATATTATAAATTCATGTATATACTGGATATATATGATATATATGGAATCTACATCATGAATATCATTCTTCAGATAATGGATATTTGACTACGTGAACAACTTCTAAATATAAGAAGTTCATTTTTGACTCAAGTACCAATGATCATTAAAACAACCGTTATTAACTTAAATAATTACATAGTGTTCATGAAATGGTAATAAGTGATATAAAATAAATAATGAACTTGATAAAGGTTCTTAATAAAGTATAAATTAACTCAAGTTTATTATTCAGGTGGTTAAAGAACGATCGAGTCAAGTCAGACCCGAGGTAAGGGAACTTCTTAACCCAATTTCCATTCTTTGGGTTAATCTCCAACTTTAAAATTATGTCATGATATTATTATGTCCTATCTTGTATTTATAGTTTCTTTATGTGTACATATGGTTAATACACATAATATATCTTTTTCATTTAAAAAAATGATCTTTGTACTTTGTCTCAATCTCCATTCATCGAGGCATATTTTGTTTTATACACAAATTTATTTTATATGGTGTATAAACCCCTATGAATTTTATGCTTATTGAAAAGAAATATTTTTTTATACGATGAATTTTACTAAATGACAAAAGGAATGTTTTTTTTTGTTTTTTTTGTACGTATGCGGCGACAACGACTTCTCCACTGCCGTGACCATTATTTGAGTTTCGACTTCCTCTACAAGACATAACTTTTTTTAAAATGAAAAATAAATACCATGTTTTACTTTTCTTTTATTTTGGTTTTGAAAATCGTATTCATAATGTTTTCATTATATCAATGTGTTGTATTGATATCTTTTGACTGAAATGTGGAAATGTTATGTTTCTTTTATGCATGTTTTTTGTGATAAGATTAGGTTATGGTTCTTGGGAATTGTTAGGAAGACGGGTGGTTCCGTGATAATCTAAGGGTGGGTAAGCCCGATATAGCTCTCCAATGCATTGGGTAACGCGAAGGGGTTAAACGTTAAGGTTTCTCCGAATAGATTTAGGGAATATACTATTATGGGTATTCCAAACGTAGCCAAGAGGGTTACTACCTACGTAAGAATGTTATGAATGCCTCAAGTTACCCTTATGTCTTATGATTTCCATGATTTATTCATGATTTGATAAGGTATGTTAAAGTGCCTATGTTTTATGGGTAAAGTATGATATCATTCTTATGTATACATGAAATCATGTTTCCTTTCCATATTTTTATAACCCTTACTGAGCTTTTTATGCTCATCCCATGTTTTTGAAATGATTTTCACAGATCAAGGGAAAGGTACATGATGTGATGATAGTGTCAAGGAAGTGTCAAGAAAGAATCCATGTTTTATTTTAAATATGTTTCAATTGATGGGAAAAATGAATACTGTCTTTTATGTATCCACTTTGTTTTAATGTGGAATGTAATGCAAGTTTTATGATCTAATTATCTAAAACTCTAAACCTGAATAGATTCTCAATGTGTAATCTTGTAATAAATCAGTATTAAGTAAGGATTAATGCTGGGGCCTTATAGTTGGTATCAGAGGTCGGTTTAGATAACTTTAGGAGTTAGAATTATATTAAATTATTATCCAAAAATATTTTTTTTATGTTCAAATTGAAATGATATAGCATTTGAAGATTACCATGTTGCTTCTCCTAAGATATTTCTCTTTTAAGAATGGTTTATCATAGAGGAAACAAAACAGATTTTCGGGGAAGGCATACAGAGGGAAATGACCTTTCAAATTAGTATCCTGAGATGGTCAGAATCAGAACTAAATAGTTTGTTGTAGTGATGGCTCAGTTGACTCCAGTGAAAAATGTTGGTTGTTTTTATTGATGATATTTTGGTGTTTTCTAAAAGTAAAGAGGAGCATTAAAGTCAGTTAAGGGTTATCTTGCAAACCATAAAATAAAAGAAACTATATGGAAAATTCAGAAAGTGTGAGTTTTGGTTGCAACAAATTTCTTTCCTTGGTCATATTGTTTATAATATGGAATAACTGTGGATCCTGCAAAAACAAAAGTTGTTGAAGAATGGACAGGACCCACAAATGTATCCGAGATTCGTAGTTTTCTTGGTTTGGCAGGCTATTACTGAAGGTTTGTTAGAAATTTTTCATGGTTATCTAGTCCAATGACAAAGCTAACTCAGAAGGGTGTTAAGTTTATCTGGACAAAAGAATGTGATGATTGTTTTCAGGAACTGAAAAGAAGATTGGTGAATTCTCTAGTTTTGGCACTACCTTCCCGGAATGGGGAGTTTGTTTTCTACAATAATGCTTCATTGAAAGGCCTTGGTTCTGTCCTAATACATAATGATCAGGTAATTGCATATTCTTCACGTCAGTTGAAAAATCATGAGGTAAATTACCCTACACATAATTCGGAATTAGCTGCAGTTGTTTTTGATTTAAAAATTTGGAGGCTTCATTTGTATAGAGTAAAGTGTGAAATATATATCGATCACAAAAGTTTAAAGTATATATTCACTCAGAAATAATTGAACATGAGACAGAGTAGATGGCTAGAATTAATCAAGGATTATTATTGTATAATTCATTACCATCTGTGAAAAGTAAATAAAGTGGCTGATGCTTTGATTCGAAAAAGTAATGCTTCATTAACAATGTTGCATTTGGAACGTGATCCTTTGTTTAAGGATTGGATGAACTTTGGCATAGAAGTTGTGGGTTCCAGATGTCCTTCTATTTTGTTTCAGGTATCAGTGAAATCTTCTCTATTAGAAAGAATTAAGCAAGCACAGAAGCAAGATAGTGAGTTGCAGAAAAAGGTAGAGCTGGTCCAGAAGGGTAAGTTTCCTGAATTCAACATTGATAATGATTGTGTTTTGAGATTTGGGAAGAGATTGTGTGTGCCTTTTGATTCACAGTTGAGGAGAGAGTTGTTATGTGAAGCTCATAGTTATCCGTTTTCAGTTCATCCTGGCAGTACTAAGATATATAGAGATCTTTGGGAGTATTACTGGTGTGACAGAATGAAAAGAGATATTTCTGATTTTACTATGATGTGTTTGACTTATCAACAGGTAAAATCAGAGCTGCAGTTACCAAAAGGGATGCTTCAGCCTTTACCAGTGCGAGAGTGGAAATGGGAGAATATATCCATGGACTTTGTTGTGGGATTACCGAAGACATCTTGAGGTAATAATGCAATCTGGGTTATTATTGATTGCTTGACTAAATCTGCTCATTTCTTTGATATACGAGATAATTTTTCCATAGATCAACTTTCCCGTTTGTATATTAAAGAGATAGTCTGGTTACATGGAGTTCCTCTTTCCATTGTATCTGACCGTGATCCTAGGTTCACTTCTAACTTTTGGAAAGGCCCTCAGAAGTCATTGGGTACTGAATTAAATTTTAGTACAGCTTTTCATTCTCAATCAGATGGGAAATCAGAACAAAAAATTCAGACTTTGGAAGATATGCTACGTTCTTGTTCGATGGATTATCAGGGAAGGTGGGACCAACATCTTTCTTTGGTTGAGTTTTCATATAATAACAGTTTTCATTCCAGTATACAGATGGAACCATTTGAGGCGTTATATGGGAAGCGGTGTCGAACTCCAGCTTTCTAGGATGAAGTGGGTGAAAGGAAGCTGATGGGACCAGAATTGGTAGAAGAGTTGGCAGAAAAAGTTCATCTGATACAGAAACACATGAGAACAGCTCAAAGCAGGCATAATAGTTATGCGGATAACTGGAGGAAGGATCTATCTTTTGAGGTAGGTGATCATGTTTTTCTCAAAGTCCTACCATGGAAAAGTGTGATGTGATTTGGTAAGAAAGGAAAGTTGAGTCCAAGGTTCATTGGACCATATGAAATTCGGGAGAAAGAAGGATCATTTTCATACCGAGTGGCTTTACCTCTAAGTTTATCTCAAGTACACAATGTTTTTCATGTTTCGATGTTGAGAAAGTATATGCAAGATCCATCTCATGTTTTGAGTCCAGAGGTAGTTCAGTTGGAAGAGAACCTATCTTATGAGGAACAACTGGTCCAGATTCTTGATCACAGGGAGCAAGTGTTGCGGAATAAGGTGATTCATCAAGTAATGGTTTTGTGGAGAAACCCCATGATTGAAGAGGCAACATGGGAATCTGAAAATGCAATGAGGGATAAATAACCCCACTTATTTGATAAGTAAATAAATCGCGGGGACGCAATTTTCTAAAGGGGGGAAGGATGTACCATCCAAAGTAAGTAATGAATAATATATATTTTTATATATGTATATTTATGAATTAGATAGTGTTTTAGAGGCTTAAAAATGAGAATAAATCCAATCTTAAGCATGGAATACACTAATATTTTTAAAAGATTGTTTTACTGCCTTTTGATGGAAAACCATTTTTATATCAAACTTTTGACAAATTTATAATCTCTATTTGTCAAAATAAACACATTCTTTTTTATTGGGACAATTATGTTTACATTGGATAAATTTTTTGTATTTTTCTAACAATGTTCATTTTTTAATGAATAGTGAAAAATACTGCATTTTACATCAGAACTTCTTTTTCATCTAATTTACTTATATGGCTAGATTATCTTTTTAATTGGTCTTAAAGTTTAATCTAAATATATTTTTACCATTTAATCCAATGGTGGTCATTAGGATTAATTTCACTTTGGAATTGGTCATAAACTAATGCCAAACTTTTCATAGATATTGTTTAAAAAAACCCACTATTTGTTTTGACAACAAGAATTATTTTTAAATAAATTATTGCAATTTCTGTGTTTGGAATTTGGTAAAATGGATTACATATTATGAATCATAATGTCCAAATTATATAATCAAGACTCTTTTGTTTTTGGACATTTTGAATAGTAACAACGGTAATTATCTTTAATTATCTTGATTAATGAGTAATCGGGTAGTTAAGGCTAATAAAATAATATCATAATAATAAAAAATGACACCAAAATGTGTCCTAATTCTACTGGTTATCTCATGGCCGACCATGTGATGCCTTGTGCCAAACTTGGGGTCCCCATGGAATCACTTTTGTGTGAAAGTGACTTTTTATCTTTTTATTTTTAAAGAAAGTTAAATATAACAAAGAATGTATCACCAGAGTAAAACATTTTTAATTTTGTCTACATAAATTATCTTTTGGACTATAAATATTAATTGGAAATATAAAACGATTTATTACATCATAGTATTTTTTTCATAATTTTTAGACATTAAATAAATTAAATTATTTATGACATCATGATGATGCAGCGATTACCTCATTATTTAAAGATTTAAATAAAATAAAAAAATAATGTAAACTCTAAGGCCTAAACTTGTCAAAGACCTATTGTATGAGTATATTTTGAACCCTTATCACCTTATCCTCAAAATACATCAATGTGGGTCCTTTAAAATCTGAAACTCATTTGAAAATAAAGCAACATTTTGTAACATTCCAAGAGTTCCCCTCCTCTACTCTTATAAAAGGCCCCCACCTCTACCTCCTTACCCACACCTCTCAAGCCTTTGGTTCGTCTAACCCCTGCTCATTTGGACTCTCAAAATCCCTCTCTTACTCCTATAAGCCTCACATTGGGCATAAGTTTTCCCAAGGAAGCCTTTGAGCTCAAATCAAAGAGAGTTACCCGATTTTAAGGTAGTGTCTTCTCTTGTGTTCTTATGTTTTATTTTGCTTCTCCAACCCCGTAAACTCTTTTTATTTATTTCTTTTGTAACAAATACAGTGTCTTAAATATAATAGGATTTTTTTTATAAGAATCATTCGAGCTAAACTTACACACACCTACATCTAATGGTTAAAGAATATACTGTTTCTGGGGATGTCGAATTTCTGCCTCACGAAACGATGATTGTTCAATATTCTTCTAACACCTTCAAATGTGGCCATTAAGATGTCACTATATTTATATATGATATATAATGTGTTTATGTTTTACTTATGCTTCTGTATTTTTCATTTATGTCATACCATTATGGCTTCCATTATGGGTATACGCGATATCTTCATTTTAGGAAGTGCGGACTATCGCCCCCTCAAAGTGATTTGATTTGTTAATACCATATGTGGTATGTATAAAGTATAGATTTAATGGTATTATATATGAAACCAGACTAGAATTATAATACTATTATGTATCATTATGTTTTAATTCATTTAAATTATGAGATAATAATGAAAGTAGAATTCATGCGTACGTACGACTTACCGTCTCCATGAACGGTGCATTTCATTTCTTATCCCCAAATGTAATGTACTATTATAAGTACATATATATAATGGATATATATGATTTATGTTACATCTAAATGATTAATATAATTATGGAATTAAAATATACATATCTCTCATTTAGTTTTAATTCCATTAATATGACATAGAAATGAAAGTAGCGTTCATGTGTACGTCCGGCTTACCGTCTCCATGAACGGTGAATTTCATTTCTTACCTCTAAATGATAATGTAATATTATAAATGCATGTATATACTGGATATATATGATATATATTTCATCTAGATCATGAATATCATTCTTGAGATAATGGATATTTGACTACGTGAACAACTTGTAAATATAAGAAGTTCATTTCTGACTCAAGTACCAATGATCGTTAAAACGACCGTTATTAACTTAAATAATTATATAATGTTAATGACATGGTAATAAGTAATATAAAAGGAATAATGAACTTGAAAAAGGTTCTTAAGAAAGTAGAAATTAACTCAAGTTTATTATTCATGAGGTTAAAGAACGATCGAGTCAAGTCGGACCCGAGGTAAGAGAACTTCTTAACCCAATATCCATTCTTTGGGTTAATCTCCTAATTTCAAATTATGTCATGATATTATTATGTAATATATTGTATTTATAGTTTCTTTATGTGTACATATTGTCAATACACATAATATATCTTTTTCATTTAAAAAAATGATCTTTTTAAGGGACTTCATCTCAATCTCCATTCATTGAGGCATATTTGGTTTTATACACAAATTTCTTTTATACGGTGTATAAAACCCTTTGAATTTTATGATTATTCAAAAGGAATATTTTTTTATACAAATCATTTTACTAAACGACAAAAGGAATGTTTTCTTGTTTTTTTTTCGTACGTATGCGGCGACAACGACTTCTCCACCGCCGTGACCATTATTTGAGTTTCGACATCCTATACAAGCCATAACCATTTTTTGAATGAAAAATAAATACCAAGTTTTACTTTTCTTTTATTTTGGTATTGAAAATGGTTTTCATAATGTTTTTATTATATCAATGTATTGTATTGATATTTTGTGATTGAAATGTGGAAATGTTATGTTTCCTCTAGGCATGTTTTCTGTGATATGATTATGTTATGGTTCTTGGGAATTGTTATGAAGACGGGTGGTTCCATGATAAAATAAGGGCGGGTGAGCCCGATATAGCTCTCTAATGAATTGGGTAACGTGAAGGGGTTAAACGTTAAGGTTTTTACGAAGATATTTATGGAATATACTGTGATGGGTATTCCAAACTTAACCAAGAGGGTTACTCCCAACATAAGAATGTTATTAATGCCTCAAGTTATATTTCTGTCTTATGATTTCGATGATTTATTCATGATTTGATGAGGTATGTTAAAGTGCCTTTGTTTTATGGGTAAAGTATGATTTCATTCTTATGTATATATTAACTCATGTTTCCTTTCCATATTTTTATAACCCTTACTGAGCTTTTTTATGCTCATCCCATGTTTTTGAAATGATTTTCACAGGTCAAGGGAAAGGTACATGATTTGATGATAGTGTCAAGGAAGTGTCAAGAAAGAATCCATGTATTATTTTAAATATGTTTCCATTGATGGGAAAAATGAATACAATCTTTTATGTAACCACTTTGTTTAAATGTGGAATGTAATGCATGTTTTATGATCTAATTCTATAAAAATCTAAACCTGAAAAGATCCTCAATGTGTAATCCTGTAATACCTCAAGATTAAGTATGGTGTAAGGCTAGGGCCTTATAAAACCTTTAGAGTTCCATAAGACCTATATGACATTGAATGGTGTCATTTAATATCCTAAGTGAAATTTGTAGAGTAAATCTCAATAAATGGATGTAGTTCACATAGGGATTCAAAAGACTTCACTTCTAATGCTTGATGATAATCCAATGAAATTATTGAAAAATCATGAGGGCATCACATGATCCAAATGGTATGTTAAGGGAACATCACCAAACATGAGTGACATGATCATATACTATAAGAAAATTTGGATGATTCATGAATAGAGTATGAGGATCAATGAATCCATCATTTTTTAAGTCTCAAGTATATAGTATTTATTCTAGTTTTTATTGAATACATTTCATAGACTTTTTCAGTGTAACTTGTTTAGGTTACTATTGATCCATCAGATATGTGGAATATTGTTTGGATAACCCACTAGAGATTCATTAAGTGTTTTCATGTGATCACATGAAGGGAACAAATATTCTTTGTGATTTACTAGGTTTCTCACCATATTTTAGCAATTGGAAAACATTTGAGATTGTGAGATTGGCCGCTAAGAAATATCTACTCCGATTCTTAGGTGGGCCACTGTGAGGATATGAATATAATCCCAGAGTCTTATTTTTTTGCTTAGTCAATTGATTTATAGGCCTATTTACTGTGATTATACACTGCTCTGTGCGAAACATATATCGTAAATCCAAACTGGAGTTGATGGAGGGATTTTGTCTAACGAGGTTCGCTAAATCCACCTGTAGGTGTCATATGATTTTATGAGATCCAGAGACCGTACCATCAACACCCAATTTTTTGTATTTTGGATAATCAATGGTTTCTTGAATAATTATGTATATATGAAAAAGTGAATTCACAATGTTAGGAAGACTTGTCTAGGGGAATTTTAAAGATCATGATGCCTATTGAAAGGATTTCGCATGATCTGATATGACTTGTTTGGTACATTCTGCAATATAATGGCTGCTTTCCAGGGGTCTTCATGATATCATGTTATCTTGTCAAGGTGGATCGCATGATAAATGGTTACCGCTTAGGGTATATAACTCAATTCAAATAAGATCATCATTTATTACCCACATAAGAAGCTCCCATCATTTCCATTTTCACTTCCTTATTTATATCACAAAGACTAAGTATCTTGATACTAGGACTGATTTTTAAAAAAAGAACCACTCTCCCATTACTGATGCATCAATTGACCCAAAAAAGGTTCTTGTGGTGATGCATGAGATTTAATGTGTAAAGAACCTTATATTAGTATTTGGAACTAGAGGGGGAGCTATAGACTATACAGACATGTTTGATGCCCTTCATGTAATATAGGGACATGATAGTGGGCCCTTCCACGACAAGGAGGCCATTTTTTCAGGGATTCCATAATGACTTGTAACCTATATGGTCACATCAGATGATGATTTATGACTGCAACAAGCTCCTATTTTTTTTGTATATTTTCCTCCTTAATTTACATGTAATTTTTTGTGGTTTTGTGGTTCTTATCACCTAGAATGTCACGTTACTTGGGGGACCTTATATAGAAGCCACTACCTGAATAGTGAGTGTCTTCTTTAGACTTATCAAGAACAAGGATGGATTTTCAATGTAGATCCATATGATCTTCTAGTAGTCTATGAACTACTTATGATGTTTTCACATGACCTTATAGAGATAGTACTATAGTGTGTCCTATTGTAAGTTACACAGTCCCTGGATTTTGACCACCTCTCCATCCATTTTTTATAGGGAAACTAATACCCATATTCAGGTTTTTCTCCCTTTCTGGATTTACTAATCCTCATTTGTTGGCTATCAATATCCTCATATTTTTCATCATTTTTATAATATTTTAATTTATGATATGTTTTTCAGTTAAAGTGCATTTGAGGTCACCCATTTCTTATGCTTTCAATTCCATGTTTATTAGGATGATTATAGGATTTTTTTGTAATCATTTTAATATATTATTTTTATATAGATAATCTCGAAGAAACTAAACCTTTAGGTCCATCTGTTGGATGACTATTTATGAGATGTATTATTTAAATCATGAGATTAAAATATTATTTATATCATTTTTAGATTAGGAAAAATTAACACCCTACTATATTTAGGGGAGAGTTTAGACTGTGAAGAATTGAAAAATGGTTGGAAGGAATATTTAGGATTTTGAGTGAATTAATGCACCTAGAGGCAAGAAGGTAATGATTTATTTATTCATTCTCAAGGGACCGACTTAGTACCAAGGGGATATTATTTTTCATGAAAATAGGACCAACGAGTTAAGATGGGTCGATTACAAGATTTTATCTTTAAAACGTATAATTCAGAGGTATTGATGATATAAAGAATCAAGAATTTATAGAGATAAGTTATGGAATACTCAATAATATTTATTATATATATATGTTCTTAGATATTATTTTTTTCATTGAATTAGGGTTGTAATAAATTTTCTCATCTTTTTTTGTATTGTTTTAAACCAAAGATTCTTTCATAGTCATTAGTATTTTATTTAAACACCTATAAATAGGTGTTTTTAAGAGGTATTATATATTGAATTTATTTTAATTAGGAAAATGAGACATCAATAAGTTATAGTTTGTAATGTAAAATAGGATCTATATGGTGGGGTGGGATGAAATATTTTGTTATTGATCCTATGAGGGTTATTTTAAACTCTTTAATATAATGGGAAATATAATATCATGTATGTTCCACCCAATATAATCCCAGGGGTATCCTAAAGCCTTTGTTGATTTTGAAAATCAATTTAATTTTTTTAATTGAATTAACAAAGATATTTTTTTAATCCTTTTGATGTTCCAGGATAAGAAATTATATCTATATACTAGATAAAATAGAAAGTTGAAAATATTATCAAAAAAATGAATTGATATATACTATAGACATATAATAGAACAAATAAAAAATATATTATAGAACAAACAAGAAAAAATTTAAATTTTTTGTAAATATAAGGGAAAAAACAATTCCCGACATATAACAAATAGAGTATCAATAAAGCCTTAATGATGTTCCACAATAACAATTTCTGAAGGATCTAACTTATAAGGCCCTGATGATGTTCCACAATAATAAAATAATCATTTTTAGTCATGGAATCAAATTTTTAATACAAATTTTGGGGTGGAATCCTTTTGAAGTATTCCTTATCATTATCTCCTAATCATTATTTAATGTACCATTATTCCTGATTAGTTTCAAGTTGTCAATGGAAGTTTTTGAAAAGGATGTGGTTATATATATATTCTTTACCAAGTGGTGATTACACCTCCGTTTTTTAGTGGTTGTATGACTATAAAACCCCAATATTTTTGAATTTAATCATTTTTTTTAATATTTCATTCAATACCATGTGGCATACACATCACGAAGCTCAAATGAATGACTATATAAAAAATAAAAACTTATTTATAAATATGAATTGTATAAGATAGTCACTCATTTGTAGAGTATGAATAGGAAAAACACTATAATGAAATATATTTATTATGTTTTTCCTTAATAAATTAATATTTAATCATACATTTATTATCAATAGGATATAAATCAAGGTAAAATCTTTTGAGGGTAAAAGATATATTCCTTATAATACTATTTTTACGTGTGCAATGTATTTTTATCATAATTGATAAAATTAATAACTATTGGTTATTTTTTATAATGAAATGAGTATATTATGTATCTAATTAAATTAATTAATATTCAATTAATTTTATTTATTATGAAGTGAATGTAAATAAACACATTTTATACAAAAAAATATTGTTTCAACAAAAATAGATTTTTTAAATGTTTTTCATAGATATGATAATAATTTTTTAAAATTTTAGAAATAATATTTGATAAAAAGGATATAATTTTTGAAATTATAATATCAAAATAATATTCTGGTAATATTATTTGTATTTTTTTTAAAAAATGCTGATTTTTGAATGAATATTGAAAAATTAAGATTTTACTAAAACTATCATTTCATTACTTTTAATTAAAGTAATTTCATTGTGAAAATTTATTAATGATTTGTTTTCAATTATCATTGCTATAATTATATTAAATATAATATATATACATCCATAACAATCAATATTTTACATTATTGTTCAAAAAAATCATTTTTAAATGGGTAGTTTTATAAAATAGGGTTTTTTTGCATTTTGAGATCCCATATTAAAATTAATTTTCCCCATTTATTGAAATTAAATCGTATTAAATGAATTAAATATTTGGTATCATAATGTTCAATTTTTTTTTGTTTTTGTTTCATTTTTGGTCAAATTTCATAGAATCCTTGGTTTAAATTTATCACCACAATAATTGAAAAAACTAGGTAATACTGTTAAGTCAAGGGTTAAAGGATTAAAAAATATAACAAAATGTGAAACTATAATGGTTTAATGGGTTATTATAATCCTCCCATGAAATTATCCTCAATAATACTAGAATTTGGAACCACATGACATTAATATGACTTCACTTTTTATATTATCAAATTTTTTTCTCAAATTACCACTCTCTCTCACTTAATTTTTTTTTTCATAATATAAATATAGATAAAAATTATATATTAATTAATATATTTGATAATATTTATGAATAATATAATATATTTATGATTTTAAGTTATTTTTATTTTCTAATTATGATATATCTATCTTGAATTCATATGTAACATCAATGCAATGCTTATCCAAGTTGTAGAAAAATATAAAAAAATATTTTAAAAAATAAATCATCTTATATTTATTATTAATTATTGAGTAAAACTAATGTAATGGATAATTATAATTTATATTTTAGGGTAAAATATTTTATATTCTTATTCTGTAATTTTATTGATTTCTTTGAAGTGAATTTTTTTGAATACTTCTAAAAATAACATTAAATAGTTTTTATAGTTTAATTTTTAAATCACTAAAAAATCCTAAAAATCCCATAAAAACTCAATTGGATGGAGAAGTTTCTAGGATATCTTAAATGGATAATTTATCTTCCACATTAATTTTTAGTATTACATTTATAACCCCAAAAGTATGAAAAATGGGTTACAACGGTTGAGGTTTAATAGGGTTAGTAAGGGAATTAAACCAAAAGATATGGTTTAAAATGACACTTTTACTTGTATAATGTTTAATTTTTGAATCCATTTTAATATTATAATCATTATATTTTAATACATGGAAATTATTATCCATTTTAAAGGTTCTATAAACATATTATATAATAATATTTCCGGTATCCATCATATTTCCACCCATCCCACTTGTGAAGGGGAACCACATATCATCCCTTCCTCATACTTATTGAGAAATTTATCGTGAAAAATACCTAAACAAATACCTTACTAATCACCATCCCCATTTATTATTGGTTTTTTTCACTCTAAAATACCAAAATATAATACTTACGGTGTAATGAAAAGCTGGATTCATAGAAAATAGATACAACTCTTAACTGAGCATTTTCATGCTTATTTGTTCTTCCACATACCTCAAATATTATATAACCAATTTTATATGATAAAATAATTATATTTCATATAATATAATTCTATTATTCTGGTTTAAAAACCCTTTTCCATATTGATTTCCTTCCCATCTGAACTTAAAACATTGCTCGTATGTACGTGTGGACTACCACATACACAAAGTGAGGTGATTTGTTTTTATGTACGTATTTCATAGATGACATTACTATTATATTTAACATATAAAAATTATAATTATTTCCTGATTAAAATTATTTATATGATGGGATAATGAACAATTTTTCCTTGGTCAACCTACCAATGTTTTTTTAAATTATGAAACAAACATCCTGAAGATGTTCAACATGAACATAATCGATTTTGTAATTATGTAATACGTATTAATAAATAAATAATTTTTGTTTTCATAAGGTATAAAACTTATATTTGTTTCATAATTTATTACATAATTAATACTATATTAATATATAGGAGGTATTTAATTTAAGAGGTGATTCAAACCCATGGTAAGATATTTATCATGTCAATTTCCTTTGATTGAGGTTCGTATCATGTTCACCATATGTTTTCTTCTATGTGGTTTATATACTACCATAATGATGTATTTATATATTTAATTAACTAAAATTTATGTTTTTAAATCATTTTCATGCTCACTCTTTCAATTAACTTTTGACTCAATTTTCAACATAGTGGTAAGGAACATTCTTCAATGAATTAATGTGGTTTGAAAGGGCAAGTTAAACCAGTGAAAGAGTTAATAATTCCCCCTCCATCTTCCACTTCTCTTAGATTGTTTATCCAATGGAAATATATCTTGATATATAATTTTAAAATTAAACTACTATTATTATAGTTATTTTTATTATTATATAAATTTTATAATGAATAACATTAATGAATAACATATTCTTATTTTGGATCATAAATGTGTCATTTCAGTATAATACTTTTTCAATATATAGAATGGTCTTTGGATTTTATCTTGTTTTTTAATATATATTATAAATATCCCTAAATTTAAATTTAATTGAACATTACATTTAGAGAATTTTTCCTATGAACCCATGGATTAAATCATTTATATAATCATTAGTGTTATGAAATCAGGTTCTTGATATTGTATAAAAATTAATTAATTGTTATAGATATACTACAATTAAATTGTATTTGAATTATTTATTATTCAAACATATCAGTAGATAATTGGTTCATCAATTGATGTCAAAAATATTGATCTTATAATTTTTTTGTGAACAAATATATAAATAATTGATATTCCTTTGCATGCTTGACTGAGTAATTATATAGTTTTTTATATAATAACTATTCATAAATTTATAAGATATTTTTATATATATTAACCTTCATAAACTATGTGATATTTATCATCCTAATTGTGGTACAATGATTTAGAATAAATCAATCACTTATTAGAAATGAAACATATACATTGAGTAATTAATATTCTATATTAATTTTTTTATATTCTAATGATATGATTCATAAAAATAAAATACTGAAATTTCTATATCTTCATTAATATATCTATTCTAAAAAATTTATTTTATGGTTTTTTATATTTTTTGTTGGAACTATAGGAAAATGATGAAAATTAAGATAACATCTACTAAAATAGAAGTTAATATCTTTCATTTACAACTAACTACAACTTTCCCCATTTATGGTTATAAAAAATCAATACACAAGTACAATAATCATGGAAAAATATAATTGTTAATGAAAATATCATTATATTAGGAAAATAAGGAGTGAATTTAAAAATTAAAAATACGAAATATAAAATTGAAATTATGATCCTTGGAAAGGAAAAGAGATCTTCTACTACGTTGATAGCGGAATAAGTTGTGAAGATTTAGGAATGATAAAGAAAAAATGATTGTGAGTGGAAGGTGGAACATGGTATGAGGAATAAACATTCAATTCCCAAAATTTGTTGTTATGTGATAGATTATTATTTATTTCCCATGTTTTATTAAAAGGAAACACAATAATCATTTAAGATGAAGTGATTTATTGAATAATTAATAAATATTTGTAATATTATAATATTATTTTAGTGATTATACAATATTTTATGATCTATGAACTAGATAGATAATTTAAATTTATCAATATTAGAATTTATAAAACATACATTGTTTCAAATATTCGTAACAAAATATTATAATTCAATAATTGACAACATATTACATTATAATAGACTCATATGAGCCAAATTATAGAATTAAAATAATTTTTTAAATAATATAAATTCTTATGTAATATGAAAATTATAACAGAAAATAAGAATAAAAAAATTAATACAAAGTAAATAATGTTTTATTATATTTTAGTCTAAAAAACTAACATCATGATTTTTTTTCCCAAATATTTGTATGAATAGAAACTGGTATGGAAGATTCCAAAATAAAAAACATAGTTCTGGGAAAAATTATATTCTCACATGACCTAATATCCATGGCATGAAATTTTTTTCTTGGATTTTAAATAAAAAAATATAATAGGGATTATGATTAAAGAGGATATTAAAGAAAAGACATATTTTTAAAATAAAAGGATAACATGTCATGAATAATATTATGACTTCTATCGATGGTAAAAAAGATTAATTATATTCCTCTAATCAGCCTCTATGAAGATTAGATAGCTAAAAATATCCTCATATTATTATTATTTTTACTAATTCGGTCTCCTTCTATATTTCCCACTAAAAATACCATGAATTTTCTAAATTTTATCTTTTTATAATTTCTCAATGAAAAACATATTAAAATGAAGAATATATAAAATCCAATATGAGGTATAGAATGAAAAATAAAAATTATGTAAGATTTGTAATCATAATTTTTTATTATATTTTACCTTGTAAGGTATAATTATATGTATAATAAAAATAAAAAATTCAATCCAAAACCTTTCGTAGAAAAAATATAGTGACTTAATTTGTAAAAATAATGATTAAATATCAATAAGTATTAAACATTCAAAATTGCAACGACTCTAATATATTTTGTAAAAGAAACATTATATGTGTTTTAAATAGGTGATTGAATATTATATATATAGCATTAAAATAAATCATTTAAAATGGTTTATTTAATTTATTTTTTTAAAATGTGTTGGATTTCATAAATATAGTTTTCTAGTAAAATATTTTCTATATTTTCAATAAGGATTTATTTTCATTTCTAGTGTATTAGTTACCAAAAATTCTTCTTTTGTACATGTTCAACCCATATTTTCATAATTTAATTAATATTATTGAAAACTCTCATTCGATTGGCTATGTGAAAACTATTGTAATAATCTAACAATTAAAATTAATATCATGTTGTAATTTTGAAAAAATAGATCATTAATGTCATACAATATATCGAACGAACATGGAAGTGTATATAACAAAATAAAAACACAGTGTTTCATGTGTGACCTAATAATATTTGTTTGTCATGTAGTGTAAGATCAACTTGGTGTTGTATACAAGGAAAGAATAAAAATTTTCTTCCATATAACAAAAGATTTATTCATTGTGGAATTTAACGATAAATCTCAACATGTATAGATTATGTAGAAAATAATTATCATAAAATCAGAGGCTATTACATTCTACCCCCATTAAAATAAATTTCTCCATTAAAAGTCATTTGGGTTATCAATGTTCAAATACATGAATGTTCCTTTTAAAGAAACCCACTCGGTTAAAAATAGTACTAGAACTTCAATTATAATGGTAATGTTAGAAACCAAATGGTTACCCAAATTAACTCATAACTAGGATACCACATATGATAACATAGTTGGAAAGTGAAAAGTTTGACATGGAAGAGAAATCTAATAATCATGTTCGGATGGAGTGTTATATCCTCCATAATGTTTCTTTAATTTTCTAAAAAGAAACTTTGTGAATTAGGGGAAACCGTACATTCAAAAAGAAAAAAATTTCAAAATTCAAGTTTCAAATATCAAACACTGATCAACCAAAGTATGAAATTTTAAAATAAACAATGTTACGCCCTCAAACCCAGCACCTCCACTTGCATACTTCCAGCTACATCCACTGGCCAATCTCGAGAAATAAATACCACCATCCATGAAAAATCCACATCACACATCACACGAAATCATGTCTCCATCCTCCATCAACCCGATGACGCCATGTACACCATCACCTTCACCATCACCGTCTCCAAAACACCACACATTCCTCATGATTGATTCAAAACAGCATCATAGAACACCTTCAATTACATCGACCATCATTATCATGTCACTGTCACGACCCGTCCTCGGGGCCCGTGCCGTGACTACCCCAATCCCGCCTTCCATAGGCCAGGGGCTGGCAACTAGCACCAAGGCGTAAATCCTAGTAAAGGGAAGGCATTGCCTTTGTAAATTAAACAAGTACCATAGAGTAAACAAGCGGAAAAAGTAAACACTTAGTAAAAGCTTGTACTAGAGTGAAGTGCGGAAAAGTAAGTGTGCCATTATACAAACCCAAACTGAAAGTAAAGTACAACTCGAAAGGGAAAACAGCAACAGAAAAGTAAAGCCGCAATGCCGAGCTGCCCACTGGAAATCCCACCTGAAGGGTGGGTACAAATAGCCTCCATAGCACCTCGGTCCAGACGTCCGCTCCAAGTACACCCGCCCAGTGGTCCACCTCCAGGTACCATCCTGCTCCGCCAACCTCGACCACGATCAGCGTTGTCCGTCGTCTGCAACCAACACAACGTAGTGCGGGCATAGCCAATGCAGGGGTGAGTATAAGCTACTCAGTAGGGACCCGAGACCCCCGAAGGTCTCCCAAAATCCACAAAGGATAAACCACAAAGTAAAGATACAATCACGAAGTAACAACCGACACTACTTAGGTATATTCCCATACATATACCTAAGTAATAAATTCCAAATGGTCCAACCTCCGAGCCCAAGTACAACCCAGTCCACACAGGAAAGAATACGTATTCCACAAAGGAAAGCAAAGTATAATCCACACAAGATAGCACAGCACAATCCACATAGGAAAGAAAACATGATTTCATCTCACACAGGTGTAATCCTTAGAAAGACGATAGAGATGATCACCGATCCATCTAAGTCGTCGGACCCACAAAGGATCGATAGGTACAAACCCCCACAATGACCCACACAGGATCGGACCCACACAAGATTTGTAGGCGCTGGCTCACACAGAACCGCTGAGCGCTGACCCACACAAGATCGGTAGCACTGATCCACACAGGATCGCTGAGTGCTGTAGTCGTCGTCGTCGAATCCACTGAGGATCTCTGCACAGTCATTGTCACAGTCACAGTAGCAGTCGTAGACAACACTAGGGTTCCCGCACACAGCAAGCTCATTCGGGAGGGTCCTCTCCATGAGCCGAGAGACTGATACATCCAATGACACATAGTCCAGAGTTTATGTATACAAAAGTTTTGTATCATCAACATGAACTCAACGTCACAGACGGCGCGTCAATCAGACGCCCGATCTGAGAGTTATTGGCTTTTTTTCCCAGGGGCCTGGTTGGTTTTTAAGGCAAAACCAACCCAACAGTACTCCACCTACGTCCAAACCTTGGGCGAATTAAGCCAAAAGATCTGTCTCACTAAGAGGAAACCAACAAGGTCGACGAAAAGTCATTCGGACGTCCGGAGCTTGAGATATGAGCGTTTCCGCTCCGAGGGCCCGATTGGTTTCGTGTATGAACCAACCTGGCCGAACTCAAAGTATTTTGAAACCTTGAGTGCAATATACCAAAACGACCGTCTCTTTCCAAGGATCGTGTCACCTCTGACGGCGCATTGATCAGAGGTCCGTAGCCCGAGTTATGGGCAATTGAACCCAAACGGTCCGAAAACGGGGGTTTCGGGCCCGAGACTGACCCGGCCCGAGACCCCCTGGGTCGGCCCGAACCGGGTCAACCTGACCTGGGTCCGGGTCGACCCGTCCCGGCACGGCCCGACCCGGCTGGGCGCGCAGGTCGGTTGCTCGGCCAAAACGGCCGAGCCGTTTTTGGATCGCGTGGGGGGGGGGGGGGGGCACTGCCCCTCGCGTTTTCTTTTAACCGCGGCCCCTTAATTGGGGGCCGCATTGATGGCCGACCGGGGGAATTAATTCCCCCGGCTTCTCCTCATCCGGTCGGCCCGACCTGGCCGGCCAGTTCCTCCTTAACGGGACCGGCGATGGCCGGTCCCCTTCCAGCTCCGATGCCTGCGGCCCGGTACCGGCCGCCGGTCACCCTGCTCCGCCGCGGCCCGAAACCGGCCGCATCCCTTTTCTTTCGGCGTGGAGCGACGGCACCGCGCCCCTCCGCCGTAGCCCCGATACCGGCCGTGGTATTTTCGGATGTCTCCGACGCGGCACGATGGCGTCACGTCCTTGTATTAATTCGCGGCGCGGCGCGTCGGGGCCGCGTATTTCTTGCCGCAATAATTCCGCACGGTGCGACGGCACCACGCCACTACAATTTCAATCCAAAATAATCCACAAGAAAAATAAGGAGGTGGGTCGGCCGTGTTTGTGCGGTCCCCCCCCCCTCACGTTAATCAATAGAAGTTGGTTAAATTTCACGAAGAAATTCAGGGAAGTAATCACGAACAAATTAATTAAATACAATCCCCTACCTCGGTTTCAAGAACGGTGCACGTCAACGAGCCGCGGAAAATGAGCATCGCGGAGTTCGAGTATCGTGGAAAACGAACGTCGATTCCGTTGTCGTCGAGGTGAGTCCGAAGAGGAAACGTTGTTGGAGAAGTTCTCCGCGATCTTCGGCAGAGATGTTCTTAGTTGGATATGAAAAAGATCTTCACGCTTCCCAAAACCTCTCAACGTGGCATAAACTCTATCATTAATATTATAATCCCAAGCCTTAATTTATTAACACAACTTACCCTTTTGAATTTCAAGAGTTTGAAATTCAATTAACCACACTTAACTCACTTCATTAAAATTACACAAGTTGTCAAATTAAATGAAGTGGAGTTAATGGGGAGTTGAAGAGTTGAAGAATATGAAGGGGTGGGGTTCGTGTGGGCCCCACCACCCTCGTAACCTCCCAAGGGAGGTTGGGTAGTTACCCAACTTCCACCCATAGCCTTAAAACAAAAAAGGAAAATAAAAATTGTAGAATAATAATAAATTAACTTCCACAATTTTTATCATCCGCACCCGTGATAACGCAACTCCGGAACAGGAGTTCCTAAGAAATTACCGGCGCTGCGGTTCCATCGGTGCCCTCAGAATTCAATTCCGGGCATCGGTTCAAAAGTTATAAATTCTTGCTCGTTCATTCACTGAACGTACCCGAGCTAAACTTCAGATAGAAATTCCGGGCACTCCAGGCCTCAGAATCAAGTGCCGTCTGAAACCGTGCTCTTGTAAAATTACAAAGAAAATTAAGAAAAAAAATTCCCTTGAATTTTACGGGTCTTTACATTACTCCCACCTCAGGGCTTTACGTCCCCGTAAAGATACATCATAACTAGGGATACAAATGAGGGTACTGAGCACGCATCTGAGCCTCCCGCTCCCAAGTGCTCTCCTGGAGGATCCCGTGCTGCCATCTGATGCGCACTAGAGGAATCAACCATCCATGTAGGACCCGCTCTTTTCGATCTTCGATCTCCACTGGGACCTCCGCAAAAGTTTCCCCATCATCAACGTCTAGCTCCACATGGTCAATGATGTGCGTCAGGTCATGCACGTATCTCCTCAGCTGAGATACGTGGAAGACGTCATGCACCCGGTGCAACTGAGGGGGTAGAGCCAGGCGATAAGCCACCTCGCCAATCCTGCTGAGGACCTGGAATGGTCCGATGAAGCATGGAGACAACTTGCCTCCTTGGCCAAATCTCCGTAATCCACGTCGAGGTGAGACACGAAAAAAGACGTGGTCGCCATCCTCGAACTCTAGTGGCCTCCGCCTCCTTCCATCATAAGACTTCTGCCGGCTCTGAGCTGTCCTCATCCACTTCTGGATGACCTGGACCTTCTCTGTCATGGCCTGGACCATCTCCGGTCCCACAAGTGCTGACTCCCCAGGGTCTGTCCAGTACAAAGGAGATCTGAAAGGTCGGCCGTACAATGCCTCGTATGGTGACGTCCCGATGGTGGAGTGGTAGCTGTTCTTGTACGCAAACTCCACCAAGGGTAGGTGGTCCTCCCAGATATGACCAAAGTCGAAGACGCATGCGCAGAGCATGTCCTCGAGAGTCTGAATGGTCCTCTCCGTCTGACCATCCGTCTGAGGGTGAAAGGCTGTTCTCAGACGTAACTACATCCCGAACGCCTCCTGCAATCCCTTCCATAGCCGGGAAGTAAAGAGAGCATCTCGATCAGAGATGATAGATGATGGCACTCCATGAAGCATCACAATCTCCTGAACGTAAAGATTTCCCAAGCTCTCCACTGTGCCCTGCTCTCTGATGGGTAATAAGTGAGCCGACTTGGTGAGTCGGTCGACAATCACCCAAATGGTGTCATGACCTCTGGAAGTGCGTGGAACTCCAATCACGAAGTCCATAGATATTCCGTCCCACTTCCACTCCGGAACCTCCAAGGGCTGTACCAAGCCTGCTGGTACCTGGTGCTCTGCCTTCACCTGCTGGCAGGTGAGGCATCGAGAAAAGAACTCTGCCACAACCTTCTTCATGCCCGGCCACCAGTGCTATCATCTGAGATCCTGGTACATCTTCGCCACTCCAGGATGTACCGCCAAAGGGGAAGTGTGAAACTCTCTCAGCACCTCCTCTTGTAAAGAAACTGGCACCGATGTACGTCCTCTGAAAAGGACGTCGTGCTCTGCTCCAAAGGAGAAACCATCAGGTTCCTGTCCTGAGGATATCTGAGCACGCCGCGTCTCACAGTCAGCTTCCCCACGTTGTGCCTCTCTAACCCGCTGCAGTAGTGGAGGAGTGACTGTGAGAGACTGGAGGTAGGCTTATCTATCTCTATCCATGATGGATATCTACAAAGAGGCTAGCTGCTTTGTCGCCTCATCAAGTAGCTGAATGCCCATCCTCCTACTGAGAGCATCGGCTACCACATTCCCCTTCCCAGGAGTATAGACTATCTCAAAGTAATAGTCCTGGAGGAACTCGATCCATCGTCGCTGTCTCAGATTCAGATCCCTCTGAGAGAAGATGTATCTGAGACTCTGATGGTCAGAAAATACTGTAAAACGCTCGCCCATCAGAGGGTGTCACCATGTCTTCAGAGCGAAGACCACTGCTGCTAACTCCAGGTCATGGGTAGTGTAGTTCTGCTCATGCGACCTCAACTGACGTGATCCATAGGTGATCACTGCCTAATCCTACATCAGGACACATCTGAGTCCAGTCCCTGATGCATCGCAGTAGACTACGTACCCTACTCCATCCTCAGGAAACCTGAAGATAGGTGCGCTGGTCAATCTCTATCTCAGCTCCTGGAAGCTCTGCTGAAATTTGTCTGACCACACGAAGGGTTTCCCCTTCTTCTTCAAAGCCGAGAGTGGTGCCGCAACTCTGGAGAAATCTGGCAAAAATATCTGATAGTATCCAGTTAGACCCAAGAAACTCCGCACCTCCGTTATACTCATGGGTGGCTCCCAATATAGCACTGGCTCGATCTTCGCAGGATCCACTACAACTCCCGCCTCAAAGATGACATGCCCCAAGAAGTGGACCTCACGTACCCAGAACTGACACTTCATGAGCTTGCCATAAAGCTGGTTCTCTCGGAGTGTGTCTAGTATAACCCGTAAGTGGTAGGCGTTCTCCTCCTCAGTCGTCGAGTAAATCGAAATGTCGTCGATGAAGACCACGACAAATCGATCGAGGTATGGCTGAAAGATCCTGTTCATGAGGGCCATGAACACTGATGGAGCGTTGGTTACGCCGAAGGGAATAACCAAGAACTCATGGTGGACATACCGACACCTGAAGGCCATCTTCTCCACGTCCTCGTCTCGAACTCTGAGCTAGTGATAGCTTGACCTGAGGTCTATCTTCAAGAACCACTGTGCTCCCTTGAGCTGATCAAAGAGGTCATCAATCCTCAGTAGTGGATAATTGTTCCTCATTGTCACCTGGTTCAGGAGATGATAGTCGACACAAAGTCGCAAGCTTCCGTCCACCTTCTTGGTGAACAATATCAGGGAAGCCCAGGGTGAAACACTGGGTCGGATGAACCCCTTGCCCTGCAAGTCCTCCAACTGTACCCGCATCTCTTGAAGCTCGTCGGGGGCCATCCGATATGCTGGAGTCGATATCGGGGCTGTCCCGGGGTACAGGTCAATATAAAAGTCTACCTCTCTGCGAGGAGGTAGCCCTGGAACGTCTTCGGAAAAAACGTCCGCATACAGATCCACCACTAAAGGAAAACTAGGACTCCATACGTCAACTGCTCCTAGGACGAGGCTAGCCAACTGATGAGTGATGGGATGTCGTCTTCTCTACGGAAGTCCATCCTGTGCTACGAAGGCTCCCTTCTCACTGGTGCAGGTGAACCTGCTCCCATTGGTGCGTACACATCGCACCTTGCGCCTAATATAGTCAATCTGTGCATGGACCATAGACAACCAATCCATGCCCAAGATGACATCGTAAGGCCTTGACGCTGCTACAAGAAGTTCCCAGCCGAAGCTCTGACCTCCTAGAGTAAGCTCACACTTCCATCACCAGTGCGTAATCATCGAGTCTGCTCCTGTAGGAGTCTCTAGCAGTCAGGATCGAGCCAAAGCTCTGTCGGAATCTCCAAGCTCCAAACAAGGGCAGCAGCTATGAAAGAATGACTCGCTCAAGTGTCTATAATAACTGCAGCAAGGGTGCAATAGACACAGATAGTACCTCGAATCGTCTTGGGCGTGCCGTGGTCGTAGGACTCCGCTGCCTGGAGCTGTGTCTGTCTCTGTCCGCCAGCTCCCTGTGGTCGGGGTGGACCTCCTAGTGGTGGTGGTGGTAGAGCCTCAAAGCGTTGCCCACCACCTGCTGCTCGGCCAGCTCCTCTGCCTCGTCCGCCTCCTCCCTGCGGACCACCACGGTCGACCCTCTACCTCTGCCTCGGTGGTCCCTCAACCGTATGCTGCTCCTCGGCACGGCGGGTCGGGCAGTCACGAGCCATGTGGCCCTGCCCGCCGCATGAGTAGCACTGCCTGCCTCTCAAAAGACTGGCTCCGTGCTGTGTGCCCCGCACTGCTGAACCAGTGTCCTGAGGTCGTCTGCCTGAGGGTCTGGTCTGCCTGGACCCATGTGTCATCTGTCGACTGCCTGCTGCAGAAGACTCTACTACGTGCCACCCTACAGTGGGTCTCGACGCTGGTGTAGACTCAACAAGAAAGCTCTTGATCAAAAGGGATCGCTCCAGTACTCCTGTCAGAGTCGGAATGCTGAGGGAGATTAGCGATGCCCTGATCTCGTGTCTCAATCCCTGTTCAAAGGTCCGGGACCGAAAGAATGGGTCCCGTACCATATCTGTCGAGTAGCACGAGAGATCGGTAAATCTCGCCGAGTACTGGGCAACCGTCATGCTGCCCTACTGCAGCTGAAGAAGCTCCTGGATGTGCACCGCATGAAGGGTGGTTGGGACAAACTCCGAGCGGAAGAGGCTCTCAAAGTCTGTCCAGAGAAGAGATGCCTCATCGTGCACCTAGAGCATCAAGCTCTACCATCTACCTGCTTCTGCGTGCAGTAGGCTCGCTGCGAGGATCACCATGAGGTCTGCTGGTGTCCTCACTAACTTGAAAAATCTCACCACTGCCTCCAGCCAGTCCTCGGCTGCCTGGGGGTCCGTCTCCCTGTGGAACCTAGGCGTCACTGGCGCTGGAACTCATGCAGTGCACTGAGGAGACGTGCATCGTCAGTGGCTGGTGCTGGAAGCATCGGTGGCTCGGCGGGTAGAGCTACCGCCGGTGCCACTAATGACAAAGGGCCCTGCACCGAGGCCTCATCGCTCGGTGGGCTGTCGTCACGCTCGACTCTCGGAACCCTAGCTGGCTGCCGTCATGGGGCCATCCTGAAAAGGAAACAGGTGCGTCATGGTCAGAACAGTATACTAGGTGAGCTGAAAAAAAGTAATCACAAAGAAAACTTGAAACACAAACGCAATAAATGTTTTTGTGAATTAAGTCGGAAATCAGAAGTCAGGGTCCTGGTGTACCGATACGTCATCCGCCGCACCAAGACTGGACTCCCTGGACTGATAACCACACTCAATACACTTAACATCATTACTTCACATAGAAAAAAATATCAGAGTCCAAGTTCTGCAGTAGAACCTAACTCCTCTGATACCAATTTGTCACGACCCGTCCTCAGGGCCCGTGCCGTGACTACCCCAAGCCCGCCTTCCATAGGCCAGGGGCTGGCAACTAGCACCAAGGCGTAAATCCTAGTAAAGGGAAGGCATTGCCTTTGTAAAGTAAACAAGTACCACAGAGTTAGCAAGCAGAAAAAGTAAACACTAAGTAAAAGCTGGTACAAGAGTGAAGTGCATAAAAGTAAGTGGGCCAGTATACAAACCCAAACAGAAAGTAAAGTACAACTCGAAAGGAAAAAAACAACAACAGAAAAGTAAAGCCGCAACGCCGAGCTGCCCACTAGAAATCCCACCTGAAGGGTGGGTACAGATAGCCTCCACAGCTCCTCGGTCCAGCCGTCCGCTCCGAGTACACCCGCCCAGTGGTCCACCTCCAGGTACCATCCTGCTCCGCCAACCTCGACCACGATCAGCGCTGTCCATTGTCTGCAACCAACAAAACATAGGGCGGGCATAGCCCGTGCAGGGGTGAGTATAATCTACTCAGTAGGGACCCTGAGACCCCCGATGGTCTCCCAAAATCCACAAAGGATAAATCACAAAGGAAAGATACAATCAAGAAGTAACAACCGACACTTCTTAGGTATATGCCCATACATATACCTAAGTCATCAATTCCAAATGCTCCAACCTCTGAGCCCAAGTACAACCCAGTCCACACAGGAAAGCATACGTATTCCACATAGGAAAGCAAAACGTAATCCACACAGGATAGCACAACACAATCCACATAGGAAAGCAAACAAGATTTCATCTCACACAGGTATACTCTTTCGAAAGATGATATAGATGATCACCGATCCATCTAAGTCCTCGGACCCACAAAGGATCGATAGGTACTAACCCCCGCAATGACCCACACAGGATCGAACCCACACAGGATCTGTAGGCGCTGGCTCACACAGAACCGCTGAGCGCTGACCCACACAGGATCGGACCCACACAGGATCGGTAGCACTGATCCACATAGGATCTCTGAGTGTTGTAGTCGTCATCGTCGAATCCACTAAGGATCTCTGCATAGTCGTCGTCGCAGTCACAATAGCAGTCGCAACCAGCACTAGGGTTCCCGCACACAGCAAGCTCGTTTGGGAGGGTCCGCTCCACGAGTCGAGAGGAGGATACATCCACTGACACATATTCCAGAGTTGATGTATCCAAAAGTTCCGTATCGTCAATAGGAACTCAACATCGCAGACGGCGCGTCAATCAGACGCCCGGTCTGAGAGTTATTGGCTTTTTCATCCCAGGGGCCCGGTTGGTTTTTAAGGCAAAAGCAACCCGACCGTACTCCACCTACGTCCAAACCTCGGGCGAATTAAGCCAAAAGATCCATCTCACTAAGAGGAAACTAACAAGGTCGACGACACGTCATTCGGACGTCTGGAGCTTGAGATATGAGCGTTTCCGCTCCGAGGGCCCGGATGGTTTTGTGTACTAACCAACCCGGCCGAACTCAAAGTATTCCGAAAACATGAGTGAGATATAACGAAACGACCGTCTCATTCCAAGGATTGTGTAACCACTAACGGCACGTCGATCGGAGGTCCGTAGCCCGAGTTATGGGCAATTGAACCCAAACGGTCCGAAAATGGGGGTTTCGGGCCCGGACCGACCCGGCCCGAGACCCCCTGGGTCGGCCCGAACCGGGCGACCCGACCTGGATCCGGGTCGACCCGGCCCGTCACGGCCCAACCCGGTGGGGCGCGGCCTGGCCTGGCTGGTACGGCCCGGACCGGCGACCCGCGCGCTGGGCGCGCTGGTCGGTTGCTCGGCCAAAACGGCCGAGCCGTTTATGGCTCGCGGGGGGGGGGGGGGGGGGGGGGCTGCCCCTCCCATTTTCTTGTAACCACGACCCCTTAATTGGGGGCTGCATTGATGGCCGACCGAGGGAATTAATTCCCCTGGCTTCTCATCATCCGGCCGGCCCGACCTGGCCGGCCAGTTCCTGGTTAACGGGAACGACGATGGCCGATCCCCTTCCAGCTCCGACGCCGGCGGCCTGGTACCGTTCGCCGGTCACCCTGATCTGTTGGGGCTCGGAACCGGCCACGACCCTTGTCTTCTGGCGCAGTGCGATGGCGCCGCGCCCCTCCACCACGAACCCGGTACTGGCCGCGGTATTTTCGGATGTCTCCGACGTGGCGCGATGGCGTCGCGTCCTTGTATTAATTCGCGGCGCGGCGCGTCGGGGCAGTGTATTTCTTTCCGCAATAATTCCGCGCGGTGCGACGACACCACACCACTTCAATTTCAATCCAAAATAATCCAACAAGAAAAATAAAAAGGTGGGTCGGCCGTGTTTGTGCGGTCCGCCCCCCCCCCCCCCTTATGTTAATCGATAGCAGTTGGTTAAATTTCACGAAGAAATTCAGGGAAGTAATCATGAACAAATTAATTAAATACAATCCCCTAACTCGGTTTCAAGAACGGTGCACATCAACGTGCAGCGAAAAACGAGCGTCGTGGAAAACGAACGTCGATTCCGTTGTCGTCGAGGTGCGTCCGAAGAGGAAACATCGTTGGAGAAGTTCACCGCGTTCTTCGGCGAAGATGTTCTTCGTTGGATATGAATAAGATCTTCACGCTTCCCAAAACCTCTCAATGTGGCATAAACTCTAACATTAATAAAATAATCCCAAGTCTTAATTTATTAACACAACTTAACCTTTTGAATTTCAGGAGTTTGAAATTCAATTAACCACACTTAACTCACTTCATTAAAATTACACAAGTTGTCAAATTAAATGAAGGGGAGTTAATGGGGAGTTGAAGAGTTGAAGAATATGAAAGGGTGGGGTTCGTGTGGGCCCCACCACCCTCATAAACTCCCAAGGGAGGTTGGGTAGTTACCCAACTTCCACCCATAGCCTTAAAACACAATAGGAAAATAAAAATTGTAGAATAATAATAAATTAACTTCCACAATTTTTATCATCCACACCCATGATAACGCAACTCCGGAACAGGAGTTCCTAAGAAATTACCGGCGCTGCGGTTCCATCGGTGTCCTCGGAATTCGATTCCGGGCACTGGTTCAAAAGTTAGAAATTCCCGCTCATTCGTTCACTGAACGTACCCAAGCTAAACATCGGATAGAAATTCCGGGCACTCCGGGCCTCGGAATCAAGTGCCTTCTGAAACCGTGCTCTTGTAAAATTCAAAAGAAAATTAAGAAAAAAATTCCCTTGAATTTTATGGGTCTTTACAGTCACTATTATAGACATGTCGACGGCCGCCACCACAACCGGTCACGAAACCCCAAAACCAATATCAAACACCAAAAAGAACCAGCCCACACAAAAGCATCCAAAATACCTATCCTATGACACTGTGGGATAAACACAGAATAAACCCTTCAAATGAGAAAATTTTATGACTGGAGAAGATCACTCAAAAAATGTGGTTCACTTGAAGTACCTATGACCCTCTAACATCACCTCCCAAATCCATAAATGTTACTTCTATTCCATATTTGATTAGGAGTAGAGCCTATCAAGCATGTGGTCGATGTAGAGTTTAGATGGTTGAGGTATCATGAATGAATCATCATCAATAAGGATGTGAACTAGAGCCTCCATAATAAGAACAAGAAGATATATAATTTAGGGAAGAACATTCAACTACCGACCCACAAATCCCAAAATCTCATTGTTACAACTACTCCAGATTTGACATGGAGTGACATAGAGGAATGAGAAGTCAGAGCAGGGTATCAGCCACTGAGGGTGGAAACATCAAAAACCATCTACAAGAACACCAACACCCACTATGAAGCTATTAACATGAGAAGTATCACTTGGAATTGACGTTGATGACATGGTTGAGCAGTCCTTGATCATCACATCGCCCCATTGCAAACAGAGAAATGGAGAACCGCTGAGAAGGAGAAACTAGAGTGGAGTCATGGAAGGACGAGAAAAAGGGGGAAGGGGGAGAGGATAAGGGGAATGGGGGATTGGGAGGGGGAAGGAACCAGAGACTCCTCCCCCTCAAAATCACTAATATATGGTGAGTTATAGAGAACATTTGAAAAACAATGTTAATGATCAATAATCCAAAAACCAAAAAGGATTTAAAGAAGACATTAATGTCAAAAAAATGATGATAAAGGAACAACATTTTATTTCAATGCCCATTTTCTATTGATGACATGTATTCGTTGGGAGATATACATAATTGGTTTTGTTCCCTTTCATAAGAACAATCTCACCATTTGGTTGTGGCTTGATCAATTCCCACTTTATCTCTTACTTGAAAAATGATGGTCAATTTGAAATTCCTAAAGCAATAAAATATCATGAGATCTATAAATTGATTGATAAGTCATTCCATCTCTCTATATCACAAAAATATGATAAAAAATTGTTATCCAATATGAATAAATCTTTATATGGGGAGATAGTACTTTAATCTCAAAAACTGCATCTGAAGATTAAAAAAACCATTCAATAATTGGTTAACCTTATAACCAATGTGAATGATAAAAGTCCAAAACATTAGAAATAACGTAACAAAATTTTCTCAAAATATATTCACATTGATCCCACTTATATCATAATGTATCTCATGTTTGTCACATACCAAACATGTGAATGATTTGTCATTTTTTGTCTTCAAACATGGTAATAACTTAAATTACCATAAAACATCATTGGGAACATTCATGATTTCTTATTCAAAATATTTTTTGGTATATTACATAAATATAAAAAAATAAACTTTATCCATGATAACATAGAACACTTTATCAACAATTCAATAATCAGTTCTATGGTATTCTATACTATATAATTTACTATATCCATAATAAATCCCTTATCCAAAATAAACACAATTTTCTCAATATTAGGAATAAATTAAGGGTTTCATTAATTTAATAAAAATATCACCATTCTCTTAAAATAATTTTCTATTTCTTCAGTATCAATAAAGATTTTTTTCAAATCATTAATGGAAAAATTATACTTCATGATTCATATTACATAATTCTTTAATTCCAATACATATACACTTCAATCATAAAAAATTATTATTAAACCTTTACATAGACTTAAAAATTTTATTTATTAATACCCCATTACATGAATATGAAATATGAATAATGTATTATGATTCATCAACCTTAATTTAATTATTCTACTAATGCTTAATGTGAAATACTATTAGAACATCCCATACTATTCATATGTCACCTGGGGTCTCTTTATCATCAATAATGAAACCAATAATCAAAACAACATCTTAATTCCATTAAGGATATTCTCACATAGAGCATCAATTTTCATAGTGACCATACATACCACATCTTAAACACTCAATGATAACCCAATTCAATTTAGATCTCATTACTGACTAAAACCAGAAAGCATATTGCAAAGAACCACAATTATAGTATAAAACCACATAATAATCATAAATTACTTATTGGATGTCAAAATCAAAACACGTAATTATTTATTCTATGATAAATTAGTTTTATCCGTGGTAATTCAAATTCATTATCTATAAAAATCATTCATGTTGGTTTGTAAAGAGTTTTTGAAATCCTAGAGAATATCCCAGGGGAATGTGAAACCAGTTGTGGGGCATTTCCCATAGTTGTGTACCATATCTCGATTGAGTCTAGCTCAATATTGTTTTTTCGAGGTTGTGACCCCTATGTACATTTGTTCCAGAGCCACGTCCACTTATTGTTTACAGAAAATGATGCAATTTATTCAAAACCACTATCTCTATACAATACCAAAATTCCAGGACATTTTAATATACTATAATTCATCCATAGACTTATCCTAGGAGATATCCCTAGATATATACTCAGAAATATACCAAGGTATATCACTAATATTTTCTCATACTAGTTTCCAAAGGCTGACTAATCCTCTCTTTTATACTAACTATGGTGACCCAAGATTAACATTCATGGATATTACATTTTTTAAGATGAATATTTCTCACATTACCAAAACACATGCTTGAGGTCCATAATAATTTAGGGTCTTTGGAAATGTGGTCTCATAATCTTATTACATGGTGAAATATCTTCAACATATCCCTTAAAGATTTCCCCCTTTTATTACTCCATCTTAAATCCATTCTACATAACCTGGGGAAAGGAAAAATATGAAAAGGATGATCTTAGATGCTCAGTAAGGGTAAAAGGGAGATATATGTAAGAATAATATGACTGTAATGTTATGTGAACAAGTTCATTACATGAGATGATAATACCATTCATATCATGGATCAAAATCAAGAGTCATGGCCTAGAGGTTTGTAGTTCATAAAAAACGAATCTTATGGGAATCAGGAGCATAATATATAAGAGATTAATAGATAAATAAGACATAAAATTGTTTCGTACACATAAGAATATAAAATAATTTTCACGGATACCTACCAAGTACTTAATAACATGTCATGATTGGGAAAATCACATGTGCACCTGCTTTGGGCATGGGATTCACTACAGTGTACCCAATTATTTTTGGCTTGGGATTCCATATTGAGCACCCTCTTATTTTGGGATTGGGATGTCCTACCATGTACCCACATATTTCATGATTGGTATCCCTTATAATGTACCTTATTCTTTCAGGCATGGGATTTACTCTTATATACCCTCTTGTTTTGGGCATGGGATTCCCTACAGAGTACCCTCTTATATAGAGATTGGGTTGCCATTCTATGTACCTTATTGTTTGAGGATTTAGATTCCCTCCCATGTACAGTATTGTTTCAATATTGGGATTACCTCACATCTACCCTTTGATCTCATAAAACATTTTTCATTACCTAATGAATTTGAGTGAGATATAGGTCCCACCAATCACAAAAAGGAATATTACATGCATGTTACATAAGATAAAAAAATCATCATATCATGACCCACAAAAAATATTGGTTTCATAATCATCTTATCATAACCCTTGAAATGAAATGTTTATTATAAAAAATCATATTATCAAAACTTGAGAAAAACATATATCTTCCATAATCATTTCAACATATAATAACCCATAAAAAGAAGCAGGTTTAATAATATTTTTTTATGGTATAACCCATGGCAGAGAAATGAGATTCATAATCAACTTGTCATATTAATATAAACCATTAAAATAGATAATAATAATGGTTTCTTTGTATTATATCCCTAGTAATTAATAAACTTTATCCCATGATGCCATCTTTGATGGGGAAATATTTTGAAATACCACATGATGCATTTCTTAATAAAATATCCATTATTTGAAAGAATCTTTTTAAAACAAAAATAATTTCAAATATAAATTTCTTTAAAAAACCACATAGAAAATATAATTTTATATTTGAAAATTAATTAAAATCATTTCATGAGGAAAATAACATTTCCACTATGAAATATAATTTTTTGAAATCATAAAACATTATGAAAACTATTTTCTTTGAAAATAACCTTGAAAACATACAAATAATGCTATTAAAATCAGTTTAAACAAATTAAAACATAAAAAATTTCATGAAAATATTTTTCTATGGAAATTATATCAATATATAAAATAGAAACATTATTGAAATTATTTTTAGAAGGCATTGTTTTTGAAAAATACAATTTCCAATAAAATAGAGATATAATGTCAAATTTTATTAAAAGAAATTATTAATTATCTTATGTACCACAGATAAGTAAAATGGTAAAAGTTTATAAATATTTAATTAATAACTGGAGGATAATAAAATTCATGAGATATCTTGGGATATGATATATAATATTTCATCAATATGGGATTAATTATAAACAATCTCGATAAATAATGGGATTATAGCAAAAAACTGTTACAACCGTAGTAACATTGAATCATAATCCCCATGAAGAAATAACATTACATGAATCATAAATTATAATGAAAATAAATATATTCATGTTATTAAATTTCTAATAGAAATATATACACCTCTTAGAAGATAATAGGTTCCTAACATGTCATGTGTCTCAAAGAAGGAAAATTAAGACAAAATTAATTTTCTGATTTGGTAACTTTTGGTCCATTAAAACCATGAGAGAGATATCATGGAATGGTTATGTAAATAAAAATACATTTATTTATAATTTTAATATAATACCTTCAAGGGTAGTATATACACCACACAAAATAAATTAGTGGTGAATATGGAATAAGTCTTGAAAAAATAAAAGTGCGACAATTACAACATGAGTAAATTTTGAATCATGAGACAGTTGAATGAATAACATAAATTGAATATTTAAATTTAATTAAGTATAAAATCATGATATAAAATTTCATTGGGTATTATACACACCAGAAAAAAATAAAAAGTGTTGAATATAACATATATATCACTGAAATAAAAGTTAGATGAGAAAACCCTAACCATAAGTCTTTACTCCCAGCATACTCATTCAATAATCCTTTAAAGTAAATATAATTTTATTATAAATCTTTTAAAAAACAGTTATTATATATCATAACACATATTATTTTATTATGACTATATAGTACCTCTTTATTAAAAATTTCATGATAATGTTCATTTCGAGTAATAACTGATTTGTTTTTCTTATATGTTATGACATGTAGTCTTGATCCTATTACTTAGATAATGATGTACACATTTAGATAATGTAAAACATGATATAAAATTTATATAATTTAATTATATAATTATTCATAATAATCTATAAAATATATAAATATGAAATTGATACACCATTTATGATGGTGGTAGGTCGTACATATGCATGAACACTGTTTTTGTTTTTTATCTTATTAAATGAAAAGAAGTAGATGTAATATATGTATATATATATATTATAATTCTAGTATAATTATTATTTCATAAATTTAATATACATTTACTAAACCAATTCTTATTATATTTCATGCCATATTTGAACGAATCAAATCGCTTTGAGGAGGTGATATTCCACATGTCCACAAATTGTATTATCATATTCATAATAATTGAAAGGCCTAATGGTTTGTATTATATAACAATTAAATAAAAATAAATATATCAAAAATATGATATATATAATATAAAAATATTAATTTCATCTTTTCCCCAAACATTAAAGGAGGGAATAGAAAAACAAACTATATTGGTTCATGAGGTTATAGTTCGTCGTACAGAGGTATGATGATTTAATATTCCCTTTGATTGAAGTGTGTGTAGGTGTAGGTATAATTAAAAACTTAAAAAATACTATTTTATTAATTATAATAAGTTTATTATATAATAATGAAATAAGAATAATTTTTTGTAAGGATAAATAAATAAATCAAAACTTTTTGTTGACGGTTGTTACTTCTTCTTCATGTATTTCCTTTTAGATTGAACCAACTGAATAAAATGGTGTGTTTTCTGACCAAATTGAGTATTATAGGATGATAGGATGTAATTTGGGAGCTTATTTGGTCATGTTTGGGATGAGACAAAGGGAATTCGAGCTGTGAAGAAGTGGGAGGTGGGTGAGTGCCCATTTATAGTGGAAGAGGAGAAACATTCCTATAAATAAAAAAAGGTAAACACTATTGAGAGTTATATCATACATTATATGACTCAAATAATATTAAATTATATATAAAATTGTGGGTTTGGTTAAAATATTCCTGTCCAGTTTATTTTGTAAACATGCCTAGGTTATTTGTCCCCTTAAGATAAAGTTTAACCATTAAGTACACTAGTTTTTACCTTAATAGCTATAAATATTTTTAATTACATTCTCTAATAATTATAATAAAAAATAATTTTACCAAACTAGAAATTATAAATTATTCTAATTATATATATGGGATCCATTTCAGAAAATTTTAAACACACATGTTTCATAAATTAATTTAAAATTAATTCTGTAGATGGGGCTAGAAAACATGTTTTTAATGTGAAAATGATCAAAAGTTTGAAATGTTTTTTATATCCAATTTCAGTGTTGAATTCATTCCAATGTTCTATATTGTATTAAAATATGTATAAATTATCCAAATATACTTTAATAATTGTTTAAAATATAATTTTTCGGTATAAATAACTTAGATTAAAATGTAATTTTCTATTAAAATTTGGTATTTTCACTCCTCATCAAAAAGTGAACATTTTTAGAGAAATACTAAAAATTTACCCAAATTATATTTTGATAGTATGATTTTAAAAAAGAATTTTTTTTATATAAAATTAATAATAGTTTCAAAAATCATATTTAAAATTGGTTCACCCTTAAAAGTTGGAAAAAATAGTTTTTAGAAAAATAAAACTTTTTATGCGTGAAATTGGATTTATTCATATTAGTTTTATAAAAAAACACACAAGATGCATGTATAATAGTTTATTTTATATAATATATATATATAAATATATTTCATTAAAATAACTGATCAAAAGTTCTTTAATTAATTTAACAAGGTATAAGGTTTTTGATTGCATTAATATTGTTTTCCAGCAAAATATTTTATATATTAGCAAAAGAATTTTATTTTTATTTTTATTTTTATTTAGTTATTGCAAAAATTATTTTTATTTTACACATTTTAAGCCATATTTTCTTAATTTAATTAGTTATATTTATGACCTACATTCTAATGGATAGGTGGAAAGTATAATAATATAATAATATAAATATTAATAGTACATTGTAGTTTAGTAAAACATGGTCTTACGTGTTATACAAGTTATCGAAGGAACTTAACATTGTGTGTAACATAAGAATAACATAGTGTTGAGTGTACCCAAATATAATCTATATTTTTTCTTTATACAATATTTACTTTTGGCACATAAAAAAAATAATTACCTGGTTTTTTTATTTGACTCAAGCTATATTCACTATGGCGTGAAATAACAAATATCAAAAAGTTTAAAATAGAATCATTTTTTTAAAAAATCATAGGGTTTTTACAATTCCGCTGATTAGGGTTTACACATAATGTTTTCCTTGGATTTTATAGATTTATGATGAATATAACAAGATAATTACAAATCCCTATTCCCATATGAGCTATGCTCAGTTTGAGAAATAAGGGATAAAAATAATCATTCTAACACATATGTATTTAGGACTTATGTGATGAGACCACCCCTTGGTTCTTTATTATAGTGATCAGGACATAGGATGACATCCTAAATATCCCAATTATAGAAAGAATAAAATACCTCAAAGTTCATTAAACCTATGTAATTTAATTTCATATTGAAAAGACATATATGGGGACACTTGGGTGCTCGATTTTTGATCTTAGACCTAAAGGAGGCATCCTATGTATCCTGGTTATAGAATGAATCATTGTTATCATAATTAATCTTTATCAACTCTTACCTAATGAGGATTCACAAATATTGCTATTGGATCAGTACATGAATGATTTGATCATTGAAACTCTCTAATCCCACTTTAGCTATGCTCAAAATGATAAATATGGGATATCACGTAATCAAAATCAATGCTTATGGATGTAAGAATAATGTAATCGGATAGTCCCTTTAAAATTTTAATGTTTTGCATGACCCTTGGGAGAGAATCTTACATATAATGGTTATATACAGAATCAAAATTCTTATAGTTTAATTTTATTTGGGATTACACATTGAGGTTTCCCTAATAATGGTGGAATATCTTATTATTTCACTAATTGGGGATTACACAATGAATTTTACCTTTTATGCAATCTATATCATATTATTACACTTTTTGAGGCTTACACCCTAAGGTTTCTATGATATTTGGGGTATATCCAATCACTCTGCTGACCGAGGCCTCCACAGTAATTTTTCCCTTGTATGTGGAACATACCATATTATGCTTCTTATTAGAGCTCACACACTATGTTTTACCTTGTATGTGGGACATATCATTTTAGGCCACTCATATGGGCATACAAACTGAGGTTACCCTTGTATTCCCACAAGATGAAAACATCATTTCAGTAGACGTATTCTTGATATAGCCTAGTTATCGACATGAAATCTCTGATATTCTTCCTAATATGTTTGGTTTTCTGGCTGACATTCCCTAGTGACAACTACATGATCCCAATTGAAATTTCTAGGGGATGTCATAATAACTAGCCGGGGATGTCATAAGACAATCACATTATCAGATTAGGCATGTCCAAAGGACATTGAAAAACCTAAATGACTTGTCTTGGATGCCATTTCATGATCTTGGATGACATGTCCAAAGAGTGCTGCATGACCTGACTGACTCGTTAGAAGGACATCACATGATCCAATATGAAACTTCTAGATGGAATAAAATTATATTTGTTTTTATCCTAGTGGTATTTAAGAGACTCTACTCCCATTTCCATAGAGAATCACACAACCTGGATGACATGACCTTGTGTCATCTCATGACCTAGCTGACATGATTTTATGGTGCCATAGGATTTGGATAGTAACCCCATAGAGTTCCATAAGACCTATCTGACATGCAATGGTGTAATTGAATATCCGAAGTGAAATTTATAGAGTAAATCTCAATACATGGATGTAGTTCACATAGGGATTCAAAATAATTCAGTTGTAATGCTCGATGATAATCCCATGACATTATTGAAAACTCTTCAGGGCATCGCATGATCAAAATTGTATGTCAAGGGACATCAACAGACATGAGTGACATGATCATATACTATCAGAAAATTTGGATGAGTCATGAATAGTGCATGAGGATCAGTGAATCCATCATTGTTTAAGTCTCAAGTATATAGTATTTATTCTAGTTTTTATTGAATACATTTCTTAAACTTTTTTAGTGTAACTTGTTTAGGTTAATCTTGATCAATCAGATATGTGGAATGTTGTTTGGATAACCCAATAGAGTTTCAATGAGTGTTTTCATGTGATCACATGAAGGGTACAAATATTCTTTGTGATTTCCAAGGTTTCTCACCATATTTTACCAATTAGAAAACCGTTGAGATTGTGAGATTTCCAGCTAAGAATTGTCTACTCCGATTCTTAGGTGGGCCACTTTGAGGATCTGAATATAATCTTAGAGTCTTATTTTTTTTGCTTATCCAATTGATTTATTGGCCTATTCACTATGATTATACACTTCCTTGTGCGAAACTTATATCGTAAATCCAAACTAGAGTTGATGGAGGGATTTTGTCTCACGAGGTTCGCTAAATCCCCTTTTATGTGTCATATGATTTTATGAGATCCATAGACTATCACATAAACACCCAATTTTTTAGATTTTGGATAATCAATTGTTTCTTGAATAATTATGTCTATATGAAAAAGTGAATTCACAATGTTAGGAAGACTTGTCTAGGGTAATTTTAAAGATCATGATTCCTATTTAAAGGCTTTCGCATTATCTGATATGGCTTGTTTGGGACATTCTTCAATATAATGGATGCTTTCCAGGGGTCTTCATGATATAATGTTATCTTGTCAAGGTGGTTCGCATGATAAATGGTTATCACTAAGGGTATATTACTCAATTCAAATAAGATCATCATTTATTTCCCACACAAGAAGCTCTCATCATTTCCATTCTCACTTCCTTATTTATTTCACAAAGACTTAGTATCTTAATACTAGGTCTGATTTTTTAAGAAAACTACCACTAACCCATTACTGATGCATCAAATGACCCAAAAAAGGATCTTTTGGTGACGCATGATATTTAATTTGTAAAAACCCTTATATTAGTATTTGGAACTAGAGGTGGAGCTATAGACTATACAAGCATATTTGACGCCCTTCATGTGATATAGGGACATAATAGTGGGCCCTTCCACGAAAAGGAGGGCATTTTTCCGGGGATTCCACAATGACTTGTAACCTACTTGGTCACATCAGATGATATTTTATGACTACAATAAGCTTCTTTTTTTGGATATTTTCATCTATATTTTACATGTAATTTTTTGTGGTTCTTATCACCTAGAATGTCACGTTACTCGCGGGACCTTATATAGAAGCCACTACATGATTAGTGAGTGTCTTCATTAGACTTATCAAGAAAAAGGATGGATTTTAAATGTAGATCCATATGATCTTCCAGCAGTCTACGAACTACTCATGATTTTTTCACATGACCTTCTAATGATAGTACTATAGTGTGACCTGTTGTAGGTTAAACAATCCCTGGATTTTGACCACCTCTCCATCCATTTATTTATAGGGAAACTAATACCCATATTCAGGTATTTCTCTCTTTGTGGATTTACTAATCCTCATTTGTTGGATATCAATATCCTCATATTTTTCATCATTTTTATAATATTTTAATTTATGATATCTTTTTAAGTTTCAATGCATTTGAGGTCACCCATTTCTTATGATTTCAATTTAATGTTTATTAGGATGATTATTTCATGAGTGGTATCTAAAAATGGTCCTAAATAAAATTATTATAGGATTTTTTTGTAATTATTTTAATATATTATTTTAATATAGATAATCTCGAAGAAACTAAACCTTTAGGTGCATCGGCTGACTGACTATTTATGAGATGTATTATTTAAATCATGAGATTAAAATATTATTTTTATCATTTTTAAATTAGGAAACATTAAAACCCTAATATATTTAGGGGAGAGGATAGACTGTGAAGAATTGAAAAATGGTGGAAGGTATATTTAGGATTTTGAGTGAATTAATTCACTTAGAGGAAATAAGGTAATGATTTATTTATTCATTCTCAGGGGACCGACTAAGTACCAAGGGGATATTATTTTTCATGAAAATAAGACCAAAGAGTTAATTTGGGTCGATTAAAAGATTTTTTATTTGAAACGTATAATTCAAAGGTATTGATGATATAATGAATCAAGAATTTATAGAGATAAATTATGGAATCCTGAATAATATTGACTATATATCTATGCGCTTAGATTTTATTTTTTTTCATTGAATTAGGGTTGTAATTGATTTTCTCATCTTTTTTTGTATTGTTTGAAACCAAAGGCTCTTTAATATTCATTAATATTTTATTTAAACACCATTACATAGTTGTTTTTATGAGTTCTTATATATTAGATTGATTTTTATTAGGAAAATGTGACATCAATAAGTTATAGTATGTAATGTAAAATTGGATCTATAGGGTGGGGTGGGTTGAAATCCTTTGTTATTGATCCTATAAGGGTTATTTTAAACTCTTTAATATAATGGGAAATATAATATCATTCACGTTCCACCAAATATAATCCCATGGGTATGCTAAAGCCTTTGTTGATTTTGAAGAACAATTTAAAATTTTTAATTGAATTAACAAAGATACTTTTTTATTTTAATCCTTTTTAGGTTCAAGGATAAGAAAATATATCAATATACTAGATAAAATAGAAATTTTAAAATCTTATCAAAAAATTAAATTGAGATATCTCATAGACATATAATAGAACAAATAAAAATTATATTATAGAACAAACAAGAAAAAATTTAAAATTTTTGTAAATATAAGGGGAAAAAACAATTCCCACCATATAAAAAATGGAGTATTAATAAAGCCTTAATGATGTTCCACAATAACAATTTGTGATGGATCTAACTTATAAGGCCTTGATGATGTTCCAAAATAATAAAATAATAATTTTTAGTCATGGAATCAAATTTTAATCCAAATTTTGGGGTGGAATCCTTTGGAAGTATTTCTTATCATTATCTCCTAATCATTATTTAATGTACCATTTTTCCTGATTATATTTAAGCTTTCAATGGCAGTTTTTGACAAGGATATGGTTATATATATATTCTTTACCAAGGGGTGATTACACCTCCATTTTTAATTGTTGTATGACTATAAAACCCCAATATTTTTGAATTTATTCAAATTTGTTTAATATTTCATTCAATACCATGTTGCATACACATCACGATGTTCAAATAAATGACTATATACCAATTAAAAACTTATTTATAAATATGAATTTCTATAATCTAGTCATTGGTTTGTATACAATGAATATGAAAAACACTATAATGAAATATATTTATTATGTCTTTCCTTAATAAATTAATATTTAATAATACATTTATTATCAATAGGATATAAATCAAGGTAAAATATTTTGAGGGTAAAAGATATATTCCTCATAAAAATATTTCTATGTGCGCAATGTATTTTTATCATAATTGATAAAATTAATAACTATGGGTTATTTTTTATAATGAAATGATTTTATTATGTATGTAATAAAATTAATTAATATTCAATTAATTGTATTTATTATGAAGTTAATGTCAATAAACACATTTTATACATAAAAATATTATTTCTACAATATTAATTTTTTAAATGTTTTTCATAGATATGATAATAATTTTATAAATTTTTAGAAATAATATTTTATAAAATGGATATAATTTTTGAAATCATACTATCAAAATACGATTATGGTAATTTTATTTGGATTTTTTTAAAATGTTGATTTTTGAATGAATATTGATTTTTTTTACTAAAACTATCATTTCTTTAATTTTAATCAAAGTAATTTCATTGTGAAATTTTACTAATGATTTTTTTTCAAGTATCATTGTTATAATTATATTAAATATAATACATATACATCCATAATAATCAATATTATACATTATTTTTCAAAAAAATCATTTTAAATGGTTAGTTTTATAAAATAGGGTTTTGTTGCATTTTGAGATCCCATATTAAAATTAATTTGCCCCATTTATTGAAATTAAATCATATAAAATGAATTAAATATTTGGTATCATAATGTTCTAATTTTTTTATTGTTTTTGTTTCATTTTTGGTCAAATTTCATAGAATCCTTGGTTTAAATTTATCACCACAATAAATGAAAAAACAAGGCAATACTGCCAAGTCAAGGGTTAAAGGATTAAAAAATCCAAAAAAAAAATGTCAAACTAAAATGGTTTAATGGGTTATTATAATCCTACCTTGAAATTATCTTCAATAATACTAGAATTTGTAACCACGTGACATTAATATGACTTCCCTTTTTATATTATCAATTTTTTTTCCCAAATTGCCACTCTCTCTCACTTATTTTGATTTCATAATATAGATATAGATAAAAATGATATATTAATTAATATATTTGATAATATTTATGTATAATTTAATATATTTATGATGTTAAATTATTATTATTTTATAATTTTGATATATCTATCTTGAATGCTTATGTAACATTAATGCAATTCTTATCCAAGTTGTAGAAAAATCATAACAAAATTAAATTTAAAAAATAAATAATGTTATATTTTGGATTAATTATTGAGTAAAATTAATTTAATGGATAATTATAATTTATATTTTATGGATAAATATTTTATATTCCTATTCTGTTATTTTATTGATTTCTTGAATGCGAATTTTTTTGAATACTTCTAAAAATAACCTTAAATAGTTTTTATAGTTTAATTTTTAAATCACTAAAAAACCCTAAAAATCAAATAAAACTCAATTGGATGGATATTTTTCTAGAATATATTTAATGGATAATTTATGTTCCACTATTAGTTTTTAGTATTACTTTCATGACCCCTAAAGACTGAAAAATGGGTAACAACAGTTGAGGTTTAATATGGTTAGTAAGGGAATTAAACCAAAAGTTATGGTTTAAAATGACACTTTTACTTGTATAATGTTTTATTTTTGAATCCATTTTAATATTATAATCATTATATTTTAATTTATGGAACTTTGTATCTATTTTAAAGGTTCTATAAACATATTATATAATAATATTTTCGGTATCCACCCTATTTCCACCCATCCCACTTATGAAGGGGAACCACATAGAATCTATTCCTCATACTTATTGAGACATTTATCTTGAAAAATAACTAACCAAATACATTACTAATAATTATCCCCATGTATTATTGGTTTTTTTCACACTAAAATACCAAAACATAATACTTACGGTGTAATGAAAAGGTGGATTCATAGAAAATAGATACAACTCTTAACTAAGAATTTTCATTCTTATTTCATCTTCCACATACCTAAAATATTATATAACCAATTTTATATGATAAAATAATTATATTTCATATAATATAATTCTATTATTCTGGTTTAAAAACCCTTTTCCATATTGATTTCCTTCCCATATGAACTGAAAACATTGCTCGTATGTACGTGTGGACTACCACATACTAAAAGTGAGGTGATTAGTTTTTATGTATGTATTTCATAGATGATGTTACTGTTATATTTAACATATAAAAATTATAATTATTTCCTGATTAAACTATTTATATGATGGGATAATGAACAATTTTTCCTTCGTCAACCTACCAATTTTTTTTAAAATTATGAACCAAACATCCTGAAGATGCTCGACATGAACATAATCGATTTTGTAATTATGTAATACATATTAATAAATAAATAATTTTTGTTTTCATAAGGTATAAAACCGATATTTGTTTCATAATTTATAAAATAATTAATATTATATTAATATATAAGAGGTATTTAATTTAAGCATTGATTCAAACCCATGGTAAGATATTTATCATGTCAATTTTCTTTCATTGAGGTTCATATTATGTTCACCATATGTTTTCTTCTATGTGGTGTATATACTACCATAATGATATATTTATATATTTAATTAACAAAAATTTATGTTTTCAAATCATTTTAAGGATCACTTCTTCAATGAACATTTGACTCAATTGTTAACATAGTGGTAAGGAACATTATTCTAAATATATTATTTTAATAACTAATTTCAAAAAAATTATTCTATATAGTTATTTTTTAAGTGTTATAAATTTTTTCTTAATTAATATTAAAGGGTTTATAATTTTCATTTTTTATTATTTTTTTCTTTCAATAAAAAGGATTAAAAATAAATATTTACAGTATATTTTGTATAAGTCATTTTTTGTTTTTTAAAAAGTTCCAAAATAGTTTTTATTAATGTATATGACATTAAACACATTTAATAATATAATTTATATTAATAATTATAAATATTATTTTATAATTTTTGATAATAATTTTCAAAAAAATTAATTTTATTAATATTTTGTGAGTTTTTAGTTTTAATTTTTTTTTCTATAGAAGAAAAAAATTGTTGTAATACTTTTGAGATAAATGAAATTTTTTGTTTCTCATGGGCTTGAATTCCAATTGAAATGGGTTTTATGATAATTTTCAAGATATATGTTTTTTATTCATGCTATGTTTATTATAAATTATTATAGTAATTATGGATGATCATTATATAACTCCATTGATGAGCAAGCCCAATATAGCTCTCAAATGAATCATGGATTGGGACATAGTAATTTAGTGATTGTTTACACAAATGAGATATGGGAATTTTCAAATTAAGAAATTTCATAGTATGTTTATTATAAAATTAATTGTATGGATAATGTACCAAGAAAGATACATGATATTCTTATATTGGTCTTTAAATAAAATACATTGATTTCAATAGGTATGTAATTGAGATTATGTTTTAAAGAAATGTTTGTAACATACCATTATGGTTTTAGGTTTTGATAAACTCTCTTCTGTTAGATTAATATTATCTTACGTTAAATGGAAAAAATGGTTTATTTGTGAAATGTTGTGCTTTTTTTTAAACAGGACGCGATATGGTAAAATGACCAATTAATAATATGGAATATTCAATTAAATATTTTTGATGTGTTAAACACTGTGTATTTAGGAGTTTTCTAGGTCTAAAAATTCTCAAGGAGGAAGGAATAAAAATATTAAATATATCATTTTAAGCATGATAAATTTATTCAAAATAATTTAATAACTCCAAAATGGTCCCTCATATGAAAAATTTGAGACCAAAATTATGTCTAAAATATGGTATTTAAACTAGGATGGGTTTAACATACAAAAGAACTGATCATTTTGATGCCTCAATCATGAGAGAATGTTTTTAAATAATATTTAATCTATTATGTATTAAAAATAATTACATATCTCCCAAATGGTGAATCATATGAGAAATCTGAGACCATCGATTGGTCCGGAATTAGGGGTTTACCATAAATTATTAAACAATAATTGTGAGGTATTATTAAAGATAATTGTATGGTTTAATAAAGAAATATTTTTTGTAAATTTTCATGGATAATTGTATAGATTAATCAAATGACAATTTCAATAAAATTTCTAGGGTAATTTATAAAAAAATTATCAAAATATAATTATTTAAAATTGTCAAATAATAATTATGGAGAATCACCGAATCATAATTTCTTATTTTTTTGAAAGGATAATTATAAATAATTATTAAATGATAATTATAATGAATAATCATGAGATAACCGTGAGATTTCCAAATGATAATTATTAAAACAATTTATCAATGGATAATTATTTAAATTATATATGAATAATTATAAAGGACTACCACATGTGTTATAGTTTTATTTTAAAGATATTATAATATCCCATGTGGTTTATAGTTACTCTCAAGAATATATTGTGAACAAATTAATTGACATAAAATGATAATTTGAAATTTTAACAAGTATATTAAAACTATCATCGCATGTGATAATAAAAATGATAATTTGAGAATTATCGAGGAGAGAGATGTTATTACCGCATGTAATAATTTAATAGATAATTTGAAATTATCCAAGAGATATAAAATATTATCAAAAGTAATATTTAAATCGATTATTTGAAAATTACTAAAGAGAGAGAAAATATTATCACATGTAATATTTTAATCAATAATTGTAAAATTATCCAAGAGAGATAAAATATTATCACATGTAATATTTTAATTGAACATTTGAATAATTTTCCAAGAGAGAAAATATATCACTGCATGTGATAATTTATTTCCTTTTGAAAAAAATAACCTGTATTGGTTTTAGGAACCCTTGATAAACAACAACCATCAGTGTGTCGACGCTTATGATAATAAGTCTGTTAGGAGGTGTATTATACCAAATAGGGTGGTTTATCTTCACCGATAACATCGACGACCATGAGGAAGGTGGTTCAATTTCAATTAGGAAAATTGATTATCCTTGTGTTGCTTGAATTATCTCAATTGTTGATTTAAATTCAGTTGCTCAAATTTTCTTTCAATTAAATAGATAAATGCTCAATTCAAGTGAATCAATATATTTAAAAGGGTTTTGGCATGTAAATTTGGAAAACACTCAATTCCATTGAATTGAGCGTGTTTATGGAAATCACTGAATTTAAATTTTATAATTTATGTTTCATATTTGATGGAAATGATTTCAATTAAATTGTATAATTTAATAGTTGAAATAAATTGTGTAATGATATAATTGGTTTTGAATAGATCTCAAACTAGTGAAAATAGATTAAAATTATTCGAAAGAAACCTAGTTTTTTTGTCTTGTGAAAAAGGCATGTTTTTTTAATAAAACCTATTTTTGGTTTAATATGGAATGAAATTGGCCCTTTTGAAAAAGAAGAAATAGATTGACATTAGTTTTAAGAAGTTTAAAATAGTTCACCCATAATTTAAGAGTGCATGAAAGCCTTAGATATTTAGTGAGTTATTTGGAAACACTTTATGCTATAACAACGTTCTAAAACATACTTACAGTGGGTCACATCCCTAATGGGTTGGTGATGAGTCTCCTTTGGCCAGTTTCATAGGGATGTGTGTATAAACATTTTTCTATATTCACATATAGAGTAATACATCCTATATCTTGTTAATACTATTGTACCTTTTGGAGGATGACTATGTTGCTCGGTTGTTTATTTGTATATGAGATATAAATGTACGAAAATGTTTGTTTGAACTGGATACATTCATGTGGAATTTATATAAAAAATTTTATATAAATGTTAGACATAATCCATTGTTTTATAAATATTCTATAATTTGTAAAAAAATTTCTTAAAAAATTTATTTCTATCATTTGAAAATTTATAGCATGTTTTTTTAAATATGATTGTGAATTTCCTAACCCATTTATTTTAAAGTTGAAATATTTTTATTGGATAATTTATAATTGGAATCTGTTATGGAATCTTTAGTGTTATACTACTGGTCTTAGGATCACACCCTAATTTTTCCTTTGGGTGTTTGTAGACTTTCTTCTTCTAGGTTTGAGCAAAGGGAAGGGATATCTTAGAGGTTGATCCTGATATTGACCTCGGGTCTTGGTGAGTTGTGTCCTTAGAGAACATGGGGTTGTTTAACCATTTCAGCACATTGTTTGTAGTGATTTGGGATTCTTTATGCCTTATTGACTTCTAGTACATTACTCCCAATGGTGTTTCTCTTGTTTATACATAGTTTCTGGTATATTTTATTCCACATTATTGGTGGAAAATTGTTCCCACTTGCATGTTGTGTGATTCCAGGTGCTAGTCGCTGACCTGTAGGGTTTGGAAACACCCTTCAAGCTATGTTATGGCCGGATCAATTGTTTGGTTACCTGGGTAACCATGCTGGTTCATGAAAAAATAGTATCAAAAAAAGGATAAGAATCATTCATTGGTGAATGTATGCATTTTAGTATTTTTTTCGGGACATATGAGGTAGTTGCGATTGAGTGCCTAGCCAGCTCTCACCGCAATGAACTTAAAATCACCATGGGTGGTTAGGGAAAGACATCTTAGGGTATAGTTCTGGTTTTTATCCCTATTTTTATTTTGATAGAGTGAAATAAAAATGTTGTTTATTCCTTCTGATGAGAATATTTTATCTTGTTACTCTATATGAGTGTTAATCTAATATATTTCTTGTTATCTATTGATGTTATGTAACATCATTCCTCTGATAAGATGTGAAAATCAGATCTCGAAAAAGGATACTGCTAAACCTCAAAGAGATAATCCTCTAGTGGACCTAAGCCTAGTTGAAGTGATTGTGCACAAAATCCTTGCTATGGGGTAAACAACACAAATTTTCCCCATTCAGGCTCTATCAGTGGAACCTGTGGAGGATGCACTTTGAAATTTTTATCAAGAGTTATTTCACCAGAAGCCACCATTTTTTAAAGGCTCCACTAATCCTCAACATGCCAGTGAATGGTTGGGAATGGTTGACGATATTTTTGATTTCTTAGAGACACCAGATGTGATTTTGGTGAAGTTTTTCACCTTTATGTTTGAGGGACCATGTAGGTGCTGGTGAGATATGATAGTGGTAGAAAAGAAACATGGGGGATTAAAGTGGAAGAAATTAAATGTTCATTTCACTGGCCACTTCTGAGCATAGTCAACAGTTTTGGCTAAGCTATTAGTGTTTTTCAAGCATGAGATTACAGATAGAACTATGGCTCCTGCATATGTTTTGGTAACTTGCAGAAGTTCTTCCACTACTTTTCCACTCTTCCTAATGGTATGAGATCATCATAACCATCAAAAACTATTGGGAAATAATTTTATTGACATGTAAAAGAGTTCTATCCATAAGAATCTGGAACACAACTTCTTCACGCAGTGAAAGAGTCTTCAAAAGAGGCTGATAAATTCCCAATGATCATGACTTGTATCATTAATATAACATTATCTTGAGTGACTACCCGATTTGATATGGGTGCATATCACTTGTTTATCTAAAACTATACCATTAATCTACTTAATCATTATATGAAGATTTTATTTTTTGCAACGCATATTACTATACCTTTTAGTATAAAGAGAGACCAGGGTCTCTATAATCCCTCTTGTGTATTCTCTATATCAGCTATAAAACATTCCTAGAGTTTTTTTGGTACTCTAATTGAAATCTCTTAACGTCATATTCTGGATGGATATGCTCATTACCAATAATTCCTATATTTACTGTTATCTTAGATGGTTCTACATTACTAGAACCAGTGGTGTGAATCTTTTCCTTCATGAAGAACGTGAACTAAGATTGAGCAGAGACAAACCTTATTACCCAGAGTTGGGAAAAGTGATATCAGTGTTTACTATTGATCTGAAATGAGATTCAATGAGTGGTGATCTCCCTCCAGATTGTAGAGTTTTCTCGGCATGTTTCCTTAATCATTATTTGGTTTTCTATCGGTAAGGTAGGTTGAGTTTTCTATTGAAATAATGTTTGATACTCAACCTATTTCTTTTCCCTCTTACCAAATGGCTCCAGTTGAACTAAAATAATTAATGTACTAGTAGGACGATATTCTTGAGAATTACTTTATTCACGCAAGTGTGTCATATTGAGCGGTGATAATTCTCTCTTCCATGAATTAAAATTATTCTCTCGAATCATTTCTTCTTGAGATGATTTTTCAAGAAAAGAGGCTTTTGGATGAATTTCATAAGCATTAGAGACTCTCTTTATTGTGGGGAGACTGATTCCCAGTGGTCATTCTCCAAAGAGGGTGTTATGTGTTATCAAAACTGTTACATTGAACTATTAGCAACATGGAATGATATAATACAGGATTTATGTAATTTACAATTGGTTGTGCACCCAGGAATCACTAAGACGTTCTACATCATGATGCAGCATTGTTGGTGGCCATGTATTCTTGAATGTTTCACCAATGTTGGTTCATCGATGGTTTGGGAGGAAAGAGAATATTTCCCCTCATATTGTGAGACATTTCAAGGTTGTGGATATGGTGGGAAAGGTTTCTTACCATTTAGCACTACCACTGCAACTAATGACAATACATAACATGTTCCATGTATCACAACAGTGAAAGTATCTCTCTGATCCATCCCACATATTTATCTGGAGTGATCTTGAGGTTGAACCTGATTTATCTATGACTAAAAGACTAGACTGGGTTGTTGATTATAAGACAAAGGTACTTCGTTGGAGGATGATACCTCTGTTCTGTGTGCAACAACAACAACATAGTTTTGATAAACATGTCACAGAATAATAAAATTCCCTATTAATAATATGGAATATTAAATTAAATATATTTTTAGAAAAACACTGAGTATGTATGATTTTTCGAGGTTAGAAAAGTCTCGGGTTGGATGGAAAAACATTATTAAAAATATTTTTTTAAGCAAGAATAATTTATTCAAAATTATTTAACAACTCCAAAAGTGTCCTTTGTATGAGAAATTTGAGACCACTATTATGTCTAAAATATGGTGTTTACCCTATGAGGGGTATAAAATATGAAGGTGCCTGAATTTTGGTTACCATGCTCATGAGAAAATGTTTTTAAATAATATTTAATATATTATTCATTAAAAAAATGAAATATATCTCAAAAGGGGTGTGATATGAGAAATATGAGACCAACAATGGGTCCGGAAAGAGGGGTTTACCCTAGAAAAGGTATAACATTTATAAGCATCGGGCATTTAGACATCTCACTCACAAAAATAACAGTTTTTATTTTAATTACATAATTATTCCGAATTGTCATTAATAATTCATTAATACCTCTCAAACCATTCTTCATTTGAGAAATCTGAGACTATCATTGTGTCTGGAACGAGGTGTTTACCTAGGATGAGGTATAAATTTAGTGCGCAATGGATGTTTAGTGCCTGTTAAATTTTTAAGTTCAATATTTAATTTAATTAATTTAATGATTAATCAGAATTTAATGAAATTAAATGGAATTTTTCTTTTTTTATCCCCTTCATCTTCTCCACTCTCACATCCTACATTGAAGAGGTGTTCGATTTTCAAAACCCCGTGTTTCATCATCATTTTAATCTATTTTAGTTTCAATTAATTAATGAGAATGAATTAATAACTCTATTATTTAACATAGACTGAATTCTTGATTGAATAGGATGTTTTAAATGGGGGTTCTCAAATCTGTAATTTTATGGTTCTTAAAATCCTCTAACACCTTTCCCTTCTATATTGCATGATCACGCAGAGTTAATGAAACTCGTTTCTTCCTCGTACACTGTAGTAGGACTTGTTTTGATCTCTTCCTCCTTCTATGGCCAATATGGGTGACATCCTATGCATTGTTCATATAATGTTTCCATTTTATTTATTTTATTTATGTAATTTATTTATTATTCTCTAAATATTATAAATTCAAGAAAATTTTTGTTACTGATCGAAATTACGAGTTGTCGGTACCATTGAATTCATCTCGACGAGCAGAATCAAATAACATTTTTTGTTTCGAAGGCAGAAAGATATTCATTGTTCTGATTTTTTCACATTTTAATAGATCTTTGAAAGTAAATTATTAATGGATGATTTGTGAAAAAATATCATAAATTAATTATTCATGGATAAATTGTAAAATAAGTTATGAGATTATATAACTGATAATCCCACTATATTATCAAATGATTTTTTAAATAAAATTATCAAATGTTGTTTATCATATTATCATACGTAATATTTCAGAAAATAGATATTGTGGATTTATCAAGTGATAATTTATAAATATTTCATACGATGATTGTTTTGAAATATTTAGGAATAATTACAAATCTTATCAAAAATTATTAAAGGATAAATACAATGTAATTATCACGTGACATGGATTATTGAAATTATAATGGGATAATAATGTGTTTTATTAAAGGATAATTGTACTAAATTATTAAAGGATAATTTTTAAGTATTATTAAATTTAATTTAAATGTTTAATAAAGTTATATTTTCTAGATATTTTCATGTATAATTGTAATGATTAATCCAATGAGAATTTCATTAAATTATATAGTGTAATTTATTAAATAAATTATCAAAAGATAATTACGTCAAATTGTCCAATAATAATTATGAAGAATCACCACAGAATAATTACATATTTTTGTTTAAATGATAATTATAAATAATTTTCAAATGATAATTATAGATAATTATCAAATGATAATTATAATGAATAATCATGAGATAATCGTGAGATTTCAAAATGATAATTATTAAATGAATTAATCGAAGGATAATTAATTAAATTATATATGAAAAATTATTATGGACTTCCACATGTGTTATCATTTTATTTTAAAGATATTATAATATCAAATGTGGTTTATAATTTTTTTGAGGAAAATATTGTGAACATATTCATTGACATATAATGATAATTTGAAATTTTAGCAAGGAGATTAGAACTATCATTGCATGTGATTATCAAAAATATAATTTGAGAATTATTTATGAGTGAGAAGTTATTATCACATATAATATTTTAGTCGATAATTTGAAATTATCCAAGAGAGTTAAAATATTATCGCATGTAATATTTTAACTGATAATTTGAAAATTATCCAAGAGAGAGAAAATATTATCGTATATAATATTTTAATCAATAATTTTATAATTATCTAATAGAGATAAAATATTATCACATGTAATATTTTTTTCGATAATTTGAAAATTTTTCCATTAGTGAAAATGTGTCCTCACATGTGATATTTTATTTCCATTTGAAATAAAATAACTCATATTGGTTCTTGGAACCCTAAACGAATGTTGATCATTGGTGTGTCAACGTTTATGATAATAAGGCTGTGAGAAGGTGTATTGAACTACATTGGCTGGGTTATCTTTACTACTAACCTCGGAGACCTTGAGGTAGGTTTTTCCATTCTGATTAGCCAAATTGAATATCCTTGTATTGCTTGATTTATATAAATTGTTGATTTAAATTCAATATCTCAAATATGATTTCAATTATAATGATAAAAACATGATTCTAGTGAATTGAGATTTTTGAAATGGTTTTGGCATGGAAATATGGAAAACACCTTATTCCATTGAATTGGGTGTGTTTGTAGAAATTTTCATATTTAATTTTTTTAATTTAAGTTGTGAATTTGATGAAAATGATTTCAATTAAATTGTTGAATTTTATTTTGGAAATAAATTTGGTAATGATGGAATTTATTTTTAATGGATTTCAAACTGGTGAAAATGGATTAAAATGATTTGATAAAAACCCAGTTGTTTTATCCTGTGAAAAAATATTTTTTTTTGAATAAAACCTATTATGGTTATAAATGGAAAAAATAGGCACTTTTGAAATGGAAGAATGGTATTGATTGTATTTTTATGTAGTCTTAAAATATTTCACCAATCATGTAAGAGCGCTTGAAAAACATAGGTAGTCAGTGAGTTATTTGGATACACACTACATTATGACAATGTTCTAAAACATACATTTGGTGGGTCACATCCCCAATGGGTTCATGACTTGTCTCATTTGGACAGTGTTATAGGGAAGTGTGTATAAACATTTTTCTGAGTTCACATTGAGAGTGTGGAATCCTATAGCTGGTTAATTCTATCGTACCTTTTTGAAGATGACTTTTTTACTCGTTTTCTTATTTATATTTGAGATATAAACGTATGCCAATGTTTTTTTGAAATGATTACATGACTGCTGAACTTATATAAACTGTTTTATATTAATTTTATACATAATCGATTATTTTAGAAATATTTCATCACTTTTAAAATCATTCCTGAAAATATTTATTTCCATAATTTGAAAATGTATAGCATGTTTTGTTTTAATATTCTTTTGAATTTATAAACCTTATTATTTTAAAATTGAATTATTTTCAATAATCTATATTTGGCATCTGATATAGAATTATTGGTTTTATCCTACTAGAATTAGGATCACACCATACTTATTCCTTTGGGTGTTTACAGCCATTCTACTTCTAGGTTCGAGTAATGGGATGTGATATCTTGGAGGTAGATCCACCTATTGACCTTTGGTCTTAGTGAGTTGTGTTGTTAGAGTCATTAGGGATGTTTTCACATATTAGTACTTTGGTTGTAGTGATTTGGGATGGTTTAGGCCTTGTTGAATTCTAGTAAATTACTCCTAGTATAGTTTCTCTTGTTTATGAATAAAATATTGATTCTTTTCTTCCACATTATTTATAGAAAAATCATTACCACAAGCATGTTATGTGATAACATGTTATAGTCACTAGATCATGGGGATCATGAATGCCCTTCAGGATGTGTTAAGGTGGGATCGATTATTGGGTTACTAGGGTACCCGTGTGGGTTCGTGAAAATGTTTATGATTTTTTTTAAAATATAAAAGATTTGTTTTTTGAGAGGGGTATTCTTGATCTTTCACGTTTAAAAAGAAATAACACATGTTTATGATTTTTCTACAATGATTTCCTATGATATTTTTTTATTATAACTATTGAGAAATTATTTTATTTTTAATGAAATTTAACAATGTATTTGATCCCTAATGTTTATAATTAAAAGGGAATTTTGATTATGGATTTTAGGGTTTAGAAATGGAATAAAAGATTTATTTTCATTTAGGACACATAAAAAAGATTTTTATTCCCATCTCATATATTAAAAATGTTTTTCACATGGAAAATAGTTGATTGGAAATGTAAATGAACTTAGAGTTCTAGTTAAGGGAGTTACCATGAAAGAAATAATTTTTCCTTTATTAAGAACATGTTTTATGGGAAAAATAGAAGTCGTGCTAAAATATCAACTATGGAACGTCACAAATTTAAAAAAAATCTATAAAAATATAAAATAAACATATATTAAATGTAAAAAAGATAAAACGATGTTATAAATAATTTATTTATTGGTTAAATATGTCATGGGTTGTTATAGATTTTATAAAAGGAAAGGTTTAGATAACTTTAGAGGTTTTGATTCTTTATATGGGGATATTTTAAGTGTATTTGATATCCTTATGAGTTAATAAGTGTATGGTTGATCTTATGTTTAATGGAATTGATACCCCTTTTTATGTTTCATGTGACAAGAGGAAATTGGGAGACATTTATGAGAATACAATCCATGGTTTATGTTTTTATTTTATAAGAATGATTATTTTATTGAGAATTATCTTTTTTTTGGGCATAAGTTCAATGGTATTGATAACTTTTAGTGTCAATATGATATTTGATTTAGAGGTAATTATGGTTAATTTGGGTAAATGTGTTATTACATTTTGGAAATATATGGTTTATTTTGTAGATAAAAATGAGATTTAAAAGATATTTGGTGACTAAGTGAATAAAGAAAATTAGAAAAAGTTAACTATATTATTAGAATCATTAAATTAATCATGGTAAATGTGATATTTATGGATAATATAATATTTTATGTGAAAGTTATTGATATTAATTTAGGGTTTATGATTGAGTTAAACATTGTAATAATATATATTTTTTGTTATGGTTTTATGGTGATTCATGTTATTTATGGAAATTATTAACATATTTTATAGAATATATGATTAAAGAATGTATATTTTTGGGGTGTGAATTTATGAGTGAATAATTTTATTTAATGAAAAAAATTATAATAATATTGAAAAAATATGTGATCAAATATTTCATATTTTTGTCTTTTAAACATTTTTAGGGATATTTTGAAGAGCTTTAAGGTTTGTGATTTTTGTGATTTTATGGTTTATTTATGGGTGTTATTGTAGAGTATTTTGAGATTAATGTATTATTTTTTCATATTGGATATTATCACAACTTTTTCTATAAATTTTGGTTGTGGTTAATGTCTGAATTATAGAGGAATAATATTTTATCATTTTATGGATATTGTGGTTTGTTAGAATTTTATTTTTGTTTTTCATGAAAGGAAATATTATCTTTAATATTCATATACATAATTGAGAGAAAAGAGAAAAGTGGAAAATCACATTAAATAAAACAAATGGATGGAATTTTTCTTATGAAATAGAAAAAAAATCATCTATGTATATTTTTGTATACTCTAAATATTCATTGTAATGGAATTATTCAACTCATATAAGAGGAAGATAAATATTTCATATTTCATCAATCAATTATTATGGTACATTTTTAGATACATTTTAAAGAGTACAATCCTCGCAATGGTAAATACATTATTTAGAAAATATTAAGAAAATTATATGTTTTCAAGCCTTATCATATAGATCAAAACTATTTTCAAAGGGAAATATTATAAATGTAAATTAAAGGATAATTCTTTCAACTTATGTATATTTTATTCCACTCCATAAAATAGATTCTTGAAATGAATTAAATCCTTTCTATTAGGCACAAGATGAAATTTCATGGACGAAATTTTGTTAATGGGGTATAATTAAACACCCCAAGATTTGGGAATACAAATTATTTAAATGAGTTAAATTTTATTTCATTTGGTATATGAAATACTTAGATTAAAATGATCATGATATAATTAAAAATTATTATAATTTAAATATGGTCATTATTACCTATATATTAGTTTAGAAGGTATGAATCGATATAGTAATATTCTAAAAAAATTATAATTTTTTTAATTATTAAATCAAATACTCAATTTTACATTGATAGACATTTGGTTTGAAATTAGGATAAAATATTTTCAAAGTAAAAAATAAATTTTTCATAAAAATGTTTCTACATTCACAATATATTTTAAAATTAATAGATTTAATTAATCACTATTGATAAATGTATCTAATGATATTATTAGAGTATATATCAATTTAAATGAATTAATATTCATATAATTATTATTATTAAGAAAAGAATGATGATGATTCAATTTTATACATTAAAATATATTTTCTAAAAAAATGGGTTTTATTGCATTTTGTGTGTGAATATAATGAATAATTTTAGAAGCTTCTATAAATTCTATTTTATGAAATGTAAATATTTTTTCAAATAATCATGTGAAAATAATATTAATATATTTTTTGGTTTTTTTTTCTGAAAAGGCTTAATTTTTTATGATTAGTGAAAAGTACCAATTTTTCAAAATATAATATAGAATTATATATTAAAATATAGATTAATTTTATAATTTATTTATTTCAAATAAATATGTATAAATATAATTTTCAGTAACTTTTATTATGTGATATTTCTATTTAAAATTTACCAATGTGATGCGGGAAATTATTTTAAAAATAATGTTTTAAATATCTCTTTCCAACTCTTTTACTTCCACGTCATTGTTCAATAAAATATTTATATAATGTTATAAATTATTATTAAATAGCAGATAAGGGACATTTACTAGTATTTGTTAACATTAATTAAAAAGGATTAAAAATAATCATTTCAAAAAAATACATATGGGTTATTTTTTATCATTTATAGAAGTTCAAAAATAATTTTTTTTAATGTATACAACTTGAACACCATTTTACACCATCATAAATATTATTCATTATAAATATTAATTTAAAAGTATGCATAGTTAATTTAATTTATTTTATGTCACTCATTATGTTATGATTATTTATTATTCAAATTTTTTCTAAGGAAACAATAGGTTTTTATTATATATATGAGATAATATAATGTGTTATTTTTTGTTGTCTTTAATTCCAATTGAAATGGGTTTTATGATTAAAGTAAAAGATATATGTTTTTTATTTATTCTATGGTTCTTTGAAATATTATATATATGACATGTGAGATTGATATAGGTCTCCCATGTAGTGGGTAATGTGGAAGAGTTTACAAGTGATAAGTTACTCTAATGATGTATGTGAATTATCCAATTTGGTGATTCCATTATAAGGGTTATTTAAAGGGTTAATATAATTATAATATTAAAAGTTAATTACATTATTTTATTGAATTTTTTAATATAAATATTTTAGCCTTAAATGTTAAGAAAAAAGGTTTTTATTTTTTTAGAAAATTAATGACTTGTTCAAAAGAAATAAAATGATTTTTTCAAAGAAAGATAATCAAGAGTTTTAATTTTTTCAATAAACCATTATGTTTATGTTTTTTATGAAATTATTTCATTTGAAAGGTTTTATAAATATAATTGTGAAATTAAGATACATTCTTTGAAAATTAAACATTCTTTATAAATCAGATATTTATTATGAAAATTCAATTTTTCTTTAGGATTTTTATGGTTTAAAAATGGAATAAAAGGTTTCTTTTCTTATATAAACCCTGTAAATATTTTATTTCTCATCCCAAATCATCAAATAATTTTTACAGGGATTAAGGTTGAATAAGAAAATTAATAATTTAAGAGTTTAAAATATGTGAGTTCCTGTGAAGAAAGAAACTATATCTTTATAAAGAACAAGTTTTGTGAAAAAATGGGCACTTTGTGGAAATATACACTATTTAATGAAATATATTTCTCAATTACCTAAAATTATAAATTGATAAGGTCCTAAAAATGTAATAAAGTGTATCCATTTTCATAAATCATGTAATTATAGGTTTATTATTGTATGATTTCTTTTAATAATTGGTTTGATTTGAGTAGAAAATCAAGGATCTAACTCCTAATCTTCAACACCAAGTCACCAATGATATCATGGTTATACTTTCATGGATGTTCTTACTAATGTAATCATTGAGATAAAATTCATGATTAGTTGGTTTCAATGTTACTGACTCAACATAGACTTAATTTGTTTTGAATTTTTATATATTAAATGGTTTCTCAAGGTATAAAAATATATTTTAAAAAAAATAATATAATATATCTAACTAAACATGCATGATATAAAAATTTACAAATATATAAAGAAATTTTCATTATCTTTTTAAAAAAATTTCCTTGCAGGTACACCTGCACCATTGTTGGTTTACTCACCTTAGCCCTCATCTCTATGGATTCATCCCTCATAGGATCTCAGTAAAAATATTCAATATTTTGAGGCCCACCACACTATATGTTCACTAAATATCAATCAATTCAATGACCACATTCTTCAATTATTAGAGATAGTGGATTAAAATGTGGTAATAAGAGGAATATGGGTAATTATGATGAGGGATGTGAGTGGTTATGAGTTATGTGACCACTCTCATTTCCCATTATTATAGTCATAAGGCCTAATTAGTATTTTATAAATGATTACATAAAGTATCTACTCATGTTTTGTATCCCTGTGATTAATAGGAATAACAATATCATGGAAATATGAGATATATTTAGAAATCTAACTAGAGGGGGTCTAATAGAAGAAAAAGTGAAGATCTTGTTCCACTCAATCAACTCTTGCATGGTAAAGTTTATCCAATAATAATGTTAGTAATATTATTTCTTAGAGGTATATTAATGGAGGAGACAAATATTCTCAGAGATAAATTCACACCGGATAAGTGTCTTAAGATATTTTTTAAGAAAACATTTCCAGGACATAGAGAAGGGTTCTATCTTTTCTTTTTTATAAAGTCCAATACAATTGATTTGTGAATAGGTTATCAAAATTTAAAGGTTTAATTTTAGACCCTTATACTTTGATTGGTGTATTTTTTTTGATAATGGTGAATCTAATTTTGATTTATCTACTTACATGGAATCTATTTTCAGTTTTAATTTTAATTTTTTTCTTATAGTTATGAAATTAGATCTTTTAATATGAAGAATATAAGTTCACATTAGAATATTTACAACTTTTATAATCATTATTATTAAATTTAAATTTATTTAAGACATTGATATTTTAATGATAAATACTTTTAATAGACTATAGTGATGTATTGGATAACAAATTTTAGATCCTATATCGCATACTACCTGTGACAATGGATGTTTTTTCTTTTTTATGATGACTCTTATATTTCTTTCTTATAGTGTGGTATTATAAATCAAGTAGTTCATACATTTTTACAATGAAATATATGATGATAATATATTATATTAAAATAATGTTTCCTAGATCATCTATTCATATTTTTAGTGATATGTTTCATCCCCATGGTGTATCTATATTATGATATATTTTTTGGGAATTTTTTAGTATTATTTACATAAATGCTTGTAGAATTTATGACATACAAAGTGTTGAGTACTTGTATAATTTTTATTTTTATTTAACTTATGTACCTATTAAATATCATGTAATTAAAGATTCATTTGAAAAATCATAATTTAAAGGGATTCATTTGATGTAGTTGGTCACCATGGGGTTATCTACTGTTATTTTGTAATGATTGATGTTGTGAGATTGTAATTATGCATTGATTAATCAATGATGAACCAATTTATTATAATTAATCAATATTGATTACTATGGATCATTTATTTATTTTCTCTCTTATATAAGAAATGAAAGGTTTTTAAGATCGATATTTAACTTATAGTTTACCTACTTGGGGTGTATTCTCTAAATCTAGAAAAAATAAAATTTTGAACCAAATATTTCAATTTTTTTATTTTTTTTATTCTATATAGTGTGTAAAATAAATTATAAGTTTTCATAGAATTGATTAATTTGAATTTTCACCATTTTTCTTATTTACTTGAGATTAAACTGAATGGAAATATATTGATCTATTCATTATCTTTTCAGGAAAAGATATGCATTAATAATTCTCATGAAGACTCTTACTATTCGAAAAATTTATTCCATGATTTTAAAAATTCATTTCGAGATTTGGGAAGTAAATTTTATGGCATGATTTCATTGTATTGTGATTGACTGTGTATAAAAAAATCATTTTATTGGGATGGCTTGTGGAATACCAGAAAATATTTTTGTAATTCAATCATTATTGGTACTTGATAGCTCTTATCACTGATTTAATAAAAAACTCTCACGTATATATATTCCAGTGGAAATATTTACTAGAATAGGGTGGAAATTTCATTGGGAAGTCCTATGTGAGGTCATGGTTCAAGGTATAAATTAGATATTAATATCTATACAAACTAATTTTTTCCTGATAAAGGAAATAATCATTTGGTTTATTGCTATGAATCATGTGTAGGATTTAGGTTTATATTAATAAATGTGCGATGTATTGTTGGTTACGGTTCCTAGTAACTCATGTTTCATGAGAAGTATTATCTTACACATTATATTAAGTTAATACCAGTGTTATATCCACTCAAGATTTTGTGATATAATTATTTTAGTTAAAAGTTTATTATGTATTCGAAATATAATTATTTGAAATAAAATTTGACATTGTGGGATTAAAATCATTGACAGAGGGCTTGTGATTATTATTTATAATCATTTGAATATGAGAATATATTATTTTAGAAATGGGAATTTCATCACTGATTATTTGTGTGGGAAATATAAAGAAAACATGGTTCATGTGTCAAAATATGATTATTTTATAATTTCATTATTAAAAAATTCATATATTAAACGTATCTATGGTGGATTTTCATGTTTTCTTGAAACAATTTATTATCACTTTATTGTTGATAAAGTTATTAAAAGAAGTCCAAGGTTCATATTTAAACTATTAGGGTTTTCACATTAAAATTTATAATGAGGAGTATATACCTTGGTAATGCCTTGATATAAATTATCCTTTATATTTTAATGAATTAGTTTTAGTTCCATTGAGTTTTGGAGAAGAGGTTTTATGATACTTTTACATTTATACGAGTGATAATCACCTTAGTTTAACTAATATATAACTTTGTTTCTGTAACAAATTTGGGTATCCTGGGATAGAATAAGATTTAGGAAGATTTAATTTAAGGTTTTATACCTATCAAAATATGGATTTAAAACCCATGGTTTATGTGATTATACATTAGTCATTAAAAATTCAGGAATAGAAATGGGATGACATTAATAATTATTTTTTGACGATTTTCCCATTATTTCATAAATGAAGGGAAACCATTTGGGTAATTATTGGTCAATAGTCCAATGTTACAAAATTTTCACCAGTCATGAAAAACGTCGATATTCTGTGAATATTTTATATCTATGTGATTGTGAGACACTATAAATCACCTAATCGCATTGTGTCAAACCATGGTTTCAAAAATTAATGACTAGCCACAACAGAGGGCACAAAAAATCATATTTTTATTTGATTATTCATGGTATTAGATAGGATTGAATAGGTTTATTATCAATAGGAATTACCTAGGAATATTTTTACAATGCATTCTATATTTCATGTATCTTAGTTTAGAATGTATACTCTAGATCTATGTCATGTTATTTATTACAATGATATAGAATTGGATGAATACACCCATTTTATTGAGTACATAGTAAATATCATTATTCATTGTGAGAATACTCTATATAGAAATGTTATACAACTTGTGAATGTTTTTTGATAACATGGAAATATACAAGAGAAGAATTGAGAATGAGTGGTTGAAATGAGGTCTCAATTGATGGATAGTTTCATTAGAGGTATTTGATGATTCTTTTTGAGGATTAGGAATTAAATTTTGGGGATTTATTAATAAATATGTGTTTTATAGTCAAGATTTGGATCTAAATTTTAGTGTTTTAAATTTATTATCCATTAAAGATGTGGGGTTTCTATGAAGTTTATATGTTTTGGAGGGGATGGGTGGCCGTGTGAATAATATTTACACTATAAAAATCCTTCATAACTCTAGTAGTGGACACTATAAGTTGAAATATCATAATAAAGGGTTCCTAGCTCATGCGTATCCATTGAGATGTTATTGATTAGGAATGAAGACCCCATTCTTCCACTATATAAAGGAATCCTAGTAGTACTTTTTTTCATTGACTTTGTAACACCTATAGTTTGAGGTTTTTAGGAAAAGTTAAATATATTCAAGGTTATGAGGTTTTTGGGGTAATTTTTTTGGGGTATTAGGTTATGTAAGATATTTTTTGGTTTGTTATGTAAAAAAATTTCAAAACTATGCATGTTAACCAAGTAACCGTGTATAAAAAGTCTGGGATTATATAAAGTTCCACGATTTTCACATGGTCTAGAAAAACCATGTGGTAAATTTTTATCCATATGGATCTTTTTATGTATAAAATTAAAAATTTTAATTATGATTTTATAATCTATGTATCTGAATAATGAATATGCTTTTAAAATCACAGAAAATTATGTTTTCCAAAATTCTCCTCCCAAAACACCCATTCATATCCCCCTATTCTTGGTTGATAAAACATTGAGTCATTCATTGATGATTTTTTTTGGTTTTCATCATTTGGGGGCTCTTTATATTTGAGTCATGGAGTTTTAGGTATATGGATCTAATGAGGGTGGTAGGAGATAGGATATACATGTTTGTGGTCTAGATTTTCCATGTATAGATTGTTTCAGACATGTGTCTTTTTTTACTCTAAAAATATCAAGAACATGAAGGATTATAGGTTTTCATATCCAATTAACATGTTTATTTGTTCTAAATATTTTGATAAAATTATTTTTTATTATTCTCTTTGTGTTTATTTTTTTGAAGTAAGGGTTATGGGTGACACCCACAAAATGTTTGGCAAAATGGATAAATAGTGACTTGATTTTAAATAGGTTGTCATTATTTTATGTTAAAAATGACTTCATTCAATATTTTTTTTGTGACTTTTTGTATTTAATATTTATTGAGATAAAATTTACTTTTGTGGAAAATGTTTTGGAAATAAGATTATGGTTTGATTATGGTTAAGAGTTGGTGTTACTTCATGATGTATATGAATTGGGTCACATTAATACCAATACCACATGATAACTTGGTGTGGGGGTGGAAGAAATGTTTTCACTGAATAGTTTGAGTCATTCATAGGACCTATTTGATTCAAAATTAATAGTATTGGTATCATGGGTCTAAGAGGTGAGGGATTTTTATATTTCATGGTTGAGTATGTTTATTTCTCGGGTGTTAGAGTTATGGGTTTGGTTTATTTGTCGAAATAAGAAGTTAAAAAATGAGGACTTATTTGGTGATATTATTTTTACCAATATTATCCATGATAAAATATTTTAATATTATCCTTTATTTATTGTAAACTATGATCTAACATTATTTTATTTAAGTGGAGTGTTTGGGATGTCTTATGGGTTTTTAAATTAGTTTTATAAACTCATAATATTTATAGGCAGTATATTTCTAATGTATATGTAATTAAAAATAATATAGGTAAAGGAAATACCAATTACTTTAATAGTATTTCATGTTTATGTAATGGTTTTTGTGATATAGTTTAGAACATGTAGGTATTGGTCATGTATATCTTGGGAGGGAACTTTGTTTTTTAATTGGTATTTAATTTTGTTTATTTTCTGGTTTTCTGGTATACATTGGAATATTATTATTAGTTTCCATTAATTTTTTTAAAGAGATATCATTAACAAACTAATATTTTTAATTTGGAATCTAATGGTTTCATTTCAGTAAAAAAATTAATATGTAGAATGTATCTTTGATTTAATCACTTTATATAAGGTTGATTATAAACCAAACTGATTTTAATTTTAATCAAACTCGAATTTTTAAGGGTTTTATGCTATAAAACTATGGATTAGATTATTTATAAAGGATTTTTCATCATGAAATTTGGTTCTTGGTGTTGCTTGAAAATTTATTATTTCTTGGTTAAATAGTGTGATTGGCAAATTATTGAAATATTTATTATTTGACTTTATTACCTTCCTATGTATTCATCGATTAATGATAAAATTTAAAATATATAGATTAAAAAACCTATAGATAAATATAAAATAATATATTTTATAAAAGATTTACTAGTTATATTTTTTTTATTACAATTATTTATAATTTTTAAAATATTTATATGCATTTTATTAACTTCCTGAATTACATGATACTAATCATCTTGATGGTGATATTTTGGTTCATAAAAATTCAATAACTTATTGTAAATTAAATTAATATATTAAATAATGAATCTAAAATCTCTATTTTTTATTTATACAAATAGTACATCCAAATACTTGAGATGATATTTATGTTTTAAAACTAATAATGTTTCTAGTAAACATGTATTTTATAGAATTTTTTATATTTTAGGTTGAAATTATAGAAAACAAATCAAAAAAATAAAATAACATATATGAAAAAAGAATATAATATCTATCAATTGAAACTTACCATACCACCCCCAATTTTAGATTATTAAAAAGTGAAGTATAAGAACAAGAATCATGATATGATACAAGAGATAACTAAAATATAAAAATATTTGGAAAAAAGTTTATATTTATAAAAAATGACTAAAAAATAGAAAATAAAATTATAATTCCAAGATCATAAAAATAAATGGCCCGTATTTTGTTAACTAAATAAGTTGTGATGGCATAAGAATGTCTAAAGAAGAAATTGTTTAAATGTGTAAAAGAAATTTGGTGTTCGGAATAAACATTCAATTTTATATATGTGATTTTATTTGGTATATTAAGTTTAATTCCCATGCATCATTAGTATAAAAAATCACACCACACAATTTTGAGGAAGTGATATTTTTATTAATTAATTCAATATTTGAAATAATAAAAGAGCATTTAAATTGCAATTTTATATTGTAAGATTTATAATCTTGATAGAGATATTAAATATTACAAGATCAAAATTCATAAAAATTCTAATTTTTTAATTGATTTAATGAATAAAATAATTAAATGTATAAAAAATTTATAAACATTTGTTAACCAAATTATCAATTCAAAATAAATTTATCAACAAAATCTCCATGTGCATCAAATAATTTAATTATTATAAAATACTAAAATAAAAATAAATCATGAAAAATAAAAAAAAAATTTAAATATATTTTGGAATTAAATATTATCTCCATTACGGGATTTCCTGTGAATTAATAATAATGTAAATAATAATGAAATATCATAGGAATCATAAAAATAGTTCCTTGAATCAATTATAGGCTCGAAATATATAAAATCATTGAAATGAAACTATTGTGTAGGTTTTCATGTCTTATAAAATAACACCAATAAGATTATAGGAGAAATAAAATTTAAAATATGTTATAATTTTAAAAAAATGGAGAAAATATCAAAAATAAAACAATTATTTCATACATGGTCAAAAAAGATGAATGATTTACCTCTTTTGTTATGCTAAGAATACTAGGGTCCCACAACACACATATTGTATTTTGTATCTATACTCATTATCTATCGCATTTTCACACTTATTAATAAATACAATGGTTTTCATATCTTTTATCACTATATAATATCTCTCCCCAAACCCTAGTAAAATTGGGAATACATGAAATCCCATATGAGGATGGGTAGGCATGATCAAAATGATGGTTGTTATGAACTAATATTTTTAAGTTCTTTTAAGAATTTAATGTTTTGTTATATATTGTAAAAAAGTATAATATAACAATTTAAAACATTATGTTCATAAAATATAGTACTCATTCAATAAGCATAATTATCAAATATCATGAGGTGGAAACCTCTCAAAAAAACCACAAAATAGTTGAGAATATTTATGCAGTTCTTGAACTTAACATTGTGAAAAATATTCATCCATCATGTGACCATAATTATGATTAATTATGTTGTTGTTAACTCAAAACTAAATAGAAAAAAATAATATCTCTAATTGAATCAAATATATTTTCAATGAGTTTTTCCCTGTTATGAAAATTTTGTTTTTAAACTAGCGTAGGGAATATTGATTATATGTGATTCAAATTAGTGAACAAAAATATGGTTAAAAATTTGTTATTTCATATTTTTAAAAAATATTTTATTACTACATAACTTACAACACATTATTATATATTTTAATAATAATAATAATATAAACCCATATCTTGAAATTTATAAACATACCCGAGTAACCAATGTAAATATAGAAAATGATAATTTGAAATAGAATTTAGTACACAATGTTAGTCTAGAAAATGAGAATCAGAAACATACCTATTTAACCAATGTAAATCTAGGACATGAGGTATTTCAAGTATTTTCATAAACTCATTGACACAATTAAAAAAAAGGTAATGTCAGTACATTCACATTACATTGGATATATATTTCTATTAACTATATTTTCAAATTTTATTAGGTGAATATAATTTATTTTCAATTTCATTATAAGGTGTTTGATCAATAGATTTTAAAAAGTTATTACTAAAAAATATATAACTGTTTTAAATATTTCATGAGTAAATTGTTTAAAATATTTATTAAATAACATTTTTCTGATAAATAACATACCCACTCTTCCCATAATGTCATATTTTTATGCCTAAAATAATCTGAAAAATACATATGTACTCCATTTCATGTTGAGACTCCCATATTTTTTATCATTGATTGTTAAAAAAATTTATTTGTATGAATTAAACATGTCAAAAAAATATAAAACAATTAATACAAGAGTTTTGTTTGTTTGAAATAAACACTTATGTTTAATGAAAATATAATAGAACCATTTCAGTGTGTAATAATGTAACATTTTGTTTCATTTGTTCCAGAATGAAACAATGAATCCATAATTTATAGTTTTAGTCATTGTGATTCAACTAAATCAAGTTATACTAATATATAAATCTAATAATGTTTTTTTTAATTTACCATGAATTAAAATTTTCATTAAATTTAAATAAATAATAAACATGTGATGTTTTAAAAGGCGAAAACACTCTTATGGGGTTGTGATTCACCACTATTAAAAACATATTAAAGTAATAAACTCACCTAATTAAATAGAATTCCATATCCCAATACTTATCCTAGTATTTTATTCATCAGATTAGACAATTACTCTTCATGTAGATGATGTTCATTATTAATTTTGAGTGATGTATATTTCTCCACCACAACATGTGTAAACCTCAATTTTGAACTGTAAAGTGGAATTAGGGTTGAATTATTCTTTCAGACAATAGTATTTTTATAAAAATTGTTATATTTACTCACTTTTAATTTAGAGTAACATGTTTTTTTCATCCAATACTATGTTTGTTGAAATTATTTTTAGTCTACATCCTATCGTGTAAATAATTTCCCTATCTTCAATTATGATGATATATTTTACAAAGACCTTAAGTAGGATGAATAATCATCGGAGAAAAAAATCTAAAGTAGTTATGATTAAAAATTCAGATAGGAATACAAAATTCATTCTTAGATCTTTTAGGTTTTTTAGAATAATGAAATCCATAAATATGTATAAAATAAAATGGAATTTTTATGGATGATACATAAGAAATTATAATGGTAATTGATACATATTTTAGTTTTTTTTCAAGTGATCAACTTCTATGTACTCTCAATAGTATAATGAAATAGATCATAAATAATGTTAAATTTCTAGTTCACCAAATTTAATATAAAAAATGTATAGTTTTTAAATGAGATGTTACACTGTAATTTTTTATTTAATTTTTTAATAATATAAACTATATTTACAGATTAATACATTCCAAATAACACACCTCCTTTATAGTAAACAAATATCATCCTATATTAGATATTAAAAAAACACCACACACACAATGACACACATGCCCACATACAAGCATGATGAATTAAATGATAACCACAAAAAATTTAATGAATATATACCACTCTTATCTGAATATATTTATTAAATAATTAATTATTATTTAATGGTGAAAATTACCCATAATAATTCATCTATAGGCTATGAGGTGTTCTATAATTATATTCCAAAAAATCAATATTGTTGATCCTGAACCCCTATGTTTCATTCACCCAGAGTAGTCATGTTCTATTATAATCAACATATTTCATAACCAAACCATTGTTCTCAACAAAACCTCAATATTTTATCTTGGCGTCTTTATAGGAATTGATATCAAGAGTACCATTTATTAAAATATCCTTAATAAAAACATTTTGGTTATTTATGAAATTGATGACATTTCGTGGAACCAAGAAATAGAAAATAACTTTCTCTTTAACCTCTACAAAAAATATATTCCCATGGTTCTATATAATCCATGACCACACATCCTCTACTTTCCCATTGATGTATCACATGACAATATAAAAATTCTCAACAAAACCATTCTAAGAATATGTCAATTTTATTGATATATGACGATTTTTCTATATTTTTCCATATGACAAGGATTAAAATTTAGTACCAATGCACCATCATTAGGGTCCTTCTTCATAGGTGTAGACACAATCCATGCATTCTTTACTTTAATATCAACTTTATTAAGAGGCGGTAATGTCTTTGGATAATGTTTCATCATAAATTCTAGTTCATTGTATAATTAGATGATGTTCTACCATCATATTTAAATTTTTGATTAATAAATATTTTATAGCCCCGCTAGTTTTCATAGGCTTATTATTGTATGAAACAATAACCAAAATATGTAGGTTTATGTACTATGAAAACAAGAATATCTTGTTCGTGAATTGATATCTCCATCTAGATATCCATTATCACTTACAGATGATAAATCTAATTATATTTACCATTAATCACTATTGAACTCCCATCATCATGGGTAAGTTTATTAATTATTCAAGTAAGTTCATCTAAATTATGTTCCATAATAAAATAATTTTCTTGTTAAATCTCATATAGATGATTCCCAATTTTGAAAGAGGCTCCTTGAACAAAATTTTATTTTCTGGTGGAAAATTTTAATCAATTTTAGTATAGTTTCAAACCATTCATTTTGGATCCCACAAGAAAATAGATAAAAATTCATGTTACCATGGTAATGAGGTGTTTGTATTTTTTTTATTTCCATTATGTGGATCCATCTAGGAATTCCATCATTGATACTTAATAAGGAAACTTTTTACTACTTTTGAATCATCACTTGTGTACACTCTATCCCAAAATTATCATTAGTTATTAACAGTTTCAAATTGGGTGAATTTGTATCGTCTGATTAATTTATAACAATTGTAATTTAGATTTTAATCTCACTAACTAGTAGTCTGAAATTTTCTTCATGAATTGAAAGAATATATTCTATATATATTTTATAGAAGAAAATATATATTAAAATATCTTTAGGACGATCCTCGATTATTCTACTATATCTAAGAATTTTCCCTAGCCCACCAAAAACCTGTACATTTGTAACATTATGATATTTCCTTGATACCCACCAAATCAAAATTAATAATGTAATTATCATCCAAATTCAATATCACTTTTGTTGGTATAGAAGGTGTAAATCCATCAAATGTGTTCTCTCTAACCTATAAGTCAAAAAAGGGTTCTCTAGGTATTTAGATATATGATTCCAAACTACATAGATATTTTGAATTAAGAGAATAAAATTTATCAAAGATATTTTACTTTTCTTCATCATTGATATTGATCACTAGTTAATTTTTCAGAAAAATGACTCAACCCAACATCCACCAATAACACAGAAAATTAAATTAGTCTAGTGAAAAAATGCAGAGGATTTCATGAATATTTTACAGAGAAGAATCCCATTTATCATGAATATCTAGATTTAAAAAATCTTCTATTTAAGATTCATGGCTGGATTCCATAGAAGTTACTTCTAATAATGAAAACTTTCTCAGGACATGACATTGATATAAAAAATTAGGCTAATTATTTCTTGATAAAAAACATCACTGTATATATATTTTAATGTATTATCATGTAAACTAAAAAAGTGGTTGTAAGATTTAGTTAAAATTCATGAAAATTATATAGAGTAACTAAAGTCATAATTTGTTTTATTACATTTAAAAGGTATAAATTGTATATTATTTATTTTAAAGGACATATATTTTTCCAAAAAAATCTAAATTTATTTTTTATATATAAATTATTATTTATTTTAAAAAAATTATTAACATAAAATATATAAATATTTTTAACATAGTTTTATATTATTATTTAATTAAAATTAATTTTTATAATTGAAAAAAATAACATTTTGTTAAAAAATATTAATATCCATGGAAAATTTATAAGAAAAAATACGATAAAATTTAAATGAAAAAAATAATTTGGTAATTTGTGATAAATGAAATCATTATTCTTGTGATACTTTCCAAAGAAAAATTCATGTGTGAAATTACACATAAAATAAAATTGAAAACACTCTATAGGGTAATTTTTATGGGAATTTTACATTTCATAATAATTTATATCTTTTAGGAATTGCATTGAATTAACTAATTCATAAAATTCACCAAGATAATTTACATGACTATCATTATGACTATCTTATCAAATATATTTTCTACACAAATCTCTATTAATTGTTCTTGTAGAAAATATATATTCACAGAATTTGTTAGTCATGTCTATTCGAAATTGAAATATATTACTCTCTCTTATTCTTGTTGTTTTTCGTTAAATAAGATAAATATGATGGTTTTTCTCAAGTTGAAACTATTGTGGTAAAATAATTTTCAATTGAGATCTTCCCAATAAGAGATGGACTAAATAATGATGCTACTTTTACAAACAAATATGGCCACATCGATGGTATTCAGAATATATATGAGTTTGGTTGCCTCTTCTTTGTTCAAGATTTATCAACATCGGGATATAGTATGGTTTAAATTAAATAAGCCACTTCTTTGAGTCTTTTATTCTATTTAATATTAATATGTCATGGTATCTAATTTTGGGTGGAGGAAAAGTCAAACATGATCATTTGAGACATGAATTCATCTTTAATTTTATTGGTTTCCAGTAGCCGTTATTGGCCATCAATCGAGTGATGAAAATATCCAATATTACATTTTGTGATGTTATTTCTGTTGTTGGATTTTTTGATGAATAACACACTTGATCTTGTGTCATGTAATTTTATTTGGAATGTGAATGATGTTGTCTTAATTTTAAAAATTCTTAATGTTAATAGGTGTAATAATTATTTGAACATGATTACACTATATCTACTTCAATGAAAAAAGACTCTTATTTCATAGATATTGAGTTCTATCCCAGTATAATATGGTTATAAAAAGTGTATGATTTTTGATAAAAATTTTACATAATGACTATATTTCACTAGAGTAATTTACAATTAATCTAATTAGTTATTTATATTTGGGCCTAATACTGGGAAAATTTCTATTAAACTGAGATTTTCTCAACACCATTGGTTAATGGGTGGTATATAGTTATATCCTCTCATTTCTAGTTATCTATAGTGATAGAGTGATAATTATACTATAGCATAATTTATGTGGGAGAACCAAAATTAGGATCTTATCTTTGATTTCAGTTATTCACACCCTCCTTATATACCTCAAAAATAAAAATACAATGAATGGATGTTTCCATCACCCCAATTAACTTTAATATCATGCATTGCAACCTATATATGATTATTATTATTACAATTTATTAACTTGAATCCCACGGTTGGAACCAATCCCTCATTTTCATTAGAATGGTAATAACTTTCATTAACACTAGAAAATTCATAAAATAGCATATCATGATCAACACTAATTATATGATTACTCTTGGAAATAAAAATATTAAGATACTTAAAAGACCTATATCAAGATAAAGTCGATGGTTACTAAAAATAAGTGAGTATATTTTTTTATTTAACAACTATTTAGAACAATCCAATTAAATAATTTTATAAAGATTGATCTTTGGATTTAACCTTAGTCATGAAGGGGTTTATTATTTTAGAGGAGTTACACGATAAATTAGTGTATCTCATTTCTATTTTAATTATACCAAGGATGGTGGTGGTATTAAAAATCCCACTAGACTAATAAACTATGTTTTTCCCTAGGATATTTCCACTAATGTTACGAATTTCTACACTTCCCAATACTGTATTGTTTTAACCACCCTAGGTACATAATGTTATTGTCTCTAGGGATAATTTTTATATTGTCATGGGAACTTATTTTTCAAATGAAAATTCATGTAGCACAACTAGTGTTGTCTTAATTTACATTACCAAGGGACAATTCTTGATGGTTTCTCTCCCTCATGAAATGAGGATTAATACGCTAGGCTAACAATGATCCTCAAGAATATACCTAAATTTCATTATTTATTATACCATTAAATTATCCTTGATCTAATATCATTATTTGATGGAGGGTCTAAAGGATTGTAATAGTGTTAGGGGTTTAAAACTTATGATGATCTTCAACATCTCACCACCCTTAATGCGTTCTTCATCTAGATTCCCTAGTCTAGATAACTGAGGCTAATATAACTTCTTTATTATCTTATTACAGTATAGTAGTCATAAGGTGATGTTGATTTTATCCTTGACTGGATGTATCCATACCATGTAGTTATATATTAGTAGTTTCTATATATGTGAAATCATCTCCACTAACTTCTTGGCATAAATGTGATTTTTTTATAAATTTACGGAGATACAACAAAAATGTTTTTATTTATAGATAGGGGATGAATTACCTATATTGACTTGTAAAAGTGGATCCGACCTTTGTATCCTCAGCCCCTCTAAAAATTATTTAGTGTCTTCTTTGGTTGGGACTATCTCATCATATAGATATTCTTTCATTATTTAATTCCCCATCTAGTTCAATAAGTGTGGGGTGGGTGATGTGTATGTTAGTTATTTCATGTTTTAGTGGTTATGTTGATTATAATGATAACATATATTTATATTGACACTTGTTTTTTATTGAGGGAAACTATTCCATTAATTGTATGCTCCTAGCTTAACCACGAATATTGATTTCTTCCAAAAGGTCTTGGGGTAAAATGATTGTGGGTTTCAGAACCGTTCCCAAATAATATTAAAAAGAGTTTCATAAAATAATGTTTAAAATTTGAAAAAACCCCAAAACAATTGAAGAGAAGATCATTTCCGATGTTTTTTATAATTATAAAGTAAAACATGATTATCTTAACCTGATAATTCTTTCTTTTTTTGTGAATTTAGATTACCTTTTCCCAATATGATCATTGTTTAGAATAATCCAAAATATAATTCCTATAGTGGAATAAAATTTTTCTTCATAAATAATAGAACATTTTCATGGAAACTCCAAGTTCTATTATCTAATTAGCAATGATCTTGTGTTTTTTTTTCTAGTGATCAAATGATTAATTTCATAAGACATAAATAATTATTTCACATTTTTTCATGGTCATGAGAGGGATAAGGATGATTGTCTCTTGATCATGAGAATTGTATGTAGAGTATTTTTCTATGATCCTATGGGAATTATTTGTGGAGGAATGTTGTGAAAATGCACTCACCATCCTAAGAGATGATATAAGTTAGGTTATATATATACAGTTAAACAACTAGTTATTAAATAATTAGCTTACCTAATATTTCAATTATATGTTTACCCCTCGCCAAATAATAATATGAGTATTATTATTATATTACATGACATTCTCTAACTGTTGAATATTTAAACATTATAAATAAAATAATTTTTAATTAACCAATTTAAAATATAATATATAATTTCCGAAAAGGATCTTAACTAATATCTTTGATTAACCTTGATATTTATCAAAACATGAATAATAATCATGTAATTAAATTTTTAAATATTTTATATTATTCATTCAATAAATAAATTATATTCACTAACTAGGAAATAAATATTTGTTATTATATTTATTATATTAATATACATTTATATAAATATATATTTTTATTCATATTACTAATGAAATATTTATATGAACCAATTCACTAACTGATTAACAAATACATTTTTTTATAGTTACTAAACAAGATATGAAAAAAATTATATTCCACAGTTTTGAGAATAAATATTTCTTTAATATTCAAATAATATATATATTCTAACTTTAATGTAAATGGTGGTTGAATAATGATAATAAAAATACATAAATAAGTTTTATTCATCTCTCTTGAGAATATTATATATACCTTATATTATTTTAAAATAGAATTTATGAGAGAATATTGGATACACTTTGGGTGTGACACTCTATGACTCTTTGTCAATGGAATTAGGTGAGCTATACAAAAGTATAACATTAATTTAAAGAAACATGTCAAGGAAAACATAGACAAATATGTTATTTTAATAATAATGACAACCAAATTTAGATTCCTACTCTGCAATATATTCTTTTTAACTCATTATCTCAACACCTAGGTTTCATAATTGTTCCATCAACCTATACTCTTGATATATCATTAATTGAATACCTAAAATTTATTCATTAATAAACAACTATGACCATGGATTTAATTAATCAACTCTATTTCCATCAATGGGTATGAGATATAAAATTACATTAAACCAGAAGGTTCCAATATATTTTTTGATATTTAATTAATTACATATCAATCATAAATCACTGAAAGTATTATACCTCTCCATTAGAATATGTTTTAAATATTTTTATCAATACATCAAAATATTCAATTCATGATACAAATTAATAATAATTTCAGGTGTATAGATTATTACAGACATCCATCGAGAAGAGTATATATTTATAGTTAAATATGTGGAATTTCAATTAGTTGGGATGTCCTCACAATTTCTTCCATTAAATATTACTATGGGAAAAAATTATATGGTCTCAGAATGAGAATCATTAACTCCAATGAGGTATCATATTTAAAAATTTATAATGACCAAAATGATAAACTCAATAAAATGAGTATCATGTGGTATGTTTGAGGCCAAACCCGTAGCGACAGTTATAAGAGTATTATGAAAATTAAGATAATGAATGAGAATGATGAAAAATAATGTTGATATAAAACATAGAATGAGAATACTTTTTTTATAATTACAGTTGTTCATTATAGTGAATTAAAAATGATTAATCGGTTAGCCATAATTTTTGTAAATGTGAAAAACAAGTGAGTCCTTTATCTGGGTACTCTCCCTATAATATGATAAATCCACATTTCTTATAATATAATACTCCAGTTCATTAATTAATTATGTTACTCAATACTATATTTAATCGTAATTATATAAATCATTCCATTCTTATTAAAAATAGAAGATAATAATTTTATTTATTAAGATGTACTTCCTAATCAACAAAAACAATTATTATTTCATGAAAAAGGGAGAAACTAAGAGAATATTTATGTATATAGAAACGCATACACTAGTTAAAAAATATAAAAAATACATCACTAAAACCCTCCTCTATTTTACATTCCTTAGAACAATAATAACTTACCCACCTTATGATATTCATCTGGGACTATAAAAAATCATATAAAAGAATACTCATTGACATATGAGGTCTTATAGTGGCATCCAACACCAATATAGTGGATTTTTATCCAGGTGACATACTACCTTATATTTATAAGCATTGAGGTATATTTTAATCTATGTTATCTGAAACATTATTTCAAATTCAAACTCTCTAAAAATTGACATGAAATTCTACATGGAATTATATATCCTTCGTACACATTAAAAAATTAATAATTTTAAGAGGTAACATTATTCCTATTGAATATTTTTATTTAGATATATTTCCAACATGAAATATATTGAACCATGGGTATTTGATGTCTCATTTTTTACCAAAACACATTAAAACCCATATTCCTCACATCACAATAAATATTAAAAATTGGTTCTACTTATCAAAATGAATTTCAAATATTATAGTGGGTGTTTTTATAATCCAATTACCATTTCATTCCTTCTAAATTCCTTATCACACAAACACAATGTGCATTATCATGCCAAAAACCTTAATGTTTTGCACTCATAAATTCATCGTGAGCCATGATATATACTCCATGTCATAATATTCCAAATTTTTATCACTTCATGTATACAACAATCACCTCCACCATGTCAAAAGATCCTTTTCATAAGAATGATTCTAGATGTTTTCATCTTCATTACACTCATTCATGAAAACAGTTTAGAAAAATCATAAACCATTCTCAACATATCCTTTTATTAATTGTTACATTGTTTGAAATTTTTTGTGATACAAGGACAGAACTCTTGTGACGAGAACTTACCATTTCATCTTGAAATGGAATCCACATGAAATTAACAATATTCTATTTCTTCATATTCACTTTATATACTTCCAGGATCCCGTAGTCCTCAAACATGGATTCTTTATCCTCACAGTGGTTTTAAATTGGATTAACCACATGAGGCCAAGCTCATGGTGTGATTTTATGGGATTTCCATGCCTCTTAGTGGTGGTGTAGTTTGAGACCGATCTCTCATAGTGGGATTTATTTTTTTCATAGGAGGTTTCAAGATATAATGGGGAGACAACGGTGGAATCTGGGTATAAAAATATAGTTTGAGTGATATAATTTTTAATAATCAATGTCGAGGTTCTATGAAATGTGGATGACACAAATTCTACATGGAATGATGGCATTTCATTAAATGATAAACCATTACATGATATGATTCCATCAGAAATTAGTTTATAGAAATGGAGGGTATTAATTATATATATGGTGGAAATGGGAAATAATCAGATTATAATCCACAAAAAACCTCATCAGTGTATCCACAACATATAATATGACCATATGACAACCCTGCTATTTATTTCAAACTCAAACTTGATTAATTACATAAACTTCACTTGATACAACATAGAAGATCGAGAGGTCTAGTGACTTCGGGGATTAAGATCATTTCATAACAACTTAAATCATGAAATACATAATCTTTATTGAAAACTTCTTTTACATGACCACTAAATTCCCTCGTACTTAGCATTGAATGGGATTACCTGAGGACACACATAAGAAAAGGGTGATCTATAAAGTCCAGTAAGGGAATAATCATTGAATAAAAAGAGGAATACAATACATGTTAGACAATAGGCATATCAATAGAGGACAATAGAATCATAAACTTAAATACATGATAAAGCATGATAATCATAACATGGAAATGTGGCAACAACACTTAACATGGAATTAGCATGATACATGGCTCATTGCACATAGAGAATGAGTAAACCCTTATTGCACATGAAACACGAGTAAACCCCCGTTGCACTTGTATTATCATGAGTAAACACCCATTTCACATAACGTATCATGATACGATACTTTACCCAATGCATTGGAGCACTATAAGGGAACACCCTTCTTAAACATTTCATTTCATGCATAAGTGTGCCACATGGATCATAAAACATCAAATCTTTCATCATAATCATTTATTCCATGATAAACGAATGTGGAATACATACTTGAATCTCTTAAAACAGTACGTGAATGTGAATAAAGGTGAATACCCTTGATAGAGAAATGGGCATGGTATTCACTACACAATGAATTTTTCTTAGAAAAACACGGTGCAATTTCGACAGCATAATGACGTGACATAAGAACTCATAAAAAAGGTTGATGAGAGAGAAAGGGGGGTATCATCATATTTACATGACATGGAAAATAATGGGGTCATATAGATACATGTACCAAAAAATTTAATGGAAAGATAAAATTTCAACATTGAAATCACAATATATATCATTTCCAATTATTGAAAAAATCAAACCATTAATCAAACCATTTTCAAAACCATTAAAAATAATAAATAAAGAGATTTTTTGAATCAAAGCGACCCATACCATATTGAATCTTTTGAATGAAATTTAAATTTCAGAAAAATTATGTCCATATGAATAAATCCTTAAAACCATTTTTAAAACCTCGACATTAATGTGAAAGATTTAGAAGAATAAACATTTAAAACATTTTAAACGATATTTTAGTTAAAGAGTTTTTAACAAAATGAGAGTTCCTAGAATAAAAATAATTGAGAAATAAAATTTAATAAGAACATAATAATATCACGAGAATAAAAGTATTAATGATATAATATTACAAATGATAGTATATACACCATATAAGAGTGAATTGGTGCATATGAACAATGAAGTCTCAATGGAAATGTAAATTGAGACGAAATCCCTTATAAAGAAGGTATCCTTAGATTAAAGATAAATCAATTACATAATTATTTGTGAAAAATATAAATACACCAAATATAAGTGGATATTAAGTGTAAAACAATCAGATTTCATTCACACATATTCATAGGATGACATATTCAAGAAGTACAATTTGAACCCAAAAAATTGAAATTGGGTTAAGAAGTTCCCTTGTAAAAACTCAACAGCTTAACGAAATCAATTTAAAATTAATAAAATGTGTTGATGAGATAAAAAGGGTATCTAATCACTTGGACATAAATTTTACATCAATAAGTATATATAATAACATATCCCCACATAATATTATGTAAATTAAAAGACATAACAAAAATAAGTCTTTTAAAAAGAGGAGGGTGAAAGGTTCCCTTACCGATTTGGTCACTTACAAAACATACGCCACAAGAAAGAAGGATGATACAATGAAGATGTAAATACTCATAAATGAAGGTATATTACATAAATAGTTCAATAATGGGAATTACATACACCACACAAAAGGAAATAGTGGCCAATATAGCGTGAATCTCACAGGAATAAAAAGTTAGATGAAAAACCCTTACCACGTTGTAATCAATCGAGTCGTATGAGAAAAAGTTAATAACCACCAAATAAATCACAGAATACCATGAATATAAATAGAATCATGTTAATATATATCTAATTTTAGTACACAATACACCACATTCAATAAATGAGCGGTGAACAATGGAAATCTCACGGAATTAAAAGTGAGATAAGAAATCTCTTACCTCGTGTCCAACTTGACTCGCATGTTCCTTGTCGTTCCTGAATTATAAAATTAAGTTAATTTATAATTTATTAATAACATCTTTAATGTTTATTATTACTTTAATATCACTTATTACCTTATAATAATAGTTATTTAATTATTTGAGTTCATATCGGACATTTTGTCGATGTTCAGAATTTGAGTTAAAAAAACATGTAATAATTACAATTTGTCCATGTGGTCAATACATCATTATCTAAAGAATTATATTAATGATTTATATATCATATATATCATATATATATAGTATATACATGTATTTATATTAGTACATAACATTTGGAGATAAGAAACAAAATGCACAGTTCATGGAGACGGTAATCCGTAGGTACGCATGAACGCTAATTTCCTTTATATTTAATATTTAATAGAATGAAAACATAAATATACATAATTATATTATAATTAAAGTATAATATCATATTTAATAACATTAAATCCATCCTTTATACATCCCACATAAGTTATTAATGAGTTATATCACTTTGAGGGGGCGGTAATCCGCACTTCCAAAAATTAAATTATCGCATTTACCCATTATGGAAACCATAAAGGTATTCTATAAATGAAAAATATAGATGAAAAAAGAAAACATAAACATAATATATATAATATATAAATATAGTACCATCATAATGTCCACCATGAGAGGCGGTAGGAGTTAATTGAACAATCATCGTTTCGTGAGGCGTTAGTTTTCCATCCACAGAATCATTAGTTTCTTTACCCATTAGATAGAGGTGTGTGTAAGTGTAGTTTTAATAATTCTCATAAAAACATCCAAGTATATTTAGGATACTGGTGTTGTTATAAAATAAAGTAAAAAATGAGTTTAGGGGGTTGGAGAGGTAAAATAAAACAACAGAACTTAAGAGAAGACGTTACCTTTAAATCGAGTAACTCCATTTGGTTTGAACCAAAAGGGTTTCTTGAAGTGTTTCTGGCCTAATTTAGGTCTTATAGGATTAATATAGGGATTTAGGGAGCATATTGGAGTAGAGTTTTCACAAGACAAAGTCTTGATAAGCGTGAGAAATTGGTTAGAAATAAGGGATTTTTATAAGGGAGAGGAGGGGCTCTTTAGGAAAGTTTGAAACAATTATTTTATTATAACATCATTTTCGGTTTCAAAAGGTCAACTATTTGTTAATATCAAATTTAAGATACCTCATGGTCGAAATAAAATAATCCAATAAAAATTGGACTGGTTTTGGATATTGTTTTAATATTTATAATCATGTTTTTTAAATCATTTATTAATGAGGTAAATATTGTATCATTATTGTGTCATAAATAATTTAATTTATTTGAGGTAAAAAAATTATTAAAAAAAACCATGATGTAGGAAATATTTTTATATTACCAAATAATATTTATAGTCAAATATATATCTTATATAACCCCATGTATACATTTATTTACTAAAATATATTTGTTTTTGTCATTTTTGTCTTTACTTTAAAGTAATTAATACAAAATGTCATTATTACTCCCATGTGGCTCCATGGGGTCCGAAATTCGACCCAAGTAGGACCATGGTCTAGTATGTATCATAAAATAGGATTAGGACACTTGTTAGAGTACTTCAATATTATTATAATATTATATTTTACCTTTTAATCATGGTAAATAAAATATTTACTAAAGTAAATATTTTATATGACTAAAAATAAAAGTTATCCATTTACACAATTTGAAACTACTGTTTCCAAATATGGAATCCATTTTTCCAAATTCAAAACACAGAAGTAGCAGAAATTAATTTAAAAGTAATTCCTGCTGTTAAAACAAATAGCATGTTTTTAAGAAATAATAACTATCAAAAGATTGACACCTGTTTATGTACAATTTCAAAAGGGAATTACTTAAAATGACTAAAATTAGATTAAATAGTAAAAATATATTCTAATTACACTTTAAAACAAATTAAAAAGACAATATAGCCATATAAATAAATTATATTAAATGACACTTTTTTATTAAAATACATTATTTTTCACTATTCATTAAAAAATGAACATTATTAGAAAAATACCAAAATTTCATCCAATGTTAATTTTGGTGTCCCAATTATAACGAATAATTTTATTTTTTCAAATAGAACATATAAAAGTGTAAAAAACTATATTTAAATAGGGTTCACCATTAAAAGGCGGTAAATCGACCTTTTTGTGAATATTAGAGTATTTATGCTTAAAATCAAATTATTTACTTATTTTAAGACTCTAATTTTAATTGGATAAATGTAAAAATATTCCAAAAACATGTATTATCATATTGTAGTTAGTTTTATTCATTCCCACCAATACAGCGACTAGGAGTTAACTACCATAAGAATATTATAATATTAGTGTAAAACATAATATTTCAAAGAACCCCATTGTTGTGTATCGGTTACGCTGTTGAACATAGAATCCCCTTTAAAGTATAATTAATATTTAATTCACAAATATTAATAATTATAGAAAAGTAATATTATTTATTTTCTTAGGATGTTACAGACCATTTCCAAGAAAAACATACCAACATATATTAAATTATCATGATGTTAAATATAGGCACCATCATTTTTTTACAAACATATATATAAGTTTTATATTAGTAATTCAATAAAACAATATTTTACTATCATTAAAATATATTTTCTTGCAATAATAAAACCAACAGTGGATTTACTGATAAATGAATCGTTTTTTATTAATTATTATTATAAAAAATTATTTTACCAACATAAAAATATGATGTAATGAAATATTCAATAATATCTAATATTTTTTCAAAAATATAATAATTATATTTATATATTAAAAATTAAAAACATATAATTTCGATAAAAAAGATCTATGATGAATTAAAATATTCACAATCTAGTAATATGTATTGATAATATATATGTAATGATTTTTTTGCATATATATATATATATATATATATAATACTTATGTTTATATATATATATACAAACAAACCCATATATGAAAGATGTTGTGAATATATATATATATATATCATATTTACATTTATATATATATATATACCCATAAATAAAAACCCCTCAAGTGTGCACCACAAGCCCCACAACACTTTCCATGCCTCCTACCCCAACCCGTTCATCGTGACCCCCTCCCAAAACACTTCCCTATATTCCCCACCGAAAATCCATATGGACCTCCTCAAATGAACCACCTCCATTTTTCCAGTAAGAAACGCCCTTTGACATCATCATGTGAACCACCATCCCAATTATCGGTCAGCGTCCCCCTCTAACATCATCACATGAACCCCCTCGTTGTTCCGTACTAGAATACACATGAAAAACCTGTCATTGGACCTTACCATCCCATGTGTTCCAAGCCATCACCCCTACCTTTGAAAACATCAATCCATGATGTTTTAGACTAGTAAAATGTGATGTAGTATTTAGTGATTTTTTATTGTGTTGGTAGAATATTTAGGGGAAATCCTTTTTTAGTTGCTTGAATTTTCTTGGTTCTTGGTTTTTTTGATTTATCAATTTTTCTTTGGGTTTTACATTATCCCTCTATTTCATTTATATGCAACTAACAATGATAGATTATATCTTTGGTAAGTAATCATATTAATTCATGGTGTATTGGGATTTTAATGGGTAGGTATTCATAATCAGTTAGTTTTCTTATATGATATCCTCTTACAATATTCTTAATGGTTGTGGGCCTAGATCTAAATTATTTTTCCATTTTTAATTTAGATTCCTATTTCCCTCAAGTCACTGGTTATGGTTTACCAAAATACATATTAGGTAATTTTATACCAAGTTTAATAATATTTTATTCTTAGGAGAGGTAACATATCCTTCTTGTTGGAACCCTATTATAGAATAAATCCTGAACATGGTGGATATTGGAGGAAAATTGAAAGAGAGTTGTTATTCTAGTTAGGGTTAGTTTGGTTCGATTTGTTTTTTGGTGGTTCTTTTAAATATATTTTTATATTTTTTGAGGTATTTCTTCCACATCAATGTTTTTTTGTGGTTAATGTATAATATTTTTTGTTTTCTCTATGTTTGAAATATGATGAAAAAGTTCTGTTTCTTTTTGGAGGTTCAAATTGTCTTTGTTCTAGTACCAATGGTAAGGGAGTTAATATTTTCAGGGTGTTGTTATATTTTTTTTGGAATTATGAATATATCCATGTTTTGATCAATTTTATCTATTGAAAATGGTGTTAATGATGATGATGATGAGAAGACATTGTGTAATGCAGAAAATAAATCATTTCATTATCAGTTTAATTAAGGAATCTCAAATTTGATATATTCAGTTTCTGTTAATGTAGATATTTGATTTTGAGGATACATTTTTTTATAAAAAAAATAATAATTGTAAATGTCAGTTCCAAACAAGGTACCCATCAATGACACGAGATTAAAAGAAATTATGTAAGTGTTTTGTTTTATATTTGTTCAAGGATATTAAATACATATTTTCTAAGTTTATTAATATTTTTATATGATTTTGTAGTAGTTATTAATCATAGATACATGTCTTAAAATTCCACGAAGTGCCAATGTTTGAAATTTGTACTAATTTTGGATTATAAACTCATGATGAGAAAAAAATAATCTCATGTTTTAATTTATTTTACTTTGTTTTTTATTCAAATGCCTTATTAAAATGATATTTCTTTATCATGTTGATGGTTTATGAATTATTATTAATATTATATTAGGTTTTTTATTTTATGGAATTTGATATGGAATATAGAGGTTTCTTATGTTTTTATTTTACATTAGCATTAATCATACTACCTAGAGACATAATGTATTTCTAATAATTCCTATTTTTTTTTTCAATTTGTAGTTCTAAAATTCATTTTATGATTTGAATTAGTTATTTATGTGATTCTCCATGTTGTTGTGTTTAGGTGAATAAAATATATAGAAGGTGCTACAAAATATGATCTGAAGGTGTGTTTACATCTTATGGGGATTTTTTTTATTATAATTTTTTTGACATACACATGATATATATTTTTAAAAAATGAACCAAGTTAATATATATAATTATATGGGTATTTTGATTATGATATTAGGAAATATTGATTTTTTATTTGTTTCATAGTGAGACCATTATAAAAATAGTTTGTGTGATGAGGATGATTTTTTCCTTCGGGGTCATTAAATGCACGGATCAAAATTGCAGTAAAAATCACATGAAAAGATGAATTTTTTATTTAATAATTTTCACTCTGGTGGTTTTGTAATTAAATACATCGGTTAATAATACCAAAAAATTACTGTTATTTTCTTCATAATTAAAAATATCATTATTGAATGATCTTTTTATTTTTTTTCATTTAGTTGTTTAATATTTAAAGTACCCAAGAAACTATAAAATTATGATTTTCACTGGGATGCAGGTTTATTAATTTAAAACATACAAGGAATTGTTATTACTAGGGATATTGAAAGAACATATCATTATGTTTTTATTCAACTGGAAATAACTATAATTTTTTTCAAATCTGGGATTAGAATTAAATGAAATATGGATTTGGTGGGTTTTCATTGTTTTTTGATTTATTTTGATCTTTCATCTCGATACTAACAAGTTGAGAATCTCTATAGATAGGGGTCCTTCATGGGTGAAAACACTACTAAAGATGCGGCCTCTAAATACATCTACATCAACTACCAATTATGGATGAAGATATGAAATGGACCAAAAAATTAATCCCGAATAAATTGAAGGTAATAATGTAACCATAATAGTTAGATTAATGAGATTATTCTAGAAACTATTACCTAAAACATGTAATATTTAACTTCATTTTCATGTACAATATTCTAGTATTTTTATAATCTTGGAAATCAAAAACTATTTTTGAGATGCATGTGGACTATTTTTTATGGTATCCAAATAGGATTTATTTAGTTACATTACTAAGACAAATCTAATCTGATGTTCACTAGAGACATAGGAATATGAGGAAGATGAAGTTGATAAAATGAAATTGAGGTATATTATATTTCATTAAATTCATTTAAAATGTTTCAATATAATGTTTATTAAAAAGTATAATGTTTTATTAACATTTTAATAAACTTTTTTTGGGAAAAAATTTCATATTAAATTATAATTCATGAAGTTGAAAACCACAATCCATTATTCCCATTAATCAACCTAAAACTCCTGATAATTTCAACTGAACATTTAACAAGACAAACTCTCAATTTTGTAAATAAATAGCTACTTATGAGTAGTTTTATAATGTTTTATCACATGTTACCCCCAATCATGTGTTTAGAATATTTTAAAACTAAATATGATCATTAAGAAAAAATTAACAAAGATTTGAATAACTATTAACTAGTATTTAAAAACATATCATCATTTAAATATATAACAACTTTCATGTATTTCATAACTGGAACCATGTTAATTTCAATAAAAAATAACCACTACAAGAAGACAGAAATATCACATTACTTTTAGGAAGTTAGTGTGACTTTTTATGGAATAATTACAATGTATTATAATAAGTTGAATTAATTAATCCCAAATATGTAGTGTAAACTAAATTCAATAGTACATAATTTATTTTTTATTAAAATGAAACAAATGTATTAATCAAGAAAATATTCCTAAAACCCACCAAATACACTATTAATTAATAATTCAAGTCATGTATCACTTTCAAAAGAATCATGAACAGAATTAAAATTTCAAATGAATATAGTTTAAGACCAGATTTCACCCAACACATTCTACAAATAGGGAAAATTCACATTAATTAAATATTAATGTGTAGTTTGGTAACCCACATCATATTTTTTAAATAAATACTTTTTAACAATTCTTTATGGTCACTATTTCAAAATCACTATTTAACATGTTACAGTTGTTCAAAGCCTTGGAAATGTTTTTTTATGATCATATTGAATTTAAAAATATTCAAAAATAATAATATTTTTTTTTGTAATTAGTTCTAGAATTTCTAAAATCTACATAGAAGTGGTAGTTATTTTTTATTGAAAGTAACAAGAATAAAATTATGAAAAACTAGAAAACATATTAATATTTAAACTTTGATTTTTTATAATTCATTGTAACATGATTCCCATTATCACATGAAATGAACAGTTTGAGAAAAACTAGTGGTGTTTTCTTTATTTTTGATAAACATTCGTACTTAAATTAATGAGTAAAACAAACCAAATATGTTTTAACACCAAAAATAAATCTATGAAAATTTGAACTGAATCACATATCATAAGTGATAATAGATATAAAAAATTTATGGATTTGTTTCTTACTGATCATTTCCATTCATTTAGGAACAATTGAACCTGTTCATTTCCTTGAAAATATTGAGCTTTAAATTTCCAAAACCAAGAATGATGAATTTTTATAAAAGAAATAGTGGAAAAGGTTGAGAAATTGAGGGTTGAATTTAAAGAAAAATCCTGCATGTAAAAGTATAAAAAAATTGGGTCAAATTCTGTGATTTCTTTTTCTTTCTATTTCATGTCTTGGAACCCTTATTGTTGTCACAATTAAAATGTTATATTAGGATGAACATTGATGTTTTTATAGATGAGAAACTCAAATTTAAATAAAATTAGATAATAAAGTACACTATATGGTTACTAAAATCCTAGGTAAATGTTTTCCAGATATAGAGTTCCATTATAAGTAATGTGTTAGGTAGTTTTTAGTAAGTGTTTTCAAATGAAACTTTTTTAAACTATAATTTTATGGTTTTAAGTGTGATTACGTGGTTATATACTTAATTCTTTTGATTTTAATGTTTAAATTGCAAAAAATTGGAACTTAAATATGTTTATCCCTCATTACTATGATATATTCATCAGTTTCTTTTTTCATTCTCTTTTAGTGTTTGAGATTTAAATCTCCATGTAATTGTGGGACTATATAAATTAGTAAATATATGTAATATATGATTACATGAAAAATTAAACTAAAAATAGATATATTATGGGATATAACTATAACTACTAGATGTCTACATGGTTTAAAAGTTCCTATATAGCATTGATCCAGATTCCTAGAGATCATCTTGATATTATGGATGCTACATGTGTTCCTCATGCTTTCTCATGGTTTCATAGTTTAATAGTGGCATTCAAAACTTCCCATCTCACTATAGAATATACCTTCATCAATGATAAGCATAGTATTGTGAGTAATACATCCAACATTAAAAATCACACAAAACCTTACTTTTATAAAATTTTATTACACATTTTCCATGCATAAAAAATAAACTATTGGAAATAATTTCTTGTATGTTTTTTCATTTTTAATGAAAATTCCATCTTGTGAAAAACAAAGCCTAATAATTTCTTATATGGGTATCTTTGGAATAACCATAGTTGATGAATTGGATTAATAGTCATATATTGAGATAAGGGTTGGGGAAAAGAGTTCACATATGATGGGGAAAGAACTTATTTACATATAATGGATACTATCCAGTTGACAACAATTAATTATTTCTTTAATGTACTTTTATTTTGTATTTTCTTTCTCCTAATTCAAATGTAATTCTATTTAACATACTTTACAAGTTATATGTTCACACTATTTTAAGGTAATATTAAAGAAGGAATGAAAATGAAAGTGGGAATACATTATTTATTTATTGTTGGGAATCCTTATTTTATTATTACACATCATCCCTACAATAGTATAAAATATTTTTTTTTTGTCTCACTCATTTTATTTGGTTTCCCCCTATACATGTAAAAATTATAATGTTATTTTGGAGTTGGAATATTTTTTCTTGGGCTCATACATAACATCTAGGTATATTTGATCATGGATTTTATTATATGGGGAGATTTATAAATTTTTATTTTTATGTTTATGATATGAAGTAAAGAATTTTAATAAAATCTAAAACTATGTTAATGAAAAAATGATATGTTTACAAAAAATGTTTTGGGATGTTGTTGGAATATTTGGGGTGTAATGATTACTATATTTGAGTCATATGGAGTACTAATACTTGATATATCAATAGGGATGATGAAATATTATCATTCAAAGAAGATCATTTTTTTCACTTTCAGTTATTTCTATTTTGATTTCAATTTATGAAAATATTTTTCACGGAATTGTGTGTATGCTCTTCGGTTGTGTGGTGTAGATCTTAAAGATGATGTTTGTAGTGGTAGAGATGAATTGGTTGGTTTCTTCTGGTGGATTACTTCAGGTGTGATGAAATACCATTAGCTTGAGTAACTATTCTTCTACCATGGTTGTTGATGGTGGATAAAAATCAAGATATGAAATATCATTTGGAGAGCATAGATGGATCCTATGTTTTATTATTTTTGGGATCTTTTTATGAAAAAATTTATTAAATCATTTTGTATTCAATTTAATTATAAATATAGTTAATCTTATTATAATTACAAAAAAGTGTGAAAAAATATTTAGTTTTATAATTATAAATGGTTTATTATATATATGATAAAATAAAAAATATAATGTGAAATTTTACTAGAATAGATTTTCATCTATGAATTGGAAAAAATTGGTTTGATGTGATTGGGTTAATCATACACTATATTAATTATGTAAATTCAAATAATGGGAATGGGATTATCCTAGGCTATTCCAAAGGGTGGGTTGGATGAATTTATTTTTAGGTGTTCTCTATTTATTATATTCAAGATAGATTCCTTCAATGAAATTAGATTTCCCCCACCACATACTAGTTTTATACTCACAAAATCTAATGAATATTAACATATATACTTGTAGAATAATTTTATGAATACACCAATCTAGAGGATTATTATATCCCATTAGAATGAGGAACCTTAAAAATAACGAGGATAAAGGATTAAGTAAAATTTGGATTGAAAATATTAAATAAAATAGATTTTAAAGACACGATTTGAATGAAAACAAACATCCTATTCTTACCCTTGAAACTCACTTGTATCAACCCATAATATGTTTATATCTCCATTTATGTGACACTCCAAATATAATATGAAGGTATGATCAAAAGGGATAATTTGATGTAGAGAAAAAAAATTAAACAATACTACCCCATTTTGTGAATATGTTAATAGATTTTTATGTGAATAATTACACACATTTATGAATTGTTATCAAAGTATAAATTTTAATACAATTACATGAGGATAATGAATTTTATTTAAAATACTAGAGTGAATTAAAACAACATATATGAGAAATAAATTCATTCTCAAAGACAATAAAGGTACCTAATATTAAAATGAAAACAAAAAAACGACTTAATATCAACTAATTCAACACTTCTAACTTAAATATAATTTTTTTCCTTGTGTTGACTACCCATATATATTTTTCTCATTTCATTATTATTGTTATAATAGGTTTGGGGAATATTTTTTGTAATTATATTTTCCACCATTAATGTTAAATAGGATGAAATGTGCATCCCTCTAGAAAATTTAAAAAAACTTAGATGGATATATTTTAGTGGTTATTAGAAAAAGAAAATGTGTACTATGATATATTGTAAAAGACAAAAAATATCCATGTTTAGAATCATATTCTTCGAGCTGTGATAAAACAATTCGCTGTCATTTTGGTCCATAGAATCTATCCTAAAATATTTAATTTCACTTGGTCTTCCTGGATCTCCTATGATACATATAAATTTTCTCTAGAAAATGTGAAATTAATTGTTCGTCCATATGTTATAAATATCCATTTCATTTTTCCACTTCATTGGGATTTAATCATGGTTCTTACTAGAAATTTTATGGAATATAGTCTGGTTTACTTAATCCCAACATTTAGGGTTTAGATCACAATTTTTGTGACTTCAAAAGTGAATATACATGTTTTCCAAAAGGAAATATCTTCCAAAAAATCAGGAAAATATTATCCTATAACCTCAAAATAATATTTTCAAAACGGTTTTTTTGCATGATGTTGAAAATATAGACAAGTATTAACTTAATTAAAACAAGATTACATACCTTATGTGAAAATATTTTCAAATTATAAAATGATCTAGTACATGTGTTTATAAAAAACTAAGAACATAGTAGTTATAATTTAAGAAATGAATACTAGATTCTTTTATTATGAATTCAGAAGATATATAGCTATCAAACCCTAATACACTTGAAAATAATATTTTTTAAGATCATAAATCTAAATTAATCATAAAGAGTTTCAATGAAAACAATATTTAAATATAAAATCCAAAAAAATTAACTAATTATTAATATGAAGATAAATATTCACTCTCCGGATAGGAATATATTTTCAAATACTCATTATTAAAAGAAACCACATCAACTATTCCTTTTACTTTTACCCTTGGGATTGATGAAACAACTCCCAATATCCATTAAATCATCATAATTAATTATTACTAAGTGTTCAACTTATCATCTACCTCACATTAATTTTTTTCTATTATAACTCAAGGTAACATTTGTAGAGTTATTTTCACTGATCATGTACAACATCCTAACAAAAATCTTGAAATACATTTTCAATATTCACCCTCCAAACAAAAAGATCACAACTAATCACGATAGATTCAAATTATAATTTTATGGACTCTAAGAGTTAGGTTAGGTAGGTAATGATATGAAAATAAATATAAGACAAAAATGGTGTTACAGTCTTACAAACTATTCAAGATTCACAAAATTAAAGAAAAATGATAAACTTTTTCCCAAATGACACCCCCACATTTCTTGAACTCAATGAGAATACATAAAATATTAAAATGAATTAAAAATTATGATAACCCACTAGTTATTTATATTCATATTTTTTTATCAATTATCAAATTTTTTAAATGTAAAAAATTTCACGATCCGTACCAAACCAATATTTAATCTTTTCAAGAAACTAATTTTAATAGTTATAACAAAATCACATATTGAGTAATATTTATTTTTGACATTACCAAGAAAATCAATTTTTCCCTTTTTTTCCACTTTATTCTAAGAAGTTTTACAAAAAAATAAATTAAATAATAATCTTGAACCTCCCCCAAATATATGAAAAAAAGTCATATATTATCCTCAATGAAAAAAATCCCCTTAAAATATAGAAAATCTCTCCCATACAAATATTCAATTTAATATCATGAATAAATATAAGAGCTGTGTGTGAAGGAAATAACATAAGTTTAATGTGTCCTTACCAAAAATATTATTTCATGAATTTTATTGGTTTAAAATAAAGACAAAATTATAAAGGTAGTTCATAAGAAAAATTAGATAAGAAAATCTTTAAACACTTCAAATGTGAATTTTTATTTTCACATATTTAAAATTATGAAATGCATGTTCTCATTGGTAAAAAAATCCAAAGTATCTTTCTTAAAAGGGGAATTATAACGAATATCAATAATTATCATAGAACCCTATCAGTAATAGAAAACATATAATAATAGAAAATAAATCATGGAATTTATAATTTTATCAAACTAATCCAAATAAATTCAAAAAACTAAAATAATGTACATGAGAAATTTAATTTAATCTATAATATTTTTTTATCCATCTCAAATAGGGAATCATTTAATTAACACCTCTTATAATTATCTCCAATAATTTATTCCACATTTTACACAATCCATCATACAAACTAATGAAATCTAAAATATATCATCATTGAGATTCGAATTGATTTTTTGTATCACTGGTTAAAATCAATGAATCTATATCTGGCATGATTTTTCCATTAAATATAAAAAAAAGTGAGTATAAAAAGTTGGGGAGTAGAAAATTGAAATGAAATTAATAACATTATTCCCATTAAATGAATTTTAATAGAATTTCTGATTTTTCAATTTTATTAAATCCTCATCATGAACCTATAAATTAATTAAAAAATGCAATAGAGAAAATTCAATGTAGTAAATAATAAAAATAAATTTCGGAGGAGATCCTACTTCTATGAAAATTCATATGCCCTAACCCCTATGGGAATATAAAAAACATAGGTTTAATCATTGAAGTGATTTTTATTAAGGTCATTTCCCTTGATCTTACCTCTTTAAATCGCTTGATAAGAGTGTGATACAATGATACACATTTAGGATTTAACCATGTAAGAATTATATAATCTCCTAGTATAAATCATATTTGCTTACTCAATTAAAACTACTAACTTTGAGAAAGTGAAAACTAAGTGGTGGTTAACTCTTGGTATTGTATAGGTAATTTTTTTCTTCCAAAACCTGATAATACTCTTCATCCTCTTATACTTGTGGATAAACTTATTCAAAACATGAAAATATTTCACCATCTTCAGAATTAATTTCGTATATCTCATCCTTTTATTCTACTATATTCTATTATATGTTTCTGAAGATATATATTTTAAATTTAATAGATGAACCATCCCCTTATTTTTTGGTTTATATTTATCTTTAGATTATTTTTTTATACTTTCATATCGGGTTTTACCTCTCCTAATTTTGATGGAGAATCCAGAATGTAGAAAACCATAGAGATTTTCAAGAATTCTCTTAGGCTACTCAATTCTGGTGGAAATAAACCATTGATTTATCAGCATTATTTTTTTCTTAGATAAATAAATGATTAATGTATCTTACATGAATGTTTTAGGTTCATTATATGCTTTAGAATTTGTGGGAAGGATTTCCTTGGATTCAAAATCAGTGTTTGAAGGATGTAATAGAGTCATCTAGTTAGGATTGAAAAATGGTCACAACTTGGATTTCTATATATAGGTGATCTATTATTCTTTATGTGAAATTAATATTACTCTTATTATGGGAAACATCCATTCTACCTTTATGGGACTAACCCACTTGTGTTTTCTAAATTTGGAAAATTATAATGTTAAATCATGCACTTTTCAAACATGTTTTTACACTTTGATCATTCCTTGGATATATTTCTCTCTAAAAAATTCAATTCCATCTCATAGTTTTCTTCCTTTATTCCTTTCAAGTTAAAAATTTTCATATTATTTTACAAAATATACCGCTATATTTTCCTCAATTACAATAATATATTTAACTTCTATCTTGATTTGATCTTCTATTTTATCCCCATTCAAATCATAATTTTTATATTCTTGGTGAATATTATTGACTAATTTTTCACCACCAACTCTTAAACACATGTCACCACTTTTTACATTAAATTTATCTCCCATTATAAAAAATAATTATCTTCATAAGATTATTATTAACTTCTCTTTATCCAAATATAGTACTTCAAAATCCACTAAAAATATTAACTAGCATATGTTTACAATTATATCATTGATCAAGCCTCATGTGTACTTCACTGTCGAATTCTCCAATTATAGATTAATTATTCATGTTTTCATGTCCTCTAGCCCCATGCTCTGGAATTTTTTTCATGACATTATTTTTAAACTGGAAGCTGAATAAGAAAAATAATTTTAAAATACATTATATCTAATATTAATTGGAGATGAAAAACTAGGTGAATAATTTTTCTTATCTTATTTCTCTATTTTAACTACAACTAAAAATTCCCTTTTAAGCGGGTTGGATCATATATAATTCAATTTAATATTATCAGATAACGTTTGTTTTATGGATTTTGTGCATGTAATAATGTGTTATAAAGATTAAATAAAAGGTATATTAATATATTGGTTAATAATGTGACCAATACACTAAAATTTTCGATTATTTAATTTCCCCAAAGTTTAACCTTTGTATAAAAATAAATGATGGATTATTTGGTCTTACAGGGTATTATCTTTCTTCTGGGTAGTTTTCTCTCCCCTAATGGTAATGGCCTTCAATTCTCCCTTGTTTTTACCCTCCTTGTCACCCAATAACACTATAACTAGCCTCTCCATAAGCTAGTTAGAAATATATAGAATGAGGAATTACATGTTTCTCTGATAATATTTTTAATTTTAAAATATTCATTTAATTCTATAATGGTAGTTCCATCTGTGATAATGAACATTAGAAATATCTCTATTAATGAATGGATTTGATCTTAAAGAGATGGACCATATCATAATGCTCATTATTATAACCCTTAATCTTGTTTTTTTTTATTTAACCCCATAATTTTTTTGACAATTATAACTAGAATAATTAACTTCTTCAATGTATGTATAATGGAGTTCAATCATATCCATAATCACATCGATTTTATTTTCATGTATTCTATTAGGGATACTGTCCATAAAATTTAAATTATCTACACTCCTATATTCCCTCCTCTTTCACATTTCTATTAAAAAATATATTTTTTCTATTTCATTTAGTAGTTCATAGCTTTATTTTAGTGAATTATTTATTAGTTATCATATAGAAGTAATATTATTATTTTCTAATTACACTACAAGAGACCCTTATAAAACATTTGAATTTATAACTACATTTAAATGATATGATTTGTGATTTTTTTTCAAGTATTTAAATTTATCCAAAGCATTATAATGTGATTAAACATCAAATTGATTAAATTTGACGTTATCAGGATGGATGATCATGGATTTTGAGGGAGGAAATAATTAGGACAAGAAAATTGTTTCCAATTCATCTAATGTTCTAATAAATGGAGGTGGAATTATTTGAATCCACACTCTCACTTTTTTACTCAAAGGGAAAAATAATAATCGTAATCTCACCATCTCAAAAAAGAAATTACTAAATAAAAAAATTCCAGAATGTTAGAGAAAATTTCTTAGGTGTGTGCTTGAGTATATACATGGAAATCCAAGAAATTTTATTGTGTTTCAGATCATCTAAATTATGGATAAATTTATTTCAAAGTTATTAGAATCTACCAGGTTTATGAGGATGATTGGAGAGAATACCATTTTTATGGATCTTCCATATTCCATTAATTTCCATATACCTTGATCTCTTTATAGAAATTATCTAGATTTCCTTATCATACTCAAACCATGAATTCTTATTTCCTCTGTATCTTCAGTCTCCTTTCTAACTCTGGATCAATTAATGGTTTTCTTAACCTTTCCACAAGTAGATTATTCATGCATTAAGAATAAATCACAAAAAAACGTTAAAATAGATAAATAAAAAAATAATAATACTTTAATAGAAATAGAAAACTTGAAGACTATCAAAAGATATTTAGAAACCATCATTGGAAATGTGGATTGAAAGTTTGTCACTTAAAGGGAGACATTAACTCCAACAGTGTATCAAATTTATAAATTTATAAAGACTCAAACGAATAAAAAACAAACTAGAATAGAATGTTATTGGTTTGTGTTTGAACATAAAAGGATTGTTTTGGAAAGTATGAATAGAACTATGTAATTAAATTAGAATAAATTTGTGATGAAAATAGTTTTGTATGATATGAAAATTTCATTAATTTTCTTGATTTTTTGACAGTGTAGTGAAATATCGAATAATTTATCCATGTTTTTTTGATGGTGAGACTAAGTGAGTCCTTTTTTTAAGTACTCATTATCAATATTTATATAATTACATATATCTTACGGAATAATAAATGAGTTTATTAAATAAGTAAGAAATTTAATTTCCTATTTAAACATAATTAATGTAACACATTTTATGATCAAGAAAAATTAAGGTTAATAAATTGATGAAATAAATATTTATTCCATATTAACAAAAGAAATGATCATTCCATTTGAAAATAAATAGACTAATACAAGTATTGGGTGAGTTGTATCCAAAACATGAACAAGAAATAGAAAAAAATATTTTATTTCCACACACACCCTTGTTAAATCCCTTAGTACAATTCAAACATATCTCCTCATTCTATTCATGAAGGAGTTAAAATAAATTAATTTATATAAGTAGAAATTCAACATCACAATAGGCCTTATCGTGGAAACAACCTCCATGTTTGGATCAAGGTTGGTGTATTTCTATCTATGTTCAGTGGTACCTATTATTTATATAAATTAATCTCCATTTTAATATATAATTTATCCGCCTTCAATCATAATTTTAACCACCTTAAAATTGAAATAAAATTCAATATGGAATAATATATCGATCCCCTAAATAAAACCATTGAAAATATCATGAGGATAAAATATTTGAATAGATTTGTTTCTATAGTAATACCACCCCCATGGAATATACTAAATCAAAGTAGTTTTATCATTTATTTTTCATTTCACCATGATGAAACCATTATACAATAAGTCATATGAATACTCAAACCTGTTCCATACTTCTCAAAATAATATTCAGGTAGCATTGTAAGAGTTTCCATGTTGAATGTTTTATATCTTACCTTCTTCATTTCTTCACACATATGAACCATGTGAACACCCATACTAGAACCCAAAATGTTTCACACTATTTTTTTATAACCCCTGGTATTTACTCCACATTATAATAATCCTCAATTTTGGCCCCTTCATGCATATAATTTACACATTCACCATGACACATGGTTATTTACCTAAGTGTTTTTCTCACTGTTTTCATATTTATTAAATGATTACTTGAAAAAAACATATCCATGGAATCCACTATGCTCAATAGAGAGTTTCAGTCGCCATTTCATCATTTGAACTTCCTTGGGTAACATAACCACTCCTCTTATGAAAAATTACTCACCATTTCATCTTATAGTATCATTATCTTGTAATTCACCATGTTTTACTTATTTATAAATACATTATATATTTTAATGCTACCATTGTACTATATGATGAAATATTCATTCATTAAGTGTATTTATAATTAATCAATAACATTATTTTAAGATTGTAGTGTTATATTATTGTTGTTTAATTCCATATTATAGTGGATATAGTTCAATATTGACTTTATATATTTGAATTTAAATTTTATATAGTATTTTCCATGTATGTTTTGGGATCTAGTTTGGTGGAAATGGTAGATTAATTATGGATGGATGAAGTGAGAGTAGTGAAACATAGTACAAGTTGTTGTGTTGTTTTTTCAAAAGCGTTTGAGGTGGGATGCACATGGAATATTTGTGTTTCATTTAATAATAAGTAGTGAACCAACATTTTTCATCCCACATCATATTGTATCATAGTAGGGAACTCTTTTTTATATGTGGGTAAAAAAGTTCATTCATATACTATAATACACAGACTAATCCATTCAGACCATCCTTCCCAATTCTTGAAAACCCCCAGTGAATATCATTGTAATATTACATCATTCTTCTGACCTACGCTATTGTCGTACTATGCTATTCTATACATCAAAAATTTCATTTGGTTGATGATTGAATGACTTTTTCTGAGGTGGCCTACCTTGATCTCTCTAGTAATCAACTGGATGGTAAATTTTTTCTCTTATTCCTCTATTTTCTTTTTGATTTTTATATGAAATAAAATATTCCATCTCACTTGTACTTACCTTTTCTTTTTCTTTAAATTACATAAATAAATTTCACCAACCATCAACAAATAAAATTAAAATTTAATTTGGAAATAATTAAACATTTAACCTATAAAACAAATAAAATTAATAACTAACATGTATAAATGATATATAACCATCACAATATAAGAAGTTTTAAGGTCTTATTTGTATTATACACCAGATTATTAAAAATATTTTTTTTATCTTTTTAGTAAATATTTTATAATTATAGAACATCTTCTTAATATTATTAGTATAACACATCAAGGTTCTCATTATACCTAATAACTTTTATAAATATTCAACAAATCAAATACTATAAATAATTATCAAATAAATTTCATACAAAGTAACAATTATCATGTGTTAATTTATACATTAATATTTTAGTCTTATAATAACCCCATAATTGAAAGTGCATCGTTAGTTGGTTGTTAGAAACTAATTAAATTAGAATCCCACATTTTCATGATACAATTACTAGCCATATCGTAAAAAATATTATTATAATCATGGATCTTCTAATGAGTATATATATTTACTAGGATTACCATGATCTCCTATGGATAATACTAGAATTTCCACATTTTTTTAGAAACATTACTTAATATGACTTTATATCCATGAAAAAATCCCTCAAGAATTAATTTCCCAATATATTTAATCTTTGTTCCCTTTTCATAAACATGAAACCAAGGCTAAAAATTTAATGTTTATCATAGTAATGATAACACTTTTATTATCTTTGTATAACCCAAAAAATTAAATAAATCATAGCTAAACTACTTCTTATGTTTCAACAAAATAAACAACATATATAGTATTTGTATATATGAACACCCAATGATGCAATATGTTCATACTTATATTGACATTTTTATTACTATAATAAAAGATCAAATTTTATCTTTCATAAGGACAAGTTTTATATCCCCTTATCAACTAGTATTCCAACTTCTCCAAGAACCATTCCATTTATACTTTCTTATATACTATGGGATAGCTTAGACAAAAATATTTTTCAATTCACCAAGTCGGGTTTAAGAATTTAATTATATAATTTACATATAATAAATATCAAATATCAATATATATCATATCTCATGATATTTATTCCAAGGTATTCATAGACACATGTTTTAAATTCATTATAATAATCTTCTCTCGGGCTCATAGACATCAACATTAAGAGATTCTATTCCATGTGATAGAGGAAATGATTCTGGCATGAATTATAACATATTATATTTTTTAATTGATTTTTAATATATATAAAATGAATATAATTATAAAACAATGTGAATAACCATTTATAATAATTTATTCTCCATATCCATGGTATTTAATTTAGTCGTTTATAGAGCACCCCTTTATCCTTTTCCTTAAACAACTTGAATGAAATGAAAACTATTTTTATAAATTAAATACTATAGTACTCCAAATAACCTCTTATTGTCGTCACACAAAAAATTATTCTTAATAAAACCACAGTAAATTATCATTAAAATGAATTTTCTATGATTATAATGGTTTCTACAACATATAAATTGATTTTTGAAATGAAAATATATTATTGGAAGTTAAAGGGGTTCCCACACTTTTGGTTCTTCCATATTGAAATCTTCTACAATATCTCTCTTAAGAACACTAGTCTGAAAATCCATTAGAACATATAAATTTATAATAAGAAATAGATATGAAAAGTATAATTCCAATTTATCTAACATTAAGATAAATGGAAAGCATTATTTTTTGACCATATCTAGAAAATTATTAAACCTTTAAATAATTAGTCATACCATATTTTTAATGACTTTTACATCTTTGTGTTGTTTATTTTTGAATACAAACTAGCAGTATAATGTCTTGAATCCACAGAAATTTATAAAACCATAATTTTTATCAATGTAAAGAATTAATGCAATCAAGTAATCATGTCCATCTTAAAATTCTTCCCCTTAATAATTCCTTGTGGAATTATATACCCTTATCGAATAATATATCACACACCATGGTGAATATAAAACAACATCGGTAGTTTTAAAATTTATACATAGTATATGTCTTTTGAATAACCCCTCACAATGATCCAAGTAGAGTTTCAATTACAATGAGAACTGATATGTATTTGTAGATTATACCATATTAAAGTACATCCACCCCTAACTATCTCAAAAGGGATGTAATTTTATTTAAATGAATATAAGATGCACATAATTACATCTCTTTATGTTTATTTTTTGGAGTTAGAAAATTTACTATATCAAATCCCATGAATCTATAACCTAGTTGATTACATATCATGTTGTATCTAATATTATATCCATTAGTCACAATAGTTTTTATATGCTTAGTTATTACACTGATATTTACAAAACATGTTTGAAATGAACCATAGACGACTTTCAGTACTTATATGACTCATAATTGAACCTAATTTTACTAAAATAAAAACATTGATGTGTATAAGGAAAATAGATTTTAGGAGAACCTTAAAAATATATATATATATATATATATGATCAATGAATACTTGGTTATGATATACTTCAATAATATCACATGGAGAATCTTATTTCTTTTACTAATGCAATATACCTCTAAGATATCCTTATAATTATTCACATGGTATTATTAGACTCATTATAGAATTTTTTTTCCTTATAAACATTAACTCTTAAAGGTATAATTTCCTAAAATATGATACCATGTTTTCCAGTATACACAATGGCATAGATCTGTAGAGACAAATCAACCTTTTAGATATAAAATTTAAAACTACTATCATCTTTACTTTGAAAAGAATTATCTTATAAAAGTTTGGTATTTTTTTAGAATTATATTTTAGATTCATCATTGATTACTAATATTGGATGTATGCGATTCTTGATTTATTGATCAATACTTTATATTTGAAAAACCACAAAAAAATTCATTTGAAACATGAAATAATTCCTTAATTTGTAAGGAATATATTACAAGATAATTTTTTCAGAAGTAAAAAATTTGAAATAATAGTTTAACTATAATAAATCTAGATGGAAATTAAGAGGTTTTATTCTTCTCCGCATTTATTTTGGAATCACCATTTCTCAACTACTTGGAAAACACCCCTTACTTATTGTAATTTTTTATACTTCCTGGGTTCATGTATTTGAATACATATGTGTTAGAAGAAATATTAATTTAATAAAAAATTATTTTTAAATAAATATTAAATGAAAATATGAATATACTTAAATCTTCTAATTTATTCTTCTAAAACAAATTTCAACTTCTCTTATAGTGACCTTTCATTTCAATTATGAAGTAGATAACCTCTTATTTACTTCCCATCATCTGAATTTTTTTTTCTTATAGGAATAACATAGAGGTATCTTCTATTCAAAAATATCTTTATAAATATTCACCATTTGTTCCACCTTAATCACTATAAAGTGTGATTAAAAATGTTCTCAGTAATCCATATCAACCTATAAAATCAAAGGAAAAATATATATACACATCTCATTCATAATATTCCACACATATTTTTAGATAAGTTAATATAACCTGGTGGTATTAATTAAAACATGTTATTAATGGATACTTACTTATCTAAATGGAATCCCAAAATCACTAATTGATTAATGTACTTCATAATTTTTATAAAATGATCACAAGCTATGTACCCATATTCCTGTTTACATTGGAATTTTATCATGATAGTCTTATTTTTCTTAATAATATATTTCTCTGTCTCAAGTGACAGAAGATTAAGAAGTCTTTATATTAGGCCTTTATATCCGTATACCTAGTTGATAGAGTGATGTAATAAACATATGAAGCATCTTCCATGTATCACACCTATGGACCATTTTCACCCTCACTGAATATACTTGGTGAATTATTAGGAATACGATACTCCAACACGTAATTTAATAATTTATAAAGCAGGGAAACATATAAAATATTGTAATAATATTTGAAGTCTTCCCTGGTGAGGAAATTTTCGTTTTCCAAAAAAATAAAAATTTAATGGTGGATTCACCTTCAATATTCAATAATAATTATAAAAAACTATTAACACTTAATATTTATGACAATATGTTTTATAAAAAAATTTATTTTATGTGGTTCCTATTATTTTATCAAAATACTAATATTCTTCACCCATAGATTCATATTACCATATCACATGATTATTCGGATGGGAATGATTCATATATAGCTGCTCATAACCTAGAAGATGTCCTAGTCAAATTACATGAAATTAAATAAGTGGGTGGTATTACTTACTACATGAAATCATAGTTCCTTGATCTTTTGAGTGGATTCAATAATCCAAAAATCATAAAATTTTATTTCCTAAATAATTTATTCTAGGATAAAGCAAGTCTTGTAGGGGAAACTATTCATGATTTTAATCATTTTAAGAAAACCCAAATCATTCCTCAAAACTCGATGATAAATGGAATTATGTTGATAAGGTATAGAATAACACTTCAATCTATGCTTTCATTCTAAAATCAAGTAATTGTATGTATTTGTTTCTTAATATTTCCAAGTTGAAATTTATACTTATGTATTAATTTCATTACTTTATCCTTTATATGCCTTGTTAATGTTATATAAATTTTTCATAACTAAATAACCATCCTGTGACAAAATAATTCCAATATAATCCATTTATTTTATTTCATCATTTTCATATTTTTATTTTATTTACATTATTTGACAACATGAAAACATTTTATAAAACTTTATCTGACAAATAAATATATTACCATGCCATGGTAAAAATAAGTGGCTTGGTAATGATATATTACTACTAGTAGGTTTACTAAGAAGAAGATAAACTAATAGTTTACCCTAAAAAAATAACTCCATGAGTGAGGCTTAGCTCCAGTTGTAGCATTCCTCCCATTACTAATGCTTCTATGTGGTACCTTTCAACTTGGGGTAGTCTTCAACAATCCCTAATAACGAGAAGATCCACCAATCACATATATTTACTCACACATAGGTGAGGGGACAAGGGTCGATGAGTTTTTATAAATAAAATGTGGACATGTTGTTCCATAAATAATATAGAGGAAGGAATAATATAATGATTATCATATTTGATTAAATAAAAAATTTATCAAAAAACCCAAAGAATAAATAAATAATTTAAATATTAACCGATACATATATTGGATTATTGATCTCATTATCAAGAACACTTGTATTGAAGACACATTTAAAATTTGAAAAAATCATTTCAATAATTTTCTATTAATATAAAAATATCTATAAACACTAATTCATCGTATTATTAATCAATTAATTTTTTTATTTACTTATACATCCAAATATTTTTAGATATTTCCATCCTCAATAATTCTAAATAAAATAAATTTTATTTTATAATTAATTAGTACATGGTTCACACTAAAATGGAATTAGATGTGTATCCTTCTAGTAAAAATAATAAATTAATTATGTAATTAAAATGTAAACACAATATATTGGATCCTACAAGACTTATATCTTTCTTTGTATTATTAAAACATATTTCAAGTGTTTTAATTTTTAAAATACATATACCAACACATCTCATGGAATGTTAGTAAATATTTTTTTAGTCCTTATTGTGTACAATGTACGTATGTGGTATATAATCCTACATGGTGTTTTTTGACATTACATGACATGCTAGTCCATGATTCAACCTTCATATTCTTCATGGTATGAGAAAACATGATTTTCCTTAATTGTATGTGATGTGTACATGTGATTCTCATAATGAACCTAAAATACAAGCCAACCGTACACATTATGTATTAATATAATAATAAAGAACCTGATAAATAAAAGCCTTAAATTCGACAAATCTCATCCAAAATCACGTAGCATGTAATTTGTGGAAAACCCTATCACATGATATGTACATCCTACTACATAAAACATAGTTTAGATTAACTAAATTAATTTTCCCCTTATGTGTGTATGAATAACACAACTCACCTATTTCAATATGTACCTTGAATTCTTTGACATGAGTTACAAGGTGTGAAAAACATACAAAACACCATGTATTTTCTTTCTATCCACCCACACTACAATCTTAAGGACTCTTTATGTACTCCACATGGGATAGAACTTGTTTCACTACATATACATCAAGCTATACACTGTGTAATCCAAATTTTCTTATATTTATTGGATGAAAATGAATATGGGACATGTGTATTAATTATTTATAGTATACATTGACCAAACATTGATGATTTATTTATAAGAATACTTTTTAGTTTTATAATATCTATTTAGAAGCTACACAATGTGTACCCCTATCAATGAACATTCAAATTGGTAGGAAATACATGGAATATAATTAAATATTCCATATAATGACACCCGAATGCTGTGTAGTGATGATCATGACTCTCCCCTGGCTTGGTTGACCAAGACTACATGATCTATAATTCAGGTCACATGACACTACAAGAAAATCTCCATTTTTGGGTAATATTTTTTGGATTTGGTGGAAATTTAAATTGCCGCAAATATTTTCTATGATGGTTTAAAAAAATCATCACTAAAGTTTTTTTCGAAATCCAAACTACTGAGGTTCCTTCTAGTTTGTGGTATTTTCTGGTAAGTCTTGTATAATGTATTTTTATTGGGGGTTTTCTTTATTTTACCTGTTGTTTTATAGGCAGAACATGAGGAATATTTCACTGTAGTTAAAACTAACACTAAATCCTAAAGATTTTTTACCAAAAAACTACCTCTAAAATAAATAAAACAACTATAAATAATAGTATGGAGTATTTAGTAGAGGTTTTAACCACCATAAAAATAACATCATTATATAATAGTGGTTTACACCACCATGAAAAAAATGACATATTTAACTAATGTTTAAAGCACCACTATATGATGATTTTCAAAAAAAAAAGCCAGCTGCAGAATCTCTTGTACCAAAAAAAACCTAGAAAAAATACACAAAACATTCCATACAGAAGCATAGATAATATTTACATCTTCCCATTTTACACAAACGAAACATTCCACCATACTGTAAAATGAAAATGTACGTATCTTATAGTCAGATTATACATAAATCAATAATATAATTCAATAAAAAATAAAACCCAACATACACATAAATGGTTCTTCAAAACATACATTGGCCACCCACTAACCCAATCACATTGAAATTATAATAAAAATAAAAAACTATACACATTAGACCTACTGAAATCCCTAGGCCTCATTACCCTACCTCTAACTACTTTTCATGAATCTATATTCCAATTTACTACAAATCCTATGATATGAAAGGAAATAAATAAAATAAGGTATGTATACACACCAGGTTTCCTATGTAGGGTTTGAGGGAACATCTATATAGGGTCTCAAAAAGTATACCTAGTACGCATCATAATATACAAGTATGCACAAGGTAAAAATAAACATATCAAATAAGATCATGAATGGTATTTTCTAACATGGATCCCATGAATCTATTTTCATGAGGTCATTAGGTACTATATAGGACTCTAATATAACTTATCATATGAAAATTTATTTCATACCAAAATCCTATCATCAAATAACAGCATTCCACCGTACTCAAAACCTGATGCATACTTGATGTATTTTGGTTTGAATTATCTAAGTCTTTGACTCGCTACCTAAAAAATCAAGCTAAAATATTATAACTAAATCCTAACTCAATAAGTCATCAATCATGGTAGTGTCCATCATCCTGGAATCTTATTATACCATGACCCAACCCTATAACATGGGATGTACATCTATTAGAACCCAATCATACCCATGGAAAGTTAAAATATCCCAACATAAGACAAATCCTGGAAATGAAATACTTCATGAACATATGCAATCCATCTCACCCCTAGTAGTTTTGGAAGATCCATCTCACTAATAGTGAGGTCAGGGCCCCAAATCCTCTCCCCCACCAGGTCTATTGGATATTATATACATACAAAACCACACCCATGAAATAAAGAATATGGCATGAATCCAATAATAAATCTCACAAAAAATCCAACGGTTCTAGTCACTTGAGACCCAACCCCTCATCTCGAATCATGTATTTCTTTTCATGGCCCCGACTAGATCCCTCATAATGATCATGATCTAAGTTCATTGATGTAATCTCATACGTATCACCTATCGATCCCACAACTACCCAAAATCTCCCATGATCCAAACCTCATGCCCTAGTCCAACTATACAAAATCCCTTATATCTCATGTTCCTATAACACATGTATGATCCCAACCTATCATGCTCTCTACCCCTTGAAATAATGATGCCATGTATCAAAAAACTCCTTTGAATTGCACTAGGGTTCCATTTACTTATCTTAAGAAAGATATTTTAGAATTCCTCCTAGTTAGAAAACTTCTATATCACACATCATCTCATACCAAATGAATCATCCCAGTCATAGTTCTTATTAATCCTTAACCCACACATTTGAGTCTGTTTCTCATGAATCTTGATCTATATGGTCGACTCATTAATTTTTTTCTATTCTTAATCCTCTCATACATATCAGAGTAGCCTTAGGGAATCCATCCAATGATACCCATATCCAGTCACATATCATAATACCACCAAAAATCTCTTTTCAATATACGTAGTACCATCTAACAATTTTGGCATGGTCACCAGAGAATTCTAATTACCTATAGTGCTAAAGTGAAGTTATTCTGGGATTAAGTGGCCCAAAAAAATCATATATATTTCTCAATATTTTTCATAGATCATATTCTTTTACACGGTCCCCTAAAAAATGAATAAATGAATGTAATCATACATAAAAAAGTATATTAATTTACATGAACCATAACATTACACCATACAATTATACCAAAAAACATGATATAAATGGTTTTAGCCTCAGCAACATGATAAATCTTGAAAATTACTTGTGAAAACTCTGTTCCACAAATGATATGTGAAAACCCCACTCATTACATATTGGTCCACGAGATAAAAGGGACCACTAATCGCTGCCCGATGATGAACTATGCTCGTGACCCACTCCATATCAGTCTCTACTTCCTACTACCGGAACATACAAGATAATAATATTGATAATTAAACAGTGTTTTGTATTTATATTAAATCATAAAACAATAAAAAATTTCAAATTAAATTATTTTTAAATTTTGTAATTAACCTTCTCACCAACAGTCATCAAGGAAATATCATCGGGAACAGATCCAGTCTTCTTCTAGTATCAGTCAAGCATCAATTTTTACAAAGTGAATATCTAAACTCCATATTAATGAATTTTTCATTTCATATAATCAAACTTTCACATAGAATCTTATGGTAGGTAGTGATAACAACCAGGAGTATATGTAGCTGAAACCCCCAATGTTCAACTTCAAACCTCAGATGGTATTGGTCCCAAAACCATCCCACATAATCGATTTGGATACTTCATCCCAAATACTACCAATTGGGTCATCCTAAGAGCCTGAGAGGAACAACGTGGGATAGTGATCCCATAGTTCATTAATTTTTACATATAAATCAAATATAAGTCATATTTGATGCAATATATATCAACATAGTGACAACTGATAATAAGTCATTATAATGAAAAATGAATTCATAATAAAAAATTTTCCAGTAGATTAATACTAATTTATAATAATTGTTGTATTTTTAATATTCAAAAAAATAAAAAAAACATCAAACTTACAAAAAATTACACCAATAACTAACATTATCCATATCAATTAAACATAACACTAAAAAACTCCACCATGTTGAAAACTAATAGAGTTGAATTTTCATTAAAAAATTTATGATAAAGGCAATTTTTTAACTTTATGAGTGTGATTAATAAACAATATTCTGTTTTATTAATCATACTGAAAGAATATTATATTATAAATGAAGAAAAATTTATTCTTTTCAGTACACTTCCCATTCCATCAACCAATGATACATAGTCTGTAGAAGGAAATACTGTTAGTTTACTATTTATATCTATATTTCTATCACTATATGAACATAATATATCTATTTTAATTTGTCATTTAGATTCCAAAATCAATGAAAATAAAATCCAACACATTGATATACTCAATCATTTTCACTTCCATATCTCAAATCCCTTGAGTTGTTTTTTCTAATTTTTTTCAAAATTATTCAGGTATAAATTGAAGAAATTAATTTTTTATTTAACTAATTTAAAAATACTAAATTGAAAAGGAATAATAAACCATTCATAAATTTGACAATTATCTTTATTATTTAATTGTTGAATCACAAATTATGTTTCAATTGTGGAAATATTATTCTCTTTGTTGATTTGTATTCAATATTTATATCAAACAAATACTTTCACTATAAGTGAAGGGACCGATATTGTTGTTTTTTTAAAATAATAAATTTTTTCATAAATAGTATAATGAGTACTTTTTCAATATTCATCTTTATGATTAGATGTAGAAAGATATTTTCAGTATTAAAAATAGAAGAAAAAAGATTAATTATAAGAAATACACAAAAATACATACCACAATGTAAGATTATCTATAAAAAAAGTGAAGTCAAACCTATATAACATCAACAATAGAATAATCTAAAGAAATCAAAATTGACAGGAGAGGGATTGGGGGAGGACAATGACTAGGGTGATGGAAAGGGTGGGGGAATGTTCAGGGGATTTGATCACAGCTCCATCAAGGGCATGGGAGTGCCAATAGGGGGCTACTAGTATAGTTTGGGATCAGTGAGGGGGAGGAGGGAGGGATCAAGGGAACCATCAAGGTGTGTGGTACTATAGTTTGGGAATGGGGATCTGGAGCACCAGTGAGGTGGATGGTTCTTTGGTTTATATTTGATGGGGAATGAGAGCTCGGGGGAGTAGGTGGTCTGTTTAGGAGGTATTGGGGGAAACAAAAAGCTAGGGTTCGAGGTCGGGGGAAGAATAACTCAGGGAGAGAATAAGGAGAAGAGTTGGGTGTGGGTTAAAAGTGTGTTATTATAAAAAAATAAATTTTTTTGTTGGTTTATAAAAAACTGATGCTAAATAAGTTATTTTTTGGTGGTTTAAACACCACTACTACTAAATGAATATGATGTAGTGTTTCATGTAATTATGTCATTTTTATAGTACCGTCATCACCCCTAGAGTATATATTTGATCATTCATCATCTGTTAATTTCATATTATTGGTCATATAAAATTATATGATCAAAGTATCTTGGATATAGTATTAAGGAGTAAAACAATGGGAACCAAAACAAATAAAAAAAATTGTAAATGATAAATTAATTGGAGATAATTATAAATTAATGTGTGAATTTCATACCATTTGAATATCCCAAGGAATAATGAAAGCCGAGTTGAGGACTATTACTAACAAAAAATTCATCAATTTCATCAGATAAATACATATAACTAGATGAATTCATCCTAGAAATATTTCAAGAGAAAATATTTTCTTAAATAATAAATAATTATATATTAAACTATAATTAACTCGACTTGATAAATATTTCTTTATTTTGATAAAAAAAATAAAATAATGATAAATTTATGACCTTAACATATCATAGGGCACAATAAAAGTGGGTGTAAAGACCTTATATATTTTCTTTTTTCATGGATATGACCTTTATATATCACAATATAAAACCATACATAACCAAATTTGTAGTTTGTGGGAGTCTTCACTATTATGCATAAAAGAAAATGATTAATAAATAAAATTTACTCGTCTCATACCTAAATGTAATTTTTTATACATTAGAATAACTACCTATAAGGACATTTCCTTAAACATTTATAAATTTTGAGTTTTAACTCACAAATTAATTATCTAGAATTAGAGGATATTTTCAAGTGTTAATTTTTTGTGAATCAGTCTATAAATTATACATTACCATATCATATATATTAAATTGGAACATTCTGACTATTATCCATTTTAACATAATATAAAACTTTTATATTAAAACATGGTTTCATTTCTAGAATTTTTTTTTCGAATTTCATCATGAATGATTATTTTCCATTACCCATGAATGGGCCCTGTGTAATTTTTTAAAACATGTGATGTTCAAAAAAGGCTCAGTATAGGGCATAAAAATTAATAAATTCATTATTACATTAGATAACATGAAAACCCATTTAGTATTTAACATTAAATTTAATGTTTTTTAAGAATATGAATTAAAAAATTCTACATGATATGCAAAGAGACTAATTTGTTCAAAGAAAACCATTTAAACCTATGAAAACAAAATAAAAACACTTTTTTAGAATCATAAAGAATCATATTCACAAAACCATTTCAAAATACTTGCAATTAGAATAATAATATAGAAAAAATCCATTATAATTATGTGGAAAACATAATTTTTACCCAATGAATTATAGAGATATAATGTGGATCACCCTTCATATACATGATACGAGGATCCTTCATTTTTAATGAGATCTAATAGGGCATAGCCTATCACATAAGCTATATCGAGCTCACCCATAATCTATAATTGGGATCAACCCATCATATAAACTATATTGGGCTCACCCATTTCTCATATAATGATTAAGTAACTTATCATAAATAAAAAAATTTATGATGCACCTTTTCATCCTAAAACCCTTTGAATAACCACTTTGAATCCATATATAAAATCGTTTTGAATGTCAAAAAAATCTTTTACTTTAAAAATGCACATTAACACAAACAATTCCTAGAAAAATGGAAAGAAGTTTTTTTCTTTAAATAAAACATGAATTCATGGAAAAGTAACTAAATAAAAAATAATGGTTATGGTGAAGATAAATTTAGATGTCTCCATATATCATAAAATAGAACTTTTTTTTGTATTTTTTTAATAAAGTTAGGCAATTTGTAAAATGATTAATTTTTGAAAACAAATGAATGAAAGTCATAGATATTTATTAATTAGAATATAATGACTGACCACAAAATAATGATGCTATTTTATTTTAAAAAGAGCTAGAAAATTATAAATGATACATAAAATCGTTGAGGGATCATAACGGTGGGGATTTTCCTTCATGTTGTATATATTAGAAAATACATTCCTTTAAACTTTTATAAAAAAATTTGAAAGAGGAACTTTAAAAGGGGATATTTAAATTAAATTACCTTACCACTTTAAAAACATTTGAAAAATAATAAACACTTAAAATATCATGATAATAGATAAATTCATGATATAACATGCAAAAGTTGTTGAATATGTACCTCATAAAAGAATATATGTGGATAACATCAAAAAATTCATAAACGAATGAAAATTGAGATGATGTCCCTTACCTTGAGTTTAACTAATCATGTATGTTTTTATCTTCCAAAATAATAATCATAATTTATTTATTCACTATCTTATCAACCTTTTTTGATATTATTATTTCATGTATTTTATTTATTATCCAGTGTCATATGATTACTTAATCAATTAGTCTTATGTATGATGTTTTGATGTTGTTTTTGACATACGTGTCAAAAATGACTTTTGTAGGATGGAATTGGTCAAAGTGGTCATTAAATAAATATATAAAGAATAATTATGATGAAATAATTATCAATTTTTTACATCAATTATAATTTTAAAACTAGTCATGAAAGAGTTTTATGAATAAGTTCCTATGTTAAAATCATGGAGATGGTAGACTGTACGTACACATGAGTAAGGATTAAATTATTTAATGAAATTTTTGTAAATAATTTTTTTATCATTTAAAATTATAGAATGATTATAATATATTATTATTTATTTAATTATATATAAATATATCATCTATGTTATGTGGTGAGGAAAAAGTAAGAATTCCCTTCGGCCATTTCCATTCTACCTAAACCTATTAACAATTCAACCATTGCATTTTAAAGTCTATTGTATCTCTTTCCATTATTCCCAAGTAGTAAAAAATTTACTATCCTCTATAAAAATTAGTTATTCAATTATTAATAGAAAATAGTGAAGTATTAGATTCAGTAAACAAATCATCATTCAACTGAGGAACACCAGACACACATAATCTCTTTCCAAATCAAAAAATCCTTCTCTATTAATATTAAACTTAATAGAATTATCCTTATTAAAAAAATCTAAAATTTCTTACAAATAAAGATCCTCTTACAAATCATTCTAAATTCTTCTTGAAAATTTCATCTACACTGAATCCTAAAGAAAAATATAAGATGTCCCTGTATCCACAACTTCTACGTAAAAATTCATCAAATCATTAACCAAAAGGTCATTTTTTTAAATTTAACAGGGTTATTATATAAATAAATTCATATAAATTCATTAAATACATAATTTATAAAGTACCTTTGAGATAAATTTATTTAAATATTCTTTTTAATTTGTTTAAAACTAGCCTATATTTGAGTTGGAATTGTTTTGTTATCCAGGAAGAATGAAGTTGCTGAGTTAAAATGAAAGAAGTCACTAAGACAGATGTTACTGAATAAAGAAGTTTTTTTGTTGATAAAGTGTTTTAAAAGAATATGTCGATGAAGATTGATATGTCATAAGATTGAAGGGTTTTCAAACTTTATAAACAAAACCAGATGATGATTTTTTGATTAAGAAGCTCTCAGAAATCATGAAAACATTCATGAAAAATGCCTTTGATGAAATGGTGGGGATGGTTGATGAAATAGGATCACAAAAAAGATTCCAAAATTGAAAGAAGAATTCTATAAAAATCATTACCACGATTCTGAGTAAATGAGGACCAATATTTTTAGAAAAATCATAACCATGATTTTGACCAAATCAGAACCAATTTTCTACGCAAAATTAGAACCATGTATCTGAGGAAATCAGAAATAGTTTTCTAAGAAAAATCAGAACCACGATTTTGAGAAAATATGAACTAGTTTTTTGAGAAATATAAGAACCAATTATCAGAGAAAATAGGAACAAGTTTTATCAGAAAAATAAATATCAAGATATTGAGAAAATAAGAACCTATTTTCCGAGAAAAATCCGAACCAATATTCTGAGAAAATCAGAAACATTTTTCTTTCGAATATCGGAATAATGATTCTGAGAAAATCGAAATCATTTTTCTAACAAAAATTAGAACCATGATTCTGAACGAAAAAGAACATATTTTATAATCAAATCCAAAGCAAGATCATAAGAAAATAGGAACTAAGATAAATCATTATCATACATAGAAAATAAGACCCAAGATATAAAATTATTGTTCATGGAATGATATGAATAGTTGAAGAAGTCAAAATTGAATTTCAGTTTTTCATAAATCCCAAATAAATTTATGATGGTTTAAAGAAATAAATATTGAATATTTTATGTGATAGAATTGTAGAGTTTTGAGATTTAAAAAAGCGAGAAAGATTTCAATTTTCTCATCTTTAGTTTTTGAGTTGACTATAAATACTTTCATAGAACATTCATTCATTTGAATCTTATATATATATATATATACCCAAAAGGAGGAGCACTGAATAGTTATATGTAAAAATTTCCCACCATATTAAAGAATATTTTAAATGTGTTTTTGATTAGAGGAAAATCATAATCCCTATTATGAGAAAATTGGAACCACTATTCTGAGATATGTGGAACCACTTTTCTATGAAAATCTGATCCACTTTTCTATGAAAATAATATCCATATTTCTAAAAAAATATGATCTATCATTTCTGTTGTGGAGAAAATTCAACAAAGTCTTTATTTTTTGTGATTATTTGTTTTATAAGAAAACATTGTAAACTAATGGGAGTTGGTATAATATTTTCTATCGAGATACCGAAGGAGTATAATGGGATTTGGCACATGTTTTATTCACTTATTCAAAGAGTGGATTTTCATAGACCCATGGGAGTGTCTATGGAAAGGACGTAGGATCTCACACTAAGGCTGAACCTTGTAAATATTGTGTGATTTTCTTACTTTCCTACCTTGTCATGCATGAGTATTTAATAACATGTGGTTAATTAGAGGAAGGATTATGGGGTTACTCCTATTTTCATTGCTATCCTATGATGGTTATATGGTAGGGTAGGATATGACATTATTAAAATTTCCATGATCCTTTACTGGGATCTCTCTTTCAATAGGGCATTTATCGGTCCTTTGAATCCTTTTCCAGGGATCATAAAACAAAGTAAAAGTAGTTACAGATTATTCATAGACGTCATAGTTGATGAATAAAACACTTACTTTGGAATTATAATTAGATTAATAAATTGAATAATGTTGAGAGAACACAGTTGTAAATTCCAAAAACAACCAATCAATTGGTATTCTTCTCGAGAATAAATACGTCTTTGAAATATAACTCTAAAAAAGTGAAATGTAGGTTCGTCAAGGTATCACAATAATATATAAATTCCTTCCTTCCCCAGGATTTTATTTCACTATATTCTTATAATTATTTTTGTCAATTTTTTTTAAAAAAAGTATATGAATAATCAATTATACATAACATTTTAATTTTCTTGATTCTTATTATAAAATTCTAATTTTTTATGTCTTTCATTGAACCATGTACAATAAATATACATAATACAATTTTTTTATAAATATAGTCCCAATTAATAATTAAATATAATTAAATAGATAAATTAAGTCATTTATCTGATCCTTAAAAATATGATAGATAGTGCCCACTATATTCCATTAAATAAACAATAAAACAACATTTCTTAAAAATACATTTGGAAAAAAATTAAAAATTAAAAATCATTTTTTACAAATCAAAATATTCAAATCTTTATAATCATTAAAAATATTCCAATAAATCATCAATGTCAATATATTTTTTAATATTTTTAAATCTCTACAATAATTTGACATAATAACATCCAAATTGAAAACATTTAAATCTGAATATATATATATGATTTCCTAAATTATTTATCATATATATTAATTGATAATATATCATAATAACTATTTGATAATTATTAATCATGAATATTTATATACAAAAGTAATTTCACAATAGTTTTTATGAAATGTAAGAGAGAAAATTTGATAAAAATATTTCGTATGGTTTAACACAGGGAAACTCAGGAAACCAAAAAATTAATTTGTTGAAAGTTGTAAAGATAATATCTGAATATGGATTAATAGGTAAGAGAAAAACCTTTATTATGTATAGTTCAACACATTTATAAATTTTCAATATCTTTTTCATACATAATATTCCATCAATACATTACCATATTTTAATTTTTTGTAATATTGAATTCTAAACTTGGTTATCAAGTGTCAGAGTTATTCAAAAAGTAAGATCACTTTTCCAAAACTATAAAATGTAATGGGAAACATAGAATTAATATGTAATAGTCTTATCCTTATAGAAAAATAAATACATAAGAGGATTCTCCTAATTAAATAACAATCTTAGCATTAATATGTATGAATCTTATCATGTGACTCAAATCAATTCATATATGTCATCTCCTTTAAAGAAATACATAAGATTGTTCACTTAAAAAATTCACTCCAAAACGTTTGTAAGTAATAGAGTAATAATTCTAGAATTATTATAAAAATAATAAATAATAACAATGAATAATTATACATAATGATAATGAAATACCAATTATCAAAGAATATAATTAAAAGTGAGTCATATTAGACATGAAATTAAAATAAAAGTGATATAGAATATGTAATTAACAAAATATAAACTAAGTTGAAATAATCCAGTAAATAAAATGTATAATGGAAGATCTATTGAAATTAGTTTTAATGGGAGGATTTTTATCCAATGAATTCAATGTCATATAGTGGTTTGTTATAATTTGGAAACCATAAATCTTATATATATATCTATATTTGTGTGCGTGTGTTAATATATATTCAATAATACCAAAAACAAATATGTACTATATTTCAATTAAATAATAACACTATATACTTGTTTAATGAAAAGACTCCATTAATATCGTTCCATCAGGGATGGACTAGTGGAAAAGGATGGGTCCACGGTCCTTTATTTGGGGGTGTTTTATTCTCAATATATTCAGCTGGACTAAGTAATTTCATAATGTTTGATTTAACTCATCTAATAGTGTAGATTTGGAGGAAGATTACCCCAAGATGTGATTGATCTTATAGAGTGCATCTAAGACCCAAGATTTGTTACACATAGTAATGATGAGAAGTTGGGATGGAAAGTTTATCCCATACTATATTAAGGAACATATAATTTAAAGAAATGAATAACATTTCATTATTTTATTTGAGAGGATAGTTAGGATGACCTAATCAAATTTCAAAATATTCCCATAAGACTTCTAAAATGTTAAAAATCATTAATCTGAAAATAATGAGAATAAAAATAATGATTTTGGAATTAATATATGTATTATTATTATTACATTATAATGTTATTTAAGAAGTGAATATAATTAATCTATTAAATAGTGTACATGTTAAAAATTAATAAGATAAAAAAAATTATAATAATTTTTTATGTACATAGAGAGAGAGAGAGAGATACTCCCACCAACAATTCACTCTTAAGACTGAATTAAAGTCGGTGAAAAGGTCAGGTTAAACGAGTGAAAGCGTTAATAACTCACCCTCCATCTTCCACTTATCTGAGATTTTTTATCCAATGGAAATATATCTTGATATACAATATAAAAATTGAACCACTATTACTATAGGCCTTTTTATAATTTTATAAACATTATAATGAATAACATTAAAGAACAACATATTCTTGTTTTGGATCATAAATATGTCATTTCAGTTTAATATTTATTTCAATATATAGAATGGTCTTTGGATCTAATCCTCTGTTATGATTTATATTATAAACATCCCTAAATTTAATATCAATTGAACATTAAATTTTGAGAATTTTTCCTATAAACCCAGGGATTACATTGTTTATATAAGCATTAGTTTTAGGAAATCATGTTCTTGATGTTGTATAAAAATTAATTTTTTATTATTGATATATTGTAATTCAATTATATTTAATTATCCATTATTCAAATGTATCATTAGATAATAGATTCATCAATTTCTGTAAAAACCATTGATCTTATAATTTTTTTGTGAACAAATATAAAAATAATAGATTTTTATTTCCATGCTTGACTGAGTAATTATATGGGTTTTTAATATAATAAATATTCATAAATTTATAAGATATTTTTATATATATTTACCTTCATAAAAGATTTGATTTTAATCATTCTAATTGTGGTACAATGATTGACATAAAATCAATCACTTATAAGAAATGAAACATATACATTGTTTAATTAATATCCGATATTAATTTTTTAATATTCTAATGATATGATTCATAAAAATACTTTATCAAAATTTTTATATCTATATTAGTATATGTATTATAAAAAATGATTTTATGATTTTTTATATTTTATGTTGGAACTATAGGAAAGGGATGAAAACATAAGATAACATCTACTGAAACATAAGTTAATATAATCCAGTTAAAACTAACTATATCTTTCCCCTTTTATGATTATAAAAAATTACAATACAAGTACAATAATCCTGGAAAAATATAATTGATAATGAAAATATTATTATATTAGGAAAATAAGGAGTGACTTTCAAAATATAAAATCAGAAATAGAAAATTGAAATTATGATCCTTGGAAAGTAAAAGAGATCTTCAAGTACGATGATAGTGGAATAAGTTGTGAAGATTTAGTAATGACAATGAATAAATTATTTTGAGTGGAAGGTTGAACATGGTTGGTTAAAAAGGTTTTAATTCCAAAAAATTTTTGTTATATGAAAGATTAGTCTTTAATTCCCATGTTTTATTATAAAAAACATCACATTAATAAATTAAAATGAAGTGATTTATTGAATAATTAATCAATTATTAGTAATATTATAATAATATTTTAGTTAACAAACAAGATTGTATGATCTATGAACTAGATAGATAGTTTAAATTTATCATTATTAGAATATATAAAAGATATATTGATTTAAATATTTGTAACAAAATATTATAATTCCAAAATTTACAACATATAACATCAATATAGACTCATATGAACTAAATTGTAGAATTAAAAAAATTTAAAATAATATAAATTCTCATGTAATATGAAAATTATAACACAAAATAAAAAAAATATTAATAAAAAGTAATTAATTTTTTATTATATTCTTATCTTAAAAAGTAATATCATGATGTTTTTTCCCAATTATTTGTATGAATGGAAACTGGTATGGAAGATTCAAAAACAAAAAATTATAGTTCCTTGAAAACATTATGTTATCACATGACTTAATATCCATGGCAGGAAATTGTTTTCTAGGATTTTAAATCCAAAAATATAACATGGAATATGATTATATATGATAATAAAGAAAGGGAATATTTTGAAAATAAAAGGATAACATGTCATGTATAATATTATGACTTTCATCAATGGTAAAAACAGATTAATTATATTCCTCCAATCAGCCTCTATGAATATTAGATCCCCACAACACTTCTCATATTATTATTCTTTATACTTATTCTGTCTCCCACTATATTTCCCACTCACAAATACCATGGTTTTCCAAATTTTATCTTTTTATAATTTCTCAATGAAAAACCTATTGAAATGAAGAATATATAAAATCCTATATGAGGTGTGTAAAGAAAAATAAAAATTATGTATGATTTGTAATCATAATTTTTTATTATATTTAACTAAGTGATGTATAATTATACGTATAATACAAATAAAAATTCAATCCAAAACATTAACTAGAAAAAATATGGCGACTTAATTACTATAAATAATGACTAAATATCAATAAGTATTAAACATCTGGAAAACCTCTAAATAGTTAGGAATTTTTATGTAGTTATTGGACATACCACTATGAAAAACCTACATCCTTCATATCAATATAATTATGTTCAATTATTAACTATATTTTCAGGTATTATTTTCTGCATATTTTTTTCTTTTCCATTTCAAATTTATTGAGTGGCCGGGCTCATAATGTTCATCTATAAAGTAGTAGTATCTTTTTTTTAAAAAATATTTATGATCACGTCAAAAAATTTTGTCCCATAACATTATTTTGATAGAAACAATCTCAGGTTTTTAATAAAAATTTTCATTTTGAACCCTTAATTTTTTATACAACACCTATGTCATTCATTTCAAACAAAAATTAACATGTTTTGTAAGATGAAATATTAAATAAAATTATTTTTGAGGAAAAATGATATCGTTAACATGTAAAATAAATCATAAAAAGGTTTTTATTTTGAAATAAACATATCAACAAAATGAACATAAAATAAAACCATTTTTTTCATGTTGTTGTCAAATTTTGGGCATATTTATTTAAATTATTTCATTAGACAATAATTTAATTTTTTTGTACATAAAATTGAATCAATATATATAAATAATACTTATAAAGACATAATACAAATTTTCACATCAAATTTACCTTATATAGAAATGTGAATTAATTTAAAATAAATTATTAAATATTATTGTTTTCAATTCCAAAAGTAGTCTTATGGGGGTTTGATTCACCACTAGTGATATCATTTTATACTCTTAAATTCACTCCTTAAATAGAATCAAATAGGAAAAACCTAACTATTTATTTTTTTCATTAAGATAAATTATTATGATTTACATGTCTGGTATTCATTCTGGATCATAAATGTGGTTCATCAATTCATCTCGACTTGTGAAATCCTATATTATTCACTTTTTGGTGTTATTTCTTTTGAATAATGCTTTCAAAAGACATTTTATTTATAAAATTTGGTATATTTACTCACTATGAATATAATTTAATATTATTTCCTACTCAATAATTTATTAGTTGAAATTATTTTCAATTATAAACTCTATCATGAAAACATGTTCTCTTTATTTAATGAAGATGATATATTTCTCCATGTTCTAATGAAGGAGTACTTATCCATAGAAAATAAATCTAATTCTGTATTGATTATAAATGTATATATAAATACTAAAATATTTCTTGAATACATCATGTAATATAGCGTAAGAAAATATATCCATAATCAAAAAAAAAAATTTTATGATGGATGCATAACTATTCATGTTTTAATTGTTACATAATTCAAAAATATATTATTGTGATATCTATTCAAGGTATCTCAAATGAACAATGAGATTAATTCTTAATTAAATATAAAATGCTAATTCTCCCCTGTATATATAAAAATATTTAAAAATATTTAAAGTGGATTTATACCTTAATGTTTTCATTTGTTTTTATATACCATCCCCAATAATTAATTTTTAATAGTTTTTAAAAATATCTACCCATTTATAGTGTTGAAAAGAAACAAATATCATCCAATATTAGATTATAAAAAATCATGTACAAAGACACTAAAACACACACACTTGTAAAATCATGATAAATTAATTGATTACAGAAAATAAACCAATGCCATCTTCTTACATTTATTTGAATATATTAATTAAATATTTTACGATTTTATATGTTGTAAAATTATTAAAAATGATTCATATATAAGTTTCTATGATTTTCTTAATTCCTCTCCATTAAATATTTACATTATCATTTCATCAAAAGTCCCACTATAATTATAATTATATGATAATGTTATTTATATATAGACATCTATCTAGAATTATCCATATGATATGAATTATCTTTAGGTATGTTAATGACATCTTTGGGTTTGTTCATCATGGGAGCATACAAAATCCATGCATAAATGATTTTAATCCCAATAATTTTATGAGGGGGTAATTTATTTGGATGTTCATACATTATACATTCAGGTTGACTAAAGGAATTAAATTTTTCTCAATTGAAATATATATTTATTGGGTTATCAGGCCATTTAATATCAAAAATAGTTTTTTTGAGCTACCCGATGTAAGAACGATGATCCAAAATAAGATGGGATATATTTCTTGGAAAATGAATGGTTGTATGTTTTAAAATTGTCTTCTCTATGAAGAAAATATATCTCACTTAATAGAGGATAAAATTGATGTTATAGAATATTATTCACTACTGACCTTCAATAAATATGGGAAAGTTGGGTTATTTATATAATTGGTATTTTTCTTCACATTTTAGTACTAATGAATTAACATGGAACTACCTCATTTAACTGAATCCCAAAGCTTTTTGATTCCAATTAAAATAATTATTTGTATCATAGAAAAATATAATGAATAAACATCACCATATCTATATGGTCCTATCAGTATTATTTTTTTTATGTGGGTCCTTGAAAAATATTTCATCATTATCACATAATAATAATTACTTTTCCTTCTTAAGAATCCTCACTTGGGAATGCTCTTATTTAATATAACCATCACACTATAACCAATTCAAATTAGGTTCATCTATATCGTATGATTTTATTATGAAAATTTAAATTTGGGTTTGACATTATTATGAGGCTATTCTACATTCATCATCTTGAATATCAAGAATAAACTCTATAAATGTTTTTAGAAACAACCCCGTGTGGTTGTCTTTTTAAAAAGATAAACCTTAATTCCATTGTATCCCATACATTCCCTTATCCCACCTACAGCCAATATAAATCATCGTTATAGACATCCTTGATTCCCACCTCATGAAAAATAAAAAATTTATCGTTATAGGAATTCACGATCACTATTGTTAAAATATGAGGTTTAAACCCATAAAATTCATTAATTTAAATTCATGAATATTCTAGAAATTATTTAGTAGTTTTGAAACATAATAACTACTTACAAAGATGATTCGAATTAGGAGTAGAATCTGAATGGAATTTTTTTTTATTTTTTTATCATCAACAATAAGAAATGGAAAATTTCTATCAAATGTACCTTCTATAATTCTATTTTTTTTTCAGGTTGAATATGGTCTAGTGATAGAATTCTATGGTTTTTATGAAGTTTCTCCATAGAATAACCCCATTGACTATAGATAACAGGATTCAATAAGTCACTTATGTTAGCTTCATGGGTGTATTCCTTGGCACACATAGATAAGAGAGTGGAATTTTATAGAACATAACATTGTTATAGAGAATCAATATCATGATTCATAGGATAAATATCCTCACTATTTATTACTTTTAATGGATTTTCCTATAAAATAAAAATACTAGGTTTCAAATTTAGTAAAACGGTATGAATTTTATTATATTAATCATAGGAATTTTAATTTTTAAATTATATTAAAATTGATTAAATGTTTTGTTATATTGTTAATAGAAAAGGTTTCATCCAAAATAGGTGTAAAATGATTAATCTTTATGGTATAAAAGTTGATGATTAAATTTTTTTACTAACATAAAATATATTAAAAATTTTCATTGAATTTAATAATTTTATTTCATAAAATAATTTATTTTTTTAAAAGAAATTAATTATTTTTTATATCATATAAATAAATTTTATATTTTTAATAAGAAAATATAATTTAATTTTTTATTGTGAAACACAAATAATATTTTTAATGAATTAATTCACTTTACAAGTAAAAATTTGAAAAGAAAAATTTCAGTATAGTAATTTTAATTGAATTTCAAAATGAAAATTTTCTCCACGAGTGTTTCTATGTAAATTTTCCTTGGTTTGATAAATTCAGTCTTCCATGCATTTTATTATAATAAATATTACATTAAAACTTCTAATATATTTTTATGGGATTAAAATTTTGACTAACTCTCTCTGTTGATTGTCCATTAAAATATCAATTATTGTAGAAAAATATTTATAACCATGTAATATTTTTGACAAATCATTTTAAAAATGAAATAAATCATTATTTTTCATTCATTTTATAATAAACTGGTGTACAATGCATGTTTCATTTCTAGTGAAATTGAATCATTAATGGAAATTCCATTTAAGATCTTCCCAATTGATGTTGAACCAAACTATAACACCCCAACTCCAGTAACATAATTCCTAGGGTTATTTATTACAATGATAAAATATAAATAGTTTATATAACATTGGATACAATGTATTGATGTTCTTTGAAAATGATATACATAAATTAAAATTATATAATACTGATGGCTTGTGGTGTTGGGATCAATGGCGATGAAGGATGGACGGTGGTGTTGGATGTGAAGATGGATGGTCATTTGTGGGAGATGTGATATCTGATAGACATTATTAGTCAATAGTGGATGGTGTATGTGTTTTTAAATCATATGTCATGTTTTCCATATTCAGAATGTTCTGTCCATAAAGGCAAGGATGATCATGGCTTCTTTGTGGTTATCGTGGTTGTGATTTTGGAATATGTAGGTTTATTGTGAAATTCAAAATTTGTATTGTTTATGGGTTTCCCTTGAGATCCTAAAAGTTTTGTTTTTAAATTTTTACCCCACAAATCCATCATGGAATGATCATTAATGGAATTATTATCATTTTATATAATGATTGGTATGTATCATGGTTGACTTGTCCATGATTGAGTTTGTAGGTTTGGGGGTTTGGTTTTTTATGCATTAGATTTTAATGCCTGAGAGAAATTTCATGAGTCACTTTTGTTTTACAAGGGAAATTTTGATTTACATTAAATGAGAATAAATATTTTTACTATTTTGAACAAAATTATTAATGAAAACAAATTGAGTATATGAATGTTTATTATTTCTCATTGAAAATCCATACGCCAACCATAATAATCTTCAAAGATTCTTATGGAAAAAGGAAAAAATGTAAATATGTGATCTTGGAATCTTAGTAATGGTTACTTTATGAGTTATTATGTTTCAAAACCACTAAAATAATGAATACAATAATAATAATAATCTAGATAGATATCATAACGTGAAACAATGAGAATTAATAGAATTGATTTACGTTATAAAAATATTAGTTTTTAATTATGACCATTATAACATATCCACTGAACTGTTTAGTATGAATATGAGTAACCACATTATGAAATATATGTATAATGTTCCTACTCAATACAATTTTATTTATTAATTACCAGTTAATAAGAACTCAATGTTTAGTGAAGTCATTTTATTATTCAAAAATTCATTTTCTTCATAAATGAGTTTTATTTAATTTTTGCCTGGAAATTATAATTAATTTATTAAAATTATATAAATTTTATTTTATAAAAATAACATAATTTTCAAAGTCAACACCGAAAAATTATAGGCTTATATTTTTTTTATTTTTCTAGAATTATTTATTTTTCAGTGAAAGGTGATAAAATATAGATTTCTCAAACACTACAATTCATTTTAATTAAATAAACTAATTGCAATGTATAATTATATTTTTTATTTATCCTGAATGTTACAAATAAAAAATTTTATTATGAATAATTTAACTAATTCCAGGGGAATCAACAATATACATAATTTTGATATTTGAATTTTTTTTACATAAAAACACATTTTTCAAAAGAAATGGTTTTCATTATGTTCTAACATTTAAAATAAAAATAATTTATTCCAATTATAAAATATTAATATTGAAAAATAGATAAAAAATCTAGTATCATGAAACTCAAATTTGATAAACATTCATTTTTTTGTTATGAATAGTAAGAATGGTAAATATTTTTCACCATGGTACGGGAAAAATGAGTAAAATGACATAAATACTATGACATTAGGTTTCAAAATAAATCCAAAAGTATATTTTATTTGTTTTATTGAGAATAATTCATCTAAATCCATTATATATTCTAATATATTGAAATTTGGTTCCATTTTCCTTTGATAATGTCATTAGTATTATTTTAGGAAATGAAAATTCCCAAATGTTAGTCCTATTCTTTTATTTAGTATTTTATGAACGCATAATGATAAGAATAATTTCTGAATGAATCTATGATATTATTTTAAAAATTTTTATTTTTTATTTTTATGGTGGTAATTTATTTTTTATTTTTACTAATGGTATAATTATATTTATTTCTTACATAATGTTGACACTGTGTATTTGAAAGCTGTAGAAAAATAAATGTAACGGATTTTAACAGAAAAAATTATCGTTATTTGATGAATTATGGAATTACAACGTTTTTATGTTTAATTATAACTTATAATTTATGTTTAAAAAGTTTATATTCAAATTTCATCACTTTATTGATATATTTGAATTCAAAATATGTGAATATTTTGTAAAAATACATTAATGAAATTTTAGTTTAATTATATATTATTAAAAAATTTAATAATAAAAATCATGGAATAATGAAAGGAGACATATTTATATTTTACACTATCATATATTCTCTATTTATCTACCAATACATACCTTATATGTAAATTTATAAACCAAAATGATTGAAAAATGTGTTTTTGTGGTTAAGGATAAAAATATTAACAAAGAGTTAATGTAAAGAAATATCTGTTGAAATGACCTATAAGATTTTTAAAATAAAATTAATGATGTTTGTATCAACATTATATAGTATTTATATCTAATTTAATCCAATTTTCAATAATGTGTTCTTGTAAGTGATTTTATAATATGATAATGTTTTGAACTATTACTAGACTTCCTCTCCCCCTTATAAAATGACACCCCTCCTCGCCCTTCTTTATACCACCATGTTTCATCTAGCTTAAAAACAAAAATATCTAATTCTATTATAAAATTCCCTATACAATAATTTTAGGAACCTTTATTTTTAAAATACCATTATAATGGTACATATAAAGTGATAGAATAGAGGGCTAATGAAGAAGAGGTAACCGTCCTACCCGACCTCTTTTAATTTATTTCATCCTCTAAATTTTAATAATTTATGGTATTCATCATTAAATAATAATGTATGTATAATAAAAATAGTGAAATTTTATTATGATCATTTAAGAAACTTTATCAACCCACTTTTCTAGAAAATGTTAAATGAAATCATCATTCATTCATACATGTGGACGAGCACCTCCGTGTAGAGTTATGATTCATTCTCCATTACCATAATTAGTGGATTGTTATTTTGATGTATTTAATGTTCATATATGATATTTATTACATAATTATACTTTTTTAATTATAAACTATTATCTACCTTGTAAAACCATGATATTTTATAAAATATTTCTAATCAAATAAAATTTTTGTTATGATAGCTTGCGATATACACCTCATTGAGTCTATTTTTTAAATATTGGGGATGAAGCCTCATTTTATTATTAAATAAAATACCTATTTTTGTCTTGGTATAGGGAGATATATTATATTAAATAAATCATTATATTGTATATTAGTATAAAGTAACTATTAAACTGAAATGTATGAATAATAATAAATAATTTATAAAAAATTTATATATAATATGAATTTATTTATTATTAATTCATTATAAATGGAAAAGAATCAATTGAAAATAAAATTGATTCTAGATTTAGAATATAGATTTTCAAATCTGATAAATATGAAACATTTATTTTGAGGCATTATGAATAGTTACTGTTTTAAAATTTACCACACTAGTAAAAGGTAAATCAGGCTATTATAAGTTAAATCAAAATTTTAATGTCATTATTTTTTATTAAAATTCATATTTTATGAATTCAATTATACCCCTATAAATATAAGATATAAATATATTTATTTAAGTGGTACAAGTCTAGGAAAATTAGAAATATAATTTTTAAGATAAACAATAATAGAAAATATTAGTATCATAGTTCTAAATTTATCTTATATGATCACACATAGGTACAAAAGAATGTGGAAAATGAATCTTAACGTTATTTTTTGTATTATAAAATAAATTTCATTATGTTAATTTATTTAAAAAATTTAGGAATTATAGAATTTTCTTATAATACATTGAGTAGAATGTTGGGAGTCATTTTAGTGGTTTGCTGTCCTTTCATTGGTATCTATCAATCCAATATTCAGCTAAATCCTTATAAAGAACTCTATGGAATGATGTATCGAACTACAAATTTTTTGGTTGATGCTAGTGAAAGGAATCTACTGGGGTCTAATCAAGAAGATAAAATGGATGATAATGTTAGATCCATTAACCATTTCATCAAGGAAGCTCAATGTTGATATAAAAGTGATGGTGGACGTTTTGAATATGATATTGAATTTTAAGTTGGTGAGAATGTTTTTTAGGGAAATTGATTCTTGGAATAAGTTTATGAGATTTAAAAAAATGGTAAATCAATTCCCTAGGTGTATCAGCTGCTTCAAGATACTTGATTGAGTAGGGATTGTAGCTTATATATTAGGGCTTCCAATGAACCTCTCTCAAATCCTCAAAGTGTTCCTTGTATCTCTACAATTTATGTATATAACTGACAATTAACATGTAATGAACATATAGTTTGTACCATTAGAGCATGGTATTTATTATGAGGAATAGGTGGTAGTAATATTCAATCATGGAGACAGGTTTCTACTGAACAAGACTACTCACCTGGTCAATGTTCTTTAGAGAAATTATAAATTTGAAGAAGCTACATCTAAACACGAGGATGTCATGATACAAATATATCACCATTTGGTTGTACAATATATATATATATATATATAATTTTTATAGTGAAATTAATTTTATTTTTTCTATAATGTATCACCTTGAATGTTTATAAAATATTTCTATTTAAATACTTTTTTTTAAAGTTTGCGATACACACAACCGAGAGTCCAAATGAACAGTAATATAATATACAATTATAACATAACCATTAAATTTTTGGGTATGAATAGGATTAACTAATTTATGAAAAAAGGTATATAAAAAATAAATTTATGGCTTATCAATAGATTATAAATGAAAATAAAAATCATTTCAAATTAAAAAAGTGATTTTTTTCAAAAAATGTTTTCATGTGCACATCATATATTTATCATTAAATGTTATGTTAATAACTAATGGTGAATTATTTTACAAAAATTTATATTTTATATATTCAATAATATTTTTTAACATTTACCTAATATTTTTTTAGGAAAGAGATGGGAATGATTCATGTTTTATACATAAAACTATATTTTTCTAAAAGTGATTTTCAACATGTTTTTTAAAATATATTAAAATTAATTTATACAAATTAGTGGAATTTAATTTGATAAAATGGATTCCAAAATTAGAATCATAAGGTCCAGATTTAATAAATTTTTTCTTTTTATTTTTATGCATTATGAATAGTAACCATGATTAAATCTATTAACATGGTGAAGGGAAAATCAATTTAATAATGGTTAAAAATAGGTGTTAAGGTCTCCCTTTTCCAAACATATTCCTATTATATGAAATTAATTTGTCCCTTATCACATAAATATTGAATTTTAATTTTTAAGTGAAAATTTTCTCTTTGAGAATGACCTATATATTATCTATGTCATATAAAAATATGAAATGACACTCTCATACTTTTAAATATATCTTATGTTTTCACGTAGGAACAAAATAATGTAGTGGATGAAAGCAGATTTTTATTTTGAGAATAATAAAAATATTTTAAAAATGGTAATTTATTTATAATTTTACATTTTATATAATTACCTTAAATACTTACACAACACTAACATAATATTTTTCCATTAATTATAAAATAAGTTAAATAATATTAAATATATTATATATAATAAAATTTTGGTCAATTATTTAAATACATGAAATTTTTAAATAAATATTACATATTATGATTACTTTAAAAGTTTATATTTAAATTAATTTTATTTATTGAAGTATTTGAAGTCAAATCAATTAAATAGTATCAAAAATGAGAATAATGATATTGTATGAAAATAATATATTATTAAATTATTTAAAAATCATATAATTTTTTAAATATTAAAATGGTGATAATATATGGTTTGATATTTCATCCCACTTCTATTTATGATACAATTTTGATCATATAAGTAAAATTTTATACCCTTGAGAGTGATAAAGATGTTAACATAGTTATGGAAAAAATAATTTAATAAAGGGGTAAAACCAAATGATATGGTTTAAAATATCATATGAAAATAACACAATTTTATTATATTATGGTGTTTATACAAAATTCTACCATATATTTTATTCTCTATCCATTTGGTATCAGTTTTCTTTATAATTTATTAGGTGACTGTAAATATTTTTTGTAATTCCTAGTGTTTCCTGTAAATCCATTATAAAAGGACAACCATTCCTTTTCATTACTACACAAAAGTGAGTGTAATAGATCAATCAATACATGAAAATAATTCTTCTAAAATTCCTTATACACAAAATATTTGTTCTGGTATCCGGAAAATACCAACCCTAAGTTCCATTAGAAAGGTTCTAAAGGAGGTCTATCGAAGAATGTGTAATAGTCTTAACTGACATCATTAAATTTAGTTCCACTTTTAACTCCACAGAATCAGTAAAATCTATAATAATAAATAAATAATTTATCTTAAATATAATGATATTTTGTTATGATAGTTAGAGAATAATTATCCATCATCTTTTCTATCAAAAATAAATTTAAAGTATCACACTAGTTTACAAAAGAGTTTTAGTCTCTACCAAGAGATACAATTCATATTTCATCACCGTATTATATGGATTGGTATTTTGATGGATATAATTTTTATATATGATATTAATGGAATAATTTTACTTCTAGAATTATTATTTAATATTTAACTTCTTTTTTTCCAATCCGTTGGAAAATGATAACGTCGCTCATTCGTATGTATGGACTACCACCTCCACGAAACAATGTCATTCAATTTTCATTAACAATTTACATAAATGATAATAAGTACATATTTAATGGGAATATATTACATATACGATATTAAAATTATTCATTAAATTTTAATTATTATCTATATTTTCTTTTTTCCATCCATCAAAAAGTGAAAACAGCATGCATGCATATGTGCAGCCCACCGTCTCCATGAATGGTGTAATTATTGTTCTATATTTATATTTTAAGGATTACTATGAATAAATTTATAATGAATATATATCACATTTATAAAATGTATTAATATAATTATATTATTTTATAATGATAAAATTATGAGTAGAAAAACTACAAAACTAAAACATAAAATAAAAATGAAGTAGTTGTTACCCGAAACATTAATTTTAACATAGAATTATTAATAATCGGGTGATAAAATATTATAATAAAATAATATATGGTATTATATATATATATATTATTATTTGGAATATATTTTTAATAAACATATATGTATTATATTGGTGGTTCATACACATATGATGAAATTCAAACCAGAGGTAAATGTTCATTACACAACTTCATCATTATTCAAGATTGTTTATGTTTAAGTCAATATTGGGGGAAATATTTGATAATTATATATATATATATATAATATATTTTATTCTAAAATTTTTATTTAAAAAAAATGTTTTTAATTTCATTTTCTTACCTTTATGTAACCAAGAATCAAAAAAATGTTTGTATGAAAAAATGACATGGGTTTTCTACTCTGTTGAGAATCTTTCTCTTCGATGTCGATGTTTTCCTAAAAAAATCAAAAAATATATTTCAATATATAATAAAATTATTTATTAATTATATAATTAACCATGTTTTACTTTTTCTACAAAACCGATTTAATGGAATCCTGTTATAATTTTTCGATCAATATATTTTTGGCCATTTTAATATAGTGTAAATGGAATGTTTTTGAACTTAAATGGAATGAATGAAAAATACATTTATCATGAAAAATCACATCATAGAAGAATAATTTAATATCTTACAAGGATATTTTAAATTAATTTTTTTTCCAAAATATTTGGGAGATTTTAATATTTTAAATATGCACTTTCAAAGTGAAAAGGGTCACTTATTCATGAAATTTTCATGTAGTATTTTTAAATTATTTCATGAGTTCTAAGATCCATTGTTTAATATTATAATTTTATGAGGTTATAATCCTATATTAAAACTCACCATATTTTTCTAGATGGTTTATGATAATCTATAATGAGAAAATTACTGATATTCCTCATGCAATTTTTAACAAAACATAAAATATTAATTTCACAGAATATTGTTTAAGTTATATGGTTTATTCTTATTATGAATGAATTGGAATTATTAACTGAAGAGTGGGTATTGAACATAAATAAATCATTAATTAATTAGTTTATACAAAGATACAATATATACTAAGTAATTGGTTGTGGACTTTCCAACTTATATAGATATGTTTCTAGGAGGCGCCAAGGGTATTTTTTGATGTCATGGAAAAAGGTCTCGACGATATGTTTAGATGTAAAAAAAATAAGAATTTCATCATTATGAAATACCTTATTTATGTAAATCTGTTTATTTTAAGGTTTTTTTTATCCATGGATATGTTTCAATCTCAATTGACTATTTATATGGCTTTATTTGAAGAACATTTTTTCCTACCATATTATTTATTCATATTTAGGTTCAACTGCAAAAATTCCCGTACAGAGAATCTAATGTCACCCATTGATTATATTTAATTTCCATATGATAAAAATAAATGTGTTATGATTAATAGTAATGGTTATTTTAGTGGTAATAAATATGACCCCAAATAAAATAATATATAGTGTTTTATGTTTTCAAATGAAATGCGGGGTTCATGTATATATCTAGTTCACCAAGATTACTAAAATATTTGATCCTTCGGGATATGAATTATTTTATTTATAAAAAATTTAATAAATAAACCAATATATCGGGGATAATATCATTTGGTTCTTAATATACCTTCTTCTATTTCGAGCCATTGGAAAATGATAACATCATTCATGTGTATGGGAAGACAACCACCTATATGAAGCGATGTGATTCGTTTTCCATTTCTAATTTACATGGATAGTAATAAGAATAAAAATAATCAATTTATATGATACGTATGATATAATAAGTATTATGTAAAGTTTAATTATTATTTAACTTTATTTCATTCAATCTATGGAAAAGAAGAAACATCAGTCATGCATATGTACAAGTTACCATCTCCATGAGGTTATGTAATTCAATTTCATCGCCACATTATTTGATTTATCATATAATAATATATTATAAAAATATACCATATTTATCATTGTTAAAATTATATATTTTATGCAAGAATTTTCAAATTACCCAGAACAGAAATGTCAAAATGAAACTTCAATGAAAAATGAAACATTTAACACATAGAAATAACAATTTTAAAAAGGTATTATTAATAAAAAGGGAATTGGAATATCATAAGTTGATAATATATAATATTTTATGCATTTTAATGATTATTTTATAGAAAAAGAATAAATTTACATTTTTAATACATTACTTTAGTGTTCTTTATTTGCAGATCGAACACATGTTAAGGGATTTTTCATCTCACATTAATTAATGTGAGAGATATTTCAAATTAAACAATTGTTTTATTCTTATGGTGTTTTGAATATCAATGAAATAATTTTTATATTTTTTCCAAAAAATTATTTTTATTTTAAAATCAATATAACTTTTTCCCTTTTAAGAGATCTTGAATTAGATATTTCCAAATTTATAATGGTTTATCATCTACAATTGTCTTTTGTGGGACATATGTTGTTTTATAAACTTATATTCATTTATGAGGTTTATATACACTACTTTTAAATGTTATATCTTGAATATACTTATGCGCATTATATTTAATGTTTTTATCTTATTATTTCGATGGTATTATTATTCAAAAGTTACCAAGGTGGTAAGGGATACATTTTTCAAAATCATTTTAATTGGATTATTTATGGATGGATTTACATTAAGGTGGATTATATAGTATATATATTATAAACTAATTTAATTTTATTATCGACCAATTTTTCATTGAATTATTATGTAATAGTACCATTTTCCTCTCTTTGGTTATTAACATTATCTTGAAATAGTTTATAATAATAACATATATTATTTATGTCATTAGACAAAAAACATTTTCATTACAAATTCATGTTTTCGAAAAATGTTTTCAAGAATGTTTTAATATTATTCTATTATTTATAAAATTTAATTTTATATTTTTTTCACATGACATAAAATTTTAAATATGAATTTTCATAACATTTTACATATATGATACTTTTTACATTTTATGGAAAATGTGAAAGGAATGATTGTTTTATCACACATGAGATGATATTAATTTCACACCATCTTGTCTATTCAATGATTTTAATATTAACTTATCATATTTTATGGTTCCTTTTAAATTAAATGTTATTCATAATATTTTTAAATAAAATATTATTTTAAATATGTTATTTGAAAATGAAAATAGATTTTTATTCGATAGTTATTCAAATGACTTTTAAATAAAAAATTTCATCTAAGATAACATCCTTTGATGATAAAAATGATTCACTGGGGATATGATCCAATGATACCACCATTACCAATTCTCAAGATATATTATTTAAATTGTGATGAGATATTATTGAAACACTTTTTTCTTCAACATGTTATGATATTATAGAAGGATGAAATGTTTATGAACCCCATTTTCTTTCCATGGGCTTTGATATATTGATATGAGGATTGTTTTGTGGTCTTGTGGAACACATATGTATGATATTAATTATGTGATAGGTTGTCATAGAATTATATATCCCTAATTTTTTTTGTAAAGAATGTTATATCATGGGATGATAAGGGATTGAATGGGTTTTAGACCTAATTTTGTATGAGACATTATCCACTATGATAGTATTAAGAGATAATATTGACTTAGAATATGATGGAATAAGTACTAAAACCAATCCACTATGATAATATATGTAGTGATATTTTAATAATTAAATGTTTATCTATTCTTATTACAATGTTCTCTTAACATAATTATTATGTTCACGAATTATAATATATTGGAATCTCTTATATTTACCCTTATCAATCATCTCATCTCACCATTTCTCATGACTTCATTACCCATGATATAATGAAATTTTAAGTATATTATTCCAATTAAATGTATTTGATGATAATATATTAGCAATAAAATATTAGTAGTATTGTGAACCAATGTTTTTTCTACCATTGTTTCAAGGACACTAAAACTCAATTATTTTCAATTGATTGATAATGATTTGAATTTTAAATGTATCTAAAATGATGTATTATTAATTTATGAAAATTTTGGTTTACTATAGTTATTATTAGTGAATAGTTAGTAAAATTTTGATACTATAAAAATGAAAATTTAGTTAGAACCCTAGGATAAACATATGTATAGGAGAAAATTATGATTTATGAAAAAATGGAATTCTTATAAAATAAATCATTATGTAGATACAAGCTAGTGGATGTGGTTCTGACACAGATGCACATAAGGGTAAAATATCTTAAAAGTGAAGATTGGGTATTTACATGATCATAATTGGTACATAATGGACCTAAGACTACACATAAGGATATACCCTCATAAGGGATATGCCTAGATTAATTCACATTTCATTGTGAACCATTATAATGAATGTGATAAAAGAACTTATGGAAACATATGATATTAAATTATGATATGGGATAAATCTAAAGTATATTATATTTTAAATTATAATCTTGATCATAAGTATAGAGGCTTGGATGCTTCTTTTAGAGTAATTTTGTGATGGGATTTTATAATTATTATTAATATTTTGGATGAAATTTTTCGAAATAAAACATACTAGTATAGTATATGTTATAGTAAAAATTTTATTTTAGGGATAATGCATTTATATTTTGTAGACACAAGTTTATAGATATTGATAAAATTTATGGTAAATATGATCATTTAAATTTATTTAATTATGTTTTCTTGGGAAATTATATTTATTATATTTCATGAAAAATATTATCATAAAGATAACAATAGGATTGAAAAGTTATTTGGTGACTAAGTAATCAATTTTATTTTTGTATATGTATAATATATTAAAAAAATTATTTGATTTTATTAAGGTGCACAAAATTGAATAATGAATATTTAATAAATATATTGAATCTTATATGTACTTATATAGGATTTATGATGGTTTACGTTATTTTTATATTTATAGATAATATATGATCAAGGAATTCACATTTTTGGTATGTGACATTATGATCCACGTCATGCTGTATGTGGATAAATGTTAAAGATGATATTGGGAAAAAATTATTTGATATTCAATATGTTTTGGATATATAATTTAGTTATATATATTTAGGAGTTTTCTTAATGTAATTTATTTATAGAAATGATTATGTTGATATTCAGGTTTTATTGTTGTGGTTTTAGAGATTAATGAATAATATTTATCCATATTGGAATCCCTATCCCAACCATATTGATTTTAGTAAATATTTAGAGATACAAGTAATGAATTCTCTTTATTTATAGTTCTTATAATCTATAAAATGTTAATTTTATTTCTCTAGGATTGAAAAATTCATTTTTAATATTCATTTAATATAGTAAGAAATAATGTGGAAATTAGTCGAAGCACAACCAACATATAAAATAATGATTATGAAATGAAAGTATATAACTAAGTGGATTCTATAATGTTATCGATATTTTTTAAAAATTGATCCATAAAATTTTGGAAAAGGATCTTGAAATTAAAGCATTCCTTTTCCTTTGAATTTTGAGGAATTGGTAGTCTTTTCACCCCTCAATAATTTATCATTTTATGGTCATTAACCTTATCTTGACCATGTTCTTAACTAATCAATATTATCAATTAGAAATTAATTCCCTCTTCCATTTCTATATTTTAAACTCCCTCAAATTTTATCATTATCTAAAAACGTTATTATGTTTCATTAAAGGTAACATTTATGTTTCCCACCTTCCATTTTCAAAGGAAGTTTTTTATGCCACTATATTTTATAGGATTTTAATAATGGTATTTGGAAATACTAATACTTTGATGACATAGATAATATTTCAAGGGTGAAATTTATTTTGGGGTTGGATGATTTAATACCCTAAAAATTTAGTCCGTGTTATTAATAATCTCAGAATATTTATTAACATCAAATAACAATCATTCCTAGAATTAAGATGTATTATAATATTTTTGTTTAAATGGGATGAATATAAACAATATGGTGATTTGAAGGGTATTAATATGAGTTAACAATAGATGAAATATATTTATAATGGTCCTTCTCAATATAAAATTACTGATAAATTCTTAGGAAATAACCACAAAATTTTTATTTAAGTCATTTTACTCTTTAAAAATGAATTTTCTATAATAACGATTTCTATTTCATTTTGTGTGTAAAAATTATATTTAATTTCTAAAAAAGTTAATAATGTTATTTTATAAAATTAAAATAACTTTTAAATCAATATATCAAAATTTACTTATGGTGTGTTTTTTAATTTTTTTAAATGATATATTTTTTAGTAAATAGTGAAAAAATAATAATATCTCAAATACTATTATTTTGTATCATTAAATATTTTAATATATAATTCCAAATATATTTTTTATTTTATTATAAAGTAAAATATAATATAATTTATTTATAATAATATAAATAATTCTATTTTAATTATAAATATTCATGATTTTCATATAAGTTAATTTTTATGCATAGAAACTCATTTTTATAAAAACTATTTTTTATTATGATTTATAAATTTATATTATAATTCATTTTTTAAATATAAGATATTGGATCATGAAAAATTCATACCATAACCAGAATTGTTTTTCATATATGTATTTAATAGGCTTGAATTATTTTGGATAAAAATGAATATTAATATTGGTAAATATATGTCATCTTAGTAAAGGTAAAATGAGAAAAATGGGGTTGAAACATTGAGATAAGGTATGAAAATCAACCCAAAACATTTTTTTATTTCATTGTATTATATCAATTAGATGATATACATTATATTTTTAAATATATGGAATTCTGGTTCAATTTTCCATTATGAATTACTTTCATATTATTTGAATAAAGAAAATTTCCAAATGTCACTATCTTCCCTTTTAATTAAATTATATATTCACACAGGGATAATAATAATTTATAAATGAATATAATATTTATTTTAAAAATTATTAATTTATTTAAATGATGGTAATTTTTTTTTAATTTTTAGTTATGGTATATTTACATTAAATACTTACCCATCACAAGCGAACATCCTGTGTATGAAGTAAAAAAATCATTGTAAATAAATTTTAAAGCATAAAAAATAATATTTTTTGGAAGAATTACTTTTTCAAAAAAAATTATTGTTTAAAATAATGCATGATTTGTGTTATAATTTTTTTATTTTAATTATATACCAATCCTGATGTCATTAATTTTGAAATATTTTAATAATTATTACAATGCCTTCATTGATTTTTTATTTAAAAAATATCTTGTTAAATGATTTAAAAATAAATAATAATATTCAAATAGGATAACAAGGATGCTGTTTGAACAAAAAGTTCATCGTTTTACTCTATGTATTGTAATTTTTAACTTCGTATTAAATTTATTAACCAAAATGACTGAAAAAGGTGTTACCATGGTTAAGGAAAAAAATGTTTATGAGGGGGGTTAAACTTAATAAATAAGGGTTTAAGATACATAAAACCATTTTTAAATCGAATTTTATGAGTTTATTTATATCAATTATGACCATTAATTATTAATTAATCCAATTTGGAACCACATGGCAATGAATGCGACATTATAATATTTTAATAGTTCTAAAAATTACAAGAGTGCCCTTTCCCTCCATTATAAAAGGATACCCCAAATTTCTATTATTTAAAACAAATTAAGCCCCCTGTCCAAATAAAATATAGATAAAATTTCTAAAATACTTCCCAAAATATCAATTATATTAGTTGGTACTCTTGAATACCATTCAAAGTGTATTTAAAATGGTATCTTGAGGACTACTGTGGAATATGAAATCATCCTACCTGACCTATATAAATTTACATCATCTTCTATCAACTATAAATATATGGTATTCATCATAATATTATAACATAAATATAAAACATATGCTAAAATGTTAATATGGTTACATAACCACCATTATCCACTCTATTTTCTACCAATTGGGAAATAAAAGTGTTGCTCATGCGTATATGTGGACAACTCCTTCCACATAAGGATATGATTCATTATCTATAACCGTAATTTTTTTTATAAAGTATTTAGTGTATAAATATGATATCTATTACATAATTATAGTTATTTTATTTTAATATATATTATATTCTAGCTTACATTTCCATTCAATGGATAATGATAATTTTGTTGATGAGTAGGTGAGGACTACCATCAACTTGAAGCAATGTGACTTTTTTTCTTCACATTTATGGTAATAAGGGTATATTAAATGCTTATATTTGATATTTATGATATAATAATGATTCTATAAAGATGGATTAATTTTTACTTTATTTTATTTTATTCAATTTAAAAGTTGAAACATCACTTCTATGCACGTATTGACTATCATCTACCCAATGTGATTTAATACATTATACATCAAACCATTATATGACTAATAATAATAGTTTATAGGATTAATCTATATTATTTTTCTATAATAATAAAAATTATGGATATAATGGAACCATGATAAATGTACATGGTCTAGAACCACAGAATTGAAACATACATGAAAAACCAAATTTTCCACAACAAAAAAGGAAAATTTTAATATCGAATTATTAATAAATTTTTGTTGAAATTTCATAAGGGGGTTATATTAGAGAAAATAGATATTTAAATGATTATTTTATTGAATTATAATAAATTTAAAAATATTACATTAGAGATTAATGGAATTTAAAAGAAATTCAAACTTGAGGTAATGGATTTCTCGTCTAACTTTTATTTTTATGAGACATATGCTATATTAACCCCTTGTATCCTTTTGTGATTTTTATGTTTCTGTTGAATGAATTTTATGATTTATTTCATAAATAATATGGGGATTTTCTAATCTATAAATGATTATATCTTTCGGGATGTTTTTATTCATGGACTATAAAAGTTGTACGTGTTTATCATCGCAAATTGTCTTCTTAGGGGGTATGTTATGTTAGGAATCTGCCATTATTTTTTTGGTGAATATAAAACCACTTTTACATATAATATCATGAATACACTGGTATTCAAGATATTTAATTATTATTTTTAAGTTATCATTTTAGATGGATTATGATACAAAAGTTACCAATGCAGTAAGCAATTTATTTTTAATATCATTTTATTCAATATTTTTTAAGATTGAATTCAGATTTATAGAAATTAAATATCTTTATCATATTAAAAAACATAATTTTATTATCCTCTATTTTTACGTGGAATTTTCATGTAACAATTATAATTTATCATATTTGGTACTGGAAATGTTCGATAAAATATTTTTAATAAAAACACACATCATTTATCTATATGGTTGAAAAAACTATTTGTTCGATATATATTTTTTCTAAAACTTAATTCATGAATGTTTTTATTATTATATAATTATTTATTAAATTAATTATTTCCCATTTTTCTATTTCTATAAATATTTTTAAATATAATATTATATTCTTTTTCCAAATGTGGTACTTTGTACTTTTTTAACAAAAATTAAAATACAATCATCGTTTCAATACACACTACATAAATAACATTTCATGCCGCAATGACTAATAAATGATTTTAAGAATACATTATATATTTTCATGATTTGATTCCATTAAAAAATTATTAATATTATATATTTTTTATGATTTTAAATAAGGTATTTGAAATTAAAAATGTAATTTTCTTCATGAAATATTAAAATAATATTTTATATAAAATTTTCATCTTTGATAAAATAATTAGAAGTTAATAATTATTAACAATGGATATTATCTAATTAAATCAACTATGTTATTTCTATATTTAGTCTCGGACTAAGATAGTTATATTTTTATGAAGCCCATTTATTTTCCAAAAGATATGCTTTGATGAAGTGATGAAACATTTATACAACCCGTTTGCTTTCCCTAGGTTATGATATGATGATAAGATGATTGTGTTGTTATCTTCTGGGAAACATATGTATGGTTTTCATTATTTCATTGGTGGGACGTGAATGACAAATCCCACTATTGAATTTAGAAATCAATGATATGTCATTATATAATAATGATGAGAATGAGGAGTGGAATGAGTTCAGTAAGGGACCTTATCCATAATTAAAGTCTTGAGAGTGAACCCTGACTAAGGATATGATTGAAAGAAGAGTGAACCCAATTCACTATGACAGTCTTATCAGCGAACGTTATGGAAATAATTTTTTATTATTATGTGTATTTAAGAATATTATGAATTATTCTTGTGATATGTTCTTATAGTTCAAGGATTTTGATTCTCTTTTGATTCGTGTCTTATGAACAACTATTATTCATTTCATGACATAAGATTATAATAAATGAACTATTTTGTTTTATTTGATATGATTATGATCATGTTTTCATACCCTTATTATTATAATCACTTTTGATTAGTGTTTGATTTCCACTTTGTTTACCCTTGTTGAGAATATGATCTCACCCTTTCCTAGGTTATTTTATTCCTAGGATATAAAGAATGGTTTTATGTTAGTTATTCATAAAAAGGGTATTATATGTGATGAAATATACGGTATATGATGAATATATTATTTGATCTAGTTGTTTATGTATGTAAGATTAAATATAAAGTAAACCTATACAGTTCTAGAAAGGATTGTAATGATTTGTAATTAATATTCATCTAAAAGGATATAATATCTATTTATAAAACATTTGGGTCGCTCTATATGTCAGACATAACAATGAAATAAAAATAATTATAGGAATAGATTAATACATTAACAATTTGAACTGTGGGAATTATATTTCCATGGAATACATTACAGTTAATAAATTCATGGATTAGAATAAATGACATAATAGTGATGGAATTTATAATTACAGATAGAATAAGAATGCCATAAAGTCCACACAACAAGATATCATATATAATTTAGTAATTATTATACTGAATACCAAACTATTTTTTCCCATGCAACCTAATAAATCATTTAGGGGCCATGTAATTTTGATCCCCAACTATCACATAACATGTTCAAGACATGCATCCAATGACCAAAATGGATAAACAATACATTTCATAATGTTTCCTATGTGAACTCATAAATTAATCAAGGTTCTGTAATCAATAGTAATTGAAATATAATTAAAAGATATATGAAATGTTTTTATTTCCACTTTAATAGAATAACACAACAATCTCGGTGAATATTTAACATTTAACCTTGAAACTATGAGATATTCATAATGTAATAGAATGTAATTTTATAAAGGTATTGATAATTATGTAATGGGGTGGTTTAATTTCATGATTCCTGGATATAAATAAAAAGTAATCTATAAAATTATATTAAAATTATTTATTATGGTTTATAATGATATTATGAAACTTCCAAAGCATGTCCCTTTGGTTCATCAATCCAGGTGTTTTATAAGGCCCATTTTTTGTTCCCCAAGTGAATATTGTGTTCAAAACCAACTATGTTTTTTTGGGTTATTAAAACAAGTTACATATAATCTAAATCACATATCAACATTTAGTATCCTTGTGTGGAATACATTTCAAAAAATCTACACACTCTTTACCATGCCAATATTTTGGATCTTTTAGATTTATCCCTTGGGTCTACACTAATGTTTGAACATTATAGTAGATCCTGAAGGTTTAATACTGAGAATGTTTTTTGATATCTTATTGATAATAAGGTAACGAATTCATAAAAATTTAGAATAACTACATTTTACCTTTAAATTAAAACTAATTTGAGATTATTACATAAATAAATGATAATAAGGGATTTATGAACATTATATCAACATAATAAAGGATTAGGAAAAGAATATAATGATATGGGTGTTGAGGAAAGGTATTTTAATGGTAAAAAATTGAAATATTTCAATATATATTTGCATATCTAGTCAATGAGATGGAATGTGATTCTGGGTATCAGTGTACCAAGAATTAATATTATAAAAAATATTAAATATCCTTTATATTTTATGCACGTTGTTAATTAATGAAAATGGGATAACTCTTAAACCAACAATTAGGTCACAAATATGATAACACAATTGGGTATAAAACATTGTATTTACCTTAAATGTGAAATAAAATTTGATGAACCAATCTTGACATACATGGAAATTAGATTATGTATATGAAATACATAATACATTAAACAAACTGACACCCAATGATTTAATTGGTTTAGTGCCTTTGGAACCAAGGAACCCAAAGACAAAGTCTAGTGAAATATCTTCAATGTTTCCCACAATGATATTCCCAATTAGGAATCTGACCTTAAACAACTCTTTATGACATGGGGAATGGAAAACATTAGAAATAGTGAGATCAAATACCCAGTAAAGGTTAAAAAGGAGTTATGAAATATATCATAAATACACGAGTATAATAGTATGAAGATTATACCACACATCTTAGAGAAAATTATCTTGATTCAAAAAAATTCGTAATACAAAAATCATAAATAAATAAATTTGACATAAAACATAGAATTTGGAAAATCACATAAACATAGGAAATAATTCCCATCATTATGAAAAATCACTTTACTAAACCAACTTCATTCCTCATTCGGCCCTATATTAATGATCTTGGATTACATGCTATTTCATCCCTATATTACCGAACTAGGTTTACATGCCATTACATCCTTTTATTACTTAACTATTTTTATATCCCATTCCAGCCATGTATTACTAATGCGAGTTTACCAACCCTGTATTACCGAACTGAGATCAATTTCATTTCGTTTAGGCCTATATCATGAGATATAAATCATTATCCAATGCACTGGAGGGATATATATAGGTCCAAGTTAGCTCATAATGAAACCTATACCAATGTTTGCTATAATAACATAAATTATTCATTATATTATAGCCAAATGGGTTTCACCAACATCATTCCATCATAACATAATCCATGAAAAATAAATTGAATTAAAAAACATCATTACTTGTAAAAATAATAAAATCATAGGAATTATAGGGATAATATACTTGAAAAAATGTCCCCATTAAAGAATATATAGCATCAATGAATGTAATATTAGATGTAAAATAATTTTGATAAACACTATAAAATAATTGTTGAGGAAAATATCATTTGTTTTTTAAAAATGTTTTCTTTTCTCAAAAGGTCATGAAATTTTAACCAAAATAATTTTTGTGAAAATAACCTTGTAATATTTTAAAGGAATCTTCTAGGAAATAAATCATTATTAATGAAATAAATTCTTTTCATGTTGTAAACGTTAAAAGGAAACATTATTCTTTTAATTTTTTCAAAAAATATAAAAATTTCCTCCTTTGGAATAGAAAAGAAATATTATTTTAAAACATTTAGTAAAATATAAAAAATTGATAAAAATTACTATTAATATCTATCAGATAATAGTAAACAATTATTGATTTTTTTAGAAAACAATGACTTAAATGATAAATAATCACCAAGGGAGATTTAAAATTAAACAATTATAAATATTGAACATATTGTGAAATAAATATTCATTAAATTATAATTAATAGAATAATATTCCTATTTAAATAAATTAAAATATAAAAATAAAACTATTCTTTATAAAACTCATTAAAGACATTCATGGGCTGTGTAAACATTACTCAGAATAAATAGATAGTGTATATGGAAAGTGTTTTAGTGAAATAAGGGTTAGACACAAATAATCCCTAACGAGAGGTCTAGGATCCTTCATATGTATTATCAAATATGGGGTAATGTATTGAACAATGTTATTAACTTGATCCAGAACCATATTTATATTTATGATATCTTATGTGATCATATTACCACCTATTTAATAATATTTCATTGTTACTATACTTTTAGGCATTATTTGCTTCATGTTTTATCGTATAAACCTCAGTTATTATTCATGGGATTGATTTATATGATTTATATAATGATAATAATGAAATATATATAAATCATATTTTTACATTATATAGATTTATATAATCATTATTTAAATAAGATCTTGGAGAATGAATTTCATCTCCTCGTGGAGATTGTGGGTCGTGCGTACTCATGTGCAATGATATAATTCAATCAATTATGAAATGGTGTGGATATGAATTGTATATATATTTTTATTAAAAGAATATAATGTTAAAATAATCATAAGTAACTACTATTTCCATCATTATATCCATTATAGTAAAAGTGGTGGTGAAAATTAGATTACACGACGGTGTGGAGATGGTATGTGGTACGTACACACATGTGGTGATTTAATTTTCCATACGATTGATAGAAGGTGGAAATTGGTTTTTCAATAATCATAATAACATATCATCATATATTTAATAGTTTAGTTATTAAATTACAATGGAAACAACATATGAAGTGTAAGTAAAGAAGAAACAATTTTGAAAGTGTTTGTAAGGAGATTACATCTTCTTCGATGATATCTGTCTAGATCTCCTCTTAGGAAGAATAGATTTCATCTTTTGGGAAGACAAGAACCTCTAGAATGTGGATAATAATGTATATATGTGAATTTGGTAGGGTATGGACAATCATTAAGGCTCATGGTAAAGTAAATAAATGTTGGAGGAGGTGCTAATTTATAATTATGGGGTGGGGCACATTCACAATCTCCCAAAATTTTAATTTATAACAATATAAAAAAGCATACAGAAACCTCTAAAATATAATATTATCTAATATGAGATGTGATATTATGTTTTTATCATAGAAAAATAAATATTATAAAAGTATTTATATCAATTTAAAACTCATCATTTTAATCAACCTTGAGTTTTTTTATTTTAACTATGTTAACAAGTTTGTGATTATTAAAAGAGAATAATTTTTAATTATTGGATTTAAATTTAAATATAAATGAAAAATTTATAATCTTTTAGAACATATAAATAATATATTATAATTTTAAAATTGTATTATGAGTTTTTAATTATTTAATTAAATTGTATTTTGACAAAATATCAATAATGTCAATTTTGATGCTATTCATTTCATGGATTTTTAAAAATATAAATATAAGATGTTATCCAAAAAAATATTTTTTATTATATCCATAAGGGGTCAAGGTAATCTATAAAATTCATTTTATTTATTAATTACTAGAAATTATATTTAGTTTAATACTTTTAATAATATTAATTTAATATTACCATTTATAAAATAATTACAACATTAGTTTTGTTTAATTATTTAATATAATTATCTATTGGTTAAAAAAATACCATGGAAAATATAAATCATCATGATTTAAGTGGAATATTTATTGTAAAATATATCTTATAGATATGACTATATTAAAAATGTTACATTTAATAAAATATGAATGTGGAACCTTTGGGATCACATAAAATAAAATATTATAACTTTTATAATTATTTCCATGTAGCTCCAAATGGTCAATAATAATAAATATGGTTTATTATGGCAAATATATAATTTACCTATAATATTTTGTCAAGTATTTTTTTATTTTAATTGAATTTATCTTTTTAATTAAAATTATTTTGTTAATTAATTAATTTCTTCATCATCATTGTATAAGCCTTTAAGGTAATTATATATATCCTTAATATTATAAATAAATTACCATGATACAGAAAAAATTAGATTTTGAATTAGTATTTATAGTTGAACTTAGATTTTTTATAACAATATATTAAAAATGATATAGTTATTAAAATTTTAGTAAGACATATTTAACTATTCTTTAAATAAAATATATTAAATGTCCTCATCTCATCCATTTGGATTCCAATGGATACCATTTCGACCAGAGTATAATATAGTTTGAAACAAAATCCCCATATAATATTAGTAAAAGGGTTAGAGAAAATTTATATTATTATTTTTACCCATAATTAACATATTTAACTTCTACCAAATTAATAAAAGTTTATAAAGTCACTATTCATAATGCCCAAAGAAATTATTTACGAAAATTGGACCCTCTAATTCAAAATATGGAATAATTTTTTATAAATTTTAATCATAGAAGTTGTGGTAATAAATTTAATATTAATCATGTGTTCAGAATGAGATAAATGTTTTAAAAGTTAAAACATGCAAAAGATTGTAGTGTTTTTACATCTATATTCAATGTAAAATTAATGAAAATGTCCTAAATTATATTAAAGAATAAAAATATGACCTATATATACTTTAAAACCATTTTAATATATAAATAAAAACTATAAATACATTAGATTAAGAAATAGTTTTTAATTAAAATGCAATTTTTTACAATTTTTCAAAACGCGAAACATTTCTTAAAAATTATAAAAATTCAATCAAAGTAATTTTTTACTCATATTTTTATTTTATTTTATCAAATATAATATAAAAAAGTGAGAAAACAATATTAATAATAGTTTTTCCAAAAAAATGCTGCAAAAATGCATTTTTTGAAAAATACTTCTTCTACCTGAAAAATTGAATTTGTTTTATACCATGTCTAAAAAAAAGTAAGAGTAATTTTAAAATTTATAATTAATATTATATATATATATAGTTAATAGAATCCATGATGTGTGATTTTAGTATTTTAAAAACTAATTAATTTTTATTTAAATTGGTTTTTATAAAAACATTCACTTTTATTTTAAAAGGGTTTTATTTTCATTTATAAATAATTACTAACCAAAGAAATAATTATATATATTTTTTGTGAAGAATATTTTCCTAATTCAGTTAATAATGGTCATACCTACCATTATAATGGATTGGTTATAAGGTAACAAAATAACATTTTGTTGTTTTCTTAAACTTGGTCTTTCTTGTAATGAAATCTATCAAAATAACTTGAAATTATATGTAACACAATCCCAACATAGTGTTGTGTATAACAAAATCTATGCTGTTGTTTCATATAGAGCAAGATTATCTTGGTGTAGCATACAACACAAGAAATAAAAAAATACCAAATATAATTATCGATGTTTTACATTCTACCCCCATTTAAATGAATTTTAGAATCTAATTTCATCTGGGTTATAAATTGATTCATACAAGAATGTTTCTATCATGGAAACCCACAGGCTAAAAATTCATAATTGGACTTCCTTTGAAAAAGTAGTGTTTGAAACAAAATAGTTAACCAATGTAACTCATAACAAAGTTTCTAAATAGGAGAACATAAGTTAAGATTTGGGCATATAAGAAATGTGTAAATAACAAAAGAGATTGATAAAAGTGACTCATCATTAGAAATTGGGTGATATAGAGAAAGTTAAAAATCACAAAACCATAAAATGAGTTGTCCTAGGATTTTTGGGCCCCTTTCTCATTGTTGGTACATATATGTATATTAATTAAATAATTTAAAAAATTAATTAATCAAACATTGACCTTAAGACATATTTATAAAAGTGTATCTATGGTGAATTCTCAGGGTTGGATCATAATTCTCCAACCACCAGTGAAGCTCTCCTTCCCTCCTCTTTTGGTGACCTATAGATGAATGATAAAAAACCTCTGGATCAAGCAGAAGTATTATGAATGCATAATCTTCTTCTAATCATTATGTGAGAATTTTCATCACCATTGATTGATCCAAAATAGAGGTAGGAATCTTTAATCGTGCTTTTAGCCACGTTTGGTTAAAATATTGAGCATGATTAATTCTCCCTCTTTGATCTGCATTAATTTGAACCTTTGTATGATACAATGTATTGAAATAAATTATCCTTTTTAAATTATTTCTTTTTATGACATGCTTCTCAACCCAATTTCCCTTCTATTAAATCATTTCCCAATAATACGTGGAAATAATGATTATAACCCATTTTATTGGTGATTCCCCCCATCGTTCGTTAAATTCTTCAGCTTTGGACCACGGGGTCACGATTCAACACTATTGGGAAGTGTTTGAACATGGTTAAACCCCTAGATATTTTCTAGTGGCACAAGAAACATCAAGATATATGGTTATGGATATATTGATAAATGAATGGGATGATGTCTACTGAATAGATCAGATCAACACTATGGGTGCGTGTTTGTGATCAGATGTTGTTTAGGATCGGGTCGATACTCCCTATTTTCCCGATTAGTGCATGACAATGATATGTGTAGTGAAGAGGTTTATTTCAAGGAGAGGTTCTGTATGGGATGTCACGATGGAGGCTGTTTGGTGTGGATTTGATGATTACTGAACTCAGATATCCAACGAGGTGGTCAGATGTGGTATATAAGACATGTATTAATAATAATAATTATTATTTTTAATAATGGAGAAGAGTTGATAAAAATTAAAGGATTATTTATTATTATTATTATTATATTAAATAATAATAATAAAGGTGGAATAAAATATGTGGTTAATTAAATTAATTTAGTTGAATTTAATAGAGGAAACTCGTTTTAAATTAAATGGATTTAATTTAGTTGGCGTTGTGCTGTTATTATATTAATTTATAATATTAATAATATTTGGAAGTTAATAAAATATGTTTGGTGGTTTAAAATTAATTAAGTAATTAATGGAATTAATTTAGGTGGAATTAAGAATGATTATATGTGGAATAAAAGTAATTAATAATAAAATTAATGATGTTAAAAAAGTTTAGGTGGTGCATGGAGAAGATGTTGTACATGCAGTTTGTACAATAAGAGGTGCCCACGTACATTGAGTGCGTCCCAAAAAAGATGATTTAAAAAAAATTATTATTATTATTATTATTATTATTATTAATATCGCAATAATGTTTTGGATCTAACTTCTTCATATGATATCTGATTGATAAACAATTATTGATATCAGGATCTTGTACTTGAGATAATCATTTTAACACAACTTTTGGATACATTTTTTTGGAGTAGTACATCTAGAAAATGAAACACCCAATAATATTTTTTTTATAATTATGGGATATTTTATAAAAAATATCTCCCTCATATGATTCAGTAAGGAAGAACTATATGTGATGCTATAACCCTAAAATTAAGGATGTCCTTTCAAGGCCAATTTCGGGTATTTAACTTGGTCTTGTGGCTCGACCCATGAAGCACAATTTGTGCATGATGCAGTAAAATGTGATTTTTTTCCGATGGGTGCCCAATTTAGGAAATTGAATAGTCTATACTATGTTTTTTCAATGAGAATCCCAACAGTGTGATATTTCTGGCCATATGGTTCTGTTTGATGATGAATATCAATGTAATTATTTTTTTCCCCTCACACTAGTGACATGCCTTTTGTATTATTCAGTACTTGGGCCGAGACATGTCATGAAGTACACTTACGTGCTATGTAGGGATAAATGGCTAGTAATTTGTGTTTTGGTGAGGACACGTCATAAAATTATAGTGGTACCACACTCCTAGTGTGTCCCCAACATTCCTTGTACCACCTTTGAGGAAACTTCAATGTTCCATATCTCATTCATTTGAACTCGAAATAAGGCCTACGAGTAGTCTATCCAGAGTGTTTTTTTTCATAGAACACGATGGAGCAGTACATAGTGGATTTTGATATATTATGTGGAATGTTAAGGGCACAAAACAATGAGGAGACACTTGATGATTACATTGATTATCCATAATCACTAGATCATTCTGAGCAAAACCCTCTAGCATAGTTGGGCTATGGAATTCACCGATGAATGTACCAGAGTTACCCTATAGTAGGTTAGGGTAGTGAAGTTCCCAATCACAGTACTTGGCTTATCCTCTTGTAGGGTTAGGATGTGGAGTTCCTTGGTGACGATACTGGGCTTACCCTCCAGTAGGTATGGGTTGTGATGTTCCCCAAGGATCTAACTTTATAGATGTAACCTTCCTATAGGGGAGTGAAGTGGAGTTCCCTGATGTCATCTTCTAGGTGTAACTCTCCTTCAGGGATAGGTTGTGGAGTTACCTAATGCCTATTTGGGCATAAACCTCCAATGGGATTGGGCAGTGGAGTTCCGTGATGATATTCTAGGGCATTACCCTCCTGCTGAGCTGGGAAGTGGAGTTCCTCGTAGACTATTAAAGTATGACCATCCCATTTCACCGGGTAATGGGATCCTTACCTAGAAATTGTATCCCCATAACATTACAATATATTTTTAAGGAATGGTTTGATATAGATTTGGACTCATGATAAATAGGGAGGCTTTCCCCACTGAGATGCATTCATGTGACGTCACCTAATAACCTGTGGGTGAGTCAGGGCCACCCAATGTAGATTGTATTAATTTATGCTGATTGATTCCCTTATACTAGTTTGTTTATAGAAGACTAGTGAAATGCTGGGAATTGTTAATAGACCATTTTTTGGAACTTTTGGTTACTTTTCATTTTGGTATGAGCTGTCAAATAGAGATCCCTTTACTCCATCGTTTGGGATTTATTGACTGAGAATATATATATATATATATAAATTTCATTGATACCCACTCCTTGGGTTTTCATACTCTCCTTCTAGGAGAGTTGAATATGCACAGGGAGTGATACATGATTTTCATTTCTCACTTATTGTAGTTGTATGGGTCTACTCTCATGCTATTGGTTGTAAAGGCTCGATGGGTAGCTCATATACTCACTTTTTTATCCCATTATTCTCTGATGAGCTTAATTTTACTCTTGTTAGGTTAAGATGAACTCTTTCACTATACCTTGTGTATCTACAATATTTCCTCTGAATTTTTATCTCTTACCAATATCCCTTCTACCTTTTGGGGCATTCTATTATGTATTTTTATAATAAACCTTGTATGGTATTTCCTGCATGTGTCGTGTCCTATCCAGAAGATGGATAGGTTTTTCATGACATTAGAGAATCTTAGTGATATCGGGAACTTGAATAGCATACCACGACTGTATATTTGGATTCATGAGATGGGATATCCCATATATTTCACTTTTCTAGTATTATAATATCTTATGACACATATCTGGTTTGCGAATGTATTTTTCCCTTTTACTATTTAGTATACACTACCAATCTCTTGTACTGTTTAGATGTTCATGCATGATTGGTTTATTAATAGTAGTGTTGTATATTTTAATTATTCCACTCTTCACTTTTTCACTTACTTGGTTGTGTGTGTTCATATAGGTACTTAGGAAAAGGTCTCCCAGCTATAGTTATTCCTTTGGATATTGTTTCCACCCATTGTCTTATGGACACAGGCTTGTGTTAGTCGGGACATATGCTATAGATTGGGATGGGTCGTGATGAATTGGTATCAGAGAAAGTCCATTCCTTGGAGTTGTTGTTCAGTAATATTCCCTTAATGAGGATTTGTTGGGTTTGGAGACATAGTTTCAATGTATCTCGAGTGCGGCTCTAAGGCCAGGGAGTCCAGTGATTTTATGGGCGGCCAACATATCCATTAACTAGGATCTTTACTACATTCTTGTCGACTTAGAATTCCAAGACATTTGTTGTAGGGATTAATGTTAAATACATGAAATTGTATTGAGTATTTGACTGTACTTATTGATTCAACATAATTTTTTTGTAATATATATATATATTTTTAATCATCCGATTATAAAACTTCTTTATAACATTTAGGACGCCTCTGCAATGATAGTCATCTAGGATACCAACTTTGGTTCATAAATTTGATGCTATGAGCGACGTGGCATCAATTCATGGTCCATCCCACAATCCCCTACCTTCAGGTGGTTAGGTAGAAGCACCTCCACCTTTCGAGAGGTAGATCTTTCCAATAGAGCAGAATGAGGATGTATAAAATTATAGTGAACTCCGAGAGTTCTATAATTAGATACTAATATGGTTTAGTTAAGATATAGAACCACATGCGAAACATGATTTTCTAGAGTCAATGGTTCGTATCTTCTGTATTATTCTGACATCGATGGATAGGTGGTGCAAATTTCATCCATCTTTTTCCATAGAGAATATGGTCATTGGTGGAGCCTTGTTACATAGATGCACAATGAGTCGACACACTTGTGGGATGACTTCTAGCAGCAATTCCGTGAGGATTACTACCCCCTTTCTTATAATCATTCTAGATCAATGAGATTATAAATCATTAGATGGGGGGAATATGGTGGATGAGTATGTTATGATATTTAAAGACCTTATGTGCTACTCCCTTGACATGATCTGGGATGGCTACTTCTGAGCACATAAGTTTGAGTAGGGACTCCATAGAGAGACCTAAACCTACAATAGTGGCGCTAGTTGGAGTTACTAAATGACTAATACATTGAGATTATATACAATAAAAAGGAGAACAACATTATATAATATTAAATTATTAGGGAATCCCATGCTCTCTTAGTATTAGAATCTTTAGGGTAGTTAACTTCCCTCCACCTGACCCAAGTGGAGTAGGAGGGTGGAAATTTTCATTAGTCGGTGGTTTTCACTACTTTGATCCCTGAGAGTGTGAGAGAGTCCTAGATGGAAGGAATCAACTATGAGGTCTTACATGATAAGATATCCATAGGAGATGAACCATATGCATATTCTAATGTAGGTAATTACATCATCATGTTCCAAGGGGGAATAGTATTACAATTCATGTTACGTGAGGTAGTTATTTTGGAGTACCACACTTATCCCTTACCTGTACATACCAATGCGGGGAAGATGTATAGAGAACTTTAGAAGATATTTTGGTGGCCCAACATGAGATAAATCATAGATAATTTCATTTATTGGTGCCTCACATGTCAGCAGGTGAAGCCTAAGAACCACATTCTTATGGGAATATTATAACCCCTTGAGATCACAGAGTGAAAATGGGATGGCATATTGATGGACTTCATTATAGGGATTCCAAGAACAAACAAGATCTATAATGTAATTTGGGTGATATTTGATTGACTAATGAAGTTAGTACACTTCTTTGCTATCTTGGAACAGAGTTTGATGAAGATTTTGGGATTGTTGTACGTAAGAGAGATCATTAGCCCACATGGGGTACCCTCGATGACTATATCTGATCGTGATGTGTGGTTTACATCACGGCTATGGAGAGGACTAGATAAGGGATTTGTGGCCCATAGGTGGATGAGGAAACCCATTCACCCATTGATAGATGGGAAGACCAAGCACACTATATAGGTGTAAGAGGATATACTGATGGATTATGTATAAGATTTCGGTCAAATATCGAAGGATCATTATAACATCCCAAACTTTTATGAATAAAATTTCTTTTCGTTTAATGTATTATCGATATAGAAAGAACATGCCCTCATTTTTAATGGTTATCAAAAAAATATTATGTATCATTACCCTTTATAATATAGCCATTGAAAAATGATCACATGACTAATATATGTATAGGGTGCTTACAAATCATTTTGAATCAGAGCAAGGAAGTGATGGCCTTGACCAGCATGGTTGTTCCCTTTAAAGACCATTTATCATATAGTTCAAGGGAAATAGTATTTATGTTCTTATCCCTAGAGAAATCCCATGCTGAGATACCACAACTTATGCCCGAGCTAAACCATTTGTGGTAGAATTTCAGAATCATCCAGATCACGTCACAAACCAAATTCACTGAACGTCCCCATTAAAGCCCCACCATCGCTCACCATACTCATAGGGAATATTATAGTTTAATAAATTGATATATAAAATGAATCTAGAATTATGATTATTTGAACTATTTTTTTATAGAATAAATAATATACATTCATTTAATTATTGTTACTTTGTAAATTGTTTTTAAATAAAAAATAGTATATTTAGTTAATTTTAAAATGCAATTTATAAATAAATTTTTATGAATTAATGGATTTTTAATTAAATAATATTTTAATAAAATATTATTAATAAATAAAATTTTATAAAATAAAAATGACCCTATAATTTTTACAAATACAATTATAATTTTTATTAATGTTTGAATACTCTTTTTGTCAAAACCCATGAAATTTCAATAAATGTCAATTTTTATTATAAAACTGAAAATTAATAAATTTAGAAAATTATTTAGATAAAATAAATATTATTTTTGGAATCAAGATGTATAAATTATCCAACCATGAATATTTTATAATTTTCATAGATAGTCAAATTTTTGGGTAAAAATTAAATACCGAATAAATATATACTGTGTTTTATGGAAACATAATGACCCAATAGTGATGTAATAAAATAATATGAAAGGTATATTCTTCGAATATATTTTTTTACATTAATATATTTTGAATTTATATTTGTTTTATTAAATTTATAATGCCTTAGTGGACCCTCCAAGACTTATGAAATATCTTAACATTTTAAAATGATTTCCTTGAGAGTGTGACTCACATCCACATAAGAAAGCCAGATATTTTAATATGTTCATCCATGTTCCATATATAATAATTTTTTCCACTCCCATTTAGAAAAAAACTTGGTCAAAGACTATAGTATGGTTTGTTTTATTATTAGTTTAATGTGTAGTGTCCAAAACCTAAATAATAAATAATTCCCTCTCCATTCCTATATAATCCCACTCAATATCTCATTACTCTTCACTCAAACCATTTTTAGCTCAAAAAACCAACTCCCTCAACTCTCAATACCCATTAAAAGGATATATGAGATCCTAGGAAGCCTCTCTCAAGCCTCTCCCAAGCCTTTAGGATCACACATCCAAGTAAGGGATATCTTCATTTCAAATTTTTGTCCAAATTTATTTATGTTGTTATCCCCTTTTATTTTTCTATTCAAAATATTACGGTATGATTTATCACCTCCCCCATAATTCCCTAATTATTTTTAAATTATTCAAGACATCTTTCTGTCTCCTTAATACCTCCCATGTACACATGTTACCATGCGAAAATTTCGTAAGAGTTGTTCCATTTCTCTTATTTCGTCAAGTTTCTTTATTATGTTATGACATCAATTTCATAATTACATGTGTTGGGACATGTATATATATAACCCTACCAATTTACTTTTTAGTTAAATATGATTATATACCACTTTCTCCATCACTTAACATTTTTATGATATTTTATGTCGTATTGTTATGCTGCCAAAATTGCACCACTATTTTCCTTGCCAAAATCATCGTATAGTGAATTCCATGCCCCTTTCTCTATCAAGGGTATTCACATTTTTTCACATATACATATTGATTATATAATTTAATGTATTTATTACCCATTCCTTTATCATTTAATAAATGATTAAGTTGAATGATTCTATGTTATATGATCCATTTGTTACACTTATGCATGAAATGAGATGTTTATAAAGTATGCTCCCTGATAGTGCTCAAATGAATTGGATAATGTTTAGTATCATGATATGAAATGAGGAATCGAGTATTACTCATTATAATTCAAATTAAATTCGGGTTTAATCATTCCAATTCCAGTTAAATGAGGGTTTACTCATTCTAATCCACGTGCAATGAGCCTTGGTATATGCTAATATAATGTTTAATGTGGTTACCACATTTCCATGTTATGATAATCATGTTATATCATATCATTATGTTCATGTTTTTCTTGTGCTCCATTGATATTCCTATTTCCTAACATGTACTATTTTATTCATGTAATGCATGGTTTACTCTCTTATTGGGATTTATAACTCACCCTTTTCTTATGAATGTCCTCAAGTTGTCTCATGCAATGATAAGTAAGAAGGAATGTTGTGGTCATGTAGAATATGTTTTAAATAAATATGTTGTATTTTATGTTTTAGGTTATTATGAAATGTTACAAATTTCTCAGCACACTAGACCTCCCTATCCTCAAGGTTGTCTTATGTTCAAGTTTATGTAATAAATATTGTTTAAGTGTGTAATAATGTTCAAGGTTGTTATAGTTGGTATCAAAGGATAAGTTTAGTTTTTTTGGACTATTATTAGAAAAATTTAGTGAAATACTTATGGATATGACTAGGTATAAGAAATAAATCCCTAAATTTGTTGAGTATTGAGTATGTTGTTTATCAAGAAAATATAACCCTATCTGGATACGAACAAGTAGAGGTGGATCTGACACAGATGTATCTAGGGGTAAAACCCAAAAACACTACATTAAGCTGGACATGAAAGGAACTGGTGCAAGACAATATTCCTTTCATCACACATGGTTTGGAAGCCTCAGGGGATATGCTTTGGTTAATTCATAGGCTTTTTATGAACCATTATTAAGGGAAAAATATTTTAAGAAAAAAATCCCATAAGAATATACGTTAGGTGATAGATCATGGGTAACATAAATTGAAGCCTAGAAATTTATAAGTTATGGAGATAAATTTAATTTATATGTTATCTCTTTAATTTCATTGTATTCCACTTTAAGTGTTAAAATTTTTATGATACTAATCGCAAAATATTATTTTATTATATAAAATGGATGGAAATTTTAGTAATATGGCTAACATCTGATGCGAAGGGTAATGCGATGAATGTCCTAGTGAGATTCCCAATAAAATGGGATATCAAGAATAACATATAATGAGTATGACGAACCATTTATCGAAAATCATGATTAATTAATGTAATTTTGTAAAATTCCAATAGAAATAAATGAAGAGGAATATGACGTCTCTTGAAATTCCATCTGCTAAAGAAAATAAGGGGAACAAAACCTAATATCCTTCATGCAACAATTGTGGAACAACACAATAAGGTAAATGTCACAAAGGGACTAGGAGATGTTTTAAGTGTGTAAAGGAAGGGAAAAAACTATCCAATTTTCATGAAAGATTGGATAATGTGATGGATGGAAACAAATGTTCCATAAAAGTCATCTTACATAGTTCTATGCTATAAATGTGAAGATGTCAGGAATTATACAAGACAATTCTCTATTTCAAGGGCTGAGAAGAATTTTGAGCATCAAAAGTCATCATTATCAAGGGAGCACAAGAAGTCCCATGCTAATATGGATTATTATAAATGAATTACATGTAGACACTACATAAATTTAGTGTATGTAAAATTTATTTCAATTTATGTCCTACTAGTATATCTTTTATGTTTTCTATTAACATTGAGTCCCCAGTAGAAATAGTATTAAATCATTTGGGAATAAATTATATAATTTTTTTATTAGATGTTTATGTTTTTGGGAATGTTGTTCTTGAAAATATTATAAGTAATTCTTTGATGTAATTTGAGAAAAAAATTAAAAACTCATTACCTATGTCTCAAGGAAGTTGAATGTTAATGAAAAAACTACCCCACACATGATCTGGAACTAACATGTATAATCCTTGCGTTGAAAATTCAGCAACATTAACTCATTGGAGAAAAATTTTAAATATATACATATCTAAAAATTCTCATGTATATATTCACAAAGAATGAGTTGAATACACACCAACGAAGATGGTTAGAGATGATCAAATACTATTACTACTCAATCCATTACGACCTTGGGAACATGAACATGGTGGAATATGCTCTATGTATAAAGGACTCGTTGATTCTATAATTAATGAGAATTGAAAAGGATCTCATATTCATAGATTTTATGAAGATGGACATTGGAATCATAAATAAGAGAAAATCATCAATCCTTTCACAAATTATTGCTTAACCATTTTTTTTATAATGATTAATGGATTCTCAAAAATGATTTTACGGGAATTCATATGAAATTGGATACTATTAGAAAAGGGAAATCCTTGGAGTTAAATGTTAATGATGAAGGAATTTTGAGATTTGGGTAAAGACTCTGTGTTCCCTCAAATATGATGAATGAACTTTTGGAAGATGCACATAGTTCAAATTTCTCCATTCACCTAGGAAAAACAAAAATGTATTTAGATCTCTAAGAGAATTATTGGTGGGATAACATGAAGAAGGACATCATTAAGTATGCATCAAAGTGCATATAATGTTATCAAGTAGAGGGTGAGGGGAAAAAGTCTAATGGGATGATTCTACCATTACCCACAACAACAAGTAAATGGGAAAACATCACCATGGACTTTGTTATCAGACTTCTGAATACATCCCAATAATAAAATGCTATCTGGGGTTTTTTTGGATTGTCTTACAAAGACTGCACACTTCGTTGAAATTCTGGAGGATTTTTCATGGGATCAACTGGAATAGATATACATCAAAGAAGTTGTAAGGATACATGGAGTACCACTATTGATTTGTATCTGATTGAGATCCAATATTCACCTATATATTTTAGAAGAGTCTCCAAAAGGAACTGACTATTGTGATAAACATCAGTAAGGCTTATCATCCTCAAACTGAATGCCATCTTTAGCAAACTATCCAAACATATGAGGACATTTTTAGAGAATTCCCAATGGACTTCAAAGTAGTATGGGATAAACATATTACTCTGGTTGAGTTCTCTTACAATAATAGTTTCCAATCAAGAATCCAAATGGTTCCTTATAAGCCCTTTGTGGGAAGATTTGAAAAACACCGACATGTTGGGATGATGTTGGGTAGAAGAAACTTCTTGGTCCAGAAATGGTCGAAGAAATGGGGGAAAATGTTAAGACCATATAGTAGTACATTAATGCTGCTCAGAGGCATCAAAATAGCAATGTTTACAACCCGTTATGAGACCTAGAGATTGATGTTGGTGACACGGTATTCCTCCACATATCACTATGGAAGAGAGTTATGAGATTTTGGGAATAAGAGAAATATTAGTCCAAGGTACATCATCCCTTTTGAGATCATTGATTGCATCAGAGAAGGGGCCTATCAACTATCCCCCTCACCAAACCTATGTCAATTACATGATGTATCCCACGTATCACATAGGAAGAAGTATATACCTGACCCATCACATGTACTCAATCCAGAGGTGGTACCATTGGATTATTACCTCTCATATGAAGTGAAGTTGGCGGAGATCTTATATTGTTGGGAAATGGAACTAAGAAAGAAGACAATGACCTTCATCAATGTTTTTTTGGAGAAACAACATGTTTGACTAAGAAACATGGGAATTGGAGGAAGTGATGAGGAAGAGTTGTCCTTATTTGGTTTAGTGTGGGAAAAGGAAATTTCAAGGGTGTAATTTTTAAAGGGGGAAATTTTGTAAAGACTCGAACATTTATGAGTAAAATTAATTTTATTTTAATATCTTAGGGATATTTAAAACAAATGCACAATATTTTTATTGGGATTCAATAACCATTATGTATCATTACAGTTGATATATTGTCGTTGAACTATAATCATAGGACTAGTATATATATATAGGGTTTTAACATATCCTTTTGACTTAAATAAAGGGAGTGAAGGCCTCGACTAGTAGGATCATTACCTTTGAAGCCCATTTTTCATATCTCTTAATGGAGATATAATTTCTGAGCTTTTCAATAGTATAATCCCATGTTTAGATCCAACAAATTAATCTTGAGATAAACCGTTTACTGGAGAAGTCCAAGCTCATTGAGCTCACGACCCAAACCATGTTAACTGAATGACCCCAAGAAAGCCCCACCATGGAACACCAAACTATTAGGGAATATTATGGTGTAATAATGGCATATGTAACAAGACCCTAAAATTATGATTATGTGCATAATTTCGGTATAGAATAAAGAATATACATTAATTTCATTATTGTTACTTTGTAAATGGGTTTTAAAGCACAAATAATATTATTTGTTATTTTTTAAATTAAATTTTGAAATATATTTTTATGAAATAATGGATTTTTTAATGAAATAATATTTTAATAAAATATTATTATTAAATTATTTTTTATTAAATATAAATTATCACATAATTTTTATGAATACAATTATAATTTTAACTAATGTTTAAAAGATATTTTTTAACCCATTAATTTTGAATAAATGTTTGTTTTTTTAAATTGAATATTAAAGTATTTAGAATTTTTTTTTGATAAAATAAATATTATTTTTGGAATCAGGATGTTGAAATTATGAAACAATGAATTTTTAATAATATTCAATGGCAGTCGAACTTTTGGATAAAAATTAAATACCAGATAAATATATAATGTGTTTTATGAAAACATAGTGACCCAATTGTGATGTAATAAAATAATATAATGTGTTTATTTGTAAAATATATTTTTTTAAATTTAAAATATTATGATTTTAGATTTGTTTTATTAATTTTATAATTCCATACTGGGCCTTGCAATACTTAAAAAATATTTTAACAATTTAAAATGATTTCTTTGAGAGTGTAAATAACATCCACATAAGAAAGACAAATATTTCAATATTTTAGGACCTTGGAATTTTAAAATAAATTTTCCCACTCCCCATTGGAAAAACCCAAGGGAAAAAACCATGGAATGTTCTTTGGTTTTTATTAGTTTAATGTGTAGTTTACAAAACCTAAATAATAATGAATTCCATTTAGTTTCCAACATAAACCCACAAAATCTCCCATTTATCTTCACTCAAAACATTTGGATCTATAATAAAATATTCCCTAATATCTCTATAATACTCTAATTGTTCCCCAATCTCCCAAAGAAGCTTCTATCAAGCCTCTCCTAAGCCATTGGGATCACAGTTCCATGTAAGGGATTTCTTCCTTTCACAATTTTATCCAAATTTCTTTATGGTGTAATCCCCTTATATTCTTTAATTATAAATGTTGTGGTATGATTTCACACTACCCATATACTTCCCTCCTTATGTTTTAATAAGGATATACCCCTTTATCTCTTTTTAATCCCTCCCATGTACACTCATTACCTTGCTGAAATTTCATAAGAGTTATTCCATTTCTCCTATTTCTTCAAGTTTCATTATTATGTTATGACTTATGGTTGAAAATTCCATGTTTTGGGAAATGTATGTATATAACCCCATTGCTATCCTTTTAATGTAACATTAATGATATACTCCTTTCTCTCTTATTAACCATTTTTATGAATTTTTATGTCTTGTCATTATGGTGTAGAAATTGCACCACAATTTTCAATACCAAATTCATCATGTAGTTAATACAATGCTCATCTCTCAATCAAGGGTTTTAACCAATATTAACATATATATATTTATTATATAATTTAATTTATGAATTAATAATTCTTTTATTATAGAATAAATGATGATATTTAATGGTTCCATAATATATGATCATGTGGCACACTTATGCATGAAATGAAATGTTTATAAAGGGTGCACCGTGATAGCACTTTAATGCATTAGGTAATGTTCTGTATCATGATACACCATGTGAAATGAGGGTTTACCCATGATAATTAAAGTTAAATGAGGGTTTAATCATCCTAATTCAAGTGCAATGATGGTTTACTCAGGCTCATCCACGTGCAATGACCCTTGGCTCCTGCTAATATCGTTTTGTATGTGGTTTCCATATTTCCATGTTATGATAATAATTCTATATCATGCCTTTATGATAATTTTTCTCTTGTGCTCCATTGATATTACTATTTCGTAATATTTATTTTATTCATCAAGTTATTCCTTTTTTACTCCCTTACTCTACTTTATAGATCACCCTTTTCTTATGCATGTCCTTATGTTATCCCATGCAATGATAAGTACGAAGGAATGTTGTGGTCATGTAAAAGAATTTTTTAATAAATATGCTGTATTTGTGAATTTTGTTATGTAATTTTCCTAATTTCCCAACAGACTAGACCACTCAATCCTTGGAGCTGTCTTATGTGCATGTTTGTGTAATAAACCATGTTTAAGTGTTTAATAAAGAGAATGGTTATTGTAATAACCTAGCTTGGTAGAATTTTGTATTAAAATATAATCAACACTACCATTAGCATAACAAATTTTGAGGCCCTATATAGGGACCATGCATGTCACCCCTATAATGGATAGAGTTTGGTGAGTCATCTCTTGTGGGCTCAGAGTAGGTGTAGGAGACTATGAAGAATGTGTATGTCACTCATGAATGGATGAGGATGGCCCAGCGAATATAGAAACCTTATGAAAATCAATTTTATATGACCTTAGAGTTCGTACAGGGAGACAATTGTTTCGCACAAGTCTCCCTATGAGGAGGAATGAAAAGGTTCTTCTGGGGATTTTAGCTATCCATGAGGTTCATTGAGTCGTTCGAGATAGTGAATTGGATTATTGAGGTTTCCTACCACCTTACCCTACCCCAACAGCTAGAGAGGGTGCACGATGTCTTGCACGTTTCGTAGCTAAGAAAAAAAAGTACATTATCCAATGCATGTCATTGACTGGGGTGAGCTAGACATCGAGTATGGAACCACATTTATAGAGAACCAGGTGGCGATCGAGGATCGACATGAGAGAAACTTGAATGGATAGATCGTCACATTGGATTTCCTGCGGTGGTAGCATGAAAACGTGTAAGGGTGTTTCTAAGAGTGGGAGAGCCAGATACTTGCTCAGTATCTAGAGTTTTTTTCTTAGTTTTCCTTTTCAGGGGAATTTTTTTTGAAAAACGGAATAATGTAGAGACATGGTTTTTCCTTTATAATACTTTTAAATATTTCAATATATATTTCCGGGGCTAGGACATGAGACGGTGTGCAATTACAAGGCCCAATGTACCCAAAATTAATATTACAAAAATATTAAAAATATTTTATATTTTGCACAAGTAGTTAAATAAATATCATAGGATAACTCTTAAATAGTATATATAATAATAAATTAGAGACCATAATTTGGTCCATAACATGGGTTTTACCCTAGGTACTACATAAAATGAGTTGATGTGGGATGTTTAGATCCACTGATCATTAGTCGTGCATTTAAGTGGATGATCAAATTTAATTCAAAAAATAATTAATTTAACCTTGACCAAAAAATATGTTTATAAATATATCCCTATGGAGAATTAGCTGGGTTGTATCATTATTCTCCCACTTCCAAAAAATATCTCCTCCCCACCTCTGTTGGTGAACCCTTTTACAAATGAAAACAACCATACAGATCAAGGAGCATCGATGCACGAAGAATGAATGAACAACATCCAATCATTGCATGAGCGCTTTCATCAACAATAATCAATCCAAAACAATTTTAGGACTCATTAAATGTGATTTCGACCCATTCAGATTAAAAATTTATCATCACCAATTCTCTATATATAATATTTTTTAATATTATCCTTTTCATTATCCCATGTATTGAATTAAAATTTCCATTCAATTTATTTCTGGTTATTCCGTGTTTATCACCTTCTTTTCCCCAATATGAAATCATTATCCAATAACTATTAGCCACATATTCTTATCACCATTGTTATTGGTGATTTCCCCCCTCCTTTTTGTGTTCCTCATAATTGGACCATGTGGTCATGACTCGACTTGTCTGGGATTGGTTTGAACGTTGTTGAACCCCAAGATTCATTTTGGTGGAACAAAAAACATCTAGATCAATGGTTTGTGAATGATTGATAAATGAGAAAGAATGTGTTTGGTGAATGGACCAGATGGGCACCACTAGTGCATTTGTTTGATCAGATGTGGTTCGGGATCGGGTCCAAAACCCCCATTTTCTTGATTGGCGCATGAAAATGATGTGTTCTATGACAAGGTAAGTTTAAAGCAGAGGTTTTGAGAGAGTTCTCAAGGAGGAGGTAGTTTTATTTGGACGTGATGATGGTTGGACTCAGATTTTAGATGATGTAGTTGAATGTGGACTCTATGATGGGTGTTAATAATAATTAATTAATAATAATGGTGATGGGTTGATAAAAATTATAGTATTTTTTATTACTATATTAGATAATAAAAACAATGGTGACATAAAATGTGTGGTTAATTAAATTAAATGTGTTTAATTTAATAAAGGAAACTGATTATAAAATAAATGAATTTAATTTAATGGATTTTGTGTTATTGTAAATAATATTAGTAATAATAGAAATTTAATAATATAAAGTTGGTGGATTGATATTAATTGAGTAATAAATGAACCTAAATTTCATGGAATTAATGATGATGACATGGGAAATTAATACAATTGAAAAGGAAATTAAAGAAGTAAAAACGGTTGAGGTGGTGCATGGAGAGGTGGTGGCACATGTATTCTGTACATTAAGAGGTTCCCCCTTCCTATTATAGCATCCCAAAGAAAGAGGATTAAATAATAATAATAATAATAATATAATAATAATAATTTTTATTTCAAAACATTTTTTTCCATAACTCTTTTGTATGACATTTGATTGAGGAACCATTAGTGGTAGCATTATCCTGGAATTGAGATAATCATTTTAAGAATGATGTTGGATTTATTTTTTGGACTCCTACATTGGTTTAATGAAACCCCCTATAATATAAAAATTATTATTATTTTAGGATGATTTCTCCAACATATCTCACCCATATAGTGTCAGAAAGAAAAACATTCTATAATGTTGTGACACTGAAATTAAATTGATGTTTCAAGACCAATTTTTGGTATTTAATTCTGGCTCATGGCTTGGGCCCACAAAGCACGATTTGTCCATGATGTGGTGAAATGTGACCTTTTCCCCATGTATCCGATTGAGGAATTTGAATAGTCTATCCTGATCATTTTTACCTAGGGATAAAAAAGGTGTGATATTTTGGATATATGGGTCCATTTGAAGAGGCATATTAGTAAAATTATCTTTTCACCTCAGATAAATGATGAGACTCATGGGTTCATCATGACATTGGCTGAGGAAAATAATGTAGTATTCTTAAACATCGTGTAGTGCTACATGGATAGCAAGAAGTGTTATGGAGAAGACACAACCATGTAGAAGAGAGATACCACTTGTCATGTGCGTCCTGAAATTACCTGGTACCTTTTTTGAGGAAACATCATTGTTTTATATCTCCTTCTATTGAACATGGATTATCGGCTACCAAAAGCCTAACCTATGTTTTTTATGTAGAACACGATGACACCCTTGGATGTGGTTTTTATAATATGATGTGGAATGTTTCAGTCACTGTGAACATAGACGACACCTAATAATGGTAGAATTAATATAGAATCAATAGATATTTCCTGGAATAACCTTCTTGTAGGGTTGGGCAGGGGAGTTCCCTGATGGAAGTATTGGGCATACCCTCCAGTAGTGCTGGGTAGTGGAGTTCCTTAAAGATACAACCTTCTAGGCATAACTGTCCAGCTGAGATAGCCAAAGGAGATCCCCAATGATATCTTCTAGATGTATCCCTCTAGTAGTGTTCTACAATGGAGTTACCTAATTACTATCCAGGTGTAACCCTCTCGTGGGGCTATGTAGTGGAGTTACTCAATGAAATTCCTGAGCATTTCCCTGCAACTAGGTTAGAAGGTGGACTTCCTCGATGATTATAAGAGTAGGAATCTCATATTTCACCAGGGAATGAGATCCTTACCTTGAACTTTCCCCCCTTGACTATGTAGTACAATGATGCGGTGTGGTTTGACATAGCATTGGACTCCTGATAAAAAGGGATGCTTTCCCCTCCAAGACACGTTCTTGTGTCGCGACCTGAAACTATGAATATGATTTAGTGACTCTTATACTGGATAATATCAAGGATTGGTGATTCATTCCCTTAGACATTAATGTTCATAGAAGATGCACATGATGTTGCAAATCATTGATGGACCTTCTTTTAATATTTTTTCATACTATTATTCTTTTGTTGAGCTATGTGATGGGGATTCCCTTACAATCCCATTTCATATTCATTGATTAAGAATATATATATATATATATATCTAGTGCCCACTCATTGAGTTTGGATACACTCCTTCTAGGAGAGGCGAAGAAGCACGTGTTATGAAACTTGCTTTCCGTTTCTAGATTCTTATTGTTGTATGAGTCAACTCTTCTGATATAGGTTGTGAAGGCTTGATGGGGGTTCCATCTACTCCCACTATTTCCCCCCTTTTTCTCACATAAGAATTCATTCACTCTTGTTGGGTTGAGCAGTACACACTCGCATTACCTTATGTATCTATTAAATTTCCTCTTCAGATGTATCTCTAGCTTCTCCTCATTCGCTCTTACGGGTTATTCCATGGTCTTTTCTTCACATGTTGTGTCTTTTGATGAAAAAAGACATATTTATTGTCACTTTAGAAGAGCCTAGGGATATATGGTTCCTGAAAAAAATAATGTGGTCATATCTCGGGATTCAGGAGATGGTCTCTCTTAGTGGTTTTACTTTTCAAGTATTCTATCATGTAGTTACACATTTACAATTTTGTAATGTATTTTTCTCCTTTATTATTCACTATACATGACTTTACTCTTGTATTTTCTAGAGGTTTAGGCATGCTAGTTTAATTTATAGATGTGCTCCATCTTTTATTTCATTCACTCTAAACATTTACATTGAGTTAGATATGTGTGTGCATACAAGTACTCAGGAAAAGGCCTCACCAATATTGTTATTCCTTCAATTCTTATTGTCACCCCTTGACCTATTGAGGTGGGTTTAAGGGTAGTTATGTCTCGAGCCCCAACATGGGCCATGTCGGGATAAGTGGATAATAAATACATCATTAACTTTTTTTCTAGTGGTTAATAATACCTTTGAATTAAAATGATGGTAATATATGAAAAATAGAACATTAAATTATATTATAACAAATGGATAAAAATTAAGATGGGAAATATGAGGATTTTGAACCCTTAATTTGGAAGGTAGCTTCATAAAGAAGGATAAGTGAATGTTTGAAACTCCATGGGGAGAATATTGAGATTGAAAATGATAGGTGAACCATTCTTAATATTTTTTGATGAAAAGATAAATATGAGGATGTATGGGAGTTTATAGTTAATGATGGGGTTATGATATTGATTTCAAAACATAGGTCACGATCTGAAGGATAATAAGAAAACCATTGGCATTTTTCAGGGTTTTAACCAATAGTTTTTGCAATATAGAGCCTATTATTTTGGATTTTAATTTATTAAGAACAAAAATCAATTGAAATATATTATTTTGGATTTGGATGTGTTTCTTATTTCGAAATAATTATATTTAAATTTTTATTTTTTTAGTTATTTTATGATTGTTTATCCAATTTTAAAATCAATTTTATTACATGAAGATATATTATTTATATGAATAAACCTATTTTATTCTGATAATGAATTTATGATAATTATTATATCATTTAAAAGCCTTAATTATGTCACAATACATACCATTTAATCATATTGTATTTTATTTTTTTGACAAAAATTCATCATTCATTGAAAATTTAGAAAAAATCACCATTTTATAATTTTAACATGTCGATGGAAAATTTAAAGTAATTTTTTTAATTAAATTCTTAATCTATATAAAAATTATTCATTAAATAAAAACCCTTATTTATTTCAAACTCATGAATTTAACACCTAAAATTTAATAAACCGTCTAAAATTTGTTCCCTGTTGTCCGTGTGTATTTATGTTATTATATATCAATATATATTATTATTTGTTAATAATATTAACAAAAAATATTTTATGGAAAATATAACTTCTTATTTTTCAATTGAATAATAATTTTTTTACTATTTTAATGAAATAATTGAATTTTGTTTCATGACATAACATTTAGGATGACACATTTTTTTTACTATAGTTATATCTCGGGTAATACATTCTACCCCATTAAATAATTTCATCCTAATTTTTTTTGTGTACATAAATTAAGGAACACATTATGGTAATTATTCCTCATTCATTCCTCATGATCCCATGTTTCATCTTCAAATATGTAATTTCCCCAAGAACATTCACCAGTCTTGGAATCTAGATCCAAAAAAATTTACCTCTTGTGGAAAAAATCTGGATAGAATTATTGTATGGATCTGAACAAAAAAATTTACATATTCTAGTTATATAGACTAAAAATTACATTATTTTCAAAAAATATTTTTTTTGGTTTATAATTTTAGATAATTATTCCACAACTCTTACATAAAAAACACATAATTTATTAGGTGGAAAATTATCTTCAATTTCCATTTTTTCCATAATATATGAATATGAAAATAAAATATCTTTTATTTTCATGAAAAAGAATCATTCCTTTGAACAGAAAATCTTCTTTTCCCTTAACCATCCTTAAACCTTGGGAGAAATTTTTTTAATATGTGGGATGAGCATAAAATTCTCAACAAGGTATATAAAAAATCAAATTCCATTAGTCTTGTGAAAACATGAAAACATATAATATACTAAACATTACAAATTATTCATTGGCCATGTTAAATAAAACATTTCATAATGAAAAAACACATTTTATTTAAATAAAACATTAGAAACCCATAACAAGAATAGATAAAAGAAGTCGAAATATTATGGTATTATTTTCATATAACTCTAACATATGTCATAACTCTCTTTCATACATGTGGAATGACCATCATAGTTATATATGGAGTAAGGATTTGAATTACACTTTAAAACATGAAGTAACCATTATAACAACAGTTAAAATAACTGTCACAATTATTCCTTGAATAAAAATAATAGCATATTCCAATAATTTGTAAGGAGAAACCCAATTGGTTAACATAATATAATATTGTGAATAACCATTACAAAAAATCCTCATAATCTATTTAGAGATATATATTCGGTTAACTACAACCCTTTTACCAATGCATTCGAGAGCAACAACATGATCACTTATTATCTATTTATAACATAACCACCCATCCAGATGAATAATTCGCCAGGACCAAAACATAATATGAATATATAAAATGTTGTAGTCCTAAAAATATTTATTTTCTATAAAGAAATAATTTTTAGATATTAATATATCCATTTCCTTTAAAACCCAGTTTTAAAACTAAAGTTACATTAAAAAAAGGGAAGAATGATTTTTATTTAAAAAAATTTTATTTTATAAAGTAATTCAAAAAAATAATGGTTTTTATTAAGGTAAATTTTATTTTATCCTTATATATTAAAACAAAAAAACAATTTTTTCTTTTGAAATGAAACTCAAAACACTGCATAAAAATATTTCTTTTGAAAAAATTAGAAAAAAATTAAATAGTGAAATAAAATTTCCTTTCTCATTTTCTTATTTACATATATTTACAAAAATGAAATTAATTTAAAAATATAAACATTTTAGAAAAATTTAGTTTTAATGGAAACTAAAAATGATTATTTTTAAAAGAAAGTACCTTTGCATGAGTCCGACTCATCGTGTATATTATTTATATTATTAAAAATTAAATTTAAGTTAATTTTTAATTTTCACATAAATACATTTACAGTTTAATATTACATATATTTTACTCAATACCATGTTATATATGATTAAATAATCATTTATTTTCACATAAGTCATTTTGATGATATTTAGTATATTTTTCAAGAATGACCTAGGTCAGTTGACTATGGTCAAAGTGGTAAAATTTTCATTATCAGAAAGATATTTACCATTAAATAATTATCATTTTTTATAAATAAATTATAAATTCAAAAACAATCATGAAATATTGTATTGAAAAATTAATTATTCTACAACCATTGAAAAGGAATGAAATGTATACAGTGAGTAACATTTCCATTGATTACAACCATAGTGTATATAAGGTAAGTGTTATTTTATCCCAGGATAATGATAAAAATATAATAAATAACATAAAAATACTTTAAATTCACTTATAAATATTTTCCATGTGATATAGTGATGAAAAATTAATAACATTGCTTCATGGAAGAGGTAGTGAACTCGTACGCCCAAATGATGTCATCATTTTTCAGTTTAAGATAAGGTAAGAAAATAAGTGTCATAATATTATATTATAAAGATAAATATATCATGAATAATATATATATATATATATATGATAAATTCATCGTTATAATCATCCATGGGAGGTGACGATGGAAAGAAAATTACATTGTTTCACAAGGCAGTTGTCCGTCGTACACAAAAATAATGGTTTCCATTCCCATTTTCTAGAGGAAGGAGAAATATTACAAAAAAAATAAAAACTATTGAATATATGTTAGATACTGATGTGATTATATAATCATGGATAAAAATACATGATGGATGTGGGTGATGAAATAAAAAAATGCTTGTTTAAAAAGGATCCTTCTTGTTCGCACAACCTTCTTTTATTTACACCTTAAGACCACCAAGGTTTGTATTATGCACAAATTAGAGCCTAAAAAACATGGATATGGATTTAATTATGTTATTTGGGAAGGTATTTAATGATTCATATTGTTATTTAATATGCGTAAATGAGAATAAGAGGTTCCCTTTTATAAGAGTAGAGAGGGGCACATTTAGAATTTCATAAAATATAAAACTAATATAAATTTATTTTGATTTTCCAATGGTTATAGATTTATATTATTATAAAATAATTTGATTATATGTTTAATATATATTTTAAACTAAAATTTGGACTATTTATTATTATATATTACCCTTAACATTCTGTTTTAACCATTCATTATCCTTTTTTCACAATTATGGTGATATTAATATTTTTAACTCTTTTGTGGTTAATATAAATTCAATAAATGTAAAATTATTCATAAATAGAATAATTTATTATTTCATAAACCATATCCTAATAACCTATCCTTGATAAATTTTTTTGTAATTTGACCCCATTTAATAAGCAACTATTTTAATAAAATGCCCAAAAATTTTAATTTTATAATGATTCATTTTTATTGATTTTAATAACATAATTAAAAATAATTAACTTCAAAAAATATATTCAAATACATATTTGGAATTTTATATTCATCTATAAATTTTTTGTATCACATTAATTCATTTAAATTATAACAATTTTAAATTTTGTACTATAATTTATTTAAATTTTCCATGTATTGAATTAATATCGCATCAACATTGTATAAGAATTCAAGGTAATTTTTTATTAAATAATGATTAAAATTAAATTACCATTATGAAGATAAATAATTAATATTTCAAAATATTATTTACAAGGAATATATCCTCTATTTTTTCCCATGTCGAAAATATTATAATTATTAAAAGAAAGAGGGTGACATTTCTTACATTTCAGTATAAATGATATTATAAAGGTAATAATCACATAAAAATGGAAAACATCCATATACCAGAATTTTGGGTGTTTCGAGATAATATATATCCATTATGAAAAATTAAGGAACGTTTTAGGGTCATTTTCTAGTCTCGGTCACGTTATTTTTAACCCTTAATTAAAGGATATAACATTTATCATTTTAACAAAAAAACTCTAAAGTTGTGATGCATAACATCCAAAAATAATGGAGAAAATTTTATTAAATTTGGAAACCATTATTAAAAATATGGAATCCATTTTACAAGATTCAAATAATAGAAGCTGTAGAATTTAATTTTCAAATAAATAAAAAAAAAACAAGATAGATAAATGTTTTTTTATAAAATGTCATATAAAATGTTTTTTATACTTTATTCAAGTATAAAAATATTTTCAAAACCCATAATTGGAATAATATAAATCAAACGTAACTAATTAAATTTTAAAAATACTCTAAAATATAAAAGTAGTATTATAATCACTATAAGGAAAATACAAGATTCAATAAAAATCAGTGTTTTTACTATTAATTTCAAAATCCAAAATTTCTAAAAAAAATTAGATTTCTATTTATAGGATAACATTGATATGATTACTTAAAAAGTTCTGATAATTTTATAAAATATATTTTCTAAAATTTTTATTAATAATTTATATTACTTTCTCATAAAAATAATTAATAATCAATTATAGAGAAAATGATGTTTTGATGAATAAGATGAATTTACATAAATATTAAATGCTTATTTCCTATGCATTAACCAATAAATTTATATTTGTTAGAACCATTATATATTTCATAATACAGTTAATCATATTCATACCAAGAAATTTATTGATTAAGTTATAACTATCATATTTAAAAAATAATATTTCATAGTTTTTTGAGGTTCGATGCTTCATATTTTATACACTATCCGACATAGTGTTTATTTTAAAAACCCCAAATATATTTCAATTTTCATTATAATCCATTTCAAGTCCTAGGTCTATTTCACCAAATTTAAGTATGTGCATAATTTCTAGCATGTAATTCCTTAACTTCAAAACACTGTAGACAACACATACCTTAGAGAGGTTGAGTGGAAAATCTAGATTATAAACCACAAATCCAATTCTATCTAAAATATAAAAATTTATAATGTAGATTCTATATTTTTTTCCAAATATTAGAACCATATAAATCTCAACCATAATGATACATTCCATAATATTTGATCTCATATATAGAATTATAATTTCATCCTAAGATCATTATCTTAGTTTTGTTATCTACATTTAGCTGGAACGATATGATTCTGGATAACTCACACCTTCTCAATTGATTCCTAAATGAGTTATTCACCAACTATCCCCCATTCCCAAAATTTATATTAATTGGATTTCGAATGAAATATTTCTCAATAAAAAACCTTGTACAGTCTCATTTGAATTATTAATGCAACATATTGTTGTATATAAATTACACTAGAGGTGGATATGAGTCACATGTTCATTGAATTAAAGTAAGAATGGCCATTATATTTCCTATATGGTTTGGATAGTTCATTGAGACTTCCCATTACTTCATGGATGATATTTTATTCTCAAATATATCTTTTTTCCCAAATCCTTTTGAATACATCTCAAAAATATTGATTTTTTTTAGGGTCACAATCTGATATTATTGTTAAAGGTGCACTGTGTAGTTTAGAAAATATAATTATATAGGGTTGTGAATGATATTTATAGGGGTATATCATCCATTATTTATTATATTTATGATCATATAGTATGCTAATTTACAATTAATTATATAACATAATTCATCTTAGATTTGATATACAGCCGAGTAATAAATTCCATTGTGATGTCATCCAGCTTCCACATTAGTATAAGTAGAGTTTTCATGACAACAATTAGAAGTTATATCATAGAAATTACAAACATTAATACCATGAATCTTAGGAATTAGTCTTCAATTCCCACATTCATGTTTTCCCACCAAATCGTCTCTTTTAGATATTTATACATCTTGTTACTTTCATGGTGTATTGGGATGTATGAGATTTTAGTTTCATCAAGTAATTCCCACTTTATCACAAGTACTAATAGTGCAATATACTCTTTCCAAAAATCAAAAAACCTTCTTCATAGTTTAAGAATACCAATTTTCCATCTTCCATGGATTTTATTTTCTACTATAAACCGTTATCATTTTTTGAGAACTCGTAATATTATCCAGTAGTGATAGCTAGTAAATTAATTAGAATAATTGATAAATTTTTATTAATAATTTCCATATCCAAATATACTAAATCCATGAAGATTAGATTATTTCACATCCCCTTCATGGATCGAACTCAATGATCATTCTAGCCTAATTAAGTAACAAAAATTATCAACTTCTTATGGTGGTTTTTTATTTTACTGTCATAGACATTGAGTCTCTCCAATCATATCTGGAGTATCATGTCGAATAAATTCTGAGAGAATATATATTTTATACTTTTATGACTATTATTTATGTTAAATATTTCTTTATGAGGAAACAACCCCTCTATTTTTATAAAAATATTATATTTTCCAAATCTTTATCCTATGTTGTATATTTTAATTTATTGGTAATTAAACATCTCACCAACAAAGAAATAACTCTAAATTGTTTCCAATGGATACACCCTAGTCATTTCGGTGACTCATCACTATATATAAAAAATATCGCATTTTTGTATGGTAATGTTAATAGTCTTTTATTGAAAAATCTCATTTTTATCTCCACAAATATTTTTTCATATTCAATAGACTATGTAGAGTTTACCCTATTACGTTTCTGATTGGTTAATATATTGTATAATTAAGAGAAATTATTACAAAATCACCAATTATAACTAGATATTCTAAGAAAACTAAAAATATCTATAATATTAGTAGGTCTAGAACAATATTTAACAATTTATTTCATTATGGAAAGAACTAATATTACATCCTTAAGGACAATATATTGATGAAAATAAACATGTTATAACTATAATTCACCCTTACAGAATATAAAATATATATCATTCCATATTATAGTATCATGGAGAATTAATATATTTACTTAATGCTCTATATAAGACTTATAATATATCAGGATATCATCAATAAAAAGCATAAAACATTTATCATGATAATCCTTGAGTACAGTATTCATTATATCCATAAAAAAGTGAGGGTAAATTTATTAACCTAAAAGGAATTACCATTAAATCATGATGATAATACCTTATATGAAAACTTATACTTGGTATATATTATATCTTAAATATTATTTTATGATAATTGTAACATAGATCATTCATTGGTGAGTATTGACCCCCAGAAGTTGATTTAATATATCAGAAATATGAGTTAAATGAAACTTTTTTCTTTATTTTAGTGACATTGAATTGTAAGTAATCAATCCATGACCTCATAGACTCATCTTTATTTTTAAAACAACCATACATGCTTCCCAACTTGAAAAAAAGGGAATATAAATCATCGAACACATAACTCCTATAGTTTTTTAATTAACTCATCCAATTCTACTATAACCATTATATATAGAGGCTTGTATATGGTTTTTTTAATTAGGGATAAAGTTAGATGTGAATTTATGGGATTTTGATGTCGTTCCATAGGAGATAAATAAATGTAATCCTTTATAGAAGATAAACCATTTATTCTTAGAATATCCCACTCAATCATTCTATAATCTTCCCAAATAATTCCAATAAGATGACCCACTAGAGTTGGTTTCAAACAATTCTTGGGTAATAATGTTTATCCTTAAAAAATAAGGGATTTTGATACAGTATTAGAGATTTTAATATCTTTTACACAAATAAAATTTATTGAATTATATTTTCATAGATAATCTAACCCTAGTAATATATCAAATCTACAGTTGTTATTACCACCATGATTGAAAACAAATAAATTTCATGCATTTTAATACATTCAAACCAATAATCATTCATTGTTACCATATTTTCACTAGTATTATTAATTGATAACACATTCTCTAATGTATGATGGGGTAATTAAATGTTTTTAGAAAACTATTAATATTTAAATGATTACCTAGAAATTTAATAAAAAAATTATTAAATAATTTTGAGTTTATTATCAATGTACCTTCTATAACATCATTTGGGACCACATATATTTTTGTTTTGATGGTAAAATCAAAACCATAACCCTCTGACCTTTTCATGTGTATATTACCTTCACGCTTTGGTATTTATTTTATGAGTGTCCCAACACCTTGAAAATGAATCATTATATATTATTAGATAATTTATTAACCATTCACTAATGTTATTAATGGGATTGATCTCTACACATGAAGAAAATACCGATTCCCTTCAACCAAGACCTAATGTGTTTATTCCCATTGTTATTTAATGTAAGGAATTTGACCATTCCATTCTTTTCCTTTAAAAATGTTTTTCTCTATAATGTTCATTTACCCTAATCTTCTATTGGTTTCCTATGAAAGTAAATGACTTAAATAATTTATACCTAGTCCTCATGGTATTTGTCGCTATCTCATCACAAAAGGAAAATGTTTAAGAGACTAATTATCTTTGAATTATTCTTTTTATCCAATAAATGATGTGACCAATATTTATTTTTGGATTTCATATATAGTTTTCAGAATGTATTTTTAATCTTGTAAAGTTATCCTCATATTCAAAAAAAGATTCCATTTCAATTTTCCATAAATTTATTAACATCCATTATATATTATACCGTTGTTATTAAGGAATGTACTTTTCAAAAAATATAACATTAAAATACATCAGTTCAGTATTTTATATCTCATATTATTTCTTGATTTTTTTAATCAAATAAAACCACTGATCGTTATCTTTTCTTAGATTATATACAACTGTGGTACCCAAATCCCTTTCACTATATAAAAAATCATTGAATACATTCTCTAGAGACATGATCAATTGTTCAACTAAAAATGGATTCATGGTTTCATTGAAGGACATAGGCTTCTACCTCATGAAGGGGTTCAATTAAAATACCCCATGTTATAGAGAAGTATGATATTACATATGTGTAAGGTTATTGATTATAACCCGAATCCAGAAACCTTATACAGTTATAATATATTATTCTCATCCCATAACCTCATTTAATTTTTTTGGAGGGTAATCCCTACATTGACTATTAGTGTTGACATAATTTCTATTATCTCAATTAGGCCTCACTAATAAATAATGGAATATAATTAATTAATTCATGAATAAAAATAAAAATTTTAAAGGATAACATATAATTCCAATTAATTTATTGTATATTAATTCCATGTAGTCTTTAAATATTTCAATAATATAGTAATGGGTTATCATAGAGGTATACTCTCCTACTTTTTCCTTCCAAATATAGTAACTATGGTTTTAATTAAAACTCTATGTGATACCAACCGTAACACCCCAAATCCAGTATCTTGTAGTTGGTGGTTAATTTATTACAGTGGAAAAAATATATAGATCACATTACATGTGATCATCTATTTAATTGTATTTGGAAATTAAATACTTAAATGAACATTACATTTTATGCGAAAATTATGGTACATCAACTAAATGCAGAAAATTTATTTTATCTTCTAGAGAATCCATCAGTTATTGGTAGTAATATTCATGGTTTCCTAGGTAACTGGAAAAAAATTGAAAGGGTTAAATAAGTTTCTCAATAAGGGGAAAATATAAGGAATGATATCATACATAAGTATGGGATGAATATAATAATAAGAATAAATAAATTCGATAAAAAAGTAAACTAAGATAATAATATATCCCTATATTATATAAAAACTATTAAATGAATCAATAAGTGAATAAATAATCTCATAGTGATGGATTTCATAATTAATGACATCATAAAAATGTCGTCATGTCTATATTCCCGGAAATCAAACACGAAAATGCAATTATTTTAATAAATACCCAACGAGTTTATCTAATAATTCCTACCATTGATTTAAGGGGATATACAATTTTCATCCCCACCCATCACATAAAAATTTCAACATAACAATCACATAAGGAAAATAGATAAAAGCACATATCATGAGACACCAACCCAATTGATACCTCTCTAGGGATGGTAGAAAAGATAAGGATGACCCTTACAACCCACATCTTATATTCCATGTGTTGTCAACTAGTACTAAGGTTATTGAATGAAAATAAATAGGATGCATTACCGTTTTTAAAGAAATTTATATAAAATAAACAATATTAGATCCACCAGTAAATCATAAACCATATATAAATATCAAACACAATACATAAATGAAATTTCAAATAATGTGAAAAATAACTAAAGTACAAAAAATATATGTGGTGCCTATGAGAATCTAATAATTTCTAAACTACCACTCTGAGGAAGTAACTCTGAAAATCATCACTGAATCACCCCCAGATACATGAAAAATATTTTATATAATAATGGAATGAGAATAAATGTATACATAGTAAGATCATTCTTGGAAACACTCATGAAAATGTGAAATAATCCTACCAAATCCTAGTCTTTCAATTAATACAACCATATAATTACATAATAGTTAACTCTATATTCTATCATCACAAAGGATTATTCACCATGTAATAAAAACATGTAATGATATACATATAAAAATATATATGTAGTAAAGTTACAACACTTCTACTTCCCCATTGGGTTGTCACACTAACACTACAATACCAAGAAATCAATGCTCTAATCCATTCTATAGGTCATACTGCACCTACATAATTCATATCATTATATCACATCCATAATCAAGTGCATGTTTAAAATACAGTAAAAACTCTGTAACATGAATTATATTTCATGCTATCATTGCCCATGTAGTTAAAACAATTTGAAATTTTATTCACTATATCTGGAAAACATGTAGGTTAAAAAACAAAATCTTTTATAACCCTCACATACATTTATAGTAAAACTAAGATCCTTCATAATCGGTTTAGAAACACACCCTACATGTTAAAAAATTAAAACCTTGATACAATATAACATCATGTAATGGTGATGTAGAGTATAGAAAAATAAGAATTCAGTAATCCTTTCACTAACCAAATTGTATTTTAAAGAAAAACCCTATACCAAAAACATTTAGGAACCAAATTATCACCCGATTATGGTGGTGGATTTAAACAAATCAGAAAATAAATGAATAATATCATGTAAAAACACAGTTATAGAAACTACCTATCCGTATAAAAAACTATAATTATCCTTTAATATAACACTTGGCTTCCACTTTTAAGGCCTAGGAAAAAATATCTTATACATATACACATGCATCAAGATTCATTATCTTAAGTGGGCTTCAATAATAAATATAAATTATTACAAATTCATGAAACACAATTATTATTTTGGTATAATCATTTCATTAAAATCTAAATTTATTTTTTTAACATTATAATTTCTATTTTTTATCTCACAATCTCAAAGTATTTATTTCAATAATCTAATTATTTTCTTTATCACACATTACCAACTTCAACTCCCTTCTCATTAGTTTATTATTAATTCATTTACCCTTAAATAATTTGCGTACACTTGGATTCATATTAAGCTACCACAAGTTGATGACTCACAGTGGATAAACCAACTACCATAGATATTTGGAAATCACACGAATCAATAATCGGTATAATCATCCATCAGAAGAAATCATAAATAAGTCCTAGATCTTAACAGGTACCAACTAACTAACAAACCAACACAAAAACCCAATAAATATGAAATCTTAACACTCAACATGTATTAAGCATTTAAAGTTCAACCTCATCTAAATGATATACAACCTGAAATCCAACATTTAATTTGACCTGTTCACCCATTTCCAAACATCCCAACCATAGAAGATCCCAAATAATTAAAAACAGACGTTAAATTACAAGCTAAGGAATATTCATGGAATGAAATTCAATTTTAGCATAAAAACACAAGGTTCTAAAAAGGACATAACACAATGTCACATAATCCTATAATAAATATTAATGGGATCGTATAACCCTTAAAATTTTATCTCTAGAAAATAACATCTTCAATTAAATTAATAAAAATAATCAATTATATATGAATATGTTTCTGCTAAATGAAACCTATAAAAAAAGATATAAATAGATAATAATAAATCATAAACATGATTTTGGAAATACTATCAAATTCAATAGTATTGAAGAAAAATTGATATTTAGATTCACATTCTTCTTTCATTAATCACTTTTACATTTTTGGTTAATAAATTTTAAAATAAATATGTAAACATAAATCATTATAAAAAACTAAAATAATCATAGAAAAAATATAGTACACAATATATGAAATATAAATTGTCAAAGGTAACATGAAATCATCAAATGAGTTATCAAAATTTATTCGAACTCATTGTTATATCCTAATATTTTCTTCATTTGGGTCAATCCCAGCATTACCCAGTGAAAATAAATCTCGATAACACAAAAATTTGACAAAATCAATGAAAATTTTCGAAAACCCAAGTTTGATATAGGAAATTAAATGTTCTCTATGTATGAATGTATGAATGAATTTTCTCTTCCAATATTCTCTCCCATAAGTAATAATTAAATTGTTAAGTAAATCACACCCATGATACACCATAAATCACAAATAGAAACCCAATGATATTGGAATATAACAAACAAGCATAAAATGGAAAAATAGAATGAGATAAAGCCTAATCAATAAAAAAGGAACAATATCACCTCAAATAACAAATGAATAACATGAAGTGTTTGGGGGTTAAATCGAAGAAAGAGGTTATAAAATTACATGATATAATTAGTCAATTCACCTTTGGTTCGAAGGATAAGATAGAGAATTTGAATATTTAATATCCACATAATAATTTATACCTAGGATTAATTTAATAGCACCCGGAATCAACCTCCTAAATAACCGCACCATAACCCATGTGGATTTTTCCAAAACTAAAAAAATGGGATGTTATTCCATATGTGTTCATATTTGAGTCCAAACTTCATAATTAGTGAAACAATATACAAATATCTAACCCATATCTTACAATATAAGGTAGCACCAATGTATAACCTGGATTTCAAATTGTAGTGACTCATCATGAGGTAGAGAAAAAGTTAACCAACCTCAAAGGCCCTAAGATGCAATCTGATTCCATGACACAACTACTGCATGACTTAAAAATATGCCAAAACCAATATAAAGAGCCTACATTCCTCAAGGAAGATGACCAAACCACTAGGTACTCTCCAAACATATTACACATTTCAACCTATAATTTCACATTGTGAGCCTCCCCTTCCATCCAAAATTAAAGATGAAATAAAACATTCATTACACTATACTCTCATTGAAAACTAAAATACCCAGGAACACAATTTATGTGCACCTTAAAAACATGGAAAATACATCAAATAATTCCCAAATAATTCTAATACATAATAAATTAAATAAAAACCCAGGAAATAATGAAAATTGAAATCGAAGAACCACCCCAAGAGATTCTTATCAAAGATATATCCCTGTAAATACATAGCCAACACATTATAGGGAAAAAGACAAAAAACACTAAAATATTCATAAATATCATAATCCAAAAAAATTTGAAGTATATTATGTCAACAAAAAATTAATTAAACAATAAAAATCATTGGATATTGAGTGTAAATATGTGTGTTATGCTACCATGTTCTCTCTCCCAACCCATAATGAAAAAAAGACACAATCCAATGGAATAAAATTACCATGTAACACATCCTATTATTAGTACTAAATGTCAACATTCATCTCTTAAAAGGTCACATAATCGTCAACTTCCATCTATCTCTAGTAAATAATGTGATATTTTTCATTAAAGTACTAGTAAATATATGTCATATGGGATATCTCATGATTTGAGTTCATCTTTAAGGTAATTTCTAACTAGTCGGAAAAACATACACACAAACAAAAAAATAAAAAAGTCACATAAGAGAGATATATATATTTCTTCTATAAATTAATATATGCTAACCATGACCAGGAGAAAACAAAAGAAATATATGATCTATAATGCCTAACTCTAAAGGCATCCTCTAAATATCATTATATGATTTTTGATGATCTCATGCGACCCTAATATAATTGTGGATAACCTAATTATTATCTGTCATGATCTAAACCAATTATCACTACAAAAATATGACTTATACCCACAGAAAGTTTTTGACAGATAATATATCTGTTGGTAATAATGAGAAATTCCAATAGATATTAAGTTTTATTGGTATTAATTTAAAGAACCAATACTTGTTTTTACAAACATATATATTTGTTGGTATTAATCATTTAACACCAACAAATATTTTACCAATAGTTAAATCTATTTCCTTATCATGCTAATACCAACATTTTTTTACAAACATTTGAACCTTTTGTTAATACTAACTATTACTAAAAAATCATTTACCATTAAAAAAATCTGTTTCAATAATTCATTAAATGATAATAACCAACTAAGATAAACCAAACGTTTTATATGGATTATTATTTTTATCATCAAATTCAATATACTTTTAGAGGTTTTAATAAAAATATACGATTAATTGATTCTAATTTTAAATTTTCTCTGTAAATGTTTATTATATTTATAATTATTTTCATTTAATAAACATTTAAATACTTTTTATAAAAAATGTAAATTATTGCGATAGTTGAATTTAACAAATATAATAATAAAAACATGATAATAAATTAAAAAATTAATAAACATAATTGAAAAATATGTTTAAATGGATCATTAAAAAATAATACCAACATTTTTTAAATATGATGAAATATAAATCATTCACAAATATGTTGAAATAGATCAAACAAATACCAACATTTTAAAAAAATTATTAACTATACATTTTTTACCATAAATATATGTTGAAATAGATCATTAAAAAATAATATGTATTTATTTGAATCCAATAAGTTATTTTTCAATAAAATATATAATTTTTTATTTAGAAATAACCCCAGTTCCACCATGTCCCCAAACATCCATGCTTCTCTTCTGCCACATAGATACCCCCCCTCCTTCACACTTCCACTCCATCGCCGCCTGCACCCCTCTCCCGCTCTGCTGACGCTACTTGCTCCAGTCGCCCTCCCCACCGATGTCGTCTCCACCACCTCAATTACTATCACGCTGCCTTGGCTCCGCAACTCCCCGGCTACCCATCACTCTTTCCCACCGACACTGTCTCCTCCTTCCCTCGTCCCTTGCGCCCCCTAATTCGTCTAGCTTGTCGATTCCACACCACTCATCACCAGGTACATTTCACATCATCAACCATCCCTTTAATTCGACGATGTTGTTCATCTTCTGTCTATTGTGCATTCTCATCCATGCTTCCATGGATCACATATTTTTCTCTTTCTCCACAAAAGTGATTGAAATTAGGAGGAAATATTTATTTATATGATAATTGTATTCCACTGTACTCAAAATGTTGACCAGACAAGGTGAAAATTTAATTCCAAGTAAAAAATAAATGAATTTGATTATAAAGAACTGATTGGATGTCAAAAAATGTGAAATTTCAGTCACTGTATCTGATTTGTTTTGCTATGAATGTTGAGTGAATGCTTATATTTTACATTTCATATTTCATGTATTAAAACACCATGTTTTTCATCATAAAAGGGATGAACCACTTATAAACAGTAGTTTTTAATGGGTGAATTTAATCTAGTTAATGCTAATACATTGGTTACATTGAAAAGAACCCAAATCATAACACTTGATAATTACTTGTTGCACCTTGTTTTGATTTTGTAAAGATCAAGAGAGATATGATGATTAATGTACACTTTTTTGAATTATAAATTGACCAGGATCCATGCATGTCTCATTCTAAGGTATGAATATCATTTTAATTGAACTAATATGTTTTCATTGTATAGATTGTAGTATAATATACAATTCACATAAAAATTTCACACCATAAATTTATATAGATAGAATGTTTTACATATGAATGTTCCCCCAATCATCTACTTAGAAGGATATTCATTCTTAATTTTGGGAATAATGTTTGGTCATTTTGTGTTTGGTTAAATTTCATTTTTTTGATTTGTTGTGTGTAATTCTGTAATTTTGTGTTTTTTCATGATTAATGTATGATTATCATTTTGTGTGGTGCATAAATTCAATATATTAATTTTATTTCACTAATAATATAGTGTATCATTGAGTTTGATAATGAGAGTATACACTTCCAAGAGTTTTTATAATCATTCCTTGTGTTAAATTATTTAATTAGTTTAACTATGGACACAAGTTGATATTTTCATTGAATTTCATTTATATTTTGAGCATTACAGTGATATTTTTATGTCATTTTAAATCAGTAGTATTACATGTCCATGAATAATACATTATTTTAGTATTTATAATTAATTATTTTATGCATTATTTGTATTTAGTTTCTTTGATAATACACTACAAATATTCTCTTTGTTAATTTTGAACCTTTAGTTTTTATTCCAATGTTAATTAGATTTATCACCTGACATTTTATACTTTTTTGAGCATTGTTATATTACAGACTATTCATCAAAATATTGATAAGGCACTTGTTGGAAGTTTTGCACTGAATTGGGAAGAAATTTCAGACATGTCATTGGGGAATTCATAAACCAGTTACATCCAATTGACTCTATTAAATATGTCATAGTATACATATGCACTTATTATGTCTTATAATGTTTTTCATAAAGAATTATAAAATGGAACCTAATTGGGATGTTCATGTCATTACAATGGCATTATCTTTTTAGGTGTGCTATGGATCTTGTGGGTGCAATTATTATGTTTCAGTTCCACAGTTTCACCAAAGTTTGTTCCTTGTATTATTCATATTAGTTTGTGGGAAATTTTTCTATGATTCATTTTAATTGACGTGCTTATATTCAATGCATAGAATTTTAAAAGCATTCGAGTTTTGAAAAATTGAATAGGATGGATTGAGTAGAACAATCAAAGATGATCTGGGTTATTGAAGAGTTTCAAAATTCCAGATTTTTTAACTTCAACTGCAAGGTTTTATAATTCTTGTCATCCATTTAATCTTATTGAAATTATTATATTTCTATGTAAGGGAAGGAGGATATTAAGTCTATTGGATTGACTATTTTTTCAAGGATGCTGAAACATTCTAACTTATATTGAATTTTATTCTTGTTTCTTGCCACCATTTGAGAAAACCACATAAAATACTTATGCTTATTTCTTATTTTCATTTTTTTATTTTTTTTTGTTTTTTGATCATAAGGAGGAACGAAATACTGAAGCAAATGTTTTCAATTGTTTATTATTATAACTTTTTCAGGAATTATAGTATTATATTCTTGTTCTATTTTGTAATCTTGTGTCAATTAATTCTTAAAGTCTTGTTTTATTAAAATTCATTTAGTGTTTAACCCCTCATATAATTCCTCTAATCTAATTTCATCCTTTGTTTTTTATCTAGGTATCATGGATTATGAAGAAAATGGAACAAGATAGTTATTGTAGACATGTGTGAAGTCAATGACAGGACTGGGTTTTCAAGGATTCCAACAAATTTCTCACTCAATGAATTTTATTCTTGTTTCTTGTAACCGTTTAAGAAAATCACATAAATACTTATGATTATTCCCCTCCACATTCTCTTGTTTTTCTCTAATGGGTAATACATCCATAAAAATGCACTATTGATGGCCTCTCAAGTGTAAAATGTGTATTCTTTATGTTGGAGTATTCATCAACTTGCCTTCCCTAAGTAACAGGGGAATAGTTTAAATTATTACTCCTTTTTAGTCAATCCCTTGAGAGGGAAATTATTCACTGCTATTATAAAATCCTTGATGATTGTGTAGGCATCATCTCCTTGATCCCCATGAAAATTTGGTAGAGCTTCTAATTGATGTTTTTGAGCACATGCTCCCATTATCTTGGTTATATGATAATGTTTGAGCAGCCCCCTCACTTTGGTAATTTCCCGGCCTCTCAACCTCAGTAGATCTTGATTCCAGTATTCTTGGGCACATGATAGCGGTGTTGTCCACCAATTTTTTCCCACATAGCATGTTGTGTTATTCCTCTTTACATACCTTGATAGTGTACATGACTTTCTTCATTGTATGTGAAATTTAATTCCTTAATTTATGGGCTTAAAAGAGGATGATATATAGCTTCTAAATGCCTCAATATGAACCTGAAAATAAGATTTATACTGTTAGAATTCAAGAAAATCAATTCTATTTGAAAATCTGTAAATGTTGTGAATTCGAATTTGAGTATATTTTTTGTTTTTTTTGTTTTTTTAATATAAAAATAGATATAAATTGATTAAATAATTCCACTTATCCATGATAATGATACCAATTCCTGGTTGTAGAAATTATGAGCTTAAATATCAGTTAGTACGGGGCCATCTGTACAAATATAGGTTTTAGCTAATTCAGTAATCAACTTAGGTGTTGTGGAGGAAACAATATTGAATGATGGTGTTTTGTGGGTGATAAGTAATACATATAGATGTTTTAATTGTTTTTAAATTTAATGTGAGTGTATTAGTGTATGGTATAGGGTAGTGAAAGAAAACAAAAAGCTACAACAAGGAGGCCAAATCCAATGACTGATGTGTGAGGATATTGGGTTAGTAATTGACCATGTAAAGCATATCAATTTAATTATCAAAAAAACTAACAAGAAACAAGACATAGTCCATAAAATATACTCCCATGGTATCAAATAGATTACCACTACAATGAAGAGTCCCCATGAGGCTGCTCTTGTCTTATAGAAGTGGTGGTGAAGTGAAATTTCAATGATTTTTCTTTCACCACACCCCTTGAACTCTCATTATTTAGGATGCATCGATCAATGATTTAGTGGACGGTTAAGGTTTTAACTCTTGCTTTCTAACCCTCACCATAGAATCAATTATCCTATCATCAAAAGTTCAAATCATTATCTATCAATGCATGAATATTAAAAAATCTGGGGTTTATATGCCATAGAATCCAAAAGTCAATCACATCCCCCTAATCCCCCACTTGAATATCATGCCAAGCTTACTAAATAAAAATAAAACCAGGTGAATTATTCTATTTATTCACTTGTTTTTTTTATGGTATGAGTTCTGTTCATTTCATGATTGTTATATTGTTGCAACTATAATGAAGACAGGATCTTTTAATGAAGGGATTATTGGAAAATTCACATGTAGTCTCCTAAATTCTAATGACCTTTTTTGTGGTTTTATCTCAAACAAGTTCAAGATGAGATTGTTGAATGGCCACTCTCATCACATTAATTCTTCTGTTTGGACATCTCTTTTGTGGGCATTCAATCACATAATGCAGATGACTTTTTGGATGGTGGCTCAACAGTCCAACCTCATAGGTTGGAGTAAATCATTGCTAATTAGACCTATTCAATATCTGAACTGTTCCAAAAGATAGGTCCATGATGTCTTTTACTGATCTCTTTCTTTATGTTAATAGTCCATACTGTTGTTTTCCTCATCAAATCAGGATGGAGATTCAAAACTACTATTTTAGGAGTGTCGATACCTTGGTCTGGAAACCCAATAGGCACAGAAAATTCAATGTGAAAGACTTTTACAAGATGTAGTGGGATAATTATTCTCCCCAACCAACATGGATCTCAAAATTTATGGTACATTTTATTCAACCCTCAATTTATCTTCTTCTTTGGAGGATATGGAAGAGAAAGATTCCAACGCATGGTCAATTAAGTATGTCTGGGATGTATTTAGTCTCGAAAATCCCCCTATGCTTTAGGAATGAAAAAAATACATAGAATGTATTCACGGAATGTCGTTTTTCACAGGGCATTTGGATGTATGTTGGTGATATCTTTGGGTTGTAGCTTTTCACTAACTTGCAGGTGGGCCAACACTTGCTGCACATCAGATCATTCATCCTGAGTGAGAAGGTTTCAAATTACCTTTTAGCAGTCGTGGCATCTCTGTTTGCTGCTGTTTGGCTGGCACGTAATGCACAGGCCTTTGACAACCTTGCAACTTCACTATGCAATGTCATTAATGTCATTCACAGAGATATTTTTGCTGCTTCGAGGGTTCAAATTGGGGAAATATATAACACTTTTTATTACCTAAATGGCTAGAGATTTCTGGATGATATCGGCATACCCAAACACCCACTTACGTTTAAATATGTACCCTAGATTACTCCTATTAATTTGTGGATAAAAATCATTGTTGATAAAGCTGCATCGGGTATTTCAAGGCCGTCAGGTTGTGGAAGTGTCTTTCACACCCACCATCAGTTTATCAAGCATTTCTTTTATCATTTTATTGGGATTGGATTTGCCTTTGACTATAAATTATGGTCCATTATCCATGAAATTAAATATGATGTCTAACATAACTTTAATTACTTATGGTTGATGTCTGACCCTTAAATTGCAGTGGGGGAATTAAAGAAATGAACTAGGGATGTTCATTGGAAGATATTGTTCGTTGGATCCAGTGCATGAACCATGTAAAAAATCTCAACCTGATTGTTTTGTATGTATACAGGGAAGCCAATCTAATGGTGGATTCTTTTTCAAATAAGGCAGTCACAAATATGAGCAACATTTGGTCTCTCAGAAGACCTGAATATTGTACACTATTAGTGGAGACATATATGTTGGGAGTGATTTACTCTGGTATTGGTAAATTATATTGTAACAAATGAAATTGTTTTACTTTTTATTTAATACTTTTGAGGATCGATCTTGGTTGGGTCAGGTCCTTTCAGGGTAGTTTTTGGGTTTTCTAACATTGTAACAGTCCTGGATTGCATTGATTTGTGTTGAAGATGAATCACTGGTCTAGGGGCATGGATGGATTGTTGGTGCTCGCTGGCCCTTGGTGTGGTATGGATGGGGTGGATCTTGCTCGCTGGTCCTGGGGCATGGATGAGTTTCTATTGATTTCTACTCCTGGGAGTGGCATGGATGGGCTGATGTTGGCTGGCTGACATGGATTGGGTGCTGGTTGTTGGTCCCTAGTGTGACATGGATGGGTTTCTGGCACTTACTGGTCTATGGTGTGGCATGGATGGGCAGCTGCTAACTCGTTGGTCCTGGGACATGGATGAGTTGCTGGTGCTCGCTAATCCCCAGTGTGGCATGGACGAACTGTTGTTGGCTCGGTGACATGGATGAGCTGTTGGCTCGCTGACATGGATGAGTTGGTGCTCAAGTTGACTCACTGACAAAGATGGGCTGGTTCCCGAGCAAGCATGGATGAGCTAGTTCCGGAGTTGACCAAAATGGATCTAACATGGATGGAGCTAGATTGGTGGATGGGTGGCTCACTGGAATGGATGGCTTGTTGGATTGGGGTGGGGGTGTTATAATGGATCTTGTGTTTATGTATCAATTTTCATTATAAATATAATTAATTTTTTTATAATTTTGAACATGTGTGAAAACTAATTTTTTTTATTATATATTATATGTGGTAAATTAATAAATATTAAATGAAATTTTATTAAAAATAAAAATTTATAAATTTTATTCAAATTTAATTTATAAACATTTATGGATTGCCACGATATCCTCCAAATATCACCAGAATCATGCACCACATCACCACCATACATTTTTCTCAGATCATCTATCAAAAAAAATCCTTTCCTAGTGTATAGAAAATATGAAAGTAATAATATATCAATAATTCCATCCACCATATTTAACATAAATCAAAATCATTCTATGAGAAGATATACCTTAATATCTTTTTATATATGGAGACCCAAATTCACTCACCAATGAGGTAATGTTTCCACAATTTATATAAAAACACAACTAATACAAGCTCATGATAAATGGTGAAGTAGTTAAATTCACGAGCCTTTAACTTTAGAGGTCCATAAGAGAAAACCACCCACTAATTCATCAAAGAAACCCAATCAATGATATGAATCATTAAAATAATCCCGAAAAAATTCCTTCTTGCAGAAAACATAAAATGGCAAAACAAACAACCTTTCACATCAAATAATTGACTCGACATTAGTCAGTCCAAATGAAAACCTGGTTATTTCTATTTAGAGTGATAATAGGGTTCATAATCCTTGAAGCGTAGAGTATGGATCTTATTTAATAGCCTAAATGACAAAGAAAACATCTCACCATAATAATATTTATGGAGGATACGAAATAAAAAACACACTCAATCTTTAAATGATCTATGGATACTCAAAGATGAGGCAAAACACATACCAAAAACCAAAACTCATGGTCTTAATAATCACATTTTTATAGCTTCTGAGAAATTTTTTGATGATGAAGAACTCCCAAAATAGATAATAGATTCTCTTCATACTCCACCTTAGACACTAAATACATAATGAAATCACCATGAACCAATTGATAAACTCACTATATAATTTATTCCTTAGTCCCATGAAAACAACTGGAGTATTTTAAACCCTGAATGACACAAAAATGAATTCATAAGGACATTAATGACATATCAAATAATTATTTTGAATATCCTCATCCTTTACTCACACATAATGAATTATCAAAAATTAATTAATCTCTATGAACCACCTAACAGCCTTAAATAGAGCAGAAAAATCGTCAATCCATAGAAGAGGAAAATATTTCTTCAAATTCACCTAATTCAAAATATGATAATAGAGACACAAAGGTATTTTTCCAACAAAATTAATTTATAATTAAATTATAACACTCCATGGTAAAACACTAGGACAAACAAAACCTCGCTAAAGAGGATCTTAAATATAAATATGTATATCCCACAACTCATAAAGACCCATCCTGTGTGGTTATATCAATATTGGTGTACCTCCCTATGATAACTCCATCCCAGACTCTTTCTAACATCGAGGGTGTTACACTACAACCGCATTCAAAAAGTCATCAAGGCACACTTATAAATCCCTAAGAAACACCAGTATGTTATTTACCTATGAACTTAACATAAACTCAACCATGAAATATGATAAATACTTGACCCATACATAGTACTTACCCCCCCCCAATAAGCACATATTGGTCTCCTTCAACATTATAGAATTTAATTCACCTCTTAACGTAATTAATAATATCATTCAATGGATACCCCCAGTACATGAAAATAATGATGTCCTATAATTGAATCTAAAATTATAAGAAATATATCTATGATAGATTCTACCTTTGAGTCAACTCATAATATATTCAAAAATTGTAAAAATTTATTCAAATTATAACTATCATAGTAAATTACTAGGGCATTGTAAGACTCTCCCTTTAACCACCAAATCATCGACAAAGGAAGTTGAAATGAAGTAGGGAGTTTCTCAAAAATAAAATAAGGCATACAACCATGTAGAATATAGGTTGATAGTACCTTACATGATGTCTAGATCTCTTGGGGCTGATAACCCCAAGGCATGAATTTGACCATGTCATGATTTTTGAAACCTCTAAATATGATGGTGACCACCACCATGGATATTATTTGGTCTGTATACATAAAAAAGAGAGCCATCATTTAATTGTACACTACCCATACCATACCCTCTATATTGGTTTATATATGGAGAACCCTAACAATAATTCTATATTAGAGAATAATGTTTAAACAAATGAGGCTAAAGAGGGATTCCATCTCTATGCTAACTATTGAGGAAAGTTATTATCTCAGTATTGAAATGGAGATTAATTCCACATGAAAAAAAGATTATGCATGATTTTTTTGTAAGAGTATGGGAACATTTATATTTATAAAATAGGGATGAAGAAGGATGTAAAATACTTCATGGTGTCTAAATATTCTACTAAAATAAAAAATGAGAATTTATTTCCATAAGTTTTTTCAATAATGTGTCCATGAAACTCAACTACAATGATGATTAATCCTTAGTTGGAACCATATCTACAATCTCCACCATCTCAAGAAACTCAAGATATATCAACCACAAGAATGAGGTTACTTGGTTCTAGATCTCTAGATAAAAAGCCTCCATGGAAGCCTCACCCAACCTCATCATTGGGAAGAAGGTCCATATAATATCAAATGAGGTTATTATACTGAATATTAAACTCATCAATTTTTTTATTTACCAAATATATGATTATGATTATCATCCCAACACGATATCATCACAATTAATGAAATGAAATGAACTAGTAAATGTTCACAAAACATATCCAAGGAAATATCAAACTACTCATGATCCTTGAGGAATAAGAACCACAATTATTGAACTTCCACATATATCATCATCATAATAAATTAATCACAGGTATCCCTTTGATCATTGATATAAACAAATGAAATATGTACCTCCCCAAAAAAAATCCAATTTCTCTTAATCTAGAATAGATACGTCAAAAATATATATACCTCGTTACTAAAAGACTCTATTTACCATCCTACAAGTGTCATTGTTTTAAATATCAACACTACAATGATATGCTATAATATCCTTGACAATATCATCAATGTTAACATGAATGGGTTTTAAACAAGGAGTGACTCATAAAAAAGAATAAATGTCAAAGACTCATAAACATAGAATAAGGAACATGTGAGTTTAAATTATTTGTCCCACCATAATTTCCATTAACTACCAAATTCAAATATTGCTACATAAAATTATGATGTATTATCAATACCAATGTATCCACCATTAAATAAGCATCACTTCCCTTATCTTATTCAAAAAACATTAATGTTCATACATAGGTTCAACAGGGGACCTAAAAACACTTTCCCTTGATATTCTCCCTTATTTTAATCATGTACTATTTTTATTTGATATTGTGTCCCTACCATCCCATGTAATATTCACTAGTTTCTATCTATATACTCCATCCCATCACCCAACCACCGACTTTTATATAAATTTTTTACCAATCCCTTCCTCCAGTACCAGAATTATACTGATTGTGAATATGGGGATGACCCCCAAAACCCACCACTAAACTTTTTTAGGTCGGTGAATATAACTAAAGGTATAAAATGAAAAATAAATTGGAGTTATTACATCCTATATATATATTTGAGGGTGATAGAAAAGTTTTTATCCACTAATAAACTCCAAATCATAAAAAACCAATCCCAATATATATATGAAATTTCATACATAATATAAAATAACTAAATTATAAAAAATAAAGACTAGGAAGAAACCATGAGAGACCAAAAACACCTAGAAAATGAATCTGAGTGAATAAAACTCAACCAAATCACTAAACATAAATTTAAAATTAGAAAAATTGTTTATATATACATTGGGTAAGAATAAAGTTATACTCATTTAGGACACCCCCAAAAAATCCTCTCATCCCAATGTGATATAAGATTACTAAATACCAGTAAATGAAAAAATGAAACAAACTTGTTACCTAATAAGAAAATATATATCTCATCCTGACCAAGAAACTATCACCAAGTAGTGCACACAAAGAACCATATCTATATCAAAACACATAAGTAATAAATATATCATATTTCTAGTTCCCCATTGTTTTTTCTCTCTCACAACACAATGCCAAACATCCTATGATATAATCGTCTCCATATGTCGTCATGCTACCCGTACATACATAAAACACCAAATAACGTCACATAAATATACATATGTAAGTCAAAAATCCAATATAACCTATTTAACATGAATTATACCTCAATCCATATTGACACATCTAATTACACCTATAGGAAATTTTAATCACTATATCACTAATAAATGCATGTTTTATAAACTCATGAACCTGGAACCCACCCATACACCTGTGTTAAAAATTAGATCCACCTTTTCCCATGGAGACATATACCTAACATGTTAATTCATTATAATCGTGATACACCTAAAAATAATCAATGTGGAAGGAATAGAGTGAACGAGATAGAAATAACATATTTATTCCCTCACTAACATTATTATTGAGGAAAGCACACAAAATTATATCATTTGGCAACAGTTTTTAAATTAGATCTGTGAGAAGTGAATAAAAAATCAAATAATATAATAATTATATCACACACAACCACACTATGATAAATTAACTAGCCTTAGATTCAACCACAACTATCATCCCACATGACACCCAACTGCCCTCACTAAGGCATAAGAAAAAAGATCTCAAACATGTTCACAACAATTAAGAATCAAATTATTTAAAAAATTTCATTAGTTAGTAGAAATTAATATTCATTCACTAATCACTAATACAATACAAGCTTAATCATTTCATTATAATCCAACATGGTTAATAATTCACATTAAAATATCTAGACATCCATCCATTAGTATCATTGAATTTAATTCAACAATTAAATGGTGTCCATAATCCCACATTACAAACATGAACACCCATAAAACTAGGTCTTTATTAATTAATTAACAATTATAAAATGTTGTAACTCTGATACACATCTAAAGCTACCCTGAGAAGATACACAAATAGAGCAGAATCCAACTACATTAGGTTGTCAAAAATCAATACAATCAACAATCTCACAAACCATACATCAAAATATAACATAAAAAATTGGAAATAACAACTATCAACCCATACCAACTTACCATCTTACCAACACAACCATAACATACTCTTGAAATACCATCTTTCAATGTATTCCACCCATAATAATTTACCCCTCATCTCAATGATAGTTAATACGAAATAACCTCTCTTTAATTGTTCCATCCAATCCTTTATTTAACATCCCAACCATAAAATTTCCGCCACAATATTAAACAAGTGTTAAATAAAACTATAAATAAAATACATAATAAAAAACAAAATTTCAACATGAAAACATCATGGATAATTCATGACCATAACATAAAGTCATATATTCCTAGAGACAAATGAAGATGGGTTTGTACTACTATAAATATTTTTCTCAATCCAAAAACTTATCTAATTTCTATATTGAATTGAATGATTAATTATGAATAGGTTTTAGTAACTAGTATCCTATTTATAGCATCAATCAATTGAAAAAAATATCTATAATCATAAATTAATCAATAATTTAATATTAAAATATTTTAAGGAATAATGAAAATTAGATTCACGTGATCATTTCATTAATCAATTCACCTTTATCAAGTATACATTTTAAACCACTTTTAAGAACATCATTCATTATAAATAGAAACAATGACATAGAAACATACAATATATTATTTTTCAAATATTAGGAGGCATCAATAAAAAAATTACCATATGAGATCACAACATCCATTTCGATTCATTTTTTGGAAAGTTATTATGTTCAGTTAGGTTAATCCCAATATTATACAAATATACTAATGCATGATCATGCCGCAATTTTACATAAAAAAAATAATTCATCAATCCCATACATTAAAAATGATCATTAAATGTTTTCTGAGAATGAATAAATGATAAAAGTTTAGCCTCCAATCTCCTCTCATGCATGGAATCATTTAATTCATATGAAAATACCACTTTCGATTTTCCATTTAAATCATAGCAAAAATCCTCGGAGAATAAAATACAACTGACTACTATATAATGTAAAAAGATAATTTTTGGGATTATGATCATTCAGATAAGATGAAACTCTTCTCAAAATACAAATAAATAGTTTTTATTGTGATGTGGACAAATTCTTGAATGAGGGGATAAAAATTATCTAAATGAGTATCTCAAGTCACCTAATTTTTTAAGGATAAAGTGGAAAATATTTAAATACCTAGGGATATTTTTAATGTATAACCAGAAATAATTTAACAAAACAATGATACAATATCCTTGACCATTACATAACCTCTTTAGGGTTTTCCCAATATATCATGTTGTATGGGAGGACACATTGTAGGAATTTAATTCTTGACCAACCTCTTGGAATCCAAGGATCAATAACCTCATATATAAAAATGATCATATAAACATGGATAGAATCATCATGAAACAAATACACCATTATAGACTAACTAACAAGGAGGAAGAGTAAAGAAACATAACCATTAACGCACTATAGTGAAATCCATTCCCATAATTCAACTACCTTATAATAGATAGAGATTCCAAAACTACTATTTAGATTCAGCACACTGTATGGACATTTACCATGCCATGATTTCCTCATAAATACCACACCATAGATTTTCGTAAAATATAATTCTATAAGGGCCCCATTCCAACTAAAATTTCAGTTAAAACTCTACTATTCCATCATCCTTCATCTTCCACATAGCTCCAAATCCCCATTAACGTAAGGGAATTTCTTATAAAAAACCAGGTACTTAAAATAATAATTTTACCTGAGGAACCTCATAAATGAATCATTGATAAGTAATCAATTGGAATATAAATATAACTAAGATCTAAAAAAATTCAATATGTCCCCATTTAATGGAAACAGGACTATCTAGGTGAATATAAAACAATCAATTTAGGAACATTAAGATATTCACAATGAAATAGTGGGTTCATTTATCAATTAAATGATAACGAAATAATGATGTAATGTACTTTCATGGTTCATGGATATAAATAGATATAATTCTATAGAATTATGTTCCAATTATTTATTATGGTTCACAATTATCTTATGAACCCTCAAAATCTTATCTCTTACGATTATCAAAAAAGGTGTGGATTTATGTCCATTTGTTGTGCACTAATTGAATATTTATTTAATGACCAATTGTCCTTTTTCATGGTTATTACACATATGTGTATATGAGACATAGCCTATATTCACTTACATTGATTAGATTGTGATGTCATTTCAACAAAATCACCCACACTTTTCACTACCAAAATTATAATTTTATAGAATAGTCCCATAATATTCCAAAAAATTGTGTTTCTTATAATGGGTATTGAAGATTTTATAATTAGAGGGAATGGTGATATATAATTGATAATATGATAATGAATTAAAAATAATAATGAATAACAACATTTTATTTTGAAATGGAAACGAGTTGGAGAGGATTACAAAAATAAATGATAATAAGGGATTAGGTACCTTTATATTGACATAATAATAGATTATAAATAGGTTATAATGAGATGGAATAATTAATATATCATTATCAATATATCATATGGATAATACCAACATGTAATTACAATAATTAATGTATATGAAAAAAGAACTCAAAATGATGTCATATCAAAAGGATTTCAATTTTAAAAGAAGGAAGTTGATTTATAACCCTTACCTCCAATGATAGATTCATAATGATTGGAAAGATTACATGATATCCTTAGAAACATTTTTGAGAGAATCAAGAGAGATAATACAAAAGGGGAATAATTTTTACAAATTTGGGAGAGAATTTAAATGTGGTGATGGGTGGATATTTATAGTAAATAAAATATATTTTATTATTAATATAAAAATACTAGACAGTGTAACCTAGGTTAATTAAAAATTAATTTCATTACCATGGTTTTATACCATTTTTTGACATGTAGGTATTCTTTTCATTCAATTATTTAAGAACCAATATTCAGATTGTATATTATATTTGATGTGGATAAGATTCTTATTAATATTTTTTAAAAATAATTCAAATATATTTTATGTTTTGGAATATTCATTATAGGTATGTCAAATTATTATTATTACAAAAAAAATAAATTATTTTAATCAACATCAAATTTTTTTTCCAATAAATTTTTTATTTTACTCATTACATCATTTGAAATTTATTTTTTTTGTCATAATCCAACTGTATATTCATACCATATTATACTTTTTACCAAAAAAAATAAATGTCTTATAAAATGATCAAAAATTCACCATTATATAATTTCAAAATTCCGATTCTAAATTTAAATTCCATTTTATGAAAATAATTATTTATCCATGTGAAATTTAATTATTATAATAAAACAGTTTTGTATTTTAAAAGAAATCATTTAGCACATGAAATTTAAAAAATCTTCTCTTTTTTATTTTTTGATTCATATATGTAATTATATTTTTATTTATATATGTTTCTATATATTATTAATTAGTAATTATTAATGGTATTATTATAAAATTATTTTATGGTAAATATAATTTCATTGTATTCCATTATAATATATTGTGTTTTATGATAATGACGAACTAATTGAATTTGAATTTTTCAATAATTTTTTTAATAAATATTTATTGAAAATAATATTATCTTTTTTATATAAAAAAATGATGTTTTTTATACGAAATTAATTTGGTTCCCTCCTAGGTTTATAAAGAAAATTAGTTCGGGTACCTATTGATATTATTGATCTCTCAAAAATAAACCCCACTACAGTATAAAATGTGTAAGATTATACTATATGTCTCTTATGTTGGTGGATATCAATAATTTCGTGTAGTGGAAGTTGGGTGGATAATAAGTCAAATCCACCAATTTTAGACATGACTTTATCTACAATTTTATTGGTTCACACTGATATTCAACGCACTCTAACTATGTAATGAAAAAATATTATTATTTCTGATGTTGATGTTGTTTCCTTTGTAAGAGTTTCTGCTGAATAACATGATTGAGCATATTTAGGGTGACTTTCATGAAATCCTGATTTAAATTGGACTAATTAAAAAAGATTCTATAAAACAATAGTTTATATACTTACTTTTTTTCTTTAAACATGATATTTAGTCAAATGGATTACTATTTTTCATTAATCTACACTGTGGTCTCTTCTTATGGGGTGAAATTATAAATTGGGGTATGTTTTTCATTTTATTATTTTATTAACAACCATTTTTCCCAAAAGAATTATGAACTATTATACTTGGGTATTTTGGTTTTGGGCATATATTAGGGAAAAATTTCTTATATTAAGATAGTCTGAACAAATTCTAGAGAGTGTTGAGATATGTATGGATTCATACCTTTTTTATTATACATATAACTTTTGAACTATGAAATTTCTATATTATGTTTGGGGAGAAACCCTAAATAACATTCATATCATTTATGTTACATATATTCACCTTATTTCTAGAGATCAATGTGAAAAAATTATCCTAAAAGGATGTTTCTTTATCCTTCTACTAATTCTCAATATCATGCCTTGAAACATAAGAATTCATAGTATTGATGAAATTATTCTAAATAAATGTCAGATGAGTAATCAAGTTCTCATTTTTATTTAAGTTTAAACAGTATTCATTGAACTCAAAATTTTCATTAATAATATGACATTGATAAACCATAGTAGTGTGATTACCAATGTATTTAACATCATTATGACTATTATACTGCATTTTCTTTGAAATGGTAATGATTTTTTCAAAACATATTATTCCCTGGGAATTTGATTTAACCCCTATTGTTCATGATCTAATTGAAAAATAATATTATGATATATACCTTGATTTATACATAGTAATTAAATAACCAATTTTATTAGAGGATGTACATCATTAATTTAGCCATCTATCTTCTAGATTAGTGACATCGAGGATGGGGGTGGAACAAAAAATGGCCCAGCCATATATTATGGGGTGTCCCTTGCGATGATTCCACTGAAGATTCCCCTCTATTCTCTTCCCATGATTTTATACTATTTAATCACCCTATGTACAATTTAATGTCAATCTCCTGGGTTTATTTTTATTATTTTGTAAGAACCAACCACGTGACTAAAAATTATATAGAGGAACATTAGATATTAATGATTTTACTTTCCAATAGCGTGTTTTTAGTGGTCTCCCTCCATTAGTGAAGAATAATGTGTTGACTTCGATAGTAATTCCAACCATGAAATTTTTTAAGGCATTTAGTTAAGGATAGCATGTAATTATCCTTATTCCTCTATCATGATTTGATGTTTATAATATGGGATGGTAATAGTAGAAGAGGTGGCAATCCACTACAGATATTTAGCATCTAAGTACCCCCAATGTGCACATATTATAGTTTCACTTATCTTGATATCTGATTCTACTATAAAATCTTCATATCTTATCATGGAACCATGCAAATGAAACAACTTAAGAGATATCTTGGATTAGTTTGGATCCCTCTATAGATGTTCTTTATTAGTAGTCTGGACATAAGTGACATCATCTTCACTCTCTAATAAGAATGGAAGAAAATAATTTTCCCACTCATTTTATAGACTACTGAAATGGTTTGATATTAACATATGGATCTATTTCCCCCTTATTTATTTATATTTATATATATATTATTAATTAGTAATTATTAATGTTATTATTATAATATAACTTTATGGTAAATATAATTTCATTTTATTCCATTATATTATATTGTGATGTATGATTATGAAAAACTATTTGATTTTTCATTGTTCAATAATATTTGTAATAATTTTTTATTTAAAATAATAATATCTTGGTTATATCCCCAAAATGTGGTTTTTTACAAATAAATTTGGGTTCCTCTATGGTTTATAAATAAAAAGTGTTTAGGTCCCTATTGATATTGTTGATCTCTCAAAACCAATCCCCAGTAAGGTATAAAAAGAGTAATATTCTTCTCTATGTCTCTCATGTTGGTGGATATCAATAAGTTGGTGTAGTGGATGTTGGGTGGATAATTAGTCAAATGTAACCATTTGAGACATAAATTTATCTACAATTGTATTTTTTCACACTAATATTAAATTTACTCAAACTATGTACGGAAAATTTTTTATTATTTTCGATGGTAATGTTGTTTCATTAGTTGCAGTTTCCACTGAATAACGTGATTGAGATTATTTCGGGTGACATTCATGAAATCAAGATTGAAATTGGACTAATGAAATAAGATTCTATAAAACAACAGTTCATATTCATATTTTTTTCTTTAAAAATGATCTCTTTTTAAATGTATTACTATATTTCATTAATCTACAATGTGGTCTATCATTATGGGGTTAAATTAGAAAATGGGGTATGTTTTTCATTTTATTGTTTTATTAACAACCATGTTTCCCCAAAAAATTATGAACTAATCTGCTTGGGTGTTTTGGTTACGGGCATACATTAGGAAAAAATTTCTTATACTTAGATGGTCTCAAAAAATTCTAGTGGGTGGTGAGATATGGCTGGATCATTACCTTTTCCATTGTACATAGAACTTGCGAACTCTGAAATTACTAGTTTAATATTTATGGGAAACCCTAAATCATGTTCATATCATTTATGTCACATATATAAACCTTATTTCTAGATCTCCGTGTGAAAAAAGTATCCTAAATGGATGTTACTTTATCCATCTAATAATTCTCAATATCATGCCATGAAGCATAAGAATTTAAAGTATTGATGAAATTATTCTAAATAAATTTCACATGAGGAATCAAGTCCTCATTATTATTTAATTTTAATTGGGATTCAATGAACTCAAAGTTTTCATTAATAATATAACTGTGATAAACACTAAAAGTATTATTATCAATGGGTTTAACATCATTATGACACTTATAATGCCTTTTCATTGATATAGTAGTGGGTTTCTCAAAATATCTGATTCCAAGGGAATTTATTTTAACCCCTATTGAGCATGATCTAATTGAAGAATACTATTATGATATATCCATTGATTTATACTTAGTGATTAGAGGACCAATTTAATTGGAGGATGTACACCATTAATTTATCCATCTATCTTCTTAGTTAGTGACATCAGTAATGGTGGTGGAACAAAAAATGGCCCAGCCATATGTGATGGGGTTTACCTAGTGATGTTTCCATTGAATCTTCCACTCTATTCAATTCCCATGATTTTATACTATTCAATCAACCTATGTACAATTCAATTTCAATCATCCTCACTGATTTTTATTATTTTGTGATACACAACCATGTGACTAAAAATATATATAGGACCATTAATGATTAATGATTTTACTTTACAATGGCATGTTCTGTAATGGTCTCTATCCATTATGGAAGAATAATGAGTTGAATAGGGTAGTAATTCCAATCATGAAAATTTCTAAGGAATTAAGTTAAGGATGGCATAAAATTATCCTTAGGCCACTATCAAGATTTGATGTTGAGAATTTGGGATGGTAATAGTAGAAGAGGTGGTAATCCAATCCAGATATTTAGCATCTAAATACCCCCAATGTGCACTTATTATAGGTTCACTTATCTTAATATATGATTCTACTATAACATCCTAATATTTTATCATAGAACCAAGGAAATGAAACAATGGAAGAGATGTCCCAGATTAGTTTGGATCACTCCCTAGAAGTTCTTTATTATTAGTCTGGATATAAGTGAAATCATCTTCACTCTCTAATATGTTTGGAAGAAAATATTCCCCCCCCCTCAAGTGATAGACTACTGAAATGGTAGGATATTAACATGTGGGGATATTTCCCCCTTATAAATTTTTTATATGTATATGACCTATATTTCATCAATCCTACCAAAAAATCAGGATCATTTTACAGTGTTGGGACTATCCCTTCCTATAGGATATTCTATATTAATTCATTCATCATATGTTTAAATAGGTATTGTGTGGGTGATAGTGTATGCTAGTGGCTTATAGTTGAGGAGGATACAATTTCTTTTAAAATATATATTTACAATGCCACTAGTTGGCAATTGGTGGAAACATTATTATCATTATATTTTCCCTAAGATGATTATGAACCATGATAATGTTCTAATGACCTTGTGGTGATATTGAAGTGGATTTTGAGCTCATTTAAAACTTTTTTAGACATCATTTTCCTTAAATAAATACATATAACATGATGAATGAAATATCTAAATATTTTATGAGATGGGCTTTCAATATATATTATTTAATTATTAATTAATCCAAAATTACCTTTGCATGAAAATTATTCCATCATAGATGAATCTGGATGACGTTCTTGTTGATCAATCAAGAATATGTATAATACAAAATATAATTCTTCAAAAGGTACCCATATTTGATTTATAAATCTCATAATTCCAATGATGCAACTTCAGATGCTTGAATAGAAATATTGATCATGTTATATCATTCATCAATGATCACAACAAGAAATCATCAAGGATTGAATAATTATTTTTATTTTTTTCTTGTTCTTTAGAGAATTATATAGAGGAAGATTCTATATGTTCATGAGATAATTATTTAGATAATAATGTTGTACACAACCATCCACTATCATAGGAAATGATATAAGTTGGGTTATATATAAAGGTTTATACCATTATATATTATATAATGAACCATAAAAAATTGTGTTGTTCAAAATAAACATCCCATTAAATAATAATAATATAATTTTTATTATATTTAATGATGTTTCTTAACCCATTTATATTTAAATATCACAAATAAATCAATATTTATTCAATTGATATCAATGAAAATTATTAATTTGCATATAGTCCAATAAATCAAATTGTCAATACTTCTCAATATCTATTAAAACCTAAATAATACATATTTATTTAAATAACAAAAAAAACATACATAATTCATTTAATAAATAATTTATATTCACTAACTAGTAAATAGAAATTAATTATAATAATTTTTTTGAAATTGGACTGTGAAGAAATATTTATCATATATTCACACAACTAAATAAATATTTATATTAATCCACTCACTAACTAATAAATAATAATGTTTAATTTATTTCCATATTAATAATAAATCATAGATAAATAAATATTATATTCTTTTGTATTGACAATAAATAAATATTTTATATTTAACTCACAAATATATTGTATATTGAATATGAATAGTACTAAATAATTGTGTTCAAAGAATCCAAAATAATAATTATTCCATATTATTGTGAATAAAATTTTTTTCTTGTGTTAAATTAAAAAAAAAAATTAATTGAGATTCATGGATAAGCACAGTGTGTAACACTCTATGACAATTATTTAGTGAAATTATTAGAGCTATCAAAAATTCTAAGATCAATATTGAGAAAAACATCTATAAACATTTAGAGAAAATAGTTTTTCCTCAAATACAACAACCTCATTTACATTCATGTCGTTTAATATAATAATTTAGTCCCAATATTACATAAATCATTTTCATATTCATTTCATCAAACAATATGCATGATATAACATTCATTGACTACCAAAAATGAATCATCGATGAACCAACAAATCCATGGATATAATTATACCATTCCATTTAAATCAAAGGGTCTAATACATCAACAACCATTAAATTAGTAGGGAAAATCATTTCTTGACATACTAATTAATGTAATATCACTCATGAGACAATAATTTTAACCAATATTCATATGAGTTAATACCATAAGGGTATTTCACAATGCGTTACAGTATGTGATTCATGATTCACATTAATAATAATCTCAAGTCTTATAATCATAAATATTGTCTATAGATTGGAAAATTCAATGAAACTAAACCATTAATGTTTATCTAAATAACCGTCACCATGTGATCAGTTATACTATAACTCATCGGAATTACAATATTCTATTAATTTAATGTACAAAGATAGTTGGTTCTAGGGAACCATTTATAATTGACTCCCAATTACACTATAACTAAATTCTAACTATATTGTTATCTTTGATAATGAAACAAATTATTCTACTAAGGTATATATATAGTTATTGGACCTTCCATGTTCTAAAATGGATAATGTTTTTCTTTCCTAACGCCTTTTTTGTAATTCTTCTTACAATAACCTCAATTGTAACACCCCGAACCCAGTTACCCTGAGTTGGTGCATTATTTTAATACATTGGAATGATTATAAGGAATCATATCCCGAAGGACCGATCGGTTTAGCAGTCTTGTAAAATAGATTACATACAAGAATTATACATTACACTTTATAACATACAAAACAACATAAATAATCCATTACGAATGCCATTATTCCCTTTGCTTAACCCTATATATCAATCACAATAATCTTCTTAGAATCCTGGGAAAAATAAAACATAGAAAGGGGTGATCTCAGATGAATAGTAAGGATAACAATTAAATAGATACTTTTATAAATAAGCATAAACATTTAAGGCAATGTATAACTAAAACAAAATCCTTTTAAACTTGAACTTCAACATAATATGGAAAAAATAAACTGAAATAATTCCATTTACTTATTCACATGGATATTCTACTAGTCGAATAATCACATGCAATATCACTCACCACTTTCATAATGATGGAATGCATAATTCCAGACTGTCATAACCACATAGTCAAGGCCTCGTGCCAAGACTACAAATAAGATTTTGTCAAGGACATGTGCTAATACACTAGTTTGTCTCATGATGCCTACCGATGCATCGAGGAGCTATAGCTGGCTCCACCCGTCACTTACTAAGTCCAATTCATTCCTCATATGAACAGGTTTAGACATAACATAAACATTCATATTAAAACTAGCATACAAAATGTCAACACATTCTCCATAAACCATGAATAGTATAAAAATAACACATCCGCAGTCAAACATATCACAAAACCTTGAATACAATTTGAAAGTTTAGTATCATAATAAATCAACTTCAAATAAGCTTAAAATCCATCAAAGGATGTTTACATAGATGAAATCAAAACTATTTGAGAGAAACATCTCTTTTTGAAATCATTTAAAAGTCACACATTTATAAAGGAAGTAATTTAAAAGAGATTTTTGAATAAAAGTGTCCCATACCACTTGGAAACTTTTGAAAATAAATATCATTTCAAAACATTCATGTACATATAAATAAATACTTATAATCATTTTGAAAATATGGACATTAAATAAAAATATTTATAAAGATAAATCTTTAAAACATTTAAAATTCTCATCTTGATAAAGAGTTCCTTTCACAAATTATTAAAATATTCATTTTGAAATCATTTTAAGGTCACATAATTATAAAATAAAACATTTACTTTCAAAATATTCTTATAATATTTTTAGGCAATCTTCAAATTTTTTTATAATGGTGGAAAATAGCCGCACCCACCATATAATTTAAAAAAAGACATTCTTACCATAATTTTGTCGAAAAGTATAAAAAGGACCTTGTTTGGAAAATGACAGAATGATTTCTTTATAAAAATATTATAAAAAGTCAAAAATGGTATAAATGAATTTAACCCATAGTCTATAAAATAGTAATAAAATTTTGAAATACATTTTTAAGAAACATGGATGTGGATGATAAAGAGGTCCCAGTAGATAATTACGTATAAACCACCATGGATAATGAAGAGATTCTGAAATAAACCCTTACCTTGTATTTTTCATTGGTCGAGGGTAAGTTAACCTCATGTATAATAGTTAAATCATTTTTATTAGATTATACAAGAATCATATACATAAATATGATATCATATATGATCTTTTAATATTGCCTTGTTAATAATATTTTAGTATTATCTTCGTTTTGAGTGTTAACTTACTCGTTTTCTTTTATATGTTTAGTTACATAAGACGTGTTTGTTATGGATAGGTTGTATGTTATTCATATCCAGAATGAGATAAAGTCCTTAAACATTAATTTTAATAATCAAATGAGAATTATACTTGAATGGATAAGATGTGGAATTAATCACATCGTGTTCGAGGGGACGGTACTCCGTACGTATGAACGAACACTACTTCCATTTCATTTTTCATTTAAAAGGAATAAAAACCAAATGATACATAAGTATATTATTATTCCATTATAATATAATATCTTATAAGTGTTACTTAATTTCATTAACACCTTCTTTTATACGTTCCATGTATGGTATGAATGAGTCATATCACTTTCAGGGGGCTCTAGTCCGCACTTCCTCAAATGGAATTATCGTATATATATACAACATGAAATGAATAATGGTATGATATAAAATTGAATTATAGAAGCTTATGTATAAAATAAATATCATTAATATCATATCTAATTATAGTTCCATCATTATGTCCACCATGAGAGGCGGTGGGATATAATTGAACAATCCTTGTTTCGTGAGGAGTTTGGTTGCCATCCACAAAAACATTATGTTCTTTATCCATTAGATGGAGGTGTGTTTATGTGTAGTTAAAATACATCACATAAAAATATCCTAGTATATTTATGATACTGGTTTTTTACAAAATAAAATAATAAGAAGATTTTAGGGGATGGATAAGTAATATAAAAGAAAAGAAGCTAAGAGAAATCATTACCTTTAATTTGGGTAACTCCCTTTGGTTTGAACCAAAAAGGACCCTTAACGTGACTTATTCCTAAGGTAAGGCTTCTAGGAGGAGGAGAGGGATATGGGAAGCTTAATTGGGTAGAGGTTGGACGATCCAACAGGCTTGAGAGGTGTGAGGAGTTGGTTAGAAGTGGTGTCCTTTTTTAAGGGGGAGGAGGGCTCTTTAGGAAAAACTTAAAATATTATTTTATAATAAAATTATATTCAGTTTATAATGGCTAAAATGTTGATTATTAAAATTATAAGGTTGGGATAGGTCGAGAAAAACTCAACCAATAGGTTTTAGACAGGTTTGGTTCACTTTATTAACCATATCTTTTTGTTTTAACTCATAGTTAATTAGTTTGACACCTACCATGTCACTTTGTATTTTTAAATTATATAGTAAATAAACTTACTATATACTTCCAAGAGACTCCCAAGTGGTCCATTAATAATAATACTATTATTATATAAGTCCTTTTGCTGAACCTTATATTTTTAGGAATAGAATATGAATTAATAATATAATATTTGTTTTTAAAACTCTTTTCTATCAATTTTGATACTATTTAATAATTGATTTTTGATAAAGTCTTAATAACCTTATTAATTAGAAAAAAATCATTTTTAGAAATCATATCATGTCATATTAACCAATAAAATTCATTTTGGTCATCAAAACTGTCAAAGTATATTTATTTTAACATTTATAATACCAATTATTTGATTCTCTCATTAATTAGGAAAATACATCATCATTATTATGTCATAAATAAATTTAATTATTAAAGGTCATAAAAATATAAATAAAATACCATTATGTAGGAAATATTTTTATATTTCTAATGAATATTTATAGTCGATGATATAACATATATATCCCTATGTAAAATTTTTTTTTCTAAAAGATGTATTCTTATATAATTTTTGTCTTTACTATAACTTAATTAATATAAAGTGTCATTATCAATTACAAGTGGATTCATGGGGTCCCAAAATCAACCCAAATATTCCCATGGTCGTGAATGTATCAAAAAATAGGGTTAGCACACGTTTTAGGATAATTTATTATTATTATAATATTATTTGTTTACCCTTATTTACCGAATTTACCCTTTAACCATGGTAAATAAAATATTTACCGAAATAATTATTCAAAATATTTAAAAATAAAAGTTACATATTACAAAATTTTTACCCCCTAATTATAAATATGGATTCCATTTTTCTAAATTCAAAACACATAAGTGGTAGAAATTAATTTAAAATTAATTACCGTTGTCGAAACAAAAAGCGTGTTTTTAACAAATAATAACTATCTAAAGATTGACACTTTCTTTTGTTCAGTTTAAATATGAAATTATGTCCAATGACCAAAATTAGATTAAATGATAAAATAATAATCTAATTATAATTTAAAATCACTCAAATTAATAATTTATTACTCTTAATTAATTCGATTAAAAAAATTGTTTTTAATTAAAAGTTAGTAATTTTCACTACTCATCAAATTATGAAAGTTATCTGAAAAGTACCAAAATTTCCCCCTAATATATTTTCGATGTTCTAAATCCAAAAATGAAGTATATTTTACCAAATTAAAAACATAAAATTTACATATATTAATTTAAAATTAATTCCCGCTATTAAAACCAAAAGGCGTATTTTTAAGAAATAATAACAATTGAAAGTTTGACACTTGTTTATGTCCAATTTCAAAGTAAAATTAATTACAATGACCAACATTGGATTAAATGGTAAAAATATAATCTATTTATACTTCCAAACCATTAAAATGCATAATTTATCAATATAAATTATTTTGATTACAAAGTTGTTTTCAGTTAAAATATAGTATTTTTCACTATTCACCCAAATATGAATGTTATAAAAAAAACCAAAACTTTATTGAAACTAAATTATTATGTCTCAATTATAAATAATAATTTTATTTTTTGAAATTCAATATATTAATGTTTCAAATATGGGATTTAAAAAGGCTTCTCCATTAAAAGGCTGTAAAATTGCATTTTTTGAAAAATACTTCTTTTATATGAAAAAACTGTATTTATTCTTACATTATGTCTAAGAAAATCATAATATGGATTCTAAAATTATAAGGATTATATAAAGTTCAAAATTCAGTTAATACTATTTATAACCTCTTTTGAACGGTTTGTTTGGTAAGTCATGGTGCGCTAGAACTCGGTGTTGTGTGTGGTGAAAGTTATTGAATTACTTTGAAGAAAAAACATACTATGAAATATTAGGGTGTTACATTTTTCCCTTCTTCAATAAATTTCATCATCTCAATTTGAAATTATTTTTCAAAAATAAAAATTTGAAAATAGAAAATACCTTTGGGAAAACCAACATCGGAAATTAGGTTAATAAAATTTATTCTTAATATGAGGAAAAGGAAAATGAAATTGTCACCACCAAATTTTTATCTCGATTAGGAGAGAAGTTTTGCCAATTAGAGACATATAATTGGAGGAAAAATGTAAATATTTATAAGTAGTGATTTAGTTCATCAATCACAAACAAGAGTAAAATTGAGGACCTTATATTCATCAATCTATGATGATTTAAAATACCATCGGTTTAAAAAAACACATGGTATTAGGATAACACATTTTTTGTTCTAAGATTCCTTCACTAAAGTATAAGAATTAATTTCTTCATTGAATAAGAGAAGAAGAAAAATATATACTTGACAAGTAGAGTCCTATCCATTAACTAAGTTCTACCACAAACTCATCTTTCACTCTAAAAGATAATAGAACTTAAAAATAATATTCTATTTAACCTATTAGTATAGGGTTAAAAAATTGAATTTATAATTCATCTAGAAGAACCATAAAAACTACATTATTCAATCTAGGTCATCACTTGGGTCAGTGGTAGGTGATACACCCTTGTCACCCTCGGTTGTGGGTTCAAGTCTCACGGGCTTTCTGGACACGACGGGTTGCCGCCCGACCTCCAGGTTGTCCTTTTTATGGAAATCCAAAAATAATCTCAAACTAGACTTATCCAAAATACTTCTGTCCAAACTCACAGTCCAAAATTTATAAGGTTGGTAAACACAATGAAGATCCTTTTTTCCACGTAATATCATGTGAACACCTTCATCATGTATTCTTTTAAAACACTGCAACATCCTGAAATACCATAAAACCTTATTGATTATATTTATGATCCCTTATTACTTATAGAATACTGGATATACACCTTCTATCCAAAAATGTTGTAAACATCAACAATAATGGAATATACAAGTCATTAATCAGTTTCAAGTTAGTCAAGAATATCCAATATAATTTATCCAAATGAATCATGTATTATTCCAAAATCACTATCTCGGTATCAGAACCATATTATGGTTTATCTTTCTCTCAACCATATATTTTCCAAAAAAATTAACCTGCTATTGAGTCTCTTTTCTTTGTTCCACACAATATCAAGTCCTTAATGAAATAGTACTGCAGTACAATCCTTATATACATCATAATTATTATAACCATTACATTGTTGATATAACACTCAAATGAAATAATTCTCTAGTAAGAACTTTAATCATTCCTTCTCATCTGTGGTAGTATCATAACTTGATTATTATCCAATAGCATCATTTGGGGCATACTATGATGATTTGGACATTGGTTCACGTAGTGTCCAAACTCCTTGCAGATAAAGCATTGTACATTTGAAACCTTTTTCTTAACCTTGCAGTCACATACACGGTGTCCTCTTTCTCCACACTTATAACAAACTCCCATTCCTTTCAAGAAAGTTCCAGTGTGTTTTTTCCCACAGTTATCACATGTGGGAAAATTATTCTTTTCCCTCTTCCCTTTATATATATTTCTCTCTTCCATCCTTTTATTCTCTTGCTTCACTTCAAAGCCATAGGACTCAGAGAATTCTTTTCTTATCTTATTAACACATGATACTATTTCTTCATATGTTGAGAATCCATGGGAGACAATTTCCCTTCTAAATGTTGGCTTTGTACCATGAAAGATATGATCCTTCTTACTCTTTGGATCATATGTATTGCTGGAGTTCACATTCCTTCTATGAGGTTCCATTTCTCTACAATAGCATAAACTAGGTCTGTTTATGAATTGCAATGAATAAATCCAAACTTGTAAAATACCAAACATAAATTTATCAGTTTATGGATATAATAAATAATCATAAAAATGTTTCTTTGAGTAAGAATATACTCATAAACCCTTCATAATGGTTTGTAATGAAAATGAGAATTATCCAAAGCATATCCCCCGGGAGTGTTGTAACCAAGAGTTCCAAAATTTTCATTGTCATGCACCAGTTTGCGTTCGAGTATAGCTCAAAGCAGTGTTTTCGGGTTTTACCCATAGGTACATCTGTGCTAGATCCGCCTCTACCTGCTCGTATCCAGACAAGGATGTATTTCGTGGAATACTCACAAAATCTCTACAATACCAAAATTCTAGGATGTTCTTCTATACTAATCCTCAAAGTCTATCTTAGGTCTATTTGCTCTAATAAGAGTTTATCTAAATCTAGCTTCCAAGGTTATTTCTAAACTTCCTTTGACACCAACTGTAACTCCCTGACCCCAATTACACAGATTCGGTGCATTATTTTAATAAATTAGCATGATTACAAGGAATCAAGTCCAGAATGACCGATTGGTTTATCAGTCTTGGAAAATAGATTACATACATGAATGTTACATTAAACTTTATAACATACAAAACAACATAAATAATCCTTTATGAATGCCATTATTACCTTGGATTAACCCTGAATATCAATCACAATACAATTTTTGGAATCCTGGGAAAAATAAAACATAGAAAGGGGTGAGCTCAGATGCTCAATAAGGATAAAAATACAACAGAAACATTCATAAATAAGCATAAACATTTAAGGAAATGTATAACAAAAACAAAATCCTTTTAAACATGAACTTCTGCATAATATGGGAAAAATAATATGAAATAATTCCATTTAATTATTCACATGGATATTCTACTAGTCGAATAGTCACATGCAATATCACTAACCACATTAAAAATGATGGAATACATAATGTCAGACTATCATAACCACATTGTCAAGGCCTTGTGCCAAGACTAAAAATAAGATTTTGTCAAGGCCTTATGCCAAGACACTTGTTTGTCTCATTATACCTACCGATGCAACGAGGAGCTATAGCTGGCTCCACCCGTCACTTACTAAGTCCAATGCTTTCCTCAGATGAATAGGTTTAAACATAACATAAACATTCATATTAAAACTAGCATACAAAATGTCAATACTTTCTCCGTAAACCATGAATTGTATAAAAATAAAACATCAACAGTCAAACATATCACAAATCCTTCAATAGAATTTCGAATTTTTGTATCATAATAAATCAACTTAAAATAAGCTTAAAATCCAACCATGGATGTTGACATAGATAAAATCAAAACTATTTGAGAGAAATATCTCTTTTTTGAAATCACTTAAAAGTCACACATTTATAAAGGAAGTAATTTAAAAGATATTTTTGAATCAAAGTGTCCCATACCACTTTGAAACTTTCTAAAAGAAATATCATTTCAAAACATTCATGTCCATATAAATAAATCCTTAAAATCTTTTTGAAAACATGGAAATTAATTAAAAATATTTAGAAAGATAAATCATTAAAACATTTAAAATTATGATCTTGATAAAGAGTACCTTTCAAAAATTCTTAAAATATTCATTTTGAAATCATTTAAAAGTCACAACATTATAAAATAAAACATTTACTTTCAAAATATTCTTATAATCTTTTAAGGGAATATTTGAAAATTTTTATAATAGCAGAAAATAGCCGCACCCGCCGTATAAATTAAAAAAATACATTCTTACAATAATTTTGTCGAAAAGGTTAAAAAGGATCTTGTCTGGAAAACGACGAAAATATTTATTTATAAAAATCTTATAGAAAGTCAAAAACGTTATAAATGACTTTAACCCATAGTCTATAAAATATTAATAATGATTTGTAATACATTTTTAAGAAACATGGATGTGGATGATAAAGAGGTCCCAGTAGATAATTACATATAAAGAACCCCAGATAATGAAGAGATTGTGAAATAAACTCTTACCTTGTAGTTTTCCTTGGTCGAGGGTAGGTTAATATCCTGTATATTTGTAAAATCATTGTTATTAGATTATACAAGAATAATATACATTAATATTATATCATATATGATCTTTTAATATTTCCTTGTTAATAATAGTTTAGTATTATCGTCGCTTCGAGTGTTAACTTACTCATTTTCTTTTATATGTTTTATTACATAAGACATGTTTCTTATGGATCGGTTGTATCTTATTCATATCCATAATGAAATCAAGTCCTTAAAAATTATTTTTAATCATCAAATGAGAATTATACTTGAATGGATACGATGGGGAATGCATCTCATCGTGTTCGTGGAGAGAGTAGTCCGTACGTACGCACGAACGCTACTTTCATTACATTTTTCATTTAAAAGGAATAAAAACAAAATGATACATAGGTATATTGTTATTATAGTATAATATAATATCTAATATTTGTTACTTAAGTTCATTAACACCTTCCATTATACGTTCCATGTATGGTATGAACGAGTCATATCACTTTGAGGGGGCGGTAGTCCACACTTCCTCAAATGAAATTATAGTATATATATGAAACATGAAACAAATAATGGTATGCTATAAAATTTAATTAAAGAAGCTTATATATAAAATAAATATCACTAATATCATATTTAATATAGTTCCATCATAATGTCTACCATGAGAGGCGGTAGTAGATAATTGAACAATCATCGTTTCGTGAGGTGTTTGGTTTCCATCCACAGAAATATTATGATCTTCACCCATTAGATGGAGGTGTGTGTAAGTGTAGTTAGAATACTTATCATAACAATATCATATTATATTTTTGAAACTGGTTAAGAATAAGAATAGGTTAGGTGTTAGATAAGTAAAAGAAAAGAAAAGCAGCTAAGAGAAATCGTTACCTTTAATTTGGGTAACTCCCTTTGGTTTGAACCAAAATGACTCTTTAAGTACCTTATTCCTAAGGTAAGGATTATATAAGGAGGATAGGGATATAGAGATCTTAATTTGGAGAAGTCTGGATGAGAGAAAAGGACTGAGAGGTGTTAGGAATTGGTTAGAAGTGGTGTCCTTTTATAAGGGGGAGGAGGGGCTCTTTAGAAAAAACATAAAGTATTATTTTATAATAAAATAATATTAGGTTTCTAATGGCTCCAAAGTATATTTTTAAAATTCTATGCTGGGGATAGGTCGAAAAAAACTCAACCAAAATGTTTTAAATATGTTTGGGACACTTTATTAACCTTATCTTTTTGTTTGAACTCTTAGTTAATTTGTTTGACACTTACCATGTCACTTTGTATTTTTATATTATATTGTAAATTAACTTACTATATACTTCCCAAAGACCACAAAGTGGTTAATTAATGATAAAAATATTATTATATAAGTCCTTTGGATGATCCTTAGATTTTTATGAATAGAATATGAATTAATAATATAATATTTTTTAAAAAAACTCTTTTATGTCAATTTTGATACGATTTAATAATTGATTTTTTTTAAAGTCTTAATTACTTTATTAATTCTAGAAAAATTCTTTTAAGAAATAATATCATTTCATATTAACCAATAAAATTCATGGATGTCATCAAAACTTTCAAAAAAAAATTTTAACATTTATAATACCAATTATTTGATTCTTGCATTAATAATGAAAATATTGTCTCATTATTATGTCATAAATAAATTTAATTATTCAATGTCTAAAAATTATAAATAAAATAAAATTATGTATAAAATATTTTTATCTATTTAATGAATATTTATAGTCTAAAATATAACATATATTACCCTTTGTAAAAATTGTTTTTCTAAAAGATATATGCTTATGTCATTTTTGTATTTACTTTAACATAATTAATATAAATTGCCATTATCACTTACAAGTGGATCCATGGGGTCCCCAAATCGACCCCAAGATGCCAATGGTCGAAAATGTATCATCAAATTGTGTTAGGAAACGTTTTAGGGCAATTTATTATTATTATAATATTATTTTTTACCCTTATTTACCAGATTTACCCTTTAACCATGGTAAATAAAATACGTACCGAAGTAATTATTCAAAATGTATAAAAATAAAAGTTATCTATTTAAACAATTTGTACCTCCTGATTTTAAATATGGAATCCATTTTTCTAAATTCAAAACACACAAGTGGAAGAAATTAATTTAAAATTAATTCCCGTTGTCGAAACAAAAAGTGTGTTTTAACAAATAATAACTATCAAAAGATTGACACTTTCTTATATCCAGTTTAAATATGAAATTATGTCCAATGAACAAAATTGGATTAAAGGGTAAAATTATAATCTAATTCTACTTTATTATCACTCAAATTCATAATTTATCACTATTAATTATTTCTATTAAAAAGTTGTTTTTAATTAAAATTTATTAATTTTCACTATTCATCAAAATATGAAAGTTATCAGAAAAGTACCAAAAATTCACTCTAAGCTAATTTTGATATTACAAATCCAAAAATGAAGTATATTTTAACATATTAAAAATATAAAAGTTTCATTTATTAATTTAAAATTAATTCCCGCTATTAAAACCAAAAGGTGTATTTTTACGAAATAATAACTATCAAAAGTTTGACACTTGTTTATGTCCAATTTCAAAGTGAAATTACTTACAATGACCATAATTGGATTAAATGGAAAAAATATAATCTATTTAAACATCCATACCATTTAAATTTATAATTTAACAATATAAATTATTTTGATTAAAATGAAGTTTTCAGTTGAAATATAGTATTTTCCACTATTCACCCAAATATAAAAGTTATCAAAAAAACACCAAAACATTATTGAAACTAAATTCTTATGTACCGATTCTAAAGAAGAAGTCTATTTTGTCAAATTGAATATATAAAAGTTTCAAATAATGGATTTAAAATGGAATCTCCATTAAAATGTGGTAAAATTGCATTTTTTGAAACATACTTCTTTTTTTCTGAAAAAAATGTATTTGTTCTTAAATTATGTCTAAGAAACTCATAATACGGATTATAAAATTATAAGGATTATATAATGTTCAAAATCTAGTTAATACTATTCATAACCTCTTTTGAATGACTTGTTTGGTAAGTCACGGTGCGCTAGAACTCAGTGTTACATGTAGTGAAAGTTATTGAATTATTTTAAAGAAATAACGTACTATGAAATCTTTGAGTGTTACATCAATTCCTTGAGAAAATCAAAAAATAGGATATATAATTGAATATTAAATTATTATTAACCTTTCATAAAAATAACATAACATATAATTCCTTAAAATTTTTCCTAATATTTATAAGACATTCACTAAATTATAATATCCTGAAAAAAATAATAATAATTTCTAAACCACATATTATAATGAATTAGAATCCAAAATGTACTCATTATTTATAGATATAAAACACAATAGATATAATATCATTATCATGATTATTACCTTAACCATATGATAATACCAGATCAAATTCATTATTTTAGAAATTCTAGTTTTATATCCCCTTGTTAATTAGTATAATTGTCACGACCCGTCCTCGGGGCCCATTCTGTGACTACCCCAAGCCCTCCTTCTATAGTCCAGGGACTGGCGACTAGAACCAAAGGTGTAATCCCAAAAGAAGGGAAGGAATTTCCTTTATGAATTAACAAACACAACAGAGTATCCAAGTGAAGTAAGCACTAAGTAAAACTGGGTACAAGGTAAGTGATGAAAAGTAAATGGGCTAGTATACAAACCAAACTGAAATTTCAGTACAACTGAAAGGAAAGTACAACAGTAGTAAGTAAAACAGAAACCCTGAGTCGTCCTCCGGTAGTCCCACCTGAAGGGTGGGTACAGTTAATCTCCTCAGCTACTTGGGTCTGGTCGTCCGCTCCGTGTACGTCCCGCCAAGTGGTCCACCTCCAGGTACCGTTCAGCTTCACAACCCTCCACCTCAATCAGTGATGTCCATTGTCTGCATCCAACACAACGTATTGCGGGCATAGCCCGTGCAGGGGTGACTATACGATACTCAGTAGGGACCCCGAGACCCCTGAAGGTCTCTCAGGATCCACAAAGGATAAACCACAAAGGAAAAGATACAATCATGAAGTATCAAATGACTCTATGTAGGTATATGCCCATACATATACCTAAGTCATCATTTACAGTTCGTCTCCAACTCTCGAACCCAAGCTCAACCAGTCCACATAGGAAAACACAACCAAGTCCACACAGGAAATCACAACCCGGTCCACACAGGAAAGCACAACCCAGTCCACACAGGAAAACACAACTCAGTCCACACAAGAAAACACAACTCAGTCCACATAGGAAATCACAACCTAGCTCACACAAGAAAGCACAACTCAATCCACACAAGAAAACACAACTCAGTCCGCACAGGAAATCAGAACCCAGTCCACACCGGAAAGCAAGTCAAACACATCATTGATAAAGATTGAAGTCAAGACTCAGCTCCCACAGGTATACATCTTTCGTATAACGTCAGAGATGATCATATTTAGTCACTGATTAATCTATGATGTTGGACCCACATAGGATACAGGACTAGCTAAGCTGTCAGACCCACATAGAATACAAGACTAGCTACTTAGCCGGACCCACTCAGGATACAAGTACATAGGTCATACTGTCGGACCCAGGTAGGATACAAGAATAGTATTCATCACTGTGGGACCCTATGGAGGATCCCAGTAGAGTCGTCATCACTGTCGAACCCACATAGGATCCAAGTACAGTCATCCTCACTACCGAACCCACGAAGGATCTAAGTATAGTCGTCCTCGATGCCGAACCCATGGTGAATCCAAGTACAATTGTCATCATTGCCGAACCCACAGAGGATCCAAGTACAGTCGTCCTCGATGTCGAACCAACGGAGGATCCAAGTAAAGTCGTCCTCGCTACCCAACCCACGGAGGATCCATGTATAGTTGTCCTCACTACCTAACCCATGGAGGATCCATGTACAGTATTCCTCACTACCGATGCCACGGAGGATCCAGTTACAGTGGTCATCGTCGCAGTGGCAGCCAGCTCTAGGGTTCCGACAAACATCAAGCTCGATTACGGGAGGGTCCGCTCCTCAAGCAAGAGATTCAATACATCAACTTTCACGAAGTCCAGATTAGATGTATCCCAAAGTTCCGTCTCATCAAAAGAAACCCAATGTGACAGACGATGCGTCAATCGAACATTCGGTCTAAGAGTTATTGGCTTTTCTGTCCTAGGGGCCCAGTTGGTATTTAAGTTAAAACCAACCTGACCGTACTCCAACTACGTCCAAGCCTCAAGTGGAATAATCCAAATGGACCTTCTCAACAAAATGATTCCAACGCAATTGGCGTCACGTCAATTGGATGTACGTTCCTTAGGATATAAGCGTTTCAACTCCAAGGGCCCGGTTAGTTTGAAGTTCGAACCAACCCAGCCATACCCCAAACTTTTCCGAATCCTTGAGTGTAATATATCAAAATGACCATCTCGATCCAATGATTCACACTCAACTAAAGGAGCATTTATCGGAGGTCTATAGATCATGTTATGGGAAAAAGACCAAAAACGTTCCGAAGTGGGGGGTCTGGGCCCGGTCCGACCCGGCCCAACACCCATGGGTCGGCCCCGGTCCGACCCGGCCCAACCCCCCTGGGTCGGCCCGAACCGGGTCCGGCCAGGCTGGGCGCGGCCCGACCCAGACAGGGCAGCCCGGTCCGCGTGACCCACCACGTCCCGGTTGGGGGGGGGGGGAACACTGGCTCGTCCAACGAGCCGAGCGGGGGGAAACATCCCCCCTTTGTTCCGTGGACGCGGCACCCGACGCCACATCTCCTTGGTATCCAGTGCGGACGCGGGATCTGGCCCTCGCCGCTGCGGCTGAAGCCGCGACGGGCTTCTACCGGCGGCGCACCGGGGCGCTACAGCCTCCGGCCGCTGGCGCCGCCACGCTGGTGACCCGTGCCGCCAGAAACTTCCACGGGCCACCAGAGTCATTCTGGTGGTCCGATTTTTCTCACGTCTGCTCCTACGGTCATCTCGGGACCCGTACATCACCGAGAAGGCATGCAATCTCCATTTAGTTCACGCTTCATCGTCACCAATTTATCCGCACATCAAGAATAAAATAGTGGTGGGTTCGAACTTGTTCGTTAGTCCGCAGCCACCACTTTAGTTGTTCTAAACATCACCAAACAATTTTCATGCCATACCGAGGGTATAAAATCACATAAAGAAATTTATACAAATTCCCCTACATCAAAAAATGATGTAGAACGTAGGTTTGATGGTAAACGACATCGCGGAGAAGAGGATCATAGGCGTTGTCAGAGCACGCCGAGGAGGAAGCGGCGTCTCCTCTCTTGCTTTGGAGAAGAGTAAGGGTGGCGCATCGTTGATCTCCAAGGAACTACCATTCTTCGTCATTCTTCGTCAGAGGTCGGCGTTCTTCGTCGTTCTTCATCGGAGACCGACGTTCTTCCAAAAGCTCCAAATCTCTCCTGATCTCTCCCGCACAATGAATGTTCTTCCCCAAATTAAATAATAGGTTCCCCTATTATTTAATTACACACGCAAAGAAACTCCCAGAATTAAATCACCACATTTAATAAAATGTGTTGACAACTTAAATTTGGAAGGGAGTGGGAAGTTCCCCATTAATTAAACTCATTGGCAATTAAATGGGGGGTGGGGGTAGCAAATTTAATGAGGGATTCTTAATGAGATTAGAGGAAATTAAATGGTGGGGATCGTGTGGGTCCCACCTCTCTAACATCCTCACTTGGGTAGTAAAGTGGCTGTGGGACCCACCATTAACTACCCATGGGAGGGAACAAAAACCTTATAAAATAAAAATTGTTCCGACAATTTTTATTAACTTCTTTAAATAAACCCCCAAAATTATCTTCTTCTCCTAGCGAATGCAACTACGATAAGTGCCCCCTTAAGCAATTACCGGTGCTGTGATTTCATCTATGCCCTCAGATTTTAATTCTGAGCACCGGTTCAAAAGATAGAAAATCTCGGTCGTTCGTTCACTGAATGTACCTGATCTAAACTTTGAAAATCGATTTCAAGCACACCGGGCCTTGGAATCGAGTGTCGTCAAAAGCCACTAACTCGTAAAGTTCCAAAGTATTAAAAAAAAATTCCTTGAAATTTCTGGGTCTTTACATCACTCCCAACTCATGGCTTTATGTCCCCATAAAGCTAAAACATAAACTTGGGAAACAAATGAGGGTACTGAGCATGCATCTGAGCCTCCCGCTCCCAAGTGCTCTCCTGGAGGTTCCCGTGCTGCCAAGGAATGCTAACAAGAGGAATCGACTGCCCACTTAGGACCTACTCCTGTCGATCCTCGATCTCCACTAGGACCTTCGCATAAGTCACCCCTTCATCGATGTCCAGCTCCCCATGGTCGATGATATACGTCGGGTCGTGCACGTATCTTCTCAACTGAGATACGTGGAAGACGTCATGCACCCGGTGCAATTGAGGTGGAAGGGCTAGGTGGTAAGCCACCTCTGCTACCCTGCTAAGGACCAAAAAAGGCCTGATGAAGCGCGGAGATAACTTACCACCCCGACCAAATCTCCGTAATCCACGTCGAGGTGAGACCCGTAAGAAAATGTGGTCACCATTCTCGAACTCTAGTGGTCTCCGCCTCCTATCAGCATAGGACTTCTGCCTGCTCTGTGCAGCCTTCATCTGCTCCTGGATGATCTAAACCTTCTCCATCATAGCCTGAACCATCGCTAGTTCTACACGTGCTAATTCCATCATTATCCCCAAAGGATATCTGCACGCGGCCAGCTACTGTCTTGCTACTCCTAACAGGTGAAAGACTGATATCCTACGAGGAGCATCTTCTACAGTGATCCCCTCCCCAGGAGTATAAACTATCTCGAAGTCATAGTTTAGGAGGAATTCAAGCCATCACCGCTGTCTCAAGTTCATGTTCTTCTGAGAGAAGATACACCTGAGACTATTGAGTTGAGCATAACTGTAAATTGTTCACTCAACGAACAAAGGGTGAGAATAGCCAAATGTAAGAACTCATCTCCACCCTTATTTTTCTACATTCTACCAAAGAGCTACTGAGATTTCTTCTCTGAAGAAATGAGAAATCTGGTATCACCCCATGGATGAACCACATTCTTTGATAAAAGAGTTAATACTAACTTGAAAGGTAAAAATTCATGTCATAGACAACGTCGTAAGGCCTCAATGCTACTACTAAGATATCCAACCGTTAATCTCACCTCCAATGGTTGAGTCACACTATCGGCATGAGTGCATTATTATTGGGTATCCTCCAGTTGGAATCTCACAAGTGAAGGTCAAGTCAATGGTTTTAACCAGAACCTATCAACATTAACCAGACGAAAAGGACCGGATAACAAATGTCACAAGGAAAAGTGTCTTTTATTACTGCAGATCAATGTTCAAAGACAAAAAGCAACAAAAAACAACGACATTTACAAATCTAGAAGCAACATGAACCAAAGTCTCCAGGCTTGAATCTAGTCCCTCTCCTGCCCATCTGCTTCTGGAGCTCTATGGTCGTAGGCCTCAGCTGCATAAAGCTGAGCTCTCCCCTATCCAGCCGTTCCCTGCTGTCGGGGTGCTCCCCCTGGGGGTGGTGGTGGAAGGGCCTTGAAACACCGTCCACCACCTATTGCTTGGCCAACCCCACTGCCACGTCCTCCTACTCCTGACAGACTTCCATGGTCGAACCTCTTCCTGGGAGGTCCCTCTACCGCCTGCTGCTCATCTACCGGGCGGGTCGGGCAGTCTCGAGCCATGTGACCCTACCCACCGCATGCATAGCACTGCCTTCTCCTCGTATGGCTGGCTCTGTGATGTGTTCCCCGAACAAACAAACCTGTATCCTGAGGTTTACCACCTGATGGCCTGGTCTTCTTGGACCCCTGCGTCTTCTCTCTACTATCAGTTGCAGAAGACTCTACTACGTGTCGTCCTGGGGAGGGTCTTGCTGGTGGTGACTGCTCAGCGAGAAAAATCTTTACTAGAAGGGCTCTCTCCAGCACCCTTTCCTGCGTCGGGATGTTTAGGGAGATCATCGATGCCCTGATCTCATGTATGAGTCCCTAATCAAAGGTTCGGGCCCAGAAGAATGGGTCTCATACCGTGTCCGTGGAGTAGCGCGAGAGGTCAGTAAACCTCGCCGAGTACTGGGCTACTGACATGCCACCCTGCTGCAGGTGTAGTAACTCCTGGATGCGCATTTCACAGAGGGTGTCTAGAACAAACTCTGAGCGGAAGAGGCTCTCGAAGTTTATCCAAAGTTGAGATGCCTGATCGTGCACCTGGAGGATCAAGCTCCACCACCTACCTACTGCTGCATGTAGGAGACTCGTGGCAAGGATCACCATAAGATCTGCTGGTGTCCCTACCAGTCCGAAGACTCTGACGATAGCCTCCATCCAATCCTCGACTGCCTGAGGATCCGTGTCTCCATGGAACCTGGGTAGCCTCTTCCGCTGAAACTCATGCAACGCACTCAGGCGGAGTTCACTCTCCGCTGCTGTGGCTGGTTGTATCGGTGGCCCAGCAGGTAGTGGTACCGTTGGTGCCTCTACTGTAATGGGGCCCTGCACTGAGGCCTCTTTGCTCGGTGAGCTACCATCTCGTACGCAACTTGGAAACCTAGATTGCTGCCTTCATGGGGCCATCCTGAGAAGAAACAGGTGTGCCACGGTTAGTACAGTATACCTAGTGAGCGGACACAAATTAATCCCAAAGAAGACTTTGGAAACTCACATGCAATCATTTTTTCATCCACTGAGTCGGAAATCAGAGGTCAGGGTGCTGGTGTATGGATACGTCGGCCACCACACCATCACTGGACTCCCTAGACTGAAAACCACACTCAATACTCTTAACAATATTTCTTCACTGAAGGGAATGATCAGAGTCCTGAGTTCTGCGGTAGAACCGACTCCTCTGATACCAATTTGTCACGACCCGTCCTCGGGGCCCGTGTCGTGACTTCCCCATGCCCGCCTTCCATAGGCCAGGGGCTGGAGACTAGCACCAGGCATAAATCCCAAAATAAGGGACGACATTGCCTTTATGAAGTAACATACACAACAAAGTACGCAAGTGAAGTAAGCCCTAAGTAAAACTAGGTACAAGGTAAGTACTGAAAATTAAATGGGTTAGTATACATACCCAACTAAAATTACAGTAAAACTGAAAGGAAAGTACAACAGCAGTAAGTAAAATAGCAACACTGAGTCATCCTCTGGAATTCCCACCTGAAGGGTGGGTAAAGATAGTCTCCTCAGCTCCTTGGGTCCGACTGTCTGCTCTTTGTACGTCCTGTCAAGTGGTCCACCTCCGGGTACCATCCAGCTCCACTAGCCTCCACCTCGATCAGTGTTGTCCATCGTGTGCATCCAACACAACTTAGTGTGGGCATAACCTGTGCAGGGGTGAGTATACGACACTCAGTAGGGAACCCGAGACTGACGAAGGTCTCTCAGAATCCATGAAGGATAAACCACAATGGAAAATATACAATCACGAAGTATCAAACGATTCTACTTAGGTATATGCCCATACATATACCTAAGTCATTTTTTACAGTTCGTCTCCAACTCTCGAGCCTAATATCAACCGGTCCACACATGAAAACAAAACCCAGCCCACATAGGAAATCAAAACCCGGTCCACACATGAAAGAAAAACTCAGTCCATACAGGAAGACACAACCCAATCCACATAGGAAAAAAATCAGTCCACACATGAAATCACAACCCATTTCACACAGGAAAGCACAACTCAGTCCAAACAAGAAAACACAACTCATTCCACATAGGAAAGCATAACCCAGTCCACACAGGAAAGAAAGTCAAACACATTGTTGTTAAAGATTATAGTCAAGACTCATCTCACACAGGTATACATCTTTTGTATAGAATCAGATATGATCAGATATTGTCACTGATTTATCTATGTTGTTGGAACCACATAGGATACAAGACTAGCTAAACTGTTAGACCCACATAGGATACAGGACGAGCTACTCTGCCAGACTTACTCAGGATACAAGTATAGAGGTCATACTGTCAGACCCACGTAGGATACAAGAACTGTAGTCATCACTGTCGGACCCTATGGAGGATCCCAGTACAGTAGTAATCACTATTGAACCCACGGAGGACCCCAGTACAGTCGTCCTCGCTGTCAAACCCACGGAGGATCCATGTACAGTGGTCCTCGCTGCCGAACCCACAGAGGATCCAAGTACAGTCGTCTTCCCTGCCGACCCCATGGAGGATTCAAGTACAATCATCCTCCCTGCTGAACCCACAGAAGATCCAAGTACAGTCACCCTCACTGCCGAACCCATGGAGGATCCAGGTACAGTCGTCATCGTCGTAGTCGCAGCCAACTCTAGGGTTTCCGCACACAGCATGCTCAATTCCGGGAGGGTCTGCTCCTCAAGCAAGCTAGTTGATACATAAAATGTCATGAAGTCAGAGTTGATACATCCAAAAGTTCCGTCTCGTCAAATTATACCCAACGCAACAGACGGTGCATCAATCAGATGCCCGGTCTGAGAGTTATTGGATATTCCGCCCTAGGGGCCCAGTTGGTTTTTAAGCTAAAACCAACCCGACCATACTCTAAATGTGTCCAAACCTCAAGAGGAGTAAGCCAAATGGACCGTCTCAACAAAATTACTCCAACGCAACTGACGACATGTCAATTGGATGTCCGGTCCTTAAGATATAAGCGTTTCCGCTCCAAGGGCCCGGTTGGTTTCGAGTTCGAACCAACCCGGATGTACCCAAAACATTGCCGAAACCTCGAGTGTAATATTCCAAAATGACTATCTTGATCCAAGGATTCCCACGCAACTGACGGTGCATTGATCAGAGGTCCATAGCTCATGTTATGGTCAAAAGACCGAAAATGGTCCGAAGTGCGGGGTCTGGGCCCGGTCCGACCAGGCCCAACCCCCCTGGGTCAGCCCGAACCGTGTCGACCTGACCCGGGTCCATGTCCGGCCCGGCCGAGGGGGGGGGGAACACTGGCCCTTCTAGTGAGCCGAGCGGGGGAAAACGACCCCCCTTTGTTCCGCTGATGCGGTGCCCGACGCCGCATCTCCCCTGGATCCCATGCGGCCGCGGTGGGATTTTGCCGGCAGCGCGTCGGGGCGACGCCGCCTCCAGGCGGCCGCCGGCGCCCCGCACCGCCAGGAACATCCGCGGGCCACCAGAGTCATTCCGTTGGTCCGATTTTTCTCCCATTTTCACCTGCGGTCGTCTCATGACCCGTACATCACCGTGAAGGCCTATAATCACCATTTTGGTCCCCCATCGTCGTCTCTAATTGATCCGCACATCAAGAATAAAATAGTGGTGGTTTCGGACTTGTTTGTTAGACCACACCCACCACGTTAGTGGTTCTAAACATCACCAAACAATTATCACGCCATGCCGAGGGTATAAAATCACATAAAGAAAGTTATATAAATTCCCCTACCTCAAAAAAACGATGTCGAACGTCGGCGTCGCGGTAGACGGCGTCGCGGGGTAAAGGATCATAGGCGTCATTGGAGCACGCCGAGGAGGAAGCGGCATCTCCCCTCTTGCTGTGGAGAAGAGTAAGGGTGGCGCGTCATCGATCTCCAAGGAACCGACATTCTTCCCCGCTCTTCGTCGGAGTCCGGCATTCTTCATCGTTCTTCGTCGGAGACCGGTGTTCTTTCCAAAGCTCCAAAGCTCTCCCGATCTCTCCCACACAACGAATGTTCTTCCCCATATTAAATAAGAGGTTCCCCTATTAATTAATTAAAAATGAAAAGAAACTCCCAGAATTAAATCACCACATTTAATAAAACGTGTTGACAACTTAAATATGGAAGGGAGAGGGAAGGTCCCCAATAATTAAACACGTTGGCAATTAATTGGGGGGGGGGGGTTGCCAATTTAATGAGGGGTTCGTAATGAGATTAGGGAAAATTAAATGGTGGGGCTCGTGTGGTCCCTACCTCTCAAGCTTCTTCACATGGGTAGTTAAATGGCTATGGGCCCCACCTTTAACTGCCCATGGGACGGAATAACCACTTTATAAAATAAAAATTGTTCCGACCATTTATATTTTCTTCTTAAATAAACCCCCAAAATTATCTTCTCCTCTTTTAGAACGCAACTACGGTAAATGTCCCCTTATGCAATTATCGGCGCTGCGAGTTCATCGGTGCCCTCGTATTTTAATTCCAAGCATTGTTTCAAAAGATATACAAACCCGCTCGTTTGTTCACTGAACGTACCCAAGATAAACTTCCGAAATTGATTCGGGGCACACTAGGCCTCGGAATCGAGTGTCTTCAAAATCCACAGACTCGTAAAATTCCAATGTATTAAAAAAATTCCTTAAAATTTCTGGGTCTTTACAATAACCACTTCTCTATGATTGAGAAACACATCTATTTCTACTTTCTCATGTACTTTTAGACATCATTGACTAAAATCCATTGTATTTAACTTTTTTAATTTTATAAATATTTTTTTAATTCTTTACATATAGGAAATATAAAAAATCAACACATTTTAACCCATTAAATGAAGACTCAAATGTACTATTAGGTATATATTGTTCTTTCCATAATAAGAATCTTCTAACATGCATTCAAAAATCTTATGTGTTATATTTTAATCCTTTTGAATTGAAAAATAAAATTTACAATGTTTGAAAATCATGTATAAATCCATTAACAAATGTAGTGACAAGAATTTCAATCATATCATCTATTTTCATGACTTAAATATTAAATGACTCCAACTAACTTCTTATAGACACAATGCACAAATTCATTCTTAATATGACCAAACTAAATTACGACTTCATTAAATTTATTTTTATTTGAGCATAAAAAATTCTTAAATCAATAATTTTTTTTGAAACATTCATATGTTATAGAAATTATTTTGAGTCACTATTCTTTCGGGTTATTCTATATAGTCATCTTCAATGAGATCTTGATTAAGAAAACTGGTTTTGAATCTACTTTGAAAAATAATAAGATTATATAAAATAACTATTATAAGTATAAATAATGTGGTTTTAGAATAATGATTCGTTAAAATGATTCATAAAAGAAAATTTATTAAAGATTCTTAAAATTTTAAATAATAAATTATTCCTTATTGGTATAGGAATGGTGATCCATGTATTGTTTCTTCTTTAATAACCACCTGAAGTATCATTCCTAGAAACATCAAAAATAAAAAACCCTTGAATTTTCAAAATGGGATCCATTAATAAATTCTATAAAATGTTTAATATTATACTATTCGTAATTATTTATTCCTTATAAGATCAAGTATTTTTATCAAATATTATACAACTCTTCATAGTGAATATAAAACCACCTCTTTTGTCTTAACCTTCCATCTTAGTTTGTCTCTCTATAAAGACTACTTCCACTGATTGTATCTATGTTGGTATTCTTATTCCATGTCATGTGCATATAAATCACTGGATTTATTGATTTTAGAATTTCACTATCTATCACAAATGATATATACTTTTATATATTAGAAACAATTGTGTTTATAATTTTTTCCCTTTATGATCTCTATTTTCTATAAAAATCATATAAACTCAAACAACATAAAGCTATATATTAATGGGTTTCTTTTCATTTTGAAACTTATATGACATCAATTAGTCAATATGTGTGTCATATGGTTATCTAAAGTGCTCCAATTTAGAAAACATGTATTTTAATGAGTCATGTAATACTTACACTAACTATTAGGTTATTTACAAGTAATAATTTTACTACAAAAACAATTTTGATATATATATATATAAGTTAATATGAGGTTAAGAGATTTTTCACTCTACATTTAGAGGATTAATGAGCACTCGGTTAATATATTCTTCGATAATAACACCCATATGATCATATATATTTTATCATGTTAATATACTTTAAGGTAATCTATTGAATATTTCATTGGTTATCGTTGAAGTAATATTTCATTATTGGTGTCCTTATAACCATTAATCTATTGAGGTTTTACTATTTAATAACTTATGGGGTGTTTATTTATTTTTCTTACTGACTTAACTCATGAGGCACTAAGCATGCCACTAGATTAAAACCATACAGTAATGATAATCTTTAATTGAAAAAAAATTATCATACGACAAGTAGGTATATTTTAAGCCTTATATTTTATACTTATCATTGATTTATGATATTGGAAGATTATAATTCATGTTTACCTGAAATATCACCCATGTATGAAAGAGAATAACAACATTTATTTAAAACATGAAATAATTTATCGTTGTGTCAAAATTGGACACTGAGAAAAAAAATCATAAGAGACAATTAAAAATAATATTTTTAATAGAATTAATCCACTCGGTTGTTCAAAATATATTGTTCTCTCTTTTATAACATAGGAATCACACATTATTAGATACATGGAAAAAACACCTTACTTATTTTAACATTTCTTCATATACATGGTTCTTATATTTGAATAGACAGATGTCCAAAAAATTTTGAATTTAATACCTATGAAGTGTAAAATAAATAATACATGTAATGAAGAAAATATATGAAGTTGAATCTTCTGATTAATTCTTCATCAGAACTTTATAGTTTCCCTTCTAATGACCATTCTTTCTATATATAATAAATATTTCCTCATTCTTATTATGCCCCCTATGAATCTTTTTTACTCTTGGAATAATATCATGGAGGTTACTTATACTCAAAAGTACATTTATAATGTTCTAAATTTTATTCCAATTATCCCATCATAAGAAGTGATAAACCATGTTCCCAATAATCCTTATCAACTTGGTGGAGTATAGACAAATGGTTTCTAAGTAGCTTGTCCATACAATTTATCCTATAGTTCTAGTCGAATAGATATCAACATGGTGGTAAGGATGATAATATAATATTAATTGAATTTTCCTCTCCCAAATGGAATCCAAACATTGATAGCATATCAATACACTTGAACATTATAAATTCAAGATCAAAAGCTAAGTACCCCTCTATTAATGTGCATAGGTATAGTATAATGACAATATCAGTTATCTTAAGCCTCTATTTAAACATCTAAAGTATGTGAATGATTTTATATTCCACCTTTATCTAATCAACATAAATAATAATGTAGTACAAATGAAATTTTAAGCATACTTCATATATCTCATTTTATAATTTTTTTCACCATCACTTTTTTTATATGGTGCATGATTATAAATACGGGACTCAAAACATAATAGAAAACATCTAGAAGTAGTTTATGGACCATTTTATAAAATTTTTTAAAAATGTTTTTCTATTTCTTGACAACTATAAATTTGGTATAATAATGTTTTTGTTATACAAAAATTAGACCTACTCTATTTAAATGAGTTCTAAAAGAATGTTAAATGTTTTTGAATGTTTAAAAACCAAAATTAATTGGGGGAAATGTTTTTTTCTCTAACAAAGTTGTTTTCTGGACATAGGATTCTAGACTCATATTTCCAGACTAAGAAGAACCGAATGAAGACATAGTCAGAAACATGCATTTTTTTTATTAGATGGTTTATCAGATTCATATACATCACCATGAAGATTCATCAGACTCAATGTTGGTTAAAAATTAAAATGTTTCTATTTGAATAATCCATATTATTTCTAACGAGTATTTAAATAATGTTGATATGTAATGAGTTTGATAGTTTTCAAACATTCTAAAAAATGAAAAATGATGATTTGATGATCATGAAGTTCTTATAAATCACAAAACATATGCATGATAAAATATTTTTATGAAATTGAGGAATTTTAAGGATTGAATCTGTTCTATTGATCATGAAAAATTATTCATCAGATCTAGAGGAAACATAAATAAAATATCCGATCCAAAATTCAAAATTTTCAAAATCATTTGAAGTTTGAAGTAATTCAAATTTTTGATGTACATTCATCTTTGAATACATCCCATCGTTATAGAAAAATCACCGTAATGTGAAAATCCATTGTAATGGAAATTCCATTGGATTGATAATTCCATCATCATGTGAATTCCATTGGGTCAGATATGAGGATGTTCATCATAATGATCTGTAGATGAAAGGAAGATCATAATGAGCTACAAAATAAAGGCAGGTCATAATGAGTTTACAAAGAAAAAATGATCGTAATGAGATAAAAAATAACAGTATATCCTAATGATCTGAGAAAGAAAGGATGATCATAATGGGATGAAGAAGAAAAGAATATTACAATGATCTTAGAAGGAAATGTATATTGTAATGATCTGAAAAATAATGGATGATCATTAAAAGATGATAATGTAAGGTAAATTCTATTGAAGCTGAGGAATATACATCATATTGAATCTATGAAATTTACATCATTATTATGAAAGGTTATAGAGTCCATGAAAGATGATTATGAAGAATATTCCATGCGAAGATTCTAGAGTTTTAAAAAGTTTTGAGGATTTCATAGAGGAAAATAAAATTTTGTGTAAATCTCAAATAAATATAAGAAGGATTAAAGAAGTTATAGTTCATGTTTAAATGATAGTGTTTTTTTAGAGTTTTGAAATTTTATAAAGTGATGAAATTGTTATTTTTTCCCACTCTTGATATTATGAGAACCTATAAATACATACTTAGATCATTCATTTATTCTAATATTAATGTAATCTGAAAATAACGAGTATTTGATGAATTTGAGTGAAAGTTATTTCTGAACTGAGATCTCAGAAGAAGAACAGAAACTGGAAGGATTTTTTACAAGAAAAGTGAATCAGATTGAGAAACATCATATTAAGTCAATCTGATCGATTCAATTGGATTGTGTCAATAAGAATGAAGAATATTTTGTTTAGAATTCGAGAAAATTATATGTTTTGTATATTGAGAATGGGTTCTTTATATTGAGTCCATGTTATAGAGTTAATCGGATTGAGGAAGATGAGAATGAGTGTTTGAGAAGAGTTTAAGAAGTTCATATTTTTTAAGGGAGGATCGTATTGACCACATCAGAATGAGAAAATCAGATCCATCCAAATTATACCGAGGATTCAGACGTAGATTTTGTGGAGCATATTGAAAAAAATTATTCATTTGTTTTGGAAAAAAAATTAAAAAACATTTTATAAAAATGGAAGTCAAAAAAATAATTCCAATGGGTTATAGAGGGTGTCTAATGAGAGTTGAGAGAAGTTGTATTCACTTCATCATAATAGTGGATTTTCCTAGACCCAAAAGACTCATTATGGTAATTATATCGTTTCTCACACTGAGGCCAAATGTTTGAATTCTTGTGTGATCTACAAAATTTATTAATTTTTCTAGAATGAGTATTTAATAAACTATTTATGAGAAAATAAATTCCAATAGGTTATAAGGGTTATGTTTTTAAATTTATTGAAACGTATAAAAAGTGAACAACTAATTCAACACCACCCTCAGTTCTTATCAGATCCTTTCAATCATTAATTGGAATTATAGGGGAGGTTCTCTTGTTAAATTCTTATCATGGATAATATCAATTCATTCACCATTATATGAATTCATATATTTTATGTTAAAATTTAAAATGGATAAAAAATATAATGATTTATTTAAAGGTGATTCCTTGGTCAAAGTACCAAATCACTAAAATATATTTAGATAAAAAATTTACAAAATTATAACAGCGGGGATTTTATTACAATCATTTTTATATAGGGGTGAAATCCACTAGATGATTTCTCGGGTATGTGTTATTGCTGTAGACACCCTTATTAGAAAGACCATATGCCACCGTTTTATCCTCTCTATAAGAATGTGTGACTATATAATTGAACAATGATAGGTGACGGAGGCATGAAATCCATTTAGCAGTGACAAAAAACTCATGGCGAATCAATCCACGTCTAAGATCCTGGACAATAGTAGTTGAATCACATTCAATCCAAACATTGGTCCACCCTTTTTGATGAATCACAAGAACTGAATTTATGATACTGTAATATAATGTTTATAATTAGTAGATGGGTATCAATACATCAAAAAGTATGTGGGACAAGTTGGATAATATTTTAAAGGAGAATACTCATGTGAAGGAAGTAAAAACAAAAATCTATCATTGCATTTATGAAGAAATCATAATGAGAGATAATGAAATTTTTCTAATACTTCACTAGAGTAACTGAAACCCCCTATTACATCACAACATTCAGATATGTCTTGGAAGATTAAACATTTGTGAAGAAGCATATAAGAATCTTCATGGACATGTTTTATTATAAAATTTCATATTTTGAAGATATAGATGATTTATCTCTTGATTAATTTCAAAATTTTCTTTTTTCTTATGAAATGAGAAAAGCACCAATGTTTAAAAATTAGTTGAAAGATGAAATAGATTTTTAATCTACGAGAAATTTTTTTTTCAATATGTTGAAGATTTTGATCGTTATGCCTTTGAAGGTAAATAAGATTACAAGTTGAGTGATATAATTACATCTCATATATCCAAGAACTATTGAATTAGAAGAAAAATGTATGGAGGTAATATTACTCTATAATGTTTTTAGTGTGGTGTAATCGATCACTTTTATATGCACTTCCACAAGAATAATTTGGGAGAGTGTCAAGATGATTTTTCCTAAAATCCTTGATAGAAGAAGGTGAACACAAGTTCTAAAGAAGGAAAACCATCCAAAAAATCCAAAAATATGTTTCTAATAATAAGAGAAGTATTATGAGTAAGGAAGATAAATTTGAATCAACAGAAAAAAGATATTCAAAATATGAAAGCTAAAAAAATTCATAACCTTTGTCGAAAATTATGATTAAGTTGATGAATAATCAAATTGTAATGAATAATATAGAGGGAAATATTATGGAGAATATTAGCTTATAACAGAACTTATTTCATCTCATGAGAAAAAAAATCTCTTAAGAAATAAATCAGAGTGATAATGAAAGATTGTGAAGAATTTTATTAAGGAATGAAATATGTCATCAAGTGGGAGGATGAATACATTCAAGAGAACTTAAGTTACAAACATATAATTACTGAATAATGAATGATGGTTGAAGATCTCAATAAGATGCTTGCAGATAAGGAAGAACAAGTTAATGGGTTTTAATCAAAACATATTTAGTTTAAAAATACCCTATGGAATATGAATTAAAACTTAAACAAAACCTTAGAAGTAAAATAGGAGACATTTTAAGTTAGTGAGAATTCTAAAATCATGAATCAGGTGAAATCCTAACGCACTGAAAAATAATGTTTCATATAAATGTTCTTATAATTTAGGTTCTGAAAAATTTATTGGGAAAGCATGGGTGGATAAAATATTTAAGAAACCTGTCAAGTCTAAAAAATTTTAAAACTCACTCTAAATAAAATATTTTCCATGTCCAGATTATGTTAAAGCTATAAGAAGTAACCAAAAACAACAATGTTTCAACCAAGAATATTTCATGAATAGAAAATACCAATTTGATGGATATTACTGGTGTTGTGTAATATAAGTGAACAAATCTTATAACTATTTTCATAACATATCTCTACCTAGAAAAATATTTGATCTTGGTGGAATAAATAGTGTAAAAATAATGAATCACTTTCCAAACATACATAATGTAGAAAAAGAGAATCCTCAATATATTGGAAACATTCCCAAAAAAATTAATTTTGATTGTATAGAAGAAATTTGTTGAAGATGTGATAAGGCTGGACATCATACAGAAAAATGTATGACACTCCTTCTAGAATAAGTTTCTTACAACAGTAAAATGAATCCACAAAGAAGAAATTTAAATAAAATGATTTTGTTATTGAGATAGATTTGAAAGACATTCAATGGAAAAAACCATTGATATTTGATAGTGGCTGTTATTCACATATATCAAGTGATATAAAAATCTTCAAACAATTATAAATTCATGATGGAGGAGCAGTTAATTTTGGTAATGAGATTTCCTTAAAAATGTGAGGAATCAGAATGGTTGTGCTTGAAGCATAATAATTGAAATATAAGGATGTTTTATTTGTTTAGGGAATAAGACATAACATATATAGTGTAAGTCTATATTGTGATTATAGAAATTAATTAATCTTCATAAAATATTCTTCTATTATCAAAAGATTGAAATATGGGAATGTTATAAAAAAGGATAAAATGACACTAGGAATATATTCAAAATAAATAGTTTAATATCCCCTATTACATAAGGGGTGGAGGTGAAAATAAGTTGTGGCATTAGAGACATTTCGACCTTGTGAATAAATGAATGAACAAACTTTATAAAGTAGATTTTGTTTTTTATTTTAATGAATTGAAAAGAAGAGATGATGATGCTTTGTTACTTTTTAGAGAAGAATTATGACTAAGAAAATTCATAAGAGAGTTTGGATTTAGTCTACAATACGTCTAGAACTTATTCATTATTATTTATATAGATTGATGAGGCACTAATAAAATTATATATTTTTATGTTTTCAATTTTATTGATGATTTCACTCAAATGAAAAACATCATGTTTATGAAAATCAAGTTTGAGGCTGTGGAAATGTTCATGTTATTTAGAAAATAATTTAAGAAAGAAATGGGGGTTTATATGAAGACATTGAGAAAAGATAATGGTACCAACTTCAGCCAAAAATATTTTGAATATTATCTATGAAAACAAGGTATAATAATCAGTTTATTTTTCCCTATACTTCATAAATAAATGGAATAACATAAACAACGAATAAAATTTTGGTGGAAATGGGAATAATTATATTAGTATAATATTAGCTTTAAATGTTATATTGTATATAAATTCATAGTACTATTTTAAATGTTTAGAATATATATTTGTTGTGATCAGAAACTAATATTAATCATTATAAATCATGGTATAAAAAGATACTTTATTTAAATACTTCAATGCTTTTTAATTACATGTTTACCTAAAATAAAAAATACCGACTTTGTAATGTTTGATTAGAAAGCTGAGAAAAAAGGTTTTATGGGTTATTCACCAAATAGAAGTAGTTAAAAATGATGGAAAAAATTATTAAAAAAGTTAGTGGACTCATTTTATGTAAAAGTAATTGAAAAAAAATTCTTTAAAAAAGGTGTTGAGAATGCTGTGGAAAATAAATTAGAGATTTCCAATAAATGTGAAATTAAGAAAAAAAACACCTTATCAGGATTTAGAAAATTCATATGGTGAGGAAATTTCATTTGGGAAAGGAACATTGAAATTTTCTACCTTAAAGAATCATGTTGAATATGAAAAAGATACTTGAAATCATAATGTTATGGTAAAAACAAGAAAAAGGTTGAGATTAGAGAATCAGACTTCACTAATCTCAAAAGTCGAACTAGAATTGTTTTTAGAATTTATTTAACACAATAAATTGGTGGATTCTATGAATGAAGAGTTGGATCATATTGAGAATAATGAAACATGGGAACTTGTTTTATGGCTATAAAATTCAAATTATATTTAAACCTTTTGTGTTTACATAAAAAAGTCAAATAAACAAGGATAAGATTCAAGATTCAAATCTAGATCTGTTTGTAAAGTATTTGCATAGGTAAAAGGTGTGGATTTTGAAGAAAAGTTTCCCCAATTATAACATTAGAAACTATTATAAATTTTTATTTTTATGGAAACACATTATAATACAAATTTTATCATATTGTTGTAAAGTTATATTTTTTAAATTGTGGTATTGCAGAAGAGGTTTACATTGAAAAATAATGTGGGTTCCTACTTGATGTGGATAAAAATGAGGTTTTTAAATTGAAGAAAACATTGTATGTACTAAAAAAATATTTTTTGGATCTTATTATATGCTTGAAAGGTTTTTGAGAATGTTTCAATTTTGAAAGTAAAAACTTCATTGAAACTTATACATGAAATACTTGTACTTCATAAATCTAATTATAATTGTTTATGTGGTTGTTAAAAAAAATCCAGGGATGAAGAAAATGTTTTTAAATAATTTTTTAAGGAAATGAAGAAGAGTTTTTTAATGTCAATTTATGGGAGAATGAACTTTCTTCATTGTCTTAATAGTTCAACAAAAAGATAAATACATTTTCTTATATCAATAAAATTATGTTATTGAATTCTTAAGGAATTTGGGTTGGCATAATCTAAATATTTTCCAACTCCTATATCAATGAGAAAAGTGATGAGTAAAAATGAGTCCAGAAAAGTGTAATTCATAAAGCCATTCGAAATATGATATATAGTCTACATTATATTTTACCCTTAAGGAATGATATTGTTTATATTATGACTTTGTGTGATACTTATCGAAGTATTCTAAAAGAATCACATATGTTTGAAGAAAAAAGAATTTTGAGATATGTCAAAGGAACAACATCACATGGGTTGTTATACCAAATAAATATTGAGATGAAGTATCATGGGTTTACTATTTATGATTGGGATGGAGATTGTATTGATATAAAATAAACCTCAGGAGAAATATTTGTCTTGAGTGAATTTTTTGTGTGTTGGCATAGTAAAAAACATTTTTTTTAACATTGATCCCAACTAAATCTGAATATATTGTTGGCACTCATGCTTGTAATGAAATTTTGTGGATGAATGTTCATCTACATGTCTGGAAAGTGAATGTTTCTAACCCATTAAAGATAATTTGTAACAATCAGTGTGAAATTGATATTTCTAAAAATAGTATCCAACATTAAATATCAAAACACATTGATATGAAGTTTCTCTTTATAAAAGAGTATGTTTCTTCTCTTGATTCCATGCTAGAATACATCTCATAAATATATAAAATTGATATAGTTTTTATAAAATCCATAATGAAATAAATATTTAAGGAATTGAGGTTGAAACTTCATGTTCAGGCTCCTCCAATGACATCCTAACCATGATAAGGAACATCCCCCATCTTATATCAACTTATGTTGACAAAGGGGAAGAGAAAGGAACAACATCTTACATTGTAAGAGGTTTTCATTATCTCTCAAAAATGAATATGATGTTGTGGTTTTCATAAAATGGGAGAGATAATATGATAACAGAGAAGAAAATATAAAAGTGAGTTGTAATTTTTAAAAGGTTATGTTATATTGGAATATATAAAAGTTAGGAGGAGTTTATCATAACATAGTTGAAAACTATTCCTGTCACCTTGGGATGAAATTCCATCAAAAAAATTACATTATCTGGTATTTTAGTTTTAGGATACTACATTTTTAAAAAGGATATATTTTTATAAAATTAAAAAAAACCCAAGTTGTTTACAAAATTTGTGTTGGAAAAAATTTCTTATACATGGAAAAGTTTTTAACAATGGTTTTCATTAAATCCAAATGGGGATATTTAAGAGTGTTTGTGATATATTTTTTTAACAATGTATTTGTATTTGTTGACAACTATCATTTTTGTATAACACTATTTTTTATTCATGAATCAAACTAAGTCCATCGTAATGTGTTTAAAAAAATGATGGATGTTTCTAAATGTTCAAATCCACACAAAAAGGGAGTGAAAAGTTTTTGTCATTAATAAAGTGTTTTTTCAGACATAGGATTCTAGACTAAGGTTTCAATACCAAGAAAAAATAGAAGAAAAAGTAGTCAGAATGATAAATTTATTGGTCAGATTCTTTATCATATTCAGATCTATCATTATGAGGACTCACAGACTCATTGTTGGTTTGAATGTTATATGTTGTTTTTTAAAGAAGTTGTACTATTATTCATGTGTTCTAAAAGAAGATTAAGAATTCATGAGTTATAATGCTTCCATACTTTCTAATCAATGATATAAAATTATTTTGTGATCATGATGTTATTATAAATCATGAAACATACTCATGAAAAAAATTGAATAAATAGAGGAATCTTAATGATTAAATCGGCTCCAGTGATCATGAAAAAGTCTTCATCGGGTCAAGAAGTACTAGAAATAGAAGATAGGAACGAAAATTCCCAATATGTTGACATGAATACGTTTGAAGATGTTCAAATGTGCTAAGTGGATTCATCATTGAATATTTTACACCATTATGGAAACCCCTTATTAATGGGAAAATACATCATAATAGTAATTCCATTAAAATGATAATTCCATCATTATGAGGATTAAATTGGGATGAAGTTGAGAATGTTCATTGTAATGAGCTAAAGAAGAATGGATTATCATATTGGGAAAAAGGTAGATCTTAATGAGTTGACAAAAAAGGAATATCATAATGGGCTAAAAAAGAAAGATAGGTTGTAATGAGTAGAGAATTAAATACAAATCATAATGAGCTAAAGAAGAAAGGTAGATCGTAATGAGATTACCAAAAAAATGAAATATTTTAATATTATAAGAAAGATAAGTATGTCATAATGAGTTGAGAAAGAAAGACATATTGTATTGATGCTAAAGAAGATAAATCATATTGAAACTAAGGATGTTACATCAGTCCCAAGAAATGATAGAGAGTCATAGAAATATGATTTCAAAGAAAACTCCAAAATAAGATTCCTGATTTTTTTGAAGAGTTAATGAGTAAAAACATTAAAATTCAATTTTCTATAAATAACATAGAAATCAGAGAATGATTGAATAAGTGAATGTTGACATTGAAATGTGAGCGTTTTTTGGAGTATTAAAATTTGAGTCAAGGGTAATGTTTTCAGGTCTCCCACTTTTTCTTTTTTAGTCACCTACAAACACATGCTCATATCATTCATTCATTGTTACTTTTATATAAGTAGAAAAGGTGGATCACTGAATAATTCAAGTGAAGTTTATTTGTAGGCTAAGATATCATATGATTATTGGACACCTAAAATATTTATTTATGTGATTGGAGAATCATATTGAGAAACATCATATTGTGTCAATTAGATTGAGTCGATCGGGAAGAAGAATATCTTTTTGAGAATTTGAGAAGAGTATGAGTTTTGAGGATTGAGAATGGGTTAATCGTATTGAGTCCATCATATTGAGTGGATTAGAAAAAGGATGATCAGAAAGAGTTTTTGAGTTGAGTTTGAGAAGTATAAACTGATTATATGAGAATCATATTGACCTAGGTGGATTGAAAAAATCGGATCCAACCAAATAGGACTGAGGATTCAGACTGATTTTTTGAGGATCAGATTGATAAAATTCTATCTTATTCTATTTCAGTTCAATTTTTTTGTATGAAAAAAATTTATATTATAGTGATTCAGTATAATATTTTCTATTAGAAGATATAAGGGGTCAAAAAAAAGTTGTCGCATGTTGTATTCAGATCTTTATAATAGTGGATTTCTATAGACCCATGACAGTTGCTGTGTAAAGGGTGTAAGTTCTCACCCTGAGGCCGAACCTTGTAAATAATGTGTCATTTACATGATTTCCTACTTTTCCATGCATGAGTATTTACAAAAAAGTAAATAAAGAAATAAATTTTAACATTTTACAGGGTCAATGTTTTAAAAAATATTGAGACCTATAAAAATGGAACAATTGTTCCCCCCATTAGTTGTTATTATATTTTTTGGAACTTAATTAGTATAGTATATAAATGTTTACATGACTCTTTGATATTTTTTCTATAGAGAAAATTATATTTATCATTAAATGAATGCATTGTACTAGAGATATATGTTTCTAATTTCTATGACAATTACAATTTTTGTAATATGTTATCTTAATTACTACAAGTGATTTATGAAGTTTTACTTCATCAGTCACTCACTATTTTACCAAATTCAAATAAACCACAAAATTGAATTTAGAATATCTTATCACATAGAAATTCTATTGGAATGGATCCATATTTACATTCTCGTATCCTATAAGAGGGCTTGTTCATTCGAATGTATTTTGGTATGAAATAATTCTATCTAAAATTACACACAACACCATATTTAGTCCCTATTCCTGAAACGATAAAAAGATTCTGCTACATTTTCCTCTAAAATGCACCATTTCTTGCAATGTAAACTAATCATGATGTCAGGTTAGTTAAGATAACCAAAAAATATTCATTATAACTCCTTTATGAATAAACTTATCTTATTGAGGGATACAAAATTACGTTGATATACTGTGTTGTTGTATTTTAATGTAATTAAAGGTGTTTTAAACATAATATGTCATTGATTTTATTTCTACATATATAAGATTCTTGATTTTATTATTTACATGTTTTATTTATTATTATATAGTCTTTACAAAAAAATTAACCATATCATGATAATATAACATGTAGATAATCCATTTATTTTATATCATCATTGCATAAATATTTTATTATTTATACCACGTGATCACGTTTAAAAATAGTATAAAATAAATATGTGGATTTATAATATTCTTATATCATTGGTTGATTTATCAAGAGGAGGTCAAAATAACTATTAACCCCAAGGTAATAACTTTAAACGCTGAGATTATCTCATGTTTCAATATCCCACCAATAAACTATGTATCTTGTTGGTTGGTTTCACCCCATTTAGTCTTGAACACTCTAAAAAAGACAAGATCTCTATCTATTAACATATATTTAATCGCACATATGTTTGGGGAACTAAGGGTTTGTTGATATGTAAATAAACTACGAATACACAACCACATACATAATATAAATTAAAGGATGATATGTAAATCATAATATATAATTTAACAATAAATTCATAATAAAACCATAGATAAAAATAATTAAATTAGCTATAAATTATAAGATATGTATGTCGGTCAACATCATGATCATCCAAACATGAAATAAATATGCATTTGAAATTTTTATAATTCCCTTCAATTCATTCATTATAAAGATAAAAATATCTCAAATTAATAATTTATCATATTATTAAAGAATTAATTATATTCTATTAATTATATTATATTTATTATATTATATTTATTATTTATCCAAATATACATAGAGATTAAAATCCTCTATAATTATAAATTAAATAAATTTTAAATTAAAATTATTTAGTACCCAATGAGTTCTGAAAAAGAACACATCTTGTATCATTTTGGAAAACATTTTAAATTTATTATGGATTTTAAATATACACAACCTACATTAGATGGAAAATAGTGTGTACCCTTATATTTATCATTAAAAACCAATTTTTTAATTTTATTATTTACATGAAATCTACCATCATGCAACAAGGTGTGTGACTAATTTTATCTACAGTCCATATCATGTACTATATACTTACATGACTTGTAACCTTACAATACATGTAACAATATTACAAAATATGTTGTTTTCTGTATTAATCCATATTCTGTGATAACCTAGGTAATCATATAAGAAATAAATTTTATTATTTATAAGTATTCTTTATTTGGGATAAAATTCATCAGAGTATTATAGATATTCTTATATAAATTTTCAATGGAAAAAGGAATAGTTTTAATTTAATCAATTTTCCCATATATTACATGATTTTACTTTAATGTTAAAATTTATAATCTTAGAAACTAAAATTGATAATATGTGATTCATTTTTTCATTATCATTTCATAATAATTATAATACAATTTTGTGTGATTTTTCTAAAATACATTGTTTTTTGGGAGAATAGTCAAAAACATTGATTCTATATATACTGTAATTCTAATGATATTATAATGATGTAAAAATTATGTGATAGTTTATGAGAAAAGTTTATCTACACCATGTATATATATAATAAATAATATAATTCATTTAAAAATTCAAATTCATATCTTAGAGATCTATGTTTGAAATTTTGAATATATAAGTAATATTTATATTCAAATAAAAACTATTTTTGGTTCTTCCCTTAAAATCAATTCCACATATTTATATTTTTCATTTTCATATGGTTTTAAATTGAAATTATTATACTTTGATTTTTCCTAATCTAATTAATTACATGGTAATCCAAATTATAGTAATTTCCCAAATATGTTTCACTCATAAGTAACTGAACCAAGTTAGTCATAAGGCTTCTAGCACAGCTTCATCTGTGCCAGAGGTTTCTGAATTGTTGCAAGCGACCATGGTGGTATGGTGTGGATACTATACCACTATTATTATAGTATCATAACAGAAAGATAAAAAATAAATTGTTTATTTATAATGCTATCAACTGATCATTGAAGGTAAATCATCTAGACAATAATAGTACATCAATCCAAGAGGCATACAATATACAAATTATGAGTATTTCATTGATATAAACAAAATGTAAGCATATATACATACATGTATGTCAAAAATAAAAAAGTAAAAATCGTTATACTATATCAGCATGATATATGTCTCACTCCTAACCTTCCAAAACCCCATTCTATAATCAATCATGCATCCAAGACCAGGTGTTTTCCTTTATTCATAACACAATCCATGATGTCTATATGGGTTCAAAATGGTGGCCCAAACATGGTGTACATATACATAGCAGGACACTACCAATTATGTCTATAAAAAACCACTTTTTGATTATAAAATCATTATTGTGTGGATATAAAGGTAGGATGTTTAATAAGAAGCCTAAAATAATTTTCACATCAAGATTAGACTCATCTCGAGATGACCAACCAACTATACGTCCTACAGATCATGAAAGAAATTTTTTCTCAAAGGACCTGTAATAGGTTAGGGTCTAGTATATATAACCAATATATACCATTTATGTTGAAAAAAATATATTACCCAATATGAATCCATGGATTCTAGGTCAAAAAAATTAATGCAATATCCAAGAAGAATCAATCAACCCTTGACCAAAGAATGTCGAGCCAACTCATAGTGCATAAATCAGGCATCCTAGGTATAAGTGTATAAGTGTAATCCAATGGGTGAACCTAGGGTATCCAAATATAATAATGTTAAATAGAGTCCATCAAGTATGTACATAGTAAACAATGGTTTAAGAATAACTGGTTCCTGATGGGGGAATCCATGGCACCTCCTATTTAAACACATCATCTAAATAATGTGAGTGTATCCATGGAATTATAATATCTATAAATGTTTCAAGTAAAAATTCATTACTACATTGATGCATTCACATATAATTAGACATTGGAAAGATTCCAAGGTTGGTGCCTCCCCTGGAAACATTCCTAATGAATACAGGTGGCATCCTTTTAGTGTCTAAAGAATTCCCATGGGAATTCAAGTCTAAATAAGTCCAACAACTCATTTAATATGAAAATGGGATATAATAGAAATCTAAACATTAATTTTAATGAAATAAACAAGGAAGCTCAATAACCAATACAATTCATTCACATTATATAACTCAAGTGTCTACCTTTTCATTCAATAAGGTTAAGGCCTATATATGATGTCATGCAATTCATCATTTGTTTCAATTTAATAATGGATAATACAAACATGATCTCCAATTTATAAATGTTAATTCACCATCATTAATTATTTTTGTCACTTGAGGAAGTCAAACCTTGTAAGGACCCAACCTTAAACCTTATTTATTTAGTGATTTTAAATGAGAATCAACATTATTTAATTCCAAATAATATTTTCGAATTATATTTTATTAAAATTAGAACTGCCATACAAAATAATCACATACATTACATGTGGATACTTTTACTCAGTATCTATTTCTTTAATTAAAAAAATCCTTAAAATAATAACATGTTATATTTTACTAATCAAATCCTCATAATTTTTCCCATGATCTCATTCATGTATCTATTATCTCTTATATCCTATGAAAAGAATTTCAGAATTTTGGATGAGCATTGAAAAGTTTTAGTGTTCATAATGGAAATGAAATTGTTAGTCTACTGAAAATATATAAAAACATTTTCATTAAAAAAATACATTTTTATTCATAAAAAAGAATCATATTTAGAAAAAAAATACCATCTGAAAATCAATTAATTTTCTTAAAAAAATAATTACCAAAAATATATAATATAACTATATAAAATTGTAAATCATTTTACATATCAATCGATTAAATTGAGTGACCTATATGGCCATCCTCTAACTATGGATTACCCAATGCATTGGAGGTTATCACGAAACCATCAATCCTTGGTTAGTTACAGGACCACCCATCATTGGTTTATCATGTAAGAAAACATCCATAGTTTATCACATAATCACCCATCATAATGAACTGTTCTACAAAACCATAAAATAAATATTAATAATGACATATTTCATCATAAAAATAATCTTTGAAGAAAATTATCTTTTCATTTTGAAATCACTCATTCTGAAGAACTGCACACATAAAATATAAATCATTTTTTTCAAAGTAACTATATAAAATTATAATGTATGTTTAAAAATATGAATGCAAAATGATATAAGGAATCATTTTTTATGATTCATATGAAATAAAAACATTCTTTTGGAAAAAGGTACTTTGAAAGAGTATTTTTAAATAATGGCCCTTACTAATATCATATATTTGAAGTGAGAGTAAATAAAAAGAATATATCATATATTTTTTTCTATAATAAACACATGAAACTAGTATAAATACAACACAATAAAATAAAAATTAATTTCACACATAATCTTAGAAATACATTATCAAAGAAGTTGAAGTTCAATGCAAATAATAGATTTTAGGTTAAGAATTCCCTTACCTCAGATTTAACATCCTTAAATGATGTTAAAATTTTTTATAATAATGGATTAAATAATTTTATTTAATAATTAAATAACTATATTAACATTCATGAATTGTTATATGATTTTTTATAACATCTTATGACCTATTCAATAATAATTTTTTTTTCATTTTTTGGGTGCATTCATTTCTTGGTTTCATGATAAGTTCATGTGTGTATAATTATGGATGTTCTTTTAAAATGAAAACTATAACACATATATATAATGAAATTATATTAATAAACTTATATAAATTTAAATATTCCAATTTATCATTTTTATTTCTTACATGAATATGACTCCTAATATAACATGTTAATGATCAAGGTTTAGATTATTTTGGAAGGATTTCTGAACAACACAAACTAGTTTCATATTATATAATAATATATGTGTATATTAGATAAAAAATGAAATAGGTTATAAAATAACATTTTAAATCTAATTTAATCAGAATGATACTTTTATGACCATCCATGAAGGCAGTAATGTAAAATGTGAAATCATTATCCATAGAGACAGCTAACCTCCATAAATTGGAAAATGGTTTCATATCTTTGAATATGATGAGGTAAGAAATGTATGGATGTAATATATTACATTATAAAAAAAATTACAATATATATATTTTTCTAGTGTTATAATTCTTTATGGATAATATAGGTGGAGAGAAAGAAGATGAAAAGAAATTAAGAGGTGTGCTTTGAGGAAATTACCTCTTGGATATCACATCCTTGAATGAACCATTGTGGACATTGGACTTGATCTTTTGGTCAGACTAGAAGCACATTGATGATGGGAGAGTGAGTAGGATAGGTTTTTGTAGATATTTTAGAAGCTTAAGGAATTGTGAGGATAAATGGGTTGTTAAGGGGTGGTATTTACACTTGATGATGAGTGGGTTTAAGTGATTAAATAATGAAAAATTTATATTTAAATCCAACTAAATTCAGGTAGAATACATTTCTATGAATTTGGCTAAAAATTATTTTTTAAAATTCGATATTGGGATAAGAAAAAATAAAACACCCATTTAATGTTGTATTTTTTGGCCTTTTTAGCATATACCATTTAACTATAACTAACTAAATTATTTTACCTATACCATAAAAAATCCATTTCTTCCCATGATATTTTTAAAAAAAAATGTTAATGACTCTAAAAAATTATTTTACCATTTAAATTGAAATATGGAATCATTTTTACAAAATTAAATTCATTAAATTGAAATTTTTTGATTTAAACGTAAATTAGTAAACACAACAAAAATTCGGGGTTTTATTGTGGAAAAATTGAATAACTATGATGTTTTTATATTTTATTATATTGTGAAATTGATTCCAATGACCTAAATTGGATTTATTGATTTGTAATTTAAATAATTATTCACTAAATCAAAATTAAAATACAATATATCTATATAAATAAATTAGTTTAAAATGTAGTTTTAAATTGACAATCAATATTTTAATTATTCATTAAATAATAAAACTTCTTTGAAAAATAACAAAATTTTATGCTCATCTGATTTTGATATTCCATTTTAGAAATGAAAGTATATTTTTTTAATAAATCTTTTAAAGGTGTTAAATTTTAGTTTTAAAATAGGCATGTCGTCAAAAGGCGGAATAAATTTCCATTTAGAAAATCGTAGATTTTTTTTCTTAAAAATGGATTTATTTTAATCTTAAGCCAATAAAAATTATTGGATGAATTTAGAATCATAAGTTTAAATTGATAAAATATTCATTTCATTATGATATTTTACTAATAGTCATTAATTTAATTTCCAAAATCTAATAAATTTGAAAACAACTTATTTTATAAGTACATAGGTAGCTATATTTTCCCCAACTTATATAAATTACATCCTCAAAATTTTATTCAGGTAATAATAAGTAGTGATATTTTTTCCTCTTATAATTCCCTAATTCCCATTTTTCTTCTCTAAATATATCACTTCTCCACAAAACATTAACATGCTGATTTAACTTGTTTCAAAATGTATTCTCTCTATGGTCAAAAGCATGAACAGGTTGTTCCTTATATGAACAGTTCTCTTCCAACTAAACTACATTGGGGATCATAAGATGAAATGAATCTAGAAAATATTTTCATAACATTTTAACATGAAAAACATTATGTAGTGGGATAAAAATAGAAGAAAATATAATTGGTTGGAAACAGGTCCAACTTTTTCCAAGATTCCATAAGGTCCGTTACTTTGTACTAGAATTTCCTTTCATAAAAAAATGAATAAATATTTAACATAGAGATATTTTAAAAAAACATGATCACCAACCTCGAATGAATGACTATTCCATATATTCTATGCATAAAAGTTTTTACTAATCTACCTAACTTTAGGTGTCAATGAATTATCTTTTCCATCTTATGCATTTCCTCTCCCAATTCTAGTCCAGATCACATCATTACTCTTAATTCACCCCAAAAAACTAGTGTTTGAAACCACTTTCCATATAATTACTCAAAAGGATCCATCTATATACTAGAATGAAAACTATTATTATATAAAAACACATTTAATGAAATATGTTTATCCAAATTTTATGGTAATCCATTAAACCAAATCCAAGAATATCATCCAATGTCTTGATTATTTGCTCGAAATGTCAATAAGATTGAGAATATAAATTAGTGCTGAAAATTAAATCTGTTCCCATTAACTCATGATGAACATTCCAACAATTTGAAGTGAATGTAGGATCATGGTCTTATATAATGAAATGAGTAACCCCTTGTAACATGAAAATCTCCTTGAAATATTTTTGAGATATAGGATCTAATGAAATATTATATTCAATAGAAAGGAAATGTGCATATTTAGTTAGTTGATCAAAAATAACCAAAGTCGCATTGTCACCTCAATGAGTCTTTGGTAATCCCAGAATGAAATCCATTGATATATTTTCTCATTTACTCTTTGTCATTGGAAATTTATCAATCTTCCCCTTCGATAATTTTCATTATACATTAACCTACGGACAAGTCAAAAACATCCTGGTAAAGTAATAAATATCACATTTTATTCCATCCCACCAATAATTCTCTTTAAAGTTTCTTTATATATTAGTGTTTCCTAGAAGTACTAAAAACAAAGAACTATGAGCTTCTGTTAGTAACTATTTTCATAACTGATAATCATAGGGCACACATAATAATTCTACAAATCTAAAAGCACCTTCTTCATCAATATTAAAATTAAGTGATTTACCCTTTTAAAAAGATTCTACCTTTTCCTACAATGATTTATCCTCCTTCTTGGACTGCATAATTCTTTCATAAAAAGTCAACTACACTAAAACCTGAACCAGAATGGAGATTTTCCCAGCATCCACAAATTCAAGGATATAATTTATTAATTCCATAAACAAAGTGTCATGTTCCAAATGTAAAATGGTTAATGTACCATTATTTCTTCAACTCAAACCATCGACCACTTTTTCTGCTTTTCCTGGATGATATTAAATCATGCAATAATAATAATTTATATGTTCCAACCACCATCAATGTATCATGTTTAATTATTTTTGAGTGAATATATATATCCAAATTTTTTGATAAGTATATATATCAAACGTTACATTATACAAAATAAAACTCCAAATTTTAATTTCAAAAACCAAAATAGATAATTCTAAATCATTTCTAGGAAAATTTCTATTAGGATGATTTAATTTTAATAAAGAATAAACAATTACATGATCATTATACATTAAAATTCATCCATGTACCTTCAATTAAGTATCACTATAGAGAAAAAACACCATTTCCTGAGGGTAGGGCCAAAACTAGAGAATTTAGCAGTCTTCGTTTTAGCTCCTCAAAATAAACATCACATTCTTTTATCTTGATAAATCTATATTCTTTTTTATTTTAACATAGTTAGTGGGTTGGAAAACCATGAAAAGTTTTTAAAAAACTTATGATAATTTAATTATAATCCCAGAAAACTTTGAATCTCATTATCATTTGTTGGTATTGTATATTCATCAACTACTTTTGTTTTGGTGGGATCAACTATAATTCCATATTTACATATAATGTTCACATGAAAATAAATTGGTTGTCACTAAAAATCTCAATTACTAAATTTTCCGTATAACATATTTCCTTCAAAGGATTTTAGAAAAATAATTAGATGTTATTCATGATCCTCATAACTTGTTGAATGCAACAATATATCATCAATAAAAACAACAACCATATAAAAATATTGGAAAAAACTATATTCTTAATATAAAAAAATAGAACTAATGAATTTTTCAACATAAAGGGAATAACTAGAAACTCATAATTCCCACATATATTCTAAAATACAATCATTAAAATATATTCCTCCATCACTTTTAACTAATGGTATTCTGACATAACATCAATCATTAAAGAGTATTGTGCTCCCTAAATTTGTTGACAAAAAACCATTCATATAAGGTAATGGGTACCTGTTACTAAGAGTGATGTTATTAAAATATATATACACAATAAAAATTATAATGGAATCATATTTATTTTTATTAAATAAAATAGGGGGACCCCATGATGATGTGTCTGGTCAAATAAAACCCTTATCTAGAAACTATTGAAATTTTTTCTTCATTCCAAATGTTTTACCTGTTCCATTCAATGAGGGTGTTTAGAAATAGCTTTAGAATCAGGGACTAGGTAAATATTAAACTCAACATATTTATTAGTAATACCACCAATAAATTCATTAGGAAAAAAATCCATATATTCATTCTCCATTGGAAAATCACTAATCTAAATAATTCCATATTTTTTAACGACATGTGATAATTAATTTCACTAAAATTTGTAATAAATTTTTCTAATTATAATTAGGTATTTAAAGGTATTAAATCATTGAAAAACACTTTATTAAATATAGAATATATATTATAATGATAAACTAAAATCAAATACATACCTATGAATAGATGGAAATATAATTCCTTGATATATTTCATTTTCATAAACACAATTTCATCCTTTGGTTGTTCTTTGATCAACTTATAATTCATTACGTATTCGAAGAAATAAACCAAAAATTATTTGTTATGCCTGAAGCACACAAATTATCTTATAATATATCATATGATCTATAAAAGAGTGAATGTTCATTCCATCTATAAATAACTATTTTACAAAACCAATGTGCTTATCCCAAGTTATCCAATATAATAAATCAATCTCCCAACCATGAAATTAATAACATTAGATCATAATTAATATATATTCATCATATTATAAAACTAAAAAATGTCTAAACAATCAGGAAATCACGTAGGTTAGTGGTAGGTGATGAACTGTTATCGTCCATTAGTATTTGGATCAAGTTTCATGGTCTTTCTTGGAATGATGGGTTTTCACCCGTCATGTGGGTTTTGAATTTTATGAATTGTATTAATAAAATTAATATAAAGCTCCCAAAAATATGATTTACATCATTGAAATAATTTTATTCATTAAATAAACTTTTTAGTAATGTTTTTAATGTAATTTATTTATTTATTTATCATTTAACACAGTCCAGAAATCTTATTTGAATATTATTACCATTTTATAAATATCATATAAACCATATTGGTTATCAATAATTTTAGACATATGTCTAAAAAATGTAATGGAATTATTATTAAATAATTCCTCCCCTAAAAAATATATTATTATAAATTTTCCCTAAAATGATCTCACCCATGTGACATTCCCATGACATAAGACATAAAAGTGGTATTTAACAATTTGACCTTATAGTTAATCTTAAACTCGTTAACCCGTGATGGTATCCATAACTCTTAGTTTAATGAATACACACTTGCTTATATAATTTATAGAATATTTATTTGATTCATGATTCGTGTTACCAAAATAGTATTGGTAAAATGATACAGTCATTACATTCTCGAATCATAGGACCTAAATATTTCATTGATTTTTTCCCTTAGGTCTGTGCATGGTCTAGTGATTACCATTTAGGAGAGGTAATTTTCACATTGAATTATCATGTTCTACACATTAAATAAAACAATGTATAAATGAATCACTAGGATTAGATTTATTTCCTTACATCATACTATTCAATTTTCCTTGGATATTTTTTACTTTAGTCCCTTATTTTCAATGTATAATGTGTTTCTAGTTCTATTGAGAAACTTTATTGTTTGTGTCATTCCATGTTTACTATATGATAGAGATCAAGCCTTATTTTCTCCATGGTCTCCACCACCCATGATCTTAGAACACTCCAATATTTTCTTATTTGTTGACTCATTGAGTTGTTTATGGTATATATTTTAAATCATATGTGTGGAAAATAGATTAGGAATAATAAAAACATCATTAAATCCAATATTCATGTTATTTGGTTTCTTATAGTCATGACCGTGTTCTTAATAAAAATATTCAACCTGATTTCATTGGGTTATTGACATTAAATAAAAAAAGTACAATGTCTGTAACAAAAAACATAGTCTAAAAAAATATAATCATTTTAAGATGTCCTAATATTGACACATTAGCTTTAACCTAGGTGATACATTTTGATTATATATTCAAATCCTTCTTAATTGTTTTCAAAAAATGAGAATTATCCTAGGAATATACCCTGAGGTGTCAAATTAGGTTCACAATAAAGTTTGTTGTAATATACCTGGTAATTCTCAAGTCCATCCCAACATAGATTTTCATATTTATTACCCGTAGTAACATTTCCTTTAGAAAAATTTCCACATTTAATATCGATAAAGGGATTTATTTGAAGGAAAACCAACATATTCTTTATCTTAATGAAACATTAGGATTCTATAATATACTTATTTTAAAATTATATAATAGGGTTGTGTTCCCTAATCAATTTTTACCTAAATATAGTCCATATAGTTTTTAATAATTGTCATTTGACACCAACTATGGCAACCCTCATGGATCCCAGGACAAATACCATTACATTGGAAGAATATAAAAGGAATCACATCATGAAGGGAAAAATAGTTTAATATTCTTCGAAAAATGATTCATATTTGGTTCTTGAATTAAAATTGAATACAGATATTACAACATAATTTCTTTTTTAAGATAGCTTTATTATATCATCCATGTAACGCACCGAACCCCAGTTACCTATAGTTAGTGCTTTATTTAATATCATTAGCATGATACAAGGAATCATGTCCTGAAAGGCCGATCAGTTTAGTATTATAGGAAAAAAGATACATTCATAAGTACAACATTACAATTTGAAAAGAAATACAACACTAAATTATTCCTTTATAAAGATCCAAGCCTCCTAGATTATTCTTGAATGTCACTCATAACTACCTTCTTTATATCCTTGGAAAACTAAACATAAGAAAGGGTTGAGCTCAAAGAATCAGTAAGAGTAAGCAATACAATGGAAGATAAAAAAACATTAGGCATGGTGAATAATTAAAAATACATTCCTTTAAAAATAATAAACATTAAAACATTATGGAAGGAATATGAGCTGAGTAAATAATTCCATAATAAAACATAGTCATGGTTATTCTACTATTTGAATAACCACTTGAACCATAATTAGTATTTTTATAATGATGGAATGTATAATTCCGGACATTCAGAAACATCATGTCAATGCCTTGACCAAGACATCTAAAAATTATTTAGGCCTCATCCAAAACCATATATCAAATTGGGAAGGGCCCCGATAATTCCACATCTACTTGTGTCATGATACCCACTGATGCACCGAGGAGCTATAGCGGGCTCCACCTGTCACATACTACGTCCAACACATACGTCATATAAAAAGGATGAATCATAACATAAACATTCGTATTAAAACTAGCATACGAAATGTCAATACATTAAACATAAACCATGAATGGTATAAAAATAACACATCCATAGTCAAACATATCACAAAACCTTCAATAAAATATTTAATATTTGTATCATAACAAATCATCTTTGAACAAGTATAAAATCCATCAAAGGATGTGGACATAGATGAAATGAAAACTATTTGAAAGAAACACATCTTTCTATTTTGAAACCATTTAAGAGTCACATAATTATAAAATAAAACGTTTATTTTGAAAATATTCTTATAATATTGTAAGGGAATATTCAATGATGTTATAACAATAGAAAATAACAGCACCCACCGTATAAGTTAAAAAAACATTATTACCTTAATTTTGTCAAAAAAAGGTCATAAAGTACCTTGTTTTGAAAATAACAGAAAGATTCCATTCAAAACATATAAGGTTAAATAAGGGTATAAATGAATTTAACATGTAGTCTTGTAAATAGTAGTTTTTTTGAAATAAATTTTTAAGAAACCACGGATGTGGATGATAAAGAGGTCCCAGTTGATATTTACGTAAAAACAATCTCGAATAATAATGAGATTGTGAAATTTACCCTTACCTTTTACTTTTCCTTAGTCGATGGTATGTTAACCAGATGTATAATAGTTAAAACAGCGTTATAATGTTATACATGAATCCTATACATTAATATTATATCATATATGATCTTATAATATTTCTATGTTAATAATATTTTAGCAGTATCATCATTTCGGGTGTTAATTGATTCGGTTTCCTTTATATGCTTGGTTACGTAAGTCATGTTTGTTATGGATAGTATGTATATAATTCATATACAGAATTATATTATGTTTATAAAAATTATTTCTATTAATAAAATGAAAATTATTCTAGAATTATTGCGATGGGGAATGAATCATATCACTTTCATGGAGATAGTAATCCGTTCATACGCACAAGCGAAAATATAATTATATTGATGGTGAAATCATAAGTAATTGTTTGGTATATCATATATAAAAAATCATTAACATGTTATATTTCTTATTTACATTAGTGATAGTCATTATTATACCCATCCAAATAATTATGTATTTGAATAACAAACAACACCACGACGTGGAGAAGTTAAGCTGTATGTATGCACGTATGGTGACTTTGCCATTAATATGATGGATATAATAATGAATATGGTTGTTCCATTTTTATTATAACGTCATAGTATATAAAATATACTGTATTTATTATTTTATAATGGAAGCTACAAAGAAAGAGGAAGTGAAAGAAGAAAAGAACTTGAAAGAGGTGATGAAATATTTACCTCTTCTTCGGGTTCTACCTTTTGATTTGATCAAAAGGGCTCCATAGGTTGGATTTATGACAAAATTAATGATTCTAGGATAAGGGAGGAAAGTGTGGAGGATATTTAGGAAGTTTTTGGCGGGGAAAAATGGCTTTGGTGGTGTGAAATTAAGAGGATGGTAAGTACACATTAATAAGAGAGGTGAGGGTTACTTTAGGAAAAGCATGAAATATTATTTTATAATAAAATCATTTTCAGTCTCTAATGTCTCAAAAAAAAATTATTTTAATGATAAGTTGGGTAATGGGTCTAAAACTTATAAACCAATAGGTTTTGGATAGTTTTAGGTCACTATATTTACCTTATGTTTTAGATTTAAATCAGAGATAAATAGTCTAACATTTACCATGTCTTTTTGTATTTTTATATTACATGGCTAATAAACATACTATAACAAGTCAAGATAACCCAAAGTAGTTCATTATTATTATATATAACCTTAACTAATCCCTTTGTACGAACCATATATTTTTATGAATGTTATATCAATTAATAATATATTATTTGTTTTAAAAACACAATTATGTCAATTTGGACACTATTTAGTATTTGATTTTTTTGAAATCTATTAAAACATTATCACTTCGAATAAAATTAGTTTATCCAACCCAAACATATCATATTAACCTAGAAAATTAGCATAATTTATCATATGTCTCAATTTACTTTTATTTCGATATTTATAATATCAATTATTTTAATATTTCATTAATAAGGTAATTAATGCATCATCATTGTGTCACAAATAAATTAAATTATTTAATTTATAAAAATTATAAATAAAATACCATTATGTAGGAAATAAATTTATCTTTCTAATGAATATTTATATTCATGTTTATATTGTGTTTACCCTTATATTAAAAATGGTTTAGTTACTAAACATTTAATTTAACTCTTTTAATTCTTCTTTAAATAAAATAATAATAAATGTCGTAATCTAATACAAGTGGACCAAATGGGGTTGTATTTTATTCCTAATGTTTTTGGGTATAATTATACTTATCCAATATAATTAGGACATGTTTTAGGATAATTATGATATCATTTTTACCCTTAATTACCCAATTTACTTTTAACCGTGGTAAATAAAAGTCAAAAGATTCAATTCACCAAAAATTATTTTCATCTTATTGAACGAAATTTTACATATTGATATTAACCATCCCTCTTGGATTTTTGAAATTCAACTCACATAAGTGGTTAAATTATGTTTTATTCAAATTTTCAAATGCTCCTAGGAGGTGGTTAAAAGATGGTAAAAAGTTCAATAAAACTTTTATATAACTAAAATTTTTATAAAATAACTCTAATAAATTACATTGAAAATATATAGGTATTTTTTTATCTATTTTTAACTAAAATAAATATAAATAAAATAAATAATTTTATAAATAAATAGTTGGTTTTAACCAATAACACTGTATTTTCACTATTCATCAAAATTTTAGTGTTTTTAGAAAAATACCAAATGTTCACCATAAGATAATTTTGATATTCTTAATTTAAAAATGAAGTACATCTTGAAAAATAAAATTTATAAAATTTCAAAAATTGCGTATTACTATTCATAAATGGCTATTTGATTGGTCGCGGTGTGTTAAAATCTCAATGTTGCGTACAATGCAATCTATTGCACTATTAAAAGGGAAACAGACAGTGGAAGTCTGGGGTGTTACATTATTCCATAATTCAAATAATTTTGTCATTTAAAATTTTAGAGTACTACTGCACAAAATGATTCAGGAGGATCTTCATCATAAGTTCCTCTGGATCCCACGTTGCCTTTTCCATCTTATCTTTTCTCCGTAGAACTTTTACCAAACGATTCATCCGGTTTATTAACACTTGTTCTTTGGTATCAAGAATCATGACAGGTTCTTCCCAATAAGACAGATCTAGTTCATGTTCAATTTCCTCATAGGTGAGTACATGTGTTGGTTTAGGCATGTATTTTCTCAACAGTGATACGTGGAACACATGGTGAACATTGGAGAGACTTGGATGCATTTCCAAACGGTATGATATAGCTCCAATTCATTCAATAATATTAAAAGGTCCGATGTGCCTGGGAATTAATTTACCATTCTTATGGAATCGTATAACTCCCTTCCATGAAGATACCATTAAGAAAACATGATCTCCTACCTAAAATTCCAAATCCTTAAGTTATCAGCATAGCTCTTCTTCCTACTCTGATATACATTGATATGAGTTTGGATAACCTTCATTTTTTCCATCATTTCCTCAATATGTTCTAGGCCTATGAGTTCTATTTCACCAACATCATCCCAAAAAGTTGGTGCGTGACATCTCTTTCCATATGAAACTTCATATGATGTCATATGAATACTTTAATGGAATCTATTATTATATGAATATTATACCAGAGGTAAATATTGAATCCACACACCTTGAAAGTCATGTAAGAAATAACTCAACATATATTTTACGGTTTGAATAGTCCGTTATGATTTTCAATCAGTTTGAGGGTGGTAGGCAGTGCTCAAATGAAGTTCAGTATCTCATGATTTTTGAATAGTTTTCTAGAATCTTGATGTAAAATGGGGATCACTATCTGAAACAATAGACAGGGGTTCTCTATGAAGTCATAAAACTTCATTAATATACAGTCTTGCTAAACATTCAAGTGGTAAATCTTCTCTTATAGAAAGAAAATGTGCTGACATGGTAAGACGATCAACAATGACCCATATTGCATCATTCCTTCTAGGAGTCATTGGTAGCCCCATGAAAATTTCCATCATAATATCATCCCATTTCCACTCAGGTATGGGAAGAGGTTGCATGACTCCTCTAGGATATTGTCTTCCATCCTTCACCGGATGGAAAACTATACACCTAGACACAAAATCAACAATCTCTCTTTTTTATGTTGTCCCACAAAAAATGTTCATTCAAATCTCTATACGTATTGGTGCTCCCAGGATGTATAGTGAAATTGGGGCTATGAGCTATATCCAACAATTCCATTTTTGGAATAAGTATATCGAGAACACAAAGACTCTTCCCAAATTTCAAAATTCCATCTTCATATATGAAGTCACTCAATCTCCCATCATTTACAGCTTTAATATTCTTTTGAAACTCCTCATCATCAGTATAAGAATTTTTTAACCTTTCTAGTAATGATGGTTTGGAATCCTTTGGAAAAAGTATTGATGTTTCACCCTCCACGGTTATTCCCATATCCATCATTAATAGATCCATGAAAATAGGATCCCTTTAAACACTCATCTTATTCGAAACTCCGTGATCCTTTCTGCTCAAAGCATCTGCCACCTTATTTTCCTTCCCTTGGTGGTAGTGTATTGTGCAATAATAATCCTTGAGTAGTTCAATCCATCTCCACTAACTCATGTTTAGTTCTTTTTGTGAGAAAATATACTTCAATATCTTGTGATCAATATAAATATCAAATTTATTCACCATAGAGATAGTGTCCCCATATCTTCAGAGCGAAGATTATAGCTACTGACTCATGATCCTGAGTGGGATTGTTTTTCTCATGATTTTTTTAGTGTTGTGATGCTTAGTAAATAAATCTATCTCTCTACATAAGGACAAAACTAAATATTTTCTTTGAAGCATCACTATAAATAACAAACCCATCTTTCCCTGAAGGTGGAGTCAAGATAGGAGCATAGACTAATCTTCTCTTCAATTCTTCAAAACATTCTTCACACTCTTTTTTTCCAAAAAATTTAACCCCTTTACATGTGAGCTTGGTTAATGGGTTAGCGAACTGAGAATAATTCTAGTCTAAATGTCGATAATAACCTACTAAACCAATAAAATTGTGTACCTCAGTTATACTCATCGGTGCTAGACATTATTGGATTGACATTGTCTTTTAAGGATCAATAGATATTTCATCCTAAGAGAAAATATTTCCATGAAAAGAAATATCTTGATGCCATAATTCACACTTTCTAAGCATCCCGTATAATTAATTTCATTTACGAGTCTTTATAATAATGCGCAAGTGATTTCCATGATCTTCGTATCTTTTGGAGTATACCATGATATCATCAAAAAATACCACTACAAAGTCATCAAGATATTTCTTGAAGACACAATTCATTAGATACATGATGTACAGAGGGTGCATTAGTCAATCCAAAAGGCATTACTGTAAAAACATAATGCCCATACCTCATTCGAAATGTTGTTTTCGGAATGTTATCCTTATTTACACATAACTGATGATATCCAGATCAAAGGTCAATCTTTGAAAAATATTTAGCACCATGTTGTTGGTCGAATAAATCATCAATGTGAGGTAGGGGATACATGTTCGTTAATGTTATAGCATTGATCTCCCTGTAGTGAATGCACAACCTCATAGATCCATCATTATTCTTAACAAAAAGGACAGGGGTTCCCCATGTAGAAATACTTGGGCAAACAAATCCCTTATTAATCAATTCCTATCCATGTTTCTTTAGTTACTCTAATTCCACATTAGTCATTTTATAAGGTGTCTTCGATATGGTCCTTGAACCAGGAATTAAATCAACTGAAAATGCAATTTCTCATTATAGAGGATGTCCAGGTAAATCCTATGGAGACACATCAACATATTCCTGCACTACAGTTATTTCCCCGATTCGAACATTATTTTCCTCACCCATAATTATTTCATTCTCATCCTCCCCATTAATTGAATTTATTAGGGCTACTGGGGGTGGATCTAGATAAGAATCAGATGGTGACATTTCTGGTCTAAAGATAAGGTACTCCTTATCTTCATCGAGAATTGTAACCAATTTCATCTAACAATAAATTTTCAAATCATGGTCCGAAAGAAAATCTATAATGACGATTATATTAAATCAAATCATGGATATGAAGATTTTATCAGTAGATAAATATCTTATATATTTTTTAATGGTTCCTGATTCACAAAACATTGTTTCAATGATACTTCCCTTTACTGTTTTGATTGACAACTCTCTTGTTAAATCAAATTGGAAATATCTAATTTTTATAGAAAACTAGGATGATAAGAAACAATGCGATGATCCAGAATAAAATAAATCATTGTCTAATATTGAAGAAACCGTTAAATTACCTACCACCACATCTTATGGAGCTTCAACCTCAGCAGTAGTGATAGGATAAAATTGGTCTTGATCCCTTTTCCTTTTCTGAGGTAATTTTCCCCGATGCTTAGTACATTCATTTACATAATGTCCCATCTCCCTAAAATTATAGAATTGAACATTGGTAGATTTTTTTCTTCCCCATATAATCAAAAATAAAATGGCCTTTTTATCCAAATTTGTAGCATACTTATTTTCCTTTTAGATAGGAACCAGGGTGCTTCCTTCTACAATTATTACAGGGTGGAAATTCAACTCTTACCTTATTCCATGTTTCCTTATTTCCTTTCCCAAAGTGTTCAGCATATCTCTTCTTTTCTTTCTATTCATTAAAGTCGCAAGACATATAGAATCCATTTTCTATCTTGATATCCCATGAGAGAATATCATCATATGATGAGAAGGATTGTGATAATAATGCTCGAGAGAGAAATGGTTTTAACCCATCAATGAAATGATCAATCTTACTTCTTAGGTTTTGAATATAATCTGCAACATGCCTTTCTAACCTTGAAATGTGAGATTCATACTTTGTGACATTCTATCCTCCTTTTGTCTTAGACTCAGAAATTGCCTTTCCATATCCCTTTGATGGTCACAAGTAATGTATTTTCCTATAGAAATATATATAAAATACCTCCATTTAATACATGATACATCTTCACCCTCTTTTGTGTTTTGAATTAATGACCACCATTAATCTGCATCTCTTGTGAGCTGATAAACTACCATGACCACTTTTTCCATTTCTCTACTCCATAAAGAAGGAAATATTTTCTTTATGAAACTTATCCATTACTCAGATACAAATGGATTTGTATACCCATTTAATCTTGGTGGTGGTTTCCTCATTAAGTAGTCTAACATTTATTTCCAATGTTGTGGATCAGGGTGCTCCATACGGGAAAGGTTATTATTCATAACCTAAGTGAGTTGTCCCATTATGGTGATAAGTTGATCAGCACCAGTTGCATCACCATCTCTACTATAATTATCTAGAGTAGGAGGGCAATCCCTGCATGGATTACGTGTGTTGATACGGTTTCCATTCCTTCATCTTGGCGCCATTTCTAAACAATTTCATACAGTGGATTAGTTTATGAATCGAAATACATAATTCAATCCAAAACATGTCCCTCTAGGTGTGTCGTAACCAAAAGTGATGCAAGGCCAATTTTCGTGTACCAGGATACCCCAAGTCATGTTCGAAACTCTTTTTTAGAGTTTTCACTTAAAGATAAATTTGTGCATGAGTTTCCTCTTCCTACTCGTATCCATATTGGAATGTATTTCTTTGAAAATAAAAAAAATCTCTACATTACCAAAATTCAAGTAAGATCTTCAATACCAATCCTTAAAGTCTATCATAGGGTAATGTGCTCTAATCAGTGTTTATCTAAATCTAGTTTCCAAGGATTGTACTAAACTTCCTTGGAAACCAACTGTAACACCCTGACCCCCGTAACCTGTAGTCGGTGATTTATTACATAACGTTGGAATGATTCAAGGAATCATGTCCCAAAGACCCATTAGTTTATTATTATTGTAAACAAGATATATTCAAAATTTCAACATTACAACTTGAAATAAAATATAACACTAATTTATTCCTTAGAACGATCCAAGAATCCTATATATTGACTAAAACTTACTCATAACTAACTTCTTCATATCCTAGAAGAATGAATCAATAGAATGGGGTGAGCTCAAATTCTCAGTAAGTGTAATAAATATAGCGCAAGATAACATAAACATTAGGCACAATGAATAATTAAAAATGAATGCCTTTATAAATAACAATCATGAACACTTTATTGTAGGAATATGACCTGAGTAAATAATTACATAATAAAACATAGTCATGGCTATTCTACTAGTTGAATAATCACATGAACCATCTTCATTATTTTCATAATGAAGGAATGTATAATGCCAGACCTTCTGAAACATCTTGTCGAGGCCCATCCTAGATGTCTAAAAATGATTTAGTCCTTGGCCAAAACCATATATCAAATTGGGAGAGGCCTCGACCAATTCGACGTCTAATTGTATCATGAGACCTTCTGATGCACCGAGGAGCTATATTGGGCACCACCTGTCACATACATAGTCCAATACATTACTCATACGAAAAGGGTGAAATATAACACAAACATTTGTATTAAAACTAGCATATGAAATTTCAATACTTTAACTATAAATCATGAATGGTATAAAAATAACACATCCACATTAAAACATATCACAAAACCATCAATACAATATGGATGATTTGTATCATAATAAATTAACTTCAAACAAGTATAAAATCCGTCAAATGATGTTGACATAGATGAAATGAAAACTATTTGAAAGAAATACCTCTTTTTATATTGAAACCATTATAGAGTCACATAATTATACAAGAAAAAATTTATATAGAAAATATTTTTATATGTTTTTAAGGGAATCTTAGATGATGATATAACAGAGGAAAATATCCACACCTACTGGATAAGTTAAAAAAACATTCTTACCTTAATTTTGAAGGTCATAAAGTTACTTGTTTGGGAAACGACTTAAAGATTCCATTAAAAACATATAAGGTCAAATAAAGGTATAAGTGACATTAACCCATAGTCTAGTATATAGTAAAAATGTTTTGAAATACATTTTTATGAAAACATGGATGTGGATGATAAAGAGGTCCCAGTGGATACTTACTTAAAAACAGCCTCGGATAATAAACAGATTGTGAAATTAACCCTTACCTTGTACTTTTCCATAGTTGATGGTATGTTAAACTCATGTATAATAATTTAAAAATTGTTATTAAATTATACAAGAATCATATACATAAGTATGATATCATATATGATCTTATAATATTGCTTTGTTAATAATATTTTAGTAGTATCATCGTTTCAGGTGTTAACTGATTAGTTTTACTTTATATGATTGGTTACATAAGTCATGTTAGTTAAGTATAGGATATATTTGATTCATAAACCGAATTATAATATGTTCATAAACATTATTTCTAATCATAAAATTAAAATTATTCTTGACTGATTACGATGGGGAATGAACCTCATCGTGTTTGTGGAGACGGTAATCCGTACGTACGCACGAGTGACAATATCATTATATTGATTGTGAAATCATATGTAATTGGATGGTATATCCTATATACAGAATAATTGAAATGTTATATTTATTATTTACATTAATTATAATCATTATTATACCCATCAAAGTAATAAAGTGTTTGAATAACAAACTACACCACGACATGGAGACAGTAAGTCGTACGTTCGCATGTATAGTGAGTTTGTCATTCATACGATGGATTAAATAATGAATATGGTAGTAAAATTTTTATAATAACATAAAAATATATATAATATACTGGATTAATTATTTTATACTGGAAACAACAAATAAAAAGGAATTTGAAGAAGAAAAGAATATGAAAGAGGTGATGTAATATTTACCACTTCTTTAGGTTCTTCTTTTTGATTTGATCAAAAGGCTTCCATAGGTTGGATTTCTGACCAAAGGAAGGCCTATGTGATGATGGATGAATCGTTTGGAGGATATTTGGGTAGGGGTTAGCCGAGAAAAATGGATTTGGAAAATTGCAATTAAGAAAATAGGAAGTACCCTTTTATAAGAGATGTGAGGGTAATTTTATTAAATGTTTGAAATATTATTTTATAATAAAATCATATTCAGTTTCTAATGGCCCCAAAATTATTTATTTAGAGTCTAAGTTGGGTATGGGTATAAAACAACTCAACCAATAAGTTTTTGATTGGTTTAGTACACCATATTATTCTTATCTTTTAGAATTAACTCTTAGTTAAATAGTTTGATATTTACAATGTCTCTTTGTATTTTTATATTATATGGTTAATAAAATTACTATAACCAGCCAAAAAAACCCCACGTGGTTAATTATTAATATATATGACCTTCTATATGTGGCTTTTCTTAATCTTATATTGTTATGAATATTATATCAATTAATAATATACTATTTGTTTTAAAAACTCAATTATGTCAATTTTGACACTATTTAGTACTTGATTTTTTTAAAGCCATTAAAACATTATCTCTTCGAAAAAAAATTCATTTAACCAACCCTAACATGTCATATTAACCTATAAAATTATTTTCATTTATCATAACTCTAAATTTAAATTTATTTAGATATTTATAATATCTATTATTTTAATATTTCATTAATAAGGTAATTACTGCATCATCATTGTGTCATAAATAAATTAAATTATATAATGTCTAAAAATAATAAATAAAATACCATTATATAGGAAATTTTTTTATATTTATAATTAATTTTTATAGTCTAATTTATATTGTGCATAACCCTATATTAAAAATGATTTAGTTATTAAACATTGAATTTAAATCTTTTAACTCTGCTTTAAATAAAAAAATAGTAAATGTCCTAATCTAATACATGTAGACCAAAGGGGGTAATATGTTATTTATAAGGATGTTAATTGTAGAATTATACTTATCCCATATAATTAGGACATTTTTAGGGTAATTATGATATCATTTGTATGCATAATTACCCAATTTATATTTAACCGTGGAAAATAAAAGTCAAAAGGTACTATTCCCCAAAATTTATATTCATCATATTGAAACTAATTTTACTTAATAATATTAAACATGTATCTTGGATTTTTGATATTTATCTCATAGAATTGATAAAATTAAATTTAATGCAAATGTGCAAATTCTCCTAGGAGGTGGGTAAAAGACGGTAAAAAGTTCAATAAAAGTTTTATATATCTAAAAATATTATAAAACGAATCCAATGAATTAAATTGGACATATATAGGTATTATTTATATATTTTGACGTAAATTTAAATTAAATAAAATAAATAATTATTTCAATAAAATGTCGGTTTTAACCAATAACGTAGTGTTTTTCACTATTCATTAAAAATTGAATGTTTTCAAAAAAATACAAAAACTTCACCCTAATCTAATATTGATATTCCGGATTAAAAAATGAAGTCCATTTTGAAAAATAAAATTTATAAAATTTTAAAAAGTGGTTATTACTATTCATAACAGCTAGTTAGATTAGTCGCGGTGTGTTAGAATCTCGAAGTTGCGCGTAATGAAAACTTTTTCATTATTCAAAAGGAAACGTACCATAGATGCTTGGGGTTTTACTTTACATGTACTTGCACATATAATATAGTACACATCAAATATTCCAGAGTAAGAAAAATACATGTGACCAAAAATGTTATTTCAGGACATGGTCTAGTGGAAGCTATCAATATGTATAGGGAACATGGAAAGGTAAATAAATGAAGACACACGGAATGTAATCAATAAAATTATATAGAAATTTATATAGTGATAATATCGACGTGAATATCTCATGATTAATAATCAATATAGAAAGGTAGAAAAAATATCACAAATTCTATTTAATAAATAACAAGGATACTATAATTAGATATTTCAAAAAAATCAATATGGAAAGGTAAATAACTGAAAAACTAGACATTTAATCAATAATATGAGAATAAAATGCATTCCTAGATTAAAACACAATGAAAAAATCATGGATAATAATAAATTAATTCTAAATTGAGGAAATACTTTATTTTTGGACGTCATTTTTCCTAAAAACATGATAAAATTACAATCATGATATTTACTCAATAATTTTTAAAACATTCTATGTAAAAAACCATCAAATTTGTCTCAAGACTGTTAAAAAGCCAAAAAAATATAAAGATCTATCTTCCAAATAGTTTAAATCTATATGGTTACAAATATCATGGTTTTATTTCCAACTGATTTCATCTTATGAGATATCCAATGCATCAAGGGGCTTAGATTATGTATTACCAATCCAAATATTTCATGTCCAATTAATTACACATATATCAAATAATCATTTAAATTCATAAATAATGTTCCTTATCATAAAATATCAATATTGAATAAAGGATAAAGATTTATCAATATTTATTCATAAATCAAATAACTATCTAGTAAGCACCATATATAATAATGGAATATGGTATAGGAAATAAACATATCAATAATAAATAATATTGATATTCATGTGAGATTTAATGTGTGTAATTTAACATCTCATTACCCTCTTTTTGTTAAACCCCTTCTCTTCTCATGTTTTAATCTTTGGACACCTGAGAATGTAGAAATGTTTTGGAGATAAATGTCCTAATTTTTTTCAATGTTTGTATTTTAAATTAATGGAGTATAATTATAAATGTATAATGGATTTTTTGGGTTCTCTACAATATTAGGAAATTCTATTGGGGGTTTGGGTTTTCATGTAAGAGTTTATTATTTTTGCATATTGTAGGAGAAATACACACCGTTTAATGGGAATACACATCCTGTAATTTCTTTAGGGAATATTTGTTGAGCCTTGTAAATGATGAGAATTATTACACACTATGTGATTGTTACATGCTGTGTAATGTTAAATTTATCATTTAAAATAGTTTAGGGTTTTTTTCATATATAATTTCTAAAAATTAGATGACATGTAAAGGGATTACATGCCAAGAAAATGTTGAAAACTAGGATTTTAGGGAACCATATGATTGATATGTTTATTTATTAAATGTTATTCCATCACTATCTCAACCTATATATCCTACCTATATATTTTGGGATCCTGTATTAATTTTTTGATTGATTTGTTCAGAATTGGATCATCAGAGTTGTTACGTTACATCTCTCTAAGTAAGAGGTTATTTATGCTTCTTCATTTCCTTTCATCCCAAAATCTCCATTACGTTTTGTTATATTTATTTTCGATGTATGGTTATTTTTATTATAGTTTTCTTCTATATCCATCATTTTATCTTTTTTCCAAGGGCCAATCCAATTTTGGTTATGGTGTGGTAGGTGTGCGTTCCTGAGGTAAGTGTTATTTCCTCTTCTCCAGTGAACCATCAATTTAATTGAATATATAAAAATATGTGTATATTGATTATAGGTCCTTCAATATGATTTTTTGATTATATATTGTGGAGGATTACATTACAATCATTTGCACCCAATGTTTTTAGGATGGTGGTTCCATCTCTAGCAATATATGGTGAACTGAATTATAGCAGTTTTATAATGTGTTTTTTAAATGAATTGGAATTATTTATGATTTAAATTCTGTGTGTGGAAATTTTTTTGATAAAATATGGTTTACCCCTGGTCATGGTAAATGAAAATGGATTTCAAGTCATTGTGTAGTGGTTTTATGATATTGTTTTCAATGAATGATATGATGAAATGCAGTGATGAAAGGTTATGGAAAAAAGTGATCATGTGTACCATTGGGTACTTATGTGGAAGGTGTATTAATATGACTCATACACTATTTGGGGGTTTTCTCATGTAGAATTAATATTATACCTAGGGTCATTTTATAGGGACTTGATTGATCTGTTAGCTAGATTATATTCTGGAGTGTTCCTATGCTCTATAGGATAGATTCATATGTATAGAGGCGTGATTCATGTCTGATTATCTTTGTTTGGAATGATTTTATAGGTAACATGAACTAGTGTGGTCTTTTAAGTGATGTTACCTATGATTTTTGGTGATTTGGGGAGTTTTGGGTTGTACTATTTTGATTATACATCCATGGTTTCTTTATGATTATTGATAAATTTATTGGTTTGAATTGATATATATATTTTCTGATATATTTATAGGAAATTATTGGGAATTTATTTAAATGATTTATTTAAAAATGTGGAAGAAGGGAAAATTATTTTTTCCACGGTTTTGATATAGTATTTCTAAACTATATATTATGCCTTGTTTTTTAAAAATTTGAACATGTTTGGATTGTTGTTTGGAGAATTTATATGGAACACTTCAGTGAGAACATGGTGAGACAATTATCTCATACTGTAAATGCCCATTAATAGGTGCATAGACCATGTTATATATTTCGATGTAGATAAAGGAAAGACACCAAAATGAGGTAGTGAGGTTTTTTATTAGCAGTATATTTTGGTAGATATACTATGATATGGTGGGTGTTTTCCCATGATATCACATAGAGACTATTGGATTAGTTGTTTCTCTTTTTCTTCCTTTGTAGTTGGACTTACATGTTGCTGATTTTTTTTCTAACATTTTATTTTTATCACCTTAATTTTTTAAATTTATATTATGAAATATATATTTATTCATGTATCACATACTATTAATTTTCATACATCTGAATATATGTCATTTTTTCTACTTTATGTTAAGATAAATCATTCCCTATATATGTTATTGATACTTGGGTGCTAGAGGCTAGCCCATGAGTATGATAAACACACATTATGTGTGTGGATATTCATATTTTTTTCCAGTTTGAGAGGGTGTTTGGTCTGGGTTTTTCATATTTTGGTATCAAAGGAGGCCTTTCCACAAGAGTCCTTATCTTGGGTCAATTGGTAGACTAGAAATAAGATTTTTAAAATAAGGGAGGGAGGTTTCTATGAGTTACCAGAAATATCTTTTCCATGATGGGACTGAAGTTACCATGGGATTTAGGGATTTTATCTCCTATTTTCGATATTTTGACAACAATATCAGTTTTCTCATTATGTGTTTTTTGGTTGGAACATGCATTATTTTATTATATGACCATTTCATTTTTTATTGTTTGTAGTAGTATGGATCTGAGATGTTTTTTTCCAGTTCCATAGGAGGGTGAAGATAAAGGTCTTCAAGGGAATTCTCCAATGGATTAGAATATTATCAATTCTATCATGTGGGGAGTTTTTTTTATATCAGAATATCCCAAAACGTCCTTATGCAGTCATTGTGGTACATCCAAGAGCTATACGAGACAATTATTGATAATGGGAGTTCTTGCATGAGAATCCAACATCCTTTAAATGTACGAATAAACCTTAATATATAGATAACTGTCAAGAAAATATTGATCATATATTCATATTTCCTAATACACCAGTGTGTATCAAGGTGAATTTCACATTACTCGTAGTTTAGGGTCCTAGAAAATGAGGGTGGGATTCCATGGTATAGATGTATATGCATGTGGGTTTAGACTAGGAAGGTTTCAAAACTCTCTTATTCTAACTATTTTTTCGTTTCAATGATGATGTAGAATTATTTATTGTTCCTTTCCTTTCACCTCAGAGAGTTTTTGGGGTCACCATACACTAATTAGTTTGATGAGATGGTTCATTTTGCACCAAACATCATAAAGAATGACTAGATGAACTCTCAGAAGTACTTGATTTGTTTGTGATAAGATATCTAATCGCAATTATTTTTTCCAATCATTTTGAACTATGTAGATATGGTATAAATGGATACGACGAATGAGATGAATATGTTAGGATAATATGGATATTATACATATTCTCTTCCACCTCATGGAACAGTTAGATGAATTATTCAGAAGAAGAAGAAGTGGAAAGATCATCACATGGGTGGTGGTGGTGGATCTCAATAGCATTCTTGTTCAGCACCTTGAGTTTCACCAAGTGGTATTATTTTAACATGATATTAGTGTCGAAATATCAGAAACAAGGAGAGTTCTTATGTTTCAATAGAAAATTTGTATAATAGTTTTGGGAGTTATGGTCAACTATAGAATTTCTAACAAACTATGTATATTCCTCAATATGGTCATAGAACTAAGGCTAAAAAAGATACTAAAAAAGGTCATATGATTCAAATATTATAGGATTATAGAGAAAGGCCTCATGATTATAGCACCTTCATGTAGTATTTAATCTTCAACTAGAGGTAGATTCATGTCCAGTGATAGTGAGAGGTGTATATTTATTTCATATCAATTAGTAATTGTTTAATTTGATATTGGTGCTTCGTATGGGTTTATATTTTTCATGTATTGATATTCTTAAAATTCTAATGAAGATCATGTCCTTTTTCAAGGATTTAGTGAACCATTTTGGGAAATAAAGAGAAGTGTTTTTAGTGTCATTTTTGTATATTATAAATAGATAAGATGGAGTTGGTATTGGATTCTATCATTCTTAATATGGATTTTTTTGACATCATCATCAGTATGGATTGCCTTATTTCAACCCATTTTAAGGATTATTTTTATCATCAACATGTTTTGTTTCTAGCATCATGTTGGGAAAAAAATCCATCAATGTGTCCTCCCGGTATGTTTTGGGAGTGATTGTGTTTTTTAACAACGCCAGATGATTGTGATGATGTATGGTTGGTATCAGACAAAGAAGGTGTTTAAGGTGGTTTAGTTTCCTAGGGTTTTCTAAAAAATTGGCCTCAAAATAAGGAGATTCTTTTTTGGAAATGGAAAATTTGCACAAAGGGGAACGCAGTACCTAGACCCTGAAGCATGGTTCATGGATTGCGAAGGATGTATGCGGAAATAGTTCATAGAGTGAAAATGGAATGCAGACTCAAAGGATGAATGGTTCACGGATCAAAGTAGGTTCGTAGGAGGGATTTTGGTTTAAATTAAGAAAATGGTTCATGGGATGGAGTGTCATTCATGAAAATGAGACCATGATTTTGGAAACCATGAGGGGAAGAGAGACGGTAAGCAGAATGCCTAAGGAAATGGTTTGTGGGATGATTTTTGTTCATGGAAGATGCATAGTACGCAGTGAATGCGGTAAAACATTGATGATATGGTAAATCTCATATTAGAAAATTTTGTGGATCTATTTCCCTATATAAGGAGTGCTAATCCCATCATTAGATAGATTGATTTTCATATGGAAATATCTTTTCCATGAGAATTGGTATCAGAGTGAATGGTTAAAAGTCTGTGGTAAACTCTTGGTAAACAAATGGTGGTTGTAAATAAAAAATAATTGACATATTCGGCATAAAAACATTCAACTTTGGAAGAATCAGATGCAACACTACTTATGATAATTAGGAAGGGATATCTTCACAGCAGTTATGCATGAAATACCAACTGATGTCAGTAGTGGTACATTATCAGAAGCTGAAAGAAGATAATTGGATGCTGATGCTAAAAGGATCTATGATTTTGGGGGATCCCTATCAAATTCAATTTTTATGAAGGCGATGTAATGTTAAATATAACATTATATATACGAAAATCTGTTGAATATCTATAACGGAGATTAAAAGGTCAGAGATGAAGAGCTACTATTTTTGTGGAACAATTATGATGACCTGATAATGAACCCAAATGAATATGTTGATGCATTCTTTGACAGGCTTAATGTTGTAGTTGAATAAATGCATGATCTTGGATAAGCCATTGATGATATAATGATTGTGAAGTGTATCTTGTGGAAACATCCACCTTAGTATAATCTGAATGATTCAGTATTATAAGATAATGATACAAAGGAGTTGACATTGGTTAACCTACATAATACCCTTATTTCATATGAAATAAAAAATGATGATAATGATGATGTAGAAAAGGTTATTTCCAAATAAGTGGAAATCAAGACCATGAAGAAGCTCTATGTTGAATATAGTTAAGAAGAAGATAATTTTGGTGATGTCATGTCTTTTCCCACTTCAAACCTACAAAGAGGAAGAGTACATTTCAAATGTAAACTTCAAATTGAAATCTTATGATGAGGAAATATTTGAAATTTATCAGTAATGTTTCATAATATGTATGAATATAAAGATGAAGACAATAATGAAATACCCTGTAAGAAGTATTCAACCAATGTGAAAGTTAGTATAAGTGCGAATAAAAATTTCATTAAAATGAAGAACATTATTGCCAAAGAAGATGAATATTGAGAAGCATATGTGGTAGAAGATTAAGAGGATTGAAAAGATCATAAATTATAAAATATTTTTATATTTGTGGGAAATTACCAAACAAAGAATGAAAGAAACAGTGATGATGGAAAAGTAGAAGGAAGATTTTAACATCATGATGAATTAGAAGCTTATCTTGAAGAGGTAAATGTTTGGAGAGAAAAAAATGAAATCTAACCAAATGGTTTGTGATGACAAACTCTATATACAGTAGCATAAAGAAGATAAGTCTATGAAAAATGAATAAATTTAAAAACTTTTGTCTTCAACACAAGAAAGATAAAAAAATGTTGTTTAGTACAAACTCAAAATTGAATAATAGAGAAGAGTGATAAAGAGTTTAACTGAAAATGGAGAAGGTATAATCAAATGTATTGAAGAATGTGAAAATGAAGTCATCATTCTATGATAAAGTGTTTGGAATCATGAAAAATTATCGACTCATAGAAAAATATTGGGAAAAGAATAACAAGGGTAATAGAAAAGATGAAAGTGGTGCATGGTTGTCCCATCGAACAGAAGAAAAAGTAAAATTCAAATGATAACACTGGTATAGGGCATGATCAAAAACAAAAAGTAATAATGATTGAAGTCATATCATAAAAACCTTCTCCAATTTTGAGGAATGTTTTGGGTACGAAGTAGAATCACCAGATTTAGATAACCCAAGGGATATCCAATGTTGTAGTACTTCCATATAAAAATGTACCTCACATAAAAATCTATTGTTTTAGAGAAATAGGAAATGAAAAAATGTATCTTTCATAGAAAATAGGAACCAAAGAGAACATGGAAAACATATAAATTCATATAGTGCTCAAATTTTCAATTCATCATTTGATGGTTACTATTTCAGGTGTGGAGGATTCAGACACAAGGAATGATATTTCTCATCAACATAGAGGAATGTGATGGAGAAAACCGTATATAGTTATAAGTAGTAGAAAAATGTATCATCAAATGAGATGAAAATGAAAAATCAATTGGAAGATCTACAAGATGATGCGGATCCATTAAATTCTGAGCAATGTTAAGAGTATCAGTCCATACAGGCAATGAAGTTAATAACATGGATCAAAACAAAAATATCTGAGTAGGAATTGTCTTCAAATATTTTGTTCAAGGAATCATATTTCATAGGGATATGGAACATTTAAAGTGGATGTACCTCCAATAAGACAAGAAACAATAATATAGGGATTGGAATTAGGTACGATAAAGAAGGTATCGTAAGATGTGGTAATGATTAAGGGCAAAAAATCATTGGATTTGAGAAAGAATATTTTGGGAGAAAAGATATGAGATGCCCAAATGTATTGGTTGCTAAATGTCTTAGTCACAAATTATTATGTGTTAGTAAACTGTGTAATATAGGACATGGCATAATATTTTCCCAAATATTATGTGTTATCAATGAAAAAAAGATTCTTTTGTATTGTAGGGAATGTAAAAAAATTGAATAACTACATCATAAGTGCAGAAAGAGATATTTGCTTTATGTTTAAGGAAGAAGAAAATAAGTTGTGGTAGAAACGTCTTTGCCTTGTGATCCAAACATTAATGGAGGATCTGGTGAAATATAATGTTTTTTGAGTTCTCCCTAGATTATAATTGATCGTACCCATATGTGATGTGCCTTCCAAAAAGGAAAGATCATTTTAAAGACATAATTAAAATTAGCAATGTTCAACAAGATTTCATGAGTTGGTTCATATTGATGTTTTTAGAAGAATTTCCCCAATATAAATTTATGGAAGTATATATTATGTTCTTTTTCATTAATTATTATAATAGAATTTCATCGGTTTCAGTGATGACCCACATATCTGAGGTATTCAGTCACCTAAAAACATATCAAAGGGAAATTTAGTAGATGATGGGTCGAAAAATATAAATGATCTGAACATATAACGAAATAGAGTCCACAAATTTCCAAGTAGATAATTATATCAATAAACATGGGATAATTAATCATTTTTAGTGGTAAGAACTCAACAATAGAATGGAGTAGTTGAGAGAAGAAATCATATGGAAACAACATGGCCAGAAAATTTTTGATTGAGAAATAACTCAGCGAGAACTTTTTGTATGACACAAGGATGATAGAAGTCTACACATCAAATAGATCATTAGTATGAAAAAAATAATTGAATAATTCATTTGAGCTATGGTATATAAGGAAGACATCATTGATGTACTTTTGAATCATTAGAAGTAAGTGTTTCATTCTCAATAAGGAGAAATAAAAAATGCTTTTATCATGGGGAGATGAAGGGATATTTCATCCCCAAAAAAATAAAATAAACTCATATAAATTCTTCAACAAGAGTCTATGAACTATAATTGAATTCCATGATGTAATCATAGTGGAGAATGGGAAGAATATTCAGCAAATACATGATCAGTCTCATTAGGATAGTGATGAAGAGATAAGTAGATCATGGTTTTATCTAGTTATATAGGTTTATTTAGAAGAAGACACAAATGATTATATTGAAAAGGATAAATTAGTATCTGCACAGATACTAGAAAGAAGAGATGAAACTGATAGATATTTCATAATTGGTGATCAGACAGTGCCAGTGTAGAAAAGTAGAATGATGACTCGATATTGAGCATCATACTTATCATAGTATGATCATAAATGTTTTAGTTAATTGGAAGGATAAGTTAATAGGGTCCAATCTATGAAGGAATAGCTTGACCAAACTGGGATGAATCAAACATGGGATATTGTTTCAAGGCCACAAATAAAAAATTCATAGTGGAAAATGGGTCTTTCACAATAAAATGAATGAATATGGTGTTGTGATTTCAAAGAAATCATGATTTGTATGTGGAGGGTTCTCTAAGATAGTGGAAATTCATATTGATGAAACATTTGAACTTATTTCATTGCTAGAGACAGTTAGATTATTCATGGTAATAACATTGAAACGAAGTTGAAGGTTTTGAAGATAGAAGTCAATTCATCATTTCAGAATAGATTTATGGAAGAAGAAGTTTATATCAATAATACATATGGTTCTCTCATTAAAAATATGAGAGTTGAGTTTATTTTTCTAAATAAGTCTTTATATGGTTTGATGTAAGAACCAATATAATGGTATTCATGGCTAGAAAAGTTTCTGAAAAAGCTGGGTTTTCAATATGGTGGAGTTTATTACAATATAAATTTCAATCATGATGTTAATCGAAGAATGATTGTTCTGGTATATGTGGATGACATAATCATTGAGGGATCAAATTAAGCACAATGAATTAAATTTTATTAATTCATGAAAAGTGAATTTTAAATGTCAATGATTTTTGAATTGTAATTTTTTATTGGTTTACATGTAACATATAGAATGAATTTCACATTAATTTATCAATATAAATATTCAAAGGATATTTTGAGAAGGTTTGGAATATATAATTACAAAAATATGATGACTCTTGTTGCTACCTAGATGAAACTATCTCAGGATAATGAAGGCAAATCTATCAATGTCATATAATATAGGAAAATCATTGGATGTTTTTTGTATTTTAATATGAAAAATACTAGAAATTGTTTTCCATTTGTTAAGTATCATAATATAAAACTAATTCCAAGTAAATACACAATATATTAGTAAAAATAAATCTACGGTATATCAATGGAATGGTAGATTTTGGTTTGATGTACAATGACAAATCTCAGAAAAATTTATTGGGATATACATATGCAGATTGGGACAGTTCAATGGATGATAGAAAATAAATATTAGGAGTTTCATTTTATCATGGTGATTTTTTGTATTTATTATGTTATCATGAAACAAGATTGATTCATTGATAACCTCAAATGATGAATATATTTTGTCTTCCCAAGCATGCACACAATTATTGTGGTTGAAGCAGTATCTTGGGGATATGGGAGTTGAAGTGAAATCTATGATCATAATTCATTAAGATAATTCAAGTTCTATAAATCTTAACAAATATTCATTCCATCACCCAAGGAAAAAGAACAATTAAATACTATATAATGTCAATAAGGAGAAGGTTGAGCAAGGGATTTTAAAGTTAATGTATATTCCTATAGAATAACAAGTTTTAGATATTCAAACAAAGGCCTTACCCAAAGAAGAATTTGAAAGGCATAGAGTGGCTATGATATTTCAGTAAACTACTCGAACTTTAAAAAATGTGGATTTGGCCACCCTCTCCCTGTGATATGGTGTGTTCTTTCCTAATCTATAAATATGTGTTCATTACCCTGTTGCAGACCTCAATGGAATGAAGTTCGGGATGGTAAAAATCAGGGATAAATTGTGGCGATAAAAGGGTATAAAATTTCATAATCAAGACACATAGAGATTTTGTTTAGTAGATAAGTGAGATAGGGGGAGTTTAATATGTTATGGGGAGTGGTGATGTATGGGGTATTAAATATAATGATTCTAGACATGATCAATCAAAGGATACATATCACAACATTTGAGTTTCGTGATGAAATAATATGATTTTTTTTGGATTGAAATGAAGTGATTCATTGATGAACAATCAATTACACTCTTGTTTCTCACACCAATCATGTCATATGTGGGTTTAGAGTATATTTTGAGAAAATCATTGATTTTTATCTTAACCAAATTAATTGAATGCTGATGGAAGATTTAAGGGGCTTTAAATAAGGTAACAATTTGAGAAGTATTGTAAAAAATCCAAATGAGGATTTTTTTGGAAAAACCCCTCAGGTGGTCCTTATGTTTTGTTCTGGGTACTATTGTGTTTATTGAAAAATCTAGATGAAGGTGAATATGTGTGGTTAGTGTTTACTATAGAATTTGTTTATGGTGATGTAGTTTCCAAATATTTTCAAAACTTTTGGGCCTCAAAATCAGGAGGATGGTTTTTGTAAAAGGGTGATTTCTACATACTAGTAGACATTACAAAGACCATGATGAGTAGTTTGTGAATTTAAAAGTAGGCATGCAGAAATAGTTTTCTGAAAAAAAAATGGTATGCAGACTACATTTGAGGAAAATTTTCTGGATTAGTGGAGGTTTTCAGGAAGGACTTTGTTTTTTAAAAGGCAAATGGTTCATAGGTTGGCATGTATTTCATGAACATGAGATTGTGATTTTTTCCACTATTAAGGAAGAAAGATTGTACACATACCACGTACGATAAATGGTTCACATGACTATTGGAGTTCGTGGAAGATGCAAAATACATGGTGAAGGCAGTATGGCATTTATGATTAGGTAAATCATGGATTAGTAGATTTGGTGGATCTATTTTTCTATATAAGGAGCGCTAATACCATAATTATGTAGAGTTTTCTCCAAAAGAAAATATCATTTCTCTCCGAATTAGGTGATGTCTGATATAGGTTCATGATGGAGGATTCCATGAAGGGATAATAATTTCTTGGATGCAATTCTTTGAAATGGTGTTTAGAGAAAATTGTAGTCTGCAAAGGAAGAAGGTGGTATATAGAAGAAACTCTCTGTGCAAGATGGAATTCCATAGAAGCGAAAGTGGTAAGCAAAGGTAGTACATGGAAGTAGTACAAGGATGCAATATGTAGAAGTGGTACCAAGAGGTGGGACATATTGAATGTTTTCAGAGGTGATATGTGGTAGTAGAAGTGGAGGTAGTTAGCAGGAGTGGTGATCCACGAAGCATACCTGCTATACATTTCATAGTATTGGAAATGAAGTTCTTTGTGGACTCAAGAAAGAATGAAAAATATCTAAAATGGTTCACTAATGAAATATTTTCTAACTAAAAGTTTTAATAAATGTCAGTTTAATAAATGGATGGAAAAGGGGATTCAAAAAAAATCTACATAAGGTTTAGGATGTTTTCGTTCATGAAAATGAAGGTGCCAAAAAGACCATAAGTTGGTATTGGATCCCTTAAAAGAGTTTTGAGAAAAGGAAGAGTAAGACAGTGATCCTTTACACTTGAAGTGAGAAAAGGGAAGAGACATATGGAGTGACTCTTGTGAATGTAGTGAGAATACCTTAAATCTAGTAAGGGTAGTGATCCTTGGAAAAGAACTGGTCTATCCTGAACCATGTAATTGGAAAATAGCTTTAGTGAATTGTTACATTGTCACATCACCATTGTATGCTCCTTGGATGTAGCCCAATGAGGGTGAACCATGAAAAATCAAGGTTTCTTATGCATGATTTATTATTTTTTCATATATATCTATACGATAAGGAGAGAACTGTGTTCTGTTTATAGATGAAACAAGATCTAAAGTGGAAGTTGTTTTAATCTGTCATATCCTGATTAACCCCCCCTCTCAGGGTATTTGACCTAGTGGCCTAACACATCAAATGACAGCTCTAATTTGTTTCACGAAGAGTGGGATCCAATGTATAGACATGCATGACAATTCCATCCCGAAGTTTTTCTACTATAGTAGTAAAACACAGTGAACTTTATTCTATTGTTTAAATTCCTTCTATTGTTCATGATATTCATCAAATTTAAATAGAACATTTATCCCTTCTATTTATAGAAAGAGGGGTAGATTTTACAATTTTACTTATTCCAGGTATGCATATGATTTCGATACCATCCTATTTTATGGAACCAATGGAGCTGAAGGAGATGAATATTTAGTTAGATGATCTGACGGTGAAGGGTTTTTTTCCACCCACTGTTTCAATATTGGAAACCAGATTGCACTTTTCCAATAAGGATGATGGCTCTCCTCTATTTTTTGTGGATTATCGACTTTTGAAGTAGGTTATAGATAAGTACACGTATCCTTTTCTTCATGTGTATGATTTTTTTTATTATTTAAATGGGGAAACGTGGTTTTAAAAGATTTATATTCTATTCTTTTATCATCATCTCATAGTTTGTGAGTGTGATATACTGAAGTTAGATTTTAGGTCCATGTTTATCCATCTTGAATATCTTGTGATGTTATTTGGTCTAATAAATTTTGATGTAGATTTTATAGACATAATGAATTAGATATTCCATCAATATATCGATCGTTTTATGGTAGTATTCATGGATTATATTTTGGATTATTGGGAATCCATGCATGGGTACAAGTGCCATTTTTTCTTTATTTCTTAAAATCCGGATTATTGACTGTTTGTAAGGAATGATTTCCAAAATAAATATCTGGATCTAAAAATTGATGTTTGTAAAACATACAATTTTTTGTCATGGATTATCAGTTGATTAGGAGATGGTGAAGGATATCTAGTCAAGGGATGAACCATATAATGACTTTGAGATTCAAAGCTTCCTTGGTATTGTAAGATACTATTGATAGTTCATCAATAAATTTTCATATTTGGTGTCACCTTTTACATCTATTAACATGATATGGATGAAACATAAATGAGATAAATAGTTTCAGTCTTATATTGATGAGATAACTTTACTTCTCATATCAGCTCCTATTTTGATCTTAATAGATCTTGATATGGTGTATGTGGTTTTCTATGATACTTATGGAATTGGTTTTGAGTGTGTTCTCTTGAAGGATGATTATGTGGTTTCTTATATCTATTTTCATCTACAACATCATGAAAATAATTACCCCACTCTTAATTTACACATTCCCATATTTATACATGCACATAAGTGTTGGCTGCACTACATTTTGGGGAGAGGTTCATAGTATTTTCTTACCATAACAATTTGAGATATATCTTTTATCATAAATACATGAATATCATACAATGGTAGTTGGTGGTTTAGATTTATATTTTTTATTCGATATCTCCTAAACATTAAGGGGAATTTTATTGTATATTCTCTATTGTAATGTTCCATAGATGGATGTTTGATAATACAAAGAAAAGTGGACCCTTATGGGGAATTTTCACAGTTACATCAAGATTCTCATGAAGATTTTTAGATATGTTTTTATCATGTTTTAGTTATCATAATATATAATTTGGTTGATTCTATATGTTTAGTAGTAGGATGATGACTTTAGAGGAATTTTGGAATCCTTATATGGTGGGGAGACCATTCCTGGTTTCCCTTTCTCTTCAGAGTTTTTTTCTCTGTTTTGGGGTTTGGGTTTTCATCCCACCATATATGAGGAGATAGGTTTTATTTATTTATCACATACATTCCGGTTCCATTCATCTGAAAACTAAAAATATGTATTATGACCTGAGATGAAAATTATGGTGGTTGGGTATAAAGTGTGAATTTTCTAATTATGGGTCCCACTATTACACTCTCTACTAGATAAATGTATAGAATTTGAATCCTTCTTGTTTTCTTCAACATCTCATGGCCTCAATTTTGGAATTAGATGAGGTAACCATATATGTTCTTGTTGGATTAACACATACTCCCTATAGAATTTTTTTTGGGTATTGATTGATCAGTTGATAAAGATATCTCATTTCATTATGATTAGGGACACTACACGAGTTGACGATTTGGGCCGGTTGCATGTGTATGATATCATAAGACTATAAGGGGTTCCTTATACCATTGGTTCAGATTGGGATCCTAGATTTACTTCATGTATTTGTATGAATCTTTATGAAGATATTAGAAATCATGTCATGATTAGTACAACTTTACATCCACAGACATATGGTCAGAAAGAGCATGAAATTTATATTTTGGATGATATAATCTATTCATGTGTCTGGGATATTGGTGGATCTCAGAATATCCATCTAATACTAGTTTTTTTTCTTATCAAAATAGTTATATTTTTTCATTCATATTGGGTTATTTATAGTCTTTTTATGGTCTCTTGTTTAGATCTCTTCTTTGATTGGAAGAGGTGGGAAAATCCTCTTTATTAAGACATAGTTTGGTTCTAGACACATCTGTGAGTTTTTTGGATATATATTGACATATGGTTTCAATTTAGATTTGATATAAATACTATGTGGATCAACAATTCCATCCTTTTGAGTTTTCCTTAGTTAGTAGTGGTTTCTTGAATATATCCCCTCATTTGGATCACCATCGGCTTGAAATATTGGGAAATTTGGAACTGAGATATGTCGGACTATTAGAGGTCACTAAGAATCTTCAGAATTCTTCTTATCTGTTTACATTGTTGCATTATTTAATTAAAATTCACGATTCTTTCAAAATATTGAAGATAAATAAATACCATCACGGACCCTCTAAAATTTTGAGTTTGTAAGATAATAATTTAGATCTTGATGTTGATGTTATGGGGAATCAAATAGTGATCTTGGACTCTTATGGGGTATTCTTGTGTGGGAGGTCAATTCTATTTGTCATAGTGTAATGGAATAATGGAACATATTATCATGAGAAATGGTATTTTGAGTCATTGATGATGGAGTAATGGCCTCACCTCTTTACCAAACTTCATTCTTAAACATGTCATCTCAGATACATAAAGTCATGTGGTGGGGTGTTTGTAACATCCCCTTACCCACTATTATGTAAATTCATTCTTGGTAATTGTTTTCATATTTAATTAGTTTAATCTTGGGACTCTAGTTATGGAAATATTTTCTTAGTAAAATGACCTTATGTGTAGGGATGTAGTTTTTTTATTAATGGATTCCTTGTATAAACATTTAATGTATTTTCTTGGTTCATCCCATGTTTGTAGAAAAATCGTAGTGGTTTCTCTTTTCGTGTAAGAATATATGATTTTTCTTTTTATAAAAGAGATAAATCCTTTTAATGGTAATAAAAAATGTGAAGTTTCTTTATTAGAGATGTCGTGAACCTCGTACATAGCATGACTGATCACATGTTGTGTACTGGTTTCAGACTGTATAATGTAAAAAAGATAAGTTTTTAATAAACACATTATGTGTTTTTATGGATTATACAATCCACATGGATTAAATGATGTTTAAATGGATTACATGAAATCTAAAATCCATATATAGGGATTTTAGGGAACCATACGGGTGATATGTTTGTTCATTCAACATAAATCCTCCATTCCCTTGAACTAAAAATCCTCCTCAGGAATTTTGGGATCTTTAATTAATTCCTAATTGATTCATTCAATGTTGGATCACCATGATATTTGTTTTTTAACACTCTTGGAAAGAGATCATTTGTGTTTATTCATTTCCTTGGATCATGGTTGTGTTTTTCACACTGTGTTGTTGATTTTTTAATCCATGTTGATATTTCTTGTAATTTCCTTATTGAACCATCAAATGATCTTGTTCTGGGGGTCGATCCTTTGGTATTTTTCGAACAGTGGGTGCACATTCCTAAGGTATGTGTTGTTTAATCTTTTTAACTAACCATTCAGTTTAATTGAATCAATTATAATATATGTAGATTGATTTTAAGGCCCCCTTTGTAGTTATTGGATTGTTTTTTGGGGTGAACTTCATTGCAAGCATGTGAATCCCATGTTTCGATGTACGTAGTTCCACATCCATCCTCTATTGGTGAACTGCATTGCTCTGGTTATTTATATATTATTTTATTAGACTAATTATAATGATTAATGATTTTATTTAGGTCTATGGAAATGGTTTTTTGATAAATGATGGTTTCCCCTAGCATTGGTATATGAAAAGGGTTTTTAAAAAATTTTGAAATAGTTTTATAAAATGATTTAAATAGCCTTATATGATGAAATGTTTTGATAAAATGGTTTGGAAAATACTGCACATGGGAAGACATATATACTTAAGTGGATTGGGTAATAATATTCCTCATCTATAGTTTGGGGTTTGGCTCATAGGGATTTTCTCTGGTCCCTATGAATTTTGTTCTAGGGACATTTTAGATCTATTACATATTCAATTTATAGGAAGTTATTTTTCACTCTAGTCTTGATGAATATGTATAAAGGCTTGTTGCGTGTGTAATTTTCTATATTAGGTATTAGTGTCCAAGCCATTATGACCTAGTGTGATCTTTGATGGGATTTTACCTATGATTTAGTATGGTTTAGGATGTTTGGTATTTTTTATTTTGATTTTACTTCCATGGTTTTGATATTATATGTGATGAATACTTTTGTTTGACTTGATATATATTTATATATATATATATGAAATTAAATGAAAAAATAATTCATATTTATTTTGAAATGTGGAATAAGGGTAAAATAAATTGTTTATACATGGTTTTGATATAAAAATGCTAAATTGAATATCATGCCTTGTTTTCTTTAATGTTGAGTATGCCTGAATTATTATTTAGATACATGACATGGAACACCTCGGTGAGACACTAATCTATATTATTCTCACACTCGATGTTCCACTTCATCGGTGTGTCGACCAGGTTAAGTATTTTGATACTAGGAAAGATAATTAATTATAGTGGGGAGGTGAGGATGGTTGTTTACTAGGTTTGGGTAGATTTATAGTAATATGGTGGGAGTTTTTCCATATTATAACATGGAGATGTTTGGAGTGGTTGTTTATCTTTTTTTTGTTCTTTGTAATTGGACTTATCTCTTCGAGAATGATTTACAACACCTTTAGTTGTGTCACTTCTATAATTTTCTTTATTTTTTGACATATTTATTTATTTATTAATCTAATAGTTCATTCTATACATGTGTATATATATCATTTTCTCTACTTCATTTTGGGATAATTTATTCCCTTTATTCGCTGTTGATGCCCATGTTCTAGATTCTAGCCAATGGTGATCGTAAATTTTATAGTGGTATGTGAAAAATAGAATCAATAAAGTGAGTGTCAATACTTTACATGGTCAAAATATTAATAAACCCACTAGATGAAGTATATGTATTGTATTAACATATACCAATTGGAGGAAGAATAAATGGATTTTGTAATTTTGGAATATAAAGACCATAAAAATATCTTCTAAAACATTTTTGAGGAAAAAGTCCTTTTCATTTTGGAAAACATTTTCTTTGAAAAAAAATTTAAAAAGATTTTTATTAAAAAATATCATCATCAACATGAAAATGATTCTTGAAAGGAATGACTGTCATGATTTTGGGTAATTTCACATAATCTATAAAATTAAAAAAATGAACATTCAATTTTCATTTTATAATGTTTAGGATCATTCTGTTTTCATTAAGTAAAAAGAATATCCCTTTAACATTTGCAGTAAAATAAAAATGACATTATTTTAAAAAATAAACAAGGATACATTGAAATTTTCTTATAAAGGAAAAGGTGGGAAATATAGTTATAAATAATTTTTAAAATTTTATAAAAAAATTTGTAAACATATTATGAAAAAATGATTTTGGAAGAAAACAAATTTCTAACTGAAGATGAAAATAAAGTCATAATTTCTTAAAAAAAATATAAAAACATTATAATAACAATGTGTGGAAAAGGGGTATATTACTCAAAAATATCATGAATAAATGTATAATAATAAAATGAAATTGGTTCATTTTTAAATGGTCAAATTATTTGATTCAATTGAAATTTAAGGGTTGATAATCTCAATTAGAATGAGATTGTGAAATAAACCTTTACAATGATCATAACATTGAAACGAGAATTAACCAATAAATAAATTATGTGTTTAAACTTTAAATACAAATAAAAAAAGTGGAAGAAATTATAATATAATCAAACTTCATCACACACATAATCTTATAATCACATAATCAATGAATAAAAGTTTAACCCAATGAGTGGAAATTGAGTTTAGAAATCTCTTACCAGTTGGAAACTTTTAATTAATATCAAATTTGATGAAATAATTAAAATTTAAACATATTATAAAATTTAAAATGAATTATTCAAGATATTAAATTTAATGAGGTAGTATATACACCATATAAAAGAAATTAGGTGTATAATAATATAATATTCCTTAATGAAATGTTACTCAGATGAAATCCATGAACTCACGCTTTCCCTTAGTATAATGTGATTTAACCTCCTGAATAATTATTTAAATCATATTATTACCTTATTACATAAACATAAAAAGTATTATGACATTATATATTATACAGTTATAACATCTTATCACCCATTCGTTAATAATCATTCATTATTTTCATATTTTGAGTGTTAATTGCCTTGTTTTTATCATGCATGATTATGAACAAAAGGCCCATTTCATGTTCATAATGTATAGTTATGTCATCTAAATACTTATAATAGTGACATAATTTTCATATATATTCATCAATTATTCTTTTAAAACCAATAATGAATGCTTTTTATGAAAAAATTAAGCATGTTACGATCTTGGAGATAGTAGGTCATATGTACACATGAGTAATTTTTTCATTTGTAAATGATTATAATGGAAATTAGGTAGGTAATATTATACCATAATATAATTATAAAAATTTAATATAAAAATATTATACTTATATATATCTTTCATGTGATTTGGTGATATAGTGAGAGTCACATTGAGTTGTGAAGGTGGGAGTCCCCACGTACATGAATGAGGATATCATATTTAGATTAGTTAAATGAAAACAAAGAAAATGATACTTATTATCTTTAAAAATATTATGTCCTTAATATAATAATAATTTCATGTATATAACATATGATAATGAATAGTATCATTATCACCTTCCACATGAAGCTTTAGAGAATGATGAATCACATCGCTTTATAATACGGTAGTCCTCCATAGACACGAGCGATGCTATCATGTTTCCTATAAAACGTAAGGTAAAAATGTATATGTGATATACTAAAACAAGAGTTATAAATGTGTTTTAAACATAATAAAAATAATTTAAATGAATCATCATACCCGAACATGAGAGGTGTTAATGGAAATATGGATGACACAAGTTCATGAAGCGGTAGTCAACCGTACACATGATCGATGATTTCATAGGCCATTGGATCGATATTTGTGTAGTGTTCGGTATAAAAAACATAAAAAAATTATTATATGGAATATACTGATGATATTTTATTATCATGTTTTGGAAGTAATTGAAGGAGGGGGAGAAGAAAGTAAAATAAATACACTCATTGAAGAACATTAACTCTTCCTCAGGTATCCTCATCAGGTTCAAAATAAATCCTTCAATGGTTGTATTTATGACCAAAATATGAATTAAAGGATGAGGGGAGGGAATTTTGGGATTTATTTTCTTATGGGTGTCCAAAAAAAGTGGTTTTAATGTTTTAATATGATAGGAGAGGAGTTGTTCATTTATTAGTGGGGCGAGTGGCACAATTGTAATTTGATTAACAGGTGAATTTCACCCATGTTATTTCATGTCACCATGACATGGTAATGGATAATTATTTATTATATAGGGTATAATGTATAAATATGGTCATATAATATGTTTTAGATCTGTTTTCGTTCAATATTATACATTATATTCTAAGTTAAACCAATAAGAGAACTATTTTTTTCCATAATCACTGTAATTAATTTTCTCTATTATCACTAGTCATGGTAGTTGAATGTTAAGTTTACCACATTAGATAATATAAATTATTATTATTCCAAATATAGAATACATTATTCCAAATTCAATTCAAATAAGTTGCAGAATTTTACATATAATAAATCTTATAGACATAAAAAGAAACCGTGTTTTTAATGTGAAAATGATAAAATATTTAAAGCATTTTTATATCTAACATCAATATGAAAATGATTCCAATGACCTAATATTGATTAACAGTTATATAATTGATCACACCATTCTTTATAAAAAATTTAGACTTATAAATTATTTATATGAAAAGACAGTTTTCAATTAAAATTTTGTTCTATTCACTATTCATAAAAAATTGACTATTATCCTAAAAATCCGGAGAACTCATAGTTGGATAATTATAGGGTTACTAAATAATAAATGAATTTTTTTTTGACAAAATAAATTATAATTTTTTAAAAAAATAATTATAAATTATATGATCCAAACCCAACTAAACATTCTTTTTGGAATATATAGATTTTTTGAAAGAATTTCTTTTTCATTTAAATGATTTTTATTATTTTTTATAATCAATAGATAAAAAATAAATGTGTGGAAACTAAAAATTTTCATAGTTTATTTAATAATATTCATATCATTATTAAAATTCCTATGTGATATCTCTAATATTAAATAATTATATTAACACTACCACAAACCAACTTTGGTAAACCCTGAACTGGTGACTCGAGCCGATCTAAGGAATGACCTGAAGGGTGTAACCAATCCCCATGGGTAGGAAACTATATTCAGGAATCAACTGATTACAAAAGGGAATGATTTAACCCATTAAATAATAGTGATACTTGAAAAAGTAAATACTAATGAATCAGAACAATAAAAATAAAATTTAACTAAACATATTTTATAAAAAAATTTAAAAATACAACCACACTACACATCAAGACCAACCAAACAAGATGACCAAATGATCTCCAATGAACCCTATGTGCCACTCTCTAACAAAAAGATCAGTCATCACCCAGGGTGATCAAACTAATGCTAAAACCTCTACAAAAGGCAAAATATTGAAATGAACTATAGAAAGACGTATTAAAACTCATTACGCTATCCCGGTATTCTATTCCCAATGCACTTCCTTTAAAATAAAAAATACATCAACATCAGGAATTCAATACAATTTATAAAAGTAATATTTTTTTACAAATTTTACATAAAAAGTATGCCACATTGCCTTTCATCATTTCCAAAACGTGGATTTGTTTCCCATTGTGATACCATAACGTTTTTGAGGTGAAAGTGATGCTTTTATTTTCAAATGGAACTAGAGAAGATAAAACACATTTATTTAATTTTATTCGTTATACACTTTTTAAACTAACACATGACTTTCCTATAAAAAACCACACACAAAGGCACTACAAGGATCATATAATAAGGGAAATGGAAATAATAATACAAGTATCTCAAAAATCACTATAAGAAGCTATGTACATATAGAAAAGGGTGAACCTAGTAGATCAAAAATAATAAAGAACATAATAATACATGATACACACCCCCAGTATTATTGAATGCATAATAAAATTAAAAATTCCTTAACACTCTTGTCCACCGTAACTTTGGACATATAGAGGGGAAAATCACATAGCAATATATCCACATACTATGGGCCATCAGCTAGGGCATAAAATAGCCAGTTCATCAACACTTAATACAAAATTATCTCACTATGACATGTTCCCTTGTATCATTTATAAATGGGGTGGGACAACCAATTCCATCCGAGCATCCAATTATAAGAACATATAATAAAAATACAAGAATAGGCATTACCTAGAGTAACTTGAAAGACCGATCTCATACCATAGAACAAATAGAACCCAAGGATTCTATACTAGGGATCTCAAAAAATGGATCTCGAGGATTTTGTTGTGAGAAAATCACATCCATTAAATGTGTAAAGTCTTGATAATTATTAAATGGATGTTTTTAGGATAAAAACCTTCACCAGTTTCAAAAAAATATCAAACGGGCCTTTAAAATATTTTCTCAAAACAAACATTCATCATGGATACAAATTTATCATTAAAAAACATTTTAAAACACCATTTTACATTTAAAAATAATTAAAACCCACTTGTAAAACATTTACACCACCATTTTGATCAAATAAAATTTTTATAAAAATACCAATCAGGAAACTAACCAACAATACGTGCCAAATCACCATAAAATTCAATACACATTACTTTATTAAATAAAAAAAGACTTATGAATCCTATAAAAGAAATAGAAGACATCATTTCACATGACACAAACATCTTTAAAAATTGAAAAATATTTCTTTTTATATCAAAGTCACTCATAAAAGATAACAAGACATTTAATCAAACACTTGGTGTGTGAAATATAACAAAACAACACTATTTATCATAAAACAAGGTGTAAACATCCAATTTTCACACAAAAATATTTATATAATGGTCTTACATCGATATTTATTAATAAAAGGAGGTGTGAGAAGAATGAAATGAATGAATATTAAATTAAAAAGGAAAGTGAAAATGGAAATCTACCTTGGATTTATGGCGCATCAACAACACATGTCTGAGATCACTCTATGAGGGTTCCAAAACCCTAGATATATGAAGAGAGACCCTAAAAGAACAAAAAACCCAACAAAAAAAAATTGGAAACCAATCCCAAGTTCAACATGGCCATGGAAGAAAAGAAACTCCTCAATAGATAGAAGGAGAAGGAATAGAGAGATGACGAGAATAAATTAACATGAGTGATTTTCCTAAAATATTGAAGAAATACTTAGATCCACATCCAAGGAGGAAGAAGTAAGCTTATGGAAACAAGGATAGGCCTCACACAGGCTGTTAAAACAAGGTAGAGGAAGAAGGGGGTGGATTCGAGGTTTAAATCTTATAAGAATATAAATGTAATTTCACACTTTTTAAGATCTTGGTAGCTCCCATGGTTAGGTCATATGGTTTACCAAATCATGTGCCAACCATGATATAGCCACTTCCCACAAGAATGTGGCCTCATGAACAACCCACATAGTTTCACATATTGTGCATAGACCTTTCATTTGGTTCTTCTTGAACCCACCACATGTCGGATGGTCACTTGGGTTGGACCACAAGGTTTATCAAACCATGAACAGACCGTGCAGAGGCCCCCACCATGTCAAAATGTCCATATTTTCTCTAATAACACCCAAATGAAATGATGTACTTCCATGATACAAAAACAATTCCATCAAAACACATGAAAACTTAACCCCCATAACACTTATAATTCAAGAATAGGACTGAGTTTCCCAACAAACCATTACTTAGACAGGACTAGAAATCTCGAGTGTGAAAATTCTCCACACCGTTAATGATTTCCACCCCGAAAATCCTTAACTCTGTCCAGTTGATCTATAAATGACTAAGGATTCCATAACCATATAACTAAACCCCATTAGAAAAAGGAAATTTAATACACTACCAATGGAACTTATTCTTCTTTTTGGAAACTAGACAACAACCTGAATCCAAATCCGAAGAATAAATAAGAAAGATCAACCCACCATATCCACAACTATGTCCAGGATATGAACATTGGGATTCCCCCCATGAGTCCCAATGATCAGTGAATCCAAAAAGAACACCGAAAAACCAATGACATTTAGGGAGGGTAGAATGGACTCCCCACCTCGAGAAAACAACTAGAATCCAATAGCCCTTTAAGAGAAAACTCAATGTGATCGGTGTTTGGTATCCCAGCCTTTAAGAACTAACCAGAACCGACCAAAAAGAAACAAATCACAATCCAATACCATAAATTTACCACATAGGTCCACCAAACCCCTTCAACATTGGAATATCAACCAAAAAAAGAACCCACCAAGACCATTTAAACCACCCACTCCCAAACAAAGAGGATAAAAACTGAGCCAACACTCCTTGCAACCCCCGAGGTTCCTTACTATGCATCAGATTTTGTGTGGGACCTATGTATAAATCTCTATTGATTGAAGAATATGTTACCACACAGTCAATAATCGATATTCCCAACCAAGAACACACACCATTCGACTATATAAAAAATTATTAAACCTTTTTTTCTAAAATGAAAATTTCACTTCCATTTAAAATACGAGTCTCTAAAAAGTCTCAAAACATCCCTAACATATCAAAGACCGAAACACCTCCGGCACAATCACCATGATTCAAGAACCCATAAAATTTGGTGGAAACAGAAAACAAATAACATTTAATGAGTTGTCAATAGAACCTATCTTTTGATAGTTTTCTTCATAGAACATTCTTGAAACGCCCTGAGAAAACATAGGAAAGTGACCCAAGCGTACACAAGTATGGAATGGTTTTAGGGTACTAGGACATGAAATATTCTTATGTCTTGACTTTCCACATTGATAACACAACAAGATATCATTACCAAAAGACATTGATGAAAGACACTGAGGCCATTTGATACCATGACATGCTCAATCAAATTTCAACCACTTTCCCATCTCCTAATCATAATTTCCACCACATCATCCTAGGATTGAATGAGGGTGGACTACCACAGGATCATCGATTATCATTACTACAACATTAAAATCTTTCCTCACCACATTGTTAACAAAGATTAGATTTAACACTGAAACCATTGACTATAAATTGAGATAAATCCGAAACTCGTAATGTAGAGCCCTCATGGGGTCATCCCCGATATACTCCAAAAGGTAAAGAACATAGAAAAAAATGGTTGAAATAATTCAACATCAATCCATCACCATACTGAAAACAACACATCTCCATCCAATTTCTCACCATTTAATTCTTTGAAAAACATTGATAGATAAACATAATCTTGAAGGAATCCCATGTATAATTTTCATGAGGTTTGATCCAAGATACCAACATCCACCACTTACACGGTGAAACTTCAAGCATGAATGTTTCAAACATAAACTTCAACAACTCAGGAATCCAAATAAGGATAATGTTCCTTTCTATCATTTTCACCCACTCTTATACTTTTATAGGATCCCTTTTTTCATAAAATAGAGGTGGAGTTATCTTCCAAAACTCAAGAATGATATCCTTATGTTGATCAAATATAAATCCTCCTAATTATGAATCACCCATAGCCTCACTACAACCACCCATCAATTATTAGTGGGGGGAAATCAATATACAAAAGATATCCTAGACCTACATCAAGGCCAACACAAACATCAATATCCTCAAGAACAAACACCATATAGGGATCAAACATTGAACATTGGAAAATAATCCACTATTAACAATCAAAAAAGTCCTTTTGAAAACTCTTTCAATTTTAAAAACAAACTCATGAGTTAAATATTCACCATTAGCATTCTTTAGAGTCTCACGCACACACACATATCTTTGCCACCCCGAGCACCCATCTACCATGACACACCGAGCATCCTTCTACCTTCCCATATACCACCATTCATGTGAGAACCCATGAGAAAATAAGGGGTAAAACAAAACATCCACGTTTTCCAAAAAAATCATCCAACACAACTTCAAAATCCGGATCCTTTTAAAGGCACACTAACCACTGAGTTGAAAACCCTTTTATGATTCCACAGATCAAACCTTATTACCATGCTCGAAATAAATCCCTATATATTTTCATCAAAAATAATTTTCATTCCATTCAAAACATTTTTCTACAATATGAACAAATCTCATTTCATTAATAACCATTTAGTTAAATGCACACTCCTTTTTCATTTCAAAAAAAATTCTAAAACAAATATATTTTTTCTATAAACTCTGAGTATTTCTTATAAAATCCAAATTTAATTAAGTCATGTCAATTTTATCATAAAAAATCATTTTATAAAAGTCCATTGTCTTTCACAAGGATAATTATTAAAATCCATTTTCCCACTATACAAAATTTATCTATTTCCACTAAAACAACATAAAAAACTATTTCAAAAAAAACTTGTAATTCAAAGAGGAATCAGAATAACTCATAAGAGGGAACTAGTGTTGATTGGATAATTTTCCATATGGTTAGAGGCCATATTCCAAACACACCACCAACATAAAAATCATTCTAGGACTATTTCCCCAGCTCCACCTAAAATTCAAGGCCCTATGACTTCTTGGAGACCATTATCCCAACACCTCTATTCATATCCGAACCACCGAAGAATCCCTAAAGACCAAATAAACTAAAAAAATTGGGCATCCCATATAAACCTGAGGAATAAAATGGAAAATAGTTCATGAAGCTCTTCCGGCACCTACCTCTTCAGTACTGACAATCATACTCCTTCTACCTTAACATCCCAAGGTAATAACGCAAACTGTGAAAATCAAATTCCATTTACGAGATGACCTCCGCTGATACCATTTTATCATGAAAAACCCAGATCAACCCAAAGTCGGTCACCCAAGTCGATCTGTGGCATGGGACAAAGGGCCTTTTCGATCCCCACTTGATGGAAACTAGTGCAGGGCATCAACATTGTACACTAGGGAATGATTTCACCCATTAAATAATAAATAAAATAGACTTCGAAAAAATGAATTAACTAGTCCAATATAAAAAAAATAAATGAAAATATTTTATAAAAAAATATGAAAACTAAAACCAAACTACACAACAAGTCCATCCAAACAAGACATCCACATGATCTCCATGTGACTATGCAGTTGAATCTCCAACACAAAGATCAAATGCCATCCATGGTGATCAAACTCAAGATCAAACAAGCACAAAAGACTAAAAAATGAAAATAATTATAGGAGTGAGTACTAAAACTTAGTTGGATAACCCAAAATTCTATTCCCAATGTGCTTCCTTTAAAATAAAATAAATGTCAACTTACATTTTTCAACACAACTAATAAAAGTATGATTTTCTATATATTTTACTAAAAAAGGTATGGCCAATTTCCCTTCACCATTTCTTAATCTAGGATTTATTACCAATGGGGATACCATAACCATTTTGAGTGGAAAGTGATGCTTTTTTTTCAAATGGAACAAGAGAAGATAAACTACATTTCTTAAAAAAATTATAAAATATTTTCAAACCGACACATCAATTTCCATGAAAAACACCACACTAGAAGGAAACATAAAGGTCATATAACAAAAAAAATGGAAATAAGCATACAAGTATTTCAATCATCACTAAAATTAATTAATTGCTAATAGACATTGGTGAACCTATGAGATCATGAATACTTCATAACATTCTAATATTTGAGACCCATCCCTAGTAGCATTCAACACGTGATGAAATAAAAACCTCCCTAACAGCCCCAACCACCATAACTAAGGATATAATGAGGGGAAAATTCAATAGAAATAATACCAAATATATCAACCTACTATGGGCCACCATCTAGTGCATAAACTATCCACTACATCAATCATTCTCAAAATAACCACACACTATGATAGGTTACCATGTCTCGTGTATAAAGGGGGTGATCCAAGCAATTCCACCCAAGCATCCAATCACATGAATATGTAATAATAATTCAATAACAGGCCTCACCCAGTTCCAATACAATGATTGAACTCATGCCATAGAACAAATAGAACACAATGATTTTATACTAAGGATCTCGAAAAGTTGATCCCAAAGATTCTACTATGAGGACATACAATCCATTAAATGTAGAAAAGGAATGACAATAATTCAATAGAGGTGTTTATAATAAACACCTCAACTATTTTCAAAAAGTTTCCGAGTATTCCTATAAGAATTTTTCTCAAGACCAATATTCATCGAGGATACAAATTTACCTTTAAAAAAGAGTTTAAACGAGACATTTTACATTTAATAACAATTTATAAATCCTTTCAAACCATTTACATCACCATTTATAGCCATGATCATTTTTATAAAAATGTCGGCCGGGACACTAACTAGAAATACGTTCCAAATCACCACCAAATCCAATACACATTCCTTATGAGAAACCAATACCACTTTGGAAACCTATACAAGGAACCCAATACATCATTTCACAAGACACCAGCATCTTTAAAAATCCAAAAACAAGCTTTTTATAACAAAATCACTCATAAAATCCAACCAAGAATTTAATCAAACACATGGTGTGCACAATTTAACAAAATAAAATTTTTTATCATAAACTAAAGTTGAAAACACATCTTTTCAGTCCAAAAAATTAATTTAAGGGTCATAAATCAATATTTATTAATCAAAGGAGGTGAGAAAATCGTAAAATGAATGAATATAAAATTAAACAATTATGTACAAATGGAATCCTACATGTGATCCATGGATCATCAACAATGAACACACATGATCACTCCTTGAGGATTACAAAACCCTAGATATATGAAGAGGGACACAAAAATAACAAAAACCAAAACATATAATAATGAAAAACAAATCGTAGGTCGACATTACCATGGATGAATAGAAAACCATGAATAAAATGGAGGAAAAGGAATTGGGAGATGAAGAGACGAGATTACCTTGAGAGACATTCCCAAAATATTTAAGAAATCCATAAATCCACACCCAAGGAGGAAGAAGGAAGCTTGGATAAACAAGGAGAGTCCTTCATAGGGATATATGAACCAAGTAGGGAAATATGTGGCTGGATTTATGGTTAAAATACCGTAAGTTTATAAATGGAAATTCACATTTTTAAGATCAAAGATGATCATAGGGTTAGGACGAATAATTTACCAAACCCTGCTCAAACTGTGTGATAGACACTGCCCATGAGAAGATTAGACGCACTAAAAACCCACACAATTTAACATATTATGTAATGTCCGTGTGATAGGTTCTTCCCAAACCCACCACCTACTACATGGTTTTCGGGGTTTAGATGCACAGTTTAACAAAACATGCAATAACTGTGCATAGGTCATTACCACAAAAATATTTTCTTATTTTCTTCAAAAATACCCTGATAAACTGAATTACTTCCATGGAAAAAAAACATGTCAAAGAAACAATTCAAAATTGAACACCCATTATACCTAGAACTCGAGAGAAGGATCGAGATAACCAAAAAACTGGAACATAATACAAGACATGAAAACCATGGTGTGAAAAATACTATGTTGATGTTCGGTAAAACATGGTCTTGTGTGTAAAAAAATATATATCAAAGAATATTTTTTTTGCATAATGTAAGATATCCTAATTTTTTTGTGCATATAAATCTATATAATGTGGAAAATTTATTTAAAAATGTAAATATACATTAAATTCTTTGTTTTTTATAATATTTTCTATGTTTGGTGTTTCATGTCATACATGTTATAAAAAATGATGTTCATTTCTTAAAATTTTGGGATGTATCATTTAAATTTTAATTTATGAACTCCCTTTCCCACCATCATATATGTTATTCATTATGAAAATTTATATTCATGCTTTAATTCTTTTTCTAAGATGATATTATTCTAAATTTTCATGGGATTTTATGTTTTAAATATTTTTAAAAGAAAAATATGTTTCTTATCTTATTAGAGTCAACTAAATGTTCCTTTATCCATGAGTTAAAATTATTTATAAAGTTTTTATGATGAAAATTTGAAATACTGTAAATTTTTTATAAACGATACAATACTTTGGTATTATAAATGATAATGGGTGAGATTGTGATATGGATCTCTAATGTAGTGGGTGTTGATTTAAACTATGAAGACAAAATTTTGGAGATATATGGCTTATTTAATAAAATTGATAATGATATATTACATGAGTTTGAATAAGATGACATAAAATTTATTCATGGTTTTATTTTATTTCTATATAGATTAATGGGTTGCTTTTATAAATTCTTGTTTTTCACCTTTGATTATGATTTATTTTATATGTTCAATGTTTTTTTTGACAAAAATATAATCATTTTTATTTGTTTCATTGTATTTAAATGTATAAATAGGTTTCTGAAAATTTTATATCCCTTTGAAATATTTTGTGTTCATATAAGTTTATAAATATTTTCACTATATACAATGATAAATAAGAACAATTGAAAGGCCAATAATTCCACTTTGATGATTCATATTAATGTAAGGGAATGTGTATTGAATGAAACAAAAGTGAATATTTAAGAAACTATTTTTCTTGAAAAAATGTATAATAAGTGAAAGATTAAAAAAAATTCAATTAAATGTTTTCCAAAATCTATAAATATAGAATCCTAAAAATCATGTCAATGTGAAAATGTTAAATACATTATATTCAATCTTTAAATATGTGTTGTTTTAGTTCTTAGGTGTTATAGTTTTTTTCAATGAATGTATTTATATAACATTATAGGTCATGATAATGTCAAAATGAACTTATAAGATATTCCTAGTAATGGTTAAATTATTATGAGATATAATGTAATGATTTCATATATTTCTTTATCTAATCCAGGTCTCTTTAGAATGGTTCTCGACATTAGAAGTGGGATAGCTGAAGTAGGAAGTATTCAAGAGGATATTATCAATACAAATTATCATCCTGAAATAGTTAGAGTTAGACCTCATTTGTTTGCATCTTTTTAACTAAATTAATGCTGGAAATAGAAGGTGTAACCTAATAAATAGATAAACTATATTCTTGTTAATGGAATATGTTGATGGTAGAACATTTCATAGAATAAAAATCTTTTAAATTTGTTGGATCATTAGACATAGGGAGATATGAGGATCAAATGAATTATTTACAAAGGTTATTTCATTTAAAAAGATGATTATATAATTATATTGATACAAAAAATATTTAAAATTTATAAGGTGAAGTCGATTAGTAGTTATCATTAATTAAGAATATAAAAGTATAAAATGAAATTAAAACTATAGAGTAGATGATCTTTAATGATTATTTTCATGAGAAATACATCCATTACATTATAATAATATAAATATATATTTAATTTATGAAATTGTATAAAATGGAAGATGAAATAGTATTCAAATATGATGTAATTTTCACAACACTAGACATATGTGCACAAAATATCATTCAATACCATGAAAAAAAACATTGATCAGTTTTATACATGTTTGAAGACAATTTTAAAATGATATTTGGATCCTCATGAATTTAAAACAATGAAGAAGTTGTTATATGTTCTATGAAAGGTCATGTAGAGTGTATGTTAGTTATGAACCTTGTGGAAATAAGAGTAATAAATTTTCATGGTGGAATGAAATAGAGAGGAATTATAGATGGAAATTTGGTGGTTATCCTACATCAAGTTCCAATTATGGTTTAAATCATCATAAATAATATTAAACCAGACCAAGAAATTGTTACCGATGTGGTTTTCGGTAATTTTTCTCGTTATGGAAATTTAAAGAGTTATGATCTATCAAAAAAAATGAGAAAATAGATATCCTATTAGTAGGGATATTTTTTAATTGAAACTAGTGGGTCATTATTAAAAAACATTACCAAATTTAGTTACTCAATGTGGGAACCAAAATTATTAAAAAAAGGAGGTGTGGACAAGTATTTTTTTTAATAATATGGTAGTCGTTATAACCTAAAATTTAATGGTGAAAAATACATTATATTATAACTCAAATTATTCAAATTTATTTTTTAATTCATGATCAATTTATAAATTTAAATGTGAAACTATTTAAAGTAAAAAATAAATATCAAATTAAGAAATGTAGAAATGAATTTGTCAAAAAACCACTGAGGGATGTATTGCAAAACTAATAATTTAATGAAATATTCTAATTTTCATGTATGTTATGGTATTTCATGAAAATATTATTTCATTATCCATATTAGAGTTTGGTTTTTTTCAGGGTATGGTATGGAATTTTTTTATCATGCTAAGAAAGATTACAGAGAAAAGGAAGTTAAATTTAATTATCAAAATGAGGTTTTTTTATAAAAAAAATGTGTTCATACATTTTATAACATATCAATAATCTAATAAATTATTTAAATATAGGTGTTAATGTTATGTTTTACATGTTATTGAAAAAAATGGAACTGTTCAAAATAAGTATGAGACTATAGTAGATGAATTTTTTAGATGTATTTCTTGATTATTTAAATATTTTCCTGGTATAGAGGTTGATTTAACCATTGAACCAATTACTGATTCTAATATGATTTCGATACCTCCTTATTGAATGGACCTAGTGGATATAATTTAATTTAAAAATAAGTTACAATATTTATTAGATATGGGTTTCATACACCCTTGCATGTGACCTTAGGATGATTTTTTATTTGTTTGTTAAATAGAAGGATAGTTATATGAGTATTAGAATTTATTATAGGTTACTCAATATCATTAAAATTAAAAACATGTATTTGTTTCCTCGTATCAATAAATTATTTGGTCAACCCTAAAATACTCTGTTTGTTTCCAACATTGACCATATATTTGGATACCATTATCTTAAACAGAAGTAATTGGTAATTATAAGGACAATTTTTCATACTTGGGATGACCATAATGAGTTTTTTGTTATGAATTTTAGGTTAAATAATAAAACTGATAAATTTATACTTCTAAAGAATATAATTTTACATAAGAATTTAGTTAAATTTTAAGCTGTATTAATAACTAAAATTATTGTATATTCAATAATTTATAAGGGCAATGAGAAAAATCCAAGTATTAATCTGGAAATATTAAAATACATGATGTTTCATGTAAAATTAATTATATTATAATTTTTTAGAGAATATATTTACATCCTAGGGCATTTTGTTTCTTAAAATGGAATAACTACTTGTAATAATAAAAATATTGTTATATTAGAGTGTCTAATACAGATAAATTTCATTGATATTTAACTTTTTAATGGATTATAGGGTTACTAATGATGATTTATTTAAATATTTACAAAGTTACCTATCCCACTAACCATGTAAGCATAAAATTGAGTTTATATTAATTGGAAAAAATAATGCGGTAATATTTTTTGGGATTGAAATGATGACTGGTTGACGACCAAGTAATTTCCCAAATATCTTGAAATGGGGAGTTTTTTATTTATAATGATTTTCATTGAAGGTCCTTCACACTGTTTTGATTCAATATGATAGGAAAATTTCACATGCATCAAGAAATGTTAAACACTATAAAATTTTTTATCTAATGCATGATATTGAGCTTATAGTGGTGGGTTTTTATATAAAAATTTGGAGACATATTTTTATTTGGAGAAATACGATATATATAGGAATTGTAAAAGTTTGATGTATATATTCACTTAAAAAGGGTTGAACATGATGTATAAGAGGTGGTCAGAAGTTATAATGGATTATCATATAAGGATTACACTATCATTAAAATAATTAAAACAAGGTATCCAATGGATTTATTTATAAATAAAATTCCACAATAACTATATTACATTTTGAATATTATCTATTAGTTAATGGTTTAATTAATGTTGGAATGAATATTTTCTATGTAGAAACCCCTTGTCTTTTTGTTTATATATCAATGCATAATATTTACTAGAAATTTTTTTGCATACATATAAGGAACATCATGGGTTTCTTGAAAAAATAAAATTGGTTAAGGAAGTTAATTTTATATAGTTTAATATTGATAAAGAATGTGTTATATTGTAACATCCTATTACATTGATTGGATAAGTTTTCCCTCTCTCTATGTTCTTCTTTTCTATAGAGTTATTATATATTGGTTTCTGAATTTTCTATAGTGTTTAAGAAATTTTCAAACCATGTAACATGGTTACACGATGAATAATGGTTGGTTGGTGTATGTTGTGAGAAGGGTTTCATGATGTGTTGTTCTTTTTCATGCCGTGAGTTAACTTTAGATCAGATTTTAATCTTAGGAAATGATCTTTTCATCGTATTTGTAAATCATGGATTTTGTGTTGTGTTAAGGAATAAATAATGTGTAATTTACCTAGTACGTATTTTAAAGGGTTAATTCAGATTATTGGTGATCATTTTCCACCAGTTATCCTTTTATATCAACCTAAGGTTCCTCTTCAGTGATTTTGGAAGACATTGTTCCTTCTAAATCGATCTGTTCACCATTTGATCTTCATTTCATTTGTGGTGAATCGCTCCATGTGAGTGATAATTTTTCGTCCTCATTGACATTGATAATTGTATCATCCTTGAGTTTTTTATTGGATTTGTTAGTCTTAATAGGTCTATCTTTTTGTCGTCTTCCAAATCAATTAAGTTATCTCTTTCTGGAGGCCGTCCATTTTGCTGGTTGTGGTGTGGTGGGTGTTTGTTATTAAATTATGTGCGATTCCTCTTTTTTAACAACCGCTTTATCTAAATTTATCCTATCCTAATATATTTTATAGATTCTGGGGCCTCCATAGATATCATTGGGTTTTTATTTTTGGTGGATTTAGTTGTAGTAATGTACAAATCATGTTTTGAGGTTGGTTGTTTTGTCTCTAGCCTATGTTGATGAACCTTATCGATCATGTTTTATAAACCGATTTATAATGGGAATTAGAATTATTGTTTTTTTGTGTGTTGAAAAGTGTTTTTAAAGGAAAATGGGTTTCCAAAATATGTTGATAAAAGGAATGAAAATGGGTATTTTCAAAGAATTGAAATAGATTTGTGATATTATTTTGAAATTCTTTTCAAAGAATTATAATGAATTGTGAAAATGAGAACATTTAATTACTTGTGTACTTAGGAGGAAGGTTTATTTTTAGGCCATCGTCCATACATTTGTGATTATTAAGAGTTTTGATCATGGGTATTTCATCTATTTCATAGGACCATAGTTCTAAGGGACTGATATTTACATTATTTTAGGGGGGGGGGTTACTAATTCATTATTCATCTACATCCAAGGAATAGTTTCTAGGAACTATATTATGCAGTTGATTGATTGTTGTATGGGTAGTTTTCTAGTCGGACCTATAAAAATCCTTGGTGCTTATACATGTGCTTCAGTTTTTTTCTAGGTGTTGTTGTTTTAGACTTGATATTCACGTTGATTCTTGAGAAAGATGTTATGCACAATATTATTTGAAATTAATATACCATATTTATTTAGAAATATGAAAAATTAATCTTTTTACCTTGTTTTCTATAAAATTTCTTTACTACTTATCATGCCATGTGTTATTTGAAATGAGTACAAATGAATTTTTATAAAGAATCTTGTCATGAAACTCCTGGGTGGGATCTTATTGAGCCTGTTAGATCACACCCAGCACACACCTTCAGTGGTGTATATAACTTTGTATATCTTCCAATGCAGTGAAATAAATGGCACCTTAGTGAGGGTGTGAGGTTTTATGTTATCTGAGTAGGGTATCTGGTGTTGATGTGGTGGGATTCATTACAAATATCACTTTGTGTAGCTATTTTGTCTGGTTCCATTATAGTTGGACTTGTCTAATGGATATTTTGGCCACTTTTATAGTCATTCTTTTCCATTATTTTGTATCCATTTTGTAATATTTTTAATATATTTACACTATAACTTCTTTCTCCATGTATATTTATATCATGTGTTTGTTTATTTTTGGTGAAATCATTCCCTTAGGTTAGTTTTTCGATGCACATGTGCTTGTTGATAGCCCACGCTGATTGTGAACTCCCATAGGGTATGTGATAGAAAGAGTTGGGTTACAGGTTTTGTGGGTAATTTGGTTTATTTTTTCACAATTTGGTATCATATGTGATCTTTCCTCAATATTTATTTTTTTGGGACATTGTTTAGACTAGATATTAGATTGTAGACACTTGAGAGGTATGTTGTGAAAAGTTCATAACCAACTCCTTTCATGATGAGACACATGTTTCCATAGGATATTGGGATATCTGTCTATAGTGTTTAGTTTTGTTTTAAATCTCTATTTCTGGTTATGGGTTTTTCAATTTGAACTCATATTATATACTATTGTATTATTGTTCATTTGTTTTGGTGTACAATATTATACCTTCGAGACGTCTTCTGCGAGTTCTACAGGAGGGTACAACTGATGATCCTCAATGTAATTCACAAATAGATCATAATTTCATCAAGGATATAGTATAAGTAGTTGGTGTTTTTATTAGAATGTACCATGATTTCAAAACATAGTTGTTGATGTATAGCTTGAATCTGAAGTAGAGAGAGATTCATGGCAGACATTCTTAAGCAAGAATCCACCTTCCATTGAAAGAACGGATGAACCTTAAGAGGTGGAGTAATGTCTAGATAATATCAATACAAACTTCTATAACTTGGAGAAACTTGAGAATACTAAGGTACAATGAGATGTTTTTAGAGTCAAGTGTGTTGTTAAGTGTTGGTGGGATTCCATAGTCTAGGAATACAAACATGTGGAATATGATTGGAAGGATTTAAAAAGCTTCTACATAAAATAGTTCTTTCTAGATTCCTTAATGGTAGAAAATCTCTTGATGTTATATCATGGGGATAGGTAGAGGGGTTAGTGTCATCATACACTAATCGTTTTGTTGAGTGTGTCTATTTTCCTTTGGATAGGGTGAAGAATGATCAGTTGAAGGATCGAAATTTCCAACAAGTTTTGCGACCAGATATCAGATCAGAATTGTTTTTTAATGATTTTTACCTATAAAAATATGGTAGATAGAAATATTATGGAATAGAAGAATATGGAAGTAATTTTTTTCTTTTCAAAATCTTCTAATCCATCTAGTGGAGGTTTTGGTGGTGCACATGGGAAGAAGAGGATGTGGGAGGATCATCTAGAAGTGGTCGAGGTGTGTCTCTACAATGAACCTCTAATGCACCATCTGCTACAACTAGAAATGTTCCTCTGAATTTCAAGCATGGCATGTTCAAAAAAACAAGGCATTTTTTCCTAATCCAATGAAGATGTGAAAAAGATATGGATGCATTGAAAACTTACATTACTTGAATCACAATATGACTATGTCTCTTTATGATCTGGGTTATTTGGATCCAAAGACTACTACATGGCAGTCAGAGGATTCATGGACTAAAGGAATCCAACCACAGGCCTAAGGAGGGAAGAAATTTCATGTAGTAGATGATCCTCTAGTGGAGGTCGATTTAGGTCCATCAATAATGAGAGGTATTATCCTTATTTCATCTTCAGTAACAATTTCTTTATTGGATACTGATGTATCCCACTTGTTTATATCATCAAATTTTGTTTATAGTCTTAAACATTCAACAGAGATAATGACCTTTGTAAGGGAGTTAGCAACACCTCTTGGTAAGGGGAAATTAAAGGGGTTTCAGTGTCCTTGTTTGTTAATGATTGCTAAAATATTGTTAGTTTGGGATTTTCTCATTCTTGACCTGGATTAGTTTGATGTCATCATTGGTATGTATTGGTTTGTTTCTCATTGAGATATGATTGATTAGAATCATTTTGGTGTTTTATTTTATTGCATTCGATGGAAGCTCACATGTGTTTCAATGTGAGTGGGACCTGAGGTCCAGTCATGTGGGACCTTCCCTCCCAAAGCTCAAGAATTTGTTGTCTACTGTTTCGGAAGAGCCCAACGATGTTTCTTCAGTTGATGATCCTCCCATCATTTTTTATTAAATTTATTATGATTTCTTAAATGCATTCTATAGTATACCCCCATAGAGAGATGTAGATTATAAGATTAACCTATTTCTATGTCCACACCCGATATTAGTTCCTTTTTATCATATGATACCAGTAGATATGAATGAGTATAAGATTCAGTTGGTTGAACTGTTGCAAAAATTATTTTTTTCCCCTAGTGTGTTCCCTTGGGAAACCCATATTCTATTTAATAAGTAGGAAACTGGATCACTCATGTTGTGTCTGACTATCAGAAGATGAATCAGGTAAAAATTAATAACATGTATCCTCTTCCTCCTGTGTTTTATTTTTCTGATCCATTAATGGGGGAAAAGTAGTCTGAAAAGATTAAATTTCGGTTGAATTATCATAATTTCATAGTTTTAGAGTTTGATATACTAAAGATAGAATTTAGAAGCATAAATGACCATTATAACATTGGGTTTCACTAACACTCTTATGGTTTATATATGATTGATGAATTGGATATTCCATCAATATCTTGACATTGATTTGGTAGTGTTCATGGATGATATTCTGGTTTACTCAAAATCTAAGTGTGAGCACTAACACCATCTAAGATTTCTTTTGGAAATTATGATAAGGCACAATTTTTGTGGAAAAATTCAAAAATGTATTTTCTAGAATCAATAAGTGATGTTCATTGGAATTTAATTTCAGAACATGGAGTATTAGTTGATCCTGAAAAGGAGAAGGCAATATTTTTACGGAAGGATCCTCAAAATTTCATTTAGATTTAGATATTTTTTGGCCTTTAGGGATACTACTAATGGGTTTTTAAGGTTTTCTCTAAGATGGCATGACCTTTTAATGCTCATACAGGGAATGTGGTGAAATTTAGATCAGATTCAAACTGAAAGTATTCTTTTGAAGAACTGAGTTTCCTTATGAAATAAGTTTCTATTTTGATCTTATGTGAGTCAGGTAAGGGGTATATGGCATTTTGTGATTATTCTTGATTTTTTTGGGATTTGTGATGTTGCAGGATGACCATGTGGTATCTTACGACTCTCATCATATTCAGCCGCATGAGAAGAATTACCCCAATTTTGATTTTGAGACCACTGTAGTTATGTATGAAATTAAATGTTTGCATCACTATATTTTGGGGATAGGTTCACATTTTTTTATCACAATTGTTTGAGATATATCGTTTCTCATAAATACATGAACCTCAGATAGAGATGATGGGTATAATACCTTAAAAAATTTGGCTTCAATATCTCTTACACCCCAAAGAAGGAGAATTCCATTATTGACCATCATAGATGGAATATACCATCACATGTTGTCATGGAATAAATGGAGGAGTGGATCCATGTGGGGATTTTCAATCACTTTCAACTAGATGCATAAGAGTACATTTTGGTTTTTTTATAAATGGTGTTTAGTTATCATCATCAATCATAGATACTATTTTTTAGAGTCATCAACAGGATGATGAGTTCAATGAAATTCAAAAAAATATTTTATGGTGGGGAGACCATTTCTATTTGGTCTCTCTCTTTAGAGAGTATGCTCCACATTGGGATGTGGGTTGTCATCCCAGATTTTGTGAGGATTTTAGTTTTTTTTTAATTTTCATAGCACTTCATGGGCTATTCATCCATGAACTATAATGATTTATTTTGAAATGAATTGATGATTATGGTGTCCATGTATGAAGCGCGACATTGTAGATTATGTATCATGCTATTACAATTTCAAATAGATAATAGAAGAGCACTTGAAACCCTCTATATTTTTTTGACTCTTCTAGTGCTAGTTTGGAAATGGGATGACGTATCTAGAATTTTAGTAGGTAGATTAACATTGACTCCCAAAGGGATGAATGTTATCGGTGTGGTTAGTTATCAGTTGATAAACTCTTCTCATTTCATTCGAATTAGTGATACCACTAATGATGAAAGTTTTGGTAAGTTGTATGTGTAAGATATTTTGAGGCTAAATTGGTGTCCTTCTACCATTTTTTTAAAAAAGGGATCCTAGGTTTACTTTAATATTATCATGGAGTCTCAAAGAGGGTATGGGAACATAGGTCACGTCGAGCATAGCTTACCATCCACATGTAGATGTCCAGACAGAGCATATGATTCATATCCCATGGGATATGATTCATTCTTCTATCATAGATTTTGAATGATCGTGGGATAGAGGTATTGGAATGGAGGAGTTTTTTATAATAATAGATATCAGTTGTGGATTGGAATGGATCCCTCTGAGGTGTTGTATGGTCACCCGTATAGATCACCTATTTTTTGGGATTAGGTGGGGAAAGAATGGTTAGTTGGACCGATTTTGGTCAAGGAGATGTCAAAAAATACTCATGATGTATAACAATGTCTGGTTACAATATAGAGTTAACAAAATTATTATGGGAATTGGTGGCATCATCCTTTGGTGTTTTCTATTGGTGATTGGTTTTTCCTGAAAAACTTTCCTCATTTGGGTCACCATCAACATTGAAAATTGGGAAAGTTGTCTTTATGATATTTTGGACCATTTTTGGACACTGAGCATCTCAAGTAGGTTTCTTATCGGTTAGTATTTCTAGTTTAGTAGACATGTATTCATGATCTATTCCACTTATCTCAACTCATGAAGTATCATCATGATCCCAGTCACATTCTGATTTGTGTATAAATTGATATAGTTCTATAAGTTTCTATTTTGGAGAAACCAATTAATATTGTTTATTCTCAAATGAAGTTCATGCTTGGGAAGTCGATTATGTTGGTTTGAGTTTTATGGAAATATAGATCAGATTATCCTGAGACGTGGTAGTGTGATTTGTGGTTATGGGAGTAGTTGCCTCATCTTTTTCTAGGTACTACAGATTCCACATGAATTCCATGGGAAAACAATTATTTATGTTGGGTATTTTTTAACATATCATTACCTTGGTTGGGTTATTTTTTACCTCTCTCTGAGTTCCCTTTTTCCATGGAGTTTTGGACTTTTTGTATGATGCAGAAGATTTTCATTGAATGTAACAGGGTTAAACATCAATTACTGGATGTTGGGTTCCTTCCATGAGATAGGTTACATATTGTTATGATATTTTATACATTATGAGATAATTTAAGATCATATTTTAATCGAAGGTGAGGGGTTTTTCATCGTATTTGTAAATCATGGATTTCTAGAAGTGTAATGGAATTATGCATCATGTAAAATTTTAATTAGGGATTTTTAACGATTATTTTTTGGATTTGGGTGTTCATTCAGCTCCAAGTTCTCCTTTTCTCTTGACCCAAGGTTCCACTCTCGAGATTTTTGGAGAACCTGTTCCATCCCGATCAATCTGTTTGGAATTTAATTTTCACTGTGGTTGTGGTGTGTCTCTTCTGGGGAGTGATATTTCTCTATCTTCATTTTCATTGATCATATTAGTCACCCAAAGTTGCATGATCAGATTCATTTGACCAAATTGGTGTCTCTTCATGCCTTTTTCCAAGTCTCTTATGTGATATCATTTTAAAGGTCTTTCCTTTGTTGGTTGTGGTGTGGAGGGTATTCATTCTTGAAGTATTTTGGTTTTATCCTTTAAACCAACCACTTTTTTATAAATTGAATCTATCTTGAGATATATATTTGATTATGTGGCCTTCAAAGATGTTGTTTAATTTTTATTATTGGTGGATCCTGTTGTGGGAGTTTTTGACCAACTTTTGAGGTAGGTGGTTCTGTCTCAATCCTTTGTTGATTAACCTTACTGTTCCCATTTTATAAAATAATTTATAGATAGAACTGTAATGGTTTGTGTGTGTGTGTGTGGAGAAGAGTTTTTAATGAAAACTGTTTTGTCCCTAGTTGTTGATAAATGGAATGAAAATTTAAATTTTCAATGCATTGAAATGGATTTGTAATTTTTTTTGAAATATTTTTCAATGTCTTGGAATGAATTTTGAAAATGAGCACATGGGTTACCTTGGATACTACGGTGGAAGATTTAGCTTGAGTCCATAATCCATATTTTATTGATTATCAAGAGGTTTTCTCAGGGGTATTTTCTATATTTTCTAGGCCTATTATTATAGGGGAATGATACTACTTTGGGCAGGGGGGTTACTCTTGGGGTATTCCTATACTTAATAGGCATGTGTTCTGGAAACTAGATTTTGGACTTCATTGACTATGGTACGAGTAGTCTTCTATTCTAACCTAGAGTGATCCTTGGCTCTAATACCAATTCTTCTATTTGTGTTCCTTGTATTTTTTTTCATCCCTTATATACACGTTCATTCTTTTGAAACATGATATAAAAAATTTTATTCGAGAATGATATACATGATTTTTTAGGACATTGAAAAGGGAAATGTTTACCATGTTTATTTTAAAATTTATTTTCTTCTATTCATTCAATATTATATTTTATATGATCATATATTAATTTTTATATAGATAATTGTCATGTAATAACAGAATAATAACCTATTGATCTTGTTAGCTCACACCATACGGACCCCTTTAGTGGTACGTAGACAATTGAATGTATTCCAATCTAGGGATAGGAAGGGTAGTGTAGTGAGGCAGTGTGGTTTTGTGTCAGTTGAGTTGGGTAGTTTGTCGTGATATGGTGGGAGTTCATCCATACTATAACATGATGTAGTAGTTTGGTTTTGGGACATTGTAGTTCGACTTGTTTCTTAGAGATTTTGGGTACTTTTATAGTTTTTTTATTTCTTTTTTTGATAAAATTATGGAATATGATTATTTTCTTTTCATTGTTCCTTATTTCTTAATGTATATATATTCCATGTGTCTATTTAATTGAGATAAATCAATCCCATTTTATTTTTCATTGATTCCCTGGTGCTTGTTGCAAGCCCGTGGGGATCAAGAATTCCCTTCAGAAATGTGATGGAATGGGTCGAGTGTGAAGTTTGAGGGTAGCTTGGTATAGGTTGTCACCTATATGGTTTGGAAAAAATTCATTTATATAGAATGATTTTCAGTTGAAGAAAGAAATATTGAGTGATCTCAAATCTCTCTATTTTCCATTCATCCTCACGATAGTAAGATGTATAGAGACCTTTAAAAATATTTTTAGAAGGACGTAATAGTAATTTACAATGAGATGTTTGACTATTACATAGGTTGAAGCTAAATGAAGACTACCAATGGTGATACATTGGGATTTTTTAGTTCCAAAATTGAAATGGAGTAATATATCAATTAATTAAATGTTGTACTATAAAATAAAACATGAGGTAGTAATTAAAATTTTGGTATCATTGATCGATTTACTAAATATAAAATTGATATAATATGTATTTGGATCTTGTTTGTAGAATTTACCAAAATGAAATAGAAAGGTTATAAAGATACCCTTACTCAATTATATATAATTTTGATGTAGATTTTAATCCAATTTTTAGAATTCACATCAGAAATAATTGAGTAATGAATTAAATTCATTAAATATTTTCATCATCAAAGTGATGGAAAATAATTGAAAAAATAGAACATTTTAGGATTTTTAATGGGATTTCTAATTGAATTTTCAGGGAAGTTGGGATTGGTATAATTAATTAGTTTAATTTTACTATAATAATAATTTCTATTCCAATATAAAAATGACACCTTTCGATGAGTTATATAGAAAACACTATTGAACTCTCAGATGATGGGACAATGTCTGTGAAATGTAGCATTTGAACTAAAATTAGTATATTTAATGGATGTGATGTTAAATATGATTCGTCACCATATTATATTGTCTTAGAGAAGTTATAATTTTAACAAAGACAAATGGAAGAAATTCTATTCATTTTATTTAGTGTAGAATGTTTTTCATAAATTACCTCCTTGAAAAAGTGTTATTCATTTTATTTGAAAATGAATATTTAGAATACAATATATTGGTTTTCATAAAATAATTTAGAAATTGGGATTATTTTTTAACACACATCGTATCATATTAGTTTATCTTATGAATATGATGTGTTTCATATTTCATTGCTATGGAAATATATAACAACATAATATCCAGTTTTTTGATCAGAAGTTGTATAGTTTGAATATATTTTCTGTTATTTGTTAAATCTAGTTGATATTATTTTTATAAAACATGAATTGTGGGGAATGGTGACTCATATGTTTATGGTTTGATGTAATAACCATATGATTGAAGAAGAAAAATGGGAATATTTAAAATCTATGATGGAAAAATATCACCACTTTTTTAAGTTCCTATTTATTCATCAACTCTAAATTTATGGTTGTCAATAATGATGTAATCAATGTGAATGACCAAAAAAAATTGAAATTAGATCATACGTGATAAATCCAAAATGATTATAAATAATATTAATCTCAATTGATATTTCCTTACAAGCAAGGATATGATTTGTAATGTTTCCTTCCCTCCAAATGTGTGTGACTTTAATTCATTGAAAAATGAGAAACATACACTACCTAATGAACTTTACTATATCCCATGGAGAGATATCATTTCTAGAAAGGTAATCCACCAAAAATCTATTACGAGATTCCACCACTGATAGACTAATATTATACAGTCTTCCTAAAATAAGATCACTATGAAGAGCCCTGATCTTTGGCCTTAGAGAATTGAATGAAACCTAAAAGAAGCCGAATCCTAAAATCATAGTTCTCATTACATCGAGAAAAAACATTATCCTATCATCAGACCTTATACACCAAATAAATCTATGATTAGTCTAAATCCTGATTTGGGAATCTCCCACTAGATCCATTTTCCGGAAGTTCTCATACCTCGATTAGAACTAGTGTTAACACGGTTATGAAGAATGTCACTACTGTAATTGCAAACCATTCCTCCCATAAATAGAGAGATCATTTCAGCCACCATTATGTTGGAACACACTATAATAGTAAAGTGAGAGTTACTGAGGAACTCCCTAACATTGATCCTAGTATCCCAAAAATCTTATTACAACACCACAAACTCCTTGGAAGAGATTTAATGGAACAACATTTCTGATCAGTCCCTTAAAACCAAGAACCAAGAAAATTATCCCTGGATTATCCATGAATGGATATACCTGTCTATTGGACCATGTAATCCCATAAAATGAATACCCATTAAATCTTTAAAAAAATGCGCCAACAAAATTTCTAGCTCGGCCTCACAGAATACCATCATCTTAAATCCAAAGTATCACCTCTTTACTGAACATTTTCATTAGTCATAATAGTGTAATACCACACTCTCGAAACTAGAAATATAATTTTAGTTGGAATATAATTGCACCATAACATGTTGGATCAAGATTAACTCTCCTTAATATCCTGTATTATAGAAGAAAAATAATTTTCATTGAATAAAACAATCGACATACCAGGGAAAACACATGAGTCTGTTTCACTAGACCAGATGATATTTAAAAAAACCATATATTGATCATCAAATATCATCAAGAGGATGATACTGGGATTATTTCACTCCACCCTAAAGGATATTTTTAGAGTTTGATATCCATTTTAAATATATTATTACACACCCAATTATTCTTCCATTCCATTACCTCTATGTGCCCCACCACTAATCAAACAATTTTCTTCAGAATGTCCTACAGGTTGAAGATACTTCCCACAAGGTTAGAAGGGTTCCAATAGTGGATAGAACATTCCCTCTCACCCTCCCCATATAGGTATTTCATGAACCTCTCCCATAGGGAAGCTCACCTAATTATCTCCCATGAAAGTATCGCTTGTAAATTTTTCAGGATGTCTATGAGGTTACATATATTAATACATCCCTCTTCAATCAGTTTATCCATCTTACCCCAAGTATCCCAATTGATTTATCCTTCTTGAGAAGCATCCCAAATGAATGATGGAAATATTTTTACAAGGAATATAATAGTTCCCTATGGTGATTTGATATAATAATTTTTATCAATATTTAAGGGAGAGAGAACGTTGTTATCAAATGTTATCCTCCCATGAAAAGGGAGAAATATATTCTTCCAGTTATGGATAAAACTTGACATCCAATTAATGATGCCTTTAGAGAACACTTTTTAGAAAATACTATTGAAGATTAGATAACTATATTAAACCATTGGTAAGATTATTCTTTGTATTCATAACTTATCCTGGATACCATTTCTTTGACTCTAGGAACAAAATTTCAAAATGTAAACACTACTCTTCAACCGATTGATTTGCATCCCACTAAACTATAAACCAAAATCATTTTGTTGAATCCAATAATAGATATTTTTCTCCAAATGATAAAAAATCATTTCATCATTAATCATGAGATGGGAGATAATACCTAACCTACTTATATTACTTAATGGAATAATACCTTATAAACAATATAGCATTTCTTATTTTTTTTCAATTACTCTTGAGTAATAATAAAAGTGTTTGGTTACACTAGCTCACCAGTAAAAAATCTGTGTACCATTTTAAATAAACTAAAACTCCTTCCACTAATAGAAATGGATATACAAGGGTAAGAAAAACACCTAAAAAACAAGTCACACACTCAATCCCTAAAGCAGAAAAACCCCATCACCCTATATATAAAGCTTTATTCTATCTTGTTGTAGGTGTTTTCTATACCCACTTTAATCAGAATGTCGGCACCAATAGTCTTATTTTTAATTTCATCATCCATATAAATAGGTATTATAATATACCCCTAAATACTTCTCCCTCTCATGAAGCCATATTGATCAACTGATATAATTTTTATTATTTCTGACCCAAGTATTATATTCAGAAGGTAATGAAGAATCATATAAGAGAAATTACAAAATAATGTTATCATGTACTGGTTGATGGAGATAGTTTCCTTAAACTTTGGCATGAAAACCTCTATTTAATCACATGTATACCCTTTCAGATCTCCTACATTAAGGAATACATGGACCACCATAGTCACTTGGTCTTTGACAATGAACGACATGGACTTATAAAAAGAATTGGGAAAACCATCAGGTTTGAGACCACTTTCTAAATTCAAACTCACCACAACCTCTTTAATATCACTTTCATATGGAGTGTTCTCTAGTAGATAATATTTACTTTCCATAACCAGGTTTTCAATGTTTCTCAAAATATATCCATCTCCACCCACACCTAGCTGCCTACCATCATCTATATCCTTTGGTCCTTCTAAGAGCCTCTCAATGAGATATCTAGAAATTTCCCATGCCACCTATGTGTCACCAATATAATTAAAATATTTATGGAAAATGATGGATTTCATAATGATCATCATGCCTTCACATGCACTTCAAATAAGGCAGTGTTTCTATCTCCCACTCTAAGCCAATATTCACACAATATTTCCTATAAAACCCATTCAATTCCCAAAAGCGTCTCAGATAAGATATTTTTCATTCAAACCCTATGAGAAAAGGAATCATTATCCCAATCTATCAATAGACTTTATTACATTCAAAAAATATCCTTCCTGTGCACCTCTATGTTATTATCAGACATGTTATTCATTGAAACACACTCCATGATATCATTCATGGTCATATTAAATTATTGTTTAAGAACATTGATTACCTTCCTAGATCTGGTTTCACCAAATACTTCCTCACTACTGGTAAGATTATTTCATCCCTAACACAATTAAAAGAGATTATGAAATGAGACTCCTCTCTCCTTCCTTCACTATTGATCTATATGAGATGCATAGAGTGGTAAGGTAGGGTCCTGATGATAGATTCCCCTTGGTATGTTGGAAGGAGTCAATTCCAGGAAGATTGTATAAAAAAGTTTAACCAAAACCCAAATATATTCCCCCCACATTTATTATTTCACTGCATATAAGTATATCTTAAAAATCCCAGATCCATAATGTCATTATGTATAAGAATATCTCAAAATTTTTACCTGGAAACTATAGATTAAACAAACCATCCATTCTTCCTTGAGCTATTCATAACGGTTTTTAAGTTTCCTCTAATGAACCATGATTTTAAAACTTTTGCATACCCATAAAATTATCATAAAGGATCTCCCACTCTATATAATCACACCTATAATATACAAAAGAAAATATGAGGCTTGAAGTACTATAATTTAACCTACAAAATTCATGGTTTTATAACATCGACGCATTTGACTCAGATTGAATTCTTTAAAAACAAATTGTGACAATTGAAAGTCCCTCTATTAATAGCCAATAAGAAACCCAATTTCATGAATAAAAAATTGTTTTTCTTCCATTCTAACATAGGATACAAGTCCACCATATGAAATAGATTATGTATGAGAGCTTTAGTTTCTAGAAATGCATATTATTCAAATTAAATCAGGCCCCTAGAACTCCAAATAACAAGAGAATTCATTTAAGAGAGGGAGAGTTGTCCTTAGGGCTCATGAATATAAACATTAATGATGAATTGGTTTTCAGATTGATAATTTTCTTGAGAAAGAGTGACCCTATTACCTTATTCAAAGGGGGTTATTTGTTGGGGATCAATAGACCTCAAATGAAAAAGTGGAACTATATTCCCCTCACATACACCGCCTAAAAGATCCCTTAAATGATTCGACCCTGTGAGATTGATGAACGAAGATAGAGTCTCTTTGTCACTCTGAAAGGTAGACACACTCAGACCCATATGAAAATAAGAACTATCAGATGAAAAATAGACCACCTATAAATCCCTCATGTTATATTCCAAATTATAAACTAACACAGACTGATTAGTCAAATAAAAATAAATCACTACTAGAAATATTCCCTACAACATCATAAAATTGGCTTTTGACAATGCTTTTTCAGCATTGTTAAAAGCCATTTTTATGATTTTTTTTAAAGGTTGGGGCCGAAGCCGCTATTTATTATTTGAAAGAAAATACCTTTTTAGAATGGGTAGAGGGAGACCGATTACATAGCTCAAAAACCCATGGCCAAGTGGCTGAATACAAGGCTTGAAAGCCCATTAGAATGGCCCAAAGGACCCCTCGGTGAATAGTACTACTACAGTAACTGCGCTTCTACAGTCCCACCCCCGCTACAGTATCTGCTACAGTCACAGGTACTGTAGCAGGTACTGTTGCGGCAGTGACACTGTAGTAGCAGCCGCATTGTAGCGGTGGAGGGACAGATACTATAGTGGTGGTGGGACTGTAGCAGTGCAGGTACTATAGCAGTATTATTCACCGAGGGGTCCTTTGGGCCATTCTAATGGGCTTTTAAGCCTTGTATTCAGGCCACTTGGCCTTGGGACTTCGAGCTATGTAATGGGTCTCCCTCTACCCAATCTAAAGAGGTCTTTTCTTTCAAATAATAAATAGAGGCTTCGGCCCCAACCTACAAAGAAATCATAAAAATGGCTTTTAACAATGCTGAAAAAGAATTGTTAATAATAGAAAAAATAGGGGGTCCATTTTATTAGTGCTCTAAAAACATATAAAGGGGGTCCTTTATCCACGCTTAAAAAGAACTGATACAGTACCTCATTTGTCAACACTGATAGAAGCCCCCATAATCAGTGCTTTAGATAGCACTGATAAAGGGGGACCTTTATCAAGATTGTGAACAGTGCTGATAACGGTATAGCTATCTACAATGTGCTGTTAATATAACAACACACCTAATATGAACCTGTAATTTCAAACAATGATAAATACATTTAATATGACACCATGAATACAAAATTTTCTTCCCATGGTATGTAAAAAAATATTTCTATTACATTTCAAACAATAATTTATGTACTTACATTCTCAATTATCCAACAAAAATTTAAGGACATTATTGTTTTATATTTTGATTGTTGTGATCCCCTCTCAAAAATGTCCTCCCATTGTATCAGTTTCCGAATAAATCATCTCAACCCCAAAAAATATTTCACCTATTTAATTAAAAAATTTAATGTTGTTAATTTTATAAAGAAATAAATTAAGGAATAATATAAAATAATACTTTAATAAAATGTTAATATTTAATAAAAACTACACATTTGAAGTTATACGGATCACACAGTGCCTCAATTGAGGTAGGGTTGATTTTTACACATCAAATATGACTCTTGGATCATTGTCCAAAATTATCAAAAAAAACTCATAATGTGTTTGGTCGATTTTCAGTAGGCCAGTTGTGTTTTTTTTACTAAAATTTCATTTCAAACATGAAACATTTATTTTGAGCCATACCAGTCGCATCGTGCATCGGTTTGATGTTGGAATACTACATACACATAAAAAAGGTATTATGAATAAATATTATAAATTATCAAGACAATCATATAACATTTTATTTGTTTTTATTGAGTGATACCATTTGAACAAAAATGTCAATTTTTGAATGATAATGGACACTTTTAGTCATACTAGTCACATCGTTGATAATATTGTGGTGCGGATGATTCGTACTTGTAAAAAATGAAATATGGATCTTTTTCCAAATGTATAAAAACAATACTAATGCATTTGATTATTTTTCATTATAACACTTGCTATTTTTTACTTAAATTATTGTCAGTTTTATTTAAAAAGACACACTTGGATTCATATCTATCGCATCGTGCAACGTATTGAGGAATTTTTGACTTATAAAAACCAAAAAATGACTCATGGATTTTTTCCCTAATATATCAAAACTATCCTTATGTGTTTGTTATGTTTTCAAAATGCCAGTTGTGTTTTTTGACTAAAATGGCATTCCAAATGTGAATCATATTGAGGTGCGGATGAATAATACACATAAAAAATGACTAATGGATCTTTGTACAAATGTATTAGAACAATCCAAATGTGATTTCTCTAATTTCAGTATGTTCATTTTTTTTCTAGAAATGTCATTTCAAACTTAAAACACATATTTTGTGTCAAATTGGTCACATCATGCGTTAGTTTTACATGATATAGCATAATACATGTCACAATGTACTTATGAATCGATTTACTACATTATAATGAAAAATAGAGCCCAATTTCATGGTTTTGAGTGAAAGACATGTTTTGAACTAAAATATCAATCTTAAACTGATTATAGACACTTTTAGTCATACTAGTCAGATCGTGTATAATATTGATGTCTGGTTGATTTCTACACATAAAAAATGACTCATGGATAATCTTCCTAAAGTATCAAAATATTCTGAATACTTTTTCTCAATTTTTAGTATGTAACTTGTTCTTTTTTAATTAAATTAATATAATTTTTAAATAAAAAGGCACACTTTAAGTCACAGCGGTCACACTATGCATTATATTGAGGTGTGGGAAAATCCTACACATAAAAAATGACTCATTAATCATTTTCCTAATGTATAAAAACAATCAAAATGTGTTTTCTAGATTTCATTATGCCATATATGTTTTGTTACTAAAATTTCATTTCAAACTGGAAACATGATTTTTGAGTGATTCTGGTTGCATCATGCATTGATTTTACATGAGAATGATTTATACACATCATAAGGGAATTATGAATCAGTTTCTTAAATTATTTAGGAAATCAAAGCACGTATAATTGGTTTTTAGTGAGTGAAACATTTTGAACTAAAATGTCAATTTTAAAATCATAGTAGACACCTTTAGTCATCCTCGTCACACCATGCATTTAATTGAGGTGTGGTTGATTCCTACATGTCACAAATAACCCGTGGATAGTTTTCCTAACGATCAAAACAATACAATTTTTTTCCCCAATTTTTATTATTTCTTTTGTTCTTTTTACTAAATTAAAGGTCAATTTATATAAAAAGAAACACTCTAAGGTATTTCATTCACATCACTCATAATATTGATGTTCCTCTGATTTGTACACATCATAAATGAAATATATATTTTTTTAATAAGGCATAAAAAAATATTAATGTGTTTTTTTTATTTTTAGTATTTTGGTATTCCTTTTTACTAAAATTCATGTCAAATTTAAATTTAAATAGACACTTTAATTAATCCAAGAACATCGTGTATCTAATTGAGGTGAAGTTGTGTTCTACATTTCACAAATGACTTATAATCCCTTGAATTAAAGTATCAAAACAATAATAATTTGTTTTCATGTTATTGAGTACGTTATATATAATTTTTAATAACATTTATGGTCATTTTAAATAGAAACAAGCACTTTGAGTCATACATATCACAACTTGTCTCAGATTGAGGTGTGGATGAATCCTATATGTAACATATGGATTTTTTATGAAATAGTTTCTATAAATAATTTTAATTCTTCAATATATTTTGTTGTACACAATAGTGAGTTTAAACTTACTGTGAGATTCCTTTAGTATATAATGACCATTATAACCTTTCTTTTATGTTAACATGAATAAGTATAACTAACTTAGGGGAATATATTGTGAATGAAAAAAATAAAGAAATTATATATTTGTATTTTTTTCTCAGTGATTTAAAATTAGTAAATTAAATTAATGAAATATATTTGATATATATTTAATAAATTATTTTTGATATTCATCCAATATATATTTTTTCATAGGGAACAAATAAACCCAATTTTATGTGTAAAAACCTATATTTTTTAAAAGAGTATTTTTACCACCTTTATATGGAAAACCATTTTAAAAAAACTACATGTTAATAATTTTTATATGAGAATATAAACATAGTTTTTGGAAGATAGAAAAAATAATAATTTTGAAGAATTTTTGATATTTTTCTGAAAACAATCACATTTTGATAAATAGTAAAAATACACTAAATTTTAATTGAAAACAACTTTTTTCATCAAAATAAATTATATAGTTAAATAATAAAATTGAATGGTATTAAAGCATAAATATAACATATTTTTATCATTCAATATAATGTAGGTAATTGGAATTAACTTTATGTTGAATTTAGATGTTAAAATATTTGAATTTTTTGTAATGTATTAACATTTGAAACTCATTTTCTCATTTTGACAATGAAATATTTTTAAATTAATTACTGAAAATTATGTTTTTTAAATTTTGAAAATTGATTATGTATTTAGAATTATGAGGTTAACATTATGAAAATATCTTTATTTTATTTTTGGGCATTATGAATATTATGTTCAGTAAGTCTTATTAATATGGAAAAAGGGTAAATTATATAATTAAGGGAAAAAATAATATTATGAAATTACCCTAACACTTGTCCTAATATAATTTGATTAGTGTGAGTCTACAAAACTCATCCTTGGGATGAAATAGTGTCCTTTGGAAGATAATGTAAGATATTAATACATTCAATTTGTATTATTTATTGAAAAGTTAAATATGTCTTACTAAAATTTTAATAACTATATCATTTTAAAAATAAGGTTATAAAGAAGATAAATTTAATTAAAAATAATCATTTGAAATATAATTTTTCCTTTATAATGATAATTTATTTTTAAATTTTAGGAAATAAATAATTACCTTAAAGAAATATACTTTAATGATGTAGAAATTATTTAATTTATGAGAATAAAATAAAATAAATATTATTAACATTATTAAAACTATTAAAAGAACCACACACTAGACCCAATATTATTTTTCGATTATATATTTAACATAACCACCTAGGGGTTGCATTACAGACCTTTTGGAGCCTTATTGAAGTGATTATGACACCTATAATACATTATTTTTAGTGATGATAAACTTTTCACATTCACATTTTAACGAGTACAACATTTTTTGCGATGGATTTTTTCAAAATATATATTCGACTAAAAAGTATTATTCTGAAATATAGTAGATTTATATTCATCACATTATTTTTTTTAATTTTTATTCAAAAAATAAGTGTATTAAATAATTATACAAAATTGATTTTGTGATTATTTTATTAATGGAGATAACAAAAAAAATGTTATTATATTATTAAAATAAATATAATTTTGGATATTTAATATGTCCAATTAATTTATAGATGACCTTTTCCTATTAGGAATATAATAAAATATTTGGTACGAAGTTATATTGTTATTTTAATAGTTTTAAAAATCAATGAATTGAATAGTTTAAAAAGTAACCCTATTGGCTGTTTATCAAAGGAATGTTTTATTAAATTACATAAAAATCATAAAAAAATTAAAAAAAATATTAATTAGGATATGGTATATAATGTTATATGTTATTTATTTCTTGTCTAATTTTCATCAAATAAGTAAATATTTCTCCATTTTAATGTTTAAATATTTGTTACCCTAGTTAAAAATTAAATACAATAACAAAGTGTTAATTAATATGATAATATTTAAAATGGTTGAAAATTTTGTCCGAAATTTATTTTTTTATGATATTAATACCCTATATCATCTCATCTTATAAATTGGGTCATTTTGGACGTTTTTTAATGGGGCTTGATTTTATTTTAAATTAATATTTTGGGAGTTTCCAAAAGCACCCTCACCTCAATTATAATATGGAACATTTTCCCCCACATACTCACATAATTTTGAGCATTAATTATCTTCCACCCCTTCCCATTTCCATTAAAAATTACTCAGTTACATTCTAGAAGTTTTGGTCTTCTTCAATGATAAACTCCATTTAATTCTGAATAGATTTAGATGGAGGACATCGAAGAAGAGATAATCTCTTCTACTGACTCTTTCAAATATCATTCTTCTTCTAATTCCTATTCACAAGTTGTATCATTATAAATTAATAAATCCAGTATAAATTATATAATGAGGTGTTCTTATGTTTATGAAACAACCATATTTTATCATCTATCCATCATATAAGAAAAAGGAATCACCGTACATGGGTACCCAAAACTTACCATCTCCATGACGTCATGTAATCTATTTTTTAAAACCACCTATAATTTATGGGAATAAGGATGGAAATAATAAATATATATTATTGGGATAAAGTTATATTTATTTTGAAATTGTATAGATCATCCACTTCAATACCATTCAATAATTATGGGAATGATATCGTCATTTGTGTGTATATACAGTAAAACATCTCCACAGTGTGATTTGATTCATTATACATAATATTAATTAATGAATTATTATATAAATGAATTTAATGAATAAATGTGATATATATTATACTAATATCTTTCAGTAAATCATATAACTATAACCTAATAAGTGGAAAAGTAATTTATTTTACAAAAAATGCTTGATAAAATAAAGAAGGTAACACTCGATGGAGGAGTAATAATGCTACTGACAAATAGATGATAATATGATCATATATTATAACATAAAAATTTAAATGATTTAAAAATAAGTTAATGAAATTATTTAAATCATTATAAATTATGTTCAGATACATACAATGTAATTCAGACCTAAGGTATAAGATAATTTTTCAATCTCATTATTTTCTGAGATTGTTTATACATAAGTATTTACTGGGGTATAATTACAATCTGTGTCCATGTTTCAAAATTAGGTATTCTTAAATATTATTTATATTTTTATAAAAAAAATTGAGTCAATTTTTCAAATTGGTAAATTTCTATTAAATACTATGTAAGGAATATTTTTTCATTTTTGATACATGGTACATTGTGACTTTTCCGATAAAATAACGTGAAGAATGTTTCGTTATCTTATACAGAGTGAACTGATTTTTATGTTTTCATAACAAAATATTTCCATGAATCCTCTTGTATATGATTTCAGGTTTATTTCCAAATAAATTGTTTTCATTCAAAATTTCAATGTATTTCTAGAAAATAAAATGTTTTTGATGAAGAATGAAAATTTTTCCCAAGAATTAATTTCACGTGTTATATCAAAATTATTTACCATATAATATGGAATTATTTAATATTTATATGTTCCAATTATAATATCCTTGTTGTTCTTATGCTTTCATTGTGTCTATGATGGTTTTCTATTTATTAAAAGTCTTTTTTTACAAGGATTATGTTGTAGTATTTAAAGAAACCCATTTTATTCCTTAAGTTATAATGAATGATTTATATTATTATGGGACACAAAGGAATGATTTAATTATGAGATGGTTAGTAGATATATCTCAATCCATTTCACAGTATAAATATTTATATCTCATGAGATAGATAGGGAAATAATAGTAGATAATCTCAGTTCAGTAGTACAGGGATGGAAAGATGAGTGAACTCGGTCCAGTAACAAAATTTTTCTGCTATAATGGCCTTTTAAAAGATCCATGAATAACATGCAATGATTTTATATTATTATGTATATTCCATAAAATTTCATGTCTTATGTTATGACTTTTGGGATTATGTTCATTGATATTTATGAACTTTTATGATTTATCCGATGGCATGGTATCACGATCTTTCATATAAAGGAAAAGAATTTCAAATTTTATGTTCTTATAAATTATGATTATGATATGATTGATATCTCCATTGTTTATACACACTGAGAATCTGATCACACCATTTAACAAGATTATTTTCCGTAGGTCATAAAAAATGTTGTTAAGTTAGATATGTCAAAACAGGTTCAGTTATGATGAAATAAGTGGGACATAATAAAGTTGTCTAAGGAACCACTTGTTTTTGTTCTCTAGTTTCTAATGACATTATACCCATATGGTCTTATTGTGTATTTGTTATATTTTTTAATGTATATTATTTAATTTTGATTTATAATCAATTTATGTAATGTATGGGTTATTACAGTTGGTATTAGAGGATATGTATAATTATCCATTAGAAACTTGGACGAGAGACCCACCAGAAGAACCCTATGGATATATAGAAGTATTTGTTACATTCCAAGTGTTTTAGTAATGATCAGGATTATCCAAGGATAAAACCTAATGTGTCTTAAATTTAAATTTTATTCATTATTATGTTTTTTCTCATTAAGGATAGAGTTTCCCATACAATGTTTCATGGTTTAATCTATGGGAGGATCCCAGAGGAACAACATTAATGGTAAATGTGATGGAAAATGCATTGATTTTCCTCTTGTGTAACTGAATGTTATGAGAGTTGGAATTAAAAACCTTATTATTATGCTCACATAACATTCACAATATATAAATCATGCAAGACATTCAAACAAGAAAATTAGGGAACAAAAATCTATTGAGTCATTTATGATGCAACATCAACCTACTTTCAGTGGGTCTTCTGGTCTATTAGTGGATGAACAATGGATCAGTACCACTAGAATAATATTTTTAGTTCTCCAATGTTCAAACCATGAGAAGTTTTTCTTATAAGACTATCATTTGGAATGTTAAGCAAATAGATCATGCAATCTTATCAAGAATATGAGTAAAATAGATGAAAATGAATCTATGCAATGGGATGAGTTCAAGAACTTATTTTATAGTAAGTAAATTCACTATATTCTTTGAACAATAATGGATAAGGGGTTCCTTGACTATAACCAAAATTATGACGAATCTGTGGGTACCTAGATATAAATTTTACAATACTTTCATGGTAAACATCTAGAATTATTATCCAACTAGAGTGAAAAATTGATCAATTCATTATTTTCCTAAAACCAAGTGTCCGAAGGGAATTATACATAAGGGAATTCATTATATTAGTGGAAATATTTCATTGAGCTCACAAGGTTGAGATATATATTGGAGTTACCCATTAGTCTTATGGGTTTTATAAGAAGATAAAAATGCAATTCAAGGAAAAATATAAATACCACACTAAATAGAAGATGATTTTTCTCATACGCTCAATGTGTGGAAATAAACATAAAGGAAATTTCATTAAATGGAAAAGATTATGTTTTATGTGTGAAAAAATAGGTCATCGGATAGTTCAATCCTAAAGTGATGGGAAAAATGTCAAATTATGTGAATTGAGAAAATGATACACAAAATAAAAATATTACACATAAAATTTTCAAATGAAAGGAAATGGGGAATTATTCTAATCAATGAATTAATCCATGGGTTATTAGTGATGATCAGTGTTAGCAAAATATTAAGGCCATAGAAAAAGTAAAGTCACAAGAGATCACTCACTACTAAAAATTTCACTAATCCCAATGGTTTTTGGAACCATTGTCATACTGGGCATTACAATTCTCCAATAACAATAGTTTCTAGATAATAGTTGGTATAGGTTTCCTGAAATTAATATATACCAATAGTTCAAGTAAAACTATTTTTATATATGTGTACCAATGGTTCAATAACCTTTGGTATATATTCAATCTAGTATATATTATATACCAATAGTTTTTTTATATAAAACAATTAGAATACATGTAGCATATATAATATCCCAATGGTTTCAATGAATCCATTGGGGTATATGTTGTCCAACATACTATATAGAAATTGTTATTTAATCCATTGGTATATCATCTACTCCTTAGAAAACATCAAATACGGAAAAACTAATTGTTAAACTATAAAAACATGTACCTCTTCTAGACTTTCCAAGAACATGTAACCCTATAAACCTACAACATCATGAACCTTATATGGAAATACAATCGAGATGGGCACATAAATGCCAATTATTTTTATAAACTGAGATGTGATGGCTGAACAAAATGATAGCTAATGAAACTCAAAGCCTTTTTGATTCAGCCATCCAAATTCCTCTTGTTATGGAGAATATCGAACCATGCCCACTCTAAATCAAATATAAAGATTTTTATACCAACATTCTTCTGCCTCCACTATCTGTCTTTGAGAAGATGAAATAAATCATTTACTTTATCAAAGGGTGTTTCTATAATTACACTAAAATTAGTGTGACATGGAAACATTCCCACTCTGTATCAAATATAATTATTTGGTTACCAACTATATTCTTCATGCACTATATGTCTTCAAGTAGAGGAAATAAACCATCTGCTTTGTTAAAGGTGGTTTCCATAAATATAGTAGAATTGTGGTAGTGTATGAATCTGAATTATTGTCTATGGTGTGTGAAATTGGATACTCTGTCCATTATAATTGGAATTCATTGTGGTTGGAATCTGACTCCGAGTGCTTATCAGAATTGGATTCATTTGGTTCGAAATCACATTTGGAATTACATTTAATGGATAAAATATGTATTTATATAGACATGATGGTCATCTTTAAATTATAATCGGTCACTGAATATCATTTCACCATTGATTACGAATAGATGATCATTAAACTTCAATGCTTTCTTCCTCCTTCCTTTAAACCAGATTATACCAACACCTCTTGTGTGGGGGTTAAGAATCTATGTTCACTTAAAATGAAACAACTCTTCTCTAGAAGAAAATTTCAAGAATAAAATTATTTCTTCAATGTACTCCTTCTTTAGCCAAAATACAATAATTGTAAGCTTATGTCTTCAATGGAAACATATATATTTTTTAATACCCTGCAATAATACCACCATTTTAATTCTTCACATTTTCCATAGCTTTTTAAAGAATTTAGTCCGCCAACTGAATATTTGTGGCATATAAAACCAATAAACTACCCCTTTAAAATTCAATACCTCGTGACATAAAATCTCATTTTTTAATTTTTATTCCAAACAAAATTTCATTGAATTTTACACCAAGGTAAGCAACAACACATATTTATGCAATATTCCCTTAAAAACATCGAACACAATGACCACTTGACTATTTTTCTCCACTAAAAAAACATGATACACCAAAACCACATTCTCTCCAAAAATGATTTGGGAAATGACATAGCGATCTCTCCAGAATCATTTTATAATTCGCTATACACCGATCCACCATGGGGAGAAGAATACCTTTAGTGAGTGTTACCATTATAATTATTCTCATTAGAACATTGGAGAAATGCTTTAATATTAATATTCAATGCAGGAGGCACTAAATCATATGAATTGGTGGCGGTATGATGAAGCGTATAATGGGGAGCACCATAAGCCTAGCACGTGTTAAGAAATAACATCATCAGTGTTTTAAGATATATGGGCTCAGGTAAGAAACATTGAGGTGTTCTAATTATGATAACATGCATTGGATCTAGTTTTCCTGTCATAGAACCTTAAACTAATGGTTATTACTCTGATGTGTTTTGAGCATTTGGGAGTGGAATGAAGTTGTTCAGCCTTAAATTATTGACTCACATTAGTGAGGATATATGGATTCTTTTTCCACTTATACTTCTTGGGGGTGAGATGAATTTTAGTGAGGATATAGTGAAACCATATGTTAATACAAACATTCATATTGTAGTAAACGTTTAAATTTTCAATTACTAGAGGGGGTTTTTAATAGTTTGTTGAGTTCAATTTTTGAGGGTTAGTTACAGTTGGAAAGGATTTTTGGACAATAGAATAAGTCTTGAGATGTATCTCAAGAGATCGTTAGAGCATCATGTTGGGGTATTTGTGGCTAATGAAAAACTAAAACAGACCACTGGATGGCTAGTGGACTTTTTTAGGGTAAAAGTTATAACATTTCCCCTGCATTTATTTGAAGTTTGAGGTCCCCCTTTTTACATCCATTTGTACAAACCATGGGAATCAATCCCTCCCTCCCCCTTCAGGACCCTTTGATCAAGTGGTTGATTTGTGCCTTTTCATTAGAAATTAATGGTTAGTTCCTTCCTCTAATCAGCACTTGTTTCAATGGTATTTCTGCTTTTATTTTTTTTGTACGTGCTATTTATATATATTAATCGAGTTATTATTATATTATATTATAGAACTGTTTTAAATACCATACCAACTATAACATTGTAATCATCCCTCCCACTATCGCACTCACTAGGGATCTGATTTTTCCAATGGTTCCTGCCCCAACATAGTTTTATTCTGTTCACCAATCATTCCTCACTTCCTAAGAGTTTATCTTGTATACGATAAAGATGTTATAAATCCTCATGGTTTTATGGCCATTATCAATAAAATTGTGATGATTTTACCAATCCCTCTCTAGGTATTTCATGTTTCTTAGGCCCTCCTATGGTTCAGATATATTAATGACCTAGTTAGGATCTAATATAGGAATTATTAGGATAGTGTCGGGTTGATTGACTACACCCATGGGCTGGCACAAGTCTCTGAGAATTAAGGAATCACCTATTGGGAAAAAATTCCCACAAATAATTAATTAAAAAATAGTGAAAAATAAATTAAATTTTGGTATGACCCATCCATACGTTGGACGTCCTCACCAAATGAAAAGAAAATTAACAGAGGAAAGATGCTTTAAAGGCATACAAAATTGAAGTGTGCTAATTAATCCCATAAAATGAATACCCATTAAATCTTTAAAAAAATGCGCCAACAAAATTTCTAGCTCGGCCTCACAGAATACCATCATCTTAAATCCAAAGTATCACCTCTTTACTGAACATTTTCATTAGTCATAATAGTGTAATACCACACTCTCGAAACTAGAAATATAATTTTAGTTGGAATATAATTGCACCATAACATGTTGGATCAAGATTAACTCTCCTTAATATCCTGTATTATAGAAGAAAAATAATTTTCATTGAATAAAACAGTCGACATATCAGGGAAAACACATGAGTCTGTTTCACTAGACCAGATGATATTTAAAAAAACCATATATTGATCATCAAATATCATCAAGTGGATGATACTGGGATTATTTCACTCCACCCTAGAGGATATTTTTAGAGTTTGATATCCATTTTAAATATATTATTACACACCCAATTATTCTTCCATTCCATTACCTCTAAGTGCCTCACCACTAATCAAACAATTTTCTTCAGAATGTCCTACAGGTTGAAGATACTTCCCACAAGGTTAGAAGGGTTCCAATAGTGGATAGAACATTCCCTCTCACCCTCCCCATATAGGTATTTCCTGAACCTCTCCCATAGGGAAGCTCACCTAATTATCTCCCATGAAAGTATCGCTTGTAAATTTTTCAGGATGTCTATGAGGTTACATATATTAATACATCCCTCTTCAATCAGTTTATCCATCTTACCCCAAGTATCCCAATTGATTTATCCTTCTTGAGAAGAATCCCAAATGAATGATGGAAATATTTTTACAAGGAATATAATAGTTCCCTATGGTGATTTGATATTATAATTTTTATCAATATTTAAGGGAGAGAGAACGTTGTTATCAAATGTTATCCTCCCATGAAAAGGGAGAAATATATTCTTCCAGTTATGGATAAAACTTGACATCCAATTAATGATGCCTTTAGAGAACACTTTTTAGAAAATACTATTGAAGAATAGATAACTATATTAAACCATTGGTAAGATTATTCTTTGTATTCATAACTTATCCTGGATACCATTTCTTTGACTCTAGGCACAAAATTTCAAAATGTAAACACTACTCTTCAACCGATTGATTTGCATCCCACTAAACTATAAACCAAAATCATTTTGTTGAATCCAATAATAGATATTTTTCTCCAAATGATAAAAAATCATTTCATCATTAATCATGAGATGGGAGATAATACCTTACCTACTTATATTACTTAATGGAATAATACCTTATAAACAATATAGCATTTCTTATTTTTTTTCAATTACTCTTGAGTAATAATAAAAGTGTTTGGTTACACTAGCTCACCAGTAAAAAATCTGTGTACCATTTTAAATAAACTAAAACTCCTTCCACTAATAGAAATGGATATACAAGGGTAAGAAAAACACCTAAAAAACAAGTCACACACTCAATCCCTAAAGCAGAAAAACCCCATCACCCTATATATGAAGCTTTATTCTATCTTGTTGTAGGTGTTTTCTATACCCACTTTAATCAGAATGTCGGCACCAATAGTCTTATTTTTAATTTCATCATCCATATAAATAGGTATTATAATATACCCCTAAATACTTCTCCCTCTCATGAAGCCATATTGATCAACTGATATAATTTTTATTATTTCTGACCCAAGTATTATATTCAGAAGGTAATGAAGAATCATATAAGAGAAATTACAAAATAATGTTATCATGTACTGGTTGATGGAGATATTTTCCTTAAACTTTGGCATGAAAACCTCTATTTAATCACATGTATACCCTTTCGGATCTCCTACATTAAGGAATACATGGACCACCATAGTCACTTGGTCTTTGACAATGAACGACATGGACTTATAAAAATAATTGGGAAAACCATCAGGTTTGAGACCACTTTCTAAATTCAAACTCACCACAACCTCTTTAATATCACTTTCATATGGAGTGTTCTCTAGTAGATAATATTTACTTTCCATAACCAGGTTTTCAATGTTTCTCAAAATATATCCATCTCCACCCACACCTAGCTGCCTACCATCATCTATATCATTTGGTCCTTCTAAGAGCCTCTCAATGAGATATCAAGAAATTTCCCATGCCACCTATGTGTCACCAATATACTTAAAATATTTATGGAAAATGATGGATTTCATAATGATCATCATGCCTTCACATGCACTTCAAATAAAGCAGTGTTTCTATCTCCCACTCTAAGCCAATATTCACACAATATTTCCTATAAAACCCATTCAATTCCCAAAAGCGTCTCAGATAAGATATTTTTCATTCAAACCCTATGAGAAAAGGAATCATTATCCCAATCTATCAATAGACTTTATTACATTCAAAAAATATCCTTCCTGTGCACCTCTATGTTATTATCAGACATGTTATTCATTGAAACACACTCCATGATATCATTCATGGTCATATTAAATTATTGTTTAAGAACATTGATTACCTTCCTAGATCTGGTTTCACCAAATACTTCCTCACTACTGGTAAGATTATTTCATCCCTAACACAATTAAAAGAGATTATGAAATGAGACTCCTCTCCCCTTCCTTCACTATTGATCTATATGAGATGCAGAGAGTGGTAAGGTAGGGTCCTGATGATAGATTCCCCTTGGTATGTTGGAAGGAGTCAATTCCAGGAAGATTGTATAAAAAAGTTTAACCAAAACCCAAATATATTCCCCCCACATTTATTATTTCACTGCATATAAGTATATCTTAAAAATCCCAGATGCATAATGTCATTTTGTATAAGAATATCTCAAAATTTCTACCTGGAAACTATAGATTAAACAAACCATCCATTCTTCCTTGAGCTATTCATAATGGTTTTGAAGTTTCCTCTAATGAACCATGTTTTTAAAACTTTTGCATACCCATAAAATTATCATAAAGGATCTCCCACTCTATATAATCACACCTATAATATACAAAAGAAAATATGAGGCTTGAAGTACTATAATTTAACCTACAAAATTCATGGTTTTATAATATCGACGCATTTGACTCAGATTGAATTCTTTAAAAACAAATTGTGACAATTGAAAGGCCCTCTATTAATAGCCAATAAGAAACCCAATTTCATGAATAAAAAATTGTTTTCCTTCCATTCTAACATAGGATACAAGTCCACCATATGAAATAGATTATGTATGAGAGATTTAGTTTCTAGAAATTCATATTATTCAAATTAAATCAGGCCCCTAGAACTCCAAATAACAAGAGAATTCATTTAAGAGAGGGAGAGTTGTCCTTAGGGCTCATGAATATAAACATTAATGATGAATTGGTTTTCAGATTGATAATTTTCTTGAGAAAGAGTGACCTTATTACCTTATTCAAAGGGGGTTATTTGTTGGGGATCAATAGACCTCAAATGAAAAAGTGGAACTATATTCCCCTCACATACACCGCCTAAAAGATCCCTTAAATGATTCGACCCTGTGAGATTGATGAACGAAGATAGAGTCTCTTTGTCACTCTGAAAGGTAGACACACTCAGACCCTTATGAAAATAAGAACTATCAGATGAAAAATAGACCACCTATAAATCCCTCATGTTATATTCCAAATTATAAACTAACACAGACTGATTAGTCAAATAAAAATAAATCACTACTAGAAATATTCCCTGCAACATCATAAAATTGGCTTTTAACAATGCTTTTTCAGCATTGTTAAAATCCATTTTTATGATTTTTTTTAAAGGTTGGGGCCGAAGCCGCTATTTATTATTTGAAAGAAAATACCTTTTTAGAATGGGTAGAGGGAGACCGATTACATAGTTCAAAAACCCATGGCCAAGTGGCTGAATACAAGGCTTGAAAGCCCATTAGAATGGCCCAAAGGACCCCTCGGTGAATAGTACTACTACAGTAACTGCGCTTCTACAGTCCCACCCCCGCTACAGTATCTGCTACAGTCACAGGTACTGTAGCAGGTACTGTTGCGGCAGTGACACTGTAGTAGCAGCAGCATTGTAGCGGTGGAGGGACTGTAGCAGATACTGTAGTGGTGGTGGGACTGTAGCAGTGCAGGTACTATAGCAGTATTATTCACCGAGGGGTCCTTTGGGCCATTCTAATGGGCTTTTAAGCCTTGTATTCAGGCCACTTGGCCTTGGGCCTTCGAGCTATGTAATGGGTCTCCCTCTACCCAATCTAAAGAGGTATTTTCTTTCAAATAATAAATAGAGGCTTCGGCCCCAACCTACAAAGAAATCATAAAAATGGCTTTTAACAATGCTGAAAAAGAATTGTTAATAATAGAAAAAATAGGGGGTCCCTTTTATTAGTGCTCTAAAAACATATAAAGGGGGTCCTTTATCCACGCTTAAAAAGAACTGATACAGTACCTCATTTGTCAACACTGATAGAAGCCCCCATAATCAGTGCTTTAGATAGCACTGATAAAGGGGGACCTTTATCAAGATTGTGAACAGTGCTGATAACGGTATAGCTATCTACAATGTGATGTTAATATAACAACACACCTAATATGAACCTGTAATTTCAAACAATGATAAATACATTTAATATGACACCATGAATACAAAATTTTCTTCCCATGGTATGTAAAAAAATATTTCTATTACATTTCAAACAATAATTTATGTACTTACATTCTCAATTATCCAACAAACATTTAAGGACATTATTGTTTTATATTTTGATTTTTGTGATCCCCTCTCAAAAATGTCCTCCCATTGTATCAGTTTCCGAATAAATCATCTCAACCCCAAAAAATATTTCACCTATTTAATTAAAAAATTTAATGTTGTTAATTTTATAAAGAAATAAATTAAGGAATAATATAAAAGAATACTTTAATAAAATGTTAATATTTAATAAAAACTACACATTTGAAGTTATACGGATCACACAGTGCCTCAATTGAGGTAGGGTTGATTTTTACACATCAAATATGACTCTTGGATCATTGTCCAAAATTATCAAAAAAAACTCATAATGTGTTTGGTCGATTTTCAGTAGGCCAGTTGTGTTTTTTTTACTAAAATTTCATTTCAAACATGAAACATTTATTTTGAGCCATACCAGTCGCATCGTGCATGAGTTTGATGTTGGAATACTACATACACATAAAAAAGGTATTATGAATAAATATTATAAATTATCAAGACAATCATATAACATTTTATTTGTTTTTATTGAGTGATACCATTTGAACAAAAATGTCAATTTTTGAATGATAATGGACACTTTTAGTCATACTAGTCACATCGTTGATAATATTGTGGTGCGGATGATTCGTACTTGTAAAAACTGAAATATGGATCTTTTTCCAAATGTATAAAAACAATACTAATGCATTTGATTATTTTTCATTATAACACTTGCTATTTTTTACTTAAATTATTGTCAGTTTTATTTAAAAAGACACACTTGGATTCATATCTATCGCATCGTGCAACGTATTGAGGAATTTTTGACTTATAAAAACCAAAAAATGACTCATGGATTTTTTCCCTAATATATCAAAACTATCCTTATGTGTTTGTTATGTTTTCAAAATGCCAGTTGTGTTTTTTGACTAAAATGGCATTCCAAATGTGAATCATATTGAGGTGCGGATGAATAATACACATAAAAAATGACTAATGGATCTTTGTACAAATGTATTAGAACAATCCAAATGTGATTTCTCTAATTTCAGTATGTTCATTTTTTTTCTAGAAATGTCATTTCAAACTTAAAACACATATTTTGTGTCAAATTGGTCACATCATGCGTTAGTTTTACATGATATAGCATAATACATTTCACAATGTACTTATGAATCGATTTACTACATTATAATGAAAAATAGAGCCCAATTTCATGGTTTTGAGTGAAAGACATGTTTTGAACTAAAATATCAATCTTAAACTGATTATAGACACTTTTAGTCATACTAGTCAGATCGTGTATAATATTGATGTCTGGTTGATTTCTACACATAAAAAATGACTCATGGATAATCTTCCTAAAGTATCAAAATATTCTGAATACTTTTTCTCAATTTTTAGTATGTAACTTGTTCTTTTTTAATTAAATTAATATAATTTTTAAATAAAAAGGCACACTTTAAGTCACAGTGGTCACACTATGCATTATATTGAGGTGTGGGAAAATCCTACACATAAAAAATGACTCATTAATCATTTTCCTAATGTATAAAAACAATCAAAAGGTGTTTTCTAGATTTCATTATGCCGTATATGTTTTGTTACTAAAATTTCATTTCAAACTGGAAACATGATTTTTGAGTGATTCTGGTTGCATCATGCATTGATTTTACATGAGAATGATTTATACACATCATAAGGGAATTATGAATCAGTTTCTTAAATTATTTAGGAAATCAAAGCACGTATAATTGGTTTTTAGTGAGTGAAACATTTTGAACTAAAATGTCAATTTTAAAATCATAGTAGACACCTTTAGTCATCCTCGTCACACCATGCATTTAATTGAGGTGTGGTTGGTTCCTACATGTCACAAATAACCCGTGGATAGTTTTCCTAACGATCAAAACAATACAATTTTTTCCCCAATTTTTATTATTTCTTTTGTTCTTTTTACTAAATTAAAGGTCAATTTATATAAAAAGAAACACTCTAAGGTATTTCATTCACATCACTCATAATATTGATGTTCCTCTGATTTGTACACATCATAAATGAAATATATATTTTTTTAATAAGGCATAAAAAAATATTAATGTGTTTTTTTTTATTTTTAGTATTTTGGTATTCCTTTTTACTAAAATTCATGTCAAATTTAAATTTAAATAGACACTTTAATTAATCCAAGAACATCGTGTATCTAATTGAGGTGAAGTTGTGTTCTACATTTTACAAATGACTTATAATCCCTTGAATTAAAGTATCAAAACAATAATAATTTGTTTTCATGTTATTGAGTACGTTATATATCATTTTTACTAACATTTATGGTCATTTTAAATAGAAACAAGCACTTGGAGTCATACATATCACAACTTGTCTCAGATTGAGGTGTGGATGAATCCTATATGTAACATATGGATTTTTTATGAAATAGTTTCTATAAATAATTTTAATTCTTCAATATATTTTGTTGTACACAATAGTGAGTTTAAACTAACTGTGAGATTCCTTTAGTATATAATGACCATTATAACCTTTCTTTTATGTTAACAGGAATAAATATAACTAACTTAGGGGAATATATTGTGAATGAAAAAAATAAAGAAATTATATATTTGTATTTTTTTCTCTGTGATTTAAAATTAGTAAATTAAATTAATGAAATATATTTGATATATATTTAATAAATTATTTTTGATATTCATCCAATATATATTTTTTCGTAGGGAACAAATAAACCCAATTTTATGTGTAAAAACCTATATTTTTTAAAAGAGTATTTTTACCACCTTTATATGGAAAACCATTTTAAAAAAACTACATGTTAATAATTTTTATATGAGAATATAAACATAGTTTTTGGAAGATAGAAAAAATAATAATTTTGTAGAATTTTTGATATTTTTCTGAAAACAATCACATTTTGATAAATAGTAAAAATACACTAAATTTTAATTGAAAACAAATTTTTTCATCAAAATAAATTATATAGTAAAATAATAAAATTGAATGGTATTAAAGCATAAATATAACATATTTTTATCATTCAATATAATGTAGGTAATTGGAATTAACTTTATGTTGAATTTAGATGTTAAAATATTTGAATTTTTTGTAATGTATTAACATTTGAAACTCATTTTCTCATTTTGACAATGAAATATTTTTAAATTAATTACTGAAAATTATGTTTTTTAAATTTTTAAAATTGATTATGTATTTAGAATTATGAGGTTAACATTATGAAAATATCTTTATTTTATTTTTTGGCATTATGAATATTATGTTCAGTAAGTCTTATTAATATGGAAAAAGGGTAAATTATATAATTAAGGGAAAAAATAATATTATGAAATTACCCTAACACTTGTCCTAATATAATTTGATTAGTGTGAGTCTACAAAACTCATCCTTGGGATGAAATAGTGTCCTTTGGAAGATAATGTAAGATATTAATACATTCAATTTGTATTATTTATTGAAAAGTTAAATATGTCTTACTAAAATTTTAATAACTATATCATTTTAAAAATAAGGTTATAAAGAAGATAAATTTAATTAAAAATAATCATTTGAAATATAATTTTTCCTTTATAATGATAATTTATTTTTAAATTTTAGGAAATAAATAATTACCTTAAAGAAATATACTTTAATGATGTAGAAATTATTTAATTTATGAGAATAAAATAAAATAAATATTATTAACATTATAAAAACTATTAAAAGAACCACACACTAGACCCAATATTATTTTTCGATTATATATTTAACATAACCACCTAGGGGTTGCATTACAGACCTTTTGGAGCCTTATTGAAGTGATTATGACACCTATAATACATTATTTTTAGTGATGATAAACTTTTCACATTCACATTTTAACGAGTACAACATTTTTTGCGATGGATTTTTTCAAAATATATATTCGACTAAAAAGTATTATTCTGAAATATAGTAGATTTATATTCATCACATTATTTTTTTTAATTTTTATTCAAAAAATAAGTGTATTAAATAATTATACAAAATTGATTTTGTGATTATTTTATTAATGGAGATAACAAAAAAAATGTTATTATATTATTAAAATAAATATAATTTTGGATATTTAATATGTCCAATTAATTTATAGATGACCTTTTCCTATTAGGAATATAATAAAATATTTGGTTCGAAGTTATATTGTTATTTTAATAGTTTTAAAAATCAATGAATTGAATAGTTTAAAAATTAACCCTATTGGTTGTTTATCAAAGGAATGTTTTATTAAATTACATAAAAATCATAAAAAAATTAAAAAAAATATTAATTAGGATATGGTATATAATGTTATATGTTATTTATTTCTTGTCTAATTTTCATCAAATAAGTAAATATTTCTCCATTTTAATGTTTAAATATTTGTTACCCTAGTTAAAAATTAAATATAATAACAAAGTGTTAATTAATATGATAATATTTAAAATGGTTGAAAATTTTGTCCGAAATTTATTTTTTTATGATATTAATACCCTATATCATCTCATCTTATAAATTGGGTCATTTTGGACGTTTTTTAATGGGGCTTGATTTTATTTTAAATTAATATTTTGGGAGTTTCCAAAAGCACCCTCACCTCAATTATAATATGGAACATTTTCCCCCACATACTCACATAATTTTGAGCATTAATTATCTTCCACCCCTTCCCATTTCCATTAAAAATTACTCAGTTACATTCTAGAAGTTTTGGTCTTCTTCAATGATAAACTCCATTTAATTCTGAATAGATTTAGATGGAGGACATCGAAGAAGAGATAATCTCTTCTACTGACTCTTTCAAATATCATTCTTCTTCTAATTCCTATTCACAAGTTGTATCATTATAAATTAATAAATCCAGTATAAATTATATAATGAGGTGTTCTTATGATTATGAAACAACCATATTTTATCATCTATCCATCATATAAGAAAAAGGAATCACCGTACATGGGTACCCAAAACTTACCATCTCCATGACGTCATGTAATCTATTTTTTAAAACCACCTATAATTTATGGGAATAAGGATGAAAATAATAAATATATATTATTGGGATAAAGTTATATTTATTTTGAAATTGTATAGATCATCCACTTCAATACCATTCAATAATTATGGGAATGATATCGTCATTTGTGTGTATATACAGTAAAACATCTCCACAGTGTGATTTGATTCATTATACATAATATTAATTAATGCATTATTATATAAATGAATTTAATGAATAAATGTGATATATATTATACTAATATCTTTCAGTAAATCGTATAACTATAACCTAATAAGTGGAAAAGTAATTTATTTTACAAAAAATGCTTGATAAAATAAAGAAGTTAACACTCTATGGAGGAGTAATAATGCTACTGACAAATAGATGATAATATGATCATATATTATAACATAAAAATTTAAATGATTTAAAAATAAGTTAATGAAATTATTTAAATCATTATAAATTATGTTCAGATACATACAATGTAATTCAGACCTAAGGTATAAGATAATTTTTTAATCTCATTATTTTCTGAGATTGTTTATACATAAGTATTTACTGGGGTATAATTACAATCTGTGTCCATGTTTCAAAATTAGGTATTCTTAAATATTATTTATATTTTTATAAAAAAAATTGAGTCAATTTTTCAAATTGGTAAATTTCTATTAAATAGTATGTAAGGAATATTTTTTAATTTTTGATACATGGTACATTGTGACTTTTCCGATAAAATAACTTGAAGAATGTTTCGTTATCTTATACAGAGTGAACTAATTTTTATGTTTTCATAACAAAATATTTCCATGAATCCTCTTGTATATTATTTCAGGTTTATTTCCAAATAAATTGTTTTCATTCAAAATTTCAATGTATTTCTAGAAAATAAAATGTTTTTGATGAAGAATGAAAATTTTTCCCAAGAATTAATTTCACGTGTTATATCAAAATTATTTACCATATAATATGGAATTATTTAATATTTATATGTTCCAATTATAATATCCTTGTTGTTCTTATGCTTTCATTGTGTCTATGATGGTTTTCTATTTATTAAAAGTCTTTTTTTACAAGGATTATGTTGTAGTATTTAAAGAAACCCATTTTAATCCTTAAGTTATAATGAATGATTTATATTATTATGGGACACAAAGGAATGATTTAATTATGAGATGGTTAGTAGATATATCTCAATCCATTTCACAGTATAAATATTTATATCTCATGAGATAGATAGGGAAATAATAGTAGATAATCTCAGTTCAGTAGTACAGGGATGGAAAGATGAGTGAACTCGGTCCAGTAACAAAATTTTTCTACTATAATGGCCTTTTAAAAGATCCATGAATAACATGCAATGATTTTATATTATTATGTATATTCCATAAAATTTCATGTCTTATGTTATGACTTTTGGGATTATGTTCATTGATATTTATGAACTTTTATGATTTATCCGATGGCATGGTATCACGATCTTTCATATAAAGGAAAAGAATTTCAAATTTTATGTTCTTATAAATTATGATTATGATATGATTGATATCTCCATTGTTTATACACACTGAGAATCTGATCACACCATTTAACATGATTATTTTCCGTAGGTCATAAAAAATGTTTTTAAGTTAGATATGTCAAAACAGGTTCAGTTATGATGAAATAAGTGGGACATAATAAAGTTGTCTAAGGAACCACTTGTTTTTGTTCTCTAGTTTCTAATGACATTATACCCATATGGTCTTATTGTGTATTTGTTATATTTTTTAATGTATATTATTTAATTTTGATTTATAATCAATTTATGTAATGTATGGGTTATTACAGTTGGTATTAGAGGATATGTATAATTATCCATTAGAAACTTGGACGAGAGACCCACCAGAAGAACCCTATGGATATATAGAAGTATTTGTTACATTCCAAGTGTTTTAGGAATGATCAGGATTATCCAAGGATAAAACCTAATGTGTCTTAAATTTAAATTTTATTCATTATTATGTTTTTTCTCATTAAGGATAGAGTTTCCCATACAATGTTTCATGGTTTAATCTATGGGAGGATCCCAGAGGAACAACATTAATGGTAAATGTGATGGAAAATGCATTGATTTTCCTCTTCTGTAACTGAATGTTATGAGAGTTGGAATTAAAAAACCTTATTATTATGCTCACATAACATTCACAATATATAAATCATGCAAGACATTCAAACAAGAAAATTAGGGAACAAAAATCTATTGAGTCATTTATGATGCAACATCAACCTACTTTCAGTGGGTCTTCTGGTCTATTAGTGGATGAACAATGGATCAATACCACTAGAATAATATTTTTAGTTCTCCAATGTTCAAACCATGAGAAATTTTTCTTATAAGACTATCATTTGGAATGTTAAGCAAATAGATCATGCAATCTTATCAAGAATATGAGTAAAATAGATGAAAATGAATCTATGCAATGGGATGAGTTCAAGAACTTATTTTATAGTAAGTAAATTCACTATATTCTTTGAACAATAACGGATAAGGGGTTCCTTGACTATAACCAAAATTATGACGAATCTGTGGGTACCTAGATATAAATTTTACAATACTTTCATGGTAAACATCTAGAATTATTATCCAACTAGAGTGAAAAATTGATCAATTCATTATTTTCCTAAAACCAAGTGTCCGAAGGGAATTATACATAAGGGAATTCATTATATTAGTGGAAATATTTCATTGAGCTCACAAGGTTGAGATATATATTGGAGTTACCCATTAGTCTTATGGGTTTTATAAGAAGATAAAAATGCAATTCAAGGAAAAATATAAATACCACACTAAATAGAAGATGATTTTTCTCATACGCTCAATGTGTGGAAATAAACATAAAGGAAATTTCATTAAATGGAAAAGATTATGTTTTATGTGTGAAAAAATAGGTCATCGGATAGTTCAATCCTAAAGTGATGGGAAAAATGTCAAATTATGTGAATTGAGAAAATGATACACAAAATAAAAATATTACACATCAAATTTTCAAATGAAAGGAAATGGGGAATTATTCTAATCAATGAATTAATCCATGGGTTATTAGTGATGATCTGTGTTAGCAAAATATTAAGGCCATAGAAAAAGTAAAGTCACAAGAGATCACTCACTACTAAAAATTTCACTAATCCCAATGGTTTTTGGAACCATTGTCATACTGGGCATTACAATTCTCCAATAACAATAGTTTCTAGATAATAGTTGGTATAGGTTTCCTGAAATTAATATATACCAATAGTTCAAGTAAAACTATTTTTATATATGTGTACCAATGGTTCAAGAACCTTTGGTATATATTCAATCTAGTATATATTATATACCAATAGTTTTTTTTATATAAAACCATTAGAATACATGTAGCATATATAATATCCCAATGGTTTCAATGAATCCATTGGGGTATATGTTGTCCAACATACTATATAGAAATTGTTATTTAATCCATTGGTATATCATCTACTCCTTAGAAAACATCAAATACGGAAAAACTAATTGTTAAACTATAAAAACATGTACCTCTTCTAGACTTTCCAAGAATATGTAACCCTATAAACCTACAACATCATGAACCTTATATGGAAATACCATCGAGATGGGCACATAAATGCCAATTATTTTTATAAACTGAGATGTGATGGCTGAACAAAATGATAGCTAATGAAACTCAAAGCCTTTTTGATTCAGCCATCCAAATTCCTCTTGTTATGGAGAATATCGAACCATTCCCACTCTAGATCAAATATAAAGATTTTTATACCAACATTCTTCTGCCTCCACTATCTGTCTTTGAGAAGATGAAATAAATCATTTACTTTATCAAAGGGTGTTTCTATAATTACACTAAAATTAGTGTGACATGGAAACATTCCCACTCTGTATCAAATATAATTATTTGGTTACCAACTATATTCTTCATGCACTATATGTCTTCAAGTAGAGGAAATAAACCATCTGCTTTGTTAAAGGTGGTTTCCATAAATATAGTAGAATTGTGGTAGTGTATGAATCTGAATTATTGTCTATGGTGTGTGAAATTGGATACTCTGTCCATTATAATTGGAATTCATTGTGGTTGGAATCTGACTCCGAGTGCTTATCAGAATTGGATTCATTTGGTTCGAAATCACATTTGGAATTACATTTAATGGATAAAATATGTATTTATATAGACATGATGGTCATCTTTAAATTATAATCGGTCACTGAATATCATTTCACCATTGATTACAAATAGATGATCATTAAACTTCAATGCTTTCTTCCTCCTTCCTTTAAACCAGATTATACCAACACCTCTTGTGTGGGGGTTAAGAATCTATGTTCACTTAAAATGAAACAACTCTTCTCTAGAAGAAAATTTCAAGAATAAAATTATTTCTTCAATGTACTCCTTCTTTAGCCAAAATATAATAATTGTAAGCTTATGTCTTCAATGGAAACATATATATTTTTTAATACCCTGCAATAATACCACCATTTTAATTCTTCACGTTTTCCATAGCTTTTTAAAGAATTTAGTCCGCCAACTGAATATTTGTGGCATATAAAACCAATAAACTACCCCTTTAAAATTCAATACCTCGTGACATAAAATCTCATTTTTTAATTTTTATTCCAAACAAAATGTCATTGAATTTTACACCAAGGTAAGAAACAACACTTATTTATGGAATATTCCCTTAAAAACATCGAACACAATGACCACTTGACTATTTTTCTCCACTAAAAAAACATGATACACCAAAACCACATTCTCTCCAAAAATGATTTGGGAAATGACATAGCGATCTCTCCAGAATCATTTTATAATTCGCTATACACCGATCCACCATGGGGAGAAGAATACCTTTAGTGAGTGTTACCGTTATAATTATTCACATTAGAACATTGGAGAAATGCTTTAATATTAATATTCAATGCAGGAGGCACTAAATCATATGAATTGGTGGCGGTATGATGAAGCGTATGATGGGGAGCACCATAAGCCTATCACGTGTTAAGAAATAACATCATCAGTGTTTTAAGATATATGGGCTCAGGTAAGAAACATTGAGGTGTTCTAATTATGATAACATGCATTGCATCTAGTTTTCCTGTCATAGAACCTTAAACTAATGGTTATTACTCTGATGTGTTTTGAGCATTTGGGAGTGGAATGAAGTTGTTCAGCCTTAAATTATTGACTCACATTAGTGAGGATATATGGATTCTTTTTCCACTTATACTTCTTGGGGGTGAGATGAATTTTAGTGAGGATATAGTGAAACCATATGTTAATACAAACATTCATATTGTAGTAAACGTTTAAATTTTCAATTACTAGAGGGGGTTTTTAATAGTTTGTTGAGTTCAATTTTTGAGGGTTAGTTACAGTTGGAAAGGATTTTTGGACAATAGAATAAGTCTTGAGATGTATCTCAAGAGATCGTTAGAGCATCATGTTGGGGTATTTGTGGCTAATGAAAAACTAAAACAGACCACTGGATGGCTAGTGGACTTTTTTAGGGTAAAAGTTATAACATTTCCCCTGCATTTATTTGAAGTTTGAGGTCCCCCTTTTTACATCCATTTGTACAAACCATGGGAATCAATCCCTACCTCCCCCTTCAGGACCCTTTGATCAAGTGGTTGATTTGTGCCTTTTCATTAGAAATTAAAGGTTAGTTCCTTCCTCTAATCAGCACTTGTTTCAATGGTATTTCTGCTTTTATTTTTTTTGTACGTGCTATTTATATATATTAATCGAGTTATTATTATATTATATTATAGAACTGTTTTAAATACCATACCAACTATAACATTGTAATCATCCCTCCCACTATCGCACTCACTAGGGATCTGATTTTTCCAATGGTTCCTGCCCCAACATAGTTTTATTCTGTTCACCAATCATTCCTCACTTCCTAAGAGTTTATCTTGTATACGATAAAGATGTTATAAATCCTCATGGTTTTATGGCCATTATCAATAAAATTGTGATGATTTTACCAATCCCTCTCTAGGTATTTCATGTTTCTTAGGCCCTCCTATGGTTCAGATATATTAATGACCTAGTTAGGCTCTAATATAGGAATTATTAGGATAGTGTCGGGTTGATTGACTACACCCATGGGCTGGCACAAGTCTCTGAGAATCAAGGAATCACCTATTGGGAAAAAATTCCCACAAATAATTAATTTAAAAATAGTGAAAAATAAATTAAATTTTGGTATGACCCATCCATACGTTGGACGTCCTCACCAAATGAAAAGAAAATTAACAGAGGAAAGATGCTTTAAAGGCATACAAAATTGAAGTGTGCTAATTAATCCCATAAAATGAATACCCATTAAATCTTTAAAAAAAATGCTTCAACAAAATTTCTAGCTCGGCCTCACAGAATACCATAATCTTAAATCCAAAGTATCACCTCTTTACTGAACATTTTCATTAGTCATAATAGTGTAATACCACACTCTCAAAACTAGAAATATAATTTTAGTTGGAATATAATTGCACCATAACATGTTGGATCAAGATTAACTCTCCTTAATATCCTGTATTATAGAAGAAAAATAATTTTCATTGAATAAAACAATCGACATATCAGGGAAAACACATGAGTATGTTTCACTAGACCAGATGATATTTAAAAAAACCATATATTGATCATCAAATATCATCAAGTGGATGATACTGGGATTATTTCACTCCACCCTAAAGGATATTTTTAGAGTTTGATATCCATTTTAAATATATTATTACACACCCAATTATTCTTCCATTCCATTACCTCTAAGTGCCCCACCACTAATCAAACAATTTTCTTCAGAATGTCCTACAGGTTGAAGATACTTCCCACAAGGTTAGAAGGGTTCCAATAGTGGATAGAACATTCCCTCTCACCCTCCCCATATAGGTATTTCATGAACCTCTCCCATAGGGAAGCTCACCTAATTATCTCCCATGAAAGTATCGCTTGTAAACTTTTCAGGAAGTCTATGAGGTTACATATATTAATACATCCCTCTTCAATCAGTTTATCCATCTTACCCCAAGTATCCCAATTGATTTATCCTTCTTGAGAAGAATCCCAAATGAATGATGGAAATATTTTTACAAGGAATATAATAGTTCCCTATGGTGATTTGATATTATAATTTTTATCAATATTTAAGGGAGAGAGAACGTTGTTATCAAATGTTATCCTCCCATGAAAAGGGAGAAATATATTCTTCCAGTTATGGATAAAACTTGACATCCAATTAATGATGCCTTTAGAGAACACTTTTTAGAAAATACTATTGAAGAATAGATAACTATATTAAACCATTGGTAAGATTATTCTTTGTATTCATAACTTATCCTGGATACCATTTCTTTGACTCTAGGCACAAAATTTCAAAATGTAAACACTACTCTTCAACCGATTGATTTGCATCCCACTAAACTATAAACCAAAATCATTTTGTTGAATCCAATAATAGATATTTTTCTCCAAATGATAAAAAATCATTTCATCATTAATCATGAGATGGGAGATAATACCTAACCTACTTATATTACTTAATGGAATAATACCTTATAAACAATATAGCATTTCTTATTTTTTTTCAATTACTCTTGAGTAATAATAAAAGTGTTTGGTTACACTAGCTCACCAGTAAAAAATCTGTGTACCATTTTAAATAAACTAAAACTCCTTCCACTAATAGAAATGGATATACAAGGGTAAGAAAAACACCTAAAAAACAAGTCACACACTCAATCCCTAAAGCAGAAAAACCCCATCACCCTATATATGAAGCTTTATTCTATCTTGTTGTAGGTGTTTTCTATACCCACTTTAATCAGAATGTCGGCACCAATAGTCTTATTTTTAATTTCATCATCCATATAAATAGGTATTATAATATACCCCTAAATACTTCTCCCTCTCATGAAGCCATATTGATCAACTGATATAATTTTTATTATTTCTGACCCAAGTATTATATTCAGAAGGTAATGAAGAATCATATAAGAGAAATTACAAAATAATGTTATCATGTACTGGTTGATGGAGATATTTTACTTAAACTTTGGCATGAAAACCTCTATTTAATCACATGTATACCCTTTCGGATCTCCTACATTAAGGAATACATGGACCACCATAGTCACTTGGTCTTTGACAATGAACGACATGGACTTATAAAAAGAATTGGGAAAACCATCAGGTTTGAGACCACTTTCTAAATTCAAACTCACCACAACCTCTTTAATATCACTTTCATATGGAGTGTTCTCTAGTAGATAATATTTACTTTCCATAACCAGGTTTTCAATGTTTCTCAAAATATATCCATCTCCACCCACACCTAGCTGCCTACCATCATCTATATCATTTGGTCCTTCTAAGAGCCTCTCAATGAGATATCTAGAAATTTCCCATGCCACCTATGTGTCACCAATATACTTAAAATATTTATGGAAAATGATGGATTTCATAATGATCATCATGCCTTCACATTCACTTCAAATAAGGCAGTGTTTCTATCTCCCACTCTAAGCCAATATTCACACAATATTTCCTATAAAACCCATTCAATTCCCAAAAGCGTCTCAGATAAGATATTTTTCATTCAAACCCTATGAGAAAAGGAATCATTATCCCAATCTATCAATAGACTTTATTACATTCAAAAAATATCCTTCCTGTGCACCTCTATGTTATTATCAGACATGTTATTCATTGAAACACACTCCATGATATCATTCATGGTCATATTAAATTATTGTTTAAGAACATTGATTACCTTCCTAGATCTGGTTTCACCAAATACTTCCTCACTACTGGTAAGATTATTTCATCCCTAACACAATTAAAAGAGATTATGAAATGAGACTCCTCTCTCCTTCCTTCACTATTGATCTATATGAGATGCAGAGAGTGGTAAGGTAGGGTCCTGATGATAGATTCCCCTTGGTATGTTGGAAGGAGTCAATTCCAGGAAGATTGTATAAAAAAGTTTAACCAAAACCCAAATATATTCCCCCCACATTTATTATTTCACTGCATATATGTATATCTTAAAAATCCCAGATCCATAATGTCATTATGTATAAGAATATCTCAAAATTTCTACCTGGAAACTATAGATTAAACAAACCATCCATTCTTCCTTGAGCTATTCATAATGGTTTTGAAGTTTCCTCTAATGAACCATGTTTTTAAAACTTTTGCATACCCATAAAATTATCATAAAGGATCTCCCACTCTATATAATCACACCTATAATATACAAAAGAAAATATGAGGCTTGAAGTACTATAATTTAACCTACAAAATTCATGGTTTTATAATATCGACGCATTTGACTCAGATTGAATTCTTTAAAAACAAATTGTGACAATTGAAAGGCCCTCTATTAATAGCCAATAAGAAACCCAATTTCATGAATAAAAAATTGTTTTTCTTCCATTCTAACATAGGATACAAGTCCACAATATGAAATAGATTATGTATGAGAGCTTTAGTTTCTAGAAATGCATATTATTCAAATTAAATCAGGCCCCTAGAACTCCAAATAACAAGAGAATTCATTTAAGAGAGGGAGAGTTGTCCTTAGGGCTCATGAATATAAACATTAATGATGAATTGGTTTTCAGATTGATAATTTTCTTGAGAAAGAGTGACCCTATTACCTTATTCAAAGGGGGTTATTTGTTGGGGATCAATAGACCTCAAATGAAAAAGTGGAACTATATTCCCCTCACATACACCGCCTAAAAGATCCCTTAAATGATTCGACCCTGTGAGATTGATGAACGAAGATAGAGTCTCTTTGTCACTCTGAAAGGTAGACACACTCAGACCCTTATGAAAATAAGAACTATCAGATGAAAAATAGACCACCTATAAATCCCTCATGTTATATTCCAAATTATAAACTAACACAGACTGATTAGTCAAATAAAAATAAATCACTACTAGAAATATTCCCTGCAACATCATAAAATTGGCTTTTAACAATGCTTTTTCAGCATTGTTAAAAGCCATTTTTATGATTTTTTTTAAAGGTTGGGGCCGAAGCCGCTATTTATTATTTGAAAGAAAATACCTTTTTAGAATGGGTAGAGGGAGACCGATTACATAGCTCAAAAACCCATGGCCAAGTGGCTGAATACAAGGCTTGAAAGCCCATTAGAATGGCCCAAAGGACCCCTCGGTGAATAGTACTACTACAGTAACTGCGCTTCTACAGTCCCACCCCCGCTACAGTATCTGCTACAGTCACAGGTACTGTAGCAGGTACTGTTGCGGCAGTGACACTATAGTAGCAGCAGCATTGTAGCGGTGGAGGGACTGTAGCAGATACTGTAGTGGTGGTGGGACTGTAGCAGTGCAGGTACTATAGCAGTATTATTCACCGAGGGGTCCTTTGGGCCATTCTAATGGGCTTTTAAGCCTTGTATTCAGGCCACTTGGCCTTGGGCCTTCGAGCTATGTAATGGGTCTCCCTCTACCCAATCTAAAGAGGTCTTTTCTTTCAAATAATAAATAGAGGCTTCGGCCCCAACCTACAAAGAAATCATAAAAATGGCTTTTAACAATGCTGAAAAAGAATTGTTAATAATAGAAAAAATAGGGGGTCCCTTTTATTAGTGCTCTAAAAACATATAAAGGGGGTCCTTTATCCACGCTTAAAAAGAACTGATACAGTACCTCATTTGTCAACACTGATAGAAGCCCCCATAATCAGTGCTTTAGATAGCACTGATAAAGGGGGACCTTTATCAAGATTGTGAACAGTGCTGATAACGGTATAGCTATCTACAATGTGCTGTTAATATAACAACACACCTAATATGAACCTGTAATTTCAAACAATGATAAATACATTTAATATGACACCATGAATACAAAATTTTCTTCCCATGGTATGTAAAAAAATATTTCTATTACATTTCAAACAATAATTTATGTACTTACATTCTCAATTATCCAACAAACATTTAAGGACATTATTGTTTTATATTTTGATTGTTGTGATCCCCTCTCAAAAATTCCCTCCCATTGTATCAGTTTCCGAATAAATCATCTCAACCCCAAAAAATATTTCACCTATTTAATTAAAAAATTTAATGTTGTTAATTTTATAAAGAAATAAATTAAGGAATAATATAAAAGAATACTTTAATAAAATGTTAATATTTAATAAAAACTACACATTTGAAGTTATACGGATCACACAGTGCCTCAATTGAGGTAGGGTTGATTTTTACACATCAAATATGACTCTTGGATCATTGTCCAAAATTATCAAAAAAAACTCATAATGTGTTTGGTCGATTTTCAGTAGGCCAGTTGTGTTTTTTTTACTAAAATTTCATTTCAAACATGAAACATTTATTTTGAGCCATACCAGTCGCATCGTGCATCAGTTTGATGTTGGAATACTACATACACATAAAAAAGGTATTATGAATAAATATTATAAATTATCAAGACAATCATATAACATTTTATTTGTTTTTATTGAGTGATACCATTTGAACAAAAATGTCAATTTTTGAATGATAATGGACACTTTTAGTCATACTAGTCACATCGTTGATAATATTGTGGTGCGGATGATTCGTACTTGTAAAAACTGAAATATGGATCTTTTTCCAAATGTATAAAAACAATACTAATGCATTTTATTATTTTTCATTATAACACTTGCTATTTTTTACTTAAATTATTGTCAGTTTTATTTAAAAAGACACACTTGGATTCATATCTATCGCATCGTGCAACGTATTGAGGAATTTTTGACTTATAAAAACCAAAAAATGACTCATGGATTTTTCCCTAATATATCAAAACTATCCTTATGTGTTTGTTATGTTTTCAAAATGCCAGTTGTGTTTTTTGACTAAAATGGCATTCCAAATGTGAATCATATTGAGGTGCGGATGAATAATACACATAAAAAATGACTAATGGATCTTTGTACAAATGTATTAGAACAATCCAAATGTGATTTCTCTAATTTCAGTATGTTCATTTTTTTTCTAGAAATGTCATTTCAAACTTAAAACACATATTTTGTGTCAAATTGGTCACATCATGCGTTAGTTTTACATGATATAGCATAATACATGTCACAATGTACTTATGAATCGATTTACTACATTATAATGAAAAATAGAGCCCAATTTCATGGTTTTGAGTGAAAGACATGTTTTGAACTAAAATATCAATCTTAAACTGATTATAGACACTTTTAGTCATACTAGTCAGATCGTGTATAATATTGATGTCTGGTTGATTTCTACACATAAAAAATGACTCATGGATAATCTTCCTAAAGTATCAAAATATTCTGCATACTTTTTCTCAATTTTTAGTATGTAACTTGTTCTTTTTTAATTAAATTAATATAATTTTTAAATAAAAAGGCACACTTTAAGTCACAGCGGTCACACTATGCATTATATTGAGCTGTGGGAAAATCCTACACATAAAAAATGACTCATTAATCATTTTCCTAATGTATAAAAACAATCAAAAGGTGTTTTCTAGATTTCATTATGCCATATATGTTTTGTTACTAAAATTTCATTTCAAACTGGAAACATGATTTTTGAGTGATTCTGGTTGCATCATGCATTGATTTTACATGAGAATGATTTATACACATCATAAGGGAATTATGAATCAGTTTCTTAAATTATTTAGGAAATCAAAGCACGTATAATTGGTTTTTAGTGAGTGAAACATTTTGAACTAAAATGTCAATTTTAAAATCATAGTAGACACCTTTAGTCATCCTCGTCACACCATGCATTTAATTGAGGTGTGGTTGATTCCTACATGTCACAAATAACCCATGGATAGTTTTCCTAACGATCAAAACAATACAATTTTTTTCCCCAATTTTTATTATTTCTTTTGTTCTTTTTACTAAATTAAAGGTCAATTTATATAAAAAGAAACACTCTAAGGTATTTCATTCACATCACTCATAATATTGATGTTCCTCTGATTTGTACACATCATAAATGAAATATATATTTTTTTAATAAGGCATAAAAAAATATTAATGTGTTTTTTTTTATTTTTAGTATTTTGGTATTCCTTTTTACTAAAATTCATGTCAAATTTAAATTTAAATAGACACTTTAATTAATCCAAGAACATCGTGTATCTAATTGAGGTGAAGTTGTGTTCTACATTTCACAAATGACTTATAATCCCTTGAATTAAAGTATCAAAACAATAATAATTTGTTTTCATGTTATTGAGTACGTTATATATCATTTTTACTAACATTTATGGTCATTTTAAATAGAAACAAGCACTTGGAGTCATACATATCACAACTTGTCTCAGATTGAGGTGTGGATGAATCCTATATGTAACATATGGATTTTTTATGAAATAGTTTCTATAAATAATTTTAATTCTTCAATATATTTTGTTGTACACAATAGTGAGTTTAAACTAACTGTGAGATTCCTTTAGTATATAATGACCATTATAACCTTTCTTTTATGTTAACAGGAATAAATATAACTAACTTAGGGGAATATATTGTGAATGAAAAAAATAAAGAAATTATATATTTGTATTTTTTTCTCAGTGATTTAAAATTAGTAAATTAAATTAATGAAATATATTTGATATATATTTAATAAATTATTTTTGATATTCATCCAATATATATTTTTTCATAGGGAACAAATAAACCCAATTTTATGTGTAAAAACCTATATTTTTTAAAAGAGTATTTTTACCACCTTTATATGGAAAACCATTTTAAAAAAACTACATGTTAATAATTTTTATATGAGAATATAAACATAGTTTTTGGAAGATAGAAAAAATAATAATTTTTTAGAAATTTTGATATTTTTCTGAAAACAATCACATTTTGATAAATAGTAAAAATACACTAAATTTTAATTGAAAACAACTTTTTTCATCAAAATAAATTATATAGTTAAATAATAAATTTGAATGGTATTAAAGCATAAATATAACATATTTTTATCATTCAATATAATGTAGGTAATTGGAATTAACTTTATGTTGAATTTAGATGTTAAAATATTTGAATTTTTTGTAATGTATTAACATTTGAAACTCATTTTCTCATTTTGACAATGAAATATTTTTAAATTAATTACTGAAAATTATGTTTTTTAAATTTTGAAAATTGATTATGTATTTAGAATTATGAGGTTAACATTATGAAAATATCTTTATTTTATTTTTGGGCATTATGAATATTATGTTCAGTAAGTCTTATTAATATGGAAAAAGGGTAAATTATATAATTAAGGGAAAAAATAATATTATGAAATTACCCTAACACTTGTCCTAATATAATTTGATTAGTGTGAGTCTACAAAACTCATCCTTGGGATGAAATAGTGTCCTTTGGAAGATAATGTAAGATATTAATACATTCAATTTGTATTATTTATTGAAAAGTTAAATATGTCTTACTAAAATTTTAATAACTATATCATTTTAAAAATAAGGTTATAAAGAAGATAAATTTAATTAAAAATAATCATTTGAAATATAATTTTTCCTTTATAATGATAATTTATTTTTAAATTTTAGGAAATAAATAATTACCTTAAAGAAATATACTTTAATGATGTAGAAATTATTTAATTTATGAGAATAAAATAAAATAAATATTATTAACATTATAAAAACTATTAAAAGAACCACACACTAGACCCAATATTATTTTTCTATTATATATTTAACATAACCACCTAGGGGTTGTATTACAGACCTTTTGGAGCCTTATTGAAGTGATTATGACACCTATAATACATTATTTTTAGTGATGATAAACTTTTCACATTCACATTTTAACGAGTACAACATTTTTTGCGATGGATTTTTTCAAAATATATATTCGACTAAAAAGTATTATTCTGAAATATAGTAGATTTATATTCATCACATTATTTTTTTTAATTTTTATTCAAAAAATAAGTGTATTAAATAATTATACAAAATTGATTTTGTGATTATTTTATTAATGGAGATAACAAAAAAAATGTTATTATATTATTAAAATAAATATAATTTTGGATATTTAATATGTCCAATTAATTTATAGATGACCTTTTCCTATTAGGAATATAATAAAATATTTGGTTCGAAGTTATATTGTTATTTTAATAGTTTTAAAAATCAATGAATTGAATAGTTTAAAAATTAACCCTATTGGTTGTTTATCAAAGGAATGTTTTATTAAATTACATAAAAATCATAAAAAAATTAAAAAAAATATTAATTAGGATATGGTATATAATGTTATATGTTATTTATTTCTTGTCTAATTTTCATCAAATAAGTAAATATTTCTCCATTTTAATGTTTAAATATTTGTTACCCTAGTTAAAAATTAAATATAATAACAAAGTGTTAATTAATATGATAATATTTAAAATGGTTGAAAATTTTGTCCAAAATTTATTTTTTTATGATATTAATACCCTATATCATCTCATCTTATAAATTGGGTCATTTTGGACGTTTTTTAATGGGGCTTGATTTTATTTTAAATTAATATTTTGGGAGTTTCCAAAAGCACCCTCACCTCAATTATAATATGGAACATTTTCCCCCACATACTCACATAATTTTGAGCATTAATTATCTTCCACCCCTTCCCATTTCCATTAAAAATTACTCAGTTACATTCTAGAAGTTTTGGTCTTCTTCAATGATAAACTCCATTTAATTCTGAATAGATTTAGATGGAGGACATCGAAGAAGAGATAATCTCTTCTACTGACTCTTTCAAATATCATTCTTCTTCTAATTCCTATTCACAAGTTGTATCATTATAAATTAATAAATCCAGTATAAATTATATAATTAGGTGTTCTTATGATTATGAAACAACCATATTTTATCATCTATCCATCATATAAGAAAAAGGAATCACCGTACATGGGTACCCAAAACTTACCATCTCCATGACGTCATGTAATCTATTTTTTAAAACCACCTATAATTTATGGGAATAAGGATGGAAATAATAAATATATATTATTGGGATAAAGTTATATTTATTTTGAAATTGTATAGATCATCCACTTCAATACCATTCAATAATTATGGGAATGATATCGTCATTTGTGTGTATATACAGTAAAACATCTCCACAGTGTGATTTGATTCATTATACATAATATTAATTAATGCATTATTATATAAATGAATTTAATGAATAAATGTGATATATATTATACTAATATCTTTCAGTAAATCATATAACTATAACCTAATAAGTGGAAAAGTAATTTATTTTACAAAAAATGCTTGATAAAATAAAGAAGTTAACACTCGATGGAGGAGTAATATTGCTACTGACAAATAGATGATAATATGATCATATATTATAACATAAAAATTTAAATGATTTAAAAATAAGTTAATGAAATTATTTAAATCATTATAAATTATGTTCAGATACATACAATGTAATTCAGACCTAAGGTATAAGATAATTTTTCAATCTCATTATTTTCTGAGATTGTTTATACATAAGTATTTACTGGGGTATAATTACAATATGTGTCCATGTTTCAAAATTAGGTATTCTTAAATATTATTTATATTTTTATAAAAAAAATTGAGTCAATTTTTCAAATTGGTAAATTTCTATTAAATAGTATGTAAGGAATATTTTTTCATTTTTGATACATGGTACATTGTGACTTTTCCGATAAAATAACGTGAAGAATGTTTCGTTATCTTATACAGAGTGAACTGATTTTTATGTTTTCATAACAAAATATTTCCATGAATCCTCTTGTATATGATTTCAGGTTTATTTCCAAATAAATTGTTTTCATTCAAAATTTCAATGTATTTCTAGAAAATAAAATGTTTTTGATGAAGAATGAAAATTTTTCCCAAGAATTAATTTCACGTGTTATATCAAAATTATTTACCATATAATATGGAATTATTTAATATTTATATGTTCCAATTATAATATCCTTGTTGTTCTTATGCTTTCATTGTGTCTATGATGGTTTTATATTTATTAAAAGTCTTTTTTTACAAGGATTATGTTGTAGTATTTAAAGAAACCCATTTTATTCCTTAAGTTATAATGAATGATTTATATTATTATGGGACACAAAGGAATGATTTAATTATGAGATGGTTAGTAGATATATCTCAATCCATTTCACAGTATAAATATTTATATCTCATGAGATAGATAGGGAAATAATAGTAGATAATCTCAGTTCAGTAGTACAGGGATGGAAAGATGAGTGAACTCGGTCCAGTAACAAAATTTTTCTGCTATAATGGCCTTTTAAAAGATCCATGAATAACATGCAATGATTTTATATTATTATGTATATTCCATAAAATTTCATGACTTATGTTATGACTTTTGGGATTATGTTCATTGATATTTATGAACTTTTATGATTTATCCGATGGCATGGTATCACGATCTTTCATATAAAGGAAAAGAATTTCAAATTTTATGTTCTTATAAATTATGATTATGATATGATTGATATCTCCATTGTTTATACACACTAAGAATCTGATCACACCATTTAACATGATTATTTTCCGTAGGTCATAAAAAATGTTTTTAAGTTAGATATGTCAAAACAGGTTCAGTTATGATGAAATAAGTGGGACATAATAAAGTTGTCTAAGGAACCACTTGTTTTTGTTCTCTAGTTTCTAATGACATTATACCCATATGGTCTTATTGTGTATTTGTTATATTTTTTAATGTATATTATTTAATTTTGATTTATAATCAATTTATGTAATGTATGGGTTATTACAGTTGGTATTAGAGGATATGTATAATTATCCATTAGAAACTTGGACGAGAGACCCACCAGAAGAACCCTATGGATATATAGAAGTATTTGTTACATTCAAAGTGTTTTAGGAATGATCAGGATTATCCAAGGATAAAAACTAATGTGTCTTAAATTTAAATTTTATTCATTATTATGTTTTTTCTCATTAAGGATAGAGTTTCCCATACAATGTTTCATGGTTTAATCTATGGGAGGATCCCAGAGGAACAACATTAATGGTAAATGTGATGGAAAATGCATTGATTTTCCTCTTGTGTAACTGAATGTTATGAGAGTTGGAATTAAAAACCTTATTATTATGCTCACATAACATTCACAATATATAAATCATGCAAGACATTCAAACAAGAAAATTAGGGAACAAAAATCTATTGAGTCATTTATGATGCAACATCAACCTACTTTCAGTGGGTCTTCTGGTCTATGAGTGGATGAACAATGGATCAGTACCACTAGAATAATATTTTTAGTTCTCCAATGTTCAAACCATGAGAAGTTTTTCTTATAAGACTATCATTTGGAATGTTAAGCAAATAGATCATGCAATCTTATCAAGAATATGAGTAAAATAGATGAAAATGAATCTATGCAATGGGATGAGTTCAAGAACTTATTTTATAGTAAGTAAATTCACTATATTCTTTGAACAATAACGGATAAGGGGTTCCTTGACTATAACCAAAATTATGACGAATCTGTGGGTACCTAGATATAAATTTTACAATACTTTCATGGTAAACATCTAGAATTATTATCCAACTAGAGTGAAAAATTGATCAATTCATTATTTTCCTAAAACCAAGTGTCCGAAGGGAATTATACATAAGGGAATTAATTATATTAGTGGAAATATTTCATTGAGCTCACAAGGTTGAGATATATATTGGAGTTACCCATTAGTCTTATGGGTTTTATAAGAAGATAAAAATGCAATTCAAGGAAAAATATAAATACCACACTAAATAGAAGATGATTTTTCTCAAACGCTCAATGTGTGGAAATAAACATAAAGGAAATTTCATTAAATGGAAAAGATTATGTTTTATGTGTGAAAAAATAGGTCATCGGATAGTTCAATCCTAAAGTGATGGGAAAAATGTCAAATTATGTGAATTGAGAAAATGATACACAAAATAAAAATATTACACATCAAATTTTCAAATGAAAGGAAATGGGGAATTATTCTAATCAATGAATTAATCCATGGGTTATTAGTGATGATCAGTGTTAGAAAAATATTAAGGCCATAGAAAAAGTAAAGTCACAAGAGATCACTCACTACTAAAAATTTCACTAATCCCAATGGTTTTTGGAACCATTGTCATACTGGGCATTACAATTCTCCAATAACAATAGTTTCTAGATAATAGTTGGTATAGGTTTCCTGAAATTAATATATACCAATAGTTCAAGTAAAACTATTTTTATATATGTGTACCAATGGTTCAAGAACCTTTGGTACATATTCAATCTAGTATATATTATATACCAATAGTTTTTTTTATATAAAACCATTAGAATACATGTAGCATATATAATATCCCAATGGTTTCAATGAATCCATTGGGGTATATGTTGTCCAACATACTATATAGAAATTGTTATTTAATCCATTGGTATATCATCTACTCCTTAGAAAACATCAAATACGGAAAAACTAATTGTTAAACTATAAAAACATGTACCTCTTCTAGACTTTCCAAGAACATGTAACCCTATAAACCTACAACATCATGAACCTTATATGGAAATAAAATCGAGATGGGCACATAAATGCCAATTATTTTTATAAACTGAGATGTGATGGCTGAACAAAATGATAGCTAATGAAACTCAAAGCCTTTTTGATTCAGCCATCCAAATTCCTCTTGTTATGGAGAATATCGAACCATGCCCACTCTAGATCAAATATAAAGATTTTTATACCAACATTCTTCTGCCTCCACTATCTGTCTTTGAGAAGATGAAATAAATCATTTACTTTATCAAAGGGTGTTTCTATAATTACACTAAAATTAGTGTGACATGGAAACATTCCCACTCTGTATCAAATATAATTATTTGGTTACCAACTATATTCTTCATGCACTATATGTCTTCAAGTAGAGGAAATAAACCATCTGCTTTGTTAAAGGTGGTTTCCATAAATATAGTAGAATTGTGGTAGTGTATGAATCTGAATTATTGTCTATGGTGTGTGAAATTGGATACTCTGTCCATTATAATTGGAATTCATTGTGGTTGTAATCTGACTCCGAGTGCTTATCAGAATTGGATTCATTTGGTTCGAAATCACATTTGGAATTACATTTAATGGATAAAACATGTATTTATATAGACATGATGGTCATCTTTAAATTATAATCGGTCATTGAATATCATTTCACCATTGATTACGAATAGATGATCATTAAACTTCAATGCTTTCTTCCTCCTTCCTTTAAACCAGATTATACCAACACCTCTTGTGTGGGGGTTAAGAATCTATGTTCACTTAAAATGAAACAACTCTTCTCTAGAAGAAAATTTCAAGAATAAAATTATTTCTTCAATGTACTCCTTCTTTAGCCAAAATATAATAATTGTAAGCTTATGTCTTCAATGGAAACATATATATTTTTTAATACCCTGCAATAATACCACCATTTTAATTCTTCACGTTTTCCATAGCTTTTTAAAGAATTTAGTCCGCCAACTGAATATTTGTGGCATATAAAACCAATAAACTACCCCTTTAAAATTCAATACCTCGTGACATAAAATCTCATTTTTTAATTTTTATTCCAAACAAAATTTCATTGAATTTAACACCAAGGTAAGCAACAACACTTATTTATGCAATATTCCCTTAAAAACATCGAACACAATGACCACTTGACTATTTTTCTCCACTAAAAAAACATGATACACCAAAACCACATTCTCTCCAAAAATGATTTGGGAAATGACATAGCGATCTCTCCAGAATCATTTTATAATTCGCTATACACCGATCCACCATGGGGAGAAGAATACCTTTAGTGAGTGTTACCGTTATAATTATTCTCATTAGAACATTGGAGAAATGCTTTAATATTAATATTCAATGCAGGAGGCACTAAATCATATGAATTGGTGGCGGTATGATGAAGCGTATAATGGGGAGCACCATAAGCCTAGCACGTGTTAAGAAATAACATCATCAGTGTTTTAAGATATATGGGCTCAGGTAAGAAACATTGAGGTGTTCTAATTATGATAACATGCATTGGATCTAGTTTTCCTGTCATAGAACCCTAAACTAATGGTTATTACTCTGATGTGTTTTGAGCATTTGGGAGTGGAATGAAGTTGTTCAGCCTTAAATTATTGACTCACATTAGTGAGGATATATGGATTCTTTTTCCACTTATACTTCTTGGGGGTGAGATGAATTTTAGTGAGGATATAGTGAAACCATATGTTAATACAAACATTCATATTGTAGTAAACGTTTAAATTTTCAATTACTAGAGGGGGTTTTTAATAGTTTGTTGAGTTCAATTTTTGAGGGTTAGTTACAGTTGGAAAGGATTTTTGGACAATAGAATAAGTCTTGAGATGTATCTCAAGAGATCGTTAGAGCATCATGTTGGGGTATTTGTGGCTAATGAAAAACTAAAACAGACCACAGGATGGCTAGTGGACTTTTTTAGGGTAAAAGTTATAACATTTCCCCTGCATTTATTTGAAGTTTGAGGTCCCCCGTTTTACATCCATTTTTACAAACCATGGGAATCAATCCCTCCCTCCCCCTTCAGGACCCTTTGATCAAGTGGTTGATTTGTGCCTTTTCATTAGAAATTAAAGGTTAGTTCCTTCCTCTAATCAGCACTTGTTTCAATGGTATTTCTGCTTTTATTTTTTTTGTACGTGCTATTTATATATATTAATCGAGTTATTATTATATTATATTATAGAACTGTTTTAAATACCATACCAACTATAACATTGTAATCATCCCTCCCACTATCGCACTCACTAGGGATCTGATTTTTCCAATGGTTCCTACCCCAACATAGTTTTATTCTGTTCACCAATCATTCCTCACTTCCTAAGAGTTTATCTTGTATACGATAAAGATGTTATAAATCCTCATGGTTTTATGGCCATTATCAATAAAATTGTGATGATTTTACCAATCCCTCTCTAGGTATTTCATGTTTCTTAGGCCCTCCTATGGTTCAGATATATTAATGACCTAGTTAGGCTATAATATAGGAATTATTAGGATAGTGTCGGGTTGATTGACTACACCCATGGGCTGGCACAAGTCTCTGAGAATCAAGGAATCACCTATTGGGAAAAAATTCCCACAAATAATTAATTTAAAAATAGTGAAAAATAAATTAAATTTTGGTATGACCCATCCATACGTTGGACGCCCTCACCAAATGAAAAGAAAATTAACAGAGGAAAGATGCTTTAAAGGCATACAAAATTGAAGTGTGCTAATTAATCCCATAAAATGAATACCCATTAAATCTTTAAAAAAATGCGCCAACAAAATTTCTAGCTCGGCCTCACAGAATACCATAATCTTAAATCCAAAGTATCACCTCTTTACTGAACATTTTCATTAGTCATAATAGTGTAATACCACACTCTCGAAACTAGAAATATAATTTTAGTTGGAATATAATTGCACCATAACATGTTGGATCAAGATTAACTCTCCTTAATATCCTGTATTATAGAAGAAAAATAATTTTCATTGAATAAAACAATCGACATATCAGGGAAAACACATGTGTCTGTTTCACTAGACCAGATGATATTTAAAAAAACCATATATTGATCATCAAATATCATCAAGTGGATGATACTGGGATTATTTCACTCCACCCTAAAGGATATTTTTAGAGTTTGATATCCATTTTAAATATATTATTACACACCCAATTATTCTTCCATTCCATTACCTCTAAGTGCCCCACCACTAATCAAACAATTTTCTTCAGAATGTCCTACAGGTTGAAGATACTTCCCACAAGGTTAGAAGGGTTCCAATAGTGGATAGAACATTCCCTCTCACCCTCCCCATATAGGTATTTCATGAACCTCTCCCATAGGGAAGCTCACCTAATTATCTCCCATGAAAGTATCGCTTGTAAATTTTTCAGGATGTCTATGAGGTTACATATATTAATACATCCCTCTTCAATCAGTTTATCCATATTACCCCAAGTATCCCAATTGATTTATCCTTCTAGAGAAGAATCCCAAATGAATGATGGAAATATTTTTACAAGGAATATAATAGTTCCCTATGGTGATTTGATATTATAATTTTTATCAATATTTAAGGGAGAGAGAACGTTGTTATCAAATGTTATCCTCCCATGAAAAGGGAGAAATATATTCTTCCAGTTATGGATAAAACTTGACATCCAATTAATGATGCCTTTAGAGAACACTTTTTAGAAAATACTATTGAAGAATAGATAACTATATTAAACCATTGGTAAGATTATTCTTTGTATTCATAACTTATCCTGGATACCATTTCTTTGACTCTAGGCACAAAATTTCAAAATGTAAACACTACTCTTCAACCGATTGATTTGCATCCCACTAAACTATAAACCAAAATCATTTTGTTGAATCCAATAATAGATATTTTTCTCCAAATGATAAAAAATCATTTCATCATTAATCATGAGATGGGAGATAATACCTAACCTACTTATATTACTTAATGGAATAATACCTTATAAACAATATAGCATTTCTTATTTTTTTTCAATTACTCTTGAGTAATAATAAAAGTGTTTGGTTACACTAGCTCACCAGTAAAAAATCTGTGTACCATTTTAAATAAACTAAAACTCCTTCCACTAATAGAAATGGATATACAAGGGTAAGAAAAACACCTAAAAAACAAGTCACACACTCAATCCCTAAAGCAGAAAAACCCCATCACCCTGTATATGAAGCTTTATTCTATCTTGTTGTAGGTGTTTTCTATACCCACTTTAATCAGAATGTCGGCACCAATAGTCTTATTTTTAATTTCATCATCCATATAAATAGGTATTATAATATACCCCTAAATACTTCTCCCTCTCATGAAGCCATATTGATCAACTGATATAATTTTTATTATTTCTGACCCACGTATTATATTCAGAAGGTAATGAAGAATCATATAAGAGAAATTACAAAATAATGTTATCATGTACTGGTTGATGGAGATATTTTCCTTAAACTTTGGCATGAAAACCTCTATTTAATCACATGTATACCCTTTCGGATCTCCTACATTAAGGAATACATGGACCACCTTAGTCACTTGGTATTTGACAATGAACGACATGGACTTATAAAAAGAATTGGGAAAACCATCAGGTTTGAGACCACTTTCTAAATTCAAACTCACCACAACCTCTTTAATATCACTTTCATATGGAGTGTTCTCTAGTAGATAATATTTACTTTCCATAACCAGGGTTTCAATGTTTCTCAAAATATATCCATCTCCACCCACACCTAGCTGCCTACCATCATCTATATCATTTGGTCCTTCTAAGAGCCTCTCAATGAGATATCTAGAAATTTCCCATGCCACCTATGTGTCACCAATATACTTAAAATATTTATGGAAAATGATGGATTTCATAATGATCATCATGCCTTCACATGCACTTCAAATAAGGCAGTGTTTCTATCTCCCACTCTAAGCCAATATTCACACAATATTTCCTATAAAACCCATTCAATTCCCAAAAGCGTCTCAGATAAGATATTTTTCATTCAAACCCTATGAGAAAAGGAATCATTATCCCAATCTATCAATAGACTTTATTACATTCAAAAAATATCCTTCCTGTGCACCTCTATGTTATTATCAGACATGTTATTCATTGAAACACAATCCATGATATCGTTCATGGTCATATTAAATTATTGTTTAAGAACATTGATTACCTTCCTAGGTCTGGTTTCACCAAATACTTCCTCACTACTGGTAAGATTATTTCATCCCTAACACAATTAAAAGAGATTATGAAATGAGACTCCTCTCTCCTTCCTTCACTATTGATCTATATGAGATGCAGAGAGTGGTAAGGTAGGGTCCTGATGATAGATTCCCCTTGGTATGTTGGAAGGAGTCAATTCCAGGAAGATTGTATAAAAAAGTTTAACCAAAACCCAAATATATTCCCCCCACATTTATTATTTCACTGCATATAAGTATATCTTAAAAATCCCAGATCCATAATGTCATTATGTATAAGAATATCTCAAAATTTCTACCTGGAAACTATAGATTAAACAAACCATCCATTCTTCCTTGAGCTATTCATAATGGTTTTGAAGTTTCCTCTAATGAACCATGTTTTTAAAACTTTTGCATACCCATAAAATTATCATAAAGGATCTCCCACTCTATATAATCACACCTATAATATACAAAAGAAAATATGAGGCTTGAAGTACTATAATTTAACCTACAAAATTCATGGTTTTATAATATCGACGCATTTGACTCAGATTGAATTCTTTAAAAACAAATTGTGACAATTGAAAGGCCCTCTATTAATAGCCAATAAGAAACCCAATTTCATGAATAAAAAATTGTTTTTCTTCCATTCTAACATAGGATACAAGTCCACCATATGAAATAGATTATGTATGAGAGATTTAGTTTCTAGAAATGCATATTATTCAAATTAAATCAGGCCCCTAGAACTCCAAATAACAAGAGAATTCATTTAAGAGAGGGAGAGTTGTCCTTAGGGCTCATGAATATAAACATTAATGATGAATTGGTTTTCAGATTGATAATTTTCTTGAGAAAGAGTGACCCTATTACCTTATTCAAAGGGGGTTATTTGTTGGGGATCAATAGACCTCAAATGAAAAAGTGGAACTATATTCCCCTCACATACACCGCCTAAAAGATCCATTAAATGATTCGACCCTGTGAGATTGATGAACGAAGATAGAGTCTCTTTGTCACTCTGAAAGGTAGACACACTCAGACCCTTATGAAAATAAGAACTATCAGATGAAAAATAGACCACCTATAAATCCCTCATGTTATATTCCAAATTACAAACTAACACAGACTGATTAGTCAAATAAAAATAAATCACTACTAGAAATATTCCCTGCAACATCATAAAATTGTCTTTTAACAATGCTTTTTCAGCATTGTTAAAAGCCATTTTTATGATTTTTTTTAAAGGTTGGGGCCGAAGCCGCTATTTATTATTTGAAAGAAAATACCTTTTTAGAATGGGTAGAGGGAGACCGATTACATAGCTCAAAAACCCATGGCCAAGTGGCTGAATACAAGGCTTGAAAGCCCATTAGAATGGCCCAAAGGACCCCTCGGTGAATAGTACTACTACAGTAACTGCGCTTCTACAGTCCCACCCCCGCTACAGTATCTGCTACAGTCACAGGTACTGTAGCAGGTACTGTTGCGGCAGTGACACTGTAGTAGCAGCAGCATTGTAGCGGTGGAGGGACTGTAGCAGATACTGTAGTGGTGGTGGGACTGTAGCAGTGCAGGTACTATAGCAGTATTATTCACCGAGGGGTCCTTTGGGCCATTCTAATGGGCTTTTAAGCCTTGTATTCAGGCCACTTGGCCTTGGGCCTTCGAGCTATGTAATGGGTCTCCCTCTACCCAATCTAAAGAGGTCTTTTCTTTCAAATAATAAATAGAGGCTTCGGCCCCAACCTACAAAGAAATCATAAAAATGGCTTTTAACAATGCTGAAAAAGAATTGTTAATAATAGAAAAAATAGGGGGTCCCTTTTATTAGTGCTCTAAAAACATATAAAGGGGGTCCTTTATCCACGCTTAAAAAGAACTGATACAGTACCTCATTTGTCAACACTGATAGAAGCCCCCATAATCAGTGCTTTAGATAGCACTGATAAAGGGGGACCTTTATCAAGATTGTGAACAGTGCTGATAACGGTATAGCTATCTACAATGTGCTGTTAATATAACAACACACCTAATATGAACCTGTAATTTCAAACAATGATAAATACATTTAATATGACACCATGAATACAAAATTTTCTTCCCATGGTATGTAAAAAAATATTTCTATTACATTTCAAACAATAATTTATGTACTTACATTCTCAATTATCCAACAAACATTTAAGGACATTATTGTTTTATATTTTGACTGTTGTGATCCCCTCTCAAAAATGTCCTCCCATTGTATCAGTTTCCGAATAAATCATCTCAACCCCAAAAAATATTTCACCTATTTAATTAAAAAATTTAATGTTGTTAATTTTATAAAGAAATAAATTAAGGAATAATATAAAAGAATACTTTAATAAAATGTTAATATTTAATAAAAACTACACATTTGAAGTTATACGGATCACACAGTGCCTCAATTGAGGTAGGGTTGATTTTTACACATCAAATATGACTCTTGGATCATTGTCCAAAATTATCAAAAAAAAACTCATAATGTGTTTGGTCGATTTTCAGTAGGCCAGTTGTGTTTTTTTTACTAAAATTTCATTTCAAACATGAAACATTTATTTTGAGCCATACCAGTCGCATCGTGCATCAGTTTGATGTTGGAATACTACATACACATAAAAAAGGTATTATGAATAAATATTATAAATATCAAGACAATCATATAACATTTTATTTGTTTTTATTGAGTGATACCATTTGAACAAAAATGTCAATTTTTGAATGATAATGGACACTTTTAGTCATACTAGTCACATCGTTGATAATATTGTGGTGCGGATGATTCGTACTTGTAAAAACTGAAATATGGATCTTTTTCCAAATGTATAAAAACAATACTAATGCATTTGATTATTTTTCATTATAACACTTGCTATTTTTTACTTAAATTATTGTCAGTTTTATTTAAAAAGACACACTTGGATTCATATCTATCACATCGTGCAACGTATTGAGGAATTTTTGACTTATAAAAACCAACAAATGACTCATGGATTTTTTCCCTAATATATCAAAACTATCCTTATGTGTTTGTTATGTTTTCAAAATGCCAGTTGTGTTTTTTGACTAAAATGGCATTCCAAATGTGAATCATATTGAGGTGCGGATGAATAATACACATAAAAAATGACTAATGGATCTTTGTACAAATGTATTAGAACAATCCAAATGTGATTTCTCTAATTTCAGTATGTTCATTTTTTTTCTAGAAATGTCATTTCAAACTTAAAACACATATTTTGTGTCAAATTGGTCACATCATGCGTTAGTTTTACATGATATAGCAAAATACATGTCACAATGTACTTATGAATCGATTTACTACATTATAATGAAAAATAGAGCCCAATTTCATGGTTTTGAGTGAAAGACATGTTTTGAACTAAAATATCAATCTTAAACTGATTATAGACACTTTTAGTCATACTAGTCAGATCGTGTATAATATTGATGTCTGGTTGATTTCTACACATAAAAAATGACTCATGGATAATCTTACTAAAGTATCAAAATATTCTGAATACTTTTTCTCAATTTTTAGTATGTAACTTGTTATTTTTTAATTAAATTAATATAATTTTTAAATAAAAAGTCACACTTTAAGTCACAGCGGTCACACTATGCATTATATTGAGGTGTGGGAAAATCCTACACATAAAAAATGACCCATTAATCATTTTCCTAATGTATAAAAACAATCAAAAGGTGTTTTCTAGATTTCATTATGCCATATATGTTTTGTTACTAAAATTTCATTTCAAACTGGAAACATGATTTTTGAGTGATTCTGGTTGCATCATGCATTGATTTTACATGAGAATGATTTATACACATCATAAGGGAATTATGAATCAGTTTCTTAAATTATTTAGGAAATCAAAGCACGTATAATTGGTTTTTAGTGAGTGAAACATTTTGAACTAAAATGTCAATTTTAAAATCATAGTAGACACCTTTAGTCATCCTCGTCACACCATGCATTTAATTGAGGTGTGGTTGATTCCTACATGTCACAAATAACCCGTGGATAGTTTTCCTAACGATCTAAATAATACAATTTTTTCCCCAATTTTTATTATTTCTTTTGTTCTTTTTACTAAATTAAAGGTCAATTTATATAAAAAGAAACACTCTAAGGTATTTCATTCACACCACTCATAATATTGATGTTCCTCTGATTTGTACACATCATAAATGAAATATATATTTTTTTAATAAGGCATAAAAAAATATTAATGTGTTTTTTTTTATTTTTAGTATTTTGGTATTCCTTTTTACTAAAATTCATGTCAAATTTAAATTTAAATAGACACTTTAATTAATCCAAGAACATCGTGTATCTAATTGAGGTGAAGTTTTGTTCTACATTTCACAAATGACTTATAATCCCTTGAATTAAAGTATCAAAACAATAATAATTTGTTTTCATGTTATTGAGTACGTTATATATCATTTTTACTAACATTTATGGTCATTTTAAATAGAAACAAGCACTTGGAGTCATACATATCACAACTTGTCTCAGATTGAGGTGTGGATGAATCCTATATGTAACATATGGATTTTTTATGAAATAGTTTCTATAAATAATTTTAATTCTTCAATATATTTTGTTGTACACAATAGTGAGTTTAAACTAACTGTGAGATTCCTTTAGTATATAATGACCATTATAACCTTTCTTTTATGTTAACATGAATAAATATAACTAACTTAGGGGAATATATTCTGAATGAAAAAAATAAAGAAATTATATATTTGTATTTTTTTCTCAGTGATTTAAAATTAGTAAATTAAATTAATGAAATATATTTGATATATATTTAATAAATTATTTTTGATATTCATCCAATATATATTTTTTCATAGGGAACAAATAAACCCAATTTTATGTGTAAAAACCTATATTTTTTAAAAGAGTATTTTTACCACCTTTATATGGAAAACCATTTTAAAAAAACTACATGTTAATAATTTTTATATGAGAATATAAACATAGTTTTTGGAAGATAGAAAAAATAATAATTTTGTAGAATTTTTGATATTTTTCTGAAAACAATCACATTTTGATAAATAGTAAAAATACACTAAATTTTAATTGAAAACAACTTTTTTCATCAAAATAAATTATATAGTTAAATAATAAAATTGAATGGTATTAAAGCATAAATATAACATATTTTTATCATTCAATATAATGTAGGTAATTGGAATTAACTTTATGTTGAATTTAGATGTTAAAATATTTGAATTTTTTGTAATGTATTAACATTTGAAACTCATTTTCTCATTTTGACAATGAAATATTTTTAAATTAATTACTGAAAATTATGTTTTTTAAATTTTGAAAATTGATTATGTATTTAGAATTATGAGGTTAACATTATGAAAATATCTTTATTTTATTTTTGGGCATTATGAATATTATGTTCAGTAAGTCTTATTAATATATAAAAAGGGTAAATTATATAATTAAGGGAAAAAATAATATTATGAAATTACCCTAACACTTGTCCTAATATAATTTGATTAGTGTGAGTCTACAAAACTCATCCTTGGGATGAAATAGTGTCCTTTGGAAGATAATGTAAGATATTAATACATTCAATTTGTATTATTTATTGAAAAGTTAAATATGTCTTACTAAAATTTTAATAACTATATCATTTTAAAAATAAGGTTATAAAGAAGATAAATTTAATTAAAAATAATCATTTGAAATATAATTTTTCCTTTATAATGATAATTTATTTTTAAATTTTAGGAAATAAATAATTACCTTAAAGAAATATACTTTAATGATGTAGAAATTATTTAATTTATGAGAATAAAATAAAATAAATATTATTAACATTATAAAAACTGTTAAAAGAACCACACACTAGACCCAATATTATTTTTCGATTATATATTTAACATAACCACCTAGGGGTTGCATTACAGACCTTTTGGAGCCTTATTGAAGTGATTATGACACCTATAATACATTATTTTTAGTGATGATAAACTTTTCACATTCACATTTTAACGAGTACAACATTTTTTGCGATGGATTTTTTCAAAATATATATTCGACTAAAAAGTATTATTCTTAAATATAGTAGATTTATATTCATCACATTATTTTTTTTAATTTTTATTCAAAAAATAAGTGTATTAAATAATTATACAAAATTGATTTTGTGATTATTTTATTAATGGAGATAACAAAAAAAAATGTTATTATATTATTAAAATAAATATAATTTTGGATATTTAATATGTCCAATTAATTTATAGATGACCTTTTCCTGTTAGGAATAAAATAAAATATTTGGTTCGAAGTTATATTGTTATTTTAATAGTTTTAAAAATCAATGAATTGAATAGTATAAAAATTAACCCTATTGGTTGTTTATCAAAGGAATGTTTTATTAAATTACATAAAAATCATAAAAAAATTAAAAAAAATAATAATTAGGATATGGTATATAATGTTATATGTTATTTATTTCTTGTCTAATTTTCATCAAATAAGTAAATATTTCTCCATTTTAATGTTGAAATATTTGTTACCCTAGTTAAAAATTAAATATAATAACAAAGTGTTAATTAATATGATAATATTTAAAATGGTTGAAAATTTTGTCCGAAATTTATTTTTTTATGATATTAATACCCTATATCATCTCATCTTATAAATTGGGTCATTTTGGACGTTTTTTAATGGGGCTTGATTTTATTTTAAATTAATATTTTGGGAGTTTCCAAAAGCACCCTCACCTCAATTATAATATGGAACATTTTCCCCCACATACTCACATAATTTTGAGCATTAATTATCTTCCACCCCTTCCCATTTCCATTAAAAATTACTCAGTTACATTCTAGAAGTTTTGGTCTTCTTCAATGATAAACTCCATTTAATTCTGAATAGATTTAGATGGAGGACATCGAAGAAGAGATAATCTCTTCTACTGACTCTTTTAAATATCATTCTTCTTCTAATTCCTATTCACAAGTTGTATCATTATAAATTAATAAATCCAGTATAAATTATATAATGAGGTGTTCTTATGATTATGAAACAACCATATTTTATCATCTATCCATCATATAAGAAAAAGGAATCACCATACATGGGTACCCAAAACTTACCATCTCCATGACGTCATGTAATCTATTTTTTAAAACCACCTATAATTTATGGGAATAAGGATGGAAATAATAAATATATATTATTGGGATAAAGTTATATTTATTTTGAAATTGTATAGATCATCCACTTCAATACCATTCAATAATTATGGGAATGATATCGTCATTTGTGTGTATATACAGTAAAACATCTCCACAGTGTGATTTGATTCATTATACATAATATTAATTAATGCATTATTATATAAATGAATTTAATGAATAAATGTGATATGTATTATACTAATATCTTTCAGTAAATCATATAACTATAACCTAATAAGTGGAAAAGTAATTTATTTTACAAAAAATGCTTGATAAAATAAAGAAGTTAACACTCGATGGAGGAGTAATAATGCTACTGACAATTAGATGATAATATGATCATATATTATAACATAAAAATTTAAATGATTTAAAAATAAGTTAATGAAATTATTTAAATCATTATAAATTATGTTCAGATACATACAATGTAATTCAGACCTAAGGTATAAGATAATTTTTCAATCTCATTATTTTCTGAGATTATTTATACATAAGTATTTACTGGGGTATAATTACAATCTGTGTCCATGTTTCAAAATTAGGTATTCTTAAATATTATTTATATTTTTATAAAAAAAATTGAGTCAATTTTTCAAATTGGTAAATTTCTATTAAATAGTATGTAACGAATATTTTTTCATTTTTGATACATGGTACATTGTGACTTTTCCGATAAAATAACGTGAAGAATGTTTCGTTATCTTATACAGAGTGAACTGATTTTTATGTTTTCATAACAAAATATTTCCATGAATCCTCTTGTATATGATTTCAGGTTTATTTCCAAATAAATTGTTTTCATTCAAAATTACAATGTATTTCTAGAAAATAAAATGTTTTTGATGAAGAATGAAAATTTTTCCCAAGAATTAATTTCACGTGTTATATCAAAATTATTTACCATATAATATGGAATTATTTAATATTTATATGTTCCAATTATAATATCCTTTTTGTTCTTATGCTTTCATTGTGTCTATGATGGTTTTCTATTTATTAAAAGTCTTTTTTTACAAGGATTATGTTGTAGTATTTAAAGAAACCCATTTTATTCCTTAAGTTATAATGAATGATTTATATTATTATGGGACACAAAGGAATGATTTAATTATGAGATGGTTAGTAGATATATCTCAATCCATTTCACAGTATAAATATTTATATCTCATGAGATAGATAGGGAAATAATAGTAGATAATCTCAGTTCAGTAGTACAGGGATGGAAAGATGAGTGAACTCGGTCCAGTAACAAAATTTTTCTGCTATAATGGCCTTTTAAAAGATCCATGAATAACATGCAATGATTTTATATTATTATGTATATTCCATAAAATTTTATGTCTTATGTTATGACTTTTGGGATTATGTTCATTGATATTTATGAACTTTTATGATTTATCCGATGGCATGGTATCACGATCTTTCATATAAAGGAAAAGAATTTCAAATTTTATGTTCTTATAAATTATGATTATGATATGATTGATATCTCCATTATTTATACACACTGAGAATCTGATCACACCATTTAACATGATTATTTTCCGTAGGTCATAAAAAATGTTTTTAAGTTAGATATGTCAAAACAGGTTCAGTTATGATGAAATAAGTGGGACATAATAAAGTTGTCTAAGGAACCACTTGTTTTTGTTCTCTAGTTTCTAATGACATTATACCCATATGGTCTTATTGTGTATTTGTTATATTTTTTAATGTATATTATTTAATTTTGATTTATAATCAATTTATGTAATGTATGGGTTATTATAGTTGGTATTAGAGGATATGTATAATTATCCATTAGAAACTTGGACGAGAGACCCACCAGAAGAACCCTATGGATATATAGAAGTATTTGTTACATTCCAAGTGTTTTAGGAATGATCAGGATTATCCAAGGATAAAACCTAATGTGTCTTAAATTTAAATTTTATTCATTATTATGTTTTTTCTCATTAAGGATAGAGTTTCCCATACAATGTTTCATGGTTTAATCTATGGGAGGATCCCAGAGGAACAACATTAATGGTAAATGTGATGGAAAATGCATTGATTTTCCTCTTGTGTAACTGAATGTTATGAGAGTTGGAATTAAAAACCTTATTATTATGCTCACATAACATTCACAATATATAAATCATGCAAGACATTCAAACAAGAAAATTAGGGAACAAAAATCTATTGAGTCGTTTATGATGCAACATCAACCTACTTTCAGTGGGTCTTCTGGTCTATTAGTGGATGAACAATGGATCAGTACCACTAGAATAATATTTTTAGTTCTCCAATGTTCAAACCATGAGAAATTTTTCTTATAAGACTATCATTTGGAATGTTAAGCAAATAGATCATGCAATCTTATCAAGAATATGAGTAAAATAGATGAAAATGAATCTATGCAATGGGATGAGTTCAAGAACTTATTTTATAGTAAGTAAATTCACTATATTCTTTGAACAATAACGGATAAGGGGTTCCTTGACTATAACCAAAATTATGACGAATCTGTGGGTACCTAGATATAAATTTTACAATACTTTCATGGTAAACATCTAGAATTATTATCCAACTAGAGTGAAAAATTGATCAATTCATTATTTTCCTAAAACCAAGTGTCCGAAGGGAATTATACATAAGGGAATTCATTATATTAGTGGAAATATTTCATTGAGCTCACAAGGTTGAGATATATATTGGAGTTACCCATTAGTCTTATGGGTTTTATAAGAAGATAAAAATGCAATTCAAGGAAAAATATAAGTACCACACTAAATAGAAGATGATTTTTCTCATACGCTCAATGTGTGGAAATAAACATAAAGGAAATTTCATTAAATGGAAAAGATTATGTTTTATGTGTGAAAAAATAGGTCATCGGATAGTTCAATCCTAAAGTGATGGGAAAAATGTCAAATTATGTGAATTGAGAAAATGATACACAAATTATAAATATTACACATCAAATTTTCAAATGAAAGGAAATGGGGAATTATTCTAATCAATGAATTAATCCATGGGTTATTAGTGATGATCAGTGTTAGCAAAATATTAAGGCCATAGAAAAAGTAAAGTCACAAGAGATCACTCACTACTAAAAATTTCACTAATCCCAATGGTTTTTGGAACCATTGTCATACTGGGCATTACAATTCTCCAATAACAATAGTTTCTAGATAATAGTTGGTATAGGTTTCCTGAAATTAATATATACCAATAGTTCAAGTAAAACTATTTTTATATATGTGTACCAATGGTTCATGAACCTTTGGTATATATTCAATCTAGTATATATTATATACCAATAGTTTTTTTTATATAAAACCATTAGAATACATGTAGCATATATAATATCCCAATGGTTTCAATGAATCCATTGGGGTATATGTTGTCCAACATACTATATAGAAATTGTTATTTAATCCATTGGTATATCATCTACTCCTTAGAAAACATCAAATACGGAAAAACTAATTGTTAAACTATAAAAACATGTACCTCTTCTAGACTTTCCAAGAACATGTAACCCTATAAACCTACAACATCATGAACCTTATATGGAAATACAATCGAGATGGGCACATAAATGCCAATGATTTTTATAAACTGAGATGTGATGGCTGAACAAAATGATAGCTAATGAAACTCAAAGCCTTTTTGATTCAGCCATCCAAATTCCTCTTGTTATGGAGAATATCGAACCATGCCCACTCTAGATCAAATATAAAGATTTTTATACCAACATTCTTCTGCCTCCACTATCTGTCTTTGAGAAGATGAAATAAATCATTTACTTTATCAAAGGGTGTTTCTATAATTACACTAAAATTAGTGTGACATGGAAACATTCCCACTCTGTATCAAATATAATTATTTGGTTACCAACTATATTCTTCATGCACTATATGTCTTCAAGTAGAGGAAATAAACCATCTGCTTTGTTAAAGGTGGTTTCCATAAATATAGTAGAATTGTGGTAGTGTATGAATCTGAATTATTGTCTATGGTGTGTGAAATTGGATACTCTGTCCATTATAATTGGAATTCATTGTGGTTGGAATCTGACTCCGAGTGCTTATCAGAATTGGATTCATTTGGTTTGAAATCACATTTGGAATTACATTTAATGGATAAAATATGTATTTATATAGACATGATGGTCATCTTTAAATTATCATCGGTCACTGAATATCATTTCACCATTTATTACGAATAGATGATCATTAAACTTCAATGCTTTCTTCCTCCTTCCTTTAAACCAGATTATACCAACACCTCTTGTGTGGGGGTTAAGAATCTATGTTCACATAAAATGAAACAACTCTTCTCTAGAAGAAAATTTCAAGAATAAAATTATTTCTTCAATGTACTCCTTCTTTAGCCAAAATATAATAATTGTAAGCTTATGTCTTCAATGGAAACATATATATTTTTTAATACCCTGCAATAATACCACCATTTTAATTCTTCACATTTTCCATAGCTTTTTAAAGAATTTAGTCCACCAACTGAATATTTGTGGCATATAAAACCAATAAACTACCCCTTTAAAATTCAATACCTCGTGACATAAAATCTCATTTTTTAATTTTTATTCCAAACAAAATTTCATTGAATTTTACACCAAGGTAAGAAACAACACTTATTTATGCAATATTCCCTTAAAAACATCGAACACAATGACCACTTGACCATTTTTCTCCACTAAAAAAACATGATACACCAAAACCACATTCTCTCCAAAAATGATTTGGGAAATGACATAGGGATCTCTCCAGAATCATTTTATAATTCACTATACACCGATCCACCATGGGGAGAAGAATACCTTTAGTGAGTGTTACCGTTATAATTATTCTCATTAGAACATTGGAGAAATGCTTTAATACTAATATTCAATGCAGGAGGCACTAAATCATATGAATTGGTGGCGGTATGATGAAGCGTATAATGGGGAGCACCATAAGCCTAGCACGTGTTAAGAAATAACATCATTAGTGTTTTAAGATATATGGGCTCAGGTAAGAAACATTGAGGTGTTCTAATTATGATAGCATGCATTGGATCTAGTTTTCCTGTCATAGAACCTTAAACTAATGGTTATTACTCTGATGTGTTTTGAGCATTTGGGAGTGGAATGAAGTTGTTCAGCCTTAAATTATTGACTCACATTAGTGAGGATATATGGATTCTTTTTCCACTTATACTTCTTGGGGGTGAGATGAATTTTAGTGAGGATATAGTGAAACCATATGTTAATACAAACATTCATATTGTAGTAAACGTTTACATTTTCAATTACTAGAGGGGGTTTTTAATAGTTTGTCGAGTTCAATTTTTGAGGGTTAGTTACAGTTGGAAAGGATTTTTGGACAATAGAATAAGTCTTGAGATGTATCTCAAGAGATCGTTAGAGCATCATGTTGGGGTATTTGTGGCTAATGAAAAACCAAAACAGACCACTGGATGGCTAGTGGACTTTTTTAGGGTAAAAGTTATAACATTTCCCCTACATTTATTTGAAGTTTGAGGTCCCCCTTTTTTACATCCATTTGTACAAACCATGGGAATCAATCCCTCCCTCCCCCTTCAGGACCCTTTGATCAAGTGGTTGATTTGTGCCTTTTCATTAGAAATTAAAGGTTAGTTCCTTCCTCTAATCAGCACTTGTTTCAATGGTATTTCTGCTTTTATTTTTTTTGTACGTGCTATTTATATATATTAATCGAGTTATTATTATATTATATTATAGAACTGTTTTAAATACCATACCAACTATAACATTGTAATCATCCCTCCCACTATCACACTCACTAGGGATCTGATTTTTCCAATGGTTCCTGCCCCAACATAGTTTTATTCTGTTCACCAATCATTCCTCACTTCCTAAGAGTTTATCTTGTATACGATAAAGATGTTATAAATCCTCATGGTTTTATGGCCATTATCAATAAAATTGTGATGATTTTACCAATCCCTCTCCAGGTATTTCATGTTTCTTAGGCCCTCCTATGGTTCAGATATATTAATGACCTAGTTAGGCTCTAATATAGGAATTATTAAGATAGTGTCGGGTTGATTGACTACACCCATGGGCTGGCACAAGTCTCTGGGAATCAAAGAATCACCTATTGGGAAAAAATTCCCACAAATAATTAATTTAAAAATAGTGAAAAATAAATTAAATTTTGGTATGACCCATCCATACGTTGGACGTCCTCACCAAATGAAAAGAAAATTAACAGAGGAAAGATTCTTTAAAGGCATACAAAAATGAAGTGTGCTAATTAATCTATCAACTACCCCGATCTCCCTCCCCAATAAAGAAAAACACGTAGCCTCCTCCAGTTCCCTTCTGGCCCCCTTCACAGCATATAACTACCCTCCAACCATAGAATGTAGTAAACAACCTATGTGGCCAATGCGATGAAGAAAATAAAATAATAAATAAACAACAACATACCTGTTTTTTATGACTATACAAGTCATCTTCCATCATATTATAACCAAAACCCCCCATGGGTCAAGTCATGTTACTCCAAGCATGAAGGAAACATATTCTGGTTCCAAATGATACTAAAAAATAGAACATTTATATTAATTAACAATTAATCATCCAATTTATGATATATAATCAGTTTGACTTCAGTTTCATATCTATTTTGTTTTGTTCGATACAAGTTAGTTTGTGACATTTTAATTAGATTTAGTTTTTCTTGTTTTGTTAATGTTGTCTTGGACAATTTCATTTATTTGGGATAGATAGTAATTTCAAAGGTTCACTTTGAACCGTTGGTATAATGTTTGGGATAGATAGTTATCCCAAAATAGGCCCTATAAAATACATAGCCAAAACATGACCTATAGAAAAATACATACACAAATAGAATAGAAGTATTTGACAGAATCAGAGACTAAGTAGAATGTACTAGTAAATACACAGGCCCTACATACTAACATTCTTTCTATTTGGGGCCATAGAGTGAGTACTAAAAAATAAGTAGGCCAAGGAATGATCATTTGGCACTCATATATACTGAAACACACATTCTAGAAGGGACATCATGATCGCTATAGGAAAAACTATAACCTGGAAACAAAAAATAAAAAATTGGTTTGTGAGTGTCCCCATAACTATTTTTAGTGGTCCCATGTGATTAATAATGGGAGGTAAGGCTATTATAAAGGAAGGGTTGTAGAGATTTGGGGTGAAAAACAAAGGTTTCCTCAAAAAATACCTATGATACCTCAAGATAAGGTGTATTTTTGGTATGTTTGAATAAGAATATCTAAGAAATAATAATGTTTCTATCTCTGATGAATTATAAATTTATGTATCAAAATACAATTTAATAAATACACAAAAGAACTAGGAAAATAAGGCAAGGAAAATAAAAATTAAGAGAATGGTCAACCACTTACTATAATTGAATAGAGTGGTAAGGGTATATAGGTAGAATCTATTTTTATGTATCTTTTTGATAATTCAAGTACAAGAAGTGGAGGGTATAAAGTGATCAATATAGTTAAAGACTTCTACTCTCATATTATAGATTATTTGAATAAGGATCCCATGTATTGGTAATCTAATATAAAACCAATAGAATCTATCCCACGAAAACAACAGGTACCTCTTCCCACCAGAACATGTAAAAAAATTTCAACCATGGAAAAAAATTGAAATGGTCTCATCATGATCAGTGGATTACTCGGAGGATTCAATGAGATTTGGTTTATGCCAACAATTTGGCCCAAAAATTTATATTACATGGTCTTGTTGGGAATACATTATGATGTGTACATTGAAGAATGTATTTGATATGGTTAATAGAATATTTAATATCACTAGAGGTTAAATATTATAACACACATTATGTACCTGTAGTTGACATTTTGGAATGAGTTTGGAGTACATTCCTAGAATATTATTTCGATGTAAACGCCATGTTGTACATGACCAAAAAACATGTACCATGGGTTGAAAATTACTTCAATTCCTCTCAAAGTAATAATTGAATAACCATTTGTAGTTATATGTTGTGTGTTATAGAGGTACACATCATATACATAATTTTACATTACATGATAAGCTAAGGTGAATTCCAAGTACCTATCTCGGTTCGACACACCCTATATACAATATTAAACATTGTTTACTTCTCCCCAACTCATGCCCATGACATATATCTTTGTCCAAAGTAAGATCATTATGTGTGGGCAATCTATAATGTATAATATTTCAACCTAATTCTTTAGGGTTACCTTTTCATATATATTAGATATTTACCATGATGTGATATTCAAATTCTTGACCCATTTAGATTGGATTCCAGACAATAGATATCGAGCATGTCGTTTGGGGAATTTTTAATTAGATAGAAACCATTTTTGGATGTGAATCTATGTTAGAATGTGGATCCCTCTCATTATCTTAAGGAAGGGTTGGTATTACCATTCCACTACATAGGGAACAAGGATCTACAATATGTGGATCAGATAGGGTCTATATTCATCCCAGTTACATGATCCTTGGATCTTCAATCAATAGAGTTTATTTGGAGTATGATATAAAAAGGGAATGTGATCCTCAACAGGAGTTAATATCACGCCAAAGTAATATTTATATTGGATGATACACATAGAATGTTTTTCGTTCTCATTGTTAGAAATTGTAAATTAGAGTATGATTCTAGTTTATTATTTTAGGAAATTCATTCTTGTTAGAGTTGGTAAGATTTATTAAATGAATTGTTTCATATTATCATTTCATCTTAATTATTTCCCTTCTCTCACATGCTATCCATTGCTGAGAGATATGGGTTTTCTGACTTTATGCATCAACTATATACCATTCAGTCTCAAAAAATGCATCAGTTTGGGGGAGTAATGTTTAAACCTGGTTCTAAAATCCTATCTATAAACTATATTATGAAATTATATGGGAAATAGGGTTCATAAAATATAGGGTGATCACTATGAGAGGAGGATCACCATATATTGGTACTAAAATCTTTTAAATTAAAATCACAACACATATCCCTCACTAAGTCCATAAACCTAAACCTACAAAATCTTGGTACACTCAACTCATTTTTCTCAAAACAAAACCAACATCAATCATTTGTTTTCTTTATAATATTTTAAACAATTTAAGCCTTTTCAATATCATTATAAGTTCATCAACCTCAACATCCTATAAAAATTATATTAAATTAGTTAGTTTTTATTTTAGATTATAAATTTTTACTTTGGTTTCTTCAATATTTTTGAGGATACCTTTCAGGATTGAAAAAAATTCTATCATTGATGGGGAGTGTTGACATAAAATATTTATGTTTTTTTAGAAATTTCCATTTATATTTCAGGTGAAGAGTATTCCAATTCCCATAAATTCTTGATGGATTTTCATGTGATGGCTTTTTAGGTTATTTCAATATGGGCTAACGTGCAGTGGTTTTCATGTAATATAGGAATTACATGTTGGTATTTTGGTGCATTCGTATTGATGAAACAATGATATGTGATGTATTTTCTTATTAGGTATACTAAGAAACCAATGTAGAAAAAAGATTAATAAGATTGAGAGATCATACAAAATTGTATTATTAAAACTACTAGTAAAGAATCCATTAATGAAATGAAAAAAAGGAAACTCATAACCATGGCTGCAAGGTAATAAAGTGCACACACCAAATGAAGTCAGCTACAAAAAAAACAATAAACCACTCTTTAACCCTTTTAAAAGGGGCTTTAAAAATTGATCAAACATTGGAAATTAGTGAAGTGTCAAGCGTACACAAACTTTTTGTTTGTGAACCCTTTAATTTATCTATTCCAATTAATATTTTTTAATGAAATAAAAACATTTATTTAAATAAATTAATAATGGGAAACAACCTCAATGGCATGTCATATCATCCACATGCATCATTAAACAAAACTAAATTCCATAAGGCATGTATGAAAGGCCACCTACCTTTTACCACGGATTTTCAACTTTGATGACAAGGGAAAAAATTAGCTTCCAAGGCCCACCAAGCTCATCGAGCATCTCCTTTGGTCAACCAGGATCATCGCATTGCCCATAGCTTTAAATTTACATCATGAAAAAATTATTAATTAATTAAAACTAATAAATAAATTATATAGAACACATTCATATTATCGGTTTACTCACAATGACATTATTCTATGCCACAAACATTAGCAATAGTGAGCATTCCACTCCAAATATATCCATGAATCTAGGTTGCACAAATACCCAATTAAAAATACTATTTAAATAGATAATTAAATTGATTTTGGGGAAACCCACTTGAATGAATATGAATCATTGAATACCCAAATGGATCAACATGAAAAAATAGGATTGAATTATTTTGGGATCCCCTATTCCTAATCATTGCAAAATATATATCATTAGTGATTTATTTCACCCTACTTTAGTGAAATTTATGAAAAAACCTTAAATAGAAACTTATAAAACCAGAAATGTCATAAGGGAAACAATGAAGGATGGGGATGGAATACCTCAGAGCACATCTTGAGGATGAAATTTGGAGAGAAGAGTTTTTGGAGGAGGGGAGAGAGGAAGCTGCAAGGTATCGGGATGGTAGGAGGTGACAGGTGAGAGGTGGTTATCGGTGAGCAACAAGCGTCGATCAGGGAGTTGGGAGTGGGGAGAAGTGAAAGGAGATCGACAAGCATCGAGGGGGAGTTGTGATGGGTGGAGGGGAGCATGAGGCGGATGAGAGTGGAAACGAGGGAGAGTCTGGATGGGATCGATGGAGAGGAGGGGAGTAGGGGATCATTGCTATAGATATTGGAGAAGTGTGGTCCAAGGGGAAGTCAGGATGGGAGGATTGGATCCAGACATAGTGCAGGTGTTTAAGTGAGATCTATTCAGAAATTTTTTTTAAAACCATTGATATATAATACCTATACCAATGGTTTTTGAAAATTTTTGGTATAATGGTGTGGGGAAGGATGCAAAATCTAGTAGTGACTATCGGCAATGTGGAGTATAGTAATGAAGTGTTGAAAGGTACACATACCATCCACTCTAATGTAGAAAATATATTATTTGATTCTGGATCCACCCACTCCTTTATTTATGAAGAATTTTTTAAGGGTATCTCTAAATTTCCTTAACAATTGGATAATGATTTAGTTGTGACAAATCAAAATGGAATAACAGCCGCATAAAATGTTTATAATTCATCTCTAGTGATGTTTATGGGGAAGTGATTCCTAAAAATTTTATGATCCTTCCTATAGTGTAATTTGATGAGATTCTTGGAATGGATTGGAATTATATATATGAATATAATATCAATTTCATTGGAAGGTAAGTCACATTTCATATTCTGGATCAATATATGATCATATATTTATGTAAGGATAAATATGACCTTCCATTAGAAATTTCTTCCCGATTATAGGCCTTGATTTCTAAAAATGAATGTTTTCTATCTCAAATGGTTGGGGATAAGTTCCTAATTAAGAATAAACCTATTTTATAAGAATTTAAAGATGTATTTATAGAATAATTTCTTGGTTTCCTACCAAATTGTGAGGTTTTGTTTTCAATTGAACTCATCACTAGTGCGAAAAACGTTTTTTTACATTGGTTATTTTTCATTTTTACGTCGGTTTTTAGCCAACGTTAATACGGACGACGTTAAAAATATTGTTTTTTTACATTGGTTATTTAAAAACCGACGTAAAAAACATAACATCGCGGTTTTTATCATGTCGGTTATTAAATAACTGACGTGAAAAACCTAGGGGGGAGGGTTTATCACATCGTTTATTATATAAATGACATGATAATCCAATTCGAGGGGTGTTTATCACGTAGGTTATTTAATAACAGACATGATAAACATGGTGGGGAGGGGTTTATCACCTTAGTTATTATATAACCGACATGATAAACCAATACGGGGGTGTTTTATCACGTTGGTTATTAAATAACCGATGTGATAAACCAGTGCGGGGGGTGTTTATCACGTCGGTTATTAAATAACAGACGTGAAAAACCATTCCATAGATGTTTATCATGTCGGTTATTCAAATAACCGATGTGATAAACCCTTCCCCATTCCTTTATCACATCGTTTATAAAATAACTGACGCAGAAACCAATTTTTTTTAAAAAAATAGAAAGCATTCCTCTGCTCTGCCCAGAAACAACCAGAAACCAAACCAAGAATTCGTACCATAAAAACAAAAGTAGGCCAAAACAAGAACCAGAGCAAAATTAACAATTTACAACGATGACATTTAAAACATACCCCACTAGACACCACCCCCACCCCCTGGACATCCCCCCTCACCCCACTGGACATCCCCCACCACACCCCTGGACACCCCCCACACCTTGGGAATACCCCGACCCCCTGGACAGCCCAAACACCCCTAGACATTACCACCACCCCTATACATCACCCCACACCCATGGAAAACATCCACCCTCATGTATACCCCCACCCACTGGATAACACTCCCACACCCTGGACATTCCTCCCACACCCCTGAAAGAGACCCAAAATTTACCAAAAACATACCATAACCCCCTCACCCCACTGGAATGCCCGGCCACACCCCTGGACACCCACCACACCCCTGTACATCACCACCACCCCTGGATATACCCCCACCATCAGGTATACCCCCACCCCCTATACAACACTCCCACACCCCTGGAGATCCCTCCCACACCCCTGAAACTGACAAAAAAGTTACCAAAAATAGACAAGAACCCCCTCACCCAACTAGAAAGCCCCCACCACACCCCTGGACACCCCACACCCATGAACTGCCCCCACCACTGGACATCCCCCAACACCCCTAGACAACCCCCCACCCTCCTGAACACCCCACCCTTGGAATTTCCCACCACCCCCTAGACAGGCCCCCAAACCCCTGGACACCCCCACACCCCTGGACTACCCCCACCCCACCCCCTGGACAACCCCCCCCCCCCACACCCCTGGACAACCCCCCCCCCCCCCCCCACCCTCCTAGACTGCCCCACCACCCCCTTGACAACCCCCTCACACCATTGGACAACCCCCACTACACCCCTATACACCCCCCTCCCCCACACCACCGGACTGCCCCCCGACCCCCATGGACAGCCCCCACACCCCTGGACATCCCCACCACCCCATGGATAGACCCCCACACCCCTGGAAAACCCCCACCCTCCTGTATACCCCCACTCCCTATACATCACTCCCACACCCCTGGACAACCCTCCCACACCACCGAAACAGACCAAAAAGTTACCAAAAATAGACCAGAACCCCCTCACCCCACTAGACTTCCCCCACCACACCCCCAGACACCCCCCACACCCCAGGACATCACCACAAACCCTGGACATCCCCCACCCTCCTGTATACCCCCCACCCCCTGGACAGCACACCCACACCCCTAGACAGCCCTCCCACACCGTGGAAACAGACCAAAAATTTACCAAAAAGAGGTCAGAACCCCCTCACCCCACTAGACCTCCCCCACCACATCCATGGACACCCACTACACCCCTGGACATCACCAACACCCCCCGGACATCACCCCACCATCTTGTATACCCCCACCCACTGGAAAGCACTCCCACACCCATGGACAACCCTCCCACACCCCTGAAACAGACCAAAAAGTTACCAAAAACAGACCGGAACTCCATCACCCCGCTGGACAGCCCCCACCACACCCCTGGACACCCCCACACCCCTGGACTTCCCCTCCCCTCATGCCTATATAGCCCCCAACACCCCTAGACAATCGTCCCACCCTCCTAGACACCCCCACCCCTAGACTTCCCCACCACCCCCTGGACAACCCCCCACACCCCTGGACAACCCCCACATTCATGGACACCCACCCACACCCCTGGATGGCCCCCACCCCCGGGACTACCCCCACCCTCCTGGACACCCCCCCCCCCCCACACCCTGGAACTTCCCCCCACCCCCAGGAATTCCTCCCACCCTCATGGACACCCCCTCGGGGGGCACACCACTGGAAGGTACTCATCACTCCCACATGTGAAGCTTGATCTATCAAAATGTTTCACATGTGAGATTGATGAGTACCTTCAGTGGTGTTCAGCCCCCCAAGGGATGGCAGCGCCTCCACTCCCACCCCCTGGACAACCCCCCCCCCCCACTGGACTGCCCTCCCACACCCCTAAAAACCCCACTCACCCCACAGGACGCCCCCACACCCCTGGACATCCCCTGGACGACCTCCCAATCCCCTGGACAGCCCTTCCACCCTCTTAAAAACACTCCCCCTGGACTGCCCCCACTCTCATGGAAACCCAAGACCCCCCCCCCCCCACCAGACAACCCTCCCACACCCATGGACACCCCCACCCCACTAAACACCCCCCACATCCTTGGAACCCCTCCCCCAGATGAGAATCCATACCAGAAAAACCATCATAAGTAGACCAAAACAAGAAGTTGAGAAAAATTAGACATTCACAAATATAACATTCAAAACTTACACTCTCAACTTCAAAAAAACAAAATCCAACCTAAAGAACTACCAAATACACAATTACAATGAAAATATTCAAAATTACATTTTACACTACAAATAACTAAAATTAAATCAAACCTGTAAAATAATTTGACCATTCCACTTGTAAGTGTTTGATGTATTGAGCAGTATTGGGTTGAGGGTCATCAAATAGCTACAAATTAAAAGGATAGTAGTTAACGTGTATAATGAATAAATAAAATTGAAATATTATTACAAAGTTTAGAAGGAAATCTTTCCAGGTCAAAGTACACAACTATCCCAATTGTTATTATTTCATACATAAATCTTAACATATAATATCCGCATTCGACGACGCCTTGTTTTTTATGACAATTCTGTTTGAATGAGTGTAAATTAAATATATTATTTTTATGTAATAAATCAAAACGTACAAATTATAATTCGATATTTACCTTCAAATTTACATATTTGATCTCCGCACTCCTTTTCATTGTGTTTTTTTGAAATTAGACCCATCCATTGTTAAAAAATAATACGAATGGGGTAAATTTAAAATTTATTTTAATATATAAAACTATTGAGAAATTGAAACTTACTTATCCAATATTTTCTTAAAACTTTACCTTACATCATCATGGACATAGCATATCCAATAAAGTGTTTTCTCCTGTGGTAAAAATCCCCTAACATCCAATGATCACTGATAAAAGAAAATTTAAGGTTAGTGGTTTTTTATGTTAAATTATAATGAAATATTTTGAGAGAGATGTATTTCATACCTCTCACAAAAAGGCATCATCCAACATTGTGTGACTATATTCTGTTCAAGTCTTTCAGCAATACAATGAATTCTTTAGTCCTCTTCCAATGCACATGCTTCAGGGGAAATCAATTTCAGGTCCATGAATCCATATACACATGTCCACTCATTAATCTCAGAAATTTTATAAGGACACATAAAAAAAATATACATAAGTATACATTTTTAAAAAATATAACCCAGGGAAAATGTGTTAATACTTACATGGAAAAAATTTGCACCACGTTGATGCCCAACATATCTCCATTAACAATCTCCATGATATCAGTTTTCATAATCCCCACAGTTATTGGACGTCCAAAAACCTGAGCTTCCTTTTGAAACTCATAATGACCCACCAAAAAATTTGAATATCTTGATAATCTGTCAAGACTAATAGAATCTGTATCTGATGTCATATCCATTTGTCTTTGTTGTTGTCTATACAATATTTCTTTACCTTTGAAGTATTCCTGTAAAAATAAATAGAAAAATATATTTGTTGTAAAATGATATAACAAATTAAAAGAAAAAAAATAGAAGATATAACATACATACCTCTATGGTAATGAGTCAAGGAAGACTGGATGACCAAATTAAAAAAATGGTCGATACTATGTCCAACTATCGTAACCTCATCTGTAGGTAATGGTAATCGAGCTGATCTATCTATAATATCTTGTACAGTGACCCTCTGATTCTCTACCTCTAATTGTTGATGATGATCTGTATCTCTTATAAAATATACCAACAAATATGAAACTATATGATGTTGAGGATAATCAACATTCAACTCGCAATAATTAGGAAGCTGCAGCAGAGGAGTAGGATAAATAATGGGGTGCGTAGGCTGAGGTGGGGGAGTGGGAGCCAATGGCTGAGGTGAAGGATAAATAATGGGGTCTGCAGGGGGAGGTGGAGGAGTGGGAGCTGCAGTCTGAAATTGTATTTGCATGTCTACAAACATAGAATGTACTGACACTCTAATATTTTCCTCCATCGTTGCCTTAATATTATGAACTTCAGCCTCCAAGGATTCAATTTATTTATAAACACCCTCAACATTAGAAGTTGAAGAACATGGAAACACTATTCTTACCGATACGCCAGCCGGATATCCTCGTACCTGACTAGGATGTTTGGGCTTTCCCAATGTTGCATATAAAATATTTTGCATCCCAATAGCTGTAAATACCCCATGTGGGCTCTTCTCCTCAAGAGAGTCCTATATTAATTAATTTAACATTTCTCTAATTATTGAAATTATATGAATAAAATACTTAACCTAAATAAATAAAATAGATATCTTAAAATCCTCTCAGCTATGATTCTTGATTATTCCGAAAGATATTTCCCTTTTTTTCCCATCCGAGATCTCTTCCATTTTTCATGTCCAGATGGAGGGTATGGAGGGGCCACCTCTCCATATCTTTAAGACTCGGCTCTTAGTTTTTTTATGTTTTCTGCCATCATTTGTTCTTCCAAAAATGCATACCCTCCCTGAGATAAACTATGAGTGTAAACATTTTTAGATTTGATCTTCTGATGAGATTTATGTGTTTTCTATAAATTAAGAATATAAAATCATTAACAAAACATTTATAAGATCATTTATATAAGAAAGATTATGAAAATTTACATTTCCCTTACAAAAAATGACTCTTTTCTTATACTTTCAACAAACAGTCTCCATGTGTCTTGATCTATAAAAGGATATATTCGACATGGATTGTCATGACTCCTATGACCAAAAATGAAATCAGATGAGAGGGTTGAATTAAAATCCCTCCATCTCCTAGAATCCATCAATAAGCATTTCTTCCTGACTCCTCCAGTGTCAGTAATATCAAATGTCATCTGATAAAGAAGAGGTTAAACAAATTATGTATACTAGAAACATTTAATGAGTAGGAAAACAATAGCAAAAGTTCTTACCAAAATCCTCTCCCACAACTGAGAAATTATCGCTTTATCCACACTTCTCCAGTCATCATACAAAATGCTTAATTTGATATTACCCTGATTTGATACAAAACTCTTAAAATCTTTTGCATTTGGACCTCTAGGAAGATCATCCTCATCAAACTCAATGAGTATCCTTTGATCCTACGTACGGGCAAGTGATAATTTTGGTAAACATGTGAAGAATCGTTTACCAACTCTTGAACTCTTTGTTGTAATAGGATCACATGAGGAAGATTGGGGAACATCAAGATGAGCATGAGAATGTTACTCCCTAGAGGTGTGACCAATATGCTCATCTCCAGAATCATGTGGTTGATCAACTGATTGACCTGTCATTATCCTTCAAATAAAAAAACAAACATTAGTTCACAAATATAAAAATTCGAATATTTTAATACTACTGTAATCAAAAAATAGAAAATTTGACTAAGTTACGTAATAGTAAACATTGTTAATATGGTAAACATGTTAAACAATGGTAAAGATGGTAAAGATGGTCAAGATGATAAACATGGTAAACCTGGTAAACCTGGTAAACATGGTAAAGTAGATGCCACTAAACAAAAATAATAGATATATAATTTATTTTATGTTAAACATTATAAAGTAAACTAAACAAACATAAAACAAACAAAAACTTACTTATTTTGTTTTAATACATGTTTTAATAAAGAAAAAACTTTCAATATCTAACATTTTATGAAAAGAATAAATATAAAAAAGAAATAAAAAAATGTTACCTGTTATTTTAGGAATGTACAAATGGATTGTTTTCCCAAATTCCTTCATCGTGATCATTCCTTATGGCACAAACCATGTCTTCAACATGCTCAAAATTATGTTCTGTTAATCTTCCCATGGAATTAGGGATCTCACATAAACCAGCATCATCATCAAGTTCATCGTCACCGACATATTGTTTTTTCCCTTGTAAAAAAACTGCCCACTACATATATGATTGATCTATTACATAGAAAATTTGATTTTCATGTGTTTCTATTATAAAAGAATCAGGTGTGTATTCCAATCTATTCATATTAACAAGTGTCATTACAAATTCATCGTGTCAGACATTGTTGTTACTGATAAACCATTTACAGTTAAAAATAGGAATAATAAATTTAAATAACCAACCTCATATATGTCTTCAATCACTCCATCATATGCACCTGATTTAGAAATTGGGTTTTTTTCCTTAGCACTCAAAAAATTCATTGCTTCTGCAAACACGAATACACCACTATTTTGAACTTCACTTCTGTTGTCCTGAGCAATCATATGAAATGTATAGCCATTAATGACATAACCGGACCATGTTATCACAATTAAACCTGGACCAACCACTATCCATTTTAATGTCTCTGATACATCTGATCTACCAAGCAAGGTGTTTTTAAACCATGACAAAAATGTTTTGTTATGCTCATTAAAAATCCATATTTCTTCCTTCTTTGGATGACATTGTTTCAAATCATTAATATGTAATGTGATATATGGTTGATCATCAGCTATGTTATACAAGATGTATGATTCTAACTTCATTATCAATTAAGCTGACAACAATTTGACTTTCAGGCCACAAATCCCCTTTCCCTCATTATTAACTCATTCATGGTGAGATGGAGGCAAACCTATGTGCTGCGCCGCAGCCTAGTAGCTCGTACAAAACTCTGCAACCTCCATAGAAATATAATTTTCAGTAATGGAGGCTTCAGGTCGATATGGATTCTTAACATACCCCTTCAATATTTTCATATACCTTTCAAAAGGATACATCCAACAAAGATATATATGTCCACAAATATTTATTTCTTGAACCAGATTAATCATTAAATGCACCATTATATCAAAAAAAGTTGGAGGAAAATACATTTCCAAATGAAAATGTATAAAAATTGCATCATTTTCCAAAATGTTCAAAGCATTCACATCAACCGCCTTATTACAAATTTAATTGAAAAAATAACACAACTTCATTATAGTCTTTCTGACACTGATGGGAAATATTACACGTAATGAAACAGGTAGTAGTTGTTGTATCATGATGTGACAATCATGAGATTTCATACCTATCAACTTCAAGTCATTTAATGAGACAAAATTTTTTACATTTGAAGAATAACCTTGAGGAACATTGATATCATGAATACACTAAAAAAAGATAATTTTCTCCCTCTTTGATAATGTATGACAACCCGAGGGAAGAAATGTTCATCTTCCATGACAAGTGGGAGCTAACTCCAAACGTATTCCCATTAATAGTAAGTCTAAACTTTCATTCAACACATCTTTTGTCTTTACATTAATATCTAACAATTTTCCAATAAACAAATCATAGATATTCTTCTCCACATGCATGACATCAATATTATGTTTAACTTCATGATATCTCTAATGTGGTAGCTGAAAAAATATTGGACTTTTCTTCTAAATATGTCTATCATTACCAGATTTCTGTGTCTTTACCAATTTCACATCATGGTTTTTCACCCTCTCAAAATATAGATCATGGGATAAAGTTTTTGGAGAAATATAAATTTCTTGTGAGCCATTGAATTCTCTTTTTTAGGATTCTATAAGAGTGATCCATAGGCAAATCCTTTCGATGAACCATGTACACTATTTTCCTCCCATGATGCAATTGACATTATGACATTTTTTGATCGCAAATTGGACATGCTTTATTCCATTTAACACTATATCCAAACAAATTTCCATATGCTGGGAAGTCATTTATAGTGAACAAAAGCACTGCATGCAGTTGAAAATATTCCATTTTATAATAATCATACATCCTAATACCATCCACCCATAAAAGTTTCAAATCATCAATCAACGGTTATAAGTAAACATCAATATCATTACCGGGTTGCTTCGGACCATAGATCATTATACTCAACATGACATATTTTCACTTCTTACAAACTTCAAGAGAGAGGTTGTAAATTACCAATAAAACAAGCCATGAACTATGTGTGATACTAAGGGTTCGGTATGGATTCATTCAATATGTGCACAACCCTATTATAAGATTTCTAATTTCATTTCCAAATGTAGAATACTGCTCATCAATTTTCTTCCATTGTGGACAATTAGCTGGATGACATATTTTTCCATCACATAACCGCTCATCAGCATGCCATCTTAACCTTTTTGCATCAAGTGAATTAGCAAATAAATGTTTTAAACGATGAATTATAAGAAGATACAAAAATACCTTTTAAGGGATCTTTGTAATCTCTACATCAGCCTGTGATTTTTCTTTCACCTTATTTCGTGATGTCCCACATTTAGGACACTCTAACAGATATTCATATTCCTTCCAATAAATAATATAGTCTTTCGGACATGCATATATTTTCTTGTATCCCGATCCCATATGACATAATATTTTCTTGACCATATAATGTGAATCTGGATGATCATTATATTTTGTAAGAATATCATTCATCAATTGTAGAAACTCTGTAAAACTTCTGTCACTCCATCCATGTTTTGCCCTCAGGTTAATAAATCTTAACACCACCGACGAAACTATAAAATCCTTACAACAAGGATATAATAGATTTTCGGCATCACCATATAGACATGAAATTGTCGGTTCTATCTTAATTTGTTTTTCTTCAATATCGTGAATCATTTCTTCAATTCCATCGGAGTTACCATCTTGCGAATCATCATCATCAGTGACATTCCGTCTAGTTTCACCATGCCAAATACCAGGTCTGTAACTTGGATTAAAACCAAGAAAAATCAGACGATCTTTTGTCTCTCTACTTTTCAATTTCTTCATATTCAATCATTTCTCGCATGGATAGAAAAAAATGTCACTACTTATAACATTTCATTTAGAAAATTCCAAAAAGGCATCAAAACATTCCTCATATTCATTTCTCATTTGATGTGCCGTAATCCAACTTTGAATCATTATTACCTATAACAAATATCAAAATTATACATCATTTTAAGATAAGAAAAATATATGTTTATATGAAAAAATTATAATTTGAATGTAAAAAAATTTTGAAATATAAAACAAATCTATGTGTATTAAAAGAAATAGGCATGAATTTGATTTTAAAAAGAATTTATAGTTAGATATAACAGTTTTAAATTCAATGGAATCAATGAAAACCATGGGGACTCCAATGGTTGATAGAAAATTGGAGAAAATGGAGTAAACTTGAGAATCAAATCAAATTGAAAATAAAAACACGGATGGAGAAAATCACAATGTAAATCCAATCATCACAGAACAATGTGGTTAACATAACTACGCATTTTTGAAAACCACGACATGGTCTCCCCCATAAACCATAATTTTGTCAAAGTTGATGACTGGTCAAAATATATATAACCAAATAGAATCATATTAGAACACTAATATCCATGAAACAATACAATCATCATGTCATAATCTCACAAACCACGATGCAATAGTCAATCCCAACTAACATTAATCCCACACCCCCTTAGACAACCCTTGGACACCACCACCCCCTTGGACAGCCCCGCACCCCCTGGACACCAACTCACCCCCTTGGACTCCCCCTGGAAACCACCTCCCCCTTGGACAGCCCGTCCACCCCCTGAAAACCACCCCCACCCCCTTGGACACCCCATGGACACCAGAATACCCTTGGATAGCCCCCATCCCTCAGGACACCACCCCACCCCCTGAAAATCCCCCCCCCACCCTTGGACACCCCACCCCTCATGGACACCCCCACCCCTCCTAGACACCACCACCCAATTCCTACCCCCATAGACACCCCCTGGACACCCCAACCCTCTGGAAAGCCCCCCCAGAAAACCCCCAAACCCTCTGGCCATTCCCCCACCCCCTTGGACATCCCCCACACCCCCTTAGAAACCCCCACCCCGTGGGACACCCCCCACACCCCTATACTCCCCCCCCCCCACCACCCACCTCCATGGACACCCTGGACACCCCCAAACCTCTAGACATCCCCCCGAACCATCTGAACACCACCCCCACCCCCTTGGACACCCCCTAGACACTACCACCCCCTTGGGAAGACCCCACCCCTCTAGACATCCCCCCACCCTATGGACAACCCCCACCCCTCGAGACAACACCCCCACCCCCTTGGACACCCCCGACCCTCCTAGAAACCACCCCCACCCCTACCATGTTGGACACCCCTCTGGACACCCCCAACCCTCTAGACAACCCGCACCCCCCGGACAACACCCCAAACCCTCTGGACATGCCCCCACCCCTTGGAAACCCCCTCCCCCACCCCCTTGGACAGCCCCCACCCCCTTCGACACCCCCACACCCTTGGACCCCCCCCCCCCACACACACACACACCTAGACTGCCCCCCACCTCCATGGACACCCTGGACACCCCCAAACCTCTGTACAACCCCCTGAACCCTCTGAACACCACCCCACCCCATTATACACCCCCTAGACACCACCACCCACTTGGACAGCCCACACCCCTCTGGGAAGCCCCCACCCCATGGACAACCCCACCCCTCTAGACCGCACCCCCACCCCTCCTAGACACCACCCCCACCCCTACCCCCTTGGACACCCCCTGAACACCCCAACCCTCTGGACAGACCCCCTCGGACAACCCCCAAACCCTATGGATAGGTCCCCACTCCATTGGACAGACCCCACCCCATTAGACACCCCCACCCCATAGGACCCCCCCCCCCCCCACACACACACCCTTGGACTCCCCCCCCCCACACCTCCATGGACTCCCTGGACACCCCCCAACCCTCTGGATAGCCCCCCGAACCCTCTTAACACCACCCCCACCCCCTTGGACACCCCCTGGACACCACTACCCCTTGGACAGCCCCCACAACTCTGGACATCCCCCACCCCTGGATAGCCCCCCACCCATCTAGATAGCACCCCCAACCCTCCTAGACACCCCACCCCTCCTGGAAACCACCCAACACCCTACCCCTGGGGCACCCCCACCCCTCTGGACAGAACCCCACCCCCATGGATAGCCCCCCCCCCCCACGACCCACCCCCTTGGACACCCCACCCCCTTTGACACCCCCAACCCTAGGACCCCCCCCCCCCCACACACACACACCCCTGGACTCCCCCCCCCCCACCTCCATGGACACCATGGATAGCCCCCAGCCCTCTGGACAGAGCCCAACCCCCTAGACATCCCCCAACCCCCTGGACAGCCCCCAACCCTCTGGACATCCCCCTAGAACCATCTGATTTAACCTCAAGATACTAGTTTTGGCATATCTAGGTATTTTAACCTCAAGATACTAGTTTTGGTATCATTCCATTCTTCAAAATGAGAACCATGAACTATATCTCCTACTAGTCTAAAATGCTCTATTTTTCAATGAATCGGGTTTTCATAGCATATGAAGACTGATAATAGTTTATGGAATAACAAAAAAAGGTACCCAAAATAAAAACAACCAAGGATCAAAAACAAACATTCCACCATGAAAAAACTATATATACTTATAAAATAAATCACATTGGTACACGGAATGGGTGTATCACAATGGTTTAGATATAAATTTCATTGATATAGGAGAATGAGATCATTAGTGGTCAATGAAAACAAATGTTACCATCAATGTAGGGAATCCGCAAAACAAAAACAAGCGAAATAGAAGTAGGTGAGGATTAATTGAATATTGAGAGTCGATCTAATAGATAATGTGATAATAAATAAGATGAATATGGAAAAACAATGTAAGAGGGTCTGAAATTGAAGAATCTTACCTAGTTTAAACAAAAAAATTGCAGAACGTAAATATAGACTATCCAGGAAAAAACGAACGAAATAAAGTCGTGGGAGGCTTACCTGAGTGTTGTGAGTGGAGATGATAGATCTGAGGATAGTAAAGATGAAAAACAATGCTGGAAAAACGTGTTTAACGAAACGATGTCGAAGAGTCGATACTAGGTTTTTCGCGCGAGAGAGACGAGTCAGAGGTCTGTCGATCGAAAAATCATAAATGACAATCCACGAGGCGTGATAAATGTTTTAAATGTTGTATAATGTCAGTTATTTAGTAACAGACTTTATAAAATATTTTTCATTACATTTATAATGTCAGTTATTATAATAACTGATGTTATAAATGTATCAGATACCGTATTTTTTACGTTGGTTATTTTATAACCGACGTCAAAAAAGCCGTGTGTTGGTTTTTTACGTCGGTTATTCTATAACCGACCAAAAAAACACATCAGAAACCAAAATATTTTGCGTCAGTTATCAAATAACCGATGTCAAAAAGGCCTCAAATTCTGTATTTTTTACATCGGTTATTTTATAAACGACGTAAAAATTTCATTAGATACCTCTTTTTTTAGGTCAGATATCAAATAACCGACGTAAAAAATTTACTCTCAGTATTTTTTGTGTCGGTTATAAAATAACCTATGTAAAAAACCACATATCACAGATTTTCAGATTGTTTATAATAACCGACGTAAAAAGTGGTGATGTTAAAAACATTTTCTGCACTAGTGCATATTGGGTGCTATTCCTATCTCAAATACACTGTATAGACTTCCCCCAATTGAGATATTTAAATTGAATATGAAACTAATAGAGAGTCTTGGTAAGGGATTCATAAGCCCTAGTGTACCACCTTGGGGTGAACATGTTCTGCTTGTTAAGGATAATTTGGGATCAATGAGAGTATTCATTTATTATAGAGAACATTACAATATCACCATCAAGAACAAATATTCTCATCCCCGCATTAACGGCCTAATAAAACAACTACAAAAAATTTAATATTTTCCCATGTTTGATCTTCATTCAGAATATCAACAATTATGGGTCAAGAAGGATGATATACCAAAAGAGGTATGCTATATAGGGTATGGACAATATGAATTTATTGTGATTTCTTTTGGTCTTACTAATTCCCCAACTATTTTTATATATCTAATAAATAGTGTATTTAGATACTAACTTGATCAATTTTTGGTAGTTTATATAGAAGATAGTCTTATATATTAAACAAACAAGGAAGTTCATGAAGATGACATGAGAATTGTATTAAATATCCTGACAAAGGATAAGCATTATGAAAAATTTACTAGGTGGGAATGTTGGTTTTAAAATTTTTATTTTTGGGTCAGATAATATCAAGAGAAGGGATATCTATGGTTCCAGGAAATACAGAAGTTCTTTAATGTTGGAAGAGACCAACAATGGAAACTAAGATCTGATTTTTTCTTTTATTGGCTACATATTATTTACTTTTGGTGAAATATTTCTCAAGATTATCTAATCCAATCACAGATTTGAATCAAAATGGTTTTAAGTTTGTGTGGATGGTGTAATGTGAAAAAAATTCATGTAGCAGAAAAGAATGTTTCCCAGTGCACATGTGCTCACAATACATTGTATTGGAGAATGTTTGGTGATCTACTATGACGTATCCAAGATGGAACTGGGATGTGTTATCATGAAAAATGATATGCTGATATCTTATGCCTCGCAACAATTGAAAATCCATGAGAAAAAATACCCAACTCATTATTTGGAGTTAGATACAGTAATCTATTCACTAATGATATGGACGCGTTATCTTTAAAGTGAAAGGTGTGATATTTATACTGATCATAAAGACATAAATTATATTTTCACACAAAATGATTTGAATATGAATCAATGAAGATGGTTAGATTAGATTTAAGTTTATTACTGCTCAATATATTACCACCATGGGAAATAGAACAATGTGGAAGATGCTTTGAGTTGAATGGAACTTTCTATCCTAACTATGATGAGGATCACAAAAGGCTCAATATTTATGGATTTGTAAAAAATAGTTCTTGAAATTTTAAAGGAAGGGGAGAAATCATATCATTCTCAAATAAATTTCCAACGATCTATAAAAGTGAAGATTAAGGAGGTATAGAAGGAAGATTTAGAGCTACAAAAGAAGGTGAGAAATGTTCCTAAATTCATCCTTGATTGTGATGGAAAAATTATTCTCAAGAACCAAGTATCTATTCATCCCATAGAAAAATTAAATAATGAGTTATTTTATGAGGCCCATATTTCTTTATTATTTATTCATCCTAGAAGAAAAATGATGTATAGGGACCTACAATTGTAATTTAGTGGGATGTTATGAAATGATATATTTATGAAAATGCCAATTGATGCATAAATTTTCATCATGTAAAGCATTAAAGACATAAGTCTAAGTGGATGTTATAACCATTACCTATACTGGAATAGAAATGTGAAAACATCACTATAGACTTTGTCATTAGCCTTCCCTAAATATCTAATGTCCATAACTCTATATAGGATATAGTTGATTTCCTTACATAGCTGGCCCTCTTAATTGTTATTATATATTATTACACTCTTGGTCATCTTTCAATGATATATGTAATATTAGTGGTAAGATTTCATGGTGTACCACTTTTTGTTATATCTAATCAAGATATGATGTTTTCCTAGAAATTCTTGTGAAGTCTTCCACAGGTTCTAGATACAGAGTTGTCTTTTAGCACTGCTAGTCATCCTCAGACTTATAGTCATCTTTAGAGGACCATTAAAACTCAAAAATACATTTTGGGAGCTTTCTCTATTGATTTAAAAGGTTGTTTGGGTCAAAACCTACCATTAGAGGAATTTTATTTCAATGATAGATTCCACTCATGTATTTATATGACTCTTTGTGAAGCCCTTTATGGAAATAAGTGCAGAACGCTGACCTAATTGGATGAAATGGGGGAAATAAAGAGATTAGGGCCTGATCTTGTTGATGAAATAGAAGAAAAGGTTAGATCTATTCAACAACACATAAGTGTAACTCAAAGTAAAAAAAGTAATGCTGACAAGTGACAAAAAGACCAAGAGTTTGATGTGGGTGACAAGGTGTTTCTTTGAATATCTCCTTGGAAGAGTGTAATGAGATATGGAATTAAGGGAATGTTGAGCCCTAGGTATATAAGTCCTTTTGAAATTATGGATCTTTATTGGAAGGTATCTAATTGATTTTTACTTCCAAAGAATATATATCATGTTCATTATGTATTCCTTGTGTCTATCCTGAAAAACTACATACATGATCTTTCACATGTACTAAGATCAGAAGACATACCACCAGAGAAAGATATTTTTTTCAAATAACATCCGATATAAACTCGGGATCATAGTTAAAAAAATATATGGAAAATGACCACTCACTTTGTTAATGATTTATGTTGGAACCACACATTTGAGGAAGCTGCAGGGAACTTGAGTATGTGATGAGGAAGAGGTATCCCCTTCTGTTTCTATCCATGTTATGAATTTTGAGGGTGAAATTCAGTTTAAGGGGGGTAGAATGTAACACCCGAATGCTTTTATAAGTTATTTTCTTTAAATAATTTTAATTCTTCAATAGCTTGAATTCGATGAAATCATGAGTTTAAGTGAACCGCGATATGCCATTAATATAAAATGGTTGTTGTAACCTAGATTTTTGGTTATTAAGAATAAATATAACTAACTTATAAAAATGTATTGCAAATGAAAAATATAAATTAATTTTATATTTTTATTTTTTAAAATTGATTTATAATAAGTAAATGAAATTAATGAAATAGATTTTTTAGTTTTTTAATAAAATATTTTTGATATTCATCCAAAAGATATTTTTTTAATATGGTATGAATAAACATTATTTTTTTACGAAAACATATTTTTTTCGAATGTGAAATTTTAGCGCATTTTAATAGAAACCCCTTTTCAACGAAAAAATTTGACACATTAAAAATTTTCATATGATGACATAAACATGTTATTTGGAAGTAGGATATAAAAAATTTGTTTTGGATGATTTTTTGATATTTTTCTGATAACTATAACGGTTTGATGAATTCTAAAAATACAATAAATTTTAATTGAAAACAACTTTTTTCCTCAATATAATTTATATTGTTAAATTATAATATTTCATAGTTTTAAATAATTAATATAATATAGTTTTATTTTTCTATATAATTTATGTCATAGGAATTAATTTTATGTGGAATTTATATGTAAAAAAATTTCAATCTATTGCAATGGTTTATCTTTTCAAAAATGTTCTCTAATTTTGACATTAGGATTAGCTTTAAATTAATTAATAAAACTTCTTCGTTTTAAATTTTTAAAAATGGATTCCATAATTAGAATCATAAAGCCCAAATTATATAAATATCTTTATTTTATTTTTGGTCATTATGAAAAGTAACATCAGTAAATTTTATGAATATGGTAAAAGGCTAAATCCAGTAACAAAGGCTAAAAATAATATTATGAAATAACCTAACAGTTGTATTAATATAATTGGTTAGTTTTTTAACCTAAATCATCCTTGGTTCCAAATGGTGTCCTTTGGAATCCACTTGGATGAGATTAGTACATTTAATTTATTTTATATACAAATAATTCAAATAGGTCTTAATAAAATTTTAATAACTATATCATATTTAATATAATGTCATACAGAAGATTATTTTGATTATAAATAGTCATTTTAAATCTGAATTGTTTTTATTTATCATGATAATTTATTTTTAAATTTTAGGAAAAAAATAATTACATTAAAGACTTAATTTTTTTTTATTTAACTATTATTTAATTGATTAGAGATCAATAAATTAATTAATAAAAATGTGATAATAAGCATTAAAAGACCCAAAAAATATTAACAAATCTTATTGTCTGAGTATATAGAAACCACAACCATCCCAGTTTCTTGTTAATTACCATTTTAAGCCTTAAGGAATATATAATAAGACATATTATTTTATTTAAAGTGATGGTAAACATGTCACATTCATGATTAAAAGAGTTTAACATTTTTAATGATGTATTTTGAAGAATATATATTTGAATTAATGAATTATTATAAAATCTAGAATATTTATATTCATCGTGGTGTTTGATTTTAATTTTTTATTCAATAAATATGTGTATTAAATAATTACCATAAATTTATGTTGTAATTATTTTATTAATGGAGATAAGAAATAAAACTTATTAAAATATTAAAATAAATATAATTTTGGATAATTAATATATCCAATGAATTTTATATATGAAATATACGTCTTTGAAATATAATGTAATATTCAGTTTGAATTTATCTTCTTATTTTAAAATTTTAATAAATCAATGAAATTAATAGTGTCCAAATTGACAATATTGATTATATATCAAAATAATGTTTTATTAAATTATATAATAAATTATTTTTAAAAAATTTAGAATCATTATTATATGATATAAAATGTTCTTAGTTATATATTTATGGCCTTTTTTTAATCAAATAAGTAAATATTGAACAATTCTAATATTAAATTTTTGTCATTGTAGTTAAGAAAGTAATTATAATAAAAAAGTGTTAATTAAATTGATAAGGTCAAAATTGATGGAAAAAATTTCCCAAAATTTATTTTTTTGATTATATTAAAAAATTATCTTATATAACCTTCTAAATTAAGACATTTAGGAGTTTTTTAGGTAGTTTTTGATTTTATAGTAAAATAATCTCTTTGGATTTTCCCAAAGTGTCACTCAAATAATCTATAAAAGGGAAACTCCTCCCTCACCTCTTAACTGCATATTGATCCTTAAATATCATCCAAACCCTACCCATTGCCTTTTTAAACATCCCAAGTATCATTTTATAGGTTCTTTTATTCTTCAAATACCAACTCTAGTGCATTATGAGGAGATTTAGAGGGAGCATTAAAAAGAAGAGGTAATCTCGTCTATTGATTCTTTCAATATTCATGATTATTCTACATCTTCTTCACTAGTTTTTTCATTAAAATTTAATAACACTAGTATCACTTATATTTTGAGATGTTATTATCCTTAAAAATCATTCATATTCTATCTTTATCCATCCTACAAGAAAATAAAATCATCGCGCATGTGTATGTATGACTTACCATATCAACGTCGTGGTGTCATCTATTTTTCACCACCAGCTTAATTGGATGGATATAATGATAGAAATTATAACTATATATTATTATTATGACATTAATTTTATTCTGAAATATTATTAACCATCCACTTTAGTAACATTAAATAATTATGGGAATGATATTGTCGCTTGTGCGTACATATGTCCTATGGTCTCCACGATGTGATGTCATTCATTATATGTGATCTTCAGTAAATCATGATTATATAAATGAATTTAATGAATTAATATTTCATATATAATAATATTATTATTATTCTATAAATGATATACCAATAACCTATGAATATGAAAAAGAAATTTTACGATAATATATGAATATGAAAATAAAGTTATGGATGAGTAATAATGTTACTAATAGAAGGATGATAATATCATCATATACGATATTATAAAAATTAATATGATAGTGAAATAAGTCAATTACATTATTTAAATCATCATACGGGATTTTCGGATACATAGAAAGAAAATCAGACCTAAGGTAAGGGATAATTTCCCAATCTATGCTCACCCATTCATATGTTTCTTTTCCCCATGTCATGAATAAGGGTATTAAGTAATTAATGTCAAAAAGGGGTCTAGTTATGACTAAATAAGTGAGAGATAATTAAGATGAGTTATGAACCAGTTGTTTAGGTTTCCCAATTTCTAAGGACACTATACCAATAAGGTTCTATCATGGATTTGTTATATTTTTTTAATGAACATCCTCTAATTTTTAAGTAATATCAATGTATGTAATGTATGGGGCATTATAATACACATAAGAAAGTATAACAACAACCCTTAACATTCAATGTTATCATGATTTCCATTTCCTTTATTTATTAAACTGTCAACAATTCATATTGACCCGAATTTCTTAGTTGAAAACCCTTTTTCATAATTGAAATCTAGGATAGTGGCGAAAGATCACGTTCGCATTATATCACAAGAAGGTAGAGAAATTAGAACATGACATTCCTCCAATATTCTATCTTTCAATAAGTGAAGGACCTCGGGACACCCTGAGAGGGGAGGGGTGAATCAGGGTGACCAATTTTTATTTTTAAAGTGATGGATCTTGTTACCACATTGGTAGGAACTTGTTGAACCTGTATGAAGATTATGAATAGAAAGAAAACATTCACATGCACAGAGAAGACACAACCCTTTTTACTTGGTTCACCACTAAGGGCAACATCCAAGGAGCATACGCTGACAGGTTGTCGGTCGTACCAAAAACCACTATGCTTCACTAGCTGTAGATTACGCAAGTTCGGGTACAGTCACTCTGTCCCACGCTCACTGCCTTTACAAAGGTTCTGAGATAGATCACTGCTTCCCTTGGGTCACTCCCGTAGACTCCCCCTGGCTTACTACCGTTGGTGAAGTCACACTCAGTTTATAGACATGAAGGTCTCTTCAATTGAATGTCATGAAGTTCATTGTCTCCTGTTCAGCATGAGACTTTTATTGCATCAGAGTCCTGTGTTTAATGCTCTCTTAAGCTCCAAATTCCAACCACTGAGCAAAAACCCCTTTTCTGTTGTCCACAGGGCAAACAACCTTTGGAAAAGGCCTTCACAAAGTACCCTACTTCACGAGGCTCCCAATTTTGCAAAGCTCAAACAAGACTTCACAGAGCCCCTGCCATTTCGCGAAGCTCAATCGCGAAGAACAATCGCGAAGCACACTCGCGATGCTCCAGCCTTCTCAAAGCTTGGAAATCGCGAAGATCCTGCCACATCGTGAAGCTCACTGAGCCAACGCGGGGTGAACTGTTTTTCACGGAGCTGGGAAAGTCGCCGCGAAGCTCCTGCCTCTTCGCGAAGCACGCTGCCTTCGCGAGAGACCTTTGCGAACCGAGAGAAAAGGACTTTCTCTGAAATTCTCTCTATCTCTCTTGAGGGGGCCGGCCTCTATTTATAGGCAATTCCACCGACCCTCGTCCCTTCCACGCGAAGTCAACGACACGTCATCTCAAATCGCGAAGCACCAATGTTTCTGCTGGAAATCTGTCCAAATCGCGAATCTCCACAACAATCTTCCGTTCGCGGAGCTTGACGTAGTCGCGAAGAATCACAGTCAACATACCTTCGCGACAGCGCCGCGAAGCTCCCTTCGTGAAGCCCTTCATCACCGCGAAGCACTTCAACTCTGCCGTTCGCGAAGCTTTGACGTAATCGCAAAGACTCACCACCTCCATTCTTCTGGTCTTCGCGATTTCCAAACCATGCATCCTCTCTTCGCGAAATTCATGCCTTTGCCATATTAAAAAATGATCTTCTTGGAAATCCTATTTTCACGATGCTCGCCGATTTCCAGATTTTGGACCCCAAAAATTTGGCAAACACTAGGAAATGACGCCACCTTCAATACTGTTTTCTTCTTGAATGGTATGATCTCTTTGCTGGTACACGAGCCGAGCTTCCATTGAGGATTGACAAAAAACACAAACCACACTCCAAATCATGCATAGAAGATCATGGTTCCAACAATCTCCCCCTTTGGGTTTGTTGGCAATCAGAAGAAAAATTCCATAGATCTCCATCAATGTTAAAACCAAAAACCGCAGGAATCAACCCAGCCAACACTCTAAGTCTACGTGAGAAATTCTCGGTGTAGAAAACAAGAGAGGAGGCTTGAATTGGGTTCCACTATGTTCCTTCTCATTCTTCTCATCACAGAAGTTTTCCTGAATTTTTTCCCTTCTCCTTTCTCCCCCATTGACAATAAATCCAAAGACCAGTAAAAATTTTCACGTTCAACTCAAATAATACTCCCCCTGGATAGTATCTCCCCCATAAACCTGCATCATATCCATAAACAGATTAAAACAGTTATAACAAATGGGGAGAGGGGTACTCCATAACCTCCTTATGCACTGGGAGGTGGTCGAACACCGAGGTTCAACCGATGCTTCTCAAACACAACCGCTGACAGTGGCATTGTCAGGATATCAGCCACTTGCTCATCTGTTCCCACATGATCCAATCTAATCACGCTTTTCTCAACTTTCTCTTTGATAAAGTGATACCTGATTTCAATGTGTTTTGTACGAGAATTCTAAACAGGATTCTTCGTAAGATCAATTTTGCTCTTATTGTCACAGTAAATCCCCATTGGATGCGTCACCTCATCACCAATGTCAGTTAATTGCTGCTTCATCCATAGCAGTTGAGTGCATGCCTTTGTGGCGGAGATATACTCAGCTTCAGCAGTACTAAGAGAAGTACTTTCTTGTTTCTTTCTCAACCAGCCAACACATTTCTGCCCAATATAGAAAGCTCCACCACTAGTGGACTTTTTGTCTACTACATCACCAGCCCAGTCAGCATCAAAAAATGATGATAATTCACTATCCCTGCCTGCAGTAAAAAATAACCCGAAGTTATGTGTGCCTTGAATATAGCTCATGATTCTTTTTACTACTGCCATATGTTCCTCCTTTGGATTACTCTGAAAGCGGGCTGCAAGGCATGTTGCAAAGACAATATCTTGCCTTGTCGCTGTCAGGTATAGTAGGCTTCCAATGATCCTCCTGTACATGGTGGGATCAACAGAGTTCCCATCCTCATGCTTTCCAAGTTTAGTTCCAACTTCAATTGGAGTTGACATTGGTTTGGAGTCTTGCATATTGAACTTCTTCAGCAACTCTCTTGCATATTTTTCTTGAGAAATGAAAGTGTATTCCTTATTTTGAATCACTTGCAGCCCCAATAAATATGTGAGCTCCCCAATCATAGACATTTCAAATTCTGATTTCATGTGGTTAGAAAATTCATCCACTGATTTCTGCCTGCTGCCACCAAATATGATATCATCAACGTAGACAAGAACCATGAATTGATCTTTTGGAGAATTCTTCACATAGAGATTGTGATAAACTCCTCCTCTTTTTAATTCCAACTTCTTGAGATATGAGTCTAGCCGTGAGTACCATGCTTGTGGTGCCTGCTTGAAACCATATAGGGATTTCTTCAGTTTGCAGACCTTTGTTTCATTAGTACCCAAAACAAAGCCCACTGGTTGTTCAATGTAGACTTCCTCTTCGAGTACACCATTCAAGAGCGTTGTCTTGACATCCATTTGATATAATTTATATCCTCTTTGGAGTTCCATGGAAAGGAAAAGCCTGATTGACTCCAGTCTAGCCACTGGAGCAAAGGTTTCTTCAACATCAATGCCTTCAATCTGAGAGTATCCTTTACATACCAGTCGTGCCTTGTTTCTGATGACACTTCCATGCTCATCAAACTTATTTTTGAAGATCCATTTGGTACCAATCACATTGTGACCTTCGGGTCTCTGGACAAGATCCCATGTCTGATTCTTGTCAATCTGATCTATTCATCATTCATGGCTTTCACCCAAGATTTATCTTTTGCATCTTATTCGAATGAGGATGGCTCTACAACTGATAGAAATACAGATTGCATGGTATTCCTCATCCTTCTTGTTTGAGTGGGTGCACTCCTGTCCCAAATTATGTTGGATGGATCAATCTCATCTCTTCGATTTCTCCTGCGAGGTTTAGTAGTATTCTCTTTAGCCATTGTTTCTTCTTCATATTCTTCTTCTGAGTCAACATCTTGATGTGACTGCTGAGTGTTTTGAACAGCTTCCTCTATTCCTGAATTTGTATTTTCTTCACGTTCACATTATTCCTGACTTTATATCACATCATCATATGGCGTCCTTGAAGCATTTGTGGTTTTCTCTACAATTATCTTAACATCACTTCTTTCCACAATCCATCCCAAACGCTTGTTGAAACATTTGTAGGCTTTTCTTTTCATTGAGTAACCGAGGAAAATTCCTTCATCTGCATTGTCACCATACTTCCCTTGATTTCCTTCTTTGTTCCTGATGATGCATTTACTTCCAAAGACACGAAAGTATTTTAGAGAAGGCTTCCGTCCATGCAATAATTCATATGGTGTCTTCGTCTCACCCATATAAAGTCCTGTTTGATTCTGAATGTACACTACAGCTTGAACATCCTCTTTCTAGTAATGTCGTGGGATACGACTCTCAATCAACATTGTTCGTTCCATGTTGTTCACCTGTAGATTCCTACGTTCAACAACTCCATTTTGTTGTGGAGTTCTCACAGCAGCTACCTCATGCTGTATCCCATGCTTCTCCAGATAATTCTCAAATTCAATGGACGTGTATTCTCCTCCATTGTCAGATCGCAACACTTTGATTGTTCGTCCAGTATCATTCTCGACGATTCGCCGATATGTTTTCATGCAGTCAAGGACTTGTCGTTTCATGTGAATGACCATCACACATGCCATTCTACTGTAATCATCTATGAAAAGGACAAAGTACCTTTCTCCATGAGTTCTGGCAACATTTATTGGCCCACAAACATCTGTATGAATCAGATCAAGAAGGTGAGACGCTCTTTTCTTCTTTGGTCGATATGAACTGCAGACCAGCTTCCCACACATACAAGCATCACAAGATTTTTCACGCTCACGCTTCAGGTTGGGAATGTCCATGAAAATTCTCAATTTTTATATTTTCTCCATGTCTTGTTGATTGATGTGTCCCAGTCTCCGATGCCACAAATTGTTTTCTTCTTCAATAGTCATGTAACATACATTTTCTTCACTATCAACTTGATACAAGTTGCCTTCTGTTCTGCATCCCTTCATAAGAGAATTTCCAGTCTTTCCCTTGATAGTGCAGCCTTTCTGATTAAACGTGACTATAAGTCCTGATTCACAGAGTTGACTCACGCTGAGGAGATTATGACGTAGGCCATCTACGTAAAGGACTTCAGTCTTCTTTAGCTCTCCATTAGCTAATTCGGTACTTCCACTCCCTTTGATTTTCAGAGCCCCATCATTACCAAATCTTACTGTACCATCGACATTCCTTATGATATTCGTTAGTAGGCCGGCATTACCTTTCATATGAGATGAACAACTGGTATCCAGAATCCAGGTACTATTGTTCTTTGTAGCTTGGAGGACCACCTCTGCAAGGTTGGATTTCTCAATCTTCTTCATTTCCTTCCATGAGACATTAGATCGAGTATAAAGAACTGATGGTCTTTCAATTATCTCTTCTGCATACCCAGGTTCTTCATAGTCAAAGTCTTCTTTGAGAGGTGAAAACCTATTTGAAAGAGAAACACTATCTTGCTGACGAGACTTGAATTGTCTTGAACTTCAGTATGAGGTTTCCATGTCCCTTCTCTGCCTGCAATTAGCGGCCTTATGACCAAAGTTAGAACATAAAAAACAATATCCATAGAAATTATTTCTTCTATAAGAATTAGGATATGAAATTGTTCTCCTTTTTTGAGCTTCTATATCTTCTCCATTCATATATCTTCTCTCCTCTTCACAATATGACATGGTATGGCCCAAATAGCCACAGAACTGACACTTCATGAAAGGAAATGTCTTCTCACTTGAATTTCACCTCATACCTTCTTCCTTGGGAGAATAGTAAGACTGTCTGTCATTTCTGAATGTTTGAGGATAATTTGTAGGTTCCCTTTTAGTTTGGGTTGAGGTTTCCTTTTTTGGAATTCCAGGAAACGTTTCAGCATGTTCAACTTTCATCTTATCTTTCTTTTGGGTCTTTTCACTTCCAGCAGTTGATGTCTCAGCCTCACAGCCAATTCCACTCTTTCCCATGCAATCAGGTATTTGATTACTCAAGATTTTTCCAACCCCATCTGAACCACACATGGATCTTTCTAGTAATTCTGCATCTGAGAATCTTCCAAACTGTATTTTCTTCCTCGATTCTTTTGGAACTGATTCAGTCTCCAGTTTACTCCTTAGAGTAACTACTTCCTCCTCAAGACCATCAGTAGTCTTGGATTTTTCATCCAGTATGGAGGTGAGGTCATTGATGACCTTAGCCTGCTCTTCAATTCTCAGCTTCATATCTACTACATCATCATTACTTTCAATTATTTTAGACTGTACCTTCACAAATTCTTCTAGTCATCCAATTTTAGCTTCATGTTGATCAACATATTCAGTTGATTCTTCTACAATTGATTTCCACTTATTGCAGCTCTTACATTTAATCTTGAGCTTACTAACCGCATCCTTAAGTTGCATCTCAGGATCTACACATGTTCAAAGTTGTTTTTCTCCTTCAGTATCTTCTGGATTTTTAACAGTGGCCATCATAGAAGCATGGTTCCCAGTTTTGAATTCTGGTTCTTCTTCATCACAGAATTCATTATCATCTTCTTTCTCTTCACAGACAAAACTCTTCCTTTGCATTTTCTTACCAGATTTGAAGTCCCCCTTTTTTAAGAACCTTATCTGAGGCTTCTTGAAGCTTTCATCCTCACTATCTTCATCATTGATCATTTTTAAACACTGAGAGGCAATGTGCCCAACTTTTCCACAACGGAAACACGCGAGAGGTAACTTCCCTTTGAATTTCCCTTTCCCCTTCTGAAACTTCATTGAAATGAGGGAAAGAATTCCTTTTTCTTCGTCAACTTCACCGCTACTATCCTTTGAGATTTTCAGTTTATCCATGGCCTTGAATGCCATTTCCTTTCTCACCCAAGTCGTAGAATCTTCAGGTTTGACTCTCATTTCATATGCTACCAAACTGCTGAGTAGATCATCTAGAGAAGGTTTGGAAAGATCTCTTTCCTCAAGGGCTGACACCTTCGCATTATAAAGAGGTGGAAGTCTTCTCAATATTTTCTTTACAATATCAATGTCTTTGATTTCTTCGCCTAGACCCCGAATAGCTCCATCCACTTCAGTAATTCGATTGAAGAAAGAGTCTGCATTCTCGTCTGGATGCATCTTCAGATCATCAAACCGATTGTGCAGCACTTGTAGTTTCTCCTCATTCACTTTTCTATCACCTTCATAAATATTCTCAAGTTTATCCCACATGGATTTTGCTGAGGTGCAGTTCATCACCTTTAGGTAGATCTGATCAGAAAGGGCTGTAGTGAGTGCATTCTGTGCTTTAGCATCTGCATTAAGAAGTTTCCTGTCAATTTCAGTCATAGAAAGGCCTGTTGGATCAGTGACTTGTATTCCTTGCACAGTAGAAAAGAGAACTTCCATTACAAGAGATCTCAGATGAGATCTCATTCTGTTCTTCCAGATCTGGAAATTTCTTCCATTGAAGGGAGGGACTCCCCTAACATTGACCGCATTTTCCATAACGAAAACAAAGGTCTGATTCAACACCAGCAACCTTTACCCTCTGATACCACTTGAAGGACCCCGGGACACCCTGAGAGGGGAGGGGTGAATCAGGGTGACCACTTTTTCTTTTTAAAGTGATGGATCTTGTTCCCACGTTGGTAGGAACTTGTTGAACCTGTATGAAGATTATGAATAGAAAGCAAACATTCACATGCACAGAGAAGACACAACCCTTTTTACTTGGTTCACCACTAAGGGATACATCCGAGGAGCATACGCTGACAGGTTGTCGGTCGTACCAAAAACCACTATGCTTCACTAGCTGTAGATTACAGAAGTTCAGGTACAGTCACTCTGTCCCAGGCTCACTGCCTTTAGAATGGTTCTGATATAGATCACTGCTTCCCTCGGGTCACTCCCGTTGACTCCCCCTGGCTTACTACCATTGGTGAAGTCACACTCAGTTTATAGACATGAAGGTCTCTTCAATTGAATGTCATGAAGTTCATTGTCTCCTGTTCAGCATGAGACTTTGCTTGCATCAGAGTCCTGTGTTTAATGCTCTGTTAAGATCCAAATTCCAACCACTGAGGAAAAACCCCTTTTCCGTTGTCAACAGGGCAAACATCCTTTGGAAAAGGCCTTCACAAAGTACCCTACTTCGCGAGGCTCCCAATTTTGCAAAGCTCAAACAAGACTTCGCAGACCCCCTGCCATTTCGCGAAGCTCAATCACGAAGCTCAATCGCGAAGCACTCTCGCGATGCTCCAGCCTTCTCAAAGCTTGGAAATCGCGAAGATCCTGCCACATCGTGAAGCTCACTGAGCCAACGCGGGGTGAACTGTTTTTCACGGAGCTGGGAAAGTCGCCGCGAAGCTCCTGCCTCTTCGCGAAGCACGCTGCCTTCGCGAGAGACCTTTGAGAACCGAGAGAAAAGGACTTTCTCTGAAATTCTCTCTATCTCTCTTGAGGGGGCCGGCCTCTATTTATAGGCAATTCCACCGACCCTCGTCCCTTCCACGCGAAGTCAACGCCACGTCATCTCAAATCGCGAAGCTCCAATGTATCTGCTGGAAATCTGTCCAAATCGCGAAGCTCCACAACAATCTTCCATTCGCGGAGCTTGACGTAGTCGCGAAGAATCACAGTCAACATACCTTCGCGACAGCGCCGCGAAGCTCCCTTCGTGAAGCCTTTCATCACCGCGAAGCACTTCAACTCTGCCATTCGCGAAGCTTTGACATAATCGCGAAGACTCACCACCTCCATTCTTCTGGTCTTCACGATTTCCAAACCATGCATCCTCTCTTCGCGAAATTCATGCCTTTTCCATATTAAAAAATGATCTTCTTGGAAATCCTATTTTCGCGATGCTCACCGATTTCCAGATTTTGGACCCCAAAAAATTGGCAAACACTGGGAAATGACGCCACCTTCAATACTGTTTTCTGCTTGAATGGTATGATCTCTTTGTTGGTACACGAGCCGAGCTTCCATTGAGGATTGACAAAAAACACAAACCACACTCCAAATCATGCATAGAAGATCATGGTTACAACAATAAGAATATTTTTACACAAAATTTTAGACTCTATTTATACTGTTGATAGCTCGACCATGAGAAGAAATTTATAGCGTACAGATCTATGAAAAAACTAAATAAGTGTTAGAGAAAAATGATATGGAAAATAAGTTACAAATTGTAGATAAAATGAGGAAAATTTAAATAAAAATAAGAATATATATTGATTTAATGTGGTAAAGAACATATGTATTATTAGGATGGCATATTATATGAAAACAAACAATACCTTATCAGTGAATTCTGAGATATAGCCTCAAATTCCCATCTCTCACGAGCATGGGCATCTTCAAACAAACCGCCCCAACTAAAAAAAGTAATCTACCTATATAAGAAAACAATTCTTATGTGAGTAATACTAAAAAATTAAATTAAATATAAATATGAAACAATCCACTACTTCTATAGAAGTAAAATCATCATGTTTTGTGTGTACATTCTTCAATCAAGTATGCCACCCCTTTATTTCTATGAAAATCTATATCGTCTTGTGAATATGAGTCTTTTAGTCAGTCATATTTGTATAGAAATAATAGAAATAACAAAAGGATTACATAATAATTTAAATGAAATAATAATTATATTCTAAAATAACTCTCTGTGGATGCTAGTTTATTAATGGAATATGATATCTCTCATACATTTACAGACATAATAATGACAATCTTTTTCGATTTTTTGTTTCGAACACAATCATTGAGGAGAATATTTATTTTATTTTTTATATTATTTTGGATAGTGAAATCTTATTATATATTCCATGATATTTGTAGAGTCTTAGAAAAATTCTTGTTCTGTATGCATAGCCCCTGGCCTCATTCCTTGTTTTTCACGATATTGATGCTCAGACCTATCATAATATAATCACCAATAAAACATAATCAAAATTATATAAATTTAGTTTGAATTATAAAAAGTTGTATATAGTGTATTACAAATTAAAAAAAAAATCCATCATGTCTGGTTAGTTTTTTGGATTTCCATGCCTTGAATCTAAGAAATATAACATTGGAGTATCCAAATTGACCATAATGAGCATCCAATGTTTCCTAAAAACACCAAAATAAATAATAAATGAATGAAAAGAAAATATATATGATATGATTAAATAATAAGGATTTACCCCTAAATCGTTAGTATATAGAAGAGTATGTCATCCATAAGTATTATTTCGCGTGATTTGACCAGGAATGACACTATTTCATCCTCATTTTTTAATCTATTTTTTTGTTTATATAGAGGAGATGTGAGCACAAGGGAGTTCAATTTTTTCATGGTAAAATACCTTCAATTTTTTATATGTATATTAATCATGACCCCATACCCATAATGTGTACCCCTCCTGGGACGAAAATGTGAGAAGTGAGATAATGACCCCCCGATTCCTACCACTAGTATGCCCCGGGTTGGCGACTAGCACCGAGTGTATAGTAAACACACCAATTGGAGGTATTACCCTTTAGGAGAACTCATTCGGAAGAGGGTGATAAGATAGAAACCAACCAACTCCAATTCAGGGAGAAAAATATAAGAAATACCAATTACAAATATGAAATAACATGAAAAATACTACAATAGAAATGCAAAAACAGCAAATACAAAAAAGAATGTAAAGATAACAAAAACCACATTCTTGAACAGCTTCTGCAACCACAATCTAGTAGAAACTAGCTTGATCTCCAAACTGCTTCACATGACCTGAAATATAGTGTATATATACATAGGGTGAGTATAATATTATACTTAGTAGGATCCTCCACGACGCCTCGCGTGAAAATGTAAAGAAAGCATGATAAAGCATAGTGAACAACAAGTGAAACTAACTTTTCACCTAAAAATATATACTAGGTTCACAAACTCACTAAAGAATCTATCACCAAGTAACATATACTAGAGTATATAATATAATAAATAATATCAAGGGTACCCCACTACTACATCCCCACCAGCTTTCTGCTTTTCCTAACGTCGCATGTCCTAAGAATCTCTCTCCAAAAAGAGTTTCCCGAAAACACCTGGGTGAAGCCCCACAACATGCACTACTTGAAACAAAACCACCACATCCACACATGTATGTAGCCAGGTAGTTTCTAGGATCCACCAAAACCCACATAACATTTATCATACATCGGGAATTATACCTCAAGCCATTATAGCCCACACACCGAGAAAGAATACTCAAGCTATTACATCCTATACACGTTACGCCTATAGTAGTCTATAGGATACTATTTCCAGAATATATGTGTGTGAATAACCACAATCCATAATGTCCCTCAACACACTTATATGGGGAAAACTAATAGTAGTGCCTACCAGAACAAGTAACTACCAAGTGAAGAGAGCGGGTCCTATGGAGGTAGTCAGCCATCCATCCTCCCATCGAAATGTTGGGGAAAACACCCCCTAGGGCTCAAAATCATCAAGGTGTTAGTTTCCATAACTGACATGGTGGATTAGTGTATAGAAACACTAAACGATATAGAATATACTATAGCTCACAAGAACACTATGGGCATAACCTATTCTTAGACTCAACTATAGCTAATGTCTTTTGATATCACAGCTAACACTTCTAAGACTAGGTGTCCTATAAGAACACAACAATTTAAAGATATATATTATATTACTTAATTCATTTTTTATTAGTTTCAGTTAGTGTAAATTAATTCCTTAATCACTGATTAACTATTAGAAATTTCCACATTATCTTTCATTAGCATCACACACAAAGTCTTCTGTCCTCAGCATTTTTTCCCAACAAGCTCCAACCCCATGGGTTAACATCAGTTTTCAAATTATTTATTTACAACATTACCTTCCCATAATCCTAGTCATTAAATAAAATATTCAATGCTACTAAACACATGGGGGCATAGCCCAGTGAGTAGATGAACTACCCGTCGAGTCATTGCCGCCTTTAGTAAGAGTGTCGATCCATCCTACCTTGAGAAGCGAAAAACAAAAAGCACGTGGCATACCCCACATGTCTTCACCCATTTCTGAAGAAGGGTAATCAAGAATAGCTACCTTAAGCAATGGGTAAAGTAAAGTAGATTAACAAATATTAAGAAAATCAATAATCCAATCATTCACATCCAACTCATTTCATCATCCCCAGTGTCCTCCCCAACACCCTCATGTATAAGATGATGCATCTAGCCACTCTAGGTGTCAACCGCTGCCACAACCAGTAGGACACCATGCCCCCACATATCACAACAGCCATCCAGGCTCACATCCCAACACAAGCAGCAAGAAAAAAATATCATACCAATTGGGATCTGGGCCCTTAAACAAGAAAGAGGGTAACTCAGAATACTACATGGAATTATCTTTTATCAAACATCCAGTTCCTTAATCCACCTTGGATTAACTGATTTATTATTTGTAGGATCCAAATTTGGGAACCCTAAGAGGTAATCTCTCGAAAATAATTAAACATGATTACATTACCAATCTTATTATCATTGAATTGAAACAAGAAGAACCAGGTTCAATTACATGGATCTTTATCTTTAACCAAACAATTTTCAATTAATTCCAGCTTTACGTTATTTATCAATTTACATCAAGAACAAAAATCTAAGCAAAGAAAGAATAGATATCACACTATCTTTCAAAACAAGAGGCAATAAAATACGATCGATATCAATTTATTAATCTAGTCCCAATATTTATTAAGTCAAATCCATTTTGATCTAGTGGGATAAAACATGAATACTATACAGTTTCACGTAAATGAAAAGAGAAGCAACAAATCCCCTACTTCAAATGGTTCTAGTCGTTCTTTATTTTCGAACGATCCACACAAAGGATCACGATCACCTCCTCTATTGGAAACTGTATCCACCAAAGGATGCCGCTGTAAGACTTCACCAAACGAAACCTAAGAAAACTCCATTAAAACTATGGAGAACACATACCATAAAAGGGAAAGGATAAACTGTGTGAGATGAACCCAAATGAAAAATGATAAAACAGACCTTATATCGATGAAGGATTGACACTTGCTGCTTGCACCAAAACATGGGGTGTGCATGCAGTGGTAAAAAAAATCAAGGGTAAATGATCTGAGGATAAATGATAGATCACACTACACCAATAGGAAAAAGTAATGGTTTGGGCGTCTCACACTAGGGAACAAGAAGGTAGAACATGGGAGGAAAATATCTCATCTTTTTAGAAGATTTAACGGAGCAATAGTCTATGATACACATTATTTCACATTAATGAGGTTCGCATTAAACCACATTTATTGACCACATAAAGGCTTCTTGGGTCATAGGAAAATTAATATAGGAGTTCTGAGATTTTATTTGGCATTAAATCCATTAAAACAAGGCCTTGAATGTGTTTTACATCAAAGAAAATGTCAAAGGGGAAAAACTGTAGGAAGATGGAAACACTTTTCTTGATCCTGGAAACATTGTACACCTACCGATCCTAGAAACACTTGACAATAACCGATCATAGAAACATAGTACACTCACTGATCCAAGAAAAAATGTTCAAAAAAAGACTCACTCATCCTGGACTTATCGATCCTAGAAACACTTTTAACTGAATGAATCACTGATCCTGGAAACATTGTTCACAAAATTACTCACTGATCCTAAGCTCACCGATCATGGACTCAACAATCCTCAAAAAACTTTTCACAAAATTACTCACCGATGATGGAAACATTATTCATAGAATGAATCACTGATCCTAGACTAACTGATCTGATATTATTGTTCACAGAATGATATAACAATCTAATGGTACATTTCACAGAATGATAGAATGATCTGATGATACAATTCATAGATCAATAGATCGATCTGATGGTGCTATTCACAGAATGGTAGACCGATCAGATGGAAGTGTTCATAGAACGGCAGACAGATCCAATGGAACTGTTCACATTAGTCTCACCGATGGAGCTGTTCAAATCCATCTCAGCGATGAAACTGTTCCCATCGGTCTCACTGATGGAACTGTTCACATCGGTCACACCGATGAAACTGTTCACATCAGTCTCACCGATTGAACTATTCACATCGATCTCATAGAAGAAACTTTTCATATAGGTCTCACATATGGAACTCTTCACATCGGTCTCACCAATGGAACTGTTCACATCAATCTCACTGATGTCACTCTTCACATTTGTCTCACTAACGGAACTGTTCACATCGGTCTCACATATTGAACTATTCACTTCATTCTCCCTGATGGAACTGATCACATCTGTCTCACCGATGGAACTCTCCACATCGGTCTCACCGATGGAACTCTTCACATCAGTCTCACCGATGGAACTTTTACCATCAGTCTTACTGAAGCAACTATTCCCATCAGTGTCACTGATGGAAATGTTCACATCGGTCTCACTGATGTAACTATTCACATCGGTCTCACTGATAAAAATGTTCACATAGGTCACACCGATGGAAATCTTCACATTGGTCTCACCGATTGAACTGTTGACATCAGTCTCACAGAAGGAACTGTTTATATCGGTCTCACCGATGGAACTGTTAAAATTGGTCTCACTGATTGAACTATTTGAAAAATTAGAAAATTGGAAATGTGTGGAGGATAAGTCACCATGTCCTCCTAGAAAACATCAGAAACATGATTTTCACAATATATTGGACCATAGTGGTTCGAGCCATCACATTAGAAACCTCTCAAAACAATCTCATCCTTGAGAATTCAAAACCAACCTAAAAGGAAACATAATTAAATTCTGAACAACCACCCATCAAAATACCTCTCAAAATAGCATATAGATTCTTTACATGATCCTCCTCAGATGTGGAGTATACAAGGATTTCCTCGATGAAAACCACCATGAACTTGTCCAGGAACTCATGGAACACAGCGTTCATCAATCCCATGAGCATTGCTGAAGCATTCGTCACACCGAACGACATTTCAATCAACTCATAATGCCCATGATGACAACAAAAATTATTCTTCAGGATATCCTCATACTTCACACGCATCTGATGATATCCTGACCGCAAATGGATCTTTGAGATCCAACATGTACCCTTCATTTGATCAAATAAATCATCAATACATGGAAGAGGATAGTGATTCTTTAGTGTCACATTTTTTAAGCGATGATAATCAACACACAACCGCAAACTGTCAGCTTCCTTCTTCCTGAACAAAAATGGTGCACCCCACTCTAACTCACTAGGCTAAAAAAACCACACCGTAACAGACCATCAAGCTGTATATGTAGGTATTGTAACTCAGAAGGAGCCATCCTATATGGAGACATTGATATAAGAGACACTCATGGTTATAGATCGATACCAAAATCGATCTATCGTCGAGGGGGAAATGCTATAACATATTCTGGTAAGATATCAGGGTACTCTTCTATGACCTTAGGAAATTCCAACTGTTGAACTTTTGATGAACATAGAATCAGATCATCTGTCATGGATGATAAGGATGGAACATGCCAATGACCCATCTTTGGGTCTCCCGCACCAACGAACACCATTGTCTTTCCATGCACATCGAAGAAGATAACCATCCTCCTAAAGAAATTCACGATATCTTTCACCGAATACAACCAATCCATGCCAAGGATGACATCATATGGTTGTATTCGTAAAAATTTGAAATCTCCCCAAGAGTGGTGCTACCCCAACACTAGATCCTAGTCTATACATACTTCAAACAATCCAACTCGGCCTCCAACAGGCGTATTCAATGCTAAGGGAACTCGATGCCTCTCAATCTCAAGTCACAAAATCATGGACTAGGGTAACTGATATGAAGGAGTGTGTCACTCCTAAATCAAAAACGGCATACACCAAGGTAGAAAACAACAAAATGGTACCTTGAACAAAATATGTATTTCCGGAAGCAAGAAACACTAAATCATGACACATTCCATGACCACCTACACGACCTCACTGAACTGGATGACGACCAATACCATGACTGTGCTCTCTTCTATAAGGACGAGGAGCGTCATGGAGTTGTCATCTTCCTACCCCATCCACCCTCTGCTGATCTAAAGCTGGTGAAACCAGCTAATGCTACCTCTTAAAGAACTTCCTCAACAGAGGAACCAAGAGAAGAAAACCTGGTGCATGATGACTGATCTGAAAGGTCAGGCACACTCGCTGCTGATGACCACGACCACCATAAGAAAAAAAGAGCATGATCCCTTGTCATAATCCTGAGAGTGGATTCCCATGAAGAAATAAAATCATGAGGGCTGGGACCTACCCCTATCCGAACAGAAACTCTTTTGCCCCGAAAACCGGTACCCCCAGACCCCAGCTCGGCTTTGTGAGGAATCATGATGACTCCTCTATCAGTATGATCTGGTTCTGGCCAATGTCATCTCAACGACATCTGCCCTCGCCAGCACCTTAAGATATGTCTTCAACATAAATGGGGTGACCATGTGTAGGATCTATGGTTGCAAAGCGTACTCAAAATGCCTCTCCCTAGCCTATTAATATGGAAATATGTCCAAAGCATATCGTAAAAGGTTTCGGAAATGGATTACAAACTATCACACACTGGAGCTCCCCTGTCGAAGGGTAAGATGCTCCTGGCGACTGGACACTGTCATGGTCGAAAAAGAAACTCGACTCTAAACATGTCTTATAACTCCTCCCATGAGATTGCTAACTCCTCACGATCCCCAAGTAACAAGTACCACCATTTCCTCACCGCTCCATGCATCATCATCACAACCATGGAAACCCAGTGCTTCTTTTGAGCATGGATCGAACTGAATCCTATCTCAACCTCTTCCATCTATTCTTCTTTGACTACATATAAAAAATACCTCGTACTTATATAGAATTTGGCATTAGAACACTCGAAGTGTCCTCCTTTAAGTGTCATCATCATCAACCTCTATCCTACGACGATCTACTAGTGCAGCCTGCTGGACATATTCTATGAAAACCTGACAAGGAAGTCGACCTGGAGCCATACTTGAAAAAAAAGAAAACTGTTAGAGCTTCTAAAACTGAAATATTTAATAATCAACATTAATTGATTAAATGTTTTCTTTTATTAATTTTTTGGATAATCTATCCCAAGGTCTACCCATTCAAACACAGGCCCAATGAATAATGATGCATGATCCTTTACTAGGTATATACCATTAAACTAGTATCACCTCATTTAGTAGCAACTATAAACTTAACGGTCCATACATCAAATCATAGGGGGCCCTAAACACTAATTTCAAATCCTTTTTCTAGTGTTTACATCACTTGCTAATGTTGATTGACCCTATTGCACTACCAACCCATTCAAACTCACCTGTTCCTAACTCCAAACTCTATCTTATCCCTTAACCTTCATTTGATACCAATCTATCACAAACCCCTCCACAAAAGGTGTACACCTCCTAGGATGAAAATTTGAGACGAGATATAATGACCCCTGAGTCTTGCCTTTAGTAGGTCCTGGGTTGGTGACTAGCACCTAAGGTTGAGTAAACACATAAATGGGAGGCATTACCCTCTAAGAGTACACATGCAGAAGAGAGATATAAAATAGACACCAACCATCTTCATGTCATTCAGCAGTATATAAGAAATATAAAGTACAAATATGTAATTTCATGTAAACTTCTACAACAGAAAGGTGGAAACCGCAAATTACCAAAAGATAGTAAAGATAGTAACAACCACAAGAACGAATAGCTCATGAAACCCCTAGCTGGTAAAAACCAGCATGATCTCCAACCAGCTCCAATTGAACTGAACGATAGTTTATATATAAACAGAGTGATTATAATATTTTACTCAGTAGGATCCTCCCCAAATCCTCTTGTGCAAAATTAATGAAAGCATGCTAAAGCACAGTGAACAAAAAGTGAAACAATCTCATCACCTAAATAGGTATACTATGTTCCCAGACTCCCCATGGATACCCTCATCATGTAACACATACATGAGTATATTATATAATAAATAATATCAAAGGTACCCCTATACTACTTCCCTAAAGGTTTGCTGCTTTTCCCCAATATCGCACATCCTAAGCATCTATCTCTAAAAACAGTGGCCCACATAAACCTAGGAAAAGCACCACAAAATGCACCTCATGAAACAAAACCACCACATCCACACAAGAAGGTAAACATGTAGTTTTTGGGAGCCACCACAACCTACATAATGTGTATCATACGTTAGGAATTATCCCACAATCCATTACATCCCACACACTGTGTAAGAATCCTCAAGCCGTCACAACCTATACACATTACACCTATAGTAGTCCATATGATACTATATCTAAAATATATGTGTCTGAATAACCACAAGCCATTACATCCCACTACACACATTTATGGGGAAAACTAACGGTTGTTCCTACCAGCACAAGTAACTACCAAGAGAAGAGAGTGGGGCCAAAGGGGGTAGTTAGCCATCCATCCTCCCACCTGAATGATGGGGAAAACACCCCCTAGGGCTCAGAAGCCCCAGGGTGTCAGTTACCATACCTGAAAGGATGGAGTAGTGTATAGAAACAAAAAATGATAATGAATATTTTATATCCCACAACCACAATATGGGAATAACCTAGTCTTACACTCAACTACTGCAAACGTCTCTTGGACACCCGGATGCCACGTCTAAGACTAGGTATCCTATAAGCACACAACCATTTAATGAGCATCATTACATTAATTCATTCACATTTTATCAGCTGTAATTTATGTTAATTAATTATTTTATCAATGATTAACCATTATCAATTCCCACATTATATTTCATTAGCATCACACCCAATGTTCGCTTTCCTCGACATTGTGTCCCAGCAAGCTCTAACCCTAGGGGTTAACATCATTTATTCGATTATTTATTTACAACATTAATTTCACATAATCCCAATAATTATAGAAAAACATTCATTGCTACTAAACATAAGGGGGATTAGAATGCAGAGTAGATAAAATACCCATCGAGTCTTTTCCACCTATAGCAAGAGAGTAGACCCATCGTCCCCTGAGAAGCTAAAAACGGAAAGCATGCAGCATACCCCACGCATCTTCACCCCTTTCAGAAGAAGGGTAAGCAAGACCAGCTACCTTGATCAGTGGGGAATGTAAAGTAGATAAACAGCTAATAATAAAAGCACGAATCCAAACATTCACATCCAACTCAATTCATCATCCCCAATATCAACCCCAACACCCACATGCATAAACTGATGCATCTCGCCACTATAGGTGTCAACCACTTCCACAACTAGTAGGAATCCATGCCCCCAGATATCACAAAATCCATCAAGGCTCAAATCACAATAAAATCTTCCGGAAAAAAAATCATATCAATTGGGCTCCTGTCCCATAAAAAAGAAAGAGGGTAATTCAGAACCCTATAAGGAATTATCTTTTATCAAACATCCAATTATTTAATCCACCTTGGATTAAATGATTTATTTTTTGTAGGTTCCAAATTCAGGAACCCTAACTAGTAAGATATTTAATATTATTAATCATTCTTACTACACCAATTTGATTATCATTAAATTGCAACAAGAAAAACTAGATTCATTTACATGACTCATGATCTTTAGCCAAATAGTTATCTATTAATTCAGGCTTTACGTTCTTTACCAATTTCTAACAAGAAAGAAAATCCAAACAAAGAAATCATAGATATCATACTATCTAGGAAAACAAGAGGCAATAACACATGATCTATATCAATTTATTTATCAGATTCTAATATTTATTTAGTCAATTCCATTGTGATCCAGTTGGATAAAACATGATAACAATACAATTTCACGTAAAAGAGAAAATAAGAAACAAATCCCCTATATCCAATAGTTCTTGTGGTACTTTATATGAGAAGGATCCACCAATAGTTCACGATCGCCTCCTCCCATGACAACTGTACCCAACCGATTTTTCCATATTAAGACTGCACCCACCGAAACCCAAGAAAACTCTATTAGAAGTATGCATATCACATACCATAATAGGGAACTGAGAAACAAAAGGATATGAACCAAGATGAATGAAGATAAATCATACCTTATATCAATAAAGGATAAAAACTTGTTGCATGCACCAAAACTAGGGGTGCACATGCAGCAGTATGAAACTTCAAGGGGAAATTATATGAGGATTCAGGTTTGATCACATTGATCCTATAGGAAGAAGGAACGGTTCGAGTTTCTGGGACCTGGAAACAAGAAGGTAGAACAAGGGAGGATGATATCTCATCCCTTTAGAAGATTTAATGAATAAGTTTCTTAAGATACACAGTATTTTCCATTAAATTTGGATCACATAAACCAAATGGTTTGACCATGTAAAGGAATCCTAGGACTTAAGATAATTAATATAGGAGATATGAGTTCTTATTTGGCCTTAAATCCCTTAAAACAATTCCTTGAAGGCATTTTACATCAATGAAAACATCAAAGGGGAAAAAATATAGGAAGCTGGAAAAACTATTCACAATCTTAAAAACATGGTACACCTACAAATCATGGAAACATTGTACACTCACTAATCCTAGCCTCACAGATCCTAGAAACACTGTTCACTAAACGAATCACTGATCCTAGACTCATCGATCCTGGACTCACCTATCCTAGAAACACTGTTCACAGAATGACTCACCGATCCTGGACTCGATGATCCTGGAAATAAAATTCAAAAAATGACTAAACAATCCTGGACTCACTGATCCAAGAAACTTTATTCATAGAATGACTCACTGATCCATGACACACCGATCTGATTATACTATTAACATAACTATAGACCGATCACATGGTACTATTCACATAACGACAGCCTGATCGGATGGTACTATTAACAAAATGACAGATCGATCTGATGGTACTGTTCATAGAATGGCAGACCGATCTGATGTAATTGTTCATAGAATAAGAGATCGATCCTATGGAACTGTTCACATCGGTCTCAATGATGGAACTATTCACATCTATCTCACAGATGGAACTATTGACATCGATCTCATTGATGGAACTATTCACATCGGTCTCACGGATGGAACTATTCACATTGGTCTCACTGATGGAACTCTTCACATCGGTCTCACCGATGGAACTCTTCACATCCGTCTCACAGATTGAACTTTTCACATCGGTCTCACCAAAGGAACTATTCATATGGGTCTCACTGATTGAACTGTTCATGTCGGTCTCATCAATGGTACTGTTCCCATCCGTCTCACTGATGGAACTGTTCACCTCAGTCTCACCGATGGAACTGTTCACATCAGTCTCACCAATGGAACTGTTCGCATCGGTCTCACCAATGGTACTGTTCACATCGGTCTGACTGATGAAACTGTTCACCTTGGTCTCACAGATGGAACTCATCACATCAATCTCAGGGATGGAACTGTTCATATCGGTCTCACCGATGGAACTGATCACATCGGCTCACCGATGGAACTCCTCACATCGATCTCACTGATGGAACTGTTCACATAGGAATCACCAATGGAACCGTTCACATCGGTCTCACCAACAGAACTGTTCACATCGGTCCCACCAATTGAACTTTTCGCATCGGTCTCACCGATGGAACTGTTCCCTTTCGTTACACTGATGGAACTGTTCACATCGGTCTCATCGACGAAATTGTTCACATAGGTTTCACCAATGGAACTATTTTCCGAATTGGAAAATTGAAGAAGTGTTGGGGATAAGTCACCTTGTCCTCTCGGAACACCTCAAACACTATGTTTTTTCAAAGTAATGGTCCATAGAGGTCTGGGCCATTACATATACGTCTTCCAAAAATATGAAATACATTTAGTAACTATTGACATAGTATATTTTTTTTAGAAAATAAAATAATGAAAACATACCTCATGTATACATTTAAAAATAATCTCCTCATCCAATCATAGTCTCGGATTCCACTTACATTCTTAACACCAATTAAGTCTTGAACTTCCACTCGGTACATATTTTCTTCAAAATCAACTATGTGAGTAAGACCATTTTTTGACTTTCTATCCACCAGAGCCTTCAATGATAATATATGTGGATATAGAATAGAAGGGTTAATGGTGCTTTCAGTAGATCATTTCCATCAATTGTTAGATCCTTTAGATGGGTTTGATCCGATCATTCATTCACCCACTTCCATTTGTCTGTTTGTAATAACATTTATCTATTTAGACCTTTTTCATTAATTCTTAATGGTTTATTTTGAAAAATAAATCAGGAATGAATATTAAATTTCATTTTCATTTCCTCAATTTTATCTTCATCATCATTAAAATCTATAACCGCATCATTGGTATAGTATTCAATATTTAACACACATGTAATCTTATCAGATGATCCATAAAACACAGTGTTATCCCAACCACTAGCTACATTATTTTTCACCAATGTTTATTCCAACATGTATATCTTTGATCTATTCCTCATTGATAAAGGGATCTTAATAATCATCTATAATAATTATTCTTGAATAAAAACATCATAAAAACCAACTAGATATTTTATAAGGGTCATATGCATGATCTTTTGCATACTTGATGATCTCTTTCACGTTATCTTCATAATATTTTTTCATATGATTGGAATCCATCTAGTATTTATTTATATCCATGTTATTTTATTTGGTAATATTAATACTTACCAAAATAAATATCCCAAATCTGTCCAACTACATTCATAATCCAACTATATATCCCTTACATAAGATCCAAAGGAAGTGAAAAAAACTGGAACAAACCTAAAGCTATAAAAGTAAAAAACAACAATTTCTCTCATTTTTAACAATTTCATATCACCCAATATATTGGTTTGAAAAACAGAATTCATAACATCATTTTAGGGATTACCACTAATTATACAAACACGATCTTTATTAAAAAAAATCCATTTATGCATTTTCTCAAACACTTGTCATCGAATTTCATTCGACAACATGAGATAATACCACTTTGAAGACAACATTTGTCCCTCATGGGAACTCATATTGGCATAAGAATAATATGGAAAAAAATCATAATATCAATAATTTAATTATAAATAAAATATGAATAATAAAGAAAAATAAAGGCAACATGGTATATAAGAATGCTAGTAAAAATAAGATGGTGTAGTAAGGAAAGAGAAGGACACATCAAATATAACGAAAGTATATCCATAAATGAAACATAATACTTTTATAAATAGGATGATCTATGGAATAGATGAAGTGAAATAAAAAAATGTAATGGAAATTTTAAAGCAACAAGACATAAAATTAATTGTTTTCAAAATAAAAAGAGATTAATACAATAAAAATTAATTACTTTTTCTATAATACCTCAAATAATCCTAAAAATATTCAAATAATTTAAATATCATTAAAAAAATAATATCCAATAATTCTCCACAAAAACACATTTTGGCATTAAAACTCCATTAAAATATCAAAATAGATCTGGTGAACACGTATCAAATTAAAGAAACACCACCCAAGTGTTAGTATTTGATCAAAATATTTAGAACTTTACAATTTTTATCAAATGAAAATGAAAAGTTTCTTTTAAATCAATGAACACAATATTTTAGACGAGTCTCATTAAAAATAAACTTGTTTCAAAGAAATAATAGTGAAAGAATGTTCTTGGAAACATATTGGAGAGAAATTAAGAGAGATACCTTAAAACTAAAAAAATTGAATTTTTGATTGTAAACAATACCTTTACCTTCAGTCCCATAGAATAATTGAATATTTTTTTGGATCACATTCAAAATAGAACCCTATAAACCCATTCCCATCATTGATATCTAATGGATGGGTATATAGTGGTGGGAGAAGTTCTCCATTATAGATAACCTTAATGGAATTTCCATAATTAAATTAGAAGTATATAATTGATAAATGGAAATTTGATCATAAAATAGAAATGCATTGAGAAAATTTAACATATCTCTCTTATTTGTATGAAATATGATTAGATAAAATTTTATTTAACGAGACTTCAATAAAAATTATATGATCACTGTTCTTCTAATCTTACACTTCTCTACACTACTTCATATAATACTTATATTAAAATCTCTAAATATGAAGATACCTTCATTTATTTATAGGCTTGACCACCACATATCCTTTTCATGCCTCAACATAGTAGCTCCAGTTCCACAACTAATGGAATGAAAAAGAATTCTATACCTACCATGGGTCTAGCTCTAATTAGCCCACTATAAATCATCATTACCTTGTCTACATCAGTTAATACCCATGAATCTATATTCAAACTAACTAAACCTGATTGATACCTCCTTTTTAATCAATTTTTTCTGAGTTGAAGACTAGGTCCCATACATAGTGCCAATAAGGATCCAAGAAGACCTCTCTTCACATTACTCTACACTGGAGTAGATCACACCCATCATCCCAACCAGCAAATCAATGGAACTATCTCTGATAATCCCTAAACTAGATTTTTTTTGTATCATACATGCAGTCATGTGAATATACCGCCTCGAACTATAGAACCCAAACATAAATCTACAATTTTCAAATACAAAAACCTAAATCTAGAAATTCCATGAATAGTTTATCAAGTACAACTTCATCGTTTTTTCTACATCCCGAAGTAGATTCAATGTACACATGCAGTGCCGAACCAAGAACCTTAATGAACATGATCCTATAAAATTATCATGGAGTATTCACTATCAAATATATCCCACCAAATTTTTAATTGAATTAATGAACCAACATTTATACACATTTTTACAAACCAGTTTTTCTGTGTTTCTCTTGAAACAGAAAGTCTTTCTCCACCATCCCATGTAAACTAGGCCTATCCACTAAACCAAGTTAATTTTATCCTCTATTCACTATATAACCACATTAATATTACATTGAATCATTTACCTCATCTCTAAGACCAACACTATATCAAACCTATATATATTCCATAACTAGTAATTGTCTGAAATCTTCTTTTTCAAGCACTGCATTACCATGTACTAATTATCCCTCCAGAAAACTATAGTTCACTACCTTGAAAAATTCTAGATAGACTAGGAATCCCTATTTTCATACCACTATATCCGTCTCTCTTCCTTGTGTACAAGGCCATCATAGAAGACCTGGTTCCATCTAATCAAAATCACTCAACATTCAGAACCTCACTAAGTATGATCATTACCCCTTTATAGGATCCAAGATTCCATTTCATGACAGAGAAACCCTAAAATCATCAACGTGTCACCTTTTATTGATTCTAGGTAGCAACATAGGTCCCACCAACTATTGGTTAGATAACTTTTTTGGATTTTCAGGTAGTATTCTTGATGAAAGTCTTCAAATAATTCTTCTTTTCTATCATTGTAATATTACATGTTGAATGTATAAACCAGAATAATGGTGCAACCCATTAGATAAAAACATTTTCATAATTGATGATTCCCCATTATGTAATAAAAAAAATCATTTTAAAAAAATAAACATATTCATCATATTTAAAAGAAAATTAATTGAGCACATCCACAATTCAGAAAAAGAGGAAGCGGTGGAACCAACTCTTGAATTTTTTCAGGCTAAATCTAGACAAAAAATGACATAGAATAATTTATTAAATGAATGGAATACATAAGATACATTGACAATACATATCATATGATGAAGTGTGGCAATGATAAAAACCATATATTATCTATAAAGAGTATTCATCAAAAAAGGGAAATACCTTTCAAGGGGTGATGACATCGAAGAAAAAGGAGGGTGGCAGGATAAGGAGAGAAGGCGGTGAGGTATGAAGAGATGGTGGGGATGCGGGGATTGATAGTAGTGAGACCGAGAGGGAATGTTTAGGTAGAAAGAGACGATATTTGTGGAGTGTTCGTGGTAGAGGAGGGGTTCACAGCTGATATAGGGTTCACAGAAAAGGTGAGTTCAAAGGCGGTGGTGTGTTTCATAGATGTCGTGGAGGAGGGATTCACATCAGTGAAGAAATGATTCGTGATGGCACATGACTAGTCGGTGGTGACAGTGGTAAACTTCCACGAGAGCTTGAGGTGTGCGAGAGAAGAAGTTGACTATTAGGGTTCATTTATAAAAACAAGAAAGTCATTCATCAGCACTATGAAAAAGCGTTGTAAATGGTATGTTTCATCTACACTAAAATAAAAAAGTGCTAATAAAAACTACCTTTATCCTCACTTGTGTAGCGCTGATAAATGGGGTCTTTATGAATTCTAAATTTATAGCGCAGATAAAGATAACTTTTATCAACGCTTTTCAAGCAGTGATAAATTTGTGTCTTTATCAATTATAAAGAAGCACTGATAAAGATATAATTTTAACAAATTATTTATATTATTATATTTTTTAATAAAATTAGACATATAATAAATATATATTTATTATAAAATTATAATAAAAATATTTATTATTCATATAATTTATAAATATATACAATTAATATGTTTATTATATTATATATATTTATAAATTTTTAATTATAAAAAATATAATTATTATAATTTTATAATTATATATATATATATATATATTTATAATAATATGTATAAATAAATACATTTAAAAATATTTGTATATAATTATAAATATATATATATATATATAATTATAATAGATGTACCTATTTTAATTATATATATATAAGTATAATTATGAATAATTATATTTAGAAATTATTTATATATAACTAAAAAAATTTAATTATAAATATATTTATTATTTAAATATATTAATAGTAAAAATATAAGTATTTATGAGAACATAATTTAATAGTGCGTATAAGATGATTGAATCAAATACCTAGGAAAGTATAAATTATAAAAAATGTGTCATCACATATATGAACAACTTGAATAATATTAATGTTGTAATGTATAAATGAACATTCATGATGAATATATAACATATGTAGGTCAATTATACCCATGCATAAATATATTTATTGATCAAATTTATTGGAACATATCTTTATTTATTTATAATTATAATTATAAATATATATATTTTAAAATTACTTATATTTAATTATAAATATATAAATATATATATAATAATATATTTATTATTTAATAATGGATTTTATAATATAATAATTATTTAAATATATATTAATTTAAATATAATCTTTTAAATTCTTTTTTAAAAGATTATATATTTTTTAATTATTCAAAAATATATATTAATTATAAAAATTGGTTTTTAATTTAATATATATAAATAGAAAAATATTCATTAATATTAATATAATAACTTTATATAAATTTATAATATTTTTTTATTAGAAATATTTATCATCCCGATAATAAAAATGTTGATAAAAGGTAGAGTTTATCAGCCCATTTAGTTAGCGCTGATAAAAACCCATCCTTTTATAAGTATGTTTTTTTAGAGGTGATAAAGGTCGGTGTTGCAATTGCACCGATCTATAGTATTGAATGACCTCCATGATAATCGTTGGCTTGGACGAGCCCAAGAGAGAAGGTTTAGATATTCATGTGGAAGACGACACTCGAGAATGAAAAATATAGGACCAGCAACATCCCACCACGAATCAGCACCTCCACTGGGGCGACAGTTGACTATGGCCTTGATATTTACATCTCTTTGAGAGCTCATGGTGGACCTACAGATAGAACCTCTTCCTTCATCGAGACGCCATGTGTCGTAGGAGCTTGTAGCTGAATCACATTGTAAAGTGCAGATGGAGAAGGAGAACTTGAAAAAACCAAATCTTCAGCGCACGAAGATCTCATGCTACATGCATACATTTTCATGCCTTCTCATAGTGATACTAGAGATAACAAACCACAAAAAGATTTGAGGTGCCAAAAAGGCTATCTATTTTTACCTGGATAATATTTCTTCAGTGCGAATGAGGACAAATGAAGGGAAGGCTAGTGATAAAATGATTTCCATGTCGTGTGCATTGAGGTAAATAGGTAAAAACACTAGGTCTCTTCGTCCGCACGTAGGAAAGAGACTAAGGAGTCACCTACATTTTGATGGATTGTGGGCAGGGGAGGCCTGGAAGCCTCACCAACACCGCCGTTGACCTTGAGTATCTCCAGAAATGAACATCCTAAGATCAAGGTTTTTTAAGTATGTTTTTTTTAAAATATTTTTTTTAAACAGTATTGTTTAAATGTTTTTAAAAAAATAAGCCACCATGAAGGTATCTGCAATGCTACCTTTGGGTGTCAGGTGAAAAGTGGCATTGCGGATGCCACCTTTTCCCTATAATGAAAAATAATTATTTTTTTCATTTGTTTATCTATATATATATAAACAAAAAAATAATAATACAAATAAAAAATCAGCAGAATTTATCTACTATTTAAAATCCAACAGTAGTACCATTATAGAAATCTATATTATGACAAAAGCTCTCACCCATGTCTCCCTTTTATAAGAGGTATTACCCTATAAATCATTCTGCATTTCCGATTTGGGATTCTGGTTCTCACTTTACAACGCAGAACATTCTGCATTTCCGATGTGGGATTCTGTTTCAAAAAAGCGGCATTGAAATACTATAAAATATAAACTATAAAAACAATATAAATGAAACATAAAACACGGATTAAAAATATACAAAATACTTTAAAACAAAAATATTTTCTTAAAAATTACTGATTTAAAACAATTTATAAGGTTTCAAATTCATCTACATAAAACATAAAAATGTTTAAAATACATAAATTTGAATTCCTATAAAATATAATCTATAATACCGACATAAATATAATATAAAACATTAATTAAATATATAAGAAATGGTTGAAAATAAAAATAATTTTGTAAAAAATGTTGATAGAAAATAATTTATATATTTTCATAATCACTTACTTGAATCATAAAAATGTTTCAAGTATGTGACTTTAAAAGTTTATAAAACATAAACTATAAGGACAACATAAATCAAATTTAAAACATGGATTTAGAATATATCAAATAGTTGGAAATAAAATAATCATAAAAATTTTTGATGCAAATTAATATATAATCTTTCAAAGTGACCTACTTGAAACTTAAAAATGTTTCAAGTATGTGCCTTTGAAAGACTATACAAAATAAATTATAAAACCAATATAAATGAAACATAAAACATATATTAAACATATAATAAAATATTTAATTATTTAATTTATAATTATTAATTACTAATTAAAAATTACTAATTATAATAAAGAATGAATAATTAATAGATACAATGAATACATATAATGAAAATTTATAATGAAAATTTATAATGAAAATTTATATTGAATAATTATAATTAATAATTATATTTCTAATTAACTAATTAATTATTATATACTTTTTTTAATAATTACTAATTAATAATTATAATGGCAAATTATATTACTAATTAACTAATTAACTATTATATAATTTATAATTATATTACCAATGATTAGCCACTAAATAAGTCTAAAATTAATTTTTAATATATATAATATTCATTTTCTTTATTATTCATAAACACAATTTTAGTTCATTTTAAACTTTGAACATCATTTCACATTATGATTGTAATTCCTTCTTAAAATGCACTATTATGTGGTACAATTTTGAACATCATTTAATGTACCCAATGATTCATATGATTTTATGGAATGTATTAATCCATATTTTAATTTTATATTTTTGTAAATATATCTACACATCAATATTAACATGTTTCATTCAGAGATCAATGGAGAATAATGGATGAAAATGTGGATATTTTGTGATAAAAGGAAGCAATTCTAGAGAAGGCAGATTGGACACCAGACCATTGATGAGAATGTGGGACCCCAATTAAATACCCAATGATGCCCAAATTTGGTGTGAGGCTATTAGAAATATATAGGAACAATTAATTCTTCATAAGACGGTGGTAATTCAGCTTCCATTATGGTCATTTAGGCGGCCCATGGTAGAGATAAAATTATAGGCCAGATTCTGCGGCCCAGAAAAACTTTCCACTAATCTAGTCATATCTCCGAAACCACAACTTCAAATGGGCCTACATTTTATAGGATGGTCGGAGACATCCGGGTACCCATTTTCTTCTTCTATGGAACACTCTAATTCGGACATCTAGAAGGTATTTCAAGCTCGTTGGTTTTGTGGATGAAATCTGGATTCCACCTCGGGTCAAGGGTGGAAAAATCAACTCTCCCTCAACTTTCCACCCACCTATGGCCTACCAAAATTAATTGAGGAGACTTTAAATATTTAGGATAGACCTAAGGCTTCAAAAATTACTATTTAAGGCAGTGGTGGTGGAGGAGTTTAAGATCTTGGGTGTTTGGTTTAATTGTAATGTTATGCTGTCACTTTGTGTTTGTAATCACATTTCAATTTCCATGTAAGTTTCCTTTTTGTACTTCTTTGTTTTTAATCAAAATAATTATCTTATATTCTTCCCATTTCTTTCATTAAACCTTTATAATCACAAATCACAGTGATATCTCTTTGTTGTGCTGAATTAGTTCACACATAGGTGTGAATTCCATTCACACACATGGAGGAGTGCTCGTTATTTCCGCAGTTTTAATTTCTTCATTCTAATTCTTGTAAGCTATCTTCTGCCCACCATTGAGAGTATAACATCAATGGAGGGATAACCCTTTAATGGGTTGATCATAGGAATATGAAAAGGCTGGATTTAATGTTATTTTATTAACGAATTTTTGTTAATTGGTTAACTAATTTAAGATTTCCATTTTTTAGTTATTTCCACTCTACATCTTCACTGTGTTTGAGGAAGCTAAATCCAATTACTAAAATGAACACATACCTTGGAGACATCATTAATTTGGTTCTCTATGTGTGTAGGGGATTATTAATTGAGTTTAGATGCATCAAACCAGAAAATTATGAAGGTAGTGTTATTTTGAAGAATGGATTCATCAAGAATTAATTAAACCAAAGTTGTCTAAAGAATTAAAATTCATTCAATCCACCCCTAGCATAATCTTAAGATCAACACATTTTCATTTAATTGAATTCAATTAGATTTATTATTGTTCTTTAAAACCATCCAAAATCAAAACCAAGTTGGCCACTTCATAGCCAAAAATCCACCTCAAAGGTTGTGTGTCTTAGGTATCTTCTTAGGTCTCAGTGGATTCGACAACCCAATCTAGACTACAAGGACCAGTCTACCTTCATCTCTTGGGTAAATTTGAGCATGAATCAAATTTTGGCGCTATTACTGGGGACCAAGTACCATAGACCAACAACATTATTTCCTCACCTCCATTCTTCTATTCTCACCCAAGATGTCTTATCTTGTCCATTTCTCGTTTTTTTGCGCATGTCCTCCTACATCTGTGATAATTAAAATAGACTAGTAAGGGTGGAATGTCCTAGGATAGGGGAGTCAAGTGAACATATGGGATTTTATCCATTAGATCCTAATCCACATAATACTCCAGAATCAAAAATTGAACCAATTCGAATAGAGGGTCTTCCATGAAATCAAATTGTAAATCATGGGGGAAATAAAATGGGGAACCAAAACCAAGAAGCTTGAAACCGAGGTAATGTAGTCGATAAAATCATGAATAAATACCTCACACCTTCTTGGACCAATGCCCCCTCATGCATTAGACACGATTCTCTAGAAGATTCCAATTACATCTTTAAACCCTATGTTCTAAACCACCTTCCAACCTTTCGTGGGATGGATTCTGAGATGCCCTACCTTCATGTTAAGGAGTTCAATGACATTGTAGAAACCATGTGTCCCCCTCACAAATAGATTCAGCTAAAATGAGGCTCTTTCTGTTTTCATTAAGGGGTCGAGCTAAAAATTTTCTAAACAACTTGAGACCTGCATCAATCCACTCATGGGACCAATTACAAAGATAATTCTACAAAAAATACATTCCCCACCACAAAACAATTGAACTTAAAAATAGTATCCAATTTTTTTTGAAAAAGAGGGAGATTCATTCTATGAAACATGGGAGAGGTTCAAACACGCTCTAAACATGGATCCACACCATGGTTTTTCAATTCCTGAACAAGTGAGAATTTTCTATGAAGGGTTGGGTCCGGGGAACAAACAATTCATTGACATGAACTATAATTGAACTTTTAAAAACAAAGCCCCAAATGATGCTTACGAGTATCTAGAAAGCCTTATGGAACAAAACCAAACATGGAGAAATTCACCTTATTCTGAAAATACAAAAAGAACTACTGGAATTCATACACTCAGAAAATAGGAAAGCCTTAGGGCTAAACTCGTAACACTCACTTAGAAGGTTGAAGATATAGACCTTAGGAAAGTCTATTAAATCAAAACTGTTGACCATGTTTGCACAATTTGTGACAAACATGACCATAAAACAAGCAACTGACCAACCATTCCATCCATCAAGGATTTTATTTTCGGAGGACCCCAAGTGGAAGTAAATTCTTTGAACTTTCAAATGCCTCAATCCAAAAACAACTTCAACCCAAGGTATAATGACCACCCATGCTTCCGCTGGAAAGACAAACAATAACCTAGCCAACCACAGGGACAAAATCCTTACCCCCATCAAAACTACCAAACCCATAACCAGTTCAAAACCCAAACTATCCAATACCAATAGCCACCGGTCCATTTTCAACAAACCATCCCACCTCAAAAATATCCCCCTGGGATAAACCAATATTCTCAAGCACCAACCGAAACTGTTCCACAAAGCCTACTAGAACAACTGTGAAAACAAATGGAAAGGATGAACTTCGAAGTCTCTTCCCTTAAACAAGAAATTCAAACTTTCAAAACTGGAAAGGCACCCATGCCTACTCAGGAAGTGCCATACTCAACTTCTAAGGGAGAGTCAAGTTGTACACAAACAACTCATGAACAAATAAAGGTTGTGACAGTTTTAAGAAGTGGGAAATCAATTGAGAAACCTAAAAAACTAATTCATAACCCACCTGAAGATTAAAACTTGGATGAAAATTCAAATGAACTACAAGATCAAACTGAGGAAACAAATAACAACGTGAAAGAAACAACTCTCAAACAAACAAACCCACAACCTACACCATTTCCTCAACGCATGAGGGGGAAACCCAATCTTGAACTGAGTGAAACATTGAGGGAAATCTTCTCACAAGTCTAGTTGAACATTCCCCTTCTCGATGCAATCCAAACCATACATGCCTACTCATAGTACCTTATGGACTTGTGAACTTTTAAAATAAATTTGTCACATAAAAACCAAGTCCTTTGGCTGCTAATGTGAGTACCACCATTCAAGGGACCATCCCTCATAAGTTGAAAGACCCAGGTTTCCCTTACATCAATTTTGAACTAGGAGAGAGCATAGTTTTCAAGGCCTTGTGTGACCTAGGTTCTAGTTTCAATCTCATCCCATATGTTGTGTACTGCCAGTTAGGCCTAGATGAGATCCAACCCACATCTGTCACACATCTACTTTCTGTTCGTAGCATTAGGGTTCCAAAGGGTATTTTAATGGATGTTATGGTAAAGTTTGAAAACTTCATCTACCCTGCTGACTTCATTATCCTTGACAACCATCCAAATATAGGAAATAAAGAACAAACCCCAATCATCCTTGTTCGTCTATTCCTTGCAACAATAAACTCTGTTATCTGAGTCCGAAATGAGAACATGACCATTACCTTTGGAAACATGAGTCTAGACTTGAACATCTATAATGCAAGCTCACAAATAGGGGATGATGAGGAAATTCGTGAAGTAAACATGATTGGAAGCATTGAAAATGAATCCATGGAACATAAACGAATATTTTATGAATGTTTAAGTCAGGATGAGATTGATTTCCTTTGTTCATATGAAGGATGTATATCTCCATGGCTTGAATCATTTTCAAATTACTCTTATTATGAATTCTTAGGTCCAAAAATCAGTGAAACCTTTCAAGAAACAACTTTCATGGAGACCACTCCAACATCCCTCCCTAAACCTAATCAGGCCAATCTCATAACTGAAATTTCTACATGTGGGGAATCAATCCTATCTAAAATCTTTGGAAATAAAATTGATATTGATCCAATGTCCTAATCTTCTGCTGAAATTCTGAACCAACATGATCTTTAATTGAAGGAACTTCCTATTTCACTAAATTATGCCTTTTTAGGGGACAATCAAACACATCCTATTGTCATATCTTCTTCTCTTAAATACAATCATGAGATAATGCTTCTATATGTCCTTAGGAAACATAAGAAAGCCATTGGTTGGACCCTGTCTGATATTCCAGGGATTATCCCACTTATCGGGACTCATAGGATAGTTCTAGAATCTGATTCAAAGACATGTCGTCAGCCTCAATGATGACTCAATCCAATTATCATGGAGGTAGTAAGGAAGGAACTTCTAAAATTATTAAAAGCTCGTATCATCTATCCCATAGCTGAGAGTGAGTGGGTGAGCCCAATTCAAGTGGTTCCAAAAAAGGATGGAATCACAGTGATAACCAATGAGGATGGAGAGATTCTTCCAACAAGGGTGTGTTGTGGAAGGAGAGTCTGCATCGACTATAGGAAGCTAATATCATTTACCAAGAAGGACCATTTCCCCTTACCATTCATTGACCAAGTCCTTCAGAGATTGGCAGGTCATGCCTTCTACTATTTCTTATAAGGGGTACTCGGGGTATAATCAAATTGAGGTCTCCCTAGAGGATCAAGGGAAGACTACATTCACATGTCTATTCGGCACCTTCGCCTTCAAACACATGCCCTTTGGTTTATGAAATGCTCATGGAACCTTCCAGCAGTGAATGATGGGAATCTTCTCAGACATGGTAGGGGATTTTATAGAGGTCTTCATGGAGACTTCTCTGTGTTTGGGGATATATTTGAGGGATGTATGAGGAATGTAGAGAGAGTCTTGTCAATATGTGAATAAAGGAATATGGTCCTAAAATGGAAAAAATGCCATTTCATGGTTAAAGGGGGACTTGTTCTAGGACATCTGGTCTCGGGTAGGGGGATTGAAGTTGATAATGAAAAGGTTGACATCATTCGTCACCTTCCATCACCCAAAACTATCAAGGAAGTGTGGTCTTTCTTAGGACATGCTAGTTTCTATAGAAGATTCATCAAGGACTTTAGTACAATCTCCAGTCCCCTTTGTGCTCTCCTTGTAAAGGATGCTCCTTTTTTTTGGACAGAAAGATGTCAGGGTTCATTCTCAGCCCTCAAATCCTCTCTCACCTCTCCTCCCATTATGAAATCTCCAAATTGGCGCCTTTCTTTCGAACTTATGTGTGATGCTAGTGACTTTTCTGTATGAGATGTGTTGGGAAAACATTGTGATAAAACTCCTTATGTCATTGCTTATGCAGGAAAATCCTTAAATGATTCCCAAATCAACTACACCACGACTGAAAAGGTGTTACTTGCTATTGTGTTTGCTTTATAGATGTTTAGGTCCGACCTCTTAGGATCCCCCATCATTGTGTTCACTGATCATTCTGCACTAAAATACCTCTTCAAAAAACAAGATGCTAAGGCTACAATAATTAGGTGTGTCCTTCTCTTACAATAATTTTTCCTCACAATAAAGGATGAAAAGGGTGTTGAAAATTTTGTAGTTGATCACCTCTCTAGGATGGAATTCAAAGACAACTTAAATCACCTTTCTGTGTCTGATTCATTTCCTGATGAACACCTATACTCTGTGAGTGACTTCCCTTGGTATGCCGACATATCAAATTTCTTAGTTACAGGAGTCATTCCAAAATTCTTAGGGACTCATGCTCAAAGGAAATTTCATTCTAATTTTAGACACTATGTGTTTGATGATCCATACCTTTATAAGTTCTGCCCTGACCAAGTCATTAGGAGGTGTGTCCTAGAATCTAATCGAAAGTCCATCCTTAAATTCTGTCATAGTGAGGCATGTGGAGGTCACATTTCCTCTAAGAAAACATCTTCTAAGATTCTTCAATGTGGTCTCTTCTGGCCCACCCTCTCAAAGTATTCCTACACATTTTGTCAAATCTGTCCTAGGTGTCAAAAAGTAGGGTCCATCACAAAAAGGAATCAAATTCCACTCACTCCCATCTTAGTGGTTGACATATTTGACTGTTGGGGAATTGATTTCATGGGTCCATTTCCAAAATCTATGGGATACCTATACATACTCTTAGCTGTTGATTATGTCTCAAAATGGGTTGAGGCCATTCCCACTAAGTCCAATGATCATGAAGTTGTTATTCGATTTCTGAAAGAGAACATATTTTATCAATTTGGAAATCCTAGGTCGATAATCAGTGATTGAGGAACCCATTTCATCAACCACCCATTCTCTTCACTCATGTCTAAGTATAGGATTTCTCATAAAGTGTCCATAGCATACCATCCTCACACCAATGGTCAAACTGAGTTAGCGAAAAGGGAGATTAAGAAAATTCTTGAAAAAACTGTCAATCCCTCTAGGAAACATTGGCCTATGAAACTCTTAGATGCTCTTTGGGCCTATCGAACCGCATATAAAACCATTTTAGGAATGTCACCATATATGATGGTTTATGGAAAAAGTGTGCCATTTACTTATTGAAATTGAGCATAAGGCATTTTGGGCAATCAAAAAAATGAATTTCAGTGTTTCTTTAGCAGATGAAAAGTGGAAATTAGATCTCAATGAACTGGTGGAAATAATGATGGAGGCTTATGAAAATTCAAGGATTAATAAAGCTAGAGTTCAAGCCTACCAATCTAGGAATATCAAGGTCAAACATTTTGTACAGGGAAAACATGTGATGTTGTATAGTTCAAAACATCATTTACACCCGGGAAAGTTAAGGTCTAGATGGTTATGTCCTTTCATAGTGCATTATGTATTCCCACATGGGGAAGTAGAGATTCAAGATCCCAAAAGTGGTTACATTTTCAAGGTCAATGGTCAAAGGTTAAAACCATTAAATGAATCATTCAATAAACAGGAAATAGAGGTTGAGTTAACTGAGCCAACCTATGAACCAGGAAACAAACTGATAGATTTTGGGTCCATGTCAGGCTAACGATGTTAAACAAAGCGCTTCCTGGGAGGTAACCCATGGTTTTCAAGTTTCCTGTAATTTTGTTGTTTTAATAAAATTTATATTTTAAATAGGATTAATTAATCATTTTTATATTTAAAAAAAGGATTGTTGACCTATTCTTCTATTATGAGTATGGATGGGTATGAAAGGGGAGCACCGTATTCATCCATGTCACGCGGTGTGATCCCTGAGTAATACCTTACCCAGAAACATAAAATAAGACAATGTATCATTAGTTTGATTAAAAAAAACAGAAAAATAGGAAAAACCATAAAAATTATGATACTTGGAATTAAATAAGTCATTGTGTTGTTTTTTTGGTCTGGTTTGTTCTTCTTTTTATGGTTCAGGTACTATTTTGGGTGATATATGTTCAATCAAGGAGGTGCCTACATCCCCCAAGAGATTAAAGGACTAATTTGGAGCAGCAAGAACTTCAACTTCAACCACCAGGTGATTTCATTCCATGATCCTCATTTTTATTTTCTGTTTTGAACTTCCATTATCTGCCTCTACACCTAAATTTTCATTACTTCAAACACTGGGGACAGTGTTGTTTTAATTGGGGGGGGAGATGAATTACAAAAAAATTGAAAAACAAATGATTTGAAAAAAAAATTGTAAATTGAAGGAAAAATTTCTTTAACTTTGAACATGGTAATACACAATGCACACATTGAAACTAAATATCAAATAATTTTGCATTCCCTGATTATGATTTTATTCCTTGAATAATTTAATGAGCATAGATTTTGGAAATTGTGGCTATCCAATGTGATATTTCATCGTTTATATTTTCATCCAAATAAGAAAAAGATCACAATGCATGTCCTTTGGATAGTGGGGTATTAGTTTGAGTTCATGGGGTCCTGTAAATAAATATCATAGGTTTGGTGATCATTTTTGATTAATTTGAGTATTAAAAAAAATTTGCGCGTAGAGTAATGAAATGACCTAATGCGTGGTTTTCGATACTTGGTGATCGTGACTGCATAGTAGTCTGGCCCAGAGTTAGTAATTTTATCTCCATTTTTTGTAATTTGAATTTTTTTTTGGCTGAGTTAACTCGAGATGATGCCCGAGTATTTGGGCTTCACTTGGTGCCCTATGGTCTTTGAGCCTGGGTGTCATTGGAAATGTCTCGCTTCAGCGGTTGACTCTTTTGAGTGAAACTTCAATTACCATGGAAAAATTGCAAAAAAAAAACAATAAAAAACAATAAAAAATTGAATACTTATCTTAATATTTAAATGTGACTCCACCTAGCACTTCCATCATTTCCCCCTTGAATAAGACGAACCCCCATTTCTATTGTGATACACAACACATCCTCATACTTAATTGATATTGGATGAAATATGGAAATGAATTTGAACAAAGGAACGGGCTTGGGATAGGGATCTGCTTATGGAAATAACTTTTATTAAAATATTTTTATGGGTTTCATGATTGTTTGGTATAAGGGTTTTAATGATCATTGTGTATTAAAATGTTTTTGGAAAAGGGAATTCAAATTTCATATTGTTGAGATATAATTAGCTCAGGACTAGAAAAATTCAAGTTGGGGTGTGATTATCCAATAAATAAGGATATCATTCATTGTTAATATATATAATATTCATGTTCTTTATTATTCATAAACACTATTTTGGTGCATTTTACACTTTCAACATCATTTCACATTTTGATTGCAATTCCTTCTTAAAATGCACTATTATGTGGTACATTTTTTAACATCATTTAAAGTATCCAATGATTAATGTGATTTTACGGAATGTATTAATCCATATTTTAATTATATATTTTGGGAAATTGATCTTCACTTAAATATGAACATTTTTATTTTAGGGATCAATGGAGAATTCATGGAAGAAAATGGGGATATTTTGTGATGAAAGGAAGCAATTCTAGAGAAGGCAGATTGGACACTAGACCACTGATGAGAATGTGGGACCCACTTAACAAACCCAATGAAACCCATATTTGGTGTGAGGATAGAATAAATATATAGGAACAATTAAGTATTTTGAAGTCATTGCATATTCGGCCTCCATTATGGACATTTAGGTGGCCTAAGGTAGAGATAAAATTCTGGGCCAGATTCTGTGGCCCAGAAAAACTATCCACTACTCTAATAATATCTCTGAAACCACAACTCCATATAGGCCCAAATTGTACAGGAGGGTAGAGGACATTAGGGGCTCCATTTTATTCTTCTTTGGACAACTCTAATTCGGATATATAGAAGGTCTTTCAAGAACGTATGTTCGGTATATGAAAGCTGGATGCCACCTCGGGTCAAGGGTGGAAAAATCAACTTTCCCTCAACTTTCCACCCACCAATGGCCTACCAAAATTAATTTAGGAGAATTGAACTATTGAAAGATCAACCCAAGGATTAAAAAATTCCTATTTAAGGAAGTGGTGGTGGAGGAGTTGAGGATCTTGGGTGTTTGGTTTAATTGTAATGTTATGCGGCCTCTTTGTGTTTGTAATCGCATTTCAATTTCCATGTAAGTTTCCTTTTTGTACTTTTTTTGTTCTTAATCAATATATTTCTCTTCTATTCTTCCCATTTATTTCATTAAACCTTTATAATCACAAATCAGAGTGATATCTCTTTGTCGTTCTGAATTAGTTCACACATAGGCGTGAATTTCATTAACACACACGGAGGAGTGCTCGTTTTTTCCGCGGTTTTAATTTCTTCAATCAAATTCTTATAAGCCATCTTCCGCCCACCATTGAGAGTATACCATCTATGTAGGGCTGACCTTTTAATGGTTTGATTATAAGAAGATGAAAAGGCTGGATTTAATGTTATTTTATTAACGAATTTTTGTTAATTGGTTAACTAATTTATGATGTCCATTCTTCAGTTATTTCCACTCTTCATCTTCACTATGTTTGAGGAAGCTAAATCCAATTACTAAAAGGACCATATACCTTGGAGACATCATGAATTTGGTTCTCTAAGTGTGTAGGGTATTATTAATTGATTTTAGTTGCATCAAACCAGAAAATGATGAAGGTAGTGTTATTTTGAAGAATGGATTCATCAAGAATTAATTAATCCAAAGTTATATAAAGAAGTAAAATTCATTCAATCCACCACTAGCATAATCTTAAGATCAACCCATTTTAATTTTATTGAATTCACATAGGTTTATTAGTGTTCTTTAAAACCATCCAAAATCAAAACCATGTTGGCCACTTCATATCCAAAAATCCACCTCATAGGTTGTGTGTCTTAGGTATCTTCTTAGGTCTCAGTGGATTCGACAACCCAATCTAGACTACAAGGACCGTTCTACCTTCATCTCTTGGGTAAATTTGAGTGTGAATCAACTGATTAATCAATTAATAGTTAAATAATAATTTTTAATCAGTTATAATTAATAATTATGATGAATAACTATAATTTATAATTATATTAATAATCAACTAATTATAAAAATGGCCTTGGCTCTATCTTTCTCTAAAAATTAACTAATTATCTATTATATAATTAAAAATTATATTACTAATTAACTAATTAGTTACTATATAGTTAATGATTAGTAATTAGTAATTAACTAATTACAAATTATATAATTATTATTTATATTTATAATTAACTAATTAGTTATTATATAATTAATAATTTTATCACTAAGTAACTGATTAATTATTAAATAATTAATAATTATATTACTAATTAAATAAATATATTACTAATTATCTAATTAATTATTATATAATTAATTATTAACTATTACTAATTAACTAACTAATTATTATACAATTAATAGTTATATATTTATAATTATATTAATAATTAACTTATTAATAATTAATAATTAATTATTATAATTAGTAATTATAATGAATAATAATAATTAGTAATTATGAGGAATAATTATAATTAATAATTATAATGAATAATTATAATTTATAATTATATTACTAATTAAATATTAATTGTTATATAATTGATAATTATATTACCAATTAACTAATTAATTACCATATAATAATTTTAAATAATCAATTTTTTAAATTATAATGAATAAGTAAAATTTATAATTATATTATTAATTAAATAATTAACTATTATATACTAAATAATTATATTACTAATTAATTGTTAAATTATTAAATTATTAATTATTTACAATTCTTAATTAAAAAATTATTTATTATATAAATAATTATTTATAATATTAATTTAACACTTAAATAATTTCATATATATTTATTCAATATTTTGACTATAAATTATATCAGTCTTATAGATTATATTTTAGTCATTCAAAGCCACATACTTGAATCATTATAAAGTTTCAAGTAGGTGTTTTTGAAAACTAATAAAATATTTTTCATGAACGTTTATTATGAAATACTATTTATTTTAAAATATTTGTTATATGTTTAATCCAGGTTTTGTGTTTCATTTATATCGGTCTTATAGTTTATATTTTATAGGCTTTCATTTTCATGTGCTTGAAACTTTTTTATGATTCATATATGTGTCTTTGAAAACATATAAATTATTTTCCATCAACATGTTTTACGAAAATCATTTAAATTTCAACTATTTTTATATGTTTAATCCATTAATTAAGTTTCTTTAATATTGGTCTTGTATTTTATATTTTAAAGGCTTTCAATGTCATGTACTTGAAACAATTTTATGCTTCATGTATGTGGTTTTTAAAGTTTATAAATTATTTTTTATTATCATTTTTTATGAAATTATTTTTCTTTTAAAATCGTTATATATTTAATCCACATTTTATGTTTCATTTATATTGGTCTTATAGATCATATTTTATAGTATTTCGAAGTCACGTACTTGAAATAGAATCCCACATCGAAAATATAGAATGTTATATGCAGGAAAGGGAGAACCAGAATCTCATATCGGAAATTCATAATGATTTTTAGTGTAATATATTTTTTAAAAAACAGCATTGGGTGAGAGATTCTATTAGAATCCAGACTATTGTAATGGCAGTACTGCTGGATTTTAAAGAGCGGATAAATTCTACTGATGTTTTTTATTTTTTTTGTTTATATACATATATATAAAAAAAACAAAACAAAATAAGAATAAAAATTTTAAATAAAAATAATTTTTCTAATTTTAGGGGAAAGGAAGAGTCACAGGTGTTTACTTTTGGGTGTATTTTCATTAAATAAAAATTAACCCATCATGTTTTACAAAATTATTTTAAGAAAACACATAAAAAGGACCACCTATAAAGAATAAATCATTACGATCCACAAACTGTATCCTCTCTTTCCAAATCTTTCACAAAGTCCATCTAAGAGAAACGTTGTATGCTAAAAGGGGACCTAGATACCAAATATTGGAGTCGGAGGAAACACCAAGCTCATCTGTTGACATATCCTGTAACGCCCCGACCCTAATTACCTAGAGTCGGTGCATTATTACATAACATTGTCATGATCACAAGAAAGATCAAGTCTCGAAAGACCGATTGGTTTAGTAGCCTTGGAATAACTAGATACATCCATAAATTTTTACATTACATCATAAAAAAAACATCTTGTCTTCATATCCCCTCATACTATCCTTGCAGGTCATTCATAAATTACTTCTTCATAATCCTGGGAAAAATAAAACATTGAAATGGGTGAGCTCGGATGCTCAGTAAGGATAACATTATAGCAGAAGTTTTCATAAATAAGCATAAACACTTAAGGAAATTCATAATTAAAACAAAATCCTTTTAAACTTGAACTTCAGCATAAAATGGCAAAGGTAAAATGAAATAATGCCATTTACTTACTCACATGGATATTCTACTAGTCGAATGATCACATGCAATATCAATAACCACTTTCATAATGATGGAATGCATAATGCCAGACTATCATAACCACATAGCCAAGGCCTCGTGCCAAGACTACAAATAAGATTTTGCCAAGGCCTTGTGCCAAGACACTAGTTTGTCTCATGAGACCTACCGATGCATCGAGGAGCTATAGCGGGCTCCACCCGTCACTTATTAAGTCCAATGAATTCCTCATATGAATAGGTTTAAACATAACATAAACATTCGTATTAAAACTAGCATACAAAATGTCAATACTTCTACCATAAACCATAAATGGTATAAAAATAGAACATCAACAGTCAAACATAACTCATTCGATACAATATGGAAGATTTTATTGTATCACATTAACCTCAATCAAGAATAATGAAGGATGTTGACATAGATGAAAATAATCATCAAAACTATTTGAGAGAAATATCTCCCTTTTCTTGAAAACATTTAAAAGTCACACTATTTGTCAAGAAGCCATTTAAAAATAGATTTTTGAATCAAAGTGTCCCATACCACTTTGAAACTTTTTAAAAGGAGTTTTAATTTGTAAACTTTAATGTCCATATAAATAAATCCTTAAAACCATTTTTTTAAAACATGGACATTAATGAGAAATATTTAGATGAATAAGTCCTTAAATCATTTTAAAAATGGTATTTTAGTTAGAGATTGCAACCAAAAGAGACACTTGAATACAAATAATTGTGGTAATCAAAACTTTGTAATATAATGAGAATAAAGGGATTCATGATATACTATGTCAAAGTACATTATATACACCACATAAAAGTGATTTGGTGTATATCAACAAAGAAGTCTCAATGGAATGTAAATTGAGATGAAATCTCTTGTAAAGGTTGTATCCTTAGGTTAAGGATAAATCAACGACATAATTATGTGTGAAAAATATAAATACACTAAATATGATTGGATATTCAGTGTAAATAAATCAAAGGACATTCACACATATTCTTGTAAAAACAATACCAACGAATTGGATGTTTAACTCAACAAATGGAGAATGAGTTAAAATTACTCTTATCAAATTCATATCAATGGATTGAGAATTATCAATGGAGTGATTATGTGTATCAAACTTATATCCACAAGAAGGGGAGTGGAAATTATGACATAATCAAATGAATAGTGATTCCACACATAATCTTGGGGTAATATAATCAATGAAATATGCGTTAAGCCAAATGAGTGGAAATCGAAATCTCAAATTCCCTTATCGATTAGGTAACTTTCGAAACATACACCCATGAAAGAAGTATCATACCATGATGATGTAAATACCCATAAATTAATGTATATTACTCAATGAATACAATCATGGGCAGTACACATACACCACATGTAATAATTAAGTGGTGAACAATGGAATTCTCACGAATTTAAGAGTGAGTTAAGAAACCCCTTACCATGTTAATCAACTGAGTTGTATGGCCAAAAGTTAATAACCACCAAATTATTTACATAATAACATGAATATAAAGACAATAATGATAATATATATCAAATGGCAGTACACAATACACCACTTTCAATAATTTAGTGACGAACAATGGAAATCTCACGGAATTGAAAGTGAGATAAGAGAATCCCTTACTTTGTACTTTTTCCTTGGTCGATGGTAGCTTTACCTCCTTTATAATGGTGAAATAATTGTTATTTAATAATACAAGAATCATTTACTTTAATATGATATCATATATGATCTTTTAACATTGATTTGATAATAATATCTTAGTATTATCGTTGTTTCGGGTGTGAACTTACTTGTTTGCTTTTGTATGTTTTGTTACGTAAGACATGTTTGTAAAGGATAGGTTGTATATTATTCAAATCCAGAATGGTATCAAGTCCTTAAACATCATTTTTAAATCATCAAATGATAATTATACTTGAATGGATACGATGGAGAATGAATCTCATCGCGTTCGTGGAGACGGTAGTCCGTACGTACGCACGAACGCTACTTCCATTTAATTTTTATTTTAAAAGAATCGAATCCAAATGATACATAGGTATATTACTATTACAGTAAGATATAATATTTTATATATGTTACTTAAGTTAATTATCCTTTATACGTTCCATGTGTGGTATGAACGAGTCATATCATTTTAAGGGGGCGGTAGTCCGCACTTCCTCAAATGAAATTTTCGTATGTATATACAACATGAAACGAATAATGGTATGAAATAAAATGGAATTACAGAAGCTTATATATAAAATATATATCATTAATATCATATTTAATTACAGTTCCATCATAATGGCCACCATGAGAGGCGGTAAGATGTATTTGAACAATCATCGTTTCGTGAGGCGTTAGTTTTCCATCCACAGAAACATTATGTTCATCATCCATTAGATGGAGTTGTGTGTATGTGTAGTTTGAATCCTTCTTGTAACAACATACTAGTATATTTTTGATACTGGTTTTGTTACAAAAGAAAGGAAATAAAAAAAAGTTTGGGGGTTGTAGAAGCAAAATAAATGAAAATAATTTAAGAGAAATCGTTACCTTTAATTTAGGTAACTCACTTTGGTTGGAACCAAAGGACTTCTTGAAATGCTTTCTGCCTAAGGGGAAGCTTCAAGGATGAGGAGAGGGATGTGGGGAGCTTATTTGGGCAGGGTTTGGACGAGCCAAGTGGCTTGAGAGGTGTGAGGAATGAGTAGAAGTGGTCTCCTTTTATAAGGGAGAGGAGGGGCTCTTTAGGAAAGAGTGAAATTATTACTTTATAATATAATTATATTCGGTTTATAATGGTCCAAAAATCATTGATGTCGAAGATAAGATGAATAATATTCTAAATAAAATCAACCAATAAGAATTGGACAGGTTTTAGATAATATTTTAATCATTATAATCTTTTTTATTTAAATGATTTATTAATGAGGTAAACATTGCATCATTATTGTGTCATTAATAATTTAAATTATTTGATGTCTAAAAATTATAAATAAAATATAATTATGTCGGAAATCTTTTTAGCTTTCTAATGAATATTTATAATTGAAAATCCAACATGTATAACCCTATTTAAAAATTGTTCTTCCAAAAGATGTAAGCTTATGCCATTTTTATTTTTATTTTAACTTTATTAATATAATGTGTCCCTACCACATACAAGTGGCTCCATGGGGTCCCCAAATAGACCCAAGGATGCCCATGGTCGGGTATGTGTCCACCAATAAGGTTAGGACATGTTTTAGGGTAATTTTGTATTATTATAATATTATTTTTTAACCCTTATTTACCGGATTTACCCTTAACCATGGTAAATAAAATATTTACCGCAGTAATTATTCAAAATGTCTAAAAATAAAAGTTACCTATTTACACAATTTGGACATCCTGATTCCAAATATTGAATCCATTTTTCTATATTCAAAACACAGAAGTGGCAGAAATTAATTTAAAATTAATTCCCGCTGTCAAAACAAAAAGCGTGTTTTTAAGAGATAATAACTATCAAAAGATTGACACTTGTTTATGTTCGGTTTAATTGTAAATTTATGTCCAATGACCAACATTATATTAAGTGGTAAAAATCTATTCTAAATATACTTTAAAACCACTCAAATTCACAATTTATCACTATTAATTATTTTGATTAAAAAAGTTGTTTTTAATTAAAATTTAGTAATTTTCACTATTCATCAAAATATAAAAGTTATCCGAAAAGTACCAAAATTTCACCCTAGGCTAATTTCGATATTCCGAATCCAAAAATGAAGTCCATTTTGAAATATAAAATATATATTATTTCAAAAATTAGGTATTACTATTCACAACGGCTAGTTTAATTAGTTGTGGTGTGTGTTAGAACTCGAGGTTGCGTACAACAAACGCTATCGCATTATTCGAAGGGAAACGTACCGTGGAAGCTTGGGGTGTTACATTCTCCCCTCATTCAATAAATTGCGTCCTCGCAATTTTTAAAATTTTCCTTGGGAATATAATGGAAAGTCCCACATCGGAAAAAGAGTCAATAAAACTATCACTTTAAAAGAAAGAAACAGATGTATAAGGGTCATCCAAGATAACCCATACTAGGATTCCATGTAAGACAACATGGATATGGATGATAAACTAAGTGTCAAGTTCTGATGGAGAGGGATTGAAATCATGATCAGGAGAAAGTTAACAATGAGAAAACCGCAAACTTGTGTTGGGACAAACGACCATTAGTCTCCTAGTAGGAAAGTAAACGGACAACATTTTTTTTAAGTTACATTACATAAGGAAGAGGAATTCATTTATGATATTGACTAAGAACATTATGAGATATAATTAAATTTTAAGTATATTTTCTTTCTTTAATAAATTTCCACCACTAACTCAATTGTTTTTTAAACGATGAGTATTCAAGAAGACTTGGTCACACTGGAAGAGCTAGAATAAACTTCTATAGAATCACATGATCCATGTAGGATAAACCATATATTTACATTGTCTTTGAAGATTAATCAAAACCAAAATGGTTAGTGAATGATCTAATGATCCCCCAAAAGGATATTTATTGAGATAAATATGCACTAATCTTAATTTCCAAAAATAAACCAACAATACACCAAAGTTAAATAAATACCATTCAATAATCAATTGTCCTTAAAATCCTTCCATATAATCCAAAGTAATATTTAAACCCAAAGAATTAAAGAATTTGATTATGTAGTCTCCCATGTTAAATTGTATCTCCAAATGAAAGTCACATACTCAAAAGTAATTAACCTAATCACATATTCTCTATTATAGGTTAATCATTTCCATAAATAACCCAAATCACTATAAATCCACAATAAAAACATAGATAAAAATCTACCATTAATCCTCAAATGAAACCCCATAGTATTCTATTTTCCTTGGGCATATAGTGTTCCCAACAAATCGAACATCTTCCAAAATAATATTTACCACTTAAGCACCAAATCATTTTCCTATACCAAGGGTATTCATTTGATAAGAAATAAGAACCCAAATTAACTTATTATTGATCAATAAAATCATTTAACTAAAAAAATAGTCACACTAACCAGGGACTTCACGTAGTCCAGTGGTAGGCGATAAATCCCAATCGCACTTTGGTTGTGGGTTCGATTCCCACAGCTTTGTCCGACGCGACGGGTTGTCACACGGTCTACGTGTTGTCCTTTTTCAAAAACTATATCTTATAATATTACCAAAATGAGATAAATTCCTCAAAATAACATAATTTAACCACAAATGTTATATCATACCTTGCAATTTCATCCCAAATTATAATAACTTATAATTTCCTCAAACCCAATGATCATATAATACCAAATGGTTATTTATAACTATATCCGCAACAAAAAAGATAATTCTTCCTCAGATATCATTTTCACATGATAAATTTCAGGTTTACACATACAAGAGAAAATTATTCCAAAGTAATCCCATCAATAAAGAGCACTAACACTTTTAAACATTTCACCATCCATTTATTTCCACATAGGTTCTTCATCATATGTTCCTCAGGTTCCCACATTGCCTCTTCCATCTTATGATTTCTCCATAGATCTTTTACCAGACATGTCATCCGTTTCTCAACACTTGATCTTCGGTATGAAGAATTCTGATAGGCTCTCCACAATAAGATAGATCGAGTTCCAGTTATAATTCTTCATAGGTGAGTACATGCATTGGGTCAGGCATGTATTTTGTCACTACAGATATGTGGATCACAACATGAACTCTGGAGAGACTAGGCGGATTTGCCTTTTGGTAGAATGCGTTCATGTGTCACAATGGTACCTCAGGAATTTTTCAAAATCATCTACTTCCTTTACCCAAAAACTCCTCATCCATTTTGGATTATATCGATGGAAGAATCGATGAATCATAAAAAAATAGGTATTTCTTATATATAATTTTGAGACATCGTCTTTAACATGTTTTTTTAGAAAAATTCTCACTGATTCATCTTCAAATATTTCAAAATAAGGTTTTGGTAAATCAGTTTTCGTATATCCCAAAAGACATAAATATATAATTTGATACATATAGGCTGCTCGAAGATCTCCCTCTTCTGCAGCATCTAGAAAATCATTTAGTGCATCGTAATTTTGAGATAAAGTGAATAATTTGAAAAGACCCTGATGGTACTTCCCACGCTTAGCGTGGTAAGAAAGTTGAGAGCGCAACATTATCCCATAGTCAGTACTTGTTCCTTGAAAGAATCGAGCAATGCTAGAGGTATTGGATGTCTCATAAAGTTGTTTGCATGTAACTTGGACATTTGAAAAAGTTTCAACATCGTCTGCGCATGACTTCTGGAGAATAATTGTAAGTAGTTCTTCAGGAAGAGAGAGAAGAGTTGTTCGTGATCTTGCTCCCTCCATGTTTCAACTAACAAAAGAAAATACAATTAGGGTTTTTGAATACTTATCTAATAAGAATGTAAAAAAAATAGACATAATAGGATAATCTTGTAATTGAACAATATATCCTAACTTGGGGTACCCTATGTTAAAATCTAGGTTATCCACTATCTATTTGCCGACATATATTCTTAGGGGCATTTTTTTTTGTATTCCCTTAATAATGGTTTATACTAATCTTGTGAATTTACCAAAGCATATCCCCCGGGAGTGTCGTAACCAAGAATGCAGCAAGGCCCGTTGTCGTGCACCAGTTCCCGTTCGAGTCTAGCTCAAAGCGGTGTTTTCGGGTTTTACCCCTAGGTACAACTGTGCCAGAGCCACCTCTACCTGCTCGTATCCAGACAGGGATGTATTGTTCGGAAAACTCACAAAATCGTCTACAATACCAAAATTCTAGGAAGCTCTTCTATAATAATCCTCAAAGTTCATCTTAGGTCTTTGTGCTCTAATCAGAGTTTATCTAAATCTAGCTTCCAAGGTTTGTACTAAACTTCCTCTGATACCAACTGTAACGCCCCGACCCTAATTACCTAGAGTTGGTGCATTATTACATAACATTGGCATGATCACAAGAAAGATCAAGTCTCGAAAGACCGATTTGTTTAGTAGCCTTGGAATAACTAGATACATCCATAAATTTTTACATTACATCATAAAAAAAACATCTTGTCTTCATATCCCCTCATACTATCCCTGCAGATCATTCATAAATTACTTCTTCATAATCCTGGGAAAAATAAAACATTGAAAGGGGTGAGCTCGGATGCTCAGTAAGGATAACATTATAGCAGAAGCATTCATAAATAAGCATAAACACTTAAGGAAATTCATAATTAAAACAAAAGCCTTTTAAACTTGAACTTCAGCATAAAATGGCAAAGGTAAAATGAAATAATGCCATTTACTTACTCACATGGATATTCTACTAGTCGAATGATCACATGCAATATCAATAACCACTTTCATAATGATGGAATGCATAATGCCAGACTATAATAACCACATAGCCAAGGCCTTGTGCCAAGACTACAAATAAGATTTTTCCAAGGCCTTGTGCCAAGACACTAGTTTGTCTCATGAGACCTACCGATGCATCGAGGAGCTATAGCGGGCTCCACCCGTCACTTATTAAGTCCAATGCATTCCTCATATGAATAGGTTTAAACATAACATAAACATTCGTATTAAAACTAGCATACGAAATGTCAATACTTCTACCATAAACCATAAATGGTATAAAAATAGCACATCCACAGTCAAACATAACTCATTCGATACAATATGGAAGATTTTATTGTATCACATTAACCTCAATCAAGAATAATGAAGGATGTTGACATAGATGAAAATAATCATCAAAACTATTTGAGATAAATATCTCCCTTTTCTTGAAAACATTTAAAAGTCACACTATTTGTCAAGAAGCCATTTAAAAATAGATTTTTGAATCAAAGTGTCCCATACCACTTTGAAACTTTTTAAAAGGAGTTTTAATTTGTAAACTTTAATGTCCATATAAATAAATCCTTAAAACCATTTTTTTAAAACATGGACATTAATGAGAAATATTTAGATGAATAAGTCTTTAAATCATTTTAAAAATGGTATTTTAGTTAGAGATTCCAACCAAAAGAGACACTTGAATACAAATAATTGTGGTAATCAAAACATTGTAATATCATGAGAATAAAGGGATTCATGATATACTCTGTCAAAGTACATTACATACACCACATAAAAGTGATTTGGTGTATATCAACAAAGAAGTCTCAATGGAATGTAAATTGAGATGAAATCTCTTGTAAAGGTTGTATCCTTAGGTTAAGGATAAATCAACGACATAATTATGTGTGACAAATATAAATACACTAAATATGATTGGATATTCAGTGTAAATCAATCAAAGGACATTCACACATATTCTTGTAAAAACAATACCAACGAATTGGATGTTTAACTCAACAAATGGAGAATGAGTTAAAATTACTCTTATCAAATTCATATCAATGGCTTGAGAATTATCAATGGAGTGATTATGTGTATCAAACTTATATCCACAGGAAGGGGATTGGAAATTATGACATAATCAAATGAATAGTGATTCCACACATAATCTTGGGGTAATATAATCAATGAAATATGCGTTAAGCCAAATGAGTGGAAATCGAAATCTCAAATTCCCTTATCGATTAGGTAACTTTCGAAACATACACCCATGAAAGAAGTATCATACCATGATGATGTAAATACCCATAAATTAAAGTATATTACTCAATGAATACAATCATGGGCAGTACACATACACCACATGTAATAATTAAGTGGTGAACAATGGAATTCTCATGAATTTAAGAGTGAGTTAAGAAACCCCTTACCATGTTAATCAACTGAGTTGTATGGCCAAAAGTTAATAACCACCAAATTATTTACATAATAACATGAATATAAAGACAATCATGATAATATATATCAAATGGCAGTACACAATACACCACTTTCAATAATTTAGTGACGAACAATGGAAATCTCACGGAATTGAAAGTGAGATAAGAGAATCCCTTACTTTGTACTTTTTCCTTGGTCGATGGTAGGTTTACCTCCTGTATAATGGTGAAATAATTGTTATTTAATAATACAAGAATCATTTACTTTAATATTATATCATATATGATCTTTTAACATTGATTTGATAATAATATCTTAGTATTATCGTTGTTTCGGGTGTGAACTTACTTGTTTGCTTTTGTATGTTTTGTTATGTAAGACATGTTTGTAAAGGATAGGTTGTATATTATTCTAATCCAGAATGGTATCAAGTCCTTAAACATCATTTTTAAATCATCAAATGATAATTATACTTGAATGGATACGATGGAGAATGAATCTCATCGCGTTCGTGGAGACGGTAGTCCGTACGTACGCACGAACGCTACTTCCATTTAATTTTTATTTTAAAAGAATCGAATCCAAATGATACATAGGTATATTACTATTCCAGTAATATATAATATTTTATATATGTTACTTAAGTTAATTATCCTTTATACGTTCCATGTGTGGTATGAACGAGTCATATCATTTTAAGGGGGCGGTAGTCCGCACTTCCTCAAATGAAATTTTCGTATGTATATACAACATGAAACGAATAATGGTATGAAATAAAATGGAATTACAGAATCTTATATATAAAATATATATCATTAATATCATATTTAATTACATTTCCATCATAATGGCCACCATGAGAGGCGGTAAGATGTATTTGAACAATCATCGTTTCGTGAGGCGTTAGTTTGCCATCCACAGAAACATTATGTTCATCATCCATTAGATGGAGTTGTGTGTATGTGTAGTTTGAATCCTTATTATAACAACATCCTATTATATTATTGATACTGGTGTTGTTACAAAAGAAAGGAAATAAAAAATTTTTGGGGGTTGTAGAAGCAAAATAAATGAAAATAATTTAAGAGAAATCGTTACCTTTAATTTAGGTAACTCACTTTGGTTGGAACCAAAGGAATTCTTGAAATGCTTTCTGCCTAAGGGGAAGCTTCAAGGATGAGGAGAGGGATGTGGGGAGCTTATTTGGGCAGGGTTTGGACGAGCCAAGTGGCTTGAGAGGTGTGAGGAATGAGTATAAGTGGTCTCCTTTTATAAGGGAGAGGAGGGGCTCTTTAGGAAAGAGTGAAATTATTACTTTATAATATAATTATATTCGGTTTATAATGGTCCAAAAATCATTGAGGTCGAATATAAGATGACTAATATTCTAAATAAAATCAACCAATAAGAATTGGACAGGTTTTAGATAATATTTTAATCATTATAATCTTTTTTATTTAAATGATTTATTAATGAGGTAAACATTCCATCATTATTGTGTCATTAATAATTTAAATTATTTGATGTCTAAAAATTATAAATAAAATATAATTATGTAGGACATCTTCTTAGATTTCTAATGAATATTTATAATCGAAAATCCAACATGTATAACCCTATGTAAAAATTGTTCTTCTAAAAGATGTAAGCCTATGCCATTTTTATTTTTATTTTAACTTTATTAATATAATGTGTCCCTACCACATACAAGTGGCTCCATGGGGTCCCCAAATCGACCCAAGGATGCCCATGGTCGGTTATGTGTCCACCAATAAGGTTAGGACACGTTTTAGGGTAATTTTGTATTATTATAATATTATTTTTTAACCCTTATTTACCGGATTTACCCTTAACCATGGTAAATAAAATATTTACCGCAGTAATTATTCAAAATGTCTAAAAATAAAAGTTACCTATTTACACAATTTGGACATCCTGATTCCAAATATTGAATACATTTTTCTATATTCAAAACACAGAAGTGGCAGAAATTAATTTAAAATTAATTCCCGCTGTCAAAACAAAAAGCATGTTTTTAAGAGATAATAACTATCAAAAGATTGACACTTGTTTATGTTCGGTTTAATTGTAAAATTATGTCCAATGACCAACATTATATTAAGTGGTAAAAATATATTCTAAATATACTTTAAAACCACTCAAATTCACAATTTATCACTATTAATTATTTTGATTAAAAAAGTTGTTTTTAATTAAAATTTAATAATTTTCACTATTCATCAAAATATAAAAGTTATCCGAAAAGTACCAAAATTTCACCCTAGGCTAATTTCGATATTCCGAATCCAAAAATGAAGTCCATTTTGAAATATAAAATATATATTATTTAAAAAATTAGGTATTACTATTCACAACGGCTAGTTTAATTAGTTGTGGTGTGTGTTAGAACTCGAGGTTGCGTACAACACACGCTATCGCATTATTCGAAGGGAAACGTACCGTGGAAGCTTGGGGTGTTACATATCCACCATCAGACATCCATCCACCCTCACCAATCAATATGATGTAAGCGAAATGCTATGAACTATAGGAAAGTTAGATGATGAGACCAATGAGGGAGGACCTGTAAACACCGCTTTGAGATATTTCTCCCTTTAAGAACCATGAAAAAAATGCAATGAAAATGTCGTAAATGGCAACCTAACATCAAGAAACATCGACAAGGATAGATCCTGCAGAACTTTTCCCCAACACTAGAACACAGCTGTTTGCAACGGTCAAATTTTTTTGATGGTGGAATAATATGACAACCCATGTAATTGTTGAATAAAATTGACATTATCATTTATATTTACCTATTTTAGGTTTTAATATTCATCATATTTTTATAAATAATTTTATGTAAATTTTCAATAAAAAATGAATAATTTTTTACAACAAAATAATTTTTAAATATATTAAATGGTTTTACTTAATTATTAAATAACATAGTTTTATAAATTTAATTTTATAAAATGGACATAATTTTATACATCAACATTCCAACATTATCTGATGATAATTATTTTGGGATTATTTTTAAAATAGTATAATTTTGGGTGCTCAATGGAAAATATCTTTTTCATAAATACAATCATTTTTATGATATTATCATTATACAATAATGAAATAATTTTTTTTATACCATTTTTATCTGGACTAAAAATATATTTATTATACGATACATTGAATTAGGAAATAATGGTTTTACGTAGAATTCTCTGTTTGACATTTTCAAAAATCTAAATAATGTTTTTATTTTAAAGAAAACTATTTCTAGATCTCCTTTTTCAATCAAGTGTTAACAAGTTCACATTCATGTTTTCTTTGACAATAAATTATAATCAATCTCTTTTTATTTACACTAATCACATTAATTCATAGTAAATCAACAATATATGTAATTTTGGTATGAAATCATTTTTATGTTGATAGAGGGCATTCGATAGAAACTATTTTTAGTATTGTTTTGAAAATGTACATTAAATGTTATTATTTTACAACTTAAAAATTGAATCATATAAAATGGATTAAATATTTTGAATCCACAAGAAAAAATTTGGCAATAATTCTCATTTAAAATTTAATCATTATATATAGTTATAATGAAATTTTTTTGACCATGGTAAGGGTTAAAAGGATCAAAGAGGGGGTTTAATCTAAAATAGAAGGCCCCAAATATCAGTAAATCATGTCAAAATCTGATTTGAAGTTATTATTTAAACCATAACATATCCTATATTAAAATTTTACTAAATTGGATCCAATTACCATGTGAAATACACTTATAATTTTTAAATGTTATTAATATTTACCAGGGTGTCATCCAATCCCTTCTAAAAATGAACCTCCTCTCAACGATTATAAATATTTTTTGAAAACCCAATATGTACCAATAATTAATCAAATAGATCCCATGCTCTACCACCCATGACTTATAGGTCATGCTTCCCCCAAATAACAGTCATATAAGGCTTAAGGTGAATACTAATGGAAGATATATAAGGTGGTGGTATAGTTCTTAACCAACATCATACAAGATTATTTTATTTTTATACCTACATAAAATCAATTATATAAATACTAATATATTGAAATTAATATATTTAATAAAATATAATCTTATTTTGTTAATTTAATAACTATCTTATTCATTCTTTTCACCCATTAGGATCTGAAAGCATCGCTCCCCCGTACGTGCATGTTACCGCCTTCATGAAGTGATGTAATTCATTTTTCATCACCACCTTACATGCATTGAATTAAGGATTGAATTAATGATTAAATATGATATTTATAATAGTAATATTATTATTTAATGGTAGAAATATATTTTATTTAATTATTTTTTCCATTAGGTAAATGAATAAATCACTCATGTTTACATGCAGACTAAGACCTCCTTGAAACGATGTATGTCATTTTAAATTATCATCTTTAGATAGAAGTTTTTACTAGTATATTGAATGTATAACCATGATAATTAAAAAAAATTATATTTTTAAGATGGTGTAACCATGAATGTTTAACTTCATTCATCATACATAACCCCTTCTAATTGTCACAGACCAAATGATTAGAAAATGTTAAACATAAACATTACTGATTTAGTAACTAAATAAAACATGGTAATAAATGAAAATAAATAAATAATTATACTGAAATAAAAAATAAAAAATATTTTATATGCATTAATAATGAATATAATTTTATTATTTTGGATTTATAGAAATTATGATTCATTGTGAGACTCATGGTAAGTGATCTTTATTAATAACAATTTTATTGTTTTCATTCCCACTATTGTTTCTCTATATAAAATTTCATTAATTGTTTTCAGAAATATAATTAAATATTCAGAAGTAATTGTTTAATTTAATTTTATAATATTTCTTACATTATTTTCATTTTTTATAAAATGTATTTCTTTAATATTTTCTATATGGATTTATTTTGGATATTTTTACCAGTGTAAAAGTATGTTTTATAATGCTTATTTTTAGAACAATTTTTTCCAAAAACATAGATAATATAGACTGTAAATATCCCTTTTAAAGGTATCATATTTTTTGATGGAATATCATATTCTAAATTTTCAATCAATTTTTAGTTTTTAAATATTTTCAAATTAAAAAGATATTTATACTCATTTTTATGTGATGATTAAAAGTGTATGGGCTAATTGATTCAAATGAATTTCATAAGGGTTTTATGATGAAAAGGTTCAAGATTATAATTTTTTCCAGGTTATAGATCATAGTAATTATATATAATGACTACTGATATCAATATGTACCTCCCCAATTAATTGTGTAATTATTTAGTCTTCAAAGATAATATATTTGAGATAACCAAAAATTTTAGTCATATTGAAAGTGTTATACACTAGTATTTAACATAGAATATGAAGTCTGAAGATAACTTCATTTTTATACTATACATACCATGGATTTGAAGGTTTTACTTGATCAATGGTTGATTTTCACACGTGATTATGATTTATTTTACACTCTTAACATTTTTTTTGAAAAATGAAATTATTTGTATGGGTTTCATAGTTTTTTAGAAGACTATTGGGTTTCATTTATTTATATAATATTTACTAATATTTTTTGTGCTCATAATGTGTTTTCAAATGACTTTCACAATATCTGAGGGCATGTTGAAAATATGACAAGCTTTATTATTCCGTTATGGTGACTTAGCATAAAAGGAGGAAATATTTCTTGGATGAAATCTGGGTGCAAATTTAAGAACCAATGTAACGTCCCAGTTCCGGGTGCCACTCAACGGGTGCCCCGAAACCGGTTCTCCACATGACCTCAAGCGCATTTCCCCAAATTCCAGAGGTTGTCTACTAGCAGCGAGGGCCTGGGTCAGATAGGGGGGAAACTATGCCCTCATTTGTCAAAGTGTAGCGTAGCAGAATGAATAAAACATACAAAAATAGAGGAAGCGAATAACCATACATAACTAAAATAAACAACTGTAGTTGATATAACCAACCAGTATATAAATAATGATGCAACATGCCTTAATTCTATGAAATTAGCCACAACATGTTACACAAGCAATACAATACAACTGCAGAGTACAAAAATAAAAAACGAAACAGCAAGTAGCATCGCGAGCCTAAGCCCAGTCCCATGCTCCCCTGCTCCTCAACAACAATCAAGTACCTGTATAAGGAGCGTTTACCTTATCCACACCTGTAGAAACGTAATCTGTTTGGGCCAAAAAACATGTCTCAAACAGGATGTGAGAAATATATCTCAGTAGCCAACCACCAAAGGCATGTGCCCAACTGTGTGTAAACATGCAACAATAGTGTGCAAAAGTAAAATGCCATAAACTAAGAAGTACTCAAAAGTAACCAACATACCAGTTATATTTCCATTTAATTATTCATTTAATTTATTTAATATAAGAAAACACCACAATGAATTTATATGTAAATAGTATGCGTCCTCAGACAAGAAAAACCTTACCCTCAGGTAATCAGAATCCAACCCGTAGGTAATTTCCCTCAGGCATAACAGAATCTTGCCCTTAGGAATTTCCCTAAGGTGTATTAGAATCTCACCCTCAGGCGTACAAAGTGTCGCCCTTAGGCACAGAAGACAAGCCCTCAGGCTAAGATAACAACTGCCATCAGGCTAAGCAAAACAACGCCCACAGGCTAAGTAAAACACTACCTTCAGGCGCAAGTAACAGGGCCATTCCCAACATGTAAATAAACATTAAAAAGAAATTACTCCAAAGGAAATTCTACAATCATTACTTTAAAGGCATACCCTCAGGTATCCTGGCCAAACGGCTAAACAGAGAAACGCACCCCCAAGGTGGTCCTAGATCCAAGCACTGATCCAAAACAACAATTTCCCAATTTTATTTAATTACCTATATAGTTATAGGTAGTTAAAATAGCCATGAACTTAGCCACAATACACCCCAACATGGGTTTGTGGCACTAAAATACACAAAAAAAATAGTAGTTGGAAAAATAAACACCAATCCACCTACCTTAAACACCAACGAACGATATATGTGAACGACGTCTTCTGAAACATCCAAGAACTCCATAGATCTGAGGTAATAGAATTTTCGCTTATGTGCCAATAACTCCCATTAGGGGAAGAAATGGCAATAAGTACTCAATGAGAAGGGAGGGCTTACCCGCGTGGTTCAAATGAGATTGTCCGAGGCGGAAACGGATTCCAGACATGTGCTCAGTGGATCTCCAAATCTCCGACCTTCCTCTTCTGATCTCTCTTCCCGTTCTAAGCCGTCAATGTGAACAAGGGAGTCTACTGCACATTTTAAGTGAAAAAAACAAAGTACACGATGTGTATTTCCAAGTACAGGACGTTAAATTCCCATTTTTATTCTATTCCTCTAACGGCTTCCCGCCAGCACGACACTGTTCACCTGCCGACATGACTACACGACATGTCTTCATGAGTACACGGTGTGTGCTGCCCCATAGTTGGCCACCACCTTACTATTGTCCTGCCGACTGACTACACGGCGTATAAAGGACCACAACACGGCATGTAGCTGGTTCCTACACCCTTCATTGCCGACATGGCCACACGCCCGTGTACACATCCCACACGGCCCAAAGTACACAACATGTGGAAAAGTACATGGCGTGTACTTCCAAAATTTATAATTTTCCCTCATTTTCCTTATTTTCTCAAAAACACTTAAGGAAAGGAGAAAAGAAGAAACTCGTACCTCAAAAATAAGAACCGAGTTCTTACAAACATCCCCCTTAAAGCAATTCATCCCCAAATATCCCTTCCAAGGGTGGTGAAGATATAGCTCAGAATAGCTCTGGTCACTGAGCACCTAGTTTGATATCTCACTCCTAGGTTTTTTCCTGCACTCGTCCATGCTGCCATAGCACCGGTACGAGAGGAAATGACCAGCCTCAGAAAACATCTGTGCTCCTATCAACGACACAAATCATATGCTCCTCAAAGGACACATCTTCCTCAAGCTCAACCTCCTCTGGCTGAAAGACGTGAGATGGGTTTGAATGATAGCGGCGCAGTTGAGATACATGGAAGACGTCGTTCATGGCTCAGTACCTCTGTGTTAACTGCAGCTTATAGGCAACCGGCCCAACTCCTGAATCTCAAATGGCCCCATATATCTCAGTGCAAGTTTACAATGTATCCTGATCCGCCTATGTCCCTACCTCGGTGAAACACAAAAGAAGACCTGATCCCTGACCACAAACTCCATGGGTCGTCTGCGGCGATCAACATAATATTTCTCATGAGACTACGCGATACCCATCTACTTATGAATCAACTGGACCTGCTCAAAGTCTCTTGCACGAGATGTGGTCCCAGTAAATTTGCCTCACCTGCCTCTAACCAGCACAAGGGTGATCGGCATGGCCTACCATATAAAGCCTCGTAAGGTTCCATCTCGATAGTTTCTTGAAAACTGTTATTGTTGGAAAACATGAATAGGGGTATGTGCTTCTCCCAAGATCCCACAAAGTCTAGGACGCATGAACACAGTATGTCCTCAAGCACTTGTATCGTACGCTCTAACTGGCCATCAGTCTGAGGGTGGTAAGCTGTGCTCAAAAGAACCTATGTACACAGTTCCCTCTAAAAACTCTGCCAGAAACAAGACGTAAAGAGGGAGTCCCTATCTGAAACGATAGAACGAGGGACCCCATGAAGATGTACTATCTCTCGGATATACATCCTTCTGAGTTCGTCAACACCAAAGGTCTCCTTGATTGGAAAAAAGTGATCCACCTTTGTGAGTCTACCCACAACAACCCACACAACATCATTTCCTCGAGGTGACCTCGGGAATCCAGTAACGAAGTCCATCGCGACATCATCCCATTTCCACTCCGGGAAAGGTAACTGCTATAACAGTCCAGCTGGCCTCTGCTGCTCTGCCTTCACCTACTGACAGGTGGAACTCCTCGTAACAAAACCATATATCCCTCTCTTCATACCTGGCCACCAGTACTGGCGTCTCAAGTAACGTTACATCTTGGTAACCAAGGGATGAACTTCCCATGCTGAAGCATGAAACTCTCGCATCAGCTCCTTGGGTATATCCCCTGGAGCCCACACTCATCCATGGGAATGCAAAATTTCATCACCGCCTATCGTCCAACCAGGAGGAGGATCCGCACTTGCCACTGACTCCTGTAGATCTAGGACATCTGAATCAGATAGTTGTCTCATCCTCACTTTATCCAGGAGGGTTGAAGTCACAGCTAAAGATGAAATATAAGTTTTTCCCTGACTGTCATTCACCTCCAAATGCATCTTAGAGAACAAATCGATAAGCTGCCACTCACCACTGGCCTTCTGCACAGCCAATATCTATGTCTTCCTGCTCAGTGCATCAGCTACTGCATTAACATTACTATGTGTATAGAAAATATCAAAATCGAAGGACTGTAGGTATTTGACCCACCTCCTCTGCCTCAGATTCAAGTCACGCTGAGTAAAGATATACTTGAGGCTATTGTGGTCGGTGAAAACCAAAATATTCTCTCCCAATAGAGAATGTCTCCCACAACGCAACGCTTTCACAACTACAGCCAAATCGAGGTCATGAGTTGGGTAATTCCTCTCATGTGGCCTCAACTGCCGAGACCCATATGCAACAACTCGATTGCCCTACATCAACACTGCTCCCAGACCAATACCTGATGCGTCATAGTAAACTGTATAGCTCTTCCCTTGCTCTGGAAGTATCAGGACTGGTGCTGATGTCAACCTTCCCTTGAGGTCCTGAAAGGGTATCTCGCAAGCTTCTTTTCAAACTAACTTCACACCCTTCTTAGTCAAACCCATCAACGACACTTCTTAGTGGGAGAAGTCTTGTATGAAGTGTCTGTAGTAACCAGCCAACCCTATAAAACTCTGTATCTCAACCATTTTCTTAGGATGTTCCTAGGAAACTAATACTCTCACCTTCCATGGGTCTACTGCAACACTAGCCTCCGGGATGATATGACCCAAGAACTGAATTTGGTCCATCCAAAAGTGGAACTTCGAGAGTTTAGCATATAGCCAATGCTCTCTCAGTGTACTCAATATGATCTCAAGATGGGTGGCATGGTCATGTCGAGTGTGAGATTACACCAAGATGTCATCCATGAATACTACCACAAAAGAGTCCATGTAAGGATGAAACAAACGATTGATCAGAGCCATGAAAACTGCTGGTGCGTTTGTGCGTCCGAACGACATAACCAAGTACTCGTACAGACCATATCTGCTCCGAAAAGCTGAAACCAGTATATCCAATGGTCTCACGCACATTTGATGATATCCCGATCTCAATTCAATCTTTAAGAACACTCGTGCTCCAGGAAGATGATAAAAAAGATCATTTATCCTTGGAAAGGGATATCGATTCATAACCGTCAACTGGTTTAGCTTCTGAGAATCCACACAGAGTCTGAGGGTAACATATACCATCTTCACAAAAGGACCGGAGAACCCCATAGAGAAGTACTGGGTCAGATAAAGCCCTTTGTCTGTAACTCCTCTAACTACCTTTTGAGCTCCTGTAGCTCAGGTGTAACCATTCTATAAGGAGGAATGGACACCGGTGCTGCCCCTGGAACAAGCTCAATAGTGAAATACACCTCTCGCTCTGGAGGTAGACCTGAAAAATAGTCCAGGAAGACATCCCTGAAATGATCATCCACTGGAGGGAAATCCGTCTGACAAGCCCCATGATCATCCAGGTATAAGCTATAAATATGGGCAATGAATCCACCTCACCCATGATGATCTGGTCCAACATGAATCGCATGAACATCCCATTCACCCTTGTATAGAAACTCTCCACCATCTGGTGATGTGAAACTCACCATGTGACGATAGCAATCTGCAAAGGATCGAAAGGGAACCAACTAGTCCATCCCGAGAATGAAATCATAAGCTGTCATATCAAAGACATAGAGGTCCCAAATAAAGTGACACACACTAACCACTAGAGGGAACTCCTTGCAGTAACCCACACCAGCCATTCTAGTACCCAATGGAGTGTCTAGCGTCATAACATCAGAAGAGGAAGAAACACAGAGCCCGAGGCTCTCCACGATGGGAGCATATATGAATCTATGTGAATCACCCATATCAAAAAGTATTTAAGGCAAGACAGAAGCTACTAGAATAGTACCGCAGACTGTAGAAGGTCCGAGATCCTGCTCCTGCTGGGTCTGTTGCACTGCATATGCCTGCCCAGTTCCACGGCCCTGCGACACAGCCTGGCTACCCTGAGCAGTCCCGCCCTACTGCCTCTGAGATCCTAGTGTCTAGTTACTACAGACACGACCACCATCTCGGCCTGCATGCCCTGACGTATTCCAGTTTCCCGACTGGTAAGAAGATACTGGTCCTACTCCCACACAAAGAGTCTTCACAGAACCCCTCTCACTAGAAACTGGTGGAAACACCCTACAAAAGTTTTGCAGATGACCAATCTTACAAAAAGCTCAGAACTCCACTGGGTCACGTGGACACGACGGCCTCTGGTGCTCCTCTCTTCCACACTGGTAGCAAAAGACCGGGCCACCTGAAGAAACTGCCTGGCTAGTACTGCCACCGTGAGAGAAACTCATCTGTCGCTTCCACTTTCCGGTAGAAATAGTACCAGAAACTGGTTCCGAACCGGCCTAGCCTACACCAATAGCCTCCTAAAGGTTCCTCTATAATCAATTACTAATTTACAATAGCATGTACTGAAGGGAACCTGAAAACATTCACTAACGCTCGGATGTCATAACAAAGACCATCCTCAAAGCGTCTGGCTCTCAACATCTCATCACCCACTAGAACAGGTGAAAAATGTTGATGCTCGGTGAAACGACCAGAATAATCCATCACCGACATAGCGCCCTGCTGAAAATTCTTGATATCTCGAGCTATATCTGCTCTCAGCATCTCTGGAAAGAAGAAGTCATAGAAGACTTCCTGAAAATCTTCCCACGCCATGTCCTTGTGATGCTCTGACTGGGTGGTAACATCCCACCACCTCTTGGAGGAATCACACAGCATATAAGTCGCGAGCTTGACCCTCCACCCTGGAGGCATCTCAAGATGCTCGAAAATAGTTTTCATCGACCCCAGCCAAGACTCCGCATCCTGTGGTCCTCCATCCCCTGAAAACATAGGCGGATGCTGCTACTAGAAGATTCATGTCACCTCATCCATAGATGTGGTAGCCTTCGATGCTCCCTGAAAGGTCTGCATTAACCGCATAAAGCCTTCACAAAACTACGCCTCCATGCATGTGCCTGGTATAGCAGCTGGCGCCGCATCTTGCTCTACTGGAGGATCCACTAGTAACCCATGGCCCATCATATCTGGAGTACACTCGTTGTCGCTCTCCTGGAGAACAACGTGTGGTCGTCTAGATGGCATGACACTAAAAGGTCAAAAAACACTCCGTAGATCACGATTTATCAGGACTGAAAGCAAAGGAACCACAAAGAGATCATGAGGAAGATGGCATTTCAAGATTTTCAAAACAAGACTACACGGCGTGTACAATGACTACACGGCATGTACTTGACTTCTCTTCCCCTGTCGGGGTCCTTCCACACGGCTCCTGTTGAACAAAAACTACATGGTATGTATAATATCTACACGGTGTGTATGGTGTTATTTTCCAACTACCCGTGTCATTGGTGACACGGACAACTACTCGGCTTGCAACTACACGGCGTGTTACACCCGCACACGGTGTGTACACCACCCAATTTCCCAGCCACATGGCTAAGTCCACACGGTCTGTCCTCGGTCAAGACTACACGGCATGTACCACAGGTACATAGCATGTACTAGATGAGATTTTCCGACCTGTGTTGTTAGATACACAGCCAGAAACACAGCTCATAGTACACGGCATGTTCAATAGACACGCGGCGTGTATCTAAAAGGATCACACCGACTTGTGTTGTCAGCGACATTTCTGGGTCCCCATGTCATTCTACACTGTGTGTTCCATAGTGGACACAGTGTGTATGTCTTAAGGTATCTTTCGTCTGTGTTGTTAGTTTCACGGGCAGACTCCAGGTCAACACCACACGGTGTGTACTTCTGGTACATGGTGTGTGTTCCCCAAACATTCCCTACCCCGTGTCGCCACCCACGCAGTTTGGGACATGGGAAGAGACTACATGGCATGTACTCTGGGTACATGACATGTACATAAAAAGATTATTTTTCTTCCCGAATAGAAGGCCATACATGACATGTTTAAAGATACTACATGGCGTGTATACTAGGTTTCCAGACAGCATGCCTCAGATACTTCCTCGGAACCCAGAAATACTGAAAAACAACACCTAAGTGTCAAATTCCCACCCGTGAGGGCCCATACTCCCCACAGATCAAAGTTTGACATCGTATCTGTGTTATAACTAATAAACAGCTAATGATCCACCAAATTCCAGTCAGTGGGGTCCCATACTCCCCAAAAACCAAAGTTTGGCATCCATTCTATCAACTGGCTCACACAGGAAAATACCCTATCACATAGCAGGTACCTTATCAAAGCACCTATCACAAAAGTATGCTTTACTAACACAACAACTATCACAACAACATGAAAATTCCAAATGCACCTACATGGAATGGAACAATGCATGGAATGTGATTTCTAGCATGCTCCTATAAGATGCATGAGATTGGATACCCTCATCTCATCGGGTTGAAACTAAATAGACCCAATAGATAAAATAAAACCATCACAATCTCAAGTGCTTCAACCAATAGTGAAATCAAATCAATTGTAAATTGAAAAATCAGTAAAATTGAAATCACGAGGTAAATTGGCTTTTCCCTGTACGCGGGTTAGCTACGCCTGGGCATATCTTATTACCAACTACCGTTCTTCTTATCCCTGACTATGGCTCCAAATAGTATGTCAAAGAAATGAACCTCCTTTGATACCACTTTGTAACATCCCGGTTCCGGGTGCCACTCAACAGGTGCCCCGAACCCGGTTCGTCACATGACTTCAAGTGCATTTCCCCAAACGCCAGAGGCTGCTGACTTACAGCGAGGGCCCATGTCTGATAGTGGGGAAACTATGCCCTCATTTGTCAAATTTTAGCGTAGCATAAAGAGTAAAACATATAACAATAGCGGAAGAAAATAACCATACATAACTAAAATAAACAGCCGCAGTAGATATAACCAACCAGTATATAAATAATGATGCAACATGCCTCAATTCTATGAAAATAGCCCAAACATGTTACACAATCAATACAATACAACTGCAAAGTACATCAATACAAAATGAAATAGCTGGTAGCATTGCGAGCCTAAGCCCGGTCCCATGCTCCCCTACTCCTCAGTAGCAATCATGTTCCTGTATAAGGACCCTTGAACATATCCACACCTACAGAAACATAATCTGTTTAGGCTGAAAATCATGACCTAAATAGGGTGTGAGAAATATATCTCTGTAGGAACCCACCAAAGGCCCCTGACCCACTATGTGTAAACATGAAACAACAGTGTGAAAAAGTAAAATGAAATAAACAAATCAGTACTAAAATGTAACCAACGTACCAGTTATATTTCCATTTAATTATTCATTTAATCCATTTAATATAAGAAAACACCGCAGTGAATTTCTAAGTAAACAGTCAGCATCCTAAGACAAGAAAAACCTTACCCTAAGGTAATCAAAATCCATCCCACATGTAATTTCCCTTCAGCGTAACAGAATGTCTCCCTCAGGCATTTCTCTCAGGCATATCAAAATCTCTCGCTCAGGCATACGATGTTTCGCCCTCAGGCCCAGATGTTAAGCCCTCAGGCTTAGACAACAACTGCCCTAGGGCTAAACAAAAAAACTCCCATAGGCTATGTAAAAAACTTCCCTTAGGCGCAAGTAACCGGGCCATGCCCAACATGTAAATAAACATTCACAAGAAATTCCTCTCAAGGCAATTCTATAATCATTACTTTAAAGGCATACCCTTGGGTATCTTGGCCAAATGGCTAAATAGAGGAACACACCCTCGGGGTGGTCCTGGATCCAAGAACTGATCCCAGACAACAATTTTACAATTTTATTTAATTACCTATACAGTTATAGGTTGTTAAAATAGCCACGGCCTCTGCCACATGACACCCTAACATGGGTTCGTGGCACTAAAATACACAAAACACACAACTGTTGGAAAACTAAACACCAAGCCACCTACCTTAAACACCAACAAACGATATACACGAACGACACCTTCTGAAATGTCCAAGAACGTCGTAGATCTGAAGTAAAATAATTCTCTCTTAAGCATAAATAACACCCATTAGGGGAAGAATTGGCAAGAACTACTCAAGGAGAAGGGAGGGATTACCCGCGCGGTTACAACGAGATCGTCCGAGGCGGAAACGGATTCCAGACGTGCACTCAGCGGATCTCCAAAGCTTCATCCTTCCTCTCCCGAGCTCTCTTCCCATTCTCAGACTTCCCTGTGAATAGGGGAGGCTACTGCCCATTTTAAGCGAAAAAACAAAATACACGGCATGTACTTCCCATTTTTAAACTGTTCATCTGACGGCTTCCTGCCAGCTCGGCACTATTCACCTGCCGACATGACTACATGTTGTGTCTTCATGAGTACACGGCGTGTGCTGCCCCACAGCAGGCCACCGCCTAACTATTCTCCTGCCGACTGACTACACAGCATGTAAAGGACCACTACATAGTGTGTAGTCGGTTCCTACACCCTTCATCACAGATATGTCCACACGCCTGTGTACTCATCCCACACGGCCAGAAGTACAAGGCGAGTGGAAAAGTACACGGCATGTACTTCAAAAATTTGTAATTTTCCCCCATTTTCCTTATTTTATCAAAAACACTTAAGGAAAGGAGAAACGAAGAAACCTCTACCTCAAAAATAATAACAGGGTTCTTAAAACCGATTTTTATGATATTAATGGAAACTATGTTGAAGTATCCACCATTCCATGTAACATTTTTTATAATTATCTAAAACTATAAACATAAATGATAATGAGAATGTAATTATGTGAATTACATTCTATTAACCTCATAAAAATGGGTTGTTTATGTTAAAGGGTGTTATATAGTGTCCGTATAGTGTATAGACCATATTCCATGTTTTAAATATATATAAAAAGAGTTGTATTTATATAATAATATGAAAATTAATTAATTAAACATTTAATTCCTCAAAAATCCTTAAAATTAAATAATTGAACAATCATTGGGATTAATCTTATAAAAAACATTATCAAACAACTACGCATTTTATAGTTTAGTATTGATATAATTAAATATTTTTTTCATGTGTTTGAATCACACAACAATCATATGTTGGTGTGTATCTTGTATGATTTGAAATGAGTTATATGGAATGTAAATACAGATGGACATTGTATAATATCATTCTGGCCACCCAAACTACAAGATTCATGACACACACATGTACTATATAGGGGATATAACATATTACACAACATGTACGTCCTTCTACACATAATGTAATCATAATTGTAATGTGTTACTCTGTAGGTAGTAAATACACATCGTGTGTATTAATTACACATTGCGTACTCTGACCACGTAACATTGGTGATTTACATAGTGATAAACCACGAGGTTTTATAAGTTAGCAATCATGGATACACACTTTGTATACCTGTCAATTCATATTATAACTCACATTCAATATACAACATGTAAACAAACATGCTGTATAAAGAAACCCACATGATGTGTAGTGATGATCATGGCACGCTCTAGTGTGGTAGACTGAGACTACATGGATTGTAATTCCAATTACAAACCATTCAGTCATTTCATTCATCTAACAACTTTGACACATACATATTGGACATTTATTGTTCTTCATTTATTCATGGATAGTTCATGGTGATTTGAAACTAAATGATCAAAATAAAATGAAAATGGGAAACAAAATACAAATAGCCCAATGAGTAATAGATAAATGAATATTATTATCCTAGTCATGATAATGGGATAGAGTACTGACTCAAAATATTGAAATAATTATACAGATGATTCTTTATAATCTTATGATATCTCATTATAGAGGGATGGTGTGCACACTAATTCTCCATCCTAGGATATAATATATACAGGGTTATGTACTTAGGGTTGGGAAATTAGTTATATCACAATTAAACCTTACTAATTTATTTATTAGAATTAAATATTACTATAAATATTTATAACATATATAAGACCCTAAAAATATTAAACAAAAACATTTTAATCCATAATATACATGACACACTACACCAAGTTTAAATAAGACACAAAATATACTTCTTTAAATTTAATCTATTTGATATATTTCAGTACATTCATCCCCATGATGAATTGATCGATAATATAGTATAACTATCCATTAAATTGGATTTATTTAATATTAATAAAAAAATTATGAAAATTATGGTCATCTATTGATCATACATAAAATAATAATAATCTTAGATAAAAATGAAATATTTTCTAAAATATTATTTTTTGTAAAAGAGGGTTTAGTCGCCCTTTGGGAACATAATTTAAAAATATTTCTCACCAATTCTAAAATATCTATTTAATAAAAACAAAAATTTTTAAATTATAATATCACAATTATTTTAGGGTGTTTCTTTTGATTTGTCTAAAATATTTCATTTTTTGATGAATAGTGAAAAGTACTGAATTGTAATTGAAAAATTCCATTTTATTATATAATTTACAATGTTAAATTTTATTTTTAATTTGTTTTAATGTAACATTAGATCAAGTTTATATAAAATAATCAAATTTAGGTCATTGGTGAATTTTTATTTTGAATTTTGATAGAAAAACTTTGTAAACATGTGAACACTTTCTCTCTAAAGAATATATTTCTTATCACATATGTGAGATTATATTTAAATTAAAATTTTCCATTTCAATTAGTTGAATTAGAAAAAATGGATTACATATTTTTAATCATAATAATTAGCAATGTATAATCATGTCAAATTAATTTTTTACCAAAATGAATAGAGAAAATAGTAAAAATTAATTACAGTACTTATTGTAAAAATGAATTTATTGAGGGTTAAACTAAAATTATAAGGGTTAAAATAAACATAAAACATTTATAAAATCAATTTAATGGAAATTTTTTGAATTTATCTCTTTTTTTATCAATAATTATACATTATTTTATCCTTTTGAAATGAAAATTCATGGGTATAATTTATTCTTTTCAAAAAAATTACAATTGCGCAACTCAACCCACCAATAAAACTATACCACCCTTCTCTCTTCTTTAAAACATAAAAACATTTGGTTATTCCAAAAACTGACATTATAGCATATAAAATTACAATCACTCATCAAATAACACATATTTTTGAAATAAATCCTATATTGGATGTATTTTTTTGCACATCTATGGAGGTGAACTAAAGTAGTTGTAACGTTCTTCAACGAGCATGTTTATTTTATATATTTCTAAAAAAATAAATTATAGATAAAAAATTCTTATATACTAACCTAATTTTCATCCATATACATTAATGTTGTAATAACATTTTCCTGACTAGAATCCATATCAACTTTCATAAAAATGGGTTATAAAAATAACGTTTGTGTGTATGGGGGACTTCCGCCTCGCCAACCAATGTCATTCGTTTTTCTATTACCACTTCTCATGGTAGTGTATGATGATGAAAATAATGTATATATACAATATATATAACATGACTATACCTATTTAAATTTAATATAATATATACCTTAAAAATTTCTATTCTGTAGGGGATGTGATGATGTCGCTCATGTGTACGGTAAACTACGAGCTCAAGAAGTGATGTGATTCATTTTTCACTAACGCTTTATATGGAAAGTGATAAGGATAAATTTAATTAATAGATTTTATATAAATGAAATAATTATTATGTTCATGAAAAAAAAAATTTTCTGAAAAGATAACAAAACATTTTATTTCTTATACTAAAATATGATCATGTCCCTTGTGTACATGTGGACAACAACCTTCATGAAGCGATGTGACATTATTTTCATCACTAAACCACAAAGATGACACACATATATATATTTAAAGAAATTATATTTTATATTTTATATTATTATCATTATGGAAATAAAAATGTTACTTACCTCCCTTCAATGATGATCATTTAAAACTGGAAATGCTACTCATCTGTATGTATGAACTATTGTCCCCATGATTGTGACATTTTCCATTTTCTGAAACCAACCTTCATGAATTCTTTAATGTTATTATTGATGTAAATATATGAAAATTATATCATTATTAATATTATAAATATTATGTACCTATAAAATATGGACAAGAACTACATCTTTTGTGATAAAACATGCAAGAAAAATCAGGACAAATAACACCCAAAACAATGAAATTGTGAAAGATTATTAATAGATGAGTGATAAGATATTAAAAATATGGAATATATTATATTATAAAAAATTAGTACATTTAAAGACCTGTAAATTTGAAGGAATTTTTTTTTCTTAATTTTCTTTGAAATTTTACAAGAGCGCAGTTTCTGACAGCACCTGATTTCGAGGCCTGGTGTGCCCGGAATCATTTTCCGAAGTTTGGATCAGGTACGTTCAGTGAACGGATGAGCGGGTTTTTCTAACTTTTGAATCGGTGCCCGGAATCGAATTCTGAGGGCATCGATGAAATCGCAGCACCAGTATTTTCTTAGAAAGGCCTCTTCTGGAGTTGCGTTTGCTCGAGTGTGGTTTTTAATTTTCGGGCTTAAAGTTAAGAAATAAAATAATTGTTCGACAAACATTATTTTATTTCACTTACGCCACTTGAAGCCACTTGAAAGCCACTTAAACTGAGTTGAATTGGATAGGGTACTATCCAAAAATATTCTACCCTCTTGGTAGGATATTTGCGAGGTGGGGCCCGCACGAGCCCCGCCGTTTATTTTCCAATAGGTAACGCACCCGCGAAAACCCGTCATTATGATAGTCAACTGACGCGTTTTCTTAAATTCTTAACGCACAATTTAATTGGGCGGTTTCTTTGGTGAATTAAATGGGAGGTTTCTTTCGTTGAATTAATTCTACGAATTAATGGGTCGTTACTTACCTCTTATTCATTTGTTGGCGTAATAATAAAATAAGGCCAACACGACCTTTGGAGGATTACTCGTTGAGAGGTTTTTTACAGAGGTTCTTGTGCCTTCACCCTTCTTCGCGAAGAACGTGAAGAACGCGAAGAACGTGAAGAAAACGAAGAACGCCGGCCTCTTAAGAAGAACGCCGAACCTGCGGAAATCGACGACGCGATGCCGTGTGCCGCGACGCCGACGTTTCCTCTCCCGCGACGTTCTTCTGCGACGTTCCTTCCTCCGTGACAAAAATCTTCGATCATCCGTTGTGGTGAGGGTTTCAGTTTCTTTTAAATTTTCCTTTGTGGTTTTTAATTCAGAAGGATTTAATTATTATTAATTAAATCTTTTTGTTCTTGAACCTTGGAGTTCGTCGACGCGACACCCTTCCGCGACGACGCGACGCCGGATACCGCGACGATGCGATGATCCCCAATTCCGCGAAGAACCCGCGAGCGACGACTTGATGAGGTAGAGATTTTTATTTTGGAAATACCCCTTTTTATATTTTCGTGAACGTTTCTTTAAAATTAAAGAACCGGATTCATATGAACAATTTTATTTTATTAAAATTGTTGGTTCATGTGTTGAATATAATTCTCCCATTGTTTTTATCTAACGCGGAGGGTGCGGGCCAAACGAACACGGCCCGACAACCCTCCGTCGTTCTTCGTCATTGTGCGAATTTGGCGGGCGACAGAAAAACGTGACGCAAGGGCGTTTTGATGATCCCACAGAGAAGAACGGAACCCGGGAGGAACAACGACACAGACGTGAAGGAAAACGGACCACCGGAGCAACTCCGGTGGCCCGCAGAAGCTGCCGGCGGCGCAGGTCCAGCTGGCCCACACGGGACGCGGCTGAAGCCGCGTCCGTTTGTCCAGCGCGGCCCCTTTGAGGGCCGCCGCACCTCCAAGCCGCGGGGGCGGCGCCCCGCGGCGTCCAGCCGCTCAGCCGCGAGGCCGAGCCGAGCCCTGCCGGTCCAACCGGCCGGGCCGGACTGGGTCCGGCCGGGTCGGACCGGGTCGGGTCGACCAGGTTCGGCCGACCCGAGGGGGGGGGGGGGGTCGGCCCGGGTCGGCCCGGGCCCGGACCCCCTTCTTCGGACTGTTTTCAGTATTTCACCTGTAACATGAGATACGGGCCTCCGAACGACGCGCCGTCAGCGGAAACGCGATCCTTGGATCGAGACGGTCGTTTCGGTATATCGCACTCAGGGTTTTCGGAATACTTTGAGTTCGGCCGGGTTGGTTCGTACACGAAACCAACCGGGCCCTCGGAGCGGAAACACTCATATCTTGAGCTTCGGACGTCCGATTGACGTGTCGTCGACTTCATTGAATTACTCTAAGTGAGATGGATCTTTTGGCATACTCCGCCCGAGGTTTGGACGCAGGTGGAGTACGGTCGGGTTGGTTTTGCCTTAAAAACCAACCGGGCCCCTGGGACGAAAAAGCCAATAACTCTCAGACCGGGCGTCCGATTGATGCGTCGTCTGCGACGTTGAGTTCCTGTTGACGATACGGATCTTTTGGATACATCAACCTCGAACTTTGTGTCAGTTGATGTATCAGCCTCTCGGCTCGTGGAGTGGACCCTCCCGAACGAGCTTGCTGTGTGCGGGAACCCTATAGCTGGCTCCGACTGCTACTTCGACAGCGACGACCGTGCAAAGATCCTCAGTGGACTGCGACGACGACTGTACAGAGATCCTCAGTGGACTGTGACGACGACTGTTCAGAGATCCTCAGTGCACTACGACGACTACTCCACACAGCGATCCTACGTGGATCAATGCTACAGGTCCTGTGTGGGCCCGATCCTGTGTGGGTCCGATCCTGTGTGGGTCAGCGCTCAGCGGTTCTGTGTGAGCCAACGCCTACAGGTCCTATGTGGGCCTGATCCTGTCTGGGTCTTTGCGGGGGTTAGTTACCTATCGATCCTTTGTGGGTCCGACGACTTAGATGGATCAATGATCATCTTCATCGTCATTCGAAGAAGTATACCTGTGTGAGATGAATCCTGTGTTACTCTCCTTTGTGGATTGTGTTGAGCTATCCTGTGTGGATTTACTATTTACTCTCCCTTGTGGATTGTGTTGTGCTATCCTGTGTGGGTATACGTTTTCTTTCCTGTGTGGACTGGGTTGTTCTTGGGCTCGAACATTGGAGCTGAACGGGAATCGATGACTTAGGTTTATGTATGGGCATATACCTAAGCAGTGTCGGATGTTACTTAGTGATTGTATCTTTCCTTTGTGGATTATCCTTTGTGGATTCTGGGAGACCTTTGGGGGTCTCGGGGTCCCTACTGAGTAGCTTATACTCACCCCTGCACGGGCTATGCCCACACTTCGTTGTGTTGGTTGCAGACGACAGACATCGTTGATCGTGGTGGAGGCGTGCGGAGCAGGACGGTACCTGGAGGTGGACCACTTGGTGGGACGTACTCGGAGCGGACGGCTGGACCGAGGAGCTGTGGAGGCTGTCTGTACCCACCCTTCAGGTGGGACCTTCAGAGGACAACTCGACGCTGTGTCTTTTCTTTTTAGTTTCTGTTTTTCCCTTTCAGTTGTACTTTACAGTTGGGCTTGTATTTCCAGCCCCTTTTACTTTCAGCACGGCTTGTTAAAGTTTTTACTTAGTGTTTACTTTTCCGCTTGCTTACTCTGTGGTGCTTCTTTATTTTTCAAAGGCAATGCCATCCCTTCTTCCAGGATTTACGCCTTGGTGCTAGTTTCCATCCCCTGGCCTATGGAAGGAGGGCTTGGGGTAGTCACGGCACGGGCCCCGAGGACGGGTCGTGACAATTGGTATCAAAGGTGGTCAGTTCTACCGCAGACTCTGATCATTCTTCTATTTGAAGCAATAGTGTTTAGCATATTGGGTGTGGTTATCAGTCCAGGGAGTCCAGTGTTGGTGCGGCGGCCGACGAATCCGTACACCAGGACCCTGACTTCTGATTTCCGACATCATGCACGAAAACATTGATTGCATGTGTGTTTCAAGTTTTATTTTTGATTACTTGTGTCAGCTCACCAGGTATACTGTTCTGACCGTGGCGCACTTGTTTCCTTTTCAGGATGGCCCCACGATGGCAACCAGCTAGGGTTCCGAGAGTAGAGCGTGACGACCGCCCGCCGAGCGATGAGGCCTCGGTACATGGCCCGTTGACAGCAGAGGCACCGACAGTACCTTTACCCGTCGAGCCCCCGATGCTTCCAACGCCGACCGCTGACGATGCACGTCGCCTCGAAGCTCTGCACGAGTTCCTGCACCAGCGACCACCCAGGTTTTGTGGGGAGACAGACCCCGAGGCAGCCGAGGAATGGCTTGAGGTGGTCGTTCGAGTTTTCAGGCTAGTGAGGACACCAGCAGACCTCATGGTGACCCTCGCGGCGAGCCTACTGCACGCAGCAGTAGGACGATGGTGGAGCTTGATGATCCAGGTAAACGGTGAGGCGTCTCTTCTCTGGACGGACTTCGTGAGCCTCTTCCGCTCAGAGTTCGTCCCAGCCACCCTCCGTGCAGTGCGCATCCAGGAGCTTCTTCAGCTGTGGCAGGGAAGCTTGACGGTCGCCCAGTACGCGGCGAGGTTCACCAATCTTTCTCGCTACTCGACCGACATGGTACGGGACCCCTTCTTCCAGGCCTGGACCTTTGAGCAGGGTTTGAGACACGAGATCAGGGCATCGCTGATCTCCCTCAGCATTCCGACCCTGGCAGGAGTGCTGGAGCGAGCCCTTCTGATCAAGAGCTTTCTGGCTGAGTCCACAGCGAGACCTACCGTAGGGCGGCAGGTAGCGGAGTCTTCGGAAGTAGGTAGCCGACGGATGATTCAGGGTTCCAGGCAGACCAGACCTTCCGGCAGACGACCTCAGGACACTGGCTCAGCAGTGCGGGTCAAACAGCGCGGAGCCAGTCTTCCGAGAGGCAGGTAGTGCTACGCGTGTGGCGGGCAGGGCCACATGGCTCGTGACTGCCCGACCCGCCGTACCGAGGAGCAGAAGACGGTGGAGGGGCCACCCAAGCAGAGGCAGAGGGTTGACCGTGGCGGTCCACAGGGAGGAGGCGGACGAGGCAGAGGAGCTGGCCGAGCAGCAGGTGGTGGGCGACGCTTTGAGCCTCTGCCACCACCACCACCAGGAGGTCCGCCCCGACCATAGGGAGCTGGCAGGCAGAGACAGGCACAGCTCCAGGCAGTGGAGGCCTACGACCACGGCGCGCTAGAGGTGATTCGAGGTACGATCTGTGTCTATTCCACCCTTTCTGCAGTTCTTATAGACACAGGAGCGAGTCACTCTTTCATAGCTGCTGCCCTTGTTCGGAGCTCGGAGATTCCGACAGAGCCGTTGGCTCGATCCTTACGGCTAGAGATCCCTACGGGAGAAGACTCGATGATTACGCACTGGTGCTGGTAGTGTGAGCTTACTCTAGGAGGCGAGAGCTTCGGCTGGGATCTTCTTGTAGCGGCGTCAAGGCCTTACGACGTCATCTTGGGCATGGATTGGTTATCTACTGTCCATGCTCAGATTGACAGTTTTAGGCGCAAGGTGTGATGTGTGCGCACCGACGGGAGCAGGTTCACCTTCACCGGCGAGAAGGGAGCCTTTGCAGCATAGGATGGACTCTCGCAGAGGAGGGGATAGCCCATCACTCATCAGTTGGATGGCCTCATCCTTGGAGCAGTGGACATGCGGAGTCCTAGTTTTTCTACAATGGTGGGTCAGTATGCAGACGTCTTCCCCGACGACGTTCCAGGACTACCTCCTCGCAGAGAGGTAGACTTTTATATTGATATGTACCCCGGGACAGCCCCGATATCCTCTCCAGTATATCGGATGGTCCCCTCTGAGCATCGAGAGCTGCGGGTACAGTTAGAGGACTTGCAGGGCATGGGGTTCATCCGACCCAGCGTTTCACCCTGGGCTTCCCCGATATTGTTCTCCAAGAAGGCGGACGTGGGCTTGCGACTGTGTGTCGATTATCGTCGCCTGAACCAGGTGACAGTGAGGAACAAGTATCCGCTACCGAGGATTGATGACCTCTTCGATCAGCTCAAGGGAGCATAGTGGTTCTCGAAGATAGACCTCAGGTCAGGCTATCATCAGCTCAGAGTTCGAGACGAGGACGTGTAGAAGACGACCTTCAGGTGTCGGTATGGCCACTATGAGTTCTTGGTTATGCCATTCGGCGTAACCAATTCTCCAGCAGTGTTCATGAGCCTCATGAACAGGATCTTTCAGCCATACCTCGATCTATTTGTCGTGGTCTTCATCGACGACATTTTGGTGTACTCGACCACGGAGGAGGAGCACGCCTACCACTTGCAGGTTGTACTAGACACACTCCGAGAGCACCAGCTTTATGGAAAGCTCTCGAAGTGCCAGTTCTGGTTACGTGAGGTCCACTTCTTGGGGCATGTCATTTCAGAGGTGGGTGTTGCTATGGATCCCGCGAAGATCGAGTCAGTGCTAGCTTGGGAGCCACCCAGGAGCGTGATGGAGGTGAGGAGTTTCTTGGGTCTAGCCGGATACTATCAGAGATTTGTGCTGGACTTCTCCAGAGTTGCGGCGCCACTCTCAACTTTGACGAAGAAGAGGAAACCCTTCGTGTGGTCAGACAGATGTCAGTAGAGCTTCCAGAAGCTAAGACAGAGATTGACCAGTGCACCTATCTTGAGGTTGCCTGAGGAGGGAGTTGGTTATGTAGTCTACTGCGATGCATCATGGACCAGACACGGGTGTGTCCTGATGCAGGAGCGGTCCTTGATTGCCTATGGATCACGTCAGTTGAGGCCGCATGAGCAGAACTATGATACCCATGACCTGGAGTTAGCAGCAGTGGTCTTCGCTCTGAAGACATGGCAACACTATCTGATGGGAGAGCGCTTTACAGTATTTTCTGACCACCAGAGTCTCAGGTACATCTTCTCTCAGAAGGACCTGAACCTGAGACAACGGCAATGGCTCGAGTTCCTCCAGGACTATGACTTTGAGATAGTCTATACTCCTAGGAAGGGGAACGTAGTAGCCGATGCCCTCAGCAGGAGGACGGGCATTCAGCTACTTGAGGAGGCGATAGAGCAGCTAGCCGCCTTGTAGATATCCTTCGTGGATAGGGACAGAGAAGCCTTCCTTCAGTCTCTCACAGTCTCTCCTCCACTTCTGCAGCGGGTCAGAGAGGCACAGTGTGGGGACGCTGACTGTGAGATGCGGCGTGCACAGATATCATCGGGACAGGCACCTGATGGTTTCTCCCTTGGAGTAGAGAACAATTTCCTTTTCAGAGGACGTACCTTGGTACCAGTCGCCTTACGAGAGGAGGTGCTGAGAGAGTTTCACACTTCTCCTTTGGCGGTACATCCTGGAGTGGCGAAGATGTACTAGGACCTCAGACGACAGCACTGGTGGCCGGGCATGAAGAAGTCTGTGGCAGAGTTCGTTGCATGGTGCCTCACCTGCCAGCAGGTGAAGGCAGAGCATTAGGTACCAGCTGGCTTGGTACAGCCCTTGGAGGTCCCGGAGTGGAAGTGAGACGGGATATCTATAGACTTCGTGACTGGACTTCCACGCACTTCCAGAGGTCACGACTCCATTTGTGTGATTGTGGACCGACTCACCATGTCGGCACACTTCTTGCCCATCATAGAGTAGGGCTCAGTGGAGAGCTTGGGGCGTCTCTACATTCAGGAGATTGTACGGCTTCACGGTGTGCCATCGACTATCGTCTCCGATCGGGACGCTCGTTTTACTTCCCGGCTTTGGAAGGGGTTGCAGGAGGCGTTCGGGACGCGGCTACGTCTGAGCACCGCCTTTCACCCTCAGAAGGATGGTCAGACAGAGAGGACCATTCAGACTCTCGAGGACATGCTCCGCGCATGTGTCCTCGACTTTGGTCGCAGTTGGGAGGACCACCTACCCTTGGTGGAGTTCACGTACAACAATAGCTACCACTCCACCATTGGGATGGCACCATACGAGGCGTTGTACGACAGGCCTTGCAGATCTCTTTTGTGTTGGACATACCCTGGGGAGTTAGCACTTGTGGGACCAGAGATGGTCCGGGCCACGACAGAGAAGGTCCAGGTCATCCAGCAGTGGATGAGGATAGCTCAGAGCCGGCAGAAGTCATATGCTGACAGGAGGCGGAGGCCACTAGAGTTCGAGGATGGCGACCATGTCTTCTTGCGTGTCTCACCTCGACGTGGTTTGCAGAGATTTGGCCGTGGCGGCAAGTTGTCTCCATGCATCATTGGACCATTCCAGGTCCTCAGCAGGATTGGTGAGGAGGCTTATCGCCTGGCTCTACCACCTCAGTTGCACCGGGTGCACGACGTCTTCCACGTATCTCAGCTGAGGAGATACGTGCACGACCCGACGCACATCATTGACTATGGGGAGCTAGACGTGGATGATGGGGAGACTTTTGCGGAGGTCCCGGTGGAGATAGAGGATCGACAGGAGAAGGTCCTATGTGGGAGATTTATTCCTCTTGTGCGCATCAGATGGCAGCATGAGAACATCCAGGAGAGAACATGGGAGCGGGAGGCTCAGATGCGTTCTCAGTACCCACATTTGTTTCCCTAGTTTTTGATGTATCATTACGGGGACGTAAAGCCCTGAGGTGGGAGTATTGTAAAGACCCATAAATTTGAAGGAATTTTTTTTTCTTAATTTTTTTTGGAATTTTACAAGAGCGCAGTTTCTGACGGCACCTGATTCCGAGGCCCGGTGTGCCCAGAATCATTTTCCGAAGTTTGGCTCGGGTACGTTCAGTGAACGGACAAGCAAGTTTTTCTAACTTTTGAACCGGTGCCCGGAATCGAATTCTAAGGGCACCGATGAAATCGCAGCACCGGTATTTTCTTAGAAACGCCTCTTCCGGAGTTGCGTTTTCTCGGGTGTGGTTTTTCATTTTCGGGCTTAAAGTTAAGAAATAAAATAATTGTTCGAAAAACTTTATTTTATTTCACTTAAGCCACTTGAAGCCACTTGAAAGCCACTTAAACTGAGTTGAAACGGATAGGGTATTATCCAAAAATATCCTACCCTCTTGGTAGGATATTTGCGAGGTGGGGCCCACACGAGCCCCGCCCTTTGTTTTCCGCTAAGTAACGCTCCCGCGAAAACCCGTCATTATGATAGTCAACTGACGCGTTTTTTAAATTCTTAACGCACCATTTAATTGGGCAGTTTATTTGGTGAATTAAATGGGAAGCTTATTTTGTTGAATTAATTCTACAAATTAATGGGTCGTTACTTACCTCTTATTCATTTGTTGGCGTAATAATAAAATAAGACCAACATGACATTTGGAGGATTACTCGTTGAGAGGTTTTTGACAGAGTTTCTTGTGCCTTCGCCCTTCTTCGCGAAGAATGAGAAGAACGCGAAGAACACGAAGAACGTCGGCCTCCGATGAAGAATGCCGAACCCGTGGAAATCGACGACGCGACGCCGTGTGCCGCGACGCCAACGTTTCCTCTCCCGCGACATTCTTATGCGATGTTCCTTCCTCCGCGACAAAAACCTTCGATCATCCGTTGAGGTGAGGGATTCAGTTTCTTTTAAATTTTCCTTTGTGGTTTTTATTTCAGAAGGATTTAATTATTATTAATTAAATTTTTTTTGTTCTTGAACCTCGGAGTTCGTCGACGCGACACCCTTCCGCAACAACGCGACGCCGGATACCACGACGATGCGATGATCCCCAATTCCGCGAAGAACCCGCGAGCGACGACTTGACGAGGTAGGGATTTTTATTTTGGAAATACCCCTTTTTATATTCCCAGGAACGTTTCATTAAAATTAATGAACCGGATTCATATGACAAATTTTATTTTATTAAAATTTTTGGTTCATGTGTTGAATATAATTCTCCCGTTGTTTTTATCTAACGCGGAGGGTGCGGGCCAAACGAACACGGCCCGACAACCCTCCGCCGTTCTTCGTCGTTGTGCGAATTTGGCGGGTGATGGCAAAACGTGGCGCAAGGGCGTTTTAATGATCCCACAGTGAAGAACGGAACCCGAGAGGAACAACGGCGCATACGGGAAGGAAAACGGACCACCGGAGCAACTACGGTGGCCCGCGGAAGCTTCCGGCGGCGCGGGTCGCCGGCGCGGCGACGGTGGCCAGCGGACCCGCGGCCGCGTGGGTCCAGCTCGCCCGCAAGGGACGCGGCTAAAGCCGCGTCCGTTTGTCCAGTGTGGCCCCTTCGAGGGCCGCGACACCTCCAAGCCGCGGGGGCGGCGTCCAGCTGCGCGGCCGGGCCGCGCCCTGGCCGTGCCGAACCGGGTCTGGCCGGGTCGGACCGGGTCGGACCGGGTCGGGTCCACTCGGTTCGGGTCGACCTGGTGAGGCCGACCCAAGGGGGGGGGGGGGGGGGGTCGGGCCGGGTCGGCCTGGGCCCGGACCCCCCGTCTTCGGACTGTTTTTGGTCATTCGCCTGTAACATGAGCTACGGGCCTCCGAACGACGCGCCGTCAGTGGCAACGCGATCCTTGGATCGAGACGGTCGTTTCGGTATATCGCACTCAAGGTTTCAGAATAGTTTGAGTTCGGCCGGGTTGGTTCGTACAAGAAACCAACCGGGCCCTCGGAGCGGAAACTCTCATATCTTGAGCTCCGGACGTCCGATCGACGTGCTGTCGACTTCGTTGAAATCCACTAAGTGAGACGGATCTTTTGGCATACTCCGCCCAAGGTTTGGACGCAGGTGGAGTACGATCAGGTTGGTTTTACCTTAAAAACCAACCGGTCCCCTAGGACGAAAAAGCCAATAACTCTCAGACCGGGCGTCCGATTGACGCGCCGTCTGCGACGTTGAGTTCCTGTTGACGATATGGAACTTTTGGATACATAAACCTCGGACTTTGTGTCATTTGATGTATCAGCCTCTCGGCTCGTGGAGCGGACCCTCCTGAACGAGCTTGTTGTGTGCGAGAACCCTAGAGCTGGCTGCGACTGCTACTTCGACAGCGACGACCGTGCAGAGATCCTCAGTGGACTGCGACGACGACTGTGCAGAGATCCTCAGTGGACTGCGACGACTACTGCACTCAGCGATCCTACGTGGATCAGTGCTACAGGTCCTGTGTGGGCCCGATCCTGTGTGGGTCCGATCCTGTGTGGGTCAGCGCTCAGCGGTTATGTGTGAGCCAGCGCCTACAGGTCCTGTGTGGGCCCGATCCTATGTGGGTCTTTGCGGGGGTTAGTTACCTATCGATTCTTTGTGGGTCCGACGACTTAGATGGATCAGTGATCATCTTCACCATCATTCGAAGAAGTATACCTGTGTGAGCTGAATCCTGTGTTACTCTCCTTTGTGGATTGTATTGAGCTATCCTATATGGATTTACTGTTTACTCTCCTTTGTGGATTGTGTTGTGCTATCCTGTGTGGGTATACGTTTGCTTTCCTGTGTGGACTGGGTTGTGCTTGGGCTCGAACGTTGGAGTCGAATGGGAATCGATGACTTAGGTATATGTATGGGCATATACCTAAGCCGTGTCGGATGTTACTTCGTTATTGTATCTTTCCTTTGTGGATTATCCTTTGTGGATTCTGGGAGACCTTCAGGGGTCTCGGGGTCCCTACTGAGTAGTTTATACTCACCCCAGCACGGGCTATGCCCTCACTTCGTTGTGTTGGTTACAGACGACGGACAGCGCTGATCGTGGTGGAGGCGTGCGGAGCAAGACGGTACCTGGAGGTGGACCACTGGGCGGGATGTACTCGGAGCCGACAGCTGGACCGAGGAGCTGTGGAGGCTATCTGTACCCACCCTTCAGGTGGGACCTTCAGAGGATGGCTCGACGCTATGGCTTTTCTTTTTAGTTTGTGTTTTTCCCTTTCAGTTGTACTTTACAGTTGGGCTTGTATTTCCGGCCCCTTTTACTTTCAGCACGGCTTGTTACAGTTTTTACTTAGTGTTTACTTTTCCGCTTGCTTACTCTATGGTGCTTGTTTACTTTTAAAGGCAATGCCTTCCCTTTTTCCAGGATTTACGCCTTGGTGCTAGTCGCCAGCCCCTGGCCTATGGAAGGCGGGCTTGGGTAGTCACGGCACGGGCCCCGAGGACGGGTCGTGACAATACAATTCTTTAAAAAGTACATAACCTGTTTAATACCACAACACTAGATGCTAAATCACATCATCCAAAATTAAATGTGTGGTAAGAGACTTCATCTCAACTTCCCTTCATTAAGGTGTATTGTAATGTTTTTCACCTAATTTATTTTATATGGTGTATATAATACCCCCTTATATGTTATACCATGATTAATTAATAATTCATGGTATTTTCTGAATCAATTTGATTTATTTTATTAAAAGGGTATTTGACATAAAAATTAGAAACTGGTATTGAATTTCATATCATTATTTCTTTTCATAGACTTATATTACTTCTTAATTATTGTTTATATTATATGGTTATTTGTATAATTTATTATGAATATAATATATTTTATTTACACTTGTTTTATGTTTATTTAATGTTTATACAAAAATTATATCTTTTATTAATTCTCATGTCAACATTATTATCATGTTAATAGTATCATTTAAAATCACATTCTTATTGAGATGATTTATTATTGAATCTTAGTTGAAAGAATTTAATTGATCTATGTATAAAAAACCTATTTAATTTAATTATCCTCTATTTATTAATGATATTTTCAAGTAATAGTCCCATTTTCCCACTCTATGGTACTTTAAATAATAGATAAAATATTTTTATGAAAATATGACATCATTTCTCTCTTTAGTCTAAAATATGTTTTCTTGAAATTGTTTTCAATTTTTTGACATTTTTTAGAATTAAATATTCAAGACATAATTCCACATTTTATCTTTTTACAAAATGATTTCAAAAAAATCTTCTTGTATTTTTCCCAACAAAAAACTTTTCCATCTTTTTTATAGTGAAAAAGGAATGATCTTCTTAACTTGCATGTCATGTATAGAATTACCTACCGCATGTGCATAATTTCATTGAATCTTACATTGAAATACATTAAGAAAATATTAAAATAATTTTATTACTAATTAAAATTACCCACATTTTGAACTAGATGGAAATCAAAAAGCTTCTGATCATTTTCAATTATAGAACCGGTCATTTTAAAAAACCAGGATTAAAAATTGTATTTAGTGGTTTGGAGGGCTTCTAAGTGATTTTTTTGGACTTGGGTTAGGAGGTGTTAAGTTTCTCATGTGGATTGAGGAGTTTTTAGAGTATTATACCCATAAAACAAACATTTTAAGGACCTATAAAGGGTTCATAGTTTCTCTGAAACTATGCAGCCCACTGTAGGAAGTCATATGGATTTTTTCAAGTGGGAAGTGGCAGTTTTCATGGGTGGAACATGGTTTCCCAAACCACGTTCCAATCTTGCTTAGGTAGTGCCACATATCAATTACTTTAAAAATATTCATCACACATCTTTTCATGGTTAGACTGACTAAGTGAGACAAACAATTCAATATGGATCTATTAAAAAGGGGGTGTTACACAGTTGGTGCATAGTTTTCCTAACCGTGTGACCCAAAACATGCAATGTAAGAATTTTTTTGAATTTAATTTATTTAAATTAAATTAAAATAAAATTTATTTATGTAAAATTTATATAAAATTAAAAAATCAACCCTCATACCTCTCCACTCTCATTCATGATACACCACCCCCAAGGGGTTCTCCCTTTGATGTGTGATGCCCTACTCACGTGGCCTCCTTTGAACTCAAATTTTCTAATAGATTTACTCTGTTTTCTCCATCAATCCACCAATTTAGTCCTCTTACTTCCATATTCTTTCAATTTCCATCTATGGTTTGTTTCCTCATTTCCTAGTGTTTCTCAGACGAACCTATGGTCTAAAGGGTATACCTGATTTTAGTTTTCGTTTATTTTAGGGTTTTCGGAATGGTCTACGGGGACCTATTCAAGTATGTTTCGAAAAATTCTGCCCATGGTGAGGAGGTTTGGCTTGTTTTGGATAGCCGTTGTTATATGAGATTAATGTTTTCGTCTACTTCGGGGTTTCAACCTTTTTATCTTGTGTCTTTTGAGTGTTTATGAGTCCCTGGTAATTAATGTGTAGTGTTTTGGTCCCTACCATGTGATTTTGGGTCACTAGGTCTAAGGTGACTCACCTTCTTATTCATAGGTATGTATATATATATGTAGGTTCCCCCATTATGTGTATATTCATATGTGGATGTGATTATACAAGAATGGGTCTAGTTGTGCCTATGTATGTATATATATATATATAAGCATATGTAGCTGAGTGGAGATAGGATTATGATTATAGGCATAAATGTAAGAATCACCTTGCACATGTTCATAGCCATGAATGTGTGTGCATAGGGGATAGGTTTCCTTTCATGTATGTAAAGGTGAGTATAATATCTGGGGGAGTATAAGATTCTAGTTAAAAAGATCCATGATCTAAGTTTTTTTGTTGGTTTCCACCCTTAGGTAGGGTCCATTTCCATGAACATTTATATCGATTAATTCATTAATTAATTTTTTATTGAACGACTTGTAGTATTTAATGAATGTAGTATGATTAGATTAAATTCGTCATTTGAAAATTCTTATGAAATTTAAAATATAAATTGTTGTTTGAGTGATAATAATGTCATGATTTTGTAATAAAACTATTCTAATGGAGGTGCACTACCTTCAAGCTAAAAATGTAGTGGGTATAATTTTTATACATGCTTGTGCTACATACCATAGTCATCTAGTTTTATCTTCAAGTTATGTTTGATAAATAGCACATTGATACTTTTCCTTAATAAGTTAAGAAAGGAGTTTCCTATTTTTGGAACATATCTTGTAATGCCTTGACGTGATGTTTTTAGCTTTCGGTTAGACCTTCAAATGAAGTAACCTTTGCCACATATGTATTTTATTCATCCAAATACACCCATTGGATGATTGGACTTGTGATCCGGGAAATGGAATTTGTTGTGACATAACATGCTATATTTATTGATTATAGTAATTTGGATTGTATAGGATAGAATAAATGAGTTTGTTTTATCATTTGAATGGAATGAACTGACACTTGACCACTAAACCACTTTTCCATGTTTAGGAATATTGGGTGATATGAACTTGAGTTGGATGAATTAGACCAAATGGCATGTTTTGTACAAATGGTTTAGCCAAAATGAATTTCTTTCCTTGTATTAAAGGGATTAAATGGAATGGATTCCTTGAAAATGGACATAGAATATGGGAAATGACATACATGATATTCCCTTCCCTCATGTAGTGAATTTAAGGTGATAAAAATGTCAATGATTTGATTAAATTCGTTAAAATGGTTTTCTTTAAGTATAAATATGAATGAGTCTGTTTTTATGTAATATGGTAATGATATAGGAAATTAATAAGAATTAATACCTTATGAATCACACTGTAATTTATGTCAAGGATTTTATGGTATTAGGTGGGAGGCAGTTTACCCCATGTCAGTTATGTATGCTTATGGGTGGGAGGAAGTTTACCCCATACTAGTTGTGACTGCTTATGGGAGGGAGGAATTTGAACCCCATTCTAGATATAGATATAGATATATATATATATTCTGGGTGGGGGTCATGCTTAACCCATTACACTTATGATTAGGTTATATCAGATTCTTTCATTCAATGAGACAAAGGACTCCTAGTATTGGGTTAGGGGTAGGCAATGTGAGCTCCCCGGGAATAGGTTGGTGGTGGTACAACCTGATACTCCCAATATCATATTTTGAATGTGATAATTCCATGAGACTATGGTCTCTTAGTATTGGGTTATGGGGAGACCGTGAGACCTACCTTATAATTGGATGGTGGAGGTATTTCATGATCCACACAAACCTAAATCTAATGCATAGAGGCCATGAGACGAAGGGATCTTGGACCTCAGTTAGGGTTAGACCATGAGAGATCCCCTTGAATTAGATGGTCATGGTATTTTTTGATCAACCCCACCTTATATATATATACTCCTACTATATATGTATATATATATATATATATATATATATTAGGGTGACATGATTAAACTCTTATCCTAGAAATGAGATGACAATGGTATAGCCGTCAGGTGTCCCTTATGTACCAGGATAGATGTCAAATTATTTATGTAGTTATTTTTATTAATGTATTCTATACCTACACACTGCATAATTTGTATCACACTAGATAGGGTTTGACACTGGGGTTGTAGGACTATTATGATTTCATCACACACTATACTCAGGTAAAATTTTAATCCACATAGACCTTATATTCACTGGATCTATGTTTTTTTTGTATTCTTGTACATTAGGATTTCAATGTAAAGGACCGAGCTAGAGATCTGTATTCTAATGGTGTTTTTCCTTTGGGATTTGGTGAATTTTGGTTTTTTTGTATTGGAAATCATGTTGTGTTTTTAACAACATTTAGTTTTGTGATATTACTTCATGCATTCACCTATTTTATATATTGGAATTGGCCACTTTTGTTATATTATATAAGAATCTATCTTCTGCTTATTTTTCATTGTTATTTATTGTTTATTATTTTTCCAATTATTATTTATGATGTTATATGTGTACAAAACATTTATAAGAGGGTATATTCTCCCCATTATCTACTCTCGAGACCCTTGATATGAGTCGACAACCCCTAGAATATGGGGATACACCCTTGTGGCCATGTGAACTACCTGTTTGGATACTAGTTTGAAGGTAAGACATGACAGGATGTTAAAAAATGGAATTAGAGGTGATTTTGTTTCTTTGTATTATTGTTATGGGTTTGTAAATAGGATACTAGGAATGTGTTTTTTCTTGGTTTATTGTTGTTCTTGGCACAAATCACCCCACATACAAGAAATGACCAGGTGACCAGGGATGATATTGTTTTTCATTTGTCTTCCACAATTACATTTGTTATGATTTCACCTAGAGTGATTGGTGTACATTCAACTTCATAAGATTTATAAACATTATGGGAATGAATATTAAGTCATGCTTTGTTTTAGTTAGTTAGACATGCCATGTGCAGGGTCGTTTTTTCATTGGTCATTTGATCCCTTCTCTTTTCTTCAGGAAGTATGCGTAGATATATGTGGTACTTTCGAGTGTTAAATGTTGTAATGGACCATTTGAGTTTCGTAGTCTTGTTGATACATTCAATATTGAGTAAGTACTCAGGTAACCTATAGGTTAGAGTGTTCTGAGCATTAATGATTCAATCTTGTTCCAATTCACTGGATGAAGTTTCGAAGACATGGCTGTTTTGACACGGTGATCGGTTTGGTTTTGAATATCTTTCATAATGCTATAACAGAATGACTGTGACTGGGGAGAATTTCACATATTCAATTTAGGTGGTTTTAATTTAGTGTTCACTACTACAAAAACGTCCTATATCAGTGCTAAAAAAGGGCTTTAACAGCGCTAAAAAAGCGCTGTAAATATCAGCGCTAATATAAGGGGGTCCCTTTTATCAGCGCTGCAAAAAGCGCTGATAAAGGCTTCTTTTATCAGTGCTAAAAACAGCGCTGATAAAAGACCCCTTTATCAGTGCTTTTTTAGCGCTGACAAAATGGGCCTTTATCAGCCCTTTTTTTAGCGCTGATAAAGGTCATAAAAATTTAAAAAAAATAAAAAAAAAATAATATGGGGGAGTGCTTTTATTAGCGCTTCACACACCTTTTATCAGCTCTAGGAGGTCTCCCACGCACTTCCCTTCCCGCGCATCCCCCATACGCGCGCACCCCTTTCGCTTCCACTCGAACTCGAACCCAGGACCTTCCCCCTTTCTTGGCCGCACCTTTACCACTTTTCCATTTCATTTTGTTCTCTATTTAATGACATATCTATAAATATATATTTATATTTATTCATATTTTGATATAGATTCATATTAATATAAATATATTTATTCATATATTAGTATATATATATATATATATTAATTCATATATTAATATATATATATATATAGTTATAATTTATTATACGTATATTTATTTGTATATTAATCTATACTTATAAGATTATATTTAAATACATTTATGAAAAAATATGTTTTTTATGTGTGTTTATAAATAAATACATAAATACATACATAGATAGATATAAACAACACACAGAGGCACACACAAACACAAACACATATATATTTACGAATAAACACATATATATGTGTATTTGAACAGCCATAGAATGTACTTATAAGATTAGTTTTAAATACATTTAAGAAAAAATATGTTTTTGATGTGTATTTATAAGTAAGTAAATAAATACATACATACATATATACATATATAAAACACACATACACACACATAGACACATACACACACATAGACACCCACACACACATAGACAGATATATATTTACGAATAAATACATATATATGTGTATTTGAAAAGCCAAATAATGTTAAAATGACCATAACTTATAATCTAGAATTCTGTTTCAATTCCACAACCAGCCAAATTGAAGAAAATGAAACAATATTCGATATTATATGTGGTACAGGCCGAAAAGACATCCAGATCTGAAGTTATACTTGTTTGAATGTGAACAAATATGTGTATCCCGACTAAAAAAACAGTTTTGGAGGCCTTCTGGGCCTTTTTTGGGCTCGAAAAATGTGACAGAGGCTTTTCTTATGCCCTTAGCGCGTAGAGTTCGTCGCATGCTTCGATTTGATATGTTGTAGAGCTCCAACAGACACCCGGATCAAAAGTTATGGCTGTTTGAAATTTGGGTTACATTTTCAACATATTCTAGATCATTTATTAATTGTTTTTATTTTTTGCGTCCTCAAATTGTTATTAAATGATTTTTAATAAAAAATAATTAGAAAATCATTAATTAATAATATTTTTTTAAAATATTTTGACGCCATTTTCACTAAATATCTTATATATTAAATGTAATATTCTATTCATACGTATCTATAACATATTTAAAAAAATATATATTGTATTTATATCAATATAAATATACTTATATAACAAAATATTTTTTTTCAAGAAAAAATATATTTTTTGAAACTCAACATTTATCAGCGCTCAGTAAAAGCGCTGATAAATCCCCCCTTTATCAATGTTTTTTTTGAGCGCTGATAATGGTGTAGCGCTTCCCTTGCCAGTTTTTGGCGTAGTGGTTATTCTGAGTAATTGGTGTTCTTTCCAATTGTGACTGGGACACTTTTATGTTTGGACATGCCGTGTCAAATCTTGTAAATGTGGACTTCCATGCAGAAGGAAAACTACCTAAAATTCCAATTGGAAATGGTTGATCTTGTTGGAATTCCATTTAGGCATGTGAGTCTAAAATCGTGATGATGTATCGATAGGTGAAGTCGAGTTCCTTCATTGAATTTGACCAATTTTTATTCGATTGATCTCATTTCCTATGATAGGGTGTGTTTGATGAAACACGTTTCAATACTATTAGTGTATTTTTGTAGTGATGAGAATGTCCACTATCTGTACATTGTCTTATATAATCTAAGAGAGTATATGTCTTATGTCATGCTAACACATTATATCCGTTGGGATTGATTGGGTGTTTCTGATTTGGTGTTGCTCACTGGGGGCATGGTTTGGCCTAGAATGTCATCTGATGTGGAGTACGTACATTGGGTGACATGTTCGTAGTAAATTATAGGTTCCTTGTAAGAAGTCATTTTGGTTCTGTTAAAAAACACCTGGAACATAAGCTAGGAATTTTGAGAATGGTAAGTCATCTAGAGTGTCTTGACTCATTATCCCTAAATCGTAGTGTCATTGTAAGTGAAGAACTGTTTTAATGGAATTTCATCTAGGGGAGGCAAGTGCAAGGTTATGTCAGTTTGGGTTTTCATGTACAACCAACTCAACATGGGATTTGGGATCGATGAAAAATTAAACATTTATTTTTTTCAAATCCCTTGAGGAGAATAATTAAAACACATAGGAGCATGCTTTGTAATGCAATTCCATTGGTAGGTTGAATCAGGGTTTGGAATTGGCTGCTTAACATTAAAACATAATGTGGTTAGTACCATTGTCCAGTCATTAGTGAGAGAATTATGTGATGAAGGATATGGTATGAAATGATTTGGTAAAATTAGTTTTTGTGTTTTGGTCGGAGAACGAGCATTGTATTGTGTTTAAATGGATTAAGTGCTGATTTGTTGAGTGAATACTCAATGTTATGTTGGACATTTGGAAATGTAAGTAGTATTTTTGAACAAATACTTACAACCATTGTAGATAGTGTGAGAATTTTTTTTGTTCTCAATGTATTCTTATGGGTGCGATCTTCTAAGGTGTAATGATTTTGAAGATATTTGTTTTGAACTAGATAGTAAGCCAATGTTTTTTTTATCTTTTTAAATTACTGAAGTTGTTATTTTTAAATTTTGATGTTTAGAATATAATTATGAGAGTTGGGGAACTTCTATGTAATTTTTGGGACTTGGATGGAGACCTGTAATGTTTCCCCAGTGTCTCTAGGTGTTTTGAGAGAGATGGACCTAGAAAACCAACTTTTGAAGGACCCGCAGAGGGCGTATGGTTTTTCTAAAACTGTGCCGCCCACTATAGGAAACCATGCATCTTGTTTCAGGAGGGAAGAGGTCATGTTCACATGTTGAACATGGTATCACAAATAATTCACATATCATACATGGGTAGATCAACTTAGGATGTACATCAACACTATTCATCTCACGGTTAGACATACCATGAGAGACAAACCATGCGGGGTTGATCTCTTAAGTTGGGGGTGATGCATGGTCAGTGTACAATTTGGCTGACCGTGAGATCCAAACTGTGCAGTTTATTGAATTGTATGTAATTAATTAATTTAAATTACATTCAAATAAAATTTATAAAACCCCCTCATCCCTCTCCCATCGCTTTTATGACACACCATCGATAGGGGGTTCCCCCATCGATGCATCACACCACCTCTCTAAACATCCTTCAACATCCAATTTTTTAATGGATTACCACCATTTTATCCTTCAATATATTATTTTAGGCCTCCTCCCCCCCTCTTTTCCCAGTTTCCAGCCACAATTTTCCATCCTTGTCTCCTCGTGTCGGTCGGCCGAGCCTAGGGATTGAGGGGTTGACCTAATTTTTATTTTCTCGTGTGTTATGGTTGTGTGAATGGTCTTTCGTGACCTATTCATGTATGTTCTGAAAACCATTGTGGATTTCAAGGTGGATAATCTTGATTCTTCCGGCCTCCATTATTTGAGTTAAGGGTTTTTCTTATGATATGTGTTTTCTCACTTTTTATCTTGTGTCTTTTCGGTGTTTATGAGTCCCTTGTAATTAAAGTTTAGTGGGTTGGTCCCTACCATGTAATTCTGTATCACCGGGTCTAAGGCGAAACACCTACATATTCACAGGTTTATATATTTATGTAGGTTCCCCTGTTATGTGTATATTCATCCATGGTAGGGAATATACATATATGGGTCTATGTGTTCCTAGGTATATATATTAACATTATTACATATGTGAGTCGATACAGGAATATGAATATAAAAATATATTTATAAATCCACTTTTACATGTTAATGGCCATACTAGTGTGTGCACAGGGGTTAGAAGTCCTTATATGTATGTTAAGGTGTGTATTTATAGTGTGGGAACAATTGCTTCTTATTAGAATTCTCCAAGAGAATAGTTTTTTGTTGTCTTCCACCATGAGATAGGGTCCCTTTCCTATCCATTGTATTTTGAGTAATGAATTAATGAATTTATTAATTCCCTTACCTTAGAATTTAATTAATGTAAAATGATTATATTAGATTCTTAATTTGATAAATCTAAGGAAATGTTAACTATGTAATGTTGTTTGTGTGATAATAATGTCTAGATTTTGTAATAAAACCCCTCTAATGGAGGTGATCTTTCTTCAGGATAAAAATATAATGAGTAGACATTTTATACATGAATTCTTTACTAATCATAGTTCTCTGTTTATATCATGATGTTATGTTTTATAAATAAGATATCGATACTTGGACTTATTGAGTTAAGAAAGGATGTTCCCCTTTTTCGTACATATCATGTTATGCCTTGACCTAATGTTTTTATCTAATGGATAGACCTTCTAATGACAGAGCCTTTTCCTCCTATGTATTTTATTCAACCAAACACACCCCATAGGTGTTTGGACTTATCAACCTTGAAATTAAAGTTGTCATGAGTTTAAAGATATATTTCTTGATTAGTGTAATAGGGTTTGTATAGGATGTATTAAATGAGTTAGTGACACTCTTTAAATGGAATGGACATGACACTTGACCCTTAAAACAATTCTCCATGTTTATAAAAATTGGGTGAGATGACCTTGAATGGGATGAGTCACACCAAATGGATATTTTTTAATAAATGGTTTTTCCAAAATGAATTTATTACCTTTTATTATAGGGATTAAATGAAATGGATTACTTGAAAATGGAAAAAGAATATGCCTACTGATATAAATGAGTGGCCCTTTCCTAATATAATGAATTGACTGTGATCACAATGTTAATGTTTTTAGTGAAGTACTTAAGATGGTTCTCTTTAAGTATACTGTGAATGAGGTTTTTTATATGATATATGTTAGGGCTATGTGAAAAGATAAAGATGTACTACCTTATTCATCATATTTTAATTTATGATATGGATTGTATGGTATTTGGTGGGAGGTAATTTACCCCATGCTAGTTACATATGATTATGGGTGGGAGGAAGTTTACCACATGCCAGTTGTGTATGCTTATGGGTGTGTGAAAATTTTAACCCATTAAATATTTAAAAATATGTTATGGGTGGGAGGATTTCTTATCCCAAATCATTGTTGATTATGTTATATCATATTTTATCAATCCAAGAGACTAAGGGCTATTGATATTGTGTTTGGGGTCGGCTGTTAGAGATCCCCTGGAATTGGATGGTGGTGGTAAGTCCTGATCCACCCCAGAACATATTTTGAATGTGATGATTCTAATAGACCAAGGGATCTTGGTATTGGGTTAGTGTAAGACCATGAGATATTCCATATAATTGGATGGCAGAGGTATGTCCCTATCTGCACCAATATAAATTTAATTCTTAGTGGCCCTTAGAGTAAGGGCTCTTTGACTTGGGTAAGGGGAGATATTTTGAGCTCCCCTAGAATTGGATGGCATAGGTATGTCTAGATCCACCCATATATATATATATATATATATATATATATATATGGTAACCACTATCGGACTCATATCACAACAATGAACCAAAGCTAGTATAGTTGTGAAGTGTTCCTTGGAACCTGGAAGAGTGTTTACTTATTTATGCAGTTCTGTTTAATATAATATTATATACCTACACACTGCATAATTTGGATCACACTAGATTGGTATTGACACTTTGGGTTCCAACATACTGAGATTTCATCTCACACCTTGCTCGGGTACCCTCGGTACCCGATTATACTTTATATTTTTAGGATCTATGGTGATTTCTAAATGCTTTTACCAGATGACTTAAGAGAAAAGGATCGAGCTGGAGCCCAGGATGATCATGCAGATTTATCTTGGGGCATTGGTGTCCTTTCCATTCTTTTATATTGGAAATCATGTTGTTTTTTTACTTCTTTTAGTTTTGTAATACTACTATTTCATGCAATCATCTGTTTTATAAATTAGTGTTTGCCACTTTTTCAGTTAACAACGAATCTATCTTTAAAAAATTTATATTTTATATTTACCACTTCCACTATTTCCTGCTATTATTTATACTGTTATATTGCGATGAAACTCTTATAAGAGGGTATAGTCTCCCCATTATCACCTCCCAAGACCCTCGCTACTAGTCTACAGCCTCTAACAAATAGGGAGATGGACATAAGGCCATGTGACCAACCAGCCCAACTACCAGATTGATGATAATCCAATTCAGGATGTTACACTAAAATTCTTGAAGTTCTTATTTTTTAAAATTTATTTACTTAGATAAAAAATTTCACAAATAAATTAATTATTATAACTTTTTAATGCTATGGTTGAAGTATCTTTTTTAATAAGAATGAAAAGAACACCTTCTATTTGGGCAGGGGGAGACTGGTTACATAACATATAGTCTTAAGGAAATGTTTCCCATTATACTATCCCAAATTCCTAGTACTGCTTAATTCCTATATAACCGCCTACAACACTTCATGTTTGTGTCATGTGTGCATTACTGTCTATATAAAAATGATATATTGTTTAAAAGGTTATTTTTAGAATGAAAATGATATTTTAATCAATAATGTTTTTAAATATATTCTTATTATGTTTTTATTAATTAAATAAAACAACCCATTATTTACATATACTACATTGGGTATATGTTGTATTGATAAAATCCTTATTCTCCTTCTAGATAGACTTTTGATTATTTTCAGCAAGGATAGTGTTGAAATTTACCAACTAGATTCATTTTTATAGTGAACAAATTTAAAATGAAATGTCCACTTTCCCGTGATCATTGGACATTAAGTATCAATATATATATATATATATATTATCAATGTTATTTTAATTTATTGAATATTATATCATTTCTTCATACATTGATCAACATTTAAAATCATTTTTTATCTAGGAAAATTAATAAATATATATTCATCACTATAAACATATATTTTAAAATAAAGCACATTATTTATGAATTAAAGAAGTTATTAGATATACAATGAATGATATAGATATGTTAGACATGGGTTGGGATAGATTATAGATATCCCCTAAATATATTTTTCATATCATGGGAAAAATAAGTTTTCTAGCGTTTGTTAAATGGGTTTCCACCCATCAGTTTTAAAATGACCTGATGATATATCTTAATAGTATAAGTATCAAGTTCCTAAGACATGGAGGCATATAAATAACAACATTATTCATTCAGATTTTAGTTATTATTATTCATGACATTTTCACAATGGTATTATATTTGGAATCATGTAATACCTAATTTATTGATTAGATGAATTATCTTTTCAGTTATTTAACTTACCATATTTATTTTTCTTATCCACTTATGATAGTCATGTTATAGATTAAATACAATGTGTTTTTAGTTATTTACCATACCATATTTATTATGATAGTCAAATAAATTATGTGTCATGTGTGTTCATTTATCTACCATTACATTTTGATTATGCTCAATGATTCATGATTGATTCAACTATACTCGACCCTTACAGAGAATTTGATCCAACCCATACTTCTTTTCCTTTCCATGGAATCCAAGAAGTTTACTATGAATGATATGGAATAATATTCAAAAGAGAATAATAATATTTTCATAAAAAATGTTTTAATTTTTATAATAAAATATAATATGTGAAACATATATGTATATAGTTTACGAAGAATACTAAACTATCTGGACATTCTATATTTGATTCCTTATATATTTTTCCAATGTAGGGAATAATGGACCTCATTGAGAATACTAGGGTGGGGGTCTCTATAGTAGGTATCCAAATAATGTTAGTAGATACCATGAGAACTAAATATAGGAAAACATATGTACACATTATATAATTTGAGGATAAGTGTATAAGAAAATGATAAATTTATAGTACGGTAGGGATTTTGTGGTATTTCCTAACAATACATCCCAATTTGGAAACTATAATTAGACATAGATCTGGAATATATGAACATTTTGGGAAAAAACCAGAAAAGAGTGCATTTGGGTAGACTAGATCATCACCTGGTACATGAAAACAAACATTATTGCACACCTGCTTTGACAATACTAAGGGATATGATAAGGATAATTCACATTTTTCTTAAAAAAATTAGGATGCATTTGAATTGATGATGAAAATAAATGTCCAATATTAAACCTAATGATTCATAGATTAAAAAGGAGAGGATTTGGGATTTAAAAATCCTCAAATGATTATATGGTTTTCCCAATATGATTATTGTTGTTCACACTATGATTTTTGGTTTTAGTCATTGGTTGGAACCTGACGGAATCTTTTTAACATTGATTATGAACATCAATGTGGTAAATATGAGAAACCAAACAGTATGATGAAAGGAGGTAAATATAATATGATTATTTTTAATCAGTTATTTTTTAATTTTATTAACATCATATACCCTAACCATCTCCCAAAATTACCAAACAAGAGAATTATGTAATTCTCTAATATCTCATGTGATGTAAGCAATGGAGGAATAAAGGTTCTATTTAAATCATGTGAGAAATGTAGAAGGTTACACCCAAGAATGTGTATTAATGGATGGGGAAAACACATTATGTGTGGAATGGAAGAGTAAAATGTAATTAAATGATAAGGGATTATGAAGAATACACTATAAGGGAATAAATCACATTCTAGGGATATATTTATAGATTATTGTATTAAATGGGGAGAACCATGGAATAATCTGAGTTAATACACTATTCTAAATAATAAAACCTAGATCAAGGAAAAAAATCTCAGAAAAAAAACTATGAGGTATTTATGTAATGGGATTCAAGAATAAAATTATAGATTTTTTTTACTAACACTATTTTGGGTAGAAGAATAATGAATCATTTAAGGATTGTGTAATATTTTTGAATCATATATTAAAAAATTAAAATAAATTCTATGGATACCATCATGGGTTATGAGTGTAATATTGACAATTAGTTAAATGATTGGAAACCACCATTTTGGGTTTTATGTAATTGGAATGTACCATTACTAAGTATAATTTGGACGGAATTTATGGAAAGTATACATTTTAGTAGAAAATTTATATGAGTAATACTTATTTTACTATTTGTAAACATAATTTTAATGGTATTGATAATATTTTGAGATAATATGATCATTAAAGACATTGTAATAATAGTAAAATATGATTATTACACTTTTTGAAAAAGGTTATATTTAAAACCTTAGTAAAAAGGTTATTTAATGATTAATTTAATTTCAAAGGAATCCATCATATTTTTTGGAATTTTATAATAATAATTGTAATATAGTATATAAAAAGGACAACCTGCATGTTGGGTGAAAAATTATCACATTTGGAAAGGCCATGGGGCTTAATCCCATGAACAAGGAATGATAAGGGTTTAATGACTACTAATGGACTATGTGATGTTCTATTTAATATTTCATTTATTTTAGTTAACTGATTTTAGGGATAAATATTATTGTTGAACCAGTGGTGATACTTTTGTGGTTAAGAGATTAATTAAAATTTTCTAATCATATTAGTTCTAAAAAATATTTTGTGACAAATGGAAAGACTTTTCACCATTTTATGGATCTTATGATTCGTTAAATGCAAATTTTCGTCCATCGGGAATAAAATAATTCAATTTTGGATATTCATTACATGGAGTAAGAGATAAATTTGAAAATGATAAAATTAGTACCATGGGATGGGGTTCTTGTTCTGAAATTGAAATGTATCATGTATGTATATATTCTTATATTCATTGAATGAAAATGAATTACTAAAATATAGGAAATGGATTTATGAAACCAAAGTGTTATCCAATTAAATTTATATCCATTTAATTAGATGGTCTATTAAATCGTCACATACTTATGTTTTGGATTCTATTAACATTCTATTGACCATTCACTTTAATGAGATCAATGAAATCAATCACTCTCTATAATTATTTACACTTAGCTTCCCTATGCACAACATAACTCTCCACCATCATTCCCATACATAGAAACCTATTAATGTGATATTCTATATGGCCTTTTTTACTTCCCTTTTCTTTATTATTAAGAGGATTTTTATTATCCCTTTTACATTGTGGTTTTTTTGAATAATCGTATTTCCAAATGTCAAACCCTGGATTATTGAGATCATGTTTAAATCATGAGAATGAAATTTATTTAAAAAGGTGGGAATGTAACACCCGGAAATTATAAAATAAGAACATTTTATTATAAATTATATGTGACAACCAACACTGAGCATAAATAACCCATGAAATATATTACTTTAAACTTAATCATTTTGATAGCTTGTAGAAAACAGATCACTGAGTCATAGGGAACCATTATATAATATACCATGCCATTAAATTAGAGGATATGAATAGTAATAAGTACATTATGATAATGTTTATTATATTTTGGATTACATATAAACTAATAATTATTCAAAACAATAATAAATGCTTTCTTAAAAATATATTTCTTAATGATGGTTTAGTCGAACTTTTCCTACATAATTTAAAATTATAATTTACCAATTTTTATGATTTATTTGAAAAACATAACTATTCAAATAATTATATCAAAATTATATTATTTTTATTTTTTAGATATTTCAAAAATATTTCAATTTTGAATAAATAGTTAAAAATATACAATTCTAACTGAAAAAACCGTTTTAATTTAAATAATTTATAATTATAAATTAACTTTTTAAATGATTCTTATGTAAAAATTGTTAAATTATATATCAATTAATTAAATTTATTTAATTATAATGAATTTTATATTGAATTTGTATATAAAAACATTGTAAACTTTGGACCATTTACTATTCTAAAACCTACTTTCTCTTCACATCTATGAGAATAAATTTAAATTTAAGATTTCCAATTATGTGGGGTTAATTTGACAAAATCAATTAAATAGTTTTAATAATCATAAATTATAATCTATAATAAGTTGAAATTAAGTTTTGACTAAAATGAATAGTGATGAAATAAAACATAAATTTCCATGGGTAAGGTAAAAATGGATTTAAAGTGGGGCTAAACTAAAAATATATGGAACAAGATAACATAAAAACATATCTAAAATATATTGAATTTACCTATTTGGAAATTATAATTTATAGTATTGATCATTGTTTATTATTTCAGCTTTTTAAAATGGAAAACCTATTTATAGTTAATTATTTTCCAAAAAAAATAAAATTGTGCCACTCACCTCATCTATAAAATTCCAACCCATATCATCTCTTCCTAAAACCGTAAAATTATTTAAGTTTAGACATGACATGAAAAAATAACATAAAAAAATTACCTTCCAAAATCCTAGAATATTTATTTAGTTCATCCATCAATCTTAGAAATTCTTATGGTGAAAAAAGAAGAAGGATACCCGAAATAGTTGTATGGTTCTTCAACAATCATTTTTATTTCTTTTCTCCAAATCATTCAAATATTTTTAAACCGTGATGATATTATAAAATAAATATATTTCATATAGTATGATTTATCTATAAGAATTCGATGATAAAAAAAATCTATACATCCATCTGATGATATATGAAATCTTCATTCATTTGTACGACGTGCTACTGCCTCAAGAACTGTGGTCATTTGATTTTCCTGTACTACCTCACATGGTGGGTTTGGTGATGGATATAAAGTATATATATTTTTTTTATAAAATAATTATAAATTATTAACCATCATAACACAATTAAAATTGTAATTTACTTTAAATAAGGGATACGATAACGTCGCTCATGTGTATGATGAACTAACTCCCCACGAAGTGATGTGGTTCATTTTTCAAAAAAGATGTAAATTGAATGTTATAGGGTTAAATATAATTATTATATGTGATATAAATGAAATAATTATTCTATTCATAAAATATTTATTAATTTTAAAACATAATATTACATTTTTTTTCTTACATAGAAATATAATAACGATGTATGTGTATGTGTGGACTACCACCTTTATGATGTGATTTGTCTCTCTTTTCACCACCAAACCTCCTATATTATATATATATAATAATGTAGCATGTGTATGTGTGGACTACCACCATTATGAAGTGATTTGTCTCTCTCTTACTGAAATAATATGGTATTAATGATATAATTATCATTATTTAATGACAAAATATTACTTACCTACTTTCCATAATGACAATTTGAAAATGGAAACATTAATCATTTGTACGTATGACCTACAGTCATTATGGTTATATCATTGTCCATTTTTCAAAACCATATTTCACTATTTGTTTAAAATTTATAATTTATCAAAAAAATGACAATTATTTCATTAATATTATTTTGGATAATATGTAATTATATAATAATCCCATTAACTAGATCATTTATGACAAACCACTCCTGAGAAAACATTGCAATTAATACACGAAATAATGAAAATAATCTAATATTATTAAAGGATGTGTGGTAAGACATTATATATGGATAATATATGATATTATAAATAATAATATGTTTATTTTATATGATAATATAATGTTTAATTCAACTATAACTGAGGAGAAATCGCGTTCATCAAAAAGGAAGCGTGAGGGAAGGGACTTCATCTCAATTTACCTTTATTAAGGCATACTGTAATATTATGTTACCAATTAATTTAATATGGTGCATATAATACCAATGTTAACTGTTATATAGTTATTCATTAATAATTAATTATATTTTATGTTTAAATTTGAAGTATTTTATAAAAGTAGATTTGACATGAAAATTACCAGCTGGTAATGATTTTTATATCTCATATTATTTTTATTAGGTTATATTAATTTTTTGTTCCTATTGATATTCTATGTTTAGGTTCATATTAACTTTTTATTATATTATGTTTAATTTCCAATTTATTTTGTGGATTTAAATTTTATACACATAATTACTTCATTTATTAATTCCCACTTAAATAGAATGATCATTGTAGTGGTTTATTTTACAATCTCATTCTAATCAAGATTGTTTTTTCATGAATTTCAGTTTGAGAAAATCATTTGATCATTTTATAAATTAACCCATTTTATTTTATTAACCTTTATTAATTCATGATATTTTAAATTAATAGTACCATTTTTTAACTCTTTAGTATTTAAAATAATACATAATTTTATTAAGAAAATATGACTTCATTTAATTATTTGATCATGAAATATGTTTAATTCTAAAACCTTGTTATAATATTTTTAATGTTTTCTATCCTTTTTAAAATTATTTTCTAAATACAATATTACCTAATTTTTTTATTTTTTTTATCAAAGGAATATTCTTCTTGATTTCTAAATAAGTATCTTTTCTGATGACTCAATAGTGAAAATTGAATGTTCTTTTTAACTTGTAAAACATTTACTAAAATACTATCTGACCTGAAAATAATTTATTTGAAGCATCCTTTACAATATTATAAGGATAATTTTAATGAATTTTTTCCAATTATTCTGAAAATTATATGTTTTTAAAATTTAGTTTCCAAGAGATGGATTTTAAAAATGTTTTATGTTTTAAAACGTGATTTTCAAAATAAAAAATATATTTTCCTCAAGAATTTTTTTAAAGTTATATTAATGGTATATATATTCATCAAAAACTAGAACCCTTCATTTTACATATACTAAACAGGGGATAAGTTTTATTGATACTATCTTTATTCTCCCTCTAGATGGTTTATGAATATTTTGACAAAGGATAGTATTGAAATTCACTTCCTCAGTTATTTTATCTAGTAAATATCTTTTCCATGAAATGTTCACTTTCTTATTATCATTGGAAAATACATTTCCCCTAAACAACCTCATTATTTATCATGGATATGTATATTGATTAAACCATATAACATTTCATTATACAATGTTCTACATTGAATGCAATTTTTTTATCTGAAAAAATATTGATAGATCTATATTATTTACTCAATAAAGGTATTTAAAGATAATTATTTTTTTTATAAAAATGATTTTTTGATATTTGATAAATTATTTGGACATGAAAGACATTGGTGGGTCTTAGTTATAGAAATCCATTTGACGCATCATAAGTCATTTGTGAGGAATCAGTTAGATAGACTAAGTTAAATGGGTTTCTATCCATTACTTTTCAATTTTATTGATGATAGATTTAGGTAGTATAGGAATCATGTTCATGAGACATGATGTCTAATAACTATGGATTTTCTTCATTTATAATTTAGATATTATTATCAATGACAATTAATAATGATATTATCTCTTAATTAATTAGGTTATTTGTTTATTGATTAAAAGGAATTTATTTTTAGTTATTTACCTTTAAAAATTGATTATTACTTATACAATAATGATATTCATGTCATTGATTAAAAATATTTTTTCTATTTAAATTTCATTGACTATTGATTATGCTAGTTAATTTACTTAATTGGTTTGTGTGTTGATGTTTTTACCTTTCCATGTGGATTATGAAAATTGATTTATGATCACATATGCTATACTTAACCCTTTAAGAGGACTTGGTCTCACCCTTTTTTTGTTTACTGTCCTAAGAATATGAAAAATGTACTATGAAAGATATGAACAAATATTAATGATGGAATAATGATATTATAAAAATGTATGTTGAAATTTGTGCATTCAAATTTAGTATAAGAATCATGTATGTATCTAGTTTCCCAAGACTATTAAACTATTCGATCCTTCACGATGTTATTACTCATATCATATGTTAATGTGTTAATGTAGTAACAGGCTCTAGGATACATGGTCTGTGGACACAAAACAATCATTATTATTATATAAAATTATGTGTGCTAACTCATTGATATTTAAATATAAAAAATAAATCAATACGTAAATAAATGATAACATATAAATGATATCATTTTTATAGAGGATGATAATGTTGTGTTGAAATTTTCCACAACATTCATAAAATTGATTAATATATAATTTCTCATGATCTGTCCCTCGGGGCCCATGCCGTGACATACCCCAAGCCCCCCTCCTAAAGGTCAGGGGTTGGAGACTAGTGCCAAAGGCATCAACCTGCAAATGTGAGGAATTTTCTTGAGTACCTATACGAACCCACACACAACCACGTCCCAAAGCTCGAAAATTAAATAGGAATTCCACTAAACAACCACTGTTTACAAGTACATTTTAAAGTTAAATGGGCCAAAATACAAACCCAACAAAAGAATAATTGGAAAACAGGTATATTCAAAAGGAACTATGGATATCCATCTGCTAAAAACCCCACCTGATGGGTCGGTACAGAGTAGCTGCTGGAATTTGTAGAAGTACATCTGATCTGCTTGATCTCACTGGGTACCACTAGGTCCTGGGCCATCGAGTCCTCCGTCAAGGCAGTGGTCATATACAGGAGACATAATATGTACGAGACAAGCCCATGCATGGGAAAGTAAAAAAAATACATAGTAGGGACACCATACAAAAAAAGGAAATATTGAAAAGATACCCACAACCAAACAAAAAATCATGATCACCAATAATGATCACGAATCAAGACATACCACCCCCAGTATATTCTAGAGTAGGATAGTTGAACCATCAATCACACCATCGAACACCTCAACTGCTAGGGAACTCTTCCCCAATGAGTATAATTGGCCTGCCAGGTCACACAAAATATTTTTACCTCTAAAATAAAGATTGTTGTTTTAATCCTCCCTAATGAGTACCATGGGTATGTAGGGTCACACAGAAGCTGCTCCCCACCATGGGCAATTCGGGTCACAAAGAAGGCACTTTCCACTAATCTATGGTGAAGCTGAGGTACTCCTCCTATCCATTACCATGGTTCTGTCAGGTCACATAGAAATTGCTCCCAATTTTGGGTCTGTAAGTTCAGAAAAAAAGCCACCTCTCATAGGGATATAGTATCTGATCCCCATAGGGTTGCTCGTCAGCAGTCTTTTTGTCTCCGCCAACCGTAGGGTTTCCGCTCATATCACGCTTGATCTCAAGAGAACTACTACCCAATACATTAAATGAATTCCAACATCCATGAAATTCTCCATAGGGTATTCCAAAAGATCTAGCTCCTCGCGAGGGTTCCAACCATACAAACGGATCATTAATCATATGCTTGGTATTAAAGATATTGATGTTATTCCAAAAAGGTACTGGTTGGGTCCGGGACTGGTCTGACCTGGGTGGACTGACCCGACTTGACCCAGCGAGGTCCAAATACCCGACCTAGGTCTGATAACCAGACGCAGACCCAACCTGGACTGGGTACAGTTCATTGGGATGCATGTTTGGTCCGCTGGATTGCCTAGTCTGGCCGAGACGTAGCTGGATGTCGTGTCTTGTTCTCGGCTCTCCCCGTAGTCGACTTGAGGCTGTTCCATCTATCGCGTTCAACAAATTGCGTCCCCTTGTGATGCAGCTAGCTGATCTGGATGACCAGACTTCTATACGTGGTTGGGAGACCACATGATTCTAAATAATGAGGCCCATTATTGTGGTACCCTCCATCGACGTGGCCGCTCGACCGCATCTCCCTCTACCGGCTGCCGGCATAGTTGGTAGTCCTATTACACTATCTCTGATGCCACTGCGGGCCGTCGCTACCATTATAATACTCTGCTGACCATCTGGTCCTCTCTGGTGGTCCGTTCTTCGCAGCGAATATGCCTACAGCCTCCATGTGTTACTTCCTTCCCTGTGAAATCCTTGAAAATTCTGTTATGCAGTTTCAAAAAATTTTCCACCAAGAACACACAAGGAAGAGGGGGTTCGGTCCATGTTTGTGTTGGCCCACACCCTCCATGTTAGAAGTTTAAAAAATGGGAGTCTAGGTAATGATGTTCTATTAACAAATTTCAATCCCAAATATACAACCCAATAAACATCACCCTCCTACAGGAACGAATGATCTTCAGATGAACTTGTTCATGGTTTGATCCACATCTGTCTTTTTAAATGAAGAAGGATGAAATCATAGACCAAAGAAACCCTTACCACATTCGACATTGATGTTTTCCTCCCACGAATGTTGAATAAATAGAATTCATTCATTTCTTCTCAGCGCCATTCTTTGAGGCGTTGATGTCACTAGAGATTCTACTGTTGTTATTCGTTCATTGTTGGAGAGGAATTTCACCATAGGTTCATCGGAGGAAATTCCACGGTTTAATTCCCAAACCCTCCGATGCGCTAGAATAATAAAAGTAAACATGTCATAGAGTATCTGTTACGCTGCAACGTTTTGTTGTTACACTATTTAATTTATGAAATAGCGTAGCAGTTATGGTTGAACAAATGATCCATTAAAGAGATTCCATTAATGAGCCTCGACATCGAACCACAGTTTCACTGTCCATTGCTCAAGGGTACGAAAGAAAATAAAATAACTTTTTAGGTTATTTTCTTATTTTTTCCAAAATATCCAAAAATTAACATTTCTATTTTGCCCATTCCTATCAATGTTAAGATCTTTCTAGGTGAATCCTAGCCTTCTAAGTTCAATGGTGGCCTCATATTTTCAATCCATGCACCGGTTCAAAATTTAGAAAACCCCAGTTGCACGTTTACTTAAATGAACATAAAAATAGTTTATAATTACATTCTAGGATCACTAGGCCTCAAAATCATGTGTCATCAATGTCTGTGGTGATGAAATAATTCATACATTTTGAAAAATGTTTATTTGGAAATTCCAAGACATTACATTATACTCACCTTAGGGCTTATGTCCCTAAAAGGAAAAACAAAGGCTAAAAAAACAAATGGTGGTTCTGAGTACGAATCTTTTCCTCCTGTTACCATGTGTTTTCCTAGAGATTCTTGTGCTGCCACTAAACTTGCACAAGAGGAATTGACTGGACATGAAGGACCTACTCTTATTGATCCACTATCTCAAATGGAACCTCCATAAATTTTCCCCCATCATCAACGCCCATCTTTCCTTAGTCGATGATGTGCAATGAATCATGCACGTAACTCTTCAGATGCAACATGAAAAAAACATTGTGCACCTGGGGTATCTGTGGGGAAGATATTGGTTGTACATCACCTAACCAACTATATTGTGGATATAAAAAGTTCTGATTAACCTCAGAGATAACTTTCCACCTTGGCCAATTCTCGGCAATCCTCATCGGGGTGAGACCCAAAGGAAAACATTGTCTCCCTTCTAGAACACCAAGGGTCTGCTCCTCCTATTAACATAAAATTTTTATATGTTGTGTGATGTCCTCATCTACTCCTGGATGTTCTTAACCTTCTCATGGGTATCATGTAGCAACTCTGGACCCATGAGTGTTGAATCCCCTAGGTCTTTCCAGCACATAGTTGATCTACATGGACGCTTGTATAAGGCCTCAAACGATGTCATTCCAATGGTGGAGTGATAGATTTTTTTGTATGAAAACTCCACCAGTGGTATGTGGTACTAACAACTGTGATCAAAATCATGGACACGAGCATGAAGGATGTCCTATAAGGCCTGTATGGTTTTCTCTATCTAAACATTTGTGTGGGGGTGAATAGTTGTGGTCAAGTGCAACTGAGTCTCTAATGCCTCCTGGAACCCCTTCCACAACTAAGATGAAAAGCATGCATCATGGTCTAGGATAATCATTAGGGGAACCCCATGAAGCTACACTGTCTCATGAAAGTATTGGTGCGCAAAGACTTATATCAATCCCTAATCCCAGATGGGTAGGAAGTTCACCGACATGGTGAGTCAGTCAATGATCACCCAGAAGAATCCTGAACCCTATACATGTGTGGTAACCCCATTGCGAATTCCATGGAGGAATCATCCCACTTTTATCCTGGTACCCCGAGTGGTTGTGCCAAGTCAGCTAGGACTGGATGCTCTCCCTTCACATGATGACAAGTTAGACATTGAAAAATGCACCCTACCATCACTTTTTCCATTCCTGACCACCAGTTCAGATGTTGGAGGTCCTGGTACATATTCTCCACACTTGGATATTCCATCAAAGAAGATGTTTTGAAATACCTAAACACCTCGTCCAATAATTTTACTGGTAAAATGGTGTGTCCTTTCAAAAGGATGACGTTATCCACACCTATCGAAATTATATATTGAGCCTATCTTGAGGATATCTAAACATTCCATGCCATAAATTCAGCATTTCCAAGATGTACCTCCCTGACTCACTATAAGAACGAGGGAGTGATAGTCATAGAATGAAGGTAAGCTGATCCATCACCATCCAAGAAGGATATCTTCATCACAGATAGATACTCTGTAAACTCACTCAACAGCTGTAAACTAGACCTCCTGATGAGTACGTCTGCCCCATGTTCCCCTTCTTATGTGTATAAACATTCTCAAAGTCATAGACCTAGAGGAACACAATCCCTTGCCATTTTCTATGGTTATTTTTATTTTTTTTGAGATGTACCTATGAATCTTGTGGTTATATTAGATGGTAAAATGTTCAACCATCAAGCAGTGTCGCCACATCATTAAGGAAAAGTCCACTACTGCAAACTCCAGGTAACAGGTTGCGTAGTTCGGCGTATGCTGCCTCAACTTTAGGGAGATGTATACAATGACCACTCTTTCCTTTATAAGGAAATCCTGTCATGTCCCTGATTCATCACAAAAAACTACATATCCAACGTTGTCTTCTATTGTCTCAGGACGGGGAAACTCGACAGTCTCTGCCTTAGCACCTAGAAACTCTTTTGGAACTTCCCCATCCACATGAAGGGATGTCCCTTCCATTACAAGGATGATAATGGTGCCACTACTCTGTAAAAGTTGGGAATGAACCTCCGGTAATATCCATCCAACCACACGAAACTCCGCACCTCAGTCATGCTCTTAGGTTTCTCCCATGCAAGCACTGCAACAATCTTTTTCGGATCCACTAAAACTCCAGCCTCTGAGATGATGTGTTCCATAATGGGGACAATGTGAATCCAAAACTTCACTTAGAGAGCTTTCGAAAATAATGGTTCTCTTGGAGTTTATGCAGGACTATTCGTTGTAGTGTAGCATGCTCCTCTTATGACACTGAGTACACAAAGATGGAATCAATGAAGATCACAATGAAATAATCTAGGTAAGGCTAGAAGATCTGTTTCCTGAGTCCCATGAACACTGATGGGACGTTTTTCACAACTAAAGGCTTCACCGAATACTCATAGTGGTCATACCAGCATCTAAATACTATCTTCAGTATGTCCTCAGCCTGTGCCTGAAACTGATGATAGCCCGATTTGAGGTATATCTATGAGAACCACTTCTCTCCCTTAAGCAGGTCGAAAAGGTACTCAATCTGTGGAAGTGGATACCTTCATGGTAACCTGGATCAGGTTCTATAAGTCAATTCACAACCTTAATCTCCCAGCTTCCTTCTTGGAAATCAGCACTAGATTTGTCTAGGGTGAAATTATTGGAATCCTGAAGCCCATCTACTACATGCCCTCCAGTTATAACCTCAACTAACGATGCTTCGCGAGAGCCATCCGATATGTCAGTGTGGATATCGGTGTTGTACCTGGGTAAATATCGATGCCAATGTCTACCTCCCTGTGAAAAGGTAGTCATAGAACATCCTCAGGAAAGATATCCTCATACTCATATACCACTATAGGAATGCATTGACCGCCCTCATCCACCGCTCTATGGGCGAGGCTAGACAATTGTTGAGTGATCAGCTGCACCCTCCTAAAAATTGTATCATGTGTTGAAAAGGTTTTTTTTCTCGATGGTGAAGGAAAAACTAGTCCCATACTCACAGACACATTTCACTTTTCACCTAAAATAGACAACTTGAACATGGAATGTGGATAGCCAGTACATAACCATGATGATGTTGTCAGGATTTGATGTCGCTACTAGGTGATCCTACATGAAGATATCACCTCCAAGAGTATGCTAACCTAGCTTTCACCAGTGTTTAATCATCGAATCCCCTCCCATTGTAGTCTCTAATCATAAGAAACAAGCCAACAGTCCCACCAAAATCTCCAATCCTCGAACGTTGTCCATGGGAAGGATAGATTGTCTGAAAATTGTTTCCATATGAACTGCAGCTAAAGAGTATAAGACATTGATCATACCTAAAATAATTTATGCAGTGTTGTGTACGTAGGAATCCATCACATGAAGCTAGCCTCTCCCTGTCTTTCATCACCAAGAGCATGTGGTGGACCACCTAGGGGTGGTGTTGGTAGCACCTAGAACCATCATCCACTGCCTGCCGCTCGACCTACTCCCCTGCCACGTCTGCCACCCTATAGAACTCCTCACTTGAACCACTTCCTCTACCTTTTTAATACCTCGACAGTTTTCTAATAATTTGAGAGGCGTGTTAGGCAGTCACGAATAATATGTCCCTAACCACCGCACGTGAAGCATAGCCTGGTTCTCTGCTGAATACCTATAATATGGGAGCCCCATACTCCTGACATGGAGATGAGGGTTCACCCCTGAATGACCTGGCCCTCTTGGCCCTCTATGTCTGCTGACTATAGGTCACCAATGCAGACTCTGTGACCTGAGGTCTGCTAGTGGCTCCGGCTATCGTTTCCTACTTTTCTAGGAAGCTCTCTACCAGAAGGGTTAGCTCCAGCACCCCAGCATGAGTGGGGATAATGAGAGACACCATGGATGCCCTAATCTCTTGTCTGCATCCATGCTCAATGGTTCGAGACCTAAAGAATGAGTCCCACACCATATATACGGTGTAAAGAGATAGGTATGTAAAACTCACAATGTATATAGCCACCAACAAGCTACCCTACTATCGGTGAAGAATCTTCTATATTCGCACAAAGTGCAAGGTCACTGGGAAAAAATCCACCTTGAGAAGTTGCTCTAAGTCTACAAATGAGAGGGTCATCTCATCATGCTTATGAATTTTCAAACTCCCCCATTCCTTGAATAACACTGAAGAATTATCGATGATATGATCACCATCTAGTGTTGCGGTTTCTTCACTAAGCAGATGACACGCATCACTACCTGCATCCAGTTCTTAGCAACCTGAGGATCTGTATCACCCCTAATCCTAGGAGGTATCTATCTCTGGAACTTGAGCAGGGCACTGAGCATGAGCGCATCCTCTACTGGTAACAACGTTACTAACTAATGATCAATTGGTGGCAGAAACACTGGTTCACCACCCAACATGGCCATCTCTAGCACTAGTACCTAAACCGACACCTCATTTATAGGCATTGTGTTTAAATGATCACATATCAGATTCTTAGCTAGATGTTTGCATAGAGTAATCCTAAAATAGATCAAGATGTACCACAATATGAAGGTTATACCAGGTGAGCTAACTCATATTCAAAAAATATCATAAGGTCACAATTATGCAACCAGTGCTTTCTTGTTTAGATCTAAAAAGAAGAATTCAGGTTCTCAGTGTATGGATATGTCAGTCACTGCACCAACATTGGACTCCCCAAATCTGAAATTCAAACTTAAAACAGTCAACACTGTTTCCTCCAAACAAAACAACAGACTCTTGGACATTGATGTACAACTAACCAACATTGATACCACCTTTTCAGGACCCTTACATTTGGGCTCATGCGGTGACATACCAAAATCCTGCCTCCCGAAGGCCATGGGATGGGGACTAGTGGTGAAGGTTTCAATTTACAAATGGGAGACATTTTCAGGCGTACCTGTATTCACACACACACAACCATGCCATAGAGCAGGAAAGGTAAACAAGCATTCCACTAAAGATCCACTAAGTACATATACAACTGAAATTCAAATAAACCAGAATACAAACCCAACAAAAGAAAAATTGGAAAACACGAAAGTACAAAAGGAACTCTCAATTTCCATCCATTGAAAACCCCACATGATGGTTTAGTAAAGAGTAGCTTCTAGAATTTACAGAAGGTTGTCCCATATTCTAGGTAACACTAGGCACCATCGAGTCTTAGGCTACCGACTCCTATGTTAAGGCGGTAGTCATCTACACCAGACACAACATGTGATGGTGAATCCCATGTAGGGGTGAGTAACAAAATACTGAGTAGGGACCCTAAAAAAGGAATGGACACAAATAAATATAAAACCAAACCCCAAATCATGATTACCTAGAATAATCATGAACCAATACATCTCACACAAGGTATAATCTAGAAAAAGACAGTACAAAAATTAGTCATATCGTCAAACACCTCAGCGGCTGGATTACTCCTCCTCAATGAGTATAGTGGGCTTATCAGGTCACCCAGAATATGATCCCCAATAAAAATAGAACCTCTATGTTACTAATCCCTAATGAGTATTGTGGGTATTCGGGGTCACACAGAAGCCTCTCCTGACCATCGGCATGCTGGGTCACACAGAAGTTGATTCCCACTAATCTATGTCCAAGCTAAGGTACTCCTCATGTCTAGTATTGTGGGCCCACCAGGTCTCACAAAAGATTCTCCCCACCATGGGTTTTGTCGAGTCACATAAAATCCACTTCCCACATGGATAGAGTATATAATACTAACAGGGATGCTCGTCAACATTCATTAGGACTCAACAAACTGTAGGGTTTCTGCATGTAGGGCACTTGATCTTGGGAGAACCACTCCCCAAGACATTCTCCAAATAAAAAAAATCATGAAATCTTCCATTGGTTATTACAAATGATCTACCTCATTATGTGGGTTCCAACACTACAAATGAATCATCAATTGAACGCCTGGTTTTCAAGATATTGACATTAATCCAATATGGGCGGTTGGGTTCAGATACAACCTGACACAGACGGACCGACTGGACCCAACCCTGGAGCGCTCACCCATCCCGGACCCATCCCAACCTACGTCCGATTTGATGAGCTACAGGTCCGGTCCACTAGGGTGGGTCCAACCCATTGGGTGTGTCTGGCCCACTGGGCGAGTCTGGACCATTGGTCGGCCTGGTCTGCCAGAGGTGGGTTGGTTTGGTCTTGTCGGTAAGTGGATGGAGCCACGTCCAGCTCCCGGCTTTCCCCATGGTCAATGCGGGTCCATTCCCTCCACTGCAGTTAATTAAATACGGCCGACCAATCCCACCGTCTGGACTCACAGATGTGGTCAAGAGACCATGTGCTTCAGAAGAATGTTACCCAAAATTGTGGGTTACTCCATCGATGAAGCCGCCCGGCTGTATCCACCTCTACAAAACAATGACATAGAAAGCAGTCCAATTTTTCCACTGTTGCCCGGTCTAGCCATGGTGCTCCTCCCAACACACCATCATGGCATGCTACTTCCCACATGCTGTAGAATTTTCATTCCTCCACCACTTCGTGACACCACTTCTGCGTGACACCAGTACTGGAAGAATACATTGGGGACTACTAGGTCTGCGCTGGTGGTCCGTTCTTCATGCCAACTACACCTATGACCTCCATGGGGTATTTCTTTCCCTGTGAAGGCCATGAAATTGCCTTGATGCAGTTTTGAAAACTCATCCTCCAAGAATGCACAAGGCGGAGTGGTGTGAGGCCTTTTTTGTTTCAGCCCACACCTTATACATTTGAAGTATCAAAACATGGGAGGCTTGAGAAGGATGTTTTGTTAAAAATAATCCAATCATTAATAGATAACCCAAGAATCGTCACCCTACCGCATGAATGGATGATCCAAAAATCAACCAATTCATGGGTTAAACAATGTTCGTCTTTTAAAATGAAGAATGGAGAAAATTTAGCACAAACAACCCCCTACCTCGTTCGGTGATGAAGCGGTCTACCTGTGAAGGTTCAAAATTTCGAACACGTTCATTGATTCCTGGCTCCGTTATTCATTATTTTGAAATCACTAGTGATCCGATCGAGGTTCATCATTTTAGTGGAATTTCTCGATATGTTCGTTAGAGGAAAATCTACAGTTTTAATTCCCAACTCTCAATTGTATTATCTTAATAAAAGAAAACATGTCGCAACATTGCATCATTGCACTGTTTTATTTATGAAACGATGTAGTGGTTATTCTTTCACAAACTATCCATTGAGGAGCATCCATTAATAATCATCATCGTCGCACTATAACGTCGTCGTCCGCTGCTCAACCGTGAGAACAAAAATAAAATAACTTTTTAGGTTATTTTATTATTTTTTTCGAGATGTCTGAAAATTTACTTTTCTCTTTAGACATTGTCAATCAAAGACATGTCCTTTCTAGGTTAATCACGACATTCTATGTTTAACGATTCCATCAAATATTTGCTCCGAGCACTGGTTCAAAAGTCAGAAAAACCAGCTCACACGTTTACTTAAGTGAACCTAATTTTTTTTTGTAATTCTGTTCTTGGATAAACGGGCATCAGAAAAACATGCCATTAAAGGGTGTGTTCTGGAAATAATTCAATACAATTTAAAAAACAATATACAAATATTTTGTGAAATTACATATTAATTTGAATAAATAGACATCATTATCATATTGATTAGTTAAGAAAATTATATTCATTAACTAGTGAATAAATATTTATTCCAATAAATATTATATTCAAATACTTTTAAATAGATATTTATTTTCGTTTATTATAAAAAATTAATATTTATTTTAATACAAACAATAATTGAAAAATAAATCAATATTTAATTAATACCTTATGGATATTAATCAAGAGATAAATAAAAATTTAAGTCAAATGTCTTGTGAATAAATATTTCTTTTTATATTAAAATTATATATATTATAACTCAAATATAAATAGTGATTGGATACTTGTGGTAAACAAATAATGAATAATTATCATTCCCCATTCATTAAAATTATATTTATTCATCGTGTTATATTAAAATAGATTTTAATTTAAATTCATGTATACACTTATTTAGGGAAACTATAGGCTTCTTTATTATGGGCACTAGGTGAGATGGACTAATGTATAATATCAACTTCTAAAAACATTCCTCGGAACATATACACAATGAATCTAATGTCACAAAAAAATATAATAACATATATTTTATTACCATGTCAAATAATACTTTTTTCATGATATATCATCCTCAAAATTACATACATGTGTCACCCACCTATATGTATGATGTATCATTCATGGAAAAACTAAAAGTAAACCATTAATGAAAAACTAGGGCTATTTATTTTATTATATTATTCCATTTCAATCACTGGTCCAGAAATATAAACATCCATTTAACCAAAATGGAGAAATCCTTTTTCAAATTATTCATTAATTAAATATCACCTATGAAAAACCTAACATGCCATACATCTCTATGAGAATATATTGTCAATGATTTCATATATTTAAAAAATTATCTGATTCATATCGAATGTTAATTATAATCTTATGGCCAAGTATAATTATAGGCTTCTATAGATTAAAAATACAATAATACATTAGAAGGTGGAATTAATTTTAGTGGGTTTATCCTCATATTCTCATCATTGGGATTTTAAACATTGAAAATTTCGTGATTATAAATCTCAATTTATTAGAAGATTAAAAAAAAGATATGAAAAATAATCCATGTCCTCGAAATAATGTTATTTGACACAAAGACATATGATTAATAATATTATCATAACACTTAAAGGGTCTCGTTATAGAAAATCTACTATAACTTTTTAGTGGGATAAATACACCACGAAAAATATAACCTAAATGTTACAAAAAAGTATAATCATCGTGTGATAAGATATTCTTTAATATTATATTCTCAGAATATTATAATAATTTAAAGTATTAAGTTAGTTTATTTTGTATTACACTAACTCAATGATTCTTTTCATATTAACCAAGAATTCAATTTTTATATTGAAGGGGGATATTATATAAAAACAACACATCAGAATAGTATTTCATATATATATTCATTGTTAATAAATCACATTCATAAATAATGAATTTAATGTTTGGCACACCATTTCATTCCAATATTTTTATCTCTTATGTTCATTTGGTTGGTTTCTTAGGGAGGTGTATGTATCAAAATAAATATGATGAGGGGTTGAATCTTTCCATAATTTTACACCACGATGTTATTTTAATGTTTTAATTTCAATTATCTATTTTTTTCTTGTGATTTTTTTAGTGTTCAGTGTATTTACACATGAATGATGTAAGAAAGTGAATGATGCATGGTTTTCACATGGTTAATTATAACCCTTCATCCTAGTATAGAAGGCGGATTACATTCTATAGGTATATAAATGGTTGGATATTGGTTTTACTAACATTATGAAAAACCATTTAACATACTCAAGTGACTCCTATAACTATCGAATGAATTGCATATGATTTTATAAACTGTGAAACCAGACCATGTGATCCTCGTAGAATCTTGAAATGTAATTTTATTATTTCTACCAAAATAACGAATTTTTCCATGGGCCACCCTTCTAAATATAAATCCCTATGTAATTACATAAAACCAATTTATCCCTCCTCCCTTTTTCTATATTAATATAAACCTATAAAATATAGATAAATCTCCATCATAATCACTTTTTTATTCTTCATTTCTACAACCACTATTCTCTTGTTGTCTTCTCCTTCCATGATATTTTTTTTCTATTTTCCTAGTAATATATGGTGTAAAAAATATAATATAGGGATTTGGATAATCATAATGTTCTTAGATTTAATGTTTTTTGAAGTTCCCCAAGTACAAATCACTTTATAATTGAAAAAGGTGACTTGGTTTTCCCAATCAAATATAATTGTCGCTACATAACATCCTTTTATTTATAATAATTTTTATGTTTATATTTTAAAATAATTATTCCTAATATATCACATCCCATAAAAATTTCAATTTTATTGATTTATTATTATTTTTCATGTTCACTTTGTAATTTTGTTTTGATAAAGTGAGAGTTTCAAAATATTTCTTGTATATTCTTATAAAATAAAGTTTTCATGCACATATGGTATTTGAAAATTTTCCCTTTTATTTTAATGGGTTATATGTATTTAAAAATTTGGATTTTAATTATATAACATTTATTTAGATGATACATAATGGTTTTATATTTATTTTCACATTATGTATGATTATATTTCATTGGGTTTTTAATATTGATTATTCTTATTTGTATTATGTATATGAATTGATATAATTGTTTCAGGTGTTGTGATTGGACAATTGATGATTCAGGTTTTTTTATTTGGATTTAGATAGATTCAAATGGGTAACATGGGTATTTTTATGGGTAATTGAGATGATTTATACATTATCATAGATTTTTCACTAGTTAGATCACCAATTTATCCATTGATTAGTGTTTTACCACTTAGTGATGAAAAGCGGGTTAGTTGGGACCATATTTTGTAAGGATCATTGTAGGATGACAAGTTTATCATAATAGATATCCTAGGATACCCCATTGGAATTGAGATGTATGAATTATATGTTGTGTTTTTTTCATGGGATGTATTACTTATCACTTAATTTTCATTATGATATATAACAAATTTTCATGATTCTTATTATAATTTGATATATACATTTTTTATTCTATTGTTACAAAACATACCTTTACTATTATTTACATAGAATTATCTAGTTTTTTTAAAACAAAATTGGTTTTTTACACCTATAGAATTAATGGGGGAATTTCTAATCTTATTTTAAACATTATATTTGAGTTTTAATTATAAGATAAGTTATACGAATTCATGATTTCATTATAATAGAGAAAATATCATACCCTATATAAATCAAATAGTTGTTTGTAGATCATGTTATTTTTGATGTAGGTAAGGGAAAAGGAGTCACTTATTTTGGTGGTGTACTATGACACCATCTTCACTTTTGATGGTATGATGATGGATAGTTGATAATGATTCACATAGAGAAGGTTCCCACACCATTTTGGGCTAGTAAAATTGCTTTTTTATGTACTTATATTTACTACATTATCAAATAATTCCTTTTGGTTTCTTTTATATGATATATTTTATGAAACTCAGAAGAATATTTAGTTATATAATTACAGATAAATATTTAATTTTATTCCATTACTAAAATCATTTTTTGGATGGATTATAATTTGAATATTCTTATTTACTTTTTAATTATTATATAATATATGTATACAATATACACGATTCTTGGATGGTTAATATTTATTTATTTACTATATTTTGATGGTGAAATTTTTCCCATTTGGGTCTATTTATACCCTCAATACTTATTTCACGATCATGGTGTCTAGGAACATGCTTTGAACCTTATGAAATGATGAAATATGTGAAATTAAAGGCGGAATTGTATTTACTCATTATATAATGGTATCAGATCTAGGTATTTATTTGGAATGTATTGGTAGATTGGTGATGTGACCACTATAACTAGACCAGAAAGTACAAGGAAGTGTTCAACCAACTATTTCCTATAGTGAACCCCAAGCTACCATGGGTGATCAGGAATTATGTCTTTAATTTAGTATTTATATTCATTTTTTGAGACATTTCCATTTCGATTTCTTATATTATGGGTTATATAATGATATTATAAGTTATTCTTTTGGAAAAGTTATATTCTAAAGAGAAGATAGAAGTAAAACTAAGGGTGTATAGTTATTGTGCATGGTTAGGAAATCCATGAGAAGAATGTAAAATTTATTCTTGAAAAAATCTAGGAGTACTCACATTGTTAGTCCATGTTCTTCCAAAATGTGTTCCAAATCAAGCATTTTAATAAAATTTTCAAATTATATCATGTAACTCATTGGTTCTATGGAACATATTTGATAGTTTTTGTTACTCATACTTGAGTAATTGAGGGTATTTTTGTAGTCATTTTATGAAATTTAAGGTTTATATTTGTATTGAGTGAATTTCATGTTTCTTAGTTTTAATGATTATTGTTCCTACAAACTATCTTATAAATGATAGAGTAGGATTTGTGTATATTTTTTACAAAATGAAACCCTTATATGCACATAAATATTATTGATGAATTCGTTTGATCTATACCATCCTTGGGTCAATAAGTCAAAAGAGAATTTTCTCAAGTGGCATATCATTCTCAAGAATTTACTTAATAGAAACCCTTATACTTTATTGGAAATCACAAGCCTATGGAACCCATAGAATGGATAGAGAAAATCAATTATATATTTTTTTCCTCAAAAATAAAATACTTGAAATAATTTTAAACATAGATTCTAGAAGTTTATAACATCCCATGAATTCTATATGTGTTATTCAGTAAATAAATAATATGTTGAATATATTATAAGAAAAAACATTGAACTAATTTAACTATCAACATATTAAAATAATCCATTAAACACCATAATGATAATAATCAATTATTTTATGTTTTATTTTCTTTTGTTAGATATAATTTAATTTTTGGAAAATAAACAATTTATTTGATATGAATAAAACCATTTAAAGTTAAGAAGGAATATTATTCGACGAATTATTTTTTATATTTTATGTATTTTAATATATTTTTTAATTTTTAAATAAATTTATTTATGAACTAATAAATTAACAATTGACTATGATTTTTTATAAAATATTATTACCAACAATTGATGTTTAAAAACACCATTTTTCTAAAATAGTTAATTTAATTTATATGTAATATTTTCATTTAAAAGATAAATTTTATAATTTTATAATTTTAATTTTTTTTATATTAATATCAATTTTGAATTCATCATGTCAAAAATTTCTTAGGATACATTTTTGGGATGTTTTAGAAATGGTTTATTTTTAATATGAATAGTTAAAAATACCAATTAAACAAATGAAAAAACAATTAGGACATCATTACAGTATATGAATGACTTATAAATATATGAAACCGTTTTAAAACCATTAATAGGGCCATGGAGAAAAACATTACATTTATAACTCTTATTTTTTATTTTTAAACTATTTCTTGACTCTTTAGAACCTATGATATATTTTATCCAAAAAAAACATATTATCTTACTTTTATTTTAACATAATATTAAAAACTATTCATTTGATTCTAGATTTCTATAATATTATTAAAACACATTTATTTTTCTAATTATCTATTTAATTTAATAGATACAAATTTTACAGATGATTTTTCTCTAGAAGAAATTTTATTCATAAAACAAACTTTTTTTAAAAATACAACATTCGTTGTGGTTTGCATAATTATATTAGAATTTATTATATTAACTTTTACAAGTAAATATATAATAATTAATATCATAGTTTGAATCATAATAATAAAATAATTTAATAAGATTAATTTTATTTTTAGTCAAAATGAATAATTACCATGGAATGTGTGTGTTACCAAATTAAAGGTAAAAAAGTTTTAACTCGGAGGATAAACTATTTTTTAAAGAATAAAATATGAATAAAAATTTTCAAAACATGATTTTATGAATTACTTTCTCCCTCTATTGAACGTTTGATACTTTTTTCAGTTGGGATATACATTCTTTTATAATGATATTTATTTAATGTTGTAAAAATAATGTAATAAAATGTAACTCACACTCACATAATAAATTTTAATTATAATGATAAGAATAAAGATAAATTATGAATTTTTAAGTATCATTATATCAATTATTATTAAATTTATTTTATTTTATTAATTTAATATAAATTTTTTATTTTATATCATTTTTCTAAAAAACTTACACAATGTCTAAACAAAACTTTTGACAATAATAAAAATATGATGTTAATGATTTCAAAAACCATAAAAGCTATTAGGATTGGATTAAATATATTTTTTCAAGGAAATTATAGATAATATCAATTAAAATTATTATTTAAGGGTTTATATTCAAACTCCCCTGTTTTCATGAGGTTTAAAAAGTAAAATATTGTTAGTAATTATGAGAATCACTATAATGTTTTTTATGGTTAAAAATATTTTGTTAATTGATTTCACATTCAATATAATTTTATAATAGTAAATGTTTGATTGAAATTTCCCTAAAATTTATTAATTGGTCCATTTCATGGTCCAATTTACATTTTTTATGTTACTTTCAAGACCCTTATGACTAAATATTTAAAGAAATGCCTTTGAATCATTTTCTACAAAAGGGGACTTAAGGTAATCATTCAAATGTCACATATGAGTTAGGTTTTCCATAAAATTTATGCCAAAATAACTCCCCAAGTATCCCATAATGTGTTCTAAATATCATTTTGAAACTATAAACCTCTTTAATAAAGGCCATATGTTCAATGAAAATGGGGATATTAAAACAAGTGGAAGATATCTTAACAGAATTATTTCAAACATATCTTTTTTTAAAAATCATTAAAATATATTAAAAAAATTATAATATAATTTAATCATTATATTTATTATAAATAAATTATATCATATTGGATACTATTTTTGAAACTCCTTTACATCCAATGAAAATGAAAACAATGCTCCTCCATACATACGAATTATCATCTCTATGAAGTGATGTATATTATTTTACATCACAGCCAATCGTGGATAGTTATAAAGATATATTTAAGGAAAATATATGATATTTATGATATTATTATGATTATTTATGTACCTTGCCAACCCTCGTTACCCAGAGTTGGTGCATTATTACATAACATTGGCATGATCACAAGGAAATCATGTCTCGAATGACAAATAAGTTTAGTATTAATGGAAACAAGATTCATGCATAAGTTCAACTTTACAACTTGAAAAGAAGTACAACAAGAATTTATTCCATTAGAAACATCCAATACTCCAAGGTTATTTCTGAAAGTCACTCATAACTAACGTCTTCATATCATGGGAAAATGAATCATAAGAAAGAGGCAAGCTCAAATGCTTAGTAATGATAAGCAATACAGCGAAAGGTAGCATAAATATTAATAATGGTGAATAATTTAAACCACATGCCTTTACCAACATTAAAAATGAATACTTTTATGGAAACAATATGATTTGAGTAAATACTGCCATAATAAAACATAATCATGGGTATTTTACTAGTCGAATGACCACATAAACAATCAATATTATTTTCATAATGAGGGAATGCATAATACTAGAAATTAATTTCTGCGTCATGGCATCGTGCCATGATCTAGGGGCTAACTATAACTAGACCCCAACCCGGAGGGCCTCTGTAACCAGACTCAATCCCGGAGAGCCTCTGTAACTAGACTCCAACCTTGAGAGCCTTTGTAACCTGACTCCAACTCGGAGAGCCTATGTAACTGGACTCCATCCCGGAGAGCCTATGTAACCGGACTCCAACCCGGAGAGCCTCTGTAACCGGACTCCAACTCGGAGGGTCTGCTATAACCATACTCCAACCCGGAGGGTCAGCTGTAACTAGACCCCAACATATAGTGCTTACTTTTTCTAGTCCCCAACCTAGAAAATACTAGTCCAACACATTCATCTTATGAAGAGGATGAAATATAAATAAACATTCGTATTAAAACTAGCATACGAAATGTCAATACTTTAAACATAAACCATGAACGGTATAAAAATATAACATAAACAGTCAAGCATATCACAAAACCTTAAATACAATATGGAATATTTGTATACTAATAAATCAACATCAAACAATTGTAAAATTTATCAAAAGATGTTGACATAGATTAAATAAAAACTATTTGAGAGAAATATCTTTATCTATTTTGAAATCATTTAAGAGTCACATAATCATAAAGAAAACATTTATTTGGAAAATATTCATATAATATTGTAAGGGAAGCATCTAACAATGTTATATTGGCAGAGAATAACCATAACCTCTTTATTTTAAAAAAACATTCTTACCCTAATTTTGTCAAAAAGGTCATAAATTACCTTGTTTGGAAAACGACTGAAAGATTCATTTCAAAAACATATAATGTCAAATAAGGGTATAAATGACCTTAACCAATTTTCTATTAAATAGTAATTTTTTTTAAATAAATTTTTAAGAAACACGGATGTGGATGATAAAGAGGTCCCCATAGATACTCACATATAAAAAACCATGGATAATAAAGAGATTGTGAAAATAACCCTTACCAATTTGGTAGCTTATGAAACCTACACCCCATGAAAGAAGTATCTTACATTGAATATGTAAATACACAAAAATTAAATTGTATTACACAAAGAATAAAATTATGGGAAGTTAATATACCACAAAAAGGTAATAGTGTAAATATAGCATGAATCTCATGGGAATAAGGAGTAAGATGAAAACCCATTACCTTGTAGTTTTCTTTGGTCGAGGGTACGTTAACCTCCTCTTCTTCGGGTTAATCCTTTTGATTTTATCAAAATGCCTCCTTAGGTGGGCTTTCTAAATAAAGGAGGGCCTCTAGGATGATGTTAGGAAGCTTTAGAGAGTATTTGGGCAGGTTTTGGCCAATCCAAATTACATTGAATGTGTGAATTAGAGATAATGGGGAGTGCCTTTTTATAAGAGGGGTGAGGGGCACCTTAGGAAAAGCAAGAAATTTTAATTTATAATAAAATCATTTTTGGGATTTAATGGCTCCAAAATAGATTATTTAAAGGATAAGGTATGGATGGGGAAAAACAACTCAACCAATAGGTTCTAGATAGGGTCGGGTCACTATATTAACCTTATCTTTTATATTTAACCCTTAGTTAAATAGCTTGACATTTATCATCTGTCTTTGTATTTTTATATTATATGGCTTATAAACATGGTATATGCTTCTAAGAGAACCCCAACTGATTCATTAATGAAACAAATACCATTATATAAGTCTTTTGGCCAAACCTTATATTTTTATTAATAGAATATCAATTAATAATATATTTTTTAAAAAAAAACTATTTTATGTCAATTTTGACACTATTTGGTATTTTGTTTTTTCTAAATTAATAACAGCATTATTTCTTCAAAACAATTCTTATAATCAATCCTAACAAGTCACATTAACCTATAAATTTTGTGGATGGCATCAAAACTTTGAAATTATATTTAATTTAACATATATAATACCATTTATTTGATTCTTCCATTAATAAGGAAAATAATGATTCATCATTGTGTCATAAATAAATATATTTATTTTATATCTAAAAATTATAAATAAAATATCTTGAGGTATGAAATCTTTTTATATTTCTAATTATTATTAATAGACGAATAGATCAATTATATTACATCATATAATTTTTTTTACTAAAAGATATTTGCATTTGTTATTTTTCTCTCTACTTTAGATTATTTAATATATAATGTCATTGTCACTTAAAAGTGGCTCAATGGGGTCCCAAAATCGATCCAAATATTTCTATGGTAGACATGTATCAGCCAATAGGGTTATAACACATGTTAGGGTAATTTAATAATATTATATTATTATTTTTAACCTTATTTACTAGATTTACCCTTTTAACTATGGTAATTAAAATATTTACTCAATAAAATATTCCTAATGTATAATAATAAAAGTTACCTAATTACAAAATTTTGACTTCCTAATTCTAAATATGGAATAAACTTTTCTAAATTCAAAACACAGAATTGGCAGAAATTAATTTAAATTTATTTCTCGTTGTCAAAACAAAAAGCATGTTTTTAAGAAATAATAACTATCAAATGATTGACACTTGTTTCTGTCCAATTTTAAAATGAAATTACATAAAATGACCATCATTAGATTAAATGGAAAACATATAATCTAATTATACTTCCAAATGATTAAAATTTATAATCCAACACTATAAATTATTTTGATTAAAAAAGTTGTTTTCAGTTAAAATATAGTTTTTTAACTATTCACCCAAATATGAACGTTATCAGAAAAACACCAAAAATTTACTGAAAATAAATTATTATGTCACAATTCTAAATAAGATATTTATTTTATCAAATTTAATATATAAAAGTTTCAAATATTTTATTTAAAAAGGGTTCACTATTAAAATGTGGTAAAATTGCAATTTTTGAAAAATAATTATTTTATATGAGAAAAATTAATTTGTTCTCTCATTATGTCTAAGAAACTCATAATATGGATTTTAAAATTATAAGGATTTTATGAAGTTCAAAATTCAGTAAATATTATTCATAACTACTTTTGAACGGCTAGTTTGGTATGTCGTGGTGCACTTGAACTCAATGTTGCGTGTAGTGCATGTTGTTAAATTATTTTGAAGAAATAATGTACTATAAAATAATGGGGTGTTACATTCTTCCCTCCTTCAATAAATTGTGTCCTCGCAATTTGAAATTGTTCTTCGAAAATAAATGGTTTAAAATAGAAAATACCATTGTGGAAAAACCCAGATAAAAATTGGGTCAATAAAATTTAGTCTTAATAAGAGGAAATGAGGAATGAAAAAGTCACCACCAAATTATGACCTCGATTAGGAGAACATTAGTGTAAATTAGAGACACATAATTGGAGGGAAAATGCAAATATTTATAGGGAGTGATTGAATTTATCAGTCACAAACAATTGTATAATTGAGGGCCTCAAAGCCATCAATATATGAGGATTTAAAATATCATCTGTTCAACAAAACATAAGGTATTAGGATAACACGTTTTTAGTTTTAAAATCCCTTACCTACTGTTTAAGAATTAATTTCGTCATAGAATAAGAGAAGAAACAAATATATACTTGACAAGTCGAGTTACATCCTTTATCTAATTTCTACATAAAACTCATCTTTTACTCTAAAAGATAATATAATTTGAAAAAATATTCAATTTATCCTATTTGTATAGGGTTCAAAAAAAATAAATTTATAACTCCACTAAGAGACCTTTAAACAAACTACATTTTTAAATCCAGGACATCATGTGGGAATGTGGTAGGAGATACACCGTTGTCGCCCTTCGGTTGTGGGTTCACGTCTCGCAGCCTTACCAGATGCGATGGGTTGCCGTCTGACCTCCGGTTTGTCCTTTAATGGAAATCCAATAATAATCTCAAACTAGAATTATCCAAAATACTTATGTCCAAACTCATAGTCCAAAATTTATAAGGAAGGTAAAAACAATGAAGATCCTTTTGGCCATATAATAACATGTGAGCACCTTCATCATGTATTATTTTAAAACACTACAACATCATGAATTACCATAAAACCTTATTGATTACATTCATGATCCCTTATTTCTTATAGAATACTTTATATACTCCTTCTATCCAAAAATGTTGTAAACTCTAGCAATGATGGAATATACAAATCAATAATCATTTTTAAGGCAGTCAAGAATATCAAATATAATTTATCAAAATCAACCATCTCTTTTTCCAAAATCACTACCTCATTATCAGGACCATTTTAAGTATTGTCATTCCTTCAACCATGTATTTTCGAATAAAATATAGCTTACTATTATGTAAATTTTCATAGAACCATATAATCTCAAATACTCAATAAAATAGTACTTTAGTATAATCCTTATTTATCTCTTTAATTCATATAACCATTATATTGCTGATACAAAACTCAAATGAAATAATTCTATAATAAAAACATGAGAAGACCAGTCATTCCTCTTCATCTAAGGTAGTATAATAACTTTATTATTATCCAATCGCATCATTTGTGGTATACTCTGATGATAGGGACATTGATTCGCGTAGTGTCCCAACACCCTATAGATGAAACATTTTACATTTGAAACCTTTTTCTTACCATTGCAATCACATACTTTGTGTCCTTTTTATGTTCACTTATAACCAACTCTCATTCCCTTCAAGCATTTACCAAGGTGATTCTTTCCACAGTTTTCACATATGAGAAAATCTTTCTTTTTCCTCTTCACATTATCCATCATTCTCTCTTCCATCCTTTTCTTCTCTTCCTTCTCTTTAAAGCCATATGATTTAGAGAATTCTTTACTTATCTTATTAACACATGATACTATTTCTTCATATGTTTAGAATACATGGAAAACTATTTCCCTTCTAAATGTTGGCTTAATACCGTGAAAGATATGATCCTTATTACTCTGTGGATCATACGTATTGCTGGATTTCACATTCCTTTTACTCGGTTCCATTTATATATAGTGGCATACACTAGGTAAGTTTAGGAATTACAATGAATAATTACAAACATATAAAATACCTAACATAAATTGAACAGTTTATGGATATAATCCATAATCATAAAAATATTTTCTTTTAGGAGGTATATACTCGTAAATCCTTCATAATTATTTGTAAATAAAATGAGAATTATCCTAATTATATCCCACGGGAGTGTCGTAACCAAGAGTGCAGCAAGGCCCATTATCGTGCACCAGTTCCCATTCGAGTCTAGCTCAAAGTGGTGTTTTCAGGTTTTACCCCTTTGTACATCTCTGCCAGAGCTGCCTCTACCTGCTCGTATCTAGATAGAGATGTATTGCTTGGAAAACTCAAAAAAATCTATACAATACAAAAATTCTATGAATTTCTTCTATACTAATCCTCAAAGTCTATCTTAGGGCTATGTACTCTAATCATAGTTCATCTAATTATAGTTTCCATGGTTTGTACTAAACTTCCCCTTATACCAATAGTAACGCCCCGACCATAGTTACCTAGAGTCGGTACATTATTACATAACAATGGCATGATCATAGGGAAATAATGTCACGAAAGACCGATCAGTTTAGTATCATTGGAAACAAGATTCATACATATGTTCAATATTACAACTTGAAAATAAATATAACACGAATTTATTCCATTAGAAACATCCAAGCCTCTTAGATTATGCTTGAAAGTCACTCATAACTAACTTTTTCATATCCTGGGAAAATGAAACATAAGAAATGGGTGAGTTTAAATGCTCAGTAAGGGTAAGAAATACAGTATATGATAACATAAATATTAATCATGGAGAATAATTGAAACCACATTCCTTTACCAATAATAAACATAAACAATTTTATGGAAAGAATACGATTTGTGTAAAAAAATTACCTAATAAAACATAATCATGAGTATTCTACTAGTCGAATGACCACATGAACAATCATTATTATTTTCATATTGAGGGAATTCATAATACCAGACATTAATTTCTGTGTCATGAACTCGTTCCAGGACCTATGGGATAACAGTAACCGGACCCCAACCCGGAGAGCCTCAGTAACGGGACTCCATCCCGGATAACCTTTGTAACCAGACTCCAACCCGGAGAGCCTCTGTAACCAGACTCCAACCCGGAGAGACTCTCTAACCAGAATCCATCTCAGAGAGCCTCTGTAACCGGACTCCAACCCAGAGATCCTCTATATCCGAACTCCAACCCAGAGGGTTTTCTATAACTGGACTCCAACCCCTAGGGTCTACTGTAACCAGACCCCAACTCAGAGGGCTTACTTTTACCAGTCCCCAACTTGGAACATACTAGTCCAACACATTCATCTTAATAAGAGGTTTAATGATAACATAAACATTCGTATTTAAACTTTCATACGAAATGTCAATACTTTAACCACAAACCATGAATGGTATAAAAATAGAACATCCACCGTCAATAATATCACAAAACCTTAAATACAATATGGATTATTTGGATCATAACTAATAAACTTCAAAAAAGTATAAAATTTATAAAAGGATGTTGACATAGATGAAATCAAAATTATTTGAGAGAAATATTTCATTCTATTTTGAAATCCTTTAAGAGAAAATTATTATAAAGAAAACATTTATTTGTAAAATGTTCTTATAATATTGTAAGGGAAGCTTTGACGATGATATAATGGTGGAGAATTACCTTACCCACCATACAATTTTAAAAAAATATTCTTACCTTAATTTTGTGGAAAATTTCATAAAGTACCTTGTTTTTGGAAAATGACGGAAATATTTTTTTCAAAAACATATAAAGTCAAATAAGGGTATAAATGACATTAACCCATTTTCTATTAAATAGTAAAAATGTTTTGAAATATATTTTTAAGAAACAAAAATGAGGATGATAAAGATGTCCCAGTAGATTCCCACATATAAAACAACCTCAGATAATAAATATATTTTTAAATTAACCCTTACCAATTTGGTAACTTACAAAACATGCACCCCATGAAAGAAGTATCATACACTGAATATTCAAATACACATAAATTAAAGTTTATTACACAAAGAATAAAACTATGGGTAGTACATACACCACCCAAAAGGTAATAGTAGCAATATAGCATTAATCTCACGGGAATAAGGTGTGAGATGAAAACCCCTTACATTGTACTTTTCCTTGGTCGAGGGTAGGTTAACCTCCTCTTCTTCAGGTTCTTCCTTTTGATTTGATCAAAAGGGATCTTTAGGGTGGCTTTATGTCTAAAGTAGGGACTATAGGATAAATGGATGACAGTTGAGAGGGTATTTAGGTAGGTGTTGGCTGAGCCAAATGGATTTTAATGTGTGAATTATAGAGAAGGTGAGGTGCCCTTTTATAAGAGGGGTGAGGGGCACCTTAGAAAAAACTAGAAATATTATTTAATAATAAAATAATTTTCTTATTCTAATGGCTCCAAAATAGGTTATTTAATGTATAAGGTGGGTATGGGTCAAAAAACACTCAACTAATAGGTTTTAGATAGCTTTGTGTCACTATATTAACCTTATCATTTAGATTAAACCCTTAGTTAAATAGTTTTACATTTACCAAGTCTCTTTGTATTTTTATATTATATGGCTAATAAAAATAAAATATACTTCTCTGATAACCCCAAGTGGTTCATTAATGACACACCTATCATTATATATTTATTTTGTAAGAACCTTAGATTTTTAGGAATATAATATCAATTAATAATATAATATTTGTTTTAAAACTCTTTTATGTCAATTTTTACAGTATTTGATATTTTGTTTTTTCTAAATTCATAAAATCAATATTGCTTCGAAAAAAATTCATCTAATAAATTGAAAAATGTCACATTAACCAGGAAAATTCTTGTATGGAATCAAAACCTTCAAATTATATTTATTTTGACATCTATAATACCATTTATTTGATTCTTTCATTAATAGGAAAATACCGCATCATCATTGTGTAATATGTAAATATATTTATTTTATGTCTAAAATTTATAAATAAAATACCCTGAGGTAGGAAATATTTTTAAATTTATAATGAATATTTTTAGTCGAATAGATCAATTATAAAACCACATATGATAATTGTTTTACTAAAAGATATTTTCTTTTGTTATATTTGTCTCTACTTTAAATTGTTTAATATATAATGTCATTATCACATTCATGTGGCTCAATGGCCTCCCAAAATCTTCCCAATGATTTCCATGGTCGTACATGTACAATAAAATAGGGTTAGGACACGTGTTAGGGTAATTTAATATTATTATAATATTATTTTTAACCTTTTTTATAGGATTTATCCTTTTAACCATGTTAAATAAAATATTTACTGAAGTAAATATTCCTAATGAATAAAAATAAAAGTTACCTATTTACACAATTTGGACCTAATAATTACAAATATAGAATCCATTTTTCTAAATTCAAAACACATAAGTGGAATAAATTAATTTAAAATTAATTCTTGTTGTCAAAACAGAAATCCTGTTTTTAAGAAATAATAATTATCAAAAGATTGACACTTGTTTATGTCCAATTTTAAATTGAAATTACTTACAACTACCATCATTAGATTAAATGGTAAAAATATAATCTAGTTATACATCAAACCATTAAAATTTATAATTCAAAACTGTAAATTATTTTGATTAAAAAAGTTGTTTTCAGTTAATATATAGTAGTTTTCATTATTCACCCAAATATGAAAGTTATTATAAAAACAATAAATATTTATTGAATTTAAATTAATATTTCCTGATCTAAATAAGAAGTTTATTTTGTAAAATTAATTATATAAAAGTTTCCAATATTGTATTTAAAAAGGGTTCTCCATTAAAAGGTGGTAAAATTGCATTTTTTGAAAAATAATTCTTTTATCTGAAAAAAATGAAATTGTTCTTACATTATGTCTAAGAATATCATACTATGGATTCTAAAATTATAATGATTATATAAAGTTCAAAATTTAGTTAATACAATACACCAAAATTAGGTTTTAGCGGCGGTTTTGTGGCGGCAGTTCACAAAACCACCGCTAAACCTTTCGGTACAATGGTATCGCGACGGTATATTATAAACCACCGTGAAAACCACCATATTTTTTTACGATGCCAACCCACCCCCCTACCCCAAACCCCCTTGTTCCCCCGACCCCCCGCGACCCCACGCGACCCCGCGACCTCGGCGACCCCGCGCGACCCCCGGTGACCCCGCGCGACCCTGGCGACCCCTTCCATAGCGACCCGTGACCCCGCAGTGACCCCCTCTTCACATCCAAGGTGATTTTTAGGGTTTTTCCCATTTCCCCCTTTATCACGTCCCCTTATCTATTTCATGGTTTCCTTTTAGGTCTTGGCTAGACCCTAGATGTTACGGTTGATTTTTAGTTCATTTTTCTTTAGATCTAGGGTATGTGGTTGGTATGTGGGGCCTTGTTCTCCCTCCTGTTGAAGTTTCATTGCATTCACACTCAACTAGTGGGAATTTTCCTGCCTTTTCTTTCTAATTCAATCCATATGATCCTCGGGTGTTACTAAATAATTTTTAAAACATGATTTACACCTTACTAATGTACTTGGTTAAATTATTATAGTGATTTGTTGGTGATATGATTTGTTAAAAATAGCATTCAAAGTGAATCTTAAATTATGCCTATGTTTTCTTTTTCCTAATATGTGTGGTTAAATGTTAATTGGTCTATAATAGTGAAATTGGATGATTTGTATGGTTCTTTACCTTATAAATGTTTTATTTAATTGATTGGATGGTGTTTGGCATTTGTTATGTGGAACATGGTGATTTTTATAGTATGGTTAAAGTGTTTTTTGGAAAGCTCTATTAGTTTTTAAAGATAATTGTTGCTCCTTTGGGAATTATATGAAATGGAAGATTTTGGAATGAAAGGAAAGTGGTGATTCTAAAAATATTTTTGGGTGTCTCATGGATGTTAAAGGGTTTCATTGGATGTGGGAACATCCATGGGTTAGTAGAGGATGGTGGTGAACTTGAGGTCACATGGGGATTGCGGTAGCGGTTTGGTTTTGTTTTGGTGTTTTTAATGACATCACTTTATGGTGAATCTATTATTGCATATTTTTTCATTCTGTTAAAATAATATGCACTATCGTATTCAAGGAACATAAGTGTTATCTTACATATTCCTAGTTGATGGGCCTATAGGGTATACCATGACTTTTTCTAGTGTTGAGTGGTGATTTCTAGTAGGTTTATGTCTTTTGAATTTATCCCTAATATTTCCCTTAGCAGTGAATTTTAAAGGACATAGAGGGAAAAAACATTGATTTTCCATTGTTCCCCATTTAAAAGTTTTCTACCTGAAATTTTTATTCCTTTCAAATTTCCACATGATCAAAATGATTCTCTATCTATACAAGGTAAATATTTTGTGAGTGGAGACTTTATTTCTCCAATTTCACCTATTATGGGTTTTTGACATCGAGAGTGCCAATTATCTTTACATTAGTATCTTAAGAACTTTTAAGGTGCACCAATGTATTTTATGTCTAAGATAAAACATTGTAGACCAATGTGTGGTTGAGGCTTAAATTTATAAATATTTAATGAAATAATGAGGTTTTCTCTACAGTGGTAAGTTTAAGGTAATCCCATGTAAGATTAAGAGCCTAATACTAATACAAAAAGACTAAATTATGGGTTCACATAGATTAAGTTTATATTTCTTAGACAAAAATTGATAGGGGTTTATAGTTTTATTGATCAGACTACAGAGGTGAGGTCGTATATTCAACATAGAAGAAAAACTATCCCTACCTAAATTGTTTTTCCCTATACAAATTCATATTACCACTAATATGGGAGCATTCACTTTGATTAAGGATTTTATACTCAGACCATGAATGGTGAATTGCTATATTTTATAATAAGGGAAAATCAAACATGATATGAATTTGTTAGGGGTCTAAATCAGTATAAACGACCACAAAGAGAGGTGAAGACAATTTATGGTCTTATGCTCAGACCAAGAAGTTTAACACCAGGATTATCACCATGGGATTATCAAACATGTTAGAAAAGAACTTCATAAGTTCTTAACTAGTGTCACTTACTAATTATTTGAAATCTATTATGATTCAATTAAGTATAATAGTTTGTGTTCAAGTTGAAAATTATTTTGTAAATAATTACTTCAAATTAACTGATCATAGGAATTGAAATATACATAAATGTTTGAAGTAAAAATTGGACATGTCCTTTGTATTATATCATTTCCAAATTTTATGGTTTGCATGATTTTTTTAATATGAGTTGTTTGAAATATTGAAGATAAATCTTTGTAGTCATAAACACAAAACATATTTAAGTTCAAATAACATATATCATTCATTAGTTTTTAAAAGAGATTTCATGGAGAACCCCGCTATGGAAATCCAAGTGGATGAATTAAAATTGCACAACCTAATGATATAATGAATAACAAAGGTCTCTCCAAATTCAAGGAAATAAGAAACAATATCAAATTAAAAGAGAGAGGTAAATTCAAATAGATAGTGAAAAGATTGAAAAACATAAAGAGCAATGAAACATGACTAATTTCCAAGAACTGACCTAGGATACCCATAATCCATGTACCCAAGCTAGCATGCGATAAGTATTAAAGGGTGTCATATAAGGGATAACTATTTATAGTAATGTCGTTGTACTAATGGTATGAAAATCGTGCATCTTTGGGGTGTTCAATGAAATCACATTCAATGGAGTGTTGTTTGAGGCAACATAAATGTGTGATCGACAGTGTTATGATATGTGTGTAACCTGATATTCTTATTGCTCCTCAACTAGGTGATGACGCTGTCTCCTAGGGACCAGACTTTTTCGGTTTGTATGGTCATGCTAAGTAAGTGGTAAATGTGATCAATGTATCACTATTATTATATTATGCATACTTTATGATCTATGGGTCATCTTTATTCTATTATGTTTCTTTAATCATACACTATCGTATATATGAATCTCTTTCTTTATTTAGTAGTAACTATGTGTTTAAATTTTTATTATTAATTGTGTAGGCACATTGTGATATATATGGATAAAAGCTGGATCACATTACCGAGGAACACACCTCAGTATGTTATGGTTTTGAATGAGTTTTTAGAATTTGCAATTTCTAATCAATCCATTGAAGGGATAATAAAATGTCCATGTCCTAAATTTAAGTTTAGAACATTGTTGAAGCGAGATGAGGTTTATGAACATATAATACTGAAGCAATTCCATGGTCAATATTTTTGTTGGATTTGGCATGGAGAATTGAACGTTACAGAAAGATTGAGAACTGATGTTAATCCCTAGAATGAGGTCCCAAGTTCGTCGACAATGGAAAATGAAATACAAAACTTAATAAATGATGCATTCGGCACTGCAAGGCACCACTATCAGTATCAAAACTTATCAGAATAACCAGGATAGGGGGATACTAATTGCAATGTGACAAGTGATGTTTTTGAGACTGTAACACAGGTAGATCAAGATTGTCACATATCATTGGATCCTCCTCTTGATTCTGTGGAGACTACTGTAAGAGAAAACTTCACTGAGGAAAATACGTTTCATGATTTAGTTGATGATGGAAATCAAGTGTGGTACAGTGGGTGTTTGAAATATTCAAAGCATTCATTTCTGCTGAAGTTGTACCATGTCAAATTTCTATGTTGAATTAAAAATAAGGTAAGGTCCATGATATTGGAATTTATTCGTGATGGATTTCATGAAGAAAAAATCTCAGAATCTTTTTATGATACGAAAAAAGTTGTTAACAAGCTTGGTCTGAATTATACAAAAATACATGTGTGTCCCAATGATTGTGTACTTTATTGGGGAGAGGATTCAAGTAGACAGAATTGCAAAAATGTTCTTCTTCTAGTTGTAAGGCAAAGAGTGATGTTGGAAGTCTGAATGAACATAATTTTATGGAGAAGAAGAAAAGGAGCACACCTGCAAAGGTTTTGCGTTACTTTCCTTTGAAGCCTTGATTGCAACGATTATTCATGTCATCAAAAACAGCTGAACACATGAAGTGGCGTTCTGTATATAATAACAATTATGGGTTAATGAGACATCCATGAGATTCCCAATCATGGAAGACATTTGATTCATTACATCTTGATTTCTCAGCTGATCGTATGAATGTTTTATTGGGATTAGTTTCCGATGGATTCAGCCCATTTGGGACTTTGAGTACCAATTAAAGCATTTGGCTAGTTGTTTTGATCCCTTATAATCTGCCTCCGTGGATGTGTATGCAACAAAAATATTTTATCCTTTCGATGATTATTCCCAGAAAAAAAATTCCTGTAAATGATATTGATGTATACTTACAGCCTTTGATTGAAGATTTGCAGGATTTATGGAGCAACAGTGTTGATACATTTGATGCTTCTTCTAAAACAATGTCAAAATGCATGCTACTTTAATGTGGACCATTAGTCACATCCCTGGGCTTGGGAATATATCTGGTTGGAACACTTACATGGGTTTGTCTTGTCCCATTTGTAACATTGATTTTGATCCCAAACGGCTACTTCATAGTAGAAAATGGTGCTTCTTGTGTAATTGAAGATTTCTCGATGCATCTTATAGATTTGGGCCGAACAGATCAAAATTTAATGGTTCCATTGATCGTAGACCACCTCCAAAGTTGTTAAATGGTTTTAAAATTTTGGCACAACTTGAAAATGTTGAAACAGAATTTGGGATGGTTCATCAATTGAATGATAGAGTAAAACGGGTCCGAAGTGCATCGTCAAGCGAAACTGGAACACAAAAATTTAAGAAAAAAATTATATTATTCAAACATCCATATTGGGAATTTAATTTGTTGCGGCATACTCCTGATGAGATGCATATTGAGAAGAATGTTTCTGAAAATTTGATTTTCACATTGCTTAATGAGCATAGAAAGTCATAGGATAATCTCAATTCTCGCAAAGACTTACAAGCAATGAACATAAAACATGTTCTTTGGCCAGATGAGAATGAAAAGTATCCTCCAGAAATTTTAGCAATGAAAAATAGAGATAATGATACAATCCTTCGAATGTTAAAGAATGTTAAGGTATCTGATGGGTATTCAAGTAACATCTCGAGTTGTGTTGACGTGAAGAATCATAAGTTACATGGATTGAAAAGCCACGATTCACATATTTTGTTACAATAGTTACTACCATTGGCATTGCGTACATTATTACCTGAAAAAATTACTGCTGTTATACTCCAATTCTGTACATTTTTCAGAAAACTATGTGAGAAATCGCTACATCCATTTCACCTTGACAACCTCCAGGAGAGGTTTGTATTGACCCTTTGCGCAATGGAGATGATCTTTCGTCCGTTCATTTTTTATGTACTGATGCATTTAACTGTGCATTTGGTTTAGGAAACTAAATTAGGAGGCCTCGTTCATTATCGATGGATGTATCTAATTGACAGGTAATTTATTTATATGTTTTCCAGTTAAGTAAACAATTTTTGGTACTTAATTAAATGCATAATTATGTTTATTTTATTTCATAGATATCTTTGGCATTTGAAATCATACTTGATAAATAAATCTAAACCAGAAGGCTCAATTGTTGAAGGCTATATGGCTGAGGAGTGTCTTACCTTTTTTTTTCGATACTTGGATGATATTGAGACAATATTTAATCGAGTTGGACGTGTTGAAAACACATCGACTAAATCTCAAATACATAAGAAATCCAAAATATTTCATGCTATTGGATGATCAGTTCGGAGGACCTCAAATGTGACACTGAATGAATTGGAATTATTATAGGCACATAGATATGTGCTGCTGAGTTATGAAATTAAAGATCCATTTATTGAAGAGTTGATGATACAAACAAAGAAACAGATGAGATGCCGAACACGAAATAAGAATGATATAATGAAAGCTGTCAATAAAGAGATTTTATAATGGTTTGCATGATGTGTATGTTCATAAATATTGCAATAAATACGAATATTAGTTTGACACATACATTTTGAAGATCTAATAATGTATATTTCTTTTTTCAGATCATGAATACTGATACTCGAGCAGAGGTGTCAGAAGATTTGAAGTTTCTTGCTTGAGGTCCTCTAAAATAAGTTAGAAAGTTCCACACTTATAATGTGAATGGAATTAGATTTCATACAGTTGATCGAGAAGTGGGTTTGAGAACACATAATAGTGTTATATTTACATTTTCTGAAGTGGAATACTATGGAAAGGTACATGATATTATTGAATTAAACTTCCACGTACATTTTTCGGTTGTTTTATTCAAATGAAAATGGGTAAATATTATCAGAGGTGTTAAAATAGATTCCTTGAAATTTACTTCTGTGAACTTCTCTCGCTTGATGGATGTTGGTGATCGTGAATTGCAGGATCCATACATCTTAGCATCGCAAGAAAAAATGGTATATTATGTGAATGATGTTTCCAATGAAGGGTGGAGTGTAGTTTCTCACGTAATAAAAAGAGATTTGTATGATATGGGTGACGAAGTGGAAAATTTGACCTCTGAAATTGAATTTAATCAGCAACACGAAGTAGAATTATTTTTCCATCATGATATTGAAAATATTATTCTATCAAGGGTGAATGAAGTGGATGATGCAATGGAACAGGAAACTGACATGATTGAAGGGGAAAATGATTTTATGTACAATTATTTATTTATTCAGCAACCACTTGTTTCATTTTTGCAGTCACTCATTATCATTGTTATATATATTTTTTCTATTAGTACTCCATCTGTTATCAATTTTAATTTTTTTTCTGCATAATTTTTTTGAAATATATATTCTGAACATAATTCTATTTGATTAAAAGATAGGAATTCCACGGAAGAAGCAGTACATTATTTCATCCAGTTCTGCGACAGAAGACTATCCATCTGGGTCCCACCCCACGACATCTGAGGCACTAGCTACCGACACCCCTGCACCATCTCACCCTGCACCATCTCTCACACCATTTATGGATGTCCCAGTAGAGGCTGAGTCATCGACTCCCCCTTCAGGAGCCTCAGCAGTAGGGCAGCGACATGCCCCATCCAGTTCATCCCGGACATACTGGACTGTCACTATCATAGGTACCAATTTTAATAAAATAAATTTATTGCATTTTGTTTATTCTAATTGTTTGATCATTGAAGATGACGAAAATGGAACCATGGAGAAAAACATAAAAAGTTTAGATGTTTGGAATCTGAATGGCGAAAAGATTTTTGTGCCATTTAATTCTTTCGGGGTCCTACGGATGATGTTACGGGGTTACTTGGCCATATTCTAGGCCAGCTGGCAGTGAAGCCCATTTCCCTTCCCATTTCATATGACGATTTAAGAAATATGCCTCTAAGATGGAAAAATGAAGAGTTTGATTCGAAAATCAAGGTAAATTTATTACATTATGGTTTAATTGAATGTCATGTTACTAATATGTTCAAAATGAATTTCTGTATACATATGTTCTTCCACTTTACTATTGTTGATGTGATAGCACAGAAGTGGATGTTGAAAAATCTAGGTAAGAAGTCGAATGATTTGAAATGCAGATTGTGGTGTGATGTTAATGATTCTTCGTTGACTATGCTGCAAATTTTTGAGAAGCTACCCAGTGGGGTATCGAAAGAGTAGTGGAAAGTGTTTGTTGACAGGAATCGGGATCAGAAGCGGATGGTATTGAAATATATATATTATTATATTATCCTCATTTTACATTTATAAATGTATATGAAAAGGACAGAACATTAAATACATTAGTATTAAATTGAATTTTATTTATTTCAGGATATTTTAAGACAGAATGCGTCAAACCGAGCGAAACAAGTCATCCAACACACTGTGGGCTCAAAAAGTATTTCTAGAAGTAGAACGACATTGGTAATATTTTAATTAGTTAAAATATTTATAAGACAATATTATTTTTTTAATATATTGAATTTTTGATTTATCTGTGATTAATGCAGTCACAGAGTTTAGCCAATGAAGCATCCAGAACTGAACTGTGGTTGGATGTTCACAAGAAAAAATATGGATGTTTTGTTAATGAGCCTACTAAAGAAGTTGGGGTATGAAGTCGTTTTTTTATCATAATAACTTGTTATCAATTTTTACTGTGTTAATATATATTGATATTTGATTTATAGGTCAAAATTAATGAACTATGGGATGCCAATCCCGCGCATTCCTACTTTGTCTCCCAGGATGACCTGGTTACTAAAGTCCTCAGGAAGGAGCATCCTGGGAGAGTGCGCGGGATGGGTTTGGGACCCATGCCTTCTGAGGTTTTTAGTAGGCCACGGGGGATAGCTGCCACATCTACTCCTAACTTTAGTCATCCCATGCCCGAAGATGCTAACAAAGATATTGTTTCTTTACAAATCACAGTTCACCATAAGGGGGATCAGATATCTGCATTGTTGAAAGAGTTGACTGAAATATGTCAGCAGATGAGCAGATATGCTCCCGGTGGGAGTGCATTGATTGGTGGTATGCAAGTAAATCACATAAAATCAAAATCATTTATTTTTCTAACATTCATTGGTTTCAAGTTATATTATAAATATGTAACCATACTTAATTTTCAATATAATGTTCTTACAGGTGACATCAAACAGTGTAAATGAAGGTAGAGAGGGTGACGATGCATCATCAGACCCTGGGTATTTGTATTGTTGATGTGTTGAACAAAAATGGAAACAGTTGGGTTGTATATGTATCATTTGTGTCACATTGTTTCCACCACACATTTTCATGTCCTAAAATATTCTTGATTTTTAATGTTTCTTTTTATGCATTTTATTGATTTCTGATGTTTATTTTTATGTCTTCATTTCTCGAGTGTAGTATATATCATTCCATTTAGGTCTGTGTTTGAATTGGTAGTCGAGATTTTGGATGACTAGGAGTTAAACCCTTTGTTGATGTGGGTGAAAAAGTTGCATGTAGTAGAGTTTTATAAAACAATAGTTATCACTATACAACAGTTTCATGTAGTAGAGTTTTATAAAATCATGTAGTAGAGTTTTTCACTATTCATTTGGATCACAAGTTGTGGAGGAATGTTTTCCATGAAGAGAGTACTAGAGAGTGAGAAGCGAATATGCATTCCTAATATACTAATCTGTATTGAGTTGATGTTCTGAGCTTTACTATGATGTTTTAATTTTTTAATTTTCATTGAAGTGATATTTGACCTTGTTTTGTAATAAGATATGTTGTATCTTGAAATGGAGGAAGGAGCTCTCTAATCCATGTTTCTAGATGGTGTGACCATATGTGATTACATGGTTGTTAGGTGTAGTGTGGGGCCTTGGGGATTACACAATTGTTTTGGAGAAAGATACCTATTGAGTAGGGGTTCTGGGATGTCAAGGTTTTCATTACAGCTTTAGAACAAATCATGGTGATTTATACCTGATAGTTATGTTATAGGGTGGTTGTTCGGACCCATCTCTTCTTGGGTAGTTTTTCATTCTATAGGGTGAGGCTGTTTTGAGAGGTATATGATGTAATAGAGTAAACCTCTTAGATTATTTACATTGCGAAACTTCAGTGATTAGGGTGTTCTAGGGGATGTTTTTCACTCATTCCAGGAGTTTTTCAAAAATACAGTTTTTAACTATCCATGAGTTAGCCTGTCAATGAGTCAAAATTTCAGTGAATCATCCTATCAGTGACTCAGGGATTTGGTGTCGGTGAGTCAAGGTTTTCAGTGTCGATGAGTCATGGGCGTCAGTGTCAGTGCCATTGTGTCAGTTCTAGGGAATCGGTGCAAGGGTGGTGCTCACATGGAATCAGTTCTAGGGAATCAATTCTAGGGTGTTGGTGCCAGGGTGAAAATGTTATGGAATCAGTGATAGGGTATCAATGAGCCACTCATCAGTGATTCATTTCATGTTTTCCCCAGAAATCCCAGTCTCTCCCTTATAATTTTCTTTTAACAAAAAATATTTTGCTTATTGAGTTCGACTTTTCTTAAATCTTTTTCCACTGTATTCAAAGAGAATTATTGTATCTCCAACCTGTAATCACCCTTAAATTTGTAAAAACCAAATTAACGATAAAAGGTGTTGACCACAACACGTATTTCAATTATTTTGAAGTCATCTCTCTAATTTTATTATTATATGTTTTCAAAAAACTGAGTTTGACGCTATGTTTGGGTGTTTTTAAGAGTTTATTGAAGGATATTTTTTATATATTAAATTTGCTAATGTACTCAGGAATTTGAGATAATCAAATAGCATGGTCAATCCATGATCTGTTTTATCCAGCACATTGAAATTATATCCCTTATTATTATGATCTCACTCATTTTTAATCCAAGATCCTCTAATTTCCAGTGGATTCTTTTCCTTCCCCTAAGGTGTGTAATGAGTCCTTCCTCCTTAGAAGACACATTCCCCCACCCTATTCTACTTTCATGTAGTTCCTTGGAGTTATTCCTTACTCCTCACGTGATATCATGCTCTTTATTCAAGGAGGAACTTCGATCCTTTGATCATCCAAGTAAGGATTTCATTCATTTCAGTTCCTATGAGCATCTTGCATCGTAGGTTTAGTAATTTTCATTGTGAATACGACTGAAATATATTATTTAACATAAGGAATAATTTATTGATTATGATGATAAAAAAGCAATTAAGGGGTTATAGTACATTTACTATTTCTACTTGTTATCTTTTTTTATTGTTATGACTTGTTGTGGATGTGTGCCTTATAAAAATCATGGCAATTGGTGGTCTTTTCTTGCACACTATTAATTTTTTATTGGTTATAATGTTGTGGAAAAATATTGTAATGTGGAAACTGATTAATCATGTACACATGGTTAATTAAATGGATACTCGAGAAATAAGAACCATTATGTGATACCCCAGTAAAAAAATGTAATTCAAGAATAGTGTTGGCTAAATCTGAATTTACCTCTGTTTGATGGGTGTGGTCATGTAATGTGTGTTATGGTTGGGTTTTATGGTCTATTTGGGATGTTTGTGAATTGAAGCGACAGTTCTATCTATGTTTGTGGGATTGATTTTTGAATGGAAGAACTTGTAGGCAGTTGAACTACCTTTGGTTGTATTGTGTCCATCAGACAGGCTTCTATATGGGGACTGCAATGTGGCATTGGTGGTGTTGTGCAGTGGGACTACAAGAATGATTTTCATTAATTTTTGAGTTGGTTAGGGATTTTATTTTTTGGTAGTAATGGAATATATAATGTGAATCCTTTGAATAAATTAATAAAACGTGGGTAAATAAAAAGTGGCTAGATTATTCCTTAGAAGTATATATTGTGTGGTTTTTCATATAGAGGTAGAAACAAAAGTGTTTATATTGGGTTTTTTATTATTTGTTTGAATCCTATAGGTTGGGATACTGTTTGATTATCTATATGTATATGAACATATTGTTTTTTGTGATTTCTATACACACCCGACCGTAATTTACCACCATGTGTTTAACACCCCCATTCCATTGGATAGGGTGTCTTTTCCCACCATCTCGGCTCTTCATAATGGATAGTTATTGGATCATCTCTTCTTCAACTTCCATACCACTCGTGTAATCCAAGCAGTCTATGATGGCTTGATGTTTTCTATTTCCCAAGGCTCTTTGGGTATGAGGTGTTGTGGATGGGATGCCTAGGTGTCTGGAGGCTAGTTTGTTTCCTAAGTGTATTCTGGTTGAGTTCCATGTGTCTATGGATGGAACGTGTGATTTTGGTGGCCTATATGGTTGTTGTTTATGGTAATGTATTTGTGTGGTTTTCATGGCCAAGATGATTATTATTGGAGGATGGGTATGTTTGTGGTTGGGGTGGACCATATGGTTGTTTTTTTGGTTGATGTATTTGTGTGGTTGTGGTGGACCACATGGTAATTTTTGTGGGAAGGGCATGCATGTTTTTTTGGTGGACCACATGGTCATTATTTTTGGATTGATACGCATTTTGTTGTTGTAGGAAGTATATGTGTGTTGTTATGGACCTGGTGTGAGCTGGTGGGTTGTGGTAGTATGATTACAGTGGGATTTTTGGGGGAGGTCTGATGTGTCAGGATGTCACAATTAACTAGTTTCAAAGTGATTATGGGTACCCAAATAACAATTGTCTAATACTACTACTTTACTTGACTTGTTTTATTTGGTGAGTGTGTCATGGTGAGGCTGTGTGGCAAGTAATCCATGATAGGTGATTTTGGATTCTGCTGTCTTCACAAGAATATTAGTGTGTTCCCCCACCTATGAATGAGTTACTTGGGTTTCCATACTGAATATACATGTATGATCACCTTATATATATACAACTACTACCTGGTTTCCAGGTGGATTTGAGGATCACGCTAGATATTAATAGCTTAGGCATCTTAATATTTGATGTTGCTGCATAGTCCCTTTTATTTTGTTATATTGAAGTTTTATTGCACGATGTATTGATTTTACTTTTGAACATTAATGTTGGAATAGATTTTGGGCCTATGTTGAAACATTTTGTGTGTGAGGATGATGACCTTTTCCTCCTAAACAGGAGGTGTAGTGACCTGGTTGGTCGATATGATATGTGATTCCTTCATATTGATCCCCATGTTGGGTGTTGTTTCTCAGGTCGTTCTCAGTTGGTTTATATTTCTGGTTTTGTTTGTTTTTCAGGGCAGTGGTGCAGCAGAAGAATTTTTTTTTTCTATTCTGGGAAGCTTTTCACGGCGGTTATAACCACCACTACATGCATATTCGCGGAGGATTCACGGCGGTTTACACCACCACTAAATAGTGAAAACTGCTGCTAAACGTAAATTTTATTTTGCATTTAGCGGAGGATATAATAGATGCTAAATATGAGCATTGTGGCTGCCTCATTCCGCGACGGTTTCCATGACTTTAGCGGCAGCTTTATGCCCCCTAGAATTTGAGTTTATTCGTCGCGGTTATAACCGCCGTGAATAAAGTGATATCCAGGGCTTGTAAAACTGCCCCTATATTTAGAAAAACTGCCGCGAAATGAGGCATCTATGAAGCTTTCCTGAAACCGCCACTAAGCGCAAATAACCACCACTAATAGACTGGCGACGCTCTATTTCGCGGCAATTTATATAAACCGCCATGAAACAAAGTAGCGGCGGTTTAAACCGCCGCTAAATACAAAAAAAAACCCGCCACTAAATGGATATTCTGTTTTAGTGATACAATTCATAACCACTTTTGAATGGCTAGTTTGGTAAGTCATGGTGCGCTTGAACTCAATGATGCGTGTAGTGCAATTTATTGTATTACTTTGAAGAAATAATGGACTATGAAATCATGGGGTGTTACAATTTTTGGATAATATAATATATATATATCCATACCATCCAATCCTTTAGAAAATATAAAAAATGCTTATGCATAAGTGCGGACTACCATCTCTATGATTGATGTATTTCATTTTTCATGACCACCTTACAAGGACAGTTCTAAACATATGTTAAATGTTAAAAAATTATAAATATATATTTTTTTTATGATTTAGAGCTGGTAGGCCCATGACATCATTGACTTTGGTCGACTTACCCAATATGATTCAAAGTTGATGGACTGAATGACCTCAAATCATTTGATGTGAACTTCCAAGATTTAGTATCTAAAAAGAACCAAATAACAAATGAAATAAAAATAAAAGTAATTTGAAAATAAAAATTAATATGGTTTTTATACATGTAGATAATTAATATATTTTTTATTCAGAAATTAGAAATATGTATGTGGTGAGTAAGGACATGGGGTAAGGGTTTATCATTACCTATTTCTTTCTTTGAGAAATTATTTATATTGTGATTCTATTTTTTTATATAGTGTATATAATTACTATATGAAATATTTTATAAGGAATATATTATTATTCATGTTTTTTAATTCTCCAATCCATGTTCTATCTTTATAATATTTTGGATTCATATGTTATGAAAATTATAAGGGTTAATTTCCAATCACTTTTCTGTTAGGCTTTATATGATTATATTTAAATTGTGGAAATTAAATTATAATTAAATATTAAGACAAACTTATTTTATTTTTAGGTAGTTATTTTTTATAATTATAAGTTTTCTTTCCATTTTCTCACTCATTTTTAATCAAAAAGTTTAAAATAATTTTTAGAGGAAATCCAAATTTATTTCATCTTTTAGGACAATAATTTATCACTCCATATCAATTTTATTTAAAAAAAATTCATATAATTTATTATATGATTTTGAATGATGACTAATATTATTTTTATGTACAATTGAAATTATATAGAAAAATTTTAAAGAAATTTTCATAATATTCTTAGTAAGAGTCACATTTGACTCTTTGAAAAGTCATGAAAAGAATCATTTTTAAGGTTTCATGCTCGACCAAATATTTCCATTGTCCTATCCATTATTAATTATCAAAATTCCATTAACATTTTATCTAATTTTCAAATAAAATAGTATTATTTTTAATTTTGAAATTTTTCTGTGTTTCTGAATATTTCAAAACTGAAGATATTTCTATTAATTTTTAATGTTACTTTCTAATGTTTTTAAAGGTTTTTTTCATCAATATTAACATATAAAAATTTTGGTATAGTAATGTGTGGTGTAATAAAAAAATTTAATCCATTTCTTGATAAAAAAAAGTTGATTCAATATATCACACATGTATATCTAGTGATAATAACCATGAAAATGTTTGTTTGGTTACTAAAATAATCGTCACTTGATTCACAACTAGTGGGTCTAACATCATATCTATTTGAATTATATTGATGGACATTCATGGATATTTTAAATGTTTCTATAAAACCCCTAATAATATATTTGAAAATATTTTCTTCATCACACTATATATCAATATTATGTTACCTGTATAATCATTATTATATATAGTGTGAACTGATGGAAACTAACTTTGAAAAATATTCTTTTAACAAGGTAAATATTAAATTTTCACATACCTAAATCAATACATATATATAATTATTGTTAAGGAATGTTTATTATGAATTTTATTGATAATTCAATATTTTTTGAATTAATTGGACTTGTGTATGTGACGTATGGGGTCTGTTATATCCCCTCGACATATCAATAGGTTTGTAACAACCAGAACATCTTATATATTTACTAAATCTAGGTGTATCCATGTTGACATGTCAAATCCATATATCTCAATGCCTCATATTACAATGTTTCCTAATCTCACAGATCCCTCCCATTTTTAATTCACATTCTTCTCTCCCCTGAACTATCATTGACATTTGGTTTCCTTGCCTCTACCTTTATCTACCCACTTCCCTCTCCATCTTTTACCATTCCATCCAATGGTTACCAAGAAATTATAGTTCCACTCCCCTTCGATCATTCTTTGACATTAGGTTTCCTCGCTTCTTCTATAACCATACCTTGCCTCCGACTTCATCGGCCCGCTTCAATCTCCATCTGCTACCCTACCATCCTAGGGTTATCGCGCATCGTCCACCTCCATACATCCACACTTACATTATTTTATAATCTACCACCATTAACCAGTACATCCAATGATTATAGTTATTCGATTTCTTGGACTTCTCTTCCAACTATTGATAGCGTTTACATTACACAGTTGTTCCATTTATTGTAAATCATCAATTTCCTCCAAGTCACTGAGGTCATTTCGTAGAATCGGCTCCAAGAAAACCTAACTACTACAACTCCATATTCCACATTTTGAAACCCTAAACTACTCTTGTAACTAATGGTGGTGAAATGGTGCTACAAGCTCATTCACTATCCTATATTCCATTGCAAGTAAATTTAGCTACATAATGGAATTGGGTCATCTCTCTGTAACGATAATATTACATTTACTATCAACCAAACATTAGAACCCACAATTTTCAACTAACTCTGTATATTACAGTTACTAGGATCCACACGACCCATTCCTCTAAACATGGGTTCATCATATTATTGTATTAAATACCAACACCCTCCTAAACTATATAGATTTTAGGGTTAATGATTCATTATTTTATTCACCGATTGATTTTCACAGATTTTGTATGAATAATTGTTTCATGATTTATTATGTATAAGTGTTTCTAGTTTTCATATTATATCCAATGAAGGTTGACATGAATAGTTTTAGATATACTCTTAATCTATTTTCTAGAGGCATCAGTTTGGTGAACCTGCATTCTCATTGTCCCTACATTTAAATTATTTTTCACAGATTTCTTAAACATAAGTGTTTCCATATTCGTTATATGTCACTTTTTATAGATTAATCACACATATCTATTTATGGATTTCTTATAAAAATGTGGTTTCCATGTTATCATACATAAATGTTTTTACAGGTATCTTATAAATAACTATTTCCGTATTTCTTAGGCATTATAATTTATATATTTCTTATGTTAACCAAATTAGGTTGGTATTGGTTTTATTAGATGCCCTTTGGATGTATTTTTTTAGTGGACGCTATTTGGTGCACCTATATTCATATGTACCTAACATTTACATAATTGTATTCATATTTCTATAAATAATAGTTTAAAAACTTTTTATATGTATGTTTTTCTAGATTACTCTTATATAGATATTTCTATATTTCATATGAAATTGTTTCCCATTTTCTCATATGTAATTGTTTTTTCAGATTACATATTCATAAATGTTTACAAATTTTTGATGCATAAGTGTTTACATATTTCTTAAGATGAACAATGCCGGTTTATATGCATGATTTCATATCCAGATTTTGTAAGTAGAAAATGAATTCATGTAGGATATAAAGTTTTGTTACTGGATATGTAAATGCTAATCTTCCAAAACCCTGATAAAAATATATATATTCTAATAATATCATGTTTGATCTACTAATTTCATTGTTAACAGTTTCAATAGGTTATTCAGTATCAACCACTTTCACGACTAAGATTCACATCATTGTGTTGCTGATTGGGATTCTTCTCATTCAATAACTTATGTTGGAAGACAATTTGGATATTGAATGACTATTAATTTTCTAGTTTCATAAAAAATAAATTTAAAACCAGAGTTTCCATTAATCTATTATTTATTTCTCAATTTTAAAGTGTTTTATTAGTGTGTAAATGTCATTTTCTACCACTATATAATAGTTACTTGATGTGAAATAAATTATCACTACTATGGTAATGTATTTCTTCTCCCCATAATAGAATTTGAAATTTTATACGCTGGGATTCTTGGCCCAAATTAAATTGCTAAAAGATTTCAATTCTTTCTATTGTCTATTATTTTTCAATTAAATCAAATCAATTCATTTGAATTATTTATTTTTTGTTGCGTACACACATTCTAAATTTCATTATTATAACGATTATTATTTGAATTAACCATTTGAATCATTTTTTTATTCTTGAACATGAATTTTTCAGAATACAATTTTTTTATCCATAACGACTAAACCAAATGATTCTTACATTACAAAGTGCCCAAAATCTATCAACCTTCATTCCATAATTATGTATCACATATCTTTTCTGAACTATTTTAGTGGTGTTTCCATATTTTATTCACTTCTATTTCAATAATTTTAGCACTTATTTTGGATTAAAAAATATTCCACATTACTGTTTCTTCTATAATTTTACAAAAAATACTCTCTTATAAAAAAATTACCATTAATTCATATCACCGTACGTATGCACGGATGAGTACTTGGTTAAAACTAAAATTTTCTTTCTTTTGATTTATTTAAATTTCATATTTTTATAGAAAACACATGAAATTAATTTATTATATCTAACTAGATTGTAAATGTCCCTTAAGTATCTTTTCCATTGATAATATAACCATTTTATAGTGATCACAAGACTTATATAATTATAGTGTTTTAACAAATTCATTCGACAAGACAAAGCATGTGATGGCCACACACAATAGCATCGTAGCCTATAAATCATATTTATCAGAGTTTCTATGAGAGATAGAATTTATGGTCATTTCTCTTGGCCAATCTCAATCCGAGATCCCATAACTTAATCATGAGCGAAACCATTTATAGGAGAAGTTCAAGCTCAACATGATCACGACCCAAAACATGTTCAATGAACAGCCCCATGAATTCCCCATCATTGTACGATGTACTCTTAGGGTGAATGTTGGTGTAATAAAGGGATATGTATCAATACCTTAGAAATAATATTATAAACATTATTTGTTATAGAATAATGACTACATATTTATCCTATTATTGTAACATTATAGATGATTTTTATAGCAAAAATATAATTTTCTTTAATTAAGAAATCAATTATAATGAAATAATGGATTATTGAAATATATAATGTTTTTATAAGACATTATTTTTAAATTAATGTTATTAAGTATAAATGATCATCTAACTTTTATGAAGTGAAATATAATTTTTATTAAGGGTTAAAAACTATTTTTTTCAAAACCCATAAATTTTAAATGAAAATATGTTTTTATTTTTAATTTAAAAATTTACATATTTTGAAATTATATAGATAATATTAATATTATTTTTTAAATCATGATTTTGATATTATCCAATAGTAATTTTTCATAATTTTCTGAGACTGCTAATTTTTTTTGGTAAAAATTAAATACCGTATAAATACACGGTGTGTTTTATGAAATCATAATTGCATAATAATGATTTAATAAATAATATAAAAGGTATATTTGGAAAAATATATTTTTCCCTCTAAAATAATGTTGTATTATGTTTATTTTATTTATTTTATAAATCCATTATGATTCCTCCATGAAATATAATATATTTTATGATTTAAAATTAATTTTTTTAAGAGTTTGAGTCACCTTTAAATGAGAGTGGGAAATATATTAATAAGTTAGACCCTTGGACATATAAAATAATTTAATAAAATCCATGTTTCAAAAAAACATGTGAAAAAATATGGGATGGTTTGTGGTTTGGAATAGATTATTCTGTAGGTTCCAAAACCAAAATAATAAAGATGTCCCCCCTCCTATCCTATTTTAACCTAAACAAGATCCCATTTACATTCACAAAATATCATTGGATATCATAAATACTCTTCTCTCTACTCCCTAGAGTCCTCCAATGGCACCTCCAAGATCCCATGAATCCACTCATAAGCCGTTGGAGTCACACATCCATGTAAAAGATCTGAATCTTCCTCCACCATTTTAAAATCAAGAACCTTATTAGAAATTAGTCTTTTAAATATAAATTGATTATATTATGATTTATTGTAATAATTTCACTATTTTACATTTTATTTTATTTTAATTAGGGATCATTTATCCTCCCTCATTTTAACCCTTACCTAATCTGTTACTATGCCAAAATTCTACGAGGGATTTCTCTCTTCTAATTTTCATTCAAGCACACCTTTTATATTATGATTCCTTAATTCCATTAAAATATGTTGGGTATAATATTCTAGGATCCCCATACTATCCATTGTATTTATAAATGATTAGATATTTATTTAACTCTCATTAATACCTCTTAAGATCCTTTAATTACACCCGTTACTATGTTGAAATTACCTAAGGGATCTTCCACCCATCTCTTATATAAAGAATAAATTTTATGTTATGTATTATAATATCCTTTTGACTATGTTGGGATATGTTCTTAAATATTACTATTACTTTATATATAATTTATATGTGATCGGATACCCCTTTATCTATAATCAACCCATTTTATGAATTTTTATATGACATCCTAATGCTTCCAAAACCGCAAAATTATTTTCCATGTCAAGATAATTGTGTTGTGAATACCCATATATATCTCTATTATGAGTATTCACCTTTATATAAATATAATTTATGATTTAGTATTTTATTATTTTTATCTTACATTCTTTGATCATGAATCAAATTATGTTTTTGAGTGAATCAATGTTATATGATCTATGTGGAACAATTAAGCATGAGATTGAAATGATTATAAAGGGTGTTCCTTGATAAATTTAAAATGAATTAGGTAACATTTAGTAATATGATACGTAATGTTAGGACAGGGGTTTACTCGATTCTTTTATGATACTTCTATCTACCATGAATTCTTGGCAGTTAAGATTTGACTTATGTTAATTATGTAGTGTTTTATGTTGTTTCCAAATTTCCCATTTTTTTTATCATGCTATATCATGAATTTATAACTGTTTCCCTTTAATGATCTATTTATATTCTTATTATCTTACATATATTGTATTCCTCATTTTTCCCTTAATTGTTCTCTTCTAGGTTTGTATCTCAGTCTTTTCTTATGTATGTCTTTAGGTTATCCCATGCAGTGTTACGTAAGAATTAATGTTTTGTACCTATCAAGGAAGTTTTTAATAAAGTTGTTGTATTTAATGTTGTAAGTTGTTATGAAATATTCCTATACTCCATGGACACTATAATTCAAGGTATTATGAGTTTCATTATTTGCAAATTAATATAATAAATCATGATTTAATATAAAATAAAGAGCATGGTTTTTATAGTTGGTATCATAGAATGGGTTTTGTTATTTTTGAGATAAGGCTTAGAAAACCCCATCGAAAGCACATATGGATAAGACTATGATTAAAAAAAATACTTAAATATTGTTAAGTAAATAGAAAGTGGTTTATTAAGAAAATGAATCCCTATTTGGATACTATAAGTAGACGCGGTTCAGGAACATATGTAGCTAGGAGTAACAACTCCTAAAAGGTGTTCTTTGATTGAATCAGGGTACCATGGTACATGACATATGGCCTTACTGCGCATTTGGTTTGGAAATCCTAGGGGATATGATTTAGTAAATTTATAAGATCATTACCAACAATTATTAAGGGAACAAAGAAAAAAAATCATCAGAATATATGTTAGAAATTAGATCATTGATAACATAGACGGATGCCTAGAAACACATAAGTTAATGACATAAATGTAATTTATATATGTTCACTTTAATGTCATTGGATTCAATTTTTTGTTTTTAATAGTTTAAAAGTACTCATCCATGGGTGTATATTGGATAATGTAGAACCAAAATAAAAAATTTAAATGTAGGTATATCGTACATAGTTCTACACATTCCATTATATCACAAAAGTTTATTATAACTATTAAAATACCACAATAAAATATAGAAGTAGAGATGTTAGTGAAAACAAAAAATGGGTAAATTGTTTCATCCCTTGTATATAACTCCTACCCTATCATAATATGTGGATTGAACTTCCCCAATAACCTTTTCATACTCACCTAGGAGGAATTTGATGCAATCAATGGCTTGGGTTGGATTTCCCTATATAGAGACAATATAAATTTTCAAGGGAGGGGAATCACTCTCCATATAGAGAATTAACCCCCAATTCTATAAATGTGCAAGGAGGATGATTAATCTTTTATTGAACCATCATATCAATCATGGATATTATTTACATATGATAAAGAATATATTGATCAAATTATTGATTATATGGAATGATATAACCTCAATGTCATTTCTATTATGAGGGAGTTCGACGAGGTGTTTCTCGAGGATTATCCTGGCCTTAATCCTATTAGGGAGTTCTAGTTTTAGACCAATATTACACCACTGGAATTTCCACTATCCTAGAATATTTATTGAATGCATATTGTGTAACTTTAGGAATTGAAGAAACAAATATATGAGAACTAGGATAAAGGGTTTATATGCCCAAGTTCTTAACCATGAGGTTCAAAAGTCATCTTCATCAAGAAGATGGATAAGTCAAGGATCCTTTTCATTGATTAACACAATTATAAAAAATTTATGATAATGAAAAAGTATCCTTTTCCAAAAGTTAATGACCTATTGGATCATCTTGGTGGAGAAAAATAATTATCCAAGGTGGATCAGTGGATGGGATATTACTAAGTAATGGTGACGAAGATGGATTTACCGAATACTACTTTTCATAAAATGAACATTCATTTTGGTTTCATTATGATGGAATTCAGACTCACTAATTCTCTTGAAATATTCATGGAATTGATTAATAGAGTTCTTTGAGATTAGAGTGATTTATTTGTAGTATTTATTGATGATATTCTAATATACTAAAAAACGAAGGAGGGGTATGAGGAGAACCTAAGAACTGTGGTATAGGCCTTTTCAAAAGGGAATCTCTATGAAAAGTAAAAAAATTGTGTGTTATTGTTGAAAGAAGACTTATTATTGGGGTATATATTCACAAGAAATATGATGTATGCAAATCCTTTAAAGACAATAGAAATTGATGGATGTTCGAGGATTTGTTTTGGGAAAATATTCATATCTTCCTTGGGATAGCTGGATATTATCACCGATTTGTGAGAAATTTATCATGATTCTAAAATCCCCTTTCCAAGAACACTCAGAATGTAGTAAAATTTACTTGGAATGATGATTTTGAAGAAATATTAATGGAGTTGAAAATGAGTCTAATCACTACACATGTTCTCGCACTACCCACAACTGGGGAACTCATAATAATTTTTAGTGATGCTTCAAATAATAGATTGGGATTTTTGTTGAGGGAAGATGATAAATTCATTTCATATGCCTAATGGTATTTGAAAATTATTGTGAAAAATAATCCCACTCATGATCTGGAGTTATTAGTTGCGATATTTTCATTTAAAATCAATCATTATTATATCTTTTTGAAACAGTGTAAAATATTTACAAATTAGAAAAGTCTAAAATATATATTCACACAGAAATAAATGAATATTCACCAATGAAGATAGTTAGTTCTTATCAAAGATTATGACTTCTTAATCCTCTTTCATCCTTGGAAAACGAATAGGGTGGATGATTATTAAAGCAGAAAAGACCCAATAATTTTATCATGGATGAAAATTGAGATGGATCTAATCTTCTTAGATTTGAAGAATATGGTAATAGGAATCATAATGAATGTATCATCATCAATAATTTCTCAAATGATTCTACAATATTCTCTTATGGAACGGATAATGGATTCTAAAAAGATGTTGTGGGAATCTAAAATAAAGTGGAAACTATCAGAAAAGGAAAATCCTTGAAGATAAATGTTAATGATGGAGGAATTGTGAGATCTTGGTCAAGACTCTGTGTTCCATTGAATCTTGTGTTTTGGAAAGAACTTTTGTATGATGCACATAGTTTAAATTTAACTATTCACACAAGAACGAAAAATAAGTATTGATATCTATAATAGAACTATTGGTGGGATAAAATGAAGAAGGAGATCATAGAATATACATCAAAGTTTCTGTTATGTCAATAAGTGAAGGCTAAAAGGCATATGTCTAAGGGGATGATGCAACCATTATCCATAAAAACATGGAAATATGAAAACAGTACCATGTACTTTATCACTGAACATCTAAAAATGTCCATAGGAAACAAAGATATTTGGGTTGTTTTGGAACATCTTACAAAGACTACACACTTAATTGTGATTCACGAGGATTTATCACTTGATCATCTTGAACAGATATAGATTAGAGAAGTGGTAAGTCTGTATGGAGTACCACTATCAGTTGTGTCTGATCGAGATCCAAGATTCACTTATATGTTTTGGAAAATTCCAGCTTTCTATAAACAATGATTTGAACATCTGTACGACTTAACACCTTCAATATGATAGTAATTCTAGGTGGACTATCCAAACACTTGAGGACATATTGAGATCATTATCAATGAACATAAAAGTTGGATGGGACCAACATCTTCTTTGGGTGGGGTTCTCTTACAAAAATAGTTCCCACATGGATATACAAATGTCCCCTTATGATGCCCTTTATGGAAAGAGTTGGATAACAACAACATGATGGGATGAAGTAAGGGAACAAAAACATCTAGTTCCTGAAATGGTTGATGAAATGTTGGAGAAGGATAAAACTATTCATCATCACATCAAATCATCATAGAGTCGATAGAATATCATTGTTGAAAATCATCGATGAAACCTAGAGTTTGATTTTTTAGACATGGTATTCTTATAGATATCTCCATGTAAAAGAGTGATGAGATTTGGGAATATGGGAAAGCGTAGTCCATGGTAAAATGGACATTTTGATATCCTTGATTGCATCCGAACAGTGACCTATGAACTAACACTCCCCCTGATCCTATCTCAAGTACATGATATATTCTATATATCACTCTGGAAGAAGTATATACCTGACCCATAACATATAATCAATCTAAAGGTTGTACTATTGGAGAATAAACTTTCCAATGAAGAGCATCCAATGAAGATATTCGATTTTAGAGAAAAAGTTCTACAAAATAAGATAATGATCCTCATAAAAGTGTAGTGGAGAAAACACAATTTTGAAGAAGCAATGTTGGAACCAAAGGAGGTGATGAAGTAGAGTTACCCTCATCAGTTTTAGTGTTGGAATATGATATTTCAGGGGTGTAATTTCTTAATCGATGAAGGTTGTAATGACTCAAACATTTACAAATAAAATTCCCTTTATTTTGATTTAATTAATTGTATCATGGTTGAAGAAAACTCATAGAATTTTTTATGATATCCAATTGGATTTTAAATTACTGTTAGGTATATTTACCCATGATGATATAGTTTTCGAACAATGATCACATTACTAGTACAAATATAGGGGTTTAACAAATCTTTTTGGATCATACAAAGGAAGTGATAGCCTCACCCAGTAGGATTGAACCCTATGAATCCTATTTATCGAAGCTTTCAAGGGAGATAAAATTTATACTATTTTTCCTATAATAAGAAAAATCTTATATCCAACAACTTAAGCTTTAGAGAAACCATTTATGGGATAATTTCAAGCTCATCGATAGCACAACCCAATCCATGTTCACCTAACGGCTCCAAGAAAGTCCTACCATGGTGCACCACACTCTTAGGGAATATGCTTGTGTAATAAAGTGATAAGTATCAAGACCATGTAAATTTTATTATCTACATTCATTTTTTATATAATAATAAATATATTTTATCCTATTATTGTTAATTTATAAATAATTTTTAATGAAAAAATACTATTTTTAGGGATGGAAAAAATCAATTCTAATGAATTAATTATTTATTAAAGTAAATAATATTTTAACAAAATATTATTATTAAAAAAATTATTTAATATAAATGATATTATAATTTTTATAAAGTGAAATGTATTTTTAATTATGGTTTGAAAACTATTTTTGTCAAAACCTGTCAATTTTTGATAAATGTCAATTTTTATATTAAAAGTAGAAATTTATGTATATAGAAAAATATATAGAAAATATTAATATTATTTTTTAAAGTATGATGTCAAAATTATCCAACAGATAATTTTTCGTAATTTTTTGAGTAATTCTATTTTTTCAGAAAAAATTAAATACCTTAAAAATATACATTGTGTTTTATGAAATCATAATAGACCAGAAATTATGTAATAAATAATATAAAATGTATATTCAAAAAAATTTATTCTTTCTCCTTAAAAAATGTGATTTTATGTTTTTTTATTTTGTAAATCCATTATGAATCCTAAAATACATATAATATATTTTTCAATTTTAAATTCATTTCTCTAATAGTGTTACACTCCTCTATATAAGAGAATAAAATATTTCAATAACTTCAGCCCTTTTACTTATAAAATAATTCATTTCACTATCCATTTCCAAAAACCATGGGAAAATCCTTGGGATGGTTTGGTTTTGAATAGTTTATTTATTAGTGTCCCAATCCAAAAAAATAATTAAATTCCCCTCATTTCCTATATAAAACCACAAAATATCTTATTTAACTTCAATAAAACTCTTTGAGGAAGATAAAAACAGTGATATGTACACCCTAGGGTCCTCCTAAGTCTTCCCCATGCTCCCACGAATCCACTCTATAGTCTTTGGAGTTACACAACCAACTAAAAGATCCACATCTTCCTCGCCTCTTTTCAATTAGGAACCTTATTTTAAAATAGTGTTATTAATTTTTAGGGGTAATATTTCCATTCAGTTATAATAATTTACCTACTATCCATTTCATGTTATTTTAATGCATTGTTATTTATCCTCCCTCATTTTAACACTTACCAAATCTGTTAGTAAGCTGAAATTCCGTAAAGGATCTCTCTCTTGTCATTTCCATTCAAGAAATTCATTTATAATATGATTCTAAATTACATTTACATATTTCAGAGTTTTTGTTCCATGATCCCCAAAATTTCTATTTGATGTATAATTTATAAGATATTCCTTTCACTATTATTAATCCCCTATTATCTTTTAAGTACACCCGTTACTATGCAAAAAATCTGTAAGGGATCTTCCACCTGTCTCTTTTATCATGAATCCATTATATGTTATGTATTATAATTTCCTTTTTACATTGTTGAAATATATTAATAAATATTCCTATTACATTTCATTTCATGTCTATGTAATGGTAGACCACTTAATATCTCATAAAATCATTTCATGAATTTCAATATGATGTCGTTATGCTTCCAAAATTGCACAACAATTTTCCATGCCATTAAAATTGTGTAGTAGATACCCAGTCATTTTTCTATCAAGGGTATTCAACTTTTTTAACATATAATTATTGATTGAGGATCTACATGTATGTATTAAACATTCCATTATTCTGTAATAAATTATATAGTTGAAATAATCAATGTCATATGATCTATGTGTAACAATTAAGCAAGATCTTGAAATGATTATAAAGGATGCACCTTAGTAGAGCTCCAATGCATTAGGTAAAGTTTAGTATCATGATACATCTTGTTCGGATGGGAATTTACCCAATTCATTTATGGGACTTTTTTCCACCATGAGTTCTTGTATGTTTAGCTTTGACTCATGCTAATGATTTAGTTTTTTCAGTTGTCTCTACATTTCCCATGTTATGATTATCATGCTATACCATGTCTTTATATTCATGTCCCATTAATTCTCCATTGATATGCCTCTTCTATAACATGTATTGTTTTCTTAATTTTATGAAATTATTACTCCCTTAATGGGATTTATAGTACAGCATTTTCTTATGTATCTCCTCATGTTGTCCCATGTAGTGTAAAGTACGAATGAATATTTTTGTCATGTCAAGGAAGTTTTCAATAATGATATTGTATTTAATGTTTTATGTTTTTATGTAATACTACTAATGACAAATACAATATTCCTCTCAATATTTTTAGTTTTTTTAAGTGAAATTTAATGTAATAAATCATGACTAAGTATGAAATAAAGATCATGGTTGTTATAAGGTCACATGAGAGAAACTTCCATGGGAATTTAGTGCACGTGTAACCTATTATATATGATGTGTTTTTTGAGAGACCATGATGATATGTTATATTTCTTGGTTCATATTCCTTAATTATCTTTTTGATATTTTGGTTGATTTTCCTTCATGGTATTCTTATGATTTCGAACACTATACATTCCATCTTATCTAATGTGATGATTTTTACATGTCGTTACTAATTTTTTTGTCCACGAATATATGTTAAGTTCATGTTATAGATAATATATAACATTTATTAATTATTTACAATATCATATTATTTATTCCTTATGAATTAAATATAGTTTATATTATAGTATTTCCATTATTAAGAATCTATAATAACCCTTAATTATGTTTTCCATTCCCTAGGGTTTGAAGCTAGGGTCATTGAATGTATTCATAGCGAAATATTACATTTTTTAAAAAATTTCATTCACTGTGTTTTATTGTTTCAAATAGAAAATGTATTCATTTATAGATATATTATCTCAAGACTACTAAACTATTCAGTCATTTGGGGTGTGATCTGTTGCATATTATACCAATGTAGTAAAGTACAAATATACTATTTGTTACTAGAGTTAGAGTTATCACAATTGGTATCAGAACATGTTTAGTAGGAAGTATGAGAAAATTATTTTAAAATAAGCTAGCTAGAACTACTATTATAATAAACATCTAGAATGTTTTACCATATTTATTTATTTATATGTTATGTCTAAATATTGACAGTGATTTCATCTAATTAAATGTAATCCATTATTTAAAAATATAACATAGTGTACAGAAGAAAAAATGAATCAACACCCATAATCAATATATAGATTTACCTTGTGATTAAGTCAATAATGTTGGTGTTGGATATGGTCAGCCGGTGACTACATTAGGGTAGTTTATTCTGGTCATGACTAACAAAATATTCTGTATAATGAAACCTATTACATTTAAGCATGATGCAATAAATTTGGATTAATTAATGTGGAAGAAAACTATATCCTTTAATGTTATTATTTAACCAATGAGAGATAAAAATGTATCATGTTTCTTGAAAATATATAGTAATATTTGAGATAAAATTAGGTGAATAATGTAATTCTCGTACTATATTATTTAAAGGGAGATACTTATCAATGATTGTCATCGATTCAGAGTACAATTCTTGGGAGAAGATAAAGAGATTGAAATTAATAAATAATATTATTCCAAAAAAATTCGTCAAGAGATATAAGACAACATGATAATGAAATTACATGTTTTATGATAAAATGAAGAAAAAATCATTTTTATGTATAAGGAAAAAATTATGAATTTATTGTGGCATGCTACGGAATGTTCAGACAATCTTATAACGAAGAAGGAATATTTATTTGATGGTCTTAAAATACTATTTTGATTTAACCTTTTCTCCAAAATATTCATTGAGTACTGTTATATAATATTTAGTGACATGAAGTCATAAAAAAATTCTACAGGTTTTATAATTTTAATGGGGGTCAAGAAAAGAATAATTAGACTATGAAATACGGTCATAAAACAACTCTAATGGGAAGAAGAGATGGATTAATATTAAAAAACGTGAAAATTATGGAATGAAACATCATGGTTCTTTATTAAAGGAACTAAGAGTCTATTAATAGTATAGTGATAAATTCCATCCAACTCATGAGTGAAAGAAAAATAATGAATCCACTAATATCTAGTATTTCAACAATATGGAGATATGAAACTATTCAATAAAACCCCCCAATCATTAAGGAAATTTGCATAAGAAGATATTTTGAGATAAATTCAATGAATACAGAATTAATACAACATAATATTATGTCCCTTCTATGGTGATATAAATTTCATTGATTGTAAACTCATGATTTGTTCGATTCAAAAATATGAACACTTTTATATTTTTCATGTATGTTGAAACATACCTTTAATCTCTAAGGACATAGTTACCAATTCATACACCTAATTAGTATATGGAAGTAATGAAAACATATTGGGTGGTCTCAAATAATATGAAAATATTTATTTTAGTATCAAATTTGTTGTTATACTTATAGTTGACTTTGAAACAATCATTATTTTTCACGATTTCAGAATGAGTAATTAGTATATAATGCATTATTTGATCTATGAAGAACTGGTGGTTTTATTTAGAATAATGAATTTAAAGGTTAAAATATTATAGTATTGTTATTGATGGTTTTGAAATTGACATATTATATCATCACATAATGGTATATTCATATTTAGTTTTATCAAAACATGTTGTAATAATTTTTTCCGTAGATAGGTGATATAATTTATTATTATTTTATAGATATTATCACCCATTAAAGGTTAACATTAATTATTTAGGAATGAAAAATTAATCATAGACATTCATTGTTAAAATAAAAATAGGAAACATATTAAGTCACTAGATCAAGGACCATGATCACATAAGAATTGTAATGGAATCCTGATGGGTTTTCTCTCATATTCCATAAATTTTTTTTCAAAATAAATATATTATGAGGAAAAAATAACTCTAGAATGAATATTTAAAAACACATTCACAATTTTATATATTATAGAAATAAATATCTGACAAAATAAATATTTATGATATGTTTCATAGTCTTACATAAGAGAGTAATATTGATATCTCAATAGAAATTATATCTCGAGTAATATCTGAATTAGTTTGTAATAACTGAAATCATGAGGATGAAATTTATATTAAGAGGGTAGAAATAACACCCAGAAATTATAGTACACATTCTCAATTAATTAAATAGTATGTTGAATAGACTATATAACACCCAACACCAGACAAAAATTAGTCATTACATGTTACAATAAACCATTAGTAAATATAAAGACAATATAAATTATGATAATTATTATTCTGACTGATTGAATTTAATGATTAGAAAATAAATAAATAATATGACATGAATAAAATCATTTAATGTTAAAAATAATAATTATTTAGGATTTTTTTATGTTTTCTAGCAAATTTTAATAAATTGATCATTTAAAAAGATTAATGTATGAACTACTAAATTAACACTCAATTGTAAATTCATATGAAATAATATTAAGAACAACTAATTTTTAAATGGTCATTTTTCTATAGAATTTATTCTCCGTTATTTTTAATTTTTACATTTAAATGAAAAGATATGAATTTTTATGATTTCAAAGTGATTAAATGGATTTTAATTTTTAGTTCACCATCTCAAAATTATACTAGGTTAAATTTTTTAATTTTATTTTAAATGGTTTCTTTTTAGGTGAATGGTTAAAAGTATGAATTTTATAAATACCACAACTTTTATAACATCTATTTTATATATTAATTCAATAATAATATAGGGACCCTTAGTTTAAATAAAGGATATATTTATATAGTGAAAAAAATCCTTTAAAGCAGCAAGGATGAATTTTAAATTCCATGCTTGAATTTTTGGATGCTAAGTTATATTTTTTTTGAAAAAATAATTTTACCCCTTTTAATTTAATTATCCAAAGATATCAATTTGTATATGGATTTAATTTAATGTCATAAAAAATTATAAATTTATTCAAATGATATAAATTTCATGGTGATCAATTTTATGAATTATTTTTGTGTAAACTTATTTTTATGTTTAAAATAATAATTTATATAAAACTATTTTTAAAATATTTTTAATAATTATATTAGAACTAAAATATACCAATTACTAAAGATGAATATTTTAAAATATATTCAATATTTTTAAATTTAAGATTCAAAATTTTTATTATGATTCACTTCGTTTTTTTGACATAATGAATAATGATCATGAAAATAGTTTGTCACTATGGTAAAGGTAAAAGATGGTTATAGAGAGCATTAATCCATGAGATAATGATTAATATATATATATATATATAACTTGTATATATATTATTTCATGATAGTATTTATACACTCCATTATCTTATATTCAATAATTTTCTTTTTTGTTCCACGTTATTTGATTATTAAATTTCTATTATATTATGAAATTATTCTGCACAAAAATATTAATCTCGCTCACCTAATATATTTTATTTATAATTATAATGATAAAAATAAATTAATAATATTTAAATATGATAATTTTTATGATTAATAAATAAAATTTATATTTTAAAATTATTTTTAATTATAAATTATTGTATACATATTTAAAATGTTTACACAATATTAATGCAATAGTTTAAAATAACGTAAATAAATTTAAAAATTCTAAAGCGATAAGGCATAAATGTATTATGGTTTTTAATTATTTTCTATTGATAATTATGATTGATAATTTATTATTTAAGTTATTAATTTTAACTTTATTTCTATCTTGTATTATAAATATAAATTATCTGAATAGTTCATGAAATGACTATAAGGATATTTAATATATAAAGATAATTTATTAATAGATTTAGAAATCATAAAAATATTTTAATAGGTCAAATGGGATTTTTAAAAGTCTATTAATTCATACATGTTCCATTTCTATGACTCATGAATATTTTTAAATTAATTTCAATACCCTTAAGGACATAATATTCATGAAAACACCATTTACATTTTTCAAATAAAAATATCTTTAATATAAACATTTATAAGGGACATATTATTTATTTTTCACTCAATGTAATACACAAAAACTAATAAAAATTATAATACCACATTTCCAGGCTCCTGGTGTGACCATAAATATCATTCCTAAAGAAGTTCAATCGAATGTAATTTATCTAAAGAAGAGATTCATGTCTTCACCAAATTCATTATATTTAATTTATTATAACACAAACACACAATATATAAAAACCATATTAATATAACAACATAACTATATTTAATATGAATAATTATTATTATATGGTACACCAATTTTCCAACTCATTTCTATCTATTGGATGATTAAAACATAACACATGTATATGTACGTAATACCATATCTCTAAGAAGTGATGTATTTTTTTTCGTCACCACCTTAAATAAGAAATTATAAAGAATGATTTAAGGAAAATATAATATATTTAGAAAAAAATTATTATCTTTGGAATATAATAGATTATATTATTTCTTACTCTCCGCTCATTTGAATAATAAAAGCTTCACCTATGTGTATGTGTGGACTACCTCCCCCATGAATAACATATTTCATTTTTCATTAACATATAAAAAATGTGGTTATAAAAGTATATAAAATTTATATAAATGTATATTAAAATTTGATTAATATTATTAAGATGTTATAACCATGAATAATTTGACTTTGGTCAACCGATCAAATCTGTTTTAATGGTTATGGACCAAACAACCACAAATCGTCCAATGAGAACTTAAAAATAATTGTTATTAAATAGATCATAATAATAAATGGAATAAATGGATCAACAAGAAGGGAATGTATGTGTCATCCCATGTAATTATAGATTAATAAAAAAAATTATATATTAATATTTATGAGTTATATATTAATTTTAGTTTAAAGGAACACTATTTATGATAGCGTACGACACGCAACAACTGGTTTCTCCGAAATCTTACGTTGCACAGAAGATAGAGTTATTCCAAAGAATAATATAATACTATTATTATTATATTAAATGGAAGGTAATACCTAACCATTTTATCACTAGGAATGAATAAAAATAACTGTATTATTTCTACACATTTTTATTAAATGTTTTTACTTTTATCTAATAATTTTTAGAGGCTTAAAATGAGAAAAAATACATTTTTAGGCATAAAATACTCTAATATTTTTTAAATTGTAGTTTTACAACCTTTTGATAGAGTAATTATTTTAAATATAGTTTTTTACAATTCTATATATTCTATTTCACAAAATAAGCATCTTTTTTATAGGGATGACATAAAAATTTTCTTTGGTTGTATTTTGGTATTTTTCTGAAAAAATTTATTTTTTAATTAATAGTGAAAAATAATGCATTTTAATTCAAAACTTCCGTTTAAACTTTTTTTTAAATAGTTATATGATAATTTAAATTGTTTTTATAGTGAAATTGGATTATGTTTTTATCATTTAATCTAATTTTTTTTCATTGGAGGTAATTTCACATTTGAATTTTATATAAACACATGTCAATCTTTTGATGCTTTTTTCATTTGAAAAACATGTTTTCCCATTTTTACAATGAGAATTAATTTTAAATTCATTAGCGTAAATAATATTTTTTGAAATTGAAAAAAATATATTCCATATTTGGAATAAAAATTTCTATATTATGTAAATAGGTCCCTTTTATTTTTGGACATGATGAATAATATCTTCAGTAATTATTTTTTATTTACCACGGTTAAAGGGTAAATTAGTTAAATAAAGGTAAAAAAATATTATAATAATATAAAACTACCCTAAAACATGACATAATCCTATTGTATGAGATATTTAAGACTTATAAAAACATTTCATGAAATTTTTTCCTTTGAATGACACTTGGGTGCAATTATGAACTTATATCTTTTAATTTAAATAAAAATGAAAATATGTTATAAACATATATCTTTTTACAAAAAACAATTTTAATATGGTTTTTGTAAGACATATATTAAAATATAAATATTAATTAGAAATATATAAATATTTAATACATCATTTTATTTTATGAATAATTTTTACACATTAAATAAATACATTTAATTATGACACAATTATGATGCAGTGGTTTTCGTTATTAATAATGGAATCAAGTAAATGATATTATAAATATTAAAATAAATATTATTAGAGATAATTTATGTCATCCAATATTTTTTTGGTTCATAAGACATGTTATTATACTATTCAAATGTTTTGTTCAATGTTATAACTCTTTTTATATTTTATTTAAATTCAATAAAAATAATAGTGTAAAAATTTACATAATTAATGTTTTATAAAAACAATAATTTGTTAAATTATCTATTAATTCTAAAAAACATTCAAAATCATAATGTGAATATGATAAGGTATACAGGTTAATTAATTTTCTAATTATGGAAATTTTATCCCATATAATTAAAATTAATATCCGCTTAATTATTAAAATGGTGTTACAATAATTAAAATTAATTGAGAATAATTAAGTGTAAAACGAAAAGATAAGGTTTAAAATAAAAATAATATATGAATAAATATAATTTTATGAGAATATTTTGAACTATAATCATCCTATATTCTACATATTTCATGTTGGATTCATTTCAATTAAAAAATAAATTTATATTAATTTAATAAAATAAGAGATTCCAAGGGTGCCTCTTCCCTCTCCTATAAAATAGTGCCCTCTCTAATCTAACACTAACAATTCAATATCCTTTTATTTCAGCCAAAAACATCCCAAAAATATACCAATAATACATTTCTTCATCGTGGAAGACTCAATTAGGGAAGAAATTTTCCCAAAGATGCCTTTTGGTATAATCCAAAATAAGTCACCGGATTAAGAGGAAACACGTTCTCTCATGATTTTTTGTTTCATTTCAATTATGCACTCAAAGAACTCTAATTTTAAAATGATTAAATAAATAAAAAATAATCATAAATATACTAGGATGTTTTTATGCTATGGTTTTAATCTACACTTACACACACCTCACTTTAATGGTTAACGGACATAATGTTATTGTGTATAATGAACTACCGCCTCACGAAATGTTGATTGTTCAATTTTCCTCTACCACCTCTAATAATGGCCATTATAATGGATATTATTTTTAAATTTGATATATATTCTATTTATATTGTATTTATGTTTTTTTATTTTTTATTTATAACATACCATTATGTTTCCCATGTATTGTAAATAGGATAACTTCGTTTGAGGAAGTGTGGACTACCTTCCCCTCAAAGTGACATGACTCGTTCTGGATATATGTGGAATGTATAATATATAGTTTTATTAAAACTATAAGAATTATAAGACATTAATATAATACAGGTATTAAAATATACATTTATATCAATTAATTATTATTCTTTTAAAATGACAATGAAATTAATCTAGCATTCATTCGTATATACGACCTACCGTCTTCATGAACAATGCATTTCATTTCCTATTTCCTAATATTATGGACTATTATAAATACATATAATATATATATATATATGATGTTTAAATCATGGATACTATTAGGGTGATGATGGAATTTTTACCACATGGACAATTTATATCAAAAAAAATTAATTATTGACTCATGTACAAAATATCAACAAAACGTATGATATGAAAATAAATAGTTATGAAATTTTTTAACATGGTAATAAGTGATATAAATGGAATAATAATCTTTAAAATGGTTCTAAACCTTGAATAAATTAACAAAATTCTATTATATATAAAAATAATGAACGTACGAGACAAGTCAGACTCAAGGTAAGGGACTTCTTCTCAATCTCCATTCATTGAGGAATAATTTGATATTACACACCACTTTCATTCATAAGATGTCTTATAAAACCCTTTGAATTTTAATTTCAATCCAAAGTGTTAAAAAGGACACTTTTTCTACCAATTGTATGACTGAATGAAAAAAAATTAACATACGCAGTGACAACTACTTTTTCCAACGCTACAACCTGTTGAGTCAATAAGGTTTTCCTTATGACATTTTAATGCCGTCTTGTTTTGAAAATCATAAACACCATATCATTAAGGAAAATCACTTTTATAAGGAAAATTGCTTTTATAAAAAAAATTTCTTTTATAAGGAAGATCACTTTTGTAAGAAAAATTATCCTTATCATATTTTCATCCATATATTTATAAAGTATAAGATTCGGATTCATTTCTATATTCTCGGAATCGTTTGAAACATTGATATGAAGCATTATGTTTTAGGTTCCGAATTCTGGATAAGAACTATAATGAAGTTTCACTCCGAATTCTAGATGAGAACTGTAATGAAGTTTCATTCCGAATTCCGGATATGAACTCTGATAAAGATCTACTCTGAATTCTGGATACCAATTCTCATGAAGATCGACATCGAATTCTCATTACGAATTCTGATAATGAATTCTCATTACTAATTCTAATGATGAATTCTCATTACGAATTCTGATAATGAATTCTCATTACAAATTCTGATGATGAATTCTCATTATGAATTCTGATGATGAATTCTCATTCTGAATTCTCATTTCGAATTCACCTATTAAACAGAATCTGATCATCTTTACTTTATACACTCTGAATTTATTTAGACACCAAATATTATTTTTAGTTAGACTCTGAACTTTAATTTTTCTTACACTTTTATAATTTGTTTACTCTTTGACATTTTTTGTTTACACTCCGAATATTCACTCCGAAATTTTGTGTTAAACTTTAAATGATTTCGTACATTCTGTTTCACTTGTTTTGTTATAAAAAGATGTTGTCTATTCTGTTATTAACTAACCGTTGGTTAAGTTACACGTGTACAGGTCCCTCTGATTTTTTAGGAAAATATGACCATTGGAAAGGAGGCCGACCTTTCCTATAAATAGGATCTCATTTTAAAGAGCTCACTACAACAGAGAAGTTGATCGATCTAGATACCACATGCTGCTAAGGTGATCTCTAGAGAGCGAAAGCTTTTCATGCCTTGTGCGCACTGAACCTCTCGTTAATTTTTTTTTACTTCGTGCGACTCTGAATGTTGGTGATTACATTCGAGGACCTCCGTGGATAGGAATACAGAGGTGTCGACTACCTTGAAGTTAGAGGGCTTCCTTACTGAGGAAGACAGTGGTTTCCAACTATCTTGAAGTTGAGGGCTTGCAGGGATAGTAAGACAGAGACTCTGATCTTCGTATCGAGGGCTTACCCTGGTGTGGGTAAAACAAACTTGTTGAAAGTATAAATCAAGAGACATTTATCCAAGGTTGTTGAATACCCTTCTCTTTAGGTTAAAAGAATTACATCTTGTTACTTGTAGTCTTACTACTTGTTTGTTTCCGCTGCATTTTGTATTGTAAGGAAAGTATAACTTTCTTATACTTTTTTACTTGTACTCTGTTTCATTTATATTCTATACGCTTTAAGGTAGAATCTCATATTGTAATCTTTAGTTAAGTTTCAATTTCTGGATCCATATTTCCGGAACCTACTTTCAGAATAACTAACTTTAAAGGTTCCAAAGTAATTTTTAAAGTATACAATTCACCCCTCTTGTATATTGAGCATCTACATCATTATTTCGATCCTACACAACCATTATATAATATTTGGCTTCCTCTATAAGCCATGATGTTTTTAAAAGAAAAATAAATATGATATAACATTTTCATGTTTTTCTAATTAAAAATGGTTTTGATAAAGTATTGATTATGTAAATATCTTAAAATTATCACCTATGATTGCAATGTGGAAATGTTATTTTTTTCCTTTATTATTTCTTAATGTGTTGTGATTATGATATGGTTCATGGGAATTGTTTATATATGTGGGTGGTTGGATGATAACTTGAGGTTGGGTGAGCCCATGATAGTTATCCAATGCATTGGGTAACAAGATGGAGGTAAACATTAATGTTTATCCAAAGATATTTAGGGAATATACTATGATGGTTATTCCAAATATAACCATGATGGTTACTATATATGTAGGTTTGAAAGATACAATGTATGTGTGATATAGATACCACAAGTTACCTTTATGATTTATGATTTCAAATATGTTCTTTAGGAATCTTGTAATTTTATGATGTGTGTTAAAAATATTATGCTTTATGGCTGAAAAGTGTGATTTTGTGAAAAAAAATCATGGGATTAAAACATTCATGGAATAACGATTTTATTGCTAAGTATATATTTATTACTAAGGTCTTTATTCTCATACCATGCTTTTGAAATGTTTCCATTGGAAATAATAATGGATAAGAGAATGTAAGTGTTCAAGAATAATTTTATCAAGAAAAGAAATCATGTCTATTTTTAATTTTTTTATATTGTGAATGAAATGGATACTACTTTAGTAATATCCAATTTGTATAAATATGAGTTTTTATTTAAAAGTTATGGAATAATTCTCTAAAACATTAAACCTAAAAAGATCATCAATTTGAATTGTTGACTTAACTCAATATTATGTAATCATTAATTTTGAGACCTTATTAGTGGTATCATTGGTTAGTTTAGATATTTTTAGAGGATAAGATATTATATGGGTGTAGGTTAAGGATCCCATATAACCAAGAGGGTTATTTTCATATGAAAATATTATATGGGTTTTTGTAATTTAGGTTGATTGGATAAAAACCAAAACAATATAGATATAATGAGGATGATGGATTAGAGTATTATAATTTGTTATGATATCTTAACCATATTAAAGATTATTATTTTGATTATTAATTTCATGTTTATGTGATGATTCTTTTTAACAGATTATGGATCATTTTCAAGATGGTAAGATAGATATCTTTCAAATCCTTATTATCCCTCACAGAAAATTTGATCATCACTATTATATAAAAAGTCTTTTTAAATTTTTTTGATAGATACCTCAGTATTCAAATAACCTACAAGAAATTTTTCGAGTCATCTAACACCTACTCATTTAAAAATATAATGGGTCATAGTATCTTTTCCTATGATTTAAAAATCTCAAAACTTCAATCTCTATTGACAATTTATATTATAAAAGAGAAGTGGAAATTTACTTTTTGAACGTAGGATGACATTATGAAAGGGAAAGGGGACATAAAGAAGGTCATGATATTTGGATAAAAGGTATGATTTATTTTATTATCCACAAATAATGAAACATAATTGGAGTTATATTTATAAATGATAATGATATTTGATCTAAAGGAATGATGTATTAATAAATTTAGTGGAAATTCATAGTTAATGGATTATGAATAATGATGAATTATTAAATATTCTACATGTAAGGGATTCAAAAGTTTTGGTATTTTTTAGGATGATGAAATGTTTAAATGTATTAATTCTCTTTTGATTATGGGATTACTTTGGGACAACTTTTCTAGTATGTGTAACCCAGAATCTTGTTTTATAAAACTTTTATTCGATGAAACATTATATTTTCTTTTTGGACATAATTATAAAGTAATAGATAGCCTTCATGTAGTTAGGGTTTTTCTTAGTGGCAAACACCCCTTAATTCTACATTAAAAATGGGGATTCAAAACCCATTAGCCGCAGGTACTGTAGTGTACTGTAGCAGTAGTGGCAATGCAGCAATGGCGGGCACTGTAGCGGCGACTGGTCACTGTAGCGGTGACAGGTCGCTGTAGTGGCGACAGTACTGCAGTAGCGCGGGTACTGTAGCAGTACTATTCACAGAATGGGCCTTGGGCCAAACAAATGGGCCTACGGGCCATGTATTGGGCTAATTTCCCACTGTGCCTTTGGGCTATGTAATGGGTCTCCCTCTACCCAGTTAAAGAGGAATTTTCTTTACATTACTAATAAATGAGGCTTTAGCCCCAACCTTATAAAAAAAGTAATAGATTTCCTTTATATGATCATTGATTTTGAGGTAATTATAGGATATTACATTTTGGGATGAAAAATGAAGGAAATGATATAATCATTGAGATTAAAAACATGTTATGGTTACTTTTAAATAGTTTATCTCAGTTTGGGTATGATATATGAATAATAAAATTTTAGATAAATGGAAACCCATAGTATGGGTGTCAACCTGTCGCGTCAGACAAGGCTGTGGGATCGATCCCACTACCAAAACAGGTCAAGGATTTATTTCCTACCACTAGCCTATATGAAGTCCCTAGTTAGTAAAACATTTTCTTTTTAGTTAAACTTTTTTATAGAATAAGATGAATTTTATTTTTGAAACATATTTTTATCAAATGGACATCCTTGGTATTGGAAAATGATTTTAGGATTAAGTGATGAATTTTATTTTGGGAGAAATTCAATATATTGGTATATTTATATTATTAAGATAAATAGAATACTATGAATTACCTAGTTAGTAAAACATTTTCTTTTTAGTTAAACTTTTTTATAGGATAAGATGAATTTAATTTCGGAAACATATTTTTATCAAATGGACATCCTTGGTATTGGAAAATGATTTTAGGATTAAGTGATAAATTTTATTTTGGAAGAAATTCAATATATTGGTATATTTATATTATTAAGATAAATAGAATATTATGATATTTTAATTGAGGTGTAATGGTAGAATTATATTACAGAATAATCTCGGATTTTAACTGTTGAATTATAAGAAATAGTTTGTTTATGTAAGTGATTAACCTATCTTAGATAAATTCTGATTAGGTTAATTATTTTCTGGCATTAGACATTAAGAGTGGTTGATGTTATTTGGAGATAAATGTTTAAATTTATATTGGAAAAATATGTGATCAAATCATTTTGAATTTTGGGTTTCAACCCTAGTTTGTATAATTTTTAGTAAATTTAGGGATAAATATTTTCTGAAAGGTATTTTTTGAACTGTTGATATTACTGTTGAATTTTGGAGATTAAATATAGTTTTTATTCATTAAATGGTTTATTCATTTGTGGATATTATATGATCTTGTACTAAAAATTTTGGTTTTGGTTAATTATTAAAGGTAAAATAAATAGACAGTTAACCTTTTTTGGATGATATAAGTTTTTATAAGGTGATTATGGTTCATCAGATTTGAAAAATGCATCATAAATAATCATTATTTGGGAAAAAACATCTTTTGGTGGAAATTGATTTAAGGATAAAACTCTACATGTCAAATTAGTATATTTCCTTATATTCTTATTCTATTTATTATATGAATTACTCAACATTATGAAAAAGATCTTAAAATAAAAACACTATCTCTTTATGTTTCCTACAATGATTTAAAATTCCATTTAACCAATCAATAATTTATGGTTTTGATTGTTAACATTTCTTGATAATGATTAATACCAATATGTAGTAGTACTTGATAGATAATTTTTCATTCATATCCATGTTTTCCTATATATAATCCCGTTATTTGTTATCTAAGTTGACCCTCATAATTATCAATATTTATTGTAATTTGAATTTTTTATTGATTATTTTTCTCATGTGGTATTTTGATAAATGTATTTTGAAAATTCATACCTTTGTTACCAACCCTGAATTAAAATTTTGAGGACACAATATCCTAAGGGGGGAATATAAATTTCCTGGAAATTATAGAATAAGACTTATTCATATGTATTAATATTTATGAATTATATATTAACTTTAGTTTAAAGGGGACATTAAGTGTGATAACATACCCAACACACAACAATATATTTCCCTAAAATCGTACATTGAAAACAAGAATGAGTTATACTGAAAAATAATACAAAATTAATATTATTATTTTAAATGATATTTAATTCCTAGACAACGTATTGGAGGGAATGAATAGAAATAACTATATTATGTTTACAATGTTTATTAAATATTTTTACTTTCATCCAAATAATTTTAGTGGATTAAGATGATTATAAATTAAACTTTAAGCATAAAATAATATAAATTTGTTTAAAAGGTAGTTTTTATGCCTTTTAATGGAGAACCATTTTTAATTCGAATAAGGATTTCAAAATTTACTACGGTTTAAATTTGTTATTTTTTTCATAAAAATCATTTTTAAAGAATAGTATAAAATACTGCATTTTAATTCAAACCTACCTTTTCGTCTATTTTATTATAAAGTTATTTTGTATTTTTAATTTGTTATATTTTGTAATTGGATTATGTTTTTATCATTTAATAAAATTTGGTCATTGATGGTAATTTCAAATTTAAATTTGATAGAAACACGCGTCAATCTTTTAATGATTTTTACTTTTAAAAAACATGTTTTCTCATTTTGACAATGGGAATTAATTGTACATTAATAAAGGCATATTATATGTTTCTAATTTTTTAAAAATGGATTCCATATTTGGTATCATAAGTTAGAAATAATATAAATAGGTCTATTTTATTTTTGTACAATATTAATAGTAACATTAGTAATGTTTTTTTATTTACCACAGTTAAGGGTTAGTCTAGTAAATAAGGGTAAAAATAATATTATTATAATATAAAACTACATTAAATGTCTTTTTATTTATATTTTATGAGATATGGTACACCATGAAAACATTTTTTATGAAATTTTCTCATTTTGAATCCACTTGGGTGAGATTATGGCACACATAAATTTTAATTTAAAGTGATGAAAAATATTTTATAAACACATATCCTCTTTCTAAAATTGTTTTAACATGGGTTTATATAAGAGATATAATTGAATATAAATATAATTGAGAAATATTAAATTATTTACTAGATCATGGAATTATATTTATAATTTTTATTCATTGAATAATTAAATTTAATTATGACACTATAATGATGCAGTGATTTCTTTATTAATGAAAGAATAAAATAAGTGAGATTATAAATATTAACATAAATATCATTCAATATAATTTATGTCATAAAAATTTTATAGAGGTTAATATGAAATTTTATAAGACTATTAAAATATTTGTTTTGAATTTATCTCTCTTTTTATATTTCATTTAAATTCAATAAACTAAATAGTGTAACAATTAGCATATTTGATATTTTATAAAAATAGTATTTTATTAAATTGTTTAAATATCCTAAAAATATTTTAGAATCACAAAGTGACTATGATAAGGTATAAATATTCATTACATGCCCAATTATTGGAAATTTACCCCATATAAGTAAAATTTATGTCTTCTTAATAATTAAAATGTTTTTAACATTATTAAAATTAAAATATAATAATTAAGGGTAAACCGAAAAGATAAGGTTTAAAATAAAATAAATACATGTTTAAAAATTATTGTGTGAGAGTATTTATAACTATACTCATCCTATATTTTAAAAATCACTATTTTTATCAATTTAATTTTTAAAAACTAATTTACATTAAATTAATAATTTAAGAGTTTCCAAGGGTTCCCCACCCTCTCCTATAAAAAGGGAACCACTCTTCTCTAATAACAACATTTCAAGAACCCTATTTTTCAGAAAAGTCCTTCCCAATCCTATTCCAATAATCTCTCCCCCATCCTAGAATCCTCCATTAAAGATAAATCCTCCCCAGGAAGCCTTTTTGTATATACTAAAAGAAGTAACCTGATTTAGAGGTAACACCTTCTCTCATGCTTTATAGTATCAATTACACTATATACTCCCTAAAAACTAATTATTATATGATTACTTAATAAAAACAGTATAATAATTATACTAGGATGTTTTTATGCTATGTTTTTATTTAAATTACACATACCTCAATTGAATTGGTAATGAACACACTATTTCTGTGTACAACGAACTACTTCCATATGAAACGATGATCGTTCAATTGTCCCCTACCCCCACTCATGGTAGATATTATAATGGAAGATAATTTTAAATATGAGATATATTATATTTATATTGTCTCTATTCTTATTTATGTTTTTTTTATAATATACCTTTATTATTTTCATGATCTGTAAATACGATAGTTTTGATTGAGGAAGTGTTGACTAAAACCCCCTCAAAGCGATATGACTTGTTCCTGATATAAATGGAACACATAAAGGATTGATCAATTAAACCTATGATACATATATAAAATTAATATAATAATTTTTAAATAATATACTTTCATATCATTTAATTATTATTTTTCTAATATGAAAAATAAATTAAAGTAGCGTTCATGCGTACGTAAGACCTACCTTCTTCATGAATTGTTAATTTCATTTATTATGTAAAAATGTTATATATTATTATAAATAAAAATATATTTTATAGATATGATATTTAAGTCATGATTACTATTCTAGATATAATGGAAATTTTACAGAAAAACAAGTTCATTTTTCACGCAAGTACCGAATATCGACAAAACGTCCTATATGAACTTAAATAGTTATGAAAATTATATGTCAAGTTATATAAAAATAATAATAAAATTTAAAAGTGATCACAAGAATTTAAAAATTATCCCATGTTTATTATTCACGAAAATAATAAATATATAAGGCATGTTAGACTCAAGGTAAGGGATTTCGTCTCAATCTCCATTCATTGAAGCATAATCTGATTTAATAAACCACATTATTTTATACCGTGTATAATAAACCACTTTGTATTTTAATTTCATTCAACAGTTTTCAAAAGTAATCTACCTCTACATATAATTTTACTAAAAGACAAAAAGGAATGTTTTTTTAACGTATACTGTGACGATGAATTTTTCACCCGTTGCAACCATTATTTGATATTTGGATTCCCCTACAAGACTTATTGTTTTTAAAAGATAAATAAATTCTATATAACCATTTCATGAGTTTTGGTATTGAAAATTGTTATGATAAAGGATTTATTATGACAATATCTTAAAATTGTCTCTTGTGATTGCAATGATAAGATGTTATTTTCCATTTATTCTTGTTTTATGTGTTATTATTATTTTAGGGTTCCTGGGAATTTTTTATGTATATAGGTGGTTCCGTGATAAACTGAGGGTGGGTGAGCCTGTGATAGCTCTCCAATGCATTGGTTATTGAGATGAAGGTAAACGTAAATGCTTCTTCTAATATATTTAGGAAGTATATTATGATGGGTACTCCAAAGGTAAACATAAATGTTACTCCAAATATAGATGTGATGGATATAGTGTATATAACATATGGATACAATAATTTACCTTTATAATTTATTATTTCTAATAATTTTTTGAGATTTTTATGATTTCAAGAGGTATATTAAAAATTTTATGTTTTATGGGATAAAAGTATGATTTTGTGAAAAAATTTAAATGGTATTAAAATATTAATAGACTAATGATTTTATTCCTCATTATATATTCCTTTCTGAGATTTTTTTCTCATACCATGATTTTAAAAATTTTCCACACGGTACACAGATGAGTAAGGTAAAGGAAATAGATAAAAAGAATTTTCTTAAGAAAATAAATCATGATTATTTTCAAAAAATTGATATTGTGGCTGAAATGGATACTATTATAGTTGTAACCACTTTGTAAAATTTTAGTTTTTATGTAATAGTTATTGCCTAATTATTTAAAACTCAAAACATGGAAATATCCTCAATGTGAATTCCTGGCATAACTGAAGATTACATAATGTTTAATGTTGGGTCCTTATAATGATTATGTAAAATGTTTTAAGGAAATTTTAAAACTGATATAATTTTAATATTTTGGAATTTAAATGATGTACTTGGTGAGTTGGGCCATGCTGTAAGGATTTATCATCTTAAAGATTATTCTTTGAGACATTTTATATATTATGCTCATATTTTATTGTATATTGAGTTTATACTTTCTATTTGGAATATTAAACCATGATTATTTCTTATATATGTATTTCAATGTTTCATTTCATCTTGTATACATTAAATGAAATTGATTTAGATTCTACCAAATTCAAAAGAGTTAATTTACAATCTATATTCACTCAGGATTGTATATATTTAAATTTATAGTGGGGAAATTATATTTAATTAATCTATTAATCAACTTATATTTTTTATCCTCTGGTTATTTAAGATTTTTGCAAGTATTATTTAAATTCTACCTCTCATTGGTACTCAAAAATACAAAATAAATGTTTTAATGTATAACTGGACTTATTTATTATATTAGGTGAGGATTATTTCTCTCTATATCCAAGTTATTAAAAATTGTATTATGATAGTTATTATCTCATTTAAATGATAAATAAATATATTTTTAACTATATTTCACATCCTTTTAAATTTATTTAGAGGTTCCTTTACATTGATGGACAAGGATTACTAATTGTATTAATAAAGAGTTACAAAAGACTATAAAGAAATATTTTACTACAATATTTTTTAGGTTGGTGAAACATATAAGGGAGAAGATCATAAAATCAAGTGAGATCCACTCAAATTAATCTATGAGATATTTCATAAAGCATATAATTTCCTTCTTAGTAGATAATTTTGTGAATGAATTTTAGTCCCATAAGAATATCTAAATATTATAGTCGTAGATTAGTGTTGCTACATGAAAGATTCTACATAACATTTCTAATGGATTGAGCAATGGTTATGAAATCACTTTACAAAAATAAATTGTTTGAAATTTTTGATCTTTCATGTTATACACCATTAATTTTTCCATTAATTTCATCTTCATGGGATGAATCTAATTTAAATTATATATAAAAATATCACACAATCCTTCCATTATGATTTTAAATGACATTTCCACACCTTAAAGGGCCTCAAATCCCTTTTGAAGTACTATCTGAGTAGAATTTTATCTAATTCAATATAACATGCTATCAAAAAACATCCAAGGATCGAGTAGATGGTTTTATGTATCATGAAAAAATCCAATATTTTGGGAACATTGATGTAAAAATAAATTCTATTATAATAGTATCCAATTTGGTGTGAAATGGACTCTTTGATCGGGAAAATTATTTTATTAAGAGATGACTATATATTGTGTTTACATAAAAATATTTAAAAATAATTTTTTTTAATATTTTCCATACTGTGAAATTTGAATTTATATAAAATTAAGAAGATGAATAATTTTTGATTCCCCACCACATAAAATTGGTGCATTCTATATCATAGATTCACTTAGGGGTAACAATATAGAATGGGGATGGCTATGTGATAACTATTTATAAACTAAATGATCCACCAGTGGGCCTATCTAAAGAACTTGTCTAACACTATAAGGGTATTTGATTTATTCATTTCACATGTTTCTTTATGAACATTAATTAACTATTTGAATATATGTTCACTATTACTCTTCAACTCAATAGTGACTAAACCTAATAACCATTTTTATATATGATGTGAACTGAAAGAATCATACTAAGAAATGTATTCCATTAATTGGGGAGATATTTAAAATACTTATACTTGATTCAACATAGAAATTTATTTATTATTAATTAATATTTATTATTCAACATTTTTTTACTACAATGTATGTTTTTAGGTTATGTGGATGGACTATTATAGCCCCTTGACTCATTAATAGGCCTCGTGAGACAAACTATCTTGGGTTTTTGGAAAATTACTTACCAACATATTTATAATAAATTCATTAAGAGGCTTTGATGATCTATAATATGTCTTGGTTGAGAGGGATTGACTATATGTAAAATGTATTGGTTAAAAGGCCTTGATAGTAAGATTAATATGTAATATATTATTAATTCCATTTTTATCAAATATGTTATTATTTCTCATGTGATTTATATTTTTTTGTCAATGGATATATTTTATGCCTTTGTTAATTATTATATGGAATATTTAGTCATTATTTACTCCAACGGAATTTTAAAACCTATTGAATTCAAGATATCACTCACTATATATTGTATATTTCAAGTAAAATATAATCACCCATTATTATGTTTACCATTACTTAGGGTACCAAGAAGGGGTCATTATATCGTTTTTAAGTGGAATAAGAATGATTTAAACAAGATAACAAACCTTATTTTATTGAGTTCAATATAAAATGGAAATCATGCTTGTATTTAGCCATCTAAAAAATGAAAACTATCAAGTAACATGGGATAAAATCTATTATATCTTGTAACAATTTGACAAACAAATTACTAGATATGGGTTCGTGGAGTCAAGACAATTATAATGACCCAAGACAGAAATTTCTAGTATCTATTTTATAGGCCAATCTATATGAGGGACACTACTTGGATTATTTTAAGGATATTATAAAATAAGAATTTTATATAAAAATATTAATGATGTAAAAAATTAGGCATTTGTTGAAATAGACTAGGGGAATCATTCTACCATTTAATTTTCGACACTATTTTCAATGATAGTTCAATTTGAAGTCTATATCCTCACTAATGATTAATAAAGGGTTCAATAATTTTAGATGGTCCTAAACCCAAATATTATATCAAATAGTGGTCACATTTTTCTAACAATATACATTTATTATTTCAAAAATATGGTAATGGATGAGATATATGTCGATGGAAATGTCAACATGGGTGGTTCTTCTAGGTCCATAAGAGGATGCCATATTTATTTTCCTAGTTAGAAAAAAGAATACATTGAATCATTGAGGGGTAGTATTGGGATTGTTCAATATTTATATAAACTAGCATATTTTGATGCATTAGGGAAATGGTATTGTGTTTTCATTCAATGTGGGAATCTATTTCATTTCAATCCATTTTGGTAATAGCTCCAAATTGTTTTTATTTGGGTCAGAATATAAGGAAGCTAAAATTATGATTTAATCATAATATATAGAGTAAAAATAAATTTCTTATTATACTAGTGTCACATAGTATTAGTTTGATCTATCTGAAGGATCATGGTATAATTCTCATAGGCTTGAAGATCATAAAGGATCGAATCATATTTGTAGGAAACAATTGGGTGAGGTTGAATTTTGTTGACTATATGCTATAAAAAAGAACCAAGTGAATTAAAATACATTTAGATGACTATTTGAGGAACTATCTATATTAATTCATACACAGTCTAGTTTTTATATAGAGGTTCTTCACATTCATTATTATTTTTTAATGTGATTAATTAATTAGTATTATAATTTATGTTGATGTCTTATGTGATGGAAATTACCACATATTTCATAATGAATAAGTGGAAATATTTTTGGATCCTTTTATGTCATGTAACAATTCATAATGTTGAGATCATATTCGATAAAATTTTTCATGATCTATATATTATTTAATTTCTATTTTACAAGAATCGGATGATTAGATTCTAGGTTTAAAAATATTAATACCATTAGAAAGTACATTCCCATTCTCTTGATGGAATACATCATGTCTTAAAAAGTATGTTGGGTAAAAAATCAGGTTAATATAGACTCATCATACTAGATATTAGATTTATCTTATGTCATTTATCTATTATGATCCTGAATAATGTCAAATATATTATTTAGGTACTTAATTCTAAAGGAAGAGCATAATAATTTCACTATTTACCCAAATGAATTCTCTGGCCTAGTTATAGACTATGTGTTATAATTCCCTAATTTTTTATATTAATGGATGAACACAATATATTTTCCATCTAATTTAATAGATAAGTTTACGACGAAATAAATAATATTCCAAATAAAAGATCACAAGAGAAAGGGTTTCATGCATATTAGTGTATCACCACATGTAGTCATTGTTATGTTTACATATAAAGTGGATGAAATTATCTAACTTTTAACCAATTAATAAAATATCTACCTGGAGATTCAAAAAAATTAAAACCATTATCTTTATATGGATGGTATTTTAGTATAACTTAGGGGAAAATTGTTTTCTATGATGAAACATATATTATGATAAATTAAATTTAGATTTTAGGAAGCTGAATTTTCTATGAATTCTTCAATAAAGGGTATGATAAATAAGTGTATCCTCCTATAAATATCATACATATGTTTTCCATAAAAATATTTATATAATTAATGAAATGTATCTTCAATCGATACCTCGAATCCATTTTTAACATTTTTGTACCAGGTATAATTATTTATTATATGATGTATGAGGATCATGAGAATCATTTGGATATGTTTTTTTGTGGGAATTAAAGAGATTATATTGTATGAAAAGTTAGAAATGTAAAAAATTTATATTGGTCAAATAATATTCATAGGTAATATAAAATCTAAAAATGGAATTTCTATGTATATATAGATGATTTAAGTGTTGATGTCTTGGTAAAGAACTAATTATATGTTTTAGATCAGAATGTTTTTGTTTACAGTAGTTCATTGTACCCATTTGTTTAGTAGTATTTTCAATATTAATATATCATTTTGACTTTTGTTCATAAGGGTGTTAAATTTTAATGGGGGTAAAATTGCCCAAACTATTTTGATGTGTTAAGTGAATTCCTAAAATAACTATCCTTCCAAATTCTTTCTAAGCCTGGTGAAGGATATACAATGTATTTTGATATTTCAAGTATGGTGATGCAATGTATTGTGATACAATATGACCATGTTATGGGATATAACTATCACAAATTATTCTCTTATAAGAATAATTTCAATGCTGAAGACCATGATCTAGATGTGGTAATGCATACCATGAAAAATTATCACCACCATCTCTTTGGGGATAATGTAATAGTTTTAATGATCAATGAATTCTGAAATATTATTTATCCGATATGGATATTCACCTTAGAGAGAGAAAATGGGAAGATTATCGTTAGACATTTGATCTCAAATTGGCTTTTCCATCAGAAAAGGTAACAAGGTTACCACCAATCTAAGTAATAAATTGCCAGCATATGCTATAAAAGATTTAATGATGAATATGAATTGATGTGATGTTTTTGATACTATCTCCAATATGTAATGTAATAATATGGTCATGTTTTATTAGATAGTGGTTAGTTTATACCTTATCTATATGATTAAATTTGAGAAAATAAATCATTCAATCAAAAAATTTGGTTTATTAGTGAAATTTTAAATTTTTGAGAGACCTGATTTTTTTTGTATTAGTCACCAGATATCACCTTAAGTTATAAATTTTTTTGGAGGTTATTGTATATTAGAGATATAATGTAATGAAATATAGGCATCATTTTTGATAGTCTACTCACCCTGGTGACACCATGATGTTTTATGACCTTAGGTGTTAGTATTTATTCATACATATGAAGTATGAGATTTCCAAGTTTGTATTTCATTCTGTAATAGGTAAAAGGAAATGATTGGGAATAAAAACCCCACAATATTGGTGTATATAATTACTATTCATATAATGAAATAGTATGTGATATCTCTGTAATTATTCAATATCATTCCTTGATGTCCTAGCTATATGAACACATTTTGGGTGAACATTGATCATTTTATAATTTCAACACACTTCATACCTATAAAGGAAAATATAATTTTGGATGAAATTGGACAAGTATATGTCCATGATAAAATAATACATTAGAAAGAAACATCATAAATTTTTTCATATTGGGATCCATTATTTAATTCCTAAATGTATATGGGTCATTAAGAATTGATGGTTTCATTGTTGAATTTTAATATGAATTTCTACCAATAATTAAATAGTTAAACTGAGAAGGAAATATAGATGGATACATTCATTGATATTTTATACTTTTTTTTTATATTTTTGGGAGAACCACGTATTTTTTATTTAATTATATAATAGTGATGGTTACCAGTCATTATAAATATGCCCCATTTCAATGTTATTTAAATATAACCCTACCCATCCCTTCACTATTTGGATAAAATTTGGTGAGTGTTATCTTTGGGCCCATGTGTTATTTAGGTGGTGAAAATTGAATTTGGATATTTTTAAATGATTAGAAATGGTCCAATGTCCTTAGTAATAATATAGTGATCATCCACTCCACCTAAAGGAATTTATATTAGGTGATTAATTATACAGAAAAATATATCCTTGGATTATATATTAGATATTTGGGAAGTAGGGTAATCCTATGTTGAATAATGCTGGGCCATTTTTGTCTCGACACGTCCCTGTGGGGCCTGCGTCGTGACTCTCCAAGCCCACCTCCAATAGGCATGGGGCTGGTGACTAGCACCGAGTAGGAATTTTACTACATGGGATGCATTTCTTAAGAACCTGTACACACACACACACATCTCGAAGCCCAAAAATGCTGAAATTTCAAAACCACAATGGGAAAAAATGCATGCATACAACTGAACCCAACCAACATAGTACGATGGAATGTAAAGTATGGAATGTAAACTAGACCAGAATTCAAGGCCACAAAAAACAATAGTATTAAAACTGTAAAGTCCAACATATAAAACGAAAGAGGTACTGGGATTGCTGCTCGTAGCTGAAGGAATGCCACAGCCTGTAGGGAACTCAGAAAGCTCAGTCCTGTCCTTGTTTTCCTGGGACTCTGTCAAAAGGCTGCTCGTATACCCAAGATATGACACAGGCGGGAAAATCCCGTGTAGGGGTGAGTATAACAATACACATTAGAGGACCCTGGAAAACACAAAGCAAGTACACAAAGGAAAGGGACCGTCAGCTCTACTCAGTATATTTCTACTGAACATATTATAGGAGATCACAATCTAGATATACTTAAAACCAAGACCTGTGGCCTAGAGACAAGTCACACAACCGCATACACCCTCTAGGTATTCAGTTTTAAGATTTCCATGAATTTATCATTTTGGGAGAATACACTCTACATGTTTGGTAGCTCTGATGACGTCCGTCCAAGAAGTATTGTTCGTTGGGAAACGTCATAAGAGGTAGTTACACTCATTATGGGAGACACACTCTTTAGTGGAAATATCATGATATATAGAAGCACTCGTTACGGGAGACACACTCTTGAGTGGAGAAGATCACAATACACAGATAAGGATCACACCCAGGGCCATGACGGATACCATGACTCATATGGATTCGACATCTAGATGATTCACCAACAAGGTAAAGGATCAATGCCTGGTAGAGTTGGTCATGACGATGCCTGACTCTACCTAGGTTCATGACTGGATAGAGGATCTCATTCTGGGCCTCTCAAAGGGATGTTGAATCTATCATAGAATTTCATAATTAAGGGATCATACTCTTCTATAAGGAAATAATTACTGACCTCTAGGGGAATGAGAAGAAGGGGCACTAACCCAAACGAAATATGTCCAAGATACGGTGAACAGGAACACCATTCCATTTTTTGAAACGTACACGGCGTGTAGAAATGTTACACACCATGTTGTCAGACCGTGAGTATTACCTGTGTTCAATGGCCCGTGTCGTATGGCTGGTTGTGTAGAAATGTGATTACACTGCATGTAGTACAATGTACATGATGTGTCCGAGTGACTGGGGTTGTCTCCGTGTACGCTGGTCGTGTACCCGTACACGGTCCTCAACCCATGTACTTCAACTAGTGTAAATGATACATAGGGTGACCTATGTTACAGGCCTCACCTGGCCATGTGATGAAGTACACGCCATGTACTTCATCCCATATCCATGTATCCCCTGGATACACGTCGAGTTCTATGTAGCCGCCTCTGCCATGATGCATAGAGAGTACACGTCGTGTTGTCTGAAGCCGTGTAATCCATCTCGTGCCCGTGTACCTTCTAAAATACATGTCGAGGATCGGGAAAATTACAACATGTCGTGTGACCAAGGTCACACGCTGCGTTATTCCACTCTGACCCCCAAAACCCTAGTCACAGCCGCCGGTACTACACAACGTGTTATTTGGAAGTACACGTTGTGTATTCTGGAAATTTCCAGAATCGATGCGCCTCCCCGGCGCGTCTCCCATGCTACCCCGATCGTAAATCTGGTCATCCGATCACTACAAAACTCTGAAATCCAAGTTTCCCTGATGTACTGAGGTTGTCTCCGTTGTTTTAGGGCCTATGATTGGACCCAAAAAATGCATTTTGATCCACCCACACGAAGAACGATAATTCTCATACGGTGTCGATTCGTCATCCTTCTATTGTCGTCGCACCTCCAGCAGGTCGTCTTAATGTCGAATCTTCAATTTGGGTTCTTTTCATATCAAAATGGATGTGAAATGATCCATTGTTCGTTGCCCCATGAATAATGTAAAGAACGCTTGAATGAAAACGGGGAGGAAATCCATTAAGTAAATTGAGAAACAAACCTCCACCATCGTTAGTCACAACGTTGATCCTCTCTTGTTAGTAGGTTTAAATGGAGTATAATAAATAAAAATTAAACATTGATTTATTCCCCGAAATCATCCCATCAAAAACCCTCCATCAAAAATTCACGAATCCACAGATCAACTTGTTCGTGGTTGATCCGCGTTCATCGTTTAAAATCCAAAACAGGGAAGGGAGAATTGAAACAACTACCCCTACATGAAGAAGGGATTGATCACTGATGAAGGGTCGTGCTGCCGTTGTCATAGAGATCCTTCAACATCATAGGTGTAGCTATTAGCAGCTTCAGTCTATCATCATTCGTCGCCGAGAGTTTTTCTCCAGGGCTCCACAGATTCTCTAAAGCTTCCTCTAAAAAATTCATCAACGACCACCATTCGATTAACCAAAAAAAGGAAACATGTTTGGAATTAAAAAATATGATGTGGTATTAATGAGTCAAGCTTTCCATTCTTGATTCAATATGATGTGGCATTTATTAAATAAACAACTACCCCATCACTGCGCTGCAACAGATGTTTCCATATAAAAATAAAATAAAAATTGCGAATTAATTTTTATTTTTATTTTACTGAAAACATCGGAAAATTATCTTTTTCCCTCGACCCACATCGGTCGAGGTTAGATCTGTTCTCAGGTAAAGTCATCATCCTGAATTCAACAGTCCCCTTATATTTTTTATCTGGGCATCTGTTTGAAAAAATCCAAAACTACACACAAGTGCCAACTCACCTAACTTAATAAAAGATCTAACCACCATTCTGGGATTACCAGGCCTTAGAATGATGTGTCTTCTCAGAACATGGTCCCTTAAAAATCCCTTAAAAATTTTAAAAATATTTATAGAAAATCTGAGACATTACAATCTCCCCAACTTGGGGCTTTGGGTCCCAAAAAAGCCAAAACAAGACTACTCAAAAAGATGTGGGTAATGGGTATGGATTTGAGCCTCACACTCCCACGTGCTCTCTTGAAGATTCTTGAGCTGCAACCTAAAGCACATAATGGAAATCAATCTCCCATGAAGGATCCTATCATACTAATCCTCGATCTCCTCTGGGTACTCAGCAAAGGTCACTCCATCCTCGATGTTCAGCTCGCCCTAGTCGATGACGTGCGATGGATCATGCACGTACCTCGTCAGTTGTGACACGTGCAAGACATCATGTACCTGATTCAACAGTGGTGGTAGAGATATGGGTTACACCACCTTGCCAACTCTACACAGTATCTGGAAAGGTTTGATGAACCTCGGATATAGCTTGTCGCCCTGGCTAAATATATGTTGTCCTCGTCACGGTGAGAACCGAAGAAGGACGTGGTCTCCATCCTCGAACTCCAGAGGTCTCTTTCGTCTGTAAGTATAAGGATTCTCCTGGATCTGTATAGTATTCATCCTCTCCCGGATGATCTCCAACTTCTCAGTGGAAGCTCTCACCCACACTGGACCCATGAGTACTGACTCCCTGGGGTCAGTCCAGCAAAGCGGTGACTGGAAAGGTCTTCCATACAAGGCCTCGAATGGTGCCATACCAATAGTGGAGTGGTAGCTATCTGTATGAAAAATCCACCAGTGGTAGGTGGTCCTCCCAACTACAGACAAAGTCCAAGATTCAGGCTTGCAAAATATCTTCAAGAACCTGGATTTTCCTTTCCGTTTGACCATCTGTCTAGGGATGAAATGCCATGCTCAATCGTAGATGAGTCCCAATGTCCTCCTGAAATCCCTCCAAAAACAGGATTTGAAACATGCATATCGGTCCAAGACTACCATCAAGGGGACGCCATGAATCCGATTTATCTCCTGCACGTATAGGCATCCCAAGATCTTAATGGAACTTTGCTCTCAGATAGCTAGAAAGTGGGCCAACTTCGTGAGTGGGTCAACGATCGCCCAGATAGAATCATGACACTTGGGCATCCATGGTATGCCTATCATGATTTCCATAAATATTTCATCCCACTTACAGTCTGGAACATCCAGGGGTGAGCTTATCCCACTGGAATCTGGTGCTCAGCCTTCACCTGCTGGCATGTGAGGCATCGAGAAATGAACAATGCTACTACCTTCTTTATGCCTGACCACTAGAACTGTCGTCGGAAATCCTCGTACATCGTTTCCACTCTGGGATGTACCACAAAGGGTAATGTATGAAACTCCTTTAGAACCTCATGTTGTAACACCCCTTGTACAACATTGCATCCTCTGAAAAGAAGTACGTGCTCCCCACCTTGTGAATATCCATCAGGAGCATGTCCTATAGATAACTGAGCATGTAAAGCCACACAATCGACATCTCTTAGCTGCACCTCCCTAACCCACTGTAGGCGTGAAGGGGTGACAACCATCAACTTTAGGTAATCTATATCCTCTCTGTCCACGAAGGATAACTACAATGTGGCTAACTGCTCTGTCGCCTAACTCTACAACTGTGAGCTCGACCGTCTGCTAAGAGCATTCTGCACCTTTTTCCCATTCCCAGTAGTATATATGTTATCAATATCATAGTCCTAGAGGAACTATAGCCAACACCTCTGCCTCAGATTCATATCCTTCTGTGAAATGAAGTACATGAGTCTCTTGTGGTCAGAGTAGACGATGAATCACTCGCCCATATGGTAGTGTCTCCACATCATCAATGTGAAAACTACCATAGCCAACTCAAGGCCAGGGTCGCATAGTTCTACTCATGTGTCCAAAGCTTGAACGAACCATAAGCAATCACTGCCTGTCTCTGCATCAGGACGCAGTCATCCTCGGTCCCTAATGTGTCGCAGAAAACTATGTACTCGACACCCTCCTATGGTAGTCTCAAGAATGGGGCACTCGTCAAACTCTGTCTGAACTACTTGAAATCCTGCTAGAAGATCTCCTTCCACATGAAGGGTTTCCCCTTCCTAGTGAAGGCTGTCATTAGTGCTGCTATTCATGAGAAATCATGGATGAATCTCTAGTAATACCCTGCCAACCCAAGGATGATTAGAACCCATGTCATGATCCGAGGTGGATCTCATGCTAACATTGCCTCCACCTTAGCTGGGTCCATAGCTACTCCATCTGCTGAGATAACATGTCCCAGAAAGTGGACCTCCTAAATCCAAAACTGGCACATTGAGAAATTCCCATAAATCTGGTGCTCCTGAAGATTGTCTAGAACCATCCACAGGTGTCTCGCATGATCCTCCAATGACACTGAGTACACAAGGATATCATCGTTGAAGATCACTAAGAACTGGTCCATGTACGACAGGAAGATCCAGTTCATCAATCCCATGAACAATGTGGGGGAGTTCTTCATGACGAAAGGCATCACTATGTATTCATAGTGATTATAGCGGCATTTGAAAGTAGTCTTCGGTATATCCTCATCTTGTACTCGTAACTGATGATAGCCTGATTGATGGTAACCTTCTAGAACCACCGTTCCCATATCCAATGATCGAAGAGGCTGTTGATTCTCAGTAGTGGATACTTATTCTTCACTGTCACCTTATTCAGGCACCAGTAATCCATTAACATCCTCAAACTCCCATTGGCCTTCTTGGAAAACAAGACTGGGGCCGCTCAGGGTAAAATGTTGGGTCTTATGAAACCTTTTTTCTGCCAATCCTCTAACTGCACCCTCATCTCGGGATGCTCTACAAAGGCCATCCAATATTTTGGTGAGGGAATCAGATTCATCCCGGGGTGTATGTTGATGCACATGTCTATTTCCCGGTGGGGAGGTAATCCTGTAACGTCATCAGGAATGATGTCCTTGTACCCCGCCACTACTAATGGGAACTGAGAGCTCACAAAATCTACTACTCTAATGGTAAGGCTAGCTATCTCATGAGTGATCAGCTACACCATCATATGCATGATCCCATTCTGTGCTGCCTGGGTCTCCTTTTCTCTAGCCCTGGAAAACCTCGTTCTATCACCGCAGACACACCACACTCTTCGCCTAAAAAATCCATTATGGGAATTTAATGAAGATAACCAATCCATACCGAGAATGACATCGTAAATCCTCGACGCTACAACCAAGAGGTTCCAAATAAAACTCTCACCTCCAAGGGTAAGATAACAGTGTCTGCAAAGGTGTATGATAGTTGAGTCTCCACCCCTAGGTGTCTCCAAGCGTAAGGATTGAGTCAACTGTTCTACCAGAATCTCATGTTTTGGACAAGAAATGTGGCAATAAAGGAATGACTGGCACCTCTGTCAATAAGTATTCCAACTAAGGTATTGAAGACACATATCATACCTCGAATCTTCCGTGGAACCCCTTGGTCGTACACCTCGACTGCATGAATCTATCTACGCCCATGTCCCCTAGCTCCATAAGCCTGTTGCAGACCTCCTGGGAGTGGAGGTGGAAGGATATCGAAGCGTCTGCCACCACCTGTAGCTCTCCCAGCTCCTCTTCCATGTCCGCCGGGTGGCGGGGCTATTTTATCCATTCTCTGCCTCTGCCTTGGTTTTCCATCTACTGCTTATCTATCATCTCCTCGACGGGTTAGACAATATCTTGGAGATATCCCCTACCATCGCATGTGTAGCACCACTTCTTCCTAGGATGACGGGATCCAGTATGAGATCCCTAGACTATTGATCCACAATCCTAGGTCCTCCTCTGACGCCTCTCACGTCCGGATACCTACATCTGACATAGGATCCCGGCTACCGAGGTCTCCACACCTGTGGGCTTGCTGCTGAATATCATTGGTAGTCTCTGCTCCGCCAAGAAGCTCTCGATCACCAAAGCCCGCTTGAGCACTATAGAATATGTCAGAATGAATAGAGGCACAACACTAGCTCAGATGTCTTGTCGTAGACCTCGATCGAAGGTTCGAGCTCTAAAGTACTGATCCCTGACCATATCCATCGAGTACCGGGTGTGGTTGGTGAACCTCAATGAAGAGTCAGCTACCGTCAAACTGCTCATCTAAAGATATAGAAGCTCCTGGATGTGTATGAATCTCAGTTTAACTAGAGAGAATTCCTCCCTGAATAGTCTCTCGAACTCTTTCCACAAAAGAGACGCCTTCTCGTGGGTCTGTATGGTCAGACTCCACCATCGTCCCGCCGAAACCCTGAAGAAGTCTCACCCCTAGGATCACCATCTGGTGTGCTTGTGTCCTCACTAGATGGAAAACATTGGTCACCACCTCAAGCCAGTCCTCATCTACCTGAGGGTTGGGCTCACCTTGGAACCTGAGGGTTCTCTATCTCTAGAACTCCTGGAGTGTGCTTAGCCTATTCTCCTCGCTGATCGGCACTGCAAGTACCACGGGCTTCTCCACTATTGGTGGTATAGAAGGTGAAAAAACTGGTGGAAATGCCTGTGGAACTGGTCCCTATATCAAAGCCTCATCACTTAGGGGGTCATCCTTGTGATCGAGTTGCAAAATCCTAGCAGGTATGTGCTGCGGAGGCATCTTGTAAGGAAACAAGATGTACCTTGGTAAATGAGTTTATCTGGATAGTTGACACAAAGGATATGGAAAACACAACCCATTACTATATGATACATATCCCATTCTTTTATTTCCCCACAACTAGTATTTTCATGTACAGAGTTGAAAAAAAGGTTATCAGAGTGCTAGTGTATGGATACGTCAGCCGCCGCACCAACACTAGAGTCTAAGGCCGGAAAGCTGAGCTCAAAACACTGAACACTATTTCCCAAAACCAATCTCACAGACTCTTGGTCCTAAGGTAGAACTGACCAACCTTGATACCACTCAGTCACAACCTTTCCATGCAGGGCCCACGACGTGACTCCCTAAGCCCTCCACCAATTCGCCAGGGGTTGGTGACTAGCACTGAGTAGGCATATTACTACATGGGTGGCTTTTCCTAAACACCTGTACACACACACACATCCAATCCCATAAATGCTGAAATGTAAAAACCACTAAGGAAAAAAAATGAATGCATAAAACTAAACCCAATCAACAGAGTATGATGGAAAGTAATGTACTGAAAGTAAACTGGGCCATAATACAAGCCCACCAAAAACAAGAGTCTGAAAACTGCAAAGTCCAACCTATAAACACAAATAAGTACAAGGACTGTTGCTTGTAGCCGAAAGAACACCTCGTCCTGTAGGGAACATAGAAATATCGGTCCTATCCTAGTCCTCCCTAGACTCTGTCAAAAGGATTCTCTTCTACATAAGACATGACACATGCAACCAAATCCTGTGTAGGGGTGAGTATAACAATACTCAGTAGAGGACCCTGAAAAACACAAAGCAAGTACACAAAGGAAAGGCATAGTCAGCTCTACTCAGTATATGTCTACTGAATATATAATAGGAGATCACAATCCAGATACACTCAAAACCCAGACCCGTAGTCTAGATACATATCACACAACCTCATACCCCCTATAGGGATTCAGTTTTAAGATTTCCCTGGGATACTCATTCTTGGAGAACACACTCCATGAGTCTGGTAGCTCTGATGACATCTATCCGAGAAGTACTATTCATTGGTAAATATCATGAGAGATAGTTAGACTCATTACAGGAGACACACTCTTGAGTGGGAATATCACAATACATAGAAGCACTCATTACGGGAGACACGCTCCTGAGTGGGAAAGATCATGTTTCATAGATGAGGATTACTGCCAGGGCCATGGCAGATATCGCGACTCATCTGGATTCACCAGCTAGATGATTCACCATTTAGGTAGAGGATCAATGCCTGATAGAGTTGGTCACGTTGATTCCTGACTCTACATTGGGTCAGGAATTGATAGAGAATCTCGCTTAGGGCCTCTCGGAAGGATGCCAACTATATCACAGAAAGTCTTGCTGAAGGGATCATACTATTGTAGAAGGAAATGATGTCTGACCTGCAGGGGAATGAGAAAAAGGGGAACTAACCCAAACGAAAGTTTTCCATGATACAGTGAACAAGAGGACCATTCCATTTTTCAAAAAGTACACAGTGTGTAGAAAAGTTACACGCCTTGTTTTCTGACCCTGGGTACTACCCGTGTACAATGGCCTGTGTTGTACGGCTGGTCGTGTAGAAAAGCGAGTACACGGCATGTAGTACAGTGTACACACCAAGTCCAAGTGACTGAGGTTGGCTCTGTGTATACTAGTCGTGTGCCCATATTCGTTCCTCAACCAGTGTACTTCAACCCATGTCATCGGTACACGGGGTGGACCGCGTTACTGGCCTCCCCATGCCATGTGATGGAGTACACATCGTGTACATCATCTCATGTCTGTGTATCCCCTGGATACACACCGAGTTCCACATAGTCTCCTCTACCGTGATGTGTAGAGTGTACATGCCATGTTGTCTGAAGCTGTGTAATCCATCCAGTGTTCATGTACCTTTCAAAATACATGCCGAGCATCAGGGAAAGTCCAACACATTGTGTGACCAAGTTTAGATTCCTTGTGATTCCTCTCTAACCCCCGAAACCCTAGCCGCTATCACACATACTACATGGCGTGTTCTTCGGAAGTATAGATCGTATATTCTGGAAATTTCTAGAATCGATGCTCCTCACCGGCGTGCCTTCCATGCTTCCCCAATTGTCGATCCAGCCATCTGATCACCACAAAACTCCAGAATCTAACTCTCCCCGATGTCTTGAGGTCGTCTTCATTGTTTTTGGTCCCCCGATCAGGCCTGAAAGTGCATTTTGATCCACCCGCATGAAGAACTGTCGATGAATGATAATTCACGTATCATGTCGATTCATCATCTTTCCATTGTCGTCGCATATCCGATAGGTCATCTTAACATTTAATATTAAATTTGGGATCATTGCGTTGCAAAATTTATGCACAATGATCCATTGTTCGTTTCCCCATAAAGAACTTGAAGAACAGAAAGAACGTACAAAAGAAAAAGGGGAAGGAAATCCAATAAGAAAATCGAGGAATGAACCAACCCCGTCTTTCGTCATGGCGTTGATCCTCTCCTATTAGTAGGTTTTAATGAAGTAGAATAAAATAACACTTAAACATGGATTTATTCTGTAAAATCATCCCATCAAAAACTCTACTGAAAAAACTTAAGAATCTGCGGATCAACATGTTCGTGGTTGATCTGCATTCGTCGTTTAAAATAAAAAATAAGGAAAGGAGAATTGAAATAACAACCACTACCTCAATAAGGTATCGATCGGTGAAGAAGGGTCACACTACCGTCATTGTCGAGATCCTTTAACTTCATTGGCACAAAGATTCACAGCTTCAATCTGTCGTCGTTCATCACTGAAAGTTTTTCTCCAAGGCTCCACAGATTCTCCAGAGCATCCTCTCAAAAATACGTCAACAACCACCATTCGATTAACCCAATAAAAGGAAATGTAATTGACATTGAAAAATAAGTTGCAGTATTAATGATTCAATCACTGCTTTCTTGAGTCATTATGACGTGGAATTTATTAAGGAATCAGTTTCCCCGTCGCTGTGTTGCAGCGAATGTTTCCATATAAAAATAAAATAAACATTGTGAGTTTATTTTTATTTCTATTTTACTAAAAATGTACAAAAATTAATTTTTTCCCTCGACCCACGACGGTCGAGGTTATACCTTTTCTTAGGCAAAGTCATCGTCCCAGACACAACTGTGCCCCCCATATTTCTCATCCGGGCATCTGTTTGGAAACTTCCAAAACCGCGCACAAGTGTCGACTCACTTAACATAAAAAAATTCTGATCCACCATTCAGGGATCACCGAGACTCACAATGATGTGTCGTCTCTGCACTTGGTCCCATAAAAAATACATAATATATTTAACAAAAATACAAGGAAATTCTAATTCATTAAAATTTAAAATAATGGAATATCTCAAGATTTTTTGGGTGGGTGTAATTTATTGTAGAAATTAATTATTTAGGAGATGATGAGTAATGTTTGAATATTTTATAAATGACTAGAAATGGAAAAAAATAAATATAAATCATTTTGTTTCATCTATATAATCCTTGTGAATTTATATTAGCTGATAAGTTATTTCCCAAAATGTCTCCTTAGCATGGATAATATAGATTGGTAGTGTAGTGTAATCATATGTTGGGGTTATTTGGTTATTTTTAAAAGTGAAACATCGTAGTAATGTGGAATATAACCCAGCTTTACCATCCTAGTTTATATTGATTCATTAAATATTTTAAATCTAATCATTGATGAATTGATATCATGACCCATTACATGTGATTGAATATTATGACTTGTATTTGGTACCTATCACATTTTTTGTGGGGAATCCAGTTCGTATTATCTATTATCAATAAAATAATTATGGAAAAAATATATATTTCTTTTGTCATTGATGTATGGTATCATGGTAAATATACACATAAGTCAAGCTATAATGTGGATTTTTTAAATGATATTAGCCTATATTATTTTCTATGAAAAACACTTATTAATTTTTGGGGGTATAAAGTTTCATGGTGGGGAATATTTTGACACCCCAATGTCTATAGAATAATTAAATTACACTTATCAATTTTTTTCATGATATTTTTAAGAGTTTCTATTTTGAGAAAATTTAAAACATATGGTCGTTATGTTATGAATGAATAAAATATTGTGATTTGTAACCATGTATCCTAGACTTGTATAGGGGAGGAAAGATTCCAATGTAAAATGAACAACTATTGAGAAATTTCTCAAACCATGTGACCAATATATGATACATTCCCATGTTAACTATAACAGTTATCACATAACCAGAAAATGATTTTATATTTCCATTTACCTAAACTATTTTATTATCAAAGAATCTAAATAATAAAATTTTTTATTTTACACTGGTTGAAGTATTTTTAGCTTGACTTTCCACTTTCTCATTCAAAATTTCACGATAATTCATTTTAGTTAACATCTACCTCTTCCATTGTCCTCCATAAGAAAACAACTATCAAATATAACCAAATATATAATTTAATTGAAGGTTTTATATTTATTTATATTTCTAATCTTACCCTCTTTTATTCTTCAACATATTATTATTTTTACTATGACCTAATTTAGTATGTTGGATAAAATACCATCCATGAATTTGGGTAATTAAAATATTTCTATCATATTGGTTTTATAAAACCCCCTTACACTAATATATTTCTATTTTAAGAAGGAATGCTAGTTTTAAATGATATAGTTTAGTGTCTCTATATAACAAATATTTTTTTATTATCTACATATGGATTGAATTTTCATAGAATTATGTCTAATATATTAGTTCCCAAATAAATTTCCCTCAATTTATATATAAATGATTTACATATTCGCTTTAGAATTGTTTTTGATAAAGATGGAGTTTTAAATTATTACACATGTTATATCATAAAATCTTGTTTTACGCACCAAAATGTTTTAGGAAGTAACTATTTTATCATATTTTGTTCTAATGTATTTATAAATGATATTTAGGATGATATATAATTTTTATAAATAATGTTTCATCGTTATATATTAATTTCACCTTATTAATTATATCTTGACTATTAGTGGATGGTATTCATTTCTATTATTATTTATATGTACATCCCATGATAAAATTTATATATGTGATGATATTTCCTTATTGATGAATATTGTTGTATGATTGGGATTTATGAAATATTATAATGAAATTATTGTGATGTTTTTTTGGATAAATAGGATAGTTGATATTCTATATTAGATTGTGATCTTGGTAATGACCCAAATGAATTTAATTTGCTAATAATGGATTTCCACTTGATGAGTCCATGAATATAATTAATAGATCAATTCCTTTATGTTAAATATATGCCCATATTCATGTTATAAAAAAATACATTAGTTACTTCATTAGACTCAAGGTTTGAATACCATGTTGAGTTTATGGAATTTCATTGATATCGTCTTGATTATCTCTGTGATGTTTTACCATTGTATTCATTTTCATTTTAATTTCTCATATTCAAATTTTTATTCAATTATTATACACAATTCCCATTGTTTGTAGTAAAATTATAATTTGTTAGTTTAAAAAAATTTATATACGATAAGTTTTTTGTACACCTATTAGTAAAAAGAAATTTTATATTTCAATTTTATAATAGTGAAATGGTTTTCCATTATCAGCGGAGTTATGGGGATTTGTGGTAGAATGATATTGTGATATTTATCACACAATTTTTAAAAAACAAAATTTATATAGAGATTTTTATGTTTGATTAAATTAATGGAATTTTAATCACTTATTTTAGTTTCATAAAATGATGTGTTGTTCACTTTTTATGGGATGATGGTCGGATGGTGACCATGGGTTATGGTGTTATCATTTTTGTGAAATTTTAGAATATTTTGATTACTATGGGGTATAATAATATTATAAATGTTATAATTACCCTAAAATTCGTTTATTTATTTATCGGAATAAAAGTGTGATTCACTACCATTAGGTATTTGAAATACCCTAGACACTTATCATCTTATAATAGTCATCAGGAATGTGTGTTAGGACTTATAGCAAGTAGACCAAGGTGACCCAACTGATTGATCTAGCTTGTATCATTTTAATGATACATGCTTTTTTCTATTCCATCACTCTCCATTAAATTTAAGAATATTAATGAAATACTTCCTAAAAAATATATTTACCCTTTTGATGAATGTGATCATTTGAAACTAATGAATTTAATGGAATACCATTCCATGAAATTATTCTATCTTCAATTTTCCCAAATTCTCATTTACTCTATAGTTCAAAACCATATTGGAAGCTTCCCAACAATTTGTCTCCACTGAAGGAGGTTGAAAGTGCAATGATGGAGTGGTTAGAACTTTGAATAGAGCTTTATATTTATCCTTGTGAAGGGAGTGAAAACAAAATAAATAGTATTGTAAATCAAGCTGATTCCAATGTTTTTAAATTGTTAGTATTTGTTTGGAATATTGTTTTATAACCAATAAATAAAATTCCAAATATCAAGTACATTATCCTTAGGGATAGAGTTATTTCAATGGTTTCTAAAAAACTTTTGAAATAGACCTATTTGTATAAAAATATTCAAATAGTTATAATTAATCCATTAGTTTAGAGGAGTTCACCAAGTGATTCTAGAAACCATTGGAAAAATATATACCAATAAATTTAATGACCCATTGATATAAATTCTCATGACTAGTGGTTATTTATAAAAATTGGTATATTGTTATACAACATTTAACGAAATAGATGGTTTAACCCATTTACTAGGAAAAATAATCTATCAATCCTACACCCCTGCAAAAAACATACAATAAAAACATATCCACACCCAATAAAAATACATATTAAAAATGATAAACATATTGTATCTTTTGTATTAAATAAATTAATAATATAAATAAATTATTATTTTTAAAATTTAAAATCATTTTGAGTAATGAAATTAAATATATAGGGTTGGATGTATCATAAATATGTATCCTGAAATAGAGATAATCTATATCATGCACCAAAAAAATCATATACACCACTATATTCATGGTCATTCAACCATATACCTCCTCAAAAAAGTAATTAGGGGAATCATAATATAAAAAACATCATCATTTTTTTATAGGAATGTCCCTTACACTTATCATCACTTGGTTCATCATCTCCATTTCCAAGATCATCATATAAGGAGAACATATTCAATATAATGTATTGAAAACCATATAAAATATAAATAAATTGATATAAATATAATTATAATCTTTTTATGAACCAATTCAGGATCTCCCCCTCTTAACTCTCCAATAACCTATTATTTTCTCTTAACCTTCTTCTTCATGACCCTATAACAACTACTTCTCAATACTAATAGACGATTTTCAATATCATGATGTTGGTAAATTCCTAGTGGTAATTATTGAATTATTGGTTTGATCTTGGATCCTCTCTCAGTTATTCTAATATAATACCTATAATAAATGATTTTTTAGGATAATTTCAACTCCTTATTTCTCATCAATAGAAAAAGAACACACTATTGTAATTATAAAATTAAAAAAATATCTTTTTAAAACATTAAGGAATATAAAAAAATACATTGTTTTATTTCATTTAGAGTACTCAACACTTCCTTTAATTTTCATCCTACTTGAGAAAGAAATTAGTATTAAGATAGATTCCCTCTAGTTCTTAACACCTCTTAATAAAAAAGTGAATACATATAATAAAATAATGTTATATAATTTTTCAAATGATATAATAATTAATAGTAAAAATTAAATCATCAATCTAGATGTTTCATATTTTCTAAATCAAAAACAATTTTCGAATTCTCAGTTTTTTTGAATGAACTTTTTTTTCTCCAATTTTCTATAATGGTCATTCAACCAACATTTTTAGCATTATTTAATGAATTATTATATTATTTTTTTCTATGTGATTTTCCTCTAAAATAAATTTATTATATTAAGATCCAAAGTGATAATAGAAATAATAGTCATTTTAAAAAATAATATTCAAATTACAATAATATCATTTACCTGTAAATATTTTAAAAAGATATAATATTTTGATATTAATTGAAAAGAAATTTATTTAGGGAAGTTATAACCAAAAAATATATAGAAACTAAATTAGACAAAATATTATATAAATAAACCTAATATTCTTTCCATAACACATCTAATTCTATAAATATCCTTTGATTAATCTCCAATATGTCTCTGGGAGTCTAGTTTCATTGTGTCACTATATTTGAAAAAATGACCATATAACTCTTATATTATCCCATATATTCACCATGATTTGATTTTCTTCATTTAATTAACCCATAATATGTATATGGTGGTTCCATATGTCATTTATAAGAGTACACATTCCCAACCTAATAATAGTATAACTATATTTGGAAAAAATAAAATATAAATATAAAATTATTACATTTTTAAACAAATATAAATATATTTTAAGAATATTAAATATATATTTATATACATATAACTATGTTAGGTAAATTTTTGGATTTTATGGGTCCTAAGGATTTAATGGTTTGGTTTCATATTCATTTTAGTGGGATCTAATGTATATCGATGATGATCAATATGTATTAGAATATTTGAATGCACTAGATTGAAAGGGAATGAACATAAAATCCAATATATATTTGAGACATATGAAATAGATATGGTATATAAGCTGGTGGAAAAATGATATTAATTATGAGGAGCATGATCCATCATTGTACAATGAAATGGAATTGGAGAATCCTAGATAGTTTAAAGTAGTGTTGACAACATAGGTAGTATGCATATCCTCTAAGTTGCTATATTATCTATTGGATAAAAAAGTGTGCCATGTTGTATATCTGTAAAATGATTTAAATGTGGATAGGCATGATGAGTTATACTAGTACCATTAATAAAATCAAACATTGATTTTTTAGGATGGTTATTATTATTACTCATCTTGTTGGAAAAATTTATATCATGGATGATGATTTTGGATAAAAATTTAAAAATTATTAATTAAATGAAATTATATGTCATGTAATTGATAAATAAATATTTGAAATACTCTACTCACATATGGAACTGAAGAAATAATTTCCATATCCCTCGTGTTTCTTTCATTTTTGGACATCCTCTTCCAGAATATCCATTTTATATTTTTAATTTTATTCATTGATAAAATAAAAATTTAAATTAAAAATTATTTTTAATTGGAAATTGAAAAAATACATAATAGGTTACAAGATATAATTAATGAAATATAAATTTTCTTGAAAAACAAGTGATATATTGCAACCAACCAAAAAGTTCAAATATTGGGTAATGAAATAAAATCATTAAACCAGGAATAATATTTACAATGTATACTAATTAGAATTATAAAAAATAAATAAAGATATAAATAACCTATTGAATGTGCACTACTATTTAATTATTATTTCTGAAAGCTCTGGATTTAAGATCATATAATATCTATAATCACTAAGGAGTTTAATATAACTTGATATGTACATTTAATGATAACATTAATGTTTTAATGCTATATTTTTTGAAATAGAATGGCTTACATAAGAGTTACTTGACATATGATAATCATAATGGGTTTGTATTTATGAATGTTTTTTTGGGAACAAGGATTTTTAGAAATAAATAAAGTAATATTTATTAAAAAATGTTTCTTAATAACTTTTAGAAAATTCTAAATGAATAATTGTAGTGGTGGTCTAATTGGCGAGGTGTTGATATTTCATTTTTATGATTAGTGTGTTAAATTAAATATTTTTTTCATTGTAAAAAATATGAATGAATATGATCTTAGTAATTTGTAAAACATTAATGTCCGGTTAATTATAATTGTAATTTATTCTACTTAAATAATTTTCTTTTATTATTTGGAATGGATAAAAATAATGTTCCCTAATAGGTGTAAAATAAGCCTTTTAAAAGATATTTTTCTAAAAAAATATGTGATACATGGGATTCCTATTATGTGTTAATTTATTTAATGTTTACTTGAATGTGTATTCATTAATTTTAGATCAATTTTTGTATCCAAGTATCATTATTTATAACATAATTATTAAATATATGTTTGTCTATGGTTAAATAGTATTTTTCATTAAATGTTTTGGGTTATAAATCATAAAACTATTGAAAATTGATCTTCTTAATTTTAAGAAATAAAAATACATTTTAAGTAGTTTATCAATTTTTTTATCATTTTGAATGGAAAAATTTGTTTTGAAATTAATATTCTTAGAATTTTTTAATTTTTAAGAAAATTACAGTTATGAAATGTTCAATATTATAAGAAAAAGGTTATAAATTCTACGCATATTCAACATGATAAATATTTTGGTTGTTTTTGTTTTAATAATATAATTTTATAAATATGAATTTTATGTTGTTGTGGTTTTTTTATGTTTAATCATTATTCAATTTCAAAATATTTATGTCTTTTATGGTATAATGTTATAATAAAGTGGTATAAAGTATTTTTCTGGTATAATGTCAAGGATAAATATATCATTAATTCCTGAAATATATTTTTGTTGAGATGCTTTGTTTTATGAAAAAATAGAAAAAGTAATTTCCAAAAAGTCTTCTGAGTTGTATTTTTTCCCTTATAAATTATTAAATGTTGTTTTCTAAGTGTTAAAAATTGGGTCTGACGTGTACATTAAAATATAAAATTTTTAATACAAAATTCTCAAAAATATATTCATTTTTGTTTTATAAGTGATCAATCATAATTTCATAATCATTTCCAAATTGTAATGTCCAAATTAAAATGATTTTCATCATTATATAACATCCACAAAATTTAATGTTCTTCTATAATTGGAATCATGTGGTTTTCCCAATTTAATGACATTTATAAATCATATTTATATAGTATTTATTGGCTTGTATATGGATAATGTATATATGTATACATTGTAAATAATGGTTTTGTGTATATAAATATATTTCATGATTTATTTTTCTTTCCATAAGAGTGTTTAGATATATTTGGGTAATTTTATTTGAGTTCGAATTATATTCAGCCAATATAATTTTACAATTTATAGATTCCAGTTTTCAAACATATTTATAACTAATAAGAAATTTTGTAATTGTAAGAAGTTTATATACACATTATAAAGTCTTATTATTGGTGTTTTAGGATTATTTATTTATAATATGGGTAAATTTTTTAAAAGAAATAAGGAAAATTGAATATTAATGAAATTTAAGTGTTTTGAAATAGGTATTGGTGAAAATTGTAATTGGATCAACCATGTATCATTAAATTTAATGTATTTTTATATTTATTTTCATGTCATTTTTAAGGGGTAAGTGGTTAAATGAAAAAAGGAAACCTATTAAATATGTATGTCTATGATGTATATAGGCCCAAACATAAATTCCATTCTTTAAATTAGAAATTTACATTGTTTGATCTAGGTTAATTCCTATTTGGTTTTGTTTTTTATTCAATCCATTCTATTCAAGTACATTGGGTTTATTATGGTCTTGGTTTGGTATAGTGTTTTCATCTTGTATCACTTTATTTTATTTTTTTACATGTAGGTTTTCTCTTTTTTCATCAATTTTATTTGGTATGGGTTTATTTGAATTTTATTAAAAATTAATTGAAAAAATCTAAATATAAATGAACATGTTTGTTAAAATTAAATGATTTTAAATTAATTGAATAAAATAAAACAAAATTTATTAGAATATATGATAATAAATTTATTTTCAGAATTTTGATTTCCTAGTTGCATATAATTCAAAATATTGATGATTGATAGAGAAAATATTTTCAATTAATTTATATTGAATATCATTGTTTTAAACCCACAAAATTGTTCCTCTAAGATGAATTGTTTTATTTTTTTGATAATGTTGTTATTTTGAGCTGAATAGTTAAAATTGGCCATTTTGGATTTTTAACAATTTTACATTATTTCGGTAGTTTGGACATAACATTATCTACACTGATCCAAATTGAAAAATCCTTTCTTTTAAAGATTATACACATCAAGTTCTTCATTTAATATATTTGGACCAAAATCTGAATCGGCCATATGGAAGCTCAAAAGAAGCTCACAAGTTGGCTCAAGAAAACTGTTTTCAGTTCTGCCTAGTTTTGATGTGGGATCCATAACTCTTCCACTATGGGCCCAAAGCTTCCGACATTCGGTGGGTGGATGCGCACGGAGTTTTGGAGCATCTTTAATGAAGTAATCACCGAGTGAAGTGGCCATTTATGGGGTCATTAAAGCACCCTAATCCGGAGGATTTCGTTTTGGAGAGTCTGACTGGACAGAATAAATTCTCATAGTAAAACGGCCATAAAGCTCGGAATACATGTCCACATCCGCTGAGATTTTGAGGGGACACGGCCAAGGGAATTATGAACAACATTCAAGAAGGTCTCAACGCGTGAAGATGTCATTTAATGGGGCTAAAACGCGTTGACATTAGGGGGAAACATTCTGGCTATAAAAGGAGGAGAGCTCCACCCTCTCAAAGCATCCATTCTCCACCCCATTCCTTCTGGGACACCAAGAAGGAGAAATTTTCATCTTTCTCTTTTATTTATTTTCTTTTTTTCATTTTTTTGTAATGCCTTATTCTTCCCCATTCAACTCGATTACCCTTACCATGGTGGGGTAAACTTTTGGAGTGATTGGGGAAGGGTTGGTTTTCTACATTGTAATGTTTGAGTTCTTGGACGCAATTGAATAAATTTCATTCTTCTTCAAAGTTGTTTTCAATTTATTATAGCGGATTTTATAATCAAGTGCGATTGTTCTTGAATATTAATTCCGTTATTTATTTTTTCCTTGGTAAAATAATCATAATCTCCCTCCACTAATTTCTGGTTTATATGCGATGGAATAAACCAGGAATTAGTGGTGAAGTACTCGACGATCGCCAGTACATGTAAATGGTGTAGTGAATGTTCATGATTGTTTGGGAAAAACAAAACCCGATCGGGTATTGCCCATTTCAATTAAGGATATTCAATATAACTATTTTACACATAGAAGGAGAGTTGACCAAACCGAGATCTTGGTAAGGTTTTCTCTCACAATAACAATTTCACCAAGGAAGTGGGAGGAAACGATTGTGGAAACTCACTTTAATGAACTAAGAAGAATAGGTTTGAATTAAATTTAACAAGGATAGCATTATAATTAGGAAACCGACCCCGACCTAATCACCCTTTTAATTTCATATTTTTTCGATCATTTGAATTTCACATTTCCTTTCCCAACATTTTACCCCCGTTTTAAAGTGACAACCCGTTTTGTGTGAACTCCTCTTCGGGAGACATCCTAGGTCAACTACATTACTACATTTTAACTTAGGAAATAATTGTTTTGCCACACCCTACGAAAGGCATGCGTCAAACTTTGCGTCGTTGCCGGGGAGGCAGTGCAACAAAAAAAACAAAATTGAATGACCCGCACCTCAAAAGAACCATTAATTGAATTTGATCCAGAAATTGAAATAACATTAACCCAACTAAGAAATAGAAATCTACCAGAAATATTTGAAGAAATATATCTCTCATATTCAAGTGAAACTCTTAGTGTTCACTCTGAACCTAAAATCCTGGCTATAAATCCCAACCAAACCCTGCGTGATCTATGTGCACCACAATTTCCCATTCAAAACAACCAACTAATTGCACCCACTGAACCAAATGATTTTGAATTACGTGTAAATATGATTCCTGTGCTTCCAAAGTTTCATGGTCTTGTAGGAGTAGATCCAAATCGGTACATGCAAGAATTCAGATACACTTGCTCAAACTTCAGGCCAAGAGGAGCACCCGAAGACCAATTTCAGTGGAGGGAATTCCCCTTCTCACTTGAAGGAACAGCTAAAGAATGGTTGTACAACCTGCAACCAGGGGAGATCAGTGATTGGGAAGACCTAAAAAGAAGTTTCATGCAAAGATTCTTTCCCACATCGAGGAGCACTGCCATCAAGAAGGAGATTTACATCCTACGGCAATCAACTGGAGAACCCCTCTATGAGTACTGGGAGCACTTCAAGAAGCTATGTTCCAGCTGCCCACATCAAGAAATGGAGAAACACCAATTCCTTATCTTCTTCTATCAAGGACTTATGGATAATGATCGAAATCTTCTAGATGCCTCATTAGGGGGGTCCCTGATTGACAAGTCTCCTGCAGATATCAGAATACTAATTGAGAAGATTGCTCAAAACTCACAACAATTTGGACTAAGAGGAATGGGAACCAGGGGGATACATGAGGTAAAAACATCTGATTCATCTACATTTATTGAAACCAAAGTTGATGACCTTGCATGATTAGTCCGTCAAATGGCTGTAACACAAGAAAATGGACAACAAGCTTCAGCTCAGGTATGTGGTTTATGTTATTCTTACACTCATTATACTGACCAGTTCCCTGAGATATAGGGGACAGAATACTGTGCAGCGGCCTTTCAACCAAGACAATTCCAACAAAATCAACTGAAATCCCAAAAAGGATATGGGAACCAACAAAACCAGATGAGACCATTTAACCAGCACCCCAGTCAACCTCCTTACCACCAACAGCAATACCAGAACCCCCCTCCCTTCCAGCAATCTTATAAACAGCCCTTCCAACACCAACAATCTTTTCAGCCTCCACCATTCCAAAGAAAGACATATGAACAACCATCCACCAGCACACAACCTTCTGTGGAACAACTACAATCCATGTATGAGGGCCTAGCAGATAAGGTTGACAAGCTAGCAGACACAGTTGGAAGTCTTGTTGAAATAATGTCCAAGAATCCAGGGAAGCTTCCATCCCAAACAGTGCCAAATCCTAAAGAGAATGTCAGTGTAATCATAACAAGAAGTGGAAAAGAAATCCCACCTCCATCCAACCCTGACCCTGAAATAATACCACCTATTCTGAGGGATAATGATTCAAAAAGTCTTGTGAGAATCCACCAAGAAGATGAAAAGGAAGAGAAGGAGGAGAAGGATATGCCACAGAATAAGAAACAAGAAACACCAATGCAAAGAAAACAAAGGGAGAAGAAATAATTACCCCCACCATTTCCAACAAGGATGATCGAATCAAAGAAATTGCATGAAGAAGCACTTCAAAAAGAAATTCTGGACACCTTCCAGAAAGTGGAAATCAATATCCCCCTACTTGAAGCTGTTAAACAAATTCCAAGGTATGCAAAATTTTTGAAAGATCTTTGCACCAAAAAGAGAAGGCTTCATGGGAATGAAAGAATCAACTTGGGAAGAAGTGTCTTAGCCCTTATCACGCCACAGATTCCAACCAAATATCAAGATACAGGGACGTTTTCCCTTCCATGCACCATTGGTTCATTAAATTTCACTAATGCTTTGTGTGATTTAGGTGCTTCAATTAATGTATTGCCTCACTCGGTATACACTTCTTTGTAGATGGGAGAATTGAAGCCCATAAGAGTGGTGGTCAAGCTTGCAAACAGATCCACAGTTTTTCCTGTAGGAGTTTTGGAGGATGTCCTTGTGAAATTCAAAGATCACTTTTTCCCAGCTGGCTTCTACATGATCAATATGGAAGAAGATAGGATCACATCACATTCACCCATCATTTTGGGGAGACCTTTCTTGAATATAGCCAAAACCATCATCAATGTCCACGAGGGGACACTCACCATGGAGTTTGGAGAGAGCACTGTCCACTTCAATATTTTTGAATCCATGAGGCATCCATCAGATGATCACTCCCACTTTTCTCTTTCCCATGAAGTTGGTGCTGAACCAATTGAAGAATCAGGTATGCTCTATGAATTCTTAGACTTAAGAGAGACTTCTTCCCTTGAAAATATCATTGAACATGTGGATGCTGAAGATGTTGGAGATTCTGACTTCATGTGGGAGGAAGAGGTAAAATCTGATTTCTTTGATGATTTGTTAAATAATGAGGAAGATGATATGGTTTCTTGTGTGCAGGAGGTCCAAAATTTGGAAGAAGAAAACGTCAATTTAGTCTCATCCCTTGAGAATCCCCCTAACATGGAACTCAAACCACTCCCCAGTGATTTGAAATATGTATACCTTAGGGAGGGAGAGAAACTACCAGTGATAATTTCTAATAATCTTTATAAAACCCAAGAAAAATCATTGATTGAGATTTTGATAGAGAATGTACAGGCAATAGGATGGAGATTAGGTGATATCCCAGGAATTAACCCAAAAATATGCTCACATAGAATTTTTGTTGAGGGAGATTCAAAACCTGTTAGACAGCCCCAAAGGAGACTGAATCCCACCTTGATGGAGGTTGTGAAGAAGGATATTGAGAAGCTCTTGGAAGATGGGATCATCTATCCCATTTCAGATTCGCAGTGGGTCAGCCCTATTCATGTCGTTCCAAAAAAAACTGGCCTGACCACTGTGAGGAATGAAAAGAATGAGTTAATCCCTATGACAATTCAAAACAGCTGGAGAGTTTGCATTGATTTTAGGAAATTGAACTAGGTCACTCGAAAAGATCATTTCCACATCCCTTTCATTGACCAGATGTTAGAAAGATTGGCAGGGATAACTCATTATTGCTTTTTGGATGGATTTTCAGGTTACTTCCAGGTACCCATTGGTCCCGAGGATCAAGAGAAGACGACATTTACATGCCCTTTTGGTACTTTTTCATATAAAAGAATGCCATTTGGATTATGTAATGCTCCAGGTACATTTCAGAGGTGCATGGTGAGTATATTTTCTGATCACATAGAAAATTGCTTGGAAGTTTTCTTAGATGATTTCACAGTTTTTGGAGATTCCTTTGATCATTGTTTGAAAAATCTGGAAAATGTTTTGAAAACCTGCATTGAAAAAATCATGTTTTAAATTTTGAAAAATGTCATTTCATGGTTCAAAGAGGAATTGTGCTTGGTCATGCATTTCCCAAAATTGAATTGAAGTGGATAAATCAAAAATTGAAGTGATAAATTCATTACCTAACCCTACTTGTGCGAAACATGTTAGATCATTTTTAGGACATGCAGGATTCTACAGGAGGTTTATCAAAGATTTCAGTAAGATTTCTCTACCTCTCTCTAGATTACTTTTGAAAGATGCTGATTTTGATTTCAATGGTGCATGTGGGGAATCCTTTGATGAGTTGAAGAAGAGATTGATTTCACCACCAGTGATGCAGCCTCCAAATTGGGAAGAACCATTTGAACTAATTTGTGATGCCTCTAACCAAGCAGTTGGAGTAGTCCTTTCTCAACGAATTGAGGGCAGACCACAAGTCATTTCATATTCCTCGAGAACATTAGATTCGGACCAATTCAATTATACAACCACAGAAAAAGAGTTCTTTGCAGTTGTTTTTGCTTTAGAAAGATTTAGATCATATCTTCTTGGAACTAAAATCACTGTGTTTTCTGATCATGCAGCTTTGAGGTACTTGATAAAGAATGTTGATGCTAAACCAAGGTCAGTGAGATGGATGATACTACTGTAGGAATTCAATATAGAAATCAAGGATAAGAAGGGATCTGAGAACCAAGTGGCTGATCACTTAAGTAGACTACCAAACACTGCTGAAATTGAAGTTCCAGAAAGAGACCCACTGAATGATCAAATTCCAGGAGATCAGTTGTACTTGATTGAAGGAGAAGTGCCTTGGTATGCTGACATAGTCAATTTTCTGGTAACATCTCAGGTCCCATCTCATTTCAATTATCACCAAATTCAAAAACTAAAATCTGAATCTAGATATTACATTTGGGATGATCCATTCCTTTGAAAGATTTTCAATGATCAAGTAATAAGAAGATGTTTACCTGAAAGTGAAGTTAAATATGTCTTTGATTTTTGTCACACTTTAGCTTGTGGAGGCCACTTTGGACCTCAGAGGACAGCAAGTAAGGTTTTAGAATTTGGAATTTATTGGCCCACCATTTTTAAAGATTCTCATAAATTTTGAAAAATATGTGAAAAATGTCAGTTTTCAGAAAATATTTCAAAGAGACAAGAAATGCCCCAAATGCCATTGAATTTTTGTGACATTTTTGAAGTTTAGGGGATAGATTTTATGGGACATTTCTCGATGTCATTTGGAAATTATTATATCTTGCTTGCAGTTGATTATATTTCCAAATGGGTGGAAGCAAAAGCAACCAGAACTGACGATGCTAAAGTTGTTTGTGATTTTGTCAGGTCTAACATATTTTGTAGGTTTGGAGTGCCCAGAGAAATCATCAATGATCAAGGGACCCACTTCTGCAATTTGAGAATGGAGACATTGCTGAAGAAATATGGGGTGCATCATAAAACATCAACTCCCTATCATCCACAGACTAACGGGCAAGATGGAGTTTCAAACAGGGAAATCAAGGGAATTTTGGAAAAGACAGTTAATCCAAACAGGAAGGATTGGAGCCAAAGGTTGGATGATACCTTATGGGCTTACAATATAGCCTACAAAACCCCGATTGGAATGAGTCCATATAGGCTGAATTATGGGAAAATCTTCCAACTACTTGTGGAATTGGAGCATAAGGCGTATTGGGCTGTGAGGAAAATGAATTTGGACCGTGAAAGTGCTGGGAAGGAGAGAAGATTGAAGTTGCAAGAGCTAGATGAAATAAGAAGGGAAGCATTTGAAAATTCAAGGATTTACAAAGAAAGAACAAGAGTGGCCCATGACAAGCTAATCCAACCAAAAGACTTCTCTCCTGGAGACAAAGTGTTATCATTCAACTCAAGACTCAAGTTGATGCCAGGTAAACTTCATTCCAGATAGGAAGGTCCATTTATTGTCAATCATGTATATCCTATTGGTGCTGTTCAGATTATGAAGAATGGAGAGTAGGATCCATTCACTGTAAATGGACATAGGTTGAAGAAATTCCTTGGGACCCTACAATCACAGCCATAGGAGGAGATCACGCTCCTCCAACCTATTTATCAATAAGATCCATCAGGTTGTACCTATCCTTCACATTTTCTTGCTGTTGTGATTCAATTAGAAATCTTATTACATGTTAAATCCACTTAAATGCATCGAGGACACTGCATCATTTAAGTGTGGAGGATTTTTATTTGATGTTTGTTTTCAAAAATAAAAAATAAAAATAAAAAAATGTGTGTTTTCAAAAAAAAAATTGTGTTTATTTTTCAATTTTTGGTGTGTTTCTGAAATTTTTGAGCTGAAATGATTATCAATTCCATTTTTGAAACCCATTTCAATGATTGAACCAATCTATTTCATGAAACTTATCTTAAATGAATGCTGAAATAACTTTGTTTCAAGTCCAAATATTTTGGAAACTCATGAAAATTACACTGATTTTTGAATCTCATGCCATATTTCACTGTCTATATCTTTTAAATAACTTTCTGGTGAGGCTTCTAAACCATTTTTGTCATATTCTTTTCATTATCCTCATTTCATGAGAGAACCAGACCATGCTTGCTTTAACCAGAATTTGATTTATTCCTTTCAAAACATGAGGGTTGGGGTATGTGTGTTTTAAATGACTGATGAATTTATTTTGTTTGAAGCCCCCTTTTCAAAATAATCCTTTTCATTATGGCCCACCTTTACATTTATCCTTCACTGTAGCCCCTAGTAGCCATGAATTGCCTATTAGGTTAGCCACATTACAAGCCAATTTTCCCTATCATACCTGCTCTTGAAGTAAAATTGCATGATCTAGTTGAACTTAAGTGTGGGGGAAGATGTCTTGTGGTGTACTACCTCATTTGGTTATACTTTGGGTGGAAAATAGATTGTGGAAGAGATGTGTGTGTTGCTGAAAAATTATTCTGTTGAAAGCTGTGCCTTTTCTGGAGCTTTTATGACAAGAGAAGCTGTGCCTTTCTGGAGCTTCCAATGTAAAAAGAAAGCTGTGCCTATCTGGAGCTTTAAAAAAATTATGTTTGAAAATATTGAAATGTTTTCTACTAAGCTGATTGAATGATTATGGAGCCTATTTTCAACAAAGGGGAAGTAAAGGAGACAATATTTGAGTGAAAACTAGAATCTTGCAATTTTGCTTCAATAAGAGCCAAGCCTTCCTTTTTCAGCCTCAGAACTTTTAACATATAAATCCTACCAACCGGAAGCCACAGAACAACCCTAAAAAGTCCTCATAAGAAACACATGTCCTTGACTCACATCGGGTGGAGAAGTAGGAATTTATCAAACCTATGGTGACTCTTGTGTGAGTTTGGATGAGAAAAGCCTTGTTCAGCCTTTACATTTGTGAGATGAGAGAAAATTCATGTGAGGTAGGTGTTTTGTGTGCATGAGATAAGAAATGAAGTGGAAATATATTAAAATCTTAAATGGAGAACTTGAAATAACAGTTTTTGATGAGGCATGATATCTTTTTGTTTCTTGAAATTGATTTGATTGATCTCATTGATATGTGTTTTGGATTTGATTTGATTTGATTTTCACTTGTCCAGGAGTCCAAGTGCTAAGTGTGGAGGAATTTATAGAGAAAATATTTTCAATTAATTTATATTGAATATAATTGTTTTATACCCAAAAAATTGTTCCCCTAAGATGAATTGTTTCATTTTTTTTGATAATGGTGTTATTTTGAGCTGAATAGTAAAAATTGGCCATTTTGGATTTTTAACAGTTTTACATTATTTCGGTCGTTTGGCCATAAAATTATCTACACGGATCCAAATTGAAAAATTATTTCTTTTACAAATTCTACACATCCATGGATTCATTTAATATATTTGGACCAAAATCTGAATCGGCCATATGGAAGCTCAAAAGAAGCTCCCAAGTTGGCTCAAGAAAACTGTTTTCAGTTATACCTAGTTTTGATGTGGGATCCATAACTCATCCACTGTGGGCCCAAATCTTGCGAAATTCGGTGGCTAGACGCTAAAGGAGTTTTGGAGCATCTTTTAATAAGGACGCACCGAGTTAAGTGGTCTTTTATGGTGTCATTAAAGCACCCTAATCCGGAGGATTTCATTTTGGAGAGTCTGACTGGACAGAATAAATGCTCATAGTAAAACGGCCATAACTCTCGGAATACAGGTCCAAATCCGCTGATATTTTGAGGGGACACGTCAAAGGTAATTATGAACAACATTCAAGAAGGGCTCAACGCGTGAAGATGTCATTTAATGGGGATAAAACGCGTCTAAATTCGGGGGAAACATTCTGGCTATAAAAGGAGGAGAGCTCCACCCTCTCAAAGCATCCATTCTCCACCCCATTCCTTCTGGGACACCAAGAAGGAGAACTTTTCATCTTTCTCTTTTATTTATTTTCTTTTTTTCATTGTTTTTTAATGCCTTCTTCTTCCCCATTCAACTCAATTACCCTTACCATGGTGGGGTAAACTTTTGGAGTGATTGGGGAAGGGTTGGTTTTCTACATTGTAATGCTTGAGTTCTTGGACGCAATTGAATAAATTTCTTTCTTCTTCAAAGTTGTTTTCAATTTATTATAGAAGATTTTATAATCAAGTGCGATTGTTCTTGAATATTAATTCCGTTATTTATTTTTTCCTTGGTAAAATAATCATAATCTCCCTCCACTAATTTCTGGTTTATATACGATGGAATAAACCAGGAATTTGTGGTGAAGTGCTTGATGATCATTAGTACGTGTAAAAGGTGTAGTGAATGTTAATGATTTTTTGGGATAAACAAAACTCGATCGGGTATTGCCCATTTCAATTAAGGATATTCAGTAAAACTATTTTACACATGGAAGGAGAGTTGACCAAACCGAGATCATGGTAAGGTTTTCTCTCACAATAACAATTTCACCAAGGAAGTGAGAGGAAACGATTGTGGAAACTCACTTTAATAAAATAAGAAGAAGAGGTTTGAATTAAATTGAACAAGGATAGCATTATAATTAGGAAACCGACCCCGACCTAATCACCCTTTTAATTTCATAGTTTTTCAATCATTTGAATTTCAAATTTCCTTTCACAACATTTTACCTCCGTTTTAAAGTGACAACCCGTTTTGTGTGCACTCCTCTTCGGGAGACATCCTAGGTCAACCACATTACTAAATTTTAACTTAGGAAATAATTGTTTTGCCACGCCCTACGACAGGCATGCGTCAATGATATTTATAACAATAAAATCGTAAATTAAATTATTATTAATTATTTTTAAATATAAAAAATATCATTAAATAAACTAGATACAACACAACCAGGTTTTTATATTTACACATTAAATGTTTAATCATAATTCATTAGAACCCATGGTTTAAATTGTTTTTTTATGTTTGGTATAAGTTTTTTTTGATGATATCTATAGTTGAAAATACTATAATTGACTAATTTGTTTTATGTTTTGTATCTAATAAAAATATATTAAAATCATTCAACATTTCATAAACATGGTTTGACCCAAAATCACTATAATGAAATGGTCAATAGTATAGTTTCCCATTTTGGTTTAAATTATATTCTTAAATATACATATATTTATAGTGTTAAAAAAATTATTCTTATCATGTTTGAATGATAAAAAAAATTATAAGACTATTTCAATAATACAAAAACATGGCCTTACCATTTATATTGAAATAGTTTTACCTTAACTCAATATATAACCACCAGTAACCACCTTTAAAGTAATTCCATTCTCATTACTTCTTTTTGTAATGGCCTGGACCTATTCGGTCCATTCCTTTGTGTAAATATGGTGTTTGAGGTGTTCTAGGAGGTCATGGTTACTTATCCCCAACACTTTTCCAATTTTCCCTTTATGTGAATAGTAGCATTGGTGACCATTGGTGAACAGTTACAACGGTAGACAGTTTTGAACATTGCATCGGTAACCTTCTATGAATAGTGCCAATGGTGAGGTCCAATGGTAACCTCTCTTACCTTTTCCAAATTTCCAACATTATGAATAGTTTCATCGATGAACAGTTATATCGGTAAAATCTAACATTAACCTCTATTTCCTTTTCAACATTTTGAATTTTATGAAAAGTTCCATTGGTGAACAGTTCTATTAGTAACAACTAATGGTATCCTCTCTTTCCATTTCCAAATTTCCAATTCTATGAATAGTTCCATCAGTGAACAGTTCTAACGACAACCTATAATGGTAACCTCTCTTTCTTTTGCCAATTTTTCAATTCTATGAAGAGTTCCATTGGTGAACAATTCTTTCGGTTACCTCTAACGGGAACCTCTCTTTCCTTTTCCAAACATCCAATTCTATGAATAGTTCCATCAGTGAATAGTTCAATCGGTAACCTCTAACAGTATCCTATCTTTCCTTTTCCAAATTTACAATTCTATGAACAATTCCATAAGTGACCAGTTCTAACGGTAACCTCTAACGTTATCCTCTCTTTCCTTTACCAAATTTCCAAATATATGAACAGATCCTTTGGATAAATGTTATATCGGTTACCTCTTTTTCCGTTGCAAAATTTTGAGTTCATGAACAGTTTCTATAGCTTCCTACAGTTTTTCCTCGTTGATATTTCCTTTGATGCAAAATTCGTTTAATTCCTTATTTTAAGGACACTATGGCTGATTAAAAGGCCATAACTCCTATATTAATTATTCCTAAGGCTTGGGATGTTTTTACATGGTCAAACTGCATTATTTAATGTGATCCTCTTTTAATAGAAAATTAACTGTATGTTAAACCGACACTCCATTAAATCTCCAAAAGAGACAAGATATCTTCATCCCTTGTTCTTCATCCTTGTTCTCTAGTGCGAGATATTCGAACCTTTCCCTCATTCCTATAGGAATCCTGAGATCAAACTATTCCCCATGTATGTGTTTCCTGGACATCCTTCTTGGCCCAAGTGAACAACCTGTTTCGATGCAACCATACAGTATCAATAAATCTCTGATATAAGGTATGTTTTATCATCGTTCTTTTCGGGTTCATCTTCTCATGTTTCTCCTTTACATATTATAACTTGTGATCTCCATGCTTCTAATGGAGTTTTCTATTGTTTTGGTTGGTACAGTTGTATTGTGGCATCCTTGGGTGGATGTAGTTGCCATGAGATGAGGTTATCATGATTCATTGTGCGGACCATTCTGAAATAACTATCGTCATGAACCGTTTGAGGTACGAGATTCATTTCTTCTCTTTTATTTTATGTCCCACTATATAGTTAGCATGTTTTATACCACTAGATCATAATGGAATTGAAATAATAAATATTTGATCTGGATAATTAAATTGATATCGATTTTATGTTATTGACTTTTGTTTTTATAGATAGTGTGATATCTATGCTTGCCCTTATAGTTGGTTGTTCTTGACGGAAATTTGTAAAGAACATAAACCAAAATTATTTGACAATTGTATGGATAATGATAAAGAGGCATGTAAATGAATCTGGTTCTTCTTGTTCTATTTTGATGTAAACAATAATGTTGCATTTGGCATGTTTAATTATTTGTGATAGCTTATGGTTTAGATTTGACAATGTTGGATCCTATGATTAATAAATCGGTTAATCCAAGAAGGATTAAAAAATTAGTTTTTTGATAAAAGGTAATTCCTTGTGGGGTTCAGAGTTACCCTCTTTCACTACTGAAAAATGAACATATCCCCAATGTTTTGGGGAAAACTGTGGGTATAGTTCTGGGATAAAATACGTATACCCACGGTTATGAAAAACGGTGGGTATAGGTTTCTCGTATGTGCGCGAAAAATGTTTTTTCCCCATGGGAAGGAATTTTTTTTGGTGGGAGTCATATACCCAAGGTTCTACCCTCTATACCCATTGTTTATATGACTATATTTGACTATATATATATATATACACACATAAGTGATGTTTGGGAAGTGGTAAGATGCAGTGTTTGTAGCGAAGATGTTGCAGGATCGAAACCTGCTGCCCTCATTCTTTTAGGATTTCTACCCATGGTTTTAAAAACATAGGTAAAAGACTTTGACAATGTGGAAATTGTGTATGATGCATTGAAACAGTGGCATAATAGCTATACCCACGGTTTTGGAAAACTGTGGGTATAGGTTTGGGACCTATACAGACACCCCCACTAACCATGGTTCCCAAAACCATGGGTATAGGCTATCCCACGGTTTTGGGGGATATACTCACGGTTTCAAACCATGGGTATTGGTCATTTTTCCAATAGTGTTTATTGTCAATGTTCCAAGTTCCATATTGTTAATATGTTTGTTTTCCTACTACTTGTGTTGTAATGTGATCCTGGATGGCTATTGTGATATGAGGGGCCAGAGAGGCCCGTTGATTGTGGCAGCAGATGACACCTAGGGTGGTGAGATGCATCGTTTTATGTATGTCGGTGTTTGGGAGGACACTAGGGATGATGTAATGGGTTGTATGTGAATGTTTGGATGCTTTCAGATTCTTTTTGTTTTTTATGTGATTTACTTCTCCCCACTATTCATTGCAGCTTGTCTTACTTACCCTTCCACCGAAATATGCAAAGACGCGTGGGGTATTCCACATGATTTCTATGTTTAGCTTCTCAAGGGAGGATGGTTCAACGCTCTTGCTATATGTGACAAACACTCGACGGGTAGTACATCTACTCACCATGTTGATCCCTGTTATGTTTAGAAGCATGTAATTTTTTTATAGAATGCCTGGGAATGTGGAAAAGTATTTTTGTAAAGAATAATTTGATAAATGGTGTTAACCCATGGGGTTGGTGATTACTGGAACATTATGATGTGGATGTAATTTTGAAGGAGCAGAGTACATTAGGTTTGATGCTAATGAACATTAATGTGGAATTGGTACAAGTTAATTAATGTTTAAAGAATTAATTAACGTAAAATGTAACTTATAAAAATGGAATGAAATAATGTATTAATGATATTTATGTTGAGTCAAAAGTCCTATTTTGACTTCTATGTTTTGTTTTGGAAATCACAAATGTTTTGTTAATCGTACTGACCATAATGATCGTACTGATAATGCTGATCGTGCTGACCATAATGATCGTACTGATCATACTGATCGAACTGACCATGTTGATCGTACTGATCATGCTGATCGTACTGACCATAATGATCGTACTGATCATGCTGATCGTACTGACCATAATGATCGTACTGATCATGCTGATCGTACTGACCATAATGATCGTAGTGATCATGCTGATCGTACTGACCATAATGATCGTACTGATCATGCTGATCGTACTGACCATGCTAATCGTACAGATCATGCTGATCGTACTGACCATGCGTATCGTACTCATCTTACAGATCGTACTGATCATGCCAATCGTACAATACTGATCGTACTGGATATGCAATTTTCATTGACTCTGCTTCTCATATCATTCATTACATACTTGTTTTGTTACTTTGTCAAAAACACATGCTTCATTTAAATCGTACTCATGATTATCTTATTCATATATATTGTTCTAACCAATACGATATCGTTGAGTTATTTACAAACTAATCAAAACGATGTCGTGCTTTCTGTTTCAATATGACCGTTATGATGCCAAGTGTCCAAGTCCCTCCGAGTTTTTCAGAGAAATATTACCGTTGGAGGAGATGTGACCGTTGGAACCCGAGGCCTATAAATAAAAGGTCATTTAAAGCTGAGAGAACAATAGACAACAGACAACGAGAGTTTTGGAATAACTGCGATGCTCTACTTCAATTAAGATTCTAGAGAGAGATGATGTGACTTCTCTCATGCTGTGTGCTTTTTGTGTCCGATCATTGTATCGAGGGCTTTCAAGTAATTGAAAGACAGAGGAGCCGATTACCTACAAAATCGAGGGCTTCCTGAGATAGGTAGATAGACGGTCCGATCATCGTATCGAGGGCTGCCAGGGATAGTCAGACAAACAGTCCGATCATCGTATCGAGTGCTGTCGGGGATAGGCAGACAGACAGTCCGATCATTGTATCGAGGGCTTACCAAGGTGTTGGTGAGACAGACCTTTTATCCTAGGTGAAAGTATAACCCTTCTCTTTGGGTCAAAAGAATTGTAATACTTTTACATTTCCGCTGTTACTTGTATTAGAAAGGAAGTTGTATTGTTTCTTTTCTTCTTTACATATTCAATTGTAATTGTTTCAATTACAATAATTCTATAACATATTGTATTGATTGATTCTATACGCTTTAAGGTAGAATCATTTATCTTTATATTACTCTGATTATTGTGTTCATCTTGAATACAATTGTTTTACATTACATTAGTATTACATTTCATCATACCTTTTATATTCAATACAATTGTGGGTGTTTGTATTTGTATTAGTTTAAGACCTTTTAAACTAATCTCTTATGTGCTAAAACTCAAAGGTTTTTAAACCTACAATTCACCCCCCCTCTTGTATTGTTCCATATAATATACATATACATATACATATTCAATCCAACAATTGGTATCAGAGGAGGTTTTCCACTGATTTGTATTTCTTGTTCTATTTTTACTGACTACACTAACTTGTGGAGTGGAAAAGTTTTTTATTAGATGACAGGAATGAATTTTGGGTCAATAGACAATCTGAATCCTTTTAGACCACCAATCTTTGATAGAAATTATTATGAGTACTAGAGAGATCGTATGAAGACTTTTGTGATCAATACTGGTGTAGATAAGTTTATAATGCTTACTGGAGGTTACAAAATTCCAGACAAAGAAGTCAGTACTTTTACTAACCAAGAGAAGCAAGAATATCAACTGAATTACAAGGTACACAATACTTTATTATGCTCTATGACCAGGAATATATAAAGTCAGATATCTTCATGTGAAGCAGCCAACTGTATTTGGAAGAAATTGGAATTCACTCATTTTGGTACATCCAAGGTTATACAAACAAGAAGAGCAATGCTTCGAGCAGAGTATCATGGATTTGTTTTTTCCTATGGAGATCCAGTATGTAAAGTGTAACAAAGGTTTATGACAATTGTGAACAGCTTACAATCTATGGGAGAAAAAGGTCTTGATGATGAAGCTCTTGTTGATAAGATTATAGATATAATTCCCAATGAATGAGAGTAAAAAAGGACAGCTATTGATGAAAATAGAAAAGTTTCCCAGATTTCTCTAGATGAACTCTTTGGAAATCTTCTACAGCACGAAACGATAATGAAGAGAGATGCTGATTTCAACAAGAAGAAGAATGGGAATAGAAGTGTAGCCTTTACATCTAAGGATAAAACACCTGAAAGAATTACAAGATCCAAAGACAAGAAAGTTATATCTGATTCAAGTGATTGTGATCTTTCGGATAATGAGTTGGCCAATCTTTCTTGAAGGATGAACAAGTTTGTGGGAAAGAAAGACTTCCAATATAGATTCAAAAAGAAAGATAGGAAGGATAAGAAAGATTCAGAGGTAACTTGTTATGAATGTAAGAAAGCAGGACATATAAGGCCTGATTCTCCTTTACTGAAGAGGAAAGACAGAAAGGAGAAACACCCTCAAAGAAACAAGAAGAGTTTTATAAGACAAAGAACGTCTTAAAGGGAAATGATACCTGGAGTGAAAGTGATAGTGATTCTTCAGATGATTCTTCAGAATATGAGTCCTCAGGACAGTGTAATATTGGACTTTTAGCCAGATTACCAATTGATTATCATTGTCTCATGGCTAAGGTACACAATGCTGAAGCTATTACAAATGTCTCTTTGAATTCAAATTATACTGATAATAGATATTATGAATCCTCAAATGATGAATCTTTATCATCAGAAGATGATACATTACCTTCTTTTGAATAAGTATCTAGATTTTCCAAATTACTTGAAAATGAAAATTCTAAACTCAAGAAGAATCTTGAGAAAGAAAATTCTATAATTTCAATCTTGACTAAAGAAGTATCAGATCTTTCTAACAATCTTGATGTGAAAACTTCTGATTTTGAATGTATTTTAAAAACCCTTTATAAAGTCAAATATAATAAGGATAAACTTTCTAAGGACCTCGAAACTGTGTTTTCAAAGAAAAATGTTTTAGAGCGTAACTCTTGTTCAAAATCAAATGTTTTGGAAAATAAGAATTTTGTTTTAAAACTAAAGTCCGAAATTTTTTCCTTGAAAATTTTTTTGTCAAACTTTACTCATGGAAAGGGAAACTTTGAAAAGATGTATTCTCAAATTAGACCTTTGAGAAATCGTTCTGTTCTTGGTTATACTCATTCCAAACCTGTTTTTAGTAATAACTATTTTGTTCCTAAAAAACCTCTTTTTGTTCTAAGTTTCAATGTGGAGGACACTGGAGAAGAGATTGTTCTCTTAACAGAACTCAATCTTTAGGATTTCATAAATCTCATTTTGCAAAACAAATGTGGATTCCTAAAATTCTTTTATCTAATCCTTCTAGATCCAAACAAGTTTGGATTCCGAAAAACTAATTGTTTCTTTTTCAGGAAAATGAGAAGTGTACCAATAAGAATATTTGATACATGGATAGTGGTTGTTCTCGACACATGACTAGAAACAAAGATCTCTTTGAAAAGGTTACCAAAACAAGAGGTAGAAAATTAACCTTCGGAGATAATGCTCAAGAAAATATTGTTGGTATAGGTAATATCTTTTTTCTTGGAAAAGTTCTTATCTCAAATTTTTTGTTTGTTAATGGTCATAGGCACAATCTCATCAGCATAAGTAAATTTTGTGATGAAGGTTACCTTGTGAATTTTAGAAATGATAAGTGTCTAGTTCACAATTCCAAGGATGAGTTCATTCTATCTGCCCATAGGCAAGAGAATGTTTACACTATTAACTTAGAAGACCTTAGGAGCCAAAACTTACCCTGCTTAAGTGCAATAGAAGACTAATCATGACTATGGAATAGAATATTAGGACACTGTAATCTGAGAAACCTTAGTAAACTTTCAAAGAAATGACTTGTGAAGGGGATACCAGATCTTAGATATGATTCTTCAAAAGTCTGTGATCCTTGTCAATTTGGCAAGCAACATAAAACTAGCCTTAAATCAATTAATGAAGTTTCAACTTCTAATGCATTACAGCTAGTGCATATGGATCTTTTTGGTCCTACACAAACTGGAAGCATTGGAGGAAAATACTATGTATTTTTTTTAGTTGATGACTTTACTATATTTACATGGGTCTACTTTCTCACAAATAAATCTGAATCCTTTTCGTATTTCAAAACTCTTAGAGCCCAAGTTAAAAATGGGAAAAACCTAACATTGATAACTATTCATAGTGATCATGGTGGTGAATTTCAAAATTCAGTTTTTGAAACTTTTTGTAGTAAGAAAGGTATTACTCACAATTTATAAGCTCCAAGAACTCCACAGAAAAATAGTGTTGTTGGAAGAAGAAATCGTATTCTTTAGGAAATGACTCGAACCATGTTGAGTGAATACTCAATTGCTAAGCACATCTGGGTAGAAGCTGTTAGTACTGCCAGTTATACTATAAATTTTGTTTTAACTAGACCATTTCTTAATAAAACCCCTTATGAGTTATGGACTGGCCGAAAACCTAAAGTTTCATACTTCAATGTTTTTGGGTGCAAAGTATTCATTATGATTACAAAAGATAATCTACACAAATTTGCACCAAAATCTGATGAATGAATATTTCTAGGTTACTCCACAACTTCTAAGGCTTATAGAGTTTTCAATAAAAACACTTGTACTGTTGAGGAAACAGTACATGTGAAATTTGATGAATCTGATCCTTTTGTTTTCAAATTATCCCAACCTATATCCTCAGATGTGTTTTCAAAAACTAATTATAAACCTTTGATAGAAGATCATTCTGATAAGGATAATATTCAAGAAGATACTTCTAAAAAATTTACCTTGGAAGATTTTCTACCATATGTTGATGAACAGGTTTTACAAAACCCAAATCATTTGTTTCTTAGGAATCATCCCAGTGATAACATCATTGGGGACGTAAATCAACCTGTAAGGACCAGAAATTCCTTAAGAAATGAAGTATAACATCTTGGTTTTCTTTCCCAATTTGAACCTAAAAGTCCATGTGAGGCCTTAGGTGATGATGATTGGATCAAAGCAATGAAAGATGACCTAAATGAATTTGAGAGGAATCAAGTATGGAATTTAGTTGATAGACCTAAAGAAACAACTATAATTGGTGTAAAATGGGTTTTTAGAAACAAATGTGATGAAAATGGAATCATTGTAAGAAATAAAGAAAGACTTGTTTCTATGGGCTATAATCAGAAAGAGGGAATATACTATAAAGAAACATATGCTCTTGTAGCTAGACTTTAATCAATTCATATTCTATTAGCCTTTGTATCATACTTTAATTTCAAACTATTTCAAATGGATGTAAAATGTTCTTTTCTGAATGGTTTTGTTCAAGAAGAAGTTTTTATCGAACAAACTCCTGGTTTTCAAGACCCAAAACATCTTGATCATGTTTTCAAACTTACCAAATCCCTATATGGTCTTAAACAAGCCCCTAGAGCATGGTATAATAGAATTACATGATTTATTTTACAAAAAAATTATATAAAAGGTACAGCAGATCCAACCCTTTTTATAAAAATGGAAAATAAAAATGTTTTGATTGTTCAAATCTATGTTGATGACATCATATTCAGATCAGCTCATAAATCTTTAACTGATTCTCTCGCAAATTTAATGAAATCTAAGTTTGAAATGAGTATGATGGATGAGTTAACATTCTTTTTTGGTTTTCAAATTTCTCAAAAACCAGAAGGAACATATATATCTCAACAAAAGTATATAAAATATTTACTCAAAAAGTATGGTTATGACAAGACTAAAAGTATTAGCACTCCAATTGGTACCTCAAATACACTTGATCTTGATGAAACTGGGAAACCAGTAGATCAAAAAATCTTTAGAGGTATGATAGAGAGTTTGTTATACATGATAGCTAGTCGACCAGAATTAATGTTTTCTGTATGCTTATGTGCAAGATATCAATCTAATCAAAAAGAGTCTCATTTAAAAGTTGTAAAGAGAATATTTCGGTATTTAAAAGGCACTATGGATTTAGGTCTTTTTTACTCTTCTGGGAATGATTTTGTTTTAAAAAGTTTTTCAGATGCTGACTTTGGTGTTTGTAGAATGGATATAAAAAGTACATCTGGAACATGTCATTTCTTAATAGATTTTCTTGTTTCTTGGTCTTGCATGAAACAACACTCAGTAGCACTATCCACTGCTGAAGCTGAATATGTAGCAGCTGGAAGTTGTTGTGCTCAAGTATTGTGGATGCAACACACACTCACTGAATATGGATTGAGTTTATCCAAAACTCATATTCTATGTGATAATACTAGTGCCATAGCTCTTAGTAAGAACCCAACACATCACTCTCGTGAAAAACACATAGATGTTATGCATCACTTTCTTAGGGATCACACAAAAAAAGGAGATATTATTCTACAATTTATCGGAATGCAAGAACAACTTGTTGACATTTTTACAAAACCTTTATCTTCCTATAGGTTTGAGTTTATAAAACAGAAGCTAGGAATGATTACATTAAAATAATCATTCATATCTACCTCATGTTTTAGAATTCTCCTAACATTAAATAACTCCCTTTGAAAGGGGGATGACATTTCTTACTATGTTTTTATTTCTTACTATGTTTCTTTTTATCTTATGTTCTTTAATTATTTACTCTCTAGGTTTGTGTTTTTGTTTTTCTGTTTATCGTATTGAAAGTTTTATCGTAATATATACCTATTTGTTTATCGTATTGATAGTTTTTTTATATATACCTTTCTGTCCATCATACTGTCCGATGATGGTAATTATTTTCTATTACATCATACTGTCTGATCATGGTAATGAATTTCTTTTCCATCATATCGACGGATATTGGTAATGAATTTCTTTTCCATCTTATCGACCGATCATGGTAATGAATTTCTTTTCCATTGTATCGACCGATCATGGTAATGAATTTCCTTTTCATCGTACGACCGATCATGGTAATGAATTTATTTTCCATCGTATCGACCGATCATGGTAATGAATCTCTTTTCCATCGTATCGACCGATGATGGTAATGAATTTCTTTTCCATCGTATCGACCGATGATGGTAATGAATTTCTTTTCCATCGTACTGACCGATCATGGTAACGAGATTCTTTTCCATTGGATTTTCAGTTAATGGTAACGACTTTGTTTTCCATCGGTATGAAGATCGATAGTATTCTTTTACTTCGTACATTTGTGGTTTCTTCTGAACTTTACTAAAACCAACAATAACCTTACGTTCTCCAACATGTACTTTCCATTTTTTTTAAAAAAAAATTCTTTTGTTTTTAATCCTAAACATTGATATGTTTTCCTCTAATCTTGACCGTAGAAGATCAACGGTCACCCCTTTATCGCCTATAAATAGCCCCCCCTCCCCAAACCCACATCGTTTTTTTTTTCAGGATCCACGTCCAAGCTATGCCTCATTGTTTTAAGTCATTGTACGATATTTCATCGGCAGCATCCCTATATCTCAATCTTCTTCCAACACTCCTACCGATATGTCCTCAAAGTATTTCACTGAAAAAGACCTTTTAAAGGAAACGTTAGTTTCATGAGACTTCTATGATTTATATGATTCTACAATCAATATGATTATCTTGTTTCAAGGATGGGATCATTTGTGTGTTGAAAGGCCTGTTTCTCAAGATCCGGTTCTCTTTGATGATGTTTGTCAGTTTTATAAAACTGTATCTTTCGACAAAGACATGACTATTAATTTTTCTGTGTATGATAGAAAGCTATTTATGTCTGTGAAACAAGCGGCACATTTTCTTAATTTCCCAACAGAAGGGGATTCTTTCTGTCCATCTCACAAACTACCATAGGAAGTCTGTACGTTTAATAGAGAAAGTGCTGAAAAGTCTTTGTTTGTTATAAATGAAGAGAAGAGGAAAGTGGCTCATCTTTCTCCAGACAATAGATTTGTGGCATTATGGATACAAGGTTTTCTTATTCCAAGAAAAGGGGTTATAGAAACTTTGAAAGTTTCTGATATCTTCATGTTGGACTATCTTGTCAACATGAGAAAAGTGAATCTCATGGGATATGTTTTCGAAAAAATTCAGAATGTAAAGTCAGGGGAAATCAAATCTCATTTGATTATGTATCCAACCATTCTTACAATGTTTATTATTGAGAGTATGAAGTTTTGAAACATTCCTTTGAAAGGAAAGTTGATAGATCTAATACCATCCCGGATTAGAAAAAGTACTATGAAGAAGTTGAATGTTTGTTTCGATCATAATTCAAAACTTTTTGTTTGGGATGTCGAAGTTGAATCTCCTCAGAATCAATCAGCACCTATGACAGCCAAAGACATTCAATCTGCTAGTTTTACTCAAAAGCCTGATCTTCAAACTAGTTCAAATCCTATGAAGAATCCAAAGTACAGTAATGTGGTTGTATCCAAATTGAGAAAGGATAAGGAGCAGAGAAAGGAAGGTGATCCAAAGTTCGGTCTTGATCTTACTGAGGTTTTTGCAGAAAGAATAAGGGTAGAGGAAACCCTTAAAGCTGAAAAGAAAAAGAAGACTATTTTGAAAAGAAAGGCTCAAGACATTGATATCTCTAAAGTTTTGAAATTGGTTGAGGATGCAAGTGCTTAACTAACGGAAGAAGTGCATCAAGAACCCATCGTAGAGAGTCTTCCGGAAAAAGAAAAAGGGAAAAAAATGTTAGAAGAAATAGAATAAGGGGAAGAGGAGGAAGGATATTTTATTTTATAATTCCTTCAGACATCGAGGAAGAGTAAGGAGGAATTGGTTCAAAAGCATAGTGAAGGTGTTCAACAACTTCCTCATACCGATCAAGCACTTTTTCAATCTTCTGAAACTCCGGATAGAATTTCGTCTCATGTAAAGCAAGGTTCTCAATCCTCTCATACTAAAAAAGTTATTGTCATTAGTGATAAAGTGGAAGAATAAAGAAAGCAGAAAAAAAAGCAAAAGGAAAATAGCCAGTTGTTGACTCAAGCCGATCAAATGAACTGGCTTCGTTCGATGAAGATACAGATTCAGAACACACAATCTCTCTCAAGAAGAGTGATTACATTGTCCATGTTTTGAGAAGGGTTGAGAAGACCATTCCATATTTCCCTAGGATGGAAGGGAAGATTTATTTTATTAATTACAATCAAAAGAAGAAGTTTGGATCTATAAAAGAATTAAGAAAGAAAGTTTTTTCAGTTGAAGCTGATTTTAAAGTTCTTTCAGAAAGTTCGGTTGCTCAGAAGAAGTCCTGCAACAAGATGACCAAGTGGTCGTAAAAAACAGAGAGCTTAGTAATTGACCATGAGATAACAATTGAAGATATAAGAAGGTTGTCATATGATCTTGCAATTTCTTTCAATAAGCTTGACAGAGAAATGGTTGAAAGGTTGAATCTTTTGTCTTCCCAACAAGCCGATGTTCCTTCAGTAAAAGACTTGCAGGAGAGAATGAATGCCTTTCAGGCTGAGTTTTAGAAAGTTTCATCTTTCAAAGATGAAATAGTTCTCTTGATGAAACAGAACTCTGGGTTATCCAAAGATAAAAATAATCTGCAAAATAGAATTGATACTCTTGACTAAGTAATCAGAGTTCAAGAAGAGACAATCAAAAAACAAGATCAACTCTATGCCGATCAACAAGACCTTCTCAGATCTCAATGTGATGAAATTTTTGTAGACAAGAAGGAGATCAAAAAGATGAAGGCAGTTCTTCATGAGTTGATAAAAAGGAAAAGGAAATAGAAAACAAGTGACTTGTATTTGTTCTCAAGTTTAGTGTTAATTTTTATCGTAATGAAATTTCTTCTATCCATTGTCTTGTGTTTATTTTCTAACTCTTTTAGCCAATTCAAGTTTACCCCTTTCGTTTTTGTAAATCAAAAATGGGGAGAATGTTTATAAAAGGGGAGAATGTTTATAAAGGGGGAGAATTCTTTACAACACTCTTAAGGAAAATCTACGAATAAAATCCTTGGGAAAGTCCATACCTAAGGGGGAGTTAGTTATATTCAATTTATTATTCAAAAGAGTTTCCAATAACTCAGGGGTAGAAGAGTATTTCTTTTAGTTTTTATTTTGTGATTTGTGCTTTCCAAAAAGGGGGATATTTCTGAGTCAAAATTCCTCTTTTGACTTCTATGTTTTGTTTTGGAAATCACAAATGTTATGTTAATCGTACTTACCATAATGATCGTACTGATCATGCTGATCTTACTGACCATAATGATCGTACTGACCATGTTGATCGTACTGATCATGCTGATCGTACTGACCATAATGATCGTACTGAACATGCTGATCCTACTGACCATAATGATCGTACTGATCATGTTGCTCGTACTGACCATAATGATCATACTGATCATGCTGATCGTACTGACCATTATGATCGTACTGATCATGCTGATCGTACTGACCATGCTGATCGTACTGATCATGCTGATCGTACTGACCATGTGTATTGTATTGATCTTACTGATCGTACTGATCCTGCCAATTGTACAATACTGATCCTATTGGATATGCAATTTGCATTGACTCTGCTTCTCATATATTACATTACATAATTGTTTTGGTACTTTGTCAAAAACACATGATTCATTTAAATCATACTCATGATTATCTTATTCATATATCTTGTTCTAACCAATACGATGTCGTTGAGTTAGTTACAAACTAATCAAAACGATGTCGTGCTTTCTGTTTCAATATGACCTTTATGATGCTAGGTGTCCAAGTCCCTCTGATTTTTTCGGAGAAATATGACCGATGGAGGATATGTGACCGTTGGAACCCAAGGCCTATAAATAGGAGGTCATTTGAAGCTGAGAGAACAACAGACAATAGACAACGAGAGTTTTGGAACAACTGCGATACTCTACTTCAATCAAGATTCTAGAGAGAGATGATGTGACTTCTCTCATGCTGTGTGCTTTGTGCATCCGATCATTGTATCGAGGGCTTTCAAGTAATTGAAAGACATAGGTGTCGATTACCTACAAAATCGAGGGCTGTCGGGGATAGGCAGACAGACGGTCCGATCATCGTATCGAGGGCTGCCGGGGATAGGAAGACAGACAGTCCGATCATCGTATCGAGGGCTGTCGGGGATAGGTAGATAGACATTCCGATCGTCGTATCGAGGGCTTACCAAGGTGTTGGTGAGATAGAACTTTTATCCTAGGTGAAATGAAAACCCTTCTCTTTGGGTCAAAATAATTTTAATACTTTTACATTTCTGTTGTTACTTGTATTAGAAAGGAATTTGTATTGTTTCTTTTCTTCTTTACATATTCAATTGTAATTGTTTCAATTATATTCATTCTATTACATATTGTATTGATTGATTCTATACGCTTTAAGGTAGAATCATTTATCTTTATATTACTCTGATTATTGTGTTCATCTTGAATACAATTGTTTTACATTACATTAGTATTACATTTCATCATACCTTGTATATTCAATACAATTGTGGGTGTTTGTATTTGTATTAGTTTAAGACCTTTTAAACTAATATCTTGTGTGATAAAACTCAAAGGTTTTTAAACCTACAATTCACCCCCCTCTTGTATTGTTCCATCTAATATACATATACATCTATATATTCGATCCAACAATTTAAATGGTTATGTGCGTATAGGATACCTATTCTTAGAAGTGGCAGCCCAGAGTCCGAGAGACGTTAGATGCAGTTGAGTCTAAGACTAGGTTTTTTCCATAGTGTGGTTGTGAGCTATAGTATATCTTGTACGTTTTGTGTTTCTATATGATTCTCCACCCCGTGCGTAAGGGAAACTGACACCCTGGGGATTCTGAGCCCTAGGGGGTGTTTTCCCCAACATTCTGGTTGGAGGATGAATGACTGACTACCCCCTTTGACCTCACTCTCTTATCTTGGTAGATTCTTGTGCTGGTATGCACAATGGTTAGTTTTCCACATATATGTGTGTAGAGGGCTATAATGGCTTGTGGTTATTCACACACATATATTTTGGATATAATATCATATGGCCTAATATCGTTGTAATGTGTATAGGTTGTGATGGCTTGAGTATCCTTACTCGGTGTATGGGCTGTAATGGCTTGAGTTATAATACCTGACATATGATACACGTTATGCTAGCTATGGTGGATCCCAAAAACTACCTATTTACTTTCATGGGTGAATGTGGTGGTTCTGTTGCATGAGGTGCATGTTGTGGTGCTTCGCCCAGGTGTCTGTTGGAAATCCTTTTTGAAGAGAGATGCTTAGGACGTGCAACATATGGGCAAAGTGGAAAACCTGTGGGGAATTAGTAGCAGGGTTCCCTTGATATTCTTTATTATATAATATACTCTTTTATGCATTACATGCTGAGAGTAGCCATGGTGAGGTTGGGAACATAGTATACCTATTTAGGTGACATGTTAGATTCACTTGTTGTTCACTGTGCTTTAGCATGATTTCTTTAAATTTTCACGAGAGGCTTCAGGGAGGATCCTACTGAGTATATTGTTCTACTCATCCTATGTATATATAAAATGTTTTTCAGGTCACTTGGATTATGTTGGAGATCTAGTTGGTTTCTACTAGGTTGGGGTTGCAGGAGCTGTTCGGGCTTGTGGTTCTTGCGGTTTTTACTTCCTTTTGGGTACTTGCAGTTTTCCCCTTCCAGTTAGAGTACTTTTGCATGAAATTAAATATGTTAACTTGAGTTTTCTTTTATATTTCATCTCTGATTTGGAGTTCGTTGGTGTCTATCTTATCTCTATCTTCCACATGTGTTCTCTTATAGGGTAATGCCTCCCATTTCTGTGATTACTATACCCTCAATGTTAATCGCCAACCTGGGGCCAACCAGAGGTGTGAATATGGGGTCATTATCTCCCTTCTCACATTGTCTACATAGGAAGGGTAAACTTTGTGGGGAGGGGGTCATGAAAGAGTTGTATTAGAGGTCTGGTTGAGGGAAAGGATGGAGTTTGGAGGTAGGTACACATGTGGTTTCCCAGGTTGGTTGAGAAAAAGTTTCATTCATGTTTAACAAGTGATGTAAACACTGGAGACCGACTGAGACATAGGAGTTTAGGGGCCCCAATGATATGATGTAGGGACCTTTTATGTTTATAATGGATACTAAATGAGGTGATACTAGTTGTAATGTAGAGACATAGGAATGGATCATGCCTCATTTTTCTTTATTCATGTGTTTGAACGGATGGAACTTGGGATAGGTTAACCTAAAATTAATAAAAGAAAACAATTAATTAATTAATTTAGAGTCTTCCATATACTAGGTTTAGGATCCCTAACTATTTTTTATTTTATAGGAATGGCTCTAGGTAGATGTCCTCGTCAGGATCACTTAGAAGTTTTCCAGCAGGGTGTTCCAACAGATCGTCGCAGTATAGTGGTTAATGACGATTACGCTTGGAGGAAGACACTTAGAGAGTTTCGTTGCAAGAGTCTACAGAAGCACAAGGGCTCCATTTCAGATTCAATCACGGAAGATTGGTTAGAGGTGGTCGAGATCAGATTCAGTTTGATCCGTGCTCGGAAGGAGAACTAGGATTCCTCGGTTGTGAAAATGCCGCGTGGAGTGGTGGTGGTTCTTGTTCCTTGGGTCTCATAAGGATTCATTGATCTCATGGGGGGAGTTTCAAGAAAAGTTTAGAGTCAAGTTTCTTTCTTTTACTATGAAGGAATCCATTCACCAGGAGATTCTTACCCTTCGACAGGGGAGATCCAGTGTGCAAGAATTTGGAATCTGTTTCAGGAACCATTTACGAATTGATTCGGATATGTTGCCAGATGAGGAGGCCATGGTAAGGCATTTAGAGGAGGATTTTCATCTAGAGATTCAGTGCCAAGTCACCCCATTTATGTTGAAGACATATCTTGAGGTGCTGGTGAGGGAAGAAGTTGTCAAGAGGACTTTGGCCAGAACAAGATGATCACAAGAGGGGAGTCGTCAGGATTCTTCTTGAAGTTGAGCTGTGGTATGAGGTTCCTGGTTTTTAGGACAGAAGAGTTCCCAGTCGGTTGGGGGTAGGTCCCAGCCCTCAGCATCTCATTTCTCCGGGGTCAATAGATATTTGGCCTATGACGAATGATTAGGTGCTTGTCTTTCTTATTCTGTTCGAGGTCATTAGCAGCGAGAGTGCCTGACCATTCAAAGAAGTCATCATGATCTAGGATTTCTGCTCCAGGTTCTTCCTTTGAGGCAGTTTCTGCTGAGGTAGCAGCAGAAGGTTTCACCATGTTTAGATCAGTAGAGGATAGATATGGTAGGCAAAGGATAACTCCGGGATTCTCCCTGTCCTCATAGAACAGAGAGGGGTCGTGGTGGTGGTCGTCATCATGGTTAGAGAGTTCATGGACACTACTAGAAATTTACGCTATACCCATGGTTTCAAACCATGTCTATAATCCCAAAAACCGTGGCTACAGGTTACAGCCACGGTTCAATGAACTGTTGCAAGTATTGGAGTGGCCATAGGAAAACTCCTATAGCCACGGTTTAAAACCATGGATAAAGCCTATAGCCACGGTTCAAACCGTGGCTAAAACCCTATATCAACAGTTTAAAACTCTGGTTAAAGAATTATAGCCATGGTTTGAAACTATAGAAGAAGGTAAAACACAAACAAGACTTATAGCCACGGTTAGAAACTGTGGCTATAGATCAATGTTCCATAAAAACACAGTAGGACTGCAGGCCTGCTAGTCCCCCCTGCCCCATGCCAGTCCCCCCTGTCCCCTGCTAGTCCCCCTGCCCCCTGCGAGTCCCCCTGCCACCCCCCAGCCAATCCCCCCTGCCCCTGATAGTCCCCCTGTCAGTCCCCCCTGCCCCCTGCCACCCATGCTAGTACCCCCTGCCACCCCCATGCCAGTCCCCCTACCCCTGATAGTCCCCATGCCAGTCCACCCTGCCCCTTCCACCCTTCTAGTCCCCCCCTGCCCCTTACTAGTCCCCCTACCACACCCTTCCAGTCCCCCATGCCACCTGCTAGTCCCCCTGCCAGCCCCCTACCCTCTGCCACCCCTCCTAGTCCCCCTGCCCCTACTAGTCTCCTACCCCCTGCTAGTCCTCCCTACCAGTCCCCCTACCCCATGATAGTCCCCTTTCCAGTCCCCTACTAGTCCCTCTGCCCCCTGCTAGTCCCCCTGCCAGTCCCCCTGCCCCCTACCACCCCCCTTCCAGTCCCCATGCCCCCTGCAAGTCCCCCTGCCCGCTGCTAGTCCCCCGGCCACCCCCTGCCAGTCCCCCCTTCCCCTGCTAGTCCCCCTACTAGTCCCCCCTGACCCCTGCCACCCCCTGATAGTCCCCCTTGAGCCATGCTAGTCCACCACCCCACCCCCTAACAGTCCCACCTTCTCCTTCTAGTCCCCCTTCCAGTCCCCTGCTAGTCCCCCTGCCCCTACCTCCCCCTACCAGTCCCCCCTGCCCCGGCCACCCCCTGTCAGTTGTCAATCCCCCCTGACCCTGCTAGTCGCCCTTCCCCTTTCTAGTCCCCCTACCTTCCACACCACCCTGCATGTCTCCCCCCAATTTTCCATCTGGATATGCCCCCTGCCAGTCCCCCTACCTATTTTCCCCTAGTTCCCCACCCCCTTCCTATCCCCCTACCTGTCTTCCCCTGGTTCCCAACCCCGGACATCCCCCCTTTCTGTCACCCCCCGGACACACCCCCACCCCCTCCCCTGCACAAACACCCCGCCACCCAGGACAGACATCCCCCCTGGACAGACAGACAACCCTGGACACCCCCTCCCCTAGACAGACCCCCCCGGACAGACACCCCCCCCCTTGGACAGACACCCCCTAGACAGACAACCCTGGACACCCCCTACTGTACATATGTAAGATTTTTTTAAAGTAGCAACACATCATATTCCTATCAGAGTGTAGGAAGGTTTTCTTAGGTGGGCCAAATAAACTATGGATGAACAACAATTGGTTTTTGGAATGGTGAATAAAGGCTATAGTTGGGATGTCATTATTGTTGGGCTATCTATGCTGAAACTGTTTAGTTTTACACGGGATGTTGGGGGATGAAAGGACATAATGGTTCAAAAATCAATGCACTAGAAAGAGCTCCTACATGTTCCAAATAATGCTATTATGGAGGGAGAGAAGGATATTGCAGTTATATCAAACAACCATCTTAAACATGAAATGAGACAATATGATGTTTGGAATGAAGAGTGAAAACCTATGTTTCCCATGGTTATAGGTGCTGGAGTTATCACTACTATTGGTATCAACAACGATGGAAAGCCTAATCTTGTCCATTTATTACTTTTAGAGGCAAATAAAAAATAAGAATTGGTTTCTATTGCAACTAGTACTTAAAATACGTTGACTGCAATAACAATGAAACATGTCGGCCATGCTCTCCTAGTCATGAAATTAATTCAAGGGTGGTGGTGACGATGATGCTAGTGATGGCAGAAACAATGGTTTACATGATGAATTTGAAGTTTTCTCATTAGTTTAGACTATTTGAATCATGTGCAATCAACTAGGAAATGATTTTAGTTAGCGGTTTTTGGATATTCACCATGAGGACATGGTGGGTTTTTGTAAGGGTGGAAATGCTAGGAGTGTGGATATGTGGCTGTCAGTTGTGCTTGGCAGGGATGTCCTTATGTGGGTGTGGCTGGTTGGATTTCCTAAGGGAAACATTTTCTTTTACTTTTATTAGTTACTAGAGGTTGGTAATAGTAGGTATGGGTGGATGGCTGTTGGGTTGGGGTATTAAATAACGGCATGGAAAGGAGATGATCCTTGGGAGGTCTGGGTGGCCTTTTGAGAAGTGGTCTTTCTAGGAGAAGTTCTTCTATTCCCTCTTCATTTTCATTTTCATTTTTTTCTTCTTAGATTGTTGTTAACTCTGTTCCAATTACTTCTACTGGATATAACAACTTCTTCCATATTTTTGTTCTCTTCTTCCTACCTAATCAGTACCATTATTAGGCAAGAGTCCAAACACTATTCAAAGGTGTATTTTTATCACTCATTTAAGCAATATCCTGTAGAAAGATATATGTAACCATTTTTTAGAATCAGAATGTACTTTTCATTAAGTGTTTTGAAATGTAGCTGAGGATAGTTTAGTTCACTCATTTGTCCAATGTTTTCAGAAGTGGACTGAATATCAAACTTGCTAAATCACTCGATAAAGATTCAATTATCAAACCACGGTTATACCGGTTATTATTAAAATAATAAATTTTTAAAAATATATATCATTAAAATTTAAACAATTTATTTTTATTATTGGAGTTGGTGTTCCACATCGGACATGAGTGTTTTTTCATCTTTATATTTCCCTATAAATAATCTCCAAGGCCTCTCTTAAGAGGTATCTTGGGTACTGGTTCACCTCTATTATCATTCTATATGCTATCAAATGGGGTTTGATAAAATAACCCTTAGTCTCGTTTCTCTAAATTGATCTAGGGTCCATTCCCCCCCCCCCAAGGGGGGCGGCGGCCGTAAGCCCTTGGCCACCATTGCGAGCAGGCTCCACCCCAGTAGAGCCCTCCTCCCTTTGTGAGTGTGAACTCTGCCCATAGTGGCCCTCCTACCGTCATGAGAGGCCTCCACTCCCATTAGCACCCTCCTACCATCGTGAGTGCGACCAACGCCCCTAGAGGCCCTCCTCCCATCGTGACCGTCCTCTGCCCCTACGTGACGGACCTCCTCTGCACCACCCCTCCAGCCGCTGGCCACTCCTCCTTGCACATTTACCTCATGAACACCCTTCTCCTATGGGAAACACCCCATAGTAATGGAATCTCCAGCCACCTCCTCCCTCTAGCCAGACTTCTCCTCCATCCTCTCCCTCCCTCTAGGAAGACGGTGCCTCTAGGCCCCTCCTATGCCAATCATGACACATCCGTGTGTGCCTACACCTGTGCACCCTTTCACTCGACCTCCCATCAAAGACTTCTCCCAGTGCGGCTTTCCTAGTGCCTCGCCTCTGCAGCTTTCCCAGTGTCCCATTGACTATCCCCACCTGTGCGACTTTCTTAGCACCCCATCTACTAGACCCGCCTATGCGGATTTACCAGTGCTTTATCGACTGGCCTCACTCGTGCGGCTTTCCCGATGCTCTATCAACCGACCCTGCCTGTGCGGCTTTCTCGATGCCCTGTCGACTGGCCCTGCCTATGCAGTTCCTCTGCTGCGCCTCAACGAATTTCCACACCACTGATGTATTCCAGCTATTTTAGTGACATATTCTATCATCCATCATTTTCATCTCGAGGGGGAGCTATGATCGCTGATGATTTCTATTTTTGTCTTGTTTTATAATCAAGATGCATATGTCCAGCTTGAGGGTGAGTACTAAAGTGGATTTTCTTTGTTTTTCTTTACTTTGTTTTCTTTAATTATGTATTCAATCTTGGTACACATTGATTGAGAGGGAGTGTTGGAGTCTGTGTCCCATATCAGACGTGAGTGTTTTTTCATCTTTATATTTCCCTATAAATAAACTCCAAGACCTCTCTTAAGAGGTATCATGGGTATTTCCTCACCTCTCATATCATTCTACAATCATTATCCATATTTTATTTACTATATGGATGTAAAAAAATTCATTTTCACTAAGAGGTTATGGAAATTCAATTACAATCTATGAAAAAACAATAAACTATATCCAAATCACACACCAATTGATCCATGGTATAGAGTGAAGTAGAGACTTATATAATGATTTATTTATTCTTATTAAAATTAATAAATTATTTAATAAATTAATAAGTATTTTTATTGTAATTTGAAGGGATTTATTGAAAATGGTAGGTTACAATGCATTGACAAATAGTGTGTTCCATTGTATGGGAAAACGGTTTGGAGAGGGGCGTGCCATTGGGAATTCAGCGTTTCAAATCATAAGTTATTTTAGATTTAAAATTTTAATAGAAATTAAAAAAATTAAAAAATTAAAAGATTAATCCACAGACTAGTGGTATTCTATAGGAAGGAAAGCTTCTTGGGTCAAGTCTTCAAATCTTTGGGAGCGGGAGGAGGCGGGGAAACATTCCGGTCGTTACCCCCACCGACAGAAATTGTGATTAATCAATATCAACACTGATCACAAAACTAATGGAATATTATCACCATGAAATATCTTAGGGTGTCGTCCTAGAGCAGAGCCAAATCACGACCTGACCGCGGTGTGACCGCGGTGTGACCTTGGTGTGACCGCGGCGTGACCGAGGCATGACCGGGGCGTGACCGCGGAGTGACCGTAGCGTGACCGCGGCATGACCGCGGCGTGACCGCGGTGTGACTGTGGCGTGACCGCGGCGTGACCGCGGCATGACCGCGCCATGACCGCGCCGTGACCGCGGCGTGACCGCGCCATGACTGCAGCGTGACCGCGGCGTGACCGCGGCATTACCGCGACATGTTGGCCTTGTCCAGCGACATCTGTGGGGTAGCATCTTCCTTCCAGGAGCGAGAGGAGGTGGGGAAAAATTCTATTTATCGCCCCACCGGTAGAAATTTTGATTAGTCAGTCTCAACATTGATCACCAGACTCATGGAATACTATCACTACGAACCGTCGCATGGTGTCTTCCTGGAGCAGGGCCAAATCACGGAGTGATCGTGGCGTGACCGAGGCCTGACCATGACATGTTGGCCCGGTCCAATGACATCCGTAGGGCAGCATATTCCGTCCAGGAGCGAAGGGAGCGAGAGGAGGTGGGAAAAATTATGGTCGTCACCCCACTGGCAGAAATTGTGATTAGTCAGTCTCAACATTGATCACAAGAATCATGGAATACTATCACTGCGAACAGCCACATGGTGTCGTCCTGGAGCAGGGCCAAATCACGGTGTGACCGCGGCGTGACTACGGCGTGACCGCGGCGTGTTGGCTCGGTCCAGCGACATCCGTGGGGAAACATCTTCCAGCCAGGGAAGGAGTACAGAAGTGATTTCAAAATTTATACATGTCAAACCCCAGGGAAAAATATGTAGAAGAAGAAGTTAAATGTTTATTATTTGATCGAGGATTTTTCAACTTTCAGTTTCCATCAACATATCTAAAAGGACAATCCTGGGGAATTGGATCGCTCATCCTAAGGCCTGGTACCTTGCGGGATTATGACAGGAAGCTATAATTTAGTTCTAATGACAAGAAACTTGTGCACAAATCTAGTTTAAGATTCATAGACTTAATTGGGTACTATGGCACTAGGAAATCTTATATGATATTGCATTCGCGATTTTCATTCCAATCAAGATGAACTATTACACTAAAAATTTAATTTTTGGTCATTATGTGTGTGTATTGGTAGATGTGGATTTAAGTTATACACTAAAAATGTGGGAACAACTAATCAATTGAGGTTCAGGCTCAACATCAAGTAGTTGAAAATTCCAGGCATGTCCCTATTTTAGCCCTAGAGGATCATGTTCCTACTAACGATAGGTATATTATTGCTCAAAAGTCATCTTTTATGTGTTTGATTTCTAGAGGCTTTGATTATGCTATTCTTGGATCATCCCCTAATTATAGAGATTCTTGTATTTCTGATTCTCCTAAAAAGTTGCATGTGAAGAGTTCCTAGGCTGATATGGAAGAAAAATCTCATGATGCCACTACTGTTTTTCTTTTTAATGAATATCTATCAAGGGGTATAACTAATGAACTTGAAGAAGAATTTGATGATACTCCAGCTAAAATGGAATTAGATGTGAAAGCTGACATATATTTCAATTTCTAGAAAGAACAAAGAACAATCTCTTCAATGTATCATAAAGGAAAATCAAAGAATGTGTCTACCACTTCAGGGAAATTCAGAAGTAGTATATGTATCATATTGAGTGATGAAATAGTGGATTTCTTCACTAAAGTATAATGTGGGACTGAGAAATAGTGTCAAAAAAGAGAAGAAGACCACCCCATGGAGGATATGGACCATGCTCATAGTAGATAGAAAATGGATAGTATTTTTTCACCATGTCATGGTAAAACTCGTGGATGTAATGTTTCATTTAAATGATTTATAAAATAGTGGAATCATGATCATTTTGCAGTCCATAGTCGAAGGAATAACAATGAATAGAAGATTCCTAATTCTCTTCGTGGAGAAATATTTAGAGAATTTATGCCAATTGAAGGAATATGTTTGAACATACTAATACCATAGTAAAACCATGTACAAGCCATTCCATCCAAATCCTGATATTCACTTAGTGGTGACTTGGTCATCATGGTTCATTCCATCTTAAAAGTCTAACGACACTTAAAGGGTGTCTTGGTTCAAAAAAACCCTTTTAATAAAAAGAGGGAAACCCCCTAAAAGGATATAAAAAGGTCCAAGTATGTGTGTGAATTATGAATAACAACAACATCAAGTATAATGAAAACATCAATGCAATAATGAGAAGCAAGGTATACCACTGTGAGTTTTCATTGACAGCGCACCTCTGTTGGAGGGGTTTTATTACAAAACCATGACTTATTTATCAAACCAAACAATTATCTTAACTAACACTTATTCAAGAATTGAAATTTAATATAAACATGCATAATTAAGAAGGTAACTAAATGCAATTTAAACATTCTTGAATTAAAGAGGCTAGGAGAGGGACCCTACCTCAACCTCAAGGCACGTTGGCTTTTGATGACGAAAACTCAAATCTTCCTTTTTTCTGCTTGCATGCATATGAAACTTCGCATATATATAAGGACACCTAGCACCTATATACATATTTTCATGGCCAAATATGCACAAGGGGTTCCTTAAATATATTTTTATACTTGTATATACCCCTTCACACATACACGTGTATGCATTTTTAATATCCATATATAAACACACCTAGCCCAAATATATATATTCATACTTCCATGATTGAATATATATATATATATATATATATAAAGGGGGAACTTATATATGTATATTCCTACCTATGCATACACATGTAAGCCTTCATCAACGGTGACTCGAATCCGCCTCAACGAAATCTAAAACGCACTGTAAAAATATAAGGAACCCAAAAATCACAAATGCCCTAATTAAAACTGGGCCAAAGAATAAAAACTGAACAAACCTTACCCAAATCCAATGTTGAAATCATTTTCATCTATGGTGGTGGATAAAACCTGCCTCATCAGAAGAAACCACCTATAAGAAAATAGTGGGAAAAAATGAGATATAATGTCTTCTTATATATATGTGATCAGTGTGTCAATTGTACATGATAAATTATACATGAATTCAAAACAACAATGAACAAATAATATTTAGATTGATATATAAATCCCAACACTAAATAACATGATCATTAAACCTTCAATTGCCTATTCAAAATTCAAAAATCACCAAAATATGGGAATAAAGTAAACTTCCATCAGCACTTAAATCAGAAAAATAGAGATTAAACATTGTTAATAACCTAGGGCACTTGAATAGTGTTGTTAATGGGGTGCCACAAGGTTCTTCATCATCCTTCACGTGTTGTGGTGAATTCTGCCATAGCAGGGGTTGCTGGTTGTGTCTATTGTAGTTCCAGACCTTCTTCATCATCTTGCAAGTGTTGTGTTTTTCTAATATCAGCCATCTTCATATTGAAAACTAGATTCTGAACTGCTGCTTTGTCCAACATCTCATCACTGTGTGAAGGTGAGGAGATTTTATGTTGTTTTTCACTATCAGTAGTCATAGCATAGGTTTCCTGAAGACCCCCCCCTACAGACCCCCCCTACCCTGCAAACCTCCCCACTCCACCTTTCCCTCTCCCCCTGCCCTGAAGACACCCCCTCCCCCCTCCCCCTGCCCCCCTCCACCCTTCCCCCTGTCCCCCCTCCACCCTGCCCCCTGCCCCCTGCCCCGCTCCACCCACACCTTGCCCCCTGCCCCCTCCCACCCTCCACCCCTACCCCCTGCCCTAAGGACCTACCCCCTGCCCCCTCCCCCCATGCCCCCCTACACCCACACATTGCCCAATTCCCCCTACCTGCTACCCCCAGATCTGCAGACCTGCCCCCCTGCCCCCTGCCCCCAGCTCTGCAGACCTGCCCCCTTCCCCCTGCCCCCTCCCCCTACCCCCCTCCACCCACACCTTGCCCCATTCCCCCTACCCCCTGCTCTGCAGACCTTCCCCCTGCCCCCTGCACCCTCCCCCTACCCCCTGCCCCCTGCCCCCTGCCCTGTAGACATTCCCCCTACCCCCTGCCCCCTACTCTACAGACCTTCCCCCCTGCCCCCTGCCCCCCTTCACCCACACCTTGCCCCTGCCCCTGCCCCCTTCCCCCCTTCACCCTCCCCCTTCCCATTCCCTGCAGACCATCCCTTTTCCCCCTGCCCCCTCCACCCTCCCCCTGCCCTTAGCCCGGCCGCCGGCCCCCTGCCCCCTGCCCCCTACCCCCTGCCACCCTGACCCTTCTAATTTTGGACATGTATCACCTATTAAGATGAGTGTACCCAATATAAAATGAAAAAATTAAATGAAATATAACAGAAAAATATATTTATATTGTTCAATACTAACACTTACCCATTTCTAAAACTTGTTATTCATACCCCAGTTATAGATTATCCATTATAATCTTATTATTAATTATAATGGTTTATGAATCAATAGGTTATAACCCCATTAGTTAATAATCCATTTGATCTTAATTGTTCCCCCAGTGATTCAACTCTTTTTCCTCCTTTAGTTAGACCCAAAATAGTTGAATGGTTATAACCCCCAGTGTTGAGCCTCTTCAATAACTAGTCCCCCTACTTATAACCCCAGTGATTCAACTCTTCTGCCTCCTTTTTCCTCCTTTAGTTAGAGTTTTCCTTTATTATATATGTAAATTATTATTTAATTCATTCAAATTATAGATAATATAGATATTACCATTTTCAATTCGAACTTCCTAATTCAGTTTGAATCAATGAAAAGTAAGAGAATCATGGTTGTGGTATTTTAGAATTAAGTCCTAGAGTCATCGGATAATAATAGAATTATTAATAGTTTGATAAATGAATGAGTTTGGATCATAGTGATCATAGTTAATGATGAAATTTTTGAAAAAATAAACATAATAATTTACTATGAAAAAGAACCTTCCCAAATATAGAATTTCATCTATTGTCAATAGATTCAATATTACATTAATGTGTTAATAATGATTATTTGAGGATTTTTTAGGATTCATGAGAAGGAATCATATGAAATGCCCTAATATTATTGAGTCACTAACTTAATCCATAGAGAATGTTTTATGAGGATACACCATAAATTAATCGAGTGGAGATGTTTAATAATATAAGGAAAATCATATCTAATATTTGTTGGAATATTGTTAAATTTTTATGACATGTGACAAGAAGTGAACAATAATATAAAACAATGATGAGGTCATTGAGAAAAATAATTTAGAATACAAAATTAAAGGACTATAATAATACTAAATGATGAATGAATAGTATAGATCATCTATGTATATAAGGATCGACCATAATTAATGAACACAAAACTAACATGAGGGGAGATTCCCTATTAATAAAGAGTTATAAAAGATATTTATTAAATTACATATATCCTAGCATAAAATTCTAGTGATCTTTAAGGAATATAAGGATCAATTATGAGTGAATATAGAGCTCCACAAGAATCCAACTCATGTTCTAGAAGTGGATAAGAATGATTGGAATTCATTTGAAGAGGATATGAGATGTGTCTATATTGATGGTGATTATGTAGTATAACTGAATATCCATTTTAGCTGAATTTATATAGGTTATTTCCTATGTAGATTAATCGGTGTAACAAAACATGCTACTATGTATATGAATTTCCACATACGAATTTTTCAAGTGTAGGTAAATATATATAGTTGAATGCCATGAAACACATGTGAATGTTCACATATGTGTATTTGGATACATGAATCCATGTAGGAAAAATGATACACATACAATAAATTCATAAGGCCATGTTTATGGATATATGAAATTATTTTTAAGAAGAATTATGTGAAGAGTTCATGAGATCATGTTATTTAATATCATTAAAGAATGAAGACTATTTATTTAGCAGTTTTAAAATAAATTTCAAATAAGAAATTATGTAAGGAATAAAATATGAGATCTGTTGACAAATTAAAAATACAGAAGGTCACAACTGGTTCCTAAGATCATGGAATTTCTAAATATGAATGAAAAAAATGAATGGTATTTTTTTATTATAAATATATTTGAAAAATGTTATTTATTAGATGAAGGTAAAAAATTATGAGAAGATATCTACATCAAGAAACATGAAGATTTAGAGTAATGAAGTGGAAAAGTTCATTCCACACATATAATATGTTCTACGTAAAAAGGAATATAATAAAAAACATTAGAATAAGAATATATATTATTTTCCATGGAAATCATACATTTCTACAATTGAAGAAAAGAATGACCTAGGTTGAGAGGAAGTACTCATCCTGAATTTTGTATCCAAGAAAAAAAAAGGAACCTCCTTATTCTAAATTATTATTGTTTAATTATTATAAATTTTATGGGAATTAATGTATAGGGTTTTGGGATATACACACTATATAAATGATAAGATGATGATTTTTAGGGACTACAATTGAAAATATGATATCATGATAAATGAAAAGATAACATCCCTTTTAGGGGATATAAACTAAGAAGGAATGTAATATACTACTACCTAAAAACATTGAATAGTTACCAAAACAATTTGTATGATACAAGAAATCAAGCACACCTACCTGTATACTAGAGGAATCCAACTAGAAAATAGGGTTTGATAGGAGTCCTTATGGAGACTATAACCCTAAAAACTGAGTGAAAAATTGAAGTAGATAAATGAAAAAACATATATCACATAACATCATAGGATAAATTCCATAAAATTAAACATCAAAAAAATAATTCATGAAATAATAAAAATAATGGAATAAGGTAGTCAAAGAAAAACATTCCACTATACACATGCAAAATGTAAAAAAGAGTACAAAATGGATAACAAACTACATGACTCAAAAAATTGACCGGAGCTCTATTCTGATACCAATTCCTTAGCTCCATCCTAACATAAAGTCCTACACCAGTCATCAAGTTATTTCTCATATCCCTATGTGAAATGATGAAATCCACTATGGTACCAAATTATGAACCATGTAGGGTGTGTTTACAACTTAGCAGGCCACCACAAATGGAATTCCTATAAAATCTAGGCTGAAATAATAAGTTCATATAATGGTTGAATATATAAGTTATTATCATAACTAGAACAATAAATAACTAAAATATAATTGATCATGGGCTCCATGGTGATACTTTAGGCTAGACCCACCTACTATAGACAATGTTGGATGTCTCTAAGTGTGTTTTAGAGACCAATACAACCTAATAAATTCCCAATGTTAATATACATGTCTGTAGTCCAAACTAACACTTATTGGTAATATACCCATCCCCAAGGCCCTGTGTCCACATGGGGGATGTGTTCACTCGTAATTTAATAGTATATCTCAGTGCCCACCCAAGGTCCATGTTCATCTTAGGTTTAATAATAAATACCATAAATTCCATTAGTCAATACCAATTAATAAGTTTATTTTAAATCCAAATAACCCTTTTGAAACTAGATTCAACCATAAAACACATTATTAGTTGTAAAAAAATTTCCAATTCTACTTACTATGTTTTACCTTCCAAAAGTCAAAACACAAGCCTATCCCAAATTTTCAATTCCAAAGTTATTTTTAATAGAATAATCATAGTATTTGGTTCCCATTACCCTAACCATTCATCCATAGAAATAAAATTATTTTCAATTGATTTATAAGATAACATAATCTTATTTCAATGTTTATAATGATAATTAAGGATACAAATTGAAACCAACTAATGTGGCCTCATAAGCACTTAATGAAAATTAATTTTACTATGGGAAATGCTTTGGGACCAACTACCTCATATATGATAAGAATTAAATTACAAATACATACCTTTGATTTTGATAAGAATAGAATATATAGAAGTACTAGAGAAATTAATTAAAAACTAGAAAAACTGGGTAAATCTTATAAAACACACCCATCATAAAAAATTATATAGGAGAAAAGGGGAGTCATACATTTACCGGAAGGAAAAATTTCGACAGATGATAATTCAATACACCATGGATCTATAGATCTTATCCATGGATGGTGTGGTAGGAGAGGGATAGTATAATGAAGGTGTTGTTGTGTAATTTGTGGAGAAAAATTAGGCGAGGTGTATAAAATGATGAAATGGAAAAATTGGAAAAAATACCAATTATAAAACAAAAAAAGACTGAATTTATGGATAGTGGCTCTCATCTTCTTGTTGAAGGTCCTCCATTATCTCTATATAGCTACTGGAATTCCACCAGAAAATTGGTGGTTTAAAAACTGTTAGTCGATGACACTACAACATCTTAGCTATATGCCATGTCTTCCTCTCATGCACCCCGGAGACTCTCGAGACCCTCTGAACCCCCATATGCATTCATAAATGAGGAATTTCATTGAGGCTAAAAAAATAATAAATAAAAATACAATACCTAGGAGAGGAGGGTTCCGCGGTGACAGGTCGTTAGAGAGGAGGGCGCCACGGTGAGAGAGGTCTCTAGGGAGGAGGTTACCACTGTGAGAGAGGTCTTCGGGAGGAGGTTGTCATGGTGAGAGAGTCTGTTGGAGAGGAGGGCGCCGAGGTGGGGATAGGATGGGGAGGAGAGGCCGGGAAGGATAAGTCGTTGGGGAGGAGGGTGCCGCGGTGAGGAGAAAACGTCGGGGAGGAGAAGTCATTGGGGGTGTAGGGCACTGCGGTCAGGAGTGGTCTGGGAGGAGGGTGACACGTTCATGCGAGGTCGGGGAGGAGGACTCGTTGGGAGGTAAAGGGAGGAGAATAAGTTAGAGGAGCGCGAGAGGCGATTCGGGGGACCCCGATACCAAATAGGAAAACGCACTGTATTTCCACAGTTATTAAATTAAACTTTGGAAATTAGGAAGATATATCAAACGACCAATAAATCTGTGTCTATAGGTCCATGGCTATATCATTACTTTCTAGTAGTGGGAGGAGGTCATGGTCAGCTTCATGCTCTAGCGTTTCCATCTCCAGGTGATCCAGATGTCGTTCTAGGTACCCTTTTCTTGTTTTATACCATTCTATATGCCTTGTTTTATATAGAAGCAACACACTCCTTCATATCACTTAACATTGTCCATGCTTTGAGACTTTAGGTATAGAGGCTTCTAGTGTCCTTGGTGTTGACTACGATAGTTGGAGGTCAAAATGACTTGTTTGAAGTATGTAGAAACTGTGAGAAAGTGTTGGGGTAGCACCGCTCTTGGGGATATTTCCTATGATTAGGAATACAACCATATGATGTCATCATCGACATGGATTGGTAGTATTCGGTGCAGGCTATCGTGGATTGCTTTAAGAAGCTGGTAGTTTTCTTCGATGCGGTTAGTGAGTTGGTGGTGTTTGTTAGTGAGCGAGATCCTTGGATGGGCCATAGGAGCTTTCCATCCTTATCATCCATGATGGCTAAGATGATGTTGATTTATTTAGAGGTTCAGTAGTTGGGGTTTCCTAGGGTCATAGAAGAGTACCCTGATGTTTTTCTAGAAGAGGTAGTAGCATTACCCCCATGACAAAAGATCAAGTTTGGGATCGAGCTACAACCAAAAGAATATCCTATATCTATATCTCCATATAGGATGGCCCCTTCTGAGTTATGAGAGCTACATATATAGCTTTATGGTCTATTACAGTCCGGTTTTGTTCATCCAAGTGTGTCACCAAGGGGTGCACCAGTTTTTTTCACAAAGAAGGATGATGGAAGTTTGTAGTTGTGTGTCGATTATCATTGCTTAAACAAAGTGACAATAATGAATCACTATACTCTTCTATTTATTGATGATATTTTCAATCAACTTAAGGGTGAAAGCTAGTTCTCAAAGATCAAATTGTGGTCAGGATCTCATCAGATGCGTGTGATGGATGACGATATCCCGATGATTGATTTATGTTGTCATCATGGGCATTATGAGTTTGTTGTAATGTCATTCGGTGTGACGAATGCTCCAGTTGTGTTCATGGGATTGATGAATGATGTGTTCCACGAGTTCCTGGAAACATTTGTGGTAGTTTTAATCGACGACATCCTTGTGTACTTCACATCTGAGGAGGAGCATGTAGAGAATCTACATGCTATTTTGGGAGTTCTTTGTCAACATCTGATGTTTGGAAAGTTTTCGAAGTGTGAGTTTTGGATTCGACAAGTCTGTTTCTTGGGGAATGTTGTCTCCCATTGAGGATTAGTTGTGGATCCATCTAGGATAGAAGAATTTGTGTCTTGGGAAGCCCCAAAGATAGTGTTGGATGTACGATGTTTCCTTGGTCTCAAAGGCTACTATAGGAGGTTCATAGCCTATTTCTAATGAGTTTCAACTCCTCTAAAAGATTTTAATAGAAATTATTAGGCATTCAGAGAGACTAATCTATCTCATGTAGCTTTTGAGTATCTAAAGGAGAAGTTAGTAAGTGCTCCAGTTCATTTTCTTCTAGCTGAGGGAGTTCAGTTTGAAGTTTTCTATGATGCTTAGCATCTAGGGTTGGGTTGTATTCTGATGCAGAATAGATCAGTTATTTCATATGGGTATTAGTAGTTATGTTCCCATGAACGTAAGTATTCCACTCACGATCTCGATTTCTCATCTGGGGTGTTTTCCTTGATGTTGTGGAGATATTACCTCACTGGCGAGAGTTTTGTGGTTTTAACCGATCATAAGTGTTTGAGGTAAGTTTTATACCTACCTAACTTGAAAATAATATATATTTGGTGGATGGAGTTCTTACAGGAATGTGACTTTGAGATATCATATTCACCTGGAAGGGGGAATGTTATAGCTGATGTGCTGAGTCGAATGTCAGCTAGTGATGTTGTGCATGAATCCGGTGATTCTTGGATAGTAGTGGAAGAACTATCAGCATTACATCTTGATATGGGAGAAGTTGGGGGAAAAGGTCATTTTTTCAGATCATGGTGCAGTCATCTCTCATGAATCAAGTGGAAGATTCTCAGTTGGGTGATCTAGAGGTGGAGGCCTCGAGAGACCGAGTTGTTTGTGGTGAGGCCCCCGATGGGTGGTCTGAGGATGAAAAACACAGAGTGTTGTATCATAGATGGATATTTGTTCATTTGACGATGTATGAGATTTTTCTTAGAGAGTTTCATAGTTCTCCATTATCAGTATATCCTGGTCTGACAAAGATTTATTGAGCCTTGAGCAGCCAATTTTGGTGGCCTGGGCTAAAGCGTGAGGTTACAGAGTTTGTGTGTCGATGTTTGGTCCTCTAGAAGGTGAATGTCGAACACCGTGTTCCTGGTGGTCTGCTCTTGACATTAGAGATTCCTCAGTGGAAGTGGGAGGACATATAAATGGACTTTATTACCGGTTTAACTCAAGATCCAGTAGGACATGATGCTATTTGGGTGGTAGTGGATCTCTTAACAAAATTGGCCCACTTTATAGAAATCAAGGAGTCAATCTCAGTAGATGTTTTGTCGATGCATTATCTTGAGGAGGTGGTGAGAATTCGTGGAGTACAAAGGAATATCATTTATGACTAAGATTCTCACTTTACTTATTGGGTTTGGAGAGGTCTCTAGCTTGCTTTCAGGTCTCAGAAATGCCTTATCACTACTTTTCATCCACAAATGGATGATCAGACAGAGCGAACCATACACTCTCTTGAAGAAATTTTACACTCTTGTGTTCTTGATTTTGGAGGTCTGTGGATGAGGCACATACCCATGTTGGAGTTCACATACAATAATAGTTTTCACTCCACCTTTGGTATGGAGCCATTTGAATCTTTGTGTGGCCGACCTTTCCATTCTCCGTTGTGCTGGACTGGGGTAAGAGAGTCAGCAATTCATGGAACAGAACATGTACAGAATACAACATAGATGATTCAGGTGATTTGTGAGAGGATGAAGACAGCACAAGATCATTGAAAATCATATGCTGATCAAAGGAGGAGACTCATAGAGTTTAATGTTGGGGATCATTTGTTTCTAAAGGCAACTCCCCGTCGTGGGCAGTGATGGTTCGGTCATGGGAGTAATCTTTATCCCCAGTTGGTTGTGCCTTTTGAGGTGTTAGCTTGTGTTGGAACTGTGGCGTATCGAGTAGCACTTCCCCAAAAGAGGTCTCAGATACATGATGTTTTCCATATATCACAACTATGTTGTTATCTTCATGATGTCTCTCATATCATTAATTGGGGACATATCGATGTTGATGATGATGTGATCTTTGAAGAGGGACCTATGGAGATCCAAGACTGCAAGGAGAAGGTGTTGCGTGGGAGTTCTATCCCCTTGGTTCTTGTAATGTGGCGACACGGAGGCATGAATGAGAGTACCTAGGATCATGAGTCACAGATACCTGCTCAGTACCCAAAGTTGTTTGATGTTGAACTCTTTTCATGTCTCTATGTAGCCTTTTTGGTTATAAATCATTCGTCTTTATGAGATGGATCCCTTTGTTGTTTTTGTGGCTTGCTCTATTTTGAGAGGTATCTCTATGGGTGGTTGTTTGGACCCCATTTAGTTTTCACATTAGGTGGATTCTGAATTCTAGTGGATGAGAATGTTTTGATAGGTATCTGATGTAAAGGCCCAGACCTCTCCAGTCCATTCCTTTGTGAAAATATGGTGTTTGAGGTGTTTTGGGAGGTCACGGATACTTATCCGCAATAATTTGATAATTTTACCATAATGTGAATAGTATCATCGGTGACCCTCAGTGAACAGTTCCAATGGTAGACAGTTGTGAATGGTGCATCGATAACCTTATGTGAACAGTGCCAATAGTGATGTCCAACGGTAACCTGTCTTTGCCAAATTTCATATTTTATGAACACTTCAATCGATGAACAGTTCTATCAGTAACCTCTAATGGTATACTATCTTTCCTTTTCAAAATTTCTAATTCTATGAACAGTTCCATCAAAGAACAGTTCTATTAGAAACCTCTAACATTATCCTCTCTTTCATTTTCCAAATTTCCATTTCTATGAACAGTTCCATTGGTGAACAGTCCCACAGTAACATCTAATTGTAACCTCTCTTTCCATTGAAAAATTTTCAATTCTATGAACAGTTCCATCAATGAATAGTTCTATTGGTATCCTATAATGGTAACCTCCCTTTCCATTTCCAAATTTCCAATTCCATGAACAATTCTATTGGTGAACAGTTCTATCGATAACCTCCCTTTCCTTTCGCAAATTTCCAATTCTATGAACAGTTCCATCAGTGAAATGTTTTAATCGTAACCTCTAATGGTAACTTCTATTTCTTTTGAAAAATTTACAATTCTATGAATAGTTCTGTTGGTGAACAATTCTGTCGGTAACCACTTTTTACTTTTCCAAATTTTGAGTTCATGAACAATGATTCCAGCTTCCACCTGTTTGGCCCCTTTGACATTTCCTTTGATGTAAAATGAATTTGAAGACTTATATTAAGGACTATAAGGCTGATTAAAAGGATATAATTCCTATATTAATTATACTTAACGCTCGAGATGTATTTACTTGGTAAAACTGCAAGGTTTAATGCGATACTTTTTTAATCTGAAATTTAGTGTATCTTAAACAGTCGCTCTGTTAAATCATTAAAAGGGACAAGACAACTTCCTCCCTTGTTCATCCTCCTTGTTATCTGTTGTGAGACACTCGAACATTTCCTTCTATCTCATATGAATCTTGAGATCAAAATTTTCCACATGGATTGGATTCGTTGACCTCCTTCTTGCTGCAAGTCCACCCCTTGTTTCAGTGCAACCAAGAAGTATCGATCAATCTTCGATATAAGGTATGTTTTATTGTCATTATTTTGGGGTTCATATTCTCAGATTTCTCCTTTAAATATTATATCATGTGATCTCCATGATTCTAATGGTGATTTCTTGGGATTTGGTTGGTACGGTCGTACCGTAGAATCTTCGGGTGGATGTAGTTATCATGAGAGGAGGCGATCATGATTTGTTGTGTGGACCATTCGCGAATACAGAATGTCAAAAACCATTTATGGTAGGGGATTCATTTCTTATCTTTTATTTTATGTGCAAATGTATTGTTATCATGTTTTATCCCACAGGATCATAATGTAATTGACATAATAAAAATTTGAACTGGATAAATTAATTGATATCAGTTGTATTTTATTGACTATTGTTTTGCTAGATAGTGTGATATCTATACTTGATTTGTATAGCTGATTGTTCTTGAAGGGAATTGGTAAAGAAAGTAATCCGGAATTAATTGATAATCGTTTGGATTAAGATAAAGACCCATGGAAATGAATTTGGTTCTTCTTGTTGTATTTTGATGTTAATAAAAATGATGTAGTGATCATGTTTAATTATTTGTGATAGCTTTATGTTTAGGTTTTCCAATGTTGGAACCTATGATTAATATATCAGTTAATCCATGATGGATAAAAAAATTGGTGGTTTGATAAATAATAATTCCTTGTATGGTTATGAGTTACCCTATTTATTGTTAAAGGTTCAAGATCCAAATTGTTAAATTTTTTGTTTTCCTACTACTTGTGTTGTAATGTGATCCTGGATGGCTGTTGTGATATGTGGGGGCAGAGAGACATATTGATTTTGGTAGTATATGACACCTAGGGTGGCAAGATACATCAGTTTCTGCATGTAGGTGTCAGGGAGGACACTAGGGATGATGGAATGGGTTTCATGTGAATGTTTGGATGATTGTTGATTCTTTTGGTTATTTTTGTGCTTCACATCTCCCCACTTATCTAGGAAGCTGGTCTGACTTACGCGTCTTTCGAAATAGGTGAAGATGTGTCGGGTATGCCACATGATTTTCATGTTTAGTTTCTCAATGGAGGATGGGTCTATGCTCTTACTATAGGAGGCAAAGACTAGACGGGTAGTACATCTGCTCACCGTGTTGATCCCCCTTGTGTTTAGTTACATAGAATGTTTGTCTAGAATGCCTAGGAATGTGAAAAATTAAATCATTAATGAATAATTTTATAAATGGTGTTAACCCATGGGGTTGGAGTTTGCTGGAACATAATGATGAGGTTGTAATTTTGAAGGAGCAGTGTACTTTGTGTGTGATGCTAATGAACATTCATATAGAATTGGAACTGGTTAATTAATGTTTAAATAATTATTTAACGTTAATTGAAACTGATAAAAAGGGAATGAAATAATGTATTAAATCTCTTTAAATGGTTGTGTTCTTATAGGATACATAGTCTTAGAAGTGGAATCCTAGAGTCAGGGAGACGTTAGCTGCAATTGATTCTAAGACATGGTAATGCCTAATGTGTGGTTCTGAGCTATAGTATATTCTATACTTTTTGTGTTTCTATATGCTACTCTACCCAGTATGTCGGAGAAACTGACACCCAGGGGATTCTGAGCTCTGGGGGGTGTTTTACCCAGAATTCCGGTGGGGGGAAGAATGGATGACTACCCCCTTTAGCCCCGCTCTATTCTCTTGGAAGATACTTCTGCTGGTTGGTACAGTGGTTAGTTTTCCCCATATATGTGCATAGAGGGATATAATGTCTTATGGTTATTCACACACATATATTCTGGATATAATATTATATGGACTACTATAGGTGTAATATGTATAGGCCTGGATGGCTTGAGGATACTTTATTGGTGTATGGGATGTAATGGCTTGAGGTATAATACCCGACATATTATACACGTTATGCGAGCTGTGGTGGCTCCTAGAAACTACCTGGTTACTTTCCTTTGTGGACATGGTGGTTTTTTATACGAGGTGCATGTTGTGGTGCTTCCCCCAGGTGTCTGTGGGAAAGCATTTTTGAAGAGAGATTCATAGGACGTGCGATGTTGGGGCATAGTGGAAAACCAGGGGGGAAGTAGTAGTGGGGTACCCCTGATATTATTTATTATATTATAAACTCTTCTATTTATTACATGGTGAGAGTATCCATTGTGATTTTGGGAACATAGTATAACTGTTTAGGTGATGAGTTAGTTTCACATGTTGTTCACTATGCTTTAGTATGCCTTCTTTACTTTTGAACAAGAGGCATTGGGGATGATACTACTGATTATACGATTATACTCACCCAATGTATATCTAAACTATTTCATGTCACTTGGAGCTGGTTGGAGATCAAGCTAGTTTCTACAATCTTGGGGTTGTAGGAGCTGTTCGGGCTTGTGGTTGGTGCAGTTTTTACATTATTTTTGGTTCTTGAAGTTTTCCCCATCTAGTTGTAGTTCGTTTTCATGACATTACATATGTGCACTTGGGGTTTCTTTTATATTTTAGTTCTGAGTTGGATTTGGATGGTGTCTATTTTATCTCTCATCCACATGTGTTCTCTTAGAGGGCAATTCCTCTCATTTGTCTATTTTCTATACCGTCATTGCTAGTGGCCCACCCGGGGCCTACTAGAGGCGGGACTCGAGGGGTCATTATCTCCCTTCTCACACTACCGGCCCGGGAGGGGTACACTTTGTGTGGAGGGTCGTGAAAATTTTCCTCTCAATTGGGAGTATCTTGGGACTCCTAAGTATTGAAAGATTGTGACAGGTAAAATTTCTTAATGTTCATGATATATGTTTGTTTAAATTTCTTAATGTTCATGATATATGTTAATGGGGTTCCACCAGAGATCGTAGAACACCAAAGGTGGTTGGATGTTTTCTACTAAAACTATTTTTTTACAGTATGTTGGGTGATTTCATATTGTATTATGTTACCACACATCATTTATTTCATTCAATGAAGATTCCATGATCTTACTACACAACTTAAAAGGATTAAACATCATGTAATGGTTAAAGATCATTTGTTTCATAAAATGTTTGTTGGTTTTTTCAGGCTATATGGACACAATGGATTACCCGAATTGTAGGGGGATTACACCCCCTATAATAATCATGAGTATTGATTCTATGGTGTTGCAAGGATGATTATTCATTCACACAGCCTCTTCCTCTCTTTTCTAAACCCAAAGATATCCTCTAATGATTATGGTAACCATTAACCAATTTGGATTTATCATTAAACATTTGATTATTAGGTTTGTGCATTTTGACACTCTAGGTATGGTAATAATTATGCTTCATCATTTCCTTTGATCAAAATACCATCCTCATTTTTTTTATTGAATTCATTGATCTAATATGTGGTTTTTATTGTTACCTTTATAGATCCTTTGTGTGATCTTGTTTTTGGAGCTGATCAGATTTTGGTTGTGGTGTGGTGGGTGTGCATTATTCAAGGTTTTTTATATCTACCCTATGTTCTAAACATTTTTTTGGAAGATTTATTCAATTCTAGGATTTGCAGATTGATTCTAGGGCCTCCAATGTCATTTTATTTTTTTTCCTATTGGTGAATCCCATTGTAGGCATGTCCAAACTATGTTTTAAGGTAGTTGGTTCCATCTATAGAATATTTTGGTTAACCACATTTCACTATTTTTTATAAATATTCTAATAAATTAAACTGAATGATTGATTGTTTTGATGTGCCTGTGTAAATGGTTTTTTTGATAAAATATGATTTTCCCTTGTTTTAGTATTTAAAAGTGGTTTTAAATGTTAAGTGAAACGTTTTATTTGAAATGGTTTTCAAATCATGGTTTCAATAAAATGGTTATATGAAATGGTATGGAAATTATATCACATGGGAATTCTTAGGAACATAGGTGGAGGGGTTAGTAATATGAATTGCAAACTATTGGAGGGTTCACCCATGGTGAATTCCCCTAATCATTTTCATATTATTCTATGGCCTTTTTACGAATGTTATAGGTTCACTTGCGATTGTATTTCTCTATACTATAGATTCTATGAATAGATAGAATTTATTTAATTATTCAAAATTTTCTTTCTTAGATATGAGTTTCCCTGATATCATGACCTCTTGTGATCCTTGGATTGATGTTACATATTAATTTATACATTTTATGATGTTTTGAATTTTTCTATAATAGTTATAATACCATGGATTTGATATTATATATGACTCATTCATTGGTTTTATTGGATATATCTTTATAGATTTATGTATATGAAATTATTTGAAATAGATTTAACATCTTTATTTGAATGTGTGAAAATGGGAAATTAATTTTTTTAATTCTTTTGATATAAAAACAGATAACTATATATCTTTGTTTGTTTTCATTAATGGTTAGTATTTGTGGATTTTTTTTTGAGACATGATATGGAATACCTGGGTGGGATCATACTGAGCCTTTATCTTACACAATATGAAACACTTTGATTGGGAATAGAATTTGTTATGTCGTTAAATATAGGTAAAGTAAATGCAACACTATTGGGTTGTGTGGGATTCTGTAAGATAGGTTTGGGTAGATGGATAGTGAGAGGGTGGGAGTTTTCTCACCTTATCACAAGGAGAGTGTTGAAATATCTATTTTGGTTTTGTAATACATTATAGTTGGGCTTGTCTCTTGGAAAATGTTTTACGACATATTTGGTTGCATCTCTTATTTTTTTCTCTATATGTTATGAAATATAAATTATTGTTTTCTTATTCTATATATATATATATATATATATATATTTCTTGTTTTTTATTTAGGTTGGGATAAATCATTATCTCCAGTTTTTTTAATCCTCGTGTTATAGAATTTTTCCCATGCGGATCAAGAACACCCTTTGTGTATGTTTAAATTATAGGTGGGTACTATTTTTAAAGGGTATCCAGGTCATGTTCGTCATTGATTTTCAATATATGAGTTATATCCTCAAGGGTCCTTGTCTTGGGCTATTTGGTAGGCTAGAGAAATGATTTAATGGGACTTGAGATGTATATTACTGAGAGTGACTTTCCAGTTCATCCTGGGATGAGTCTCAATTAGGAATTCAATGTTGGGATATTTGAAGAGACCCTCTATTTACAGACATAGACATTACATAACTTCGTCGGAATACTTAAACATTATACAAATAGATGTCCAGAGACCATAACAGGTATAGTGCCTTTAGAATCATGGAAACATGAACACTGCTACATATGTGAGCTAAATCATATCCAAATAGGTTCTTCTTGACTAGAACCCTTCAATGACATATCATACATTGTGCATACCATCATAACCTAGGGTAAAGGAATCATAAAAAGGGGGAGCTCAAATTCTTAGTAAGGGTAATCAAGGGAGGCATGTATGTATAAACCTGATCATAAGGGTATGGGAATGTGATCAGGAAAATAAAGGATCATACCCTGCATATAAATGACCATATAACTAAATAATGAAATAAAGAATAGTAGTGTATAACACACAAATAAACAAAAAGTAAAGGACATTAGCAAAGAATTTATAATATTAGAGTAATTCATGGAATTGTGGCAACACATTAGCATATTATTTCCATAATATCCCAGGAGTCACTGCCAATACAATCTTAGTGGAAAAAGTATTTTACTAAACTAGGTAACCCCCATTCCAGCCCTGTATTATGGAAACATGTGACACTCATTCCAGCCATGTATTACTGAACAATGTGACCCTCATTTCAGCCCTATATTACTAATCCTAGTAACCCTTGTTCCATCTCGGTTTTATCTCATGAGATATAAATCATTACCTAATGTGTTAGAGGTAGATATAGGTCCCACCCTTCTCTTAATGAATTCATAGATACATATTCCCCAAGAAAATAAATAAATAAACTATAACATATGGAATGAAATTGAATAATACACATGTAAACATATCATAGCCCATAAAAATATATGGGTTCATAATGATTTTTTTATAAGCATAACCCATGGAAAAATCGGGTTTCTAAATCATATAACCCATGAAAGTGAAAGGGGATTCGTAAATATAATTCCTTCAAAACATAATCCATTTTGAGAATGAAAATTAATTCAAACATTCAATAATTTCCCCATTATGGCATTGTAAACACCAATATATGTTATCTTAGAAGGAAAATAACTTTCTAAGTACATTTTAAAAAAATTCTTAAGGAAAATATCCATTATTCATTAAGAAATTATTTTTATAACATAAAACCTTTTGAAAACATTTTTCTTCAAAAAAAAAATTAAAAAAATACAAACAATGATTTAAAAAAATTAAACCCATTTTCCTTGAAAATGATCTTCAAGGAACTTTTGAATTTTTTTGTAAACATAGTTTTTGAATACAATGGATTTCCAACCGAATAGAGAGATGGTATCATTTTATTAAAAAGATTATATTAAGTACCAAAGAGAGGAAAAAATGAGGATATATGTAATAAATAAAGGATCAGTAAACTCGTTAATATTATTGATATGTTTCATTAATGAAATTAAAAAATAAACAATCTCGAAAAACAATATGATTGTCTCAATAAACTCTTATAACATAGTTACATGGGATCATATAGTCCATGTAAGAAAAGAAAATTACATGAATCTTAATATATCATTAAAATAATTAGGTTCATGATATTACATGTACAATGGATGTATATATACCTCTAAAAAGTGTTTAGGTGAACAAATAATATGAGTCTCAAAGAAAGAAAATTGAGAACAAATTGTTTTACCGATTTGGTATGTTTTGAAAGTAAACACCCAAGAAATATGGGTAAAAAATGGATATGTGAATACCCATAAATTTAGGTATATTATACATAGAATTAAATCATGGTCGTTACATACACCACAAAAAGTGAAATATTGGTTATCACAACATGAATCTCAAAAAAATTAAAAGTGAGATGAAATTCCCCTTACATTGGGTCTTGACTCTTTCCGTTCTCGTACAAGAATATAATATAATAAATATATATATAATATAAATATTTTATAGAATAATATTATTTTATATAATACCATATATGTTTTGATTATGACCTTATATTACCCGCTTTTTAATGATCATATGTTAAAGTTTCACTTCGGGTAATCATTGGATTTGTTCTTCGCATGTGTCTTTATTTGTTATAGTGTTGTTCCTTATAATGATATCATGATTTAAGAATTAATAAAATGATACAAATATAATTAACATATAGTGTATATTATATTATAATAATTTATTTCATAATTAAGTATTAAATGGAATACACCATTCATGGAGATAGTAAGACATTCGTATGCATGAATGTTGTTTCCATTTATATTGTCATATTGAATGAAAGTATTTAAATTAAATTTGTATATATATTTATTTATATATATATCATTATTAAATTATAATTACTATATCATATATATCATATAATTTCATTAAACCCAACCTTAATACATTTTACATGGTGTGTGAATGAATCACATCGCTTTGAGGGGAAATTAGTCCACACTTCCCCAAACGAGATTATCATATTAACAGCAAATGTATGGTAAAAATATGTGTGTTAAAAAATAAATAAATAATCTTAAAGAAATAATAAATATAATATATTACATATATAAATATAGTTTCTATCATAATGGACACTATGATTTGTGGTAAAGGAGAAATGAAAAATCATCGTTTCATGAGGCAGTCGTTCACCGTACACAGAAATAGCATGTTCCAAATCTATTCGATGGATATAGGAGCATGTTTAGGTCATAAAATTTTCATAAAAACATCCTAGTATTTTTTGGATATATTATTTTTACACAATAATGGAATAAAAATATTATCGGTGTGAAAAATGAAAATAAAGGAATGGAGCTTGAGAGAATGTGTTACCTCGTAATTGTGTAACTCTATTTTGTTTATGCCAAAAGTCTTCCTTGAGAGGATTTCATCACAATAGTAGGTGTTAAGGTATACAGGGGGATTTTTTGGGAGGCTAATTGGTTATATATTTGACATTATTGAATGGTTTTATAGGTGTGAGTAATGGGCATGGGTGGTGGCCTTTTATAGGGTAGGAAAATGACTCACATGGAAGTTTTAGAAACAAATATGGTTTTGACATGTTACATCTAAACAATTATTAAAAAAAAATTAATAATGAAATGATTTTTGATGATATATGGACATCAAATGGGTGTTGGAAAAGTTTCTAGGTCATTTGACCCCTTAATTTTAAGGTTTAGTCCCAAATTAAGTTCAATTTTACCTTAACTACTATGATTGATTTTAATCACTTTTAGAAATCATTTTTGACAAATATTAACACTGTCCTATTAAAAATTAAAAACTATACTGAATAATATTGTGTATGTCATATGTTTTAAATTCAAATCACATAATCCAAAAAATTAAGATTAGTTCTAATCCTACAGATGTGACAAAATAAAGGGTTTTTAAAGATAGAAAATGTTCAAAAGTTTGAAAAGATTTTAGATTCTATATCAAATTGAAATTTATTCTACTGAATGAATTTTTTCTAATATATGTTTTATTCATCTAATGTGACCTTAAAAAATATTTATAATATCATTTCGAATTAAAAATTAATTAGAAAAAAGTATGTTTTTAACTAAAAAGTAGAATATTTCACTATTAATCAAAAGATGATGTTTCAGAGAAAAATCCCAAAAAATCATACTAGGATAATTTAGACATTAGGATTTAAAAAATGAAGTTTATTTTACCCAATTAAATTTCTAAATGTGTGTTAAATTACTTTTAATATTAAAAGTGATTCATTCAAGAAAACAATATTAAAGGACATTACCTAAAATATTATATTTCATTAACAATATGCTTTATTTATATAAAACAATAATATTTAAAAAGTAGTTATTATTATTTTTAACATATATGTTATGGTTATGTTATTTAAATAATTAAAACAATAGAATGATATATTTCATATAAACGTAGTGTTGCAAGCAACGTACGCCTAGTCGGTGATGCTTGTAGTGAAAACCAAGTTGGTATTGTGTGTAATGCAAGTCAAGTTCGTATTTCATGTTAATGGAATATTTGAATTAGTGTTTTAATATATATATATATATATATATATATAATTATTTCTATCTCCATTTTAAATGAAAAATATTGGAATGGTAAATTAATTTGAAAAAAAAATTCTAAAAATCTTGGTGTGTTACATTCTACCCGCTTAAAAATAAATCTAACCTCAAAGTTCTTCAGGGTTATAAAATGTATAATTCATGAGTGAATCGTTAACTGAAATCCAAATTGTAAAAAGGATAATAATTTTTATCTTAAAAATTGAAATTTAGAACCATAATGGTTACCCAAAGTAACATATGACTGGACTTCCACATAGGAGAACATAGGAAGGGAGTAAAGATTGGACAAAGAGGAAAAGAATAAATATTTATAGGGAGTGAATGTGGTCACAAATAATAAACAATTTAATGATTAATGGATAGTAAAGGGCATCAAATTAATTAATATGTGATGATTTAAAAGGCCATCATCTCAAAAACAATTACGTATTAGGGAACCAATTTTTTGATCACTTTCAAAACATTGAGTGATTCTGGATTAATTTCAATAATGAAAATTTCATTATTATTTTCTACTTTGAAAAATTTATAATAAATCCATTAAAACATGGAATGAATGTCTGGAAATTAACTTTGATGAATAACTATCTAAAATACTCTTTTAACATATCATAAGGCCCATAACGAATAAAAGGTGAAACTATTTGTCTCTAAAAAACAAAAGGTGTTAATATTTAAAAATAAAAAATTACACTAATAGTTCATCATAAATATTTTTTAATTACAAATAAATACACATTAAATAGGAAATCATTTAGTCCAGTGGTACGCATGAAACCCTTAACATCCAACGACCATGGATTCTAGACCTGTGGCCTTGACATTCATTATTAGTTGTCACAGGACTTATAAGATGTCCTTTTTTTAAACCGAACTAATATAATATATAATATAGACATACTTGAAATAAGGATAATCATTTATTATCATTTTAACCCTAGTTTTCAACACAAACTTAGTTAAGACGTACTTCCTCTAATGTTTAACATAACCATTTCATGAACGGAAAACCTCATAACCATTCAAAAAGATGAAAATAAAAATCCTTAGAATGACTATCAAAAAATTAGATTAACATTGATTTCCATGTATCACAAAGTAGCTATTGGTTGTCACATTCCTAACATGTTAATAACCTTATTGTATATTCCGATAAAACATGGTAACATCCTGAATTACAAAAAATACTTTTGGAAAACATGCATGATTCCTCATTCCAAAGTATATTTGATTCACACCATATATCAAAAAATGAGTAAAACATCATCCTTTATGACATAGAACATTTTTTCGATAATCATATATGGAGAAATATTTTCCATCCAATTTACTTATTCATATCAAGTACATAGTAATCAAAAAATCATTATCATGAAGTTAGGAAATTATTTAGGATTACGTTCCCTTAATAAAAATATTACCTTTCTATGAAATCACATTTCATTTATATCGTGATCATTTTACATATAATTTTAAATCCTTAGAAAAAACATAAACTGAATAATCCATACATAATTCACAAATATTAATTAAGGATTCCAAATAAATAAATAATTTAATCATTCAAATTTATTGTTTGGAATAGATGAGGTCCTTACTGTGTTTATAAGTAAATCTTTTTCTCAGGGAATTGCATTGGGTAATTCCTATGTTCTCCAAATATAAGACAATTAAATCCATAAAAACTCGTCATTCTATAACCCTTTCCCCCACAAAAATAACATCTTATTATCCATTTTAGGTAATCATCAAGGTTCTTCATCCGTTCTAATTGATATAAAGGAAGATTAATCTTCTTTCCTCTATGTTATTTACAAATAAATTATATCTTTCTCTTAATATTCTTATTATAAATATCCCAAAATATAGCATTGTTAATAATATACACTGAAAACTGATTTGGCATAATTGTAATATCAATTTCTCCGTTGATCATCTCATGTGACTACTCATAAAAAATCTTCAATGACATTCAAATTTAATCTAGTTTCTTCTGGTTCCATCAATTGAATAAAACCATAATCATAGGGTTATCATTACTTATCATAGCATAAAACCACAATTTCCTGAAATGAATTACTTATAGTATGCCTAAATCATGAAACCTTCCACAATATTTGAGAAATTGGGTTTATCCTAGGTTATTCATATCTAACTTATATCTAAATCCTTCATGATGATTCATGAAAATTTTGTGAATTCACAAAGCATATCGCTCGGGAGTGTCAAACCAATTGTGCAGGAAGGCCCGTTATTGTGTACCAGATTACCCCGAGTAAATCCTAGAACATCTTGTTGGATTTTTTACCCCTAATTACATCTATTCTAGATCCACATCCACTTGTATTATTCAGATGGAGATGTATTTCTTCGAAAACACTCACTCTAACCCTTACCAAAAGTCAAGGACATTTTCCTAAATGTTAACTCACCCTTATACTTATCATTAGAGACATATCTAGACATATCCTTATAATTAATCCTAGGTATCTCAGTTAGGTTTTCTCATCCTAGTTTGTAATGTTTATCTATACCATTTTTCTGATACCCACTGTAGTGACCCTTTCTTTAGAAAAATATACATTACATCACATTTACAAAATATGTAAACATTATACAAAAAGAAACTGAAAGACCATAGATGGTGTAGTGCCTTTGGAAACATGAAAACCTAAACATTGGTATATATGTGAGCAACATCATATCTTACTAGGTTCTTCTTTACTATAACTCTTCCTAGTCATATCAAACATAATATATACCATCATAACCCTGAGGAAGGGAACCCTAAAATGGGTGAGCTCAAATGATTATTAAGGGTACACAAGTGATACATTCAAACATAAACATGATAATCTGGTTATGATAATGTGATAATAAATATATAAGATAATACACTTCATATCAAAAATCATAGACATGAATCCTGGAAAAATGCATGGATGTTCATAAGACATGAATCAAAAGGAAGTAAAGGATATAATACATGAAATCATAACATAGGGTTAAGACATGGAATGGTGGTAATACGTAAACATATACAGATATCAATAGTTTCCAATGAATCACTTCCAAGACTATCTTAGTGGAAAACGATTGTTTCTGAAATTTCTAACCCCCATTACATTAAAGTATTACTGAACCAAGTGACCCTCATTCCATCTATATATTAATAAACCGAGTAACACTCTTTCTAGCCATGTATTACTAGACAGATTATCCATTGTTCTTTCCTTACTATATCTCATGAGAGATAAACCATTTCATAATTTGTTGGAAGGAGATATTGGTCCCACCTATCACTTAAATAATTCATTCATACATGTGATACTTGTTCATAAATAAACATATCATAACACTTGAAATGAAATGCATATCATAAACATCAAAAATTGTAGTAACCTATAAAAATTAACAAGTTTCATAACCGTTTCCTCATAAACAAAAACCATGAAATGAAGAGCGGCAAAAAATAATATTACTTGTGAAAGAGAAACAAGATTCATATACATAATTCCATCAAAATGAAATTCCATTGAGAGAAATAATATAAATTAAAACATTGTATTATTCCTCTATAAAGTCATGAGAAACAAAAATAGATGTTATATTAGATGGTAAATAATTTTTAATGTCCTTTTAAAATCATTTCCTGAGGAAAATAAACATTCTTATTTGAAAAATTATTTTTATAAGATAAAATATTTTGAAAATAATTTTTCATTGAAACAGATTTGAAAAATTATAAAATAATTTTTTTAAAAGTAAAACATTTTTAAAACCATTTTTCCTTGAAAATGATCTTCAAGGATATTTTTAATTTTTTTTGAAAACATGATTTTTGAATACAATGGATTTATAACTGAAGAGAGAGATGGCGATATTTTATTAAAAAAATTATCTAATGTACAAAATATTGGTAACATTATAATAAAAATGGGTAATTCCTGAATAAATAGAGAAAATAAAAACAAGTGAGTATTCCTGAGATATTTCATCCACGGAATCATAAATATAAACAATCTCAAAAAATGTTAAGACTGTCTCAATTAGCTATTATAACATGGTTATAAGGGATCATAATCTCCATTTAAGAAAATAAAATTATATTAAGCATAAGATATGATGAAAATAATGTTATTAATTATAAAACATGTACAATTTATGTATATATAGCTCGAAAAAGAGTTTAGGTGCATAAAAAACATGAGTCTCAAAAATTGAATGTTGAAACAAAAATGGTTTACAGATTTGGTAACTTTTGAAAGTTAAACCCCATGAAAGAAGAATCATAGAACATATATGTGAATAAAAATAAATTTAGGTATCTTATTCATATAATTCAATCATGGGTAGTACATACACCACACAAAAGTAAAGAGTTGTGATCATAACATGAATCTCAAAGAAATTAATAATGAGATGAAATTCCCTTTACCTTGTATCATCACTCTTTCCACACTCATACAATATTCTGGTATAATAAATATAATTGTATTATAAATATTTTAAATAATCATATTGTTATAAATAATAAAAAATATTGGTTGATTATGGCTTTATATTACCATCATTTGAATGATCATATGTTAAATTTTCTCATCGGGTAATCATTCGCTTTGTTCTTCGCATGTGTCATTATTTGTTCTAGCATTGGTCCTTATACATATATCATGATTCTAGAATGTATATAATGATATAGATATAAGTAATTTTCTGTATATTAATAATATTAGAATTTATTTCAAAATGAATAATGAAATATAATACACCGTTCATGGTGACAGTAATCTATTCGTATGTATGAACGATGTATCCATTTGTATTGGCGTATTGAAAGAAATTATGTAAATAAATTATGTATTTATATATTTATTTATATATATATATATCATTTTTATAATATAACTTGTATTTTATATATATCATATAATTTCATTAAATACATCCATAATTTATTCAATAGGGTGTGTGAACGAATCACGTCGTTTTGAGGGGGTGGTAGTCCACACTTCCTCAAACAAGATTATTGTATTAACACCAACAGGTAGGTAAAAATATACGTGTTAAAAAATAATATAGATACTTAATGATATAATAAATATAAAATATTACATAAAAAATATTTTTATCATAACGACCACCTTGATTGGTCTTAAAGGGGAAATGAATAATCATCATTTCATGAGGCAATAGTTTGTTGTACACAGAAACAGTATGTTCAACATCCATTAGATTGAGGTGTGTAAGTATAGATAAGAACATTTTCATAAAAAAAACCTAATATATGAAGTATACTAGGTTTTTTAACACAATAATGTAATAAATAGAGTGGAGGGGTGGAGAAAGAAAATAAATGAAATGATTTTTGAGAGAAGACATTGCCTATTAATTGGGTAACTCCTTTTGGATTGTGACGAAGGCCTTCCTTGAAAAGGATTATTCCCAAAGAGAGGCTTTAAGGTCTAAGGGAGAATTTTTGGGAGGCTATTTGGGTAGATATTGGATGATCATAAAAAGTTTTATAGGTATTACTAGTAGTTATTGGTGGTGGCCTTTTATAGTAATGGAAAAGGACTCAGATGAATTTTTTAAAAACAAATTAGGTGTGCACATGTTCATACATAAAAAAAGTATTACCAAAAAAAAACTCAACAATATAAGGTTTAATTCCAATATATGGATATAAACTTGGTGTTGTACAATTTTATAGGTCATTTGGGGCCTTAATTGTATGGTTTAGTGCCTAATTATGCTTAATTTTGGCCTTAACTGCTATGATTAATTTTACTAACTTTTACTAATCAATTGGTTAAAAAATTAACATGGTATTATTAAAATATAAATATAATACAGGATACAGTGGTTTATTCCATATTTTTTAAATTTAAATCACAGAAGAGGAAAAATTAAGATTAGCGTTAATCCTGCAAACGGGATGAAATAACGAGGTTTTAATGTAGGAAAAACGATTAATTGTTTGTTACAATTTTACATTTAGATTCACTATGAAATTTATTATTGTGAATGAAATTTTACATATAGATGTAGTGTACATATAAGTTCACCTTAAATCATATTTATAATTTAAATTAGAATTTAAAATTAATCACACAAAAGGTAGTTTTTAACTAAAAAGTAGTATTTATCACTATTCAACAAAAAATGATGTTTCTCAGAAAAATCCCAAAACATAACCGTAGGATAAATTCAAAATTCTGAATTATAAAAATGAGGTTTTTTTCCAAAATAAATTTCTAAATGTGCATAGAAGTCCCTATATTATTAAAAGTGATTCATTCAAAAAAACCATATAAAAGGACATTATAAAAAATATTATCTTTTTATTTTTAATATATTTTATTTATATAAAATAATAATATTTGAAAATTATTTTTTATTATGTTTAATGGATATGTTATAATTATATTATTTAAATAATTAAAACAATAAAAAGATATGTTTACTAAAAACTTAGCGTTGTGTGTATCATATGCCATATTGGTTTTCTTGTAGCGCAAGCCATGTTGGAATTTCATGTGAAATGAATGTTTGAATTAGTTTTTTAATATGTATATATATATTATTAACTATTTATAGTATCATTCAAAATGAAAAATATTGAAAATAAAAATTAATTCGAAAAAATGAATTCTCAGAATCTTGAGGTGTTAGATTATACCCACCTTAAATTGAATTTTTCCATAGAAATTCATCTAGGATATAAAGTGATTAATTCTTGAAATATTCATTCATTGAAATCCATATCATAAAAAGGATACTAAAACATCCCTTAAAAAGGGAAATTGGGGACCACAATTATTACCAAATGTAACATAAGAATAGGGTACCACATAGGAGAACATTGGTCGGGAGGCAAGATTGGACACGGTGGAAAAGAATAAATATTTATAGTGAGTGAATGAGGTTAAAATCACAAAAAATTTAAAGATTAATGAAATTTCTAGGGCCTCAAATTCATAAATCATTGATGATTTAAAAGTCTATCATCCCAATAAAAATTTACGTACTATGAAAACAAATTTTTTTGATACCTTTCAAAACATTGAGTAATTCTTGATAAATTTATATAAAGAAAATTTCATTAAATTTTTTTTATTTTAAAAATTTATAATACATCCATTATCTCATTGAATGAATTTCAAGATGTTAACTTTGATGAATAAAGAACTAAAATATTCTTTTAACAAATATTATGGCCCATAATGTATATAAATTCCAAAAACAATTCCATAAAAAAACATGTATTAATATATAATAATAAAAAATAAATGTAATAGTTTATCCTAAATATTTAATCATTAGAAATAAATACACATTAACCAAGAAATCATGTTGGCTAGTGGTTTTCATGAAACTAGTATCATCCTTCGGTCAGGGGTTCAGGACCCACAACCTTGCCGGAATTTATTAGTTGTCACCCAAAATTCATGATACCCTTTTTTTAAATCACACTCATATAATATATAATATGGACATACATGAATAATTTTAACCAATAATTATCCTTTTAACAATGTCTTCAACACAATCTCAGTGAATAAATACCTCCTTGGATGTTTAACACAACTTCTTTATGCAAAGATAACCTTATAACCCTTCTAAAAGATAAAAATCCAAAACCATAAAAGTAGAGTCACAAAATAAGATTAACATTGATTGACCTATATCAAAAAGTATCTATTGGTTGTAACATTCCAAACATGTGAATACCCATACTATATATTCTCTGGAAACATGCTAACAACCCAAATTACCAAAAATCCATTTGGAAAACATGAATGATTCCTCATTCTTATGTAAATTGGATTTACATCATAAATCCAAAAATGTTGTAGACATCATAATTGATATATAGAACATTTTTTCAATAATCATCTCCCGGGAAATATTTATTGTCCAATTTACTTATTCATAACTATTATAACATTATCCAAACATTATTATCTTATCATCAGGAATTAATTAAGGATTGGCTTTCCTTAATTAAAAAATATCCTTTACATGAAATAACTTTTCTAGTCCATTGTGACCATTCAGTATATTCTTTTAAATCCATAAGAAAAAACATAAATTGAACAATCCATAGGTAATTCACCACTATTAATACTAGAATCCAAATACATAAATACTTTAACTATTCAAATTTGTTATTTGGAAAAGAAGAGGTCCTTACTCTGTTTAGAAGTAAATACTTATCATAGGGAATTTTGTGGTTTAATTCCCAAGATCTATATATATTATACATTGAACTATGTGGAACTCATCACTTTATGACCCTTTTTCCTACCAAAATAACATCTTCCTTTCTATTTGTGGCAATCCTCAAGGTTTTACATCCCTTCTTCTTGATATGTAGGAATCTGAATCTTCTTTACTCTATGTTCCTAACCATGAATGTTAATATTTATATTATTAAACTATTTAGAAATATCTCAAAAGATAACATTGATAATTATATACCATGATAGCTGATTCAACATAGTCACAATATCTTTTACTCTAGTGATCATCCCATTTGACTGATCATCAATAAATATTCCATCACCTATAACATTAATCCAGATACTTCCAGTTGCATCCATTGACTAACACCAGAATCATGGTGTAACCATTACTTATCATAGTAGAAACTCTATTATTCATGAAACGAATTACTTATAGGATGTCTAAGTAATGATACCTTTTATAATCTATGATACCTTGGGTTTATCCTGGGTTATTCATAGCTGACATATATCTAAATCTTTCCTGATGGTTGATGAAGAGATTGGGAATTCCCAAAGCATATTTCTTGAGAGTGTAATACTAGGTGTGCAGAAAGGTTCATTGTCATATACAAGATTACCCCGGGTAAAGACCAAAAAATCTTGTTAGAGTTGTTACCACTAGGTAAATATATTCTAGATCCACATCCACTTGTAGTATCCCAACATGGATGTATTTCTTGGAAACCAATCACTCTAACCTTTACCAAAATTCAATGAAATTTTCCAAATTGTTAACTCATCCTTATACTTATCCTTGGATATATCCGTAGACATATCCTTATATATAAACCTAGGGACTCACTAAGATTTTCTCATCCATGTTTCTAATGTTCAACTATACATTTTCTTTAATACCAACTATTTCTACACTCTCTTCACAAAAATAAACATTACATAACATTTGAGGAATATATAAACATTATACAAAAAGATTCCCAAAGACTGTAGTTTGTATAGTGCATTTGGAAACACGGAATCATAAATAGTAGTACATATCTGAGCATCATCATCTCCTACTAGGTTATTCTTGACTAGAACCCCTATTTCATATATCAAACATATTACATACCTTCAAAACCTGGAGGAAATGAATCACAAAATGGGTGAGATCAAATGTCTTGTAAGGGTAAGCAAGGGAGACATGTAAGCATGATCTTGATAATAAGGGTTCGAGAATGTGATAATGAATATATAAGATGAAACCCTACATATCAAAAATCATATGCTTGAATCATGGGATAAAGTTTGGAAGTTAATAAGACATTAATCAAAATGAAGTAAGAGAAAGAAGATATAAGTGACTAACATTGGAGTAATACATGTAATTGTGGTAATAAATCAGCATATACTAATTTCCACAGTAGCTAAGGCATCACTTACAAGAACATCTTAGTGGTAAAATTAATTTACTAAAATGGATAACCCCTATTACATCCCTATATTATTGAACTGAGTGACCCTTGTTGCAGACTTGTATTACTAAACTGAGTAACCCTCATTCCTACCATGTATTACTGATTTGATTATCCATCATTCTAGCCATATGGTACCTCATGAGATATAAATTATTACCCAATGAATTAGAGGGAGATATTCCACTAATCCATCACTTAAATAAATAATACATAAATGTGCCACATGGTTATAAATAAACAAATAATAACACATGAAATGAAATGGGTTTCACACAAATGTAAACATATCATAACCTATGGAAAGTGATAAGTTTCATAATAATTTAATCATAATCATAACCCTCTAAAATAAGTGGGTTTCAAAATCATATTATAAAAGAAAGAGAAACAAGAATCATAAATATCATTCCATTAATACATAATCCATTTAGAGAAGAAATGTGTATGGAAACATTGAATAATATCACTATAAAGGCATGAGAAACCCCAATGGACGTTATATTAGTTGGGAAATAATTTTGAAAGGTATTTTAAAATCATTTCATGTGGGAAATATCCTTTCTTCTTTAAAAAAATGAGCTTTATAAGATAAAACATTTTGAAAAAAAATTTATTCGAAAATATATTTTTAATATTATAAAAGAATCTTTGAAAAAAATAAAACAATTTTAAACAATTTTTTTCTTGAAAATGATCATTAAGGATCTTTTGAATTTATATTTGAAAACATGTTTTTTGAATACCATGGATTTTCGACCTAAGAGAAAGATGATATGATTTTATTAAAAAAATTATCTTCACTACCAAAGAGTGAAACAATTTTACTAAAAATGATGATATATTGAATAAATAGAGGATAAAGAAAACTCACGAGTATTCCCGAGATATTTCATCAAAGGAATAATAAACATAAACAATCACGAAAAAAGATAAGATTGTCTCAATAAACTCTTATAACTTGGTTACATGGGATCATACTATCCATGTATGAAAATAAAATTACATGAAGCATAAGATATCATGAAAATAATTATATTCATGATATAACTATTAAAATGGATGTATATACACCTCGAAAAAGTGTTTGCGTTCCTAAAAACAAGATTCGAAAAGAAGGAAAATTAATACAAATTTTTTTTTACCGATTCGGTAAATTTTGAAAGTTAAACCCCATTAAAGAAGGGTAATAGAATGGATATTTGAATAAACATAAATTTTGGTGTAAGATACATATAATTAAATATTTTTCTGTACGTACAACAAATTAATGGAAAGATTGGTCATCATAACGTGAATCTCCGCTAAATTAAAAGTGTTATAAAATTCCCCTTACCTTTTCTCCTGACTCTTTGCGTAAAAAACACAATATTCCAATATAAAAAATTTATTTTTATTATACATATTTCACATAAGAATATTATTATACATAATACTACATATTAGTTTATTATGACCTTATATTATCCTCTTTTAAGTGAACATATGTTAATTTTTCACTTCAGGTAATAATTAAAATTATTCTTTGCATGTGTCTTAATTTGTTACAGCGTCTGTCCTTATAAATATATCCTAATTATAGATTTTATATAATTATATAAATATCAGGTATATAAATTATATTAATATTATAATAATTTATTTTTTAATGAAGTACGAAATGGAAGACACTGTCCATGGAGATGGTAAGTTGTTCGTACACATGAACGTTGTTTCGTTTTTATTATCAAGTTGAAAGAATATATGTAAATAAAATATGTATATATATATGTATATATATATAATTATTATATTAGTATTAATATATAATATATATAATTTAATTTCATCTAACACATCATTAATACATTCCATGTGGTGTGTGAACGAATCAAATCGCTTTGAGGGGGCGGTAGTCCACACTTTCTCAAACACGATTATCATATTAACACCAAATGGAAGGTAAACTGATGTGTGTTAAAAAAACCATTAAAAAGATTAATTACATAATAAATATATTATATTACATATAGAAATTTTTTTCCATCATAATGGCCACCATGATTGGTGGTAATGGGGAAATGAACCACCATTGTTTTGTGATGTAGTATTTCACCGTACATAGAAACAGTATGTTCAACATTTATTAAATAGAGGTGTGTGTAAGTGTATGTAATCCAAATTACATAACCACACCATATTATATGGAATATATTTTTGTTATCACACAATATGGTAACAAAGAGAATGGGGGTAGGAGAAGGAAAATGAAGGAAAGGAACTTGGGAGAAGATGTTAATTCTTAATTGAGCTACTCATTTTGGTTTGTGAAAAAAGGATTCCTTGATAGGGTTTTTGACCAACAGCAAGATTTAAGGTCCAATGGAAGATTTGTAGTAGGATATATCGGCGGATATTGAACTAACATAAATGGTTTCATAGGTGTGAGGAATGTGTAGAGGTGGTTTCCTTTATAGGGAAGGAAAAGAACTCACATGGAATCTTTTGAGAAAAATTATGTTTGCACGTGTTACTATCTAAAAAAAGACATTACAAACAAAAAGCTAAAAAATTGAAGGTTTTTTTCCAGAATAGGTACCTATAATGGGTTTTGGAAAAGTATCTTGGTCATTTGGGCCTCTAATTTTAAGGATTGGTGCCTAATTATTCTTAATTGAGCCTTAACTACTGTGATTAATTTTAATCACTTTTACAAATCATTTTGGTAAAAAAATAAATTCTGTCTTATTACAGTCTAAATATTAGAATAAATACAATTTCATGTGTTGGATTTTTGAAATTCAAATCAAAAAGATGAAAAATTAAGATAAGTGCTAATGTCTCAGACAGGACGAAATAACGGGGTAATAAAGTTGGGAAAACGTTTAAAAATTTGTTAAGATTATACATTCAGTTTAAAAGTGAAATTGATTGTACTAAATGAAATTTTATTAATATATGTAATAATAATCTAATGTGACCTTAAAATATATTTATAATATCCTTTAGCATTAATAATAAAAAATAAAAAATACAGTTTTAACTAAAAATAGTATTTTTCTCTACTCATCCAAAAATGATGTTTCTTATAAAGACCCCAAAAATTCTCCTAGGATAATTTAGACATTCTATGTTTGAAAATGAAGTTTATTTTATCAAATTAAATTTATAAATGTTTCTAAAAATACTATTTTATTTAAAAAAATATTCATTCATGAAAATAATATAAAATGACTTTAACAAAAATATTATCTTTTATTATCAATCTTTTATTTAAATAAAACTACAATATTTGAATTTTTTTTATTAATAATAATAAAATCTAGGTAATTATTATATTATTTAAATAAATAAAAGAATAAAAAAAGGTGTTTCATAGTAGCTCAGTGTTGCGTGCATTATACACAATGTCGGTGTTGCATGTAGCTCAAGCTGAGTTGGTATTGGATGTAGTGCAATCCAAGTTAGTTTTGTGTGCAGCACTAGCCAAGTTGTTAGTAGGTGAGAAATGAATATTCGAATTAGAGTTTTAATATATATATATATATATATATATATATATATATATATATATATCTGTGTGTGTGTGTGTGTATATATATATATATATATATAAAGAACTATTTCTAGTTTCATTTGAAATAAAAAATATAGAAATGTAAAATTAATTGAAAAACATTTCTCAAAATCTATTGGTGTTACAATATGTGACTCTTATTTGGATTTAATGAACTTAATATTAGTTTTTTCATATGGATTCCATGTTTAGATATAGATTAATATATATTTTTATTATTACATCTATTTCTATATGCATCAATTTTCGGTTAAGACATGTTATGTGTGTTTCATAGGAGGGTGCATCAGATTCCCTTAAAGAAAATCATCTTATAGATAAAAAAAATTTCATGTATATCAAGATGGTATATGATGGAATAGATCATAAGGTAAAAAAAATCTATAACACAGTTTTCGAAGTACATCTTGGAGTATTGGGATGCAGCGATTTATTGCGAGAGTTATCCCATGAGAAACCACCATCCTTTAAGGGTACATGTGAACCTCAGGAGGTGGAGGACTGGATTGACAGTATTGATCATATTCATAGATTCATGGATACTAATGGGAGAATAAATTTTAGGTGATTATATCATTGAAATTATGTTCCCAATAATCAATTTTTGGATTCCATGGCATATGAAGATTGGAATGTGGGATTATACTGCATGGCATTCAAGACACTCAACATGCTATTTATACAAGTGTTTCTGATAATGGTGATGTATAAGGATTTCCTTTCATTATAGTAGGGGCATAATTCTATTTTTTTATAAAAAAATTGGTTTTCTTATATGGTTCATTTTGTACCATAAGTTATAAGAAATAACCAGCGGAATGATCAGAAGAAGGTGAAGGGTTTGTGATTGGATATCAAACCACATGCATTTATGATGAAGCTTTAGACCTATGAGGATTAAGTGTATATGGATAGTATGGAAAATATGAATAAAAATTATATGGTGGGATATAATTAACCTTCTCTTCCACTTACTAGTATAATCATTGGAAGATAATGGATGAATGGAAAGTGGAAAGATCACCATAATAGTGATTTAGGTGCTTCTTAGTGTCAATTTTTTTATACACCTTCAGTTGAAATAGGTAGTGTGCCACTGATATTATATTTTTTTAGAAAGGATGAACACAAAATTAATTATTTTCCTTCATATATAAATACTAGTAATATACTTCGATTTTATATTCATCTGTAGCGCTTCTATCAGGTTGTCTCTACTGCTGCATATTTTTAGAGATCATCAACTCTAAAGGCTACTGTGATTCCATAAAACTATTCAATGACTACGAGTATCCATACATAATCCTTAGGAGTAAAATAAATTTACACATTAAATTATTTTTATGGATATGGTGGATGCAGGTCCAGTGATAGTTAGAAATAAAATCATTATTGTATCTTCCAAATGGAGTTCATTATTTGATACTAGTGATTCCAACTCATTTATATCTATCCATATTTTTTATTTGATTAATCTTCCAAATGATCTCATTTCTATTTTTTGGAGTTAGAAACATATATTGGGAAGAGGAAAGTGTAGGGGTTTTAGTGTCCATTTTATGTGTTATAGATAGATGAGGTGGATCTAGTCCAGGATTGTCTTGTTCATGATATGGATTTGTTTGACATCCTCATCATAATGGGTTATGTATTTTATAATCCTGCTATGGTTTGTTTTTATCATCATATTTTCCTTTTTTATGTTTCCAATAAAATATTATGGATGTTTTAGGGAGAGTGGGATATGAGTTTTGGAAATAAAGGACCTTCCAACCTAGTGCTCAAGTGTTTGTTGTTTGCTGTAGTAGTTAAACGTAATGACGTTTCTCCTGTTGTTTATATTCCCAATATTTTTTGGGACATTATTGTCTGTTACATGAAGAATTATCAAGGATTACACCACATAGGGAGTTATACATTAGGACAATACTATTTTTAGGTTTTTTTTCTGATTTTTATACCTTCGTATCCCATGACCCAACCAGAGTTGAAAGAGCACAAGATTATGTTGGATGATATGATGATTAAGGGTTTCTTATCCATTGAGTTTTTACATGTGCAACCTCATTTCTCTTTGAAAATAAGGAATATGGTTCACTATTATTTTATGTAGAATATTATAAGTTTAATTGGGTAATGGTTATGAAAAAGTTTTATTTTCCTTGTGTAGATGATATGTTTGTTAGTAAATGTTAGGAATGTTGTTTTAAAATATTGATATTCAGTATTTTTGTGATCTTCTCAGTGTTTGGGAGCATGATATATTGAAAAATTATTTCATGAGTAGTAATTTCAATTATAAATAGAATGTGATACCATTTTGTCTTACTATTAATCATAAAATTGTAATGGATTTTTTGAATTTGGTATTCCATCAATATCCTTACTATTTTGGTAGTGTTTTTGGTTGATATTGGGGTTTATTCATGATTTATAAGCATGTATTATCAGTAGATCCTATGATGGTAAAGGATGACTTATCATGGGAGGAGTCATGGAATACCATTATGATTAATATATTATTTTGTCATGTTGGATAATATCAATGGTTCACCATGGTTTTATTCATATTGGTTTCACCATTGACCATTATAACCAAAAAATGGGTGAAATTCACATGGAATGAAAAGTGTCAGTCTTATTTTTATGATCTGAAACATCATTAGATATCGAATTCTATTTTGAACTTACATGATCACGACAAGGGGTAGGTGGTTTTATATGAATCTTCTGGAACATGATTGGGTTTTGTTCTCATATAAGATGATCAAGTCGTGTCATATTAATCTCTATAACTTCCACTAAAAGAGAATAAATTCATAAATCATGATTTATATATTTATGTGGTTATAAATGTGTAGAAGTGTTAGTAGAACTATATTTTTGGTGAAAAGATCATATTCATTTCTAACCACAGGAGTTTAAGATATATTTTTTCCAATGAAGACAAGAATATTAGACATAGGTGATGGGTGGAATACCTTTAAACTTTTGAAATATATATCTCCAACAAATGTTGTTTTAGATTATCTATGTCAAGAATGTTAAACATATGGATATTTTTTAATCTAAGTAAGAGTAGAAAATTATTGGTCATTTATTTCAGTTTAATCTGAAATTTCAGAATGATGTTTTAGGTATGGTTTTCACTAGTGTTTAGTTATCATCATTGGTCATTGTTTTTATTCTATAAATTCAGTAGAAGGATGATGAGTTCAAAGGATTTTGAGAAACCGTATATGTTAGTGAGAACATTCCTAGTTGTTTTATATTTTTCGTTGTTATTCATAGTTTTTGGTATCATCTTGTCTTCCTAGCACCAATATGGAGATCCATTTTTTATTTTCATAGTTCTAGAAAGAGTGTTAACCAATGGTTTTATAAATATTTATTATGACATTTTTTTGTGGTACTAGTGTCCAGGCATGAAGCATGACATTGCTAATTATGATTCCTGCTATTACACCTACATAAAGATAAAAGAAGATACAATTCTAGTGCTAGTTTATAGATGGGTGGACTTGTTTTGGGATACCTTGGACTCCCTAAAAATGGAATTATATCTAGGAGGTGGTTGATCAGTAGAAAAGTAATTCACATTTCATTCTGATTTGGGATAACACTAATGCTGACAAAAATGGTAAGCATTATGTGGGGGAGATTATGAGGTTATGTAGGTTTCCATATACCATTGTTTCAGACATATATCAATGTTTTACATCACAGTTCTAAATGAATATCCAAGAGGTTATAGATGGTCATTTTATATTGAGTAAAAACATTCAACCCATAGACGATATGTATTATTGTGTGGATTTTATAACATATAATTTCCATATATTAGGTAAATCAATTCAATTTACTTGTTTACCTATTAATTTGGTGCATCATGGGACAATAGAGAATGGAGAGTCTGTGTTGGTGAAAATGAACATATATTTAGGGATGTGTTTTTCTATGAATTAATGGGGTATGTTTATAAACATGTAAAAGATTAACTGAGATCTCATATAATTTAAAGAATGAATGAGATGGTTTAGTATTTTATAGTAAAAACTATTGTTTGTACTATCTTCTAGGTGATTTCACAATGTTTAATGTGTGCACATATTGTGTATTGATCGAAGTGTAGAATCCCAAATCTTGGTACATATAGTGAAAGGAATACAATCCGTGTGAAGGTTACATTCCGTAAAATTGATAATAATAAACTTTAAAAAAAAGGAAATGTAGTTTTCAGTTTATATGTACCCTATAGATTACATGAATTGTAATTGTATTACATGTCATATTATTATCGTTACATGGTATTTTATGGTGCTAAACGGATTATTTTTTTTCATCCAGATAAAGCCTCCATGAACTCATCCCAAATACATTCCCTAGAAATTTTGGTAACCTCTTATCTTTCTGAATCAATTTTTTTGGAATTTTTTAATCATGATAGTGCATGGTGACACTCTAGGTAATATTATCCTTCTTCAATATTGATCCCTTTGAACTTAGTAGTGTCATTTTGTTGTGATATTTGATCGGTCGATATAAAACGTTGTGTCTCATGATTCCATTCTAAATCAATCATGTTTTCTTATTTTGGGTGATGATACTTTTTTTGTTGGTCTACGACAGGGGTTCATTATTTGGAGTATTTGAAATTGACCCTCTTATACAAATGTTTTCTCTAAATTGAATAAATTCTAATATGTTTATATTGATCATAGGGCATCTATTGTAGTTCTTTTCTTCTTCATATTGTTGGATATCATGGTGAATATGTGCAACCTATGTTTTAAGTTATGTGGTTCTATCTCTCGCCTGTAACAGTGAACTAAATTTATCCATTTTTGATTAAAAAAATTATAATTTAAATATAATGACTGACATATTTGATTCATATTTTTGGAAATTAGTTTTAGATATAATTTTGTTTAAACCTAGTTTTGGTAATTGAAAAAGAGTCTTTCAAAGTATCATGAAATTGTTTTTTAGTAAAATGTTTTTCAAATATTCATTTTGATGAAATATTTTTGTGAAATTGTTTATAAAATAGGGAATAGGTGTTTTCATAGGTACTTAGGTGGATGGTGTAGTAATAAGACTCATCCATTGTCAAGGGGTTCCCTAATGGGGTGTTCCTATGCTCCCTAGTCTTGTGGTTCAAGGGAATTGTTCAAAATGTTTTCTAGTTAACTTACTGATTTGTTCCTTTACACTATATATTCAATTAATATTTCTATATTCTTTATGAGAATGTTATTTTCTATATTAGTAATGATTTTCTTAGCTATCCTCGTCTGTAGTAATCCTTCATGTGATGTTACCTATAATTTTTTATGTTTTGGAATGTTTTTTCATGTACTATTATTGTTTTATATCCATGTATTTTTATATGATATGGGAGAAATTATTTTGTGTGATTTTATATACCAAATTTGATAAATATATATGAAATGGTTTGAAACTAATTTTCCTGATCTATTTAGAAATGTCTAAAATGGTGAAATTAATTTTTTTCCATGATGTTGATAAAAGAATCTCTAATGTATTTGTCTAGATTTTTTAAAAACAATTGATCATTCACGGATGTATTTTAGTGACATGATATGGAACACCTAGGTTGGTTCGTGAATAAAATGTTAGGTCACACCTCATACACCCATTCAGTGGTGTGTAGATGTTGCAATGTCTTTCAATTAAGGGAAAGGAAAGGCACCACAACAAGGTCGAAATGTTTTTTTTCATCTTCATTTTGGTAGATAGATTTTGAGATGGTGGGAGGTATCCCACAATTCCACAAGAAGACTACTAGTGATGTTTTTTAATCCTTTTTAGTCTAACAGGTCTCAATGGATACTTTTTTCCTACTTGTTAGGTTTTATCACTTATGATATTCTCTTTTTATTATGACATATATATTCATTTTTCCTTCCACTATTTTTTATGTATATAAATATAGTCCATGTTTTTTCTCTAGTTTTGGAGAAATTGTTCTATAAAGTTATTTTTATGACTGGGTGGTTGTCTCCAACCTGTGGGGATCTAGAATTCTATTTAGGTATGTGGAAATTTAGGTTGGGCACTGGTTTATGAGAGATTCTAGACAGGTTTCATCCCTCAATGTATATCATGTGTCAAAATCAATGTTTTCAGGGATATTTTATCTTAGATGACTGAATATATATATATTTACAACTATTATAATTGTTTGATTTTTATTGGGATAAAATTAAAGCAAAAACATCTACAAAATCAAAATAAAGATGTACCTATTTTAACGATTTAGATATTAATAAATATACATAAATTTCCACAAGAAAGACATTGGGATTAAAATATATGGTAAATTACACATACCTTAACTTCTATATAAAACCCAACACCTCTTCAAATTCAATGTTAACATTCATAATTTAATTAGTCGAGGAATGATATAGAAAATATTGGTCTGTAGAAATGTTGTTAGAAATGGGGCCAATTTCATCACCAGAATCATGGAATACATGTCTTTAGATCACTTAAATAATAATAAAATTCAGGTATTTGAGGATATCAATCCTAAAACAGTTTTTTAGAAATTATTAATTATTCATATGCTTCATCAGTAAATGTCATGTTTTTTATGGGAACTCAAGCCTTAATTATTCACTATTTTATGATTTATAATATAATTTCCTAATAATACATTCCAAATTTGAAGATTCTTAGTGTCATTGGAAGATTAGAGTTAAAAATAAAATAATTTATACAATAAACATCATATTTATTTAAAAATCCACATAGTTATCCTATCTTCGATTGATCTACAAAAAGAACATAGGATATACACATTGTTCTGTTAAAAAAAATAATATTTATTTATAACTCCAAATAGTTATCCTAACACCTAATGTTTTATAAAAACATTATATGATATCTGAGGGAAAATAAATTAGGAAAATTGTGATCTAGAAATATAAAAAAGGGAAAAAACATGGCAATACAATAGAACACAAGAGTCAAAAGTAATAACATGATATCATAAAGAGGATGATAATATGGGTAGAAATATGGAATAAAAAAACAAATATTATGATAATGGCTTCATAACCATGTGAAAAAATATAAAACATTATATTATAAACATAATTCAAGGGAATCCCCAATGACCATTGTTATAATTTTTATATGGTCCTATAGTGGAATTGGATTACACCCTAATACTTTACATAACACAAAAAAATATTTAAATCATTAACCAATGTGTTATAGTGACATATAATTTTTGGATAACAATTTACATAAATTAAATTCATATATATTCAGGTTTCATGAGGAATGTAAAACATATATAAATCATATGAATGATCAAATCCATGTGAAGGAATTGGATTGTATATTTTAGATTTAATTCATAGCATAAAGACAAATTCTTAGAATTCACAAGAGGAAAATGAATTAAATAAATGAAAAATTTATATAAAATGGGCATCAGACTTGAAATTTGTGATGAAATGTAAAACATTCATGAGAAGGATCTAGAAAAAAATGGAACAAATCACTTGGAATGTGCTTTATTAAATAAAAAATGGATATTTTTTAAAAAATTAAAGAACATATTGTTTTTAATAAAATACGTATTGAAACAAATTGGTTATTTATAAAATAATTGGTTGTAATAAAATCATGTTATTCTTTAGGATCATTTGATGAGGATGATAATATATGTGGGAAATGAAATTTGAATGATCAATTAAACTGGGTTTACATCAATGTGTAAATTTTGAGGGGAATTGAAAACATGTATAACACCAAAAATGAAATGGATATTTAATTATGTATATATTTAATGTGCATGTGTAAATAAATATATGTGATACCTGATATGATCATTTCATAAAAGGGATAACAATAAATATAATTTTTAATTATAATGTCACTATGAAGGTCCTGGAGATCCATTACTATTTTTCAGTTTTTTTAAATCATAAATCCTAAAAAATTAAATAATGTTTTTTGTTGAAAATAAGATAATTAAAGTTAAACTTATAGATGATATAACGATTTATTATGTTTCCAATTAGAAAGGATAAAATTATAGGTATGGAAAGATTATGGAAAAAGGTGGGAAAGAATTATTTAAATGGATATAAATGTTTCTAACAGTTGTTTCATTTTCAAAAAGTATTATAACTCCCCAAAAAAATTATATTTGGATCAAATTTATCACAAAAAACAGATGTATTGTTTACAATAATATTAAAATATAGAACTGATTGAGAAAATTTATAATTCAAGAAATCATATTAAGTTAAATGTTACCCTTATATTTTCTATAAGACATCAATCATAGCCCACGCCAAGGAAGAACATGAAAGGAAGTGATGTTTCAATGTTCAAAAAAATTATAATATTATAAATCCTACGGTAATATAATACACTATACATATGAATATTGTTGAATAGTATTAAATCAAGCTTTAAAAAAGGGTGATTAATACAGAACCATTACAGCTTTGGTAATTTTGAATCAAAGGACATTGGAAGCCATAAAATAATATGGTTCTTAAAATCTACTGCATTAAATTTTATAGTATTAAAAAAAATACTTTGTAATTATATACATCATATAAATAAAAAAATTGTGGATAACTTTAAACTGTATCTCAATGAAGAGAAATTGAGACGAAAACCCTTATTTGTTATAGATTCTTGCTGCGCACTCACCTGACATCCTCAATATTAAAATTTAGTTTAATAGATACATAATTAGGAAACTTATTATTCTTTTTTTAATTTAATAGATTCCATTTATTATCATGTTAAATTTATTGATTTTATAGATTTCTTGTATGTGTTAGTTAATTGAGGTTTTAAGTCAATTTCTTCATATATTCTTTATGTATATTGTTGGCGGTAAAATGTTTTGTAAAATATTTTCATAATATCAATAATATAAATATATTTAGGTTAATAATTTTCAGATAATATATATATATATATGTGTGTGTGTGTCTAACCTTGATAGGTGGTAATGCAAAATTAATCTTATTTCTCATAGAGGTGATAGTTCGTACACATGTACGATTACTGTTTTCATTTTACAATGAATGTTGTGAAATAAATTTTATTACCATTTTACATATAAAAATTATATTTATATTATATATCTTATATTTATTCATCCATTACATCATTATGATCATCCATGAAGGGTGGTGAGGAAAAATGGAATACGTTCGTTTGTTGAGGAGGTAGTTCCTGGAACACACGATCAATAATTTTTTATTTCATAGTGGATGGAGATGAAGAAATAATGAAGATTAATTTAAAATAATTAAATATCAGTATAATAATTATACTTATTTGATAATATAATTATATATATATGATATTTAGAACAGGAATATTAATGGGAAAATATTATGATGAAGGTAATTCTTATATTAGAGACTTGATCTTCTCTTAAATACCTATTTAGAAGTCAAGGCCATATGGTAACGACTAGAGACTAGGGATTAAGGGTGATAAATGAAATTATATAATAGTTAGATTTGGAATATTTTAAATGGATATTATATTGGTATTTTTAACCGTGTTGGGGTTTAAGTGATCCCCTTTTACAAGTGAAGAAAATGGACAGTTTTGGGAATAGAATTTATGCTTCCATAAATACCACTACACTATTCTATGGTATATTCTTCGAAAACAAGTAATTCTATTGTGGTATGGGATAGAGTTAAGTGTTACTCAAAGAATAATTTAGACAAAAAATTTAAACATTTTTCCTATATTTTTTCATTATTTACCAATTTTAACATTATGGATTTTTAACATGGTATGAAATTTTAAACTAAGTGATTTATATTTAATTAAAATTAAAAGGTAAAAAATATTAAAAAAACTTCTATTATATGAAATTAAATTTAATAGCCCCTCAACCTATTTCAATTAATAAAAACGAGAATGTCGGCATTTAATTTAAAATATATAATAAATAAAAAGGCAATTTTTTTTGGGAAAATGTCTTTTAACCAATATTTATTAATTAATATTATATAGTATTTATTATAAATTTAATTAGTGTTAAAATTGTAATATATAAGTTTAAAAATTATATTACATTGACAAATTAATTAATATCAATTTTATTTATTAAATAAGAAATTATATTAGTATAATATAGATATTCTTTAAAAATATTCATTTCTGTTTCATGGAAATTAAATCTAATATCATTAATTATATGGTTAAACCTAAAAATGAAATTAATAATATTATATAAAATGAAAAGCTTAACTGAAATATTATATAAATGTTTTAGTATTTAATTTATAAATGTGGAAAAGTCAAATAGTAATTATATTCATGCAAAAAAATTCTATAGTAATTTATTACTTATATTTCTAATTCTTAAACATGTTTTTTATAGAATCATAATAGAATTTTTAAATGATTAATTTTACTTATTATATCTATTTTTAATATTAAAAATGTTTCTAATAATTTTATGTCCTTATTCTAATTTAAAAGTGATCTATTTTAGAAATTGTTTGTATTTTACTAATCAACTAAAAATTTATTATTTCATAAATATCATAAAAATGAAATATATAATAATATTTCGATAATTAATTCAAAAATTAATTTTATTTGGTCAAATTATAACTAAAAAATTCATGTATTTATCATTAAAAAAGATTAAATTTTAAAATTAATCTACATTTATAAGAAAATGATGTTTTTAAAAATTATGTGATCTTAATGTCTTTTATATCAATTTATTATGTAAATGATGTGAATTTATTAGTTCGTATAAAATAATATTTTAATAGAAAGGAAAAATTTATTAGTAAATCTATTCAATAGTTAAAAAAATATTTATTTAAAAATAAAAATTATATTTATACTAAATAATCTTTAAAAAATAAAATTACATAAATAGTTGTATTCTCAAATTTACATTTTACTACACCATTTATATTGAAATATTTATTTAAATATTATATATACCACATAAAATAGTTTAATAATAATATGAATATTTATACGTAATGAATATGTAATACCCCAAGCTTCCACGATACACTTCTCTTTGAATAATACAGTAGCGTGTATTGTACGCAACTTCGAGTTCTAACATACACCACAACCAATCAAACTAGCCGTTATGAATAGTAATACCAACTTTTTAAAATTTTATAAATTTTATCTTTCAAAATGGACTTCATTTTTGGATTTGGAATATCGATATTAGCCTAGGGAGATTTTTTGGTATTTTTCTGTAAACCTTCAATTTTTGATGAATAGTGAAAAAACACTGAGTTATTGATTAAAAACGATTTTTTTTTATTTAAATTTAATTAAGGTCAAAATAGATACATAATACATATATAAGTTAAATTTAATTCATTGGAGTTAGTTTAGAATAATTTTAGATATATAAAAATTTTATTGAACTTTTCACCGTCTTTTACCCAACTCCTATGAGAATTTGGAAATACACATAAAACATATTATTACCGCTTCTGTGAGTGTAATCTCAAAAATTGTAGACACACAGTTAATATCATGGAGTAAAATGTGGTTCAATAAGATAAAATTAATTTTTAGTGAATAGTAACTTTTTTACTTTTATTTACCACGGTAAAAAGTAAATAGGGTAATTAAGGGTAAAAATGATATTAATATTACCCTAACACATGTCATAATTCTATTGGACAAGTGTATCTCGACCAAAAACAACCTTAAGAATAAAATATTATCATTTAGGTCCACTTGGATTAGATTAGTACATTTATTATTATTTAATTCAACGGAGAGTAAAAAGAGTTAAAATCAATGTTTAATTACTAAAACATTTTTAATATATGGTTATACAAAAGATAAATTCGATTATAAATATTAATTAGAAATCTAAAAAAATTTCCTACATAATGATATTTTATTTATATTTTTTAGACATTAAATAATTTAATTTATTTTTGACACAATGACGATGCAGTAATTACCTTATTAGTGAAATATTAAAATAATTGATATTATAAATACCCAAATAAATACAATTTGAGACTTTTAATGAATTAAAAGAATTTCATAGATTATTATGACATGTTAGAGTTGATTAAATGAATTAGGTTCGAAGTAATCATGCTGTTATGATTTTCACATTAATCAAATTCCAAATAGTGTCAAAATTGACATAAAAGAGTTTTTAAAACAAATATTATATTATTAATTTATATTCTGTTCCTAAAATCTAAGGATCATCCAATGTACTTTTATCGTGATATTTTTATCATTAATGGACCACTTTGGGGTCTCTTGGATGTATATAGTATGTTTATTAACTATATAATATAAAAATATAATGTGACGTGGTAAGTGTCAGACTAATTAACTAAGAGTGAAAACTAAAAGATAAGGTTAATATAGTGACCCAAACCTGTCTAAAATCTATTGGTTCAAAGTATTTCAACCCATCCCCACCTTATACTTTTAATAATCCACCTTGGATCCATTATAAACCAAATATGAATTTATTATAAAATAATACTTTATGTTTTTTCTAAAGAGCCCCTCCTCCCCCTTATAATAGGACACCACTTCTAACCAATTATTCACACCTTCAAAATCATTTGGTTCGGCCAAACCCTGCCCAAATATTCTCTAAACTTCCCTATCTTCAACCTAGAGGCCATAGTTTGATCATAAAGCCATCCTAAGGAGCCCTTTAGATCAAATCAAAAGGAAGAACCCGAAGAAGAGGTAATGATTTCACCACCCTCTTTAAAGTTCCTTTCTTATTCCACTTCTTCATTCTTTGTTATTTCCATTATAAAATAATAACTCCAGTATATTCAATATACTGTGATGTTTTTATAAAAATGGTACAACAATTTTCATTATTATATCCATCCTTTGAATGACATGTCATCATACGTGCGTACGTACGGCCTACCGTCTCCACGTCGTGGTGTAATTGTTATTCAATATATTATTATTTGGATGGGTTTAATAATTATGTTTAATTCATGTAAATAATAAATATAACATGATAATAATTCTGTATATATGATATACCATCCAGTTATAGATTATTTTAATATCAAAATAATGATATTGTCGCTCGTGCATACGTACGGATTATCGTCTCCACGAACACGATGTAATTCATTCCCCATCATATCCATTCAAGACTAAATTTCATTTGATGAATAAAAATAATTTTTAGTGACATGATATCATTCTGGATATGAATAAGATACACCCCATACATAACAAATACGGCTCGGATAATAAATAATATAAAGGAAATCGAATCTGTTAACACCCGAAACGACGATAATACTAAGATATTATTAATAAATCAATGTTAAAAGATCATATATTATATCATATTAATGTAAATGATTCTTGTATAATTCAATAACAATTATTTCACCATTATACCGGAGGTTAACATACCGTCAACCAAGAAAAAACTACAAAGGGAGGGGTTTCTTATCTCACTTTTAATTTCGTCAGATTTCCATTGTTCGCCACTTATTTATTGCATGTGGTGTGTGTAATGCCAGTGATTGTATTCATTGTATAATATACTTTAATTTATGCATATTTAAATAATCATTGTATTATCCTTCTTTCATGGGTGTATGTTTCGTAAGTTACCAAATCGATAAGGGAATTTGAAATTTCAACTTCCATTCATTCGACTTTATGCATACTTCATTGATTATTTTACTCCAGGATTTTGTTTCTAATCACTATTAATTTGATTATGTCATAATTTACACTCCCCTTTCTGTGGAAATACTTTTGATAAACATATTCACTCAATTGATAAATTCTCAATTCATCGGTATGAACTTGATAAGAGTAATTTTTACTCAATCTCGATTTGTTGAGTTAAACATCCAATTCATTGGTGTTGTTTTTACAAGAATATGTGTGAATGTAATTTGATTGTTTTACACTAAATATCCAATCATATTGAGTGTATTTATATTTGTCACATATAATTATGGCTTTGATTTATCCTTAACCTAAGTACATGCCCTTTATGAGAGATTTTATCTCAATTTACATTTCATTGAGACTCCTCTGTTGTTATACACCAAATAACTTTTATATGGTGTATATAATGTATTTTTAAATAGTATATCATGAATCCCTTTATTCTCAGGATATTAAAATGTTATGATAACCTCTATTATTTTTATTCAAGTTTCTCTCATTTGGTTAGAAACTCTAACTGAAATATCATTTTTAAATGTATTGAAGATTTATTCTTCTAAAAATTTCTAATTTATGTCCATGTTTTAAAACTAGTTTTAAAGATTTATTTATATGGAAATTAAGGTTTAAAAATTAAAATTAATTTTAAATGTTTCAATGTGGTATGGGACACTTTGATTGAAAAATATATTTTTAAATGGCTTTTTGAAAAATAGTTCCACTTTTAAATGTTTTCATGAAAAGGGGGATATTTCTATCAAATGGTTTTTCTGGTTATTTTCATTTATGTCAATATCATTCTCTATTATTGATTGAGGTTAATCCATTACAATATTCTATATTGTATTGAATGAGTTATTTTTGACTGTGGATATTCTATTTTTATTCCATTCATGGTTTGTGGATAAAATATTGACATTTAGTATGCTAGTTTTAAAATGAAAGTTTATGTTATGATTAAACCTGTTCATATGAGGAATGCATTGGACTTAGTAAGTGCTGGGTGGAGCCCGCTATATCTCCTCATTTCATCGGTATGTATCATGAGACAAACTAGTGTCTTGGCATTAGGCCTTGAAAAAATCTTATTTGTAGTCTCGGCACGAGGCCCTGGCTACGTGGTTATGATAGTCTGGCATTATGCATTCCATCATTATGAAAGTGGTTATTGATATTACATGTGTTTATTTGACTATTATAATATCCATGTGAATAAGTAAATGGCATTATTTCATTTTATCTTTTCCATATTATACAGAAGTTCAAGTTTCAAAGGCTTTTCTTTTAGCTATATATTGCATTAAGTGTTTATGCTTATCTAGGAATGTTTCTGCTATATTGTTATCCTTACTGTGCATCTGAGCTCACCCCTTTCAATGTTTTATTTTTTACAGGACAAGAAGAAGTAATTTATGAATGAACTGCAGGGATATTATGAGGGGATATGAAGACAAAATTTTGTTCTAGTTTTATTTATGATGTAATGTATGACTTATGAATATATATACTGTTTCCAAGACTACAAAACTAATCGATCTTTCGAGACTTGATTCTTTGTGATCATTCCAATGTTATGTAATAATGCACTGACTCTGGTTAACTGGGGTCGGGGTGTTACAGTTGGTATCAGAGGAAGTTTAGTACAAACATTGGGAGATAGATTTAGATAGCCTCTGATTAGAGAACATATCCCTATGATAAACTTTGATGATTAGTATAGAAGAACTTCCTAGAATTTTGGTATTATAGAGATTTTGTGAGTTTTCCGAGCAATACATCCCTGTCTGGATACGAGCAGGTAGAGGCGGCTCTGGTATATATGTACCTAGGGGTAAAACCCGAAAACACCGCTTTGAACTAGACTAGAATGGGAACTGGTGCACGACAACGGGCCTTGCTGCACTCGTGGTTACGACACTCTCGGGGGATATGCTTAGGATAATTTATATTTTATTTACAAACTTATTTGATGTATTATATATAAGATGAGATTAAATGACCGTGGTTAATCCTAATGTGTTTAAAATTGAGAATATAGTGACATGGTATTCTCTAAATGATTTTATGACTACTGTTACTCACCTAATGCTTTCTGGTTTTAGTCAATGGTTGGATTCCAAGGAAGTCATAGTGACTTTGAGAATGATGTTCAAGGTGGGAACGATGGTGTAAATGAGCAAAAAAATGGAATGTTGATGGGAGTAAAATATATCTCCTTTATGCCAAATCAATTTTCCAAAAATATGATCAACAATATATATTAACCAAATCCCAGACTCAACAATGAAGAGAAAGGTGATGAATGATAATAGCTCTAGTAGTGGAGACCATGGAGTAAGGAATCCTCAATTTCCATCATACAGGATATGTGGAAGGAGAAACCCAGGAAAGTGACCCAATGGGATAAAGAAATGCATTATGTGTGGGAAGGACAGACATAAAGTGAAGAATTGCTGAAGAAAAATGATGAGTACTAAGGAAGAAGATAAAAATGGTCCCAAGAATCCATTTATAGTCATTTTCCGTAAATGTAGGGGACCTGGCCATTACCCAAGTGAATTCCCTATTCTATAGGATATTTTCTTGGTCATAGAAGAAGATATGTGGAAATAAATGGTTGGAGAAATGTTTAGAAAGTATTAGTGGTCCTTGTTGATGAGTTTACTTTGGAATAAGTTTCTCTTGTATTTCTAACCCTTCAGTTTTCCATGTGAGAATGATATTTGAGTAATAATTATCTTTTCTCTTGTGGATATAGTTATAAATAACCATTTGGTTTTATATGATCATTGGGTTTGAAGAAATAATTAGTTATTATAATTTGGGATGAAAATTAAAGGTCTGAGATTACATTTGTGGATAAATTATGTTATGGTTATTTTGTGGAATTTATCTCATTTTGGTAATGTTATAAAATATAGTTTTTGAGAAAGGACAACATGCAGACCGTGTGAAAACCCATCTCATCAGAGAAAGGTGTGGGAATCATTCCCACAACCAAAGTGCGATTGGGATTTATCACCTACCACTGGACTACGTGAAGTCCCTGGTTAGTGTCACTATTATTTTTAGTTAAATGATTTTATTGATCAATAATAATTCGATTTGCGATCTTATGTCTTATCAAATGAGTACCCTTAGTATAGGAAAATTATTTGGTGATTAATTGATAAATTTTATTTTGGAAGATGTCGCTTTGTTGGAACACTATATGCGCAAGGAAAATAGAATAGTATGGGATTTCATATGAAGAGTAATGGTGGATTTTTATCTATGTTTTTATTGTGGATTTATAGTGATTTGGGTTATTTATGGAAATGATTAACCTATAATAGAGAATATGTTATTAGGTTAATTACTTTTAAGTGTGTGACTTTAAGTGTAATTGATGTCATTTGGAGATACCATTGAACGTGGAAGACTACATAACCAAATTCTTCTATGTTTTGAGTTTCAATATTATATTGGATTTTATTAAAGTATTTTAAGGAAAATTATCTATTTAATTCTATTTATTTAACTTTGGGGTATTGTTGGTTTAATTTTTGAAATTAAGATTAGTGTTTCTTTCCCTAATGAAATAACCTTTTAGGGGATCATCAGATCTTATAGTAACCGTTTTCGTTTTGATTAATCTCCAAAGGCAAGGTAAATATATGGTTTATTCTTCATGGATCATGTGATTCTATAAGAATTTTATTGTAGCTCATCTAGTGTGACCAAGTCTTCTGGACTACTCATTGTTTAAAAATGAGTTAGTAGTAGAAATTTATTAAAGAATGAAACATTACTTAAAAATTAAGTATATCTCTTTATGTTCTTAGTCAATCTCAAAAATGAATTCCTCATCTTTATGTAATCTAACTTAAAAAAAATTTATCCATTTACTTTTCCTACAGCGAAACTAATGATCATTAGTCCCATCACAAGTTTGTGGTTTTATTGTTGTTAACTTTCTCCTCATCATGTTTTCCATCCCCCTCCATCAGAACATGACAATTAGTTTATCATCCATATCTATGTTTTTCAACATGGAATCCCAGTATAGGTTATCTCAGGTGACCTTTATACTTCTCTTTATTTATTTTAAAGTGGTAGTTTTATTGACTATTTTTCCGATGTTGGAATTTACATTATATTCCCAAGCCCAATTTTAAAAATTGCGAGGATGCAATTTATTGAAGGAGTGGAGAATGTAACACACCAAGCTTCCACGGTACGCTTCTCTTTGAATAATACAGTAGCATGTGTGGTACGTAATTTCGAGTTCTAACACACACCACAACCAATAATACTAGCCTTTATGAATAGTAATACATACATTTATAAATTTTATCTTTCAAAATAGACTTTATTTTTGGATTCAGAATATCGAAATTATCCTAGGGTGATTTTTTGGTATTTTTCTAAAAACTATCAATTTTTTATGAATAGTGAAAAAACAATTAGTTATTGTTTAAAAACAAATTTTTATTTAAATAATTATTTATTATATTTAAACTTAATTAAGGTCAAAATAGATACATAATACCTATATACGTTCAATGTAATTCATTGGAGTTAATTTAGAATAACTTAAGATATATAAAAATTTTATTGAACTTTTCACCGTCTTTTACCCATCTCCTTGGAGAATTTGGAAATTCAGATAAAACATAATTTCACCACTTCTATTAGTGGAATTTTAAATATATGAGAGACAAGGTTAATATCAAGGAGTAAAATTTGGTTCCATAAGATAAAAATAATTTTTTGTGAATAGTAACTTTTTACATTTATTTACCACGGTAAAAAGTAAATCGGGTAATTAAGGGTAAAAATGATATTAATATTACCATAAAACATGTCATAATTAAATTTGACAAGTGTATCTCGACCAAAAACAACCTTAGGAATAAAATATTATCATTTAGGTCCACTTGGATTAGATTAGAACATTTATCATTATTTAATTCAAAGAAGAGTTAAAAGAGTTAAATTCAAAGTTTAATTACTAAATCATTTTTAATATAGGGTTATCCATAATATAAATTAGATTATAAATATTAATTAGAAAGAAAAAAGATTTCATACATAGTGATATTTTATTTATGATTTTTATACCTTAAATAATTTAATTTATTTATGACACAATGACGATGCAGTAATTAACTTATTAGTGAAATATTAAAATAATTGATATTATAAATACCCAAATAAATATAATTTTAGACTTTTAATGAATTCCAAGAATTTCTTAGATTAATATGACATTTTAGAGTTGATAAAATGAATTATTTTCGATTTAATCATGTTGTTATGATTTTTACAAAAATCAAATTCCAAATAGTTTCAAAATTGACTTAAAAGAGTTTTAAAAAAAAATTATATTATTAATTTGTATTCTATTCCAAAAAATCTAAGTTTCATCCAATGGACTTTTATCATGATATTTGTATCATTAATGGACCACTTTGGTGTCTCTTGGATGTATATAGTATGTTTATTAAATATATAATATAAAAATTCAAAGTTACATGGTAAGTGTCCAACTAATTAACTAAGAGTTAAAATTAAAATATAAGGTTAATATAATGACCCAAACCAATCTAAAATATATTGGGTGAAATTATTTATACCCATACCCACCTTATACTTTGAATAATCCATTTTGTATCCATTATAAACCGAATATGAGTTTATTATAAAATAATACTTTAAGTTTTTTCTAAAGAGCCCATCCTCCCCCTTATAAAAGGACACCACTTCTAACCAATTCATTCAACATTAAAATCCATTTGGTTCGTCCAAAACCTGACCAAATATTCTCTAAACTTCCCTCAATTCAACCTAGTGGCCTTATTTTGATCATAAATCCAACCTAAGGAGCCCTTTTGATCAAATCAAAAGGAAGAACCCGAAGAAGAGGTAATGATTTCACCACCCTCTTTCAAGTTTCTTTTTTCATCCACTTCTTCTTTCATTGTTATTTACATTATTAACTAATAACTCCAATTTCTTCTATATAATTTGATGTTATTATAAATATGGTACAACAATTTTCAGTATTCTATCCATCCTTTGAATGACATGTCAGCATACGTGTGTACGTACATCCTACCGTCTCCACGTCATGGTGTAATTGTTATTCAATATATTATTATTTGGATGGGTATAATAATGATGTTTAATTCATGTAAATATTAAATATAAAATGATAATGATTCTGTATATATGATATACCATCCAGTTATATATTATTTTAATATCAAAATAATGATATTGTCGCTCGTGCGTATGTACGGATTACCGTCTCCACGAACGTGATGAGATTCATTCCTCATCATATCAATTCAAGAATAAATTTCATTTGATGGATAAAAATAATTTTTAGACACATGATATCATTCTGTATATGAGTAATATACATCCCATCCATAACAAATACTGCTCTCATAACAGATAATATAAAGGAAAACGAATCTGTTAACACCCAAAATGACGATAATACTGAGATATTATTAATAAATCAATGTTAAAAGATCATATATGATATCATATTAATGTAAATTATTGTTGAATAATTCAATGAAATTTATTTCACCATTATACAGGAGGTTAACCTACCATCGACCAAGGAAAAAGTACAAAGTAAGGGGTTTCTTATCTCACTTTTAATTTCGTGAGATTTCTATTGTTCGCCACTTATTTATTGCATGTGGTGTGTGTACTTCCCGTGATTGTATTCATTGTGTAATATACTTTAATTTATGGAAATTTAAATAATAATTTTATCATCCTTCAGTCATGGGTGTATGTTTTGTAAGTTACCAAATCGATAAGGTAATTTGAAATTTCAATTTCCATTCATTCGGCTTTACGCATACTTCATTGATTATTTTACTCCAAGATTATGTGTGGAATCACTATTCATTTGATTATTTCATAATTTCCACTCACCTTTCTGTGGATATACTTTTGATACACATAATCACTCCATTGATAAATTCTGAAGTCATCGGTATGAACTTGATAAGAGTAATTTTTACTCAATCTCGATTTGTTGAGTTAAAAATCCAATTCATTGGTGTTGTTTTTACAAGAATATGTGTGAATTTACATTGATTTTTTTACACTGAATATCCAATAATATTTAGTGTATTTATATTTTTCACACATAATTATGTCCTTGATTTATCCTTAACCTATGGATACGACCTTTATGAGAGATTTCATCTCAATTTACATTCCATTGAGACTATTTTGTTGTTATACACCAATTCACTTTTATATGGTGTATATAATGTAATTTGACATAGTATATCATGAATCCCATTATTCTCATGATATTAAAAAGTTTTTATTACCTCAATTATTATAATTCAAGTGTCTCTCCTTTGGTTAGAAACTCTAATTAAATATCATTTCTAAATGTTTTGACGATTTATTCTTCTAAATATTTATCATTAATGTCCAAGTTTTAAAAATAGTTTTAAGTACTTATTTATATGGACATTAAGGTTATAAAATTAAAATTACTTTTAAAAGTTTCAAAGTGGTATGGGACACTTTTATTGAAAAATATATTTTTAAACGGCTTCTTGACAAACAGTGTGACTTTTAAATGATTTCAAGAAAAGGGGGGATATTTCTATCAAATGGTATTGATGGTTATTTTCATCTATGTCAATATCATTCATTATTCTCGATTGAGGTTAATCCATTACAATACAATATTCTATATTTTATTTAATGAGTTATGTTTGACTATGGAAGTGCTATTTTTATACCATTCGTGGTTTGTGGATAAAATATTGACATTTCGTATGCTAGTTTTAATACAAATGTTTATGTTATGATTAAACCTATTAATATGAGGAATGCATTAGACTTAGTAAGTGATAGGTGGAGCCCGATATAGCTCCTCGATGCTTCGGTAGGTCACATGAGACAAACTAGTGTCTTGGCACAAGGTCTTGACAAAATCTTATTTGTAGTATCGGCGCGAGGCCTTGGCTACGTGGTTATGATAATCTGTCATTATTCATTCCATCATTATGAAAGTGGTTATTGATATTGCATGTGATTATTTGACTATTAGAATATCTATGTCAATAAGTAAATGTTATTATTTCATTTTATCTTTTCCATATTATGCTGAAGTTCATGTTGAAAAGTCTTTTGATTTAGTTATACAGTTCCTTAAGTGTTTATTCTTATCTATGAAAGATTCTGCTATATTGTTATCCTTACTGAGAATCTGAGCTCACCCCTTTCAATGTTTTATTTTTCCTAGGATGTGAATAAGTAATTTATGAATGACCTGCAGGGATAGTATGAGGGGATATGAATACAATATGTTGTTGTAGTTTTTTTATGATGTAATGTATGACTTATGAATATATCTAGTGTTTCCAAGACTACTAAAAAAATTAGTCTTTCGAGACTTGATCATTTGTGATCATGCCAATGTTATGTAATAATGCACCGACTCTGGGTTACTAGGGTAAGGGAGTTACAGAATATAAATATATATATATAATATGTTAATATCTTTTTATTATTCGATTGTGATTTATATTATTTTTTGTTTCCTACTTAACAATACATGACTTCATTATTATGATTAGATATATAACCCATATCATACTCTGAAAAAAAAAATTATTTTGATCAAAAATATTTGCAATATATATATTTATAATGGAAATATTTGATTCCTATATGTAGAATTACAAAATAATTCATCCATTCCTCCATAACTTTTCAAGGAAACAATTAAAATATCATATTTTAATTAATGATTTATCCTTTAATAATTCACTTTTCTATCTTGGATTTCTTTGAAAATTAGTGACCCTTGAGTTTTATGATGATATAAGAAATTTCCTCATTGTTATTATTTTACTCTATTATTTCTATTGTCCCAAATGATTTTTGTTTAAATTTACTTGATGTAAATCCTCTAATATCTATAATAATATATTGCATTATACAAATCATTTCATAGCCCTTCATTGTAAGGTTAAATTATAATTAAATGAAGTGTATTTAGTTTAGATCATATATTATATGGACCAAACTCTAATTATGTATTAAATCCTTTGAAATGATAGTGAAACATTCATTAAAATTATGAACACAATTAATAATAATTACTATTATGGATAAAACCACCTTGGGAATTAAATTCCCAACAAATTAATGAAATTTTAACCTCATATAATAAATTCTTATTTAGTAATTATGTTAGATAAGGTTATTTATAAGGTACCTTGAGATTTAATTCCTTTGGGAAATAAATCATTTTTCTTTAGAATATTATCATCTATAATATTGATTTTTCTCCAACAATTTGAGACAAATTTCTATCATTATTCTATATTAGAAATCATGATGTACAATTTTCTAACAATGGGAGTTTACAACCATCCTTTCATAGACTACCATACGTTGATAAATAATGTGATATCCTATTCCAAATATTTTCCACTAAGATGGAATAAATATCCCATTTCTAAAATCATATTAAATATAAAAATGAAGGATAATGAGATTTTTAGGATACAATTTACCATGAACATAAATATGGGATATAATACTTATACTAGTAGATGTTTTATTAAAAATTAAACATCTATACATTAAGGTGGTTTTTTATGTTCTTAGAAAAACTTATTTATAAAAAAGAGTCGTTTGTATTAGATAGGAATATAAAACCCGCAATTCATGAGTTAATGGTAAATGTTACTCACTCAACAACATTTTTACAATTCACTTATATAGTTTTGATTTCATATGTTTTATATTGTTCCCTAAGCCATATAACATTTTGATTTCTATCATTAATTTTAGCCTTTATATCAGGGAATTGATTTAAATAATTCACATGTTTTACATACTTTGGGATCCAGACTATTAGAGGTAGTTTTGGATGTTTATTTCCTATACCATTATGTTATCGAACATATTTATATTCCACATATATTTTTATGTTTAATTATTTTATATTCTATAAGAATAGCATTATCAGTCCCATTGAGTTAATTTCCTTGGTGCTTCTTCCCGCATGTTTTACACGAAGTAAATTGAGTATTTATTCCATAATCATTTTCCTATCAATAATTTGATGATCCTTTATCCTTATCTTCTATATAATAGTCATGTTATAAACTATTTATTATTGTTAATCATTTTTCATGATACTTGTTTGATCCTAAATATATAACTTCTCAATCTATATACCATTGTACTAGTTTTATTGTTTATATAATCATTTAATTTTCTCTAACAACCAATGTTTAATATGTTAATTATATTTCCATACATCACTAAAACCTATTGGTTAACATGATTGATGCAAATTGGACATCATAGGGGTATTATCTCAATCAATCACATATAAGGGATTAAATCAAAAAACATTTAATACATTTTCATTATCAAATTTTCGTGAATTTCCATTAGTTCAAATTACCTCAATATTATATATACCTAGGTTACATTAATTTGGGATATATTATACATCTCAACCTAGTCTGTCAATGTAACTACAAATTTAATACTTTATATAGGTTCATAAATATTATATTATAAACCAAATAATATATATTTGTAGTGTATATCACGATGTTCTATCATTAGACCACATATCATGCATTAGAGTGATGATATTGTCAATTATCAACCAAATATTTTGGGGTGGTTACCCTTAGGTTTGTTTATTATACAACATCATCCACATTCCAATATCAAGATATATATGTAGTTATTGGAAAATAAAATAAGTTCAAATTTACTAAGATATTAGTATTTTATCCTTTTCATAACATTCTACTTAATACATATCCATACGGGGTTCAACAATGCTTTTTCATCATAATACCTATGAATAACTAGTCCATTCTTTGATACCAACTATAATGACCCAATACCTAAAAAATACTTAATGATTTATTACATTGATTCTCTACAATAGTTTTACATGGAACTAGAGGTCCAATATATTTTTAAGATTAGATGAATAAATACTTTATCTTAAAAATAAAAAATTTATATTAATGAAATAATAAAAAATAATCCCAGATCTCACAATGATCTTTTAAAACTGAATAGGATATCCTAGATAAAATATATGGTGAAACTGGTGAGCTAGAAATACTAGTAATGGAGTAAACATAGAAATAAAGTATTTCATCAGAATAAATAAAAATAACATTATCATAAAAACGATAATTATAATCTTAGAAACATGACATATAAAAAACTGATATTGTAAGATCATGGAATCAAAAACATGTGGAAATTAAAATAAACTAGACATCATAAAAATATTTCATGGTTACTCCAAATACCATCATTATAAACTACCAAAAGTACCATGGAGGATTAGGTTCACTTCTTAATCCATTGCATAAAATCTCATGAGATATAAATTTTTAACTAATTCAATGGAGGTATATATAATTTTCATATCAACCATCACATAATATAAATTACACATACATATACCTCATGAGTAAAATGAAACACACATAAATAATAAGGATCATTGAACCCATGAGATGGAAGTGGGTTACATAATTTTAATTCAAGGAATAACTAAAGGCTAAATCATAAGGATTCATAACTAAAGAAGGAATTAATTAATTTAAAAATTCATAATTTAAAATAGGATATAGTTTATGAATATAGAGATCAATAATATAAACATCATGAGAATAAAGTTGGATAATAAATAATAAAAACAAAACACATGGCTGGTTAATTTTGAAACAATTAATGTGATTTTTTTTATGAAATAAATATTTTATTTTTTCCACAAAATTATAATTTAAATAAAATAAATAAATATAATTTTTTTTTTTGAATCTATTAACGTTATAAATACATTTTATGGGGCTGATTCTTTATGTGGGGAAAGAAACAAGAATGTTTTCTTAAAATGGATTCAGAAAAAAGTGGGCATTTCGAAGGGAATAAAACAAATGTAAAACCCCCAAAATGAAAAGTCTATATATATTTGTTTATGTGTATGTAAAATATATAAAATATATAATAGTTACATGAGAATATATTTGTCTAAAATTTATAAATACAGTGAATTTAAAACTAGAATATCATGATGGTGGTATGAAAGATCCATTTCTATGATTTAATTTTTTTTTTAAATCACGCATCAAAAAACTTATTAAAAATTTATTTTAAAAATAGGATAATTTATATCTAAAGTACATATTAGATAAAAACTAATTTTTTCCAATTTAAAAAAGAATATTTGGGGGTGTGGAAATTATAAGAAAATATGTGAAATCATTATTTAAATTGATTAGAATTGTACCAAATTTATTTTCAATTTTAAAAAGTGTTAAAGGTCACAAGTAAATATAATTTAAAAGAAGAATTGAACTAAAAAATTATTCTGGTATATAATATTAAATTAAAGAAAAACCTCAAGTATAAACATTAAGAATCAATAAATCAGATTTAGTAAAACTTACTTATATTTTTTGGAAGACATCGATCATATCCCACATCATGGAAGGCAATGAATGGATGTTATGTTTACATATTCAAAAATAATATATGATATTGTAAATCATGGGGTTTATAGATACTCTATAAGGCCCCAACCTTAAACAATACAAAATATTGATTTAATTTAATAAGTCACATTGAGGATCTTTTTAGGATTACATTTTTAGAGAATTAGGCCATAAATATTATATTACATCTCAAAAAGTACATTGTAGACACTTCTACTCATTATACATTTTTTCAGAAAATAAAAATTCATAAAAGAAATAATAATTATTTTTTAGGATAAAAATCTTCTTGAGATCTTCCTTTCTCTTACCCTGCATTATACCATGTGAATAAAAATTCAAAAACATGGGATAAGCATAAAAATTTATGTAAGAGTTATAAAATAAATAAACAAAAAATTAGGTCATCAATAAATACAAAACATAAGCTCTCACAAATACCTTGTGACGTCATAAGATTTAAGAATAACACATAGCAATCATAAATCATAAAGGCAACTTTGGGCATCTATATCAAACAGACATTATAGATTTCACAACTACTTAGGTAGTTACATATGGAATACCCATCAATGTATATTCCCAAAATCTCATAGGAGAGACTTTAATGTTTACATCTGTCACGATACCCAATGCATTGGAGAGAAATCTCAGGCTCACCTGCCCTACGTTTATCAAGGAACCACCCATATACCTGAAGAATTCCATGTAACCATTACATATTCATAAGACATTAAACAAGTATAAAGGAAGGATAAAATTTCCTCATTGCAATCAAAAAATATCATTTCAGGATATCGACATAATCAATGATTTCTCAAACCATTTTCAAAACCATTTAAAAACATAAGAAAGAGATTTTTGAATAAAAGTGTCCCATACCACTTTGATTCATTTGAAATAAATTTTAACTTAAAAAAATTCATTTCTATATAAATAAATCCTTAAAACCATTTTTGAAACAAGGAAATTAATGTGAAATGTTTAGAAGAATAAATCATTAAAACATTTGAAATGAAATTTTAGTTAGAGTTCCTAACTAAATGAGAGACGCTTGAATACAAATATTTGAGGAATAACAAAAATAAATGCTTATAATATCATGATAATAAATCTATTCATGCTATAATATGTCAAAGGGAGGTATATACACCAAATAAAAGTGAATTGGTGTATAACAATGAATAAGTTTCAATGGAATGTAAATTAAGATAAGGTCCCTTGCAAAGATCATGTCATTAGATTATAGACAAATCAATGACATAATTATGTGTGAAAAATAATAATACACCCCATATAAGTGTAAATTATGTGTAAAACAATCATAGGTCATTGAAAAATATTCATATCATGACATAATCTAGAATTATATGTTTTACGCAAAGAATTGAAATTGGGATAAAAAAGTTATCTTATAGAAATTTGACAGCCTAACGATGTCGCTTTAAAATTCATAAAATGATATGATGAGAAATAAAAGGGTATTTTATCACATAGACATAAAATTTACATCAATAAGGATATAGAATAGCATTTCCCACAATATGAAAATGGAAATTAAAATACATGACATAAAATAAATCTTCAATTAAACGAGTATAGTGAATGGTTCCCTTACCTATTTGTTAACTTATGAAACATACACCCCATGAAAAAATAATCATACAATGAATATGTAAATAATTATAAATTAATTTATATTACACAATTAACACAATAATGGATAGTACATACACCACAAAAAGGAAAACAGTGGAAAATATTGCAAGAATCTCACGGGAATAAAAAGTGAGATGAAAACACCTTACCTCGTGTCCGACTAGACTTGTATGTTTTGTGTTCTTATTAAATAATAAAATTAAGTTAATTATTACTTAATTAAGAAAATTTTTCATGTTAAATATTGATTTTATATTAATTATTACCTTTTTATTACAATTAGATAATTAATTGAGTACATATCAGACATTTTGTCGACGTTTAGATCCTTAGTAAAAAATAAACTTGTTAAAATTACAGATATACCGTGTGGTAAAAATGGAATTATCTCTAGAATTATATTCATGATTTAGATATCATATATATCATTTGTATATGTATTTTTAATATTCCTTATAATTTGGGGTTATGAAATGAAACACACCATTCATGGAGACGGTAAGTTGTGCATACGCATGAATGCTACTTTCAATTATATTTTATATTTAATGGAATGAAAACATAATAATACATAGGTATATTATAATTCCTGTATAATATCAATGTTATGAAATTTAATTAACTCAATCATTTATAAATTCCATGTATGGAATGAAAGAGTAATATCACTTTGAGGGGGTGGTAGTCTACACTTCCTAAAATGAAATTACCATATTTACCCATTATGGAAACAATACAGGTGTGATATAACTGAAAAAAATACAGAAATATAGAGAAAATATAGGTATAATTTATATTACATGTAAATATAGTGCCATATTAATGGCCACCATATATCGTCCCGCCTTTTTCATTACATAACCTTTCATTACATTTTACAAAACCGAGGATCTTTAAGTTTTACTGTCTTGGAAACTATGAACATAATACATGAAAAAATAAAAAATTATTCTTAAAAACATGAAAGGATTCCTCATTGTTAATCCTATTTTCTTTATAGAATCTCATAACCTAGGACAATACATTAAAGGAAAGGGTGAGAAAAATGCCCAGTAAGGGAAACAAGAGAAACATTTTACATGTGAACATGAGATACATCAATAAAGTAATGATAAATATCGTTAAGGCATGAGAAATAGATAAAGAGGAATATCATAATAAAAATAACATGTTTCATAACTTGAATATGTGGCTAAAACATTTAACTCAGACAATCATTTCTGTATCACCAAGGTCCATCCCCAAGGTGTCATTACAAAATTACCAATGTTATTCACCAAGTTATCGTTAAAATGGCTATCTCTAGAGATTATGTCATTACCCAATGCATTGGAGCACTATTAGGGTGAACCATTAATTTGTATTTATTATAATGTGAGCCACATATATCATCATCAAACATTTCATAAATAACCCATATAGCATAAAATAATTGGGTTTCATTTCATAATCATAACGTTTTAAAAACTGCATTAAAGACATGATCTTTATGTCACTTTAATCCAACGGAAAAGGAAAGTGGGTTTTATGTATGTAAATCCCAGAATTAAAATAGAAAATTTTGATATATATGTGAATACCCATATAAAATAAATATCTTTATGTATGCAATAATAAAATAAAAAAATTTGAGAAAAAGAGAGTGACATTTTGAGACGAAAATTCTACAGCATAATGGCTATGTAACAGGGTTTTAGAAAAGTATTGTAAATAGTGGGGACATGGTCACCCACTAATAAATGATCCATAAAATAGTATAGGGACAGAATATAAAGGATATAAGAACATGTTAATGAAATTTTAAAGACATACCATATAAAATGAAAAACATGGAAGGGAGACAAAAATAAGATTTCTCTTATGAAAATTCGGCATCCTAACGGCGTCACTTAAAACATAAAAAAATGAATTGATGAGATAAAATAGGGTATCTCATCATATGAACATAAAATAATAGTATGATAGATATATAGATAATACCCCAACATAATAAAAAGTAACTTGAAAGACTTGACGTTAAAATAGAACTTCAAAATGAGAAGGGTGAAAGATCCCTTACAAAAATTCGGCAGCCGAACGGCACCACTTAAACATTCTTAAAATGAATTGAAGAGAGAAAGAGGGGGTCTCTCATCATATTAAAATGAAAAGAAATGTAGGATTAATATAAAATAACATCCCCAACAGAAGAACATGGAGCTTAAAATAAATGGCATAAAGGAGAATTCATGAAAAGAAAGAGAGAGGTATGATCCCTTACATTGAAGAGTAACTTCGATATAATGATGTTTGGGACCTTGGGATGCTTGAGGGCACCCTGGGAGGACTCCTTGGGAGGTAAGGAGACCAGAAATTCATTGATACGGATTTTGGAATAGAAAGGATGAGAGAAGGGCTTGGTATTTATATGGGAAGTGAGGGGACAAGGCATTAATGGAAAAGGGACACCTCATTGGTGGTATTGGAAAAACCATGGGCTTTCCCATGGTATTTTACCATTGTATTGGCCACTTGGGACAATTCATACCTTATAGTACTACTCATAAGTCGACCAGAATTATTACATAATTATTACATCCTTAATGTTGTCATTAAACACCCGAAACTCTAAACTGAAAATTCACTATTCACCTAAAATTCAACTTTTTTAGAAAAATACCAAAAATTCACCTTAAAATAATATCAATTCTATGAATTTAAAAATGAACTCCATTTTATAAAAATGATTTACTTATTATTTTTAATTTAATTTTTAAATAAAAAACACTTTTCTCCCGAAAAAACTAATATTTAACTAATAATTTCTGAAACAGTTATTTACCTATTTTATTGAATAAAATTACTTAATCAAGGTGCCTAAATTATATTAATACTTTATTTAAGTTGGATTACTAATCCATTTGGTCAAATTACTAATCCTAATGGTAAAATCACTATTCATAATTTACTATTCACCAAAAAATTAAGTTGATATTATTAGACACTAAATTTCATACTAAACACATTTATAGAAGTCCATTTTTGGAAATTCCTTAAAAATAATTAATTATTTAAGGTTTACATAAATCTATTAAAATATCATTTTTTTTCAAAATTCATTCCTAAGATATATCCTATATTTATCCGGACTTCTGAAAATTCATGAACTTCCCCATAGGAAGAAATCACAATTTTATTTATCTCGAAGGATTACACAATGTAGCTATGGTATTGTTACATAGCCCCTTATAACACCAGCATATGACCTAAGTGTAAGGTTTGCTAAGGTGAGAGAATCTGAGGGAGGCTAAGATAACATTTCCCTAGTAGTAATCTCCACTAACTTGAACTTTTCCCATAGGGGACTCTGTTCAATCTTGACATGCTGGAGTTTGGCTAGGGCTTGGTCCAAAGCGAAGCCCAAAGATGCCAACTCCTTCCCAAGCCCTGATAAGTGGGCTTGATATGGTTTGGGTCCACTGGATGAAACCATCGACTCCTCTTTCTGTATTATCCATTAATATCTCTATTAAATAGTTAAGAGTAAAATAATATACTATCCAAAAAGTTTGGGTCATTACATTCTTCCCCCCTTAATAAATTTCGTCCCCGAAGTTTTAAACTAAAGGCCTAGCTGAAAAGGTGACGGTACTTTTGCATTATTGTTTCCGGAGGCTCCCACATCGCTTCTTCATACTTATAATTCCTCCACAAAACTTTCCCAAGGTGGGTAGTCTTGTTGCGTAGAACCTTGTCTCTACAGTCTAAGATCTCGACTTGCTGCTCCTCATAAGAGAGGTCATGTTCCAGTTGTACCACCTCTGGGTTCAATACAAGCGAAGGGTCAGGTATGTAATTCCTCAGAAGAGATACATGGAAGACATTGTGATCTTGAGCTAGGTTTAGTGGAAGTGATAGATGATAAGCTACTGCTCCTATGCAATCACAGATTTCATAGGGGCCAATGTTCCTAGGGATGAACTTCCCTTTCTTCCCAAATGCATGACTCTATTTCATGTAGAAAATCGTAGGAAGATTTTCTCACCAACACCAAACTCCAAGTCCCTTCGATGGTTGTCAGCATAGCTATTCTGCCGACTTTGACCAGCCTTTATGTGTTGTTGGATGGCATGAACCTTTTCTGTCATCTCTTGCACAAGATCAAGCCCAAGAAGATTTCTCTCACCAGCTTCGTCCCAAAAAGTAGAAGTTCTACATCGCTTTCCATACACAGCTTCATAGGGTGAATTCTGAATACTCAAATGGAAGCTTTTATTGTATGAGAACTCAACTAAGGGGAGGCGTTGATCCCATCAACCTTTAAATTCCATTGAGCATAATCTCAGCATGTCCTCAAGTGTCTAAATAGTCCTTTTAGATTTCCCATCAGTTTGAGGATGATAGGTCGTACTAAAATTCAATTCAGTGTTCAGAGCATGTTGAAGACTTCTCCAGAATTTTGATGTGAATCATGGATCACGATCAGATACGATGGATAGTGGTACCCTATTCAGCCTTACCACTTCCTTTATGTATATCTTGGATTTTTTATCGAGAGAGAAATATTCCCAAAAAGATATAAAATGGGAAGTCTTGGTGACATGGTCCACCATAACCCATATCACATTATTCCCTTTAGTTCTTTTCAGGAGAACAGTGACAAAGTCCATAGTGATATTATCCCACTTCCATGCTAGTATGGGTATCGGTTGTAATACCCCCTTAAAAAGTTGTCGTTCTACCTTTACTTGTTGACAAACCAGGCACCTTGTTGTGTAATAAAAAATCTCCCTCTTCATGTTATCCCACCAATAATGATCATGAAGGTCTCTATACATTTTAGTGCTTCTTGGATGTATAGAGAAAGTAGAGCTATGAGCTTCATCCATCAGTTCATTCTTTATCTCCGGAATAGATGGAACACATAGTCTTGTATGAAATTTCTATAAACCTTCTTGATTAATATTGAAATTTGGAAACTTCCCATCGTTCACAGCCTCAAACTTCTCCTACAACAAAATATATTCTTTTTGAGCCTTCTTGATCTTATCTTGTAATTAATGTTGAGATATCATTTGGGATTGGGATGATGGGGTACCTTCCCTTAAAATTCCCAAGTCTAGTTTTACTAGATCCTTAATCAAGGGATCTCCTAGGATCCTCATTGTTTCCAAAATAATAAGTTCGTTCCTGCTTAACGCATCCGCGACTTTGTTTGCTCTTCCACGGTGATAATAAATTGAAAAATCATAGTCTTTAATAAGTTCCAACCATCTCTATTGTCTCATGTTCAATTCATTCTGCGTGAAAATATACTTTAATCTTTGGTGGTTGGTGTATATATCACATTTCTCTCCATAAATATAGTTCCTCCATATCTTTAGAGAAAAAACAACCACCGCCAGCTCTTGATCATGTGTAGGATAATTCATCTCATGTTTCATTAGTTGATGAGATGCATAAGAAATTACCTTGTTATTTTGCATAAGGATACACCCCATCCCTTTCAGAGATGCATTTCTAAAAATAATGAATCCTTCTACGATAGAGGGTAGTGTTAACATAGGTGCAGTAACCAATCTCTTCTTCAGCTCTTGGAAACTTTCCACGCATTCCATTGTCTAGATGAACTTAGCCCCGTTTTGAGTCAACTTGGTTAGTGGATTAGAAAGCTATGAGACGTTTTTCACAATCCTCCTATAATATCCTTCTAAACCAAGGAAACTAAGAATCTCAGTTGTTATTGTGGGTTGAGGCCACTCCTCTACAACCATTGTCTTTACAGGGTCAACCGATATTCCTTCATTGGTTATGATGTTCCCCAAGAAATCCACTTGTTGTAACCAAAACTCACACTTGTTGAACATTCCAAAGAGCCTATCCTTCCATAGAGTTTTCAAAATAACCCTCAAATGATCTTCATGCTCCTCATGAATTTTTGAATATATCAAAATATCATCAATAAAAACTACCATAAAGTTATCAAGGTAGTCCTTAATTAATCTATTCATAAAATCCATGAAAATAACATGAGCATTAGTCCAGCCAAAGGGCATAACAGTAAACTCATAATGCCCATATCTTGATCGGAAGGAAGTATTTGGAATATCATCCTTCTTCTCCCTCAATTGATGATAACCAGATCGAAGATAAATCTTGGAAAAAAACTGAGCCCCACGAAGTTGGACAAATAAATCATCAATTCTTGGAAGAAGGTGTTTGTTCTTCACTATGATCATGTTATGTTCTCTATAATCAATTCATAGACGCATTGATCCATCTTTATTCATCACAAATAGAACTGGTGCTCCCCAAGGAGACACACTCGGTCGGATAAACCCATTCTCCAACAAGTCTTGGAGTTGTTTATTTAACTCCTCTTGCTCCACATTTTCCATTCTATATGGGGTCTTTGATATCAGTTGAGATCCATGAACAATTGCAATGAAGAACTCTACCTCTCTTTCTGGGGGAGGTCCATGTAACTCCTCAGGAAATACGTCCATGTGTTCTTGAACATTCAGAACAAATTCTATTTGTATACTCCCTTTTCCTTCTTCATCATCACCGATTACCTCCAAAAATAAGGATATAGGAGGTTCCTCTAGACAAGGATTAGGTCGGGATATCTCTCCTTGGAAGATAATTGTAGGCCGTTCATTCAAGACTACTGAGATTTCTTTACTTCTGCATTTGATCATAGCATTATACTTTGAGAGCCAGTCCATCACTAGTATAATGTCAAATTCCATCATGGAAATGACTACTAAATTTGAGATAATATTGTGCTCACCAAAGTAAACACTAGTGTCTCTGAACACTGTTGTTGCATGGATAATCCCACTTAGAGTCTTGACTAACAACTCTACCTCTAGTAGTTCGGGGATTGATTCTATATTCTTTGCAAACAGGGAGGAAATAAAGGAATGCGTAGAACCGAAATGAAACAAAGTACTTTCTAGTTATGAGAGGACAAAAAAAATACCTACTACCACATCATTAGAAGCTTAAAATTTAGATGTTGTGATAGAAAAAGCACAACCTTTCTCCCTTGGATTTTGCTGAGGTTGATGGGGATTCCCCTCCACTTCCCTCGGATTTGGACAGTGATTAGCAATGTTCCCAAGCTGTCCACACTTGAATCATTGGACTTCGGGTAGGGCAATAACAATCTTTCCTCTTTCGTTAGTGTGGGTGAGTTGAGGTTTCACCTCACTACGAAAATTCCGTGCAATATGGCCTTCTCTTCCACACTTGTAGCACTTTCCACTTGAGATCAAGCAGTGCCCTAGGTGCTTCTTCCCACATTTATTGCACATGGAAAGTTTCATTTTCTTTCCACCTCTTTCCTGATCAAAGATTCATCCCAGGCTTGGTTCTAGAGCTCTCTTCTTCGCATTAGATTTTTGTGACCACTGTGTCACACCAAACTCCAGTTCAACTATCATAGTACTTAGAACTATTTATTCATAGCTATCATAGTCCCTGTTGGCTAGATTATTCCACCTATGAGGTCGTAGTCCATTAAAGAATATATAAACATTCCCATTAGGGTCCATGACAAAGCTTTATGTATAATGGGAAAACCTTGTGAGGTTCATATCGTAGATTCCAACAGATTCATTCTCCTTCGGCTTCATCTCAAGAAATTCTTTCTCCATTCTCCTTCTCATCGAATGACGGAAATACTTATTGATGAACATTCCCAGGAACTCTTCCCACTCCATAGCTTACATCTCTCCTCTTGAAATCATTTTTTTGATCAGTGACCTCCACCGATATGCTTCTCCCTCTTGGTGGTAAACAACAATGGTGACTTTTTCTTGTTCTGAACAAAGAAGTAAAGAAAAAATATTCACTATAGAGAAGATCAATTGCTCAGCAATCAATGGGTCCGTCAATCCACTGAATGTTGGTGTTAGTTGGTGTATATAGGACTCAACATAATGTTATTCCCTTCATGTTGAGATCGACCTCTCAGCTTGATTTAAGTTAATACTCATAACTTTTGTAACTTGGTTCATCATTTGCATGAATGTTTCCATTCCAGATTCCATCGGGGGCCGTCAGTGCATGGCCCATTATAGTCACCATTTGCAAGGTTCCTCCTATTGACCACCATTTTTTAAAAGAACAAACTCTTAGTAAGAAATTGTTTCATTTATGAATATTTTAACTATAAAGGATTCTACATCTTAAAACCTCATGCTAAATAAATTATATTTCTCTATTATTCCATCATAGTTATTCATAAAAATCTTGCGATTAACCAAATATATCCCCTGGGAGTGTCGTAAAGAAGAGTGCATCAAGGCCTATTGTCGTGCACCAGTTCCCATTCAAGTCTAGCTTCAAGTAGTGTTTTCATGTCTTACCCATTTTTACATGTGTGCCTGAGCTGACTCTACCTGCTCGTATCTAGACATGGATGTATTTTTTTTTTTGATAAACCATTTAATCAATCCTCACCAAAATACTAGGAATTTTTCCTTATATTTAAACTTTTCAATAGGTTTCTTCCTAAAGTTTTCATAGCCTAATTTCCATAAATAACTAAACCTCCCTTTGATACCAACTATAGCATCCCTCCTTTTTCATTACATAACTTTTCATTACATTATTCAAAACCGAGTATCATTAATGTTTTGTGTCTTGGAAACCAGGAACATAATACATGATGACATAAAATATTATTCTTAAACACTTGAAAGGATTCTTCATTGTTCATGCTATGTTCATCACCGCATATCATAACCTGGGAGCATACATCAAAGGAAAGGGTGAGAAGAATACCCAATAAAGGAAATAAGAGAAACATTTTACATGTGAACTGGAGATACATCAATAAAGTCATGATAAATAATTTTAAGGCATGAGGAAGAGATCAATAAGAATATCATAATAAAAATAAAGTGTTTCATAACTTGAAGATGTGGCTACAACATTTAAATTAGAAAATAATTTCTGGGTCACCAAGATCCATCCCCAGGGTTTCATTTAAAAATAATCAATGTTATTCACCAAGGTATCGTTAAATGTTCATCTTTAGAGATTAAGTCTTTACCCAATGAATTGGACCACAATTTGGGAGAACCCTTATTTTTTCTTTATTATCATGTGATCCACATATATCATCATCAAAAATTTCATAAATAACCCATATAGCATAAAATGAATGTGTTTCATTTCATAATCATAACGTTTTAAAAACTACTTTAAAGACATGATCTTTATGTCACTTTAAACACACAGAAAAGGAAAGCGGGTTTCATATATGTAAATCCGAGAATTAAAATAGAACATTTTAATATATATTTGAATAGCCCTATAGAATAAAAAGATTTCAGTATTTACTTAATAAAATAAAATAATTTTAGAAAAAGAAAGAGACATTTTGAGACTAGAATTTTACAGCAGAACAGCTATGTTACAGGGTTTTAGAAAATATTGAAAAAAGAGGGGACATTGGTCTCCCACTCATAAATGATACATAAAATAGTAGAGAGACATTATATAAAGGATATAAGAACATGGTAATGAAATTTGATATACATACGATATGAAATGAAAAACATGGAAGGAAGACAAAAATAAGATTTCTCTTATGAAAATTCGGCAGCCTAACGGCGTCACTTAAAACATCAAAAAATGAATTGATGAGATGAAATAGGGTCTCTAATCCTATGAAAATAAAATAACAGTATGATGGATATAAAGATCATACCCCAACATAATAAAAATGAACTTGAAATACTTGACATGAAAATAGAACTTGAAAATGAGAAGGGTGAAAGAACCCCTTACAAAAATTCGCCAGCCTAACAGCGCCACTTAAACATTCATAAGAAGAATTGATGAGAGCAAGAGGGGGTATCTTATCATATGAACATAAAACGGAAAGTAGGATGAATATAAAAGAACAACCCCAACATAAGAACTTGGAGCTTAAAATAAATGACATAAAGGAGAATACATGAAAAGAAAGAGAGAGGTAGGATCCCTTACCTTGAAGAGTAACATCAAAATCTTGAAGTTTGGGACCTTGGGATGCTTGAGGGAACCTTGTAAGGACTAACTGGGAGGTAAGGACACCTATGAATAGTTGAGGAGGATTTTTGAATCAAAAGGATGAGATAATGGACTGGTATTTATAGGGGAAGTGAGGGGACAAGGCATTAATGGCCAATAGACACCTCATTGGTGGTATTGGAAAAACCATGGGCTTGACCATGGTATTTTCCCATGGTATTGGCCACTTGGGACAGCTCATACTATATAGTACTATTGATAAGTTGACCATATTTATTACATAAATATTACATCCTTAATAATGTCATTGAACTCTCGAAACTCTAAACTGAAAATTCACTATTCACAGAATATTCAAATTTTTCTGAAAAATCCCAAAAATTCGCCTTTTCATAATTTAAATGCTCTGAATTTTAAAATGAACACCATTTTATAAAAATATTTTTGTAAATATTTTTTATTTAATTTTTAAATAAAAAAATCTATTCACCTGAAAAACTAATTCATAACTAATAATTTCTGAAACAGTTATTTACCTATTTTATTGAATCACAATACTTAATCAAGATGACTAAAATATATTAATACATTAATTAAGTGAGATTACTAATCCATTTGGTCACATCACTAATCCTAAGAATAAAATCACTTTTCATAATTTACTATTCACCAAAAAATTAAGTTGATCTTATTAGACTCTAAATTTCTTACTGAACACATTTGCATAAGACCATTTTTTGAAAATCTTTACACATCATTAATTATTTAAGGTTTACATAAATATTTTAAAATATCATTTTTTTACAAAATTTATTCATAATATATATCCTATATACATCTAGACATCTGAAAATTCATGAACTTCATCATTGGAAGAAATCAAAATTTTATTTATCTCAAAGGATTACACAAAGTAGCTACGGTCTCGTTATATAGACCCTTATAACACCATCATATGACCTAAGTGTTAGGTGTGCTATGGTGAGAGAATCTAAGCAAGGCTTAGATAACATTTCCCTTGTAGAAATCTCGACTAACATGAACTTCTTCCGTAGGTGAATTCATTCGAGCTTGATGCACTGGAGTTCGGCTTGGGCTTGGTACAAAGCAAAGCCCAAGGATACCACCTCCTTCCCATGCCCTAATAAGTGGGATTTATATGGTTCAAGTCTACTGGATAAATCCATCGACTCCTCTTTCTGCATTAACCATTAATATCTCTTTTAAATTGTTAAGAGTAAAATAATATTCTATTCAAAAAGTTTGGGTCATTACACACCATAAGAGGTTGTAGGAGAATATTAGAAAATCATCTTTTCGTGAGGCAGTAGTTCACCATCCATAAAAACAGTATTTTCATTACCCATTTGACCGAGGTGCGTGTTAGTGTAGTTAGAAACCATCTCATAAAAACAACTTAGTATATTAAAGATACTTTTTTGGTTATTAAAGTAATTAATAAAAAGAGTTTAGGGGTAAGAGAAATAATATAAACAAAATAACTTAAGATAAGACGTTACCTTTAAATCAGGTAACTCCATTTGGTTTGTACCGAAGGGATTTATTGATGTGCCATCTACCTAAGGTAAGGATTATATGTGGAAGAATGGGATATTGAGAGATTATTTTGGGAGATGTTGGAAGAACCATAGGGCTTGATAGGTGTGATTAATGGGTTATAGGTGAGGGCTTTTTATAAGGGGGAGGGGGGCACTTTAATAACATCTGAAAATATTATTTTGTTATATAATAAATTTTGATTCTAAAGGTCCAAAACTTCTTAAAGTCAAATATTTGATGAAAATTTTCCTAGATAAAATCATCCAATAAGAATTGGATAGGTTTTTGATATTGTTTTTATATTTATAATCATATTTATTTAAATCATTCATTACTGAGGTAAACACTACATCATTATTTTGTCACAAATAATTTTATTTATTTGATGTCTAAAAATTATAAAGTGTCATTATCACTCTTAAGTGGCTCCATGGGGTCGCAAAATCGACCCAGGGATTACCATGTTTTGAAATGTATCAACCACTAGGATTCAGACATATGTTATGGTAATTTAATATCATTATAATATTATATTTACATTAAATTACCTTATTTACCTTTAACCACTCTAAATAAAAGAGAAAATATACTATTCACCAAAAATTATTTTCATCTTATTGTACCACATTTAACATAATATTAACAACCATTTATGTGATATTTTAGAAATTTAATTCATAAAAGTGGTAAATTTTATTTAAATGAAAAACGTCTGAATTTTAACTACTACTCATTGTTTTCACTATTCATACAAAATTGATGTTTTTCAGAAAAATTCCAAAAATTCAGCCTAATATATAATAGATATTTCGAATTCAAAAATGATATCTATTTTATCAAATTCAAAACATAGAAAATGAATTAATTAATTTAAATTAATTATTGTTGTCAAATCCAAATGTGTGTTTTTAAGAAATAATATCTATCAAAAGATTTACACTTCTTTATGTCCAATTTCAAATTGAAATTACTTCCAATGAACAACATTAGATTAAATGAAAAAAATATAATCTAATTAAACTATAAAACAAATAATAAAGATAATATAAACATATAAATAAATTATATTAAAATGCAGTTTTGAATTAAAATACAATATTTTTTACTATTTATTAAAAAATGAATTTTATCAGAAAAATCCAAAAAATTATCCAATGTAAATTTTGATGACATTATTTTAAAAAAGAATTTTATTTTTTCAATTAGAACATATTAAAGTTACCAAAACAATATTTAAATAGGGTTCTTAATCAAAACACGATAAATTGATTATTTGAATAATATTAGAGTATTTATGAATAACATTGGATTCATTCACTTTTTATGCCTCTAATTTTTTTTGGATAAATGCATAAAACTTTAAGAAACATGTATAATCACATTATATTTAGTTCTTATTCATTCCATCCAATATAACGACTAGGCGTTAACTACCATTTAAAATAATATTATATTATTATTTTTCAGCATGACCCAACATTGTGTGCAATGTAAGATTTCAAAGAAACCTGTTATTGCGTATCAGGTACTCTATCGAACACATAATCCCCTTTCATGTAAAATTAATATTTAATTCACAAATATTAATAAATATGAAATTTTTTTATTCTTTATTTACATGGGATGATACATCTTTTCCCCATTTTGGGAATTGGGTCCTCAAAATTTTAAAATTGGGCTCAAAAACATCATTAAAAGTACAACATCAGAAAAAGTGTCACCAAAAAAATAACTTTAAAATAATTAAAGTTAAGTACAATGGTCACCTTAGATAACCCATACAAGGATTACATATAGGAAAACATGAATAAGGAAGAGAAACTAAGTGTCATGTTCTGATGGAGGGTGATAGGAAACATTACTAGGATAACTTAACCACCAGAAAATCACAAAATTATGATAGGTTGAATGGTATTTGGTTTCCCATTAAGAAAATTAAACAAAAAAAACGTTTTTTATGTTCTATTTAATAAATTTGGAGTATTTATTTATGATATTGACTAAGAACATAAGGACACATACTTACATGTAATATAGACTTTCATCCATTAATAAATTTCTACCACAAAATATTATTTTCTCCAAATGAAGAGTATTGAAGATGACTTGTTCACTTCAAATGTTCAAGAATAGACTTCTAGAGAATCACATAATCCACAATAGATGAAATATATATTTCCCCTGTCTTTAGAAATTCATCAATACTAAAATTGATAGTGATGATAAGATGTTCCCAAAAAAGGATAATTATTCAAAAAATTAATATTCCTAATCTCCAAAATTCAACAAACAATTACCAAAGTTCAACAAAGACCATTCAATAAGCAATTGTACAAAAAATTATTAAAAGTAACCGAAAATAAGATTGAAACCCAAAACTTAGAAGTATTTATTCACATAGTCTTCCACTATAAATCATAAAATTTATCTACAAATAACACCGACTACTCTTAATGTCTCATACTGATGTGTAATTAACCTAATCACATTTTCTCTATGAAGGGTTAATCATTTCGATAAAATACCCCGACATCCAAAACACATATATTCTTCTAAAATAAAATTTCAACCCTTATTCCCAAAATGAAATACCCTAGTATTCTGTTTTCTTTAGTTATATAGTGTTTCCTCAAAAGAGAGAATGTATTCCAAAATGACCTTTATCACATAATTACCAAATCATTTTTCTATAATAAGGAAATCCATTAGATAAAACATATGTTCCGAAAATAAACTTATTATTTATCCATAAAATCATTTAACTAAAGGAATAACTCATTCTAACTAGGGAATTCACGTAGTCCCATGGTGGGCGATTCACCCTTGTCGCCAATCAGTTGTGGGTTGTTGTCCTTTATATAAAACTAAAAAATAACCGTAACATATTTTAACCCATTGGTTTTCTAATACCTATCATTTTCATCGCAACTCATTAATACCACAACATCTTAATGAAGAATTATATATATTGTCATTTTTTATTTTACCTCTATATAATAACATAAAACTATTCAAAAAATAAGGAACATCATACCTTAATTATGGTGTCCAAATGGTTTTATTATTGTATTGTTCACAAATATAGAAGGCCCATGCATTGAAAAAATGATTTAGATATTGATAAAAATAATTTTCTCCCTTCATCTAAATACAAATTGTACAACATGGGTCATATGGGTGTTCATAGAAAAATAGTTTCATAAAATAATCATGTATAACATATAATATTAAAAACAACTAATAAAAATTTCTTTTTATTATACAATCAGACTATATTTTTGTTGAAACTTTCAATCAACGGTCCTATTAAAATACCATAAGAATGTTCTTAAATACAATAATTTTAAAGAAAATATAAATAGGTTGTGAAAGTGTCTCTTTCTTCAGCACCTTTTCTAAAATCATAATATGCTTCAAAATCCTTTTATAAGGTAATATATTTGAAAATTCCATGATAATATTTATCTTCATATATATATGAGAATATTGTAAAAATAAGATTTGATTAAATACAACCCAAGATCTATGATGATATCAAGGTTTAGTGGATGTGTTTGATATCTCAAAAAACTTCTTGCAAGTAAGTTGTATTCTAGGAAATATTCACAATCATCTGAACATGACTTTGAAATAATTATTGCAATCATGTCCTCAAGAAGAGATATAAATGTTGTTTGAGATCCTCCTCCTTCAATTTGTAACTGACTTTCTTTGATCTAAAAAAGTTATAAAACAAGGATTTATCTTTAAAAGAGTTGACATAAGGACTAACCATATGTCTAATAAAAACTCATAAACCCTAAATTTGTCTAAAACGCCCTCTGATACCAACTATAAGGCCCCATATTTAAACATTAAATAAACTTGAATTAATTTAATAATTCACATTGGGGAACTTTTTAGGTTTAGAGTTTTTGAGAATTATTCTATAAGTATTACATTACATCCCCAAAATTGTAATGTAGACACTTCTACATAGTATATATATTTTTTTAAATAAAAATTAATAAAAGAAAAGAATAATTCTCTTTTTGATATAACTCTTCTTGAGTTCTTCCTTTCTCTTACCCTTCCTTATACCCTATGAGAATGATTTCAAAAACATGGGAAGAGAAAAAAAATCCCAGTAATGATAATAAAATAATGAAAGAAAACAATATTTCATCAGCACATACGAAACATAATATCTTTAACATACCTCATGAAATCATAATATTTATGAATAACTCAAAGAAATCATAAATCATAAAAGAAAAATGAGGAATTTTTATCCAACTTACATTATATCTTTCACATATATATAGAGTGTTACATTTTGAATAACCATCAGAGTATATTGCCTAAATAGTTTAGGAGAAACAATAAAATTTACCTCTATCAGGTTAACCAATGCATTGCTCATCTACCTCGGGCTCACCCGCCCTAGGTTTATTAGAAAACCACCCTAATACATTAAAAATCCTAATAACCATAACATATTCATAACACATAAAACAAGATTAAAGGAAAGATAACATTTCCACATTGCAATCAAAATATATTATTTCAAGATATTGATATAATCAATGCTTTATCAAACCATTTTCAAATACAACTAAAACATTTAATAAATAAATTTTTGAACCAATGTTTCCCACACCACATTGAATCATTTTTAAAAAATATTAATTTAAAATCATTAATTTCTATATAAATATATCCTTAAAACCATTTTTAAAACATGTAAATTGATAAAAAATTGTTTTGAAGAATAAATCCTTAAAAAACTTGAAATGATATTTTTGTTAGCGTTCCTAACCGAATTAAGGACGATTGAATACAAATATTTGAGGAATTACATTAATAAAAGCTTATAAAATCATGATAATAATGAGATTCATGATATAATATGTCAAAGGGACGTATATACTCCGTATAAAAGTGAATTGGTGTATAACAACGATTAAATCTCAATGAAATGTAAACTGAGATAAATTACCATGAAAATATAATATCCTTAGAATAAGGAAAAATCAATGAAATAATTAAGGGTGAAAAATAAGAATACACCCAATATATGTGGAAATTAAATGTAAAACAATAATAGTTCATTCCAAAATATTCATATCCCAAAATTATCAAGAATTATAGGTTTAACCGAAATAATTGAAGTTGGGATAAGAAGTTCTATTACAGAAATTTGACAGTCGAACGACGTCGCTTTAAAATTCATAATATGAGTATATGAGAGAGAAAATGGTATATATTCACATGGACATAAAATTTAAATCAATAAGTACATAGATGAACATATCCATACATAATAAAAAGGAAATTAAAATACATGACATAAAAAATATTTGATTATAAGAGAATGGTGAAAGGGTCCCTTACAGATTTGGTAACAAACGATACATACACACCATGATGGAATGATTATATAAACAAAATTTTAAATAACCATAAATTAATTTATATTACACAATTAACACAATAATAGGCAGTACATACACCACACAATAGGAAATAGTGGCAAATATATCATGAATCTCACGAGAATAAAAAGTGAGATGAAAAACCCTTACCTCATTTCCGACATGACTCGTTTGTTCAGTGTTATTCCTGAATAATAAACTTATGTTAATTTTTAATTACTTAAGAACATTTTTCATGTTTATTATTCCTTTTATATCACTTATTTCTGTTCTATAACTATTACTTAATTATTTTATTTCATATCAGACATTTTGTTAATGTTCAGAACCATTGTAAAAAATGAACATGTTAATATTAAAAATTGTCCATGTGGTCAAAAGTCCACTATCTCCATAATGATATTCATGATTTAGATATCATATATATAATATATATCCATTTTATATGTATTTATTATACTCAATATCACTTGGAGTTACGAAATGAAATGCACCGTTCATGGAGACAATATGTCGTATGTACGCATGAATGCTACTTTAATTTATATTTTATATTTAAAAGAAAAGAATCTTAATAATATATAGCTATATTATAATTATAGTATAATATCTATGTTTTTTACTTTAATTAACTCCATCCATTATACGTTCAATATATGGCATGAACAATTAATATCACTTTGAGAGGGTTGTAGTATGCACTTCCTCAAATAAAATTATCATATTTACCTATTATGGAATCCATAATGGTATGATGTAAATGAAAAAAATACTGAAGTATAGAGACAAAATAAATATAATATATATCATATGTAAATATAGTTCTATATTAATGGAAACCATAAGAGGTGGTAGAAGAATATTAAACAATCATCATTTTGTGAGGAAGTAGTTCGTCGTCCACAGAAACAATATATTCATTACCAATTAGACGGAGGTGTGTGTCAGTGTTGCTAGAATAATTATCATAAAAACAACCTAGTATTTTTATGATACTGGATTTGTTATAAAATAAAGGAATAAAAATATATTAGGGGTTCGAAATGTAAAATAAAAGAAAAGAACTTCAGAGAAGACATTGCCTATAAATAGAATAACACCCTTTGGTTTGAACCAAATATATTTCTTGAAGTTCCTTCTACCTAAGGTAAGGCTTCTTTTTCTAAGATTGGGATCATGGGAGATTATTTTCGTATATATTCGATGAGACAAGGGGCTTGAGGGGTGTGAGTAATGGGTTTGAGGAGAGGGATTTTTATAAGGGGGTGGAGGTGCTATTTATGAATGTTTGAAAATATTATTTTATTATATAATGATTTTCGGTTTCTAAATGTCAAAAAAATATTAATGTCGAAGATAATATGACTCTCGTTCTAAATAAAATCACCCAACAATAATTGGACTGGTTTTGTATATTATTTTAATCATTATAATCATATTTATTAATGTCATTCATTATTGAGGTACACACTACATCATTATTGTGTCGTAAATAATTATACTTTTTTGATGTATAAAAAATATAAACAAAATTTCATGAGGTAGGAAATATTTTTAGATTTCAAATAAATATTTATTGTTTAAGATATAACTAATATAACCCCATGTAAAAATTCATTTACTAAAAGATATATATTTATGTCATTTTTGTCATTACTTTAAAATATTTAATATAAAGTGTCATTATCACTCTTTAGTGGATCCATGGGGTCCCAAAATAGACCCAAGGATGAATATGGTAGGAATTGTATCAATAAATAGAATCAAGAAATATTTTAGGGTAATTTAATATTATTATAATATTATTTTTAACTTGAATTACCCTATTTACCTTTAACCGCAGTAAATAAAAGTCAAAAATTACTATTCAACAATAATTATTTAAATTTTATTGAACCAAATTATACTTACTAATATCAACCATGTTTTTAGGGTTCTCAAATTTCAATCCAAAAAAATTGTAAAATCTAATGGAAATGAAAAAGTCAATTTTTAAACTACTACTCCTTGTTTTCATGATACATCATAAATTTATGTTTTTCAGTAAAATGCCAAAAATTCATCTTATTCGATATTTGAAATTACTAATTCTAAAATTATATCAATTTTACCAAATTAAAAACATTGATTTTTTTATTAAATAATTTAATATTAATTCCTATTGTCAAAACAAAACGCGTGTTTTTAATAAATAATAACTATTAAAAGATTGACACATGTTTATGTCAAATTTCAAAGTGAAATTACTTCCAATGATCAAAATTGGATTAACTTGTAAATGTATAATCTAATTACACATTAAAACCTATTTAAAAGATAATATAACCATATAAATAAAATATATTATAAGACAATTTTGAATTAAAATACAATAATTTTCACTATTTATTAAAAATGAATTTGATCAGAAAACATTACAAAAATTTACACAAAGTAAATTTTGATGTCCCGATTTTAAAAAAGAAGTTTTTTTCAAATACAACATATAAAAGTTACCAATAGTTGATTTAAATAGTGTTCTCCCATAAAAGGTAGTAAATAGCCCTTTTAAAGAATATTACAGTATTTATGCTTTAGATTGGATTCATTCACATTTTATGCCTCTAACATTTATTGGATAAATATAAAAGAATTTAACATACATTTATAATCATATTGTAGTTAGTTATTATTCATTCCTAATAATAAAATTCAAATTAGTTCACTACCATTTTAAATAATATTATATTATTATTTTTTAGTATTACCCAATGTTGTGTGCAACATAAGATTTCAATGAAACCAGTTGTTGTGTATCTGTTACGACATCGAACAGAACAACCCCTTTAAAGTAAAAATATTATTTAATTCAAAAATATTAATAAATATAAAATTTTATAATTCATTATATACCTTGTATGTTACATATCAAATACAAATTAATATTTTTTTCATAATATTAAATCATGCCTCGATGAAGGGTGATTGAGATAGAACCCTTACGACTTAAAAAATTTCGATTCAATGGTCATTAGAAGATTAAAAATCATATAGTTCAATAAATACTATTAATTAATATATGTTGTATGAAAAAATAATAATTTCAAGGTTAGTATATACACAATATAAATATGAAATTGGTGAATAAATTTACAACATGTCTCAATTAAGGGAAATTTAGACTAAAACCATGACCTTGTTCCAGATTCATTCTACATATTTTCACTACATCATGAATAATAAAATTAATTTCATTAGATAAATTATTTGTGAAATTATTAAATATAATTTAAATTATGATGGAACATTTATTATTATGTGATATTTTTTATCAAATGTTTTTTAATTTAGTTTTTACTAGATTCTTTTTGGTCAATTTCATGGTCTGTCATTATATATATAGACAATGGTAAAAATAATTATAAAATGTTTTCGTAACATGAAGAATAATAATTTTTTTCTTTAAAATAACATTTTTATTTTAAATATATATATATTTCCAACCATGATGGGTGGGGATGAAAAAAAAAGCTCATTTAAACTAGGGTGATAGTTCACACATACACAAGCTTTGTGTTTCCATTTGAAAATGAATGAGAGTGAAATAAAGTGCATAATAATTTTATAGATAACAATCAGAGTAAAATAAAAGATATAATATATATATTTAAATATTTTATCTGTTTTTAACAACAATTAATTAAGGGGAAGAAAAACAGAGGACATTGCTTTGTATAGGTGGTGGTTCATACCATTAATTAACACTCAAATTATTTTTCTTAGAATATGGAGAAGAATAAATAATATAAATTATATTTATTGAGTAATATTTTATTATGATAATTTTAATTTCTTATTATCTATTTATGGATTTAATATTTTTGGAAGATAATGATCAGGGAGAAAATATTAAAAAGAAGGGAATACATATATTGGAGACCTTATCATCACTTAGTGATCTCCCCGCAAGAGAAAGACTTGTTTTAGAATCTAGATAATACGGGATTAAGAGTTATAAAATGAATTATATGAGTGGTATTTTGGATATATTTTTATGGGAGATTATAATCGTATTTTTAGCCATGGAGGGGAGGAATATTTCCCATTTTATAACTGAAGAAAATGGGTGGTTTTGGGAATACCCCTTACCGTTCCACTATATCACTACACAATTCCATATTCAATGAATCCATATATTAATAATAATGGAGGTTAGGGTTATATTTTTAGGTATAATACACAAAAAAATAATTTATATAGTTCTTTTAATAAAATTGAAGTATTTTACATTAGGTTTTCCATTTTAACATTTCATATTTTTATCTTGGTAACTAGTTTTTGGCTAAGTTTTATATATTTTATATAAAAACATGAGGTAACCTCTATTATAATATTTTTATGATTCTTAATTGGAATAAATATTTATTTAATATAACTAAATTTTTAATTGTGAAAAAATCAACATTTAAATTAAAATCTATAGTATATAAGAAACTAGTCTTAGAGAAAAATGACTTTCAACCATCACATATTCTTCAGTTTTATTTATTTCTTATTACCAATTATGTGAGAGTTAATATAGTTATATAATTTTCTAAAAATAATATTATATTTAAAACTTAAATTTGATCAATTATTTAATTAATTAAAAAATTTCATAATATTAATTAAACATATCATTAAAAAACCTTTCACTATTTTCTAAGTAATTAATACTAATAATATTGTACTATATTTATGGATAAAATTGAAATTTATTTTTTTTATAATATTGAAAAATTGAACTAAAATTTCAAAACATATTTGTTTATATTTAATTAAGAAAATGGATTAATTCTAAATATATATTATTAGTGCATAATTTTTTATGACATATTTCTTTAGTTTTGAAAATGTTAAACATGTGTTTTATAGAAAAAAAATATAAATGTTAAATGATTTATATTATATTTTAAATATATATATATATATTATATCAAAATGGATTCATATAACTTTATATCATTTTTTACTACAAATATGATTGTTTTTAGAAAAATTCGCTACTTTTTCAATTCACATAAAATGATTATTTCAAAAAATATAATAAAAATACATAATAGGAAAATATTGTAATAATGAATTCAAAAAATATGATTATTTTATAAAAATAAAATGCTCTTTATTTATATTTATCATAATAAAGATATAAGTTATAAAACAACTAGTTTTTTCTGAAAATTGAAATTTAAGTATTGTATTATCTTCAAGTTATTTCATATCGATTTTTATTTATTTATGGTAAAAATATTAGTTAATATATAATAATATATTTTCTCTTCCAATTTAATTTTATTGGGAAATTATAAAATACTTAATAAAATATCTCTGTGAAAATTAATATAGATTTTATAATAAATACACTAAAAAAATACAAAGAATTAGTCATTAATTTTCTAGAATATTATTTTTCTTTTCGAATTTATTTTGAAATATTTACGTGATTTTTATATATTTAAAATTTAATATTTTAAAAATTAAAAAAACTATTTATACATATCACATATATAAATAAATACATATTTATAATATTTTAATATCTTATTTTTATTTCATTCTGATTTATATTAATTGAAATTTTCGAGTTTACAATACCAAACCTCGATATTCATTTTTGAAATATAACCAATGATAACAATTTTAAGGAACATATTTTCAATGACCATATTTGAAACAACCATATTTATAATGGACCAATTCCATTATGATATATAGACTTACAAAATTATTCATTCATTTTATTCTCACATTACAATTCTCTATTTTAATTTAATATTTTTCATAATATTTTATCCATTATTGATAATCTTCCTTGTTATAGGTTTCTTTTCGATATTTGTGATCCACATGTTGGAGGATGGCTTAGGATAATTCATAGTCATGATGACTTTTTTGTTTTTTTGTATATTACCCATATTGATTTTTTATCTTTCAATAGATGAACATCATCAATAATGTATAATAACTCGTTGTATATGATACAAGTCTTCATATACCATTGTTGTAATGTTACCTTATTATTGACTAATGTTATGTTAGCTTGTTTCATATATTTTGTGGCCCATTCTATAAAAAATGAATTAACTCTTTTTCATGAATAGAGAACCAATATTTATTTTTATCCACAAAACTATATAAGTAATTAATTAAATTATTCTACAATTAATAATTATAATGGATCCTAAAACCCAGGGTGTTACATGTCTCATGTGATATAAGAACATGAATATACTGGTATTTCTTCTTCTCTATGTTTTGATACAATAAATAAAATATTGTCTGAAAAGAAACATTTGTTGTTTAATAAAACAATTATTTCCAATTTAATAATGAGATTCCAACACAATTATCACAAGTCCAAAAAATATTTCATCACAATAAATAAAATTTAAATGATAAATATATAAATGTAGCAAAACGACCATACAAAACCTATATCCGATGTCATAATACCATTACATTATCATAAGATGAAAGTAAAACTTATCCCAAGGGACCAAAAAATTTATTAGCCTTGGTATTCAATATACAAGCATGGGCCTTACATTAAAAATTAATACATTAATTTAAAATTTTTTTTTCATTAGTCGATAATAACATTATTTCATCTAGAATATCCTTGAATATCTTTTACAGTACACTTCATGGAATCTTGGGGATTTAAAAAAATAAGGGTGAGATCAAATGATCTGCAAGGGTAATCAACAACAGAGGAAATAATGCATCAATGAGAATTTCCAATATATCCAGTTAATAACTTATGACACATTCCATATAATATATAGACTGAGAAGAAAGTACATAAACAATTCTGGAAGTTAAATAACTAAAAATACATTCCATGTAAATTATAATACATAAGTAAGTGAGTAAATAATAAATAAAGGTAAATAACTGAAAACACATTCCATTAAATCAATAAATTGAGAAATAAATTTATCCATATATTTTTTGATAGGGAAAATTTAATGCATAATAAATAACTGAATCAAAATTCATGAAATTCTTAATTATTGGATGTCTTGTCTCAACCACAAGGAAAAATATACTATCAATATTTTCCCTCTAAATAGTTTAGAACAAGAGCTAGTCACCTATTTAATTAGAAAAACTATTTTTTTGTTACGATAACTTGTTCATTCATCGTGGGTTTACATAAATTTGGGGCCCCACCAGACATTTCTGTTCCAAATAATTCCACATATATTTTAATTGATATAAATAATAAAAAATATTCCTTACCAAAAATATAAATGGAATAAAGAATATTGGTATATCAATATTTTCCCAAGAAATAGACTAACTATAAAAGTAAAATAAATATATAAAAATGATATATAGTTTAGGTAATAAACATATCCATGATAAAAAATATGTATAATTAAGGTGAATTCATTATCAAATAGTCATATGGAATTGAATATATAAAGGGGAATAATCAAATGGATCCTGGTTGTGAATAATAACAACATCCATGGAAAAATAAATCATAAAACACCCATAGTAAGAATAATGATGATATCAATAAAAAATATCCCATGTGTTGTAAAATAATGTGTTGTTATCTTTGATGAAATATATAAAGAACCATAAGATAATTATTAAGGAAAATATCCTTTTATTATTTTTTAATAATTAAAAACCATTTATATAAAAACAAAAAAAAATCATTTTCATTAAAAATTATCTATTTAAACATTCAAAGGAATATTTTATGTAAGGTTGGTGGGTAAATTTGTAAATGGTGTATAATGTAAACATAACATTCTTGTTTCACTGTAAAATGGTTAGTAAAGTTCCTTTTTTAGAAAGTGACATTAAGATTCCATTAAAAAAGTTTTTAAAATAAAAAAATGGTGAATATTTATTTTATTAATCATTTACAGAAGTATTAATTTTTTTTGGAAATGATGTGTATAGACTAATGTTTTTAGAAGAAAAAATGTTCTCTAACTTCAGAGGGAAACGATGTAACGCCCTGACCCCAGTTACCCAGAGTAGGTGCATTATTTCAAAACACTGTCATGATCACAAAAAGATCTAGTCTCGAAAGACCGATTAGTTTAGTAGTCTTGGAACCACTAGATATATTCATAAGTCTTAAATTACATCACAAGTAAAAAAAACTACAACAACATATTGTCTTCATATCCCCTCATACTATCCCTGCAGTTCATTCATAAATTACTTCTTCATAATCCTGGGAAAAATAAAACATTGAAAGGGGTGAGCTCAGATGGTCAGTAAGGATAACATTATAGTAGAAGCTTTCATAGATAAGCATAAACACTTATGGCGGTTTATAACTAAAACAAAAGCCTTTTAAACTTGAACTTCAGCATAAAATGGCAAAGATTAAATAAAATAATGCCATTTACTTACTCACATTGATATTCTACTAGTCGAATGATCACATGCAATATCAATAACCACTTTCATAATGATGGAATGCATAATGTCAGACTACCATAACCACATAGCCAAGGCCTCGTGCCAAGACTACAAATAAGATTTTTCCAAGGCCTTGTGCCAAGACACTAGTTTGTCACATTAGACCTACCGATGCATCGAGGAGCTATAGCGGGCTCCACCCGTCACTTATTAAGTCCAATGCATTCCTCATATGAACAGGTTTAAACATAACATAAATATTCGTATTAAAACTAGCATACGAAATGTAAATAATTTAACCACAAACCATGAATGGTATAAAAATAACACATCCATAGTCCAAAATAACTCATTTGATACAATATGGAAGATTTTATTGTATCACATTATCCTCAATAAAGAATAATTAAGGATGTTGACATAGTTGAAAATAATTATCAAAACTATTTGAGAGAAATATCCCACTTTTTCTTGAAATCATTTAAAAGTCACACTATTTGTCAAGAAGCCATTTAAAAATAGATTTTTGAAATCAAAGTGTCCCATACCACTTTGAAACTTTTTAAAAGGAGTTTAAATTTTTAAATTTTAATTTCCATATAAATAAATCCTTAAAACCATTTTTAAAACGTGGACATTAATGAGAAATATTTAGATGAATAAGTCTTTAAAACATTTAAAAATGGTATTTTAGTTAGATATTCTAACCAAAAGAGAGAAACTTGAATACAAATAGTTGAGGTAATCAAAACCTTGTAATATCATTAGAATAAAGGGATTCAAGATATACTATTTCAAACTACATTATATACACCACATAAAAGTGATTTGGTTTATAACAACAAAGAAGTCTCAATGGAATTTAAGTTGAGATGAAATCTCTCATAAAGGCCGTATCCTTAGGTTAAGGATAAATAAACGACATAGTTATGTGTGACAAATATAAATACACTAAATATGATTGGATATTTAGTGTAAAACACGCAAAGGACATTCACACGTAATCTTGTAAAAACAACACCAATGAATTGGATGATTAACTCAACAAATAGAGAATGAGTTAAAATCACTCTTATCAAATTCATATCGATGAATTGAGAAATTATCAATGGAGTTATTATGTGTATCAAAAGTATATCCACAGGAAGCAGAGTGGAAATTATGACATAATCAAATGAATAGTGATTCTGCACATAATCCCGGAGTAATATAATCAATGAAATATGCGTAAAGCCGAATGAGTGGAAATTGAAATCTCAAATTCCCTTATCGATTAGGTAACTAATGAAACATGCACCCATGAAAGAAGGATTATACAATGATGATGTAAATACCCATAAATTAAAGTATATTACACAATGAATACAATAATGGGCAGTACACATACACCACATGCAATAAATAAGTGGTGAACAATGGAATTCTCACGAAATTAAGAGTGAGAAAAGAAACCCTTACTTTGTGCTTTTTCCTTGGTCGATGGTAGGTTAACCTCCTGTATAATGGTGAAATAATTGTTATTAAATTATAAAAGAATCATTTACATTAATATGATATCATATATGATCTTTTAACCTTGATTTGTTAATAATATCTTAGTATTATCGTCATTTTGGGTGTTAACTTACTCATTTTCCTTTATATATTTTGTTATGTAAGCCATGTTTGTCATGGATAGGTTGTATCTTCTTCATATAAAGAATGATATCAAGACTGTAAACATTATTTTTAAATCATCAAATGATAATTATACTTGAGTGGATACGATAGAGAATGAATCTCATCGCGTTCGTTGAGACGGTAGTCCGTACGTACGCACGAGCGACAATATCATTCTTTTGATATTAAAATAATATATAATTGGATGGTATATCATATATACAGAATAATTATTATGTTATATTTATTATTTTCATGAGTTACACATAATTATTATTCCCACCCAAATAATAATATTTTTAATAACAATTACACCACGACGTGGAGACGGTAAGCCGTAGGTACGCACGTATGGTGACATGTTATTCAAAGGGTGGATAGAATAAGTAATATGGTTGTACCGTATTTATAATAACATCACATTATATATAAGATACTGGAGTTATTATTTTATAATGGTAATAACAAAGAAAGAAGAAGTGGAAGAAAAAAGGAACTTGAAAAGGGGTGGTGAAAACATTACCTCTTCTTCAGGTTCTTCCTTTTGATTTGATCAAAATGGATCCTTAGGATGGCTTTATGAATAAACTAAGTCCACTAGGTTGTAGTGAGGGAAGTTGGGAGAGTATCTGGGCAGAGTTTGGATGAACCAAAAGGATTTTAAGGTGTGAAGAAATGAGAATTAAGAGTTCCCTTTTATAAGAGGGGTGAGGGGCACCTTTGGAAAATCTAGAAATATTATTTTATAATAAATACATATTCGGTTTCTAATGTCTCCAAAGTTAATTATTCAAAGGTTAAGGTGGGGATAGGTCTAAAACCATTAAACCAATAAAATTTAGAGAGATTTGGGTTACTATATTAACCTTATCTTTTAGTTTTAACTCTTAGTTAATTAGTTTGACATTTACCATGTCACTTTGTATTTTAATATTATATAGTCAATAAACATACTATATACATCCAATCGACCCCCCAAGTGTTCCATTAATGATGAAACTATCATGATATAAGTCTCTAGGTAGAACCTTAGATTTTTAGGAATTTAATATCAATTAATAATATAATATTTGTTTTAAAAACCCTTTTCTGTCAATTTTGACACTATTCAATAGTTGATTTTTGTGAAACTCATAACAGAATGATTACATCTAAAAAATATAATTAAATCCTTCATAAAATGTCATATTAACTTATAAAATTAGTGTAATTCATAAAAAGTCTCAAATTATATTTATTTGTGTATTTATAATATCAATTATTTTAATTTGTCACTATTATGGTAATTACTGCATCATCATTGTGTGATAAATAAATTAAATTATTTAAAGTATAAAAATTAAAAATAAAATATCATTATGTAGGAAATCGTATTATATTTCTAATGAATATTTACAATCTAATTTATCTTATTTATAACCCTATATTAAAAATATTTTAGTAAATAAACATTGATTTTAACTCTTTTAACTCTTCTTCGAATTAAATAATAATAAATGTCCTAATCTAATCCATGTGGACATAAATGATAATATTTTCTTCCTAAGGTTGTTTTTGGTCGAGATACACTTGTCCAATAGAATTAGGACATGTGTTAGGATAATATTAATATCATTTTTACCCTTAATTACCCTATTTACTTTTAACCGTGGTAAATAAAAGTAAAAAGTTACTATTCACCAAAAATTATTTTAATCTCATTGAACCACATTTATTTCTTGATATTACCCTTGTCTCTCAGATTTTCGAAATACCAATCACTGAAGCGGTAAAATTATGTTTTATGAAAAATTCATTTTTTAACTACCACTTAGTAGTTTCACTATTCATCAAAAATTGATGTTTTTCAGAACAATGCCAAAATTTCACCTTAAGCTATAATTGATATTACGAATTCAAAAATGATGTCTATTTTACAAAATTCTAAATATATATGTTTCATTAATTAATTTTATAATTAATTCCCGCTGTCACAACAAATAGCGTGTTTTTAAGAAACAATATATATCAAAAGATTGACAATTGTTTAGGTCGAATTTCAAAGTGAAATTAATTCTAATGAACACCATTGCATAAAATGGTAAAAATATATTTTAATTATACTTTTAAACCACTCAATAATATAATTTATCACTATAAATTATTTTGATTTAAAAAGTTGTTTTTAATTAAAATTTAGTAATTTTCACTATTCATCAAAATATAAGTGTTATCTGAAAAGTTCCAAAATTTCACCATAGGATAAATTCGATATTCCGAATCCAAAAACGAAGTCCATTTTGAGAGATCCAATTTAAAAAATTTCAAAATGTAGGTATTACTATTCATAACGGCTAGTTTGATTGGTTGTGGTGTGTTAGAATCTCGAAGTTGCGTACAATGCACACCATTGCATTATTCGAAGGGAAACATACCATAGAAGCTTGGGGTGTTACATTCTCCCCTCCTTCAATAAATTGCGTCCTCGCAATTTTCTAAATTGTGCTTGGGAATATAATGGAAAGTACCACATCGAAAAAAGAGTCAATAAAACTATCACTTTAAAAGAAAGAAAGAGATGTATAAAGGTCAACCAAGGTAACCCATACTCGGATTCCATGTAGGAAAACCTGGATATGGATAATAAACTAAGTGTCATGTTCTGTTGAAGAGGGATAGAAATCATCATCTGAAGAAAGTTAACAATAAGAAAACCACAAACTTGTGTTCGGACAAACGACCATTAGTCTCCTAGTAGGAAAGTAAACGGACAACATTTTTTGTTTTAATTTACATTACATAAGGAGGAGGAATTCATTTATGATATTGACTATGAATATAAAGATATATACTTACATTTTAAGTAGAGTTTCATTATTTAATAACTTTCCACCACTAACTCATTTTTTTAAACGATGAGTATTCAATAAGACTTGGTCACACTAGAAGAGCTAGAATAAACTTATATAGAATCACATGATCCATGCTGGATGAAATATATATTTACATTGTCTTTAGAGATTAATCAAAACAAAAATGGTTAGTACAAGATCTAATGATCCCCCAAAAGGATATTCCTTGAGAGAAATAAACACTAATCTTAATTTCCAAAATTAAACCAACAATACCCCAAAGTTAAATTAATACCATTAAATAATCAATTGTCCTTAAAATCATTCAATATAATCAAAACTAATATTGAAAACCAAAAATTATTAAGAATGTAGTCTTCCACGTCAAATTGTATCTCCAAATGACATTAATTACTCTTAAAGTCACATTCTTAAATGTAATTAACCTAATCATTTCCATAAATAACCCGAATCATTATAAATCCACAATAAAAACATAGATAAAAATCCACCATTACTTCTCAAATGAAATCCCATACTACTCTATTTTCCTTTGGAATATAGTGTTCTCAATAAAGCGAACAACTTCCAAGATAACATTTATCACTTAATCACCAAATCATTTTCCTATACTAAGGGTATTCATTTGATAAGACATAAGATCCCAAATCAAATTATTATTGATCAATAAAATCATTTAACTAAAAATAATAGTCACACTAACCAGTGACTTCACGTAGTCCAGTGGTAGGCGATAAATCCCAATCGTACTTTGGTTGTGGGTTTGATTCCCACAGCTTTGTCTGACGCGACGGGTTGTCAAACAGTCTACGTGTTGTCCTTTTTCAAAAACTATATTTTATAACATTACCAAATTGAGATAAATTCCTCAAAAAAACCATAACATAATTTAACCACAAATGTTATTTCATACCTTGCATTTTCATCCGAAATTATAATAATTTGTAATTTCCTCAAACCCAATGATCATATAAAACCAAATGGTTATTTATAACTATATCCACAAGAGAAAAGATAATTCTTCCATAAATATCATTCTCACATGGAAAACGTTAGGGTTACAAATACAAGAGAAAATTATTCCAAAGTAAACCCTTCAACAAGGAGCACTAATACTTTTTAAAAATTTCTCCAACCATTTATTTCCACATAGCTTCTTCTCTAACCAAGAAAATATCCTATAGAAAAGGACATTCACTCAGGTAATGGCCAGGTCCCCTACATTTACGGAAAATGACTGTAAATGGATTCTTGGGAACATTTTTATCTTCTTCCATAGTACTCTTCATTTTTCTTCGGCAATTCCTCACTTAATGTCCTTCCTTCCCACATGTAAAGCATTTATTTGTACCATTGAGACACTTTCCTGGGTGTCTCCTTCCACATTTCCTGCAAGATGGAAATTGAGGATTTCTTTCTCCATGGTCTCCACTACTGGATCTCTTATCATTCATCACCTTTCTCTTCTTTGTTGAGTCCGGTAATTGGTTAATATATATATTGTTGATCATATTTTTGGAAAATTGATTTGGCATAAAAATGATATCTTTTACGCCTATCAACATTCCATTTTGTTGCTCATTTCCACCACCGTTCCCACCTTGTACATCATTCTCAAAGTCACTATGACTTCCTTGGAATCCATCCATTGACTAAACCAGAAAGCATTGAGTGAGTAATAGTAGTCATACAATCATTTAGAGACTAACATGTCACCATATTCTCAATTTGAAACACATTAGGATTAACCAATGTCATTTACTCACATTTTATAAATATAATACTTTAAATCTCTTTGTAATTAAAATGTAAATTATCCTAAGCATATCCCCCGGGAGTGTTGTAACCAAGAGTGCAGCAAGGCCCATTGTCGTGCACCAGTTCCCATTCGAGTCTAGCTCAAAGTGGTGTTTTTGGGTTTTACCCCTAGGTACATCTGTGCCAGAGCCTCCTCTACCTGCTCGTATCCAGACAAGGATGTATTGCTTGGAAAAATCAAAAAATCTATACAATACCAAAATTATAGGAAGTTCTTATATACTAATCCTCAAAGTTCATCTTAGGTATATGTGCTCTAATCAGAGTTTATCTAAATCTAGCTTCCAAGGTTTGTACTAAACTTCCTCTGATACCAACTGTAACGCCCCGACCCCAGTTACCCAGAGTAGGCGCATTATTTCATCACATTGTCATGATCACAAGAAAGATCTAGTCTCGAAAGCTTGATTAGTTTAGTAGTCTTGGAAACACTAGATATATTCATAAGTCTTAAATTACATCATAAGGTAAAAAAACTACAACAACATCTTGTCTTCATATCCCCTCATACTATCCATGCAGGTCATTCATAAATTACTTCTTCATAATCCTGGGAAAAATAAAACATTTAAAGGGGTGATCTCAGATGGTCAGTAAGGATAACATTATAGCAGAAGTTTTCATAGATAAGCATAAACACTTAAGGCAGTTTATATCTAAAACAAAAGCCTTTTAAATTGAACTTCAGCATAAAATGGAAAAGATAAAATAAAATAATTCCATTTACTTACTCACATGGATATTCTACTAGTCGAATGATCACATTTAATATCAATAACCACTTTCATAATGATGGAATGCATAATGTCAGACTATCATAACCACATAGCCAAGGCCTCGTGCCAAGACTACAAAAAAGATTTTTCGAAGGCCTTGTGCCAAGACACTAGTTTGTCTCATTAGACCTACCGATGCATCGAGGAGCTATAGAGGGCTCCACCTGTCACTTATTATGTCCAATGCATTCCTCATATGAACAGGTTTAAACATAACATAAATATTCGTATTAAAACTAGCATATGAAATGTCAATACTTTAACCACAAACCATGAATGGTATAAAAATAACACATCCATAGTCAAAAATAACTCATTTGATATAATATGGAAGATTGTATTGTTTCACATTATCCTCAATCAAGAATAATTAAGGATGTTCACATAGATGAAAATAATTATCAAAACTATTTGAGAGAAATATCCCCCTTTTTCTTGAAATCATTTAAAAGTCACTCTATTTGTCAAGAATCCATTTAAAAATAGATTTTTGAAATAAAAGTGTCCCATACCACTTTGATACTTTTTAAAAGGAGTATTAATTTTAAAATTTTAATTTCCATATAAATAAATCCTTAAAACCATCTTTAAAACATGGACATTAATGAGAAATATTTAGATGAATAAGTCTTTAAAACATTTAAAAATGGTATTTTAGTTAGAGATTCTAACCAAAAGAGAGACACTTGAATACAAATAATTGAGGTAATCAAAACATTGTAATATCATGAGAATAAAAGGATTCAAGATATAATATGTCAAAGTACATTGTATACACCACATAAAAGTGATTTGGTTTATAACAACAAAGAAGCCTCAATGGAATTTAAGTTGAGATGAAATCTCTCATAAAGGCCGTATCCTTAGGGTAAGGATAAATCAACTACATAGTTATGTGTGACAAATATAAATACACTAAATATGATTGGATATTTATTGTAAAACAATCAAAGGACATTCACACATAATCTTGTAAAAACAACACCAATGAATTGGATGTTTAACTCAACAAATGGAGAATGAGTTAAAATTACTCTTATCAAATTCATATCGATGAATTGGGAAATTATAAATGGAGTGAGTATGTGTATAAAAAGTATATTCATAGGAAGAAGAGTGTAAATTATGAAATAATCAAATGAATAGTGATTCCACACATAATCTCGGAGTAATATAATCAATGAAATATGCATAAAGCCGAATCAGTGGAAATTGAAATCTCAAATTCCCTTATCGATTTGGTAACTTATGAAACCTGCACCCATGAAAGAAGGATCATACAATGATGATGTAAATACCCATAAATTAAATTATATTACACAATGAATACAATCATGGGCAGTACACATACACCACATGCAATAAATAAGTGGTGAACAATGGAATTCTCACGAAATTAAGAGTGAGGTAAGAAACCCCTTACTTTGTACATTTTCCTTGGTCGATGGTAGGTTAAACTCATGTATAATGGTGAAATAATTGTTATTGAATTATACAAGAAACATTTACATTAATATGATATCATATATGATCTTTTAACATTGATTTGTTAATAATATATTAGTATTATCGTCATTTTGGGTGTTCACTTACTCATTTTCCTTTATATGTTTTGTTATGTAAGCCATGTTTGTCATAGATAGGTTGTATATTATTCATACCCAGAATGATATCAAGTCCGTAAACATTATTTTTAAATCATCAAATGATAATTATAGTTGAGTGGATACGATAGAGATTGAATCTCATCGCGTTCGTGGAGACGGTAGTCCGTACGTACGTACGAGCGACAATATCATTCTTTTGATATTAAAATAATATATAATTGGATGTTATATCATATATAAAGAATCATTATCATGTTATATTTATTATTTTCATGAGTTACACATAATTATTATACCCACCCATATAATAATATATTGGATAACAATTACACCACGATGTGAAGACGGTAAGCTGTAGGTACGCACGTATGGTGACATGTTATTCAAAGGGTGGATAGAAAACTGAATATCGTTGTACCATATTTATAATAACATGAAATTATATATAATATACTGGAGTTATTATTTTATACTGGTAATAACAAAGAAAGAAGAAGTGGAAGAAGAAAGGAACTTGAAAAGGGGTGGTGAAAACATTACCTCTTCTTCAGGTTCTTCCTTTTGATTTGATCAAAAGTGCTCCATAGGTTGGCTTTCTGATCAAACTAAGTCCTCTAGGTTGTAGTGAGAGAAGCTGGGAGAGTATTTGGGCAGATTTTGGCCGAACAAAAATGATTTTATGGTGTGAAGAAATGAGAAGGAAGAGTTCCCTTTTATAAGAGGGGTGAGGGGCACCTTTAGAAAAGCTAGAAATATTATTTTATAATAAATACATATTCGGTTTCTAATGGCTCCAAAGTTAATTATTCAAAGTCTAAGGTGGGGATAGTTCTAAAAACATTCAACCAATAGAATTTATATAGGTTTGGGTTACTATATTAACCTTATCTTTTAGTTTTAACTCTTAGTTAATTAGTTTGACATTTAGCATGTCACTTTGTATTTTAATATTATATAGTCAATAAACATACTATATACATCCAACAGACCCCCCAAGTGGTCCATTAATGATGCACCTATCATGATATAAGTCTCATGGCCGATCCTTATATTTTTAAGAATTTAATATCAATTAATAATATTATATTTGTTTTAAAAACCCTTTTAGGTCAATTTTGACACTATTCAATAGTTGATTTTTTTGAAACTCATAACAGAATGATTACATCGAAAAAATTTAATTAAATCATTCCTAACATGTCATATTAACTTATTAAATTAGTGTAATTCATAAAAAGTCTCAAATTATATTTATTTGGGTATTTATAATATCAATTATTTTAATTTGTCACCATTATGGTAATTACTGCATCATCATTGTGTCAAAAATAAATTAAATTATTTAAAGTCTAAAAATTATAAATAAAATATAATTATGTAGGAAATATTATTATATTTCTAATGAATATTTACAATCTAATTTATCTTATTTATAACTCTATATTAAAAATGTTTTAGTAAATAAACTTTGATTTTAACTCTTTTAACTCTTCTTTGAATTAAATAATAATAAATGTCCTAATCTAATCCAAGTGTACCTAAATGATAATATTTTATTCCTAAGGTTTTTTTTGGTCGATATAAACTTGTCCAATAGAATTAGGACATGTGTTAGTGTAATATTAATATCATTTTTACCCTTAATTACCCTATTTACTTTTAACCGTGGCAAATAAAAGTAAAAAGTTACTATTCACCAAAAATTATTTTAATCACATTGAACCACATTTATTTCATGATATTAACCATTTCTCTCGGATTTTTGAAATACCAAACACAGAATCAGTAAAATTAAGTTTTATGAAAAATTCAGTTTTTTTAACTACCACTTAGTAGTTTCACTATTCATAAAAAATTGATGTTTTTCAGAACAATGCCAAAATTTCACCCTAAGCTATAATTGATATTACGAATTCAAAAATGATGTTTATTTTACGAAATTCTAAGCATATAAGTTGCATTAATTAATTTTATAATTAATTCCCACTGTCAAAACAAATAGCGTGTTTTTAAGAAACAATATATATCAAAAGATTGACAATTGTTTAGGTCCAATTTCAAAGTGAAATTAATTCTAATGAACACAATTGGATAAAATGGTAAAAATATATTTTAATTATACTTTAAAACCACCCAATAATATAATTTATCACTATAAATTATTTTGATTTAAAAATAAGTTTTTAATTAAAATTTAGTAATTTTCACTATTCATCAAAATATAAGTGTTATCCGAAAAGTTCCAAAATTTCACCCTACGATAAATTCGATATTCCGAATCCAAAAATGAAGTCCATTTTGAGAGATCGAATTTATAACATTTCAAAAAGTAGGTATTACTATTCATAACGGCTAGTTTGATTGGTTGTAGTGTGTTAGAATCTCGAAGTTGCGTACAATGCACGCCATTGCATTATTTGAAGGGAAACGTACCATGGAAGCTTGGGGTGTTACAAACAAAGTATTTTTTTTATCAAAAATATTTTCTCAAACTTTATATGTACCAAAGAGTAAACAATTGATAATATTAATTGATAAAGTACATTAATAAACATAGGATAAAAAATTAATGGTTTTATTTCACAATTATCCAATAATTTTTCTAATAGAAATTCATGTATAATCAATCGTGAATAAAATGAGATAATAAAGTAAAAATATGAAAAGATAGTGACATTGATGTGAGATTCAATTAATTAAGATATAGATAGTCTCAAACTTAAATAAACATTATATAAGTGGAAATAAAAAAATAATATAAGGAAAACTTATTACACAAATAATTTTAGAATATTAATGATAATGAGGAAGTAATAAAACCAAATGTAATGAAATTGGGTTATGAAATTTTTTTCCACACAATAACAGTTACTTCAAATCCCAATAGAATAAATAATTTTTATTAAAATTCAAAATACCATTAATATAAAATAATTTAACATATATTATATCTAAATGGGTATTAGATACACAAAAAAATGTTGTGACTATGATATTTATCTCACATTTGTAAAAGGTTATATGAGAATCCATTTAATTGTGTTTTTGTTTTGGGTTAATGTTCTACCACCTCCTATATAATTGATTTAAGAATGTTATTATCTTATAACATAACCATAATTATATTTATAATATCATAAATTAACTTATTATAATATCTAAATTCACATTTTTCAATGATATTTCATTATTCTCGATATTTTGGGTGTTAATTACCTAATATTTCGAGTCTGTTTTGACTTTTTACTGATTATTCTTGTTAATTAGATCATAATTTAATCATATACAAAATATATAAAATTATTTCCATTTCCATTATATCCATTATATATGTATTTTCAGTAATCCATAATATTTTGGGATAATAAATGAAATACACCATTTATACAGATGATAGAACATACCAACGCATGAATGATAATTCAATTTCATTGTCATAATAAAAGAATAAAAATTAAATGATATAATCATATATTATAATTAAATTATATTATATATATCATATATGTAAAATACTTTAATTAAAACCATCCTTTATATGTTCCATGTAAAGCGTTAACGAATCATGTCACATTAAAGAGTTGGTAGTCCACACGTTCACAAATGATGTTATTTCATTTAAACAAAATGAAAAGCATAAAGGTATGCGTTTTATAAAATTTAAAAAATTATAACTTCTAAAAACCTAATATATAAAATATAGTAATATCATTTCATTAATAACTTTCAACCATGAGAGGTGGTAAGGGAAAACAAACAATCGTCATTTTAGGAAGTGGTAGTTCTCCATACACGAATGGTATGTTCATTGATCATTAAATGGATTTGTGTGTAAGTGTAGGTTGAACCCTTAAAATAATAAAATATCAGTATATTTAGGATACTGATTTTATTATATAATCATTGAATAAGAATATTATATGGGATGGATAATAAAAATAAAACAAAAGCGTTTGAAGAAGGATGTTGCCTCTTCTTTGTGTAATTATTTTTGGTTTGCACCAAAGGGCTTACGTGTATGGATTCATTCCAAAATGTATTCTTCTAGAATTAGGGTATTAATTTTTAGTATATATGGTGGATGATATTTTTCTGATCCAATGTGGCTTTAGGGGTGTGATGAAGTTAGAGGGGTGAGTGCCTTTTTTAGTGGACGAGTTGAAATATTGTAAATTTTTTAAAAGATAATTCCACTGACGATTTCCCTATGAATGTGGTTAAAATAATGGAAAAAATTATAGATAAAGGAAGATATGATCTAAATATTTACATAATTTGTTTTTTAAGATTCTTCTGTAATTACCAAAACTATTATTAATGAAAATTACTATTGATCTAATTACATGACTTATTATGTAAAATATTTATATGATACATATCAACATCCTTGGTTTTATGTTTTTGGGTTTTAATATAACATTAGGAATTGTTACCGTAGCTAATATAGTCGTTGAACCCTGATCACATGATTAGTATAAATATAGGGCCTTAACAAATCCAATTTACTCAGACAAAGGATGTGATGACCTCATTGAGTATAATTGATCCACATAAATACCATATGATGGAGCTTCAAAAATAGGTACCATCTCTGGGATTTTATCTTGACCAAGCCCAAGAAAAGCTTTAACACGTTATGATTTGACAGAATCACCTACGGGAGAAGTGGAAGTTAATAGAGATTACCACCCGAACGATGTTATCCGAGCCGCCCCATGTGTATATCACCATCGCACACCATACCCTTAAGACTTATTTGGGTGTTATAAGGGGTTGTGTGACTAGACCCTAGCACTATGATTAAGTGCATTGGTTCTGTTTAGATTAAAGAATATACATTAATTTAATTATTGTCACTTGGTAAATGGTTCATAATGAAAAATCAGTATTTTTAGTTAATATTCAATTAAAAAATGAATTTTTATGAATTAATGGAATTTTTAATTAAATAATATTTTAGGAAAATATTATATCTAATTTAATTTTATTTAATATAAATGATCGTATAATTATTATGAATACAATTGTAATTTTTATTAAGGGTTGAAGTTGTTTTATCAAAACCAATTAATTATCAATAAATTTTATTTTTTATTTTAAAAAGGGAAATTCAAATATTTATAAAATTATTTAGATAAAATGAATATCATTTTTGGATTCAGGATGTCAAAATTATCTAATTGTGAATTTTTCATAATTTTCTCAGATAGTTGAATTTTTCAGTAAATATTAAAAATGGGTTAAATATATAATGTGTTTTATGACATAATAATGACATAATAGTGATGTAATAAAATGATATAAAAGTGTCGATCGACCAATATATGTTTTACATTTAAAATAATGCGTTTTTTATTTGTTTGATAAATTTTATGATTCCATAGTGGACCATCCAAGACTTATAAAATATTTTAATTTTTAAAAAGGATAACCTTGAATATGTGACTCATCTCCACATAAGAAATCCTAATATTTAACTAACTTATGCCATTGTCCATATAAAATATTGTTTCCCACTCCACTTTTGAAAAATCCATTGGTAAAAACAATGTGGTGGTGTGTGGTTTTGATTAGTTCAATGTGTAGTGTCCAAAACATTAATAATAAATAATTTCTCTTCCTTTCCTATATAAACTCACTCAATCTCTTATTCCTCTTCACTAAAAACCTGTAGAGATCGACCAAACCCTACCCTCATCTCTCTATAATCCTCCCGAGGTGCACCAAAATCCCTATACCCCTCTCTCAAGTGTGTCCTATAACACCCGAGACTTTTATGAGAAATATTTTGTTTTTATGTTATATAAATCATCCAAGGAATCTTTCACTACACACAACAATATCTTGTCTTGCTTTACATGCAACCGTGGCCTTCCTCGATAGCTTGCGTCATACGCAATACCGAGTTTCACTAAACAACGATATGCTATTAAAATATTATTAAGACTAACTGTTATGAATAGTAATAAATACTTCTTGAAATTTTATGAATTTTATTTTTCAAAATGGACTTCATTTTTGGATTCGGAATATCAAAATTAGCCTAGGGTGAAATTTTGGTATTTTTCTGAAAACATTCAATTTTTGATGAATAGTGAAACCACTAAGTGGTAGTTAAAAAACTGATTTTTTCATAAAACTTAATTTTACCACTTCTGTGAGTGGAATTTCAAAAATTCAAGAGACACAGTTGATGTCAGTAAGTAAAATGTGGTTCAATGAGATGAAAATAATTTTTAGTGAATAGTAACTTTTTACTTTTATTTACCATGGTTAAAAGTAAATAGGGTAATTTAGGGTAAAAATGTTATTGTTATTACCTTAACACATGTCCTAATTCTATTGGATAAGTGTAATTCGACCAAAAACTACCTTAGGAATAAAATATGACCATTTAAGTCCACTTGGATTAGATTAGAACATTTATTATTAATTTAATTAAAGAAGGGTTAAAATAGCTAAAATCAAAGTTTAATAAGTAAATAATTTTTAATATAGTGTTATAAATAAGATAAATTGGACTATAAATATTAATTAGTAAGCTAAAAATATTTCCAACATAATGGTATTTTATTTGAAATTTTTTGACTTAAAATAATTTAATTTTTTTATGATACAATGATGATGCAGTAATTATCTTATTAATGAAATATTGAAATAATTAATGTTATATATTCCCAAATAAAGGTAATTTGAGGCTTTTTATGAATTCCAATAATATTCTATGTTAATAGGATATGTTAGTATTGATTTAATTAATTTTTTCGAACTAATCATTCTGTTATGATTTTCACAAAAATCAATTACCAAATAGTGTCAAAATTGACATAAAATAGTTTTTTAAAAAAATATTATATTATTAATTGGTATTATATTACTAAAAATCTAAGGTTCGGCCAAGATACTTATATCATGATTTGTGTATCATTAATGGACCACTTGGGGGTCTCTTGGATTTATATGGTAAGTTTATTAACTATATAATATAAAAATACTAAGTGACATGGTAAATGTCAACCTAATTAACTAAGAGTTAAAACTAAAATATAAGGTTAATATAATGACCTGAACTTGTCTAAATTCTATTGGATTAGATTATTTCGACCCATCCCCACCTTAGATTCGAAATAAATAAATTTGGAGCTATTTAAAACCGAATTTGGCTTTATAAAAAAATAATATTTTTAGTTATTCCAAAGGTGCCCCTCTCCTCCCTTATAAAATGGCACCTCCTCCCTCTCTTCCTCACACCACTTTGAGCCTTCATGCTCGGCCAAACCCTACCAATTTCTACTCTCCACTTCCCTAGAAACATCCTAGAGGTCCTGGTCTTCTTCAAAGACCAATTTTAGTGCCCTAAAAGGAGGTCTCAAAGAAGCGCTTCAAAGAAGAGGAGGTTCAGACACTTATAAAGAAAATTGGACCTAAGGTAAGGGAAATATCACAATCACATATTTATCCGCATTTTTTTATACTTTGGAATTTACTGGGGTGTATTTTATCATCCACATCCATGTTTCCTCAATATGTAATATTATTTCCATCCACCTACGATTGTTTAAATCCAATTTTACCCTTCGGTGAGTTTTTAGTAATGGATATGAAAGGAATCTTTTGTCGTTTTTTATACGAGGTACTTTTTTGACTTTTCTGACAAAAGTACAAGAAGAATGTTTTTTTAACTTATACGGCATGAACGGATTTTTGAAACATTATTTCCAAGAAGCATCCCTTACAAGTTTTCAAGTTTATCTTTAATCAACTTCTTTTAGTTTAAAATTGTATGACATGTTAAGAAATGAAAAGTGTTTTAGAAGTAGAAAGGATATTTTCCTCAAGAATGGAGTTCAAGTGTTTTATCAAAATTATTTTCCATCTTAGATAAAAAAGGGTTCTATTTCTATCCCTATTATTACATTTATTTGACTATGCTGTGATGGAATTATTTTTATGAATTCCTTTATCTTATATGAATTGATTTATGATGTCACGATGTTTAAGATTCCCATTTTTATTACATGGGTTATGCTATGATGTATGGTTTATGATTTTGTGGAACACATAAGAATGGTATCAATATGGGATAGGTGGGACCTATATCTCCCTCCAATTCATTGGGTTATGATTTTATAACTCATGAGATAGACATGTCTGGAACGGCATGTTAAACTGGTTCAGTGAAACAGGTCTGAAACGAGGAATGAACTCGGTTCAGAAATGGACTTTGTCCACTAAGTTAGTTTTGGCAACGAGTCTTGACTAATAAAAAATGATTATCTATGATTATGTGTGTATTCCACAATGTTTCATGTTTTATGTTATGATTATTGGGATTACATTTCACTACTATGATTTATCCCATGTTATGAAATTATGATCTCTTTTGCAGGTTATGATTTCCAAACGTTATGTTCTTATGAATATGATGTGATTGATATTTCATTTGTTTACCCTTAATGAGCATTTGAGATCACCCTTTTGTATGTTTTCTTTCCCCAGGTCAGGAAGAAGGTTATTATGTAAGATATGCCAAAAGAAACTATAGATATGATGAAATAAATGGTAGACAATGTAGACGCTTTATGAACCAGTTGTTTATGTTTCCCAGTTTCTAAAGACACTATACCGATATGGAACATTCCATGGTTTTTTATATGTTGTAATAAGTATGCTTCAATTTTGAATTATTAACAATGTATGTAAAGTATAGGTCGTTATAGTTGGTATCAGAGGAAAGGAATAGTCAACCTTTCGAAGCAAGGGTGTGAAATCCTTAGTAAGAACCCTAAGGATAAGTCCAAGCATAGAACACAATCTTAGTGTTTTAGAAATGGCCATGAATAACCTAGGATTATACCTTAAGTGTAAATTTTTATTCTTGATTATGTGGTTTTTCTATTATAATTAGTGTTTCTCACACTATTCTTCTTGGTTTTAGTCAATGGTTGGAACCCGAAGGAACCGTGTTAATACGGAATACGACGGGAAATGCAATGATTGTCCCCCTGAGCAACCAAACGTTGTGGGAGCTGGAATGAAAAATCATGTAGACATGCTCACACTACTTTCTCAAGATATGAATCATGCAGGACTTCCAAACGAGCAAGGGAAGGAGCAACATTCTGTTGGATCCTTCATGAGGCAGCGTCCACCTTCATTCAGCGGGTCTACTGATCCATTAGTTGCTTAACAATGGATTAGTACTACTGAAAAGATATTTTCAGTTTTTCAATGTTCTAAACATGATAAATTCATCCTATTACTGTATCGTTTGGAAGGATATTCTGATCAATGGTGGAATCTTATTAAGAATACGAGGCAAAGGGATGAAATTGAGTCCATGGAATGGGACAAGTTCTAGAACTTATTTTTCAATAAGTATTTCCCTCATATTCTCCGAACAAAGATGGGGAAAGAGTTTCTTGATCTGAAGCAAAAGGATGATGAATATGTTGGTACCTATGAAGAAAATTTTACAATACTTTCATGGTACGCTTCTTGGATTATTATCGAACCTGAAATTAAGATCGATCGATTCTTTTGTGGCTTAAAACCATGTCTTCGAAGGGAGTTATCCCTAAGGGACTTCAATAGCTACGAGGAAATCGTTCGATGTGTTCTCAAAGTTGAGATGGAGATTGGATTAACCCATCAGTCGTATGGGTTTTATAAGAAGAGGAAAATGGAATTCAAAGGATAATCTAAAGAGCACACTGAAAAGAAGATGTGTTTTCCCTTATGCTCAAAGTGTGGAAAGAAACATGGAGGGAGTTTTCTTAAAGAGACAAGTAAATGTTTCAAATGTGTAAAGGAAGGTCATCGGGCATTTGAATGCCACAATGATGGGAAGAAGATGTTTAATGATGCAAACAATGGAAGGGATACAAAAAATGAACCTACTACACTTCAATGTTTCAAGTGCAAGGAGATGGGGTATTATGCCAATCAATTCCCAAATCCAAGGGATGATGATGATGATCGACATCAACCAACTCTTAAGGCTAAAGAAAAAGGAATGTCACATGCAATTTCTTTCAGTGACGTGGAGTACGATAACATTGTGGTGAAAGGTACACATACCATCCACTCTAAAGTAGAAAATGTTTTATTTGATTCTGGATCCACCCACTCTTTTATTTCTGACGATTTTTCTAAGGGTATCACCGTATTACCTCAATAATGTGATGTTTAGTTAGCTGTGACAACCCCTAATGGCACAACAGTCACATCAAAAGTTTATAATTCTTCTCTGATTGAAGTTTGTGGGAAAGTGCTTCCTGCAAATCTTGTGATCCTTCCTATAGTGGAATTTCATGTGATTCTTGGCATGGATTGTATTTCATTATATGGAGATCATATGAATTGCCAAAGAAGGGAAGTCACATTTCATATTATAGATCAATATATGATCGTCTATCGATGCCAGGATGAACATAACCTTCCAGTGGAAATTTCATCCATCTTATGGGTCTTGATTCCACTAAATTAAGGTTATTTATCTCAAATGGTTGGTGAGAAACTCACTATTAAGAATATTCCCATTGTACGAGAGTTTGACGATGTCTTTCCGGAGGAATTACCAGGTCTTCCACCAAATCGTGAAGTTGATTTTTCAATTGAACTCGTACCGGGTGCTTTACCTATTTCAAAGACACCTTATATAATGGCCCCAATTGAGTTGCAGGAATTGAAGAAGCAACTCCAAGAGAATCATGATAAGGGGTTCATACGCCCTAGTACGTCACCTTGGGGAGAACCAGTTCGGTTTGTTAAGAAGAAAGATGGATCAATGAGACTCTTCATTGATTATCGAGAACTTAACAAGATCACTATCAAGAACAAATATCCTCTCCCGTGCATTGATGACTTATTTGACCAACTACGAGGAGCTCAATACTTTTCCATGATTGATCTTTGTTAAGGGTATCATCAATTAAGGGTCAAAAGGGATCATATACCAAAGATGGCTTTCCGTACAAGTTATGGACACTATGAATTTATAGTGGTGCAGTTTGGTCTTACTAATGCCCCTACTATCTTCATGGATCTGATGAATAGAGTCTTTAGAGACTATCTTGATCAGTTTGTGGTAGTCTTTATAGACGATGTTCTTGTATATTCAAAGAGCAAGGAAGAACATGAAGATCACTTGAGAATCATATTAAAGACCCTGAGAAAGGAGAAGCTTTATGCCAAATTTACCAAGTGTGAATTTTGGCTTCAAAAAGTTGCATTTTTGGGTCACATAATCTCAAAAGAGGGGAAATCTGTTGAACCAGCAAAAACAGAGGTTATCGAAAGATGGTGGAGACCAACAACAGTAACTGAGATCCGAATTTTCCTTGGTTTGGCTGGATATTACCAATGTTTTGTGAAAGATTTTTCATGATTATCTAATCCACTCACCAAGTTGACTCGAAAAGGAGTTAAGTTCGTGTGGACGGAGGAATGTGAAGAGAATTTTAAGGAGTTGAAAAGAAAGTTATCCTGTGCACATGTACTCACGCTTACTTGTAGTGGAGAAACGTTTTTGATCTACAGTGATTCATCCAAGAATGGATTGGGGTGTGTTCTTATGAAAAATTATATGGTGATATCTTATGCCTCACGACAGTTGAGAATCCATGAGCAAAATTACCCAACTCATGATTTGGAGTTTGCTGCAGTAATATTTTCATTAAAGATTTAAGGGCATTATCTTTATGGAGAAAGGTGTGACATTTATACTGATCATAAATTTTTAAATTATATTTTCACACAAAAGGAGATGAATATGTGCCAAAGAAGATAGTTGGAGCTAATTAAGGATTACGACTGCTCAAATCATTACCACCCTGGAAAAGCAAACAAGGTGGAAGATGCATTAAGTCAACAAGACCATGCCAGTTTATCCATGATGAGGATCACAAAAGATCCAATATTTATGGATTTACAGAGGATGGATCATGGAATTATAATGGAAGGGGAAAATCTTATCTTTCTCAAATGAATGTTCAACCATCTATACATGTGAAGATTAAAGAGGCGCAGAAATAAGATGTAGAGTTACAAAAGAAGGTGAGAAATGTTCATGAATTCAACCTTGATTATGATGGGAAAATAATGTTCAGGAATCGGGTTTGTGTTCCTCCCATCCCCGAATTAAAGAAGGAGCTGCTGGATGAGGCTAATAGTTCTTCATTATCTATTCATCCTGGAAGAATGAAGATGTCTAGGGACCTGAAAGAGTACTTCTGGTGGGATGGCATGAAAAGAGATGTTGCTTAATATGTCTCTCAATGCTTGGTTTGTCAGCAAGTTAATGCTGAGAGACATAAGTCTATGGGGATGTTACAACCATTACCCATACCTGAATGGAAATGGGAAAACATCACTATGGACTTTGTCATAGGACTTCCAAAAATATCCAAAGGAAATAATGCTATCTAGGTCATAGTTGATTGTCTTACAAAGTCTGCACACTTCATCGCTATTAGAGAGGATTTCTCTCTGGATCATCTTTCCAGGATATATGTAAAGGAAGTGGTAAGATGTCATGGAGTACCACTTTCTATTATATCTGATCGGGATCCGAGGATTACCTCAATGTTCTGGAGAAGTCTTCAGCATACTCTGGATACATAGTTGAGTTTCAGCACTACTTATCATCCTCAGACAGACATTCAGTCTGAGAGGACAATTCAAACTCTAGAAGATATGTTGAGATCTTTCTATATGGATTTCAAAGGTGGTTGGGATCAACACTTACCTTTGGTGGAACTTTCTTATAATAATAGCTTTCACTCCAGTATTCAGATGGATCCTTATGAAGATCTTATGGAAAGAAATGCAGGACTCCAACTTGCTGGGATGAAGTTGGGGAAAGAAAGCTATTATGACCTGATCTCATTGATGAAATGGTGGAAAAGGTCAGATCTATTCAACAACACAAAATATAAGCTCAGAGTCGACAGAGAAGTTATGCCGACAACCGAAGAAAAGACCTAGAGTTTGAAGTGGGTGATAAAGTGTTCTTACGAATATCTCCCTGGAAGAGGTTCATGAGATTTGGAAAGAAGGGGAAGTTGAACCCTAGATATATCGGTCCTTTCTAAATACTAGATCGTGTTGGAAAGGTAGCTTACCGATTGGTGCTTCCACCGAATCTCTCTCAAGTTCACGATGTGTTCCATGTATCTCTCCTGAGAAAGTACATACATGATCCTTCACATGTACTCAACTCAGAAGTTGTACCGCTGGAGAAAGATCTTTCTTATGAAGAACAACCGATAGAGATTCTGGATCGTAGTGAAAAAGTCCTATAGAACAAGACCACTTGATTGGTGAAAGTTTTATGTAGGAACCACCAATTAGAAGAAGCTACATGGTAACTTGAGGATATGATGAGGGAGATGTATCCTCATCTGTTTGTAATGAAGGGACGAATTTCGAGGGAAAAATTCATTTTAAGGGGGGTATAATGTAACACCCGAGACTTTTAGGTGAAATATTTTGTTTTTATGTTAATAAATAATCAAAGGAATCTTTCATTACACACAACACTAGCTTGGCTTGCTTTACACGCAACTGCGGCCTTCCTCGATAGCTTGCGTCGTACGCAATACCGAGTTTCACTAAACAACGATATGCTATTAAAATATTATTAAAATTAGCCGTTATGAATAGTAATAACCACTTTTTGAAATTTAATAAATTTTATTTTTCAAAATGGACTTCATTTTTGGATTCGGAATATCGAAATTAGCCTCGGGTGAAATTTTGGTATTTTTCTGAAAACATTCAATTTTTGATGAATAGTGAAACCACTAAGTGGTAGTTAAAAAACTGAATTTTTCATAAAACGTAATTTTACCGCTTCTATGAGTGGAATTTCAAAAATCCGAGAGACACGATTAATGTCAGTAAGTAAAATGTGGTTTAATGACATGAAAATAATTATTGGTGAATAGTAACTTTTTACTTTTATTTACCACGGTTAAAAGTAAATAGGGTAATTAAGGGTAAAAATGTTATTATTATTACCTTAATACTTGTCCTAATTCTATTTGATAAGTGTAATTCGACCAAAAACTCCATTAGGAATAAAATATGACCATTTAGGCCCACTTGGATTAGATTAGGACATTTATTATTAATTTATTTAAAGAAGGGTTGAAATTGTTAAAATCAATGTTCAATAAGTAAATAATTTTTAATATAGGGTTATACATAAGATAAATTCAACTATAAATATTAATTAGAAATATAAAAAGATTTCCAACATAATGGTATTTTATTTGAAATTTTTAAACTTAAAATAATTTAATTTATTTATGATACAATGATGATGCAGTAATTATCTTATTAATGAAATATTGACATAATTAAGGTTATAAATACCCAAATAAATGTAAATTGAGACTTTTTATGAATTAAAATTATTTTATATGTTAATATGACATGTTATTATTGATTTAATTAATTTTTTTCGAACTAATCATTATGGTATGATTTTCACAAAAATCAATTACCAAATAGTGTCAAAATTGACATAAAATAGTTTTTAAAACAAATATTATATTATTAATTGTTATTATATTCCTAAAAATCTAAGGTTCGGCCAAGATACTTATATCATGATAGGTGTATAATTATTGGACCACTTGGGGGTCTCTTGGATGTATATGGTAAGTTTATTAACTATATAATATAAAAATACAAAGCGACATGGTAAATGTCAATCTAATTAACTAATAGTTAAAACTAAAAGATAAGGTTAATATAATGAACTAAACTTGTTTAAATTCTATTGAATGAGATTATTTCGACCCATACCCACCTTATCTTTTAAATAAATCAATTTGGAGCTATTTAAAACTGAATATGGCTTTATAATAAAATAATATTTTTAGTTATTCCAAAGGTGCCCCTCTCCTCCCTTATAAAATGGCACCTCCTCCCTCTCTTCCTCACACCACTATGAGCCTTCAAGCTCAGCCAAACCCTGCCAATTTCTCCTCTCCACTTCCTTAGAAACATCCTAGAGGTCCTGGTCTTCGTCAAAGACCAATTTTAGTGCCCTAAAATGAGGACTCAAAGAAGCGCTTCAAAGAAGAGGAGGTTCGGACACTTACGAAGAAAATCGGACCTAAGGTAAGGGAGATATCACAATCTCATTTTTATCCGAGATTGTTTATACTTTGGAAATTATTGGGGGTGAATTTTATCATCCACATCCATGTTTCCTCAATATGTAATATTATTTCCATCCACCTACAATTGTTTAAATCCAATTTTACCCTTCGGTGAGTTTTTAGTAAAAGATATGAAAGGAATATTTTGTCGTTTTTCGTACGAGGTACTTTTTTGACTTTTTTGACAAAAGTACGAGAATAATTTTTTTTAACTTATACAGAATGAATGTATTTTTAAAACATTATTTCCAAGAAGATTCCCTTACATGTTTTCATGTTTATTTTTAATCAACTTATTTTAGTTTAAAATTGTATGACATGTTAAGAAAAGAAAAGTGTTTTTGAAGTAGAAAGGATATTTTCCCCAAGAATGGAGTTCAAGTGTTTTATCAAAATTATTTTCCATCTAAGATAATAAAGGGTTCTGTTTCTATCCCTATTATTACATTGATTTTACTATGTTGTGATGGAATTATTTTTATGAATTCTTTTATCTTATATGAAGATTTATGATGTCACGATGTTTAAGATTCCCATTTTTATTACATGGGTTATGCTATGATGTATGGTTTATGATTTTGTGGCACACATAATAATGGTATCATTATGAGATCAGTGGGACCTATATCTCCATCCAATGCATTGGGTAAAGATTTTATATCTCATGAGATAGACATGGCTGGAACGGCATGTTAAACCGGTTCAGTGAAACAGGACTGAAACGAGGAATGAACTCGGTTCAGAAATGGACTTTGTCCACCAAGATATTCTTGGAAATGAGTCTTGACTAATAAGAAATGGTTATCTATGATTATGTGTGTATGCCCCAAAGTTTCATGTTTTAAGTTATGATTATTGGGATTACATTTCACTACTATGATTTATCCCATGATATGAAATTATGATCTCTTTTGCAGGTTAAGATTTCCAAAAGATATGTTCTTATGAATATGATGTGATTGTAATTTCTTTTTTTACCCTTACTGAGAATTTGATCTAACCCTTTTGTATATTTTCTTTCCCCAGGTTAAGAAGAAGTTTATTAAGTTAGATGTTCCAAAAGGTACTATAAATATGATGAAATAAATGGGAGACAGTGTAGACACTTTATGAACCAGTTGTTTATGTTTCCCAGTTTCTAAAGACACTATACCTATACGGTCCATTACATGGTTTTGATATATGTTATAATATTTAAAATTCAATTTTGAAGTATTAACAATGTATGTAATGTATGGGTCGTTATATGTCCCAAGCCTTTGGGATCACACTTCCTAGTAAAGGATTTCTTCTTTTCTCATTTTTCCTGAATTTTTTTATGTGGTTATACCATTTTATTTTAAATTATAAATTTTGGGGTATGATTTATATCCTCCCCCATAATTCCCTTCTTATTTTTGAATTATGATCTACCTCTTTCTCTCTCATTAATTCCTCCCATGTACACCTGTTACCATGTCGAAATTCCATAAGGAGTTTACCTCTTCTCATATACATTACAAAAATTATTTTAAATTATTAATAAAAATTCCATTATATATGTTGGGATATTAGGTCCCATTACCCCAAACTACCCATTTTATGAATAGATTATGAGATACCCCCTCTCATCAACCCATTTTACTATTTCTATTTGAGGTCGTTATGCTGTCGAAGTTAGAAAAAAATAATTCTCATGCCAAAATCATCATATATGTGAATACGTAACCATTCCTCTGTAAATGGAATTAAAATTTATGCACATGTACTTTTTAATAGAGGAATTAAATTTATTTATTCCACATCTCCTATTCGTAGAATAAATTATGACATTTAAGGAATCCATGTTGTACGATCGATGTGGCACAGTTATGCAAGAAATGAAATGATAAAGATGGGTGCATCCTAATATAGCTCCAATTCATTGGGTAAAGATAAGTATCCTGATACATCATGTTCAATGAGGGTTTACTCTTCTCCATATTCAATGATCCTTAGCGCATGCTAATACCGTGTAATATTTTGTTACCACATTTCCATGTTATGATAATCATGCTAAATCATGCCTTTATGTTCATGTTCCTCTTATGCTCCATTGATATTCTTATTGTCAAATATATATTGTATTCTTCATGTTACACCTTTTTTACAACCTTAATGGGTTTTATATCTCAACATTTTATTATGCAAGTCCTCAGGTTATCCCATGTAGTGCTAGGTACGAAGGAATTTTTTGGTCATGTAAAATAAGTTTTAAATAAAGATGTTTTTTTATGTTTTAAGTTTTAATGTAATGATCCTAATTTCTCAAGACACTAGGCCTCCCCATCCCCAGAGTTATATTAAGTGCATGTTTATGTAATAAATCTTTTTTATGTGTGCAATAAAGAGCAGAATTGTTATAGTTGGTATTAGAGAATAGGTTTATATTTTTTTGGGATTAGGATTTTAAAGATAAAGTTAATGCCTTAGGTATAAGTACAAGTATAACAAAAACATGCCTAAATTTATGTGAGTATAGAGTAAGTGGTTTATCATGAAAATAAATCCCTCTCTGGATATGAAAAAGTAGAGGTGGCTCTAGAATATTTGTTTTTAGGGGTAAATCCTCAAAAACACCGCTTTGAGATAGACTCGAATGGGAACAAGTGAATGACAATAAGCCTTACTACACTCTTGGTTATGAAATACATGGGGGATATTATTGGATAAATTATTAAACTTTTTATGAACCATTATTAAGGGAATAATAAATGCCCCTAGGAATATTCTTTGGGAAGTATATCATGGATAACATATATTGAAGCCTATAAATTCATAAGTTAAGGAAAGAAATGTAATTTATATGTTATCCATTTTTTCATTGGATTACCAATTATGTATTTCCCCAAAAATTCATTTTATTCTAGCCAATATATGGTAATAATAGGAATCAGGCTTACAACCGATGCGAAAATCAATGAGATGACTTCTCTAATGAGATGCCCAATCCGATGAGGGAGAGAATAAAAAACATTGTCCTGAGAATCTTCTATTTAACTCAATATTTGAATGAAAAAAAGAGTCATGAGGATCTTCCAACCCCCTCTAAGAAATAAATATCCATAATCGAGAGCTTCACGAGGCAAATGCCTCTTACTTTTAATGTATCATTATATCCCTCAATCAATGAAAAATGGATCAACTATATTGAAAAGATCATCTCCATCCTTCAATGTTCTGGAAAAGAGAAATTTATTCTGGATGCTTATCATATGGAGGGAGATGATAATCAATGGTGGACATTGATAAAATATAAAAATCCCGGGGAAGAGATCTATGCGTTACATTGGAAGTGTTTTTAGAAAACAAATCGATAAATATTTTCCTCGCACCCTCCGACATAAGATGGAAATGGACTTCCTTTCCCTTAAGAAAAATATGAAGAATCTTCCAGAGAGTATGAGTCAAACATCACAAGTCATTCATGATATTCCTCGGTCTTGGTCATTACCCCCGAATAAAATGATGAACACTTCTTTGGTGGGCTAAAAAGTAACCTACAGAAAGCCCTAGAGATCTATGACATCAATAGGTTTGAGGAAAAATGTCCTATGTGCCCTAAAAGTCAATATGAAGATTGGAAAATCTAATGGGTATCATGGGTATATGAAAGGGAAGGTTGAATGTAATTCTGGTGGTTCTATGGGTAAATCCAATGGTGTTATGAAATTCCATCACCCCACAAGTTGTAGGTGTAGAATGAAGTAACCCAGAAATTTCCTGAAGTGGATGAGTAAATTATTTAGGTGTGGAAGAGAAGGGAACATGGATATTAATAGCCGACTAGAAAAACTAGCTGCAGTAATAGTGGAGAACAGCACTCTATTTGACCCTCAATGCATTGTTTATTTCATTAATTAAAAATAACCCGATATTTTGAAAACCAGTGTCCTAAGACAAGGGTTTTTTGAGGAAACCAACAACCTCCAACATAGAAAGGGTGATTTTTTTGCATCACTACCACAGATGAGAACCCCAAAACCAAATTGGTGACATGTATGCTAGTTATACATTCAAGAATAGAAAATAATTTTTTTGATTATGGTTCTACTCATTCTTTTATAATCCCAATGTTTTGTAGAAATATCCTAATAACACCACTAATCATTGATGAGATTTGGAATTCTCGATTGATCTTATACCTAGGGATTTGAAAATATCTGATAATTCATATAGAATTGCTTATGTGGAGTGTGAAGATCTAAATAAACAACTATATGAGAATATGGAAAAATGGTTTATATGCCCATGTTCTTCACCAGGGGGTGCACTAGTCCTCTTCGTCATGAATAAGGATGGGACAATGCATCATTGTATTGATTATCGTGATCTCAACAAAATCACAATAATGTACAAGTATCCTATACACTAAATTGGTGAATTTTGAAATCATCTACGTGGAGTATTATACTTCACCATGTTGGAATTTCAGTGAGGATATTAACATGTTATGGTGAAGAAGGAGGATATCCCCAAGACTTCTTTTGGAAGTCTTTTTGTATGATATTCTAATATATTCCAATACGAAGGAGGAGAATGAGGAGCATCTAATCATTTTACTAGAGACCTTTCCATGGGAGAAGCTATATGAAAAGTACAAAAAGAATGATTTATGGTTTAAGGAAGTATCATTCGTGGGTTATATCATTACATGAAATGTGTTACCTATAGATCCGTCTATTATAGCTGCAATTGAGGTATGGTCAACATCAACATTGTTGACAGATATCCACAGATTCCTTGGATTAGCTGGATATTATCGAAAATTTGTGAGAAATTCTCACAATTGTCACACTCTCTTACCATGATAACTCAGAAGAGAGACAAGTTTTCTTAGATTTATTAATGTGAATATATATTCAATGTGTTGAAAAATAAGGCTTATCACTCTGTACATTCTTATACTACCCAAAAATGGAGAACATATTGTGGTATTCAGTGATACTTCGAAGAAGTAGCCATGTTGTGTGTTGATGGAAAATGACAAATTCAATGCTTATACTATAAGTAAATTTAACGTTCATGATAAAAACTATCCAAAAATTGATCTTCAGTAGGAAACAATAATAATCTCTATAAAAATTTGTTTACATTTCCTATTTGGGGAAATGTATGAAACATATATGGACTAAAAAAGCGTCAAGTATATATTCACACATAAAGAGTTCAATATGTTCCAATGAGGATTGTTAGAGATGATCAAAGACTATGACTACTCAATCTATTTCCACCCTAAGAAAGGAAAAAAGGTTTCAGATGCTCTAAATAGATATGACCCAGAAATTCTATCATTGATGTGAATTGAAATGGATCCAATCATCTGAGATTTTATAAAGATGGAAATGGGAATAATAAAAAGGTACCATCCTCAATATTTTCAAAAATTATTGTTCAACAATATCTTATGGAATGGTTAAAGGATTCTAAAAATAATGATGTGGGAATTAAAATAAATTGGAAGCTATCAAAAAATGTAAATCCTCAGTGTTCAGTGTTAAATAAGAAAGAATTGTGAGATTTGGGTCAAGAATATGTGTTCCATCAAATCTTGAGTTAAATAATGACCTTTTGGATGATGCACATATTTTGAATTTCTCCATTAACCCATGTAAAAAAATGATTTGTCGGTTTATCTGAGATAATTATTGGTGGGTTAACATGAAAAGAAAATCACTGAGTATACATCACAGTGTCTGGTGTGTCAAAAAGTGAAGGTTGAGAGGCCGAAGTCTAAAGGGATGGTTCAACCTTTACCCATACCAACATGGAAATCAGGGAACATTACCATAGACTTTGTTAGTGGACATCCGGAGACATCCATAGGAATTTTTTTTTTCTTGGTGGTTGTGGATCATCTTACAAAGACTGCACACTTTATTACACTTCCAGAGGATTTCTCATTAGATCAACTGTCACATATATAAATCAGAGAAGTGGTAAGGCTGTATGGAGTACCAATATCTATTGTATTTGATCGAGATCCAAGATTCACCTCTATATTCCGGAAGAGTCTCCAACAGCCTTTCAATAATGAGATGAACTATAGTACGACTTATCATCATCAAACTTATGGCCAATCTAAGTAGACTATCTAAACAAATGAGGACATGTATAGAGCATGCATGATGGCCTTAAAAGGAGGATGAGATCAACATATTCCTTTGGTTGAGTTTTCTTACAATAACATTCTCCCCTATTGAATTCAAATGGCTTCTTATGATTCCCTTTATGGGAAGAGGTTCATAACACTAGCATGTTGGGATGATGTTGGGGAGTGAAAACTCCTAGAACCAAAAATTGTTGATGAAATGGAGGATAAGGTAAAGACCATCTAGCAACACATTAATGCTGCTCGGAGTCGAAAAAAGACTTATGATGATAAACATTGACGAGTCCTAGATTTTAAAATATTATATATGGAATTCCTCTGCATATCATCGTGGAATAGTTTAATTAGATTTGGGAATAAGGGAAATCATAGACCATGGTACATAGTCACTTTTTAGATCCTTGATCATGTTGGAGTAGTGGCTTGTCGAATAACACTCCCACTAAACCTATCTCAATTACAAGATGTATTTTATGTTTCACACTTGAAAAAGTACATAGCTGACCCATCACATGTAATAAATCTATATGTTCAACCATTTGAGAATGACCTCTTCCATTAAGAGAAGCCGGTGAAGATCATAGATGTTAGGGAAAAATTTCTATGAAGTAAGACAATTCACCTCATCAAGGTGTTGTGGTGAAACCAAAAGATTTAAGAAGCTACATTAGAATCAGAGGTCATCATGAAGCATAGTTACCCTAATCTATTTTAGTGTGGGAAAAGAAATTTTCAAAGGTGAAATTTCTTAAAGGGGGAGACAATTGTAATGAAAAAAACATTTATTAATAAAACTTCATATTTATATAATTAAATGTATTATTATGTAAAATGATTATATAAAACATTTTCAATTCCATGGTTTTATGTTTTTTGATTTTAAAATACCATTATGTATTGGTACAATTACTAATGTAGTCATTGAACAGTTATCACATAATTAGTATAAATACAAGGCTTTAACAAATCCAATTTATTTAGAAAAATTAAGTGATGGCCTCATCCATTATAATTGATATATCTAAAGATCATTTTTCCATGCTCAAAAATGAGGCACAATCAATGGGATTTTCCCTATACCCATCCCTAGTAAGCTTCAACACGTTAAGCATGAATGGAATCACCTACGAGAGAATTGAAAGTTAATAGAGATGACCACCCTAGTGATGTTATCTGAGCCACCCCAAGAGTCTCTCACCATCGCATACCCTACCCTAAGGTCATATGCTGGTGTTAAAAGTGGTTATGTAACAAGAACCTAGAACTATGATTATTAGTATTATTTTTTTATAGAATAATGAATATACATTCATTTTATGATTGTTACTTTGTAAATGGTTTTTAAAGCACAAATGCATTGTTTAGATAATATTCCATTAAGAAATATATTTTGATGAATTAATGTATTTTTTAATTATAATATATTATAATAAAATATTATATCTAAATTAATTTTATTGAATGTAAATGATCATATAATTTTTATGAACACTATTGTAATTTTTATTATGGTTTGATAGCAGTTTTTAACAAAACAAATGAATTTTTAATAAATGTTTGTTCTTATTTTAAAAATGGAAATTCAAATATTAATAAAATTATTTAGATAAAATGAATATTATTTTTGGATCTAGGTTGTCGAATTTATTTAATGGTAAATTTTTCATAATTTTCTTCGATAGTAAAATTTTTGGGTAAAAATTATATACCTTTTAAATATATCATTTGTTTTATTACATAATAATAAACCAATAATGATGTAATAAAATACTATAAGTGGTTTTTTCATACAATATTGGTATTATCATTAAAATAAAGTGATTTAAAAAAATTATTAATTTTATGGTGCCTTATTGGATCTCTAAGTCTTATAAAATATTTTATCTTTTTAAAATTATTTCCATGAGAGTGTGATTCACTTCCTCATAAGCAAGCCTAATATTTTTATAAATTAGGAAAGTGGACATATAAAATATTTTTTACACTCCACTTTTGTCAAAACCATGTGAGAAAACAATGCTCTGGTTTGTGGTTTGATTAGTTTAATTTAAAGTGTCTAAAACCTAAATAATAATGAATTCTCTATCGCTTCCTATATTAACCCACAAAATCTCCAATTCCTCTTCACTAATAACATTTTTAGATCAAAAAACCTCTTCCCTCATCTCTCTATAATCCTCCCAAGTTTCCCCAATCTCTTTTTAATCCTCTCTAATGTCTCTTCTAAGCCTTTCGGATCACACTTCCATGTAAGGGATTTCTTACTTTCTAATTTTTGTCCAAACATCTTTATGTTGTTATAACCTTTTATTTTCAATTTTAAATGTTGAGGTATTGTTTCTCACATCCCCCATACATACAAACTTTATTTAATGATGAGTGATATATTTATCTCTCATTAATGCCTCCCATGTACACCCGTTACCATGTTGAAATTCAGTAATGAATTTCTCTATTCTCATTTACTTTCATGAAATTATTTTATATTATGCATCTATATACCATTAAATATTTTGACATATTATGTTCCAGGGAACCCTTACTGTCAATTTCATGAATAAATTTTTATATGCCCATTTATCTAAAATTATCTCATTTTAAAATTTCTATTTGAAATTGTTATGCTGCCGATGTTACACCCAAATTTCCCATGCCAAAATCATCATGTAATTGAATACCATACCCATTTCTCTATCAATGGTATTAAACTTAATGAAAAATTACTTTCTTACTGTGGAATTAAATATATTTATTCCACATCTCTTATTCGTGGAATATATTATGACCTTTAATGAATCCATGTTCATTGATCGATGTTGAGCACATATGCATGAAATGAAATGAATAAGAATGGTGCGCCCTGATAGCGCTCTAATGCACTGGGTAAAGGCTAGTATCATGACACGTCAAGTGAAATTAGGGTATACTCTAGATAATTCTAGTGAAACTTTGTTTTACATATTCTCCATGTGCAATAATGCTTGGATCATGGTAATATCATGTTAAATGTTGTTGCGACAATTCCATGTTATGATAATCATGATATATCATGACTTTATGTTATTGGTTCTCTTATGAACCATTGACATGATTATTTCTTAACAAGTACTATATTATTCATGTCATGCCCTGTTTACTCCCATACTTGGATTTATAGCTCACCCTTTTCTAATTCATGTCCTCAGGTTATCCCATGAAATGCTAAGTACGAAGGAATGATGTTGTACTTTAGTATAAGTTGTCAATAAAGTTGTGGTATTTTATGTTCTAAGTTGTTATGTAATGTTCCTAACTTCCCACGAAACGAAACCTTATGATCATCAAAGGTGTCTTAATTAAATTTTTATGTAATAAATCATGTTTTTGTGTTTAATAATGATCAAGGTTGTTATATCTTGGTCATTTGGCCCTTAAGATTTTGGTATAGTACCTTGTTAATCAAATTTCTATCTGAATCATTATAATTAATTTTAATTACATTTACTGATAATTTTTTTTCAAAAAATAAGTTTTCCTTAGTATAAGTTATATGCTATTATTATTTCAAATTATTAATCCATTTTTCCAAATTCAAAAAATATATATTTCAAAAATTAATTTAAATTCAATCCTCTAGACGAGATGACAATGAAATTTTTAATTTACAAACATCGAAGATATTTCTATGTTTTTAAGTCCAATTTCAAAATTATATTGATTCCAATGACCTAAATTGTATTCACTAACAAAAAAAATAACTAAATAAACATTAAAACCTATCAAAATATAATTTATTTTCTTGAATAAATTAAATGAAAAGTAGTTTTGAAATAAAATTCCATATTTTCCATTATTCATCCAAAAATTAAACCCCATAGAAAAATATAAAAACATCACCTTAAGCTAATATTTATGTTATTATTTATAAAATTATGTTTATTGAGACATAATTATTTTTTAAAATTTTGAGAAATTCAATTTAAAATAGGTTCTCCATTAAAAGTTTATAAGACTATAGTTTAAAAAATATAGGTTTTATGCATAACATTGGTTTTTTTTGATTTTATGCCTATCAAATATAATATATGAATATAAAAAATATCTGGTTGAGTATATAATATATAAATTTCATTAATATAATTCACTAATTTTAATTAATTGAATTTATCTGGATAAAACATTTCCCTTCTATTCAATTGGTATTTATATTTCCTTCAAATTAATCGGTAACTACTGAATCCTTTTTATATTCTTGTACAAAATATATTTTCATTTCTTAGTTAATCATATTCATAAACTCTAATTAACTGTATATTTTTTACTTTATTATATTAAATAATAATATTTTGATAATAAATTGTTGTTTGGTAAAACTAGGTCTTGTGTTTAACAAAAGTCATCGTACAAAGTCATTGTTGTGTGCATCACAAGCTAAATCAGTATCACATTCAATATAAGATATATCATGGGTTATTTTTAAAAAAAATAGTAAATATTTAATAAATTTAAGGATATTATATTCCGTTACACACTTTTTGGGGCGTGTTCAATATTCTATCAAATACAACATTATTACATTAAAATTTCACGGAATTACAATCTCCCTGCATTAAATAAATTGTATCCTATTAATTTAAACATGATCTTGGTAGTAGATTGTTTTATATTTCTTAGGCTGAAATACCACATCTTTATAAGGGGTTCACAAAACATTCCTGATAAAATGAATAATGGGATGTACAATGGCCACATGGGAAAACATATAACTACGTCTCTATGTAGTAGAACATTAGTGGCATGTGAAGATATGTACATAGAGGAAAAATATAAATATTTATTTGGAGTGATTGAGTTAATCAGTCACAATCAATTTAATGACTAGTGAAATGTTGAGGGATTGAAATCCTTAAATCTATGATGATTTAAATGAACATTAGTTTAATAAAAATCAATGTATTAGAACACTATTTTTTTCATTTTCTTATTGTTGTGAAATTATTTTACGACCTACGAATATATAGAAATATATTTTATTTACATATTTATATTAACACAATTCCATCCATTAGTTGAGCTTCAATCAACATCAAATTCATTCATTTATTCATGAAATGGATATCCAAAATTTTACATTAACACATGCATCACAAAAATAAACTGTTAATGGATCATAATAACTATAAAACAATTCATTATATTTCTCTCAATATATTTTCCAAAACACATATGGTTATGATATTAATCACTAAATCAAAAAAAGTTACACTACTGTTACATCATTAATATTTATTCATCAAATTTTTTAACTATGAATAATTACCAATATACTAGGACATTGCATAAGTAATTAGTTGGCATTAAACCCTTATCATCCATTGGACATGGGTTCTATTTTTGAGGCCTTTCAGATTTGATGGGTTGTCATCTGGAATAGGGTTTCCTTTTTCTAATACAATATTAATATAATTTAACAAATAATTATTAATTACATCCTTAAAATAAATTTAATCACTAAACAAACTTTTAATAATGGTTTTTATTACAAAATAAATACATAAATAATTCATCCATTTATTTCCACACTAGTCATTCCATGGTCAATATTTTTACTTTAAGAAGAGGACGTTCATAAATCCAAAAACCATAGTGTGGGAATCAATTAACATATTGGAAAAACCATATAATCATTTTTAGGATTCAAAAATAATGGAACATTATTTTCAATATCAGACACCTCAGGTTTGACCTAGTTCATTAATTTTAATTAACTATTCAAATCCTACATAATTGTTTGTAATGAAAATTGTGTTTCTACAAAGAAAATCCCCTAGCAGTGTCAAACTAGGTGCGCAATAAGGCCCATTTTTGTGTATTAGGTTACACTCGACCTAGGCCCAACATACCGTTTCAATTTTGTTACACCTTGGTATTTCTGTGCTAGAACCACATCTACTTGTAATATCTAGACATTGATTTATTTCTAGGAATAGACCCAAAATATCAACCATAACAAAATTCTTGGATGTTATTATTTACTTATCCTTAAATTCTATCATAGTGTTTTGTGATTTGATCTATGTTTTCATAAATCTAGTTCCCAAGGTTATTAAAAAACATTCATGGATACCAACAATAGAGACCTAGACCTAGAAATCCTGAAGTCGGTGTCCTACTACCATTACATTGGTATAAGATGAATGTTAATCATGTCCCAAAGGATTGAAAAATTTAGTTGTTTTGGTGAACGAAATACATACATGAGTTTTATATTAAAAACGAATACAATAATTACAAAATCATATTTTTCTCTAGAGGATATTAAAAAAATTTCCACCCAATATATCCTTGTGTGTATTTCATAGAACATTATAAAGAATCATGGGGATTGTAAATAAAACAAGGTGAGTTTAAATTCTTTCAATGGATAAATTATAGTGGAAGTAATAATGGATAAATGAGAATAGTTGATATGAAAAGGTAATAACTAAAGAGAAATTACATATAATCAATAAACTAATAGAGAAGTGTGTAAACAATATAGATAGTTAAATAAATGAAAACACATTACATATTATAAATAACTGATAAGGATGTAAATAAATAATATGTAAAGGAAAATAACTAAAAACACATTTAATTTAATCAATAAAATTAAAATAAAATGTATCTATAAATTTTCTTCATAGTGAAAATCTCATGGGTCATAAATAACTAAATCATAAATTAAGGTAATGATTAATTATTTGACATCATGTATTAGGAACTCGAAAAACTCTACTATTAGGGTAAATCCTACATATATTTGAAAACTATTGGTAGAAAAATATTAAATTTGTGAAACTAGTTTTTATTATGTGAACTTGTCGATGCATCCTGGGGATATATATATTCCTAGACCCACCCATCACTATGTGTCGAAATAAATCCTCATATCGAGAAATATATTAAATTAATAAATAATATGCCTTGTGAAATACTGATATAAATTAATGAATATGGTTTTATCAACATTTTAATAGATAATAAAAAACTATCAAAGTAAACACGATATATAAAAATCATACACAATTTACGAAATAAACATATCTATGTTGAATAATATAGATAATTATGGTAAATTCAATATTAAATGATTGTAGAGAATTAAATATTTCAAGGGGACTAATCAAATAAATCATGGAAGGGAATGTAAAAAATATCATATGAAAAATCATTCAAAACCCATCTAGAGTAAGAATAAGTATTGGTATCAATACAAAATATCCTAAGTGTATAAAAATAGTGTTTCATTGTCATTTATGAAATAAAAGAAGCACTTTAAAAGCAATATCAAGAAAAATATTATTATATTTTGAAAAACCCTTATAAAATACCTTTCTATAAAATAAAAAATAAAAAATATGGTAAAAATATAATCTTTTAAACATTCAATGGATTATTTGGTGTAATGATGATGGGTAAATCCATATATTCCTTATAAGGTAAAAAGACCATAGTTTTGCATAGTAAAAATGTTAAAAATGTGCTTTTTTCGGAAAGATACAAGAAGATTACATTCCAAAAATTTATAAAAGTTCAATAAGGTAAAAATTTCATAAATAAATCATTTTGAAAAGGTAGAAAATAATTTTGAAACCCTTTTTTAAAAATTAGTGTTTTTTAGAAGAAAACATGTTATCCTTATAAAGAGAGAAATTAAGTCAGGTCTTCGAAATAATATTTTTTAAAATATGTTAAAAAACAAAGATTGGAAAAATAGTTTTATTAATTAAAAAATGTCATGAATAACTATCCTAGAATAAAATGAGATAGTGAAGTAATCCCTTGAAAAGAGTGTATTATTGATGTGAGAATTAATCAATATGTAGATTGTATAAGTCAAATTTAAATCCAAGTAAATGAATTATATATACTATAATAGATAAATAAAAGTAATTACACACACAATCTTATAATATTAACGATAACGAAGAAGTAACATAACCCAAATAAAAGAAATTTGGTTATGAAATTATTTTCCAATTGGGGATGATTAATTAATAACCTAATACAATAAATAAATCATTTTTAATAAAAAATACCATGAATATAAAATGATTTATGATATAATATATCGAAATGGTTTGTATACACATAATAGAAAACAAGTAAGTGGTGAATGTTAATGTAAGGACTCAGCCTTAAAACATTACATAATATTGAATTAAATGAATAATTCATATTTAGGATCTTTTTAGGTTTATAGTTTTAGAGAAATATGACATAACTATTACATCTCAAAATATTTCAAAGTAGACACTTCTACTCAGTTTACATTTTTTTCATAAAATAAAAAATATTGAAAAAAATAGTCTTTTATAGTTCCTTGTTTTAGACATCATGACTTTTCGTTGATCCCACCCTTGACCCTATACATCTTTATGTCCTGTGAAAAACATTTCAAAACATGGGATGAGCATAAAAAGCTCAGTACGGGTTATAAAACAAAGAAGGAAAACATGAGTTCATAAATACATACAGAACATAAAATCATTTACTAAACTCGTGAAATCATAATATTTATGAATGACACATAGAAATCATAAATCTTAAAGGTAACTTGTGGGATTCATAACATACTTACATTGTAGCTATCACAACTACATAGAGAGTTACTTTGGAACACTCAACATAGTATATTCCCTAAATCTCTTAGGAGAAACATCCAAGTTTACATCTGTCATGTTACCAAATGAATTGGAGAGCTATCTCGGGCTCACCCACCCTAGGTTTATCATGGAACCACCTGTATACATAAATAATGCCCAATAACCATAACATGATCATAACCAATAACATATGAATAAAGTAAGGATAACACTTCCACATTGAAATAACAATATAAAATTTCAATATATTAATGTATAAAAACCATTATAAAAACCATTTTCAATTCCAAAAATACATGAAATATTATATGGTATTTATTTTCCTTTTTAAAAACATTACGGGTTGTTAGGGAATCCAAAATAACAAATAATACTAGCGGGGGCAGAAAAGGTCGTTGTCACCACTTACGTTAAAAAAAACATTCCTTTTTTTGTCATTTAGTAAAATGATTCGTAAAAAAATATTCCCTTTCAATAAAAAATCAAAGGTGTTTATACAGCCTATAAAATAAACTCAGTTATTAGAACAAAATGTGCCTCAATGAAAGGAGATTGAGACAAAGTCCCTGACCTCGTGTCTGACATGACTCGATCATTCTTTAATCTCATGAATCATAAACTAAAGTTAATTTCTAATTGCATAAGAAAATTTTCCAAGTTTATTAATCCTTTTATATCACTTATTACCATGTTATAAACATTATGTAATCATTTCAGTTAATAATGTTTGTTTTGTCGATATTGGGTACTTGAGTAAAAAATGAACACCTTATATTTAAAATTTGTCCATTTGGTCAATAGTCCATTATATCTAGAATGATATTCATTATTTAAATATTATATATATTATATATATCATATTTATCTTGTATATATATATTTATAACAGTTCATATCATTTGGAGGTATGAAATGAAATGCACCGTTCATGGAGATGGTAAGTCGTACGTACGCATGAACGCTACTTTCATTTCTATTTCTTATTTTAATGGAATTAAAACATAATGACACATAGGTATATTATAATTCCAGAAAAATATCATATATATAATATCTTTAACTCCATTCTTTATACGTCCCATATATAGCATTAACGAGTCATATCACTTTGAGGGGGTGGTAGTTCTCACTTCATCAAATGAAATTATCGTGTTTACCCATAATGAAAACCATAAAGTTATGATATAAAAGAAAAAAAAGAAGAATAAATAAAACATATACATAATATATATCATATATAAATATAGTTTCATCTTAATGGCCACCATGATAGGCGGTCGGAGATAATCGAACAATCATTGTCTCTTGAAGTGTTAGTTATCAATCCATAGAAACAGTATATTTTTCACCCATTAGATGGAGGTGTGTGTAAGTGTAGTTCTAACCCATTTTATAACAACATCATAGTATATTTAGGATTCTGGTGTAGTAATAAAATAAAGTAATAAAATGATTTTAGGGGATGGAGAAGTAAAATAAAATAAAAGAAGTTAAGAGAAATTGTTACCTTTAATTTGGGTAACTTCATTTGGTCTGAACCAAAAGGACTTCTTGAAGTGCCTTCTTCCTATGGTAAGACTTAAGACTTCTAGAAGGAGGAGAGGGATGTAGAGAGCTTAATTGGGTAGAGTTGGGATGAGAAAAAAAGGCATGAGAGGTGTGAGGAATTGGTTTGAAGTGAGAGATTTTTGTAATGAGGGGAGGGGCTCTTTATGAAAGTGTGAAAATATTATTTTATTATATAATGATATTCGGTTTCTAAAGGTCCAAAAAACATTATATTCAATGTTAAAATGACACATGGTCGAAATAAAATCCTCCAATAATAATTTTATAGTTTTTAGGTATTGTTTTAATATTTATAATCTAATTTATTTAAATTTTTTATTAATGAGATAAATACTCTATCATTTTTGTGTCATAAATAGTTTAATTTATTTGATGTTTAAATATTATTAAAAAAATACCATGATTTAGGAAAGAATTTTAAATTTACAATGAATATTTATATTAGAAAATATAAATTATATAACCCCTTGTAAAAATTAATTTACTAAAAGATATTTGTTTTTGCATTTTTACCTTTACATTAAGATAACTAATCTAAAGTTTCATTATCACTCCCAAGTGGCTAAATGGGGTCCCAAAATAGACACAATGATGCCCATGGTCGTAAATGACTCAACCAATAATGTTTGGACAAGCGTTAAGGTAATTATGAATTATTATAATATTCTTTTTACCTTGAATTACCCTTTTCACCTTTAACCTTGGTAAATAAAAGTCAAATGTTACTATTCACCAAAAATTATTTTAATCTTATTGAACTAAATTTTACTTACTAATAACAACCATATATGTCATATTATTGAAATTAAAATCATAGAAATGGTAAAATTTCATTTAAATGAAAAAGTCGGGTTTTTAATTAGTGCTCTGTCGTTTCACTATTCATCAAAAATTGATGTTTTTCAAGAAAAATCACAAAAATTCAGCCTAAGATATATTCGATATTCTGAATTCCAAAATGATGTATATTTTTCCAAATTCAAAACATAGAAATGGCATTAATTAATTAAAAATTAATTCTCGTTGTTTAAATAAATAACGTGTTTTTAAGAAACAATAACTATCAAAATATTAACACTTGTTTATGTCCAATTTCAAAGGGAAATTAATTCCACTAACCAAAATTTGATTAAATGGTAAAATTATATTCTAATTACACTTTAAACCCAATTAAAAAGACAATATAACTGTATAAATAAATTATATTAAAACACAGTTTTGAATTAAAAAACAATGGTTTTCACTATTCATTAAAAAGATGAACTTTATCCGAAAAAATAAAAAATTTACACAAAGTGAATTTTTATGTCTCCATTTTAAAGAAGGATTTTATTTGGTCAAAGAGAATGTATTAAAGTGACCAAAACCATATTTAATGTGGGGATTCCATGAAAAGGCGGTAAATCGGTCTTTTAATGTAAATCATGCTTAAAATAAGATTAATTCATATTTTAAGCCTCTAACTATTTATTGCATGAATGTAAATACATTTAAGAAACATGTATAATCATAATGTAGTTAGTTTTGTTCATTCCTGCCAATACAATGGCTAAGGGTTAACTACCCTTTTAAATAATAAGATTATATTATTAGTGTGCAATGTAATATTTCAAAAAAAACATGTTGTAGCGTTCAGGTACGCTATCAAACATAGAAACCCCATTAATGAAAAATTAATATTTAATACACAAATTTTAAAAAATATGAAATATTCCTTATTCTTTATTTACCTAGGATGTTACATCCTTCCCCCCTTTGGGGAATTGCATCCTTACAAAATTACTTATAAAAATAAGTGGGGGTATTTATCCCTCGTAGAATTTTCAGATTCCCACGTTGCCTCTTCAGCCCTTTGGTTTTTCCACAAAACATTTACCTGGTCAATTACCTTATTCCATAACAGTTTCTCTCTTCAGTCAAGAATCTGGACTGGTTTTTCATCATAAGAGATACTCTCTTGTAACTGAAGTACCTATGGGCTCAAAACATGAGATGGATCTGGAATATAATTTCTCAACATCGAAACATGAAATACATTGTGTACCTGGGATAATCATGGAGGTAAAGCCACTCTGTATGCAACTGATCCAACTTTTTACAAGATTTCATAAGGTCCAATGAACCTCAGACTCAACATACCCTTTTACCAAAACGCATCACACTATTCAATGGAGAAACTTCGATAAAGTCATGATCACCTACCACAAAAAAAGATCCTTCCTTTGATTATCTGTATAAATTTTATGTCTACTCTTAGCTGTTCTCATGTGCTTCTAAATCAACTGAACTTTTTCTACCATCTCTTTTACCAATTCTGGTCCCATCAGCATCCTTTCACATACATCATCCCAAAAAGCTGGAGTTTGACAACGCTTTCCATATAATTCCTCAAATGGAGCCATCTGTATACTGGAATGCAAATTGTTATTATATGAACATTCAACCAATGAAAGATGTTGGTCCCAACTTCCCTAATAACCCATCGATCTAGAACGTAACATATCCTCCAACGTCTGAATTTTTCATTCTGATTTACCATCTGATTGAGGATGAAAATTTGTACTAAAATTTAATTCAGTACCCAACGACTTCTGAAGGACTTTTGAAAAGTTTGAAGTAAACCTGGGATCATGATTAGATACAATGGAGAGGGGGACTCCATGAAACCTAACTATCTCTTTAACATAAAACTGAGAAAGTTGGTCTCAAGACAAAGTATCTCGAATAGGATGGAAATGAGAAGATTTAGTCAATCAATCAACAATAACCCAGATTTCATTATTACCTCAAGATGTCTTCATTAATCCCACAACAAAATCCATGGATATATTTTCCCATTTCCACTCCGGCACTGGTAAAGGCTGAAGCATCTCTTTCGGTAACTGTAGCTCGGCTTTTACCTGCTGACAAGTCAAACACTTCACAGAATAATTAGCAATATCTATATTCATTCCATCCCACCATTAATACTTCTAAAGATCATTGTACATCTTAGTACTTCCAGAATGAACTAAAAACAGGGAACTATTTGCTTCACATAACAAATAATTCTTCAACTGTGAATCATAAGGCACACATAATCTCTTTCAAAATCTCTGAACACAATCATAATCAATTTTATATTCAGGCATCTTACCCTTCTGAACAAACTCTATCTTTTTCTGTAACTCGCTGTCTTCCATCTGTGCTTTCTTACTTCTATCTAATAGAGATGATCTCACTGACTCCTGATACAAAACAAAAGAATTTTCTGCACCAACAACTTCTATTCCAATGTTTATCAAATCAGAAACAAAAGGATCTTGTTCCAAATGTAACATGGTTAATAATCATTAACTTTTTGACTTAAAGCATCAGCCAGTTTATTTTATTCCCCTAGATGTTAATGAATTGTGCAATAATAATCCTTGATTAACTCAAACCATCTCATGTGTCTCATGATCAATTCTTTTTGAGTGAATATATACTTTATTCTTTTGTGATAAGAATATATGTCACATTTTACTACATACAAATGATTCCTCAAAATTTTTATATCAAAAACAACAACATATAATTCAAAATCATGTGTAGGGTAATTTAACTAATGTAGTTTCAACTGATGTGAAGCATATGCAATTACCATATCATACTGTATTAGGACCCAACCGAGTCCTTTCAATGAAGCATCACTATAGATAACAAACTCACCATTTCTGGATGGTAATGCCAAAACTGAAGCATTCACCAATCTTCTTTTCAATTCCCGAGAACAGTATTCACATTCTATTGTCCAGATGATCTTAACACCTTTTCGAGTTAACTTAGTCATTGGCCTCAATAACCATGAAAATTTTTAAACAAATATCTGGTAATAACCTGCCAAACCAAGAAAACTATGGATCTCAGTTATATTTGTGGGTCTTGGCCATGCTTCAACACATTTTGTTTTTGCAGGATCAATAGTTATGCCATTTTTCGAAACAATGTGACTAAGGAAATAAATTTTTTGCAACCAAAACCTGTTGAGTCAATAAGGTTTTCCTTATGACTTTTTCATTCCTTCTTGTTTGAAAAATCACAAACACCTTATCTTTAAGGAAAATCGCATTTATAAGGAAAATCGATTTTATAATGAAAATTGCTTTTATAAAGAAAATCGCTTTTGTAAAGAAAATCTCTTTTATAAGGATAATTGATTTTATAAGGGAAATTGCTTTTATAAGAAAAATTGCTTTTATAAGGAAGATCACTTTTGTAAGAAAAATTATCCTTATCATATTTTCATCCATATATATCTTAAGTATAAGATTTGGATTCATTTCTATAATCTCGGAATCGTTTGAAACTTTGATATGAAGCATTCTGTTTTAGGTTCTGAATTCTGGATAAGAACTGTAATGATGTTTCACTCCAAATTCCAGATGATAACTGTAATGATGTTTTATTCCGAATTCCGGATACGAACTCTGACAAAGTTCTACTCCGAATTCTGGATACGAATTCTCATGAATATCGACATCGAATTATCATTACGAATTCTAATAACGAATTCTCTTTACGAATTCTAATGACGAATTCTCATTCTGAATTCTCATTTTGAATTCACCTATTAAACAGAATCTGATCATCTTTGCTTTATACACTCCGAATTTATTTTAGACTCTGAAAATTATTTTTGTTTAGACTCTGAACTTTCATTTTACTCACACTTTTATAATTTGTCTACTTCTTGACATTTTTTGTTTACACGCCGAAACTTCACTCTGAACATTTGTGTTAAACATTAAACGATGTCGTACATTCTTTTTCACTTGTTTTGTTATAAAACAATGTCGTCTATTCTGTTATAAATTAAACGTTTGGTTAAGTTACACGTGTACAGGTCCCTCTGATTTTTTAGGAAAATATGACCATTTGAAAGGAGGCCGACCTTGCCTATAAATAGGAGCTCATTTGAAAGAGCTCACAACAATAGATAAGTTGATCAATCTAGAGACCACACGTTGTTATAGTGATTTCTAGAGAGAGAATGCTTTTCATTCCTTGTGCGCACTGAACCGCTCATTCAATTTTTTTCTTCGTGCGACTCTGAATGTTGGTGATTTCATTCGAGGACTTCCGGGGATAGGAAGACAGAGGTACTGACTAACTTGAAGTTCGAGGGCTTCCTTGATGAGGAAGACAGAGGTTGCCAACTACCTTGAAGTTGAGGGCTTGCGGGGATAGCAAGACAGAGACTCCAATCTTTGTATCAAGGGTTTACCCTGGTGTGGGTAAGAGAAACTTGCTTGAATGTATAAATCAAGGGACCTTTATCTAGGGTTGTTGGATACCCTTCTCTTTGGGTTAAAAGACTTATATCTTGTTACTTGTAGTATTACTACTTGTTTGTTTCCGCTGCATTTTGTATTGTAAGGAAAATGTAACTTTTTTATACTTCCTTACTTGTACTCTGTTTCATTTAGATTCTATATGCATTAAGGTAGAATGTCATATTGTAATCTTTAGTTAATTTTCAATTTTTGGATCCATATTTTCAGAATCTACTTTCGAAATAACTAACTTTAAATGTTCCAAAGGAATTTTAAAGTATACAATTCACCCCCCCCCCTCTTGTATATTGAGCATCTACATCATTATTTCGATCCTACAATTGGTATCAGAGCAGGTCTCTGAAATTATTGTACTCACGTATATGTTTTTCTTTCTCACATTGTCATTCTGAACTCTCTTATTCCGAACTTTGTCATTCCGAACATTGTGATTACGAATTTATTTCTACTAACAAGTTTGTGTGCCAAAAGTTTTTTTCTTAAGTATGGCAGGGATCAATGTTGTTTCCATTGATAATCTAAATCCTACAAGACCACCAATCATTGATGGTAATGACTATGAGTATTGGAGAGATCGAATGAAGACTTTTGTTATCAATACTGGAGTGGAAAACTTTGTTATGCTTACTGGAGATTATAAAATTCCTGATAAGGAAGTTAGAACTTTTACTAACCAGAAAAAGCAAGAGTATCAACTCAATTATAAGGTATGCAATGCTCTACTTTGTTCAATGAAAAGAAATATATATAGCCAAATTTATTCTTGTGAAGCAGCTAATTGAATATGGAATAAGTTCGAGGTTACACACTTTGGAACATCTAAAGTGATTGAGACTAGGAGAGCTATGCTTAGATCTGAATACCATGGATTCAATTTTCCTTATGGTGAACCAATCTGTAAGGTTCAACAGATATTTATGACTATTGTCAATAGTTTACAGTCTATGGGAGAGAAAGTGTTAGATGATGATGCAATTGTAGATAAGATAATTGATATCATGCCCAATGAGTGTGAATCCAAAAGAACTGCTATATATGAGAACAGGAAGGTCACTCAAATTTCTCTTGATGAACTATTAAGAACTCTTCTCCAACATGAAACCAGAATGGAGAGAGATGCTGACAACATCAAGAAGAAAAATGGAAATGGTACTGTTGCTTTTACAATAACATCAAATCAGATGAAATCTAAGACTCCTGAAAGAATAACCAGATCCAAGTCTAAGAAAGTTATTTTCCAATCTAAATCTAGTGAGAGTGAAGTCTCTGAAAATGAGTTAGCAAATCTTGCCCGAAGGATGAAAAATATAGCTGGCTAGAGAAATTTCCAATCCAAGTATAAGAAAAAGGAAAGGAAAGATAGGAAAGATGGAGAAGTCACATGTTATAAATGCAAGAGAGCTGGACATATTAGACCAGAATGCCCTTTACTTAAAAATAAAGAAAGGAAAGAAAGGATTTTAGATAGGAACAGAAGGAAGTATTATAAAGCCAAAGCTAAGAATGTGTTGAAAGCTAGTGACACCTGGAGTTCCAGTGGTGGTGACTCTTCAGATGAATCTTCTGATTATGAATCATCAGTATAGAAGAATATTGGTCTTTTAGCCAAAATACTTATTGAAAATCATTGTTTTATGGCTAAGGTATGAAATTCTGAGTCATTGACCAATGAATCTTTAAATTCTAATAATAGTATGTATTATAACTCCTCAGATGAAGAATCCTTTTCTGATGAAGAAAATACTTTACCTACTTATGAAGAAGTCTCTAGGTTTGCTGAACTTCTTAAAATTGAGAATTCCAAACTCAATAAAAAACTTGATAAAGCAAAATCTAGGAATTATATTCTCACTAATGAGATATCAGATCTTTCTAAATATCTTGATAAGAAAAATGATGATTTTGAAATTATTTGAAAAAATCTTGAGGAAGTAAGTTATGAGAGGAACAAACTTTCTAAAGAATTAGAAAAAGTAATTTCTAAGAAAGGTGTTTTCGAGCCTAGCTCTAGTTCTAAATCTGATGATTTTAAAGATAAAAACTTGTTTATAAAACTCAAGTCCGAAATCTTTTCCTTAAAGAAGTGTTTATCAAACATTACCCATGGTACAAAAAATTTTGATAAAATTTATTCCCAAATGCGACCTTTAAGAAGTAAATCCGGATTTGGTTATACCCATGAAAAACCAAGTTTTTAGTAACAATTATTTTGTTCCTCAAAGTGCCCCATTTTGTACTAAGTGCCAATGTGGTGGTCACTGGGCAAAGAATTGTTCTTTAAACAAAACCCAATCTCTAGGTTTCCATAAACCTTATTTTTCTAAGAAGTTGTGGGTACCTAAAATTTTGTTATCTAAAAATCTTGGATCCAAAAAAGTTTGGATTCCGAAAGTCTAATTCTCTTCTTCATTTCAGGAAAATAAAGATAGTACCAGCAACAACACATGGTACATGGATAGTGGATGTTCCCAGCACATGACTGGTAACAAAAGCTATTTTGAAAATATTATCAAAACGAAAGGAGGAAAGGTAACTTTCGGAGACAATGCTAAGGGAGATATTGTTGGTATTTGTAATATTGTTCTTCTAGGTAAAACTTTGATTTCAAATGTTCTTTTTGTTAAGGGTCTTAAGCACAACCTCATTAGCATAAGTTAGTTATGTGATGAAGGTTAACTTGTGAATTTGAGGAATGATAAGTGCTTAGTTCACAATTCCAAGGAAGAATTTATTCTCTCAACCAATAGGCAAGAGAATGTTTACACATTAAATTTAGAAGACCTAAGGAGCCAAGATTTACCTTGCCTAAGTGCAATGGAAGATCATTCCTAGTTATGGCATAGAAGACTAGGACACTGTAACCTTAGAAACTTATGCAAACTCTCTAAGAATAAACTAGTTAAGGATCTACCAGATCTTAGATTTGATTCTTCTAAAGTTTGTGATCATTGTCAATATGGAAAGAAACATAAATCTAGTTTTAAATCTATCGGTGAAGTCTCAACAACTGATTCATTACAGTTAGTGCACATGGATCTTTTTGGTCCAACACAAACTGGAAGTATTGGAGGAAAATACTTTTTGTTTGTTCTAGTTGATGATTACACTAGATTTACTTGGGTCTATTTTCTAGCAAAGAAATATGAAGCTTTTTCTTATTTAAAAAGTTTTAGAGCTCATGTTAAAAATGATAAAAACCTTCCATTGAAAACTATTCATAGTGATCATTGAAGAGAATTTCAAAATTCTGATTTTGAAACTTTTTGTAGTAGAAAAGGTATTACTCACAATTTTTCAGCAACTAGAACTCCTCAGAAAAATGGTGTAGTTGAGAGAAGAAATATATTTATTCAAGAGATAACTAGAACCATTCTGAGTGAATATTCTATAGCTGGACATTTCTAGGTTGAAGCTATAAGTACTGCTTTCTATACTATAAATTGAGTTTTGATTAGGCCTTTTCTTAATAAAACCCCTTATGTGTTATGGAATGGTATAAAACCAAGACTATCCTACTTCAAGGATTTTGGTTGCATAGTATTCATTTTGAATACTAAAGATAAATTACATAAATTCACACCAAAATCCGATGTAGGAATTTTCTTAGGTCACTCCAAAATTTCTATGTCTTATAGAGTTTTAATAAAAATACGTGTACTGTTGAAGAAACAGTGAATGTAAAATTTGATGAGTCTGATCCTTTTGTTTTTAAACTGTCCCAACCTACATCCTCAGATTTGTTTTCAAAAACTGATTATCAACCTTTGACAGAAGACTCTTCTTATAAGGAAAATGTTCAAGAAGATACTTCTGAAACATTTACCCCAGAAGACTTTCTACCCTATGTTAATGAACAAGATTTTCAAAACCCAAATCAGGTGTTTCTTAAGAATCATCCCAGTGATAGTATCATTGGTGATGTAAATCAACAATTAAGAACTAGAAGTTCTTTAATAAATGAAGTATAACATCTAGCATTTCTTTCCGAATTAGAACCAAAAAGCACTGATGAAGCTTTAGGTGATGATGATTGGATCAAAGCCATGAAAGATGAACTAAATGAATTTGAAAGGAATAAAGTCTGGACTTTGGTTGAAAGAACTAAGGAAACTTCTGTTATTGGAGTTAAGTGGGTTTTCAGAATCAAATGTGATGAAAATGGAGTCATAGTAAGAAATAAAGCTAGACTTGTTGCTAAAGGCTATAATTAGTAAGAGGGAATAGACTATGAAGAAACCTATGCTCCAGTAGCTAGACATGAATCTATCCGTATTCTACTCTCCTTTGCTACTTTATTTAATTTCAAAATTTTTCAAATGGATGGAAAATGTGCTTTTCTTAACGGTTATATCCAAGAGGAAGTTTTTGTTGAGCAACCTTCTGGTTTTGAAGATACAAAACTTCTTGATCATGTTTTTAGACTTACCAAAGCTCTGTATGGTCTTAAACAAGCCGAATGAGCATGATATGATACACTCACTGGATTTTTAATTCAAAATAACTATGTTAAGGGAAATGCAGATCCAACCCTTTTTATAAAGAAAGATAAGAAAAATATTTTGATTGTTCAAATTTATGTTGATGAAATCATATTTAGTTTAACTTAGCAATCATTAACCGACTCTTTTTCAAGTCTAATGAAATCTGAGTTTGAAATGAGTATGATGGGTGAGTTAAATTTTTTCCTTGGTTTTCAAATTTCTCAATAACCAGAAGGAATAAATATATCTCAAGATAATTATATTAAAGATCTTCTAAAAAATAATGGTTATGACAACACTAAGAGTATAAGTACTCCCATTGGTACCTCAAACTCTTTAGATCTTGATGAAGCTGGGAAACCAGTAAATCAAACATCTTTTAGAGGTATGATAGGAAGTTTACTTTACTTAATAGATAGTCGACCAGACTTAATGTTCTCAGTATGCTTATGTGTAAGATATCAATCCAATCCTAAGGAATCTCACTTAAAGGTAGTAAAAAGAATTTTCTGCCACCTTAAGGGAACCATGGATCTAGGATTATTCTATACTTCTGGAAATTATTTTGTTCTAAAAATCTTTTCTGATGCTGACTTTGGTGGATGTAGAATGGATAGAAAGAGTACATCTGGAACTTGTCATTTCTTAGGAGAATCTTTAGTTTCTTGGTCTTGCAAGAAGCAACATTCTGTAGCACTTTCCACTGCTGAAGCTGAATATGTAGCAGCTGGAAGTTGTTGTGCTCAAGTGTTGTGGATGCAACACACACTCACAGACTATGGTTTGAGTTTTAAATTTTGTGTGATAACACAAGTGCCATTGCCTTAAGTAAGAACCCTGCACATCACTCACGTGAAAAACACATAGATATTAGGCATCACTTTCTTAGGGATCACACACTAAAAGGAGATATCATTCTTCAGTTTATTGGAATGCAAGATCATCTTGCTGATATTTTCACAAAATATTTTCCTTCTGATAGATTTGAATACATTAAACAGAATTTAGGAATGATAATCGTAAGGTAATCCTTCTTAATTAACTTTCTATTGAAAATGTCTCCTTACAGTAATAAACTCCTTTTCATAGGTTGAGTACATTTGATTGTTAGAAAAAAAAATTCTGAGTTAGTTTTTCAAACTTTTCGGAACTAACATTTCCGGAATGGGGATTTCCGGAACTGAAATTTTCCAGAATGGATATTTTCATATAGAAAACTTCTGTAATAGAAATTTTTGTATTGAAAACTTCCAGAATGGAAAATTTCATACTGGTGTTTCCATAACGAGATTTTCGTACTGAGTCTTTCATAATGAGCTTTTCGTATTCAATCTTCTGTAATGAAATTTTCGTACTGAAATCCTTAGCATGTTTTTTCGTTTTGAGTTTTCCATACTGAGATTGTTTTTCGTAGTGAGTTTTGCAAACTATGTCTGTTCGTAATAATGTTTTTTTTTCGTAGTCTTTTTTTAGAATATTACCCATTACGAATAATCCTTCTAAGCCAATCTGAAAGGAATGATTTCCTTACTCAAGTTCTCGTAATCATACTTTACTTGCTGGTATTTTCTTATATTTTGTTTTCGGATTATAGTTTTCTTAAATCTTTGTTTTAATAAAATCCTCAAAAGATCGGATTCACGTTTTCTTGAGAATTGGTTTTCAACCGTTAGATCTGATCTCAGCTCTTACAACCGTTCGATCAACCGAGGAAGATGAACCGTCATATCGTTGCCTATATAAAGGGGACCTAAAATGGTTGTCCCACATCGGTTTTTCAAGATCCAGCGTCCCGAAGCTTTGCCTCTCCGTTTTAAGGCTGTTCCGAACTTCAGCTTTCTCCATTCCGAATTTCACAGAAGTCTTCAGATCCGAATGTTTGTGGAAGCATCTTCTCAATACATGTCTTCTTCTAAGATGATCTCCAAGTGGTTAGTATATAGAGAAAGTTTGGTTCATCCTTATTTATTCAACAAGTACGATTCTCTTATATCTAAGAATATAAAGCTCAACAAATGGGAAGATGTTGCTGTGTCTAAGCCCGGAATTCAAGATGAAGTTTTTTTGGAGTTTCTTGTAGAGTTCTATGAGATAGTTTCCTTCATTAAGGAAGATGGTAGGGAGAAATTTTTTTTCAAGTCATATGGCCAGACTTATAAGCTTTCTTATGTCAAGGAAGCTAGATTGGTAAGGCTGACCTATGAGGGAGAATCCGAGTTCATTTCTCATGTTTTACCAGATTCAAAAGGAAGCTTCAACAAGGAAAAGGCATTGGAAACTCTCGGACTGGAAGATGACAAGGCTCTAAAGATTGCTACTCTGTCTATGAATTTTCGGATTCTAGAATTATGGGTACGCGGTTTTATCGTACCAAGGAAGGGTGAAAAAGATAGTTTGAAGAAGAGAGAGATCTACATCCTAGATTTTATGATAAATTTGAGGAAGTTTAATCTGATGAAACACATTCTTATCCCCATAGAGAATGTTAAGAAATGGAATTTGAGAGCTCAGATTATAATGTATGCAGAAATAATCTCAAAGTTAATAGTTCGGTGCCTTGAGTCTTTCAAGGAGGCTTGCAAGTCTAAGCCAAGAGTTTTCCGGATTTTGTTGGTAAGTGATGGTACCCTCAAAAGGATGGATGTTGCTTTCGACAAGAAGACTGGTGAGTTCTTTGATCTACCAGTTCAAGAAGAAGTGGTTCTGAAAGTTGCTGAACCTGAATCCTCTAAGCCAGTGAAGAAGAGAAAGTTAAAGGAATTTTTAGTTGAAGTAGAGAATCCCAAATCTAAGGAAGTTCATTCTGCACCTCCAAAACCGAAGAAGAAGAAAGCCTACCCTCATGAGGTAGTTTCTAAGTGGAGGGAGATTAAAGAGAAGAGAGTGCAAGGGCAGCCTCGGTTTGGCTTGGATCCTGTGGAGGCTAAGGCCTTGAAAGAAAGAACAGTAGATGAGCTAGAAAAACAAGTGAAAGAAAATAAGCTCAAGAAGAAGATGTCTGAAGCTGAGGTGGTTCAGACTTTATTAAAGTGTACTGATATGACCTCTGGAAACATTCCCGTTCCGAGATATTTTTCTTTGGAATCTCTACCTGAGACTCCAAGAAGAAACTTTGTCTCTCCCGAAGAGGCAGTTGCTAAGAAAGTTGAGGAAGTTGAGCAGATTGACCAAGTAGAAGAGGTAGAAGCAGTTTCTTAAGGTAGTGGTGAGACCGGAGATGTTTTGAAGCAAGTAGATGATTATAAGGGGACACCTTCGGAACATTTGTCTCTCCAAATTTCAGAAGTTGAATCATCTAAGCTAGTCACTCTAGGGAAGGATGAGGAGAAAGGAGAAGAAGAAGTAGCTTGTAATGCAGAGGAAGAAAAACTTCTACATGATATTGCTCAAATGGAGAATGTTGAGGATGGTGCTTAGAAAGTTGCTGATGATGAAGACAATATTGTTCAAGTGTCTGACAGTGAAAAGAGAACCTCGGAACAGCAATCCATTCCGAAAAAGGACAAGGGAAAACAACTTGTTGTTGATACCTCGAGCTTAGTTGTTGTAAAGAGAAGGGAATTTGGTGATTCATCTATGAAGAAGGATGACCAAATTGAAGAAGGAAATTCTCCAAGGAAAGTCTCGGATTCGGAGTCATCTTCGTTGGGGCATGACTTTGTTGTTCAGTCATTAAAGAATTTGGTAGGTACTATTCCATCCTTCTCAAATATTGATTCATTATTCGAGATGCTTCAACATACTTTGATTCATAAAACAGAATTTGTATCCATGGTTATGGACAAATGTGTTGAGATTGAGGCTCAGTTCAAAACTTTCATTGTCGGCTATGAAGCCCACAAAAGATCTTGCAAGAGAATGACTAGTTGGTCAAGGAAGACTATAGAAGAGATGAGTCTCTTTGATGAATTCGAAGATAATGTTAAAGATGCTTTTGAGATAGAAGACAAGATGATAAACAAACTTAATTTTTCCTTTGAAGAAAAGTTGACAGATGAAAAGAATTTCCGGATTCAAGAAGTCAGAGATCTGAATGGGAAGCTGAATTTTTTTGCTCAAAACTGGAAGTATGAAAGGGATCATCGGATTGAGTTTGAAGAGAAGTTGTTAAAGCAAGAACAAATCTTGAAGGCTCGGGATGAAAAGATTCAAGATCAGGAAGAAAAGCTTCAAGCTCAGGAAGAAAAACTTCAAGCCCAGGAAGAAAAGATTGAAGCTCAAAGTGAAAGAATAGTTGTGTTAGAGAAGCAAGCTGAGGAAGACCATAAAGACTTGAAGAAGATAAATACTATTCTTAAGGGTCTCATGGCGAAGGAAAAAGATCCAAAATAGATAAATCCAATCTTTTGATTTGTCTTAACTTCCTTTTTTGTTGAACTTTCAAACGTAATCAAAATTGTGCTTGCTCGTCTCTTTTGTTGTTGCTACTATTTTTTTTTCCAGGTACGTTGTTATATTTTCCATTCTCTCAAATTCTTTTTGAAAATCACAAAGGGGGAGAAGGAAGAGAACCCTAATAATGGGGGAAAAGGAAAAAGAATCTGAACAAAGGGTGAGAAAGAAAAAGAACTCTAATAGAGTTTATCTAAGGGGGAGATTTTCATTAAAGAATACATTATTATTCTTAATGAAATATCATTCTGGAAATCTAGAATATGATTCTTAGAGTTTCACAACCTAAGGGGGAGTTAGTCGTATTCATCATCATCCATAAGCAAAGGGAGATAATCCTTAATGTTTTCTTTATTCTCAGACTTTCTTTTTTCGTAAGGATGTTTGTTCTTTCCAAAAAGGCGAAGATTGTTGAGTCAATTAGGTTTTCCTTTGAATTTTTCATTCCTTCTTGATTTGAAAATCACAAACACCTTATCTTTAAGGAAAATCGCTTTTATAAGGATAATCGATTTTATAAGGAAAATCTCTTTTATAAGGAAAATCGCTTTTGTAAGGAAAATTGCTTTTATAAGGATAATTGCTTTTATAAGGAAAATTTCTTTTATAAGAAAAATTGCTTTTATAAGGAAGATCGCTTTTGTAAGAAAAATTATCCTTATCATATGTTCATCCATATATCTCTTATATATAAGATTCGGATTCATTTCTATATTCTCGGAATCGTTTGAAACATTGATATGAAGCATTATGTTTTAGGTGTCGAATTCTGGATAAGAACTGTAATGAAGTTTCACTCCGAATTCCAGATGAGAACTGTAATGAAGTTTCATTCTGAATTCCGGATACAAACTCTGACAAAGTTCTACTCCGAATTCTAGATACGAATTCTCATAAAGATCGACATCGAATTCTCATTACGAATTCTGATAATGAATTCTCTTTACGAATTCTAATGACGAATTCTCATTCTGAATTCTCATTCCGAATTCACCTATTAAACAAAATCTGATCATCTTTGCTTTATACACTCCGAATTTATTTTATACTCTGAAAATTATTTTTGGTTAAACTCCGAACTTTCATTTTACTCACACTTTTATAATTTGTCTACTTATTGACATTTTTTGTTTACAATCCGAATCTTCACTCCGAACTTTTGTGTTAAACTTTAAATGATGTCGTACATTCTGTTTCACTTGTTTTTTTATAAAACGATGTCGTCTATTCAGTTATAAACTAAACCGTTGGTTAAGTTACACGTGTACATGTCCCTCCGATTTTTTAGGAAAATATGACCGTTGGAAAGGAGGCCGACCTTGCCTATAAATAGGATCTCATTTGAAAGAGCTCACAACAATAGAGAAGTTGATCAATCTAGAGACCACACGCTGCTAAGGTGATTTCTAGAGAGAGTAATATTTTCATTCCTTGTGCGCACTGAACCGCTCGTTCAGTTTTTTGCATCATGCAACTCCGAATGTTGGTGATTACATTCGAGGACTTCTGGGGATATAAAGACAGAGGTGCTGACTACCTTGAATTTCGAGGGATTCCTTGTTGAGGAAGACAGAGGTTCCCAACTACCTTGAAGTTGAGGGCTTGCGGGGAAAGAAAGACAGAGACTCCGATCTTTGTATCGAGGTCTTAACCAGGTGTGGGTAAGACAAACTTTCTTGAAAGTATAAATCAAGGGACCTTTATCCAAGGTTGTTAGATACCCTTCTCTTTGGGTTAAAAGACTTATATCTTGTTACTTGTAGTCTTACTACTTGTTTGTTTCCACTGCATTTTGTATTTTAAGGAAAGTATAACCTTCTTATACTTCCTTACTTGTACTCTGTTTCATTTATATTCTATACGCTTTAAGGTAGAATCTCATATTGTAATCTTTAGTTACGTTTCAATTTTCGGATCCATATTTCCAGAATCTACTTTTGGAATAACTAACATTAAAGGTTCCAAAGGAATTTTAAAGTATAAAATTCACCCCCCCCCTCTTGTATATTGAGCATCTACATCAATATTTCGATCTTACAAAACCCACACCTGCTGAATTTCCAAAATAGTTTCTTTTCATTTAATGTTTGCAAGACATCCCTTAAATGAATTTCTTGTTACTCTTTACTTTTTGAATAACCCAAAATATCATCCATGAACACAACCAAAAACGTATCCAATAACTCATGAAAAATTCAATTCAAAAGATCTAGGAATACATCGGGTGCATTGGTTAAACCAAAATGCATAACTACAAATTCATAATGGCCATATCTTGTATGAAATGCGGTCTTCGGAATGTTTTCTTCCTTTAATTTCAACTGATGGTACCCCGACCTCAAATAAATATTTGAAAAATACTGAGCTCCCAGGAGCTGATCAAACAAATCATCAATATGAGGCAAAGGATACGTGTTCTTAACTATGATGTTATTCAATGCTCTATAATCAATGCAAAGTGTCATTGAACCATCTTTCTTTTTAACAAACAAGACAGGACCACCCAATGGTGATGTGCTTGGTCTAATGAAACCATTATCTAATAACTCCTGCAATTGATTCTTTATGTCAAAAAGTTCAATTTTATCCATTTGATATGGGGGTTTTGAAATTGTCTTAGCATAAAGAACTAAGTCAACATTAAATTCATCTTCTCGATCAGGTATATCACTAGGAAACTCATTAGGAAAAACATCAAGGTACTCATTTAACACTGGCACATCATTAATCTCAACACTTCCATTATTTTCAAGAATATGAGTTAGGTAACATTCATTTCCATCTTTTACCAGTTTCTTAGCTTCCTGACATGTTATCAAAATCAAGGGTTCATTATTGTACACCAACTGAAAATCATTCTAAAAAAACTCTTTAGCTCTGCACTCAATCTTATCATGATAAACAGAAATCCAATCCATACCCAAAATAACCTCAAAATCTACTAGAGGTAAAACAATAATGTTTGCAGGTAGATTACTTCCTCACACAAGGACATGAATGTTCATATGTTTTATCTTTATCATAACATTTCCTCCAGGTGTTGTTACCATATGTTATATATTCATATCTTGAGAGAGAATTCCCAATTTACTAGAAAACTTCTCAAAAATGAAAGAGTGTGTAGACACTAAATCAAACAACACATTGGCATAATCTGAAGAAACAAATAGTGTACATGATACTACTTCATTTGATGGCCCAACATTTACTGTTGTAGCTTTAAGGAATTTCACCACCCCTTTTTGCTTGTATTTTGGCTGCTTTCCATCAGTTGAGTTCTTTGTTGGACACTCATCTGCATAATGAGCCATTTAATTGCACTTAAAACATTTTACTAACTATAAATCATATTTTTTCTTACCGTTACCCTAGTATTTTTCAATGAAATTACGAGCCTTATGTCACATCTTACCACATCGGTAGCACTTACCAAAATTCAAAAGACATTACCCAGCATGCTTTTCACAAAAAGTTTCAAAAATTGTAAACTTATGTTTCTTACCATCAGACTTTTTTGAAGAGTTCTCCCCTTTCGCCTACCACCTCGACCTCTTATTCTGTTATTTTTCAAAGAACACCTAATCACTAGAAAACTCCATTTCCACCCTCTCCCCACAACAAAAAAGTTTTCCAAAACTTTTGAACTCATGAGATGAAAAATCCCTTCAATACACTGGCATTAATCCTAAGTAAAAATGGTTGATTTTACTATCAAGATCTCATATGAAATTTGGAGCATACCTTGCTAGACGAGTGAATTTTTCTTCAAATGCAGCCACTGAGTCATCCTCCTGCCTCAATTATGAGGATTGGTTTTTCATTCTAAGACGAACCACCTTAGGAAAATATTTCTCAAGAAACACACCTTTAAATTCATCTGATCAAGGGCATCAATCTCTAGACAATCCCTGATATTTTTCACCATCGACCACCTCTGATCAGCTTCAGTTTCAAAACGGTAAATAGAAAGACTAACCTTTTGATGTTCTGAACAACCCATGACATAAAAAATCATTTGTAGTGCATTAATCCACCCTTCTTCTAGCACAGGGTCAGATGATCCTTTGAATGATTGGGGATGTCACCTCATGAAATGCTCCACTACAAACATGTTCCTCTGTGGTTGATCTGGCTGATCTCGTACATGGATACCACCACCATTTATAGCCTTAGTCAACTGTTCCATCACTGCATCAACATGTTCAGTTTTGATTCTAACCATCTCAGGTTGCTGATTTGGAAGGTTGTCTTCCTCCTGATATCATCCCAACATAGCTTCCATGTTTCCAATGTGAAAAACCATTATGAACACAAAAATATCTTAGGCGAAGCAATTTGGTAATCAGTAAATTCTATATGATTTCAATATTTACATTAATAACTATATGGATATTAATATAACAATGCCCTAACTCTGAAAGTTATCTAAACCAAACTTTGATACCAACTATAAGGAATCAGCCATAAACATTACATAATATTGAATTAAATGAATAATTCACATTGAGTATCTTTTCAGGTTTAGAGTTATAGATAAATAAGACATAAATATTACATCTCAAAAGATTACAAAATAGACACTTCTACTCAGTTTCCATTTTTTTCATAAAATAATAACTCTTTAAAAAAAGATTCATGTCTATTTCCATGTTTTTGACAGCATGGATTTTCTTTGACCCCATCCTTGACCCTATTCATCTTTATGTCCTGTGAAAAACATTTCAAAACTTGGGACGCGAAAAAAAATCACAATAAGCGTTATAAAATGAAGAACGAAAACATTATTTCATAAATACATACAAAACATAAACTCTTTTACTTACCTCATAAAATTTATGAATAACACATAGAAATCATAAATCATAAAGGTAGCTTGTGGCATCCATAACATACATACATTGTATCTATCTCAACTACATAGGGAGTTACTTTGGAATACTCATAACAGCATATTCCCTAAATCTCTTAGCAGAAACATCCACGTTAACCTCTGTCATGTTACCCAATGCATTGGAGAGCTATCTTGGGTTCACCCTCCCTAGGTTTATTAGGGAACCACCTGTTTACATAAATAATGCCCAACATCCATAACATGATCATAACACATAACATAATCATAAAGAAAACATAACATTTCCACATTGCAATAATAATAAAACACTTCAGTATATTAATGTATCAAAACAATTATAAAAACAATTTTAAATACCAAAAATGCATAAAATAGTATATGGTATTTATTTTCCTTTTTAAAAACATTATGGCTTGTTAAGGAATCCATGATCAAATAATACTTGTGGCAGTGGAAATGGTCGTTGTCACCGCATACATTAAAAAGAAACATTCATTTTTTTCGTTTAGTAAAATGCTTCATAGAAACAATATTCCATTTGAATGAAAAGTCAATGGTTTTTATACAGTATATAAAATAAAGTCAGGTATTAGAACAAAATATGCCTCATTGAAAGGAGATTGAGACGACATCCCTTACCTCGTGTCTGACTTGACTCGATCGTTCATTAATATCCTGAATAATAAACTAAAGTTAATTTATACTTTCTTAAGAACCAATTTCAAGTTTATTATTCCTTATATATCACATATTACCACAAACATTATGTAATCATTTATGTTAATAATGATCGTTTTGTTGATATTTGGAAATTGATTAAAAAATGAACACCTTATATTTACAACTTGTCCATGTGGTCAATAGTCCATTATATCTAGAATGATATTCATTATTTAAATATCATATATATCATATATATCATATATATCATATATATCATATATATCCAGTATATATATATATTTATAATAGATCATATCATTTCAAGATAAGAAATGAAAAGCACTGTTCATGGAGATGATAAGTCGTACGTATGCATGAATGATACTTTCATTTCTATTTCTTATTTTAATGGAATTAAAACATAATAATACATAGGTATATTATAATTCCTATATAATATCATATATAATATCATTAACACCATCCTCTATAAATCCCACATATGGCATTGACACGTCATATCCCATTGAGGGGGCGGTAGTCCGCACTTCCTCAAATTAAAATAATCACGTTTACCCATAATGGAAACCATAATGGTCTTCTAGAAAAGAAAAATACAGACATTTAAAGAAAACATAAACATAATATATTTCATATATAAATATAGTGTCATCTTAAGGGCCACCATGATAGGCGTTAGGAGATAATCGAATAATCATCATCTCATGAGGCATCAGTTTTCCATCCACAGAAACAGTATATTTTCACCTATTAGATGGAGGTTTGTGTAAGTGTTCTTAAAATACATCTCATAAAAACAAACTAGTATTTTGAGGATACTGTTTTTATTATAAAATAACGTAATAAAAAGGGTTTAGGGGTTTGTGAAGTAAAAGAAAAAAAGTTAAGAGAAACTTTTACCTTTAATTTAGGTAACTTCCATTGGTTTTAACCAAAAAGACTTCTTGAAGTGACTTCTGTCTAAGGTAATACTTTTAGGGGGAGGAGATGCATTTAGGGAAACTAATTGGGTAGAATTTTTTCGATTCAAAAGAATTTAGAGGTGTGAGGAATTGGTTAGAAGTGAGGGCTTTTTATAAGGGGGAGGGGATCTTTAGGAAAGTGTGAAAATATTATTTTATTATATAATGATATTCAGTTTCTAAAGGCCCAACAATCATTAGAGTTGAATATAAAATGACTCATGGTCTAAATAAAATCATCCAATATGAATTGGACAGGTTTTGGGTATTTTTTAAATATTTATATTCTTATTTATTTAAATATTTTATTAATGAGGTAAATACTGCATCATTATTGTGTCATAAATAATTTAATTTATTTGATGTCTAAAAATTATTAAAAAATACCATGATGTAGAATATATTTTTAGATTTATAATGAATATTTAAAGTAGAAAATATAATTTATATTACCCCATGTAAAAATTAATTTACTAAAAGATATTTTTTGTCATTTTTGCCTTTACTTTAAGTTAATTAATCTAAAGTGTCATTATCACTCCCATGTGGCTCAATGGGGTCCCAAAATCGACTGAAAGATGTCAATGCTCGTAAAGGTATCAAAAAATATTTTTTGGATATGTGTTAAGGTAATTTTGAATTATTATAATATTCTTTTTTTATTTTGAATTTCCTTATTTACATTTTACCGTGGTAAATAAAAGTCAAATGTTACTATTCTCCAAAAATTATTTTCATGTTATTGAACCACATTTTACTTAATAATAAAAACAAAGGATGTTCGATTTTTTAAATTAAATTCAAATAAGTGGTAAAATTTCATTTAAATTAAAAAGTCAGTTTTTAACTAGTACTAGGTAGTTTCACTATTCATGAAAAATTTATGTTTTTCAAAAAAATATTAAAAATTCAGCCAAAGCTATATTTGATATTCCGAATTCAAAAATAAGGTCTATTTTGGAAAATTTAAAACATTTAAGTGGCATTAATTAATTAATAATTAATTCACGTTGTTAAAACAAATAGTATGTTTTTAAGAAATAATAACTATCAAAAGATAGACACTTGTTTATGTTCAATTTCAAAGGGAAATTAATTACAGTGACCAAAATTGTATAAAATGGTAAAAATATATTCTAATTACACATTAAAAAAAATTACAAGTTTATCTAACCATATAAATAAATTATATCAAAACACAGTTTTGAATTAAAATACCATATATTTTACAATTCATTAAAAAATGAACTTTTTCAGAAAAATTTCAAAGATTTACACAATGTGAATTTTGATGTCCACATTCTAAAGAAGGATTTTATTTGGTAAAATTGAATGTATTAAAGTGACCAAAACTAGATTTAAAGAGGGTTCTCCATTAAAAGGCTGTAAATCATCCTTTTAATGTAAATTATTATTAAAATTAGATTAATTAACATTTTAGGCCTCTAATTTTTTATTGGATAAATTTAAATACATTTAAAAAACATGTATAATCATATTAAAGTTATCTCTGTTCATTCTCTCCAATACAATGTCTAGGAGATAAGTACCATTTAAAATAATAATATTATATTATAAGTGTGCAATGTAAGATTTCAAAGAAACTCGTTGTTGCATATCAGGTACACTATGGAAAATAGAGAAACCCTTTAATATAAAATTAATATTTAATGCAAAAATTTTAATAAATATTAAATATTTCTTATTATTTATTTACCTGGGATGTTACAATTAAATTAATCTCACATATGTAAAAAAGGGAGACGAAAATCTAGTACCTTGCATTTATTTTTTGGGTGAATGACCTATGACCAAAGGTATAATGGTTTTAATATTTTATTCACTTATAAAAAGACATAATTATATTTATAATATCATATAATATCCTATAATAATATCTTATTTTTTGTTTGTTAATGATCCTTCATTATTTCCACTATTTCAGTGGTTAATTACCTAGTTTTTCATGTATGTTTTGACTAGTTTCTTGTTTTTACTATTAATTAGATCAAGATTTATAATATCAATAATGTATAAATTAATTGAAATATCATATATATATATATATAATATGTATTTATAATAATACATAATATTTGGATATAGGAATTGATATTCACCTTTCATGGAAATGGTAGATCGTGCATACACATGAACACAAATTCTATATCATTGTCATATTAAAAGAATAAATATTCATTTATATAATTGTATATTATAATGACATCAAAAACTATATTTCATATATGTAACATAGGTTTTTTAAACTAATTATTTATATGTTTCATTTATAGTGTGAACTAATTACATCGCTCTGAGTAGGCGGTAGACCACACATCTGTAAATGATGTTACTGTATTTAGAAAAAATGGAATGCATAAAGGTATGTTTTATATAAAAATTAAATAAGTATAAATACATTATAAATATCATATATAACATATAAAACTACGCTTCTATCATATTTACCCACAATGAAAGGGGGAAAGGTAAAAACAAACAACCATACTTTCATGAGGCGGTGGATTTCCATACTCGAACGGTATGTTCGTTACCCCTTAGATGAACTTGTGTGTAATTTTAGGTCGATAAAAAATTATTATATTTAGTATTATTATGTTATTAGTAATCATGGAATAATAAAAGATTAGAGGGTGTATACTGAAAATAAAACAAAAAATCATGAGGAAGGTTGTTACCTCTTCTTTGGGTAACTCATTTTGTTTTGAAGGAAAGAACTTATTAGGATGGATTTATGAAAAAATGGGGGAATAAAATTTGAATGGAGGGAATTATAGGATCTATTTGGTTTTATATTAGTTGATCAAAATTGGCCCGAGGTTTGTTAAGAATTGGGGTTGGTGAGTTCATTTTTATAGTGGATGATGAGTGGTATTTTTAAATATTTTCTAAAACAGAATTCTATCAATGTATTTAGAATTAAATGGAGATACAATAATTGAAACATTTATATAAAATTAAGGATTGAGTCAAAATAAGAATAAAATTACTTTTTTAAATGTTTCTATGTCATTTGGACCTTATGTTTAAATTTTAGTGTCATTTAATCTTATTTTTATCTTAATCTTTGTAATTAATTTTAATTACATTAACCAATAGTTGGGGTTCAAAACAATGATAAAAATATTATAAATTATAAATTATTATGATTCCAAATGTTGGATACATTTTTTCAAATTAAAATCATAAAATTTGAAAAAATTAATTTAAATTTAATCCCAGCGATGGGAAGACAATATGTGTTTTTAATGTCAAGACGGCTAAAAGTATACTATGTTTTTATATCTAATTTCAAAGTTAAATTGACTTAAAACATGTAAATTGGATTTATTAACCAAAAATAAATCTAATAAATATTAAATAACAATCATAAAATTATTTAAACATATATATATCTTAGATGAAAAAGAGGTTTTGAATTAAAATTCAGTATTTTTTATGATTCATCAAAAAGGAATCCTCACTGAAAAATACCAAAAAAATCTCTCTAATATTATTTTGATGATTCAAATTCAAAAATGAAGATAATTTTGACATAAAAAATTTCTGAAATTTCCATAAATTGGATCATTAAAATTGGGTTCATTCTTGTCAGATGCCTATCAAATATATTGAATGAACGTAATAATTATTTGGATGAAAAAATAATTTATAAATATCATTAATATCATTCTCTAATTGTAATTAACTTAATTTGTTAAGATAAATAATTCGTTTTATATCCAATTGGTTTTTATATTCATTTATAATTAATTTATTACAAATGATTTCATTTTATGTCTGTGTAAAACTTGTAATTTCATATATTAGTTATTCATATTCATTTTTTTCAAATTTAATGTCTAGTTTATAAATTATTATACTAAATAATAACATTTTAATATTATATTGTGGTTCTATAAAACCCAGTATTGCATGTAATGCATGCCATCAATGAAAGTAATTATTTCATAAGATACAAGCTAAATCATTGTCATGTGCATTACAAGATATATAATGGGTTAATTTAATGTTAAATACTTAATATATTATAATGTCTTTGGATATTATATTACCTAATTCACTTGGAGTTTCAGGTCAAATATGATATCAAATTCCAATACCTTATAAATTCAGGTCGTTATAATAAATATCTACAATAATTTAAGACATGGATAATATATGATAATTATCAAACATATAACTTATATATGTTCTGATATAGAAAATATGTTTTTACCTAAATAGTTTTTGATATGATCTGAGAACAATTAAATGTTTATAATATTTCTTGAATAATTATTTAAAAATATAAACACATCATAAAATTGATACTAATCTAAATAATTCTGGACAAAAACGCACAACAATGATATTAGTAAACAAAAGATAATAAATTTTTATATTAAGAAACACCCACATAATTGATAACTATTTATAAAATTATTAATATTTTGATGAAAAAACATTCAACTCATTGTGTATAAAATTTCATAAATTAAGTATAGTAAAAAATCATTTATTTAATAATAAAAAGCATTACATTAATCGAGTTGGGTTCACTATTATTTTTTCATATTGGATTAGTATATTTTTAATGAAAACCCTGGATTTATATCATTAAAAACAATGTAAAATAAGTATATCCCAAAAATGATTAATCATATATAAAAAAGTTAATAATAAATAAAAATTTAATTATGTTAATAGAAGTTGCAATGGTCATAAAAATGGATGTTTGTAGATGAATATATTAATAATTTACAATGAAAGGATGGTGTGTGTTATTCCACCATGTGATATAATGAATGATCCTTGGTTGATGTTTGTGAACACTAGAAATAAAAAAACCCTAATGGATTTCATGAAACATGAAAACCTAAACCACCATTCCACTATAGTGAATGAAAAATGATGATTGAAGGTAATATAAGAAAAGGTAAGGTGGTGGGAAAAAATAAAAATGATTATTTGACATAAAAATCAATAGAAAATTATTAAATATTTGATGAATATGAAGGGGAATCAGTTGGGAAAGCTAATTTGGAAAATGGTTACGAAAAAATCAGGTCAAGAATGTGGATATGATATGTATATGTTGAATCATATACTAATGGTTGTAAACAACTATTGTTTGGATTTATCAATTAAAATGGTTAAATAAATATATTAGTATGAGCGTTAGGGTAAAAATAAGTGATGGGAGAGATACATAATGACTGAGGGGGATACAAAAAGGACAATGGGAAATATAAAGAGTTTAGAAGGTCATATAACAATATATTTTCAAACCTTTTCTAATAGAGGGGGGTATGTAATGTCCCGATTGATGGATTCCTAAGAGATATGGGGAATACATATCGGGTAATGGTTATATAAAATTAAGTGGGAATTTATTCTAATTTTATAAAAAACCGTTTGTATACAAAAATTATACTAATGTGGAGCCCCACATATGGATATTGGTTAATCTATATAGAACCTCAAAGATAATCTATTATAATATTATAAAAATCATTTTTATAAAAAAAAATTATACTAATTTGGAGCCCCACATATGGTTATAGGTGAATCAATGTATAACTTATTGCATTCTGGTACCTTCTACCTGATGTCATCCTGGTTGTGGTCAATGATGATGATAACTCTTTTATTAATAGCATCCCACAGGATCCTGAGATCAAAGACACTGTCTTTTGTTTAAATCCTGATATAGGTGTGGGCCCTGATGGTTTCAATAATGGATTCTATTCCCATTTTTGGGATGTTATTCAAACAGACGTATGTAGGATAGTTAGGAATTTCTTTTCTAATGGTATTTTCCCTCATGGGTTGAACGTTTTGTTTCTCTCATTGATCCCCAAAGTGGATAATACCGCATAAATTCACCAATTCTGACCCATTGCATTAATCAATTCCCTTTATAAAATTATCACTAAACTTCATGAAAATAAACATTCTCCAAATATCAATAAAATAGTTTCATGGAACCAATTTGGCTTTGTTAAAGGTAGATTCATTCAAGATTGTATATGTATTTCCTCTAAATATACTAACTTATTAAATATAACTAATTGGGGTTCCAATATTTCTATTAATAATGATATCCAAAAGGATTTCAATAACATGGATTGGAGTTCTATTTTCATGGTCCTCTAGAATATTGGGTTTAACGATTCATTAATCAGTAGACATAAAACACTTTTCAAATTTTCCACCATATCCATACTAGTTAATTGATATCTTATGGTTTATTTAAAATTCCCCAAAGGTTTTAGACTAGGTTACACTATCTCTTCCATTTTTTTCATGATTGAAGAGTATTACATAATCAGATTGATCACTCGCCTTGTCGAGCAATACAAGATTTATACGATTAAGGAATATATGAATTTTAATGTTCCCACATACCTTCAATTTGAAGATGATATTATTATTATTTTACAAGGGGATATTCATACTATAAAAAAACTCAAATGTGCCCTTTCACACAATGAAGATGTTTCTTATCAAATAATTAGTTAGAACAAATCCTATACTTTTTTGGGAAATGGTTTCCTACTAATAGAAAATCCAATATTATAACTGATTTAGGTATTAAAGATGGAACCCTTTCATTCACATATCTGGTGATCAAAATTTATAGGGAAGACCAAAAGCTTGTTATTTTTATAAAACTGTTGGACAAATCCTCCACAACATTCATCTTGGAATGGAAAATCCCGCTATATGGGTGGAAGGATTTTTTATGTCAAATCTATGATTTTTTCAAAAATGGTATACAATTTTATGATTTATAAATGGCCTTCTAGTCTTCTTAAAAGAATTATTGTATCCATCAGAAACATTTTTGGGAGAGGAAGCATGCTTGAAATGAAATTGGAGACTACTCCTTGGTCTACATGTTGCAAACCATTAGATAAGGGTGGTCTCAGTACAAAAAATCTCAAACTCTTTAATGATTCCTTACAAGAGAAACTCACTTGGAACCTTTTTCATAACTTATCTAACTCAATTTCATTCTCTAATAATATATTTACTAACAAACCTAAGAAGAGAAATTTGAATTAAATAAGCTCTTCCATTTGGCCATCCATTAAAAATTCATTTTCAAACATCATGTCTTACTCTAGATGGAATATGAGCAGAGAATCTTCCAGGAATTTATGGCTCTACAAATAGGTCAGTGCTCCTCTCATATCAATGATTCCCCATAATAAACTTCATGATCACACTAAAAATAGGATCAATGAAGTTGTTAGCTCTCGAAACCTTAATTTCCCCAACAACACCAATCTTGTCTTTTACAGCATCCCTTTTCCTAGCACTGATGATTTTTTTTAATATGGGATCCTTATCATAATAGAATTATAGACTCCAAAACATTTTACAATCATGGTTTTGTTAATTTTGAAAATATATTTAGTTGTATTAATTTTTTTGATAAATTATTGTTTAAACCATCGAGATTGACATTGATTTGGTGTATTGCTTACTAGAGGATTACCACTGACACTTTTATTCTGTATTTTGGGATACAGATTTGCTTTAAATGTCATATTTATAATCAACATCATGAATAAATTAACCATAATTTTTTTCTTGTGTTACTTATAATTTTCTATAGAATTTTGTGCTTGATCTTTTTAAGTGTAGATGTTCACTAAATTACTTAATCAACTCTCAACTTCAACGTTGTGTAGATCTTGAGGCCTATATGTAAATCAAGATCCTTTTGTTAGACTGATGTTGCTGAACATTTTCATTTTCATTGGTATTATAGGAATTATATTATTCATAACAACTACTCACTTAGTTTACATTGCAGGTTTGATACAGATCCTCATTGCCATTCGGGATGCTGCATCAATTCAAATGGGGTTTTGGAACAACACAATGAATGAATTTGGGATTCTACATCAGCTTGGGGTTAATGATATTTATCCTCAACCTAGATGCACATTTTAAGTGTTTTAGCATGCTCTGATCCTATGTTGGATTAATGTAAATGTATATGGTGCTTTTAAAGGAATCCTAGACCCTTCAGTTTGTGGAGCTATTTTTAAAAACCACTCTGGGAAGATTCTTGGATTTTTATATATAACTTGTGGCATCTCCCCATCTTTGGCGGCTTAAATGATGAGCATGATCTATTCCATCTCCTAAACCAAGAAACATGTTTGAAACAACATCTATATTGAATGTGACTCAACTAATATCATTCAATCTATTGGGAATGGTGTGATGCACCCTGTGTGGCCTCTTACAACACGCTGGATGGACTCTCTTATTTCACTCATGGACTTTAACTTCATTATTATGCATTCCTTTTGTGAAGTGAACATAGTGGTGAATGGTCTTTCAATTATGGGAGTCACTAATGTCACCACTTAGTTGGATGACCTCAATGTTGACTTACTACCCCTTTATCATATATATTGATAAATAATCCCATCTCTTAGACTCATGTAATTTTTTGTTTTAAAAATAATTTTTTTGATTTGGTCTTTGACCAAGACACCACCTTATTAAATAAATTGTGATTAATCATGTCATACATTTCAAGGACTATTGAAAATGTCTAATGGTGTGAGTTTTGAGCTTTTATATCCCTAATCGTGGTTCCTTTTAGTTTTAGATCAACTGAACACAACCATTACATGTGAGTGAAAAATAGTGGTTTGGTGTCAGATTTATGAACAAAAAACACATTTATGTTTTGTCAAACAGTTAAACTATGTTAATATATTTTTGGTTATAATAAGTTATAGGCCATAAAGATAATATTTTGGTAAATAAAATGTGTTGGGGGGAAGAGAATGAAAAAATGAATCCATTTACTATAGATTAGCCAGCTGTGAAAAGTGGAAGGGTTTAATCTAGGTAGGTGACCTCAGAAAAGATTTATCCATTGGAAGTTTATGAAGGCCAGAAAAAACTATTATATTTAGGGTAAAACATAAGTGAGTTTTTTTATATGTGTTTTAGGTGATGTTGGGTGGAATTGATAAAATTCATCTCGAATTAGATGACCTGTGAGAATGAGGAATCTAAGTATGCCCTTGAAGGATGGGTGTAGCACTATGTGGAAGGAGACTTGGAAAATAGTGAATTATAGTGAGACCATTAATGCCTGACATGGTGTGGGATGGAAGGGACTTGATGCCTATAATACATAATCCTTCCATCATTTTGACTTAACATTCTTTTTTTGAACTTTCCTATATAGAGAGAATGGAAATGTGGTAATTCATAAATTTTTTAGGTGTTTAAATAGTTGGTTGACCAAATTACCTATGGATTCTCTTAATTATAAATTTTTCTGTTTTAATATAAACCAGGGGAGGGGAGTGTTATATATGTCTTGGGAATGTATGATATGCCCCCGCACATTTTTGTTCTGTCTGTCTCTATGTATTGATTCTAGGTAAATCTTGGTGTAATAATAGATGGTTGGTGGTCCTTTTTTTCATGACCACCTCCCCAAAATGATATCATAATAATGAAAGTGACATAGTGAATACCTAAGTCCTACCTCTAGTAGGTAGCAGGTTGGTGACCAGCATAGATGGAGTAATAAACAAGCTAATGGGAAGAATTACCCTCTATGTGAAACATGCAGAAGGGAGAGATAAGAAATATAAAAATACACCTACTAATACATATATATAAATGAAATATAATTTATATAAATGAAATAACATACAATATTGAAAAAAATAATGGAAACTACCAGTACAAAATATGTAATGACAGCAGCGACCACGAATAGAAAAAAAATCGTAGTAAACCCAGAGCAAGAAATATCCAGTCCAACTTCCAATATACGCATAATGAAATGATATATATATATATATATATATATATATCTTTCCGTGTGTGTGTTTGGTGATCATAATTGAATACTCATTAGGAACCTCCCAAGAGTATCTTGTGCAAAATATAAAGAAAGCATGCTAAAGAATAACGAACAATAATGAAAAGAAGTTATCACCGAAAATGGTATACTATGTTCTCATCCTAACCATGAATATCTCTCACGAATTATTGATCAATAGTGAGAATATAATAGAGTAAAAAACATCAAGGGTACCAATATCCCTCTTCCAAACTAGGATTCTGTTATACCCAAACATCATATGTTTTGAGCCTTCATTATCCAAAAGTGAATTCTCCTAAAAACCCGTATTAAGAAATCACAACATGCACCTCATCAATAACATAGAAATATAATCCAATTCGTATATCTATATAGAAAACAAGTTGTTTTTGTATAGCGACCAATGCACCTATGATGTATATTGATCATTGGGTATTATACATCCAGACAATATAGCCCATAAAATGAGGAAGTACCTCAAGATGTCGAAGACCATACACCACTATTCTATAATAAAACATTAGATACTATATTTGGAAATACATGTGTGAGAAATAAACCCATTCCATCCTATCCCTCTACATACATATATGTGAAAAAAATTTGTCATGTATTCTTAACCAAGAAACTACCAAGAGAAGAGAGAAGGGCCAGAGGGGGTAGTCCATCATACATCCTCCCAGGAAGAATTTGGGGAAAACACCCTTCTTGAGTCCAATGGGTGTTAGTTTCCGTAACCGATAAGGCATGGGTAGCTTATGAAATCCCATTGTATATATGATATAATATATCTCACAACCACACTATAGGAATAAGTTATTTCTAGACCCAAATTCAATTGCAATCACTCAGACTCCCAAGAACCACTACATAGACAAGATATTCAGTAAATTCACATACATGTGAAATAGATTCATTAATTAATACATTATATTTTATAATTTAGACTTATTAACTAATTGATTATCCATAAATTAATAATTATCATTTTTCAGATTACATTACATTTGTCACCATTGTAAATTCCACCTCTTCTAGGTATAATCCAAAACAATTTCATGGTTTGTCTTGATAAACATGTTTTATGAAGGTCCATTACATAATAAACCAACCCCATGGGTTAGTAATTATTCTATCAGTATTTTCATTATTCTGTAAATCATGTACCACAAAAAAACATCATGTGCTTCTATTCAGAGGAAACATTTAACCAAGAACCTCCAGTTGCCTCATGTAGAAGGGAAAGGAATATAGATAAACAAGAAAACAAACCATTGGCCATTAAAATAATTAAAAAGTGAACAAACCCACTCTTAGAATATCATAAATGGGAAATAAAATATCCATGGATTTCCATCACCTTCAGTTCCATCACCGATAGCCACATGCATATATCAATTCATATCACTTTCCCATGCATCAAATTATGCCCCATAATATGGGAATCCATTCTTATATATATCAAAATAGCCATCATATTCTCATCTATACCAGTATCACATAATATCCAAACCTCCCTACCCCATTTTAGCAACTGTAGCTCAGCCATATATGGATCACATTACAAGGATCATAAAAAATTAAAAATCACCAAATCATCAAGAATAAATAAGGAATCCATTGTTAAATTGGGCATTCATATCAAGGCATTCAACCTTCTCATCCAAACGAGCTCTCAAGGCTCCAAAATAAGGAACATGTCCATCGCAAGAAAATAGGAAACATTGGCACTAAAAAATTTCCTTTATCACTGAGCCAATTATAATTACATATTGAATTAACCAATTAATTATTTTAAATATTCTGTCAACTAAAATCCGAAAGAATTAATCTATAGCAAGCTATAAACAAAAGAATCTCTTAGAATTTATTTTCTTTTTCAATAACAGAATGAAATACGATTATAAATTTACATTAATTTCAATTTTATCATTAATCATTAACATGAATCATTTTAGCTATCAATCCTACTAATCATATGGAAGATCAATTTCAATAAATATGAACTTTTTATTAATTTTGTTATCATAAAATTACATTTACCACCTGGTTACACACATTTATCTGTGTTAAATTCTCAATCAAATTATTTATCAATTAATTCCATTATTATGTTATTTACCAATTTCAACATTCTATTAAAAGCATAAAAACATGAAAATAAATCATAAAATATAATATAACACCATTTAGGATACCATGATACAAACCACTATCATGTTATAAAGAAACAAAGTCATCAAAAAGTGGTCGTTATCAAAATTCTTAATCCAATTAAAAAATTACTAGGTGAATTTAATTAAAATAAAAATGGATAAAGAATGATCAATTTATAATTCCACATAATTAAAAATATAATTAAATAATCACTCTCTAAAAAGCCATTGATGTTCTCCTAAAAAGAATAGAAAACATCCCAAATAGCTTCTCATAATGAAGAACTCCCAAAAACAACTTGTAGATTGCTACATGATCCTCCTAAGTCATAGAGTACAAAAGGATGTTGTTAATAAAAAAACTAAAAAATTATCCATGAAATATCTAAAAAATACATTTATCAACCCCATTAACATAGTTTTATCATTCATCACACCGAAAATAATCAAAAAATTTCATAAAGCCCATGAGGACTAAAAAAAATATGTCTTCAAAACAACCAAATACTCCACCTATATATAATGATTTCTAGATCGCAAATTTATCATCACAAGACAACTTTATTCCTCCAGATAATAAAAAAATTGTCATTTGGTAGAAGAGTACTGTGTTTCCACACTATAAATTGGTTGCAATGATAATAATTGATTTAAAGCTATAAAAAACCATCATCCTGGTACAGAAACAAAACCGGTGCACACCAATATTAAACACTCAACCAAAAAACCAATATGTAGTAGATCATTGAGTGATACTCACAAATTCCACACCTCGAATGATTCTATCATATATGAAGACATCGATATTAGAGAGACACATTGATGTAACTAGTTCCCAAGATCGTTCTTCCATCAAGGGGGTAATTCTAAAAACTCACCTCTAAATACATCATGATAATCTTCTAAAACCCGGAGAAACATCAAATTTTAAACCACATAAGAACTAAAAATTTGTTTGAACATACATTCAGATAAGTATGAAGAATTATGATGACCTATCTGAGGGTCTCCCTCTCTAACAAGCACTGTTGGATCTCCATTAGATTCATAGAACAAAACATGACTCCTAAATAAATCCATAAAAAGATGAGAAAAATAAAGACAAGAAATTTCTAGGATGATTCCATTTTTAATTATTTGAAAACATATGAAATATACCCAAGATCATTGACACCCAAGTACTATTTAATAGTCTCTATATACATTATAAAAGTTATATTGTTATTAAACTAAAATAGTCAAGGAAAGGGAAATAAAAGGATACCTACATCATTTCCCAAATAATTGATTAGGGTAGGTGATATAATTTAGTGTTTCACCCCTATATCAAAAATAACATTCCCACACATTGAGAAAAATTAATGGGTACCTTGAATGATTTCTGGATTTCTTGACACTCAAAATGATAATCCATAAATCTGACTATGCCCTACCCCAAGACCTATACAACCCTGCTGATAACCACCTCCATGACCATGACCTACTCTCCGAAGAAGAATATATTATTAGGGATATACCCTAAATTTCCCATATCATCTTTGTTGATCCCAAACTATTCTATAGGGCAGCTACTTCCTTAGGTGAAATAGCCTCATTAGTGGAACATAAAGATGAAAACATGGCACACATTGACTACTCATAATTTCCAGGCACTCTTATCAATGATGAAATCATCATTCATAATAATAGAATTATTTTGATCCATTTCCCTAAATTATGGAGTTTCCACCCCAATATAAAGGAGATGAAAAGGGCTAATACCTAACCCCAACTAACTAAAAAGACTTCTTTCTAGGGAACTATGAACCCTATACCACCAAATTTCCTCATGGGAAATCATGAAGAATCCATTCTGAAGATGATCTGATTATTTCCATCATCATTTAAATAACATATAATATATCCATTTCATCTAGATACTCATTTTGAATAAATGGGGTGACCTAGAATTGGATATATGAAAACAAATGGTCCACAAAATTCCACTCCAAAGACTAATCAACAAGAAATATGTATCAATAACATCAACAAATGGTTACAGAACTCATCTGGAACTACCACATGCTTGAGATCCCATGTCAAAGGGTAACTATATTTTAATGACTGGATGATTTTAGGGTTGGAAAATGTAATACTACTCTGACCATGTCATGAAACATCTTCTATAAGACAACCAACTCTTCGTTATCCCCAAGGACTAAGTACCACCACTTCTTTGTTGCTCCATGCAAAATCATCACATCCAATGAAACCTAGTACTCCATAAAAGAAAATATTGTACTGAAAGATATATCAAACTCATTCAATAAGTATTCTTTAATATAATCTGAAATGGAGCCCTCATTCATCTATAAACTCTTTTGATGAAAATCTAATAGGTTTCTCCTCCATGTGTTATCTTCATCAACCTATACTCTACAATGATCTAATCGCACATATTTATATATATCATTGGAATGAATCTTATGAGGGCATTGACTTGGATCTATACATGTAATAAGAACATACTGATAGAGATTTTAGATGAGGAATATATAATAACTAACATTATTTAATTATTTAATTTTTTTGTTATGGTTTTAACATATCCCATGGTCTACCCATTTAAAACATAGGAATAATGAGTATTAATGCACGATCATTTCCCATATATCTACCCTGAAATTAGTATCAACTAATTTAGTCAGTATTGAATATGTATTTTTCTATGTGTCATCTCACAAGATCCCTTGAATACCAGTCACTCAGCTAGTTTTTAGCTTTTTACAATGCATATTGATAATAGTTGATACCACTATCCTACCAAACCATTCAAACTATCATCTTCCAAACTCCAAAATCCAAAATCCATCATATCCTTTAAGAAAAAACATTAATACAAATTTTTTATGACCCCCTCTCCACAATGATACCACAATAATGGGAGATAAATAGTGATTTCCCGAGTATCACCCCCCTTAGGGCATGGGATGGTGATTAGCACTAAGGGTATAACAAACATGTATATGTGGGACATTACCCTTTCAGAGAAACATGTGTAAGAGAGAGATAACGAGGAAATAAAAAGAAAAACATTATCATAAATATACATAAAAATTCCAAGGTACATACATGATATTTCATATTGTACTAAACACCTGAAATGAAACTACATATGCCAAATAGTTAATGACCGTAGCGAGCACGAACCCCAAAAAACTCTCACTAAGACTACAGATAATAATATCATGAATGATCTCCAACCTACTCTAGTTTAGTTGAAAACAGTTTATATATAGGGTGACCATAATAGTATACTCAGTTGGATTCTCCCTGGATCATCTCACAAAATGATAAATAAAGAATTCTAAAGGACTGTGAGAAACAATGAAACTAACTCATTACAGTAACCTATATAATATGTTCCCAAACTCACCATGGATATATCTCACCAAGTATTGCATACAAGAGATCGTATAATATAGTAATGAAAAATCAAGGATACATTTCTACCTATTCCCCACTAGTTCTCAACTCTTCCCTAGAAACTCACATACAGAGCTATAACATTCCAATATTAAACCTTATTGAATACACATATTGAAGGATTCAAATTATTCATCTCAGGAATAAAATAGTCATTTCACCCCCACCACATATCCATATGTTAACGCTGTATTATTTGAGAGCCACGACATACGAAATTAAATATACCAAACATAAGGTATTATTCCTCAAGACATTATAGCCCATAACCTGAGTAAGTTCATCAAGACATGACAAACAATACATATATAACCTATAATAATAATTTGGATAATATATCTAAAAATTAATGTGGATAAAATAACCATCATAAATTATAGCCCTCTACATACATATATGTAAAGGGTAAGAATTGTGTATACAAGAAGAAGTAACTACTAATAGAAGAGAGAACATCCAAAGGGGGCAGTCAGTCATCCATCCTACCTTTTAGATGTTAGGGAATACACCCTCCTAGATTCAAATGGTTATTAGTTTTCTTTATTGGCATGATATGGTTAGAATAAGAAAACATGGAATATAAAAAATATAATATTACTCACAACCACAATATGGTAATAACATAGTCATAGAGACAACTACATCAATCATTGCTTGAACTACCATCAGACACTATCAAGAGAAGATATACAATAAGAACAAATGAATATAAATGATCTCTATTAATTATTTTTTTACTTTTTTATTACACAATTCCATTAATTAATTTTTTATCAATTAATTAAATAGTAAAAATTTCCACATTAAATTACATTAATCATCATAGTAAGGTAAATTTCTTCTTAGGATAATTTAATATATGTCCATGGTTTTTCAAGATTAAAATATTTTATTTATTTTAATTCCATTATCAACAAACCATAGAAGTTAACAATTACTTAGTCATTGTTAGATTTATTACATAAACTAGGTACTATAAAAAAACCATCTTAAGATTCCACCATGAAAAAGAAAAAAAACCAATAACCTATATCTGCCTCAATCTGTGGTGAAAATAATACAAAAAAATAAGAAACACAACCATCATTCATTAAAATATTCATAATAGTACAACCAAATATCAATATCTCATAAATGGGAAATGATATCTGTAATCTGTTCAATCACCACCAATGTCATCAACAACACCCAAATTCATATATTGATGTTTCTCTCTACTAAAGGTGAATACTAACTCTACATCATCAAACCAGCCTTTCAACATATATCACTTCATACACCAATTTATTATCCATTCTGGTCTCACAACACATCCATGAATACCCACCACATATCATCTATTCTTGTTTCAACATATTAAGGGTAATATTAAAAAGATTGTATCTAAAGAAAAATATAAAAGAAATAGTAATAAATAATAAATAAATAGTGAAAATGGTACTTTAAAATGTAAGATCCTAGATCTTATTTTCAGGTATGAATCTTGTTTTCTGGTGTTTTTGAGAAAAAGAGGAGTTTCTAGAAATTTTAGAAGTATGCACTGTGTACTTATATGTACAGGCCGTGTACTCAGTCTTCGTGGGTAGCCATGTGATGTACATGTATGGGCTGAAAAGATGGTATATGGGGTGATATGGAGACCACCTAATGAGAGGCTCGATAAATGAAAAGTACACACCATGTACTTATAAAAGACTCATTGTTTAGATTATTTTTATTTCATTAAACGGAATAGGGTAATGTCTAATCGACAGAACACCCTCCTTCTGGGTTTGTCTCGTCCAAGAGCGTCTGTGGATAATGATTCTTCTCTGATCCCCCAACTCTCCATCCATTTCTTGAATTGACCATAGTCTATTATGTTGGAATCAAAATGGTAGGCTCTTCTTTCTTCTAGAGTCGTGTTCCTTGTTGCCTATTATTTTATGAGATATCCTCAGTTGAACGTTTTTGGTAGTTTTGTAGATCTATGAAATTATAAGTAAATTCAATGCAGGAGGTTCATGTATATCGATCTTACAATGTCGAGGTAGGAGGTTTGTGTCTTTATGTAGTTAGTCTTTGAGTTATATGAGTAAAATTTCAATATACCCTTGTTTGGGGTATTGCGTGTCTATTGTTAATAGCCCTGTTATTTTCCACTATTCCCAGGGATCTAGAGTAGAGGATTTATGATTGTAAATAGGGTTATTTTCCACATTGTGGATGTTTTTCCCATGATTTCTTGATGTTGACCGTTTGGTCTAGCATTACCTATTAGGCTGTTATGTTTTCTTGGCCTATTATTGTTATGATGATGTGATTTTAGTTGAAATTTTGTGATATGATGTAGATAATTTTACCAAGTAGTTCATGAGGTTTACATTGGATTCTATATACCTTATGGGAATGATTGTTTATACCAGGAAGTGGGAACTTGGTGTAGTATAATATAGGGAGAATAGACACTGAGGGCTTCTCCAGTGTGTCTATTTACATTAGGTTGTGATACCACAGGGGGATGAACATAAGTTATCCTTCATTATATTTGTAGTTCCACATTGTGTGACCATAGGGGGAATTGGATGTTTAGTGCTTCCCCATATTGCATTTAGTTTACCGAAAAGATACCATAGGGGGAATTGACAGTGAGTTCTTCCTCAAAGTGTTTTTTCTAAAGCCTAACTAGAGTGGTTAGACTAGGAATACATAGTATAGGGGTTCTTGTGTTTAATTGTTTGAACTAGAGGGGTTAGGTTGTGAGTACTTCTCATAGGGTTACTTCTTTTAATTTTCTTTTTTACTTTATATATGAAATAGAAGGCATTTAAAATTTAGTATTAGTTACAATTGAGTACTTCAGTGTCTACTGTTTATTTTTTCTTATTGCCTTAAATATATATTCACTGACTATTAGGAATATATCAATAGGTGGTTTACTACTGGGATTCGTCTCACACCCTGTTTGGGTTATGCTTTTGGTCCCAAACAGATTATATTGTTGCAAGTCTAGATAAGGGATAGTGCCCATCAACAGTAGGTACATAATTGTATTAAAGCTGGGGAGCATGGGACAAAGATGACGCTTCTGATGATGTGGGGTTTTTTACTTGATTTACATTTATACATTTGTTTAGTACTATATTCCATCATTGTTACTTTTTTGGATATTTTCCTAAACATATGTATCATGCATCATATATATATATAATCCATTTTATTACTTCTAGTCTTACACTACTTATTTATTTCATTCTATTACAGCTTCCACTAGTGTATATCTATTTATTTCCACTGTTTTATTATTCCAATGAGGTCATAGTTTCCCTACTATCACTCCCAAGGCCCTCACTACTAGTTAGCAATCTCTAGCTTTCAGGGAAATGAGCTTGAGGCCATGTGACCTACCGGGTACAGGGAACCTCTGGGTGGCACCCGGAACTGGGATGTTAAAAATTGGTATCAGAGGATTGCATTTCTTTTTGACTGACTATTTGGAGACAATTTCTAGGGATAGGATGGAATAGTTAATTGGTAATTAGCAGTGTATAGGAGTAGATAACCCGTGTACCAATAAAAGTTAATTTACCTTGATTATTTAAATCTTTTTATTGTAGTTTTGAAATTTTACAATTGATTTGATTTCACCATTGGGTGATTCACATGTTTTGTTCTGTTTTCATTGATATTATTAAGGTTGTATTTCTGTTGCAACCCAATGATATGAGGGTATTCCATCTAATGCATCAAATAATCACTTTCTAGAAATCACATGTTATGCATCCTTTCCATGCCATTTAGATTTTATTAATGATTCCATGTTGTTTAAATAGATGTTGTGAAAAATATTAATGTCATTGTGATAGATTACTTGATAGACTACCTGTTTTTTGATACAGTATTGTTTGTATGCATTTTTTCTTGAATGAACACAAAACTTTGGTTCTTGTGGTGTTATGGGCCCTCATGGATCATAATTTGGTGGATTATTGTTTTGTTATTCCTTTTATATAACATGTTTAAGATTCCAAGATTTGATTCGTTGGGAGTATGGGTCCTCACAGATCAGAATTTGTCACTTTAATATTTGTTTTAATGTTTTCTATGTTCAAGAATAATTTTTGAGGCTTACTTTGTGAAAAAAACATAGAATACATGGTGTGTAATGAAAAATATTTTCCAGCTGTTCTTTTGTTCGGGAAGGAAATATATTTCATAAGTACACTCCATGTACTATATTTACATTCCATTTATTCTCTGACTTTGTCACTGGATGTGTGGACAGAGACATGAGGATATAAAATCTTTTGTGGGACACGTTGTGTACCATATGTACATGTCGTGTTGGGTAGACAATGTGTACACCCTTGTGACTAACAACACGGATGCATACAACATAGGTTATACACACCGTGTAAATATTGAACCCACTATGTAGAATAACCCTAGTATACATCCGTGCAATGATCAACACTAGAACATGAAACCTATGTGGTAGACGTAGTGTCTAGCACAAACACTCCGTGTCGTCATATAATTGGAGAACTTTGTGGGTTAGTTGAGTAGAAGAAATTAGGTAGGGGAAAATAATAAATTACATTCCATTTCATAGGATAACACACCATGCGTATGGGGAGTTACACGACTAGTTTTGGGAGAAGTACATGCCTTTGTGAAGGGCTAATGGAACTCGCCATGTATGGTTTATACACACTAGGTATCCATGTATTTAAAAACATGAATTCTTGTATTTTACTATTCCTTTCATGCACTTCTATGTTTCAGTCCTTGACAATATTGGTCCTAAGTTGTGCGCTTGACCTTGTAGAGTCATGCCCCCAAGATGTCCTCTGATTGTATGCCAGATACATGGTAGTTATTAGAAACTGGACATGGTCGATCAAGGGCTACCAGTGGATCCTCCTATAGTGCCAGTCTTGGAACCAACCCTCATTCCAGACATAGGTGTTGTCACATAGTTCTGAGAGGTACTTAAGAGGTTATTATAGACAATCCAGGGAGCAGTACATCCTGCCCTGTCAATGGAAGAATTGACGTGGGTTTTCCAGCAGTAGCATCCTCTCATCCTCACAAGGGAAGGTCGACATCAGGCTGCAGAGTCGTGGATTGAATTCATGCATTCAATATATGAACATCTGGAGACACCTCTTGGGTGGAGGGTGAAGCTATCTACTTATAATCTTTAGGACTCTGCCAATAGATGGTGGGATGTGATCTCATAGTCAGGACACCAAAAGGTTATGGAATGAGATAAGTTATAGAGTGCATTCTATAACTACATCTACCCATATAATTTGAGGGCTGATCGAGCCTGAGTGTTCATGAGTCTGGGGCAGGGTACCCTCTTATTCATGGAGTAATCTTCTCATTTCACATATCTACAATGCTTCACAGAAATCCTAGGAGGTGATGAGTTTATTCTGGAAAGTAATTTTGACGATGGTCTCAGGAACAACCTAATATTTCAGGTGAATATCTTATTGTCAACATACATCACTTACATAGTCAACTAGGTGCTAATCACAGAGTGAAATTTGAGGAATTATAGAGTTGTGATCTGGGGTGGTTCGACATTCAGAGTTGGAACCCCTCTTACTGACATTAGGAAGAACCAAAGAGAGACTATACATGGAGATCGTAATAGGAGGGATACTTATTCTGCTAACCAGTTCGTGTGGTACCAGTGTGGAATGAGTGGGCATATTAGGCCACATTTCCCGAGAGACCCATACAAGTTCTTATCTCCCGAAAAGATGGGTCATCATTAGAGGTTCTGTTAGTTTTTTTCATCATCATCTTGTGATCTTATTTCTTCTATGACCCTACATTCAGGAACTACACCACAAATTTATCATCAGTCTGGGAACTGGAGTTCTTCTATCCATTCAGGCTGAAGTGGAGGTCACAACCATAGTATCCAATCAGCAGGTTATTAGTGAAAACATAGAGTATCATCTCAGGGTGCTCAGGTAGGGTCATAGGGCCACGGTATAGGCTAGGATTTTGCAGTGGAGAAGACCCGACCAGAGCAAGATCTCGGACCCTCTACAGTTTGAGGTACAATTCGATTTACTTCAGTTTTAGCATCTACAACTTTCGATACATGGGTTCTCTTTGTTTCATATCTATGGATGTTTTGGAGATACATGGGATTTGTATCTTTAGTTCTTCTAATGACTTGATGTTGGACACTCCATTGTGGGGAAGAACAGCTAGTGTACGTCAATACAAGGAGTTCCCTCTTGAGGTTGGTGGGTTTCACTTCTTATGGGACCTCTATGTCTTCGAGATGAAAAACTATGATGTCATTCTCCAAATAGACTATATAGTTCTCTCCCAGGATGTCATCGACTATTATCACTATAGGGTGAGTTTCACATCCCCAGTGTAACACCCCGACCCCAGTTACCCAGAGTCGGTGCATTATTACATAACATTGGCATGATCACAAGAAAGATCAAATCTCGAAAGACCGATTGGTTTAGTAGCCTTGGAAACACTAGATATATTCATAAGATTTACATTACATCATAAAATGAAAAACTACTACAACAACATAATGTTTCCACAATCCACACTATTAACCCCTCATAAAATCCCTGCAGGTCATTCATAACTTACTTCTTCACATCCTGGGAAAAATAAAACATAGAAAAGGGGTGAGCTCAAATGCCCAGTAAGGATAACAATATAGCGGAAACTTTCAAAAATAAGAATAAACATTTAAGGCAATGTATAACTAAAACAAAAGCCTTTTAAATATGAACTTTCAACATGGTATGGCATAAATAAAATGAAATAATGCCATTTACTTATTCACATGGATATTCTACTAATCGAATAATCACATGCAAAAATCAATAACCACTTTCATAATGTTGGAATGCATAATGCCAGACTATCATAACCACATAGCCAAGGCCTCGTGCCAAGACTACAAATAAGATTTTGTCAAGGCCTTGTGCCAAGACACTAGTTTGTCTCATGAGACCTACCGATGCATCGAGGAGCTATAGCGGGCTCCACTCGTCACTTACTAAGTCCAATGCATTCCCATATGAAAAGGTTTAAACATAACATAAACATTCGTATTAAAACTAGCATACGAAATGTCAATAATTTCACCATAAACTATGAATGGTATAAAAATAGCACATCCACAGTCAAACATATCACAAAACCTTCAATACAATATAGAAGCTTTGTATTACAATAAATCAACTTCAAATAAGCGTAAAATCCATCAAAGGATGTTGACATAGATGAAATCAAAATTCTTTTTAAAGAAATATCTCTTTTTATTTTGAAATCATTTAAGATCCGTATAAAATAAAACATTTTCTTTGAAAATATTCTTATAAGCTTGTAAGGGAAGTTTTGAAGATTTTATAACGGCGGAAATTAGCCGCACCCACCGTATAAGTTAAAAAAAACATTCTTACCTAAATTCTGTCGAAAAGGTTAAAAAGGGACCTTGTTTTGAAAACGACGGAAAGATTCCTTTATAAAACACTTATAAAAGTCAAAAAGGGTATAAATGACTTTAACTCATATTCTAGTAAAGAGTAAAAATGTTTTGAAATACATTTTTAAGAAACATGGATGTGGATGATAAAGAGATCCCAGTAGATTATTACATATAAACAACCTCGGATAATGAAGAGATTGTGAAATAACCATTACCTTGTACTTTTCCTTGGTTGGGGTAGGTTAACCTCCTGTATAATGGTGAAATAGTTGTTATTAAATGATACAAGAATCATATATATTAATATGATATCATATATGATCTTTTAACATTGATTTGTTAATAATATCTTAGAATTATCGTCGTTTCGGGAGTTAACTTACTCATTTTCTTTTATATGTTTTGTTACATAAGCCATGGTTGTTGTATCTTATTCATATCCAGAATGATATCCAGTCCTTAAACATCATTTTTAAATCATCAAATGATAATTATACTTGAATGGATACGATGGAGAATGAATCTCATCGCGTTCGTGGAGACGGTAGTCCGTACATACGCACGAGCGACAATATCATTCTTTTGATATTAAAATAATATATAAATGGATGGTATATCATATATACAGAATCATTAACATGTTATATTTATTATTTACATGAGTTACACATCATTATTATACCCATCCAAATAATATTATATTGAATAACAATTACACCACGACATGGAGACGGTAAGCCGTACGTACGCACGTATGGTGACATGTTATTCAAAGGGTGGATAGAATACTGAATATGGTTGTACCATATTTATAATAACATCACAGTATATGTGAGATACTGGAGTTATTATTTTAGAATGGTGAGAACAAAGGAAGAATAAGTGGAAGAAGAAATGAACTTGGAGAAGGGTGGTGAAATCATTACCTCTTCTTCGGGTTCTTCCTTTTGATTTGATCAAAAGGGCTCCTTAGGTTGGCTTTCTGATCAAACTAAGGCCTCTAGGATGTAGTGAGGGATGTTGGGAGAGTATTTGGGCAGAGTTTGGCCGAACCAAAAGGCTTTTAAGGTGTGAAGAAATGAGAAGGAGGAGTTCCCTTTTATAAGAGGGGTGAGGGGCACCTTTGGAAAAGCTAGAAATATTAATTTATAATAAATTCATATTCGGTTTATAATGGCTCCAAAGCTTATTATTAAAATTTTAAGGTGGGGATAGGTCAAAAACCACTCAACCAATATAATTTAGACAGGTTTGGGTACTTATATTAAACTTATCTTTAAGTATTAACTCTAAGTTAATTAGTTTCACTTTTACAATGTCTCTTTGTATTTTTATATAATATGGTTAATAAACTTACTATATACATCCAAGAGACCCCCATGTGGTACATTAATGATGAACCTATCATGCTATAAGTCTCTTGGCCGAACCTTAGATTTTTAGGAATTTAATATCAATTAATAATATAATATTTGTTTTAAGAACTCTTTTATGTCAATTTTGACACTATTCAATAGTTGATTTTTTTGAAACTCATAACAGATTGATTACTTCGAACAAAGTCAATTAAATCAATCCTAATATATCATATTATCCTATAAAATTAGTTTAATTCATTAAAAGTTTCATATTATATTTATTTGGGTATTTATAATATCAATTATTTTAATTTTTCACTATTATAGTAATTACTGCATCATAATTGTGTCATAAATAAAATAACTTATTTAATGTCTAAAAATTATAATTAAAATATCATTATGTAGGAAATCGTTTTATCTTTCTAATGAATATTTATAACCTAAAATCCAACATATATAACCCTATGTAACAATTGTTTTTGCTAAAAGATATATGCTTGTGTCATTTTTGTATTCATTTTAACTTAATTAAAATAAAGTGTCATTATCACTTACAAGTGGATCCATGGGGTCCCAAAATAGACCCAAAGATTCCCATGGTCGACCATGTATCAACAAATAGGGTTAATACACGTTTTAGGGTAATTTAGTGTTATTATAATATTATTTTTTAACCCTTATTTACCGGATTTACCCTTAACCATGGTAAATAAAATATTTACCGCAGTAATTATTCAAAATGTCTAAAAATAAAAGTTACCTATTTACACAATTTGAACATCCTGATTCCAAATATGGAATCCATTTTCCTAAATTCAAAACACAGAAGTGGCAGAAATTAATTTAAAATTAATTCCCGCTGTCAAAACAAAAAGCGTGTTTTTAAGAGATAATAACTATCAAAAGATTGACACTCGTTTATGTTCGGTTTAATTGTAAAATTATGTCCAATGACCAAAATTATATTAAATGGTAAAAATATATTCTAAATATACTTTAAAACCACTCAAATTCATAATTTATCACTATTAATTATTTTGATTAAAAAAGTTGTTTTTAATTAAAACTTAGTAATTTTCACTATTCATCAAAATATGAAAGTTATCCGAAATGTACCAAAATTTCACCTTAGGCTAAATTCGATATTCCGAATCCAAAAATGAAGTCCATTTTGAAATATAAAATATATATAATTTCAAAAAGTAGGTATTACTATTCATAACGGCTGGTTTGATTGGTTGTGGTGTGTGTTAGAACTCGAAGTTGCGTACAACACACACTACTGTATTATTCAAAGGAAAGCGTACCGTGGAAGCTTGGGATGTTTCATTTTAATTTTTTTTGATGTCCCCATTTAGTCAAAAAGTTTAAAATATTGTATTTAAAAAGTTTTCACTATTAAAAGTTGATAAAAGTGCAATACTGAAAATGAATCTGTTCTTGCATTATGTCTAAGAAACTCATAATATGGATTCTAAAATTATAAGGATTATATAAAGTTTAAAATTTAGTTAATACTATTCATAACCCCTTTTGAATGTATTTTTTTTGTAAGTCATGGTGTGATTGAACTCGGTGTTGCATGTAGTGCAATTTATTGAATTATTTTGAAGAAATAACACGCTATGAAATCTTGGGGTGTTACATTCTCCCCTCCTTCAATAAATTGCATCCTCGCAATTTGAAATTGTTCTTCAAAAATAAAAGGTTGAAAATAGAAAATATATTTTTTGGAAAACCCACATCGGAAATTGGGTTACTAAAATTTAGTCTTAATATGAGGAAAAGAGAAATGAAAGGGTCACCACCAAATTATGATCTCGATTAGGAGAACATTGGTGGCAATTAGAGACATATAATTGGAGGAAAAACGTAAATATTTATAGGTAGTGATTGAGGTCATCAATCACAAACAATTATAAAATTGAGGTCCTTAAACTCATCAATCTATGATGATTTGAAATACCATCGGTTCAACAAAACATAGGGTATTAGGATAACACATTTTTGACGTTTCAAAATATCTTAGTTGAAATCCCACATCGAAAAATGAATTAATGAGGCCTCTATTTAAAATAAAGAGTCGAAAGTATGAAGATTACCGAAAATAACATATAATAGGGTTCCATGTAGGAAAATATGGATATGGAAGAGAAATCTAACCATCAATTATCTGATGGAGAGTGGTAGAGAACATGGCTATGAAAAGGCCAACAATCCCAAAGCCATAAATTAGTGATGATTTAAGGTACCATCTAGGACAACATTTTTGTTCTAAGTTTCTTTTATTAATGTTGAGGATTTTATTTATGAGATTGGCTAAGATCATAAGGAGATATACATACTTTATAATTAGAGTTTTATCCATTAATAAATTTCTACCACAAACTCATCTTTCACTCTAAAAGATAATAGAATGTAATTTTTTTTCTATTTATACTATTCGTACAGGGTTCCAAAATAAATGAATTTATAATTCATATACCAGATATTTTTAAAAAAAACTACATTATTTAATCCAGGACATCTCGTGGTCCAGTGGTAGGTGATACACCCTTGTCGCCCTTCGGTTGCGAGTTCAAGTCTCGCAGCCTTGCCGGACGCGACGGGTTGCCGCCCGACCTCCGGGTTGTCCTTTTATGGCAATCCAAAATAATCCAAACTAGAACTATCCAAAATACTTCTGTCCAAACTCACAGTACAACATTTATAAGGAAGGTAAACATAATGTAGATCCTTTTTACCCCGTAATAGAATATGAATACCTTCATCATGTATTCTTTTAATATTCTGAAACATCCTGAATTACCATATTCCTTATTGATTACATTCATGCTCCCTTATTCCATATAGAATGCTGGATATACTTCATTAATCCAAAAATGTTTTAAACCCCAACAATGATGGAATATACAAATCATTAATCAGTTCCAAGGTAGTCAAGAATATCCAATTTAATTTATCCAAAACAATCATGTATTATTCCAAAATCACTACCTCAGTATCAGAACTATATTATGATTTATCTTTCTCTCAACCATGTATTTTCCAAAAATTTATCCTGCTATTGAGTCACTTTTCTTTGTTCCTCACAATCTCAAGTCCTTAATGAAATAGTACTGCAGTACAATCCTTATATTATTATAACAAGTACATTGTTGATACAACATTCAATTGACATAATCAACATAAGAACTCTAATCATTCCTCTTCATCTGTGGTAGTATCATAACTTGATTATTATCCAATAGCATCATTTGCGGCATAGTCTGATGACTGGGACATAGGTTCACGTAGTGTCCAAACTCCTTGCAAATGAAGCATTGTACATTTGAAACCATTTTCTTACCCTTGCAGTCACGTACTTTGTGCCCTTTTCTCCACACTTATAACAAACTCCCATTCATTTCAGGCAAGTTCCAGGGTGTTTCTTTCTACAGTTACCACATATGGGAAAATTCTTCTTTTCCCTCTTCCGTTTATCCATATTTCTCTCTTCCATCCTTTTCTTCTCTTGCTTCCCTTCAAATCCATAGGACTCAGTAAACTCTTTACTTATCTTATCAACACATGATATTATTTCTTCATATGATGATAATACATGCGAGACTATTTCTCTTGTAAATTATGGCTTAAGACCATAAAATATATGATCCTTCTTTCTCTTTGTATCATGTGCATTGCTATAGTTCTCATTCCTTCTACTGGGCGCCATTTCTAAACAATGGCATACACTAGATCAGTTTATGAATCAAAATACATAATCTCATACTTATAAAACACTTAACATAAATTTAACTATTTATGGATATAATCCATATTCATAAAAATGTTTTCTTTGAGGAATTATATACTCATAAACCCTTCATAATGATTTTTAAAGAAAATGAGAGTTATCCTAAGCATATCCCCCGGGAGTGCCGTAACCAAGAGTGCAGCAAGGCCCGTTGTCGTGCACCAGTTCCCGTTCGAGTCTAGCTCAAAGCGGTGTTTTCGGGTTTTACCCCTAGGTACATCTGTGCCAGAGCCGCCTCTACCTGCTCGTATCCAGACAGGGATGTATTGCTCGGAAAACTCACAAAATCTCTACAATACCAAAATTCTAGGAAGTTCTTCTATACTAATCCTCAAAGTTCATCTTAGGTCTACGTGCTCTAATCAGATTTTATCTAAATCTAGCTTCCAAGGTTTGTACTAAACTTCCTCTGATACCAACTGTAACACCCCGACCCCAGTTACCCAGAGTCGGTGCATTATTACATAACATTGGCATGATCACAAGAAAGATCAAATCTCGAAAGACCGATTGGTTTAGTAGCCTTGGAAACACTAGATATATTCATAAGTTTTACATTACATCATAAAATGAAAAACTATTACAACAACATAATGTTTCCACAATCCACACTATTAACCCCTCATAAAATCCATGCAGGTCATTCATAACTTACTTCTTCACATCCTGGGAAAAATAAAACATAGAAAAGGGGTGAGCTCAAATGCCCAGTAAGGATAACAATATAGCAGAAACTTTCATAAATAAGAATAAACATTTAAGGCAATGTAAAACTAAAACAAAAGCCTTTTAAATATGAACTTTCAACATGGTATGGCATAAATAAAATGAAATAATGCCATTTACTTATTCACATGGATATTCTACAAATCGAATAATCACATGCAAAAATCAATAACCACTTTCATAATGTTGGAATGCATAATGCCAGACTATCATAACCACATAGCCAAGGCCTCGTGCCAAGACTACAAATAAGATTTTGTCAAGGCCTTGTGCCAAGACACTAGTTTGTCTCATGAGACCTACCGATGCATCGAGGAGCTATAGCGGGCTCCACCCGTCACTTACTAAGTCCAATGCATTCCCATATGAAAAGGTTTAAACATAACATAAACATTCGTATTAAAACTAGCATACGAAATGTCAATAATTTCACCATAAACTATGAATGGTATAAAAATAGCACATCCACAGTCAAACATATCACAAAACCTTCAATACAATATAGAAGCTTTGTATTACAATAAATCAACTTCAAATAAGCGTAAAATCCATCAAAGGATGTTGACATAGATGAAATCAAAATTCTTTTTAAAGAAATATCTCTTTTTATTTTGAAATCATTTAAGATCCGTACAAAATAAAACATTTTCTTTGAAAATATTCTTATAAGCTTGTAAGGTAAGTTTTGAAGATTTTATAACGGCGTAAATTAGCCGCACCCGCCGTATAAGTCAAAAAAAACATTCTTACCTTAATTCTGTCGAAAAGGTTAAAAAGGGACCTTGTTTTGAAAACGACGGAAAGATTCCTTTATAAAACACTTATAAAAGTCAAAAATGGTATAAATGACTTTAACTCATATTCTAGTAAATAGTAAGAATGTTTTGAAATACATTTTTAAGAAACATGGATGTGGATGATAAAGAGATCCCAGTAGATTATTACATATAAACAACCTCGGATAATGAAGAGATTGTGAAATAACCCTTACCTTGTACTTTTCCTTGGTTGGGGTAGTTTAACCTCCTGTATAATGGTGAAATAGTTGTTATTAAATTATACAAGAATCATATATATTAATATGATATCATATATGATCTTTTAACATTGATTTGTTAATAATATCTTAGAATTATCGCCGTTTCGGGAGTTAACTTACACATTTTATTTTATATGTTTTGTTACATAAGCCATGGTTGTTGTATCTTATTCATATCTAGAATGATATCCAGTCCTTAAACATCATTTTTAAATCATCAAATGATAATTATACTTGAATGGATACGATGGAGAATGAATCTCATCGCGTTCGTGGAGACGGTAGTCCGTACATACGCACGAGCGACAATATCATTCTTTTGATATTAAAATAATATATAAATGGATGGTATATCATATATACAGAATCATTAACATGTTATATTTATTATTTACATGAGTTACACATCATTATTATACCCATCCAAATAATATTATATTGAATAACAATTACACCACGACGTGGAGACGGTAAGCCGTACGTACGCACGTATGGTGACATGTTATTCAAAGGGTGGATAGAATACTGAATATGGTTGTACCATATTTATAATAACATCAAAGTATATGTGAGATACTGGAGTTATTATTTTATAATGGTAAGAACAAAGGAAGAAGAAGTGGAAGAAGAAATGAACTTGGAGAAGGGTGGTGAAATCATTACCTCTTCTTCGGGTTCTTCCTTTTGATTTGATCAAAAGGGCTCCTTAGGTTGGCTTTCTGATCAAAATAAGGCCTATAGGTTGTAGTGAGGGATGTTGGGAGAGTATTTGGGCAGAGTTTGGCCGAACCAAAAGGCTTTGAAGGTGTGAAGAAATGAGAAGGAGGAGTTCCCTTTTATAAGAGGGGTGAGGGACACCTTTGGAAAAGCTAGAAATATTAATTTATAATAAATTCATATTCGGTTTCTAATGGCTCCAAATCTTATTATTAAAATTTTAAGGTGGGGATAGGTCGAAAACCACTCAACCAATAGAATTTAGACAGGTTTGGGTACTTATATTAAATTTATCTTTAAGTATTAACTCTAAGTTAATTAGTTTCACTTTTACAATGTCTCTTTGTATTTTTATATAATATGGTTAATAAACTTACTATATACATCCAAGCGACACCCAAGTGGTACATTAATGATGAACCTATCATGATATAAGTCTCTTGGCCGAACCTTAGATTTTTAGGAATTTAATATCAATTAATAATATAATATTTGTTTTAAGAACTCTTTTATGTCAATTTTGACACTATTCAATAGTTGATTTTTTTGAAACTCATAACAGATTGATTACTTCGAACAAAGTCAATTAAATCAATCCTAATATATAATATTATCCTAGAAAATTATTTTATTTCATTAAAAGTTTCATATTATATTTATTTGGGTATTTATAATATCAATTATTTTAATTTTTCACTATTATAGTAATTACTGCATCATCATTGTGTCATAAATAAAATAAATTATTTAATGTCTAAAAATTATAAATAAAATATCATTATGTAGGAAATCTTTTTATCTTTCTAATGAATATTTATAATCTAAAATTCAACATATATAACCCTATGTAACAATTGTTTTCCTAAAAGATATATGCTTGTGTCATTTTTGTATTCATTTTAACTTAATTAAAATAAAGTGTCATTATCACTTACAAGTGGATCCATGGGGTCCCAAAATAGACCCAAAGATTCCCATGGTCGACCATGTATCAACCAATAGGGTTAAGACTCGTTTTAGGGTAATTTAGTGTTATTATAATATTATTTTTTAAAGCTTATTTACCGGATTTACCCTTAACCATGGTAAATAAAATATTTACCGCAGTAATTATTCAAAATGTCTAAAAATAAAAGTTACCTATTTACACAATTTGAACATCCTGATTCCAAATATGGAATCCATTTTCCTAAATTCAAAACACAGAAGTGGCAGAAATTAATTTAAAATTAATTCCCGCTGTCAAAACAAAAAGCGTGTTTTTAAGAGATAATAACTATCAAAAGATTGACACTCGTTTATATTCGGTTTAATTGTAAAATTATGTCCAATGACCAACATTATATTAAATGTTAAAAATATATTCTAAATATACTTTAAAACCACTCAAATTCATAATTTATCACTATTAATTATTTTGATTAAAAAAGTTGTTTTTAATTAAAACTTAGTAATTTTAACTATTCATCAAAATATGAAAGTTATCCGAAATGTACCAAAATTTCACCTTAGGCTAAATTCGATATTCTGAATCCAAAAATGAAGTCCATTTTTAAATATAAAATATATATAATTTCAAAAAGTAGGTATTACTATTCATAACGGCTGGTTTGATTGGTTGTGGTGTGTGTTAGAACTCGAAGTTGCGTACAACACACACTACTGTATTATTCAAAGGAAAGCGTACCGTGGAAGCTTGGGATGTTTCATTTTAAATTTTTTTTTGATGTCCCCATTTAGTCAAAAAGTTTAAAATATTGTATTTAAAAAGTTTTCACTATTAAAAGTTGATAAAAGTGCAATACTGAAAATGAATCTGTTCTTGCATTATGTCTAAGAAACTCATAATATGGATTCTAAAATTATAAGGATTATATAAAGTTTAAAATTTAGTTAATACTATTCATAACCCCTTTTGAATGTATTTTTTTTGTAAGTCATGGTGTGATTGAACTCGGTGTTGCGTGTAGTGCAATTTATTGAATTATTTTGAAGAAATAACACGCTATGAAATCTTGGGGTGTTACACCCAGAGGGCATATCTTTTCTTCATAAGGGTGAATGGGATGTACATGAAAGCAGAGTAGGACCCATTCATCAAGGGTTTGGAGGAGTTACAACCTAGATTGCTAATATATATATGGATGAACAGGGGTCATCACAGTTGGACATTCCTCTAGTGGAGGATCATTTCAAATATGTCTTTCCAATGTAAGTTTCAGGTTTTCCTCTGGAGTGAGTGGTGGAAATTTCTATTGTGCTTACTCTAGGAGCGGCACCAGTGTCCATTCTTCCTTATTGGATTGTTACACCATAGTTACCCAAGCTCAAGAAGTAGTTAGAAGAGTAATAGACTAAAGGATTCATCTGACTGAGTACTTCTCCTTGGGCTTCTCCTATCCTATTAGCAAAGATGGGGGATGGTGCCCTCAAACATTGTGTGTGTTATTAGAAGATGAACCAGTTAAAGGTCAAGAACCGATATCCCTTTCCAACGATTGATGATCTCTTTGATCTTCTTTGAGACGCTGATGTGTTCACGAAGATTGAAAAGAGATCTTTTTATCATCATTTGTGTGTTAGAACATCAGATATACCTCTTAAATCCTTTTAGAGAAGGTATGGTCTATATGTGTATGTGGTTTTGTCGTTCGGTCTCACGAATGCACCTGCAATTTTCATGGCTCTGTTGAACCGAGTGTTCAATCCGTACTTGGATTCTTTCATGGTGGTATTTATAGACAATATACTGTTGTACTCTCATTCTCAACATGACCATGCCACAAATCTGGAAATTGTTTTGAGTACACATAGAGAGCATCATGTATATGATAAACTCTCCAAATACCTCTTTTGGATGGACCGAATTCAATTATTGGGTCATGTTATGTAAGAGATAAGAGTATTTGTAGGACTAGAGAATGTGAGAGTAGTAGTTTCTTGGGAGAAGCCGAAGAAGTTCTTGGATTTGTGGTGTTTTCTAGGGATGGTTGGTTACTACTTACATTTCATATAGGACTTCTCATGCTTAGCAATGCCACTAATGGGCTAGACTTAAAAGGGTGGGAAGTACTTTTAATAATATTCATTCGAGTCATCCTTTCATGAGATGAACATGAGTTTTACATCAGTGATGATACTAGTATTTCAAGATCCAGAAGTGAGTTACACTATCCACTTTAATGCAAAAGGTATCAGGTTGGGAGCTGTGCTTGTGAAGGGTGAAGGAGTTGTTGTTTATGGGTCTTAGTAGATGAGGCCACATGAGAATAACTACCCAACGCATGATCTCTAGTGGGATGTAGTTGTTTTTTCTTTACGCTATTGGATACATTATCTTACATGAGAGAATTCTATGTTTTTCACCGACCACACAAGTCGCATGTATATCTTCACTCTACATGATCTGAATCTGAGATAGTGAAGGTAGGTTGAGTACCATCAGTCCTTTGACATTGATCTTGCCTACATTACTGGGAAAGGAAACGTAGTAGCTGATGCGTTGAGTATGAGGACACATATTCAAGTAGTTCATGAGACTATTAGTGAGTGGAAGATTATGTCTCTGTTCTCAGAGATGCATTTGGAGGTTCACGATAGACAGGGGTAATTGTTTTTTTCTTCTGTGGATGGTACCTATACTCTACTTGATCAATTGAGAATGAGGAAGTTATCAAATTCTGATGGCCTAGTCCTCCAAGAAAGTGAGTTAGGAGATGACCCTATACCTGGATGGGCTGTAGCCAAGGATGAGATCTTTCAATATCAAGGGTGTGTATGGGTGTCAGTAGACATGCACGGGGAGCTGATGCGGGACTTTTATTCCACAGTTTGGGAAGTTCATACTGGTGTCACCAAGATGTATTAAGATATGGACCATCAGTAATGGTAGCTAGGTATGAAGATAGATGTTTTTGGGTTTGTCATGACATGTTCCATCTATCAGCAGGTGAAGGGAAAACATCAGCGACCAGCAGGGCTTTTGTAATAGCAACCAATTCTCGAATGAAGTGGAATGATATCTGAATGGACTTTGTGATATGGTTACAGAGGATACCTCAAGGGAATGATGTATTTTGTGTTGTCATTGACAGACTCACAATGGTTTATCACATCATACTAATCAAGGAGACCTTCAGTGTTAATGATTTTGGAAGGCCATACATCTGGATGATTGTATGTCAGCATGGGGTTACACACTCAATTGTTTCAGACAGTGAAGCATGTTTTACTTCTTTGGTCTGAAAGAGACTATAGAGGGATTTGGGTAACTAGGTAATTCTGAGTACAACATACCATCCCAAGACATATGGAAAGTCCAAGCGCACGATTAAGGTGTCAGAGGACATGCTTCAGTCATCCATCCAAGATTTTGGAGGTTCTTGGGAGAAGTACATACCTATTGTGGTGTTTTACTAAAATAATAGTTTTCATGAAACTATCTAAATTGAACCTTAGGAGGATTTTAATGGTACGCCTTGACGATCACCCCTATGTTTGATGGAGGCATGATATGATTCTATTATAGGTCCTCGTCTTGTCCAGGAGACCACAAAGCAGGTAGAGTTGATTCAAAAAAGGATGGGTACTATGAAATCATGGCTAAAATATTATGCAGATCGATGGAGAGGACATCTGGAGTTTGAGGTCAGAGATTAGGTTTTTATGTGTGTCACACCGAGGTTGGGACATAGGAGGATTTGGATACAGGGAATGAATTTTCCAAGATATGTTTGAAAATTTGAGGTTTTGGGGAGAGTCAAGATGGTTTAATATTTATTGCAGTTACCTTAGAGGTATCAGGCTATACACAACTACATTTAGGTTTCTCAGCTACAACGTTACTTCTCATACCTATCTCATGACTTTCTACCCGAGGAGGTTTTGCTAGAGATGGATGTATCGTTCAAGGAGCATCCTATCCAGATTTTTTATCATAGTGCAAAATTTATATGTGGCTAGTCCATTCCTCTGGTATGAGTGCTATGGTTTCATAGGGGATTACAAGAAGAAACATGGGAGAGGGAGGCCGATGTATGATCGTAGTGGCCAGAGTTGTTTAAGGATTCTTCCTATACACCTCCTTTCAAGGGAAATTCAAGGATGAATTTCTTTAAGGGGGGAAGTTAGTAGGAAGCATGATATTTTTTTAGGTATGAATCTAGTTTTATGGTGTTTTTGATAAAATGAGGAGTTTCTAGAAATTTCATGAGTACACACAGTGTACTTATATGTATATGGCGTATACTCAGTTTTCATGGGAAGTCGTGTGCTAGGCATGTAACGGTCAAACACATGGTCATGTGGGGTGACCGGGAGACCGCCAAAAGTGGGGATCAGTAAATGGAATATACATTCCATGTACATTTAAAATACACATCGTGTAATTTTAAAATACATGAAGTTTATATTCTTTTTATTTCAATAAACACACTAGGGTCATGTCTAATCGATAGAACACCCTCTTTCATGGTATGTCTTGTCCAAGAGCATCTGTGGAAGAAAATTCTTCTCTGAACCCCCAACTCGCCATCTGTTCTCCAAATTGACAGTCTCTGATTGTGTTGGAATCACTACAGTATGCTATTCCTTATTCTAGAGTTCGGTTCCTTATTTCCTCTTCATTTGTGAGATATCATTAGTTGAACCTTTTTAGTGGTTTTTTAGATCTACGATGTTTTAGGGTGATTTAATGTCGGTGGTACAAGTATATCTATTGTACAATGTCGAGGTAGGTGTCTTGTGTCTTCCCATAGTTAGTTATTGAGTTATATATGAAAAAGTTCCCAATACCCTTATTCAGGGTATTGTGTGTTTATGGTTAATATCGTTGTTATTTCTGTTTAGACATTCATTCTTGATTATAGGATTTATGATGGTAAATAGGGTTATTTTCCATTCAATGGATGTGCTTTCTCATGCTTTCTTGATTATGACCATTTGTTCTAGCATTTCCTATTAGGCAATTTTGTTTTCCATGCCTAGTATTGTTAGGTTAGAGTGATTTTTGAAATTCTTTGATATGTTTTAGAATGTTTATCCAAGAAGTTATTAAGGTTTACTATGGATTCCATATACCATTTGTGCACAATTGTTTACACAGGGCAGTGGGATCCTTGTGTAGTAGACGTTAGGAAGAATGGACGCTGAGGGCTTCTCGTAAGTGTCTGTTTACTTTACATTGTAAGACCATATGGGTGATGGATGTATGTGCTCCCTCAGAGTGTTTGTAGTTCTTTTTTGATAAACCATGGGGAGAATTGGACATTGAGTGCTTCCCAAGAGTGTCAATAGTTTATTGATAAAACCCACAAGGGGAATTGACGGTGAGTGCATCCTTAGAGAGTCTTTGCTAAAGCTGAACCGTAGAGGTTAGACCGTGAGTACTTCCCAGAGGGTTTATTTGTTTTAATTGGTTGAACCAGATGGGTTCGACTGTGAGTAAGTCCAAGAGGGTTAATTTTTTTGATTATCTTCTTACTTGATATATGAAATGGAATTCATTTAAACTTTAGGATTGGTTACTTTTGAGTATATCCTTGTCTATTGATTCATTTTTCTTATTGCCTGACATATATATTCACTGACTATTTGGCCAAGATTATGGGGTGGTAGCCTACTGGGATTCATCTCACAACCCATTTGGGTCATTACTTTGGGCCCAAACCGATTATATTTTTGCAAGTCTAGATAAGGTACAACACCCTTCTTGCAATGTCCCGGTTCCGGGTGCCACACAATGGGTGCCTCGAACCTGATTCGCCACCAGACCTCAAGCGCATTTCCCCAATCACCAGATGCTACCGACTAGTACCAAGGCCCAGGTCAGATTGTGGGGAAACTGTGCCCTCCTTTTTCAAAGTGTAGCGCATCAGAATATGAAATTAAACATACAAAAATAGTGGAAGCAAGAACCATTCATATATAACTGAAAGGGATAACTGATAAAAATGGAACCAACAGTCATATATATATGAGAATATGCAGCATGTCACTATTCTATAAAATATCCAGAACATTTTACATGATCAATACAACACAACTGAAGTACAAGGACTGAAAAGAAAAACAGAACAGTCTGCGGCATCGTGAGCCAATGCTCAGTCCCATGCTCTCGTACACCCCAGCAGAAATCAAGTACCTGTATAAGGAACCTTTACCTTATCTACACCTTCAGAAATGTAATCTGTTTTGGCCAAAAATCATGGCCCAAACAGGTTTTGAGAAATATATATCAGAAGGCACCCACCAAAGGCTCGTGCCAACTGTGTGTAAACATGAAACTATAGTGTGTAGTAGAAAAATGAAATAAACTAATCAGTACTCAAAAGTAACTAACTTAACAGTTCTATTGCCATTTAACTATTCATTTAATCCATTTAATATAAGAAAACACCATAGTGCATTTCTATGTAAATAGTCAGCGTCCTCAGACAAGTAAACCCTACCCTCAGGTAATCAGAATCGAACTCGCAGGTATTGCCCTCAGGCGTAATATAAATTTCCCTCAGGCATATGCATTTTCACCCACAAGAATAGAATTGAAGCCCGTAGGCACGAAAGGTTTCCCAGAGGCGAAATACTACATTTCCCTCAGGCTGATCCAGTCATGCCCTCAGGCCATAGGAAGACACCGCCCTCAGGCATAAGTAATCGGGCCATGCCCCACATATAAACATGAACATTACATAAAATTCCTCTCAAGGAAAAAGTAATGCATAATTTAATCATGGCATACCCTCGGGTGTCCTGTCCAAATAGCTTAATAGAGGAACGCACCCCCGGGGTGGTCCTGGATCCAAGCACTGATCCCAAACAGCATTTTAATATCACATTTAATTACCTATAAATTTCTAGGTATTAAAATAGCCACAGCCTCTGCTGAACGACACCCCAAATATGGGTTCATATATCAAAAACACACAAAAACGCACGACATTTGGAAAATAAACACTAATCCACATACCTTATATGCCAACGAGCGCTATACACGAACGCCGATTCCAGAAACGCCCAATTACAATGTAGATCTGATGAAGGAGAAAAACTGCTTAGCCTCAAATAACTCCCGTTAGGAGTATAATTGGTAAGTAACACGCTAGGAGATGAGAGGGCATACCCGCGTGGTTCCAATGTGATTGAAAGAAGTGGGATTAGATTCCATGTGCTCGATTGGCGGATCTCCCAATGTTCGGCCTCCATCTTCCGCTCCTCCCGCCCGGTTCCAAGCCTTCCCTGTGAGAAGGGGAGGCTACTGCCCATTTAAGCGAAAAAAACAAAGTACACGGAATGTACATCCAAGTACACGGCGTGTAATTTCATCATTTAACTCTTCCTCCGGCAGTACCACCTAACTCTTCATCCGTCGACATGAGTACACGGCATGTACTCACGAGTACACAGCGTGTACCGTCTCCCTGCTGGCGGCTGCTCCCCAGCCTTACTGTTTTGGCCTGCCGACTGACTACACAGTGTGTAAAGGACCACTACATTGCATGTAGTCAGTTCTTACACCCTTCTTCATCGATATGACCACACGTCCTGTGTACCCATTCCAAACGGCCAAAAGTAAACAGCGTGTGGAAATGTACACGGCATGTAGATCCAAAATTTGGGATTTTCCCCATTTTCTTTATTTTCTTTAAAACACTTAAGGAAGGGAGCAAAGAAGAAACCCGTACCTCCATGATAAGAACAGGGTTCTTACAAACTTCCCCCCTTAAAGAAATTCGTCCCCGAATTTCCCTTCCAAGGGTGGCGAAGATATAGGTCAGAACAGCTATGGCCACTGAGAACGTACGTCGGTCTCTCGCTCACAGGTTTTGTCCTGCAGTCGACCATGCTGCCATAGCACCCATACGAGAGGAACTGACTGGCCCCAGAAAACCTCCATGCTCCTATCAACGATATGAATCAGATTCTCCTCAAAGGATACATCAATCTGAAGCTCATCCTCTTCTGGTTGAAAGGTGTGAGATTGGTCTGAATGATAGTGACACAACTGAGACACATAGAAGATGCAGTGCATGGCTTAGTACCACTTCGGTAACTGCAACTGATAGGCAACCAGCCCGACTCTCTCCAGAATCACAAATGGCCCCACATACCTCGGTGAAAGTTTACCCTTTCTCCTGATCCGCATGTGTCCCAGCCTCAGTGAAACACGCAAGAAAACCTAATCCCTGACCACAAACTCCAATGGTTGTCTACGGTGATCAACATACGACTTCTGAGGAGACTACGCAATAGCCATCCGCTTCTGAATCAACTGGACCTGCTCTGAAGTCCCTTGTATTATACGTGGTCCCAGTAAAGCTGCCTCACCTGCCTCTGACCAGCATAAAGGTTATCGGCATGGCCTACCATATAAAGCCTCGTATAGTTCGATCTCAATAGTCGTATGAAAACTATTGTTATAGGAAAACTTGACTAGGGGTACATGCTTCTCCCAAGATCCCCCAAAGTCCAGGATTCATGCACGCAACATGTCCTCTAGCACCTGTATTGTATGCTCTGACTGGCCATCAGTCTGAGGGTGGTATGATGTGCTCGGAAGCACCTGTGTACCCAATGCCCTCTGAAAACTCTGCCATAAATAAGACGTAAAACGTGTCTCTCTATGTAAAACAATAGAATGAGGGACCCCATGAAGACGTACGATCTCTCATATATACAGCCTTCCGAGCTCTTCAACACTGAAGGTCTCCATAATCGTCAAAAAGTGAGCTACCTTCCTGATTCTATCCACAACAACCCACATGACAGTATTTCCTCTAGTTTACCTCGGAAACCTTGTCACGAATTCCATCGTGACAGCATCCCATTTCCACTCAGGAATGGATAAATGATGAAACAGTACGGCTGGCCTCTTGTGCTCCGCCTTCACCTACTGACAGGTGGAACACCTCGTAACAAACCCACCTACATCTCTCTTCATACCCGGCCACCAGTACTGACGTCTCACGTCTTGGTACATCTTGGTAACCTCGGGATGAAATTCCCAAGCTGATGTATGAAACTCCCGCATCAGCTCCTCGCGTATATCCCATGGAACCCATACTCGTCCATGGAAACACAGAACCTCATCATCGCCTATCGCCCCTTTGGGAGGAGGGTCCTCACATGCCACCGACTCCCGTAGAACTAGGCCTTTCGAAACAGATAGTTTCCTCATCCCCACTCTGTCCAGGAGGGTAGATGCCACAGCTATCGAGGAAAGATAAGCCTACCCCTATCTGTCGTGCACCTCCAGATGCATCTCAGAGAACAAGGCCATAAGCTTCCACTTACCACTGCCCTCCTACACTGCATGTATCTGAGTCTTCCTTCTCATGGAATCAGCAATCGCATTACCTTTACCAAGTGTATAGGCAAGCTCAAAATCAATGGACTTTAGGTACTCGACCCACCTCCTATGCCTCAGATTTAGGTCACGCTGAGTAAAGATATACTTGAGGCTTTTGTGGTCGGTGAAAACCAAAAAATGCTCTCCCAATAGATAATGTCTCCACAGTGCAACACATACATTACTGTAGCCAACTCGAGATCATGCGTCGGGTAATTCCTCTCATGTGGCCTCAACTGCCGAGACCCATATGCAACAACTCGATTGCCCTGCATCAACACTGATCCCAGCCTAATACCTGATGCATCACAGTAAACTACATAGCTCTTCCCCTGATCTGGGAGTATCAGTATCGGTTCTAATGTCAACCTTCCTTTCAGGTCCTGAAAGGCTGTCTCGCAAGCGTTCGACCAAATGAACTTCACACCCTTCTTAGTCAGACCCGTCAACGGTGCTGCTAAGCTGGTGAAGTCCTGTATGAAGCGTCTGTAGTAACCAGCCATCCTTAATAAAATCCATATCTCAAACACGTTCTTAGGTTGTTCCAAGGAAACTACTACTCTCACCATATCTGGGTCTACTGAAACACCTTCCTCTGAGATAATATGACCCGGGAACTGAATCTAGTCCATCCAAAAGTGGCACTTTGTAATCTTAGCATATAGATTATTCTCTCTCAGTGTACTCAAAACGATCTCAAGATGGGTGGCATGGCCGTGTCAAGTGTGAGAGTACACCAAGATTTCATCCACGAATACTACCACAAAAGAATCTAGATACTGATGGAACACTCGATTAATCGGAGCCATGAAAACTGCTGGCGCGTTCGTGAGTCCGAACAGCATTACCAAGTACTCGTATAGATTATATCTGCTTCGAAAAGCTATGAGCGGTATATCTAATGGTCTCACGCGCAGCTGATGATATCCAGATCTCAAGTAAATCTTCAAGAACACTCGTGCTCCTCAATGTTGATAAAAAAGATCATCTATCCTTGGAAAAGGATATCGGTTCTTAAACGTCAACTGGTAAAACTTCTGATAATCCACACAGAGTCTGAGGGTACTATCCACCTTCTATGAAAAAGGACCGGAGAACCCCATGGAGAAGTACTGGGTCAGATGAAACCCTTCGCCTGTACCTCCTCTAACTGCCTCTTGAGCTCCTACAGCTCAGGTGTATCCATCCTATAAGGAGGAATGGACACTGGTGCTGGTTCTGGCACGATCTCAATAGATAAATCCACCTCTCGCTCCAGAGGTAGTCCTGAAAAGTTGTCCGGGAAGACATCCCTAAAACGATCAACAACTGGAGGGAAATCGGTCTGATGAGTCCCCTGATCATCCAGATACAAACTCCCAATCTGGGCTATGAATCCACCTCTCCCATGATGCTCTGGACCAGCTAGACTTGCTTGAACAACCCTTTCCCACTTGTATAGAAACTCCCCGCCCTCTGGTGACGTGAAACTCACTCTACGATGATAGCAGTCCACAAAGGCTCGAAAGGGAACCATCCTGTCCATCCTGATAATGACGCCATAAGCTGTCATATCTAAGACATATAGGTCCCATAGGAAGTGACACCCGCCAACCTCAAGGGGGAACTCCTTGCACTGATGCACTCTAGCCATTCTAGTCGCCAGTGAAGTGTGTAGCTTCATGATATCAGAAGAAGTAGAATCACAGAGCCCAAGGCTCTCCACAACGGGTACAGATAAGAAACTATGAGTAGCACCCATATCGAAAAGTACTGAAGATAAGACCGAAGCTACTAGAATAGTACCTCTGGCTGTAGAAGGTCCGAGATCCTACTCCTACTGGGTCTGTTGCACTACATATGTCTGCCAGTGCCACGACCGTACGACACTACCTGGCTACCCTGACCTGTCCCGCCCTACTGCCTCTGAGATCCTGGTGTCTGGCTACCACATCCATGACCACTATCTCAACCTGCACGCCCTGATGTATTCCAGTTCCCCGACTTGTAAGAAGTTGCTGGTCCAGCTCCCACATGCGGAGTCTACACAGAACCCCTATCACTAGCCATCAGTGGAAACGCCCTGCAAAAGCGTTGCAGATGACCTAGCATGCCGCAAGCTTGGCACTCCACTGGATCACGTGGACACTACGGTCTCTTGTTCCCCTCTTTACTACACTACTAGCACCTGATCGGACCACATGAAGAAGTTGTCTGGCTGGTAGTGCCTCCCTGAGAGAAATTCATCTGTCTCTTCCTCATTCCAGTAGAAATAGCACCAGTAACTGGTGCTGAACCACACTAGCCCACACCACTAGATTCCAATAGGTTCCTCTCTATAATCAGTGCCTAGTTCACAACAGCATGTACTGAAGAAAACTTGAAAACATTCACTAGTGCTCGAATGTCATAACGAAGACCATCCTAAAAACATCTGGCTCTCAACGTCTCATCACCCACATGCACGGGTGAAAAACGCTGAAGCTCGGTAAAACGACAAGAATATTTCATCACCGACATAGTGTCGTACTGAAGATTCATGAACTCTTGAGCTCTATCTTCCCTCAACATCTCTGGACAAAAGAATTCATAGAAGAATTCCTGAAAATATTCCCACGCCATTTCTCTATGATGCTCTGACTGGGTGGTAACATCCCACCACCTCTTGGCGGAATCACGCAGCATATAAGTCGTGAGCTTGACCCTCCACCCTGGAGGCATCTCAAGATTCTTGAAAATCATCTGCATCGACCCCAACCAAGACTCTGCAGCCTGTGGTCCGCCATCCCCTGAAAACGTAGGCGGATGCTGCTGCTTGAAGATACGAGTCAGCTCGGACATAGATGTGGCAGCCGGCGGTGCTCCTTGAGAGGTCTGCATGAACCGCATAAAGCCTTCACAGAACTGTGCCTCCGCGCCTATGTCCGGCATAACAGCGGGTGCCGCATCTGGCTCTGCTGGAGGATCAACTAGTTGCCCATGGCCCACCATCTCTGGAGTATATTCGTCACCGCTGTCCTAGCGAACAGTGCGCGGTCGTCGAGGCTGCATGGCATAACAAGGTCAAAACACGCCTTAGATTCATGATTATCAATTTCTGAACGTGAAGGAACCACAAAGGGAATAAGAGGAAGAAGGCATTTCAAGATTTGCAAAACAAGACTACACAACGTGTACAATGACTACACGTTGTGTACTTGACTTCCCTTCCCCTGCCCGGGTCCTTTTACACGGCTAAGCCACACAGATCCCATTGAAAAAAACTACACGGCGTGTACGGTGTTATTTTCCAACTGCCTGTGTCGTTTGTGACACGTTCGACTACTCGGCTTGCAACTACACGGCGTGTTACACCCGCACACAGCTTGTACACCACCCCATTTCCCAGCCACACGGTTAATTTAACATGGTCTGTCCTCAGACAAGACTATACGGCGTTTCCCACAGGTACACGGCGTGTTCAAGGAGAAGTGACACCGGCCCGTGTTGTTAGTTACACGGCAGAGTTCCCAGGTCACACTACATGGCGTGTTCATCATTGACACGGTGTTTTCCGTACAGGAGTTCACCGAACCATGTTGTTAGTTACAGGGACAAACTCCAGGTCAACACTACACTGCGTGTACTAAGGCTACACGACATGTTCTCCCCATGCTCTTCCCTTCCCCGTGTCACCACCAACCCAGTTTCTGACACGGGAAGAGACTACACGGCGTATATTCTAGGTACACAGCGTGTACTCAAAAAGTTTATTTTCCTTCCCAAACAGAAGGCCATACATGGCATGTTTAATGTACTACACGGTGTGTATACTGGGTTTCTAGACATTATTCATCAAAAAAATCCCCGAAACTCAGAAAATACCGAAAAAAACACCTAAGTATCAAATTCTGACCCGTGAGGGCCCATACTCCCCAAGAATCAAAGTTTGACATATTATCTGTGTTATAACTAATAAACCGCTCAAGATCCACCAAATTCCGGTCAATGGGGGGCCATACTCCCCAAAAACCAAAGTTTGGCGTCCATTCTATAAAATTCTCACACAAGAAATTACCCTATCACAAGCAGGTATTTATCAAACAGATATCACAACAACATGCTTTTCTAGCACAACAACTATCACAACAACATGCAATTTCTAATGGACTTACATGGCATGGAAACTATGCATGGCATGTGATATCTAGCATGTGCCTATATGATGCATGAGACGGCATACCCTCATCTCATCGGGTTGCAACTAAATAGAACCCAGAGATAAATTATAAACAACACAATATCAAGTGTGTCACCCAACAATGAAAACAAATCAACTGTAAATTTCAAAATCAGTAAAATTGAAACAAGAGGTAAATTAGCATTTCTCTGTACACGGGATAGCTACGCATGGAAATAGCTTATTACCAACTACCATTCATCATATCCCTGACTACGGCTCCAAATAGTAAGTCAAAGAAAAGAACCCCTCTGATACCACTTTGTAACGTCCCGATTCTGGGTGCCACACAACGGGTGCCCCGAACCTGGTTATCCACAAGACCACAAGCGCATTTCCCAAAATTCCAGAGGTTGCTGACTAGCAGCGAGGGCCCAGGTCTGATAGTTGGGAAACTATTCCCTCATTTGTAAAAGTGTAGCAAAGAGAAATACGAAATTAAACATACAACAATAGCGGAAGCAATAACAATTCATATATAACAGAAATGGATAACTTATAAAAAGGGAACCAATAGTCATATATATATATGAGAAGATGCAGCATGTCACTATTCTATAAAACAACCAGAACATGGTACACGATCAATACAATATAACTGAAGTACAATGAAAGAAAATCAAAACAGAACAGTCGGTGGCATCACGAGCCAATGCTCGGTCCCATGCTCTCCTACACCCCAGTAGAAATCAAGTACTTGTATAAGGACCCTTTCCCTTATATACACCTACATAAACGTAATCTTTTTGGGACGAAAAGCATGGCCCAAACAGGGTGTGTGAAATATATCTTAGTAGGAACCAACCAAAGGCCCGTTCCAACTGCGTGTAAACATGCAACAACAGTGTGTAGTAGTAAAATGAAATAAACTAAGCAGTACTCAAAAGTAACTAACATAACAGTTATATTTCCATTTAATTATTCATTTAATCCAGTTAATATAAGAAAACTCCATAGTGCATTTCTAAGTAAACAGTCAGCATTCTCAGACAAGAAAACTTTACCCTCAGGTAATCAGAATCCAACCCGTAGTTATTTCCCTCAGGCGTAACTGAAATTTCCCTCAGGCATACGAAGTGTCACCCTCAGGCACAGAAGTCAATCCCGTAGGCATGAAAGGTTTCCCTCAGGCGAAATAGTACGTTTCCCTCATGCTAATCCAGTCATGCCCTCAGGCCATAGTAAAACACCGCCCTTAGGCATAAGTAACCAGGCCATGCCCACATATAAAAATGTACATTACATACAATTCCTTTCAAGGAAAAATTAATGCATTATTTAAACATGGCATACCCTCGGGTATCCTGGCCAAATGGCTAAACTGAGGAACACACCCCTGGGGTGGTCCTGGATCCAAGAACTGATCCCATACAGCATTTTAATATCACATTTAATTACCTATACAATTATAGGTATTAAAATATCCACGGTCTCAGCCACACGACACCCCAAATTTGGGTTCATATCTCAAAAACACACAAAACCGCACGACAATTGGAAAATATACACCAAGCCGCCAGCCTTATATGCCAACGAGCGCTATACGCGAACGTCGATTCCAGAAACACCCACTTAAGACGTAGATCTGACGAAGAAGAAAAACCTCTTAACCTCAAATAACTCCCATTAGGAGAATAATTGGTAAGCAGCACGCTAGGATAAGAGAGGTATTACCCGCGCGGTTCCAATGTGATCGACAGAAGCGGGATTGGATTCCCGGTGCTCGATCGATGGATCTCCCAAGGTTTGGCCTCCCTCTTTTGCTCCGCCCTCCTGGTTCTTGGACTTCCATGTGAACATGGGAGGCTACTTCCCATTTAAGCGAAAAAAAATTACACGGCATGTAATTCTAAGTACACGGCATGTACTTTCATCATTTAACTATTCTTCTGGCGGCATTACCAAACTGTTCATCTATCGACATGAGTACACGACATGTACTCCCGAGTACACGGCGTGTACCATTTCCCAGCTGGCGGCTGCTCCACCGCCTTACAATTTTGGCCTACCGACTGACTACATGGTGTGTAAAAGACCACTACACGGCGTGTAGTCGGTTCCTACACCCTTCGTCGCCGACATGGCCACATGCCCCGTGTACCCATTCCACACGGCCAAAAGTACACGGCTTGTGGAAAAGTACACGGTGTGTAGTTCCAAACTTTTGGATTTCCCCCATTTTTTTTATTTTCTTTAAAACACTTAAGGAAGGGAGAAAAGAAGAAACTCGTACTTCAAAGATAAGAACCAGGTTCTTACACTTCTTCATCAGGTACTTCATTACTATGGAGTTGGGGAGCATGGGACCAAGATGAGGCTAGTAATGATGTGGAGATATTTACTTTTTTTTCATTTGTACTTTGGTTTAGTACTGTATTCCAGCATTGTGACTTGTTTTTCTGTTTTCCTAGACATATGGGTCATGCATCATTTATATATATATATATATATATATATGTTTTAGTTTATTACTTATTATCATCCACTACTTTTTTATTTCATGTTATTACAACTTCTTCTAGTGTATATCTGTTTATTTCTGCTATGTTGCTTTTCCAATGAGTGCATAGTTTCCCCACTATCACACCCAAGGACCCCGCTTCTATTTGGTAGTATCTAGAATTCACGGAAATACGCTTGTGGTCATGTCAACTACCAGGTATGAGAAACATTTGGGTGGCACCTAGAACCGAGACATTACAAAAAACTAGAAATTAAACCTTATCGTGAAAATGAGAACTCACAAATCCAATGCAAGGACCCATCATTCACAAACAAAAAGGATGATCAGTCCCTAATAGATTATCTTTCTCACCCAACTATTTATTTTTTACATCTTGAAATAATTTATTAATTATTTACAAGTTACAAATAAAGGAAATGTAAGCATCAATCTATAACAATATATCAAAAAATGATCTTAGTATTTATTTCCTATTTAAATATCTAAGATAAGTACCATACTCAGTTAACATGACATTTCAATTTTTATAATCATGCATAATCATGAATATTCTTTCTCCATGTTATCTATCAACTCCATTAATATTATAGAAGATCAATTTCATCTAAACATTAAAATTACATCAATTTCATTAACATCAAAGTACACTAAAAAAATTACACTTATGAAACGTCTTTAATTTATCAATCCAATTAGTTTTTAATTAATTCTGTCTTTATTTTAATAATCAATTTCAACTTTCTACTCTATGAATAAAAAATCCTAAAAAATCATAAAAAAAGAATTCGCATTATCCAGAAAAAAATAGAATCAAACTATTTCCATGGTATAAGCAAAACCATCATCGATATGCGACCACCATAAAATTTCTTAATATGGTTCAACAATTATTTTGCTAGTATAATTTTTTTCCAAAGGGACAATGAGTGATTAACATATAATTTCACATAAATAAATAAATATAAAATTGTACCCCTACCTCAGAAGAAGTCAATGTTCTTCAAACAATAATATAACATATTGAATATCTCCAATAAACAATCATAGAAGAAGATTCATCCATCAATGGACACCATGTCACAACATCTCCAACAAAAAATCAAGAAAATCTCATCAAAAATATGGTAGATGATCCTTTCAGGGACCTAAACCACAGAATCCAAAAACCATTTCTTTATATAAACAAATTGTCATAAGAGACCAAGAATAACATCCTAATTAATTGATTAGTTTAGTGATTTTGGTAAACCAAATACATGAATCTTACCATAATTTTGGAGTACACAAAAATCAACATAATTTTTTTTTTTAAAAAAAAATTATTCTTTCTAGCATATCCTTGCATACTTGTCATAGTAAACATATTAGAATAATGTGGAAATGAAAAAATAATAGGGAGATAAAAATCATTATAATGGATATCATAATACGAATCAATAGTGAATCAGTTATCAGAAACAATATGGAATTGAATGAAACTGAACAAAGGTGACATGTAATAAGGAAAATTACATGGAAGTGTGTCAAATATATGGTAATGTAAATAACTGATACAGATAACATTTAATAAATAAAATGGATATCATAACTTGATAAGTAATACTCATATGGAAGGTAAATAACTAAAAACCATTTCATATAGACAATAAATTGTGAATAAAATTAAATAATTTATTTATAAATTTTGAGAATGTAATGAATAATAATAACTAAATTTTAATGAATGAAATTTTTAATTATTGGATGCGGCGTTTCCTTGATTTTTGGAACCTATACCATCAGGACCATTAACAATATGATTTAAAACATACTATGTAAAATCCATTAACATAGGTGAGCGAACTGATTTGTCCCATGATACTACCGATTCATGAAGAATATTACATAAAATGGTTCCTAACCCATACCATATTAGTCCAAATCATTCCTTATATATAAAATAATTGTTTAATTCATAAATAATTTTCTTTATCAACATTCTGTATTGAGAAAAGAATATGGAATTTTCAATATTTTCACATTTAAAATTAATAGTAAACAACATATGTAAAAATTCTATAATGTTTAGGCACTAATCATATCCATGATAAATTATATTGAATTTTAGGGGAAAGTTAATGTTCGAAGATCTCCAGAATGTGAATAACTCAAGGGGAATTCAATGAATAAAAAATTTATTATTGGAAATAAATTTCAATACTATCCTTGATCAATATTATAATAATCCATACATATGAATAATAAAAATGATATCAATACGATGTACACCCAATGGATTAAGAATAAGGGTCTTTTTGTTTATGAAATAATAATATCTTCAAAACCCTTTTTAAGAAAAATATCATTTTCATTTTCAAAAAATAATTTTTTAAAACAATTTTTTATAAATAATATTATTAGTAAATATTTTTTAAAAAAAATTTATTAAAAATTATCATTATAAATTAGCTAATTATTCCTTGAATAAATGATGGTGGGTAAATACATACAAGTTGTACAAGGTAAATAGAATATTTTTTGAATTTCAAAAATGTTATAAAAGTGTCATGTTTAGAAAAAATAGAGAATATTCCTTTCATTAAATTTCATTGAATAAAAAATGGGAAAAAATTACTTTAATAAATCATTGTAAAAAATTTAAAAAGAAATTTTGAAAAAATTCTCTGTGAAAAAAGTTTTAGAATAAAATATTTATCCAACTAAAGAGCGAAATAAAGTGTGTGTTTTTGAATGAATTTTATAAAATATTTTTTGTACCAATGACTGAAATAGTTGGAATATTACATGAAATTGATCATGAATAACTAGAATAAAAGTTAATTAAATTAATTTCAAAATAATGATCAGCTAATTTCCTTTAATGTAAATCCAACAGTAAATATCCTGAATAAAATGATATTCTGATGTATACTCTTGCTAAGATCATAATGTAGAAGTGAGAATCAAAAAATTAATCAATTATGGGTATAAATTTTATTTCCCCAAAAAAATTTGAAATAAAATAATATAAATAATTTTCATTCACACATTATCATAGAATATTAAAATCAATTATGAAGTAATTAAATGAAATGAAAATAAATTGTGTAATGAAATTCCACACCACTTGATAACATTCAATTCAAATAAACTAAAATGAAACAATTCAAAATGAATAAAAAAATACCCTATAGAATTAAATTTTCATAATATTACAATTCAAGGTGTATTATATAAACCATATAATATTAATTATATGTATTAAATTATAAAATGATTTAATGAAATGAAATTTAGACGAAATCCCTTACCCAACACTTTCCTTTTGGAAATACATTATTTTTACTCTTATATAGTTGATTTATAGTTTCTATTAACTTATAATAGAACCAAAATAATTATAAAATATCCTATATTATTATTTTATAAGTTAATATCATTCTTTTGTTACTAATATTTTATTATTCTGATTGTTTTTCATGTTAAGTGACCTGTTTTTTAGTATGTTTTGTCTTTTTATTTTTTTCTACTCTAACTGTGATCATGAATTGATCATATAAAAAATGTAAAAAAATGAATTAAAATTCAAATATATTTTTAAATATTTATTTATAGTATTCCATTAATTAGCTTGACATGAAATGGAATACATCCTTCCTTGAGACTATAGGTCGTACGTATGCATGCTACTATTCCCATTTTCTTGTTGTATAGAATTAAATAAAGTTAAATAATATATATATATATTGTCACATAAATGAACTTTTTAAAGGTAATTTTCATTTTATTTAAATTATTTATTTGTTGCGGGGGTTTCATATGAATTTTCAAAGGAAAGGATGGGTTTTCTTGATTTGGGACAAACCATGATCCCATATCCATATTTAAAAACAAAATTTGTTTCTTTTATAACTTCTTAATTTTTAACCTTTTTCACCCATTAAACATACCAATTGGCCTCCCTAGACCTATTAAAACCACCATATAAATTGGGACCCCTTAGGAACTGATTATCATTTGGGATTTGGGTGATTTATTTAGGCATCAAGCCAACCCGTGAGCCCAATAAATGTTTTAAATATTTTTTTAATTCTTTCACATCGTATTCATTTTTTACTCTTTTTCTATGATTACACCTCCCACCTAATTCCAAATACAGGATTCTCACCCCCGTCATAAATATTTTCACATTAGAGCTAATTTTCATCACGAGTTATGGAGAACATTATCAGGGATTCTCAAATCGTCCATATTTGATAAATAATTTTATTATTTTATAAAACATTTAATTTTCACTCTTTGTCCTCTATTTCATCCCCCATATGACCTACTCAGTATCATTCGATCCTCCCTAAAATTTTCGGTTACTTAGAGATTCATTATTTGGTGGATTTAGAGTAATTTCTTCAAGATCTCTCAATTAAGTGAGTTTCCTCTCATGTTTCTCCCATTTGCCTTGAGTATTATCCACTTTTCTTGATGTTATAAAATTTCCAGAAGCTACTCTTCATACCTAGGGATTTATTTTGTGACATTTTGGTGAATTCATGGGGATTGTGGATTGATTTCACTTCATTGTGGTGCGGTGGTGGGGAAAATGACGTTTCACATAATGATTTGGAGTTTTTGGCACAAATGATAGGGGAATAAATGTGTAATAATTATGGGATGAGTTAGTTTTCTGTGATTTATATTCTTAGTATTATTTTATACAATTTATTTTGGTGTGAAAATGATATTTTTTTATCATTTGTCAAGAGGCTGGTTTTTATGTGGCATCTTTGTGCAAAGTAAATATTTTTTGTGTGTATTCCATGTTATCGTCATTAGGGATGTTTTATGATTCATGGAATAGTTTTATTAAATGATGTTATGGCTGAAAATTCTGGTTTTATGTGATATTGGTATGATTTTGGTCTTCAATGTGGTTTTTAGAAGTATTTTTTGTGAAGAACAGTGTGACACTAATTGGATTAGTTTTGTGAATGTTCTAAATGTTTTCTTGATTTATTTAAGTGGTGAAACTGTGTTTCCATAATGTTTTGGTATGAGTGTACTTTTGAAATTTTTTATTTTAATGTGAAAGGAAATTTATGTGATGTGTGATAACTTTCAAATGGTGTTAAGAATTTTTAATTGATTTTTTAAGTGTGAAAGAAAGGTGAAACATGTTCTCGGCTGTTTTGGTGTGAGTATGATTTCGAAAATTAATATGAATGAAAAGGGGATCATGTGACATGTATGTGGAATTTTGGGTTCCTTTTTGACTTGTAATTGGTTTATTCATGTGAAAATTTTATTTCAAGGATGGTGGAACTTGATTGAGCATAATAAGGAAAAGTTGAGTATCTTGGTGGGTGGACGTGTACTAGTATGCTAGTGATCTTGTGGGTTTTGGCCACTGTTTCACAGAGAATGTTTTACCATGAAAACTATAACTAAACTATGATGATGATGATGTTTTGGGACCACTAGGTTGTGGTTAGGATCCCTACTAGTGGCTCATGTGAATGAGAACATATATTTTTCTTGTTACTATCACCGAGTACATGTTACCTGGGACCCACCGTGAACTAGTTCCTATGGTTGTTTTCCTATTGGTAGTGATAATTGTATATTTTATACGTACATTCGGTATACTATATTTTTGACTAGATAAATTAGGTATAATTTTCATTCTATTTCAATGTGATGATTTCTTTTAATGTATCCCACTTGAAAACTGTTTTTATTTAAAGTTACATCTTATAGAAATTGTGACTGGCATTTCTAGTTTACAAAACATGCTATATTTTGTCTTATATTGATTATAAGATGAAATTTTTTTTGGTGTCACATATTGGGATTTGTATCACACCATAAATAATCCCATGGTCATATGTAGACTTGGTTATTTTGTAACATGTTTGGGTAATTTTTTTAGTGTCAGTGGTTCTGGTTTATGGAAGTCCTTCTTGCCGTAGTTTCATGGAGAGGGCTTGAGGTCGGTACCCCTTTCAATGAAGAGGTTCTTGGGATGTCCTTTTTGACTTTGATCCTTTTTGTAATCGTCTGTTATTTTTTTGAGATTATTTAAATCATTTATAATTTTTTGTAAAAGTTTTTTTGGTTTGAAAAATCTAGATTTGGTTTATTGGATTCGTTTGTTGTTTTATGTTTATAAACTCGGGTAAATCATTAAAAAATAATTTTTTATACACTCGGGAACCTTTTCAAGCCTATGGGTAATGGGAACGCCCTTAAATCCTTTCCATGGTCTAGGTCGGGTGCCGGTTTTGATGGAGACAAGATATAGCTCGTGAAAAAATGGTATTAGATCGGGGGTCAGGTTTTCTCTCTTAGGTCATGTTATATGGGGAAATGTCTATATTGTATAATGCTTGGGTTTTGGGAATTTTCATTTCACTTATGTGTGGGTTCCTGACCATAAAACCTCGTTACAGGATTCAAGTCACCATGGGAAGTCGGGTTTTATCTATTTCCTTTTTTCATGGGTCATCAATGATTGGAGAAATGAAAAGTGTGCCGGGTCAAAGGTCTCGGTGATCTCTCTAGGCCTAGAAAGACCAGTGGAACAATGGATATTGTCCTAGAACACTCTCTTTTATGGTGAAGTGATCATATTATGACCGCTAACCATATGTCCATGTCAACGACTAGATCTAGTTTCCTCCCACATTGTCTTGTGTCCTTTTGTTTTGGACTCTAGGAAGCAGGGTTTTAAAATTATAAATAATATTTTATTTCAAAAATGTGAACATTTTTTAATTGATTTTCAGTAAAGAGGAAGTGTATTGATTTGTAAAATGGTGAAAATGAATATTCACAACAATTTTTAAATGGTAAATGGTGTGTTTACACCACTTTTAAAAGAATGAATTATGATAGAGTGGGTTTTGAAAATCTATTCCAAATAGATATTTCTGAATTATTGACTACTGTTTTGAGTTGAACTCTGTGTTTTTTTTTCAATTTATTTGAGGGGTTTTAAGAAAAATTTGATTTGGTAAATAGTAATGAATTAGAAAAAAAAATTGAGTCATTGGAACCTTGGTTTAAATATGTAGAGATGTATTTTTCAATGGATGGGTGTTGATGAAAGGGAGTTTTTTTCATAAAACTGGGAGTATTTTTAATTGCGATAAAATATATTGGAAATATTGTATGTCTTGATAGTGTGTTTTTATTTTAATTATTGGGTATTTCTGAAATGTTTTTTAAGATGTAAATTAGGTTTATATTCTGTGGTTAGAGGTTTTGACAAAAAGGGAAGTGTCATGTGAATGTTTTGGTTTTGAAAAGTGGAAGGAATTTTTTATCCTTTGGTATTTCTATGATCTACCACAAGAATGAGGTTATATGGGATGATGGAAGGTTAATGGAATTGATGGATGAGTTTCTGGATGGATATGATGAGGGTGCCTGGTGTGGAACAGAAACATGTATGTGTAAGGCCCAGGGGGTTCAATTGGTGGATATGATAACCTCCAAACCATTTATTTTCAATGTGATTATTTTAAAAGAATACATAATTTCTTGATAACTTATTTAGGGTGGTCTGTCTAATGTGTTTTTGGAAATGTTTTTTATGGGATGATTTGAGTCCAATAACCCCTCTTGTTTGAATGATATTTTGGGTTTGTGTTTGGTTGGTAATATGGGTTAAAGGGGATGTTAGTGGTCTCCATATGAGGAATGTTTTGGGATTCCATTATGGTGGCCCCCTTCAAGGGATTGGATCTGGTTTGTAGTACTTTTTGACCTATAGACCAGCATTATTGAGTCTATGGATTTAATCATAGGATAATTTATGGACCAATTAAGAGTTAATTCATGATTGAAGTGCAACCTATATTATTTCACCATTGGAAGATCCCCCAGTTGATCAATATAAGGAATCTTTCTCTCATGATTTGGTGATTGAGTCTACACCATTTCCTTTCTTGGTTTTTCATATACTCAAGTTGCAGGAGAGTGCTCGTGGAAGGTTGAAGGAGACCTCGGTTTCTTATGTTACCTGATTTGTCAAAGGTGAAAGTAGTCTAGGGTTGTTAGTGTGGATGGTGTCTAAGAGGGACTATGGGTCCTTCGTAGTCTCTTTGAATCCGGGGTTCAGGTTAAACCACCATCATATGTAATCTGGTCATGAGGGGATGTCATGGACACTTTTGGGAATTATGTGTTGTTTGGGGAATTGGAATAATGCCCCTTTCCATGTATTGTTTCTATCAGTCACAATGGTCATGTTAAATGATGCCTTGTGAGGTTATGTGCTCATTTGAATGTAAAGGTGATGTTTTAAAATCTTCTGTGATTCTTCATTTTGTTAGAAGTGTGTCTCATTTTGGGAAATCTCAACATCCTTTGTTTAGAGGAAGGTGTTTCCATATATTTTCATCCGAAGAAACCTGAGGTGATGTGTGTGCATCTTAGAAGACCCTTTTTCCACAAAATGTCATGTTTTAGTAAAGTGAGTATTGGAGTGTGTTATGTCTTGGTAAACCCATCTGGGATTGTGGTGTAGTGTTTTGTAACACTAGAAGATGATGTTCCATTAAAGGGTTTCCAAAGACTGACTGTGAGGCTGATGATGCTTCAATCATAAGATAACCAACCATAGGTCCCGGATTGAAGCTAGTGAGTAGTCAAGGGAAATCCTGGGGACATTCAATCCTTTGGCCTAATTCCAGTTCTCAATATGAATGATGGGAACCGTTTAAACCTCTAGTATTTTCATCATTATCTAGTTGTTCTCCTTCAGTGGAAAGAGGTGGGGTAATATTGTTCCCATATTATCTACTACCTTAATGTTTTTCCTTTGTTTTCCATTTATTTTTTAGAGAAAAGTGTGAAATTTGGTCTAGGAAGATGGAAGCACACAGTTTTCACACAGTTAGTAGTAATCGTGTTCCAACCTAAGGAAAAGTGTGATAAGATACAGCAGCTACCGTGTAGTATTTCTAGGGCTATGCTCCTTGTCCAATGTACCCAGGAAAAGATTCCCCATTGGATAGAAGGCTCCACATGGTCATCCCACAGTTTCCTAAACTGTGCGGACCAACCGTGCAGTCAGGCCAAATCATTAAATTTTGGTGTCTTTTTGTGCTAGCCCATGCTCGTTAGTTACAATGGTTGGTTCTTCGGGTGGGGAGACCCACTAAGAGTCTCATGTAAGTTCTATAATAAACATATTATGGATGTCTACCCATTTTTTGGGGGTACATTCGGGCCTCCCCCTCTTGGTGTCCCAATTCCATTGCGAAAAAAATTTCATTTCCCCCATTGATAGGGATTCTATTGGGGTCTCCCCATACTAGTAACATGGTTTTATCTATAGTGTGGGTTTCTAAAAAGGTTTTCTCATTTGGATTTATTTAACCACAATCTTTAACCATGGGTTAACATTTGGGATTTTATTGCGCCCACCAATTTTTTCAGATTAAGACGGTAGTAACCTTTATCATTTTCAATGTTCGTTCTATGTAAGTTGCTTATATCATGTTCAGATATTGTTTTATGTTTTTAGTTTTGGGATGTAGTTATAAAATTCATAATAGTTTCATGAAATGGAATATTTTTTTTAGTCAGAGAATTATTTCATTTATTGATCAATTGGAGTTGTTTTGGCCTTTGATGGCGAGAAAAACATGGCAAAGGAGTCCATTTTGGCCTTTCGGTTTGGTTTGGATTTTGATTTTAGCCTTGTTGTGGAATTACAAGGGTGGAATGATTTATAGTTTGGAGAATAGTCACATCCATTACTTTTATTAAATTTATTTTTCATTTAATTTCAATTATTTATTTGTTTCTGGGGGGTTACCATGCATTTTTTGGAGGAAAGGATGGGTTTTCACAAATTGGGCCAAACTACGAGCATGTTTCTGTATTTTAAAAAAACATATTTAATAAATCCTTCATTGTTTATCATTTTTTACCCATTACACTTCCCTGTTGGCCCCGTCTAACCTATTAAAACCACCATATCCATTTGGACATCTTAAGAACTCATTATCATTTTTGATCTGGGTGATTTATTTATGCATTAGGTCAACCCAGGATCCTAATTCATGTTTTAAAATTTTATTTTTACTCATTCATATATTATTTATTTTACACCTTTTAGTGATTCCACCTCCCACCCAAATCCAAAAACACGTGGGTCACCCACATTTTTTATTTCATGTTATTGGATCACCATTGCATTGCTGGTTATGGAGAATATTCTAAGTGTTTCTCAAATCATCCATATTTGAGAAGGTAATTTGATTCATTCACAAACCATTAAATTTTTACTCTTTTTCCCCCATTACGGTCCCCACTTGACATAATCATCATCATTTGAGCTTCCCAACTAGTTTTTGATACTCAGATATCATCTTCTAGTGGATTTGGGGAGATTTCTTCAAGATTTATAAATTACGTGAGTTTAATATCATGTTCCTTCCATTTTCATAGGGTTTATTCCACTATTCTTGAGGTTATATAACATCCAAGTTATAGGGTTCATAGATAGCAATTTATTTTGTGTCATTTTGGTTAAATATTTTGGATTATGTCTTGATTTTATATATCGGTGGTGCAGTAGTGGTGGGATTGATGTTTCACACAATGATTTGGTATTTTTGGGACAAATGGTATGTGATTCCATGTTTAATAATTATTATATGAGTTGGTTTTCCATGATTTATATTTTTAGCATGATTTTATTCCATTGTTTTTTGTTAAAAAACTATATCGGGTATCATTTGTTTTGTAGTTGGTTTTTAAGTGTCATTTTTGTGCAAAATGAATATTTTTGGTGTATATTCCATGTTGTGTTCATTGGGGTTATTTTATGATTCATGGAATGGTTTTATTAAAGGATTTTATGGATTATAATTCTATTTTAGGTGATATTGGTATGCTTTTGGTCTTTATTGGGGGTTTTTAGAAGTATTTTATGTGCCAAACATGGTTACACTCCTTGGATTTGTTTTCTGAATGTTTTAAATGGATTATTTATTTATATAAGAGGTGAAACTATTTCGCCAAAATGTTTTTGTAGAAGTGTACTTTTTAAATGGTGTATCTTAATATTAACGAGATTTTATGTCATATTTACAATCTTGGAATGGTTTTGAAAAACTATATAATTGATTTGATGAAGTGTGGAATATAGGTGAAACACATTGTTTGTTGTTTGGTGTGAGTATGATTTACAAAATGAATTTGAATGAAAAGGGTATCATGTTAAATGTGTTTGAGATGATTGGTGTGTGTGTGACTTTTAATTGGAATTTTCATGTACAAATTGCATTTCATGGATTGTGGAGCTTCTTTGAGCTGAAGAGGGAAAACCCGGGTATCTAGGTGGGAGGACGTTAACTATTGTGCTAGTGATCCCAATGGGTTGGGACCCTCTTTCACGTAGCAGGTTTAACGATGACAACACTGACTAAACTATGATGATGATGTTGTTGGGGGAACACAAGGCTATGGTTATGATCCCTACCAGTGGGTGATGTGTACAAGAACAGATGTTTGTATTACTACTTTCACTGAGTACGATGTACCTGGGACCCACATCATTCTAGTGCCTATGGTTGTCTTCCCACTGTTAGTTCTCATTAGATATTTTGTACATAACATTGGAATAAGGTATGTTTGGATGGGGAAATTCAGTAGCATTTTCAATCTATTTAAAGTGTTAATTTCTTTTAATGTATCGAACTTGAAAGCTATTTTTATTTAAATTTTCATATTTTAGAAATTTTAACATGCCTTTTTTGTTTAAAAAATGGAATGGTTTTCTTCTTATAATGATTATCACATGAAATATTTTTTTGGTTGAATCATATTGGGCTATGGCTCGCACCCTACATACACCCATGGGTGTAAGTAGGGTTGGATATTTTGTAGCAGGATTGGGTAAAGCTTTCAGTGCCAGTGGTTCGGGTTTCTAGCAGTCCTTCTCGGTGTAGTGTCATGGAGATGGCTTGAAGGTGGTGAACCATTACCTACAGAGGATCAAGGTCTATATTTGTTTTTGACTATGTTTTTTTTATAGTTTATTATTTTTTTTCTAGATTATGTAATTCAAATATGATTTTTTGTAAAATATGTTTTTGATGGAAAAATCATGATTTTGTTTACTGGATATGTTTATTGTTTTATGTTTATAAACTCTAGTAAATATTTTCCAAATTTCTATTTTTATACCCAGGGACTTGTTCCATCCCATGGGGATGAAAAACACCCTTTGCCCCTTTCCACGAGCCAGGTCAAGTGCCGGTTTGGATTGCGACCAGATTTGGTTTGTGACATACATTTTCTTTACATTATAATTTTTATTTCATATATATATCATATGTTTATTAAAATTATACTTAACTCATTACTTGTAAATAGTTAATGAATTACATCACTTCGCATGTTGGTTTTCCGCCGTACACACGAACAACATTATTGTTTTACCATAAAATGAAAGTATTAAGGTATGTGTAATACAATAATTAGAAAATAATAATGACATCATAAATATCACATATGTAATATATAAATATTATTTTCATCATTATTCTTAACCTTGAATGTTGCAAATGGAAAAAATAACGACAGCGGTATGTGTGGCGGTAGGCAACATTAAAAATAAATAATGATTTCATAACCCATTTGATGGATTTTTATGAAATTTTAGGGAATAAAATTAACATAAAATAATTGAAGAATATGGATTATAGATATTTTATTACACAATAATGATAAAAAATAATTTATGGAGGTTGACAAAGATATAAAATAAAAAAATATTTTAGAAGAACATTACCACTTCTATTGGTATCCTCCATAGATTTGACCTAATAGCTACTTAAGTGGTCATGATGCCAAAAGTAATGATAATTTGATGAGTTGAGGAATGATTGGGATTTATTTGGGTAGGTATTTTCTAATACAATTTTTTTCAACTGATCAAGAAAGGAGGAGAGGGGAGTTGTTTTATAAATGGAGTGATTGGCACTATTTTAATATTTTTAATGATTGAAATCCAGACATGTTTTTCTATGCATATTGTCTACATTAAGGAAAACTTATAGATAATTTAATATCTATGGTTGAAATATGGATAGAATATTGGTTTTGTAAAATATTATTGGTCATTTCCCCCCTTAATTTTAATGTTTACTCCCTTGGTAAACTTGTTTTTTCTATTAATTTCTTTAATTATGATTAACTAATTTAAATAATCATTTCAGTCAACAATTAATTTATAATTTTGAGAAATTATAAATTATTTTTATTTTGAAAATTTAATCCATTTTTAAAAATTAAATTCAAATAATTGGATAAATCTAATTTAAAATTAAGATCACATATGTGATGTAAAACTAGTTTTTTAAAGTGAAAATGTTAAAAAAATTACAAAGTTATTATATATAAATTAAATATAATAATTATTAAAATGAAATAAATTGGATTAATATATTTAGAAATATACTATTGTGACTTTATAACTAGTTAAAAATATAGTTTAGCATTTAAAATTATTCATAAAAAATACAATTTTCAATTAAAATTCATGTGTATACATTATTCATAAAAAAATCATACTTATCAAAAAAATCACCCTAAAATAATTAAATAATATTATTTTAAAAATAATTTTTTTAGTAAAATAATATATTTTTTTAATTTTAAAAATGTATTTTTCCATTAGGTATTCCTTTAAATTGTGGTGAAACTATGGTTAGAAAAATAAGAATTTTTTATGCATAAAAATAGAATTGTTCTTATATCAAGACTGTCTAATATATTTCAACAATGATATTTTTTTATTTAATATATAATATAAAAATTTTACTATGATAACCCAATTATATATATTAATAAATTTATTATTACGAAACACCTTTTGGGAATTTCAATTGATATATTTTTTAAATTTCCATTATATTCATTTTGTTTTTATATTCATTTCTATTGAATTGGTAACCAATTAATTCAAAAATATTATGGTATATGTTAAATAATTCTATTAATATCATCTCATTCTTCATCTAAAAATAATTTTTATTTTAAATAATAATATTAATAGTAGTTTGTAAAATTGGGTAATGCTAGTAATGAATGTTATAGAAGAAACACATTGTTGCGTGAAACAAAAGATAACTCAATTTTCATTGAATTTAATGATATATATTATATTAAATTTATTTAAAATCTTAAATATATAATAATGTATTATGATTTTACATCCCCTTCTACATTTACTTTTGAGTTTTATACACACTATCAAATATGAAGTTCCAATTTTAAAATTGTGGGGTGTTATATTTTTTCCACCTTAAATAAATTTTATCCTAGATATTTCATCCCAATATCAGTAATAAAGGGTTTTAATTTTCCAAATACCATTATTTAAAAAACCACATCATAAAAGGGTAAATAAACCATCATCATAATAAGATAAATATAGAAGTATGAAGGTGATCTTGAATAACAAATAACTAGGATTATATGTAGGAGAACATATTTGAAAATTGGAGATATGGACAAAGAGAAAAAAAATATATATTTATTGACTTAATTGATCACAAAAAATTAAATTCACTATGTAAAGTTGATGGGAACAAAACAATAAATCTAATAGCTGTGATACAGTCATTTTTATAATCATAAATGAGGGTAATAGGATAAAATTTAATTTTAATATCATTTCCCCTAAATTTGAGTAATTATTTTACTATCTAAAAATATAAAGAAATAAAATTAAATGAAAAATTTCTATTTCAAAATAAAACTTTCATCCTTTGGTTTATCTTTGATTAATTTCAATTTTATCTCTTATGACATGAAACAAATATTCAAAAATTATTTTTTTATGCTCGAAGAAAAAAAAATTCCCTTTGAATGGATCATAAGACCCAAATAGAGTGAAAAGTATTTCAGACTACCATTTATAATTTTCCTAAACAAATATTATTAATAAATTAATCTCTAATCCTCAATAAGAATATTACTGGTTTATCATTTATACATATTCATCAATTTTTTTAACTAAAAGTAATGACATATTAGACAGGGCATCATGTAGTCCAGTGGTAGGCATTAAACCCTTGTTATCTATTGGTCATGGGATAAATCCCATCCAACATTCAAGATGTGATGGGTTGTGAAACCTCATATAGGATGTTATTTTTTATACTATATAAATATTGTTCTATTAAATTTCCCAAAAAATAGGATATAAATCCTCAAGATAAGTTAATCATTATAGAACCTTTTTTCTAAATTTAAAACACATTTTTTAGATGTATAATAATTTTACTTCAATTGTGATGACCCGTCCTTGGGGCTCGTGCCGTGACTACCCCAAGCCCGCCTTCCATAGGCCAGGGGTTGGAGACTAGCACCAAGGCGTAAATCCCGGTAAAGGGAAGGCATTGCCTTTGTAAAGTAAACAAGCAACACAGAGTAAGGAAGCGGAAAAAGTAAACACTATGTAAACGCTGGTACAATAGTGAAGTGCGGAAAGGTAAGTGGGCCAGTATACAAACCCAAACTGAAAGTAAAGTATAACTCGAAAGGGAAAACAACAACAGAAAAGTAAAGCCGCAACGCCGATCTGCCCACTAGAAATCCCACCTGAATGGTGGGTACAGATAGCCTCCACAGCTCCTCGGTCCAGTCGTCTGCTCCGAGTACACCCACCCAGTGGTCCACCTCCGGGTATCGTCCTGCTCCGCCAACCTCGACCACGATCAGAACTGTCCATCGTCTGCATCCAACACAATGTAGTGCTAGCATAACCCGTGCAGGGGTGAGTATAAGCTACTCAGTAGGGACCCCGAGACCCCCGAAGGTCTCCCAAATTCCAAAAAGGAAAGATACAATAACGATGTAACAACCGACACTGCTTAGGTATATTCTCAAACATATACCTAAGTAATCAATTCCAATACGCTCCAACCTCCGAGACCAAGTACAACCCAGTCCACACAGGAAAGCATACGTATTCCACACAGGAAAGAAAAACGTAATCCACACAGGATAGCACAACACAATCCACATAGGAAAGCAAACAGGATTCAGCTCACACAGGTATACTTCTTCGAAAGACGATAGATATGATCACTGATCCATCTAATTCGTCGGACCCATAAAGAATCGATAGGTACTAACCCCTGCAATGACCCACATAGGATCTGTAGGCACTGGCTCACACAGAACTGTTGAGCGCTAACCCACACAGGATCGGACCCAGACAGGATCAGACCCACACAGGATCGATAGCACTGATCCACACAGGATCGCTGAGTGCTGTAGTCATCGTCGTCGAATCCACTGAGAATCTCTGCACAGTCGTCGTCGCAGTCACAGTAGCAGTCGCAGCCAGCACTAGGGTTCCTGCACACAGCAAGCTCGTTCGGGAGGGTCTTCTCCATGAGCCGAGAGGCTGATACATCAAATGACACATATTCCAGAGTTGATGTATCCAAAAGTTCCGTAACGTTAACAAGAACTCAACGTCGCAGACGGCGCGTCAATCGGACGCCCGGTCTGAGAGTTATTGGATTTTTCGTCCCAGGGGCCCAGTTGGTTTTTAAGGAAAAACCAACCCGACCGTACTCCACCTGCATCCAAACCTCGGGCGGAGTAAGCCAAAAGATCCGTCTCACTAAGAGAAAACCAACAAGGTCGACGACACATCATTCGGACGTCCGGAGCTTGAGATATGAGTGTTTCCGCTCCGAGGGCCCGGTTGGTTTTGTGTACGAACCAACCCGGCCAAACTCAATGTATTCCGAAACCTTGAGTTCAATATACTGAAACGACCGCCTCATTCCGAAGATCGTGTCGCCGCTGACGGCGCGTCGATCGGAGGTCCGTAGCCCGAGTTATGTGCAGTTGAGCCCAAATGGTCTGAAAACGGGGGTTTCGGGCCCGGACCAACCCGGCCCGAGACCCCCTGGGTTGGACCGAACCTGGTCGAACTGACCTGGGTCCGGGTCGACCCGGCCTGGCACGGCCCGGCCCGGCTGGGCGTGGCCCGGCATGGCAGGCGCGGCCCGGCGACCCGCGCGCTGGGAGTGCCGGTCTGTTGCTCGGCCAAAACGTCTGAGCCGTTTTTGGCTCACCCGAGGGGGCGCTGCCCCTCCTGTTTTCATGCAACCGCAGCCCCGTAATTGGGGGCCACATTGATGGTCGGCTGGGGGAATTAATTCCCCGACTACTCCTCATCCGGCCGGCCCGACCTGGCCGGCCGGTTCCTGCTTAACGGGACCGGCGATGGTCGGTCCCCTTCCAGCTCCGATGTCGGCGGCCCGGTACCGGCCACCGGTCACCCTTCTCCACCGCGGCTTGGAACTGGCCGTGGTATTTTCGGATGTCTCCGACGCGGCGTGATGGCGTCGCGTCCTTGTATTAATTCGCGGAATGGCGCGTCAGCGCCGCGTATTTCTTGACGCCATAATTTCGCGCAGTGCGACGACACCACGCCACTTCCATTTCAATCCAAAAGAATCCAACAAGAAAAATAAGGAGGTGGGTCAGCTGTGTTTGTGCGGTCCGCTGCCACCCCCCCCCCCCTCACGTTAATCGATAGCAGTTAGTTAAATTTCACGAAGAAATTCAGGGAAGTAATCACGAACAAATTAATTAAATACAATCCCCTACCTCGGTTTCAAGAACGGTGCACGTCAACGAGCTGCGGTAGATGAGCGTCGCGGAGGTCGGGCATCGCGGAAAACGAACGTCGATACGGTTGTCGTCGAGGTGTGTCCAAAGAGGAAATGTCGTTAGAGAAGTTCTCCGCGTTCTTCGGCGGAGATGTTCTTCGTTGAAGAACGTTGTTCTTCATCAGAGATGTTCTTCGTTGGATATGAAGAAGATCTTCACGCTTCCCAAATCCTCTCAACGTGGCATAAACTCTAACATTAATAAAATAAGCCCAAGTCATAATTTATTAACACAACTTACCCTTTTGAATTTCAAGAGTTTGAAATTCAATTAACCACACTTAACTCACTTCATTAAAATTACACAAGTTGTCCAATTAAATGAAGGGGAGTTAATGGGGAGTTGAAGAGTTGAAGAATATGAAGGGGTGGGGTTCGTGTGGGCCCCACCACCCTCATAACCTCCCAAGGGAGGTTGGGTAGTTACCCAACTTCCACCAATAGGCTTAAAACAAAAAAGGAAAATAAAAATTCTAGAATAATAATAAATTAACTTCCACATTTTTTATCATCCACACCCGTGATAACGCAACTCCGGAAGAGGAGTTCCTAAGCAATTATCGGCGTTGCGGTTCCATCGGTGCCCTCGGAATTCGATTCCGGGCACCGGTTCAAAAGTTATAAATTCCCGCTCGTTCGTTCACTGAACGTACCTGAGCTAAACTTTGGATAGAAATTTCGGGCACTCCGGGCCTTAGAATCAAGTTCCGTCTGAAACCGCGCTCTTGTAAAATTCCAATGAAAATTAAAAAAAAAATTCCCTTAAATTTTACGGGTCTTTACATTACTCCCACCTCAGGGCTTTACGTCCCCGTAAAGATACATCATAACTAGGGAAAAAAATGAGGGTACTGAGCACGTATCTGAGCCTCCCGCTTCCAAGTGCTCTCCTGGAGGTTCCCGTGCTGCCATCTGATGCGCACTAGAGGAATCGACCATCCACGTAGGACCCGCTTTTGTCGATCTTCGATCTCCACTAGGCCTCCGAAAAAGTATCCCCAACATCAACGTCTCGCTCCCCATGGTCAATGATGTGCGTCGGGTCGTGCATGTATCTCCTCAGCTGAGATACGTGGAAGACGTCGTGCACCCGGTGCAACTGAGGTGGTAGATCCAGGCGATAAGCCACCTCCCCAATCCTGCTGAGGACCTGAAATGGTCCGATGAAGCGTGGAGACAACTTTTCACCTCGGCCAAATCTCTGTAATCCACGTCAAGGTGAGACTCGAGAAAAGACGTGGTCACCATCCTCGAACTCTAGTGGCATACGCCTCCTATCAGCATAAGACTTCTAGAGCCTATGAGCTGTCCTCATCCAATCCTGGATGACCTGGACCTTCTCTGTCATGGCCTGGACCATCTCCGGTCCCACAAGTGCTGACTCCTTAGGGTCTGTCCAGCACAAAGGAGATCTGCAAGGTCTACCGTACAACGCCTCGTACGGTGCCATCCCGATGGTGGAGTGGTAGCTGTTGTTATACGCGAACTCCACCAAGGGTAGGTGGTCCTCCCAGCTGCAACCAAAGTCGAGGACACATGCGAAGAGCATGTCATCGAGAGTCTGAATGGTCCTCTCCGTCTGACCATCCGTCTGAGGGTGAAAGGCCGTGCTCAGACGTAGCTGTGTCCCGAACGCCTCCTGCAACCCCTTCCAAAGCCGGGAAGTAAAGCGAGCATCTCCATCAGAGACGATAGATGATGGCACATCGTGAAGCCATACAATCTCCTGAACGTAAAGACGTCCCAAGCTCTCCACTAAGCCCTGTTCTCTGATGGGTAAGAAGTGAGCCGACTTGGTGAGTCGGTCGATAATCACCCAAATGGAGTCGTGACCTCTGGAAGTGTGTGGAAGTCCAGTAACGAAGTCCATAGATATCCCATCCCACTTCCACTCTGGGACCTCTAAGGGCTGTACCAAGCCTGCTGGTCCCTGGTGCTCAGCCTTCACCTGCTGGCAGATGAGGCATCGAGAAATGAACTCCGCCACAGCCTTCTTCATGCCCGGCCACCAGTGCTGTCGTCTGAGATCCTGGTACATCTTCGCCACTCCAGGATGTACTGCCAAAGGAGAAGTGTGAAACACTCTTAGCACCTCCTCCCGTAAAGCAACTGGTACCAAGGTACGTCCTCTAAAAAGGATGTCGTACTCTTCTTCAAAAGAGAAACCATCAGGTTCCTATCCTGAGGATATTTGTGCACGCTGTGTCTCACAGTCAGTGTCCCCAAGCTGTGCCTCTCTGACCCGCTGCAGTAGTGTAGGAGTGACTGTGAGAGACTGAAGGAAGGCTTCTCCATCTCTATCCATGAAGGATATCTGCAAAGAGGCTAGCTGCTCTGTCGCCTCCTCAAGTAACTGAATGCCCGTCCTCCTACTGAGAGCATCGGCTACCACGTTCCCCTTCCCAGGAGTATAGACTATCACAAAGTCATAGTCCTGGAGGAACTCGAGCCATCTCCACTGCCTTAGATTCAGATCCTTCTGGGAGAAGATGTATCTGAGACTCTGATGGTGAGAAAATACTGTAAAGTGCTCGCCCATCAGATAGTGTCGCTATGTCTTCAGAGCGAAGACCTCTGCTGCTAACTCCAGGTCATGGGTAGCGTAGTTCTGCTCATGCATCCTCAACTGACGTGATCCATAGGCGATCACTACCCTCTCCTGCATCAGGAAACATCCGAGTCTGGTCCCTGATTCATCGCAGTAGACTACGTACCCTACTCCCTCCTCAGGAAACCTCAATATAGGTGCGCTGGTCAATCTCTGTCTCAGCTCCTGGAAGCTCTGCTGACATCTGTCTGACCACACGAAGGGTTTCCCCTTCTTTGTCAAAGCTGAGAGTGGTGCCGCAACTCTGGAGAAATCTGGCACAAATCACTAATAGTATCCAGCTAGACCCAAGAAACTCTGCACCTCTGTCACACTCCTAGATGGATCCCAAGCTAGCACTGCCTCGATCTTCGCAGGATCCACTGCAACTCCCACCTCAGAGATGACGTGCCCCATGAAGTGGACCTCACGTATCCAGAACTGAAACATCGAGATCTTTCCATAATGCTAGTGCTCTCATAGTGTGTCTAGTATAACCCATAAGTGGTAGGCGTGCTCCTCCTCAATCGTCGAGTAAATCAAAATTTCATCGATGAAGACCACGAAAAATCGATCGAGGTATGGATACATGATCCTATTCATGAGGGCCATGAACACTTCTGGAGCATTGGTTATGCCAAAGGGCATAACCAAGAACTCATAGCGGTCATACCGACACCTGAAGGCCATCTTCTGCACGTCCTCGTCTTGAACCTTGAGCTGGTGATAGCCTGACCTGAGGTCTATCTTTGAGAACCACTATGCTCCCATGAGCTGATCAAAGAGGTCATCAATCCTCGATAGCAGATACTTGTTCCTCACTGTCACCTGGTTCAGGAGACGATAGTCGACACAAAGTCGCATGCTCCCGTTCACCTTCTTGGAAAACAATATCAGGGAAGACCAGGGTGAAACACTGGATCGGATGAACCCCTTGCCCTGCAAGTCCTCAAACTGTACCTGCAGCTCTCGAAGCTCGGCGGCAGCCATCCGATATGCTGGAGTCGATATTGGGGTTGTCCCGGGGTACAGGTCAATATAAAATTCTACCTCTCTACGAGGAGGTTGCCCTAGAACGTCATCGGGAAAAACGTCCGCATACTGATCCACCACTATAGGAAAACTAGGACTCCGTATGTCAACTGCTCCTAGGATGAGGCTCGCCAACTGATGAGTGATGGGCTGTCCTCTCCTCTGCGGAAGTCCATCCTGTGCTGCGAAGGCTCCCTTCTTGCCGGTGAAGGTGAACCTGCTTTCGTCGGTGCGTACACATCACACCTTGCGCCTAATACAGTCAATATGTGCATGGAATGTAGACAACCAATCCATGCCCAAGATTACGTCGTAAGTCCTCGACGCTGCAAAAATAAGATCCCAGCCGAAGCTCTCGCCTCCTAGAGTAAGCTCACACTGCCGGCACCAGTGCGTAATCGTCGAGTCTGCTCCCGTAGGAGTCTCTAGCCGCAAGGATCGAGCCAACAGCTCTGTCGGAATCTCCGAGCTCCGAATAAGGGCAGCGGCTATGAAAGAGTGACTCGCTCCTGTTTCTATAAGAACTGTAGCAATGGTGGAATAGACACCGATAGTACCTCGAATCATCTCGGGCGTGCCGTGGTCGTAGGCCTCTGCTGCCTGGAGCTGTGCCTATCTCTGCCCGCCAGCTCCCTGTGGTCGGGGGTGGACCTCCTGGTGGTGGTGGTGGTAGATCCGCAAAGCGTCGCCCACCACCTGCTGCTCGGCCAGCTCCTCTGCATCCTCCGCCTCCTCCCTGTGGACTGCCACGGTCGACCCTCTTCCTCTGCCTCGGTGGACCCTCAACCGTCTGCTGCTCCTCGGAACGGCGGGTCGAGCAGTCACGAGCCATGTGGCTCTCCCCGCCGCATGAGTAGCACTGTCTGCCTCTCGAAAGACTGGCTTCGTGCTGTGTGCCCCGCACTGCTGAGCCAGTGCCCTAAGGTCGTCTTCTTGAGGGTCTGGTCTTCCTGGACCCAAGAGTCATCCGTCGACTGCCTGCGGTAGAATACTCTGCTACGTGCCGCCCTGCGGTGGGTCTCAGTGCTGGTGTAGACTCAGTAAGAAAACTCTCGATCAAAAGGGCTCGCTCCAGTACTCATGTCTGAGTCAGAATGCTGAGGGAGATTAGAGATGCCCTGAACTCGTTTCTCAATCTCTGCTCAAATGTTCGGGCCCGGAAGAATGGGTCTCGTACCATGTCTGTAGAGTAGCGCGAGAGATCGGTAACTCTCACCGAGTACTGGGCGATCGTCATGCTGCCCTGCCGCAGCTGAAGAAGCTCCTGAATGCACACCACACGGAGGGTGGCTGGGATGAACTTCGAGCGGAAGAGACTCTCAAAGTCCGTATAGAGAAGAGATGTCTCATCGTGCACCTAGAGCATCAAGCTTCACCATATGCCTCCTGCTGCGTGTAGTAATCTCGCCGCGAGGATCACCATGAGGTCTGCTGGTGTCCTCACTAACCTGAAAACTCTCACCACTGCCTCCAGCCAGTCCTCAGCTGTCTGGGGATCCGTCTCCCTGCGGAACCTGGGCGGTCGCTGGCATTGGAACTAATGCAGTGCACTGAGGCGATGTGCATCGTCAGCAGCTAGTGCTGGAAGCATCGGTGGCTCGGCGGGTAGAGCTACCGCCGGTGCCACTGCTGACAAAGGGCTCTGCACCGAGGCCTCGTCACTCGGTGGGCTATCGTCACGCTCGACTCTCCGAACCCTAGCTGGTTGCCTTCGTGTGGCCATCCTGAAAAGGAAACAGGTGTGCCACGGTCAGAACAGTATACCTGGGGAGCTGATACAAAGTAATCACAAAGAAAACTTGAAACACACACGCAATCAATGTTTTCGTGCATTAAGTTAGAAATCAGAAGTTAGGGTCCTGGTTTACGGATACGTCGGCCGCCGCACCAACATTGGACTCCTTAGACTAATAACCACACCCAATACACTTAACACTATTGCTTCACATAGAAAAGATTAGAGTCCAAAGTTCTGTGGTAGAACCGAACTCCTTTGATACCAATTTGTCACGACCCATCCTCGGGGCCCGTGCAGTGACTACCCCAAGCCCGCCTTCCATAGGCCAGGGGCTGGCGACTAGCACCGAGGCGTAAATCCCGGTAAAGGAAAGACGTTGCCATTGTAATGTAAACCAGCACCACAGAGTAAGCCAGGGGAAAAAGTAAACACTAAGTAAAAGATGGTACAAGAGTGAAGTGTGGAAAAGTAAGTGGGCCAATATACACCCCCAAATTGAATGTAAAGTACAACTCGAAAGGGAAAACAACAACAGAAAAGTAAAGATGCAACGCCGAGCTGCCCACTCGAAATCCCACTAGAAGGGTGTGTACAGATAGCCTCCACAGCTCCTCGGTCCAGCCGTCCGCTCCGAGTACACCCGCCCAGTGGTCCACCACCAGGTACCGTCTTGCTCCGCCAACCTCGACCACGATCAGCGTTGTCCTTCGTCTGCAACCAACACAACGTAGTGCGGGAATAGCCCGTGCAGGGGTAAGTATAAGCTACTCAGTAGGGACCCCGAGACCCCTGAAGGTCTCCCAAATTCCACAAAGGAAAGATACAATCACGAAGTAACAGCTGACACTGCTTAGGTATATGCCCATACATATACCTAAGTCATCAATTCCAATACTCTCCAACCTCTGAGCCCAAATACATCCCAGTCCACACAGGAAAGCATACGTATTCCACACAGGAAAGAAAAACGTAATCCACACAAGATAGAATAACACAATCCACATAGGAAAGCAAACAGGATTCATCTCACACAGGTATACTTCTTCGAAAGACGATAGAGATGATCATTGATCCATCTAAGTCGTCGGACCCACAAAGGATCGATAGGTACTAACCCCCGCAATGACCCACATAGGATCGGACCCACACAGGATCTATAGGCGCTGGCTCACACAGAACCGCTAAGCGTTGACCAACACAGGATCAGACCCACACAGGATCGATAGCACTGATCCACACAGGATCGCTGAGTGCTGTAGTAGTTGTCGGCGAATCCACTGAGGATCTCTGCACAGTCGTCGTCGCAATCACAGTAGTAGTCGCAGCCAGCACTAGGGTTCCCGCACATAGCAAGCTCGTTCGGGAGGGTCCACTCCATGAGACGAGAGGCTGATACATCAACTGACACATAGTCCGGAGTTGATGTATCCAAAAGTTCTGTAACGTCAACAGGAACTCAACGTCATAGACGGCACGTCAATCGGATGCCCGGTCCGAGAGTTATTGGCTTTTCGTCCTAGGGCCTGGTTAGTTTTTATTGCAAAACCAACCCGACCGTACTCCACCTACGTCCAAACCTCGGGCGGAGTAAGCCAAAATATCCGTCTCACTAAGAGGAAACCAACAAGGTCGACGGCATGTCATTCGGACGTCCGAAGATTGAGATATGAGTGTTTCCGCTCCGAGGGCCCGGTTGGTTTCGTGTACGAACCAACCCGGCTGAACTCAATGTATTCCGAAACCTTGAGTGCGATATACCAAAACGACTGCCTCGTTCCAAGGATCATGTCTCCACTGACAGCGCATCGATCGAAGTTTCGTATCCCGGGTTATGGGTAATTGAGTCCAAACGGTCCGAAAACGGGGGTTTCGGGCCCGGACCGACCCGGCCCTAGAACCCCTGGGTCGGCCAGAACTGGGTCGACCCGGCCTGGCACGGCCCGGCCCGGCTGGGTGCGGCCCAGCCCGACAGGCCTGGCCCGGACCGGTGACCCGCGCGCTGGGCGCGCCGGTCGGTTGCTCGGCCAAAACGGCTGAGCCGTTTTTGGCTCACGCGGGGGGTGGGGGGGGGGGGGGGCGCAGCCCCTCCCGTTTTCTTGCAACTGCGGCCCCTTAATTGGGGGCCACATTGATGGCTGGACAGGGGAATTATTTCCCCCGGCTATTCCTCGTCTGGCCGGCCCGACCTGACCGGCCGGTTCCTACTTAACGGGACCGGTGATGGCCGGTCCCCTTCCAGCTCCGACGTCGGCGGCCCTGTATTGGCCGCCGGTCACCCTGCTCCGCCGCGGCCCCGGTACCGGCCGCCGTATTTTCAGATGTCTCCGACACGGCGCGATGGCATCGCGTCCTTGTACTAATTCGCGGCGTGGCGCGTCGACGCCGCATATTTCTTGCCGCAATAATTCCGCGTGGTGTGACGGCACCGCGCCACTTCCATTTCAATCCAAAATAATCCAACTAGAAAAATAAGGAGGTGGGTTGGCCGTGTTTGTGCGGTCCCCCCCCCCCCCCCCCCCGTCACGTTAATCGATAGCAGTTGGTTAAATTTCAAGAAAAATATCAGGGAAGTAATCACGAACAAATTAATTAAATACAATCCCCTACCTCGGATTCAAGAACGGTGCACGTCAACGAGCTGCAGAAGATGAGCGTTGAGGAGGTCGGGCGTCGTGGAAAATGAACGTCGATACCATTGTCGTCGATGTGCGTCCGAAGAGGAAACGTCATTGGAGAAGTTCTCCTTGTTCTTCGGCGGAGATGTTCTTTATTGAAGAACGTTGTTCTTCGTCGGAGATGTTCTTCGTTGGATATGAATAAGATCATCATGCTTCCCAAATCCTCTCAAAGTGGCATAAACTCTAACATTAATAAAATAAGCCCAAGTCTTAATTTATTAACACAACTTACCCTTTTGTATTTCAATAGTTTGAAATTCAATTAACCACACTTAACTCACTTCATTAAAATTACACAAGTTGTCAAATTAAATGAAGGGGAGTTAATGGGGAGTTGAAGAGTTGAAGAATATGAAGGGGTGTGGTTCGTGTGGGCCCCAACACCCTCATAACCTCCCAAGGGAGGTTGGGTAGTTACCCAACTTCCACCCATAGCCTTAAAACACAAAAGGAAAATAAACATTGTAGAATAATAATAAATTAACTTCCACAATTTTTATCATCCACACCCGTGATAACGCAACTCCGGAACAGGAGTTCCTAAGAAATTACCGGCGCTGCGGTTCCATCGGTGCCCTCGGAATTCGATTCCGGGCACCGGTTCGAAAGTTAGAAATTCCCGCTCGTTCGTTCACTGAACGTACCCGAGCTAAACTTCGGATAGAAATTTCGGGCACTCCGGTCCTCGGAATCAAGTGTCGTCTGAAACCGCGCTCTTGTAAAATTCCAAAGAAAATTAATAAAAAAATTTCCCTTGAATTTTATGGGTCTTTACAGCAATGTTATTATAATTTCATTAAGTTAAATATTTTATTAAAATTTTACTAATTTCATTAAAAGTATTTCTATAAATACAATGTAATTATTCCTCAAATGAATTTTCCATTAAAAAACTGTCTTCCATAAATTTCACTAAAATGTCCTTATTATTATTTGATTCATAAGAATATGTTATTATAACTTTGAACATATGATAAATTATAATCACATTAATAGTGATGGTTTCCATAAATTATATTAAAATTAATATATAACCTATTATAAAATTTAAGTTAATCCAATGGTGTTACATGATTATTTTAACCAAAACCCTATTGGTAAAACAGTTCAAAATTTGTTTTCATGAATAAAATTGCATACGTAATAAATCAGTTTTATTTACACTCAGGTAAATTCATGTCCAAGGGGTTACCCAATACAATATGTAATTTATTCATATAGATCCTTACATTCCCATATTTAAGATATCGTACTACAAATTGATATTCTACAAAAGATTCATTTCTATAAACCATACTCTTTATTTTTCCTCACCAATTATTTTATCTATTACTCTATTTTAAAAACATAAATTATTTCCCTAGTCCACTGAGAAAAATTCCTAGGTGAAACCTTCCAAATTTTATACATGATGGAAGATGATTTTTCTTTTCCACGTGGTCTCCTCTACTCGACCATTTAGAAAACCCCATCGGTCTGTTCATTATTGAGATTGGGAGTGTGTTAAGGTATTTGTTTTTAAAAATAATTCAGAAAAAATAATTAGGCGTTAACATGATATTATTCACTATTATAAACCTCCCATTTTGTAACTCTTTTCACCACCTTGTCTTTCATGTTTAAGTTTATCATGATTCATCTGGTTTCCAATAATTGACTAAAACTAGAATGAACAGTGTGAGAAACAATTATCTTAAAAAAATACTATATAATAATTTTTAGGATGTCTAAACCATAGAACATTACTCTCAATATAATATATCTTAGACTTAAACTAGGTCATTTATTTTCAACATCTATTCATGTACATTTTAACAGCTTGGAAAGAAAATTTGAATTATTCAAAAACATATCCATTGGGAATGAAAAACCAGGTGTGTATTAAGGCCTATTGTCAAAAATCAAGTGATGATTAGGTAAATCAAAATATTCCCTTTTTATTTTAATTACCCCTATGAACATATGTGACCGAACCACATCTTTTTTTATTATCTAGACAATGAGGTATTTCTTGGAAGACCAACATAATCTCTTCCATAGCAAAACATTATGATGTTATTCAACAATTACCCTCAAATTCAATCATATGTTTATTTTACCTAAAATCTGATTTAAAAAATCTATTTGTCAAGGATTATACTAAACCATCTCTGATGCCAGCTATAGTCTCCTGGAACCTAGAATCCTGAAGAATTCGCATGCCAATATTACATTGGAATAAGATACAAGGAATCACTTCCCAATGTACCTATCAGTTTAGTAATGTTATTAAAATAGAATCATGCACGAGTCTTAAATTATATTTAGAATACAAAAATTAATTAGTTTTAAATAACAACATTAAATATAGCATATTCTTACAAATTAGTCATAGTAAACATTAGGGAATCAAATGATATTGAAACAAAATAAGGGTGAGATGAAAATCTGTGTACGGGTTAAATATAGAAGAAGAAATAATAAAACTATAAACATAATCAATATGTAAATCTATATAACAGAACAAAAATTCCATAGAATTAATAAACATAGAATCTCAATTTTAAACAATAAGGAATTGTATATTACTAAAAACACATTCCATTTAATCAATAAGTTGAATAACATAATTGGATACAACATAATCAATATGGGAATGTAAATAACTCAAAACCATATTGTTTAATCAGTAAATTGAAAATGAAATGTATTAATGGATTTTTTAATAGTGAGATTCTCATATATAATAATAATTGAAATTTAATGAACATAATCATTAATTATTAGAAACCGTGTTTCCATGATATATGGAACCTATAATGTCATGTCCTTTCATAAAATGGTTTAAATCATATTGGTTGAAAACCCATTAGATGAGGCTAGAAAAATGACTCCACCCATTAGACTAATAATTCATCGAGGGGATTACATTAATTGGTCTCCAACCCATTTCATAGCAGTCTAATCTATTCCTCATATATAGAATAATTCATTTAATTCATAAACAATGGAAATTAACAAATTTTCAATATTGTGTAGTGATTAAATATTAATCAATTCTCCACTGGTTAACAATAAAAGTAAATATGGTATTTAAATATAGTACATTGTTTTGAAAATAATAAAATCCATGATAAGTTAGATAGATGTTGTAACGACCCAAAGTTTCATTAATGGAAAATCCCTCTTGATCCAGTTAAATGTTTCTTTATGAAAAATGTTTTTATAAGATGTCAACTTCTTTATGTTTTACGTTAAGATTTATGACCGTTACTTTTATAGCCGTTGAACAGTGATCATCTGGGTAGTTTAAATATAAGTCTTTAACGAACCAATTTTCTACTCAGACAAAGGAAGCGATGGCCTCATCCAGTAGAATTTCCCCTTACGAAGCCCATTTGTCGGAGCTCGGAAAGGAGGTGGCGTCTTTGGGCTTTTCCCTTGACCAAGCCCAAGCTGAGCTTCATCAAGTCAAGCTCGAACGTGATCGTCTACGGGAAAAACGGAAGTTGATAGAGATTACCACCCGAGCGATGTTATCCGAGCAACACCAAGATTCTGTCACCATCGCACACCTTACCCTTAGGTCTTATGCGGCTATTTTAAGGGGTTATGTAACAAATAAGTAGCACCATGTTCATGTACATTATTTTGTATATAATAATGAATATAATTTCTAGTCATTTTTGATGCATTGTAATTAGTTTTTAAAGTACAAATGATGTTTTTAGTTATTATTTAATTAAGAATTATATTTTATTAAATTAAAGGATTTTTGAATTAAATAATATTTTAATAAAATATTATTATTAATATTAAATTAATTTTTATTAAATATAAATGATCTTATAATTTTATGAATGCAATTAAAATTTTTATCAAGGTTTGAAAGCCATTTCTGTCAAAACCCGTGAATTTTTTTATAAATGTCGGTTTTTATTTTAAAAGTGAAAATTCACATATTTAGAAAATTATTTAGATAAAATAAATATTATTTTTGGAATCAGGACGTCGAAATTATCCAACGGTGAATTTTTCATAATTTTCTGAGACAGTCAAATTTTTGGGTAAAAATTAAATACCATTTAAATATATAATGTGTTTTGTGACATCATAATGACCCAATGGTGATGTAATAAAATACCATAATCCTTATGTTCGGCCAATATGTTTTTTATCATTAAAATAATGAGGTTTTGGGTTTGTTTGACTCACTTTTCAAAGCATTAATGGAGCCCTCAAGACTTATTCAACACTTTTCCTTTTTAAATTAATTTCCATGGGAGTGTGACTCACCTCCACATAAGCAACCCTAATTTTTTAATAAGTTCGGACCTTGGCCTTGTAAAATATTGTTTTCCTCTTTCCTTTTCCAGAAACCATGGGCAAATACCATGGGATGGTTTGTGGTTTGGATTATTTTAATATAAGGGGTCCCAAACCTAAATAATAAAGAATTCTCTCACCTTTCCTATATAAACCCACCCAAGCTCCCACTTCCTCCTCACCCAAAGCCCTTGAAGTTCGTCCAACCTCTGCCCTACTCTCTCTAGAATCCTCTCAAGGTTCCCCATGCTCCCAAGAAGCCTCTCACAAGCCTCTCTCTAGCCTTTGGAAGCACACTTCCAAGTAAGGGTTTTTCTTCCTTTCTCATTTTTTTGTCAATTTTATTTAAGTTGTATTTCCCTTTTTATTTCAATTATGAATGTTGGGGTATGGTTTCGCACCTCCCCCATACTTCCCTCTTATTGTTTGAATGATGGGAGAACCCTTTCTCTCTCATTAAATGCCTCCCATGTACACCCGTTACTATGCCGAAATTCCAAAAGGAACTTCTCTCTCTTCTTTTACATTCAAGCAATACTTTTGTATCATGAATCTAAATTCCATTTCTATTGTTGGGACATGTATATATATGATCTCCTTACTGTCCATTACATGTAAATATGATGAGGAACCCATTTCTCTCTCATCAACCTTTTTTATGAATTCTTATGTCACGCCGTTACGCTGCCGAAATCGCACCAATTTTCTAAGCCAATGTCTCTGTGTAGTGAATACCATGCCCATTTCTCCATCAAGGGTATTCACCTTTATGCACATATACGTATTGATTGTAAAGTTTCATGTATGAATTCCACATTCCTTTATTGTGGAAGAAATGATTATGTTTTATGAATCCATGTTTTATGATCCATGTGGCACAATTATGCATGAAATGAAATGTTTAAGAAGGGTGCGCCCTGATAGCGCTCCAATGCATTGGGTAAAGTATAGTATCATGATACGTCATGTGCAATGAGTGTTGACTCATGCTAATTCAAGTGCAACGAGGGTTTACTCGTGCTTCAAGTGCAATGAGGGTTTACTCATGCTCCATGTGCAATGAGCCTTGGCTCATGCTAATTCAATGTTAAGTGTTGTTGCCACATTTCCATGTTATGATTATCATGCTTTATCATGCCTTTATGTTCATGTTTCTCTTATGCTCTATTGATATGCCTATTGCCTAACATGTATTGTACTCCTCATGTTATTCATTATGTACTCCCTTACTGGGCTTTATAGCTCACCCTTTTCTTATGCATGTCCTCAGGTTATCCCATGCAATGCTAAGTACGAAGGAATGTAGTGGTCATGTAAAGGAAGTTTTCAATAAGGATGTTGTATTTCAAGTTTAAAGTTTTTATGTAATGATCCTAAGCCCCGAAGACACTAAACATCTCGATCTTCTTTGTTGTATCAAGTGAAGTTTTATGTAATAAAGCATGTTTAAGTTGTAATAAAAAGCAGGGTTGTCATAGTTGGTATCAGAGGATAGGTTTAGTTATTTTTGGGATTAGGAAACCCTAGTAAAGCCTTAGATACAAGACTAAGCATAATAAAAACATCCCTAAGTTTTGGTAAATACTAAGTAAGTGTTTTATCAAACAAATACATCCCTGTCTGGATACGAGCAGGTAGAGGCGGCTCTGGCACAGATGTATCCTAGGGGTAAAACCCGAAAACACCGCTTTGAGCTAGACTCGAACGGGAACTGGTGCACGACAACGGGCCTTTCTGCACTCTTGGTTACGACACTCCCGGGGGATATGTTTTGATAAATTCACAATCTTAGTATGAACCCTTATTAAGGGAAAAATTCCCCTAAGAATATATGTTAGAAGGAAGATCATGAAAAGCCTGGATTGAATCCTATAGACTCATGAGTTAAAGAGATTAAAGTTTATTTATAAGTCATCAACTTTTGTCTTTGGATTACCCTTTATGTGTTACCCCTAACTTTCCTTTTATTCCAGCCAATGGCCGGTAATAGGAGAACTCGGGCTAACAACCGTTGTGAAGATCAGTGTGATGATTGTACTTATGAGATGCCCAATCCAATGGGAGCGGGAATCGTGAACTTTGTCACGCTTCTCTCTCAGCTAACTCAAGTTTTGAATAGAAACACTGTTCAAGAGGAACGTTCAACCCCCCCTAAGAAAGAACAAGTCGCTATTGAAAGCTTCATGAGACAAAGGCCTCCTACTTTTAGTGGATCATCCGATCCCACGATTGCTGAACAATGGATCAACTCCATTGAAAAGATATTCTCCATCCTCCAATGCTCTGAAAAGGAGAAGGTTCTCCTGGAGGCTTATCGTATGGAGGGTGAAGCTGATCAATGGTGGACGTTGATCAAAAATACGAAGCCTGAGGAGGAGATCGAGGCTTTGGAATGGAAGGTATTCCGGAAGATGTTTTTCGATAAATATTTTCCACGCACCATCCGTCTTAAGATGGAAAGGGACTTCCTTTCCCTCAAGCAGAAAGATGAGGAATCTGTGGGAGCGTACGAGGCAAACTTCACAAGGCTTGCACGATACGCTTCTGGCTTTGTCGTTACCCCCGAATGCAAGGTTGACCGCTTCTTTGGTGGGCTGAAGCCTAGCTTTCGGAAAGCATTAGCGATCCGTGACTTCGACAGCTATGAGGAAATTGTCCGATGTGCCCTCAAGGTTGAAATGGAGATCGGAGAATCACAGGGGTATCATGGGGACAAGAAGAGGAAGGTGGACTTCAATGCTGGTGGTCCGATGGATAAATCCAACGGCGCTAAGAAATTCCAGCACCCCACTTGCCAAAAGTGTGGAAAGAAGCACCCTGGAAATTGCCTTAGGGGGACAAGAAAATGCTTCAAGTGTGGAAGAGAAGGGCACCTAGCTGTTAACTGTCAGCAAGAAGGACCCGCGGCTGCGACGGAGGGGAGGAACGCTCCGTTCGAACCTCAACGCGTTGTTCAATGCTTCAAATGCAAAGAACCGGGTCATTTTGCGAATCAATGCCCTAATCCAAGGGTTATCGGAGGCAATCAACAACCTCCAAGACAGCAAGGAAGAGCTTTTGCCATCACTTCTGCCGAAGTGAACCCCGACAACGAAGTGGTGACAGGTACGCTAGTTATTCATTCAAGAATAGCGAACATACTTTTTGATTCAGGTTCTACGCATTCTTTTATATCTCAAAAGTTTAGTAGAATGATCCCTGCACCACCACAAATCATGGAAGTAAAGATGTTAGTGAGTACGGAAAATGGGGCAATCATTGCATCCCATGAGTATAATTCCTCCCCTGTTATAATCTGTGGATTGAATTTCCCAGCGAACCTCGTCATACTCCCTTTGGTGGAATTTGATGCAATTCTTGGCATGGATTGGCTTTCCTTATATAGAGCCAACATAAATTGTCGGGAGAGGGAAATCACACTCCATATGGAGAATCGACCCCCGATTCTTTACAAGTGTCAGGAGGAAGATGAATCTCCTTTAGCTCCATTATCTCAAGCATGAATATTACTGCCTTATGAGCACGCATATCTGGCTCAGATGATTGAGTCCAAGTAGGAAACCACCCTTGAAGAAATGCATATTGTGAGAGAATTCGCTGAAGTATTTCCCGAGGAACTTCCTGGTCTTCCTCCAAGAAGAGATGTTGAGTTCTCAATTGAACTTATACCCGGGGCGCTACCAATATCCAAGACTCCATATAGAATGGCTGTGGTTGAGCTTGAAGAACTGAAGAAACAACTACAGGAGAATCTGGATAAAGGGTTTATACGCCCAAGTGCATCACCATGGGGTGCACCAGTCCTCTTCGTCAAGAAGAAGGATGGGTCAATGCGGCTTTGCATCGATTATCGTGAACTTAACAAAATCACGATAAAGAACAAGTATCCTCTCCCAAGAATCGATGACTTGTTTGATCATCTGCGTGGAGCACAATACTTCTCCAAGGTCGACTTGCGGTCGGGATATTATCAAGTAAGGGTGAAGAAGGAAGATATCCCCAAGACTGCTTTTCGTACAAGGTACGGGCACTATGAATTCATAGTAATGCCTTTTGGACTCACCAATGCTCCAGAAATATTCATGGACTTTATGAATAGAGTCTTTAGAGATTACCTAGATAAATTTGTGGTAGTCTTTATAGATGATATTCTAATATACTCCAAAACCAAGGAGGACCATGAGGAGCATTTAAGAACTGTACTGGAGACTTTGCGCAAGGAGAAGCTCTATGCCAAGTACAGCAAGTGTGAGTTCTGGTTGAAGGAGGTCTCATTCTTGGGCCATATCATCACAAGCAATGGGATATCTGTGGACCCCTCCAAAACAGATGCAATTGAGGGATGGCCGAGGCCAACATCGGTAACTGATATCCGTAGCTTCTTGGGGTTGGCTGGATATTATCGACGATTTGTGAGAAATTTCTCACGATTGTCCAACCCTCTTACCAAGCTAACTCTAAAGGGAGTAAAGTTTGCTTGGAGTGATGAATGCGAAGAAAGCTTCAAGGAGTTGAAAAGGAGGCTTATCACTTCACCTGTGCTCACTTTACCCACAAGTGGGGAGATTTTTGTGGTTTTCAGTGATGCTTCGAAGAAGGGCTTAGGATGTGTGTTGATGCAGAATGATAAAGTGATATCATATGCCTCAAGACAGTTGAAAATCCATGAGCGAAACTATCCAACGCATGATCTGGAGTTGGCGGCGGTAATCTTTGCCTTGAAAATCTGGCGGCATTATCTCTATGGAGAGAAATGTGAGATATATACTGACCACAAGAGTCTTAAATATATATTCACACAGAAAGAGCTTAATATGCGCCAGAGAAGATGGATAGAGCTCATAAAGGATTATGACTGTTCAATACATTACCACCCTGGGAAGGCGAACAAGGTAGCGGATGCCCTAAGTAGAAAGGATCCAGCAATTCTATCAATGATGAGAATTGAGAAGGATCCAATATTCTTAGACTTGATGAAGATGGACGTGGGAATCATAAAGAAGGGAACATCATCAATCCTTTCACAAATTATTTCTCAACCATCTCTTTTGGAAAGGTTAAAGGATGCTCAAAAGGATGATGCGAGAATCCAAGAAAAAGTGGAAGCTATCAAAAAGGGAAAATCCTCAGAGTTTAATGTTAATGAAGAAGGAATTGTGCGGTTTGGGAAAAGACTATGTGTCCCACCAAGTTCGGAGCTGAAGAAGGAACTTTTGGATGATGCACATAGTTCAAATTTCTCTATTCACCCAGGGAGCACAAAGATGTATCGAGATCTCCGAGAAAACTTTTGGTGGGATAATATGAAGAAGGAGATCGCCGAATATACATCAAAGTGCCTGGTGTGTCAGCAAGTGAAGGCAGAGAGGCAGAAGTCTAAGGGGATGATGCAACCATTGCCCATACCAGAATGGAAATGGGAGAACATCACTATGGACTTCGTCACTGGACTTCCAAGGACATCCAAAAGCAACAATGCAATCTGGGTTATTGTGGATCGTCTTACAAAGACTGCACACTTCATTGCTATTCGAGAGGATTTCACTTTGGATCAACTGGCACAGATATATATCAGGGAAGTGGTACGGTTTCATGGAGTACCACTATCTATTGTGTCTGACCGAGATCCAAGATTTACCTCTAAGTTTTGGAAGAGTCTTCAACATGCTCTGAATACTGAACTGAACTTCAGTACGGCCTATCATCCTCAAACTGATGGCCAATCCGAGCGGACTATCCAAACACTTGAGGATATGTTGAGAGCGTGCTCAATGGACTTTAAAGGAGGATGGGATCAACATCTTCCTCTAGTTGAGTTCTCTTATAATAATAGTTTCCACTCGAGCATCCAAATGGCACCATATGAAGCCTTGTATGGGAAAAGGTGTAGAACACCGGCATGTTGGGATGAGGTCGGTGAACGTAAGCTGCTTGGACCAGAAATGGTCGAAGAAATGGTGGAGAAGGTGAAAACCATTCAGCAGCATATCAAGGCAGCCCAAAGTCGACAGAAGAGTTATGCAGATAATCGTCGACGAGACCTTGAGTTTAAAGTCGGAGACATGGTGTTTTTACGCATATCTCCGTGGAAGAAGGTCATGAGGTTTGGAAAGAAAGGGAAGTTAAGTCCAAGGTACATCAGCCCATTCGAGATTCTTGATCGTGTTGGGGCTGTGGCCTATCGACTAGCACTTCCACCTACTATGGACAAGGTGCATGATGTCTTCCATGTATCCCTCTTAAGGAAGTACATACCAGACCCTTCACATTTACTCTCTTCCGAGGTGGTACAATTAGAAGACGGTCTTTCTTATGAGGAGCAACCAGTGAAGATCTTAGATCGTAGAGAAAAAGTTCTACGAAATAAGACAATGCCCCTCATCAAGGTGTTGTGGAGAAACCACAAGTTTGAAGAAGCAACTTGGGAGTCGGAGGATATGATGAAGCTAAGTTACCCACATTTGTTTTAGTGTGGGAAAAGGAAAATTTCGAGGGTGAAATTTCTTAAGGGGGGAATGTTGTAACGACCCAAAGTTTCATTAATGGAAAATCCCTCTTGATCCAGCTAAATGTTTCTTTATGAAAAATGTTTTTATAAGATGTCAACTTCTTTATGTTTTACGTTAAGATTTATGACCGTTACTTTTATAGCCGTTGAACAGTGATCATCTGGGTAGTTTAAATATAAGTCTTTAACGAACCAATTTTCTACTCAGACAAAGGAAGCGATGGCCTCATCCAGTAGAATTGCCCCTTACGAAGCCCATTTGTCGGAGCTCGGAAAGGAGGTGGCATCTTTGGGATTTGCACTTGACCAAGCCCAAGCTGAGCTTCATCAAGTCAAGCTCGAACGTGATCGTCTACGGGAAAAATGGATGTTGATAGAGATTACCACCCGAGCGATGTTATCCGAGCAACCCCAAGAGTCTGTCACCATCGCACACCTTACCCTTAGGTCTTATGCGGCTATTTTAAGGGGTTATGTAACAAATAAGTAGCACCATGTTCATGTAAATTATTTTGTATATAATAATGAATATAATTTCTAGTCATTTTTGATGCATTGTAATTAGTTTTTAAAGTACAAATGATGTTTTTAGTTATTATTTAATTAAGAATTATATTTTATTAAATTAAAGGATTTTTGAATTAAATAATATTTTAATAAAATATTATTATTAATATTAAATTAATTTTTATTAAATATAAATGATCTTATAATTTTATGAATGCAATTAAAATTTTTATCAAGGTTTGAAAGCCATTTCTGTCAAAACCCGTGAATTTTTTTATAAATGTCAGTTTTTATTTTAAAAGTGAAAATTCACATATTTAGATAATTATTTAGATAAAATAAATATTATTTTTGGAATCAGGACGTCGAAATTATCAAACGGTGAATTTTTCATAATTTTCTGAGACAGTCAAATTTTTGGGTAAAAATTAAATACCATTTAAATATATAATGTGTTTTATGACATCATAATGACCCAATGGTGATGTAATAAAATACCATAATCCTTATGTTCTGCCAATATGTGTGTTATCATTAAAATAATGAGTTTTTGGGTTTGTTTGACTCACTTTTCAAAGCATTAATGGAGCCCTCAAGACTTATTCAACACTTTGCCTTTTTAAATTAATTTCCATGGGAGTGTGACTCACCTCCACATAAGCAACCCTAATTTTTTAATAAGTTCGGACCTTGGCCTTTTAAAATATTTTTTTCCTCTTTCCTTTTCCATAAACCATGGGAAAATACCATGGGATGGTTTGTGGATTGGATTATTTTAATATAAGGGGTCCCAAACCTAAATAATAAAGAATTCTCTCACCTTCCCTATATAAACCCACCCAAGCTCCCACTTCCTCCTCACCCAAAGCCCTTGAAGTTCGTCCAACCTCTGCCCTAATCTCTCTAGAATCCTCCCAAGGTGCCCCAAGCTCCCAAGAAGCCTCTCACAAGCCTCTCTCTAGCCTTTGGAAGCACACTTCCAAGTAAGGGTTTTTCTTCCTTTCTCATTTTTTTGTCAATTTTCTTTAAGTTGTATTTCCCTTTTTATTTCAATTATGAATGTTGGGGTATGGTTTCGCACCTCCCCCATACTTCCCTCTTATTGTTTGAATGATGGGAGAACCCTTTCTCTCTCATTAAATTCCTCCCATGTACACCCGTTACTATGCCGAAATTCCGAAAGGAACTTCTCTCTCTTCTTTTACATTCAAGCAATACTTTTGTATCATGAATCTAAATTCCATTTCTATTGTTGGGACATGTATATATATTATCTCCTTACTTTCCATTACATGTAAATATGATGAGGAACCCCTTTCTCTCTCATCAACCTTTTTTATGAATTCTTATGTCACGCCGTTACGCTGCCGAAATCGCACCAATTTTCTAAGCCAATGTCTTTGTGTAGTGAATACCATGCCCATTTCTCCATCAAGGGTATTCACCTTTATGAACATGTACGTATTGATTGTAAAGTTTCATGTATGAATTCCACATTCCTTTATCGTGGAAGAAATGATTATGTTTTATGAATCCATGTTTTATGATCCATGTGGCACACTTATGCATGAAATGAAATGTTTAAGAAGGGTGCGCCCTGATAGCGCTCCAATGCATTGGGTAAAGTATAGTATCATGATACGTCATGTGCAATGAGTGTTGACTCATGCTAATTCAAGTGCAACGAGGGTTTACTCGTGCTTCAAGTGCAATGAGGGTTTACTCATGCTCCATGTGCAATGAGCCTTGACTCATGCTAATTCAATGTTAAGTGTTGTTGCCACATTTCCATGTTATGATTATCATGCTTTATCATGCCTTTATGTTCATGTTTCTCTTATGCTCTATTGATATTCCTATTGCCTAACATGTATTGTACTCCTCATGTTATTCATTATGTACTCCCTTACTGGGCTTTATAGCTCACCCTTTTCTTATGCATGTCCTCAGGTTATCCCATGCAATGCTAAGTACGAAGGAATGTAGTGGTCATGTAAAGGAAGTTTTCAATAAGGATGTTGTATTTCAAGTTTAAAGTTTTTATGTAATGATCCTAATCCCCAAAGACACTAAACCTCTCGATCTTCTTTGTTGTATCAAGTGAAGTTTTATGTAATAAAGAATGTTTAAGTTGTAATAAAAAGCAGGGTTGTCATAGATATTCAATGGACCGTTATTTTTCAATGACCGCTGGAAAGTGAATTACAAAAGGGGTGTTCAATGACTATGAAAATGATTCAAGTTATTGAATTTCCATATTGTCCTTGGTCAAAATAAACATAATTTACCCATATGAAAAATAAGGATGGTATAAATATAACTTATACACATTTGAGTAAGATGATGCATTGATTTCATCAATTTAAAAAAGGTTATTTAAAAACATTCTTGAAGAAAATATCATTTTCATTTTTGAAAATAAATTTTTAAAAAATAAAAAAAATTAAAATTCTTTTCTTTTAAAATTACATTTTAAAAAATTCTTCAAAAAAATTCTTTTAAAATTTCAACATAAGCTTCAATGAAACAACAATGGGTAATTTAATACATGCTCTATAAGGTAAAAAGATATTCCTTTTGCATTTTAAAATGTTTACAAAAGATCCATGATGAGAAAACAATTGTGTGATTATTCTCAAGACCTTTGGTAAAATTTAAAATTTTATAATATCTCTTTAATAAATTATTTCTAAATGTTTCAAATTCATTTTTCAAAACATATTATAAATCTTTTTTTGATGAAATAGGTTTCCAACCAAAGATATAAATGAAGTAGGGTTTTCATTAAAGCATTTTAAATACCATAGAGTGGAAAAATGTTATAATTATGAGAAAGTGATCATGAATAACCAAATGGAGGATAAAATGAAATGGTTTTTTAATAAATGATAATATAGTTTACATCAAATGAAATAAGATTGTAAATAGTCCTGAAAAGGAAGTGATTGTGAAATAAACCCTTGCAGAGATCATATAATTGAAGTGATAATCAACCTATGTATCAATTATGAATATATAAAAAATTAAATACATATATTTTTTTGAAATGAAAAAATTTATATTAAAAATAAATTACATACATAATCATAGAATATTAAAAACAATGATAAAGTAATATATTCAAAGGAAAAAAATTGTGTTATGAAATTATATACAGCTTGGAAACATTTAATTAAAACCCTTTATATGAGACAATTTAAAATGAAACTTAATATCTCTTAAATAATTAATTATTCATGAAATTAAATTTCATAGGGATGTATATATACCATATAAATGTAATTATGATCATAAAATTATAAAAGGCTACAATGAAATAAAATTGAGATAAAATCCCATATCTCATGCTTTCTTTTTTGGTAATACGTGATTTAACCTCCAATATAGTGGTTTTAAATAAGTTATTAACATTCGGTATAGCCATATTAAAATGTATTATATAATATCTGATTCTATTATTACATATTCTCATTTATATGTAATTCTATTTTATAATATTCATTATTTTGAGAGTTAATTTTCTTTATTTTTCAAGTATGTTTTGATTTTTTTTGGTTCCTCATTCTAAGAGTATGAATTAATGAACTCAAGAATGTATAATATTTTCTAAACATCAAATATATTAAGTATATAAATATCTATAGTGTAATTTCCCAATCATGTTCTCGTATCATTGATTGGGTGAGGGCATGAACCAGTGATATTTGTTTTCCATTATGTTTTACACTTTATAAAAACAGCATCATCCCATGTTAATGAGTTATCGCTTTCACTAAAAACAAAAATACCATGAATAAATATGTACAAAAGTATTTATAAGGTTCAATACTAAAAAGGAATTTCTACCTCTATGGTATGGTATAGAAACAATCCAAAACTACATAATCCTCTAGATATAATTATTTTTCTAATAATATAATGATTAGGATATTACCTACCAGCTGTGTAGAAATATTTACAATAAAGAATTTCATGTGATTCTTATAGCTTGAAATGATTTAATAAATTTTGGTAAAAAGTTAAGAAACATTCACTATTTATTCAGAAAAGTTTACTATGCTTCCTTCTCAACTTTCAAAAATATGATCCTCACAAATAGTTCTTGACTTTCCAACCTAATAGAACGTAAGAAAGTTTATGGACATCACAATGATAGTTTTTCATATTTCTCTATCTGATATTCCTAGCCTGATTGCTCATCCTGATAATAAATCAATAAGAATACCGCTAAAACAATACTAAAATTCTTTCTCATGAGTTAAAAAATCCCAGACTGATTTCTTGGTCTCATCTAGAAATAAGATTACGATCATTTATCTTATAAAATATTATTTTTTCCGTAAAACATCATTTCATTTCACGATCTATAAAATTATTCTCTCTACAATTTATTAGAATACCACCTTCTCTCTTCAGATGTACATCAGTTTTGAAGAGTCCAATATACCTCCATTATTTATATGTGACACAAAAGTGGTTTGGCTGGGATTTTGAAAATATTTCCGACAAGATCAAATTTCACCAAAAATTAATTATTCTCAAATTTTGAGTTCATATTGACTACCTCAAATATTCTAAACTATTCTGGAAACATATTTTATCTTCTCACAACTTCATATCACATCATATTTTCATTAAAAAAATTAGTATGGTTCTATTTCCCCATAATGAATTATTTTTTATAATTAAGATAATGGATTCTTCATTATATTTCTCCACACTAATTGAAAAAATGAATAAGAAAATATATTAAATTAGGGTCTTATAATTTATATCCTTCGAATAAACTACCCATTATGATGTCCCATTTAGAAACACATTAAAAACTACTTCAACCATCATTTCAATGTCCCTATTGATGAAGATTTTATGGATGGTTGAAGAAATTCTTATTTTATTTATTTTCTAAGACTGATGATCATTCATCGAATTATGTTTATCAGCATCAGGCCATATTTGATGGATTAGTCTCTACTTCACTTTGATAAACATTGTCATCTATAATCTGATGATCTTGACACATCAATTAATGAAATAAAGCTTATTTTCTTCTTGAACCATTTGAAATCATATCAGAGTTCTTATTTCTCTGGATCCAAATGAGATGTTATACCCAGTTCCCACAAGAAGAATAATCAATAATTTATTTTGATGATATTAGCTGACTATATTGTTGATGGATCTATGATCTTCTTGTATGTATTAGTCATGAAAAACATTTCTTCTTCTCAAATTTATTTCCAACAAAACATAATTTATTTTATTTATATTTTTCCAAAAATACACCACAAAAAAATAATACTTCTGATTTTCATTTGATGATCAGTATCAATGTTACTCCAATTCATAGTTAAACACTGCATCTAATAGTCCAATTCCATCATATTCGATTTCAATAACATAATTAAATATATAATTATGATTCAAGAAACATATTTTTTTGAATATTTTTTTCAAAAAAAATTTCATTTTGTTAAATCTTACCGTCCAAAAAATATTTATTGTTAGGTGATATCACACAGATTAACTAAGACCAAAAAGCATATGCTTCACGAAATATTCTTTTTTCACAAAATTCTACTTGTATCCTCAATTCATGATGATTTTGAATACAATTAAGATCAGTTTCATCATCATATTACAAGAATTGGTAATTATTTTTGACTTGAAATCCTTTCCAACATATTATTTCATTCCAACCAAAAATACTAATAGAATCACTCCCAGTTTATTTTATAGTTCGTTCACCACTAGTTTTTAGTTAACCAATGATTTTTGTAAAATACCGCAAAGAATCCTCATATTTTTATCGGATATATGTAGAATTTTATCCTCTTCCCCAATATAATATTCCATCCATGCAGGATTGAAGGATCTACCAATAAAACTTTTCTTCAAAAAAATAACTCTCAAAACCAATGTAATTTCATACGCAATGTGTGTCCGAAATTTTTAATATCATATTCAATATCATTTTCATATTTTATAATGTGAATTTATATTTATATTTTTTTTAATTTTTATTACTTATCCAATGAATTAAAGATATAAAAAATTAAAATATTATTTACAAATAATATATATTCAGAATAATATTATTTATATTCATCGAAAATATTTATTTATTATAAATTTATTACATTGTTCATGGAGACGGTTGGCCTTATGTATGCAAGAAACCTATTCCCATTTTATTGTTGTATTGAAAGAAAGAAAATTTTATACAATACATTTATATATTATAATTCAAACATATTTTTTTATGTCATATATATATATATATATATATATATATCACATATTTCTTTTAAACCCATCTTTAATATGTTTCATGTTGTGAGTGAATAAATCACGTCTCTTCGTAAGACGGTATTCCACTGTATACATGAACTAAAATATCGTATTGACAAAAAATGGAATGCATGAATGTTTGTGTTATATAAAAATTCCATAATAATAAAGAAGACATGTATATCATATACATAATATATTAAACATATTTCCTTCATTATTTTTAACCATGAATGGGGGTAAAGGGAAAAAATTAATGGCCTCTATTCACGAGGTGTTTGTCCATCGTATACACGAATGACGATTTTGTGAAACATTTGATTGAAGTGTGTGATGTTATAGGACTTAACCATGACATGGAAACATACTGGTATGTAAAAATATAATGATTTTATTATATAATAATGATGTAATAATAATATCATGTGGTGGATATATAAATAACATGGAAATTCATTAAAAATAACATTACCAATTAATTGAGAATCCTCTTTATACAAGCACTAATTCCTTACTAAGATGTATTCAAGAATAGGATAAGGCTTATAGGATTAGATGATTGGTTTTTGGGGTTGTTTTTTGGTAGGTATTGGCTGACCAAATGTGGTTTTAATCATTCAATAGAGGAGGAATGTGGGTGGACATTATATGTTGGGTGAGTGGCACACTTGTAACTTTTTTAATGAATATTTTCATCAACATTTTTCTAGTAACGTTTCTCCACTAATTTACCAATATCAATTATATAAAATACAGTGTCTTAGTATTGAAATTATATGAGTGTTGGATAATATTCATGGTCATTTTACCCTTATGTTTAAGGTTTTTTTTGGTACACTCATTTTTATCATAGTCATTGTAAGTATTTTTAAATGACTTTATTGATCATTTTCCTCAAAAATTTAGTTGAAGATATTTTAAATTTTAAATAATTATTATTTCTAATAATGAATACATTTTCTTCAAATCAACTAATATAATTTTAGAAAATTCATTTGATATTTATCTTAAAGACAATATGAAAAAGATGGCTTTTAAAATGAAAATGTTCAAAATTTTAATAAGCATATATATTTAAATTAAATGTAAAAATGATTTAAAATAATAAAATTTGATTAAAATATTTATAAGTGATAAATTTTTTACATTTATAATAATTAATAATATAATTTATTATTTTTAATAATTCAGATGAAATGTTGGTTTTCAATTAAAATTTTGTATTTTTCGAAATTAATTAGAAAAAACTTCTATAAAAAATTCCAAATATTCATCATAAAAAATTTCGAAATTATGATTAAAAAAATGTGGCTTATTTTTTAAAATTAAATTTATAAACTTTTTAAAAAAAAATTTTAAAATATATTCGCTATTAAAAGGCTGGAAAACCACCTTTAGAAAAATACAAACTTTTATCGGTAAAATATGATTTTTTTTCTTATATAATGACAATAAAATATATTAAATGAATGTAAAATAATATTTATTGAATATATAATATATAAATTTATTTAATATCATCCAAAAAATTTATTTAATTTATTCTATTAATACAAATTTCCATCGGCTCATAATAATATTTTTTTTTAAAATATTTCCTTTAAATTCAATTGGTTTTTATATTAATTGATAATTAATTTATATCCAAATAATAATAACATATATTTTCCTATGTTATCTAATCATATTCATAAATAACAATTTAATAATATATAAATAATTTTCATTTTAAATAATAATATTAAAATTATTTGGTAAAACACTATCTTCCATGTAATGTCAACTATTGAAGAAACTCATTGTTGTGTGAAACACAATAAAAAATAGTGTTGTTTTCATTGAAATCTATATAATAGATTGAATTTATATTATATATTTAATTTATTTTAAATTATCTATATTTTATATTCCGTTCTATGTTTGGTGTTACGTGTCATAGACTCTATCAGATATGATATGGATTGTTTAAAACATTGGCGTGCTATAATCCACCATCCAATAGAAAGAAGAAATGAGAGGATGTGAATAGATAAACCTATATAAAATAGTTAGAACATACATCAAATCAAAAAAGATGTATCATAGATGAAAAATGATCAATCCCATTTGAATGAATCCCCAAAATTCCTTGAGAAGGTTGCTAGATCGCATGGAGTCAGGGGAGAGAGTCGCTAGTTATAGGGTTTAGTAAACACTTGAGGTGGTTCTTCCTATTATAAAAGCACTGAACAGAGGAATTAATTTATATATAATCCCATTTAATTTCCTGTAAATTTTTAGGTTTATTTTTTTCTAAAAAATCCTCGGGTGTTATTATGAAACCCTAGAAATATTTATATCAAGTGTTATCCAATGAATATTCTGTACCAAGTCTAAGACAACACATAAGTAGTGTTTAATATTTAGATGACATGAATTCATGTTTCTCCAAACATTTTTCAGTAGAAACACCCCTAGAACACTCTCAAGCCTAATCTGAGCATAATATTGTTTTCAAACACACATATGGTCGGACTACATGGACTCGAGACGTTAAACTTTTAAAAAAAATAACCTAGGTCCCTATATTTGTGTGAAAACCATTTTAACACACATGAATCATTAATTAACTACTTTAGGTTCTTTATCACAAACATGGGAATAAAAGATTATTAAAATTACATAATTTTCACATTATTGGATGAGGGTACACACATAAAATTTATATAGGGTGTGTGTATTAAAATTATTCATGGAATGTGTTTAAAATTATTTTGGGTTAGAATAATGGTATTGAAGTGGGAATTCATCAGGCTTTATGAAGGTGTACACATGGACTTCCTCTGGGCCAAAATTTATCAAAATTTGATAATGTTATTTCATTATTAATCCTACATTAAATTGTCATAACATTATACATTGGTTTTTTTTGTGCACCATGATAGATAAAATTGTATATAAGAAAATTATTTAACCACTTGTCTATAGGTTATACCTATACCCTCCATTAAATTTGTCTTTGAAAATTTGTATGTAATCAATGGTATATTCTTGATCATAGGTTATTTCCAAATCCCCACTAAAATAGAAAATTATTTTGAAGAGTCTCTATCTGATAGTGTACAAGAAATCAAGAAACACATATATATCCTATGTACATCTTATTATTTAAATGATATATCAATTTTTAGGAAAAAAACGTATCAAATTAAATTTAAAATCCTGTAAGAATATTCATGGAAGACTACATGACACTTATTTTTTTCACCTATATAGGAACAATAAATAAAAAACAAATTGGTAAAAATTCCGATTGGGTAAGTCGTATATTGGAACTTCTACATAATGATATATTTTAGTCAATGAGTATATAATATTTTAGTGGGTAAATGTATTTCATAAACTATATTTATTGTCTCTATTAGCATAGATATTTTATTCTTATAGGTTATAAGTACAATTTTTTGTTACAAAGTTTATATAATTTTAAAAATCTATTGAGTTATCTAAGAAAACAAAGTAATTTTCTATTATCAATTATGGGATGTGAATACAAGTGTTCCAAAGAAACTAAGTATCAAGTAGATTGTTGAATTGTATCACAACTCTGTTTTTCTAGAATCCATTAATGGAATTTAATTGATTCCTACAAATTATTTTTCCTCTACTTCAAATATTTTATGATATTATAAAAGAGAGTAGTAGTTTATTCTATTTTCCTGATAGACAGTATGAAAATTTTTTCTTTCATAAATTCATGCTATAATAAACATGTATTACATTTCAGTTTTTTCCATGTTGGGTAATAGTACTTATATTGAAATAGGATAAACATCCCACTGAAAACTCTTATGGACACATGATTATGTTTCGGCCGATTTTACTACTGATTGATGTGTTGGAATTATGTCATGAAATAGAGTGGGGGTGATTTTGTATCATGATTTAGATAATATCTTAAGTGTTTTATTGTAGTATTAGTATGTTGTAACGACGAGAATTTTTAGGCCATAATTATTTCTCACCACATTTTATATAAAAAATGATTTTATGGATTATGATATTTTAAAGACCAGGAAATTTTCCTTGAAATTTCCAGGTCTTTATATTACTCCCACCTTAGGGATTTACGTCCCCATAAAGATATAACACAAACTAGGGAAAAACAGTGGTACTGAGCATGCATCTAAGACTTCCGCTCCCATGTGCTCACCTGGATGTTCTCGTACTGCCAGTGAAAGCGCACCCGAGGAATCGACCGTCTATGTAGGATCTGCTCATGTCGATCCTAGATCATCCTTGGAACCTCCGTGCATGTCGCCCGGTCATCGACGTCCAACTCCTTGAGGTCGATGATGTTTGAAGGATCATGCACGTATCTCCTCAGCCGAGGTACGTGGATGATTTCATGCACCCGGTGCAACTGAGGTGGAATGGTCAAGCGGTAAACCACCCTGCCTACCTTGGTGAGGACCTAGAAAGGTCCTTTGAACCTCAGAGATAACTTTCTGCCTTGGCCACATCTCCGTAAACCTCGTCGAGGTGAGACCCGTATAAGGACGTGATATCCATCCTCGAACTCTAGAGGCCTCCATTTCCAGATTAGAACTAAAACACCAAAACATATGCTGCCACGAGGGTAAGGTTGGTCGACACAAGAGTGATCGAACAAACCCTCTTATTCATGAGTTTATCCTGTGCTTCTTGGGGTTTCCTTTTCGACGACCAAGGAAAACCCATCCCGACGTTATAGTTAGACCACAACCTTTTTGCCTAATACAGTCAATCTGAGCATGTACTGTGAATCCAATCCATACCGAGACCAACGTCGTAAGTCCTCGACGCTGCCACCAAGAGATTCCAACCGAAAATCCTACCTCGAGGGTCAGACCACACTGTCGGCATAAGTGTGATTATCGAGTCTCCTCCTAAGGTATCTCCAAACGTAAGGGTCAATTCTATGGCTTACCAGAAACTCTAGGTCTGGGACAAGATTCGTGGAAGGAAGGAATGATTCATATCAATGTTTGTTACTACGGTAGATAGTAGTGGACACAGACTGTCCCTTGAATCATTTTTAGAGCCATTGGGTCACACTCCTTGACCACATGCAGCCGCACTCTTCCCCTGCCCCCCTACTCCCTGAGCCTCGCGGGGAGAACTAAGGCGGGTGGTTGTAGCATGTTGAAATGTACACCACCTCGTGCTGCTCTCCTAGCTCTGCCTCCACGTCTGCTTCTTCGCAGACTCATGTCTCCTTAATGCTTCCTTTTCTTGATATATTTAACATGCCCGAGTCTCTAAGACTGGTGCCCGTTTCTTGTTTCATACTGCATTGTGTAGTCTTCATCCAATCCTGGATGATCTGCGCCATCTATGCCGATGATCTGTAAGATCTGCTAAGATTTCTGCTTTTCCAAAAAGATAAACTCGGTATCATCCCCTGGATGAACCACTCCCATTTCCTAATACAGTCAATCCTAACATGACTGATGTATTCATGCCATGGATGACGTCTTAAGGCCTCGACGTTACTACCAAGAGATCCAACTATCACTCTCGCCTCAAAGGGTCGAGTCACACTGTCGGCATTAGCGTGAGGTAACTGGGTCTCCTCCAGTAGGAATCTCGAAAGTGAGGTTCAAGTCAATAGTTTTAACCGGGAACTCTCAGTACACAAAAAGGAAGGATGAAAAAGTCACAAGGACAAGTGTCTTTTATTACTGCAGCTCGAAGTAGAAAGACACACAACAATGAAAACACGGAAAACTAGAAGCACCAAGATTAAAGGTCCCATGCTTGGAACTAGTCCCTCTCTTGTCTGCCAGCTTCTGGACCTCCGTAGTCGTACGCTTCAGCTGCCTGAAGCTATTCTCTCCAATGTCCGCCTGCTCCATGCAGTCCGCCCTGATCGAACCTCTGCCTCTGTCTAAGGGGTTCTTCATCTATCTATTGATCATCTGTATGGAGGGTCAGACAGTCACGTGCCATGTGACCAACCCCACCGCAGGAGTAACACTTCCCACTCTTGGCATGACTGGATCCGACTCCACCACGGTTTCCCCACACAACTGAACCTGAGTCATGCAATCGGCCACCGGTGGGTATGGTCCTTTTGGACCTCTACATCAACTGTCTACTGCCAGCCGCAGAAGACTCCTCTACATGTCGACTAGTAGAGGGTTCTATAGCTAGAGATTTCACAGAAAGGAAACTCTCCACTAGGAGGGCTCACTCCAACACCCCAGTCTGCGTTGGAATGTTGTGAGAAACAACAGAAGATCTAATCTCTCGCCAGAGCCCCTGCTCAAAGGTTTGGGCCCGGAATAACAAGTCTCGTACCATGTCTGTAGAGTAGCGCGATAGGTCGGTGAACCTCGCTGACTACTGAGCTACACTCATGCTTCCCTTCTTACAGATGAAGCAGATCCTGGATCTGCACTGATCAAAGGGTGGCTGGTACAAACTCTACCCGGAACAGGGTCTTGAAGTCTGCCCACAGAAGTGATGCGTTGTCATGCACCTACAGCATCAGGCTCCCCCATCTTTCTGCTACTTCCTGAAGAAGGCTGGCATCAAGGATCACCATGAAGTCTACTGGCGTCCCCACAAGCCTGAAGACTCTCACCACAGCCTCTAACCAATCCTTAGCCGCCTGCGGGTCCGTCTCTCCCCTGAACCTGGGTGGCCTCTGGCGCTGGAACTCGTGCAGTGCGTAGAAGCGACGTGCACTCTCTGCTGCTGGGGCTGGTGGCATCGATGGACCAATGGGTGGTAGTACTGTTGGTGCCTCCGCTGGTGCCTCAACTGGGATAGGGCCATGTACTGAGGCCTCATTGCTCGACGGGCTGTCAGTACGTACCACTCTAAGGGCTCTAGCTGGTCATCCACAGGGAGGCATCCTAAAAGAAATAGACGTGACACGGTCAAATGATTATACCTAGTGAGTTGACCTGGTTTGAGCTGACTTTTAAAAAAATTTGGAAACACACACGCAATCAGTATTTTTGTGCACAATGTCGGAAATCAGTTGTCAGGGTCCTGGTGTATGGATACGTCGGCCACTCGTGCCAACAATGGACTCCCTAAACTGGAAACCACACTCGGTACCCTTAACACTATTGCTCCACAGAAATAAAATATCAGATTTATATGTTCTGCGGTAGAACCGACTCCTATGATACCAATTTTTCACAACCCGTCCTCAGGACCCGTGTCGTGACTACCCCATTCCCCTGGGTTCGGCTGTGATGAAGACCATACTGAAATCTTCTGTGGGTTCGACGATGATGAAGACAACACTAAAATCCTTCGTGGGTTCGGCAGTGATAAAGACCGTACTGAAATCTTTCATGGGTTCGACGTCGATGAAGACTGCACTGAAATCCTCCATGGGTTCGGCAGCAATGATGACCGTAATGAAATCCATCGTGGGTTCGACGACGATGACTCTATTCGTGTTATCCTACATGGGTCGGGCAGAGTAGCTGGTCTATATCCTATTTGGGTCCGACAGCTTAGTTGGTTTAGTATCCTACGTGGGTCCCAACTTAGATGAATCAGTGGCTATATCTGATCATCTCTATCACCTTACGAAAAAATATACCTTTGTGAGCTGAGTCTTGACTTTCGATCATTATCTTTGATATGATTGACTTGAATTCCTATGTGGATTGTTTTGTTCTTTCCTATGTGGATTTGGTTGTACTATCTAGTGTGGACGTGATCGAACATGGGCTCGGATGTTGGAGCCGAACGAGAATTGATGACTTAGGTATATGTATGGGCATATACCTAAGTAGTGTTGGTTGTTACTTCGTGATTGTATCTTTCCTTTCAGGATTATCTTTTGTGGATTCTAGGAGACCTTCGGGGGTCTCGGGGTCCCTACTGAGTAGAGTATACTCACCCCTGCACGGGCTATGCCCGCACTACATTGTGTTGGATGCAGACGATGGACAGTGCTGATCGTGGTTGAGGCTTGTGGAGCAGGTCGGTACCTGGAGGTGGACCACTGGGCGGGACATACACGGAGTGGACGGCTGGACCCGAGGAGCTGACGAGGCTATCTGTACCCACCCTTCAGGTGGGACTTCCAGTGGACAGCTCGACATTGCTGCTTTACTTTCAGTTACTGTACTTTTTTTCCAGTTGTACTTTATTTTCATTTTGGGTTTATATTCTGGCCCACTTACTTTTCCACACTACTATTGTACCCAGTTTTACATATTGTTTACTTCTGCTTGCTTACTCTATGGTGTTTTTTTTACATTATAAAGGCAATGTATTCCCATTTTTTCGGGATTTACGCCTTGGTGCTAGTCTGCATCCCCTGGCCTATGGGAGGCGGACTTGGGGTAGTCACGGCACGAGTCCCGAGGACGGGTCGTGACAAATTAGTATCAGATAAGTTTAGTTCTACAGCAGAACTCAGGACTCTGATCTTTCTTCTATGTGGAGCAATAGTGTTAAGGGTATTGAGTGTGGTTATCAGTCTAGGGAGTCTAGTGTTGGTGGGGCGGCCGACGTATCCGTACACCAGGACCCTGACTTCTGATTTCTGACTCAATGCACGAAAACATTGATTGCATGTGTGTTTAAATTTTTTTTTGTTATTACTTTGTTTCAGCTCACCAGGTATAATGTATGACCATGGTGCACCTTTTTCTTTTTAGGATGGCCCCATGATGGTAGCCAGCTAGGGTTCCGAGCTTTGTGTGAGACGACAGCCCACCGAGCAATGAGGCCTCAGTGTAGGGCCCTTTTTCAGCAGAGGCACCGGCGGTACCTCTACCCGCCGAGCCACCGATGCTACCAGCCCCAGCTGCTCAGAGTGAACGTCACCTTAGTGCACTGTATGGGTTTCAGCGTCAGATACCACCCAGGTTCCACGGGGAGATGGACCCTCACGCAGCTGAGGATTTGCTGGAGGCGTTTGTGCGAGTTTTCAGGTTTGTGGGGACACCAGATGACCTCATGGTGATCCTCGCAGCGAGCCTCCTGCACGCGGCAACAGGAAGATGTTGGATCTTGATGCTCCAGGTGCACGACGATTCATCACTATTCTGGATGGAATATGAGAGCCTCTTTCACTCGGAGTTCATCCCAGCAACCCTCTGTGCAGTGCACATTCAAGAGCTACTACAGCTACGGTAGGGCAGCATGACGGTTGCCCAATACTCGGCGAGATTTACTAATCTCTCATTCTATTCAACGTACATGTTATGGGACCCATTCTTATGGTCTCGGACCTTCGAGAAGTGACTGACGCATGAGATCAGGGCATCAGTGATCTCCCTCAGCATTTCGACGCAGGCAAGAGTACTGGAGCAGGTCCTTCTCATTGAGAGCTTTCTTGCTGAGCCTACACCAGAAGCGAGACCTACCGCAGGGAAACATGTATAAAAGTCATCTGCAGCTGGCAGTCGACGGATGTCACGGGGGTCCAGGTAGACCGGGCCATTAGGCAGACGACCTCAGGACACTGGCTCAGAGGTGCGGGGCACCCGGCGCAGAGCTAGCCTTCTGAGGAGCAGACAGTGCTACGCATGTGGCGGGCAGGGCCACATGGCTCGTGACTGCCCGACCCGCCATGCATAGGAGCAGCAGACGGTTGAGGGGCCACCCAGGCAGAGGTAGAGGGTCGACCGTGGTGGTCCGCCGAGAGCAGGCAGACGAGGCAGGGGAGATGGTCGAGCAGTAGGTGGGGGGCGACAATTTGAGGCTTTACCACCACCACCACCAGGAGGTCCACCCCGACCACAGGGTGCTGGCGGGCAGAGATAGGCTCATCTTTAGGCAGCAGAGGCCTATGAGAACGGCGTGCCAGAGATGATTCGAGGTACTATCTGTGTCTACTCCACCCTTGCTGCAGTTCTTATAGTCACAGGAGCGATTCATTCTTTTATTGCTGCTGCCCTTGTTCGGAGCTCGGAGATTCCGATAGAGTCGTTGGCTCGATCCTTACAGCTGGAGACTCCTACAGGAGTAGACTCGATGATTACGCACTGGTTCCGGTAGTGTGATCTTACTCTAGGAGGCGAGAGCTTCGTCTGGGATATTCTTTTAGCGGCGTCGAGGCCTTATGACATCATCTTGGGCATGGATTGGTTATCTACAGTCCATGCTCAAATCGACTATATTAGGCGCAAGGTGTGGTGTATACGAACCGACTGGAGCAGGTTCACCTTCACCGACGAGAAGGGAGCCTTTGCAGCGCAGGATGGACTCACACAGAGGAGAGGACATCCCATTACTCATCAGTTGGATAGCCTCATCCTAGGATCAGTTGACATGCGAAGTCTTAGTTTTTCTACAGCGGTGGATCAGTATGCAGACATTTTCCCTGATGACGTTCTAGGACTACCTCCTCACAGAGAGGTAGAATATTATATTTACCTGTACCCTGGGACAGCCCCGATATCCACTCTGTCATATCAGATGGCTCCCGCTGAGCTTTGAGAGCTACGGGTACAGTTGGAGGACTTGCAGGGCAAGGGATTCATCCGACCCAGTGTTTCACCCTGGGCTTCCCCAATATTGTTCGCCAAGAAGGCGAACGGGAGCTAGCGACTATGTGTCGACTATCATCGCCGGAACTAGGTGACAGTGAGGAACAAGTATCCGCTACTGAGGATTGATGACCTCTTCGATCATCTCAAAGGAGCATGGTGGTTCTCGAAGATATACCTTAGATCAGGATATCATCAGCTCAGAGTTCAAGACGAAGATGTGCAGAAGACGACCTTCAGATATCGGTATGGCCCCTATGAATTCTTGGTTATGGATTTCGGCATAACCAACGCTCTAGCAGGGTTCATGATTCTCATGAACAGGATCGTTCAGCCATACCTCGATCGATTTTTCGTGGTTTTCAACGACGACATATTGATATACTCAACCACTAAGGAGGAGCATGCCTACCACTTGCGGGTTGTACTAGACACACTACGAGAGCACCAGCTTTAAGGCAAGCTCTTGATGTGTCAGTTCTGGTTACGTGAGGTCCACTTCTTGGGACACGTCATTTCTGAGGCTGGAGTTGCGGTGGATCCTACGATGATCGAGGCAGTGCTAGCTTGGGAGAAACCCAGGAGCGTGATGGAGGTGCGGAGTTTCTTGGGTCTAGCTGGGTACTACCAGAGATTTGTGCCAGACCTTTCCAGAATTGCGGCACCACTCTCAGCATTGATGAAGAAGGGGAAACCCTTCGTGTGGTCAGACAGATGTCAGTAGAGCTTCCAGGAGCAGAGACAGAGATTGACCATCGCACCTATATTGAGGATATCAGAAGAGGGAGTAGGGTACGTAGTCTACTGCAATGCATCAGGGCCCAGACTCGGGTGTGTCTTGATGCAGGAGAGGGCAGTGATCGCCTATGGATCACGTCAGTTGAGGCAGCATGAGTAGAACTATGCTACCCATGACCTGGAGTTAGCAACAGTGGTCTTCTCTCTGAAGATGTGGCAACACTATCTGATGGGCGAGCGCTTTATAGTCTACTCTGACCACCATAGTCTCAGGTACATCTACTCGCAGAAGGACATGAATCTGAGACAACGGTGATGGATCGAGTTCCTCCAGGACTATGACTTTGAGATAGTCTATACTCATGGAAAGGGGAACGTATTAGCCGATGCTCTCAGTAGGAGGAAGGGAATTCAGCTACTCGGGGAGGCGACGGAGCAGCTAGCCGCTTTGTAGATATCCTCCGTGGATAGAGATGGAGAAGCCTTTTTTCAGTCACTCACAGTTACTTTTCCACTACTACAGCGGGTCAGAGAGGCACATCGTGGGGATGTTGACTGTGAGACGCGGCGTGCATAGATATCCTCAGGACATGCACCTGATGGATTCTCTTTGGGGGGAGAGAACATCGTCCTTTTCAAAGGACATACCATGGTACCAGCTTCTTTATAGGAGGCGGTGCTGAGGTATTTTCACACTTCCCCTTTAGCGGTACATCCAGGAGTGGCGAAGATGTACCAGGATCTCAGAAGACAACACTAGTGGCCGGGTATGAGGACGGTTGTAGCTGAGTTCGTTTCTCGATGCCTCACCTGTCAGTAGGTGAAGGAGGAGAACCGGGTACCAGCACTCTTTGTACAACCCTTGGAGGTCCCTGAGTGGAAGTGGGATGGGATATCTCTAGATTTCCTGACTGGACTTCCACATACTTCCAGATGTCATGACTCTATTTGGGTGAATGTCGACCGACTCACCAAGTCAGCTCACTTCTTACCAAACAGAGAGTAGGGATCAGTGGAGATCGTGGGACGCCTCTACATTCAGAAGATTGTACGGCTTCATGGTGTGCCATCATCTATCGTCTCTGATCGAGATGCTCGATTTACTTCCCGGCATTGGAAGGGGTTGAAGGAGCCATTTGGGATGCAACTACGTCTAAGCACAACCTTTCACCCTTAGAAGGATGGTCAGACGAAGAGGACCTATCAAAAGCTCAAGGACATGCTCCGTGCATGTGTCCTTGACTTTGGTTGCAGTTGGGAGGACCACCTACCCATGATAGAGTTCACGTAAAACAATAGCTACCACTCCACCATTGGGATGGCACCATACGAGGCATTGTACGTACGGCCTTGCAGATCACCTCTGGGCTGGATAGACCCTGGGGAGTCAGCACTTGTGGGACCAGAGATGGTCCAGGCCACGGCAGAGAGGGTCCAGGTCATCCAGGAGCATATGAGGACAGCTCAGAGCGGGAAGAAGTCTTATGCTGATAGGAGGCGGAGGCCACTAGAGTTCGAGGATGGCGACCACGTTTTCTTGCGGGTCTCACATCGATCTGGATTGCAGAGATTTGACCGAGGCGGAAAGTTATCTCTGCGCTTCATCGGACCAGTCCAGGTCCTCAGCAGGGTAGGCAAGGTGGCTTACCACCTGGCTCTACCACCTTAGTTGCACCGGTTGCATGACGTCTTCCACGTATCTCAGCTGAGGAGATACATGCACGACCCGACGCATATCATCAACCATGGGAAGCTGGACATTGATGATGGGGAGACTTTTGTAGAGGTCCCGGTGGAGATTGAGGATCGACAGGAGAGGGTCCTATATGGGTGGTTTATTCCTTTAGTGCGCATCAGATGGTAGCATGGGAACCTCCAAGAGAGCACTTGGGAGCGGGAGACTCAGATTCATGCACAATACCCACATTTGTTTTCCTAGTTTATGATGTATCTTTATGGGGACGTAAAGCACTATGGTGGGAGTAATGTAATGACCTGTAAAATACAAGGGAATTTTTTTCTTAATTTTCTTTGGGATTTTACAAGAACGCATTATCTGACAACACCTTATTCTGAGGCCCGGTGTGCCCGGAATCATTTTCTGAAGTTTATCTTGGGTATGTTGAGTAAACAAATGAGTGGGTTTACCTAAATTTTGAACCAATGCTCGGAATCGAAATCTGAGGGCACCAATGGAACCGCAACGTTGGAAATTGCTTAAAAACACCTTTTCCAGAGTTGTGTTTGCTCAGGTGTGGTTTTTAATTAAATGGTTTAACTAAAGAATAAAATAAAATGTCTACAAATTTTATTTCTATTCTAGGTAGATTAAACCTATGCTTGGTGGTTGGAGTGGGACCCACTAATATCCTAACTTCACTAGGTAAGATATTAGTGAAGTGGGGCCCACCTGAGCCCCACCCTTTCAACGTCCTCAAACCACCATTAATTATGTAACACACCCACACCCCCCTTTAATGAAAGGTCAACTCTCTTAATTAATTAATTGATTAAGTTATTCAATGTAATTAATTCGGTAATTCATTTCGAATTTCAAATTGAACGTTGGCTTGTGTATGTTAATTAAATAAGACAAAGTCTTATTTCATTAATGATTAGTTTCGTTGTACGAGGAGGATTGGGAGAGGATTTGATCAAAGCCTTCTAATCTTCATCTTCTTCATTGGAGAATGTGAAGATCGACGAAGAACGCCGGCCTCCGACGGAAGACGACGAAGAACGCTAGTTCCCTGGAGATCGATGATGCGGTGTCGTGTACCGAGACGCCGACGATCCTCTTCTCCGCGACGCCAACGACGCTTACAGAGCCTTCTTCCGCGACGTCCCTTTCCCGCGACAAACCTCGTTCGACGACTTCATCGAGGTAGGAGTTTGATTTTTGGTTCATGATTTTTCTTGACTGTCCAAACATCTTTTCCATAGCCGCTTGATATCAGATTAACGGGAGGGGGCTGGACCGCACGAACACGACCGACCCACCTCCCCCTTTTGATGATGTGTTTGTCGCGAAACGAACAAAGGTAGCGCCGTGCAACGGCACTGCGCAGAGACAAAGAAGAACGGTCAAAGAAGCGTGGTGCCGTCGCGCAGCGCCATTGAGGTCGAATGAAATCGCGGCCGGAGTCGGGGCCGTAGAGGCGATTCGAAGACTCCGCAGATTGTTTATTTGATGTGCGGATCGACAGGTGATGATGGAACGGGCTGCAGAGGCAATTTGATGATTCCGCAGTAATGTACGGGACCTGAGATGAACACCGGCATAGACAGAATTGAAAACGGACCACCAGAGCATCTCTGGTGGCCCGCGGACATCACCGGCGGCGCGGGTCACCGGCGCGGCGGCAACTGCGGCCGGAGGCAGTGACGCTCCGGCACCCCACCTGGAGGAACCGCCGCGGCAGCAGGCGGCCCGATCCCGCGGCCGCGCAGGATCCGAGGGAGCAGGACGCGGCGCTCGCTGCGTCCGCGGAGCCCGAAGGCCACGGGGGACCGCGTCCCCTGCTCGACTCGCTAGCCGAGCCAGCGCGCCACCCGTCCGGGCCGGGCTGGGTTGGACGGACCGAACCGGGCCGCGCCCAGCCAGGCTGGGCCCTGCCCAGCCGGGTGAGACCCGGACCCAGTTCGGGTCGACCCGGTTCGTGCCGACCCAGGGGGGTTGGGGCGGGTCAGGCTGAGCCCAGACCCCCCATTTTCAGACCACTTACGGTCTTTTTCTCATATCATTGGCTACGGACCTCCGATCGACGCACCGTCAGTTGCGTAACGATCCTTGGATCGAGACGGTCGTTTTGGTATATTATACTCAAGGTTTAGAAGACTTTGAGTACGGCTGGTTTGGTTCGAACAAGAAACCAACCGGGCCCTCAGAGCGGAAATTCTTATAACTTGAGCTCCGGACGTCCGATTGACGTGCCGTCGACTTTGTTGGATTCCTCTTAGTGAGACAGACCTTTTGGCTTACTCTACTCGAGGTTTGGACACAGTTGGAGTGTGGTCGGGTTGGTTTTGACTTAAAAACGAATCGGGCCCCTGGAATGAAAAAGCCAATAACTCTTAGAGCGGGCGTCCAATTGACGCGTCGTCTGTCACGTTGAGTTCATTTTGTTGAGACGGATCTTTGGGAAACTTCAACTCTGGACTACGTGTCAGTTGATGTATCGACCCCTTTTGGCTCGTGGAGCAGACCCTCCCGGAAACGAGCATGCTGTGTGCGGGAACCCTAGAGCTGGCTGCGACTGCGAAGACCGTACCGAAATCCTTCGTGGGTTCGACGACGATGAAGAATGCACTGGAATCCTCTCTGGGTTCGGCAGTGATGAATACCGTACTGAAATCCTTTGTGGGTTCGACGACGATGAAGACTGCACTGAAATCCTCCATGGGTTCGACAGTGATGAAGACCGTACTGAAATCCTCTGTGGGTTTGACGACGATAAAGACTCCACTGAAATCCTCCATGGGTTAGGCAGTGATGAAGACCGTACTGAAATCCTCCATGGGTTCGACAGTGATGAAGACTGCACTGAAATCCTCCGTGAGTTCGGAAGACCGTACTGAAATCCTCCGTGTGTTTGATGGCGATGACTCTGTTCTTTCTATCCTACGTGGGTCTGGCAGAGTAACTGGTATGTATCCTATGTGGGTCCAATAGCTTAGCTGGTTTAGTATCCTATGTGGGTCCCAGCTTAGATGAATCATTGGGTATATCTGATCATCTCTATCACCTTACGAAGAAGTATACTGGTGTGAGCTGAGTCTTAACTTTCAATCGTTATCTTCGATATGATTGACTTGCTTTCCTATGTGGATTGTGTTGAGCTTTCCAGTGTGGATTGGGTTGTACTATCCTGTGTGGATGTGATCAAACGTGGGCTCGGATGTTGGAGCCGAACGGGAATTGATGAATTAGGTATATGTATAGGAATATACCTAAGTCGTGTTGGTTGTTACTACGTGATTGTATCTTTCCTTTGTGAATTATTCTTTGTGGATTCGAGGAGACCTTCAGGGGTCTCGGGGTCCCTACTGAGTAGCGTATACTCACCCCTGCACATTATATGTTCGCACTACATTGTGTTGGATGCAGACGAAGGATAGCACTGATCGTGGCTGAGGCTTGTGGAGCAGGTCGGTACCTGGAGGTGTACCACTGGGCGGGACGTACACGGAGCAGACGGCTGGACCCGAGGAGCTGAGGAAGCTATCTGTACCCACCCTTCAGGTGGGACTTCTAGTGGATGGCTCAACGTTGATGCTTTAATTTCAGTTGCTGAACATTCTTTCCAGTTGTATTTTACTTTCAGTTTGGGTTTGTATTTTGGACCACTTACATTTCCGTACTACTATTGTATCCAGTTTTACTTAGTGTTTACTTTTGCTTGCTAACTCTATGGCGTTTGTTTACTTTATAAAGGAAATTCCTTCCCGTTTTTTGTTGGGATTTACGCCTTGGGGCTAGTCACCAGCCCCTGGCCTATGGAAGGTGGGCTTGGGGTAGTCACGGCATGGGTCCCGAGGACGGGTCGTGACAACGGTGGCCGACACCTGCCGGCCGCCCGGAGGCGGCGGCATCCCGGGACGCTGCCAGGAAACACCACTGCGGTGGCAGGCGACCGGTACGGCGGCTGCGCGGGACCTAGGGAAGACGTGGTGCCCATCGACGGATCCGTTGGCAGAAAGGAGCGTCCCCCACGTGGGGCTTCGGATTCAATCAAGGGGGCAGCCGCCCCATTTGTGCATCCGCTCGGCCAGCGTTGAGCCGACCCCGCGCGGCCGGCGCCGAGCCGCCCCGGGCTGGGCCACCGAGGCCGAGTCGGGCCGCGCTGCCGGGGCCGGTCCTCACTCACCGAGCCAGGCCTCTCCCTAATGGGCCAGATCCGGAACCGGTTCAGGCCGACCCAGGGGGGGTCTTGGGCTGGGTCGGTATGGGCCCAAAACCCGCTATTTCCGGACAGTTCTGTTCAAACGCTCGTATCTTAGGCAATGGACCTCCGATCGATGAACCGTCAGTTTTTATGCGATCCTTGGATCGAGGCGGTCGTTTAGGGATATTACACTCCAGGTTTATGAGAACCTTGGGTGCAGCCGGATTGGTTCGAACACGAACCCAACCGGGCCCTCGGAGTGGAAACGCTTATAACTTGAGCTCCGGACGTCCGATTGACGTGCCGTCAACTTTTTTGGATTTCTATTATTGAGACGGGCCTTTTGGATTACTACGCTCGAGGTTTGTATGCAGTTGGTGTGCGGTCGGGTTGGTTTTGACTTAAAAACCAACCGGGCCCCTAGAACGAACAGACCAATAACTCTCAGACCGGGCGTCCGATTGATGCACCGTCTGTCACGTTGAGTTCCTCTTTTCGAGACGGAACTTTGAGATATATAAACTCAAGACTACATGTCAATTGTTGTATTGACCCCTTGGCTCGTGGAGCGGACCCTCCCAGAATTGAGCATGCTGTGTGTGGGAACCCTAGAGCTGGCTGCGACTGCGATGAAGACCGTACTGAAATCCTCCGTGGGTTCAATGGCGATGGAGACTGCACTAAAGTACTATGTGGGTTCGACAGTGATGAAGAGAGTACTAAAATCCTCCGTGGGTTCGATGGCGATGAAGACTGCACTGAAATACTATGTGGGTTCGGCAGTGATGAGGACCGTACTGAAATCCTCCGTGGGTTCGACGACGATGAAGACTGCACTGAAATCCTATGTGGGTTTGGCAGTGATGAAGACCGTACTGAAATCCTCAGTGGGTTCGACAGCGATGAAGACTGCACTGAAATCCTATGTGGGTTCGGCAGTGATGACGACCGTACTGAAATCCTCCATGGGTTCGACGACGATGGAGACTGCACTAAAATCCTCCATGGGTTCGGTAGTGATTAAGACCGTACTAAAATCCTCCGTGGGTTCGACGGTGATGAATCTGTTCTTGCTATCCTATGTGGGTCTGGCAGAGTAGCTGGTCTGTATCGTATGCTTGTCTGACAGCTTAGCTGGTTTATTATCCTACATGGGTCCCATCTTAGATGAATTATTGGCTACATATGATCATCTCTATCACCTTACGAAGAAGTATACATGTGTGAGCTGAGTCTTGACATTCAATCATTATCTTCTATATGATTGACTTGCTTTCCTATGTGAATTGTGTTGTGAATTCTGTGTGGAATGGGTTGAACTATCCTATGTGGACGTGATCAATCTTGGGCTCGGATGTTAGAGCCGAACTAGAATTGATGACTTAGGTATATGTATGGGAATATACCTAAGTAGTGTTGGTTGTTACTTCATGATTGTATCTTTTCTTTGTGGATTATCCTTTGTGGATTCTTGGAATCTTTCGGGGGTCTCGGGGTCCCTACTTAGTAGCACATACTCACCCCTACATGGTCTATGCCCGCACTACATTGTGTTGGATACAGACGACAGACAGTGTTGATCGTGGTTGAGGCTAGTGGAGAAGTCGGTTCCTGGAGGTGGACCACTGGGCGAGACTTACACGGAGCGGACGGCTAGACCAAGGAGCTGAGGTGTCTATCTATACCCACCCTTCAGGTGGGACTTCCAGTGGATGGCTCGACATTGCTTCTTTACATTCAGTTGATGTACTTTCTTTCCAGTTTTACTTTACTTTTAGTTTGGGTTTGTATTCTGGTCCATTTCCTTTCCGCACATACTTTTGTACCCAGTTTTACTTAGTGTTTACATCTGTTGGCTTACTCTGTGGTGTTTTTTTTACTTTATAAAGGAAATGCCTTCCCCTTTTTGTCGGGAATTTCTCCTTGATTCTAATCGCTAGCCCCTGGACTATGGGAGGCAGGCTTGGGGTAGTCACGGTATGGGCCCTGAGGACGGGTCATGACAAATTGGTATCAGAGGAGTTCGGTTCTACCGCAGTACTCAGGGCTCTGATCTTTCTTATATGTGAAGTAATAGTGTTAATGGTATTGAGTGTGGCTATCAGTCCAGGGAGTATAGTGTTGGTGCGGCGGCCGACGTATCCATACACCAGGACCCTGACTTCTTATTTCTGACTCAATTCATGAAAACATTAATTTCATGTGTGTTTCAAAAGTTTTCATTGTGATTACTTTATGTCAGCTCACCAGGAATACTGTTTTGACCATGGCACACCTGTTTATTTTCAGGATGGAACCACGATGGAAGCTAGCTAGGGTTCCGATCATTGTGTGAGACAATATCCCACCGAGCGATGAGGCCTCGGTGCAGGGCCCTTTTTTAGAGGAGGCACCGGTGGTACCATTACCCGCCGAGCCACTGATGCTACCAGCCCCAGCCACTGAGAGTGCACATCGCCTTAGTGCACTGCATGAGTTTCAGTGTCAGAGACTGCCCAGGTTCCATGGGGAGACAGACCCTCAGGCAGCCAAGGATTGGCTGGAGGCGGTTGTTCGAGTTTTCAGGTTAGTGGGGACACCAACTGACCTTATGGTGATCCTCACAGCGAGCCTCCTGCTCGCGGTAGCAGGAAGATGGTGGAGATTGATGCTCCAGGTGCACGATGAGACATCACTCCTCTAGACGGACTTTGAGAGCCTCTTCCGCTCAGAGTTCATCCCAACCAACCTTCGTGCGGTGCGCATCCAAGAGCTTCTACAGCTACAGCAGGGCAGCATGACGGTCGCCCAGTACTCGACGTGATTTACCGATCTATCGCACTATTCGACGGACATTGTACGGAACCCATTATTTCGGGACCAGACCTTCGAACAGGGACTGCGGCATGAGATCAGTGCATCGATGATCTCCCTCATCATTCCGACACATGAAGGAGTACTGGAACGAGCCCTTCTCATTGAGATTTTTCTTGCTGAGCCTACGCCAGCAGCGAGACCTACCGCAGGGCGGCATGTAGCAGAGTCGTTTGCAGCTGGCAGTCGACAGATGTCACAGGGGTCCAGGCGGACCGGACCATCAGGCAAAGGACCTCAGGACACTGGCTTAGAGGTGTGGGGCACAGGGCGTAGAGCCAGCCTTCCGAGGAATAGACAGTGCTACGCATGCAGCTGGCAGGGCCACATGGCTCGTGACTGCCCAACTCGCCATGCAGAGGAGTAGCAGATGGTTAAGAGGCCACCCAGGCAGAGGCAGAGGGTCGACCGTGGCAGACCGCCGAGAGTAGCCGGATGAGCCAGGGGAGCTGGACGTGTAGCAGGAGGTGGGCGATGCTTTGACGCTTTACAACCACCACCACTAGGAGGTCCACCCCAACCACCGGGAGATGGAAGGCAGAGATAGGCTCAGCTTCACGCAGTGGAGGCCTACGACCACGGAATGCCCGAGATGATTCGAGGTACTATCTGTGTCTATTCCTCCTTTTCTGCAGTTCTTATAGACACAAGATCGAGTCATTCCTTTATTCCCGCCGCCCTTGTTCGGAGCTAGGAGATTCCGACGGAGCCGTTGGCTCGATCCTTATGGCTAGAGACTCTTACGGGAGAAGACTCGGTGATTACGCACTAGTGCTGGTAGCATGAGCTTACTCTAGGATGTGAGAGATTCAGCTGGGATCTTCTCTAAGTGGCGTCGAGGCCTTACGACGTCATCTTGGGAATGGATTGGTTATCTACAGTCCATGCTCAGATTGACTGTATTAGGAACAAGGTGCGGTGTGTATGCACCGACGGGAGCAGCTTCACCTTCACCGGTGAGAAGGGAGCCTTTGCAGCACAGGATGGAATCTCATAGAGGAGAGGACATCCCATCACTCATCAGTTGGCCAGCCTCATCCTAAGAGAAGATGGCATGCAGAGTCCTATTTTTCTTGTAGTGGTGGATCTGTATGCGGACGTTTTCCCTAACGATATTCCAGGACTACCTCCTCGCAGAGAGGTAGAATTTTATGTTGACATGTACCCCAGGACAACCCCGATATCCACTCCAGCATATCGGATGGCTCCCACGGAGATTTGAGAGTAATGGGTACAACTGGAGGACTTACAGGGCAAAGGATTCATCCGACCCAGTGTTTCACCCCGGGCTTCCCCGATATTGTTCGCCAAGAAGGCGGACAGGAGCTTTATACTTTGTGTCGACTATCGTCGCCTGGACCAGGTGAACGTGTGGAATAATTATCCACTACTGAGGATTTAAGACCTCTTCGATCAGCTCATGGGAGCATGGTGGTTCTCGAAGATAGACCTCAGGTCAGGCTATCATCAGCTCAGAGTTAGGGACGAGGATGTCCAGAAGACAGCCTTCAGATGTCGGTATGGCCACTATGAGTTCTTGGTTATTCCTTTCACTATAACCAACGCTCTAGCTGTGTTCATGAGTCTCATGAACTTGATCTTTCAGCCATACCTCGATCGATTTGTCGTGGTCTTCATCGACGACATATTGATATACTCGACCACTGAGGAGAAGCATGCCTACCACTTGCAGGTTGTACTAGACACCCTCCCAGAGCACCATCTTTTTGTAAAGCACTCGAAATGTCAGTTCTGGTTATGTGAGGTCCACTTCTTGGGACACATCATCTCTAAGGCGGGAGTTGCGGTGGATCCTGCGAAGATCGAGGCAGTGCTGGCTTGAGAGCCACCCAAGAGCGTGACAGAGGTACGGAGTTTCTTCGGGCTAGATGGGTACTATTGGAGATTTGTTCTAGACTTTTAGAGAGTTGAGGCAACACTCTCAGCTTTGACGATGATGGGAAAACCCTACATGTGGTCAGAAAGATGTTATCATAGTTTCCAAGAGCTGAGACAGAGATTGACCAGCGTGCCTATCTTGAGACAACCAGAGGAGGGAGTAGGGTATGTAGTCTACTGCGATGCATCAGGGATCAGACTCGGATGTTTCATGTTGTAATATCGGGCCGTGATCGCCTATGGATCACGTCAGTTGAGGTAGCATGAGCAGAACTATGATACCCATGACCTGGAGTTAACAGTAGTGGTCTTTTCTCTGAATATGTGGCGACACTATCTGATGGGCGAGCGCTTTATAGTATGCTCTAACCACCAGAGTCTAAAGTACATCTTCTCGCAGAAGGACCTGAATCTGAGATAGCGGTGATGGCTCGAGTTCCTCCAGGATTATGACTTTGAGATAGTCTATACTCCTGGAAAGGGGATCGTGGTAGACGATGCCCTCAGCAGAAGGACGGGCCTTCAGATACTCGGTGAGGCGATGGAGCAGCTAGCCGCTTTGCAGATATCCTTTGTGGATAGAGATGGAGCAGCTTTTCTTCAGTAACTCACAGTCACTCCTCCACTACTGTAGTGGGTCAGAGAGGCACATCGTGAGGACGCTGACTGTGAGATGCGGTATGTGTAGATATCCTTAGGACATGCACCTAATGGATTCTCTATAGGAGGAGAGAATGACGTCATTTTCAGAGGATGTACCATGGTACCGGTTTCTTTACAGGAGGAGGTGTTGAAAGAGTTTCACACTTCCCCTTTAGCGGTACATCCATGAGTGGAGAAGATGTACCAGGATCCCAGACGACAGCACTGGTGGCCAGGTATGAAGATGTCTGTGGTAGTGTTCGTTTCTCGATGCCTCACCTGGCAGTAGGTGAAGGTAGAGCACCAGGTACCAGTAGGCTTGGTATAGACCTTGGAGATCCCGGAGTGGAAGTGGGATGGGATATCTATAGATTTCGTGACTGGACATCCACACACTTCCAAAGGTCACGACTCCATTTGGGTGATTGTCGACCGACTCACCAAGTTGGCCCACTTATTAACCATCAGAGAGCAAAGATCTATAGATATCTTGGGACGTCTCTACGTTCTGGAGATTGTACGGATTCTTGGTGTGCCATCATCTATCATCTCCAATTGAGATGCTCACTTTACCTCCCTGCTTTGGAAGGGTTTGCAGGAGGCATTCAGGATGCAGCTACGTCTGAGCACCGCCTTTCACCCTTAGATGGATGGTCAGACGGAGATGACCATTCAGACTCTGGAGGACATGCTCGGTGCATGTGTTCTCAAATTTGGTCGCATATGGGAGGACCATTTACCCTTGGTGGACTTTGCGTACAAAAACAGCTACCACTCCACCATCGGGATGGCAACATACGAGGCTTTGTAGGGACGACCTTGCAGATCATCTCTGTGCTGGGCAGACCCTGGGGAGTCAACAGTTGTGGTACCAGAGATGGTCTAGGCCACAACAGAGAAGGTCCAGGTCATCCAGGAGCGGATGAGGACAGCTCCGAACCGGCAGAAGTCTTATGCTGACAGGATGCGGAGGCCACTAGAGTTCGAGGATGGAGACCATGTTTTATTGCGGGTCTCACCTCGACGTGGATTACGGAGATTTTGCTGAGGCGAAGAGCTATCTCCATGCTTCATCAGACCTTTCTAGGTCCTCAGCAGGGTAGGCGAGGTGGATTACCACCTGGCTCTACCACCTTAGTTGCACTGGGTTCACAATGTCTTCCACGTATCTCAACTCAGGATATATGTGCACGACCCGACGCATATCATTGACCATGGAGTGCTGGAAATTGACGATGGGGTGACTTTTTCGGAGGTCCCGGTGGAGATCGAGGATCTACAAGAGAGGGTCCTATGTGGATAGTCGATACCTATAGTGCGCATCAAATGGCAACACGGGAACCTCCAAAAGAGCACTTGGGAGCGGGAGGCTCAGATGCGTGCACAATACCCACATTTATTCCCCTAGTTTATGATATATCTTTACGGGGACGTAAAGCTCTGAGGTGGGAGTAATGTAAAGACCTGTAAAATTCAAGGAAATTTTTTTTTCTTAATTTTCTTTGGAATTTTACAAGAACACAGTTTCTGACTGCACCTGATTCCAAGGCTCGGTGTGCCTGGAATCAATTTTACGAAGTTTAGATTGGGTACGTTCAGTAAACGAACGAGCGGGTTTTCCTAACTTTTGAACCGGTGCTCGGAATCAAAATCTGAGGGCACTGATGGAACCGCATCATCGGTAATTGCTTAAGAACACCTTTTCTGGAGTTGCGTTTGCTCGGGTGAGGTTATTAGTTAATTTGGTTAACAAAAAATAAAAATAAAATTTGTGCAACCAATTTTATTTTTATTTAAGGTAGGTTAAGCCTATGCTTGGAGGTTGGGGTGGGACCCAATAGTTCCTAACTACCCTAGGTAAGATATTAGTGAAGTGGGGCGCACACGAGCCACACCCCTTTATTTACTTTTTACCTCCCACATGAATTTAATATGGTAACTATCACGCACCCCCTCTTAAATGTCAAGTCAACTCTCGCATTTTATTGAATTATTAAATGCCTCATTAATTGGTCGACGCTCGATAATTTAATCGTGATCTGATTTTGAATTTCCAAAACAGTTTGCATGAGAAATTAAATAAGGCAAAGCATTATTTTATTATGTGGTTTTGTTGTGCGAGAAGGATTTGAAGAGGAGATCTCAAGTCTTCGAATCCTCATCTTCCTCCTTGAAGAACGGGAAGAACGCACCGTCACCGACGAAGAACGCCAGCCTCCGACGAAGGACGACGAAGGACGCTGAATCCTCGGAGATCGACGACGTGACGCCGTGTACCGCGACGCCAACGATTCTCTTCTCTGAGACATCGATGATGCTTACGGAACATTCTTCCACGAAGATTATTTCCTGCGACGAACCTTTGTTTGACGACACCTTGAGGTAAGGGGTTTGGTTTAATTTAATTTATGTGGATTATATCCTCGACCTTTGATTAAATTGTTGAAAATCATTTGAACCACAAACGTGGTGGGTACAGACCAATGACCAAGTCTGAACCCACCGATTCTCTGTTCTTGATGCGCGGATCGTTGAGCGATGATGAAACGGGACCGTTGAGCGATTGGAGGTCGTCGCAGTAATCTACGGGTCCCGAGGCGACCCCAGGCACAAACGGGAGAAAGAACGGACCACCGGAGCGGCTCCGGTGGCCCACGAACTACACCGGCAGCGGGTTTCGCCGGCGTGGCTGCATCCCGGCGGCCGGCAGCCGGCACCGGCCGGCCCCCCGAAGGCGGCGGCTTCCCGGCCCACCGCCAGGAGGGACCGCCGCGGCGGCAGGCGACCGGTCCCGTGGTCGCGTGGGACCCAGTGGAGACGCGGCTCCCAGCGCCGCATCCGTTGGCAGAACGGAGCGACCCCACGCAGGGTCGCGACTTCAATCAAGAGCGCAGCCGCCCCCTTTGCGTATCCGCTCGGCCAGCACCGAGCCGGGCTGCGCTCACCGGGTCGGGCCACGCCCTAATGAGCCGGAGCCGGACCCGGTTCGGGTCGACGCAGTTCGGGCCGACCGAGGGGGGTTTTGGGCTGGGTCGGTCCAGGCCCAAAACCCCCTATTTCCGGACAGTTCCGTTCAAACGCCCGTATTTTGGGCTATGTACCTCCGATCAACACACCGTCAGTTGTGATGCGATCCTCGGGGCCCGTGCCAGGACTACCCCAAGCCTGCCTCCCATAGGCTAGGGGCTGGCGACTAGAACCAAGGAGTAAATCCCGACAAAAAGGGGAAGGAATTGCCTTTATAAAGTAAACAAACACCATAGAGTAAGCCAACAGAAGTAAACACTAAGTAAAACTGGGTACAAAAGTAAGTGCGAAAAGTAAATGGGTCAGAATAAAAACTAAAACTAAAAGTAAAGTACAACTGGAAAGAAAGTACAGAAACTGAAAGTAAAGCAGCAACGTCGAGCCGTCCACTGGAAGTCCCACCTAAATGGTGGGTACAGATAGCCACCTCAGCTCCACGGTCCAGCCATCCGCTCCGTGTAAGTCCCGCCTCGTGGTCCACCTCCAGGTACTGACTGCTCCACTAGCCTCAAACACGATCAGCATTTTCCGTCGTCTGCATCCAACACAACGTAGTGCGGGCATAGCCCGTGCAGGGGTGAGTATACGCTACTCAGTAGGGTCACCGAGACCCCCGAAGGTCTCCCAGAATTCACAAAGGATAATCCACAAAGGAAAGATACAATCACGAAGTAACAACCAACACTACTTTGGTATATGCCCATACATATACCTATGTCATCAATTCCAGTTCGGTTCTAACATCAGAGCCCATGTTCGATCACGTCCACACAGGATTGTACAACTCATTCCACACAGAAAGCACAACAGAATCCACATACGAAAGCAAGTCAATCATATCGAAGATAATGATTGAAAGTCAAGACTCAGCTCACACAGGTATACTTTTTCGTAAGGTGATAGAGATGATCAGATGTAGCCACTGACTCATCTAAGCTAGGACCCACGTAGGATACTAAACCAGCTAAGCTGTCGGACCCACATAGGATACAGACCAGATACTATTCCAGACGCACGTAGGATAGCAAGAACAGAGTCATCGCCGTCGAACCCACAGAGAATTTCAGTACGGTCTTCATCGCTGCCCAACCCACAGAGGATTTCAGTGCAGTCTCCATCACCGTCGAACCCACAGAAGATTTCAGTACAGTCTTCATCACTGCTGAACCCACATAGGATTTTAGTGCAGTCTTCATCGCCGTCGAACCCACGGAGGATTTCAGTTCGGTCTTCATCACTGCCGAACCCACATAGGATTTCAGTGCAGTCTTCATCGCCATCGAACCCACGGAGGATTTCAGTACGGTCTTCATCACTACCGAATGCACATAGGATTTCAGTGTAGTCTTCATCACCGTCAAACCCATGGAGGATTTCAGTACAGTCTTCATCACTGCCGAACCCACATAGGATTTTAGTGCAGTCTCCATCATCGTTGAACCCACAGAGCATTTCAGTACGGTCTTCATCGCAGTAGCAGCCAGCTCTAGGGTTCCCGCAAACAGCATGCTCGATTCCGGGAGGGTTCGCTCTACGAGCCAAGGGGCCGATACATCAACTGACACATAGTCCGGAGTTGATGTATCTCAAAGTTTCGTCTTGACAAGAGGAACTCAATGTGATAGACGGAGCGTCAATCGGACATCCGGTCTGAGAGTTATTGGCCTTTTCGTTCCAGGGGCCCGGTTGGTTTTTAAGTCAAAACCAACCCGACTACACTCCAACTACGTCCAAACCTTGAGCGGAGTAAGCCAAAATGTCCGTATTACTAAGAGGAATCCAAAAAAGTCAATGACACGTCAATCAGACGTCCGAAGCTCAAGTTATAAGCGTTTCTGCTCCGAGGGCCCGATTGGTTCCGTGTTTGAACCAACCTGGCTATTCCCAAAGTTCTTCGAAACCTTGAGTGTAATATACCAAAATGACTATCTCGATCCAAGGATCACATTGCAATTGACGGTGCATCGATCGGAGTTCTGTAGCCCATGATACGGGCATTTGAACGGAACTGTCTGGAAATAGGGGGTTTTAGGCCCGGACCGACCCGGCCCAAGACCCCCCCTGGGTCAGCCCGAACTGGGTCGACACATAAAATTAAATTCATGTCATATGTTTTGATGCATGCTATGTTTGGGAAACTTCTTGGCATCCTCCCCCGTGGCCCGTGTCGTAACTACCCCAATCCCGCCTTCCATAGGCCAGGGGCTGGCGACTAGCACCAAAGGCGTAAATCCCTATAATTGGGAAGGTGTTGCCTTTATAAACGTAAACAAAAACACAAACAGAGTACAAGCAGAAGAAAACACTAAGTACAGAAGTAACAAAAGTGCTGAAAGTATAAATGGGGTGGAAATACAAGCCCAACAGATAGGTACAACTACAACTGAAAGTAAAGTACAACAGAAAAGACAAGAAGCTGGAAGATGACACGCAGCTCCTGGATCGTCCACCATGGATCCAACATGAAAGGTAGGTACAGATGTCCTCCTCAGCACTCCACGTCCGATTGTCCGTCCTTCTGTCTCCTCCGGGTACCGACTCTCCGTGAGATCCACATCCGGGTACCGTCCAGTCCTCGAACGGTCCACCCCCGTCAGTGTTGTCCGTCGTCTGCATCCACCACAATGAGGTGCGGGCATAGCCCATGCAGCGGTGAGTATAACGATACTCAGTAGGGACCCCGAGACCCACAAGGTCTCTCTAAATCCTACTAGGATAACCACAAAGTAGAATCTCAACAGATAACCGTTACTTAATTATAATCACATACTTATTCCTAAGTTATCAAGTAACCCAACTCAATCATGATGAAACACAGAGGTTATGAAATCATCGGATAACCACTACTTAGATATTTTCCGATACATATACCTAAGATATTAAGTGACCCATCTCAATCATGAGGAAACATAGAGGTTAAGAAATCAATGGATAACCACTACTTAGATATATGCCCATACATATACATAAGTTATCAAGTGACCCATCTCAATCATGAGGTAAACACATAGGTCATAGTCTCAGCTTAAACAATGATTTTTATTATTGAAACCGTAACTGCTGAAGAGCTCCATCGCTGATGAGTACTATGATCCTGTCACGACTCTGTGGTACTGCTCACTAACCTAAGACTGCTGAGGTACTCCTCCTGTCAAGTACCTCGGGTCTGCTACCAAATATCGGGCGCTCCGTCTGCTATGGGTCTGTCGCCAAATACCGGGCGCTCCCCCAAATAGCCTACAGAGGTACTCCCCCTGTAGAGTACCGCGGGTCTGTGGCCAACTACCGGGAACTCCGTCCACCGTGGGTCTGTCGCCAAATACCGGGCACTCCGTCCACTGGGCTAGTCGACTCACTCCAAGTCGAGTCGGTGAGGCAGTTGTCAGGCCCCAGTCGGCTACACGGTCTCCGTACTCCGTACGATAGTCTCTAAGAGGGTCTGCTCCATGAGATACAGGTCAATACTCTAATTTTCACAAAGTCCCACGAAAAAGTATCTAAAATGACCGCCTTGTCATAGGGGTCTCAACGCAACAGACTGTGCGTCAATCAGATGCCCGGTTTGTGAGTTATTAGCCTTTTCCTCCTAGGGGCCCGGTTGGTTTCGTGTGCGAACCAACCTGGCCATATCTCAACTGTACCCCGAACTCTCATAGGGTATACTCAGAGGGAACTTTTCTCAACGTGATCACCAACGCCGCTAACGGTTCGTCAAACAGATGTCCGGTCTGAAAGTTATCATCTTTTCCGTTCCAGGGGCCCGGTTGGATTTCGGGTACAATCCCACCCAGACATACTCCAACTGCGTCCAACCCTTAGGTGAAGTATGCCAAAAGTTTTGTCTCATCAAGAGGAATCAAACAAAGTCGATGGCACGTCAGTCGGACGTCCTGAGCTCAAGTTATAAGGGTTTCCGCTCTGAGGGCCCGGTTGGTTTCGGGTTCGAACCAACCCGCCCATACACCTTGTTCTCTGAAACCTTGAGTGTAATATACCGAAACGACCGTCTCGATTCATGGATCGCATCTCAACTGACGGTTCATTAATCGGTGGTCCGTAGCACAAGATACGTGCGTTTGAACGGAATTGTCCGGAAATAGGGGGTTCGGGCCCGGTCCGACCCGGCCCGATACCCCCTGGGTCGACCCAAACCGGTTCGACCTGACCTGGGTCTGGGGCCAGCCCATTAGGGCGAGGCCTGGCCCAGCCGGCGCGGCCCGGCCCCGCCAGAACGGCCCAACCCGGCCGGCGCGGCCCGGCCCGTCCTCGGGGGCCGGTTGGCCTGGCGCTGGCGCGGTTCCCGCGTGGCCAGCGGGGAGCGAGGGGTTACACCCCCCCCCCCGTTGAACGAACCTGTGCGGAATTAAGCCACGCTGCCCAATCCGGAACGGCTTCGGCCATTCCGGTTTCTCTTCCACCGTCGCGGCTCAGCGGCGGCGGTTTGCTTCGGCGACGCGCCACTGCCGCCTTCTACAGACCACCTAACGTGCTCCGGTGGTCTGTTTCACCTGCCGTCTTCGCCAGTGTTCCTCCCGGGACTCGATCTTCACTATTATGGCTTCAAATCACCTCAGCGGCCCATTACGTCCTCGCCCGTCGATCCGCGCGTCAAATAAAAAAACTGCGGAGTCTTCGATTCGCCTTTGCGGCCCCAACTCTGACCACAATTTCGTTCGGCCTCAACAGCGTGGTGCGACGATGCCACGCTTCTTCACCGTGTTCCTCCTTGTTCTCGCGCGGTGTCGTTGCACCGTGTGCCTTTGTTCATGCCGCAAAAAACACAACATCGAAGGGGGAGGAGAGTCAGCCATGTTCGTGTGGTCAGACCTCCTCCCGTTATAATGATAACAGGCGGCGCAAGAATAATACGATGAACGACAAGGAAAAAATTAATGAACAAGAAATTAACCCCTACCTCGAATAATTAATGTTACACGTCAGGTGCCGTGGTTGACGGCGTTTCGGGAAAAAGAGTCGTTGGTGACGTTGGAGTGAATTCGAAGATGTGAGGACTTTCCTCTTTTCGCGGAGGAAAGAAGAAGAAGAACGTCTACTGTTCTTCATCGAGGAAGGAATTCGTTCTTCGTGGATCTGGTGTTCTTTGATAAAGAAGCATCATTCTTCGTTGAAGAGGCGTCGTTCTTCAATGATGAGAAATTCTCTTCTCTTCATTCTTCTTCTTATTCTTCTCACAAGGCTCTCTCTCTCTCTGAATTCCCCAACAAAAAGTGTGTCCCCCAAAATAAAATAAAGGGGGCTTAACCAATTATTTTATTATCACATTCCATTTGAAATTCAAAACTCAAAGCACTTAATTAATTAATTGAGTAGGTTCAATTAATCAATTAGTGTATGTTGGGAAGAGTTAAAAGAGGGATTTTTGAGAGTTACAAATTAATAAGGGGGAAATGTTATGAAAGTTATGGGAAGGTCAAGGGGGTTAGGGTCTCGTGTGGGCCCCACCTCCCACAAATCCACACATGGAAATTTGGGTGGTTTTGGCCCACCAACAACTTCTCATGGTAGAATTTAACACAAAAATAAAATTGTACACAATTTTATTTATTTCTTCCTTAAACCCAAAAATTTAACTTCTTCTACCATGCAAATGCACCTACGGTAAAAGTCTTCTTAAGAAAATACCGGAACTACGAGTTTATCGGTGCACTCAGATTTCAATTCCGAGCACCGGTTTAAAAGATGGAAAAATCTGCTCATCCGTTCACTAAATGTACCCGATCCTAACTTCGGAAATTGATTTCGGGCACACCGGGCCTCAGAATCAGGCGCCGTCAGAAACTGCGTTCTTGTAAAATCCTAAAGAAAATTAAGAAAAAATTTACCTTGAATTTTACAGGTCTTTAAATTACTCCCACCTCAGGGCTTTACGTCTTCGTAAAGATTTAACACAAACTAGGGATACAAAATTGGTACTGAGCACTCATCTGAGCATGCTGATCCCATGCTCCCTTCTAGAGGTTCTTTTGCTGCCAACAATAGCGCGCAAGAGGAATCGACCATCCTCGTAGGACCTGGTCCTGTCAATCCTCAACCTCTACTGGAACCCCACAGAAGTCACCCCATCGCCAAAGTCCAGCTCCCCATGGTCGATGATATACAAAGGGTTGTGCTTGTATCTCCTCAGCTGCGATACGTGGAAGTCGTCGTTCACCTAGTGAAACTGAGGTGGCTAGGTCAAATGGAAATCCACCACGCCTACCCTGCTGAGGACATGAAAAGGTCCGCTGAACCTTAGAGATTACTTGCCTCCTCAGCCACATCTCCATAGACCTCGTCGAGGTGAGACCCGTAAGAAAAAGTAGTCGCCATCCTCAAATTCCAGTGGTCCTGTATCCTATCAAAAAATGATTTCTGCCTGCTCTGTTCAGTCTTCATCTACTCTGGAATGATCTACACCTTCTTCGTCGTGGCCTGGACCATCTCTGGTCCAAAAGAGATACAAAGATTTCTTCTTTTCCGATAAGAGAAATCTGGTCTCATCACCTGGATGAACCACGTTATTTTCCTAATACATTCAATCCGGACATGGTTGACGCATTCATGCCATGGACGATGTCGTAAGGCCTCGACGTTACTACCAATAGATCCAACCATCACTCTCGTCTTTAAGGGTCGAGTCACACTGTCGGCATCAGCATGAGGTCACTAGGTCTCCTCTAGTAGGAATATCGAAAGTGAGGGTCAAGTCAACAGTTTAAACTAGAACCTCTTAGTACACAAAAAGGATGGATGAAAAAGTCACAGGGACAAGTGTCTTTTATTACTGCAGCTCAAAGAAAAAAGACACAGAACAATGACAACAAGGAAACTAGAAGCATCAAGATCAAAGGTTCCATGCCTGGAACTAGTCCCGCTCTTGTCCGCCAGCTTCCAAATCTCCGTAGTCATAAGATTCAGCTACCTGAAGCTATGCTCTCCAATGTCCACCTGTTCCCTGCGGTCAGGGTGGTCCTCCTGGTGGTGGTAGAGCCTCAAAGCATCGTCCACCACCCACTGCTTGTCCAGCTCCTCTGCCATGGCCGCATGCTCATTGCGGTCCGCCCTGATCAAACCTCTACCTCTGTCTACGATATTATTCATCTATCTGCTGGTCATCTGTACGGCGGGTCGGACAGTCACAGGCCATGTGACTAAGCCCGCCGCAAGAGTAACACTGCCCACTCTTGGCACGACTAGCTCTGACTCCACCCCGATTTCCCCACACAACTGAACCTGAGTCGTGCAGTCGGCCACCAGTGGGTCTGGTCCTTTTGGACCTCTACGTCAACAGTCTAATGCCAGACACAGAAGACTCCGCTGCATGTCGACTAGTAGAGGGTTCTGCTACTAGAGATTGCTCAGCAAGGAAAGTCTTCACTAGGAGGGCTCGTTCCAACACCCCTGTCTGCGTCGTAATGTTGTGAGAAACAAAAGAAGATCTAATATCTCTCCTGACCCATGATCTATGGTTCGGGCCCTAAAGAAGGGGTCTCATACCATGTCTGTAGAGTAGCACGAGAGGTCTGTTAACCTCGCTGAGTAATGATCTACACTCATGCTGCCCTGCTGCAGATGAAGTAGCTCCTGGATCCGCACCGCTCAATGGGTGGCTGGTACAAACAATGCCCAGAACAGGCTCTCGATGTCTTCCCACATAAGTGATGTGTTTTCATGCACCTGGAGCATCATGATCTTCCATCTGCCTGCTGTCGCCTAAAGAAGGCTGGCAGCAAGGATCACCATGATATCTGTTGCCGTCCCCACTAGCCTGAAGACTCTCACCACAGCCTCTAGCCAATCCTTAGCTGCCTGCGGGTCCGTCTCTCCCCTGAACCTATGTGGCCTCTGGCGCTGAAACTCATGAAGTGCGCTCAAGAGACGTGCACTCTCTACTGCCGGGGCTGGTGGCATCCATGGCCCAACAGGTGGTAGTACTGCTGGTGCCTCCGCTGGTGCCTCAACTGGGATAGGGCCCTGTACTGAGGCCACGTCACTCGGCGGGATATCAGCACGTACAACTCTCGGGGCTCTAGCTAGTCCTCCGTGGGGAGGCATACTTAAAGAAATAAATGTGACACGGTCAAATGATTTACCTGGTGAGCTGACCTGGTTTGAGCTATTTTAAAAGAAATTTTTGAAAACACACACGCAATCAGTGTTTTTGTGCACTAAGTCGGAAATCAGAAGTCAGGGTCCTGGTTTATGGATACGTCAGCTGCCCGCACCAACACTGGAATCCCTGAACTGAAAACCACACTTAGTACGCTTAACACTATTTCTACACAGAAAGGAAAATATCAGAGTCCTAAGTTCTGCGGTAGAACCGACTCCTCTGATACCAATTTGTCACGACCGGTCCCCTGGGGCCTGTGTCGTAACTACCCCAAGCCCGCCTTCCATAGGCCAGGGGATGGTGACTAGCACCAAAGGCGTAAATCCCATCTAAAAGGGAAGGCATTGACTTTATAAAACGAAAACACACACAAACCGAGTACAAGAATAAGCTACACTAAGTAAGTAGTAAAACAAACGTGCTGAAAGTACAAGGGGCCGGAAATACAAGCCCAAAGTAAAGGTACAACTACAACTGAAAGTAAAGTACAACTCAAAGGACAACAGCTGAAAGGTGAAAAGAAGCTCCTGGACCGTCCTCCATCTTCCTACCTGAAGGGTAGGTACATATGTCCTCCTTAGTACTCCACGTCTGTCCGTCTCCTCCGGGTATCGACTCATCGTGAGATCCACCTCCGAGTACCGACTCATTGTTTCGGTATATCCACTCCATCATATCGGATGGCCCCCGCTGAGCTTCGAGGGCTATGGGTACAATTGGAGGACTTGCAGGTAAAGGGATTCATCTGACCCAGTGTTTCACCCTGGGATTCCCCGATATTGTTCACCAAGAAGGTGGACAGAAGCTTGAGACTTTGTGTCGACTATCATCGCCTGAACCACGTGACCGTGAGGAACAAGTATCCGCTACCGAGGATTGACGACCTCTTCGATCAGATCAAGGGATCACAGTGGTTCTTGAAGATAGACCTCAGATCAGGCTATCATCAGCTCGGAGTTCAGGACGAGGACGTACAGAAGACTTCCTTCAGATGTCAGTATGGCCACTATGAGTTCTTGGTTATGCCTTTTGGCATAACCAATGCTCCAGTAGTGTTCATGGGTCTCAGAAACAGGATCTTTCAGCCATACCTCGATCGATTGGTCGTTGTATTCATCGATGAAATTTTGATATACTTGACCACTGAGGAGGAGCATGCCTCCCACATGCGGGTTGTGCTAGACACACTTTGAGAGAACCAGTTTTATGGTAAGCTCTCGAAGGGTCAGTTCTGGTTACAAGAGGTCCACTTCTTATAACACATCATCTCTGAGGTGGGAGATGCAGTGGATCTTGCGAAGATCGAGGCAGTGCTAGGTTGGGAGTCACCCAGAAGCGTGACAGAGGTGCGGAGTTTCTTGGGGCTACCTGGGTACTAACGGATGTTTCTTCCAGACTTCGCCATAGTTGCGGCACCACACTCAGCTTTGATGAAGAAGGGGGAAACCCTTCGTGTGGTCTGATAGATGTTAGCAGAGCTTCCAGGAGATGAGACAGAGATTGACCAGCGCACCTATCTTGAGGCTGTCAGAGGAGGGATTAGGGTACGTAGTCTACTGCGATGCATCAGGGACCAGACTTGGATGTTTCTTGATGAAGGAGCGGGCAGTGATCACCTATGGATCACGTTAGTTGAGGTAGCATGAGCAGAACTACGCTACCCATGACCTGGAGTTAGCAGTAGTGGTCTTTGCTCTGAAAATGTGGCGACACTACTTGATGGGAGAGCGCTTCACAGTCTACTCTGACCACCAGAGTCTCAGGTATATCTTCTCACAGAAGGACCAGAATCTGAGATAGCGGCGATGGCTTGAGTTCCTCCATGATTATGAAATTGAGATAGTCTACACACCTAGAAAGGGGAACATAGTAGTCGATGCCCTCAGCAGGAGGACGGGCATTTAGCTACTCGGTGAGGTGACGAAGTAGCTATCCGCTTTGCAGATATACTTCTTGGATAGAGATGGAAGAACCCTTCTTCAGTCACTCACAGTCACACCTCCACTACTACAGCAAATTAGAGAGGCCCAACGTGGGGACACTGACTGTGAGACGCGGCGTGCACAGATATCCACAGGACAGGCACATGACGGATTTTCTGTTGGAGGAGAGCACATCGTCCTTTTCAGAAGACGTACCATGGTACTAGTTTCTTTACAGGAGGAGGTGCTCAGAGATTTTCACACTTCCCCTTTAGCGGTACATCCAGGAGTGGCGAAGATGTACCAGGATCTCAGACGACAGCACTGGTGGCCGGGTATGAAGAAGGTTGTAGCTGAGTTCGTTTCTTGATGCCTCACCTGTCAGTATGTGAAGGCAGAGCACCAGGTACCAGCAGGCTTGGTATAGCCCTTCGAGGTCTCAGAGTAGAAGTGGGATGGGATATCTATGGACTTCATGATTGTACTTCCACGTACTTCCAGAGGTCACGACTCCTTTTGGGTGATTGTTGACCGACTCACCAAGTCGGCTCACTTCTTACCCATCAAAGAGCAAGGCTCAGGGAAGATATTGGGACACCTCTATGTTCAGGAGATCGTACGACTTCATGGTGTCCCATAATCTATCATCTCCGATCGAGATGCTCGCTTTACTTTCCGGCTTTGGAAGTGGTTGCAGGAGGCATTCGGGACACAGCTACGTCTGACAGATGGTCAGACGGAGAGGACCATGCAGACTCTCGAGGACATGCTCTGTGCATGTGTCCTCAACTTTGGTCGCAGCTGGGAGGACCACCTGACCTTGGTGCAGTTCCCGTACAACCACAACTACCACTCCACCATCGGGATGGCACCATACGAGGCCTTGTACGACCGACCTTGCAGATCACCTCTATGCTGGATAGACCCTGGGGAGTTAGCACTAGTGGGACCGGAGATAGTCTAGGCCACGACAGAGAAGGTCCAGGTCATCCACGAGCGGATGTGGACAACTCAGAGCTGGAAAAAGTCTTATGCTGACAGGAGGCGGAGGCCACTGGAGTTCGAGGATGGCGACCATGTCTTCTTGCGGGTTTCACCTCGATGTGGATTACGGAGATTTGGCCGGGGCAACAAGTTATCTCTGTGCTCCATCAGACCATTACAGGTCCTCAGCAGGATAGGCGAGGTGGCTTATCTTCTGGCTCTACCACCTCAGTTGCACGGGGTGCATGACACCTTACTCATATCTCAGCTGAGGAGATACGTGCATGACCCGACGCATATCATCGACCATGGGGAGTTGGACTTTGATGATGGGGTGACATTTGCGGAGGTCCCGGTGGAGATCAAGGATCGACAGGAGTGGGTCCTACGTGGACGGTCGATACCTCTAGTGTGCATCAGATGGCAGCACGGGAACCTCCATGAGAGCACTTGGGAGCGGGAGGCTCAGATGCGTGCTCAGTACCCACATTTGTTGTAACACCCCATGATTTTACGAAAAATATTCTTTTTTAATTTCATTAATGTCTTGTGTTGTAAGATACACCAAAAGGAGCTTTCAAAACAAGAATCCCGGACTTGGCTTGAATTACACGCAATCACGACCTTCGACAATAGCGTGTGTTGTACGCAATACTGAGTTTCGCTAAACAACGATATTCTATTAAAATATTATTAAAACTAACCGTTATGAATATTAATACCGACTTTTTGAAATTTTATAAATTTTATTTTTGAAAATGGACTTCATTTTTGGATTCGGAATATCGAAATTATCCTAGGGTGAAATTTTGGTTTTTTTCTGAAAACATTCAATTTTTGATGAATAGTGAAAACACTGAGTTACTATTTAAAACCCGACTTTTTATTTAAATAATTATTAATTTATATAAATTTATTTTAGGTCAAAATTGATACATAATACCTATATAAGTTTAATGTAATTCATTGGAGTCATTTTTTAATAATTTTAGATATATAAAAATTTTATTGAACTTTTTACTATTTTTACCCACCTCCGAGGAGAATTTGCAAATTTACATAAAACATAATTTTACCTCTTTTTTGAATGGAATTTCAAAAATCCAAGAGACATGGTTGATGTTAGTATGTAAAATGTGGTTCAATGAGATGAAAATAATTTTTTTTGAATAGTACATTTTTACTTTTATTTACCACAGTTAAAAGTAAATAGAATAATTAAGGGTAAAAATGATATTATTATTACCCTAACACATGTACTAATTATATTGGATAAGTGTAATTCGACCAAAAACACCCTTAGGAATAAAAGCTGACCATTTAGGCCCACTTGGATTAGATTAGGACATTTATTATTAATTTATTTAAAGAAGGGTTAAAATAGTTAAAATCAACGTTTAATAAGTAAATCATTTTCACTATAGGGTTATACAAAAGAAAAAATAGACTATAAATATTCATTAGAAATATAAAAAGATTTCCTACATAATGATATTTTATTTATAATTTTTAGACTTTAAATAATTTATTTATTTATGACACAATGATGATGTAGTAATTATCTTATTAATGAAATATTGACATAATTGATGTAATAAATACCCAAATAAATGTAATTTGAGACTTTTAATGAATAACAAACAATTTCTAGGTTAAAAAGAAATGTTATTGTTGATTTAATAAACTTTTTTTGAACTAATCAATCTGTTATGATTTTCACAAAAACCAATTACCAAATAGTGTCAAAATTGACATAAAATAGTTTTTAAAAAAAATATTATATTATTAATTGTTTTTATATTCCTAAAAATCTACGGTTCGGCCAAATAACTTAGATAAGGTTATATATATTAATAATAAACAACTTGGGTTTCTTTTTTCTTGTTATAGTAAGTTGTTTAACCTTATAGTGTAAGAACACAAAAGACACGGTAAAAGTAAAGTTATCTAACTTAAAGTTAAATCTAAATGATAAGGTTAAAATAGGAACCTAAAATTTTATAAATTATTTTGGATGAGAGTATTTGGACCCATCCCCACCTTATCTTTTAAATAAATCAATTTTGTGCTATTTAAAACCGAATATGTCTTTATAATAAAATAATTGTTTTAGTTTTTCCAAAGGTGCCCCTCTCCTCCCTTATAAAAAGGCACCTCCTCCCTCTCTTCCTCACACCACATTGAGCCTTAAAGCTCGGCCAACCGCTGAACATTTCTCTTCTACAATTCCCTAGAAACATCCTAGAGGTTCTGGTGTTCTTCAAAGACCAATATTAGTGCCTGAAGAGGAGGTTTCAAAAAGGCGCTTCAAAGAAGAGGTAATGTCCGTTACCGATTCTTTCAACTTTATTTCTTCTTCCACTTCTTCTTCCTTAGTTGTTTCATTATGAAGTAATAACATCAGTATAACTCATCTAAGGATATGTTATTATAACTATGAAACAACCCTATTTCACCATCTATCCATCCTACGGAAAACGAAATCACCACGCGTGCGTACGTACGCAATACCGTCTCCACATTGTGGTGTAATCTATTTTTCCACCACCACCTTACATGGATGTGTATAATGGCGTAAATAAATAACTATATATGATTATTGTAAAGTGATATTTATTCTGAAATAGTATAAATACACTCCAATAAAATTCCACAATCATGGGAATGATATCATCGCTCGTGCGTACGTACGGACTACCGTCTCCACGAACGCGAGGAGATTCATTTTCCATGATTAACCATTAAAGAATGATTATAAAGTATATATAATGAATAATAATAAAACATATGACCTAATAATTCTACTGGATTTATGTATACATATATATATGTCATATAATCAATTCCATTCAATTCAATAAGGAAACGAAAACAACGTTCCTGCGTACATACGACCTACTGTCTCCATGAACAATGTATTTCATTCCTTTTATGGATCTATAATATTTATGTATATAATGAATATATATTGTATATATATCATGTTTTACATTCTGGAATTTTGTAAATCATTATATAAGTAATAATATCAAGAACGATGAGTCGAAACACATACGATAAATGAAACGATTTTACCCAAAACGCTCTTTAACATGGAATTTACAAAAGAACGGGTAATATAAAGTCATAAGTGAACTGTATATGAAATCATAACAATGAATATGATTCTGTAATAAGTCAATGACATTATTTAAATCATTATACAGGAGGTTCTGATACATACGAAGCATATCAGACATAAGGTAAGGGATAATTTTGCAAATCTCAATTTTATCCGAGATTGCTTATTTGTAAGAATTTACTGGGGTTATTGCAATCGTCCATGTCCATGTTTTATAAAAGTGTTTTCATGTATGTTTAATTACTTTTTACCCATTTTGACTTTTACCCCATGGTATGGATGGAATATTTCTTTTATTTACCCCACAAGGTACTTTTTGACGTTTTCGACAAAAGTATGAGAAGAATGTTTTTTTACGTATACGGCATGAAAGGATTTTTACGGTTTTATAAATCCTTATTTTCCTGAAGCTTCCTCCAAAAAATTTCATGACTATTTTCAACAAAATCTATTTCTTTTAAAATTTCATGACGTTTTGTGAACGGAAATTGATTTTGAAGAAGAAAGGTTATTTTCCTCAAGAATTCATTTCAAGTGTTTTATCAAAACCATTTTTCCATCTAAGATGACATTATTTCATATGTGTATGTTTCAAGTATAATGTATCTATGATTAAATGGTTTCACTTTTCTTTTTATGAAATGATATCCATTTCTTTTATATGGATTATGTGATGATGGGATTATGTTTATAAAACCCATTTTATTCGTTGGGTTATTCTGAATGATGTATGTTTATTTTGTGGCACAAGTAAGAATGATTTCATTATGAGATGGGTGAGACCTATATATCCCTCCAATGCATTGGGTAAAGATTAATATCTCATGAGATAGACATGGTTGTCATAGTAAGTTAATCCGGTTCAGTGTTACTGGACTGAAATGAGGAGTGAACTCGATTCAGAAAGGTACTTTGTCCACTAAGATGGTCTTGGCAACAATGCCTTGGAAACTATGGAAATCCTAATATGTGCTGAATGGTTGCCAAAATTAAATGTTTTATTCCCATTGTATCATGGTTTCTGTTCTATTATGATATATTCCTTACGTACTTCCACGATTTATGTCTGTGTGCAAGATATTGATGTTGAAATTTCATGATCAAGTGTTTTCTTCCAAATGTTTATGGATTGTTTTATGTTATCTATGTTTGCCCTTACAGAGCATTTGAGCTCATTATTATTATGTTTTATTTTCCCTAGGAAGTAAAGAAAGGTTTTAGGTAAGGAAACAAAAAGGGGAAGATCGTTATGGGAGTTGTTGAAGATATTTCAACCTGATTAGAAGTTTATATTCCGAGTTTCCAAAGACATTAAACTATCACGGTCCTTGTGTGTCTGTTTTTGTTGTGTATTAAGTATTCTGCAAAAGTAATGTAATGTACATGTACATCAAGCTTCGGGTCTCTACAGTTGGTATCAGAGGAAAGGTTTAGTCATCCTTTGGAAACTAGGATGCGAAAATGTAAGGGAGATCCCTAGAGATATTTCTAAGGTATGTCTAGGGATGTCCCTAAGGATAAGTATACGTATAGGATATAGTCCTAGAACTACGGTAACGATATTAGAATTTAACATAAGATGTTAAATATTGAAGGTACTCCCCCTTTATTATATTGTTTTCCCTAGCATGATTTTTTCCTATCACACTATTCTTTTTGGGTTTTAGACGATGGATGGAACCTGAAGGAACCATGTTGATCAATGTAATGGACAATGCAATGATTGTCCTCCTGAACAAACAAATGTTATGGGAGATGGAGTGAAAAATCTTATTACTATACTTACACAAGCTATGAATCATTCTGGACTTCCAAATGAGCAGAGAAGGGAATAATATTCTATTGAGTCTTTCATGAGGCAACGTCCACCTTCATTCAGTGGGTCTTCTAATCCACTTGTTGCTGAACAATGGATCAGTACCACTGAACAGATATTTTTAGTTCTTCAATATTATGAACATGATAAAGTCATCTTAGTAGTATATCGTTTGGAAGGTGAAGCTGATCAATTGTGGAATCTTATCAAGAATACTAGGCCAAGATATGAAATTGAGTCCAAGGAATGGGATGAGTTAAAGAACTTATTTTTCAATAAGTACTTCCCTCGTATTCTTCGAACAAAGATGGAGAAGGAGTTTCTAGAACTAAAGCAAAAGCATGATGAATCGATTGGTATATATGAAGAGAATTTTACAAGGCTTTCAAGGTATGCATCTGGCTTTATCATCCAACCTGAAAGTAAAATTGATCGATTCTTTAGTGGCTCCAAACCAAATCTTCGAAGGGCATTAGCTATAAGAGACTTCAGTAGATATGAAAAAAATTGTACATTGTTCTATAAATGAAAAAATGGAAGTTGGTGATACATATCCATCTCATTATTTTGACAAGAAACAAAAGATGGAGTTCAAGGAGAAATATCAAAATAATGGTGAAAAGAAGATGAATGTTTCCTTATGCTCAACGTGTGGAAGGAAACATGGTGGAGATTATCTTAAAGGGACTAGAAAATGTTTTACATGTGGAAAAGAAGGTCATCGAGCAGACGAGTGTCAAAGTAATGGAAAAAGGGTTGCTAATAGTGTGAATAATGAAAAGACTGTCGAGAACGCACCAACAACACTTCAATGCTTCAATTGCAAGGAAATGAGGCATTATGCAAATCAATTCCCTAATCCAAGGGTTAATGATGATCGACATGAGGAACCACTTAAGGAAAAGGACAAATGGAAGTCACATGTGATCACTATTGGAGATTTTGAATATGAATACGATGTGGTTGAATGATTGTGTGTTTATGTAATGTGATTCCAAAATAATGTTGTATATATTATCGTGGAATATTGGAATATTTATGTATTGGCCTATTGTGGTTTTCAATAATTTTATGGTACCGGTAACCATTGAAAGTGATTTAGAAATTTTGGTAAGCAGATGATATGTGCATAATGAGTGGATAAGAAGATAATGAGATGTTTGATTGTATTCATGAGCTCATGATTGATATAGGGACTAAGTGATATCATGGTTTGAGTATAAAGAATTTTGAGGATTTTGGTATGTGGAAAGTTTTAACTTTTAACTGCATTCATGTTTTCACGAAGGTTCAATGGGTATTCATTCTTCAAGAGAATACATGACTAAGGTATTCACATGTTTGTAATTTCACCAACAAGATATATCTTATGATATATGGGGGATAAATGATGGAATTCACGTGATTGTTAAGTGACATTTAAGTAATCATTTTCATTATACTATGAGCTTGGACCAAAGTATTTTAGATAAGACTAAGGATTGGAATGGATTATGTTGAACATAAGTTAGTATTGTTTAAGGATAGAATGTTTTTCGATATTATTGATGGGATGTTATAGTAATATAGTTTTAGAAAAAGGACAACATGCAGGACGTGCGACAGCCCATCGCGTCGGACAAGGCTGTGGGAATCAAACCCACAACCGAAGTGCCACTGGCCTTTATCGCCTACCACTGGCCTATAGGAAGTCCCTAGTTAGTAGAAACTAGTTTTATTTTATTTCGCGGTTTGATATATGAATTATAAGTTCATTTTTGGAATCGTATACGATTAACCTCGCCATAGATGGACTTATGTATATTTGATAACTTTTGCTAACCTTTTGTTTGAAATAGATGGAATGACCCATCATTCAATCACATGATCTGTTAACACTTCACGAATAACAAATTCAACTTCATTTCTTTAAGAGATGAAGTGGAAATTGTTCAAAGCACGAACAATAGTGAGATTGTACCAAAATAAAGTATTTATTCTAATTCAAATTCTTCAACTTTAGGGAAATGATCTTGAAAACCAAAAATGTTGTCCTAGTGCCCTTATATCCGATGAATCAGATGGTACCCTAGATCATCACAAATTTATGGCTCTATGATGGTTGGATTTTTCATATCCATGTTCTCTACCACTATCCATCAGAACACGACGGTTAGATTTCTCTTCCATATCCACATTTTCACCTGTGTTCTCCTATGTGGAAACCCAGTGATTAGTTAATTTGGGTAACTGTTATGTTTCATACGTTAGTTTTTAAAGCCATGTTTTGGTAGTCCTTTTTACGACGTGGGTTTCTATTAAAGAAACATTTGAGTAGTAAACAATTTATAACCCCGACGAATTTTGAGGACGAAATTCATTTTCAGGGGGGGTAGAATGTAACACCCCAAGATTTTACGAAAAACATTCTTTTTAATTTCATTAATGTCTTGTGTTGTAAGCTACACAAAAAGGAGATTTCAAAGCACGCATCCCTGAATTGGCGTGCATTACACACAAGCGCGACCATCCACGATAGCGTGTGTTGTACGCAATACCGAGTTTCGCTAAACAACGATATGCTATTAAAATATTATTAAAACTAGACGTTATGAATAGTAATACTGACTTTTTGAAATTTTATAAATTTTATTTTTGAAAATGGACTTCATTTTTGGATTTGGAATATCGAAATTAGCCTAGGGTGAAATTTTGGTATTTTTCTGAAAACGTTCAATTTTTGATGAATAGTGAAAACACTGAGTTACTATTTAAAACCCGACTTTTTATTTAAATAATTATTTATTTTATTTAAATTTATTTTAGGTAAAAATTTATACATAATACCTATATAAGTTCAATGTAATTCATTGGAGTCATTTTTTAATAATTTTAGATATATAAAAATTTTATTGAACTTTTCACCGTCTTTTACCCACCTCCTAGGAGAATTTTCAAATTTACATAAAAGTTAATTTTTCCGCTTATGTGAATAGAATTTTAAAAATCTGAGAGACACGGTTGATGTTAGTAAGTAAAATGTGGTTCAATGAGATGAAAATAATTTTTGGTGAATAGTAACTTTTTACTTTTATTTACCACGGTTAAAAGTAAATATGGAAATTAAGGTTAAAAATGATATTATTATTACCCTAAAACATGTCCTAATTCTATTGGATAAGTTTAATTCGACCATAAACTACTTTAGGAATAAAATCTGACCATTTAGGCCCACTTAGATTACATTAGGACATTTATTATTAATTTATTTAAAGAAGGGTTAAAATAGTTAAAATCATTGTTTAATAAGTAAATCATTTTTAATATAGGGTTATACATAAGATAAATTAGACTATAAATATTAATTAGAAATATAAAAATATTTCCTACATAATAATATTTTATTTTTACTTTTTAGACTTTAAATAATTTAATTTATTTATGAAACAGTGATGATGCAGTAATTATCTTATTAATGAAATATTGACATAATTGATGTTATAAATACCCAAATAAATGTAATTTGAGACTTTTAATGAATTAAAAAAAATTATATGTTAATATGACATGTTAGTGTTGATTTAATTAACTTTTTTCGAACTAATAATTCTGTTGTGATTTTCACAAAAATTAATTACCAAATAGTGTCAAAATTGATATAAAATATTTTTCAAAAAAAAAATTATATTATTAATTGTTATTATATTACTAAAAATATAAGGTTAGGCCAAATGACCTAGATAAGGTTATATATATTAATAATAAACAACTTGGGGTTCTTTTGTCTTGTTATAGTATGTTTATTAACCTTATAGTGTAAGAACACAAAAAGACACGGTAAAAGTAAAATTATCTAACTTAAAGTTAAATCTAAATGATATGGTTAAAATAGGAACCTAGACTTGTATAAATTATTTTGGATGAGAGTATTGACACCAATCCCCACCTTAGCTTCTAAATAAATCATTTTAGAGCTATTTAAAACTGAATATGACTTTATAATAAAATAATATTTTTAGTTTTTCCAAAGGTGCCCCTCTCATCCCTTATAAAAGGGCACCTCCTCCCTCTCTTCCTCACACCACTTTGAGCCTTAAATCTCGGCCAACCCCTGAAAAGTTCTCTTCTCCACTTCACTAAAAACATCCTAGAGGTTCTGGTCTTCTTCAAAGACAAATATTAGTGCCCGAAGAGGAGGTTTCAAAATGGCGCTTCAAAGATGAGGTAATGTCCGTTATCGATTATTTCAACTTTATTTTTTCTTCCACTTATTCTTCCATAGTTGTTTCATTATGAAGTAATAACATCAGTATCACTAATATACTGATATGTTATTATAATTATGAAACAACCCTATTTCACCATCTCTCCATCCTACAGAAAATGAAATCACCACGCGTGCGTACGTATGGAATACCGTCTCCACGCCGTGGTGTAATCTGTTTTTCCACCGCCACCTTCCATGGATGGGTATAATGGTGTAAATAAATAACTATATATGATTATTGTAATGTGATATTTATTCTGAAATAGTATACATACACTCCAATACAATTCCACAATCATGGGAATGATATCATCACTCGTGCGTACGTACGGATTACTGTCTCCACGAACACGATGAGATTCATTTTCCATGATTAACCATTATAGAATTATTATAAAGTATATATAATGAATAATAATGAAATATATGACATAATAATGCTACTTGATTTATGTATATATATATATATATGTCATATACTCAATTACATTCAATTCAATAAGGAAACGAAAACAGCATTCATGCGTACGTACGACCTACCGTCTCCATGAACGGTGTATTTCATTCCTTTTATCGATCTATAATATATATGTATATAATGAATATATATTATATATAAATAATGTTTTACATTCTGGAATTATTTAAATCAAGATATAATTAATAATATCAAGAATGACGAGTCGAAACACATACGATAAAGGAAACGATTTTACCCAAAACGCTCTTTAACATGGAATTTACAAAAGAATGTGTAATATAAAGTCATTAGTGAACCATATATGATATCATAACAATGAATATGATTCTGTAATAATTCAATGACATTATTTAAATCATTATATAGGAGGTTCGGATACATACGAAGCATATCGGACATAAGGTAAGGGATAATTTTGCAAATCTCATTTTTATCCGAGATTTCTTATTTGTAAGTATTTTCTGGGGTTATTGAAATCATCCATGTCCATGTTCTATAAACGTGTTTTCATGTATGTTTAATTTCCTTTTTACCCATTTTGACTTTTACCCCATGGTATGGATGGAATCTTTCTTTTATTTACCCTACAAGGTACTTTTTGACTTTTCCGACAAAAGTACGAGAAGAACGTTTTTTTACATATATGGAATGAAAGGATTTTTACGGTTTTATAAAGCCTTATTTTCATGAAGCTTCCTATAAAATATTTCATGAATATTTTCAACAAAATCTATTTCTTTTAAAATTTCATGACGTTTTGTGAAAACAAATTTATTTTGATGAAGAAAGGATATTTTCCTCAAGAATTCATTTCAAGTGTTTTATCAAAACCATTTTTTCATCTAAGATGACATTATTTTATATTTGTATGTTTCAAGTATAATGTTTCTATGATTTACATGGTTTCAATTTTCTTATTATGAAATGATATCAATTTCTTTTATATGGATTATGTGATGATGGGATTATGTTTATGAAACCCATTTTATTCGTTGGGTTATTATGAATGATGTATGTTTATTTTGTGGCACAAGTAAGAATGATTTCATTATGAGATAGGTGAGACCTATATCTCCCTACAATGAATTGGGTAAAGATTTATATCTCATGAAATATACATGGCTGGAACGGTAAGTTAATCTGGTTCAGTGTTACAGGACTGAAACGAGGAGTGAACTCGATTCAGAAAGGGACTTTGTCCACTAATATGGTCTTGGCAACAGTGCCTTGGAGACTATGGAAATCATAAAATATGATGAATGGTTGCCACAATTAAATTTTCTATTCCCATTTTTCATGGTTGATGTTCTATTATGATATATGCATTACGTACTTCCACGATTTATGTCATTGCTCAAGATTTTGATGTTTAAATTTCATGATCAAGTTTTTTCTTCCAAATGTTTATGGATTGTTTTATGTTAGATATGTTTTCCCTTAATGAGCATTTGAGCTCACCCTTTTTATGTTTTATTTGCCCCAGGAAGTAAATAAAGGTTTTAGGCAAGGAAACAAAAAGGGCAAGATCGTTATGGTAGTTGTTGAAGATATTTCAACATGATTAGAAGTTTATATTCCGAGTTTCCAAAGACCCTAAACTATCACGGTCCTTGTGTCTCTGTTTTTGTTAAGTATTAAGTATTCCGTAAAAGTAATGTAATGTCGATGTACGTCAAGCTTCGGGTCTCTACATTTGTTCCCCTAGTTTATGATGTATCTTTACGGGGACATAAAGCCCTGAGGTGGGAGTAATATAACGACCGGTAAAAATCAAGGGAAATTTTACGGGTCTTTACATTACTCCCACCTCAGGGATTTACGTCCCATTAAAGATACATCATAATCTAGGGGAACAAATGTGGGTACTAAGCATGCATCTGATCCTCCCGCTCCCAAGTGCTCTCCTGGAGGTTCCCGTGCTGCCATCTGATGCACACTAGAGGTATCGTCCATCCATGTAGGACATGCTCCTGTAGATCCTCGAGTGGGTACGTTCAGTGGACGAACGAGCGGGTTTTCCTAACTTTTAACCAATGCTCAGAATTGAAATCTGAGGGCACCGATGAAACCGAAGCGTCGTTAATTGCTTAGGAGTACCTTTTCCGAAGGTGCGTTTTCTCGGGAGGAGTTGTTATTTTTGTGGTCTTAGTGAGGAATAAATAAAAGTATATTACAATTTTATTTATTTTCCTCTAGGTAGTTATAACCTAAGTAAGGGAGTTGGGGGTGGGACACACATGTTGTTAACCAACTATGAGAGGATAAATGTGGGGTGGGGCCCTCATAAGCCCAACCCCTCATATTCCTTAACTCCATAACCCCCCTTTAATGTGAGACCACTCACCTACCCCTCTCTCTTCTTTAATCATTAAAAATTACTTAATTAATTAAGTGAGTTATGTGTTTGATTTTTAAAAATTGAAATGCTTGGCTTGATATAATAAAATAAGAAAAGTCTTATTTTATTTGGGAGGTTTGTTTGTTGTGTGAGGAGATTGGGGAGATAGAACTCTTTTCTCTGGGGAAGAACTTCATCCTTCCATGAAGAGCTTCAATCCTTCCGCGAAGAACCTCATCTCTTCAACAAAGAACGACTCAACGACTACGGTATCTCCATTCCCATTCTACTTCGCGACAAGTGAAGAGACACCGATGTGGGAGTTTTCTCCAATGACATGTAATCATCCTCTTCTCTTCGTGATAATGAGAAGACAATGTCTCCTTAGACACTCTCTATCGACATCTACGGAACCACGCCCCACGATGCCACTTTTTGCACCGCTCTTCGAACATCAACTCGTTATCAAGGTAGGGGTTAATTACTTTTTGTTCGTGAAATATCCTTTGTCGTTGTTCATCTTTATTTTTTTGGGCCACTTGTTATCAACTTATCGGGAGGAGGTTAGACCGCACGAACATGGCCGACTCTCCTTCCCCTTTTGTTGTTGTGTTTTCGTGGTTCAAAAGAAGGAGGTGCGGTGCAACGACACAACGTGGAAACATGGAGAAATGCGGCAAAGATGCATGGCACCGTCGCGCCACACCGTTGATGCCGAACGAACCCGCGGCTGGAGTCGGGCTGCAGTGAAGGGGCGTGACACCATCACGCTATGTCGGAGAACCACGAAGACACTGCGGCCGGAGCGAGGCTGCAGCAGAGGGGCACGATGCCGTTGCGCCACGCAGGTCGGACAAGGCCGCGACGATGCAAGGCAGGGCGGCCGGAACTGCCGGCTGCCGGAACCTCGGAGGGCGGGACCGCGGCGGTCCCACAGTGGCAGCACCGGCCAACCGGACTAGGCCAACAATTTTAGGGGGAGACCAGGGGTCGTAACCCCCGACTGGACAAATGAGAGCCCCCCCCCCCCCCTACGTTGGGGTCACAGTTACTCAATCAGGGGGGCACCCCCCCCCCCCCTTCCGCTCAGCTTGGCGTGGCCGAGCTGCCCATGCAAGCCACGCATGCATGCCAGGCCAGGTCGGGCCGCACCCTAATGGGTCGGACCCGGACCCGGTTCGGGTTGACCTGGTTCGGGCCGTCCTAGGGTGGGTCTCGGGCCGGGACCAAAACCCCCTAAAAACGGACAGGTATGTTCTTTTTCCCATATCTTGGGCTACAGACCTCTGATCGACGCACCTTCAGCTGTGATGCGATACTTGGATCGAGACGGTTGTTTCTGTATATTACAATCATGGTTTTGGAGAAATTTGTGAACAGCCGGGTTGGTTCGAACACAAAACCAACCGGGCCCTCGGAGCAGAAACACTTATAACTTGAGCTCCAGACGTCCGATTGACGTGCTGTCGACCTTGTTGGATTCCTATTAGTTAGAAGGACCTTTTGGATTACTCCGATCGAGGTTTGGATGCAGTTGGAGTGCGGTCGGGTTGGTTTTGAGTTAAAAACCAACCGGGCCCCTGGAACGAAAAAGCCAATAACTCGCAGACCGGGCGTCCGATTGACGCGCCGTCTGTCACATTGAGTTCCTCTTGTTGAGATGGAACATTGAGATACATCAACTCTGGACTACGTGTCAGTTGATGTATTGATCCCCTTGGCTCGTGGAGTAGACCCTCTCGGAATCGAGCATGCTGTGTGCGGGAACCCTAGAGCTGGCTGCGACGATGAAGACCGTACTAAAATCCTATGTGGGTTCAACGGCGATGAAGACTGCACTGAAATCCTATGTGGGTTCGGCAGTGATGAAGACCGTACTGAAACCCTCTGTGGGTTCGGCGGCGATGAATATCACACTGAAATCCTACGTGGGTTCGACAGCGATGAAGACAACACTGAAATCCTCTGTAGGTTCGACGGCGATGACTACTGTTCTTTTATCCAACGTGGGTCTGGCAGTGTTTGACTCTATTCTTGCTATCCTACATGGGTCTGGTAGAGTAGCTGGTCTGTATCCAATGTGGGTCCGACAACTTAGCTGGTTTAGTATCCTACATGGGTCCCAGCAAAGATGAATCAGTGGCTATATTTGATCATCTCTATCAGCTTTTGAAGATGTATACCTGTGTGAGCTGATTCTCGACTTCAATCAATATCATCAATATGATTGACTTGCTTTCCTATGTGGATTGAGTTGTGTTTTCCTATGTGGATTGGGTTTTACTCCTATGTGGACGTGATCTAATTTGGGCATGGATGCTGGAGCCGAATGGGAATTGATGACTTAGGTATATGTTTGGGAACACACCTAAGTAGTGTTGGATGTTACTTCGTGATTGCATATCTCCTTTGTGGATTTTGGGAGACCTTCGGGGGTCTCGGGGTCCCTACTGAGTAGCGTATACTCACCCCTGCACAGGCTATGCCCACACTATGTTGTGTTGGTTGCAGACGACAGACAACACTGATCGTGGTTGAGGCTTGTGGAGCAAGTCAGTACCTGGAGGTGGACCACTGGCCGAGACATACTCGGAGCGGATGGATGGACCCGAGGAGCTGAGGAGGCTATCTGTACCCACCCTTCATGTGGGACTTCCAGTGGATGGCTCGACGTTTCTGCTTTACTTTTTGTTGCTGTAATTTCTTTCTAGTTGTACTTTACTATCAGTTTGTGTTTGTATTCTGGCCCTCTTACTTTTCCATACTACTTTTGTACCCAGATTTACTTAGTGTTTACTTCTTCTTGCTTACTATGTGGTGTTAGTTTACTTTATAAAGGCAATGCCTTCCCTTTTTGTCGGGATTTACGCTTTGGTGCTAGTCGCCAGCCCCGTGCCTATGGGAGGCGGGCATGGGGTAGTCACGACACGGGTCCCGAGGGAAGGTCTTGACAAATTGGTATCAGAGGAGTTTGGTTCTACCGCAGAACTCAGGACTCTGATCTTTCTTCTTTGTGAAGCAATAATGCTAAGGGTATTGAGTGTGGTTATCAGTCCAGGGACTCTGATGTTGGTGTGGCGGCCGACGTATCCGTACACCAGGACCCTGACATCTGATTTCCGACTCAATGCATGAAAACATTGATTTCATGTGTGTTTCAAAAGTTTTCCTTGTGATTACTTTGTGTCAGCTCACCAGGTATACTGTTTGACCGTGGCGCACCTGTTTCTTTTCAGGATGGACCCAGGATGATAGCCAGCTGGGGTTCCGAGTTTTGTGTGAGCCGACAGCCCACCGAGTGATGAGGCCTTGGTGCAGGGCCCTTTTTCAGCGGAGGCACCGGTGTTACCACTACCCGCTGAGCCACCGATGCCACCAAACATAGCCGCTGAGAGTGAACTTCACCTTAGTGCACAGCACGAGTTTCTTTATCAGAGACCACCCAGGTTCCGTGGGGAGACGGACCCTCAGGCATCCGAGGATTCGCTAGAGGCGGTTGTTCGAGTTTTCAGGTTAGTGGGGACACCAGCTGACCTCATGTTGATCATCGCAGCGAGCCTCCTTCACGCAGCAGCAGGCAGATGATGGAGCTTTATGCTGAAGGTGCACGACGATGCATCACTCCTCTGGACGGACTTTGAGAGCCTCTTTCTCTCTGAGTTCATCCCATCCACCCTCCGTGTGGTGCGCATACAGGAGCTACTACAGCTACGGCAGGGCAACATGACGGTCGCCCAGTACTTGGTCAGATTTACCGATCTCTCACGCTATTCTAAGGACATGCTACGAGACCCATTCTTCCAGGCCCGGACATTCGAGCAGGGACTGAGGCATGAGATCAGGGCATCTATGATCTCCCTCAATATTTGGACACATGCATGAGTACTTGAGCAAGGTCTTCTCATAGAGAGCTTTCTTGCTGAGCCTACACCAGCTGCGAGACCTAACGCAGGGCAGCACGTAGCAGAGTCATCTGCAGCTGGCAGTCGACAGAAGTCACAGGGGTCCAGGAGGACCGGACCATCAGGCAGACGACCTCAGGACACTGGCTCAGAGGTATGGGGCACACGGTGCAGAGCCAGCCTTCCGATGAGTAGATAGTGCTACGCATGCGGCGGGCAGGGCCACTTGGCTCGTGACTGCCCGACCCGCTGTGTAGAGGAGTAGCAGACAGTTGAGGGGCCACCCAGGCATAGGTAGAGGGTCGACCGTGGCAGTCCGCCGAGGGCAGACAGACGAGGTAGGGGAGCTGGCCGAGCTACAGGTGGTGGGTGACGCTTTGAGGCATTACCACCACCACCACCAGGAGGTCCACCCCGACCACATGGAGCTGGAGGGAAGAGAAAAGCTTAGCTTCAGGTAGTAGAGGCCTTCGACCACGACACGCTAGAGATGATTGGAGGTACTATCTGTGTCTACTCCACCGTTGTAACAGTTCTGATAGACACATGAGTGAGTCATTATTTTATTGCCACTGCCCTTGTTTGGAGCTCGGAGATTCCAAAAGAGCTATTGGCTCGATCCTTACGGCTAGAGACTCCTACGGGAGCAGACTCAACAATTATGCACTGGTACCGACGGTGTGAGTTTACTCTAAAGGCGAGAGCCTTGGCTAGGATCTTCTTGTAGCGGCGTCGAGGCCTTACAACATCATCTTGGGCATGGATTGGTTATCTACAGTCCATTCTCAGATCGACTGTATTAGGCGCAAGGTGCGGTGTGTACGCACCAACAGGAGCAGGTTCACCTTCACCAGAGAGAAGGGAGCCTTTGCAGCATAGGATGGACTCACACAGATGAGAGGATAGCCCATCACTCATCAGTTGGATAGCCTCATCCTAGGAGCAGTTGACGTGCGGTGTCCTAGTTTTCCTATAGTGGTGGATCAGTATGCTGATGTTTTCCCTGACGACGTTCCAGGAGTACCTCCTCATAGAGAGGTAGAATTTTATATTGACTTGTACCCCGAGACATCCTCGATATCCACTTCAGCATATAGGATGGCCCCCAGGTACAATTGGAGAACCTGTAGGGAAAAGGATTCATCCGACCTAGTGTTTCACCCTGGGCTTCCCATATATTGTTCGCCAAGAAGGCAGATGGAATCTTGTGACATTGTGTCAACTACAGTCGCCTGAACCAGGTGACCGTGAAGAACCAGTATCTACTACCAAGGATTGACGACCTCTTCGATCAGCTCAAGGGAGCACAGTGGTTCTCGAAGATAGACCTTAGATGAGGCTATCATCAGCTCAGAGTTCGGGATGAGGACATACAGAAGACGACCTTCCGATGTCGGTATGACCACTATGAGTTCTTGGTTAGGCCTTTTGGAGTAACCAACGCTCCAGCAGTGTTCATGGGTCTCATGAATAGGATCTTTCAGCCATACCTCGATCGATTTGTCGTGGTCTTCATCGATGAAATTTTGATATACTCGACCACTGAGGAGGAGCACGCCAACCACTTGCGGGTTGTACTAGACACTATTTGAGAGCACCATCTATATGGTAAGCTCTTGAAGTGTCGGTTCAGGTTACATGAGATCCACTTCATGGGTCACGTCATCTCTGAGGTGGGAGTTTCGGTGGATCCTGCGATGATCGAGGCAGTGCTAGCTTGGGATTCACCCAAGAGCGTGACAGAGGTGCAGAGTTTCTTGGGGCTAGCTGGGTACTACTGGAGGTTTGTGCTAGACTTCTCCAGAGTTGCGGCACCACTCTCATCTTTGAAGAAGAAGGGGAAACCCTTTGTGTGGTCAGACAGATTTCAGCAGAGCTTCTAGAAGTTGAGACAGAGATTGACCAGCACACCTATCTTGAGGCTGCCGGAGGAGGGAGTAGGGTATGTAGTCTACTGCAATGCATCAGGGACCGGAATCGGATGTGTCCTGATGTAGGAGCAGGCAGTGATCACCTATGGATCACGTTAGTTGATGCAGCATGAGAAGAACTAAGCTACCCATGACCTGGAGTTAGCACCAGTGGCCTTCGCTCTGAAGATGTGGTGACACTAGCTGATGGGCGAGCACTTTACAGTCTACTCTGACCACCAGAGTCTCAGGTAAATATTCTTGCAGAAGGACCTGAATCTGAGATAGCGGTGATGGCTCGAGTTCCTCCAGGATTATGAATTTGAGATAGTCTATACTCTTGGAAAGGGGAACGTAGTAGCCGATGCCCTCAGCAGGAGGATGGGAATTCAGCTACTCGGTGAGGCCACAGAGCAGCTATCCGCTTTGCAGATATCCTTTGTGGATAGAGATGGAACAACCTTTATTCAGTCACTCACAGTCACACCTCCACTACTACAGTGGGTCAGAGAGGCACAATGTGGGGACGTTGACTATGAGACGCGGTGTGCGCAGATATTCCCAGGAAAGGCACCTGATGGATTTTCTGTAGGAGGAGAGCACATCGTCCTTTTCAGAGGATGTACCATGGTACTAGTTGCATTATAGGAGGAGGTGCTGAGAGAGTTTCACACTACCCCTTTAGCGGTACATCATGGAGTGGCGAATATGTACCAGGATCTCAGACGACAGCACTGGTGGCCGTTTATGAAGAATGCTATAGCTGAGTTCGTTTCTCGATGCCTCACCTGTCAGCAGGTGAAGGCAGAGCACCAGGTACCAGTAGGCTTGCTACAACCCTTGGAGGTCCCGCAGTGGAAGTGGGATGGGATATCTATGGACTTCGTGACTGGACTTCCACGTACTTCCAGAGGTCACGACTCCATTTGGGTGATTGTCGACCGACTCACCAAGTCGGATCACTTCTTACCCATCATAGAGCAGGGCTCAGTGGAGAGCTTGGGATGAATCTACGTTCAGGAGATCGTACGGCTTCATGGTGTTCCATAATCTATCATCTCCGATCGAGATGCTCGCTTTACATCCCAGCTTTGGAAGGGGTTGCAGCCGGCATTCGGGACACAGCTACATCTAAGCACCGCCTTTCACCCTCAGACGGATGGCCAGACGGAGAGGACCATTCATACTCTCGAGGACATGCTCCGTGCATGTCTCCCCGACATTGGTCGCAGCTGGGAGGACCACCTGCCCTTGGACAGAGCGCCTAGTATTTGGCGACAGACCCACGGTGGACGGAGCAACCGGTAGTTGGCCGCAGACCCACGGTACTCGATAGGAGGAGTACCTCTGTAGGCTATTAGGGAGAGTGGCTGGTATTTGGCGGCAGACCCTCAGCAGATGGAGCTCCTAGTAGTTGGCAGCAGACCCGCGGTACTCGACAAGAGGAGTACCTCAACAGTCTAAGGTTAGTGAGCAGTACCTCGGAGTCGTGACAGGATCACTGTACTCGTCAGAGACTGAGCTCTTCAGCAGTTACGGTTTCGATAATGAAAATATTGGTTTGAGCTGAGTCTATGACCTATGGGTTTACCTCATGATTGATATGGGCTTCTTGATAACTTATGTATATGTATGGGCATATATCTATGTAGTGGTTATCTGTTGATTTCATAATCTCTTTATTTCCTCATGAATGAGATGGGTTACTTGATAACTTCGGTATAAGTATGGGCTTATACCTAAGTAAGGGTTATCTATTGAGGTTCTGCTTTTTGCTTATTTTTGTTGGATTTAGAGAGACCTTGAGGGTCTTGGGGTCCCTACTGAGTATCGTTATACTCACCCCTACACGGGATATGTCCACACCTCGTTGTGTTGGATGTAGACGACAGACAACACTAACAGAGGCCGAGCGTTCGAGTACTGGACATTACTCGGAGGTGGATCTCACGATGAGTCGGTACCCGGAAGAGACAGACAGATGGATGATCGGACGTGGAGTACTGAGGAGGACATTTGTACTTACCCTTCAGGTAGGTTCCGTGGTGGACGATCCAAGAGCTGAGTGTCATCTTCCAGCTTCTTGTCTTTTCTATTGTACATTACTTTCAGTTGTAGTTGTACCTATCTGTTGGGCTTGTATTTCCGGCCCCTTTGTACTTTCAGAAGTTTTGTTACTGCTGTACTTAGTATTTTCTTCCGCTTGTACTCTGGTTGTGTTTTTTTACATTTATAAAGGAAATTCCTTCCCAGTTATAGGGATTTATGCCTTTGGTTCTGGTTTCCAGCCCCTGGCCTATAGAAGGCAGGCTTGGGGTAGTTACGACACAGGCCCCGGGGGATGGGTTGTGATAGATATAAAAGTTGTATTAGGTTAGAACATAAAATAAAAATGAACAATATGGAGAGTGAAATATGTTCCATTAAAAACATGATAGAAACAATACATACATTTTGATATTAAAGTGATTATTTCCTTTTATCATATAGATTAGTAAGTAGAGAAAAATAGATGTAAATAAGAAAACCATGATGTATAGTGGTTATGAAAAAAATTCCTTATTCAACTCCACCAATTAATTTTCCACAAGATTGGTTATTTACCACAGTGGTTCCTTTTTCAAAATACATTTGCAACTGAGTAACGAATGTTGACACCATACAAAAACAATTTTACATGACCTTCAAATTATTTTAAAGGTAACTAAAAAATCTAATGAATACTATCAGAGTTTGACACTCCACCATGATTTAGTTTGATCATTCAAAACCATATCCTAAAATATATTAGGATGTTATGGTTGAATATTGGTTCAACTCACATTTACAAAAACAACTAAAAAAATGAAATTTTCATTAAAAATGAAAATATATAGAATGTTATTCCACATAAAACATGATATCATTAAATACTAGTAGAGAACAAACTAGGAAAATGAAATTGAATTTTTTGTCTCCAATGTGTAGTTTTGATAACTATTTTTTTTAACTACAGAAGATGATTAGCCAAGAAATATAGTAATGGAAACATTCGAGTCGATCAAATAGAAATGAATCAGCACATATATTTTTATAAAGTGTATATGTAGAGGAAACGACACATTATTATTTTAGAAATAACATATGTATCATATAAAAAATAACAATTATTAAATAACATAATATTAGAATTCATCCAGGTCAAAAAAATCTAGAAATATAACATGAAAAATCACAAATGTTTGAATATAATATGTTCCAATAATGTATTAGCATCCATTAGAAATAGGAAGGATTTAATCCATTTAATCTGAGCACTATAATCATTCTTTAATAATCAGTAATGATATATTTAATTTAGTCGTGGACATTGTAGAAAACATGAAAATAATCCATATCTCAAACCTCCATATTTGATCAAGTAAAAAGTAGGTTTTCTCTACATATAAGAAATAATAAAATGTATGGTTGATTGTATATTGTAAATTATAATAGTAGCTATGATGAAGCATATATTTAATCCTAAAATACTGGCTTTCTTCTAATATAGGGTTCTTGATCAATACTTTTAATCCAAACCTATGGTATAGAAACCATATGTTCTACTTAAAACATAGGGTCTGAATAGTGTTTCTATATTTCTTATAAGCACATGTAGAATACCATATATTTGAGAAATAAAGTATCCTTTCACTAATTTATGGTCTGAAAATACTCCAAGAATAAAATAATTAATCCAATGATTACAATACAAAAGTTTAATTAAAGTAACTTCATTAGTAGAAAACATGTGGTTGTTTTTAGCATAAAAATTAATACAATTTGTTTTTTTTGAATCAACGCATGATCAATAATATCCCATTTTTATGATAAAAAAATCCAAAAACACAATATTAACATGAACATATATAATAAATAAAATTTTATAAATATGAGAATAAATAAATTTCAAACATATATTTTTTCACAAAGTTAATGGTTTTACAATGAAATTAATTCCATATATATTTTATATTTTTAAAAAAGTACCTTCTATAAAATTAATATATTTATTCTCTCTGGATACATTTCTCTAAAAATATCCACATAAATTAATCCATATTTTTTGGAATTAAAATTAAATTATGAAATATGTTAATACAAATTTAAATTTTCGAAAATATATAATAAAATGAGTCTTCAATTGAGAGAAACAAAACAAAATAAAAAACAAAAATACATCATGGAACTGAATATGGATAAGAAATGGAATTAAAAAATAATTGAATCTTTTTAAAGTGTTAAAGATATCATTTACACTTTCCAAAAATTGAACTATTTTCCCCACTATTGTCAAAAATATTTAATGTGGTTTTATAATCATTTAAGAATCAGTAAATCATTGATCTGTCAACAAATTTGAGAATTTTTTAACTAATTTTGTTTCTCATTATTATCATAATTCGTAATAGATTCATGTCTTATTTTTCTCATTTAGATTATTATCTCATATTTTAAATTCATAAAGGTATTATTTATAATTTGACCTTTCACATAAAATTTGATACTTTATTTGAAGAGTATCAAAAGATTATATTGAAATAGAATAGTTTTCTAGTTATTCAAATGATATTATAAAAATTTATATGTATTATTATAGATTCACTACTTAATAATTAAAAATAATATTTAAATACTCCCATTGGATTATAAATATTCTCAGAAAAAAATTATAAAAAATATATATGTAACATAATATTAAAAAAAACTAAAAAAATTACACCAATTAGAAAAGTTCACCAGTTTTATTACATATAATTATATTCATTTAAATAATCATTGAGTAGTATGAATGCTGTAATCATTATAGATAAATAGATTGATTCATCAAATAAAATAATAGGTTGATGAATGATTAATAATTAAAATATATAATTATAATTAAATATACGAAAAAATGTAAAACATTTAAATGTTTTTCACATCCTATATAAAATTATTAGTTCTTTGAAATTGAATATTAAAATAGAAATGAAATACATACTAGATTAACATCAGATTAAAAAACTATTCAAATGAATAAGAAATAAGAATATAAGAAATATTCAACCATTTAAATAATGATATAAAAATAATTTCCGTTGGTGAATACATTAAAAATATCAAATACATGTTATTTTTGGTACCCAAACACTTTTGGGTCTGATAATGCAAGAAACTACTAACTTAGGTAACTGAATCTGTTTGTTTTGATTATAGAATACGTAATAAATGTTAGATTATTCATTTGAAGAATGAATATTCTTGATACCAAAATATTGAAGTTTTATAAAATAATATTTTTTTAGAATAATTTACTATTATTATACAATTAAAACATTTAACAATAGATATTCCCCTATATTTGAGCTCGGAAAAAAATAATTTCAATACCTTTTTGGGATTTCTCTATTTCTAACAATCCAGTGATTTTCATTATGAATATTAGTTTTATAATTATTTAGATTCAAATTATTTTCTCATTAAATTAAGATTATATTAACTTGTGCTGAGTTTTTAACTTCTTTTAATAGTATCTAAATTTTATTTTCAGGAAAAATATAAGGGAATTTAGATTTTAAATATGAAATATTATTTATTAAATATTTATTGTGTGTATAAATAATATGATATGATTTTCTATATGTTCTACGATTTTGTTTTAAAGATTAAAATATATATTGAAGAATAAAACAACACTACATAAGTTCATCATATGATTGATTATCTAAATCAGAATATTGGGAGTAAGATGTGTGTACCTCATCAGTATAAGCCATAAGATATGGATTTACCATCTGATTTTTAGGGTTATCTTCAGAGTTTGTAGTGATTTCACTACCTGAGTTAGAAGTAGAAAACTAGTTAGTCTACTTGAAATTGGTTCCATTTCATTTATAATTTTTTTTTCTGTTAATATTTAATCACATGATAGTTATAATTTTCCTGAAATATTAAATTTCATTCATATAACATATCTTATTTAGTCATTTTATTTACCATTTTTTATTGTTTTAAAAAATGTTAGTGAGAAATTATAAAACTATGATATAATTGAAATAACATGAATCAGAAGACATGTCTATAGTAGTTTTAAGTAAAATATATTACATTTATACTAAATAATGATTTTTTTTCTTCATCATGATTCCCAACTTTATACGTCATCAAGGTTCCAAAAAGATCTTTTATTGGAAATTCTATGATAGTGTGGATTCACAAATAATAGCAGATATTGCATTCTAATTAGAGGGTAAAATTATGAGTTCATTTAAATATTTATTTCATTATTTATATGGATATCATAATATAGTAATATCATTAATAAATACTATCAATATTCTATTTAGCGGAGTGATGTTTTAATCTTTGTGCATTCAAGATGTATCAATTTTAAATTTTCCAATGTTCTAGATTATTTTTCTGACATTATATGTTCGTTCCTTAGCAAATTAATCGGTATTCCACATCTCATATATGGTAGCACACTAAGAGACTATACTAAATTCATCATTTCAAAATCAACAAACAATAGCATTCATAGATCTTGAATTAAGATCATATAATTTATCTTGACCATCGGTCAATTATTCCACATCTTCTGTAGGAAATTCATAAGGCTAAAATCTATTTTAATGAACGTGTGTGATAGATTTTTTTAAATAAATAATCATGCATGATTTATAGCCTCCATAATTATAAATATTAAAATAAGATGTATGGATTTCTCATGAACCTTTACAATGATCATCCATTGAGAATTATATATGTTATGATCATTAACTCTACCATTTTAAAGTCAATATAAATATAACCAGTCAAGTCCATCTTCTGAAATATAATTCTAGTGTCATGTATAATTGTCATAAACATTATGGATTTCCCAAAATATTCAATGATGAATATTTACTAAGGCTAAATAATTTAATCAGTTAGAAAAAAAGGTTTTTTAGTAAGAGAAATAAATCAATAGATCCCATCATATGAAAGAAATTTTTAGGATGAAATATAAAAGGAAAATATATAGGATGGGTGAAATATGTTCCTTAAAAAATAGGATGAAAATAATATTTTTCATTTTATATTAAAGAAACTACTTCATCATATATTAGAGATTAATATTATGTAGAAAATAAAAGAAGAAAATAACAGAGTGATGAATATTGGATCAGGGAAAAATGATCCAATAGTCTACTATACCAATTACCTCTATACGAGAAAGGTGATTTCCACTAGCATGTCCATTTTTGAGGAACCTATACAGCTGAGTTTAGATAGTTGACATCATTAAATAAGGATTTATATGAATTTCTGGTAATTTTATAGGGAACCAGAATATCCACTACTTAGTATAAGAAGATGACACTCCACTATGACTCGGTATGGGCAGTCATCATTTCAATAAATAATAGTTTTGGAAGAGAAGTTTAAACACTGGTTCTGATCATCGTTACAACAATAGAAAACTGAAATGATCTTCAAAATACACAAGGGTATAATATTCATTATCATAAAATAGACATTATTTAAACATTAGTATGAATTAATAGGTATTTTACCAATCATCTATATCTCAAAAGTGTAGTTATGATAACTGCCCTGTCAGAAGGAAAAAAATTACAAAGAAATTAAATAGTAATAATAGCCGATTAGAAAAAATATATAAGAATAAATGAATTAATGCCTCAAAAGAATATCTCTTATCAAAACAACAAATTTTTATTTTTGAACACATATATGTATATTTAGAGAAATATATTATATTAATTAACATGATAATAAAATTTCTTCATGGAAAGAAACTCTATAAATATCGCATGATAAATCCTAAAAATTTGAATTTTAAACATTCAAAGAATGTCATAACATACCTTAGAAATAATAAATATTAATCCATTTATTTTTTTCCATTGAATTGGAATTTAAGGAGGTAAAAATAGATAATTAATTTTTAGGAGATTTTTTTAAGAAAATGAAGAAGTTATCCATATTTCAAAACTCCACATTTGACCAAGTAACATGTAGGGTTCCTCAGGGTAGTAATAAACTAAAAAATTATGGTTGAAAGTGTATGGTTGATAACTAAGGCAGGGGGATGAACTATACACATATTCCATAATCATATAATTTCTTTGAAATCTAGTCATCCTAATCCATACTTATATTCCAAACATATGGTACATAATATATATGTTTTGATTAAAATATAGGGTGGGAACTATATTTACAGACTCCTTTTAATCACATCTAGATTATCTATTCTTTGAGAAATTAAGTATCCTTCAACATATTTACGGTTTGAAAATACCCAAAGAAAAAAAATGATTTTTCAAATGATTATTATGCATAAATTTACATAATGTATCATCATTAGTGACAGATATTTGGGTGACTTTGTGAATTGAAACTAATAATGAATTAATGAAATTTTTGAGTTAACAAATGCTATTCAATTTATAAGTCTAATTTATTATAACCTATTTATGTTTGGTAAAAGATAATGAGTTATGATATTATTATATTAAATTTGATTCTAATAATGGGTTATGATGGGGATGAAATGAGTTTATTTTATGATATTTATAATTCTAGTAAATTTTCCTAGATTAAAATATTATGTAATCCATTACCCCATAATTTTTTAGAAATATTTTTTTAACATAAAATTAGGTTGTTCATCATATTAATCCATTTTCAATTTTCATCCCATTATTTATTAACAATTCTTAGAGTTTCTTATTTCCTTTGAATTATTTTAAATTAATCATTTGTTTTCTCTTTTAAGTTATCTAAATCAACATAGATTAGGATAATATTTACTCAAATCTTCTTTCTCTCCCCCTTGACTCATTTCTTGTTAGAAATATATAAATGTAGATGGTTTGGGAGGGATTTTAGTTCTATAAATAATAGAATTTTTATAAATTCCTTGTGAGGGCATGGGAATTGAACCTTATACCCAATATTCCATAAATTGTATCATTGATTGATTTTGGGAATTCAAAATTAACATTTCAACATATTACATGATAATGTGTATTTTAATTGATATAGTGATTGGTAACTACTATGATATTATTAGAATTAATTTTTAAATTAGCTATATAGATGAACTATTCTTTAGCGATAGATGATTGAAATGGAATGTGATAATGAATTAATAAATTTTGGTAAATTTAGTAATAATAGTTAAGAATTTTTTTGAATTTATATTACCAAGATGAATGAAGTATGATAAGAATAATTGGTAATGAAGTTGATTTTTTATGTGGTAACCATATGTAAGAAGTTATGTTAATTATATCATTATTTCTTATTATAATTCTGTAAAATTTTTAATTGTTTTTCTGTACTAAAATTAGTGGAGTGTTCTGGATCTAGTGAGATTGATGTAGTTCAAGAATATTGGAATTTTTTTATTAATGTTTTTTGAATCATCTTATTATGGATTTATATAAGTTATTAATAAGTTTTTTGTAATGGAATGGACATCTATGGTCTATTCATTTGTGAAAATCTGGTGTCTGAGGTGTTCTGAGAGGTAAAGGTGACATATCCCCAACACATTTCCAATTTTCCAATTCTATGAATAGTTCCATCGATGAGACAGATGTGAATAGTTATATCGGTGATACAGATGTGAGAAGATCCATTGGCGAGACTGATGTGAACAATTACATCGGTGAGACCGATGTGAACAGTTCCACCAGACACACTGATGTGAAGAGTTCCATCAGTGATACTGGTGTGAACCGTTCCATCAGTGAGACCGATGTGAACCGTTCCATCACTAAGACCATTATGAATAGTTTCATCAGTGATACTGAGGTGAACAGTTCCATCGGTGAGTCTTATTTGAATAGTTCCAATAGTGACCTTTTTTCTTTTCCAAATTTTTAGTTCATGAATAGTGTTTCACGATCAGTGAGGTTCCAATTATGACCTCTTTCCTTTACAAAATTTTGAGTCCATGAATAGTGTTTCTAGAATGATGAGGTTAAAATGGTGACCTTTTTCCTTTTACAAATTATTAGTTCAGGAACAATGTTTCTAGAATGGTGATGTTCCAAGGGTGACAACTTTTCGTTGCCAAATTTTGATTTCATGAACAGTGTTTCTAGAATGGTGATGTTCCAATGGTGAGGTTTCAATGGTGAGGTTCATGAATAGTGTTTCCTTGGCCAAATTTGGATTTTTTGAACTGTGTTTCCAGATTCCAATAATTTCACCCCTTTAATGTTTCCTTTGAAGTAAATTGCATTTAAACCCTTCTTTTAAGGACTCTTAGGCCAATTCAAAGGTCATAACTCCTATATTAATTTCTCTTATCTCTTGGGATACATTTACTTGGTCAAATAATGTGGTTTAATGCAATATTATTTTAATGTAAAATCTTGCGTATCATAAAGCACTGGTCCGTTAAATCTTCTAATGGGACAAGATAACTTCCTCCATAATTTTTCCTCCTTGTTCTCAGTTTTGAGATGCTCAAACCATTAATTCCTTCCCTTAGGAGTTCCTAAATCAAACATTCATCCTAGGATTGGTTCCACTCTATTTTTTATGCAACCAAGCAGTATTGATCAATCATCGATATAAGGTATGATCTATCGTCATTCTTATGGTTTCATCTCCTTTTGTTTTCCCATACCCTTTTATGGAATGCAATCTTCATGTTCCTAATGGGATTTTCATTATTGTTGACCGGTGTGGTGGTGTCTCTACATCCTAAGGTGGATACAGTTGTCACGAGAGGAGGTGATCGTGGCCCCATGTGTGGATCATTCTCATAAAAATAACGACAAGAACCATTTAAGGTAGGGTATTCCTTAATATTATTTTCATTTACATGCAACTATAAAGATAGCTTGTTTTATCTCAATGGATCACAATGGAATTGAAATAATAAATTTTTGAACCAAATAAATAACTTGATATTGATCGTATGTTATTGGCTATGGTTTAGCTATATAGTGTGATATCTATGCTTTCTTTTTTTTATCTTTTCTTCCTAGATTGAAATTGCTAATGAATGTAAAGCCAGAATTAATTGATAATTGTTTCAATAAAGATAAAGAGGAATGTAAATGAATCTGGTTCTTGTTGTTGTAATTTTTTGGTAATAAAATTGGTTCATTAAGAATCTTTAATTATTTATGATAGCTTACTAGTTAGGTGTCATAAATTTTAATGCTATGAAATATAAATAGGTTAATCCAAGATGGATTAATGAATTGGTTGCTGGAAAAAAGATAATTCCTTGTATGATTCTCTGTTACCCTATTGATTGTTTAAGGGATAAGTGCCCAATTGATATGTTTGTTTGTTTCCTACTTCTTGTGTTCTAATGTGAGCCTCGGTGGAAGTTGTGATATGCAGGGATTGGGAGGCCTTCTAGTTGTGGCAGCAGTTGACGCCTAGAGTGGCGAGCTGCATCAGTTTATGCATAAGGGTGTCGGGGAGGACACCAAGGATGATGAAATGGGTTGAATGTGAATGTTTGGATTCTTGCAAATTCTTATTGGTTGTTTATCTGCCATACTTTCCCCACTGCTCAAGGAATCTAGTTTTCTTACTCTTCTTCCGAAAGGGGCTAAGATGCATGTGGTATTCCTCATGATTTCCGTGTTTAGATTCTCAAGGGAGAATGGGTCTATGCTCATTCTATAGGTGGAAAAGGATCGACGGGTAGTTTATCTACTAATTGTGTTGACCCCTTGTGTTTAGTAGCATAGAATGTTTTTCTAGAATTCCTGGGAATATGGGAAGGTAACACTCTAAAAAATAATTGAATTAATTATGTTAACCCATGGGGTTGGAGATTGTTGGGGCACAAGTATGAGGTTGTAATTTAATGTAAATATGGACATTGGCTATGATGATAACAAAATATACTGTCGAAATTGTTAATGGTTAATTATTTTATAAATAATTAATTAACATCAAGTGAAACTAATAAAAAGGGAATGGATTAATGTAATAAATATCTTTAAATTGTTGTGATATTATAGGATACCTAGTCTTAGATGTGGCAGCCATGAGTTTGAGAGATGTTAGCTGCAGTTGAGTCTAAGACTAGGTTATGCCCATAGTGTGGTTGGGATAGATAGTATATTATGTACTTTTTGTGTTTCTATATGATTTTCCAACCTATTTGTAAGGGAAACTGACTCCCTGGGGATTCAGAGCGTTGGGGGGTGGTTTCCCTAATATTCTTGTGGCAGGATGGATGACAGACTACCTCCATGGGCCCTGATCTCTTCTCATGGTAGATACTTATGATGGTTGGCACAATTGTTAGTTTTCCCATTATATGTGTGTAGAGGGATATTTGGATTGTGGTTATTCACAAACTTATATTCTGGATATAGTATCCTATGGTTTACTATAGGTGTAACGTTTATAGGTTGTGATGGATTAAGGATCCTTACTTAGTGTATGGGTTGTAATGGACTGAGGTATAATAACCAATGTATGATACATGTTATACAAGCTATGGTGGCTACCAAATATTACCTGGTCAATTTTTTACGTGGATTTGGTGGTTTTGTTTTATGAGGTTCCTGTGGTGGTGCTTCGCACAAGTGTCTGTAGGAAAGCCTTTTTAGAGAGAGATGCTCAGGACGTGCGACATTGGGGCGAAGTGGAAAACTAGTTAGGAAGTATTATTGGGTTACCCTTGATATTATTTATTATATTATATACTCTTGTATGTGTTACATGGTGAGAGTATCCATGGTGAGTCTGGGAACTTAGTATACCAGTTTAGGTGACGAGTTAGTTTCCATGGTTTTTTACTATGCTTAAGCATGCCTTCTTTACATTAGCATGAGAGACATCAGGGAGGATCATAATGAGTATACTGTTATACTCACCCTATGAATATATAAACTATTTTTAGGTCACATAGAGAAGGGTGGAGAACTTTCTGGTTTCTACAAACTTGGGGTTTTAGGAGCAGTTTGGGCGTGTGGTTGCTGTTGTTTTTACCTTATTTTGGGTATTTTCAGTTTCTTCCCCTTTTAGGTGTAGTAGTTTTCATGACATTACATATTTATACTTGCGATTTCTAATATATTTCATCCTGAGTTGGAGTTTGTTGGTGTCTATCTTTTCTCTCTCTTCCGCAGGTGTTCTCCTAGAGGGTAATGCCTCCCATTTGTGTGTTTACTATACCCTCAATGCTAGTCGCCAACCTGGGGACTACTGGAGGTTGGACTCGGGAGATATTATCTCCCTTTTCACATTGCTGGACCATGAGGGGTACACTTTGGGGGGAGAGGTCATGAGAGAGTGGTATCAAAGGTTTGGTTAAGGGATAAGATGAGCATTGGAGTTAGGAACAGGTGAGGATTCTTGGGTTGGTAGGGAAATAGTTTCAATAATGGTTATCATGTGACGTAAAAATTGGATACCAACCAAGACATAGGCGTTTAGGTCCTCCTATGATCTTCTATACAAACCATTATGTTTATAATAGCTACTAAACTAGGTGATAATAGTGGTAGTGTAACACCCCAGGTAAATAAAGAATATTACATTTTTATATTTATCCCTATTTGTGAATAAAATGTTAATATTAATTTAAAGGGAACACTATGCTCGATGGCTTACCCAATACGCAACAACGAGTTTCTTTGAAATCTTACGTTGCACTCTAATAATAAAATAATATTATATTAAATGGTAGTTAACGCCTAGCCATTGTAATGGAGGGAAAGAACGGAACTAAATACAAAATGATTATATATTTTTGTCAAATATTTTTACTTTTATCCAATAAATGTTAGAGGCGTAAAATGAAAATGAATCCAATTTTAAGCATAAATCTTCTAATATTATTTAAATGGTCGATTAACCGCCTTTTGATGGAGAACCCTTTTTAAATATAATTTTGACAATTTTATATGTTTTATTTGACAAAATAAAATCCTTCTTTATAATCTGGACATCAAAATTTACTTTGTGTAAATTTTTGTTATTTTTCCAATAAAGATCATTTTTAGTGAAATAGTTGCATTTTAATTCAAAACCTATTTTAAATCTGATTTATTTATATGGATAGATTATATTTTTAATTGATATTAAAGTGTATTTAGAATATATTTTTACCATTTAATCCAATGGTGTTCATTGGAATTAATTTCACTTTGAAATTGGACTTAAACTAGTGTTAATCTTTTAATATATATTGTTTCTTAAAAACACGCTATTTGTTTTGAAAGTGGGAATTAATTATTAAATTAATTAATGCAAATTATATGTTTTGAATTTTTTAAAATAGACATCATTTTTGAATATGGAATATCAACTATATCTTAGGGTAAATTTTTGGTATTTTTTCTGAAAAACATCAATTTTTGATGAATAGTGAAACCACTAAGTGGTAGTTAAAGAAACTGATTTTTCATTTAAATGAAACTTTGCCACTTCTGTGATTTTATTTTCAAAAATCTGACATACATGGCTGTCATTAAGATGTAAAATATGGTTCAATGGGATAAAAATAAATTTTTGGTGAATAGTAACTTTTAAGTTTTATTAATCGCGATTAAAGGTAATTAGTGTAATTTAAGGTAAAAATAATGTTTTAATAATATGAAATGACTTTGACACATGTCCTACCCCTATTGGCTGAGTCATGGCCGACCAAGACAATCCATGGGTCAACATGGGGACCCCATGGAGCCAATTTGGTTGGAAAATGACATTAATAACTTTTTATTTAAAGTTAAAATTAAAATGTCACAAACATGTATTGTTTTAGTAAAAAAAAATTTATATGGGGTTATACAAGTCATATTTTTGACTATAAATATTCATTAGACTGATAAAACAATTTCCTACATCATGATAGTTTTTTTATAATTTTTAGACATTAAATAAATTTAATTATTTATGACACCATGATGATGTAGCGATTACCTCATTATTTAACGATTTAAATAAATTGAAAAGATAATGTAAAATCTAAGACCTAAACTTGTCAAAAACCTATTTTATGGGAGTATATAGAACTCATATAACCTTATCCTAGAAATATATAATTTTTGGAGCTTTAAAATGGGAAAATAATTTTATAATAAAGTAAATGTTTATAACATTCCAAGAGTGCCCCTCCCCTCCTCTTATAAAAGGCCCCCACCTCTACCACCTTATCCACACCTCTCAAGCCTTGGGTCGGCCAAAACCTACTCAATTAATCTCTCCACATCCCTCTATTCATCATTGATGCATCACCTTTGGGCATAATCCTTTCCATGGAAGCCTTTGACCTCAAATCAAGAAGAGTTACCCGATTTAAAGGTAATGTCTTCCCTTGTGTTCTTTTGTTTTATTTTTCTTCTACAACCTTCTAAACTCTTTTTATTCCTTTCTTTTGTAACAGAAACAGTATCTTAAATATACTAGGATGTTGTTATGTGACATATTCGAGCTACACTTACACACACCTTCGTCTAATGGTTAACGGACATACTCTTTCTGTGGATGGAGAATTTCTGCCTCACGAAACAATGATTGTTCAATCTTCTATTAGCACCTTTCATGGTGGCCATTATGATGTAACTATATTTTATATACAATATATATAGTATTTATTTTTTCTATATGATTCTGGATTTTTTATTTAAAACATGCCTTTATGCTTTTCATTGTGCAAATGCGATAATTTCATACGAGGAAGTGTGGACTACCGCCCCCACAAGTGATGTGACTCGTTCATGCAATACATGGAATGAATAAAGAATGAAATTAATGAACATATGTGACCTATATAACATATATATTATTATGGAATTATAATATATATATCTCTCAATTATTTTTAATTCAATTAACATGACAAAGAAATGAAAGTAGCGTTCATGCATACGTACGGCCTACCGTCTCCATGAACGGCGCATTTCATTTCTTTTTATCTCCAAATGGTATAGAGTAGTATAAAATGAATATTTACTGGATATATATTATATTTAAATCATTAATACTATTCTGGAGATGATTTACTTATAACTACATAGACAATCATTTTCAAACAAGTTCATTTTTGACTCATGTACCAAACATCGACAAAAGCGTCTGATATGAACTCACATTATTAACCAATTATAATAACATTATAATATGTGATAAAAAATGAATAATAATATTTAAAATTGGTCCTTAAGAAGTTATAAATTGACCAAAGTTTTTTATTCAGGAATATAAAGAAACGAACAAGACAAGTCAGACTTGAGGTAAGGGATCCTACCCCTCTCTTTCTCTTTAAGTACACTCTTTTATGTCATTCCTTTTATGTTCATATTTCTTCTGATTGGGATGTTATTTTATATTAATATTACTGAACTTTTTATGTTCATATGATTAGAGACCCTATTTTCTCTCCAAAAATCCATTTTGGAAGTTTTGAGTGGTGGCGTTAGGCTGCCAAATTTTCGTAAGAGATCCAACCTCTCTCTTCCTTTTTAAGTGCTCTCCTTTATGTCATTTCTTTTAAGATCCTCTTTGTTATGTTGGGGGATGTTATTATATATTACTCTTTCTGTAAATTTTATTTTAATATGATGAGAGAGCATAATTGATCTCATCAATCCATTTTTGGATGTTTTAAGTGGCGCCGTTAGGCTGCCGAGTTTTCGTAAGGGATTTTTCATCTCACTTTTGTTCCCTTGAGATTTGTGCTGCATTTTCCACCATTTCATTTGAGTGGCGTACGTAATTCCCATTATTATAATCTTTATGTAATGTAATTTCATTTATGGGTGTTTACATTTTCATTGTATGACCCTTCTTCAATGGGGTGTACGTTTTGAATGTTACCCAAATCGGTAAGGGGACCTTTCACCCACCTCTTCTTTAAAAAGACTTCTTTTGTTATGTCTTTTATATTACATCTTATTATGTTGGGATATGTTATTATGCATACTTATTGCCATAAATTTAATGTTCAAGCGATGAGATACCCTTTTTATCTCTCATCAACTCATTTTCTGAATTTTGAGGTGACGCCATTAGGCTGTCGAATTTTTTCAAGGGAACTTCTTAACCCAATTTTGATTCTTTGGGATAAAATTGAACTCCTTGAATATGTCACTATATGAATATGTGTGAATAAAATCTTATTGTTTTACACTTAATATCCACTTATATTTGGTGTATTCATTTGTCACACATAATTATGTAATTGATTTATCCTTAATCCAAGGACACCGTCTTTATAAGGGACTTCGTCTCAATCTCCTTTCATTGAAGAATATTTTGTTTTATACAAAACATTCTTTTATATGGTGTATAAACCCCTTTGACTTTTAATTTTATTCAAAAGGAATCTTTTTATACGAAGCATTTTACTAAAAGACAAAAAAGAATGTATCTTTTAACGTACGCAGTGACAACGACCTTTTCCACCGCTGTGAGTATTATTTGGTCTTTGGATTCCTCAACAAGCCGTAATGTTTTTGAAAATGAAATAAACACCATATACTCTTTTATGTATTTTGGTATGGAAAATATTTTTTATAATGGATTTTTTATATCAATATATTTCAGTGATATATTATGATCAAAGTGGGGAAATGTTTTCTTTCCATTATATTTGTTTTATGTCTTATGATTTTATAATGGTACTTGGAAATTTGATGGGTGGTTATGTGATAAACCATATGATGGGTGGTGCCCTGAATACTAGGATGGGTGGTTACGTTATAACTTCCAATGCATTGGGTATGGAAGTTAGCCGTATGGCTATTCCATTAAGTATGTGTGGAATTCGAACGTATGGTTATTCCATTTAAGTATGTTTATGTCCCAAGTTACCTTTATATGTTATGTGTTATTTATATCGGTTTTATGGTTATATTTTGGTTACAAAAGTGTAAGTAATGGTATTTTATTCAGTGAAGAGTTTTACTACTTCATAAAGGTGAAAAGTATTACTTTGGAAAATTATTCATGGTTTACTTATTGTTTTAAAAAACAAACAGTTTTCCTTCTTTGTGTATCCATTACTGGGATTTTTAATGCTCATCCCAAGTTTTTGAAATTTTTTCCATAGGACTTAAAGATGAATAGGGTAAATTATTGGATCAAGGAAAGACATGCTATCTAAATCATGGAACTAGACATGTTTCTATTTAAGTGTTTTTTTATTTTATGGAAACTTAGTAGAAGTGTCTACTATGTAATCTTTTGAGATGTAATAGTTATGAACTAATTCTATAAATCTCTAAACCTGAAAAGATCCTCAATGTGAATTATTAATTTAATTCAATATTAAGTATGGTTTAAGGCCGAGGCCTTATAGTTGGTATCAAAGGTCGGTTTAGATAACTTTAGAGGTTATGGTATTCTCTTAGCATTAGTGACATTACCATAATGGTTAGGATTTTAGAAAGAGTCATTGTTTTAGATAAAGTTAATGAGAAAGTATATCTTAGTGTTTATATTCCTCATTAGTACATGATGGTTTTGTTGATATACTCACACTGAACGTTTTGGTTTTAGTAAATGGCTGGATCTAGGAGGCACCAAAGTAATAGTGGATGTGAAGGAAATTGTGACAGTTTTCTGAGCGAGAAAATGAATGATATGGGAGATGAAATGAGAACTCTTGTGTTAATCCTCAACCAACTATCTGGAGTCATGATTGACCACCTAAACCTTGGTGATTTCTATAAGGCATCATATATGCGAGAAACAAATCCCTACGGAACTATAGGTAATAATCATAAAGGTAAGTGTGTTCAATAACATATGTGTCAAAGATGTGGAAAGAAACACCTAGGAAAATGTTTCAAAGGGACAGAAATATTCTATAGATGTGGAAATGAAGGTCATAATGCAAGAACCTTCCATAAAAAAAGGAAGCATCTAGTTGACTCGAGGAAAGGGAATGAAGTTCATTCTGAGTTATCAATTGAATGTTTTAAATGTGGTGTGCATGGTCATTATGCAAGCACATGTCCTATGAAGAAGTTTTGGGAATGGGATCACCAATACCATACAATTATTCTTTTACCAATACCTAATACCCTTCCAATTGAGGATTACGAAACTGACAATGACCAATCAACGGTATGGATTATTTCTTAACATTTTTTTTCCTATTTTGGAATTTTAGGATATGAATCATGATTTTGTTTGTAGGAAAGAAGTATTTCAGAATAAGTTTTAAAGGAATGTTTAATGGATCATGAAGAATGTTAAATGAGTAAGAAGCCAACATATAAGGGCTTCAAGAGTTATGGTGAAATTCTTAAGAGTATTAAGTCTCTTTTGATGATGGGGTTACATTAGAAGACTTTTTATAGTATGTGTAACCCTGATGCTTGATATATGAAAATTTTATTCAAAGAATAGTTATCTGTTCTTTTGTGGAAATAGTTATAATGAACCATTTGGGTTTATATGATCCTTACTTTAGAGGTAATTATGGGTTACTATATGTTATGATGGAAAATGAAAGGCATGAGATAAAATTGAGATTAAATTATGTTATGGTTATTTTTGATAATTTTTTTCTCTTTTTGGAGAATTATTTGTTAATTATATAGTTTGGAAACAGGACAACACACAGACCATGTGACAACCCATCGCGTTGGACAAAACTGCGGGAATCAAACCCACAACCAATGTGCGACTGCTATTTATCTCCTACCACTGGACTACGTGAAGTACCTAATTAGTTTGACTAATTCTCTATAGTTAGATGATTTTATGAATTAAGAGAAAGTTGATTTTGGGTTATCTATGGAAATTATTAACCTATAATGGAGGATATGTTATTAGGTTAATTACTTTTCAATACGAGACATTAAGAGCAACTGATGTTGTTTGGAGATAAATGTTACGATTTAACTTGGAGTACTATGAGATTAAATACTTCAAATATTAGGGTTTAAATCTTATTTTGGTTTACTTTTGTTCTTCGTTGAACTTTGGGTCTTGTTGGACAAATTTTGGAGATTAAGAATAGATTTCCTTTTTATAAAGGATTATCCTTTTTGGGTATAATCTGATCTCATACTAACCGTTTTGGTTTTAGTTTTGGTTAAGGTCTAAAAACATGTGATGTATATTGTTCTCTTTTGTGGATTAGGTGATTCTCTAGAAGTTGATTATATTACTCTTAATGTGAACAAGTCTTCCTAAATAATCATCATTTGGAGAAAGTATGAGTTTGTTTAAGAAATCTAGTAAAAGTTGAAAGTCAACATGACAAGTAAGTATGTTTCCTTAAGATCAAAAATAAACTCCTCAATGAAAATTAACTTAAATAAAAAATGTTGTCTATTAACTTTTCATACTGGGGAATCGAATACCATTTAAACCACCACAAGTTTGTGATTTTCTTGTCGTTAACTTTCTCTTAAACATATCTTCTATCACACTCCCTTAGAACATGACCCTTTTCTTTTTCTTCCATATCCATGTTTTGATACATGGAATCCTAGTATGGGTTAACTCGGGTGACCTCTGTACTTCTCTTTCTTTCTTTTAAAGTGATTGTTTTACTGACTCTTGTTCCGATGTGGGACGTTCAATGATGTTTCCAAGACCAATTTTAAAAATTGAGAGGACACAATTCCCAAAAGGGGGGAAGGATGTAACACCCTAGGTAAATAAAGAATATTACATTTTTATATTTATCCTTATTTGTGAATAAAATGATAATATTAATTTAAAGGGAATGCTATGCTCGATGGCTTACCCAATACGCAATAATGAGTTCCTTTGAAATCATACGTTGCACTCTAATAATAAAATAATATTATTTTAAATTGTAGTTAACGCCTAGCCATTGTAATGGAGGGAAATAATGGAACTAACTACAAAATTATTATATATGTTTGTCAAATATTTTTACTTTTATCCAATAAATGTTAGAGGCATGAAATGCAAATAAATCCAATTTTAAGCATAAATCTTCTAATATTCTTTAAAAGGTCAATTAAACGCCTTTTGATGGGGAACCCTTTTTAAATATACTTTTGTCAATTTTATATGCTGTATTTGACAAAATAAAATCTTCTTTAGAATCTGGACATCAAAATTAACTTTGTGTAAATTTTTGTTATTTTTCCGATAAACATCATTTTTAATGAAAAGGTTGCATTTTAATTCTAATCCTCTTTTTAATCTGAGTTATTTATATGGATAGATTATATTTTTAATTGAGATTAAAGTTTATTTAGAATATATTTTTACCATTTAATCCAATTGTGGTCATTGGAATTAATTTCACTTTGAAATTGGACTTAAACTATTATTAATCTTTTAAAAGATATTGTATCTTAAAAAGACGCTATTTGTTTTGACAATGGGAATTAATTATTAAATTAATTAATGCAACCTATATGTTTTTAATTTTGTAAAATAGAAATCATTTTTGAATTTGGAATATCAAATATAGCATAGGTTGAATTTTTGGTAATTTTCTGAAAAACATCAATTTTTGATGAATAGTGAAATCACTAATTGGTGGTTAAAGAAAATGATTTTTCATTTAAATGAAACTTTTATAGTTCTGTGATTTTATTTTCAAAAAGGCAACATACATGGTTGTCATTAAGAAGAAAAATTTGGTTCAATGGGATTAAATGTTTTTTTGGTGAATAGTTACTTTTAAGTTTTATTAATCGCGATTAATGGTAATTAGTGTAATTTAAGGTAAAAATAATGTTTTAATAATATGAAATTATCTTGACACATGTCCTACCATTATTGGATGAGTCATTGCCGACCAAGAAAATCTATGGGTCATCTTGGGGACCCCATGGAGCCACTTTGGTTGGAATATGACATTAATAACTTTTTATTGAAAGTTAAAATTAAAATGTCACAAACATGTATTGTTTAACAAAAACAATTTTTACATGGGATTATACAATTATTATTTTTTTACTATAAATATTCATTTGAAAGATAATAAGAATTCCCAAATTATGTTAGTTTTTTATAATTTTTATACATTAAATAAATTAAATTATTTATGACACCATGATGATGCAGCGATTACCTCATTATTTAACGATTTAAATAAAATGAAAAGATAATGTAAAATCTAAGAACTAAAATTTTCAAAAAACTATTGGATGGGAGGATTTAGAACTCATATCACCTTATCTATGAAATATATAATTTTGGGTCCTTTAAAATCCTAAAAGCATTTTATAATAAAGTAAAAGTGTATAACTTTCCAAGAGTGCCCCTCCTCTCCTCTTATAAAAGGCCCCCACCTCTACCACCTTAACCACACATCTCAAGCCTTTGGCTTGGAAAACCCCTGCCCATTTAATCTTTCCACAGACCTCTCTTCATCATTGAAGCCTCACATTTGCGCTTAATCCTTTCCATGGAAGCCTTTGAGCTCAAATCAAGAAGAGTTACCCGATTTAAAGATAATGTCTTCCCTTGTGTTCTTTTGATTTATTTTGCTTCTACAACCCTCTAACCGCTTTTTATTACTTTCTTTTGTAACAACACCAGTATCTTAAATATACTAGGATTTTTTTATGTGAAGTATTCGAGATACACTTACACAAACCTTCGTCTAATGGTTAAAGAACATATTGTTTCTGTGGATGGTGAATTTCTGCCTCACAAAATGATGATTGTTCAATCTTCTCATAACACCTTTCATGGTGGCCATTATGATGTCACTATATTTTATTTATGATATATATGGTATTTATTTTTTCTATATGCTTCTGAATTTTATATTTAAAACATGCCTTTATTCTTTTCATGTTGTGAAAATGCGATAATTTCATATGAGGAAGTGTGGATTACCGCCCCCTCAAGTGATGTGACTCGTTCATTAAATACATGGAATGTATAAAGAATGAAATTAATGAAAATATGTAACCTATATAAAATATATATTATACTGGAATTATAATATATATATCTCTCAATTATTTTTAATTCCATTAATATGACAATGGAATGAAAGTAGCGTTCAGGAGTACGTACGGCCTACCGTCTCCATGAACGGTGCATTTCATTTATTTTTATCTCCAAATTTTCTGGAGTAGTATAAAATGAATATGTACTAGATATATATGATATTTAAATAATTAATACTATTCTGGATATGATTTACTTATAACTAACGGACAATCATTTTCAAACAAGTTCATTTTTGACTCATGTACCAAACATCGACAAAAACGTCTGATATGAACTCACATTATCAACCAATTATTATAAAATTTTAATATGTGATATGAAATGAATAAAAATATTTAAAAGAGGTCCTTAAGAAATTATAAATTTATCAAAGTTTATTATTCAGTAATATAAAGAAACGAACAAGACAAGTCAGACGTGAGGTAAGGGATCCTACCCCTCTCTTTCTCTTTAAGTACACTCTTTAATGTCATTCCTTTTAAGCTCATATTTCTTATGATTGGGATGTTCTTTTATATTACTCTTACTGTAATTTTTATGTTCATATGATTAGAGAACCTATTTTCTCTCCAACAATCCATTTTGGATGTTTTGAGTGGCGCCGTTAGGCTGCCGAATTTTCGTAAGAGATCCAACCTCTCTCTTCCTTTTTAAGCGCTCTCCTTTATGTCACTTCTTTTAAGATCCTATTTGTTATGTTGGGGGATGTTCTTTTATATTCCTCTTTCTGTTTATTTTATTTTAATATGATTAGAGACCCTATTTTATCTCATCAATCCATTTTTGGAAATTTTAAGTGGTGCCGTTAGGCTGCCGAGTATTCATAAGGGATTTTTCATCTCAATTTTGTTCCCGTGAGATTTATGCTACCTTTTCCACCATTTCCATTGAGTGTTGTATGTACTGCCCATTATTATACTCTTTTTTTTAATATAATTTCATTTATTGGTATTTACATATTCATTTTATGACCCTTCTTCAATGGGGTGCACGTTTCGAATGTTACCCAAATCGGTAAGGGGACCTTTCACCCTCCTCTTCTTTAAAAAGAATTCGTTTGTTATGTCTTTAAAATTACATATTATTATGTTGGTATATGTTCTTATTCATCCTTATTGTTGTAAATTTAATGTTCAAGTGATGAGATACCCTTTTTATCTCTCATCAACTCATTTTCTGAATTTTTAAGTGATGTCGTTAGGCTGTCGAATTTTTACAAGGGAACATCTTAACCCAATTTTGATTCTTAGGGATAAACCTGTACTCCTTGAATATGTCATTCTATGAATATGTGTGAATAAACTCTGATTTTTTTTACACTTAATATCCACTTATATTTGGTGTATTCATTTGTCACACATAATTATGTAATTGATTTATCCTTAATCCAAGGATACCGTCCTTGTAAGGGACTTCGTCTCAATCTCCTTTCATTGAGGCATTTTTTTATACCCAACTTTATTTTATACGGTGTATAAACCCCTTTGACTTTTAATTTTATTCAAAAATATTCTTTTTATACGAAGCGTTTTACTAAATGACAAAAAGGAATGTTTCTTTTAACGTACGCGGTGACAAAGACCTTTTCTGCCGCTGCCAGTATTATTTGGACTTTGGTTTCCTCAACAAGCCGTAATGTTTTTCAAAATGAAATAAATACCATATTATCTTTTATGTATTTTGGTATTGAAAATGGTTTTTGTAATGGATTTGTTATGTCAATATATTTATGTGATATATTGTGATCAAAGTGTGGAAATGTTTTCTTTCCATTATATTTGTTTTATGTCTTTTGATTTTATAATTGTACTTGGACATTTGATGGGTGGTTACGTGATATACCATATGATGGGTGGTACCGTGAATACCGGGATAGGTGGTTACATTATAACCTCCAATTCATTGGGTATGGAAGTCTTCCGTATGGCTATTCTATTAAGTATGTGTGGAAGTTGACCATATGGTTATTCCATTTAAGTATGTTTATGTCCCAAGTTACCTTTATATGTTATGTGTTCTTTATATGGGTTTTACGGTAATATTTTGGTTACAAAAGGGTAAGTAATGGTCTTTTAATCAGTGAATAGTTTTACAACTTCATAAAGGTGAAAAGTATTACTTTGGTAAAGTATTCATGGTTTACTTATTATTTTGAAAAACTAACATTTTTTTTCTTTTTGTATCCTTTACTGGGCTTTTTAATGCTCATCCCAAGTTTTTGAAATTTTTTCCACAGTACTTAAAGATGAATAGGGTCAAGAATGGGATCAAGGAAAGACATGCTATCTAAAATATGGAACTAGACATGTTTATTTTTAAGTGTTTTTTTATTTTATGGAACCTTAGTAGAAGTTTCTACTATGTAATCTTTTGAGATGTAATAGTTATGACCAAATTATCTAAAACACTAAACCTGAAAAGATCCTCAATGTGAATTATTCATTTAATTCAATATTAAGTAAGGTTTAAGTCCGGGGCCTTATAGGTAGGGTAGATTCATAAGAATGGATCAGGTATCATTATTCTCTGTTCCTGTGTTTGAATGGGTTGACCTTGGGATTGGTTAACCTAAAATGAATAATAGAAAATAAAAATTTAATTAATTAATTCCAAGTCTTCCATATTACATGTTTAGGAGATCTAATTTTTTCTGTTTTTGAAGGTATGGATCCTTGTCAATGTCCCCATTAGGATCACATAGAAGAGGTTTTGTAGGCCGTGCCAGCGCGTCGTCGCTGGGTAGAGGTTGACGACGATGAAACTTGGAGGAGGTCACTCTAAGAGTTTTAGTGCCAGAGTCTCCAGATGTATGAGGTATCCATTTCTGATGCTTTCACATAAGGCTAGTTGGTGGAGGTTTAGATAGGCTTCAGTTTGATTCTTTCTCAAAAAGAGCACTTGGTGTCCTTGGTAGTGACAATTATACGTGAAGCAATGAGGCAGTGGTGGTTCTTATTCTTCAGGGGTTAGGAGGAGTCAGCGATTTCATGGGAGGAGTTTCAAGACATATTTATAGTCAAGTATAATTACTTGACCATGAAGTAGTCCAGTCACTATGATCTTCATATCCTTTTATAGGTGAGTTCCAGTGTGAGAGATTTTGGAATCTGTCTCAGAAAACTTTTATTATATGCTTCAGAGATGTTTCCAGATGAGGAGGCTAGGGTGAGGCATTTCGAGGAGGCCATGCATCCAGAGATCTAGCTCTAGGTCTCCCCATTTATGCTGAAGACATATCTTGAGGTGCTGGCAAGGTCAGAGGTTATCGAGATGACTTTGGCCATAACTGGATCATCACGATTGGAGATTTGTCTTGATTACTTAAAAAGGGGAGTTGTGGTCTGGGGTTCCTGGTATTCAGGGAAGAAGATTTTCCATTCGGTCGGGGGTTGGTCTCATCCCTCAGTATATCGTTTCTCTAGGGGAAGTGGCTCTCATGGAAATGCCAAGTTATCATGAAATTGTTTTTCTTGTGGTTGTCGAGTTCATCAGTAAAAAGAGTTCCCATCCATTTAGAGAAATAATCATGTACCTTGTGTTCTGCTCCATGTTCCTCCGTTGAGGCAGTTTCAGCAGAGGCAACATCAGCAGGTTGCACCAGCTTTAACTCAGGAGAGGGTAGTTTGGGAAGGTAGAGGACATCCCCATGAAACTCCATGTCCTTAGAGAGTAGATAATGACCATGGGGTTGGTCTTAATTAGGGTTAGAGAGGATGTGGAGGTGGTCGTGGACAACTTCAAGCATTATCATTGACAGCTCTATGTGAGCCAGACATCGTTTGAGGAACCCTTTACTTGTTTTATAACATGTTGTATGCCTTGTTTTAATCATAAGTGATGCACTACTTCATATTACCTACCCTAGTCCATGCATTGGGACTTGAGGTAGAGATGCTTATAGTGCCCTTGGAATTGAGTACCCTAGCTAGAGACCGAGCTGACTTGTATGAAGTGTGTAGAAAATATATGCTAGTGATGGGGCCACACTGCTCTTGGGGATATTTCCTATGTTTATTAATATAACCATAATATGTAATACTTGCCATGGATTGGTAGTATTAGGTTCAGGATATCGTGGATATTTCTAGAGGTAGGTTGCGTTCTTTGATGCACATGGAGGGACAACGATGTTCGTTGGTGAGAGAGACCCTCGGATGGGTCAGATGCATGTTCTGTCCATATCAACCATGATGCCTGAGCTGATTCTGAGTTCTCTAGAGGTTAAATAGTTGGTGTTTTATAGGGTTGTAGAATAGTACGTTTATGTCTTTTTAGAAGAGGATGTAGCCTAACCCCCTCAAGGAGAGATCATGTTTGGGATCGAGCGACACCAAGGATCATGTCCTATCTCTATGTCTCCATATAGGATAGCCCCTTCTGAGATACAAGAGATACATATACAGATTGATGGTCAGTTATGGTGAGGTTCTGTTCAGCCAATTGTCTCACTGTGGGGTGCACCAGTTTTGTTCATCAATAATGATGGCAGCAGTTTGCAGTTTCGTGTGCATTATCGTCGCTTAAACAAAGTGACAGTGAAGAATCATTATCCTATTCCACATATTGATGATTTATTCATTTAACTGAAGGGTGGAAGTTGGTTCTCAAAGATCAATTTTCTGTTTGGATGTCATCAAATGCGTGTGAAGGATGACGATATCCTAAATAATGCTTTTCGTTGTCATCATTGGCACTATGAGTTCATTGTAATGTTGTTCAGTGTAAGGAATGTTCCAGCTGTGTTCATGGTATGGATAAACACTGTGTTCCCTGAGTTCTTGGACATGTTCTTTGTGGTCTTCATCGATGAAATCCTTGTGTACCCCACGTATGAGGAGGGGCATGTAGATCATCAACACACCGTTTTGGGAGTTCTTCGTCAACATCATCTATTTGGGAAGTTGGCGAAGTGTGAGTTTTGGGCTCAAGCAGTATGTTTCTTCGGGAATGTTATAACGCCCTGACACTAGTTACCCAGAGTTAGGGCATTATTACATTACAATGGTATGATCATAAAAGATCAAGTCTGGAAAGACCGATTAGTTAAGTATCCTTGGAATCACTAGATACATTCATAAAGTTTACATTACATCATAAAGTGTAAACTACAACAACATATTATCTCCACACTTATATCCCCTTATACTATCCCTGATGGTCATTCATAAAATAATTCTTCACATTCTAGGAAAAATAAAACATAGAAAGGGGTGAGATCAAATGCCCAGTAGGGAAAACAATATAACAGAAACTTTCATAAATAAGCATAAACATTTAAGGGAAAGTATTACTAAAACAAAATCATTTTAAACATGAACTCTAGCATAAAATGGATGAAATAAAATGATATAATTCCATTTACGTATTCACATGGATATTCTACTAGTCTAATAATCACATTCTATATCAATAACCACTTTCATAATGATGGATTTCATAATGCCAGGCTATCATAACCACATAGTCAAGGCATCATGCCAAGACTATAAATAAGATTTTGTCAAGGCCTTTTGCCAAGACACTGGTTTGTCTCTTGAGACCTACCGATGCATCGAAGAGCTATAGCGGGCTCCACCCGTCACTTATTAAGTCCAATATATTACTCATAAGAATAGGTTTAAACATAACATAAACATTTGTATTAAAACTATCATACGATATGTCAATACTTTCTCCATAAACCATGAAAGGTATACAAATAACACATCCATAGTCAAACATATCACTAATCCTTCAATACAATATTTATGTTTTGTATCATGATAAATCAACTTCCAATGAGCTTAAAATCCATCAAAGGATGTTGACATAGATGAATTCAAAACTATTTGAGAGAAATATCTATATTTTGAAATCATTTAAAAGTCACATAATTATAAAAGAAAACATTTACTTTGAAAATATTATTATAATCTCGTAAGGTATGCTTCTATGATTTTATAATGTTGGAAAATAGCCGCACCCGCCGTATAAGTTAAAAAAAGACATTCTTACCTTAATTTTGTCGAAAAGGTTAAAAAGGACCTTGTTTGGAAAACGACAAAAATATTCCTTTATAAAACTCTTATAAAAAGCAAAACAAGGGTATAAATGACTTTAACCCATATTCAATAAAATTGTAAGAATGTTTTGGAATACATTTTTAAGAAACATGAATGTGAATGATAATAAGTTCCTAGTAGATAAATACTTATAAACAACCTTGGATAATGCAGAGATTGTGAAATAAACCTTAACTTGTAATTTTCCTTGGTTGAGGGTAGGTTATCCTCTTTTATAATGGTGAAATAATTGTTATTAAATTATTCAATAATCATATACATTAATATGATATCATATATGATCTTTTAACATTGCTTTGTTAGTAATATCTTTGTATTATCGTTGTTTCGGATGTTAACTGATTCCTTTTCCTTTATATAATGTGTTATGTAAGACATGTTTATTATGGATAGGTTGTATCTTATTAATATCCAGAATTATATTATGTCTTTAAACATTATTTTTAACCACCAAATGAAAATTATTTGTGAATGGATACGATGGGGAATGAATCTCATCGCATTCGTGGAGACGGTACTCCGTACGTACGCACGAGCGACAATATCATTCTTTTGATATTAAAATAATTTATAATTGGGAGGTATATCATATATAATGAATCATTATAATTTAATATTTATTATTTACTTCAATTACACATCACTATTATACCCATCCAAATAATAATGTATTAAATAAAAATTACACCACAACGTGGAGACGACAAGCCACACATACGCACGTATGGCGAGATCTCATTCAAAGGATGGATAGAATACTGAATATGGTTGTATCATATTTATAATAACATCACAGTATATATAAGATACTGGAGTTATAATTTTAGAATCTAAATAACAAAGAATGAAGATGTTGAAGATGAAAGGAACTTGAAAGAGGGTGGCGAAAACATAACCTCTTCATCAGGTTCATCCTTTTGATTTGATAAAAAGGGCACCATAGGTTAGCGTTATGATCAAACTAAGGCCTATAGGTTGAAGTGGGGGAAGTTTAATGAATATCTGGGTAGGGTTTGGCCGATCCAAATGGATTTGAAGGTGTGAATTAGTGAGAAGGGGTAGTGCCCATTTATAAGAGAGGTGAGGGGCACCTTAGGAAAAGCTAGAAATATTATTTTATAATAAAATCATATTCGGTTTATAATGGCTCTGAAGTGGATTATTTAATGTATAGGGTGGGGATATGTCGTTAACCACTCATCCAATAGGTTTTAGACATGTTTTGTTCACTATATTAACTTTATCGTTTTGATTTCACTCTTAGTTAAATAGTTTGACATTTACCATGTCACTTTGTATTTTTATATTATATAGTAAATAAACATACTATATACCTCCAAGATAACACCAAGTGGTCCATTAATGATACACCTATAATTATATAAGTCCTTTGGCCGATCCTTAGATTTTGAAGAATTTAATATCAATTAAAAATATAATATTTTCTTAAAAAACTGTTTTATATCAATTTTTACAATATTTGGTATTATGTTTTTTCTAAATTCATAAAAGAATTATTAATTCGAACCTAATTAATTTAATAAAACCTAACATGTCATATTAATCTATAAAATTCGTATAATTCATTAAAATTCTCAAATTATATTTATTTGGGTATTTATAGTATCAATTATTTTAATATTTCACTAATAAGTTAATTACTTCATCATTATTGTGTCATAAATAAATTAAATTATTTAATGTCTAAAAATTATAAATAAAATATAATTATGTAGGAAATCATTTTATCATTCTAATTAATATTTTTAATCTAATTTTTCTTATGTATGACCCTATATTAAAAATATTTTTGTTATTAAACATTGATTTTAACTCTTTTAACTCTTCTTTAAATTAAATAGTAATAAATGTCCTAATCTAATTAAAGTGGACATAAATGACAATATCCTATTTATAAGGTTGTTTTTGGTCGAGATACAATTGTCCAATATAATTAGGACATGTGTTAGGGTAATATTAATATCATTTTTATCCTTAATTTCCCTATTTACTTTTAACTGTGGTAAATAAAAGTAAAAAGTTTCTATTCACCAAAAATTATTTTTATGTCATTGAACCACATTTTACTCCTTCATATTAACCATGTCTCTTAGATTTTAAAAATTCCACTCACATAAGTGGTAAAATTATGTTTTACTTTAATTTCCAAATTCTCTTAGGTGGTGGGTAAAAGACGGTGAAAAGATCAATAAAATTTTTATATATCTAAAATTATTCTAAAATAACTCCAATGAATTACCTTGAAATTACATTGAAATTATATAGGTATTATGTATCTATTTTAATAATAATTAAATTTAAATAAAATACATAATAATTTAAATTAAAATTCGTTTTTAAACTATAAGTTAGTGTTTTTCACTATTCATCAAAAATTGAATGTTTTCAGAAAAATAACAAAAATTCCTCCTAGGATAATTTTGATATTCCAAATCTAAATATGAAGTCCATTTTGAAAGGTAAAATTTATAAAATTTCAAAAAGTGGGTATTACTATTCATAACAGCTACTTTTATTGGTTGTGGTGTGTATTAGAACTCGAAGTTGCGCACAACACACACTATTGTATTATTCAAAGAGAAGTGTACCGTGGATGCTTGGGGTGTTACATTCTCCCCTACTTCAAATAATTTCTTCCTTGAAATTTCTAGAATACTATCACATGAAAAGACTTGGGTGATTCTCCATCATATGTTCCTCAGGTTCCCACGTTGCCACTTCCATATTATGGTTTCTCCATAGAACTTTTACCAAACGAGTCGTTCGGTTTCTCAACAATTGTTCTTTGGTGTCATGAATCCAAATGGTATTTTCGCAATAAGACAAATCGGGTTCCTGCTCTACTTCTTCATAGATGATTACATGTGTTGGGTCAAGCATGTATTTTCGCAACAGTAATACGTGGAACACATCATGAACTTTGGAGAGATTTGGTGGCTTTGCCAAATGGTAAGCTACAACCCCAATTCATTCTATAATATCGAAAGGTCTGATGTTCCTAGGACTCAATTTACCTTTCTTACCGAAACATATAACTCTGTTCCATGGAGATACCTTCAAGATAACATGATATCCTACCTGAAATTCCAAATCCTTCCTTCGGTTATCAGCATAGCTCTTCTGCCTACATTGAGCTGCTTTGATGTGGTTTTGGATTACCTTTACCTTTTCCATCGTTTCCTCCAACAGTTCTGGGACTACAAGTTTTCTTTCGCAAAATTCATCCCAACAGGTTTGTGTGCGACATATTTTTCCATATAACGCTTCATAAGGTTCCATTTGAATACTCGAATGGAATCTATTGTTATAAGAAAAATCTAAGAGAGGTAAATATTGATCCTACATGCCCTGAATGTCAAGTGAGCAAGATCTCATCATGTCTTATAAGGTTTTCATAGTCTGTTCTGATTGTCCATCTATTTGAGGGTGGTAGGAATTGCTCAAATGAAGTTTAGTATCCAAGGCCTTCTGAAGACTCTTCCAGAATCTTGATGTAAAACAGGGATCACGATCAAAAACCATCGATAGGGGTTCTCCATGAAGCCTCACAACATCATTAATATATAGTCTTTCTAGACTTTCAAGTGGTAAATCTTCCCTTATAGCAAGAAAATGTGCTTACTTGGTAAGACGACCAACAATTACCCATATTGCATCGTTCCTCATAGGAGTATTTGGTTGTCCCATGACAAAGTCTATCGTGATATTATCCCATTTCCACTCAAGTATGGGATGAGGTTTCATGACTTTTCCATGTTGATGCCTTCTAGCTTTCACTTGTTGACAAACCATACATCTTGACACAAAATCTGCAATCTCCCTCTTCATGTTGTCCCACAAAAAATGTTTCTCCATGTCTCTATACATTTTTGTGCTCCTAAAGTGTATAGAGAAATTGGAACAATGAGAATCATCCAACAATTCCATTTTTAGATCAGATATATTGGAAACTAAAAGTCTCCTCCAAAATTTCAAAATTCCATCTTCATACACAAAGTCACTCAATCTCCCGTCATTCACAGCTTTAATCTTCTTTTGAAAATATTCATCATTGGTTCGATAACTCTTTATCCTTTCTAGTAAAGATGGTTTGGAACCCATTTGAAAAAGTATTGATGTTTCACCTTCCATAGAGATTCACATTTCAATCTTTACTAGATTCATGAAAATAGGATCCCTCTCAAATCTCATCTTGTTCAGAACTCCTTGATCTTTTCTACTCAAAGCATCTTCAACCTTATTTTCCATCCCTGAGTGGTATTTTATCATGAAATAATAATCCTTGAGTTGTTCAAGCCATCTCCTTTTCCTCATGTTGAGTTATTTATGTGAGAAAATATATTTCAAACTCTTGTGATCGTATAAATATCACATTTTTCACCATATAGATAATGTATCAATATCTTCAAAGAAACATCACAACTGCTCACTCGAGATCATGAGTAGGATAGTTTTTCTCATGAACTTTCAGCTGTTGTGATGCATAGGCAATAACTATATCATTCTGCATAAGGACACAACCAAGTAATTTCTTTGATGAATCATTATAAATAAAGAACCCATCATTCCCTGATGGTAGAGTCAATATATGAGCATTGACTAATCTTCTCTCCAGTTCTTCAAAACATTATTCGCACTCTTTTTTCCAAAAAAAAATAACCCCTTTATGTGTGAGCTTCGTTAATGGGTTAGCCAATTGGGAAAAATTCTGGACAAAACGTCGATAATAACCTGCTAAACCAATAAAACTTCGTACCTCGGTTATACTCGTTGGTGCTGGCCATTCATGGGTTGGCTTGGTCTTAGAATGATCAACATAGAATCCATCATTAGAGAAAATATGGACAAGAAAATAGATCTCCTGAAGCCATAATTCACACTTGCTAAACATCCCATATAATTCATGTCTTCTTAGAGTCTTCAGGATAATGCGCATGTGGTTTTCATGATCTTCATAGATTTTATAATATACCAAGAAATAATCAATAAATAACACCACAAAATAATCGATATATTCCATGAAAACTCTACTCATTAGATCCATTAATAGATAGGGTGAATTATTCAATCGAAAAGGCATTACGGTAAACTTGTAATGCCCGCACCGGTTCGAAATGCTGTCTTCGGAATGTATTCCTTCTTCACACACAACTATGGGTATCCAGATCAAAGGTCAATCTTTGAAAAGTATTGAGCTCCATGAAGTTGGTCAAATAAATCATCAATGCGAGCTAGGGGATACTTTTTCTTTTTTTATAGCATTGATCTAACTGTAGTCGATACATAACCTCATAGATCCATCTTTCTTCTTAACAAAAAGGACATGGGCTCCCCATCGAGAAACACTAGGGCGAATAAATCCCTTATTACTCAATTCCTCTAGTTGTTTACTTAGTTCCACCAATTCCATAGTGGCTATTCTATAAGGGGTCTTCGATATGGGCCTTGATATAGGAATTAAATCAATGGAAAACTCAATTTCTGGTTCTCGAGGATGTCCCGGTAAATCTTTCGGAAACACGTCTTCATAATCTTTCACAATAGGTACATCCTATATTTGAAAATTTATTTCCTCAGCCATAGTTATTTCATTCTCTTCCTCCCCGATAATTGAATTTATTTGAGCTACTGGTGGTGGATCTAGATAAGAATTAGGTGGTGATGATTCTGCTCTAAAGATAAAGAGTTCCTTATCATCATCATAAAAAATGGTAACCTCCTTCTTCTTACAATAAATCTTCGCATCATGGTGCGGAATCCAATCCATACCATGGATTATATAAAATTCAATCATTGGAATGATGATGAGATCAGTAGATAAAGAACATTTATATTCTCTAATGGGAAGAGATTCACAAAACTTCATTGCGATGATACTTCCCTTAGGAGTTTTAACTAACAACCCCCTTGTTAAATAAAATTGGAAATATCTAATTTTCTTTGCAAAATAGAAAGATATGAAACAATGTGATGATCTAGAATAAAATAAAGCATTTTCTAAACATGAGGAAACCATTAAATTACCTGCCAACACATCTTTCAGAGCTTCTACCTCAGCAGTAGTGATAGCATATGCTTGGCCTTGATCCCTTGGCCTTTTCTGAGGTAAGTTTCCCTGACGCTTAAGACATTCATTTGCATAATTTCCCATCTCCCTGTAGTTATAACATTAACCATCTGTGTATTATTTCTTCCCCTTGAAATAATGAGTTAGGTGGCCTTTTTCAAAACACATATAACAAACTCTCATTCCCTTCAGGAATGTTCTGGGGTGTTTCTTACAATATTTACTACAGGATGGATATTAATCTTTTCCCTTCTTCCCCTTTTTTCCATTTCCAGAGTGATCAACATATCTCTTCTTCTCTTGCTATTCTTTAAAGTCATAAGACTTAGAGAATTCTTTTTCTGTCTTGATAGCGCATGAGACAATATCTTTATACAACGAGAAGGTTTATGAGAATAACACTCGATGGAGAAATGGTTTTAACCCATCAAAGAAACGATCAATATTACTTCGTGGGTTACATATATAATCTGCATCATACCTCACTACCCTTGTAATGTTAGCCTCATACTTTGCGACATTTTGATCCTCCTTTTTTCTCAGACTCAGAAATTGCCTTTCCATATCTGCTCGATGGTCACGAGGAAAGTATTTTTCTAAGAAAAGCTCTTTGAACTCCCTCCATTCCATATTTTATACTTTATCATCTTCCTTCATGTTTTGAATCAATGACCAACACTGGTTAGAATCTCCAGTGAGGTGGTAAACTACCATGATAACTTTTTCCCTTTCACTACTCCCCAAAGCCTGAAATAGGTTTTCTAGGGAACTTATCCATTTTTTAGCTACCAATGGATCTTTACTCCCATTGAATGTTGGTGGCTGTTGCCTCATGATGCGATCTAACATTGATCCTCCATGCTGTGGATCAGGGTGCTCCATACGGGTAAGGTTATTATTCATAACCTGAGTGAGTTATCCCAGTACAGTGATTAACTGATCAGTACCAGTTTCATCACCATCTCCACTATAATTATCTTGATTAAGAGGTCAATCCATACTTGGAGTGCGTGAATTGATACGGTTTCCATTCCTTCCACTAGACACCATTTCGAAACAATGGCATAAACAAAATCAGTTTTTGAATCAAAATACATAATTCCATACGTGTAAAACACTTAACATAAATTGAACTATTTATCGATATAATCCATAATCATAAAAAAGTTTTTCTTTGATAAGTATATACTCATAAACCCTTCATAATTATTTGTAAATAAAATGAGAATTATCCGCGCATATCCTCCGGGAGTGTCGTAACCAAGAGTGCAGCAAGGCCCGTTGTTGTGCACCAGTTCCCGTTCGAGTCTAGCTCAAAGCGGTGTTTTCGGGTTTAACCCCTAGGTACATCTGTGCTAGAGCTGCCTCTACCCGCTCATATCCAGACTGGTATATATTTCTTGGAACTCTCATTAAATATCTACAATACCAAAATTCTAGTAAGTTCTTCAATACCAATCCTCAAAGTCTATCGTTGGGCTATGTTCTCTAATCAGAGTTTATCTAAATCTAGCTTCCAAGGTTTGTACTAAACCTTCTCTGATACCAATTGTAATTCCCCGACACCAGTTACCCAAAGTCATTGCATTGTTACAGAATATTGGCATGATCATAAAAGATCATGTCTTGAAAGAATGATTAGTTTAGTAGCCTTGGAATCACTAGATACATTCATAAAGTTTACATTGCATCATAAAGTGAAAACTAAAACAACATCTTGTATCCACACTTATATCCCCTTATACTATCCCTGCAATACATTCATAAAATACTTCTTCACATATTGGGAAAAATAAAACATAGAAATGGGTGAGCTCAAATCCCCATTAAGGATAACAATATAGCGGAATCTTTCATAAATAAGGATAAACATTTAAGGCAAAGTATAACTAAAAAATGACTTTTAAACTTGAACTCCAGCATAATATGGTAGAAATGAAATGTAATAATTCAATTTACTTATTTACATGGTATTCTACTAGTCGAATAATGACATGCAATATCAATAACCACTTTCATAATGATGGAATACATAATTCCAGACTATCATAACCACATAGTCAAGGCCTCGTGCCAATACTGCAAATAAGAGTTGGTCAAGGCCTTGTGCCAAGACACCATTTTGTCTCATGAGACCTACCGACGCATAGAGGAGCTATAGCTGGCTCCACCCATCACATATTAATTCCAATGCATTCCTCATATGAACAAGTTTAAACATAACATAAACATTCGTATTAAAACTAGCATACGAAATGTCAATACTTTCTCCATAAACCATGAATGGTATAAAAATAACACATCCATAGTCAAACATATCACAAAACCTTCAATACAATATGGATGTTTTGTATCATAATAAATCAACTTCAAATAAGCATAAAATCCATCAAAGGATGTTTACATAGATGAAATCAAAACTATTTGAGAGAAATATCACTTTTTTTGAAATCATTTTAAACTCACATAATTATAAAAGTAAAAATTTACTTGGAAAATATTCTTATAATCTTTTAAGGGAAGGTTCAACAATTTTATAATGGCAGAAAATAGCCGCACCCGCCGTATCAGTTAAAAAAGACATTCTTACCTTAATTTTTTTGAAAAGGTTATAAAGGACCCTGTTTAGAAAACTATGGAAATATTCCTTTATAAACCTCTTATAAAAAGTCAAAAAAGGGTATAAATGACTTTAACCCATATTCAATAAAATAGTAAGAATGTTTTGAAATACATTTTTAAGAAACATGGATGTGGATGATAAAGAGGTCCAAGTAGATAATTATGTATAAACAACCTCGGATAATGAAGAGATTGTGAAATAACCCTTACCTTGTAATTTTCATTGGATGAGGGTAGGTTAACCTCCTGTATAATGGTGAAATAATTGTTATTAATTTATTAAAAAATCATATACATTAATATGATATCATATATGATCTTTTAACATCGATTTGTTAGAAATATCTTTGTATTATCATTGTTTCGGGTGTTAACTGATTCGTTTTCCTTTATATATGTTGTTATGTAAGCCATTCTTGTTATGGATAGGTTGTATCTAATTCATATCCATAATGATATTATGTCTTTAAAAATTATTTTTAAGCCTCAAATAAAAATTATTCTTGAATGGATACGATGGGGAATGAATCTCATCGCGTTCGTGGAGACCGTAGTCCGTACGTACGCACGAGCGACAATATCATCATTTTGATATTAAAATAATATATATATGGGAGGTATATCATATATACATAATAATTATAATGATGTATTTATTATTTACTTTAATTACACATCATTATTATACCCATCCAAATAATAATGTATTGAAGAACAATTACACCACGACGTGGAGACTGTAAGCCGTACGTACGCACGTATGGTGACATGTCATTAAAAGGACGGATAGAATACTGAATATGGTTGTACCATATTTATAATGACACCATAGTATATAGAAGATACTGGAGTTATTATTTTAGAATTTAAATAACAAAAAAAAAAGAAGTTGAAGAAGAAAGGAACTTGAAAGAGGGTGATGAAAACATTACCTCTTCTTCGGGTTCTTCCTTTTGATTTGATCAAAAGGGGTCATTAGGTAGTGTTTCTGATCAAAATAATCCCTCTAGGTTGAATTGAGGGAAGCTGAGAGAATATTTGGGCAGGGTTTGGCTGAGTCAAATGGCTTTGAAGGTGTGAATTAGTGAGAAGGGAGAGTGCCCTTTTATAAGAGGGATGAGGGGCACCTTAGGAAAAGTTTGAAATATTATTTTATAATAAATTCATATTCTATTTCTAATGGCTCAAAAGTGGATTATTTTAAGGATATGGTAGGGATAGGTGAAACACCAGTCAACCAATATGTTTTATATAGGTTTATGTCACAATATGAACTTTGTCTTTTTGATTTAACTCTTTGTTAAATAGTTTGACATTTCCCATGTCACTTTGTATTTGTATATTATATAGATAATACACTTAATATATAACTCCAAGAGACCCCCAAGTTGTCCATTAAAGATAAAAATATAATTATATATGTCCTTTGGCCTAACCATAGATTTTTAGGAATTGAATATCAATTAATAATATAATATTTGTTTTAAAAACTCTTTTATGTCAATTTTTACACTATTTGGTATTTTGTTTTTTCTAAATTCATAACAGATTTATTTCTTTGAACCTAATTCATTTAATCAACCCTAACATGTCATATTAACCTATAAAACTCGTGGAATTCATTTAAATTATCAATTATATTTATTTGGGTATTTATAATTTCAATTATTTTAATATTTCACTAATAAGGTAATTACTTCATCATCATTCTGTCAAAAACAAATTAAATTATTTAATGTCTAAAAATTATAAATAAAATATAATTATGTAGGAAATATTTTTTCCTTCTAATGAATATTTATAATCAAATTTATCTTATGTTTAACCCTATATTAAAAATGTTTTAGTTATTAAACATTGATTTTAACTCTTTCAACTCTTATTTAAATTAAATAATAATAAGTGTCCTAATCTAATACAAGTGGACCTAAATGATAATATTTTATACCTAATGTTGTTTCTGGTAGAGATACACTTCTCCAATTGAATTAGGACATGTGTTAGTGTAATATTAATATCATTTTTACCATCAATTACTCTATTTACTTTTAACTGTGGTAAATAAAAGTAAAATGTTACTATTCATCAAAAATTATTTTTATCTCATTGAACAACATTTTACTCCATGATATTAACAATTTCTCTTGGATTTTCTAAATTCCATTCACAGAAGCGGTAAAGTTAATATTTACGTGAATTTCCAAATTCTCCTAGGTGGTGGGAAAAAGACGGTAAAATGTTCAATAAACTTTTTATATATCTCAAATTATTCTAATCTAACTCCAATGAATTTCATTGAACTTATATAGGTATTATGTATCTATTTTGACCATAATTAAATTTGAATAAAATAAATTATTATCTAAATAAAAAATTGTTTTTAAAGTATAACCCAATGTTTTTTCACTATTCATCAAAAATTGAAATTTTCAGAAAAATACCAAAAATTAACCCTAGGATAATTTTGATATTCCAAATCTAAATATGAAGTCCATTTTGAAAGATAAAATTTATAAAATATCAAAAAGTCGATATTACTATTCGTAAAAGCTATTTTTATTGGTTGTGGTGTGTGTTAGAACTCGAAGTTGCGTACAACACACGCTATTGTATTATTCAAAGAGGAGCGTACCATGGAAGCTTGGGGTCTTAAAAATGTTGTGTCCTAGTAGGGAGTAGTTTTGGATCCATCGAAGATAGAAGTAGTTGTGTCTTGGGAAATCCCCAAGGCAGTGTCAGAGGTGTGAAGTTTCCTTGATCTCATAGGCTACAACATGTGGTTTTTAGAAAACATATCTCGAGTTGAGACTCCTCTGATAGCTTAGACCAGGAAGGATAGGGTGTTAAAATGTATTGATTAGTGTCAGGCATATTTCGAGTATCTAAAGGAAAATTTAATAAGTGTTCCAATTTTTTGTCTTCTAGTAGAGGGAGTTCAGTTTGATGTTTCTTGTGAGGATTCGCATCAAGGTTTAGGTTGTGTTCTGATGAAGAAAATATCAGTTGTTTCATATGAGCCTCAGCAGTTACATTAACATTATTATAACTATGCCCCCCCATGATCTTGATTTGGAATCCGTGGTGTTTGCTCAGATGTTGTGGAGACATTACCTCATTGGAGAGCACTTTGTGGTTTTCATCGATCATAAGAGCCTTAGGTATGTTTTCTCCCAGTGTGACTTGAACATCTGACAACATGAGTGGATGGAGTTCATAAAAGAATAAAACTTAGAAATATCATATACACTTGGAAAGGGGAATGATTTAGTTGATGCGCTGAGTCAGAAGTCACGTAGTGATGCTATTCGGGAATCTGGTGACTCTGGGATAGTAATGGAAGAACTATTTGAAATAAATTTTGATAGAGGAGATGTTGGGTTCAGAGGTTGTCTTATATAGATGACAGTGCAGTCATCTTTGGTGCATAAGGTTGAAGATTCCCAGTTGAGGGATCTAGAGGTGGAGGTCTGGAGAGATCGAGTGTTTGTGGTGAGGCCCATGATGGTTGGTCTGAGGATGAACAACATCGAGTGTTGTATCATGGAAGGCTTTTTGTTCCTTTAACAATGCACGAGGCAGTTCTCTAATAGTTCCATATTTCTCCATTAGTAGTGAATCTTGGTGGTACAAAGATTTATCAATCCATGATAAGCCATTTTTGTGTTATGTGTTGAAGCATGTAGTTGCAGGGTTTTTTGGCTCGATGTTTGGTCTTCCAGAAAGTGATGGCTGACCACCGTGTTCCTGGTGGTCTGCTCCCACTGTTAGATGTTCCTCAGTCAAAGTGGGAGGACATATCAATGGAATTTGTGGCTAGTTTACCTTGATCTCAAGGAGGACATGATTCTATTTGGGTGGTAGTGGATCGTTTAACAAAATCATCCCACTTCATAGAAATCAAGGACTCAAGCTCAGTGGATGTTTTGTCGATGCAATATATGGAGGAGGTGGTGAGACTTCATGGATTTCCAATGATGATAATTCCCAATCGAGATCATCGTTTCACATATTGGGGTTGGATAGGTCTCCGTCGTGATTTTGGTTATCATTTATGCCTTTGAACTAATTTTCATCCTCATATGGACGGTCAGACAGAGTGGACCATCTAGACCCTTGAAGTCATGTTACACTCTTGTGTCCCAGATTTTGGAGGTTCATGGATGAGGCACTTACCCTTGGTGGAGTTCTCTTACAACAATAGTTTTTTAATCCACCATCAGAATGGAACTGTTTGAAGCCTTGTATGGATGTCCTTGCCATTCTCCTTTGTGCTAGTCTGGGGTCAGAGGGTCAGCAATTCCCAGACTGGAACTAGTGAAAGATACAACATAGATGGTTCATGTGATTCATGAGAGAATGAAGATAGCACATGATTGTTATAAATCATATTCCAATAAAAGTAAGAGACCCTTAGAGGTTGATGTTGGGGATCACATGTTTCTGATGTTGACTATCTGTCCTTGGAAGCGAAGGTTTGGCCACAGGAGTATGTTTTCTCCCTGGTTTGGTGGGCCTTTCGAGGTGTTGACTCATGTTGGAGCTTTGGAGTATCTTGTAGCACATCCCCCACAGATGAGCCAGATACAAGATGTTTTCATGTATCTCAACTCCATTGTTATCTTCATGATGACTCTCACATCATCGATTGGGGAGAGATCGATGTTGATGATGATGTGACCTTTGTGGAGTGACCTATGGATATTAAAGACTGCAAAGAGAATGTGTTTTATGGGAATTATATCCCCATGGTTCGTGCCTTGTGGTGACATGGTAGAATGGAGGAGAGTATATGGGAACGTGAGGCAAAGATATGTGCTCAATAACAAGAGTTTCTTGATGATTAACTCTTTTCATGTATGGACTTTCGCCTTGTGGTTATAGTCCTTTTGTGTTTATGAGATGGATTTCTTTGGTTCCTTCTTGTGTCATTCTCTCTTTCGAGAGGTATCTCGATGGGTGGTTGTTGAGACTTCTTTTATGTTATGTTTTAGGTTGGTTTTTATTTCTTTAGGATAAGAATGTTTTGAGTCGTATCTGATATAATTCTCTGGACCACTATGGTCCATTCCTTTGTGAAAATCTGGTGTCTGAGGTGTTTTGGGAGGTCAAGGTGACTTATCCCCAACACTTTTCCAATTTTCCAATTATGTAAAGAGTTATATCGGTGAGACCAATGTGAATAGTTCTATCAGTGATACAGATGTGAACAGTTCCATCGGTGAGACCGATGTGAATAGTTCCATCAGTGATAACGATGTGAACAGTTCCATCGGTGAGACTAATGTTAAAAGTTCCATCGGTGAGACCGATATGAAAAGTTCCATCGGTGAGACCGGTGTGGACCGTTCCATAGGAGAGACTGGTGTGCACCATTCCATCTCTAAGACTGTTTTAGATAGTTCTATTGGTGAGACTGAGGTGAACAGTTCCATCAGTGAGACCTATGTGACCAGTTCCAATGGTGACCTCTTTCCTTTGCCAAATTTTGAGATCATTAATAGTGTTTCCAGAACGGTGAGGATCCAAAGGCAACCTTTCCTTTGTAAAATTTTGAGTCTATGAATAGTATTTCATGAATAGTGTTTCCAGAACGGTGAGGATCCAAAGGCGACCTTTCCTTTGTAAAATTTTGAGTCTATGAATAGTATTTCATGAATAGTGAGGTTAAAATAGTGACCTCTTTCCCTTTCCCAATTTTGAGTCCATGAATAGTGTTTCCAGAATGGGGAGGATCCAACTGTGACCTCATTCTTTTGCCAAATTTTGATTTCATGAACAGTGTTTTCAGAATGGTGAGGTTCAAACGGTGACATATTTCCTTTTCCAAATTTTGATTTCATGAATAGAGTTTCTAGAACAGTGAGGTTCCAATGGCGAGGTTTTAATGGGGAGGTTCAGGAATAGTATTTTTCCTTTCCAAATTTTGTGTTTGTGAACACTTTTTCCAGCTTTCTACAGTTTGCCTCTTTAAAATTTCCTTTGACGTAAAATGAATTTGTGCCTTTATTTAATGAAACTAAGGGCGATTCAAAGTCATAACTCCAATATTAATTTATATTAAGGATCATGATACTTTTACTTGGTCAAAAAACATGGTTTAATGTGATTTTCATTAATGGAAAATACATCGTATCTTAAACCACTACTCCATAAAATCTTATGAAGGGATGAGATATCTTCCTACCTAATTCTTTCTCCCTGTTGTTGACTAAGAGAAACTCAAACCATTCATTCCTTATCGTAGGACTTGAAAAATCAAAACGTACTCCTAGGATTGGTTCCAATATATTTTTTATGCAACCAAGCAGTATCGATCAATCTTTGATATAAGTTGTGATCTATCTTAATTCTTTTGTGTTTATCCCCTTATGTTATCCCTATCCCTTTTATGGAATGATATATCTATGTTCCTAAAGGGATTTTCATAGCTGTTGACCAGTGTGGTGGTGTCTCTACATCCTCTGGTGGATACAGTTGGCACAGGAGGAGTTGATCATGATCCCTTGGGTGGATCATTCTCATACAAATAACGACGACAACCATTTGAGGCAGGGGATTTGTTGCCTCTCTTATCATTTAAATGAAACTGTATTGTAATCATGGTCTATCCCACTGAAAAAAATGGAATTGACATAATAAATATTTGAACCAGATAAATAAATTGATATGGATGGTATGTTATTTCCTATTGATTTACTAGATAGTGTGATATATGTGGTTGCTTTTTTTAGATTTTCTTTCATGATGGAAATTGTAAAAGAATGTAAAGACCGAATTAATCAATAATTTTTTTGCTAAAGATAAAAAGACATGTAAATGAATACGGTTCTTCTTATTGTAATTTGAAGTTAACCACATTTTTATAGAAATCATTTTTAATTATTTGTGATAGCTTACTAGTTAGGTTTCCCGAATATTGAATCTAAGAAATATAAATCAGTTAACAGGAGATGGATTAATTTACTAGTTTTTGATTAATGATAATTCATTGTAAGGTTCTGAATTACCCACCTTCTATTTTAAGGGCTACGTTCCCAATTGATATGAATGTTGTTTTACTTTTTCTTGTGGTCTGATGTGAGCATGAATGGCTGTTGTGATATGTGGGGGTAGGGAGGCCTTTTGGTTGTGGCAGCAGTTGACTCCTAGAGTGGTGAGATGCATTAGTTTATGTATATGGGTATTGGGGAGGACACCAGGTATGATGAAATGGGTTGAATTTGTATTTCAGTATTCTTGATGATTCTTATTGGTTAATTATTTTTACATTCCCCACGGCTCATGGAAGTTGGTGTTTCTTACCCTTCTTCTAAAAGGGGTGAAAATGCACAGGTTATGCCACATGATTTCCGTGTTTAGCTTCTCAAGGGATAATGGGTCTATGCTCTTTTAGTAGGTGGGAATGACTCAATGGGTAGTTCATATTCTCACCATATTGATCCCCTTGTGTTTAGTAGCTTAGAATGTTTTTTCTAGAATTCATGGGAATATGGGAAGACAATGCTTCAAATAAATAATTGAATAAATGATGTTTTCCCATGGGGTTGGAGCTTACTGGGATGTAATGCTGATGTTTTAATTAGAAATAAAAGTGGACTTTGGATGTGATGCTGATGAAATATACTATAGAAATTGTTAATGGTTAATTAATGTTTAAAAAATTAATTAATGTAAAGTGAAACTAATAAAAATGGAACAGAGTAATGTAATAAAGCTCTACAAATGGTTGTGGGAATATAAGATACCTAGTCTTAGATGTGGAAGCTTAGAGTCTGCGAGACATTATCTACAGTTGAGTCTAAGACTAGGTTATTCCCATAATGTAGTTGTGAGATATATTATATTCGCTACTTTTTATGTTTCTATATGATAATACACTCTGAATGTTTAGGGAACTAACACCCCGAGGATTCTGAGCCCCGATGGGTGTTTCCCCCAATATTCTGGTGGGTGGATGGATGGCTGACTACCCCCTTGGGCCCCTTTTTATTCTCTAGATAGATTCTTGTGCTAGTAGGCACAATGGTTAGTTTTCCACATATATTTGTGTAGAGGGATGTATTGGATTTTGGTTATTCACACACATATATTCTAGATATAGTATCTTATGGACTACTCTTGGTGTAACGTGTATAGGTTGTGATGGCTGGAGGAACCTTAGTCATTGTATGTGCTTTAATGTCTTGATATATAATAACCAAGGTACAATACATGTTATACGAGCTATGGTGGCTCCCAGAAACTACCTGGTTACTTGGTTATAGGGATGTTGTGGTTTTTTTTCATGAGGTGCACGTTGTGGTGCTTCGCCCAGCTGTCTACGAGCAAGGATTTTTTGAGATAGATACTTTGGATGTGATATTTTGAGAAAAACTGGAAATCAGTGGGGAAGTAGTAGCAGGGTTCCCTTGATATTCATTATTATATTATATACTCTTGAATCCATTATTTTGTGAGTGTATCCATTGTGAGGCTGGGAAATTAGTATACCTGTTTAGGTGATGAGTTAGTTTCACTTGTTTTTCATTGTGCTTTAGCATGCCTTCATTAATTTTGCATGAGAGCCTTATGGGAGGATCCTACTATGTATACTATTACACTCACCCTATGTATATATAAACTATTATTCAGGTTACTTGGAACTAGTTGGAGATCATGCTGGTTTCTACTAGCTTGGGGTTGCAAGAGCAGTTTGGGCATGTGTTTGCTGTTGTTTTTTATATTTTTGTGGTATTTTCAGTTTTTCCACTTTTAGTTGTATTAGTTTTTTGACATTACATATTTTTACATGGGATTTTTTATATATTTTTTCCTAAGTTGGAGTTAGTTGGTGTCTATCTTATCTCCATCTTCCGCATGTGTTATCCTAGAGGGTAATACCTCTAATTTGTGTCTTTACTTTACCCTCGGTGCTATTTTCCAGCCTTGGGCCTACTAAAGGTGGGACTCAGGGGTCATTATCTCCCTTCTCACACTGTCGGCCCAGGAGGGGTACACTTTGTTGGGAGGGGGTTGGGAAATTAGTGATTTTAAATTCAATTATAGATAAATTCATTATGTTAAATTCACTATGATTTTATTGTAGTAATTTGATATGACTTTAATCATAAATTATTCAGATTTTATATTTCAAATTTACAATAACCATACATGATATAGTGATGTTATGGTTATTTTAGGTATATTTTATTCTCAGAGGATGAGGTGGTGTGAGGGAAGCATTATTCTCACCACAAAAAATAGTTTTTAATATAATAGTTTTGTCTTCTGGATGTATCTATTTTTTAGATGGGTGTTAGTCACTATAGTGAAATGTATTTTTGAGATTTGGAGGTATATCATTAGAGTTGTTGAAAAATATATATGGTGATAAAATTGGTGTATTGTTGGTTGTATTTGTTAGAGGTTTCTTGTATAAATATTCTTCGTTTAATTATGTTAATATTACTTATATATTTCATTCTATTTTTATTTACCATTCCATTTCACTTGACATATAAGTGGTTAGAGGAAGAAAAAATTGACTAAACCTATATTCTCATTCTATTATTCTCTGTTCTTATAGATTTATGGGAGCCGTTGAGTGTGATAATGAATGATGTTAGTTTGGGAACATTATTTCTTAGGAAGTATTGAAAGAATTAACATGGTTGTGTCTTTACTCTATAGATGATAACAATTTATTTAAATTTATCTCTTTTGATGACATAATCATGAATTAGTTTACTTAGTTTTGTTTAAATTTATTATTTTATATTCTTCAATGATTGATATTTAGATTTTATATTATTTTTAGAGAGGTAATTTCTCTCATATATTATTTTTTACCCCCTTAAGATTTTTCTTCAATCATGGACTATTTGATGATTGACTTAAGGGTCACTATCACAATCATTATTGGATCAGGATTCCTACATCTGGGTTGGGTTCATGTTAGAGTAGTATCATAAAGAGTGTTTTAGGATAATGTATATTGATGTAACTAGAGAGGATTGGTAAAAATTGAATGGGTTGATAACGAATTATATTTCCATATCATAGTATGTGAAGTATATTAGGGAAACCAATTAAAGATATTGATCCCCCATACGATTCAATGTATATACTCTAAATTTGTATGGATAAATTAATAAGGGATATTTTATCCCGGAGATGGTTCTTTGAAAAAAATACTCTATACATCATGTAGAGTTTTAGATTAATGATAACATATATTATACAATTGATTTGACTATTTCTAACTAAAAGTAAGGTATTATGTGTTTCAGAATCCCCATTATCCGTTGGTTGAAGTTATTATGTTCTAGTTTCTATTGTTTGACATTTTTGAAAATCATGATTTATAGGGAGAGAGTATTCAATTGACAATGATGGTCACATTTTAGTGGGTTTTCCTAGAATTTGAAGAGTAATTGATTGTCACTTTGTGTTTGCTATAGCCATAAAACATTCCAAAATATGAGTAATCTATTTTTCATAAGGATGGAAAATTGTGGTTAAAGGAAGTTGAAATTGCTTTTTAGAAAATATAGGAAATGAAGGGACATTTTATTACATTAAATAATATTTTATTACATAGAGTGGATTGATAATATTTTATCCAATACATTGGTTATCAGAATATATCTACACTGATGTGCGAGATGTTTTGAAACCAGTTTTAGGATGAGTTATGGAATTCTACTGTAACACCCCAAGATTTTTGGAATTATTATTTTCTCTAATTAATTTAACCATTGAAGTATTTTTCATTTAACATAACACCAAAAAGAGTTTATTTTATATTAAATTACTATGTTTGACTTTTTTTATCCACAACACCAAGTAAAATGTGAAATAAACACAACATAAATTTCATATTACTCTACATGGATCACATATGTTAGTTTGGATGTTGACATACACAACTCACAACAACGACTTGGGGTACACAACTCACAACACTGACTTGGTGTCCGTTACACTAAACACTGAGTTTCTACAAAATGTATATTTATTTTTATAATTAATTAAACGATATAACTATAATATAACAGTTAAAATTAGTAATATTTATAGTGTTAACTACTTTTAAAATAATATTATGATGGTTTAATTTAAAAAAAACCTATTGATGATGAAGGATATAATTTTTGGTTAATCATGATATGTTTTGAAATACTATTTTCTTATATGAACTTCTTTTAACCTCCTTATGTGAAAAATAATAAAACTAATTATAGAAACATTTATAAATTTTATATTATAAAATAAAATTTATTTTTTAATTTAGAATGGATAATTTATGTTGGATATATTTTTTGGATATTTCTGCGAAATTTCTTTTGGATAATAGTTTAAAATTCCAAATTTAATTCAAAACTGCATTTTCCTCTATTTATTTTTTTGGATAAATTATATTTTAAATTGTTTTATAATATTATTTAGATAATATTTTTATCAATTAATACAAATTAGGAAATGGTAACCAATTTAAAAATGAAATTGGATATCAAATTATAGCAATCATTTGAATATTTTGACATTAAAACCCCACATTATCGACCCAACTATATGATTAATTTTAAATTTTTTTCTACCACTTCTGTAATTATAATTTTGAGAAATGGAATCAATATTTTTAATGATAATATCTTATAATGTATAATAAGGTAAATTTTTATTTAGAAAATATATTAGTGAATGTGATTAAAATTAATTACAACGGTTAAGAGAAAAATAATGTTAATAAATTACCAAATATTAAATTAAAGAACCAAAATGACTTATATCCTTACCCAGAACCCATCTTATTTCTATTATTCAAACATTAACATTCCATTATTTCAGTTTTTTTCGGGTCTTATGACTCTTATAAGGTAAAAACGTGGGTACACCTAACTTGTTTTCAAAAATACAAAGTGAGTCCATTCCCATCCCTATAAAAGGCTACCACCCCTCCAAATTATTAGAACCTCTTAAAAAAGTTATGTTCGGACAATATCTACCCAATAAAATTCCGAAAAACTCTCCCTTACTCCTTGGATCCTCTATGTGGAGAGAAATAAATTTATGGAATCCTTTTGGCACAAACCAAAAAGAGTTACCTAATTAAGAGGAAATGTCTTCTCTCAGATTCACCTCTTTTTTCCCACCCCTCCACTATATTTATTACCTGGTTTTATAAGAAAAATATTATCCTAAATATACTATTATTTTTTATTATAATGATTTTGTCTACACTTACACACACCACAATCAAATGGGGAACAATCATACAGTTTACGTGTACGGTGAACTACTGTCTCACGAAAAGACAGATGTTCATTTTTCCATTACGGACTCTCATGGGGGAAATTATGATGGAAAATTTGTTTATATATATTATATATTATATTTATTATATATTAAAAATTCTTTAATTCTTTTAAAAAACATTTATATACTTTCCATTTTGTGAAAATATAAGAATTTCATTTGAGGATGTGTGGACTACCACCCCTTTAAAGAAATGTAATTCATTCACACACAACATGGAATTTATTAAAGGTGATTTTAGTGAATATATATGATATATATATGTTATAATAATGTTATTATAATAATGATATATATATAAATACTTATAATTCTTTTACTTTCTTTCTTTCAACATGAAGATTCAATGAAAATATCATGCATGCATATATTCAGCTTACCTTCTCCATGAATGATGTATTACATTTCATAATTAAATTTTATTTGTATAATAATAATAATAATAAAATGAAAATAAATTATATTTAAATCATGGTTTACATTATAGAAATCAGGATATAAGTATAAGGATCAAAGATATAACTAATTCAGATATATGCAAAAAACCAAGAGGATATTATGTGAAGTGAAACCATAATATAGAATTATTGACAAATAGGTATTTTAAATATATAATAAAAACATATATGTTATTATTAGTAAGAAAATTTTTTTTTTGATAGATTTATAATAAATTTTAATTTATTATAAAGGAGGTTTGAATGAGTACAATGAGAGTCAAGAAACTACGTAAGTGGATTTCATCTCACATTTTATTTTAGTGAGATAAATGGTTTATTCACTACCCATTTATTTATGTGGTGTATATACTTTAATAGGATGTAATCAATTATTAATATACTTAAATTTATGGTTATTTACATATCCATTCTATAAATATAATTTTATGGGGTTTATGTTTCCAAAGTAAACAAATTTGTAAAATCGTTTGGTCTCAATTTTCCATCATTGAGACACATGTTTTCTTATGTGCATATATTCGTTTTGAGGAGTATATACTTCCATTTTAAATGATATATCTTTAATATTAAAACATTCATGATATTCATAGATTCATTTAACTTTCTCTTCTAACAGGGACATTTGGATCCAAATTTATCAATTCATAAGAGTTTATCAAAACAATTTCATCACTTTTCAATGTTGTTATGTTTATGATTCCATTGATGAAATTGAATAAAATATATCTCAAAAAATACACGACTCTTCTTATCCTATAGTTATTCAGGATATATTCAAAAATTTGTACCATTTATCTACTCAATGGTATTTTGGTTAGTTAAGAAAGTGTTTTTAATAGATCCCAAAATTACCCTTTTTTTGATCAGAAATCAATATCCCTTAAAACCATGTTTTCTAAAAAGGGTTTCCAAGAATATTATACCATTATCTTATAATATTTAAAAATTATTTTTAACAGTTCTATATTTTACCAATATCATCAAATGAATAACCTTTTCACTTCCCAAACATGACATTTTCTAGCCGTTTTACCATGAAAAAAGAATGCTCTTTTTTCCAACATAATAAACATATATATTTACCCACCATCCTTTCATTGAAGCATACTTTGCATTTTTTAAAAGGATAATTTATAAGAGAATATTATTAAATGGTTTTTTCAAGGAAAATTGTTTTAAAAGGTTTTCAAACCTGATTTATAATTTTTCAAAGTATTTGTAACCAAATGGTTTTCAAAACAATTTCATTATTATTTCATATGTTTTCAATAAAAATAATTTTAATTCATTTTAAGCTTATTTTGTATTTCTTGATGTAATTTTTTTCAAAAAAAATTCCATATATATATATATATAAATTTTCAATTTATTTTCATATAAATGATTTTATAATGTTTTTAGTGTTCATTACTATATTTCAATGTGTTTCAAATGAAAAAAAGGATTTTAAAATGTTGTGAAGAATATTCTATAAGTATTGAAGGACAAGAAGTTTTAGAAATGATTTCATGAGCTCTTTATATTTTTTCGAGCTGTTTTCTATGAATATAATTTTTAAATGTTATTATAAATTAAAAAGAAATGTTCAATGAAGAAAGGATATATTCCTCTATTTTTGGAATGATATTTCATTATTTTTCATAACATATGACATCTGTTTATTTTAATCTTTTCTTTCTAAAAATGATATAAAAGATCCATTCAAATTATTTCATTTAATGGGTTATGATTAATTTCATGGTCTTTATGGAACATTTTTCTCTTTCATGTGTTATATGTTTATAAAATATATTACCTTTTCATGGGTTATATGTTTAGGAAATCTATTTCATGTTCTTGGGATATTCTTTTGATGAACTTCTATAAACATTGTATCTTTTTACGAAGGTTATGATATGATTACATTATTATAATACCCATTTCATTTCATGTGTTATTATATGATTTTTTATTATTTTTTTGGAACATGTATGTATGTTTTCAACATGAGATGGTTGGTAACTATATATCCATACAATACATTGTATAGAAATTTATATTTCATGAGATATATGTGGATGGAAGGGGAAAAGATCATGATTTCGTATAACATGACAAAAATGAGAAATGGACTCAGTTTAGTATTATAGGTCCGGAATGAGAAATGAACTTCGTTTAGTATTATAGGGATGTAATGAGGAGTGAACTCGATTTAGTAATACATGGCTGGAACAGGGTGCGAACCTGGATAAGTAAATAATTTATCCAATAAGATGGTCTCAGTTGAAATTGATTGACTACTATGGATATCTTTAAATATTCTTATGTTTTTACCAAAATCCCACATCTCATTCCAATGTTATTCATTCATGGATCAGTTTCATTATTTTCTTATGATTCGTGTATTATGAACTAAGAAGATTAATATCATGATTATTGTTTCTATTGATTGTTTTTTAGTGTATAATCTTCTATTTTCATGATCATGTTCTCATACCATTATTCAGATGATTGTGCTTACGTGTGTCCCTTGTTTAGCTATACTGATCATTTTAGATCATCATTTTTTTGATTTCTTATCCAAATTTAGGAATATATGTATTATGTTTTATGTTTCTAAGAAGGGAACTAGGCACTAAGAACATAGTGAGAGATGATGTAGCCCATTATTTACTAGTGTTTATGATTCCATGTTTCCAAAGGCCCTAGATGAGTGTGGTCTTTGGGCATCAATTTGAATAATGTTTGAAGTATCCAGTAAATGTTTTGTAATGTTAATTTATGGAAATAGGGGTTCACTATAGTTATTATTAGACTAAATTTTAGGTTATCATTTAGAATCAGGGATAAAAAAAATTACCGAGAACCCTAAAGGCAAGTCTAATTCTAAGTCTATGGATAAGGAAAAGTATAGGAAAATTTTATATAATTTTGGAAATATATAGAGTGACTAGTTTCCTAGATATACACACCTATCTATATACTAAAATTGTATGTGGACATTGCATAGATGCACCTAGGGGTAATAACTATGATAAAATGTTCCAAGCTTGACTTGGGGTAATCGGGTATACAACAATGGTCCCTCCGGCACACCATGTTTGACACTCTCAATGGATATTAATTTGAAATTCCCAATCTCTTCATGATCCATTAGTTTGGATTTAAATTTTATTTAGATATGAATATATTATGATGAACCTAGGGTTCTATAGATTAAGTAAGGTGTTAGGATTTAGATACCATATATGTAATTATTTTTTTAATGATGTGGTTTTATTCTATGATAAGTAATTATCACTTTATGTTTTTGGTTTTACTTAGTGAAAGGAATTAGAATGAACTAAATTAACATTGAATGTTATTGACAATTTTCAGATGAGTAGTCAAGCAGGATGATCACTAGTTTGAAAGATATTAAGATCATGACTAATCATTTTCACAAAACATGATTAAAAATGTGTACCTTATCTAACTCTTAGACTCACCATGGAAGAGAAGGAATGATTATGTTGGAATTTAGAGTAGTTTTGACTGAGGAAAAAATAATATTATATTTTATTTATGTCAAGGATGTGGAAATTATTATCTAAGGGAATGTATTAGAGGCACACGAATAAGTTTTGACTGTGGAAAATAATGACATAATGAATGTGGCTACATAGGAAAAATGATGAGTTAAGTTAATGAAATGGATGATAATATTGGAATCCCTAAGGTATCATCAATGTTTATGTGTTTTTAGTGTGTAATAAATTGTAATTGATCCACTCAATGTCCCAAGAGGATAGCTCATGAAGAGGATCTACATGGTTTTTTTATTAAAATCCACAATGCTGATGATAAATAGACTACGGATTAAATGTGAATGAAAAAGGTATTATGTAGTAGATTGAGATATCCTTGATAATGGCATAAGGATTAAGTGAAATAATAAATGATTTTATGTATTTTGATTCAATTAGAATGTTATATGAAATGTGAAATATATAAGGATTGGTTAGTTTATTTTATTCACTATGTATTTATAAGGACACATTGACAGGTTCTGATGGAATTGTAAAGTGATATAATTAGAATGATATTTTCATGAAAAAATGAAGATTTTGGAGAATATAATCCTTATTATGTTCCTTTTGTTATGGAAATGTTATTTGGATAAAGATATGTATAACATGAATGATTAAATTAGAATTTACTGATCTATATGTAACTAATTATAGACTGGATGATAGGTGGTTTATGTTATCATTGACAAAGATTACAACATTTTTGGATTTATAGAATAAATTCAATATAAATTTGATATGCAATCTTGCAAGTGTTCAATAAGTATTTATGGAAATTCAGGTTATTACCATGGTTCAAGAGAATATGTTATGAGTGTATTCACATGTTTAGAATGTGACAACCAATAGACACTTTGTGATATACGAGAGAATTAATGTAAAGCTGATTTCATGAAATTATTTCTATAGATTTGTATTCTCATCTTTCAGAAGGGTTATAAGGTTATCCATCCATGAAAATTTTCTGTTAAACATTAGGCTATTTTTTTATGCTCTGATTGTGAATTATTAAACATGGTTAAAATGATATTTTGTGATTTACCTCATTTCAATGATGTACAACTTAAATATTTTCAAATTTATACATGTATGGTTTCAGAAAATGACATCATGTTTATTGGGTGACAACTAATCATGTCCAACATGGCCACTGGTCTTGAACCCATGACTAAAGGATGGTAATGGTTTCACACCATCAACTGTTTTACACGATGTACTGGTTAATGTATAATTATTTTTTATGTATAATTATTTATTTTGAATCCATCATGTTTCTTTTTATGTTTAGAGAATAATTTATTAACCATATTTGTTTCTAATAATAGTTATTGATAAATACTTATAATTTCATTATTTTATAGGCCATAAGATCTACTAAAAGTGTATTTTATCACTTGATGCATAAATGATAATTTTTGGACATCCATTACATTATTTAATGGTTGAATTTGAAATTGATATAAGAACACCTAAATATTAAAATTTTGTTTAAAGAAATATATCATGTAAATATATTTCCTTATATTATTGGTCAATAAAAGAGGAAATAGACATTTTAATAATGATCAAATGAAAATGTGTCATCCTAATACCTTAATTTTATTTAACTGATGACCATTTAAATCATCAAGGATTTATGAATTTGATGCCCTCAACATTTCTTTGCTCATTCACTTTTTTGTAATTGATTACCTCAACCACTCCGTATAACTATTTTCAATTTCATTCCATTATCAATATCCCCTCCCAATCTATGTTCTCCATTGTGGGAACCTAGTTATAGGATAATTTCGGTAACTATTACAGTTACAAATTTCCTTTTTATGGGATGTTTTAGTATTCATTTTTATGATGTGGGTTTCTATGAATGAAAATTTAATGTATTATACCTTTGATAAACCTGAATATTTTTGAGGGAGAAATTTATTTTGATGGGTGTGGAATGTAATAACCTGATAATTTTTGAATTATTATTTTAATAATCAATTTAACCTTTGTGACACTTTTCATTCCACATAACACAAAAAAATATTTTATTTTATATGAAAACACTATGATTGGATTGCGTTATACAAAACACCTAGTTAATAATGAATTAAAAAAAATTAATTTTAGATTTGTATACATAGAACAATGAAGTTAGTATTCGATATGGAATATATGAAAATCAACACTGACTTAGCATATGCAACATAAAACACTGACAAGGTGTACGACACATAAAACACTGCGTTTTTACAAAATGTATATTTATTGTTTTAATTATTTAAAGGATATAATTATAACAAATTTATTGAAATGTTAATATTAATAGTGATAGCTACTTTTTAAATAATTTCATAATGTTTTTATATAAATAAAACATATTGATGATGAATGACATTTTTTTGGTAAAGTACATATATGTTTCAAAATAATATTTTGTAAAATGAACAGATTTTAATTTACTTCAGTGAAAAATAATAAAATTCATTTTCAAAAAATTCCTAAATTTAATTTTATAAAATAAAATTATTTTTTTAAAATTTCAATGTTTAAATTATCTTAATGAAAAATTTTATAATTTTTTTAAGAAACCTCATTTTTTTATGAATAACAAAAAATACAAGAATTTAATTCAAAAATATGTTGTCATTTTATTTTCTTATAAGGAGTTTTTTTTAAAATCTTATTAAAAGTTTAATTAGATAATTTATTTAGTAATTAATTCAATTTAGTTCATTGGAAAAAATTTCAAATTGAAATTGGATAGAAACCTAAGAAAATGTTTGAATGTTTTTTACTTTAAAAACCTTATTGTCGACCTAATTGTCGAATTAATGTTAAATTAATATATTCCACTTATGTGATTAGAATTTGGAAGAATGGATTAAAATTTGGAATCGTAATAATTTATAATTTCTAATAAGTTATACTTTTTTGACCAAAAATATTATTGAAATGGATTAAAATTAATTACAACGATTAAGAGAAAAATTAGGATAATAAATTACTAAAAATTAAATTTAAGATGTAAAATTTCCTAGAAACTTGTTGAAAATATATTGTTTCAACATTATTTGCCCAATAAACATCCATTATTTTTTTTATATGAATTTTTGTAGGTAAAAATGTTGATACACCCAACTTGTTATAAAAAATACAAAGTGTGTCCTTTCCCTTCCCTATAAAAGGCTACACCATATCCTTATTTTTCAAACATCTAATTCCAGTTATGTTCTTCCATGATCAACCAAACCATATTCCTAAAATACCTAACCATTTCAATGAATCCATCTCTTGGATATAATGAAATCCAAGAAGTCCTTTTATCTCAAACCATGAGTTACTTGATTAAGAGGTAATGTCTTCTCTCGAGCTCCTTTATTTATTTTCTTTCTCCACCCCTCCACAATATCTATTAAATTCATGTATAAAAATTTATACTATATATAATATGTTCTTTTAGATATAAATGGTTTAAACTACACTAACACACGCCACTATCTATTGGGTTATATACATATTGTTTACATATACGGTGAACTACCGCAACATGAAGTGATAATTGTTCATTTTTCAGTTAATACATCTCATGATGGAGTATATCAAAGAAAAATTGTTTATATATCTTATACATTATATTTATTATTTCTTCAATATTATTTTATTATTTTACTACACATCTCATTATACATTCCATTTTTTGTTAATACGAAAATTTTGTTTGAGGAATTGTAGACAACCACTCCCTTAATGCGACGTGATTCGTTCATTCACCAAATAAAAGTTTTTTAATATGGTTTTAGTGAATAAATATGATATATATAAGATTTAATCAATATAATTTAATATATATATATATATATTCCTTTTAATTTATTTTTTTAATAGGATAATTAATGGGAAATAACGTGAATGCGTAGGTACGACATACCATATCGATGAACGGTGTATTCTGTTTAATATGGTATATTATACGGATTATTATAATATAGATATACTTAATATGTATTATATTAAAATAATGGTTTTCATTTTTGAAATTATTATATATGTATAAGGATGAAAGATATAACAAATTAAGACACATGAGAAAAATAGAATGGATATTACCTGAAGTGAAAACTTAACATAGAATTCTCAACATGCTGGTAATACAAGTCCATAATAAAACAATTTATAAAATTTGAACTAATAATATGGTACTTTGATAAATTTATTATAAATTTACAGTTGTCATTCATTATTTTTTAATGTGTATGACGTGAGTCAATACATAATGTTAGAATATTTCATTTAAATTTTTATTTCCAAGAAATTCTTGAGTTTTTCACCAAAAATTACATTCTTGTGGTGTGTATACATCCCATGGATGAAATAAATTAGTATTATAGATAAATTTATTTTTATTTACATATCCTTTTTATAAACCTTATTTCAGAAGAATTATTTTTCAAAATTTATCCAATTTGTAAAATACATTTGTCTTAATTTAAATTCTTTTAAATATTTATTTTGTTATGTGCCTAAATTTATTTTGAGGAATATATATTTCAATTTTAAATTATATATGATGAATCCCTATATGTTCATGATATTCTATATTTAATTTAGTTTTCTTTTCTTAAATGGAGATTATGATCCGATGTTACAAATTTATAAGAGTTTATAAAAACAATCTCATCCATTTTCACAATTATTTATATTTATACATCCTTTGATGAAATCTTAAAAACCATAACTAAAGATAATTCATGAATTTTCTGGACCATTTCTAATTCATGGTATATTCACGCATTGGTTCAATTTTTCTACTATTGGGTATATTTTATAGTTATGAAAATGTTTTTAATAAAGGTTGAATTGTTCCTTTTTCGGTCAGAAATCAATATTCCATCAATATCATGTTTTCTAAAAAGGGTTTCCAAGAATATTGTACAATTATCCTATAATCCATAAAATTATTTTTACCCCTTTTTTGTTTTACCAGTAATTCGTTGGAATTATATTGTTACTTTCAAAATAAGTAATTTTTTCTATCCATTTTACCATGAAAAAACAATGTTCTTTTTATCTCATATGAAATGTATGGATTTACCTAATATCATTTCATTGAAGAAAACATTACAATATTTTAATATGATAATTTTGAAGAAAAAATCTTTATAATTATCTTTCATGTAAAATTGTTTTCAAAATTTTTTCCATACATATTTATATTATTTCAATGTATTTTAAAAGAAATTGTTTTCAAAATATTTTCCCGAATCCTTCATATGTTTTCCTGTAAAACTTTTTTCAAAATATTTTAAGCTTCTTTTATATTTACTCAAATAAAAGTGTATGCAAAAAATTTCCATGATATATTTATATGCTTTCAAATTTTTTTTATATAAATTTTCATCATAATGTTTTCAATCCTTCTTTATAGTTTTTTAATGTGTTTTCAACGAAAAATGGTTTTTCAAATGTAGGGAATATTATTACATATGTATTGAAGGAAATTTTCTTTCTAAATGAAATAAAGTATTCTTTATATGTTTTCTATGTATTTTCTATGAAAATTATTTTCAAATTGTTTTATGCATTAAAAATATTTTTTCGTATATGAAAGGATATTGTCCATGATCATGTTCTCATGCCTTTATACTCCGAATTATTCTTATGTATATTTCTTATAAACCCTTATTAAACCTTTGGTATTTCCCATTTTTTATTTTCCTTATCCCTGGTTATGAATATATGTATTGTGTTTAATGTCTCTAATATGGGTTAAAGACCAGAAGAACCTAGTGGAAGTGGGCGTAGATCATTTATGTACCGGTGTTTATGTTTCCATGGTTCCAAAGGCACTAGACAAGTATGGTCTTTGAGAATATATTTTTATAATGTAGTAAGTATTTAGAAAGTGTTCTCTTATGTTAATGTATGAAAAGATAGGGAATATATAGTTAGTATTATAGGAATTTTTTAGTTATAATTTGGATGATATTATGAAAAATCATTAGTGAGAAACCTAAGGACATGTCTATTTATATGTTTAAGGATAACGAAAAACATTAGAAGATGTCCAAGAATTTTGGTAAAATATATAGTGAGTTTTTTCCAAGAAATGAATCCATGTTTTGATACTATACGTCGATGTGGATCTGGCACAAATGCACATAGGGGTTTCAAACATTACTCGGGGTATTCTGGTACACATTAATGGGCCATTCTGCGCACCTGGTTTGACACGCCTTGGGGATATACTTTGGGAATTAAAAAAATATTCACAAACCATGATGAAGGATTAAATATTATTTTTCTATGAATAAAATAGGATTAAGCGAATGTGTTATAGATTAAGGAAGGTGTCATGATTTAGAAATATTATAAGTAATTATTTTCATAACTATGCGGTTTTCTTTTATGATAATTAATGCTCACATTATGCGTTTGGTTATAGTTAATGGCGGGGACTTGAAGAAACTTGATTAATTTTGAATGTGATTGGATATTTTATAATGAGTAATCATGTGATATTATCTCTATATTGAAATATGTTGTGATTATGCCTAATTAGTTCTCATGGAACATGATTAACAGTGTGTACATTATCTTACTATGAGACTCACCAAGGAATGTAATGAATTAGTTTGTTAGAAGTTCAGGAAATTGAGACAATGGAAGAAAGAATGTTTTATTTTCTTTATGTCATGAATGTGGAAGGAATCATCTAAATGAATATCTTAGAGGAACACGATAATGTTTTGACTGTGGAAAATAAGGTCACAAAGAATGTGACTACATGGGAAAAATTATGAGTTTAGTTAACAAAATTGATATGAATATTTTCCTCCCTATAGAATCATAAATGGTTATGTGTTTTAAGTGTGGAATAAATGGTAATTATGAAACTCAATTTCCCCGGTGAAAATATCATGAAGGGGATTAGCAAGGTGTTATGAGTAAGGGTTACAATGTTGACGATGAAGAGACTATAAAAGAAATGTGAAAAAAACGAGGTAATGTGTAATAAGTTGAGGTAAATTTACTAATGGTATAAGGATGGCCTGGAAGAATAAAAGTTTACATATGTTTAGATTAAACAAGTATGTTAAATTAAAGGATAAATATATTATATTTTCCAATTAAGGGTTTTCTCTATGAATTTACATGAACACGTTTAATGGTTTTAATAGAATATAAAACTGATATAATGGAAATGTGATGTCTATGGAAAACACACGAATAAGGGAATGATAAGACATAATATGTTCTTTATGATTTGATAATGTTCTTTTGATAAATATATGTGGAATATAAATAAATAAATTATAAGGTAATGATTACATTGGAACTAATTAGGGACTGGTTGAAAGGTGGTTTATGCTATCATTGACAATGTTTACAACATTTTTGGATTTATGGAATAAGTACAATGTATTATGAATAAGGAATAATACATGTTTTCAATAAGGATTTACAGTAATTCAGGTTAATAACATGCTTGAAGATAATATATGATGAAGGTGTTCACATGTCTAGAATGTGAAAACAAAGAAATGCATTGTGATATACAGGGGAATCAATGTTAAGCTATTTTTGTTAATTTATTTCTAATGTTTTTGATTTTAATTTTTCAGAAGGGTTATAATTATAATAATTTTAGAATATTTAAAATTAATATTTAGGGGATGAATTTATTCATTGTGTTTGAAATGAGAACCTCTGTCAAAAGGCTATTTAGTGATTAACTTTATTTCAATGAATTCTATATTAATTATATTTGAAATTACATTTGTATGGTTTTAGAAAGGTACAACATGTATGTTGGGTCACAAACAATGATGTTTGGAAAGGGTGATAGTCTTCAACCCATGATCAGAGGACGGTACCGTTTTAAAGCCTTCAACTTGACTCTATGATGTCCTTGTGAATGTATAATTATGATTGATGAAGAATTATATATGATGAATCAATTGAGTTAATTTATATTTTTAGATATTAATGTGTTTAAATTATTTATTTTTATGAATATTTATAGATAAATAGTTATACTTTTCATCATTTTATGGCCATTAAGATCTACTAAAAGTGTCTTTTAGCACCTACGACATCCAGGATAATTTCTGGATGTCTATTAAATAAATTAATGTATGAATTAGAAATTGATAAATTAAGAACTAAAAAATGAAATTTTAATTATAGAAATTTATCAAGTATATTTGCATATATTCTTGTTAAAAAAATGAAATAATCATCATTATGATAATGATAAAAATAACATATTTTTCCATAATACCTTGACTTTTTTGAACTGATAGCCATTTAAATCATCATAGATTTACGACTTTGTGGCCTTAAACTTTTCATTGAACATTCAGTTATTTTAGATTGATGACCTCAATCACTCGGTGTAAATATTTACGTTTTATTGAATGTCTAATATTCACTCCCAATATATGTTATCCTATGCGTAAAAATAGTTATATGTTACGTTGTGTAATCTTTTTGGTTCCGACTTTTACTTTTTTATCGAAATTTTTAGTACCCATTCTCCTAATATGGGTTTCTATGAAGGAAACATTCTTGTATTAAACCTTTGATAATGCAGATGAATTTTGAGGCAGAACTTAATTTTATTGTGGGTAAAATTTAAAACCTACAGATTTTGCGAAATATTTTTTTCAAATTAATTTAACCTTTAAATTATTTTTCATTTCATGTAACACATAAAATAGTTTATTTTATATTAAATCACTATTCATACCTTTCATTATATACAATACCATGTTAATTGTGAATTAAATTTTTTTATCTTTCACTACATCGAATAACTAGGATATCATGCTCCTTAGCGTACATTACACTGAACACCAACATTGACTGAACTACACACAAAATTTATTTGGCATGCTTTACAAAGCAACACCAATTTTCTATGAAACATCTTATTATTGTTATAATTATTTAAATGTTATAATCATAATCTAGTAATTAAACATAGTAATATGAATAGTGAAAACTTATTTTTGATTTTTTATTATTTTATATAAATAAATAAAAATTGATGGTGAAAGATAAAATTTTTGGTAATGTCCTTAAAATTTTTAAAAGAAAATTTTCTCAAATGAACAAATCTTAATGTTTTTATGTGAAAAATAAAAAATATTAATTTTAGAAATATTAAAAAAATTAATTCGATAAAATAATCTTCATTTTTTAAATTACAATGTTTATATTATATTACAGAATATTTTTGGTATTTTTTCGAGAAAATTCATTTTTTGGATGAATAGTAAAAAATACAGGATTCTAATTGATATTTTCCTTTTCATATAATTAATTTAAAAGGATAAATAATGTTTTAAAATAGTTTAAGAGTTTAATTATATAAATAATTTATTATTTAATACAATTTAGGTTATTATAACCAATTTCATATTAAAATTGTATAGAAAATAAAGGAAACATTTGGATGTTTTAACATTAAAAACCCACATTATCGACCAACTTGTGTGATTAATTTTAAATTAATTTCTTCCAAATATGTGATTAGAATGTGTAAAAATGTATTCCTTTTCATGAATTAGAATAATATAAAATGTATTATAATTTCTAAATTTATCGGGACAAAAAATATTATTCAATGTAAATAAAATTAATTACAATGGTTTGGAGAAAAAATAAGTTAATAAATTTCAAAACAATTATTTTAAAAACTGAAAAGACCTTGAAACATATAAAAAACCCATTTTGGTCCATTATTCCGCCACTCACCCTCCAATATTTAGATTTACTGATTTGGTATGACTTTTTAGCTAAACATGTGGGTAAACCTAGCTTGTTTTTAAAAATACCAAGTGAGTCATTTCCCAACCCTATAAAATGGCACTGCATCTCTATATTCATCACACCTTTATGACAACTTAGTATTTTCCATGATCTACCCAATATAATTCCAAACATATCAAAATCCTTCTTGAAATTTATAATTTGATATAAATCAATCCAAGGATGCCTTTTGGCATAAAACAAAAGGCGTTACCCAATTTAGACGTAATGTATTCTCTCAATCTTCATTCATTTATTTTATTTCTCCACAACCTACAACCTTTTTAATTAATTATTTAATATAAAAAGAATCCTAAATATACTAGGATGTTTTTATGGAATTTTTTTGTCCTAAACATACACATACCTCCAACTAATGGGTTACGAATATACTGTTTACGATTATATCGAACAACCGCTTCAGGAAATGATGATCGTCCATTTATACTTTACCGCTTCTCATGGGGGAAATTATTATGAAACATATATTTATATATGTTATATATTATAATTAATTTTTATTTAAAATAATTTAATTATTTTGAAATAAATTTATTTATAGTTGTTATTTTTTGTTAATACGATAATTTCATTTGAGGAAGTGTAGACTACTACCTCTCAAAGCGATGTTATTCGTTCATATACTACATGGAATTATTAAGGACGTGTTTACTGATTATATATGATATATATATATATATGATATTATAAAGGTAATTTAATAATTATATATATAAATATATTTTTTACTCTATTTCTTCCAAGTGGACAATTTAACTAAAATAGTGTTCATGTGTACGTATGACTTGCAGTCTCCATCTATTGTGTATTCTGTTTCATAGTTATATATTATATAGATTATTAAAAAAAATATATAATTAATTTATATTATATTGAAATCATTTTTTGAATTATAAATATCATGATATATGTATGATGACCGGATATATGGAAAATTAAGACACATGTGAAAAACAAAGTAGATATAATCCGAAGTGAAACCTTAATAAATAATTGTTAACAAGAGGTAATATAAATCCATAATAAAACCCTATAAAATATTATTAGTAAGAATATGGTTATTTTATATATTTATAATAAATTTATATTTGTTATAATAGATTAATTAATGTGTACAATGAGAGTCATGACACAAGGTAAGGGGATGTCATCACAATTTTTATTTACATGAGATATATTCTATATTCATAACCCATTCCTTTTGTGTGGTGGGTATAATATCCGTGGATGTAATAAATTATTATTATCTTTAAATTTATGTGTATTTAAATATATTTTATATTCCCTTTATTTTATGGCGTTTTTGTTTCAAATGTTATCAAATGAGTTAAACAGTTTTGTCTCAACTTTCCTTCAATGAGACTAAAGTTTTGTAATGAACCAAAATTCATTTTGAGGCATATACACTTCCATTTTAAATGATATATATTGAATCTCTATATTTTCAAGATATTATAAGATTCATTTAATTACATTTTATTACATGAAGAGTAAGATCCCATGTAACAATGTGATAAGAGTTTATGGAAACAATCTCTTCGATTTCGAAGATTGTTTATTTTTTTATTAGTTTGATTAAATATTATAACCCATATATCAAGAACATTCATTAAATTTATTATCCTTTGGTCTTTCATGATATATTCATTTATTGGTTCTATTTATCTACTATTTCATATATTAGATATTTAAGAAGGTGTATTTAATAATTCCAGAATGTACCATCTCTTCGATCACTAATCTATTTTCTTTCAAAAACATGTTTTCAAAAAAGGGTTTCCAAGAATATTGTTCCATTATCCAATAATATTTAAAAGGGACTTTTACCCATTTCTAATTTTAGTAATATATTTAATGGAATCATTGTTATTCAATTCAACAAAGTAAATTTTTTTCTAACCTTTCAATCATGAAAAATGATTTTTTTTACAAAATACACCTAAAACATATTTACCCACTATCGTTTTGTTGTAGCATACTTTTTATTATTTAAAATGGATTATTTTTATGAAAATATATTTAAAATCACTGTCGAAGGAATATTTTTTTTGTTTTTTTCAATCCTTATTTAAATTTTTTCAAATTATTCATAATGAATTTTTTTTTCAAAATATTATCATGATTCTTTCATATATTTTCATTTAAAAAAGTTGTCAATTTTTTTGAGATTAATTCATATGTTGTCAATTAAAAGGTTTTTTGATTTATTATCATGATGTATTTTTAGGTTTTAAATGTATTTTCTAATAAATAATTTTCATAATGTTTTCATGATTAGTTTATAAATTTTAAATGTTTTTTCATGAAAATATATTTTTTACAATGTAGAGAAGAATGTTCTATATTTATTCAAGGAAAAAGGTTTTCAAAATTATTTTAAGTCTTCGTTATAAGTATAAAAGTTATTTTATAAGAAAATATTTTTTCAAATGGTTTTATACATTTAAAATAATTTTTTCAAATAAGAAATGATATATACCTAATTTTTTAGAAAGTTATATCAAAATTATTTTCCATCTAAGATGACATCATATGATGTTACTCATCGCTTTCTAGGAAATGATAAATAGGTTCAATTTATATTCATTCTCAGAATATGTTATGATTAATTTATTATAGTTATGAAATTTATTTCTCTTTAATGGGTCCTATATTTATGAAATCTATTTCCATTTTATGGGTTATATGTTTATGAAATCTGTTTATCTATTATGGGTTAATATTTTGATGAAATAATTACGAAATATGTATGTTTTTCAAGAAGTTATGAAATGAGTACATTTTTATGATACCCATTTCATTTATTAGGTTAGTATATGACTATTTATGATTTTGTGGCATATGTATGTATGATTTCATTTTTTGAAGGGTGGGAACTATATCTCCCTTGAATGCATTATGTAATGATTTTTGTCTCATCATATAAATATAGATGGAACATGAAATTAAATTGGTTCGGTATTATAGTGGTGGAACAAGAAAATAATTTGGTTCAGTATTACAAGGATAGAATGTGAAATGGAAATGGTTGAGTATTATAGGCCTGGAATGAGTAGTAAAATAATTTTTTCAATTTAAGGCTACAATGAGGTGTGAACCTAGTTTAGTAAAGGAAATTTTCCACTAATATGTTATCAAAATAAATTCCTTGACTTCTATTTAAATCCTTATATTTGATTATATTTATTCCAAAATCCGACATTTTTTTCCTATGTTATGATTTCTTGGATAATGTTCTTTATTAATATATTATTCATATCTTATGAACTACCAAGCTTTATTCTATGATTTATGTTTTTTTCCATGATATGTTGGCTATAATCCTATATTTTCATTATCATGTTATGATACTTTTACTATCATGATTATTCTTATGTATCCCCATTTTTTTACCATTATTGAGCATCCAAGATCACCCACTTTTTATGTTTCCTTCCCCCAAGTAATAAAATTATGTATAATTCTTGATTTTTCTATAAAGGGTTCTAGTAAAGAAGAACCTAATGGGAGATGATTTATCTCATTTATGTAACCGTTTTTATGTTTCCTAGTTTCAAAATGCATTAAAGTAGTCTGGTATTTGTGTAACTATTTGAATAATATTTTACGAATTCCATATGTGCTATTTAATGTTAGTGTATACAAATTGAGGGCCTCGATATCTACTATTTGCTTTCATCAAAAGTAAGAGTTATTTTTTATATATTAAGGGAAATAATCTATTTTTGAGTTTAATGTGTAGCTTATAATAAATCTATGATATTCAGTTAACATTACTAATGAAATAGTGCATATAGTCCTCCACATTAAATGTGGATTGTGACAAGTGATTCAAATTTTGTTCTATATATTTATTCATTAGATATGTGATAAGGTTCATAGAAAGGAAAATAATATCAACATAGACTTGGAATGGACTACTGGGGTGGTTCATGATGGATTATGGTAGATATTTTTTATAATAGAGAAATAAACGGTAATTATTACCCTCGAGGAAATTATATAATCTTTTTATGTACCCATACTAATAATTCCCAAGATATGGTAGATAATATCCCCTGGGATTGGGTGGTGATATTAATTTTTATACATGTAAAATACGGGGAAACCATAATTTCATATCTCTTACATATCAAGGAGGAAATCATGGTAAAGATCACAATTTAAAATTAGACATACAACCCCCTCAACTATATAATTTTCTCTAATAATATCCCTAACAACAACCTTATTAAATATAAGGACCCATGATGCATGGAATATTTGAGGTAAAATATATTAAAAATAAACATTATATTATAATTTAATAAATATATCAGATTCACACACATTTATTTCACCTACAATAATTATAATGTTGGGGATTCTAATTTATAGGTTTCATAGACTCATTGTGTTAACTACAGTATAAATATGTTTAAAAACCTTGGAATGAGAATATTGAAGATGTGAGTTGATGATAAAATAATAATGGTTGGTCAAAGAAGTATTTATATTATATATATAAAAATATTTTTACATTCATGGAAGAAAAATTTAATCACGTTGACCCCTCATTGTTTTTTATAAATATGGGACATTTTCTATTATGTATAAGGTTAACACAATTTGTTAGATTGTGAGAGAGACCAATAAATGGACTGCGGTTATTCAGATCCTATGAAATTATAGATGAAATGATTGATATTATCCTTGTTGGTGAAAAATGGTTTTCAAGATATTAAAATGATTTGTTATATTTTTTTACAAAAGTGGTTGTGGATTTACCCCTTTGACATGAAAATGTGGCCAGGATAAATCCATGAAATTAATATTTCATATATTTCCATGTAGATTTTGATTTTAAACCTTCATATCTATATAAGTAACAGATTCATGTTGATTATATTTTTTAGAATGGTTCCATTTGACATAGAGTATCTATTTGGAGAGTACTAGTTTTAATAAAGATATATTATTGTTTATGGCTCCATATGGAATATTGATGGTCATAGTAGGTGAAGATAAATAACCACTATCCACTTATTACTAAATATAGATAACAAGTTATCATATAGTGGTATATAGCCATGATATTATTTGATATTGGAGAAAGAATAGTATATTTAGAAAAATTACATCAAATGTTTCTATGGTCATTTTGAGTTCATGGTAGTTCTATTTTTTGTTATGATTATAATTATAATTTTCATGGGACTAATAGAATATAATTTCTTGAGTTCATAGATTAACTCATTATATTTAATATAGATTGAATCAGGGTGTACCCAAGGATAAAGGATGATAATATTTAGTATTTAAATACTATTTTGGGGACCTTTAGTGATAATATTTATATAAAATATTATCCCTGTATAAATTTTTAAGCATGTGATGTGTACTTAATAGGAAATTTTATCTCTAATTAAGATATTGATGTTGATATTTTAATGGTGAAGTTAGTTTTTACTAGGACATAATACAACATTATTACTAAGGTATTCATCGTATATGGGTTGGATAACTATTAAAAGAGGTTATTGTTTGACTTTTAGGGATTGTGGAAAACTTGGAATCATTGAACAAGAAGAATTATGATTTTTTTATATAACGATCAATGATGATGAATTCTCATTTATCTAAAGGATAATATGATAGTGATCATATGATTCATTTTTCAAAATAAAGTGTCTCATTCCTAGTTTAGGCCAATTTTGATATTTCACATCGTAGAGGAGTGTATGAATTGATAAAGGAGTACAAAATTTATAACAAGTTACATTTACATGAACTGAAATGCACCACCCATGGAATAGAGATCATGATGGTGGTGTTATCATTAAAGTTACGGTGAATATATATTATTAAAGAATTTTTTTTGGTCTTAATAGATCATAAATGTCCATGATATATTATCTCTCATTAAGACATGAATATTAGTAACTGAATACAAATATAACTATTATAGGGTTTTAAATTTTAGTTCTCCTAAATCCTAAAAATAGTAATTTAGTAGCTAACATGTAGAGTATAAAGACACACAATGATGTTTTTTACATTGATGGGGATATGGGTAGGATGGTGGAGGAAAATTCACTATCTCATTTAGACATGGGTAATGTCAATGATGGTGTTTTAGAACTCTATATGATGGTGTACTCTCCATTATTTCAATATTTAGAGAAGAATATTTAAGGATATCCTTAGGTGATAATATAGAGGCATCATTTATTGTGTCTCCTTATCCTTTAAATGAATCCGAGTTAAATTTAATTTGATATTATTTTTTCATCTTCTTAATGTTTTAAATATTAAAAATTATTTAAAAATCATGTTTAGGTGAGGGTTTGTGCGTTATTTTTTATTTGTGTAAATAAACATCCAATAATTATATCCATCTTTTACAGAAGAAAAATTACTATCAGAGTAAAATGATTCCTATTTTTTGGAAACCAATATTTAATATTAATTAAAAATGTTTTTGTTGAATCATAATATTACATGTATAAATATGATTTTTGAAAATAAACACGTGTTAATTGAATTATATGAAATGATAACACTTTGAGGAGAAATATAAATAATAATTTTCTATGTGATATAAAATACAGAAATACATTCAGTTTGTAATAGAATGATAATTTTTTATGATGAACTGGAGAAGGGTGTGTGAGCGAAAAATAAAATATGTAAATACAACTAAAGAGAAATTTGAGATCTGATAATAAATCATTTATTCCATTCCTTGGATCTTATATTTCACATTAGAGGCTTTCTAAAATTTATAATTACATACTACATGTTTATCCCTACTAATAGAACATAATAAATTAATAATAATGGATTGATAGGATTTTTTACATTGTGTTTAATGTTATTAATGGAGATTGAAAAAATAAGCTGTTCCACACACAAAACAAAAAGGGTAAGTCAATGTATCAGATTTATATATAAGATGAATCATGAATGGAAAAATTTATAAAATGAATATGTATTATAACATAGTGGATTCTAAGTTTTTTATTATTAAAACCATGATCCCGAAAATCCGTTATCATTTTACATTCAATTACCATGGGCCCAAACATGAGTCAATGAAAAATACTTATAAATTTTATTGATTGCAAATACATTTGTATAGGTTGTTTATAATTTAAGGGGGGTATGTGATTAGTATAAAATTTTAATTATTATTTTTATTTTTCATCTTTTATCCGATTGTTTTCCAATTAAAAATAATATTTGGATAAAAGCATGGATTTTCATGTATGTTTTAGGTATAAGAAGTAATTTTTAAAAACATGTTATTGGGTAATAATTTACTTTAAATTGATTTTGAATTCTAATCCCTATAGAAAATTAATGAATATTTATAACACTAATTAATTTAGGGGATATTATTATATACAATTAATTAAATAATTAATGAGGTTGAATATGAATGTTCTAGGAAATGTTGATAACATCGAATAAAAATTGTATCTGTGATTTTTTTAAATTATATAAAATCATATTTTTTTCAATTTAAATAGAATATATATTTGGAAGTGATAGGAAAGGATCACTCTATGTGATAATCCTCAATAAATATTCACATAAACATCATTGTTTTTTTACAGACCCCACTTGAGTGATAAAAACCAATGATGTCCCATACTACTTCATTAGAGTATAACAATTATTAAATTCTATTCTTGTCAAATTTCCAAGACATTCATAAAAAGAAATAGATAATAGAAATAATAATTAAAACAAGGATGTAAGGTTATTCCATGTGAATTAGGATGAATAAAATCAAATTCAATATTTGGAACATTCAATTCCATATACATTGATTTATAAATAATTGAACAGAGCCAAATTCCAACCATGCTGATTCACAAGAAAAACCGGAGAGAACATATATTGAATTGCGATGTGATCATTTTAGAATGGTAAAATTTTTTTCAGGATATTATAGTGAATATAGGAAATCATTGACGAAAAGCAATATATGTTTTACACATATGAGGACAATAAAAAAATATAACTTACAATGACACCATCAATGTTGAAACACTATGGTTACTTCCACGTAAAGCTTAATGTTTTTACAAAAGTGTTTGTATTTTCATACATAATTAAGTATTATAATTCTAACATATATATATAATGAAAAAAAAATTGACACCTAAATGAAGTTGGATTATTATAAAACATAAATTTTAAAATGCTACTTGAAAAATGTTTGAATAATTCAGTAAAACTATATGACCACCTATGTACATATCAAAAAATCTAAAATAAATAATATAAAAGGGAAATTGGAGTTCATGTAATTATATCCATTTATTAGTTTCTGAGATATATACACAATATGAATAATATTTTTGAACAATATAATTACTATAAAAACATATCTAACCAAATCATGAAATCAAATTAAAGGATTTATAAATTGAAACCAACAATTTTAAGGGAGAAAATGTGTATAATAAAAATTTTAATACAGAAGAAAGTTAATGGATGATAGAGGATCTATTTACAAATAATTCTTTAGGAATGATAATATATAAAATTTATTATAAAAATTTATTATAAAAATTAAATTAAATTTATAAAAATAAATGATACTATGTAAAGGGAGAGGATGATAATTATTTGTTTTTAGATATTTATACTTGATAAAGGAGGAGAACAGTTATGGATGAAGAATTAATATTTATGATTCGTTCTTACTCTCTGTAATATTTTTATTAATTTAGTATGATCTTTAGTAAATTTTTTATTAGTGTATTTTGGGTGATGTGGTGTTATTTATCATTATTAATTATTGAATGAATTGATAAATAACTATTTATATATATCTTTATTTTTCTAAATGCATCCCTATCCTGAAATCATAGTTCACGATCCATGAGGAATTGATAATGTAACATCAATTGAAGTATATCTTTCACACTAGAGATAAAAACAAGGTTTCATAAAAAACCATATTATTCTAATTTTCTTAGGAACATATAATTTTTAGGCATAAGTTTCCATAGTACAACAATCATATGAAAAATCACAAAGGACTAAAATTATACTATCTAGTTGTATATTGTGACGAAATAAAACATGAATGAATGTGTAATTATTAAAATATATAGTATTTGTATTCATGTGATAAAAAACCTGATTTAAAAAAACTCTATAAATTAAAATTTCTACTCATTGATACACTAAAACAATATCTATTATAATGTTTCACACTTGTACATTTCCCTTATTATGTTTTTGTTACATTTTTCCCACGCAATACCAATCAACACACTTTTAATATCAATCTATAAATAATTATAGTATATATGGAATAATTATGACTTATTACAATGATTTTATAATGTAAATGGCATAGTGTACTCCCAACTAACATGAAAACAGTATTATATTCCTTTATAAGAGGTTGTGTATCTTTGTTAAAACAATTTAACTGAGTAATGAACATTCTAAATAAATTTTAGAGTAGAAATTACATACCGTGGGGAATATATAGGGTGAGGAGATAAATTATCCTATAGTAAGAGTGTCTAAAATTCAAGTAGACATCATTTTGTCTAAATATAACTCAAAATATTAAGTAAATACCCACTAATGATGTTGTACTGAAAATATATATTGTTTGGGGATTCCAAGAAGAGTTACCTCCAAAATTTAGGGTATTGGTAAGATAATTAGGTTGGAAAAAATGGATGAAGGATGTTATTATGATCATTATACTAATTAATGACCCTAAATTTGAGAAAATATTGATCTACATACTCAATCTAGAATGACCAACTTGACACAAGTTAGACATTATTATTTATGGAAATATGGAAGAATGGTTGAATTTTTTTTATATCATTTTTTTAATTTCAAAAAACTTATCCAGATAAATTGGTTATTTAAATGATTTTTGAATATGTTCATTCAATGTATGGGATCATGAAAAATCTTGAATATATATCTAATTTCTTATATTATCTTTTTTTCTTTTGCTGGAGATATGTCTATCAAATATCATCTTTTTATGTACGGTAGAAATAAAATATATATTAAAATGCTGAATTTTTTTTATTTAACCATACTCACTTAAGTGGTATGCAATTTTAACATATCTTAGAGAAATTTTGAACAGAAAAAATAGAAATAAATTAGAGATAGTATGTAATATATGATTTTACCCATAGGGTGGGGTTATATAAACTGACTTGTGCATAAACCTATGAAGTTTTTCATTTAAATGACTTTATGTAATTCAAATTGAAAATGATAATCATTTCCTATATTGTAAAATCCCACTATTATGACATACTATTTCATATATAAAAAATAATAATTAAACTCCAATGGATATTATGATTATTTGTAATTTAATAAATTTTTTATTATCAAGGATACAAAATCATAGGTATATTGTAGATCATAAAATTAGTAGAAAATAATCCCACAACATTGAATTATTTTTACCAACTAAAAATAAAAAATATATTCAAAAACATTAAGAAAAAACACTCAGAAATTTAAAATTTACATTAAAAAAGTTATTAAAAGGATTTATTTTACCAAACAAATGGTGTTTCAAAGACCAGATCCTAATGAAAACAAGTATACAACATACTGGTTATATTTTGATATAGAATACTTATCAATGAATAATATATATCATGAATAGAAAAATAATTGAAAAAAATATGGTTTATATAAGAATATCATGGTCGTCTGTGTTTGGATAGGATCAAACCATAGTGGGATCATTTGACTTATCTATCATCTTCACACTTAATGCCTCCATGGTTTGCACTAACATGGTTTTCTTGACGTTCCATGATAAGAAATCCTTCATGATCTATCATTAATGTAAAATTTTAATATATATTTGGGTATTGAAGCCATGTTAGTAGGTCATAATCATTATATGTGAGTCCTTTTTTAAATTACACATATTCACTATTGGATTCTATTTTCCATGGTGGTCTTCATCATATATGTGGTTTTATAGGGTTTCATACCCAAGGGGAGAATCCTCCTACACATTTACATGTTGTTATGACATGTTAAATTTGACTGGAAAATCATAGATGTAACTCAGGATCATCCAGGAAAACTCAATAGTGACATCCTATTGGTTCTTTAATGGGCACACTCCCCTATGTGATCATCAAAAATGATGTATGTTTATTACTTTTAATGGAGATTGACTATATAAATTCTAAACTAGAGATGATTAAATAAATATCTGTTTGTTTATTAGTTTATTGCAATATATTTTAAACTATATAATGTAATCTTTCAAACTAAAATTTTCTGATAAAAAATTCCACCAATATTTTATCTAATTTTTTAAATGTTTACAAAAATTGAACTTATTGGGTTTACATTCCACAAATGAAATATAGATGGTTTTAGTATTCAAAGGATCAATGTTTCAACAATAAAAAATATTATTCCCACCCCTCCCCATATTATCGCCTTATCAGAAAAAAAATCTTTTCATTTTTATTTTACCAGTGATAGTGTGTAAAAATATAGATAAAAGTGGAATATGGGTTATTATCATTAGGGTATTGAGTGATCATGGTCTAGTAAAGACTATCACTTCATGATATTTTAGTTATAATGTTTCATTAGTGTATTATAAATCATATCATAAAGGATATAATGGAGTTTTATTTCCTTTATATATAATGGAATGTAATTTTTATAAAAATATCTAATATCTTCACATGTCATACTAGAAGATGTAAAATAAATGTAAAATTCATGACATGATTACTCTCATGCATATCTTACAGGGGTAAGTAAACCCCAGATGAATTTTATTTAGAAATTACTTGAGTTGTATCATCTTGTAGCTGTAAGAGATTCTATAAGATATATTCAAATTTAATTTTTGGTATAATGGATTTAGGAGATAGAAGGTCATGGTCTTTGTAAAGGTAATAATCATATAGTTATGATAGAGTATGATCCACTTTAATTTTTTTTTTGTGATAATCACTGGTTAAATGTTTTACACTACTCACATATGATTTGGTGGCTGTTTTTTTGATAATCTTTAATATCATTCATATATTTATACATAAATGGGGCCATATTTGGTATTTGATATTATGGTATTTATAGGAGTTGTGATAGGAGATACTCCAATAAGATGATGAATTGTTCCTATCAGATCATGAACATATTATTACATTATTAATTTTTTATTCTCAGATTATCCAGGATTAATAATTTTATAGATGAAGTATTTAATATATTGTTGATTTTTTGGATAAAATGTTTCTGATCTCATATATTTTAATACAAATTACAGGTAATTTTACTTCATTATTTTGATGATTATTAATTTTTTTCGAATATTTTGGGATTATAATTCCATTAGAGAATACATTGTTCTACAATAGATAAGGATATTCAATTTTTCGAATGATGGACCCTAGATCATCTTGGTGAATAACTAGTTTTGTTCTCCTCCCCAAGTTGGATATATATTATGATGTGTTTGTTAATGAATTTTCATGACTTCCTTTAGAAGGAAATTTGATATTGTTTTATAATTTGGTTCGAGTATTGATCAATTTTCAATTTTTATTTATAATACATACCCATTGATTAATAAATAACTAATTATTCCGCTATAATATATTATACTGGAGAGATTAATTAGATAGAGTGGGTCAGCATGGGGTTCTCCAGTGTCTTTGTACTAAATAAAGATGTGAGCATAATAATATGTAATGATCAAGGATTTATAAACTGATTTAACATCATGAATTGATATCCATTTATATAGATTTAAGATTCATGTATTCAAATAAAACAGGATTGATGGTTATAAGACCAATATTCATTTCAGATAACACAAACTTGGTGGGTGTGAGGGAGATATTCCAAATAAAACATTATAAACTACATAAATCCATTTCCTGTTTTTGGAGATTACATTCAAAGTGTCAAATGTGTCATCTATTTTTAAAATAATGAGGAATACTTATTTTCATAATTATAATAGAACAATTTCAATCAAATCCAATGATAATATATTTAAATATAAGTTATCTTATATGAAAAATACAATAATTTGAAAAATTTGATGCACACATTGAGTGTTCTAAAATTTAAATATAAAATTATAAAATATAAATTTGTTATATTGGAAGTGAAATATGTTGGAACTATTTTCATTGATATTATTAAATCCATGGATTGTAACGGGTTGGTCGCTGTGAGTACTTTTGAAATATCATTGAATATTTATGTAATTTAAGGTTACATGGGACATTATTGATATTATCAAAAATTTATTCAAAATGTTCATTTCAATATATTATAATGAAAATATTTTATAATAGAATGTTGATTTTTTATTTGGGATGATAGGTTCGAGGTTATGTTTTGGGGTTAAAATGGATATTCACCTATATTCCTAATCTCATTATACCCAATATCATAAATTGTTTTAAGATTGATTTTTTTCATGTGGTGTAGGATATAGGTTCATTTAAATGAAAAAGGGATGTGTTGTGAATTATAGTTCCCAATAGCTTAAGTTTATAGAGAAGAATTACCCATCCCATGTTCCTCAGATTCAAGTACTGACCTTTGTACCAAAGGGTTGGTGAATTTATTATTTTATTAAAAGATTATTATCTATTCGAGTCATAAATATCTAAAAAAACCAATTAGTGAGTTTTTTATATTTGAAGGATAAAGTGGGTTGTCTATCATTGATTTTTGAACATAGATATAATATATATTTTTATAACAAGATATATTATCACTGATTCCTTTTTTAGGAAGTATAAAAATGACATGGTTTATCTATAGAAAGTTAATAGGTTGATTATTTCATTTGTTATAGAGTTTATTTTTTAATTTTATATATTCCGGAAGGTCATGTAGAATTATAACACTCGATTATCACTTTATCTATGATGGAGTGAGTAAAAGAAGGAAAATATTCATTTTAAGAGAATTGAATCCCCATATCAAAATACATAGAAGGGAATATATACCTACCTGAACCCGAGATACATATCCTCCTTTATATATTCACTAATTAAATTTAGTTCAATTCAGTTATTGATTGATATTTTATGGTATATTAACATTTTCTTAGGGAAAATTAATCATAGTTTAATTAAAATAAACCATAGTGTTTATTGGAACATTTTATGGTCTAGGATATATTTAGAAATGAATAGATTTATTTCTAGGAACTATACAAAACATATAGTGAAGAATAAAAATCATATTTTACTGAGTATATTTCATTCCATACCAATTATGAAAGAGAAGATTGATAACATGAGCATAGATTTTTGTATTGGTTCATCTATATTACAGAAGTTAATAGAATCAATCATGATTATTATTGATAAATATTCTAAATTAAATAATTTTCTACAAATCATGGAAATAAAAATAGTTGATAATCATAGAAATATTTATTTATATGATACTTTATGAAATAATGGGGAACATAATGTCATTATGTTTGATCGTGGATTAAATGATCATAATGAGATTAGTCATAACATTGCGCATGAAAATATCAAATTCTTATACAAATATTGATTATATTAGTGAGGATTGAGGTGTTTAATTAATAATTAACACACTGATAAAGTGTTATATAATACATAAGGAATTTTATGTGTCATATTTTATAAAATATTAACCAAATATATGTCACTAAAATCATTATAATGACATTGAGTTAAAGGAAGACACATCTACTGATGGGAAAAAAAATCATTGATAATAATTTGAATACTTGATTTGTAAAATATATAATTTTTTTTCTTATCAAAATATCCTCATATATAAGAAATGTTTTTGGGAAGAAATGTAAAATGGTGTTTTAATTGATGGATTTGGTTATTGTAGGAACTAAAAGGTTCTTTTAGGTGCTATGAAGCCCTATGTTATGATGTTATAATCAAATTAATGGTGTATAGTTATGTTATTTACTTAAATATTAAATTTTTACATTCATTTGAATGTATTTTTTTATTAAAATTTTGAGTGAAAAAGTGGTAGATGAATTTTATATGGAATATGTAGATGATATAGAAAATGTTCACTAATGAAATCCATTGGAACTCTAGTGCATTCCATAAAGAGTCCAAATACCATGAAAATGGGGAATTAGCTCCTTGTAATCCACTAAAAGGATATTTACTAAGAATCATTACACCAATGATTTGATATATGTCCAGTAAAATCATAATATAAATTTGTCTTCCTAGAATTGTTACACTTTTAGTATGACTTATATAGACATTTTTCAATTTATTTTTATGATAAATGTTTGTTAGTGTATCTTTAGGAAACAAACATGTTTTTTATGATTTATTTAAAGGTATTTTTCTCGGCACATGGTTTTCCCCAATTTTGGAAAACCATTCACACTACCCAGGTAACCGTGAATGAAATTATGGGATTATATACAGCATCACAGTTTCTGTATGGTTTGGGAAAACTAGATGCCAAAATTTTGGTTTTATATTATTTTAATCTATTAGAATATTAAATATTTCTCCATGGATTTATATTTCATGCAATATAACTATGAACATGCATAACAATTCATAAAATATTGTTTTTAACCAATTTCTAAAACCCATTTCTTCTACATATTGTTTGAGATCTCAAACCTTGGGATGTTAGTTGATGATTTTGGCGGTTCTCATTAATATGGATTTATCTATATATTAAACATATAGTGTCAGAAAAATTGATTATTGGGAGTTTATAAGATATAATTCAATATATTTTTTGTAGATTTTTTTCTCAGTGACCTTGTTTGAGGTATGGTTATTTCATGCAGTATAATATTTTCAAGAACATGGAGGGTCGTCTTTATTATTATTAATGCTTTTTTTAATTTACTATAATTTTTTTTTATAAAATTTTATTAATTATTTTACTTATTCTTTATTTTTTATATACAAAGTGTTTTTGGTAACACCTAGAACATTATTGGTAAGATGCATATATGGTGAATTGTTTTAAAATTGGGTAATTTTAGTGCGTGTTACACATGATTTGGTGCATAGTAGGTGAGGGTTTGTGTGGATTTAATATTTATAGTAAGGAAATTAATATTTGGGATTTTTTAGTAGTATGATCATTTTGTTATAGTGGATTGAAATTTTGTTGAGTGTGTGTGGGATGATGGAAATTATGGGAATACACGTATTGGTTTAGACATAGATGGTATTTGTAGAACTGGGGAATATGGATTGTATGAAATGGCGATGTCTTATGTTTGTGGAATAAATGTTGCCACTCATGAGTTTGGGCCATTTTGAGGACCCTTTAGGGCATGTCATACATTTTTGTAGTATCACAACCTCTAGATATAAGGGATTGGTAAATTTGATGGCGTAAATATGTTCATTAAATTGTTTTGTGGGTTGTGGTGTGTGTTCCCATATATAAATAATAAGTTAGATGTATTCATTATTTGTGTGAGTTAATTTTTGATAACCATATTTGAAATGTTTTTATATATTATAATTATACATTATTTTTAAAACTATGATCTAACATCCTTCTATTTAAGCAAAGCGTGTGACATGTATTTGGGTTTTTCGTACTATGGTTGAATAATGACCCTTACATTTACATTCGCGTGCATATTCCAATATCATTTAACTTAATTGGGTTAAGGCATCTTACTTATCAAGTGTGGAATCTTGATGCTATTTTTTAGGTGATTTAGTTAGGAGCATGGATATAGTGGTCATCTAGAGTTTGAAAGAGTATTAGGGTTGGAACATTGCCTTTAATTTTTATTAGTTCAATCTTCTGGTCTACTTGGTGTTGTTTTTATATTTTTTCATTTTTATTTTATAATGATCAAATTTCAGAAAACGATTAATCTCATTTTAGATCATAAATGATTAATTTCGATATATTTTTTTAAAAATGTTCATTATGGGATTTAGATTTAATTCACTAGTGTATGGAATTTTATAAACAATTGAAAATAATCCTTCATGTTGTTGGTACATAGTTATTAGGGAGTTTTTTAAAAATTATTGTTTTTAATGATAAATCATGTTTATAATTATGAATGATAATGGAGAATTCATGAAGGGAAGCCTGTAAAGACGACTAATGGCTATCTAGGAAGTTGGATGATCTTAGTTATTCAAAGCTGATTCGTTGAGAAAATAATGAAAAGTTGTAATTATCATTAATTTTTTAAAAATTCATTAAATGTAATGATGTGTGAATATGGGGAATTAATATAGGATGTTTAATGAATGTGATGAAAAACATGTGAGAAAAATATTCAAAGGTTTAATATTTTATAGTTATTAAAATGTACTCAAATTATATTATTTTGAGTGAAGGTTCGGTCACACCTATATACATGCAACTACCCCAATCATTAGGAGAGAGAAATAATTGGACAATCATAGGAAAAATTATTTATATAAAAAAACATAAAAATACTTCTTTCCTAAAATAATTTATTTGATCATCTGTTGTGGGAAGAAAATAAATTTTGATTTCATAAACTAGTTTGTATCCTTACATTTTAAGGAGTTGGAACAAATGGAATAGATGTGTCATCGTGTTATAATTGTGTGAATGTTTTAATGTTTATAACATGTGTTTTTAATGTAAAATTAATGATCATATCAAGGGAAGTTCCAAAATATTTCAATGATAAATTTGGATTCAAAATTTGGATGAAAAAAGTATTTATATTTCACCCAATGTGGTGTAATAAAATGAAATTCAAATAACTAAAGGATATCTATAGAAGAAGAATTGAATACACTTCAAAAGGGAGAGGATTCGTTTTCTAGTGAGTTAACGGTTGTAAAACAGATGGAACAATTTTTTATGAACATTGAAATAGTAGTGTTGTTTAGTGAATCTAGTAAATTTTCACATTTTCCTTTTTTTATGCTGCTAGTATTAGTTTAGTTAATGTGAAACCAGTAAAATTGTTTCGAATCATGAATGAAGTTGCATTATATTATATATTATTATGAGTTGAAGAGAGAAGATGTCACGTCCCGTCCTCAGGGCCCATTCCATGACTACCCCAAGCCCGCCTTCCATAGGCCAGGGGCTGCCGACTAGCACCAAAGGTGTAAATCCTGATATAAGGGATGACATTGCCTTTATATAAGAAAACAAAAACAAAAGAGTATTCAAGCTGAAGTAAACACTAAGTAAACTGAGTACAAAATTATGTTATGGAATGTAAATGGGATAGTATACAAACCCAAATGAAAGTACAGTACAACTGAGAAAAGTAACGTACAACAGCTGGAAAGTAAAGTAGCAACCACCAAGACGTCCTCCGGACACCCCACCTGAAGGGTGGGTACAGATGGTCTCCTCATCTCCTCGAATTCGTCTATCCACTCCTTGTATGTCCCACCTGATAGTCCTCCTCTATAAACCATCATGCACCACAATCCTCAACTATGATTAGCGCTGTCCGTCGTCTACAAACCAACACAATGTAGTGCGGCCATAGCCTGTGTAGGGGAGAGTATACGATACTCAGCAGGGACCCTGAGACCCCCGACGGCCTCCCCAAATCCACAAAGGATATACAACAAAGGAAAGATACAAACACGAAGTATCCTCCAACTCTACATAGGTATATGCCGATACATATACCTAAGTCATCAATACCAGTTCTGCTCCAACTCATGAGCCCATGTACAACCCAGTCCACACAGGAAATCATAACCCAATCCACATGGGAAAACAAAACCCAATCCACACAGGAAGGCAATTCAATCACATGAATGATAATGATTGAATGTCTATAATCAACTCACATAGGTATACTACTCATGAAGTGGGGTGTAGATGATTAGACGTAGCCTCTGAATCATATCCTTTGACGAACCAACGTAGGATCCAAGTACAGAAGTCGTCGCTGCCGAACCCACGTAGGATCCAAGTAACGTAAGCATCGCTGCCGAACCCACGTAGGATCCAAGTACAGCCGTAATCACTACTGAACCCACGGAGGATCCAAGTATAGTCGTCCTCGCTGCCGAACCCACGTAGGATCCAAGTACAGTTGTCGTCGTCGTCATAGTCGTTGCCAGCTCTAGGGTGCCCGCACACAGCACGCTCGATTCTGGGAGGATACACTCCATGAGCCAAGGGGGTTGATACATCAACTGTCTATAAATCAATATTTTATGTATCAAAAAGTTCCATCTCGACAATAGGAACTCAACGTGATAGACGACGCGTCAATCGGACGCCCGATCTGAGAGTTATTGGCTTTTCCGTCCTAGGTGCCCAATTGGTTTTTAAGCTAAACCAACCTGACCATACTCCAGATGTGTCAAAAAATAGAGTGAAGTAAGTTAAAATAGCCATATCACTAAGAGGAATTCAATGTAATTGACGGCACGTCAATCAGACGTTCAGTCGTTATGTTATAAGTGTTTCCGCTCCAAGGGCCCGATTAGTTTCGAGTTCGAACCAATCCGGTCGTACCCAAACATCACGAAAACCTCGAGTGTAATATACTGAAACGACTGACTTGATCTAGGGATCCATAGGCAATTTATGGTGTGTCGATCGGAGGTCCGTAGCCCAGGATATCGGCTTTTGAACGAACCTGGTCTGAAAATAGGGAGTCTGGGCCCGATCCGACCCGGCCCAATACCCCCTGGGTTGGCCCGAACTGGGTCAACCCGACCAGGGTCCGGGTCATGCCAGATTGGCCGCGGCCCGGCCCGGCATGTGGCTGGGTGCGGCCGGCCCAGCCCGTGCGGCCTGCGGCCCATCTCAGAAGCCGGTCACGGATTGGCACTTGCCGACTGGGGCGCAAAAGGGGGAGGGCACCGCCGCCTGTTTGCAGAAACTGCGGACCCTGTGGGGTCCGCACTAGGATCCGGCCACAATCCTCTTTATCTGCGCACGGTGAAATGACACCGTGACGCCTTCACCAAAATCATCAACGAAGATCAACAAGAAAAGGGGAGGAGAAATCGGCCATGTTTGGGCAGTCTGATCTCCTCCCATTACGACGATAACATTCTGCCAAAGTATACGAGATACTCAACGACAAAACAAAGAACAATTTTAATTCATTAAAATTGAACATAACCCCTAAATCTATGGAAGTTCATGGTTCTCAAGAACCGAGGATGATGGCATCGTTTCCTTCATCATCAGTGTCTCATACCTCGTCATAGAGGAAGAAGATGATGGAGAAATCGAGCCGCCGAGTCGGCGTTCTTCGTCCGAGAGTTAGCATTATTCATTGAAGAATAAGTTCTTCAAAAGGAACTAGAGCTATATCCTCCAATTATCAACACAACAAGCCAACACCCAAATAAAATATGGATCCTATTATTTTATTTAAACATTCCATTCATTCAAATTACAAAATTTAAACACTTAATTCAATTAATTGATTAAGTGTGTGTTGGCATGAATTAATGTGGGAGAGTGGGGAGTTACACAATTAAATACAAGGGACTTAATGGGGGTTTAATGGGTTTTAGGTAATGAGGAGGGTTAGGGCTCGTGTGGACCCCACTTCACATTTATCCTCACATGGGTAGTTAGGATGTTAGTGGGTCCAACCATAACTTCCCCATGTAGGATAAAACCACCTTATAATTATAAATCAAATTGTAGACAATTTTATTCACTTTTTATTTAATCCACAATTTTTAACAAATCCTCTATAGAAAACACATATTCGGTAAAGGCCCTATTATGAAATTACCGGCACTGCGATTCCATCGGTGCCCTCAGATTTATCTTCCGAGCAATGGTTCAAAAGATTTAAAAACCCACTCATTCGTTCACTGAACGTAACCGATCTAAACTAGGAAAATTGTTTCTGGGCACACCGGACCTCATAATCAGGTGCCGTCAGAAACTGCATACTCATAAAATCCCAAGGAATTTAAAAAAAAATCATTGAAATTTATGGGTCTTTATAAAAGAGTGTTTTGTAAATACAAAATAATATCAAGAAGGGGAATTAATTTTAATATTTCACACCTACATTATCGAAACTCTCAGGGAAAATATAAAAAGTTCATTCAATTATATATGATCAAACATTAAATAATTAGTCTTCTTTTCAATAAAATAATGGAGTCTATTATTCAAATTAAATTTTTATAGAATAATTATGTTCTTGATATTGTAATAAAATTACTCCATCCTAGCTAAAAAATATATTTGGGATACTTATGAAATGTTTTTTGTTAAAAAAACAATGTATTCATTGATTGATATTCAAAACATTGATCTTATGATTTTTTTACGATGTACATACAAAAAATTATGATTTTATTACATGTAACATTCAGTAGTAATAATTTTTTTATATAATTAATATACTTAATTTTATTTTCATAATTTTTTTTATTAATAATCTTAACAGTGGAATAGTGTTTTATAAAAAAATAATCATTGACTAAATATTAATCATTTAAATTGAGGAATGAATTTCCAATATGTGTTTTGTGATTTGAAGTTATGGCGTGTCAATATACTTTATTATGAATTTTAGTATTCAAATTAATAATTTCTCTAGAAAATATTCAGTTAATTTTTTTTAATATTAATTATGAAACTACGATAAATGTATTTAAATATAATAATATCCTTCTAAAATATAAGATAATATGTACAAACTACAACGTACTATAACTTTCTTCATTGTTGGTTATCAAAAAGTATAATATATTAATGAGAATCATTTAATAACATAACCTAAATGTAAAATAAAATTATATTAGACAAATAAAGAGAATATTTAAAATTAAATAAAAAAATAGATAAGTAAGAATGTGATTTTTAGCTATGAAAATAGATCTAAACATATGTCGATAAGGTAATAAGTGGTGATGATATAGGAATGTCTAAATAATAAAATATTTTTACGTGAATATGGAACATAGTATTGGGAATAATTTTTTTATTCCCCAAATTCAATGATACTTGGTAGATTAATTTTAAGTCCCATGTGTTATAAGTAAAAAAATCACACCAATCAACTAAGATGAACTTATTTATAGAATAATGAAATAAATATTCACAATGCTATAATAAAATTTAAATTATCATATAAGAATGCATGATATTTGATATTTATAGAATTAAATATTTTTTAAAATATATAGAAGAAATATTTAGTTAGTATTAAATACACAGATTATATATATATATATATATATATTATAACACAAATAAAACTATTGTTTGGATAATTTTGATCAATGAATCCTGAATAATTGTTATTAAATTTTCTTGAGAATAATACATACTGATTATATTAGATTTTAATAGAGTTCAATTCAGATACATGGATACACATAGTGTATATCCATCTACACCACTTTATTAGTGGCATTAGGTTATCTTCCAATATTTTTACAATCAAAATCTTGTTACAAATCAAGGAAATCATTATAAAAAATGGTAATCATGAAATAAAAATGTCCTCATTCAATTTTTTACCATGTAATATAATACTTTTTTATTGATATACCATAATGTGGTTTTTCGACATAGGTCAACAACCTATATTATTAATATATCATTTATTTAATAATATAAATGAAATCTTCAATAAGCCACCATTTCAATGGATTTAATTATATAGGACCATTTCAATAAATAGGCATGAGATATCAACCTACACTAAACTAGAAGGGAAAATTCCTTTTATGAATTATTCAATAATTACATATTACTTATATAACACTTGAAAAGTCATATATCACCATGAGAATACATCATCAAAAATTTATGAAATTCATCAATGTATGCAATTCATGTCACACATTAATATTAATCCCTTGTTAAATGATCACTACCAAAAACCATGGATGTGAATATCTAAGGGCACCCGAACATATAAAAAAACCAATTTGTAGGCCTCTCCCCATAATCATTGTATAAAATGGTTACCGTAGCATATATTCATGTGAAGAAGTCTAAATTTCTAATGATCCTACAAAACATGATATTCAAACATCTTCAATTTCTTTTAAAGATATGATATCCGTCCAATAATTAGTTCAAAACAATCATAATAGCAATTCTAGAATTACATTATTATAAGGAACTACTATAACCTTTTGTTTTAATAAATAATATAATAACATTATCATAGTAATGTTACATATAAGAAAATTCATCAGATGATATGATACAATTTAATATTATATTCTTAGAATTTTGTTAAATTTAATTTAAAGAGCCAGTTGGTTCTAGTGTACAGTCTAGAAATAACCCCTTATTACACTAGAGTCAACATCTAACCATCTAGTAAGATCTCAAAAGATAGACATGCTTTTTTGTAGAATTAATATAGTTTTTGGGGCTACCACATTGGTTCATGGATATTATTTTTATTTACACATGTATTTTTGGAAAATAGACATACTATGCTCTCACATACATATGGAAATCATTTAAGGAATCATATATGTTAGTTATTAAAATTTATTAAGATTTATTTTCATAATTATGAAGTGTTTTAAAGTTGATTTTTTTTATATATTATCATTTTTTAAACATTAAAAAAACTCAAAACTCTCACAACATCATATACATAATGTGCAGTTAATCCTTACTGTGGTTGTTTACTTTATTTTTTTAAGAGATTATGTATAAAATATTTCATTATTTTTTAATGATTAAAATTTTAAATAATTTATTTTAATTATTTATTACATAATTATATTATTATATATAATTACTTTTGGTTTATTTTCTATAAAATAAAATTTCAATATGTTTTATGTTTCCATTTTATATCATATCGAAAATCTATTATGTGAGTTCTAGGATTACCATAATCTAATAAGATGATCTCAACATTTAAATTACATTGATATATCATATAATTACAAGATCCTATTATTTAAAATTAATTTATTAACCATTTATCTCACTATTACGCGATATATTTCATTTCCCTCTTACATTTATGTTGATTCCAATACACATTATGTATCATACAGAATAATTATTTTACATTTATGAAACTGATATAAAATAATAGTATCATACCTTTACACTGATAGAGTATTTTGAACGATACCTTTATTAATAAGATATTTATACCTTTATATAGAATGAATTAGTCCTTTATCCACGTTTTACTAGTAATAGTGTTTTTAGATCACATCGATGTGTCTACCAATTTAGATTAAGTGTTTACTTTTGTAAGATGAGAACCCTAAATAAATTATTTTTTGAAAACAATGGGATGTAAATTAATTTATAAAATGGATTGAGCAATGACACCATTCCATATCCAAACTAGTTGTTCATCTATTTTATATATATTTCGAAAAAAATTATTTCATTCTCTATTTTACACATATTATGAATGATTGATTTTCAGTATACTAATAATTATAGTATCAATTATTTTTTATTTTAAAAAATAATTATTTCTTATCATAGAATGTATTTTAGTTTTTTATGAATTAAAAATATTTAAATGAATATTATAATTTTTTCTACATTATATTCATGAACATAGAGAACAAATTTTATAAATTTGAATATATTTATTATATAATAATTTCATTGATTTTAAATTAAATCTTATTACTAATGAATATATTAAATTTCATTTTGCATTACTTAATGAAGATATTTTGATTTTATATTTTATTTTCATATATTTTCATGCATGTATATGAAATGTTTTTCAAAATTTACATTCCAATTTTATAGAATAAAAATCTTGTGATATTAATTGGATTTCATTTAAATGGTTATTTTCAAGATATTTAACACTATTTAAGGAATAATTAAATTTGACTGAACTATTAATATTCTTTTTAATAATAAAAACAATTTTGAAATGCCAATATCTCTCTGTGATGATGACGATTATTATTATTATTATATTAAACTATAAAATAAATTATGCGGATATTATTTAGTTGTTGTTAGGTGTTATTTATAATGATTTAGCCCCAAAGATGGAGGAATAATACTAATTATGGATATTAAACATTCTAGACTAGATATTCTAAATAAAACATTTTCCTTATGAACTCAATTTATGTGTGATACTATGAACATAAAAGTGATCATGGAAATAAAAAATATATAATACTCAATACCTCTCATTGAAGAACCTATGGTGTGCGATTACATATGCCTTGAAGTGATGAAAAGGAATATTTTAATTTTATCATTTTTTATACATAGAATTTAATATCTTGGTTTCTTGTATTTTTACTAATTCATTATTTTCTTCTCTACTATTATAGAACTATCTGATTTACTCTTTTATTTCAAAATGAAACCATTCTCTTTTGGTTGTGACTATTGGATTCTATATTATGGGTATTTTATACCTTACTAAAAAGGTAAATATTGTTAGGAGCTATCAATCAACATCAAAATCTAGTTTTTATGTTATATATCCACTTAAAAAGGTAGGTGGAAATTGGGTTTTGGTACCAATTTAAAAATCTATTCCTTAATAAAAACCATACCCCTTAATGTGTATATGGGTGGGACGAGTATATATAGGATTAAAATGATTCGAAATTTATTAAAAAGTTATTTCATATTCAAATTAATTTTCTAAAACATGATATTATTTCTTTTTTAAGATAAATTAATTTAATAAGAAGATAATTATACATTGAATGGAATTCAACTCTTAAAATATTAAAACACCCTACTCACCCCTCATGATCTTTATTATATTTATCGAGACATAAAAATTGATATCAAATCCTGTCTATTTTATATATTTAAATTTTTTTATTAGGATATCCTTATCCATGACCTTACTCTATAATGATAATTATATCTATAAGATATAATGAATAATTTCTAAATATGGATGTACTCCTTAAAATCCACCTAAGATTGATGGCGCTAAAAATGTATATTGTCAACAGTGAATGGAATCCTACCTAAATAAACTCAATATTGATGTTTTTACTGCCACACTAAATCCTCATGAATTAATATATTTTGATCCTTACTGACTTGCATGAATTTATGATGTTGATTTGAAATAAAAAATTATGATTAATATATATATAGTTATTAATTGAATTTTTTAGTCATGTATCTACATGTATGACTGCTTATGAATATAAGGAATTTTTTAGAGCAGCACACCATGGGTCAAAAAATTTTATTTGAAATAAGATTATAATGATTTTAGTTGAGTGACATGATTTCATGATGGGTGAGAATTAATGTGTTAAAAATATGTTCTGTTGATTCACTAGTATTGGGAATGGTATGAATTCCCTTAGTAAAATCACGGAGAATAATGTACTTATTGAATGTCTCATGTGACATATACCCTATAAGTGTCATAGGTAGTATGTTTCAATTGATGTGAAAATAAAATTTAAATAATATTCATTGGATAAACATATTCATTAATTAATTCAGTATGAAATGGAGCTTAAAAACATAACTAAATCGGAGACGTCTAAGAAGAAAAGGAATTATTTTAAACTAAATATAGCAACTTATAATAACTCTCAGGATTTTGAATAACCAGAAATTGAGAAATAATCATATAACCATATTAAATGTGTTTAAAAAAATATAAAAATTAAATGATAATTTAGGGAATAATTTATAAAGGATAATCATATGGATGATTGAATGATGAATAGAAAACTAGATTATAATGATTTTTCTTGAACTCATATATCATACTGTCTGAAATAAGGGAAATATAAATCATGAAATTTTTGAAATAAATAAATAAAATGAAGATAATAAAAAAATGAAATTTATGAAAATGAAATTTATGAATTCAGGAAGATTTATAAAATAATAAAATTGATGTGATTAAAGTTGATGTAAACATAACTAATAAACTTTTCATAAATAAAAATAGTACAAATTTGGTTTATAGTTATTTTTATTTTATTTAATATTATTATTATAAATCTAAAAAATATTGTTTGAACTATCTAGTTGAACAAAATGAAAAACTTTATAACGAGATTTTGGAATTTTTGATATGTATAAAACAATGAATGAAAAAAATAAGGATATATTAAAAAAAAGCTCATGACTCAATAAAAGGTTATTATAGACAATGTTACTTAAATTTTAAAATTTAAATTTTTATAATGATTTAGAATTAATTTTCTTCTATAATTAATATGAAGAAATATTTTTTTCGAATTAATTTTTTCTATATCCAATTGAGGTTAGGAAAAGAATGATAAAATAAATTCAATGATGAACCCCAAAAAAAGAATAATGTGGATTTGGATGTAATAAAAATAGCTAGGTTATAAATGAAAATATTTGTTTAATTTTATAAATGAATTATATGTGTTTTTATATGATTCAAATGTAGAATTATGGGAAATTATTTTAATTAATGTTCATTCATTAATCCAGAATCATTAGGTTGTAAAATAAATTTTATTTATATAAATTCATCACATATGATACCCCTCAATACCTATATAAAATATACATTAGTACATAAAAATTACTATGATATCTTGATTACACCGAACATAACATGGGTAATAAAATTATTTTATACATAAATAGTATTTAGATAATCATTCGTTAAGAGATTCAACGATACATGGTATGTGGTTAATGGACATTCCTGACACATGAATCAATATCCAATTGTGTTTTTATCTTACAATCTATGTTACTTCAGTTTTTTGACATATGGGGATTAATAAAAATGATTTATTGAGGGATTATTGAAGTATATATATCTAGTTATGTTATAATTACTAAATTTATGATCTTATACATTTATAATGATGCACCGATATTTTTTAATAGTAATCTTTTAAAATTGTTTTACTGCATATTAGTTGGGTTTTAATTTTGGGAGTTTTGGTGTGAAATTGGTAAATTATAGAAGGATGATGGGAAGTGCATGATTTGAAAAAAGTGTTTCCAAACCATGAAAATCCAAATCGCGGGGATTCATATAGTTGGAATACACTGTTTCATATTATATTCACTCCTAAAAGTAACTGTATGAGCCTTAGGAGGAGGAAAAATGATAGGTACATTGTTAGGGAAAACTGTGCACCCTATACAGAAAACCATTCATATAGAAATTTAAACCCCATAAAATAAATTAAAAAAAACCATAACCTCTGTCTTATATCAATGAACATCCCGAATCATCCTTAATTCATTTATAATGTTATTTGAGACTTACAAATGGATTCCATGTGCATAGAAGCACCATTATTGGAGATTCAATGATCCATTTTAATGGATTTACACCTCTCCCAGTAATATGTCTCATCACGGTTAGATTTCACCCTCTCTCCCCTCAATATCTCTTTATTTGAAGGGTTTTTTTCCTCTTTTATTGATGGATACAGATCTAGTCATCAATTAACCCTAGTCCAATCAATTTTGGATCTGGGTTTTAGATGTTGATATTGTTTTTCAATGTAAATGAAATGTTTCACTTTAATTTTTGTATTTCCATTAGTGAGTGTCCAACAACGATTATGAGGTAGGTTGTCAAAATTTCCAATCCCATAGCCTTGATTTAATATTGTGTTTGTAATGGTGAAATTTAAATTTCCTCAATTGGGATATTGTATCTGGAGTTTAATTATATTTAATTTAATTTCCATGTGATAATTTAGTTGTTTGAATATAGTGAAATTGTAAATTTATTGAATTTGATTAATTAATTAGAAAATTAATTAATTGAATGATGTGATTATGAAAATTATACAATATTTTAATGGTGGATATGGTCAATTAAATAGGATTTTTATATATGATAATTTATTATTTGGGGAATTGAATGATAATGGGAATAAAGGGATGTTCAGATTAATCTTGAATGGTTAATGGGTTATATGAGTAAATGTTAACAAATGGTTTAATGAATCGTTGTTTATTTTATTCTATGTGATTAATGTAATGTGTTATTAATGAATTGAAAATTGAAATGGTATAACATGTTGTGAAATTTTTATATTGTGGTTAATTTTAATGTCACTATTTTTTCAAAGGGTACACTATATACGTTAGAATACATGATATGCCACATTGAGATTAAACAGACAACTAAATATTATTATTTAAATGTCACAGTTAAACTAGAAATTAGAAAAGTATGAATGAATAGTATTAATTGAAATATGAAAATATGGTTTACATATCTATAATTAATTTTTTAGTGACCAATTAATTATCAATGAATGTAAAATAGTTTTTAAAATAAAACGAAATGTGTTTTCTGAGAAACTATTTAAATGAAAACAAGTGTATTTAAAACCAACAAATAAAAAAATAACCTTTCATATATTACATTATTGATATATATATATATAATATTTAATATAATGTCTAATATCCATCTAAATATTTCTCTTAACATGATATAAGAACAAATCCAATTTAGAATAAAAGATGTATTTTTCAAAAAAATACATTTTTTCTACCTTTTAATAGAGAACCTATTTTAAATATAGTTATGGAAAATTAAAAAAGTTATATTTGTAAAATAAAATTATTATTTTATACTTGTTTATCAAAATTAACTTTGTTTTTCATTTAGTATAATTTTCTAATTATATTATCATTTTCATTAATAGTGAACAAACAATGGATGTAAATTTGAAACAATATTTTTGATAGGATTTATTTATATTTTTAAATTTTATATTTTAATTGTTCGGAAATATAATTAAATAATTTATTTATCATTTAATCTATTTTAGTTTAGTGGAATAAATTTCTCTTTGAAATTTATATAAAACCATTGTGTTCTATGTGATCATTTTTACTTTATAAACCCATTTTTTATTCCTTTAATAGGAATAATTTATTATTAATTTATAAATATTATTTTTTTGTATATTAAAAAATAGAATCAATATTTATAATCTTAATTTAAAAACTATTTAAATAGTACCATTTTAATTTTGGGTATTATGAATAATAACTTTAGTATTGCTTTTTATTACTATGGTTTATGGTAAATCAGGTAATTATTGGTAATTATAATTTTATAACTTATATAAATTAACCAAAAGCTTTTCGTAAATTCATTGTATTAATTTTTTTCATCCATAATATTAATTTTTTTCTATGTTATATCCTTTGGAATCCATTAGGTTGTGAGTATGACATTTATATTTTTACACTCAAGGAAAATCCAGCTTCATCACACCCTTTTTTTAACAAGTAGAATATTTTTCATATGGGGTTATATGAGGGATATTTTATGCTATAAGTATTATTTATAATTATAACATAATCACCTAAATCATGGTAAATTATTTATAATTTTGAAGAAGTAAATAATAAAATTTAATAGTGACACAATGATGATGCAATAATTACTTAATTAATGAAGGAATAAAAATTTTTTATTAAAAATATTAATATAAATAAATTTTTTTTATAATTTAGGTCAGAAAATAATATTATAAATTACATTTAAATTTTAGGGGGGAGTTAATAGTGTATTTTCAATGATAACATGTTGTTATGGTATTTTAGAAGATTAAAATAATGAATAGTATCAAAATTAACATTAATGATATTTTAAAATAAATTATATTTTATTAAATATGATATAATTCATAAAATTATACAATTAGACCAAATTATGGGTATGAGCCCTAAAATTACATAAATTACTGATTTACTGGTCTTTTTGCATTTTATAGTTATAATTTTAACCAGTAACTTGTATGTTACATGATATCAAATGAAGAATTAATAAGGGTTAAAATAAAAAGATATGGATTAAAAAATAGTCCAAATGTATAAATTTCATTGGATGAATTTCATTTGATACAATATCATAATATATTATTTTTAAATCAATTTGAAAATTTTTGAATTTGGTAGTTAATTTATATTAATTTAATAATTTGGATAATTCCATGAGTGTTGCTCCCCTCCCTTATAAAATGGATCCCATTTTTCTCATTTACTCACACATAAAAACCCATTTAGTTCAGACTATATATAATAAATAATCTTACTAAAATCCCACTCCACATTTTAGAGTCCATATTTTGGGTAGAGTGACCTACTTAGACCTGTTATGGCGTTAATCAATGGTGATAATTCATAGAAGAGTTATCATATTTAATTAAGTATTTATATTTTATTTCTTCATACAAATAGATGAAATTTTATTCCACCACGATCTAAAAATAAATTTAGTGTCATAAATATAATTAGATGTTATTATGTTAATATAATCATGTAAATCCATCACCACTTCAATTAAATTGGAAAATAATGGTTGTTACTGTGTATAAAGAACTACCACCTCATGAATAGATATAATTAGTTTTCCATTTCCATCACTATATAATTATTATAATTATGTAATTAAAATATATATATAGTTTTAATGACATATTTATTATTATTAAAAGATAATATACCATTTTAACTATTCCAGGCACATAAAAATGATAACACTGTTCATGCATACGTGGGAAGAATCACCTTCACGATTTGATGTAATTATGTTTTCACCCCCACATAACATGAATTATATATATATGTTTTTTAAAAAATTTAATAAGAAATTAATTATATTTTGATAATTCTAGAATTTTAAAAATATACGTAACATCATTCCATAATGATCATAGAAAAATGGGAATGTTACTCATGTGTACGTACGACTTACTGTATCCTTGATTATAACATAGTTCATTTATTATATCAAAATTAAATGGATGTATTTTAAAGAATAATTTTTTGGAAAAGGTTTTTTAAAATTTTGGAATATTTTTCTTGAGATGATGGAATTATTACAATTTTGACTATTGAGATTATACCTATTCTATTTTGGACTAAAGTGCGGAATATTGTCAAAATATCTGAAAATAACATTAAGAATTAAGTAATTTTTACAACATGATATTAATTTATATAAAATAAATAATAAACATAAAATTAGTTTAAAATATAGTTAATAATTAAATAAAATTATTATTCATGAAATTATAGGACATATATGATGAATCAGACTCAAATTTAAGGACTTTTCCTCAATCTCCTTTTATTGAGGAATATCTCGTTATAAATCCCCTTTTTGGTCATATAAGGTGTATATATAACCCTTTTGAAAATTTATATCATTAATTACAATTATATAACTATATCTAAGTATTTTTTTTAATGTTAATCTTTAATTATTTTTATTCTAGTATTTTCATGTGATAAGGGACTCTTTAACTAAAACATCATTTTAAATGTTTTCAAGATTTATTCTCCTAAATAATTATCATGCGTGTCATTGAATTCAAAGTGGTTTTTATGGATTTCATTATATGGACATGAATGGTTTAATATTTTTTCATATGTCTTATGTTTTTTAAGTAAAAAAATATTTCATGATGAAATTATGGAAGATGTGTCTCAAAGAAATATTGTTTTATAGAGGGTTTCCTTTGGTGAAAAAATGCATACTGATTATAAGTATCCCCTTGTAATTTATGGGTATAAATTTTAATTTTTTTCCTAAATATCTAAAAAATAAACATAAATTATCATGAAATGTCAATTTTAGATCAAAAACACTAGAATAATTTATGTTTAAGGTAGGGTCCTTATAATTGGTATCAATGGATTGTTTTGAAAACATTGGAGATTATGATGTCTTTTTAAGATTTAGGGATATCAACATGGGTTAATAAATTTATGTTTGATCATAATTTAATGATATTTGAAACCCATTTTATTGATTTATGTTATAATATATTGGGGTGATAAACAGTATTTTTTGAGACATTCATTTTTGAGGTAATTATGAGGTATTTCATTTGCAATAGAAAATGAATTTTTTGAGATAAAAATTGATGATAAATAATATTAAATTTATTTTTGAGGATGTTTCCATGGTTTCTATATTTTTATATTTTTTATACAAATATAGTTTTTGAAAAAGGATAACCCATAGATGAGTGACAACCCCTCATCTCCGGTAAGGCCATGTGTTTTAAACTCATAACTGAAGGGCAAAAGGGTACAAAAACGTCCACTTTCCTACATAATGTCCCAGTTAGTATGAAATAATATTTTATATTTAAATATTTTTATAGGTGATGAATAAGTTCATTATTGAAGTTATCTGTTATAGAATAGAAAACATTGAGAATGGAAAATGATTTTCTAATTAATTGAATAATGTTATTTTGGAAGAAGCTCACTACTTTGGGATCTATATATAATAAAGGTAAATAGAATAATATGGGTTTTTTATGATAAGTAATCCTTTAATTATATTGTGGAATAAAATATGATTTTTTAGTGGATTATGGTGATTCATGTTATTTGTGAAATGGTTAGCATATCATGATTATTAGGGAAATTGATTTTGGTATAAGACTTCATGAGTATTTCATGTTCCTTAGAGATAATTATTACAATAAATCATAGAAGACTATGTGATCATATAATTTTAGATTTGGGGTTTCAATATTAGTTTGGGATAATGTATTTCATTTTTAGGAACATTAATTATCAAATGGATTTTGTTGATCTTTTGGAACCAGGGTTGAATTTTGATTACTAAATGTATATTCTCCATCTTATATGGTTTTTTTTATTTTGGGGGATTGTTTAATTATATCCTAAAAATTTTATTATCAATTAAATAATCACTGTATAGAAATACATATTTAATTTTTTTGGATTATATGATTATATAGATGTTGATTATAGTGCTTCAAGAATGATAAATTAATCTTGAATACTAATTATTTCAAGAAAAAAGATGAGTCTAGGGTGGAAGTTTATGAATGGCTGAAACTATACTATTCAAGTAATATTGTTTAATTATTTTCTTAATTAAAGTGAGAAATAAATTCCTAAAATATTTAAAAGGTACAATGAAAAAACAATCATATTGGTTAAGTTTTATCAATGGTCTTTTGACCCATCAAATATTTATGGTTTTGTGATGGTTAGCTTTAACTTGTATATATTCTCTATCACTATCTATTAGTCTTTGAGTGTTATACTTCACATAAATTTTCAGGTTTTCCTATATTTAATCTTATTATGTGTTGTCTTAGCGGACTTTCATATATCCCTTAATTTCATTTAAATTGGATTGTTTTATTAATTCATTTTTTCTAATACAGGATTTGAATAATGATATTTTGAAATGTCAAAACGCTAGTTTTCAATTCGGAGTTCAAATTCTGAGGATAAAATTTATTAAAAGGGGTTAATGTAACATAAATATTTTTTATAAGGAGACACTAAATATGATTATATTCATTATACACCACATCAATCTTAAATAAAGAACAAAATATTATTATTTAAATGTTACCATTAAACTAGCCATTTGAGTTATATGAATGAATAGTATTAATTGAATTATGAAAATATGGTTTATAAATTTTTAATTTATATTTTAGTGACTAATTGATTAATGTTAATATAAAACCCTATTTAAAATAAAATGTGCTTTTTTTTCTAAAAAACAATTTAAATGCAGACGAGTGTGTTTAATACCGATAAATAAAAAAATCTCTCGTATTGGATTATATTAACTAATTTTAGTTATATATAATTTTAAATAAAAATTTTAACAACCATATTATGTGTTTTCAAGACATGATTTAAGAATAAATATAATTTTGTTATTAAAATAAGTATTTTTCAAAAAAGGCAGTTTGCCGCCTTCTGATGGAATATTTATTTGAAATAATGTTTGGAACTTTTATAAATTATATTTTAAATATATAAACATTTTATTTTAAATGAATGTATCAAAATTTACTATTGTTTAATTTTATGTATTTTTTTGATAAAATTCAATTTTTGATGAATAGTGAAAAATACCGCATTTTAATTGAAAGATACATTTACATGAAATTTATTGTTAGTGTTATATTGCATATTTTAATGGTTTTAAATTATAAATAAGTCATGTTTTTACCATTTAATCCTATTTATTAAATTCTAATCAATTTCATTTTTAAATTTGATATAAAAACATTGTGAACTTTGGATCGTTTTTAAATTATAAACTTTTTTTTTTGTTCTGTTAATAAGAATATTGTTTAATTAATTTCTTCCAATTATTTGGTTCTAATTTTTAAAAATGGAATCTAAATTCTAAATCATATTTTAAAATTAATGTAAATAAACCCATTTTATTTATGGAAATTCTGAATTGTAACTTTTTAAATATTGTTTATTATATCTGTTAAGGTAAAATCATGTAATTAAAGGAAAAAATAATATTATAACTAATTTAAATTACCCAAAAACATGGACTAATATCAAGTGATGAGTGTGTATCATAATTAACATTCATTTTTTATAATTTATTTTCTTTTGAATCCTATTGAGTATGGGTATGATGTTGATGTTATTATATTCAAAGAAAAGTCAATATTGTCACTCTTGTTTTTAAAAAGTAAAATACTTTTAATATGGGGTTATATAAGGGATAAGCTCGAATATAAATAGTATATATAATGATCAAATTTTTACCGAAATTATGATTATTTATTTATAATTTTTATAAAATAAATATATAAATGAAATGGTGACGCAATAGTGATGCAATAATTAGTTAATTAATGAAGGACTGAAATAAAAGGTATTAAAAATATTAAATTAAATATAATTTTATATGATTTATGTAATCCAATAATTTTAGTTATTACTTTTACAAGTGAATGATATGTGTATAGAGTTTTTTCACTAATATCAAGTTGTTATGATATTTATTAAATGTCAAATAATGAATAATTTCAAAATTGACATTAATGATATTTTAAAATTAATAATATTTTACTAATGATATTAAAATCATTAAAAAATATACATACACAAAATTATCAGTATAAGTCATAAATTGACAAAAATTACTCATTTATTTGTCTTTTAAAATTTTATTTTATTTATATTAACCCTCAAATTGGAAATTATATGATATCACGGTATGAATTAATAACGATTAAAAGAAAATCATAAGGAATTCAAAAAATTAAAAAAAACATGAATAATATTAATTGTATGAATTTTATTCATCCAAAAATAATAACATATTATAAATTAACCACTTGGTAACCATTTTAATTAGAAAATTAATTTATATTTAAATAATAATTTGAATAATTCCAAGAGTTCCCATCTCTTCTCATATAAATGGAACCCATTCTTCTCATTTAATCACAATTCAAAACCTATTTGATTCAGTATATATTTGATCAAAACAATTCCTAGAATGCATATCAACATTCCTTAGGCTGTATTATAGGCAGAACCCCCTTATTAGAGTTGTTAATGTGTAAATGATAGGAGATCAGATGAAGAAGGTGTATCATTTTTAATGAAGTGTTTCAATTTTATTTCTTCTTCAACAACATTCAAATGTTATTTTTTCATTATGAAATAATAACTCTTGTATCCTAAAAATACTATAATGTGATGATGTTTATATCATTACAAAAATACTTATCCGTATTAATCAAATGGGATAAGAATTATCATGTGTGTGTATAGTAAACTACTACCTCATGAACCGATATAATTTTTCCCATCACTCTCTCTCTGGACTGGTTAAAATGATGTAATTAAAGATTATATATAATTTTAATGACATATTTATTAGTATAAAAACATAATATATAATTGTTACCATTACATTCGAAAATAAATGTTAACAGTGATCGTGTGTACAAGTGAACTATCACCTTCACAAAGTGTTGTGATCCATTTTTTCACCACCACAACACATGAATTATATATAGAATAGAATTTGAATGATTAATATGATATTAATTATAACATTATAATTCTTTAAAGTAAAAATTATACTTACATTCTTTCCATAAATATCATTGAATAATGTAAACATTACTCATGGATATGTACATCATACCATCTCCATGACTTTAACATACTTCATTTTTCATATCAATATTAAATTTATAAATTAAAAAGATTAATTGATTTATAAATGTTATATCATGTCATAAATATTATTCAGAAGATTGTGGAATTACTAAAAGTTTTACTATTGACATCATACCAGTTTCATTTTGGATTCACGTACAAAATAGTATCATAAAATATACTATGAAATTTAATAATTAAGTTGTTGTTATGACATGATATTAACTGATATAAAAGGAATATTAAAATAAATGATGGTTCCCATGATTATAAATAATTTACAAAAGTTTACTATTTAGAAATGTAATGGACATACGTGATGAATCAAACTAATGGTAATAGACTTCATCTCAATCTCGTTTTAGTGAGTAATATATTGATTTTATGCATCTCTGTTATCATATAAAGTGATTATAAAACCCTTAATACACATTATATTAGTCATTAATATAATGTAATTATATTTAATGTTTTTAATTATACTCATTAATTATTATTATTTATGTTTTTTCTCAGGTGGTAAAAGACTCTTTAAAAGAAATTAATCCTTTTAACGGTTTATTATTTTAAATATTTCTCATTCATTTCCATGGATTCAAAATGTGTTTTTATTGATTTATTATATGGGCATAAAATTTTTAAAATATTTTTCACTAGTCCTTTGAATGGTAAGGTCAAACATGATGTCATGATAAATGTATTTGAAATGTGACTTGAAAAGAAGATGTGATTTTTAAGGGGTTCTTTTTGGTGGAATAAATGGATACTGAGAACATGTGTCCACATGTAATGTATGTTTCCAATTTGTAATAGTTTTTCATAATTAAATGATAAACTAAACTGAAAATATCCCCAAATGTAAATTCTAATTCAAATACACTATAATAAGTGTTGTTTATGCCTTGATTCTTATATTAATGTAGATTAACCATGTTAAATTTAAAATATGTGATATATTATGCTTGATTGATAAATGGGTTATGGGACACGTAATGATGCTTCCAATACTCATGGGTTCGTAACCAGGGAGTTTTTGGCCTAAATGAATTCATGTTATAATTATTGTAGGAAACAGGTTGATGCTTTAATATCCAACTCATGTGACTGATTTGTAATGGGTTTGGGAAAAAGGTGTATGCTTCAACAGCTCACCAATTTTATTGTTTGATTAATGGATTATGGGATGTAAAATGATGCTTAAAATACCCATGGGGTCCAATCTACGGTGTTCTATGTCAAAATATTATTCATTGGACTAATTTTCCATTAATATCAATATGAAGTAAAATAAAATATAAAATTAAAGGCTATGGAATAATGAAATGTAAATCCCTCTGTAATATGGATTTGAATCCATCACGAGATGAAGTAGGTATTTATGGGTTCAGTGTCTTCGTGAACCTAATGAAATTATATGGTTAATTAAAAAATGGTTAAATGTGATAACTAATTAATTATTTCTTTTCAATTTATTATTTTTAAATCTGTATACACTGTTATTGGATAGATATCTATTTAGACACCAACTGTTGTGGAATACTAAGTTACACACACACCCTATTTGGGATTCCAGACCGGTACCCGAATAGTCTGCTTGATTAAAGGACATTATAAGGCAATCATCACTATGTAACATGGATGAGTAAGGATAAAAACATGCATGAGGGAACTAAACAATGTTCCAGGACCCACTTGGGGGTTTCACTGTATTTTTTTGGTTTTTGTTTTGACACATGATAATTATTTGGGATGAAATATCTATTATTTTGTATTTGAATATTGTAATTTTCTGACATTCATCATTTGATACTTATTTTATTCTAGGCACGTTTATGCTATTTGGGATATTGGTTGTTTATTTTAATTAATTTTATTATTTCATAAAATTGTTATATTCTCCTTGTGTTATATATTTGACCATAGACTGTAGTCAAAAGCCTCTAATATAATGTGTGGCAGGCTTAAGGTAATGTAACTGATCGACTCAGTGGACTTGTGTGTGTTACCCAGGTCAGGATGTCACAAAGTGGTATGAGAGGGGTTTTCCATTGTTACTTTTACCTTAATATTTTGGAATGGAAGACAACCAATTAAAATTAGTTGATCCATGGACATGATCACATAAACTGGAGTAGCTAACCCATGTATGGTGGAAAACATAAGTACCCAAGTTAGGATTTTTTTTATTGATGTTTTTTGTTACAGTTAGATATTATTTCACCAATGTTGATTCACATGATGTGTGATGTTATCTATTTCTAATATTTCCTGATATATTTCATGTGTCCCAGTGTGTTTTCATCATTATATGCATTTAAGATTTATTGTGAAATGCATCTTTTTATGCATGTATAATCAAGAAAGATTTTTTTGGGTTATATTTATGGAATTGAAATGATTTTCTTAGATTGTGTAATATAATTAAAACATTTCCCTCATATGAAAATTTATTGTTTTAAATGATGAAAAATGAATAAAATTGAAATGTATAAATGAAATTCAAATGAGATATATGGTTAATGAAAATGTGTTTACCCTTTGTAAACCATGCTCTCTATTTAATATGGTTAATGGTAGGGATAGTGCCTTAGTTGTTAACATGTGAAGGAAAAGTGGGATGACTATTTATGGATTAATGTGCATTCAACTTGTTAAATGTGTTAATGTTGTGTAATGTATCCCAAGACATTTGTTGGTAATTGTAGAGATATTCCCCCACAATGATTCTTATTGATAGGAAGACATGATGTCATGGGTAGAAATGATCATCCAACCCTAGAACCCAAGGCACTTATATTGTCGGGTGAGGGAGTTGGAGAGATGTTTTTTAAGAAAAAAGATCAAATTATGTAGTTTATAGAAAAAGACTTTATTGTGTTTTCGAAGAGTATGCTACAAATGAATCAGGAGTCCCATATGAAACACCCATCAAAATTTACAAGAGAGGATGGATCTGAGGGAGCTGATTTCTAGATTGAGTATATATAGATGATTCATGAACACATGGTGAATCCTACTCAGAAAAGACTCAAAATTTCTACTTATATATTACATGGACATGCGAAGCATTGGTGGTACATAGAGGATCAAGATAGATATAGGGGAAGTATGGAGTGGATGAAAATTCATAATAAGTTATTGAATAAATTTTACTATGAGATGCTTATAAAATATAGATTAGGAATGTTTTCATGTCGAATTAAGGGAAAATGTTTGTGATGCACTATGCTAGATGATTCAAATATTTTTTTTTCTTTTCTATATAATTTTTTGGATATGATGGGACCATGGAAAAATAGTTTTAGGATGGGATTAAATATGATATTTAGTCCCATGTGAATATATTTTATGTGAAAATGTTTTTCTATGTTGTGAAATTGGTTCTCATTTCCAAGGAGAACATAATGGAGGATTCCAGTGGTGGAAAAGTGGTTTTGATTGGATGATTAGGATGAAACTATTTTGAGATTATAATATATCATGATGATAATTCCACTTGGTGTGATTGAAATAAGAGAAGCCTAAGGGAAGGGTTAGTCGCACAAGACTTTACCCTAGTGGCATGTCACCAATGTAGTAGGTCGGGTCACCTCTATAAGAATTTTCCCTTCCCACTAGTAGAGTGTAAATTTTTTATTATGATGGGACATATACATTTGTTATGTTGGAACACACAACATATGGGTAATTTTGGAGTAGAAAATTAGAACTAGATTGCAATAATGGGGTCTTTTGCACCATATTAGTCTGGTAGTTGGAGTTTTACTAGCAGTGGAGGTTTAGGAACTAAATGAGGATATTTTGGGGAAGAGAACTCAAATTATTTGAGTTGTTCAACATATAGGATGCATAATTCATCACATGTAATAGGAATTGGATAGTTTCGTGAAGATAAAACTACACTTTTGGATAGAGAGGTTGGATCGTCAGTAGTTAAAGGTGATATTCTTATAGATTCTGTGATATATAGTACCATATTTGATATTGGTCCGTCTCATTCCATTATATTTTAAAAAATTGTGAATGGTTTGTGCCTAGTGGTGGTGCCTGTGAGAATATTTATGATAATCGATACACATTTGGGTGTATGGTCGAGAGACATATTTTATTCAAATGGTATTTTATCATGGTTGTTTTATATATTTCCTTTGGATTCTTTACATTTTAGATATTTCAAAAATTTACACAATTATGGATATAAACTTATTAGTTGAATATAGAGCATGTATTTATTTTTACCATAAGAGAATGAATTTTATGTCTCATGAGGGTGAAAATTATATTCAACATGGTGAGTTTGATAACTTGGAGGGATATGACGGGCTAGTTCATCCACAACATGTGGATCTCACCACCCGGGATTCTAGTATTTTTCTAGATGATGGGGGTGTAATGAATGATTTATTTCCAAACGTAGTGGATAGGTTCCATGTCATGTTTCAGAAGAACATATTAGGTTTTCCACCTGAGAGGGACATGGAATTTATAATTGAGATCATGATAGTAGATGATCTAGTTTTTATTCAACCATATAGAAATGTACCAATAGAGATTCAAGAGAATAAGACTTAGTTGGAAGAGTTGATAGACAAGGTTTTTATCTATATGAGTAGTTTACTTTAGAGTTATGTAGTCTTGTATTATAATAATGATGATATAAATTTCTCTTATGTATTGACTATCAGATATCGGACCTGATGACTATAATGAACAAATATCCCCTTCTACATATTGATGATCTATTTGACTAGATGAGTGGATCTTCTGTTTTCTCCATGATTGAATTCAGATCAACGTGTCATCATTTGAGATTAAGACTGTGTCATATACCTCAAACTGATTTTAGAAGTATGTATAATGTATAATAGTTTTTTGTTATTCTGTTCAGGTTAATGAATTCACTATGAGTGTTTATGGCCTTGATGAACTGAGTCACCTATCCATACATTGATCAGTTAGTTGGTGTGTTTGTGGATGGGATCTTTGTGTTCTCCAATACTCATGAATATCATTCCCAACATGTGTAAATCATCCAATATACACTGAGATAACATTATCTATATGCTAATATATCTTGGTACTAATTATTTATTGATTATGTAAATTTCTTATATCACGCCATCTTAGAAGGAATTGTGTTAGTGGTCATAGAGAAAGTGAAAGCATTTGTTTCTAGGGAGAAACACATGAAAAATTATGATATTCTTTGATTAATGGGGTTTGGAGTATATTATCGTTGGTTCATCCAAAACTTTTCCCATTTTGAAGAACCTCTTTCAACTTTTCCAGGAAGGGGACGATGTTTGAATGGTCTGGAGCATGTGAGAATTATTTCCCGGTGTTGAATAAGATCTTCACTACCGCACCAATCTTGACCCTACCCATTACATGGGGGAGAATACATTGATTGTTTATGAATCAGGTGTGGGTTTTGGAGAAATGAAGATGTAGGGGGATCAAGTTGTTGTCTATGGGTCATGAATGCTGAGGCCACATGAAAATAACTACCCTACACCTAACCTAGAGTGGGATTTAGTTGTTTATTCTTGGAAGTGTCAGTGGAATTATCTGTTGGGTGAGTGGTTTACTCTATATACCAATTTGAAGAGATAAAATTATATCTTTTCATAGTGTAATTTAAATCTACATAATAATGGTGATTTGAATATATGTAGTATATTGATTTTGAGTTGGGATATATTCTAGGTAATGGAAATAGTGTTTCTGACAAATTGGGATGGAAAAAATATACTAATGAATTTCAAGAGTCTAGTTATGATAAGAATATAATCAATTTTCTTGATGAGATGGATGTTGTGGCATTGGAGGGTCCTGTGTAGATGAATCTCATATCAATTTCAGTGGAGTATACACTTTTGATCTAGCTAATCAAGTGGCGGTATAAGGATTAGATGTTTTTGACCATGAAGGAATCACTTGAAGGAATAGATTCACTTTCTTATTGGACTAAAGATGTCGATGAGATCATATAGATTTGAAATCATAATTTTTTATTCATATATGCAAGAAGACATGTTTTTTTTATTTTCATAACATCAATTTGGATATGTATTCGAGTTTGAAATTTTTCCCATGACGTACATCGAAAATATTGGTTGTCATGAATGAAAAAGGAGATTACAGGGTTTGTGAAGCAATACTACAACTATCATTAGGTGATAGATGAGCATAAATGTGTAGGTGGTTTACTATAGAAATTTCTCATTTCAAAATGGATGTGGGATGACATTACTATGGTCTTTTTGGTGGATCTTCCATGGATCCCCTAGAATAACGATTCTATTTGGGTGGTTATGGACCAAATGATGAGAGTAGCGCTATTATTGCCTATATGTGGGACATTATCATTGGATCAGTTGGAATATATATGGTTTGGAGATAGTTCATATGCATGTGGTTCCATATATTATTATTTCAGACCATGAATTAAATTATAATTCACAATTATGGCATGGTTTGTAGAAGGAAATTGATACATTGATATTGAATTGTATGGCCTTTCACCCAATGATATATGGATAGTTAGAGTGTACTATTCACGTTCCTAAGAATTTAATACATATATGTGTCATATATTTCAGTGGGTTTTTGGAGAAGCACTTAGGACTCGTTGAGTTCACCCATAAAAATATTTATTAGGAGAATATTTTGAGGGAAACATAGAAGTCAATTTATGGACATCCATGAAAATCCCCTATATATTGGATAAAGACAGGTGAGTTGGAGCTGTTGGGATGGAGTTTGGGGCAGGGGTCATCGGGGAATGTCCGGATGATTTGAAAGTATATGAATTTCTATCAGAGTAGACATAATTTACATTTTTATATATGTTGAGAACCCCTTGAGTTTATATTGGGTGATCATTTGTTCTGTTGGGTGTCCCCATGATTGGGTCACTATTGGATTCAGGTATAGGGCATGTAAGAACCTCAGTTTTATAGGATTTTTTAGATTGTGGGGAGAATTTTGAAATAGAATACCAATTTTATCTTACAATAAGGTATAGTGATATGGTTTATTTTTCGTGTGTCAAAAATATTGGTTGTGTTAGCATGACCCTTCTCATCTGATTGATTTTGATTATATAGATATTGAGACTGGTGCATCCTTTGAAGTGAATCTTATAGGTGTTTTGGATCGTAGTGAGGAAGTGTTTTGTTGAAAAAAGATCATAAGAAATAATGTATTTCATAATCATTTTCATGTTGACGATGAATCTTGGGATAGAGAAAATTATATGCAGGCTAAATGTCCTGATCGTTTTACCTCATAATCATGATATGTTTGGGATTATAGCTTTATCATGAGCTATTATATGGTTGTGATATTGTAAGATCCTGACCCTTTCAAGTTATTTATCGTGCTTGATTTCAATAACCCTTTTACGCTTATTTTACTGTATCTTTTTTGGGTTTCAATTTTAGTATTCATGAGGTGAAATTGGTGAATTTGGAAAGAAGAGGGGTACTGCATGTTTGGCCCATATTTTTCCCAAACTGTGTACCCATGCCAACATACTATATGAACCCAATTAGAGGGGATTCACATGGTTGGTGCACAATTTTTAAAACTATTTACTTCATATAAGAGACAATATAACCCATGAGATTCAGTGCATGTTTAGGCACACAATTATTAAAAACCATGCACCTTATACAGGAACCAGTTCACATGGAAAATTGAACAATTAAAAATTATCTAAAAAATTCATGATCTACTATATTATACCCCAAAACACCCCAACTCAAACCTAACCAATATAAATAATTTATAGAGGCTATTTGAGGGATTAAAAAGAATTTAAAACCCTATTCATGATGAATCAATGATCTGTTTGAATGGGTATACACCTCTCCCTATAAGAGATCTCATCCTGATTAGTTTTCTCCCTCCCTCATGTCTTTCTCTCATCTTTGGATTCTTTATTTTACTCTATTGGTGATGAATCTATATTTATGTTTTAATAGATCATAATTTGAAAAATTTTGGTTCTAGTTTTTTGATATAGATCTCATTCATCATTGAGAAATTAAACATTTTACTTCAATTTGGGGGGTTTCTATTGGAGAGTGTTCATCAACGATCCAGAGGTAGGTGGTATAAATTGAATATACCATATTCCTGATTTCATTAAATGAATATAACATTCTAATATCAATTTACATGATTGGGAAAATGAATCTATAAATTATTATATTAAATTGAATTTCAATTTATTAATTGAATGGGTTCAATTTGGGGAAATTTTAAATTTGGTGAATTAGATTAAATATTTGGTTTATTAATTAATGGAATGATTTGATTATGGAAATCAGGGGAGATTTGAATTTTTGATTCCATCAATTTAATGGGATTGTGTAATTAGTTAATTGTTGTGTTATGGTATTGATTAATAATGGTAATAAAGGTATGGTTTGATTATCATTGAAGAGATATTGGGTTTTGTGAATAAATGTTATCAATTTGTTTAATAATGAATTTTTTATATTATAACATGTGATTAAAGTAAATATTTAGGATTGGAATGAAAATTGAAATGGTATATCATGTTGTGAAATTTGGATAAGGATATAATTGTTGATTATTTTTTTAAAATTTGAATTATGTGGTATATTGTGACTGATTGATAATGGGTTGTGGGACACTGATTAATGCTTCAATTACCCATGTAATCCTAGACATGGAATTCTAGGCACAATTTCATGAATGTGATAATTATAGTGTGACATAGGCTGATACATGAAAATACCACTTGTGAGACTGATCGATAATGAATATGGGGCATGAATTGATGATTAAAATCCCCATGTATGTGATATTTTGGTAAATGGGTTGTGGGACACGAATTGATTCTTCAAATACCCATGGGGTCCTAGCCAAGGCATTATCAGACCAAAATTATTGGAATTGTTCTATGGTTCCAATTATCTTTTATATTAATTGAAATTAAATGGATAATGAAATTCAATGTAATTATGAAATGTAAATACCCATGTGATGTGGTCCACACTCTAACATGACCCAATGTTGCTATTGATGTTTTGTGTCTTCATGAACCCTGAGAAATGTTGTTAATTAAAGAACAATAAAATGTTATAAATATTTACTAATTTATTTCCGCTTTATTCTTTATACAACTACGTACACTATTGTTGACATGATATTATTTTAGACATTATAAGTGGTGGACTACAGGGTTTTACATAGAACTGAATCAAGAATCCTAATTAATACCCAAATAAAATTAATGTTTTAAAGATAGTATTAGGTAAAGAGACCTTTTATAGATTCATGAGTTGGGAGAGGGATGTAGACTTAGTGTTGGGATCCGTGTGGAGCTGGAAATGTATTTATATTGGATTTTCATTATGACACTTCACACATATTAATCATTAAATTTCTACTGTTTTGGATTTAGATATTGTATTCTGTTCTAAATCATCAAGTGGTATTGATATAAGTATAATTATGGTTATTTTCTTTTCGATATTGATTATTTATTTCTGTTGTTGTGCTTCTTTGATAATGTTCATATAGTCCCCCATGTAATATATTCAACCCTTATTCCAAGTTGAAAGGCTCTAGAATTCAAGGAGGAACACATGAGGTCACATAACAGACTGGATATGGGAAAGAGTGTGTGGAACCATGTTCAGAACATCACACTAAAATGTTATATGTTGAAGGATTAAAAAATAATTTTTATATCTTAATTATTTGATTAATAACTAGATTTTGAATTTGATGATAATAAATTTTTATTTTTCAACAATGATATAGATTATTTTAACAAAATTGTAATGACAATATCTATTCTATTTATTTTTATGTTCAATCTAAAATACTTTTGTGTCATTAATTAATATAAACTATTATATCTAACAACATAAGAGGACTAGAGATGTCGAATTTAATATCATATACATGCTTATAAGGAATTAAAATGTGTGACAACTACATGATTTGGAAATTAGTGTCATTGTTTTATTCATTTTTGAAAGATAAAAACATAGAGTAAGTATTAAATCATCTTATATTGTTAAATATATTATAAAATTAGTTATTATTAATTTATAATTATTTTTTCCTATTCACATTTTTATTTTAGTTGATTGGAAATAAATATTTGTGATTTTTGAAGATTTAAGTTGATATACATGAACATTTATTTTATCTCAAAATGAGATACATTATCCAAATTTATTACCATTTTTTTCTAAATAAATAATATTAAATAATTATTTATGATATAAGTGAAAATAGAAGAAATTTATTTAATCTTTATTTTGAGAAATTATATAATGAAAATTATTATTTTTATAAATATAAAGCTCTTTATAAACTATGGAAAAATGTTGTTGAAGAAAGGAAGAATAAAACTATAAGAGAAATGGATTGAAAAATGTAAAAGGTAAAAAATTTACTTAAATATTATTGGGATCAATATTCTCAATCATATTTCTAATTTTAAATAGATTAATAAATATATATTTTTGACTATAAATGACATAAAAGTTTTTTAAATTAAAGAAAACTGATTTGGGATTTTCACTTTTTTTGGGATAAATTTCATTAATTTTATATATTATGGATATTTCATATTAACATTATTCTAAAATTGATACATGAATTTTTCTAGTGTATTATAAAAATTTTAAATCATATATAGTATATACTTTAGGGACTATTCACGTAAAATTATCTTTTCATGTTAATTTTTATAAAGATAATCTTAATGATAGTTTAGATTTAGAGAACATTAATGATGATTTTAGAGAGTTTAACTCTATTGAAGAAAAACATCAGGACAATGATATTTATTTTGAGGGGGATCATACACCATCTTTACGAGGGAGGCTATGTTATCTTGAATATAGTAGAACAACAATTCAAAACTAATATCTATTGATTTATTTCAAAATAAATGCAGCATATACAAGAAGAACAACCACATGTCGTGTAATTGAAACATTCTAAAAGAAAGAACAAGGAAAAGAATGATTTACATGATTTAGTCCCATTGGGACCTATGTTCATGAAAATAAATCCACCCAAAGACACTTTTCCTATTAATGTTCAATGAAAACAGAACCAAATTACATGATACAATATAATCCAACTAAAATAATGCAAAAAAATACAAAAGGAATCAACGACCAATAGGCAGTAAAAAAAGAAAAAAAGTTCGTATGTAAGAAATATGATAAATTAGGATAGATTGAACATTAAATTTCAGCCAAGAACGTTCAGTCACATGGATATCTTCAATACCTATAAATTTTTGACACAATGTATCTGATTGAAATCAACATAGGAGGGTATCACTGGATGTAGAGATATGTTCTTATGATTTCAAGGATGGATGTAATTATTAATTGAGGAAGGGTGTGGATGAGCATAACTCGGAACTGTGCACTAGTGGTGTGAAGGGATGTCAAAAGGCCAAAGATTGAATACTCCGATGAGTATGATAGCACCACTAGAAGCAAGACGAAATCCAAGGTCGATTATTCTCAACAAAAGTTAGAGAAAAAAGAGATCTAATCTCTATCTCAAATAAACTGATAGACAGAGGGTTGTGAAAACCCATGAATACCACAAGAATGGACTAAAAGCTTTACTCAAACTATTCATAGGGTTTTTATCTGTGTGTTTGTTATTGACACAAGAAATTATTTATTCTATAATATCTCTAATGAAGTGTAATATAATATCTATGTGTTTTTAATTTTCATCAAAAGAATAATTTAATATATAAAAGAAGTGTTGATTGACTATCGAAATATATACATTAATAATAAAACTAAAATGTATAAGTTCTGAAAACCAGAATTTCAACCATATGGATTTCATTAATACCTTGTTAAGGGAAATTAACTTGAATTCCATTGTTGATAAGGAATCCATGGATTTTGTGTTTCACTTCAATGAAATGGGGCACCACATGTAGTCATAACATATCTAGCCAATGATTTTATTATGTTAACATTAACTGAATAATTAGCATCTATATACCCCAAAAAAATTCAGAAGCATCAATATTTTCACCATAACACAAAGATAAATTATAACTAGATGGGACATATAAAAGGGGGAATTTAGGAGAATTCTATGGTGTCTCCCTTGGTGTGGACATAAATCAATATAAGTTGTATATTTAAAAGGAAATGTTTGGTCTACTGGAATTCATATAGTACATTATTCTGAAATAAATACTTACAGAAGGTATTTTTGAGAAAAATTGAACACCATAATCATTAGGGGGTGCTTATATAAAATTCCATTTAATGTGTTCTCCAATAGGTAGATTTATTGGTATGAGATATTCAAACATGTTTCTCTTTAGGATTATTAAAATATAAGCATGATCAGAAAAGTAAAAAAAATTACTTGGTATATATCTATTGATCTCAAAACATAATAACTTCTTAGTTTCATCAATGTATATCATTTAAAATGTTCCATTTAATTTAGATTTAAAAGAACTAATTAAACTCACATTTTTACATATGACTAGAATGTCTTCAATGTAATGAAGTAGGTAAATAATGAAATTTTGAGTTGATTTAATGTAGATGGATGCATTATATAGGCTCAAGGTACATTTTTATCAACCTTAAAATAATTAAATTTCTTATACCATTTACTAGAAACATTATTTAAACCATATAATGATTTATTTAATTAGAATACACAGTTTCAGTTTTGATAATTTTAATAACCATCAAGAGGCTTCATAATAATTTTATCATTTAAATATTCTTCTAAGAAGTATTTTTTGACATCTAATTATTCAATGATTAGATAATTATAGGTGAAAATGGATAGTGAGGTCCTAATAGAAGAGTTCTTTACAATAGTGGATAAAAATTCACCATAGTCAATGCAATATCTATGAAGGAAACCATTAGAGATTATCCTATATTTATATTTAATTTTCTATCCCTTGGTGTTATCCTCAGTTTTTTTAAATAAAATCTGAACATATCACCGTATCAGTATGTTATTTGTTTACAATGGTATAGATGTTGTTTTTTCAAAGATATTGCGTATTATCATCCATGGAAAAGAACCAATATTTTAAGACTTTATAACTTAAATATTTCATGTATGATTGAGGATCATAAACAATGGGATACTCGACCAAATGAAAGGCATATGTATTCATATGACACTAGCTAAACTGGGTAGGAGTTATTTGGACGTTCTTTTTTCTCTCCCAAGTTAATTGATAGTACATGTTATTCAGAGAATGTATAGACTAAGAATATGAAATAGAAGACTTAGGATCAGCCATATCAATGGGATGTGGGGAAAGTGGAGTTGGCTGAAAATCAGACTCAAAATTAGATGGTGGCTCATATTACGTAGCGCTTTCAAGGTCTTTATCCCTATAGGTATATGTGAAATCCTTATTTTTTTAGTGAATATGATTTTTGGAAGACTATATCCCAACTTGAGATGCACATAAGGTATCTTAGTTTTTCATCCTAGAAATTATATACCTTAACTCCCTTATAATAACCAACCAATATGCATTTGATTGATATTGGTTATAATTTATCTATCCTGATGCGAGCAAAGGCCAAATAAGTAAATAATATTTTATATGAGTTAAAAGGGGTCTTACCAGTAAAAAACTATTTAGGTTTTTTGAATTGATTTGTAGATGATGGGAACATATTAATAATGTAAAATACTGCGCTAGTGGCCTTAGACCAATAAGGATTTCAGGAGCCCAAAGCATGGAAGAATGATCTAGACTCATTCTGGGATGTTCATATTCATCCTCTCTGTATGTACATTCAATTGGGGAGTTTCCAGAAAATTCATATTCCTTTTAGTTCCTTCATACTAACAAAACTAAATGAAATATGTAGACAGATATTCTATCCCAATGTTAGTTCTCATGGTTTTGATTTTAATACATGTTTTATGTTCAATTGAAGAATTATATATTTTTATGGTGCGGAAAACATGATATTTATTATTTTATATTTAAATACAATCATTCATGGAGAATTCATATTTAAAGGTGAGATAATAGTTTCCTCCACACTGAGTTATGGTCCTATATGTCCCCCAAAAAATCGAACAGATGTATTCATGTGGGATGTCAGCTTTGAAGGATGGCCTATTAAACCTCACCCTATTGGCTTTACTCATCAGAAAATACTCTCAGAATGGAATATTTTGAGGTGTGATTTCTCTCATCAACTGTTTTTGTTGAGTTCCTTGAATACTTTTGTGATAATATGCTACCAATATCCTATTCTGTAGAAAATTATTTCTAGTGTTTGTGTTGTATACACTATAAAATTACCTTGAATGGGTATTTCAATTAAAAACATAAAAACCATTGGAAAAGGATCACTTAATTTTGGTGACTTATCATTTAAAGATTAGGAGACAGCCTGTTTCAGATCTAAAAGTGAACTATTTTTATATAAGACCCCTATGTTGAATAACATTCTCTGAAGGTTGGGGACCCACCTTAAATAATGTAATATGATAATAGAGTGATAAATTAATTCTATATTAACAGAACATATTTCCTCAACTTTTCACCTCTTATTATTTCCTAAGAGAACATTTCCATCTACCTTTTAGACAAGTTCTAGAAATGAATATCTATTAAAAAACATACAAAAGGATCATTCAATGTTAAGGACCCACTCTTAATTGAGTGTATAGATGGACACACTTATGAAATTAGCAGTTTCATATCCTTAGTGAACCAAAAAAGACTGATCTATAGGATGCTTGGATTCTTGATCATGTTTGAGTTTCATATTCTTTGGCTTAGTATTCCGTGTTTTTCCATAATTGAAATAATTAACCTTTATTCAATTGGTGTCATTTTTTGGTTTATGGTGTTTATTTTTCTTGTTTTTATCCACTGTAAATTGTTTCTTTTTTATCTTTTATTTGAGTTTTACCACTATAAAATATATGTTATTCTTCACCATTATCTCTCACTTTAGAGTGTAGAATTATATAGAGGAGGGTTGAATTAACCTATTCAAGTGTTAGTGATTATCTACCATACATCATGGTTCTGAATAAATAATATCGAGAGAAATTAAATAGATAATCTATTGATCCTCATCATATTAATTTACATTAATATTGTAGTGATATGACATCTATTAATTAAATTCATCAAGATGATATTTGATATAACTACCCTATATCATTCTAAAATTAAACATGTGATGTTTTTAATATAATCTACCAACTAGCGTAGTATTTATATACAATTTCTCTAACTCTAGGAAAATGGTGAAAATAATGGACTCAAATGAATCCTATCGTAGAAACATTGCTCCTAAATATAGTAATATTGATATTTTTTCTTTAACTAGAAAATCATGTGGGACATATATGCCTTGAGTAATTGTACAACTAGTCTCAGTTATATAGATAATTGGTTTCTTTGGAAAATAAAGGGAATCTATTATTCCATGATGTTAAAGAAAGGATCTCATATTTATTTTCCATATTTTAAAGTATTTATTTTCATCTAATTTCTTGATTTCATAAATAATCTTGTATATATTTACCCAAAAGGTAGAATTAGAGTTCTCATAGAGAATTACATGTATAAACCCTCAATAAGAGACAAATCCCTTGGGTAAACAATGCCTTGTTTATGGAATATTGAATAGAGAGAAACTATAATAGGATTTTGGTTTTATCCAATTAAATTAATACAACCAGGGAGTTTCCTGATTGATTTAGTTGTTAAATATATATATATATATATAATAGTAAACAAGTACCAAGAAAATTTCTAAACACTAATAGAAGATTGAAAACACAGTAACATAAAAATTGCAATACAATAGTATCATATTTGCAAAATAGGGTTAGTAAAAAAATTAAGGCAAAAAATAAAATCAAAGTGGCTCTAATACAAAATGTGAAGGAGGATATGTGTACTGGATAGTAGCATAACAAAAATGATGAATAAAGATCTATTGATTTACTTCCAGATCAATGAAGTGGATGTAAGAAGATTAACAAACATGTGAGAAAATTAATAAAACTAAAAGACAAGTAATGTAACGCAATGATTTATATGATTTGATACATTTGGGACCAATTTAAACAACATAAAACCCATCGATGTAGACATTTATTACTAATGATCAAATAAAACATAACCAGATTACAAGATTCATGAAAACATGACTAATAGAAAGCAACAAATACAGAATGAATCAATGAACAATAGAGAGAAAAAAATCTGTATGAACAAAAATAAATAAATCATAGAAATAGGGATGGATTGAAGATATATTTTCAAACATGATTTTTTAGCAATCTATATCACTTCATGCTCTACTCATCATCGACATTGTGGCTCCAATAGATGTTCTTGTTCGAGGGTCTCAATAGATGTAGAGTTTTTAAAGATAAAAGTTTTCCATCTATCGAAAAATATAAGAGATTATATCTTAATTAAAATATTATTAATCTATAATTATCCATTTTGGTATAATTATTTTCATTAACAAATTCCCTATATCAAAAAACATGAAGTTGTGACCAAAGAGATTCTTTATTTTGTTGTAACTTATTTTATAACTATTAGACAACATAGTTGTCATACAATTAAATAATGTAATAATACTTACCAAAAAAATATTGAAATTAATCATGGATGAGTTTTACTAATAAAACATGCCATTTATATTCGTTCTATTATGATCAAAACATTGATTTACATATGGTAATGTCAGTTTAAGAGTACCTATATATATAAATGGTAAATGAATAGTCAGATATTTTATTTTATGATAATACTATTTGAATAAATTTTTATATATTACCAATTATGTATACATATACCTTCTTCATATAATAGTTTACATGTCGTTTTTACTCATTCTAGAAGAATTTTTACAATATGAAATTTAATCCCTAAAGGTTTATTTATTAAAATCATGTTTGAGAGTTTTATAGTATACATAGTGTCTTATCTCATGATAGACGAAACAATTTTTTTATAGAAACATTTCCAATAATATCATCATTACGTGATACATAATTAGATTACAACAATTAAGGATTTTCTATATCTTATATTTTATATTCATCACTGATTGCGGATATAACAATTTAATGATTTATGTTTTAATTACTATTTTTTTGTTTTGAAATAAAATTACAAAATTCATTTGAATCATGGTATAATTCCTTTTTTTCATGTATATAAATATTTTTAAATGTTTTGGAAATACTCAAATAACCCACACATTATCATGAATCAATCTACAGAAAATTCTAATGTTTTGTGCTTCTACTTCTTGATTTAAGAATCGCACATTCCCAAATTATTGGAAATGAAAAATTAATTATTATAATGTTTCCACAATTATGTGGTTCTTATTTTTAGTTAAAAATATTTGAAGCATAATTACTTAATACGGAAGAATTATAAAATATATATTACACACAATGATGAATTTAGATGATGTATATGACTCTCCTTTCTTATTCATCAAATCATTGTAGATTCACTTCCAATGAAATTTATTTCCAAATATTAAATAGATATGATCTTATTCTTTGAAATTACCTTAAATATTTTGAATATTATAAGTATATTATATTGGTATATTACACTCAAAATTTGTTTTATACCATTCTACCCTACCTTCCCACTTAATCATCATAACAAGAGATGAACCATTGACCCCCATTCATTATCAAACTGGTAGTGGATATTAAAAATATTACTAAAAGATCATATATAAAATTCATTCTATAGTTATGTATGAATGAGAAGAAATATAGTGGTAAGGATGAAAATATGATATTAATTGATAATTACTTATCCAAATTTAATCTCAACATCACTAATTGATCAATGTAAATTTACTTTTTGAAGAATGGATTTTTTTTATAATTCACATATTCTTCTTTACATTGGTATAATTTAGTGACAATATCATTTATCTCAATCATATAATTATTCTTCTAAATTTATAAAAGACTATTTTATAATTATATTACACCTTCAAGGGACAAAACATTAATGATATGATGTTAAAATGGACTTTCAATGGGTGATGAACTAGGCCATGTACCTTGGTAACTCGATAACTGAGCTGACCCTGACATATCCTGAAGGGAATTAATGATCCCCATGGGTTGGTGACAAGCACCTGGAATAATAAAATTTGAATGTGGGAATGAATTTTCCACTAGTCTTAATGGAATTAAGATAATAAAGTCAATGTTAATATAAAAGAATCTCCATAGGGAAAAAATTACCATAATATAACAAGGAATAACAATCCCAATGTACTGAAAACCAGGTACCAAAAACAGGGGAAAAAACCCCAAGGTCCCTAAGGACATGACTCCATAAGTCCTATTCTCAACAGCCAGATCCACCTCTAATATATCCCTTCCCTTGTTTAAACATGGAATAATAAATTCTACAAACCCCTGAAGTAAAATGGATTGTGTAATCCTACATCAAGTAGGACACCAAAAAATATTCCTTAAGAGATGCCTAATATAGATTTTCCAACGAGAAGCTTTCAATTATAAATTTAATAATTTTTTTAAATTCAAGGTTATATTTAAAAAACATTTATTCAATTTCAAAATGATGGAAAATACATTTTTGAATAATAGGCATTACATTACAAGACATGGAATATTTCTAAAACAATGTCATAAAGAAAGTAATAATATAAATTAGATTATGTAAATCCAACAAAGGATTGTAAGGTAGTTTTACAACATTGGAATACATTTAAATCTTATATATAAATAAACAAGTGGGTAACATGGTCATCTTCCAAGTAGGTACAATAATATTAACTGGCAATAGGAATCTAAAATCTCTATGTGATCTTAGAAAAATAAGTATACTCCTGTTCCATTGACATTAAACAAAGGAGACTCATCACCCTCGCATCAAGGATATGACCCGCCGCAGGTATGGTTTTTAACATTGTTATATTGTAGAGTGTATCAAAATAACTCACCAACTAGCTATGGTTTTAATGTGATTTAACCAAATTGGGAAACTATTTTAAGACATCATAAAATACAGTTAAATAAATTAATTTCATATCAAAATTCTAATTTGTTCCATCTAAATCATAAATGGGTTTTAATTAAAAAAATATTTTGTTTTATGAAGATAAAACAACTATGTTTCTAACAATAAATTTTAATCCATTTTCAAAAGTTTAAAAACAATTCAAAACAAATTCTATCGTTTTCAATATTCATTTTCCACTATTAAATTCAAAATATTAATTGAAATAATTTCCATAAAATCCAAAATTTAAAATCAACAATTTAAATCATCCAACATCCATAAACCCACCCCAATTCAATAAAATTAGGGGTCTTCCAAATTTTCATGCCATGCCCATTTCAAATTTCCCAATTCACATGAATCATGTTTTATAAATTTAATTGAATGAACATGTTAGAAATTGAATTTAAATAAAAAATTGAAATAAATCATGAAATTTAGGAATAGTCAATTTTTCATAACGTGACAGAATCACCTACCTATTACCAAATCTCAAAACATTAAATGACACCTGTTACTGAGAATGAAGGTGAGGAAGACATCAAAACACAAGATAGAATCAAGATCCAACACCACAAGGCATAGATGCATCAATTTCAATATGATCTATTGACAACCCAAGAAAGGATAAGGATAGAAACACTAAGAAAGAGGGATAACACTTACCTTAAAAACACATTGTAATCATAAAAATTATCCAATTCCAAATGAAATGATTCAGAAGGTTTGGATTGGTTCGAGATCATCTAGGCAATGACATATGTTGAGGAAGTTTAGTTTAGATAGGAGGGAAAATAAATAACTATCTGAAATTCGTGTTTAAATATATATAGTCTGGATATTACATGACATGTAATCCCAACACTAGTCATCAACCATTTAAATTTCATAATAGTAGAAAAATGTGTCTCCTAAACATAAATTATGAAACATTAAATTAAAAATCGATCACTAATTCCATCATTATGTGTAGTGAAAACTCACAAAGTGTACCCATAATAGCGTGAATACTATCATGACTTCATTAATGGACCATCAAACAACATGTAGGACTATTACATGGATTTTAATCCACCGACAATCTGCATGAAAATTATAATTTAAGGGGAGAATCCAAAAAAACTATGACTTTGTCCAAATAGGTATCCTCCAATTAAAAACTCTACCATACCTCTTCAAATAGAAAGAAAAACTAATACATTTATTAAGGTGTACCTATCAAAACTATAACGGGATGTTACAACCTCCCCAATATAATAACATTTAATCCCTATAAATCCTTTGAAGAAGCTTCCATACAAAAAAGATGAGGGAACTAATCTCTCATTAGTGTCTCATGTTCCATGTCTTGTGATTACAAGAACCATGCTTCCACAACACACTAACCAATGATATCATCCTCCCATGAAGTACATTTTGTTTGTAATCAACTACCCTAACTGGCTTCTCAATCAATGATAAATTATGTTCAATCTCAACATTACTCTAGATCAAAATGTGACATGGATATGGGAGATAATTTCTTAGTTAAAATACTGGAAATACTTTATGTATCGATGTCAGCTATGGTGCGTGTTCCAAATAGTAAGAAACTCTCCCTACCAATACAACAAGCTCAAAATGTACCAAAAAACGTGGAACAAGATTCCCTTGAATCAAATGTCGTGAATGACCCAACCAGGGTGAAACATTCAAGAATACCTAATCACAAACTAAAAACTCCCAACTTCACAACATCTATCAACATATGACTTATATATGCTTTGCAATATCAGCATTCTTTGAAAAATTATCTAAATATTAGTTGTCTTCTATTTCACCATGCATGGTAAAACCATGGAACATTCACAAACCTCTAACTAGAACCACAAAGATATAAAAGTCAGACCATACAAGGACTTAATTGGATCCATCATAATCACATACTAGTATACCTTTTTATAAGTGAATTCAGATATTCCCATGTGATCATGAAAATACCTTATAATGTTGAGAACATAGGTGGGAATCATATCATCTAGAATCTGTATAGCACTTTTTGTCATGCAATATGACCGAAGATGGTAGGAAATTCTCAAATGAACCTATGATCCCAATACCTCTTGAAGGTCTCTTCAGAAGTTAGAAGTAAATAATGGATCCCTATCAGAGATGGTAACATATATAACTCCATTAAAATGAACAATATATCTCACCTAAGGAAATAAATACTCCTCAATGTAGGTTGTATCATTAATGGGTATAAAGTGAGACAACACGGTCATATTTTTGATCAAAACCCATATCATATTCTTATTTCTCTAGGTTCATTGAAAACCAACCAAAATGTCAATAGATATGTCATCCCACGTCTATGTATGGACTGGAAGTTTCTCCAGAAAACCAAATTGCATTTGATGCTTGGCCTTAACCTTTTATCATGTATTACAATGAGATACAAACTCAGTGATGTCTCTCCACATCCCCAGCCTCAAGAACATTAGTCACATATCATAGAAATTTTTTGTTCTTCTTGGGTGCACTAACAACTAGTAATTATGAAAATATTCAATCACATCCTTTTATGCTACAAAAGTAACAATGAAGTTATTCTGATAGCGTAGAACACCGTCATTGGAGAATGACATCTGGGAAACTATATCCCCAACAAAAATAGAGTCCCCAATTCTACGGAATTCATCATCAATATGATGATCATGAATAATCATCTTGAGTAGAGAATATGATGACTAAATGTTGGATAATGAAACTTCATCCCATTTTTCATAAATATTTATATCAATCTATGCAATGAGACCCTTCAAATTCCACTATTCAAAAGATTATTTCACTACATGGGTTATAAGTATCATGCTTAATGAATCTATAATGAAATTCCCATTCCATAGAATATAGGTGATCTCAATGTCGAAAGACAACAGGTACTCCACCCCAGGCCTCTGGCGAAGATTCAAATCCTTTTTATAGAAGATATAATAGAGGATATTTTGGTCTTAAGACCTAATAAATCTTTTTCGATAATGGTGATACTGCCAACTCTTAAGTGCATGCATCATAGATTCATGTTCATGATCACGTGTTAGAAAATTATTTATATGTGAACTAAGCTGAATAGATCTATAAGAAACTACATGGTCACCCTATATTAGAACATAACCCAATACTAAACATGTGGGATGAAAAAAGTCCAAATATCCCTACTCGACCTATTGTAGAATCAGTATCAGTATAGTATTAAAAATACATTTCAAATCATGAAAATAATTATGACATTTATCATCCCAAGAAAAAATCACCACCCTCCGAGTTAAAGAAGTTATTAATGAATCTATCTTTGAGATATTTTTAACGAACCTGCGATTATATCTGGCTATGCCCTTAATGATTCATATCTAGAGTAATATTTTTTATCTCTCCCAAGTCTAAACATCCTTTACCTTTTTAGGATTAACTAATATACCCTATTCAAACACCATGTGTCCAAATAATTTAAATTACCAAACCCCAAAATCACATTTCGAGAATGTGGCATAGAATCTGTAAATACATAGTAGACTCAGAACAGTTCTTAGATGATGCACATGTTTTTACATGGATTTAGAATAAAAAAGTATGTCATCCTAAAAGACCACTAAAAAATTAAACAGATACACGTGGATGATATTTTTCATCAAATCCATAAAACTTTTAGGAGCATTTTTTAGACTAAAATGCATAAAAAGGTACTCATAATGGTCGTAACTTCTCTGAATGGTGGTTTTGAAAATGTCTGATTTTTTATCCTCAACATATTGTAAACTGACTAATGATCGGTCTTTAAAAACCACTTCGCACCATTCATCTGATCAAACAAACCAACAATATTTGGAAATAAGTACTTCTTCTTTGTCAGGACTCAATTATGTTTTCAATGATCAACACGTAGTTTAATTTATCCATTAGGATTCTTATAAAAAAGAACTGGGACCTCCCAAGGGGACACACTCTATTGTATAAAGCCTTTCATGAAAATATTGTCTAAATAGGACATTATCTCTTTTAGTTTTTCTAGTTCCATGCAGTAGGAGGGATTTTAAACTGGTTGAGTAACATTCATCATATTAATGGAGAACTAAAATTCCCTTATTGGTGGTAGACTAAATATATTTAAAGGAAACACATCGGGAAACTCAACAACTATTGGAGGAAGATCCTAAAACGTTGAATCCCACTATATATCAAATGTAAACACTGTTCTTTATTTCATAAAAAATGGATTAGAGGGTACAACTCTTCTAAACCATGGGTCTCATTCTACTTGAAAGACAAGAGGCACACCACAAGTTGTGGTACGGTAGACTCGTTGAATATAACCATCAATATGAGCATTATTGTAAATGATGAAATCTATCCTGAATAAGATGTTATGAAATTTAATATCAAGACCCATAAAAATCCAATAATGTTCAACACCTAAAAGAGAAAAGACACGTGAAGAAATACAATTAACCTCCTCTTTTTTCATACCATGGGGTGTAGTAATATCCATTGCACGATATTGTTGCTCTATATGAAGATTAATCATATTAAAAATACACGTTGAAATAAAATAATGTGATGAACTAGTATTAAATAGATCAGTCTATAATGATGATGCAATATAATGGTTCTTCTTAAGGTCAATTGATGCATGTCGGCTTCATCTGGAAACTAATCCCATGCGGGATGAATCTTCATTCCAAATGCCTATGGTTGGAGCCCTTTTGTACGTGAATCATATGGTTGCCCGATAGTTTTAAGAGGAGATAATGATATAGTCACACAACACAAAGTAGTAAAATTATGGAATAATCTCAATAAGATCCTTGAACATCCACATGCACTACATTTCATGGGTACCTCAGTGAAAACCCTATTAGAATTTTCGGGGTTTCCATGCTGATAAAAAGTCATTTAACATCCTCAATGTGTTGTGGGAGGTTTGGAATGAATCTTCCATCAAGACCTACTAATGGAATCATCATGCTTCTATTTTACTTTCATGGAACCAATACTTCTACATGGTGAAAAAGGAACTCTAATCAACCTTGAATTTTCAGCCAGTTCCATCTCAACCAACATCTCCATATCTAAAATAGCATCATTAGTGGGTATATTTAGAAAGAAAAACTGAGATCAAGTATCTAATTGAATCCCAAACTAAAACTATTGATCCATCAACCTCTCATTAGATACTATATCAGGAGAAAGCTACACCATCCCAGTAAATCTATTTGACTACTTATTCTTAGTTCTCTCATCCTCCTCATGCTTGAAAAACTCTACAACTTTAGCCAACACAATTAACTCTTTATTGAACTGGTCGAAGAAATGAAATTTGAAGTTCTTCCATTCTATTCATCGATTCATTCTTGTCAACACCATAATGTTCCAAAATCTCCTACATGTTCCTTCCAGGATAAAGGTGGAACACTTTTCCTTGATCACATCAGGTGTTCCTAGAACTCAAATAGACATTATATATTTCCCATCAGTTCCTAATCATGATGAGGATATGTGGAGCCTTTAAAAACTAGTGGATTCTGGAGAAGGAACTATTGAGAGTGATTCCAAATAACATCTCCCTAAGTATCCATAGTTGTAGCCTAAATGGGAACTGAAGGTGGTTCTTATCCTAGTGCATGGACTGTGCGCACAATCCCAACAACTAAATTTAGGTCCACTAGAGGATTCACTCACTGCGGTTCTATATTAGCATTCTCATGATTATGATTTGAATGTATTCTCAGAGGTTTGATGCTACATAAAATTAATAAAAAGAAGGAATACATTAGATTAATACTAAATAATAGAAACACGGAAAATTTATTTCCAACATATGGAATAACCAGATGTGGATTCCACTATCCATATTAGAATTTGATAATGACTAGAACTAATTCATAAAATGTCCTTCCCTAAACACCCTAGGAGAAATAAGGTTCATTATAATGTGATTTTTCTAGGAACTCAATCAAAAATACATCCTATAACTCAATAAGATTTCAAAAATTCATACTGAGTTCAATAAAAAAGATCAATAGTCACATTTGATAGCACATTGTCACGAACCAACTGGGGTACCCTAGTAACATAATAACCAAACCTATATTAACATAGGTTCAAGGGAATTATGAATCCTCATGATTCAGTTACTAGAACATGTAGTCAAAAAGTGTTAATGTGGGAATGTGTTTTCTACAAGACATTGCAGACTTAAGACAAGAAAGTCAATATGCATATAAATGAACCTCCATTGTGAGTAACATATGAGAATATAACATGGCATAAAAATATAATGTTACTACATCCCATGTACTGAAAATAAGTAAAACAACCCTATGGTATCTAAGGACATGAATCACCTAGTCCCAATATCAAAATCAAGATCCACCCTTAAGAGATCCAATACATTTTCTTCAAACTAGAAGTAGAAAGTCTACAAAAACACAATTAAAAAAAGTAAGGTGTAATCCTAAGCCTAGTAGGATACCTACAAATATTTCATAATAGATTCCAAATATAGATTATTCAATGGACATATTTCAATTTTCGAAATAAATATTGTTTTTAATTCAAGAGAAAGCATAAAAACATAATATATAGTTTCAAAATGATGGAAAATAATTTTAACGATATTTATTTACTTTAAATGATATGGAATATTTCTAAAATAAGGTCTTAATTAAAATATTTACGTAAAACAGTTTATGTAAATCTAGAAAAGGCATGTAAAGGAGTTTTACAAAAATGGAATACATTAATATAACATATATAAATGAAAAATTTAGAATCATGGCCATATTCGAAGTAGTTACGATAGTATTAACTAGCTATAGGTTTCTAAACACTCTATGTGATCTCAGAAAAATGAGCATACTCACATCCCCATGAATCTATCCAAAGGTGACTCGTCACCCTCCCATCAGGAATGTGACCTTCTACAGGTATGTTTTAAAACGTTTTAATAGGGTAGAGTGTATCAAAATAACTCCCCAAATAACTAAGGATTTCATGTTCTCTTACATGATGGGAAATATATTTTAGGACCTCTAATAGTATGATTAAATCCCATTATTCCATTACAAAATTCCATTTTTTCCATTTAAAACCAAATTCTGTGTTAATAAAAAACATTCCTTTTTTCATAAGATAAACCCATTGGGTTTCTATCAAATAATTTTATGACATTTTCACAAGTATAAAATCCAACCAAAACCAATTAAATTATTTTCACATCAAATTTTCAACAAATAAATTCAAAATTTTAATTGAAATCATTTCCATCATATCTACAATTTAAATTAAACAATTTAAATTTTCTAACATCTATTATCCCACCCAAATTCAATAGAATTGGTTGTTTTACAAATTTTCATGCCAAAACCATTTCAAATATCCTCATTCACTAGAATTGTGGTTTATCAATTTGATTGAAAAATGCGAGAAAATGATTTTACATCAGAAATTGAAATAAATCAAGGATTTTATGAATAATCAATTGGGGTAATCGGCATGGAACCACCTACATATTCCCGATTCTAAAAACTAAGAACAATACACATCAACAAGAAAAAAGGTGAAGAAGAATTCAAACTAAAACTAAAAGTAAGATACAACACAAATGGAAATAGATCCATCAATTCGAATATGATCCATTGAAAACCCATGAGAGGAGAAAGATAAAATCACCAAAATGAGAGAGAACACTAGCTCGGAAAACACAACGAAATCATAAAAATTATCTAAATCCAAATTAAAGTATTCAGAAGGGATGGATAGGTTCGATATCTCATTGGGAATGAATTTGGTCCTAGAAGTTGTCTCTAGAGTGTAAGGAAAAGAAATAACCAACTAGAATACAAGTTTACCAAAATGAATACGAGGTATTACATGATGTGTAATCCAACTAAATGTCATGAACCCATTAAACATTGTACCCATTGAAAAATGCATCACCTCGACATAAATTCAGACGCTTTGAATTTAAAATATATCATTAATTTATCCAAGGTGTGTAGTGAAAAATAGTAAACATGGTCCCATTATAGTGTTATACTGATCACTACATATTTATAGGACCATTAAACGATGTGTAAGCCATTTAAATGGTGTGAGAACCTAACGAAGTCTTCATGAAAAGGCAATTATAAGGACATAATCCAAAATATATCACATCACCCTTATAGGTATACCCCAATCCAAACAACACTCAACCATGTCTATGAGAAAGAAAAACAAAGGCATGGTTTAAGGATTACCTGTCAAAATAATAATGAGATGTTACTTGAAGTATAATCTATATATTTAGTGATGGAATATTTTCAACCCTCATTCTTTTACAAAGGTGTTTGATGAGAAATTAGAAACTCCAATGTATAATACAAACATTCATGTAGTATTTCATTACATAAATTAGAGTATTAGTCATGTATGATTGTATAGGTTAGAAAATTGGCTTTATCCATAACTGATCATATTCTACAAGTGGTTTCACTAATCATTTTCTATATAAATGATACAAAATTATCAAATATCAATATCCCTCATCATTGGATTAGGAAAATATTATCATATAGAAATACCATTCAAAGGGATTCCTATTTTTATCCACATAAACCAATAGTGATCATATTAAAATTAATCAATGTTATTTTGGTATGTGGTATTTTGACTATGTTATCTCAAAGTTCATTAATCTATTGAGTAGACTTCCCAATCTAGAAATACAAGACATATAATTCCACAATTAATTCATCTATGATACAAAAATTCTTGAAAGGGATTTTACTATTCATGTATTCATTGTTATTAAATCCTAATACATTCATCTACACACCCAGATAAATGAATGTATCTTGATCTGGACCAAAATAATACTATGATCTATGAATGGATTCTAATTTCATCTAATATTAGGAAATTTTCATATGACATTTTCCTATTGGATTGTATATTTAAGATGATTTTTTTATTTTATCATTTTCTATTCATGTATATATTATATATTTTTACATGATGAATTGAACATGTCCTATGAAAATAATGTATTCATAATTAATATAATTAATTTCATAATTATAGAATTTATAAAATATTAATATCAAAAAATCATTTAAAAAAAATAATATAATCATACATCTCACAAATTAATATGTTACGATGTAATGGAAAGTATAAAATAAATTAGAGGAATGATCAAGTTGTGTTACAGTTATTTAGTTTTCCAAGAAGAAGATAAACTAACCTTGGAAGCTATTTGAATAACTCATTGACCCGGTCTAGAATCAAGCGATAGAATTACACCTTTAGTCTGAATTTATTCCTAGTTTGTTTCACCATTACTGAATCATGAATCATATCCAATATATTTATGATCGGTCCTTTATTTATTTTTTCTCATATGTAGATTAGGGGAACTAAGGGTTTATATTTACAAGACTAAATTATGGAAACATAATTTTTTACATAATATAGAGGAATTCATGATAATAGGATAATCATATCTATTTTAATAATAAATTAAAGACAATCCCATAAAATAAATAATAAAATGAAATGAAAACACATATATAGGTTGTTTTATCCCATGATTATCCACAAATTCATCAATTAAAAATTTAAAAGTACTAATAATAATATCAACTTGTTCTTAGTTAAGATAAAAATAAGTAAAATTAATAGTTACACATTTAATTAATTAATTTATTATTTTATCTTAATTATAAATTCTTAAATTAATAGAGATTAACTTCCTGTATTATTTTAAATCATGTAAATTTAAATTTAAATTGTATAATACATGGCGAGTGTTGATAGGGAACACAACTTGCAATTTCATATTTAATATGGTATTTAAATGTCTATGTAATGTACTAGAAGAAAAAAAAATGTATTATTCTATGTCTAATTAAAAGAATTTATATTGTTTTTAGATTTATATATATTTTACCATCATACGACATGATGTGAAAAAAATAAAATGTATTTTCCTTCTTTTGTATTGTGTACTTTATGGTATGGAAACTGACATGGCATGTTGAGAAATTACATGACGTGCTATTCTGTTGGTCGACCTATAAAAAATGTACACTGTATAGGCAAAATAACATGCCTTAATTGTACATGGAATGTATCTAGGATTCCATTAAAGTAGAAGACATGTAGGATGACTATACACATCATGTATCTATATAATAATATAGATATTAATTAATATAATCATTAAATCCCACATGAATCATAAAACATCTGTCATTGTGTAATTCAGGGGAGATACCCCTTCACACGGTGTGTATATCTAGTTATAAACCAAATAATTTTATTTTTCTATAATTAATTAATATTTTTAGATCTATGTGCCTGATTGACAAGACTTTCCAGTATTAGAATGTGCATTTCATATGTTATCATGAGTTATATTGTGTGTCTAGCTAGTTACATATTGTGTAATCTCTTTCCTCCCACCCCAACTATATATTTAGTTACTTTTCATATGCTACATGTGAGATATAGTATGTTACAAAACAAGTATATACCTCTACAAAAAATATAATCACAATTGTATTGTGTTTCTTGACTAATAGTCAATATGTTGAATGTGTATTAATTACACACCATATACATTGAAAATATGAATACTATCATTTATACAGGGGAAACTATGTGGGTTACACATCATGTACAGTGGATAAAATCTATGTATCCGCATGAACCAATATTTCATCTGGTAGTAAGTATGTCACATGTAATTAAACACTCCATATAGCAACAGCATCACAATGTTCCATGTGATCAAGGAATGTTCTAAAATTGTTGATTGGTAATACCATATATTAAATTAACCTCCCATGTTTTGTAATTGGATCAATTTGCAGAGATCCTAGATACCATTCAGATGAGATATTTTATAATTCTACATCTTTTCTTGGAATATTAGAGTTCTTTTTAATTTAAATGATCCAAATATATTTACATTAATATTAATTAAATAAAAATGAGAAACGAAATACCAATAATTATTTTATTAGTATATTAATAAAAATGAATACACTTTTAATACCAATTGATGATCCTATTACATATAGAAAACAGGTGTTGGACCCATGGAAAATAATGTTTTTAATTAGTTTATTTAGATTAATCCACTAAACTAGATGAACACATCCCATTAATAATCAAAGGGAGGATATTTTCAAAAATAAATTATTATTATGAATAAAACTAGAATTTATTTGACTTGATAATTATCCCTTTATTATGATATATAAATGTTGAATATTGGCACTAATATGACCCTCATGCATAATAGGCTATAATAGATGCTAGTTTGGGCCCTTACAATTGTATTTTTAATCCATATAACCCTTAGGTATCCCAATAAAACCCTATAATTTAATAAATATATTAGTGGGAGTCTTCACTATGATATGTAAAAATAAACTATTGGTACATAAGTTTCATTCACCTTATAATTAATATTATGTTATTGATATATAAGCTAAATTACACGATACAAAAGTTTCATTTATTCCATATAAAATAAACTTTTTTCATTAAAAAAAATTAACTCTCATATTATTTGTGAGTAGTTTCCATTTTTTGTTACTTATAATCATCGTTCTTTCTAAAAAAAATTATAACTAATTTGTGTATTATTAATTATATACCTTGGGATTTGAATTTTCCATTAAGAAAGAGAAATACCCTAGGAAATGTTTTATGATTCCAGGAATTTATATTTCATTATGTGGTAATGATAAATTTTTTAAATACATATTTAATTACATTTAATGTAATATAGGGTGTTCATTAAGTATTAAATATTGAAACAACCAAGGGAATTATAACACAATTAATGTATCCATTTTTTATAAAAATTTTGGATGACCCTTGGTATAGATTGATCTTTTACATTTCCCAATAACCCTTTTTGAATTGAGAGTTATCTCGATATAACCATGAGTTCACATTAATATATTTCAAATCATTACATTAAGATATCTCTCACCTTGTAATTTTATGTTTTCTTCAGAAGTTATGTACATTGGGAGCCTTTCCATCTTTATATACTTATAATTAAAACTGGTGAGGCTATGATAGAGGAAGAGGACTAAAAATACATTCTTTATTTCATGATTAAATTTAGGATTATCTTTATTATATTACAATGGAAAAATAGTTTCTATTTACCTAAATAAGATAATAATATATAATAAAAAATTGAAATAGATAATGGTTTGGTTTCACATGTGATCATGTTATTTCGGTTATTTCCTAGTGTTATGGATCTTTTTATTTTCTTATACATTGATTTATTTGTTTTTAAAATTATATATGAAATATTTATAAATAATTAAAAAACAAAATGGTACAAATATAATGATGACAATAAAAATGGAATATATATTTTATCTGTACTGGGAATTTCATTATTAAAATTAGGCATGGATCTGATTACATTATTATAAAATTTATTATTTTTATTAGGGTCATTATTATAATTTTCCTTATTTATATAATATTTAGATAAGAAAATTCATGATATACATATGGTAAATAAATCTTCATGGTGGAATTAATACAAATTGGAAAATATATACTAACATTATTTTCCTTTAGATTGCATATTTTTATTATTGAATTACAGTATAATCATAGTTATTTATTAAGGTTGGAATTATTATTTAATTGTATATATACTGATGTGTGTGTATACAAATATACACTACCTTTCTTATGATGAGAACCATATATGGCTGGTTAATATCATGAGGTTAAGGTCATATAAGTATTATTTTCATGATGGTGGTTTGATGCGATTGATAATGAAATTATATAGATGGTTTAAAGGTATTGGTGATGATGAGAAATGGTTATCTATAATCCATGAATGTTCTTTAATGTTACTTATTCATTATATGCAACTGGTTTCCTATATAATATTACATTTATATTTCTATAAATAAGTTTATTTGTGTGTTAGTGACCAGAAACATGGATGGTAATAATTAAGGATATTACTGAGGGGCGGATTATTCTGAAAAACATAATGATTATTTTGAATTTCTAAAATGTATGGACTATGTAAAGGATAAAAATGGAATGAATATTAATGTTATAATTACAGTTTTAAATTTTGAATTCCACTAATACTAAGATGATTAATATAGATATTAATATAGATTTGGTGATGTTATAATATTAAATTATTTATAATTGAGTAAAAATTAATTATAATGTATGTTTATGCATGTGTAATTAGGAAATTGGTTCATATTCCTTAGTGTTGGTAGTTAAGTTCCCATGTATAATGTTATCTAAAGATCCAAAAAATGATTTTGTAGTGATCTTTAATATGGTTGTGAGATATATATTTATAATAATATTTTTTTTATTCTCCATTTCCTATGTCAGATGGGGGATAAACATCTTCATTGGATTTGGAGGGGATGAGATAACCATAACATAAATTATTGGGATTTATAGGAACTAGTATTGTGGTAAAGTTATAGTGGGGTACTATCCTTCTATAAATGTTTTGATATTATGTTTCCTACATTAATGATTTCTTTTTTGAGTGATCCTTAGATAGGTTAAAAATATATATAATCTATTTTAGATGATGAATTTGATTATCTCATTAATTTATGGGGATTTAGAATGGTTTCTTTACATTTTCATCTAGGTATTCAAGGAGGGTCTTAGTATGTATAAATGTGTTCTCTACCCAATATATAAAAAAAATATTTATATTCTATGGAAGTTATTTGGTGATTTATATGGGAAATACAAGCACTTATTGATTGTTCATGAGTTTTTGATCATTGTGGTAACATTTGTATTTATTTCCATGATAAATTTCTATACTGGTTCCTCATTGGTGTATATTTCATGAACTGGGTTTCGAATATTTATTTATCATTAGGGAGTTGATTGGTGGACTCAATATGGGAATTAATGGAAAATTCCATATTGATATTCATGTTCTATACAATGAATGACTTTTACAAAGCTTTGGATTTTTGGAAGTGTGATTCAAGTGTTACTTCTTTCTTAATTATCATTCAGGAAGGGGTATATGTATTTGTATGTAATCAAAATGTAATGAGTTCCAAAATCCTTCATTTGGACCCCCATACAACATGGATTTTATTAGGAAGTGAAATCCTTTTACTAGGGACATCAAAATTGAGTATAAGAAATTGATATTAATTCTTTTGCAATCAAATACATGAAATTAACACTTAAAATAGAAATTGAATAATGTTTACAACACATATTAGTGAACTCCATCAACTAATGTTATATGTGTTTTTATCTTGAAAATATGCAATTCTTCAAAGTTCAAATTTGGAAAAGGATTCATAAGGATCATCGTGGTAGAAGAAAAACACAATGATTCCGCTATTTTTATTCCTTTTCATGGAATATTTCCTCAAATTTCATTCAGCCATAATAAAATCAGAAAAAAAATACATTATGAACAATCTAATCAAAATAGTATTACAATTATCTTACTTATTGTTATAGAATTTATTTTTTCTCTCTATTATTTACCCCTTGAAAATAAATATATATAATAAACATTTATATATAGTCATCATGGACTCAAATCTTCGATAGTTAATAATAAACATCTAAAACTAGTCATTGATATTCTATTCAAAAATATAATGTACCCTGTATACATTATTCCAAAAAATAAATATTAAATTTCCTTCAGTTAAAAATTCATTAAACATATCTGATATAAAATATAAAATCATATAATTAAAAATAAGTGCCTTAAATTCATTATAATAATTGAAAATTTTCATTTCAGTATATCATGTCTGTCGAATTTTAATATCATCGTAATCTCTAAAATCATGAGATACAACAACTTCAAAATTGCATACATTTTAAATTTAATATAAGAATCATTTCCCAAATTATTTATTATAGACAATGATTGATAATTTATCATAAATAACATATGATAACTCATCATTATGAATCATCAAATATAAAATTAATCTCCCAATACTTCTGACGGAATGAAAAAGGGAAACTTTGTTCAGAGTTATATGTAATTTTTAATACATTAAAACACAAACATAAATAAAATCACTTCTCTAAATATATAAAGGTAATATCAGAATATGGATTTATACTAAAGAGGAAAAAACATTTATGGGTAAACACATGATATGTAAGGATACAAACAGTATTAAAAATTTAAACATTTTACTCATGAAAAAGATTCATTTAATATAAAATAATATTTTACTAAGACAAATGTTATGTTCTCAATTTTTCTATCATACATTAGGTTTATTCCCTACATTAGAAAAAATTTAGAAAATATTAATACGTAATGGTCACTAAAAAATAAATATATATACCTATTATACATGGATATAAATCATTAAATAAGAGTATCAATCTAAATATATGTGTGTGTCTTCTCATCAATATGTTTGAGTTTTATCCGTTAAAAAAATAAAAACATATGATTGATCTAATTAAAAGGAATATATAAGAGCCTTCAAAAAGGATGTTTCTTTAACCCAAAATATGTGAATAGTAGAAAATTAATTCTAGAATAATAATAATAAATAATAACAACAAATAATAATATATAATTTGGATGAATAGTAATTTTCAACCAATATAATTCAAATTCAGTTAGAATATATTATAATAATAGATAAAAGTGAGAGGGAATATTTAATTATAAAAAAAAAAGTGAAAATCAACCACTCAATATAATGTATTCTGATGGATTATATCAAATGAGATTACCTTATTTGATTTTCATAAAAAAATATAACATTCATATTGTGAATGTGTGTAATTGGGGTTTGGCTTAGTAGTAAGAACCCCACAATCCTACATGAAAAATAGGGGTTCTAAACCCATTGGGAACAGGGACTATAACAGTACATTAATGGTACTGTAGCAGCAGCGGTACTGTAGATCAGTGGGTACTTCAGCGGTGGTAGGGAACTGTAGTAGCGGAGGTACTATGTGGTTACTGTAGCAACCAAATTACTATTCCCAGAATTGTAATTGGGTCAAAAAATTTGGACTACGGACTATCTAATGGGCTATAAGCCCACTGGGCCTTCAGGCTATGTAATGGGTCTCCCACTACCCAGTTAAAAGAGGTATTTGATTTTCTTTAATAATAAAATGAGGCTTCATCCCCAACCTTTTAAAAAAAATATTGTGAATGTGTTATAATGAAAAAAATAAATCAAATATATATTGGTATATATTCATTTTTAAAAAATAAATAATAATGAAGGAAATCATTCAATAAAATAACCACACAAATCATTTGTTAAAAAATAAGATTCCCTGAAATTCTTACCTTGAATGATAACCCAATAGAAAGGGTTGGGCACACAATAGTAGATATTGGATGTGGGATTCCGACATGGTTTGTTTTGACATCACAATTTCACACATAGTGATTTATCTCGTTCAATATTGTGAAGTAGGGTGGTGATTTCCACTATTATTCGTCGACTTTTGGAATATATTCTCTACTTACAGTTTGAAACTCATAATTTTTGGGGAGTGATATGGTAGAAATGGAATTTAAATAATTTTTGGGGAAGAATTTTTGTTCAAAAAAATACATTACATAAATTACATTGAGATTCTATTCGTGAGAATATTATAAAAGATTAATGTAGTGATGAAAGTTTATTAAATGGTTAAAAATTATTAATCTACTACTGGTATTAGTTATATTATGATGACTTGGATTTAATAAATTAAAATTGATAATATAAAATTAATAATTACAAAAATATTTTACTTATGAGTTTAATTTAATTAATCTTTTAAATTGTGTTCAAGTGAATTACTAAAAATACATACAATTTAAAAGAAATTGAAATTTACATATTGATAGAAATTGATATGACACCAAAAAATTTACTGTAAAAATGAATTAAAATATGTGACTGGTGGGGGTAAAAAATATAAAATGTAAGAAACCCCTGCCCCACTCTTCCATTTCTCCATGATTAATTACTTTAGGTAAAATTATATTTATAAAAAATTGTATACTTAAAAAAATTATGATGGGGATCTATGGATTGATTCAATGGTAACATTGGATCTCCTTAAAAACCCCAAATTAGCATTTTAGATACTAAAAGTATCATTTTTGTACATTTAACCAATATCATGACATGAGATTTTTTTAATTATTATAGTTTATGGTAGATTATAGTTAGCACTAAATTTAATTTTCAGGAAAAAAGAATTTTGTGAAATTTTACCTTATAAAACAATGATTATAACGACCCACACTTTACATACATTGTTAATACTTCAAAATTGAATCACTCTTATTACAACCTATGACAAAACCACAAAGGACCGTATAGGTATAGTGTCTTTAGAAACTGGGGAAACATAAACAACTGGTTCATAAATCTTCTACAGTGTCTCCCATTTATTTCATCATATCTAGGGTCCCTTTTAGCATATTCTACTTAATATCCATCTTCCTGACCTGGGGAAAAGAAAACATAAAAGGGTGAGCTCAAATGCTCAGCAAGGGCAAATAAAGGAAATAAAAATCATATCATATCTTTATGAAAATCAAAACCTGCAAAAGAGATCATAATATCTTAACATGGAATAAATCATAGAAGTGAAAATGAGATCCCCATAACATAAAACTTGAAACTTTGTGGCATGCACACATAATCATGGAAAATCATTTCTTGTTAGTCATGACTCATTGCCAAGACTATCTTAGTGGACAAAGTCCCTTTCTGAACCGAGTTCACTCCTCGTTTCAGTCCTGTATCACTGAACCGAAATAACCTTCCGTTCCAGCCATGTCTATCTCATGAGATATAAAATCATTACCCAATGCATTGGAGGGAGATATAGGTCCCACCCATCTTATAATGAATCCTTTCTTATGTGTTCCACATAATCATAAATCATACATCACCGCATAACACATGTAACAAAAATGGGATTCTTGAAACATCATGACATCATAAATCAATTCATATAAGATAAAGGAATTCATAAAAATAATTTCGTCACAACATGAACAAATCAATTTAATAATAGGGATAAAAACAGAACCCATTATTATCTTAGACGGAAAATAATTTTGATAAAACACTTGAACTCCATTCTTGAGGAAAATATCCTTTCTTCTTCAAAAACATTTTTCCTTTCATAACATGTCACAAAACTTTAAAATAAAAGAATTTGATTAAAAATAAACTTAAAACTTGTAAAGGAAGCTTCTTGGAAACAATGTTTTAAAAATCCATTCATGCCGTATAAGTTAAAAAAAACATTCTTCGTACTTTTGTCGGAAAAGTCAAAAAGTACCTCGTACGGAAAAACGACAAAAGATTCCTTTCATATTCTTTACTAAAAACTCACCTAAGGGTAAAATTGGATTTAAACTATTGAAATTGGATGGAAACAATATTACATATTGAGGGAACATGGATGTGGATGATAAAATACACCCCAGTAAATACTTACGAATAAACAATCTCACATAAAAATGAGATTGTGATATTTACCTTACCTTAGGTCCGATTTGCTTTGTTCGTGTCTGAAGCTCCTGTATAATGGTTTAAATAATGTTATTGACTTATTCCAGAATCATACATATTGATATGAGATCATATATGGTCATATTATTAGCTTCTTGTTAGTAATATTTCATTGTTACTTGTTACTCGGGTCTTTATAACTTTTTGTTCTTATGCGTGTTTTGTCGAATAAATTCTTATTCTTATCTTTAGGTTATAGATAATTCATTTCCAGAATGGTATTAGTGTAGTATATACCATATTCATTCATTAAATTCATTTATATAATCATTATGAAATGAAGATCATGTAGAACGAGTCGCATCACATCGTGGAGACGGTATTCCGTACGTACGCACGAGTGATGATATCGTTCCTATGATCGTGGAATTGTATTGGAGTATATATATATATTATTTCAGTATCAATATTAATTAATAATAATCATATATAGTTACTTATTACACCATTATACCCATCCTTGTAAGGTGATGGTGGAAAATAGATTACACCACGGCGTGGAGACGGTATTCCGTACGTACGCACGAGTGATGATATCGTTCCTATGATCGTGGAATTGTATTGGAGTATATATATATATTATTTCAGTATCAATATTACTTAATAATAATCATATATAGTTACTTATTACACCATTATACCCATCCTTGTAAGGTGATGGTGGAAAATAGATTACACCACGGCGTGGAGACGGTATTCCGTACGTACGCACGCGCGGTGATTTCATTTTTCCGTAGGATGGATAGAAGGTGAATTAGGGTTGTTTCATATTTATAATAACATATCAGTATGTAAGTAATACTGATGTTATTACTTTATCATGAAACAACTGAAGAAGAAGAAGTTGAAGAAGAAAGAAATTGAAAAGATCGGTAATGGATATTACCTCTTCTTTGGAACGCCTTTTTGAATCCTCCACTTAAGGAACTAAGATTGGTCTTTGGAGAAGACCAGGACCTCTAGGATTATTCTAGGGAAGTGTAGAAGGGAAAATGGCAGGGGTTGGCCGAGCTTGAGTGCTCAAATTGGTGTGAGGAGGAGGGGGAGGAGGTGCCCTTTTATAAGGTAGGAGAGGGGCACCTTAGGAATATCTCAAAATATTATTTTATATTAAAGTCAAAATCGGTTTATAATGGTTCCAAAGGGTCTTATTTCGAAGATAAAGTGGGGAAGGGTCGAAATCCTATCAACCAATAGGATTTAGACAAGTTTACGGTATTATTTTAACCTTATCAATTAGATTTAACTCTAAGTTAATTAATTTAACTTTTACCGTGTCTTTTTGTTTTCTTTCACTATATGGTTAATAAACTTTCTATAACATGCCAAACGAACCCCAAATTGTTTATTATTAATATATATATCCTTATCTAAGTCATTTGGCCGAACCTTAGATTTTTAGGAATAAAATAACAATTAATAATATAATATTTGATTTAAAAACTATTTTGTGTCAATTTTGACACTATTTGATATATGATTTTTGTGAAAGTCATAACAGAATTATATGTTCGAACCAAGTTGATTAAATCAACACTAATATATCATAGTAACCTAGAAAATTAGTGGAATTCATAAAAAGTCTCAAATTACATTTATTTTGGTATTTATATTATCAATTTTTTCAATATTTCATTAATAAGATAATTACTGCATCATCTTTGTGTCATAAATAAATTAAATTATTTGATGTCTAAAAATTACAAATAAAATACCATCATGTAGGAAATCTTTTTATATTTCTAATGAATATTTACAATCGAATTTATCTTATGTATAACCCTATATTAAAAATGATTTACTTGTTAAACTTTGATTTTAACTATTTTAACCCTTCTTTAAATAAATTAATAATAAATGTCCTAATCTAATCCAAGTGGGCCTAAATGGTCATATTTTATTCCTAAGTTTGTTTTTGGTCGAATTACACTTGTCCAATAGTATTAGGACATGTGTTAGGGTAATATTGATATCATATTTACCCTTAGTTACCCTATTTACTATTAACCGCGGTAAAAATAGTAAAAAGTTACTATTCACCAAAAAATTATTTTCATCTCATTGAACCACATTTTAGTCCTTGATATTAACCGTGTCTCTCGGATTTTTGAAATTCCATTCACAGAAGCGGTAAAATTAAGTTTTATGCAAAATTCAGTTTTTAACCTACCACTTAGTGGTTTCACTATTCATCAAAAATTGAAAGTTTTCAGAAAAATACCAAAATTTCACCCTAGGCTAATTTCGATATTCTGAGTCCAAAAATGAAGTCCATTTTGAAAAATAAAATTTATAAAATTTTAAAAAGTGGTTATTTCTATTCATAACGGCTAGTTTTAATAGCATATTGTTGTTTAGTGAAACTCGGTATTGCGTACGACGCAAGCTATCGAGGAAGGTCGCGATTGCGTGCAAAGCAAGCCAAGCAAGTGTTGTGTAGAAAAAGATTCCTTTGATGGTTTATATAACATAAAAGTCTCGGGTGTTACATTCTACCCCCCTTAAAAAGAATTTCGCCCTCGAAATTCGTCACTTTGTAACAAACAGATGAGGATACTTCTCCCTCATCATATCCTCAAGCTCCCATGTAGCTTCTTCAAGTTGGTGGTTCCTCCATAAAACTTTCACCAAGCGAGTGGTCTTGTTTCGTAGGACTTTTTCGCTACGATCCAGAATCTCTATCGGCTATTCTTCATAAGAAAGATCTTGCTCCAGCGGTACAACTTCTGAGCTGAGTACATGTGAAGGATCTGGTATGTACTTTCTCAGGAGAGATACGTGGAACACATCGTGAACTTGAGAGAGATTCGGTGGAAGCGCCAATCGGTAAGCTACCTTCCCAACACGATCCAGTATTTCAAAAGGACCGATATATCTAGGGCTCAACTTCCCCTTCTTTCCAAATCTCATAACCCTCTTCTAGGGAGATATTCGTAAGAACACTTTATCGCCCACTTCAAACTCTAGGTCTTTTCTTCGGTTGTTGGCATAACTTTTCTGTCGACTTTGAGCTGCTCTTATGTGTTGTTGAATAGATCTAACCTTTTCTGCCATTTCATCAACGAGATCAGGTCCTAATAGCTTTCTTTCCCCAACTTCATCCCAGCAAGTTGGAGTCCTGCATTTCTTTCCATAGAGAGCTTCATAAGGAGCCATCTGAATACTGGAGTGAAAGCTATTATTATAAGAAAATTCCACCAAAGGTAGGTGTTGATCCCAACCTCCTTTGAAATCCATAGAGCAAGCTCTCAACATATCTTCTAGGGTTTGAATTGTTCTCTCAGACTGACCGTCTGTCTGGGGATGATAAGCAGTGCTGAAACTCAACTCTGTATCCAGAGTATGCTGAAGACTTCGCCAGAACTTCGAGGTAAATCTCGGATCTCGATCAGATATAATAGAAAGTGGTACTCCATGCAATCTTACCACTTCCTTTACATATATCCTGGCAAGCTGATCTAGAGAGAAATCCTCTCTAATAGCAATGAAGTGTGCAGACTTTGTAAGACGATCAACTATGACCCAGATAGCATTATTGCCTTTGGATGTTTTAGGAAGTCCTGTGACAAAGTCCATAGTGATGTTTTCCCATTTCCATTCGGGTATGGGTAATGGTTGTAACATCCCCTTAGACTTCTGTCTCTCAGCTTTAACTTGTTGACAAACCAAGCATCGAGAGACATATTCAGCAACATCTCTTTTCATGCCATCCCACCAGAAGTACTCTTTCAGGTCCCTATACATCTTCGTGCTTCCAGGATGAATAGAAAATGATGAACTATGAGCCTCATCCAGCAGCTCATTCTTTAATTCGGGGATGGGAGGAACGCAAACACGATTCCTGAACTTTATTATCCCATCACAATCAAGGTTGAATTCAGGAACATTTCTCACCTTCTTTTGTAACTCGACATCTTCTTTCTGTGCCTCTTTAATCTTCACATGTATAGATGGTTGAACATTCATTTGAGAAAGATAAGATTTTTCCCCTTCCATTATAATTCCAAGATCCATCCTTTGTAAATCCATAAATATTGGATCTTTTGTGATCCTCATCATGGATAAACTAGCATGGTCTTGTCGACTTAATGCATCTGCCACCTTGTTTGCTTTCCCAGGGTGGTAATGGATTGAGCAGTCATAATCCTTAATCAGCTCCAACCATCTTCTTTGGCGCATATTCAACTCCTTTTGTGTGAAAATATACTTTAAACTTTTATGATCAGTATAAATATCACACCTTTCACCATAAAGGTAATGCCTCCAAATCTTTAATGCAAAGATTACCGCAGCCAACTCCAAATCATGTGTTGGGTAATTTTGCTCATGGATTTTCAACTGTCGTGAGGCATAAGCTATCACCATATCATTTTGCATAAGAACACACCCCAATCCCTTCTTGGATGCATCACTGTAGATCACAAACCTTTCTCCACTACAAGGCAGTGTGAGCACAGGTGCACTGGATAACCTTCTTTTCAACTCCTTGAAATTCTCTTCACATTCCTCTGTCCAGACAAACTTAACTCCTTTCCGAGTCAACTTGGTGAGTGGATTAGATAATCGTGAAAAATCTTTTACAAAACGTCGATAATATCCAGCCAAACCAAGAAAACTTCGGATCTCAGTTACTGTTGTTGGTCTTGACCATCTTTCGATAACCTCTGTTTTTGCTGGATCCACAGATATCCCCTCTTTTGAGATTATATGACCCAAAAATGCAACTTTTTGAAGCCAAAATTCACACTTGGTAAATTTGGCATAAAGCTTCTCCTTTCTCAGGGTCTTCAATATAATTCTCAAGTGATCTTCATGTTCTTCCTTGCTCTTTGAATAGACAAGAATATCGTCTATAAAGACTACCACAAATTGATCAAGATAGTCTCTAAAGACTCTATTCATTAGATCCATGAAGATAGCAGGGGCATTAGTAAGACCAAATGGCATCACTATAAATTCATAGTGTCCATACCTTGTACGGAATGCCGTCTTTGGTATATCCTCCCTTTTGACCCTTAATTGATGATACCCTGAACGAAGATCAATCTTGGAAAAGTATTGAGCTCCGCGTAGTTGGTCAAATAAGTCATCAATGCGTGGGAGAGGATATTTGTTCTTGATAGTGATCTTGTTAAGTTCTCGATAATCAATGCAGAGTCTCATTGATCCATCTTTCTTCTTAACAAATAGAACAGGTGCTCCCCAAGGTGACGCACTAGGGCGTATGAATCCCTTATCAAGATTCTCTTGGAGTTGCTTCTTCAATTCCTGCAACTCAATTGGGGCCATTCTATAAGGTGTCTTTGAAATAGGCAAAGCACCCGGTACGAGTTCTATTGAAAACTCAACTTCACGATTTGGTGGAAGACCCGGCAATTCCTCCGGAAAGACATCATCAAACTCCCGTACAATGGGCATATTCTTAATCGTGAGTTTCTCACCAACCATTTGAGATAAATAACCTTCATTTAGTGGAATCAATACCCATGAGATGGAAGAAATTTCCACTGGAAGGTTATGTTCATCCTTGCATTGATAGACGATCGTAGGTTGATCTGGAATATGAAATGTGACTTCCCTTCTTTGGCAATTGATATGAGCTCCATGTAGAGAAAGCCAATCTATGCCAAGAATCACATCAAATTCCACTAAAGGAAGGATCACAAGATTTGCAGGAAGCACTTTCCCACAAACTTCGATCGGAGAAGAATTATAAACTTCTGATGCGATTGATGTGCCATTAGGTGTTGTCACAGCTAACTCAACATCTAATTGTTGAGGTAATACGGTGATACCCTTAGAAAATTTTTCAGAAATAAAAGAGTGGGTGGATCCAGAATCAAATAAAACATTTGCTACTTTAGAGTGGATGGTAAGTGTACCTTTCACCACATCGTTATCGTACTCCATATCGCTGATAGAAATTGCATGTGACTTTCCTTTGTCTTTAGCCTTAAGAGTTTGTTGACGTCGACCATCATCATCAACCCTTGGATTTGGGCATTGATTGGCATAATGCCCCATCTCCTTGCACTTGAAACATTGAAGTGTAGCAGGTTCATTCTGTGTATCCCTTCCTTTGTTTGCATCATTAGACATCTTCTTCCCATTATCACGGCATTCAAATGCCCAATGGCCTTCCTTTCCACATTTAAAACATTTACTTGTCCCTTTAAGACAACTCCCTCCATGTTTCTTTCCACACTTTGAGCAGAAGGGAAAGTTCATCTTCTTTTCCGTGTGCTCTTTAGATTTTTCTTGGAATTCCATCTTCCTCTTCTTATCAAACCCATGTGACTGATGGGTTACTCCAATCTCCATCTCGACTTTGAGAGCACATCGAACGATTTCCTCGTAGCTATTGAAGTCCCTTATGGCTAACGCCCTTCGAAGACTTGGTTTTAAGCCACTAAAGAATCGATCGATCTTACTCTCAGGTTGGATAATAATACCAGAAGCGTACCTTGCAAGTCTTGTAAAATTTGCTTCATAGGTACTAACAGATTCATCATCCCTTTGCTTCAGTTCAAGGAACTCTTTCTCCATCTTTGTTCGGAGAATACGAGGGAAGTACTTATTGAAAAATAAGTTCTTGAACTCGTCCCATTCCATAGACTCAATTTCATCCCTTTGCCTCGTATTCTTAACAAGATTCCACCATTGATCCGCATCTCCTTCCAAACGATACACTGCTAGGATGACTTTATCATGCTCAGAACATTGAAGAACTGAAAATATCTTTTCAGTAGTACTAATCCATTGTTCAGCAACTAATGGATCAGTAGACCCGCTGAAAGATGGTGGACGCTGCCTCATGAAGGATTCAACAGAATGTTGCTCCCTTCTTTGTTCGTTTGGAAATCCTGCATGATTCATAGCTTGAGAAAGTTGTGTGAGCATGGCTACAAGATTTTGCATTCCAGCTCCCATATCGTTTGGTTGCTTAGGGGGACAATCATTGCATTGCCCATCGCATTCCGCATTAACACGGTTCCTTCGGGTTCCAGCCATTGACTAAAACCAAGAAGAATAGTGTGAGCAACACTAATTATAATAGGAAACCACATAATTCAAGAAAGAAAAAAAAAATTTCATGCTTATGGTCTTATCCTAGGTTATTCATGGCCATTTCTAAGATTGTGTTCTATGCTTAGACTTATCCTTAGGGTTCTTACTAAGGCTTTCACATCCTAGTTTCCAAAGGTTGACTATACCTTTCCTCTGATACCAACTATAACGACCCACACTTTACATACATTGTTAATACTTCAAAATTGAATCACTCTTATTACAACCTATGACAAAACCACAAAGGACCGTATAGGTATAGTGTCTTTAGAAACTGGGGAAACATAAACAACTGGTTCATAAATCTTCTACAGTGTCTCCCATTTATTTCATCATATCTAGGGTCCATTTTAGCATATTCTACTTAATATCCATCTTCCTGACCTGGGGAAAAGAAAACATAAAAGGGTGAGCTCAAATGCTCAGCAAGGGCAAATAAAGGAAATAAAAATCATATCATATCTTTATGAAAATCAAAACCTGCAAAAGAGATCATAATATCTTAACATGGAATAAATCATAGAAGTGAAAATGAGATCCCCATAACATAAAACTTGAAACTTTGTGGCATGCACACATAATCATGGAAAATCATTTCTTGTTAGTCATGACTCATTGCCAAGACTATCTTAGTGGACAAAGTCCCTTTCTGAACCGAGTTCACTCCTCGTTTCAGTCCTGTATCACTGAACCGAAATAACCTTCCGTTCCAGCCATGTCTATCTCATGAGATATAAAATCATTACCCAATGCATTGGAGGGAGATATAGGTCCCACCCATCTTATAATGAATCCTTTCTTATGTGTGCCACATAATCATAAATCATACATCACCGCATAACACATGTAACAAAAATGGGATTCTTGAAACATCATGACATCATAAATCAATTCATATAAGATAAAGGAATTCATAAAAATAATTCCGTCACAACATGAACAAATCAATTTAATAATAGGGATAAAAACAGAACCCATTATTATCTTAGATGGAAAATAATTTTGATAAAACACTTGAACTCCATTCTTGAGGAAAATATCCTTTCTTCTTCAAAAACATTTTTCCTTTCATAACATGTCACAAAACTTTAAAATAAAAGAATTTGATTAAAAATAAACTTGAAAACTTGTAAAGGAAGCTTCTTGGAAACAATGTTTTAAAAATCCATTCATGCCGTATAAGTTAAAAAAAACATTCTTCGTACTTTTGTCGGAAAAGTCAAAAAGTACCTCGTACGGAAAAACGACAAAAGATTCCTTTCATATTCTTTACTAAAAACTCACCTAAGGGTAAAATTGGATTTAAACTATTGAAAGTGGATGGAAACAATATTACATATTGAGGGAACATGGATGTGGATGATAAAATACACCCCAGTAAATACTTACGAATAAACAATCTCAGATAAAAATGAGATTGTGATATTTCCCTTACCTTAGGTCCGATTTGCTTTGTTCGTGTCCGAAGCTCCTGTATAATGGTTTAAATAATGTTATTGACTTATTCCAGAATCATACATATTGATATGAGATCATATATGGTCATATTATTAGCTTCTTGTTAGTAATATTTCATTGTTACTTGTTACTCGGGTCTTTATAACTTTTTGTTCTTATGCGTGTTTTGTCGAATAAATTCTTATTCTTATCTTTAGGTTATAGATAATTCATTTCCAGAATGGTATTAGTGTAGTATATACCATATTCATTCATTAAATTCATTTATATAATCATTATGAAATGAAGATCATGTAGAATGAGTCGCATCACATCGTGGAGACGGTATTCCGTACGTACGCACGAGTGATGATATCGTTCCTATGATCGTGGAATTGTATTGGAGTATATATATATATTATTTCAGTATCAATATTACTTAATAATAATCATATATAGTTACTTATTACACCATTATACCCATCCTTGTAAGGTGATGGTGGAAAATAGATTACACCACGGCGTGGAGACGGTATTCCGTACGTACGCACGAGTGATGATATCGTTCCTATGATCGTGGAATTGTATTGGAGTATATATATATATTATTTCAGTATCAATATTACTTAATAATAATCATATATAGTTACTTATTACACCATTATACCCATCCTTGTAAGGTGATGGTGGAAAATAGATTACACCACGGCGTGGAGACGGTATTCCGTACGTACGCACGCGCGGTGATTTCATTTTTTCCGTAGGATGGATAGAAGGTGAATTAGGGTTGTTTCATATTTATAATAACATATCAGTATGTAAGTAATACTGATGTTATTACTTTATCATGAAACAACTGAAGAAGAAGAAGTTGAAGAAGAAAGAAATTGAAAAGATCGGTAATGGATATTACCTCTTCTTTGGAAGGCCTTTTTGAATCCTCCACTTAAGGAACTAAGATTGGTCTTTGGAGAAGACCAGGACCTCTAGGATTATTCTAGGGAAGTGGAGAAGGGAAAATGGCAGGGGTTGGCCGAGCTGGAGTGCTCAAATTGGTGTGAGGAGGAGGGGGAGGAGGTGCCCTTTTATAAGGGAGGAGAGGGGCACCTTAGGAATATCTCAAAATATTATTTTATATTAAAGTCAAAATCGGTTTATAATGGTTCCAAAGGGTCTTATTTCGAAGATAAAGTGGGGAAGGGTCGAAATCCTATCAACCAATAGGATTTAGACAAGTTTACGGTATTATTTTAACCTTATCAATTAGATTTAACTCTAAGTTAATTAATTTAACTTTTACCGTGTCTTTTTGTTTTCTTTCACTATATGGTTAATAAACATTCTATAACATGCCAAACGAACCCCAAATTGTTTATTATTAATATATATATCCTTATCTAAGTCATTTGGCTGAACCTTAGATTTTTAGGAATAAAATAACAATTAATAATATAATATTTGATTTAAAAACTATTTTGTGTCAATTTTGACACTATTTGATATATGATTTTTGTGAAAGTCATAACAGAATTATATGTTCGAACCAAGTTGATTAAATCAACACTAATATATCATAGTAACCTAGAAAATTATTGGAATTCATAAAAAGTCTCAAATTACATTTATTTTGGTATTTATATTATCAATTTTTTCAATATTTCATTAATAAGATAATTACTGCATCATCTTTGTGTCATAAATAAATTAAATTATTTGATGTCTAAAAATTACAAATAAAATACCATCATGTAGGAAATCTTTTTAGCTTTCTAATGAATATTTACAATCGAATTTATCTTATGTATAACCCTATATTAAAAATGATTTACTTGTTAAACTTTGATTTTAACTCTTTTAACCCTTCTTTAAATAAATTAATAATAAATGTCCTAATCTAATCCAAGTGGGCCTAAATGGTCATATTTTATTCCTAAGTTTGTTTTTGGTCGAATTACACTTGTCCAATAGTATTAGGACATGTGTTAGGGTAATATTGATATCATATTTACCCTTAGTTACCCTATTTACTATTAACCGCGGTAAAAATAGTAAAAAGTTACTATTCACCAAAAAATTATTTTCATCTCATTGAACCACATTTTAGTCCTTGATATTAACCGTGTCTCTCGGATTTTTGAAATTCCATTCACAGAAGCGGTAAAATTAAGTTTTATGCAAAATTCAGTTTTTAACCTACCACTTAGTGGTTTCACTATTCATCAAAAATTGAAAGTTTTCAGAAAAATACCAAAATTTCACCCTAGGCTAATTTCGATATTCTGAGTCCAAAAATGAAGTCCATTTTGAAAAATAAAATTTATAAAATTTTAAAAAGTGGTTATTTCTATTCATAACGGCTAGTTTTAATAGCATATTGTTGTTTAGTGAAACTCGGTATTGCGTACGACGCAAGCTATCGAGGAAGGTCGCGATTGCGTGCAAAGCAAGCCAAGCAAGTGTTGTGTAGAAAAAGATTCCTTTGATGGTTTATATAACATAAAAGTCTTGGGTGTTACAATGATTACTTACACTAGTATAAAGATGATTATAAATGTTCCTCAATTTAATCCTGATAAAACTTTTACTTCTTATACTTTTTTCTATAAAAAAATATTACAAATTAATACATGACCCCATTTCCACATACTGGTTCCCCAAGATAATTCCCCACATGAACTTAGTCATTCATCCCCGTACACTAGATGAATATGACATGTAGTGATTTTTTAAAATGTAACATCTGGATGATGTTCCCTCTTTATTAATGAAAAACAATAGAGGAAATTAGTATGCATTAATACCATGTTACTAATCTAATAAATAATCAACCAAACAAAACATGAATAACCCCTAAATAGGTGAAATGACTATAAACCAATGTAGTAAATACTTCATTCCAGAAAATATTTAGGTTTATAATGTCAAAATAAAATAAATCCAGACAAAAATTTCTCAAGTAGGTCCCGACATCATGTTTGGCTTCCTCAACCAAGCCCATTCCAGAATGCCAACTCATCCGTCTAATATAGGCATCATTCCCATATCTTGTAGTGAAAACATGAGTTCTATTTGAGTAAAAATTAGGTATCCCATGTTGAATGTGATTAAAAATCTATTTTCCACCACCAATGGTGTATAAAAACATCATTTTTATAAAAATGTATGATTTTTTATAAATAATAATGAAAATGAAAAAAGTAAACAAGTTTCTCATTTATTATTCTTTGTAATACAACATCAAAACATCTTCAGAACATTATTCATTCTAAGGCATACACAATATGGAATATATATTATAATAATTTCATGGGCTTTAATTACTCAATTTAATTCCAATTCTATTCAGTATGCTGTTGTGCCAATATGGGTACCATTATTATAGATTCATGGAGCGTCAATCAAACAAAAATTCACATTCATGCATCGATGTCCAAGAGCATCATCATGGAACCCCTCGAGTACCTTGAGCATCATTATATCACCCACAATTCATTCTTAATATTAACATATAAATTTACATCAATTGGCCAATAATATTATTCTGGAACACCATTGATACATGGGACATCATTGCCTCCCCCAAAACTCATTTCTCATAATTACACAGTGATATATTTATATAGGATAATTATCAACTACCTTCTTGTTAATCATTCACAATAGTGTTAACCATTTAATTTATCATACATAGCACTAGATTCATTAAATTCATCTTATGAAAATATAATAAAAATACTCCTTTAATCCATTTAGTATCAATCATTTCTCATCTTATTAATCATTTTTTATTAATCCATTGAATCATTTAAATACCATTATCAAACCATGAAATTATGATTTAGTTATATTCCTTATACCAATTATTCCCATTTTTACATTCCAAAAATAACGATTTTAAGGATATTTTAATTCCCCATGTGTTTTCATCAAGCCGAGTATAATAATATTCAATGGGTCCAATGGGATCCTTGAAAGGTTTCACAATTACATGATAATAAAATATGTTTTTTAATAATTTAAAACAGATTTCACCACATGGTAATGAAAGGTAAAACTAAAAAAGTAGATCATAGTAAATTTTATGTTAATTTAAAATTATACCTCTTACTATTGGATATTGGATGAATGGTTTCCCATCCTTAGCTTTTAATTATAGCTAGAATCAACAAATTCAGAACAGCAAGGGTGATTTTAGATCAAAACATAGGATAAGTATCCAACAAAACAATATCTATTAAAACATATTTATATATACCATTTAAAATGGGCGGTATTCATCCCTATCCATTGGGATATAATGAAATGAGAGAGAGAGTACTTGAAACATGGAAAAGATCACATACGGGAGTGGTGTTTATTTCTTACACCTGATAATAGATTCACAATGAATCGAGTACATGTCACCAAATAATCCTCTTGAGTGCCTCCTAGTGAATGATAAATCATATAAGGCGTATTAATCTATTTAATAATATATAAAGGGGGTTCATGAAATTTTATTTAAAATTTTTAAGCTATAATAATCCCATACATGGTTTCCTGGATAATCCGCATGGTTAGAAAAACATTATGCCCTAACAATGCACTCATTCTATCCATGGGGTGCATGATTTCTCTTTGAGGGTAATTTTTTGTTATACCATTTAATAACTATTCAAACCCCACATTGTCGGGGTACACTATTAAATGTGGTGTGTGCATGGTTTGGGAATACTGTGCGCCAACAGTGTACTTCTAAAAAATCATCGAAAATCATCCAAAACTCACCTGAACAAACCCATGAATAATTTAACCCAAAATGATATTAAAATAAGGATAATACATACATGAAAAAAGTAAAATAAGCATCTATAATAGTTATGATATTACAATACACCACCTTATAAAATCACTTCGTCATACTGCCCTCCCAATCATGACTACACCTCTAAGATGAAATGGTTGGATACTAGGACCACAAGTCTATATCCCTATCCCATGTTTCCTAATGACCATGGATATTATACCACAACACTCCTAGATGTGAAAATGTGTTTCTTTGAAAATTTTTGTCCATAATATTGACTACAAAAATCAAATTATACACAAAGGACACATTTTCCTGAAGATAAAAAAAATCTCTATAGATCACATGAGAAGGATGGGGTGATACTGCTGATGATGTGACACATGAAAACCGTCATGTATAGAGATATACATATGTGTAAGAACCAATGTAAAAAAAAACTAGTCCAATTGTTTTCACAATCTCAAACCATCCAACAAAATAGGGGAAAACATTACGTACTTCGAAAAGCTATAATGACCTAATCTCAACATCAACTAAAGGAAAAAAAATTCCCCCGCTATAAAATCAAGAGTTTTATGACATTTATAAGCATAATACTTCATTATAATCTATAGTGAAACCATATATTCCAAAATAAAATGATCATATTTCAATGTCACATACATTAGATACAGTCCCGATAACTCTTACACCACTACATGCATCACACATGGAGTTGTTCTATATGACCTACCATTAAATTCCTCACATGGTGACATCTAAATAGTCACATGATAACTATCATAATTGGAAAATTAAAATATTACTATGGGATTATTCCAAGAACCACCAATTTCTTGGATGCATTCCTGCAACTTATCTTGTAAAACGGAAGTAGTACACTATAATTTCCCATTATTCTATGGGTGAAATGATCTACTTAATAATACTTGAGTACCAGGATACATGTGAATGACTTACTAAAATCATATGTTAATATGTGGATCATGATCTGAATCCGTTTTTCCTTACACCCCAAGAAAATAGTATATATCTTCTTCAAACTATTCACCCATATGATCATCTGATAATGTCTCCATAATTGTTAATAAATATAATGATTTCATAAAATTGTTATAAAAAACCAATATAGAATCAAAATTCTAAGGATTCATTCAATTTAATACCAAAATGTACAAGGTAATTTCATCCCATATCCACCGTAGAATGGGTAATTACTGTAAAAAAACACCATGTCATTGATGATCAACCTCTACCTATTGACAGATGTTGAATCATGGAACAAAACTTGTTATTGCCTTTTCATTCTTGGCCATAAATACTATCTTCAAATATTTTTGTTCATCATGGTAATACTTGGGTAAACCATCCACTTTGGTGTATGAATCTCATTCATCAAATCCTATCGCATACACATAGGTAAAAAATATGACCTTGTATATAGTTGATCTCATACACATCTATAGTCCAATCATGATGTGACTCCCCACATTCATTGATTTATGTCAAGGACAAACACTTTGGATCTTCACACTACCTCCCATTGATCATGGACAGAATTTTAGAATCCACCAACAAAAGAACAAGGGTAATCTACTCATGGTCCTCTAGAGCCTCTATATGAATATGATCTATAAAATCCATCTTCTTCTAAACATAACAATATTCCTACACTACTCAAGTATGTGAATTTCGACATAACGTGTCAGCAACACTATTCCCCTTTCACAGAGTATAGAATATCTCACTGTCTAATGACCACATTTTATCTACCTATATCATCTATTGAATATTTTTGTGTCTCTAAAAAAATATATAATTTATAATTTTGTGGGCAGCATAGAAAATAAACATTTCAACTTATAATTGTTGTTTCAAACGCATTAAATCTAAAACCACTATTTTAATATCAGTATTGTTCATAGGATAATTAATTTGATCTATACTAATATTTTATAATCCATACTCTATTACTGAATCTATCCACATCAATTTTCCCCATGTATGATTCTTGATACATCGCAATTCCAGGTATACTCCTCACCTGGATTCAGTTACATCACAATGAAAGTACTTTTCTAATGCTTTTTCAAATTATGGAAGACATTATAACATTATCAAGAACAACTATATATTATTACCATCTTGGATAGTCCATAAAGAAACTATTCCAAGAAAAAAATTATATGAAACAATAATTAATAATATCCTGTTAAACCTGAAAATCATCATATATCAAAAAAAATCATTGGTATTTTCTGATTAAAAAACATCTTTAAATTTATCTGGTTCCACTAACAAAACTTCCTTTTACTTGATGTTACCCATGAAATGTATCTTTTTGATCCAAAAAATAACATTAAATGAATAAGCATATATTTGATTCTCTCTCAGTGTATTCTGGTTGATGTCACGATTCTCAGGAGAATCATCATGAGACATAGGAAAAATCAAGATATCATCTTTAAAAGAATCCACAAACTCATCTAGGTAATAGTGAATGATTCAGTTAATCATGGGCATAAGAAATATCCCAGCATTCATTAGCCTGAATGACCTCATGATGTAATCAAATAGTCCATACATACTTTTAAAAGTGGCCTGCAATATATCAAAAGGAATATAACATGCAAATGATGATACCAAGAGTTGAAACTGATATTAGAGAACACACAAGAATCCCACAGTTGGTTATATAGATCGTTGATGCACAGAAGAGGATATAGGTTCTCAACCTTAATTTTTTTTAACATATGGTAATTAAAACAAAAACATAATTTCAAATTGGCCTTCTCTAAAAACCAAACTAGATAACCCCATGGTGATGTACATGAAAGGAAAAATCCATTATCAATATATTATTCTAGTAGAGTCTTAATAAATTAATGCTATGTAGGATCTACATGATAACATGTAATATAAATGGGCTCAACTCCAAAAATGAGCTCAATTGTAAAATCAAATTCTCCAAAAGGTGATAGTATTGGAATTCCTCATGAAGCATGTTATAAAAGCAGTCCAAAATTGGTGTAAAGAAACTTTCCCTCACACCACCATCATCCAAAAAGAATGTCAAAACCTTTTCAGTGACTCCACTAGTTGTTGATGAACATTCCCTACGTTTCTTGTTTAGATATTCTATTCTCTATGATGAATATTCATATCAACCTCAGGAGATGTAAATGAAACTATGCTAAAGTCACAATTGATGTCAGTTTAAAAAGATTATAACTGGTACGTACACAAACTAAAATCAAAACCTAACATTTTATTAACATAATGACCCCAAATAATGAGATATTCAAAAAACTCAAAGAAGAAACCCTTATAAATATATATTTCTTTCAACTGTACACCTAGATAGTTATAGATATTTCTTACTCCAAAAATAAAATCCTATATCATAATCATACAATTCACAAGATTAAAATATATAAAATAATGTGATGATATTTTATCAATAAAAAGTTTATAAAGTTATAAGCTACATGAATTAAATGTCTTACTATCGATGACCTTAACTAGCTATCGACAACTATAGGTTGAAATTTATGCAGGTAACCTACCCCAATAAACTGTGCTCCTATCCAAGTCCCTATGTTTTGGTTTTCCACTGATACTGACACACATTACATGATGTTCCACATCCTATACCTATATTGACATGGCTTGTAGAATTCCAACTGCTCATCTGGTTTGTGGTCGAAAACCCCATCATGTACTTTGCATCATCCTAGTTAATCCATCACTAATAATTGGTCATGGGTTCTAAAAATACCTATATAAGTTTCACATCCTTTTTTTACTATTAGAAATGCAATGGTGGCCCAGGAAATTAATAATGAAAGTGACTCAACCTACTGCACTAATCAAAGAAGTCTTGATTATATCTTGGAGTTATTGGACCTTCTTCATTTCTACTCTTTTTTCCACTACACATATTAAAATTCTCATAAAAATTATTTTTACCCATAGAATATGTAAATAAAATTCTTCTAGTACGAATAACATGTCCTCCATGGGAATCTACCTTTAGGTTCCCTCATTACTATGATCCTAAATAAATACCACATCAATATTCTTCAAATGAAATATGTAAACCTAGGACTTAATCTCAAATTTAAATGAACCCAAAAAACATATCTCCATAATTGCCTCATATCCTATGAACATTGGGAAAAATGATTGTATGTTATTGGTGTGAACAACAAAGTTTAATATAGACAACTTCCCTAGGTTATCTACATAAAATCTACCACACTCTCTTATCTTAGTGGCTCTAGGTAAAACTATTCCAGGATCATTTAATATAATTATAAACATATCATGCCCTCTAAATTATCATCCAAACCATAAATATACCTCCAGAGAATCATAGATCCTCATAATATATAGGATTCTAATTTGAATATTTTCTACATGGGAGACATAAAATGATCTAGGATGGTCTTGATAGACTCAATGCAACATTCAACTGCCTCAGGTCCACCATATCAAGTGATGGTCATAGAGATACGGAACATGAACAAGAACTCTTGGTAAAGATCATAGATATTCTACAAAACCAACCTTGGGTATCCTTCCACGAACTACATTAAACGATCAAATCTCACATAAAACATCTCTTGAACCCCTCCCATATGACTATCAAGGCATCATTTCCCACTATTAGAGGATGATTTCCATCCATATCCTCCATTCATCGTACTGATAGACTTTTAGATGGAGGAGTGTCTCAACAATTCGAAACACATGAATTCATACACATAGCACATCATTAATAAATTTACATAATATGGATTGATATAAAGTTATAACAATTAATCCCTCATACACCACACCATGGTAAAAACCATGGTACAATAACAACCCTCAACTAACCATAACCTTGGTCATGGAAAACACAGGGTGAAAACTATTCATATTTCTACTTTTTACATTCAAACCCCATTTTAACAATTTCAATTTATAATTTTTAACATATTTTAAACATATTAATTTAATTATTAATAATTATTTCATATAAATTACTCAAATAAATAAAATCCTTTTCATTTCCTATATCCCAATAATAACATTCATTTCCATTATTGTGTAATATTATGCATGTCACATAAATTTTAGTGTATCTGGATTGGTGCATGTATACACAACTCTCATGCCACACCTGTCCATGAGAAAAATCTAATAAAATTAATAATATAAAACAATAATTGAATCACCCATGGTGAAATATCATTATACTATGACAAAAAACACCAAGAACAAAAATACCTCCTTAGGAACTTGGGATTCATCCACAAATAGTTTAACTAATCCCATGAACAAGGTCATTTCCAATGATCAAATCAACCTATTCTCCTGTATAAGTTTCCCAAATAATAAAATGACCAAAACAACTCATCAAAAACCATATTGTAATGCTCCATCTCATATTCCGCATACCAGTACCCCAAGATGGTTCACCAAATAACCTCATCTGCACCTTCAAATACACCATAGGTAGATGACTAGCACTGAGGGTCTTAAATATAGTGTGGGGATATTGTACCATCCTTTTTAAATAACTACAACATTGTAAATCAATATCAAATATAACCATGACAATACAAAAATCAGTAATCCAACAAAAAAATAATAAATCCAAAAAATAAAAAATTACCCTATTCCAATGCATTAAATATGTCATAGAAGTGTCATGTGTTGGAAACCCAAAATAACGACATGATGACAACTACCAAGGTTCTCTCGATATCGATTTTGATACTCTCATCCATAATCTATCCCAAATCCCAACTCATCCATCTGGAAAAGGACCTTTTCCCATATCCTATCCTGAAAAAATTATGTCTATTTGGGAACCAACTAGGAATCCCTTATAGGGTGTGAGTAAAATATAGTAGGCCATGATAATTAATTCTAGAGAAATATATAGTCTATAATAGTTTAGTAAGTTTTACAAATTATAATGATGAAATGAAAAAACTAAACATGTTACACATTTATTATTCTATAATCAACCACATCATACCTACTTAAACCCATTACTGAGTCAGAAACATACACCATTGTGAATTTACATTTTAATCTTTTCATAGGATTTCATTGTTTAATTTAATTAGATTTTTAGTTGGTTTCCTCAATCTTCATTATGGGTACAATTATCATGGTTTCATGGAGATATTTTCCATCATCAAATCATATCCATGAATTGGCTTCATAGAGCATCAGTCAGGAACCATAAGGGTACTTTGATCATCAATGCATTACCCCCAATTCACTGGTCACATTCACATATAAATATACAATAGGGTACAAAGTCATTAGAATAGAACCAAATGGGTACTCATACCATCACTCACGTACCCACAACTCATTATTCATAATTAAAAGATGTTATATATCAAGCTTCCTCTTCTGAGACCTTCTAGTCGATCATTCACAACACAATGCACTATTTCATTTATCAAACACAATAATGGATTCACTACTTTCACCAAAAGTAATTACATGAGAAATCACACATTAATCAATTTATCATCAGTCATAACTAATTTTATTAAACCATTGATTTAAATCTTATCAACCCATTAAATACCATAATCAAACCATCCAATAAATATTTAGTTCAATTTCATATACCCATTATTACCATTTTTTAATTTAATGAATCATTATTTCTAGAAAATTCTAAGTCCCCAGGGGTTTGTGTCATGATCAGTCTCATAATCTCCATTTGTACTAATTGGATTAGTGAAGGGTCTCACAACGACATGGGACTAAAAAAATTATAATTTAACATCAATTTCCCAACCTTCAAAAGTTGTGGTACAATAGTAAACATTATATCCCAATCATCTCTATGTGAATATTCCTTAACACCACTTAACATAGAATCATTAATGGATGCTTTTTCATCCATATCACCAAATTTGAGGTAGAAAAACCAAATTCACAATGGGAAAGGAGAACTAGGTTCAAAATCTTTGTACAAGATCAAAAAAAGACCCATTAAAACTTAGATATAGACCATCCAAAAAAGAAGGAATTAAACACTCTCCAATGTGACAGAAAGATGGGAGAGAGTGGAACCTCCACAAGGAAGATACCATATATTATAGTGGTATAGATGTCTTTCACCATATCATTGATTCAAATAGAAATGAGTTTGAGGATCCTAGGAATCATCTCAGGATGCCCAAAGGGAAAAATAAATTCATTATAGGCCAAGTATGGGTGATTTGAGAAATATACCAGGGGTCATGGAATATTAATTAAATTTTCATGTCTTTTAATAACCATACACAGTGTTTCTTGAATGTTCTATAATGTAAAAAAATTATGTTCCATAACCATCCCCCATATTGTCTAGGTGTTCACGGATTCTTCAAGAGGATCGTAATTTGTTAAACCATGTACACACCATGTAATACCCACTGTCTAGGATTGAATAGTTTTCAGGATTGGTAGAATGCTTGGGAAAATGGTTCACCAACCGTCTACTACCAAAAACCATCCAAATGCTTCCAAAAATCACCAAAAAACACCCAAGGTAAACTCCAGCCAAAAATAGATTAAAAATGGTGAAAAGTAATGGATGTAGTGTACATGAATCATAATGATAGTTAATGATCTCACATTAAATTTTTCATATGATATTTATTGTTGTAAAACATGGTTCATTATGTTTCCTTAAAATAATTAATTTATTTGATATACTGTGAGACTAGTAAATTTTGAACTTTTTATTATTAGAACATATTAGTAGACTGTATTTTTAAATTTATGTCATAATAATTTGTATTATTTTTTTAAATCATATGTAGAAATAATTGATATATTATTTTATAAAGGATTCAGTATTGATGTGAATTTTTTAAATAATAAATATTTTTTATTTTACAAGAGATTATTTTGAATGTTTTATCCTTATAAACGTTAACATATTAATCATCTTGATAGTAGTATAGTGTATTATAATACATAATTTAGTTACTAAAAAATAAAGGACCCAATTGAAAAATTACTATTTAATATCCATTTTTTATGGTGTAAAATTATGATGCATCAAAACACAATACAAGACATCTGATTATTCAAATTAACATGTGTCCCAAAAAACATGAAATTTTTCATAAAATTTTACCTTTAAAATATAGTAAATATTTTCAAACCAAATACAAAATCAACCTAAACATATGATAATATCTACCAATTCAAATATACTATACCATTCTATATTTCAATAATTAAAATTGTAACATATGAGTCTTAGAATTGGGGAACAATATAAAAGATAAATAAATATCATTATATTAGAAAAAAAGAGTACATTTTCAAATTATGAATACATCATAGAAAAATAAAATTTTTATTCGTGGATAGGGAAATAGATCTTCCCCGATGTCAATAAGGGAATAACATAACAAGATTTAGGAATTCAAAAATAATAATAAATTTACATGTAAATATGGAATATTATTTGGGTAATTATATTTTTATTCCCCAAATGTGATGTTTTCTAATAATAAAATTTAAAATATCAATTATTATTATTCATCAAAAATAAAACAAATAAAATGAATATGAATTGATTTATTTGAGAACAAACTAAATAATATTAATTGTAAAATAAATTTTAGTTACCATATAAGTTTGTATGATATATGATATAGATAAAACATCTAAATGTTTGAAGATCAAAATTCATAAAACATATAATTTTTTAAAATTTCTATTAACATGATGTTAAAATATGTTAATCAATAGAAAATAATAAATTCATATAATTATTTAAAATAAATTATTGATTAAAATAATATTCATTAATATAATCAAAAAATTTAGGCAGTATTTAAATTTTCACACCAAATCAAAAGAAAGTGAATCATGAAAAATAAAAATCAAATTATAATGTAGTTTGGTTTAAAAAATAACTTGATGAAATGTTTGATAAGAATTTTATAAAAATGGAAACATGACTAAAATATTATAGAAACTATAAACATTGTTGTTAAAAAATTATCTGCTCACATGAACTATCCTCCAGGGAATAAAATAATTTTATAGGTTTCATTTACTAAAGGATAATATTCAAGATGATTATAGTGTATATAATAAATGAAAAAATCAATAAGATGAAATTAAAATGAGAAAAGAAATAAAATAAACCCATGATTTCCATAGATGGTAATAATAAAAGAATGATTTTCCTCTTATATGTAACTATTAATATTGGGTTTCCACATCAATAGTCTAATATTTACACTGTCTGCATGCTCTCTCCCCCTCTCATAATCCTTCTTAAAATGAATCTATAAGTTTTCTTAATTTCACAACATATATTTTTAATCATATAATGATATATATAAAATTCAATCAAATATAGTCCCTGTTAAAGTGGAGGAACCTTGATTAGAAATATGGTTTTGATGAACACATTTTTTAATATTAACCATTATATATGGAAATATATTTTATATAATCATAAACATGTTCAATATAAACATTACATATAAACAATATATAGACCAACATAATAAAAATAATTATTAAATAATTATAATTATTAAGTTATGATCCTTAAGGATTGATGAATATCATGTTATGTATGCTTTTATTATATTTTTTTTTAATATACATATGTAAAGATATTAAAATTTACACACATTTGAACAAAAGGAAATATTCAATGATTATTATGTAATGATGATCTCATTGAGGAATTTTTTTTGTACCCATTTAGTTTGTTGAATATAATTTTGGAAAAGGATGATTGATATTTAGAGCTATTTCCAATGAAATATTCTTGGTAATCATTATTATTTGGTAATTCTTCTAGTAATTTTAAGATTTTCTACATATTAATTAGATACATAATCATTGGATGATTTTAGAATTAGTATTAATGACTAAGATATGGGATAGTGATTATTAGAAGAACTATATATACATCGTGAATAAGATTTGGTGTTTTGAATATCTAACTATGGAGAACAACATGACAGTAATGTCTAACAATGAAAATATAGGAGTGCCTCAAATAAGTCACCCACTAATTTTTCAGTAAGAATATGTATTGACATGGTGTTTAAGAATAAGTTGGATAATGTATAATGAATATTACATTGATATTAGGTATTATAATATCCTCTATAATTATATTTGATCTACACTGGAATTGACATAATAATATTCAGAAGGTACACAGATATTGGGACGAAGAAAAATTTTTTTGTTGAAAAAAATTATTACACATAGATTTTTAAAGGAAAAAATAATAAAATATACATAAAAAGTTTATTCAATTCTATGTTAGCCACCAATATAGCCCAATATAAAAGGATTCTTTGATATGATTAAAGCTTTTAATCAAGATGGATTATGGTATAATTATTGGATGAAGCATATAAATCTCACACGGTTACGACCGGAGATGTTTAGTTATGAAGGCCACATAGGAGGCATGGTATGCCCATTAGAGGGGGGGGGGGGGTCAAAGATCACTAGTATTATGGGGATTAATGAATTTTCATACATAATTATAGAGCATAAAAATTTAAAAACATTTATTAGTCATATATTTGAAAATAATGTTGGATTATGATTTCATGATTACTTTTCGTATCTTAAGAACCCACATCATGGCAGTTATTGATCGATATAAAAAATATCTTCTATGCATATCAAGGATGTTGATAAGGGATCGATATACCATGATTGTAAAATAAAATTCAGAATCTAGAATAGTGATGACCATGGGAATATTTTTTCTATAATCAATAATGCAAAATGTAATGTGTTCATCATCATTATACTTTTTTCAAGGGAGTGCAATTTTCATTTACTATAATGCATCATATATTCAATAATTAATTTTTAATTGTTATGATTCTATTTTCAATGAAATTAGGATAAACTAGTTAAAGGTTGCAAATATTACATTCATGAAGGTCATTTTTTGAAATTATATTATGCATTATATGTAATTATATTATTATTATGATATATTGATGATACATTTTTAGTAAAAAAATAGGGGTTTAAGGTAATAAAGGATTTTATAATAATATAAGAAAAACCATGATTTCTAGTTAAGATATAAATATGGTTTATCTATAAATTAATCCCTTATAATTAATTTGTATTCTAATAAGAGTGAGGTGATATTGAAGATATGATTGTGAGGAAATTATTTTGAAAACTCACATTATTATAATAAAAATATAAGTAGATAAAAATCATAGAGGTTGAATAAAGATAGTTCTATGAATGATATAATATAAAATGACGAAATAATATTCCCACACCTATTTAGAAACTAGAAAACAATAAAGGTCTATTTTTTACTCATAAATTAATGTAGATGTTTTGTGTAGATCAAGAATTATATTACATCTGTATGAATGTATCACTATTAGATTTTACATGAACATAGGAAATGAAAAAAAAATTCTTTAAAAAGGGATTTCAAATGCATGTATTTATAAACAAAGGAGAGTGAATTATTTAAAATACATTATTTTCATGATTATATTTGTGAATAACATGCATGATATATTATTTTTATGAAGAAAAAATAAAGAGTAGTTATGAATGAAAACCATGGAATATGAATGAAGGAATTGAAAGAAATCCATTAAGAAATATATATATAAACAAAACCAAATGCATAATTGATATGGAGTGTTTCCAAATAATTTGGAAATAATTTTAAATTATATTTTCTAATTAGGTTGAGTGAGTTAGATTTTATGTTATATCATCCATTTAATAGACAACTGTGAAAGAAGACAACTAGTAGTGTCTTAAAGAACCTTCAGTTCATAATTCTAACAATGTTTAGAGTTGAAGTAGAAATTATATATTATTATTATTGAAATGTCTATTGAGATTAATAATATAATTATAATTATTTATTTTGATGATGTTTAAGTGCTACTATTGGGGAACAAAATGTTTTATTTTATGAAAATTCATCTCAGTTTCGAAATATAATAGCACATAGGAGTTACGTGGAAGGAAAACCATTGAAGATATGATAAATCTAATACAATATTAGAAAGGGTATTGTAAAAGGTTAGGATTATAGTATAAATGACTAAAATTTATAAACTTTTGGAAGTTTTATAATTTTGGGATGAAATATTGTTTTCTAATGATACACTGCTGGCCCAATTATAATTGATTTAATGATTATTTGTTGAGAAACTTTGTCTCAATGTCAACTTGAACATAGTAAGGACATGGTCACAAATCGTGGAGGATATTCTTGTTAATATAAAATATGTTGCGTTTTTTTTACCTTTTTTATATGTGGTACATATGTGTATGAGTGTTCGTGAAATCAATTTATCTCAATAGGTGACTGATGGTTGAGTTTATAAGGGGTAAAGTCTTAATAAAAAATTATTCTTCATAAAAAGTTTCACTTTATTCAACTACCTCCCTTTGTGATTGAACTAATCCAATGGGTATCTCTATAGTCATTATGAATAATCTATAAATAACTAATCATTTCAAGTAATTTCATAAACATTCAAATAGAAAAAATATTATGCTAATATATCAGTATAAGTATGCATAATTTTTATTTAATTCACAAAAAAATACATTGAAAAAATAATATCCAAAAAAATGAAATAAATTTTCATTATGTATTGACCAATCATAAAAAAATTTATTATTAATGTAGCATAGATAAAATTTACAATAGGTCTTCCAAAATAGTGAACATAAATTGTGTTAAATGTATTCGTCTTTCAACTTTAAAAGCATAGTTAGATTTCAAAATACATCAAGAAACATAAGTTACATATGAGTCATAATCCTAATATAAACCCACTATATATGAACTAGAAACATATCTGAATTAAAAATGTTCATATAGTAAGGATGAAATTAAAATGTTATTCATAAAATAATTGAAACTACAAACAATAATGTCCAAATCTGTACTCATACATTTTATTGAATATATATTTATCTGAAATATATTTGTTATTTCTATTTTCTGTATATATGTTTTTTCAATTTCATTTAATAGTTATTGAAAATTTGAGTTTATAAAGTTATACCTTAAATTAGTATCAAATTATGTTATTATAATGATGATCATGGTCAAAATATTAATCAAAAAATATTATTTTGACTGAATCACGCTCTTATTATTCATAAAGGGAGAAGAGTGGCTTCTATGTGGTCAACAAATCAACAGGGAGAAAAGTGTCTTCTTTGTGGCACAAGCTTGTACCTTGAGTAGGGTGGCAGATATGGGTAATACCTTGGGAATGAGGCATGGTTTGTTTCCCATGGAGTATCTCGGCACCCCCGTCTCTCCATGAAGAATGCGTATTAGCAACTTTTACCACGTTGTGAGAAAGATTACGGGGCACATTCTCAATTGGAAGAACCATTTTTATCCTTTGGTGGTCGTATCGCACTTGTGAATAGTGTACTCTCAGCCATACTAGTGCATGATCTCTCGTCTACCAACATGCCGAAGGGTGTTATCAGAGCTATTGACATACTTTTAGCCAGTTTTATTTGGGATGCTTCTACGGAGGGGAAGAGACATTGGGTCTCGTGGAGGAAGATGGTTTCTCCTGCTTTGGAGGGAGGGATCAATGTGAAAAGCCTCACCAATACAATGCATTACATGCATGAAAAGTTGGCTTGGGAGGTCATTGAAGAACGAACGTTGTGGGGGATGCTGATGTCCCACGGGTACGGGTTGACTTCAGAACCTCCACTAGGGAGTGGGTCTACGCTATAGTCCTCAGTCTGCAGTATTATTCCGTACATCCTGGACAACTCACAGTGGATTATTGGGGAAGGGAACATTCTGTTTTGGATTCACAACTGGTCGGGAAGAGCCCTCACTTATCTAGGGTGCCCAGATCCATTGATCACTTTCAGGGAGGTGAGCCAGTTCCCACATTTTTTCAGAGAAATACTGGATGCAAACCAGAAGATGGTGTTCGACTCTATTATATTGTGCACGGAACAAGACCGGTGCATTTTGACTCCATCTACCTGGGCATGTTCAATGCGAAGGGTTTCTGCAGTATTAGTTCGCTACAAGCCCAGAAAGGGGGTCGACACGGTCTGGCATGGTGTAGGAGCAACCCTACTAAATTCAATTTTCTATCATGGAGGATCCAGAACAGTTCCCTGCCTACCGAAGATAACATCAAGAAGCTCAGAATTAATATGGCATCCTGTTGCCAGTGCTGTGTGAACAAACATGAAGAGGGAATAAGGCATATTTTCTTCAAAGGTTCCAGGGCCCGTCAAGTGTGGGATTTCTTCGGGGAGTTTACAGGGTACTCCTCATCTGCGTCGACTTTTGACTCCTTCATGGAGTGCTGGTTCCAGGGATTAGATAGTTTGGAGAGGGAATGAATGGTAAGGTCTATCATCTTATACGAAGGTTGTTGGTGTCTATGGAAATCAAGAAACTGAGCCAAGTTCGAGGGGATCTCTTCTACAGGGAGATACATTATTTCCAGAGCAAGGTGCATCCTGGTCGATTTGTGTGGCATCGATGGAAAATGGTTGCAGTCTCTGTCTCTTCGTAAGATTAATGCACCTCAAGTTGCGGCCCAGCAGTCATGTATCAGGCAACTTGGGAAATGGGTTCGATGGAGCCCTCCCGAACGTGGGATCAAACTGAATACAGATGGTTCATTCTTGATGGGTGAAATGCGTGGTGGAGGTGTGGTCTGAGATTCCATGGGCAGTGTGGTTTTGGCGTTTACGGCGTATTATGCATATGGAAATTATTTGCAGGAGGAGGCAAGGGCGGTTCTGTCAGGTATTTCTATTTGCAGGTAGAGGGAGAATTACATCTCACAAGTGGAAACTAATTCTATGATTATTCACGACGCCTTGAAAGGGAAGGGCACCATTCCTAGGACTATCGTTTACATAATCAGACAATTCAAAGCCCTCATTGATAGCAACACTCGAGTCACCCATACGTGGAGAGAGGGAAACAAGGTGGCAGATCACTTGGCCTCTACGACAACTCCGGGTACCTCGGTTAGTTTTCATTCTCATGTCTGTAATTTCACACCTAAGGGGGTGAATTTGATTTGGGTCGATGCGCTTGGCCTTCACTATTTACCCCCCCTAGTTCTTGGATTCTTCTTTGGTTTTGTATATGCTTTTGAATATAAAGTTAATGATGATGATGATAAAGGTTTTTATTTTTATACCCATAATTTTATATACAACACCAAATTCCATGATTTTAGACTCATATTCCAATATATTTTATTCATGAATGATAATATATTTTTATTTTAATAGATAAACTTCTGACAAACATATAAAATAAGTTATAACAGACTTTTTTGTCTAAAATATTGACATTCCTCATATTAATTCATAATAAAAACATTTTTTTGATTGTAATAATAAATTATTTTATTTATATTTATAAATTATTACATTGAATCACAATATAATTTTATAGAAATCATGATTTAATTAAAAAAAAATTATACTATGAAAATTTATAGAGAATTCATTTAAATTATTTGATATAATTATTCATATATTAAAATCTGCATTAATTTGATATAAATTATAAAAATTGAATATGTTTTCAAGGAAGAAATTGTATTATGTTGTTTTGATTCACCACTAGAGAAACAATTTTAGAATAATCAATCCACCCATTCCCTATGATCCCACAGTCAAAAACCAAACATTGTATTTTATTGAACAAATATGAGGTTTATTTTTCACATAGGGGATGTTCATTCATTATCATAGGTTATTTTTACCACTATATAAAACCTGGATTCTAATACATAGATATTACATGATTTTAGATTAGTATTCAATAAATTATACAAACTGAAATCTATAGACAATAATAATTTACTATCTTTGGTGACTGGGTACTAAATATCTAAATTTGGTGAAATATTTTCAACATCTCCAAAAAATATCATGCACTTTAGTACTCATCACAAGCATACCATACAAAAAACCAATCTACCTAACCTATGAGAAAGAAATGTGTGAATGGATGAGATCAAATTATTAGTATTGATAAAAAGGGAGATATATAAGAATAACATGAACATATGTATATGAGAACCTGATAATAACATTTTAAATCCATACCATGCATATAAAAAATCATAATCTAGAGTCATGAATTTGATATTGGATGTTCATAAGGCATGAATAATAATGAAATCAGAGGAATGATCCAAGAGAGAATAATATTGGAATATGACCTATATTTTTGGAATTCTAATAATCATAAGAAATATTACCTAAATGTTGCCCACCAAAAATTCATTAATTTATAAGCTTGGGATAAACACTAATGTATCAGATTCGGGATTAGGATGGCCTCCTGTATTTCCTCTATTGACTATTGGATAATATCCAATGAAAAATTTAAGCTCACATAACATTAATCATCACATAATTCATTTATGGGAGAAATAGGTCCCACCCAGATCATAATGAAAATAATATACATGTGTGATAAATGTTTATAAAAATATAATCATATAATAATAAATAAAATTAAATGGGTTTCAAATAAATTTCAACATATTATATCATGTGTAATAGAGACATGTTCCATAATCATTTTATCATCTAATCATATCATAACTCATGAAAAAGGAAGTGTGATTCATAATAATTTTGTTATGGTATAACTCATGCAAGATAAATGGGTTTCTTGAACATATTTTCATGATAAAACATTATTTAATATAATAAGAATTATGTCCCTAGTCTATTACCCATCAATGATAAGGTTACATCAATGCATGTCATCATTTATTGAAATTGATTTTGAATGATCACTTGAAACATTTCATGAAGAAAATAACATTAACCATTGAATTAAAAATTTTAAAACATAAATTATTTTGATAAGAAATAATTTTTAAAATATTATTAAAAAAATAAAATGGATACTTCAATAAAAATAATGTGAATAAAGGTAGAAAAAACTATTCATGTCAAAAACAAAGATTCAATTCAAATTTTCTATAAAATCTAAACATGAATTATTTATGAAAATTACATGAATATAAAATATTAAACCATCTATATATATTAAAAACTGTTTCAAAATTTAATTAAAAAATAATTTTATTAATGTTAAAAAATAATTTTTAGAAAACAAAATTTTTGATGAAAAATGATTTTTTCAACCAAAGATAGAAATAAGTATGATTTTTCTTAATAAAATAATTTTAAACTGTTGATTAAATAAATATTATAAAATAAAGAAAAAATAATTTAATCTTCATAAATAAATAATGGATAATTAAAGAAATTTGTTTCATGGTAGGTAGATCAAAATATATCACCTTTTGGAAGTATAATTATCAACATTCTCGATAAATTATGGGATTGTATCATTAAAGAAATACTTTATCGGTAGCATTGAATCATAAGATCAATGAAAGAATAACATTAAATTAAACTTATAATATCATGATTATACATAAAATCATGATATTTTATGTCTGATGGTTGTATATTCTTCTCCTAAAGAAGAATAGTTCATAACATAACATTTGTCTTGAAGAAGGAAAATTAAAAAAAAATTACCTTACTCTTTTTGTAACATTTGATCTTTAAATCACATGAAAGGGATATTATAAAATGGATATATAAATCCCCATAATTTTATTTATAAAAAAATTAAAATACATTAATGGTCTGTATATACACAATAGAAAAGAAAGATTGGGTGAATCTGTATTGTGAAATACAAAAAAAATAAAGGGGACATGGAAATCCATTATCACATTGGTAATATTTTTAAACATAAAACCAAAAAAATAATAAACTAAAATGAACAATATATATCATAAAAAAGAGGATATTCATATTTTTTCATGTTAAATTGGATATATTTACAATAGAGAAAATAAACATGTGATGAATTTATATATGTCTCCATCAAATAAAAGAGAGAAATTAAATCCCTTACATTAAGTCTCAACTTTCTTTGTACACATTTTATCCTCAGTAATAGGAAATAAATGTTATTTTAAATAAATTATATAATAATAAATATAAATATTATACCATATATAATTATATTATGATAATTTAATACCCATTTAATACCAAATACATGTTTAAATAACTTTTCGAGTAATAACTACATTATTTTTCATATCTTATTTGATTTGTTTTTTTTTTTCAGTATTTTTAAATTATTCAAAGTTAAATATTCTTCCGAATAATAATCTTGATATAATTATAATATTTATTAATCAATTATACTTTTATGAATACTCATGAATTACTGTTTTGTGAAATCATGCATGTTACAATCATAGAGATGGCAGGTCATGGATATGCATGTGTATTGTTCCCATATTTCAATGATCATTACATAATAGAGGTATGTAAAATTTTATACATTAGAAAATTATAGTAATTTAATATTATTTATTTAAATATACTTATACATAATTCCATGTTTTTTTGAGATTAAAATATAGAGGTGCATTGCTTTATAAAGGCAATAGTATGCATGCTCAATAATGACATTATATTCTTTCAATGAGTGAAATGGTTAGGAATAAAATTATATAATAAATTTTTGGAATGATAAATATGTAATTTTTATCATATTTATTTCATTTATATAACATATTATAATTATTTTAAAGGTTATTACAATCCATTTTAAGTGTTAGTGAAAAATGAATGACATCGCTTCGTGAGGCGGTAGTCCATTGTACACACGAGTGATGTTATTGTTTCCCCTATAGAATAGATATTAAAATGGTATATATTATATAATGAATATAGAGGTATTATTATTTTATATTTATCAAATATATATATATATATATATTATATACTTTATCATAAACAACCATGATTTTTTGTAATGGAAAAATGTAATAACATTAGTACGCGAGGCGGTATACCGCCATGCAGAAGAATAATGATTTCATAACACATTCAATGGATGTGGAGACAATTTAAGTTAATGAAAATAAAATGAAAATTATTATTATTATAAATAAGCTGAGATTGTTATATAATAATTATTTAATAATAATTTAAGGAGGTGGAGGACAAAATAAAATAAAAACACTCCTTGAAGAACATTACCTTTTCTCCTGGTAACCTCCATATGTTTGAAACAATTACTTCCTTGTATGGAATTTATCCTAAATTATGGTTTCTAGTATGAATGGAATGATGCTTATATTTGTTCTATGTAGGCCCTAGTTGAACCAATATGGTTTTTTTATGTGAATCAATTATTATTGAGGGATTCCTTTTATAGGTGAGTTGAGTTCCCACTTTTAATTTTTTAAAATAAATAGGGGTACCCACATTTTACTGAGGACACAAGAATAATAAATGGTTTATTATAGAAAATTATACATTATAAGGTCCAAATAAGCCCCTAAAATATATATAGAAGTTTTTAAGTCATTTTAACCCATATAGTATTATTTTAACACATTAGTGAACAATATTTTACCTTAACTGCGGTAATTTATTTTTTAGAGATATCACTATTAATTCAGGTAAAAAATTATGTTTTCGTTGTTATATAATAGAAATTAATCTATTTTAAATTATGAAATTCAATATTATATGTTAAATTAATTTAATTTGAAAAAACTAATATTAAAATTAATCATGCATACATGTTGTGAAAATGGGGTTCTCAAAGAGAAAATGTTTTACATTCCTAATTTTTTTTATATAAATTATATATGAAAATGATTCAAAATAACTAAATTCTAATAATAAATACATATTTTAACTAATATTAATTAATATAAAATGATACATTATTTTAACTTGATGATTAATTTATATGATCTAAAATTTATCAATTTAAATTCTGTATTATTCACTATTCATCAATTAATTAGTCTTCCCTTAAATTATAAAAAATTAAATTTAATATAATTATGATTTTATGATTTAAAAATGAATTTATATTGATTAATTATGTTTTCTAAAGTATTAATTGTTTTAAAAAAAAGTGTCCAAAAAGTTGAAATAATTTTTTTTAGAAAACTATAGTTTTATGTGTAGTGATTTATTTATTCCTAAATATTTTCTATAGAATAGATAAGGCTAATTTTAAAGAGAATATTTAATTTATATTATATGAATTTAATTTAAATCATTCAACAAAACTGTTATTTTTAATTTATTTTTTTAAAACACTATTTTTTCATAAAAATAGTTTTTTAGAAAATTATTTCGTTTATTTCCAAATAGACATTATTATAATTATTAATTAATTGGATACTGATTAATTAATTTTATAATCATATTTAGACCATATGTTTTCATAATTTATTAAATACTATTCATTCCATCAATTCAAATGGTTAGGTTATAAAAATCATATTAAAAAATTATTTTAATTGTATGTTATGTATCTATTAAACCTATTGTAGCATGTATTGCCAAATACATGAATTGATACATGTAACACAACATAAAATTAGTGTTCCATGTAAATAAATATAAAATTGATGTTTTGTGAAATATAAAATATCAAAATGATAATATTACTTTAAAATAATATTTCACAAAATATCAAGTTGTTGCATTATACCCCCCATAAAAAGAATTTCACACAAGAGATTCAACCATTTAGTACAAAAACTAAAGGAAAAAACATAATCATTACACAATTAGCATCCCAAAGAGCTTAATAAATTTTCTGACTTTTCCAAAATATTATTTCATTTTATTTGGTCATTATTTTATAGAAGCTTTTTTTAAAAATAATTTCTATTTATGTTCCCGACAACACCCGAATAAATTAAAACAAATTTCCTTTTAGAATAAATTTCATTTTTATTAGATTTCATTATATTATACCCCATGTTTATCATATATTATATAGAACAATGACATTCACTTTTGGTTCAAAAAATAACAATTTGGCTGGTGTTAAACACACTCCTACAAAAATGGGAAAGCGATGAGCCACCCTTTATCAGTGCTAAAAAAATTGCTGATAAAGTGGGGGGCCCTTATTAGGGATAAAAAATGTGCTCATAAAGGTGCAATTTTAACAGAGCTAAAAAATCGATTCCCACCCCCATTATCAGGGATTTTTTATGCGCTGATAAAGGGGTCCCATTTATCAGTTCTTTTTTTAGTAGTGGTGATAAAGGTTGGATTTATCAACCCTTTTTCTAGGTGCTGATAAAATTTAATGAAAAGACCTGGAAATTTCATGGAATTTTTTTTCTTAAATACTTTAGAATTATATGAGTCTGTGGCTTCTGACGGCACTTAATTCTGAGGCCTAGTGTGCCCGGAATCAATTTCCAAAGTTTAGCTCGGGTACGTTCAGGAAAAAAACGAGTGGGTTTTTCTATCTTTTGAACTGATGTTCAGAATTGAAATATGAGGGCACTGATGAACTCGCAACACCAGTAATTTCTTAAGGGGACCTTTACCGCAGTTGCGTTTTATGTGGGTTGTAAATTAAACATTGGGGTTTAGATAAGTAGTTAAATAAAATTGTTGGAACAATTTTATGTCTTGGGAAGTTAATCCCTACCACGGGAAGTTATTGGTGGGCCCCCTACCACCAAACTTCCCATGTGTGTATTTTTGAGAGGTGGGGCCCAAACGAGCCCCAAACTTTTACCTCCCCCTAAAAATCCCTTAAACTCCCTTCAATAAATTGGAAACCCACTTATTTAATAAGACTCTTCCTCTCCCTCTCTCTCCCTCTTTATTTTTTTTCCAACATACCTTAATTAATTAAATGAACAACTTCATATAATTAATTAAGTGTTTTGAAATTTTGAATTGGATTTATTAATAAAATATTAGCCAAGGCTAATATTTTATTTCGGGAGGAGCTTTGTTGTGTTGGGAAAATATTGGGAGCGAGCTCTTCAGAAAAAAGAGATAAGTATTTATCTCCTCAACGAATAATAGTTTTATTCTCTGACGAAGAACACCATCCTTCAACAAAGAACGACTCGACGAAGAACAGTCCACGTTTCTCCAATATTATACTTTCTCTACATCAAGGGAGGAAATCAAAAAGAAGGGAACTCCCCAATGACAACAGTTCTTTCACGGCGTTGACGGAGCGACATTGTTTTCTTCATCTATGACGAACGAACCATATAAGAGGTAGGGGGATTATCTACAATTTTTTTATTAAAGTTTTACTTGTTACTCATTTTTTTTTTCTGAAACGAATTTGGCCATGTGTTACCGCCTAACGCGGAGGGCGCAGGCCGAATGAACATGACCCGACAACCCTCCGCTAGAACTTGATATTTTTTGGAATCGGAGACCAGAGGTGGAACACGGAAGAGGCCGACATCGCACATGCTGTCGTCGCACACGCAAAGAAAAGCAACGGCCAAGCGGGCCGCGATAGAGGAAGCACAACGCCGTTGCGCTGTGCCGGGAACGCGGAGCCGTGGCCAGGGAAGGTCGCAACGGAGGAAGCAGGCACCATCGCACTGGCTGTGATGAAAGAACCGCGGCCCACCTTCTGGGCCGCTTCGGTAGGAGAACCGGCCGGCCCGTTGGTGGGCCGGGCGGAGGACAGCCGCAGCGCCAGGAGGGCACCGCCCGGATGAGCCGTGACCCGCCCGTGCAGACCGCTTGCGCCAAAAGGCCAGACGGATCCAGCCGGACGGTTAGGGAGGGTGGCACCGCTTGGAACTGCCGGTTCGTGCAGTCCCCCCCCCCCTCAGACCACTCAGCCAGCTGGCCGAGCCAGTGGGGCCGAGGCTAGCCAGGCCGCGCTCCGCCGGGTGGGGCGGGGCCGCACTGCGCCCTACCGGGGCAGGCCACGCACCGCCGGGCCGGGCCGCTTCGTGCCCCCTCATGCAAGGAAATGCCCCTTTGGGCAAGGCTTCACCACTCGGGCTGAGCCATGCAATTATTCGGGCCGGTCTGACACCCATGCATGGTCGGACCCGTCAAAACTAGGTTAACCCGACATGCCAGTCCACTGGGCTTAACGGGTCGGGCCCGTTCCACTTAAAGATGAATATATTAAATATTGCGCGTCTGAATGATGCGCCGTCTGTGGCACTGGGACACTTTCGACGAGGCTTTCCATTTGATATAATCTCAGTGATTTTTGGGAAACTTTGGTAAATGGCCAGGTTTATAATGAGTACATTTCCAACCAGGCCTCGGAAATGGAAAAGCCAATATCTCTATGACCGGGCGTTCGATTGATGCATCGTCTGTCGCGTTGGGTTCATTTTGATGAGATGGAACTTCGGGATACATCATCTCAGGACTTCATGACAGTTGATGTATCAACCCTTTTACTCGAGGAGCAGATCCTTCCAGAATCGAGTTTGTTGTGTGCAGAAACCCTAGAGCTGGCTGCGACTGCCATGACTACCATGCTGGGATCCTCCGTGAGATCGACGACAATGAAAACCGTACATGGATCCAACATGGGTTTGGCATTGAGGACAATTCTAATTGGAACCTCCGTGGGTTCGACAGCGATGGCGACTGTACATGGATCCTACGTGGGCTTGGCTGCAATGGTTACTGTACTCAGATCCTACATGGGTTCAGTAGCGACGAATTCTATACTAGGATCCTACGTGGGTTCGACAGAGGAAATGATTCAGAGGCTACATCTAATCATCTCAACCTCTCTTTGAAATTAATATACCTGTGTGGGCTGAGTCTTGACTTTCAATCATTATCATTTATTTGAATGACTTCAATCCTATATGGACCGGGTTGTGCTTGGGCCTTGGAGTTGGAGGCAAACTGAGATTGATGTCTTAGGTATATGTATGGTTATATACCCAATTAGAGTTGGTTTATACTTCGTGTTGGTATCTTTCCTTTGTGGTTTATCCTTCGGGGATTCTGGGAAACCTTTAGAGGTCTTGGGGTCCCTACTGAGTATCGTTATACTCACCCCTGCACGGGCAATGCCCGCACTATGTGGTGTTGGATGCAGATGACGGACATCACTGATTGTGGTTGAGGCTTGTGGAGCTGAATGGTATCCGGAGGTGGACCACCGGGCAGGATGTACATGGAGCAGACGGACGGACCTGAGGTACCGATGAGACTATCTGTACCCACCCTTCATGTGGTATTCTCAGAGGATGACTCATTGGTTGCTTCTTTTCTTTACTACTGTTGTACTTTCATTTCTCATTTGTACCGTATATTCAGTTGGGTTTGTATACTGGCCAATTTACTTTCCATCAATTAATTTTGTAATCATTTTTACATAGTTCTTACATCAATTGCGAAATCTTTTGTGTTTGTTTACTTTTATAAAGGAAATCCCTTTCCTTTTACTGGGACTTATGCCTTTTGTGCTAGTCACCAGCCCCTGGCCTATGGAAGGCGGGCTGGGAGTAGTCACGACACAGGCCCCGAGGACGGGTTGTGACAAATTGGTATCAGAGGAGTCAGTTCTACCGTAGAACACATGACTCTGATCTTTCTTCTCTGTGAAGCAATAGTGTTAAGAGTATTGTTTGTGGTTTTCACTCCATGGAGTCCAGTGTTGGTGTGGCGACCGACGTATCCATACACTAGGACCATGACTTCTGATTTCTGACTCAATGCATGAAAACATTGATTTCATGTGTGTTTAAAAAGTTTTCATGGTGATTAATTTTTTTCAGATCACCAGGTATACTGTATTAACTGTGGTGCACCAATTTCATTTTAGGATGGCCCCACGATGGCAGCCAGCCTGGGCTCCTAGATTGATGCGAAATAGAAGCCCACCGAGCGACGGGGACTCAGTGTAGGGCCCCATTACAACAGAGGCGCCAGCAGTACCACTACCCGCTGAGCCACCAATGACACCAGCCCCAGTAGTAGAGAGTGCACTCCCACTGAGTGTGTTGCATGAGTTTCAGCGATAGAGGCCACCCATGTTCCATGGAAAGATAGACACTCAGGCAGCCGAGGATTGGATAGAGTCTATCTTCAGTATCTTCAGATTATTAGGGACACCATCTGACCTTATGCTGATCCTTTCCGCGAGTCTCCTACATGCAGCAGCAGGTAGATTGTTGAGCCTGAGGCTCCAGGTGCAGGACGAGACATCTGTACATTGGATGGACTTCTAGAGCCTCTTCCACTCAGAGTTTGTTCCAGCCATCCTATGTGAGGTGCGCATCTAGGAGTTACTACATCTGTGACAGGGCAGAATGATAGTAGCTCAGTACTCGGCGAGATTCACCAACCTCTCATGCTACTCCATGGCCATGGTATGGGACCCATTCTTCCAGTCCCCGACCTTTGAGCAAAGACTGAGGCATGAGATCAAGGATTCGATGATCTCCCTCAGCATTTCGACGCAGTTAGGAGTGCTGGAGAGAGTTATTCTTTTGGATAGATTTCTTGATGATCTGACGCCAGCAATGAGACCCACCGTAGGGTGACACGTACCAGAGTCTTCTGCAGCTGGTATTAGACAGATGTCGCAGAGGTCTAAGCGGGCCAGGCCATCAGGTGGGCGACCTCAGGATACTGGTTCAGATATGCGGGGCACACGAAGTTGAGCCAGTCATATGAGGGGAAGGCGGTGCTATGCATGCGGTGAGTAGGACCACATGACTCGAGACTCCCTGACCCGCCAAGCAGATGAGAAGCAGGCAGTTGTGGGACCTCCTAGGAAATGGTAGAGGTTCGACCGTGGTGGTCCGTAGGGAGCATACGGATGAGGCAGAGGAGATGGGTGAGCAGTGGGTGGTGGACGATGCTTTGAGGATCTACTACCACCACCACCAGGAGGACCACCCCGACCATAGGGAGCATGCAGACATGGGCAGGCTCAGCTCCCGGTAGTCGAGGCCTACGACCACAGCGCACCTAAGATGATTTGAGGTAATATCTGTTTATACTCCACCCGAGCTATAGTTCTTATAGACATAGTAGCATGTCATTATTTTATTTTCGCCGCCCTTGTTCAGATTTCAGATATTCTAACAGAGCGGTTGGCTTGATCCTTACACCTAGAGACTCCTACGGGAGCAGACTCGACAATTACGCACTGGTGCCTGTAGTATGAGCTTACTCTAGAAGGCGAGAGCTTCGGCTGGGATCTTCTTGTAGAGGTGTTGAGGCCTTTCAACATCATCTTGGATATGGACTTGTTATCTATAGTCCATTCCCAGATCGACTGTATTAGTCACAAAGTGCGGTGTGTCCGCACGGATAGGACCAGTTTCACCTTCATTGGTGGGAAGGGAGCCTTTGTAGCGTAGGATGAACTTATGCAGAGGAGAGGGCAGCCGATCACTCTTTAGTTTTCTAGTGTCATCCTAGGAGCATTTGATGTGGGGAGTCAGAGTTTCCTGTTGTGGTGGATCAGTAGGCGGACGTTTTTCCCAATGATGTTCAGGACTACCTCCTCAAAGAGAGGTAGATTTCTACATTGACTTGTACCCAAAAACAACACCGATATCTACTCCAGCATATCATATGGCTCCCACCGAGCTTCATGAGGTGCGAGTACAGCTGGAGGACAAGTAGGGAAAGGGATTCATCTGACCCCATGTTTCACCCTGGGATTCTTGGATTTTGTTCACCAAGAATGTGGATGGGAGATTACAACTGTGTGTCGACTACCGTCGCCTGAATCAGGTGACCGTAAAAAACAATTACCCACTCTCAAGGATTGAAGAACTCTTTGATCATCTCAAGGGGGCACGATGGTTCTCGAAGATAGACCTTGTGTCAGGTTATCATCAGCTCAGAGTTCGAGACGAGGATATGTAGAAGACAACCTTCATGTGTCGGTATGGCCACTATGAGTTCTTGGTTTTTCCCTTTGGCGTAACCAATGCACCATCAGTTTTCATGAGTCTCATGAAGAGGTTCATCCAGCCTTACCTTGATTGTTTTGTTTTAGACTTCATCGACGATATACAGATTTACTCGACTACTGAGAAGGAGCACGCCTATCACTTGCTGGTTGTACTAGACACACTCCAGGAGAACCAGCTTTATGGTAAGCTCTCAAAGTGCTTGTTATGGATTCGAGAGGTTCACTTCTTGGGGCACGACATCTCGGAGGCATGAGTTGCTGTGGATCTTACAAAGATCATAGTAGTACTTTCTTGGGAGCCACCCAAGAGCGTGAAAGAGGTGTAGAGTTTCCTAAGTTTGGCTCGTTACTATCGGAGATTTGTGCCAGACTTCTCCAGAGTTTCAGCACCTCTTTTAGCTTTGACGAATATGGGGAAACCCTCAGTGTGGTAAGATAGATGCCATCAGAGCTTTCAAGAGTTGATATAGAGATTTACCAGTGTGCCCATCTTGAGGCTACCAGAGGAGGGTGTAGGGTACGTAGTTTACTGTGACGCATCAGGGACCAGACTCGGGTGTGTCCTAATGTAGGAGCGAGCAGTGATCACTTACAGTTCATGGAAGTTGGGGTAGAACGAGAAGAACTATGCTACCCATGAACTGGAATTAGCAGTAGTGGTCTTCGCCCTGAAGATGTGGTAGCACTATCTGATGGGCGAGCGCTTTATAGTCGACTCTGACCACTAGAGACTCAGGTACATTTTCTCACAGAAAAACCTGAACCTGAGACAGTGGAGATGGCTCGAGAACCTACATTAATTTGTTTTTGAGATAGTCTATACTCCTGGGAAGGGGAACGTAGTAGCTGATTCTATCAGCAAGAGATCGGGCATACGGCTGCTAGGGGAGGCGACAGAGCAGCTAGCCTCGTTGAATATATCCTTCATGGATAGAGATGAGGCAACCTTTCTACATTCTCTCACAGTCACTCCTCCACTACATTAGTGGGTCAGAGAGGCACAACGTGGGGAAGTAGACTATGAGACACGACGTGCTCAGATTTCTACAGGGCTGATGCCTAATGGATTTTCTGAAGGAGGAGAGCACGTCATCCTCTTCAGGTGATGTACCATGGTACCAGTTGCACTGTAGGAGGAAGTTCTGAGAGAGTTTCACACGTCCCTTCCATCGGTACATCCTGGAGTGCCAAAGATGTACCAGGACCTTAGACGATAGCACTAGTGGCCAAGTATAAAGAAGGCTGTAGCGGAGTTCCTTCCACGATGCCTCACTTTCCGCAAGTGAAGGTGGACCACCAGGTACTCGCAGGATTGGTACAACCCTTAGAGGTTCCGTAGTGGATGTGGGATTTGATATGCATGGATTTCGTGATGGGGCTTCCACGTACTTCCAGAGGACACGACTCCATCTGGGTGATCGTAGACCGACTCACCAAGTCAGCCCATTTCCTATCGATTAGAGAGCAGGGCTCAGTATAGATCTTGGGACACCTCTACATTCAATAGATCATATGGAATCATGGCGTGCCATTGTCTATCGTCTCCGATCGAGACACTCACTTTACTTTCTGGCTTTGGAAGTGGTTGCAGGAGGCATTTGGGATGCAGCTACGCCTGAGCACTGCCTTTCATCCTCAGAAATATGGATAGATGGAGATGACCATTCAGACTCTCGAGGACATGATCCGTGCTTGTGTCCTTGACTTTGGTCGTAGCTGGAAGGATCGCATAAGCTTGGTGGAGTTTGCATACAACAACAGCTACCGCTCCGCCATCGGGATGGCACCATATGACGCATTGTACGGCCGACCTTGTAGATCACCTCGGTGATGGACTAACCCTAGGGTGTCAGAACCTGTAGGACAATAGATGGTTCGGGCTATGATGTAGAAGGTGCAGATCATCTAGGAACAGATGAAGACTTCACAAATTACACAGAAGTTATATGCTGATAGGAGATAGAGACCACTGGAGTTCGAGGATGGTGACCATTCCTTCCTACGGGTCTCACCTTGACGAGGTCTACAGAGATTTGGTCAGGGCATCAAGTTATCTCGGTGCTTCATTGGGCCTTTTCAGGTCCTTAGCAGAGTATGCGAGGTGGCTTACCTCCTGGCCCTTCCACCTCAGTTGCACCGGGTGCATAACGTTTTCCACGTATCTCAGCTGATGAGATACGTGCATGACCCGACCCACATCATCGATCAGAGGGAGCTGGACATCAATGACGGGGCGACATTCGCGGAGGTCCTAGTGGAGATTGAGGATCGACAAGAGTGGGTACTATGTGGATGGTTGATTCCTCTTGTGTACATTGTTTTTGGAAGCTTGGGAATCTCTAGGAGTGTACATATGAGCGGGAAGCTCAGATGCATGCTCAGTACCCTCATTTATTTTACTAGTTTATGTTGTAACTTTATGGGGATGTAAATCCCTGATGTGGGAGTAATTTAAAGACCCATACATTTTAAGGAAAATGTTTTCTTAAATACCTTTCAATTTTATGAGTCTGTGCCTTCTGACGGCACTTCATTCTGATGCCCAGTGTGCCCGTAATCAATTTCTGAAGATCAGCTCGGGTACGTTCAGTGAACGAACAAGCGGGTTTTTCTATCTTTTGACCTAGTACATGGAATTAAAAACCAAGGGCACTGATGAACTCGCAATGTCAGTAATTTCATAAGGGTTTCTTTACCACAGTTGTGTTTTATGCAGGTTGTAAATTAAAAATTGTGGTTTAGATAGGAAGTTAAATAAAAATTTTGGAAATACATTATGTCTTTGGAAGTTAATTCATCCCATGTGAAGTTATTTATGGTCCCACAACCACCGAACTTCCCATGTGTGTATTTTTGAGAGGTGGGGCCCACACGATCCCCAACCTTTCACCACCCCCTAAAACTCCCTTAAACACCCTTCAATAAATTGGAAACCCCCTTAATTAATGAGACTATTCCTCTCCCTCTCTCTCCCTCTTTATTTTTTTCCAACATTACATAATTAATGAAATGAACCTCTTCATTTAATAATTTAATTGTTTGGAAATTTTTAATTGGATGTGTTAATAAAATATTAGCCAAGCCTAATATTTGATTTTGGGAGGAGCTTTGTTGTGTTGGGAAAACATTGGGAGAGAGCTCTTGAGAAAAGAGAGAGAAGTATTCATGTCCTCAACGGAGAACAGTTTTCTTCTCCGACGAAGAACACCCACCTTCAACAAAGAACGACTCAGCGAAGAATGCTCCACGTTTCTACAATATTCTACTTTCTCCGCATCAAGGGAGGAAATAAAACTGCGGGGAACTCGCCAATGATGACAGTTCTTTCTCGGTGTTGACAGAGAGACATCGCTTTCCATGTCTACGACGAATGAACTGTATTCGATGTAGGGGGATTATATACAATTTTAGTTGATTAAAATTTTACTTGTCCCTCGTTGTTTTTTTTCTGAAACTAATTTGTCCATGTGTTACCGCCTAACGGGGAGGGTGCAGGCCAAATGAACATGGATCGACAACCCTCTGCTGGAACTTGATATTTTTTGGAAATGGCGACCGGAGGTGGAACACAGAAGATGTTGGCGGCGCATGAGCCGTTGTCGCACACACAAATAAAATCCATGCACAAGAGGGCCATGGTGGAGGAAGCACGGCGCCGTCGCGCCGTGCCAAGAACGTGGAGTCGCGGCCTGGGCAGGCCGTGATGGAGGAAGCTAGCTCTGTCGCGCCGGCTATGCAGAAGGAACCATAGAGCATATTTTTGGCCGCTTCAACAGGAGAACCGGCCAGCCGGGCGGCCGGCTGGGCGGAGGAGACCCGCGATGCCAGGAGGGTGCCGCATCGGATGAGCCATGGCCCGCTTGCGCCAGAATACCAGTCGGATCCAGCCGGCCGGTTAGGGAGGAAGGTGCCACTTGGGCTCGCCCATTCGGGTAGTCGGGGTGCCGCACTCCCCCCCCCCCCCCTCGGACCGCTCGGCCTTCTGGCCGTGACAGCAGGGTCACGCCCAGCCAGGCCGTGCCCTGCCAAGCCGGGCCGTGCTGGGCTGGGCCGGGCCAGGCCGTGCCCCCCTCGGGCCATGCCACACCTTTTTGGGCCCGGATGCACCCCTTCGGATGATCCATGCATTTATTCTGGCTAGTCCGACACACCTGCAGAGTTGGACCTGACGAAACTGGGTTATCCTGACCCGCCAGCGCACTGGGCTAAATGGGTCGGGCCCGTTTCACTTAAAGGTGAATATCTTGAAGATAGCTCGTCCGAACAATGGGTGGTTTGTGGCACTGGGACCCTTTCGAAGAGGTGGTCCTTTTGCGATACTCTTAGTGATTTTTGGAAAACTTTGGTAAAATGACGGGTTTAGAACGAATATATTTCTAACCGGGCCCCTGGAATGGAAAAGCCAATATCTCTCAGACCGGGCGTCCGATTGACACGTCGTCTATCGCTTTGGGTTCCTTCTGACGAGACAGAACTTCGGGATACATCTACTCAGGACTTCGTGACAGTTGATGTATCGACCCTTTTACTCAAGGAGCGGACCCTCATGGAATCGAGTACGCTGTGTGCGGAAACCCTAGATCTGGCTACGACTACGACGACTACCGTATTGGGATCCTTCATGGGTTCGACGACAATAACAATTTTACTTGGATCCTACATGGGTTTGGTTGTGAGGAAGACTGTACTTGGATCCTCTGTGGGTTCGGCAGTGATGATGACTGTACTTGGATCCTACGTGGGTTCGGCAAGGAGGGTTACTATACTTGGATCCTACGTGGGTTCAGCAGCGATGACTTCTGTACTATGATCCTACGTGGGTTTGGTAGAGGAGATGATTCAGAGGCTACATCTATTAATCTCCACCTCTCTTCGAAAGTAGTATACATGTGTGAGCTGAGTCTTGACTTTCAATCATTTTCATTGATGTGATTGACTTATTTCTTGTGTGGATTAAGTTGTTCCTGGGCTCGGGAGTTGGAGCCAAACTGAGATTGATGACTTAGGTATATGTATGGGAATATACCTTAGTAGAGTTGGTTGATACATAGTGTTTTTATATTTCCTTTTTGTTTTATTCTTCGGGGATTCTGAAAGACCTTTAGGGGTCTCGGGGTCCCTACTGAGTATCGTTATACTGACCCCTGCATGGGCAATGCCCGCACTACATTGTGTTGGTTGCAGACGATGGACTACACTGATTGTGGTTGAGACATGGGGAGCTGAACGGTATCCATAGGTGGACCACCTGGCGGGGTGTACATGGAGCGGACGGACGAACCTGAGGTACCGACGAGACTATCTATACCCACCATTCAGGTGGGATTCCTGGAGGACGACTCAGTGGTTGTCGCTTTTCTTTACTGCTGTTGTACTTTCCGTTCTCAATTGTACTGTACTTTCAGTTGGGTTTGTATACTGGCCCATTTACGTTCCAGCACTTATCTTTGTACTCAGTTTTACATAGTGTTTACTTCACTTGTGTACTCTGTTGTGTTTGATTACTTTTATAAAGGCAATGCCTTCCCTATTACAAAGATTTATGCCTTTGGTGCTAGTCGCCAACCCCTAGCATATGGAAGGTTGGCTTGAAGTAATCACAGCATGGGACTCAGGGAAAGCTCATGACATTTATATTTAAAAAAATCATGAAAATTAATATATTGTTATATATGTATATTTATTTTGATATAAATATAATATATACTTTTTATATATCTTTTATATACAAATAAATAGATTATTACATTTAATATATATGAAATTCAGTGAAAATTGCTTGAAAATATTTTAAAAATAATATTAGTTAAAAATTTACTTATTATCATTGATTAATTATCATTTAATAAGAATCTGAAGACTCAAAAAACAAAAAATGAATGAAAGATCTTAAATAAGTTAAAAATGTAACCTAAACATCAAACAACCATAAAATGTGATCCGAGTGTCTGTTTGAGCTCTACAATATATCAAATTGATGCTTGTGACAAGATCTTGGCACTAGTGACAGAATGGAACCTTCTGTAACATTTTTCAAGACCCAAAAAACGCCCAAAAGGCTTCCAAAACTGATTTTATTATCGGGATACCCCGATTTTTTATCATTCAAATAGGTATAACTTCTGATTCAGATTTCCTCTAGACCTGTACCAATTATCATATATAATATTGTTACATTTTCATTGATTTTACTTATTGTGGAGTTGAAAAAAATGTATGGATTAGAATTTATGCTCATTTTAACATTCTATGGATTTTTAAATACACACATATATATTTATTTATTCGTGTATATATATATATATATATATGTGTGTGTGTGTGTGTGTGTTGTATATATGTATTTATTTATTTATTTATTTATAAACACACAAAAAACATATTTAATAAATGTATTTAAAACTAATATTATAAATATTTATTAATATACAAATAAATGTATGGATAAAAAATTATATATATATATATTTATATCATTATATCTTTATATACGATTAAATATATATATATATAATAAATGAGTAAATATATATGTATTAATATAAATGTAGATATTTATATCAATATGAATCTATATTAATATACAAATAAATATAACAATATATATATATATCATTAAATAGATAAAAAATGAAATGGCTTAGTGGTAAAGGTGTTATCCCGCTAAGGGAGAGGTCACGAGTTCGAGTTTGTGTCGAAGCAAGGAGGTGCACGTGGGCATTTTGCGCGATACATGAAAAAGAGAAGTGTGTGGGAGAGTCTTCCTAGCGTCGATAGGGGGTGGTCAAGCGCATTTAAAAGATCCCCTCCGAATTATATATAAATTTTTATTTTTTCTAAATTTTTTAACTTTTATAAATGCTATTTAATAGTGCTAATAAAAGGTGTCCTTTATCAGAACTAAAAAAGAGGTGATAAAGGACCCCTTTTATCCTCTATTTTTTTAGCACTGATAAAAGGGACACCCTTTATCTTACCCTCGATTAATAGTGCTTTTTTAGCACTGTTAATGCACTTTTCTAGCGCTGATAACGAGCATATTTATAGTTGTGACACAATACCAACCTCCTTTGAATGCTTGCATTATACATAAGAAATTTTTTTATAAAAACATGACACCCAATTATTATTTTTTAATATAGTAGCCCTCTCCGAGCCCTTATAAAAGTGGGTATGAATATGAAAAATATTATTTTTTACTTATGTTCATAAATTTTTTCAAAAATCAAACAATAAAATTGAGATAATAATAAATCACATTTTATAATTCTAAATGGATTTTTGTAAAATGAAATTCCACTACCTTTTAATGGACAACCTATTAAAAAGATAAATTTTTAAACATTTATAATTTTATATGTGAATATATTATTCAATTTTTAAATAGGATTTCAAAATTTATCTTAAAGTGAATTGTTGGTATTTTTCTATTATGTTTCTTTTTTTGATTAATATTGAAAAATAATTATTTCTAATGAAAAATTTATTATTAATCTAATTAATTTATAGAGGTGAATTATATTTTTTGTTGTATTTAATATTATATTATATAAATTGAACATATAGTAATCCAATTTAGTTCATTGGGATTAATTTTATATTTATTTTGGATGTAAAAAATTTAAAATGTGTGAACATTTTCTTATTAGAATCCTGCTTTCCCCTAACATATATGGGATAAATTTTATATTAATTTCATTAAATTATGTAAATAGAATTTGGGAAAATGGGTTCTATATTTTAAATATAAATTATTTATAATTTAAATTAAGGAAAATTTATTTTTTAACCAAGACTAATGGGGAAGGGTATTAAAATTAAATACCGCGATTAAGGTAAAAATTAGTTTACTTTGTGGATAAATGTTATCATAAGTGACCAAAAAACCTATAAAAATATATAAATTCCAATTTTTTAATATTTATTCCATATGATCCATTTTCGTTAACTTTTACCATTTTGGAGGCTTATGATGTACGATATTCCTCTCAATTGTCATTACCTTTTTATATTTACAAGAATGAACCTCCTCCACAATAAATGGGTGGTCACCCCACTAACTTAATGAATCCTCTCATCGAAATTCTTATTGTTAAAAACCTGACCAATTAAGATCCAAAAATGTCTCCCCTAATATTAAAAGACTCACTTTTAGTATAAATACATCTAAGACTTTTGGTATAAACTATAAAGGGTTACCTAAAAAGAGGTAACATTCTCGAGTGAGAACTTTTGTATTATTTCATTATCCACTCATTAAATTATTCTTATATCAAGATTTTATAATAACCTATATTTCTTAAATATAATTAAATCTATTTTTCTTAAGGATATGAACTACACTTTCACATATTCTAATCAAATTGGAAACATATTCTTCGTTATTTTGTGTTACAAACTACCGCCTCACGAACCGATGTCATTCGTTCTTCCATTACCACAATTCATGATCAAGAATAATACTGTATTAATTGATTATATATGATATATATCATATTTATAATTTATTCATTGTTATTTAATTATTTTATAACACAAACCTATATAATTTCCATTTTGGGTGAATACCACAACATCATTTTGGGAGGTGTAGACTATGGATTCCTTAATGTGTTGTGATTCATTAAAAATTTAAATGGAATTTTTTAAGAATGGATTTAATAAAAATATTTTATATATATGAAATTTATATTATTCTAGAATAGTATATATATATATATTAGTTTTTATTATTTTAATATGAAAATAAAATAGATGCAATATTCATGCTTACGTACGACCTACAGTCACCATAAACGATGTTTTCCATTTCCTATATCCAATGTTTTGGATTACTTAATATATATATTAATTATATATTTAAATTTTGTATTAAAATATGGATATGATTAAATCATGATATATTCTAATGGGACAAAAAAATTCCAAAAGTACTTCAAAAACATGAAAATTTACACCTGAAACAATGAAAATAATGAATGTTTTTTAACAAGAGGGTGATAAGTTGTTATAAATAATAATATCTGATATCATAAAAAAAATATGGTTCTATAATAATTTAATAATATGTTTAAAATCCCCCAACAATATAATAATGAAAATATAACCAAAAGGAATGTTGGAGGTACGAGATTTCATCTCATTTTATATTCAATAGATGTTTAAATGTTATTATGGAATAATTAACTTTTATGTTGTTTATATAAATCCCTTTATATATGTAATATCATTAATACAATATTAATTATTTTAATATATGTCTCAAATTGAATTAACTTAATTAATGGGCATGAATTTGAAAATCACGATGTGATATAAGTTACTGAAAAAATCATACTTTCTTTTGTGAGTGATAACATTCTCTTGAATCATTAACATTATTATAATCATTTTTCAATGGAATATATATTTCTCTTAAATATACATCACATTATCAGGTACATGTTTAGTTCATAAACTATATTCTAGTTCTAAATATACTATTTACCTTGACAACTATTTTATTATCTAGGGAAATATCGATAAATATGTATTATTTACTAAAATAATTATATTTGAAAAGAAAATTGTTCAATAATTAAATCTGTTAATATATATAAATATGTCAAACTATTGGGACATGAAGTGATTGGTGGGTCCTAGACACTATATATCTGTTAGATATGTTGAAATGTTCTCATGAGAAAATTAGTTACAATAATGAAATTGGTTTTCTACATGTAGTTTTAAAATATCTAGAGAATATATCATGATATAATATGTTTTTAGGTTCATTATAAATTAAATTCAATAATAAATAATTGTCAATATTAATTATTTCAGTTATTATTATCCAAGATATTTTGACTATGAAAAAATATGTGGTTGTATTTTATTTTAAATTTATTGATTAAATGACATGAACTTTATATTATTTACCTTTCCGTATTGATTATGATAATTGATTAATAATATTTCTATATGTAATTAACCTTTATGTAGAATTTAAGATCACACCCATTTTGTTTCCTTCCCAAGGATATGAGGATTAACTCAAGGAATGAGTTCCAAAGATTCATTTTTTAGTTTATTTTACTTATATTGTAATATTTTCTTTTCCTAGTATAAAATGGGTATCATTTATTTAATCTGGCATTCCAAAACTTATAAAATATTTAGACCATATTGATTTTAATCATGTATCAATATCAATATAATAAATAACGGAAATATCTCTAGGATATTAGGTTCAAGGTGCTATTACTGGTATTTGAGAATGTTTTGTAGAAACCATGTGAAATATACTTAGGAAGGAATAAATTAGATAATGTTTCCCTCTGAAAAAATTTGTGGACATGTATTGAACATCGTCCTCTAAATTTTGTATATTAGAGATTATATGTGTCTTACGAGAAATACAACCATGACTGGATACTAAAAGTGGGTGGGGTTCAGGAATGAATATACCAGTTGATAAGAACTCCGAAAAGGATATTCAGGCTTGACTCAAGAATAACCTGGAACATGACAATGAGCCTTACTATTAACCTAATTTGAGACTACCAGGTGATACAATTAAGATAAATCCCATTTTCATTAAAACAATACTGTGATGGATTTGATGCTAAATATTCTCTCAAAGAAACCATGTTTATTATTATGATATTTTCTACACAATTTTTTAAAAATATATTCAAATTTTATGCTATATTTATAATTATGAAATTTTCAAAATATTATGAGATAATATATTATAAGAAATTGTATTGAAATTAAAACTATAAGGATGAAGGGTATCAATACTTAGGGCCAATATAGAGGTTTCCCTATGGAGAAATCTGATATAGTTAGTATTGGAACTGGGAATGTTATGGATATATTAGGTAATATTAATTTTGTAATGACACATAACCTTTCTCGGATGGAGAAACATGTTCCAAAATGATATTCTCCAATGATGGGTCACTTTTTGGGATAGAGGCAGTCATCATTAAATAGGAATACTAAACCAATGGTGGATGAGAAATGGATTATGTCTTTGGAAAAAATATTTATGGCATTGGTATCTGGGGAAAAGAAAATGGTCACAGTTATAGTTTATCGTTTCAAGGTATATTATGATCAATGGTGGATGATGATTCAAAATATTAGGGATTAAAGAGAAATTGAACTCAGAGATTAGAAATTTATTATGGAAATATTCAATGACAAATATTTTTGACATTATCTACCAACTACAATGAACTCAAAGTCCCTCAGCATAATGAAAAAGTAAGGTGAATGTTTTGAAGAGTATGAAAATACCTTTACAAGGTGAACATTTTATCATATATATTTTATAGGAAACAGGGAATTAAAGATTGGACCTTTCATTGAAGGGATTAATCTATGTATCTAAAGGGAACTAGTGTATAAATTTTTTTATTGATATAATGAAATAGTTTTATTTGATATTAATATTGAGAACTAATTATCCAAATCTTATGGATTCAAATGTATAAAAGAGAAGAAGAGGATAGAAGGGAAAAGGAAAGATAAATGGAATAAGGGAATGAAGTATATTACCATATCCAATAAATGTGGAAATATTCACCTTATAAAATTCATGAATGTATTGGGAGTTAATTATAAGTAGTGATAAAAGTGTCACCTAGAAATATAATAAAATGGAGAAAAGGAAACACTGACAACAAGAGTCTTAATTGTAAGTAGATGGTGAACTACCCAAATAAAAGCCACAATCATTAGGTGAATATAAAAAAAATATAAGCTACGAGATAAAGGTCAAGTATATGTTATCTTCACCTTTTAAGTGGATTGATTACTTTTTTTTATATTTATATCTATGAAATATAGTGTAAAAGTATTATATTAATGATGTTCTCAACATATTAATTTTGAAATATGTACAGATACTATTATAATTGTATTTTGTTATGTATTTGAGATCACATGTTGAACGGTACCAAGAAAAGTTAATCAATTGAAAGTTAAAATATTTATAATACACATGGTTTGTAGGAAGATAACCCATGATATGTTCTTGATTTTGAGATGATGTTGGTTGGATAAGAAGATGATTGAAATGGATAAATTAAATTGGATAATACTGAATAAATTGGACCTGATTGATGTCTTTTTGGAAAATTAATGATTGATTATATAACATTTTAGAACTTAAGGAATATACCCAATAATATATTTTTTACTTATGGAATAAAGAAGTATGTAATTTGTCAATATGGTTTAATGGTAATTAAATTCATTACAATTATTCAAGAGAATACATGAAGAAGGAATTCACATGATTGAATTGTGATGGTTAAGAACCACATCATGTCTGTTGTGAGGTTAATGGTATGTCCATTTTTTAAATATAGTGATATTATTTCTAATGTTTTTAATATTGATATTTTGAAATGGTGATATGGTTAACAATTTAGGATTTTTTTATATTGAACATTGAAAAATTACTTAGATATTAATTTATTACATCAACATATGATACAACCTGTGACAGGAGATGAAGTAAAAATATTTCAAGGAACAAAAAAAGGATAGTATTATGATCATTAATTAGAAAAACATCCAGTATGTATATTTCATTATAATCTCATTGTGTAAAATAATTCATAAAATCTAAGAAATGTGTTTTGAAACAAAATTATTGTCATATTATCGTTATTTTTGATGATATCGATGACATTTTTTACTCTTATTTGGTTTATAGACATTTTTTCATTAACATTCTCTCGATGTCCCACATTCTAGTGATCATTAGAATTTGATAGTTATATTTTAATTCCATGTACAAGTTTTCACTAATTTTTTACTTTTCAAAAGCATGGGTTTGTGTTGAAATTCTGGGTTTCATTTCCCTCTTATTAAGATTATGTTTTATTAATTCTATTTAAGATGTGGGGTTTTCAAATATAGTATTTTATAATATAAAACCGTTTATTATTTATATATTGATTTAATTGTGAGGAAAAAATTTATATACATTGGGGAGAATGCAACACCATAGAACATTATAATATTTTTTTGTTAGAATAAATATAATTTCGTTTCAAGAAGGATTTATACAGAAAACAATGTTAATAATATTATACACACAAAAAATATATTAAATTTCGATTCATGAAACACTATGTTTTCTTAGGTTACACATAATATCCAGCTCCTTTGAAAGCTTACATTATACTCCAGACTGAAATTTTCTAAAATAGAATATCTTGTTAATATTATTATTTAATATGGTATAAATATCATATTAATTATATATATAGTATGAATATTACTAATTATTTTATGTTTATACATGTTTATATAATGTTTCCACAATTAACCAATAAAAATTTAGATAAGAATAAATCTATTTTATGATTAAATATTGTATTTTTCTAAAAAGCTCAATTCATTACCATTTAATGGAGAACATGGTAAAAAGTATATTTTTACCACATTATAAATTTTATATCTGAAAATAAACGTCATTTTTGAAATATGAATTTAAATATAAGATCATAGTGAGTTTTTAGTAATTTTTAGGATCTTTCACTATTATGAATAATGAAAATACATATTTTTAATTGAATATTTCTTTTTCATTTAAATTATTTATAGTGGAAAATTATATTTTGATTTGGTTTGAAATTTCCATTAGATAAAAATAAATTATATTAATATAACTTAGTTCATTGGGATCAATTTTTAATTGAGTTTAGATATAAAAACAATTCAATCTTTTGAACATTTTCACTTCAGAAACTGAATTTCCCATTATGTCTGCTTGATTAATTTTAAATTAATTTCTGCCAAATTAGTGATTGGAATTTTGAAAAATAGATTAAATATTAAAAAAAATTAGAAATTAATAATATATATTAAGGTAAACATGGTTTTTGATAAAACATATTATTAAAATAAATTAAAATTAACTATTATGATTATTGTGAAAATTAGTTTACTTAGTGGTTAAACCTACTCTTTGGTGAAAAATAACTAAGAAACATGTAAAATATTTAGTGGATATCCATATTTTGAAAATATAATCTTTTTTATAATAATATTATTGTTTTTAAGGAACATTATGTAGGGGATATTTTATAAAAGTGATTACATTTTTATATTTAGAAGAATGCCACTCATCCTCAACGTTAAAAGCACCCTCACCTGCTCAAGCATTCAAACCTCTAATAACCATTAAGATAATCCATATCCTGACCAAATAATCTCCCAAAATACCTCCAAAAATCATTTAATCATCTATTTGTGAATAAATTTAACAATGTAAGTCTTTTATTATTATCGAAAATGAGTTACCCGATTAAGGGGTAAAATTATTCAAATAGTAATTTTGTTTTATTTCATTATCCACAATTTCAATTATTCTGATATATTGATTCTATATTAAACATAGTGTTATAAATATATTTATATTTAGTTATGTTATGTTTATGACACCTACAATCACACACATCCATCAAATGTGATACACAATCATCCTTATATACACTGTAGACTACAGTCTTAGGAATTGATCTTGATCATTCTTCAATTACCGAATTTAATGGATGGTAATATTTTTGGATATATTGTTTATATATTATATATATGATCGTTATAATTTATTTATTATATTAAAATTATTTAATTACACATACAATCAAGTTTTTCATTTTATGGGAATATGATACCATCTTCTCTTGATGTGTGGACTGTCGCCTCCATAAAGCGATGTGATTCCTACATACCTTAAATGGAATGTATTAAGGAAATATTTAATATATATATATATATATATGAGATAAATATTATACTATAATATATATTTATATATCATTTAATTTTCATTCTTTTAATATAAAATGAAAATGGAAACTATGTTCATGTGTATGTATGACCTATCATCTCCATGAATGATGTTTTCCAATTCCATTATCCAAATTTTTGGTTTTCTATAAATGAATATATATTAAATATATATGATATTTTCTTGATTTTTTATTCATTATATGATGAAATCACGATCTATATAGAAGAAAAAAATAACAATTCAAAGAATACTTGAAACACAAGGTAATTAACACCAGTAACGACAAAAATAATGAATGATTATAATCAAGAGGTTGATAAGATGTTATAGAGGATCATATATTATATCACAAATAATAATATGGTTCTATAATAATACAATAACATGGTTAAACCCATTATATATGAAAATACAATAATTACGACCAAAATTAAAGCGCATGGTTAGGGATTTGATCTTTATTTACATTCAATAAAGTGTTATTTGTTATTGTGAACCAATTAACATTTAGGTGGTGTATATATGTCCCCATTTACCAGAAACATCATGAATACTTTATTATTAATGGTATTTTAATTTTAAATTTGAATAACATCATTTAAGGGGATTTCATTTGAAAATTATGAAATGATATAAGTTGTTGAAAAATATTACATTCTATTGTGATTGTTAAATTTTCGTGGAACAATAATTTTATTGTAATTAATTTTCATTAGAAATTAAATTACTCAGAGATATGCATATTAAAATGATAAATATGTTCATTTCATATACAATATACAAGTTTTACATATTCTATTTACGTGGATATTTATTTGATTATCGGTGTAAATATTTATAAATTCATATTGTTTACTCAATACTGTTATATGATAAATAATATTTTTCATTAATACAATAAATTATTTGAAATTAGGAATTTTTAGGACATGCAGTGATGGGTGGGGCCTAGAAATTATATAGCCCCTCAATGCACTTATTGTCACTCAGGAAGAAAATTATTTCTGAAAATTAAATTATATTCTGCCAATAGTTTTAAACTATTTGGATAATCAATCTTGATAGTAGAGGATTTCTTGTTTTTGGGAAATGATTTAAAATAATAAATAATTTAATTCATTTATTATTTTAGTTATTATTGTCCCTATGAGTTTCAATTTGAAAATATCTATGGATTCATTTCATTTTTATTGTATTGATAAAATGGAATGAATTTTTAGTTATTTTCTGTGACATATTTATTAGGATTATGGATTCATCATATATTATATTATTTTTAACAATTATTGTGCATTTAATAACACCCTTATTTTTTCTAGTAAATAGTATATGATTATGATCTTGTGGAATGTGTATTAATGATTAATTTTTTTTATGTTTTATGTTTTTTTATATTCCCAATGTGAAATGGATCTCAAGAAAGAAATATGGTTTTCCATAACTAATAAAATATTCATTAATTTTGGATTTGAATAATTTATATATTTCAATTTGAGAAACATGGGAACAAGATCTAGGATACTAGAGTTGAGGAACTATAGTTCTCCATATAATATGTGTGGCTCCAATGGTATGACTTTTGAGTTTAGTACATTTGATGGATTGGGTATGTATTTCCCCAAGAGAGATTCATGGATGAAATTCTAATCTCTTTAGAGGATTCATTAGATGTGCCAAGAGATAAGATATGATCCCAATATGATAAATAATTCCAATGGGATCATTATATTTTGGTTTTAGTTTTCCTTTGTATCATCCATAGGGAAAATCATAGACAGTCTTTCTCACCAAAGTTAAATTTTATATCGCATTGGAAATTATATGTGTATTTTTTTCAACTTTTCTCATATATGTGGTAAATTGATCTAACCTTATCATCAATTTCATTAGCTATGTTAGGTCTTAATATCAATCTTTCAATAACATCATTCCATTATTTTTTATTTCTACACTTTATTCCATAAAAGGTTTCATAAGGATCTATATAAATGCTCAAGTGAAATATATTATTGCTAGAAAACTCAAATTAATGAAAATGTCGATGATAATAACCTTTTAAATCCATATAAAAAGATCTCATCATATCCTCTATGGTATGAATTGTTCCCATAGGTTGACTATATATTTGATAATTACACTTAAGGATGAAACTCAAATCTATATCACGCAAAAATTATCTAAAGATAATTCTTCTCTAATAGAAATGATGTGTGATCACATCGTAAATTGATCGACTATAACCGAAAATTATATCAATAACAAAGATAGGATAAACCCTATAGGTTACCAGTACCATTAGTCATATGTCTGAAAAGTGACCTCAAATTCATCCCCAAATAAAATTTTCACCATACACAAAACCAAAGTGTTACATTTTCATATATTTATCATAAAATATCCAAAATATTGATAAATTACCATCACATTAATCATCAAAAGTAGTGTAATTGACATTGAACAAATAATGGACCAAAAACACATAAAACCATCATGGTATCCAAAATATTAATTAAATCATACATGGAAACATAAATTATTCCAAAAGATGATCTAACCATTATTACATACATAAGATCTTATCTTATAAAAAAAGATTTGCATTAAAATCATGGGTTCAACAATGAATTGATTGAATGCCAAATGGGATTTCATTAATCCAAAAATTGAGAAATCAGTACCTCTGTCACTCATTTTAAGAGGATTCTCTTAATGATCATCATTTTTCTACTTATAATTTGGGAACATATTATCATAATTAAAAACCTCATAGAATTGAACCAATTTAGTGTGGGTGGTGAGTTCTATGGAGCATTATATGTATTAATATCATTATATGACTTCCTCCCGTAACTTTAGAATTCATCCACTTGATGACCTTTCTTTCAATACATAAATCATTTAGTAGTACGTTTAAGAAATTTTCATCCATGATTCTTCCAACAAAATTTGAATAATGGAATGGATCTCTTCTTATTTCCACGGTTCTTATATATTTCCATAAATTATATTGTACTATTTATTATCTATGCTGTTATATTGATATGTAACTCAATTCACCATTCCCACATTCATATCAAATCAGAAAATATCTTCAATGAAATTAAATTCTCATATGGAAAATTCTCGTATGAGACTTGGTTTAGAGAAAATATATAATTTATCATCCTTAATTTGAATTTTGATGAGAATACCCTAAGATTACCAACAAAGTGTTATAAAATATTCTTTATGGGTATGAACAGATTCATTATAATTTTTATTTAGCACAGGAAATCCATATCCGTATCAATACAAAAAGTATATAAAAATTTCACATATAAAATATGTTATTAAACTCATCCAAAACCATGGTGTCAATTTCATCTATTTTTATTGTTTTATTGATTAAATTACACCATTAATATGAATCAACTTCCAAACGGTAGACATCTAAAATGTATGTCTTATTTTCTAACCATTTTGGAATGGAAAATAACCTTTCATTGATGTAAATCCATTACTGAGAAACTAGTTGATCAGAAGACCCTTGGAAAAAGGTGGATATTTCCTCATTATTACTTAAAAATGAATGTTGTTCTACCCATTGATTGTTCATATGTCCTTATGGATTCAATGTTTAATAATATTATGCTATCATAACAACACGATTGTTAATTCCATCTCCCATAAGTATTGGGTACAAAAGAGTAAAATAAATATATTTTTCATCAAACGCATCATTAATACATTTCCATCATATTATATCCAACAACCGAGACAAAAAATCATATCGTGGGAAACAGAAATCATATTATAATACTATATAACCATGAAAATATCAATTATTGGATGTTGGAATTAGGACAAATTATTTTCAATCTATGCCACATTAGGTTTATCAAAGGCCATTTATAGGAATAATATATTTAAATAAATAATTATTTTTAATTACACGTTTATTTAATTTGTAAATAATGTCTCTTGGGAGTGTTAAACTAGGTGTCCATCATGATCTGTTGACATGTATTGGGTAATGATCTTGTCCAAATCAATATGCCCTTTTTCGATTTGTCACCCCATAGTTCAATGATTCTAGAGACACATCCACTTATTATATCCCAAAATGGATGTAATTTCTTATAAACTACCTTCTCTATCCTTTACCGAACATCTAGGATACTTTTTAAAACATTGACTCATCCTTTGACTTTAATGTAAATAAGTCTTAAGAATAATCCATAGAAGTATACATAGGGATCTCGATAATTTTTTATCATCCATGTTAACAAAGCTATTATAATGATTTAAATTTGATAACAAACGATAATATCCACGAAGTGTTTCATACATAAATATTATATCTTTTTTGATGAAATTCAATACATTATATAAACACAATCTTGAGGACCAAAATTTTTTTCTATCTTATGATACTAGGTATATAATACCTTAATTTGGTGAAATATCATCAACATATCCAACAATTATTGTGCCCTTTAGTAATATTCGCAATAATACCCACCATAAAAATTTTATTCTAAACCTTGGAAGCATAAACATAAGAAATAGTGAGATAAGACACAACGTAATAATAAAGAAGGGAGACACATTAGCGTAACATGAATGTAATTGTAAGATAACATGAAAAGAACATTTTAAAACTATACCATTAATTTCAAATATCATAATATTTATTAATTACATAATGGTTTGTATTTCATAAGACATTAATCATAGTTAAATCAATGTACATGATCCACAACATCATAAAAAGGCATACGACATGGAATTGTGGAATACACATAATCATAGAAAGTATTATGCCAAGACTAACCACAAAGACATTCATAAGATGATAGGTTTGAGATAACCAACTATGTATTAGATTCAAACATGAGAAGACCATCGATGAACCCACTTTAAGGATAGAGATTGCATTTTATGTACCCTTAGAGCTTATATAACATTAATCATTACTAAATATATTGGAGGGAGATATAGTTCCCTCACAATGCATAATGAAAATCATACCTTTGGGTGAGAAATGATCATAAAAAATTCATCATATAATAATGTATGTAATAATTTAAGTTTTATAAACATTTAATCATATCATAAACATTGTAAAATAGATATGTTTCTTAATCTTTTTATCATTTCATCATAGCATAACCAATGAAAAAATATATAGGTTTCAAAATAAATTTTTCATTTTATAACCTATTGAATGGAAACAATTTTCATAAAAATAATTCAAAAATGAAACATTAATATAATTAATAATAATGGTATCCTTGGATCATATCCCAATAAAATCGTAATCTCCATCAAATAATTCCATTTGATATGGAAAATGATTTTAAAAGATGGCATGGAAGATTTCATGAAGAAAATTAATTTCCAAATTGAAATACACATTTCATATTGTAATTTAGTTTGTAAATAATTTTAATTTATGAAATACATTGAAAAATTATAATGGAGTGCTCAAATAAAATAATGGTCATGGTGGCGGGAAATTCTATTTAAGCCGTTCAAAAGAATTCCATTCACATGTTTGATAAATTCTAAAAATGAATTGTTTTTGAAAATTAAATATATTTTCCATTTTTAAAATTATTATAAGATTAAAAAAATGTGTTAAAATTTCATGATTAAATAATTTTAAGAGTGTTGAATTTTTTTATATAAAATATGGTTTTGGGTGAAAAATGAGTTTCAGACCGAAGAGTGAAATAAAGAGTATTTTTCTTAAAAAATTATTTTAAACTATTGAGTACATTATTATATTAAGATGAAGTGAGATGAAATATTCTCCTTAAATAAGTAGAGGATAGGAAAATACTTCAGTTTATACAGTCGTATATCATAATATTTCATCATTGGAAGAATAATCATGAAAAACCCCAATAAATGATATGATTGTAACATCAAGACTACACCAGTTTGTTTGCTTTGAATTGTATGACCAGGTAAAGAATAATTTTAAAATAAACATATAATACCATGTGAATATATAAATTCATTATATTTTCTGTACAAGGGGATTTATATATAGATCATACAGAATATATTTAATAACATAACATTTTCCTAAAAGAAGATAAATTGTGAAAAATATATTATATTTCTTTAGTAACACTTGTACCTTAAAATAAATTAGTTATATATCCAAAATTATATGTTTAAATCCAATTAATTCAATATATTATATTCCAAAAATAAATTTATAGTGTCACAAACTAACTCTGGTTGACCATGAACCAGTCACCCGAGCCAGCATATGCCATGGCCCAACGGGCATTCCCAATCACCATGGTCTAGAAACTAGTGTCGAGAATCAAATATAAAACAAAAAGGGAACGATTTTAGATAAAAATATTAAGGTTAAAATAAAATAAACTGAACATGAAAATAAATAACTAATGATCATATAAAAATACCCAACTACCCCAGATACAAATATAACTAAACTGAAACAAAACCAAACTAAAATTAAAAAAAGTAGAACTAAATGAGTACCAACCCAATCTTCACGTTAACTCAATGCCACCTCCTACCATAGGTCTAGACTTCTCTATCCCTGAGAATTTAAAATAGTAACTAGTTAGAATGAAACCTACTACTAAAAAGATAACGTAGGGTGTGAGCTAACAGCATAATTTTTAAATCACCAAAGAATCCATGTGTTTCCTTTACCAAGGATATCCTTTGACACTAGTTTGAAATAAGTTTATAAAAATATGGTTTTTCACATTTTCCACTTATGAAAAAACCCTATACACCACCCCTTTATTTTCAAAACAAGCCTACCTTTTCAAAACTGGATCCCAACACAAAACCTAAATAGTCAAAACCTAGGTTTTTCTGAATATAAATAAGCAATGCAGGCTAATAAATAAATGTAATAAAAACTAAACCCTCCAAAACAATAGAGTAACCAATGTATTTCCTAAAAATCCCTATATGTCCCTAACATGTACTCAATTATAAACCACCTAAAATTATATTGTGAATCCCCTAAGTAAATAACCAATAACCCCACGAAATAGACTAAGCATGTGGCTCATCCCACCTATAATATCTACGATTTCGGGAGTACCAACCCGTCAAATCAGTGTTGGTTAGCAACTATCACTCTATACCATATGTTTCCAAATAACACATGGTGGTAGTAAAACTATGTAAGAATGAGGACCCTGCACGTGTGAATCACCATACCTTCCATCACCACACATGCCTACCCCAAAAATGGACACAAACTATATGATGACTAGCAGAGGGAAATCCTTGACAGGAGTTCTCACTTTGTAAATATATTTATACAGATTATATACATCATACAAGGTAACATTGATGACATTACAACATAAAAAAATTGAATCCATTCCTCAGAGCACATTAAGTTTCCAACCGAACACACATGTTTTCTTGACCAAATTATTTTCAAAATAAAACACAAAACATATCTCTTAAATGAACAATGGAAAATAGGCCTTTATAAATACACACCTAAAATTACAATTACCAAAATAATTTCCAAATCATTTCTAAAATCATTTGGAACCCCACATTCCCAATAATATACCAAATATGCATTTATACATTTTAGAAAAAACAAGAAACATATAAAACGTGCCAAATAGACCCATTAGTCAAAAACTCACCAAAACACACGCCAAGAGACAAACATGAATATACCATGAGATTTCATTTTCAACCCACCATTTTTGAAACATCATAATGGAGATAACATTTTTTTAGAAACTAACAGAAAATTCTTGAAACCAATTCTATATTTATTTAAAAACAAAGACAATGATGACAAACTCACTCAAAATTCCAAACAGTCTTTGATACCATTTAGAATCAAAAGACCTTTTTAAAATCACCGATATACCCATAAATTAAAAAATAAATTTAAAAAACCAACCACGAGCCACGTATGAAAAAGTGGCATTTTTGTTTGAAGATAGTGAAAGAGAGGGGAGGTGAAGATTGTGAGATACATTCTTTAATGTTTGACCAAACCATTTTCATTTATGTGTTCACCCATGTTTACCTCCAAAGAACAAATGGGTGTGCAAAAATCCAATGGAACACCAAAAGGTCCATGTAAATACCCGAAACCAAATTCAAATTAAAAATGCATATTTCTAAACTAAAACAATAATTTCTAAAGATTAACAATTCACACATCAAATTCAATCAATAACCAATGATTTTAATGAAATATTTCTTTGTAGAATGATAACCCAATATTCTCCAATCCTACCCTTAGTAGCTCAATCAACAGTTCATGAAAAACATTTGGTGGCGTACACATAGGAAAAATTAATGAAATCACTCCAAAAAAAATTTGTAATAATTTATACCAATAAAAAAAATTAAATAACATAAAAAAAGTTTCATAAGAGTAAAAGTCATGTTTCTAGAATTATTAAAAATTATTAAAGCATCATTGGGTGAGAAAATATATAATAATAGATAAGGGATTACTTCAAAATAATTTTTTAGAAAATTTAACCCCCTTTGAAACACAATAACAAGATATCAATATGTATTACCTTGGTTCAAATCATGTATAAATAATTTTTGAAAATGATAATAAACAATTATAAAGAATTAAAAATGAAAAAAATGAGATAACCTACCTTGATGGGTTCCAGATTCAATGAAACCACGATGGGAGGGAAAAAACCCCAAAAATTATCCATAATCTCTACAAACCCATGAAAAAATAGTCACAAATCAACCCTAACATCTTGGTTCATAAAAATGAGAAACCCTATAATACTAACCTTAGAAAATAAAGAGTCATTAATAAAGTAAGATCTGTGTTCCGGGTTGGAGGTCACCTGGTGGAGGGCCTCATGCCGGAGAGGTTAGATGGAGGGTGACGTGATAGAGATAGGGGAGGCCGGAGCGATGCCAGCAGGATTGATGGAGCGTGACAGAAGAGAGGGTGTTGCTGGAGGGATGCCGATAGAGGAGGGGATGCTGGTGAGAGGAGTTCATAGGGGAGAGGTGGTGATGGTGGAGGTCAAACTAGATCAAGTGAAGAGGTCATGGGGTGGTTCTCATAGGATGTTGGGCCCGGGGGTGGTGCACTATGTGTGGAGAAGTGGAGAGGGAGGGGGTAGCCACAACCACTCTAGGGTTTGCCTAAAATTTATAAAACTAAATTAAAAATTATCTAGTAAATAATAATTATTTTAATATTCATTTAATTTTTTAAAATTAATAACACTAATAACGATTTATTAATATTAATATTAATAAAAATATTAAAAATATTAATATTAATAAAACATTTAATAATAATAACAATAATATCTAAAAATAATAATATTATTATTATGTTTTAAGCATTTAATTTATTTTATTCTTCCTAATTTTTTTTATTTTATATATTGGTAAACCAAACGTTATCTTGGGCCGACCGTATGGTTACTTCTATCAGTGTGAGGACTGTGCTCTAGGACAAAACCAACCACAATTATTAAAAATAAACAATTTTAAACCAACACTCTACCCAATCCGTAATGAAATTATACAGATCCATCGAATAGTAAAATAACGATGTGTCTAAAGGCAGGGTTTGAAAATTATCCCCACCACAAACACTTTCTTCCCTTAGAAAGTCACCAAGTTGAAATTTAATTTAAAATTGAGTCTATTCCTAAACACTGCCAGAAGAAACAAAGAATTCTAGGGTGGTTATTTATTCCCTGAGTCACACCTGAATGATCTAGACAAAACCACATCCCAAAACAAGGGGAGAACATGTGATGGTTCTCCCCTAAATAGGGATTATGCAAGCAAGAAAATTAGAACCCAAAAATACCACCCTAGGGTGGGGCCAACGCAGGAATTCCCAACCAATCCTATCCAACTTCCATAGCATGAGAAAAAAATCCACCACTAGAACTAGAATTTTTCAGACACCAAAAGAAACTCCAATTTTAGTGTAAAACTATCCAAAATAAGATCTGAATAAAAAATAATGGAAAACCCATTCACCTGTCACCACTACTGCAATTTGAGGTATCTATAATGGGCTAATTGTGATTGGAAACATCACCATCGCAAATAAGTCTATGATTATATACAATATATGTAAATAAATATTTTCCAAGGGGCCCATCCCAAAAAACTATTTTTTGTGAAAGGGAAGTTCCCCATCACAAATAATACCCCAATTATATTCATTATATATAAATAAACCTTTTGTGATGGACTAGTCACAAATAGTACTTTAAAAATATATATTTAAATTATTTGCGATGGTAGCATTTTGCAACAGGTCCCGTCACAAATAATAAACAACGTAAAAAATATATTTAATAAAATTATGATTAAGGAAAAAATATTATTAATATTATTAAAATAATTAAAAAATAAAAAATATTAAAATTCTCAATATTCTCAAAAAATATAAAAAAATCATCAATTATTATTATTATTATTATTATTGTTAAAATAAACAGACATTAAAAAATATAAAACTAAAAACTATATTTAATAAAATTATGATAAATGAAATAATAATATTAATATTATTAAAATAATAAAATAATTAAAAAATATTTATGTTTTCAATATTGACAATGTTTTTTAAAAAAAATCATAAAATATTATTATTATTATTAATATTATTATAAATAAACATTAAAAAGTATAATACTAATAATAAATAATAAAATATTAAAAATAAAAAAATTAAATTATACAATATTCACACCAATATAAGAGATAGAAATTGTAAATAGTTCATATAATAACAAATCTTTAATTCAAATGTTTTTAACATAAAACAATCATTGGGGGTCGTCATCTAGAGGAGGTGGAGGATCTATAGGTGATGGTTGAGAAATTTAATCCCTAAACTATGAGTCAGATGGAACATGTACCCCATCTGCTCTTGATGCTGTTGTTGCTAGTGCTTCCATCGACACATATCCTCCTCGTACTGCTATTTTTGTTGTTGCTACTGCTTAGTCGTATCTTCAGGTTGCTTCTACAAACTCTCTATCAAATTAGTCTGAGTTCACAACTACTCCTGATACTATGAGGACAAAGATGATGCCTTTCGAAGAGATCCTCTTGAGCTGGATGCCGACATCACAGAAGTACCATTATATGTACTAGGAGTCAAATGATAGGTGATACCAACTACTCGCCCTTCTCAAAGCCATAATGAGTCACATGCATCCATGATGCCTCATCAAAATGGTGGGAATTGGTCTCATCAGTCATCTCTTCCTGACTCATATCCTATGACTGAGAGGTCATAGCGTCATATGACTCATTCAATTCTAATTTGAAATTTAAAATGTAGAAATATTATATATATTTCATTGTCAAGCTGATAAAATAATACTAAACATAATCTGACACTAACGATCACATATAATCTCCCTAGTGGCGGGATCATTGTACATATTCTGATAAATGGCGTAATTTATTATATTGGGATTCTCTACTACCTTTAGAAATATAAAATAAACTGTTTATTTTTTATGTTATATCAAATATTTAAAAAATATACTTACCAGATTCTCTCTATTCATATAGAATGTATGGATACCAGCTCCATGCATCACCTCCTATCTCCCCCTGTTCTGTCAACCCACTAAAGATCTGCTGTAAAATCCACCACCCAAATAGTGTAAATATAATCCATACCAAATGTGAGATGAAATTTACTCTGGTCGGAGGCCTCTAAATTACTGATCAAATTTTTTCAATCCTGCTTTCTTAATGGTTTTCCTTCTCAAATTGTGAATAAACTGACGAAAATGGTCATGCATAGACATCTGCCGAGCAGTGTGGATAGCATCACACATTCTATCATAGATGAGATAAAAAAACCCCATAAAAATTTATAATATCAATTTATTAATCAAATAAATTTCAAAATAAATATTACTTTTTTACGTACCAACCAATGATTAAACATATTGAGCTGCACATCAACAGAAATCTATTACCACGTGATTCATGTATGAAAAAAATAATTTCACAAATAGCGCTCCCCTTTCTAACAACAACATGAAAAAAACTATAAAAAGAATAAATAATCCAAAAATTAGTATTTTTATAAATAAATTAATAAAGCTAACTAAAATATATAGTTTACCATACCTCTGTGTGTGTGAATCGAATCCAAGACAAGTATGTCACTCGGGGATAGAGTCAGGAATCATCCATCGCACAAGACCGTGCCTCCTCTACATACCCACTAAACTTCCAGAAGGCTAAGGGTCTAATTATCCCAAATCCCATCATATAAAGGAAGATCAGCCTCCCCCAACTAACAAAATAGATCAGGGAACATCAGAAACGCAAAATGGATATTGTTAGCAGATAGATGAAAATAACTATAATATATAGATACATATTAGTTATTATTAAAACCAGAATTTAACATTGTCAACGTTAACCTTAATAATAATATTCATATCTAATGATGCCTATATCTTCATATTTCTCCTCGGCATCATCAATATCCATATGAGTTTCAGTTTCATCATCTCTGGTCATTTCAATGCCATTTGTAACCTCATAAATATCACTATCACAATCGACCCTTAATTGTGGGGTGTCATCATCTATATTCATGTCTCTTTGTGAAAAAGATGGATTTTGAGTAGTCTCATTAAAAACATCAAATCCTACCATGTCAATGGAACCAAATTAAGTTAGAGTAAACTAATTTTTCTTAGAATGTAATTTTATTATGATCCACCAATCTCTCAGGTCTCTTGATGTAACACAATATTTTTCATAATAAATTTTATATTCATGTTGAGCCAGTAAAATTGGTTCATTTACTACAAGAAGAATTTTTAATTTAATATCATTTATTCCATGAGTTGGCTGAACAAGAAATCCTCTCTCATTATGCAACCAAGGAATTATAAACATCATTATGTAATTATGTCCTAGATAACACTACTCAATTATTTTATCCAGAATGCCATAAATGTCAACTTCAATTTTTCTATGATGTGATCCTCTAATGAAAACTACACTATTCATTGTATTTTTAGATTCCCCATGTGCTGGTATATGAAATAAAAAACCATTCACCACATATGCATTATATGATTTTACCATTTGGGATGGTTGGTTACTCAGTATACAAAGTTGCTTATCAATTTTATCAGCATTTTGAGAAACATGAAAATTTGTAAAACAATTATCAATATAATGAATAATAATCTGAATTGATATTAAACCATCAATAATTCATGTTACCAGTTTTTGAAACCAATCAGAAAATATTGTTTGTCTACGTTCTACAAGTGCATCGACTGTAATTTCGAGATGTTTCTTATTGATATGATAATTATATAACCTACCAATAAAATAAGTTTATATATTATAATAGAAATTATAGAATAAATGATGGAAGTAATCACAATAAAAATGTGGCCATTTCTTCATATTTGAGAAGAACATAAGTACGAGCTCTATGATGTTCAACATCTGAAATCCATAGTTCATGAACTCTACTGATGCAAAGATTTAGCTAATTAATAACTGATAATTGATTGTCCATTTCTTCATTAACATTCCCCTCATTCCATCCCAAGCGGTTGTGTTTTGTAGGATATTAATATTCCAAATAATGAAAGCAGAAAAAGTACTTTCCTCTTGAAAATTAGTTTCAGCAATTGACGCTTCAACAAATTCTTTGTTACATACTTTTTCATCAATTCCTGTATGCATCTCTTGAATGGCTACATCAATCGAAACTGTACTGGACATACACATTTAGAATCATGTGGAAAATGAAATATCATATGTTCTATTGTGTCAAAGGAATCCTACAGAAATATTTTTCCTAGTTTACATATAATTAAAGCAAAATCTTCATCCAGTTTTCTTATCACATCATAGTGTCTTGTCTCTAGACAAATTTCTCGACAAAAATATGATATGTATGTTATAGAATTCCAAATGATAGAATTTAACATACCTCTAAATCCAATTGACATAAGTCGTTCAATTATAACATGACAATCATGACATTTTAATCTGGTAATATGACCATTCATAACACATCTGTCCAAATTGGAAGCATAGACATCTTGAAGTCTCAATTATATAATCCACTAACAAAATCATAAGTGACTTTCTTTGGAAAATGTATTAGCAGCTTTTGGTTTTGTTAACCACTGTGATCTGACATTTTCAAATATTTCATGTTCTGGTACACTACAAATTTGGGCAAGATCTAATTGTTCCATTATAGTATCGTGGTCACACCTGGTGTATCCAAAATGGTATGAAATAAATTATCAAAATAATTCTTATAAACATGAATGTCATCTAACATGTGATAGACTAACCAATCAGACCAATATGGTCGATCCCAAAAAATGTTCTGTTTTATCCAATTATGTTCTTTCCAAAAGACATTAATTTTTTGTTGGTTTAATATTAGACAAAATGTGATGGGAGGTAATGAAAATACTACTGATTTTAACTTTGTACCTGTTATCATTTTTGAAGGTTCATCCCTTTCAATTTTTCCTTTTCTAAATTCATATTATTTCCTTAAAAAAGGATGATCGGTTGGATGATATATGAAATGACAGTCAAAATAGCAAGGTGTTTTCCATTGACGAGAAAAAAGGATTTGTTGTCTTTATTACAGTAAGGACATGATTTCAGAACATCTTTACTCCAGCCAGATAACATGCCATCTTCTGGAAAGTCACTAATTTTCGACATCAATATATCTTTAAATATTAAATTTTGTTTCTCGGTAACTTCATATTTATTAAATCATTACTTCACAATGCATATAACTCATTAATAAATATTATAAAATAAACATAAATATTTGTTTTCGGATTTCCTAGGAATAATAATGTCAAAAAGATTTAGACATCCTACATCAACATCCATGAAGGTAAATTTTATGGAGTTATAAAGACAGGACAACATGAATACTGACAACCATATGAACTAAATGGACCGAAACCATTAGTAGAAAGTCCCAATCACATGTTTTTAAATTCTATAGAAAATTATGGATGTAGATGGTAAAAATGTTTCCATGAATCACCATCAGATAGATGATTCAAGCATTTATCGGTTGAAATCTTGGTTTTGTGCGATGACATCAATGATGCTGTGTTTTGAGACATAAATAAACACTACAACCACGGTGTAAGGGGGAATATCTCAACAATTTAATTGGAATTTATCTAGACTTCCCTAGTTGAGCTTCCTTATAACTCGATTTTCTAAAAAGGGACAACAATCCAACGACTCGTATTCCCCAGAATATAAGATGCATTCATTTGGACATGCATGAATCTTCTGATAACTAACGCCCAAATTATGAACTAACCTTTTTCTCTCTTAGTAATTTGCAGGAAACACATTTCCTTCAGGTAATAATATATTAACCAAATAAAATATCAAATCAAAATAGTTTTTTGACATTTAATTTTCTGATTTAATGGCTATAAATTTTTCAATATCTTCTAATTTGATGATCTTGCCACTGGGATATAATGCATCCTCAGCAGACATCAACAACTCATAAAATTAGGATGGTGCTAACTCCGAAGTTAAATCAATATCATCTTGAGTTTCCGTTTGTTGAACATATGCACTTGCAACACAATGTACTATATTTTGAAACCGCGAATGACTAGGAATCAAGTTATTAGTATCTTCTCTTGAACTGTGTTCACCGTGTTGATACAAAAAACCATAATCTGGTTGAGAACCAAACCATAATAGATACCCATCAACATTTTCAAATGTGTCAAACATTCTCAGAGAAATTTTTTACACAGACACTTTATTATGGCTTCTGAAACATATTATGTTTTTGATGATGCAAATGATAAGAATTCTTCAAAACCATCAATATATACTAGATTTAAACAAAAAATGCATGGATTTATACACAAATTTATCCATGTACAATCATTTAATAAGTACTGTTGTCAACTTTCTTGTTCCATATTTTCTTTCAAAATATAAAATAATTACTGTTTTCAAATAATTTGAAATTATAAAAACACTATCTGAAAAAAGAAAATAAATAATTACAGCCACTTCTTAATAATTACCATTATTTACGGGCGACACAATTTCTTATGGATTGACGGCTACTCTTTGGTCTAACAACTCATTTACTGGAAAAAAACTATTTGCGACGAGGGAATCCCCCTATCGCAAATAACCATCCCGCGGTTTTTCAATCAAACCGCGCAAAACTGCACCTTAATTTTTGCGACTGGACCCCAAAACCCATCGAGAATTACCAATTATTTGTGACGGGTTGAACCTCCAATCAAAAATATCCTCTTTCAAATAGTACTATTTTCGGAGAGACCCGTCTCAATTACCTTTACCCATGTTAATTACTAACGGCGGTTAAAAGTGTATTTGCGATGTGACCCGTCACAAATAGTTGACTGCTGACACACTTTTTATGATCAAAAAACATCCCATCACAAACACCTATTTACCGCTACATGTATTTGCAATGGGACCCGTCACAAATTCCCTCTGACTGATATAATATTTTTGACAAGGGAATCACCCGATCGCAAATATTCATCCTGTGGATTGGCGCGCAAACCGTGCCAAACCGCACATTACTTTTTGCGGAGAGACCCCAAATCCCAACTCAAATAACCAATTATTTGTGACGGGTCGAACTTCCCATCGCAAATATCCTCTAAGAAGCACTATTTTCGACATGAATATTTCTCATCACAAATAGTCTACCACAAAAAGTTATATTTCCCGTAGTGGTCAGAAATCCCAAATGTCTCCAAATGAGAACCACTAAACTGAAACCATCCCATACCAGGGCCAAACACACATTAAGATAAATGTAAATAGAGAAAACAATATTTAGAATATATAAAAACTCATTCGTTAAGATATATCGATTTCATTATACTGTTATAATAATAGATGATATAAAAATAGTAGGAGAACAAGAATAATGAATCCATAAACGACTATGTTCCAAAATTAAAAATAAATACCGAGGATAAGGTCTCACATATCCCTAGAGACCGTGACTGTGCACAAGAATTTCCACGAGACCTGGGGATGGGGATCTGATGGCTAAATCTTCTCCGTCCTCACATTTAGGTATGATTATACATTGGTCATAACATCTTCTTTAGGTGAAACTTTCTTCAAAACGTCTCCAAATGACCCATATAGCCGCAAAAATGGCACGCCATCAGAGGGGCACAACATGATGGATTCAGGTGTACGAACCAGCCACATAAGTGGAATACATGAATATGATCCAATGAACCAAAAACTAGAACCATCGAAGAAGACTCCTAAGAAGAAGGTTCCCCATCATATACTTCTCACTAGATAGGGTACCTTCATGAGTAGCAAAAGATGCTAGATTGCTAATAGTAAGTGCTCCGAAGAACAAATCATATAGAAACAGTTCATGTACGTGATTCATGAAATGATGATCTTTAGAACAGAGGAAACTCTCATTTATCTTTAAATGAATTCCCCCAATGATGAGTGATGTATTCATAAAATCCTAAGACACTAACTTCGAAGAAAAGGAAACCACTTTCTTAATGTGTTCAACGTTGTCCTTCCACATCTATTGGATTTATAGAATAAACATGAGGTTTTTCCATTTTCTTCATCTTCACCTTCTTGGGTATGAAACAATGGATGAAGACAAACAAAGAAACTTCCCACATCATTCTGAAATGAAATGTGGAATGACGAACAACTCTCATTTGTCCAAAGTTAGACCTTCTAAAAGACCTAATACAACACACTGTCTGACATCTTCAGGAGTTCCCAATGTCTTGAAGACTCATTCGACCTCTAAAAATCACCTCACTACATCTAAAGATCCTTGATCTTCATGATTGTTTGGTAGAATCTGGGAAGAATCATATTCTTGATGTGACTCTTTGATGTCATGGAATCTGTTATGGTGGAATTTTTTAAATAACAAAGAAAACACAATCCAAAGTTGACATGAAATTGAATTAAAATCTAAAGAAACAAATGGATCCAAAATTACCATCTAAAAAATAAAAAAATACAAAAATGAAAAATAATTCATTCAATATTCTCCTTTTTCATTCAAATTTCACAGATTATTTCTTTTAGTCAATTTTTAAAAAATGTAAACATCCTTTTTAAACCCATGTTTAATTTCAAAAATCATTTCCCCATTCATAAATAACTATTAGAAAAACAATGACAAGAATCTGGATTTAAATAAAAACCCATGGATTCCTTGGAATCATTACATGTGTGTCCCTCCATTTAAATCCACACGTTCCAACATGATATTTTCAGATACATACCCAGTACATGTGAAGCCATTCATAATGAACACCATGGATTACATCATGCTATTTGCTTACCAATTCTAGAAAATCAACAAATTTTCAAACAAAATCACTTTCAATTTAAAACTCACATTACCAATGTAAATCCATTAGGAAAAAGAATTTAGATTTCAAAAATATTTTCTTCTTCAAAATATATCATACACAACCCAAAACCAAGAAAAAGCATAACATACAAAAAAATACCAAAAGGATATACTAGTGTCTATGCCTAACTCAATGACATGGTAGCAGGACATGCCCCAAGTAGATCATAATGTTAATAGGGACTAGAAACATGATCCTGGACTCCACATTGGTGAGTAATCCATGTGGGATCACAATGTGGCATTGGCTCGCCTTCGTTGTCATCCCTCAATCCAAAACAATTTCAAATCACTCAATTCCCCAACTAACATGTGAATCACAAGCTTCAAAATGAGAAATGATTCATGACTCCCTTCCCGTAAAACATCATGTCTCTCCAGAGTCATGATCTCCATCTACCCGACACCCCACATAATAAGTGAATTCTCTATTACCAATTTGTAAGGATCCAACCCAGGTCAACCTTAAACTGGTCACTACAGCCAGCACACGACATGAACTGAGGGGGGTTTTTGATCTCCACAAAATAGAAACTTGTAAAATGTATCAAATAGTAAAAAAAGGGAATGATTTCATTCTAAAAGAACCAGAATCAAATAAAAAAAAATATAAAACACAAATAAAAAATGATAATATAAATATACCCAAGTGATCCAGATACAAATATAACTGAACAGAAAAAAATTTAATCTAAATTTTAAACTAAACCTCTACCATCCCAATCACCACATGAAATAAATTTTACCTCCAACTATTCAGCCAAAATGCTCCAACCAGGTGCATCTGAACAATGCACCTTTGAAAAATGAAACCTACAATTAAAATTATAATGTAGGGTGTGATCTTGTTGATCAATAATAAATCACCACAAAATCCATGTATTTCCTTTCCCAATGAAATCCATTAATAGTATTTTGAAATACAATAATAAAAATATGATTTTATACATTCTAAAAAATAAATTTTCTTTTCCCCTTTTTTGAAAAACACTGCATGACACGCCATTATTTTACAAATAAGCATTCCTTTTTAAATCCAACTCCCAACCGATGACATAAAATCCCAAAGACCGGTTGTCCTATAAAAAAATAAGCACTGTAGACTAAGAGAAAAGTGCATTAGAAGGAAAAAATCAAAAACAATAGAGTAACCATTGGATTCCATTAAAATTTATAGAAGACCCCTGGACATATTTGGTTCAGAAACACCAGATGACTTATGTAGAACACTCTATGGAAATAACAACTAGATTCCCCAAAATGACCAATCCAATAGAACATTCCACCTAGCCTCTATGTGATCTAGGGGGTTCCAACCCATCTAATCGGGTTTGGTCAGAAAATGTCACTCGATCCCCTAAAAGACGCCTTATAACCCATGATGGTAGTAAAACTATGAATGATGGAGTCCCCCGCACGTGTGAATCACTTTAACTATTTTCAGCACACATTCTTACTGTAAACACATACACCACGAATAGAAAAAACCATAGAGGGAAATACTCGATAATGGTCCCATTGTGTATATATATATATATGTGTGTGTTTGTGTGTGTGTGTGCTTCACATCATATAAGGTGCCAACCAGGACCTCACATCATATTAACATTGAAACCGTTCTAAAAAACACCTTTTGTTTCCAACCAGACACACACATTTTCCAAACAACATTCTTTTCCAAATTCAACACAAAACATCTCTTTTAAATACAAAATTTGAAATGAGACATTAATATTTACACACCCCAAACAACATTTACCAAAATCATTTCCAAATAATTATTAAAACCAGGTGTAAAACCAATTTCCCATGAACATACCATACAAGTCATTCCACATTTTAGGGAAAACATGAAACTTTCAAAACATTCCAAATGAACCCCTAATACAAATAGTAACCAAGTCACCCCATGATCCCAATTGGTATACCCCTTTACATTTCATTTTAATCCCACTATTTTTTTAAATCACATAAAGGAACCAATTTTTTTTATAAACCAACAGACCATTCAAGAAAAAATGTTTTTCATTATTTAATAACTAAGAAAAAAATGGACAACAAACTCAAAATTCATAATGGGCTTCCATACAAATTAGAATACAAACAACTTTTCTAAATACCTGAACTGCCCATAAATTCAAACATGACAATTAAGAAAAGAAAACCTAGATCCATTTGTGAAAATGATGTTCTAACAACCCAAGCTTGAAATACATTAGAATTACATTACATTTGTTGAATACTTAATACAAGAAAAAAAATGATGCCCAATGACTGTATTAGTTCTGAGTTTTTTGAAACATTAAACATAATCTTCTAACTTTGGGAAAGATCTTCAATATCTCCAAAAATGGTATTCCTATTTTTTTCTTACAAAAAAAACATTATTTATATTATGGGGAAAGTAATCATAAAAATGGTGTGCTCAATTACTCATTAAGAGTAATCATGGAGAACATAAAACACATCATTAAAATTTGAATGTGAAAACATGAAAATTAATTTTTAAAATCAAAATCGTGAGTAATGAAATAAATATTGGTAGAATTTAAGGAATAGATCATAATGAAACATTATCCATTATAGAATATAATTTGAATAAAACAAGTAATTATCTCCAAAAAAAATAACATAATATTATTTCTATCATACCCAAGGCATTACTGCGAAGACCATCGTAGTAGACAAAGTCCATTACTGAACAGGGTTAACTTATCGTTCTAGCCATGTTTTTTTGAAAAGGATTTACTTGCCGTTCGAGTCATTTATATCTCATGTGATATAAATATTTACCCAATTAATTAGAGTTAGATATTGGTCCCACCCATATCATAATTAAATCATTCTCCCTTATTCCACAAAACCTGAATCATTAATCATAGCATAACCCATGAAATAAAATGGGATTCTTGAACATCATTTCATCATAACATAATCCATATAAGATTAATGGACTTCATAAATATAATTTCATCATAAAAAATAAAATAAAAGTAATAATAGGGATAGAAACATGAACCTAAGTCATCTTAGATGGAGAATAATAAAGATAAAATATTAGTAATTAATTCTCGGGGAAAATATCATTTCTTCTTAATTTTTTTTTCTCAAAATTTTCAGTGAATTTTAAAAGAAAATAATTTAATTGAAAATAGACATCAAATATTGTAATGGAATTTTTATGTAAATAATTCATTATAAATTCATAAAAATCAATTTGTGCTATATTAGTTAAAAAAACATTCCCCTCATACTTTTGTCAGAGAAGTTAAAAAGTAATTTGTAAGGTAAACAAAAGAACGATATCATCTATACCATGTAGTAAAAGTCAAAAAAAATATGAAATTTAAAATTTAAAATACATTGAATAATATTAAATAGTTTATGAAAACATTTTTAAAATTCATTGAATTCGATGATAACTATATCTCTGGTAAATACTTATGTATAAACAATCTCGGATAAAAATGAGATTGCAAAATTATCCCTTAACTTAGGTATGATATGCTTTGTACATATACAAAACTCCTATATAGAGGGTTTAAACATATTATTAATTTGTAATAGAATGATAATAATATTTATTATATCATATAATATTCACTTAGAACTTTATATTACCCTTTTATTTATCAAATCCATGTTAAATTAAAATTTTGGGTAATAATCTTTTTATTTATCATACATGTTTTGACATATTATTCTAGATCTAATAACATATATAGAGAATTAAATACTTCCATAATTTCAAAAATAATTTATATATCATAAATATTCATTATATAAATTCATATAATTGATAGATAAATGAAAGGAATACACTGTTTTTGGAGACAAAATGTCGCGCATACTCATGAATGATATTTTTGTTTCATTATTGAATTGAATTGGAGAAAGTAATTGACATATATATAGATATACCTAAATAAAGTATCATTATTTCATCATATATTTGATTCTTATCTATTATATATACCTAATAATAATTGATGAATGGTTATTGTGGAGAACAAATCTCATCGTGTCATGGAGACGTGAGGTTGTACGTACTCACGGGGGACAATATAATTATATTTGATAGATAAATGATATGGAAATGGATGATATATTAATTATAAATAATAATTATCATCTTATTTTCATTTTTTACATCTATTAAAACCATCATTATACCCATACTAGTTAAATATTTTCGAGTAACAAATTACAGCACGACGTGGAGACGGTAAGCCATACACATGCACACATGGTGATATTGTTATTTCTAGGGTGGATAAAAGGAGGTATAAGGTTGCACCATAATTATAATAACATCTATTCATGTTTAATACACTAGAGTAATTACTTTATCATGTAATCATCATAGAAAGTGGAAGTAGAAGAAGAAAATAAATTGAATTGAATTGGTAAAGTAATTACCTCTTCATTATTGGACATCCTTTGGATCTCTTCTTATGGAAACTAGGGTTGGAATTTTTTAAAAAATAGGACATCAATATGTTAACTAAAATTTTTTATAGGATAGTTGGTCAAGGATTGTCCAATATAGAAGGTTTAAGGTGGTGTGATCCACCTTTTAATAAGTGATGAGTAGGGACACTTTTGAAAGGTATCGAAATATTATTTTGTTATAAAGTAATTTTCAGTTTCATAAGGCCCCCAACACATTTAAATCTGAATATTAGATGATTATTTTTCTATATACTCTCATTCCAATATTTTTTAGACAATTTTAGTTATCAAATTTAACCTAATCTTTTATCTTTAATCCTTAGATAACAAATTTAACTCTTAACATGTATTCCTGTATATTCATACTATATGGTTAATATAGTTACTATAAATTGATGATAGAACCTAAAATGGTTAATTAATAACATTTTAAACATTATATATATAGTTTTTTAGAATATTATAATTTTTAGGAATATTATATCATTTAATAAAGTAGAACATGATTTAAAACCACATTAATGTCAATTTTTATTCTATTCATATCATAATTTTTTTAAAAACCAAAACAATGATTATTTCTAAAAAAACATTAATTAAAAGATAATAAGTCATTATCATCCATAAAATTCGTGGATGACATAAAACGATTTAAAATAAATTTATTTTAATATTTATAATCCAATTTATTTAAATCATTCATTAATAAGGTAATCACTACATCATTACTGTGTCATACATAAATTTATTTAATTGGTTTCTAAAATTGATAAATAAAATATCATGATTTAGGATTTCTTTTTATTTTTAAAATTACTATTTATAGTCTAATTTATCATCTGTATAACCTCATATTAAAATTTTATTATTATGAAGATACATTTTTATGTCATATTTCTCAATAATTTAAATTAATTATAATAAAATTTCATTTTCACATCTAAGGTGTTCCATGAGTTCAACAAATTGACCCAAGGATGCCCATGGTCAGATATATATCATCCAATCGGATTAGGAAATTTTTTTATGTAGTTTATTATTATTATAATATTATTTATTTACCCTTATTTACCAGATTTACCCTTTAACAAAGGTAAATAAAATAATTAGTGAAGTTACTATTCATAATTTCCAAAAATAAAAGGTACCTACATACACAATTTGAGACTTCTAATTACGAATATGAAATCCATTTATCCAAATTCAAAAAATATATTTTTTTTGTAATTAATTTCAAATTAATTTTCACTATCAAAACCAAAAAGTGAGTTTTTAAGAAATAATAATTTTCCTAAGATTAACATGTGTCAATGTCCAATTTAAAAGTAAAATTACATAAAATGAAAAAATTAGATTAAATGAGAACAATATAATAAAATAACAATTTAAAACCAAATAAAATTACAATATAAGTATATAAATACATTATATGAAAAGGTATTTTTGAATTAAAATGCTGTATTTTTAACTATTCATTAAATTTTGAATTTTATCAAAAAAAACACCAAAATAAAAAAAAAATTTATGTCCTACTACGAAATAGAAAGTAAATTTTCTCCAATTTATCTTATAAAATTGTCAAAACCTATATTTAAAATGTATTTTCCATAAAAGCCGGTAAAACTACATTTTTTTAAAATACATCTTTTATCCAAAAAAATGATTTTGTTCTCGTACCATGTTCTAGAACATGTGTTAGATGAATGATAATGTTATATAAAATAAAAAGTTTGGATAATAATATTCATAATGGGTAGATTATATCCCATTAAATAATATTACTTTAATAACATATCATTGTTTAGTGAAACTCGGTATCACGTACAACACAAGTTATCAAGAAAGTATTATCTTATGGGTAAAGCATTAAAAGTAACTATTGTGTGTAGTGCAAGATTCAATTGGTGTTTCATATAAAATAATCCTATCGTAGTGCCTTTATACATTGTAAAAATTCTACACTTAGTGTTGTATGAAATGAATTCTATCAAAAGAACAGGTAATTGTGTGCAACAGAAGACAAGAATAGTGTTGTGTATACTACAAGATAATACGATGATGCGTATAGTGAAAAAAATCATGTCGTAAGGTACAACACAATACAACAATGAAATAAAAAAGAATATATCTCATAAAATATTTGGGTGTTACATTTTACCCCCTTAAAATGAATTTCCCCTCAAAATTCATCGGGGTTATAAATGGTATTCTACATGAATGTATCATTCTTGGAAAGCCACGTTGTAAAAATGGATACTAAAAAATAATTTTAGAAAGGAAAGTTAGAAACACTATGATTACCAATTGTAAATCATCACTGGGGTTCCACATAGAAGACAATATGTGGTGCGTTAACATATTGATATGGGAGAGAAATATAACCATCATGTTCTAATGGATAGTGATTGAGAATAAGGTTTGGAGAAAGTCAAATAAGATAAAGCCATAAATCTGCGATGATTTATGGGACCATATGATTCATCGTATAAGTAGGTACTGGGATAAAATTTTGGTTTTCAAGATCCATTACCTAATGTTGAAGAATTTTTCATCAGAATAAATAGATACTTGATTTTAGTACAATCTCACCATTGTTCTTTCCTTAAAATAATTCCACTTCATCTCTTATTTAATGAAATGAAGTCAAATTTTTCATTCATGAAGAGTCAGTTGATCATGAGATAGAATGATATGTCATTCCATCTATCACAATCTCAAAAATGTTTTCACATGTTATCAAATATACATAATTCAATATATAGATAGATTAATCGTATATGGTTCAAAAAATAGACTTATAATTCATATATCATAACAGTTAAATAAAATAAAACCAATTTATACTGATCAGGGACTTCTTGTAGGCCAGTGGTGTGCAATAAAGAAATGTCTCACTTCGGTTCTAGGTTCGATTCCCACAACCTTATCTGATGTGATATGTTTTTTCTCATCCTGTGAGTTTTCCTTTTTCTAAAATTGTACTATTATAAAATTCTAGAAAAAAAATATTACAAAAAATGTTTTATCGCAAAACCATACTGTCCAATGTCCATCATAATAAATTCCAACTTTTAGGCTCATCCAAAATACTTTTTTCCAAAATCACTTTATAAAAAAACCAATTTCAAGAAAGGATATATAAAAATCATGTGAATACCTTCATTTATCCCCCATAAATCATAAGATATATCTTGTTGGTCACAATCCAATCATTTGATTGACTTCATCATGCATTCTCTTGAGTCATGGTAATAACCAAAATTACTATATATATTTATTGAAAACAAACATGTTTCCTTATTCTAAAACAAATTGGGTATAATTTCTTTAGGTCCCAATAGGTTTTATACATCATGCATGATATAATTAGGCTCTAGTCAAAAAATCCATTTTTAGTTCTCAAGAAACTAGCATAATCCAATTTTCATATTCAGAGCCAAAATTTCTTATCCAGACATCATTATCTAAAAATCATGGACATATTAAGGTTTATCATAAATTTAATCATTCATTCTCCAAGTATATCACTTTATGCATAAATACCATTTCGGATCATTAAAATTATTCAAAATACCAATTCCAATCCTTTATAAAAACATACACTGAAACCACTAATATATTTCAGGATTCATGTATCATAATCCTTGAATTTCGAAAAAAATACACCTCAATCATCAAAAATTATTCTTATACCATTACTCATGATCCATTATTTATTTTTTTCCTAAAATATGTATCATGTATTAAGGTTTCTCCATCTCAATATTATTTAGTTTAATGTAAAAAATACTAGAAGAGCATCACATACATTTCACATGTCCTTTAAAATCTCATTACCCATAGTAGTGTGACCAATACTCAAATGATCTTCATGATTCTCTTCATGAAATTATCACTAAGGAAATCAATATTTATAGTTATAAAAATTTCAACATATGAAATATTTTATTGTTAACAATGTTATATGTAGTTAAGGTTATTTACTAAGACCAGAATTAAAAAGGTGATAAATAAATATCAGATACTAGAAACACATAGGTACGGTAAATTATATATAATATTTCAATCTATGATATCAATGGTTTCATGATAGTTTTTTAATTATTGTCAACAAAATCAATGGATTGTGACCTATACTTGACTTATATGTAGGACATCCCAAGATACATCCTTGGAAATATATCTAGATATCTCACTAAAGTTTTCACATTCTAGTTTTCAAATGTTGAATAAACCCTCAATATAATACCAACTCTAAAAAACTAACCTTTATGTACACTATAATTAAATTAATTTTTTATTAATTAAAACAAGACACACAAAGACTCACAAATAGTGTATTCTTAAATTGTCTTTGGAAACATGGTACATAATATTATAATATAGTGAATAATCTTCAACATCTCCCATAAATATCTTCCCATTTTGTTTTCCAACATAAAACCATTTTTTATATCCTAGTGAAATGAAGATATAAAAAAGGGTGAGATAAAATTCTCATTAAGGGTAAAAATGGAAAACATAAAACAAACCATAAACATTTGAACATGAAATCATGAACATAAATTTTTAACATCAAAATTGTGTGTCATGAAATAAATATTTTTTGTACATAAGTCATATTTCATTACAAAAATTTATCCATGATAGAATAGAATTTCAATAAAACATGCAATTGATGAAAACTAATAATAAAATAATATGATTTCCATAGTAACCAAGGAATTGCATCCAAGATCATCATAGTCGGGAATTTCAATTACTGAACCAGGTTTTCTGGTAATTCCTGCAATGTATTACTTAACCCATTTTACATTCCATTCCAATCATGTCTATGTCATGAGATATAAACCATTACCCAATGAATTTATGGGAGATATAGGTCCCACCCTTATCAAAATGAAATCATTCCCACATGTGACACAAAACATAAATCGTTCATCAAAGCATTACCTAGGAAATTAAATGGGATTCTTTAACATCATTTCCTAATAAAATAATCCATATAAGATAAATGGAGATCATTAAAATAATTACATCATTAACACAATCAAATCATAGTAATAATAGGGATATATACATAACCCTATGTCATCTTAGATGGATATAAATTTTAATGAAACAGTTGAACATAATTCCTGAGAAAAATATCCTTTCTTCTTCAAAAATGTTTTTTTCTCAAAATGTCTTGCAATTTTAAATGAAAATAATTTAATTGAAAATAAATCTTACATATTATAAAGGAATATTCATGGAAATATTGTGCTATGATAGCGTAAAAATCCATCCATGCCACATAAGTGAAAAAAAATTCCCCTCAAACTTTTGTCGGAGAAGTCAAAAAGTAACTTATATGGTAAACAAAAGAATGTTTCCATATATACCATGTAGTTAAAGTAAAAAATGGGTAAAAATGTCTTTACATAACATATAAGAATAATAAAAATTTTATGAAAACATTTTTTGAAATCATGGACATGGATGATAAAAAGATTACCAGTAAATAAATACGTATAAAAAAGCTTGGATAAAAATGATATTACAAAATTAACCCTTACAATAGGTATGATATGCTTAGTACATATCCAAACCACATTTTCAGTGGGATTAAACAAATTTTCAACGTTTTTATAATCATAATAATATTTATAATATCATATATTATTCACTTATAACTTTATATTATCCTCTCATTTATTAAATTCATGTTGAAGTAACATTATGGGTAATAATTGTTTTATTTATCGTAAGTATTTTGACTTTTTATTTTTGAACTTATTATAAAGATATTTATTTGCATACCTCCATAATGTAAAATATAATTTATATATCATAAATATTTTGTATATAAATACAAATAATAGATAGATAAATGAAATGGAATGCACCATTCAAAGAGATGGTAAGTCGTACATACACATTAATGCTATTTATTTTTTCCAGATTTAATTGAATAGAGGAAATTAAATGAAATATATATTGATATACCTAAATTAAGTAGAATAATTATTTCATATATGTAATTTTTATCTATTATATGAACTTTTTAGAAATTTTTGAATGGTTAATGTGGTGAATAAATCTCATCGTGTCGTGGAGATGGTAAGTCGTATGTTCGCATGAGTAAAGACATCATTCTATTTGATGGTTAAATGGTATGGAACTGGATGGTATATTAATTATAAAAAATAATAATAATCATGTTTTAATCATTGTTAAATCCCTTTAATACATCATTATAACCAGGCTGGCAAAATATTTTTTTATAACAAATTTCACCACAACGTGGAAATGGTAAACCATACGTACACACGCATGGTGATGTTGTTATTTTTCCTATGGATAAAAGGAGGTATAATGTTTTACCATAAATATAATAACATCTACTAATTTATTATATACTAGAACAATCACTTTTTTATTGAATCAACATAGAGAGGGGTAGTAGAAGAGGAAAATAAATTGAATTGATTTGGTAAAGCAATTAGCACTTCATCATTGGACTTCGTTTGATATCTTCTTAAGGAAAATAAGGATTGAGTTTTTAGAAAATCAGTACATACATTAGTTAACTTATAATGTTGATATTAGAATTGGGAAGGGGTTTTCAGATCTATAAAACTCATGGTGGTGTGAGGAAATGTAGGAGGAGATGTCTTTTTATAATAGGGGAGGAGGGGCACTTTCAGAAGATATTGATTTATTATTGAATTATATTTTTTCCATTTAAAATTGTCCCCAAAACATTAAATTAAATAAAAAGATGAGGATGGTTCTAAATTCATTAAACCAATAAGTTTAATCATGTTTAGGTCTCATATTTAACCTTATTTTTTAGCTTTAACCATTAGTTATGAAATTTAACTCTTATAATGTCTTCTCACCACTGGAAAATTATCCTATACCCAAGGTTGAAAACCGTGGGTATAGACCCCAAAACTGTGGATATATGCTATACCCACGGTTTGGAGAACTATTTTTGTTTCTGGCTTCTGTATAGGTCCATGACCTATACCCAAGGTTTGAAAAAACCATGGGTGTAGGTTTTTCTACTATGACATAACTCTATACCCACGGTTTGGAAACCATGGGTATAACATATTTTACAAAATAGCGGCCTGTGGGATTTAATCTCATGACCATTTCTCCGTTAATGGGTGGCCTTACAACTACCCCATCACCGCATATATGTAGGTATATATATATATTATTAAATATATTAATTTAAACCATTGGTATAGTGGAATAAACCGTGGGTATAGAACTCACTCCAATTTTTTTCCCATGGAAAAAATAAATTTCCCGCGCACATGTGGGAAACCTATACCCACGGTTTATCAAAAACGTGGGTATATGTTTTTTTATATGATGACTATACCCATGGTTTTGGGGAAAACAGTGGGTATAAGTCACCATATCTGCACTATTTTGGGAAAACCGTGGGTTTAAGCATTTTTTGATACCCTATACCCTCTGTTTGGAGAAAACTGTGGGTATAGGGGAGCCTATGCCCATGGTTTGGGGAAACTTTGGGAAAAAGATATCAAAAAATGCTTGTACCCACAGTTTTCCCAAAACAGTGGGGATAGGGTGACCTATACCCATGGTTTTCCTCAAAACTGTGGGTATAGGTCCATTTTCCAGTAGTGTCTTGTATATTTATAACATATGGTAAATATAGTTATTATAAATTGCCAATATAACTTTATGTGATTCATTAATGGAATGGTTAACATTATCTATTCCATTTTGAATAATATTATATTTTATAACTATTATTTCATTTATTAAAATACAATTTGTTTTAAAAACACATTTATGTCAATTTTTATACTATTTATATCATGACTTTTTAAAAATACGTAAAAACATGATTACTTCAAAAAAACATCAATATTTAAAAGATAATAAGTCATAAGCTTCCATAAAATTCGTGAATATCATAAAATGTTAAAAATTAAATTTATTTTATTATTTATAATCTCATTTATTTAAATAATTTATTTATAAGTTCATCACTACATCCTCATTGTGTCATAAATAAATTTATTTATTTCATGTCTAAAATTTATAAATAAATTACCATGAAGTAGAAAATATTTTTTTATTTATAGTTACTATTTATCTTTTTTATATCCCCTTATTAAAATAGTTTTATTAAGAAGATACAAGTTTATGTTATTTTTCTCTTTACATTAAATTAATTCTTATAAAATGACATTTTCACTCTCATGTGGTTCCATGGGGTACCAAAACTGACCAAAGGATTCCCAATGAAAGAAATATCTCACCAATTAGTATTAATTAATTTGTTTTGGTTGTTTGATATTATTATAATATTATTTTTACCCTTATTTAATAGATTTACCCTTTAACTATGGTAAATAAAATAATTATTAAATTTATTTTTCATAATGTCAAAAAATAAAAGGCTCTTATTTACACAATTGGACCCTTATGATTAAAAATATGGAGTCCATTTTTTAAAATTTAATACACATAAGTTTCTAAAATTATCTTAAAATTAATTCCCTTTGTCTAAACCAAGAAGTGGGTCTTTAAGAAATAATAACTATCAAAAGATTGACAAGTGTTTATGTCTAATTTGAGAGTTAAATTACTTCAAACGACCAAATATATATTAAATGAAAAAAATATAATTCAATTAATATTAAATAACTATTAAAACTGAAATCTAACTATATAAATAAATTATATGAAAAGGTTTTTTTGAATGAAAATGTAGTAATTTTCATTATTCATTAAAATTTGAATTTTATTAGAGAAGTACCATAATTTCAATAAAAGTAAATTTATTTGTCCTAATTCAAAATAATAAGTTTATTTATTCATATATAACTAATAAAAGTGTCAAAAACTAGATTTAAAATTGGTGTTCCATCAGAAGACGGCAAAACTGCATGTTTTAAAAAAATACTTCTTTTATCCAAAAAATTGATTTTCATCCCTTACCATGTTCCAGAAAATATGTAAGATCAATTATAATGATATATAAAATTAAAAATATCATTAATTATATTCATAAATACTAGTTAATATCCCATTAAATAATAAATATTTTAATAATATATCATTGTTTAGTAAATCTCGGTATCGCGTACAACGCATGCTATCGTAGAAGGTCGCTCTGGAATGTAACTTAAGACAAGTCAGTGTTGCATGTAGTGAATGATTCCTTTATTGTTGCGTATAACAAGAACCCATCTGGGTTCATTTATATATGAAAAAAAACTATACTGAGTGTTGCATGAAATGAATTCAATCAAAAGAACTTTAAATTGTGAGCTACGCAAGTCATGAATAGTGTTGAGTATATTCCAAGGAAATATGGTGTGGTGTATAGTGCTGGCTAAACATGTTTTAGCATAAAAAAATACATTAAAATAATTAAAAACAATTTATATCATAAAATATCTGGGAATTACAGAGGTTTTTGGGATTGAATGATAGAGAAAGAGGGGGGGGGGAGATTTTGATATTGATGCTTTAAAGTTAGGAAAACCATTTTCATTTAGGTATGCACCCAGATTTACTTTACAAGTAAACATTGGTGTGCACATATCCAATGGAACACTATAAATGACCATGTAAATACACAAAATCAATTTTTAATGAAACACCACATACTTCCAATCTCAAACAATAAGCTGTAAAGATTTCCAATTCACATATCAAAACCAGTCAAAAACCAATCAAGTTGATAAAATATTTCAATGAAAAAACATCACCCAAAATCCCCCAATCCTATACTTAATGGATCAATCAATAATTTAACAAAAATAGTTGGTGGGTGTACAAAACGGAATAAATAATGATATCCCTCGAAAAACTGTATTCAATAATTTCTACAAATTTTAAACAACAACAATAACTTAAAAAATTTATCCATAATGGTAAAAATCATGTTTAATAATTTATTAAAAATTACTCAAGCATCCTTTGATGAGAAAATATATATTCATAATCAAGGAATTGTTTCAAAATGTATTTTAAACAAAAACTCAACAGGAACCTCAATGATAATATCCATATACATGAAATAATAAAATAATGGTATTTCCATGGTCGAGGTGTGAAACATGGGATGAATATACACAATATAAAGGAGTGCTGTGTTTAATATGGTTTGTGTTTCAGAGAAGATAATGTTGAGTCAAAAATACATTACCACATTTTTAATCAAATGAATTATATTCCCCGAAAAAGAATAAAATAAAATTAAATAATAAATATCATTCAAAGGTGGATATTGGTGATGAATCATGTAAAAGGGTTACTATATAAACCACACAAAAGAAATGAGTGGTTAATTTTCTTATGTATCATATAAATACAAGTGAGAAGATAATTCCTTTATAAGAAGTATAAAATTTCTTTGTACACATTCAAATATCCAACATTATAAATGAAAAATTATCATAAATAAATAATAAACCAGAGATATATATATATATATATAATACACCATATAATCTTCACTTTTGACCTGTTATTACCAATTTTTTAAAATATAATTTTCAAAATCATGTTTCTAGTAACAATATTTTCATTTATCATATATGTTTTGATTTTTTATTTTCAATCCCCTAACATAGATCATGTTAACATCATATATAAATGTAATTTCAGGACATAATTGTAATTTTTATAAATCAACTATACATTTAATAACAGTAATGAAATATGGTTGTGATAAATGAAGTATTTTGCAATCATAGAGATGGTAGAACATATATACGCATGAGTAACGTCTCCATTTATCAATTATCGTTAAGGAAGAGGGTAAATAAAATTTAATATTTATATAATGATCACAACAATAATATTATTTTATTAATTAAACTTATACATGTAATAAATGTTATTTAGTGATGAAAATAGAGAGTATCATCACTTCATGAAGGTGGTGGTCCACAAGTACATGAATGTCATTACAATTATTCAATGGGTGAAATGGTATGAAAAAAAAAACAATATATTATATAATAGGAATGAAAAATATGAGATAAATATCATAATTATTTAATGTATATAACATATATTCTGTTCAATTATCATATTTTCCTCCCATGAAATTCATTAGTGAAAATAGAAAAGACCACTTCACGAGGCGATTTTCTACCATAAAGACATGTGACATTGTTGTATCACCCATTTAATTTAACTTAAAATGGTATATATGATTTAATTACTCATCATGTATTATTTTTTTTTATAAATATAATATATATATTTATATATTTTTTATACACTATAATACCCCACCAATCAGAGGTGGTAATTAAAAAATGAATGACATTAGTTCATGAGGCAGTAGTATTTTGTACACACGAATGATGGTTTCGTAACCCAATTAATGAAAGTGAAGATAGTGGTAGGTAATAAAAATAAAATAAAAAAACAAAAATATTGGAAATTTAATGAGGGAATTATATGATAAATTTTTAATAAAAATTGAATGAGTTGGAGTAAGAAATATAATAAAAATTCTAGTTGAATAATGTTGCATCTTATTTAGGTAACCTCTTATGATTGAACAAAAATCAATCATAGGATTGATTTATACCCAATATTAGGTTGATATGATTAGATTATGGAACTTGGGAAACAATTTGTGTAGGTCATGTCTGATCCAAAATGTATTGAAGGTTTGAATAAAAGAAGAGAGTGGGCATCATATTATAAGTGATATGAGAGGCACACTTAAAATTATTGAAATGTCAAAGTTGAACCTAATATTTTCTCTTGAAAAAGAATATAAAATGGAATATTAAAGATCCTAATACATTATATGGTTGAAATATTTCAATAAATTAAATTGTAAGAAATTTTTAGGTCATTTCACCCCATATATATATAGTTTAAGCCACGACAAACCCATTTTTACCTCAACTATGGCAATTTATTTTTACATTTTTTACTGTTCTTTTTGTAAACAATTAAGTCAAACATATTATATAATACTAATTAATCTGATTAAAAATCTATAATACAGTTTTATATGTTATATTAATATAAGTAGAAAATTTTTATTTAAAATTACTCCCACAGATTTGATGAGAAATTAGTTTTCTGAATGATAAAATTTTCCAAATTTTATATTTTTTAATATAAATATTTGATATAAAAATGAATAAAATTGAATAAATTGTATTATTAGAGATATAATTTATTTTTTTATTTTAAATACATTTTTAAATGTAGTTTAAATTTATAATAACATTAAATTAGAATCCAGTTTCAATTAAAATTATGTTTTTTCTATATTAATCAAAAAATAATATTTTCTGAGAAGTATCATAAATTCAGCCTAAGGTTATTTTAATATAAATACTTAAAAAATTATTTATTAAAATTATTTTTATAAAATATTCAATAATTTACTTCAAATTAAGTGAAAAAATAGCGACACAACTTGTTTTTAGAAGAAATACAAATTTTAAGGGTAAAATAGGTTTCATTATTGTCTATTTTATAAATAAAAAATAAGATGAAATTTAAAAAGTTTATTGAATATAATATATATATATCATTAAAATAGTTAAAAAAAATTTCCATACAATTTATTGAGGAATTTTTTTTTCATTGTATAAAAATAGTTGTTTGGAATAGGTTTTTAGTTATTTAAACATATTTTTTATTTTTAGTTCTAATTTGTTGGTCAAAAAATAATTCATTTAATATAATTGATTAGACCATATATATTCGTAATTTAGATAATCATATTCATTCCCTCCATTTTAATTTCATGGTGATAACTATCATATCAAATAATAATATTTTAAAATTATGTTATGTTTCATTTAAAATCAGTGTAGCGTGTATCACATGTTACACTCAGTGATGCATGTAACAAATGATAAATTTTTTTCCAATGTAAAACAAGATAAATAAAATTGTGTGCATAACAAAAAATAGAAAAAAATTAAATTTATTTGAAAAAATCAGTTCACCAAATAACGGGGTGTTACAACTACTATTCCTTAACTAGTGAAATCCTCTATTGTTTACTATTATAAGGCATTGGATTTTAATTATTCTATAAAATAATAATATTTTTATAAAATTTGATATATCTAATCACTATGAACTTAAATTAAAAGGATTGTTCCATCCAATACTATTGTAGTTAAAATTAATTTTTATTATATACTCTTTTATGAATGTAGGTTCACTATCTTCAATAAAAAGCTTATAATTGTTCAAAGTCCTTAGTTGGTATATTAATAGTAGGAAAATAAATTATATGCCATTTTGATGAAAAATTATTATATGAAAATCATTTTTTTAATTGATCAATTAAGATCTATTAGAGAGGGAATATTTTCCCTATCTGTAAAATATATGATAGATTGTGGGTGATTATTCTGTAATAAATTCAACTTCAAAATGTTCCATATTTAAATATTTTGATTAATTAATAAATATATTAGTAATATAAAATTCAAAATAAAAGTCATTATCAAATAAATTTAAACAATTCATTATTCCAACTAAATAGAAAAAATTCTACAACATTTAAAAAAAGATGATACACCTCATTTTGTAACGCCCCGACCCCAGTTACCCAGAGTTGGTGCATTATTGCATAACATTGGCATGATCACAAAAGTTCAATTCTCGAAAGACCGATTAGTTTAGTAGCATTGGAAACACTAGATATATTCATAAATGTTACATTAAATCATAAAGTGAAAAACTACAATAACATAGTCTCTATTTTCCACACTCATATCCCTTTTAGACTATCCCTGCAGGTCATTCCTAAAATACTTCTTCACATCCTGGAAAAAATTAAAACATTGAAAGGGGTGTGCTCAAGTGGTCGGTAAGGATAAAAATATAGCGGAAGCTTCCATAAATAAACATAAAAATTTAAGGCAATGTATAACTAAACAAAAGCCTTTTAAACATGAACTTCAACATAATTTGGCAAAAGTAAAATTAAATAATGCCATTTACTTATTCACATGGATATTCTAATGGTCGAATAATCATATGGAATATCAATAACCACTTTCATAATGATGGAATGCATAATGCCAGACTATCATAACCACGTAGCGAAGGCCTCGTGCTAAGACTACAAATAAGATTTTGTCAAGGCCTCGTACCAAGACACTAGTTCGTCTCATGAGACCTATCGATGCATCGAGGAGCTATAGCAGGCTCCATCCGTCACTTATTAAGTCCAACACATTCCTCATATGAACAGCTTTAAACATATCATAAACCATAACATAATAATATCACATAAAACATGCATAAAGGAAACATAAAATTTCCACATTTCAATCACAAGATATCAATACAACACATTGATATAATAAAAACACTTTCAAAACCATTTTCAATACCAAAATAAAAGAAAATTTAAACTTGATATTTATTTTTCACTTTAAAAAAGGTTATGGCTTGTAGAGGAAGCCAAAACTCAAATAATGTTCACGGTGGCGGGGAAGTCTTTGTTGCCGCTTATGTAAGAAAAAGACATTACTTTTGTTGTTTAGTAAAAACACTTCGTATAAAATGATTCCTCTTGAATAAAAGTAAAAGTCAAAGGGGTTTATACACCGTATAAAAGAATGTTGTGTGTAAAATAAAATATGCCTCAATGAAAGGAGATTGAGACGAAGTCCTTACATAGATCATTTTTTTAAATAAAATAGATCTATTATGTGTATCCACTATAAGTACACATAAAGAAAGTACAAATACAAGATAAGACATAATAATATCATGACATAATTTGAAAGTAGGATATTAACCCAAAGAATGGAAATTGGGTTAAGAAGTTCCCTTACCTCGTGTCCGACTTGACTCGATCGTTCATTAACCTCCTGAATAAAAATCTAGAGTTAATTTATATTTTCTTAAGAACCTTTTCCATGTTAATTATTCCTTTTATATCACTTATTACCATGTTATGAACATAATGTAATTAGTTATGTTAATAACGGTCGTTTTGTCGATCTTTGGTACTTGAGTCAAAAATAAACTTCTTATAATTACAAGTTGTTCATGTGGTGAAATATCCATTATATCAATAATTATAATCATGATTTAGATATCATATATATCATATATTTCCAGTATATACATGCATTTATAATAGTACATAACATTTATACATAAGAAATGAAATGCACCGTTCATGGAGACGGTAAGCAGAACGTACGCATGAACGCTACTTTTACTTCTATTTCGTATTTAATGGAATGAAATTATAATTATATAAAGGTATACTATAATTCCAGTATAATATAATGTATAATACCATTTACTCCATCTTTTATACATCCCACATATGGCAGTAACGATTCAAATCACTTTGAAGGGGCGGTAGTCCGCACTTCCTAAAATGAAAATATCGTGTTTACCCATAATGGAAACCATAAAGGTATTCCATAAATGAAAAATACCGTAGCTTAAGTAAAACATAAACATATAATATATCATATATAAATACAGTGACATCTTAATGGCCTCCTTTGATGTTGTTATATGAGTGTTGAACAATCATCGTTTCGTGAGGCAGAAATTCGCCATCCACAGAAACAGTATGTTCATTAACCATTAGATGTATCTATGTGTAATTGTAGCTCTAATAATTATTATAACAACATCCTAGTATAATGAGGATACTGTTTTTGTTACAAATTAAATTAATAAAAATAATTTAGGGGGTTGGAGAAGCAAAATAAAACATAAGAACATGAGAGAAAACAGTACCTTTAAAACTGGTAACTCTTTTTGATTTGAGCTCAAAGGATTCCTTTGGAAGACTTATGCCCAAAGTGAGGCTTCTAGGATTAATATAGGAAATGTGGGAGAGTATTTGGGGAGATTTTGGTCGAGCCAAATGGCTTGAAGGTGCGAATAAGGTGGTAGATGTGGGGGGCCTTTTATAAGAGGAGAGGATGGGCACTCTTGGAAAGATTGAAATGTTACTTTATTATGAAATTATTTTCGGATTCTAAAGGTCCCACAATAATATATTTCCAGGCTGAGGTGATAAGGGTTCTAAATATTCTCATACAATAGGATTTTGACAGGTGTAGGCCTTATATTTTAAAATTTCTTTTCATTTTGTTTAAATCGTTAATTAATGAGTTAATCACTACATCATCATGGTGTCATACATAATTTAATTTATTTAATGTCTAAAAATTATAAAAAAATAGAAATATGTAAGAAATATTTTTATCTTTCTAATAAATATTTATAGGCAAAAATATGACTTGTATAACCCCATTTAAAAATTGTTTTAGTAAAACAACTCTTGTTTGTGAGATTTTTATTTTAACATTAAATAAAAAGTTTTTAATGTCATTTTCCTACCAACGTGGCTCCATGGGGTCCCCAAGTTGACCCATGGATTGTATTCGTTGTCCATGACTCATAAAATAGGGGTAGGACATGTGTCATGGTCATTTCATATTATTATAACATTATCATTACCTTAAATTTATTTAATTACCTTTAATCGTAATTAATTAAACTTAAAAGTTACTATTCACCAAAAAATTACTTTAATCCCATTGAACCAAATTTTACTTCCTAATGACAACCATTTATGTAGGATTTTTGAAAATCAAATCACAGAAGTGGTAATGTTTCATTTAAACTAATAATCAGTTTTTTTAACTACCACTTAGTGGTTTCACTATTCATCAAAAAATTGAAGTTTTTCAGAACAATACCAAAATTTCACCCTAAGATATAATTGATATTCTGAATTCAAAAATGATGTCTATTTAAAAAAATTCCAAACATATAAGTTGCATTAATTAATTTTATAATTAATTTCCACTGTCACGACAAATAGCGTGTTTTTAAGAAACAATATTTATCAAAAGATTGACAATGGTTTATGTCCAATATCAAAGTGAAATTAATTTTAATGACCACCATTAGATAAAATTGTAAAAATATATTCTAATTACACTTTAAAACCACTCAATATTATAATTTATCACTATAAATTATTTTTATTAAAAAAGTTTTTTTTAAGTATTTTTCACTATTCATAAAAAAATTGGATGTTCTCAGAAAAATACCAAAAATTAAATATAGGAAAATTTCGATATTCAGAATCCAAAAATTAAGTCCATTTTGAAATATAAAATATATATAATTTCAGAAAGTGGGTATTACTATTTATAATGGCTATTTTGATTGGTCGCGGTGTGTTAGAATCTCGAACTTGCGTACAATAAATGCTATTTCATTATTGAAAGATAAGCGTATCGTGGAAGCTCGGGGTGTTACATTCTCCCCTCCTATAAATTGCATCCTCGCAATTTGAAATTTTTCTTTGAAAATAAAAGGTTGAAAATAGAAAATAACTTTGTGGAAACCCCACATCAGAAATAAGGTTAATAAAAATTTAACTTTAAAAGAAAGAATGATAAGTACAAAGGTCACCCAAGATAGCCCATACTAAGATTCTATGAAAATATAGATATGGAAGAAAAAAAACAATCAAGGTCTGATGGAGAGTTGTAGAAAATAGGATTAGGAGAAAGTTAACCACAAGAAAATCACAAACTTGTGATTGGTTAAACGGTAATTGAATCCCCAGTTGGAAAAGTTAACCGACAACGTTTTTGTTTTAAGTTACCTTTAATAAAGTTGATGAATTTATTTAGGAGATTTACTAAGAACGAAAGGAAATATACTTACTTGTCATGTAGACTTTCATTCATTAATAAATTTTTACCGCAAACCCATCATTCTCTCCAAAAGGTAATAGAACACAAAAATATTATATATATCCTAATTTTATATGGTTCCAAATATTAACACATACCATTTAGATTAGGAAATCTTTTTTGTAATAACCAGCGAATTCCTGTAGGCTAGTGGTAGGTAATAAAGGTCTGTCACACTATGGTTGTGGGTTTGAATCATGCAGCTTTGTCCGACGCGATGGGTTATCCCCCGACCTGCAGGTTGTCCTTTTTCCTAAAAATATAGTATTATAATATTCCAAAAGTAATCTTTAGAAAGTTTTTAACCTTAATAAATAAAATCCAAGGTTCAACTTAATCCATTCAAACCTTTATAGTTATCCAAAATACCTCTGTCCAAAATTTTTCTAAAAGGTCTCTAAATTCCAAAATCAATTGTAACAACAGATTCCCCAAACAAAGTAAATTTTCTCTTATTGTCACATACTAAAAATATGATTACCTTCATCATATTAAAAACATAATGACAAAAAAAGTACTGCAGCACAATCCTTATATATATCACATTATTCTTATAACCAGAATATAATCGTTGAGTCCAAAAGCACCAATACATTAATTATTCCACTTCAACTATAGTAACAGCATAAGATTGTCCTTAATCCCTTGGCCATTTTTGAGGTAAGTTTTCCTGATGCTTATGACATTCATTTGCATAATTCCCCATTTCCCTACAATTGTAGCATTCAACATTGATATCCTCTTTCTTTCCATTGCAATCACGATCCTGGTGACCTTTTTCTCCACATTTATAACAAACTCCCATTAATTTTAGGCATGTACCAGGGTGATGCTTCACACAATTATCGCATAATGGAGAATCCTTCTTTTCCTTTTTCCCGTTATCTTTCTCTTGTTCCACCATTATCTTCTTCTCTTACTTTACTTTATTGTCATGATATTTAGAGAATTCCTTTTCTGTCTTGATAGAACACGTGACTATATCTTCATACGTTGAGAAAGATTGTGATACTAGTGCTCGAAGGAGAAACGATTTTAACCCATCAAAGAAACGATCGATCTTACTTCTTGGGTTACGTATATAATCAGGAGCATGCCTCGCTAACCTTGTAGAGTTAGCCCCATAATTTGCGACATTCTCATCCTCCTTCTGCCTCAAACTCGGAAATTTCCTTTCCATATCTGCTCTATGGTCATGAGGGAAGTATTTTTCTAAGAAAAGATCTTTAAACTCCCTCTATTCCATATTTGATACTTCATCATCTTCCTTTGTATTTTCAATCAACAACCACCATTGATCAGCATCTCCAGTGAGACGATAGACTTCCATGACAACCTTCTCCCTTTCGCTACTCCCCAAGGTGTGAAATATTTTTTCTAAGAAGTTTATCCATTGCTTAGCTACTAAAGGAATTGTACCCCCCATTAAATTTTGGCGGTTGCTACCTCATGAAGAGGTCTAACATTGATCCTCCACGTTGCGGATCAGGGTGCTCCTTACGAGTAAGGTTATTATTCATAACCTGAGTGAGTTGTCCCAGTATGGTGATATGTTGATCAGCACCAGTTGTATCTCCAGCTCCACAATAATTATCTTGAGCAGGAGGGCAATCCCTACATGGAGTGCGTGCATTGATACAGTTTCCATTCCTCCCACTAGGTGCCATTTTTAAACAATGGCATAAACTATATTAGTTTATGAATAAAAATATGTAATACCATAATTTTAAAACATTTAACATAAATTTGACAGTTTATGGATAAAATCCATAATCATAAAAATGTTTTCTTAGAGAAGTATATACTCATAAAACCTTCATAATAGTTGGTAATGAAAATGAGAATTATCCTAAGCATATCCCCAGGGAGTGTCGTAACCAAGAGTGCAGCAAGGCCTGTTATCGTGCACTAGTTCCCATTCGAGTCTAGATCAAACCGGTGTTTTCGGGTTTTAACCCAAGGTACATCTATGCTAGAGCCGCCTCTTCCTGCTCGTATCCAGAGATGGATGTATTTCTCGGAAAACTCACAAAATCTCTACAATACCAAAATTCTAAGAAGTTATTCTATACTAATCCTCAATGTCTATATTAGGGCTATGTGCTCTAATCAGAGTTTATCTAAATCTATCTTCCAAGGTTAGTACTAAACTGCCTTGGATACCAACTGTAATGCCCCGACCACAGTTATCCAGAGTCAGTGCATTATTGCGTAACATTGGCATGATCACAAAAGATCATGTCTCGAAAGACCGATTAGTTTAGTAGCCTTGGAAACACTATATACATTCATAAATGTTACATTACATCATAAAGTGAAAAACTACAATAAAAAAGTATCCATTTTCCACACTCATATCCCTTTCAGACTATCCCTGCAGGTCATTCATAAAATATTTCTTCACATCATGGAAAAATTAAAACATTGGAGGGGCTGAGCTCAGATGCTCAGTAAGGATAAAAATATAGTGGAAGCTTTCATAAAAAACATAAAAATTTAAGGTAATGTATAACTAAACAAAAGCCTTTTAAACATGTACTTCAACATAATCTGGCAAAAGTAAAATGAAATAATACCATTTAATTATTCACATGGATATTCTACTGGTCGAATAATCATATGCAATATCAATATCCACTTTCATAATGATGGAATGCATAATGCCAGACTATCATAATGACGTAGCCAAGGCATTGTGCCAAGACTACAAATATGATTTTTTCAACGCCTCGGGCCAAGATAATATCTTGTCTCATGAGACTTTCCGATGCATCGAGGAGCTATAGTGGGCTCCACCCGTCACTTATTTAGTCCAATGCATTCCTCATATGAATAGGTATAAACATTTCATAAACCATAACATAATCATATCACATAAAACATGCATAAAGGAAACATAATATTTCCACATTTCAATCAAAAGATATCAATACAACACATTGATATAATAAAAACACTTTTAAAACCATTTTCAATACCAAAATAAAAGAAAATTAAAACTTGATATTTATTTTTCACTTTAAAAAAAAGTTATGGCTTGTAGAGGATGATGAAACTCAAATAATGGTCACAGAGGCGGGGAATTCATTGTAGGCGCATACATAAGAAAAAAAGCATTCCTTTTGTCATTTAGTAAAAAAGCTTGGTATAAAAATATTTCTTTTGAATAAAAGTAAAAGTCAAAGGGGTTTATACACTGTATAAAAGAAAGTTGTGTGTAAAATAAAATATGCCTCAATGAAAGGAGATTGAGACGAAGTTCTTAAAAAGATCATTTTTTAAATAAAATAGATCTATTATGTGTATCCACTATAAGTACACTTAAATAAAGTAAAAATACAATATAGGACATAATAATATCATGACATAATTTGAACTTAGGAGATTAACCCAAAGTATGGAAATTGGGTTAAGAAGATTCCTTACCTTGTGTCCGACATGACTCGATCATTCTTTAACCTCCTGAATAATAAACTAGAGTTAATTTATATTTTCTTAAGAACCATTTAAATGTTAATTATTTATTTTATATCACTTATTACCATGTTATGAACATTATGTAATTATTTAAGTTAATAACGGTCGTTTTGTCGATCTTTGGTACTTGAGTCAAAAATAAACTTCTTATAATTACAAGTTGTTCATGTGGTGAAATATCCATTATATATAGAATTATATGCATGATATAGATATCATATATATCATATATATCCAGTATACACATGTAGTTGTAATATTACATAACATTTATAAGTAAGAAATGAAATGCACCGTTCATGGAGACGGTAAGCCGTACGTACGCATGAACGCTACTTTCATTTCTATTTAGTATTTAATGGAATGAATTTATAATTATATAAAGGTATAATATAATTCCAGTATAATATAATGTATAATAACATTTACTCTATCCTTTATACATCCCACATATGGCATTAACGATTCAAATCACTTTGAGGGGGCGGTAGTCCGCACTTCCAAAAATGAAAATATGGTGTTTACCCATAATGGAAACCATATAGGTATTCCATAAATGAAAAATATAGAAGCGTAAGTAAAACATAAACATATTATATATCATATATAACTATAGTGACATCTTAATGGACACCTTTGAAGGTGTTATATGAGTGTTGAACAATCATCGTTTCGTGAGCCAGAAATTCACCATCCACAGAAACACTATGTTCATTAACCATTAGATGTAGGTGTGTATAAGTGTAGCTCGAATCCTTCTTATGAAAACATCCTAGTATATTTCGGATACTGGTTTTGTTACAAAATAAATGAATAAAAATATTTTATGGGGTTGGAGAAGCAAAATAAAACATAAGAACACGAGAGAAAACACTACCTTTAAAACGGGTAACTCTTTTTTATTAGAGCTCAATGGCTTCCTTGGGAAGACTTCTGACCAATGTGAGGATTCTAAGAGTAATAGAGGGAATTTGGGAGAGTATTTTGGAAGAGGTTGGCCGAGCCAAATGGTTTGATTGTGTGAATAAGGTGGTATAGGTGGGGGGCATTTTATAAGAGGATAGGAGGGGAACTCATGGAAAGATTGAAATGTTACTTTATTATGAAATGCTTTTCAGATTATAAAGGTAACACAATGAAATATTTCGAGGCTATGGTGATAAGGGTTCGAAATATGACCATCCAATATATTTTTTACAAGTGTAAGCCTTAGATGTTACATTTTCGTTTCTTTTTATTTAAATTGTTAATTAATAAGGTAATCACTGCATCATCATGGTGTCATACATAATTTAATTTATTTAATGTATAAAAATTATAAAAAAAATATAAGGGTGTAGGAAATAATTTTATCCTTCTAATTAATATTTATAGTGAAAAATAAGACTCGTATAACCCCATTTAAAATTTTTTTTAGTAAAACAACTCTTGTTTGTGACATTTTTATTTTAAAATTAAATAGAAAGTTTTTAATGTCATTTTCATAACAAAGTGGCTCCATGAAGTCCCAAAGTTGACCCATGGATTTTCTTGGTCGTACATGACTCATCCAATATGGGTAGGACATGTTTCAAGGTCACTTCATATTATTATAACATTATATTTACCATAAATTTCACTAATTACCTCTAATCACGATTAATTAAACTTAAAAATTACTATTCACAAAAAAATAATTTTAATCCCATTGAACAACATTTTACATACTAATGAAAACCATGTATGTCGGATTTTTGAAAATCAAATCACAAAAGTGGTAATGTTTCATTTAAACTAAAAATCAGTTTTTTAACTACCACTTAGTGGTTTCACTATTCATCAAAAATTGAAGTTTTTCAGAAAAATGCCAAAATTTCACCCTAAGATATAATTGATATTCCGAATTAAAAAATGATGTCTATTTTAAAAAATTACAAAAATATATGTTGAAATAATAAATTTTATAATTAATTCCTGTTGTCACAACAAGTAGCATATTTTTATGAAACAATATTTATCTAAAGATTGACAATTGTTTGTGTCTAATTTCAAAGTGGAATTAATTATAATGACCACCATTGGATAAAATGGTAAAAATATATTCTAATTACACTTTAAAACCAATCCATAGTATAATATATCACTATAAATTATTTTGATTAAAAATGTTTTTTTAAGTCTTTTAATAATTCATAAAAAATTGGAAGTTCTCAGAAAAAATACCAAAAATTCAACATAGGATAATTTCGATATTCAGAATCCAAAAATGAAGCCCATTTTGAAATATAAAATATATATAATTTCAAAAGGTGGGTATTACTATTCATAATGGATATTTTGATTGGTCGCGGTGTGTCCGAATCTCGAAATTGCCTACAGTGTATGCTATTGCATTATTGAAAGGGAAGCGTATCGTGGATGCTCAAGGTGTTACACATTTTATGATTTAACATTTCATTACTCAATCCTATAATCAATGATTAATATTTTATAAAACATCTCCACCATCATTGTGCTAAAAAGAAACAAATACCATGTAATTGTAGATGTTAATGAAAGTCACACCTAGAAAAAAACACACATATATAAAAGAACATTTAATTAAATATTATCATAAAACATTCATTTAAAAATTCTCACTATTACTTAAATATATTAATTAAATAGGTCATGGTATTTTTTAGGTGTAAAATTACACTCATGTAATCATAGAGATGTTAACATGGATTTTTCTAATTCTACATGAACAAATCTAGACTATTGGATATGATCCTCCATATCTTAACCAAAAACAACATCAATGATTCCTTGTAATAATATTCTGTAATATCCCAACCTTTGTTATTAACATAACATCCATTTTTTACCTCAAAAATTTCCAAAAAATTAATAATTAGAGAAATATATAATAAATCATCCTCAATAGAAACATTAAAATCATTGATGCAAAAAATTAAAAATAAATAAACAGAACTTCTCCCAAAAAATTTTATTTTAGCCTCTAAGAAAACCCAATTTCCCTTTTGTATTTCATAAAATACATTCCAGCATTATCATGTATTTTACATTCCATAATGCATTGGTTAGATAATCAATTTTCACAACAAAAATTCTATAAAAACACAAGAAAATCATTATATATTATCATTTCTCTAGATGTTTCATTACGATATTGATTCCTCTTAGGTACCTTAGAAAAAATATTGAGGTTGGTCATCATATGTTCATACACAATCCTTAAATCCATAAAATTAAACAAAAACCTTTTCAAAGGGAGAAAATGTATTCATATAATACTTAATTATGAATTGTAGTCGTGTGTATGACCTAAATAATGTTTTTATTGAATCATTACATTTTTGATACCAAAAAATTTTATTGATACACGCGACTTTCTAATATCCATGATATAAGAAAAAATATAGAGAATATGTTGGTTTGTGCTCTATAGGAATGGATATTAGCCTATTTTTGAATTGTTGTCTGCATAAGTATATCCATTTTAAATTAAACAGTGATCATATTTATTGTATTACACATAAATAACCATTAGATACCCATCATTATGGATTATTCTCATAGTTATAGGAATTTGTTCTTTCCCTTTGTGTAGTACTTGAAAACAATTAACATGGTACTGTCTCATGTAGCTCAATCACAATTATTCATAAATACCCTTATAATTGTACATTTTTATTACACCCAATGATTTTGAAAGGGGTTTAATTGAAATTAACTATACTTTGAGTTAATTGTAACACAAAAAATAGTAAATTAAAATAACTTAAGACATATTTGAATAATTCTTACCTCCCAGATAGTTTAAAACTACTAGAAGATATACATAGGGTAATTCCCATTTTAATTAATAAAACAATGTATTCAAATAATTTATTGAAATAAATTACCTAATATAATCATTTTGTGTATTATAAATAAATATGTAATGATTTAAATATCTTTTATATGATTACATGATTTTTCACTATGATTGTTGTTTCCCACACAATGTTTTTTTCTAGTCAATGGATGGAACCCAAAGGATTCATGTAACAATGATTTTGAAGGGTAATGTAGGGACTATGAGAATCCCAACAGGATGATTACTGTAGTGAAATATATCATGATTATTCCTAATCAGTTATCCTAAAAAATTATTATGAATCCATTGAATAAATAAAATTCATACTCGCCAAGGAATATAATGATGACGTTCTCTATGATCTTTTATGATGGTGAACACGGAGGAAGGAAGGATCTATTTCCTTCATGTTAGTAATTTATAAATAGGTACATAAGAATGTTCATAAAATGATAGAGAAAATTCATTACATTTTGATAATAACTGTATAGTGGAAGGATTGATGAAGAATAATTATGTGTATGACAGAAGAAGATAGATCCCATCATAGAGACCAAATTATAGTATATTGTCTTAAATGCAAGGAACCTGTATATTATCCATGTCAACTCCCTCTTAAAAAGATTAACCCCAAGAAAAAGTAATGATCTATGTTAATATAAAATCAATTGCATGCTTATGTATTTTGATTCAGGAATTAAATTATAGAGGTTTTTTACTAATGTTATATTATATATAAGAATCCTCAAATGTCTATGGATTTTGTAGTGTTTCATCAGAATATATGTCTTCATTAACATATGTGTTATCGTTACTATCATAGATTTTTTCAATTAAAGTTTATCATATGTAAAAATTTATAAAAACCGTATTTAAAAACAAAATTGTGGAAAGAAAGTCACGTGCTTAATGATATTATTTGAAAACAATTATGTGAATACAATACATTATTTTAGTATATGTTTTATTGAAAGAGTTATTTAATGAATAATTCCCATACTTTTTTTTGAAAATATATTTAAAGTAATTGATGTCCATTAATGTTTATGTAAAATCTTATGTTGAAGTTATTATGTGTTAATACACTTTATAAATGCTATAATAAATATATTGATATGGTTTTAGAAAAAGGAAGACCCAAAAACCGGATGAAAACGGTTGTATCTGGTGAAGGAGATGGAGTATGAACCCATGATCGAAAGGTGATAAGAATATTTTACCAACCATTGGACTATGTTATTTACTTGTTAATAAGTCACATATTTTTTTTATTGATTTAATAAATTAAATTTAATGATGAACTAATGGTGGTACTTTTGTGGTTTAGAGATTAATGTATTATTTTAGATAACTTGTGATAAGAATATTGGTTTGAAAAAATAGTTAGAACTAGGAAAAAAGTCTTGTCAGCTTTTTATGGATATTATGATTAGTTAAAAGTTAATTTAATTTCTCTTGGAATTAAAAAACAATTTTTGGATATTCATTTTATTGAGTAAGTGATGAATTTGAAATTAATCCAATCACAACCATAGGATGTAATTATAACTATGAAATAAAAATTTATCACGTAATTATATTTCATTATAATAATAGACATTAAAATAAGTACCCAAATTATGGGAAAATACATTGATATTTTTTAAAACATTACATTCATATCCAAGGAATTAAATGGTATTTTAAATAATCAAGGATTTTCGGTTTTGAGGTCATTACATTTCCATTGATTATTCACTTTACTATAATGAATGATGTCTTTCATTATCTACATTTATTTTTTATTTTATTCCATGTCGATATCTTCACATTACAACTATTTTATCCTATATTTAAATAGGTTTATGTTTTATTCCATATAACATATTTTACATTCATTTTGATATTTTCAATATGATATATTATTTTCCATTTTTATGATTTGGGTTTTAAACTAATAATTTTCAATTATAAAACCATTATTTTCAGAATTAAAGATCATATTGTGAGGATGCAGTTTGAATAAGTCAAGAAGAATATAACAACTCAATGTTATAAAATAAGAATAATTTACATTGTAGTTTATATTTCAACGAACAACAAGATTAAACAACATATGAAATATATTTATTTAAATATAATCTCTTTAATAGATTTCAGAACATCAAACCCCAAGTCAAAACAAATTGTAATATCTTATGTCATTATTACCTAGATATTAAATTTTTGGTATAAATAGTATTATGAAAATTAGAAAATTTATGGTAATATTTTTATTATAAATAAAATAAGAATCATATAAAATAATATAAAATGTTTTCTAAAAAATAGTAATTTTTTTTTCAGAAAACGATTTATTGGAACACTGTGCGTAAAATATAAAACTATTATTTACCACTTTTAGAAAATTTATTCAATAAAATAAGAATAATTTTTAAAATAATAATAATATAATTATATTAGGATGTATTTTTTGGATTTTTTTTTGGAAATTTTCATTTTTTGATGAATAATGAAAAATACTAATATTTTTTAAAACTACATTTTTATATAAGTAATTTAAAAGGAAATATTATATATTAAATATTATTTGATGTAAAATTACTTCATGTATATTAAAATTTATAAAATTTTGTCTATTTTCATCATTTTAAAATAGAATTTTGATTTTAAATACTCCCGTACTTACAAGAATCTTCATCGAGGAAACACACATTTTTATTATGTTTGCATATTTTTATTTTAAGCATAATTTTACTAATTATACAAATTTATTATTGTAAAATGGATTCAATATTTTCAATAGAAATAATAATATTTTATAATATGGTTAACATAATTTATGCTAATAATGAATAGTGAAAATTGTAAATATTATTTAACAAGACTAAGGTCAAAATGAGTTTTTTGGGGGTGAAACTAAAATGATAAGTGTTAAAATGACATAAGTACAAGTATAAAATATATTTTATGGCCATATTTATGAATTTTAATATATAATTCTTAATATAAATCTATTTTTTCTTATTGAGGAATGCGATAAATATGGTTACACCTTTTTCTTTTCAAAAATCAAAGGTGTGTCACTAACCTCACATATAAATGATCACACTATTTCTTATCTTATTTAAATATTAAAACCCTTTTGGTTATGAAAATAACTACTCAAATATCATCCCAATATACAGACCCTCATAAAATAATCCATTTTTTGTAAATCAATTCTAGAAATTCTTTAGGTATAATACTAAAGAAGTAGTCTGAGAAGAGGTAAAATTCAAAACTCTATGTGTTTATTTTATTTCATCATCCAACCAATTCATATCTTATAATTTTTTTAATATAATAAAAAATTATATAACTTATACATAGATTTTATAATGTTTTTTAAAATGCCTTTATCTATATCATATTCCCTCAAATGGGAGACAATAATGTCGCTCTTGTGTAAAATTAACTACTGCCTCATAAACTGATGTGACACATTTTCATAATCACTTGTTTAGGATGGGTATGATAATGGATCTTATATATAAATATATGATACTAATATATTATTTATATATTTATAGTAATTATAACATATTTTTTTACATTACATTTTGTATGGGATATGATAATGTTTCTCATGTTTATAGATAACTATTGCCTCACAACGTGATGTGATTCATTCTTCGCTGGGGAATTACATGGAAGGTAATAATGGTAATTATAATGAATATATGTGATTCAAATGACATAATTATGATATTCATAATATCCTTGTCATTAATAAAATATAAAATTTTATTTTGTTTCTTACCTTTTTACTCACTGAATGATGATAACGTCATTCCTGTATGTGTGGTCTACCGCCTTCAGGATCTAATGTAACAATATTTTCATCATCACATAACATGGATTGTGTTGAGTAAATAAGGGTTCCATATTAATTCTCTATTATTTTTTGTTTTGAAAATACCAAACACTATATCTCAAGGAAAATTTTATTTCCCTGATTATTTTTCTTAATAAGAAACTTTTTCCTTCCACAAGGAAAATTTAAACCATATTTGTTTTCATTGTTTACGATTTAGTTTCACTAAATCTAAATCCTTTAATTTCTAAGAGTAAAATTCTACTACATTTATAAAACCTCAGAATCATATAAATGCATAGATATAATGTATTATATTTTCAGGTTCTGAAATCAGATTCTGAATTCTCTAAAATTCATATTTCAAATTATCTAAAATTCAGATTCCAAATTCTATGAAATTCAGTTTATGAATTCTATGAAATTCAGATTCTGAATTCTCTGAAATTCGAGTTTCGAATTCTATGAAATCTACACTCTGAATTCTCTAAAATTTATATTCTGAATTCTTTAAAATTCATGTTTCAAATTCTCTGAAAATCAGATTCCAAATTCTCTGCAATTCAGGTTCCAAATTCTCTGAAATTCAGCTTCTGAATTCCTTATAATTCTGATTCCAAATTCTCTAAAATTCAGGTTCCGAATTCTCTGAAGAGCAGTTTCCTAATTCTTTAAAATTTAGTTTCCGAATTCTATAGAATTATGAATATGAATTTCTTAGAATTCAGGTTCTGAATTCCATTGAATTTAGGTTCCAAATTCCATAGAATTCAGGTTCTGAATTCCTTTGAATTTTCGTTCCGAATTATCTAGAATTATTGTTGTGAATTCTTTATAATTCAGATTCTAGATTCCTTAGAATATAGACTTTGAATTCCTTAGAATTTAGAGTCAAAATTCCTTAGAATACATATTCCGAATTCCTTTGAATTAATAATCCAAAATCTATATAATTCTGATTCTAAATTCCTTGAAAATCATAATCCACATATCCATGTAATATAGACCCTGAAAATTATTTTTCACTAGACTCCGAAAAATAGATTTCATTGATCAATCATATTTTACTTACTCTTGTTATAGTTATGAAATGATGTTGTGAATTCTGTTTCTAACTAACCGTTGTTTCAGTGACCTATGTACATGGCCCTATGAGATTCAAGGAAAAATATTACAGTTGTATGAGGGAGCTGACCATTAGGAAAATTCCTATAAATAAGAGCTAATTTTAATGATCACAGAAAAAAACGATATTTTTGGAAAAAGTTGATAACTCTAGAGACCACATGTTGTTTATGTGATTTCTAGAGAGAGAGAAAGACTCTCATTCATTATGCGTACTAAACATCTTGTTCATCTTTCATCTAGCGATTTTGAATTTTGTTGAGTACATTCGAGGGCTTCTAGGGATATGAATATAGAGGTGATGACTACCTTAATGTTCGGGCACTTCATTAATAAGGAAGACAGAGGTTCCGACTACCTTGAAGTTCGATGACTTGCGGGGATAGCTAGAAAAAATACGATATTCTTATTTAGGTCTTACCCTAGAGTGGGTAATATAGACATTCTTGAATGTATAAATCAAGAGACATTTATCCATGGTTGTTGGATACCCTACTCTTTGGGTTAAAGATTCTATACTTGTTATTTGTATTGATTCAAGTTTGTTTTCTGCTGCATTTTGATTAATAAGGATCGTATGACTATCTTATATATTCCTTTACTTGTTCTATGATTAGTATGATTTCATATTCTTTAATGTAGAATCTATTCCCTTGTAAACATTTCTTATGTTTCACTTCCGGAACCATTTTTCTAGAATCAAACAAGTTTGTATAACTCAATGGTTTTGTGAATTTACCTTGTTTAACATTGTTAAACAATAGAATGTTTTATGTCAACATGAAAAGTTCGAAAGGCATTTTTAATTGATACAATTCACCCTCATCCGTCTTGTATATTGAGAATCTACATCATATTCCGATCCTACAATTGGTATCATAGGAGGTCTCCGAAATATATATATTCACATATATGTTTTCTTGATCATGTTTTCATGGTTCTATTTTTTCCTTGCTTAGGATTTTTTTATCCTTGTATACAATGATTTTTTAGTCACATGTTATTGTGGAAATATATTCTCCTTTTGATGGAAGGAATGAATGTTGGTTCGATTGAAAATCTTAATCCTACTAGACCTCCAATATTTGATGGAAATGACTATTAATATTAAAGATATCATAAGAATACCTCTATTGAAGCACGAGTGTAGAAAACTACATTATGATAACTAGTGATCATAAGAATCCTAATAAGGAACATAGAACCTTTACTAATCCAGAAAAGGTGGAATACCAGCTGAATATTAAGGTATGAAATACTTTTCTTTGTTCTATGAATAGAAATATATATAGCCAAATTTTATCTTGTAATGCTTAAAATATTATTTGGATGAATCTTGAAGTAACTCACATTGGAGCTTCCAAAGTCATTGAAACTTGAAGAGCTATTCTTAGAGCTTAATATCATAGTTTCTGAATTCCATATGGAGAACCCATATGTAAGGTATAATAATGATTCATGAATATTGATAATAGTTTACAATCTATGGGTGAGAAATGATTAGATGATGATGATTCTCTTGTAGAAAAAATCCTTGAAAATATTCCTAATGAATGGGAATCTAAGAGGATAGTTATAGATGAAAATAGAAAAGTTACCCCGATTTCACATGATGAGATTTTTGGAACTCTTCTTCAACATGAGACTGGAATGAAGAGAGATACTGATACTAATAAGATGAATAATGGAATTGAAAGTGTTTCTTTTGAAACTAATACAAGTCATATGATAGCCTACACTCCTAAGAGAGTTACAAGTTCTAAATCTAAGAAGGTTTCTTTTCAATAAGAATATAGTGAAAGTGAGGTTTCAGAAAATGAACTGGCCAATATTGTTCAAATGATGAACAAGATTGTAGGACAGCAGAACCTTCAATCTAGATTCAAGAAGAATGAGATAAAAGACAAGAAATATTCTGAAGTCACTTGTTATGAAAATCAAAAGAGCTGGGCATATATGGCTAGATTGTCCTATGATTATGAGAAAAGATAGTAAGGTAAATCATTTTGAGAGGAATAAAATGAAATACTAAAATCCTAAAGACAAGAATGTATTGAAAGCCAACGACACCTAGACATCCAGTGGTGGTGACTCACTTGAAGAATCCTCCGAGTGTGAATCTTCTTGTTAGAATAATCTCGGTTTACTTGCCAAGTTACATATTGAAAATCACGATTTAAAGGCTAAGGTACACAATGATGAATCTATCACCAATGTACCCTTGGATGATAATTATAGTGATATTAAATATTATGAATCATCGAATGATGAATCTTAATCTGATGAACATAATACTTTACCTACTTATAATAAAGTTTCTAGGTTTTCTATGCTTATTGAGAATGAAAATTCTAACATCATGAAAAAGCATGACAAGGAAAAGTCATGAATTATTATTCTTACTAATGAAATATAAAATCATTCTAAATATCATTATATGAAAATTTATTATATTGAAAATGTTTCATAAACCCATGAAGAAGTTAATTATGAGAAGTATAAACATTCTAAGGATCTAGAAAAATAATTTCTATGAAAAATGTTTTAGAGACCAACTATAGTGCTAAAACTAATGTTTGTAAGGATAAAAACATATTATTAAACTATAGTAAAAAATATTTTCCTTGAGGAAGTTTTTATCAAACATTACCTTCGGAAAGGTAAATTTTGATTATATATATTACAAAATTCGACCACTGAAAAATAACTTTGGATTTTGTTAAACTAATTCAAAACATGTTTATAGTAACAATTATTCTGTTCCTCAAAGTACTCCATTCTGCACTAAGTGTTAGTGTGGTGGGAATTGGGAAAAAAAATCCTTAAACATAACTTAGTCTTTAGGTTTTCATAAAGCATTTTTTTCAATGAAAATGTGGATACCTAAAATTTTTCTTTCTGATGTTTTCAGATCCAATAAATATTGGGTTCTGAAACTCTAGCAATCTTATTTTCTGGAAACAAAAGATAGTACCAACAGGAATACATGGTACATAGATTGTAGATATTCCCAGCATATGACTGGTAACAAAGAATTTTGTAAAAAAATAATTCTTCAATTTATCGGAATACAAGATCAACATGATTATATTTTCAAAAAATCTTTACCATCAAATAGATTGGAATATATTAATCATAAGTTAGGAATGATAATTGTATGGTAATATTCCTTATTAACTTGTTGTTGAAACCTATCTCCTTACATTAACATACTCTTTCTCATAGGGGGAGTACATTTCCTTATTAATTATATTTTTTTGTAGTCAAATATTTGTTTCTTAATAATTTTTTTGTCAAAATTTTTTCGTAATAAAATTTTTTTAGTCAAAGTTTTTATGTAACCTAAATTTTCCATAATATAAAATTTTTGTAATAAAAATTTTCAGAATCTAATGTTCTTCGAGGAGAATTTTTCTTATTACGAATAATATTCTTAGAAATCCTAAAGGTATGTTTCTTTTCTTAAATTTTCTCACTCATATTTTAAATGTTGAACTCTCATTTAGTTTTCAAATATTTCATATTCACTTCTCCCTAAATATTAATGTCTTTCTTAAAAACATAAAAATACTGGAATCTATCAAAATCCTTCTTCGGATATCATCTCTACCGTCAAAACATCTCAAGAGGTTTTCAACTGTTTGATAAATCAGGGAAGAAAAATTATCTCTTTAATTGCCTATATAAAGGACCCACAGATGGATGTCCCACATCCAATACCAATATCTTGTCTACTAAAGCTCTTCCCTTCCCACTTATGTCAGTGCTGAATTTCACATGAATTTCTTAGTTCCAAATGTCTAAAGAAGCCTCTCCTCAAAAAACAGTCAACCGTAATGGAAATCACTGAATGAAATATTTATCTTGAAAGGATGGTAGATTTGGACTACTTTAATAAGTATTATTCAATCATCTCATAGAACATCATGTTAAATAGCGGGGAGAATATAACTATATCTAAACCCAAGGTAGAGGATCCGGTGATTCTGGAGTTTCTAGTGGAGTTCTATGAATCAGTTTCATTTTTCTATTAAGGTGGAAAAGTGAAATTTTCTTTCAAGAGATATGGTAAGACACACACTATTTCTTATTCTAAGAATGATAGTCTGATTAGAATACCATACAAAAGAGAAGATGAATTTTGTTCGCATAAGTTACCTGATATTGAAGGATTCTTTGATAGGGAGAAGGCTATAGAGTTCCTTGGTTTGGTTTTAGTCAAGACTCCAAAGATTCTTCATCAATCAATAGATTTCTGGACTCTTGATCATTGGATTCAAGGATTTATCATTCCGAGGAAAAGAGATAAAGATACTCTGATGAAAAGTGATATATATATTTTGTATTTCCTAGTGAAACTCAGGAAGCTAAATCTGGTTAGTTATATTTTGGTTACAATTGAGAATATAAATAATGGGAATCAGAAGTCTCATATTATCATGTATCCGAAAAATCTATCAAAGATCATTGTTTCTTATTTAGAATCAATAAAAATTCCTGCATATCAATGTCAAGAAATTGGAGGGTAATTTTTCTAAGCGATGACACTCTATGAAGGATAAAAATTGGATTTTTTGGTGAATCTAGAGAGTTTTATGATTTCTCAAATGATGAAGTTGAAGATTTACCAACGAAACCGGTTGTAGCTTAAACTACCATGAAAGGTGGAAGGAAGAGGAAAGAAATGGAAATTCAAGTGATAAAAAATGTTTCTGTTTCCAAGGAAACTAAATCTACACCAACAAAGTCAACTAAGAAAAAATATTATCCTGATGAGGTAGTTGAAAAAGAAGAGTGGATAAGAAAAACAAAAAGGCAGGGGAGCCTAGTTTTGTTTTGGATCATGATGAGGCAAATTCCTTGACAATAATGGCTGTTGAAGAGGATGAGAAGCAAGAGAAAGAGAGGATGCAAAAGATGAAGATGTTTGAGTCTGAAATAGTACAATCTCTTCTTAAGGATGCAGAGAAAGAATTTGATAAAATTATGATACCAGAATCCTTTCTAATAAAATCAATCCTAGAGGAACTGAAAAAGAAGTTGGTGATTTTGAAACCACATCAAGAAGAAGAAATATTTCAGGAGAAAATTAGTGAAGAAGAAGAAGTAGAATAAGAGGTGGATGAACAGAAATATGAAGGACATGGTGACTCTAATTACATGATTAGACATGTTGATGAATATCATAAGAAGGACATTCCTTTTTAGAAACTCTCAATCCATACTTCGGAATGAGAAACACCTAAGATTTCTACACTAAGAAAGGATGACGAGGATCAGCTAGAAGTCAATAATAAATTCAAGGAATAATGTAGTAATCATGATATTATTAATCAAGAATTACCTCATGTAGATGCTGAGAAGTAAAATTATGAGGAAGATAAAATTTTTGATCTATCAGAAAGTGAGCATGAATCACCAAAAGATGATTAGATCATTTTAACTACAAATAAGGGATAGAAGGTGATGATTGATACTCCTACCAAATCTATGGTTAGTAAGAATGATTTTGGTGCTTCATCGAAAATTAAAGATGATGTTCTTGAAAAAGAATCCTCATCAACAAATAATTCGTATTTAGAGTCATCTTCTCTTGGACATGACATTGTTGTTCAGTATTTGAAGAAGCTAGTTGATTATATTCCTTTGTTTTGGAGTATAGACTCAAGATGTCAGATGATTCAGCATTCCTTAAATTATAAAACAGATTCAGTATCCATGGATATGGATAGGTGTGTGAAACGTGAGGATGATTTCAAAAAAAAATCATTAATTATGAATCCCATTATTGATCTTGTAAGAATATGAAAAGTTGGTCACGAAAAACTGTTGAAGAGATGAGAATTCTCAATTAATTTCATGATAATGTCAAGGATTATTTTGAAACCGAATATGAAAAGTTCAATGATCTCCCTATGTCATTTAAAGAAATGTTATCTATTAAAGAAACTACTCAGAAGAAAAAAGTGATAGATCTGAATGTGTAATTGTATACAGTATCTCAGAGTTGGAAAAGGGAAGGGATTATAGAATCGAACTGTGGGAAAAACATTCTAAACAAGAAGAATCCTTGAATTCTCAGGATGATATGCATAAGGCTCAGGAAGAAAAAATTAAATCATTAGAAAAGAAAAGTGAAGATCAAGATCATCTACTAAAGTTCATGGAAGATGATCACAAAGAGAAAAAGTATTTGAAAACCTCTGTGATGAAGCTCATTCTAATAGACAAAGAAGGGTAATATTTTCAATATCTGATCTTTTGTTGTATTTTTGATATTGCAAAAATTTGTTCAACCTTAATAAACTTTTTCTTTATTCTCTATTTTTTGGTTGTTTAGTAATAATATTTCAAGGACCATGTTTTCTTTTCCATTCCCTTTATTCCTTTTTGATAATAACAAAGCGGGAGAAAGAAATGTGAAAAAAGAATATTCTGTAAAGAAGAAATTTCCCCAAGTAAGGGGGAGTTCATCGAAGGGAAGGTTTTTATCATGATGATTTCATTATGCAAGAAAATGTAAAATCTCATTTAGGATATCAAAAATACGACACTTAGTGGTTTTAAAGCCTAAGGGGGAGTTATCAGTATTAATTATGATCCATAAGTAAAGAGATATTCTTTTTTACTTTCAATTCCATAAAATTTTTATGTACTTATATTATTTTTAGTAAGGACATTTGTGCGTTCCAAAAATGGGGAGATTGTTGAGTCAATAAGGTTTCCTTATGACTTATAATTCTTTTATGTTTTGACAATAACAAAAAATATATATCAAGGAAAATTTCATTTCCCTGATAATTTTCATTAATAAGGAAAATTATCCTTCCCCAAGGAAAGTTTCCCCAATAATTGTTTTCATTTTTCATGATTTAGTTTCACTAAATCATACTTATTTTATGTCTATGAGTAAAATTAAGTTTCATTTCTATAAACTTGGAATCATTTAAATACTTAGATATAAAGTATTCTATTTTCAGGTTCTGAATTCAGATTCAGAATACTATGAAATTCAGATTTCAAATTCTCTGAAATTCGGATTTTGAATTCTCTGAAACTCAGATTCTAAATTCTTTGAAATTCATAATCTAAATTCTGTAAAATTTAGATTCTGAAATCTCTGAAAAGCAGAATCTGAATTATCTGAAATTCATTTTTCGAACACTATGATATTTAGATTCTGAATTCTATGAAATTCAGATTCAGAATTCACTGAAATTCGGGTTTTGAATTCTCTGAAATTCAAGTTCCAAATTATCTGATATTTAGCTTTTGAATTCCTTCTAATTTTGGTTCTGAAATCTATAAAATTAAGGTTTTTAAATCTATGAAATTTAGGTTCTGAATTACTTATAGTTTAGGATCTGAATTTCATAGAATTTAGGTTCCGAATTTACTAGAATTTAGGTTCCTAATTCATTAGAATTCAGGTTCCGAAATCCTTAGAATTCAGGTTCCGAATTCCTCAGAATTCCAGTTCCTAATCCCTCAGAATTCAGGTTCCTAATTCCATAGAATTCTGGTTTCAAATTCAATATAATTCGAGTTCCTAATTCCTTAAAATTATGGTTCTGAATTTCATAAAATACTGACTCTGAATTACATATAATTCATAGTCTAAATTCCTCAGAATTCACATTCTGAATTCCTTATAATTTAGACTCTGAAATATATATAATTCTGATGTCAAATTCCATGAAAAAAGATTCTGAATATCCATGTAATATATACTCCAAACATTATTTTTCCCTAGAATCTAAAAAATAGATTCGGTTGAGCAACCATATTTTAAATACTCTTGTTACAGTTATGAAATAATGACATGCATTCTGTTTCTAGCTAACCATTGTTTGAGTGACACGTGTACAGGTACCTCCAAGATTCAGGGAAAAATATGACCATTGTAGAAGGGAGTTGACCATTGGGAAACTCCTATAAATAAGAGCTTATTTAAATGGGCTCAGAAAAAAAGTTTCTTTTAGAAAAATATGATAACTCTAGTGACCACATGCTATTGAAGTGATTTCTAGAGAGAGATAAAGACTCTCATTCTTTATGTGTATAGAACATCTTGTTCAACTTGATTCATGCGACTCCAAATGTTTCTAAATACATTTGAGGGCTTTCGGGGATAGAAAGATAGAGGTGTCGACTACCTTAATGTTTAAGGAATTCCTCGATAAGGAAGGAATAGGTGCCGACTACCTTGATGTTTGAGGGTTAGTGGGGATAGAAAGATAGACTCTGATATTCCTATCGAGGGATTACCCTAGTGTGGGTAAGAAATACCCAAGGTTGTTAGATACCCTACTCTTTGGGTTAAAAGATTATATACTTGTTACTTGTATTGTTTCAAGTTATTTTCCCATGTAATGTTGATTAATAAAGAATGTATATCGATCTTTTACATTCATGGGCATGTACTCTGATTAGTAACATTCAATACACTTTAAGGTAGAATATTTTCCCTTCAAAACTTTTCATAAGTTTCATTTCCGGAACCATATTTCTAGAATCTATAAAGTGTTTAGAACTATGAGGTTTTTTGAATTTATTTTGATTAACTTTGTTAAACAATAGAATGTTTTATATCAACAATAAAAGTTCAAAAGAAATTTTAAAGTATACAATTCACCTCCTCTTATATATTGAGCATCTACATCATATTCTTATCCTATAGATTATATATATAATTTTATTTAAATATATAATTAAGTATTTAGGATATTATTATCATTATTTAATGTTAAAATATTTCATACCTTTTTATCCTAATGATATGTTAAAAATGGAATTGTTAGTCACCTTTATTTATGACCTACCATCTCTGTGATCTTAACCAAAAAAAATTATCAAAATATCAATAATGATTGGTTTTAAAAGTATAATTTATGTATAAATATTATATGTAATTCTTGATTATTATTTTTTAGAATATGAAAATATATAATATACAATAAAATAGAATATTTATTAGCAATTCCCAAATTAGAAAACAAGGTAGCTAACACATGAATGATGAAGGTAATGAATTATTATTAACAATGTTTTATTAGTTGTTATAAAACTATCGTATAAGATATTATATATATTAATAAGGTTATTTTTTATTTAAATAATAAGTTTAAAAGCACTGTAAATGAGGATAAACCACATTTAACCAAAAAAAAAGCATGAGTTATGAGACTTCATCTCAATTTCCATTCATTAAGGCATATTATAATGTTATAAACCTAATTTCATTTTTATTGTGTATTTAGTAATACATTGATATTTAATAGAATATATTATTACTAGGTCATTCAATATTATGTTTTAATTTTAATTATGTCATCCAATGATATTTTACATCAAAATTACCAATTGGAAAATAATTTCATTACTCAGTTTCTTTTAATTGGGTTATAATACTTCTATATTATATTTGATATTAAATTATTATTTGTGTAATTAATTATGATTATATTATGTTTTATTTCAAATTTTTTTATTTGGTTTTTCCATTGAAACACATAACATATTCATTGATTAAATCTCACTTTAATGATTTGATCATTGTAAGGGTTTATTTCTTAATCTCATGTTAATATGGATTTTTTATACTGGAATTTCCTCCAAACAAGATTATTTGATATTTTTATAATAATGCCATTTAATTTTATTCTCACAAGGTTATTCATGATATTTTCAAGTAATAGTTCCATTTTTTATATTTTTGGTACAAACATTAATTGAGTAAAACATTTAGGTAAAATCCAAATTCATCTATCACTTCGGTCAAATTTTTTTTTTCTTGAATAGTTTATTCTAAAAATATTCCCACAAATCTTTTTAACAGTATTCAAAAAGTATTTAATAAGTAAATATTTACCAACTTTTTATTTTTTTTACAAATAGTTGTAATGGGATCTTTACATATTTTTTCAATCAATGACCATATGTATCATATTAAAATGTTAATGGAATCATTTTTTAACATGTATATCAAATAGTTAATATACCTCCATCATGAAGTCTCAAATTTTTAAACCATCCTTTATAATTTATATTTCATTAAATGAAAATTACATTCAAAATATTTTGTGGATATTTAGATAAAAATATATATTTTCAAAGTCAAAATGATATTTTCTTATTGAATAAATTTAATGATATTTAATTGTATTTCCAATATTCAATAATAATAACCCATTATTTTATTTATACTCATTTGAGGATATATAGTAATGATATGATTCTTAATATTTCCATGGCTAGTTTATAATCATTTAGACCAAGTAAAGTACATATATTCACATATTGACTCATTTAGGTAGTCACTAATTTTCTATTGCAATATCTAAATTCCTATGTTCATTTCATATTAAATTTCCTGTAAATATAAATATTATTTGTCAGGGGAATGTTTATTTCTTAAAATAATGTATCATTTATACATATTGTGTTCTATATTTAAATGTTATTTTTTTATTTATAGAAATATTGATAAATCTGTAATCTTTAATTCATATGGATATTTGATGATAAGGTAAATTGTTCATGAATTAAGTTGATTATTTGGAATTTGAATAATGATTAGGAATTTAAGTGATGTTTTGCACCCATGATTATTTATCCCCTTGGTGTACTAGTTGTCTCATTTAGAGAATCGACAATATAGTGTTAAATGAGTTTTAACATGTAGTTACAAACCATCTTGTGAAAGGTCTTCATGGTGGACATAAAATGTCCCTAAGAATATGAAATAAAATTTTTATGAATTTTTTTAATTAATTATTCATTTATTATTATCCATGATATTTTTACCATGATATTATATGTCAATATACTAAATTTTATGTGTATTAATTAAATGGATTGTGGTTTCAATTAACTTAATCACCATATTGTTTATTCCAAATCTAGTTATGAAAGTAAAGTTATTGATTAAATGGAAGGTTTTATCATATATTTACCACGAAATATTTAATATGTTATTCAGATTATTTAAATAGACACTGTGTTCAGTTATTAACATTTACTTATTGTGTATTCTTATTTATTCATTAATGAATCCATTGTACTAAACCGTTACTGATAATTTGTGGTCACCCTTATTTTTATCCTTTCCCTATAATCCATGATATGTTCTATGATTGTTAATAAAGGATATGTTAAAGGTTTTAATGACATTATCCAAAAATGTGTTATAATTAGTGTTTTAAAATGTTATATGAGAATCATGTAGGTATCTAGATTACCAAGAATAAAAATCGATTTTATTATTCGATTTGTTATTCCGGGTACCTTATAAAATGTAATAAAGAAGACATCGACTCTTGCCTAGTGGATTTGGGGTCACTACAATAAATAATTAATGTTTTATTACTGAAAAAAATTCAACATTAAAAAGATAAATTTATCAAAGAATTTTCTAATGTGATGTATATTGTAATAAATTTATCTCATTTAAAAGACATTAACGTTTGGAATAATAAATTAAAAATAAATTATTATTTTATGTGAAATAAAATTAGACGTACATGATTTATATAAACTCTATTTTTTTATAAAATTTATTTTTCACTATATTTACTATTTTCATTAATAAAATAAATTAATAAAAATTACTATGAAACTATGAGGAATTGTAAATGATTAACAATTTATTAAATAGTTTATGTGATACAAAACACATAGACTATAATAGAATATATGAATCAAATAATCTAAAATATATTTCATTTAGAAATAATTTAATTTCTTAGATAACATACGATAAACATAAAAATCAGCTTTTTCCATAGATTACGTTACACAAAAGGCCAAGTTTCATTGAAGAACAATATAAAATTATTATTATTATTTATTATGATAGTTATCACATAGCCATTGGAATGGGGGGTTTGAATTTGTCTAAATAAAATATTTAAATATATGTTTTACATTTTTTTTTGATAATTAATATATTGATTAGTAATGAAATGTGTATTGGTTAAATGAAAATGAAATATTTTATAAAAAATATATTTTTATCTAATAGAAGGTTTAATCACACCACGTACAAAAAATTAAAAATTAATTACTACTAATACTATAAAATTCTTATGATTAACATAATTTTTTAACATGGAATTTTGAAATAATCTTAGTGTGAATTATTCATATTTTTTTTTGAGGAGTTTCATTTTTAGAGGAATAGTGAAAAATACTAAACATTAATTGAAAAAAAAATTCATTAAAAAAATTTCTAATTCTATTATTGTAAAATATTTTATTGTAAAAATAGATCAATTTTAAATCTAGTAATCCAGCATAGCTCATTGGAATAATTTTCATATTGAATTTATATCTTAAAACTTTTTAAACTTTTGAATATTTTCATATTAAAAACTAGAATTCTTGTCTTATCAGCTGGATTAATTTTAAATTGAATTTGGATAAAATTAATACATTTTGAAAGCAATAACAATATATAATATCTAATATGATTAAATTAATATTTTTTGAAAAATTATGATTGAATGTCATAAAAACTAATTACAACAATTATCGTAAAAATGGGTCTGTCATGGGGTTAAACAAAAAAGATTAGTGTAATAATTACATATTATGTTTTCTGAAAACTATTAAATTTACCTACTCATGTCATTAAAAATATAAGGTTCCATAATGATCCATTTTGGAAACCATCATATAAATAAAATACACGGGACCACTCAATTCATTCAAAAAATATGAAGTATTTCCTCTCACGCACTTATAAAGGGTCAGCATTTTATATCTTCTCCAAAACATCAACCAACTGTGGATCTAAGAACATAAAAAATAAATTAAAAATATCATTTTATTCAAATTATGATTCTCTATTTTATAACAAGTACATCCTTTGATATTATTTGGGAAAATATAATAAGCATACATGAAGAAGAGGTAATGTTCTTCAATGAGAATTGTTACATTAATTCTTTTTCAACCTCTTTAAATTTATATTAAAACATGTTGATAACATATTATTAGTATAATACATATAAATATATGTTTTTATAACATTTTAATCATCTCGAGAAACCTACACTTCCATCAAATGGGTTATAAAATCATTATTCTTTTGTACGATTGACTAACGCCTCACAAACCGATATTGTTCGTTTCTCCATTTCCACATCTCAAGGTTGGGTATAATATTGGATATAATGAAATAGATATTTTATTTATTAAATATTTTAAATTTTGTAGTCACTATATCATATATATATAATTTTACCTTTTATTCGATTAGATATATGATAATGTAGCTCCTGTGTATGGTAGAATATCGCCTCATGAAGCGATATGATTTGTCTTTTAGTGATGTTTCACATAGAAGATGATAAGGATATGAATAATGAGTATGAATTATATACAGGAAATAATTATGATATCAATTACATTTTAATCATTATGTAAATAAAACGTATATTATTATCCTTCTTTCATTTTCACCCATGTAATGATGATATCATTGGTCCTGTATGTGTGGACCACCATCTTCTCCAAGAGAGGTGAATTAATTTTCACTAGCAAAAAACAAAAAGGATATATAAAATTATATAATATTGTTTGTTAGATATTATTATCATTATGTAAATACTATACATTAAATACCTTATTGTATTAATGATCATTGGTAAATGGATTCAGTATTCATGTGTAAGTAGGACCTAACGTCTCCATGATCGCAATATACTGAATTATTCAAAACCATATATCATGGTTGGTTTTAAATGAATAATTGATGAAAATATACGATAAATATGTTTTTATTATGGTTTCTGACACTTTCTCCGGGACGCGCGCATCCATCGCGTAGAGGACATGCAGGTGTTGCCCCACATTCTGGCTTTCCAATGGCGGGCAACATTCGCTCCTTATTCAAGGATGTCTGCTACTTGATCGAAATGGGATGATGGGATGTCAGTTATTCCTTCCATGGATTCCTCCTTGGTACTTGTCATGTAGTCAGAGTCTCCATTATAGATTATGTCATGGTTCGTGAATCTCATCCCCGGTGCCATATCTTCTTGGATGTTAGTTAATTACACTACTTCTGTCAGGACATTCCATGGGGTCTTGACATGGTAGCAACCTTCGGTTGGAGTGGACGACAACATCATCCATGTACGGGCATCTCTGGGTGTGTGGACATAAGAGAACCTGTATTCCTCCTCATAAGAGGGAATCTCAAGAGTGCAGAACCTAAAGCATCCCATGTCAATCATGGGGTATCTTATGCCGGTGGGAATGTCTCTATGGGTTTCCTTAGCTTTCCATGATTGAAACGGGGTATGCCGTGAGTTTAACGTCATGCGGACACGGTTATGCCAAAGTCGTGTCTTCTGAGGGTTTCCATAGGAATCTCATGATTATAATGAGGTTGACCGCGAGTTTAACGTCTTGTAGACATGGAATGAGGGTGATCATAATGTCCCATAGAGACAGATCTGATTGGTACATCCCAAGGAGGGGACACCTGGAAGATGGATGGATCAGAATGCCCAATGTGGACCGATCCGAGGTGGTTCACCCCAAGGAGGGGATATGTCACACCGTAATGGATGATCTGAACACCACTTAGGGTGGATTAGGGAGAGCGCACCCCATAATGGGGAACACCAAGGTTTACCATTGGCTGGGATTGAACCTCATATAGGTTTTCTACGTACCTAGTGTAGAGGACATGGAGCATAACCTACATAGTTTAATGTGGTGATGAATTTTGGTGTACACAGAGGACAACCACCCAGAGACATGTTGGGGCTTACTTGTGGATAGTGGCCCAAGTACTACTAGGAGAAGCGAGGAGGGAGGATGTCATGATCCCACTGGGATGTGGCGGCTCAGGTAAGAGTTAGGATGGATGATGGGGAATTTAATGGAGTGGAGGCATAATGAAATGTTACTGTCGTGAAGGTGATAATAGTGATGGGCTAGAGCCTCGAAGATACTTCCTACGTATCCCTGTGGCAGGGAATCAAAATTTGTGTAGTTCGGTGGGACGATGGGACACCTGAGAAGGCGGCCCATGAGAATGGACGCATGGATGGTACCCAAAGGAAGTGGAACCTCCGGGTTGGGGCATGACCTTCCCGAGACACAAAGGCTCGAGGGAGTGATCAGGATGAGACATAAGTTATGGGCTTGAACCTCATAGAGGCTTCCTAAATATCCGTTTGGCAGGGAATCAAAGTCCGCATAGTTCATCTGATGGCGGCTTAACGCCGAATGATGTTGACAAAGACTTACCGTGGAATTAGGTCGCAACGACTTACCACTAGATAAGGATGTAAATGGCTTACCATTGAATGGGTTCGCAACATCTTACCACTGGATGAGGTCTCCATGTCTTACCGCTAGATAAGGATGTCAACGACTTACCGCTGAATGAGGGTTTCAATGGCTTACCGCTGAATGAGGTCACAATGGATTACCACTAGACGGGGCTGTCAGCGGCTTACTGCTGAATGGAGTGACAATGGCTTTCCACTGAAGGTGGACCTGGGGTCTAATGGTTGTTGGTCTTGAACCTCAGGGAGGCTTCCTACGTACCATGCCTTGACATGGATCAAAGACCCTGTAGTTCCAGATGGTGTGGGGCTTAAACTCTAGGCTGCCCGAGGATGTTGGTGGACCGGCGTGAAGGTGGTCGGGAAGACCAATGGGTGGTGGGATTGAAACTCATGGAGGCTTCCTATATACAATGCAATGAAATGGATCAAAGACCACATAGTTCAGGATGGAAAAGGGTCTTGACACACAGACATGGAGATGGTTGAGGCCAACGGTTGTGGGGCATGAACCTCGTGGAGGCTACCTACGTACCATTCATTTACATGGATCAAAGTCCCCATATTTCGAGTGGTGTCGGTGAACCGAATTGAAGGGACAAGGGGTCCAGGGGGTCTTGAACCTCATGGAGGCTTCTTATGTACCATGCCTTGACATGGATCATAGTCCCCGTAGTTCGGGTGATGGGTTGGGGCTTACACTCTAGGCTGCCTAGCGTTGGTGAACTGACATGAAGGGGGTAGGAGTGACCAACGGGTGGTGGTCTTGAACCATAGGGAGGCTTCCTACGTACCATGCCTTGAAATGGATCAAAGTCCCCGTAATTTGGGTTGGTTGATTGGGGCTTATACTCTCGGATTCCCCGGGTGAGGCCCGAGTTGGTGAACCAATGGGAATAAGGACCTGCGGTCTTGGTGGATGGTGGGATTGGACCTCGTGGAGGCTTCCTACGTACCCTTCCTTGGCTAGGATCAAATACCACATAGTTCAGATTGAAAAGGGGTTGTTGAACCGACACGAAGGATTTTTGGAACAACTGGGTGGTGGGATTGAACCCCATGGAGGCTTCCTACATTCCTTGCCTTGACAAGGATCAAAGGAAACATAGTTTAGATGGTGCATGGATTACACTCTAGGTTTCCCCAGTGTTTGGTTATTGAACCTTGTAGAGGCTTCCTACGTACCATACGTTGACATGTATCGAAGTACACGTAGTTCAGATAGTGTCAGTGAACTGACGTGAAGGGACCAGGGGTCCAGGTGGTCTTGAACCTCGTAGAGGCTTCCTACATACCATGCCTTGACATGGATCAAAGACCACATAGCTCAGAATGTTGTTGGTGTACCAAAGTGAAGGGACCAATGGTCCAGGTGGGATTAAACCTCATGGAGTCTTCCTACATACCATGCCATGACATGGATCAAAGTCCCCGTAGTTCGGGTGGTGTCGGTGAATCGACGTGAAGGGACCATGGGTCCAGGTGGGCTTGAACCTCGTGGAGGCTTCCTACATACAATTCCTTGACATGGATCAAAGTCCCCATAGTTCAGGATGGTGTGGGGATTACACTCTATACTTCCCAAGGTGTTTTTCATGATCTATGCTTGCTCTAAGATGACGGGATTCATGATCAGTGTGAGAAACAAGAGGCAGAAAAGACCTGATGATCACGTTGCGAATGGTGCGTCTGTGAGATGTGGAGTGGGGATTACTCTCTAGGTGGATCAAAGAGGAAACATGGTCTTATGTGTGGTTAGTAGCCCGAGGTGAAGGATATTGGGGGTTACTCCAGGATGGAGTCCCGAGAAGAATGCGGCTTACGCAAGGTAGTGGCCCGGGTGCCTCCATGGCGTGACAATGTTGGATGGGGATTACACAAGGAAGCTTCCTGGGTGCTGCTATGGAGAGTTAATGGAGAATGGGGATTATGCAAGGAAGCTTCCCGAGTGCCACTATAGAGCAGAAGTGGTGAATGGGGATTTTTCATGGATGCTCCCTGAGTGCTGCTTTGGAGCGGAAATGGTGAATGGGGCTTACGCAAGGAAGCATCCTGTAATGTAATCCTCATGTCTGGCCATGAGGTCATCCCAACCCACTGGTGGGTTGAGGTATACGATTCTACATCTATGCGCTAGTGCACAAGTGAGATAACACCAAGGGCGCTGGAATCAGTCCGATCAAATAGAGATAAAAAGTGTGAATCACATGCCTGACTTTTGGAACGTGGTGAGGGTGGTGTGGTGATAGAGTATAACTATTAACTGTGTTCGAACACAGCATCTATATCACGCTATCTTGAAATGGGGACAAACAAATGAGGGTCAACTACTGACCGTGTTCAAAAAACAAGACCTTACACGAAGTGTTGTTCAATAGTCTTCCAGGGCATTGGACCAGGATGGTAAGTGAGCTGATGCGGCATTGGACCAGGCCGTTAGGGGGTCCCTTTATACATGAAAGAGTATGGATATCCGAATTAAGGACATGCAATGCGTGAGGTGGAGTGAAGGAATGTTCTAATGGATTTCAACGCTCATAAAATTACGCCACTGTAATCATGGGAATATGCATCTTATGCTTGCAGCATAAGGAATATCTTGTTCAGAGCAAGAGGCATCCTATGTTTGGCACATAGGGAGTACTACAGTTTAAAGTCATATAGAGAGGACTGTTGTCATCTTATGCAGGGAGCATAAGGCATCTCTTGTTAGGAGAAAAGGGTATCCAATGTTTGGGACATAACGATTAATACAGTTTAAAGTCATGTAGATATGACTATTGGCATCTTATTCTTGGAGAAAAAGGCATCTCTTGTTAGAGCAAGAGCAATCCTATGTTTGGGACATAAGAATTACTACAATTTAAAGTACTATAAATAGGACTACTAGAATCTCATACTTGGAGCATAAGGCATCTCTTATTTGGAGCAAGAGGCATCCTATGTTTGGAACATAGGGAGAACTACAGTTCAAAGTCATGTAGATAGGGCTGTTGGCATCTCATGCTTGGATCATAAGGTATCTCTTGTTTGGAGCAAGAGAAATCCTATGTTTTGAACACAGGGAGAACTACAGTTTATATTCATGTAGAGAGGAATGTTGGCATCTTATCCATGGAGCATAAGGCATCTCTTGTTTGAAGCAAGAGGCGTCCTATGTTTGGAACATAGGGATTACTACATTTTATATTCAAGAAGAGAGGACTATTGGCATCTCATGCTTGGAGAACAAGGCTTCTATTTTTAGGATCAAGATTCATCCTATTTTTGGCACATCGGGAGTAATGGAGTTTATAGTCATGTAGAGAGCCCTGTATTCATCTCATGCTTTGAGCAAAAGGAATATCTTGTATTGGGAAAGAAGCATCCTATATTTATCATATAGGGATTTTTACAGTTTAAAGTAATGTAGATAGGACTAATGGCATCTTATCCTAGGAGCATAAGGCATCTCTCATATTGGGAAAGAGGCATCCTATATTGATCATATAGGTATTACTACAGTTTAGAGTCTTGTAGATAGGACTATTGGCATCTCATGCTTTGAGCATAAGGCATCTCTCGTATTGGGCAGGAGGCATCCTATATTTTTCACATAGGGTTCCCTACAGTTTAAAGTCATATAGGTAGGACTATTAGTCATAATGTGCCTAGGAATGGATGGTGTTGGGTCTAACGTGAGGGCGGCCCTTTCTGTCTCAACCTAGCATATGAGCCAAGTGATTGGGTTTGGAGAAGTTTCTTGAGGAATGGTTCGACTCAATGTACTTGGGTAATTGATGATTAGAATATCAACTCACGACATTGGAATGAAACCAAAGGGAAAATGTATACTCAAGTTTTTTCATGGTGAGTGGAGGAGTATCTCAAATCATGGTATTCCACAGGTGTATGGTGGGTGCTCATAAGGGCGCAATGAAAAATCCCAACATCCCGGCCCGAAAAGTTCGTGGTACAACTCTCTATAATTCATGGGTAGTGATGGGACCAGTGTGGAGGGTCGAGAATGTAGCCCGACAGAGACCGCGAGAGGGGGTGCAGGGGCATAGCCCCCACAGTATGGACTGGTGGGAAAAAATGTAGGATCGTCACAAATGATAGGTCTTTGTGAAGCAGCATCGTAGAGAAAAGGGGCTCGAGGAGCATAGTGTCTCATGACTCACGGCCTCGCGGAGCATAGACTCGCGGCGCATGGACTCTCAGAGTATGGGCATGCAGAGCAGCATCATGGATCATGGACTCACGGAGCATGGGATCATGGAGCAGCATCACAGAGCATGGACTCATGGAGCTTGGGCTCGTGGAGCAGCATCGCGAAGGAAGCTGCTCGTGGAGCATGGCCTCGCGGAGCTTCTTCCTGAAGGAAAGCGGAGCTCCGTGAATTGGGATATCGGCCGCCTAGGGGGCGAAGTGTCTGTCCAAGGGGCGGAGTGGCCATCCAAGGGGTGGAGTGGTCGTCCAAGGGGTAGAGTGGTCGTCCAGATAATGGGGGTGAGATGGGTATTTATAGGGAAGGGGAGCCGCGAAGTAGAACTCGCTCAGCGCGAAAACAGAGCTTTCTCAGTGGCAGGTTCGCGAATGTCAAAGGGGTTCGCGGATCACCCATCCTACTTGCTTCATGGCGCGTTCATAAACATCAAAGGGGTTCACAGAGCATCCCAACTCATTTCATAGCGGCGCTTTCACGAACGTCAAATGGATTCGCGGAGTATCCCCCTCATTGCTTCGTGGCGATGCTCTGCGATCACAGAGGGGGCTTCGCGAACCAGTTTTCTATCCCAACGTCAAATGTCCATAAATCATAATTTGTAACTCTGTTCGGGCCCTACAACCTGTAACAGCCCATGATTTTATGAAAAATATTCTTTTTAATTTCACTAATGTCTTGTGTTATACGCTACACCAAAAGGAGCTTGCACAACACGCATCCTTGACTTGCCTTGCATTACACGCAATCGCAACCTTCCTCGATAGCGTGTGTGGTACGTAATCCTGAGTTTCACGAAACAATGATATGCTATTAAAATATTATTAAAACTAGCCATTTTGAATAGTAATAACCACTTTTTGAAATCCAGTAAATCTTATTTTTCAAAATGAACATTATTTTTGGATTCGGAGTATCGAATTTAGCCTAAGGTGAAATTTTGGTACTTTTCGGATAACTTTCATATTCTGATGAATAGTGAAAATTACTAAATTATAATTAAAAACAACTTTTTTAATCGAAATAATTAATAGTGATAAATAATTAATTTGAGTGGTTTTAAAGTATATTTAGAATATATTTTTACAATTTAATACAATGTTGGTCATTGGATGTAGTTTCACATTTAAACTAGACATAAACAAGTGTCAATCTTTTGATAGATATTGTTTCTTAAAAACACGCTATCTGTTTTAACAGCGGGATTTAATTATAAAATTAATTAATGCAACTTCTATGTTATGAATTTGGTAAAATAGACTTCATTTTTGAATTCGGAATATGAAATATAGCTTAGGATGAAATTTTGGCATTGATCTGAAAAACATCAATTTTTGATGAATAGTGAAACTACTAAGTGGTAGGTTAAAAACTGAATTTTGCATAAAACTTAATTTTACCGCTTCTGTAAATGGAATTTCAAAAATCCGAGAGACACGGTTAATATCAAGGACTAAAATGTGGTTCAATGAGATGAAAATAATTTTTTGGTGAATAGTAACTTTTTACCTTTTTTACCGCGGTTAATAGTAAATCGGGTAACTAAGGGTAAATATGATATTACTATTACCCTAACACATGTCCTAATTCTATTGGACAAGTGTAATTCGACCAAAAACAAACTTAGGAATAAAATATGACCATTTAGGCCCACATGGATTAGATTAGGACATTTATTATTAATTTATTTAAAGAAGGGTTAAAATAGTTAAAATCAAAGTTTAATAAGTAAATCATTTTTAATATGGGGTTATACATAAGCTAAATTCGATTGTAAATATTCATTAGAAAGCTAAATATATTTCCTAAATGATGGTATTTTATTTTTAAATTTTAGACATCAAATAATATAATTAATTTATGACACAAAGATGATGCAGTAATTATCTTATTTATGAAATATTGACATAATTGATGTTATAAACACCAAAATAAATGTAATTTGAGAATTTTTATGAATTCCACTAATTTTATAGGTTACTATGATATATTAATGTTGATTTAATCAACTTGGTTCGAACATTTAATTCTGTTATGACTTTCACAAAAATCATATATCAAATAGTGTCAAAATTGACACAAAATAGTTTTTAAATCAAATATTATATTATTAATTTTTATTTTATTCCTAAAAATCTAAGGTTCGGCCAAATGACTTAGATAAGGATATATATATTAATAATAAACAATTTGGGGTTCGTTTGGCATGTTATAGTAAGTGTATTAACCATATAGTGAAAGAAAACAAAAAGACACGGTAAAAGTCAAATTATTTAACTTAGAGTTAAATCTAATTGATAAGGTTTAAAATAAGATCCAAACATGTCTAAATTTGATTGGTTGATGAGATTACAACCCTATCTCATCTAAGCTTCGAATATGAGTCATTTTTGGAGGTTTTTAAGTGGGGTTAGATTTATTATAAATTAATATTTTTAAGAATTCCTAAGGTGCCCCTCTCCTCCCCTATAAAATGACACCTCCTCCCCCTCCTCCTCACACCAATTTGAGCTCTCAAGCTCGGCCAACCCCTGCCAAAATCTCTTCTCCACTTCCCTAGAAACATCCTAGAGGTTCTGGTCTTCCTCAAAGACCAATTTTAGTTCCCTAAGAGGAGGTCTCAAAGAGGCGCTTCAAAGAAGAGGTAATTACCGTTACCAATTCTTTCATCTTTATTTCTTCTTCCACTTCTTCTTATTATGTTGTTCCATTATGAAGTAATAACATCAGTATCACTCATATACTGATATGTTATTATAAGTATGAAACATCCTTATTTCACCATCTATCCATCCTACGGAAAAAGAAATCACCGCGCGTGCGTACGTACGGAATACCGTCTCCACGCCGTGGTGTAATCTATTTTCCACCACCACCTTACATGGATGGGTATAATGGTGTAAAGAATAACTATACATAGTTATTAAAACATCATATTGATTCTGATATATTGTATAATCCACTCCAATTCAATTCAATATTTATAGAAATGATATCATCGCTCGTGCGTACGTACGGACTACCGTCTCCACGACGCGATGAGATTCATTCTCCATGTTAACCATTTAAGAATGATTATAATGTATATATAAGAAATAATAATGAAATATATTACATTATAAAGCTACTGGATTTATGTATATATATACATATGTATGTCATCTACTTACTTCCATTTCAAGACAATAAGGAAAGGAAAACAGCGTTCATGCGTACGTACGGACTACCGTCTCCATGAACGGTGTTTTTCATTTTATTTATCTACCTATTATATATATATATATACTGAATATATATGATATATAAATCATATTTTATATTCTGGAAGTAAGTAAATCATGATATAAGTAATAATGATTTCAAGAACAACAAGTCAAAACACCTACGATAAATGAAACGATTTTACCCAAAACGCTTCTTTAACATGGAATTTACAAAAGAACGGGTAATATAATGTCATAAGTGAACCATATATGATATCATAACAATGAATATGATTCTGTAATAAGTCAATAACATGATTTAAATCATTATACAGGAGGTTCGGACACTTACAAAGCAAGTCGGACCTAAGGTAAGGGAAATATCACAATCTCATTTTTATCCGAGATTGTTTATTCGTATGTATTTACTGGGGTGTATTTTATCATCCACATCCATGTTACCTCAATATGTAATATTATTTCCATCCACCTACAATTGTTTAAATCCAATTTTACCCTTCTATGAGTTTTAGTAAAGGATATGAAAGGAATCTTTTTTCGTTTTTCGTACGAGGTACTTTTTGACTTTTCCGACAAAAGTACGAAGAATGTTTTTTTTAACTTATACGGCACGAATGGATTTATACTGTTTTATAAAGCCTTATTTTCATGAAACTTCCTCTAAAAGATTTCATGACTATTTTGAATAAAATCTCTTTCTTTTAAAATTGCATGATGGTTTGTGAAAAGAAATCGATTTTGAAGAAGAAAGGATATTTTCCTCAAAAATTCAATTCAAGTGTTTTATCAAAATTATTTTCCATATAAGATAATAAAGGGTTCTGTTTCTATCCATATTTTTACATTGATTTGACTATGTTGTGATGGAATTATGTTTATGAATTCCTTTATCTTATATGAATGGTTTTATGATGTCATGTTGTTTAAGAATCCCATTTTTATTACATGGGTTATGCAATGATGTATGATTTATGATTTTGTGGCACACATAAGAAAGGATTCATTAAGAGATGGGTGGGACCTATATCTCCCTCCAATGCATTGGGTAAAGATTTCATATCTCATGAGATAGACATGGCTGGAATGGTAGGTTATACCGGTTCAGTGAAACAGGACTGAAACGAGGATTACTCGATTCAGAAAGTGACTTTGTCCACTAAGATGGTCTTGGCAATGAGTCATGACTAACAAGAAATGATTTTCCATGATTATGTGTGTATGCCACAAAGTTTCATGTTTTAAGTTATGATTATTGGGATTTCATTTCACTACTATGATTTATCCCATGTTATGAAATTATGCTCTCTTTTGCAGGTTAAGATTTCCAAAAGTTATGTTCTTATGAATATGATGTAATTGATTTTTCTTTTGTTTACCCTTACTGAGCATTTGAGCTCACCCTTTTATGTTTTCTTTTCCCCAGGATATAAAGAAAGGTTTTAGGTAAATAAAAAAGAAGATCTTTATGGGAGATGTTGAAGATCTTTCCCCACGATTAGAAGATTTTATTCCGAGTTTCCAAAGACACTAAACTATTACGATCCTTGTGTGTGTGTTTTTGTTATGTACTAAGTATTCCGCAAATGTAATGTAATGTCCATGTACGTCAAGATACGGGTCTCTACACAACCTACCAAATCAAAGAACTAGAAATGGCCTATGATCCGAGATTGATATGGTAGCATCTGGAAAATTTTGGGGACATGTAGTCTGGTGAAAACAAATGCCACCAATAAATATGGGGTCCAACGAGGATATGGAGGGCGTGGATGACCGCGTTCGGAGGAAGCGACTGAGGAAAACATGTGCATTGGGGTCCATTGTATATCGATTGTATTGAGGAGACAGTCGACTAAATATATAAGCCCGCATGAGCCATGCTTGGTGCGGGAAACAAGAGACAATAGGAGCTCCTGTACGACAGTGTTAAACAACGGAATGTGTAAGGGGATCATCATGGGACATCGATTACCATTTGGGGGAATCCTAAAAGAGAGAGGGGTTGCTGCTGGAGAACGGGGAACCATAGACAGCTGTCCTGCTTCTACCACCGTGCTATGGTGCACGATCGGGGTATTGTTAGGGGTGTTAGAATCAATCCGAATAGAGGGAAGTGGAAGGTGTGAATCACAATACCCAAAATCTAGAACCCTATGGGGGTGGTGTGACAATAAAGAATAACTATTGACCACATTTGAAACACAGTATTCTTATTGTATTATCCTGGAATGGGGACAGACAAATGAGGGTCGACCGTGTACCATGATCAAAACACGGGACCTGTCTCAAATGTCATCCATTAGTCTTCCGGAAGTTTATGTCAGGACAATAGGCGAGCCATAGGCCGGGCATCCATACTGTTAGGGCGTTCCTCCAGACATGAAAGAGGAAGAGGGTCTGAATAAGGGGCATGCAAAGCGTGGAATGTGGAGTGATGGTTTGTTCGAATAGAATCCAAAACTCTCAAAATTACGCCACCGTGGTGGAAGAACATTGGTTGGGTGAATCTGTCTGATCTGGGATAACACATACTTCCGAACATGACTTCTTTGGTAAGAACCAGAAAGTACTAGTAGTTTTATGTCATACGGTAAAGGCGGTGCACATAATTTAAAGGTCATATTGTCGGGACCATGGTTAACAGTTTAAAGTCATGTTACATGGACTGTAAGATCTTAGTTTTTGGTCAAAGAGACCAGAACATGATTGGGGCAGATGGACCGAAAGATAGAATGACCCTGGGGTTGGGCCCAAGGAAATATTCCTGGGCGTCGCTACGTATCCCATAGAGATGAGAATCATGCCAAACGTAGTTATTGGGGCACGGTGTGGTCAGAGACCAACACTGGTAGGGAGAATCCTCTTTGGCAAGGAATCCAGTGCATCCCATGACTAACATGGGAATCTTGAACTTGTTCAGGGTAGAACTGTAGTTTAGTGTCATGTGTTGAGGACCATATGGACTTGTTTAGTTTAACGTTATACGATAGAATGTGGAGTGAAAGGGAATATCCCAAGAATGGAATATGTGGCGCGGTAGCTATAAACTTGATGTGAATGAGGACTTGGAGTCCGAATCACACCACATATCCCTAGAGGAAACTCTTCAGGTCAAGGGACCAAGAGTGGGAATTAGGCTGGGCCTGAGGAAAAGTGGTCGGGTGTTCCTATGTACCCCATGGGGATGGTAATCAAGCCATACGTAGTTCTGAGGGTGAAATTTAAAGTCATGTGGGACAATGAAAGGCATGTGTGGCCTGGTTGTGCCAGTTCACATCCTACCAGAACTACTAATCCCACGCGAGTCATGCTCGATGTGGGAAACAAGATGTAGTGATTGGACTTTCCTTGAACAGGGAGACACATGTTAGGGATGATGGAGAATTAGATGACTGACATCCCACTAATGCGGACCCTCCAATGTAGTGCACCTAGACACTCTAAGAGGTAATGTAGAGTATGTCAGAACTGCACTTGAACATGAGGACGTGGAAATATGTGAATCATGATGCTCGAGATATCTACCAAAATGATGGTGGCATGACGATATGGGATAGCTGTTGACCATGGAGGAAATGCAGCATCCACTCCACGTTAGCCTGGAATGGGGAGAGACAAATGAGGTTCGACCGTTGACCATGTTTAAAACATGATACCTGTCGCAAATGTTGTCTGAGATCCTTAGGGAAGTTGGCCTGAAATGGTTGGAGAGCCCTTAGGCCTAGAATCCATGCCAAATGGGGGTCCTTTTGGATGTGGAAGAGGTTGAGGATCCAAATAGAGAGCTCATGAAGCATGGACATGGAAAGAGTGGTAATGTACCCATGAAAATTACACACTTTAAGCTCTTTGTAAAAAAGCATCTAAATACGACAAAGATACATATTAGATAGAGGGATTCAAGTCCCTTTCCAAAGGGAGATCATAGTTTAGGGTCTTAGAACTCAGACCATGGATGCTAGAAAATGCGGGAGACACATGGTGGTGTAATTACAAAAACCCGACGTGAATGGGAACCTGGGTTTCTGACCACCACGTGTTCCCTAGGAAAGATCTAGGACAAGGTACCGAAAATGGGAGTTATGCTGGGCCCGAGGCAAAGTGAACATGTGTTCCTACGTTCCCCATGAGGATGGGGACCATGAAATACATAGTTCTAAGAGAGATCTTTTTTTATTGTTGTAGAGATCGGACCATGCAGAAATGAAGTGAGTGCGGAACCCCTAATGATTCATTTAGCATGACATTTGTCATCCTAATGAGCGAATGTGCACTGAGGAATAGTACCAAGACTTTTGAAGTTCTACATGGACATGATGAGGTGGAGAAGGATGTGAATCATGAAGCCATCATTCAAGGCTTGAAGGGGCTATCGTGGGGATGGAGGATAACTATTGACCATGTTCGAAACACAGTATCCATATCATGTTAGCCTGGAATGGGAACAAAAAATGATCATCGACCAATGACCTTATTCACAATGAGATATTTTTATCATCTTTTTTTCCATGACCATCGAGAACGGTGGCCCGAAATGTTAGGACAACCCTTTGGCCTAACATCAATGGCATGGGGCATGAGGCTGGGCCCCGGTTAGAAAGGTCCGACCATTTTTTAGTTTAACATCTTATAGTGAGGACGAGGACCGGTGGCCCAAGAAGTCCATGGGGCATGAGGCTGGGCCATGGTCAGAAAGGCCTGACCAGTTTGCAGTTTAGCGTCTTATTGTGAAGACTAGGGTCGAGGTTCCGAGAAGGCCAAGGGGACTGAGGCTGGGCCTCAGATGGGAAGTTCCATCCAGTTGGCATTTTATTGTCATGCAGGACAAACATTGAGTGGTTTTACATCCTACATTTTTGACGGAACACACAGTTTAACATCGTGTGATATAGATGGTTGTGATCATAGTTTAAGGTCATAGATCTTTGACCATTTTTTAGTTTATTTTCATGTGGGATGATAATGAGCAGTTTAATGTCCTGATAGATGATGATGTAGTTTATTGTCATGCAGGATGATGGTGCCATTTAATGTCGTGAAGGATGAAAATGATCAGTTTTACATCATGATAGATTAAGAAGAATAGTTTAATGTCATGTAGGATGATGGTGCAGTTTAATATCCTGCATGACGATAATGAGAAGTTTAACGTCATGACGGGAAAAGATGAACAATTTAATGTCATGCAGGATGATGGTGTAGGTTAATGTCGTGTAGGATGATAATGACCAGTTTAACGTCATGATAGATGAATATGAACAGTTTAACGTCATGTAGGGCGATGGTGCATTTTAATGTCATGCATGACGATAATGAGTTGTTTAACGTCATGACAGACGGAGATGAATAATTTAACATAATGCAGGACGATGGTGCAGTTTAATGTTGTGTAGGATGATAATGATCAGTTTAACGTCATGCCGGATGAAGATCAACGGTTTAACATCATGCATGACTATGGTGCAGTTTAATGTCGTGCATGATGATAAGGATCAGTTTAATGTAATGACGGACGAACCTGAACCGTTTAACGTCATGCAGGACGATGGTGCATTTTAATTTCATGCAAGATGATAATGAGGAGTTTAATGTCATGACAGACAAAGATGAACAATTTAACATCATGATGGATGATGATGCAGTTTAACTTCATGCAATAAAGACACGGTTGTCATGCAGTTTAACGTCATGCAACTGGGAAGTGGTTTTCATGCAGTTTAACGTTCTGCAATAGGGGCGTCGTTGTCACGCAGTTTAACGTCATGCAATTGGGATGTCGTTGTCACATAGTTAAACATCATCCAACTGGGTCGTGGTTTCCACACAGTTCAACGTCATGAAACTGGGACGTGAAACCACATGGATTGTGTCGGTAGAGGGATGGTCATCTCTACCCCATTCGAGTGGGTTGGAATGAGGGGGGAATCTATCCGATGGGATTTCCCTAAAATTCCCTGGTCATAATGAACCTTTCATGAGCGGGTGTCAAGGCTATAGTGAGGAACTCTATAGTTTATGAAACATGGTAGTTGGCATGACACAGAGTGTCACAAGGGTAGTAATGATAACTACATTCCCTCAGTCTGGAGGGGCGATGAAGCCATGATTGTGGGTACGAAGGGGTGATGGAGCCCGGAAGGCATGGAAGCCTAGAACATTGGAACGACGGGGCGATGGAACCTGAAAGGAATGGAAGCCTCATGAAAAATGATGGTGGTATGGAGTGAACCTCCATAGTGTCTGGTGATAACAGTGCAGGGTCAACAAAGAGTCGATAGAGTTGGGGAAGGATTCCCCATGTGTGACCTCTTAAGGTGGCAGAGTCTGTGAGGAGCTGATGGAGTCTCGTGGCAGATGCCACTAGTGCGGCCTCTTGAGGCGGTGGGATCAGCGAGGAGACGATAGAGTCAGGTGGCACATGCCACCCACTCGGCCTCTTGAGGCGGCTGAGTCAGTGAGGAGCCAATGGAATCGGGTGGTGGATACCACCTGCATGACCTCTTGAGGTGGTGCGGTCAGCGAGGAGCTGAAGGAGTCCAATGATGGATGCCACCAGCACGACCTCTTGAGGTGGTAGGATCGGCGAGGATCCGAAGGATTTGGGTGGCGGAGGCCACCTGCGCGGCCACTTGAGGAGGCGGGATCAGAATGGAGCTGAAGGAGTCGGGTGGTGACTGCCTCCTGCGCGACCTCTTGAGGGGGCGGGATCGGTGATGAACCAAAGGATTCAGGTGGAGGAGGTCACCAGCACAGCCTCTTGAGGTGGCGGGACCAGCGAGGAGCCGAAGGAGTTAGGTGGTGGACTCCACCTGCGCGAACACTTGAGGAGGCGGAGTCAGCGAGTTGCTGATTTATTAGGGAGGCTGATGCCATCACCGCAGCCTCTTGATGCGGCAGAGTCGGTGAGGAGCCGATGGAGTCAGGTGGGGGAGGCCACCTACACGGCCTCTTGAGGCGGCGGAGTCGGCGAGGAGACGATGGAGTCGGGTGGCGGATGCCACCTACGTGGCATATTGAGGCATTGAAGTCCATGAGGATCTAAAAGAGTCGGGTGGAAAATGCCACCTTCACATCCTCTTTAGGCGGCGGAGTCAGCGAGGAGGCGAAGGAGTCGAGTGGAAAATTCCACTTCCATGGCCTCTTGAGCTGGCGGAGTTGGCGAGGAGCTGATGGAGTCAGGTGGCGGATGCCACCTACACGTCCTCTTAAGATGAAAAAGACGGGTGAGGAGCAGATGGATTCGGGTGGCGGATGACACCTGCGCGACCTCTTGAGGCGGCAGAGTCGGTGGGGAGCCAATAGAGTAGGGTGGAAGATGCCACCTGCACAGCCTCTTGAGGGAGTGGGAATGGAGAGGAGCCGATGGAGTCGTGTGGCTGATGCCACCTGAACGACCTCTTGAGGCGGCAGGATCAGCGAGGAGCCAATGGAGTCAGGTGGCTTATGCCACCTGCGGGCCTCTTGAGGCAGCAGAGTCGGCGAGGAGCCGATGGGGTCGGGGGGGGATGCTACCTGTGTGGACACTTTAGGTGGCAGAGTCAGTGAGGATCTGATGGACCATAGTCTTCACATACCCAACAGTACTCATCCTCTCGCATATGGGGGAGAGGGGATTCCAATGTGTGATGCCTCAATTTTCTCGACTGATTTGGGTCTACTCGCTATTGAAGGAGAAGAGATTCATGTCGGGTTCACCATTTATATTTTCGATGCTTTAGTCGGGGCATGAACATCTGTCACATAGAGGACGCGCAGCTATTGCCTCACATTCCCACTTTCCAAAGGTGGGTGGCATCCACTCCTTATTCAGGGATGTCTGCTCCATGATCGAAACAGGATGATGGGACGTCAGTTCTTCCTTCTGTGGATTCCTCTACAGAACTCGTCGCCTAGTCTGGGTCTCCCATATAGATTATGTTGTGGTTCATGAATCTAGTTCTTGGTGCCATATCTACATGGATTCTAGTTAATCACACTACTTCCGTCAGGACATTCCTTGGGGTCTGGAGATTGTAGCATCCTTCGGCCCGATAAGATGACAACATCTGGAAGGTCGGGGCATCTCTGGGTGCGTGTACATAAGAGAACCTATATTCATCCTCATAAGAGGAAATATCAAGAGTGTAGAACCTGAGGCATCGCACATCAGTCGTGGGGAGTCTTATGTCAAGGGCAATTCTTTGAGGATTTCCTCAGCGTCCCTTGTTTAAAATGGGGTACGCTGTGAGTTTAATGTCTTGTAGAGACGGTTATTCCAAAGGCATGTCTTCTGAGGTTTTCCTCAGGCATCTCATTATTATCATGAGGTAGGCCACAAGTTTAACGTCTTGTAGAGATATAATGGGGGTGATCAGAATGTTTCATCGAGATAGATCTGATTAGTACATCAAAAGGAGGGAACACCTAGAATATGGATGGATCAGAACGCCCAATGAGGATGGATCCGAGGTGGTGTACCACAAGGAGGGGAGATGTCACACCATAATGGATTATATGAACACCACTGAGGGAAGATCAGGGAGAGTGCACCCCAGAATGGGTAACACCAAGGTTTACCATTGGCTGTGATTGAACCTCATAGAGGTTTCCTACGTACCATGTGTAGACGACAGGGATCAAAACCAACTTATTTTTAAGGGGTGATGAATAGGGGTGTACACAAAGGACAACAACCCGGAGACATGCTGGGGATTATGCGTGGATAGCATCCCAATTACTGCTAGGAGAAGTGAGGAGGGTGGATGACATGATCCCACCGGTAAGTGGCGGCCTGGGTAAGAATCGGGATGGATGATGGATAATTGCATGGAGTGTAGAGGGAATGAAATGGGGCAGTCATGAAGGTGACGGTAGTGATGGGATTGTGCCTCGAAGAGACTTCCTACGTATCCCTGTGGCAGGGAATCAAAGTCCGCATAGTTTGGTGGGACGATGGGACACCTAAGGAGATGGCCCGTGAGAATGGACGCATGGATGGGACATAGAGGAAGTGGAACCTCCGGGTTGGGGAATGACCTTCCCAAGACACATAGGGTCTATGGAGAGATCAGGATGAGACATAAGTTATGGGATTGAACCTCATGGAGGCTTCTTACGTATCCACGTGGCAGGGAATCCAAGTCCGCGTAGTTCATCAGATGACGGATTTCCACCAAATGAGGTTGAGAAAAACTTACCACTAAATGATGTCACAATGGCTTACCACTAGATAAGGATGTCACTGGATTAACACTAAATCGGTTCGCAACGACTTAACGCTGGATGCAGTCGCAATGGCTTACCGCTGGATAAGGATGACAACTACTTACCGCTGAATGGGGGTTTCAATGGATTAATGCTAATTAAGTTCACAACAGCTTACCGCTGGACGAGGCTGTCAGTGGCTTACTGCTGAATGGAGTGACAATAGCATACCACAGAAGGTGGACCTGGGGTCCAATGGTTGTTGGGATTGAACCTCAGGGAGTCTTCCTACGTACCATGCCTTGACATGGATCAAAGAACTCATAGTTTCAGATGGTGTGGGGCTTAAACTCTAGGCTGCCCAAAGATGTTGGTGGACCGACGTGAAGGGGGTCAGGACAACCAATGGGTGGTGGGCGTAAACCACATGGAGGCTTCCTACGTACAATGGCTTGACATTGATCAACGACAACATAGTTTAAAATGGAAAAGGGTCTTGACCCACAGACATGGAGACACTTGGGGCCAATGGTTATGGGGCTTGAACCTCGTGGAGGCTTCCTACGTACCATGCATTTACATGTATCAAAGTCCCTATAGTTCGGGTGGTGTCGGTGAACAGACGTGAAGGGACCAGGGGTCTAAGAGGGCTTGAACCTCATGGAGGCTTCTTATGAACCATGCCTTGACATGGATCAAAGTCCCCGTAGTTTGGGTGATGGGTTGGGGCTTGCTCTCTAGGTTTCCCAGTGTTGGTGAACTGATGTGAAGGGAGCCGGAGCAACCAACGGGTAGTGGTCTTGAACCTCAGGGAGGCTTCTTAAGTACCATGACTTGACATGGATCAAAGTCCCTATAGACCGGGTTGGATGTTTGGGGATTACACTCTAGGTTGTCCAGGGTGTGTCAGGAGTCAGTGAAGCAACGTGAATAAGGACCAGGGGTCTAGGTGGATTGTGGGTTTGGACCTCGTGGAGGTTTTCTACATACCCTGTCTTGGCTAGGATCAAAGACCACATAGTTCAAATTGAAAATGGGCTGTTGAACTGGCACGAAGGGGTGTTGGAACAACTGGGTGGTGGGCTTGAACCTCAGGGAAGCTTCCTACGTACCTTGCCTTGACAAGGATCAAAGGCCACGTAGTTCAGATGGTGTGGGGCTTACACTCTAGGCTGCCCAATTGTTTGGGGCTTGAACCTCATGGAGGATTTTTACGTACCATGCCTTGGCTTCACTAGTTCAAAAAATGTTTTTTACATCACCATTTTTTACATCAGTTATATATAACCGACCTAAAAACTTGTGTTATGTGGGTTTTTAAGTCGGTTATTTTATAACTGATGTAAAAAATACTGAGAATAAATTTTTTACGTCCGTTATTTGATAACCGATGTAAAAAATAAGGTATCTAACAAAATTTTTTACATCATTCATAAAAAATCCGACCTAAAAAAGAAGGCATCTGAGGCCTTTTTAATGTTGGTTATTTGATAACCGACGTAAAAACCCAACCCCAAGAAATTTTACATCGGTTATATTATAAACGACGTAAAAAACTAACACATGGTAGTTTCTACGTCAGTTATAAAATAAGTGATGTAAAAACTGTGGTTTCTAATGAGTTTTTTACATCGGTTATAGAATAACCGACGTAAAAAACCAACACCAGGATTTTTTTACGTCGGTTATTTTATAACCAACGTAAAAATTGCATAATATGATACATTAATAACATTGGTTATTATAATAACCGACGTTATAAATGTAATAAAAATAGTTTATAATGTCGGTTATTAAATAACCGTCATTATAAAACATTTAGAAAATTTATCACGCCCTGTGGATTGTCATTTCTAATTTTTCGATCGACAGACCTGCGACTCGCCCCTCTCGCGTGGAAAACCTAGAATCGACTATTTGATCTCGTTTCGTTAAACTCATTTTTTCATCATCATTTATCTTAATTAATCTCCTCGGATCTATCATCTCCACTCACAACACATAGCTAAGCCTCCCACGACTTTATGTCGTTCATTTTTTTCCTGGATAGTCTATATTTACGTTTTGGGATTTTTTTTGTTTAAACTGGTTAAGAATCTTCTATTTCGAACCCTCTTACCTCATTCATCCATCATCATCAAATTTATTATCACCAGATCTATTAGATCGACTCGCAGTATTCAAGTAAGCCTCACCTACTTCTATTTCGTTTGTTTTTGTTTCGCGGATGCCCTACATTTATGGTAATATTTTTTGTTATTGAAAACTAATAATATCATTCACCTATATTACTACAATTCATATCTAAACCATTGTAATACAACCATTCCGTGAACCAGTGTGATTTATTTTATATGTATATATTGTTTTTCATGGTTAAATGTTTGTTTTGGATCCTTGGTTGTTTCTATTTTGGGTATCACTTTTTGTTGTTCCATAAATTATTTACGTCGCTTATTTTCGTGGACTATTATAAGTCTTCATATGCTATTAAAAACCAATTCATTGAACAATAGATAATTTTAAACTAGTAGGAGATAAAGTCCATGGTTCTCATTTTGAATAATGTCATGACAGCAAAACTGGTACCTTGAGGTTAAAATCCCTAGATATGCCAAAACATGTAGCTTGAGGTTGAAATTCCATGGTTCAAGGGGGGTTGTCCAGAGAGTTGGGGGCTGTCCAGGGGGTTGGGGGCTGTCCATGGGCATGGGGGTTGTCCAAAGTGTTGTGGGCTGTCCAGGGTTTCCCTGAAGGTGGGGGGGGGGCGGTCCAAGGGGGTGGGGGTGTCGAAGGGGGTGGGGTCTGTCTAAGGGGGTTGGTGGGGGGTGTCCAAGGGGTGGGGCATGTCCAGTGGGTTTGCGAGGTTGTCCGGGGGTGGGGGATGTTCAGAGGGTTGGGGGGGTCCAGGAGGCGTGGGGGTGTGCAAGGGGGTGGGGGTGCTGTCCACAGGGGTGGGGGGATGTCCAAGGGTGGGGGATATCCAGAGGGGTGGTGGGCTGTCCAAGGGGTGGTGGTGTTTAGAGGGGTGGGGGCTATCCAAGGGGGTGGTGGTGTCCAGGAGGTGTTCAAGGGGGTGGGGGAGGTGTCCAGATGGTTCAGGGGGCTTTCCAGAGGGTTGGGGGTGTCTATGGATGTGGGGGGGGGGCAGTCCAGGGGTGTGTGTGTGGGTGGGGATCCAAGGGGGGTGGGGTGTCTAAGGGGGTGGGGGCCTGTCCATTGGGTTTGGGGGTTGTCCGGGGGGGGCTTTCCAGAGGGATAGGGGGAGTCCAGGGGGGATTCCAAGGGGGTAGGAGGTGGGTGGTGGTGTCCAGGAGGGGTGGGGGTCTCCAGGAGGGGTGGGGAGTCCAGGGGGGGGGCTTTCTAGGGGGTGGGGTGGTGTCCTGGGGGGTGGGGGATTTCAAATGGTGTGGTGGTGTCCAGGGGTTGTCCAAGGGGGTGGGGGGTGGTGTCCCGGGGGTGGGGGATGTCCATGGGGGTGGTGGTGTCCATGGGGTGTCTAAGGGGGTGGGGTACAAGGGTCAGTTCAGATTGCCAATGGCATCGTGGTTTGTGAGATTATGACATAATGATTGTATTGTTTCATGGATATTAGTGTTGCAATATGATTCTATTTGGTTATATATATTTTGACCAGTCATCGAATATGAGAAAATTATGTGTTATGGGGGAGACCATGTCATGTTTTTCAAATAAGCGTAGTTATCCCGACCCCATTGTGCCCTGATGATTGGCTTTACATTGTGATTTTCTCCATCCGAGTTTTTATTTTAAATTTGATTTGATTCGCAGGTTTACTCCATTTTATCCCATTTTCTATCAACCAATGGAGGCCCCATTGTTTTTTGGATTCCATGGAATTTAAAACTGCTATATACAACTATATTTTCTTTTTAATATCATATTTAAGCATATTTTTTTAAATACACATATATTTGATTTATATTTCAATTTTTTACATTCAAATTATGATTTTTTTCATATAAACATATATTTGTCTTATCTTAAAATGATATATAATTTTGATATTTTTCATAGGTAATAATGATTCGAAGATGGATTACAGAACATCAAATGAGTAATGAATATGTGGAAGGTGTTGATGCCTTTTTGGAATTTTCTAAACAAAATTTTCCAAGTTGTGACATTTGTTTCGGTCCATGCTTGAAATGTTTGAATATGAAGATGTTGAAAAGTAGATAGATAAAAGAACATATGATTTGTAATTGTTTTAATATGAGTTACAAACCATGGATTTGGTGTGGTGAAACTGGACGGAATTTCACTAATGATGATGATTCACAAGATGGTAACTCCGATGGAATTGAAGAAATGATTCATGATATTTAAGTAGAACAAATTGAGATAGAATAGACAGTAGCATGTCTATATGGTGATGCTAAAAAACCATTATATCCATGTTGTACAGATTTTATGGTTTTTTTCAGTGGTGTTAATATTGATTATCCTGATGGAGAAACATGGATGGAGTGACAAAAGTTTTACAGAGCTGCTACAATTGATGAAAGACATTCTTCCAAAAGATAACGATCTTAGAGATTCACATTATATGGCCAAAAAAATATTATGGCTGATGGGATTGGGAATCCAGAAAATACATGCTTGTCCGAATGATTGTATGATATATAGGACGGAATATGAGTTTCTGTTAGAGTGTCCTAAATGTGGGACATCAAGGTATAAGGTGAAAGAAAAATCACAGGCTGATGTTGAGATTACAAAGATCCCGTAAAAGGTATTTTGTTATCTTACTATAATTCTTCATTTCAAATGTTTATTTGATAATTCACATGAAGCCAAAAGGTTAAGATGGCATGCTGATGAGCAGTTATGTGATGAAAAAATACTTCATCCAGTTGATTATCCACAATGGAAGAAAATTGATGAGCAATATTCTACATTTGGAACTGAAATTAAGAAATCTCAAACTAGGGTTGTGCACAGATGGAATGAATCCATACCGAACCCTCAGTAGCACACATAGTTCGTGGCCTGTTATATTGGTAATTTACATCCTCTCTCCTGATGTTTTTTTGAAGCACAAATATTTCATGTTGAGTATAATGATCTCTAGTCCGAAGCAACCTGGCAATGATATTGATGTTTACTTTTCACCGTTGATTGATGATTTGAAACTTTTATGGGCGGATGGTATTAGGGTGTATGATTCTTATAAAAATGGAATATGTTCAACAACATACAGTTCTTTTGTTCACTATAAATGACTTCCCAGCATAGGGAAATTTGTCTGGATAGTGTGTTAAAGGGAATAAAGAATGTCCAATTTGCGAACAACATACATCATATTGTCAATTGCATCATGGGGGGGGGACAGTGTACATGGGTCATCAAAAGGTTATTCCTATGGATCACAGTAATAGAATACTAAAAAATCATTCAATGGATCACAAATATTTTATATTGCTCCAAAACCTTAATCCCCTGATCTGTATTTTGAGAGGGTGAAAAACCATGATGTGAAATTGGGAAAGACATAGAAATCTTTTAATGATAGACATATTCAGAAGAAAAGGTCAATATTTTTTGAGCTACCATATTGGAGATATCATGATGGTAAAATTAATATTGATGTCAGGCACGTGGTGAAGAATATATGTGATTGTTTTATTGGAACATTATTAGATATTAAAGGAAAGACAATAGATGGATTGAATGCTAGATTAGACTTACTATCAATGGGAATATGTTTGGAGTTAGATTCCACCTCTAATGGAAGACGCTCATTTCATCCATGATCTTGTCATAGATTATCAAAGAGGGAGAAAATTAGCTTTTTTCTGTGACTTCATGATATCAAAGTGCCTCAAGGTTATTATTCAAATGTAAAAAATTTTATCACTTTGATGGACTTGACGTTGATAGGTATGAAATCTCTTGATTGTAACGTCATGATGCAACAACTTCTACCAGTTGCATTGTGTGGAATATTTCCCATCCATGTCAGAAAGACTATAACAAATTTGTGTTATTTTTTCTATTCAATTTGTAATAAGGATATTGATGTGAATTATTTGAACATTTTGGAAAAGGATGCAATTTTTATACATTGTGAATTGGAAATGTATTTTCCTCCAATTTTTTTTGATTTAATGGTGCATTTAATGATTCAACTGGTTCAAGAAATAAAGCTTTATGGACCTTTATATCTTTTTCGGATGTATCCTTTTGAATGTTATATTAATATATAGAAGGGGTATGTTAAGAATCAATATCGACATGAAGCCTCCATTATGCGAAAGTATATTTCTGAGGAGATTTCATAGTTTTTTACGAGCTACATGGCTATGGCGTAACACATAGTTTTGCCTCCATCTCTCCATGAACAAGTTAATAGTGAGGGAAAGGGGTTTCATGGATTGAAATTCAATTTTTTTTTAGCTGAACAGATTAAGAAGTTAGAATCATACATATTGAATAACAAAGTTTATTCTCAACCATATATCACATTTCATATTAATGAGTTGAAACAATGTCATCCAAATAAGAAAGAAATGTGGATTTTGAATGGGCACAACAGAATATTTTTATCAGGGTTTAAAAATAACTATTTTGGTAGATCAGATGTATAAGAGACATTAAAATGGATAGTGGGTGGTCCATGTTTATGTGTGATAACATGGTCTCGTTATGACATTAATGGCTATACATTTTATATGAAAGATCATGACAACAGAAGTGCAGTTCAGAATAGTGGTGTATTGGTGTTTGTAGAAGCAATGAATTTTTCAAGTTCTAATGACAAAAACCCACTTTCTACATTAAGTACATTTTATGGAGTTATTGAAGACATTTGGGAGGTTGATTACATTAAAATTAATGTTCCTGTTTTTAACTATAAATGGTTTATCAGTAACAACAGTGTCAGACACGATAAATTTGGAATGACACTTGTTAATATGAATAGATTGGAAGACACATCTAATTATTTTATAATGGAAAAACAAGAAAAAAATTTCGATGTAGTAGATCAATCAGGTATTCAGTGGGCTGTTGTTTTACAAGTGAAAAAACAATATGTTGGTGAGGATGAACTTGATGAAGATGCTGATTTATGTGAGATCCCAATTTCCATGGAAATATTAACAGAACATAATGATGAGTATGTTGAATACATGGTTTGTTCCATAAGGAACGATCATGATGAAGGAATTTGGGAAGACAATCCATTTGTGCATTCCTAAAATTATAGGTAACATTTGTATATTTCTTGATTACATTTATTTTCGTAATAAAATGTTAGATATTGTATGTTTTTTCATTATTAAAACATGTATTAAAACAAAATAAGTAGATGTTTTTTTTTGTTTTTTTTTTGTTTAATTTACATTATCATGTTTACCATTACATAAAATATATATCTATTATTTTTTCCTATGAAAATTACTTTACCACGTTTACCAGGTTTTACATGTTTACCATTTTTACCATATTTACCATCTTTACCATCTTTACCATTGTTTAACATTCTTACCATATTAACAATTCTTACTATTACATAACTTTGTACAATTTTCTATTATCTGATTATAGTAGAATTGAAATATTTGAATTTGTATATTTTTGAACTATTATTTGTTTTCTTTTTTTTTATTTGAAGGATAATGACAGATCAATTATTTGATCAACCACATCCTTCTGGAGATGCGCATATTGGTCATATCTCCGGGGAGGAACATTCACTTGCTCCTCTTGATGTTTCCCAATCTTCCTCATGTTATCCTATTATGACAAAGAGTTCAAGAGTTGGCAAACGTGGGCGCACACGTTTACAAAAATTATCACGTTCCCATATGCAGGATCAGAGGATACTCATTGAGTTTGATTAGGATGACATTCCTAGAGGTCGAAATGAAAAATATTTTAAGAGTTTTGTATCAACTCAGGGTAAGATAAAAGATAGCATTTTCTATAATAACTAGATAAGTGTGGATAAAGAAATAATCTCTATGATGTTGGAGATTATTTTGGTAAGATATTTTGTTATTGTTTTCTTATACTTTAAATTATTCTACTATATATAATATGTTTAACCTCTTCTTTATCAGATGAAATTTGATATTCCTGACACTAGAGGAGTAAGGAAGAAATTCTTATCGATGGATTCCAGGAGATGGCGGTATTTTAAATCAACCCTCTCATTTGATTTCATTTTTTGTCATAGGAGTCATGGAAGTCCATGACGTATATATCCCTTTCTAGATGAAGACACATGGAGAACATTTGTTGAAAGTATAAGAAAAGAGTCTTTTTTTGGTTAGGGCAGTGTAATCTTTTATAATCTTTCTTATATAAATGATATTATTAATGTTTTGTTAATGATTTCAAATTCTAAAATTATAGAAAACCGGGAATTCTCATCAGGAGATCCAATCTAAAAATGTATACCCTCATAGTTTATCTCGGGGAGGGTATGCATTTTTGGAAGAAAAAATGATGGCAGAAAAAGTACAAAAACTAAGAGGTGAGTCTTCATGATCTGGATAGGTGGCCCCTCCATCCCCTCTATCTAGACATGAAATATGGGAGAGAGCTCGGATGGGAAAAAAGGACAATATCTCTCAGAATAATTGATAATCATTGCTGAGAGGATTGTAAGATATCTATTCTATTTACTTAAGTTATCCATTTTATGCATATAATTTCAATAATTACAGAAATGATCAATTAATTAATACTGGACTCTCTTGAGGAGCAGAGCTCACAGGGGGTATTTACAGCTGCGGGGAGGAAAAATATTTTATCAATAGCATTGGGAAAGCCCGAACATCTTGGTCGTGTACGAGGATATCTGGCAGTTGTATCAGTATGAAAAGTGTTGCCACGTTCTTCAACTTCTAACATTGAAGGTGTTTATAAAAAAAATAGAATCTTTGGAGGCTGATGTTCATAATATTAATGCGACGATGGAGGAAAATATTAGAGTGTCAGTACAGTCTATGTTTGCAGACATGCAATGACAATTTCAGACTACAACTCCCACTTCTCCACCTCCCCCTGTAGACCCCATTATTTATCCTCCACCTCCCCCAGTAGCTCCCACTCCCCCACCTCAGTCTGTGGACCCCATATTTTTTCCTACTCCTCAGCCGCATCATCCTACTTATTGCGAGTTGTATGTTGATGGTCCTCGACATCATAAAGATGCATCTGGGTTGGTATATTGTATAGGAGATACAGTTCATCATCAACAATTAGAGGTAGAGAATCGGAGGGTCACAGTACATGAAATTATAGATAGATCAGCTCGAGTACCATTATCTACAGATGATGTTATGACATTTGGACAATGTATCAGCCCTTTGTTAATTTGGCCATCCATAATTCTTTGAATCATTACCATATAGGTATGTATGTTATATCTTCTATTTTATTTTTTTATTAAAGTTGTTTTATCATTTGAAAACTAATATATTTTTCTATTTATTTTTACTGGAATATTTCCAAGTTAAAGAAATACTGCATAGACAACAATAATGACATATGGCTATGGCATCATATATGGATTCAAGTAGTCTTGACAGATTGTCAAGATATTCAAATTTGTTGGCAGGTCATTTTGAGTTTCCAATGGAAGCTCATGTTTGGGGACGTGCAATAACTGTCGGGATTGTGAAAACTGATATGATGGAGCTTGTTACAGGATGTAATTTGGGCATCAACGTGGTGAAATTTTTTTCCATGTAAGTCTTAATTCCTTTTCCCTACATTATATTTATTAAAAATGTATACTTTTGTATATTTTTTATTAGGTATCTTTATAACATTTGTGAGAAGAATTATCGGACAGATGTATATGGAATCATGGACCCGAAATTTATTTCCCCGGAAGCATTTTCATTGGATGAGGAACAAAGAATTCTTTATATTACTGAAATACTTGAACAAAATACAGTCACACAATGTAGGATAATGGCTTTTTGTGAGAGGTATGAAACACATCTCTCTCAAAGAGTTCATTGTCTTTTATCATAAAAACCACTAACCTTAAATTTTTATTTATCAGTCATCATTGGATGTTAAGGGTTTTTTTCCCAACGGAGAAAACACTTTATTGGATATTATCTAACTTTGATGATGTGTGGGAAAGTTTTAAGAAAATGTTGGAAATGTAAGTTTAAATATCTAAATAGTTTTATATATTATAATGAATTTTAAATTTACCCTATTCGTATTATTTTCTAATAGGGGATGGTTCTACTTTCCAAAAAACAAAAAGAAAAGGAGTGCGAAGATCAAATATTTAAATGTGAAGGTAAATATCCATTTATAATATGTACTTTTTTATTTATTACATAAAAATAATATATTGAATTTACACTCATTCAAACTGAATTTTCATGAACAACAATGTGTCATCGAATGCAGATATTATATCTTAATATTTATGTATGAAATAAGAAAAACTGGGACAGTTGTGATCTTTGATCTGGTATGATTTCCTTTTAAGAAATTCCATAATATTTCAATTTGATTTAATAATTATACACATTAACTACTATCATTTTAATTTGTAGCTATTTGATGACCCTCGACCCTATACTGCTCAAGACATCAAACACTTACAAGTGTAGTGGTCAAATTATTTTACAGGTTTGATTGAATTTTAGTTGTTTGTAGTGTAAAATGTAATTTTGAATATTGTCGTTTTAATTGTGTATTTGGTAGTCGATTAGGTTGGATTTAGTTTTTTTGAAGTTGATAGTGTATGTTTTTAATGCTATATATGTGAATGTTTAATTTTTCTTGACTTCTTGTTCTGGTCTACTTATGATGGTTTTTAGGGTATGGATTTGGGTCTGGGGGGAGGGGTTCCAAGGGTGTGGGGGGGTGTTCATGGGTGTGGGAGGGATGTACGGTGGGGTGGGGGGGGGGGGGTCCTGGGTGTCCATGAGGGTGGGGGGGGGGGTTCAGGGGGGTGGGAGCATGTCCAGGAGGGTGGAAGTGTTGTCTAGGGGAGTGGGAGGCTGTCCAGGGGGTGTCTAGGGGTATGGGGGTGTCCTGTGGGTGAGGGGGGTTCCCAGGGGTGTGGGAGGGATTTCAAGTGGGGTGGGGTGGGGGTGGGGGTCCAGGGTGTCCATGGGAATGGGGTGGGGGTTCAGGGGTGGGAGAGGAGGTGCCACCATCCCTAGGGGCTGAATGCCGCTGAAAGGTACTAATCACTCCCACATGTGAAACATTTTGAGAGGTCAAGCTTTGCATGTGGGAGTGATGAGTACCTTACAGCGGCGTGACCCCCTAGGGGGTGTCTAGGTCAGTGGGGGGGGTATCTAGGGGCTTTCCATGAGGGTGGGGGTGTCCCGGAGGGTGGGGGATGTCCCGGGGGTGGGGGTAGTCCAGGGGTGTGGGGGTGTCCAGGAGGGTGGGGGTTGTCTAGGGGTGTGGGGGCTGTCCAGGGGTGGCGGGGAAGTCCAGGGGTAAGGGTGTGTCCTGGAGGGTGGGGGTTGTCTAGGGGTGTTGGGGGATGTCCAGGTGGTGGGGGGGAAGTCCAGGGGTGTTGGGGGTGTCCAGGGGTGAGGTGGGGGCTGTCCAGTCAAGTGAGGGGTTCTGGTCTGTTATTGGTAACGTTTTGGCCTATTTTAGGGGCGTGGGAGGATTTTTCGGGGGTGTGGGAGTGTTTTCCAGGGGGTGGGGATATACAGGAGGGTGTGGGTATGTCCAGGGGGTGGTAGTAATGTCTAGGGGTGTGGGGGTGTCCATGGGTGTGGTGGAGGTAGTCCAGTGGGATGAGGCGGTTCTGGTATATTTTTGGTAACTTTTGGTCTGTTTCAGGGGTGTGAGAGGGCTGTCTAGGGGTGTGGGAGTGTTGTCCAGGGGGTGGGGGTATGCAAGAGTGTGGGGGGGGGGGGGGGGGGGGTTGTCCTGTGGTGTGGGGGGATATCCAAAGGGTGGTGGGGATGTCCAGGGGTGTGGGGGGGGGGGGGGCTGTCCAGGGGGTCGGGGGGCTGTCCAGGGGTTGGGGGGTGTCCAGGGGTGTGGTGGGGGCTATCCAGTGGGGTGACGGGTCTTTCCAGGGGGTGGTGGGGCAGTCTAGGAGGGGGGGGGGATTGTCCAGGGGTGTAGGGGCAGTCCAGGGGGTGGTGGGGAAGTCCAGGGGTGGGGGTGTCCAGGAGGGTGGGGGTTATCCAGGGGTGTTAGTGGATGTCCATGGGTGGGTGGTAGTCTGCGAGTGTGGGGGTGTCCAGGGGGAGGTGGGGGCTGTCCAGTCAGGTGAGGGGGTTCTGGTCTGTTTTTGGAAACATTGTGGTCTGTTTCAGGGGTGTGGGATGGCTGTCCAGGTGTGTGGGAGTGCTTTCCGAGGGGTGGGGTTATAGAGGAGGGTGGGGGATGTCCAGGGGTGGTGGTGATGTCTAGGTGTGTGTGTGGGTGGGGTGTCTAGGGGTGTGGTGGGGGAACTCCAATGGGGTGCGGGTGTTCTAGTATGTTTTTGGTAACTTTTTGGTCTATTTCTGGGGTGTGGGAGGGTTGTCCAGGGGTGTGGCAGTGCTGTCTAGGGGGTGGGGTTATACATGAGGGTGGGGGTTGTCCAGGGTTGTGTGGGGATGTACAGGGGGTGGTGGGGATTTCCAGGGGTGCTTGGGGCTATATAGGGGGTCTGGGGGGCAGTCCAAGGGTGTGGGGGGTGTCCAGGGGTGTGGTGGGGGATGTCCAATGGGGCTAGGGGCTGTCCAGGGGTGGTGGGGGGCTGTCCAGTGGGGTATGTTTTAAATGTTATCAATGTAAATTCTTAATTTTTCTTTGGTTCTTGTTTTGGTCTACTTCTATTTTTCTGGTATGAATTCTTGGTTTGGTTTCTGTTTGTTTCTGGGGAGAGCATAAGACTGTTTTCTATTTTAAAAAAATTGGTTTTCCATGTCGATTATTTTATAACCGACATGATAAAGGAATGGGTAAGGGTTTATCAAGTCGGTTATTTGAATAACCAACGTGATAAACACCTTTGGAATGGGTTTTCACGTCGTTTATGAAATAACCAACATGATAAACACCCCCCGAACTGGTTTATCACATCTGTTATATATTAACTGACATGATAAACCCTCCCCCTTGTTTTTTGCATCAATTATTTAATAACCGACATGATAAAGGCCTGATAAATGGTTTATCATGTCGGCTATTATATAACCGACGTGAAAAACCATTTCCTAGTGGTTTATCACGTCAGTTATTTAATAACTGACATGATAAGGATGCCCCACACTGGTTTATCACGTTAGTTATATGATAAACGATGTGATAAACCATCCCTCTAGTTTATCACATCGGTTATTTAATAACTGATGTGATAAACACCCCCACGCACTAGTTTATCATGTTGGTTATATAATTACCGATGTTATATACCATCCCCCCTTGTTTTTCACATCGGTTATTTAATAACCAACGTGATAAACCCCACGATGTTATTTTTTATACGTCGGTTTTTTAATAAACTACTTAAAAAACAATATTTATAACATTATCCATTTTAATGTCGGCCAAAAATCGAAGTAAAAATGAAAAATAAATGACGTAAAAAACAATTTTTTCACTACTTCCTGGAACAATGTCCACATTGTTCAGATGGTGTTGGTGAATAGATGTAAAGGGACCAGGGGTCCAGGTGGGCTTGAACCTTGTGGATTCTTCCTATGTACCATGCCTTGACATGGATCAAAGACCACATAGTTCATAATGGTATCAGGGAAACGACATGAAAGGACCAGGGGTCCAGGTGGGAATGAATCCTGTGGAGGCTTCCTACGAACCATGCCATGACATGGATCAAAGTCCTCATATTTCGGGTGGTGTCGGTGAATCGACATGAAGGGACCAAGGTTCCAGGTGGGCTTGAACCTCTTGGAGGCTTCCTACGTATCATGCCTTGATATGGATAAAAGTCCCCGTAGTTCAGGATGGTGTGGGGCTTACACTCTAGGGTGCCCAAGGTTTTTTTCATGATCGATGATTTCTCTAAGCCCAAGTGATTCATGCTTTCTGGGAGAAACAGGAGACAACAAAGACCTGATGATCACATTGAAAATGGTGCGTCAGTGATAAGTGGAGTGGGGCTTACGCTCTGGGCAGCCCAAAGAGGAAACTTGGGCTTATGCGTGGTTAGCAGCCTGAGGTGAATGATATTGGGACTTACTCCATGATGGAGTCCCGAGAAGAATGGGGCTTACAAAAGTTAGTGGCCCAGGTTTTTCCATGGAGCGGTAATGGTGGATGGTGCTTACGCAAAGAAGCTGCTCAGGTGCCACTATGGAGAGTCAATGGGGAATGGGGCTTAAGCACGTAAGCTGCCTGGGTGCCACTATGGAGTTGAAATGGTGAATGGGGTTTAAGAAAAGAAGCTTTCCGGGTGCCGCTATGGAGCAGAAATGGTGAATGGGGATTAGCAAGGAAGATGCCTGTAATGTAATCCTCAGGTATGGCTATGAGGGCATCCCAACCCACTGGTGGGTTGTGGTATACGATTCTACACCTATGCGCTAGTGCACAAGTTGGAAAACTCCAAGGGAACTGGAATCAATCTGAACAAAGGGAGATGAAAAGTATGAATCACATTCCTGACATTAGGAATGTGGTGAGGGTGGCATGGTGATGAAGGATAAATGTTGACAATGTTCAAAACACAACATCCATATCACAATAGCCTGAAACGGGGACAAACAAATGAGGGTCGACTGCTGACCATGTTAGAAACATAGGATCTGACTCGAAGTGTTGTCTGAAGTCTTCCGCGACATTGGCCCAGGACGGTAGGTGAGCCGATGCAGCATGGGACTAGGCCGTTAGGGGGTCCCTTCAGACTTTAAATAGGATGGAGATCCAAATGATGGACATGAAAAGCATGAGGTGGGGTAAAGGAATGTTTGAATGGATTCCAACGCTCAAGAAATTATGCCATTGTAATCATGGAATTAGGAATCTTATGCTTGGAGCATAAGGCATCTCTTGTTTGGAGCAAGAGGCATCCTATGTTTGGAACATAGGGAGAACTGCAGTTTATAGACATATAGAGAGGACTATTTCCATATTATTCTTAGAGCATAAGGCATCTCTTGTTAAGATAAAGAGGCATCCTAGGTTTGGGACATAAGTATTACTACATTTTAAAGTCATGTACATAAGACTGTTGGCATCTTATGCTTGGTGCATAAAGAATCTCTTTTTAGGAGAAAGAGGCATCATATGTTTGGGAAACAAGGATTACTACAGTTTAAAGTAATGTAGATAGGACTACTAGTATCTCATGCTTGGAACATAAGGAATCTCTTGTTTGGAGAAAGAGGCATCTTATGTTTGGAATATAGGGATCAGTATAGTTTAAAGTCATGTAGAGAGGACTATTGGCCTCTCATGCTTGGAGAATAAGGAATATCTTGTTTGTAGAAAGAGGTATCCTATGTTTGGAACATAGGGATCACTATAGTTTATAGTCATGCAGAGAGGACTATTGGAATCTTATGCTTGGAGAATAAGGAATCTATTATTTAGAGAAAGAGGCATCCTATGTTTGTAAAATAGGGAAGACTACAGTTTTAGTCACGTATAAAAGACTATTGGCATCTCATGCTTAGAGCACAAGGCTCTTCTTTTTTGGAGCAAGAGGAATCCTATTTTTGGCACCTAGGGAGTACTGTAGTTTATAGTCATGTAGATAGGACTATTGGAATCTCATGCTTTGAGAATAAGGAATATATTGTATTAGAAAAAAGGAATCCTATATTTAATATATAAGGATTAGTACAGTTTAAAGTCATGTAGATAGGACTACTGGCATCTTATGCTAGGAGAATAAGTCATATCTCTTATTGGGCAAGAGGCATCCTATATTGATCATATAGGGATTACTACAGTTTAGGGTCATGTTGATCGGACTATTGGCATCTCATGCTATGACCATAAGGCATCACTCATATTGAGCTAGAGACATCCTATATTTGTCATATAGGGTTCACTACAGTTTAAAGTCATATAGGCCAGACTATTAGGCATAAGGTGCCTAGGAATGGATGGTGTTGGGTCTTACATGGGGGGCGTCCCATTCTGGCTCAACCTGGAATATGAGCCAAGTGATTGGGTTTGGAGGATTTGCATACGGAATAGTTCGACTCAAGGTACTCGGGTAATTGGTGATGAGAATCTCAACTCAAGACATCGAAATGAAAGTAAGAAGAATATGTCGAGTCAAGGTGTTTTAGGGTGTGTGGAGGAGTATCTCAATTCATGGTATTCCATAGGTGGAAGGTGGGTGCGCATAAGGCCACAATTAAAAATCCCTACCTCTCGACCCGAAAAGTTCATGGTGCAACTCTCCATTTTTCATGGGGGACACTGACGGTAGAAAAGGGATCGGCCCGGAGGGTGGGAACACAGCTCGACACAGACCCCGTGCAGGGGTGCGGGGGCACAACCCCGCGGTATGGACCAGTCGGTGAGAAGGTAGGAGACTCGTAAAGGATCGGTCTTTGAGAAGTAGCATCGCAGAGCAAAAGGGCTCGAGTAGCATGGTGTCTCGCGACGCATAGCCTCACAGAGCATAGAATCGCGTAGCATGGACTCGCGGAGGATGGGATCGCGGAGCAGCATCGCGAAGCATCGACTCACGGAGCATGGGCTCCTGGAGTAGCATCGCGGAGCATGGACTCATGGATCATGGGCTCTCGGAGCTGCATCGGGAAGGAAGCTGCTCGCGGAGCCTGGCCTCGTGAAGCCACATTGCGAAGGAAAGCGGAGCTCCGAAAACTGGTAGATCGGCCGCCTAAGGGGCGAAGTGGCCTTCCAAGTGGCGGAGTGGCCGTCCAAGGGGTGGAGTGGTTGTCCAAGAGGAGGAGTGTCCATCTAGATAATGGGGGTGAGCTGGGTATTTATAGGTAAGGGGTGTCGTGAAACAGAGCTCGCTCGGCGTGAAGACGGAGCTTGCTCCGCACTGGGTTCACGAACGTCAAAGGGGTTCGAGGATCATCCTGCCTCCTTTCTTCATGGGGCGTTCGCGAACATCAAAGGAGTTCATAGATCATCCCACCTCTTTTCATCATGGTGTGTTCACGAACATAAAATTGATTCACGGAGTATCCCGCCTCATTACTTCATGGCGGTGCTCCACGATCCCAGAGGGGGCTTTGCGAACCAGTTTTCCATCCCAACTTCAAATCTCCGTAACTCCTAATCTGTAACTCTGTTCGGGCCCTACAAGCTACCAAATCGAAGCTAGAAAAATGGGCTACGATCCTGGATTGAATATGGAAGAATTTGGAAAATTTTGGGATGAGTTATACAGTTCCAACAATTATGATTATGGATATGATATAACTATAAACTATGTGTTAGAACAATAAAATTTCCAATAGAACATTCATGAGAAAGAAATGAAATTGACTCAATTTCCAGTCATTAGGATAAACATATTCCTCCTTGACTATATAAAGATAATATAATGGGTGTTTTGAATCTTTATAATATTCTGTTCTATTTAAAATTATTTTATTTTTATTTTTAATTGATTTACATTATTGAGACATTTATTAATCCCAACATTTATGTTATAATAATTTAAACGGTTTATTTAAAATTCTCATTCTAATTGAAATTGTTAATTCTAGAATACTAGTTAAAGGAAATAACATGAACATTTCCTAATAAACCTATTTATATTTTAAAAAAAATTGGAATTGATGAAATTTAAATTTAATATTACCAATTTTTTAAATCTTTTGTATATAAATTGTTTTTGAGGATGTTTTCAAGAAAATCATATTTCATTTAAATTTTCATTGAGAAATATGTTTTCATCTGAAACAATGATTTGGAAAAAATATACCAATTTTATTTTAAAATTTATAAAATAAATTATAAATGTAATTATAATCCATTTTCACTCATTAAAATATTTTTTTCAACGTAATCTTATGACATTTTCAAAACAAATTTCCTTTTTATAGAATATATTAAGGAAATCATATAGTCATTTTCTAAAAATCTATTAAATTTTTTTTACTATTAAAAAATAATGTCAGTTTAAATTTTATCTTATATACCCCATTATCCACCCTAATGACCATATCTTCCATTACACTTAGATTGAATTCTATTATAGAAATTTTAGTAGATATTTCTTTTAATAATGATTTTTAAATAAAAGTATTTTCAAAAAGATTATTAAAATAAAAATTATATTTTCCTCAATAATGTTTTTTAAGATAATTTTTTGTTATTTATATTCATAAATAAAAACAATCATTTATAACTACTCCTATGGGAACAAGTTAACACTATACATATAATTCCTTTGGGTGGTTTATGATTATTTTTTCCAAGGATAGTGTTTTCATTCACATCCTTGTTAATTTTTTATCCAATAACATCCCCCTGAAATATTCACATTTATGTGATAATTATGAAAATAAATAAATGACACATATCAAAATTATTTTATCATGGATTTACTTTCCTCTTAAATAGTATACCATTTTTACATATGGAAGCTACTTTGAATGTAATTTGATTAAATGGTGAAAAAGATAAATATATTTCATTTAATCAATAAGTAATTTTATGAAGCACATTATTTTTGAATTAAAACAACTATTTTATATATTATAAATTATTTTGATGTGAACTACATGGGTAGGTGATTGGTTAATTAAATCCATTAGATTCATCAGTTTCTTTATGAGTAAAAATCAATTTTCTGAACCCTATAGGTTTGTAACTAGAAGTTTTAAATTATCTTCTAAAATTAATTAATAGTACTATGTTATAAAACATATTGTGATAGGTCTTGACGGTAATTCTATAATGTGACTTTGAAACATGATGTCTTATAATTAAGAATTACAATCATTAAGATTCATTATCCCTGATATTTTCAATATGATACTATTTATAGATTCCATTGATTTTAATTTTATTGATTAATTGGCATGTGTTTTAATTTATTTAAATTTACATATTGTTTTTTACTTATCTAATAATAATATAAATGTTATTTAAATGAAATTTTTTATTAGTTATTTAACATTAGAATTTTATTATGCATATGGATTCATGATAACATCTGTTGTACTTAACCCTTACCGAGATTTTGAGCTCACCCTTATTTCATTTCATTTATCAGAAATCCATGAAGTGTACTATGATTAATATGAAATGATATTATAGAGGTTATGATGTTTTTATTTGAAATTATTATGATTTAATTTTTTTATTCAATATTTAATATGGTAAACATGTAAATCTAGTTTACTATGAATGATAATCTAGCTTGTACTTCAGGATGCAATTCCTTATATCTTATGCTGATGTAATAAATCATACAATAACTATAGAATATTGGGGTTGGGGTCTCTAAATTATTATATTAATATTATAAAATGTAAACAATTTATTAATACTGAAAAAATATCTTAAATTAAATTTTTATGTTTTCCCACAAATTTTGTTTTGTGTGTATAATAACCATAATTATTTTAGAAATATGATAATTTTTAAAAGATAATCATAAATTAATAATTAATTTAATGTTTATTAAAACAATTTATTTTAAAAATAGGTCTAAAAATAATTGAAATGAATTATTGATAAATTTTATTTTGAATTTTTTAATCCATGATTAGCACTTCAGAACATACGTGGTACTTTATTCAATTAAATAATTTTTTATCATTTTCCACAATTAAGTAATGAAAGGTTTGATAATAGTTTTTAACTGATTTTCATGTCACATAAATATATATTATTTATTATTATCGAACAAATTTCAAGAGAATATATTTTTAGATGATTTTGGTGTAAAACTATTTGTTTTCTAAAAATATATTTTTTTATAATGTTGGATTTTGTTGTTTTTATGTATATATATTAATATTATTTTTTACAACTTATATAAGATGAATATTATAAAATATTATCCATTTTTTAGATCATTATAATTAATATTATTTAATATGTGAATCTTTATTTATTTGAATTGAAATAATTTACAATAGTTAAGTTTTGTCAACAAAGTAAATCATAAAAATGGTCAAAGGGTGGATCACCTAAGATATATGGCCCAAATAATCTAAAAATTATTTATAGATCTAACTATATTAATTTATTTTCATCATATATTATTATATATTAAAATATATTTCCATGTTGTGGCAAAAACTCTCGAAAATTGCATTTTATTAATTTAATGTTGTGGTTATTTACAAGGGTTCCACTAAACTCACTTATGAAAGGGAATATCCTCTCATTATCGATTCACAGTCCCAAATATCACATTTATCAACCAATATAAAACTTAATACGCTCCATAAACTCTTATAAATTTTATAAATTTAAATTTCATCCCAAAAAACCATCCCTCAATATTTAATGTATTATTTTCCAAAAACATTATCCAAGGAAGGCGTTTTTTTCATGTTTTATAAATTATAAACATCCCCAATATATAGAATAAGAATAATAATTTAATTAAATAAGTATATTTACTGTAAATGAATATTTTTTTATGGTGCATCCATTTTCTTATCTCTTTTCAATTTAATGGATAATTAATGTGTCGCTCCTGTTTATGTGCAGTCTATTGCTGCTATGAAGCGATGAAATACATTTTTCTTCACCACCAATAAAAATAATTTATATATATGGATTAAATGAATATATATGTTATTTATAAATTAATTATTACTATTTCAAGAAATATTATCATTTTCATTAGTTTATTTTTTACCATTGAGTAATGAAAACATAACTCATGCATTTGTGCATACTATCACCTCCACGATGTAATGCAATTCAATATTCAAACCCTAAATATATGTATGGTTATAAAAATTTTATTTATCATTAAATTAAATATGAATGATTAATTTTATTAATTAATATGATTAAATAATGATATCATGAGAATTAATAGTAATTATTATGTAATGAGTTGAAATTAGAAAATTACATGAAAATGAGCACACAACCAATTTCATCCTGATAAATCTTATGAAATAAACTCATGGAAGGATATTGGAAAACTATTAATCATCCCAGAAAATTTATATCTACCACTAATTTATTCTTCAAATTGTGAAACTTTTGTCTATGAATGGGGTCTTGAATTACCATTACAAACATGTGTAGAATAATCTAAAGTTCTTGCATCAAAAGATATAAATATTATTTAACTAACGAGCTAATTTATAATCAATGGTTGTAGTAATTTTTTTTAAAGGTAATATATATATAGTTGATTATAAAATAAGTAATAAAGATATTAAGGTTTATTATCTATTATTTTAATATAATTGTTTTGATGTTGAGAGTTATGGAAAGGGTTTATCATCGGTATTCTCCATCATTGGAAAATTTTCATAATAAGTGCTTTTGTATATGGAATATATAATGTTTATGTAGAATTTTGTATCATGATTAATTATTTGTAAATGGTTCTCAATTTTTCGTAATAGTTTTTATCTTTTAATATTAAATTGATTCAGAATTTTTGAAAACCATAATAGTTAATTTATAATCTCTTATCACTCGAGATTTTTAATGTCAAAATTCATATTAGGGGACTTATATTATCTTTATATATTTATCCCAATTTATTTAATTCCCAGGGTTATATTTTAGTGTCCCTAATATGATTTTTATTTTCCCACTCTTTGGTAATCATGAAAAATGAAAGAACATTTTTTTATGGAAAAATCATTTATATTTCATCATTTAGACCTGTAATATTACTATTCCATATCCATGATCTTAAAAAATTATTTATAAATGTTTCAATATAATTTTAAATGAATAGAAAATGTATTTTAAAAATAATTAAATATCATTATAATGATTTAAAGGTATTATTCTAAACATTTTCATATGAATCACTGTCCACTTTTTTCAAAAGTATGAAATAAAGGTTGTTTTTACATTTATGGATTGACCATATATTTATAAAGTCATCTCCATTATTAATTATCAATATTCATTCACATATTCCTATATTTTTTCAAAAATTTAATATTCCCATTGTTATGAGAACTTTTTTTTAAAAATGAAAGTATATTTCTCCCAGTTTTTAATATTACGTCCTAACAAATTTTTAATGGTGTTTTCATCCATGTCAATATCCATATGTTTAGGATAAGTAACAACTATTGGCTTCCTAGAATTAAAATCCCCTTTTTATATAAAATTGGGGACATAGGATATTAAATTGGATATTCTAGGGGTAATAAACAAAATATTGTGTATTGTGAATTAAATCAATAATCACATTGTGCAAAACTAGTGAGACAAACCACAAACCACGTTTAAAACTCTTATAGGATATCCATTGGATATTTTAATAGATTATTTACAATACATATTTATTTATAAGAATATATTTTCAATTTCACTCATCATCTCAGTTTTTTACTAAATGTGTACTCATTATTATATATGGTTTTAATTAAAGTAAGATTAAAATGAATGTTCATCCATTATATAATAAAAAATTGAAACATAATATACATGACTCGATATAGATATTTATTGAATATTAAAGAATATTATATTTTTATTTTAGTAATCATTAAATATATGTGGAATGGAACGGACATGAGTAAGTGATGGGTAGGAACCATTATTTCCCCTCAATTCATCGATATATCTTATGAGAAAAATTTAATTAGGTGTTTGGAATCTTCATTACCCATGTATTTATGAGGTCTGGTTTGAGAGGGCCTAAAAATATATAATATGTCATGGTTTAGTGGCCCTGATAATATGTTTATTAATTATGGTATTTTAAATTCAATTATTAAAAAATATCGTATTATTTTCCATGTTATTATTGTGTTTTTATCCTTGTATAAATGTCATGTTGAAGTTGTTGATAATACGACACATTTATTGTTTATTTAATCTACTATATTTTATTATTCGTATTGTGTTCATGTTAGATTATACATTATGTTTTTTCTCAGTGATAATCTAATCTCACACTTCATTATGATTCACATTCTAGTGGGTACTAAGAAGTTATTATCGAATGATTTCAAAGAAAATAATAATTTTTTCAGGATGTTTATAAGTTATATAATCAAGTTTTGAAATATAATGTGAGAATCGTATATGAATACAGTCTCTCAACAATCCTAAACTATTCAATCTGATGGAATGAGAACTCTTGTATAATGTGCCAATGTAATATATTGGAGACCAATTTTTTTTTCTAAAACCAAGGATCATATAATTGGTATTTGATTAGGATTATAAGGATCATTAAGAACTCAATTCTAAAATATCATAATTATCCAGAGTATTAAAATAAACCCAATGATTGATCAATAAATTTAATGAGTTTTTTAATTTTTGGATCACTATTCTGAGTGATTTGTGTAAATTATGCCTGTTATATTATTTGTAAATGGAACATAGTGGAAAGAATTGAAACAATATCAATACCAATATACAATTCAAGGATTTCTCCATTACAGTGACTAAAACTGGCTTGTGTCAAATGTAAGAAGAATATAAAAATATTACCAATGTTGACAATAGTTTTTAGGAATTTCCATTCCCATGTGAATCAACCATTTTCATTATAGAATAAAAAAATGATTCAGAACTCTTCATAAAAAATGATATATACATTTTTTAATCAAACTACTAATCCATTAATATATTAATATTTGATCAAGTCCCATGAAAATATATTTCTATATTTGGGAAGTAATTAAATGTGTATGGTTATTCTATTAGTTAATTTATTAATGTATTATTTCGATCATTTTTTCATGATTCAAAATGAAAATGTTCATGAGGAGAGAGAGATGATGTAATAGAGTACTTTTATGATAATATTTTTTGATAAATATTTTTCATAAGAGAAATATTTTTATTAATAAAATGAGATGATATGTAAATTGAAATCCATAATTTTATATATACGAAAGTGGAAATTTTTATAAAGAATGTGGAAATATTTATGACATTATAAATACATTCAATTTAATATATATATATATAATCCAAAAGAAAGATAGATTGTTTATTTGTTGGGTGTATGCCATGATTGGGTACTAGACTCTTAAATACAATAATCAATTTATGATATAGTGTCATGTTCTATCATAATTGAGAAGGAATTATACAAGTATTTTTTTTAAATAGAAATTAGTATAAGAAGATTATGACTAAGAAAAATGGAAAAATAATTGATGTAATAGGAAATAATGTAATAAATAAATATCAAATATGTGATATTAATGAAAATAAACACCATGGGACATGATTAATATGTATTAGACTCTATTTAAAGTGTATATATAAATGAGTTACAACTTCTAAATGAAAGGTAAATAATGAAGACACTAATATCTAGTTATCAAACTATTGAGAGATGGGTTATTATTTGAGATAATTCATCAGTAATCAAGTGTGAATTAATCATCAGATTTTTTGAGATAGAATCCAAGCCAATATAATTACAATAACTAATGATAATGAACCTTAATTTTTGATTATATAAAGATTAATTGAAATATGTTTCTTTATATGATTAAGGATCTAAAATACCTTTTATCTCTAATGAGAATAATGAATCATGACCTACCACCTTAAGGAATGAGTTTTGAAAGAAGAAACCTAGTAGGAATATGGTTAAAAATATACTATGTAATATAAAATATGATTCATTATCATTCAATAGTCATATACTTGGATGATATACCTATGGTTGAGTTTGACATAATCCACAATTTTCCCATATTAGGTAATAATGAATTATTATATGAAAGATAAAATAATATATATTGAATTTTTAGTTTTTTGTAGAATGAATAATTTAATGGAAAATGTATTTTAGTGTTATTGATTATTTTTTACAAAAATAATGTGTTAATTTTTACAAAATAATGTTTTAATTTTTCACATGATGGTTTATTCATATTGAGTATTATCAAATTTTTTTATAGGTGGAAATACAAGTCTTTATTTTTTATATATTATATTCCATTAATGATCAAATTTTATGCTTTAAGCATGAAAAATTTCATATACTAAATCAAAATTTGAACCAAATGTGGAAATTGATTAAAACACCCAATTTAAGGGGAAATTTGAACATTGAATGATTAATGGAATGAAGAATCGTTATTTCTCATATTCCTTAAATTCTAGAAGAATATAAATATAATATATGGAAAATACAGATCAACTATTCACATTTGAAATCTAATTCAATGTTATAAGTTATATAATAATACATACATTATTTATGAAATATCATGGATATGCTTCCTAGTTTCACCTATGATATTGATTGGATATCTTACTAAAAATTAAAATTTATATTATATCTTCCTTAATAAGTAATAAATGATATTGGGAAGATGAAATATATATAATGGGGTAGAATATGACATCCCATAATTTTAATATTATATTTCAATTAAATAAATACTATTCTGAATAACTTTTAACCCACACAACATCGAACTAAAAATGTTTCAACATATTATAGAGAATAAATAGTAAATATAATTTTAATAATTGATTGTGATTTTCTTATTTTTTATTTAATGATGAAATATAATCATTATTTTCACGAAACAACTTGGGTCAACCTCGAACCGTTCACCTGAGCCAATCCATGACATGTCCCGAAGGGTGTTCCTGATCCCCATGGGCTTGCAACCAGTGCCAGGGATCCAAATTTAACCGTTGGGAACTATTTTTTCCATCAAAATAAAAGATAAACAGATAAAAAAACTAATACTAAAAGTAAAAACAACCAATATAAATAAAATAAAATTAAACATACCTCTTTGTGATCCTCTAGGTCGCCACCCAACACAGACACAAGCCTGCTCTAACAGTGAGCTACTAAACCAAGAACCTGAACAAGAACTGAACTTGTAACTGAAATAACGTGATAGGCGTGAGCACCGATATGCTCAGTAGGGATACCGAATGTAACCACAGAATCCAAGTATTCCCTTTCCCAAAATATTCCAATGAAACAAGTTTTAAATACAAATATAAAAGTACGTTTTTCACGTTCTAAAATAAGAAACATGTTTTTTTCATTTAAAAATCCAACACACACTACAAACAATTTCCAAAATCATTTTTCATTTTATAAATAAAATCCAAAATAGAATATAGAAAATCTGATCTAAATTAAAATAAAGAAAAAATGAAAACTGAAAATAAACAAGTGTAATAGAATGTAAATAAGAAATATAAATAATCCAGTAACCATGTGTGATCCTAAAAATTTATAGAAGACCCTTGTATATACTCAGTTTCAGAACCCTTTTCTGAATTATGTTGAAGCTTATAAGCATATAACCAACTGTCTGCCCTATAACTCACTAATCTAGTAGAAAATCCCGCCTTCCCTAACAACTAATCTAGGGGGGTACCAAACCGTCTAATCGAGTTTGATCAGCAACTGTCACCTGATCTTCTGAAAGATGCACAAGAACTCATGGTGGTTGTAATAATACTAGGTATTAGGAGGACCTCTCATGGGTTACTCATCTCAGTACACTTTCCTACCCCAAACACGGACATCAATATATTATTACCCCTAAAAGAGAAATCACTCCTATAAAATAGACACCTATTTATATCCATAAATTTCATATCACATGAAGGTGCCAACCGGGCCTTCACGTTATTCAATCATTAAAAAAATTGAATCTTTTTACAAAACAATTGAGTTTCTATATGGGAACACATTTTTCAAAACATCATCCTTTTAAGGAATCAATATAGACCTCATACTAAATCAGAAATTTCCAAACAGGCCTTACCCTCAATGTAAATATAACGTTGTCAAAACATCACACAGACAATGTTTCATATTTTCATAGCCAAATGGGCCCTTATGTTCTGAAACGGACACCAAATCATTTCACAACTACTGAATGAGCCTTTATCATTTTCAAAATCACCTCGAAACACAATTCAAAGACAACAAACATTATTTAAATAAAACATTTTTTAGGATGAATAACCCATTACTTTGGAACCAAAAAACCAATTCCTTATAATCTATAAAACCATTCCAAAACAATTTAACACAAATAAGAAGATGTTTAAGCATATACAAATTTTTAAACACAATATTTTCTAAAAGTTCAACCAAGTTTCATTATTTATGTTTAGGGTGCCAATCATGTCATCACATTACATAAAAAATTAAATCACTTCATTGAAAACACATGTGTTGTCAATTAGATATTTAAGTTCACATCGCCAAAACATTACGCAATTTATCATGCAAAGACCACTTTTTCATTATCAATGTCATACAATTTATTAAAAAAACTGACCGATGAAACGATATATAAACAGTTTAACATTCAAACCAAAAAATTTATTAACAATTTGATAAAAAACCCAAAAAATTATTAAAAATATTTATAAATATACGAAACAATTAATAAATAACCCAATAAACATACCGAATTAATTTTAAACAATTCATTCAAACTGGAAACACCTTCAAAACATATTGCAGAGTATATCAAATGAGTTTTTCATGATTAAAACATCTACAAAACAACCTCTAACATCCTACGAACTCATTTTTCATAAGAAAGAGCAAATATGACAAGGAAAAGTACTTCAAAAATATTTTTATCAAAACCAACTTACTTGAAAACACTATAAAAAGTTAATTAAGTGCATTACAAAGGTGAGAAAAATGTAAAATTTTTAATTAAATGAATTCTTGTTTTATGTGGACTTAATCGGAATAGAAAACATCAATTTTGCAACCTTGAACTCAGAATAAAGTGACACAACATCAATGAAGGATTGAAAAACACCCCATGAATGATCCAAAAATCCAAAAACCGTATGAAAAAACCACACAAAAACATTAGATTAAGTGTCCAGTCTAACGAGGAACACTACATGCGAAAAAATTGGAACAAAAGACGTCATGCGAGTAGGGAGATGTGGTCAGAGGAGATGATCCTAGTGAGATGTTTTCCCCAGAAAGGGGACATGATTATGCTAGTCATGTCCTGATGAGAATGGTTCTATAAAATATTTGGCCAAAAGGAAGAGGTCGGGTTAGCTAGAGGCTGGTCGGGAAGGGGGAGTGCCATTCCGGATGAGTGGAGGGTTTGCACCACTGGAGAAAGCTGGACGGAGGGAAGACGGGGCACCAGATGTGGATCACCAGAGATAATAGGTTGTCCATCGGAGGGGGTAAATGGAAGGTGGATGAGGGGGTATTGAGGGGGAAACCTGGATTTGGTGAGCAAAGAGGGGCGGAGACGAGACAGGGTGAGGCGGCTAGCCGGAGGCGCATGATAAAGGGGTCGCAAACGGGGAATGAGGGAATGGTTATTAGGGTTTTTTTCTTTTTCAATTGATTATAATCAAAATAATAACAGCAAAAACAATATTAATAATAATAATAAAACTAGAAATAATAATAATAATAAAACCATAAAAGTTATAATAATAAAAATAAGAATAATAACAATAGAAACATCTTATTAAAAATATTATTATTAATTATGTAATAACATTATTATTATTATCATTTAAAAATTTAACTCACTTTATTAAAATAAAACATTATTTATTTATAATAGCTAGGAACTTGCACATGCACTCAGGTTGAACATGCAGCTACCAAGCACTGTACGGTGAATGTGCCCGAGTTCAAAACATTCTGAAGATATTAATCATCAAAAATTTAGACTCTTGTTCAACCCAAACCTCAACCTGGTTGATCGAATTCATTAAATAATAAAATAAAAATAAATAAAAAGCCGCAGTGTGACAATTATCCCCACCACTGACACTTTCTTCCCCCATAAAGTCACACAACCAAAAAATAGACAAAGGATGAATCCATGCCCGAATAAAACCAGAATAAACCATAACATAAGAGAATGAGAGAACATGAGAGGGTTATATCCACCACAAGAACTCATTTAGTGTGGGAATTTAGCACCCAAACATATCACACTGGGAAGGGGGCCGATGTGGGAACTCCCAACTGATTCAAACTAACTTTGACATCACAAGCAAAAACCAACTTCACCGAGTACTGGAACTCTTGATCCATAAAAAAACCTAGAACATTAAGGAATACCCTACGAGCGGATATTAACTCAAGAAGTGAACCCAAGCACAACCAAAAACATTGATTCATCTATACAAACATACATATCCAAACGAACACAGCTAAACCAAGAACAACCCATAACAGGGACAAACACAGTTCTAAAAAACACTTGATTTATAAAACTATAATCATACAAAAAAAATATAGATTACAATAGATTATATCTATCATAAAATCATGATGAATTAAATAACTTAAAATTATGTTAAAACATTAATAGCAAAAAATCTTGAATGAAATGACATTAAATCTTCTATTGCTAACACAGAATGCAAAACTCAAACCAATGATTCACACACCTAGAAAATCCACACTATGTGTGAGATTCACCCAAAAACCATTAAATGGGGATATGATGGTTGAAGCATCTCCTTCCTCATATTCGTGCACTAAAATCCCTCAGTCACAACATTTAATTCGATCCACACTTCCTAAAAACATTTCTAGATGACCCAGACATCTGCAATGATGGCACATCTTTGGAGGGATGCGACCTGATGAATTCACATGCCCGAACAGGCACACCAGTGGCACAAAAATGAACGGTACAGTGAACCAGAATCCAAGACCACTAAAAAGGACCCTTTAAGAACATGTTATTCTAGTACACCCAACCCGCCATATGTGGAACCTTTTTTAGTGACAGGATATGATGAATTGTCAATTACCTGCTCTCTAGAGACCAATTCATCTAATAATGCCTCATCCACTAGCTTTTAAAAATAATGGTCCCTAGATGGGAGGACTGACTCCTTGATCTAAGTACGAGGACCTCTTATGATGAGGGAGGACTTCATTAAATTCATCGATGCTACCTCTGTAGAAAATAAAATAAGAACCTTTAAATGGTAAACATAAGTCTTCACTGTCTGTTGTACTTGTTTAATGTGCATGAGTTCTTCTCTTTTCATTGTATTCACATCTTAAAGTATAAACCATTGGATGATGGAAGATTTAAAGATATCCCATATCATCCCAACTTGTAGTGATGGCGGGGAGCACACCTCCCATTCATCCAACTACATACCATCAAATAGACCCAAAACGGCATGCACTCTAAAATCTTTGGGAGTTCTCAATACCCTAAAGACGCGTTCGACATCTTCAAGACACTCTACAACTTGTAATAGACCCCATTCACTATGAAGGATTAGAAATGTCAGAGAAGGACCAAAAACCGGTATTATCTTATCAAAAACCATGGGGACCTTTCTGGGTAGCATTTTTTGAACAACATATAAAACAAAGATCTAAAACCAATATAAAGAAAAAGCAATATCTTTGAAAGCGCTTTCATCCAAATAATAGCCATCTAAAAAAACAAACAAATAAAAACACAACACCAAATTTAATTTAAATTTCTAATTTCAAAACAACAATCTTCCAAGGACACTTTACAAATACCAAGCACACTTTTCAAACCAAAATCAATTTCATAAATCATTTACCCATTTTAAAAAACACTTTAGAAAAACAATGTCATGCTTTTAATTCCATGTAAACAACTCAGTATTCCCATGAACCACTGTACATGTCTTCACCTACATTCATACAAATGCACCAATGTGCAATTTCTATGCATTCCCACCCATGTGGAAACGTTCAGAAATAGTACCCTAGGTTACACCCAAACCATATCTCTACCAGTTCCAAGAAAACACTATATTTTTATACCAAGTGATTTTAGTTTTAAAAATCCATCCTCCAAATATAAATCCAATTAAAAGAAATCATTATTATCTAAAAAATCATTTTTCGTTTTCAAAAGTTCACTTACACCAACCAGAACCAAGACGACACTCAACATGAATCAAACTACTAGAGTGAGGGACTAGTAGTCATGCTTATCCTGGTGACATGTTAGTGGGTCATGGCCCAAGTAAGAGTCAAAATCTTGCAGGAACCAAAACCATGTACTCAGACTCCACATGGGTCACTACTCAATGTTAAATCATGATATAACATTGTATTGCCTTCGTTGTCTTCCCTGAATCCAAAACAAATCAGAACGAGACAAGGACTAAATTCCCAGACTACCCCTGGCAACTCGAGGGTCATAACGGGTGAGGGTTCATGGTGTACTTATCATACATACCTCTTTAGTCCCGACAATCCTAATATCCATTTTATAGACACACAAAATAACAAGAGCCTCAATTGATGCCAATTTTCCATGAACCAGCCCATGACGACCCTGAACCAGTCACCCGAGCTGGTCCGCGACACGGCCTGAAGAGCATTCCAAATCCCCACGAGCTGGCAACCAGTGTCAGGAATAAAAATTTAACTATTGGGAATGATTTCTCCATAAAAAAGATAAATAGATAGTCAAAACTGATAATAAAAATAAAAACTATGATCTAAAAGAAAATAAAACCGAACATACCTCTTTGTGACATTCTAGGTCACCGCCCAACTCAGACTCAAGCCAACTCGAATACTGAGCAGATGAACCATAAACCTGAACAATAATTGAACCTTAAACTGAATGAATATGATAGTTATATGAACCAAGATGCTCTATTGGGATGAAAAATCTAACCACAGAATCCAAGTACGCAATTTCCCAACATAGTCTAATGACACATGCTTTAAATACAAATATAAAAGTTTTTTTTCACATTCATAAATAATAAACATGTATTTTCTCTATTAAAAAACCCAACACACAATAAATATCATTTCCAGAATAATTTTGAAATTGAAAAAAAATCCAAAACAATAATATACCAATGATGGGCCAGAGTGAAACAAGTAAATAGTAAAAACTGAAAATAAACTAGTGTAATAGAATGTAAACAAGAAATGAAAATAATCCAGTAACCATGGGCGATCCTAAACATCTATAGAAGACCCCTGAACATACTATATTTTAGAACCACCAACCTTAATATGGTAATGCTCTTATGTCAATAACCAACTGGTTTCCCTATAACTAACCAATATTGTGCCAAAGCCCACATATTCTAACAACCAACCCAGGGGTACAATCCCATCTAATTAGTTTTGATCAGAAACCATCACTCGATCATCTAAAAGACACCTACGAACCCATTGTGGTTATAATAATACATTATATCTAGGAGGCCCTCACATGCTTCACTCATCTCACAAAACATGCCTACCCGAAACCCAGATACCAATATACAATAACTCATAAAAGAGAAATTCGTCCTATAAAGGTGACCCATTTTTGTATCCATATAATTCATATCAGACAAAAGATCCAACTGGTCCTTCATGTAATATAATCATCAAACCACTTGAAAAATCTTAAAAAACAATTGTGTTGCTAAGATGGAACAAATTTTTCAAAACATCAACCTTTTAAGGAAACTACACAGGCATCATACTAAAGTTGAAAGTTCCAAATGTTCCTTACCCTCGACCTTATGTACCAAAATTCACAACAAATCATTTCATAACTACCGAATGAGACTTTATCATTTTTGAACTCATGTCAAAACACTATTAAAAGGAAGTGACCATGCTTTAAGGAAAAAATTTTTCTCGGAAGAAGAACACATTAATTTAGAACCTAAAAACCATTTCCTTATAATCCATTAATCCTTTCCAAAACAATTAAACATTAACAATAAGATTGTAATGTAGGTACACAGTTTTAAACCCAATAGTTTTTAAAAGTTCATAGATACATCATTATTTATGTTGAGTGTACCAAACCGGTCACCCCATTACATAAAAAATTAAATCAATTATTTGAAAAATAAAGTGTTTTTAATCGAACCATTAGCTTCACATGGGAAAAACATTACCCAAAATATCCTAGAAAGACAAAATTTTCATTTTCAATGTCAAACAGTTTATTAAAAATATTTATATACTGATGAAAAAATCAATAAATAATTTAATACACATAAAAATAAATTTATAAACAATTTTATAATGAACCCAAAAATTTATTAAAAAAATTTATAAACAGATGATATAATCTATAAAAAATCCAATAATAGACTGAATAAATTTTAAACAATTCATTCAAACCGAAAACAATTTCTTAACCTATTTAAGGTTTTTTCAAATGTGTGTTTCATTATTAAAACGTCATAGAAAGATCCTTTGACATCCAACAATCACATTTTTCATAAGTACATTCAAATGTGAAAAGAAAAAATACTTCAAAACTATTTTTATCAAAACATACAAACATGAAAATAATATATAAAGTTAACTAAGTGCATTGCAATGGAGAAAATTAAATAAAAAATTAAATAAAAAAAATATTGTATTACGTGGACATAATCAGAAAGGAGAACATGGATTTTCTTACCTCGAACTCATGAAAAAGTGGAGTACATTCATCGGTGGTTTGAGAAAGCACCACGAATGATCTGCAAACCCAAAAAACCAATATGAAAATGAACCACAGAACAATCATAGATTAAGGGTTTGGTAAAACGATGAAAACTACATGCAAAAACCTTTTCAACAAAAGAATCGTTACTGGAGGGAGAGTCGACCGTGTGTGGCATCAGTCGTGTAGGGAGAAATGTCCAGAGGTGATACTGCTAATGAGATGTTAACACCAGAAAGGGGGCTGGCATAGGCCGATCTTGTGTTGAGGAGAATGCTACCAAACAAAATTTGGATGGAAGGAGGAGATCAGGTTTCACAGAGGCTGGCCGGGAAGGGGGAGTGTCACGGCGAATGAGGGGAGGGTCATCGTCGCTAGAGTAGGCTGGATGGTGGGAAGGTGTGGTGCGATATGCGGCTCTCCGAAAGGAGGAGGTTGTCCAAAAGAGGGGGGAAAAGGCAGGGCAGTGAGGGGGGTAGCGAGGGGGAACCCTGGTGAGGGTGAGCATGGAGGGCCAGAGGCACGGCGGGGTGTGGCAGCTGGCTGGAGGTGCGACGTGAGTGGGGCTGGGGGAAGGTGAAGGCGAGGTTGGGAGGTGGCTCACACATTGAGGGGATCTGGACACGCGTGCTGAATGGGGGGGGGTTGATAACAGAGAAGGGGGAAAGGGTTATAGGGTTTTTTTCTTTTTTAATTTGATAATAATAATAATAATAATATTAATATTAATAATAACAAAAATATAAAATTAATAATAATAATAAATGTTATAAAACAATAACTGTTATAATAAAAAATGATAATTATAAAATTAATAATAATAATAATAACAACATATTATTAAAAATATTATTATTAATTACAAAATAATATTATTATCATTATTTCAATTTATTAATTTTTCTCTATTTATTTAAATAAAACATTATTTATTTTTTATTTCTAGGCATTTTTTTGGGCACACGGGCAGACCACCTGGCTACCGTGCCTCGTGCGGTGACCGTGCACAAGTCCGAATCACTCTAAATTTGTTAAACATATAAAATTTAGACATGTTCTCAACTCGAACCTCAACACCGTTGACCGAAGACATGAAATAATATAATAAAAATAAATTAAAAGTTAGTGTACGATAATTATAAAATAAATTACTTATTTGATATGATTAAAAAATTTAAATTTTAGAAAATTATATATTTCAATATAATATTATTTGATATGTTTTTTTATAATAGGTTTATCACATTTAAAATAATCAAACATATGTAATAATAAATTTAAACCCAACTCTAAAGTTATTGTAATAATGTTATCAAAATTTGATATTTTGAGAGGTCATTTTTTTAAATATTGTTCTCTTTATATTTGATAATTTCATTAAATATTAAAATATTAAATGTTATAATTTTAATTTAATGAATTAAACAAAATTTGTTATTTCATTATATATAAAATATATAAGGGTATTATTTTCTTCTCAAAGGGTTGATTTATATGTGAATAGTGAAAATTAGAAATTTAGGAATACAATATCATTTAAGACAATGTTATAATATAATATTTATATAAAATTATATAATTTGTTTAGAAAAATAATTTATTCATAGGTATTATTTTGGATTTAAAAATTTATGTTCAACAATATAGAACATGAGTGAAATTTTATTTGAATAAAAAAGTATTTGGGGTCATTTTATTTAATCAACTATTACCATGTCTACAAAAAAAATATAATTGGTTTAAATGTCACATAACAATAATTTTTTTATTGGAAAATCTCTAATTTCATAATAATAAATTATATATATAACATTTTTAAAAATTTTATTTTATAATAAAAAGTATTTAATAAAATAGTTTTTCATCGAATTTTGTGTCCTTATATTAAAATGATTTTTTACCACCTTTAGTAATTTAATATTTTAAAATAGGTCTCATATATTAAATAAAAATATTTAATTTTTGATAATAATGTAATTTTTTTTAAGAAAAGTTACCATGGTAGATGATTATCTTCATGACCCAAACTAGATGGGCATGTTTCTTGACTCCCCATGACCGCCTCCAATAGGTTGAGGGTTAAAAACTGGTGCTATGTAGGCATATCACTTACATGGGGGGAATTCTCCTATGTAACCTTACACATGCACACATCTCAAAGCCTATAGAATACTGAAATATAAAAAAAACTAAACAGTCATGCATGTATAAATCAAAATCCCATAATGAGAGTATAAAATAAAGTAAAGGATAGTAAAGGGTTCCAAATAAAATCCCACCATAAAATATTATGAAACATATGTTCCAGATACTGCTAAATCTAGTACAATTATCATAATAAAATAGGAATAGACATTGATATATCTAGTCTCACAAATCAATATCTTCTCCTGGTCCATCAAGGACACTGTTGAAATGCCGATCAATTTCCAATGACAAGAAATGTGTTGGTTCATCTTGTGTAGGAGTGGGTATAACAATGGTAAATATGACACCCAAAAACATAAAATTATAATAGAATTATGGACAATATAATCATCTCTACCAAACATATAACAAGAATAACCACATATTATCAACAGAGACACACAATTTAATGATAACAGACAACCTTATTATTCCATACTATGATTCATTCATGAAGGTTCCATATAGAAATCATCTAGGAGAACACACTTGTTATTATTCTATCACTGATGATGTCCGTCTTAAAGGCAATGATTGTATGGTCACACCATTATATGTACATGTGAAATTTTTAGAAAGATGGGGATCACATCCAAGTTCCCCTGTTGATACCAATAATTCAATTTGGATTAAACCAATAATTATATTATTGAAACATGTGTAGTATTTTTCTCAAAAATATGAAGAACTACACTTAGGGTATGATTATGTATAGAGGATATTACTCTAGGCCCCATGGAAGGATTCCAACTACTATATCAATGAAATTCAACTAAATGGGTCGTAGAACTATGAGTAGAAGACGATTGCATATTAACCATTAAGGAATTTATATGGGGAACACAACCTAGTGAATAATTTACACTATATAGTGGAAAAGGTATCAAACCATTGCTTAATAAAGTACATGACATGTAGAAGGGTTACATGTTGTGTCCCAAGATTTGAGTCGTGATCATGTAAATAACATGTGTCTTAACACATGTCCATGTAGAAGTAAATGACCTATTGGATTCCCGTGTATATAACCCATGTTCGGGTACATGGTTTCATAACCTATACATATGAATGTGTTCTTGTGCCCAAAAAAGCTGATGTACTCTGGTCCAAGATGTGTCTTTGTAGGGAGGATACAACATGCTCCAAACCTTGTACAACAACTTGTGTTAGTGTACCCTACGTCATTCACATGAAGTCACTGTGGATGGACTGCATTCCATGGGACAAAGGTCAAATTTCATGTGATACGTAAGTTGTATCGAAACCCTATCATCTATAGAGGGTGGTCCAAATAACATGTTGATAGGGTTTAAAAGCTATATATTGTAGAATTTCTTCCAAATATAGATCTGTTACCATGCATTCATTCCATCATCAGATAATAAATCCGAAGACTCCCTTTCTAGAAAATCATCAACCAAGACCCAATGAACCAGTCCATCACTGGACACCAATATTAGGCCCCTCGATCTTCTCAAAAAATATATTAATATGTTCTTGTTCATTACATGGTAAAATAATTGAAAAATTAGGTATCCAAGAAAATATGATCTACCACCACTCCCATATTGTTTCCACCACCATGTCATGCTAATCGTAGATCTAAAATTTAGTATCATTTTCAATGATATAGGCGAACTATTATTCATAAGTATGGATATATGAAACTGTGTTCCCAAAATAGAATTCCACAAATGAATGACATATATTTAGGGTAATGAATAATATAAATAAAATATAAAAACATCATTTGATATTATTTTTTATAAAACTGGTTTTTTTGTTTGAAAAAAATTGAAAAATCAACAATTTCATTCGGAATAAAATTCTTCATAATCCTAATAAAACTAATCCTTCCCAAAAAACACATGATCAAAAAATCAATCCATTCATATATAGATTTTCATTCATCTTATAAAATAATAAATATGATGGGAAATCCAAATAAACAATGAATTAACATGATAATTGATGAATAATGGTGTTCTTTCATGATCAGTAGAGATAATATTTTAATTTTTTTCATCGATCATCGATCCATGATCCTTTCACCATTCGTTTGAGAGAAATCCTATGACACTCACTCCAACTACTCTCCAACAGTTCTAGGTTTGTGAGGATAACCTTGGAATTCCAACATAAATGTCTTTTTAATGAATTTCTGATATATAGTCCAAAAATAATTAAAATAAATAAAATAATTATTTTATTCCTTTACATTCCCATGATGAATTTTCCAGAAACAAACCACTTTGACTAAGGTTATGACGCTCCCAGGGTAAAACCTGAGTTTTGAACTCAATAGTGACCTCATATTTCTGATTCAAGAACCATTTTATATTTTATACAATATTTTTATGAAAACAATATTATTGTGAAATTTAATATATTATATATGTTATAAACATTTATTCTAGGAACACTAGGCATCGTAATCACACGCTATCTCAACACCTGATCACAAAACTAATCCATAAAATATCCAAAAATTATACATTGAAAATATGATTCATTAAATTCTAACCACATTACATATTTCATTCCCCAAAAACAAAAAAATAATTATTACCAATGATATGTCATTACTGATCATGAATATGATCCTCTCGCTTCCATGTTCCCTTCTAAAGATTCTTATGCTGCCACTAGACACACACTTATGAAATTTCATGCCTATGGTGGATCATCTCCAGTGGATCCTTGATCTCTATCTAGTTCTCATTAATGGTAGCTCTATCCTCATTTTCCAGATCAACCTAGTAGATAATGTGTGATGGGTCATGTATTCACCTCCATTGTTTTGGCATGTGGATTAATTCATTAAACCGGTGTAACATTGGAGGTATATATTTCTTGTATGATACCTCACCATCTCTATGAAGTGTTTGAAAAGGTTTGATTAATCTCCGAGAAAGATTTTTTCCCCGACCAAATATTAATAATACACATATGGGGAACCCCTTAGGAACATATGAAATGCATACTAAAACTCCAAAGGCCTCAATATTCAATTTTGTAACACTTTTGATAGCTCTGCACAATCTTCATCCACTCCTAGATGATTTGAACATTCTCAAAAGTTTCTTTCACAAACTCTCATCCCATAATTGTCGACACCCCTATGTTAGTCCAAAAAAGTGGTTACTTGAAGTTTCTCCCATGAAAATAAAATAATTGTGGATTACCAAACGAGGAAAGGTAACTATTTTTTTACTCGGTATCTACAAATCATTTGTGATCCCACAATCATCAACCAATGACCAACACAAAACACCACTGCATTCCCTCTTGAAAATAAATCTTCCACACAGACTGGATGTTGATTTGGGGGTGAAACACTATGATCAATCATAATTGAGTCCCAAAATCCTCTTGAAATCCATTCATGACTTGGATGTGAAGTGAGGAACATGGTTAGAAATGATTTTTTTTATAACTCCATAGAGTATAACTATCTCTTGAATATAGAGGCCTCTCAGTCCCTCTACTAATCTCTGCTCTCAAATAGATCAAAAGTGGGCCATAATGGTTAGTTATTCTATGACCATCCATATATTATCCTGTCCTCTAGATGTACACGGTAAAACCAGCATGAATTCCCGGCATATCCCATCCAGCATCCACTATAGAACCTCAAGGGGTTGAGCCAAACCCACTGGAACATGGGGCTTAAACTTCAGTTGTTGACAAATAAGGCATCCTAAGAAAAACTCTACTACTTCATTATTAATCTCTAGCAACATAAAATGAATTTAGAGGTCCTGGTAAATATTTCTCACCCCTGGATATTGCAATAATAGAGTATTATAGAAATCTATCTGATCATACTCCTTTCAAAAAACTTGTACCATCATCCATCAATTTTATTGAATTAAAATCTCCCTATAATTAAAAAACCATCAAGAGTATGTCTAAGGGATATATGATTATATAGGGTATTACAATTTTTATAACCAGGGTAAGCCTCTCAGAATTGATACAAGAGTTGAGTGGTGACAACCATATAATTGAGGTATGCTGCTCCATCTCCATCCTTAAATGATAACTGCAATAAGGCCAATGGATCCAACACCTCTTTAAAAAACTATGAACAAGATCTTATACTGAGCATATCAGCTTCCAAGTTACCCATACCAAGAGTTTAAAAAATTTATAATTCATAATCGTGGAAGAAATCTAGCCATTGTATGTGTATAATGTTAATTTTTATATAGGAGAAGATATACTTGAGACTCTGGTGATTGGATTAGTAGATAAAATGATCACCCATCAGGAAGTGTCTCCACATATGTAATGTGGAGAATGCCATTGCTAAATCCAAATGATGAGTCTCATAGTTCTTCTCATTTGTCCTCAATATAAATGAACCATTGGCAATCACTGCCTCCATTGTAATCCAAACACAACCAATCCCTGTTCCAAATTCATCATAAAAGACTATAAACTTTACACCCTCTTTTAGAAATATCAATATTAGAGCACTCAAAAAACACTACCTAAACTACACAAAATAAAGTTGGAACCTCTCTTTTATCTTGAAATGCTTCCCCATTCAGGTCAAAGTTTTCATGCGTACTGATATTTTCGATAAATAAGGTATGAATCTCCAATAATTTCTATCCAACCTAGGGAGGCTTTGCACTTCCATCACAGTATTGGGTGGATCCCAAGATAGCATTGAGTCAACCATAGAAGGGCCCACAACAACACCATCTGCTGAGATAACTTGTTCCTGAATGTTGACCACATGAATCTGGAATTCGAACATCAGGAGATATATGTAAAAAAGCACTCTCATTTTATATCTATAAACATCTGGAATTGTCTCACATATTCCTCTTCATAATTGGGGTACAAAAGGATATCGTTGATGAATAATACCATTAAAATATCAAATAAAAGATGAAGGATATGGTTCATGAGTCCCATGAACACTGTTAGGGAGTTCATCATGCCAAAATATGTCACCAAGTACCCAATTTGACCATATCATCATTGTAATTCCCTCTTTGGCATACCCTCATCCTGTACTCAAACCTGAGGTAACCTGTCCTAATGTCAACCTTAAAGAATCATAAAAAAATCTAATGTAATCAAAGTGATCATTGATAATTGGTATTAGATAGACCACACTCGTACTCAAACTTCATTCCACCTTATAGAGAACAAAACATCGACTGCCCAGGCAAAAACACTAGGTATACCAACTCCCTTTCTATGAAATTATTCAATATTCAACCTCATATTGTAATGAAATTTGAAGGACTTATGATATGTTGGCATATAAATCATTATTATATCATGGGTTTATATCAATTAAAATTGTTATCTCACAGGGGGGAGGTAAACCATTAACATCCTTAGGGAAGACGTCCTAGTATTATTCTAGCACTGTATGAAACTAGGAACTCATAAAATTCACTTGACCAAGGGTTAGGCTAGACAAATGATATCTAATTGGAAGAACTAACTTATGAATGGTTACATCATGCACTGTCCTGGTTTAATTTTCACTGACAATTGAGAACATGGTTCTGTCACTGCAGCACACAACATACACTTCCCGAATCATTTAATCTAGGCATGGACCATAGAAAACTAGTCCAACTATATGATCATATTTTATGGAATAAATGGTGTTACAAATATATCTTAATATAAACTTTATCCTCCATGAGTCTAGTCACACCATTGGCACAAGTGTGTGATTGCTGAACCTTGTCTGGTAGAAGTCCCTAGGTGTAAGGGCCAGGTCAAGGGATTAAATGAAATCTCTAAGTCTCAAAAGAGTTATGTGTAAATAATGGAATTAAAAAAATATTGTCTATAAATACTGAATTTAAGGTTGAAAAGATAAACATCATACCTTGAATCACTCCAAGATAATATGGTTTGTATGTTTCCACCGCCTACACCTATCCCCGCTCAAGTCCTCCCACCCCTGTAGACGGCTGCGGACCACCAAGGGGTGGCGATGGAAATAAGTAAAAGCGCCGACCACCTTTTTATTCTCTCCAAGATCCTTTTACATTCCCAACAACCTATAAACCATCTTTCTCATACCACAACCTCTACATTGGCACCCCATCCATAGTATCTCTGTTAGTTGTATAGTTGGTCGGCTAATCTCACGAATGATGTCCCCTTCCACCACATGAAAATCAATACCTCTCCTTGGGAATACTAGATGCACCCTATGATCCAATAATAATAAATCCCAATACCTAGAACCTTTTAAAAAAATGTCTCTCTCTTCCAGGTACCTATGAATGATATCATCTCCATAAATCCATGGTCTCTTCTCCTACCATCCCATTATAGGGAACCACTAGAATTATCAACTCAACCAAGAAACTATCAACCACCAAAGCTCATTCTATCACACTAGATATGTGGGAATTCATATAGGGATAACACTGTCCAAAATGTATCTATTTATAACTCAAATGAAGTTCCTCTCCCCAATTAACTGGTCATGAACTATATCCGTAGAGTGTCTGGGGATGTTGGTAATCATAGATGAACACTCAACTATTGTCATGCTACACTACAGAAGATGTAGATTCTTCTAGATATGTACATATCTCAAATTATCAACTGAGAACACCTCTATGAAAATGTTATCCATATATATACACACAAGATTCTCTTCATCATAAGACTAGGTCACAAACCCCCATCATCACCCTTCTAATCCGTAAAGAAGTATTATTGTAAAGACCACCATTTGATATGTTGGTGTCCTAATAGGATGAAAAACTCAGGTCACCACCTCAAGAAAATATTTAGTCGCCTATTGTTCAGGCTCTCTTATAAACCCAAGGGGTATCTATTTCTGTAACACATTAAGTGTGCTCATCTTGTGGCCCTATTCCACTAGTATTGTGTGTTCCACATTCATCTCTACGGGTGGTGGTATAGTGAGTGGAGCACCTAGAGGCGAATCCTCTTGAATATGTTCCTATAACAATTAATCATCTCTTAGGGGAATATCTTTGTGATCATGATGTTGAATCCTAACTGGAATTTGTCACGGAGGTATCCTGAAATAAAAAATATATACCACAATCAACGGGTATATCTGGAGAGGTTACTCAAGAAAGACATGGAAACCAAAATCCATTCCCATATGATTCATGTAACACTGTTTTCCATTCAACCCATTTTCTCATGCACTGATTTGAAAAGAAAGTGATCAGTTTCCTAGTGTATGGATACTTCAAATGTTGCACCAACACTAGAGTAACTATCATAAATGCCGATCTCAAAACAGTTAACACTATTTCATCAAACCAATATAAAAGACTCTGGTCCTAAAGAACAAACAACCATTATGATACCATTATATAATGACACATATCATAGGCTCCCATTAAATTTCTCCCCAAGCCTACCTCGAATAGGCCCTTGTAATGTGACTAGATCCGAGTAGGAATATCAGTGCCATGATAGGCCATAATCATTGTAATTGTACACACACACACACATATCCTAGCCAATAGAATGCTGAAATGTTAAATAAACTGACCAATCATACTTGCATACATATAAATCAAACAACCATAGTATGATATAATGTAATAAAAATACTAGTTCCACATATAATCACATCAAAATAGTGTTTGAATCAAATGTCTAAATGATGGTACAACTGGGACTTGTTTCAGAATACCATAGGAAGACACATCGTCCAGTCAAGTCTAACTAAAAGCCAGATGGTCTATTTATGTTAAGGACTCTATCAAAATGATGATAATTTTCAGAAGAAATGACTTGTACGGGAACATAAAATGTATGGGGGATTATAAATATAATTAGTATGACACCCTGAAACCCAAAATCATACAATGAAGGATAATTCATCATGCTCTTCATATGTATCTTTCTAAAACACATATAACATTAATATCTAGATATACTCAACAAATAATCAAAAAATAAATGTACGACACTATCATAATATGAAATCCTAGGATTCCATCTTTACGGTCCCACAATGCACTCATCCGAGAGAACACACTCATGTGTCTCATAACACTGATAAAATCTGTTAGTGATGTAATGATCGCTAGGTCATTCCCTTAGAAATACATTTCAATTGTTTGTAGGTGCATGATATATAGATAATGATCACACCCATGGCCATGAGGGGTGATACCAAAAATTCAATTTGTACAAACCATCTATGTAGAGGATTAAAACCCACAATGTTTTGGTCATGATGATATCATGAACTCCACTCAAGGAACAGAGATGAATAGAGTATATCACTCTGATCATCACACAAGGATCCCAAAAACTCTATCCATGAAGTCACGTTGAAGGGGTCAATGTCTAAGGAGTTGGAGTCGATTCGTTATTAGCCACCATGGAATGGATACGAGGAACGCAACCTAATGAAACTTGTCCAAGATATATGGGGAAAGGAATCTAGTTAATATTTAATAATGTGTGTTTTGTGTAGAAGGGTTACACATTATGTCCCTTGACCCCTCATCCTTCGCATTTAAATGACCTATATCTCAAGCAATATCCATATAGATGGACATGATGTGTAAAATGCCACTACATTCCACCCTTGTCCCAGTATATGGATTTTTATCATGTGAATGTGACCATATACAAGTATGTGACATAACCCTTGTACTCTAGTACTAGCCATGCATATTTAGGGAGTACATGGTGTGCTTCAATCCATTTACTCAAACCCATGTATGTGTGCCCTCCAAGGTATACACCAAGTCACTAGGGAGGAACAACATTATATGTGTACAGATTCACATGTCATGTTATTGTTATGTTACAAAAAAATACTACCTGCCACCTAGGGGGCACAAGGTGTGTAGATGCCATTTAGATTTCCTTTTTTGTGGAGTTTCCCCGAATTCCAGCCCTAATTTCCCACGTTTTTTTCTTCATCTAATATTAGATATGATGATTTAATTTCTAGAAAATAATGAAACAATTCCTTATCAACCTTTCCTTCATCAAAAAACAATATTCTAAAGTTTGATCCACTTGGGAAATGGATTTATAAGTTGTTATTCATTGCACACCAAATAAGGTGAAATTGAGTATCCAAATCCATCTGATTCACGGATGCTCCCACCATCACACCAATGTCTTGTCATTCCTATCACAGATCTATGATTTTGGATCATTGCACCTTGAAATAGGTTCACAATGATCAATCCATTAGTATATGCCATAATATGGGAAATATGAAGAACATTATGATAAATAAATAATCTGGGGAGAAAGGAACAAAAAAAATCTTGAGAAAAAACCCATGATGATTGTTTGTGTTGATATTATTTCATTTTGGTTTGAACAAAATTCAAAGATTAATCAATTTAATAGTGAAGAAAATTCTCCCAAACCCAATCAAACTAACCCATCCCAAAAAATGAAAAATCCTTAAATAATCCAGTTCAGCGATTGACATGGGTTTATCATAGAAAATATGACTAGGGAAGGAATGACTAAATAAACAATGATCTACCTCAATTCAAATTAATCAATAAATATTATCGGTGCTGATCCATGATTCTTGAGAGGATACATGTAATTTGTTGTATATAAATCATCAATCCATGATCTTTTCATCATTCATTTGAGGGGAATCCATCAACAATCTATTTAATATATCTCCAATAGTTCCTGGGTTATGCATATAACCTTGGGATTCAAACATAATACTCTTTTTAAAGACTATGCAATCACTGCATCAATTTGATGAATTAAAATAATTTATATAGCTATTTTATTCATTTCCACACCCACGATGAGTTTTCTACAGACTCCCAGCATTGACCAAGTTTATGTCTTACCTACGGTAAAACACACATTTTGAAATCCTTAGTTCCCTCATAATTATTATCAATGTACCAGATTAGTTATTTGTACACATTTTTTTTGGAAAAATGAACCTGTGTGATATTTAATATATTTCCATCATTAATTTTGGGATCACCCGGACATGGAAACACACCCCATTTAAGGTAATGTTCATGAAAAATTCAGTAAAATATCTAAAATTAATTCATTAAAATTTTGATTCATTAAATTTATCACGTTGAAAAATGTTAACATGTGTTAGAAGAGAGGTTAAACTAATATATAAATCCAAAATTATCATTTAATCTTATCCAAATATCAATGGTTGAGTTTTTAAAGACCTTATCTCATCATATATTTAAAACTATATCTTTTTTTGCTTCCCCATAAAAATTAAATTATGTTATATTAGAGATATTAATAATTATTTGGGTGCCACTTCCCTAACTTTTAAATGGGAACCACCACTCCCTACTATTTTAAAACACCTAAGCAACATTATCTAAAACAAATGTCAACTAAAATACCCTACCAACAGTGATTTAAATGACCTAATGTATTTGGTCTTCAAAAATGTCCCATCAAATAATCCTTAAGTTTTTTTCAAAATATATTACTAAAGTAAGTTTTATATGTTCTTATCATTCTTTTGTCAATATTTATTACTCTTAAACCTCCAAAAAATATTCAATAACCATATTAACAAAATTAATTGATTATAATTAATTTATTAAAATGTATTATGATAATGGTTCAATTATTTTCTATATAATTTCCGTCTAATGGAAAATGAATGCCTCACCCAGGCATATGTGTGGGTTATATCATTAATGGTGTGATGTAATTCATTTCTCACCACCATAAATCAAGGTTGGTTTTTGGATATATTAAACTCATATATATTTTTATAAAAAAATTATTTTTATAAATAATAAATTGTTATTTTACTTCCTCCTTTACATCCATTTAAAAATGGAATCATCACCCATGTGTACGTACAGACTACTGTCTCCGTGATGTGATGCAATTTATTTTTCACCACCACATTATATAGATGGATTAAAAATTTATTTAATTATGATATATGATATTGATGAGAAATATTTGACATTAATATTATTTTCTAATTATAAATATATAATTAATGATCATTATCATCCTATCCTTAGAAATTGGTAAATTATGTGAAAATGAGCTACTCACCAATTTCATAATTAAGAATCATAACTAAATGCATTATTGGATGTAATTAAAAAACTTTGATTCATAATGAAAAAATATATTCTAGTACTATAATTAATTATTAACTATGAACATTCTATTGAAATAAGGGTTAGAGAATCACTATTAGAAACCATGTGTGGAAAAATTAAAATCTCTAACATTATATGATGAATATATACATTAAATAAATATTAAAAGTATAATGAATGCTTGTAATTAAAGAGTATAAAAAATATATTAATGAGGTTTCTGAAATAAGTTATTAAGTGATTTTTTTGTATTATATTGTAGGTTATATCTCTTTTTTAGATGTTGAGAGTAAATTTATGGCTTTCTGAACTAAAATATCATTCGTTGAGACACATTTCATATTATGCCCTTAATTTTTTTGTTGAAACTATTTATACATACTAAAAGAAATTAATATGATGATTATTTTTATTCACTATATTTAATTTTCAATATCATTTTATATACTTTTATTTATTTTGACTCAAAAGTTACCAATGTAGTATGAGTCAATTTAATATTTCTTTTCACATTGAGTTGTTTATGATTAAATTTAATTTCGGGGAAACATATTATCTTCCTATGTGAAATACCATATAAGTTTTTATCTTATGATAGTTTTGGGGTTTTAAAATATTAATACATATATTATTCTATTTGGTACTCTAGAAAGCCAAAATAGTTTATATAAGAAAAAATGACCTTATATGTTCTTTGGGGTTTAGAATCTCTGTCTTCCAAATACATGGACTTCTAAATTAAATAATGTGAGTTCATATATACCTTTAAAAGTATAATAAAGTCATTTTAATCTCTATTTGAGTTTATATATAATGTTTTAATGTATTATTCATAACAATTTCCATATTATTTAAATTAAAAATTTTAAAAAGTATAAAAAATGTGTTTCTATCTGTAATATGTCAACCAAATTTTCTGTATTCCATGTATATAATTCATTATCTAGATTCCATTTAAATTTTCTATTATTTTTAGGTGATAATAAAAAACCCATTATTATAATAATTTCGATCATTTTAAAAAATATAATTGAAAATAATATTTCCTCGTATTTTAAATTTTACAGAATAATGTAATAAGAAAGGTGTATTTTATCTACGGAAACATCATACAATTTTGGTAAAGTAAATAATGGTGGTTTAAATTAAATAAAATCCATAATTGGACATTAAAAGTGGACTAATGCCTTGTAATAAATGAAATAATGGGTATTAACCTGAAAAAAGATGGTTGTGTGCTAAATTGATATTCAATCACTGCAAAACTACTTGTCCAAACAATTGAACTAGTTTACCACTCTTGGGAAATATAATTTTGTTATTTAATATTCATTTATGAGACTTAATGAATTATTTGAGTATAATTTCTATATAAATCATCATTTCAATGAAAAATAAATTGTATGCTCATTGTTATATATGGTTCGAACTAATGTATGCTTAATAATTATGATATTCCATTTAATGGGGAAATATTTACATACTAAATTCATGATTTAATATATATTTGTGGATTCTTAAGGTGTATTTATTATTTTTTTACTGATCAATTAATATATTTTGAAATAATTGTAAATATTTATGTGATGGAAAGGTCACATTATATCCCCTCAAAGAATTTGTAGTAATAAATAGATTAAATATTTTAGATATTTTATGTAGGCATTAACCATATATTCATGATGTATTAGCTTATATTTAGGATGAATTTGTTAGAGGCCATTATCAATAGATTAATAGGTCTAAAATTAGGCATTCCACCATTATGAAATTAGTTGTTACATTCCATGTGATTAGTAAGTTGTTTCCCTTGTTATATTTTGTTCCCAATGTATAATTTATATGGAAATTTTTTTGATTCTCCAAAATAATATATATTTTATTCCAAAAATATTATATATATTATATTATTCAATTTCCCACACCGAGAATTAGAAATGAAAGTTAATTTTTTTTATTCCTTAGGGTACTAAGAGTGGATCATTGAATGACATAAATGATGAATAATATAGTTATAAATAAGTTAATTTTTTTTGTTTTAATATTTTTGAATTTAATGTGTGAATCAAGTTTGTATCTTATCTCTATGGACTAAAAAACAATTTTAACTACAGGGATGAGATATCATTTATATAATTCCAATTTTATATACTAAACACTATATCTAGATGATTGGGTTTATGAATTTTTTAATTATTAACATATAAAAATTGTTCCCATTAAATAATATTGGATAACCATTCATTGAAAAGAAAACTAGGATAGATAATAGAATACACATCACCATGGACTTGATATTTTGTCTGTATTATGTATTTGTTATATGGAAAAATTTAAATCCATCCATTATTTTAACCTATGTAGGAAACTATTTCCCAATTTATAAGTTTATGATTATTAGGTTATATACTCATATAACTAGTAGACCATAAATGTTCCACAATAGTTGCATGTGTAACCTAGGATTTCATTATAAAAAATGAAATTTGTCTTTGAAATTCACTATGTTCTAGTATACTGGTTGTATCTTGAATCACAAGAATGTAATCTATTTAAGTTTTTTAGGAAACAATATCTTATGGAAATCTCTATAGTAAGATAATATTTAATTAATATATATCAAATACAATTACCTTCCAATATAAAACTAGAATGAATACAGATTTATGAGATTCCATAATGCATTCCACTTCATAATTAATAATTATATCATCACCAAGATCCATGATCACTAATATTATTAGATAAATTTTAAATAAAAAATTCATCTGATCCATTTTGTGATTCATATAAGAGTTCTCTAGATGTTTTTTTATATTGGGGTTTTTTGTTGTGTAGTTTTCTATACGAAATGAAATATGATCATCAATTTTTTTTCATTTCATCAACAGTGAACAATATGTAATTTTTAAAAATAACTATTTCTAAATTTAATTAATCATTTATCATGTATAATATATATTGGTGACAATAATTTTATGTAGTCCTGTTGAATATTCATATAAACCATTATTTGTAATGGATTTTTATCTTTAACAACTATTCAATAGAAAATTCATGGGTAGACACCACAGAACACTTGTCTGATACAATGAAATTTTTTAGTTCATGCCATTTATATAAATCAAAGATCATGATTTTATATACATAAATATTCCTAGTAATATATTTAAATATATTTCCCCATAAAATAAAAAAAATTTGTTGTGGGGCTTAGATAAAAAAAGGTAAATTTTAAGTTCTTATTAAAGGAATAAAAAATTTCTATTATATTCATATATATTTTTATTATTGTGATAAACAAATATATTTTATTTTCCCATAAATATTGATTTATAGAGAGATTGAGTTGAGGGGGTGGGGTGGGGTGAATTATTGTATGAAATGTCTTTTCTAGTTCAAGATATATTTCCAATAATATATCACTTACTCTAAAAGATCTTGAGATCTTAATATTGAGGGTCACTATTTATGATCTTTTATTAGATATAATTTAGGTTCCATGACTATTTTTTATTTTTAGGGATAATTTAATTTAAGACATAATAATCCACATGATTCACCATCATTGAGATATGTTCTAGGATCATGCATTTGTGACGTTTCATGCACCAAATCATTATTAATATTACTACACATCCCATGGGTAGTACCCCTTACAATTGTTTGGGAAACTTCAGTCCTTATAAAAGCTAATTTATTTAAAAAATATTAGGTATAACTCATTTCTCTCCAATGGACGTTACCTTAGATGTTAATTTTTTTTCTCTCTCCCAATGTAAAAAAATAATCTACATATTGTTTAGATACATTTACTGTTATTCTCTATGATAATATTCATGAAATATATCCAAAAATATATATAGATTTAATAATAAATTCATATTAGGCTCTCTATTTCCCCAAAACTATAAAAAAACATGTAGAAATTATCAATAAAATGACAATAACCACTAGCATGGTTCATTAATTAGGGATCATTTTGATTTCTTATCCACTTGTCAACCAGAACCAAATTCATAAACCACTATGATTGTTTTGGTATTCAGCATAATACAATGAAATCATCTCAATCTACCATTCCTATATCAATGGTGTGTTCGATCCCATGTCAACCCACTTTAAATTGCAGGTCTACAATATATGATTCATTCCCAAACACACATTATTATCCATTACCTGATGAAAATATGTTTTCCTTTTTTCACATGAGACTTCAAACACCATGACATAAACCACAGTCATCACATTAGTTATGCCCTGAAACACCACTTATCGACCATGGAATGTCTTATCTTGGGAATTTCTATTCCAATATATCCATTTTATATAGGTGTACTGTATCAACACCATGGGGACAACTATATAGTGGTCAAATTCCTATTTCCTATTTTGGAATTTTCTTATCAACACACCATCTACCAAGGGTGTGGTATTACTAAATTTCAATGATTCACTAGTTTGAAATACCACCCATTGTGGTATACTTCCTGATTTTTTCTCAAAATTCATCCTCTCGACCAAACACCTCTTTTTCCCTATTCTAACATAAATATCGATTTTTTTATTGTAAAAAACTCACCGTGAAAAATCACCTTTTTTTAATAATCCTCATGTTAATAAATATTATACAAATTATCTATAAATATATCTCCTTCCATTGGTATTATTAACTATTCATCGCTTTTGATTTTGTTAACAGTATTATATTTCACATCATCTCCCCTTTCAAGGAAATGAAATTAAAATGGATCTTATTCTTCCATCAAAAATGGGGGCTTAACTTTTCATCTCATACTCTATTTTCTTTAATGGAGTAATACTATTTCACAATATCATATTCTTCTACCCGATGTTGTTTTGAATGAAAATATAAAAAATATCTTCTACCCATTTGAGGATAAATATTATATACCCATTTTATGTCTTTCCCATAAGAGAATATCCATTTCCACTGTATTCACAGTAAATATTACATCAGTGAATTTATGTATTGGAATTTTAGATACCACTATATCCCATAAGAATAATAAGAAAAATTACATTATAGTAAATAAGGTTTTTTATAGACTACCAAAATGATGTCCTAGTCAGTCCTGAATATCCTGGAAAGACTAAAAATGTATTCAGATTCTTCATTTCTCAACAAAAACTATGACATACATCATTCATAACACTAAACAATTAACTCATAATTATAAATAACTTGTTTTGACAATAATACCATTTGATGATGTAATTTGACATAATTTTTTTTGAAAAATATACCACTTGTAAAAAGATAGTTCCATTTAATGAAATGGAAACTCTTGATATATATTCATTTTAGATATAAAAAATGATCAAAATATTCAATAGTTATGATGTTTTCTCCATAGTTTGTAATCTTTTAGAAAATTCTCTCAATGGATCACATATAACCATTAGTTAGACAACTATTAAAAAATAGGACTAAAAACTATGAAAATTTGGATCTTATAACCTTAAATTTCATTAATTTAATGAATTGGGATGGTTAAGACAATCCAACCAATAAACATCCATCAATCCTTATCATTTTTTTCAGGAAATTAATTAAATAATATCATCAACTTATTAATTATTTATCATTTTCAAACATTCTGGAATCATGGAAAAGGATCTACTTTTTGTAATAACCCTTACATAGTTATCAATATGTTCATCTTTCTTTGGCTTGGGATTTTTCACAATTGTGGAATTGACAACTATTTCAAAAGTAACATCTTATGCTGAATCACTAGTGGATCTCATATATAATTTTCTTATATATTTCATATTCATATTTGGCCATTTAGTGGTTTATATAGAACTAATTTTACTACATCATCCTTGACAATAAAATGTTCCAACTTGTAATAACTCACGTTCATAGATGGGTCTCCATTTTCCACACCACTTTTATAGTAGAATCAACCTCCATCCATTTCATAAGTTTATTCGGTTTCACATTCTAGATATTTTTTTGAGACAATATATATATATATATATTTGTTATATAACCTATATTTAGGTATATATTTATCATCTATAATATTGAAATAAATTTTTATCTTAATAGGACTTCTTTTAGGATAAGAATTCTATTTTTAAGTCATATGAGGGGAGTGTCTCTTTATTACATATTTACCCTTACATGCATTCACCAAATGTAAAAACCACATAATTTGATGGAAGATATAGAAAAATAATTATTCATATTAAAAATAATAGCTTACTTGTTTTGAAATTAATTAGGATATAAGAATATATTAATTTTTCATAGATATTTCATGTTGTTGGATTTAAATGATTTACTAATGAAGTTCCAAATTCATCCAAAAATAATTAGTTAATCTTTATTTTTTTTTAAACACTCCTATATTTTGTAATGAATATATATTTTCCTCTATATTTTAGATCTTGGTTTTTCATTACAATTAAGGAACCCATTGTAGGGATATTTTATTTAAATAGAGGTGTTTATCTACTATTATAGTTCTATAATTTTTCTTCATTATTCTTTAGAATTGAAACAATCTCTTTCTTATTTGAAGAAGAAACCAACTATAACATATTTCAAGATGAACTGATTCAATTTATTATTCTTGATTAATATTGATATTTGAGTTGAATTATTATTTTCATCCGTTCTTTCTCCAATAATATTTTTTACAAACCACATAGAGAATATCTTAAATTATATCACTCTTCCCATATATCTTAATTTCTATTTATTTATTCTATAATTCATATCCATTTCATCCATGCTTAATGTTTTATTTTCCAGGTAAATACTTTTAATCATTGAATAGTGCACTTCATGGATAATTCTCGACTAGCATTTTTTATCATTACCTAATAAATCATCATAATAACATCATAATGTTATTTCCTATTCATCACTAAAATCAAGTATCCTTTTCATATACAAGAGATAGTTTGAAATTTCATAATGTTTATCCACATGAGTTTTAGAATTAGAAATGATAATATACTCATATTTTTCCATTGTTTGAGAACATAATATCTTGGATTACATTCCCTTGTTCTCATTTTCCTTCAATTTGAAAGAGAAATATTCTCACATGGACATTAATATTTTCACAAAAAATATTATTATGACTTCCCTATGTATTATGATAACAAAAAAAATGATTATCTATTTGAAAATTTATTCATAGATAAAATTTTTATTGCCTCCATTAATAAAAAATAAATTCTAATATTTTTTAATCAATCTCAATGATATACCCATGTTGGATCAACAGAACAATTCAATATTCAAAAATAGCTCAATGAAATCAATTAAAATCCTACCTGAAATAAATGGATGCCTTTTTTAATTTATCAAAATTATTTTTATCAAACACAATATCATTCATTTTTTCCATTTTTCTTCAATAAATACAGTTGAAGTTATATAAAAAACATATCCAAGAAAAAATGAACCCATCACATTGAAACCACTTGATGGACATTCAATATAGTCTTTCGAGTAAAATTTAATAGGGAGTCATGGGGTGAGTTGGGGTGGGGGTGTAGGTACTACATGGCTCGTAGGCCATAGAGGAATTCATTTCCCGCAGGCATCAAACATTAAATAAATCCCAGACTAACTACTTAGAATTGCTCATCCCTAACATCTTCATTTTGATATCTTCTATCCATCTATTCATGGATATTCATACATTCTTTCCCATTCATGCACATGCTTGTATCGATGGAAGGTGTCATACCCTATCATTCATCCAATTCGTTTAGCTTCTACTATGGTGAAGGATACTTGCTCATCCTTTTTCTAGAGCTTGTTCCTTTTAGGTTGTCTGGTTTGTATATGAAAATAAGGTGGCCCAAAGTCCTTGAGGTGGCCTGAAGGCCTAACTAACCCAAAGTCCTGGGTTTCCTGAAGAACATAAAAGACTGACGGACCAAATCGGGGGCCCGAAGGCCCAAACGGGGGAATAGTTCGAGCTGCTACAGTGTTAAATAGTACCTGCTATACATCCCACTATTGTACTGCTACAGTTCCTTCTACATTACCCAAATATATGCCTCTACCTGTATTTGATCTCGGGTTGCATGGATACACTTAAGGAGTCCTCACCAACCGAGATGAGGCTCATGTGCAGGGGGATGGATCAGGGGATTTTTTGTGATTTTAAATTAAACGATTTACCTTTAGCGATTCTCATTCACAAACGTATTTTAGGATATCCACAACTAAAATCACATGATATGTTTTTTACATTAAATACATTAGGGTTGTAGATATATTTTTCAACAATTCATGATGTAAATAGAAATATTAGAAATTATTTCATTCACCATTACTTGGTAATATCTAAAGAGTGAATTAGAGATGGGGCCTTCAATATATCAAAATTGATCTCACCGCTCTACACATGGGACACTCCCCTTATAATGGGTAAATCTAGGACAATGATTTCCATGTCTTAATGATTTGTAATGGATTGTGGATATATCTATTATTTAGGGTGTACTCTGCCTCAAATTTTACATTTCCACTCACTACCAATGGTAAGAATAAAATTAATAAATATTATTGATATTTATATCCCTTATCTAACATCTATTTCTATAATACATCCTCAAATAGAAATTGATTCAATGATGATTTCCACTTGGGATTCCTCTTCCCAAAATAGGAATAAATATTTATGAAACACAAATCATTTTCAAATGGGAATCAAATTCTATAATCTACAACGAGAAAGCCTTCAAAATATTTCAATCTCCTTTGTTCCATACCCTTACATAGAACTCCACTAACTATCTTTTGAAAATCATGTATGACACTGTGCACAATGAGTAACACAATGATTCTAGTCGATCCACCTTTTTCGAATGGAAATTATATGCACCCAATCACATAGGCACATTCATGGATAATTATAAGCTAGTAAAATCAATTATAACTCATCAAAGAATAATCCATGATATACTCGATTAATAGTCAATAAAATATCCACATCATGGTATTGGTCTCTCATCAGGTACTATTAGTTGATTTTATAATTATTGAACTATAATAGATTATGAACATCACGTTAGATATTGGCTTGAATCACTGTACAATGTAATGATAGATGTTGTTTTACATATTAAAAATCAGCTCATGTATCACATGATCATGATCTATCAATCTTGATGTGCCACCCCAATAGGCTTTGTAGTATGTCATGTTGTGTAACACATGAATATTTTACATAAAACTCCAACAACCATGGGTGAATTCTTATTCATGTGGAGTTAATTGATTAGTGCTCCACCTATCATTCATAACAACCTTAGGGTACCACTAACCATTTTCAGCTTCTACATGTAACATCAAATTCATCTGTATCCACCATGCCTAGATATTGGACATGGTCTATCTCATGCCCGTGCCTTTTGAATAACATATCTTCAATGTAGTCCACATCATCAACCATATCATCATCTGCATGGTTTAGAGACAAAGAATTGTTTGTTTTGTACATAACATGCCGAGAACCATAGCATTCAGAATAGCCATCCCGAACATGGTTTCTTTCAACTCTAGGTTTTGACCATGGAGTGTCTTATGAAGGGAGTTTTCATTCTTCTTTAGACATTGTGGATATGTGTGCTATAATTTCACCATGGGTGACACTATTTCGTAATCCATTTATCGTTTCCCAAATTGTACATTATTATCTCCACCCGATCACTATTATGGTCATGGTCTTCATGGCTTTGTACGATGCACTCTTCTGGAATACCACTCATTGTGGTTTATACTATGATTCTGTCTGGAATCCATCATGGTAATAAAAACCTTAATTTTCAATGATTACAAGGTCAATATAAATTATTTTATTTCGAAAAATCGACTTGTACTATCACATTTTTTCAAGAAATAAATTTTCAATAATTCTAATACCAATTTTCAACCAATCCAATCCAATCATTTAGTATTACAATCCTAATATTTTAAAAAAAATCTATAATTAATTATTTTTTAGTGGCATATGTTTTCATAGAAAATAAGATTTCATTTATAAATAATATATTAAATTTAATATATAATTTCATATTGTTGATTCATAATATAAAAAAGTTTTTAATAGTAAATCAATTATTTTATTCTTAAAACTGAAAAAAATACATTGAATTTTTTTAATTAAAAAGTAAACTCTATGATTTTAATGAAAAACACTATTGGATTTATTTAAACAAAAATTTAACATTACATATAAATATTTTTACTAATATATATATATATATATATTCCAATTGAAAATTATAAAAAAATTCAATATGATTATTTATATGCTATTTTAATTTTCTTTCATAAACCGAGTCTCCGAACATTACAGTATATAATCTAATCGTAAAAATCCCCAATCAATTATTATGAAATTTAAATTAAAACTAACTAATCATGTATTATTTTAAATAAACTATCTAGTAATTGTTCATAAAAAAGATGAATATTCATGAAATATATTAGAAACATCCATTCGACAATGAAACCATTTAATCATATTATTTTTCATGTTATTCGTATGTGAAGATGTCAATGAATCTTTTTATGGTCTTAGTGAAATTGAACTATTGTTGGAACTGATGAAGTATATATTTATAAACAAATACGAACACAGTAATGATGTTGTGATATAAAAAAATAAAGGGCACTTTGGAGGATTCAGAAAAATATATGATTTTGGTGCCTCTTTTTAATTTAGACTTCAAAAAATCAAGACACACTAGGGAAAAAATTTGGTAATATGTTTTTCTTGGTATCTTATTCTTATGAAAATCAAGAAGCCGAGGAAGGTAATGTTGGATGAATAAGGTGTAAAATTCACCCATTCAAGACACTAATTTTTTTCATGTTATTCTTTTTCACACTAGCCATCAATGACCTCTAACTAAGAAGTGAAAAATACAACATTTCAACCTATGGTTTTGTTTTTTTATTGGTGTTTTCTTTATATAATATGCTTGATCATAAGTTGGGGGACTTATTTCATCCCTTTTATTATGTTACCCAAGTAAAGGAGTATCATCATTTTCAACAGTTTATAAAATTAATTGAACATGCTAATATGATTAATAGTCATATATACAATAAGATTCATCTTTCATGGATCAAGTGGGCTCTCCTTGTAGAGTTTTTATATCACCAGGGGAACAATTTTATCAATAAAATTTTATATAAAAACTATATTTCCTTATATATATTCACAATATATCCACTCAATCACTACTATAATAGCCTTGTATTAGAAAATTTGTTTCTATATTTTGATGCCATCAACACCTATAGGTGGTAATGGGGATATAGTTGGAGTAAATTATTTTCTATTATCTATTGAAATAACACATAGATTATATGGAAGTGGAATTTATTTAGGAGACATTTAATCAATATCTTTTCCATGTAATCAGGCATATACACCTTCCACATGTAGGAAAATGTCAAAAATTTACTATATATTTGTTTCTCTTACTCCAATTTACTCTTATAACTAGTATTTATAGAATTATTAGTCTCACTATTGATTATATTTAATAACATAAATCCCATAATTGAAAATATGCATTCATAGAAAATATAGTATTAAGGAAAATGATCAAACTAAAATAACCATTAAATGTATGATCATGATGAACCATCATTGTTGGAATTGTAATAGAATTTAATAATTTATAGACAATATATGTAATTACTAAAAATTAAGAAAATAGTAGCTCAAAACAAGTGATTATTAGTAAATTTATTTAACTACTACTAAGTGTGATCAATTGGAATAATGGACACATGACTAATCTCTCAATTTTTGGATTTTCATGAAAGGAATAATCTCCCAAGAGGAGGCATGTTATTGATTATGGTATATATCCACATGATTTATGATACTATGGTTGGTGGTGGGACTGAAAATTCCCGATTCCATATGGGCTAGGGTTTCCTATTGGATATTTAAACTGATGATATAATTATTCTTAGGTCCAAGGATTTTAATATATTTAACCATCATAGGGCCTTTCGATATAATATCCAAATTTTTTTACACTTCCCTTATAGTTGATACTACGATGATTAATAATAGAGTTTCATTATTATACATTATAATGAGGAGGAACTCAGGTGGTTTTTCCATACAGTAAAAAGGTATTAGTTGATAGGCCCAGAAATTAATATCCAAAAAATATCAATGAATATATTTTTTTGATGACCTCCAATTATTCTTGGGCTAGAATAACGATTTTATGCTGAGTCATAAGGATGGTAACAAAGGAATATGATTGAAACAACTTATATTCATTGAAACATGACCACCCCCAATGTGTTCAAAGTTTAGGTTCCCTAGTTTTTATTACTGAGGTGGGAATTAGAACAAATCCAAAACCAAAATCCCAAATCTGTTTCTTAAAATGTGATCTTTACATTTCTTTTTTTATATAGATAATCATGTCCCAATTTTATCAATAAAAATTTTACATCATCATAATTATATAATGGATCAATTATATTCACAATGAAATTTTAGGATTCTAGTTTATAGAACATGGAAACACTCTTTCAAATTTTACATTTCAACACAGTAACCATTTTCCCAAAATAGATATTCATTATAAAGAAACGATTTATTAATTCAAGTAAAATTACATAACATGATCCCTAAATTTATTATCTTATCTAAAAGTCCTTCATAAATATGTAAAATATATAAAAACATGGGATAATAATAAAATAATCTCTAAGAGTTACAAAACTATGAAAATTTTTATTCTAGTGGAAGACATGAAAAACCATTAAAATTTTAACTTTATCATAGTGTTCCAAGATTAGATGAAATTAATCAACCAAAAATTAAATGAAAAAAAATTCTTAAATAAACCATTAAAACCAAAATCAATAAAATAAAAACAAAATTTGCTTACATAGAATATTATATTCATAACATATGTCAGAAATACCTAGACCTAGTTAAATCTATTTGCAAAACCACATTATTTGGCTCATTATTTATTAAATTGTTATATAAGGAACATTACCCAATAACATAGAGATATATTTTTTCTGCACTCATCCATATATATTGTATGGGGATGACCCATTTATATACTCTATATTGGGATAATCCAATCATATAATATGTATCAGTCTCACCCATTCCTATATGCTATATCAGATTAACCCATTCATCCACGATATTTATTAGGTACCATAACATAAATAAAAAAATTTATGTATTAATATTTTCTACTTGAAACTATTTAAAAAATATTTTTAACCGATAAATATACATTTTTTGGATATTAATGTTACTTTTCATTTTAAAATCTCATTTTTAAACTAAAATAAAAATTAAAAATTAAAGAGGGGTTATTTATTGATGAAATCATGATTGATTTTATTGTATTATAATAATAAAATAATGGTTATGACAGTGGAAAAAAATAATATTTTCATCTATGTTAAAAACAAAACAATGATTTTTTATTTTGGTAAGAAAAGTAAAAATATTATGTATAAATATCTAAAAAGATACATTTTGATAAAAAAATTAAGAAACTAAGAATAGATATATAATGTATTATATTACCAATATATTTCAATTTTAAAACATCCAAAAAGTATATTTATGAATATGTACATATAAGATATTTTTTTGAAAATAAATATTGAAAACACTTAAAATGAGACTTTAAGTTACTGTTTCTCTTAGCTCGAGTTCGAATCATGACATATGTTTCTTATCATCATGCATGATTAAATAATTATAATTATTTACTTTATTAATAATTTTTTTTCTTAGTTATTTTTTGTTTTATATAATTATTTATTATTTTATATTTAATTACTCAATTAATTAAGTCCATGATGAATGTTTTGATGATATTTGGCTCATATGTCCAAAATGACATTAGTGGGTTTACTCTGGTCAAATAGTTCATTGTTAAAAAATATATTATATAATAATCCTAAAACAATTATCATATTTAGATATTAACTATACTATTAAAACCAACCTTGAATTATGGTTATGTTAGAAGAAATATGTTAGAATCATTGATAAGATAGGTTGTACATTTGAATGAGTAAAATTTTCATTTTTCAATGAACATGATCGAATGAAGATAAATATTATTAGCATTTCTACAACAATGATTAAACCATTAATATAATATTTTTTCATTAAATTCACTTATATATTGAATCCATGTGATGTGGTTAAGAAAAATGTATCACATTGCTTCGTGGAGTTGTTAATCCATACATACACAAAAACTACATTAGCATTTTTCAATGGATTAAATAGAAATAAAAATTAATTATATATTATTTTTATATAATGATAATTATATTTTGAATATCATGTTTATACATTAAATACACCATTATAACTAACTGTTATAGGTGGTGATGGAAAAGGCATTACTTTAGCTTACTAAGAGTTAGTCTATAATACACATGAACGATGCACTCTTTCCCCATTTTATGTAAAAGGATATGGATATATGTTATCAAATTTTAAAAATAATCATACTATATATAATATATTATTTTTATTATTTCATCAAATTGGTATTAAATTTTATTGATGTATAATAACAAATAAAATTAATGAATCCAGTTTAATGATATACATCTTTTTCAAACAACCCCATATGCATTAGAAATTAATCTATATAAGGTTGGTGTTCTTCCATAACTAAGCCCTTAGACCATGGGTAAGGATTTTTTGAAGGTATTTGTTTCAGTTATTTTCTGATATTATTTTCCCATATTGTTTAATAATGACTGGGGATGAGGTTCCCCTTTGTAGATGAGGGGTGGGACACTTTTGGAATAACATAATGTTTGAAATTAATACAAATTTTTTTATGTGATTAAGATTTTAAATAATTTCAATATAGTATTTTTAAGTGTCTAAATTAAAATATAATATAATTTTTTACATGTTTATATTATGTTTTCTCAATTTTTTCTTAGTTTGAACCCATGATAACCCTTTTGAAAATTACCACAATATCAATGTTTTTTAGTCTTAGCCTCCAATAAAGTTACCATAAAAGTATAAAAGTGAAGATAAATTGATAATGGTTGAAAATTTCAACCATATAAAATTCACCTGTCTAAATTTAGGAATTTTTTATATTTCAAATCATTAAATAATTTTTTCTAATATAAATTATCATTACAATTATTTTTTGAAATCTATGAAATATTATAATATAATATGTATCTAATTAATATAAAATGGATCCCAATTGCCATTATATAATTGAAAAGGTTAATATGAACAAAATTAAATATTAAAATAAAATTTATATATTTTAATATATTATTCATGACCTTATATTTTGGTTCTTCCCCATAGTAATCAAATTTTACCTGTAACCATGAAAACAAAAATTTGAAAATTATATTGTTTTAATTTAACATATTAGTTAAAAATTAGATCATAAATGGAAAAGATAAGAAATTTAAATGATTTATCGTCATAATTTTTCTATTTGAAAACATTTTTATCTTTTTAATAATTTAATAAAATATTATTCAAAATAAAATGTCATTAATGTTGTTTTTGACACTAATCATTTAATATGACATTCAAAAATAAACGGATGAAAATAAATTCAAATATAAACGATTTAAATAACCATAATATTCCATATTGTTTTATTAAATTCAGTGGATAGTATAAATCACCCAAATAATTATTTATAGAATTTTTAAAATCATTTAATTTATATTTTAATTCTTTGGTAAGTACTAAATTAGTATTTCATTAGCAATTGAGTCAATTATTTCATGACTAAATATTAGGAATAAATAAAATTGACCAAAAAATTAATTTTTGTATCAAATAACCGTGTTTAACTAAATATAATTTTTTTTACCCTATCAAAAAATATTATTGATATTAAAACAAAGAGAATGACATTTCTCACAATATATTTACATAAAATAACATATATGTTATTTTCAATAAAAATGGGAAAAATATCCCTATATATGAATATTGTGTGAGTATGGTCCCTCACAAATACAAAAACAAATATTAAAGATGTTTTTTAGAAAATATATTTGCTTATCATAATATTTTAAGCATTAATTAGACAATTTAATCATACCAGGGTGAAAAATATTTACTATAGTTAGTATTCGTAACGAAGAAATATAAAATAGAAATATTTAACAAATCTAAACATCATAATCCCAAATAAGAAAAAAAAAATCAGGTACCATTTCTATAATAGGAATAAATTTACTTAAAATAATATTTATAACACAAAGTAAAATTATTTTTAGAAAAATGTGCTTTTAGTCCTAAAAATGAATATATACCAAATCATGATATGATGATGACTCCTATAAAATTATTTATATTATTAAAGGAAGCATATTTTCTACAAATATCAAATTCTAAATTTTAAATAATTTATTTAGTGAAGATAAATGTTATTTAGACAAAAATATGTATTTGTCACGATTATTAGAAAATTAATCTTAAAAAAAACCCAATATTTCACCCTAAGAATGTTTTAAAATTCTAAATTAAAATTATATTATTTTTATCAAATAATTTCTCTATATTTTTATTAAATTATTTATAAAATTCAAACTGGAAATTAAAAAATTTTCTTTTCGAGAAAATGTGCTTCGATGTAAAAAATGAATTTAATGAAAAATCATCCACTTCTTTTCTAAGAATTATTCAATGCATTCACAATCCAAGCCCAATTGCCATCTAACCTAGTGCTCGACCTAATCTACGGTAAGACTAGAAGGGCATTCCCAATCCCCACGAGCTCACACAATTGCCTTGTAATCCATAAAAGAAAATGGGAATGATTTCACCTGACGATACGAGCCCAACACAACAAATAATCTAAAGATAAAAAATCAAGAAAACATAAACAAAAAAATTCCTTACATCAAATTAAAATTATGATTACATGTTTTATACAAAATCCAAAAGATGGGATACAACAAAATGGAACCAAATACAAAGATCCAAAAACCACCATCATCATGGGGAGCGTCTCCCTCAAGCTTCCTCCAAAAAACTTCCCAAGAACCTCACTAGCATCCCAATCCACCTTCACTAATGTATTTACCCTTACCTGTATCATACATTACTGAGCCTTCTTACACCCATTTATGTAAGAATGGTGTGAGATATTTTCCAGTAAGATTCCACCCAAAATAGATTCCATGCACTAAACAATAAATTTAAAAATACATTTGCATGCTTAGATAAATGAAAATAAATATCTTGAAGAATTTTAAGGAAAATTGTTTTAACAGAATAAATTTTAGAGAAATGAAATTTTAAAATTGAAACACTTTTTTCCCTTTTAACTATCTCATGAGCCACAACATATGTCGACGGTGAGTGCACAATAGTAAAAGTGAATTTAACAATGGAGAGGTCCTAGGGGTGTTAACAATATATAAGGACCCTTTAAACTCACATCTTAGAGAATGAGGGTATGATAACCATAAAAATACACATTCATGTGAATGAGGCACTATAGTTAGAATCATACAATATTCTAGTGGTCTCCATTCATCAATATGAATAGTTAGTTTTTTGAATTTCGATCCTGAGAAGTGAATCCAAGTCATATCCACCTCCAAATCACTATCCCACTAGTCCTTTTCCTCACTCCTACCTACCATGTCATCCCATTGAGCGATTATACATGTTTTAAACATAAATCATCTCACCTAATTTATATTTTAAAATCAAGACAAAGATCAACACACAAAAGAGCAACCATTCCAAACAAAACTTCACTTTCATAAATCAATTTACATTAAATCCTTTAAAAAATATTGTTATCCCCTCAAACACAGTTTATTAAATCATTTAAAAAAACTTTATGTCATTTCAAAAACACACCACAAATCCATAGTTCCTAAATATACCATTTTAGCATATAAAACCATTTTTTTAAACCCATTTTACATCCAAACTCTTCAAAAACCACATTCATACAATATAAATATTTTATAAAACATGTAACAGAAAACATGAAAGCAAAATAAAATTTCTACAAAATATTTAAGCATGGAACAACCTACTATTTATGGAGAAACCAAAAAATATGGTTCAATACTCTCATTGTAGCTTAATACCAACAATAGGAGATGATTTTTATACATAAATTAAGTGAATTGACCAATAAATGTCACGAAAGATCCCTAAAATTGATACCCTAGGGATGGGGAAGAAGAAAAACCCAAATAAATAAGAAAAAAACCCTAGGATAGGGAATCATTATTGGAAGGAAGAAGGAATACATGAGAAAACAAGAAGATATCACACCAAATCTTGAACAAAAATGGAGATGCAATAGTGTGGGAGGGATTGAGGGAGGTGCATCGGGAGTATGATCTTATGTGGGGTGAAAAATAGGGCTATTTTGTTTGGTTAAACCCAACAGGAGAAATAAATAAAGAAACATTTTAAATGTGCTGGTAGATCCGTAGGGTTAGTCGGCAAGGTTTGGGAAACCGTGTTTAAATTGTGTGGACTATTCCTTCTGACTAGTGGAAATTGCATTGTTACATGGGAAATGAATTGTGGTCATGAATAAGAAATGTGATAGGTACTATCTTTTACCACATTGTTTTATGGTCTTATGCATGGTTACTACTAACTGTGCGTAAATCGTTCACATGAGTCTTCCATCCCAAAAAGTTTCATTTCCTTCCGAAATTTGAAAGGAAACCATATGAGAAAATATAAAAAAATTGAAAAATACCTAAAAAGAGAACATAGATTTGGAAATTCTCCCCACCCTGAAAACATTTCCCCCTCTGAGCGTCTACTAGAAACATGATCTAAAAAATGAAACGTGTACTCTTGCTCAACCTAAGACAATCGATACCACATATAATTTGTATCAATTCCATTCTAATAGTGGGAATAGACCAACGAGATATATTTCCCATGAAGCACCTTATCATGGGCTTCTAGTATCTATAATGGACATTCAAAAACATGATAGTTGGCCTCTTACTCCAACTATTCCCAATTCAGCACATGAGATGGGTATGAGTTATAATTATTCAGTTGGGAGAGATGAAACATGTTAGGAATCGATGTAAAATGATATAGAGATACTAACATATATTCTACCCTACCAATCTGTTCAGCGATTTTGAAGTGTTGGATATTCCTCAGCGTCAGCTTTTCCTGCTTCTGCAACTGATGATGACCCAAATAGGGTACCACCTTCACAAACACCCAATCACCCATAATGAAATCTCCACCCCGATGCGTCTAGTCAGCATAAGACTTGTGGTGACTCTGAGGTATCAACAACCACTGTCTAATTAGTCCGACCTTCTATGAAGTCTCCTTCACATGACTTGGTCCCAGAAGTGAGGCCTCACCCACCTCATCCCAACAGTATAGATACTGACAAGGCCATCCTTCTAGCTTCTAAAAGGGATCCATTTGAATAGATAATTAGTTACTATTTTTATAATTGATTTGAACCAATCCATAATGGCTATCCCACAAACCTCTAATGTCCAACATACAAGGCCAAAAAATGTATTCATGAATCTGATTTACCCACTCTGCTTGGACATTTGATAGAGGAGGGTATTTCATGTTCATTTTAATTTGTAAACTCAAAGCCCTCTAAGGCCATCACAGAACCTAGAGGTTAAATGGAAGTCTCTGTCAGAAAAAATAGCATATAGTACACCATTATGTCTGACCACATTCTGAATTTAGAACTGAACTATCACATCCACCTTCTTTGTGTCTCTGATCTGATATAAATGGGATGATTACGTAATTTGATCTATAACTACCCAAATGTAATTATACCCTCAATGTGTATGATGTAAGATAATAATGAAGTCCATGGAATCCTCTCCCCACTTCCAGGTAGGAATAGGTAGCGTCTGGAGAAAACCAGAAGGCCTTTGATGCTCTGCATTCACCTGTTGATGAGTATAGAATATCGATAATAAGTCATGTTTGTCATGTATCATGCCTGACCACCCAAACTACTAGAAAACATCATAAAATATATTCTCAATAGTAGGCTGGAAGGGCCACTGAAACGTTTTCCAATCCTGCACCACCAACTCCCTCAAAGCTAGCAGCACCGCGTACCAGACCATGAAACAAAATATTATGTTGGGGGACAACAACTAATCAGATGATGTTTCCCCACCATGATGAACCTGTATGGATCACTGAACATCTCACCACCTGACATTTCCTACTAAACTATCTCTATATGTGACATAGCCAACCGCACAATTTCCAAGAATGTACCTTCACTACTCTCCCTAGTCTCTATATGCATACGGGATAAGATCCCCATAAAATTCCACTCAACGTGGGACATCCACAGAGATTTCACTATAAATATATTTCTTAAGGTATCATACACCATGTTACCCTTCCTCATGTTATAGATGATGTCAAAGATATACCCCTATACATATTCGATCTGGCGAAATTGCATCAAATTGATATCCATTTGAGAGAAGATGTTGGTCAGTCTCTTATGATCCTAATATACAACAAAATTCCCCCCAAAAATTATTGACTACACATCTTCAATGAATAAATAACTGATTCTAGCTCCATTTCATGAGTCTAGGAATTATTTTATTGTGGTTAGAGATGATGTAAGCCATATTTTACCACATGATAATCTCGTAGAAGCACAAAAACGATACCCATACCTAAAGCATTGTAGTAAACTGCATAACCCTTTCTTTACTCTGTAAATATCACTATGAGTGTGGTGGTCAACCGCATCTTCAGCTCCTCATAAGATGCTTGTAATTCTAGGATGCATTTATACTTATCCCACATACAAGGGATTGTGGTTATAGGAGATGAAATCCATGAGAAATCCCAAGTGAACCACCTATAATAAATCATTAGGATGAGAAAAATCTTGATATGAAATACCTTATTTGGTTGTTCCCATGACATAACCACACTGATGATGGTAGGGTCCATTGAAACCACCTGGTTAGTGAATACAAGGCCCAAAAACATAAATTCCTTGATCTAGAAAGTGTAGTTTGAGATCTTAGAATAAATATTATGATTCTACAGTGTGCCTAGAAATATCTATAGATGACACTCATAATCCACATCATACCTAGAGTAGTCCATGATTTCATCCACAAGTAACATGATAAAGGGGACGATATACTGGTGAAACACCCTATTCATGATAACTCTAAAGATTGTTGGAAAATTTTTCAATCTGAAGGTCTTGACCTAGTACTTGAGGTGTTCATACCTACATTGTAAAGCTGTCTTTGGGATGTCCAGCTCATTCACCCATACTAGGTGGTTACCCGGATGCAATTAAATCTTAGTAGAAAACTTTTCCCCTTTCAGTTAGTGAATGAAATCGTTAATCTATGGAAAGTGGTTTTTGTTTTTGATGGTTACTTTATTCATATTCAGTTAGAAAACGCACAACCGGAGAGATACATCTGCCTCCTTTGCAAAAAAAAATAGAAGGTGACCAAAGAGAGATTGTTAAGGGAATGAATCATTTTGATTCTAAATGATCTCATGATATATTTAATTCCCTCAACCCAGGAGGGGATACGAAACAAGAGAATAGTTATAAACCATTTTCCTGATGCCAAATCTATTGTGAACTCTACAGCTCTCTTTGGGGGAAATCTTGAAATGTTACATGTGAATACCTCCAAGGATTGGGGGTCCATATCTGTCTGATCGAGGATCCAATTCTCCATGGAAAACTATAGAACTTCCATCAGGTTCCTCGAAACGAGTTCTCTACTAATAAAAATTAATTTGAACCTAGAAATGAACTTTTCATTCCATGCCAAGGATCACGTCAAACAATTCCTTTTCCAAGATCATGAAATACCACTCCATATCAAACTCTAACACAAGAAACACACACGATAGATACCTGAGGACTTGCTCCATTCTCTTACCCAACGGTGTCACTAACTCCATCGAAAAATATAAAACATGGTTTAATGATTTCAAATGTTCACAAGACTAGTGTATATAGAATTGATAGATGCACCTATGTCAAAAATAATATTATCTATAAAGGATTCATTTAGAATGGTACTCTGAACAGTTGAGGGTCCCACATCTGGCCCCACTATTATTTACTCCAAAGTATGAAGGTGTCTTCTATTAGTCTGAACATGACAACATACGTTGTCCTATATATCTTCTTGGATAAGACTCCAACTATAATATGATTTGGCTCTTCCACCGTTACCTCTAAACTAAGATCCCACCATCCAAGATGGTTCTTACGGAGCTGACATTCCCCTAGAATCAACTGACCCTACTCCTCTTTAATATGAGCATGTAGCTCTGCATAATCGTTTCAAGATCCCCAATGCTCCAAACCAATTATAAAATTTTGGAGGATTCACACAAGATTATAGAGTGTGTCCCACCTTCCCACATAGGTTGTGCACTTCAACACCTGAATCAAAACCCATAGTGGGGGGATTCCATGATGGGTTTCCTAATATATTCCACCAACTTCCCTTTCTCCTCATATTCACTATTTATTTATGATGATCTACTAATTACCATTACTAACATGGCCTCAGAGGAGCATGGAAAACCCTTGTAGTAAAACTCCACCAAACATGCTCGGTCAACCACTTCAGCATAATTAATTTTTCTTAACAAGAAGTCCTAAGAATAGATCTCTAGCTACAAGCATTTATCCAACATTAGAGAATTTATTATAACATAACAAATTGTATTAGGATCATACTATTAGAACTATGTCAAATTAATGGAATATTCAATCACCATCAGGTCCCACTTGACAATGTCCATGAACTCTTGAGACCTAGAATATAATATCATCTCAGAGCAGTATTGATCATTGAAGAATGCCTTAATGTCCTTACATGTCATTTTATCATGCTTCCCAACCTGAATATATGGTTCCCAACTCCTCTTACTGTGACCATCTATTAGAAAGGATGTGAACTACACTATTACCTCTTTAGGGGTGTCCAGGAACTCGAACATCTGATCGATATTCTCGATTCATTCCTTCTCTTCTTGGGGATTCAAGATACATTGTAATGTATGGCGCTAATTCATGAAATATTATTATTCCGTATACTTTCGTGATCCAATCATAGAATACCTGAAGAGAGTAGAAGTTGGACCATATCCTTACACTAGATTCTAAACTGCTCAATCCACAACAACTACTAACCTCTGATCAAGTGGGGATGGATAACTCCCTCTGGATCTTTACCTCTATTGTGTGGAAACATTTCAGAGAGGCGTGTTTCTATAAAAATAAACTATCACATAAAAAACATAAATATATCTGTTTTGAGAATATTTATGGTCGCGTCATAGAACAAATAAAAAAATCATGCAAAGACAACACAATTAACCAACCACTACACCCCACCAGGCTTCCACATTCAATATTCAGCGTCCACGTCCCCCTGGATGAGTAACCAATCAAACATCTTGACATACCATGGATACATGACACTATCATGAGGTGTGATGTCCAAGAACCCTTTTCTCAACTAGATCTAGAGACTCGATAGTCTTAGATTTTATCTATCAAGACTCATCACAAAATATAATAACCCAAAGAGATAAAACCCTCATCTAATAAAATTTTCTCTTGAATCAAGCCAGGTCACCATCTGACCCATAGCCTAATCAAGTCCATGGAAAGGTGAAAATGGCCTTCCCATTTCCCATAGGCTGGAAAAAGTTCCCATGTATTAATACAATAATGTAAGAATGATTTCACATGAAGATACAAGCACAAAAAAACCATTAATCTAAAGATAAAAAATGATGGAAAACATAAAAAATCCCTTAAATTGTATCAAAATTTAGATTCTATGTTTTAAAAATAATACAAAAGGGGGGATAAAAAATAAGGAACTAAAGACGATGAGCCAATGACCACCATCAGCAAGGGGGGAATCTCCCTCATGTTGTCTCCATAAAACTGACCAATAAGCTAATGAGAATCCAGTTCCACCTTCTCTAAAGACATTAACCTTACATGTATCAATCATTATCAAGTCCACTTAATCACAATAGTGTATGAAAAGTGTGAGAGATTACCCTATAGGATTACAGCCAAAATATATTTCATGCTCTAAATGATTGAATAAAAAATACTTTTTCCTACTTAGATAAAAAAATAAATCCCAGGAAAAATTTTATGGAAAACAATTTTAAAGGAGAAAAAATAAATGAAATGCAATTTAATATGGAAAAATTTTCATTTTACATTTGGGTTTTCTTAAGATCCACATAATATACCGACAGTGATTGCATAATGTTCAAAGAAAACATAACACATGAGAGGCCCAATGAGTGTTAGCTAGCAATAGGGACCCTAAAACCTCATCTGTTGGTGTAAGGTGACATACGAACAACAAAGTTCCATGTTCTTGTGCACGAGCCACTAGAGAGGTGAAGCATACAATATTATAGTGGTCCACATTCATTAATATTTTTAGTTACTGTTATCAACATCAATGTTCCAATGTGAAACTGGGCTATAACAACTTCTACATCACTAGACCACTGGTCCCTAACTACCCCTAGCTACCCAGGCTTCTCATAGAGTGCTCATACAAGTTTCACACAAAACACATCTCACCACAGTTAAATTTCAAAATCAAATCAAGGCCCAACACATACAAAAGAAACCATTTCACACAAAAATTCACTTTTATAATTAAAAATAAAAAAAAAATCCCTTCAAAAATATAGTTTTCCCCTCATACATAGATTGTTGAAACATTTAAATAATTAATTAATCATTTTAAAAACACAACACAATGACATCCTTTATGAATATATTGGTTTTTCTTATAAAACCCTTTGCAAAATCCATTTCAAATAAAAAATATTCAAAAACCACATTCGCACAAAAGCCATAATTTATAAAACATGGAAGGGAACATAATAAAGACAAATAAAATTTCCATGAAACATTTAAGCACTGAAAAACCTACCATTTGTTGTGAAACCACAAAATATGGTGTCATACTTTCAGTACACAATAATAAACCCAATAAGAAGGAATATCGTGACATAAATTCAAATATTGACCCATAAATATCAAGGAAGAACCCTAAAATTGCAACCCTAGGGATGGATAAAATGAAAAACCCAAATAGAAATGGGAAAACCCTAGGATAGAGAGAGATTAGGGGAAGGAAGAAGGATTACATGAGAAACTGAGGAGAAATCACACCAAATCTATCAAAAAATGGAGATCCGATATAGGAGGAGGGCTGGAGGGAGGAACCTACGAAGAAATATCCTGAGTGGTGTGTCAAATGGGGGTATTTTATTGTTAAAAGCGATAGGTGAGAGAAAGAATGCAACATTTTTAGTTTGATCGAAGATCTGCAAGGTTAGTTCACACAGTTTGGGAAACATTGTGGTAATAGTTTTTACCATTCATTCTGACTAGATGAATTTTCACAGTTACATGTGAAATGGATCATGGAATCATGGAAGTCAGGGGATATGTACAATCTCGTACCACATAGTTTCTTAGGCATACACATGGTTATTACTAACAGTGCACAATCTGTACGCATGGGACTACCTTCCCAAAAATTTCCATTTTCTTCCAAAATTAAAAATTTAACCAAAAGAGAAAATATAGAAAAAAATAAATAAAAAAATACATGAAAAATAGATCACACAGGTGAAAAGTATCCCCATTATAAAAACATTCCACCCTCAAAAAGTTCACTGGTAACATGATTGGAAAACTGAAACAAGGACTCTTTTTTACACAAGAACTTCTCTCCCAAATCCCATTCATATAATTTCTATGCTACTAGAGAACACAAAACAATGAGAGAGATTTTCCATGAAGAACCTTCTCTTGTGAGTCCACTATCTGCACAGGTCATTAAACCACTAAAAAGTGGGCCCCCAACTCCAACTATTATGAATTTAGAAAATGAGATCGGTATGGGTTATACATATTCATTTGGGAGTCATGAAACATGTCTAAAATTGATTATAACTTATTGGGAAAAGACAACCAATATTCCACCCTTCAAATATATTTAGTGATTTCGATGATTTTGACATTCCTCTGTGTCAGCTTTCAATACATCCCCAAGCGATGATGACCCAAATGGGTCACTACATTCATGAACACCCAATTGCCCACAAAAAAACTCTATATGTCGATGAATGTTGTCAGAATAAGACTTGTGGAAACTATAAGCTATCAAAAACTATTGTCTGAAATGTATAACCTTCTGAAATGACTCTTTCACAAGACATGCTCCTAGAAATGAGGCCTCACCCACCTCATCCCAACACAGCAGATACTGACATGTCATACTGTAGATCACCTCAATGAGTTCCATTTGAATAGAATATTGGTAACTATTGTCAGATTCAAATTATACCAATCCAAACAAAATATCCCGAAAACCTACAAAGTCCAACAAACAATACCATAGCATATATTTAAAAATATGATTCACCCTCTCTGTTTTGAAATACTATTGAGTATGGTATGATGTTCTCATTTAAAATTTCAATCCAAAATCCCTCTAAAGGTCATACCAGAACCATGGGGTAAAATGGGGGTCACTATCAGAAAAAAATATCATACAGTAAACCATGATTCATTACCACATTCTGAATATACAACCGACCTACCTCATCTGCCTTTGATTTATCTCTATTCAGATTGAAATGGGATTATTAATTCAATTTGTCAATCACTACCCAAATAACATTCTTCCCTCGAGGTGTACAAGAAAATCCAACAAATAAGTCCCTGAAAACCTCCTCCCACTTCGTAGAAGGAATGGGTAGCGGTTGGAGCAAACTAGTAGGCCTTTGATGCTTTACTTTCATCTGTTGAAAATTATAGCATCTTGATTCAAAGTTAGATATGTACCTTTTCATTCCTATCCACCAAAACTATAGATGAACTTTATAACACATATTTTTAGTCCAAGGATGAATAGACAACTAAGATTGGTGGCTATCCTGCATCACCACCTCCCTCGGATAATGTGGCATGACGAACCGGACTGTGAAGTACAAGATTCTTTCGGGAGACAAAAACCAATCAAACGATTTATCCACACCATGAAGAAACTATTAAGACCACTATAATATCCCATCACCAGGTTGTTCGTGCTGAACTAAATAGTGAAGATACAGAGCCAACTACACAATTTCTAGGACTATACCTCCACTACTCTCTCTAGTCTCTATATGCATCTGGGATAAGAGCCCCATAAAATCCCACTCAACACTGGACATTCTCAAATATTTCACTTGATATTTCTTTCTTAAGGAATCATCCACCACATTACCCTTCCCAGGGGTATAGATTATATCAAATTTAAACCCATGTAGATATTCGATCTAGTGACGTTGTGTCAAATTGAGATCCTTATGATAAAAGATGCATGAAAATATCTTATTATCATATATAACCCAAACATCTCCCTAATGATGTGGTGACTCCACACCTTCAAGGCATAAATAATCACTGCAAGCTCCAAGTCATGAGTTGGGTAATTCTTCTAATGTGGTTGGGGTTGAGGTGATCTATACACCTCCTAATGATCAACCTACATAAAAACACACATGAGACCCATACATGAGGCATTGTTGTAAAACACATACACCTTTCATGACTCCAGATATATTAACATGGGTGTGGTTTCAATCCATCGCTGAAGCTCCTCAATGTACACCTAACATTTTGGGATGCATTCAAACATCACCCCATATAGGTGAGTGTGGTCATAGGAGAAGTTACTCATGTGAAATCCCAAATTAACCAACTATAATACCCTGTCATGCTGAGAAAACTCCTGATCTCAAACACGTTATTTTTTTATTCACATGTAATAATCACACTGATCTTATTGGGGTCCATTGAAACAACATTCTTAGAGATGAAAAGGCCAAAAAACATCACTTCCTTGATCCATAATGTTCATTTTTCTATCATAGAATAAATATAATGATCCTGTACGGTGCAAAACACAATTTTCAGATGACACTCATGCTATTTTTTCGACCTGGAGTACACCATGATGTCATCAAAAAATACCATAAAGAGGGATTCAAGATACTGATGGAAAAACCTATTCATGATAACCATACATACTTCCATAGACATTTTCTATACAAAGGTAATGACCAAGTATATTAATTGTCGATCCATGTTTCAAAAAGCTATCTTCAGGATGTCTCCTACTTTCACCCTGACTCAGTGGTAACCTGAATGCATGTCATACTTAGAATATCACATTTCCCTTTTTAGATGGTTGATAAAATCATCAATCTAAGGGAAATGGTTTTTGTTTATTATGGTTACCTTATTTCGCTTCTGGTAGTCGATGCACAACAGGAGAGATCTATTGGCCTTCTTGGTAAACAAAATAAGAGCAGACCAAGGAGAGATTCTCGAGGTAATGAAACCTTTGGATTCTAAATCATCCAGCTGTATCATTAATTTCCTCAACTATGGGTGGGGTGGTGGGAATACAATATGAGGGAAGATATATCGACAGTGTTCCCAACACCAAGTCGATTTTTAACTCCTCATCCCGCTCCTAGGGGAATCTGTAAAATTCATACGTGAATACCTCTCAATTCTCATCTAGTATCCGAGGTAGTCCATCCTCAAAATAACATCCATCTCTATCTAATAAGAGTGATGATTGATGATAAGAAAGGTTAAAAAATATGGGAGTGGAGGTCCACCACATCCTGGCCAAGGATCCCATTATCTGAGGAAAACTTGAGCACTTCTATCAGGTGAGAAGAAATGTACTCGTCACTGATAATAATCAATGTGAGACTCAGAATGAACCATCAGGTACTTACCATGGATCACACAGACAAGTCCATATCCACGATCCGTAAATCCCACTCTATCTCAAACCCTAACACAGGAAGCGCACGTGATACATACCTGAGGCCTTGCTCCATCCTCTAACCTAGTGGCGTCCCCAAATCCATTGAAAAAGATAAAACTCGGTTCACTAATTCAATTGGTTCACAAGATGAGAATATGTAGAAGAGTGAAATATACCATTGTAAAATATAATGATAGGTAAGAGGATGAAATTAGAATGGTTCCCCAAATAGTTGAGGGTCCCGTATCATGCCCCACTATCAGAAGATCCACAACATGAAGGTGTCTGTTATTAGTCTGGAACTGACCACGACCTCTGGACTATGTCTCTTATTAGAGATGAATCTTCCTAGATGAAGATCTATTTATACCACCTCTACCTTCAAACTAACATCCCACAATCCTTGATAGTTTTTACTGAGCTGACATTCCCATAGAATTCATAGACATTGCACATCCATTATATGAGTGTTTTTGTCTATAGAATCACTCTATGTTCCCCAAATCTCCACACCACTGACATGCTTTTGGAGGATCCACATAAGACCGTCGAGTGTATCCCACCATCTAGAAAAAGTGGTGCAATTCATACCATGCATTATAAACCATTGTGGGAGGCTACATTGAAGGTTGGAATGAAAAACATCCACACTTATTCTCATGACCCTCACACATCTCTTCATTTCTGATGAAATTAAACTTCCCATTATTAACATGGCCCCATATGTTACCGACCTACCCTTGTAGTTAAACTACACCATACATTCTTGGAAAACCTCTTCAACATAAGAAATTAGTTTAAACATGAAGACCTAAGAATATATCTCTACCCACAAGCCTTTCCCTAACTTTTGAGAATTTATTTTCTCATTATAAACTGTCTTATGTTAATACCATGCGACAAAGTGAAGTGGATGGCATATTCCATCACCGTCTGGTCCTCCTGGACAATTTCCATGATCTCTCGAGACCTAGAATATGAATAGATCATAGGGAAGTAATGATCATTAAAGACTACCTTAAAGTCCTTCCAGGTCATTTTCTCATGCTTCCCATCCCAAACATCTAGGTCACACCACCTCTGACTAGGACCCTCTAAAAGAAAGAAATCACACTATGCTCTGTCCTCTTCAAGGTTATCCCGAAAATCAAACATGTGATTGGTCTTATTGAGCCATTCCTCAGCTTTTTTAGGTTCTGAGATACCTCGAAAATTTGGAGGCTTATTCTTGATTAACTCTTAAGCCATATCCTTTTAAGTGCTAGGCATAACTTCATTGAATGTAGAAGGAGTAGGACCTACTCCATTTCCATGACTTTTATCTGCTCAATCTACAACATCTACCATACTCTAATCAAGTGGGTAGGTATAGCACTCTCTGGATACTTCCCTCGGTTATGGGGATACTTTCTAGGGAGGCATGTTCCTACAAGAAAAAATAGTCACATAAATAAAAACATAAATATATTAGGTATGAGAAAAATTATTGCAACATCATTGGAAAAATAAATCAAACATGATAAGAGAACACAATGACCCAACCACTTCACCACCAAGGAGTGTCTACATACAGTATGTAGCATGAACAAAACACCTGTAAAGGAAACCAATCATGTATCCTAACATCCCATGTAGACATGAGGTATATCATGGGGTGTTCTATCCAGGAACCCTTCTCACAACCAGATCTCTAAGCCCTGATAGTCCTATATCCAATCTATCCAAAATCATCCAAAATTGAATACCCTATTTGCTTGAAAACTCTTATGATACCATTTTTTCACGAACCAAGATGGGTCACCATTTGACTCGGTGCCCAACCCAGTCCATGGAAAGGAACAAAGGCATTCTTGATCCCTGTAGGCTGGTACAAGTGCCAGGTTATCAATACAAGCAAGTTTTAATGATTTCACCCAAATATAGTAGCACAACACAACTAAAAATATAATGATAAACAAATATGGGAAAAATAAAAAAACAAGCCCTTACATGGTTTCATAATTATGTTTAAATTTTTTTATAAAAAATCTAAATAATGGGATAAAAAAATACTAAGAATAGACCAAGATAAAAAAACCAACATCAAAAAGGAAAGCATCTCCCTCAAGATTTCTCCACACAACTTCCCAAGAAACTCACTAGCATCCCGATCAACCTTCACCAAAGACATTTCCCATTCTTGTATCATACATTACCAGGTCTACTTACACCCACTAATGTAATAAGGGTGTTAGCGATTTCTCAATAGTATGACAACCAAAAGAGATTCCATTGTATAAAAATTTGAGTTGAAAATATATTTTCAAACATAGAAAAAAGAAAATAAAGCACATGAATCATTTTAAGGAAAAGTGTTCTCAAGGAGAAACATTAATAAAATAATTTTTCAAAATGTAACACTTTTTATTTTCCAATTGATGAATCTAAAGATATACATTTTAGACCAATGGTGTGTGAATAATGGTAAAAGTGAACCTAAAACATGAGAGTCCCTACAAGTCATGTCTAGCAATTGGGATCCTAGAACCTCGTGTTTTAGAGTAAGGTGGTATGAGAGCCACAAAATTCCACTTTATCGTGAATGAGCCTCTAGAGATGTGTAGAGTCAAATATTCTAGTGGACTCTATTCATAATTGTTTTTTGTTAGTGTATTCAAAGTCGATATAGTTGTGTGATACTGGGCTTTATCCAATTCTGAATCACTATCCTGATTGACCTAAAATAACATCCTAGCTACCCAGGCTTCTCGTTGAGTGATCATACATGATTCACACAAAACACATATCACCACATTTATATTTCTCAAGACAAAAAGGGAAAACACACAAAAAAGACACCATTTCGGAAAAAAATTATCTTTCATAATTAAAAACACACTAAAAAACACAAAAAATTTATATAGCATTTCAAAAAAACACAAAAAATCCATCATTCATGAATTTTCTGGTTTAGAAAACAAAACACATTTTAAAATCCATTTCACATACAATCTCTTAAAAAACATTCACACAAGATTTATAATTTATAAAACACTAAAAGGAACACAGGAAATCCAAATAAATATTCCACGAATCATTGAAGCACAGGACCACTAGTCATTTGTGGCGAAAACCCACAATCTGGTGCAATACTCTCAATGCACCTTAATTTCACCAAGAAGAAGAAATATCAAGATGTAAATCAAGATATATACCCATTGAATTCAAGGAAGAGCTCTAAAATTGCATCCCTGTTGCTGGAAAAGATGAATACCCCAAATAGAAATAGGAAAAACATAGTATAGAGTGAGATTAGGAGAAAAAAGTTGGATTACTTGAGAAAATGAGAAGAAATAAAAACAAATATAGCACAAAACTGGAGATCCAATAGAGGAGGAGGGCATGACAGAGGTGCATATGAAGAAATATCCCATGTGGGGTGTCAAATGAGGGTGTTTTCGGTTAAACATAAAAGGATAGAGGAAGAAAGAAACATTCATAATGTGCCATCAGATCCTCCTATTTAGTTAGAATAGTTTGGGAATTAGTGTGATAACTGTGTGGACCATTCTGTTCCACACGAGAACATTAAAAGTTTACCTAGGAATTGGATCATGTCCATTTAGAAGACATCCTATAGGTATTATTTTTTACCACATGGTTTCTAAGACTTTCACACTATTACTACCAATTATTCATACAGTCCCACCTTAACAAGAACATCCATTTTCATCCAAAATTTCAAAGGAAGACCAAGAAGAATTCATAGAAAAAAATAAAAAATAAAAATACATGGAAAAGAGATCTGGTATGTGACAAATAATTTTTTTGGTCATTTAAATCAATTTCATAATTTTTTTAATCTTATTCATTCACTACAATTTAATATCTATGTTAAAACTAAGATATTAATATAACAATATTTCATTGTTTGATTCCGGATAGAGATGACTGTTATATTCACTATAGGATATAGTTTTATTTTCAATTATAAATATATTACAATATCATCCACTTTAATATATATCATTCATGTAATTTGATAATAGGAATAGTAATCAAGTGTTTGACATTTGACAGAATATTTTGAAGATCTTGTGCGATGTATTCATATTTTTTTTGTATTTTATCCATCTAAAATTTGTTAAAAAATGTTATTTTAAAATAGGTGATAAATAATGGTGATAGATATTTTTATTGGAACTTTGTTAATCATGTTTTATAACATTGTTTTTGTTACAATTTTGATGATAAAAAAAATTAGACTGTTGAAATAATTATTTTCAGAAATTTTTTATGCAATTCAAATGATTTATTATTGATCTCAATGTTTTTAGTATAATGAAAATATCATCATCCAAACTGATATGTAAAAAATTTGTACATGGTATTTAAGGATCATGGGTGAGATCAAGTTTGGTCCTAAAATGAAAATATTAAGGGACAATATTCATGAAAAATAGTTCAGATAGACACATGTGAAAAAATATAAAAGTTTTAAAGAAGGTTTTCAAATGATAAATTACCTTATGGTTAATTTTGTAAAAAATATTGACTAAATTTTTTTAGGATAATGTTTTTATAATTATAAATAATGTACTAATATTATTTATTAGATGGATGAGATGTAATTTTCTTGATGTAAAGTACAAAAAATATTATTCAAAAAGAAATCTTGTTAGACGTGTCACTTAAAATGAAGAGTTGATAAAGCATATAGAAGTGGAATAAGTGAAATCACTTTAATAGAAAAAAATCCATATTTTTTCAAATATTTAATTTTAGGAAAACCTTTGGACAGAATGTTTTTAAATTCAAAATTTATGGTCACATGTATACGACAAAAAAACATAGAACATCCGATATAAAACATTATGAGAACCATATAAGAATAATTGGATGATGTTTTTATGAGTTTTTATGGAAATATAATGTGGAAGAAAAAAATTAGAAATTAGTATCTATGGATCTTAAATATTGAAAAGTCAATGATGTGGATGTCAAAATTTGTGAGTAAAAGAAACATGGCTATAACAAAATTATTTAGAAGTCAGATAATTGAAGTAAAATATCTTTATTAAGTAAAGAAGAATGGAAAATTGAATATTCAATTTCAATTTATTATTTTCAAGACCCATTGATATAGGATTAAATAGAATATAGAAAAGAAGTTTGTTTGGTGTTTGAAGAGAAAAGTTTTTATTAGTTATACTAAGATCAATTTTGGTGAAGTTTTTTAAGTGGTAATAAAGGAACATGAGTAGATGTTGTCTATTAAGGAATGACCCATGAAATTAAAATAAATAATATGGAACTTAATGATTTTACCTAAATATTGTTCAAAGTGGAATAATTTGAGTGTTTTTTATATTATAAGATGAGGTAATTTAATGAGAAACCTAAATAGAATACATCTGAAAATAATATCTTAAGTCTATAAGACATATAATATTTTTGATGAGAAATAATCAAATATGGGTTGAAGAAGAAAGGTTGGGCAATCAAACTGAATAAAATGTTTTTGACAGTGTTACACAATTAACATACTCCTAAACATGTTTTCATATGTCACTTAATGACTAATGTTAATGAAGTTTTTTTATTTTATAGAGAATAATAAAGATTGAGATATTTTGGAATTTTTTAAAAAGTAATGATGTTTAAATAACATTGGAGACCACTAGGTAAATCATGATAATATTTTGGGAAATTATTTTTAGTGGGAAAATAAAAATTATTTCTCATATTTAAATGTTTTGGGGAACCTATATAATGGGTCAGAAGTATATAATTCCATATACTATTAACCCCTATAAAATATGAAACAGTGAAGTATTTATGTCAAATGTGAGTTTACATTGGATTTTTTTAGAGTTTATGAATTATTCTGGACAAATACTTCGATCACATAATTAGACAAATCTTAGTTTATCATTTTTAATAGAGAGTTTGAGTAGACAATGAGAGAGCATTATATTCTAGAAAAAATGATATAGAGATAAAAAGAGTTTTGAATTTTTTGTTTGAGGAAAATTAATTTTTTATCAAAATTATATGGGACATAGTTCAAAAATATATGAACAATTTAATGGAGGTATATTAGACGATTTTTTCTAAAAATATCATGCACACCGGATAAAAAACATTCCAAATAGAGAAATTAGAAAATGTTTTGGAATGAAATATATGGAATTAATTTTCAAAATTTTTGTATAATACTTTTAAAAAAAACATGATATAAGATATTTTTAATCTTGATGAGTGTCTTTAAAATAAGTCTATTTTTTATATAGAAAGAGTTTAAAAAGAGCTGAACCAAAATTTATATTTATTTCATTATAAAAGGTAATTTTCATTGACACATGAGAGTTGCCATTACAAAGATATAGGGTACAATAATTAAGAAGGACCCTATAATTAAAGTATTTTAATAGCAAGAGAAATTGGCAAATAGTTATCTATAAATAGTTTTATTTTTCGATGGCTTCCTTTACACGCAACAATGAGTTTAGACCCACCATTATATATTGTTAAAATATTGTTATGTGATTGTTATATACTAACCATTAATTCGGAGGGTATTAATATAATTACCTAATTAATGATATATATATATATATTCTTACCAATATAATTATATTGATAAATTATCAGTAAATAGTTATTTTTTTCTAAATAAATCATTTTATTCTTAAAAACTGTTTTCTTTAAAATGAAATTATATTATATTTTTTGATAAAATATCATTAATTTTTTTTTGGAACCTATTAAAAACAAAATATATAAGTCAATTTATTTTCTAAAAGCAACATATCAAAATTATCATTGGGTAATTTTTTTGAACTATTCTGAAATGATTGATTTTTTAGTTGAAAATTTATGATTATTATAAAACTGTTATTTTATATTATTATAAAATATAATACTTTTTTTGAATTTTATATAAAATTAACATAAGTATTATATAATTTTATAAAATATAAATAATATAATTTGATATATCATTATATATGATGATGATATTAGTACATGTTTTTCGTTTAAACAAATTTTTTTATGAAAAAAATTATTTTTCGCTCATTCGTTTGGTATAATTTTAAAATAAATTCTAAAATATATATTTTCTAAAAATTTTAAAAAATGGATTCCTTATGTCAAATAAATATTTTCAAATTATAATTAAAAATCCATATTTAATTTTTAAAAATGTAAATATTAAACTTAGTATTTTTTCACAATTGTAAAGGGTAAATCAGGTAATTAAAGGTAATAAATAAAATAATAAGGATGATTTAATGATCCAAGAACATACCAAAATCATATTGGGTGAGTATATATCGTCCATAATCATCCAAAGGTCTAATTTAGTTCATTTTAGATCAACTTGGTTAATATTTTGACATTTATAATATTTTATTTGATGAAAATCCAAACATGTCGTCCTCTTTTTTATAATAAGTATAGTATTTAAAATATAGGGTTGTTAAGACGATATGTTTGAATGTAAAAAGTATTTTGAAATAAAATAGATATATCATCATAATGAAAATACATTTTAAAAAATTAGGGATTAAATATATTACATAAATTCTTACCCAACACTAATGCAATAATTATTTCATTAATAAGAAATTACAATAAATGATGTTAAAAATAATAAAAGAAAAAAAAGTTGTATATATATAACCATATCTGAGAATTATATATTTTAAAATTAAATTTATAGGACATAATTAAATAGTTTTTTCCTAATTTTACGAGTTTCCTTTTTGTTTTTAATGACAATGTAATGAATATTATCCAAATTTATATATATAATTTTCATTGGATTAATATATTATAAAATTATTTCAAAATCATAAAAATTTTAAATAATAAAAAACAAATAATATACGGTTAAAGCATTCAACACCTATGCATTTGAATTCCATTTTTATGAATTTGGATCTAAAATAGTCTTATTATAGTTTAATATTTTTAGAAAATCCAAAGGTGCCACTCAACCCAATTATAAAATGGCCTATCCACCCTCAAATTAGTACACCAAATTGAGCCGTATAACTCAACCATAACCTATAAAATTCTCTATTAATCTTCTATATAAGAAATCTTGAGGTTAGTTTCTTCTAAAATACTATCTGTAGATCCCTTTAGTTGATATCTAAAGGAAACATTTAGAATAAGATTTAATCTATCTAACTGATCAAATTATTTTAATAATATTCTTTACTTCCCATAAATCTAGGATATTCACCATAAAATAATAACATCGGTATCTTAAAAATTATATGAAGGTATTTTTATTTTCTGAAATAACATTATAAACCCTATTTACCATCAAATATAAATTGATTGTGTTTGTCATAAAATTTTTCGACATTCCTTCTACAAATAGTGATGTTATTTAGTTTTCATCACCATAATTTATGGAAGAGTGTTATGATGTTTTGATTATTTATATAACATATATACGGCATAATCAAAAGTTTGGAATAATAATATCATCTATACATTCTTACCACATATCCTTATAGGAAACTATAACACCGCTCATGCATAGATATGGACCACCATCTCCACGATGCGATGTGATTCGCTTATATTTTATATTTCAAATAAATGGTAATAAAGATGAATATTAGGAATATATATGATATTTATGATATAATAATTTTAATTAAAATTAAAATTATTATTTATCATTATTTTATTACAGTAGTAAAAATTGTATTCGACGTTCATGAAAATGTATGACCTACCATCACTAAGAATAGTATATTTCATTTTTCTCAATAAAATTCTCATGAATGATTATATATATATATATATGTATAATGAATATATATTAATTCTATAAAATGATTAATATTCTAAATATTATGCAACCGGTATCAAGGTTTATGTATAGAGACGGTCAATCATTACCATGCATGGACAATAAAGCAGTTATCACCCTGAACAATGATTCCAATAGAAAATTATTAAAAAAATTATAAGATGATATAAGTAAATAATAAACGGTATGATAGATATATTATTATGTAATAACTTTTAAATAAATATTTATTTACTATGCAGGAGGATTAAACAAGAAAGAGTAAAGGTGAGACTTGAGGTAAGGTATTTTGTCTCACTTTTATTTCTGTGAGACACATGACTTTTACAAAACAATTTTCTTATGAGTGGTGTATATACTGAACACATACTCATTTTATGATACATATATTTAATTCTTTGTTTATTTCAATATAAATTTTTTTCCTCATTTAATTAAGATTCAAAATTATCAAATGCGGTAAGGATTTAATTCACAAGAACATCATTATATCAGATTAATTATATAGAAGTATCCATTATGGTATATTTCTCTACCATGACCATGATATCAAAAAATATTTTAAAAATAGATTTTAATATTTCTATAAAAACATTTAAATTAATCACTCTTATGTTATACTTTGGTTTGAAATAATATTTTTTTCGATTTCCAAAATAGGTGCTTTGTGACATTTCAAAAAACACACGGAAGAAGGTTTTTAACTTATATGTAATGAGAATATTTTCTTAAATTAATGAAACTTTAATTATTTTAAGATTACCTAATATTTTAAAAAAAATCAATGACTTTTTTCATTTTACATGCCCATATTATCAAATAAATGAAGAGATTTCAAAATGTAATGGTTATCTTCTTCAAATATAATTCCATGCGATATTTGAAAATCATTTTCTATATAAGATGGTATATTTTGATGATGCATATTATTTTTTGGGGATCTGATACAAGGGAACCATTCTAATTCTTTTTTCTATGTTTTATGTTTATGATGCATCAATGTTGATGAACCCCATTATATTTTCCGCAAGTTTTTATTTTTTAAAATTTGTTTTTTTCATGTTCTATGAAGTGATTTGTGTTTTATGACCTCATGGAAAATTTATATATTTTTGGGATGAGTGGTAACTATATCTACCTATTTTTCATTATCTAAATATAGATAATTCATCAGGTAAATATGCAATTCATGAATATATGATGATTTTTCACAATATTATATATGGAACTGGTTTTCATGTCCATATGTTTATATGAGGAGTAGTTTTTTGTGTTCATAAGATCATATATAGGCCTTGATATTATGTTAATAATATTATTCATGGGACTGGTTTCATTTCCACATTTTTATGTAAGGGGATTATTTCCAGTCCCTATCTTAATGAGTGAACCAACATTTTATTTATAAATTTATACAAATTAACATGTTTATGTGTATGCCACAATTACCTGTGTTTAAGTCAACGTTATTCAATCATTTATTATGTTCTTTGATTTTTTTAATGACCCAAGTATTATAAACTATCCATAATTCATCCATGAGTCAATATTATTTATCTATGATGTGAATGGTGTAAATTTAAAATGTTATATTCATATTCTCATGCTCTTATGATCATGTTTTGATCATGTAGTTATTGATATCTATCTTGTTTTCCCATACCAGGACAATAATAACACCATATTCATATTTTAATTTTTCAGAGTTTATGAAGAATAGTTTTAATTTGGGTATTTATTTGAATTGTTTTATTCAGGATCATATTTTGTGGGATGATATATATTTTTATGCACATGTTTTCAATTTTTTAAATATATGTAGGAGTTAGGCATAATTATATAAAACTATAATCCTAAATTATATACTAATTTGAATGTGATACAATATTTTATTGTTTGGAATTTTTATTATTATTGTATTTGAGTAACATTTATAGGTATCATAGAGAAATTTTAATGATTATTTTTTATTTCACCGAATCATGGACCACGAGTTCTGGGCTATTACAGTTGGTTTTAATGTATAGATTACATAAAATTAGATATTTGAATGTATTAATGAGAATTTATGTCAACATATATAAATAAAATTATGTGTATATAATACCATAATCATAGTTTCTTAGACACTAATTTTTGTTTTTATATTATGATGTTTTAAGGCGACTAATGATATTTTTGGATGCATTTATTATTTTGGAAATTATTGGTTATTACATTTGGGATTGAAAATTAAAGGTGTGATAAATCATTTTATGTTAAAAAATTTCATTAATGATTAATATATTATTTTCTTTATATTTGTAGGTATTTAATAATAATTCTAGTTTTTGATCAAATGAAAACATTAAGGTCTCAGGAAACCATGTCATATCTGTTACGGTCATGAGGTTTGAACCCACAACTGATGGGTGATAAGGGTGAATCACCTTCCATTATGCTAAAAAAATTTGTAGTTAGTATGAAATTTTCATTATTTAATTAAATTATCTAATATATGAAGTATAAATTCAATTTGGGAAGATATGTTTCATCATAGAGATAGTGATGAGTTTGTAAAATGATTTGGTGATTAAGAGAGTGTTGTTATTTCGGATGAAGCCCAAAATTTTGGGACCACTATATGATTATGTTAAATAGAAAATTTTGGGATTGTGATTGAGGATTATATGTGGAATTTTATTTTTGTAAAATATATGACATATTGTGGATTTATTTTGATTTATGATATTTATGAAAAATGTTTGAATATCTTAGAAATTTTATGTTTAGGACATGAAATTTTTTGAATGAGACTTCTAGATTAGTTGATGGTATTTGGAAATAAATTACAAAATTAATCTTGGACGAAACTTTTATCAAAAGACTTTGATTTAGTGTTTTCAATATTAGTATAAAATATTTTATAGAATCTCATGTTTTTTTATTTATTTAATGACCTATATTGAACATTGGGTATCAATTTTGATTTTTGAATAATAACGTAGTAATTTTTAATATAAAGGATTATTAATTTTTGAGAATTATAATATATAGTAGTAATTTTTTTAGTTAATTTATATTGAATTAAGGAAAAAAATTATATTTTTGGGTTTTTTTTCTATAGTGTATGATTCTTATGCTTCAGGAATGAAAAACGGATCTTGAATATTCATCATCTGGAGAAAATGAGGATATTGTGAAGGAGGTTTAATAAAGGATGAGAATATACATTTCATTCATGTATATTAGCTTATGTTGTTAGTATAGATGGTAAAGGAATTCCTCATCATTATGAATGCTAATTTAAATAAAAAATGTTTTCCTATAACCTTCTATTCTGATGAATTGATGGTATTTTCAACATCTATGGTTTATGAATTTGTGATTGTTGACTATTTCATGATCATTAAATTTATTGTTATCAATGATCCATTGGAAGTAATTTTATTCCATTTTCAAATAATCACCTTCCTCTAATGTTAATAAATTATGAAACCTAGTATGTGTAATCCCATATGACTATCCTATTTTCCTTTCACTCTTTTGAAGATAAGGTTTTATTAACGTTTTTTGAGATGTGAGTTTTCGTAAATGGAATTTCAAATGAAAAATATTTATTTCTGAGAGAAATTTCAAATTGTGAGGATGAAATTTTATAATGGGTGATAATTTATACACCACATTAATTTTTAAAATATATCTATTTAAGTTATTTTATTTCTTCCATGAATAGTGTTATATGAAACACAATTGAAAATAATTACAATAAACTATTAAAATATTATTTTATGATAGTTATAAATTTTCCATTAATTTGGAAGTTTTATATATCATTAAATAATTGATGAAATATTTATAAATTTATAAATAAATATATATATATTTATAAATTCTTAACTATTATTAATTCATTTTTTAATAAATTCATTTTATTCTTTAAAAATATATTTTCCTCTAAAATTGAATTCTATTATTTTTTTGTGAGAATATATTGTAATTTAATGTTTTTATATTTTATAATATATATTCGATAAATTGAATATAATTTTGGAAATAAAAATATTAAAAGTATCATTGGGTGAACTTTTGGGGTTTTTTTTTCAAAAATAAATTATTTTTCAGTAAATAGTGAAAACATAGACTTTTATAGAACTATAATTTTTGTCATATAATGTACAATTTTTATTTTAATTTGATAGTAACATTGTAGAAGTATTATTTGACTAGATATAACTAATTATCTTAATAGTTATCATAATTATATATTATTTTCATATTAGTACAATTTGTTTTCTTCATAAAAATGAATTTGTCCAAAGAACCATTTTTCATTTCGTTTTTCTAATTTAATTTTAAACAATATTGTTTAAATTATATTGTTTTAAATCTGAAAATAATTATTCCATATTTTTAATAAGGAAAGAAGAAATTGAGTATATAACCCCTTTTTGTTTTTAGACAGTATGAAAAGTGAAAATAATATTTTTTTTCTTTCCACAATAAAGGTTATATCTATTAATTAAAAGATACAAATAAAATGATAAGAACTACTAAATGACCAGAAAACATTCCTAAATATTTCTGTATTTTTATATCTCAACCAAAATTATCCATAGGTTTAATTTATGAAATTTGGTATCCTCTTGGATAATAATTTGAACATTATAATATTTCATTTAATGAAATGTTAAACATGTCACGATATTGTGTTAAATAAGTATAGTTTTTTGTAATATGGTGAAATATTGAGTATATTTTTAAATGTAAATATAATTTTGAGTTATAAATAATTCATCTTCATCATGGAATGTTATTTTTATTTTTTTGAAGAAATAATTATCCAATATTCTTACACAGCGCTGGTGTAATGATTATTTTATTAATTGAACAACAAACTAAATGATGTAAAAAATAATAAAAGTAAAATAAGTTCAGATATTAAAGTTGATTCATTATTTCCCTAGATGTCCATGACTTATATATGATATAATAATATAGTTTGTAATAATTTGAATTAGTTTATTGATGTTTTTAATGGAAAAGTAACAATTAGTATCCATTTTTAAAATAATTATTTTTATGAGATTAATAATTTATTAATTTATTAAAAATTAGAAAAATATAAATAATACTAAGGGTGATAAACTATTTTCTAATATGTTATTCCCTATGAAGTTTTAGTTAATTTTTCATCATTTGGATCAATGATAGTTTTAATATATTTTATGGTTTTGATAAATTCCAAAGGTATCGCTCAAGTCAATTATAATATAACCCTCCTCGCTCAATTAATTTCACAAGAATAAGCCTTTTGAATGAACTATACCCAAAAAAATTATATTCTAAACTTCTATATTCGCATTATATGGGTTATGTTCTTACCAAAATATAATACCTTGATCCCATTAAAAGAGATCTAAAAAAGACATTTTGAAGAAGAGGTAATATCTCTATGAAATCACATTCATATTCTACTCTTCTATTCCTCCTCAAAAACAATGAGAGTAATCATAAATGATAAATTACGTGTCCAAAAAATTACTAAATGTTTTTAATATTAGTAAAACACAATAATACACCATCAATCCCATCAAATAAGAATTGAATTTATCGCTCATGCGTTGGTACGACATATCATCTCCACATAGCATTACAATTCATTTTTCATCAATGTATTTTATGGATGGGTATAATTTTATACAATAAGTTTATGAAATAATTATTTTTATATAATGATATTATCATTTTCACATTATTACAATATAACCTTTTAGGAAATGATAACATTTCTCATGCGTACGATTGAACTATCAATCCCACAATACGATGTGATCAATTTTTCATTCATATTTCACATGGATGGTTACAAGGATGAATTTTATGAATCTATATAATATATATGAAATACTAATATTTCTTAAAATTTTAAATATTATTTTACTTTTCTACATTACATGAGTGAATAAAAATTTACATAGTGTACATGCATACATTCGGCCCACTATCTCCATTTATGGTGTAATTATTTTTTATATATCTACTTTAATTTACTGATTTTAAAAATTTATATAACAAATATATGTGATATATATACCATTATTATCATATTTATAATTATTCTACCAATATAAATATACAAGGAATCTGACTTTAGAATATAAACATGCTCAAAAAATTAATTAGTTATCACCCCGAACAGTGATTTTAAAAACAATTATTAATAAAATGGTCTTAATATGTTATAAATAAATCATTAATTATATGATAGATATATTTTTATGTAATAAATTGATAATCAGTCTATATTTATTATAATGTATGTTTCAATATGAATGAGAAATGGCTTGACATGAGGAAAGGGATTTTGTCTCATATTTTTTTTCTATTAGGCACATGACTTATACATACCATGTTTCTTTTTAGTGAGGTATATAATTCCCATGAATTAATTTTATTATAAATCATGTGGATTTTATTTTAGATTACATATAGATTTATTATTTCTTGGGATTCCGATTCAAAATTTACTAAATATTTAGGGGTTTACATCATAATCACTTCATAAATTGGGATTGTTTATATTTTTGTATACAAAGGGGACTAGTTCCCTTTCTTCATCATGTTTTTGGAAAAAAACAAATAAAATATACAATTATTTTAAAATTTTATAGATTATTTTTTAAACATCTAGGACTTTTAACAAAATTTATTGAAAGGAATCCTTTTGAATTTTTTTAAATGATTTACTTTGTTACTTTTCCAAAAAAATATAGAAGAAATATTTTTTAAGTTTCATGACATGAGAATATTTTCCCATAATAAATAAATCATATAGATTTGAAACATCATTTTTAAAATTATAATAATATTTTTAATTAAAATGTTTTCTATTTTACATAGTCATGTTTTTAATTAAATGGAATTATTTCCAAATTGAAAGGTTGTTTTCCTCAAAAATTATTCTAAGTGATATTTCCAAATAGTTTTTCTATATAAGATGAAACATTTGATGTTACATATATTTTACTATGGATATGATCCAAGTATACCATACTAATTAATTTTTTAGATTATTTGTGTATATAATGACATGATATTGGGTTATACTTTGAAGAAATTTAATTTCTTCATGAGTTCTAAGATAAAGATTAATTTTTTAACTTATAGAACACAAATTTATTTATATTATTGGAGGTATCTATATATAAATTAAATGAATTATGTAAATATGAATAAATCATGATGTAAATATGGATAACTCTTGAGGTAAATATGTTATTCGTGAACATGATTTCATGTTGCAAATTTTATGCATTGACATAGTTTTTATCTCAATAAGTATTTGTGTGGACCTTGTTTTAATTTCCATAACTTTATATGTGGACCTATATTTCATGTCAATTATATTTTGAATCGAACTATATTCATCTACATTTTTTTATTCAATGACATAGTTTCATACCCCTTAATTAATGAGTGAACATGATTCTTTTTATACATGATCAAAAAGAACGAAAATTATGTGTATGATATAATTTCATGTTTTATTTCAATGTTATTAACTCATGTTTTATATTATTTGATTCATTTATGTCTCATGTCTTATTAAATTTTTATTAAAATTCCAAAACACATGATTATTATTCTCTGATAAGTAGTATGTAGCGTTTAGACGTTATGTTCATTATCTCTCACCCATATTGTCATTTTATGCTTTTGGGATTATTGATATCTCTATTTTTTCCCATATAAATCGTCTAATATCCAAATTTTTTGGGTGTTTAAAATCACTAGGCTTTGAAGAATGGTTTTATGTAGGGAATGTCTATGAGTGGTGTAAGATGTGAAGAAATTTTAGGGGATGATATAGATTTTTTTGGTAGAGGATGATTATTTTGTAAATATATATATAATATTTCTTATTTATATAAAACTATAAACCTTAATGATCCTTCAATATAAAAGAAACTAAATATTTAAATTGATTTGGTATTTTTTTGTTCAAATTGGGTCATTTTAATTGTTATCAATGACATAAATGGAAATATTTTGTTTTTAGCATTGAATCCAGGAACATAGGTTCAAGGTTGTTACATATATTCAATGATTACTATAAAATATTTTAATTACTAAAATATTATAATAAAATTTATAGGGAAACTAACTCTTACTTCTTTCAGTGGTTATGTTTCATACGAATTTAATTTTTTATAAAGGACTCCACTTACTCAACCTCCCCTTCACAGAGTTTTAATGATTCTTATGAACATTAATAGGGATCAGAGCTATGGTTTTATTTTTGAATCTTTATCATAGAAAATATCAAATCAGTTTATTGTAGATGTGTTCCAACATTTTCTGTAAATATTAATATATTTTGAAAAATAGAACTGTACTCAATCATCTATCTATTGGCTATGAGGTTATTGATAAATGATGACTTAGTTTCCCACAACATGAAAGATAATAACTTATTATTTTTTTTCTTCGAAGAATGAAATTAATGTTGATGGAAAATTAGAATTTATATTCTTATATTTTATATATAAAATGATTTGATGAAGGTGATAGGTATAAAAAAAGTGAATGTAACATCTTTAAAAATGAAACATATCATTGAGGTAAATACTAATTTGAAAGAGGTAAAGATAAAAATTCGGAAAATAATATTTGAGGATACTTGAAATAGATAAAGGAACTATTTATGGGACTTTCACTATAGTTAATGATGTTGTGTACAATGTAATAAGATTTTGTGAAGTCCTGGAAGATTATATGTTTTTAAAGAAACACATGAGAAACAACCATGATATGTTCAATTAATTAATTTTTTACTTAAAATATAATGATGATTTATCAATTGGTTTATATTATAACATTATTATTACTAATGTGATGAGGAATATTATAGTATTCAAAAAGAACATGAAGGGTGAAATTGAAATTGAATCTATAAGAAAGTGGAGAATCAATGATTATAATATTTCTAATCAAGGTGATATTGAATATGAATAATATGATGAACTTAATTAAGAGGCCATCACTCTTATCTCAAAAAATTATAACATAATAAGATTAATTTATGGAGGAAAAGTTATAATCAAATCTTACTAGTGGGAATGAATTGGTATTTTTTCTAAATTTTTACCATAGAAGAATTTTGTATTATCGGAAGCTCATTCAGAAGGAAAACCATAATAAAAGATGTTTAATAAATCATCTTTGGAAGATATGAAGTACACTGGGGGTTTGAAAAGGTTCAATGGAAATTCAAGAACTATATTGAGTAAGAATTTCGAATATATCTCTACTGAAAAATAAATCTTTAGAATATTAATACATATAATAGCTTAGAAACTTATTAATAAATTTAGATAAAAATCAATATTCCCCAAATCGTAAATATGAAAATTTATAATGAAATATATAATTAACAATATTTGTGGAAAAAGAGTTTCTTATCATATTCTAAACAAAAAACTAAATAAAGATAATAGAATATTTTTAATGGAATGTGAAAAAAAATCAAAATGAGATATGTCTAAAAACCTAAATATGAATATATCTATGTGATTTTAAACCAATAAAGGAGTATTGAAGAACAAGGAATGATATAGGAAGATATCAACAAGAAACAAATAACTAATTGAATATCTTTTTTAGAACTCAATCCAAACATATTATGGATGAAATTACCTTAACAATGATGAATAAAAATTTCAACAATTATTTAGAGGTAAAAAACACGTCATTAAAAAGATAATCCTCATTCCAAAAATAAGGTGAAATAATCACTCAATAAATGTAAAAAATCATGTGGCATAGTAAACAATAATGTGTTAGAAAAAATGTGAGGGAAACTAGGGATATGAAAATATTTTCAAAATCAATCACTTCAACAAAATTTGAAAATATTCATCATATGAAATTTCACTATTCCTGGATAAAGAAAATGAAGAAAAATTACACCATCCCCTATGGGATTTCACTATAAAGAAACATTAAATTATTGGGTGTGATTTAGAGGTGGTTATGAACAACCCCTTTAATTCATTTTCTTTAGCATTAGAGGGGGTTCTACACAACACCTATAATCATTGAATTTAGAGGCAGTTTTGATCCCCCTCTAAATTCATTTTCAATAAAAATTATAGAGGGATTATGTACAATCCTTAGTAATCATAAAATTTAAAGGGGCTTTATAGACCCCCTATAATATCATAAATTAAAGGGATTTTTGAACAACATCAAAAAAATTATCATTGTTTTTTAATATCAAGTTGGATTTTAGAGGAGGTTCAAAACCTCCTATAATGTATTATATTTTTGGGGGTGTTAATACCCATCTAATGTATTAAAATAGAGGTGGTTTAAAACCCCCCTCTACATTGTAAAATTTGAGGGTGTCCAATACCCCCTATAATGTCTTTAAATTAGTGGGGGTTCAAGACCCTCGATAACGTATTAAAATAGAGGGGGTTCACAACCCCCCTATAATTAATAAAATTAGTGGGGGTCCAAAACCCCCATTTAATGTCTTTAAAAATAGTGGGGGTTCAAAACCACATCTAATTTAAAGTATTAAAAGGGGTTGTGAACACCGACTATTTGAAAAAAAAAGAATCTTCCATAAAATATATATATATATATATATATATAATTAAAACATGAAATATAAATGTATTTAAATATATTATATCATCCTATTATATAATATATTTATGTGATTATATTTAATTGTATTTACATATTTTAATATAATTGTATAATATTATGTACATCAATATATATTTATTTTTATAAATTGTATTTCATATAAAATAAATTATTTATAATATAAAAGCCTAAACATATTATATAAATATATAGATAAATTTAATTTAGTTAAAAATTAAATCATATAAAAACTTGATCTAGTAGTTTTTATAAATTATATTATTATAATATCAAATATATTTTAAAATAATATTTTTAATCTTTTATATTATATATAATTAATATTATATGAAATAGAATTTATATAAATAAATATAAAAAATATTTTATAATTATATTTATAGAAATACATATAAATTAATGTAGAAGATAATAAATATATTTATTGAAATAAATTATATGATTATTTGTTTAATTTTTTTCATATATTATTAATTGTATTTATTTTAAGTTTTAATATATATAATATTGATTATATATAATATACATATTAATTATATATAATATAAAACCGTGTTTCAAATAAAATAATAAAAATATTTTCACAAATCCTCTTTCATATAATATCAATTATTTATACTGTAAATATTTTTATATATTGTATTTGATATAGTAATAACTATATATTAATTATATATACTGTTATACTATTCATACAAATAGATAAATATATTGATATAAATGATAATATATATTTGTATTGAAATACATTATATAAATGTATATTTAAATATCATATATAAATATATTAATTAAATACTTATATATATATATTCTTTAAATAAACATGTATAAAATATATAAATTTTTATTTAAGTATTCAAATAATTTACATAAATATTGAATATAAATGCATTTAACAAAATATATGTATGATATAAATAATAAAATAAATGTATAATATTTATAAAAGAAACATAGAATTTTTATATTTTAAAAACCATGTCAAATAAAAATAATAATAATTAAGTAATAATATATTATAATTTTATTATATGTATTAATATTATATAAATACATAACCAAACACTAACAAGTAGAAATGAATTTATTAATATATATTTATATATGTAAACATAATAAATTATAAATATTTTATGAATAAACATGTACATAACATATAAATATGTTATTATATATATAAATAGTTTATATGAATATATCTATAAATATATAATCATATGGGTATATATGAATAAATATATAGTTTATATAAATATAAATATTGTTAAAAATTTAAATGAACATAAATATATTATCCAAAAAATATTTATTAGAATATAAATTTAAATATATAAAAATAGATTAACTACTGTAATAATTTTTTAAAAAGGTTGTGATAGTGGTTCTATGGGTGGCACATGCGCGCCGGTGAGTCATTGTTCCCAGGTTCAAAACACTATAACCCCTAAAAAAATTTCAATCGGTCTGGGGGACTAGCGGTGAGTGTCAGGTAAATTATGCGAGGGGAATTGTAGTGGGAGGCACTGGCGAGGGGGCATGCGGTGCGCAGAAGGACAAGAGTGGTGGCATGCTGCGTGCAGCGGGCAGTGGGACAGGTGAGGTGCAAAATTTGCTGGAGGAGGGGCGGGGTGGTGGGGAATGGAGTGGGTGGCGAGGAGTGGGAACATGAGGGAGGAGGGGAATGTGTACATGGAATGAGGGTTGAAGGGGTGGTGTGGTGTGGAACTGAGTGAGTAGCAAGGCGGGGAACAAGAGGAAGGAGGGGTGTGGGGGTGGGGAATGAGAGGGAGGAGGGGTTTGGTAGTTGGGAATGGGAGGGAGGAGGGATGGGTTTAAGAAATAAAAATAAAATCTAAATCCATAGGGGGGGGGGTGTGAGAACCACCCCTAAGTTAATCACAATTAGTGGTGATTAAAACAACCCCTAAAAGATGTCCATCAGAGGTGGTTAAGATTGTAACTGCATTTAATGAAGGTTTTTCTGGTAAATAACTACCACCTCTAAAGAAGTCTTTTTTGGTAAATTTATGTCATCATTATGGGGGGTCTAAACCCCATCTAATGTAACCTTTGTTAATGTCACAATTATTTTACCAGAACTTCCTCAAAACAGACCCTAATAACAGTGCAATGGGATAGGTGTGGGGGTGGGGAATGTGAGGGAGGGGTGTCGGGGTGGGGAATGGGAGGGAGGAGCGGTGGGTTTTAAAAATAAAAATAAAAACTACGGCTTTAGGGGAGGTTGTGAGAACCAACCCTAAGTTAATCACTATTAGGGGAAAATAAAACAACCCCTAAAATATTTCCATTAGAGGTGGTTTTGATTGTAACTGCCTTTAATGAAGGTGTTTCTGGTAAATTACCACCTCCTCAAATGAAGGTATTTTTGGTAAAGTTTTGTCATCATTATAGGTGGTCTAAACCCCCTCTAATGTAACTGCCGCAAAAGCCACAATGATTTTACTAGCACTTATTCAAAAATACACCAAATAAAAGTGTGGGAGGAGTTGTGTGGGTGTGGGGAATGAGAGGGAGGATGGGTGTGGGGGTAGGGAATGGGAGGTATGAGGGGTGGGTTTAAAAAATTAAAATAAAAACTGAAACCTTAGGGGATGTTGGGAGAACCAAACCGAAGGTAATCACAATTAGGGGAAATTAAAAAAGCCCACAAAAGATATCCATTAGAGATGGTTGTGATTGTAACCTCCTTTAATTAAAGTGTTTCTGTAAATTACCACTGCCTCTAATGAAGGAATTTATAGTAAATTTATGGCATCATTTAAGGTGGTCTAAACCCGCTCTATTGTGACCACCACTAAAGTCACAATGATTGTACCAATCCATCCTCAAAACAGCCCCTAATAATAGTGGGTAGGCACTGTACCGGTAGTTAGTCATAATGACTGCTAATGTCTTTAGAATGGGTAATAACTGCTTCAAAAATGAATAATAACCCCCTCAAAACTCATCATTTTTTTGGTGTTTGTACATGTAATGATCATGCCTCAATAGAAAATTGATATTTGATTGTTTCTTGGTGATGTGTATTTTATGTGCACAAATCATGAAACTATTGGAATAAAATGAATCTTTTTTGATGTAGGTCTAAAATGACTGGAAACAACTTCGGAGTAAAATTTATTAACATTCTAAAACAATATGATGTTGGAAATCGAAAACAAAAAGATATGATTTTATAAAAATATCTCTAACAAATTCATTTTTGTCTCCTAATGGTTTTTTATTTGGAATATGTGACCAATGAAATCACTTGGATAATGAATTTGTTATTACACTTCTAATATATGTTTCATAAAGGATGAATGTAAAATAATTTGGAAAAATAAATGTTGAAAAACATGCCTTTGTTTTTAAGTCACCTTTGAAAGAAAACCGAAGGAACAAAACGTTGATTTTTTTAGTTGTTACTCATTCATGATCGGTTATATAATAATATTGAATGATATTGAATATCATAAAGGATTCATAGTTACTATTGAAAATTACAATTTTCTGGAAAAAATTGTAATATTCATAATGAGGATTAATATAGGGAAAATGAAATACAATTATGTTTTATATGTGGATGTGATCCAATATAATTTATTGAGCATAAGACAAAATTTTCATGATGGTTTAGTAGTGATATTCTGGAATGATTTATTTATCATCAAAAGGGTTGAAGATGGTAAAAAATTTCATGGGATAAGGAACTAGTAGAAATCTATTTTATAATAGGGAATGATTTTTTTCTTTTGTGTTGCAGATGAAAATATGTTGTGGAATCACACAATTGAGTATCCTAGATATAAAATCATGATTATAATTTATAAATAAAATTATTATATAAAAATACTATTGACAAATAATAAATATTTTTATTTTTTCAAAACATGTAATAAAATTGTTATGATTTAAAAAACTCATAAGAATTTCTAAATTTAGACCACATGACCTCTTGAAAGTATTTACTCAGATCATTTTGTATAGATGAGACATCAATAAAGCGATGGGGATTTATAAATTAACATTATTATTATTTATTTCACATGGGTGAATAAATATATGTTTATATAGAATTAATATGTTCCAATGGAAATTTTCATATTTCTGAAAAAGATTTTGAAAGAGAGGTGAAGTTTACATATTGAAACTGATAATAGAAAACATAAGGAGATGAACGTGTATGGATTAGAAATCCTACCAAAAGAAAAATGCAATTATATATTACTAAATTTATGTATTTTCCACTTATCAAAATGGAGTGGAATAAAAAAAGATTTTCTGTTAATGGGTAGAAGTATACTGGCTGAGTAAAAAAATTAGATGTTTTTATGTAAAAAAAGAAGTTTGTAATAAATTTCCTTTAAAAAATAAATTTGTTAAAAATGTAATCAAACATTAAGTCATATGAAATGTTATATTATAATTAATAATGAGAGAAATATTTAAATATTTATGGGATTACCTATTTAATATTGATAAAATATTAGTATAATTGAAAATTTGATGAAAAAATATGATGATGGAATTTTCATGGGATATTCAGTCAACTGAAGAACTTAAAAATATTTTAACAAATACTTAATATGTTTTTCTAATTCATAATATGTGAACTATTTTGGCCATTCATATTCTTTAAAAAGGTAGTTCAAATGTGGGGGAATTTATAGTTAATACTTCTAATGAGAATTACCAATCTAAGGATTAAATTGAACCAAAATAGGTGACATAATATTTAGAAGAATCTTATAGGGAGGAAAGTGATATAAGAATAAATGTTTTGAAATTTAATATTCCATAGAAACAGGTTGAATATTAATATATTAATGGGAGTAAGAAATATCCATTTTACTATAGAATGGAATTATATTATATAATTAAACATAACTAATCATATAGTTTGAACCAAAATCTATTTTAGAAGATGCTAAACCAAATGAATACATAGATGTTATGAAATTAGTGTTAGACCTGATTGAGAAAAATGAAAATTGGGAGCTAGTTCTATTACCATAATGAAATAATATTATTTCTAAAAAATAATTGCATAAAAAAATAATTGGACTTCGATAAATTCGTATAAGAAAAGAATGAATTTCTTGTAATGGATATTCACATATAGAATTTGTGGATTTTAATGAAATTTTCACCCCATTGTTATATTAAAAAATTTCAGAATGTTCTTGGAAATTTATTCAAACATTTGGGGTAATGTTTACCATATGGATATAAATTTATCTTTATTAAATTGATATATTATATAAAATATTACCTAAATAAATCTTGTGGGTTCCTACATGATTATTATGAAACTAGTGTTTTTATTTCAATGAATTATTTTTATTAGTTAAAAGCCTCTATTTCCTTGGTATTGAAAACCTAATAATTGTATGAAAAAATAATATTTTTAAAAATTTATCATTGAAATCAACTTTAATTAAGGGAGTTGAACTCGGGTGATATACTTTCGGTTGATTAGGTTGATTGAAATTTTTTTTGGGGATATAGAAAGTGGTTATAATGAGTTTAATGAGGAAATATAGAAGAATATTAAAATTTATAGAATTAGATTACTAACTGCCTACGTGATTTCATATGTTAAAGAAAAAATATACATATCTCCCAATATCAAGAAATATTCACCTTAGATTTTGTAAAAATGAGTGGCATGATATATTATAAAGTTTATTCTACTTTAATTTCAATGGGTATGATGATGAGTAATGATGAATTTGGTAATAACATAAATGAAGTATAATTTTTTTAGTTGATTAGAGTTTAATTATATCTTACATCTTTATGTATAGAAATTTTTTATATTGTATATTTGAATGAAATATATTATAGTTATATGAAAAAAAAATTTATGCAAGCAATTATCATTTTCATTTATGTTAATGACTCATTTACATATGGGATTTTGTTTTTGAAATTTTTTTATATAATTATTCTTTGATAAACTATTTTTTATTTTACTAGAAATTGTAATAATATTAAAAAAATATCAGGTAGAACATTTTTACATGGGATAAAGTTCTCAAATATTTCACGGTATGAAACAATGTTCAATAACATTGAGTATAGAGGAATCAAAATATTTTTTCATTACCTAATATTATACGAAAATGTTATTAAGGAATGATCACCTAGAAGATTTGAAAATATTAGTTTACAAACTAATTTATGTATTTTTCAAAATCAAAGTGCAATAGATCATTTAAAAAATATTATCCAATATTCAATATCATATCAAATTATTATTAAGAACCAATTCAGAAATGAAAATATTTCTAATAGAGATGTTATTTTAGAATAAATTTCTATCAAATATCAAATAGACAATATATCCATGAAATATGTGCTGATAGAAATATTTTTGAATATGATGTTGCAACTTCATATTCAGCATCCACTAAATAATTAATAAAATAATTTAAGATGTACCCCACTTTGAATTTTATTTTCAGGAGAAGGGAAGAATTTGTAAAATATTCTATACCAAGGTGAGTGTAAAATTTATCAAGGAAAAGGCAGTGAAATTAAATTTCATTGAATAAAAAATATGAAGATGTGGTGATCATAAAATTGGTGATATGGAAATTGATACATTCAATATGTGGGAGAAATTTATCTTAACATGGATAAAAAAATATTTTCATTGAGGTATGGAATAACGTGAAGAAAAATCATTATCCAGAAGTGCGGTGTTATGACTATCTCAATGATAAGGGGTATGTTTTGGTAAATTTTGAGAAAAAGAGAGTTGTTACAATATTGATTTGTGAGGCATTTCTAGTTATAAAAAAAGGTGAGTGATCAATGTAGTTTAAAAAAGTTCTTCAATTTCAAATTGGAAGATTGATGATCCTTTATTATGATTTCATAAGAATGAATTTTTTTTCAATAATTATTTTAAAATAAGTTTTTTCATAAATAGGTGAGAATGAATAATGATGGATTATTGTTCAGAAATATTATTAAGTAGTTATTATAAGAAATAATTAATTTAAAATATTCTTAAGATGAAAAAATTCAGAAGGATGTAATATTTCTTAAATTAAATTTATAACATAAGTCAGATACTGATGTGTCAATATCAATGTTCCTAATATCAAGTATATTTTATCATTCAGGTTATAGTGTAAAAAATTTGTAGAAATTATGTGATGATAATGGTCGAGATTAGCTATGGTTCTAGAAAATAAATCTAATGAAAAATATTTCCATACAAACTATTCATATAGAATTTTCTAAGGAAAGTTGAATGTGTGTCAGAAGGTGAATAGATGATAATGTCTATAATGGTGAGACTGGTACAATCTCTAACCAAGAAAACATTCCAAACAACGTTTTTATAAGGAAAACATTCATTGAATTATTGTTGATCATATGAAGAAGAAATGATGTTTTTTATGTATATCTATATTCAAATCACATAGTAAGACATATTTTAAAAAGAGTAATTTTCATTAATTATCTATTGATTTTTTAAATTCTATGAAATGAAACCCATTTGATAGATGATTTTTTTTTGTTTTTCAAGGATGAGATTTTAGATGATCTTTTGGAAATAATTTATTAATATCCAAAGTTTTGATCAGATGTATAAACATGAACATGAAATAAAAAAATCACCAAATATTAAAAATAAAAAAATCATGAACACATATAAAACCTAATTGATTGATGTTTTTGTAGCTGAAAATGTATGGATATAAAATTTGGATGAAAATATGTGAAAATTTAAATGAGGGGGAATTCAATGTATATGATGTCAAATTTTTGTGTGTTAAAGAATTCTATTTTTGAAAAAATTATTTAGAAGTTTCAACAATATAGTTATCCATTAACAATAAATAATGCTATATTGAAAATGTAATATATGATTGTTTTACAATATTTTCAATATCCATAGACATTGAGAGATAATAAAATTGGGTATATAGTGTATATGAAGTTTAAATAGTAGTGTTTTGTTATAGAATATATGAATTTTAATGATTGTGAAGTCTGAAATGTGCTATAAAGGGATATTTAGTGGATCAAGTCTGTTGGCCAAAGATCTATTATGTTGAAAAACATAATCCAGAACATCACGATGTAACTGGATGAATTTTCTAAGTATATTAATTCAAGTGAAGTTTAATGAATAATATTACGAAAATTATCCCAATAATGAAATTAGATTTAGAGAAAAAACAATTCTTTTTTCCATTACATAAATAATGTTATTGCAAAGTAAAAATCAAAGAATATTTGAATAATAATGATAAAAAAACATGCTGAAATGTTCTTAATGAGGTAAGTGGAAAAAGATAAATTTTATGGTTTTTTAAGATTCATAATATATGATGTTAATAATATTTTTTATAATAATGAGTATAATTATTTTTTAAAATGGTTATAATTTCTAGAAAATTCTTGATGATTTAATAATATTAGAGAAGACTATGAAATGTATTTTAAGGGTTTAGGGAATTTTTTTGGGAGGGAAAATAGAAAGAAATTTCTACCTTTTCCATTTTGGGAGAACATATATAAAGGGTAAATAGTACATCAGACTATAATATAAATGGGAGATATTATAACATTCCTACACAAAATAATTTTTCAAATATTTTTTTAGGATTTGTAAACTGATTTTTATTCATAATTTTTGGTATAACTAGCATATATTAACAGGGTTCCAATGGTTTTTTACAATAATTTTTATTTGTGAGGCTATACCAAAGGTTTAGAATAACATTTATATAGAATTTATATATTATATATGTAACACCCTGGGTAAATAAAGAATATGACATTTTTATATTTATCCCTATTTGTGAATAAAATGTTAATATAAATTTAAAGGGAATGCTATGCTCGATGGCTTACCCAATACGCAACAATGAGTTCCTTTGAAATCTTACGTTGCACTCTAATAATAAAATAATTTTATTTTAAATGGTAGTTAACACGTAGCCATTGTAATGACGAAATTTAACATAAATAACTAAAAAATGATTATATATGTTTTTCAAATATTTTTACTTATTGCAATAAATGTTAGATGATTAAAAATGTGAATGAATCCAATTTTAAGTGTAAACATTCTAATATTCTTTAAAAAGTCGATTAACCGCCTTTTGATGCAGAACCTCTATTAAATATAGTTTTTGACAATTTTATGAGTTATATTTGAAAAAATAAAATTCTTCTTTAGAATCGGGACATCAAAATTTACTTTGTGTAAATTTTTGGTATTTTTCCGATAAAGTTCATTTTTTTAATGAATAGTGAAAAATGTTGTATTTTAATTCAAAACCTCTTTTTAATATAATTTATTTATATTATTAGATTGTATTTTTAATTGGATTTAAAGTGAAATTAGAATATATTTTTACCATTTAATCCAATGGTGGTCATTGGAATTAATATCACTTTCAGATTGGATATAAACGAGTGTCAATCTTTTGATAAATATTGTTTCTTAAAAACACGTGATTTGATTTGACGGTGGGATTTAATTATAAAATTAATTAATGAAACTTCTATGTTATGAATTTTGTAAAATATAAATCATTTCTGAATTCAGAATATCAAATATAGCTTAGGGTAAATTTTTGGTATTTTTCTGAAAAACCTTAATTTTTGATGAATAGTGAAACCACAAAGTGGTAGTTACAAAAACCGATTTTTCATTTAAATGGAACTTTACCACTTCTGTGATTTGAATTTAAAAAATCCAATATAAATTTTTTTCATTATTAAGTAAAATGTGGTTCAATGGGATGAAAATTATTTTTGATGAAAAGTAAATATTATGTTTTATTAATCGCGATTAAAGGTAATTAGTGTGATTTAAGGTAAAAATGATATTATAATAAAATGAAAATATCTTGACACATTTCCTAACCCTATTTGATGAGTCATGGATAACCAATACAAACCATGGGTCAATTTTTGTGACCTCATGGTGCCATTTGGGTAAGATAATGACATTAATGCCTTTTATTTAAAGTAAAAGTAAAAATGACACAAACATGTATTATTTTACTAAAATAATTTTTACATGGGGTTATACATGTCATATTTTTGACTATAAATAGTAATTGGAAAGATAAAAATATTGAATACATCATATTATTTTTTTAAAAATTTCTAGAGAATAAATAAATGAAATTATTTATGACATCATGATGATGCAGTGATTAACTCATTATTTAAAGATTTAAATAAAATGAAAAGATAATGTCAAATATAAGACCTAAACATGTCAAAAACCTATTGGATGGGTGTTTTCAGAACTATTAACACCTTATCCTCGAAATACATCAATTTGGGTCCTTTAAAATCCGAAACTCATTTGAAAATAAAGTACCATTTTATAAATTTCCAAGAGTGTACATCCTCTCCTTTTATAAAAGGCTCCAACCTCTACCTATTTACCCACACCTCTCATGCCTTTGGATCATACAAGATCTGATAATTTTGTCTCTCCACATCCCTCTCCTCGTCCTAAAAGCCTTACCTTAGGATGTAAGCTCTTCAAGAAACCCTTTTGGTTCAAACCAAAGGGAGTTACTCGATTTTAAGGTAATTTCTTCACTTGTGTTATTTTTTTTATTTTTCTTCTCCAACCCCCTAAAATATTTTTATTAATTTATTTTGTAACAAAAACAGTATATTCAATACACTAGGATGTTTTTATAAGAAGGATTTGATCTACATTTACACACACCTACATCTAATGGTTAATGAACATACTGTTTCTGTGGATGGTGAATTTCTGCCTCACGAAACGATTATTGTTCAATATTCTTTTAACACCTTCAAAGGTGGCCATTAAGATGTCACTATATTTATATATTATATATAATATGTTTATTTTTTACTTAATCTTCTGTATTTTTCATTTATGGCATACCTTTATGGTTTCCAATATGGGTAAACGCAATATCTTTATTTTAGGAAGTGCGGACTACCGCCCCCTCAAAGTGATTTGATTCGTTAATACCATATGTGGTACATATAAAGGATAGATTTAATGATATTATATATGATAACATACTGGAATTATAATTCTATTATGTATCATTATGTTTTAATTTCATTAAATATGAAATAGAAATGGAAGTAGCGTTCATGCGTACGTACGGCTTACCGTCTCCATGAACGGTGCATTTCATTTCTTACCTCTAAATGTTATGTAATATTATAAATTAATGTATATAATGGATATATATGATATATATGATATCTACTTAATGAATATAATTCTGGATATAATGGATATTTTACCCCATGAAAAAACTTGTAATTATAAAGAGTTTATTTTTGACTCAAGTAGCAATGATCGACAAAACAATCATTATTACCTTAAATAATTACATAGTGTTAATAACATGGTAATAAGTGATATAAAAGGAATAATTAACTTTAAAATGGTTCTTAAGAAAGTATAAATTTACTCAGGTTTAGTATTCAGGAGGTTATAGAACGATCGAGTAAAGTCGGACCCGAGGTAAGGGATCCAACCTCTCGCTTTATTTTCAAGTACCATCTTTTATGTCATTTAATTTATTCTCCATGTTCTTATGTTGGAGGATGTTATTTTATATTAACCATACTGTAATTTGTATTTTTATATGATGAGATACCCCCTCTTACTCTCGTCAATTAATTTTTTAGAATTTTTAAGTGGCGCCATTAGGCTGCCGAGTTTTCATAAGGGATTTTTCATCTCACGTTTATTCCCGTGAGATTTATGCTACATTTTCCAACATTTAATTTGAGTGGTATATATACTGACCATTATTCTACTATTTGTGTAATATAATTTCTTTTATGAGTATTTACATTAATGTTGTATTGTCCTTCTTTCATGGGGTGTATGTTTCGAAAGATACCCACGTCGGTAAGTGAACCTTTCACCCTCCTCTTTTTAAAAGACTTCTTTTGTTGGGTATTTTAATTTACATATTTTTATGTTGGGATATGTTCTTCTATATCATTATTGAGGTAAATTTTATGTCCAAGTGATGAGATACCCTTTTTATCTCTAATTAACTCATTTTCTGAATTTTGAAGTGACACCGTTAGGCTATCGAATTTTTGCAAGGGAACTTCTTAACCCAATTTTGATTCTTTGGGATAAAATTTTACTCCTTGAATATGTAATTATATGAATATGTGTGAATGACCTCTGATTTTATTACACTTAATATCCACTTATATTTGGTGTATTTGTTTGTCACACATAATTAGGTAATTGGTTTATCCTTAATCCAAGGATATCGTCATTGTAAGGGACTTCCTCTCAATCTCCGTTCATTGAGGTATATGTTGGTTTATACAAAACATTATTTTATATGGTGTATAAACCCCTTTTAATTTTACGTTTATTCAAAAGGAATATTTTTTATACTAAGAATTTTACTAAATGACAAAATGGAATGTTTTTGTCGTACGTATGCGGCGACAACGACTTCTCTGTCGCCGTGACCATTATTTGAGTTTAGGCTTCCTCTACAAGCCATAGATTTTCTTTAAAATTAAAAATATATACCGTGTTTTAAATTTCCTTTATTTTGGTATTGAAAATGGTTTTCATAATGTTTTTATTGTATCATTGTGTTGTATTGATTTATTGTGATTGAAATGTGGAAATATTATGTTTCCTTTATGAATGCTTTATGTGAGACGATTATGTTATGGTTCATGGGAATTGTTATGAAGACAGGGTGGTTTCTTGATAAACTAAGGGTGGGTGAGACCGATATAGCTCTATAATGCATTGGGTAACATGAAGGGGTTAAACGTTAAGGTTTCTCCGAAGAGATTTATGGAATATACTGTGACGGGTATTCCAAATGTAACCAAGAGGGTTACTCCCTACGTAAGAATGTTATGAATGCCTCAAGTTACCTTTATATCTTCTGATTTCTATGATTTATTCATGATTTTATGAGGAATGTTAATGTGCTTATGTTTTATAGGTAAAGTATGATTTCCTTGATTCTTATGTATACATGTACTCATGTTTCCTTTCCATATTTTTATATCCCTCAATAAGATTTTTATGCTCATCCCATGTTTTTGAAATGTTTTTTCACAGGTCAAGGGAAAGGTACATGATATGATGATAGTGTCAAGGAAGTGTCAAGAAAGAATCCATGTTTTATTTTAAATATGTTTCCGTTGATGGGAAAATGAATACTATCTTTTATGTAACCAATTTTTTTAAATGTGGAATGTAATGCATATTTTATGATCTAATACTCTAAAACTATAATCCTGAAAAGATCCTCAATGTGTAATCTTGTAATAACTGATGATTAAGTAAGGTTTATGGTTGGAGCCTTATAGTTGGTGTCAGAGGTTGGTTTAGACAACTTTAGGGATTAGGAGTTTTTGTTAGACACATGGTTAGTCCCTATATCTATTATTTCAGTTAAATCCTTGTCTTATAAATTTATTTCAGGTCAAGTAATGTCAGTTATGAATGGAAGGAGGAGGATCTCAAACTGCATTACTATCTCTTCTTGATGACATTCTTGCAATAATTATTACAAAGTTATGTTCGGATGACTGTGAAACTTTTTCTAGCATACAACTCACATGCAAGCAGTTGTTTGAGATATCAAACACCTTCACTATACCACGTTATCATCATGGATCATGGTTTGTATTTATAAAAATACTATTTTCACAATATTCTCATATTTTCAAGAAAGGTAAATATTATCATGGTATTTTCAAATATTTTACCTTATCACAAGAATTTGAAGCATATTATGATTTTAAAAATGGTGCTGAGGAAGGAGAACCTTGCACAACCTATTTATATTTGCTTTTAAAATATAGTCTCTCAACACATAATTATCGTATTTTAAATGGACCAATATTATAAAGTTTCAACTCAAATCCTGTCTGACTATTTTATAGAAATCATGTTTTATCAGATGTTTTGTAATTATATGTCATACATGATTAGTTTCCAAAACTGTTTTTCTATGAACACCAATATTACCCATGTTGTACAAGGTATATTTGGATGGAGGAAGCAAATGATTGTGAAGTATCTCTAAATCATTGTTGTAATGCATGAGACTTCTACCTACGTGAACAAGATGGCGATGAATCTTAGTGGACGCCATGATCAAGGTATGTAGTTATTCATTTTGGGAATCATTTTATTTTAACTTATGGTGGTGAAATAAGACATCAAGAATTAAGATGTTGAGATCGTAATGAATTTGGATGAAAATGAGAGGTATAAGGAAACTATTCAGGTTAAAACATGTTAGGGTTATTTTTTGAATTTTATAAAAAGGACAACACGCAGACCATGTGACAAACCGTCACGTCAGACAAAGCTGCGGGAATCGAACCCACAACCAATGTGCGACAGGTATTTATCGCCTACCACTGGACCATGTGAAGTCCCTGGTTAGTATGACTTATTCTTTTTAGTTAGATGATTTTATGAATTAAGAGTAAGTTGATTTTGGGTTATCTATGGAAATTATTAACCTATCATGGAGGATATGTGATTAGGTTAATTACTTTTCAATATGAGACTTTTAGAGCAACTGATGTTATTTGGAGATAAGTGTTAATTTGTACCTTTGAAGACTACGTGACTAAATCCTTCAATTATTTGGGTTTCAATCTTAGTTGGGTTTAATTTGATTAATTTTATGGATATATGTTTATTGAATGGTCTTTGTTGAACTTTGGGTTCTATTTGACAAATTTTGTAGATTAGGAGTAGTTTTCCTTTTTGTAAAAAAATATCCTTTTTGGGTATTATCTGATCTCGTACTAAACTTTTTGGTTTGGTTTGGGTTGAGATCTAATGAAATGCGAAATATATAGTTCTCTTTTGTGGATTAGGTGATTCTCTAGAAGTTGATTATAGTACTCTTAATGTGAACAAGTCTTCCTAAATACTCATCATTTGGGGAAAGCATGAGTTTGTGTAAGAAATCTAGTAAATGTTGAAAGTCAACATGACAAGTATGTATGTTTCCTTAAGATCAAAAAAAAAATTCCACAATGAAAAGTAACTTAAAACAAAAATTTTGTCTACTAACATTTCTTACTGGGGAATTGAATACCATTTAACACACCACAAGTTTATGATTTTCATTTTGTTAACTTTCTCCTAAACATGTTTTCTATCACTCTCCCTCAGAACATGACCCTTTGATTTTTCTTCCATATACATGTTTTCCTACATGGAATACTATTATGGGTTAACTCAGGTGACCTATGTACTTATCTCTCTTTCTATTAAAGTGATTGTTTTACCGACACTTGTTCTGATGTGGGACTTTCAATGATGTTTCCGAGCCCAATTTTAAAATTGCGAGGACACAATTCCCAAAAGGGGGGATGGATGTAACACCCCGGGTAAATAAAGAATATGACATTTTTATATTTATCCCTATTTGTGAATAAAATGTTAATATTAATTTAAAGGGAACTCTATGCTCGATGGCTTACCTAATACGCAACAAGGAGTTCCTTTGAAATCTAACGTTGCACTCTAATAATAATATAATTTTATTTTAAATTGTAGTTAACACCTAGCCGTTTTAATGACGGGAATGAACAGAACTAACTACAAAATGATTATATATGTTTTTCAAATATTTTAACTTTTAACAATAAATTATAGAGGATTAAAAATGTTAATGAATCCAATTTTAAGCGTAAACATTCTAATATTCTTTAAAAGGTCGATTAACAGCCTTTTAATGGATAACCTCTTTTAAATCCACTTTTTACAATTTTATGTGTTATATTTGAAAAAATAATATTCTTATTTAGAATCGGGACATCAAAATTTACTTCGTGTATATTTTTGGTATTTTTCCGATAAAGTTCATTTTTTAATGAATAGTGAAAAATGTTGTATTTTAATTCAAAACCTATTTTTAATATAATATATTAATATGATCATATTGAAAATTTAATTGGTTTTAAAGTTAAATTAGAATATATTTTTACAATTTAATCCAATTTTGGTCATTGGAATTAATACCACTTTGAGATTGAACATAAACGAGTGTCAATCTTTTGAAAGATATTATTTCTTAAAAACACACTATTTGATTTGACAGCGGGATTTAATTATAAAATTAATTAATGTAACTTTTATGTTATGAAATTAGAAAAATAGAAATCATTTTTTAATTCGAAATATCAAATATATATTAGGGTGAAGTTTTGGTATTTTTATGAAAAACCTTAATTTTTGATGAATAGTGAAACCACAAAGTGGTTGTTACAAAAACTGATTTTTCGTTTAAATGGAATTTTACAACTTCTGTGATTTGAATTTAAAAAATACAATATAAATTATTTTCATTATTAAGTAAAATGTGGTTCAATGAGATGAAAATAATTTTTGATGAAAAGTAACTTTTAAGTTTTATTAATCGCGATTAAAGGTAATTAGTGTAATTTAAGGTATAAATGATATTATAACAAAATGAAAATATCTTGACACATGTCCTAACCCTATTGTATGAGTCATTTCCGACCAAGAAAACCCATGTGTCCATTTTTAGGACCCCATGGAGCCACTTGTCTAAGATAATGACATTAATTCCTTTTATTTAAAGTAAAAGTAAAAATGACACAAACATTTATTATTTTAATAAAACAATTTTTACATGGGGTTATAAAAGTCATATTTTTTACTATAAATATGAATTGGAAATAAGAAAATATTTCCTACATCATATTATTTTTTTATAATTTTTAGACATTAAATAAATTAAATTATTTATGACATCATGATGATGCAGTGATTACCTCATTATTTAACGATTTAAATAAAATGAAAAGATAATGTAAAATATAAGACCTACACATGTCAAAAACCTATTGTATGGGTGGATTTCGAACTCTTAACACCTTATACTCGATGTAAATAAATGTGGGACCTTTAAAATTGGATACTCATTTGAAAATAAAGTAACATTTTATACTTTTCCAAGAGTGCCCCTCCTCTCCTCTTATAAAAGGCCCCCACCTCTACCTATTTACCCACACCTATCAAGCTTTTTTCTCAGCCAAGATCTAATAATTTTGTCTCTACACATCCCTCTACTCATCCTCGAAGCCTTATCTTAGTCAGGAAGCTCTTCAAAAAACCCTTTTGGTTCAAACCAAATTAAGTTACCCGATTTTAAGGTAATGTCTTCACTTGTGTTCTTTTGTTTTATTTTGCTTCTCCAACCCCCTAAACACTTTTTATTCATTTCTATTTTAACATAACCAGTATCTTAAATAAACTAGGTTGTTGTTATAATAAGGATTCGAGCTACACTTACACACACCTACATCTAATGGTTAAAAAACATACTGTTTCTGTGGCTGGTGAATTTCTGCCTCACGAAACGATGATTGTTCAATATTCTTTCATAACCTTCAAAGGTGGCCATTAAGATGTCACTATATTTATATATGATATATAATATCTTTATGTTTTAATTAATCTTCTGTATTTTTCATTTATGGCATACCTTTATGGTTTCCATTATGGGTAAACACGATATCTTTATTTTAGGAAGTGCGGACTACCGACCCCTCAAAGTGATTTGATTCGTTAATACCATATGTGGTATGTATAAAGGATATATTTAATGATATTATATATGATACCATACTGTATTTATAATACTATTATGTATCATTATATTTTAATTCCATTAAATATGAAATAGAAATGGAAGTAGCGTTCATGTGTACTTACGGCTTACCGTCTCCATGAATGGTGCATTTCATTTCTTACCTCTAAATGTTATGTAATATTATAAATTCAGGTATATAATGTATATATATATATGATATATATGATATATAATTAATGAATATAATTCTGGATATAATGGATATTTTACCCCATGAAAAAACTTGTAATTATAAAGAGTTTATTTTTGAGTCAAGTAGCAATGATCGACAAAATGACCATTATTAACTTAAATAATTACCCAGCGTTAATAACATGGTAATAAGTTATATAAAAGGAATAATTAATCTTAAAAAGGTTCTTAAGCAAGTAGAAATAAACTCAACTTTATTATTCAGGAGGTTAAAGAACGATCGAGTAAAGTCGGACCCGAGGTAAGGGATCCAACCTCTCGTTTTCTTTTCAAGTACCATCTTTTATGTCATTTCATTTATGCTCCATGTTCTTATGTTGGAGGATGTTATTTTATATTAACCATACTATAATTTGTATTTTTATATGATGAGATACCCCCTCTTACTCTCATCAATTATGTTTTTAGAAATTTTAAGTGGCACCATTAGGCTGCCGAGTTTTCATAAGGGATTTTTCATCTCACTTTTATTCCTGTGAGATTTATGCTACATTTTTCACCATTTCCTTTGAGTGGTATATGTACTGACCATTATTCTACTATTTGTGTAATATACTTTCGTTTATGAGTATTTAAATCAATGTTGTATTGTCCTTCTTTCATGCGGTTTATGTTTCGAAAGATACCCAAGTCGGTAAGGGAACCATTCACCCACCTATTTTTAAAAGACTTATTTTTTTGGGTATTTTAATTTACATATTGTTATGTTGGGATATGTTCTTATATACCCTTATTGATGTAAATTTTATTTCCAGTGATGAGATACCCTTTTAATCACTCATCAACTCATTTTCTGAATTTTGAAGTGACACCGTTAGGCTATCGAATTTTTGCAAGGGAGCTTCTTAACCCAATTTTGATTCATTGGGATAAAATTGTACTCCTTGAATATGTCATTCTATGAATATGTGTGAATGACCTATTATTTTATTACACGTAATATCCACTTATATTTGGTGTATTCATTTGTCACACATAATTATGTAATTGATTTATCCTTAATCCAAGGATACCATCTTTGTAAGGGACTTCGTCTCAATCTCCTTCAATTGAGGCATATTTTGTTTTATACACAACATTCTTTTATACGGTGTATAAACCCCTTTGAATTTTACTTTTATTCAAAAGGAATATTTTTTATACTAATCATTTTACTAAATGACAAAAGGGAATTTTTTTGTCGTACGTATGCGGCGACAACGACTTCTCCGCCGCCGTGACCATTATTTTAGTTTCGGCTTCCTCTACAAGCCATAACTTTTATTTAAAATGAAAAATAAATACCATGTTATACTTTTCTTTTATTTTAGTATTGAAAATGGTTTTCATAATGTATTTATTCTATCATTGTGTAGTATTGATATCTTGGGATTGAAATATGGAAATGTTATGTTTTCTTTATGTATGCTTTATGTGATATGATTATGTTATGGTCCCTGGGCATTGTTTTGAAGACGGTGGTTCCGTGATAAACTAAGGGCGGGTAAACCCGATATAGCTCTCTAATGCATTGGGTAACGCGAAGGGGTTAAACGTTAAGGTTTCTCCGAAGAGATTTAGGGAATATACTGTGATGGGTATTCCAAATGTAACCAAGAGGGTTACTCCCTACGTAAGAATGTTATGAATGCCTCAAGTTACCTTTATATCTTATGATTTCTATGATTTATTCATGATTTGATTAGTAATGTTAAAGTGCTTATGTTTTATGGGTAAAGTATGATTTCATTGATTCTTATGTATACATGTCCTCATGATTCCTTTCCATATTTTTATAACCTTTACTGAGCTTTTTATGCTCATCCCATGTTTTTGAAATGTTTTTTCATAGGTCAAGGGAAAGGTACACGATATGATGATAGTGTCAAGGAAGTGTCAATAAAGAATCCATGTTTTATTTTAAATATGTTTCCGTTGATGGGAAAAATGAATACTATCTTTTATGTAACCACTTTGTTTAAATGTGGAATGTAATGAATGTTTTATGATCTAATTCTCTAAAAATCTAAACCTAAAAAGATCCTCAATGAGTAATCTTGTAATAACTCAAGTTTAAGTGAGGTTTATGGTTTGGGCCTTATACTGTAGATAGAATATTAATATTTGTAAACAGTTGATGTAGAGAGTATACATGAAATCTATACCAACATTTTTCATTAAATATTTTTATAGGTGAAGGATATACCTTTGAATTCATTGAATCACTAGTATAGATATGCTTCATTTTAGGAAATACCATTGGTTTACTTGAACCATTGGCATATTTCTTATACATAAAGGATATACCAATTATTTAAATAATCCATTAGTTTATATCAAATTATACTAATATCATTAAATAACAATTGGTCATGCCTTCAATAAATTTTACAGTTGCATGGCCTCACCATTCTGCCATCTGACTCCCATTTCAAAAGAACATTATGAGTAGCATTCAATTTTCTTCCCAACCTTATGTGATCTATTCTCCATAAATTGTTTCATTTTTTTCTTCAAAAATAAATTTTTCAGTTTCTAATTCAACATCTATTATTGCAAGAATAATTTTCATTTTTTATCAGTATCCTATATCACTTATTTTTTTTCTAAATTTTAATTAATATCTAATATTTATATTGGAGGTGGTATTTTTTAAATTTATTTATTATTAAACATTTTCATTAAATCCATATAATTATTATAATCAATGAACATAATTGTCTTTATGATAGATATATATAAGAGAAACTATAAAACTATTTGATACATTCAATAGAAAATATAATTATCATTAGGGTAATTTATTACACATTATAATTACTTTAATCAAAATTGATTCTATTTTAAAATTATATGTGTTCCATAATTTCTATAATATTATTGCGACATTCCTATTTTTTTACCTATTTTATACAATGACACCCTCACAAATTCCCCATTTTGTATGATTATATGTCATTAAAAATTATTAATTGTGTTTTATTATATGAAAATTCATCCTTACCATCTTCTATAATAAGTTATTTATATGCTAAATATTAAAACTATGTAATAGAGAAGTTCAATTCCTAGAAACTTTTTTGGGGGAGTAGAATACATTTTAGGGATGGAAAGAGTTACTGGGGTAATTATATGAGGTTTTACAGCAAAAATGTTCATTTTTATAGGAATATATTTTCATTTATTCATTTTAGATGGTGAAATAATTGATTTTTTATCTTTTATAATTTGTGTTTTGAAATTATAATGTCATTTAAATTATTTTTATTCATCATATTATGATTATTATTATTATTAGTTAAAAAAATAAATAATTAATTTGGATATGGTAATTCTATAAGATTTTTTATTTCAAATTAGACAACATTGGTTAATATATTTTTATAAATAAAAAAATAAATAAAGTGTTATTTTAGTTGGTATTTTGTAAATATGAAAAAAGAAATGGTTGAAGAATTATTTAACATTGTTTTTAATTCTTATCATGATATGTTCTACATGAGTTCTCCCTCTACATTGATTTTTATATTTTAAAATTATTTTACCCAAATATTAAACAACTAAAACCTTAAAAGTTTTATTATAATAGGAATAATATTTTCTCACATAGTGGATAATTTAGATTCTGAAAAATATAATGATAATCATGTATGTTCTTCATTATTGTGAAAATACCATAATAAATTAATTAATTATTCATCCGATAGGATGGAATGAGGGATGTGAGTTTATATTACTAAATTTTATTCTTAAAATTTATTAAAACAACTCATGTAATGATAGAAAAATAATTTTCATGCTTATTAATATGAATTTGATTGTTAAATTCATTGTAAAAATATTTACTAATTTTTTGAAATTGAAATGGAATAATTTTGATTTCAAATAATTTATTTTTAAATTTTATATAAAATTTTAATATCATATTTTTTTAACATGAGTGTGAAAAAATATTATTTTTGATATCATCATATCAAAGTTATAATTGGTTGAAATTTGGGATCTTTCTGAAAACATTGATTTTTTGGTGAAAAGGGACAAATATGGATTTCTCTAAAAATATTAATTCATTTTAATAAATTAGGAAATTTAAGAGTAACCATATATTTTGAAGATTTTTTCAGGTAAAATAAGTATTCTTTAGTTATATTTATGCAATATTTTCTTTTTATTCAATATTTTTTTGGATTTTAGTTGAAGATTATTTTTGTGTTTAAATAAATTGTTTTTATAAATTTTATTTAAATTGATTAATGTTTATATAATATAATAAATTAATAATCCTCTAATAAATATTGATATAAGTGAAATTATTACATTATATATCAATAAATATTAATTTATAATGATATAATTTTCTTTAACAGTAATAAATTTAATAAAAAATCTTCCTTTTTATGGAAAACACTTCTTGAAAAAACAAATTTTCATCACGTCTACTAGTTTAATATTAAATTTATGTTTTCCACTTATATGGAATTATTTAGGTATAATTCAACAAATATTGGATATATTAAATATATATATATTATTTATAAAATTAAATAATAATTTTTTACCATAATGTATAGTATAAATAGTATAAATTAATTATTATTGTTATGGTAAAAAATACATACTAGGGGTCAAAATAAAATGATAATGTATAAAATGAATTAAATACATGTAAAAAATTTATTTTGTAGAAATATTTCTATCTTATAATGTTTAAGGATCGATAGTGGTCTATTTTGGTGCCTTGTTGAATATGAAAAATATGGGAGATTCTATTTCATTTAAAAAAAGTCAACGGTGTCACTCAATTAACATGGAAAAGAACACCCTCTTAAATCTAAAATTCATACATTAAATGATATTATTCTTAGAAAATACCTATATAAATAACATCATAAATTCCATAACTATTTCCTATATCATTTATTTTGATCGTAAATCCATCTTAAGAAGTCTTTTTTTTTGCATTTCTAAGGATATTTTTCAATGATGAGATACAATTCTTAACGGAATATCTTTATTTTATTTCATATTTTTAACTCCTTAAAATATTCCTTAATTATACATATATAATAAAAAATGTATATACCATATAGTAAGGTTTTCAAGAAAACCATTAGTAGAGGTTTATACCAATTCCTCAATATTAAATAGTGATAATTTATAAAATTCACCCCATATATAAAGTAAATATGATTTTGAATTAAATAGGTTCAGAAGTGAGTTTCCTATATATTTTTTTGGTAAATGAATATTCTAAACCAAAACATTGATAAAAAATTAGACAATGATTAGTTCAGAATTCTAGACACAGATTTCAATCAGATAATCAAATATAATTTATATCCAGAAAATTCAATACAGTATTCAAGTGGATATTTTAAGGTATATTGGTATTATTGTATTGGAAAAATAATAAGTAAGAAAGGAATCATAGTTCCTATGATGTGAATTAGATGGGTATTTTAGATACCTGAAGATTAACGTACATGGACATTACATTACTTTTGCGGAATACTTAGTACATTACAAAAACACACACACAAGGACCGTAATAGTTTAGTGTCTTTGGAAACTCGGAATATAATCTTCTAATCATGGTGAAAGATCTTCAACATCTCCCATAAATATCTTCCTTTTTTTTCTTACCTAAAACCTTTCTTTATATCCTGGTGAAAAGAAAACATAAAAGGGTGAGCTCAAATGCTCAGTAAGGGTAAACAAAATAAATATCAATCACATCATATTCATAAGAACATATCTTTTGGAAATCTTAACCTGCAAAAGAGATCATAATTTCATAACATGGGATAAATCATAGTAGTGAAATTTAATCCCAATAATCATAACTTAAAACATGAAACAATTTGGCATACACACATAATCATAGAGAATCATTTCTTGTTAGTCAAGACTCATTGCCAAGACTATCTTAGTGGACAAAGTCCCTTTCTGAACCGAGTCACCCTTGTTTCAGTCCTGTTTCACTGAACCGGTATAACCTACCATTCCAGCCATGTCTATCTCATTAGATATAAAATCATTACCCAATGCATTGTAGGGAGATATAGGTCCCACCCATCTCATAATGATACCATTCTTATGTGTTTCACAAAATCATAAATCATACATCATTTCATAACCCATGTAATAAAAATGGGAATCTTAAACATCGTGACATCATAAAACAATTCATATAAGATAAAGGGATTCATAAAAATATAATTCCATCACAAAATAATCAAATCAATGTAATAATAGGGATAAAAACAGAACCCTTTATTATCTTAGATGGAAAATAATTTTGATAAAACACGTGAACTCCATTCTTGAGAAAAATATCATTTCTGCTTCAAAAACACTTTTCCTTTCTTAACATGTCGTAAAATTACAAACTAAAAGAAGTTGATTAAAAATAAACTTGTAAAGGAAGCTTCTTTGAAATAATGTTTTAAAAATCCATTCATGCGTATAAGTTAAAAAAACATTCTTCGTACTTTTGTCGGAAAAGTCAAAAAGTACCTCATACGAAAAACGACAAAAGATTCATTTCATATCTTTTACTAAAAACACACCGAAGGGTAAAATTGGATATAAACAATTGTAGGAGGATGGAAATAATATTACATATTGAGGAAACATGGATGTGGATGATAAAATACACCCCAGTAAATACCAAAGTATTGACAATCTCAGATAAAAATGAGATTGTGATATTTCCCTTACCTTAGGTCCGATTTGCTTCATAAGTGTCTGAACCTCCTGTATAATGATTTAAATAATGTCATTGACTTATTCCAGAATCATACTAATTGTAATAATATCATATATGGTTCACTTATGACTTTATTTTACCCGTTCTTTTGTAAATTCCATGTTAAAGAGCGTTTTGGGTGAAATCGTTTCATTTGTCGTCCGTGTTTTGACTTGTAATTATTCATATGATTACGTAGATCATGATTACTTAATTCCAGAATATAAAACATGATTTATATATAATATATATTCATAATATAAATATATATAATAAATCAGTAAATGGAAAGAAATACACCGTTCATGGAGACGGTAGGGCGTACGTACGCATGAACGGTGTTTTCGTTTCCTTATTGAGTTGAATGGAATTAAGTAGATGACATACATATATATACACATAAATACAGTATCATTATTATGTCATATATTTCATGATTACTTATTATATTTACTTTATAATCATTCATGAATGGTTAAAGTGGAGAATGAATCTCATCGCGTTGTGGAGACGGTAGTCCGTACGTACGCACGAGCGATGATATCATTTTCATGATTATTGAATTGAATTGGAGTGGATGATACAATATAATCAGAATCAGTATGATGTTATAATAACTATGTATAGTTATTCTTTACACCATTATACTCATCCAAGTAAGGTGTTGGTGTAAAAACAGATTACACCACGGCGTGGAGACGGTATTCCGTACGTACGCACACGCGGTGATTTTGTTTTCCGTAGGATGGATAGAAGGTGAAATGGGGTTGTTTCATATTTATAATAACAAATAAGTATATTATTGGTACTGATGTTATTACTTTATAATGAAACAACTAAAGAAGAATAAGTTTAAGAAGAAAGATGCTTGAAAGAATCGAGAGAAGAAATTACCTCTTCTTCGATACGCCTCTTTGAAACCTCCTCTTAGGGAACTAAGATTGGTCTTTGAGGAAGACCAGAACCTATAGGATGTTTCAAGGGAAGTGGAGAAGAGAATTTGTCAGGGTTTGGACAAGCTTGAAGGCTCAATGTTGTGTGAGGAAGAGAGGGATGGGGTGCCCTTTTATAAGGGAGGAGAGGGGCACCTTTGGAATAACTAAAAATATTATTTTATTATAAAGTCAAGTTCGGTTTTAAATAGCTACAAATTGATTTATTTCGAGGCCAAGGTGGGGATGGGTCGAAATCCTCTCATCCAATAGAATTTAGACAAGTTTAGGTCCCTATTTTAACCTTATCATTTAGATTTAACATTAAGTTAAATAATTTTACTTTTACCATGTCTTCTTGTGTTCTTACACAACAAGGTTAATAAACTTACTATAAGAAGCCAAAAGAACCCCAAATTTTTTATTATTAATATATATAACTTTATATAAGTCATTTGGCCGAACCTCAGATTTTTAGGAATAAAATATCAATTAATAATATAATATTTGTTTTAAAAACTATTTTATGTCAATTTTGAAACTATTTAGTAATTGATTTTTGAGAAACTCATAACAGAATTATAAGTTCGAAAAAAGTTAATTCAATCAATACTAACATGTCATATTAACCTATTAAATTAGTGGAATTCATAAAAAGTCTCAAATTATATTTATTTGGGTATTTATAACATCAATTATGTCAATATTTCATTAATAAGATAATTACTTCATCATCATTCTATCATAAATAAATTAAATTATTTATTGTCTAAAAGTTACAAATAAAACACCATTATGTTGGAAATCATTTTAGCTTTCTAATTAATATTTATAATCGAATTTATCTTATGTATAACCCTATATTAAAAATGGTTTAGTAAATAAACTTTGATTTTAACTCTTTTAACTCTTCTTTGAATTAAATAATAATAAATGTCCTAATCTAATCCAAGTGGGCCTAAATGGTAATATTTTTTTTCTAAGTTTGTTTTTGGTCGAATTAGACTTTTCCAATAGAATTAATACATGTTTTAGGGTAATAATAATATCATTTTTACCCTTAATTACCCTATTTACTTTTAACCGTGGTAAATAAAAGCAAAAAGTTACTATTCACCAAAAATTATTTTCATCTCATTGAACCACATTTTACTAACTGAAATCAACCGTGTCTCTTGGATTTTTGAAATTCCACTCACAGAAGCGGTAAAATTATGTTTTATGAAAAATTCAGTTTTTTTAACTACCACTTAATGGTTTCACTATTCATCAAAAATTGAAAGTTTTCAGAAAAATACCAAAAATTAGGCCTAAGCTATATCTGATATTATGAACCCAAAAATGATTTCTATTTTACCAAATTAAAAACATATCAGTTTCATTAATTAATTTAAAAATTAATTCCCGTCGTCAAAACAAAAGGTGTGTTTTTTAGAGATAATAACTATCAAAAGATTGACACTTGTTTATAACTGGTTTAAATGTGAAATTACATCCAATGACCAACATTGTATTAAATTGTAAAAATATATTATAAATATACTTTAAAACCACTAAAATTAATAATTTATCACTATTAATTATTTCGATTGAAAGTGTTGTTTTTAATTAAAATTTAGTAATTTTCACTATTCATCAAAATATGAAAGTTATCCGAAAATCACCAAAATTTCACCCTAAGCTAATTTCGATATTCGGAATCCAAAAAAAATGTCCATTTTGAAAAATAAAATTTACAAGATTTCAAAAAAGTGGCTATTACTATTCATAACGGCTAGTTTTAATAATATTTTAATAGCATATCGTTGTTTAGCAAAACTTGGTGTTGCGTACAACACACGCTATCGTGGAAGGTCGCGATTGTGTGTAATTCAATCCAGGTCAGAGATGTGTGTTGTGAAAGCTCCTTTTGGTGTAGCATATAACAAAAGACATTAATGAAATTAAAAATAATATTTTTCATAAAATCTCGGGGTGTTACATTCTACCCCCCTTAAAATGAATTTGGCCTTCGAAATTCGTCGGGGTTATAAATGGTTTACTATTCGAAAGTTTCTTTAATAGAAACCCACATCGTAAAAAGGAATACAAAAACCAATATTTAAAAACAAAAGTATGAAAGTGTAACAGTTACCCAAATAAACTAATCACTGGGTTTCCACATAGCTGAAAATATGGATATGGAAGAAAAATCTAACCATCATGTTCTAATGGAGAGTGTTAGAGAACATGGCTATGGAAAAGCCAACAATCACAAATCCATAAATTTGTGACGATCTAAGGTACCATCTAATTAATCAGATATAAGAGCACTAGGACAACATTTTTGGTTTTCAAGATCGTTTCCCTAAAGTTGAAGAATTTGAATTAGAATAAATACTTACATTATTTTGGTACAATCTCACTATTGTTTGTGCCTTGAATAATTTCCACTTCATCTCTTAAATAAATGAAGTTGAATTTTTTATTCGTGAAGTGTTAGCAGATCATGTGATAGAATGGCAGGTCATTCCATCTGTCTCAAACAAAAGGTTAGCAAAAGTTATTAAATATACATAAGTCATTCTATAGTGAGATTAATCATATATGGTTCGTAAAATGGACTTATACTTCATATATCATACTTCTTAATATAATAAAACTAGTTTCTCCTAAACAGGGACTTCCTCTTGGCCAGTGGTAGGCAATAAATGCCAGTCGCACTTCGGTTGTGGGTTCGATTCCCACAGCCTTGTCCGACGCGATGGGTTGTCGCCCGTCCTGCAGGTTGTCCTTTTTCTAAATCTATATTACTATAACATCCCATCAATAATATAGAAAAACGTTTTATCCTAAATTATGTCCAACATAATCCATTCTAATCTTTAGGCTTATAAAAAATACTTCGGTCCAAGCTCATAGTATAAAGAAATTGATTACTTGAAATGTCACAGAACAATCACATGAATGCCATCATTTATCCCCCATATATCATAAGATATATCTTGTTGGTCAAATTATAGACATGTGAATACCTTAATCATGTATTCTCTTGAAGAATGAATACTCATTGAACCTTAGTGAAAACATGAATGCAGTTAAAAGTAAACACTTTCCACATACAAAAATCCTCAAAATTCTATATACTCAAACCATGATATCACTTAGTCCTTATATCAATCATGAGCTCATGAATACTGTTAAACATTTCATTTTCTCGTTTTCCCTTCATTATGCGCATATCATCTTATTTCCAAAAATATCTCAATCACTTTGAATACCAAATTAGACCGATACATAAATATTCCAATACTCCATGATACAACATTATTTTGGAATCCTATTACATAAACACTTAATCATTCCACAACATCATTGTCATATTCAACATCGCCAATAGTGATCGCATGTGACTTCCCTTTGTCCTTTGCCTTAAGCGGTTTCTCATGTCGATCATCACTAACCCTTGGATTAGGTCATTTATTAACATAATGCCCCATTTCCTTGCACTTGAAGCATTGAAGTGTTGGTGGTGCATTCTCTGCAGTGTTTGCTTTATTCACATCATTAGAAACCCTTTTTCCATTACATCGACACTCAGCTGCTCGATGACCTTCTTTTCCACACTTAAAACATTTTCTAGTCCCTTTAAGACAATCTCCACCATGCTTCTTTCCACACTTTGTGCATAAGGAAACATTCATATTCTTTTCACCATTATTCTGAGATTTCCCCTTGAACTCCATCTTTCGTTTCTTGTCAAAACCATGATATGGATATGTAACACTAACTTCCATTTCTACCGTGATAGCACAACGCACAATTTCTTCATAGCTACTGAAGTCTGTTATAGAGAATGCCCTTCGAAGACTTGGTTTTAAGCCACTGAAAAATCGATCAACTTTACTTTCAGGTTGGATGATAATGCCAGATGCATACCTTGCAAGTCTTGTAAAATTCGCTTCGTATATACCAACAGATTCATCATCCTTGTGCTTCAGCTCAAGAAACTCTTTTTCCATCTTTGTTCTAAGAATACGAGGGAAGTACTTACTGAAAAACAAGTTCTTGAACTCGTCCCATTCTATGGACTCAATTTCATCTCTTGGCCTCGTATTCTTGATAAGATTCCACCATTGATCAGCTTCACCTTCCAAACGATATACTGCTAAGATGACTTTATCATGTTCAGAACATTGAAGAACTGAAAATATCTTTTCAGTGGTACTGATCCATTGTTCAGCAACAAGTGGATCGGAAGTCCCACTGAAAGAAGGTGGACGTTGCCTCATGAAGGACTCAATAGAATATTGTTCCCTTCTCTGCTCATTTGGAAGTCTAGAATGATTCATAGCTTGTGTAAGTATAGCAATAAGATTTTGCACTCCATCTCCCATAACATTTGTTTGTTCAGGAGGGCAATCATTGCATTGTCCATTGCATTGATCAACACGGTTCCTTCAGGTTCCAGCCATCGTCTAAAACCCAAAAAGAATAGTGTGAGAGGAAAAAATCATGCTAGGGAATACAACATAATAAAGGGGGAGTACCATCAATATCTAACATCTTAGGTTTAATTATATGATCGTTATCATAATTCTAGTACTATAACCTATACGTATACTTATCCTTAGGGACATCCCTAGACATACCTTAGAAATATCTCTAGGGATCTCACAAACGTTTTCGCATCCTAGTTTCCAAAGGTTGACTAAACCTTTCCTCTGATACCAACTGTAGAGACCCGAAGCTTAATGTACATGGACATTACATTACTTTTGTGGAATACATAGTACATTAAAAAAAACACACACAAGGACCGTAATAGTTTAGTGTCTTTGGAAACTCGGAATATAATCTTCTAATCATGGTGAAAGATCTTCAACATCTCCCATAAAGATCTTCCTTTTTTTCTTACCTAAAACCTTTCTTTATATCCTGGGGAAAAGAAAACATAAAACGGTGAGCTCAAATTCTCATTAAGGGTAAACAAAATAAATATCAATCACATCATATTCATAAGAACATATCTTTTGGAAATCATAACCTGCAAAAGAGATCATAATTTCATAACATGGGATAAATCATAGTAGTGAAATGTAATCCCAATAATCATAACTCAAAACATGAAACAATTTGGCATACACACATAATCATAGAGAATCATTTCTTGTTAGTCAAGACTCATTTCCAAGACTATCTTAGTGGACAAAGTCCCTTTCTGAACCGAGTCACCCTCGTTTCAGTCCTATTTCACTGAACCGGTATAACCTACCATTCCATCCATGTCTATCTCATGAGATATAAAATATTTACCCAATGCATTGGAGGGAGATATAGGTCTCACCCATCTCATAATGATATCATTCTTATGTGTGCCACAAAATCATAAATCATACATCATTTCATAACCCATGTAATAAAAATGGGAATCTTAAACATCGTGACATCATAAAACAATTCATATAAGATAAAGGAATTCATAAAAATATAATTCCATCACAACATAATCAAATCAATGTAATAATAGGGATAAAAACCGAACCCTTTATTATCTTAGATGGAAAATAATTTTGATAAAACACTTGAACTCCATTCTTGAGGAAAATATCCTTTCTGCTTCAAAAACACTTTTTATTTCTTAACATGTCGTGCAATTACAAACTAAACGAAGTTGATTAAAAAAAACATGAAAACTTTTAAAGGAAGATTCTTTGAAATAATGTTTTAAAAATCCATTCATGCCGTATAAGTTAAGAAAAACATTCTTCGTACTTTTTTCGGAAAAGTCAAAAAGTACCTCATACGAAAAACGACAAAAGATTCCTTTCATGTCTTTTACTAAAAACTCACCGAAGGTTAAAATTGGATATAAAAAATTGTAGGCGGATGGAAATAATATTACATATTGAGGAAACATGGATGTGGATGATAAAATACACCCCAGTAAATACCAATGTATTAAAAATCTCAGATAAAAATGAGATTGTGATATTTCCCTTACCTTAGGTCCGATTTGCTTTGTAAGTGTCCGAACCTATTGTATAATGATTTAAATAATGTCATTGACTTATTCCAGAATCATACTAATTGTTATAATATCATATATGTTTCACTTATGACTTTATTTTACCCGTTCTTTTGTAAATTCCATGTTAACGAGCGTTTTTGGTAAAATCGTTTCATTTGTCGTCCGTGTTTTGACTTGTAATTATTCATATGATTACATAGATCATGATTACTTACTTCCAGAATATAAAACATGATTTATATATAATATATATTCAGAATATAAATATATATAATAAATCAGTAAATGGAAAGAAATACACCGTGCATGGAGACGGTAGGACGTACGTACGCATGAACGCTGTTTTCGTTTCCTTATTGAGTTGAATGGAATTAAGTAGATGACATACATATATATACACATAAATCCAGTATCATTATTATGTCATATATTTCATGATTACTTATTATATGTACTTTATAATCATTCATGAATGGTTAAAGTGGAGAATGAATCTCATCGCGTCGTGGAGACGGTAGTCCGTACGTACGCACGAGCGATGATATCATTTTCATGATTATTGAATTGAATTGGAGTGGATGATACAATATAATCAGAATCAGTATGATGTTATAATAACTATGTATAGTTATTCTTTACACCATTATACTCATCCATGTAAGGTGTTGGTGGAAAAACAGATTACACCACGGCGTGGAGACGGTATTCCGTACGTACGCACGCACGGTGATTTTGTTTTCCGTAGGATGGATAGAAGGTGAAATGACGCTGTTTCATATTTATAATGACAAATCAGTATATTAGTGATACTGATGTTATTACTTTATAATGAAACAACTAAATAAGAATAAGTTGAAGAAGAAAGAAGCTTGAAAGAATCGGGAGAAGAAATTACCTCTTCTTCGATACGCCTCTTTGAAACTTCCTCTTAGGGAACTAAGATTGGTCTTTGAGGAAGACCAGAACCTCTGGGATGTTTCTAGGGAAGTGGAGAAGAGAATTTGGAAGGTTTTGGACAAGCTTGAAGGATCAAAGTAGTGTGAGGAAGAGAGGGAGGGGGTTCCCTTTTATAAAGGAGGAGAGGGGCATCTTTGGAATAACTAAAAATATTATTTTATTATAAAGTCAAGTTCGGTTTTAAATAGCTCAAAATTGATTTATTTCGAGGCCAAGGTGGGGATGGGTCGAAATACTCTCATCCAATAGAATTTAGACAAGTTTAGGTTCTTATTTTAACCTTATCATTTAGATTTAACATTAAGTTAAATAATTTTACTTTTACCATGTCTTCTTGTGTTCTTACACTACAAGGTTAATAAACTTACTATAAGAAGCCAAACGAACCCCCAATTTTTTATTATTAATATATATAACTTTATATAAGTCATTTGGACGAACCTCAGATTTTTAGGAATAAAATATCAATTAATAATATAATATTTGTTTTAAAAACTATTTTATGTCAATTTTGAAACTATTTAGTAATTGATTTTTGTGAAAATCATAACAGAATTATAAGTTATAAAAAAGTTAATTCAATCAATACTAACATGTCATATTAACCTATAAAATTAGTGTAATTCATAAAAAGTCTCAAATTATATTTATTTGGGTATTTATAACATCAATTATGTCAATATTTCATTAATAAGATAATTACTTCATCATCGTTCTGTCATAAATAAATTAAATTATTTATTGTCTAAAAATTACAAATAAAACACCATTATGTTGGAAATATTTTTAGCTTTCTAATTAATATTTATAATCGAATTTATTTTATGTATAACCCTATATTAAAAATTTTTTAGTAAATAAACTTTGATTTTAACTCTTTTAACTCTTCTTTAATTAAATAATAATAAATGTCCTAATCTAATCCAAGTGGGCCTAAATGGTAATATTTTATTCCTAAGTTTTTTTTTGGTCGAATTATACTTTTCCAATAGAATTAAGACATGTGTTAGGGTAATAATAATATCATTTTTACCCTTAATTACCCTATTTATTTTTAACCGTGGTAAATAAAAGTAAAAAGTTACTATTCACCAAAAATTATTTTCATCTCATTGAACCACATTTTACTTACTGAAATCAACTGTGTCTCTCATATTTTTGAAATTCCACTCACAGAAGCGGTAAAATTAAGTTTTAGGAAAAATTCAGTTTTTTTAACTACCACTTAGTGGTTTCACTATTCATCAAAAATTGAAAGTTTTCAGAAAAATACCAAAAATTAGGCCTAAGATATATCTGATTATATGAACCCAAAAATGATTTCTATTTTACCAAATTCAAAACATATCATTTGCATTAATTAATTTAAAAATTAATTCCCGTCGTCAAAACAAAAGGTGTGTTTTTAAGAGATAATAACTATCAAAAGATTGACACTTGTTTATAACTGGTTTAAATGTGAAATTACATCCAATGACCATCATTGTATTAAATTGTAAAAATATATTCTAAATATACTTTAAAACCACTAAAATTAATAATTTATCACTATTAATTATTTCGATTGAAAATGTTGTTTTTAATTAAAATTTAGTAATTTTCACCATTCATCAAAATATGAAAGTTATCCGAAAATCACCAAAATCTCACCCTAAGCTAATTTCGATATTACAAATCCAAAAATGAGGTCCATTTGGAAAAATAAAATTTACAAGATTTCAAAAAAGTGGTTATTACTATTCATAACGGCTATTTTTAAAAATATTTTAATAGCATATCGTTGTTTAGCGAAACTTGGTGTTGCGTACAACACACGCTATCATGGAAGGTCGCGATTGTGTGTAATTCAATCCAGGTCAGAGATGTGTGTTGTGAAAGATAATTTTGGTGTAGCATATAACACAAGACATTAATGAAATTAAAAAGAATATTTTTCATAAAATGTTGGGGTGTTACATTCTACCCCCCTTAAAATGAATTTCGCCCTCGAAATTCGTCGGGGTTATAAATGGTTTACTATTCGAAAGTTTCTTTAATAGAAACCCACATCGTAAAAAGGAATAACAAAAGCAATATTTAAAAACAAAAGTATGAAACGTAACGGTTACCCAAATAAACTAATCATTGGGCTTCCACATAGGTGAAAATATGGATATGAAAGAAAAATATAACCATCATGTTCTGATGGAGAGTGGTAGAGAACATGGCTATGGAAAATCCAACAATCACAAATCCATAAATTTGTGACGATCTAAGGTACCATCTGATTAATCAGATATAAGAGCACTAGGACAACATTTTTGGTTTTCAAGATCGTTTCCCTAAAGTTAAAGAATTTGAATTTGAATAAATACTTACTTTATTTTGGTACAATCTCACTGTTTTTTGTGCCTTGAATAATTTCCACTTCATCTCTTAAATAAATGAAGTTGAATTTGTTATTCGTGCAGTGTTAGCAGATCATGTGATAGAATGACAGGTCATTCCATCTGTCTCAAACAAAAGGTTAGCAAAAGTTATTAAATATACATAAGTGATTCTATAGTGAGATTAATCATATATGGTTCCTAAAATGGACTTATAATTCATATATCATACTTCTTAATATAATAAAACTAGTTTCAACTAAACAGGGACTTCCTGTAGGCCAGTGGTAGGCGATAAAGGCCAGTCGCACTTCGGTTGTTGGTTCGATTCCCACAGCCTTGTCCGACGTGATGGGATGTCGCCCGTCCTGCAGGTTGTCCTTTTTCTAAATATATATTAATATAACATCCCATCAATAATATAGAAAAACGTTTTATCCTAACTTATGTCCAACATAATCCATTCTAATCTTTAGGCTTATCAAAAATACTTCGGTCCAAGCTCATAGTATAAAGAAAATTATTACTTGAAATGTCACAGAACAATCACGTGAATTCCATCATTTATCCCCCATATATAATAAGATATATCTTGTTGGTCAAATTACAGACATGTAAATACCTTATTCATGTATTCTCTTGAAGAATGAATACCCATTAAACTTTAGTGAAAACATGAATGCAGTTAAAAGTTAACACTTTCCACATACCAAAATCCTCAAAATTCTATATACTCAAACCATGATATCACTTAGTCCTTATATCAATCATGAGATCATGAATACTGTTAAACATTTCATTTTCTCATTTTCCCTTCATTATGAGCATATCATCTTATTTCCAAAAATATCTCAATCACTTTGAATACCACATTAGACCAATACATAAATATTCCAATACTCCATGATACAACATTATTTTGGAATCCCATTACATAAACACTTAATCATTCCACCACATCGCTGTCATATTCAACATCGCCAATAGTGATCGCATGTGACTTCCCTTTTTCCTTTGCCTTAAGCGGTTTCTCATGTCGATCATCACTAACCCTTGGATTAAGGAATTTATTAGCATAATGCCTCATTTCCTTGCACTTGAAGCATTGAAGTGTTGGTGGTGCATTCTCTGCAGTGTTTGCTTTATTCACATCATTAGAATCCCTTTTTCCATTACTTCGACACTCAGCTGCTCGATGACCTTATTTTCCACACTTAAAACATTTTCTAGTCCCTTTAAGACAATCTCCACCATGCCTCTTTACACACTTTGTGAATAAGGAAACATTCATATTCTTTTCACCATTATTCTGAGATTTCTCCTTGAACTCCATGTTTCTTTTCTTGTTAAAACCATGAGATGGATATGTAACACTAACTTCCATTTCTACCTTGATAGCACAACGCACAATTTCTTCATAGCTACTGAAGTCTTTTATAGCGAATGCCCTTCGAAGACTTGGTTTTAAGCCACTGAAAAATTGATCAACTTTACTTTCAGGTTGGATGATAATGCCAGATGCATACCTTGAAAGTCTTGTAAAATTCACTTCGTATATACCAACAGATTCATCATCCTTCAGCTTCAGCTCAAGAAACTCCTTTTCCATCTTTGTTCGAAGAATACGAGGGAAGTACTTACTGAAAAACATGTTCTTGAACTCGTCCCATTCCATGGACTCAATTTCATCTCTTGGCCTCGTATTCTTGATAAGATTCCACCATTGATCAGCTTCACCTTCCAAACGATATACTGCTAAGATGACTTTATCATGTTCAGAACATTGAAGAACTGAAAATATCTTTTCAGTGGTACTAATCCATTGTTCAGCAATAAGTGGATCGGAATTCCCACTGAAAGAAGGTGGACGTTGCCTCATGAAGGACTCAATAGAATATTGTTCCCTTCTCTACTCATTTGGAAGTCCAGAATAATTCATAGCTTGTGTAAGTATATCAATAAGATTTTTCACTCCATCTCCCATAACATTATTTTGTTCAGGAGGGAAATCATTGCATTGTCCTTTGCATTGATCAACACGGTTCCTTCGGGTTCCAGCCATCGTCTAAAACCCAAAAAGAATAGCGTGAGAGGCAAAAATCTTTCTAGGGAAAACAACATAATAAAGGGGGAGTACCTTCAATATCTAACATCTTAGGTTTAATTCTATGATCGTTAGCGTAATTCTAGTACTATAACCTATACATATACCTAACCTTAGGGACATCCCTAGACATACCTTAGAAATATCTCTAGGGATCTCACTAACGTTTTCACATCCTAGATTCCAAAGGATGACTAAACATTTCCTCTGATACCAACTGTAGAGACCCGAAGCTTAACGTACATGGAAATTAAATTACTTTTGCGGAATACTTAGTACATTACAAAAACACACACACAAGGACCGTAATAGTTTAGTGTCTTTGGAAACTCGAAATATAATCTTCTAATCGTGGTGAAAGATCTTCGACATCTCCCATAAAGATCTTCATTTTTTTTCTTACCTAAAACCTTTCTTTATATCCTGGGGAAAAGAAAACATAAAAGGGTGAGCTCAAATGCTCAGTAAGGGTAAACAAAATAAATATAAATCACATCATATTCATAAGAACATATCTTTTGGAAATCTTAACCTGCAAAAGAGATCATAATTTCATAACATGGGATAAATCATAGTAGTGAAATGTAATCCCAATAATCATAACATAAAACATGAAACAATTTGGCATACACACATAATCATAGAAAATCATTTCTTGTTAGTCAAGACTCATTGCCAAGACTATCTTAGTGGACAAAGTCCCTTTCTGAACTGAGTCACCCTCGTTTCAGTCCTGTTTCACTGAACCGGTATAACCTACCATTCCAGCCATGTCTATCTCATGAGATATAAAATCTTTACCCAATGCATTGTAGGGAGATATAGGTCCCACCCATCTCATAATGATACCATTCTTATGTGTTCCACAGAATCATAAATCATACATCATTTCATAACCCATGTAATAAAAATGGGAATCTTAAACATCGTGACATCATAAAACATATCATATAAGATAAAGGAATTCATAAAAATATAATTCCATCACAACATAATCAAATCAATGTAATAATAGGGATAAAAACAGAACCCTTTATTATCTTAGATGGAAAATAATTTTGATAAAACACTTGAACTCCATTCTTGAGGAAAATATCCTTTCTGCTTCAAAAACACTTTTCCTTTCTTAACATGTCGTACAATTACAAACTAAAAGAAGTTTATTAAAAATAAACATGAAAACTTGTAAAGTAAGATTCTTTGAAATAATTTTTTAAAAATCCATTCATGCCGTATAAGTTAAAAAAACATTCTTCGTACTTTTTTCGGAAAAGTCAAAAAGTACCTCATACGAAAAACGACAAAAGATTCCTTTCATATCTTTTACTAAAAACTCACCAAAGGGTAAAATTGGATATAAAAAATTGTAGGTGGATGGAAATAATATTACATATTGAGGAAAAATGGATGTGGATGATAAAATACACCCCAGTAAATACCAAAGTATAAACAATCTCAGATAAAAATGAGATTGTGATATTTCCCTTACCTTAGGTCCGATTTGCTTCGTAAGTGTCCGAACCTCCTGTATAATGATTTAAATAATGTCACTGACTTATTCCAGAATCATACTAATTGTTATAATATCATATATGGTTCACTTATGACTTTATTTTACCCTTTCTTTTGTAAATTCCATGTTAAAGAGCATTTTGGGTAAAATCGTTTCATTTTTCGTCCGTGTTTTGACTTGTAATTATTCATATGATTACGTAGATCATGATTACTTAATTCCAGAATATAAAACATGATTTATATATAATATATATTCAGAATATACATATATATAATAAATCAGTAAATGGAAAGAAATACACCGTTCATGGAGACCGTAGGACATACGTACGCATGAACGGTGTTTTCGTTTCCTTTTTGAGTTGAATAGAATTAAGTTGATGACATACATATATATACACATAAATCAAGTATCATTATTATGTCATATATTTCATGATTACTTATTATATTTACTTTATAATCATTCATGAATGGTTAAAGTGGAGAATGAATCTCATCGCGTCGTGGAGACGGTAGTCCGTACGTACGCACGAGCGATGATATCATTTTCATGAATATTGAATTGAATTGGAGTGGATGATACAATATAATAAGAATCAGTATGATGTTATAATAACTATGTATAGTTATTCTTTACACCATTATACCCATCCATGTAAGGTGTTGGTGGAAAAACAGATTACACCACGGCGTGGAGACGGTATTGGGTACGTACGCACGCGCGGTGGTTTTGTTTTCCGTAGGATGGATAGAAGGTGAAATGGGGTTGTTTCATATTTATAATAACAAATAAGTATATTAGTGATACTGATGTTATTACTTTATAATGAAACAATTAAAGAAGAATAAGTTGAAGAAGAAAGAAGCTTGAAAGAATCGGGAGAAGAAATTACCTCTTCTTCGATACGCCTCTTTGAAACCTCATCTTAGGGAACTAATATTGGTCTTTGAGGAAGCCCAGAACCTCTAGGATGTTTCTAGGGAAGTGGAGAAGAGAATTTGGCAGAGGGTGGCCGAGATTGAAGGCTCAAAGTTGTGTGAGGAAGAGAGGGAGGGGGTGCCCTTTTATAAGGGAGGATAGGGGCACCTTTGGAATAACTAAAAATATTATTTTATTATAAAGTCAAGTTCGGTTTTAAATATCTCCAAATTGATTTATTTAGAGGCTAAGGTGGGGATGGGTCGAAATAATCCCATCCAATATAATTTAGACAAGTTTAGGTTCCTATTTTAACCTTATCATTTCGATTTAACATTAAGTTAAATAATTTTACTTTTACCATGTCTTCTTGTGTTCTTACACTATAAGGTTAATAAACTTACTATAATAAGCCAAACGAACCCCAAATTGTTTATTATTAATATATATAACTTTATATAAGTCATTTTTCCGATCCTCATATTTTTAGGAATAAAATATCAATTAATAATATAATATTTGTTTTAAAAACTATTTTATGTCAATTTTGATACTATTTAGTAATTGATTTTTGTGAAAATCATAACAGAATTATAAGTTCAAAAAAAGTTAATTAAATAAATAATAACATGTCATATTAACCTATAAAATTAGTGGAATTCATAAAAAGTCTCATATTATATTTATTTGGGTATTTATAACATCAATTATGTCAATATTTCATTAATAAGATAATTACTGTATCATCGTTGTGTCATAAATAAATTAAATAATTTAATGTCTAAAAATTACAAATAAAATACCATTATGTTGGAAATCTTTTTATCTTTCTAATGAATATTTATAATAGAATTTATCTTATGTATATCCCTATATTAAAAATGTTTTAGTAAATAAACTTTGATTTTAACTCTTTTAACTCTTTTTTGAATTAAATAATAATAAATGTCCTAATCTAATCCAAGTGGGCCTAAATGTTAATATATTATTCCTAAGTTTGTTTTTGGTCGAATTACACTTTTCCAATATAATTAGGACATGTGTTAGGGTAATAATAATATCATTTTTACCCTTAATTACCCTATTTACTTTTAACTGTGGTAAATAAAAGTAAAAAGTTACAATTCACCATAAATTATTTTTAACTCATTGAACCACATTTTACTTACTGACATCAATCATGTCTCTCGGATTTTTTAAATTACACTCACAGAAGCAATAAAATTAAGTTTTATGAAAAATTCAGTTTTTTTAACTACCACTTAGTGGTTTCACTATTCATCAAAAATTGAAAGTTTTTAGAAAAATACCAAAAATTTGGCCTAAGATATATTTGATATTATGAACTCAAAAATGATTTATATTTTACCAAATTCAAAACATATCAGTTGCATTAATTAATTTAAAAATTAATTCCCGTCGTCAAAACAAAAGGCGTGTTTTTAAGAGATAATAACTATCAAAAGATTGACACTTGTTTATAACTGGTTTAAATGTGAAATTATATCCAATGACCAACATTGTATTAAATTGTAAAAATATATTCTAAATATACTTTAAAACCACTAAAATTAATAATTTATCACTATTAATTATTTCGATTGAAAATTTTGTTTTTAATTAAAATTTAGTAATTTTCACTATTCGTCAAAATATGAAAGTTATCCGAAAATCACAAAAATTTCACCCTAAGCTAATTTCGATATTCTGAATCCAAAAATGATGTCCATTTTGAAAAATAAAATTTACCATATTTCAAAAAAGTGGTTATTACTATTCATAACGGCTAGTTTTAATAAAATTTTAATAGCATATCGTTGTTTAGCGAAACTTGGTGTTGCGTACAACACACGCTATCGTGGAAGGTCACGATTGCATGTAATTCAATTCAGGTCAGAGATGTGTGTTGTGAAAGCTCCTTTTGGTGTAGCGTATAACAGAAGACATTAATGAAATTAAAAAGAATATTTTTCAAAAAATCTCGGGGTGTTACAGGTATAACAAGACAAAGTAAGTTCAAAAGAAGAACAGTTACTAGATATAAGAAATAAAACAATGTTTCTAGAAAACTTTTGCGGATCTAGTTTTCTAAGGAACATATAATATTTTTGTGGAAAGTGTTTTGTAATAAATACATAGTAAATTTATAAGAGTATGTATTTTATTATCTATTGAGATATAATAGGGTATTAACAAAATTTGTCTCTAAAGTTGCAATCACTTTAGTCTAATAATGAATTTCCATAGACCCATGATAGTGGTCATGGAATGGATACAAGTTATCATACAGAGTCAGAAACTTAAAAATTATGTTTTACTTTTTTACATTATAACATATTAATGACTTTTTAAAAATTTTATATGATTAATAATGAGATTAACCCAAACATGTTGTAGGGTTAAATTTCAAATGGTGGAACATTATAAAAAAGGTCACCACTATTTCAACCCTAACCATTAATAGTGTTTTAAAAATTATTAATAACATCACCATAGTAGAAATTCAACATAATAAGATTGTTTAATATAACTTACTCTTCAAAAACATGAATGGGAAATTAAAATGTCATCTTGAATTATAAATAACATGGTTTCAAAAGAGTAAAACATTAGTGGGAAGTAAAAATTTGGAAAATGAGTAACAAAATAATAACCAAATAATGATGGAAGATGATATATGACATAGATCATATGAAAAAAATATCATGATAATGAAATTTAACACAAAACCATAATCCAATGATGTGTCATAAAACCAATAATTCATTGAAATGAATGCTATTGGATAATTTTTTTGTTTCAAAATAATTATTCTATTGTTGAGGAATTACATTAGCTTATATACCAAGTAAATAAATAAATATACTTAAATAATAATTAGGTATGCAACCATTAATCAATTTCCTTCACAATATAATCTTTTTCCCCAAACTATGAGTATTTATGAGGAGTTTTACATGAATGGGGAACTATAATCAACTTTGATTTGGTCAAATAATTTTGAAAAGGATAATAAGTTTTTACTATTTTCATTAGACATTAAAGAGTTCTATAATGGATAGAATATAGTAATAAAATATCAAAAATATATCAGCCTTATTATGATGAAACAATACATTATTCTATAAAATATACTCAATTACACCAGAGGATCAACATAGATCAATCCACAAATAAATTACCCTACATCCGAAATTTCTACCTCAATCTCAAAATTGAGGAATTATTTATACACAATTCATATATTATTACCTTCAAATTAAATATCTAAAAAATTAATAGTATTGTTCTAAAATAAGATTTTATGTTAATTCCAAATGTTACATATACCTAAACAGAAGAAAAAGATTCTAAATATACCATTAGGCACCTCAAAAACACATCATTTTAATCCTCAAATTGAGTTTCTATACCATTGAACTTATGATACACCAAAACATTATAAACCCATTACGATATATATTAATCTTAAGTGATCATCTCATTAAAACATCTTAATCTGAAATATTCTATAAAACCTTATTGAATAAAAAATATAATATTCCCTTACCCAAACTCCCATATCTAGTTCATAAAACATAATATCCACAATTTTGGTTTGTTATCGAAAACATGGTCAAGTTTTAGATATCGAAATATTATATTGTCAAAAGGAAATATTGTATTACTTACTTAAACAAGAATCTTTTAGGATTAATTTTTTTAGGTATTATGGAAAACCCTTTCAGAATGAACATTTTTTTACAATAACAATTTTCAAACTAAACATGTTCTCTATAATGAAATGCTGGCATCATTATAGGATGTATAATTATTTAGAACTATGAATTAATTAATATTTGTAATCACCCATAATCCTTATGAAAAAAAACCTAGGATTGGAATAAAATCATATTTGAAGGAAACAAAATTAATATATTAGTTAGTATAGTAAAAAACATGAAAAAACAAAAAATTATTCAATTATAAAAATATATTTTGGGCATATGATATAAATCATATTCATATAAAATTAATTAACCACACAAAACCATCACAATCCATTATAGGAAAATAACAACCATTAAAGAAAACATCGAGAATTGTTTTAGTAAACAATTTCAGAAATAACCATATCATAGTTAAATACATCGGGGAACCTCCCTTGTAAAGTCCCTTTATATTTTTAATATAAGGAACATTACATAATTAATTGGTAATCAATATCGACCTCTGTTATTTTATAGGTTGTATCAGGATCACCAATTAATTTAAGATATATAAGCCTCACACATTTGTATAATTTACATTATGATCAAACATTCATATATTACATATTTGAATTACGCACTAACCATATATACTTCTTTAGTATAATATCATAAACACTGTATTTCAATCATCCACCAAATCATCTGAAAATAAATTAAAAATCTTTTGAATTAATATGAATGACACTTTCATATATCTAAATACAATTTATATTTATAACCCCATTTTCAAAATTAAAATAACCGCATAAAAATTAAAATGGGTTTTTTCGTAGATGTGAGACTTAATTATAAAAAATTAACTAAAAAAATAAGATATTAGTTGAAGACTCGGTAAAAGAACCATTGATTATCTATACGTTATAATAAAACAATTCTATTTTTGTTTAATAATCAAAGTGAAAATGTATTGTATTAAATAATTAAAAAGATTCCATTTGATAAAATTTTAAATTAATTCAAATTTGGCATAGAATTTACATGATAAATAATTTATATATATATATAAGTAAATTCATTAAATTATTTAAATAATATGAACATGACTGCCAAATATTATGAAAATATATCTTTAAAACACTTTAAATGAGGTTTTATGTATGTGTGCATGTTACCTCGATTCTGAATTATCATCTATGTCATTTATATTATTGAATAATAATAAAATGTTAATTATTTAATTTTTTAAGAACCATTTTCATATTATTTATATAATTTATTTTATTTATTACCATGTAATATTTAATTATTATATCAATCTTGTTCAAAAAATTTGTTTGATTGATATTCATCAAATGCGTCAAAAATTAATTCAGTAGAATGAATATGGTCAATGAGTTAATTATTAATTAATATCTACAATAATATTAATTAAATAATATTCATTTTTATACATCAATTATACTTTTAAGACTAACTATGAAATATGGTTATGAAAAAGAATCTTTGTTTTGATCAATGGGATGGTGAGCTGTACATGCAAATGGTTAAATTATCCATTTTCGATGAAAATGATGTAAAACAGGTATGTATTATTTTATCATTAAATAATTATTATTATATCATAAATATAATATTTTTTATTTAATGTTAAATTATATATATAATCTATGTTGTGTGGTTTTTAATAATGAATCATATTTTTTTTGGAGGTGGTAATCCATAAATACACATGAATGATAATATAATTTTTCTATGGATGGAAATGTAAGAAAAATATGTGATATACTATGTTTCTATTTTTATAATTATTTCATAAATATGTTACAAAATTAAATCAAATATTTTAACAATCCTTGAGGGCTGTTGATTTAAAATGAATTACATCAACTCGTGAGGTGGTAGTCACAAGTATGCATAAAAGATGGATTCATTTCAAATTTTATTGAAGAAGGATATGTATATATGTTACTACATTAACATAAAAATATTATAGTATATAGAATATACCGGTGAATTTTTTTTAACTATTTTTAATAGTATGATTAATGGTAAAAGATAATATAATATTAAAATATTCTATTAAAAGAAAGAACCATTTTTGAAAACCCTCAGTTTCCTATCACACTAAGCTATATAAGGACAATATTAAGCAAAAAATTATACCTCCAGACCATTGAAAGGTATGTTAGGGAGGTATTAATGAATATTTTAGATAACATATTCATATAAATGATTTATTAAGAGTGGATAGAGGATTAAATTTTATAAGTTAGGGGAGGGGTGCTTTTTGAATTACATATTGTATTAAATTAATATAAATTATTATTTAGGATCAGGATTATATATATTTTATTTATCTGATTGTATGATTATTAGGATTTTAGATCCCCTCTTAAAATAAAATTCATATTGGTTTATATGATGTTTTCACCAATGACTTTTTGTTTCACCCCCCATATTAACCCTTATAACAATTACTATGATATCAATGTTTTGTTTACTCTTCAAAATTCAAAGAAGTCAATATAAATAAACAAATTCCCTATAAGTCTACAATGTTTTATATTTTATTCTATATCCCTTTAACTTTTTTGATGATGATATTTTCATGAATTTTATATCTTTTAATAATAGATAGTTTATTACAAAATATGAATGTTTTTTTGGAAATACATGACATATTATAAAATAAGATCTTTCAAAATCAGGTAAAATGGATCCAAAATTATGGGGAATCAAATATATAGAGGGTATAATGTTAATTTCATCATGTAATAAAATATATATAGATTTATATATTATTTTCATACTTTTTGTTTTTATTTAACACATTGGTTAACTAATCTTACCCTTAATCTTGGTAGGAAACAGTTTTATATTAAAGGGGTCTAATCTAACTATTAAGTTTAAAATTGTATTATAAATGTAAATGGAATGTAAATTTCCACACTTTTTTATCCTATTTTCACATTTTTATGTATTTTTAAATTATTAAAAAAATATTTTTAACAGGAAATATAATTAATGAAAATTTTGACAATATTCGTGACATTTGACTTTGGAAACAACGTCAAAATTGTTTTTTTTTTCAAATGTAAACGATTTAAATAACTATTTATATATAAAAATCATGAGACACTATAAAACACATAAAAATTACCTTTGTATTCTCTTACATCATTTACATAATATTTCATTTTTTGTTTACGCTCGGAGTTGTATGTTGTATACACAATCAAACAAAGTGCTATTTTAAAATATCAGGATATTACAGGTACAACATCCTTTGTAGCAAATTATGGAACTAGAGTTATATAGGGTTGGTGATGATCTCTGTAGATGGCTCGGTCCCTTGTAGGATGGTTTTTATTTTTAGTTCAAATATAAGTGAAACCCTATCCATTCTCTTCCCGATATTGAATGTTAGATTTGTCTCTATTTATGGAGACACTACTAAAATGGTTTGATATTTTTATATGGTATACCTAACTGCTATTTTATTTCCATTGTGGACCCAAACCATATAGCATTGAGCACTCTAAAACATCATGGTCATTTTCCTAGGATGGTACTATCCCTTTATTGAGACACTCATACATCATTCCTCTCACCATGTATTGGTATAGGCATTGGGTGGCTGGCAGTGTTTGAACACCCATTCACGATCATAGAAAATGATATCTATTGGGTAATATACATAGGGATGTAGGGATAGACCATTAATTATTACACAATGTACCTTCACAAATTTCATTTTTTTTGTAAACACAATATCAAATACAATTAATAACATCATTATTATATATCATGTTGTGTGATAACTTTTAGATATTTAATATCAAACATATATCAATATTTATTTAACTTATATATATGAGAATATATTATGTTCATTTAGGAGCCTAAAAAAACTCCACCATCAACCTAGAGTGTTTTCAACCCATTAATAATAATTTTTTATTAAAATAAATTTGTATTTTAATATTATTCATTGAAAAAATAAATTTAATTCACTAACTTATGAATAATATTATAATAAATATTATATTCATGGAAATGGTAATTAATATATATTTAATGTTCGAATAAATAAATATTTATACACATTAATTAATTCACTAGATAATGAATAATACATTTTTAATTATTATCATGTGTATAATAAAAAAGAGTTAAATAAATATTATTTTGTAGTGGATTTAATATATATATTTATTCAATATTCAACTAAAATATATATTTTAACTTAAATATTAATGGTTCATGACTACTTGTCATAAATAAATCTTGAATAATTATTATTCCTATGTCATAAGAATAATATGTATTCCATATATTAATTTCACATTAATTTTATTTGATATTCAAGGATTAATATTATTTGTGATCTTATTTTCCCTTTTCTTAGTATAATTAGGAAAGTTGGACATATGTTTTTTTATCAATTCATAGTAGAAAATTTTGGAACCAAAAAATAATAATTAATTTTTATTGATGTTAAGAAGCCAATACAAGTTATTACCATGTAATATAGTATTTTTTCTTGATATATAATAAATAATGATTCATACTAATGTCTTTAAGCTATATACCTGATATATCATTCTTTTACTATAGAAATGACCTAATTAAAACCCCACGATATCAATGGATTAAAATATACAATTTAATTTCAATAAATAGTCTCGAGATATCAACTCCCTAGAAATTAGAAGGAGAAAATCTATACATCACGTATCCATCAATTCCATATCCTTAATGACAAACATAATATTTAAATACTTTGAAACAATATCATTAATCTTGTATTCCTAATACATCAATGTATGTGATTCGGGTCACATAATAATAATATACTCAAGGCTAAAGTTCCTAATTCTTATCCATTGATTAGAATATCCAATGTCAAGAAAAACATATAGAATTCCTATTGGTGGGCCTATCCTTATAACCACATCTCTCAATGACTCCCTAGTGAAAACCACATGATAATAAGGGACAATATTTTATGATCCTCCAACAACTGACAGTGAAACATAACTTGTGTCCTACTAGGTGATGTTATCTGACCATATGATGTATGTCTAAGAATATTCTTTTATCCGATTAAGGTTCTCATTATGATGGGAAACTACTATAAAAATATGATACAAAAAAATAAATGAAATTATCAAATTTGAATTATAAATAGGAGAAATCATTATATTATAATTTAATTTTATATTATTCACTATGAATAATAATATAATTGAAAAATGTTAGAAGGTTTTAGGGAATAAAATTCAATAATATACATATAACACTATATCCAATTATATTCCATATTATTTCCTCTCACATGGAAAATATGAATCTAATGAGGTATGAATATAGATACATGGAATTTTATGTTCTCATGTAGATACTATTTATCGTTCCACAAGTATTTATGAAATGTATTCTTACTGTAACATAACATCCTTCCAAAAACCCCTCAATAAGTGACATCCTCTAAGTTGTCACTTTTTATTCCCTTGTTATAAACTTGATATCATGGTTAATACTATAGATAATGTCTACCATGATAATGATATAATTTTTAATATTTTTGAAACCACTCAGACCGAGATGCCACTTAGAGGGTGCCCCAATACCGGTGGGCTACATGGGCTCAAGCACATCTTTCGGTATGCCAGAGGTTGCTGACTTGGAACGAGGGCCTATGGTTTTTCAGTGGGAAGACTATTACCTCATTATCATAGTGTATCACAATAGAAGGAATATAATTTAATATTAAACAATGTAATCAATGTAAATAAATAGAGGATGAAAATTGATGCAATAGATAAGAATGTACAACAATAACTGTATCAACTAGAGAAGTGATGATGTAATGTCATGTCTCTATAAAACTATAATGCATAGATAAAGACAATAGGCATTTTATTTTTCACAAGTTAAAAGAAAACAAAATCTACTCCAAGAATTCCAAGATCCCACTTAGTCACTTTCTATCAATATTCATCCTTCCAGCACATAATCAATTATTTCAAGCTGCATGCCTTCTTTTGTCAATACCTGAAACTGTGTAATCTAATTTGGGTACCAAACGGTGCCCGGAGAGGTTATGAGATAACCCCCAGTGGGAAACCACCGATAGTGTCTATAACAGTCATCCCGTGTAATGGAATATAGCACCGTGCAGGCATGTATATATAATGTAAAGATAGCAGTACAATATGATTAAATACCCAGTACCAACTTTAGCCCTTGACTAGTGTCTGAACATGTAACAAGTTAAATAATTAATAAATTAATATTTAATACTATTAGTACATGTGAGTCATATAAAAAACTGGCATCACCTCGTAATAGTATATGTAGTAAAGTTCTTAAGACATAACAAGGAAACCAGAAAATGATATCCAGTGAAGGATATCTAGTGTAAAAACCCAGGTAACTTAAGCTCAAAGAAAGATAAATCAGTAGTATCTAAATCCAAAAAAGTGGTAAGAATTCAATCCAAGGAGCATAATTCAATGCATTACAAAATCAGGATCCTACCGATTCAAATGAGATCGACCAAGGTAAAATGGGGCTAAGAAAAGACAGGGCCTTATGGGATTTCACCATGAAAACTACTAGTCAATGTTGGATCAAAGAAGTGTATCTGAGGTATCCTATAATAATGAAAGGGATCCAATTGTAATATACTGAGAATCCAAGTAATAGAAAAAGAACTACACAGTAGGTGGGTATAAACCTAAGAAAACTGTATCCTTGAATTAGAATGGGGTTCCCGAGACCCAAGGTATTATCCTATCAAAATCCAAGGAAAGATCGAGTCAGTCAATTAATATTTGATATTGTAATCATGTAGTAATTCATTTGGTTCATGTCTTTCCTTCCATCAGTGTGGATAGGTTAAGTATAGTTGAACCCATTAATTCATTGGTTCAGGCCTTGTATTCCATTAGTGTGCATAGGTCAAGTAGTGTGTCACCAATTTAATGAAGTCTTAGTTATCCATTAAGGCATATTCAATTATTGAGGTTCAATCCACTACCTTCCATCAACATATAAATGGGTTCTATGGACATTTAACCATTATTCAATTTCTTTAATTAAGGCCATGTTATATACTTAGAATACCTTACATTTCACACTTCACAATTAACTTTTATTAACCATTTGAAGGCACTTAACTTGGGCGGGTCATGTGGTGAGAAACAATGTACCTTCCATTATGAAATTTTCAGTAATCAAAATCAATTTATGATAATAAAACTCACCTTTAGAATTGTCAACCAATGGCACACCCGAATGGTGGATCAAGAATTCCGAAACACAAAATACCCAATTATGGCATAACCTTCATCATGGAGAAGACTGAGTTGTGAGTTTAACCACTTAAAACTAATCACATATTTGGAAGGAGCATAACCATATGATTCTATCAAGTAAAATCAGTATATGTTAATTTAAAAAACGATTCCCAATGAAATTGGTGGGCCCCACAAAAACATTCCAAAAACAATGAACTTTTGGGATGAGTTATAGACCACCCACCTTAGGGTTTTACAATGTTTCTCCTCCAGTATCAGACCTCGATTTGGCTTAGTTTGGAGTAGATTGGTTCCCATCCAATGTGATGAACATAATCTCGATCAGATTCCAGATGAAGGAGATCTATGGATCCCTATCTTTTCCCTACAAAAATATTCAAATGGTTAAAAATAGAGGGAAATACCACTGGTTCTCTGATTAGGAGTAAATATGAGGATTAATAGATCTTTTATGGAATGATGGACATTTTACATTGGTTTTTAGCTCGTGCGTGGTTAGTTTTCATTGTTTGTCAAATCATGTGAGAACCGTGCAAGATGGTTCTGCCTATATAGTATTGTTCCCAACAATTTGATCAAACTGTGCGCCATCCATTCATGGTTACCTTATATAAATGGGCGTTCAAACAGTTTTGATGCACAGTCGTTCACCAACTGTACGAGGTGACACTGTCGGAAAAAATACCATCCACACAGTTTAATCTAAACAATGTGTAAAGTTTGTTTTCTCCAAAAAGTTGGTTTTCTCACTCAGAACAAGCCCCAAATACACTTAGTGCCAATACTAAATCATTATGAATCAATATTAGGTCCAAAATAATGATTTAGGCCAAAAATTAAAAGAACAATACCTGAGTGAAAAACCATGTTCCTACAATCTTCCCCCTTTAAAAGAACTCCCCCCCCCCCCCGAGTTCTCGGTTAATAAGAAATGAAACAATATCTGAGAACTAAATTTTCTATTGAGCATGGAAATCGGCTTCCCTATCCTAGGAGCATCCTGTACATGGTTGTGTTTCAATTTCTCCCGTATGAGAGGTATATACATGCCTTGAAGAACCTTCATTCATTGATCAATGATCTGTACTAGATATTGTTAAATAGTAGCATCGTCATCTAACTCAACTTCCTTGGGATCAAAGGCATGAGATGGGTCAGCATGGTATTGGAGAAGCTTCGTGACATGAAATATGTCATGCATGGAACAATACCTCTAAGGTAGTAGTGACCAATATTCTACCTACCTGAATCTCTCAAGAATTTCATAATACTGAATCTAATGGGGTGCCAACCTTCCCTACATCCATAACCATCTATGTCCAAGCCTAGGTGATACCCGACGAAAAACACGTTCCCTAACCTCGAACTCAAAAGGTCATCAATGGCGATCGATAGAAGATTTCTGTCTAGACTGAGTAGTAGTAAGATGCTTCCTAGTCAGCTGGACCTATTATAAATTCACATGAATGAGACGAAGACCTAGTAGGGATTCCTCTCCTTAATCTAACCCACAGAAGGGTAAATGACATGGCCTACCATATAAGGCCTCAAAAGTATCCATCTGAATAATCAGATGAATTCATTTATAATAAGAGAACTCGATGAGATTTATTTTCTTATCCCAAGAGCCATAGAAATGAAGGAAAAGTTCTCTGAGAATATTCTCTAAATCATTTATTGTCTATTCTAATTGTCCATCTGTCTAAGTGTGAAAATCGGTGCTCTGATGCACCTGAGTTCCCATAGGTCACTATGAACCATGCTTGAACCGTGAAGTGAAACAAGAATCACTATCTAAAATGATAGTTTTTGGAACTCCATGTAGTTTTATTATCCCACGGACATAGAGTCTTCCCAACTAATCAACTGAGAAAGTCTATCAAATAAAAATGAAGTGCGATGATTTCATTAGTCTGTCAATGAAAACCCAGATAACATCACATTTCATTGGCATCCTAGGTAATCTGATTATGAAATCCATAGAAACATCTTCCTATATCTATTCCTGGATTGGATATGGATGTTACCAGCCTAAAGCTATGAGGTGCTTCCCCTTCACCTATTTACTGGTGGAACTCTTAGTGATGTATCCTGCAATCAGACTTTTAATCACAGACCACTAATACTGGAATCACATATCTCGATACGTATTTGAGATTCTGGGATGAACTGCCCACTGAGAATCATGGGACCCTTTCATAAAATCCTCTATCACATCTTTAGGAACACAGACAGGTCCATGTACATGTTGGATGTCATCTTTGTACACAGACCAATCTGGAGCTGGGTTATCTCATGATATACTTTCACGAAGAACCAAACCCTAAGAATTAGAAAACTTTATACTCTTCACCTTATCAAGGGGTGAAGAGGTAACTATTATTGATGAGAGATAAGACTTCTTGTGACCATCATTAAACTCTAGATGCAGCTTTGAAAATAAGTCCATTAACTTTCATTCATCAATGGATTCTTGTACGGCCAGTGTTTGAATTTTCTGACGTAGTGCATTAGCAACCACATTTCCCTTCCAATGCATGTAGGAAATCTCAAAATCATTGTATTGTAGATATTCGACCCATCTCAACTGTATGAGGTTCATTTCACAATGAGAAAATATACACATGAGTATTTTGTGATCTGTATACTCCAAAAGTACTCCCCAAAACAGATAATGTCTCCAACAACATAAGTCATGAAAAACTGATGATAGCTCGAGGTCGTGTGTGGCGTAATTTCCCTCATGAGGCCTCAACTTATAAGATCCGTATGCAATTAATTTTTCTTTCTGAATCAATGTAACTCCTATGCCAATGCATGATGCATCACCGAAGACAATATAAACCATACCTGGTTCTGGAAGAATCAAAATTGGTGTTGTAACAATCCTCCAATTCATCTCCAAAATTTATTTCTCTCATTCTTCTAACCATAGGAACATACCATTCTTCTTTGTAAACCCAATAACAGGTGAAGAATGAAATGTGAAGTCTAGTATGATGTTACTTTAATATCCAGCGAGCCCTATGAATCTCATGTTATCAATCATGTTCATGGGATGCTCCCATTAAACAACAACACTAAACTTTTCAGGGTCAATAGATACTCCTAAATCTGAAATAATATGACCCCACGGTGTAACATTGTTAATCTAGAAGTCAAATTTAGCAAACATTTCATAAAGTTGATTCTCTATCACTATACTCGGAATGATAACAAGATGTATATCATAATCATTATGAGTACGTGAATACTCAAAGATGTCGTCCAAAAATACTAAAACAAAATAGTCCAAATAGGGATGGAAAACCATATTAATCAAAGACATGAAAACAACAGGTGATTTCGTAAAACCGAATGATATAAAAAGAAGCTCATAAAGATCATATATGTTACAAAAAGTTGTATGAGGTCTATCTGATGATCTGACTCACACATAATGGTAAACCAACCTCTTATAAATCTTAGAGAAACACTTTTCTACTCAGAGCTGTTAAAAGAGATCATCTATTCAAGGAAGTGGATACTAGTTCCTGATCATAAGCTTGTTTAACCTTATGTAATCCACACATATACATATGGTCCCATCTTCCTTTTTTTATAAAATCCTTGGTGAACCATAAGAAGATGTACTAGGTCATATAATGAATTTAGAATCTATGTACTTTATATGGTTCTTGAGCTCCTGATGTTCAGTAAGTTCCATCCATTAAGGATGATTAAACCCTAGCGCTGCTCCTGGAACAAGCTCAATTTTAAACTCTTCCTCTCTCTTAGGAGGTAATCTAGAAAAGCCATCCAGAATGAATTCCCAAAAATGATCAACCACTGGAGGGAATTGTGTTTGAATAAACAATAATCCTCTATGAAAATATTTGAAATCTGTTTAGTCACATCATCTAATTCATCATGATTTAGTCTCGTTCTCTCATCCTGGACATCCCACACTCATTTAAAAAGATAAATTCATCCATCTAGTGATCTAAATGAAATCATGTGGTTATAAAATATTACTGAGGCTTGATGTGAACTAACCAGCCCATCTCAAGAATCACATTGATTCCCATCAACTTTATCACAACGAAAATCCATAAGAAGGGGTAACTGCCTACCTCTAGGGGATAGTCCATGCACTTACGTATGCCCTCTGTCCATATTTCCAATGGTTTATCGAGGTTCATTACATCATAGTTATATTATATCTCCATTACAAAACATTCCATGACTGATACAGAAATAATAGTATAAAACACCTATATCAAACAATGTATAGACAATAGTAGATGCTAATAGAATAGTACCTTGTACTGTAAATGGTCATGTTTCCTGATCAACGGGTATTGTCTTTAAAAAATTCTACAGACTAGATCCACGACACTGTGCAATATATGGACTTCCATGATCATGATGAGTCTTCTCGGGCTGCTGGTGACCAGGGATCAGAATACCATGTCTATGACCACCTCCTTGGCAAGACCTGTCGGTCCTACTCTAACTTCTAATCTGACATTGCACAAACGAACTCACTCCTATATATGAAGCTGAAGCTAATCATTTCCCACTTTAATCTGGTAGAAAGGTCTTAGGAAAATGCTAAAGATGACCCATACAGCTAGAATCCTGACACACTATAGGGGCTCTATCACACTCTGACTTCTAATGACATAGTTTTCCACTTTGATGACACACTAAAAATCTTTAAAACTGGTAACTCTAGTAGCCACTTCCCTGATGAAAATACTCCATGAAAATTTTCCTTCCATAGGAATAACTACTTTTTTGAAGTGACATTGATCCTTTAAACTTGGTACCCATCACATCCCAGAGGTTACACTCATTAATAAGGTTTTGATCAACTATTGTAGATAAGGTAGGATAAGGAAAGACATTGATCTGAGTTCGAATGGTGTACTAGATCCCATCCTCAAAAGTCCTAGCCCATGAAATCCCATCACCATCTAGAAGTGGTGAAAATCACAATAAATTAGTGAAATGTGCTGAATATTAAATAACTGACATAGATTACTGCTTGAGATGCATGAACTCATTGGCTCTCTCAGCTCTTATTGAATGTTGAAAGAACTGATCATAGAAGGCAATATGGAAGTCAACCCATAACATGACATGATGAAGACATTACTAGGTAACATCATCCCACTAACGCATGGCTGAATCTCAATGATTTTATGTGGAATGATTTACTCTATTCTCTAGAGGTGTTTCTAGATGTTCAAAGATAGACAAATTGGCCTCAAGACAAGGCTCGCCAAGATGAGATCCACCATCCCTGGAAAATGTAGTATGATGCTTCTACTGGAACTCGCAGGTAAAATCAGCCATCGTAGGTGTGACCCAAGGATAACCAATCATAGCATGCATCATACATAGGAAACTAACACATACATGGGAATCAATTCCCAGATTAGGTATAACAGATAGTTCCTAAAGTGGCACTCCTTAAAGTAGGATTGGTGGCTCAGGACCCACCATGTATGGAGTATGGTCGTCAGCACCCTCTTGGCGAATGAAATGAGGACGTCATAACGATATTGGTCTAAAAATGCCATGAATAGACCTTATAACAATCATATAATATTGGAGATAAAATAACCAGTATAAAAATATCATAATAGAACTCGCTACCCAAGGCATACTACCCAAACTGCCTACATAGATGGCCAGGTATTAGTCAGTGATCATGTATAATTTTTATGTCATTTGTTAGTTAATTCTTAGGTTCACTCATTTTCCATTCATAAAAATGACAATGAAGGATATGGTTGTCCAACCAATTAATTTTAGGTTTCAAGATTCAGTTTATAATGAATTGTCATTTCCTATGGATCAGTGCCCATACACCTATCACAAGAAATGATTCCCATTTACTTATATCACAAGGGATTGGATTGTTAAATCACTCATTACAACCCATGAGGGCCCATATACCTCTGGAATTTAGATATGAAATCACTCAATCTATTCCAATGTAATACAAGTACAAGAAACTATCACAACATCATTGAGAAATTTTAGGCATATTAAGAAATGGAATGAATTGAAATGCACCAATATGGTATGGAAATATGAATGACATATGAATTATAGGTTCATATGATGATGCATATTGCAATAATCAATTACCTCATATAATCGAGACAAGGAGGAAACAAATTTCCAAACAGTAATAATCAATAACACCACACAACATGTGAGTCACCGAACAATGAAATATTACCTACATTAATTGAGAAATACAGAACTAAAATTTCATTTTGGGTAACTTGGCATTTACCTTGAACAATGGTTCGCAATGCTCACGAACGACTTATGAAATAGTCCCAAGAATTCCTATTCTTCAATATATTGTTTCCAAATATTAATTCAAGAAAATAAACCATCATATGATATCACTTTTTTATGAACAATAGCTAGGTGCCACATAACGAGTGCCCCAATCTTGATGGGTCACATGGACTCTAGCGTATCTTCCCAAATGGCAGAGGATTACAACTTGCAGTGAAAGCCTAGGGTGTGTCTGTGGGAAGAATATCCCTTCATTATGATAGTGTAACACAGTAAAATAAATATAAAATAATAATAAACTATCATTTCAATGTAAATAAATAGTGGAATCATACCAATGAAATAGAAATGTTAGAATAACGCTAATTGTATCAACTGGTGTAGTGATGATGTATTGTCATGTCACTAAAATATTGGAATACATAGATATAGGAAAATAGGAATAACATTTTCCACATGTTAAAAGGAAACAATATCTACTCTAATCATTATGAGATCCTACTCAGTCATATGCTTTCAAGCTCCATCTTGTCATCACATAATCATGTATGGAAAGCAGCATGCTTTCCTTTTTCTATACCTACAACGTTGTAATCTACTCCGAGTACCAAACAATCCTAGAGAGGGTTTGAGAAAAATCAATATGGTCCACAACCAATGATTTATATAACATATATAATGTGTAATGGAATATAGAACAGTGCAGGAATGCATATATAAAGTAATGCAAGAATTACTATATAACTAAATAACCAAGTACCTACTTCACCCCTTTACTGGGGTCTAAAAATGAAACCATTTCATTAATTGATAAATTTCCATTTAATATTATTATTTCACATAAGGAATATTCAAAAAGGAAATTACCTCGTGATATTTTAAGTCTTAAAGGTCCCAAGACGTAACTAGGAAAGCAGTCAATGATATCCAGTGAGGGAGTTAAAGGGTAAATACCAAAGTAACGTAAACGCACTAAAAGCTAACTCATTAGTATATGAATCTAGCTAAGGGGTAAGAGTGTAATCCAAGTAGTGTAATCCATGTAAGCCCCAAATAAGGATCCTACCGTGTCCAAGGTGATCAATCGAGGTAATATGGGGCTATGCAAAGAGGGGGCACTATGGGCTTTCACCATGGAATCTACTATTAAATGTTGGATCTAAGGAGTGTATCTGAGGAGTCCTGTAATAAATAAAGGGATCCAATGGTTTTATACTGGGCATTTGAGTAACAGACATGATCCATTTTCTAGGTGGGTATCACCCTAATAAAACTGTATCCTTGAATCGGAAAGGGATTCCTGATACCCAAGGTATTCTCCTCCCAGAATCCAAGGCGAGCTCGAGTCAGTCCATTCATAATAGTTATTTTAATAATTTTGTAATTAATTTGGTTCATGTATTTCCTTCCAATAGTGTGGATTGGTCAAGTAGAGTTGAATACATTTATACATTGGTTCAAGAATTTTCTTACATTACTGTGGATTGGACAAGTAGCATTGGAAACATTTAATCATGTTTTAGTTAGCCATTATGGCATATAAAATTAATGAGGTTCACTCTGCTACCTTCCATCAACATGGAAAGGGGGGTTTGGACATGTAAACTATATTCAATTACTTTAAATAAAGAAAAATTTATATACATAGTATACTTTCCATTTCAAATTTCACATTTCACATTTCATGTTTAATAACCATTTGAATGAACTTACCTTATGTAGGTCATGTGGTGAGCATAAATGGTATATTTTATAATGAAATTCCTAGTAATTTAAAGACTTTTATGATAAGAAGACTAACATTTATAAAGATCATGTAATGGCACACCCAAATGGTGGATCAAACATGCCGGAACATTGAAAACCCAATTATGACATAATCTTCGAAATGATGTGGATTGAGTAGTGCATGTAACCACAAAAAAATAATCACAAATTTGGAAAGAGTATAACTATACAATTATAAAAAGTATAATCATGGCATGTAATGTTATGAAATGGTGCCCAACGAAAATGGTGGGCCCCACAGAGTCATTCTAAAAACAACGAACTTTTGGGATGAGTTATAGAACAATCCCCTTTGGGCTGTATGATCCATATCCTCAAATATCATCCCTTCATTTTCTTTATTTTTGAGTAGAACATAGTGCATCCAATGTGATTAATGGAAGATTGATCCGATGTCAAATGAAGGAAATATCCTGATACCTAGATTTTTCCTTCAAAAAGCTACAAATGGGTGAAAATAGAGGAAAATATCATTGGATTGTGGATTAAGAAGAATGATGAGAATTAATTGATAATTAAGTTAATTTTGGACTTTTTACATCGGTTTTTATCCTACACATGTTTTGTCTGAATAGTTTTTCAAATCATGCGCAAATCATGCGATATGATTCTTCCTGAAAATCCTTCCCCCGCACGGTTTGATCAAACCATGCACCATCCATGCGTGGCTACCAAGAAAAAATGGATTTTTGCCCAGTTTGGTTTTATGGTCATCGCCAACTCTGTTTGGTGCCACTATCTGAAAAAACACCATCTGCATGGTTTTGTAAATTGTGCGGAAATCTCATACGGTTTACTCTAAATCTTGCACAGAGGTTGTTTTCTCCAAAAAGTTGGGTTTGACACTCCAAACAATCCCCATAAACCCTCATAACATTTACTAACTCATTAGTAATCCATATTAGGTCCAATGTAATTATTTAGACCGAAATATAAAGGATCCATATAATGAAATATAGAAATACAATACATATAATGAAATGTGATATGGATTGTAATATAATATTTGGAACACATTTTTATATTCATTATAATAGTATCCTCCAAGTATTTAATAAATGAAATGAGAAATAATTTATTTGATGTTACCTATTAATCAATTTGGTATTGAAATATTATACAACATATTTTTTAGTGCTATTAAATATATTTATTGTGGGTATCCTTCAATGACTCAAATATATCCATGATAGGGGAAATGAAATCTAAAATTGTGAAATAGTAGGAGTATGATGATATCATCATGGACCACATCTATAGCTCCATGAACACATATTATCAATCATTTATATGAGTACCATGAATGAATTCATGAAATAGAAGGTCCTAAATGGCCTCCCAGTTGAGACCCTCAAGTATTCTAGCCTATCCCAACATTCCAGCCACCTCCAAGAAGGTTTATATAGAATTTTTTTTACTAATTCACCTTTTGATAATAAGTGGGTAATTGAGTTTGATTTAAACAATGAAGAAATTTTTCATGACCCCTAAATTCAATGACCATCCAGTTACCAGATGGGGTGATGGATTTTGGAACTATAATTCTATATAATTGTCGAAAATGGGCCTCAATTATCATTTTCCCTATGCACGAACTAGCAGAAGGACTCTGTTCTAATGTGGGACCACTATCTATAACACCTGATTAGGTATTATATTCTTCACTACTACGACACCATTGGAAGGAGGTAGATAAAAATGGTATTGTCCCTAATTAGAGCATTGCTTCCCATATTATATAGTGGTCCTTTCAATCTCTTTTAGGGAGAAATATTCTGAAATGATAAGGAAAAAACATTAAAAATGATTTAATTTGGACATATCATAATCAATCTATGGGTTCACACAATTTTTCCCTTAGGAGTTTACATATAACATAAGTTAAATCACTTATAAGACAAACCAGGGTCTCCATACCTTCAAATTATTCATTTTCATATATATATATATATATATAACATAATACAATGATCAAGTTAAAATAATTTATTCAAACAAATATATGATAAAATATTTGAAAATATATGTATCACTCATTCAAATAATATAATTATACCCCAAATAGATATCAAAATCATAAAATAAAATTGATGAAAACTCTAATATATAGAAATTGTATATATGTGTGTGTGTGTGTGTGAATTGTGGCCCTTTGTTCCTGATCATGTTAAATAAAGGCACCTGAATAACATGAAACACTAAAAAATACATTCAATGGTATCTCATAAGTCTATTACATGTGAGTTGAATATGAACAATGAATATCACATACTATTGATCCACATAAATTATATCCATCCTACTATGACCCATGTTATTATATAGAAAATTAAGAAACTATGCTTAGATACCATTTTGTAGCACTATGGTTTGGACCACCTTGTCTTAGCTAGAGAGTTCTCTGACAACTTATGTGCCTCAATGTTCGCAAGTGACTATCGAATATCAGGGAGGGATTGATTGATGTTATTATGGGAGACTATATCTGTAGTAATATATCCTTGAAGTAATAAAAGTAAATTTTGACCCAATATAGAGTATTAAATAACTATCCATAAGTCCAGTAACACATTACATGGTATCTACAAGGTTTTGAGTCTTGGTTCAGCCCTAAGCCTTTCAATTTAACATGTATTTTTCATCATCAAGGAATTTAGTTTTAGGAATGTTTCCTAGTATTCCCAAGGTACTAAGTTCCATCTAGAACATAGGATATCAAGCTACTAACCTATTTATAGGTCCTCTATCAGCATCATTGCATGTCAAGCACACTACCAATTTAATGAGTAATCATGTCATGATTGTTGAATTGTTAAGATTATAATGATAATACCTTCAATTCATAGTACACGTATTACATAGTAGACAAAAAATAATCACGAATATCACATATTCATGAGAAAATAATTTAAACATATAAAAACATGAGACCAAAATATAGAATGGGAATAAGATAAAGTATCCATACTAATTGAATCAATATTCATATATGGGTATTAACATCTACGCACACACCCTCATGAAAACCCCATCAACAAGGAATAGAAGATATTCAAATGAAATATGTAATCAGGGTTACCAGAGTATACTTGGGATTCAAATTTTAATTAACATACTTCCTCAAGGTTGTTGATTAATTCCTCAACAATTTTATAAGTGAACCATCGGAAAACACAAGGAGCATATATCAATAAACAACATAACAATAAAATAGAGAACCATATTGAAGTTCTAGAAGAAGATTAAAATATTAAGATCAAGTATTTATGAAAACATAGCTAGAAATGTCTATCATTCATGAGGAACCAAACACAAGTTAAAAGGATGTCACTGGGATGTTAGATCCACCAAACTCTATTGAGGGATTGCTAATAAACCATAGTTCAATCATTTATTTTCCTTGGATAATAGGTCTATGAAGATTATTTATAAATTAATTCCAATAAATAGATGCAATTGATGGTAGATCTTAATATTATCAAAAGGCATAAAAAACTTCTATATATTGAATATATATAGAAATAATAGAATGATTTAGAGTATATATTAATTGAAATATTAGTGTCTTCATAAATCCATGATCATATATCAATAATGAAGAGTAAAATTCCATATATTTAAAAAAATACCCTATTTAAGAATTAGTAAATGATTCCATGATTGATGGAATAATGGATTTTAATGGGTGATCTCCAATATTAAGGGAGGAGGTCGAAAATTTTGAATATTGCTAAAGTGGTTAGAATTTGTTATAATAGTGGATCAATACCAAGTTGAATAAATATCACATGAGTTTATTAAATTCACACTCGTATTGTACATATTGAATAATCAGAGGTTTCTTTAGACTCCTACATACTTAAAAGAAGTTAGTCAGGGAGGTAGTGAAGTCATCTGGCTAGTTGATAGAATATTATAGCCACTTCTCATCCATTAATCTTCTTAACACTTCAACAGATGATTACTGATATCTTTAGGGAAAAATGTTTAGTCTAAAATCACAAATTATATTGAAAACAATTTTTAATGAAATATTATTATACCTAAAACATATTTTACTTACATAAAGTTATGTTGTTACAATTATCCACCTCTAATTAGTTCTCAACCCTATGAAATACCATCAATGGTTCTACTCATACCAATTAGGCCATTGAGGTTGAATATAAGTTTCCTCAACCATATTCTCCTAATTGGTCCATCTAAGAAACTATAAAATCCATACCGGTGGTATTATCATCCTCGAAAATACATTTCTACTCTATTCAATAATTCGCAGTAGATGCTCCATGTATAATGCAGCTGGCTCCATCTCAGCATCCACAAAGTCAATGGCATGAATAAGATCATGCATTTTACCTTAAACTTGAGAGATAAAAAGAATTTCATTAATATCATAATATACAAAAGCAAGATCTGGATATTATTCCCATGTTCCAACCAGTTCGATGATCCTAAATGGTCATAATAGATATTATATAGCTTTATTTATGTCATCAGATACACGTGACCTATCGAAGTAATCACTCTCTGAAAAATATTTTCACTTACCAAAACAAAAAAAGTCCTCTCCAATAGATGGATTAAACATTTTACCTAGTTTGATCTCAAATATACCTATTCTAAATCATTTTTACATTCTCAAATAAATCATATAACATACTGGGGCCATCAAAATTTCCCTCACCAGCCTCATGCCAATAAAATAGTGAATAACATGGCTTACAAAATAGTTCCTCATAAGGATAAATCATAATCGAGACCTATTAAATATTATAGCATGTGAAATGAACCATGGATGGGAAATCATCTTATGAACAACAAAATTTTAGGATTCATGATTATATCATGTATTCTAAAATACATAACATCCACTCTAACAATCAGTCTTTTTAAAGATGGTACATTGTGATCTATCTCACCTATGTACCAATTCGATTATATAATAACTTCCAATACTATGATTTAAAACATGTACCCTGGTAAAATATGATTCTCATGGGAACTCCATGTGACAGTACTATCCTAAATACATAAATATTTCTCATCTTATCCAATGTGTAGGTTTCGCTAATTTGTAAAAAATGAGCTACATTTTTTAAATGATGGAAAATAACCTATATAAAATAATGACTTCTTGAGGACCTGAGATACTCCATAATATTTTTCATAGTGATGTAATAACTCTTCAACATGGGTATATTATGTTCTTTGAGAATATTACAAGTTTTATGGTGATTTACCTTTATTATCTGGTTTGCAATACATTAGTAAAAAAATAATTCAATATCCCCCCTCATACCTAGCCACTTGAACTACCACATGAAGTCATGGTTCATATTTGGTTTTTAGGATATACCTCCTATATAGAGTTGTGGATGTCTCTCAATAGCTGTTTCCAAATTATTACATTTATAAAAATCTCACTTATATTTGGATCATATTTTCCACATCAAACAACCACTTGGGAATCGTGTCACCACCTACTACCTATTACTAAATCACAAAAAACTAAGGGTTAACCTCCAATACACCCATTACCTATTATACAATGGAAGATGTTACACAAAAAGGAGAAAATTTAATCAATCATTGGTCCTAGAAATCAAACATCCTTTAGTTTTCCAACAATCTCATCAAGTGAAAATATTTTATTGGAAATTCTCCCAGATCAAAAGATATGTTTTTCTTATGTCTTAATGAATAAGAAATGATGTTACCTTTTCTTGGGGAATATAAAATCATAGAACTAAAAATATTTAGATTATCTAACTAGTGCATAAACCCCATGTTTTGGTTTCATAGGTTGACTATATAATGAAGGATCTTTTGGTTTATGAAGATAATTATTATTTTAAAAATCAACAATTTCATCAACACATAATATTTTGGACCAAGACGTCCAACTACATGTCATTGGTAGTATAGTTATATGAATGGGTCAATAGTTGACATGACCCATAAGATACTATCCACTCCCTCTACATCATCACTTGTACCAAACCAGTTCCTGATTCATTAAAGTTTAAAACATAACTAATACATGGCTCAAGAAGTTTAAACACTATAGAAATATTAAAATTCATATTTAGATCAAAAATATAATTGTGAAAATGGTATAACCACTCAAATATTAACACATTCTTCATCATAATACTCACTGATGATAATAAATGGGATAATTCTGTGATAAAACATCAATAGTGTACCACTAAACCCGAAAATATCATATCATTAAACAAGTTTTTATGATGATTCCATGACAAAAGTACATAAAATTTCATATTTTTTATAGATATAAATTTACTAGAGAACACAATACCCAATAGTTTTACCACTTAAATCCAAAAGTAACAATTTTGTATCATGATATAAATATATGGTTCTCAAATTTTAATCTAGAATATCTTGATATTTCGAGAATTCTATTCTGAGGTTGGGAAGTAAATGATTGTATCTTCAATGAACACCTTAAATAATGAGTAACTATAGGGGTGGATGATTTTTTTCATGACATCCATGAATTTATAAATTACATTCACCAGAAAAAATTTGTTTACCAAGTAGTCGTATTTCACACTACTTCTCTAAAGGGTTTCCTTTGCGATGTCCTCCTATCTAATTGATAATTGGTAATATCTTGATCAATGATCAATCTTGGATAACACCTAGGATCCATAAAACTGATCAACTATATCATCAATGATGGGAAAATTATATATATTCATCATCATCACATGATTCATATTATTGTAATCTATATAGAGAATATGAATTCCATCATCCTTCTTGGATATCAAAATTGGTGCTCCCCAGAGTGATGTAATCATTCTAATAAAGTACATTTATTCTAAGTCCTCAAGATGTATCTTGTTTTCCTTTAACTCAACTATAAGCATATGATAAGGGGGAATCATAATGGTATTGTCACGAAGGATGATATCTATCATGAATTGAAATCCCATATTAAGGGATAATACTAAAAGTTTATCTAGAATGATGTCTGAATATAGAACCATAACTAGATGAAAAGGTGATGGGGCTACCACTGATCCTACTGAAAGATCGAATCCTATAAATTGTTATATGATTCTCCTAATGTATCTCATATCTCAATTAACAATATATTCTCTCAGTTTATACTAATTGATCATTATTATTATCTCATCAAAATTTGATGTAATAGATACCTATATTCGATAGCAATTAATGTGAACTCAAAAAATAGTTAGCTAATCCATTCCAAGAATCAAACTGAATCTCATCATCTTAAGAGTGATAAATTTCCATAAATTTCTATATCCAAGGGTGAATATATAGCAATGTAGTAATTGATGATGGTGATGCACATTAATACCTAATGGAGCATCAATGAAAAATAATATAGAAGACAACTATATATGGATGTCATGTACAACAAATAAATTTTTTAATATATAAATTTATTGTAGTCACTAATTTCTAAAATAATGGTATAAAATGCATATTTGATCCTTAATATACCTCGAATAGAAGATTGTTCTCTATAACCATCTTATGGAGTCAAATATAGTGGATAAACATGACATAATTCATCTTTGTGACCGTGTCTCTGGGTACCATGACTTGTATGAGTCGTCATCTTCTGTGTATTTTATGATGCACCCAAGCTAGATACCTAGGTAATATATTATGAAATTATTTCACAACTATGGAGCCTCGTCCATAATAATATATAGAAAAATACATGATATTCCCCATCCTACCACACTATCAACTCTTATTATTAGTTTATGTATATAATTTTAATCAAATTCCAACACTCTCATAGTTGAAGCATTGTTGAACACATAATGAGGGGGATGAGGAATCCGTTCTATTCTAAAAATTTATACCACTTACATATTATACATTGAATATCATCCACATATTTTTATGATACGAGGCACTCATAACAGTAGCAGGTGGTCCATTCTCCTTAGTACTGAAGGGTGAAATAAGTACAACTATTTGATCCTCCTTATAAACGTTATCAATAGTCTTCCACTTACACAAAACCCTAGTGTATATCACTATATAAAAGGGCCCAAACTATAATTTTATGTATGGATGATGAATGATATCAATCCTCTTTTCCAGTTATCCCTTATTTCCTACTATGATAGTAGAAATAAATATTAGCTACGTGAAACTAGTAGAGTATGTACAAACAATCGTGGAATCCAACAATAGCTCCAAAACTCTTGAACTCAGTCAATATTGTGTATATATAAATGAAATTCCTCAAGGAATATGTCCATAATATAATTCATTGTGCAGAAATCAAGAATACCATCTTATGTCAGATTTCCCCTACCCCTTCCCATTCGGTCAATGTATACCAAACAAAGATTGGCTCACCTTTCTGAACTAAAATATCATTGAACGTTCAAATAAACCATCAATGATATGTATAATGTATTATATAAAAAATTCCTTTCATGGACCATAAAATGATGTTGGATGTTGTAATATAAGTTTCTTTTTCAATCGACCAGATACTACAGTGCCCCTCTATCCTAATAAGAAACATGTGGAAGGACTCCAAGATCAGGTGGGCCCACTATCATGATCTTTAGAGTAGGTGAGAGATAATCCTCTACAACATGACATATAAAATGAGAAATGTAACAAGGTAATCCTTTTAAGTAGTATAATCCCATAATATTTTAGTTGGAGTTCACCATAGTTTCCATTGGGGATAAATATTTTCATATGTTATGGAAATACATTGGAAAACCAATTTCATTAGGATATATCAGAATCATTCCACAGGATCACACCAAGGTTCCCTTATGATATTACTAATAAAACAAGATATATTCCTATTATAAATATCAAATTCACTCATCCATGCTGGTTATCAATAGTCAGGTATATACCAAACATAACAACATGCTCAAGATCATCTAATTAATGCCAGTAGATATATCTTAAAAAGAAAAACAGATATATTACTCAATTGGAATATAAAATTATTTCACAAGAAAATACAAAAAGCAAGAAATTAAATTAATGAACTATTATATATCATAAAATATGTATATATATATATATGTGATATGTGATCTTGGATACCAAATCAGGATACATTAATTCACCCAAATATGATAAAACAGTAATAACAATCCCATCTATGGTTACCCCAATGATTTTTACACATGAGCTAGAAAGAAACAAGGAAACTCCCTCTACCAATGTCCTGCACATCCAATATCTATCTAACCATGTATTTGGTTGGTCAACATAAAAAATAATAAATATTCACTTATTCAATTTTAATATCCACATCCCAAACAACTATGTCTATTTTGGAGAGACAAATGACCTCATCTGCAACATTCCATATGGACGAAACAAATGACTTGAATTGATCTTCTGAATCACATCAGTGTGAATTCTATAGCATCAATACCAAATAATTCAAATGATGATATAAATTAAATATAAAACAACCTAGAGTAATCATGAATAGTGCATAAACGTGGTGGCACATTACATGGTATCCTCACGGTAGTAATTACTACTTCAATAATAAGGTTATATTGTGAATCTAAACTTAACATCATCACGGAATGAATTTGTTGGAATGTTGATCAGTACTTTTAAGGCATCTTCTATAAGTTAGAAAACAAGGTTATTATGTTACAACCGTGTTTATGGTTTCAATTTCATCATTATTGTATATCACACATAGTCCCTAACTAAGGTGTTATTATACCTTAAGGGTCGGCCAATCATGAGTTAGATGAAAATAAATCTAAGGATTAGTAATTAAAATAATAGTATAAATAAACTAATAAATCATATCACATGAACATGAGCATATATTAACAAAATATAATAATATTTCATCAACATCTTGCATTGAAATTAGCAACCGAAATGATACTCATGAATCCAATGATCATATATTGGTGTCATATTCTACAGAATCACCCTTAAGAAATCATCATCAACAAAGACAATAATTAATTCCAAAACAAAATTTAATCATACTGGAAATATTATTCAAGGGTATCATATGGTAAGGAACAACCTACCTCCTGGTTATAGAAAACTAACTACAAGTTTCATCAAATCATTATATCCCAAAATGATGTTTCACACGTATGAGGAACATGATCATATCTTATGGATATATATCATGGTGATGGATAATTGATGAATGAGGTTTAAAAAATAGATCTAAAAAATTGAACATCAAGAAGGCCACTTTATTATAACATTCCACTATTATTCCATAAATGGAATTTATTTTGAGTTATATTGAATTAGAGGGCACAATTTCACTTGATCTTTGATTGATTCAAGAATATATCACAAATTCCCTATTAAATCTCAAAGGGAATCATGAGCGTTGACAACAAATTTTTTATCACAACATTCCCCCAATGGAAAAATATATCCATCAAGACATTCAAAAAATGTGACAAGATCTCAATATGATCAACCTATAAAAACCATACAATAAATGTACACCATTCTTCAAAAACCAATCTATTGTAAAAGAGTTTTTTTAACATGTTCATCCACTAAAAATCTAACCAATGATCATCAAATGATTATAGTTCTATCAATAACTATCCATCAAAGAAGATTTATAGGTTGATGATTTATAAACATATATAAATAAATCCTATGTAATTCAAGGTACATTTCGATCCAATGAAAAGGCATAATAGAAACACTATATATTCCACTAATACAATTTGAAATTATTAATTCTTGGTTATATATTCATAAAAAACATATAACCATCCAAGATTCAGGATCACATCTCAATAAAAAAAGATAATATTTCGGTATCTCTAAATAAAACTCTTCATTTAAGCCTCACATGATTGATACATGATTGAAGGAATTAGGGGAACTGAACGAGAGGGATTAAATATTCAGATAATAGTAATTAAATTAAAAATAGTGCCAATGGGGTTATGATTTTATTTTAAAGAGGGTTAATAGTTAGTGTAATTAAAAACTAAATGGGTGCATTATATTCACCCATGGGAAAGGATCACCAGATGGTAGGTGTGTGTCGTAGATCCACCAGTGTTCATCCTATAACATTGGATGGTCTGCGGGGTCTATAGAAGCCTCCAAACCTTTTAAATCTCCATTGGGTGTTATATTTTATCTTACAACTATTGTTCATTCATGCCTTTTCTCAACAATTTTTCAATTGATTTCCCATCCTTATAGACATAAATAAAAACCCTTGTATCACCAATAATAATGGAAACCAATATAGGAAAGGGAGGTGATTATAAATAAAAAAACATACAGGTCAAACACATGTGAAAATGTTACAATTCCAAATTGGATCTTCCATACTATGCATCATGTAGTTTTGGGTGAATAAGTGGAGCCTCAGTGGTAAATGTTATATATGGGACTAACTAATAAATCCTTATTCAAATGATATAATATATTCACCAATTTCATAACAAAATTAAACATTTTAAATAATATTTCAATAACTTAACACCCCAATTCAAATTTATTTTTGTAAAGTTTATGTTATAATATAATATTTATCAATACTCTAATTCTCTTTATCAAGTGAAAAAAGATGATAATTCCTTTATATTTCACCTTCATCTCTTTAAACAGTGCTGACTGTTTTATAAAATAATTATCGGAAGCATCCTCTATGTATCTCATATATCATCCATATTACCTATTTCATTCTTCTTATAAAGGATGACCTGGAAAAGGGGACTCCAAAATATACTCAAAATGTTTCAATAATAGTGACACATATATATTTCATTATGATTATAGGATGTTTGATGTGGGGAGGATATTGGATTTCTATAGAACTGATTGTATTATATAGGTGGTTTCACAATCCAATTTCAATAATAAGTAAATATTTTTATTAGTTATTTGTCTTGATTAAGGTATTAATTGTATTAAATATTAGTGTATTAGTCTTCCACCATTTTATCAAATTCGAATATCCCCTTCCATTGGTTTAGAGTATCTTTTATTATAGACCTTCTAGTTGAAAGGATTCATATGTCCCTTATCATAAACTAGATTAGGGAAATTTCAAAATACTCAATTGTATTTAGTTAGGTATTATGTTCAATTATATTAACTCACAACTGCTTGAATCATTGAGTTCACTCCCCATTAATAAAATCTGAAACATGATACTCCTCAATACTTTTCACAAATATACACTAAATGTTTTATAAGAAACTACTGCTCATTCTATAATTGTTAATTAAAACAAGAAAATTCATTAAAATTATATGATAATTCAAAGTATATTTATAATGTCCAATTTAATACACTAATCAATTGTTCAATTCTAATTTGTTGTAATTGGAGGAATTTTTTACTTATAATTTCATTGATGAATTTTATACTTATGCATAAAATTCATTATTTTGTCATTTACAAGTAGTGTTAAAATTATATCCGGTATCCATAAATAATTAATCATGTCATGATAAAATAATTAATTCCTAATTAATTTAATTTATCTAATCAGTTCATTTTTCTTATCTTATTTACATCATGTGATCATATTTAAACATCATATAAATATTTATAAGACAAATAAATATAGAAAAATTCACTATAATATTTAAAATAAATAATTGGTATGATCGTAATATTTTAATACTAGTTGGACATTCACGTGGAAGATAAACAAACTCTGCACCCTAGGGGAGTGGCTAATTGAGTAGAGCATTACATGAGTGGTAACATTACAATTATGAAATATGTCTCCCCATAGTATGATTCACATCAAAATAGATCTTGAATCAGCTCAATAGTTATGATTTGTATCATTTTTATATGATTACTCACACATATTGGAGGGGAACTGAGTCTTTAGGGATTTATAAATGAACTGGGGACATGTAGTCCCTTCCATAATATGGAGGAAGAATTGATATGTTGCTCATCTTATTTAATTTAATAATAAATATTCCATAAAACCCATATAATAAAAGAATAGAAAAATATAAATGAACCCACATATAGGTCATCATAACTTGTGCTCACCCACACATGGAATTATTATGCATTTATTATATCTAGAATTCATTTAAATTTTTAAATTATTAAGATAAAAATATTTCAAATTCATAATCATACATATTTTAAATAATTATTTTTTATCTTGTTTACATATGCATACAAATATAGACACATACATACACTATTTTTATAAAAAATAAAAATAAAAATAAAAATAAAAATATATATAACATGATGTGTACTAGTATTTAATTCAACTTCTAACCATCGTGTTATTATTTTAAATTTACATTGGAATATAAATTGTCAATAAAATATACCTGAGTAAAAAATACATGTAACCTTACATGTCTATTTAAAACCCATTTTCAATGTTTTAATATTTAAAAAACATATCCCATCATTTAACAAGATGATTTAGTAACACGTTTTATTATCCTTATAACATATTGTGTACTTACATAACATATAAGGCAACATGATGTGTTGTGACATTACATAGAATGTTTTCATTTGCGTGAATCAATGTAGTGTGGTAGGTTTATGTGAGAAAAAACTTGGGTAAAATGTAAATGGAATGTATCAGTGGTTATAAGGAAGTAATATTTTTGAATGAAGACCCTACAATTCATTAATTTTCCACTCAATGTTTAATTTAATTAATTTAATTAGTAAATTCAACAAAATTACATGAAAATTACTCATCAATTAATTCATGGGAGAAACCCTATCACACATGGTGTATACAATGGTATCCAACATGCAATTTTGTGTTTCAGTAATAAATTTTTTTCGTCCATTAGATGGGATCACCTGATCCCTCCGTCTCAATATGTACCTTGCACGATTTGGCATAAGTTACATAGCATGTATTTTTGGCTACATATCATGTAATATCATTATTTCTTCCTAAACTATATGATTTGTGACTTAGTGTGAAATAAAATCACAATATAACATATTTTAATAAACATTCATCTAGTTATATTCCATGTAATCTTAATTGGCATGTGTTGCATATTTTCTATTCAATCGGTTATGTGTGTATTAATTAAACACCATGAACTTTGTGAATAATGATTTTTGAATTTAAATAGTTAATACTCGTTCGAATTTAAATGATATATTCAAGGGCTATGTTCCATGTGACCATGTTATAAAGTAATCATATTTAATGTAAATATTTGAAAAGAACCTAAACATTTTACAAATAGACACCCACATTATGTACTGCGATGATCATGGCTCACTATGACATGGTTAACTTAGACTATACGATTTGAAATTCACATTACACACTATCAAATAAGATAACTCGACCCATAACCCATATTCCTATATATGAAATATTTGAGGATTATTCCTCAGTTCTTGGAATAAAATTTTTCACATGCCATTTAATGATCAAACAATCACAACATTCAAATTACAGAATGAAAATTTGAAACAAAAAAATACATTTAAATGTGTAATATATTAATGGAAAATAAGTAATTACATATTAGTAAGTGTCTTATTTGATACCACTTTAAGGTACATTGGTTCTTTTAACACATCATAGTAACAACCCAATAGTTTTTCTATGGAAATTTCCTTATTATAATTATGTCATATAATCGAATGAAATCCCAACATAATGAACTACTAAGTACTATGTGACAATTAAACATAATATTGTCACTTCTGTGCTTTTATTTTAAAAAAACTGACATACACGGGTGCAGTCAGTAATATGATTGGAGTCCAATAAAACCAACTTAATTTTTATTGAATAGTTACTTACTCTTATGAATAGTAATGTTACACTTATGAAAAGTAATATGACACTTATGGATTTTAAATCATCCAAATTATTTTAACCTCACCCATTAATGTATAAAAATATTAGGGATCTTATAAGTGATAATTTGATCATAGTAAAGGTATTGGTATTTTTGAAAATCATAAATATTTAATTACAATTAATTAATAAATTTAAAATAGAATTAGTTTTTTTAAATGGTTTAAACAAATTAAAAAATTTATGACTTATAGTTTTAAGATAATTTTAAAAGACCTTAGTTAATTTTTGAATGCATTATCAAATCTGATATAGTTTAAAAATCATTATTTTTAATGTAAATTGAGATTTAAATTAAATATTAAATTAGTCTTATTTCATATTTTTTTTTGAAAAAAGGGATTTACTTTTTGGACTCGAATGGTCTAAAAATTGTTAGGGTGAATTTTTTGATGATTCGAAAATACTTAAATTTTCTATGAATCATAAAATACGGTAATTTATCGTATATCTACATTATAAGGTAAATGTACTATTCCTGACATAATGAGTAATTTAAGCCCCAAAATCTATAATTCACCTGAACTTATTACAATTTTTGGTCATGTACTCATCACTATTTACGATATTATAAAAAAATAATAAAATAAAAATTACAATTTTATGAAAACCATCATCTTCTCCTGTATAAAAACCACCCACACCACATAATCACTTCATTCTTAATATGCCTTGTGACTTCCCAAAATTCTACCCAAATATCTCCCAAATATAATACCCTCATACATTGTCCTTTGGTCTTCTCAAAAGAAGAAATCCTCTCCCCTTAATAGGCCTTAAAATAATATTTAATCACAAGGTAAATACCTCTATTTTTTTATTTTTATTTTCTTGTTCATTTTTTTCCATTCTATCCTTAACTATAATATTCCAAATGTTATGAAAAATACACTACCTTATATGTATTGGAATGTTTTTATGATAATGGAATAATTTATTTTCATATCTCATTTACTCTTCTTTTATACTAGTAGTGAAGACATCATTCGAGATGTGTTAATTTACCTCATTAAAGGATGATGGGTATTCAATTTCTATTACCATCTTCAATTCTGGTCATAAAAAAAATTTATAGTTGAACCAATTTATTAAATATATATTTTATCATATTTTTTTTCTAGAATCCTTTTTGACACATGATGTAAAATAATAACACAAGATTGTTTAATTATGAGAAAAATCACCAGAATAATTCAAGGGTTTATCATTAATGTTTTATATAATGATTTAACATCACTCCAATTAAAAAAAATTAAATTTACCACCGTATAACCTTAGGGATGTTAAATAATAAAATATAACTCCAATTTTGAAAAACCATCCCCATTTTACATGATTCTTCATTCATGAAGATAATTAAAAGAATTATTGGATCCAAGGAAGAAAATAGACCCGAAAAAAATCTGTACCTCATAACAAATCGAAATGGTTAAAAATGAAATTCAAAAGGCTGAACTAAATATTTTACATATATAAGTGGTTCTAGAACTATTAATTAATTAACATAATTTTATTATTCATGTTATTAATATTAGTTGAAGAACAACATCAGACTTAAGGTAAGGGATCCTCTCTATTTCATTTTTATAAAAGAATTACCTCTATGTTATTCACTTTTATGTATAATTTTTAATTATGGGGTATGATTTAGAACCTTCATCATACTTATCAAATGATTTATAAGTGATGATAAGTTCATTTGTCTCTCATTGGGCCTTTAAATGTACACATGATACCATGTTGATAATCTATAAGTGATTCTACCCATTCCTATTTTATTCCTTCGAGTTACATTATCATTCATTTTTGAAAATAATGTTATCTCTTATTTTTGTGTCTATAATGAAAATTCAATTTAAATTTACCAAATTCATTTATCATTACCATTTCACCATTCTATTTTCGGGATATCAATGTTTTTATATGATTCCCTCCTCAATACATCTTAATATGAATTTTTTTAAGGGAACATCATGAATTCTTACCCAATTTCAAGTGCACTATATATTATGTTTTCATTCACCATTGAATTTATGAAATCATATTTTTTATTATTAAAACCTCCTTGGTTCACTTCTGGTTTTATATAAAATATTATTTTCTTTTCTATTTTAAATGAACTTTAGTATTTTTCTTAAAACCATAATAAAATGTTGTAATTCTAAATTTTTTTAAATACCATTTTTATATTTTTTTCAATTATGTTTGGCATCACTTATCATGATATATTTATTTTTACCTTATGAATATCCATGTATGATTTAATTCCATTAATTAATTGACACGTATTTGACAAGACCATTTGTTATTCTTTATTAAATGATTGTGATACCCATTTATTTCCATGGGTACCATTTTTTGTTTTTGTATGATTGATTATATATGATTCTCTATGTCGAAAGAAAAATCAAGGAATTTTTTAGATGGGTTCTCCCAGATAGAAATCCACTGAATTGGGAAAATTTGTTTATCCTGAGATGTTATGTGCAGCGGTCTTTCTAGTTGGCCATGACTTGTGCTACCATGTGTGACGGTCCTGACAGTTAACCTTCACATGTGATGCCTTTTTAAATTATCTTGGATGTATGACTTGACTCATATTAATTCAGGTATTATGTTTATTCCACATTACTAAGATTCCATGATTATATTATTCCATGTTTATATGTTATCATTACATATGTCACATGCATTTCTATACTGTTATGTCATGCCTTCTATCCCATGTGCTAATGAGTTGTTATTATGGTTATTCTCTTACTCAGCTATTTAGATCATCCATAAGTGTAACGACCCAAAGTTTCATTAATGGAAATCCCTCTTGATCTAATTAAATGTCTCTTTATGTTTATATAAAATGTCAACTTCTTTTGTATTATGTTAAGAATTTTGACCGTTGCTAATATAGTCGTTGAACAGTGATCACATGATTAGTATAAATATAGGACTTTATCAAATCCATTTTACTCAGACAAAGGAAGCGATGACCTCATCCAGTAGAATTTCCCCATACGAAGCCCATTTTTGGAGCTCCAAAAAGAGGTGGCGTCTTTGGGCTTCACCCTTGACCAAGCCCAAGCTGAGCTTCATCATGTCGAGCTCGAACGTGACCGTCTACGGGAAAAGTGGAAGTTGATTGAAATTACCTCTTGAGCGATGTTATCTGAGCCACCCCAAGAGTCTATGACCATTAAACACCTTACCCTTAAGTCTTATGTGGCTGTTTTAAGGGGTTATGTAACAAATAATTAGTACTATGTTCATGTACATTATTTTTGTATATAATAATGAATATAATTTCTAGTCATTTTTGATATATTGTAAATAGTTTATAAAGTACAAAGGGTGTTTTCAGTTATTATTTAATTAAGAAATCTATTATATTAAATTAAGGGATTTTTTAATTAAATAATAATTTAATAAAATAATGTTGTTAGTATTAAATTAATTTTTATTAAATATAAATGATCTTATAATTTTATGAATGCAATTAAATTTTTTTTATGGTTTGAAAGCCATTTCTATCAAAACCCGTGAATTTTCAATAAATGTCGGTTTTTATTTAAAATGTGAAAATTAACATATTTTGAAAATTATTTAGACAAAATAAATTTTATTTCTGGAATCAGGACGTCGAAATTATCCAACGGTGAATTTTTCATTATTTTCTGAGACAGTCAAATTTTTGGCAAAAAATTAAATATCGTTTAAATATATAATGTGTTTTATGACATCATAATGACCCAATAGTGATGTAATAAAATACTATAATATTAATGTTCGTCCAATACATGTTTTACCATTAAAATAATTTGATTTTGGGTTTGTTTGACTTACTTTTCAAAGCATTAATGGACCCCTCAAGACTTATTCAACACCTTGCATTTTTAAATTAATTTCCATGGGAGTGTGACTCACCTCCACATAAGCAAACCTCATATTTTAAGAAGTTCGGACCTTGGCCTTATAAAATATTGTTTTCCACTTATATTTTCCAAAAATCATTGGATGGTTTGTGGTTTGGATTAATTTAATGTAAGGGGACCCAAACATAAATAATAAATAATTCCCTCACCTTTCCTATATAAACCCACCCAAGCTCTCACTTCCTCCTCACTCAAATACCTTGGAGTTCGTCCAACCTCTGCCCTACACTCTCTACAATCCTCCCAAGGTTCCCCATGCTCCCATGAAGCCTCTCACAAGCCTCTCTCTATACTTTGGAAGCACACTTCCACGTAAGGTTTTTTTCTTCCTTTCTCCTTTTTTCCAATTTTCATTAAGTTGTATTTCCCTTTTAATTTCAATTATGAATGTTGTGGTATAGTTTCAAACCTCCCCAATACTTCCCTCTTATTGTTTGAATGATGGGAGACCCCTTTCTCTCTCATTAAATGCCTCCCATGTACACCCGTTACTATGCCGAAATTCAGAAAGGAACTTCTCTCTCTTCTTTTACATTCAAGCAATAATTTTGTATCATGAATCTAAATTCCATTACAATTGTTGGGACATGTATCTATATGACCTCCTTACTGTCCATTACATTTAAATATGATGAATAACCCCTTTCACTCTCATCAACCATTTTTTATGAATTCTTATGTCACGTCGTTACGCTGCGGAAATCACACCGATTTTCTAAGCCAATGCCATTGTGTAGTGGTTACCATGCCCATTTATCCATCAAGGGTATCCACATTTATACTCCTTTACTTATTTATTACAAAGTGTCATGTATGAATTCCACATTCCTTTATTTTGGAATAAATGATTATGTTTTATGAATCCATGTTTTATGATCCATGTGGAACACTTATGCATGAAATGAAATGTTTAAGAAGGGTGAGCCCTTATAGCGCTCTAATGCATTGGGTAAGGTTTAGTATCATGATATGTCATGCGAAATGAGTGTTTACTCATGATAATTCATGTGCAACAAGTTTTTACTCGTGCTTTATGTGCAATGAGGATTTACTCATGCTCCATGTGCAATGATCCTTGGCTCATTAAAATTCCATGATAAGTGTTGTTACCACATTTCCATGTTATGATTATCATGCTTTATGATTCCTTTATGTTCATGTTTTTCTTATGATCTATTGATATTCCTATTGTCTAACATGTATTTTACAACTCATGTTATTCCATTTGTACTCCCTTACTGGGCTTTATAGCTCACACTTTTCTGATGCATGTCCTCCGGTTATCCCATGCAATGCTAAGTACGAAGGAATGTAGTGGTAATGTAAAGGAAGTTTTCAATAAATATGTTGTATTTTATGTTTTAAGTTTTTATGTAATTATCCTAAGCCCCATAGACACTAAACCTCTTGATCTATTTTTTTGTATCAAGTGAAGTTTTATGTAATAAAAAAGCATGGTTGTCATAGATGGTAGGAGAGGATAGGTTTAGTTATTTTTGGGATTATAAAACACTAGTAAAGCCTTAGATACAAGACTAAGTATAATAAAAACATCCCTAAGTTTTTGTAAGAATGAATTAAGTGGTTTATCAAACAAATACATCCCTGTCTGGATACGAGCAGGTAGAGGCGGCTCTGGCACAGATGTATCCTAGGGGTAAAACCCGAAACACCGCTTTGAGATAGACTCGAATGGGAACTGGTGCACGACAACGGGCCTTGATGCACTCTTGGTTATGACACTCTCGGGGGATATGTTTTGAAAAATTCAAAAGCTTAGTATGTACCCTTATTAATGGTATAAAAAAATTCCCCTACAAATATTTGTTAGAAAGTAGATCATGAAAAGCCTTGATTGAAGCCTATAGACTCATGAGTTAAGGAAATAAATGTTTATTTATAAGTCATAATATTTTTCCTTTGGATTAACCTTTATGGGTTACCCCTAAATTTCCTTTTATTCCAGCCAATGGTCGGTAATAGGAGGACTCAGGCTAACAACTGTTGTGAAGATCAGTGTGATGACTTTACTAATGAGATGCCAAATCCAATGGGAGCGGGAATCATGAACTTTTTCACGCTTCTCTCTCAGCTAACTGATGTTTTGAATAGAAAAACGAGTCAAGAGGAACGTCCAAACCCCCCTAAAAAGGAACAAGTCTCTATCTAGAGCTTCATGAGGCAAAGGCCTCTTACTTTTAGTGGATCATCCGATCCCACGATCGCTGAACAATGGATCAACTCCATTGAAAAGATCTTCTCCATCCTTCAATGTTCTGAACAAGAGAAGGTTCTCCTGGCTCCTTATTGTATGGAGGGTGAAGATGATCAATGGTGGATTTTGATAAAAAATATGAAGCCTGAGGAGGAGATCGAGGCGTTGGAATGGAAGGATTTCCGGAAGATGTTTTTCGATAAATATTTTCCGCGCACCTTCCGGCTTAAGATGGAAAGGGACTTCCTTTCCCTCAAGAAAAAGGATGAATAATTTGTTGGAGCGTACGAGGAAAATTTCACAAGGATTTCATGATATGCTTCCGGCTTTGTCGGTACCCTCGAATGCAAGGTTGACCGCTTCTTTGGTGGGCTGAAGCCCATCTTGCGGAATGCATTAGCGATCTGTGACTTCGACATCTATGATGAAATTGTTTGATGTGCCCTCAAGGTCAAAAATAGAGATCGGGTAATCACAGGGGTATCATGGGGACAAGAATCATAAGGTGTACTTCAATGCTGGTGGTCCTATTGATAAATCCAACAGTGCTAAGAAGATCCATCACCCCACTTTCCAAAATTGTGGGAAGAAGCACCCTATAAATTGCCTTAAGGGGTCGAGGAAATGCTTCAGGTGTGGAAGAGAAGGGCACCTAGCTATTAACTGTCGGTAAGAAAGACCCGCGGCTGCGACAGATGAGAGGAACGCTCCGTTCGAACATCAATGCGTTGTTCAATGCTATAAATGCAAATAACTGGGTCATTTTGAAAATCAGTTCCCTAATCCAGGGGTTTTCGGAGACAACCAACAACCTCCAAGGCATCAAGGAAGAGCTTTTTCAATCACTTTTGCTGAAGTGAACCCCGAAAATGAAGTGGTGACAGGTACGCTAGATATTCATTCAAAAATAGAGAACATACTTTTTGAATCAGGTTCTACGCATAATTTTATATCTCAAAAGTTTAGTAGAACAATCCCAGCACCACCACAAATCAAGGAAGTGAAGATGTCGGTGAGTATGGAAAATGGGGAAATCATTGCATCCCATGAGTATAAGTCCTCCCCTATTATAATCTGTGGATTAAATTTCCCAGATAACCTCATCATACTCCCTTTGGTGGAATTTGATTCAATTCTTGGCATGGATTTTCATTCCTTATATAGAGCCAACATAAATTCTCAGGAGAGGGAAACTACACTCTATATGGAGAATCGACCCCCGATTCTTTACAAGTCTCAGGAGGAAGATAAATCTCCTTTAGCTCCATCATCTCAAGAATGGATATTACTGCCTTATGAGCACGTGTATTTGGCTCAGATTATTGAGTCCAAGGATGAAACCATCCTTGAAGAAATGCCTATTGTGAGGGAATTTGCTGAAGTGTTTCCCGAGGAACTGCCTGGTCCTCCTCCTAGAAGAGATGTTGTGTTCTCAATTGAAATTATACCTGGGGTGCTACCAATATCCAAGACTAAATATATAATGGCTATTGTAGAGCTTGAATTGAAGAAGAAACAAATATAGGAGAATCTGGATAAAGGGTTTACACGCCCAAGTTCTTCACCATGGGGTGCACCAGTCCTCTTCGTCATGAAAAAGGATGGGTCAATGTGGAATCACGTCGATTATCGTGAACTTAACAAAATCATGATAAAGAACAAGTATTCTCTCCCACGAATTTATGACTTGTTCGATCAGCTACGTGGAGCACAATACTTCTCCAAGGTGGACTTGCGGTCGGGATATTATCAAGTAAGGGTGAAGAAGGACGATGTCCCCAAGACTGCCTTTCGTACCAGATACGGGCACTATGAATTCATATTAATGCCTTTTGGACTCACCAATGCTCCAGAAATCTTCATGGACTTGATGAATAGAGTCTTTAGAGATTACCTAGACAAATTTATGGTAGTCTTTATAGATGATATTCTAATATACTCCAAAACCAAGGAGGATCATGAGGAGCATTTAAAATTGTACTAGAGACTTTGCGCAAGGAGAAGCTCTATACACAGTACAACAAGTGTGAGTTCTCGTTGAAGGAGGTCTCATTATTGCGACATATCATCCCAAGAAATGGGATATCTGTGGACCCCTCCAAAACAAATGAAATTGAGGGATGTTCAAGGCCAACATCGGTAACAGATATACGTATCTTCTTGGGGTTAGCTGGATATTATCGATGATTTGTGAGAAATTTATCATGATTGTCCAACCCTCTTACCAAGCTAACTCGAAACAGAGTATAGTTAGCTTGGAGTGATGAATGTGAAGAAAGATTCAAGGAGTTGAAAAGGAGACTTATCACTGCACTCGTGCTCACTTTACCCACAAGTGGAGAGCTTTTTGTGGTATTCAGTGATGCTTCGAAGAAGGGATTAGGATGTGTGATGATGCAGAATAATACAATGATATCCTATGACTCAAGGCAGTTGAAAATCCATGAGCGAAACTATCTAACGAATGATCTAGAGTTCGCGGCGGTGATCGTTTCCTTGAAAATCTGGCGGCATTACCCCTATGGAGAGAAATGTGAGATATATACTGACCACAAGAGTCTTAAATATATATTCACACAGAAAGAGCTTAATATTATCCAGAGTAGATGGATAGATCCCATCAAGGATTATGAATTTTCAATAAATTACCACCCTGGGAATGTCAACAAGGTGGTAGATGCCCTAAGTAGAAAGGATCCAGTGATTCTATCAATGATGAGAATTGAGAAGGATTCATTCTTCTTAGACTTGATGAAGATAGACGTGGGAATTATAAAGAAGGGAACATCATCAATCCTTTCACAAATGATTTCTCAACCATCTCTTCTGTAAAGGTTAATGGATGCTCAAAAGGATGATGTGGTAATTCAGGAAAAAGTGGAAGCTATCAAAAAATGGAAATCCTCGGAGTTTAATGTTAATGAAGAAGGAATTCTGTAGTTTGGGAAAAGACTATGTATTCCATCAAGTCTGGAGCTGATGAAGGAACTTTTGGATGATGCATATATTTCAAATTTCTCTATTCACCCAGGGAGCACAAAGATGTATCGAGATATCCGAGAAAACTTTTGGTGGGATAATATGAAGAAGGAGATCACTAAATATACATCAAAGTGCCTGGTGTGTCAGCAAGTGAAGGCAGAGAGGAAGAAGTCTAAGGGGATGATGCATCCATTGCCCATACCATAAAGGAAATGGGAGAACATAACCATGGAATTTGTCACCGAACTTCCGAGGACATCCAAAGGCAACAATTCAATCTGTGTTATTGTGTATCGTCGTACAAAGACTGCACACTTCATTTCTATTCGGGAGGATTTATTTTTGGATCAACTGGCACAGATATATATTAGGAAAGTGGTAAGGTTTCATGGAGTACCACTATCTTATTATGTCTGACCGAGATCCAAGATTCACCTCTATGTTTTGGAAGAGTCTTCAACATGCTCTGAATACTGAACTGAACTTTAGTACGGCCTATCATCCTCAAACTGATGGCCAATCCGAGCAGACAATCCAAACACTTGAGGATATGTTGAGAGCGTGCTCAATGGGCTTTAAAGGAGGATGGGATCAACATCTTCCTCTGGTTGATTTTTCTTATAATAACAGTTTCCACTCGAGCATCCAAATGGAACCATATGAATCCTTGTATGGGAAAAGGTGAAGAACACCGGCATGATGGGATGTGGTCGGTGAACGTAAGATGCTTGGACCAGAAATGGTCGAGGAACTGGTGGAGATGGTGAAAACCATTCAACAACATATCAAGGAAGCCCATAGTCGATAGAAGTGTTATGCATATAATCGTCAACGAGTCCTTGAGATTAAAGTCAGAGACATGGTTTTTCTATGCATATCTCTGTGGAAGAAGGTCATGAGGTTTGGTCAGAAAGGGAAGTTAAGTCCAAGGTACATCGGTCCCTTCGAGATTCTTGATTGTGTCAGGGTTATGGCCTATCGACTAGCACTTCCGCCTTCTACGGCCAAAGTTCATGATGTATTTCATGTAACCCTCTTAAAGAAGTACATACCAGACCCTTTACATGTACTTTCTTCTGAGGTGGTACAATTGGAAGACGATCTTTCTTATAAGGAGTAACCAGTGAAGATCTTAGATCGTAGAGAAAATGTTCTACGAAATAAGACAATGTCCCTCGTCAAGGTATTGTGGAGAAACCACATGTTTGAAGAAGTGACTTGGGAATTGGAGGATATGATGAAGCCTAGTTACCCACATTTGTTTTATTATGAGAAAAAGAAAATTTCGAGGGTGAAATTTCTTAAGGGGGGAATGTTGTAACGACCCAAAGTTTCATAAATGGAAATACCTCTTGATCTAATTAAATGTATCTTTATGTTTAAATAAAATATCAACTTATTTGGTTTTATGTTAAGAATTTTGACCGTTGCTAATATAGTCGTTGAAGAGTGATCACATGATTAGTATAAATATAGGACTTTAACAAATCCATTTTACTCAGACAAAGGAAGTGATGGCCTCATCCAGTAGAATTTCCCCATACGAAGCCCATTTTTCGAAGCATGGAATAGAGGTGGCATCTTTGGGATTCTCCCTTGACCAAGCCCAAGCTGATCATTAACATGTCAAGCTCTAACGTGGCAGTATACGGGAAAAGTGGAAGTTGATGGAAATTACCACTCGAGCGATGTTATCCGAGCCACCCCAAGAGTCTATCACCATCGCATACCTAACCCTTAGGACTTATGCGGCTGTTTTAAAGGGTTATGTAACAAATAAGTAGTAATATATTCATGTACATTATTTTTGTATAAAATAATGAATATAATTTCCATTCCTTTTTGATACATTGTAAATAGTTTTTAAAGTACAAATGGTGTTTTTATTTATTATTTAATTAAGAAATATATTTTATTAAATTAATTTCTTTTTGAATTAAATAATATTTTAATAAAATAATATTATTAGTATTAAATTAATTTTTATTAAATATAAATGATCTTATAATTTTATGAATGCAATTAAAATTTTTATTAAGGTTTGAAATCCATTTCTGTCAAAACAAGTGAATTTTCGATAAATGACGGTTTTTATTTTAAAAGTGAAAATTAACATATTTAGAAAATTATTTAGATAAAATAAATTTTATTTCTCGAATCAGGACGTCGAAATTATCCAACGGTGAATTTTTCATAATTTTCTGAGACAGTCAAATTTTTGGGTAAAAATTAAATACCGTTTAAATATATAATGTGTTTTATAAAATCATAATGACCCAATAGTGATGTAATAAAATACTATAATCTTTACTTTCGGCCAATAAATGTTTTAACATTAAAATACTGTGATTTTGGGTTTTTTGACTTACTTTTCAAAGCATTAATGGACCCCTCAAGTCTTATTCAACACCTTGCCTTTTTAAATTAATTTCCATGGGAGTGTGACTCACCTCCACATAATCAACCCTAATATTTTAAGAATTTCGGACCTTGGCCTTATAAAATATTGTTTTCCACTTCCCTTTTATAAAACCCATGGGAAAAAACATTGGGATGGTTTGTGGTTTGGATTAATTTAATGTAAGAGGACCCAACCCTAAATAATAAAGATTTCCCTCACCTTTCCTATATAAACCCACCGAAGCTCCCACTTCCTCCTCACTCAAAGCCCTTGGACTTCGTCCAACCTCTGCCCTACTCTCTCTACAATCCTCCCAAGGTGCCCCAAGCTCCCAATAAGCCTCTCAGAAGCCTCTCTCTAGCCATTGGAAGCACACTTCCAAGTAAGGGTTTTTTATTCCTTTCTCCTTTTTGTCAATTTTCTTTAAGTTGTATTGCCCTTTTAATTTCAATTATGAATGTTGGGGTATGGTTTTTCACCTCACCCATACTGCCCTCTTATATTTTTAATGATTGGAGACCCCTTTATCTCTCATTAAATGTCTCCCATGTAGACCCGTTACTTTGCCGAAATTCCGAAAGGAACTTCTCTCTCTTATCTTACATTCAAGAAATAATTTTGTATCATGAATCTAAATTCCATTAAAATTGTTGGGTCTTTTATATGTATGACCTCCTAACTGTCCATTACATGTAAATTTTATGAGGAACCCGTTTCTCTCTCATCAACCATTTTTTTTTTGAATTCTTATGTCACGCCGTTATGCTGCCGAAATCGCACTGATTTTCTAAGCCAATGTCATTGTGTAGTGGATACCATGCCCATTTCTCCATCAAGGGTATCCACCTTTATGAACCTTTACTAATTGATCACAAAGTTTCATGTATTACTTACATATTACTTTATCTTTGAATAAATGATTATGTTTTATGAATCCATGTTTTATGATCCATGTAGCACACTTATGCATGAAATGAAATGTTTAAGAAGGGTGTTCCCTTATAGCGCTCCAATATATTGGGTAAAGTATAATATCATGATACGTCATGTGCAATGAGTGTTGAATCATGATAATTCATGTGAACTAGGGTTTACTTGTGCTTTATGTGCAATGAGGATTACTCATGCTCCATGTGCAATGAGCCTTGGCTCATGCTAATTCTATGTTAAGTGTTGTTGCCACATTTCCATGTTATGATTATCATGCTTTATCATGCCTTTATGTTCATGTTTTTCTTATGCTCTATTGATATGCCTATTGTCTAAAATGTATTGTACTCCTCATGTTATTCCATGTGTACTCCCTTACTAGGCTTTATAGCTCACCCTTTTCTTATGCATGTCCTCAGGTTATCCCATGCAATGCTAAGTACGAAGGAATGTAGTGGTCATGTAAATGAATTTTTCAATAAAGATGTTGTATTTCATGTTTTAATTTTTTATTTAATGATCCTAATCCCCAAAGACACTAAACCTCTCGATCTTCTTTGTTGTATCAAGTAAAGTTTTATGTAATCAAAATCAGGGTTGTCATAATATGTTCATGTTACCCTCAGGTAATCCTATGAATTTTTCTTATCATAATGGATGTTAGGGGCTCAATTTTAAGTTTATATAATGAAATGTCTTATATAGTTCCATGTGTTTTAGTTTTATGTACCTAGTCTTCGAAAAATGTAGACATTTAAATACCTAACTTGTACTATGGTATATAATTATACTCAAAATCATTTAATGTTATATGTAAAAGGAAAGAGTCACTATAATTTGTATTAGAGAATAGTCAATCAGTTTTTTGAGATTATAAATAGAACACTATAGTGGGAACATTTAAGATAGGACTATGTATAAGAACACACCCCTAAATTTTGTTAACTATATACTATGTATTTTATCAATAAAATACATCCATGTCTTGATACAAACATATAGATGTGAATCCATAGTAGATTTATCAACAGGTAAATCCAAAAACACCATTGTGTGCTAGACTCGAACGGGAACTAGTGCATGAAAATGGGGTTTGCTACACTTTTGGTTTGACACTACAGGGGGGTATGGTTTGGTTAATTAATAATCTTAGTAAGAACCTTTATTAAGTGAAAAAAGGATCCCATTAAAATATATATTAGGAGATAGATCATGAATAACATATATTGAGTCCTATAAACACAATAGATAAGAAGAAAATATTAATTTGTAATTTATACATTTAATGTCATTGGTTTCCCTCATATATCATAATAATCCCAAAATTTTAATTTTAATCTATCCAAGGGATGGTAATAGGATGACTTAGGATAACAAACTATGTTGAGTACAATGTGAAGACTGCCAAAATGTTATCAATGATCAGATGGGAGCTCAAGAAAGACAAATCATTATTATGCCAAAGCAGATTTCAAAATCCATGATTAAAAATTGGTACATGATTGAATACCTAATGGGTTAAAGGAAGAGGAACATGATATCTCATGAAGTCCCATATGATAAATATTATAAGGTAAAGAAGACCCAATTTCCATTATGCAACAACTATGGAAAGAGGCACTAAGGAAAATGCCACAATGGTATTGGGAGATGTTTTAATTGTGGAATGATTGAGCACAAAGTATCCAATTGTTGTGCCAAAGTAAATAATGTTTTGATTGGAAACAAAGTTCCATCTAAGGCATAATACATAGTTATATTTCATAAATGTGGAGAATTTGGAAATTTTCCAACACGATGCTTTATTGTAAGGGTTTGGAAGAATAATGAGCATAAAAAATATCTAAGATGAAGGGAGCACCGATTGTCATATACTAAGGTTTATAATGATTAATACATTACATGTAATAACTACTTCATATTATTGTGTGTCATATTGTGTTTCAATTCATGTCCTATTAATAAATCTCTCATGTTTTCTAGGAACATTGAGTATCCTCTTGATATGATATTAAATAATTAGGGAAAAATTATAGGAGTATTGTATCGAATGTTGATATTTTTTGGAATGTTCTTTATGAAAATATTATAAGTCTCATTTTGGAATAATCTATGGTAATATTAAAGTATCATTACCTATGCCTTAATGGAGCTGAAAATCCATCAGGAAACCTATCGTACTCCTGATCTAGAGTTGGAGGTGGGAATCTTTGTGTTAAAAATATTGTGGCATTATCTCTGTGGGAGGAAGTGTGAGATATATATTGATCACATAATTATCACATATATATTCACAGAAAAAGTTAAAAATATTTGATATTGAAGATGGATAATGATCATTGAGAATTATGACTTCTCAATCCACAACAGTTTTTGTAAGGAAATTAAGGTGGAAGATGCTCTAAGTAGAAGGATCATGTATCTTTATCAATGATGATAATTTAGAAGGATATTTTCATCTTATATTTTTAGAGTATAGAAATGGGAATCATTATGGGAGTAATATCAATAGAAATTTCTTAAATGATAGATAAACCACCCCTCAAGGAGAAAATAAAGGATGCTCAAAGAAATGATGTGGACGTTCAGAAAAGGGTTGAAGACATTAAAAATGAAAAATACTCTAAGTTCATGATTGATGAGGAAGGAGGTATAATATTTGGGTCATGATTATGTGTACATTCCGATCAAAATATATTGAAGGATCTTTTGAATGACTTGTATATATCAACCTTATCTATTCAACTAGGGAGCACAATGATGTATTTATATCTCTAAGAACACTTTTGGTGGGATAAAATGAAGAAGGAGATTGTTGAATATATGTCAAATTGCCTGGTATCTCAACAGGTGAAGGAAGAATGTCAAAAGTCAAAGGGGATGATTCCACCACTACCCATGCCATCATAGAAGTGGGATAACATAACCATGGGCATTGTCACCGGACTTACAAGGACATCTATAGGAAACGATGCTCTATGGGTCATTGTTGATCGTCTTATAAAGACAACTCACATTATCGTAATTCCATATGACTTCTCAATATATAAAATTTCAATGATATATATCAATTAAGTGGTAATTATTTATGGTGTACCACTATCTATTGTATCAGATCGAGATATGAGATTCACCATGATGTTCTGGAAAAGTCTCCATCATTCTCTAAGCACTAAACTAAACTTCATCGTTTCCAATCATCCACAAACAGATGGGAAATCTAAGTGAAATATTCAAACAGTAGAAGAAATGTTGAGAGAGTGTTATATGGACATCAAAGTAGGTTGGGACCAACATCTTGCACTAGAAAAATTCTCATACAACAATAGATTCCACTCAAGCATCTGAATGAAATTGTTTCTGACGCTTTCGCTGGGGTGCACGCGCGCATATTCCTTTCCGTCCGTGGAGGAGGACGCGCGGCGCTTCTGTTTCCCCGCATTCCCGCTTTCCAAAGGCAGGCGGCATTCGCTCCTTATTCAGGGACGTCTTCTCCTTGATCGAAACGAGATGATGGGATGTCGGTTCTTCCTCCTGCGGATTCCTCCTCAGAACTCGTCACCTAGTACGGGTCTCCCTCATAGATTTAATACGTAGTTCATGAAACTCTTCCCAGTGCCATGTTTCCATGGGTGCCGGTTAATTACACTGCTTCTGTCAGGACATTCCAAAGGGTCCAGTCAGGGTAGCAACCTTCAGTCAGGGGAGTAGTCACGTTGAGGCATCAGTAGCGTGTCTAGATGCTGGGGTACCTGGCATGTCTGTCTGTTATCCTTGGTCACAAGGCTTCTCGAGGGCATGGAAGCCCGAGGCATCCCACATCGAGCACGGGGAATTATATGTCATAGACACATATCTGAGGTTTTCCTCAGCTTCATGTGTTTAACACAGGGTATTCCGCAAGTTTAACGTCCAGCGGAGACGGACCAACCCAACCAGAGCATTAGTTAGGATAGATTAGATTGAGGGATCCTCATTGAAGGGATATCGATACCGGGGCCAGCCCATGGATGGCTGCGAAGAAGAGGGTACCGACATGGTCTCACCAGGATAAGACGGTCCGGGCGAGAATCGGGATGGGTGGTAGGTGGATGGATGGAGTGGAGGGGACATGAAATGGGACCATCGCAGAGGTGACAGTGAAGTTGGGCTTGAGCCTTGAAGAGGCTTCCTACGTATCCCCGTGGTAGGTAATCAAAGTCCGCGTAGTTCGGGATGGCGCCAATAAACCGACGTGAAGGTGGACCTTGGCCCGATGAGCATCGTCAGCGTACCGACGTGAAAGTGGGCCTTGGCCCGATGAGCATCGTTAGCGTACCAACGTGAAAGTAGACCCGTGGGTCCACTAGTGGTGGGCTTGAACCTTAGGAAGGTTTCCTACGTACCATGCGTTGACATGGATCAAAGTCCTCGTAGTTCAGGGGATTGATAGAATATAGTTTAACGTCATGCGGGACGATATTGAACCCTGACGTTAATGAATGACGGGAGGTGGGTGTCGGCGAACCGACGTAAATGAGGGACCTTGGTCCGATGGGAGTTGGGCTTGAACCTCAAGGAGGCTTCCTACGTACCATGCCTTGACATGAATCAAAGTCCACGTAGTTCGGATTGGGGAATACAGTTTACCATCATGCGGGACGGGGGTGAACTGATGTGAATGAGGTCGGAACGACCAGACGGTGGGTTTGAACCTCGTGGAGGCTTCCTACGTACCATGCCTTGACATGGATCAAAGTCCTCATAGTTCGGGTTAGTCACAATGGCTTGCCGTCATACTGGACTTGCAGTTTAACGTCATGCTAGACGTGAATGGGAAGGATGGGTGGGCTTGAACCTTGTGGAGGCTTCCTACGTACCACGCCTTGATAGGGATCAAAGTTCTCGTAGTTCATATGGGGCTTTGTCGGTGGACCAACTTGAAAGTGGACCTTGGTCCAATGAGTGGTGGGCTTGAACCTCTGGAAGGCTTCCTACGTACCATGCCTTGACATAGATCAAAGACCTCGTAGTTCAGGTGGGTGTGTAGTTTAACGTCATGCAGGACAAGAGGGGCATGCAGTTTAACGTCATGCGGGAAAAGGCATGCAGTTTAACGTCATGCTGGACGGGGAGTGAAACTCGACGTGAATGAACAACCGAGCAATGTGGCTTAAACCTCATGGAGGCTTCCTACGTACCATGCCTTGACATGGATCAAAGTCCACGTAGTTCAAATGGGTTTGTTGGTGAACCGACGTGAAAGTAGACCCGGGGGGTCCACTATTGGTGGGCTTGAACCTCTTGAAGGCTTCCTACGTACCATGCATTGACATGGATCACTGTCCTCGTAGTTCGGGTGGAATGTGCAGTTTAATGTCATGTTGTACGGGGATGAGACCCGACGTGGATAAATGAAGGGTGGGCTTGAACCTCATGGAGGCTTCCTACGTACCATGCCTTGACATGGATCAAAGTCCTCGTAGTTCTCTAAGGGTGGGGGGTCAGGGTCGGTGCTCACTCTAAGACCACGTGAGTCATGCTCGGTGTGAGAAACAAGAGGTTGCAAGGACCTGACGATCACGTCGCGAACGAAGCATCCGTGAGAAGCGAAGAGGGGCTTACGCGTTAGGCAGCCCATGGTGTTGGGACCTACTCCAGGATGGAGGCCCAAAGTGCGACTAAGCGCGGGAAAGAGGGACCTTGGTCCAATGGTGGGAGGAGCCTCATTCCCAATCACGCCCTCCACTAACCTTGGTAGTGGGAAAGTACGGAGATGCAGAGGTGCAGCCATCCGTTGGGGAACTAGGGTCGCCCTTCTCCTACGAACATACGCCACTCCGACAAGGAGAATCTCATCCCATGTGAATGGGTGATTCCATTCTCGTGGAGATGAGTGGTGTAAAGAATGTTCGAGTTGGGGGTACCCTTCGTGAGGGGCACGAGGTCGGGTCACAGTTTAACATCATGTGTTGAGGACGTGGTGCTTGGCAGTTTAACGTCCTGCAGCTCGGACGAGGTGGCTTCACTCCACACCCCTAGGACTTACATAATCGGTACCCTCTGGTCCTTGGGTAAGGGAAGGTACCAGTAAGGCCATGGTTAAGGGGATTCATGGAACGAACCATCGAGGGGTCCACGTTAGCATGGCTATGCGAAGAAGTAATAGCCATTAGCGTGCCTATGCGAAGAAGCATTAGGCGAAGCAACGCTACGGGTGGTATTTTCCATGGGACTTTGAAATCACATCGTGCAAACCTGGAGGGTCGCCCGGGAAGAGGAATCGCTAAGCAAAGGAGTGTGCTTCGCGAAGTGGAGTGCCTTGGCCTTAGCATGGGGCATAGGTGTGAGTGGAAGGTGCTTCGCGAAGTGGAACAGTGTTCGCGGAGCACTGCCCAATGAAGAAGGGGTGCCTCGCGAAGCAGGGTCCTGCGAAGCAGTGTGCTTCGCGATGTGTAGTGATCTTGCCTTAGCATAGGGATCACTAGCATGGGTTGGGTGTCTCGCGAACCATAAACGCTCTGCGGCTGCCCGGGTTCCCTTGGGAATCCCCTTCCTCCGTGAATGCCCTTGAGCTTCGCGAAGGGCATCCCTCTCGGAAGAGGGGCTCAAAACGAGGCAATGCAAAGGAGTCTCGTGAAGTAGAAGTACCTCGCGGAGCTCATGATTCTTGGGGCAAAGCGTGCTTCGCGATTCGGGAGAGGAGAAGCCGAAAGGTCGGATTGTCCGTCCCCGGGACTCAGGGGGAGTCCAGTATTTATAGGGAAGGGGTGCCTCGAATCAGGGCTCGCGCGCCGCCTGCGGTGCTTCGCGGCGCGTTCGCGAACGTCAACGTCGTCCGTGGAGCATTACCGCCTCTGGAGCATCGTGGCAGCTCGCGAACGTCAAATGCTTTCGCGGAGGATTACAGCCTCTGGAGCTTCATGGCGGCTCACGAACATCAAATGCGTTCACGGAGGATTACTGCCTGTGAAGCTTCGCGGCGGCTCGCGAATGTCAAATGTGTTCGCGGAGCATTACCGCCTCAGGAGCTTCGTGGGGCCGCCATGGTCGGGGCACTTCGCGTGGATGCTTCACGGCGGTGCTTCGCGAGGCAGCGCGCCAGCTGTCTTTTTCGTTCCTTTCTTTCGGGCCATATTTTTGGTGCCAACAAATGCCCCCCCTCAGACATGGATCCACGGAGGGCGAAGGGTCGAAGTCTGAGTGAAAATCGCCAAAATTGTCAGTGGTTCGCGAAGCGGCTTCGCGAAGGGGACCCGTGGTGCGGACCGGGGCCACAGATCCGGACGTGCTGCGATGCTCCGCGAGGGTGAGGCGCGCCGCGATGCTCCGGGGTCGCCGCCTATAAATATGGGGTACAACCTCTTTTTTCTTTACGTGCATTCCTTGTCTTTTTGTGCTCTCAACTTCGCGAAGCTCCGCGTACTCCGCGACAGCCCTCCGCGAATTGAGCTTCGCGGCGAACCGCGGGTCTCCGACTCTGCGTCCGCGCCAAGCGAACCTCTGTTTGCCGGCCTTGGCCAGACTTCGCGGCTAGGTCTCGCGACCGACCTTCGCGATTCATCTCCCCGATCGAGATTCGTGATGCAACGGAAAAAAATCTTTCGTGAGGGCCAGAGTTAAAATGGAGCATCAAGAAGCCGTATTGGGGGTCCTTGCAGATGCTGCTCGTCGGGATGAGATGGCCAACTGTCCAGGCCTGGGGGAGATGATCTGAAGCCACTCGGACCACACTTCTTTGACAGACCTGCTCTCGAAGGGTCAGAATGATTATCCGCAGTGCAAGAAACTGCCATTGTACGGCTTCGGGCTGAGGGATGATGTATTTATCCCTGAGGCGAATAGGGATGAACCAGCTTGCTGGTTTAGGAGCATACCATGCCAGCATCAATGGTTCAGGGCGGCCGATGGTCACGCACAAGAGAAATTCACACCCGTCACCGCTGACTGTCTCTACAACCATGTGAACGACATTGACGGGACACCACTGCAGCCGGAGACTTCTCCTCCCCTCTACCGTACTATGCTGAAGGCGGCTTTGCAGGATTCAAAGAAGGGATGGTCCGATGAGTGGGACCTGCGCCAGGGCGGAAAATTTACTAATGACTGGGCCTGGGCCTACTGGGTAGGTGCCTCATGCGAGGAGTTTTGGGCCAAGCTGAGGAGAGTGGGGTTGTATGAGGCGGCATGGGCCTCCCAATTCCACATTTACCAACCGAAGCAGCTAATGCCGGAGTTGCTGGGTAGATGGTCATCTAGGACCAACACTTTTCACCTGCATCACGGGGAGGTGGGCATCAGCCTGTGGGATGTCCACCAGATTTCTGGGGTCCCAATCTTGGGGGCCATGTATGACGAACTCCTCCCCGTTGTCAGTGCGTGGGGGGATGCAGATCAAATTCCGCGACTGGCGTCGGCGATGATGGCACTTGTCCCTAGTGAGGAAAAGGAGGCAGTGAGGGATGTCCATTTCAGGAGATGGTTCAAATGCTTCCTGAATTTCCCAGAGAATCGAGAGTTCCCTCCGAGGCCTCGAACCTTTCCGAGGGCGGCCCAACAGGGCAAGGGGAACTCGTATTGGTGGTTTCTGGAGGACAGCCAATGGGAGACTTGGGGTTTCAGTGTCAGCACTGAACAACAGCCGATAGTCAGGCTGGCGGCGTTCATCGCGGCTCTCATATGTGGTTGGATCCTACCGGTGAGGGATACAAGCATGGGGGTACGACCTAGCACGTTTATCATGGCGTCGATGTTGGCCATGGGGCGGCAGATCAACCTGGGGATCCCGATTCTCACCAATCTGTACAGAATGCTGCGGCATATTAGCGAGGGCAAGAAGCCGCCAAGGATATGCGGGCCCTTCCACCTCCTGTATGGGTGGATCACAGCGCATATCAGGGGGATTTACGAGTATCCAAATCCCATTTCACCGCCGGGATCGAACTTCCGCCCCTCCATCCTGAATGCGGTCGGGAGCTTCCCATTCAAACTGGCCGTTCCGATGGTGCTGAGTAGGGTGTGGAGGGCGGATGAGTTCAACTTCCATCCCTTCACATTGCCGACGGGGATGCTTACTGATGACGGATGGGGAACAGAAGAACATCGGGCTTACCTCATGGCCTTCCGAGGTGGAGTTTTGGTGGCACGAATAGATCGTGAGCCGCTCTGTGATCCGTACACTCCGCATCGGTTTGCGAGGCAGTTCTGGTGCCTCCAACGGCTGACCCCGCAGGTCTAGTGGGAGGTTCGTCACGAGGAGCACCCGTGTGTGATGAGGCAGCTGTGGCTCATGTTCACATGGGAAGATGGAAAGATGCGGAGTGCATTGCCTCCATCCACCACCGCCTTCGGATTAGTGAAGGAGTACGCCATCAGTTGGGAGGCCGCTTACCCAGGGGAGATGTTGAAGCAACCAACGATCCGGGTTGTTGATGGTGGGCCTACTCTATCTTGAGGTCGGGGTCGGAGGGCAGCTAGGGCCGCTCGCGGTGACGGGGCTGCCATGGTGGCGAGACCCGCACTGGCCGAGGGTATGGCAGCAGTGGTGGATCCGGTGATTCTGGGAGAGCAGGGTCATCCGGAGGGGCGTCCACCGAGGGGATTTCGTAGGATATCCACCCAGGCTCCGGGGAAGTGCCTGTGTCATATTGACATGGCAGAGGATGTCGTCTTCCCGGAAGCTTGGGACATTTGGGATGTCAACCGGCAATTCCTCAGTCCATCCGAGATATGGGCCAACCTGAATCACCTCGGGATGGAATTACCGGGTATAGGCCCAGTTCGGGCTGGATTCATGGCGTCTCCGACGGAGGCAGAGCAGTACCTGGAAGAGCTGGAGGATTACGTCCACTCCAGTGGTGTTCCTCGCCCAATGACAGACCAGGTGAGGGTACTGTTGAATCAGACGGTCCCCCCCGCAGTTATCAGCTCCCGATCTGAGGGAGCGCTTCCCCTTGCTGGAGGAATCGGAGGACTCCTCTCGGGAGGATGAGGCTGGAGGAGGGAGCCCACTAGAGGAGGGCGAGGTCGGAGACCGAGGCTCAGAATCCAACGATTTCACAGAGGCCCTCGAGGTAGCATTCCGAACTTCTCTCTTTACGATCTGTTCTTGGGTCCCTATGGACTTCTCACCAATGTTTGAGCCATGCATGAGGAACTTGTTCGCATGCCTCGTTCTCGCTCCTTTGCGGGTGATGATGCGGGACCTTCAGATCCCGCGCCTATGGCTGCGTCCAGTTCTGCGTCTGGTGGGACCAGGGCGCCCGAGGTGGCTCCTCCGGAATCTCAAAAACTTCCAACAGTATACGGGGGGCCTCGTCTCGGGGTTCCGTCAGTACCGGCTCAAGAGCAGCGCTCTGAGGTCGATCTCCGTAAGTCTCCCCCACTGGTCTCCTCGTTGTCACCTGTAGACCATGCCAACTAACATTTATGTCCCTCTTTGTCGTACAGTTCTTCAACTGGCGTGGGCCGCTGTGGCAAGGCTGGTCGGGATGTCTGGTGGTGTCCCTCCTAGGGGCATGCCGGTGATGGTGGCGATAGTCCCCCCATCTCCTCAAGCTGCGATGCACATCATCCCTGGCGGGTCCACCAGCAGGGCCATACCCGAAGTCATCGAGGTGGACTCCGGGGAAGAGGATCAACTGGTCGGTCCCAGTTCTGTCGTGCCTGCTTCGGCGCCAGGTGTCGCAATGGATTCAACACCGGATGTTGATCCTGCCGAGGATTTCCTGCGGGCGTATCCAGCGTACGAGCCTGCCAATCGCGCAGACTGGGACGAAATGGCCTCTGACGAGGAAGACATCAGCATAGTCCGCTACCGGTCGTGGAACCTGATCGCGCGCTTTATCAAGTCAAGGACACTCCCCAAGCACAATGGATGGTCGAAATGGATAGGCTTCACTCGCGGTTGTGCGAACTGTGCGCTGAGGAGTGGATGCCCAACGTCCTTACGCACTCATCCGAGATCTTATGGCTGAGAAGATTCAGGAGCATGATCGTGGGCTCACGTGGACTGGAAGCGGAGGAAAGAGACCAGCATTAAGAAGCTCCAGGAGGCTGAAGGCGAGAGGTTCAACAGATGCAGACCCGAGCAGATGAGCTTTTAGCTTCTCTTGATGCACAAACTGAGATGGTCTCACGGTTGAAGGCCCAGCTGCAGAGGCAGAAGAGCATATGAGGCAGACCTCTGGAGAGATGACTGTCGTTCAAGCTGGCGTAGAGAGGGACAAAGCCAGGACTGACGAACTGCGCCCCGCCGCTGCTGAGGAGGAGCGGGAGCTGGTTCAGCGGCAGCAAGCCTTGGATGCCACAAGTCAACGGGTGGCGGAGCTGCAATGCTCTTTTGAGGGGGTCAACCCGTCCATGGGGGAAGTCGACCCCCGAGTATTGTAACAAACCCAAAACCCTTTATTGGTACTTTCGTGCTTTCAAATTTTACCTTTGTTTTGAATGTCGTAGCACGCACGATTTCCACTATCGAATTGCCTTGTTACATCCCTACAATGTTTGCGGGACGTTCGGCGACAATTCCCCAAGCCCACGTGGGTCGAGCCCGATGTCCGGGATTCGGATTACCAGTCCGGATTCTGAGGGACGGGAGAGGCTTGATGGGAGAAGGAACTTTCAGGATGACCGAATTACCATTTCATCAACGTGCTCGTATGCACGAATGGGGAAACGCCAGGGGCGCTGAAATCGGTCCAGACAGATGAAAATGGGAAGCGTGAATCACGATACCCAAGATTCGGAACACTGTGGGGATGGTGTGACAATAAGGGACAACCGTTAACCTTGGAGGAGAAGCGGTACCCTTACTGCGTTAGCCTGTAATAGGGACAACAAATGAGGGTCGACCGTTGACCATGTTCGAAACACGGGACCATGTCACAAATGTTGTTGATCAATCCTTCGGGGATGTTGGCCCAGGACAGTTGGCGGACCATAGGTCAAAAATCCATACTGTTAGGGGGTCCTTCCAGATATGACCCTTCTTCCAAAATGTTGGCCCAGGACGGTAGGTGAGCCGAAGCAGCATGATACCAGGCCGTTAGGGGGTCCCGTGAGACATGAAAGGGGACGAGGGTCCGAATAAGGGGCACACAGAGTGTGGAATATGGAGTGATGGTCTATCCGAACAGAATCCAACACTTAGGTAGTTACACCACCGTGGTGGGAGCACGCCAGATAGGCCCATCGGTTTGATCATGGATCATTCCTTCTTTCAGACAGGGCCTCTCTGGCGAGGGGATCTGTCACTTCCCAGTGGGATCTTGGGGCATCCTGAACATGTTCAGGGTAGAACCACAGTTTAATGTCATGCGTTGAGGACACATAGAATCCTGTAGATTAACGTCATACGATAGGACGTGGAATTAAGAGGGAAGTAAGTGTGTGGAGCGGTAGATATGAAACCGACGTGAATGAGGACTTGGAGTCCGACTCATACCACATACCCCCGGAGGAAACTCTTCAGGTCGAGGGACCAAGAGTGAGGATTGGGCTGGGCCCGAAGCAGAGTGGCTGGGCGTTCCTACGTACCCCATGAGGATGGGAATCAAGCCATACGTAGTTCTGAAAGCGCATTTTAACGTCATGCAGGATGATAAACAGCCCGACTGTGTCGGTACACATCCGCCAAAACTACTAAGCCCGCGTGAGTTGTGCTCGGTGTGGGAAACAAGAAGTAGTAGTGGGAATTTCCGACACAGAGAGGGGAAGGTTAGGGAAAAGGGAAGCTCGGTGAATACCGGCCCAATGACACTAACATGATCATTTAGCGCACCTAGATGCGTGAAGATAATGAGCCGAGTATGATGGAATTCCACTTGAACATGAGGAATTGGACATGTGTGACTCATGGTGCTCGAGATTCAGATCACGATGATGGCGGCGTGACGATGGAGGATAATTGCTGACCATGTTCGCAACACAGCATCCAGTCGCGTTAGCCTATAATGGGGACAGACAAATGAGCATCGACCGCTGACCGTATTCGCAACACGGGATTTTATCGATTTTTTGTCCAATATCCGTAGGGACGTTGGCCCGAAAATATTGAAGGGCCCTTAGGTCCAGCATTCATGGATATCCCTTAATCCTAGTATCCATGTCGTCCGAGGGTCCTTTTGGATGTGGAAGGGGATGAGGATCCAAATAGCGAGCTCACGAAGCTTGGTCATGGGACGAGGGGAATGTCCCTGTGAAAATCCCACACTTCGGGCTCTTTGTTAAAACACATCTGAATACGGCAACAAAATGTATTAGAGAGAGGGAGCAGATTCCTTTCCCTTGGGGGGATCTTAGTTTAGGGTCGTAGAATTCGGACCATGGGTGAGAGGAAACATAAGAGGCACATGGTGGAGTAACTCAAACACCTGGCGTGAACGGGAATAGGAGGTGTGTATGGCGCGGTGAACAACACGACGTGAATGAGGGCACAACCCCATATCACACCGCGTAACCTCCTCGGGAGAGGTTTTTGGTCAAGAGACTGAAAGGGAAAGTTAGGCTGGGCCCACGGGGAAGGGCTCAGGCGCTCCTACATATCTCATGAGGATGAGAATCAAGCCATACGTAGTTCTGAAGGGTGCCTTTGACCATAAATGGGTAAAGGGAGAAGGGGACTCATGGTGTCAAGACCCGACGTGAAGTAGGACCTAAGCCCTACTTACCATGCGTTCTCTGGGGAAATGTCCGAGTCGAGGAACCGAACACAAAGGTTAGGCTGGGCCCGTGGGGAAGTGCCCGGGCGCTCCTACGTATCTCATAAGGATGAGAATCAAGCCATACGTAGTTCTGGAATGTGACATGGTAAGATACCAGTGCCAGGGGAAAAGGGGAGTGCGGGCGTGGACTTTGCACTAAAAGAAGCGGAATTTGATGTATCTTGTTTGTTCTTTAAGGTGAATGGTTTTTTTTTGTGAAGCGATAGGCCTTGTGTAGTAGGCTGTGATGTCACCACAAGGATCAAGCCGTGATGGGCATTGACAAATGGCATGGCACGTGACCAATACCCAACGTGATGTCCTCTACAACGAGGTCACCACAATGCAGTGCCGTTTTTCGTCGTGCGGCCAGGACGATAATGTCACAGTTTAGGGTCGTATGATAGGACCAAGCATGCATTTTATCATCATGCAGCGCAGACGTAGCAGAGATGATTCTAGGCGGGAAATGTGTGCAGTGTTATAAAACACATTTGATAGAGACATGATCCCACACCAAATTTTACGCCATTTAGAGAGGAGAACCTTAGGCCGAGGGGCCTATACAGAGGTAAGAGGTGAATACGGGGAGGAGACTGGCTTCCTGAATGGGTTGTACTCGGAGACAGGGCGTCTGGGCGGTCTTACATATTCCATGAGGATGGGAATCAATTTGAACGTAGTCACAAATGGATCTTAGTTTATGGTCTTAGAGCTCGGTCCGTGGGAGCCCCGAAGGACGCCATATTGCATCTTTGTCCCCCTGACATGCAAAGGTGCACTGAGGGATAGCGCCAAAAGTGTCGAGATTCCACCTGGACATGATGGGGTGGAAAATGATGTGAATCATGCAACCAACATTTGAGGACTGAAGGGGCTGGCATGACGACAGAGGATTACTGCTGACCATGTTCGCAACAAAGCATCCTGTCGCGTTAGCCTGAAATGGGGACAAACAAATGAGCATCGACCGCTGACCATATTCGCAATGTGAGAATTTTATCGATTTGTTGTCCAAAACCCTTGGGGGCATTGGCCCGTAACGGTAGGAGAGCCCTTGGGAATTGTATACAGGCCGTTCTTGGGGGTCCCTCTGGGTGTGAAAGGTGATGTATGCCCGAATGGAGGGGAACACGAAGCTTGACAAGTGGAAGGAACTTGATCAAGTTGAATCTGACACTCTTGGTCCTAGACCAGATTACTCTTAATACATGGGTGAACCACTGCAAGGAGTCAATGGAATCAACCTTGAGGGTGATCTAGAGATGGAAGATTCCCAGGGGAAGGGGGCACGGTGCCCAAAACCTTGTATCATACCTACACATCCCCCTCCTGGAGAGGGATAGACCAAGTGGCCTAGGTGACCGGGAGATCAGGAGATCTCCAAGAGGTGGGGCTGGACCCGAATCCTAGACATTCAGGTGGTCCTACGTATCCCATGAGGATGGGAATCAAGCCACACGTAGTTCTCTAGGGTGCATTTTAATGTCGTGCATGACAAGGAATAAGAGGGCTAACTCTCAAGAAGGGGTGTGCGTGGTGCGGCTATTGCAAACCTGACGTGAATGGGGATGTGTTCCTACACTATGCCACGCGGTCCCGTGGTCGGGGTCCTAAAGGCAGGACCAGAGAGGTGAACTTGCTGAACTCAACCTGGACCCAAAGACGAGGGGTCTTGAACGTAGTTCCAGATGAGAATCTTAGTTTATGGTCTTACAGCTCAGACTGTGGGTGGTGACAACTCCCGAGTAAGCACAGATGTCAAACCAATCCCTAAGCCCACGTGAGATAAACTCGGTGTGGGAAAAAAGGGGGGAAGATCCTTATCTCAATATGTGGGGCGTCCACCAAAGGGGAGTCGGCGGAGAGTCTCGAAGGGAACCTTTGATGCAGCTTGTTCTCCCAACGCGCATACGTGCACGGAGGAAAAGTACCAAGAGTTCTGAGACTCTACTTGGACATGATGAAGTGATGAAGGGTGTGAATCGTGTACTCAGCATTGGGCTTAATGGGTTGGCGTGGCGATAGAGGAAAACTGTTAACCATGGTGAAAACACAGTGTCCATATCGTGTTAGCCTGAGGTTTGAACAACAAACGAGCATCGACCGCTGACCATATTCGCAACGCGGGATTTTATCGATTTGTTATCTGAAACCCTCGAGGGCATTGGCCCGTAACGGTAGGAGAGACCTTGGGCGTAGTATCCTTGCCGTTCTTGGGGGTCCCTCCGGGTGTGAGAGATGATGAAAGCCCTGATGCAGGGATACCCAAAGCCTGGAAAGCGGGTGCGGATGTGTCCGAGTAAAGCTTAGCATTCCAGGTAATAAACCAGAGTACTCTTAAGCACATTGGTGAACCTCTGAAAAAGGGATCGACAAAACAGCTCAGTAGGGGGGGAAACATGGTGTGGTCATTACGATACCATCGTGAATGAGGACATAATCCCACACCACACCATATAATCCTCTCATGGAGGAAGGATAAGACAAGGGGCCAGGATGGGATGAGGATTCCCGAGAGATGGAGCTGGATCCGAATCTTGGACATTCAGGTGGTCCTACGTATCCCATGAGTATGGGAATCAAGCCACACGTAGTTCTCCATATGTAGTTTAACATCATACTGGATGAGAAAGGCAGTAATATACCCCTAAACAAGGGAGGTGTGCGGTATGGCGAAGGAGCTGACGTGAATGAGGACGTAGTCCCACACCACACCGTACATTCCTATAAGAGAGGACCTAGATCGTGGCTCGGAAAGGCCAAGGGGCCTGATGGTTAGGCATCAGTCAGGAAGGCCTGACTGGTTTGTAGTTTAACGTCTTACATGAGGACGAGGGTCGGGGACCCGAGAAGGCCTAGGGGCCTGAGGCTGGGCCTCGTAAAGGGAGGGCGTACGACATGGTACATGATCCCGACGTGAATGAGGACATAGTCCCACATCACACCATAGACCCTTATGAGGAATCGAGGCCATGGGCCTGATTGCTTGCACCACCTGGGAGAAGTTTGTCACCTCAGGATGGGGCAGAATGAATCACTGCACTCGATGTCTGGGACATCTTGGGGTGGACCCGAAGATCCAGGACACTGTTGACCATGTTTGAAACACAGCGTTCCTATGGTGACCCGTATGGGAGCAACAAATGAGCGTCTTAGAGCTCGGTCCGTGGGAGCCCCGAAGGACGCCATATTGCATCTTTGTCCCCCTGACATGCAAAGGTGCACTGAGGGATAGCGCCAAAAGTGTCGAGATTCCACCTGGACATGATGGGGTGGAAAATGATGTGAATCATGCAACCAACATTTGAGGACTGAAGGGGCTGGCATGACGACAGAGGATTACTGCTGACCATGTTCGCAACAAAGCATCCTGTCGCGTTAGCCTGAAATGGGGACAAACAAATGAGCATCGACCGCTGACCATATTCGCAATGTGAGAATTTTATCGATTTGTTGTCCAAAACCCTTGGGGGCATTGGCCCGTAACGGTAGGAGAGCCCTTGGGAATTGTATACAGGCCGTTCTCGGGGGTTCCTCTGGGTGTGAAAGGTGATGTATGCCCGAATGGAGGGGAACACGAAGCTTGACAAGTGGAAGGAACTTGATCAAGTTGAATCTGACACTCTTGGTCCTAGACCAGATTACTCTTAATACATGGGTGAACCACTGCAAGGAGTCAATGGAATCAACCTTGAGGGTGATCTAGAGATGGAAGATTCCCAGGGGAAGGGGGCACGGTGCCCAAAACCTTGTATCATACCTACACATCCCCCTCCTGGAGAGGGATAGACCAAGTGGCCTAGGTGACCGGGAGATCAGGAGATCTCCAAGAGGTGGGGCTGGACCCGAATCCTAGACATTCAGGTGGTCCTACGTATCCCATGAGGATGGGAATCAAGCCACACGTAGTTCTCTAGGGTGCATTTTAATGTCGTGCATGACAAGGAATAAGAGGGCTAACTCTCAAGAAGGGGTGTGCGTGGTGCGGCTATTGCAAACCTGACGTGAATGGGGATGTGTTCCTACACTATGCCACGCGGTCCCGTGGTCGGGGTCCTAAAGGCAGGACCAGAGAGGTGAACTTGCTGAACTCAACCTGGACCCAAAGACGAGGGGTCTTGAACGTAGTTCCAGATGAGAATCTTAGTTTATGGTCTTACAGCTCAGACCGTGGGTGGTGACAACTCCCGAGTAAGCACAGATGTCAAACCAATCCCTAAGCCCACGTGAGATAAACTCGGTGTGGGAAAAAAGGGGGGAAGATCCTTATCTCAATATGTGGGGCGTCCACCAAAGGGGAGTCGGCGGAGAGTCTCGAAGGGAACCTTTGATGCAGCTTGTTCTCCCAACGCGCATACGTGCACGGAGGAAAAGTACCAAGAGTTCTGAGACTCTACTTGGACATGATGAAGTGATGAAGGGTGTGAATCGTGTACTCAGCATTGGGCTTAATGGGTTGGCGTGGCGATAGAGGAAAACTGTTAACCATGGTGAAAACACAGTGTCCATATCGTGTTAGCCTGAGGTTTGAACAACAAACGAGCATCGACCGCTGACCATATTCGCAACGCGGGATTTTATCGATTTGTTATCTGAAACCCTCGAGGGCATTGGCCCGTAACGGTAGGAGAGACCTTGGGCGTAGTATCCTTGCCGTTCTTGGGGGTCCCTCCGGGTGTGAGAGATGATGAAAGCCCTGATGCAGGGATACCCAAAGCCTGGAAAGCGGGTGCGGACGTGTCCGAGTAAAGCTTAGCATTCCAGGTAATAAACCAGAGTACTCTTAAGCACATTGGTGAACCTCTGAAAAAGGGATCGACAAAACAGCTCAGTAGGGGGGGAAACATGGTGTGGTCATTACGATACCATCGTGAATGAGGACATAATCCCACACCACACCATATAATCCTCTCATGGAGGAAGGATAAGCCAAGGGGCCAGGATGGGATGAGGATTCCCGAGAGATGGAGCTGGATCCGAATCTTGGACATTCAGGTGGTCCTACGTATCCCATGAGTATGGGAATCAAGCCACACGTAGTTCTCCATATGTAGTTTAACATCATACTGGATGAGAAAGGCAGTAATATACCCCTAAACAAGGGAGGTGTGCGGTATGGCGAAGGAGCTGACGTGAATGAGGACGTAGTCCCACACCACACCGTACATTCCTATAAGAGAGGACCTAGATCGTGGCTCGGAAAGGCCAAGGGGCCTGATGGTTAGGCATCAGTCAGGAAGGCCTGACTGGTTTGTAGTTTAACGTCTTACATGAGGACGAGGGTCGGGGACCCGAGAAGGCCTAGGGGCCTGAGGCTGGGCCTCGTAAAGGGAGGGCGTACGACATGGTACATGATCCCGACGTGAATGAGGACATAGTCCCACATCACACCATAGACCCTTATGAGGAATCGAGGCCATGGGCCTGATTGCTTGCACCACCTGGGAGAAGTTTGTCACCTCAGGATGGGGCAGAATGAATCACTGCACTCGATGTCTGGGACATCTTGGGGTGGACCCGAAGATCCAGGACACTGTTGACCATGTTCGAAACACAGCGTTCCTATGGTGACCCGTATGGGAGCAACAAATGAGCGTCGACCACTGACCAAATTCGCAACGCAGGACTTGTATCGGCTTGTTTCTTGAAAACCCTTGGGGGCGTTGGCCCGTATCGGTAGGAGAGCCCTTGGGCATTGTATCCAGGCCGTTCTTGGGGGTCCCTCCGGGTGTGAAAAATGATGGAATCCCAGTCAAGGAGTGGGTGAAGCATAGATGTATCCATCCACGAAAGGGGAAAACACCTCCAGGGGGGAATGTGCAGTCGGGTCGAGGCTTGCTCGATGCGGGTCAGGGAAAAAGTGTGCACCCTGCCATGTCTTGACCCGGGGGGCATATTTTGGCTTTTGGGCTGGGCCAACGGACGAAATGTCCGGGCGTTCATACATATCTCATAAGGATGAGAATCAAGCCATACGTAGTTCTTGAAGGCCATGCAGTTTAACGTCATGCGGTTAGGACGTGGGAGGATAGAAGAACGGGAGTGGGCACATGGTGCGACCGTTACAATCCTTGTGTGAGAAGGGTTGCATAAGCGGGGCCAAGAAAGCCTACTCCCTGCTACACAAAGATCCTCCAAGAACACTATTCCTAGGAGGAATAGTGGAAGGGAAAAGCTTGGGGCTGGGCTCAAGACGAGGCGTCCGAGCGTTCCTACGTATCTCATAAGGATGAGAATCAAGCCATTCGTAGTTCTAGAAATGCAGTTTAACGTCATGCGGGACGATAAGATGCATCTCATTTGGGGATATGTACAGTACGACGAGCAATCCGACATGAATGAGGACTTAGTCATGCACCATACCGTACAATCCCGCAATAGCATAGATCAGGGAAAACCAGGGGGCCTGAGGCCGGGCCGCGGTCAGGGAGACCTGACCAGCTTGCTGTTTAACGTCTCGCGGTGAAGACGGGGCCGGGGGGCCGAGGAGGCCAAGTGGCCTGAGGCTGAGCCTCGGTCAAGAAGTCCTGACCGGCTTGCAGTTTAATGTCTTTCAGGACGAAGATGTAGTTTATGGTCGTGCAGGACTTTACAGTTTAGAGTCATGTTGGACCGTAACGTGCAGTTTAAGGTCATGCGGGACCATTTCACAGTTTATCATCTTACAGGACGAAGATGCAGTTTAAGGTCGTGCGGGACCATTTTGCAGTTTAGGGTCGTGCAGGACCGTAACGTGCAGTTTAAGTTCATGCGGGACCATTTCACAGTTTATCGTCTTGCAGGACGAAGATGCAGTTTAAGGTCGTGCGGGACCATTTTGCAGTTTAGGGTCGTGCAGGACCCTCTTTGCCCTAGGAAAAGTATCGTTTGAGGAATTTGGCATTGGTTGGAAGGGTTATACGCTCTCCATCTGTGTTCACCAAGGATTATGCTCCATTGGGGTAAACCTTATGGATGATATAAGGCCCTTCCCATTTGGGTTCTAATTTGGGTGGTTTCCTACCGGGAATCATTGGCGCTCGAAGGTCCAGTACCAGGTCGCCCTGTAGAAAAGAGCGAAGACGAACCTTCTTGTCAAAGGCTCTTGCTATCTTGTCCTGATGCCTTTCCAGATTGTACAGGGCACGAAGACGGTTCTCGTCCAGTGCTTCTAATTCAGCCAGACGGATCTCGGCTACCTCATCTGATGTCTGGTGGTCATAAACTGCAGTTCGTAACGACAAAAGCTGGATCTCAATGGGTAGGACGACCTCAGCTCCATACACCAGGGAATATGGGGTCACCTGGGTAGTGTTGCGAGTCGTCGTCCGGTAAGCCCAGAGGGCGTTGGGGAGCTTGTCCGGCCAACTTTTCTTATTCTGACCGACCATCTTCTGTAGAATGTTAGAGAGGGTCTTGTTGAACGCCTCAATCTGTCCATTCACCTACGCGTGGTAGCAGGAGGTATGGTTCGACCGGATGTCGTACTTAGCGTACAATTTCTTCAATTCAGCTGCTCGGAAGTTGGTTCCATTATCGGTGATGATGACGTGAGGTACTCCAAACCGGTGGATAATGTTGGAGCTCACAAAGTCAACGATGGAATGGGCCTTGACCTCTTTGAGCGGAACTGCCTCTGCCCACTTGGAGAAGAAATCTGTAGCAGTCAGGATGAACCTACACTAGCAGACTGTTGCCGGTGGGTACGGTCCTACTACATCAAGTCCCTATACCGCAAATGGCCAAGAGTACATGGTGGGGTGGAGGGGCTCCGGCGGCCGATGCAAGAAGTTGGCGTGTACGTGTCACGCGTGGCATCTCTTGGCATATCCAACACAATCATGGATCATGGAGGGCCAAAAGAACCCTAACCTCCGGATTTTATGGGATAGTTTCGGCCCAGTTTGATGGGCACCACAGGAACCGGCGTGAACCTATTTTATAACTTGAGGTATCTCCCCTCCTTGGATGCAACAGATGAGGACACCATCGAAACTCCTCTTGTAAAGGGTCTGTTCAAGACTGGGGCCGCTTTGGAGGGTAAATTGTAGCGCGCGGCGTCGAATTCGCTCGCGCTCGGCCCGGTCATCCGGGAGGCGACCATTTTAGAGATACTCTACAAAAGGTTCCCTTCAGTCGGTAGTGGCTTCAACCACTGCATCTGACGAACCCTGGACGCCTGACGTGGAGGGTCCGACGGTGAGATGACATACCCGCATGCTATCATGGTCCTCTTGTGTGACGGGGGCAATGACTATCCGGTGGGCCACATGTATGACCAAATCATCTTGCTCGGGTTACGCGAGCGACGCGGCTAAGCCAGCCAGGGCGTCTGCTTGGCCGTTCTGTGACCGTGGGACATGGGTAACCTATGGTCGAGATCGAGAAGAGAACTGGGCCATTAGGCGGAGGGTGTACTCCAGCAACGGTGCGAGCTCCGGCTTCCTGATGACGTAGTCACCATTAACCTGTTTGATTACCAGCTCGGAATCTCCCTTGACATGTAGATGGGGCACATGGATCTCAAGGTCCAGTTCGAGGCCGGTGATGAGAGCTTGGTACTCTACCTCGTTGTTCGTACAGCCTTCTGACAATAAGAAAGAGTATGGCAGGACGGCTTGCGCCGGGGTAATGAAGACAATACCCAGGCCCACTCTGTTGAGCTTGGGATCGTTGAGACTCCTACCGGTGGGGCTCCGGGAGGCACCGTCGAAAAGCATTTTCCAACACGGGACAACATGATCGACTGAGAGGATCGTCTCATCAGGGAAATCCAGGTCCAGGGATTGATCCGCAGAAGTTGGATGGGCAGCTAAAAAGTCTGCCAACGCCTGCCCCTTAATGGCCTTCTGAGGTACAAACCTGATATCGAACTGCTGGAGAATCACTGCCCACCGTGCTAGTCGGCCAGTCAGCATGGGGCAGTTCAGGATGTACTTCAGTGGGTCTACCCGGGAGACCAATTGCACCTCATGGTGTTGCAGGTAATGTCGCAACTTCTGCACAGCGAAGACGAGCGCAATGCATCTCTTTTCGATAAGAGAGTATCTGATCTCCGTATCGAGAAGCATGCGGCTGAGATAATAGAGACTATTCTCAGTACCCTCGTTATTCTTCTGGGCGAGCTGCGCACCGAGGGATCTCTCCATGGCGGTCACATAAAGGACAAGAAGCTTTCCGGAGACGGGTGGCATCAAGACCGGAGGTTGGAGCAGATACTGCTTGATTTCCTCGAAGGCGGTCCGACATTCCTCATCCCATTCATAGGTGGTGCCCTTCTTCATGAGCCAGGAAAAGGGCTTACACTTGCCGGCCAGATTCGCGATGAATCGGCGTATATATGCTAAGTGGCCTTGAAGGCCTCGAAGCTCCCGAATGTTGCTCGGGGGAGGCATCTGGCTGATGGCCTTGATCTTCTCCGGGTCGATCTCAATACCTCAGTATCTGACAACAAAGCCCAGGAACTTCCCGGAGGTGACCCCAAAGACACACTTCAGCGGGTTCATCTTCAGGTGACGGGAACGGAGGAAACCGAACACTTTCTCAAGGTCTTTGAGATGGTCTTGGCGCTGGCATGATTTTACTACGAGGTCATCCACGTAGCATTCCACCAATGTCCTGAGAATCGGTTTGAATATGCGATGCATGGCCCTCTGATAAGTGGAACCTTCATTTTTCAAACCGAATGGCATTACCTGGTAGAAAAAGATACCTTTGGGAGCCCTGAAGGTAGTGGACTCCTCGTCTTCGGGGGTCATCCGGATCTGGTTATACCCAGAATACCCATCCATGAAAGAGAGGGCTTGGAACCCGGCCGTGGCGTCAATCAACAACTCTGTCACCGGGAGTGGGAAGTAATCCTTTGGGCAGTGGCGATTAAGATCACGGAAGTCGATGCAGACTCTGATCTACCCATTCTTCTTCCTGACCGGCACAATGTTGGCAAGCCACTCAGGGTACTGGACCTCCTTGACGAAGTTGGCTTTGATTAGCTTGTCAACTTCGACCTCAACCATAGAACCATGAGAAGGGTGCATCTTCCTGGGAGGCTGCTTAAACCCACGATGTTTTTCCGGGAGGCCCAGACGGTGAACGACCACCTGGGGATCTAGCCCTGGAATCTCGTCGTAACTCCGAGTAAACACATCACGGTGCTGTTTGAGGAAGTCTATGTACTGTTGCCGCTCCTCGAGGGACATGGCTGCACTGATCAATGTGGGTTTCAGATCTACCTCGCTACCAAGGTTCACCTGTACCAGTTCATCAATCGTGGTAGAGACGCCTTCTTCAAAGGCTGGGGGAGCATCCTCCAAGTCTTCCTCCACACCTGTGGGGGGACTTACCGCGATGAAAGATGCTCTTGGGTTATCAAAATCCGAGGGGCAGCTGGTGCCGGCTTGGGCAGCATCGGTCATCACATCGGGAGACTCGCTTGCCATGGAGACCATAGCAATGAAGGCAGTCGACCCTATCCCATCTGGCCTTCGGCCTAAAGGGCCATGTTTGATTATTTCAAAGCAGTGGTGACGTGTCGGCTTGAGTCGGTTAATTCCAGCCCGGCGGAAGAGACACTTATGTCGCACCGCCATTGTCATAATCTTGACGTCCTGGTACCGTACAGGGGTAGGAGATTCCGGGATGACTTGAGCCTGGTTGATGTAGGAGTACGAGGTGATTTTCTGTCATCGCTTGGACTGGGAACATGCCTTCCTTGCGTACCCGAAACAAAAAAACATTGTCCCATGTCGTGGGTCGTGGCCTCCAACCGGTGGATCGGGAGGATGTAGGCGTCATCCATGCTTGCCCAGGGATCACTTGTGACCGGGGCGGGTTCATCCTCGCTTACCAGGATTTTCTTTTCCTTACTTTTGTAATAACCCGCATCCAGATAGCGGGACTCACAAGAAGCGAAAGGGGACGCGTCTCCTTGGAGCACGCCTACTCGACCGTTGAGCGAGTACTTGAGGCAATGGTGATACGACGAAGGGACCGCTGCATGCAGATGGAGCCATGGCCTACCCATCAATGCGTTGTAGGCGGTGTCCTAAGAGACAACCATGAACTCGGTGCTGGAAATTAAGCCACCGAACTGAGTCTTCAGGCGGATGTTGTCGACTGGGGTTTGCTCTGTCCTGTCGTACCCCTGGATCCTGAGGTCAGAGGGAGTTAAATCACCTTCAGACAGACCCAGCTTTCGCAATGTCCGGGTCGGAATTAGATTGATTCTGGAACCTGTGTCGACAAGGAAATGATGACTTCCACACCATTGAAGTGGCCAGTGATATACAGCGTGCGAATGTGCCCCTGTATAGGAGGGTCCTCATCTTCACCGGAGAACGAGATAACCGCCTGACATTCGGCGTTTTCAATCATCTCGGTATGGAAGGCTTCTGCAGCTTCTACCTCCGTCTTGAACTGGAGGTGGCTCCATAGGGCCTCGGCAAGTGCCTCGCGCATTTCAGATGACAGGATAAGGGCCTCAAGGATGGAGATCCTCGCCGGAATTCCGTCCAAGTGCTTCAGAACATCTTACTTTCGTGCCAAACGTGAGCCTCTTCTTACAGGAGGTCGTTCGGCATTTGGAGGCACAGCGGGTCCAGCCGGCTGAACCGCCGATTGGCTAGTACTGGGTACATCTCGCTGCCTACTATTAGAAGCCTGAAGAGTAGTCGCCGGACTGGGATCAGACAGCGGAGGCTGGCCTATAGTCGGGCAAGCCTGACAGTGATACGAACGAGGAATTTCCCCCCGATCCAGTAGCACGAACGACGGTGGAGGTAGAGCCGAGGGTGTTGGACGGGTTTGCACGTGCTGAGATCGGCGCTGAGCCTTCTGCCTGGTCACAGTAGCGTGCACGGCTTGGCCAAAAGTGCCTACTGACGTACCTCGATGACCGGTGCGGTTGCGATTCCGCTAACGTTGACGTCGGCTGGAAACGTTGGGGAGGTCCGCCTGGCCTTCCCCCTCGTCGGGGGTCATATAGGGCTTTACCAACTCCACGGTGTTAACCGAAGCGTACCCTTGGCTGTCGCTCGAGGAGTCATCCACCGCTGGGTGGATTCTAGGAGGAATACCCATTTTAGGGGGCATAAAGTCACCGAGAGTGCGGGATGAAGACGGCACTGGCGGCGTGCACTGATTCTTCTTGCGTCGCCGCTGCTTACCCTTTTGGGAAGAGGTCGACTGTGAAGATGATGTGGAGGCACCAGCTACTTCTTTTGAAGGTTCCGACTGCTTCAGGCGCACCCGGATGATACCATGGGCACAGATGACGGTTTTTCGAGCCATCCAGTCGTCGTATTTATGGGACCCGTGGCTGGGGACCTGCTGCCACTCGCCTTCACTGTCGCTGCCGATCTCTGATCCTGCAAAGACACCTGCCACTTGCGCTGGTGTGGGGCCCAACATAACTATGTTTTTGTTGAGCTGGTCTTGAAGACAGTCTTTAAACACATAGCATTTGCTGAGGGTGTGCCCCAGGATCCGATGATAAGGGAAGTAGTTGGGGTGATCGGTGAGATACGCCTCTGCCAGCCTCCTGTATTCAGGCAGACGCACAATCCCTTGCTCTAGAGCACTTCGAAAATAGCCAGGGACCTGATTTTCGTTGAACGAATAGGTCTGGTACCTTCTTTCCGAATTGGGGGCCCTGGGGGCCTGGCCCTGATGAGGGGCCGGAGGGGCCTGCTGAGGAGGCGGCGCCTGATTATCTCACCTAGGTGGCGGTGGCGCGTTGCGTGGGGGAACCTGTTGGTTCTGAGGCGGTCACTGCTGGGCAGGAGCCTGTGCTTGAGGTGGAGGACCTCTGCGGGGTTACGGGGGTGGTGCCGCCGGCAGCAACTCTAGCTGCCTCGGGGCTTCTATTTGAGCCACCGCGGCGGGTTCAGCCCTGGCGGTCCTCTTGGCTGGGATCATAGGGGGCAACAAACGTGCCTGACTACCCTGTTGTAGGGCTTCCTCGAGGCGCTGAGCCTTATCCGAGAAGTCTCTGAACCCTCCAGGGTAGTTCTGGGTGATCAAGGAGGGTACCAGCTCTGTCTTGACGTTCCCGACACACATCGTAAGTAATTTCTCCTGAGTCAGTGGCATATCGAGGGAATACATAAGTCCCTTCCACCGGGCGATGAAATCTTCAACCCACTCATCAGGCCTTTGCTTTCACTTGAAGAGGTCTGCAATGCTGGTCTTTCGTGTGGTGGAGCTGAACTGGTCTAAGAACTGCCGGCGAAGATCCTCCCAACCGGTCACCGATCCGATAGGGAGCTGGCTGTACCAGACGAATGCATGAACTTCCAATGTCTGTACAAAACATCGGAGCTTGGCGGCTTCTTGCTGAGTCAGGGTCCCCAGCATGGGGCCACACCTGAAGAAAAATGAGCCAAGTGCTACGGCGGGTCCCCTGTCCTGTTAAAAGGCGAGAAAGTGGGGTTCCCAAAACCCAGAGGTGCGGGCATATCATCCACCCACGCGGGATAAGGCTTGCCATCCGGTGGGACCTCCACCTTCCGCGTTTCCAATGCTTCGAGGCGGGCTGTGAGCGCCGCGATAAGATCCTCCGGGTGGGGGTCCTTGTCTTGACAGGGATCCCTAACCACAAGTGCATTGCCAGGTTCTTCAACACGGTAGATGACTTCGGCCGCTCGTGGTTCAACTGGCTGGATGACCTGCGGGGCAACTGGGGGAACCCGGATTGGATTCTTCAGATTGCCCCGTCGCTCGGGGGGTTTTGGCGAGACGTATCGCGCCCTCTTGTCGTACGATCCGGCTTCCGCCCTGTCTGCGGCAGTAGCATGATCAGGGTGGCCCGGAGGCATCTCACCGGGGGGAATTATTCCTGCCCCTGCTACCCCGGCCTGGGATTACCATAGTCGGGTCGCTGCTCTGCGGCGCGTTCAGCCAAGAGTTCGTCAACCAGCCTCTTCTGCTCAGCAAGCTGCTGGCGTAACGTGGCCTTCTAAGGATCCTCGTCCGTTTTCTGCACAGAGGCGGGTGGGTCGGAGTGCTTGACTATTCCGACGTGTTTCTTACCCTTGCCGGTGTTTCAACCGAGTACCAGCGACTCGGTGGGTACGGGGAGACCTAGCAGGTTCCTCTGCTGACGGGTAACTCTCCCTGATGGGTCGAGCAGCGGCAGTACGCCCTCGGGTGGTAAGTCTCCGTCAAGGAATTCAAGCTCATCTTACTTATCCACAACGTCGGCCATGTGGACTGCGACCCCTCTTGAGGGCACGTCCTCGATGTCTCATAACGAATCGGGCTGCCGTCGGATAGGGTCGAAGAGGAGAGCGGCATAGTGTCCCCAACCACGGACTTGCACATGGGGGGTGGCTTCCCTGATGATTCTGCAGAGTGATTTAAGACTCTGAACGCATTTTCTTTGAAGGGCGCTCTGGTGGCCTGGCGACTCAGGGTGTTGGGCCACAAGAAGTGCGGCCGCATCGATCAGGCGGCACTGCTCGCCGATTTCTTCGAAGTGCTCTCGACTTCTGGGGTACACCACCTGTTCATAACGGAGGCGGAAGTGTGTCGCCCATAGGGTTCGACAAAAGCACCCTACTTCTTCAGGGGTAAGAGACTCTGGTATGCGTAAATTCAGTGCCGCCGTCGGCCAGAACTTCTCCGGGAAGTAATCCGCTGCAAGAATACTCTAGAAGATCCTGGGCTCGGACTCAGAGTCTGGCCCTGTGTTGCCCCACTCGTCAACCGGGGGCGGCTGAGGGACCGGTAACGGTACCGAGGCGGATCTCTAGGACAGTAAGCTCGGCGGTGGAGAATACGGCGAACGAACTGACTGGCCGCCGAATTCCGGGCCATCCTCCGAAGAGTGAGGTGACCAGGCCACGATGTCACGATACAACGGGATGATAACCACAGCTTCCGGAACAGGAGCCGTGGCTACCGGCGACAGGTCGTGTCATTGCTCTTCCGTCGTTGGCCCCCAAAATAACTCTCTGTGATCTCTGGTAGAGGTAGAGGGATCTTCTGTTGACAGAGGCGGTGATTGCGTGGCCGAGACCTGCGGAATTCCCAAGATTTCTTCCTCCTAGATGTACCTGCGGGGAGAGAAGGGAATCTGGTGGACCTCAAATTCCGGGAGAATGAGGCTAACGCGTCTGGTTCCTGCCCCAGTCCTTGATACGGAGGAGCGGGGAGAAGGTTACATCGCTGAATCGTAGTCCGCTTCCGAGTCGGAGAAGCGGGCAGGTTTGATCTCCACCTGGGCCTTCCCAGGATTCTTCTTGTGGCGGCGACGACCCGCTTTTCTGCCCCGGGGCGGCTCTTCGGGATAGGGTTGATCCCTATTAGGCAGCCTCAGGGCAGTGCTGGCGCCGTGGTGGAGAGGGCCCCCACTCGAGATAGTCGGGGTGCGAGGGGCACCGGGGCAAATGTCGAAGGGTACAAGGGGAGGACCTCCATGTACAGTACCCATGTGGGCAGGGCCTCTGTTGGAACTGGCAGGAGCATGGGGAGGACCTCCATGGTCGATGCAAGTGGAGAAAAGATGACCTTCACTCCTCGAGTTGCTGGGGCGAGGAGGACCTTCGCCGGTTGCAGAGAGGACGTAGGTAGGGCCCCCACGTTTGAGAAGGACCGGATGGACGGTGCCTTAAGGTTGGTGGTCGGGGGCAGGAGGATAGACTCCATACCCTGTACAGTGGGTGCGAGAAATGCTTCCGCGCTGAGCGTCACTGCCGCGGGGCAGGTCTTCCTTCGGGATGGGGGCAGCACGAGGCATGCCTCCATGATGAACCTCAGAGCGGGGAAGGCCCACGCTCTGTGGAGTAGTGGTACGGGGAGGACCTCCGTACGGGGTGGCATTACCGCGGGTTAGCTCACGGCGATCACCACTTGGGCCTGCAACCTGGAGAGTCAACCCAGCCTTCCTGTGGGGCGGTTGAGGTCTCGATCCTGGATGGGTGAAGGAGTTCCCCTGCTCATTGTATGCAGGGGCTTCACGATGCACGTCGGCGGTGGATCGGGCCACTGTAGCTGTCGACGTTGATGCGCCCGGGCGAGCGTCCTCAGCCCGGGCCCGGCGCTGACATCGGGTCAGGTGAACTGGTGCAGGTGGTGCAGGGACGTAGCCTGCCTGCTCTTCCTACGGGGCCGGACGGCGGCACTGAAGCGGCCGGGCGGAACTCTCACCTGGAGCCCTCGGGTCGGGACCCTGAGCGGGCTGAGACGGACGGCGCCCGCCTCTTCAGCGTAAGGCGAGGAGTCGTCAAGGCGTTCCGGGGACAAACTCCCGAAACGATTGAATGTTGGGGTGGGGAGAAGGGGCTCCCTGCGCGGCCTGTTAGGGCGGCGTTGACGGCGGGGCTTGGAGGCCTTCAGGTCCAGGCGGGCCATATCCCGGGTTGGGATGACCCCTTCTTCCTCGTACCTGCGCACGAGGTTGTTGATCACCCTTCGCTGGATGACCTATGACGGGGAAAGGGGACGTGGGCGCCCCGTATTCCGCGATGTGGCGGCCGTCGTGGCGGTAACGGCGATACGTGGGGCGGCCGTGGCGGTGTTTCCCCTGCCCCTGCATGGGCGAGGAGCGGACGGTGATCGCGTCTCTGTAACAGAAACCTGGTTCCTGGCAAACGAAGGGATCAACTCATCAGTACTGAGAGGAAAAGGATTGACATCCCGTGTCCCAGCATCCTTCCATTCTCCACGTCTGTAATAAGGATCCACGCCAACACGCTGCAGAGCGGAGTGCCCCACGTTCTACTGCCCCGACTTCCGGTGAGATTCACGACAGGCCCGCTATTTGCTTGGCGGGACCAGGCACCAGATATCTGGATCCGGTGACACGTAAATCTACTAGTGTCTCGAATGCTACTAATCTCTATATTGAGGAGAAGAATTTCACGTCGGGTTCACCATTTCTGTTTCCGACGCTTTCGCCGGGGCGGGCGCACACATATTCCTTTCCATCCGCGGAGGAGGACGCGCGATGCTTCTGTTGCCCCGCATTCCCACTTTCCAAAGGCGGGCGGCATTCGCTCCTTATTTAGGGACGTCTGCTCCTTGATCGAAACGGGATGATGGGATGTCAGTTCTTCCTCCTTTGGATTCCTCCTCAGAACTCGTCACCTAGTCCGGGTCTCCCTCATAGATTTAATACGTAGTTCGTGAAACTCTTCCCAGTGCCCTGTTTCCATGGGTGCCGGTTAATTACACTGCTTCTGTCGGGACATTCCAAAGGGTCCAGCCAGGGCAGCAACCTTCAGTCAGGGGAGTAGTCACGTTGAGGCATCAGTAGCGTGTCTGGATGCTGGGGTACCTGGCATGTCTGTCTGTTATCTTTGGTCACAAGGCTTCTCGAGGGCGTGGAAGCCCGAGGCATCCCACATCGAGCGCGGGGAATTGTATGTCATAGACACATATCTGAGGTTTTCCTCAGCTTCTCCTGTTTAACACAGGGTATGCCTCAAGTTTAACGTCCAGTGGAGACGGACCAACCCAACCAGAGCATTAGCTAAGATAGATTGGATTGAGGGATCCTCATTTAAGGGATATCGATACCGGGGCCAGCCCATGGATGGCTGCGAAGAAGAGCATACCGACATGGTCTCACCAGGATAAGACGGTCCGGGAGAGAATCGGGACGGGTGGTAGGTGGATGGATGGAGTGGAGGGGACATGAAATGGGACCATCGCAGAGGCGATAGTGAAGTTGGGCTTGAGCCTTGAAGATGCATCCTACGTATCCCCGTGGCAGGGAATCAAAGTCCACGTAGTTCGGGATGGCGCCAATAAACCGACGTGAAGGTGGCCATGGCCCGATGAGCATTGTCAGCGTACCGACGTGAAAGTGGACCTTGGCCCGATGAGCATCGTCAGCGTACCGACGTGAAAGTAGACCCGTGGGTCCACTAGTGGTGGTCTTGAACCTTAGGAAGGTTTCCTACGTACCATGCCTTGACAAGGATCAATGTCCTCGTAGTTTAGGGGATTGATAGAATATAGTTTAACGTCATGTGGGACAATAGTGAACCCTAACGTGAATGAACGACAGGCGGTGGGTGTCGGCGAACCGACGTAAATGAGGGAACTTGGTCCGATGGGAGTTGGGCTTGAACCTCGGGGAGGCTTCCTACGTACCATTCCTTGACATGAATCAAAGTCCTCGTAGTTCGGATTGGGGAATGCAGTTTACCGTCATGCGGGACGGGGGTGAACCGAAGTGAATGAGGTCGGAACGACCAGACGGTGGGTTTGAACCTCGTAGAGGCTTCCTACGTACCATGTCTTGACATGGATCAAAGACCTCATTGTTCGGGTTAGTCACAACGGCTTTCCATCGGACTGGAATTGCGGTTTAACGTCATGCTAGACGTGAATGGGAATGATGGGTGGGCTTGAACCTCGTGGAGGCTTCCTACGTACCATGCCTTGACATGGATCAAAGTCCACGTAGTTCATATGGGGATTTGTCGGTGGACCAACTTGAATGTGGACCTTGGTCCAATGAGTGGTGGGATTGATCCTTTGGAAGGCTTCCTACGTACCATGCCTTGACATGGATCAAAGACCTCGTTGTTCAGGTGGGTGTGTAGTTTAACGTCATGCAGGACAAGAGGGGCATGCAGTTTAACGTCATGCGGGACGAGGCGTGCTGTTTAACGTCATGCTGGATGGGGAGTGAAACTCGACGTGAATGAACAACCGAGCAATGTGGCTTGAACCTCAAGGAGGCTTCCTACGCACCATGCCATGACATGGATCAAAGTCCCCATAGTTCAAATGGGTTTGTTGGTGAACTGAAGTGAAAGTAGACCCGGGGGTCCACTATTGGTGGGCTTGAACCTCGTGAAGGCTTCCTACGTACCATGCCTTGACATGGATCAAAGTCCTCGTAGTTCGGGTGGAATGTGCAGTTTAACGTCATGCTGGACGGGGATGAGACCCGATGTGGATAAATGATGGGTGGGCTTGAACCTCAAGGAGGCTTCCTACGTACCATTCCTTGACATGGATCAAATTCCTCGTAGTTCTCTAGGGGGGGGGCTCAGGGTCGGTGCTCACTCTAATCCCACGTGAGTCATGCTCGGTGTGAGAAACAAGAGGTTGCAAGGACCTGATGATCACGTCACGAAGGAAACGTCCGTGAGAAGCGAGGAGGGGCTTACGTGTTAGGCAGCCCATGGTGTTGGGACTTACTCCAGGATGGAGGCCCAAAGTGCGACGAAGCGCGGGAAAGAGGGACCTTGGTCCAATGGTTGGAGGAGCCTCGTTCCCTATAACGCCATCCACTAACCTTGGTAGTGGGGAAGTACGGAGATGCAGAGGTGCATCCATCCATTGGGGAACTAGGGTCGCCCTTCTCCTATGAACATACACCACTCCGACAAGGAGGATCTCATCCCATGTGAATGGGTGATTTCATTACCGTGGAGACGAGTGGTGTAAAGAATGTTCGAGTTGGGGGGACCCTTCGTGAGGGGCACGAGGTCGGGTCACAGTTTAACATCATGTGTTGAGGACGTGGTGCTTGGCAGTTTAACGTCCTGCAACTCGGACGAGGTGGGTTCACTCCACACCCCAAGGACTTACATAACCGGTACCCTCTGGTCCTTGGGGAAGGGAAGGTACCAGTACGGCCATTGTTAAGGGGAGTCGTGGAACGAACCATTGAGGGGTCCACGTTAGTGTGGCTATGCGAAAAAGCAATAGCCGTTAGCGTGCCTATGCGAAGAAGCATTAGGCGAAGCAACACTACGGGTGGTATTGTCCATGGGACTTTGAAATCACATCATGCAAACCAGGAGGGTCGCACGGGAAGAGGAATCGCTAAGAAAAGGAGTGTGCTTCGCGAAGTGGAGTGCCTTGGCCTTATCATGGGGCATAGGTGTGATTGGAAGGTGCTTCGCGAAGTGGAACAGTGTTCGCGGAGCACTGCCTCGCGATGAAGGGGTGCCTCACGAAGCAGGGTCCTGCGAAGCAGTGTGCTTCGCGATGTGTAGTGATCATGCCTTACCAAAGGGATCACTAGCATGGGTTGGGTGTCTCGCGAATCATAAATGCTCCGCGGCTGCCCGGGTTCCCTTGGGAATCCCCTTCCTCCGCGAATGCCCTTGAGCTTCGCGAAGGGCATCCCTCTCGGAATAGGGGCTCAAAACGAGACAATGCAGAGGAGTCTCGCGAAGTAGAAGTACCTCGTAGAGCTCATGATTCCCGGGGCAAAGCGTGCTTCGCGATTCGGGAGAGGATAAGCCGAAAGGTCGGATTGTCCGTCCCCGGGACTCAGGGGGAGTCCAGTATTTATAGGGAAGGGGCGTCGTGAAGCAGGGCTCACGCGCCGCCTTCGATGCTTTGCGGCGCGTTCGTGAACGTCAACTTCATCCGCGGAGCATTACCGCCTCTGTATCATCGCGGCGGCTCGCGAATGTCAAATCCGTTCGCGGAGGATTACCTCTTCTGGAGCTTCTCGGCGGCTCGCGAACGTCAAATGCGTTCGTGGAGGATTACCGCCTGTGGAGCTTCGCGGCGGCTCGCGAAAGTCAAATGTGTTCGTGGAGCATTACCGCCTCAGGAGATTCACGGGGCCGCCATGGTCGGGTCACTTCGCGTGGCTGCTTCGCGGTGGTGCTTCGCGTCGGTGCTTCGCGAGGCAGCGCGCCAGCTGTCTTTTTCGTTCCTTTCTTTCGGGCCATATTTTTGGCGCCAACAGGAATCAAACGAATAAATTTATGGGAAAAGGATCAAAATACTAGCGTGTTGGAAGATGTAATTGAGCGTAAGATATTAGGACATAATATGGTTGAAGAAATGGTAGAAATGGTGAAAACCATTCAGAATCACATATAGGTAGAAAAAAGTTGACAAAAGTGTTATGTAAAAAACTATCGCAGAAACCATGAGTTCAAAGATAGACAAATGGTTTTTCTCTACATATCTCCAAAGAAGAAGGTCATGAGATTTGGGAATAAAGGAAATCTATGTCACAGGTACATCATTACCTTAGAGAAACTTGATTGAGTTAGAGATGTGGCCTATCTACTGGAACTTCCACCTACCATGTCTAAAGTACACGATGTCTTCCATGTATCCCTCTTAAACACCCACCAGAACCTACACATGTACTCTTTTTAGAGGTGTTATAGTTATCGGATGATCTTTTATATGAGTAGAAACCAATAAAGTTCTTTTTTCATAGATATAATGTTCTATGATAAAAGGCTACTCATAAGTTAAAAGTGTTGTGGTGGAAACATAAGTATGAAGAGGCAACATGGAAACTAGAAGATGAAATGAAGGAAAATTTCTTTTACCTCTTTATGGATTAGAATGTAAAAATCATTTGAGGGTGAAATTTCATAAGGGGGTAATAATGTAACGACCAAATGTTTTATCACTGGAAATTTCCTTCTTATAATTATGTCATACAATCACATGATTTCACAACACAATGAACTAATAAGTACTATATTACATTTAAACATAATATTGTCACATGTGTGATTTGAATTTCGAAATCAAACATACAAAGATGAGATCCGTAAGATGTTTGGAGTAAAATAATGTAAACATAATATTTGGGGAATTGTAACATACCCATATGAATAGTAATGTTACCCTCATATATACTAATATGACCATTATTAACATTAAATCGTTCAAAATTATAATAACCCCACCCATGAAAGTATGAATAAAATTTAGGCATCTTATAAGTTATAATATGATCATAGTAAAGGTTTTGGTATTTTTTTGTCATAAATAGTTAATTAAAATACATTAATATACTTAAAATAAAATGCATATTCAAAAAAGGTGTTCATAAATTACCAATTTTATTCCTTCTAGTTTTATGTTAATTTTATAAGACCTTATGTTATTTTTGAAAGAATTATTAAATTAGTGATGGTTTTAAAATATTACTTTTTCATATTTATTATGAATTTAATTAATAATAAAACTATTAATATTTATAAAATTATATATTAAAAATAGAGATAATATTTGGAACCTACACGTCGAAAAATTGATATGGTGAATTTTTCAGATTTGTCTAATGTACTTGACTTTTTGATAAATAGTAAAATATTGTAATTTTTCGTATATGTACCTTATAAGAAAAATGGACTATTCATGAAATCATGAGTGATGTAAGAACCCAAATATAAAATTAAAATGAACATATTAATATTTTTGTTCATGGATTCATCACTATTGATTGTCTTATGGAAAAATAATAATGTAATGATAAAAATATTATGAAAACCCTTATCTCATCCACTATAAAAAACACCCAAACCCCATATTCTATTCACTTTTCTCAAGCCTTGTTTTTCCCTAAATTCTTACCAAATATCACCCCAAGATCTTACCCCACGTCCATCAACCCATGGTCTCCTCAAAATACCAAATCCTCTCCCCTTAATATGCTCTCAAGGAAGATTTAATGAAGAGGTAAATTCCATTTTTCTTTTATTTCTTTTTCCTTTTAAGCTCATTTGTTTTCATTTATATCCATACCTCTCCTCATCCAAATTTTATGACATCTTCAGTACATTAAATTTATTGTAATTTTTTTATTATAATTTAATAATTTATTATCATCTCCCCTTTACTCTTCTTCTATACTAGTAGTAAATACACCATCCCATATGTGTTAATTTAATTCATTCAAGGATGATGGGTTTTCAATTTATATTACCATATTATATTATGGTAATGAAACCATTTTTATGATTTAACCAGGCAATTATATATTTATTTTATATTATGTTTTATTATGTAATTATTTTTTGACACATGATGTAAAATAATAACACAAAAAAAAGTTAATTAGGAGAAAAATTGAAAAATTAATTCAAGTGTTTGTCATTAATGTTTTATATAACAATTCAACATAACCATAAGTAAAATAATTAAATTTAAAAATATGTAACCTTATTTATGTTAAATAATAAAATATAACCCTAATTCTAGACAACTATCCCCATTTTACACAATTCTCCATTCGTGAAAATATGTAAATCGTTTCTTGAAACTAAGGAAGAAAACAGACCCGAACAATAAATTTGAACCTCATAACCAATAAAATAGATATAAATGAGCATAAAAAGGATATAAAAAATCATTAACATATATAAGATATTCTGTAATAGTCAATTAATGAACCTAATTTGTTTATTCAGCTCATTAGTATCAAGTGGAGAACACCATCAGTCTTAACGTAAGGGATCCTATCTATTTCACTTTTATACAAGAATATCCTCCATGTTAAGAAATTTTATGTGTAATTAAATGTAATGGTGTATGATTTATCACCTCCCACATATATCCATTATGATTTATAAGTGATGACAAACCTAGTTATCTCTTTTTATCCTTCTTAAGTACCCCTCATACCATGCTGATAAGACGTAAGGGATTCTTCTCGAACCTCCTTTATTCTTTCGGGTTGCCTTACTATACTTTTACCAAAATGAAGTTATATTATATATTTATGTGCATATTATAAATTCTATTTACATGTACAAAATTCAGTTATAATTACCCTTTCATCATTCTATTTCGAGGATATACTTGTTTTAAGTGATTCCCTTCTGAACACTTCCTGATAAAGAAAACAAGTTCTATAGAAACATTCTGAATTCATAACCAATTTCAAGTGATATATATCTTCTGTTTTAAGACAAGATATTATTTACAATATCTTACTTTTTATAATGAAAACCTTCTTTTTTCAATTATTTTTTTTATAAAATAGTACTTCCTTTTATATCTTAAATTTTATTTAGTATTTTTATAAAAAAAAGTACTAAAATGATTTAATTATAATGTTTATAAAATACTTATGTTTACAAGTTGTAACTTATATTTGACATAACTTATCATGATATTTTAATTTTTACCATATGCATGTGCATGAATGATTTAATTCCTTTTTTCTTGGATAATTGTATGATACGACCCTTAATTATGGTTTTTGACTTGATTGTGATACCCATTTCATTCCATGTGTACCCTTATGTTTATGATAGATTGATTATGTTTGAATATTTATATGGAAAACATATTAATGAAAATGATTGTATGATTGTGCCCAGTTAGAGCTCCAATTCATTGGAAAATGTTGAGTCTGATGAGATGTTATGTGTGATGGTCTTGGCGGTTAGCCTTGGCTTGTGGTACCATATGCAACGGTCCTATCGGTTATCCATGAATTGTGATACCATGTGAAACGGCTTTGGTGTAAATAATTTACTCCAAAGAAATTATTTTTTTATATTTTCCAAATTACTATGATTCCATTATTATTTTATTCCAAGTTTATAGGTTATGATTCCTTATGTTACAAGCCTTCTTATATCATTATGTCATGCCTTCTATCCTATGTGTCAATGCTTTTTTCTTATGGTTATTCCCTTACTGTTCTATTTAGAACATACCTTATTTCATGTTATACATAGCTCATCCTATGTAATGTTTGAGCACAATTGAAGTTTGGATATCAATTTGAAGATTAAATAAATACATGTCTTATTTAGTTCTATATATTCAGTTTTTTTATACCTATCCATACAGGACACTAGAATTTATGATTCTTGCATTCAACATTGGTGTATAATTATGCTTAAAATCATTTAATGATATTTGTAAAAGGATAGGGTCTCTATACTTGTGATTTCAAATATATAACATGATAATATATTTTAATCACTTGATATTGTTCTGAACACATATCCCTGAGTTCACAAGAACCACGATACAATATAACATTTAAAACATAATAGATGTATTGTACGGTATTAATAGTATCAATTTAATTTAAAAAAAATATTTTGAAAAAATATTTTTTAACTAATTAAATTAAATTGAATAATTCCTAATTATTTATTTTTAATTTTTTAAGTTAAATGATTTATTTATGTAAAGAAAATATTTTCAAAATATTATATTTTTATACATAATATGTATTTTTATATATTGATCATATGGAATTAAAATTTAATATGATAGTCTTTTTATTAATATGGTTGATATATACACAAAAAATTAAATTTAGGATTTTTTATTTTTATTTTTGTGTTATGATGATTTCATATACATAAATTTCAAACTAGACCTTTAATACGGTAACAAATTCTTGTGAGTACAATATATAATGATGAAAAAGGTAACTAATTAGCAAATTTGGAACTAATAATTCAAAATATTGAATTTGAATTTAAAATTTAATTCATAGTATTATGTAAATTTAATTAAAAATAACAGAAAAACCTTCTAAAAAGACTTTTTTTAGAATAATTCATTTTTATTAAGAAAATATATTAATGATAAAATTAATTATGAAAATAATTCAAAAGAAAATAAACTGATTATTAATTTTATAATATAACTAATATTATATTGTAGCTATTTTAAAACAAAATTGAACATTTTTAATTCATGAAATGAAAATTCAAATTTCAATAAAAAGCAATATTTTTCACTATTGAATGAAAAAATAAATTTTAGTAGAAAAATACCCAAAATTTACACTTAAATAATTTGAATATTATGATTTTAAAAAATTATTAAATTAATAAACTAAATTTTACAAAATTATAAAAAATTGGTTATATTATTTTTTTCACTAAATGTAATAAAAATTAAATTTAAAAAAACATATTTTTAGTGAATAAAATTTATATACTTGAACAATGATTTGAATTTTCCTAATAATTATTCAATGCATTTTAATTATGTACTCTATATATTTTTCATGATTTAGTTAAACATATTGTTGATGCTAGCTAAATGAGAATCGAAAAATAAACAAAGGAGGAAATACCTTAATATGTTTGTTGTAGTCCCTATAAATGTAAAGGAATAAGATTAGGGCCAAGACTCATGGATCAGATGTGCCTCTTGAAGATACGTGTTCTTGTGAACATTATAATGACATTTTATATAGCCCAGAACATTTCTTATCCTGTGTAATATCCTGAAAATTCTATTCAACAAAGTCCATTTGCTCTAGATATAGTACCCCAAACAATAACTAATCACATGAAGATGTAGGATATGAACCTCCATTTCATGGAACATGTCCACCAGTGCACTCCAAAAAAGAATCATAAAGTACTTTAAAAAAGATATATAAATCCAAACAGTGGGATCCTCTAGTGGTCGTAACATCCACCTAACACATCATCTATTGGGAGAGTTATTATCCTTGACAAAAATTCAAGAAAATAAAAATGATTCCCAGCCATTGTAAAATAAACCAAAGAATTGAAATGTAGGTATACGGGATCCTTTCATGGTTGTAAAAGTGACAAGACATAGACATAGTAATCCAAAAGTTACCGTAGGAACCTTGTGACATGTTGAGATCATCTCATGACAGTTTTCTTACACGTCATCCTCATTACATGATGGGCATGTTGTATGTACTGGGGACCAATTCCTCCATTATACTCCATGTGGAAAAACTGATTGAATTTTCCTTTAAATGATCACACAAATCTATAGTAAATTTTATGGTTCAAATGATACATCACCAATATGTAGAGTTATTGTATTTTATAAAACCCATTAAACCACGTGAGATCTGAAAAAATTGTTAGTGAAGAAATGTAAGTTTAATGGTGTGGAAGAAAAATCCTATCACGATGGTAAACACCATGTGACATGACTCGGTATTCCATAAAAAGGCCTCACAAGACCCATTTACAAGCTACATTGATTCCACACAATCTCTTTGATTATCCATCCTTATTTCATGTATTATCATGGATAATACTTTAATGATCAAACAAAAGCCGATCAATAGGTACCATGATCTTTTGAATGCACTTAGACATGTCGATATGACAACATGGTAGACTGTCAACATATCAGCATGGCTGAACAAAACCAAATTAGTTAGAAATAATCCATAAAAGTCATTCAATTATAGTTTGATCCCATGGTCACTGAAAATCCCGAAACACTAACGGAATGACTTATGGTCGAAATTATTGGAGCTCATGATATAAAAACCCTCAACTAACTACGTACTATATTCATTGGATATTAACCACCCAACGAAGAAAATTATTGTTATAGATAGGCCTATAAAAACCCCACACCAACATGAAAAATTCAACACTACCACTAGGATGTAGATGGCATTTCCCTTGTAACCTTGAACCTGTGCTATAGAAGATTTATTAGAGTGGATGATATCATGAATGGGATTTTTTCCATTATGTTAGATCCAGAGAAAATTTTTATAAATCATGAATCATGAATAAGTACCTCACGTGATCACTATATATCAGATAGACTACATGTTGGACATAGGAGGAACATCTAGCACATCTGCTTGATCATGTGAGAATTAAAACAAGTGGACATTGAAAAACTCTATGAAATTTGCAACAAAATGATGGATTATAGACTAAAGGAAGGGATACATAAAACATGACAAATATTCTAATCCTCATGCACTTTTCATGAAACATTTTAGAAATGGTTAAAATCATGAAATGTCCTTTTGATATCTTATCACTCCATTGCTATACCATTTAGATATGGAAAATTCTTCAAGACATTTAAATTCTAGTTGAATGGTTCCCCCAATAATGCCACCATTGCCTTGTTAATCCATATAGAATTTTCCTCCTATCCATGTGATCATCTTTATTAATGCATCCCAACTCATATGGAGGAACTAGTACATATCAAATGAGTCACTCAGTATCATCCATGCATGTCAACTGATTCCAGTGTTTTCCTCCAACCATGTCAAAATATGTCATTTTTCACCCAACAAACATATTTCATTAACTCTCTCTTATGCCATAAATAATGTCAAGAATATTTCCCAATGAAACATGGGTGATCCATCTGGATCATAAGACACCCTCTTCACATGTTAGAAGAGATAAAGTGGAGGCTTCTATAATTAGTCATCCAGGTCATATGATGTCTTCTAGACATGTCATCCTCAATCATGTGATGACCCTTAGAAACACCATTTAGATTATGAAATTTCCTCTAGATAGTTCAACTAGATCATGTGATTTACTTTGGACATGTTAGGAAGAAATTGAATTACATGACAAATAAACTATCAAGGCATGTCAAGAATCCAACAAAATCATATGAGACGGGAATATACGCAAGAAACAATTAGGCATCTCATGACTTCATAACCTTGTACATATTCAGTGTGTGAGCCCCTATAAATAGGTAAACGTTAGTTTTTACTACATAACCAAGGGAACTACAATTCAATTGATTCCTACCATAATAGGGATATGTAGGACTCTCCTTGAGGCTAGAGATCATTATTACAAACCCAAAGGGTAGTCCTAGAAAATAATTACAAGATCCACAATTAATGAAAAAAACTATTTTAAATCTCATCTTTCTCAAACCTAGAATAGATTACAAGGGATTCGGGAGTCCTAATAATCATATTATTCACTTAGGGTAACAACAGTTTGTCAGCCCTGATTTATCAATATATGATGTCTCTTATTCTTAACAAAACTACAATACATATGATCCCTTCCTAAGGATTTATATCAAATATCCATCCACCATAATGTATGCCCACAATATCTCTAACATTTAATCCATTAATACCTAATCATCCCTTTGAGATAATCACTCTACCTCATCTAAAAACAAATTGAGATTTCAACTAAACTACGAGGACTTTTATTCCATCTAGAACAAGGATATATATGATGCATTCCTAAGACTTAATATCGATCTCAAATGGGAATCCATAATATTGTATGTCCCATAATGTCTCTAACATCTCAACCAATGGGACCCAATCATTCCCATGGGATGATAACTCCACCTCATCTATCAACGGATTGAGAATTCAACTAGACTATAATGACTTTGATTCCTTATATATCCATTATATGTAGGATGGATTCTTATGGTCTATGCTCAATTGGATATTCTAGTACAAAATTCTCACATCCTTATGAAATGAGGGTGATCACTTTCTAAACATTGTTTCTCACACCGATCATTGATAACATTGGTTTAAGGAGTTTAAAAGAACAGATTATTGGAATCATGGATCACAACAATCCATAGAAATATCATCATGAAAGCCCCAAAGAGTGGAATGATATAAACCTCCCACATATGAGTAAATATATCGAGTTGATGGTCCCATGGTCCTGATCAAGCTATTAATACATTGACTCCTGTTAGAACTAGATACATAGGATGTAACCTAGAGACTTGACTCATATAACATGGGCCTAAGTGCCGAAAAATATTTTCTTTTCACGTGATGATAAAATTCATGGGTTTTAATGAACTATGTGTATTTTTATTCTTGTAATGAACATGATATGTATGACCCCTCATAATTCCCAAATCCAATCCTCATAAAATGTACTACCTACCATCACAGAAAAAAATTAAAATTGTACGGTTATGTGGATTCCAAATATAGATTATAATTCATTACTGGAAAGAGATGAAGAACCTCAGATAAATAGAAATGTTTTGAAAAATAGAATCACCATCACCTATTTACAAACAATACTAATAATATAATAACTTTATTAGGGTAATTTCTCTTGTGTCATGATTTGTAATAAATTCACAGTTATATCATAAATTTATAATATAGCCCTACAGTAGGTATAAATTTTCCCAAAAAAGGGTGAAATGAGCCGAAACACCTATCCTCTAGAACAATTTGAGACCCCAAGTGTGATTGGGTATGAAACACTAGCTGACCACCTACTATGGGAAAGCATTTTCGTACCCTATTATAAATTGGGGATCTATTGGAAGTTCCTAACAATAATGAAAATGATGAACTAATGTTAATGGTTGTAAAACAACTAACCCCACCCCCCTACTATGAACAATTTAGAAAAACTGAACCCACCTTAAAAAGGGTTCCCATATGTCTCCATCCCATCAAAACAAAAAAAAATTGAACGCAACATGAATCTCTAAAATTAATAAGGATTACATTATTATTCATCAATACTTTTTATTCACACTAAAAACAATTAAAAATGTTCAACCATATATGAATCTCTCAAATAAAAAATAATCTATTAATCGTATGCCCAACCGTGTTGTATTTCTTATCCAGTACAACCAAATTTTATAAGCATGAAATAAATTTAAAAGATGATGCTTTGTAATTAAGGATACCATGAATAAGTCCATCAACTCTTTGAAAAGTATTAGAAAGAAAAATAGTTGGATATGGAAGAAATTGACAATTGTGTTAACCATGAATATCTTATTAATCATATCATGAATACAATATTACTCATATTGGTGACCTTGTTCCTTTTTAACTGCATGAATACAGATAATTGTAACATAAGAAACATCTTGATCATAGATAATGGCATCTTCCAGTGATCATTTCTATAAATTGATTATGGATTCAACCCCTATGGGTTGCAAAATGATCTCACATATTTTAATTCATAAACATCTGATGGATAACACAATGGGTTTGGAGTACTATTGATGTGGTATAACCCCGACCCTCGAAGCTAACCATGATGGACTCTATGTATAGAATCCAATGAGTTTGCATCATCTAGGGAAAGATTTTTCTACATTAGTGGCCCTTGTTGAAACAAAAAAAATCCTCTCCAAGATCTTATCCCCAATGAAAGAAAATATCCACCTTCAATATTTGATGAAGGTGGACTAGGGTGTCAAATACAACTACAATCTAGTTTAAGGGACACTGAGAAGGTCTCCCTCTAAATTCCATGACCAATATTATCGCACCGGTTTCAATCAATCATGTGATGAAAATACCACACCACACACTTCCACCTCTAACACCCATGAATGGGATGAAATGAAGACACATCAGGAGAGGATTTTACTAGATTTCCAAAAGTGGGATCATACACCCACCCCCCACTAATTACATCTACCTTCAAATCATAGAAATGACTAGTGTGCATGTTATTATCCCTAATCACTCATAACAAGTGTTGATGTGTATTACAACAACATGCCTGATGGAGGTGCATATCCCTACCCAATGTTTGAATTCCATTAGAAAATTATTCTTTCACAAGGAGGAATGATGTGGGATCAAAACCACACTTAACTCAAAGATGTTTCCATGTATGTAGTGGAGAAAAAAATGTGTTTGATTATATCCCTATGCACACTATTAAAAAATTCCATTATATTTTAGTAACAACTGAAGATATCTATTGGCATATTTTGACTCTAGTATTCATTCAGTGATATGGGCATGATCCTATGTCTACAGTAAGGATAGATCAACACTATAAACCTTATGAACAATTGTATGACCTGGAGAAATCGCACATGATTTATCCCATCCTAGAAGATTATCTAAATATTATGATAAAGGATGAGTAACCAGGAAAGGATAATATTACATTTTAAAATGGGACTTACTAGGTGAGTGAAATAAAATCTTTTGGGAAGGAGAAAATTCTTTTTGGAAAAGTATAGGTAAATACTTTATAATCTTATGATCAGTCTCATTTCCCAATTCTAGATGGGGCTCACCATGTGAGATGGGAACATTCCATAGGACATACTCATATTAATATCATAGTAGACTAGTAAAATACCCAAAAGGCCATGTATTGGGAATATATTATTGTTGTATCCATAGATAACAATGTGAGAATGGAATACTTGTCAGGACATGCACATATTCTTATCAATGAATCTACCAGGAATATTCCATAAGATCACGAATACCATGTGGATATTCATACTTTTTTTGATGAATGACTACACATGCATCCTTTAGAGGAAACATACGAGGAGGCTCATATCCCTTATCACATTCAAGAGGTTAATCGGCATATTTCGATGGGGAATGATTATTTTGACCAGCCTCATACTCTAGTCCCAACCAAATGATCACCAAGTGAGAAAGGAACAAGCCTCAAGGTAGGCTTGTATCCCTTCCATGAAAGGAAAGTGGACTATTCTAGAGGATATAGATCATGCTCATATTCCCATGCTGATTAAGGATCACCAAGTTATAATGTAACAAGCCTCAGGATAATCAAAAATTACTATCAATAATGAGATAACTCATTGGAATATTCAATTAGCTTATCTGATGTGGGATCATATTCCGGAATCATGAGACAATTATCAACTATTTCTAGAAATATTCCAATGGTAGGTTTATATTCCCAAAACGTTCCAAAAGGACCGTCTGTATATTCTGAACAAGAAGTATGATTAGAACCATATTAATAATCTCATCAATACCAGTATCATTTTGGATGATTGAGAAACATTCTCAAAATCCCAAGGGTATTCCAACATATCAACCAAATAATTATATGATCATTAACAAGGTATTACTCTTTGTGGTATTGTGGAAATGGATTTTAGGTAATCTACTCTAGACATCCAATATAGTCAACTTCTTTATAGATATATCTCTCACTGTCAATGAAATCTTCCCTTTATCCAAACCCATTCATATAGATAGGTGTCTAAAACTCATAAAACATTGATTAGATTGGTGTTCAAATCATCAGGTTCAAACCACATATAATTCACCATCAAAATCTAGAAACACTCCACTCGGGTTAGTAGGAAACATCAATAAGCATATAATTTTTTCATCCTTTATGGAGGCATGTAGTTATTATAAATAAGAGGCCAAAATTGATATATAGAGAGAATAATCTGAGAACAACCTCCCCATCATGTTCTCACCCCTCTCTAGTTATGAATATGAAGTCCATATACGATTGAAAAGGATGAAATTTCCTTATATATACCAAAATATATGAGAAACTCTTTCGAAAATAAATTATAGATATCCCCCTATATCAAATATGAGTATCACCTTTATCTCATGAATAATATTTGTTGTCAGCTTCATATAGTTTCTTTTTTCATATCCCAGAACCCAGGAGTGGAAGAGCATGACATGCTCCTATAATGTGTTTCTAATCTCATCATTTATACTCTCTAAAGACTGATATCCTGAGTGTCTCTAGATTTATTCATTTTATGAAATGTGAAATATAATGAATTTTACATCACTATAGCCCTATAATAGAAAAAACCCATTAGATATGACATCTTGTAAAGTCATAGCCTCTCGTGAAATTAGAGGGATGGGTAAAAAGGGAGCCAGTTGGTCACTAAAATATAAATGCATGCATAAAAAATTCATTGAAAGCATTCACAGAGGAATAGGATATCCAACAATACATCAAACTGGGCCCCTGAAAATAATGAGATTCCATTTCAGATACGGAGACCATACTTGTGATCAATTGGAAAACTTTTCGTAAATAATGGGTCTCATCATGATAACCCATCGCACCCAAATCCTATGTGATCACAACTACCCCACATCAAAAGGGTTATTGTAGTAGCGTCCATAGTATCCGTCTAGGAGAAGACCCAGACCACCAGACCTTTGGAATATCAACCAAAGTCTCCATCCATTTTACCATCAATTACAGTGATGATTAAAAAAATACTAACTGACTATAAAACAACCCATCCCACTAGGATGGGGGTATATATATCTCAACCACCATCATCATGTTAATAATATCCTAAAAGGGTCCTGTGGAAATCAATGGTCGTTCCCGATAAACCACACCTTGATGGCCATGGGGAATTTATGTCTCACTTTTCATCCTAGGTGTCATCCAATACCTGAATAAAATCAGTGTGTCCTCACCAATAAGAACAACCAAGGAAAAATGTGTCCCTAAATAACCCCCATCCTATAGGGATGGACGATTTTGCATCATCATCAACACCATAGATGAAATAATTCATCTCCGAGATGGGAGTTCAAAACCAATAGTCAGAATCCCATCAATTTCTCCAACCACAAAACAGACCTATTCAATTTGGGGCCTACATAGAAATAAATACAAGAAACTCCCTCAAGGTCATTCTTCATTGACTAAGACATTAGGAATGTATGCAGATGTGAATCAGACCCTACTAGGGTTGAAAATAGAACATCCCAATATAGCCATCATTTTAAATTACTACCCTGATGAATGCAGCGTAAAATCAACCTATTGTTGCAAAAGTTATGGAACAACCACTATTACATGATACAACTATGAAAATTTCTTCAGTGTCAGATTGAATGATATAATTGATAAATATGTCACTTAATAAATATCAAACACAAAAAATATACCATTGATTAGGTTGATGTAGATGTATTAAATGAGGTTGCATACACCAGTGACTATAGAAGGATCCAAATCACGGAACCTCCAAAAAGACAGTTTCCATCTATATGGAGGAATACAACAAAATAAAAATGAAAATCTATATCTGCATCCCATCACAACCCATAAATTTTGACGTTCATCTATATTGGATCAATTTTCATAATATGAAAATTAAATAAAACTCTTATAAAACTAATAAAAGAGCTAATAAAAGGAAATACTCTATCCGGTTATCATGTTCATGTGGGGATAAATATTATCAACCCCATAGAGAATCTATTAGTAAGTGAAGTATATAAGAATATGAATTTCTTCATATCTTGGTCACCGAACAACATAAATGATGAAGTAAAAAATGATATTGACTTCCCTATTATGCAATGAAACCCTCTCCTTCATTATGGTAATCATCCAGTCTTAGGAAAAATTTTGGATCAATGTAAAATGAATGTAGGGCCACATAATTGACCCCGAACCAGCTCCATGTGGACATTAGGTAGCTTAGAAAACATTACACCCAGAGATTCTTAACATCATAATGTCACTCACTACTCGAATGGAAGTCTTCTAAAGGAGGCACACACTTGTGAAACCTACCTTGAAACCATATCCCGAATGGGTGGATGAATCTTTTCCCCAACCAATATTGTTAATTTGACCATATATACACTTTATGGTGTAGGATATCCTAAATAGTATATCACAAACATCATATCCTGATGTGGGATGATGATGGGGCCTTGATATCAATAGGAGGCGACCAAGATGAGGTGTTTTGTATAGAGGTGTGACGTTAATTTGTTTAGTAAATTAGTTTTCAACTAAGATCTATTTTAGGATACGAAGACCCTCTTTCTAAATTACTTTACTAGGTCATCTACACACTATCAAAAATGACAATCTTCGACCTGCATAATTGAATGCAATGTGAATATGATAGGTTCTCGGACTTTATACCCAGATGGAAAGGATTAACCAATTAAGTCAGAACCCATCTATCATAGAAGAAACTAATAGAATGCTATGAGGAAAATCTCTAGGATGAGATGTACTCACTTATGAACCAAATGAATCTCTTATGTGGGTTTGCTGAGTCTACTGAAATTCCTCAATGTCTTTAGTATTCCATTCATTGAGTATTTTTCAAATCATGAATCATGCTCACATCATATGGGGAAATGATAAGAAATGTGGAATCCATAACCATCACTCTCATGATAGTGGCTACAAACATCCAATCACCAAGGTATGTCCCAAACCACTTGAAACCTCCTATCGAGTGGCGGGGACTACAAAATAATCCTCAACAGGTTGTGTCAAGAAATCAGGGTTGACTGAGATTTGATGAATGGATTAATAATTCATACTCCTTAAAAAATTAACATTTATAGAGTCATTTAATGGCATACATGGACATCAAGCATCTCAATATATAGCATCCCAAGAATCTTGATGATGTCAACCTCACTGGCCGCCTTCAGTAATACTCTTTAAAAAGAATTTTGGGTAATAATATTCAGGACTACTTCATCTTAAAAGATGTACATTAAGGAATGGTCATTTCTAGATAGGTGGTTTTAGATAACCCCTCATAATGGGTGGAATTAATAATAATTGACTAGTTATAAGAATAACATGAATGAAAAAATTCTTATCTAGGAATGTATGAATGTTTTACAACTGAATGAATCAAAAAATGGATAACTGATTCCATGAAACCTTGAGAGATGAGCTAAAAAGACCCAAAATAGATCCAACACCTAAGAAAAAGACATATGATAAGTCTCTCCTTTGTTGGAATAACCACTAATAGTATGAAGAAATATAATAGGTGGAATCATATTATGCTCCGACTCATGCTCTGACTCCTGTGTATTGCTACCCTGCAATATCTACAACATGGACACAACCGCACAAAATAGAACCCTCATCTCTCAAATGAGTCATCATTATTTTTCAATGTGATTAAATTATAATAATGTTTCTATAATGATGAATATTCCATAGAATATGTGTTCTCTTATTATAAATAGGGAATGTGAGGTTATAGGTGCATGATATGAGGAAACATTGGACAATGCTTATGTTATAAAATACAATATTTTAGTCACCAATCCATAGAGAACATATATGTAGTTGACAAATATGGGTAAAAACTCTATAAGTCCCAATATTACTATGGATATTTCCACGAACCCTCCAACAGTTACCCATGCCCAGTTGATTTTCATTACCTCTTTGTGAGGGTTTTATTTTCATATCATTACAACTAATTTGTATGGCTTCTGTGACTCGTACCATTGGAAGAAGATGCTCTCATTACCACTACACTAGCACGAGGTCTTTCCACCACCAGTTCATTGATTCCTATTCCAACAATCGAGGAGAAAACACACAGTAGGATGTGTGGAAGTCTAGTATAAAATTATAACATTATGAAATATCTGGTGGTTTCCAAAAAAATCCTCTTAATTCATGATGCCCAAAATATTTCAAAAGAACTCAAGGATACCATCATTGAAACCCTACATATCCCATTGGAGTTTAATATACAATTCATTGTAGTCTCCGTCTATTGAGGGGAGACCATTCCTTCAGAATGCCATGTAACCATCATGATCACTGACTTAGATCATGATGAGGTCACCCTATGACACATCATACCCCAATATGATTCTGGTAGACCTAATAATGTTGATATATGAAGGTATCATATTGGAAATGCCTCTTGGATCAATCTCAACCCAATTTGAATAGTATAATGTTTCGGATATCGAAAAGGGGACCTATCTTCCATAAGGGAGAACATTTAAGGGCATGATAATCATGGATAATTTACTATTAGGACGATGAAACTGAAAAAATAGTTCAGGGATATCAAATATTACACTGAGCTTATGGTCATCATGAAGGACACTGAATACAATTTCTTGCCCCAAAGGACTAGTCACTATAACAACATGGTGGTACCATCAACATTCAATCATTGTTTGTAATTCCCATTCAATGGGATGGTCAATATAATACACGGTGATGGAACCCCCATCCATAAATGAGAAGCCACATTTGATAAAGAATTGTTTAAAAAGGGGGAGCCAAATAACCAGTGGTGGATGTTTATATACAGGTATAAGCCCCCAATAGCTTGGGGAATTACCTTGAAAAAATCCTGAATTATGATCCATAATGAATATGTATTACCCATAAATATATTTTATGTGATAGGCCTAGCCCGATATTTTCATGCCCATGTTGTCCCTAGAGATTGTTTAAAAGACAACCATATCCTGTATCTATCTACAAATACTTTGACAATAAGGGATTATAATGTCTCTTATTATATCATATTTCACCACAATCGGGAGAGATAATCCCATATATTTCCATCTTTATCTAAAACTATGTCTTCATAATCATATTTTAATGAAGATGAGGATGACCTCATGAACGCCATGCACTCATTTGAGGAATTAGTCTCCAACACCATCAATGAGATCAAGTAGTTAAATATAGGAATATAAGAATGTTTGAGACCTACTTTTATTAGTTCCTCTATTCCCTTAAAATAGATAGAGATGTACATTTCATTTTTAACTATTCATAGATAAATTTTCTCTTAGAACAATACATAATTCTCCTGACTGAATCTAGATATGGCTACACACTATCTCAGTATAATTGATGAGCATCGAGGCTTCAAGAAGGTAACTATGTGGATTCACCCCTCTCATTCAACCAATGTAAAGGTGGATGTCGAGATATTTAAAAAATACAAAATTTTCCATGAAGTAAAATACCAAAGATTTATCATCAACATCATCCATGTCAAGAAAAAAATTTGATCTTTAGGGACTATATCCATTTCAGAGACCCCAGTCTACATTTCCCAAAAGATGATTTCCCATTACTAATCATAAAACTATTGGTAAATGAAACTTATGGAATATACTCCCATTCCATAATGTATCAGTAATCATTGAATAATAAAATAAATATGGCCCCTAATGATGAGAAATCAACTTCCTTCAGAGAGAATGAGTATATGTTTCTCTATCAGGTCAACCCCTTTAGTATAATGAACATTGGTCCTACATATCAGTTCACCATACATCAAATATTTATGTTGTACATTGGGAGAATAGATGAATTCTATGTCAATAACCTGGTGTACAAATTATGAAAATTATACGATCACTTCACCAATATTAAAATCATATTCGATAAGATATGATAGCAATGTCTAATGAGGATTCCAAAAAAAATGTGACTTCGGGTAAACATCTGGGATGTTTTTTGGATTTGTGGTAAGACACCATGACATATAGGTTGACCCAGAGAATACTAGTGATGTTGTAGCAATTTCACCTCTAAAAATATCATTGAACATAGGGGGATCCATTGTAACCACTCATAAATTCAATGATTTATAGACTATCTGGTTAGAAAATCTCCCCCCTTGTCCAGTAAAATGGGTAATAGAATCACCTATCAATTAGATGATGATTTAAAAGAATATTTTGATTTAATCTAGAATTATTTACTATATCTACTCATTTTGAGGACCACTATTGAATGATTAATACTCATCTTATATGTGGATTCCATCGACTGATCATTGGGTTCCCTCATCCCACCAAAAAAATGTAGGGAGTCATAATAGTCTATACTACCTTGGGTGAAAATTCGAAGATATGAAGACATGATACTATGAGGTCGAGAATTACTTCTATGCACTCATATTTAAAGTGAAAAAGATATATCATTACATGTTTCACCATGAAGTCCATCTGGTCTGTCGATCGATCTGATCTTGTACATACGTGGGCATCCTATGTTTAATGGGATCTTGTTCTTATGGATTTTTATTCTAAAATAATATGAAATTATATTTTTATCGCATAATTTAGTGAAAGGGAAGTACCTTGGTTATTTTCGTATAGTAAATCCTACAACAAAAAATAAATTTGTGGACACCAATCCCCTTGTGAAAGAGTCTTCTAATCCATTACACACCCCATTCATAGGAGATGTATTTTCATTTTTCATTCCATTGCTCTATTAATAAAAAGATAGAAAAACCAAAACTTAGTTGGGTTGTATTAGGGATTATATCTATCTCACTAAACAAATAATGTTTTCCATACTCTATTTTATATATAAATGATGCATGTAGGATGAGGAATAATACTAAGCCCTCATCACAAGGTCGGAACTAGACCTAAAACTATAAATAATCTTCCTAAATATAAAAGGGGATACTGAGGTAGTGATAAAGAAAATCATTGGTGAATATTCTACCAAAAACATATAACTGGGCCCTCTCACTAGCTATGTCAGGGGACCGATGCCAGTATTTCTTTTTGAGACCATGTTGAATCATGTTTGTTGATCCCAAAATTATTATGCAGATGCATTGGATAATGCAGCCATAGTCTATGTCGATGTTGATTTAAACGAAGAAATATTACATATCACACATTGAATAATGGTCTCATAGATCATCAGATGTGATATTAATGAAATCAATCTGATCAACACTTCCCCAGAGTGTGATGAGCCAATGAGCACCCCAAGATGGATGGATCTGAAAATCAGTAATCCATAAAATGGGAACCACCTAAATATTTTCCAAGAAGGGGTCAAATTCAGAACCGAGAAACAACATTTACCCTGAATAGTTGTATAAATGAGAAAAAAAACCTCTACAAGAATTGAGTTTATATAATACTCATCAGATTTAGAGTATATTCATAGATTCTCAGCATCATGGAGGACGTCTATGAAAGAAAAATCAATCTAAGATCAGGCTCTCCCACTAGTTCAATAGGATGTACATTATGAGGAAACCATTATACAAACTATGTATAGAACACCATGAAATGACATTCATGAAATGTCATAGAAAACATTATACATCATCCCCTAAAATTCTTATATATAATGAAATATTCTTGTCCATTTTCCATTTATGGAATCGATATTTTGGGGACATATCCCATTGCCATAGATAAGTTGTTCAATCACATCAATACTTATACCTAATTATTCTCGAAATGGTCTATGGAAATACAACTCAATTAAGCCAGGGTTAAAAACCATATGAGATTCATAAAGTCCTATATCACCACCAAATGTGATTTACCTCTCACAATATTGATATACACAAACAAAACTTTTATTCTATTGATATAATTAAAATTTATGAGGATAACATTATAAAGTCCAATCACTATTCTCACTATCACACCATTCAAAATGGACAGATAGAGGATTTAAAATAGGCTCGTTCAAAAATACTCTAAAAGATTGTGAATAAGGATACAATGTTATTGTTGTACAAGATCATCCAGTATTTATACTCCTACTATACCACCATGATTACTACTATATAATAAAATCCATACTCATTGGTGTACATGACCAAGGAAGTGTTTCCCATAGAATTCCATCTACCTTCACTCCAAATATCCATTTGTGGACAACTCTAAAATTATGTGAAATCCAAAAAAAGTAAAGAGATGAATTAGGGGAAGGTCGATGAAAATAGGTTGAACACATTGTAAAACTGTGAATTACATCAAAATCAGACCATGCGATCCTTTATAAAGAAGGTTATCATTTGTTCATTCCCCTAAGGAAAATCAGTGTTGACTCTTAGGACCCCAATGATTCCAGGAAAGAGGCCTCCAAATATAAAACCCAAAATGGAGAGTTCTTACATCATACATATTTTCTATTATAATGAGGTGTACACATTGTCCATTATAGATGGGGAGCATGTCACACCACCCACAAATATGAGTTTTGTAATGAAATAATTTTCATAGCTATTACAATGAATATATTGTCCGGATCTCAAGGTTTTTTACTATAAAATGTTTATCCTAGTAGTAAGACATTAAAATGTACAACATCTCTCATTGTGGTAGAAATACATTAAAAGTTATGTCATCTCCTATCCTGGAACCATGAAAATTAAATTGAAAATCTCTCATTTCCTAACAAAATTACACTAAACAATATGGATCATTTCTGCATCGAATTATATTCAACTACATTGTAAGAACCATATAACTAATTATTCACCACACAAAAGACATATCTGTGTGAAAGAAGTATGAAATGTCCACATTACCATGTGAGAGTTATATCCAAATAGGGGATATCTTCATAAAATAACTACAAGTGAAATGATTACTATCCTCAAAATATACACAGGGATTTCCAAACCACTAGTCCTTCACATAGCCACAATCTACATTTTTGTTCACATTGAGTCACACACATCCTTATAGCATGAACATAAATATCTTAGATGATGTCTTTACTGCACGACATTAAACATCCCAGAATCGAAGGACTATGTATGGATTTATTAGATTTTTATTAAGATATATAGGGACTCCAAGTTCCAATATCTTACTCTAGCCACCACATAATTCAATATAACCTTATATTATCCTTAATCGCTTCTTCATGGTGTGATGTCTCTTTCAATCGATGTTTCTCACACCGAGCATAGAGTATGTGATCTTGGGAACTTCCATAAGGGATTATTCATAAAGACAAGGAATATCACCCCATGATAGGGTTATCATGGTCTTGAATGAAATACCCTAAAATGGAATACCATGAGTCCTGACTATATGATGTTAAACTTCATGGTTTATGTCCCTTTAATGTCGTAAAACTACACATTCATGTGGACCTCACCTTATAAAAACACTATTACTTGTGAATTGTCTCAAACCACACCTAAATTTAATGAACAATTTGTGGAATGATTAATATTACTGTGGGATATGTAGTGACACTCGGGTTTTATCCCTGGTTCTATTTGTAAAACCAAATTTCACATCGGGAGGCCAATGTATTTACTACATGATGATAGAATACACAGTTCTTTAAGAACAACATGTTGATTGATTCTTATCATCCCATGACATGTAGTAATTCCTGGACCACCATTATTATCCCCATATAACAACAATCAATAGAAGAAATTCCCACCTCCATGAAAAGGATAAACCTGTGTATAGATTTTCCTGTTCAAGAACTACATGTGTCATAGTTCTTATAATCACAATATACATAGATACACCTAGATCTTCAATCCCATGGCCAAATATAACAATTGAAAAAATATTTTTTCCCTACCATTGTGGAGGATGATCCATAAAATACCATTTTTTTCTACATACATGTAAGATATATGTATTCCATAGTTGGGCATAAAATATATCTTGCATATTTTTCCATTTCAGATCCCACATCCTTACCACATAATGTCAAACTATAAAGAAAATATCTTGTTTTCATGACATTATAACATCACAAAAAAATATCCATATCATGCGGTGATAAATAGCATGTAACATGTCCTAATGGCATGAAATTAAATTTCATGGATGAATATATGTGCCCACTACATGTTGATAAAATCTAAAGATAATAAGCTATGATTCATCTTTTTTTAATAGATGATGAGATCCTTACCGCAGTCAGCCAGAGTGTGGGGGGCTTCCACAATCATTTAATCAACTTAATCCATAAATAACACTTAATTTCTTAATAACCTCATGTTCCCAATGATCTTAGATGGACCATAGAATGGATATATGTATTTAGGTGACCCTTTTTTTGAAAATTAATGCCTGCTTATTTATCATGATTATGTGCCAATAGTCTTCATCCTAATGTTCCACTCATCAAAAATGGTTTTCGGTTTCTTGTAAACCATGACATCACTATGGAAGAGAGAAACCCCATAGTGTGTTCTTATCCATTCCTAATATTATGTTACCATATCATTACTCATGTCTATAGATCCTCAATCCATGATTTATAATATTCTCTTCTACAACTCAAAAGGATGTCGGGATAGATATAATACTCGGTATCCTAATTAGTTTCTTGTGTAACAATCCCTAAATTAGGACCTTGTGCATCATGCCCTTAATTTTCCTTCAGTTTTTTAAATGTTTAATGAACATAATCTCTAGACTATAATGGCACAAACAACGAGACCTTAAATTACTAATGAATGAGACAGAAAACATTTTAGGTTGAAAACCCATAAAGGGAATACCGTGAAAAATTAAAGTCTTCTCTCCCTAAACTCATCACCTATAGAGTCTATGAAAAATTTGGGTGAAAATAAATAAGGCACATAGATCATCATTCCTACCATGTAGCCCTAATAAAATCCAATCTATTATCAGTAGACATCCAATTCATTAAAATTACAGGGTTATGATTTTTTTCATCGTCATACCGCAGGAATATATCTAGTAGGCGATGACACAACATTTAGTGTGTTCAAACCATTCCTAGATATTACACTTCCAAAAAAATCTCACTTCATTATTTTAGTGCCTACGATCGCAAGAATCATCCATAACCCATAAAAATGATAATCATATTAAGGAGACCCTTTTATTATATATGCATGTATGCTTATGGCTCATGCATATGTGCCTATATCGTCAACCAAAGGTATCAGAATATAAAAAGGGATATCAAATAATTATGACCCCTAATATCACATTAGATGAAAACTTCACCTCAATTTTTTTTTGAAATTCCTGGAATGATTTTCCTATATCATCCTCTTGAATAGAGCACATTAGATCATGATTTATAATCCTTACCTCATACTATCCTAGAGGATTAAACATCCATGATGTTATAGTACCATGTTTTATACCTTATCTCAATATAAGAATAAAAAAATAATTCCTAAAACATTGATGGATACAACCTTGTAATTATAAACTATAGTGTTTAGGGATAGTGCTTCACAATATATTAAATAAAATTCCCTTGGGTTCCAGAACCCTTACAGTGTATGTTTCCTTTCGTACCCAACCTCATCTCTTGGACCATTGTGTCTTCACAAATATTTCATGGCCCTCATAAAGGAGCGTAGATCATATTTTTCTTAACCATGATACCAAAACATAATGTCCCTAACGAACCAAATAAAGGCAAATCATCCTTGAAATAAATGAGATAAAATCCTTGTGATCCTCATAAAAATTATAGTTTAACCTATAAAATCATGCTATTTCATGTCATCGCTGGCATGTCTTCTCCATACCTTATTCACAGACTCAAAATTTTGTGTTACGAATTATATAATTCATACTCCAACTATCAAGGTGGACCCAACATCCCTATTATTTTGTCCTCAATGGATATTAACCCCATATATCCTATTGGAAAATTCTACTTATGTATAAATGCTCTGACCAATCAAAGAGAGTCACCTATTCTTTCAAGAAATGATCTCTAATCCTCGTGAGCCTCAGAAACACCATGGAATAAATCAATACCATTGTATGTTTGGGTTCATTCCAATAGTGTCTACATCATATTCCATTATCATTAATTAGTTCCAAGCAAAAATAATCTAAAATACAAAAAAAATGGTTGGAGCTGAAATTCCATAAACTGCAGTGATAGAAGGTTGGAGTTAAACAACCCAAAAAAATTTTATAAAATGTCTGAGATACAAGACCCTAAACATCTATGATTGAAATTATTATCTAGAAGAACATAAAATTAAAATATAGATGGTATAAGCTAAAATACCATAAACTACCACAATATATGGTTTGATCTAAAAAATTAAACGAAAATGATATGAGTTCTGAGATAAAATACCATAGAAAATAACGATAAAAGGTCCGACCTAAGATTCCATACACTAAAGTGATATAATTTAAATGCTAAAAAACCATATACTATAGTGATAGAAGGTTCAATCTAAAATAACCTAAACTAAAAAAACAATGATTTAATCAGTCCGAATGGAATATATTATAAGTCCCACCATGTGGCCATATAAAAAATCATGCAACGTTTACCAAGCATATCAAAATTTATATTATAAAGAGAAATATCCATTTTGTACATATATTATAAAATTAATGACTTTTTTGTTAATTAGGAAATCTCAAGATAACTAGATCATATTTATCAATAAGGAAACACTTGTGGGTGGGATATCATGAGAACTTCCCCAAAAAATCAATTATGATTTTAATATTTCAATCTAAAAATTCATATTTACTTGATTCAATGTAGAGGATAGGTATTTTTGGAGATTAATATAATATTATATTATAAAAATGTCATGAAAATCATGGAGGGGACAAATCACAGAAAAATGTATAGGCTTTTAGAAATTCATTTGTTAATAACACGTATAAAGAGGAATCTCCATATATTGGATTCACTCCATGAATCACATAAATAATAATTTGTATCAATCTACAATATGATTTTACCTACAGATATTCCCATGTTATTATGGGTTGAGAAAGAATTTTAAATTGAATTCTCAGGTGTTAGTCGCCCCAAATTTTCTTCTTCTACCATATGATATAGAGTATAGAATAAAGTAGTAAACTACTCAACTCGCTTATGAGAAGTCTACAGTGAATATAATGTAATTGAAAGTTCATACATTGGATGAGCTATGATTTCATCATATCATTATATTTTCATGGTCCATAGTTCCATTTGGGATTAAAATATTGATATAAACATACAACTCTACTCTAGTGCCTCCAATGCCTCAATAAACTATTTAGGAATGAGAGATTCATCTTCATGATCATGAAAGACCCTCCCATTGGTGAATACTCTTTATGAATTCTGATGGCCTATTTCATGACTTCATACATTGGATTTCATTCAAAATAATCTTCCCTCAATTCATTATATTGTTTATGAAGGCATTACCCTTGATCATGAAATGTTTCCAAAGTAGTGTAAAAAATCAAGTAGTGGATGTGTAGCTTGATCAGCCTAAAATGTCATTAAACATATTGGCTGAATGAAGTAGGCACACTAGGAGGATGGATAACTAGTTGTACTAGGAAGGATGTGATGTAATAAGACACATATTATCTTCCCAAAACAAGAATATCACACGTTTCTCATGCCAGAGGATTAATATCCCCAACATGTTCTATCTCAATATTCGGGAGGTCGTCACTAGATAGAGGGAACTTCCTCGGTATGTCACCCAGGTCATGAATCATCTCTATCATCAATACAAAATAAGGGGTTGGTATGGAATAGGGATATTCCACATAAATAACCATTCATCTTAGTACACCACTGTGTTCTATTTTTTCCATGACTATGCAAAATACTAAGAATGAATGGTGGGAGAATCTGTGGGCTGAAAAATAATCTCACCGTCAGTTTCTTCATGGGTATATGTCATACAAAACTAGAATATGATCTAAATGTTTCACACTTCCAACACTATCCAAAAATGTGTATATAACCTTTTGGTGTATCATAACTGACCAGTGAACCGATAAGTTGCATATGGTTCACAAACGTCCAGATCATGCATCATAGTTGCAAGAACCCCAACCCGAAGGGATATCATATATGAACTTTTGGCGTGGGAGATACTGCCATTATCAGTGATCATCCTTGAAGGAATGGTATAAGTGGTGAAATAACAGCTATAAAATCAACTAAAAGGAACTATCACCTCATCACAGCTCAGTGACATGGCCACAACCCCATATATGTTTAGTACACTAGGATGTTATGAGGAATCAAGGATCCTAGTGGAATAAAAATATATGATTAAATGGAAATAATATCCTATATATACAAATAAAAAGTATAAATATCACTAATCCTGAAAGGGATACATCTTTAATGAGTGTAGATCAAGAGTGGGTATTGGATTTAAATGTGGAAATTTTGAGTTTACGATGTCGTCCATATGCCAGTCATTCTACCATTACAAGTGTACCTACTAAGATTCCTGAATGCACATCCCCTATCAAGAAAGGCCTTATATTAATGAAAATTTAAAAAAACATGTCATCCTATCACTCAAATAGATCACTAAATTCAATAAATATCCCCAAATATAATAATCCCCAACTTATAAAATGGCCCAGTTCTAGAAATAACTATCATGAACATAATTGGAAAGACACCATTAGGGGTGTTTAGAAATTTTCATAAACCCATTGAAAAATAGGAAGACTTTGATCAATTTATTGAAGGAATTATGAGTTCCCACAGTCAACTCCTTTCAAAATTTGTCCTTCATAATAATGAGAATGTCCCTCTTCAATACTATGGTCTCCAAAGGATAATCCCGGACATCAGTGAATGAGTGTAACTCATCTTATATCTCTATGAGAGGGGGGATCCCACCTAGTTGGTATATGTCACATAATATTATTACCATCTCACCATGGGATAGATGAAATGATTGGTTATGGGCACCGACAACTAATCAGTTCCCAAAGAAGACGAACCTGACGATATAAAATAAAATGTGATATTCATACCACTTAATAATGATGGACCCAATATAACTAATTAGTTAACTTTAATTTGGTTTTCCTAAACCATAATGGATATTCCCATTCATGAAAATAATTACCTCTAGGATGTAGGTCCCATATCATGCTCTAACTACTGCCCATATTGTTTAGATATGAGGTGAATACACGACAATATTTCTGAGAAATGGGTTTATGAGAGATATCATAGCCATCTGGAACCAAGGGAGAGTTTATAACATTTAAGGCATACCCAGGGGTTGAGCTATTACTAGATGGGAATCCTCTACAATCCTCTTTATAATAAAATCAAATGAAATGAGAACCCAGTTAGATGAAAAATGGACATCCTAAAGAGGGATGAAAACATCGTCTAGAAAGATGAACCCATATGGAGGAAACCAATGAGATAGAGGATAATCCTGGATCTCAGATGATGGGAGCCTCTTTAGAATCATGTTAGTGTAATACATGTGATATTTTGGGGTCATCATTGAAGTTTCTAAAAATCATTTCCATTTGACTGGATGAAAGAGAGGAACATTGAGAAGATCTAAAATCCATCCGATAAAATGTAATTGGAATATAATAGAAGAAAAAATATTAATATTTTAAAAATATAGACTTAATAAACATTAATAATCATGATGATCAGTTGATATATTGAAGGCATTCGTGAGTCATATAAATGACACATGAATCACCTAATTACATAAAATATCGTGTGTCGCATCAACCCACCCAACATCACAAATCCAAATGATCCATCACCGGATCATGACCATGTGACCATGACATGGAAACATGAAAAACATAAATTCAATGGAAAAAAGTGATACAGATGAAAGATCCTACAACACCCTCAAGATGATCTTGCATCCACAAGGCCATAGATCACACTATTACTGATGATAAGTCTGTGGATTGACTCTAATGGACACCTAGGTAATGTGAGTATTTCAATGCATTTAAAAAAATGTCTTGTTGTGAGGTATTGAGATCAGGTCTAGCATTTTGGCCTGGTGATAAAGACATAGGACAGAAGTCAGGAAAGAGAGCTAAGAAGAAATCTGTAGTTGGCTAAATGAATCTATTTGAACTCCAACTTTATAGATAATCCCATATAATAGGAAATGTCCCACGACATACAAAGAATCACCCAAGATACCAATTGATTACATTTCCAATGACTTGAGAATGAATTTAATTTTTTTATAATGATTCCATTATACCAATGAACAACTCTCCTATGGGGGAGGGTATTTTTTGACACCTTCCAAACTAGAATGGAAAATTTTAGAAAGGAATAAATACCAGATTGTGGATATTATTTTACACCAAAATTCATATGAATGGGAAGGTTGCCAAGACTATTGGATTCCGTCATCATCTAAGAGATGTAAGATCACGTGACTATTATACAGTAACATGAAGGTGACATGCACATTTTATATCCTATGTAATATTTCACAAATATCCTTTGATAAAGTCCTTCTATTCTGGTGAAATAACCCAAAACTATCACTGATCATACATTGGATATTAGTTATTCTCCAAAACGTCACCTAAATTTTCCACTAGTTTATGATTTAAATACCAGCCAAAAGTATTTCTAAAATAGGGTGATAATATAAAAAATGTTGGAGCCTCTTGTGGTCATAAATTTCAAATGACACATCACTAATAGAAGAGATGATTATCCTTTACAAACATTCAATAAAAATAACGAGATACGAAAACATAGTCAAATAAATAAAGGAAATAAAAAGGAGGGAGGCGAGAGCTTCTCATAGTTTTAAAAGTCACATGAAATTCCCTAATAAGCTGCAAGACACAACAGGAACCTTCCAACATGTCTTCCTCATATTGCAAAAGTTCATTTGAATGTGTTCCTCATCAAGTGAAGGGTGTGAGGTGTTTCTATGTAATATTCCTTCTTGGATACATATGTTCAATGAGATGGAATTTTCCATGAAATTCTCATGAATAATCAGAGGACCTCTTATCGTTAATGTGTGGCATCACTAAGAGGTATAGTGATTGTTTTCATTAACTCTCATACACCATTGAAATTTAAAAAATGTTGTAAAACTAAAAAGATAAATAACAATTGGAGGAAACTGGAGACACCCACACTCAAAGAATTAATGTCACGAACCATGGATACCCACATCATGGCCTTGCAACACCCTTTAACAAACTAGTTCAATTTCCAGAAAGAACCTTGTAAATCCATACTTTCCTCATGGGAAATCACACACATGGCATTAAGGATCACACAAAAGCCTCTCACATAGTGCCCTAAGCTCATTGGGGAACTCAGACATGTTGATATGAAAATATAGAAGACCATAAACTTTTCCACATGGTGGAAAAAACACCAAAATTGAAAATAATACCATATTGAATGTATTTAGATGATGATGTTGAATTCCTTGAAAATCAAATAACACCCCCAGAATAACATACTATAGTAATTCATAGAGTGCATGAAATCAAATCCCTTAGATAACTCAAGATTGGATTCATGCTCTATAGATCAGAAATAGAGGTGAATTACTTGTGTGATGAGGACTTTTAATCCCCCCATTGTGTAAAAAATTCACCAATACTTATTAGATATAGGAAAACATTTCCTCAAAACCTCGCACTGGTACTAGATTTGATTTTTTAGAGCACTTGAAGTCACAATCAGGTTTTTTTTCATAAGATAATTTCTATAAAAAACCCTAAGAATCATGAAACTTTCATAATTACATCGTATGATCACTATATATCATGATGACGAGTCCATTATGGATAAACAATGAACATCCCACACATACACTAGATCACGTGAGATATAACATAATATATCAAAGAAAAAATCTCTGACATTCAAAATAAATGGTTGGAAAAATGACTAACGGAAAATATATATAAGAAAGTAACATATATTATGATCCTCACGTGCCTCATGAGAACCATTTAAAATATTTGAAATCACTAGGACATGTATCTAAGATCTCACAACAATCCTTTGGTATTCAATTTTTTCAAACAATTATTTGAAATTTCAATGAAAGTCATGTGGCACCCCAAAAAATGCCAACATAGTATTAAGAAACCTTAAAATCTCTTCATAAAAAACTACTGATTTTATTTGGACATGAAACCTTACACATAGATAGGAACTAGTATATATCATCCATGTATCACTATAGCATTCAGGCATGCAACTGACATTCATAATTCCCTCTAAGCATTCCAAGTTAGTCTCATGATATCCTCCAGACATGTTAGCCTGGATCAAACATCACTGTTCGGACATGTCACATTGACTCTCTTGAAACCCATCAAGATTGTCATCCATCATTCCCGATGACACCATGGGGAGTTTTAGGGATCATGTAACACCCTATGAACATTTCATCTAGGAACATGTGATGGTTTCTAGGATCTGTCAATTAGGTCTGATGATATCCTATGAAGAAATAATCTTTGATCATACAATAGAACATAGAAACACCATACATATTATGAAATTTTCCATGTATAGGTCAATTTGGTAATTTCATTTCCATTGAAAATGGTATGAAGAAATCCTTTGATATTCGCTGAAAATAATCCTGAAATTTCAAGCATCCAATCAAAGCATATTTGGAATGCAAGTAGGCCAAGTCAAATAGTGAATCCTAGGACATGATATCCTTATCTGTCCTTGGAGTATAAGACCCAAACAATAAGGAATCATTTCCATGTGTTCACAAAAAAAGGGACATTTGATGACTATGATTTATTCTTTAATCAAGATATGTCAGATGCCTCCCCCATGTGGTTTGTGATCCATATTAATCACCCAATGTGTAGTACCAACACATTAGTCCCGCATCCAAAAGTAATGAAATAAATTATTTTCCATAACATGATTATCAGACTTGTGATATATCACATGTGATTAGGGTTTTATAATAATCGTATCATTCAGATAGGGAAACATCAATGTGTAATCAATGATCCATAAAACCTCAATAAATTTGATTCCTACAATAACTAGGATATATTTGACACCCTCCTAAGGCCCGATTATATATAGTAAACAACCTATATGTATTCCCACGAGATGTCAAGGATTTCATCCATATAGATGTAGTCTTTCCCATGGGAGGATAACTCTACCTCATCCATCAGTGGACTGAAATGTCACCTAAACTAGGAGGACTCAAATTTCATAAATAACCAGGACATGTAGGATTCTATATTAAGGATTGAGGCTAAACTCAAATGGAAATCCAAATCAATGTATTTTCCTCCATGTATATGAAATTTCATCAATCAAGTCCCAATCATACCAATTATCTAACCGTTCTAACTCATCCATTAGTGGATTTTGAAGTCAACTAAACTATGTGGAATCAGATTCCTTTTATATATAAGATATGTTGGAATCCTAATTAATGATAGAGATCCATGGTATGTCCTAGATCATATGTATCACATTCATATATAAATATTCTAGTCAAATGATATCCTGTGTTTCTAATATCTTGCAAAGATCATGTGGTCTTAATGAGAAACAATAAACACATCATTGATATCCTAAATCATCCCTTCCTAGTAGAATAATAGTATGTAATCCATGATTAGTGGATTGAACTCACCATACCCTATATGTGGAAATACACCTAGGGAAATTACCAAGGATATGGTCAAACTATGATAACACTAATTCCTTACATATGAATGATGCATATGATGTTTCGTAGACACCTACGATCAGATATCTGGTGTATATGCACCCGCACATATGTCCTTTCCACATGACATTAAATTGTACATATTTTAATGAACTATATGGATTATGGTTCCTATATGAATCTAGATATGTAAGATTCCTCATAGTGGATCAATCCACTCCTCGGAATATTAGCCATCTCCCTGCATGGTAATGATATTCTGATGTATCTAGATATGAGGATTCAACAAATATTCATCTATTCAATACCCTAAATTGATGAAGAACCTAAGAAACATAGAGATGGATTCATCAATAGGATCACCTTCTTCTATACAAAAATAGTCTTAACTAAGAATAATTTTTTAGGGTAACTTTTCTTGAACCATGATTGTTAATAGATTCACCAAAAAATGTTAAATTTGAAAGTAGAAATAATTCCCCCCAAATAGGTTGTGACAAGACCAAACTCCAATCCTATCAATAAATGTGAGTCCCTATGTTTTATTGGGTCTGAAATCCCAGCTGAAAACCTACATTTGTAGAATATAAATGTACCATGTTATGGATGGGGGAATCATATGTAGTTTCTAGTAATAACAACAATAGTGACATTATGTTAATGGTTGTCTATGAAATGATCCCCCAAATTCATCAATCTGGCCAATCTAAACCCACCTTGATGAGGGTTCTTGAATATATCCTTCAAATTAAAACAACTATTCATTCCCACTTATTTATCTTCTAATATATAAATAACATATTTAAATAAAAATATTTCATGGTTCATTTTAACTCAATGTTTCTTGGTGTATACTCTTTCCAAGATAGAAATGTATTAAAATATTATGAAATTACATTCATCCATACAAGAAATATTTCTTAAAAAATATCATGATTATCACCTTTTAACAAAATGATGGTGGTTCTTTTTCATAGTGTTGTCGGGTTTCCATGATGCTTCCTTAATTATATGATTTTTAAATAGTGGAATTACATTTGAGTCATCTAATTACTCGACATGTTATCTTATGTGTCAATATTCTAGATAGGTTTTTCATAGTATGAAATATCAGGTTCCAATTCTATTTAATTAGAAGGGAGTATAACAATTTGTTTCAGAATATACAACAATTCAAATGTAATATGAAACATGTCTTGTAATTTTGAGATAATTGATGTAATTTTCAATCACTAATCCACTAATTCAATTCATTCCTAAATTTTTAAAAATTCAACGTACATAGATATTAGTTTCCCCTACATTCAGGAACTTATAATAGCCTTACATGGAGATATATTCTTGAAAACATGATATCCCACACAAAATTTAAATTATCTCATTTTGTTATCAGTATAACTCTTTGAGTTACATCTAGCTTATTTTGTATGGATTGAATAGCCTTTTCCATTTCCATTGTATCTACAAAATATATAGAAGCACATGATTTCATTCAATCGGTTCATCCTAATAAGTTGTAGAATGACCAATCATGCCATATAATACTAATTATGCCTCTATTTTAATACATGAATGGAAACCAGTGTAATAGGAAAACTATACCAATGCTAAATATTGATCCAACATACCCTGAATGTAAAGTGATCATGAACTCAACATGTAGTCTAAAAATTGGGTAGTCTTTTTGGAATATCTATTTTATTGAAGGGGACATGACATTCTCAAATGATGCCTAGTATATATTGACTTCAAATGGATTTTCCAAAATTATTATATAAATAGTATATCACAATTCAAAACTATTAAATGAGGTGAACTATTATGTACTGTAACATAATTAATATTGATAGGTTAAAAGATAATTAGAGTTAAATCATCATTTATATAATTTAAATCTACATATATTGTGAGGTGATCAATGATATCCCATACCACACAATTCTTTATGTATTATTTGGTAATACAGTCACAAATTGTTTTGTAATGACACCCCATTTTCAGGTAGTAATAGGTATAGCAATAAATATTTTTTGAGGTCATTGTATCTCAGTCATCACAAGTTGACATAACAGATATCTTGACACAAAATCCTTAATTTATAAGTCTATATTTTTCCACAACAATGCTCATTAAAATCTGTATAATTCTTGGAGTGTCTATGTTTTGTTGAATACTTCAATCTTTTAAAATATTTTAATTTTTAATTTTTGAGGTCTATCATAGATGGAACACATGTAATCCTTCCATGTTTTAGAACCCATCATCATATATGATTTTTTAAAATTCCCCTTCATTCAAATATTTAATTTTCTTTTGAAAATTATAGTAATCAGACTAAGAACATTTAATGATTTTATATAAATATCATTTGGAATCATTTTGAGAACATATTGATGTTTTACCTCCTTAAATATTGCAATATCCATATTTAATAAATCTATAAACTTATGATCCTACTCAATCATCATTTTTTCCGAACCCCAAGATACGTCCTTCTAAATGCACCTAATACCTTATTTTCATTTTCTAGGTGGTAGTGTATTCTGAAATCACAATCCTTGAGTAGATTGATGGATCACTATTAACTATTGTTTAGCTATTTATATATGAAAATATATTTCATAAATTTATGATATATCTATATTTCATGCCTTTTTCTATTGAGATAATGTCTTCATATCTTCCAAGAAAGGATTATGGATACAAAATCAGGATGTTCATTTAGTGATTTTTATTCATGAGTCTTTACCTTTTTTGATGAATGTGAAATAACATTATCATTATATATTAGGATATGAACAATTATTTTACATTATATATTGGTACATATCTGAAAATACATTATTTTTTATTGATTGATTCAAAATCAGATCATTAAAAAATCTATTTTCTAATTCTAAAAACCAATTTTCACATTCATTTTTCTCTAAAAACTTATCCACTTTATATGTTTTAATGTTTAACATGTTATTCAATACCGAAATAATTTTAAACAATTACATATAGTATAATAAAAAAACCCATTAAACTATGTAACTTGGTTATGTTCATTGTTTTTGGACATTCACTGACTACTATAGTATTTATAGAATCAACTATGAAACAATAATTAGAGAAAATATGTCCATGAAAAGAAAATTTATGATATCGAAAATCAAACTTGGTATAATTCTAAAATAACTATATTCTTCTAGGAGATTAAAAAATGATCTAAAAATGATTCTCATGACTGTCATGTCTTTAATATCATAATAATATATAATCATAAAATAACACAAGAATATTTTCATGATATTCCTTGAATATAATTTCCATTAGATCCATAATAATCAATGGTCCATTATTCCATGTAATTGGAATTACCATAAAAACATAAAATCCAAACCTCATTAAAAAAATATATATTTGGAATATCCACGTTCCTTAATCAATAACTATGATACACAGAATGATGTAAAACATTTGGAAAATATTGATCATCATAAACATGGTCAAATGAGTCATCTATGCAAGGTATATAATACATGTTCCATACTGTATTAAAATTTATTTCCCTATAATTAATGAAAATCCTCCTAGATCATCATATATTTTTATATATTAGATCATCGTATCATCATGTAAAAAATGGATTTTAAATAAAAAATGAGAAAACTCATTTGATTGATTATTTAACTCCACTAATTCTATAGTGTCCATTATACAAGAGTTCTTTGATATTGGCCATTTATCAAGGATTAAATCTTTGGAAAATCAACGTCATGATCTAGTGGATGTATTGGTAATTTTTAATGAAATACATTAATGATTTCTTGTAAAATATGTACATTCTTATTTAGAAGAATACCTTTTTTCCATATATTTTTTCAACTCTACCTCTCTAATAATCTCAATCATTATAGCTACTATAGGTGGATCTAGAATTCATTCTATTGATGAAGTATTTCCTCTAATTATATGTACATCCACATCTTCTTTATAAATAGTAACATCTATACCATTGAAAGTGGTTTCATAATAATCAACAGAAATATAACACATAACATGAAATATATCATAAAAACCCATATATAAGATGATAATATCGAAAATTTTGTCTTGTTTACGTGTCATAATCACAATTGGATGAAACATAATTTTTTCAATGAGATCTCTATTGTGGGTTTTAACCAAAAACCAAATTATTATGGCTATATAGAAATTTTTATCTTTTAATGAAAACATAAATGATATAATCAAGTGAAAATTTATAGAATAAAATAAAGAATTTGAAATATTTTAGTCTTCCATTAAATTACCTACCACAACATAATTTTGAACTTCCATCATATCTATATAGATCACATAAGATTAGTCATATTTCCTAAGTCTCTTATGTAGTATTTTCCATTAATAACTTGGGAATTGGTGTGAGTAATTTCTTATTTATATAAATTTTACACATTGGATATCATTTGTCTTTTTCTTAAATGATTTCGTTATCTATATGAACCTTATCTCATCACATGTAATAGACTCTCTTTCCATTCATTTACTTCCCATGATATTTATTTACAAAATTCTCACATGATGGAAATTGATTAGTTTTATTTTAATTCATTTTTAAATTACATTTTTCATTCCTCTAAGTAGGAAACTTAATATATTTTTTTATATTAAAATTATATGTTTATAAATATTCCTTTTCTATTTTGATGGAATGTAAAATTATTTCATCATATGATAAATTTTATTGTGAAACTATTTCCCTTCCATGGTTTGTTTGAGGTCTTCAATGTAATATTAAATCATACAATTTTATTATGTATATTTTTGAATTAATACATGGAAGGTCTTGTAATGGAATATTTATAATCCAAAACACTTTATCTGATGCTTTTCATTAAGATGACGAACATTATTTTCATTAGAATTCATTTCCAATGAGGGATGTTTTTATAGAATAATATAAAATCAATATCTCTCTACTCCATATTCTTTATTTCTTATAACTTTTTAGTATTCTAGATCAATGACCGTCGTTGATCAAAACCACCACTATGTAAACTAAGACAAGCACAAAAATTCCCCATCATTAAATATGAAGGTAAGAAATCTAATTTCAAGAGACTTAATATATTGACCAGCTACAAGTAGATACATAGTTACCCTACAATAAGGAGGGTTATAGTTAATTAAATAATACGATATAGATTAATAATACCATAGAAAATCTTGTTTCTCTATATTTTTATGGTTACTAGACATAAATTAGCTAGCTTACATAATATGGTTATTAATTCCTTCTCTCTATTAACAGTTTTATTTTCTTACTGAGCTATGAAATGCATATATTGACAATGAGTCTTGATTCCCATTCTTCTCATAGGTTCAATCACTAAATAATTTAATAAAATGAGTTATCTCATTATAATAGTTAATTTAATGTCATAAAATAATAATCTCTATAATGGTATATCTTCTCAAAAACTTTTTGGGATTATCATGATTCTCTTGTTAGCTACTTTCATTTGAAATATTGTTCCCATGGTTTCTTGTAATCATACTCTAATACAAACTTTAATAACCCAAAACTCATGTAACTATAATACAATGTGCATATATTAGACAATATAAATATAGGGAGTTTAATCCCAAAGTATTTATAGGTTTAGTAGTCTCAAAGAACCAGATATTCATGTGGTATGGAATTTGCATTTAGAATATAATAAAAACATAAAAATACTAAACATTTTGCATCCTTGGAACTCATTTAGAGAATTCTTCTTCAGAACATAGGGATGGGAAAAAATAAGGTTGTGGTGAAATAACCCTTAAGGGTTTTGTATAGAGTAATATATCATGAGTAAATAAGGAATGATAAACATGGAATAGAAAATAACTGAAAATACACTCCATTTAATCAATATTTTATCATTAAATGTAATAATGGGTAATACCAACACCCTAATTTCATGGAAATAAACATTCAAAAATCAATTAAGGAAATTACAACTACTTTATTCTGTGATCCCAAACATTATGATATATTTACCAATAACACTTTTCTCTGTGATAGTTTAATAATATGGGTAAAAACTAATTTAATTTAGCCAACTAGATTGTGCCATGAGACCTATCAATGCATCTAGAGGATATATAATTTCAACACCCACCCATCATTTCATGTAAAATTCATTCCTCATATATTTAATTATTGATTTAATTCATGTAAAATATAACTTATTAAAAATTATTTTTAGTCAAGGATACAAATTTAAAATAGTTTTCTACAGTCATTCAAACAAATTTCATTACAAAACATTGTACGTAAAAAATGGTGTATGATTTCAAAAATAAACATATTCATAATGAAATAAATATGTATATTTAATATAATTCATTCTCCATGTAAAAATGATATTAATATTGTGAAATTTTTTTAAAAAAATTGACTTCCAAAAAATTTATTAGAAATAAAATATTACCCCTAATTCCTATGAAATATACATTTTGAAATAAATAAGTGACTTCTATGAATAATATAAAAGGGATGAAGAATATATAGAAAAATTTCTCAAAATATTTTTTTATGTAAAAACTTTAATATCTTATTGATTAAGATGATTTATTTAGAGCTTTTATGGTGGAAGGACGGTCATTTATCTCATTATAAGCTAAAAATATTCCGTTTGACTTTTTGTAAAGAAAATTCAAACTGAAAATTTTGGGGGAATAAATTATAAATATACATTTAATACAATGAAAAAATTTCATGGGAATATTAAAATATTTTTTACAAATAATTTTTGTAAATAAAATTCATTTTTGTAAAAAAAAATTGAACAAATACGGATATTGATAAAGAATATACCCAATCAAGAATACAGATCAAAATAGGCTTTATTGTAAAAAATTACTTTTAAAATATTAACTTCAATTCAATCACTAATAGTATTTAACAAATGTATATTATTTATAAAAACCTAAATGGTTAGTATATAGACCACAAAGTGTAAAGAGGTGTATAATAAAAAATATATCTCTACGGAATGGAAATTGTTATGAAATCCCTTACCTCATGTTTCACATATTTTAAAATTCTTTTACCTCATATATTATAAATTTATATTTATTATAGTTACTTAAGAGTATCATATACATATATATTATATAATATAATATGTTACCACCCAATTATTATCAATTTGGTATTAGTATTATTATTTTCAGAATTAACTACATCATTTTTCATGCTTGTTTTGATTAAAAAATTCTAGTTATTTAACATTAATTTTAGTTTCTTCATAGCCTTAGTATTATTAATGAATTTAGTATCATATATATATATTAAATATATTTATATTTTAAGTCATCAAAAATAAATAAAAATATAAAAATGAATTACATTGTTCAAGGAGATGGTATGACGTATATACATGAGAATTATATTTTCACTTTTTAACAAATAGATTGAAAGAAATTTGAATAATAATTATTCCTTCTATAATTATTATTATTATATCATATATATCATATATCTTCTTTAAATCTAACATTATTATAATTTACATAAACCATAAAGTATTAAAGTATCACATCGCTTTGAGAAGGTTGTAGTCAATATGTACTCATAAACGATGTTATCATTTTCTAACAGATTGGAAGGTAATGGGGGAATATATGATATTATAGTTACAAAATAATATTTTATCATTATTATCATATATATAAATTATTTACATTTTTATAGAAATATATGTAATTTAGTGATAAAAATTGATTTAGACCACAACATGAAGATGATAAGTCATTCGTACACTTGAGAAATATTTTCACATTGAATAGAATTGAAAAGATAAGGAAGTTTTATTAAACATATCTATAATATCATAAAATTATATTAAGGACACCATATTCATAATTTTAGTACAGTTACAACAAATTAAGATTAAGCATATGAAGAAACAAAATTGAAATGGTTGGTAATTATGATTATCATTTCATCTATAGAATTCTATTAGATCTCTGTATAAGGGAATTTAGGTAGGCCTTTTAGAAGGAAAAAACTTATATTAATTGTTAAGGATGTTTAATATATCCAGGAGTATGGATTTCCATATAAATATGGATTAATGTGGTGTAAATAATTGAGAGAAGCAGTTCCATTATTTATGCGAGTGGAGGGGAATTTGTGGAAGTTAAAAAAGTTTTAAAATAATACAAATTATATTTTTCCCCATAAATATATGAATTTAATTTATTAGATGACAAAATGATTATGATAAAAGATAAACCCATCCAATAAAAAATTTATTCATTTAATTTGAGTTTATATCATTAACATTTAGTTCTAATCCCTTATTACGATTTTAAAAAATATAGTTTTATTAAAATATTTTACAATTTAGTGGTTTAAAATGATAATATATATTGAAAAAAGAACATTTAATGGATTATGTTTGATATTTATATCTATATCCCATTCATTTTTAAATATATGCTTTTTAAGAATTTTAAATTATTATATAAGATTTTTCCATTTATAAAATATCATTAATTTCAATTTTAATAATATTAAGTTAATTTGACATTAAATACATAAAAATGGATAAATTTTGAATCTAATACTTTATCATTTCCATTACATGTGACAAAGATCCTGAAAATAGGTCGGAAATATTAACACATTCAAATTTTAAAAGTTTTAATATTATTAATAACATTTATTTATTTTATATTTATTGAATAAATACCATGTCGATGTTGTGAATTCCTTTAATGAAATTATATTACCCAAGAAAATTAGAGAAAAATAAAAATGATTAAAAATTAATTGTTATTTTTAATTACTACATAAAACCAAAAAATTCCTCTATTTATCCATAAGAAAAAAATTAAATATAATAAAATGAAGAGGTTTATATTTATAAATTTTTAGAAAGTAAAATAATTTTAATGAAAAAATAATAAAAAAATGAAAAAAAGAAATATATTTATATCTAAGAGATTATTGATGTTATATGATCATTAACTTAAATTAAGCCATGTGTATGAATCATTTTCAGTCATAATCATTTTCATTTTAATCGTAATTATCTGATTTACCCATTATCATTGTGATAAAAATTATTATAGTCACTATTCATAATACCCCAAAAATAAAAGAAACTTATTTAAATAATTATTTACCATTAATTCCAATTTGTAAATCCAATTTTAAAAATTATATTCATTGAAGTTTAAGAATATATTTTAAAATAAAACCCCCCAAGCCACGTTGAGAAATGGTTTTTCTAGAAAAAAGTCATTTTATGTAAAAAAATATCATTAAAAAAATGTGACTATAAAATAAATAAAAATGAATATATTTCAATTATAAACAATATGATATAAATATATTTAATATTATATTTTTTTTTAAATAATGCGTTCTAATGTAAATTATTTAAATAGTAATAATGAGTTTTAATAAAAAAAGTGTATTTTTGAATATTTAATGAAAAATTAATGTCTTCAAAAAATTTCCAAAATATTTTTCATTAGATAATTTTTACATGATCAATTCCAAAATTATTTCCATTCAATCATATAAATTTTATAAATGATTGAGATATTAATTATAAAATTTTCAATGAAAGCAACTATTTTTTTTGAAAAGAACATATTTTGATAAATAAAACAACATTACTAAAAAATTCATACATAAATTCATAAAGTTAATAATTAAATTCCTATTGATTACTTATTTTACATACATTTCATTAATTATTTAATACTTTTCACACCTTACAATTAAATGACATGTTCATTGTAGAAATATTTAAATAATTATATTTCATGGTTTGTTTCAACTGAGTGTTTCATGTTGTATACACTATCACCAATGGTTTTATTTTCAAATATATTTATATTACATTTTAAAATATTACTTCTTAATTTAATAGGTTTTATGAAATATTTTAATTAATATAAGTAATTTTTTTAAATGAGGAAGAAACAAATAATGGATGCAATTTAGTATTTTGGTATGGGTATTATTCAAAATTGAAATTTATTAAAATATATATCCATAATTTTAAATTCATACAATATTTTATTCAATTCATCTTCAAGGTGAAAGTGGTTTAATGTAAAAAATATATATAAATTATAAGTCCATGTTTGATTTAATATTATATTTAGAAATTATTTTTTATATTACAAATATAATTTATTTGATTCTATTGCATTACTATTTTATTTTACTCAAATCATGTCTACATGTGTTATGAACATTTCGTTAATTATGGTTTTTGTTGATATAGATGTATTATATATTTTATTCTCTTATATAAAATTGTTTTTTACATTTGTGCGAACTGATTTTGGTTCAAACTGGTGGTTTTGGTCTATATGACTTGTGATAATATATTGAATTTAATTAATATAATTAGATCAAAACATATTTGAAAACATTAAATTGTTTGAATATAAGTGAAAAAAGTTATTTTAAATTGAATAAAATATTTTAAAATCAAATTGAATTCAAAATTTTTGTTTTCATTTTTTCTTCATTGATTTACTTTATATATATTTAAATTTATCAAAGTTTAATGATACCTATAGAATTAAAAACATCATAATAAATATTTTAATATCACTATAATCTTCTTGATCATGGTTTAATCATTTACACTATTTATATTTGATAAAAATTTATTTTTCCCTATGGTTTAAAACTATTTTTTGCTGTTTGGTATACATGTGTATTTTGACGATATCTATGCGTATATATACTACAATTTTGTTAATATTATAATGGTGGAAATTTAAAAAATATATCATAAAATCATTCAACATAAAAAATGGTATATAACATTAATATTTTGAAATTATGATATAAAATAACTGTAACAATTTGAACAATACTATAAGTTTTATTTTGCCTTTAATTATATTTTAAATGATATAAGTATTCATGGTATCTAGAATTCAGCCATTATTATCATTTTGGGAGGATAAAAAAATAACTATAACAAAGTCAACTATAATAAATCATAATTTTACAATTTGTATTTATTTAAATGATTACATTAACTCCATGAAACTACTATGTATAAATAACAGATTTGAATATTGGTTTAATTTAGGATATTTATGATAAATATAGAATGATTTTTTAGAAATAAGATACTATAATTTTGTTAGAAATAGAGAAAGAGAATTATTAAAATAAATTTATATAAATTGAATATATTTTAAAATTTTATATATTAATAGTTTCCTATAATGGGATTGATTTAATTATGAAAATAAAGAGTTATAGTTGAATTCTGATACTTTTCCAAATCACCCACGAATTCAATAAATTATCATTCATTTTTGAAACAAGTATTTTATGAGTCATAATAAATTAAAAAATTGATCAAGATAAATGGGGGTAGGTATGATATCAATTTCACCCCCATAACAATAAAAAATATGTCTTGGGATCCCTTCAAAAATAGGGACCAAAATAATGATTTTTTACTAGATTAATTAAAGAATTATGAATATGGAAATACATACATAAACAAATAATATATGGTGTTTTTTATATAGAGGGTATATAATTAATTCATTTGGTAATTTATAAAAAAATAAAAAAAAAGATATTTCTCTTATTTGGTTCCTAAGAATGTCAAATGAAAAATAAAACACATTCTTAACTAATCTTCACCTAATATCAATCTCGACTAAATATAATAAATATATAAACTTTTTTACATCAATTTTTATTTATTAATTTATTATAAAATATTACTATATACATACCAATAATTAATGTATAATAACTTCTTAAAACCACTCACCATTTATATTGTAATAGATATAACGATATTCGCAAATTATTAATTTGAGAAAAATGGCACAATGAAAAAAAATCAATTGAAATCAAGATGTATTATATTATTACCACTAAAAACTGAATGTATACTACCCAATATTATTTTAATATACTAATTATATTGTTCATGGTTTCCATGATTTTTAATGTTACCCAAAATGAATCAGGTAAATGTTCTGATGTTCGTTGTAATCCCTCTCTAACATCGCATGATTGTTGATCAAGAACCCTGAAATTATTACCAACGCTAGCATTAAGGTATCTCTGTAATAAACCTCTTATATAAAGTAAAACATTTTTATAACAAAATCTAAAAATTCCACCTCTATATCTTTAATATTACTCTCAATTAGAGAATTGTAAAATAAAATAGCCTTAGAAAAACATTACAGTCATTGTTGAAAATGATGCAGTTCAATGATGAAGGTCAACTGCAAATATCTTTTCTCATAACATCTATAGAACTAAATTCCCTTTTAGGATTTTATAAAATAATTATAAAAACGTCCAATAACTATTTGTTGAAGAATAAATTATTTGAGAAATCAATTATCACCCAATAATTTATATTAATTTTAAAATTTTCTTAACATTAATAGATTTATCATGAATTTTTACAGTGATATTTATTTTATATATACACCATATTAAAATATATTAGGTTTTAATTTATTGATTTATACACAACACATTCTTCCTTTACTCTAAACCCAACCATCAAATGTGTAGTTAATGCCTTTGTATTATCTTGGATCGAACAATAATTTTATGTGGAGGAATTGAATGAAATTTTAATATAATAATTATTTTTTTGGATAAAAATTTATTCACTAAATTTTAAGCTCATTTGTATAAGAACCATGATCCATAATATTATGGTTTATGGTCTTTGGAAAAGGTGAGTACCCTATTTTAGAAATTATATCTCCAACAGGTAATATATTTTCACTTAATTAAGGATCATGTTGATTTTATTCATAATTAATCACAACTTACCCCCTCAACATGGTTAAGTCTATTAGTTATTTAATTAGGTTATTTTTCATTACATTGAACACTGAATAAAAACCATGTACAATATCATGTATATGACTCCAAAAACTTCTAGAATCAAATTAATAAACAATATTTTTATCCTGAAAAATAGAACACATTTCATTACATCATCAAGACATTCATTTAGATTGGTTAGAGAAAAGAGTAGAATGTTCATATTACCATGCCCACACAGTTTTTTCTATTTTATGTATTTTTTATATTGATCCTTAGAAATCGTTAAATCGTTATCACTTGAGAAAAATACCATTCCTTGTTTTGATGCCAGATTTTAGTGTGTTGCATCCCAAAATAACCATTATATAGTTATATTTTAAATGTTTATGCATGTTTATCATTTGATGAAAATATAAAAAATGGAATATGGTGGTGAAATAAATCATGTCCTTGCCTACAATTTTCATATTGAATCATTTTATTAGACTCTATATTATTTGGTATGAAACAAATCCCTCTGATATTTGATGTTATAAGAGAAACATTAATTATAATTCTAAAAATATTTTCCCCTAGAAAACATTAAAATAACAAAAATAAAAATTTACAAGCATCCTTGATGATTCCCTCCTAAAAATTAACAATATTATAATCGCTAAAATTTAGGATCTATTATTCTGGAAAGGAAAATGTAATTCCACTAGATGGGTTTTTTAAAATATATGAATATTCAATGAGTTATCTATATGATTTCTAATATGATTACAACACTTTAGAATAATTTGAATTTAGATAAGATACATTATCAATTAAAACTATCCCTTCTACATCATTGATACTAAGAACAAGACAATTTTTTAAAATAAGTATCTTCCCTATTTAAACAAATATCATTGAAAGTTGAGTTTGTTTTTGTGAAATAATATTGGGGGTTTTACATTTATTTTTCATAAAATAATACAATTAGTTATGAATATAAATCATCAATAACTCATTAATGGAATTTTTTTGTGGATTCGAGGACGTGGTCAATTAAGAGAGTGACATTTTATACATCACATCATTGATTTATGAAAGCAATCTCATGATTTTTATGATAAAAACTTCTCTAATCATTGAATTTATATGGATGTACTAAAAAATAAAAACAGTGAAAAATGAATTTATTTAAATTCAATGAAAATTTTATTTTTAAATTAAATATATAAAAATTCTATTATTATATTTTAAAAAATTAAAATAATAACATTTAATTAGGATATATATTTTTTAGAAATAATGTAAAATTTATTATTTTTCATTGGTGTAAAAATATAAGAGTTTCAAAAAAATATATTTCTTTGAAGGGGGTGGGCAATTTTTTATTTAAAAGTATATATAATCCTTTAACAAATTTCACTAGATAAAAATATTCCATGTTTTTATTGATAAAATATTACAAAATAATTTAATAAATTTACACCATACAAGTGAAAATTTTCATAGAGAAATTCTAGTATCAAATTTACAAATTAAAATCAATATAAAATTTTTATACATTAGTATTTCTAGGGTAATTTTTCTTGGTTTGAAAGAATTCATCTTAAAAAACTAACTATATCAACTATTTATCATAATCCACCACTATTTAATTATGTGATTAATATTACGACTCACTCATTAGAAAAATTTTCTAGGAAAATTTTTAGAAACCTTTCTCAAAGAAGATGTATTTCTATTGAATATGATAAACACCTCCATTTGGAAATTAAATCTATCACTCTATTTTTTCCTTTTTTTATATTAAATAGGACACAAATTATTGATTAAATCCCAATTAAACTGAATGGGTAAATGAATAATGGAACAATATCCTCCCAATTAGTGATAGAATGAAGAAGGAGGTTGTTATTCCAAAAAAATTCATGGTATTTCATGATTTATATGAAATATACAATTCTCAGTAACATTTTTGGTTTAAGGGTTCACAAATTGTGAGCCCAGTTGAGATAAAAATTGAGTAAGATACTATTCATGGTATCTCTTATTATTGAATATTGAGTAGATTGGGAAGATGATAATGGGTAGAGGGGATGCAAAATCCACCCATTTGAAGGAAGAATTAATCTTCATTTATATTGGTGAACGTTAAATTTAAATGATCTCTTATATTATAGAGGAAAAGAAAAATGTATAATTCAATGATGTTGTATCCTATGATAATGTTTTCTCTTAATATGTCACTTGAGATTGTGTGTAGTGACTTACCTATGATTGGAACAATTGTAGAAAAAATGACGGAATCTCATGGGTTTTGATAGATGGTTAAACTAATCGTATAACATTACATGACCTCTCGCTAGATAGATATATATATATATATTATGATTTCATAGGTTATGTTAAATATCTATATTGAGTTTATTCATGAATGGTGGTGTGATTTCATCCTAGAAAAATTCTGAAAAAAATATATTACTCAATAGTGGGTTAGAATTAATCATCATGATCATTTCTATTTTTACACCAATGTGGAATTTTTTCATATACTGAGATTTTTAATAAAATGATTTGTTGTGTGTGGGTTATGGATAATGATAAACCATTTCCTTTATACATTATATTGGAACTCAAAGTAGTTGATAATGCAATTTTTATGGGAGACCATAAAATTCGATTTTATCATTTTTTCCAATCATGAACAGATTAATTGTATATTACTATATAAAAATCATTATCCATGAATATCTTTTCCTCTTACTGTTCATTCATATAATCATTTTTCATAAAATTTGAAAGATCATTTTTCTGACATTTACTAACATGAATCCCAATATGGGAACCATAACCTAATCTATATTGGAGTAATATAAGGCCTCTTTCAACTCAGAATAGCTATCATTGATCTGACTATGATCAAATGTCTTAGTTGGATTTTTAATGGAATTTACACCATTATGAAACATATAAGAAATTTTTCGGGTTAATAATGATGGTGTAACACCCCGAGATTTTATGAAAAATATTCTTTTAACTTCATTGTTGTCTTGTGTTGTACATTACACCAAAATTAGCTTGTGCTATATGCAAAACCGTATTAGATTATATTATACTCAAACACTATTCTTGGCTTGCATTACACACAATCAAAACCTTCCTCGATAGCGTGTGTAGTATGCAATACCGAGTTTCACTAAATGAGATATTTTTATAATATTATTATGAACTAGCCATTATGAATAGTAATACCCCCTTTTTAAAATTTCATAAATTTAATCATTCAAAACGGACTTCATTTTTGGATTCGGAATATCGAAATTAGCCTAGGGTGAAATTTTGGTATTTTTCCGAAAACATTCAATTTTTTATGAATAGTGAAAACACTGGGTTACTATTTAAAAACAGTCTTTTTATCTAAATAATAATTTATTTTCTTTAAATTTATTTTAGGTCAAAATTGATACATAATACCTATATATGTTCAATGTAATTCATTGGAGTCATTTTATAATGATTTTAGATATATCAAAATTTTATTGAACTTTTCAATGCCTTTTTCCCACCTCTTAGAAGAATTTGAAAATTTACATAAAACTTATTTTTACCACTTCTGTGAGTGTAATTTCAAAAAACTGAGAGACGCAGTTAATATCAAAGTGTAAAATGTTGTTCAATAAGATTAAAATAATTTTTGGTGAATAGTAACTTTTTACTTTTTTTTACCACGATTAAAAGTAAATAGGGTAATTAAGGGTAAAATGCTATTATTATTACCGTAACACATGACCTAATTCTATTGGATAAGTGTAATTTGACCAAAAACAACCTTAGGATTATAATATGACCCTTTACGTCCACATGGATTAGATTAGGACATTTATTAGTATTTTATTTAAAGAAGAGTTAAATGAGTTAAAATCCAAGTTTAATAACTAGAACATTTTTAATATTGGGTTATACATAAGATACATTTGACTATAAATATTAATTAGAAATATAAAATTAGTTCCTACATAATGGCGTTTTATATATAATTTTTAGACATTAAATATTATATTTTATTTATGACACAATGATGATACAGAAATTACCTTATTAATGAAATATTAACATATTTGATGTTATAAATACCCAAATAAATGTCATTTGAGGATTTTAATGAATTACACTAATTTTATTGGTTAATATGAAATGATATTATTTATTTAATTAAATTTCTTTGAACTAATCATGCTGTTATAATTTTTACAAAAATCAATTACCCAATAGTTTCTAAATTGACATAAAATATTTTTTAAAACAAATATTATATTATTAATTATTATTATATTCCTAAAAATCTACGGATTGGCCAAATGACTTATATAAGGTTATATATATTAATAATTATCCACTTGGGGTACATTTGTCTTTCTATTGTTCGTTTATTAACCATATAGTGTAAGAAAATAAGAAGACAAAATAAGAAGACGCGATAAAAGTTCTATTATTTAACTTATAGTTAAATCTAAATGATAAGGTTAAAATAGTAACCTAAACTTGTCTAAAACCTCTTGGTTGAGAGGATTTCGACCCATACCCACATTATCTTCGATATAATTCAATTTTTAGTTATTATAAACTGAATATGACTTTATTATAAAATAGTATTTTAAGTTTTTCCTAAGGTGCCCCTCTCCTCCCTTATAAAAGGGCACCTCCTCCCTCTTCTCTTTACACAATTTTGAGCTTTCATGCTCGGCCAAACACTTCCCATTTCCCTTATAAACTTTCCTAGATACATTTTAGAGGTTCTGGTCTCCCCAAAAGACCAACTCTTGTGTCTTAATAGGTAGCTTAAAAGAGGTGTGTCCAAGAAGAGGTAATCTCTTCTACCGATTCTTTCAAGTTTTCTTTCTTCTTCAAATTCATCTTCTTTAGATGTTTCATTATGAAGTAATAACATCAGTATAAGTAATATACTGATATGTTATTATAAATATTAAACAACCCCATTTCACCTTCTATCCATCCTACAGAAAACGAAATCACTGCCCGTGTGTACATACAGAATACCGTCTCCACACCGTGGTGTAATCTGTTTTTCCACGACCACCTTACATGGATTGGTATAATGGTATAAAGAATAAATATATATATTTATTATTACATCATAATTATTTTTATATATTATATCATCCTCTCTAATTCAATTCAATAATTATGGGAATGATATCATCGTTCGTGTGTACGTACAGATTACCATCTCCACTACGCGATGAGATTCATTCTCCATGTTAACCACTCAAGAATGATTATAAAGTATATATAATGAATAATAATGAAATATATGACATGATAAAGCTTATGTATTTATGTATAGATATATATGTCATCTACTTACTTCCATTCATGTCATGAAGGAAAGGAAAACATCGTTAATGCGTACGTACGGCCAACCGTCTCCATGAATGGAATATTTTATTTCATTTATCTATCTATTATATATATGTATACAGAATATATATGATATATAAATCATGATTTAAATTCTGGAAGTAATTAAATCCTGATATAAGTAATAATAATATCACGAACAACAAGTCCAAACACGTATGATAAATAAAACGATTTTTCCCAAAACGTTGCTTTAACATGGAACTTACAAAAGAAGGTGTAGTATAAAGTCATAAGTGAACCATATATGATATCATAACAATTAATATGATTCTTTAATAAGTCAATGACATTATTTAAATCGTTATATAGGAGGTTCGGACATGTACAAAGCATATCGGACCTAAGGTAATGGATAATTTTGCAATCTCATTTTTATCTGATATTTCTTATACGTAAGTATTTAATGGGGTTATATTTTAAATCAGTGTCCTTAAAATGTATTTCATATGTGTTTAATATTCTTCCATGTCTTTTTGAAGTCATTTTTACCCTTCTTTTACTGTTACTTTGTGTTATGGATGGAATCTTTCTTTTGTTTACCAAACGTGGTGCTTTTTGAATTTTCCATTAAAATTACGGGGAGAATGTTTTTTTAACTTATACGGCATGAATGGATTTTTAAGGTTTCATAACACCTTATTTTCATGAAGAACACTCTACAATATTTCATGACTATTTTCAACAAAATCTTTTTCTTTTAAATTTTCATGGCATTTTGTAAAATGAAAATGATTTTGAAGAATAAATGATATTTTTTTCAACAATACATTTCAATTGTTTTATCAAAACCATTTTCCATATAAGATGGAATTATTTCATATGTGTATGATTCAAGTATAATGTCTCTATGATTTACATGGTTTCGCTTTTCTTATGATGAAATGATATCCATTTCTTTATATGGATTATGTTATTATGGGATGATGTTTTTGAAACCCATTTTATTCTTTGGGTAATGATTAATGGTTTATGTTCATGTTGTGGCACACGTAAGAATGATTTCATTGTGAGATGTGGGGGAAATATTTCTCCCTCCAATTAATTGGGTAAATATTTATATCTCATGATATAGACATGGCTGGAATGGTAAGTTAATCTAGTTCAGTGATACAGGACTGGAACGTGGAGTGAACTCGATTCCAAAAGGGACTTTATCCACTAAGATGGTCTTGGAATCAATGCATTGGATACTAAAAAAATCATAACATGTTCTTAATAGTTTCCAAAATTACATGTTTTATTCCCATTTTATTTTATCATGATTAATTTTTCTTTATGATCTATTCCCTACGTACTGCCATGTTTTATGTCCTTGCTCAATATTTTAATGTTTAAAAATTATGTTCATGTTTTTTGTAAATTCAAATGTATGTGATTTGTTTTATTTTCTCCATAATTACCCTTACTGAGCATTTGAGATCACCCTTTATATGTTTTCTTTTCCCCATGATATAATGAAATTTTTTAGGTTAAGAAATTGGTAACATCTTTATGGCAGATGTTGAAGATCTTTCACTAACATTAGAAGATTATGTTCTGAGTTTCTGAAGACACTAAAATATTACGGTCCTTTAGTGTCTGTTTTTTTGTTATGTATTAAGTATTCTTCAAAACTAATGTAATGCCCATGTGTGTCAGGATTTGGGTGTTTACAGTTGGTATCAGGGGAAAGGTTTAGTTAACCATTGGAAACTAGGATGCAAAAATATTAGTGAAATCCCTAGAGATATTTCTAATGTATATCTAGGAATGAATATAAGGTTAGGTATAAGTATATTTTATAGTCCTACCATTACGATTACGATCATGAATAACCTAGGATTAAACCAATGATTTTAGAGATTGAAAGTACTCCCATTTATTATGTTGTTTTCTTAATATGATTTTTGCCTCTCACACTATTCTTTTTGGGTTTTAGAAAATGGCTAGAAATCAGAAGATTCATGTTAATGGAAAATATAATGGACAATGGAATGATATTCTTCATGATCAAGAAAATTAAATGGGATTTGAATGTCAAAACATCGTTATTATGCCTAATCAGTAATCTCATAATATGATCAATAATCCCAACTTTGGTAAGTTTCCTGACTCAGTTAATAAGAGAAAGAAGGAGTTTCATGATGATCATAGGGGAAAGAAAGTTCAATTTTCCTCATGTGAATCATGTGGGAAGAGACATCAAGGAGAGTGTTTCAAAGGAACTGGAAGATTCTTTGGGTGTGAAAAGGACACAAGACCAGTAATTGCAAAGGAAAAGGTTCAGTTAACACCATGTCCAAGGATAATGGTATTGCTAAGACATCAACAACGGTTAAATGTTTTAAATGTGGTATGTACGGGCATTATACAAAACAACGCCCTAAGGGAAAGTCTCGTGAAGAGAATCAGCATGGTTGTATGGGTAGTATTTATGTTGATGATAATGAAGAGACTACAAATGATATGTGAGATAAAAGAATTTTTGAAGTTTGGTCAATAGTTTAAGAAGGAAGTGGAATGATTTATTTTTATCAAGAGTTATGTTGTATAGGTAAAGGTATAATGGAATAAAGACACATCTAAGGATTGTTGCACTATTGTTTTTATAAAGTATTTGAATGTATATGTTGAATGGTACTGGTATCCATGAAAGGTTATTCAGATATTTTTGGAAAGTATATGATATGCGCATAATGAATTGATAAGGTAAAAATAATATGATTGATAGTATTAATGAGCTCATGATTGATATAAAGACTAAGTGATATCATGGTTTGAGTATATAGAATTTTTGGCATTTTGGTATGTGGAAAGTGTTAACTTTTAACTACATTCATGTTTTCACTTAGGTTCAATGGGTATTCATTTTTAAGAGAATACATGATTAAGGTATTCACATGATTGTAATGTGACCAACAAGTTATATCATATGATGTATGGGGGATAAATGATGGTATTCACATGTTCAGTAGATGACATTTCTAGTAACTGTTTTCTATATACTATGATCATGGATAGAAGTATTTTGGATAAGCCTAAAGATTGGAATGAATTATGTTAGACATAAGATAGTATAGTTTAAGGATATAGTTTTTTTGATATTATTGCAGGAATGTTATAATAATTTAGTTTTAGTAATAGGGACAACCCGTAGGATGAGCGACAACCCGTCGCGTCAGAAAAAGTTGCGGAATCAAACCCACTACTGAAGTGTGATAGGCATTTATCGCATAACACTGGCCTACAGGAAGTCCTTGGTTAGTATACTTTAGTTTCAAATTATTATGTGGTATGATATACAAAGTATAATTCTATTTTAGTAACCATATATGATTAATCTCACCATAGATGGACTTATGTATATTTAATAACTTTTTCTAACCTTTTATTTGAGATAGATAGGATGTCCCACCATTCTATCACATGACCTTATAACACTTGACGAATGACACATTCAACTTAATTTCATTAAGAGATGATGTGTAAATTGTTCAAGGCATGAACAATGGTGAGATTATACCAAAATCAAGTAAATATTTGTTTTAATTCAAAAATTCATCAACTTTAGGGAAATGATCTTGAAAACAAAAAAAATGTTTTCCTAGTGTCCTTATATCCGATGAATCAGATGGTACCTTGGATCATCACAAATTTATGGCTTTGTGATTGTTGGATTTTTCATAGCCAGGTTCTCTACCACTCTCCATCAGAACATGATTGTTAGATTTCTATTCCATACCCATATTTTCACCTATGTTATCCTATATGGAAACCTAGTGATTAATTAATTTGGGTAACCATTATGTTTCATAATTTAGTTTTTGAAGTTGAGTTTTGGTATTCCTTTTTATGATGTGGGTTTCTATTAAAGAAACTTTCAAATAGTAAACCATTTATAACCCCGACAAATATCGGCAGCGAAATGCATTATAAGGGGGCTAGAATGTAACACCCCGTGATTTTATGAAAAATATTCATTTAACTTCATTGATGCCTTGTGTTGTACATTACACCAAAATTATCTTGTTCAATATGAAACACCATATTATCTTATATTATACTCAAACAATATTCTTGGCTTGTGTTACACACAATCGCTACCTTCCTTGATAGCGTGTGTAGTACGCAATATCGGGTTTCACTAAACGAGATATTATTATATTATTATTATGAACTATCCATTATGAATAGTAATACCCACTTTTTGAAATTTTATAAATTTAATCATTCAATATGGACTTTATTTTTGGATTCGGAATTTTGAAATTAGCCTAGGGTGAATTTTTGGTATTTTTCTAAAAACAATCAATTTTTGATGAATAGTGAAAACACTAGGTTACTATTTAAAAACCGCATTTTTATTTATATAATTATTTATTTTATTTAAAATTATTTTAAGTAAAAATTGATACATAATACCTATATAAGTTCAATGTAATTAATTGGATTCATTTTATAACAATTTTAGATATATAAAAATTTTATTGAACTTTTCACCGTCTTTCACCCACCTCCTGGGAGAATTTGATAATTTTCGTAAAACATAATTTTACTACTTATGTGAGTGGAATTTCGAAAATCTGAGAGACACGGTTAATATCAAAGAGTAAATGTGGTTCAATAAGTTAAAAATAATTTTTGGTGAATAGTAACTTATTACTTTTATTTACCACGGTTAAAAGAAAATAGGGTAATTAAGGGTAAAAATGATATTATTATTAACCTAACACATTTACTAATTCTATTGGATAATTATAAATCAACCAAAAACAACCTTAGCATTAAAATATGACCCTTTAGGTCCACGTGGATTAGATTTGTACATTTATTATTATTTTATTTAAAGATGAGTTAAAAGAGTTAAAATCAAAGTTTAATAACTAAAACATTATTAATATAGGGTTATACATAAGATAAATTCGACTATAAATATTAATTAGAATGAAAAAAATTATTTCCTATTTTATAGTGTTTTATTTATAATTTTTTGACATTAAATAATTGTCACGACCCGTCCTCGGGGCCCGTGCTGTGACTACACCAAGCCCGCCTTCCATAGGCCAGGGGCTGGCAACTAGCACCAAAGACGTAAATCCCGATAAAATGGGAAGGCATTGCCTATATAAAGGTAAAAAAACACCACAGAGTACAAGAGGAAGTAAAACACTATGTACAAAAAGGAAGTGCTGAAAAGTAAGTGGGCCTGAATACAAACCCATCTGAAAAGTGCAACTACAACTGAAAGGAAGTACAACAGAAAAGACAAACAGTTGGAAGAAAAGAAGCAGCTCCTGGGTCGTCCACCTCAGATCCTACCTGAAGGGTAGGTACAGATAGTGCAGCTCCTGGATCGTCCACCACGGATCCTACCTGAAGGGTAGGTACAGATAGCCTCCTCAACGCTCTTGCCCGTCAACCTCCTCCGAGTATCGTCTCGTCGTGAAGTGCACCACCGGGTACCGTCCAGTCCTCGAACACTCGGCCTTCGTCAGTGATTCCAGTCGTCGGCAACCAACACAACGAGTTGCGGACATAGCACGTGCAGTGGTGAGTATACTATACTTAGTAGGTTCCCCGAGACCCTCGATGTCTCACTAAATCCAACAAGGATAACCAAAATGAAGGATCTCAACAGATAACCCTTACTTAGGTATAAGCCCATACTTTTACCTAAGTTATCATGTAACCCATCTCAATCATGAGGAAACAAAAAGGTTATGAAATCAACAGATAACCACTACCTAGGTATATGCTCATACATACACCTATGTTATCAAGTGACCCATCTCAATCATGAGGTAAACACAAAGGTCGAAAAATCAGCTCAAACCAGGATTTTCATTACCGAAACCATAACTGCTGAAGAGCTCCGTATCTAGAAAGTACAGTGATCCTATCATGACTCCGAGGTACTGCTCACGAACCTAATACTGCTGAGGTACTCCTCCTGTCGAGTACCGTGGGTCTGCCACCTCACACAGTAGTGCTCCTCCGCCATGGGTCTGCCACCTCACATAGTAGTGCTCCCCCTCATAGCCTACAGAGGTACTCCTCCTGTCGAGTACCGCGGGTCTGCCACCTCAAAAAGTAGTGCTCCTCCGCCATGGTTCTGCCACCTCACAAAGTAGTTCTCCCCACGAGGCTATGCTAGTCACTTCGAATCGTATCGGACAAGCAGTTATCAGGTCTCAGCCAGCTACACGGTCTCCGTACTCTGCACGCTCGTCTCCGGGAGGGTCCTCTCCACGATCTACAAGTCAATACTACAAGTATCACAAATTCCCACAAAAATGTATCTCAAAGGACTGCCTCGTCATAGGGGTCTCAACGCAAAAAAAGGCACGTCAATCGGACGCCCGGTCTGTGAGTTATTAGCCTTTTCGTCCCCAGGGCCTGGTTTGTTTCATGTGCGAACCAAACCATCCGTATCTGAACTATACCCCGAACTCTCATAGGGTATACTCACAGGGACCATTTCTCCATGTGATCACCAACGCCGCTGACGGTTTGTCAAACGGACGTCCGGTCTGAATGTTATCAGCTTTTCCGTTCGAGGGGCCCGGTTGGATTTCAGGTACAACCCAATTTGGCCACAATCCAACTGCATACAAACCTCAGGCGAAGTATTCTAAAAGTTCCGTCTCATCAAGAGGAATTCAATTAGATAGACGGCGCATCAATCAGATGTTCGGTCTGTGTGTTATTGGCGTTTTGTTCCAGGGGCCCGATTGGTTTCGTGAGCAAACCAACCCGACCGCACTCTAACGACGTCCAATACTCGAGCGGAGTAAGCCAAAAGGTCTGTCTCACTAAGAGGAATCCATCAATTTCGATGGCACATCAATCTGACGTCCGGAGCTGAAGTTATAAGTGTTTCCACTCTGAGGTCCTGGTTGGTTTCGTGTACGAACAAACCCGGAAAAACCCAAAGTTCTCCAAATCCTTGAGTGTAATATTCTGAATTGACCGTCTCGATCGAAGGATCGCATCGCAGCTGACAGTGCGTCAATCGGAGGTCTACATCCCATGTTATGGGAAAAAGTCCGAAAGAGGTCTGTAAATAGGGGTTCGGGCCCGGTCCGACCGACCTAATACCCCATGGGTCGGCCCGAACCGAGTCGACCCGACCCGGGTCCGGGTCCAGTCCATTAGGGCGCGGCGCGGCATGGCATGGCCGGTGCAGCCCGGCCTAGCCTGGCTCGCTGGGCCTGCCAGGTTGGCCAGGCAGCTCGGCCGTACCGGCCGAGCGAAAGGGGCGTACGGGGGGGGGGGCACTGCCCCCCTATGTGAATCTGCGGCCCCCATGAGGGGGGGGGGGCGCTCCTACTGGGCAGCCGGGGGTTACGACCCCCGGCCCATCTCGGAAGCCGGTCAGCCCGATCCGCCCGGCCGGTTGCTACCGCCGCGGTACCACCGGGGTCCCGCTCTCCTGCTCCGGTGCCGGCATCCGGAAGCCGGCCGACGCTTCCTGATCTGCCGCGGCATAACGTCGCGTCCTTGGTCTGTCAGGCACGGCGCGACAGAGCCGCTCCTTTATTCAACTTCAACAGCGTGGCGTGACGGCACCGCGATTCTTCCCCCTTTCTCGTAGTTTCCGTGCGGTGGAAGGGCTCTGCGCCACCCTACACGTGCCACAACAAATTCAAACAAACAAGGGGGAAGGAGGGTTGACCATGTTCGTGCGGTCCGACCTCCTCCCGTTATTGCGATAACAGGAGGCCAAATTTGAAATGAAGAATGGCGACAGAAGAGATCATGAACAACAATAAAATAAACCCCTACCTCGAAGAAAAAGGTGACCAAAGGTTCGTCGCAGAATTGCATGTCGCGGAAGAAGGCATCGCGGAAGGGGGATCGTCGCGTCGTGGAGAAAAGATTTGTCGGCGTCGCATCGTCGATCTCCGAGGATCCGGAGTTCATGTCGACCTTCGTCAGAGGTCAGCGTTCTTCGCGTTTTTCGCATTCTTCGTCGAGGAAGGAGTGCTTCAAGGATTTGAGTGATTTCTCCCAAACCCTCTCTCACAATGAACAACTCTAATAAAATAAGACTTGTTTTATTTTATTAACACACAAGCCAAACGTTTTGAAATTCAAAAATTGAATCAATCAATTAATTGAATTAATTGAGGAGTTTAAACCGCCCAATTAATGAGGCGTTTAATATTCAGTTTAAACGCAAGAGTTGACATACATTTAAAGGGGGTGCAGGTGCGTTACCTAATTAAAGGTGGGGGTTTCATGGAACTTGAAAAGGTGGGGCTCGTGTGGGCCCCACCCCACAAATATCCTACCTAGTGGAGTAGGATATAGAAGGTCCTACTCTAACCATTTAGCTTAGCTTAAACTACCTTAAATAAAATTTAATTGGTTGCACCATTTTATTTTATTCTTTCACTTAACCCCAAAAAAAAATTTAAACACCACACCCGAGTAAACGAAACTCCATTAAGGGTATTCATAAACAATTAATGGCACTGCGAGTTCATTGGTGCCCTCATAATTCAATTCCAAGCACCGGTTCAAATGTTAGAAAAACCCGCTCGTTTGTTCACTGAACGTACCCGAGCTAAACATCAGAAATTGATTCTGGGCACATCGGGCCTCAGAATCAGGCACCGTCAGAAACTGCGTTCTTGTAAAATCCCAAAGCAAATTAAGAAAAAATTTTCCTTGAAATTTCTAGGTCTCTACATTACTCCCACATCAGGGATTTATTTCCCTGTAAATATTTAACACAAACTAGGGATACAAAAGCGGTAATGAGCACGCATCTGAGCCTTCCGCTCCCAGGTGCTCCCCTGAAGGTTCCGATGCTGCTAGTGAAAGCGCACCTACGGAATTGATTGTTCACGTAGGACCCGCTTCTATCGATCCTTGATCTCCACTGAAATCTCTGCACATGTCACCTTGTCATATACGTCCAACTCCCTGAGGTCAATGATGTGTGAAGGATCATGCACGTATCTTCTCAGCCAAGGTACGTGGATGATTTCATGCACCCGGTGCAACTGAGGTGGAAAGGTCAAGCAGTAAACCACCTCGCCTACCCTGCTAAGGACCTTGAAGGGTCCGATGAAGCGTGGAGATAACTTGCCGCCTCAGCCAAATCTCTGTAATTCCAGGTCGAGGTGAGACCCGTAAGAAAACATGGTCTCTATCCTCGAACTCTAGTGGTCTCTGCCTCTTGTCAGCATAAGGCTTCTGTCGGCTCTAAGCTGTCCTCATCCACTCTTGGATGACCTGGACCTTCTCTGTCGTGGCCTGGACCATCTCTGGTCCCACAAGAGCTGCTATGATTTCTTCTTTGCTGATAAGAGAAATCTGATCTCATACCCTGGATGAACCACATTATTTGCCTAATACAGTCAATCCGGAGATGAATGATGTATTCATGCCATGGAAGACGTCATAAGGACTCGACGTTACTACCAAGTGATCCAGCCATCACTCTCGCCTCTAAGGGTCGAGTCACACTGTCGGCATTAGCGTGAGGTAACTGGGTCTCCTCCAGTAGGAATCTAGACAGTGAGGGTCAAGTAAACAGTTTAAACAGGAACCTCTTAGTACAAAGAAAAATAAGGAATAAAATGTCACAAAGGTACGTTTCTTTTTATTATTGTAGCTCATAATACAAAGAAACAAATGTAACAACATCATGGAACTAGAAGTACGAAGAATAAAAGTAAACTCCTAGTTCTGCTCCTGTCCACTTGCTTTTGGAGCTCCGTAGTCGTACGCTTCTACTGCCTGAAGTTGAGCTCTCCCATGTCCACCTATTCCCTAAGGTCAGGGTGGACCTCCTAGTGGTGGTGGTGGCAACACCTCGAAGTGTCTTCCACCTCCAGCTGCACGACCATCTCCTCTCCCTCAGCCTTCTTCTCCTAGCAGTCTGCCTCGATTGAACCTCTGCCTCTGGCTGGGAGGTTCTTCATTTAACTGCTGGTCATCTGTATGGCGGGTCAGAAAGTCACGTGCCATGTGACCAATCCCGCCGCAGGAGTAACACTGTATAGAAGGTCTAGCCCTGTCATTCCCCATGGTGCCTCATACTACCGATTCTGAGTCATGCGGTCGACCACCTATAGGTCGGGTCCTCTTGGACCTCTCCATCATCTGTGTACTGCCTGCTACATAAGACTCTACCACATGTCAGCTAGTGGTGGGTCCTGCTTCTGGAGACTGCTCAGTAAGGAAACACTCCAATAAGAGGGCTCGGTCCAACACCCCTATCTATACTGGGATGTTGTGAGAAACAACAGAAGCTCTAATCTCTCTCCTGATCCCCTGCTCGAAGGTTCGGGACCTGAAGAACGGGTCTCGTACCATATCTGTGGAGTAGTGCGAGAGGTCTATAAACCTCGCTGAGTACTGTGCCACCATCATGCTACCTTTCTGTAGATGAAGTAGCTCTTTTATACGCATCGCTCGAAGGGTGGCTGGTACAAACTCTGCCCAGAACAGGCTCTCGATGTCTGCCTACAGAAGTGTCGCCTTGTCATGCATCTGGAGCATCAGGCTCCACCATCTGCCTGTTGCTGCCTGAAGAAGGCTGACAGCAAGGATCCCCATGAAGTCTTCTGGCGTCTCCACTAGCCTGAAGACTCTCACAGAGCTTCCATCCAATCCTCAGCCGCCTGCAGGTCCATCTCTCCCCTGAACCTGGTTGGCCTCTGGCGCTGGAACTCGTGCAGTGCGCTCAAGCGACGTGCACCCTCTGCTGCAAGGGCGGGTTTCATTAGTGTCCCAAAGGGTAGTAGTACTTTTTGTGCCTCTGATGGTGCCTCAACTGGGATAGGGCCCTTTACTGAGGCCATGTCGCTCGGCGGGCTGTCAGTACGTACAACTATCGGGGCTCTAGCTGGTCGTCCGCGGGGAGGCATTCTTAAAGAAACAAACGTGACACGATCAAATGATTTATACCTAGTGAGCTGACCTCTATTGAGCTGTTTTAAGTGAAAACATTTGAAAACACACACACAATCAGTTTTTTCATGTACAAAGTTGGAAATCAGTTGTCAGGGTCCTGGTGTATGGATACGTCGGCTGCCCGAACCAACACTGGACTCCCTGAACTGAAAACCACACTATGTACCCTTAACACTATTGCTTCACAGAAGAAAATATCAGAGTTATAATTTATGCGGCAGAACTGACTCCTCTGATACAAATTTGTCATGACCCGTCCTCGAGGCCCGTTCCATGACTACCCCATGCCCGTCTTCCATAGGCCAGGGGCTGGAGACTAGCACCAAAGGCGTAAATCCCGATAAAATGGGAAGGAATTGCCTTTATAGAGGTAAACAAAACACCACAGAGTACAAGAAGAAGTAAACAAATAAGTACAAAAAAAGATGTTCTGAAAAGTAAGTGTGCCAGAATACAAACCCATCTGAAAAGTGCAGCTACAACTGAAAGGAAGTACAACAGAAATGACAAACAGCTGGAAGAAAAGAAGCAGCTCCTGGGTCATCCACCTCGGATCCTACCTGAAGGGTAGGTACAGAGAGCGCAGATCCTGGATCGTGCACCACGGATCCTACCTAAAGGGTAGGTACATATAGCCTCCTCAACACTCTCGCCCTTCAACCCCCTATGAGTATCGTATCGTTGTGAAGTCCACCACCGGGTACCGTCCAGTCCTCGAACACTCGGCCTCCGTCAGCGCTGCCCGTCATCTGCAACCAACACAATGAGGTGCGGGCATAGCCCATGCAGGGGTGAGTATACGATACTCATTAGGGCCCCTGAGACCCTCAAGGTCTCACTAAATCCAACAAAGGATAACCACAAAGAAGGATCTCAACAGATAACCCTTACTTACGTATAAGACCATACTTATACCTAAGTTATCATGTAACCCATCTCAATCATGAGGAAACACAAAGGTTATGAAATCAACGGATAAACACTACCTAGGTATATGCCCATACATACACCTAAGTTATAAAGTGACCCATCTCAATCATGAGGTAACCACAAAGGTCGAAGACTCAGCTCAAACCAGGATTTTCATTACCGAAACCTTAACTGCTGAAGAGCACCATCTCTGGAAAGTACAGTGATCCTGTCATGACTGCGAGGTACTGCTCACAAACCTAAGATTGTTGAGGTACTCCTCATGTCGAGTACCACGGGTCTGCCACCTCACACAGTAGAGCTCCTTCGCCATGGGTCTGCCACCTCACAGAGTAGTGCTCCCCCATATAGACTACAAAGATACTTCTCCTGTCGAGTAACGCGGGTCTGCCACCTCACAAATTAGTGCTCCTCTACCATGGGTCTCCCACCTCACAATGTAGTTCTCCCCACCAGGCTATTCTAGTCACTCTAAATCGAATCGGACAAGTAGTCATCATGTCTCAGCCAGCTACACGGTTTTCGTACTCCGTACGCTCGTCTCCAGGAGGGTCCTCTCCACGAGCAACAGATTGATACTCCAAGTATCACAAATTCCCACGAATAAGTATCTCAAAATACCACCTTGTCATAGGGGTCTCAACGCAACAGACGACGTGTCAATCGGACGCCCGGTCTGGGAGTTATTAGCCTTTTCGTCCCTGGGGCCTGGTTGGTTTCGTGTGCGAACCAAACTGTATGTATCTCAACGGTACCCAGAACTCTCATAGGGTATACTCATGGGGACCGTTTCTCCACATGATCACCAACGCCGCTGACGGTTCATCAAACGGACGTCCGGTCTGAAAGTTATCAGTTTTCCCGTTCGAGGGGCCCGGTTGGATTTCGGGTACAACCCAACCCGGCCACTAGCCAACTGCATCCAAACCTCAGGAGAAGTATGCCAAAAGTTCCATCTCATCAAGAGGAATTCAACGAGACAGACGGCGCGTCAATCTGATGCTCGGTCTGTGAGTTATTGGCTTTTTCGTTCCAAGAGCCCGGTTGGTTTCATGAGAGAACCAACCCGACCGCACTCCGACGACATCCAAAACATGAGTGGAGTAACCCAAAATATCCTTCTCACTAATAGGAATCCATAAATGTCGACGACACGTCAATCAGGCGTCTGGAGCTCAAGTTATAAGCGTTTCCGCTCTGAGGGCCCGATGGTTTCGTGTACGAACCAATCCGGCTGAACCCAAATTTCTCCGAAACCTTCAGTGTAATATACCAAAACGACCGTCTCGATCCAAGGATCGAATCAAAGCTGAAAGTGCATCAATCGGAGGTCCGTAGCCCATGTTATGGGCAAAAGACCGAAAGTGGTCTGTGAATAGGGGTTTGGGCCCGGTCCGACCGGCCCGATACCCCCTTGGTCGGCCCGAACCGGGTTTTCCCGACCTGGGTCTGGGTCCGAACCATTAGGGCACGACCCGGACCGGTGGGCGCGGCCCGTCCCCGCCAGTGCGGCCCGGCCCGGCCTGGGCACGACCCGACCCGGCCTGGTCGCGGCCTGGCGGCCCGGCCTGGCTCGCTCGGCCTGGCCGGCGTGGCCAGGTGGCTCGGCCGTAACGACCGAGCGGAAGGGGCGAGGGGGGGGGGTGATGCCCCCATGTGTGAAACTATGGCCCCCATGAGGGGAGGGCCGCTCCTGCTGGCCAGCCGGGGGTTACGACCCTCAGCCCTTCTCGGAAGTTGGTCGGCCCTGTCCGATCGGCCGGTTGCTGCCACTGCGGGACCACCGGGGTCCCGCTCTTCTGCTCTGGCACCGGCTCCACGCCCCTCCACCGCGGCCTCACTCCGGCCGCACTGCCATTGTGATTTTTTGGCGTGGCGCGATGGCGTCGTGCCTTTGTTCGACTTCAACGGCGCAGCGTGACGGCGCCGTGCTTCTTCCCCCTTTCTCCTAGTTTCCGCGTGGTGCAATGGCATCACGCCGCCTTACACGTGCCGCAACAAAATCAAACAAACAAGGGGGGAGGAGGGTTGGTCGTGTTCATGCGGTCCGACCTCCTCCCGTTATTGCGATAACATGCAGCCCAATTTGAAATGAAGATTGGCGACAGAAAAGATCACGAACAAAAATAAAATAAACCCCTACCTTGAAAAAAAAGGTGAACAAAGGTTTGTCGTGGAATTGCACGTCGTGGAAGAAGGCGTCGCAGAAGGGGGATCGTCACGTTGCAGAGAAAAGATTCGTCGGCGTCACGTCGTCGATCTCCGAGGATTCGGGGTTCTTTTCGACCTTCATCGGAGGTCGGCATTCTTCGCATTCTTCGTCGAGGACGGAGTGCTTCAAGGCTTTCAGTGATTTCTCCCAAGCCCTCTCGCACAACGAACAACTGTAATAAAATAAGACTTCTCTTATTTTATTAACACACAATCCAAACTTTTTGAAATTCAAAAATTTATTCAATCAATTAATTGAATTAATTGGGGAGTTTAAACTGCCCAATTAATGAGGCGTTTAATATTTAGTTTAAACGCTAGGGTTGACTTACATTTAATGGGGGGTGTGGGTGCGTTACCTAATTAAAGGTGGGGGTTTCGTGGAAGTTGAAAAGGTGGAGTTTATGTGGGCCCCACCCCACAAATATCCTACCTAGTGGAGTAGGATATAGTGGGTCCCACTCCAACCACTTAGCTTAGGGTAAACTACATTAAATAAAATAAAATTGGTTGCACCATTTTATTTTATTCTTTTACTTAACCCCAAAAAAAATTTAAAAACCACACCCAAGAAAACACAACTCCGAAAAGGGTATTCTTAAGCAATTAACGGTGCTGCGAGTTCATTGGTGCCCTCAGATTTCAATTCCGAGCACTGGTTCAAAAGTTAGAAAAACTCGCTCGTTCGTTCACTGAACGTACCCGAGCTAAATTTCGGAAATTGATTCCGGGCACACCGGGCCTCGGAATCAGACACCGTCAGAAACCGCGTTCTTGTAAAATCTCAAAGAAAATTAATAAAAAACTTTTTTTTGAAATTTCCGGGTCTTTACAATAATTTAATTTATTTATGACACAATGAGGATGCAGAAATTACCTTATTAATGAAATATTAGCATAGTTGATGTTATAAATACCCAAATAAATTTAATTTGATAATTTTTATGAATTTCAATAATTTTATATGTTAATTTGACATGTAATTTTTTATTTAATTAACTTTGTTAGAAATAATCATGATGTTATAATTTTTAAAATAATCAATTACCAAATGGTGTCAAAATTGACATAAAATAGTTTTTAAAACAAATATTATATTATAAATTGTTATTATATTTCTAAAAATATATGGTTCAGAAAAATAACATAGATAAGGTTATATATTTTAATAATGAACCACTTGGGGTTTTTTGGCTTATTATTGTATGTTTATTAACCATATAGTGTACGAAAACAAGAAGACACGGTAAAAGATAAATTATTTAACTCAGAGTTAAATCTAAATGATAAGGTTAAAATAGTAAACTAAACTTGTCTAAAACCTATTGGTTGATAGGATTTCGACCCATCCCCACTTTAGCTTCGAAATAAATCAATTTTGAGCTATTATAAACCGAATATGACTTTATGATAACATAATATTTTATGTTTTCCCTAAGGTGCCGCTCTCCTCCCTTATAAAAGGGAACCTCCTCCCTCTTATCTTTACACAATTTTGAGCTTTCAAACTTGGAAAACCCCTGCAAATTTCCCTTATTAACTTCCCTAGAAACATTATAGAGGTTCTGGTCTCCTCACAAGACCAACTCTAGTGTCTTAATAGGTATCTTAAAAGAGGTGCGTTGAAGAAGAGGTAATCTCTTCTAACGATTCTTTCAAGTTCTCTTTCTTCTTCAACTTCATCTTATTTAGTTTTTTCATTATAATGTAATAAAATCATTATTAGTAATATAATGATATGTTATTATAAATATGAAACAACCCAATTTCACCTTCTATCCATCCAATGGAAAATGAAATCACCGCACGTGCGTACGTACAGAATACCGTCTCCACGACATGGGGTAATCTGCTTTTCCACGACCACCTTACATGGATAGATATAATGGTATAAAGAATAACTATATATAGTCATTATAACATCATACAGTTTCTGAGATATTATATCATCCACTCCAATTCAATTCAATAATTATGGGAACGATATCATCGCTTGTGCATACGTAGGAATTACCATCTCCATGACGTGATGAGATTCATTCTCTATGTTAACCACTCAAGAATGATTATAATGTATACAAAATGAATAATAATGAAATATATTACATGATAAAGCTAATTTATTTATGTATATATATATATATATATGTCATCTACTTACTTCCATTCAAGTCAATAAGGGAAGGAAAACAACGTTCATGCGTACGTACGACCAAACGTCTCCATGAACAGTGAATTTGATTTCATTTATCTATCTATTATATATATTTATACTGAATATATATGATATATAAATCATGATATACATTCTGGAAGTAATTAAATCATGATATAAGTAATAATAATATCAAGAACAACAACTCCAAACACGTACGATAAATAATACGATTTTAGCCAAAATGCTGCTTTAACATGGAATTTACAAAAGAACGGGTAGTATAAAGTCATAAGTGAACCATATATGATATCATAATAGTGAATATGATTATTTAATAAGTCAATGACATTATTAAAATAATTATACAGCAGGATCAGACAAGTATGAAGCATATCAGACCTAAGGTAAGGGATAATTTTGAAATCTCATTTTTATCCGAGATTTCTTATACGTAAGTATTTAGTAGGGTTATAGTTTTCATCCATGTACATAAAATGTTTTTCATAAAGGGTTTAATATTCTTCCAGGTATTTTTAAATTCATTTTTACCCTTTTTTGACATTTAATTATTGTTATGGATGAAATCATTCTTTTGATTATCATACGTGGTACTTTTTGACTTTTCCGTTAAAAGTACGAGGAGAATGTTTTTTTAACTTATACGGCTTGAACATATTTTTAAAGTTTTATAAAACCTTATTTTTCATGAAGATTACTCTACAAGATTTCATTACTATTTTCAACAAAATATTTTCCTTTTAAAATTGCATGGAATTTTGTAAAAAAAAATTATTTTGAAGAAGAATGTATATTTTCATCAAGAATTCATTTTAAGTGTTTTATCAAAACCATTTTCCATATAAGATGCAATTATTTCATATGTGTATGTTTCAAGTATAATGTCTCTAGGATTTACATGGTTTCACTTTTCTTATGATGAATTGATATTGATATTTTATATTGATTATGTAATGATGGGATGATGTTTTTGAAACCCATTTTATTCTTTGGGTAGTGATGAATGATTTATGTTCATGTGGTGTAACACGTAAGAATGATTTCATTATGAGATGGGTGGTACATATATATCCCTCCAATGAAATGGGTAAAAATTTATATCTCATGATATAGACATGGCTTGAATGGGAAGTTAATCCGGTTCAGGGATACAGGACTGGAACAAGGAGTGAACTCGATTCCGAAAGAGACTATTTCCACTAAGATGGTCTTGGAAGAAATGCCTTGGCTACTATGGAAATCATAACATGTGCTTAATGGTTGCCAAAATTATATGTTTTATTCCCAAGATATTTTATCCCAATTAATTTTTCTTTACAATCTATGCCCTACGTACTTCCATGTTATATGTCATTGCTCAAGATTTTGATGTTTAAACATTAATATCATGTTTTTTTAGTTCAAATGTATATGATTTGTTTTATTTTCTACATGATTACCCTTACTGAGCATTTTAACTTACCCTTTATATTTTTTTCTTTTCCCCAGGATTTGAAGAACGGTTTTAGGTAAAAAAAAGGGAAGATTTCTATGGGAGATGTTAAAGATCTTTCACCAAGATTAGAAGATTATATTCTGAGTTTCCAAAGATACTAAACTATTACGGTCCTTTGGTGTATTTTTTTTTGTTATGTATTAAGTATTCAGCAAAAGTAATGTAATGTCCATGTGCGTCAAGCTTTGGGTCTTTACAATTGGTATCAAATGAAAGGTTTAGTTACCCTTTGGATACTAGGATGCGAAAACATTAGTGAAATCCCTAGAGATATTTCTAAGCTATATCTAGGGATGTATCTTAGGTTAAGTATAAGTATTGGTTATAGTACGACAATTATGATAATGATCATGAATAAATTAAGATTAATCCAATGGTGTTAGATATTGAAAGTACTCCCCTTGAATATGTTGTTTCCCTAGCATGATTTTTTCCTCTCACACTACTCTTTTTGGATTTTAGAAAATGGCTGGAAATTGGAAGATTCATGTTAATGGTTAATATGATGGACAATGGAATGATATTCTTCATGATCAAGCAAATGAAATGGGATTTCGAAGGCGAAAAATTGTTATTATGCTGAATCAGTAATATCATAATATGATCAATAATCTCAACTTTGGTAAGTTTCTTGACTCAGTTAATAAGAGAAATAAGGAGTTTCATGATGATCATAGAGGAAATAAAGTTCAATTTTACTCATGTGAATCATCTGGGAAGAGACACTAAGGATAGTGTTTCAAAGGAACTGGAAGATGCTTTGGGTGGGGAAAAGAAGGACACAAGGCCAGTAATTGCAAAGGAAAAGGGTCAGTTAACACCATGGACAAGGATAATTGTATTTCTAAGACGTCAACAATGGTTAAATGTTTTAAATGTGGAATGTATGGGCATTATGAAAACCAATGCCCTAAGGGAAAGTCTCATGAAGAGAATCAGCATGGTTGTATGGGTAGTATTTATGTTGATGATGATGATGAGAGTACAAATGATATGTGGGGTGAAATAATTTTTAATTATCTGTCAATGGTTTAAGAAGGTAGGTGAATGATTTATGTTTATCAAGAGTTATGTTGTATAGGTAATGGTATTATGGAATAAAGACACATCTAAGGATTGTTACACTATTGTTTTTTCTAAATTATTTTAAAGTATAATGTGAATGGTACTGGTAACCCTGAAAGGTTATTATGATATTTTTGGAACGTATATGATATGAACATAATGAATGGATAAGGAGAAAATAATATGTTTGATAGTATTAATGAGCTAATCATTGATATAAGTACTAAGTGATATAATGGTTTGAGTATATAATTTTTTTTTTTGGATTTTGGTATGTGGAATGTGTTAACTTTTAACTACATTCATATTTTCACTAAGGTTCAACGGTTATTCATTTTTCAAGAGAATACATGATTAAGGTATTCACATGTTTGGAATGTGACCAACTAGATATATCATATGATATATGGGGGATAAATGATGGTATTCACATGCTCGATAGATGACATTTATAGTAATTGTTTTCTTTATACTATGAGCATGGATAGATGTATTATTGATAAGCACAATGATTGGAATGAATTATGTTAGACATATGATATTATTGTTTAAGGATATAAATTTTTTCTATATTATTGCAGGAATGATATAAAAATGTAGTTTTAGAAAAAGGGGAAACTCGTAGTACGGGCGACAACTCGTCGCATCGGACAAGGTTGCGGGAATCGAACCCACAATTGAAGTGCGACATGCCTTTATCGCATACCGTTGGCCAACAGGAAGTCCCTGGTTAATATAAATTAGTTTTAATTTTTAATATGGCGTGATATAAGAAGTATAAAACCATTTTAGGAACTATATATGATTAATCTCACCATAGATGGACTTATGTATATTTAATAACTTTTTCTAACCTTTTATTTGAGACAGATAGAATTACCCACCGTTCTATCACATGATCTACTAACGCTTCACGAATAAAAAATTCAACGTCATTTATTTAAGAGATGAAGTGGGAATTGTTCAAGGCACTAACAACGGTGAGATTCTACCAAAATAAAGTAAGTATTTCTTTTAATTAAACAATTCTTCAACTTTAGGGTAATGATCTTGAAAACAAAAAAAATGTTGTCCTAGAGTCCTTATATCCGATGAATCAGATGGTACCTTAGATCATCACAAATTTATGGTTGTGTGACTGTTGGGTTTTTCATATCCATGTTCTCTACCACTCTCCATCAGAATTTGACGGTTAGATTTCTCTTCTATATCCATATTTTCTCCTATGTTCTCCTATGTGGAAACCCAGTGATTAGTGAATTTGGTTAACCATTACATTTCTTAATTTTGATATTGAAGTTCAGTTTTGGTATTCCATTTTATGATGTGGGTTTCCATTAATGAATATTTCATGTAGTAAACCATTTATAACCCTGACGTATTTCGAGGGAGAAATTAATTTTAAGGGGGGTAGAACGTAACACCCCATGATTTTATAAAAATTATTCTTTTAACATCATTGATGTCTTGTGTTGAACGTTATAATAGAAATTATAATTTTTCATATGGAATATTTATAATATTAGTTGATAGTTTCATGAGTTATTGTTATTTTTTACTCCAATCAAATTAAAGTATATAATATCTGAATCATTGATATTTCATTAAGAAATTTAAAATAATTTTTTTGCACTATTAGGTGGGATCAAACCAGCATTAATGCACAAGGATTCCATTATAACTCTAGAGTTAAGCATGCTTGGGAGAGAGTTTTACAATGAGGTGATACCTCCTTGAAAAAACTCGTGTTACACCATTTCTTGTGTAAATATTAGATATCATTGTAGTATAATAATAATTATTATGATGTTATAGGTAATATATTTAAACAATGTAATATTTCTTAATAACATAGCATTTTATAAATATTTATAATATTTTATGTTATCATGTAACTATATTTCATGTTAACAAGGATTAAAATACAACATGTTATGTTGTAAAAACTATGGATTAGTGTTGTAAAAAGATATTTCATGTTCAAAAATTATAATTTATCATTATAATTACATTATAAAATTTTAAAATAATGAATGTTTAATGGGTGAACTCTTGAAAAGGGCTCATGATTCACCCTTTTCTATTTTTCTCGTGGTAATTTCCCAAAAAATACATTTTAAATAAAAAAGGATCACATGTTAGTATAATAATTATAATAATTATATTGTTCGTAAAAATTTTAAATGAATATAATATTTGTTGTTTTTATATAATTTTTGTGATAATTTTAATATTCCATGTCATAATGTTTCATTTTTTCAGGTTAACAATAATTATAATATTTCATGATGTATTTTTTCAACTATGGTTTATGGTTATAGTAGAAATAACTATATTTCAAGTTGAATAATTATATTATTGAATGATATATTTAGTAGTTAATGTTAATTTTTACAGAGATTAAATATAAATATATAGTATAAGAATCATTAATAGTAATTTAAAATATTTAAAAAGAATGTCTCTTTATTATTGGGTGTGATCAAACTAGTATTAATGCATCATATCACATTAATACTCTATAGTTATGAATACATGGGTGGGAGGTTTACTATGATGGGTGATTTCCTGGGAATTACTCATGCATCACCCTTTTTTTCATCGCACCATTTTTTCTGTACATTTCAAATTTAATGATATTATAATAATGATTATTATGATATTGTACACAAATACTTTTATTGAATATAATATTTCATGTTTACATAGTATTTTTTTAATAATTATAGTGTTTCTAGTTATAATGATACAATATTTCATTTTATCAATGATTATAATATTTCTTGTCATATTGTCATGAGGAAAATTTAGTGTTATAACAAAAATATTATTTTTCTTGTTCAATAATTATAATTATTCATGATAATCACATTATCCAATTTCATAGTAATGAATGTTTCATGGGTGACCACCTGGGATGTTCCTATGTTTCAACCTTTTCTATTATTCTCATATAATTTCCAAAAAATAATTAGATTTTTAATAACAAAGGATCTCTAGTCAGTTTAACAACAATTATTATGATATTGTACATAAACATTTTAAATGTATATAAAATTTCTTGTTTACATGGATTTTTTGTAATAATTATAATATTTCATATCATAATTTTAACATATTTCATGTTAAAAATAATTATAATATGTCATGACGTATAGTAACAACTATGGTTTAGGGTTATAATAAAATAATAATTTTTAATGTATTGAAAAAATTGACATGAAAAGTAATAAATAAGGAAAATTTTCATGATTATTTACATTTTAAATAATATAATTTTTCATCTTCAATAATTTTTACACCCATCCTAGTACAACACTCACCCAAGAACACTTAACATTAGAGTTATAATGGGATCTGGTGCATTAATACTAGTGTGATTGCTTCCAACAGAACAAATACATTTAAAAAAAATGAAAGAACTTTCAAGGACGCTCATACTATAAATTTATATTTAATTATTGAAAAAAAACATTTAATACTGAAACTATAATCCAATATTATGATTATTCAACATGAAAAATTATTATTTCAAATGATAACTGATGAAACAATCATCCAATATATTGCAATATATTGCAACTTTTTTGTGTACATTTCATATTTCTTACCAGAATAACAACCACTATTTTGATATTATAAATATCATTTTTTTAGATATTACATATATTTATTACAAATTATTTTCTTAATTATTATAATATTTCATGTCAAAATGAATAAATATTTCATGTTAATAAGGATTAAAATATTTCATGTAAAATTTTATCAACAACAATTTAGTGTAATAAAAAAATATTACATGTTCAATAATTATAATTTATCAAGAAAATCACTTCATCCAATTTTTGAATAATGAATGTTTCATGGGTGACCACATGGTAAGAGGTCGTGTTTCACCCATTTCTAATTTCCCCATTGTAGTTTCCTAAAAAATACATTTTAAAAAACAAATGATTTCATGTTAGTATAAAAATAATAATTATGATATTGTATATAAAATTTCATACTTAATATAAAATTTCTTGATTACATATAATTTTAGTAATAATTATAATATTACATGTTATAATGTAACAATAATTAATGTCAAAAATGATTAAAATATTTCATGTTTTAGTGTAACAACTATGTTTTTGTATTGTAAAAGGAAATTAATTTTTCTAATTAAATAATTATAATTCTTCAATATAATCACATTACATACTTTCATATCAACGAATGATGCATGGGTGACCTCCTAATAATTGTTTATTGTAACATCCAAGAAAATATTTTTATAATTTTAAATAAATTGCATTATAATTTTTTTAATAATTTAAATGAATAGTTTTAATAATAATACTTTTAAATATACATATTTCATATTTATAGTTTTCAAATAAATTTTATCTTAATGTTTTATAAATAAATACTATTTTATTGTATAATTTTTTGTATAAGATTATTTAATTTTCAATATATGTATTTCAATATTTTTAAAAAATTATTAAAGTATATGAATAAAAAAATATATTTTTTTAAAAGGTTATAAAACAATTTTTTTTGAAATATTTTAATAAATTTAACCCTTAATAAAATTATTTAATTTAAGTTTATAGAAATAGTATGTTAATTATTTTATATAAATTCGAGAAATTAATATTTTCAAGTATTACTACTTTAAATATTAAAATGTCAATTTTTTAAGTGATACTATTTTAATTAATGGTATTAAAAATTTTAATTTTATTTGAAGTAAATAAAATTTAAATATTCATAATATATAAATATTAATTATATTATTTTTGAAATTATAAATACACATAATAAAAAAATAATGTATACATGTATAAAAGATTTCACATTTTATTTTAATAAATATAATTATATTAATTTTTTTAAAAAAATTATATAAATGTTATAAATATTCTCAAAATATTATATGTATAAAAAATGTTGTGTTTTTTTAAAAACAATTTTGATATGTTTTTGAAAAACAATATGATAAATAAAAATATAGAAAATGATTCTAAAACATAGTTAAAATAATGATTATAATTGTGAATTTAAAACAACATAAAAGTAACACAATGATGTCTTGAAAATAAAATATGAAAAACGGTAGATAAAAAAAGGGGATAATGTGATAGAATAAAAAATAGTGGTCGTAATGATTTAGAAAAAGGACATAATATTGTAATGATTTCAGAAAAATATAAACTAAAACATTAAACTATTTAAAATTGTGATGTTGTCATCAAACTCCCAATGTGAAAACCTAAACTGATCCAATGAGATACCCATTATCGAATCTCAATAACATGTTTCCCTATTAATTATTCAACTCTTCCATTTTTTACTTCCACAAAAGTGAATGGTCACCCACTAATTTCAAATCCTTCATTGATGTCCCCTTCTACTACAACACCATCTCAGATCTGTTTTTCTCTAATAACGACATGGATGGGTTTTTAAATAAAACTGAATCCTTGGAAAAGTTTATGTCAATCCTCTCTACGGCTTCCATTGGAAGCTTTATATATAATTATTTATAAAAATTTCCATTAGTGTTTAATTAAATAAGATATCATTGTGTTTATAAAACCCTTAATGGCACACATTGAAACACCCATGAGTACCCCGGACCCTTCTATTAATCTCTTTTTCATTCGCTATGTCCATCCTACATGGTTATCAGAAGTTGGACATTTCCTCACTCACAAGTAATGGATAAATTTATTTTTAATTTTTAAGGATTTATATATGTATATATAAATATATTCTAATTTATACATATGTATGTATAAATATTTGTTTTCTATGTTTTATGTGTTTTTTAGAATTGAAAAAATATAGCAGTTCTTTATTTTTTTTTCATTTCAAAAAAGGTCACATATATGAATATATATATATATATAGTCATATATACACATATATAACAATATATTATTTTTATAAATAAGATAATGTTTTCTGTGTAAAATTTTATTTCTAAAACATATGGTTTGTAAGTGATTTATTATTTTCAAAAAAAGGTAAGTGATTCAATTTTTTTATGATTGATTTTATCAATATATATTTATATATAATTATATAAACAAATAAATACCTAAATATTTATTCACATTAATAAATTTTGATAATAAATATTTGTATTAAATTAATGATCCTTATAAATACCTTATTCATATGGATTTATTAAGTGGTTTATTTTAATTTAATCAAATTATTTTCGTTTTACAATGATTTACATATATATGTGATTATATATATATACTTATATACACATATAATTTTCTATTTTTCATAATTTATATGATATAGGATATTGTTTTAAGGTATATGTCTTAAAATAGAGATCATTTATTTTTATCAAATGGTATGATTATATTATTTCTATCATTCTATGCCGAATGATATATATATATATGTATATCTATTTATTTTATGAAATAATAGGTAAAATAAATTCATTTTCAATTCTATATGAAATTGTTTGAAATTTTTCTTAGTTCATCAATTTATGGTTTATCTTTTATGTATAATTCTTTTAAATGATATTAAATATCATTTTATGTGCTATTCCAAGACAAGATATTATTTAATATGGAAAATTAAATCATTATCCCTTGGTATGTCATGAATAATTTGGCATGGACATCATCTAAAATATAACTTACATTCTATTAATTAATAAATGAAGTATGCATTTATTTATTTATCCATTCTATATTATGTTTTACAAATAATGAAAGATATATCATTCATGGGATTCTCCAAAAAATTGTTCTGAATCACTCAAGAATATGATGATGATCTGTTATTAGAATATTTATTTTATTTTATGAAACTAATGTAATGTATGTAAATTTGAAATTTTTTTTCATAGAATTGAGAAAGGAAGGTCCACTATATGTTTTTTAAAAATTGAACCTAGATTGTTATGTGATGTTATTGGGAGTGAACCCATAAGTCATAAAGGATCTTTGTTCCACATGTGTTATGAAAAGAGACCAAATGTTATGGTTTTTGTTATGGTCATCCATGTATCATGTATGACCAACAATAAAATTATTATTTTCTAATGTGACTTCCCAATGATCTTTTTTATTATAATTATTTTTAGAAAACAATTGTTTTCTAAATTATTTATTTATTATAAAAACGATATGAAAATATATTTTAAGTACATATTTTTTATTTCATGAAAATATTTTGAATGAATTTTTTTTAATACCACTTTATTGGGAATTTTAAATGCCCGTCGTACATTTTAAATACTTTTTTACAGGTTTAGTGGATTTATCCGTGATGCATTTTTCTATGTGTAGGTAGTGCACATAAGATTATTTATTATATTTAATTTCATTTTTACAGTTTTTATAATGTAATATTTGTGTGTAATTATCCAAAAACTGAGTTCGGTAAAAGTACATTGAAATGTAAATTCTTTGTGTCTTTTTAGTTGTATTTCTATAAAAATATATTCACAACATTTATATATGCTGAAAACCAGAAGTGAGAGCTCATATCATTATACTTGTGCTTCTCCTTTTTTTATTTTCCTCATTTGATTTTCCAAAAAAAATAATTTTAAATAACAATGGATTTAATGTCTGTATAACAATTATAATTATGATATTGTATAAAAACATTTTAAATTAAAATTATATTTCATGTTTATATATAATTTTTTTAATAATTATAATTTTTCATGTAAAAATGATTTCATATTTCATGTTAACAACAATTATAATATTTCATGATGTATTTTAACAACTACGATTTAGGGTTATAATTGAAATATTAATTTTTCATATTGAATAATTATAATATTTGATGATAGTTTCATTAGTTAATTTTTTTTTCTTTACAGAAATTAAATAGAAAGATATATTATGTAAATCATTGATACCTCTATCAAATATTTAAAAATGAATGTCTTTGAACTGTTGGGTGTGATCACAACAACATTAATGCCCAAGATCCCACTAGAAAACTATATTTAACTGTGCTCGAGTGAGATTAGTATTATGATGCATGACCTCATGGGAAGTAATTGTGTTACAATCTTTTTTCTCTATATTTCAAATTGTATTCCAATATAATAATAATTTTTATTATATAGTACATTTTTTTACTAAATATAATATTTCATGAATAAATATAATTTTATTAATAGTTATATTATGGCCTGATAAAATTATTCAAAATTTCATGTCAACAATGATTAATATGTTGCAATATATATTGAACAACTATGGTTTGGTGATATATAAAAAAAATTGCATGTTCCATAAAAATAAATTTTTTGGATATTCACATTACTAAATTAAATTATAATTACTGTAGAATGGGTGACCTCTTTAGAAGTTCTCTTGATTCACACTTTTCTATTTTTCAAATTTTATTTTCCAAATTTTTTTAAATTTTAAATTAAAAAGGATTTCATGGAAGTATAACAAAAAATATTTTTGATATTTTACATAATTTTTTTAAATAAATATATTATTTCATGTGTAAACATAATTATTGTAATAATATTAATATTGCATGTCATAATATTATGAGATTTTAGGATAACAATAATTTTAAAATTTGAGGATATATTGTAAAAAGTAAAATTTAAGTTTATAATATAAGTAACAATTTTTTCTGTTGAATAATTTTAATATTGAAAGATATATTCATTAGTTAACGTTATTTTTACATCAATTAAATTTCACAATATATTAACAGAATAATTTATAGTTCTTTTAAATATTGAAAATTAATGTGTATGTAATGTTAGGTGCGATTGCACCTGCATTATTGCACCAGATCCCATTACAATTATGTAGTTTTTAATTCTTGGATGAGAGCAGTAATATGATGGGTATACCTTTGGGAAGTACTAATGAATCAACTTTTTTTGTGTACATTATAAATTTTAGGCTAGTAGAATAACAATTTTTATGATATTTTCTATAATCATATTTACTGAATATAATATTTCTTAATTAATTAGAATTTTATTAATAACTCTAATAATTAATGTTATATTTTAAAAACATTTCATGTTTACAATGATTTACTTAATAATGAATTATCTCCTGGGAAGAACTCATGTTGCACCCTTTTTTGTGTACATTTAAAAATTAATGCCAGTATAGTAATGATTATTAAGATATTTTATGCCAAAAATTTTAATTATCATAGTGTTTCTTTATTACATAGAATTAATGTAATAACTATAAGATTACATATTATAATTTAACAATATTTTAGGATTCATGTGAAACCTCATGGGAAGTTCTCATATTTCACCATTTTAGGTTTTTGTCATTGTATTCTCCAAAATCTTGTACATTTTAATTAGAAAATGGTTCCATGTCAGAATAAAATAAATAAATATGATATTGTATATTAAATTTTTAAATGAATATAATATTTCGTGCTAATATATAATTTTTTTAATAATTATAATATTTCATGTCATAATGTTCCCAAATTTCATGTTATTAATAATTATAATATTTCATGATGTATTGTAACGACTAAGTTTTAGTGTTATATTCGAAATAATAATTTTTCTTGGTGAATAATTATAATATTGGGAGATAGTTCATCATCTAAAATTATTATTTATAGAAATAAAGTTGAAATATATGGTATCAGATTAATTGATAGGAATTTCAAATATTTAAAAGGATTGTTTGTGTACTGTTGGGTATGATCACACCAACAGTTGTGTTACCTCCTTGGAAATACTATTGTGGAATCATTTTTTGTGAACATTTAAATTTCATTCTAGTATAATAACTATTATTATAATATTTTATGTAAACATTATTACTGAATCTAATATTTCTTGATGACATTGAATTTTAGTAATAATTATAATATTTCATATTATAATGTAACAATATCTCATGTTAACAATGATTATAATATTTCATTTTCTATTCTAACAACTTTGGTTTAGTGATATCACAAAAATAATAAATTTTCATCTTCCATAATGAATTTTTTTCAAGATAATCACATTATTGAATTTCATAATAATTAATGTATCATGGGTGACCTCTAGGGAATTGCTTGTGTATATCCCTTTTGTTTTTTTTCAGTTCATTTTCCAAAAAAAATTTAAAAACAAAGGATCGAATGTTAGTTTAAAAATAATAATTATGATATTGTATGTAAAATTTTTTAATGAATATAATATTTCATGTTATCATTGAATTTTGTTAATAATTACTATAATGCATGTCATAATGTTACCGAATATCATTTAACGATAATTATAATATTTCACGAGGTATTATAATAACAATGGTTTAGGGTTATAATAGAAAAAAATGATTTTCATGTCGAACATTTATAATATTGGATGATAGTTTATTCGATTAATGTTATTTTTTTACAGCAAATAAATAAAAATATATAGTACGAGAATAATTGATAATTCTTTTATATATTTTAAATGAATCTCCCTATAGAGTTTGGTGCAATCAAAACTGTATTAATGCACCAATTCCAATGAGAACACTATAATTAAGCATTCTAGGGAATGATAAGTACAAGAATGGTTGATGTTATGGGATGTGCATATTCTGCACCCATTATTTTGTGTATATATAAAATTTCATGCCAGTATTACAACGATTATTATGATATTTTCCATAAACATTTTTATTCAATAAAATATTATTTTATTACACAACATTTTAGTAATAAGAATAATATATCATGTTTTATTTTAAAATATTTTACGTTAACAGTGATTAAAATATTACATGTTATGTTGTAACTACTACGGTATAGTGATATTGAATAAATAATAATTTATCATTTTCAATAATTTTAAAATTTCATGATAATCACATTATCAAATTTCATAATAATGAATGTACCATGGGAGACCTCCAAGGAAGATTAAATGGTTCTCCATTTACTATTTTTATCATTGTATTATTTAAAAAAAATTAAAGAATAAAGGATTTCATTTTAGAATAACAATAATTATTTTTATATTGTACGTAATCATTTTAAATGATTATAATATTTCATTTTTATATAGATTTTTTTAATAATTATAATATTTCATGTCTTAATGTAACCATATTTCATGATAAAAAAAATTATAATATTTCATGATGTATTGTAACAACAATGATTTAGGGTTATAAAAGCAATAATAATTTTTTCATATTGAATAAATATAATATTGGATTAAAGATTCATCAATTAAAGTTAAATATTTTTCAGCATTTAAATAGAAATTTATAGTATCATAATTATTTATAATTATTTCAAATATTTAAAAAGAATGTTTCCTACTATTGGGTATGATCACACCATAATTAATGCAGTATATCCCATCAGAAATATAAATTTAAGGGTGCTTGGGTCAGAGTTTTACTATGATGGGTGCCCTCCAGGGAAGTACTCGTGTTGCACAGTCTTCTGTGTACATTTCAAATTTCGTTCCATTAAAATAATGATTATAATGTTATTATACAGAAACCATTTTTACGAAATATAATATTTTTTCCTTACATAGAATTATAATAATAATTATAACTCTGCATGTTATAATGTAACAATATTTCGCATTAACAATGATTAAAATTTTGCATGTTATATTTTAATAAATGCAGTTTAGTGTTAAAACAATTAATAATTTTTCATGAATAATAATTTTAATTTTTCAATATACTCACATCATCATATTTCATAATAATTAATGTTGATTGTGTTACATCCCTAGAAGTTCTCGTGTTTCACCACTTTCTATTTTTATCGTCATATTTTTGAAAAAATGAATTTTAAATAACAAAGGGTCTCATGCTAGTTTAACTACAAAAATTCTGATATTTTATGTAACCATTTTAAATAAAATAATATTTCATTATATATATATAATTTCTGTAATATTTATAATATTGAATGTCATAACATTACCATATTTCATAGTAATAATAATTATAATATTTCATGATATATTTTAACAACTACGATTTAGGGTTATAATATAAATAATAATTTTTCATGTTGAATAATTTTAATATTAGATTATAGATTCATTAGAAAAAGTTATTTTTTATAGCTATTAAATATCGATATATTGTATCAGAAACATTGATCGTTCTTTCAAATATTTAAAGATAATGTATTTGTATTATTTGGGGTGATCACACCGACATTATTGCACGAGATCCCAAAAGAACATTGCAGTTAAGCGGGCTTGATTGAGATTACTTCTACAATGGGTGATCTCTGGGGAAGTACTCCTATGGCACTTCTTTTGTGTATATTTCAAATTTCACGCTAGTATATATAAAATCTTGTATTGTTGAATGTAAAATTTTCTACTGTATATAATATTTACGGATTACAAACCATTTTAGTAATAATTAAATATTCCATGTAATAATTTAACAATATATCACGTTAACAATGATTAAAATATTGCATCATATATTGTAAAAAATATAGATTTGTTACATAACCAAAAATAATAATTTTTCATGTTCAATAATAAAAATTTTTCAAGATAATAATATTATTGAATTTCATAATAATGATTGTTGCACGGGTTACCTCCTAAAAAGTACTTGTGTTTCACCCTTTTCTGTTTTCATCATGGTATTTTCCAACAAAAATTAAATTTTAAATAACAAATGATCTCATGTCAGTATAAGAATAATAATTATGATATTGTATGTAAAATTTATAAATTAATAAAATATTTCTTGTTTATATTGAAATATTTATCAATTATAATATTTCATGTCACAATGTTAACATATTTCATGTTCACAACAATTTTAATACATCATGACATATTTTAACAACAACTAATTAAGGTTTTAATAGGAATAATAATTTATCATGATAATTAATTATAATATGGGATGATATTTTCATCAATTAATGATTTTTTACAATAAAAAATAGAAACTATATAGTATGTGAATCATTGATAGTTATTTAAAATATTTAAAATGAATTTATATGAACTGTATTGTCTGATTACACGAGCATTAATTAACAAGATCCTATTATTACTCAACAACTAAGCACGTTTGGTGAGAGTAATACTATGATGGTTAAAATTCTTAAAAGTAAATGTGTTGCACACTTTTTTGTGTACATACCAAATCTCATGCCAGTATAATAACGATTATTATGATATTGTACGTAAATTTTTTTACTACATATTATATTTCATGATTACATAATATTTAATTAATAATTATAATATATCATATTGTTATGTTAAAATATATCATCTTAACATTGAAAAAAGTTATTTCATGTTATATTGTATCAACTTCTATTTAGTGTAATAAAAAATAATTTTCTTATGTTCAATAATTATAATTCTTCAAGATAATCACATTATCAAATTTCATAATAATGATTTTTCTATTGGTGACCACCATGTTGGTTCTCTTTATTCACCCATTTCTATTTTTCTCATTGTATTTTAAAAACAATTACATTTTAAATAACACTGGATCGAATGTGAGTATAACAATAAAAATTATGATATTGTACGTAAAATTTTTAAATGAATATATTATTTAATTTATTCAAAGATTATTTTCTCATAATTATAATATTTAGTGTCATAATGTTACTATATGACTTGTCAAAAATAATTAAAATATTTCAGGATGTATTGTTACAACTATAGTTCAGGGTCATAATATAAATAATAATTTTTCATGTTGAAAATTTTAAATATTGGACAATAGTTTGACCAGTTAATGTAATTTTATTTACAAAAAAATTATAGAAATATATAGCATGTGAGACATTGATAGTTCTTTAAAATATTTAAAAATAATGTATTTGTATTGTTGGTCATGATCACACCATCATTAATGCAACATATACCATTAAAAATATATATTTTAGTGTGCTAGGGAGAGAGTAATACTATAATGGGTGGGATGTACTCGTGTTGCTCCCTTTTTTGTGTACATATAATTTTTTTTTCAAGTATAATAATGATGAATAAGATATTTTATGTAATATTTTTTAATAAATATTATATTTATTGATTACATATAATTTTATTAATAATTATAAGATTGCATGTTATAATGCGACAATATTTTACGTTAACAATTATTAAAATATTGCATGTTATATTGTAATGACTAATGTTTAGTGTTATACCAAAAAATAATAACTTTTAAAGTTAAATAATTATAATTTTACAATATAATCACATTATCAAATTTCATAGAAATGAATGTGGCATGGGTGACCACCCAGGAAGTGATCATATTTCACCCTCTTCTGTTTTTCTCATTGTATTTTCCAAAAAAATAAAATTTAAATAACAAAGAATCGCATGTTAGTATGACCATAACAATTTTGATATTTTATATATATTTATAAAATTAATATAATATTTTAGGTTGATATATTATTTTTTTAATAATTATAATATACCACATCATAATGTTTCCATATGTCATGTTAACAATAATTATAATATTTCCAGACGTATTGTATCTACTATGGTTTAGGGTTATAATAGAAATAATAATTTTTCATATTGAATAATTAAAATTTTGGATGATAGTATCTTCAGTTAAAGTTATTTTTATCAGAAATTAAATGGCAATGAATAGTATGACAATCTTTGATAGTAATTTCAAATATTTAAAAAAATGTATGGGTACTATACGGTGCGATCACACTAGCATTAATACAATGAATCCCATTAGAACCCTGCAGTAATTCATTCTTGGGCGAGTGAAGTACTAGGATGTGTGTCCTCTTAAGAAGTACTTGTGTTCCACCCTTTTATTTTGTATATTATGAATTTGATACTGGAATAAAAATTATTATTATGATATTGTATGTAAACATTTTTATTGAATATAATATTTCTTGATTACATATCATTTTAGTAATAATTTTAATATTGGTTGTAATAATGTAACAATATTTCATGTTAACAATGATTAAAATAATGCTTGTCGTATCGTAACAACTACTATTTAGTGTTATAACAAATAAACTAAATTTTTTCTTATTCAATAGTTTTATTTTTTTTCAATATTATCACATTATCTAATTTCATAATAATGAATGTATCATGGTTGGCCTCCTAGTAAGTGGTAATGTTTCTCCCTCTTTTGTTTTTCTCATTGTCTTTCCCAAAAATAATTAAATTCAAAAAAGGATCACCTGTCAGTTTAATAATTATTATTAGGGTATTTTAATTAATCATTTTAAATGAATAAAATATTACATGATTATATATAATTATTGTAATAATTATAATATTACATGTTATAATGTAACCATATTTCTTGTTAACAATAATTACAATATTTTATGATGTATTGTATGAACTATGTTTTTTGTATATAGTGAAAATGATAATTTTTCATTTTAAATAATTTTAATATTGGATGTTTGATTCATTAGATAAATATATTTTTTATGGAAATCAAATAGAAATATATTGTAACAGAATCATTGATATTTATTTCAAATATATATAAAGAATGTATGTGTACTGTTGGTGGTGATCACACCAATATTAATTCCCTATATCCCCATAAAACTATATAGTTAAGCATTCATGGGAGAGAGTAGTACTTGATTGGGTGACCTCTTGGGAATTACTCATGTTGCACACTTTTTTGGTAAATTTTAAATTTCATTCTGGTAATATAATGATTATTATGATATGGTACATAAAAATATTACATTATATAATATCTATTGATTACATAGAATTATATTCATCGTTATAATATTTCATGTTATAGTGTAACAATATTTCATGTAAACAATTATTAAAAAATTTCATGTTATATTGTAACAACTACTATTTATTATTATCACAAAATAATAATAATTTTTCGTGTTCAATAATTATAACATTTCAAGATAATCATATTATAGAATTTTGATAATGATGAATGTTTCATGGGTGACCTCCTTTAATGTTCTTGTGTTCCGCCATTTTATGTTTTTCTCATTGTATTTTACAAAAATTATTCATTTTTAATAACAAAAGATCACATGTTAGTATAACAATAATAATTATGATATTTTACGTAAAAATTATAAATGAATATATTATTTAAATATTACTGTAAGAACCTGGTTCTTATATTTGAGGTACGGGCATCTTCTTTTCTCTTTTCCTTAAGTTTTTTTGAAAAAATATGGAAAATGGGAAAAATTCTAAATTTTTTGGAACTACACGCCCTGTACTTTTCCACACGCTGTGTACTTTTGGCCGTCTGGGATGAGTACACGGGGCGTGTAGCCATGACTGCGACGAAGGGTGTAGGAACCGACTACACACCGTGTAGTGGTCCTTTACACGCTGTGTATTCAGTCGGTTGGCCAAAACAGTAAGGCGGTGGAGCAGCCGCCATCTAGGCGACAGTACACACCGTGTACTCCAGAGTACATGTCGTGTACTCATGTCGACAGATGAACTGTGTGGCGGTGCCACTAGAGGAATAGTTAAATGAAGGAAGTACACGTTGTGTACTTTATTTTTTTCTCTTAAATGTTTAGTAGCCTCCCCTGTTCATAGGGAAGGCTTAGAACTGGATGAGAGGAGTGGGAGTGGACGACCGAGCCTTTGGAGATCCGTCGATCGGGAACCGGGAATCCGATTCTGCCTAGGACGATCTCATTGGAATCGCTCAGGTATGCCCTCCCTTCTCCAAGCGTGTTTCTTACCAATTCTTTCCCTAACGGGAGTTATTTGAGGTTGAATGGAAGTTTTCTTACCTCATATCTACAACATTTTTGGGCGTTTCTGGGATCGAAGATCGTGTATACCACTAGTTGACATATATGGTAGGTGGATTGGTGTTTATTTTCCAACTGTCATGTGTTTTGGTGTGTTTTTGAGATACAAACCCATGTTTGGGGTGTCGTTTGGCTGAGGTCATGGCTATTTTAATAACTAGAATTGTATATGTAATTAAATGTGAAATTAAAATTCTGTTTGGGATCAGTGCATGGATCCAAGACCACCTCGGGGGTGCGTTCCTCTGTTTAGCCGTTTGGCCAGGATACCCGAGGGTATGCCATGTTTAAATTATGCATTACTTTTGCCTTGAGAGGAATTGTAAGTAAAGTGCATGTTTATATGTTGAGCATGTACCAATTATTTATGCCTGAGGGAGGTGTTTTACTATAGCCTGAGGGCGTGATTGTATAATCCTGAGGGCGACGTTCTATTTCGCCTAAGGGAAACCTTTCGTGCCTGAGGGATTGAATTTTGTGCCTGAGGGAGACACTTCATATGCCTGAGGGAGAGATTCTGTTACGCCTGAGGGAAATACCTGCAGGTTGGATTCTGTATAGCATGAGGGAAAGCCTGAGGGCGTGGTTTACTATATTATCCATAGGGAAAGGATCTGGTTGGCCTGAGGGCTTAGTGTTGTTGATCACAGAATGTCACTATATTAAATGGATTAAATGAATAATTAAATTGCAATATAACTATTAAGTTAGTTACTTTTGACTAATGCTTAGTTTGTTTCATTTTACTATTGCACACTATTGTTGCATTTTTACACACAGTTGGGCACAGGCCTTTGGTGGGTGCCTACTAAGATATATTTCTCACACCCTGTTTGGGCCATGCTTTTCGGACCAAACAAATTATGTTGCTGCAGGTGTAGATAAGGGAAAGAGTCCTTATACATGTTCTTGATTGATGCTGAGGTGTAGGAGAGCATGGGACCGAGCATTAGCTCTCGATGTTGCAGACTGTTCTCTTTTGCTTTTCTTTACTTGTACTTCAGTCGTATTGTATTGATTGTGTGACATGTTCTAGCTATTTTCATAGAATTTGAGGCATGTTGCATCATTATTTATATACTGGTTTGTTGTATATACTGTAGTTGTTTATTTCAGTTGTGTATGGTTTACTGCTTCCACTACTGTGGTATGTTTTATATGATTCTGCTGCACTGCACTTTGACAAATGAGGGCATAGTTTTTCCACTATCAGACCTGGGACCTTGCTTCTAGTCAAAAGCCTCTAGCGTTTGGGGAAATGCGCTTGAGGGCACGTGGCGAACCTGGTTTGGGGCACCCGTTGAGTGGCACCCGGAACCGGGACGTTACAATGTGGTATCAGAGGGGTTCTTTTATTTGACTTACTATTTGGAGCCATTGTTAGTGATAGGACGAACGATAGTTGGTAATAAGCTGTTCCTGGGCAGAGCTAACCCGTGTATCGAAAAAAGCTAGTCTACCTCATATTTTGAAATTTTTTTGATTTTGCAAATTTTACAGTTGATTTGTTTTCATTGTTCAGTGACGCACTTGAGATTGTGCTATTTATAATTTTTTTGTGGGTTGTATTTAGTTACAACCCGATGAGATGAGAGTATGTCGTATCATGCATCATATAGGCACATGCTAGATATCACATTCCATGCATAGTTTTCATTCCATGTAGGTGCATTAGAAATTGCATGTTGTTGTGATAGTTGTTGTGATAATGAAGCATGCTGTTGTGATAGCTGCTTAAAAAATACCTGCTTGTGATATGGTATTTTTGTTTGAGCCTGTTTATTGAATGGACGCCAAACTTCAGTTTTTGGGGAGTATGGGCCCCCATTGACCGGGATTTGGTGGATCATTGAATGTTTATTTTTTATAACACAGATAAGATGTTAAACTTTGATTCGTGGGGAGTATGGGCCCTCACGGATCGGAATTTGACACATAGGTGTTGGTTTTTAGTATTTTCTGGGTTTCGGGGAAATTTCTGAGGCCTAGTGTCCGGAAACCCAGTATACACACCGTGTAGTACTTTATACATGCCGTGTATGTTCTTCTGTTCGGGAAGAAAAATGAACTTTTTGGGTACACGTCGTGTACCCTGAGTACACGCCGTGTAGTCTCTTCCCGTGTCACAAACCGTGTGGGCGGCGACACAGGGTGGGGAAAGGCTTGGGTAAAGCACACCGTGTAGATTTTGTACACGCCCTGTAGTGTTGACCCGGAGTCCGGCCGTGTAACTAACAACACGGGTCGGTGAACTCCTGTACAGAACACGCGATGTCAATGATGAACATGCCGTGTAGTGTGACCTGGGGACTCGTCCATGTAGCTAACAACACGGGTCGACGTCACCCCTACTGGAACATGTTGTGTACCTGTGGGACACGCCGTGTAGTATTTTCTGAGGACAGACTGTGTGGACTTAACCGTGTGGTCGTGAAACGTGGTAGTGTACACGTCGTGTGTGGGTGTAACACGCCATCTGGTTGCAAGCCGAGTAATCGGCCATGTCACAAACGACACAGGAAGTTGGAAAATAAAAACATATATGTCGTGTAGATTATATACACGCCATGTAGTTCTATTCAACAGGAGCCTTGTGGCATAGCCATGTAGATGGACCCGGGCAGGGGAAGGGAAGTCAAGTACACGCCTTGTAGTTATTGTACACGCCGTGTAGTCTTGTTTTGAAAATCTTGAAAATATTTCTTCCTCTTGTTCCCTTTTTGGTTCCTTCGTTTTCGGTATTTGATAAATATTGAATCTAAGGTGTTCCTTTGACCTTGTAGTTTCATGTCGCCTAGACGAAGGCGCGTTGTTCGCCAGGAGAGTGGCAACACGTATACTCTAGAGATGATGGGCCATGGACTACCAATTGATCCTCCAACAGAGCCAAATGCGGCGCCCGCTGTTATACCGGACACAGGCGCGGAGGCGCAGTTCCGTGAAGGCTTTATCCGGTTCATGCAGACCTTTCAGGGAGCACTGCAGGCTGCCACATCTATGGCCGAGCTGACTCATATCTTCCAACAGCAGCATACGCCTACGTTTTCAGGGGATGGCGGACTACAAGCTACAGAGTCTTGGTTGGGGTCGATGCAGACTATTCTTGAGCATCTTGAGTTGCCTCCAGGGCAGAGGGTCAAGATCGCGACTTACATGTTGCGTGATTCCGAAAAGAGGTGGTGGGATGTTAACACTCAGTCATAGCATCACGAATACATGGTCTGGGATGATTTTCAGGCAGTCTTCTATGACTTATTTTTCCTGGAGACGCTGATTGCAGATAAGGCTCAAGAGTTCATGAATCCACAGCATGACACTATGTCAGTGATGGACTATTCTGCTCATTTCACCGAGCTTCAGCGCTTTGCACCCGTATTGGTGGGTGATGAGACGTTGAGAGCCAGGCGCTTTGAGGATGGTCTCTATTATGACATCTGAGACCTGGTGAATGTTTTCATGTTGCCTTCAGTACATTCTATTGTGAACCAGGTGCTGATTACAGAGAGGAACCTGCGGGAAGCTAGTGGTGTGGGCCAGGGTGGTTCAACACCAGTTACTGGTACTATTTCTATTGGCAAGAGTAAGAGATAGATGGAATTCTATCAAGGTGGAAGTACCAGCCACACAGTAACTTCAGGTGCCCCGATCAGGTGCTACCAGTTTGGAAGAGAGTGGCACAAGAGACCACAGTGTCCAAGAGACCCAGTAGAGTGCCGAGCTTGCGGCAAGATGGGTCATCTATAGAGATTTTGTAGGGCGTTTCTACCAGTGGCTAGTGAGAGGGGTTCTGTGCAGACTCCGCGTGCGGGAGCAGGACCAGTGGCTTCTTACCAGTCGGGGAACTAGAATACGTCAGAGCATGCAGGCAGAGATGATGGTCGTGGCCGTGGTAGCCAGACACCAGGATCTTAGAGGCAGCAGGGCGGGATAGCTCAGGGTAGTCAGGCTGTGTCGTAGGGTTGCGGAACTGGGCAGACATATGCAGTGCAATAGACCTAGAAGGAGCAGGATCCCAGACCTTCTACAGTCAGAGGTACTATTCTAGTATCTTCTGTCATATCTTTAGTACTTTTTGATACGGGTGCTACACATAGTTTCATATCTGTACCCGTTGTGGAGAGCATTGGGCTCTTTGTTTCTTCTTCTTCTGATATCATGATGCTAGACACTCCGTTGGGGACTAGAACGACCAGTGTGCATCAGTGCAAGGAGTGCCCCCTAGTGGTTGGTGGGTGTCACTTTTTTTGGGACCTCTATGTCTTAGAGATGACATCTTATGATGTCATTCTCGGGATGAACTGTTTGGTTCCCTTTCGAGCCTTTGTAGACTACTATCGTTGCAGGGTGAGTTTCAAGTCACTAGAGGGCATAGAGTTTCTATACAAGGGCGAATGGGATGTTCAGGAGAGTCGAGATAGACTAGAGCATCGTGGGTGAGGTGGAGTCACAGACCATATTGTGAGCTTATATCTGGATGATCAGGGGACTTGTCAGATGGATTTCCCTCTAGTGGTTGATCGTTTCAGGGATGTCTTACCAGATGAATTTTCAGGTCTACCTCCGAAGCGAGAGGTGGATTTCTCTATTGAGCTTGTGCCAGGGGCAGCACCAGTGTCCATTCCTCCTTATTGGATGGTTGCAACAGAGTTGCAGGAGCTCATGAGGCAGTTAGAAGAGTTACAGGCGAACGATTTTATCTGAACCAGTACTTCTCCATGGGGTTCACCGGTCGTTTTTGCGAAGAAGGCAGACGGTACCCTTAGAATTTGTGTCGATTATCAGAAGATGAACCAGTTGACAGTCAAGAACTGATATCCTTTTCCGAGGATAGATGATCTTTTTGATCAGATTTGAGGAGCACGAGTGTTCTCAAAGATTGACTTGAGATCCAGATATCATCAATTGCGTGTGAGACCAGTGGATATACCGCTTACAGCTTTTCAGAGCAGATATGGTCTGTATGAGTACTTGGTTACGCCGTTCGGACTCACGAACGCGCCAGAAGTTTTCATGGCTCTGATGAATCATGCGTTCCATCTGTATCTTGATTCTTTTGTGGTAGTATTCGTGGACGACATCTTAGTGTAATCTCGCACTCGACACGACCATGCCACCCATCTTGAGGTCATATTGAGTACACTGAGAAAGCATCGGATATATGCTAAGCTCTCAGAGTGCCACTTTTGGATGGACCAGATTCACTTCCTCGGTCATATCATCTCAGAGGCAAGAGTTTCAGTAGACCGAGAGAAGGTGAGAGTAGTAGTTTCCTAGGAGCAGACTAAGAACGTGTTTGAGATACAGAGTTTCTTAGGACTACCCGGTTACTACAGACGCTTCATACATGACTTCTCCCACTTAGCAGTGCCGTTGACAGGTCAGACTAAGAAGGGTGTGAAGTTCGTTTGGTCGGAAGCTTGCAAGACAACCTTTCAGGACCTGAAAGGTAGGTTGACATCAGCACCGATCCTAATACTCCTAGACCAGGGGCAGAGCTCTACAGTTTACTAAGATGCATCAGGTATTGGGCTAGGAGCAGTGTTGATGTAGGGCGATCAAGACGTTGCATACAGGTCTCGACAGTTGAGGTCACATGAGAGAAATTACCCAACACATGATCTCGAGTTGGCTGGAGTTGTGCACGCGTTGCGCAGTTGGAGACATTATCTATTCGGAGAGTATTTTGTGGTTTTCACTGACCTCAAAAGCCTCAAGTATATCTTTACTCAGCGTGACCTGAATCTAAGGCAGAGAAGGTGGGTCGAGTACCTACATTCCTTCAATTTTGAGATTGCCTATACACATGGTAAATGTAATGCAGTAGCTGATGCACTGAGAAGGAAGACTTAGATACAGGCACTACATGAGGCCAGTGGTGAGTGGAAGCTCATGGATTTGTTCTCTGAGATGCATCTGGAGGTTCATGACAGTCAGGGGCAGACATATCTTTCCTCTTTAGCTGTGACTTCTACCCTCCTAGACAGAGTGAGGATGAGACAACTATCGAATTCAAAAGGGCTAGTTCTACGGGAGTCGGTGGCAAGTGGGGACCCTCCTCCTGGTTGGGCGATAGGCGAGGATGCGGTTTTTCATTTCCATGGACGAGTATGGGTTCCAGGGGATATACTTGAGGAGTTGATACAGGAGTTTCATGCTTCATCTTGGGTGGTTCATCCTGGGGTTAAGAAGATGTACCATGAATTGAGGCGTCGGTACTGGTGGCCGAGTATGAAGAGTGATGTGGCTGGTTTTGTTACGAGATGTTCCACCTATCAGCAGGTGAAGGCAGAGCATCAGAGACCAGCTGGACTATTACAGAAGTTACCCATTCTAGAGTGGAAATGGGATGATTTTGCGATGGATTTCATGATAGGATTGCAGAGGTCACCTCGTGGCAATGATGCTGTGTGGGTTGTTGTCGACAGACTCACTAAGGTAGCTCACTTTTTGCCGATAAAGGTAACCTTTGGTGTAGACGAGCTCGGAAGTCTGTATATCCTAGAGATCCTACATCTTCATGGGGTCCCTTGTTCTATTGTTTCAGATAGGGATGCCCGCTTTATGTCTCATTTCTGGCAGATTTTTCAGAGGACACTAGGTACACAGGTGCTTCTGAGCACAACATACCACCCTCAGATAGATGGCCAGTCAGAGCGGATGATATAGGTGATATAGGACATGCTACGTGCATGTGTCCTAGACTTTGGGGGCTCTTGGGAGAAGCCTATACCCTTAGTAGAGTTTGCCTATAACAATAGCTTCCATGAGACTATTGAGATGGAACCATATGAGACTTTATATGGTAGGCCATGCCGAACACCTTTGTGCTGGTTAGAGGCAGGTGATGTAGCTTTACTTGGACCACAGTTCGTGCAGGAGAGTTCTGAGCAGGTCCAGTTGATTCGGAAGTGGATGGCTACCGCTCAGTCTCTTCATAAGTCTTATGCTGATTGCCGTAGAAGAGCATTGAAGTTCGTTGTTGGGGATTAGGTTTTCTTGCGTTTTTCACAAAGTTAGGGACACTAGCGGATCAGGAGACATGGTAAACATTCACCGAGGTATGTGGGGCCATTTGAGATTCTAAAGAGAGTTAGGATGGTTGCCTATCGGCTGCAGTTACCACAGCGGTACCAAGCCATGCACGACGTCTTCCATGTGTCTCAGTTGCATCGCTATCATTCAGACCCGTCTCACGTCTTTCAGCCTGAGGAGGTTGAGCTGGAGGCAGATGTGTCCTTTGAGGAGCATCCGATTCGTATCGTTGACAAGAGCCCGAAGGTTCTCCGAGGTCGGTCAGTTCCTCTCGTACTAGTGCTATGGCAGCATGGCCGAGTGCATGACGAAACCTGGGAGTGGGAAACCGATATACGTGCTCAGTGGCCAGAGCTGTTCTGACCTATATCATTGCTACCTTTGGAAGGGCAATTCATGGACGAACTGCTATAAGGGGGGATGTTTTTAAGAACTCGGTTCTTATATTTGAGGTATGGGCTTCTTCTTTTCTCTTTTCCATAAGTGTTTTTGAGAAAATAGGGAAAATGGGAAAAATTATAAATTTTGGGAACTACACGCCGTGTACTTTTCCACACGCCGTGTACTTTTGGTCGTGTGGGATGAGCACACGGGGCGTGTAGCCATGTCGGTGACGAAGGGTGTAGTAACTGACTACACGCCGTGTAGTGGTCCTTTACATGTTGTATAGTCAGTCGGCAGGCCAAAATAGTAAGGCGGTGGAGCAGCCGCCAGCTGGGCAACAGTACATGCCGTGTACTCGAGAGTACATTCCATGTACTCATGTCGACGGATGAGCAGTGTGGAAGTTACACCAGAGGAACAGTTAAATGAAGGAAGTACATGAAATGTACTTGGATGTACACGCCATGTACTTTGTTTTTTTGTTTAAATGGGTTGTACCCTCCCCTATTCACAGGGAAGCCTTAGAACCGGACGAGAGGAGCAGGAGTGGACGACCGAGCCTTTGGAGATCTGTCGATCGCGAACCAGGAATCCGATTCCACCTCGGACGATCTCGTTGGAATTGCGTGGGTAATCCCTCCATTCTACTAGCATGTTTCTTACCAATTCTTTCCCAAATGGGAGTTATTTGAGGTTGAATGGATGTTTTCATACCTCAGATATACGCCATTTTTGGGAGTTTCTGGGATCAACGATCGTGTATGCTGCTCGTTGAAGTATAAGGTAGGTGGCTTGGTGTTTATTTTCCTACTGTCGTGCATTTTTGTGTGTTTTTGAGATACGAACCCATGTTTGGGGTGTCGTGTGGCTGAGGTCGTGGCTATTTTAATACCTAGAATTTTATAGGTAATTAAATTTGATATAAAAATGCTGTTTGGGATTAATGCTTGGATCCAGGAGCACCCCGAGGGTGTGTTCCTCTGTTTAGCCATTTGGCAAGGATACCCGAGGGTATGCCATGTTTAAATTATGCATTAATTTTTCCATGAGATGAATTGTATGTAAAGTGCATGTTTATATGTTGGGCATGACCTGGTTATTTATGCCTAAGGGCGGTGTTTTACTATATCCTGAGGGAGTGATTGTATTAGCATGAGGGCGACGTTATATTTTTCCTGAGGGAAACCTTTCGTGCTTGAGGGCTTGACTTCGGTGCCTTGGGGAGACACTTCGTATGCCTGAGGGTGAGATTATGTTACGCCTAAGGGAAATACCTGTGATTTTGATTCTGTATAGCCTGAGGGCAAGCCTGAGGGCATGGTTTACTATATTAGCCTGAGGGCAAGGTTCTGGTTGGCCTGAGAGTTTGGTGCTATTGAGCACAGAATGTTACTATATTAAATAGATTAAATGAATAATTAAATGGAAATATAATTGTTAAGTTAGTTACTTTTGAGTACTACTTAGTTTATTTCATTTTACTACTGCACACCGTTGTTTCATGTTTACACACAGTTGGGCACGGGCCTTTGGTGGGTGCCTACTGAGATATATTTCCCACACCCTATTTGGGCCATGCTTTTCGGCCTAAACAGATTACGTTTATGCAGGTGTTGATAAGGTCAAGAGTCCTTATAAAGGTACTTGATTGCTGCTGGGGTGTAGGAGAGCATGGGACCGAGCATTGGCTCGTGATTCCACGGACTGTTCTGCTTTTCTTTTCTGTACTTGTACTTCAGTCATGTTGTATTGATTGTGTAACATGTTCTGGCTGTTTTCTTAAAATTTGAGGCATGTTGCATCATTATTTATATACTGTTTGGTTATATCTACTGTAGTTTTTTATTTCAGTTTTGTATGGTTTACTGCTTCCGCTGTTATGGTATGTTTTATTTGATTCCGCTGTGCTACACTTTGACAAATGAGGGCATAGTTTCCCCACTATCAGACCTGGGCCCTAGCTGGTAGTCGGCAGCCTCTGACATTTGTGGAAATGCGCTTGAGGTCACGTGGCGAACCGGGTTCGGGGCACCCATTGAGTGGCACCTGGAACTGGGACGTTACAATCATATAGAATTTAGGTAATAAAAATAATATTGTACATAATAATGTTACCATATTTCATGTTAACAATAATTATAAAATTTCATGATGTATTCTAACAACTATAGTTTCGGGTTATAATACAAATGGTATTTTTTCAAGATGAATGATTATAATATTGGAAGATAGTTTCATGTGTCAATGTTTTTTAGCGCAATTATATTTTCAATATATTCTATCAGAATCGTTGACTGTCCATTAAAATATTTAAAAAGAATTTCTATGTATTTTTTTTCTGTGATCACCCAAGCATTAATGCACCATATCCCATTATAAGTCTATAGTTATGCATTCATGGGCGAGATTAGTACTATGATGGGTGACCTCCTGGGAGGTACTTGTGTTGAACCCTTTTTTCTTTAAATTTAAAATTTTATGCTAGTTTAATTACAATTATTATGACATTATGCATATAAATTTTTTACTTAATATAATATTTATTATTTAAAAGGATTTTTATTAATAGTTATAATATTCTATGTTATAATGTTACAGTATTTCTTCATAACAATGAATATAGTATTTCATGTAATATAATAACATCTAAGGTTTAGTGTTATTACAAAAATAATAATGTTTCATGTTCAGAAATTATTGTTTTTCAAGATAATCACATAATTGATTTTTTAAATAACGAATGTTACCTGTGTGACCTCCTAGGAAGTGCTCGTGATTAAAGCATTTCTATTTTTCACAATATAATTTCCAATAATAAATACATTTTAAATAACAATTGGTCTCATGTATGTATAATACTAATAATTATGATATTTTATGTAAATTTTTTAAATGAATATAACATTTCAGGTTTACATATTTTTTTTTAATAATTATAATATTTTTTTCATAATGTTACCATATTTCATGTTAACAATAATTATAATATTTCCAGATATATTGTGACAACTATGGTTTAAGGTTGAAAAAAATAACAAATTTTCATGTTGAATAAGAAAAATATTATATGATAGTTTCATCAGTTATAGTTATTTTCTTATAGTAAATAAATAGAAATATGTAGTATAATAATCATTGGTAGATCTTTCAAATATTTAAAAAGAGTGTTTGTGTATTATAGGGTTTGATGTAAAAATAATTAATTCCAAGATCCCATTATAACTCTATAGTTAATCGTTCTTAGGTGAGAGTAGTTCCAAAATGGGTGACCTCCTGAGAATCACTTGTGTTGAATTTTTTTTACATTTCAAATTACATTCTAGTACAATAATGATTATTACTATAATATTGTACATAATATTCTTTACTAAATACTATTTTTCTTAATTAAATATCATTTTAGTAATAATTAAAATATTTAATGTTATATTTCAGGATTACATAGTATTTTATAAGTAATTATAATATTCTATGTTATAATATAAAAATATTGCATGTTCATAATAATTAAAACATTTCTCATTATATTATAAAATCTTTGGTTTGGTGTTATAAAAAAATATAAATATGCAAGTTCTGTGATAATAAGTTTTTAAGATAACCACATTATCGAATTTCATTATAATGAATATTTCATGGTTGACCTCATAGGAAGTGCTCGGGATTCACCCATTTCTATTTTTCATGTTGTATTTTCAAAAAAATCAATTCTAAATAACAAAGGATCACATGTATGTATAACAATAATAATTATGGAATTGTACATAAATTTTTTTAATGAATATATTATTTCATACTTACATAAAATTTTGGTAATAATTATAATAGTTCATATAATAATATTACCATATTTCATGTTAACAATAGTTACAATATTTCATAATATATTTTAACAACTACAGTTTAGGGTTATAATAGAAATAATAATTTTTCATATTGAATTATTATAAAATTGGATAATAGTTTCATTAGTTAAAGTTGTTTTTTACAGAAATTAAGTCAAAATATATAGTATCAGAATCATTGAGAGTTCTTTAATATATTTTATGAGAATTATTATGTGCAGTTGGGTGTGATCACACCAGCATTAATGCACCAAATCCCCATAGAACTCTATTGTTATGTGTGCTTGGATGAGAGTAGTATAGATTCAGTGACTTCATTGGATGTACTCATGTTGAACCATTTTTTTTGTGTACAACTAAAATTTCATCCCAGTGTAATAATTATTATAATGAAATTTTATGTTAACTATTTACTAAATATAATTTTAATTGATACATAACATTTTATTAATAATTATAATGATTCATGTTATATTGTAACAACAATGGTTTAGAGTTATAAAAAATAATTTCTCATGTTCAATCATTATAATTTTTCAATATACTAACATTATCAAATTTGGAGAATAATGAACGTTGCATGGGTGACCTCCTCAGAAGTGCTCCGGTTTCACCCTTTTCTATTTTTCTAGTTGTATTTTTTAAAAAAATTAATTATAAAATATCACATGTTAGTATATCAATAATAATTAGGATACTTTAGGTAATCTGTTTAAATGAATATAATATTTTATGTTTACATATAATTTATGATATAATTATAATATTTCATTTCATAATGTTACCATATTTCATGTTAACGATAATAATTTCATTTCGAAATGTATTGTAACAACCAAAGTTTAGAATTATAATTTAAATAATAATTTTTAGTATAGAATAAATAAAATATTGGATTATAGTTTCATCAATTAATATTTTTTTTAATTTAATTAAATAGTAATATATAGTATGAGATTCATTGATTGTTCTTACAAATATTTAAAATGAATGTTTGTGAATTTTTGGATGTGATCACACTAGAATTAATTAACTATATCCCATTAAAAACATTAGTTAATCATTCTTGGGTGATAATAGTACTAGGACATGTGACCTCTTTAGAAGTACCCATGTTTCACCCTTTTTTCTTCTACAATTAAAATTTTATTTTAGTATAACAATAATTATTATGATATTGTACATAAATTCTTTTACTAAATATAATTTTTCAAGATTACATAGCGTTAGAGCAATAATTATGATGTTACATGTTATATTGCAATAATATTTCAGGTTAACAGTGATTAATATATTTCATGTTGTATTGTAACAACTACGGTTTAGATTCCTAAAAAAATTAATTTTTCACATTCAATAATTAAAATTTTACAAGGTAATAACATTATCTAATTTTAAAATAATTGATGATGCAGTGGTCACCTCTTGAAAAGTTATCATGTTTGGCCATTTTTTGGTTTTTTCATTGTATTTCGAAAAAACTCATTTCAAATAAAAAGGATTACATGTTGGTATAACAATTGTTATGATGATATTGTATGTAATTTTTTTGAATGAATATAATTTTTCATCCTTACATAGAATTTTTCTAATAATTATAATTTTTTATGTAATAATGTTACCATATTTCATGTTATCAATTATTATAATATTTTTAGGACATATTATGATAACTATGGTAAAGGATTATAATAGAAATAATAAATTTTCATGTTAAATAGTTATAAAATTGGATGGAATTTCATATGATAATGTTATTTATTTACATAAAATAAATATAAATATATAGTATCAGAATCATATATAGTAATTTAAATAAATTTAAATGATTGACTACGAACTGTTGGGTGTGCTCACATGTGCATTAATGCAACAAATTACACTAGACCTTTTATTTTATAGTTCATGGGAGATAGGAGTGCTAGGATTGGTTAACTCCTTTTATGTACTAGTGTTGCACCATTTTTTTGTACATTTCAAATTTCAATCTAGTATAATAATGATTATTAATATATTGTACATAAACATTATTACTAAAAATAATAATAATTATTACATATCATTTTATTAATACTTATAATATTTAATGTTATTATGTAACAATATTTCATATTAACAATGATTAAAATATTTCATGTTATATTGTAACAACTAATGTTTACTGTTATAACAAAAAACAAAATTTTCTTGTTCAATAATTATAAATTTTCAAGATAATCACATTACCAAATTTCTTAATAATTAATGTTTCTTGGATGACCTCATTGGAAGTGCTCATGTTACATCCATTTCTATTTTTTAATTGTATTTTCCAAACAAATAGATTTTAAATTACAAAGGATCGCATGTGACTTTAATATAAATATTTATGATATTGTATGTAAACATTTAAAATAAATATAATATTTCATGGTTACATAGAATTTTTTTAAGCTTTATATTATTTATTGTCATAATGTTACCATATTTCATGTTCACAATAATTATAATAATTGAGGATGAATTTTAACAACTATAGTTTAGGGTTTTAATAGAAATAATAATTTTCATACTCAATAATAACAATATTGGGTGATAGTTTATTCTGTTAAACTTTTTTTACAACAATAAAATAACTATTTATAGTCTGAGAATCACTAATAGTTCATTAAATTATTTAGAAACAATGTTTGTATGCTATATGATGTGATCACACCCACACTAATTCACAAGATCCCATTAGAACTCTGTAGTTATGCATTCTTTGGCGAGAGCAGTATTTGGATTGGGGCCCTCCTTGAATGTACTAATAATTCACCCTTTTTTGTGTACATTTCAAATTTATGCTAGTATAATAAATATTTTTATAATGTTGTTTTTACTCTTTCTTACTGAATATAATATTTGTTTATTACATAGAATTTAATAATAATTATAATACCACATGTTATAATATAACAATGTTTCATTTTATTAATGATTAAAATTCGCTTGTTATATTGTAACAAAATTTGTTTAGTATTATAAAAAAAATTATTATTTTTTATTCAATAATTATAATTATCAAGATAATAAAATTATATAATTTCAAAATATTTAATTTTGAATGGGTGACCTCCTAGAAAGTTCTTTTGTTTCACCAAATTCTGTTTTTCCCATTGTATTTTACCATAAAATAAAATTTTAAATAATAAATGATCACATGTCAGTATAATAATAATTATTATTATATTGTATATACACAATTTAGATGAATATATTTTTTTATTCTTACATAGATGTTCGGTAATAAATAGAATATTTTAGGTAATAATGTAGCCATATTTATTATTAACAATAATTAAAATATTTCAGGATATATTGTAACAACTACAGTTTAGGGTTATAATAGAAATAATAATTTTTCAAGTTGAATAATTATAATATTTCATGATAGATTCATCCGTTAATGTTAATTTTTTACAACATTTAAATAATAATATATAATATCACAATAGTTGTTAGTTCTTTTAAATATTTAAAAAAAATGTATGTTTAATGTTGGGTGTGATCACACTACTATTAATGGACTTGAACCCATTATAACTCTGTAGTTAAGCGTTCTTGGGTGAGAAGAGTACTAGATTATGTGAAAACTTGGGATGTACTCATTTTTTACCCTTTTTTGTGTACTTCTCAACTTACATTCTAGTATATCAACAATTATTATAATAATGTACGTGATATTTATTAAAAAAAAATATTTATTGATTACATATAATTTTGTTAATAATTATAATATTTCATGTAATAATATAACAATATTTCATGCTAACAATGATTATTATATTGAATATAATATTCATACCATTACAATTTAATGTTATATCAAGAAAAAATAATTTTGCATGTTCAAAATTAATAATTTATCAAGATAATCAAATTTTCTAATTTTGATAATACTGAATGTTCCATGGGTGACCTCATTTGAAGTGGTCATGTATCCCCCTTTTATATTTGTCTCACATTATATTCCAAAATAAGTTACACATTAAATAAAAAAGGATCACATTTAGTATAATAATAATAAATTTTATATTTTACATAATCGTTTTAAATGAATATAATATTTCTTGTTTATGAAGATTTTTTGTAATAATTATAATATTTCATGTCATAATGTTACCATATTTCATGTTAATAATAATTATAATTTTTTAGGACGTATTTTAATAACTATAGAATTGGGTTATAATTGATATAAAAAAATTTCAATCGGAATAATTAAAATATGGAATGGTAGTTTCATCATTAAAAATTATTATTTTTAGCTGTTAAAAAAATTTATAGTAAAAGATTCATTGATAATTATTTCATATATTTTAAAAAATATTTCAGTACTATTGGGTGTGATCACACCAACATTGGGCTAGAGTTGTACTAGGGTGGGTGTCCTCCCTGAAAGTAATCATGTCGCACTGTTTTTTTGTGTACTTTTCAAATTTTATGCTAGTATAATAATAGTTTATATGATATGGTACATATTTTGTTGTTGAATATAATATTTTTGGATTAAAAATATTTTTATTAATAATTCTAATATTTCTTTTTTTAATGTAACAATATATCTTGTTGACAACGATTAAAATATAAGTCATTGTATTGTAAAAACTATGTATTAGTATCATAAAAGAAATACCTTTTCAAGTTCAATAATTATATTTTTTCAAGATAATAACATTATCTATTAAAATAATAATGAATTTTGCTCTAGTGACCTCTGGGGAAGTGCTTCAGTTTCACCATTTTCAATTTTTTTCTCAATGTATTTTCTGAAAAAATAATTATAAATAACAATGAATTGCATGTAAGTTTGACAATAACTATTACAATATTATAGGTAAACATTTTAAATGAATATAATATTTCATTATTACATTGAATTTTGGTAATAATTAATATATTTCATGTAATAATGTAACTATATTTCATGTTGCAAATAATTATAATATTTCATGACGTATTGTAACAACTACAATTTAGGTTTATGATTGAAATAATAACTTTTCAAGTTAAATGATTATAAAATAGGATGATAGGTTATATTTTAATGTTTTTTATAGTAGTTAAATAGAAATATATAGTATTAAAATCATTGGTTGTTCTTTAAAATATTTAAAAAGAATTTTTACGTATTGTTTTGTGCGATAACACCAGTATTAATGCACTAGGACCCATTAGAACACTGTAGTTAATCATGAATTTGTTAGAGTTGTACAAGGATGTATGAACTCTTGAGAAGTACTCATGTCGAACCATTTTTTGTGTACATTTCAAATTTCATTCCATTATAATAATGATTATTATGATATTGTACGTAATAATTTTTACTGGATATAATATTTATTGATTACGTTTCATTTAATTAATAATTATTAAATTTTATGTTATAATGTACCAATATATCATGTTAACATTTATTAAAATATTATATGTTATATTGTAACCACTACGGTTTACTTGTATAAAAAAAATAATTTTCTCAGGCCAATAATTATAAATTTTCAAGATAATCATGTTATAAAATTTCATAATAATGAATGCTGCATGGGTGACCACTTGAGAAGTGCTTGTGTGTCACCCTTTTCTATTTCCCTGATTATATTAAAAAAATATTATTAATAACTATGAATCACATGTCAGTATAATAAAAATAATTATGATATTGGATGTAATGTTTTTAAATTAATATATTATTTCATGTTTACAAATAATTCTTGTAATAATTATAATATTACATGTCATAATGTTATAATATTTCATGTTAATAGTAATTATAATATTTGATGACTTATTGTAATAGCTACGGTTTAGGGTTTTAATATAAATAATAATTTTTCATGCTGAATAATTAAAATATTGGATGATAGTTTCATCAATTATTGTTGTTTTTACAGAAATTAAATATCATTATATAGAATGAGAATCACTCATAGGTCTTTCATATATTTAAAATGAATTTATGTGAATTGTTTATTGTGATCACACAAGTATTAATTCACCATATCCAATTATATCATTGATGTTAAGTGTTGTTTGGAGAGAGTAGTACTATGATGGGGAAAGATTAGTACTATGATCGGTGACCTTCTGGGATGTACTTGTGTTACTCCTTTTTTTATAATAATAAATATTATGATATTAAGCCTAATCATTTTTAATGAATACTGTATTTAATAATTACATAGAATTTTTGTAAAATTTATAATATTTCATGTTATAATGTAACCATATCTCATGTTAATAATGAATAAAATATATAATGTTATATTGTAATAAATATGGTTTAATGCTAAAAAAAATTAATTTTTCATGTTCAATAATTAATATTTATTTAGATAATCACATTATCTAATTTGATAATAATGATTTTTTCATGGGAGACCTCCTGAGAAGTGCTCATTATAAACTCCTTATAATTTGTTTTATAATTTTAAATACATTATGTTATGAAAAAAATAATAATTTAAATTGAGAGTTTTAATAATAATACTTTTATATAATTATATATAATATTTATAATTTTCAAATTAATTTTAAATTTATTTTCTAAAAATGAATTCTAAATTGTGGTCTTATTTTGTGTGAATGAATATTTTATTTTAGACACCTGTATTTCATTATTTTCATATAATTAATTATAAAATTGTTTGAATTACAAAATTTATTTTATCAAATGGTTATTCTACAAAATATTGTGAATGAATGTATTTAATTATATCCTTAATCTAATTATTTATTTTTAAATCATAAAAATTGTGCGTTAATAATTTTGATTACAAGAAATAAATTATTATTTTTAATTATTAAATGTTGTAATATTAAAATGTCAAAAAAATTTAGGTGAAATTATGTTACATAATGGTAGTAAAATTTTTAGGTGATTTGAAAGAAAGAAATTTCAAATGTTCATAATATATAAATAATAATTATTTTATTTTTCATGTTACAAATATATCTATCAAAAAATTATATATACCAAAAAAATTACACTTTTTGTTTTATTATATATAATTATTTTACACTAAAAAAAATAATTTATATAATGTTTAAAAAAATGTCAAAAAATTATATAGTTAAAAAAACTTCATGATTTTAAAATTAATTTTGATAAGTTTTTATAAAAGAATGATAAAAAATATGAAAAAATGATTATAAAAAAATGAGTTACAACAAAACAAATAAATTTGATTTTATACTATTATAAAAAAACACAATCATGGATTGACAACAAAATATGACAAATATTAAGATTAAAATGAGATTAACATGATAGACTTATGAAATAGTTGGATTAATGATTTAGAAAAAATAAGGAACATTGCAATGATTACAAAAAATAAATAAATTAATATATAAACTATTTATATTTGTGATGTTGTCTACAAATTTTTACCATGACAACCTATACAGTGCGATCACTATAGCATTAATGCAATGAATCCCATTTGAACTATGCAGTAATGCATTCTTTGGCAAGTGTAGTACTTGGATGTGTGACCTCTTAAGAAGTACTTGTGTTCCACCCTTTTCTTGTGTATATTAAGAATTTTATACTGGTATAAAAATTATTATTATGATATTGTATGTAAACATTTTTATTGAATATAATATTTCTTGACTAAATATCATTTTAGAAATAATTTTAATATTTTTTGTAATAATGTAACAATATTTCATGTTAACAATGATTAAAATATTGTTCGTCATATCGTAACAACTACTATTTCATGTTATAACAAATAAAATAAATTATTCTTGTTCAATATTTTAATTTTTTTAATGATTATCACATTGTCTAATTTCATAATAATGAATGTTTCATGGTTGACCTCTTGGAAAGTGCTCATGTTTCACCCTCCTTTGGTTTTTCTCATTGTCTTTCCCAAAAATAATTACATTTAAAAAAAGGGATTACCTGTCAGTTTAATAATTATTCTTATGATATTTTAATTAATCATTTTAAATGAATATAATATTACATGTTTACATATAAATTTGGTAATAATTATAATATTACATGTTATAATGTAACCATATTTCCAGTTAACAATAATTATAATATTTAATGATGTATTGAATGAACTATGTTTTCTAGTTATAGTGGAAATGATAATTTTTCAATTTAAATAATTATAATATTGGATGTTTGATTCATCAGTTAAAGATATTTTTTATGGAAATTAAATAGATATATATTGTAACAAAATCATTGATATTTATTTCAAATATATATAAAGAATTTATGTGTACTGTAGGGGGTGATCAAAACAACATTAAATCACCACATCCCTATAGATTTATACAGTAATGTGTGCGTGGGAGAGAGTAGTACTTGATTGGGTGACCTCTTGGGAAGTACTCATGTTGCACCCTTTTTTGGTACATTTTAAATTTCATGTTGGTAATATAATGATTATTATGATATGGTACATAAAAATATTACATAATATAATATCTACTAATTACATAAAATTTTATTCATCATAATAATATTTCATGTTATTGTGTAAAAATATTTCATGTAAAAAATTATTAAAATATTTCATGTTATATTGTAACAACTATTATTTATTGTTATAACAAAATAATAATAATTTTTTGTGTTCAATGATTATAATTTTTCAAGATAATCATATTATCGAATTTTGTTAATGAAGAATGTTTCATGGGTGACCTCGTGAAATGTTCTTATGTTTCACCCTTTTATGTTTTTCTCATTGTATTTTAAAAAAATTATTCATTTTAATCAACCAAACATCACATGTCAGTATAAGAATAATAATTATGATATTTTATGTAAACATTATAAATGAATATTTTATTTCATTATTAGATAGAATTTAGGTAATAATTATAATATTGTATATAATAATGTTACTATATTTCACGTTAATAGTAATTATAAAATTTCATGATGTATTGTAACAACTATGGTTTTGGGTTATAATAGTAATGATATTTTTTCAAGTTGAATGATTATAATATTGGATGATAGTTTCATTTGTTAAAGTAATTTTTTAGTACAATTATATAGCAATATATACTATCAGAATCATTGACTGTCCTTTCAAATATTTAAAAAGAATTTATATGTATTGTTTTGTGTGATCACACAAGCATTAATGCATCATATCCCATTAGAAATATGTTGTTATGCATGCTTGGGCGAGATTAGTACATTTTTTGGTGACCTCCTGGGAGGTACTCGTGTTGAACACTTTTTTGTTTACATTTAAAATTTCTTGCAAGTATAATAATGATTATTATGAAATTATACATATACATTTTTTACTTAATATAATATTTATTAATTACAAGGAATTTTTTTAATAGTTATCATATTATATTTTTTAATGTTACAATATTATTTCATAAAAATGAATAAAATATTGCTTGTAAAATTATAACAACTAAGGTTTAGTGTTATTACAAAAATAATAATTTTTCATGTTCAGAATTTATTGTTTTCAAGATAATCACATAATCGATTTTATAAATAATGAATGTTACTTGTGTGACCTCATAGGAAGTGCTCATGTTTCAAAACATTCTATTTTTTTCAATATAATTTCCAATAATATATACATTTTAAATAACACTTGGTCTCATGTATGTATAATAATAATAATTGTGATATTTTATATAAATTTTTTAAATGAATATAATATTTCAGGTTTACATAAATGTTTTGTAATAAGTATAATATTTCTTGTCATAATGTTACCATATTTCATGATAACAATAATTATAATATTTCCGGATGTATTGTGTCACCAATGGTCTTGGGTTGAAAAAACTAACAATTTTTCATGTTGAATAAGAAAAATATTTGATGATAGTTTCATCAGTTAGAGTTATTTTCTTACAGTAATAAAATAAAAATATGTAGTATGATAATCATTGGTAGATCATTCAAATATTTAAAAAGAGTGTTTTATATTATAGGGTCTGATGTAACCATAATTAATGCCAAGATCCCATTACAACTCTATAGTTAATTGTTCGTGGGTGAGAGTAGTACCAAGATGGGTGACCTCCTGGGAAGTACTCATGTTGATTTTTTTTGTACATTTCAAATTTCATTCTACTATAATAATGATTAATATTATAATATTGTACATAAAATTCTTTTCTAAATATTATATTTCTTGATTACATATCATTTTAGTAATAATTAAAATATTGGATGTTATATTTCCTTATTACATAGTGTTTTAGAAATAATTATAATACTCTATGTTATAATATAAAAATACTTCATATTCATAATAATTAAAACATTTCTCATTATATAAAAAAATCTACGGTATGGTGTTATAACAACAAAAATAAATATGCAAGTTCAGTGATAATAATTTTTTAAGATAACAACATTATCGAATTTCATTATAATGAATATTTCATGGTTGAGCTCAAAGGAAGTGCTCGGGTTTCACCCTTTTCTATTATTCATGTTTTATTTTAAAAAACAATCCATTCTAAATAATAAATGATCACATGTAAGTATAAAAATAATAATTATGAAAATGAACATAATTTTTTTAATGAATATAATATTTCAAACTTAAATATAATTTTGGTAATAATTATAATATTTCATCTAATAATATTACCATATTTCATGAATTACAATATTTCATGATATGTTGTAACGACTACAGTTTATTGTTATAATAGATATAATAATTTTTCATATTAAATTATTATAAAATTGGATGATAGTTTCATCAGTTAAAGTTGTTTTTACAGAAATTAAGTCAAAATACATAGTATCAGAATCATTGATATTTCTTTCAAATATTTAAAAAGAATGACGGTGTACTATGGGTTGTGATCACAGCAGCATTAATTCACCAAATCCCCTTAGAACTCTGTAGTTATGTGTGCTAGGGATAGAGTAGTATAGATTCAGTGACCACTTTGGAAGTACTCATGTTGAACAATTTTTTTGTGTACAACTAAAATTTCAGCCCAGTATAATAATGATTGTTATGACATTGTATGTAAACTATTTACTGAATATAATTTTAATTGATACATAAAATTTTATTAATAATTATAATAATTCATGGTATACTGTAACAACAATGGTTTAGAGTTATAAAAAATAATTTCTCATGATCAATAATTATAATTTTTCAATATAATCACATTATCAAATTTTGATAATAATGAAAGTTGCATGGGTAACCTCCTCAGAAGTGCTCCTACATCACCCTTTTCTATTTTTCTAAATGTATTTTTCAAAAAAAAATACATTTTAAATAATAAAGGATCACATGTTAGTATATCTGTAATAATTAGTATAATTTATTTAATCTATTTAAATGAATTTAATATTTTATGTTTATATAGAATTTTTTATATAGTAATAATATTTCATGTCATAATGTGGCCAAATTTCATGTTAACGATAATAATTTCATTTCTAAATGTATTGTAACAACTAAATATTAGAATTATAATATAAATAATAATTTTTAGTGTAGAATATATAAAATATTTGATTATAGTTTCATCAATTAATATAATTTTTTAAATTAGTTAAACAGTAATATATAGTAAGAGATTTGTTGAATGTTCTTTAAAATATTTACAATGAATGTTTGTGTATTTTTTTGATGTGATCACAATGGAATTAATTAACTATATCCCATTAAAAACATTATTTAATTATTCTTCGATGATAATAGTACTAGGACAGGTGACCTCCTAGGAATTACCCTTGTTTCACCCTTTTTTTGTGTACATTTCAAATTTTATTTTAGTATAAAAACAATTATTATGATATTGTAAATAAAGTATTTTACTAAATATAAAATTTCATGATTAAATAGAGTTACGGTAATAATTATAATGATATATGTTACATTGTAAAAATATTTCAGGTTAACAATGATTAATATATTTCTTGTTATATTGTAATAAAAATGGTTTAGCGTCAGAAAAAATTTAATTTTTCATGTTCAATAATTAATATTTTACAAGGTAATCACGTTATCTAATTTTAAAATAATTAATGATGCATGGGTCACCTCCAGGGAAGTTCTCGTGTTTGGCCATTTTTTTCACTTTATTTGGAAAAAAGATTATTTTAAATAAAAAGGATTACATGTTGGTATAACAATAGTTTTTATGATATTGTAAGTAAATTTTTTGAATGAATAAAATATTTCATCCTTACATAGAATTTTTCTAATAATTATAATTTTTCATGTAATAATGTTATCATATTTCATGTTAACAATAATTATAATATTTTTAGGACATATTATAACAACTATGGTAAATAATTATAATATAAATAATAAATTTTCATTTTAAATAGTTATAATATTGGATAGAATTTCATATGATAATGTTATTTATTTATATCAAATAAATAGAAATATTTAGTATCAGAATAGTCATTTCAAAAAATTTAAAAGAAAGACTATTAACTGTTGGGTGCAATCACTTGTGCATTAATGCAATAAATCACATTAGACCTTTTTAGTTTATAGTTCTTGGGAGATAGTAGTGCTAGGATTGGTTACCTCATTTATGTACTAGTGTTGCACCATTTTTTTGTACATTTCATATATCAATATAGTATAATATAGATTATTAATATATTGTACATAAACATTATTACTAAAAATAATATTTATTGTTACATATCATTTTATTAATAATTATAATATTGAATGTTATTATGTAACAATATTTCATATTAACAATGATTAAAATATTTCATGTTATATTATTGCAACTACTATTTACTGTTATAACAAAAAAAAAATCATGTTCAATAATTATAACTTTTCAAGGTAATCACATTACCGAATTTAAAAATAATTAATGTTTCTTGGGTGACCACATGGGAAGTTCTCATGTTTCATCCTTTTCTATTGTTGTAATTGTATTTTCCAAAAAATAGATTTTAAATTACAAAGAATCGCATGTGACTGTAATAATAATATTTATGATATTGTATGTAAACTTTTAAAATAAATATAATATTTCATGGTTACATAGATTTTTATTAAGAATTATATTATTTTTTGTCATAATGTTACCATATTTCATGTTAACAATAACTATAATATTTGAGGATGAATTTTAACCACTATAGTTTAGGGTTTTAATAGATATAATAATTCTCATACTGAATAATAAAAATATTAGGAGATAGTTTCATCAGTTAAATATTTTTTATAACAATTAAATAACAATTAATAGACTTAGAATCACTAATAGTTCATTCAAATATTTAGAAACAATGTGTCACGACCCGTCCCCCGGGGCTCATATCGTGACTACCCCAAGCCGACCTTCCATAGGCCTGGGGCTGGAAACTAGCACCAAAGGCGTAAATCCCAAAACTGGGAAGGCATTTCCTTTATAACATTAAACAAAAACATCAGAGTACACAACTGAAATCAAAACACTAAGTAAAAACTGCATACAATAGAAGTTCTGGAAAGTAAAATGGGTCGGAAATACAAACCCAATAGGAAAGTACAAGTACAACTGAAAGAAAGTAAAAATGAAGAAAATTAAAGTAGCTATTGTATCGTCCTCCGAGGTTCCTACCAGAAGGGTGGTTATAGATGGCCTCCTTAGCATTCCCGTCAGTCCGTCTCCACCGTGTACCATCACACCAAGTGGTCCACCTCCGTGTACCATCCTGTCCTGCTACTCTCTGCCTCAGTCAATGTTGTCCATCGTCTGCATCCAACACAATGAGGTGCGGGCATAACATGTGCAATGGCGAGTATAACGATACTTAGTAAGGACCCCGAGACCCTCAAGGACTCACAAAATCCGACATGTATTAACAAAAAAGTATGAAATCAATGGATAAAAATTACTTATGTATATGCCCATACATATAACTAAGTTAACTATTAACCCATCTCAATCATGATGAAAACACAAAAGTCATTGACTCGGCTCAAACCATGATTTTTATTATTTTGACCACGGCTGGTGGCGTACTCCTTCTCTATCTAGTATAGTGGGCGTGCCGCGTCACACAGAGGCACATAACACTAACCTTTTACTACTAAGGTACTCCTCCTATTGAGTACTGTGGGTGTGATGCCCTCACATAGAGGCGCTCCCCACCACGATTCTGTCATGCTCACACAGAGGTGCTCCGCCTCGTAGCTTGCATAGGTACTCCTTCTGTCGAGTACCGTGGGTCTTCTGCGCTCACATAGAGGTGCTCCCCACTGGGCTAGTCGAGTCACTCCAAGAAACATATGCGATCACTGCTCGATCATGAATCAGGACACACCCAATTCTGGTCCCTAATGTGTCACAGTAGACTGCGTACCCTATGCCTTCCTCTGGAAGCCTCAAGATGGGGGCACTAGTCAGCCTCTGACTCAGCTCCTAAAATCTCTACTGACATCTCTCCTGCCACACGAATGGTTTCCCCTTCTTCATCAAAGCTAATAGTGGGTTTGCAACTCTGGAGAAGTCTGGATCGATCCTCCGGTAGTATCCTGCAAAACCTAGGAAACTTCGTACCTCCTTCACACTTCTGGGTGGTTCCCATGCAAGTACCGCCTCAATATTTGCTGGATCCACTGCAACTCCAACCTCTGAGATGACATGTCCCATGAAGTGAACCTCTCGAATCAATAACTGGAACTTCGAGAGCTTACCCTAAAGTGGGTGCTCTCGATGTGTGTCCAGTACAACCCACAAATGGTTGGCATGCTTCTCCTTAGTAGTCGAGTAGATCAGGATGTCATCAATGAAGTCTATGACAAAGCGATTGACATATGGATAGAATATCATGTTCATGAGTCCCCTAAAAACTTCTGGAGAATTGGATATGCCAAAGAGAATAACCAAGAACTTGTAGTGGCTGTACCGACACCTGAAAGCCGTCTTATGCACATCCTCGTCTCGAACTCTGAGCTGGTGATAGACTGATCTAAGGTCTATCTTTGAGAACCACCGTTCTCCCTTCAGTTTATCAAAGAGGATTTCAATCCTTGGAAGTTGGTACTTGTTCTTCATGGTCACCTGGTTCTGGCGATGGTAGTAGACACAAAGCCTCAAGCTCTCGTCCGACTTCTTGGTGAATAGAAACGGTGATGCCCAGGGAGAAAAACTGGGCCAGATGAATCCATTCCCCAGAAAGTCCTCCATCTATACCCACTACTCACGAAGCTCAGTGGGTGACATCCGATATAATGGAGTATATATTGGTGTCATCCAGGGGTATAGGTCTTTGTAGAAGTCCACCTATCTGCGAGGAGATAGTCTTGGAAAATCGTCTGGGAAAACATCTGTGTACTGGTCCACCACTACAGGTTATCTTGGATTCTCCACATCTACTGCTCTGAGGGTAAGGCAGTCCAACATATGACTGATCGGCTACACCCTCCTCCGAGTAAGTCTGTTCTGCACTACAAAGGCTCCCTTTATTCCGGTGAAGGTGAACCTGGTCCCATCCGTGCAGACACACCGCACTTTGCACCTAATACATTCAATCTTAGCATGGACTGTAGATAACCATTCCAAACCCAATGACATCGTAAGACCTCGATACCGCTATGAGGAGATCCCAGCCAAATCTCTCACCTTCTAAAGTAAGCTCACACTACCGGAACTGGTGCGTAATCATCAAGTCTGCTCTTGTAGGGGTATCTAGCCATAAGGATCGATCCAACGTCTCCATCGGAATCTCCGAGCTCCGAATAAGGGTAGTGGAAATGAAAGTTTGACTAGAACCTGTGTCTATGAGAACTAAATCTAAGGTGGAGTAGACCTAGATCATACAACGAATCATCCCCGGAGCATCCTGGTCATATGCCTCAGCTGCCTGAAGCTGAGCTCTTCCCTATCCACCAGCTCCCAGTGGTCTGGGCGGACCTCCTGGCATTGGTGGTGGTAACACCTCATAACGTCATCGACCACCAGTTACACGTCCATCTCCTCTGCTAGGTATGCCTCCTCCCTATGTACCGCCTTGTTCAAACATCTGCCTCTGCCTGGGAGGTCCCTCAACTATCAGGTGATCATTCAAATGGCAGGTCGGATAGTCACAAGCCATGTGACCCTACCCACCGCATGGGTAACACTTCCTACTACTGGCATGTGTGTCTCTGCTCCATGTTCCCCACACAACTGATCCCGAATCACGCGGTCGATCACCTGAAGGTATGGTCCACTTGGACCTCTGCGACATCTGTCTACTGCCAACTACAGAAGACTCCGCTACGTGTCAGCTAGTCGTGAGTCTGGATGCTGGTGACTGCTCACCATAGAGACTCTCCACTAGGAGGGCTCTCTCTAACACCCCCTCCTGCATCGAGATACTGAGGGAGATCATCGATTCTTTGATCTCTCTCCTGAGCCCCTAGTTGAAGGTCCGAGCCCTGAAGAATGGGTCCCGCACCATTTTTGTGGTGTTGCAGGAGAGGTCGATGAACCTCACTGAGTACTACGCCACCGTCATGCTACCCTATTGTAGATGTCATTGCTCCTGTATCCTCACTACACGAAGAGGGGTTGGGAAAAACTCCTCCCGAAATAGGCTCTCGATGTCTGTCCAGAGTAGCGTCGCCTCGTCATTCCCCTAGAGCATCAGGATCCACCATCTGCCTGATGCTTCCTAAAGGAGACTCACGGTAAGGATCACCATGAAGTCTTCAGGTGTCCCTAATATCCTGAAGACTCTCACCATAGCTTCCATCCAATACTTATCCACCTGTTGGTCCATCTATCCCCAGAACATGGGTGGCCTATGGCGCTGGAACTCATGCAATGCGCTCAAGCGGCATGCATCGTCCGCTACTGAGGCTGGTGGCATCGGTGACCCAACGGGAAGTAGAACCACTGGAGGCTCCACTGGTAATGGGCCCTGCACTGAGGCATCATCGCTCAGTGGGATTTCAGTACGTATGACTCTCAGGGCTCTAATTGGTCATCCGCAGTGAGGTATCTTGAAAAAAACAGATGCGACACTGTCAAAATATTATTCCTGGTGAGGTGACCTGGTTGAGCTAACTTAAAGAAAAACTTTAGAACCATGAACACAATCAGTGTTTTCATGCACTGAGTTGGAAATCATATGTCAGGGTCCTGGTGTAGGGATACGTCGGCCGCTCGCACCAACACTAGACTCCATGAACTGAAAACCACACATATTACCCTTAACACTATTTCTTCATAGAAAAAATATCAGAGTTCTATGTTTTGTGGTAGAACTGACACCTCTGATACCAATTTGTCACGACCCGTCCCCCAGGGCCCTTATCATTACTTCCCCAAGCCCACCTTCCATAGGCCAAGGGCTGGAAACTAGCACCAGAGGCTTAAATCCCTAAACTGAAAATGTATTTCCTTTATAACTGTAAACAAACATATCAGAGTACACAACTAGAAGAAAAAACACTAAGTAAAAACTGCATACAATAGAAGTTCTGGAATGTAAAAGGGGCCAGAAATACATGCCTAATAGGAAAGTACAAGTACAACTGAAAGCAAGTACAACTGCAGAAAAGTAAAGCATATACTGGGTCGACCTATGGGGTTCTTACCTGAAGTGTAGGTATAGATGGCCTACTCAGCACTCTCGTCCGTCTGTCTCCACCATGTACCATCACATCAAGTGGTCCAACTCCGCGTACCGTCCGGTCCTGCTACTCTCTACCTCAGTCAGCATTGTCTGTCATCTAAAACCAACACAATGAGGTGCGGGCATAGCCTGTGCAGGGGTGAGTATAACAATACTCAGTAGGGACCCCGAGATCCTCAAGGTCTCGCAAAATACAACAAGGATAAACCACAAAGTATGAAATCAACGGATAACAATTACTTAGGTATATTCCCAAACATATACCTATGTTATCTAGTAACCCATCTCAATCATGAGGAAAACACAAAAGTCATTGACTCACCTCAAACCAATATTTTTATTATTGAAACAGTGTCTGGTGGCGTACTCCTTCTCTATCAAGTACAATGGGCCTGCTGTGTCATAGAGAGGCGCTTTACACTAACCTTGGACTACTGAGGTACTCCTCCTGTCGAGTATCGTCGGTCTGCTGCGCTCACACAGAGGCGCTCCCCACCAAAGGTCTTCTACGTTCAAAGAGAGGTGATCCCCCTTATAGCCTGCAGAGTTACTCCTCTTATCGAGTACCGTGGGTTTGCCATACTGACATAGAGGTGCTCCCCACCATGGGTCTACCGCGCTCACAGAGAGGCGCTCCCCACTGGGCTAGTCGAGTCACTTTGAGTCAAATCGGTCAAGCAGTACTGGGTCTCTGTACTCTGTACGATCACCTTTGGAATGTTCCGCTCCACAAGCTAATGGTTGACACTACAACTATCACAAATTTCCACATAGAAGTATCTCAAAGGTACGCCACATCATAGGGGTCTCAACGTAATAGACAGCGCGTCAATAGGATGCCTGGTCTGTGAGTTATTAGGCATTTAGTCCCAAGAGCCCGATTGGATTCATGTACGATCCAACCTAACCGTAACTCAAATATACCCAAACTGTAGTGGGTTATTGTCAATGGGATGGCTTCACTAGAAGATTACTGATGCCACACACAGTTCGTCAAACAGACGTCTGGTTCCAAATATATGGCCCAAGAAGGTAAAAGTGTTACTAAGGGGGCTGGGCCCGATCCGACCCAGTCAGACCATCTCGGCCCAACCCAGATTGGACAGACCCGGTCTGGGTTGACCCGGTCAGAACATCTTGGTCTGACCTAGACCGTTGGGTAGGTCAACCCACTATGTTTGGCCCGGTCCTCCGGGTCCGTCCCAACTTACTATGAGGGTGGTTCGGCCCGGAGGTCGCCATGTAGGCGACTCGGCCCGAAGTCCAAGTCCGGTTTGGCCAGCACCACAAGGGGCGCAGCTCGGGCGACTAGGCCCATTAGGTCGAGACGATCATGAGACTAGCGGAAGGCCACGTGGAGCGCGTACAGGCCACAAGTGCACCGGGTAGGGCGCAGTAGGGGCCGGGCAGGCCGCGGGGGCACCAGACAGGCCGCAGTATGGGCCGGGTAGGCCGTAGGGGCTCTAGTATGGCCCTAGGATGGCACGAGGAAGCCACGGGCAGGGGGACCGTGTGCGGGGGAGGGAGCCGGGAGGATGCGGGTTGGTGGGCCGCGCGCCGGGCAGGGTGCCAAGAATCTGCGGGTAGGTTGGCTGCACGTAGGGCAGGGCATCAGGAAGCTACGAGTAGGTGGGCCGGGCAACACCCGGACCAGTGGTGGTCGGCCGGAAGCATCGGTGCGCTGCGGGGGTGGCACGATTTGCAGAGGCCGTAGGTAGCGTGACATTCGTCATTGTCGCCTTTGTCATCATCGTCTCATCGCCATGTCGTATAACGTCAAAAGAAAGTAGAATCGACAGAGGATGTCATGCCATGTTAGGTTGGCCCGCATCCTCTGTATTTAAGTTGATATCAATTGGTTCATCAAAATAGGAATGATTAACAACAATTATTTTCAACCACACAATTTTTTCTTTTCAAACAATGATTAGAAAAGAAAAGGGATAAAACACAAGGTAAACCCCCTACCTTAGTTTCGTCATTCATCGTTCGTTGATGTCGTGGAAATATAGTCGTCGATCCGTTGTAGAAGAACATGTCCCATGTCGAAGGAGTCCGAGGAAGAAGGTCAGATGGGGTTTTTCTTTGTAGTCGAAGGTGTCCCTCATCGGCGTTCTACGCCGGGAGAGAATTCTTCGCCGGAAGAGCGTTATTCATTGAAGATCAGTCTTTTTTGGAGAGTGTTCTCTCTTCTCTCATGCTCCACCAAAATACCATGGAAAAAATAATATAAGAAAGCATTGTCTATTAATTGTTGGCACTACAATTCAAATTGTGGTGTTTAATTGAATGAGACAACTCATTTAAATAATGGTGGTAGAGTTGGCTCAATTAAGTGAGGAGGGTTGGAAAAAATTAAAAATAAAATGTGGAGTTGAAGAGTTTCTCCACCTAAAATGGGGGGTTCCAAGGGATTACAAGCCCGGGTGGTCCCCACTAAAATTATCCTCCCAAGGGAGGTTAAGTCTGGGTAGGCCCCACCACCATATCCTCTAATCGGAGGTTAGGGTGTGGTGGCCCCCAACTCTAACCTCCTCTTGGAGGTTTTAACCACCAAGAATAAAAATAAAGTCACACTTTATTTTTATTAAAATTAATCTTAAAAAATAAAAAACTAACTTTCATCCTCGACCAACTATCGTCGAGGTGAAAGTCTTTTTAAGTGAATATCGGTGCTTCGAGTTCAACGGTGCCCTTGGATTTCAGTTTCAAGCACCAGATCAAATGTTATCAAAACCCACTCGTACATTTACTGAACGTACCTGAACAAAACTTCATAAATTGATTCCGGGCACACTGGGCCTCAGAATCAAGCTTAGTAAATTTTCGCGGAATCATAAAAATTCCATGTATTTAAAAAAAATCCACGGTATTTCCAGGTTTTTACACAATGTGTGTGTATTATATGTTGTGATCACACCCTTACTAATTCACTATATCCCATTTGAACTCTGTAGTTATGCAACCTTTGACGATAATAGAACTAGGATTGGGGACCTCCTTAGATGTACTAATGTTGCACCCTTTTTTGTGTACATTTAATATAACGACCCACACTTTACATACATTGTTAATACTTCAAAAATGAATCACTCTTATTACAACCTATGACAAAACCACAAAGGACCGTATAGGTATAGTGTCTTTAGAAACTGGGGAAACATAAACAACTGGTTCATAAATCTTCTACAGTGTCTCCCATTTATTTCATCATATCTAGGGTCCCTTTTAGCATATTCTACTTAATATCCATCTTCCTGACCTGGGGAAAAGAAAACATAAAAGGGTGAGCTCAAATGCTCAGCAAGGGCAAATAAAGGAAATAAAAATCATATCATATCTTTATGAAAATCAAAACCTGCAAAAGAGATCATAATATCTTAACATGGAATAAATCATAGAAGTGAAAATGAGATCCCCATAACATAAAACTTGAAACTTTGTGGCATGCACACATAATCATGGAAAATCATTTCTTGTTAGTCATGACTCATTGCCAAGACTATCTTAGTGGACAAAGTCCCTTTCTGAACCGAGTTCACTCCTCGTTTCAGTCCTGTATCACTGAACCGAAATAACCTTCCGTTCCAGCCATGTCTATCTCATGAGATATAAAATCATTACCCAATGCATTGGAGGGAGATATAGGTCCCACCCATCTTATAATGAATCCTTTCTTATGTGTGCCACATAATCATAAAACATACATCATCGCATAACACATATAACAAAAATGGGATTCTTGAAACATCATGACATCATAAATCAATTCATATATGATAAAGGAATTCATAAACATAATTCCATCACAACATAGTCAAACCAATGTAAAAATATGGATAGAAACAGAACCCTTTATTATCTTAGATGGAAAATAATTTTGATAAAACACTTGAATTGAATTCTTGAGGAAAATATCCTTTCTTCTTCAAAAACATTTTTCCTTTCATAACATGTCATACAACTTTAAAATAAAAGAAGTTGATTAAAAATAAACTTGAAAACTTGTAAAGGAAGATTCTTTGAAGTAATGTTTTAAAAATCCATTCATGCCGTATAAGTTAAAAAAAACATTCTTCGTACTTTTGTCGAAAAAGTCAAAAAGTACCTCGTACGGAAAAACGACAAAAGATTCCTTTCATATTCTTTACTAAAAACTCACCTAAGGGTAAAATTCGATTTAAACTATTTCAAGTGGATGAAAACAATATTACATATTGAGGGAACATGGATGTGGATGATAAAATACACCCCAGTAAATACTTACGAATAAACAATCTCGGATAAAAATGAGATTGTGATATTTCCCTTACCTTAGGTCCGATTTGCTTTGTTCGTGTCCGAAGCTCCTGTATAATGGTTTAAATAATGTTATTGACTTATTCCAGAATCATACATATTGATATGAGATCATATATGGTCATATTATTAGCTTCTTGTTAGTAATATTTCATTGTTACTTGTTACTCGGGTCTTTATAACTTTTTGTTCTTATGCGTGTTTTGTCGAATAAATTCTTATTCTTATCTTTAGGTTATAGATAATTCATTTCCATAATGTTATTAGTGTAGTATATACCATATTCATTCATTAAATTCATTTATATAATCATTATGAAATGAAGATCATGTAGAACGAGTCGCATCACATCGTGGAGACGGTATTCCGTACGTACGCACGAGTGATGATATCGTTCCTATGATCGTGGAATTGTATTGGAGTATATATATATATTATTTCAGTATCAATATTACTTAATAATAATCATATATAGTTACTTATTACACCATTATACCCATCCTTGTAAGGTGATGGTGGAAAATAGATTACACCACGGCGTGGAGACGGTATTCCGTACGTACGCACGCGCGGTGATTTCATTTTTCCGTAGGATGGATAGAAGGTGAATTAGGGTTGTTTCATATTTATAATAACATATCAGTATGTAAGTAATACTGATGTTATTACTTTATCATGAAACAACTGAAGAAGAAGAAGTTGAAGAAGAAAGAAATTGAAAAGATCGGTAATGGATATTACCTCTTCTTTGGAACGCCTTTTTGAATCCTCCACTTAAGGAACTAAGATTGGTCTTTGGAGAAGACCAGGACCTCTAGGATTATTCTAGGGAAGTGGAGAAGGGAAAATGGCAGGGGTTGGCCGAGCTTGAGTGCTCAAATTGGTGTGAGGAGGAGGGGGAGGAGGTGCCCTTTTATAAGGGAGGAGAGGGGCACCTTAGGAATATCTCAAAATATTATTTTATATTAAAGTCAAAATCGGTTTATAATGGTTCCAAAGGGTCTTATTTCGAAGATAAAGTGGGGAAGGGTCGAAATCCTATCAACCAATAGGATTTAGACAAGTTTAGGGTATTATTTTAACCTTATCAATTAGATTTAACTCTAAGTTAATTAATTTAACTTTTACCGTGTCTTTTTGTTTTCTTTCACTATATGGTTAATAAACTTTCTATAACATGCCAAACGAACCCCAAATTGTTTATTATTAATATATATATCCTTATCTAAGTCATTTGGCCGAACCTTAGATTTTTAGGAATAAAATAACAATTAATAATATAATATTTGATTTAAAAACTATTTTGTGTCAATTTTGACACTATTTGATATATGATTTTTGTGAAAGTCATAACAGAATTATATGTTCGAACCAAGTTGATTAAATCAACACTAATATATCATAGTAACCTAGAAAATTAGTGGAATTCATAAAAAGTCTCAAATTACATTTATTTTGGTATTTATATTATCAATTTTTTCAATATTTCATTAATAAGATAATTACTGCATCATCTTTGTGTCATAAATAAATTAAATTATTTGATGTCTAAAAATTACAAATAAAATACCATCATGTAGGAAATCGTTTTAGCTTTCTAATGAATATTTACAATCGAATTTATCTTATGTATAACCCTATATTAAAAATGATTTACTTGTTAAACTTTGATTTTAACTATTTTAACCCTTCTTTAAATAAATTAATAATAAATGTCCTAATCTAATCCAAGTGGGCCTAAATGGTCATATTTTATTCCTAAGTTTGTTTTTGGTCGAATTATACTTGTCCAATAGTATTAGGACATGTGTTAGGGTAATATTGATATCATATTTACCCTTAGTTACCCTATTTACTATTAACCGCGGTAAAAATAGTAAAAAGTTACTATTCACCAAAAAATTATTTTCATCTCATTGAACCACATTTTAGTCCTTGATATTAACCGTGTCTCTCGGATTTTTGAAATTCCATTCACAGAAGCGGTAAAATTAAGTTTTATGCAAAATTCAGTTTTTAACCTACCACTTAGTGGTTTCACTATTCATCAAAAATTGAAAGTTTTCAGAAAAATACCAAAATTTCACCCTAGGCTAATTTCGATATTCTGAGTCCAAAAATGAAGTCCATTTTGAAAAATAAAATTTATAAAATTTCAAAAAGTGGTTATTACTATTCATAACGGCTAGTTTTAATAGCATATTGTTGTTTAGTGAAACTCGGTATTGCGTACGACGCAAGCTATCGAGGAAGGTCGTGATTGCGTGTAAAGCAAGTCAAGCAAGTGTTGCGTAGAAAAAGATTCCTTTGATAATTTATATAACATAAAAGTCTCGGGTGTTACATTCTACCCCCCTTAAAAAGAATTTCGCCCTCGAAATTCGTCACTTTGTAACAAATAGATGAGGATACTTCTCCCTCATCATATCCTCAAGCTCCCATGTAGCTTCTTCAAGTTGGTGGTTCCTCCATAAAACTTTCACCAAGCGAGTGGTCTTGTTTCGTAGGACTTTTTCGCTACGATCCAGAATCTCTATCGGCTGTTCTTCATAAGAAAGATCTTGCTCCAGCGGTACAACTTCTGAGCTGAGTACATGTGAAGGATCTGGTATGTACTTTCTCAGGAGAGATACGTGGAACACATCGTGAACTTGAGAGAGATTCGGTGGAAGCGCCAATCGGTAAGCTACCTTCCCAACACGATCCAGTATTTCAAAAGGACCGATATATCTAGGGCTCAACTTCCCCTTCTTTCCAAATCTCATAACCCTCTTCCAGGGAGATATTCGTAAGAACACTTTATCGCCCACTTCAAACTCTAGGTCTTTTCTTCGGTTGTCGGCATAACTTTTCTGTCGACTTTGAGCTGCTCTTATGTGTTGTTGAATAGATCTAACCTTTTCTGCCATTTCATCAACGAGATCAGGTCCTAATAGCTTTCTTTCCCCAACTTCATCCCAGCAAGTTGGAGTCCTGCATTTCTTTCCATGGAGAGCTTCATAAGGAGCCATCTGAATACTGGAGTGAAAGCTATTATTATAAGAAAATTCCACCAAAGGTAGGTGTTGATCCCAACCTCCTTTGAAATCCATAGAGCAAGCTCTCAACATATCTTCTAGGGTTTGAATTGTTCTCTCAGACTGACCGTCTGTCTGGGGATGATAAGCAGTGCTGAAACTCAACTCTGTATCCAGAGTATGCTGAAGACTTCGCCAGAACTTCGAGGTAAATCTCGGATCTCGATCAGATATAATAGAAAGTGGTACTCCATGCAATCTTACCACTTCCTTTACATATATCCTGGCAAGCTGATCTAGAGAGAAATCCTCTCTAATAGCAATGAAGTGTGCAGACTTTGTAAGACGATCAACTATGACCCAGATAGCATTATTGCCTTTGGATGTTTTAGGAAGTCCTGTGACAAAGTCCATAGTGATGTTTTCCCATTTCCATTCGGGTATGGGTAATGGTTGTAACATCCCCTTAGACTTCTGTCTCTCAGCTTTAACTTGTTGACAAACCAAGCATCGAGAGACATATTCAGCAACATCTCTTTTCATGCCATCCCACCAGAAGTACTCTTTCAGGTCCCTATACATCTTCGTGCTTCCAGGATGAATAGAAAATGATGAACTATGAGCCTCATCCAGCAGCTCATTCTTTAATTCGGGGATGGGAGGAACGCAAACACGATTCCTGAACTTTATTATCCCATCACAATCAAGGTTGAATTCAGGAACATTTCTCACCTTCTTTTGTAACTCGACATCTTCTTTCTGTGCCTCTTTAATCTTCACATGTATAGATGGTTGAACATTAATTTGAGAAAGATAAGATTTTTCCCCTTCCATTATAATTCCAAGATCCATCCTTTGTAAATCCATAAATATTGGATCTTTTGTGATCCTCATCATGGATAAACTAGCATGGTCTTGTCGACTTAATGCATCTGCCACCTTGTTTGCTTTCCCAGGGTGGTAATGGATTGAGCAGTCATAATCCTTAATCAGCTCCAACCATCTTCTTTGGCGCATATTCAACTCCTTTTGTGTGAAAATATACTTTAAACTTTTATGATCAGTATAAATATCACACCTTTCACCATAAAGGTAATGCCTCCAAATCTTTAATGCAAAGATTACCGCAGCCAACTCCAAATCATGTGTTGGGTAATTTTGCTCATGGATTTTCAACTGTCGTGAGGCATAAGCTATCACCATATCATTTTGCATAAGAACACACCCCAATCCCTTCTTGGATGCATCACTATAGATCACAAACCTTTCTCCACTACAAGGCAGTGTGAGCACAGGTGCACTGGATAACCTTCTTTTCAACTCCTTGAAATTCTCTTCACATTCCTCTGTCCAGACAAACTTAACTCCTTTCCGAGTCAACTTGGTGAGTGGATTAGATAATCGTGAAAAATCTTTTACAAAACGTCGATAATATCCAGCCAAACCAAGAAAACTTCGGATCTCAGTTACTGTTGTTGGTCTTGACCATCTTTCGATAACCTCTGTTTTTGCTGGATCCACAGATATCCCCTCTTTTGAGATTATATGACCCAAAAATGCAGCTTTTTGAAGCCAAAATTCACACTTGGTAAATTTGGCATAAATCTTCTCCTTTCTCAGGGTCTTCAATATAATTCTCAAGTGATCTTCATGTTCTTCCTTGCTCTTTGAATAGACAAGAATATCGTCTATAAAGACTACCACAAATTGATCAAGATAGTCTCTAAAGACTCTATTCATTAGATCCATGAAGATAGCAGGGGCATTAGTAAGACCAAATGGCATCACTATAAATTCATAGTGTCCATACCTTGTACGGAAAGCCGTCTTTGGTATATCCTCCCTTTTGACCCTTAATTGATGATACCCTGAACGAAGATCAATCTTGGAAAAGTATTGAGCTCCGCATAGTTGGTCAAATAAGTCATCAATGCGTGGGAGAGGATATTTGTTCTTGATAGTGATCTTGTTAAGTTCTCGATAATCAATGAAGAGTCTCATTGATCCATCTTTCTTCTTAACAAATAGAACAGGTGCTCCCCAAGGTGACGCACTAGGGCGTATGAATCCCTTATCAAGATTCTCTTAGAGTTGCTTCTTCAATTCCTGCAACTCAATTGGGGCCATTCTATAAGGTGTCTTTGAAATAGGCAAAGCACCCGGTACGAGTTCTATTGAAAACTCAACTTCACGATTTGGTGGAAGACCCGGCAATTCCTCCGGAAAGACATCATCAAACTCCCGTACAATGGGCATATTCTTAATCGTGAGTTTCTCACCAACCATTTGAGATAAATAACCTTCATTTAGTGGAATCAATACCCATAAGATGGAAGAAATTTCCACTGGAAGGTTATGTTCATCCTTGCATTGATAGACGATCGTAGGTTGATCTGGAATATGAAATGTGACTTCCCTTCTTTGGCAATTGATATGAGCTCCATGTAGAGAAAGCCAATCCATGCCAAGAATCACATCAAATTCCACTAAAGGAAGGATCACAAGATTTGCAGGAAGCACTTTCCCACAAACTTCGATCGGAGAAGAATTATAAACTTATGATGCGATTGATGTGCCATTAGGTGTTGTCACAGCTAACTCAACATCTAATTGTTGAGGTAATACGGTGATACCCTTAGAAAATTTTTCAGAAATAAAAGAGTGGGTGGATCCAGAATCAAATAAAACATTTGCTACTTTAGAGTGGATGGTAAGTGTACCTTTCACCACATCGTTATCGTACTCCACATCGCTGATAGAAATTGCATGTGACTTTCCTTTGTCTTTAGCCTTAAGAGTTTGTTGACGTCGACCATCATCATCAACCCTTGGATTTGGGCATTAATTGGCATAATGCCCCATCTCCTTGCACTTGAAACATTGAAGTGTAGCAGGTTCATTCTGTGTATCCCTTCCTTTGTTTGCATCATTAGACATCTTCTTCCCATTATCACGGCATTCAAATGCCCGATGGCCTTCCTTTCCACATTTAAAACATTTACTTGTCCCTTTAAGACAACTCCCTCCATGTTTCTTTCCACACTTTGAGCATAAGGGAAAGTTCATCTTCTTTTCCGTGTGCTCTTTAGATTTTTCTTTGAATTCCATCTTCCTCTTCTTATCAAACCCATGTGACTGATGGGTTACTCCAATCTCCATCTCGACTTTGAGAGCACATCGAACGATTTCCTCGTAGCTATTGAAGTCCCTTATGGCTAACGCCCTTCGAAGACTTGGTTTTAAGCCACTAAAGAATCGATCGATCTTACTCTCAGGTTGGATAATAATACCAGAAGCGTACCTTGCAAGTCTTGTAAAATTTGCTTCATAGGTACTAACAGATTCATCATCCCTTTGCTTCAGTTCAAGGAACTCTTTCTCCATCTTTGTTTGGAGAATACGAGGGAAGTACTTATTGAAAAATAAGTTCATGAACTCGTCCCATTCCATAGACTCAATTTCATCCCTTTGCCTCGTATTCTTAACAAGATTCCACCATTGATCCGCATCTCCTTCCAAACGATACACTGCTAGGATGACTTTATCATGCTCAGAACATTGAAGAACTGAAAATATCTTTTCAGTAGTACTAATCCATTGTTCAGCAACTAATGGATCAGTAGACCCGCTGAAAGATGGTGGACGCTGCCTCATGAAGGATTCAACAGAATGTTGCTCCCTTCTTTGTTCGTTTGGAAATCCTACATGATTCATAGCTTGAGAAAGTTGTGTGAGCATGGCTACAAGATTTTGCATTCCAGCTCCCATATCGTTTGGTTGCTCAGGGGGACAATCATTGCATTGCCCATCGCATTCCGCATTAACACGGTTCCTTCGGGTTCCAGCCATTGACTAAAACCAAGAAGAATAGTGTGAGCAACACTAATTATAATAGGAAACCACATAATTCAAGAATAAAATTTTCATGCTTAAGGTCTTATCCTAGGTTATTCAAGGCCATTTCTAAAACACTAAGATTGTGTTCTATGCTTAGACTTATCCTTAGGGTTCTTACTAAGGCTTTCACATCCTAGTTTCCAAAGGTTGACTATACCTTTCCTCTGATACCAACTATAACGACCCACACTTTACATACATTGTTAATACTTCAAAATTGAATCACTCTTATTACAACCTATGACAAAACCACAAAGGACCGTATAGGTATAGTGTCTTTAGAAACTGGGGAAACATAAACAACTGGTTCATAAATCTTCTACAGTGTCTCCCATTTATTTCATCATATCTAGGGTCCCTTTTAGCATATTCTACTTAATATCCATCTTCATGACCTGGGGAAAAGAAAACATAAAAGGGTGAGCTCAAATGCTCAGCAAGGGCAAATAAAGGAAATAAAAATCATATCATATCTTTATGAAAATCAAAACCTGCAAAAGAGATCATAATATCTTAACATGGAATAAATCATAGAAGTGAAAATGAGATCCCCATAACATAAAACTTGAAACTTTGTGGCATGCACACATAATCATGGAAAATCATTTCTTGTTAGTCATGACTCATTGCCAAGACTATCTTAGTGGACAAAGTCCCTTTCTGAACCGAGTTCACTCCTCGTTTCAGTCCTGTATCACTGAACCGAAATAACCTTCCGTTCCAGCCATGTCTATCTCATGAGATATAAAATCATTACCCAATGCATTGGAGGGAGATATAGGTCCCACCCATCTTATAATGAATCCTTTCTTATGTGTGCCACATAATCATAAAACATACATCATCGCATAACACATATAACAAAAATGGGATTCTTGAAACATCATGACATCATAAATCAATTCATATATGATAAAGGAATTCATAAACATAATTCCATCACAACATAGTCAAACCAATGTAAAAATATGGATAGAAACAGAACCCTTTATTATCTTAGATGGAAAATAATTTTGATAAAACACTTGAATTGAATTCTTGAGGAAAATATCCTTTCTTCTTCAAAAACATTTTTCCTTTCATAACATGTCATACAACTTTAAAATAAAAGAAGTTGATTAAAAATAAACTTGAAAACTTGTAAAGGAAGATTCTTTGAAGTAATGTTTTAAAAATCCATTCATGCCGTATAAGTTAAAAAAAACATTCTTCGTACTTTTGTCGGAAAAGTCAAAAAGTACCTCGTACGGAAAAACGACAAAAGATTCCTTTCATATTTTTTACTAAAAACTCACCTAAGGGTAAAATTCGATTTAAACTATTTCAAGTGGATGGAAACAATATTACATATTGAGGGAACATGGATGTGGATGATAAAATACACCCCAGTAAATACTTACGAATAAACAATCTCGGATAAAAATGAGATTGTGATATTTCCCTTACCTTAGGTCCGATTTGCTTTGTTCGTGTCCGAAGCTCCTGTATAATGGTTTAAATAATGTTATTGACTTATTCCAGAATCATACATATTGATATGAGATCATATATGGTCATATTATTAGCTTCTTGTTAGTAATATTTCATTGTTACTTGTTACTCGGGTCTTTATAACTTTTTGTTCTTATGCGTGTTTTGTCGAATAAATTCTTATTCTTATCTTTAGGTTATAGATAATTCATTTCCAGAATGGTATTAGTGTAGTATATACCATATTCATTCATTAAATTCATTTATATAATCATTATGAAATGAAGATCATGTAGAACGAGTCGCATCACATCGTGGAGACGGTATTCCGTACGTACGCACGAGTGATGATATCGTTCCTATGATCGTGGAATTGTATTGGAGTATATATATATATTATTTCAGTATCAATATTACTTAATAATAATCATATATAGTTACTTATTACACCATTATACCCATCCTTGTAAGGTGATGGTGGAAAATAGATTACACCACGGCGTGGAGACGGTATTCCGTACGTACGCACGCGCGGTGATTTCATTTTTCCGTAGGATGGATAGAAGGTGAATTAGGGTTGTTTCATATTTATAATAACATATCAGTATGTAAGTAATACTGATGTTATTACTTTATCATGAAACAACTGAAGAAGAAGAAGTTGAAGAAGAAAGAAATTGAAAAGATCGGTAATGGATATTACCTCTTCTTTGGAACGCCTTTTTGAATCCTCCACTTAAGGAACTAAGATTGGTCTTTGGAGAAGACCAGGACCTCTAGGATTATTCTAGGGAAGTGGAGAAGGGAAAATGGCAGGGGTTGGCCGAGCTTGAGTGCTCAAATTGGTGTGAGGAGGAGGGGGAGGAGGTGCCCTTTTATAAGGGAGGAGAGGGGCACCTTAGGAATATCTCAAAATATTATTTTATATTAAAGTCAAAATCGGTTTATAATGGTTCCAAAGGGTCTTATTTCGAAGATAAAGTGGGTAAGGGTCGAAATCCTATCAACCAATAGGATTTAGACAAGTTTAGGGTATTATTTTAACCTTATCAATTAGATTTAACTCTAAGTTAATTAATTTAACTTTTACCGTGTCTTTTTGTTTTCTTTCACTATATGGTTAATAAACTTTCTATAACATGCCAAACGAACCCCAAATTGTTTATTATTAATATATATATCCTTATCTAAGTCATTTGGCCGAACCTTAGATTTTTAGGAATAAAATAACAATTAATAATATAATATTTGATTTAAAAACTATTTTTTGTCAATTTTGACACTATTTGATATATGATTTTTGTGAAAGTCATAACAGAATTATATGTTCGAACCAAGTTGATTAAATCAACACTAATATATCATAGTAACCTAGAAAATTAGTGGAATTCATAAAAAGTCTCAAATTACATTTATTTTGGTATTTATATTATCAATTTTTTCAATATTTCATTAATAAGATAATTACTGCATCATCTTTGTGTCATAAATAAATTAAATTATTTGATGTCTAAAAATTACAAATAAAATACCATCATGTAGGAAACCTTTTTAGCTTTCTAATGAATATTTACAATCGAATTTATCTTATGTATAACCCTATATTAAAAATGATTTACTTGTTAAACTTTGATTTTAACTATTTTAACCCTTCTTTAAATAAATTAATAATAAATGTCCTAATCTAATCCAAGTGGGCATAAATGGTCATATTTTATTCCTAAGTTTGTTTTTGGTCGAATTACACTTGTCCAATAGTATTAGGACATGTGTTAGGGTAATATTGATATCATATTTACCCTTAGTTACCCTATTTACTATTAACCGCGGTAAAAATAGTAAAAAGTTACTATTCACCAAAAAATTATTTTCATCTCATTGAACCACATTTTAGTCCTTGATATGAACCGTGTCTCTCGGATTTTTGAAATTCCATTCACAGAAGCGGTAAAATTAAGTTTTATGCAAAATTCAGTTTTTAACCTACCACTTAGTGGTTTCACTATTCATCAAAAATTGAAAGTTTTCAGAAAAATACCAAAATTTCACCCTAGGCTAATTTCGATATTCTGAGTCCAAAAATGAAGTCCATTTTGAAAAATAAAATTTATAAAATTTCAAAAAGTGGTTATTACTATTCATAACGGCTAGTTTTAATAGCATATTGTTGTTTAGTGAAACTCGGTATTGTGTACGACGCAAGCTATCGAGGAAGGTCGCGATTGCGTGTAAAGCAAGTCAAGAAAGTGTTGCGTAGAAAAAGATTCCTTTGATAATTTATATAACGTAAAAGTCTCGGGTGTTACATTTAATATTTAAGCTAGTATAATAAATATCTTTATGATGTTGTTTGTAGTATTTCTTACTTAATATAATATTTATTGATTACATAGCATTTTATTAATAATTATAATACTACAAATTATAATATAACAATATTTCATTTTATCAATCAATAATATATTCTTGTTATATTGTAACAACATTGGTTTAGTATTATAACCAAAATATTAGTATTTTTTATTCATTATTTATAATTATTCAAGATAATAAAATTATCTAATTTCATAATATTTAATTTTTAATGGGTGACCTCCTAGAATGTTCTAATGTTTCACCGAATTTAGTTTTTCCCATTGTTTTTTACAAATAAAAAACATTTTAAATAATAAAGGATCACATGTTAGTATAATAATAATAATAATGATATTTTACATAAACAAGTTAGATGAATATAAATTTTCATGCTTACATATATGTTTGGTAATAATTATAATATTTTATTTAATAATGTACCCATATTTATTATAGAGACCCATACTTTACATACATGGTTAATACTTCAAAATTGAAGCATACTTATTACAACATATAATAAAACTATGAAAGGACCGTATAGGTATAGTGTCTTTAGAAACTGGGAAACATAAACAACTGGTTCATAAAGCATCTACACTGTCTCCCATTTATTTCATCATATCTGTAGTCCCTTTTTGGCATATCTTACATAATAACATTCTTCCTGAACTGGGGAAAGAAAACATACAAAAGGGTGAGCTCAAATGCTCAGTAAGGGTAAACAAAAGAAATACCAATCACATCAAATTTATAAGAACATAACATTTTTGAAATCTTGCCCTGCAAAAGAGATCATAATTTCATAACATGGGATAAATCATGCTAGTGAAATGTAATCCCAATAATCATAACTTAAAACCTGAAACTTTGTGGCATACACACATAATCATAGAGAATAATTTCTTATTAGTCAAGACTCATAGCCAAGACTATCTTAGTGGACAAAGTCCATTTCTGAACGGAGTTCACTCCTCGTTTTAGTCCTGTTTCACTAAACCGGTTTAACCTGCCATTCCAGCCATGTCTATCTCATGAAATATAAAATCTTTACCCAATGCATTGGAGGGAGATATATGTCCCACCCATCTCATAATGATACCATTCTTATGTGTGTCACAAAATCATAAACCATACATCATAGCATAACCCATGTAATAAAAATGGGAATCTTAAACATCATGACATTATAAAATATTCATATAAGATAAAGGAATTCATAAAAATATTTCCACCACAACATAATCAAATCAATGTAATAATTGGGATAGAAACAGAACCCTATATTATCTTAGATGGAAATTTTTTTCGATAAAACACTTGAACTCCATTCTTGAGGAAAATATCGTTTCTACTTCAAAAACATTTTTCCTTTCTTAACATGTCATACGATTTTAAACTAAAAGAAGTTGATTAAAAATAAACCTGAAAAATTGTAAAGGAATATTCTTGGAAATAATGTTTTAAAAATCCATTCATGCCGTATAAGTTAAAAAAACATTCTTCTCGTTCTTTTGTCGGAAAAGTCAAAAAGTAGCTCGTACGAAAAATGAAAAAAGATCCCTTTCATATATTTTACTAAAAACTCACTGAAGGGTAAAATTGGATTTAAAAAATTTTAGGTGGATGGAAATAATATTACATATTGAGGGAACATGGATGTGGATGATAAAATACACCCCAGTAAATACCAAAGTATAAACAATCTCGGATAAAAATGATATTTTGATATTTTCCATTACCTTAGGTCCGATATGATTTGTACGTGTCCGAACCTCCTGTATAATGATTTAAATAATGTTATTGAATTATTCCAGAATCATATTCATTGTTATGATACCATATATGGTCATATTCTTAGCTTCTTATTAGTAATATTTCATTACTACTTGTTATTCAGGTGTTTAATACTTTTTGTTCTTATGCGTGTTTTGTCGAATAAATTCTTATTACTCTTTATAGGATATAGATACATCATTTAAAGAATGGTATTAGTGTAATATATATCATATTCATTCATTCAATTCATTTATATAATCATTATTCAATGAAGATCATATAGAACGAGTCGCATTACATCGTGGAGACGGTAGGCTGTACGTACGCACGAGCGATGATATCGTTCCCATGATCGTGGAATTGTATTTAAGTGTATGTATACTATTTCAGAATCAATATCACTTTACAATAATAATATACAGTTATTATTTACACCATTATACCCATCCAAGTAAGGTGGTGGTGGAAAACAGATTACACCACGGCGTGGAGACGGTATTCCGTACGTACGCACGCGCGGTGATTTCATTTTTTGTAGGATGGATAAGAGGTGAAATAGGGTTGTTTCATATTTATAATAACATATCAGTATGTGAAGGATACTGATGTTATTACCTCATAATGAAACAACCAAATAAGATGGAGTAGAAGAAGAATGGAACTTGAAGAAAATGGTAGAAGGTATTACCTCTTTCTCGAAGTGCCTCCTTTAAACTTTCTCTTAAGGCACCAGAGTTGGTCTTTTGATAAGACCAGTAACTCTAGTAGGTTTCTAAGGAAGTGGGGAAGTGAAATGGGCAGGGTTTGGCCGAGCTTGAAGGCTCAAATTGGTGTGAGGAATAGAGAGAGGAGGTTCCCTTTTATAAGGGAGGAGAGGGGCACCTTTGGAAAGTGTGGAAATATTATTTTATTATAAACGTATCTTCGGTTTCAAAAGGTCCAAGATTTTGTATTCCAGCTCCCATAACGTTTGGTTGCTCAGTGGGACAATCATTGCATTACCCATCACATTCCGCATTAACACGGTTTCTTCGGGTTCCAGCCATTGACTAAAACCAAGAAGAATAGTGTGCGAAACACTAATTATAATAGGAAAACCACATAATCAAGAATAAAATTTCACACTTAAGGTCTTATCATAGGTTTTTCATGGCCATTTCTAAAACACTATGATTGTGTTCTATGCTTAGACATATCCTTAGGCTTCTTACTAAGGCTTTCACATCCTAGTTTCCAAAGGTTGACTATACCTTTCCTCTTATACCAACTATAGCGACCCATACTTTACATACATGGTTAATACTTAAAAATTGAAGCATACTTATTACAACATATAAAAAAACCATTAAAGGATCATATAGGTGTAGTGTCTTTAGAAACTGGGAAACATAAACAACTGGTTCATAAAGCATCTACATTGTCTCCCATTTATTTCATCATATCTATAGTCCCTTTTTGGCATATCTTACTTAATAACCTTCTTCCTGACCTGGGGAAAGAAAACATACAAAAGGGTGATCTCAAATGCTCAGTAAGGGTAAACAAAAGAAATATCAATCACATCAAATTTATAAGAACATAACATTTTGGAAATCCTACCCTGTAAAAGAGATCATAATTTCATAACATGGGATAAATCATGGTAGTGAAATGTAATCCCAATAATCATAACTTAAAACATGAAACTTTGTGTCATACACACATAATCATAGAGAATCATTTCTTATTAGTCAAGACTCATATCCAAGACTATCTTAGTGGACAAAGTCCATTTCGGAGCTGAGTTCACTCCTCATTTCAGTCCTGTTTCACTGAACCAGTTTAACCTGCCGTTCCATCCATGTCTATCTCATGAGATATAAAATCTTTACCCAATGCATTGGAGGGAGATATAGGTCCCACCCATCTCATAAAGATACCATTCTTATGTGTGCCACAAAATCATAAACCATACATCATAGCATAACCCATGTAATAAAAATGGGAATCTTAAACATCGTGACATCATAAAACAATTCATATAAGATAAAGGAATTCATAAAAATATTTCCATCACAACATAATCAAATCAATTTAATAATAGGGATATAAACATAACCCTATATTATCTTAGATTGAAAATAATTTTGATAAAACACATGAACTCCATTCTTGAGGAAAATATCCTTTCTACTTCAAAAACATTTTTCCTTTCTTAACATGTCATACGATTTTAAACTAAAATAAGTTGATTAAAAATAAACTTGAAAACTTGTAAAGTAAGCTTCTTGGAAATAATGTTTTAAAAATCCATTCATGCCGTATAAGTTAAAAAAACATTCTTCTCGTACTTTTGTCGGAAAAGTAAAAAAGTAGCTCGTACGAAAAACGACAAAAGATTCCTTTAATATCTTTTACTAAAAACTCACCGAAGGGTAAAATTGGATTTAAACAATTTTAGGTGGATGGAAATAATATTACATATTGAGGGAACATGTATGTGGATGATAAAATACACCCCAGTAAATACCAAAGTATAAACAATCTCGGATAAAAATGAGATTGTGATATTTTCCCTTACCTTAGGTCCGATATGCTTTGTACATGTCCGAACCTCCTGTATAATGATTTAAATAATGTTATTGACTTATTACAGAATCATATTCATTGTTATGATACAATATATGGTCATATTCTTAGCTTCTTATTAGTAATATTTCATTACTACTTGTTATTCAGGTGTTTATTACTTTTTGTTCTTATGCGTGTTTTGTCGAATAAATTCTTATTACTCTTTATAGGATATAGATACATCATTTACAGAATGGTATTAGTATAATATATATCATATTAATTCATTCAATTCATTTATATAATCATTATTCAATGAAGATCATATAGAACGAGTCGCATCACATCGTGGAGACGGTAGACCGTACGTACGTACGAGCGATGATATCGTTCCCATGATCGTGGAATTGTATTGAAGTGTATGTGTACTATTTAAGAATCAATATCACTTTAAAATAATCATATATAGTTATTATTTACACCATTATACTCATCCAAGTAAGGTGGTGGTGGAAAATAGATTACACCACAGCGTGGAGACGGTATTCCGTACGTACGCACGCGCGGTGATTTCATTTTTTGTAGGATGGATAAGAGGTGAAATAGGGTTATTTAATATTTATAATAACATATCAGTATATGAGGGATACGGATGTTATTACCTCATAATGAAACAACCAAAGAATATGGAGTAGAAGAAGAATGAAACTTGAAGAAAATGGTAGAAGGTATTACCTCTTTCTCGAAGTGCCTCCTTTATACTTTCTTTTAAGGCACTAGAGTTGGTCTTTTGATAAGACCAGTAGATATAGCAGGTTTCTAAGGAAGTGGGGAAGTGAAATGGGCAGGGTTTGGCCGATCTTGAAGGCTCAAATTGGTGTGAGGAAGAGAGAGAGGATGTACCCTTTTATAAGGGAGGAGAGGGGCACCTTTGGAAAGTGTGGAAATATTATTTTATTATAAACTTATCTTAGGTTTCAAAAGGTCCAAAAATCATTAATGATGAAGATAAGATGACTAATGGTAGAAATAAAATCATCCAATCAGAATTGGACATGTTTTGGAAAATATTTTAATCATTATAATCTTATTTATTTAAATCATTTATTAATGAGGTAAATACTTCATCATTATTGTGTCATAAATAATTTAATTTATTTGGTGTCTAAAAATTATAAAAAAATATTATTATGTAGGAAATATTTTTAGATTTCTAATGAATATTTATAGTTGAAAATATAATTTATATAACCACTTATAGAAATTAATTACTAAAAGATTTTTGTTAATGTCAATTTTGTCTTTACATTAAATTAATTAATCCAAATTGTCATTGTCACTACCAAGTGGATCAATGGGGTCCCAAAATCGACCCAAGGATGACAATGGTTGGAAAATACTCATCCAATAAGGTTAGGACAAGTGTCAAGGTAATTTTGAATGATTATAATATTCTTTTAACCTTGAATTACCCTATTTACCTTTAACCGTAGTAAATAAAAAAAATTGCCGTAGTTACTATTCATAATATCAAAAAAATAAAAGTAACCTATTAACATAATTTGGACCCGCTGATTCCAAAAATGGAATCCATTTTTCAAAATTCAAAACAAAGAATTTGCAGTAATTAATTTAAAATTAATCCTGTTGTTAAGCAAACAAGTTTTAAAAGTTAAAACATTGCCAAAGATTGAAATATTTTTACCTATGAATTCAATGTAAAATTAATGATAATGACATAAATTATATTAAATGGTAAAAATATATTCTATTTATACTTTAAAAACATTCAATATTATAATTTAACCATATAATGTATTGCGATGAAAAAAGTTGTTTTTAATTAAAATATAGCGTGTTTTTACTATTCATTAAAATATGAAAGTTATCAGAATAATATGAAAAATTTATCCAAGGTAAATTTTTATATCCTAATTATAAAGAAGAATTTTATTTTTTCAAATTGAACTTATAAACTTTTCAAAAACTAGATTTAATGTGGGTGTTCCATCAAAAGGCGGTAAAACTGCATTTTTTGAAAAATACTTCTTTTATCCAAAAAACTTATTTTGTTTTCATACCTCATTCTAGAAAATGTATAAGATTAATTAAAATGTTATAAAATTAAAAATTCAGTTAATACTATTCATAACGGCTAGTATTATAATATATCGTTGTTTAGTGAAACTCGGTATTGTGTACGATGCAAGCTATCGAGGAAGGCCGTAGTTGCATGTAAAGCAAGCCAAGCTAGTGTTGTGTGTAGTGAAAGATTCCTTTGATGATTTATATAACATAAAAACAAAATATTTCTCATAAAATTCTCGGGTGTTACATTCTACCCCCCTTAAAATGAATTTCTCCCTCGAAATTCGTTACTTCATAACAAACAGATGAGGATACCTCTCCCGAATCATATCCTCAAGTTCCCATGTAGCTTCTTCTAATTGGTGGTTACTCCATAAAACTTTCACCAAGCGAGTGGTATTGTTCCGTAAGACTTTTTCGCTACGATCCAGAATCTCTATCGACTGTTCTTTATAAGAAAGATCTTGTTCTAGCGGTACAAATTCTGAGCTGAATACATGTGAAGAATCAAGTATGTACTTTCTCAGGAGAGATACATGGAACACATTGTGAACTTGAGAGAGATTCGGTGGAAGTGCCAATCGGTAAGCTACCTTCCCAACACGATCCAGAATTTCAAAAGGACCGATATATCTAGGGCTCAACTTTCCCTTCTTTCCAAATCTCATTACTCTTTTCCAAGGAGATATTCGTAAGAACACTTTATCACCCACTTCAAACTCTATGTCTTTTATTCGGTTGTCAGCATAACTTTTTTGTCGACTCTGAGCTGCTCTTATGTGTTGTTGAATAGATCTGACCTTTTTCGCCATTTCATCAACAAGATCAGGTCCTAATAGCTTTCTTTCCCCAACTTCATCTCAGCAAGTTGGAGTCTTGCATTTCTTTCCATAGAGAGCTTCATAAGGAGCCATCTGAATACTGGAGTGAAATCTATTATTATAAGAAAATTCCACCAAAGGTAGGTGTTGATCCCAACCACCTTTGAAATCCATAGAGCAAGCTCTCAACATATCTTCTAGAGTATGAATTGTCCTCTCAGACTGACCGTCTGTCTGAGTATGATAAGTAGTGCTGAAACTCAACTATGTATCTAGAGTATGCTGAAGACTTCGCCAGAACTTTGAGGTAAACCTCGGATCCCGATCAGATATAATAGAAAGTGGTACTCCAGGCAATCTTACCACTTACTTTACATATATCCTGGCAAGCTGATCTAGAGAGAAATCCTCTCTAATAGAAATGAGGTGTGAAGACTTTGTAAGACGATCAAATATGACCCAGATAGCATTATTTCCTTTGGATGTTTTAGGAAGTCCAGTGACAAAGTCCATAGTGATGTTTTCCCATTTCCATTCAGGTATGGGTAATGGTTGTAACATACCCTTAGACTTCTGTCTCTCAGCTTTAACTTGCTGACAAACCAAGCATCGAGATACATATTCAGCAACATCTCTTTTCATGCCATCCCACCATAAGTACTCTTTCAGGTCCCTATACATCTTCGTGATTCTAGGATGAATAGAAAATGAAGAACTATGAGCCTCATCCAGCATCTCCTTCTTTAATTCGGGGATGGGAGGAACACAAACCCAATTCCTGAACTTTATTATCCCATCACAATCAAGGTTGAGTTCAGGAACATTTCTCACCTTCTTTTGTAACTCGACATCTTCTTTCTACGCCTCTTTAATCTTCACATGTATAGATGGTTGAACATTCATTTGAGAAAGATATGATTTTCCCCTTTCATTATAATTCCAAGATCCATCCTTTGTAAATCCATAAATATTGGATCTTTTGTGATCCTCATCATGGATAAGCTATCATGGTCTTGTTGAGTTAATGCATCTTCCACCTTGTTTGCTTTCCCAGGTTGGTAATGAATTGAGCAGTTGTAATCCTTAATCAGCTCCAACCATCTTCTTTGGCGCATATTCAGCTCCTTTTGTGTGAAAATATACTTTAAACTTTTATGATCAGTATAAATTTCACAATTTTCTCCATAAAGATAATGCCTCCAAATCTTTAATGCAAAGATTACCGCAGCTAACTCCAAATCATGATTTGGGTAATTTTTCTCATGGATTTTCAACTTTCGCGAGACATATGCTATCACCATATCATTTTGCATGAGAACACATCCTAGTCCCTTCTTGGATGCATCACTGTAGATCACAAACCTTTCTCCACTGCAATGTAGTGTGAGCACAGGTGCACTGGCTAACCTTCTTTTTAGCTCTTTGAAATTTTCTTCACATTCCTCCATCCAAACAAACTTAACTCCTTTTCGAGTTAACTTGGTGAGTGGGTTAGATAACCTTGAAAAATCTTTCACAAAACAACGGTAATATCCATCCAAACCAAGAAAACATCGGATCTCAGTTACTATTGTTGGTCTTGACCATCTTTCGATAACCTTTGTTTTTTATGGATCCATATATATCCCCTCTTTTGAGATTACGTGACCAAAAATGAACTTTTTGAAGCCAAAATTCACACATGGTAAATTTGGAATAAAGCTTCTCTTTTCTTAGGGTCTTTAATGCAATTCTAAAGTGATCTTCATGTTCTTCCTTTCTCTTTGAATAGACAAGAATATCATCTATAAAGACTACCAACAACTGATCAAGATAGTCTCTAAAGACTCTATTCATCAGATCCATGAAGATAGCAGGGGAATTAGTAAGACCAAATGACATCACTATAAATTCATAGTGTCCATACCTTGTACGAAAAGCCATCTTTGGTATATCCTCCCTTTGACCCTTAATTGATGATACCATGAACTAAGATCAATCTTGGAAAAGTATTGAGCTCTGCGTAGTTAGTCAAATAGGTCATCAATGCATGGGAGAGGATATTTTTTCTTGATAGTGATTTTGTTAAGTTCTCTATAATCAATGCAGAGTCTCATTGATCCATATTTCTTCTTAACAAACAGAACAGGTGCTCCCCAAGGTGACACACTAGGGCGTATGAATCCTTTATCAAGATTATCTTGGAGTTACTTCTTCAATTCCTACAACTCAATTGGGGCCATTCTATAAGGTGTCTTTGAAATAGGCAAAGCACCCGGTACGAGTACTATTGAAAACTCAACTTCACGATTTGGTGGAAGACCTGGAGATTACACTGGAAAGAAATCGTCAAACTCCCGTACAATGGGCATATTCTTAATCGTGAGTTTCTCACCAACCATTTGAGATAAATAACCTTCATTTAGTGGGATCAAGACACATAAGATGGAATAAATTTCCACTGGAAGGTTATGTTCATCCTTGCATCGATAGACGATCATAGATTGATCTGGAATATGAAATGTGACTTCCCTTCTTTGGCAATTTATATGAGCTCCATATAAAGAAAGCCAATCCATGCCAAGAATCACATTAAATTCCACTATAGGAAGGATCACAAGATTTGCAGGAAGCACTTTCCCACAAACATCAATCGGAGAATAATTGTAAACTTTTGATGTGACTGTTGTGCCATTAGGAGTTGTCATAGCCAACTCAACATCTAATTGTTGAGGTAATACAGTGATACCCTTAGAAAATTCTTCAGAAATAAAAGAGTGGGTGGATCCAGAATCAAATAAAACATTTTCTACTTTAGAGTGGATTGTAAGTATACCTCTCACCACTTCATTGTCGTACTCCACATCACCAATAGTAATTGCATGTGAATTTCCTTTGTATTTGGAATTAAGAGTTTGTTGATGTCGATCATCATCATCAACCCTTGGATTTGGGCATTGATTGGCATAATTCCTCATCTCCTTGCACTTGAAACATTGAAGTGTTGTAGGTTCATTCTGTGTATCCCTTCCTTTGTTTGCATCATTAGACATCTTCTTCCCATTATTTCAACATTCAATTGCCCGATGACCTTCTTTTCCACACTTATAACATTTTCTTGTCCCCATAAGACAATTTCCTCCATGTTTCTTTCCACACTTTGAGCATATTGGAAAACTCATCTTATATTCAGTGTGGTCTTTAGATTTTCCTTCGAATTCCATTTTCCTCTTCTTATCAAACCCATGTGACTGATGGGTTACACCAATCTCCATATCAACCTTGAGAGCACATCGAACAATTTCCTTATAGCTATTGAAGTCCCTTATGGCTAATTCCCTTCGAAGACTTAGTTTTAAGCCACTAAAGAATCGATCGATCTTACTCTCAGGTTGGATAATAATTCCGGAAGCGTACCTTGCAAGTCTTGTAAAATTTGCTTCGTAGGTACCAACGGATTCATCATCCTTTTTCTTCAGTTCAAGAAACTCCTTATCCATATTTTTTTGAAGAATACGAGGGAAATACTTATTGAAAAATAAGTTCTTGAACTCGTCCCATTCCATGGACTCAATTTCATCCCTTTGCCACGTATTCTTAATAAGATTCCACCATTGATCAGCATCACCTTCCAAACGATATACTGCTAATATGACTTTATCATGTTCAGAACATTGAAGAACTGAAAATATCTTTTCTGGGGTACTGATCCATTGTTCAGACACTAATGGATCAGAAGACCCGCTGAATGAAGGTGGACGCTGCCTCATGAAGGATTCGACAGAATGTTGCTAATTCCATTGCTCATTTGGAAGTCCAGCATGGTTCATAGCATGAGAAATTTGTGTGAGCATGGCTACAAGATTTTGTATTCCATCTCCCATAACTTTTGGTTGCTCAGTGGGACAATCATTGCATTGCCCATCACATTCCGCATTAACACGGTTTCTTCGGGTTCCAGCCATTGACTAAAACCAAGAAGAATAGTGTGCGAAACACTAATTATAATAGGAAAACCACATAATCAAGAATAAAATTTCACACTTAAGGTCTTATCATAGGTTTTTCATGGCCATTTCTAAAACACTAAGATTGTGTTCTATGCTTAGACATATCCTTAGGCTTCTTACTAAGGCTTTCACATCCTAGTTTCCAAAGGTTGACTATACCTTTCCTCTGATACCAACTATAGCGACCCATACTTTACATACATGGTTAATACTTAAAAATTGAATCATACTTATTACAACATATAACAAAACCATGAAATGACCATATAGGTATAGTGTCTTTAGAAACTGGGAAACATAAACAACTGGTTCATAAAGAATCTACACTGTCTCCCATTTATTTCATCATATCTATAGTCACTTTTTGGCATATCTTACTTAATAACCTTCTTCCTGACCTGGGGAAAGAAAACATACAAAAGGGTGATCTCAAATTCTCAGTAAGGGTAAACAAAAGAAATATCAATCACATCAAATTTATAAGAACATAACATTTTGGAAATCCTACCCTGTAAAAGAGATCATAATTTCATAACATGGGATAAATCATGGTAGTGAAATGTAATCCCAATAATCATAACTTAAAACATGAAACTTTGTGGCATACACACATAATCATAGAGAATCATTTCTTATTAGTCAAGACTCATATCCAAGACTATCTTAGTGGACAAAGTCCATTTCTGAGCCGAGTTCACTCCTCATTTCAGTCCTGTTTCACTGAACCGGTTTAACCTGCCGTTCCATCCATGTCTATCTCATGAGATATAAAATCTTTACCCAATGCATTGGAGGGAGATATAGGTCCCACCCATCTCATAATGATACCATTCTTATGTGTGCCACAAAATCATAAACCATACATCATAGCATAACCCATGTAATAAAAATGGGAATCTTAAACATCGTGACATCATAAAACAATTCATATAAGATAAAGGAATTAATAAAAATATTTCCATCACAACATAATCAAATCAATTTAATAATAGGGATATAAACATAAACCTATATTATCTTAGATGGAAAATAATTTTGATAAAACACTTGAACTCCATTCTTGAGGAAAATATCCTTTCTACTTCAAAAACATTTTTCCTTTCTTAACATGTCATGCGATTTTAAACTAAAATAAGTTGATTAAAAATAAACTTGAAAACTTGTAAAGTAAGCTTCTTGGAAATAATGTTTTAAAAATCCATTCATTCCGTATAAGTTAAAAAAACATTCTTCTTGTACTTTTGTCGGAAAAGTAAAAAAGTAGCTCGTATGAAAAACGACAAAAGATTCCTTTCATATCTTTTACTAAAAACTCACCGAAGGGTAAAATTGGATTTAAACAATTTTAGGTGGATGGAAATAATATTACATATTGAGGGAACATGTATGTGGATGATAAAATACACCCCAATAAATACCAAAGTATAAACAATCTCGGATAAAAATGAGATTGTGATATTTTCCCTTACCTTAGGTCCGATATGCTTTGTACATGTCCGAACCTCCTGTATAATGATTTAAATAATGTTATTGACTTATTACAGAATCATATTCATTGTTATGATACAATATATGGTCATATTCTTAGCTTCTTATTAGTAATATTTCATTACTACTTGTTATTCGGGTGTTTATTACTTTTTGTTCTTATGCGTGTTTTGTCGAATAAATTCTTATTACTCTTTATAGGATATAGATACATCATTTACAGAATGGTATTAGTATGATATATATCATATTAATTCATTAAATTCATTTATATAATCATTATTCAATGAAGATCATATAGAACGAGTCGCATCACATCGTGGAGACGGTAGACCGTACGTACGCACGAGCGATGATATCGTTCCCATGATCGTGGAATTGTATTGAAGTGTATGTGTACTATTTAAGAATAAATATCACTTTACAATAATCATATATAGTTATTATTTACACCATTATACCCATCCAAGTAAGGTGGTGGTGGAAAATAGATTACACCACGGTGTGGAGACGGTATTCCGTACGTACGCACGCGCGATGATTTCATTTTTTGTAGGATGGATAAGAGGTGAAATAGGGTTATTTAATATTTATAATAACATATCAGTATATTAGGGATACAGATTTTATTACCTCATAATGAAACAACCAAAGAATATGGAGTAGAAGAAGAATGAAACTTGAAGAAAATGGTAGAAGGTATTACCTCTTTCTCGAAGTGCCTCCTTTAAACTTTCTCTTAAGGCACTAGAGTTGGTATTTTGATAAGACCAGTAGATCTAGTAGGTTTATAAGGAAGTGGGGAAGTGAAATGGGCAGGGTTTGGCCGATCTTGAAGGCTCAAATTGGTGTGAGGAGGAGAGAGAGGAGGTGCCCTTTTATAAGGGAGGAGAGGGGCACCTTTGGAAAGTGTGGAAATATTATTTTATTATATACTTATATTAGGTTTCAAAAGGTCCAAAAATCATTAATGATGAAGATAAGATGACTAATGGTAGAAATAAAATCATCCAATCAGAATTGTACATGTTTTGGAAAATATTTTAATCATTTTAATCTTATTTATTTAAATCATTTATTAATGAGGTAAATACTTCATCATTATTGTGTCATAAATAATTTAATTTATTTGGTGTCTAAAAATTATAAAAAAATATTATTATGTAGGAAATATTTTTATATTTCTAATGAATATTTATAGTTGAAAATATAATTTATATAACCACTTATAAAAATTAATTACTAAAAGATTTTTGTTAATGTCAATTTTGTATTTACATTAAATTAATTAATCCAAATTGTCATTGTCACTACCAAGTGGCTCAATGGGGTCCCAAAATCGACCCAAGGATGACAATGGTTGTAAAATACTCATCCAATAAGTTTAGGACAAGTGTCAAGGTAATTTTGAATTATTATAATATTCTTTTAACCTTGAATTACCCTATTTACCTTTAACCGTAGTAAATAAAAAAAATTGTCGTAGTTACTATTCATAATATCAAAAAAATAAAAGTAACCTATTAACATAATTTGGACCCACTGATTCCAAACATGGAATCCATTTTTCAAAATTCAAAACACAGAAGTTTCAGTAATTAATTTAAAATTAATCCTGTTGTTAAGGAAACAGGTTTTAAAAGTTAAAACATTGCCAAAGATTGAAATGTTTTTACCTATGAATTCAACGTAAAATTAATGCTAATGACATAAATTATATTAAATGGTAAAAATATATTCTATTTATACTTTAAAAACATTCAATATTATAATTTAACCATATAAAGTATTGCGATGAAAAAAGTTGTTTTTAATTAAAATATAGCGTGTTTTTACTATTCATTAAATTATGAAAGTTATCAGAATAATATGAAAAATTTATCCAAAGTAAATATTTATATCCTAATTCTAAAGAAGAATTTTATTTTTTCAAACTGAACTTATAAACTTGTCAAAGACTAGATTTAATGTGGGTGCGCCATCGAAAGGCGGTAAAACTGCATTTTTTGAAAAATACTTCTTTTATCCAAAAAATTGATTTTGTTTTCATACCTCATTCTAGAACATGTATAAGATGAATTAAAATGTTATAAAATTCAAAATTCTGTTAATACTATTCATAACGGCTAGTATTATAATATATCGTTATTTAGTGAAACTCAGTATTGCGTACGACGCAAGTTATCGAGGAAGACTGCAGTTGCGTGTAAAGAAAGGCAAGATAGTGTTATGTGTAGTGAAATATTCCTTTGATGATTTATATAACATAAAAAAATATTTCTCATAAAAGTCTTGGGTGTTACATTTATTATTAACAATAATTAAAATATTTTAGTATGTATTGTAACAACTACGGTTTAGGGTTATAATAGAAATAATAATTCATGTTGAATAATTATAATATTTCATGATAGATTCATCTGTTAATTTTAATTTATTAAAACAATTAAATAAAAATATATAATATTAGAATAATTGACAGCTCTTTTAAATATTTTAAAAAATGAATGTTTAATGTTGGGTGTGATCACACTAGTATTAATGCACTAGAACACATTATAACTCTGTAGTTAAGCATTCTTGGGTGAGAGGAGTACTAGATTATGTGAAAACTTGGGACATACTCATTTATCACCCTTTTTGTGTACATATGAAATTACATTCTTGCATGTCAACATTTATTATAATATTGTACGTGATATTTTTACTGAAAAAAATATTTAATGATTACATATAATTTTGTTAATAATTATTAGATTTCATGTCATAATATAACAATATTTAATGTTTTCAATGATTAATAAAATTAATTTTATATTCAAACAACTAAGATTTAATGTCATATCAAGAAAAAATAATTTTTCATGTTCAAAATTAATAATTTTTTATGATAATCACATTATCTAATTTGGAAATACTGAATGTTCCTTGGTTGACCACATTTGAAGTGGTCTTGTATCCCCCTTTTCTATTTGTCTCACATTATATTCCAAAATAAATTACACATTAAATAAAAAAGGATCACATTTAGTATAACAATAATAAATTTTATATTTTACATAATCATTTTAAATGAATATAATATTTTGTGTTTACGAAGAATTTTTGTAATAATTATAATATTTCAACTCATAATGTTTCCATATTTCAAGTTAATAATAATTTTAATTTTTTTGGACATATTGTATTATGTATAGTTTAGTGTTATAATTGAGATAAAAATTTCAATCTGAATAATTAAAATATTGGATGATAGTTTCATCATTAAAAATTATTATTTTTAGCTATTAAAAAAATTTATAGTATATGATTCATTGATAATTATTTCAAATATTTTCAAAAATATTTGGGTACAGTTGGGTGTGATCACACCAATATTTGGTTAGAGTTGTACTAGGGTGGGTGTCCTCCCTGTAAGTTATCATGTTGCATTGTTTTTTGTGTACTTTACAAATTTTATGATAGTATAATAACAGTTTTTATGATATGGTACATATTCTTTTTTTTAATATAATATTTTGGAATTACATATATTTTTAGTAATAATTTTAATATTTCTTGATTTAATGTAACAATATATCTTTTTATCAATTATTAAAATATAGATTATTGTATAGTAAAAACTATGTTTTAGTATCATAAAATAAATACATTTTCATGTTGAATAATTATATTTTTTGAAGATAATAACATCATCTATTATCATAATAATTAATGTTGCTCTAGTGACCTCCTGGGAAGTTCTTGTGTTTCACCCTTTTCAATTTTTCGTCATAGTATTTTCCAAAAAGAATAATTTAAAATAACAAAGTATTGCATGAAAGTTTAACAATAACAATTATGATGTTGTAGGTAAACTTTTTAAATTAAAATAATATTTCATGATTACATTTAATTTTGGTAATAATTATTATATTTCATGTAATAATGTATCCATATTTCATGTTTCCAATAATTATAATATTTCATGGTGTATTGTAACAACTACAATTTAGGGTTACAATTGAAATAATTATTTTTCATGTTGAATGACTATAACATAAGATGATAGTTTAACGCTTAATGTTATTTTTTCATTAATTAAATAAAAATATATATTATTACAATCCTTGGTAGTTCTTTAAAATATTTAAAATGAATTTATATGTACTATTTTGTGCGATAACACCAATATTAATGCACCAGGACCCATTATAACCTTGTAGTTAAGAATGAATTAGTTAGAGTTGTACAAGGATGTGTGACATCTTGGGAAGTAATCGAGGTGCTCCTTTTTTTGTGCATTTAAAATTTCATTCCATTATAATAATTATTATTATGATATTGTATATATTAATTTTTACAGGATACAATATTTATTGATTATGTATCATTTTATTAATAATTATTATATTTTATGTTTTAATGTAACAATATTTCATGTTAAAAATGATTAAAATATTATATGTTATATTGTATCATCTATAGTTTACTTGTAAAAAAAATAATTTTTTTAGGGCCAATAATAATAAATTTTCATGATAATCTCATTATCGAATTTAATAATAACAAATGTTGCATGGGTGACCTCTTGAGAAGTGCTTGTAGGTCACCATATTCTATTTCACTGATTATATTTAAGAAAATACATTTTAAATAACAATGAATCACATGTCAGTATAATAATAATAAAAATGATATTGGATGTAATTTTTATAAATTAATATATTATTTCATGTTTATGAAGAATTTTTATAATAATTATAATATTACATGTCATAATGTTAACATATTTCATGTTAATAGTAATTATAATATTTGATGACTTATTGTAACAGCTACGGTTTAGGGTTGTAAAATAAATAATAATTTTTCATGTTGAATAATTAAAATAATAGATGATAGTTTCATCCATTTATGTTGTTGTTACAGAAATTAAATATCATTATATAGTATGAGAATCACTGATAGTTCTTTCATATATTTAAAATGATTTTCGGTGAATTGTTTAGTGTGATCACACAAGTATTAATTCACTATATCCAATTAGAACATGTAAGTTAAGTGTGGTTTGGAGAGATTAGTACTATGATGGGGAGAGATTAGTACTAGGATTGGTGAACTTCTGGGATGTACTTGTGTAGCTCCTCTTTTGTTATAATAACGAATATTTTGATATTACACATAATCTTTTTTGATGAATATTGTATTTAAGGATTTCATAGAATTTTAGTAACATTTATAATATTTCATGTTATAATGTAACCATATTTCATGTTAATAATGAATAAAATATTTAATGTTATATTGTAATAATGATGGTTTAATTCTAAAAAAAATTAATTTTTCATGTTCAATAATTAATATTTTTTCACTTAATCACATTATCTAATTTTATAATAATGATTTTTTCATGGGAGACCTCCTGGGATGTCCTCGTTATAAAATCCATGTAATTTTTTTTATAATTTTAAATACATTATGTTTTTAAAAAAATAATTTAAATAAATAGTTTTAATAATAATACTTTTATATAATTATATATAATATTTATACATTTCAAATTATTTTTAAATTATTTTTCTACAAATTAATTCTACATTATTGTATTATTTGGTTTGAATGAATATTTTATTTTAGATACATGTATTTCATTATTTTCATATTATTAATTATAAAAGTGTTTGAATTACAAAATTTATTTTTTCAAAAGGTTATTTAACAAAATACTGTGAATGAATGTATTTAATTATATCCTTAATCAAATTACTTATTTTTAAATCATGTAAATTGTGCGTTAATAATTTTGAGTACATGAAATAAATTATTATTTTAAATTATTATATGATAAAATATTAAAATATCAAAAAAAATTAGTTGACACTATTTTACTTAATGGTAGTAATTTTTTTTTGTTGATTTTAAATAAATAAATTTCAAATTTTCATAATATATAAATAATAATTATGTTATTTTTAAAGTTACAAATATATCTAAAAAAATTATACATGCCAAAAAAATTACATATTTTGTTTTAATATATATAATTATATTAAGATAAAAAAGAATTTATATAAAGTTTAAAAAAATATCAAACAATTATATGGTTAAAAACACTTCATGATTTTAAAAATAAAGTTGATAAGTTTTTATAAAACAAAAGGATAAAAAAATTTAAAAAATGATTATAAAAAAATGAGTTACAAAAATAATAACTTTGAATTTATAATATTATAAAAAAACACAATCACATATTGACAACAAAATATGACAAATATTATGATAAAAAAGAGGATAATGTGATAGACTAATAAAATAGTTGGATTAATTATTTAGGAAAAAGAAAGCAGATTGTAATGATTACAAAAAAATCATAAATTAAAATTTCAAACAATTTATATTTGTGAGGTTGTCTACGAATTTTTATCATGACAACAAATCCAAAATTATTGAGATTCCCATTGTCAAATCATCATCTCCTCATTCCCATTCCATTATTGATCTCTTCCATTATTTTCATTCCTAGAAGATGAATGGTCACCACTGATTTCGTCATTATATATATGTATGTATGTATGTATGTATATACATGAATAAATCCATACATATTTCTTCTCTTTAATATTTTTTAATGATAAATGTTTGTTTTTAATTTATGATTTTTTAAAACTATTATTCATATTGATTTAGGTTATGGTTAATTTTTTTTAAACAAATTATTATATTTTTACAAATATTTACATATATATATTAGTGTATATATATATACAAATATACACATATGATTATCTATTTTTCATAATTTATATGATATTGGTTTTTATTTTAAATCATATATTTTAAAAATGGGATCATTTATTTTTATGAAATGATTTGATTATATTCATTCTATCATTTTTTGTCGAAGGATTTATAAATATATGTATATATATATATATTTTAATGTATATATATTGATTTTAATAAATTTAATGGAATAGACATTCATTTTCGTTTCTATATGCAACTGTTTGGAATTGATCATAGTTCATCAATTTAGGGTTGAGATTTTATGTGTACTATTATTTTATAAATGGTATTTACAGTCATTTTATATGAAATTCCAAGACAAACTATTTTTTCATGTGAAAATTGTATATTCACCCCCTTAGTTTGACTTGCATAATTTTGTAAGTATATAATCTAAATTATATATGACTTTCCACAAATTTTAAAATAATGTATTCATTTATTTTTTTATCCATTCTATATTATTATTTATAAATAATGACATATATTTTGAGCATGGTATTCTCCTAAAAATTATTTTACAAAGACTCAAGAAAATATTGATGACATGTTTTGCGTAAGATTATATTTTTAAGAGAAACAGTAATATGTTTTTATATTTGATTTTTTTTGGCTTAGAAATGATAAATGAAGGACCATTCAAAGACTTTTCAAAAATTAGAACCATAATGTTCTGTGATGTTATGGGGAGTGAACCCATATGTCTTAATTGAACATGGTTCCATATGATTTAGTTTAGAGGACTTATGTTATGGTTTTTATTATGGTGGTCAAGTATCATGAAAAAACCACCATATAATTTTTTTTGAAAGACTGTTCATAATGATCATTTGAATAATAATAATTTTGTAAAAATGATGGTTTTATATTTTCTTTTATTTAGTATAAAAACAATATAAATATCTATTTTATATAATTTTTTTTATTTCAAGCAAATGTTTTTACAGAATTCTGTAATTATTTTAAAACCATTAATGAAAATTTTATATTCTCACCCTATGTTTTAAATTTCTTTTTACTGTTGAAGTAGATTTATATGTGATATATTTTTCTATGTGGAGGAAGTGCACTAAAGATTCTTTTATATATTTAATTTCATTTTATTGGGGTTTTTTATAATTTAATATTTGTATCTACATCTCAAGAATATTATGGTAAAAGTTACTTGAAATGTCAATGATATATGCATTTTTACTTATCATTTTAAAAAATATATATATCATTTATATACAATGAGTCCAAAAGCGCGAGTTCAAAGCATTATAAACATGTTAAACCATTATATGATTTTATCATTATACTTTCAATAAAAATTTCATTTTTTATAAAAAAAGATCGCATGTGAGTATAACAATAATAATTATGATATTTTACATAATCCTTTTATAATAATATAAAATATCATGATTATATATATATTGTAGTAATTAAAACTATATATGACATAATGATGTCACATTTCATGTTAATAAAAATTATAAAATTTCATGATGTATTGTAAGTACAATAGTTTAGGGTTATAATATAAATTATAAATCATGTTGAATATTTATAATATCATAAAATAGTTTCAGTTGAAAAATTTATGTTTTTACAGTTATTAAATCAAAATATATAGTATGAAAATCATATGTTGTTCTTTCTAATATTCAAAATGAACTTTTTTGTACTATTGGGTGCGATCACATAAGAAGTAATGCTCCAGATCTAATTAAATCTATGTCATTAAGCAATCTTGGGTCAGAGTAGTTCTAGGATGGGTGACCTCCTAGAAAGTACTTCTGCCTCACCCTTTGTTTTGTGTGCATTTCAAATTTCATGCCAGTATAACAATGATAAAAATGATATTTTATGTAATGTTTTTTAAGGAATATAATATTTTTGGATAACAAATCATTTTACATATAATTATAATATTTCATGTTATATTTTAACAATATTTCATTTTAACATTGATTATAATGTTTCATGATATATTTTAAAAAAACAATTTAGTGTATTAACAAAAAATAATTATGTGGTCAATAATTATAATTTTCAAGAAAATTACATTATCTAATTTTATAATAAGGAATATTTTATGGGAGACCTCCTTGGATGTTCTTGTGTTTCACCCTATTCTATTTTTCTCATTGTATTTTCCAAAAAAAGTTATATTTTAAATTATAAAGGAAGGCATGATAATATAACAAATAATAAATATGGTATTATACGTAAACATTTTTAAATGAATTTAATATTTCATTTTTACATAGACTTTTTTAATTATTATAATATTGGATGTCTTAATGGTACCATATTTATATTTAACAATAATTATAATATTTGATTATGTATTATTATAATAATAGTTTTGGGTTATAATATAAATAATAGTTTTTCATGATGAATAATTATAAAATAGGATTATAGTTTCATCAGTTAAGTTATTTTACTTACAATAATTAAATAATATTATATAGTATGAGAATCAATGACATTTCTTTCAAATATTTTAAAAGTATGCATTTTTACTATTGGGTGAGATCACACAAGAATTAATGCACCAAATCGGTTTAGAACACTGCAGTTAATCGTGCATGGTAAAGAGTACTACTTGGGTGGGTGAATTCCTGGGAAGTGCTCGTGTTTCACTATTTTCACTTTTTCTCATTGCATTTTCCAAATTTTTTTACATTTTAAATAACAAATTACCCCATGACAGTATAAAAATAATAATTATGATATTGTACGTGATACTTATAAAATAATATTAAATTTCATGTTTACATATTTTTTTAATAATTATAATACTCCATGTTCTAATTTTACAATATTTCATGTTAACAATAATTATATTATTTTATGATGTATTTTAATTACTATGGTTTAAGGTTATAATTGAAAAACTAATTATTCATGTTGAATAATTTTAATATTGTATGATAGTTTCATTATTTAATGTTAGTATTTTTAGCACATTTAAATTAAAATATATAGTATCAGAATCAATGATAATTCTTTAAAATATTTAAAAAGAATGTCGTTGTACTATTAGGTGTGATCACCCAATCATAAATGCACTATATCTAATTAGAACTCGACAGTTAATCATGCTTTGGTGAGAGTATTACTGGATTGGTGAATGCTTGGGAAGTACTCATGTTGCATCCTTTTTGCATTCATTTAAATTCTCATTCCTCTATTATAAAGATTATAATGATATGGAACAAAAAAGTATTTTACTGAATATAATATTTCTTATTCATACAGAGTTTCTATAATAGTTATAAAATTTCATGTTAAATGTTACAATCCTTCATGTTAGCAATGAATAAAATATTTCATTTTATATTTAGAAAACTACAATTTATTGTTATAAGGAAAAAATAGTTATGTATGTTCAATAATTATAATTTTTTAAGATAATCACATTATCAAATATCATAATAATGAATGTTTCATGGGTGAACAAGTGGGAATTGCTCGTTTTCACCCTATTCTTTTTTGCATAGACCCTGAAATTCTGTGGAATTATTTTTATATACATGGTATTTTTACGAGTCCGCGAAACTTTACGACACTTGATTCCAAGGCCCAGTGTGCCCAGAATAAATTTCTGAAATTTTTTTCAGGTACGTTCAATAAATGTTCTAATTGGATTTTATAACATTTGGATCGGTGCTCGGAATTGAAACCTGATTGCACCGTTGAACTCACAGGGCCGATATTCTCTTAAGAAGACTTTCACCTCGATGGTAGTTGGTCGGGAATGGAAGTTAGTTTTTGGGGTATTTAAATAAATTAAATAAATATAAGGTGATAACTTATTTTTATTTTTGTGGTGGTTAAAACCTCCAAGAGGAGGTTAGAGGTTGGGGCCACCGCACCATAACCTCACATGAGAGGTTATGGTGGTGGATCCCACCCACACATAACCTCCCTTGGGAGGATATCCTTGGTGGGGCCCACACGGGCTTTAAACCCCATTTAACCCCCTATTAATGTGGGATGAAACTCTCCACCTACCCCACTAATAAATTTTTTCCAACTCTCTCACTTCATTAATTTAATTTATTCACTTAATTAATTTAAATCCCATTTTAATTCTTTTGAATTCTTTGGCCAACAAATTAAATAATGGGTTATCACAACCCATTATTTTTGGTTGGAAATTCTTTTGGTTGAGCTTGAGAGAGGGGTTGGAAGATATTGGAGAACCCTTGGAGAAATGTCTCTCAATGATTAACGCGAAGAACACATCTTCATCGTCCACTGAAGAACGACGAACTCTTTCTTCGATCTTCGACCCATCCAAAAGAGAAGGAGTCGACCAAAATGAACGCTGACGATGCTTTTTCCTCAGTCTCCTCCCTCGGACACTTCCCGATGTCAATGAGTCGATGTCCTCCATTCCTCTCCTTCGACCATCAACGATCGAAAAGTGAGCTAGGGTTTGTTCTATGTATGAGTTTTACTCTATGTTCATCATCGTTCAAATTATGGATTGTGAAGCTCCGAATGATATCACCATAACAAGGAGGGATCAGACCACTCGAACATGGACCGAAGCTCCCACTTTGTTCTATCTCTCTTGATGACGATGACGGCGGTGCAACGACGCCGCCGGAAGATCAGACCGCGGTGAAGCAACAGTGGCCGACGATGGGCCGACCGTGAAGAAAACCTGAGGTGCAATGCCGCTGGGTCACCAAGAGGGCTCGTCACAGCCGTGCTACACAAGTGAAAAAGAGGTAGTGGCTGGGTTGGGCCAAGGCAGAGGTGGCGCAGAGCCATCATGCCGCACAGAGGAGTAGGGGGCCGTGGACAAGCCGAGTCGTGGAGGTGGTGGCGCGACGCCGTCACGCCGCGCGAAGGTGCAGAACCGTGGAACTGTTGCGCTACTGTGGAGGTGCGGAGGCGGCCGGGCCGGGCCGGCTGCTCGGCCAGCCGGGAGGAGCAGGACCCAGCGGGTCCCACGTGTTCTGGACTGGTTCCACCTAGGGCCGATTTCGGCTCACACCCGAACAACATTGCCGTTCGGAAGCAAGGGGGCGTGCAGTTACCCCCTGGATGCGGGTAGGCGGACCCGTGAGCCACAGGGCCGCTGGGCCGCCGGGCCGAAACCAGCGCGGGCCATCGGGCCAGGCCCTTCGCGGGACACCTTACTGGACCCATCACGGGCCACTGGGCCTCCCACAGGCCGGGGCGCCCCCGGGTCGGGCCGCCCAATCGGGTCGGGCCACCCCTCGGGTCGAGCCGCCCTATCGAACTGGGCCGCCATCTCAGATCGGGTCGGACCTGTAGACCAGGTCAGACCCTGGACCGGACCTAGGGTGGGACGGGTCAGTTCGACTGAGTCAAACCGGACCCATACCCACTTTGGCATGTTTACCCCTTTTCGACATATCTTGGGCTACATGTGTCCGATCGACGAACCGTCTGCAGCGACAGAAAGATTAGAGTGATATGGTTATATTGGAATAACTCACTTGAGGTTTGGACACTTTTGGGATACGGTTGGTTTAGTTTGAACCTAAAAACCAACTGGGCCCCTGGATCAGAAATGCCAATAACTCTCAGACCAGGCGTCTGATTGACACGTCGTCTGTTGCGTTGAGACACCTATGACGAGGCATACCTTTGAGATACTTCTAAATGGGACTTAATGATAGTTGTAGTATCAAAAATTAGCTCATTTATAGGATCCTCCTAGAGAAGAGCGTGCAGAGTAAAAAGACCTAGTAGCTAGCCGAGACCTGACGACTACTGACCTTTCGACTCAGAGTATTTCAACTAGCCCAGTGGGAAGAGCCTTTGTGTGATACGGCATGCCCGCATTGGGGAGTGCCTATGTGTGATGTGGTAGTCCCATGTTACTCGACATGAGGAGTACCTCAGCATGCTACGAGGGTGAGCGCCTCTGTGTGACGTGGTAGACCCATAGTGGGGAGCACCTCTGTGTGAAGCGGCTGACCCACAATACTCAACAGGAGGAGTACCACAGTTTTCCAGGATAGTGGGATGTGACTCTATGTGACGCGGAAGGCCAACAATACTCTACAGAGGAGAAGTACACCAGCAGTCGAGGTTTCGATAGTTTGACTGGGAGTGTTACATGTTACCACCCTAGAATAAAATCTTGGTTTTGAGCTGAGTCAATGACTTATGTGTTTACCTCATGATTGAGATGGGTAGCTAAATAACATAGGTATATGTATTGGCATATACCTAATTAAGGGTTATCCATTGATTTCATACTTTGTGGTTATCCTTGTTGGATTTTATGATACCTTGAGGGTCTCAAGGTCCCTATTGAGTATCGTTATACTCACCCCTATGTGGGCTATGCTCGCATCTCGTTGTGTTGGTTGCAGACGACGAACAGTGCTGATCGGGGCAGAGAGTAGCAGGACTGGATGATACCCGGAGGTGGACCACTCGGCGTAATGGATGCTCGGAGCGGATGGACAAACGTGGAGTTCTGAGCAGGCCATCTGTAACTACCCTTCAGGTAGGAACCCTAGAGGATAACCCAGTAGATGTTATACTTCTTTTCTTCAGTTGTACTAGCATTTCGGTTGAATTTTACTTTATTTTTGGGCTTCTATTTCCGGCCCCTTTACTTTCAGCACAATCTTTTGTATACAGTTTTACTTAGAGTTTACTTCCAGTAGTGTAATCTTTTTTTTTTTACTAATATAATGTAAATGCCTTCCCAGTTTAGGGATTTACGCCATTGGTTCTAATCGCTAACCTCTGGCCTATGGAAGGCGGGCTTGGGGTAGTCACGATACGGGCCCCAGGGGACGGGTCATGACAAATTGGTATTAGAGGAGTCGGTTCTACCATAAAACATAGGACTTTGATCATTATTTTTGGTGAAGCAATAGTGTTAGGGGTACTAAGTGAGGTTTTCAGCTCAGGGAGTCCAATGTTAGTGCGGGTGACCGATGAATCCATACACAAGGACCCTAACTTCTGATTTTTGACTCAGTGCATGAAAAAACTGATTGCGTGTGTGTTTTTAAACGTTTTCTTTAAGTCAACTCAACCAGGTCAGCTCACCAGGTATAATATTTTCATCGAATCGTATCTGTTTCTTTCAGGAAGCCTCCCTGAGGACGACTAGTTAGATCCCCGAGAGATGTACGCTCTGATATCCCACCGAGCGATGAAGCATCGATGTAGGGCCCTTTACCAGTGGAGGCACCATCGATACCACTTCTCGTTGGGCCACTGATTCCACCCACCCCAGAAGCAGATGATGCACACCACTTGAGTGCATTGCATGAGTTCCAGTGCTATAGGCCACCCAGGTTCCGGGGAGAGATGGACCCACAGGCAGCTAAGGATTGGCTGGAGGCTGTGGTGAGAGTCTTCAGGCTGGTAGGGACACCAGCTGACCTCATGGTGATCCTTGATACGAGTCTCCTTCAGACAATAGTAGGCAGATGGTGAAGCCTGATGCTCCAGGTTAACGATGAGGCGACATTACTCTGGACAGACTTCGAGAGCTAGTTCTGGCAGAGTTTGTACCTTCTACCCTTCATACGGTGCATATACAAGAGTTACTTCATCTGTAGTAGGGAATCATGATAGTGCACAGTACTCAATGAGGTTCACTGACATCTCGTGCTACTCAACAGATATGGTACGAGACCCATTCCTCAGGGCCAGGACATTCGAGCAGGGCCTCAGGCGAGAGATCAGGGCATCGATGATCTTCCTTAGCATCCCAACGCAGGAAGGGGTGTTAGAGAGAGCCCTTCTAGTGGATAGATTCCTTAATGAGTGATCACCATCACCGAGACCCACCACTAGTCGAGTTGCAGTAGAGTATTCTGTAGCTGGCAGTAGACAGATGACGTAGAGGTCCAAGAGGACCAGACCCATGGGTGGACAACCAAATTACTCAGGATTAGTTGTTCGGGGCACCCAGGTTAGTGACTTATATGCCAGGAGCAGACAATGTTACTCATGAGGTGGGTAGGGTCACATGGCTCGTGACTGTCTAACCCGCCAATCAGATGATCAGCAGATAGTTGAGGTACCTCCCATGCAGAGGCAGAGGTTCGATCGAGGCGGTCCGTAGAGAGCAGGTGAACATGGCAGTGGAGCAGGTTGTACAGCTGGCGGTGGACGATGTTACGTGGTGCCACCGCCACCACATCCAGGTGGACCACCCCGACCACAGGGAGCAGGTGGTCAAGAGAGATCTCATCTTTAGACAGCTGAGGCACACGACCATGGAACTCCAGAGATGATTCGAGGTACAATCTGTGTCTACTCCACCTTAGATATAGTTCTTATAGACACAGGTTCGAGTCATTCATTCATAGCCACTACCCTCATTCGGAGCTTAGATATTCCGACGGAGTAGTTGGCTCGATCCTTACGGCTAGAGACTCCAACAGGAGAAGACTAAACAATTACACACTAGTGCCGATAGTGTGACCATAATCTAGGATGTGAGAGTTTCGGTTGGGATCTTCACGTTGTGGTGTCAAGGAATTACGACGTCATCTTAGGTATAGACTGGTTATCCACAGTTCATGATCATATTTACTGTATTAGGCGAAAAGTGCGGTGTGTCCGCACGGATGCCACAAGGTTTACCTTCATCGGAGAGAGGGGAACCTTTGCAGCACAAGACATACATACTTGGAGGAGGGTGATGTAGACCACTCACCAGTTGGCATGTCATACACTCGGAGTAGTATATGTGGATTGTCTGAGCTATCCTGTAGTGGTGGACCTGTACGCGGATGATTTCCATGATGATGTTCCAGGACAACCTCCTCGTAGAAAGGTGGACTTCTATATTGACATGTACCCAGGGACGACATCGATATCTACTCCAGCATATCAGATGGCTTCCGCTGAGCTTCGTGAGCTGTGGGTACAGCTGGAGGACTTGCAGGGGAATGGATTCTTCTGGCCCAATGTTTCTCCCTGGGTAGCCCTGATTCTGTTCACCAAGAAGGTGGATGGGAGCTTGTGTCTTTGTGTCGACTACCTTCGCCTGAACCAGGTGAACGTGAAGAACAAGCACCCACTCTCAAGAATTGAAGATCTCTTTGATCAGCTCAAGGGAGAACAAAGGTTCTCAAATATATAACTCATATCAGGCTATCACCAGCTCAGATTTCTAGATAAGGATGTGCAGAAGATGACCTTGAGGTGTCGGTACGACCACTTTGAGTTCTTGGTTATTCCCTTCGGCGTAACCAATGCTCCAGCAGTGTTCATGTGTCTCATGAATAGGATCTTCTAGTCATACCTCGATCTCTTTATTGTAGTCTTCATCGATGAAATTTTGATCTACTTGAATACAGAGGAGGAGCATGCCTACCATTTGCAGGTAGTACTAGACACACTCCGAGAGAACCAACTTTATGGTAAGCTCTCGAAGTGCCAGTTTTGGATTTGTGAGGTTCACTTCTTGGGACATGACATCTCAGAGGCTAGAGTTGCAGTGGATCTAGTGAATATTGAGTCGGTACATGATTAGAATCCACCCTAAAGTGTGACAGAGGTACAAAGTTTCCTGGGTTTGGATGGATACTATCGGAGGATCGTTCCTGAATTCTCCAAAGTTGCGTCACCACTATCAGCCTTGACGAATAATGGAAAACCCTTCGTGTGGTCGGAGATATGCCAACAGAGATTTCAAGAGATGAGGTAGAGGCTGACTAGTGACCCTATCTTGAGACTTCTAGAGGAAGGTGTAGGGTACATAGTCTACTGCGAAGCATCAGGGACGGGACTCGGGTGTGTCCTGATTTAGGAGCGAGCGGTGATCGCATATGGTTCTCGGTAGCTTAGATAGCATGAGTAGAACTATTCTACCCATAACCTGGAGTTAGAAGCAGTGGTCTTCACCTTGATGATGTGGCGGCACAATCTGATGGATAAATGTTTTACCCTGTACTATGATCACAAGATTCTTAGGTATATATTCTCTCAGAAGGACCAAAACCTAAGACAGTGGCATTGCCTTGAGTTACTCCAAGATTTTGACTTTGAGATATTCTATACTCCTGGAAAGGGGAACGTTGTAGCAGATGCTCTCAGTTGGAGATCTGGTATAGATCTTCTAGGAGAGGAGATAGAGTAGCTGGCTACTTTACATATTTCTTACGTGGACCGAGATGGGACATCTTGCCTTCAGTCTCTTATAGTAACTCCTCCACTTCTTCATCAAGTCAAAGAGGCATAACATGGGGATGCTTACTGCGAGACATGAGGTGCTCAAATATCCACAGGGCAGGCACCTGATGTATTTTCTGAAGGTGGGGAGCATGAAATCCTCTTCAGAGGAAGTACTATGCTACCAGTAGCACTTCAGGAGGAAGTGTTGAGGGAGTTCCACACATATCCTCTAGCGGTACATCTAGAAGTGGATAAGATGTATCAAGACCTCCGACGACAGCACTTGTGTCTAGGTATGAAGAAGGAAGTAACATAGTTTGTCTCAAGATGCCTCACTTGTCAGCAAGTGAAGGCGGAGCATCAGGTACTAGCCGACTTGGTTCATCCCTTAGAGGTCCCATAGTGAAAGTGGGATTGGATATCCATGGAATTCATGATGGATCTTCCACGTACATATAGGAGTCACGATTAGATATGGGTGATCATTGACCGACTCACCAAGTCATCCCACTTCCTACTGATAAAAGAGAAGGGCTCAGTTGGGAGCATGGGATGCCACTATGTGCAAGAGATTGTGCGTTTACCTGGAGTACCTTCTTATAATGTCTCTGACCATGACGGATGGTTTACTTACCAGCTATGGAAGTCATTGCAAGAGGATTTCAAGACATAGCTTCGCTTGAGCACCACCTTCCATCCTCAGACAGATGGTCAGAATGAGCGGACCATTCAGACCCTCGAGGGCATGCACTGTGCTTCTTTCCTCGACATTGGTCATGGTTGGGAGGATCACTTACCATTGGAAAAGTTTTCCTATGACAACAGCTACGACTCCACCATCGATATTGCACCTTTTGAGGCCTAGTATTTTTGACCTTGCAGATCGCCACTATGCTGGATATACCTAGGGGAGTCAGCACTAGTCGAACCAGAGATTTTATGTGCTATCACTGAGAAGGTAAAGATCATCTAGGAGTGGATGAAGACTGCATAGAGTAGTCAGATGTCGTATACTAACCGGAGACATAGACCTATGAAGTTCGACGATGGAAACCATGTCTTCCTACAGGTCTCACCTCGACGAGGTCTATAGGGATTTGGCCGCGGTGGAAAGATGTCTCTGTGATTCATCGGTCCCTTCCAGGTCCTCAGCAGAGTAGGCGAGGTGGAATACCGCTTGGCTCTTGCACCTCAATTGCACCAGGTGCATGACGTCTTCTATATATCTCAGATGAGGAGATGCGTGCATGACCCTTACCACATCATCGACCATGGAGTGGTGGACATCGAGGACATGGAGATATTCACAGAGGTTCCAGTAGAGATTGAGGATCGACAGGAGTGGGTCCAACGTGGATGGTTGATATATCTGGTGCGTGTTCTCTGGCAGCACGAGAACCTCCAGGAGATCACATGGGAGCAGGAGGCTTAGATGTGTGCTCAATACCCCCATTTTTTTACCTTAGTTCGAGTTATAGCTTACGGGTACATAAAGCCTTGTGGTGGGGAGAATTTAAAGACCCATAAATTCGGTGATTTTTTTAAATACATGGGATTTTTACGAGTTTTCAAAAATTTATGATTCTTGATTATGAGGCCCGGTGTTCCTGTAATCAATTTCTAAAGTTTTGTTCATGTACGTTTAGTAAACGTGTGAGCGAGATTTTATATGTTTTGAACCAGTGCATGGAATTGAAATCTGAGGGCACCATTGAACTCGCAGCGCCGATATTCTCTTAATAAGACTTTCACGTCGATGGCAGTTGTTTGGGAATGGAAGATAGTTTTTGGGGTTTTAAAATAAATTAAATAAAAATAAGGTGATAACTTATTTTTTTTGGTTATTAAAACCTCCAAGAGGCAGTTAGAGGTGGGGGTCACCACACCATAACCTCCCATGAGAGGTTATGGTGGTGGGGCACACCCGCACAGAACCTCCCTTGGGAGGATATCCATGGTGGGGGCCACAATAGCTTTAAACCCCCTTTAACCCCCTATTTAAATTGGGTGAAACTCTCCACCTACCCCACTAATTAGTTTTTTCCAACTCTCTCAATTAATTAATTTAATTTATTCACTTAATTAATTTAAAACCCATTTGAATTCTTTGGAATTCTTTGTCCAACAAATTAAATAATTGGCTTTCATAACCCATTATTTTTGGTTGGAAATACTTTAGATGGATCTTGAGAGAGGGGTTAGAAGATCTTGGAGAACCCTTGGTGAAATATCTCTCAATGAAGAATGCGAAGAACGCCTCTTCATCATACGTTGAAGAACGACAAACCCTTTATTCGATCTTTGACCAAGCCAAAAGAGAAGGATTTGACCGCAAAGAATGCCAACAACGATTATTCCTCGGTCTCCTACCTCGAACGCTTCCCGACATCAACGAATCAACGTACACCATTCCACTCCTTCCACCGTCAACGACCAAAAAGCGAGGTAGGGGTTGTTCTATGTATGAGTTTTAATATCCATTCATCGTCATTAAAATTATGGATTGTGAACTTCTGAATGATATCAGCATAATGAGGATGGCTAGGACTGAACGAACATGGCCCGACCCTCCCCCTTTGTTCTATCTCACTTGATGATGATGACGGCAGCACAACGGCACCACCTGAAGTGCGGACCGCGGTGAAGCAACGACGGGTGGCGACGAGCCGGCTGTGGAGAAAACCGATGGCGCAAGGATGTAGCGTCGCCAAGAGGGAGTGGCATCGCCGTTCCACGTGGATGAAAGAGAGGCTGCAACTGGGTCGTGCGACTGAGGAGGAGGCACACTGCCATCGCGCCGCGCGGAGGTGCAGAACCGCGGCGCCGTTGTGCCGTGGTGGCGGTGCAGAGGCGGAATGACGGGACGACTGTTGGTGGAGCTGGAGCGGCTGGTCGCTCGGCCAGCCAGGAGGAGCGGGACCTAGCCGGTTCCGCATGATCTGGACCGGTGCCACCTGGCCCAGGTTTCGGATCACACCCGAACGAATTTTACATTCGAGATCCAGGGGGCACGTGGTTCCCCCTAGATGCGGCGAGGTGGACCGGTGAACCGACGGGTCGCCTGGCCGCCAGGCCGCTAGGACGTCAGGCTAGACCCAGCGCGGGCCACCGGGCTGGACCCTTCGTGGGCTGTCGGGCTGGACACAACACGATCCACTGGGCCACCCAAGGAGTATATTCACCCAGAATCAAGTGTGAAGAGATCAGGAATCCAATGTCTAGTTGTTACATGAAGAAAGTGATGAGATAACCTCAGTGGCCCGATAGTCAAGGGGATATAAATGGCCTAACAGATGAGAGGATTTCAGTGGCCCTGTAGCTGAATAGGACTTACTGGACATGCAGACGAGTTGACCATAGTGGCCATGTAGCTGAATAGACCTTAGTGGCCTGTTAGACGAGTGGACCTCAGTGGTCTATTAGATGAACTGTCATTAGTGGTCAGATTGATGGGTAGACATCCTTATACTAGAAAATGACCGGACCTTAGTGGATCGAATGTCTTCAGTGGATTTTCAGGGATAAGTCCCTCAATATTAAAAGATTTATAGCATTACGATAGCAAATCATGATTTATATACTTTAAGTTATACCTGTGTGAGTTTATAAATTCTCATTGTGAAATTTTCCATTGTTGTCTTTATTTGTGGTTTAGTTTCCCTAATGACTATTATGTTTCTCACCCATACATAGGCTTTTCCCGCACGTGTCATGTCTTGTGCATATGACCGATGCTTTGATAAAGTCCTTGGTGGTCTCCTACTAGGTCGTTCATAGTGAGTTCTGACAAGCAAGGTGTACTCTTACGTATTCTAGCAGTTACTCTAAACCTACCCTTCATGTAGGGTTTTCTTCAGACAGATTTTCAGAGACATTGTACTCACTTGTTTACAACATTTCTTTTGTTGGGATTGTATTCTGGCCTATTTTACATACATCTGTTACCTCCACTCTAAGTGGTTGCATTAGGGGTATGCATGTTTTCATTTTAATCATTATGTAGTGGGGTTGTGTGTGTGTGTGGGGGGGGGTATAGGTACTCCAAAAATTCCACCCACAATTAAAATAAAGCCTCCGGTGCTAGTCACCAGCCCTTTCCTTTAGGATGTGGGATCAAGGTAGTAACAACAATGTCCCTGGGGGATGAGTCGTGATAAATTGGTATCATAGGTGGTCGATCCAACCTAAAAGGCTATGAATATGTGGTTATATTTTTAGAATACCTTGATAAATGTTTCAAGTTCAACATTCAGTCATGGGGAGTCCACTGTTAATTTGGATACCGATGTATCCATACACCAGGACCCTGAATTCTAATTTTTAACTTGATACAAGAAACTACTAGTTTCATGTATCATAAATGATTTTGGGTGTTTCCTCTTGTCCTTCTTGAGTCTTATCACTAGGTGTAACCTATTTATCGTGGTTCATCTTGAACTACATCAAGAAGCTTCCATGCAGACAACCGGTGAGGATTCCAATGTGTGACAATGAAGATGGTATGCCTAATGATGAGGCATCAGTAAATGGACCAGTACTAGAGATGGCCCCACTGGGAGGTACGCCAGCGTTGCCACCACATGTTGGTTAGCAGTTTCTACTGGTGCTACCAGTAGAGGACACAGGTAGGATCAGTGAATTATATGTGTTCTAGAGGCATACATCTTCCAAATTCATGGGTGACATAGAAACCCATGTGGAAGAGGATTTTCTCTAGGTGGTTGCATGAGTCTTCCTTCTGGTGAGGACGCCTCTCGATCGGATAGTGATCTAATCCATGAGCTATCATCAGGGATCAACGAGGTGGTGATGGAGATTAATGATCCATATTCACAACTAGGTGACCCTATCCTAGATATAAATTGAAATAATTTTTATATAATATTTATATCCAGTGACATTGTGCTCAGTGCGGATACATGATCTACGACACTTATAGAAGGGTGGAATGATTATAACAGAGTACTCATCAGGATTCAATATGACTTATGACTACTCTATGGATATGGGGTGAGATCCATTCATCGGGGCTTGAGCTTTTGAGAATGTACAATGTCGAGAGATCAGGGCTTCAATGATATCTCTTAGAATCCCAACTCATTCATGGGTACTGGAGTGATCCCTACTTGAGGCGAGATTCCCAGAAGAGCTAGTTCTAGTTGAAGGAACTACCAGTAGACACTGGGCAGTATAGTCTTCATCCCTGGGTAGTAGGTAGTATTCCTGGTGTCCCATGATGGCCATACATTTCAGGGGATCACCCCAGGGTACGTGATCGATGTTACAAAACAACCCTGGTGGAGGGAGGCGTTAGAGGGGAAGGTTATGCTACACATACGGTGGTAGGGGCACATAGATTGTGTTTGCTGGAATCATTGCTCCAAAAACCATAAGTCTGTCAAGGGGAATCCAAGATAGAGATAGAGGATTGATAAGGGATTTCCCCAGGGCAACAAACGTGGTAGGGGAGTCAGAATAGTAGCCGGAAGTGGACAGAGGTTTCATGTGCTTCCATGACCACCCCCGCGTGGTCCACCATGGGCTCCATGAGCATGTTTATGGGGTGGGGCCAACTATAGGTGATAAATACATATGAACACTATTCTCCATAGATTATTAGGGGAATTTTTTTTGTCTTCTATTTCTTAGTTGCATTTCTTATAGACAGAGGTGCGTGTCGCTCTATCCTTGACATAGATCATGTTCAGATCTCTGAGATTCTAGAAGAGTCATTGGATTAACCCTTACAATTTGGAAAATTTATTAGAAGGGATTCAATGATTACACATTGGTGCTGATAGTGTGTGCTCAAAATTTTAGGATAAATCATTATATGGGATCTCTTAGTTATGGAAATAAAGACATATATCCTTTTCTTAGGTATTGACTGGTTTTGCAAAGATCATGCATAGAATGACAGTATTAGGCACATAGTACAATATGTCCACTATGATGTGACCATGTTTTCCTTCACTAGTGATAAGGGAGCCCTTGAAATGCATGATATACATTCTTGGAGAAGGGTGCATGTGATCACCCACCAGTTGGATAGCCTCACCCTCAGTGCGGTGGATGGGAAGAGTCCTTATTGTCCCATAGTGGTTGTAGAGTAATAAGACAACTTTCCTAGGAATGATCCTTGATTACCCCCTCTTAGGGAGGTTGAATATTGTATTGATCTATACCCCATGATGACACTGATATCCGCAACAACATATCAGATGTCTCTTATGGAGCATCATGAGTTGAGGGCATAACTATGAAATTTTTAATGGAAGGGCTTTATGAGGCCTCGTGTTTCATTGTGGGTAGGACCAGTTTAGTTTTCCAATATGGAAAATGGGATTTTCAGGTTGTGCATGGAATTATGATGATTGAACATGGTGATTGTGAAAAACATATTTTCCCAACAAATAATTGATTACCTCTTCGATAAGCTGAAGGGAGAGAGATTGTTATCAAATATAGGCCACATATCATGATATCAACATATTTCTGTACACGATGATGATATACCAATGATAACATTCAGAGTTTGATATGGTAACTATGATTTAATGTTCATGCCTGTAATCATGAACCATTACGAAATAGTGTTCTTGGGACTCATGAATATAATCATCCAGCCTTACCTCGAATGGTTCCTCGGGATCTTCATTGATGACATCCTCATGTAATCAGTGTCTGACGAGGAGCATGCTGCACAACATGGATAGTCTTCTTTACACTCTGAGAGCACCAGATTTGTGGGAAGCTCTCTAAGTTTCAGTTCTGGATTTGAGATGTCAACATTTTGGGACACGTCATTTCCAAAGCTGGAGTAGCAGTGGATATAGAAAAGTTATAGGTTTGGATTTCTTAGGAGAAACCCATGAGTGTGACTAAGGTACCATGTTTCTTGGGTTTGGTTGTTTACTACTGGATGTTAGTTCATAAATTCTCCAGGGTATAAACTCTCTAATTGGAATGGACATGGAATGGAAAACCCTTCGTTTGGATGTAGAAGTGCCGACAGGGTTTTTAGGAGCTGAGGTAAAGATTGACAGGTGCCCCATCTTGATACTACCAATGGAGGGGATTGGGTACGTAGTATTATGTGACACTTCAGGAACCAAACAAGATTTTTTCATGATTTAGGGGAAAGTAATGATTGCCTAAGGTTCACAGTTTTAGTGTCAACACAAGAATAATTACATGAACCATGACCCATAGCTGGCAATAGTGGTCATTGATTTGAAGGTGTGGTGGCACAACATGATGGCTGGGAGGATTACCATCTACTCAACAAAAAATATATCAATTATATCTTCTCCTAGAGGGACCTGATCATGAGGCAGTGATGGTGTCTAATGTTCATCTAGGACTATGTTTTTATATACTCTATACTACTAGTAAGGGGAACATGGTAGCATATGTACTCAGATGAAGATTCGATGTTCACTTTCAGAGTGATGCATCAAATAAGTTTCCTATGAAGTAGATATCCTTCATGGTTGGAGATGGAGTAGTTCATCATCAGTTGATGGATATCACTCCTCTACTCTTAAGGTGATTTATAGAGGCCCAACATGTGGATATTCACTATGAGGCCTAACATGCTCAGTTATCATTAGGAAAATCTCCTGATGGATATTCGACAATTGGGGATCACATTGTCCTATTAATACTATGAACTTTTGTTCCAGTGGCATCATTTGAGGAGGTTATGAGTGAGTTCCACGCCTTCCCATTGGTGGAACATCCAGGAGTGGCAATGAAGTACAAAGACCTCTTACATCAAAATTGGTGGTAAAGGATTAAGAAGGTTTTGGTAGAGTTCATTTTGCGATGCCTCTCTTATCAACAGGTGAGGGAAAAGAATCAGGTTATAGAAGTCTTGACTCTTCCATTTGAGGTCTTGGAGTGGGAGTGGGATTATATCTCGATGGACATCATTATGGGTTTACCCTGCACATCTAGAAGACACTATTCCATCTGGGTGATTATTGATCAACACACCAAGTCGGCCAACCTTCTACACATCAAGGAGTAGGGATTAATATAGATATTTGGACGCCTCTACGTACTAGAGATAGTTCTACTCCACAGAGTCCCATCGATGATATTCTTGGATCATTAAACATGTATACATCGCATTTGTGGAAGGGATTTTATGTGGTGGTCGGGACTCAACATCAGTTGAGCACATCTCTCTACCCTCGGATAGATGGTCAGACAGATAGTACTAGGTGAATAACTACTCCAAGGTTTGGTCAGGGAGAAAATTAATAACTTAGGAACATTGGGCATTCTCAAAATCTTAGTAGAGTTTGAGAGGTGTTGTACCACATATATCTCCCTCAAAGATGCACCAGGTGCATAATTTCATCCATGTATCACAACTGAGGAGTTACGTGCATGATCCATCACATTTCATCGTCTAGGGGGGAGATGGATATTAATTATGGTGGGATGTTTTAGGAGGTTTTGATAGATATTGAGGATAGAAATGAGTTTATAATTCCTTGATGGTTTATACCATTAGTGCGCAGTTGGTGGCAGCACAAGAATCTATAGGGGAGCACCTGTGAATAGGATGCTTGGATCCGTGATTATTCCCCCATTTTTTAGCGCATGTTTTGGCATTTGAGGATGTAAATCCTTAAAGGTGGGGGTAATTTAATTTCTAATATTTCCATGTAATAATTTATTTGAATTAAATGGGTTTTTTATTTAAAATCAGTTACTCATACGACACTTGATTATGATGCCCGATGTGCCCAGAATTTATGTTTTTACTTAATTTATGTCTATTTAAAATAACACATCTGAGAGGTTTTGGAAACTTTTACAAGGATTCCCAGAATACAATAAATTAGGGAATTGTTGCGTTTGGAATGACAAATTTAAATAATAATGAACCTAACCTCGACCACAACAGGTTGAGGGAAAACATTTATCACCTTACTTTTTATGAAAATTTAATAAAATAATTTTCTTAAGGAACAAATTAAAAAAATAATTTTTTTTATTATATAATTTTCTATATTTAATTTCATTTAAATTTAACAAAAACACTGAAATGCATCTTCTTCAATAAATTTTCAATCTCAGGATGGATCATTATAACAATCCCTAACAACTCAATAACTTTGGTGGAATTGCGTTGAAGAGTGATGAATGAAGAGCGGCCTCCAAACGATGGATTGTGGAACAATTCATGTTGTGGTACAATCTTCACCAATGAATGATCCATCCTTGAGGTCTAGTGTATGATTAACTAATTTTATTTCTCCATTTTAGAATCACCATGATGAGTATGAATCATTCGATGAATGAAATGAATCATTGATCATGCGTGCTAAATTCTTGATGGGTTTAATTATTTGGGATATTCATTTGTAATGTGAATCCATGTAGAACTGGTGATTTGATTTAATTCATCATTTTTACTCCCATAAATTCATATCTGCATGGATCTATGCTGACATGAAAAATGCATGATCTGTCCACCTTTGGTGTTCATTTGTGTTTCCCACCACCCTCGTACTAATGAATCCTCTAACATCAACATGTAACATCCTGAATGTAACTCAAAGATCACGGTGATAGAAATAAATAGTCCAGGTGGATACCGAAGTGGCCAGTAAAAGTTGCGGGTTAATAGCCATGATGGTTGAGAAAGAAGCGCATGTTAATGGCCTGCCATGGTGGTGGAGGAGGCACACAGTAGGAGGTTGTGTGTGGTGCTGGGAAGGCCACATCACAATAGTCACAACAGTGTTGGAGCGGCGCGCCATGACGATAGAGGGGAAGAAACACCACACCCTCTTGGGGCGGTGATCATAGGTTTCCGGCATTAACCGAATACAAAAACGTATATAGAGGGCCCAATACATCTACCAGTGATGGCACGAGAGGACGCAGAAACCCGCACGACGGTCCACTGGGACAATAGTGGTGACCCGCAACACTTTCCACGTCCCAGGCCAACTAGGCCCGCCAACCAAATGTGTCAGGCTCAGCGAACATGGTCAGGTCTGTCTGGCCACGTCGACCCAAACCCAGACCCCACTAGCTTATTTTTACTAAAACACATGTAACATCCTAACCGCGCTTTCAATTATTGATCTCTTTACTGCGTTTTGACTCTAGCGACAAGAATGTCCTTTTTGAAATAATCAACATGATTTTTTTTGTGGATGTTGGGATAAGACTGATGTATTGAAGAGTAGATTCTCTCTAAATCATGGTTGCTGTGAGTGGGAAACATGCGGATAGTTGGGATAAGAAGGAAGTGAAGAGCAGAACTCATTGACCGAGTAGCCGAGCGGACCTCAGTGGCCCGAAAAACAAGAGGACCTCAGCTGACTATTGTACAAGAAGACCTTAGTGGCCCAAAATATAATCAAAACATAGTGGGCCCTTAGTTGAGCGGACCTTAGTGTCCTTGATGATGACTATACCTCAGTGGTTTGGTAGCTGTGCTGAACTCAGTTTCCCAAGAGACAAGTGGACCACAATGGCTCGGTAGATTAGAAGACCACAGTGGCCCGAAAAACAAGCAGACATCAGTTTCCTGGAAGTTGAGAAGACCTCGGAGGCCTGACATACAATAGTGCATCAACATGGATGTGTCCTTCTATAGTAAAAAATTTCATATTTACAACTGTTTATCTTGATATCTATAATTCAATTTATACTTGTGTGAGCAAACAAATTATTAGTGTCTATGTTTTTATTATGGTATTTATTTTTGGTTTAAATACCCTACTAAGTATTGTGTTAATCACCCCAATGCAGGCTTCATCTGCACATGTCGCATCTTGTTTAGATGACTAAATCTTTGACAAAGACATTGGTAGTCCAGGATGAGGTGGTCCCTAGTGATATCAAACACTCGAGGAACACTGTTACGACTTCTTGCAACTCCTCTACACCTACCCTTCAAGTTGGGTTTTCAGCAGATAGAGTATCAGAGACCATGTACTCACTAGTTCACATCATGCCTTTTGTTGGGTGTGTATTTGGGACCATTTTACTAAGAGCATGTACCTATACTCTCAATTTTTTTTAGTGGTATGCATGTTTTTCTTTTTAGTATTGTGGGTAGGGGTTATGATTGTACATGTGTATGGGTACTCACCAAATGCCCCCAACATATAGACTAATGGATTCAATGCTCGTCACCAGCCCCTCACCTTTGGGAGGTGAGATTGGGGTAGTCTTGGCTTGGGCACTATGGGACGGGTCATGACAATTACAATGGTTTTTATAACAATTATATATTTCCTAACATAATAATACCTTACTTCATGTTAACAACAATTATAAAATTTCATGACATAATGTAACAACTATGGTTTAGGGATATAATAAAAATCATAATTTTTCAGTTTGAATAATCATAATGTTTTATGACAGTTTTTTCAGATAAAGATACTTTTTACCGAAATAAATTAGCAATATATTGTATCAAAATCATTTATAGTTCTTAAAAATATTTAAAAAGAATGTCTTTGTATTGGAGGTGGAGACCACAACAGCAATAATGCACCAGATCCCTTTATAACATGGTAGTTAAGAATTCTTGGGGAAGTGTATTACTAGAATGGGGGACTTCCCTAGAAGTACTCATATTTCACCCATTCTTCTGTAGATTTCAAATTTCAAGCTAGTATAATAATGATTATTATGTTATTGTACGTAAAATTTTTTATTGAAAATAATATTTAATGATTACATATAATTTTTGTAATAACTACTATATTACATGTTATAATGTAACAATATTTGTTAGTAACAATGATTAAATTATTGCATGTTATATTCTAACAACAACAGTTTTGTGTTATAATAAAATAAATTTTCATGTTGAATAACTATAAATTTTCAAGATGATCACATTATCAAATTTGAAAATAATAAATGTTTCATGGGTTACCTCTTGGGAAGTGATAAGGTTTCACCCATTTCCATTTTTCTCATTGAATATTCCAAAAAAAAATTATAAATTACAAAGGATCACATGTTAGTATAACAGTAATAATTATGATATTGTACACAAACTATTTAAATGAATATATTATTTCATATTTACGATGAATATTTTTAATAATTATAAAATTACATGTCATAGTGTTATCATATTTCATGTTAATAATAATTATAATATTTCATGATGTATTATAAGCACTAAAGATTATGATTATAATAGAAATATTAATTTTTCATGATGAATATTTATAATATTAGATGATAGTTTCATGAGATAAATTTATTTTTTAAAAGAATTATATAAAATTATATATTATATTAATCATTGATAGTTCTTTTAAATATTTAAAAAGATGGTATGTGTAATGTTGGTTGTGATCACACAAAATTAATTCATAAAATCTCATTAGAACTTTATAGTTAACTGTGCTTGGGGGTGAGTTGTACAAGGAAGGGATACCTCCTAGGAAGTGCTCAGGTTGCACCCTTTTTTTGTTCATTTCAAATTTCATACCAATATAATAATTATTACTATGATGTTGAATGTAAACATTATTATAGAATTTAATATTACATAATTACATAGAATTTTAGAAAAAATTATAATATTTTCCATTATAATGTAACAATATTCCATGTTCACAATGATTAAAATATTGCATGTTATGTTGTAAAAACAATAGATTTGTGTCATAAACAAAAAAAAAATTCACGATTAATAATTATAATTTTTTAAGATAATCACATTATTAAATTTCATAATAATGAATGTTGTATGGGTGTCCTCCTGGGAAGTACTTGGGTTTAACCCTTTAATCTTTTTCTCATTTTAATTTCCAAAAAAATTACTTTTTATAAAACAATGGATCATTTGTGAGTATTTTTTTGAAGTCCATGGACCGTTTTATTGAAATAAAGAGAACAAAACAATGAGAATGAAGATACAAGTTTCAGTCAGGATAGAAATGCCCACGTCCTGGGGGCTTCTTTTTTCCTAATCATATCTGCACTTTTTCGTTCAGCATCCTGAAAGGCCCCCCAATCCATTTCACATCCTCGCCCACTTCCATGGACCCTAGAGTGAAGTGCTTCAAGATCCCTTGATTGTTTAATAAGTCCTTAAATATCTATTTCATTTGAGATCAAGTTTGCAACATGTGATTCATCCTTTCTTACAATCAGATCTTCTCGGCTGTGTCCTTGACCATGAATTTTAGGATGGAATCATTGTATCCATGATTTGGTCTGTTTCCATGAGCCTTGAAGGTCTTCTCCACCCATGACATGATCTGGGAACACATGTGGCCTCTCCCCTTTCTTATATATATGACCAGACTGCACCAATGGGGGGTGTACCAAGGTAGCAGGTCCCCTATGGATTTATAGTGGAGGGAAAACATCCTCTGCATCCATTTTACATGTATCACAATAAACAATAACAATAGTTTAATTTTTAGTCACCTGCAAGTAAATGGATTTTAGTGCCGGTAGTGGTTTCTCTGGCATAGAAACTGCATTAGACACTGAAGGTTGTGATATAGGAATAATGGTTCCAACATCATCTACAAGAGGTTGAACCACTTTTGAAAGGACCCTAGTAGTGTTACCAGTGTGAGCATCAAGCCCCAAATTCTTCTCAATGGTTGGGAGCATTTTCCTCTTCCCAGCACTTTTATCAACATCATGGGAAAAATTTTCAGAGGTAGGAGATTTCCAGGAAATAACATATATATCAGCTGTGGGAACACTCTGTTCAATTCACAAAGTGGACACCGTTGGGGTCAAAATGTTCCCCACATCTTCTAGGTCTGGAGTGTGAACCACATCATTCCGAGTTTCACCATAATTTCCATGCTCATCAATTTCAGCCCATGACCGGGTATTATGAGTTTGCACAAACACATAAGTGTGTTTCTTGATTTAGTCTGCAGAGGTATTACTAATTTCCTTAACATCACTATGCCCAGCAAAGAGGGAATATGATTTTACCTTACTAGGATTGTTTTTCATATCAGGTTGAGTAATAAATACCCCATCCAAAGGTGTGTTCTGAGTATCCTAATCAGGATAATGTAAAACATTTCCAGCGTACTTAAAAGAATGATGTAAAATCACACCAGAGGTTGCAGCATCTCAAGATTGAATCTTTTTTTAGAAAAAGTTCATTTCATGACCACACAAAAATCCATAATCACATGAAATATATTTCCATCTTTATAATGCATCATTTAAAATAGTCTTACAATTTGGAAATAAATGGGGGACGATTTTATATAAAATTTTCAATTTAATCTCCTCTTCATCAGTAGAGAGGTAAATCGTATTTATTAATGTGTCCCAAAGGTTAAATTCTACTAGATATGTAGCATAGTGCTCATATATAGAAACATAAGTTTCATTATCCATTTTAATCATTACCCTTAATGACAAAGCAATGCCATACAATATCATAGGGTGAAAAAGTATCCAGTTTAGCCCATAAACATTTACCAAGGATTGAACTAAAGAGTTTCCTACTTTAAATGGGTTGAACCTTTGGTCCCAATACCAAATGTGTAGTGCACTAGTTTTGAATTATATTTATCCATTTCCCCTAGAACATAATGTGAGTTTTTTATAGGGTAAGAGGACATGGAAAAAACCCATCCTTAGTGAGACACACTTCTATGCAGGGGATCCCCAGACGTCAGTCATCCATTGTACAAGATGTTTGTGCTTCCATGGCACATAGCCTCGAGAAAACATGAGATGTGAAATAAAGTAGTGCTCTCTTATTTCATTCCATTCTGAAATCACTTCCATATCATCTATTACATGAGCAACTGATTCTTCTCTATGTATACTAAAATTCGATCATTTGAATCTTGAAAAGGAGTGATTTTGAGAACTAACCTCATTTAGGATAGAAATCGGTGATTTTCTATTCACGAAGACTGAATCTATCCCACACCAGTGAGAATCGAAGCGTCCTTGAAAAAGAAAATCATCTGTCGATTGATTGAAATTTCTAGGGAAGGAGGTTGCAAATCCTTAATAGCCATTTCGATGGGATGGGAGATTCCCCCAGCTGAGCACCATCATCTTAAATAAAATCTCATATGTTAGTATATCAATAATAATTATGATATTGTATGTAATCTTTCTAAATGAGTATTATATTTCATGTGTACATGTATGTTTTTGTAACAATTGTAATATTGAATGTAATAATGTTTCCAAATTTCATGTTAACAACTATTATAATATTTCATGACATATTTTAACAACTAATGTATAGGGTTATAATATAAATAATAATACTTTGTGTTGAATAATTATAATATGTGATGACATTTAATTAAGATAAATATGTTGTTTTAAAAAAATAGAAATATATAGTATTAGAATCATTAATATTCTTTTAAAATTTTTAAAAATAATTTTTTATTGTATTGTTGGGTGTGATCACCCCATCATTAATGCACCAGATCCCATTAGAATTCAAAAGTCAAGGGTGATTGGGTGAGAGTAATACTATGATGGATGATCTCCTGGGATGTACTGGTGTTATACCTTTTTTTGCATTGCACCCTTTTTTTGTGTGCATTTTAAATTTTATGCGAGTATACTAATGATTATTATGATATTGTATGTAACTTTTTTTAATGAATTTAATATTTATTGATTACATAGAATTTTTGTAATAATTATAATATTTCTTGTTATAATGTAACAATATATTATTTTCATAATTACTAAAATATAAAATTTAATATTTTCAAAACTACGGTTTAGTGTAAAAAATAATTTCTCATGTTCAATAATTTTAATACTTCAAGAAAATACCTTTATCAGAATTCATAATAATGAATGTTTCATGGGTGACCTCCTTGGAATTTCTCATGTTTAACCCTTTCCTATATATGTCATTGTATTTTCCAAAAAAATAAATTTTAATTAATGAAGGATAACTTGTTAGTATAACAATAAAAATTATGATATTGTACAAAAACATTTTAAATGAATATAATATTTTATATTTATATGTAATTTTTTTAATATTTATAATATTTCATGTCAAAATGATACAATATGTCATGTTATCAATAATTATAATATTTCATGACATATTTTAACAACTATAGTTTCTGGTTATAATAGAAATTAAAATTTTTCACATTGAATAATTAAAATATTGGATGATAGATTCATCTGTTAATGTTATTTTTTACAACAATTAAATAGTGATATCTAGTATCAGAATAATTGATAGTTTTTTTCAAAAATTTATAAATATGAATGGGTACAATTGGGTGAGATCACACAACCACAAATGAACAAGATTGCATTAGAACACTACAGTTAAGCGTGATTTGGATGGAGTAGTGCTAGGAATGGTGACACAACCACAAAAATGGGCCATCGCAACGTCACTATTTAAAAACTCTAAAATATTTACATATAATTAGTGTACATTTATTAGTGCTAAAAAATCATTGATAATGGGTAATTTTAAAAGGTCTAAAAAAGAACTGATAAAATGACCCCTTTATCAAAGCATTTATAGCAATGATAAATGAAGCCCCTTCAACATTGCTTTTTTAGAGCTGTTAAATGGACAACCTATATTTGGATTTTTTCATAGCATTGATAAAGGGTATATACAAAAGACATTAAAAATAAAATACTTATATGTAAATATATTTATATTGAACTAATTTTGATATATATTTTTTGAATATGTTTTAGATAAAGTTAAATTGTAATTTACATTTAAAATATAAAATAATTAATTAAAATGGATTATAAAATAATTATAAATAATTTTTAAAATTAATAATTTACTAATTATTATTGATTAATTGTCATTTAATAACAATTTGAATATAAATAAAAAAAATTAATAAAAGTTCGAGAATTAATTGAAAACATAATTTGAACTTCAAACAACCATAAATTTTGATATGTTTGTCCGTTTAGGCTCTTCCACGTATCAAATCAAAACATGTGACAAGTTCAATAAAATAATTATCCTTGAACATTGTTATGTGTGATTTATATGGGTTTTTACCATCATAATAGTATAGAAGTCTTCCGAAATAGAGTTTTTTGTCGCTGAACCACATTTCTTAAAATTCAAATGGCTATAACATCTGATCCAGGTGTTTTTTTATCATGTACCACATATCATATTAGATATCATTTCATGATCTTATATTTGACTAATTGTGAATCTAAAAGGGACTCCTGGATCAAAAATTATGATTTTTTCATTTTTTGGGTTTTATGGTTTTCATAGTTTCTTAATGTTTTTTTGTGTTTTAATGGATTTTAAATTTATTATCAATTTTCAAATATATTTATTAATAAATATTTATATATATATATATATAAATATAAATAAACATATATAAATATATATAAATATATGGATAAATATTAATATATAATATATGTAAATAAAAATAAATATGTATAATTATACTTATGGATACACATAATATATATATATATATATATATATATATTTGTGCGTGTGTTGTATATAAGTATTTAATTATTTATTTATAAATACGAAAACAAAAACATTATTTTAAAAATGTATATTAAACATATCATATAAATATATATTAATATATGAATAAATATATATATATTAGTATAAATATATATATAAGTATACACTAATATAAGTATATATGAATTTAAGATTATATTAATATACAAACAAAAATAGCTAAATATATATAAAAATAAATAGATGTGTCATTAAATGGAGAAAAAATAGGATGGTTGAGTAGTAAAGGTGTCGGTTCCCAAGGCATAGATCTTGGTTTGGAATCCAAGTGAATGAAGGTTTGAGAGTTGGTAGTGGGGGTGGGGCTTATATTGTTAAAGGGTGGGGGTGATCCTAGAATTGTTAACGGGGTGGCAGGGGTGTGCTAGAGGGGCTTCATAATACAGTTAAAAGGGGGTCGAGTAGAATCCAAAACCCTCTATGTTACTAGTTTTTTTTAAAAAATATACCTTTATCCATGCTTTTAACAAAAATTATGATAAAAGGTGTCCTTATAAGTTATTTTTTAGAGTTGATAAAAGGTAGACTTTTTAATAGCACATTGATTATCATCGATTTTTAGCATTGATAATGGAATTTTATAGCGCTGATAAATACATAGTTTGTAGTAGTGTGTCCTCCTGGGAAGTACTCTTATTGCACAGTTTTTTGTGTAAATTTAAAATTTCATTCTAGTATAATAACGATTATTATGATATTGTACTTAAACTTTTTTTTGAATATAATATTTCTAGATTACATAGCATTTTACGAATAATTATAATAATGCATGTTATAAGGTATAAATATTTCATGTTATCAATAATTATAGTATTTCTTAATGTACTGTGACAACTACATTTTGGGTTATAATAGAAATAATAATTTTTCTTGTAGAATATTTATAATATTGGATTATAGTTTCATCAGTTACAATTATTTTCTTACAAAAATTAAAAAACAATATATAGTATGATAATCATTGATAGTTCTTTCAAATATTTAAAAATAATGTAAGTGTATAGTTGGGTGTCATCACACTATCATTAATGAACCAAATCCTATTAGGACTCTGCAATTATTCATGTTGTGTGAGAGTAGTACTATGATGGGTGACCTCCTGGGAAGTACACATGTTGATTCCTTTTTTGGGGTACAATTCAAATTTCAAGCTAGTATAATAATGATTATTATGATATTTTACATAATTTTTTTTTTGTAATATAATATTTATTTATTACAAATCATTTTAGTTACAATTTTAATATGGAATTTTATAATGTCACAATGTTTCTTGTAAATAATTGTGTGGGGCCACTGGACATGTGTCGGGATGAGGTTTGGGATGTTGGGTGGATGATGGTGGTTACAACGATGGATGTTTATTATTCAGTTAGGCTGGAAATGTTGTTGATGGGTAATGGTGGAATGTTTTCCATACCGTTAAACAACAGGGATGCATGCAAGTTCCTCGGCGTGGTTGGCGATGACGAAGACCACGAGATGTTGGGTTCAGATCATGATGCTGGGAACATAAATTATTCTTTATGGTACATAATAAAATCAATGTGGTTTGGGCCAATATGATCCTTAGATTCGATGTGTGGGATTTCCTCGGGTGACAACTTCCATGTGGTTAGATGTGCGGCCAATTATAGTTTGAAATATGTGGTTGATTTTGTAGAAGGTGTGGGATTTTTTGCAGGAATATTTCGAAATTTATTCATGATAGATGATTTATATCAAATGTATTTGTTTTCCATGCAAAGTGGACTAGTTTGGGTCATTATTAAAGTGTCTATTATATGCAGATGATCTGCAATGTGGCTTTTTAAGCTCATTTCACTTTTTATGGCTACTACTTTTGTGTTTAGTGGTGAGTACCAGGATGGGTTACCTCTTGGGATGTACTCATGTTGAACCCTTATTTTGAGTAAATTTCAAATGTCATTTTAGTATAATAATTATAATTAAGATATTGTACAAAACCATTTTTAATGAATATAATGATTCTTGTTTTAATAGAATTTTATTAATAATTAACATATTGCATGTTATAATGTAAAATTATTTCATGTTATTAATGGGGTGGGGCCACCGTATATATGGTGGGATGAGGATTGGGATACAGAATGGATGTTGGTTGTTATAATGATTAATGGTGATTTTTTGTTCTGGAAGGTGATGATGTTGACAGGTATTGTGGGAATGTTTTCTGGGCCACTCAACTATAGAGATGCAAACAAGGTCCTCGGTGTGGGTGGAATAGAACAAGACCTTGTGATGTGGGGTTATTTTTGAGATTCAAGTAAAACATATGACATTGGGATTCTATAGGCCAGTATCAATGATATTCAAGTTGATATAATCATTGAATGTGATGTGTGTGATGTCCTTGGGAGGCAACTGGAAAGCAGTTGGGTGTATGAACAATTTTGTTCTGAAATATACATGGGCCTTGGTAGATGGTGTGGGATTTTATAGAGGGATATTTGAAAGTTTCTTCATGAAAAAGGTTGTATAACTAATGGATTTATTTTTTTGGTGATGTGGACTGAGTTTGGTCATTATTAATCTGTTTGTTATATGTGGATGGTTAACAATGGTGGTTTGTGGAGCCTATTTCTCATTTTTGGCTACTAATTTTGATTTTAGAGGTGAGTACAACATGTGTTATTGCTATTTGTATGTACTTATATTTTCATTAAAAAAATTATAACCAATCATGTTCTTATCATGGACTAAAAAATGTAATATTATATTGCAACAGTAATGGTTTTGTGTAATAATATAAAATAATATTATGGCATGTTAAATAATAATTTTTTTTCATGATTATCAAATTGTCAAATTTTATATTAATGAATGTTTCATGGGCGACCTCTTTAGAAGTTATAGTGTTTCATTATTTTCTATTTTTCTCATTTTATTTTTTAAAAAAAGTAATATTTTAAATAAATAAGTATTTAATGTTATTATAACAATAATAATTAAGACATTGTACGTGAAATTTTAAAATTAATATAATATACCATGTTTACATAGATTTTTTTAAATAATTATAATATTTCATGTCATAATGATTCCATTATTAATTTCGAAAATAATTATAATATTTCATAATGCATTGTAACAACTGAGTTTTAGGGTTATCATAAAAATAATAAATTTTCTTATTGAATAATTATAATATTGGATGATAGTTTCCTCAGTTAAAGTTTTAATTTTTACTGCAATTAAATAGAAATATATTGTATTTTAATCATTGATATTTCTCTAAAATATTAAATAATAAGGTCTATGTATTGTTGGTGGTGATCAATCATGAATTAATGCACCATATCCCATAAGAACTTTGCAGTTAAGAATACTTGGGTGAGAGTAGTACAATGATGGGTGACCTCGTGGGAGGTAACCAGGTTGCACCCTTTTTTCTATACATATAAATTTTAGTTATAGTATAGTAATTATTATTATGATATTGTATATAAACTTTTCTATTGGTTATAATATTTCTTGATTTCATTGAATTTTTGCAATAATTATAATATTACATGTTATATTGTAACAATATTTCATGATAACAATTGTTAAAATGTAGCATGTTAAAATATAACAAATATGGTTTTGTGTCATAATCGAAAAATAATTCTTCATATTCAATAATTATAAATTTTCAAGATAATAAATTTATTTAATTTCATAATAATGAAGGTTACATGATTTACCTTTAGGGAAGTTCTCATCTTTCATCCTATTCTATTTTTCACATCGTATTTTACAAATTTTGTTAAATTTTAATAACAAATTATCGCATGTTAGTATAACAATATCAATTATGATATTTTATGTAAAATTTTTAATGTATTATAATATTTAATGTTTATATATTGTTTTTTTGATAATTATAATAGGTCATTCCACAATGTTACCATATTTTATGTTATCAATAATTATAATATTCCATGATTTATTGTGACAACTAAAGTATTGAGTTATAATAAAATAATAATTTTTCCTATTGAAAAAATATAATATTGGATGATTTTATATCAGTTAAAGTTAATTTTTAAAAAATATTAAATAGATATATATATTATGATAATCACTAATAGTTTATTAAAATATATAAAAATAACATATATGTAATTTAAGGAGTGATCAAACCATCATTTGTGTACCTAATCCAAATAAAACTCTTCTGTTAAGCATGTTTGGCTGAGAGTAATACAAGGAAGGGTGACATATTTTTACGTACTCATATTGCACACAATATTTGTGTACATTTTAAATTTCATGCCAATATAATAATGATTATTATGATATAGTATATTATTATTTTTACTGAATATAATATTTCCTGATTAAAAAGAATTTTATAATAAATTATAATATTTAAAGTTATTATTTAACATTATTTCATGTTACGAATGATTGACATGATAATGAATGTCTTCCTGGGAAGTACTCTTATCAGACCGATTTTTTGTGTACATAAGAAACTTCATGCCAGTATAATAATGACTATGATGATATTATAAGTAATCTTTTTTAATAAATTTTATATTTCTTTATCGCATAAAATTTTAGTTATAATTATAATCTTTCATGTTATAATGTAACAATATTTCATGTTAAAAATAATTAAAACATTTCAAATTACATTATAAGTACTACAGTTTAGTGTTTTAACAAAAAAATAACTTTTCATGTTCAAAAATTATAATTTTTCAAGATAATCACATTATCTAATTTTATAATAATGAATGATGCGAGGGGAGACCTTCTGTGAAGTTGTTGGACTCCTTATGTACTAATCATGTTTTAATTACCAAAAATCTCATCAATGATCACAAATATCATTCAATATAGTTAACTCCTAAATTATATCCTATCATGTGTATTTATGTATCAAGATCACTCATGCTTTATAATGGTTAATCACAATCCATTTCATGCATATTAATGTTTAAGTCTTCATACTGTTATTTTCCTAAGTACAAGACACCATGAAGCCAAACACAGTATGCCAGACACCATGAATCCAGACACCGTTAGCCAGACATAGTGAAGCCAGACACCATTAGCCAGACACCGTGAAGCCAAACACTATTAGACATACACCGTGAAGCCAGGCACCGTGAGCAAGAAACCGTGAGCAAGACACCATGAGAAAGACACCGTGACACTCAGACCATGACACTCAGACCATAAAACTCAGACCGTGACACTCAGACATCGTGACACTCAAACCGGGACACTCAGACACCATGTGAAGGAGACACCGTTTTTATAACAGAGTGACACCGTTTCTTAAAATATTTTGTCATCTTTCAATTTAATGTTTAACTGTCATATTTGATGCCTTTAATGCAATTACATAATTAATGTTTCTTTGTAGACATGGTATGAGGTACGAGGCATGAAACACATTGTAAAGACCCAAATCCTGACGCACATGAAAATTACATTACTTTTACGGAATACTTAATACATACCCAAAAAACAGACACCAAGGACCGTAATAGTTTAGTGTCTTTGGAAACTCGGAACATAATCTTCTAATCTTGGTGAAAGATCTTCAACATCTACCATAAAGATCTTCCATTTTTTTAACCTAAAAGCTTTCTTTATATCCTGGGGAAAAGAAAACATATAAAGGGTGAGCTCAAATGCTTAGTAAGGGTAAGCATGGAGAAAATAGAACAAATCATATACATTTGAACTTAAAAAAACATGAACATAATGTTTAAACATAAAAATCTTGAGCAATGACATAAAACATGGAAGTACATAGGGCATAGATCATAAAGAAACATTAATAATGATAAAATAGCATGGGAATAAAACATGTAATTGTTGCAACCATTAATCACATGTTATGATTTCCATAGTAGCCAAGGCATTGCTGCCAAGACCATCTTAGTGGACAAAGTCCCTTTCTGAATCGAGTTCACTCCCCGTTCTAGTCCTGTATCACTGAAACAGATTACCTTACCATTCCATCCATGTCTATCTCATGAGATATAAATCTTTACCCAATGCATTTGAGGGAGATATAGGTCTCACCCATCTCACAATGAAATCATTCTTACGTATTCAACAACATGAACATAAATCATTCATCATTACCCAATGATTAACATGGGTTTCAAAAACATCATCCCATCATAACATAATCCATATAAATAAAATGGATATCATTTCATCATAATAAAATTAATACCATGTAAATCATAGAGACATTATACTTGAAACATAAAAAAAATGAAATAATGCCATCTTATATGGAAAATGGTTTTGATAAAACACTTGAAATGAATTCTTGAGGAAAATATCCTTTCTTCTTCAAAATAATTTTCTTTTTACAAAATGCCATGAAATTTTAAAAGAAAATATTTTGTTGAAAATATTCATGAGATATTGTAGAGTAAGCTTAATTAAAAAATAAGGTGTTATAAAACCATAAAAATTCGTTCAACCCGTATAAGTTAAAAAAACATTCTCCTCGTACTTTTAAAGGAAAAGTCAAAAAGTATCACATATGGTAAAAAAAAAAGATTCCATCCATAACACAAAGTAAAAGTAAAATAAGGGTAAACATGACTTTAAACATACATGGAATAATATTAAACACATTATGAAAAACATTTTATGGACACGTGTGAAAAATATAACCTCAGTAAATACTTACGTATAAGCAATCTCGGATAAAAATGAGATTGCAAAATTATCCCTTACCTTAGGTCCGATATGGTTCGTACGTGTCCGAACCTCCTGTATAATGATATAAATAATGTCATTGACTTATTACGAAATCTTATTCATTGTTATGATGTCATATATGGTTCACTTATGACTTTATATTACCCATTCTTTTGTAAATTCCATGTTAAAGAAGCGTTTTGGGTAAAATCTTTTTATTTATCGCACATGTTTGGACTTGTTGTTCTTGATATTATTATTACTTATATCATGATTTAATTACTTCCAGAATTTAAATAATGATTTATATATCATATATATTCAGTATACATATATATAATAGATAGATAAATGAAATGAAATACACTGTTCATTGAGATGGTAGGCCGTACGTACACATGAACGCTGTTTTCCTTTCCTTATTAACTTGAATGGAAGTAAGTAGATGAAATAAATATATATATATATACATAAATCTAGTAGATTTATCATGTTATATATTTCATTATTATTCATTATATATACTTTATAATCATTCTTGAGTAGTTAACACGGAGAATGAATCTCATCGCGTCGTGGAGACGGTAATCCGTACGTCTGCACGAGCGATGATATCGTTCCCATAATTATTGAATTGAATTGGAGTGGATGATATAATAAATAATAATAATTATTATGTTATAATAACTATATATAGTGATTATTTATACCATTATACCCATCCAATTAAGGTGGTCATGGAAAAACAGATTACACCACGGCGTGGAGACGGTATTCCGTACGTACGCACGAGCGGTGATTTCATTTTCCGTAGGATGGATAGAAGTTGAAATGGGGTTGTTTCATATTTCTAATAACATATAATTATATTAATAATTCTGATGATATTACTTTATAATGAAACAACTAATGAAGATGAAGTTGAAGAAGAAAGAAAACTTGAAAGAGTCGGTAGAAGAGATTACCTCTTCTTTGACGCACCTCTTTAAAGCTACCTCTTAAGACACTGGAGTTGGTATTTTTAGGAGACCGGAACCTCTATAATGTTTCTAGTGAAGTTGATAAGGGAAATTTGAAGGGGTTTTCAGAGCTTTAAATCTCAAAATTATGTAAAGAGAAGAGGGAGGAGGTTCCCTTTTATAAGGGAGGAGAGGGGCACCTTAGGGAAAACTTAAAATATTATTTTATAATAAAGTCATATTTGGTTAATAATAGCTCTAAATTGAATTAATTAGAAGCTAAAGTGGGTATGGGTATAAATCCTTTCAACAAATAGGTTTTAGACAAATTTAGGTTACTATTTTAACCTTATCATTTAGATTTAACTCTAAGTTAAATAATTTAACTTTTACCATGTCTTCTTCTTTTCTTACACTATATGGTTAATAAACTTACTATAACAAGCCAAATGAACCCCAAGTGGTTAAATATTAATATTTATAACCTTATATAAGTCAATTGGCTGAATCTTAGATTTTTAGAAATATAATAATAATTAATAATATAATATTTGTTTTAAAAACTATTTTATGTCAATTTTGACACTATTTGGTAATTGATTTTTGTAAAAATTATAACAACATGATTAGTTCTAATAAAGTTAATTAAATAAATACTAAAATGTCATATTATCATATAAAATTAGTGTAATTTATAAAAAGTATAAAATTACATTTATTTGGGTATTTATTACATAAATTATGTTAATATTTCATTAATAAGGTAATTACTGCATCATCATTGTGTCATAAATAAATTAAATTATTTAATGTATAAAAATTATAAATAAATAAAAATTATGTAGGAAATAATTTTATCTTTCTAATTAATATTTATAGTCTAATTTATCTTATGTATAACCCTATATTAAAAATGTTTTAGTTATTAAACATTGATTTTAACTCTTTTAACTCTTCTTTAAATAAAATAATAATAAATATCCTAATCTAATCCAAATGGACCTAAAGAGTCATATTTTAATCCTAAGGTTTTTTTGGTCTAATTTCACTTATCCGATAGAATTAGGACATATGTTAGGGTCATAATAATATCATTTTTACACTTAATTACCCTATTTACTTTTAACCGTGGTAAATAAAAATAAAAAGTTACTATTCACCAAAAATTATTTTTATCTTATTGAAGCACATTATAATCCTTGATATTAACCGTGTCTCTCGGATTTTCTAAATTCCACTCACAGAAGCGGTAAAATTATGTTTTATGTAAATTTTCAAATTCTTCTAGGAGGTGGGTAAAAGACGATGAAAAGTTCAATAAAATTTTAATATATGTAAAATTATTATAAAATGACTCCAATGAATTACATTGAACTTATATAGGTATTATGTGTAGATTTTTACCAAAAATAAATTTAAATAAAATAAAAATTTATTTAAATAAAAATTCGGTTCTTAAATAGTAACCTAGTGTTTTAACTATTCATAAAAAATTGAATGGTTTCAGAAAAATACCAAAAATTAACCCTAGGCTAATTTCAATATTCCGAATCCGAAAATGAAGTTCATTTTGAAAGATTAAATTTACAAAATTTCAAAAAGTGGGTACTACTATTCATAATTGCTAGTTCCTAATAATATTATAATAACATCTCGTTTAGTGAAACCCGGTATTGCGTACTACACACGCTATCGAGGAAGGTCGCGATTCTGTGTAATGCAAGAAAGAATAGTGTTTGAGTATAATATAAGCTAATTCAGTGTTGTGTATAGCACAAGCTAATTTTGTTGTAATGTACAACAAAATAATTCAATGAAGTTAAAAGAATATTTTCCATAAAATCTCGTGGTGTTATATTCTACCCCACTTAAAATGAATTTCGCCCTTGAAATTCGATGGGGTTATAAATGGTTTACTACTTGAAAGTTTCTTTAATAGAAACCCATATCATAAAATGGAATACCAAAATTGAACTTCAAAAACTAAATTATGAAATTTAATGGTTACCCAAATTAATTAATCACTTAGTTTCCACATAGGAGAACATAGGTAAAAATATAGATATGGAAGAGAAATCTAACCATCATGTTCTGATGGAGAGTGGTGGAGAACATGGCTATGAAAAATAAAATAATCAAAAAGCCATAAATCTATGACGATCTAAGGTACCATCTAATTAATCGAATATAAGGACACTAGGACAACTTTTTTTTTGTTTTCAAGATCATTTCCCTAATGTTGAAGAATTGATGAATTAAAAGAAACACTTACTTGATTTTGGTACAATCTCACCATTGTTCATTCCATGAACAATTTCTACTTCTTCTCTTAAATAAATAAAGTTCTATCTTTCATTCGTGAATCGTTAGCAAATCATGTGACAAAACGGTGGGTCATTCTATCTATCTCAAATAAAAGGTTAGAAAAAGTTATTAAGAATACATAAGTCCATCTATGGTGAGATTAATCGTATATGGTTCCTAAAATGGACTTATACTTCATATATTATACCACATAATAAATTGAAACTAATTTATACTAACCGGGGACATCCTGTAGGCCTGTGGTATGCGATAAAGGCATGTCGCACTTCAGTTGTGGGTTCGATTCCCGCAACCTTGTCCAACGTGACATGTTGTCGCCCATCCTACGGGTTGTCCCTAAATCTAAAACTACATCATTATAACATTCCTGCAATAATATCGAAAAAATTTATATCCTTAAACAATACTATCTTATGTATAACATAATTCATTCCAATCTTTAGGCTTATCCAAAATACTTCTATCCATGCTCACAGTATACAGAAATCAATTACTAGAAATGTCATATACCGAGCATGTTAATACCATCATTTATTCTCCATATATCATATGATATATCTTTTTGGTCACATTCTAAACATGTGAATACCTTAATCATGTATTCTCTTGAAAAATGAATACCCGTTGAACCTTAGTGAAAACATGAATGCAGTTAAAAATTAACACTTTCTACATACCAAAATCCCAAAAATTCTATATACTCAAAGCATGATATCACTTAGTCCTTATATCAATCATTAGCTCATGAATACTATCAAACATATTATTTTCTCCTTATCCATTCATTATACGCATATCATATACTTTCCAAAAATATCTGAATAACCTTTCATGGTTACCGATACCAATCAACATATACATTCAAATACTTTAGAAAAAACAATAGTGTAACAATCCTTAGATGTGTCTTTATTCCATAATACCATTACCTATAAGACATAACTCTTGATAAACATAAATCATTCCACTATCTTCTTAAACCATTGACCGAGCATCAATAATTCTTTCATCTCACATATTATTTGTAGTCTCTTCATCATCATTATCATAAATACTACCCATACGACCATGCGGATTCTCTTCATGAGACTTTCCCTTAGGGCATTGGTTTTCATAATGCCGGTACATTCCACATTTAAAACATTTAACCATTGTTGATGTCTTAGAAATACCATTATCCTTGTCCATGGTGTTAACTGACCCTTTTCCTTTGCAATTACTGGTCTTGTGTCCTTTTCCACACCCAAAGCAACTTCTAGTTCCATTGAAACACTCTCCTTGATGTCTCTTCCCGCATGATTCACATGAGGAAAATTGAACTTTCTTTCCTCTATGATCATCATGAAACTCTTTCTTTCTCTTATTAACTAAGTCAGGAAACTGACCAAAGTTGAGATTATTTATCATATTATGAGATTGCTGATTAGGCATAATAACGATGTTTCGCCTTCCAAATTCGATTTCATTTGCTTGATCATGAAGAATATCATTCCATTGTCCATCATTTTCTCCATTAACACGAATCTTCTTATTTCCAGCCATTTTCTAAAACCCAAAAAGAATAGTCTGAGAGGCAAAAATCATGCTAGGAAAACAACATAATCAATGGGAGTACATTCAATCTCTAACATCATTGGTTCAATACTAGGTTATTCCTGATCATTATCATAATTCTAGGACTATAACCTATACTTATACCTAACCTTAGATACATCCCTAGATATACCTTATAAATATCTCTAGGGATTTCACTAATGTTTTCGCATCCTAGTTTCCAATGGTTAACTAAACCTTTCCTCTGATACCAACTGTAAAGACCCAAAGCCTGAAGCACATGGACATTGCATTACTTTTGTGTAATAATTAATACATAACAAAAAAACAGACACCAAAAGACCGTAATAGTTTAGTGTCTCTCGATACTCGGAATATAATATTCTAATCTTGGTGAAAGATCTTCAATATCTCCCAAATCGATATTCCCTTTTTTTAACCTAAAAACTTTCTTTATATCCTGGGGAAAAGAAAACATATAAAGGGTGAGCTCAAATTCTCAGTAAGGGTAAGCATGGAGAAAATAAAACAAATCATATACATTTGAACTTAAAAAACATGAACATAATGTTTAAACATCAAAATATTGATCCATGACATAAAAACTGGAAATACGTAGGGAATAAATCATAAAGAAACATTAATCATGATAAAATAGCATGGGAATAAAACATGTAGTTGTGAAAACTATTAAGCACATGTTATGATTTCCATAGTAGCCATGACATTGCTGCCAAGACCATCTTAGTGGAAAAAGTCCCTTTCTGAATCAAGTTCACTCCTCGTTCCAGTCTTGTATCACTGAACCGGATTAACATACCATTCCAGCCATGTCTATCTCATGAGATATAAATCTTTACCCAATTCATTGGAGGGAGATATAGGTCCCACCCATCTCATAATGAAATTATTCTTACTTGTGCCACAACATGAACATAAATCATTCATCATTACCCAAAGAATAAAATGGGTTTCAAAAACATCATCACATCATAACATAATCCATATAAAAAAATGGATATCATTTCATCATAATAAAATTGAAACCATGTAAATCATAGAGACATTATACTTGAAACATACACATATGAAATAATTCCATATTATATGATTTTTTTTGATAAAACACTTGGAATGAATTATTGAGGAAAATATCCTTTCTTCTTCAAAATCATTTTCTTTTTACAAAATTCCATGTAATTTTAAAAGAAAAGGATTTTGTTGAAAATATTCATGAAATCTTGTACAGTATGATTCATGAAAATAAGGTGTTATGAAACCGTAAAAATTCGTTCATGCCATATAAGTTAAAAAAAAATTCTCCTCGTACATTTAACGGAAAATTCAAACAGTACCACATATGGTAAACAAAAGAAATATCCCATCCATAACACAAAGTAAAAGTCAAAGAAGAGTAAAAATTACATTAAACATACATTTAATAATATTAAAAACTTTATGAAAAACATTTTAAGGACACATATGAAAAATATAACCCCAGTAAATACTTACGTATAAGCAATCTCAGATAAAAATGAGATTGCAAAATTATCTGTTACCTTAGGTCTGATATGCTACGTACGTGTCCGAACCTACTATATAATGATTTAAATAATGTCATTGACTTATTAAAGAATCATATTCATTGTTATGATATCATATATGGTTCACTTATGACTTTATATTACCCATTATTTTGTAAATTCCATGTTAAAGCAGCGTTTTGCGTAAAATCGTTTTATTTATCGTACGTGTTTGGACTTGTTGTTCTTGATATTATTATTACTTATACCATGATTTTATTACTTCCAGAATTTCAATCATGATTTATATATCATATATATTCAGTATACATAGATAATAGTTAGATAAATGAAATTAAATACATTTTTCATGGAGACGGTAGGCCGTATGTACGCATGAACGATGATTTCCTTTCTTTATTGATTTGAATTGATGTAAGTAGATGAAATATATATATATATATATACACATAAATCCAGTATCTTTATAATGTCATATATTTCATTATTATTCATTATATATACTTTATAATCATTCTTGAGTGGTTAACATGGAGAATGAATCTCATCGCGTCGTGGAGACGGTAATCCGTACGTACGCACGAGCAATGATATCGTTCCCATAATTATTTAATTGAATTGGAGTGGATGATATAATATCTCATAATAAGTATGATGTTATAATAACTATATATAGTTATTCTTTATACCATTATACCCATCCAAGTAATGTGGTCGTGGAAAAAAAGATTACACCACGGCGTGGAGACTGTATTCCGTACGTACGCATGCGCGGTGAATTCGTTTTCTGTAGGATGGATAGAAGGTGAAATGGGGTTGTTTAATATTTATAATAACATATCAATATATTACTGATACTGATGTTATTAATTTATAATGAAACAACTAAAGAAGATTATGTTGAAGAAGAAAGAAAACTTGAAAGGATCGATAGAGGAGATTACCTCTTCTTCGACGCACATCTTTTAAGCTACCTCTTAAGACACTAGATTTGGTCTTTTGAGGAGACCAGAACCTCTATAATGTTTCTAGGTAAGTTGAGGAGGGAAATGGGTAGGGGTTGGCTGATCATGAAAGTTAAAAATTGTGTAAAGAGAAGAGGGAGGAGGTGCCCTTTTATAAGGGAGGAGAGGGGCACCTTAGGGAAAACTTAAAATATTATTTTATACTAAAGTCATATTCGGTTTATAATAGCTCCAAATTTATTTATTTCGAAGCTAAAGTGGGTATGGGTCGCAATCCTCTCAACCAATAGGTTTTCAGACAAGTTTAGGTTACTATTTTAACCTTATCATTTAGATTTAACAATATATATGTATATATACAAATATATAACAATATAGTTTCAATATTAATGAGATAAGGGTTTCGATTTTAAATTTTATTTCTAAAACATATGTTTTGTAAGTGATTCATTATTTTTATATTTATTTTATAAGTGATTCATTTTTTATGTGTTATTTCATCAATATATATATATATATAATATACACAAATAAATAAATACATATTTCTTCATTTTATGAATTTTTGATGATAAATGTTTGTTTTAAATTTATGGTCATTATAAATCCCTTATTCATTTGGATTTAGTATAAAAGATTATATTCTTTAAAAAAAATTACAAAGAAATATATATATGTGTATATATATATATTTATGTAAACATATATACACATATGATTATGTATTTTTCAAGATTTATATGATATTAGTTTTTCTCTTAAATTATTTATTTTAAAAATGGGTTCATTTAATTTTATCAAATGGTTTGATTATATTCAATCTCTCATTTTATGTTGAATGATTCATATATATATGTTTATCTATGTTGATTTATTTTACGAAATAAAAGTGAATAGATATTAATTTTCAATTCAATATGAAAATGTTTGAAATTGATCTTATATCATCAATTTATTGATTATATATTATGTGTAATTTTTTTTATAAATGATATTTACTATCATTTATTGTTCTAATCCATGAAAATATATTATTTCATGATAAAAATTGTATCTTCGCCCCTTGTAATGTCATTCCTAATTAAGTATGGATATCCTAAAAATCATAACTGACCTTCCATGAATTTTAAAATCATGTATTCATTTATTTCTTTAGCCATTATATCTTATGATTTATGAATTGTGACATCCCGACCTGAGAGCCACTAAATGGTTCCCTGAGTCAGTTGGCCACATGCCATCATGTGTTCCTCGTCGTACGCATTAGGGTGCCGACTAGCAGTGAGGGTCAAATAAGTCATACTTGCAGAGACTATTACATCTTTTATCATAATCAAAACACCATCAAAAGAATTAAACATTTAAAAATTAAATATGTTCATAAATAACAAAAACAATACAATGGAATATGATAGTCGAAAAATACAAAATACAATACTCAACTCCAAATTTGCTCCCAACCCACGCCTGGATCCCTCTCCCTTGCTACAATCCAAAATAGAAACCAATCTATCGGGATTTCCATTATCATGTCCTGCAAAAAAAAAGTTTACTCAGGTGCCGATGAGGTGGCCCGAATAGGGTGTTACTACAACTCATTAGGCCAACACCAATGGTGTCTAAAACGAGTCCTGTCAAAAGATAGTTCATGCAGTTCAATGATTCAATATTTATAATGAATAATTAAATAGTTATCACATTTTCATTTAATAATTAATTTTAACAGTAGGACCAGTTTCAATTCATGTTTCCCATTTGAACAATCATTCATTATTATGATTCATTTGGGGTTGAACGTCATGTCACGCCCACCATTCTCATTGAATTATCTTTCATTATTATAATTAATTTTTTGTAGGTATCCATGCCTAAGACCATAAAATCTCATTGAGTATAGGACATCATGCCTAGAATTCTTTATCACATTTAGTGTAGGATTTGATGCCTCGCTCCACATAATCTCATGCTTGTATAACAATTGGGGATGAATTCCATTTCCATGTCCCAACATCTAATCGGTATTGAACGCTATATCTAGCAAGATAAAAATATTTTCCATTTAATCATTATTTAATTCACCAAATTTTCCACATCATTCCATAACAAACCCAATGATTAATTAAAATTTTCAAATCCCCTTAGTTAACATAAAAATTAACTAAGATCCTAATCAATTAATTATGTCAATAATAAATTAATCAATAAACACAATTCTCATTCCATAATAACTTTTTCACAATTAATTATCTATATCAAATCTGAAAATGTCATAAAAAATTCTCACAATTAACTATCTTTGATCAATATCAGGACACATAATGAATTATCACAATTAATTATCTTTGGTCAACATCATGGAAGATAAATATGTTTTCCCAATTAAATATCTTTGGTCAATATCATGGCACTTAATTAATTATCACAATTAATTTACTTTAAAGGACAAAAAATATTTCATAATTAATCCCCCCCAATTAATTTTCATATCAAAATCAATTCAATATCTCAATTATAATATTAGAACTAATAATAAATCTCCAAAATATCTATTTGTGCAGCCCCCCATCATTTGTTTCGTGATTCATTTATCAATTAAACAACTAGGCAACTTTATTTAAATTACATTTTCCTAATTACACCAATTTATGAAATCAATTATGAAGGGAAAATATAAAATCATGAACTCACATACACATATCATAACCATGACAATGAGAGTTTGATTTAGACCACCCATCTCAGAATATTGATGGATGTTAGACCAACATAAATCCCCAAAATTTAAGTGGCACAACATCATCGATGAATCTTAGAATATAAATCCCTAAACATAAATTAATATCATGGGAATAAATATCATGAAAAACTATATCTAGATACACAATCAAATATATATATCTCTACTGATCAGTTTATATCCAAGAAAATGTATGAGATCATTTATGAAAAGATCGAGAAAATATAAGTTAAACGACCCAAGAAACATTGGGATTAAATCTACATACCGTAATATGAACAGATCCTCGATTTGAGATTTCAATCTTGATTAAACGAACTCATATTTCCTTGTAATCCCTTTAAAAGGCTCTGATATCAACTTGTAATAGTCAAGCCTGTGCCTATGTCTAATTAGAGTGGTTTTGGGGGTTCGAGTGGTTATAAAACCAATTTTTCAATTAAACTACTCAGTGTGCATAGTTTCACCAGGGAGGCTGCATAGTTAGGAGAAACCATGCACCAACCATGTTATCTTCAACTCCCCATAAGGATAAATGGTCCATGGTTAGGATAACTATATTCCAACAGTACTGACCTCCACAATCTGCATGGTTAGCTTGCACCTGGTTTGGCTAAAGCATTCAGAAACCATGCACATCCCCCAATCTTCCCATGTTTCATAAAAAATCATCCAAACACACCTCCTGTAATTACCCAACACAAATTTAATTAATAAAAATAATGTACGTGAAAATAATCTATGGATTACATCAGAAATTTCCAAGATCATACAATCTCCCCACCTTATAACAACTCTTCCTCGATCTACACTCCAGAAACATCTATAAGATTTTGATCCAACAATATTGTTCATTTATCCCTCATGTATGATTTCAATTTCCCATCTTCTTATTGAAAACTACCATGTTTCCATAATACAAGAACAAATTTCACAGGCATTCACCATAACACTTTCACAATGCCACCTAGCATATGTATTGATTGCTTCTCAAAGGAAACAAATATCTCAAGATCAACCTATTAAATTTAAATCAAATGATAAGGGTCATGGTGATACCGTCATAGGTGTGACACATGAAAAACATCATGCATAGTGTTGAATTTTTGTGGATGTTATAATCAGTTTTCCATAAGCCCGATTCTCTCCAACACCTCAATTGGTCCAACAAACCTTGGATATATCTTTCTCGACCATTGTATCCTTTGGTTACCCAATCTAGGTGACCCCCAAGGGAATATATGATCATCATATATAAATTCTAGGGGTCATCTCTGTCTATCCTCATACATCATCTGCCTACTCAAATCCATAGCCATACATTTCTAAATCAACTGCACCCGCTCTGATGTCTGTTGAACTAGACTCAATACCAATTTCTATGACCCACATTCCTCTAACCAACATAGTAGTAATCTAGGAGGTCATCCATAAAGTTACTCATTTGGATACGTCTGTATAGTTTAATGATAAATGTTATTAATGGTTATTTTCACTAAATTCAAGTGTTCTCCCAAGAACAACCAATGTCCGGCACATATGCTCATTTCATATCCTCTAAAACATGTATGCTACGCTCTGACTATCGATCAGTTTGTTGGATGAAGGATGTACTAAAAAAACCTATGTACCAAGCGCCTTTAGTAATCCCTTCCAGAAGAATGATGTAAAGAAGCAATCCCGATCTGAAACTATAGTCTGTGGCACCCAATGCAAACAAAATATCACTCTTACATATAGTTCGATTGACTGCTCTACATTAAAGGATTCCCTAATATGAAATAAATGTGCTACTCTCATTAGTTGATCCACAACGACCCAAATGGATTCATTCTTCCTATGATAATTTGGAAGTCCTATCATGAAATCCATAGTCACATCATCCCACTTCCATTTTGGAATAGGCAACGACTGCAATATGCCACCATGGATTTGATGATCTTCCATCACCTCCTTTTAGGTGAGACATCTTTTTAAAGACATTGTGGTCTTCTTTTCATGCTTGGCCCCCAAAACTGTCGACGTATGTCATGGTATATTGTTTTTACCATAGGATGCACTTCTTATTTTGAGGCATGAAATTCTCTCATGAGTTCCCATCGCATACTTGTAGGATCAACAACTTTATTTTTAACATAGATGTCCTTATATTCATCTATCATCATGTATGAAGGTGTATTCCCAACTTAATGGATTTACCTTAAGGCTAAACAATTCATACCCCCATACTGCATTACCATGATATGTCTCAAGAGTGTAGACTCCACTGCTATAGAAACCAGAGTGAACCTCTTATGACTTTCCTGAACTACCACATTCATTTCTGCCAGCAATGTCATCTTCTTCCACTCTGCACTTGACTCATGTACCAACTGAGTATGAGTTTTCTTTCTCATGGCATCTTCCACACAATTACCCATCCCAGGAGTATATGCCATTTAAAAATCAATGGACATCATATACTCTACCCATATCCTCAAGTGAATATTCAAGAAACATTGAGAAAAGATATATTTCAATATTTTTTTATTCTTCAAATTTTTAATCTTTTTACCAAAAAGATAGTGTCACTGACAATTAAGAGCATAAACCACTGCTTACAACTCATGGTCAAATGTAGGGTAATTTCATTCATGTGAGCTTAGCTATAGAAATCTATATGGAATGAATCACTCCCCTTGCATCAACACAGCTCTGATTCTGATCCCAGAAGCATCACAATACATTATGTACTCCTCACTCGACTTAGGTAACATCAAAATTGGACCTGATTTCATGTTGTTATTCAGCTCCTGGAAATCATTATCACATGTTTCTATCCAATAAAAATTTATACCTTTCTTTTTCAAAACTAGATGTGATGATGCCAATAAAGAAATCTCCTGGATAAAACTCATTTAATAACCCAATAATCCAAAAAATATTCGAATATCAAAAAAAATATTGGGATGATCCCATGAAACCATTTCCTCCACTTTTTCTGGGTCCACATCCATACCTTCATCTGAGACGATGTGACCCAAAACATCTACCCTATCGATCAAAAACTAAAATATATATAACTTGGCTTATCGATGACATTCTCTCAGTGTAACCTAGATGATGTCAGGATATTGGGCATGATCATCCTGATTCTTAGAGTACACAAACTTGTCTTCCACAATCACCACCACACTCTAATCTATGTATGGATGAATGATCATTTTCATTAAAGCCACCAACACTACTAGAGAATTTTTCTAACCAATGGAGATTATAAAAAACATGTAAAGGATATACCTTTTTCTGAATGCAGTTATCCATATATCAGAAGTCCAAAATATTACCTGAGGATACCATGATCCCATATCGCTCTTTGAGAACACACGATCCACCTTCAGCTGTTCAAATAGATCAACGATACATATAAGAGGATTTCAATTCTTCATTGTCATTTTATGAAACATCGTGAAATCGACACAGACATAAAGTCTTTTCAACCTTCATTGAAAAAAAGATAAGTGATCCCCAAGGTGACATACATGGATTGATAAACCATTTATCATAAAACACATCCAACTATGTTTTCAGCTCTTGAAGCTCAGTCGGTGTTATTATGTATGGTAGAATTCAAACTAGATCAGCCTGTAACATGAGATCAATAGGGAATTGCACATCACTCTCAGGTGGAAACAATGAAAATTATTTAGGAAATACATCCAACAAAAATTATACAACTAGTGTAAGGAAATCTTTCCATCCCCTCCAATCATCCATCAAAAGACTTGAAACATGGGCTATGAGATCTACCAGTTGATGATTAATCTGTACATCTTGTCCTATATGGATATCCCATTATCCACGATGATAATATTGGTCACCATTAAGAGATAAAATGGTCACTCTTAAATAGTAATAATCTATGTTGGATAGGTATGTGACCATCCAGTCCATACCCATAATCATGTTGAACCCCATTTTATCAAGGACATAGATATTCTAAGGAAAACATTACACTCTGATCTCTGTAAAACAACATTTGCATAAACAATTATCCCTCGACCAAGTTCTTATTGGTGTATCGATATTCATCAACCAACATACAAACTCCACCTCTAGGATTAAGACATTGACATGATTTTCATATATAAAGTAATGAGAGGCACCCATATAAAACAAGGAACTAGCTAAAGTAGAAGTAACTAGAATAAAAACTCCAATTGTCGATGGACCAAACTCACTCTCCATAAGTGTGGGATTCACTACACGTTACTATCTCTCCCCTCTTCCCATTGTGGTCATTTGGGTCCTCAGAGTAGAACCACTATGCTGATATGGGTGCTCAAACCCTGAAGCACCATGTCCATTACCACTACCACCTCTACCAGTAGACCTCCAACTGCCATACATATATAGTGTAAAATTCTCTCATCCCATACTCAGAGTGTATGTAGCTAATACATGAGTACTAGCTTATAGGTGATACCAACAGAACTTCTGTAGGTTCCCCTTCATGCCAAAAAACCAGAACTCCGCGTTTTTTTGAGGACAATGTGTATGATATTGTCTGTTCCTACCGCACTGGTGGAAAATCATAGGAGTAATATCTGGTGAAAATGTTCTTCCTTTGTATGCAACATACATTACACTATTCAGATCATTGTTTTAACAAGGGAACTTCATGTATTGAACCTCCAATTCTCATTGCCTTAAGAGTACAAAGAGTCATTACATGGCCTTAAACGACATCTCCAAGACGCTAAAGGCAGGAAATAAATGCCGAAGGGTTTCAAATACAATTGGGGGAAGATTTTCCCTTTAGAAAATAAACCAAAAAACATACCAACCATAACAAAAAATTCACTATATGATGAATGATCAAATGAAAGACAACCGAACAACTTCACAAACTCAAAAACACATTAAAGTAAGAAACAACGAAAGTATAACCAGGTATCAGAGTACATAGCGGATAAACTACACGAGACTCACAAAAGAACTCAAGAATCCATGCTCCACATGCTCCAAGCTCCCAAATCTCTATACATCCCAACATCATGAGGTAGTTCTTAAAACATGTGAAACATTTCCTTTTCCCCTATCCTGGATGATAGTATCTACAAAATCACCAAAGTGCCAAAGCAGGGGTGAGTATAAAACTCAGTTGGTTTTCCCCAATGAATTCCCAACTCAAGACAATAGGATAGAAGAGCTAGGAACAATTATATAAAATAGTTTATATAATAATTTTTTTTTCAAAATTAGTTTATATCTAAATATAAACTTGTTTTCAAAACCATTCATTACCAAAACCATACAAGTTCAATTGAAACCAATTTTTCCAAAAAGACATTTTCCTGAATTATAACCAAACCATCATTACAACCATTTCCCAATATCCCTCTATCGGCATACCCAACCATTACTAAATCCCATGAAACCAACCATGCATGGAATGTTATGACAGTTCCATACTAATGAGTGGTTTCTGATCGATCTACCAAGTCATCACAAGGTAATTGTTTCTCAGGTTCCATTAATCCATTGGCACCGAGATCAAGGTAATATTTCATCCAAGCCCCGTATATGAAATTTACATGTGCCATTAAACCTTTGGAAATGAGAACAAGATAAAATTTCTAACAAGCCATGTATATGCAATATGAACACACAACACATATGCCCAATGATCTAGAGAAAATAAATATTTCAGTAAAAACACCATTTTATTGAAAATATTTCCGTCCATACCATTTCAATGACAAACCATTTCAAACCCAAACCATTTCAATGAATCTCAATTATTATTGAAAACAATTTCTATAGAAACCCCCCATTTCATCAACCATTTAGAAATTCCAGAAAATACATAATTTAAAATCATCATTTTAAATTAAACCCCATTTTGCACAACTATTCAACAAGATCACGCAATTTCACAAAAACCATAAATCATCTAAAATGAATATTTTTCGATTATTTTCACAATAAATAAACAAATCTGTATCTAATAAAATGAATTTTAGCAATAGTAGTTGATAGGGAATCCACATACCTCAAAGGATTTGACGAAACATTAACAACATATGATGAACGCACAAGGAAGCGGGCCAATTCTCCAAAAGCGGCCGTAGAACTATTATCCTAGAAAGGTCACGACTCAACATAGAAATATTTGGAATCCTAAAATTTAGATCTATCCACTATAGGTTCATAACTGTGAAATAATGTAGATCAGAGAAGTAGATATTATTAGATCAAAGAAAACATGACAAATCCGTTCAGAATGGGGTCATACCTCATGAATCAGACTCGAAATCACCCAGGGAAGGCTCCCGAATGGCTTCAAATCATGTGGGGAATGTTTTCCATCATACTAGGGAATGTAATCTCGAATTATGATCATTTTGAAGCCATAAAGAACTATATAAAGAAAAAATGGGTTAGCTCTTAGAAAATAGGTTCTTGATTTGACCTATGCACAAGATTTGGCCAAACATTTTGTGCCAACTGTGTATGGATCATGAAACATTCCATTTAGTCCAAAAAATCTTTTAAAAAACCAAATTCATCCATCCTTCACCTTTACCACTTTTTCATGGAAACATCCCAATTTATGGAAACACCACATTTTATGGAAACAACCCACATTATGGAAACCCCCCAATATATGGAAACACCACACTTTATGGAAACACCCCTCATTATGGAAACTCTCTATATTATGGAAACACTCTATTTTCTGGAAACCCAATCAAAGACACAAAAATTAAAAATAATGTGAGGAAAGAATGTTGTGTACCAAAAAACAGGGGTACTAAATTCTTCCCACCTTTGGTATTTCCATCCTCGGAAAGTAGAAATCCCTTGCGGGCCAAAAAAAGTTTCAGCCACTGCTCTTTCGTTTCCTTCTCATGTTCCCTACTTTCTTCCTGAATCTAAACATGATGCCCTAAAACCTGGACAAGGCCGATGACTTTCCCATGCAAGATTTTCTATTGTCTATCCATGATCTGCACTGGAATATGTACCAGTGATGCATCAGGTTCTATCTCAACATTATCCAATCTGATCCCATGGTCAGGATCTGGGTGATACATTTTCAACTGGGATACATGGAACACATTTTGCACTGAACTAGAACCGTGGTGGAAATTCCATCTGATATGCCACCTCTCTAACCCGTTCCAGTATCTCAAAAGGTCCACTGTATCTAGGATATAACTTTACCTACTTCTTAATACGATGATGTCCAATCCTTGTAGAGATCCTCAAGATGACACGATCACCCACAATGAACGACAATGGTCTTCGACGGTGATCTGCATAAGATTTCATAATACTATGAGCACTCTTCATCCTCTTTCTAATCAACTGGGTATTCTATATTGTTTCTTGGACAAGGCTTGCTCTGACTAGTGATGTTTCACCCGTTTCCAGCCTGCATAGTGGATAATGACAAGGACGCCCTTACAATGCTTCAAATGGAGACATGCGTATTGAGGTTTGATAGCTGTTATTGTTTGAGAACTCCACTAAGGAAATATTATCTTCCCATGATCCCCCAAAATCCATTACACAAGACCAAAACATGTCTTCCAACATTTGTATTGTCTGTTCAGATTGCCCATCTGTTTGAGGATGATACGTAGTGCTCATAGTCAAATGAGTTCCTAGGGATTTATATAATGATTTCTGGAAACGAGTTTTGAACCATGGATCACTATCTGAGACTACCGACACAGGTACAACATTCCTCTTTACCACTTCTCATATATAGATTTTTGAAAGATCCTCCATCATATGAGTTTCACGAATAGGGATGAAAAGGTCCCACATGGTTAGACGATCCACAATCACCCAATGTGCATCGTGTTTCCGGACCTTTCATGGAATTCCTGTAACTAAATCCATTTCTATTGGATCCCATTTCCACAATGGTATGGGAAAAGATTGTAACATACCAGCGGGTCTCTGATTCTCTGCTTTAACCTACAAACAAGATAAGCACCATGAGATAAACTCGGCCACCATCCTTTTTTATGTTGCTCCACCAAAACCATGTCTTCAACACCTTATACATCTTCTGGGTACCTGGATGTACATCCCATCTTGAATGGTGGTAAGCATGAAGGAGTTGTTTCTGTAACACCATAGGTACAAGCATCCGATCTCTGAAACACAAAAATGAACCCCCATAATGTTTCAAGAACTCAATAGTCCCCCCACCATTGTGTTTTGAACTTACAACCATACATTATGCATCAGATGATTGTGCATCTATGATCATTTTTAATAAATAATGAACAAGTGTAGAAGAATTGAAAGCTACCACATCACCTTGGTATTCACATTCCACCTTAATGTCGGCTAAGACTGACATCAACTGACATTAATCTAAAGCTTCTTTCACCAACTAAGAATATGAATTTCTACTTAATGCATCTGCTACCGAATTTCCTTTCCCTGGTGTGTACATCAAGTCAAAGTCAAAAATATGGAGATACTTCATCCATCTCCTTTGACTCAGAATCAAATCTCACTGTGATAAAATGTGTTTTATGTTTTAGTGATCCATAAACACAATAAATTTATCACCAAAGAGATATTGTCTCCATGTTTTCAAGGCATATATTACTTCAGCTAACTCCAAATCATGTGTTGGGTAATTATTCTCATGCACCCTCAAATGACTTCAACCATAAGCAACCACATGATCTCATTTCCTGAGAACAAAACCCAACCCTAATCCTAAATAATCACAATACACCACATACCCTTATCCTGATTCTGGAAAGATCAAGATAGGTGCCGATGTAAGTCGAACAATTAGTTCCAGGAAAGATGTCTAACATTCCTCTTTCCATTGGAATAGAGAATTCTTCTTTGACAGAGCTGTCATTTGTGATGCCAGCCGTGAGAAATGATGCCTAAAGTGCTGGTAGTAACTAGATAGGCCAAGCAATTTTTTTATCTCAAACCCATTCTTCGATGGATTCCAATAGATAATGGATTCTATGTTTTCAGGATCAATAAAAATGCCTTTCTCCGAAATTACATGGCCAAGGAAACATACTTCAAGTATCCAAAAACCACACATTTATAATTTGGCATACAAATGATGATCTCTCATTATTTGTGACATTGATTCCCGGTGCACCTCATGAACAACACTTTTCTTTGAATAGACCAAAATTTCATCCACAAAATCTACAAAAAACGAATCAAGATATTTTTTAAATATCTGATTCATCAATTCAATGAATATTGGTGGTGCATTCGTTAGACTGAAAGGCATGACTACATATTCATAGTGTCTATATCAACTTCCGAAAGCTGTCTATAGAATATCCTCTTTCCAAACTCTTAATTGGTGATATCTTGGTCGCAAGTCAGTCCTAGAGAACCATTGAGCTCTATATAATTGATCCAATAGATCATCAATGCATGGAAGTGGAAATATATTATTTTTTGTAACTTGGTTAAGCTTACGATAATCAACACACAACTGATGGGTTACATCTACCTTCTTCATGAACAAAATCGGTGTTGCCCATGGAGATGTACTTGGTCGAAAGAAACGATTTCTTTATAGATCCTCTAACTGCACTTCCAATTCTCATAACTCTATTGGGTGACATCATATAATATGTAAGTGAAATTGGACTGGTACTCTAAAGGAGATCAATCATAAACTCTACTTCCCTTATAGGTGGTAGCCCTGAGACGTTCTTGAAAATGGCATTTGGAAATTGATCCAAAACAGCTAGAAAAATATTTTCCTCGAACACTTCTATTGATTCCAATGTCAATGCTTCCAATTATTAAGATATCGGTCCTACCATTGGTTCCAACAAGATCATTACACCTTTAATTACAATCCTCTCCCCTCTAAAGAGATGCTCGATGATATCCTTAGTCATGAAACTATCTTTTCTTATATAATAGTTGATTTGAGTTGTGAATATTGTCAACCAATCCATACCTAGGATTACATCATAGACATCCATATCCTACATCGATAAGTCCCATTTTAGATTAGGTACATAAATAGTTATATCACATTCTCTACACACAATGGCTTGACATTCTCTTTCACCAGGAGGAGTTTGCAGTTTCAAAATAGAAGGAATCATTTCCATTTTTAATTATAGAAAGTCAATATCACAAGATGAAATGAAGTAATATTCTTCCCAAGTATCAAACAACACTTGCACAAAGGTATAATTAAATAGAATCGTACCTTTCACGATAGATGGTCCAGCCTGATCATCGAGAATCATCTGCTCAGCTCCATACAATTGCTTCTTCACTATACTGTTCTCCTTGTTTCCTTTTGAGGTTTCCCAGGATGAGAAGTCATGGTATTTCTAGAATCACCATGGCTAGAACTACTATGTTGACGAGACAAATGATTTAGTCCTCGTCTAGTCAAAGAATATGATGGTTGCGATAGCTGAGAAGTGCCTCGAGCACCTGAACTTGTAGCAATGCGACAATAGCGCTGAATATGTCCCGTCATTTCACAATTATGACCTAATCTATGTTGTGTCACACAATCTCTCTTTATGTGGTGAATAGAACAAAATTGAAAACAACATGCTTTGCTCTGGGGTCGTGGAGGATGGAAATAGGTGTCCCTTTTCCTATTATTCCTGGTGGTTGAGTTCCCACCGTATCCTATAGGTATCATCATGCCTCTTCCCATAGATCCCGAGACATCACATTCAGACACAGTCGTTCTGTTCACCATCTCTGTATAGTCTGTAATACAATGTACTGCAATCTTTGATCGAATCACCTGTCAAAACCCTCATTCAAAGATGATTTCCTTCAAAGTGGAACTTGTCATGACTTCGGGTGAAAAGTGTACTATGTTCATGAACATAGCTGCATACTCTGTGACAGAGTGATTCTCTTGTTTTAGCCTAAATAATTACATCATTTCCTAGATCTTGAACCTTTGAGGATAGAATTGTTTGTTTATCAATTCCTCAAAATTTTCCCATGTAAGTTCTTCATCCAATTTATCATTCACCGCTACATCCCACCCCTTACGTGGAAGATCCTTGAGGAAATATGTCTCTATTTCGACCTTTAGATCTACTAGTGTGCCAATTAAGTCGAAGATATGAATCATCATACATTACCACACGTCCATATTCTTGGGTTGGGAATCACCCCAAAAATTAGGTGGCTTCTGCTTCATGAACTGGATGGTATGATCCACATGTGGTGGCTCATTCATCTGGTTCCCTGTGTCCACAACATGAAATGGTTAGAAAATACTTTGAACTAGATCTTGGTTCACACATGGTTTAGGTGAAACCACATTCTCCACACCTTCTTCAGGTTGGTTTCAACGACGCCTTCCAGATTCCATTTTCTAAACTAACAACAAAATCCATTAATCTCACTATCTAGAAACTATTGTCTTATCATTTCAAATTATTTCGCATCATCTATCACAACATTTTTTTTTACAAATAATCCATTTTCCCATGTTCAACTATTTTTGAAACCAGTAAACATGCTTTTGAAAATTAAACCAGTTTTAAAATAGGATAATCATTCACCTTTTCATAATCTTTCATTTGAAAACCAATTCCATACTTTTCAAAAATTATCATTTCTTGAAATGATGTATGAACTCCTAGTGGGAATTAATTCCTTTATAATGCATGTCATTCTCATCTAAATGGATAAACCCACAACAATGTGATTTTAAAAACCAAGAAGTGTCTCCAAATACTTATTTACCCAACTCAATGGTAACTTGATGTTTAGCATAAAAGGGTTTACTACGTCTTTTTATGCAATATATTTAATGTTCAGAGAATCCTACTCTTTTTTATGATTCCTAACCATGGAATAGACAAGAATGTATTTCATCTCCAAAACTAGGAACATCGATGAATACTTATTAGGAAAGGACCAAACAACCAGATACCATTTGTAAGGACCCGCCAATTCTCATTGTCTTGAGAGTACAATGAGTCATTACTAGACCTTAAGCGGCATCCCCAAATGCCAATGGCTAGAAATAAATGCATAAGAGTTACAAATACAAGTGTGGGACGATATACCCTTTAAGAAATAAACCAATAAATCTACCAACCATAACCATACATTCACTATACAATGAATCAACAAACGAATGACAACTCAACAACTTCATGCACTCAAAAACACATCAAAGTAATGAACAACAGAAGGATAACCAAGTATCACAATATAGAGTGGATAAACTAAACATGACTCTCCAAAGACCTCAAGGATCCATGATCCACATGCTCCAAGAACCAATATCACAGAACATCCCAACATCACGAGGTAGTGAGAAACACATGTGAAACATTACCCTTTCCCCAGTCTCGAAAGAGAGCATCTGCAAAAGCACCAAAGTGCCAAAGAAAGGGTGAGTATAAAACTCAGTAGGTTTTCTCCACTGACATCCCAACTCACACCACTAGGATAGATTAGTTAGAAACAATTATATAAAATGGATTATAAAAAACGATTTCTCAAAAGAAGTATATAACTAAATATAAACATGTTTCCAAAACAATTCATTACCAAAACCATACATGTGCAATTGAAACCAAATTTTCCTTCAATATATTTTTCAAGAAAAATAACCAATCAATCTTTACACCCATTTCCCAATATCCCTCTATCGGCATACTCAACCATTACTAAATCACATGATACCAACCATGCATGATACGTTATGGTAGTTCCATACTCCTGAGCAGTTTCTCATCAATCTACCAAGTTGTTACAAGGTTATTGTTTCCCATGTGCCATTAATCCTTTAGCACCAACCCTAAGGTCATATTTCAACCGAGCCCCGTATATGCAATTCCAAGGTGACATTAAACCTTTCTCACTATGAATAAAGTATTATTTAAACAAGCCCCATATATTCAATATGAAAACACAACACATATGCCCAATAGTCAAGCCAAAACACACCTTTCAATAAAAACACCTTTTTATTGAAATTGTTTTGGTCAAAACCATTTCAATGCCAAACCATTTCAAATCCAAAACATTTCAATGAAATTTCATTTTTATAGAAAACCATTTCAATTGAAAAACCATTTTTAATCAACCAAATAAAAATTCTAGAAAATATATAATTTAAACTCATCAATTCAAATTAAAATCCCTTTTGCACAACTATTCACCAAGACCATGCAATTTCAAAAAAACCATAAATCATCACAAATGAAAAATTTTACATGAATTTCACAATAAATAAACCAATTTGAATCTATTACAATCAATTTTGGAAACCATAGTTGAGAGGGAAGCCACCTACCTCGATATTTTTTATGAAACTTTAACAACAGAAGAAGAACGCACAAAGAAGCGGTTTGATTCACCAAGAGTGGCCTTAGATCTCTTATCCAAGAAAGATAAGGACTCAAAATTGAAATTTTTGGCATACAAAGACGTAGATATACCCACTATAGGTTCAGATCTGAGAAATAATGGAGATCTAGGAAGTAGATATAAGAAGATCTAAGAATTCATGACAAATCTGTAAAGAATGGTGACATACCACAAGAATCGGACTCGAAATCTCCATGTGAAGGCACCGAAATGGCTTCAACTCATATGAGGAGGGTTATAATGACATATAGGGAGAGTAATCTCATATTAGGGGAATTTTTTAGACAAATATAAATAAATAGAGCACAAACGAGTAAGCTCCTAGAAAATAGGATCTAGATATGACCTCTGTGCATGATTTAACCACATGGTTTGTGTCTGCCATGTATGGATCATGCAACCTTAATTTTGATCCGAAAACTCCTAAAAAACCCCAAATTCTTCCATAATTCACCTTTACCCCCTTTTATGGAAACATCCCAAATTTTGGAAACACCCCACTTTATGGAAACAACTCACTTTTAGGAAACACCCCACATTATGGAAACACCACACATTATAGAAACACCCCACTTTATGGAAACACTCTATTTTCTGAAAACTCTATATTTTATGGAAACCCAATAAAAGACACACCAATTAAAAAATCATGAGAAAAGGGTGTTATGTACCTGAAACCGAGGGTAACACACATCATGCTCTCTAATGGAACACTCCCTAATTGTCCAGTGACAACTAATAGTCCAGTACTAGAAACCTCTTTCTGGATCCCCTCGGAAATGTGATCTTGATTAACAACATTTTAGAATTTCAAAAACCTAATGATATTCCCAGGGGACTTAATTTCACACTTATTCCCATCTGGAAATCTTTTTGTAGTAGATTTATAGTCTTCCACCAAAGATGGAGAAAAACACTGTAAATATTTGAAACTTTCTACACAATATATTATTGACATGCTTCCTTGGATGAGATGCATAAACTCTAATGCCTTTTCTTTTCTTAGCATTTCTGGATAATATTGTTTCAATAAGATCTCCAAAAATTCATTCCATAATGTATCATCAGTCTATCCATATCATACCTGAAGGTCACACAAGTGCTTTACTGAACCCCATTGTATATAAGCATCCAACATGACCCCCTCTCAACCGAAGTTTCCAAATGGTCATGTATCATGTCTATAGATTTCATCCAAAATTAATCTCCCTCAGTTCCCCCCACTATAGTAATGTTTGGATGGTGTTGTCATTTAAAATACCTTGTTATCTCACACATGACCATACCATGTGTCTCTCTCCATGAATTAAATGAAAAAATAAAAGTTCTCTCAAAACTGTTCCCCTTATTCTTCCGCTTTCACCAATGTTGCCTCAATCTCCTTGATTGGATGTTGGTTCTAAACCATACCCCTTGGCATCTCCATCAAAAATCATCTTGGAGGAATATCTATATAAATCCAAACACGTGTCTTAGGTCTCATAACACAAAGATATAACATTTTTGTATGGGTATAAAATATCAAAAAATGTTTCCACATGTTCTTTCCCATTTTTCTTTGCATATTGTCAACACTGAGGACATATCACTACCCTTAACCATCATAATCCTAGGTTTTGGATAATAAGGGTAAATTAATTCTTATCAATTAAAATAATCATTAATTTATCACATTATCGAAAATTAATTAATTCAACTATTAAATAATTAATCATAAACATTTCATCAAACAAGGTTTTCATTAGATACCATATATTACCATTTTTCCTCACTATTTCATTCTCACTATATGGAAAAATAGTTCCTGTTCAACATCTAACCCATAAACCGTTTTCCTACGAGTTCCTAGAATGATGCATGTCACAAAAACCCTGAGTTCCTAGAATAATAAATACGGACTCAGGTATCATTCCCCTTTAGGCCACAAATCAAAATTCGACAATTTTTTTTTCAAAACAAGTATTACATCACACCATAAGTGAGTCACTCAAGGTGAAATAATATACAACTATAACAAAAAATGACATTCACAACAATCCCACCCTGAGTACTCATATTTCACCCCATACATGGTTTTTCAACTCCCACGCATGATCTAATTACCAAGCCTTGACTCTTCCTAGTCTCATGTCAACATTTACTCAAAACATTTAGACAAAAGAGGAAGAAAAAAAAATAAAAATCCTCTGATACCGTATTGTGACATCCCAATCTAGGAGCCACAAAATGGTTCCCCAATTCTGTTGACCACATGCCCTCAAACGCGCCTCCCTATACGCCAAAGGGTACCAACTAATAGTGAGTGTCCGATAAGTCATTATTGGGGTGATAATACCCCCTTTTCTCAAAATAAAACACAAATGGAAGAAAACAACAATAACTAAGTTCCAAATCGAATAAATATACAGAACAATACCGTGGTATATGATATTGGAAATCTAGAAAATAAAATACTCAACAAAATGGTAAAACAAGCTAAAAAAATATATTGTCAGGTGTCTACAACGAAACTAAAAGTAAAGATACAATGACTCTAATGTAGGTCCCGAACCACGTATTGTTACCTCTCCCATGCTTCAATCCCAAACATAAACCTATCCCATGTCCTTTTTCATTTCATGTCCTGCCACAATGAATTCTACTCCAGTTATGATCAGGAGGACCAAATAGAGTGTGTGTACAACTCAGTAGGCCACCGCCAAAAGTGTATAAACCAAGTCCAGTCCAAAGACAATGCATGCAGTTCTATGAAGCAATTTTTACAATGCGTAATTAAAAAATTATCACATTTTCATTTAACCATTAATAATCACCTTAGGAACTATTTCAAATCATGTTTCCCATTTTATCCATCATTCATTGTTATCATTCATTTGGTGTTTATCATCAAGTCAAGAAACACGATCTCTTTGAATCGTCATTCATTTTTATCATTCATTTGGGGTTGGTTTCCATGCCTAACACTCTAAAATCGCATTGAGTGTAATTATTCATTCCAATCACTCATTATCTCATTCATTATAGGGCGTCATTCCTAGAACCCCATAAACTTTTGATTGGAAAAATATTGGGGAGGAACACCATGTCCTTGTCCTGAATTCTAATCGGTCTAGAATGACATGTCCATCACCACAAAAATATCATCCATATAATCATTCATTAATTGAAATTACTTTTTTACAAAATTACATTTCTAATCTTATGATTAGTTAAACATTTTATAGGCTATTAATTAACTAAATAATAATCTAAGAACGTAATCCATTAATTTATTAATCAATTAATTAATCAATCAAAAAAAATCTCATTCTATAATTAGTTCTTCACAATTAATTACTTATATCAAACCTCAAAATTTCATAATTAATTCTCATAATTTATTATCTTTTATCAAAATCATGTTACATAGTTAATTATCACAATTAATTACTTTTGTCAATCTCATGGCACATAATTAATTCTCAAAATTAATAATCATTTCTCAGCATCATGTCTCATAATTAATTTCCACAATTAATTATCTTTCATAGACAAAAATTATTTCATAATTAATCCCCCCAATTAATAATCTTATTCCAATCACTTAAATATCTCAATTAAAATATCACAAACCATACGAAATCTTGAAAATATCTATTTGGGAAACCCCTTATTGTTTTTTCCATGATTTAATTTTCTTTTAAACAGAAAAATATCAATTCAATTTCACTTTCATAATTAATCCAATTTAGGAAATAAATTATCAAAGAAAACTAGAAAATCAGAAAATAACATATAAATATAAAAATAATGACTATGTGAGTTATATTTATACAACCTACCTTGGTTTATTGATGGATGTTATCCCAATGGAGTTCCCTAAAATCTGAGTGGCACAATGTCATCGATAATGCTTCAGATCTAAATCCCTAAACCAAAATTAATATCACATGAATCATTATCATGAAAATCTAGATCTAGATCCATGATCTATGATCTAGATATCAATACATAAGTTATATGAAAATAAATAGGGGATGTCATCAACAAAAAGATCTGAAAAAGATAAGATAAAGTATGGGAGAAACATTTGGAAGAAATATTTATACTAGAATAAGAATGGATATTCGATCATGGATTTCAATTTTGATGAATGGTTTTTGGATTGCCATGGAATCCTTTGGGAATGCTCTGAGATCACCAAATAATTGTCAAGACCGAGCCAAGTTTGAATTAAAGAGTTTTCAGAAGTATAGGTTTTATTAAAACCTATTTTCTAATTAATTATAATTGCAAACAAAGTTTTACATAGAAGGCCACATAGTTAGGACAAACCACGTGACAACCATGTGGTATTCTAATTTCTACATAGCTCGATGTCACACAATTTGGAAAATTGTGAGCGAACTAGGCCGACCTCCACTTTCTGCATTGTTAGCTTGTGATATGTCTGGCCAAAACATGTGCAAACCGTACAAAGCCCAATGTATTCCCACGTTCCATTAAAACATCACCCATACACACCACAGGTCATACCCCACCCCAAAGGTATTTAATAACTACAAATGAACCTAAAAACATGCATGATATTATCCAAAAGAGTCCATGATCCTACATAAATAATGACAGATATTTCAATCATTATATTCACTTAAAAATTGTTTTATAAACACTTAAGGAAATTTTAATGACCTATGACGAGTAAGGTTATTTTATTTTAAGTAAATTTATTTTATGTATGCATATTTGAATTATTTTGGATTATAATTGAGAAAGGTGAGTATATTAAAAGTGTTTTAAAAAATTGGAAATAGTATGTTATGTGACGTTGTGGGGAGTGAACCCATAAGTTATAAGGAAACTTATTTCCATATGAGTTATAAATAGAAACAAAATTTTAGGTTTTTTATTATTCTCTATGAAGTATCGTGAATGAACAACCATAAAATTATTATTTTCAAAGGATAATTCCCCAAAATATATTAAATTATAATTATTTTGAGAAATTTAAGTTTTTCTAAATTATTTATTTATTACCATTATGATAGGATAATCAATTTTATGTGAGTAATATTATTACAAGGAAATGTTTTTGAATGAATTTATTAATTGTTTTTAAACCCCTTAAAGGGAATTTTAAATGATCACCCTAATTTTTTAATTTTTTTAATTTTTTTAGAATTATTAGTGATGTATTTTTCTATGTGGTGGCATCACACTAAAGATTCTTTTTTTACATTTAATTTCATTTTATATACATTTTTTAAAATTTAATAATAGTTTATAATCCTCTAGAAACAAGACCAGTAAAGGTTATAGGAAATGTAACTGTCGGGGGTATTTTTATTTATATTTTTTTAATAATATTCACTTTTTTTATATACATTGTGTCTGGAAGTGCGAGCTCATAGTGTTATACACATTTTTCAACCCTTTATGTTCTTTTCATTTTGTTTCCCATCAAAAATTTATTTTAAATAATGATGGATCACAGGTTAGTATAAAAATAATTATTATTATATTGTACATTAAAATTTTAAATGAATATAATAATTCATCACTATATTTTTTTTAATAATTATGATTTTACATGTCATAATGTTAGAATATTTTAGGTTAACAATAATTATGATATTTAATGATGGATTTTCCCTACTATTGTTTATGGTGATAACAAAAATAATAATTTTTCATGTTGAATAATGATAATATTGGACCATAGTTTCATTAGTTAAATTTATATTTTTATAAATTATATTACAATATATAGAATTATAATCTGTAACATCCCAGGTAATTAAAGAATAAATAATTTTCATATTTATTAATATTTATGAATTAAATATTAATTTTAATTAAAAGGGGTTTCTACGTTCGATAGCGTACTCGGTACGCAACGATGAGTTTCTTTGAAAACTTACGTTGCACACAAGTAATAAAATATTATTATTTTAAATGTTAGTTAACGAGTAGCCATTGTACTGGAGAGAATGGATAGAAATAACTAAAATATGATTATATATGTTTTTAAATGTTTTTACATTTACCCAATAAAAGATAAAGGCTTAAAATACGGAAAGAGTTCAATTTTTACCCTAATTTTCACGAAAGGTCCACTTATCACCTTTTGACGGAGAACCGTCATTAAATATAGTTTTGATCGATCTTATAAATTCTATTGGACCAAATATAACTCTTATTTAGAATAGGGACATCAAAATTTACTTTGTGTAAATTTTTGGTACCTTTTTGATAAAGTTCATTTTTTTAATGAATAGTGTAAAATGTTGTATTTTAATTCAAAACCTCTTTTTAATCTAATTTATTTATATGATTAGATTATCTTTTGAATTGTCTTTAAAGTGATATTAGAAAATATGTTTACCATTAAATCCAATAGTGGTCGTTGGAATTAATTTCACTTTGAAATCGGACTTAAACTAGTGTCAATCTTTTGATACTTATTGTTTCATAAAAACACGCTATTTGCTCTGACAGCGGGAATTAATTATTAAATTAATTATTAAATTAATTAATGTGACTTATATGTTTTGAATTTTTTAAAATAGACTTCATTTTTGAATTCGTAATATCAAATATATCTTAGGGTGAATTTTTGGTAATTTTCTGAAAAACTTCAATTTTTGATGAATAGTGAAACCACTAAGTGGTACTTATAAAGACTGATTTTCCGTTAAAATGAAATTTTGCCATAATTGTGTTTTGAATTTCAAAAATCCGACATACATGGTTTTCATTAAGAAGTAAAATGTGGTTCAATAATATTATAATAATTTTTTGGTGAATAGTAACTTATTAAGTTCTTAATCGCGATTAGTGGTAATTAGTGTAGTTTAAGGTAAAAATAATGTTTTAATAATATGAAATGAACTTGACACATGTCCTACCCTCATTTTTTGTGTCATGGCTGACCAAGACAAGCCATGGGTCAACTTGGGGACCCCATGGAGACACTTTGGTTGGGAAATGACATAAATAACTTTTTATTTAATGTAAAAGTAAAAATGACACAAACATAATATGTTTTACAAAAACAATTTTTACATGGGGTTATAAAGATTGGATTTTTGATTATAAATAGTAATTGGAAATATAAAAAGATTTCCTACATCATAGTATTTTTTTTATAATTTTTAGACACTAAATATATTAAATTATTTATGACATAATAATGATGCAGCGATGACATCATTATTTGACGATTTAAATAAAATGGAAAGATAATGTAAACTCTATGAACTACACATGTCCAAAACCAATTGGATGAGTGGATTTAGAACCCTTATCACCTTATCCACGAATTATATCAATGTGGGACCTTTTAAAACCGAAACACATTTTCAAATAAAGTAATATTTCTTTACTTTCCAAAAGTGCCCCTCCTCTCCTCTTATAAAAGATCCCCACCTCTACCTCATTTCACACACTCCTCAAGCCTTTGTCTCGGCCAAACCCTGCCCAATTACTCTCTCCACATCCATCTCCTCATCCTAGAGGATTCCCTTTGGGCATACTCCTTTCAAAGGAAGCCTTTAGTCTCAAATCAAAAGGAGTTACACTTTTAAAGGTAATTCATTCTCTCTTGTTCATTTGTTTTATTTTGCTTCTCCAACCCTCTAAACTCTTTTTATTTACTTATTTTGTAACAAAAACAGTATATTGAATATAATAGGATGTTTTTATAAGATTTATTCGAGCTACACTCTCACAAAACTACATCAAATGGTTAAATAACATACGGTTTCCGTGGATGGCGAAATTCTGCCTCCCGAAACGATGATTGTTCAATACTCATTTAACACCTTCAAAGGTGGCCATTATGATGTCACTATTTTTATATATGATATATAATATGTTTATGTTTTCTTTAAGATTCTGTATTTTTCATTTTGGTCATACCTTTATGGTTTCCATTATGGGTAAACACGATATCTTCATTTAAGGAAGTGCGGACTACCGCCCCCTCAAAGTGATGTGATTCGTTAATGCCATATGTGGGACGTGTAAAGGATGGATTTAAAGTTATTATATATGATGTTATACTGGAATTATAATATACCTCTATATCATTATTATTTCTTTCCATTAAAGTATGAGATAGAAATGAAAGTAGCGTTCATGCGTATGTACGGCTTACCGTCTCCATGAACGGTGCATTTTATTTCTTATCCCCAAATGTAATGTACTATTAAAAGTACATGTATATAATGGATATATATAATTAATGATATATCTAAATTATGAATATAATTCTGGAATTAAAATATACATACCTCTCATTTAGTTTTAATTCCATTAATATGACAAAGAAATGAAAGTAGTGTTCATGCGTACGTACGGCTTACCGTCTCCATGAACGGTGCATTTCATTTCTTACCTCTAAATGATTATGTAATATTATAAATACATGTATATTCTGGATATATATGATATATATGATATCCAAATCAGGAATTTCATTCTGGATATAAAGAACTTTTGACCACACGAACAACATGTAATTGTAAGAAGTCAACTTTCGACTTAAGAACCAAATATTGACAAAACAAACATTATTAACTTAAATGGTTACATAATGTTTATAACATGGAAATAAGTGATATAAAAGGAATAATGAACTTTAAAAAGGTTCTTAATCAAGTATAAATTAACTCAAGTTTATTATTCAGGACGTTAAAAAACGATCGAGTCAAGTCGGACCCGAGGTAAGGGACTTCGTCTCAATCTCCTTTCATTGAGGCATATTTCATTTTATACACAACTTTCTTTTATACAGTGTATAAAACCCTTTGACTTTTACTTTTATACAAAAGGAATCTTTTTCTACGAAGCGTTTTACTAAACGACAAAAAGGAATGTTTTTTTAACGTACGCGGTTACAATGACTTTTTCCGCCGCCGCGAGTATTATTTGGTCTTTGGCTTCCTCAACAAGCCGTAATGTTTTTAAAATAAAATAAATACCATATACTCTTTTATGTATTTTGGTATTGAAAATGGTTTTGATAAAGGATTCTATTATGTCAATATATTTATGATATATTGTGATTGAAATGTGGAAATGTTATCTTTCCTTTATATTGGTTTTATTTTTTATGATTTTATACTGTTACTTGGACATTTTAACGGGTGGTTACGTTATAAACCATATGACGGGTGGTGCCGTGAATACCAGGATGGGTGGTTACGTTATAACCTCCAATGCATTGGGTATGGAAGTCGGCCGTATGGATATTCCATTAAGTATGTATGGAAATTGGCCGTATGGCTATTCCATTAAGTGATATGTGTGGAAGTCGACCGTATGGTTATTCCACTTAAGTATGTTTATGTCCCAAGTTACCTTTATATATGTTATGTGTTATTTTTATGGATTTTATGGTAATCCTTTGGTTACAAAAAGGTAAGTAATGATACTTTATTCAGTGAAGAGTTTTTACTACTTCATGAAGGTGAAGGTATTACTTTGATAGAGTATATATGGTTTATTTGATGTTTGAAAAACTAACAGTTTTCATTCTTTCTGTATCCCTTACTGAGCTTTTTATGCTCACCCCAAGTTTTTTTTGAAATGTTTTCACAGGACTTAATGTGGAATAAGGTCAAGGATGGGATCAAGGGAATGTCATCCTATATAAAACATGGAACTAGACACGTTTCTTTTTAAGAGTTTTTTTATTATGGAAACATAGTAGAAGTGACTACTTTGTAATCTTTTGAGATGTAATAGTTATGTTATAATTCTCTAAAACTCTAAACCTGAAAAGATCCTCAACGTGTAATCTTGTGATAACTCAAGATTAAGTAAGGTTTAAGGCTGGGGCCTTATATAATCAATGATAATTCTTTAAAATATTTAAAAATAATGTATTTGTACTGTGTGGTGCTATCACACCTGCATTATAACAATAGATCCTATTAGAACACTCCATTTAAGCTTGCTTTGGAGGGAGTAGTACTTGGATGGGTGTCCTGCATGGATGTACTAATGTTGCACCATTTTTTGCGTACATTTCAAATTTTATTCATGTATAGTAACAATTATTATGATATTTTACATTATCTTTTTTACTGAATATAATATTTCTTTAATACATAGAATTTTAGTAATAATTTTAATATTTCACATTATATTGTATCAAAATTTAATGTCATAAACTATTGAAATGTTTCATGTTATAGTGTAACAACTATATTTTAGTGTTATAACAAATAAAAATAATTTTTCATGTTCAATAGATATAATTTTTCCAAATAATAACATTATCAAATTTTATAATAATGAATGTTTCATGGGTGACCACATATGAAGTTTTCATGTTTCACCCTTTTCTCTTTTTCTCATTGTATTTTCCCAAAATAAATATGTTTAAAATAAAATCGGATCACATGTCAGTATAACAATAATAATTATGATATTCTATGTAAAATTTTAAAATGAATATAACATTTCATGTTTACAAAGAATTTTTGTAATTATTATAATACTTCATGTCCTAATTTTACCATAATTTATTTTAACAATAATTATAACATTTGATGACATACCGTAACAACAGTGATATAAGATTATAAAATAAATATTAAATTTTCATGCTGAATAATAATATTATTAGATGATAGTTTCATTAATTAATGTAATTTTTTTATAATGATTAAATTGAAATATATAGTTTATGATTTATTGATAGTTCAATCAAATATTAAAAAAAATGATGATGTAATATTGGATGGGATCACACCAGCATTAATTCTCCAAATCCTACTAGAACACTCTAGTTAAGCCTGTTTGGGTGAGAGTTTTACTAGGATGGGTAACAACCTGGGAAGTACTTATGTTGAACCCTTTATTATCTACATTTCAAATTATATTACAATAAAATAATGATTATAATTATTTTTTACATAATTTGTTTTATTAAATATAATATATCTTATATAAATATATTTTTTGTTATAATTATAATATTTAATTTCATAATATTACAATATTTAGTGATAAAAATGATTACAATTTATCATGTTATATTGTAAAAACAATAGTTTACTATTAAAACAAATATTAATTTTTCATGTTCAACATTTAATTTTTTTTGAGATAATAACATCATAAAAATTCATAAATATTATTTTTGCATGGGAGACCTCCTCAGAAGTTCTCCTGTTTAACACTTTTTTATTTTTCCCATTGTTTTTTCTAAAACAATTTAATTTTAAATAACAAATGGTCACATGTCGGTATAATAATAAAAATTATGATATTGCGCATAAAGTTTCAAAATGAATATAATATTTCATTTTTACATATAATTTTTGTAATAATTATAATGTTTCATGAAGTAATGTTACCATATTTCATGTTAAAAATAATTATAATATTTCATGACATATTGTAACTACTACAGTTTAGTGTCATTAAAGATATAATAATATTTCCTATTTAATAATTATAATATTGGATGAAGGTTTCATGAGTTAATGTTATTGGATAATAGTTTATCAAATAAATAATGTATTTGTACTCATGTTACCCCTTTTTGTGTGTTCATTTCAAATATCATGCCAATATTATTATGATTATTAAGATATTATAAGTTAATTTTTTTACTGAATATAATATTTCTTGATCACGATGCAATTTAGTAATATTTATAATATTTAATTTTATAATGAAATAATATTTCATGTTAAGGATGATTGAAATATTTCATGTTATATTGTAACTAATTCAGTTTAGTGTTATAAAAAAATTCATGTTCAATAAATATAATTTCTCAAGACGGTTACATTATGGAATTTCATAATAATGAATGTTGCATGGGTGACCTCCTGGGAATTGCTCGTGTTTCATCCATTTCTTCTTTTCTCATTGCATTTTCCAAAAAAATTACTTTTTAAATAACAATGGATTACTTTTAATTCAAATAATAATCATTATCGTATTGTATTTGAACATTTTAAATGAATATAACATTTTAGGATTACGTAGATATTTTGTAATAACTTTAATATCTGAGGTTATAATTATACCATATTTCATGTAAACAATAATTATAATATTTCATGATGTATTATAATAACAATGTTTGAGGATTATAATAGAAATAATAATTTTTCATGTAGAATAATTATAATATTGGATGATGGTTTCATCAGTTAATGTTAATTTCATTAATGTAATTAAATACAAATATATAGATTCAGTTACATTCAGAGTTCATTAAAATATTTAAAAATAATATTTCTGTACTATTCGATCTGATGACATCATCATTACTTCACAAAATCCCACTATAACTATGTTTTTAATCAATATTGGGTTAGAGTATTACTATGATAGGTGACCTCTAAGGAATTACTCATGTTGCACCAATTTTTATGTACATTTCAAATTTCATACCTGTAAAATAAAAATTTTAATGATATTTTAGTTAATATTTTTTACTAAATATAATATTTCATTATTATATAGTATTTAAAAATAATTATAATATTTCATGTTATAATTTAAAAATATAACTTGTTTACAATAATACTAATATTTCCTGTTATATTGTAACAAATATGGTATAGTTTTATTAAAAAAAATTAATTTTTCACCTTCAATAATTATAATTATTCAAAATCATCACATTATAGAATTTCATAATAATGAGTGTTGCATGGGTAACCTCCTAAGATGTGCTTCTGTTTCACCATCTTCTATTTTTTCTCATTGTATTTTCTAATAAATATACATAAAATTATCCTAGGGTCACATGATAGTATAAACTTAATAATTATGATATTGTATGTAACTTTTTAATTGAATATGATATTTAATATTTACATATAATTATTGTAATAATTATATTTTTTCATATCATAATATAACTATATTTCATTTTAACAACAATTATAATTTTTTATAACATATTGTCAAAATTACAGTTTAGTGTTAAAATATAAATTATAATTTTTCAGGTGAAATATTAATAATATTGGATTATAGTGTTTGATATGGAGGAATGGAACCAACTAATTTGTACATTATTAATTAATAAATACCTTATCACATTATGATTGTTCTTCTATATGAAAATGAATTTGATAATGTCCAAAAGAAAATTTGTTGCACTAAAAGGTCATAGTGTATCCCTACAGTGACGAGAACCCATAGGTCCCATAACACTGTTCCTGAATATATGTTTTATGGGTGGATGATGTTTGTTGATGGACACACATAGTACATTCCATTAGGGGCGATGACTCATAAAACTATGAGGCACCTTCTTATGGTGTGTGCCCTTGGTAATATCCCAGATGATATTTTGAGAATGAGACACTCCTGTAAGAAATCCACTTTTCATAGTGTCATTGGATGTTCCTATTTTTTGATGTGTGTATTCATCCTTAGGCATTAATATATATATTAATTGGTATTACAACTCACACACTAATATGTATTGATCAAATATGTAATGACACACTATTCACAAAAAGTTAAGATAGGTTGGGTGCATCACGAGTAATATTTCATTAATAGATAATGCGTGAAAGGAATTGTCCCTTATATTCTATAATGGAAGCATATATATCTGGTCCTTCTATGGAATTAAAATAGCATAAATAAATATATCTCCATGGTGAGGAATGTGAAAGATCAATTTCGGAAAGTCAATGAAATAATAATCGAGCAGATGTGTTGATGGCACTAGTATGCAGCCCACAAGATTCAAGATATCATGACAAAGATATGACATTAAACAATATGTGTTCATATTATGTGACAAAAAATTTTAGTGTTATCTTCTTTCTCTATTTGTGCCTTGGCATGTTAGTAGACACTAACGTTGGAATTTACGCAGACTACACCTAATGCCATAGAGAAAGAGGCATACATGGAAAAACTATAATTGTGTCCAAGTATCTTAGATAAATATTAGTTTAACAAGTTGAAAAATGATTATTCCCGATTTTGGTTTAATATTTAATTAAGGATGCATGATAACATTTATTTCGATGGTATTTATTTGAGATAATATATTTTTGGAGAAATAATATATTTATTAGCTAGTATTGTAGTGATATTTAATTTAGAAATATATGTCCATTATTAAAGGTTAAATAAATGTGGTGGAGGAATAAAAGAAAATGAAAAAAAAATTGGTACCCACCAATGGTATTAAAATACACACCGTGTAATTTTTATAGGGATTTCTGAGAAGTAATATTATTTATTAAATTGAAAAATATTAGCTCTAATTCGATGGGCGCATGTCATGTAATAATAATAATCAACTATTATTATTAGACATGGGGTCTTACTATAAATTAAATAAAATGAATAAATTCTTTCAGGTAATTAATTCATCTTATTATTTTAAGTATTTTAAATAAAAATTATGTAATTCTCATTAGCCCATCCATTTTTGAGTTTTTTGTATAACAGATCTAGTGAAATAATTCAAGAAAAGAAATAATTATTTTCGTCCTAGAATGATCTCAAGCTACGAGAGAGATCCTCCTCCATAGGATCAAGGAGAGCACTTTGCAAGCAACTGTCAAGGTGCTCGAAGTTGGAAATTGAAAGTGAAGGGTCTTCCACGCTAGCACCTAGAGATCCCTTTAGCGATTTCCATTGATACATGGTGCATGTATGGATCACTGCTAGAGTAATCCTACTCTTGGATTCATTGACGCAAAAACAGATCACATCATATCGTGATTGGAAACATCGACGGAGAGAGAATTCCATCAACATAATTCTCTTCTTTTAATTATATTAATTATAACCAGCTTATGATGATCCTATTTATGGTTCTAGGACTCCCTCACATTCATTCATTCTTCGTTCAATTCTGATGATCTGGTGTTTTATTTTCATGAGGGATCTCGGATTGATCGTTGTTAATGGAAAAAATTGATGTTCGGTTCACCAAAAAAAGGCGATTCCTCTGTGCCCAGAACCTACAAGTAGTATCAGAGAGGTCATATCACTGATTATAATTATTTAGTTTCTTGATGGTGATTTACACTTTTAATAACTTAGTTGTTTCAATTCAATTTAATCATTCTATAAATCTTAATCTTGAGATCTATTTCTCATCTTCCTTTTCATGTTCTCCATACAGAAACTATTTTTCATTAAATTTTGATTAAATTAAAACTAGTGAATCTCACAGGGGTTTCTAAACGTTTCTAATTGTACAACACTAGAACACATGATGTGTCTTTAGAAGTACTCATCGTGAAGACAAGATTCAATGCAACAGACAGGTCTGCAAAATCAGGGCGTGTGTTCGAGTCTTTCCTAGTCATAAATTACTTCATGTGTTGATCAGGAATAGGTGGAAAATGGTTTCAAGATTACACACCACGGGGTCCACTGGAAACGATGTGTAGTACCTTTGGGTTTGTGTTGTACCGTGTTCCCCATACATGGCTTTCCTAGCTGGAAATTGTTTACCATGGATACTACACTACCAGTGTCCCACTGAATAACCCATGTACTATGATGATTTTTGTTTTACATCTACACACCATGTCCCTAGGAATGTACTTCGTACGGATAGTGAAAAAAATTATATGGTGTGTAGTAGTAACTACACGCAGTGTATTCATCAAAATTACGCAGATTTACTAAAATTTATTATTATATTATACAAACCCTTGAGACGTGTACAATAGTGTGTGAGTAAGGCTGAGGCACAACACGTGATAGGTGTTATATATATGTGTATTTAATTTAACATATGTGCAATGTTCTGTTATACTCAATGGGTAGTTTTGAATGGGAATTCACTGGGATGCATCCTAGGTACATGCTACAAACAAAGAAAATTTAAAATGAATTTATTTGTTGAAAATTATGAAGGATGATAATCTCTTGGAAATTTAGAAGAGGGTTTATGATAAAAGGATTGATTAATTAAAGATAATTAATTACTTTGAGCATGATTTATATTAAACAATAAATATTAAAGAATTTAATGCTAGTTTTATTTATGCGTAAATATCGTTTGCATGAATAGATGATCATGAGATACATGAAGACCATTGTATGTGAATGGTTTCTTTTAATTTATTATTTGTAATTAATTTTTTTTGTCTTGCGAGGATTATCCTAATTAATATGTAGGGAACGTGATCCCATCATTCTTTTATGTAAAACCCCATTTAACCCCTCACCTATGTGTGAGATAAAATCATTTGTAATGGATGGAGCTCCGAAGCTAGTGGAGGACATTCAAGTTTGGAGAAAAGATGAAACCAATCCAAGGACATACCAAGGTGGAAAGGTGGAAAGATGTAAACATGAACCCCAAAGGATCACCCTATTTTACCTTATGTCTTGGGTTAGTTTATCAACCAAAAGATAAAATAACAAAAAGAACAGGGTTATGATCATCCCATTTATTTTATATCTATCAGTTTCATTGTTTATTTATTTTGGGTGAGTTTTCACGATCACCCAATTAATGAAATAAACAATCAAGACAGATGGAACTAAAATAAGACTAGATTGTGCATAAAATATTATCTTAAAGATGGTTAATCACTTATGTATATCGCATAGAATATTAACAATCCTATAGGAAAGATAATAAAATTTAAATTTATGAATATGGATAAAATCCCTCAATGAAATATTATGTCGATATTGGCTTCCATGCTCTTCGATAGATTCAAACCATAGTTCAATGTGCTTGACCAACCCTACATGGGGGGAATTCAATTATTGGGGAATTCTAAATTAGGGTTTTGGGTTTACATGACTTTTCCCACATAAATGTATGACCTCTACAGCAGGACATGGTGTGACCAATAGGCAATGGTTGTGGAAATCCAAAATAAATAGATTTCAGGATTGGGGACTGATCAAGGAGCTGCATGTTAATGTAGTTGGAATTTGGAATGCCTACCTAAAACCATTTAAGTTTCCTAATCAACCCTATTTGGGGTAATGAGAAGGATAATATGGATCATTGACACTAGAATATTCAGAAAGTAGAATATTATGAAGTCAATGATGAGGGCTATTGGATGTCGATAAAATATTGAGAGATTAATAAGTATTAAATTATTTACTTGTCTCGGTTTTATCATGATAAAGTACTAAACCATTCCTCATATTAATTTATTGAAAATTAATAAAAATGACATCAAAAATATCATTTAGAAACATACTCAATAAGTTATACCTACTCACTTTCAGTAATTTCTAGAAACAGAAGTGGTGTTTACGCGTCATCTTACGTAAGGAGTGGAAATTATATGTGATATAAGAGCATGTTTTGGATGCACATAGAAAACAAGCACGTGATGAGGAACTGTCACCCTATATGAAATATTTGGATGATTCCATAGATGTACAATGATTCATGATATCAGCAACGTATAATGTGCTCTTGTTGCAACATGAAACCAAGGAAGTGAATAAATGATGTCACACCTAAATGATATCGATCATGAAAAGGTGAGACATGAGATATATGATATATCCAATGCAGTGTTCACAACTATGCTTGAATAGTCTGCAACATCTAGGCCTCACATATTTATGCTTATTGGATACACTGAACGTCAAGATATCTCAGGGATTAAGTTCCCGGATGATTTGTGTACATATCACATCCTATCATCAATGCCCACAACTTTACATATCATAATTTTCAACAACAACATGAGCAATAATGATATGATTCTATTGGAACTTCGGAACTTAAATCTCCAGGTAGATAAGGATATGTGTTGTGACATACCCATAGTCATTATGGTGAAAATAAAAAGGAAGGACAAGGCAAAGGGGCTAAGGATTCATAAACGATCTGAAGCCTGTGAACTATAACTCTTCAAATGGGGAAGATCGTGAGGAAGGGCATAGAATGAAAGGGGTTATTTTTTTCAAATGGAAAGAAAGTCCATTGGAAGTGGAACTTCTCTCAGAAGCGTGGGGATGCTAAAGGTGAATTCAATATCAAGTGTAATCATTCAATTTATACACAATGGGTATTAGATACAGCTAGTGGGGCTCACATATTTACATAATTTCTTTATCCAAGTAGATTCATATAGATTTTCAATGTATAGGTGGATCTTCAAGCTACCAATGGCGCGAGGCAAGCTACATTGGCCATTACTGATTACTACCTCTCATTTCCATTTAGAATGAATTTGGTTTTACATAACTTTTATTATGTTCCTAGTGTGTCCAAGACATAATTTTTGTATCTTGTTTGGATATGGATTGATTTATTTTTCATATGTAGGAATAAGGGTCTTTTCATTTATAAGAAAAAAATTGTTTTTGGTATGTCACATTTAATTAATGGTTAGTGTGTATTAAATTACGAAAACCAGGTGTTTGAAATTGAAAATGAAACAAATTTACATGCCTCATACAACACCCAGTTGTGGCATCACCGTCATGGTCATGTAAAAGTGAAGAGCTTGACAAAGATCTGCAAGGATGGTTATTTAGACTCTTGTCAGCTGAAACCCATTGATATATTTCACAATTGTTTGCCTTGTAAAATGACTAATCCTCCTTTTAGTGGATTGGGTGAAAGTGACATAGAGCTTATAGGATTTAAGAACAAGGATGTATGTGGACCATTTCCAGTTGATTCTAGTGTTGGATATTTTTATTTCATTACTTATAATGATGATTTGTGTAGATATGTCTATATATATTTAATTAGGTATATGTTAGACGACATAGAGAAATTTAAGGAATTCATGAATGAAGTAAAGAATCAGCTTGGTAAAAATATAATGAAGATTCGATCGTATAGAGGTGGAGAATATCTGAAACAAGAGTTTATCGATCTTCTTTGGGTTTCTGGAATTCTATCTCAGCTCACTCATCCTTATACACCACAGGGGAATGGTGTTAGTTAAAGTAGTAATTGGACCTTATTGGACATAATGAGGTCGATTAATAGTCAGGCTGATTATCAATTATCCTTTTGGGGATATGCATTACAAAATGAAGCATATAGATTAAACATAGTACCAACATAGGTGGAAAATTAAATTCTCTCACTATTTTGGAAGGGAAAGAAACCCTTTTTTCTACATATGCATGTATGGGGATGCGAGGAATTTGTTATGGAATTCTCAGGAAACAAACTAGCACCTCAAGGCACTAGGTCTATCATTATAGGATATACCAATGAAATCAATGGATATTACCTATATAAACCTTCATAAAAGAATGTGATTGTCACAAATAAAATCCATTTTTATTGAGATGGAGCACATACTCAAAAAGGATAGTGGGAGAACGATTGAATTTGAAGAATTTGATGCTCAAGATACACAGGAGTTGGTAAAGGAACATGTCTCACAGGTGCCCGTGGAAGTGGATACAGAAACACTAGTACTTCTAGGGAGCCCAAGAGAGGTAATGGAACTAGATATATTTGATTTCCTAGTCACCAAGGATGGTGTATCATTATTGTTGGAAACTTAGGAACCACTATCCTACATGGTAATAGTAGAAAGATCAAATGATTCAAAATGGGTAGAAGCTATGAATTCTAAGATGGTTTCCATGTATCAGAACCATGTCTAGGTTCTTGTTGATGAGTCGGTTGATGTAAATATTACTGGATGAAAATGGGTATTCAAGAGAAATATGGACAATGAAGATCAAGCTAGAACCTATAAATCAAGGATGGTGGCTAAAGGATTCAGACTACGTCATGGAATTTACTATGACGAAACCATCTCTCCAGTTGACATGTTAAAATCCATAAGAATCATAAATTCCATAGAAGCTTACCTTGAATGCGATATTTTTCAAATGAATGTCTAAATAGCATTCCATAATGGGAATATTTAGGAATATATCTATATGACACAACGAGAAGGGTGTGTGACACCAGGTGAAGCCAAATGGGTTTTCAAGATGCTGAAATCCATGTATGGATTAAAGAAAGAGTCCAGGTCATGGAACATTTGATTTGATGAATCCATAGAAGAATTTGGTGTCATTAAGAACAAATGTGATACATTTGTTTATAAAAAATTTAATGGGAATGCAGTCATTATCCTAGTAGTATATATTGATGACATATTACATATTGAAAATGATATTCATGTTATACATTCAGTTGATGACTGGTTGAACATGTTTTTCTCCATGAAGGACTTGGGTGAAGTAGCCTACATTTTGGGGATCAAGATCATTCAAGATAGATTCGGGAGGCTATTTGGACTATGTCAGAATACACACATTGATCAAATATTATTGAGATTTAGTATAGAACAATCCATAAAGGGATAAGTTCCAGTGTCACATGGCCTACATAATTCTATGAAAATGTTTCCTCAGAAACAACAGGTGAATGATAGAATGTATAAGATCTCAAATGCATCATCTATATGATCTATCATATATACCATGTTATGTACTAGTCTTGTTGAGGCCTATGCATTGATCATGTTAGGAAAATATCAATCATATCCATGAGAACATCATTGGTCTGTTGTTAAGAGTATGCTTATGTATTAGAGAATAACTAAGGATATGATCATGGGGTTTGTAGGAGGTAAAGATCTTGTCATCAGAGGGTATGTTGATTCTAGTATTTAAAAAGATCAGACTAATATGAAGTCACAATCCAGATATGTTTTCTATTGCAATGGAGGATCAGTGAGATATATGATATCAATGAAACCAGTTTTCACCGATTCTACAATGATGCCTTAATAAATTGAGGATTTTGATGCAGCGAATGAATAAACGTGGATTCAGAACATTTTACAGAAGCATGATTTTGTGCCTAGAAGTAAAGGTCCTATCAAATTTTATTGTGATAATGCTGCTGTAGTGAATTTTTCAAAAGAACCAAGGTCACGTCAACGGACCAAGCACAATCTCTGAATGTTTCAGCTCGTGAGGGATATCTATCAAATGGTTGAAGTGGATGTGAGAAGAGTTTCCACGGGCAGAACTTCACAGAACCCATGAATAAAGTTGTATCTCAGTAAAAGAATGTTTATCATGTTAGAGCTAGGAGGGTAAAGGTTGTTAGCAGTTGGATCTAGTCCAAGTGGGAGTTTGTTGGAGGTGGTGACCTAGAACCAACTACTTTATACTTTATTAATTAATAAATACCTTTTCACCTCTTGATTGTTCTTCTGTGATACAATGCTTCTGATAATGTACTAAGGATATATGTTTCCCTAAAAGGTAATAGTAGATCCCTGCTATGATGAGAACCAAGATGTTCTATAACATTGTTCTCAAACATATGTAATATGTCCAGATGATTTTATTTTAGGGACACAAATAATATAAACAATTAGGGGTGAGGACTCATAAATCCATGATGCACCTTCTCATGGTGTGTAAATTTGGAAATATCTAGGAGGATATTATGAGAACAAGAATTGCAAGTAGGAAATCCACATTTCATTATGGCATCAGATGTTCCTATCTACAAACGTGTTTATTGGTCCATAGACTATAAGATTATTATTAATGGGTATTACAACTCGCGCACATAGATGTATTGAAGAAAAAATTGACAATACACAATTCACAGTGTGGTAGGATATGCTAGGTGTGTCACGAGTAGTATTGTATTAATAGATAATATGAGAATAGATTTCTCCATTCTGTTTCATAAAAGATATACATATCTCAGTCCCTTTGATGGAATCAATATATCCTATATAAATTCATGGCTATAGTGATTAATGAGAATGTTAAATCCCGGAATTTCAATGAAAGAATAATCTAGCACATGGGTTGATAGAACTAGCAAGCAACCCGCTTGATTTGAGATATCGTGAAAATGGGATTACATTGCATGGTAAGTTTTTGTTGGAGGTGACACATCATTTCATCATTATCTTCTTTTTCTATGGGATCATTGGCATGTTTCTACATGCTAACCTGGGACTTTAGGGAGGCTCTGCCTAATTCCACTGAGAATTTTTCCTAGTGGTTCTACCCCATATCATATCAATTTCTACTTAAATACTTATAATATAATGGTTCTTTGACTTCGTTTTAAGATCACTATCCCTTTTTTCCACCCCATAATGGTCTAAAAGGCCTCCAAAATGATGTTTTTTTACTGATAACCCCGGTTTCTAAAAATTCAAAGGGCTATAACTTCTGATCTAGGTGTTTGTTCGAAGTGTACCACATATAATATCAATGATAATTTCGTGAGCTTCGATTTAGAAAGTTGTGAATCTGAAATGGACTACCCAATCAGAAGTTATGATTGTTTCTGGTATGAAGGAGTTTTAGGGTTGTTAGAGTTTCTTTATGTTTTTATGCATTTTATGGGTTTTTTATTTTTAATATCCATTTTAAAACATATATATATATGACTTTAAATATATATATAACTATATATATATATATATGTATATAAAATATAAAAATATGTGGATAGATATTAATATATATTATATGTAAATAAGTATAAATATGTATAATTATACTTATAGATACACATAATATATGTGTGTGTATGTGTGTATGTTGCATAAATTTATGTATGTATTGATTTATTTATACACATACACACACACCCAAACTTATTTTATAGATGTATTTAAAACTGATCTTATAAATATATATTAATATATGAATAAATATATGAATAACAAAAATATAATTATATATTAATATTTATTAATATACAAATAAATATTTATATTTTAATATAATTGAATATATATATATATATTAATACAAGCGTTTATTAATATAAATATATATTAATATACAATAAAATATAACTAAATATATATAAAAATAAATAGATATATCATAAAATGGTGAAAAAATAAGATAGATGAGTGGGAAAGGTGCATGTGTGCAGGGTAGAGATTATGGGTTCAAATCCAAGAAGAGGTAGTTGTGTGCACTAGAGAAGTGGGAGGAGGATAGCGTTGTTAGAGGGTGGGGGCTGCACCTAATGCTGATAAAGTGGTGGTTTGGGCATAGTGATTTGGCATCATATCTCTCTTGAAAGGGGGTTGAGTGCTGTTAAAACTCATCCGAGGTGCATATTTGTTAAATGTATTTTTAAATTTCATTAGTACTTTGTTAGCGCTTTGGAAAGACACCCTCTGTTAACAGTGCCTGGATTATCAACTCATTTTTTTCACTAATTAATGTTTTTTTAACATAGATATACCGTTCTTTTGACGTAGTTTTACCTCCAAGGATGTATATATGTTGCACCATTTTTTGTGTATAATTTAAATTTCATGCTATTATAAAAACTATTATTATAATATTGTACTTAATTTATTTTTATAAATATAATATTTCATGATTACAAATCATTTTACTAATAATTATAATTTTTCATGTAATAATGGAATAATATTTCATGTAAACAATGATAGAAATATTTCATGTTATATTGTAACATTTATGGTTTACTATTATAACATAAAAATCAAGTTAAATATTATATTTTTTCAAGATAATCACTCTATCGAATTTCATAATAATGAATGTTTCATGGGTGACCTCCTTGGCAGTGCTCTTTTTTCACCTTTTTCTATTTTTCTCATTGAATTTTACAAAAAAATTTAAATTTTAAATAACAAAGGATCGCATGTCAGTATAAAAATAATAATTATGATATTGTAAGTAAACTTATTAAATTAATATAATATTTCACGTCAAAATTGATTTTTTCTTAATAATTATAAAAATTTCATGTTAAAATGTTATCATATTTCATGTTAACAATAGTTATAATATTCCATGAAGTATTGTAACAATGTTTTTCAGGTTATAATAGATATGATAATTTTTCATGATGAATAATTATAATAATGGATGACTGTTTCATTAGTTGATGTTATTTTATATAGCAAATAAATGGAAATATATAATATGAGAATCATTGATAGTTTATTAAAATATTTTAAATGAATGTACGTGTAATGTTTGGTGTGGTCACACCAGCATTAATGCACCAGATACTATTAGAAATCTATAGTTAAGCATGTTGGGTGAGATTAGTACTAGGATATGTGACAATCTTGAATGTTCTTGTTTTTTACCCTTTTTTGTACATTTTATATTTCATGCGAGTATTATGATATTGTTCATAAACTTTTGTACTTGAATTTAATTGTTATTGATTACATAAAATCTTATTAATAATTATATTATTTCATTTTATAATATAAAAATATTTCATGTCACTAATGGGGTGAGGCAGTGGGATGTGTGGTGGGATGAGGCTTGGATTGTGGGATAGATGCTAGTGGATATAATGATGGATAGTGATTTTTTCGGTCAGGATGGTGATGGTGTCAACATGAAACGGGGGAACATTTTTGGGCCTGCCCAATTGTAGGGATGTGGGTGAGGTCCTCAGTGTGGGTGGTGATAATGAAGACCGTGGGATATGGGTTTCCGGTCGATATGTTGGGCACACATGCGACATTGGGATTCTACATGCTAGCTTTGGTGATATTTGGTACTACATAATTTTTCATGCGATGTGAGGGATGTCATTTAGAGAAAACTGTCAAGCGGTTGGGTGTGTGGTTGATTTAGTTCTAAAATATGTGTGCGCATTCATAGATAGTGTTAAATTTTTTGTGAGGATATTTGGTAGTTTTGGAATGATTGAGGTTTTATACCTATTGGAATTGTTTTGCTGGTGAAGTGGATTAGGTTTGGTCTTTATTAATGATACATTTAAATGAGGTTGTTCTCTAATGGTACTTTCTTCGCACATTTCTCATTTTGTGGATGTAGATTTTGTCTTTTGTGTTCAGTACCAGGATGGGCGACCACTTAGAAAGTACTCATGTTTCACCTTTTTTATGTAAGTTTCAAATTTCAAGCCAGTTTAATGAGGATTAATATAATATTTTACATAAAATCTTTTACTGAATATAATATTTCTTGATTACATGGAATTTTATTACTAATTATAATATTCCATGTTATAATGTAACATTATTAAATGTTAATAATCGGGCAGGGCCACGAGATGTGTGGTGCGACGAGGCATGGGATGTAGGATGAATGATGTGGTAACATGGATGGATAGTCATTTTTTGGTCAGGATGGTGATGGTGTCGACTTTAAATGATGGAACATTTTCTGGGCCACTCAATTCCAGGGATGCAGGTGAGGTCCTCAGCTTTGGTGGTGATGAAGAAGACCATGGAAAGAGGGGTGTCATTCAAGATGTGGGGAAAAAATTCTACATCGAGATGCTATAGGCTAGAATTGGCGATATTCGAGCCATCATAATCTTTGAATGTGATGTGAGGTCTTTCCTCAACCTTCCACTGCCTGGCAATTGTGTGTGTGGAATATTTAGGGATCAAATATGTGGGTGATTTGGTAGATGGTGCATACTTTTTTGTAAGGATAGTTTGATGTTTCTTCATGATACATGCTTTGTACCTAATGGATTTTTTTTCAAGCAATGTGTACTTGGTTTGGCCGTTATTAATGTGTTTGTTATAAGTGGATGGTCTACAATGGGGATTTGTTGAGCCCATTTCTCATTTTTTGGCAACTACTTTTGGTTGTGGTGGTGTGTACCACATAAGTTATATTTATGTTTATTTAATTTTTTTAGTAATAAATTTTCGGGCCGAGAATGCTTGGATTAATGACTAAAAAAATGGCATGTTATATTGTAAGAACTACAGTTTTGTGTTATAAGAAATTTTTTTTCTTCATGATCAATAATTATAATTTTTACGGATAATCACATAATTAAATATCCTTATAACGAATGTAGTATGGGTGACCTCCTTGGATGTTATATTATTTCACTCTTTCCAATTAGTCTAATTGTATTTTCCATAGAAAATTACATTTTAAATAACAAAAGATTGCATGTCAATATAATAATAATAATTACGATATTGTACGTATACTTGTTAAATGAATATTATATTTCATGTTTGAATAATTTTATTAAGAATTATAATATTTCATGTCATAATGTTTCCATATTTCATTTTAAAAATAATTATACTATTTCATGATGTATTGAAACAACTATGGATTAGGGTTATAATATAAATAATAATTTTTCATGTTGAATAATTATAATATTGTACGATAGTTTTCTCATTTAAAGTTGTTTTTATAGTAATTAAATAGAAATATATAGTATAAGAATCATTGATAGTTCTTTAAAATATTTATAAATAATGTTTGTGTATTGTGGGTGTCATCACACCATCATTTGTCATGACCCATCCCCCGGGGCCCAGGCCGTGACTACCATAAGCCCGCCTTCCACAAGCCAAGGGTTAACGAATTTCACCAGAAAGTTATTTCCATAAAATTGGAAGGAATTTCCTCAAAACCTATTCAGACATAGAGATGGTACCCTGTGCACAAGTAAAACAAAACAGAAGAATAAATGTGCAACCAAAACTAAAAACCACCATAGAGTTTAAATGTAAGTACAAAAATAAAGTGTCAAGAATACGAGATCTACTAAAATGGAAATATAATAATAAGAGAAAATATATCTAGTGGTCTTCCACCAAGGATCCTACCTGGAGGGTAGGTACAACTCTTCACTATCACTGTCCACATCAACTAGTCTCCTCTGTACACCACCAAGTCCTGGCTCATTGAGACTCAGTGAATGCTACCTATCATCTACACAAGACACAACAAGGTGTGGACAAATCCAGTGCAGCGGTGAGTGTAACAATACCTAGTAGTGACCCTGAGACCACTAAATGACTCTCATAATTTCAAAAAGGTAAAATCACAAATAATGATCTAAATAAAAAAAACAATGAAAAAAAAACTCACACAAGTTTTAACTTAAGTACAAAATAATTGATGTTTATTCATAAAGAAAGATCATCTTCTTTTTTCATGGGGCTCTCCTGCTGAACAATACCGGATTATTTGGTGTTGATCCAAACTGGATCACTCGCTGCTGATCCACACTAGATCGCTTGGTGCTGATCCACATAGGATTCCTTGGTGGTGATGCACATTATATCGCTTGGTGCTGATCTACACAGGATCGATGTTCATTCTTCACATCTCATCCAACCAATGGATTCCCAGACAATTAATGCATGATTCTAGGAGGATCCTCTACTTATTCCATATGTTTTATTTCAACCTACACGAAGTCCCATGGAGAAGTATCCCGATGAACTACCTTGTCATAAGGGTTCTTATGAAACTGACGTCGTGCTAACCGGATGCTTGGTCTGTATGTTATAGGCATTTTAGTGTCATGGCCTAGTTGGAATCGGGTATGATCCAACTAGACCAAATTATAACATTCTTTGAAACACTTGTGGAGTATCTCAAAAGGACATCCTCATTCTAAGGGTTCAATCGTTGTTGATAGTTCGTCGAAATGTTGTTCGGTTTAAGAGTTATGCCAATTAAGTCTAACTTGGCCAGAAGGGGACATAGTCCAGTCTGACCTGGGTGGACCAACCCGACCCGACCCGGTCTAGGTTGAACAAATCTGATTAGGGTAGACCCGACACAAGTATTTCCCACATCATGTCCACCCAACCCACTATGCCCGACCCAACCCAGTAGTGTCTAAAAAATCCTGCTGGGCTTGTGGGCTCGACAAGCTAGGTCGTCCTGAAAGGTTCGAACATCCTGGCATCACCACCAAACAGGCTCACCCTGGCCCATGGTTCCAGGCCATCTCCCTTCTCCCCGAATGTAACATAGCCACGTTCAGTGCCTTCTAACATGATCTGATCCAACAGTCAGATCTCCCGAAACAAAATGCACAATGAGTTGACTTCTCCACCCAGTGCCACAATGACTCCACGACGCACCACCCATGCCCACTTCCAGAGCACATGTCCTCAATCACCACGTCCCACTGCGGCCGCGACTTCCGTCGTGCGCCTCCTTTAGTGCCATGGCCTATCGGATCCGAGGATTCCACTACCCAGGTTTGATGCTAGGGTGCGCTTCCTTCTTCATCCACTAGCAGGGCCGGAGGCTCATCTTGTATCTGTCGGGCACGAGGCCTACACCACCGCATGGTGACTTACCATTAGGTTACGTATGAGAAACACAACCAAAAATGAAAACTGTGGTGGGTCCAGGAATTGTTCGTTTGGCCCACGCCCTCTTCATTAGTATTAACATTGATTGTATTTTATGAAAATTAAATATCATAATTAAACAATGAAACCCCCTACCTCAATTTTTTAGGAAGGCATCGCAGAAGAGGAAGGATTGTCCACGTCTGAAGGTGTTCATATGAGATCACTGTTAGAAATCGTTTCCCCCAAAGACAATTGCTCGATCGTATTCTTTCTTAGAGCAGGAAGTCACCTATGCGTCATTAGAGCTTAATCTAATAGGACTACAAAAACCCAAGCCTAAGAAATGATTAAATAGATGAAAATGTGGAGATTAACACATCACACAATTAATGAGGATCATTAATGAGTTTAATTAATGAACCTCTTAGCTCTCTCAACGGTGCAGTTACACAACCAATTATTTCTCCCAAAGATGCGGTTACACAACTTAAGATTCAAGCAATTAAATGGTTTGATGTTGCACTATGGTCCCACCACCATTTTTCCCATTGGTGTGAAAAGAAAAATAAAATAACGATTAGATATTTTATTATTTTTTTTGTAAATTCCATGGAAATAAAATTTTAGTATAACCCTTGCTGGTAAATTTTATGCTTCCCTTAATTGAAACCCGACTCTAAGAATTAAACTGTGCCCATGGATTTCTAATTCGATCACATGTTCAAAAGATAGAAAATGTCACCCGCAAATATACAGAAGGTACCTTAAAAAAGATAAAATAATCCATTCTAGGCTCTCCGGGACTCGGAATAATGTGCCATCAATTTTCCTAGAATCTTAGTAATTCTAAATAATTTAATATATATATATATATATGGAAATTATGGGTCATTAAATTATCCCAACCTTAGGTATTTTTATCCCTAAAAACTACAAACAAAACTAAGGAAAAAATGGGGGTAGAAAGCATGCATATGAGCCTCTCGCTCCCATGTTCTCTCTTAGACGTTCTAGTGCTGCCATCAAAAACAAACTAGGGGAATCAACTGCCAACAACATAATCACTCCTATAAATGCTCTATCACCACCCAAAGATCTACAAACATCACCCCATTGTCGATATCCATCTTCCCTAGTCAATAATGTGTGATTTATCTTGCACGTACCTCCTCAGCTGTGACACATTAAAAAATTTATACACCTGGATCATCTGTGGGGGATGAGAAAGACCTTACACCACCTCACCTACTCTGTTGAGGATCTAGAAAGGTCTGATGAACCTCAATGATAGCTTGCCGCATAGCCAAATCTCCACAATCGTCTTCAAGGAGAGACTCGTCGGAAGACATGATCTCCTTCCCCGAACACCAATGTTATTCATCTACTATCGTCCTAAGAAATATTTTGGCTATGTGTAGTCTTATTCTTCTCATACATGATCTGTATCTTCTAAGTGGAAGCCCATACCAACTCTTAACCCATATGTGCTGACTCCCCTGGGTCTGTCTAGAAAATAGGTGATTTTCATGGTCACCCATAAAGGGCCTCAAATGGATCCATGCCCATGGTGTTGTGAAAAATATTATTGTATGTGCACCCCACTAGTGGAAGGTATTCCTCCCAACTATGAGAAAAATATCGGACGTAAGTAGGAATCATTTCCATGAGTGCCTATATGGTCAGGTCCATCTGACCATCGATTTGAGGATGAATGGTGGTGCTCAAGCAATGTTGAGTCCCGAATGCCTCTTCTAATACCTTCCTCAATAGGGTTGTAAAACGAGCATCACAATCTATGAAGATCATTTATGGCACCCCATGAAGTTGTACAATTTTTTTGTACATAGAGAAGTCCCATCCCTCTACATATGCCTTCTCTTAGATGGCTAGGAAGTCGGTCGACATGTTGAGTTGGTCTACGATCACCAAGATGGAATCATGGCCCCTGGACGTATGTGGTATCCATATCACGATGTCCATGGAGACACCATCCCACTTCCATTATATCACCTCAAGTGGCTGAGCTAAGCCAGCTGGAACCTAATGCTTGGTCTACACTTTCTGACATGTGAGGCATCATGATATGAACACTGCCTCCACTTTCTTCATCCCTAGCCACCAGTATTGACGCCAGATAACCTTGTACATCTTCACCACTCCATTATGTACCATCAAAGGGGTTGTGTGGAACTCCCTCAATACCTCCTCTTGTAGAATCACTTGTACCACGGTGCATCCTATGAAAGGAATGATGTGCTCCCCACCTTTATAAATTATCTCCAGAGATTGTACTGAGGATATCTAAGAACATCGGGCCTCACAGTCAACATCCCCAAGTTGTTCCTCCCAAAATCACTGTAGGAGTGGGGGATTGACATTCATAGAATCGAGGTATGCTGCCTTATCTCTATCCATAATGGATATATGCAACGCGACTAGTATCTCTATAACCTCGCTTCATAATTGTATACCAAACCACATAGTGAGTGTGTCTGCTACTACAGTTCCCTTATCAACAATGTAGACTATCTCAAACTCATTGACATGGAGGATCTCCATTCATCACTGTTGTCTCAAGTTGAGGTCCTTTTATAAGATGATATACCTAAGACTCTTTTGATCGGAGTAAATAGTAAACTGTTCACCCATCAAGTATGCCACCACATCTTCAATGGAAAAACCACTGTAATTAAATCTAGGTCAGGGGGTAGCGTAGTTCTGCTCATGCTGTCTCAACATCCATGACCATAGGTTATAATCACTCCCACATGCATCAAAACACATTATTGTATGGTCTCTAATGTTTCACAGTAGACTACATACCCAATTACCTCAACTGGTAGCCTCATGATATAGGCACTTGTCAGTCTCTGTCTTAGCTCCTAGAAAGTCTGCGGGCACTTCTCCATCAACATTAAATGATTACACTTCATCGTCCATGCTGAAATGGGTGCCTCTACCCTAGAGCTGTCAGTTGAAAATCTCTGGTAGTACCAATCCAAATCCAAAAACAATGAACCTCTGTCACATACCTGGGTGGCTCCAAAGAAAGAACTACCACTATCTTCATTGGATCCCCTACAACACCAGCCTCCAAAATAATGTTCCCCAAGAAGTGGAATTCCCGTATCCAGAACTGGAACTTCATGATAATTCCATAAAGCTAGTTCCTTTAGAGTGTATCCAGAACTATCTGCAGGTGCGTGGTGTACTCCTCCTCTGTGGCCGATTACACCATGATTTTTTCAATGATGACCCCCATGAAGTGATTGATGTGAGGCTAGAAGATCTTGTTCATTGGCCCACTAAATACTTCTGGAGAATTGTTCAGGCTAGAAGGCATCACCAAGAACTCATAATTGCCATATCGACATCAGATGATTTTCATCAATAAGTACTCATACCATACCCTAAGATGATGATATCCTGATCTAAGGTCTATCTTCAAAAACCACCATGCTTCCTTCAGCTGGTCGAAGAGATCATCAATCATTTGAAAAAAATTTCTTATCCTTCATGGTCACCTTATTCAGGTGCTGATAGTAAACAGAAATCCTCAGACTCCAATCTGCCTTCTTGGAGATCAAAATCAGGGTTTTCCATGGGGAAACAATTGGCCTTACGAACACCTTCCTCTACAAGTATTCCAATTGTACCCTCAACTCACGATGCTCTACGGGAGCCATTTGATATGCTGGTGTAGATATCAGTGTCACCCCAGGATACAGGTCGATGTAAAAGTCAAACACTCTATGAGGAGGTAGTCCCGGTACATCAATAGGGAATAAAACAACATACTTGTCCACCACTATAGGATAGCTCAGTCTCCTCTCATCCAATAAACCGAGGGTGAGGCTAGCCAAGTAATGAGTGATCAGCTTCACCCTCCTCCAAGAATGTCTATCATGTTCTTCAAAGGTTTCTTTCTCACTGGTGAAGGCAAACATGATTCCATCCTTACAAACACACCGCAATCTGTGATTAAATCAATTGATCTGAGCAAGTATTGTGGATAGCCACTCCATACCAAATATAGCATCGTAAGGCATAGACACTACTACTAGGAAATCCTAGCTGATGCTCTCACATTCTAGAGTGAGCTCACATCCCTACACCAATGTGTAAATGTAGAATCCTCTCCCATAGGAGTCTCTAATCGTAAGGATCGAGCCAACGACTCAATAAGAATCTACGAACTCCGAAACTATAGTGGGTAAATTAATCAGTGACTTGAACATATGTCTATGAGAATTGCATATAGGGTGAAATAAACATAGATCGAAACTCTAATCATCTCGGGAGTGTTTTGGTCATATGTCTATACTACCTAAAGTAGAGCTCACCCCTATCCACCTTCTCCCTATGGTTGGGGTGGACCACCTGTGGTGGTCGGGTTAGAAGATCAAAAATTCATCCACCACCTGCTGTATGACCTGCTCATCGGCTACGTTATCCACCTTTCAGACCTCCCCACTCGAACCTCATCCACTGCCTCGGTGGTCCATAGATCTTTTGCTGATCATCCACATGGGGAATCAGACAGTCGTGAGCCATGTGTACCTGTCTTCTGCAAGAGTTATAGAATTTAGTCCCCAGAATACCTCCTCTTCCTCACAAACTCCACATCTCTGACCTCACGTCCTGGGGTCATCCTCCAGAATGTATGGCCCGCTTGGACCTCTGTGCCATCTGCCTACTTTCTTCTTAAAATGAATCAGTTACATATCATCTGGTGGTGGATCTCGACATTGGTGACTGATCAGCTAAGAATATCTCCACCAATAGTGCTTGCTCAAATACTCGAGCCTGGATTGAGATATTGAGTGATATCATCGATGCTATGATCTCCCACCGGAGACCCTAGTAAAAGTTTTGGGCCTTGAAGAATGGTTATTTTACAATGTTAGTGGATTATCAAGAGAGGTCAGTAAATCTCATTGAGTACTGTGCCATTGTTAGGTTGCCCTATGATATGTGATGTAGCTCTTGGATACACACTGAGTGTAATGTCGTTGGTACAAACTCCACACTAAAGAGTGTATCGAAGTACAACCAAGAGAGTGTCTTCTCCTCATGTTTTTGGAGTATTACGCCCCACCATATCCCAGTGGAAATCTAAGCGAGGCTAGTAGCTGGGATCATCATCGGGTCTGCTAGAGTCTCTTCTAAGTGAAGAATCCAGGGAACAGCCTCCAGTAAGTCCTTAGCTACCTATAGAATGGGTCTTCGTGCATGCTCTACTAGTAGGGTTGATGAAAAATACTATCCAACTGGTTGTGGTGATGCTTTTACACCACCCAATGGTTCCATAACTATAAGAGGGCCTTTCACCGACACCTCAATGCTCAGTGGGAAGTCATCGTGTTCTCTCTCTAGAATCTCAGATCGCTGTCTACGCGGAAACTTCTTGAAAGAAACATATGTGCCACAGTCAATAAGTTATACATGGTGACCTAAATAAAGAGATAAAAAATAAACCCAACATTTTTAAAACATAGGAAATCAACATTTTCATGTTCTGAGTCAGAAATAAGAATTCATGGTCTTGGTGTATGGATACGTCGACCGTTGAACCAATAATGGACTCCCCAAAATGAAACCCGAACTGAAGACACATAACACTATTCCTCCATTGAATACAATGTCTCTATGGTATTATGGTAGAACCAAATCATCTGATACCACTCTGTCAAGACCAGTCCCCCGGGGCCCATGTTGTGGCTAACCCAAGCCATCCTACCATAGCCCAGGGGTTGGCGACTAGCACCAGAAAGACATTTAACTAAAATGGAAATGAATTATTTCAAAACACATACATTGAATAACAAGGTAAACTACATAGAAGTATCACGAAATTTAAGAAGATAGGTGAAACCACAACTAAAAACCACCACACAGTGTAATAGTAAGTAGGGAAATAATGGGGCTAGAATACAAGCATAACTAAAATATAAATACAACAAAAAGGGGAAGAATCTCATGTGGTCATCCTCCAAGGATCCTACTTTAAGGGTAGATATATCTAGTCACTACAGATCTCCATGTTTTCAGGTCACCTCTGTACACCGTCAGTTCTTGGATCCTTGAGACCCAGTCAAAGTTGTCTGTCATCTAAAAAATACACAACAAGGTGCGGGTGAAGCCCATGTAGGGATGAGTATAATAGTACCAAGTAGGGACCCAAACACCCCCTGAAGGTATCTCCCAATTCAACAATGTTAATCCAACAAATCATTATCTAAATTACAATTTACCAATAAAATGAATGATCACACTCGGTTTAAAATTAGTACATAACTACATATGTTTAGTCATAATGCTAGATCATATTATTCTATCATGAGGCTCTACTGCTAACCCACATAGGATCACTCAGTTCGAATCCACACAGGATTGCTCATTACTATTCTACAAAGGATCCCTCAGTGCATATCCACACAGGACCACTCGGTGATGATCCTAAAATGATTCCTCAGTGATGATCCACATAGGATCTCTATTCATTTTTCATGTCCTAGTTAGCCACTAGATTCCCACCAAAAGCACACATGATTCCGGTGGGAACCTATTCTCAAAACATCAGTTGTATATCAAATGCCATGAAGACCCATGAATAATTATCCCAATGAACTGCCATATCATAATGGTTCCATCGCAATAGACGATGCTTCAACCGGACAATTAGTCTTTATGATATAGGTATTTTACAGCTAAGGGACCAGTTGAATTTGGGAATGACCCAACAAAGAAAAAACTTAATCAATCTCCAACAATAACGTGGAGTATATCAAAAGGACCGCCTCTTCATAAGGGTTCGGATGTCGTAGACGGTTTTTTGAACAGATGTCCAGTTTTTGAGATAAGCCAAATTAAGTGTAACATGGTCGAAATGGGTCCGAGTTTTGTCTGACCTGGTCAGAACAACCCGACCGGACCTGGTCCGGGTCGACCCGATCAGATTCTGGTAGACCCGACCTGGGTCTGGCCCATGTCGCATCCAGACCAACCTAGCTAGGGCGGCACTAGCCCACTGGGTCATGGGTCTGTCCCGCCAAGATCACCCCGGCCTGCGGTTGCAGGCTGGCTCCCTTCTCCCTCTACATGGCATAACCACATCCGAAACCTACTCATGCGGATCGGTTCACCAGTCATGTCTCCCACATCCACCCACATAGTGGGTTGACTTATCCACACTAACATTACAGGATTCCATCCTCGCGGCCCATCACGGTCGGTGATTCCTTCACCCAGGTGAACTGTCGGGGCATTCCTCCTTCAATGTCATGGTGTGTTGCGGCCATGACTTCCACCACACAAGAGCACTGCAGGGGGTTCCACCTCTAGTACAGTGGCCCGTAAAGGCTGGGGCTTCCACCACACTGGCACGCCACTAGGGAACGCCTCCTCTAGTGGTGCGACCCATCACGGTCACGACCTCCACTGCCCATGGGTGCTTCCGGGGCACAACCCCTTCTCCAACAGCTAGCTGGGCCAGTGGAACGTCTCATCTCCACCTGGAACATAGATGGCTCCCCTACATGCCTTCTTAACTTCCATTTTATAATAAGAAACCCATCCAAATCTGAAAATTGTGTAGAGTCTGATACTTGTTCGTTTGGCCAATGCCCTCCGAGTTATCAAAAACATGAATAGTATTTCATGAAATGTAAAAATGTAAATTAAACAATAAAACCACCTACTTAGAGTTTTTTGGAAGGTATTGTTGAAGTAGAAGGAGTGTCCACATCCAAAGGTGTTAGTTTTCCTTCAACGTTTCCCATCGTTTCCCACAACGACTATCGCTCGATCACGTTATTCATCATAGAGGAAAGTCATCAACGCTTCATCAGAGATTCTTCTTGTAACACTCCCAAAACCCATGAACGAATTCAAATTTAATAGTGTTGATGGTTTAAATTAATACATCACACAATTAATGAGGTTCAATAATGTGTTTAATTAATGAACCCCTTATCTCTCTCAATGGTGTGGTTACACTAACCATTATTTCACAAAATAGTGCGGTTACACAACTAAAGAGTCAAGCATTTAAATTTATTGAAATTGCACTGCTTTCCCCCCACCGTTTTCCCAATAGTTTGAAATAGAAAAATAAAAAAACATTTTGTTATTGTATTATTTTTGAGTAATTTCCATGAAATTAACTTTTTCGTCTGACCCATGCCGGTCAAAGATAAGATTCCCTTAAGAGAAGCCTCATGTTGTGGATTAAATGGTGTCATCAGATTGTTATTCTTATCACTGGTTCAAAAGATAGAAAATTCTTCCCGCTCATTTACTGAATATACCTTAAAAAATCCAAAAAAATTTGTTTCGACCTTTCCAGGCCTCAGAACAACGTCCCGTCAATTTTCAATTACAATTAAAAATCCCAGATAATTTTTGTAAAAAATTATATGAAATTTTTGCTTATTTACAGCATTACTGAACAAAATATGATTAAAACATTATAGTTAATCATTATTGGGTGAGATTAGTACGTTGATGGATGAGCTCTTGAGAATTACTCATATTGCACCCTTTTTTTACATTTCAAATTTAATTCATGTATAATAACGATTATTAAGATATTGTACATAAACATTTTTATTGAATATAGTATTTATTGATTACATATCATGTTAGTAATAATAATAATATTTCATGATATAATGAAATGATATCTCATTTTAACTACAATTAAAATATTGAATGTTTTTTTATAACTACAGTTTTCTGTTATAACAATAATAATAATTTTTCATGTTCAATAATTATATTTTTTCAAGATAATTACATTATCAAGATTGATAATAATGACTTTTGCAAGGGTGGCCATTTGGAAAGTGCTTATGTTTCATCCTTTTCTATTTTCTCAGGGTATTTTCCAATAAATTATAATTTTAAATGTCAAATGATTTTATGTCTGTATAAAAATAATAATTATGAAATTGTATGAATACATTTTAAATGAACTTAATATTTCAATTTTACATAGATTTTTTTGTAATAATTATAATATTGATTGTCATAACGATACCATATTTCAAGTTTACAATAATTATAATCTTTCATGAATTATTTTAGCAAGTATGATTTTGGATTTTTATAGAAATAATAATTTTCATGTTGACTAATTATAATATTGGATGATAGATTCATTATTAAATGTTATTGTTTTTAAAGAAAATAAATTGAAACTTATATTATAACAATATTCGATATTTCATTAAAATATATTAAGATAATGTCGGTGTACTATTGGGTTCAATCACACCAGCATTAATGCACCATATCCAACCATAAATTTGTAGCTAAGTGTGATTGGAATATATTAGTACTAGGATTGGAGACCTCCTTGGAAGTACTCATGTTTCTCCCGTTTTTATCCATTTCAAATTTCTTACCAGTATAAAAAAATTATTATGATATTTTACATAATATTTTTCATTGATTATAATATCACAACATTATAGAGAATTATAGTAATAACTATAATATTTGATGTTATAATGTGACAATATTTTATGTTTACAATGTTTAAAATATCCCATTTGACATGTTAACAACTACAGTTTAGTGTTATAATAATAAAATAATTTTGTGTGATCAATAATTATAATTTTTTGAGATAATCACATTATTGAATTTCAAAATAATGAATCATTCACAGGTGTCCTCTTGGGAATTTCTCGTGTTTCACCCTTATTTGTTTTTCACATTGTATTTAAAAAATAAAATATTCATAACAAAGAATCACATGTTAGTATAATATTAATAATGATCATATTATACATAAAATTTTTAAATGAATATAATATTTCATGTTTACATAAATTTTTTGAAATAAATATAATATTACATGTCAATATGTTACCATATTTTCTATTAATAATAATTATAATATTTCATTACGTATTGTTACAACTATGGTTTAGAGTTATAATATAAATAATAAGTTTTCATGTTGAATAATTATAATGTTAGATGCTATTTTAATGAGTAAAAGTTATTATTTTATGATAATTAAATAAAAATCTATAGTATGATAAACAATGAAATTTAATTCAAATATATAAAAATAATGTTTTCGTATTGTTGGGTGTGATCACTCCAGCACTAATGCACCAGATCCCATTAGAAAATAGGAAAAAAGTATGCTTGGGTGGGAGTAGTACAAGGATGGGTGACCTCCTAGGATATACTCAAGTTGCAACCATTTTTGTATACATTTCAAATATCATGCCAGTATAATAATGATTATTATGATATGGTACATAAACATTTTTATTAAATATTATCTCTCTTGATTACATAGCATGTTACTAATAATTATAGTAATTCATGATATAATCTATCAATATTTCTTGTTAAAAATTATTAAAATATTTTATGTCATATTTTAACAACTAAAATTATGTTTTATAACAAAAATATTATTATATAATGTTCAATAAATAAAAATTTTCCAAATAATCACATTATTTAATTTCATAATAATGAATGTTTCATGACTAACCTCCTTGGAAGTTATCGTATTTCACCCATTAACAGTTTTTTCATTATATTTTCCCAAAATGATTATATTGTAAATAACAAAGGATCACATGTCAGTATAACAATTCTAAATATGATATTGTATGCAGTCTTTTTAAATGAATATAATATTTCATGTTTACATAGAATTTTTGAAATAATTATAATATTGCATGACATAATGTTTATCATATTTCATGTTAAAAATAATTATAATATTTCATGATGTGTTGTAACAATAATGATTTAGGTTTACAATAGAAATAATAATTTATCATATTGAATTATTATAATATTGGATGATAGTTTGATCAATTAATGTTATATAGCAATTAAATAAAAATATATACTATCAGAATCATTGATAGTTCATTCAAATATTTTAAAAAATATCTTTGTACTATTGGGTGTGATCGTACCAGTATTAATTTAGCGGATACCATTAAAACACTACAGTTAAGTGTGCTTGGGTGAGATTAGTACTAGGATGTGGGACGTCCTGGGATGTACTCATCTTGCACCATTTCTTGTGTATATTTTAAACAACACACGATTATAATAATGTTTATTGGGATATTGTACATAATTTTTTTTACTAAATATAATATTTCTTTCTTACATAGAATTTTAGTAGTAATAATATTTTTTCATTGATATAATGTAAAAATATTTCAAGTTAAAAATGATAAAAATATTTCACCTTACATTGTAACAACTACAATTTAGTGTTTTAAAAAAATCATTTACATGTTCAAAACTTATAATTTTTGAAGATAATCACATTATTTAATTTCATAATAACGAATGTTGCATGGGTGACCGCCTAGGAAGTGCTCTTTTTCCAGCCTTTTCTATTTTATCTTTTTATTTTCCAACACAAATTACATTCTGATTAATAATGGATCACATGTCAATATAATAATAAATGTTATTATATTGCAAGAAAACAATATAAATGAATATAATATATCATTTTTACATATATTTTTTTTATTAATTATAATATTACATATCATAGTGTTACCGTATTTCATGTTAACAATAATTATAATATTTCATAACATTTTGTAACAACTACAGTTTAGGGTTATAATATAAATAATAATATTCCATGTAGAATCATTATAATATTGGATGAATGTTTCACGAGTTAAATTTAATTTTATACCACAACTAATTAACAGTATATACACTACAAAAAAACTACAAATTAGACGTGGCTTTTTAGAGGGGGCCACACACAACCCCATATAAATTTATTTTAGAGGGAGTTATGAAAAACCCCCAATAAAATTATTATGTATTGTTTTTGTTAACATATGGATTGATTTTAGATTCGGTTACATCAAAACCAATGAAACTTTAATAATTAGGGGCGCTATATATTGTGTTGTATTTTTGAAGATCTATGTATATATATAACATTCATTTTGATATATATATATATATATTAATAACTTAGTTTTTTTAAGGAAATAGAAGGGGATAAATACCCCTATAATTTAAGATATTGGATATAAAGACCTTTAATTTACATGGAAAATTTTATATTCTTAAATACATGGTAATTTTACGAGTGCGTGAAAATTAACAGCGCATGATTCTGAGGCCCGGTGTTCCCAGAATCAATTTCTGAAGTTTTCTTCAGGTACTTTCAATAAACGTATGAGAGGGAATTTATAACATTTGAACCGGTGCTCGGAACAGAAATCTGAGGACACCGTTGAACACACAACGCCAGTATTCTCTTGAGAAGACTTTCACTTCGATGACATTTGGTTGAGAAAAAAGGTTAGTTTTTGGGTTTTCTTAAAATAATAATAAAATTAACTGAGCAATACTTTATTTTATTGAGCCTCCATGTGAGTGTTGGTGGTCAAAACCTCCTCATGGGAGTTGGAGGTTGGACCACCACACCTTAACCTCCCATAAGAGGTTATGGTGGTGGGGCCCACCAAAACACAACCTCCCGTGAGAGGTTACGACAAGGGGAACACCCGAGACCACATAATCTCCCATTTGAATAAAAGGTGTGGGGACCACCCGAACCCTATTAATTGGAGGAGTGTATAAGCTCTTAACTCTTCCTCATTAATGAGGGAGAGCCTCTTGTCATCCCCTAATTAATTTGTGACAACTCTCATGCATTAATTCGGTGGAGCCTTTAATTTAATTCACCAATTTGAATTTGTACGAACATCTAAAACAATAGGGAACTTATTATTATTAGCATTGTTCATGCGGTGGAAACCTAGTGTGTTTTAGAAGGAGGATTATTGGGAGAAGTCCCCAACGAAGAACTCTCGCCAAAGAAGAACACAAGTGATGATCCTTCTGCGACTTCTTTCGAGGATGCCTACCAACGTGGAGCGTCTTCCATGAGCCGACGCAGCTCGGATTTGGAAGCATTTGCGGACGCGACGAACGATGATTCTCTTCATCTACTTTCCAAAATTCTATCAAATTAATGAAAAATAAAATGTAGAGGTTTAATTTTAACTAAGTATGATCTTTTCCCATGTTCTTCCTTTCTCTCAAAATGAAGAACGGGTGTTTTTGTACTTCATACATGTGAGCCTCTTGATACCACCCTAAGCACGGAGGGTGTGGGCTAGACCATCATGGCCCGACCCCTCCGTCGATCTTCTTTATGTTGAACTTCTAGCGATGAAGTGACAACGAGGCGATCAAAACGACAATGAAAAAGGTCACCCTACCTGCGGCCTCCGCGGACTGCGCTTCCAATGGAGGGCACCTGTGCTCCTGACCGAACACCACCGGCTCACGCTGGCCCGATCCGTGCTGAACCGGCCGGCCCGACCACCTCCCAGCTGCCGGCCCGCCTGTCCGCGCCCCGTCGGCATTCCCACAGCCTCCTGCGTGTGCTGCCCAGTCTACCTGCAGCATCCAGCACGCCCCCCACTTGGCCTACCCACGACCTACCTCATGCCCTTCTCGGCCTGCCCGCGGCCACCAGCGCACCCCGCCGGCCTGCCCGTGGCCTCCAGATCGCATATCTGGCCTCCCCGCGGCCTCCAGCACACCCGCCGGTCTGCCTATGGCCTACCTGCAGACTCTTGCGCACACTTCCCGGCCTGCCCGCCCCATCCAACATGCCCCTCTGGCCTTTTTGGCCGCCCCACCAACCTCTTTGGGCTACACCCCAGCTCTCGGCCGAACCAGCCGAGCCGCGCCGCCCTCTCGAACTAGCCTGTGGCGTCCATCGCGGAATCACTAGACGAACAGTCTCAGCCTTCCGAGCTGTGTCGCCTGATCTACACCACTCACGATGCAGGCCGAACCGGCCCCTACCTTCGGACTGAGCTGCCTACGCGGCGACATCCGGGCTGAACCACCCCCACAGTTCGCTAGGCCGGCCCCAACGTACCAGGAAGAACATAGTGGGCTGACCTGCCAAACGGGTCAGGTCAGATCCAGGGAGTCTGACCAGGGCGACCTAGAATGGGTCGGCCTAGACTGGGTTAGGCCGAGTCGGTCCGACCGGGTCAGACCAGACCTAGCCCCACTACTGGCCTTTACTTTCTTTTGATCGTATCTTTGGCACATGATGATCGTTTTATGAACCATCAGCGGCGCTGGTATTCATGGAGCGAAACTGTGTCTTTATGTTTACCCCATCAAATGTTGGGGTACATTTGAGATACGGTCAGGTTGGATCATGCACGAATCCAACCGGGCCCCCAGAACTAAAAGAATAATAACTCACAGACCGAGCGTCCGATTGATGGGTTGTCTATTGAGTTAAGACCCCTATGATGAGGCAGACCTCTGAGATACCTCATCACGAGATTTTGTGGTAGTTGACGTATCAAATCTTTTCTTGAGAAGAAGACTCTCTCGGAATCAAGCATTATTTGTAGAAACCCTATGGCTGGCTGCACTCTGATGACTGTTCCTAGATCTTTTGTGGTTCCGACAGCTCTAAGAACTGTTCTGGGATCCTGTGTGGGTCCGACAATTCTGACTTCTATTCCTAGATCTTGTCTGGGTTTGACAGAATAGCTGGTCCTAGATCATGTGTGGTTCTGACAGCTCCGAATACTATTCTAGGATCCTATGTGGGTCTGATAGTTCTAAATGTTTCCCCTTGATCCTGTATGGGTCCGACAACTCCGACTACTATTCTTGGATCCTGTGTGGGTCCGATATATTATATGATTCAGTGGATATATCTGATCATCTCTCTCTACATATGTTGTATACCTGTGTGAGCTGAGTCAGTGACTTCTGTGTTTTCCTCATGATTGAGATGGGTTACTTGATAACTTAGGTATATGTATGGTCATATACCTAAGTAATGGATATCCGTTGATTTCATACCTTGTGGTAAATCCTTGTTTGATTTTGAGATACTTTTAGGGTCTCAGGGTCCTTACTAAGTATCTTTATACTCACCCCTACACGGGCTATTCCTGCACCACATTTTGTTGGATGCAGACGACGGACAGCGCTGACCGTGGCTGAGTGTACAATGACTAGACGGTACCCGGAGGTGGACCTCACGATGAGTCGGTACCCAGAGGGGACTGACAGACATGGTGTGTTGAGGGGGCTATTTGTACCTACATTTCAGTTAGGATCCATGGTGGATGATCCAGGATCTTCTTTCACCTTTCAACCATTTTGTCCCTTTTCAGTTGTACATGATCTTTACAGTTGGGCTTGTATTTCCTGCCCCTTTACTATTTAGAACTCTCTTGTTATACTATTTTTCTTAGTGTTTTGCCTTCAGATGTGTACTCTGTTGTGTATGTTTTTAATTATAAATGCAATTCCTTCCCAATTTATGGATTTACGCCATTTTTGATAGTCACTAGCCCATAGCCTATGGATATCGGGCTTGGTGTAGTCACAGCACGGGCCCCGGGGGACGGGTCAAGAAAAATTGGTATCTGAGGATTCAGTTCTACCACAGAACATAAGAATATGATCCTTTATGTGAAGAAATATAGTTAAGGGTACTGATTGTGGTTTTCTGTTCAGGGAGCCAGGTGTTGGTGCGGTGGCCGACGTATCCATACCCCAGGACCCTGACTTCAGATTTCTGACTTAGTGCATGAAAACAGTGATTGTGTGTGTGTTTTGAAGAGTATTTTCTATGATTACTTTTGAGTCATCTCACCACATATAACATATTGACTGTAGAATAACTGTTTATTTTTAGAATGGATCCACGAAGATAGCCATCCAAGGTTCTGAGATTTGTATGAGATGACATCCCACCGAGCGACGAGGCCTCGGTGTAGAGCCTTATCACAGTGGAGGCACAAGCGGTACCACTACCCATTGAGCCACTGATGCTCCCATCCCAAGTAGTAGAGAGTTCACACCACCTGATCATGTTGAACGAGTTCCAATGCCAGATGCCGCCCAGGTACTGGGGCATGACAGACCTGCATGCAGCTGAGAATTGGATGGAGGCTCTAGTGAGAGTCTTCAGACTAGTAGGGACACCAAATGACCTTATGGTGATCCATGTCGTTAGTCTTCTTCAGGAAGTTGCGGGAAGATGGTGGATCCTGATGCTCCAGGTGTATGATGATGCGACACTTCTCTGGGCAGACTTCGAGAGCCTATTTCGGGCGGAGTTTGTCCCAGCCACTATGCATGTGGTTTGGATACCGGAGCTACTGCTTCTACAACTGGGTTTCATGATGGTGGAACAATACTCAAAATGGTTCAATAACCTCTTGCACTAATCCACAGATATGGTGCGTGACCCATTCTTCTGGGCCCAAACCATCGATCAGGGGCTCAGGCAAGAGATCAGAGATTTTATTATCTCCCTCAGCATCTCGACGCATGCGAGGGTGTTGGAGAGAGCCCTCTTAGTGGTGAGTTTCCTTGTTGATCAGTCACCAGCGGCGAGACCCACCACTGGGCATCAACTAGAAGAGTCTTCTACCGTAGGCAGCAGACAAATGTCACAGAGGTCCAAGCAGACCAGACCATCCGGTGGACGACCTCAGGACAAAGGTTCGGTTCTGCGAGGAACATGATATAGTTCCAGTCATGTGATGAGCAGATAGTGTTTCCCATGCGGCGGGGAGGGTCACATGGCTCGTGACTGTCCGAACTTCTCTTTGGATGATCAGCAGATGGTCGAGGGACCTCCTAGGCAGACACTGATATTCGGTCAAGGATTTCCATAGGGAGAAGGAGGACATTGCAGAGGAGCTGGTCGAGTAGCTGGCGGTGGGTGACGTTTTGAGGTGTTACCGCCACCACCACCAGGAGGTCCACCCTGACCACAGAGAGAAAGTTCACATGGGAGATCTCAGCTACAGGAAGCTGAGGCTTATGATCACGGTGCACCGGAGATGATTTGAGTCATGATCTGTGTCTACTCTACCTTGGCTGTAGTTCTTATTGACACAGGTTCCAGTCATTCATTCATTTCCACCTCCCACGTTTGGAGCTCGGAGATTCCGATAGATCCTTTGGCTCGATCCTTACGGTTATAGACTCCTACGGGAGAAGACTCGATGGTTACGCACTGGTTCCAGCATTGTGAGCATACTCTAGGAGGCGAGAGCTTTGGCTGAGATCTCCTCATAGAGGCATCAAGGCCTTACAATTTCATCTAGGGTATGGACTGCTTATCTATAGTACATGATCAGATTGAATGTATTAGGTGAAAAGTGAAGTGTTTCCACACGGATAGGACCAGGTTCACCTTCATCGGCGAGAAGGGAGCCTTTGATGCACATGAAAGATTTACTAAATGGAGGGTGCATCCAATCACTAATCAGTTGGCCTGCCTTACCCTTAGAGCAGTAGAGGTCGAGAGTCCGAGATATCCTGTAGTGGTGGACCAGTTTGTGGTGGTTTTTCCTGATGTTGTTCTAGGACTACCTCCTCCTATAGAGGTAGACTCTTACATTGACCTGTACCCCAGGATGACACAGATACCTACACTAGAATATCGTGTTTCTCCCGCTGAGCTTCGTGAGCTGCAGGTACAACTAGAGGTCTTGTAGGGGAAGGGATTCATCGTGCCTAGTGTTTCTCCCCAGGCAGCCCCAATTCTGTTCTCCAAGAAGGTGGATGGGAGCATGAGAATTTGTGTCGACTACTGTTTCTTGAACTAGGTGACCGCAAAGAACAATTTCACACTTCAAAGGATTAATGCCCTCTTTGATCAGCTGAAGGGAGCACAATGGTTCTCAAAGATAGACCTCAGATCTGGTTATCACCAGTTCAAAGTTCAAGACAAGAATGTGAATAAGACGACCTTCAAGTGTCGGTACGACTACTACGAGATCTTTTTTAGGCCCTTCGGTGTAACCAACGCTCTAGTAGTGTTCATGGGACTCCTGAATAGGATTTTCCAGCCATACCTCAATCGCTTTTTCGTAGTCTTCATCGATGACATACTGATCTACTCAACTACTGAGGAGGAGCATGCTTACCATTTGGGGGAAGTACTAGACACACTCCAAGAGCACCAGCTTTATGGTAAGCTCTTGAATTGCCAGTTTTGGATCCGAGAGGTTCACTCTTTGGGACATGTCATCTCAGAAGATGGTGTTTCAGTGGATCCAGCGATGATTGAGGAGGTACTTGCTTGGGAGCCACCCAAGAGTGTGACAGAGGTACGATGTTTCTTGGGTTTGGCTGGATAATACCAGAAGTTAGTTCCAGACTTCTCCAGAGTTTCAGCACCACTAACAGTCTTGACGAAGAAGGGGAAACCCTTCGTTTGGCTTGATATATTCCAACAGGGCTTTCCGGAGCTGAGGTGGAGGCTGACTAGTGCCCCCATTTTGAGGCTTCTAGAGGAAGATGTAGGGTATGTAGTCCACTGCGACACATCTGGGAATGGACTCAGGTGTGTCATAATGCAAGAGCGAGCAATGATCACGTATGGTTCCTGGTAGTTGAGACAACATGAGAAGAACTACACTACCCATGACATGGAGTTAGCAGTAGTGGTCCTCAGATTGAAAATGTGATGGAACTATCTTACGGGAAAAGGTTTTACCATGTAATCTGATCACAGAGTATCAGGTATATCTTCACTTAAAAGGACATGAACCAGAGACCGGGGTGATGTCTTTAGTTCCTCCATGACTATGGCTTTGAGAGAGTATAGACTCCTGGAAAGGGGAATGTTGTAGTAGATGCACTCAGCATGAGATCTGGTATACAACTACTAGGAGAGGCGACAGAGCAGCTGGCTGCTTTACAGATTTCTTATGTAAACCGAGATGGAGCAGCTTTCCATCAGTATCTTATAGTCGCTCCTCCACTTCTTCAGCGAGTCAGGGAGGTGTAGCATGGGGAAGCTGACTACGAGACACGACGTGCTCAGATATCCACAGGTCAGACACCTGATAGATTCTTTGAAAGTGGGGGGCACGTCATCCTCTTCATAGGACATACCTTGGTACCGGTAGCACTTCAAGATGAAGTGTTGAGGGAGTTCAACACTTCACCACTAGAGGTATATCAAGGAGTGGAGAAGATGTACCAGGACCTTCTTTGACAGCACTGGTGGCCAGGTATAAAGAAGGCGGTAGTAGAGTTTGTCTCTCGATGCCTTACTTGTCAGCAAGTGAAGGTGGAGAACCAGGTAGCAGCATGCTTGGTACAACCTTTAGAGGTTCCAGATTGGGAGTGTTATGGGATATCCATGGACTTCGTGACAGGTCTTCCACGTACATCCAGGGGTCACGACTTGATTTGGGTGATCGTCGACCGACACACCATGTCAGCCCACTTCTTACCGATTAGAGAGCAGGGTTCAGTAGAGAGCATGGGACACCCTTATATGTAAGATATTGTGCGGATACATGGAGTACATTATTCTATTGTCTCTGATCATGAGGCACAGTTTACTTCCCGACTATGGAAGGGGTTGCAGGAGGCTTTCCAGACACAGTTTCATCTGAGCACTGCCTTCCATCCTCAGACAGATGGTCAGAATGAGCCGACCATTCAGACCCTTGAGGACATGCAACGTGTTTATGTCCTAGACTTTGGTCAAATCTAGGAGGATCACTTACCTTTTGTGGAGTTTCCCTATAAGAAAAGATATCACTCCACCATTGGGAAGGCACATTTTGAGGCCATGTATGGTTGACCTAGCAGATCACCACTATGCTGGATATACCCAGGGCATTCAGCACCAATGGACCAGAGATGGTATGAGATACCACGGAGAAGGTGCAGATCGTCTAGAAGTGTATGAAGACTGCACAAAGTAGGTAGAAGTCGTAAGCTGATAGGAGATGGAGACCTATAGAGATCAAGGATGGCGACCACGTCTTTCTACGGTTCTCACCCTGACGAGGTATACGGAGATTTGGCTAAGGTGGAAAGTTATCGTAGTGTTTCGTCAAACCTTTTCAGGTCCTCAGCAGAGTAGGCGAGGTTGATTACCACCTGGTTCATCCACCTCAGTTTCACCGGGTGCACGACTTCTTCCTTGTACTCTGCTGAGGATATACATGCATAAACCGTCTCACACCATCGACCATGGGGAGCTGGACGTCGACAATGGGGTGACTTTTTCGGAGGTTCAAGTGAAGATTGAGGATCGACCAGAGTGGGTCCTCCATGGATGATCGATACCTCTGGTGCACTTACGTTGGTAGCACGAGAACCTCCAAGAGAGCTCATGGGAGCAGGAGGCTCAGATGCATGCTCAGGACCCCCATTTGTTCCCTTAGTTCGAGTTGTAGCTTACGGGGACGTAAAGCCCTGAGGTGGGGAGAATGTAAAGACCCATAATTTTAATGGATTTTTTTTTCTTAAATACATGTGAATTTTATGAGCCCGATAAAATTTACGGCGCATGGTTCCAAGGCCCAATGTGCCCAGAATCAATTTTTGAAGTTTTTATCTGGTATGTTCAGTAAAAGTGCAAGCGAGACTTTATAAAATTGGAACCGGTACTTGGAACTGAAATCTGAGGACAATGTTGAGCTCACCGTGCCGGTATTTTCTTAAGAAGACTTTCACCTCGATGACAGTTGGTTGAGAATAAAGGTTAGTTTTTGGGTTTTCATAAAAATAATAATAAGATAAAGTGAGCTACAAATTATTTTATTGATCCGCCATGTGAGTGTTGGTGGTTAAAACCTCCTAATGGGAGTTGGATGTGGGACCACCACACCTTAACCACCCATGAGAGGTAATGGTGGTGGGGCCCACCCGAACATAACCTCCCGCGAGAGGTTACGATGTGGGGACCACCCGAAACCACATAACATCCCATTTGAATAATAGGGGTGGGGACAACCTGTAGAGACCCAAATCATGAAGTACATAGACATTACATTACTTTTGTGGAATACTTAATTAATGAAAAAATCAAATTCCCAAAGACATTATTAGTTTAGTGTCTTTGGAAACTCAGATCATAATATTCTAATCATGGTGAATGATGTTCAACAACTCCCATAAAGATCTTCCACTATGGTTTTATTACCTAAAACCTATATTTATATCCTTCGGAAAAAACATAAAAAGTATGAGCTCAAATGCTCAGTATGGGTAAACATGGAGAACATAAAACAGTCCCTAAACATTTAAACGTAAGAACATGGACATAAAACATCAAAATCATGAGTAATGAGATAAATCTTGGCAGTACATATGGCATAGATCATAAAAGAACATTAATAATGATAAAATGGCATGGGAATAAAACATGGAAATGTGGAAAACCATTAAGCACATGATATGATTTCCATAGTATCCAAGTCATTACTGCCAAGACCATCATAGTGGACAAAGTCCATTACTTAACCAGGTTTACTTTCCGTTCCAACCCTGTATTACTGAACTGGATTCACTTGTCGTTCCAGCCATGTCTATCTCATGAGATATAAATATTTACCCATTTCATTGGAGGGATATATAGGTCCCACATATCTCATAATAAAATCATTCTTATGTGTGCCACAAAATAAACATAAATCATTCATCATAACCCAACGAATAAAATTGGTTTCATAAACAACATCCCATCATAACATAATCCATATAAAACAAATGGATATCTTTTCATCATAAGAAAAATAAAACCATTTAAATAATAGAGACATTATACTTGAAACATAAACAAACTAAATAATTTCATCTTAGAAGGAAAATAGTTTTCATAAAACACTAGAAATGAATTTTTGATGAAAATATCCGTTCTTCTTAAAAATCATTTTCATTTCCCAAAATTCCATGTAATTTTAAAAGAAAAAGATTTTTGATGAAAATAATAATGAAATATTGTAGAGGATGCTTCATGAAAATAAGGATTTATGAAACCGTAAAAATAATTTCATGCAGTATAAGTAAAAACAACATTCTTATCGTACTTTTTCAGAAATAGTCAAAAAGTACCTTATATGGTAATCAAACGAAGGATTCCATCCATACCTTGTGGTAAAATTCAGAAAATGGTATAAATGAATTTAAAAATACATGGAAGAATAGTAAAAAAATTTATGAATTTTTTTTACAAAACATGGGAATGGATGATAAACACAATCCCAGCAAATACTTACGAATAAACAATCACGGATAAGAACGAGATTGGAATAATTATCCCTTACCTAAGGTACAATTTCTTCCGTATGTGTCTAAAACTCCTGTATAGTGGGTTTAAACATATTATTAACTTGTAACAAAACCATAATAATATTTATGATATCATATATGATTCACTTAGGACTTTATATTACCTATTCTTTTGTCAATTCTATGTTAAAGCATCGTTTTTGTAAAATCGTTTCTTTTATCATACGTGTTTTGAATTTTTGTTCTTGATATTATTACATATATCCAGAATTACATAATTTCAGAATGTAAAACATGATTTTTATAAAATATATATTCAGTATATAAATGTATATGATAGATCGATAAATGGAATGAAATACACCGTTCAGGGAGACGGTAGGTCGTACGTACACATGAAGGATGTTTTCGTTTCCTTATTGAATTGAATGTAATTAAGTAAATGAAAAATATGTGTACATACATACAATATCATTATTATGTAATATATTTCTTTATAATTTATTATATATACTTTATAATCATTCTTGAATGGTTAACTTGGAGAATGAATCTCATCATGTCATGGAGACGGTAATCTGTACGTACGCACGAGTGATGAAATCATTCCTATAACTATTGAATAGAATTAGAGTGGATGATATAATATCTCAGAATTAGTATCATGTTATAATAACCATATATAGTTATTATTAACACCATTTTACCCATCCAAGTAAGGTGTTTGTGGAAAAAACAGATTACACCACGGCGTGGAGACGGAATTCCGTACATACGCACGCGCGGTGATTTCGTTTTCCGTAGGATGGATAGAAGGTGAAATAGGGTTGGTTTATATTTATAATAACATATATGTATATTATTAATACTGATGTTATTACTTTATTATGAAACAACAAAAGAAAAGGATGTAGAAGAATAAATGAATTTGAAAGAATCGGTAAAGGATATTACATCTTCTTCGATGCACCTCTTCTAAACCTCCTCTTAGGTCACAGAAATTGGTCTTTGAAGAATACCATGACCTATAGTATGTTTCTAGGAAATTGGATGAGAGAAATGGTCAGGGTATGGCCGAGCTTGAAGGCCCAAAGTGGTGTGAGGAGTAGAGGGAGGATGTTCCTTTTTATAAGAGAGGAGAGGGGCACTTTTGGAAACCTCTAAAATATTAATTTATAATAAACTAAATCCCAACTTAAAAACCACCAAAAATGACTCAAATACACATATTAAATGATATAGGGTTGTAATATCTTCAAAAAAATAAAATTTAGACATGTTGGTAATTTATTTTAAACCTTATCAACTTAATTTATCCTTATTTAATCTATTTAATTTTATTTGTGGCAATAATATTCTAAATTTTAAATTGTTATAAATAATTACTTATGTGTGGTGAATTGTCCATAATTTGATAATTTATGAAATTTTAGACCATATAAATTTCAATTTATAAATTTTAAATATTTTTTTGATTTTTATGCAATTTTATAATATGTTATTTTTATAAAATAACAATAGTGTTAATTTTGACACTATTAATTTATTTGAATTTAAATAAAATCCACACAGAGAATATATTAGAACAAAAATATTTAATAGATTTATAACATGTAATATTCATATATAAAATTTTTGGAGAACATTAATTAGTTCATATAATATTTATTTGAATATTTTTAAAACCATTTATTTTATATTTCAATGAATAAAATAATTTCTACATCAATATTGTGTCATCATTAATGATAATTATTTATTCCCTAAAAATTCTAAATAATATATCATGATGTATATAATTTTATTATATTTTTGTATACTATTTATATTCGATGTTTTATGAGATTTATCACTAAATTAAAATTAATACACTTATAAGATATAAGAGAGTGACATGTTGTCACTTTCTTTGGTTTTAATAATAATTACATAATTTTCATGGTCAAAAGTCCATGAAATGAATCTATTTATACCCTTATGTGATATGAGTTGGCTTTTATTCATCCAATAAAATTTTGGCAGGTGTTATGGTAATTTTATAATCTTATTTTAACCCTTAATTACCCGATTTACCATTAACTTTAGTAAATAAAATTTACCAAAGTTACTATTCATAATGTCTAAAAATAAAAATTAGTCTATTAAAATAATATGGACCTACTGATTCAAAATATGAGATCCATTTTTCCAAATTTAGAACACATATGTTTCCATATTTAATTTAAAATTAATCCAGCTATTGAGAATATGGGTTTTAAAAGTTAAAACATTGAAAATGATTGAAATGTTTTTATGTATGAATTCAATGTAAAATTAATGATAATGAATTGAATTATATTAAATTGTAAAAATATATTCTATTAATACTTTAAAATCATTCAATATTGTAATTTATCCTTATAAATTATCTCTATGTAAAAAGTTGTTTATAATTAAAATTTAGCATATTTTTACTATTCATCAAAATAATAAGGTTTTCAGAATAACGAAAAAAATTTATCCAACATAAATTTTTATATCCCGATTTGAAAAAAGAAGTTTCATTTTTCAAATTTATGTTATAAACTAGTCAAAAATTAGATTTAAAATGGGTAAGCTATCAAAAGGGGGTAAAAATACATTTTTTTTAAAATAATTATTTTATCGAAAAATTGATTTTGGTTTCATATCTCATTATAGAAAATGTGTAAGATGAATTATAATTTTATAAAATTATAAATTTGGTTAATACTATTCATAATGGCAAGTTCATAATATTATAATATTATATCATTGTTTTGTGAAACTTGGTATTGCGTACAACACACGCTATCGAGGAAGGTCGCTTTTACGTGCAACACAAGCCAATTCAGGGTTGCGTGTAGTGCAAGCTTCCCTTGGGGTTTCATATAACATAATCAAAATATAGTTCATTTATAAATTGATCAAAATCTACACTTGGTGTTGTGTTAAATGAATTTTTTTGAAAGAACTTGAAATTGTGTGCAACACAAGTCAAGAATAGTGTTGTGTATACTACAAGCTAATACGGTGTGCCTATAGCGCAAGATAATCTTGGTGAAGCGTACAAAAAAAGACATCAAATAAATTAAAAAGAATATTTATCATAAAATCTTGGGGTGTTACATTCTACCCCCCTTAAAATGAATTTTTCCCTTGGAATTCATCGGGGTTATAAATGGTTTTATACTTGAAAGTTTCTTTCATAGAAACCCACATCGTAAAAATGAATACTAAAACAAAATTTTAAAAAAGGAATGTTAGAAACATAACAATCACCCAAAGTAAATCAACACTGGGTATCCATATAGTAGAATATAGGAGAAAATATAGATATGGAAGAGAAATCTAACCCTAATGTTCTGATGAAGAGTGGTAGAGAACATGGATATGAAAAAGACTATGACAACCGGGTCCCGGTGACAGCACAGACACCCTGCCATTTCATAGCCGTCGGGTCCTGGCCTACCAGGTACCACCAGTTGCCCCACAAACGTGTGAGGCCCACCCCAGGGTCAACCCACATGCCTGAACAGGTCATATGACTAATGACAGTCCCCACATCCCAACACATGTCCATTCTAGTGTGATTTGTACTCACTCAAACACACTCTGGGAAACATCCCAGAGGGTCACCCATCTTGATCACTACTCCAGGCCAAGCACACTCAACTGTGGAGTTCTAATCAGACTGGCTCCCCAAAAAGAAGATGCACCTTTTTGACATGATTCATATCATTTAGTCATGTAAACCTTTATCATTTGGGGGTGTTACAATCACCCCCCTTTAGAGCACAACGTCCTCGTTGTGGTCCCTGCATTTCAACCCAGGCAGTGCAGCGCACTTAAGGCTGGGTACCACCTCTGATACCAAATGTGACAACCGGGTCCCGGTGACCGCACAGACACCCCGCCTTTACATGGCCGTCGGGTCGTGGCCTACCAGGTACCACCAGTTTCCCCACAAACATGTGGGGCCCACCCCAGGGTCCACCCACATGCCTGAACATGTCATCTGACTAATGACAGTCCCCACAGGCCAACACATGTCCTTTCCAGTGTGCTTTTTCCTCACTCACACACACCCTGGGAAACTTCCCAGAGGGTCACCCATCTTGATCACTACTCCAGGCCAAGCACAGTTAACTGTGGAGTTCTAATCAGACAGGATCCCGAAAAGGAAGGTGCACATTGTTGACATTAGTCATATCATTTAGTCATTTAACCCATTATCATTTGGGGGAATTACAATGACAACAATCACAAAGCCATTAATTTGTGATGATCTATGGTACCATCAGATTCCTCAGATATGAGGGTAATATGACAACATTCTTGGTTTTCAAGATCATTTCCCTAAAGTTGATTAATTTTTGCATATGGAGAAATAATTACCTAATTTCAGTGTAAAATCATCGTTGGTCATTCCATGAATAATTTCTAAATTATCTCTTATTTAAATAAATGAATTTGAATTTTTCATTCTTGAAGTATTAAAAGATCATGCGATATAATGATAGGTAATTCCATCTGTCTTTATCGAAAAATGTTTAACACAAATTATTAAATATACATAAGTCCATCTAAGGTGTATGTGATTCCAAAAATGGATTTATACATTATCTATCATACCAATTAATAAAATGGAACTATTTTCTACTAACCAGGGACTTCCTGTGGGCCAGTGGTAGGCTATAAAGGCATGTCTCACATCGGTTGTGGGTTTGATTCCTGCAACCTTGTCCGATGTGACGGGTTTTCGCCCATCCTATGGGTTGTGCCTTTTCTAAAACTGTACTATTACAACATTCCAGAAATAATATCAAAAATTTATAGCCTCAAACAATACTATCTGATGTCCAAATTAATGAATTCCAACCATTAGGATTATCTAAAATACTTCAGTCTAACCTCATAGTATTAAGAAAAATACTACTAGAATGGTTATCTAACAAGAATGTGAATACCATTATTTATCCCCCATATATCATAAGATATATCTTATTGGTCACATTCCAAACATTTGAATTCCTTAATAATGTATTCTCTTGAAGCATGAATTACCATAGAATATTTTTGAAAACATGAATGCTATCAAAATTCAACTCTTTCCACATACCAAAATCACAAAATTTCTATATACTCAAACCATGATATCACTATTCCCTTATATCAATCATGAGCTCATTAATACTATTAATCATTTCATTATCTCTTTATCCTTTCATTATATGCATATCATCTTCTTTCCAAAAATATTTGATTAACCTTTCATGGTTATCGATACCATTAAACATATACATTCAAATACTTTAGGAAAAACAATACTGTAATAATCCTTAGATGTGTCTTTATTCCATAGTACCGTTAACTATACAACATAAATCTTGATAAACATAAATCATTCCACTACCTTCTTGAAACATTGATTGAGCTTCAACAATTCTTTCATCTCACATATCATTTTTAGTCTCTTCATCATCGTCAACAAAAATACTAACAATACGACCATGATGATTCTCTTCATGAGACTTCCCCTTAGAGCATTGTTTTTCATAATGCCCGTACATTCCACATTTAAAACATTTAACCATTGTTGATATCTTAGAAATACCACTATCCATGTCCATGTTGTTAACTGAACCTTTTCCTTTGCAATTACTGGATTTGTGTCCTTATTTTGCACACTCAAAGCATCTTCCATTTCCATCGAATCATTCTCCCTGATGCCTCTTACCACATGATTTACATGATGGAAATTGAACTTTCATTCCTCTATAATCATCATGAAACTCCATCTTTCTCTTATTAGCTGAGTTAGGAAACTCACCAAAGTTGAGATTATTGATCATATTATGATATTTCTGAATATGCATAATAATGATGTTTGGACTTCGAAATCCCATTTCATTTGGTTGATAATGAATAATATCATTCCATTTTCCATCATATCGTCAATTATCTTGAATCTTCCTATTTCCAGCCATTTTCTAAAACCCAAAAAGAATAGTGTGAGGGGAAAAAATAATACAAGGAAAACAACATAATAAAGGGGGAGTACCTTCAATATCTATCATCTTAGGTTTAATTCTATGATTGTTACTGTAATTCTAGGACTATAACCTATACTTATATTTAACCTTAGGAACATCCCTAGACATACATTATAAATATCTCCAGAGATTTACCTAATGTTTTTGAATCCAAGTTTGCAATGGTTAACTAAATATTTTCTCTGATACCAACTATAGAGACCCAAATCATTACATACATAGACATTACAATACTTTTTTTAAAAAGCTAATACATGACAAAAACAAATTCCCAATGACCGTATTAGTTTAGTGTCTTTGGAAAATCAGAACATAATCTTCTAATAATGGTGAAAGATATTCAACATCTCCCATAAAGATCTTCCCCTTAGGATTTCTTACCTAAAATATTTCTTTATATCATGGGGAAAAGAAAACATAAAATGGGTGAGCTCAAATGCTATGTAAGTGTAAAAATGGAGAACATAAAACAATCCCTAAAAATTTGAACGTAAGAACATGGAAATAAAACATCAAAATCATGAGTAATGACAAAAATCATGGAAGTACATAAGACATAGATCATAAAGGAACATTAATCATGATAAAATGGCAGAGGAATAAAACATGGAATTGTTGAAAAACATTAAACGCATGATATGAGTTCAATAGTAACCAAGGCATTGCTTCCAAGACCATCATAGTGGACCAAGTCCATTACTGAACTGGGTTTACTTGTCATTCCAGCCTTGTATTACTAAACCTGATTCACTTTCCATTCCAGCCATGTCTATCTCATGAGATATAAATCTTTAACTAATACATTGGAGGGAGATATAGGTCCCACTAATCTCATAATTAAATCATTCTTAAGTGTTCCACAAAATAAACATAAATCATTCATCATAACCCAACAAATAAAATGGTTTTCATAAATATCATCCCATCATAACATAATCCATATAAAACAAAAGGATATAAATTCATCAAAAAAAATTAAACCATTTAAATAATAGATAAGTTATACTTGAAACATAAACAAACTATATAATGTCATCATAGATGGAAAATAGTTTTGATAAAACACTTGGAATGAATTTCTGAGGAAAATGTCCTTTCATCTTAAAAATCATTTTATTTTCACAAAATTCCATGAAATTTTAAAATAAATATATTTTTGATGAAAATAATATTGAAATATTGTAGAGGAAGCTTCATGAAAAAAAGGCGTTATGAATCCGTAAAAATCAGTTCATGCTGTATTAGTTAAAAAAACATTCTTCTCATACTTTTGCTGGAAAAGTCAAAAAATATCTCGTATGGTAATCACAAAAAAGGTTCCTTCCATACCTTGTGGTAAAAGTCAAAAAAGGGTAAAATTACATTAAACATACATGGAAGAATAGTAAACATTTTATGAAAACGTTTTAACAAAACATGGGCATGTATGATAAACATAATCCCAGTAAATACTTACAAATAAACAATATCAAGTAAGAACAAGATTGGAATAATTATCCCTTACCTTAGGTCCAATTTATTCTATACGTGTCTGAAACTTTTGGTATAGTAGGTTTAAACATATTATTAACTTGTAACAGTACCATAATAATTTTTATGATATCATATATGATTCACTTAGGACTTTATATTACCCTTTCTTTTGTCAATTCCATGTTAAAGAAGTGTCTTGGGTAAAATCGTTTAATTTATCGTACGTGTTCCGACTTTTTGTTCTTTATATTATTACATATATCCTTATCTACATAATCCCAGAATGTAAAACATGATTTATATATAATATATATTCAGTATATAATATATATGATTGATTGATAAATGGAATGAAATACATCGTTCATGGAGACGATAGGTCGTACGTAGGCATGAACGCCGTTTTCGTTTCCTTATTGAAATGAATGGAATTAAGTAAATAAAACATATATGTACATAATTACAGTATCATTATTATGTCATATCTTTCATGATTATTTATTATATATACTTTATAATCATTCTTGAATGGTTAACTTGGAGAATGAATCTCATCGCGTCGTGGAGACTGTAATCTGTACTTATGCACAATCGATGACATCGTTCCCATAATTATTGAATGGAATTAGAGTGGATTATATAATATCTCAGAATTAGTATAATTTTATAATAATCATATATAGTTATTATTTACACGATTTTACCCATCCATGTAAGGTGGTGGTGTAAAAACAGATTACACCACGGCGTGGAGAGGATATTTCGTACATACGCACGCGTGGTGATTTCGTTTTCCATGGGATGGATATAAGGTGAAATAGGATTAGTTCATATATATAATAAATTATCAGTATATGAGTGATACTTATTTTATTACTTTATTATAAAACAAAAAAAGAAGAGGAAGTAGAAGAATAAATGAATTTGAACGAATCGGTAAAGGATATTACCTCTTCTTCGACGCGCATCATGAAAACCTACTATTAGGGAACTAAATTTGGTATTTGAAGAAGACCAGGACCTATAGTTTGTTTCTATGAAAGTGGTGAAGAGAAATGGAAAGGGTGTTTCCAAGATTGAAGGCTCAAAGTGGGGAGAAGACGATACGGGGGAGGTGCCTTTTATAAGAGAGGAGAGGGGCACTTTTGGAAACCTCTAAAATATTAATTTATAATACACTCAAAACCCACTTAAAAACATCCACAAAATACTAAAATCCGAATATTAGATGGTATAGGGTCGTAATATCCTCAATAAATAAGATTTAGACATGTGGGTAATTAGTTTTAAACCATATCAACTTGATTTATCCTTATTTAATCTATTTAATTTTATTTGTGGTAATAATATTCTAAATTTTAAATTGTTATAAAAGATTACTTATGTGTGGTGAATTGTCCATAATTGGGTATATTATGACATTTTAGATGATATAAATTTTAATTTATAATTTTTAAATATTTTTGTGATTTTTAAAAAATTTTATAATATGATAATTTTATAAATTAACAATAGTGTCGATTTTCTCACTATTCATTTATTTGAATTTGAATAAAATCCAAACAGAGAATATCGTCGAACCAAAATATTTAATAGATTTCTAACATGTAATATTCCTCTAGAAAATTTGTGGAGAACATTAATTAGTTCATATAATATTCATTTTAATATTTGTAAAACCATTTATTAGATATTTCAATCAATAAATTAATTTCTACATCACTATTGTGTCATCATTATTGATAATTATTTAATCTCTAAAAATTATAAATAAATTCACATCATGTAGATAATTTTATTACATTTCTGGAGACAATTTTTATTCAATGTTTTATGAGATTTATCACTACATTAAAATTATTACACTTATAGTATATAAGATAGTGACATGTTGTCACATTCTTTGGTTTTAATAATTATCACATCATTTTCATAGTCAAAAGACCTTGAATTGAATCTATTTAGACTATTATGTGATATTGGTCGACTTTGGTTCATCCAATAGAATTTTGGCAGGTGTTAGGGTAATTTTACAATATTATTTTTACCCTTAATTACCCGATTTACCTTTAACTGTAATAAATAAAATTTACCATAGTTACTATTCATAATGTATAAAAATAAAAAGTAGCCTATTTAAATAATTTGTACCTATGGATTCAAATTATGGAATGAATTTTTTCATATTCAAAACATAGAATTTGCAGTATTTAATTTAAAATTAATCCCGCTGGTGAGAATACGGGTTTTAAAAGTTAAAAACATTGCGAAAGATTGAAATATTTTTACCTATGAATTCAATGTAAAATTAATGAAAATTAATTTAATTCAATTAAATTGTAAAAATATATTCTATTTATACATTAAAACTATTCAATATTATAATGAACCATTTATATTATCTCGATGAAAAAAGTTGTTTTTAATTAAAATTTAGCGTATTTTTACTATTCATCAAAATATGAAGGTTATCAGAATAATGTCAAAAATTTATCCAACATAAATATTTATATACTGATTCAAAAAAATAAGTTTAATTTTTCAAATTTAACTTAAAAAATTTTCAAAAATTAGATTTAATATGCGAGGACCATCAAAAGGCGGTAAAACTGCATTTTTTAAAAAATACTTTTTATCAAAAAATTGATTTTGTTTTCATATCTAATTCTAGAAATGTGTAAGATGATTTATAATGTTTTAAAATTCAAAATTTGGTTGGTACTACTCATAACTGATAGTTCATAATATTATAATAATATATCATTATTTTGTGAAACTCGGTATTGCGTACAACACACGCTATCGAGGAAGGTCGCTTTTGCGTACAACACAAGTCGAGTCAGGGTTGAGTGTAGTACAAGATTCATTTCGTGTTTCTTATAACATAATAGAAATATAGTTCATTTATACATTGAAAAAAATCTATACATGGTGTTGTGTAAAATGAATTTAATTCGAAAGAACATGAAATTGTGTGCAACAAAATCCAAGAATAGTGTTGTGTATACTAAAAGCTAATACGGTGTTGTGTATAGCGCATGCTAATCATGGTTAAGAGTAAAACAAAATACATAAAATAAATTAAAAAGAATACTAATCATAAAATCATGGGGTGTTACACCAACCTACGACTATTAATGGGAGGAGAGCCTCTTGTCATCCACTAATTATTTTGTGACAACTCTCCGACATTAATTTGGTAGAGCCTTAAATTTAATTCAAAAATTTGAATTTGTACCAACATCTAAAATAATAGGCTACTTATTATTATTTTAAGTGTTCATTCAGTGGAAACCAAGAGTGTTTTAGAAGGAGGATTATTAAAAGAAGGCCCCAACGAAGAACTCTCGCCAACGAAGAACACTGACGACGATCCTTCTTCGACTTCTTTCCCAGACGCCTAATAATATGGAGCGTCTTCCACAAGCCGACACAGATCAGATTTGGAAGCGTGCGGTAGATGCGAAGAATGAAGATTCTCTTCTTCTACATTCCCCAACTCCGTCAAATGAACGACAAATCAAAGGTAGTGGATTAATTTTATCTAAGTGCGATATTTTCCCATGTTCCTCCTTTATCTCAAAACAATGAACGAGGGTTGTTGTTCTTCATACTTGCAAGGCTCTTGATACCTCCCTAAATGTGGAGGGTGCACGCCAAACCAACATGGCCCGAACCCTCTGTCAATATTTTTTATGTTGAACATTCGATGACAAAGCAGCAACGAGGCGACGAAGGGGGCAATGACAAATGTCACGCTACCCACGGACTCTGTGAACCGCGCCGCCCCCTCGACGCCCCAGAGCTCTTGTCCGAACATCGCCAGCCGGGGTCAGCTCGCGATGTGCCGAACAGGCCGGCCAGGCCGCCGGACCGCCTTGCCACGCCCAGCTGACCTGCCCGCAGCCTCCCGCGCGCCCCTCCTGGCCAGCCCGCGGCCTCCCGCGCGCCCCACCGGCCTCCCCGCGTCTTTATTCGTGCCCTGCAGGCATTCCCGTGACCTCCCACGTGCCCCTTCGGCCTACTCGCGGCCTCCCATGCGCCCATCCCGTCCTGCCTGTGTCCTCCAGCGCAACCCACCGGCCACTCGGGCCGCATCCCGGCTCCCGTCCGAACCGGGCGGGACGCGCCGGCCTCCCGATCCAGCCCGCGGCGTCCCTTGCAGCATCGCTGGCTGAACCGGTATGGACTTTCGGGCCGAGTTTCCTGTGCCATGCACCTCATGGCACTGGCCGAACTGGTCTCTGCCTCTGGACTGAGCCGCCTACACGGCGACCTCCGGGCCGAACCGCCCCCGCAGGCCAATGGGCTAGGCCCAGCGGAGTGGGCCGAACCTAGCGGGCTGACTCGCACAACAGTTTGGGTCAGACCCATGGGGTCAGACCCGGGTGTCCCATATCGGTTTGGGCCAGACAGGGTTGGGCCGTGTTGGCCCGACGGGGTCGGACCAGACTCGGGCCCACTACCAGCCTTTACTTTCATTTGTTCATATCTTTGGCACCGGAAGGCCATTTGACGAACAGTCAGCGGCACTGGTATTCTTGCAGCGGGACTATCTCTTTATGTTTACCCCATCGGAGTTTGGGGTACAGTTGATATACAACCAGGATGGATCGTACATGAATCCAACTGGGCCCCCAGAACTAAAAGGCTAATAACTCAGAGACCGGACGTCCGATTGATGCACCATCTGTTGCGTTAAGACCCCTATGATGAGGCAGACCTCTGAGATAATTATTCTTGGGACTTTGTGGTAGTTGACGTATCTAATCTTGGCTTGAGGAGTAGACCCTCCTGGAATCAAGCATGATTTTGTGGAAGCCCTGTTGATGGCTGCACTCTGAAGACTGTTCTTGAATCCTTTGTGGGTCCGACAGCTCTGACTACTGTTCCTGGATACTGTGTGGGTCCAACAGTTCTGACTTCTGTTCCTAGATCCTATGTGGGTTTGATAGAATAGTTAGTCCGGGATCCTATGTGGGTCCGAAATCTCATACTACTGTTCCTGGATCCTTTGTGGGTCCGATAGTTCTAAATTCTAGTCCTGGATCTTGTGTGGGTCCGACAGCTTAAAGGATTCAGTGGAAATATCTGATCATCTCTCTCTACATAAGTTGTATACCCGTGTGAGAAAAGTCAGTGACTTCTATGTTTTCCTCATGATTGAGATGGGTTATTTGATAACTTAGTTATATTTTTCGGCATATACATAAGTAATGGATATCCATTGATTTCATACATTGTTTTATATACTTGTTGGATTTTGTAAAGCTTTGAAGGTCTCAGGATCCCTACTAAGTATCGTTATACTCACCCCTACACAGGCTATGCCCGCACCTCATTGTGTTGGATGCAGATGAAATAAGTTGTTGACCGAGGCTAAGTGTACAAGGATTAGATGGTACCCGGAGGTGGACCTCATGACGAGTTGGTACCCGGAGGAGACTGACAAATGAGGAATGATGAGGAGGCTATTTTTACCTACCCTTCAGGTAGGATTCGTGGTGGATGACCCCAGAGATGCTTTCAGCTTTGAATTGTTTTGTCCTTTTTCAGTTGTACTTGTACTATACAGTTGGGATTGTATTTCCGGCCCCTTTAGTTTTTAGCACTATCTTGTTATACAGTTTTGCTTTGTGTTTTTTATTCTGTTGTGTACTCTGTTGGGTATGTTTTTAGTTATAATGGAAATGCCATCCAAGTTTAGGGATTTACACCTTTGGTGCTAATCACCATCCCCTGGCCTATGGATGGCGGGGTTGGGGTAGTCATGGCATGGATCCTGGGGGACGGGTCGTGACATTGGATGGGGTTCATGAAACAACGCTAATCACATAGATTAGAGGGGGTACTGAACCCCATAAAATTTAAGAAATTAGAGGGGGTTTTGAACACCCTCTAATTAATGACATTAGAAGGGTTTCAAAACCCACTCTAATTTATGACATTGAGGGGGTTGTTAACCCCCTCGAATTTAGAAAATTTTACAGGGGTTATGAACCGCTGTAAATTCATTTGATTGGAGGGGATTTTAAAAACCCCTCTAATGTTTTGTTTATTTTTAAAAATATAACTCATATAAATTTAAATTTTATAATATATATGTGTGTGTGCATATAAATTACATAAAAACATTATATAAATGTTTTTATATTCATTATAGAGACACACATATATAAGGACATTATATAAACATTGTAAATAAATACTCTTACTTATAATCCAAAATGTATACTTATATAAATATTGATTCAATAAATATAAAAGTAATTATAAATATATTTATTCAAATTTATAAAATTTATATACGGTGTTATAAATACTATACAAATATATTATGATTTATATTATACGTATATTATAAAAAATACATTTTTCTTGTAGTTTTTTGTATAAATAAATATATATTATATTATGTATACAAATATATATACTATAGACATAAATAATTATATATATACACATACGTATATATTTTATATAATTATATTATATATATTATATTAAAAATATTTAATTATATATTAATTTATATATATTATAATATTATTATATATATATTATAATATTATTTTATATATATTATAGTATACAAAAATAATTATAAACTAATTTTGTATATATATATCATCTAATTATATTATATATTTCAAATTATATGAAATCATTAATTTTGTGTGTGTGTGTATAAATATATATGTATGATATAATATAAATGTATATAATCACATACATAAATATATAATATAAATGTATATAATCACATACATAAATATATAATATAAATGTATTTCATATAATATTTTTATAATATAAATCATAAAATATATAATTTATATAACTAGTATATAATATATTTTTTTTAAAAAATAGGTGTAATAATAATAATAAGAATAATTAATATTATTGTTACAAACACATGTACATAAATACATTTGAATTGTATATTTTTGTAGAAACACATTTATGTTAGATTATGTATACCAATATACATTATTTATAAAAAAATAAAAATAAAAATATATATAAATATATATTTCATTTATATTATATATAATATATTCTAAATATTTATTTATAAATAAATTTTTAAATATTATATATTTATTTTATGTATATTATATTATATCATATTAATTGTAAATTATTTAGTAGATATATATATATATATCATTTAATTATATTATTTTTTCCAATTATATGAATGCAATTACTTTTGAGTGTCTATAGATGTGTGTAGATGATATAATATAAATGTATATAATTACATAAATTAATATATAATATAAATGTATTTAATAAAATATATGTATAATATATATTATAATTATATTATATCTATAAATACAAAAATATAAACACACACATAAATATAAATATATTTATAACTATTGGTATAAATATATATTAATATATATTAAATACACACACACACACACACACACATATATATATAAGACAAATATATTATAATTATACCTAAATAAAAATTATATAAAAATGTTATACATATGTATATATTATATTATAGATAAATATCACATATATATACATATATATTGTATTAATTATATTTTTACACACAACGATATATATTTATATATAATATTTCAAAATGTTAATAAATATAAAACATTTCATAATATAAATGAAACATGCTCAGTATAGGGGTTTGGTTGTGTGCATTGCTTCATACATATATGGTGTTTGAATCCCTGTAGAATAATATTTTTCTGAGGGAATGGCGTACATGTGTTGGTGTGTGTGTGAGCTCTCGGGCGGACAAGGGCGGTGGGCCCTGTCTACGTGCGGGGTGCATAGGGGTGTCAAGGCACTGTCCACCATGGTGTCTAGTGGTGGGGTGTCCAGGCATTGCCAGGTGGGTTGAAGGTTGTCCAGGTAGACTAGTGGGTGTCATGAGGGGTTGTCTGGTTTTGGTGGGGTGTACTAAGGTGGTGGTCTGTGGTCACCAGGGTGTCTGACTGGGGTGTCAAGGGGGTGTCCAAGCGGCCACCAATGTTGTCATTGGGGGTTGTCCAAGTGTGTGTGGGGTTGTCAAGGGGGTGGTCGATGGACACCCTCTGGTGTGTATGTGGGGTGTCAAGGGGGTGGCTTCTGGACCCCAGGTTACTGAGTGGGGGAGTAGAGACCGTGGTGTATGGGTGTCATTGGTGAAAAATAAATTAAAAAAAGATGGTATGTTTTAGGGGAAGTTATAGGACCTCATATAAACATGAGGAATAATCCTAAGTTACGTGAATTTTTAACCGCCCCTAATACATTATATAAGGGTTAGAGGTGGCTAAAACCACCTACAATCCATAATAATTCCATGAATTCAAATAGAATATTGAAGGTGTTAAAACCCCTTAAAATTTCAATACTTCAAAACACAAGCCTACTTTAGCATCACTTCTCCAAACCCTCCTCAAATCAGAGTCGGCGGTCACTTTAGCAGCAGTTATGGGTAACTTCCACTAAAATATTTAGAGGGGGAAAACCCCTTCTATATGAAAACATTATCCCTTATAATCTCCCTTTTTTTAGTGATAGTATGAGAATCATTGATAGTTCATTCAAATTTTTAAAAAGAATATTTGTGTACTCTGTGGTGGGATCACAAAAACATTAATGAAAAAGATCCCATTAGAGATCTATAGTTAACCGTGTTTGGGAGTGAGTAGTACTATGATTTTTGATGTCCAAGGATGTTCTCGTGTTGAATTTTTTTTTGTAAATTGTAAATTTAATACAAGTTTTAGAAATATTATTAATATTTTGTACGTAATTCTTTTTGCAGAATGTAATATTTCATAATGACCTATAATTTTTGAGTCAATTACAATATTTCATGTTATAATGTAATATATCATGTTAACAATGATTAAAATGTTTCATGTTATTTTGTAACAAGAATGTTATAGTGTTATAACATAAAAATATTGTGAGTTCAATAATTATAATTATTCAAGATAATCACATTAAAATATTCCATAATAATAAATTTTTCACGGGCAACCTCCTGGGATGTTCTCCTACTTCCCCATTTTCCCTTTTTTTTCATTGTATTTTCCAAAAAATACATTTTAAATAATAAAGAAACATATCCTAGTATAACCATTATAATTATTTTATTGTATGTACACTTTTTAAATGAATATAATATTTCATTTTCATTTAGAATTTCATAAATAATTCTCATATTATATATCATAATGTTTTAATATTTCATGTTAACAATAATTAAAAAATAAAAAGATGTATTGTAAAAACTATGTTCTTGGTTAATAATTGAAATAATAATATTTCATGTTGAATAATTTTAATAATTGTTGATAGTTTCATCAGTAAATATTATTTTTTACAACAATTTAACGGATATATATATTATTAGAATCACTAATAGTTCATTCAAATATTTATAAAGAATTTATGTGTATTATTTGGTGTGATCACACAAGCATTAATTGTTAAATTCCAAACCAGGTGCCACGTAGCTGTGCCCCGATTCTGTCCACCACATGACCTCTAACACGCCTCCACGTTTTCTTGAGGCTGCCGACAAGCAGCGAGGGCCTTGTAGGTCAGTCGTGGGGAGACTATACCCTCTTTTATCAGAGTAGATACAAGTATAAATAATAAAAAATAGAGAAAACATATATAATGACAAACAAACTATTAGATGATGATTATGAAGTAGGGAAATACAATATCAAACGGAAAGAGAAATCATGTTATGTTGTAGTATGTGTTAGGTTCCTAAAATGAAAACTGAAAAGTAAGGACATTGATGACACCCATGAGGGTCCTGAACCATGTCTAATCTGTTCACTTTTAGCCATCCCAATTCAGTAATCTTACCCATGGACTTGGGCCTTACATGTCCATGAAAATAAGGAAAAAAATATACTAGGGTAATAATAAGGAAGACCGAGCAGGGTGTGAGTATAACATAGTAGGCCACCACCAACAGCGTCTAAAAAAATCCAGTGAATAACAGTTTATGATGTTTTTAAAATAATAAAAACAGCTAATAAAGTTAATTATTTACATTTATTCAATTATCCCTTATTAAACCGAATAAACCACCAGGTTCCCATGGACACCCATATCTCAATACCGGCTTCGATCTTGCTGGAGTCAGAACTATTTTACAGTATCAATTCAAATTTCATTTTAACCAATGTGTTTTCATTTTCCATTTCAATTAAATTAATATCACCTCTTATTGGAATCTTCATATAATGTAAATTAATTAGTGTAGAACGCCATGTCTAGGACCCTCATGAATATTTGGAGCATCAGTCCATGTCTCACAACCCATTGGTATTTGGAGCATCAATCTCTATCAAATAAAATAATATATTCATGCATATTATGTGTAGAACTCTATGTCAATCACCCTTTCAGTATTTGATGCATCAGTCTCTATCTCAAAACCCATATCTCAATGAAAAACATATATAACATATATCACATTATCCAAGATTAAAAAAAAGCAATCTTTTATCACAAAATTACATATCATTGGAATCATAACATCAATATAATTAATTCAATGACTAATTAATCACAACATAAAATTAATTAATTCACCAATTAATTAATTAAATTGTCCCATTAATTAATTCGACAATTAATCAATCAAAATACCATATTAATGAATTCAACAATTAATTAATTACATAGTCCCATTAATTAATTTGACCATTGATTAATCATAATAGCACATTAATTAATTAAAAAATTAACTATTTACATAATAACATTAATTAGTTCAATATTTGATTAGTCACAAATTCCCATTAATTAATTCAATAATTAATTAATCTCATCATCACATTAATTATTTTAAAATTTAAGTAATAATATCATCACATTAATTAATTTAACAATTAATTAATCAATTTACACAACTCAAAATCTCACATTTAATTCTACAAATAATTATCTCATTCATAATAAAAATATCATATAATTAATTCTAAAATTAATCATCTCGAATCATTTATTTCAAAATTACATAATTAATTCAAAAAATAATTACTAAACATAAAAATCTCATTGCCTCATAATTAATTCAACCATTAATTATCTGACCGTATTAATTCCTTTTCTCAACCATCCACATTAATTAATTTATCAATTAATTAACCCAATTCATTCAATTTCCCCTTCACAATAATTCTAATTAATTAAATTTCCAATTAATTAATCTAACACATTAATTTGTTTCAACACAATAATCTTCATTAAGTAATTCTTCAATACATTAATCTAACTCATCCAATAATTATTTCACAACAGTCATCATAAATTAATTTCCCAATTTATTAACCTAACTCAACCAATTGTATCAACACAAAAATTCCCTTTAATTAATTATCCAACTAATTAATGTAACTCAAAAAGAATAACATTGAATCCATTAAATAATTTTCCATTTAATTAATTCAAAAATTCCTCATTAACTAATTATTAATATAAATAATCTAACACATTCCTTCAAAGAATTCACCAAATAATTGTCCATGTGTTTTAATTCATTATCAATTAAATAACTCACATTCAACCCCTTCTATAATTAGTCCACCAGTTAATTGTTTCCGTCAATTCCATTATCTATTTAAAATTTTTAATAATTATCTTATTTTAATTAATTAACTCGTCAATTTATTATTTAAACCAACAAAATTAATTAATCATATCATGACCTTTAATTAATTCCAAAATTAATTAAACAATTACAAAATCAAAAAATCCTTATAATTTATCTTTCAAATAATTATTTAAGCCAACTAATTTAATTAATCACATCATGACCGTTAATTAATTCCAAAATTAATTTTAAAAATTCACCATCACAGAATCTTCATAATTAATCTATAAAATAATTATTTAGTCGAACCAATTCTATTCTAAATATCACAATCCCTACCAAATTAATTAATTTACCAAATTAATTAATTTCATATAATTAAACTCAATTGTTAATAATAACATATAATTTCTACAATCGCATACACATAAATTAATCGAGACTATATAATTGGAATTTTGACTACCTACCTCAAATATGATGAACACACAATATGAATCTAACACCAATAACTATGCATTGTTCTGATGACTATTGTATGAGAAATTAAATAAATAAGCCTATCCAGTTTAAAAAAATATTCTAAAAATACTTCATTTTCTATAAAAACAAATTTGATACGCACTATCATCTTATCAAGACAAATCCAATTCCACTGACGACACATCAATCTAATCAATATCCAAAATGATATTGATTATTGAAGTCTGGTTTGAATAGAAATGAAGAACTAACGTACTCCCTAAAAACACAATTTATTCAGTCAAAAATATTTTATTATAATATCATATTTATTTGTCTAGTAATAATTCCACATTATTTATTTATAAATATATTTGATATTATTATGCGACGAAAAAAATGATAACTTTTGAATGATTATTTTATCGAATCATACTCCGATAATTTATTTAAAAAAATCCATGAAATCACCATTTGAAAAACAAAATTATAATTTATAAAATAATCCTCATGTTTCCATTTTTTTCTATCCGTTTTTCAAAAATAATAATTTATATAGAAATAATGAAATATAGAGGGAATGAAAAAAATTAAAAAAATAAAATCAAAATAAGACACACCTAGTTGGCGCCCCAGGATTTGGCGCAATGCATGGTTGTGCTTCACGTGTGTACTGCACCAGGTTACCGCGAAGGAAGAGGGGGAGACTCATAAAGCACAAGTAAGGTTGTGCGAAGAGAGATTTAGGTTTACATTCATTCTAAATATCTAATCCCTCAAGAACAAATGAAGGTACTGCCTATTTATAAATCCCATGAACATGCCTCCACTCAAGAACCGAAAGCCCCATTAATCGACTACATAAAATGAAACTATAAATTAAGGGTGTTTAATTTCAACATATTAAGTCATTTTAGTTTTTTAAAACATCAACAATGGTTGAAATTCCCTGGTTTAGAATTCAACCGACATTAAAATTTGTGGGAACCGGTTAAATGCAGAAGATGAAGAGTTTATATAGATTTTAAATTAAATAGATAATTTAATTATTTAACATGAAAAAAATAATCTCAAACATCCGTTAAGTATAAAAATTATGCCTTTACAAGCATAAACCACTCATTACGGACCCAAAAGTGGCATTAGATTTCTCAACCAATGTACTATTTAAGAGATATTGAAGATTTAATTCTAAAAAAAAGAATAAATAATTAATAAAAATAAAAATGATATTCTTGTGAGAGAGTCCACAAAGCACTTGTCACATACTAATTATATACATTGTTTAGGGTAAACTCCCCATTCTGAACACATTGGAGGTCTCATATTTCTCATATTATTTATGAGATATGATTTATTAATGATATATTTGTTAAAAACGGACTATGTAATTAATTAAAATTAATGGGTTATTTATTTCTAGTGAGGTATCCAAATGCTCGACACTATCATGACCCGTCTCAGTGGGGCCTGCTCCATGACTCCCCAAGCCCGCCTCGAATAGGCCAGAGGATAGTGACTAGCACCGAGTAGGCATATTACTAACATGGGTGTCATTTCCTAAATACATGTACACACGCACAAATTTCTAATCCCACAATGCTAAAATGTAAAAACCACAAGGGAAAAAAATGTATGCATACAACTAAACCCAAAAAACAAAGTACTATGAAAAGTGAAGTACTAAAAGTAAACTGGGACAGAATACATGACCACCAAAAACATGATTCAGAAAACTAAAAAGTCAATCATGTAAGCACAAAGAGGTATTGGGACTGTTGTTCATATATATAGGATCACCTCAGCCTATAGTGAACTCTGAATGCTCGGTTCGGTCCTGGTCTACCCTGGACTCTATCAAAAGTTTTCTCGTCTGCATAAGGCACGACATGTGCATGAAAATCCCATGCAGGGGTGAGTATAACAATACTCATTATAAGAACATTAAAACCACAAATCAATATAGAAAAAAATTCAAAATCAACTCTTCAAAATATGTCCACTAAACATATATTAGGAGAAAAATAAAATATACAGATATACTCAAATCCCAGATCCGCAGTCTAGGGAAAAGTCAAAACACCCCATACCTCTACTAGGGATTTAGTTCGAAGATTCCACGAAGCAATCATCCGAGAGAACACACTCCATGAGTCTGATATCTCTGATAACATCCGTCATAGAAGTACTATATGTTGGGAAAATTCACGAGAGATAGATTCAATCATTCTAGGAGAACACAATCCTGAGTGGAAAATATCATGATAATAGTTAAGGATTACTGCAAGGGCCATTGAAGATACCACGACTCATTCGGAATTCACTACATATGTTAAGGATCGGCTCCCTATGGAAGTGTTCACGTCAAAACATGACTCCACATAGGGTCAAAAATGGATAGAGGATCTCACACTGGGCCTCTTGGAGGGATACCTGTCTCTATCTCGAAAAGTCCTTCTAAAGGGTTCATACTCCTGAAGTATGAAATGATACCTAACCATTAGTGGAACGAGAAAAAGGGGCACTAACTCAAATGAAACATGTCTATGATATGGTGGGCAAGAAGATCAATCCATGTAATGAAAAGTAAACAACATGTAGATGTGTTACACGCAGTGTCTTTTGACACTGGGTACATCCTGTGTACTACGACTTGTGTCACAAAGATGCTCATGAAGGAAAGTCAGTACACAACATGTACTATAGAATACACACTGTGTCCGAGAAACTAGGGTCAGCTCCATGTACGCGGTTGTGTGACCGTAGATGGTTTCATCTCATGTGCGCCACCCCATGTAACCAGACTGGTATGGCTCTGTGGTGGATTACACGGTCGTGTACTCCATCCTATGTTTTTGTTTCACCCATGATACATGCCGAGTCCCGCATAGTCGCCTATACTATGCACGGGTAGGTTCTACTCTCGTAGCTGACCCGCACCGATCGATGTTAGGCCCTGCCTAAAGTAATTTTGCTTCTCTAAACGCAAATATTCCCTCAGATTTATTATCTAGGCACCGGTTTAAACTATAGTCAACTTTTATAGGAAAACCTCTAACGTGAAGGGCTTAACTTTTTTTAATTTATTTCAACAATTTATTCTGGGAACTCTGAGCCTCAGAATCACACGCATTTGAAAGGTCTAGACTTTAAATAATTCCATATAATATTTAAAAATTATACACTAAAAAAATAATGGACATTACTCAAATGAAAAAAATTTATACCTTATCTAGGGTAAAACACTAATTCAGGACCCATTGGTGGTATCGAATTTCTCATAGGATTCACCATTTGAAAGATATTTAATTATTTTTAAGAAAATAATATATTATATCTTATATAATATATTTATATCACGAGTGATACATCTCAACATCTGATGCCTACATATGTCATAACCTATATTAAGTACGAACCACATTTCAGATCTAATAGGGACTTATACTTTTTATATGATGTTATATTTTAGAGTTATTCAATTATTTTGAATAAATTTACTGCACTAATCAAAATATCATTAATATTTTTATTTCACCTTCTCCGATTCTTTATGGGTATCAGAATCTCACACTATCCAATGTTTGACTCTAATAACGTTATAATAAAAACATTGCAATGTCTTAACTGAGCATTATTTCTTTTGTAAGCCTTTAAACATTTATTAATTTGTTTCATAAATAAAATATTTTTCCCTCATAATTATTTTACAATTTTTTAAAAGTAATAACAAAAAGGAAAATATATTTTGTAAATGGTCGGAATCTTACAATATTCCCACCTTATAATCGCTCATCCTCGTACTGTAGTCCCATGTGTAATTATGATAAACCATGTTATGACAATCTACCCACCATTGAATCTTCTTTATCCCCACTTGTTATTTAGCACAATACAGATTTTTTTATCGACCTCCAGTCAATCTTGAGAACATCATTTGTAAATTGATGATGATATACCTCACAAAATCATGCACCACACATATATAGATTCATAAGAACAACCTCCAAGGGGCCCCATATCAAACCAAAATACAATCATTTAGCTATGTATAAAAACAGAGCTTTTATAGTGTACCTGGGACGATGTCAAGATTGAGGACAAGATCATCACTAATTAAACGTACACTAAGAATTTTTCAATAAATACTACTAGAAATCATTCATCATTGATGTTACCTCCAACTACAGAAACTCCTTAACCAGTTCAAATTTCTCGACTCCCCTACTTGCAAACATCTCACCACACTGATTCAAAATAATACGATAATTTACACTACCCCTAACTGAGTTCTAAAACCAAAGAATTCTCTCTTCCTAAACTATCTGCATCCAAGGTCAATCAAACAAAAAATAAGGATTTTTCTTGACAATAATTAGAATAGTTAAAAAGAGGGATTTACACAATACCATATCAAATATTTCCCCCATATCTTTCCACACTGTCAAAACTGAGGAAATATATCTACCCTTAACCAGCCCACACCTAGTTCCTAGTTAGCAAGGGTATACCCATTATCATTTTTATCAATATAATCATTTTGAACATGATTTAAACATATCTAGCATCATTTCACAATCTCTCTCTATTTCACAACAGGAACCACTTTCATTTAAATTCCACAAGAAAGTAAAAAAATCTTAAGTTCAAAAAATTACCCAAAAACCAATTTCCCTTGTGTTACTACAAGGATTCATGTCAAAAAAATTATCCTATGTGCCTATAATGATGCATGAAGACTGAACCCTTATGCCATACCCGACCATGAGTCAATATCAATAAATAAAGAAACAATAATCACATCGCACAAAAATTGTGTCACCCAAAAAGATATAATATTCAACTATAATAGCAAACAACCATGACAATAATCCCACCCCAGGTACTTGGTTTCTCCCCCAAACATGGGCTAGATACTCCCATGCATGATCTCATAACCAATACCTAACTCTTCCTAGTCATCAATATACCTTTCCCAAAGTGTAAGAAAAAAGAAGAAGAATGAAAACCACCATTGATACCCCTTTATAACGTCTTGACCCAAGTTCCACGCAGCAGTTCCCCAAGTCGGTCCACCACATGACCTCAAGTGTGCCTCCCCAAACACAAGTGGTGGCCGACTAGAAGTGAGGGTCTGGTAAGTCAGTCCTGGAGAGACTATGTCATCTTTTAATTTAATAGACACTAGAAGAAATAAAAAATAATAAATGAACCATATATAAAGACAAAAAAACATATATGAGATGATTATGAAGCCGGAAAATACAATATCAAACTGAAATATAAAACATGTCATATTGAAGTACTTGTTAGGTGCCTAAAATGAAAATTGAAACATAATGTCATTGATGACAACCAAGTGGGTCCCAAACCACATCTGTTCCCCTCACCATGCTCCATCTGTATTCAACCATCTAACTCAGGGCATGTTCCCTTAACTTTTCCAAGAAAACAAGAAAAAAAGTATACTTGAGTACCGATCAGGCAGCCTGAGTAGTGTGTGAGTACAACTCAATAGGCCACCACCAACATAGACTAAAATAAATCTACTCAATAATAATGTACGAGGTTTTATAAAAAATTAAAACATGTAATAAAGTAAAAAATTTACATTTATTCAATTATCCCTTGTTTAATTACATAATCCACCGATTTTTCATGGACACCCTTATCTCAGAACCTCCTTCGGTCATGCTGGTGTTTGAACCATTTTACAATATCAATTCAAATTTCATTTAAAGAAATGTGTTTCCATTGTCCAATTCTATTTAATTAATTTCACCTCTAATTGGAACAATAATCCAATCTAAATTAATGGGTGTAAAAAAATGCCATGTCTAGAACCCTCGTGAGTATTTGGAGTTTCAGTCTATCTCTCACAGCCCATGGGTATTTGGAGAATCTTCCATTGTCCCATAAAATAATATTTCAATGCATGTTAGGTTTAGAACTCCATGTCTATCACCCTATGATTATTTGGAGCATCATTCCCTATATCACTACCCATATCTCAATAAAGAACATATATCACATATTTCACATTATTCAAGATTGATCAGCATGAATCTTTTATCACAAAATCACATGTCATAGGTATCACTAAATCACTATCATTAATTCAATAACGAATTAATCACAACATCACATTAATTAATTACATTGTCCCTTTAATTAATTCAATAAATAATTAATCATAAAATCACATTAATTAATTCACGAATTATTTAATCACATTGTCGGTTTAATTAATTTGACCAGTAATTAGTCATAATACAATATTATTTAATTCAACTATTAATTAATTATATCATTACATTAATTAATGAAATAGTTAATTATTCACATATTCCCATAAATTATTTAAAAAATTAATTAATCAAATCATCAAATTAATTATTTCAACAATTAATTAAAAATATCATCACATTAATTAATTTATCAATTATTTAATCAATTTCCACAACATAAATTCTTATAATTAATTCTAAAATTAATTATCTCATTCATAATATTGATATCTTATAATTAATTTTATAATTTATTAACACGAATCATCTATTTCAAAATCACATAATTAATTCAACATTTTTTTTTAAAATTACCACTTTCATAGCATCATAATTGACTCAACCATTAAAAATCTAACCTTATGAATTCAATATATCAACCATCAAAATTAATTAATTCATCAATTAATTAACCCAATTCATTAAATGGTTCCATCACATCAATTCTCATTAATTAATTTACCAACTAATTAATCTAACTTACTAAATTGTTTCAAAACAGTAATCTCCATTAATTAACTCATCAATTAATCAATATATCTCATCCAATTGTTATAACATAGAAATACTCATTAATTAATTATCCAATTAATTATTCTAACACAATCAATTATATCATCCCATCAATTACCATTAATTAATCCTCTAATTAATTAGTGTAACTCAAAAATAATAACATTAAAACAATTAATTAATTTTCCAAATAATTAATTCTAAATATCCTCATTAACTAATTAATCAATAAATTACTCTAACTCAATCAATTAATTAATTAAACAATTAATTTTCCATGTCTAGTAATTAATTTACATTAAACCCCCTCTTCAATTAATCCACCAGTTAATTGTTTCGGCCAATTCCATTATCTTGTTCAATAATTTAGTAATTACACGGATTCAATTAATTATTTTATCAATTAATTATTTAATCCAAAAAAATTAATTAATCATATCATGACCATTAATTAATTAATAAATTAATTAAAAAATTCCACAATCATAAAATCCTCATTATTAATTAATGAATTAATTATTTAAGCCAAATAAATTAATTAATCAGATCATGACCGGTAATTAATTCCAATATTAATTAACCAAATTCACCATCACAAATTCTTAATAATTGATCTATCAATTAATTAATTTTTTATGAAACCAATTAAATTCCAAATTCCACACCCCCCCCCCCCAATTTAATTAAATAACCCAATTAATTAATTTCATATAACTATACTCAATTGTTAATCATAACCTAAAATTTAAACAACCACATACACATAAATTAATAGATACTATGGAATTTAAATTTAGACCACCTACCTCAAATATGATGTACACATGATAAGAATCTAACATCATAGATGGCGCATTATTCTGATGACTATCGAAGGAGAAATTAAATAAATAATCATATACAGTTTAATACACATATTCTCAAAATACATCATTATCTATGAAAACAAATTTTGATATGCACCATACCCCTACCTAGAAGAAAACAATGCTACTATCATCACATCAATCACATCAATATCGAAAATTATATTTATTATTAAAGTCTTGTTTGAGCATAAATGGAGAACGAATGAAATCCCTAAAAAACACATGTTATTCGCTCATAAATATTTTATAATAATATCATATTTATTTATCATGTAAAAATACCATATTATTTCTTTATAAATATATTTGATATTATTATTCTAAGACAACAAAATGACAATTGTTGAAAAAATATTTTATCAAATCATACATTGATAATTTATTTTTAAAAAAATCCATGAAATCAATATTTGAGAAACAAAATTATTATTTATAAAACAGTCCTCCATTTTACCTTTTTTCTATTAATTTTTTTAAAATAAATTATGATAAATGCATACAAATATATATTGAATAAAATAAAACAAATAAAATAAATCAAAATTTGACACACCTGGTTGGCACAACAAGTTTTGGCGTAATGTAAGGTGGTGCTACAATGGTGTAGCGCACCAGGTTTTGGTGGAGTAAGTGGGGGAGTCTCGGCCTACCCATGTAAGGTTGTGCGAAGAGAGTTTCAGGTTTAACTATTTTTTTAAGGACTAATCTATAAAGAACAAATGAAGGTCATGCCAATTTATAAAACCCATGAACATGCCTCTTTTTAAGAACTGAAATCCCCATTAATCCACTCTTTAAATTGAATCAATTAATTAGGAGTTTTTAACGTCATCTTATTAAGTCATTTTGCATTTTGAAACATCAGAAACGGTTGAAGTTTCATGGTATAGAATTCAACCAGAGTTAAAAATAGTGGGATCTAGTTAAATGCAGAAGATGATTAGTTTCTATAGATTTTTATTTAAATAGATAATTTAATTATTAATCATGAAAATATAATGAAGTCAATCATTTGATAAGATTAAAAATTATGCCTCGACTAGGGTAAACAAGTCATTCCAGACCCAACAGTGGCCTAGGATTTCTCAACCGATGAACTGTTTGAGAGATATTAATTATTTAATACAAAAAAATCTAATAAAAATGAATAAAAATAAAAATAATATTTTTGCGAGCGAGGTGTCAAAACACTCATCGCATACCATTGTTATAACTCATCTAGGGTCAACCCCCCTTTCAAGAAACATTGGTGGTCACATATTTCAGGTACACCATTAAAATTGTGAGTTTTAATGATTTATTATTTAAAAATAGAAGAAATAATTAATTAAATTTAAATAGTTATTTCATGCGAGCGAGTCATCCAAATGCTCAACGTGAACAATTGTTATACCTCATATAGGGTAAAAACTTAATTTCAGACCCATTGATGGTTTCATATTTCTCATAGGATTCACTGTTCGAGATACATTTAATTATTTTGAAGAAAATAATATATTAAATCTTATTTAATAACTTTAACTCATGAGTGAGACATCTAAACGTCTGATGCCTACATTTGTCTTACCCTGCATAGGTGGAATACCACTTTTCGGATCCAAAAGTGGTATTAGATTTTTCATACGATGAACCATTTAAGAGTTATTAATTTATTTTGAATTATTTGTTCGCACTTATTATAATATCATTAATATTTTTATTTCACCTTCACTGGGGCATTACGGGTCTCAGAATCTCAAACTATCCAATTTCTAACTCTGAAAACATTCCAATAAAAAAATTACATTAACATAATGGTGCAATATTTCTCATGTAATCCTTTTAAATATTTATTAATTTCTTTTGCAAATAAAATATTTTTCCAGATAATTTATCTATAATATATAAAAAGTAATAACTCAAAGGAAAATATATTTTGTAAAAGGATAGAATCTTACAATATTCACACATTATAATAGCTCGTCCAAGAGCTGTACTCCCAAGTACCATTATGATAAACCCTATTATTAAAATCTACCCACCAATGAAGTTTCGATAACCCCTCTTTTTAAGTAGATCAATACATTAGTTTTTATCGACCTTCAGTCAATCCTGAGAACATCATTTTTAAATTGAAATTGATGCACCTTAGACTATCAAGATTCACATATATATAGTTTCATAATTATAACTTCCAAGGTCCCCCATTTCCAACCAAAATATATTCATAATCTAATTGTAAATCCAGAGCATTCTCAGTGTACCTAGGACGATGTCAAGAGCAGGGACATGATTGCCACTAATTAAATGGACACTAAGAAGTTGTATATAAATACTAAAACAAATCTTTCATCGTCGATGTTACCTACTTTTATGGAAACTCCTCGTCCTATTAGAATTTATCAACTCCCCATCCTGCCAAAATCTTACCACACTGATTCAAGACTATACGATCATTTACACAACCCATAACTTAGTCCTAAAACCATCGAATTCCATCTTCCAAAAATATCTGCATCCATGGACTATAAAAATAATTATTTTTTTCACAACAATTTTCATAGTTAACCAGAGGGATTTACACAATACCAGATCTAGTATTTCCTCTATATCCTTCCACACGATCAAAACTGAGGCACTATCTCTACCATTAACCATCCTAAACCTTGGTCCTAGTTATCAAGGGTATACACATTTTCATTTGTTTTTAATTTTATCATTTAGAAACTGATCTAATTGTATGTATAATCATTTCACAAGGCCTCTAAATTTTCCATTAGGAACCATTTTCATTTCAATTCGACAAGAAAGTAAAAATATATTACGTTCAATAAAAAACCAAAAAATCATTTCCTCGTGTGTTCATACAATGGTTTATGTCAAAAAATAATAATCCAAATGCCTAGAATGATGATTGAAGACTCTACTCTCATGCCATACTGGGCCCTGAGTAATCTAAAAAATTTAAAAAAAACAATAATCACATCACACAACAAGTGTGTCACCCAAGATGAAATAACATTCAATTGTAACAGCAAACAAAAATTAAAACAATTCATACTAGGGTTATAGCGTTCTCCCCCATAAATGGGGTAGATACACCCATGCACGAGCTCATAACAAATCACTGACTCTTCCTAGTCTCTTGTATGCCATTCCCAAATATTAATAAAAAATAAGAATAATGAAAACCTCCTTTGATACAACTTTGTAACTTCCCGCCCCGGGTTCCACGCAACACTACACAAAGTCGGTCCACCACATGAATATAGGTTACCCTCCATGTACACCAGAGGTTGCTGACTAGTACCGAGGGTCTGGTAAGTCACTCGTGGGGAAACTATACCCTATTTTATCAAGGTAGATATTAGAAGAAACAATAAACAATAACAGAAGAATTTATAAAGACAAACAACCCAATATATGAAGATTATGAAGTTGGAAAATACAATATCAAACTGTAACTGAAAATAATTCATCATGAAGTACGTGTTAGGTTCTAAAAATGAAAACTAAAAAGTAAAGACACCGATGACCACCAAGAAGGTCCCAAACCACATTTGGTCCCCTCACCATTCCATATCCGAATTCAATAATCTATTTTAGGGACTTTTCCCTTAACCTGAAAATGAAAACAAGGACAAAATGTCTATTCGAGTACCGATCGAGGATCCAATGTAGGTAGTGAGTACAACTTAGTAGGCCACCAAAAATAGCGTCTAAAAAAATCCTATCATGAATAGTGTATGATGTTTTATAAAGAATAAAAATAGGTAATAATGTTAAAAATTAACATTTATTCAATTATCCCTTATTTAAGATCATAAACCACTGGGATCCAATAGACACCAGTATTTCAATACCTGTTCGGTTGTGCCGTTGTTTGAACCATTTTACAGTATCAATTCTAATTTCATTTAAACCTATGTGTTTTTATTGTCTATTTCTATTCAATTAATATCCCCTCAAATTGGAACCATCATCCAATGCCAATTAATGGGTGTAGAACCCCATGTGTAGCACCCTCATGAGTATTTGGAGCATCAGTCCATGTCTCACAACCAATGGGTATTTGGAGCATTAATACCATTCCAATAAAATAATATTTTATGTTATGTTAGGGGAAGAACACCATTTCTATCACCATATGAGTATTTGGAGCATCAGTCCCTATCTCACAACTATTATCTCAATCAAGAACATATATCTCATATATCACACTATTCAGGATTAATGAATAATAATCATTTATCACAAAGTCACATGTCATTTGTATCACAAAATCACTATAATTAAATTATTTTTTAATTGATCAAAAAATAAAATTAATTAATTTAACAATTAATTAATTAAATTGCCCCATTAATTAACCTGACTATTAATTAATCATAATACCATTTTAATTAATTGAACAAATAATTATTTACATAGTCTCATTAATTAATTTGAAAATTAATTATTCATAATACCACATAAATTATTCTAACATGTAATTAATTACATCATTAAATTAATTAATTCAATAGTTAATTAATCACATATTCCCATTAATTATTTTAATAATTAATTAATCAGATCAACACATTAATTAATACAATAGTTAATTAATAATATCATCGCATTAATTAATTTAACAATTAATTAATCAATATCCACACCTCAAAATATCATAATTAATTCTACAATTAATTATATCATTCATAATATCAATATCTTATAAATAATTATATAATTAATTATCAAGAATAATCTTCTTCTAAATCACATAATTAGTTCATAAAATAATTATTAAACATTCCAATCTCATTGTCTCATTATTAATTCAACCATTAATTATCTGACATTATCAATTTAATATCTCAACAATCCAGATTAATTAATTTTTCAATAAATTTAACTAATTCATTCAATTGTTCCTTTAGAACAATTCTCAATAATTAATTTACTAATTAATTAATCAAACTAATAAAATTTTTTCTACAAAATAATCTGCATTCATTAATTGTTAAATTAATTAATCTTACTCATCAAATTATTATAATACAATGATCCTTATTAAATAATGTTCCAATTAATTAACCTAAATAAATCAATTGAATCAACCCACATTTCACATTAATTAATTTTCCAATTAAGTTATGTTACTTATAAATCATAACATTACATCCCTAAATTAATTTTCCAATTAATTAATTCAAAATAAACTCATTAAATAATTTCCCAATATATTAATCTAACTCTATTCTTAAATTAATTAAACAATTAATTGTCCTAGTCTTTTAATTAATACAATGTTATTTAATTCAAATTCAACCCCCTCTTCAATTAATCCACCAGTTAATTTTTTATGTCAATTCCATTATTGAGCTCAACAATTTAATAATTATTTTACTTCAATTAATAAATTAATAAATTAATTTGTTAAAAAAATCAAATTAATTAATCATTTAATGACCATTAATTAACTCCAAAATTAATTAATTAATTCCACTATCACAAAATCCATATAATTAATCTATCCATTAATTATTTATATAAACTAAATTAATTAATCAAAACTTGACTGTTAATTAATTCCAAATTTAATTATCCAAATTCACCATAAAAAAATCTTCATAATTAATATATCATTAAATTTTTTAATCTAACCAATTCAATTCTAAATTTCATTATCCCCCAATATTAATTAATTTTACCAATTAATAAATTGCATATAATTAAACTCAATTGTTAATCATAGCATAAAATTTCTACAATCTCATACACATAAATTAATCGATGCTATGGGATTGGAATTTAGACCACCTACCACAAATATGATAAATACATGATATGAATCTAACATCGGTGATGGCGCATAATTCAGATGACTATCAAATGAGAAATTACAAAAATAAAAATATACAGTTTAATAAAAATATTCTCAAAATATTAAATTTTCTAGGAAAAAAGATTTGATACAACTCATCCCATTATCAAGATGAATCCAATGCCAGTAACGACATATCAATCTGATCAATATCAAAAATTATATTGATTATTGATGTCTGGTTTGAGCAGAAACGGAGAATGGACGAACTTTCTAAAAATAATTGTTATTAGCTTATAAATATTTTATGATAATATTATATATATATATCATTTAATAAATCTATTTTATTTCATTATAAATATACATGATTTTATAACGCGACGACAACAAAATGATAACTGTTGAATGATTATTTTATCATATTAAACATTGATAATTTCTTTTAAGAATTCCACGAAATCACCATTTTAAATACAAAATTGTTATGTATACAAAATTCCTCCATTTTCACTTTTTATCTGTCCATTTAAAAAAATTATAAAAGGATAGAAATATAGAGTAAATAAATTAAATTAAAAAAATAAAAATATGACACACCTGGTTGGCGCACTATATTTTGGGGCACAACAAGGTGGTTCTTCACAGTTGTAGCGCACCAGGATTCTGCGAAGGAAGAGAGGGAGTCCAGTATAACCCAAGTATAGTTGCACAAAAATTGTTTCAGGTTTAACAAGTCTCTAAATGACAAATCTCTCAAGAAAAAATGAGGTTCATTTCTATTTATAAACCCCATGCACATTCCTCTGTTTAGGCACCGAAAACTCCATTAATCCACTCCTTCAACTGAAAAAATTATTTAAGAGTGATTAATTTCATCTCATTAAGACATTTCCATTTTTGAAACATAAAAAAACGGTTGAAATTTCATGGTTTAGAATTTAACAGGCATAAAAAATTGTGAAAACCAGTTGAATGTAGAAGATGAATAATTTCTGTTGATGTTTAATTAAATAGATAATTTAATTATTTAACATGAAAATGAAATAATCTCAAATTTCAGTTATGCATAAAAATTATGCCCTTAATAGGGTAAACTCCCCATTTCGGACCTGAAGATGGTATCATATTTCTCAACTGATGATCCATTTGAGAGATATTGATGATTTAATACTTAAAAACAGAATTAATAGATAATAAAAACTAAAACTATATTTTTGTGAGTGAGGCATCAAAACGCTCGTTGCATACCAATGTTATACCTCTTCTAAGGTAAAACCATATTCCAAACACAATGGTTGCCTCATATTTCTCATATGATGTCTGGTTTCTGAGTTATTATTGATTTATTCTTTAAAAATGGCATAGATAATTAATTAAAATTAAAGTGATATTTCTTGAGAGCAAGGCATCCAATCGCTTGATGCAAACAAATGTTATACCTTATTTAGGATAAACCCCTAACACCAAATTCATTAGTTGTATCATATTTGTCATAGGATGCACCATATGAGTGATATTTAATTATTTTTAGGAACATAATATATTAAATCTTATTTAATAACTTTGACTCACTAGCGAGACATCTTAATGTCTGACACTGTAACGACCCCGTCCCAACAATGTGTACCCCTCATTGGATGAAAATGTGAGAAGGGAGATAATAACCCCTGTGTCCCACCTCCTGTAGCCCTTGGGTTGGCGACTAGTACCGAGGGTATAGTGAACACACAAATGGGAGGCATTTCCCTCTATGAAAACAAATGCGGAAGAGATAGTTAATATAGACACCAACCAACTCCATATCAGAACTAAAATATTAAAGAAAACCCAAGTGCACATATGTAATGTCATGAAAAATTACTACAAATGGTATAGGAAAATGACAAGTACCCAAAAGAAAGTAAAAACAGCAGCAACCACAATCCCGAACATCTCCTACAACCCCATGATAGTTGAAACAGGCTTGATCTCAAACCTGCTACAAGTGACCTGAAAAATAGTTTATATATACATAGGGGGAGTATAACAGTATACTCAGATGGATCCTCCCTGAAGCATCTCATTAAAAAGTAATGGAGGGATGCTAAATCAAAGTGAACAACAAGGGAAGCTAACTCATCACCTAAACAAGTATACTATGTTCCGAACCACACCATGGCTACTCTCACAAGTAACGCATACAACTGTATATAATATAATAAAGAATATCAAGGGTACCTAGCTACTACCTCCCCACTTGTTTTCCCATTTACCCCAATGTCGCATGTCCTAAGCATCTGTCTCCAAAAAGGCTTGCCCTCAGCCACCTGGGCGAAGCACCATAACATGCACCTTGTGCAACAAAACCACCACGTCCACGTAAGAAAAGTAACCATGTAGTTTCTAGAAGCCACTACAACCTGCATAATGTGTATCATACATCAGGTATTATACCTCATGCCATTACATTCCATACACCGAGTATGGATCCTCAAGCCCTTACAGCCTATAAATGTTACACCTATAGTAGTCCATAGGATACTATATCCATAATATATGTGTGTGAATAACAAAAATCCATTACATCCCTCTACTCAAATATATGGGGAAAACTAACCACGGTTCCTACTAGCACAAGTATAAACCAAGAGAAGAGAGTGGTGCCAATTGGGGGAAGTCATCCATTCATCCTCCCACCAGAATGTTGGGGATACCACCCCTAGGGCTCAGAATCCCCAGGGTATCAGTTGACATTACTGACAGGGTGGGGTCACGTATAGAAACAAAAAAATTATAGGATATACTATATCTCACAAAAAAAATTATGGGCATAACGTAGTCTTAGTTTCCACTACAGCTAACGTCTCTCGGACTCCGAGCTGACACTTCTAAGACGAGGTATCCTATAAGCACACAACCATTTGAAGAGATTTAATAAATTTTTTCATTCCCTATTTATTAGTTTCACTTTACGTTAATTAATTCTTTAAACATTAATTAACCAGTACCAATTCCACATTAATGTTCAATAGCATCACACCCAGTGTAAAATATTCCTTTAAAATTAAAACCTCATCATTATGTTGCTGCAAACTCCAACTACATGGGTTAACACAATTTATTAAATTATTCATTACATAATTACTTTCCCACATTCCCAATCCTTCTATAAAAACATTCTATGATACTAAACACATGGGGGCTCTACACGGTGAGCACCAATAAGTTGAAGGGTAAACACGAAAAGCACATGGCATATCCCGTGCTTCTTCAACCGTTTAAGATGAAGGGTAAAAAATACTATCTTCTTTGAGAAGTGGGGAAAAGTAAACCATATAATCAACCAATAAGAAATAGAAATCATCGAAAAATCACATCCATCCCGTTCCATCATCCCCAGTGTCCTCCCCGACACTCACATGCATAAACCTATGCATATTTCCACTCTAGGCATCATCTGCTTCCACAACCAAATGGCCTCCATGCCCCCACATATCACAACATCCATCTAGGCTCAGATAAAAACACAAGAAGCAGGAATTTTTTTTAATAGTTGGTCTCTTGGCCCATTAACAAACAATATTGTAACTCCGAACCCTACAAGGATTTATCTTTTATTGATCAACCAGTTATTTAATCCATCTTATAATAACCAATTATTATTCTTAGGTTCCAAATTCATGAATCCTATTAAGAAATATATCACAAATAGTTAATCATGATTACTGCACCATTTTCATAAACAAAAAATTACAACAACAAGAACTAGATTCATTTATGTGCCACTTTATTTTAGCCAAACCATTATCAATTAATTCTTCATTTATGTGTTTTACCATTTTCCATCAAGAACGAACTAATAAACACAACAAGCATTGATATCACACTATCTAGAAAAAAAGAGGCAATAACATACAACCGATATCAATTTGTTTCTCCAAGTCAAAAATTTATTAGGTCAATTACATTGTGATCCAGTGGGATAAAACATGCTAACAATACAATTTCATGTAAAATAAGAGAGAAGCAATGAATCCCCTACCTCAAACGGTTATTGATGTTCTTTATATGAGAACAATCCACATAACGGATTAAGATCGCCTCCTCTCGCGACAACTGCATCCACCCGCAGATTCCACGATATGACTGCACCAACCGAACCTAAGAAAACATCATTAGAAGCTTGGAGATCACATGATATAATATAGAAAGGAGAAATAGGAAAAGATTAACCCAAAAATAATGACGATAAAACCTACCATATATAATTGATTGATGGATACATCATGGTTGCACCGAAACATGGGGTGCACTTGTAGTAAGAACGAAGTCAAGGAAATAAATCCGCAGGGAAAAGATTTATCTCACAATTTTTACAGAAATGAAGGAACATTTTGAGTGTCTCGCACCTGAGAACAAGAAGGAAGAACAATGGAGGAAGATATATTGTCCTTGTTGATGATTTAATGGAGCCACGGTTTATGTTACAATTTATTTCCCATTAATAGAGGATCACATTAAACCATGTGGTTTGACCATGTAAAAACATCCCGAGTCATATGGATAATTAATGTAGAAGTTATTTCCATTGAATAAGACTTAGAATCCTTAAAATAAGGCTTTAACTGCATTTTACGTCAAATAAAACCTCAAAGGGGGAAAACAGCAGAGATATGGAAAGTCTATACACCATACTAAAAATTTGGAAAAGGTAATAGAGGCTGTTGTTAAAACCTCACTGTTCTAGAAACACTGTTCAAGAACTTGAAATTTAGAAATGGAAATAGAGGCTGCAGTTTGTGCCTCACTTTTCTGGAAGCACTGTTCATGTTCTCGAAATTTGGAAAAGGAAATAGAGGTCACTGTTAGAACCTCACTGTTCTAGAAACACTGTTCATGAACTCGAAATTTGGCAATGGAAATAGTGGTTGTTGTTAGAACCTCACTGTTCAGAAAACACTATTCAAGAACTCGAAATTTGACAAAGGAAAGAAAAGGTCGCCATTTGATGGCCACCATTGCACTTTTCACAATTGTCTACCATTGGAAATATTCACAGAGGGTCACTGATGTCACTATTCATTGAAGGTCACTGATGCATTGTTCACAACTGTCTACCATGGGAACTATTCATCGATATGGAAATTTGGAAAATTGTTGGGGATAAGTCACCTTGACCTCCTGGAACACCTCAAACACCATATTTTCACAAACTTAAGGATGAGAGAGGTCCATCACATTACATTAGATACCTATCAAATCATTCTTGTCCCTGAGAATTAAAAACCCACCTAAAGTGAAAATGAAATGGGGTCCGAACAACCTCCCATCAAGATACCTCTCAAAAGAGAGCAAGACAAAAAATCCACAAAAGGAATCCATCTCATAAAAATTAATGGTTTATAACCAAAAAGTCTACATCGATACATGAAATGAGTTAATCATCAAAAAACTCTGGTTACTAAGCACATATCTATGACTCACATTCCAAGCTACTCTCCTACATACCACTATGTCACCACAAGACATGAACCACGGGGATAGAACGCCCGCACAACACCTTATACTTACGGTTTGGATCTCCACAGGCCGCTCCTCAAAGGTTGCATCGTCATAAACATCGATCTCTCCCCAATCAATGATGTGAGAGTCATGATGATGATAAAGAAGGAGTTGTGATACATGGAAAACATCATGTATCTAACTCATCTGTGGGGGAAGTGAAAGTCGATACACCATAGCCCCAACAGGAGCTAACACCTTGAAAGGCCCAACAATGTTGGGAGAATTCTTACTCCCACGACCAAACCTTTGCTGCCCACAATGGGGATTCACCTTCAGAAACACATGATCCCCATAATTAAACTCTAAGAGTATCCTTCTTTGATCAACATATGATTTTGGATGATCTTGTGCTATCTTCATCCTCTCATGAATCACTTGAACCATCTCAGTTGTATTCTTCACTAGTTCCGGCCCGAGAATTTCTGACTCCTCAACCCCAGTCCAGCACAACAGAGAATGTCAAGGCCGACCATACAAGGCTTAAAACGGTGCCATACCAATGGTGGAGTGACAACTATTATTGTAAGGGAACTCCAACAAGGGTAAGTGCCTCATCCATGAACCTCTAATATACAAGACAAAGGAGTGTAACATGTCTTCAAGAGTCTGGATGGTTCGCTCTTTCTAACAATCATTTTGAGGATGAAAATCAGTGTTAAGGCATAATAGAGAAATAAAAGCATGTTGGAGACCTCTCCACACATAGGAGGTAAAAATAGGATCTAGATCAGAAATGATCATCCTAGGGAGTCCATGAAGTCTCACCACCACCTCTACATACTTCTATGACAAAAATTCCACTACACTCAACACCATGATTTCTATAAAGTGGGAAGATTTTGTTAAGTGATCCACTACCACCCAAATAGAATCATGTCCTCCCATAGATCGAGGTAAGAAAATTAAAAAGTTAATTGATATGTCCTTCCACTTCCACTGAGGATTCTCTAATGGATGGAGAAGAACCCCAGGAACACGGTGTCTGACCTTCACCTTCCGACAGACTAAACATCTAGACAAAAACTCTGCAACTGAACGCTTCAGCCTAGGCCACCAAACTGGCCCCTCATGTCTCAGAACATCTTTGGAATTCCATGATGCACATCTAAAGGAAAACTATGAACCACTTTGAGAACCATATCAGGCATTTTCAATGGAAGAAAAAGCCTTCCATGATACAACCCTTGATGTTATTCATCCTCAAACCACCCATTAGGGGCCTCACCACAAACAACTTGGTCTCTCCAGAACTCCACCTCTAGATCCTCCCACTAGGAAACATCCTCATGCTTCACTAGAGATATCTGCACCATTATGTTATAAATACAACCTCTACCCCCATATTCTCCCATATCAAGAATTAATGCTGACATTTCTTCCATTACTCGCCCGGAATCACCAGATTCACCCACAACATCACAACTTCACTTTCGACTCAACACATCAGCTAAAAAATTCCCTTTTACAGGTGTATATGATATATTCATGAAATATTTATGTAAGAACTCCATCCACTCACACTGTCGTAAGTTCAAGTCACGCTGGGAGAAAACATACCTCAATCTCTTATGATCCGAGAAAATCACAAAACGCTCACCAATGAGGTAATGTCTCTACAACTTCAGAGAAAACACCATGGATTCCAACTCAAGATTGTGAGTGGCATAGTTATGTTCATGGGAAGTGTCTACTGATTCCCATAAAAAACACATGATCGTTTCTACATAAGAACACTGCCCAACCCTGGCAGTGAAGCATCACTAGAAACATAAAACTGAACTCACTTAGCTGGAAGACAATGAAATGGATCACTTACTAACTTATCCTTTAGATACTCGAAATCTTCCTGAAACTGATCATCCCAAATGAATTCCTAATCCTCCCTGGTCAAAGTTGTCAAAGGAGTCGTAACTTGTGAGATATCAGCTACGAACCTCCTGTAGTATCCTATGAGGCTAAGGAAACTATGCCCCTCGAATACAGTCTTGGGGGCTTCCCCAGACAGAACCGCTTCTATCTTCGATGGATCCATAACTAATCCATTCTAGGACACATCATTCCCAAGAAACAGACTTCTAGAACCCAAAACTCACACTTCGACAACATGCCAAACAACTGATTTTTACCAAGACCTCCAAAAACAGCGTGTAGATGCTCTGCATGCTCCACTTTAGAAGTAGAGTACACAAGGATTTCATCTATGAAATCCACCATGAAACTGTCGTGGATCTCACGGAACATAGTATTCTTCAATCCCATAAACACATCTAGAGAATTCATCATGCCGAACGACATTACAACGAACTCATAATGCCAATGATGACAACAGAAAGCAGTCTTCGGGATATCCTCATCCTTCACGCAGATCTGATGATATCTTGACAGCAAGTCGATCTTTGACAACAACATTCACTCTTAGTTTGATCGAATACATCATAAATCTGTGGAAGAGGATAGAAATTTTTTATTGTCACTTTTTTAATTCAACGATAATCGACACAAAAACGCAAACTGTCATCAGCCTTCTTCACAAAGAAAACTAGTGCCCCCTATAGTGACACACTTTTCCAATCAAAACTTCACTTTAACGGACCACCATTATGTATACGTAGATCTTGTAACTCATAAGGGGACATCCTATATCGAAACATAGTAATATAAGACACTCCTGGTTTTAGATCGTTCCCAAACTCGATCTCTCGTCGAGGGGGTAATGCTAAAAACTCTTATCGAAAGACATCAGGGTACTCTTCCAAAACAATAGGAAACACCATTTGTTGAACCTCTGAAGAACTCACCATCATCTCATCCATCATGGATGATAAGGATGTAACGTGCCTATGTCCCATTAAAGCCTCTCACTCGCCAAAAAACCCCACCGTATCTCCATCCACACAAAATAAAATGACCTTATTCTTGAAGCAAACCATGATAGCCTGTATTGAATACAACCAATCCAGGTCGAGGAAGAAATCATATGGTTGTATTTGAAAACATTTGAAATATAACCTAGAGTCGTGCTTCCCCAACACTAGATCATAGTCTCTACATACTTCAAACAAGTAAGCTCGACCTCCAACTAGCATAGTCAATGCCAAGGGCATTGGAGGCCTCTCTACATCAAGTCCAAATGCATGGACCAGGGTTGGTGATATGAAGGAGTGTGTCCCTCCTGAATCAAAATAGGCATACACCAAGGTCGAAAACAAGAAAAGGGGACCTAAAACGAGGTATGGATATACTGGATCTGGCAACACAAGAGCATGAAGATGACCACAACCTCCACCACAGCCTCTCTGACCCTGATGACGACCACTACCACAGCCGCACTCTACTCTATGAGGATGGGAAGCGTCATGGGGTTGTCCTCTACTTGCCCCATCTATCCTCTACTGATCTAAAGCTGGAGAAACCTAGTACTACTACCTCGGCTGGAACTTCCTCAATGGAGGAACCTAGAGTAAAGAACCTGGTGTATGATGATTGCTCTGAATTGTCGGGCACTCCCGCTGGTGATGACTATGACCACCACAAGAAAAACAAGTAGCTGATCTCTTGGAATAGTCTTCAGAGTTTCTACCTATGGAGAAACGAGATGTGAATGGCTAGGACCTACCCACAGCTGAACAAAAACACTTCATCCCTGAATCTCGTGAACCCCGGACCACAACCCTGCATTGTGAGGAATCATGACAATTCCGCTATCGTGATGACCCAATACTGGAAAAAGTCCTCTCAACAGCCTATGCCTCATCAAATACCTTATAATATGTCTTCAGCATAAATGTGGTGATCATGCACTGGATATATGGATGAAAAGCATCCTCGAAATGCATTGCCTTGGCCTACTCATTTCAAAACATGTCAGAAGCATATCATAAAAGGTTCCTGAAATGGATTCCAAACTCTCGCACACTGGAGCTCCCCTCTCGATGGGTACGAAGCACTTGGAGACTGGACGCCTTCACAATTGAAGAAAGAAACTTGACTCTAAACTTGTATCGGAACTCCTCCCATGATATAGTTGACTCCTCACAATCCTCAAGGAACAAGAACCACGACTTCCTCACTGCTCCACGCAACATCGTCACAACTATGGAAACTCAGTGCTCCTTCTAAGCATGGATCGAACTGAAGCTGATCTCAACCTCCTCTAACCAGTACTCCATGACTATATATGAAACAGAGCCCTCATACTTTTATAGACGCTGGAGATGAAACTCTCAGAGTGTCTTCCCCCAAGTGTCATCGTCATCAACCACTAAACTACGACGATAGGCAGGAATAACCTGCCGAACATCTTCTATGTGATCCTAACGAGGACGTTGACTTAGATACATAAATATAAAATAACCAACAGTTAGGGATCCTAAACCTGGAATATGGAAGACTCAACATTATTTAATTAATTTTTTTTCTTTCATTTAAGTTAGGTTAATGTATCCTAAGGTCAACCCATTCAAACACAGGCACAAAGAATAATTATGAATGATACTCTCCGAGGACACAACCCTACAACTAGTATTACCTCGTTTAGTAGCCATTGTAATCACAAGGGTCCATACACCAGAACACAGGGGACCTTAAATTCCTATGTCTCAGCTGGTCTCCAGTGTTTACATCACCTTCTAAACTTGAATGATACTATTTCCCTACCATCCCATGCAACATCATAAGTGCCTAGCTCAAAACTCCATCATGTCCCTCAACCAGACCTCTGATAGCAATCTGTCATGACCCCTCCCCACAACGTGTACCCCTCCTGGGCCAACAATTTGCAAAGGGAGATAATAACCCCCGAGTCCCGCCTTCAGTAGGCCCCAGGTTTGGGAATAGCACTGTGGGTATAGTAAACACACAAATGGGAGGCATTACCCTCTTAGAAAACACATACAGAAGAGAGATATAAGATAGACACAAACCAAAACTAACTCAAAACTAAAATATTAAAGAAAACCCAAGTGCACATATGTAATTTCACGAAAAAGTACTACAACTAGAGGAGGAAAACTACAAGTACCCAAAAGAATGGAAAAAAACAGCAACTACAATCCCGAACAACTCCTGCAACCCAAAAATAGTTGAAACCATATTGATATCCAACCTTCTCCAGGTGACTTAAAAAATAGTATTTATATATAGTGGGTGATTATAAAAATATACTCAGTAGGATCCTCCCTAAAGCCTCTCTTGAAAAAGTAAAGGAAGCATGCTAAAGCACAATGAACAACAACTGAAACTAACTTTTCACCTAAACATGTATACTATGTTCCCATCCTCACCATGGATACTCTCACTATGTAATGGATACATGAGTATATAATATAATAAATATTACCAAGGGTACCCCACAACTACTTCCCCACTAGATTTCCACTTTTCCCCAACGTCGCACGTCCTAAGAATATCTCTCAAAAAAGACTTGACCACAGACACCTGGGAAAAACACCACCACATGCCCCTAGTGAAACAAAACCACCATTCCCACGTAAGAAAAGTAAACATGTATTTTCTAGGAGCCACCACAACATGCATAACGTGTATCATACGTCGGGTATTAATCCTCAATCCATTATAGCCCATACCCCGAGTAAGGATCCTCAAGCCATCACGGACTATACATGTTACATCTATAGTATTACATAGGATAGTATATCCAAAATATATGTGTGTGAATAACCACTAGCCATTAAATTCCTCTACACATATATATGGATTAAACTAACCACTTTTTCTACCAGAACAAGTATCTACCAAGAGATGATAGCGGGGCCAGAGGGGGTTCTCATCCATTCATCCACCCACCAAAATGTTGGGGAAAACAACCCCCCAGGGCTTAGTATCCCTGGGGTGTCAGTTGCCCTTACTGACAGGGTAGATTAGCGTATAGAAACACAAAAAGTAAAGGATATACTCTATCTCCCAACCACAATATGGGCATAACCTAGTATTAGACTCAATTGCAGCTAACGTCTCTCGGAATCTGGGATGCCACTTCTATGACTAAGTATACTACAAGAACACATCCATTTAAAAAGATTTAATACATTATTTCATTCCCTTTTTATCAGTTGAACTTTGTATTAATTAATTCATTAAACATTAATTAACCAGTACCAATTCCACATTAATGTTAATTAGCATCACACCCAATGTACAATGTGCCTTCAAAATTTCAACATCATCATTATGTTCCAGAAAACTCCAACCCCATGGGTTAACACAATTTATTCCATTATTCATTACAGAATTACTTTCCCACATTCCCAAGAATTATAGAAAAACATTCTATGCTACTAAACAAAAGGGTGATCAACACGGTGAGTTGATGTTCTACATGTCGAGTCTTTGCCGCATATGGAAAGTGGGTAGACCCATCCTCCATTGATAAAAAAAACAGAAACCATGTGGCATACCCTGTGCATCTTCACTTCTTTCGGAAGAAGGGTAAGCAAGACCAGCTTCCTTGAGTAGTAGGGAACAGTAAAGAAGATAATCAACCAATAAGAAATAGAAAGCATCCAAAAATAACATCCGTACCATTCCATCATCCCTAGAGTCCTCCCCTATAACCACATGAATAAATCAATGCATCTCACTACTCTAGGCAACATCTTATGCCCCATCCAAGTGGCCTCTATGCTCCCATATATCACAAAAACCATCCAGGCTCACATCACAACACAAGCAGCAAGAAAACATCTTAACAGTTGGTCTATTAGCCCTTTATCAAAAAATAGGGTAACATAGAACCCAACAAGGAGTAATCTTTTATCGATCAACCGATTCTTTAATCCATCTTATATTAACCAATTACTATTCATAGGTTCCAAATTTGGGAAAATTAATCATTAAGCTATCACAAATAATAAATCATGCTTACTACACCATTTTGATTAACATCAAATTACAATTAGAAGAAACAAATTTATTTATATGCCTCTTTATCATTAGCCAAACCATTATCAATTAATTATAACATTACATTCTTTACAAATTTCTATCATGAAATAAATTATAAACAAAACAAGAATTGATATCACACAATCTAGCAATTCAAGTGGCAATAACATATGACCGATATCAATTTTCTAGTCCAGTTAAAATATTTATAAGGTCAATTCTATTGTGATCTAGTGGGATAAATCATGATAACTATATAGTTTCACATAAAAGAAGAGAGATGTAATGAATCCCCAACATCAAATGGTTCTTGACATTATTTATTTGAGAATAGTCCTTACAACAGCTTATGATCACCTCCTCTCGTGAGAACTGCATCCACCCAAGGATGATACAGTACGACCTCACCAACCGAACACAAGAAAACTCCATTATAAAACTGGAGATCATGTTCTATAATATTGAAAGGATAAATAGGATAATATGATCCCTAATAGAATGATTATAAAACAAACCTTATATCGAATATTGATGGATACTTCTTCGTTGCACCGAAATAGGGGGTTCACATGTAATATCAAGGACGTCGAGGAAACCAATCCACGGGGAAAATATTGATCTTAAAATTTCTACGGGAAGGAAGGAAAGGTTCGAGTGTCTCTTTCTAGAGTTATATTGCCCCTTTTGAAGATTTAAGAGAGCCACAATTTAAGATACACTTGATTTCCCATTTAAATAGGATCACATTAAACCACACAGTTTGACCATGTAAAAACTTCCCAATCAATAGTGATAATTAATATAGGAGTTATGTCCATTGAATCATCCATTGAGTCCATAAAAAGAGGCATTAAATTCATTTTATGTCAAAGGAAATGTTAAAGGGCAAAAACTATAGGGAGATGGAAACACTGTACCCCAAACTCAAAATTTTTCAAAGGAAATAGAGGCTATTGTAAGAACCACATTGTTTTGGAAACACTATTCATGAAATCAAAATTTGACGATGGAAATAGAGGCTGCTTTTAGATCCTCCCTGATATTTAAATAATGTTTATGAACTCAAAATTTGGCAAAGGAAATAGAGGCTGTTGTTAGAACCTCACTGTTCTAGAAACACAATTCATTAACTCGAAAATTGGAAAATGAAATAGAGGATGCTGTTAGAACCTCACTATTCTGGAAACCCTGTTCATGAACTCGAAATTTGGAAAAGGAAAGAATAGGTCACTGTTGCATTGTTCACAACTGTCTACCATTGGAACTATTTACCGGGGGTCACCAATGTAACTATTCATAGAAGGATACCGATGCACTGTTCGCAACTGTCTACCGTTGGAAATGTTCAACGAATTGGAAATGTGGCAATGTCTTGGGGATAAGACACCTTTACCTCCCAGAACACCTCGACCAACATATTTTTACAAATAATGGACTAGAGAGGTCCGGGCCCTTACATACACCTATATATGTCATAAACTTCCTAGGGTAAACACCATATTTTGGATCTTACAGTGGTCTTAGATTTTTAATACAATGAACCACTTTAGTGTTATCAAATTAATTTGAATAAATTGTCACACTTACTATAATATCATTAATATTTTTATTTAAACTTCACCGAGGCATTATGGGACTCAGAATCTCACACTATCCAATGTCTGGTTTTGTAATCATTCCAATAATAAAATTACATTGTCTTAACTGACTCAATGGAAAATATATTTGGTAAAAGGATGGAATAATACAATATTCCAACCTTATTACTACTTGTAATCTAGTTGTACTCTCAATCATAGTTATGATATACAATGTTCTTACAATCATCCCACTTTTGAAGCTTCGTTAACCCCCCTTCTTAAGTAGATCAATACAATATTTCTTATTGACCTCAAGTCAATCCTGAGAACATCATTTGATAATTGACATTGATGTACCACACCCTATGAAGATCCACATATAAATAGCTTCATAATTACAACCCCCAAGGGGCCCCATATCCAACCAAAATAAATAAATTTATCAAAGTGTATAGCCAGAGCATTCTCAGTGTACCTTGGATGATATCATGATCATGGACATGATCGTCAATAATTAAAATTACATAAAGAAGTTTTCTATAAATACTACCACAAGGCTTTCATCATCAATGTTACCAACCCCTTTGGAAACTTGTTAACCTATTCGAATTTCTCAACTCTCCATCCTACTAACATCACACCACACTAACTCAAAACTATTAGATCGTTTAAAAAACACATAAATGAGTTCTAAAAAAAGAGAATTATCTCTACCATGACTATCTACATCCAGGGTAAAACTATTAAAAAAGAAATATTTTTTCACAAAAAAAAATCATAGTTAACAAGAGGGATTTAAACTAAACCATATCAAGTATTTACCATATATTCTTCCACATAGTCAAAACCGAGGTAATATATCTACCGTTAACCATCCTATACCTAGGTCCTTGTTATCAAGGTTATAAAAAATATCATTTTTTCAATTTTACCATTTAAACAATGATTTAATAGCATCTACTATCATTTCACAATCTCTATAAATTTCAAATTACGCAACATTTTCATTTCAATTCTATAGGCAAGTAAAAACTGATTATGTTCAACAGCATACCCACAAACCATTTTCCTATGCATTCCCAAAATAAAGTTTTTCAAAAAAATAATCCTAACTGTAATGAATGACGCATCTAGAATCAATCCTCATGCTATACTGGGTGATTAGTCAATCTCAAAAAATAAAAAAAACAATAATCGCATTACACAAGAAGTGTGTCACCCAAGGTGAAATAATATTATCATGTAATATAAAACTACAATGACAACAATCCTACCCTGGGTACTTGGGTTCCCAACCATACATGGGGAAGCTAATCCCATTCACAAGCTCATAACCAATCCCTGAATCTTCCTAGTCTCATATCTACCTTTCACAAATAGTATTTCAGATGTAGAAGAAAGAAAACATCCTTTGATACCAATTTTAACGTCCTGAACCAGGTGCCACGCAATAGTTCCACGATTGGGTATGTCACATTATCTCAGATGCGCCTCCCCATAGGCCAGAGGCTGCCGACTAGCAGCGAGGGTCTGGTATGTCAGCTGTGGGGAGATTATACAATCTCTAATTAGAGTAGATACTAATAGAAATAATAAACAATATAGGAAGAATATATGAATACAAACAATCCAATATATGAAGATTATGATGCAGGAATATACAATATCAAACTAAAATAGAAAACATGTATTTTTTATGTAGGTGTTAGGTGCCTAAAATGAAAACTGAAAAGTAAAGACACTGATGACACCCAAGAGGGTCTCGATCCACATCTTGTCCCCTAACCATGCTCCATCCCAATTAAATCATCTAACTCCGGGCCTTTTCCCTAAACCTTTCCATGAAAACAAGAAAAAAAGTCCACACGAGTACTGATCCGGCATTCTGAGTAGGCTCTATGTAAAGCTCAGTAGGCCACCACAAACAACGTCTAAAACAAATCTAGTAAATAATAGTGTATGATTATTTATAAATAATAAAAACAAATAATAAAGTAAAAAAATAACATTTTTCAATTATCCATTATTTAACTGCAAAAACCATCGGGTTCCCACAGACACCTGTATCTTAATTCCTTCTTTGGTCGTGTCGGTGTCTGAACCATTTTACAATATCAATTCTAATTTCATTTAATTCAATGTGTTTTTATTTTCCATTTCAATTCAAGTAATTTCTCATATAACTAGAACCATCATCCAATGTCAATTAATGGGCGTAGAATGCCAGGTCTATCACCCTCTTGAGTATTTAGAGTATCATTCCATGTCTCACAACCCATGGGTATTTGGAGAATCGGTCCTTGTCCCATAAAAATATATTAATGCATGTTAGGTGTATAACGCCATGACTATCACCCTCTAAGTATTTGGAGCCACAATCCCAATCTCATAACCCATTTCTAAATCAGGAACATATATCTCATCTATCACATTATTCCATATTAATCAGCATTAATTCTTTTTGCAAAAAATCATATGTCATAGGTATCACAACATCACTATAATTAATTCAATAACTAATTAATCACAACATCACCTTAATTAATTAAACAATTAATAAATTACATTTTCCCAATAAATAAATTGAAAATTAATTAATCATAATACCACATTAATTAATTCAACAATTAATTAATTACTTAGTATCATTAATTAATTTGATATTTAAATAAAAACAATACCACATTAATTAATTCAAAAATTAATTAATTACATCAATACATTAAATAATTAAATAGTTCATTAATCACATATTCCAATTAATTATTCACATCAACACATTAATTATTTCCTCAATTTATTAATGATATCATCACATTAATTAATTTAACAATTAATTAATCAATATCCACAACTCAAAATCTCCTAATGAATTCTAAAATTATTTATATTATTCATAATATTGATATATTATAATTAATTATATATTATATCATCTGAAATCATTTAATTCAAAATCACATAATTAATCCAATAAATAATTATTAAACTTACAAATCTAATTTTCTAATAATTATTTCAACCATTAATTATCTAACCATTTCAATTCAATGTCTCAACCATCCACATTAATTAATTTATCAGTTAATTAACCCAATTCATTCAATTGCAACTTCACAATAATTCTCATTAATTAATTTAACAATTAATTAATCTAACTTATTTAATTATTTCAACATAATAATCTACATTAATTAATTCATTAATTAAATATTCTAACTCATCCAATTATTATAACACAACAACACTATTTAATTAATATTCCAATTAATTAACCTAACTCAAACAATTGTATCAACCCAACAATTCCCATTAATTAATTCTAAAATTAATTAATGTAACTCAAAAATCATAACATTACATCCATTAATTAATATTCCAATTTATTAATTAAAAATATACTCATTATCTAATTCCTCAATAAATTAATCTAACTCAATACATTAATTAATCCACCAGTTAATTGTCCATTAATTTTAATTAATTCACAATTAATTAATTCACATTCAACCCCCTCTTCAATTATTCCACCAGTTAACTGATTCTGTCAATTACATTATCTTGTTCAACAATTATATAATTACGTTTCTTAAATTAATTAATTCATAAAATTATTATTTAAACCAACCAAATAAATTAATCATATCATGAACTTTAAATAATTCCAAAATTAACTAAACAATTCCACCATAAAAAAATCCTCATAATTAATCTGGAAATTAATTATTTAAACCAACTAAAAAAATTAATCACATAATGACCATTAATCAATTCCAAAATTAATTAAACAAATTCACCATCACAAAATTCTAATAATTAATCTATCAATTAATTATATAATCGAAAAAATCTATTCCAAATTCCACAATCCCCCCCACAAATTAATTTATTTACCCAATTAATTAATTGCATATAATTAAACTCAAATTTTAATCATTAGATAAAATTTCTACAATTGAAAATGAATAAATTAATCAAGGCATTAATATTGTAATTTAGACCACCTACCTTAAATATGATAAACACATGATATGAATCTAACATCGCTGATGGCGTGTTATTCCCATGACTAACGAAGAAGAAAATAAATAAATAATCATATCCAATTTTATAATAATACTCTCAAAATACATCATTTTATATGAAAACAAATTTGATAGTCACTATACTATTATCAAGACAAATCCCATGCCACTAAAGGCACATCAATCTGATCAATATGAAAAATGATATTGTTTATTGAAGTCTGGTTTTACCAGAAACAGAGAATGAATGAAGTCCCTAAAAAACACATGTTATTTTCTCATAAATATTTTATGATAATATCATATCTATTTATCCTGAAATAATTCCATATTTTTTCATTATAAATATTCACGATATTATTAGGAAAATTCAACAAAATAATAAATGTTTAAATATTATTTTATAAAATCTTACATTGATAATTTCTTTTAAAAAAATTCCATGAAATCACTATTTGAGAAATAAAATTTTTATTTATAAAACAATCCTCATTTTTACCTTTATATCCATCGTTTTTTTTTAAAAAGAATTAGTAAAAAAGTATAGAAATATAGAGTGAATTAATGAAATAAAAAAATAAAAATAGGACTAACCTGGTGGGCGCACCATGTTTTAAATTACAACAAGGTAGTGCTTTAAGGGGGTAGCACACTGGGATTCCATCGAGGAAGAGGGGGAGTCCCGACCTACCCATGTAAGGTTGAGTAAAGAGTGTTTGAAATTTATCTAGACTCTATCGGACTAATCTCACATCAACATATAATAGCCATGCCTTTTTATAAACCCCATGCTCATGCCTCCGCTCTAGAACCCAAATTCCCATTAATCCACTCATTAAATTTAATAACTTAAATAAGAGTGTTTAATTTCATATAATTAAGTTATTTCTATTTTAAAAAAATCAAAAATAGTTGAAATATCATTGTTTAGAATTCAATCATAATTAGAAATGGTGGAAACCAGTTAAATGTAGAAGATGAATAGTTTCTGTTGGTTTTTAATTAAATAGATAATTTAATTATTTAACATGAAATTAAACTAATATCAATCATTAGTTAAGAAAATAAAGAATGACCCTTATAGTGTAAGCTCCTAATTCTGAATAAAATAGTGGTATCAGATTTCTCAACTGATAATTCTTTTATGTGGTATTAATGATTTAATACTTAAAAAACAATAATGAATAATGAATAAAAACATAAAAGTTATTTTTGCAAGTGAGGAATCAAAATGCCCCTTATATACCAATGTTATACCCTATCTTGGGAAAACCCATTATTCCAGACATATCCGTGGTCTTGGATTTCTCATACGATGTACGGTTTCTGATTTAGTAATGATTTATTATTTAAAAAATGGAATAAATAATTAATTAAAATTAAAGGGTTGTTTCTTTCGAGCGAGGCATCCAAATTCTCAATGTGAAAAAATTTTGTACATTATCTAGGGTAAACCCCCAATTTCAGACCTTTTGTTTGTCTATGATTTTTTATAAGATGTAATGTTTGAGAGATATTTAATTATTTTGATGAAAATAATATATGAAATCTTATTTAATAACATTTTCTCACATGAAATACATCTAAATGTCATACACCTACATATGTCATACCCTACCTAGGGTAAACACCATCTTTCGGATCTAAAGGTGGAAACAAATTTTTCGTACGACAAACCATTTTAATGTTATTCAATTATTTTGAACAAATTGTCCGTACTAACTATAATATCATTAATATTTTTATTTCACCTTCGTTGAGGCTTTATGGGTCTCGGAATCTCACACTATCCAATGTTTATCTCTGAAAACATTCTAATAATAAAATTACAATGTCTTAACTGATCATTATTTCTCTTATAATCCTTTAAAAATTTATTAAATTGTTTCTCCAATAATTGTTTTTCAACATAAAGTAATTATAATATATAAAAAGAAAAAATCAAAGTCATATAATTTTCATAAGAAGAAACAAATATTAAAATATCCCCCCTAATAATAGCACATCCTCGAGCTATAAAACCAAGAATTATTTTGAAAAACCATGTTCTTACCATCTACCCACCATTAAAGATTCTTTAACCCCTCAGGTTGAGTAGCTCAGTAAAGTAGTTTTTATCCACCTCCAATCAATCCTGAAAACCTCATTTGTAAATTGACTATGATGTACCTAACACTATCAAGCTCCATATATATATAGCTTCATAAGCAGAACCTCCAAGGGTCCCCATAACCAACCAAAATACATTCATTTAGCATTGTGTAAAGCTAGTGATTTCTCAATGTATGTTGGATGATGTCAAGATCAGGGTCATTATTGTCACTAATTAAATGTATACTAAGATGTTTCCTATAAATTCTACAACAAATCATTCAACATTGATGTTTCCTCCGTCTATGGAATCACCATAACCTCTTCAAATTTCTCATCTCCCCTGCCTGCAAACATCTCACCACACTGACACAAAACATTAAGATCATTTATACAACCCCTAACTGAGTTGTAACACCATATAATTCTCTCTACCCCAACTTTCTACATCCAGGGTCCAACAATAAAAAAAGAAGGCCTTATTTTACAACCATTATCATTGTTAACTAGATAGATTTATATAAAAACTTATCATGTATTTACCATATATCCTGCCACACAGTCAAAATAGAGGTACTATCTCGACCATTAACCATCTTATAACTAGGTCTTGTTTATCAAGGGTAAACACATTATCATTTTTAGATTATATCATTTAGACACCTATTTAATCGCATCTAGCATCATTTCAAAATATCTCTCAATTTTACATTAGGAACCATTTTTATTTCAATTATACAAAAATGTAAAAAATTATTATGTTCAACAACATACCCGAAACCCATTTTCCCGTTCATGGAAACAATGATGTTTGCCAAATAAATAATCCTAAGTGTGTAGAATGATGCATGCAGACTCAACCCTCTTACCATACCAGGCCATGAGCCAATCTCAACAAATATCAAAAATAATTTTAACATCACACAAAATGTGTGTCACCAAAGGTGGAATAATAGTCAACTATAATAGAAAAAACAATTAATATAACCCCATATTGGGTACATGGGATCTCCCCCATACATGGGGTAGTTACTCCCATACATGATCTCATATCTGATCCTTGACTCTTCTGAGTCTTCTGTCTACCTTTCACAAAAAGAAGGAAAATAGAATAAAAAAAGAAAACATCCTTTGATACCACATTTTATGGTCCTAACTCAGGTGCCACGCAACAGTTCCTCGAGACTGTCTGTCACATGACCTTAGGTGCGCCTCCCCATATGCCATCAGCTGTCGACTAGTATTGATGGTTTGGTAATTCCATCGTGGGGAGACTATAACCACTTTAATCAAAGAAGATACCAGTTGAAATAACAAACAATATTGGAAGCATATATAAGGACAAACAAACCAATATCTGATGATTATGAAGTTGGAAAATACAATATCAAAATGAAACAGAAAACATGTCATGTTGAAATACGTGTTAGGTTCCTAAAATGAAAACAAAAAAATATTGACACTAATGACAACAAAACGGTACCCAAACCACATATGTCCCCCTCACCAAGCTTCATCCCAATTATACCTTCTAACTCATGGTTGCTTCCCTTAACCTGTCCAAGAAAATGAGAAAAAAGTCGGTTAGGGTACCGATCAAGAAACCTGAGTAAGATGTGTGTATAAATTAGTAGGCCACCACCACCAGAATCTAAAACAAATATAGCCAATAATTTTTTATGATGTTTTATAAAGAACAAAAAAATTAATGAAGTAAAAATTTACATTTATTCAATTATCCCTTATTTAACTGCATAAACCACCGGGTTCCCATGGAAACCCATATCTCAATACCTACATTAGTTGTGCCAGTGTCGGGACGATGTTATAATAACAATTATAATTTCATAAAAACAATTTTTTTTTCATTGTACATTTCAATTAAATTAATATAACCTTTAATTGGAAGCATCATCAAATTCAATTAATTTGTGTAGAATTCCATGTCATGCACCTTCATGAGTATTTGGTACATTAGTCAATTTCTCACAACCCTTGGGTATTTGAAGCTTCGATACTTGTCCCATAAAATAATATATTCATGCATGTTAGGTGTAGAACACCTTGTCTAGCACACTTTGAGTATTTGGAGCATCAGTCCCTGTCTTTCAACAGGTATCTCAATCAAGAACAAATATCACATATATCACATTTTTCAAGATTAATTTGTATTAATATTTTATCACAAACGCACATGTCATAGGTATAACAACATCAATATAATTAAATAAATAATCAATTAAAAACAACATCACATTAATTGATTCAATAATTAATTAATTAAATTATAAAATTAATTAATTCTACAATTAGTTAATCAGAATACCACATTAATTAATCCAATAATTAATAAATTACATAGACTCATTAATTAATTTGACAATTAATTAATCACAATACCACTTTAATTATTTCATCAATTAATTAATTACATCATTAAATTAATTTAATCAATAGTTAATTATTCCCATATTCCCATTAATTAATTTAATAATTATTTAATCCCATCATCACATTAATTATTTCAACAATTAACTAATAATACCATCAGATAAATTAATTTAACAAATAAATAATCAATTTCCACCATCAATATCTCATAATTAATTCTATAATTATTTATCTCAATCACAATATCAATATCATATAATTGATTCTATAATTTATAATCTAAATTCATCGATTTCAAAATCACATAATTAATTCAACAAATAAATATTAAACATAAAAATCTAATTGCGTCATAATTAATTAGACAATTAATTATCCTACCTTACCAATTTAATATATCAACCATCCAAATTAATTATTATATCAATTAATTAACCCAATTCATTATATTTTTCGTTCATAACAATTCTATTTAATTAATTTACCAATTAATTAATCTTACTCATTAAATTATTTCAACAAAATAATATCCATTAAATATATTTTCAATTAATTAATATAAGTCATCAAATTATTATAACACAACATTCCTCAGTAATTAATTTTACAATTAATTAACCTAACTTAATCAATTGAATCATTCCATCAATTCAAATTAATTAATTATATAATTAATTAATGTAACTAAAAAATCATAACATTACACCAATTAATTAATTCTAAATATCCTTATTAACTAATTCCTCAATAAATTAATCCAACCCAATAATTTAATTAATTTACCAATTAACTTTCCATGTATTTTAAATAATTAACAATTAATTAATTAACAATCATCCTCGACTTTAATTATTCCACCAGTTAATTGATTCCATCAATTCCATTATCTAGTTAAACAATTTAATAATTATATTACTTCAATTAATTAATTTAATATAATTAAAAGCAATTGTTAAACATAACATAATATTTCTAAATTCACATACGCATAAATTAATCATGACAATGATATTGGAATTTAGACCAACTACCTCAAATATTATGAAGACACAATATGAATCTAACATCATTGAAGGCGCGTTATTCCAAGTACTATCAAATGAGGAATTAAATAAAGAAGTATATCATGTTTAATAGAAATATACTCAAAATAATTCATTTTCTATGAAAATAAAATTTTATACGAACCATCCTCTTATCAATAATAATCGAATGCCACATACGATACATCAATCTGATCAATATCGAAAAAGATATTGATTATTGAAGTCTGGTTTGAGCCAAAATGGGGAAGAGACGAACTCTCTAGAAAACATATGTTATTTGCTAGTAAATATTTTATGAAAAAAATCATATTTATCCTGTAATAATTTCATATTATTACATTATAAATATACTTTATATTATTATGATATGTCAAAAAAAATGATAATTGTTGAAATATTATGTTGTCTAATCATACATTGATAATATTTTAATAAATATCCATGAAATATACATTTGAAAAAAAATTATTATTTATAAAACAATCCTCAATTTTCCATTTTTTCATCAGTTTTTTTAATAATAATTATTTTTAAAGGGAAAAAATATATAGTTAATAAAAAAAATTCAAAAATAAAATCAAAATATGATAGACCTGGTTGGAAAAATATGTTTTGCGCAAAAAAAGGTGGTTCTTTAAGGGGGGTAGTGCACCGGGATTCCATGGAGGAAGAGGGGGAGTACTGGCCGACCCAAGTAAGATTGTGTGAATAATTTTTCAGGTTTAAATGTATTCTAAATGACTAATCCTACAAGTTCAAATGAATGTCATTACTATTTATAAACCCCATGCACATTCCTCTACTCATGAAATGAATGCCAAAAAAATTCAATACTTAAACAGATACAATTAATTAAGAGTGTTTAGTTTCATCCCATTAAATCATTTCAATTTTTAAAACATTAAAATGGTTGAAATTTCGTGGTTTAGAATTTAACCAACATTAAAATTAGAGGAAATTGGTTAAAAGTAGATGATGAACAGTTTCTGTAGATTTTTAATTAAATAAATAATTTAATTATTTATCATGAAAATGAAATAATCTCAAACGTCCGTTAAGCATAAAAATTATGCCCCGACATCGGTAAATATCAAATTCTGGACCCAACAGTGTTCTCATATTTCACTAACGATGAACAGTTTGAGATTTATTGATGATTCAATACGTAAAAACATAAATAATAATTAACAATGGTTAAAAATACATATTTGCGAGCGAGGTGTCAAAACTCTCATTATATAACAGTGTTATTCCTCATGTATGGTAAACCCCCCTCCCTCGTTCTGTACAAATTGGTGGTCTCAGATTTCTCATACGATGTACGGTTTGTGAGTAATAAATGATTTATTATTTAAAAAATTGAATAATTAAATAATTGAAAATAATGCGTTTTTTTTTCTAAAGAGCGAGGCTTCCAAATGCTCGACGTGAACAAATCATTCATCATTGATGTTACCTCCCACTATAGAAACACCTTAACCAGTTCTAATTTCTTAAATCCCTTTACTGCCAACATCTCACCACACATATTCAAAATTGTACTATCATTTACACAACCCATAACTGAGTTCTAAAACCAGATAATTCCCTCGACCCAAACTATCTGCATCCAGGGTCAATCAAACAAAAAAGAAAAAAATTTACAACAATTAGCATATTTTACAATAGATATTTACAGAAAACTATATCAAGTATTTCCCTTATATCCTGCCACGCGGTAAAAAATGAAGCACAATCTCAACCATTTACCATCATACACCTAGGTCCTGGTTAACAAGGGAATAAACATTATCATTTTTTCAATTTTATCATATAGACATTTATTTAATCACATCTAGCATTATTTCACCATCTCTCTCAATTAAACATTAGGCACCATTTTTATTTCAATTCATCAATAATGTGAAAACATATTAAGTTCAAAAACTTACCCAAAACCCATTTTATCGTGTGTGCCTACAATGATATATATCAAAATAATAATCCTAAGTACCTAGAATCATGCATTCTGACTCAACCCTTGTGCCATACTGGGCCATGAGTCAATCTAAAAAAATCACAAAAACTATAATCACATCACACAAAATGTTCATAACCGATGGTGAAATAATATTCATCTGTAATAGAAAACTACAATGACAACAATCCAAACTAGTGTATTTGGGTTCTCCCCAATATATGGGGTAGCTACTCCCATGCACTAGCTCGTAACAAATCAACAACTATTCCTAGACTCCTGTCTATGTTTCCCCAAATGTAAGACAAAATATGAAGAATGAAAAACTCCTTTGATGGCACTTTGTAATGTCCTGACCTGGGTGCCTTGAAACAGTGCCCTGAGTCGGTCCCCCACATGACCTCAGGTGTGCCTCCCCGTACGCCAGTGGCTACCGACTTGCAGCAAGGGTCTAGAATGTCAGTCGTGGGGAGACTATAACCTCTTTTATCAGAGTAGATATGAACAGAATAATAAACAATAGAAAAAGAATATATAAAGATTAAAAAACCAATATCTGATAATTATGAAGCATGGAAATACAATATCAAAGTGGAACAGAACACTTTTCATGTTGAATTATGTGTTAGGTGCCAAAAAAGAAAACTAAAAAGTAAAGACACCGATGAAACCAAAGTGGATCCTGAACCACCTCTATTATCCTCCCCATGCTCCATCTTGATTCAACCAACTAACTTAAAAGCCTTTTCCCTTAATGTATCCATTAAAACAAACAAAATTTCTTCATGGGTTTTGATCAGGCAGCCCGAGTAGGGTGTGAGTACAACTCAGTAGGCCACCACCAACTGTGTCTAAAAAAATTCAATCAATAATAGTGTATGATGTTTTATTAAGAAAAAAAAGTAATAAAGTAAAAAATATACAATTATTCAATTTTCCCTTATTGTACTGCCTCAACCATCCGGTTTCCATGGATACCCATATCTCAATACCTGCTCAGCCATGATAGGGTCAGAACCATTTTACATTATCAATAAAAATTTCATTTAAACTAATTTGTATTCATTGTCTATTTCAATTCAATTAATATCACCTCTAATTGGAACCACCATCCTATGTCAATTAATGAGTGTATAAAGCACCATCTTGAATATTTGGAGTAGGAGTACATGTATCACAACCCTTGTTTATTTGGAGCATGAGTCCCCTTCCAATAAAATAATATTTTCAGGCATGTTAGGTGTAGAACTCCATGTCTATCATCCTGTGTGTATTTAGAGAATCAATCCTTATCTCACAACCTATAACAAAATTATGACCACATATCACTAATATCACATTATTCAAGATTAATTTGAATTAATCTTTTATCAGAAAGTAACTTGTCATAAGTATTACAACATCACTATAATTAATTCAATAACTAATTAAGCATAAAATCAAATTAAATAATTAAAAAATTAATTAATTATATTGTCCCATAAATGAATTCAAAAATTAATTTATTATATCACCACATTAATTAATTCAACAATTAATTAACTACATAGTCTCATTAATTAATTTGATAATGAATTAATCATAATACCACATTAATTAATTCAACAATTAATTAATTACATCATTACATTAATGAATTCAATAGTTAATTAATCACATATTCCCATTAATTAATTTAATAATTTATTAATCACATCATCACATTAATTATTTCAATAGTTAATTAATAATATCATCACATTAATTAATATAAAAATTAATTAATCAATATCCATAACAAAAAATCACATAATTAATTCTACTATTAATTATTTTATTCATAGTAGTAATATCTTATTATAAATTATATAATTAATTATCTCGAATAATCTATTTCAAAATAACATAATTAATTCAAGAAATAATTATTAAACCTAAAAATCTCATTTCCTCATAATTAATTCAACCATTAATTATCCTACCATACCAATTCAATGTCTCAACCATCCACATTAATTAAATTATCAATTAATTTACTCAATTCATTGAATTTCACCTTCAAAACAATACTCATTAATTAATTTACCAATTAATTAATCTAACTCATTAAATTGTTTCAACACAATAATCTCCATTAATTAATTCTTCAATTAATAAATCTCACGAGTCTAATTAATATAACACAATAATCCTCATTAATTAATTTTCCAATTATTTTACCTAACTAAATCAATTGTATCAGCCCAAAAATTCCCATTAATTAATTATCCAATTAATTATTGTAACTCAAAAATCAAAAAATTACATCCATTAATTAATTTTTCAATTATTTGATTCTATATATCCTCATTTAGTTATTTCTCCATTAATTAATCTAACTCAATCCTTCATTTAATTCACCCATTAATTGTCCATGACATTTAATTATTTCACAATTAATTATTTCACATTCAACCCCCTCTTCAATTAATCCACTGGTTAATTGTTTCCATTATTTGCATTATATAGTTCAAAAATTAAATAATTACAATACTTCAATTAATTAATTCATCAATCAATTATTTAAACTAACCCTGTTAATTAATCAAATGATGGCTTTTAATTAATTACAAAATTAATTAAACGATTCCACCATGACAAAATGCTCATAATTAATCTATCAATTTATTATTTCAGCCAACTAAATAAATTAATCACATCATGACGGTTAATTAATTCCAAAATTAATTAACCCAACTCACCATCACAAAATCAACATAATTAATCTATCAATTAATTATTTAATAAAACCAATTCTATTCCAAATTTCACTGTCCCCCCCCCCCAAATTAATTAATTTATCCAATTAATTAATTTCTTCTAATTAAAATCAATTGCTAATCGTAGAATAAAATTTTACAATCACATATTCATAAATTAATTTAGACTATGGGATTTGAATTTAGACCGCCAAACTCACATTTTACGAACACAAGATATGAATCTAACATCACTAACGACACATTATTCTGGTGACTATCGAAGGATAAATTAAATAAATAAGCATATTCAGTTTAATTAAATTCTACTCAAGATACATCATTTTCTATGAAAAAAAAATTTGATATGCCCCATCCTCTTATCATGAAAAATCCAATGCCACTGATGGAACATCAATGTGATCAGTATTTAAAATTATATTGATTTTTGAAGTCTGTTTTTGTAAAGACCCGTAAAATTCAAGGAAAATTTTTCTTAATTTTCTTTGAGATTTTACAAGAACATAGTTTCTGACGGTGCCTGATTCTGAGGCCCAGTGTGCCCGGAAACAATTTCCGAAGTTAGGCTCGGGTACGTTCAGTGAACGAACGAGTGGGATTTTCTAACTTTTGAACCGGTGCTCAGAATTGAAATCTGAGGGCACCAACGAACTCGCAGCGCTGATAATTGCATAAGAAGACCCCTTTCTAGAGTTGTGTTTTCTCGGGATGTGTTGTTTAAATAAGTGAGGGATAATAATATAATTGTTTTACAATTATATTTTTATTTTCTTGTTTAGTGGATTAAGTGTTGTGTCACAACACTTTTCCCCTCTCTTATGTGGTTATAACCTAAGTAAGGGAGTTGGGGGTTGGACCCACTTGTAGTTAACTACCTGTGTGAGGATTAAGGTGGGGTGGGGCCCACACGAGCCCAACCCCTCACCTTCTTCTAACATTCATAACCTTTTTCCCTCTTATTTTTGTAACTCTCAAAGAAAACCCCCATCTTTTAATTAGGTAACGCACCCGCACCCCCCTTTAATTGAAAAGTCAACTCTTTAATTGTGTAGGTTTTTCAAGTAATTAATTCATGGATTCGTTTGAATTTTAAATGAATTCCTTTGGCTTTTGTGTTAATTAAATAAGACTAAGTCTTATTTCGTGGGAGGATAGTTGATGGTGTGAAAGGATTTGGGGAGGAAAGCTCTATGTTCCGAAGGACGTTCTTCCTCCTTGAAGAACGCGAAGAACGCACCGTCACTGACGAAGAACGCCAAACTCCGACGAAGAACGATGGTGAGAGACGTCTTCCTCAGAGATCGAGGACGCGACGCCATGTACCACGATGCCAACGACCCTCTCCTTTCGTGACGCCTTCTTCCGCGATGAACCTTCGTTCAACGATTACATCAGGTAGGGGGATTATTTTGAGAATGGTATTATTCCCTTGGTTGTTCCTTCTAAAACAAAGTACCCGTATCAACTCATCATTAAGTTGATCCGCGAATGTTTTATTTTACAGGTTGGAATATTGTTATGATTCTTTTTATTTAAGAGGTTGTAGGGGTTTATTTATTTCATTTGTTCCTAATTACATCATCGTTGGTTTATCTTCTATTTTGAACTACCTGTTATCACAATAACGGGAGGAGGTCGGACCGTACAAACACGACCGAACCTCCTCCCCCTTGTTGGTTGATTTTTGTTGCGGCTCGTGTAAGGCGGCGCGGTGCCGAAGCATCGCGCGGAAAATGTTAAAGAAAGGGCGGAGAAACGTGGCACCGTCGCGCTGCGCCGTTGGAAACAAACTAATCAGCGGCACCGTCGCGCCGCACCAAAGAACCTTGAAGGAACCTCGAAGCACTGCAGCCGGAGCAGGGCTGCGGCGGAGGGGCACGACGCTGTCGCGCCGCGTCGGACGGAGGCCGGTTCCGGGCCGCGGCGGAGTAGGGGAACCGGCGGCCGGTTCCGGTCCGCCAGCATCGGAGCAGGGGGACCAGCCTTGCCGGTCCCGTGTCGGCAGCAGCCGCCTGGCCGGTGCGGGCCGGCCGGTCAGGGGAAGAGTCGGGGGCCACAAACCCCCGGCGGCCAGCTCGAGCGGCCCCCCATTATGGGGGCCGCAGTTACGAAAACAGGGGGCAGGCACCCCCCCCCCCCCATCGGCTCGGCCATTCGGCCGAGCCACCTGGCCAGCACGCCGGGCCGCCAGCGCGCCGGGCCATTGAGCCAGGCCGGTCCGCCCAGGCCGGGCGGGACCCGAACCCGGGTCGGGTCGACCCGGTTCGGGCCGACCCAGGGGGGGTTGGGTCGGGCCGGGCCGGGCCCAGACCCCCCATTTCGGATTGTTTCCGTTCGAACGCCCATAACATGGGATACAGACCTGAGATTGACACACCGTCAGTTGCGATGCGATCCTTGGATTGAGATGGTCGTTTCGGTATATTACACTCAAGTTTTTAGAGAACTTTGGGTTCGGCCGGGTTGGTTCGGATACGAAACCAACCGGGCCCTCGGAGTGGACACACTTATATCTTGAGCTCCGGACGTCCGATTGATGTGCCGTCGACTTTGTTGGATTCCTCTTGTTGAGACAGAATTTTTGGCATACTCTGCTCGATTTTTGGATGAAGTTGGATAGTGTTCAGGTTGTATTGTACCTGAAATCCAACAGAGCCCCTGGAACGAAAAAGATGATAACTTTTAGACTGGACGTCCGTTTGACGAACCGTCAGCGGCGTCGGCGATCACGTGGAGAAACAGTCCCTATGAGTATACCCTATGAGAGTTCGGGGTACATTTGAGATATGACCAGGTTGGTTCGCACACGAAACCAACCGGGCCCCAGGGATGAAAAGGCTAATAACTCACAGACCGGGCGTCCGATTGACATGACGTCTATTGCGTTGAGACCCCTATGACGAGGTGGTCCTTTGAGATACTTCTTCGTGGGACTTTGAGATACTTGGAGTACCGAACTGTCACTCGTGGAACAGACCCTCCCAGAGACGAGCATGCGGAGTACGGAGACTGTGTAGCCGAATGAGACCTGACGACTGCTTGACTGAATCGACTTTGAGTGAGTCGACTAGCCCAGTGGACAGAGCACTGCTTGTTTGGGTGCAGACCCGTGGCGGACGAAGCACTACCTGTGTGACAGTGCAGACCCGTGGTACTCATCCGGAGAGTACCTCTGCAGGCTATTAGGGGGTGTGCACTACTGTGTTTGGGTGGCATACCCCAGCGGGAAGCACTACTGTGTTTGGGTGGCTGGCCCGCGGTACTCGACAGGAGGAGTACCTCAGCAGTCTTAGGTTAGTGAGCAGTGCCTCAGAGTCGTGACAGGACCACTGTATACTCCAGAGACGGGGCTCTTTAGCAGTTATGGTTTCGATAATGAAAATCCTGGTTTGAGATGAGTCTATGACCTTTTTGTTTACCTTATGATTGAGATGGGTCACTTGATAACTTAGGTATATGTATGGGCATATACTTGGGTAGTGGTTATCTGTTGATTTCATAATCTTTATGTTTCCTCATGATTGAGAGGAGTTACTTGATAACTTAGGTATATGTATGGGCATGTACCTAAGTAGAGGTTATCTATTGAGATCTTCTTTGTGGTTATCCTTGTTGGTTTTAGTGAGACCTTGAGGGTCTTGGGGTCCCTAATGAGTATCGTATACTCACCCCTGCATGGGCTATGCCAGCACCTCATTGAGTTTGTTGCAGATGATGGGCAGTGCTGACAGAGGCTGCGTATTCGAGGACTGGATGATACCCGGAGGTGGACAACACGACGATTCAGTATCCGGAGGTGGACTTCACGGTGAGACGACACTCATAGTAGGTTGACGGGCGAGAGCGTTGTGGAGGATATCTGTACCTACCCTTCAGGTAGGATCCGTGGTGGACGATCCAGGAGCTATGTTATCTGTACCTACCCTTCAGGTAGGATCCGAGGAGGATGACCCAGGAGCTGCTTCCTTTCTTCCAGCTGTTTGTCTTTTTCTGTTGTACTTTTGTTCAGTTGTAGCAGTACTTTCAATTGGGTTTGTATTCCAGCCCATTTACTTTTTAGCACGTTCTTTTGTACTTAGTGTTTTACTTCTGCTTGTACTTTGTGGTGTTTTGTTTACTTTTATAAAGGCAATACCTTCCCAGTTATCAGGATTTACGCCTTTGGTAGTAGTAGCCAGCCCCTGGCCCATGGAAGGAAGACTTGGGGTAGTCACAGCACGGGCCCCGAGGACGGGTCGTGACAAATTGGTATCAGAGGAGTTCAGTTCTATCACAGAACTCAGGACTCTGATCTTTTTTCTATGTGAAGAAATAGTGTTAAGGGTACCGAGTGTGGTTTTCGGTTCAGGGAGTCCAGTGTTGGTGCGGGTGGCCGACGTATCCATACACCAGGACCTTGACAACTGATTTCCAACTTTGTGCACGAAAAACAATGATTGTGTGTGTGTTTTCAAAGGTTTTCCCTTAAAACAGCTCAAACCAGGTCAGCTCACCAGGTATAAATGTTTGACCGTGTCACGTTGTTTCTTTCAAGATGCCTTTTCACGAACGTCCAGCTAGATCCCAGAGGGATGTGCGTACTGACAGCCTGCCAAGCGACGAGGATTCGGTACAAGTCCCTCTTGTAGTTGAGGCACCAGCGGTACTACCATACGTTAGGCCACCTATTCCACTATCCCCAGCAGTAGGCGATGCACGCCACTTGAGCACACTGCACGAGTTCCAGCACCAGAGGCCACCCAGGTTCCAGGGAGAGACGGACCCGCAGGCGGCTGAGGATTGGCTGGAGGTTGTGGTGAGAGTCTTCAGGCTAGTGGGGACGCAAGCAGACTTCATGGTGATCTTTGCTAACAGCCTTCTCTAGGCAGCAGCAGGCAGGTGGTGGAGCCAATTGTTCCAGTTTTGTGACGGGATGACCTTCACATGGGGAGACTTCGAGACCTTCTTCCGGGTGGAGTTTGTACCAGTATCTCTGCACCCCGAGCGTGTTCAGGATCTGATGCCTTTGCCGCATGTTTTTTGATCAGTAGCCGAGTTATCTGTAGGTAGTAGACAGATGATACAGAGGTCCAGGGGGACTAGACTAGTAGTTGGGCGATCTTTGGGTTTAGGATCGGTGGTGCGGGGCACCCGGGGTGGGGTCGGAGCTAGGCGTGCCAGAAACGGACAGTGTTTCTCCTGCGGAAGGAAGGGTCACCTGGCACGTGACTGTCCGACTCCTCGCACAGTTGATCCGCAGGCGTTGGAGGAGCCACAGTGATAGAAGCAGCGGCAGGTGCTTGAGCAACAGCTGAGCAGTGGACAAGGTAGTAGAGCTCTGGGAGCAGGTGGACAGGAGTGGAACTAGTGGATACGTCCCGTGTACTTCTAGTTCCATATTACTGTTGTATTCATGTCTTTGTACTATGAGCTGTAATAATAAAAAGACACGTATCTTTGTGATGTTTGCTTTCCTGTCCTTTTGTTTGGTTGATACTGAGTGGTCCCGGTTAAGACTGTTGAATTGACCCTCAATTTCTAGATTTCTAATGGAGGAGACCCAGTGACCTCACACTGATGCCGACAGTGTGACTTGACCCTTCGAGGCGAGAGTGACAGTTATATCTCTTGGTAGTAACGTCGAGGCCTTACGACGTCATCCATGGCATGAATACATCATTCATGTCAGGATTTACTGTATTAGGCAATGGGTGTTGTTCATCCCGGAGATGAGACCGAGTTTCTCTTTTCGGAAAAGGATAAATCTTAGCATCTCTTACAGATTGTAGGCAAAGAAGGTGCAGATCATCCAAGAGTGGATGAAGACTGCACAGTGCAGTAAGAAACAGGAAACCGACGCCGGTCTTAGAGACTCGGGTGTGTTAAATGTTTCAAGAAGAGGAACCTTTAAAAAGATATGAGTCTGCGAAGTAGCATACATGGAAACAGAGCTAGGAGAGAAGTATGAGGTGGTGTATGTTTTAACATGCTACAACCACCCGCCTTAGTTGTCCCCGCCGGGCTCAGGGAGCTGGAGGGAAGGGGGAGATAGTAGCTGCATGCGGTCAGGGAGAGTGACCCAATGGCTCTAAGAATGATTCAAGGGACAGTCTGTGTCCACTACTAGCTGTCGTAGTGACAGACATTGATATGAATCATTCCTTCCTTCCATGAATCTTTTCCTAGACCTAGAGTTTCCTGTAAGACGTGGACTTGACCCTCACATCTGGAGATAACATGGGAGGAGACTCGATAATCACACTTACGCCGACGGTGTGGTCAGACCCTCGAGGCGAGAGTGTCGGTTGGAATCTCTTGGTGGCAGCGTCGAAGCCTTACGAAGTTGGCTTGAGTATGGACTGGGCAATCACAGTTCATACACAAATTGACGGTATTAGGCGAAAAGGGTGTGGTTTAACTATGACGTCAGGATGGGTTTCCCTTGGTCGGCGAAAAGTAAACCCTAGGCAGCACAGGATAAACTCATGCACAAGAGGGTGCGACCGATCACTCTTGATTCAGTCAACCTTATCCTCATGGAAGCAGTCGTTTTGAGTTTTAGTTCTAACAGGAATTGGAGACCTCTAGAGTTTGAGGATGACGATCACATCCTTATACAAGTCTCACCTCGACGAGGTTTACGGAGATGTGGCCAAGGCGGAAAGTTATCTCCGAGGTTCAGCGGACCTTCTTAGGTCCTCAGCTGGGTAGGCGTGGTGGTTTACCCCTTGACCCATCCACCTCAGTTGCACCTGGTGCACAACAATTTCCACGTATCTCAACTAAGGAGATACGTGCTCGACACTTCGCATATCATAGACTATGAGGAGCTAGATGATGGCGATGGGGTGACTTTCATGGAGGTTCTAGTGGGGATCGAGGATCGACAGGAGCAGATCCTACAAGGATGGTTGATTCCTCAGGTGTGCTTTCTTTGGCAGTACGAGAACCTCTAGGTAAGAACATGGGAGCGGAAGGATCAGATGCATGCTCAATACCGTTTTTGTATCCCTAGTTTATGTTATAGCTTTACGAGGACGTAAAGCCCTGAGGTGGGAGTAATGTAAAGACCCATAAAATTCAAGGGAAAGTTTTTCTTAAATTTCTTTGGGATTTTACAAGAACGCAATTTCTGATGGCGCCTGATTTCGAGGCCCAGTGTACCCAGAATAAATTTCCAAAGTTAGGCTTGGGTACGTTTAGTGAATGAACGAGAAGGATTTTCTAAATTTTGACCAGTGCTCGAAATTGAAATCTGAGGGCACCGATGAACTCGCAAAGCCTGTAATTGCTTAAGAAGACCCCTTTCTGGAGTTTCGTTTTCTCAGGATGTGTTGTTTAAATAAGTGAGGGATAATAATATAATTGTTTTACAATTATATTTTTCTTTTATTGTTAAGTGGATTAAGTGTTGCGTCACAACACTTTTCCCCTCTCCTATGTGGATATAACTTAAGTAAGGGAGTTGAGGGTGGGAGCCACTTGTAGTTAACTACCTGTGTGAGGATTAAGGTGGGGTGGGTCCCACAGGAGCCCAACCCCTCACCTTATTCTAATGTTCATAACATTTTTTCACTCTTATTTTTGTAACTCTAAAAGAAAACCCCCCTCTTTTAATTAGGTAACACACTCTCACCCCCCTTTAATTCAAATGTCAACTCTTTAATTGTGTAGGTTTTTCAAGTAATTAATTCTTGGATTCGTTTGAATTTCAAATGAAGTCCTTTGTCTTGTGTGGTAATTAAATAAGACTAAGTCTTATTTCGTGGGAGGATAGTTGATGGTGCGAATGGATTTGGGGAGGAAAGCTCTAAGTTCCGAAGGACGTTCTTCCTCCTTGAAGAACGCGAAGAACGCACCGTCACCGACGAAGAATGCCGACCTCCGACGAAGGACGACGGTGAGAGATGTCTTCCTTGGAGATCGACGACGCGGCGCTGTGTACCGCGACGCCAATAACCCTCTCCTACCGCGACACCTTCTTCCGCGATGAACCTTCATTCAACGATTACATCAGGTAGGGGGATTATTTTGAGAATGGTATTATTACCTTAGTTGTTCCTTCTAAAACAAAGAACCCGGATCAACTCATCATTAAGTTGATCCGTGAATGTTTTATTTTGTGGGTTGCAATATTGGTATGATTCTTTTTATTTAAGAGGTTGTAGGGGTTTATTTATTTCGTTTGTTCCTAATTACTTCATCGTTGGTTTATCGTCTATTTTGAACCGCCTGTTATTGCAATAACGGGAGGAGGTCGGACCGCACAAACACAACCGACCCTCCTCGCCCTTATTGGTTGATTTTTGTTGCGGCTTGTGTAAGGCGGCGCGGTTCCGAAGCACCGCGCGGAAAATATTAATGAAAGTGCGGAGAAAAGTGGTGTCGTTGGAAAAAAACTAATCTGTGGCGCCGTCGCGCCGTGCCAAAGAACCATGAAGGAACCTCGAAGCACCGCGGCCGGAGCAGGACCACGGTGGAGGGGCGTGACGTTGTCGCGCCGCGCCGGACATACCAAGGCCGCGACCGGTTCCAAGCCGCGGCGGAGTAGGGGAACCGGCGGCTGGTTCCAGGACACCAGCGTCGGAGCAGGGGGATTGGCCTTGCCGGTTCCGTGGCGGCCGCAGCCGGCCGGCCGGTGCGGGCCGGCCGGTCAGTGGAAGAGCCGGAGGTTAAAAACCCCCGGCGGCCAGCTCGAGCGGCCCCCCATTATGGGGGCCACAGTTACGAAAACAGGGGGCAGGCACCCCCCCTCATCGGCTCGACCGTTCGGCCGAGCCACATGGCCAGCGCGCCGGGCCGCGCAGCTGAGCCGGGCCGCGCCCCGCCGGGCCGGACCCGGACCCGGGTCGGGTCGATCCGGTTCGGGCCGACCCAGGGTGGGTTGGGCCGGGCCGGGCCAGGTCCAGACCCCCCCATTTCGGATTGTTTCTGTTCGAACGCCCATAACATGGGATACGAACCTACGATCAATGCACCATCAGTTGAGATGCGATCCTTGGATCAAGACGGTCGTTTCGGTATATTACACTCAAGGTTTCGGAGAACTTTGTGTTCGGCCGGGTTGCTTCGGATACGAAACCAACCGGGCCCTAGGAGCGGAAACGCTTATATCTTGAGCTCCGGACGTCCGATTGACGTGCCATCAAATTTGTTGGATTCCTCTTGTTGAGACGGAAATTTTGGCATACTCCACTCGAGTTTTGGATGCAGTTGGATAGTGGCCGGGTTGGACTGTACCCAAAATCCAACCGGACCCCTGGAACGGAAAAGGTGATAACTTTCAGACTGGACGTCCATTTGACGAACCGTTAGCGGCGTTGGCTATCACGTGGAAAAACGGTCCCTATGAGTATAACCTATGAGAGTTAGGGGTACAGTTGGGATACATCTGGGTTGGTTTGCACACGAAACCATCAGGGCCCCGGGGATGAAAAGGTTAATAACTCACAGACCGAGCGTCCGATTGACGCGCCGTCTGTTGCGTTGAGACCCCTATGACGAGGCGTTCCTTTGAGATACTTCTTAATGAGAATTTGAGATACTTGGAGTATCGACCTATAGCTTGTGGAGCAGACCCTCCCAGAGACGAGCATGGAGAGTACGGAGACTGTGTAGCCGACTGAGACCTGATGACTGCTTGACCAAATCGACTTGGAGTGAGTAGACTAGACCAGTGGATAGAGCACTACTTGTTTGGGTGCAAACCCATGGCAGACGGAGCACTACCTGTGTGACAGTGTAGACCCGCGGTACTCATCCGGAGAGTACCTCTGCAGGCTATTAGGGGGGTGTGCACTACTGTGTTTGGGTGGCATACCCCGGCAGGAAGCACTACTTTGTTTGGGTGGCTAGCCCGCGGTACTCGACAGGAGGAGTACCTCAGTAGTCTTAGGTTATTGAACAGTACCTCAGATTCGTGACAGGACCACTGTACACTCCAGAGACGGGGCTCTTCAGTAGTTTCAGTTTCGATAATTAAAATCCTGGTTTGAGCTGAGTCTATGACCTTTGTGTTTACGTCATGATTGAGATGGGTCACTTGATAACTTAGGTATATGTTTGGGCATATACCTGGGTAGTGGTTATCCATTGATTTCATAATCTTTGTGTTTTCTCATGATTGAGATGGGTTACTTGATAACTTAGGTATATGTATGGGCATGTACTTAAGTAGAGGTTATATGTTGAGATCTTATTTGTGGTTATCCTTGTTGGTTTTAGTGAGAACTTGAGGGTCTCAGGGTCCCTACTCAGTATCGTATACTCACCCATGCACGGGCTATGCCCGCACCTCGTTGTGTTGGTTGCAGATGAAGGGAAACGCTGACAGAGACCGAGTATTCAAGGAATGGACGGTACCCGGAGGTGGACCACATGACGAGTCAGTATCCGGAGGTGGACTTCACAGAGAGACGACACTCAGAGGAGGTTGACGGGCGAGAGCGTTATGAAGGCTATCTGTACCTACCCTTCAGTTAGGATCCATGGTGGACAATCCAAGAGATGCGCTATCTATACCTACCCTTCAGGTAGGATCCGAGGAGGATGACCCAAGAGCTGCTTCCTTTATTCCAGCTGTTTGTCTTTTTCTGTTGTACTTTCGTTCATTTGTAGCTGTACTTTCAATTGGGTTTGTATTCTGGCCCATTTAATTTTCAGCACTTTCTTTTGTACTTAGTGTTTTACTTCCTCTTGTACTCTGTGGTGTTTTGTTTACTTTTATAAAGGCAATTCCTTCCCAGTTATTGGGATTTATGCCTTTGGTGCTAGTCGCCAGCCCCTGGCCTATGGAAGTCGGGCTTGGGGTAGTCACGGCACGGGCCCTGAGGACGGGTCGTGACAGTCTTGAGCTGAAATAGAGAAGGAACAAAAAAACAAAAAACATGTCATTCGCTCATAAATATTTTATGATAATATAATATTTATTTATCATGTAATAATTACATATTATATATTTATAAATATATTTGATATTATTACGCGAAGTCAACAAAATTATAATTGTAGACAGATTATTTTACTAAATCATACATTGATAATATCTTTTAAAAAAATCCATGAAATATCTATTTGAAAAACAAAATTATTATTTATAAAACAATCCTCTTATTTCCATTTTTTCTCTCCAATTTCTTTAAAAAATAATCATATATTAAAGAAAATAAATATAGGGTGGAGAAAATAAATTTATAAAAATTAGAATAAGACACACCTGAATGGCACACCAAGTTTCGACAAAATCCATGGTGGTTCTTCAAAGGGGCAGTGCACCAGGTTTCCACCGATGAAGAGGGGGAGTCCCGGCCTACCCAAGTAATGTTTCATGAAGATAATATCTGGATTAACTTGATTCTAAATGACTAATCCCTCAAGAAAAAATGAAGTTCATTCTTATTTATAAACCCCTTTCACATTCCTCCGCTCAAGAACCGTACGCCCCATTAATTCACTTGTAAAACTAAAACAATTAATCAAGAGTGTTTAATTTTATATCATTAAGACATTTTTGTTTTCAAAACATCAAAAACTATTGAAATGTTATTGTTTAGAATTCATCCAGTATAAAAAATAGTGGAAATCGGTTAAATGTAGAAGATGAACAGTTTCTGTCTATTTTTAATTAAATAGAATATTTAATTATTTAACATGAAAATCAAATAATCTAAACGTCTATTAGGCATAAAAATTATGCCTCTACTAGAATAAACACTTTCTTCTTGACCCCACAGTGGTATCAGATTTGTCAATCGATGAACTGTTTGAGAGATATTGATGATTTAATATTTAAAAAATTGAATAAATAATTAATACAAATAAAAAGGATATTTTTTCAAGCGTGGTGTCAAAACACTCGTCGCATACCAATGTTATACATTTTCTAGGGTAAACCCCACTTTCCGGACACATCGATGGTCTCAGATATATCCAACGATGTATAGTTTGTGAGTTAGGAATTATTTATTATTTAAAAAATAATAAATAATAAATAATTTATTTTAATAATTTATTTTTTGCGAGCAAGGCTTCCAAACGCTCGATGCGAACAAAGGTTAAACCTAATCTACTGTAAACCCCTCATTCTGGATCCATTGGTGGTCTCAGATTTCTTATAGGATAATCCATTTGATAGATATACAATTATTTTTAAGAAAATAATATATTATGTCTTGTTTAATAAATTTAACTCATGAGTGAGACATCTAAACATCTGACACCTACATTTTCCATACCCTACCTAGGGTAAACACCACATTTTAGATTTAACAGTGGTGTTATATTTTTCATATGATGACCCTTTTTAGTGTTAATAAATTATTTTGAATAAATTTTTCGTGCTTTATATAATATCATTAATATTTTAATTTCGCCTTCCCTATGGATTTACGGGTCTTAAAATCACACACTATCCAATTTAGGACTTTGAAAACATTCCTATAAAAAAATTCAACATCCTAACTAATCATTATATCTCATGTAAGCCTTCAATCATTTATTAAGTTGTTTCTCCGATAAAATAATATTTTAAAAAAAGTATTAATATTGTAAAAAAATTATTAACTCAATGGAAAATATATTTGGTAAAGGAATGGAAGCTTACAATATTCCCACATTTTAACAGCTCGTCCTCAAACTGTACTCCCATGGAACTTTATAAAAAACCATGTTCATACAATCTGACCTCCATTGAAGCTTTATTAACCCCTCTTGTTAAGTATCTAAATATAGTAGTTTTTATCGACCTCCAGTCAATCCTGAGATCCTTATTTGTAAATTGATGATGAGGTACCTCACACTATCATGCTCCACATATATATAGCTTTGAAAGCACATCCTCCAAGGATCCCCATATCAAACCAAAATACATTCATATATCTAAGTGTAAATCAATTGATTTCTCTGTGTACCTGGGACGATGTCATGATCGGGGATATGATTGTAACTAATTAAAAGTACACTAAGAAGTTGTCTATAAATACGACCAAAAGTCTTTCATCATCGATGTTACCTCTCACTATGGAAAAACCTTAATAAATTAAAATTCATCAACTCCCCTGCCTTCAAACATCTCACCACATAGATTCAAAACAATATGACCTATTACACAACCCATAACTGAGTTCTAAAGCCATAGAATTTTCTCTACTAAAACTATCTGCAACCAGGGTTAAACAAAGAAAAAAAAGATATTTTTTCAAAACAATTAACATAGTTAACAAAAGGGATTTACACAAAACCATATCAATAATTTCCACTATATCCTTCCACACGGTCAAAACTAAGGAATTATATCTACCATTAACCATCCTACACCTAGGTCTTGGATAACATGGGTATACACATTATCATTTTTTCAATTTTATAATTTAGAAAAAGATTTGATTGAATCTAGAATAATTTCAAAATATCTTTCAATTTCACATTAGGAAACATTTTCATTTCAATACCACAATCATGTAAAAATAGATTATGTTCAACAACTTAGCCAAAACACATTTTATTGTGCATCCCTACAATGATGTATGACAAAAAAATAATCCAATGTGACTACAATGATGCATGCAGACTCAACCCTCGTGCCAAACTAGGCTATGTGTCAATATCATAAAATCAAAAAATAGTAATCACATCATAGAACAAGTGCATCTCCAAAGGTGAAATAATATTCAATTGTAAACGAAAGCAACAATGATAACAATCACACCCTAGGTAATTGGGTTCTCCCCCTTACATGGGGTAGCTACTCTGATGCATGATCTCATAACCAATCCTTGAATCTTCTTACACTCTTTTCTACATTTCCCAAACATTAAGAAAAATAAATAAGGAATAAAACCGCCCTTTATAACAATTTTTAATGTCCTGATATGGGTTCCACACAACATTTCCCCCAGTCTGTCTACCGCATGACCTCTGGTGCGTATCCCTGTATGCCAGAGGCTACTGACTAGCAGTGAGGGTATGGTAAGACAGTCGTGGGGAGAATATACCCAATTTTATTAGAGTAGATACCAATAGAAATATAAAAAAATAATGGAACCTTATATAAAGATAAACAAACTAATATCTGATGATTATGAAGTATGAAAATACAATATCAAACTAAAACAGAAAACATGTCATGTGGAACTACGTGTTAGGGGGCTAAAATGGTAACTGAAAAGTAAAGACATCGATGACACCTAAGAGGGTCCTGAACCACATATTTTCCTATCACCATGTTCCATAAAATTTCAACCATCTAACTCAAGGCCTTTTCCCTTAATCTGTGCAAGAAAACAAGAAAAAACATCTACTCAAGTACCGATCAGGTCGCCCGAGTAGTGTGTGAGTACTACTTATTAGGACACCACCAACAACATCTAAAACAAATCCAGTCAATAATAGTGTATGATGTTTTATACAGAATAAAAGCATGTAATAAATCAGAAAAATTTACATTTATTCAATTATCCTTTTTTTAACCGCATCAACCATCCGGTTACCATGGACACCTGTATCACAATACATCCTTTGGCAGTACCGTTGTCTGAACCATTTTACATTGTCACTTAAATTTTCTTATAAACCAATCTGTTTTAATTGTCTATTTCAATTCAATTAATATCACCTCAAATTGGAAACATCTTCCTATGTCAATTAATGGGTGTAGAACGCCATGTCTAGTAAGATCATGTGTATTTGTAGCATCAGTTCATGTCTCACAGCCCATGGGTATTTGGAGCATCAGTTCCTGTGAAATAAAATAATATTTTCCTGAATGTTAGGTGTAGAACTCCATGTCTATCACCCTATGAGTATTTGAAGAATCAGTCCTTGTCTCAAACCCATATCTCAATCAAGAACCTATATCACATATATCACATTATTGAAGATTAATCAACATTAATATTTTATCACAAAAACACATGTAATAGGTATCACAACATCACTATAATTAATTCAATAAATAATTAATCACAAAATCACATTAAATAATTAAATAATTATTTAATTACATTGTCCCACTAATTAATTCTAAAATTAATTAATCATAATAACAAAATAGTTAATACAATAATTAATTAATTATATAGACTTATTAATTTATTTGACAATTAATTAATCATAATAAAACATTAATTAATTCAACAATTAATTAATTGTATCACTACATTAATTAATTCAATAGTTAATTAATTACATATTCCATTTAATTAATTTAATAATTAATTAATCACATCATAACATTAATTATCTCAATAATAAATTAATAATATCATCACATAAATTAATTTAATAATTAATTAATCAATATCCACAACTAAAAATCTCATAATTAATTATAAAATTATTTATCTCATTCCTAATACCAATATCTTATAACTAATTCTATAATTAATTATCTCAAATTATCTATTTCAAAATCACATAATTAATTCAAAAAATAATTATTAAACTTACAAATCTCATTGCCTCATAATAAATTCACCAATTAATTATCCATCATTATCAATTCAATATCTCAACCATCCACATTAATTAATTTATCAATTAAATAACCCAAATCATTCAATTGTGCCTTCAAAAAAATTCTCATTAATTAACTTACCAATTCATCAATATAATTCATTAAATTTTTTCAACACAATAATCTCCAATAATAAATTTTCTAATTGATGAATCTAACTCATCCAATTAATATTACACAACAATCCCCATTAATTAATTTTCCAATTAATTTACATAACTGAATCAATTATATAAACCCAAAAATTCCCATTATTTAATTCTCTAATTAATTAATACAACTCAAAAATCATAAAATTACATCTATAATTTTTTTCCAATAAATAAATTCAAAATATCCTCATTAAATAATATCTCAATTAATTAATCTCACTCTATCCTCCAATTAATTCACAATTTTATTAACCATGTCTTCAAATTAATTCATAATTAACTAATTCTCAATCACCCCCTCTTCAATTAATCCACTAGTAATTGTTTTCTTCAATTCCATTATATAGTTCAACAACATAATAATTGCATTACTTCAATTAGATAGTTCATCAATTAATTACTTAAAGAAAACAAATTAATTAATCATATCATTATCATTAATTAATTCTAAAATTAATTAAACAATTCCACCATCACAAAATCCCCATAATTAATCTATCAATAATTTTTTTAAACCTACTAAATTAATTAATCACAACATGATAGTTAATTAATTCCAAAATTAATTAACAAAATTCGACATCATAAAATCCACACAATGCATCTATCAAGTAATTATTTAATCTAACCTATTCTATTCCAAATTTTATAATCTCCGCCAAATTAACTAATTTACCCAATTAATTATTTTCATATAAATTAACTCAATTGTTAATGATACCATAAAATATCCTCAATCACATATGCATAAATTAATCAAGACCATGTGATTATAATTTAGACCACCTACCTTAAATATGATGAATATAATATATAAATCTTACATATCTAATGTAGTGTTATTCCGATGACTATCAAATGAGATATTAATAAATAAACATATTCAGTTTAATAAAAATATGCTCAAATTATATCATTTTCTATGAAAATATTAGATACACACTATCCTGTTTTCATAACGAATCCAATTCCACTGACACCACATCAATATGATCAATATCTAAAATGATATTGATCATCGATGTCTGGATTGTTCAGAAACGGAGAATCGATGAACTCCATAATAAAACATGTTATGACCTCATATATTTTTTATGATTATATAATCTTTATTAATCACATAATAATTCTATATTATTTCTATATAAATATACATTATATTTTTACACTAAGACAACAAAATGATAATTATTGAGAGAATATTTTATCAAATCATACGTTGATAATTTCTTTTCAAAAATTCCATGATATCACCATTTGAGAAATAAAATTATTATTTATAAAACAATCCCCATATTTCCATTTTTCCATAATTTTTTTAAGAAAATAAATTATCATAAAAGGATTGGTAAATTGATTCAATAAAAGGAATTAAAGAAAATAAAAACAAAATAAGACACACCTGGTTGGTGAAAAATGTTTTGGTGCAAATCAATGTGGTACTTCCTAGGAGTAGCGCACTGGGTTTCCGCGGAGGAAGTGGGGGAGTCCCGAACTACACAAGTAAGGCTGTCCAAAGAGAGTTTTGGGTCTAACTAGATTCTAATTGACTAATCCTGCAAGAAAAAATGAAGGCCATGCCAATTTGTAAACATGATGCACATGCCTCTGCTCAAGAACTGAAAGCCTCATTAATCCACTCCTTAAACTGAAAAAATATATTAGGAGTGTTTAATTTCATATCTTTATGTCATTTCCTTTCTTAAAACATAAAAAATGGTTGAAATTTACTGATTTAGAATTTAACTGGCATAAAAAACGGTGGAAACTATTTAAATGTAGAAGATGAATATTTTTTGTCTATTTTTAATTAAATAGTAAATTTAATTATAAAACATGAAAGTTAAAAGATCTCAAATTCTAGTTAGGCATAAAAATTATGCCATGACTAGGGTAAACTCCTCATTCTAGACCTAAGGGTGGTCTCAGAATAATCAATCGATGAACCATTAGAGAGATATTGATTATTTAATACTTAAAAATGGAATAAATAATTTATAGTAATAAAAATGATATTCTTGCCAATAATGCATCAAAATGATCATCGGTTACCAATGTTATACCTCTCCTAGGGTAAAACCCCCATTTAAGACACATCAGTGGTCTCATATTTCCTGTATTACTTATGCTTTGTAAGTTGTTAATGATTTATTATTTAAAAAGTGAAATAAATAATTAATTAAAATTAAAGGGATATTTCATGAGAGCGAGGAATCCAAATGCTCGACGTGAATTTTTTTACCTTATCTAGGGTAAATATCTCATTCTAGACCCATTGGTGTTCTTAGAGTTCTCATAGGATGCACCATTTGATAAAAATTTAATTATTTTTAAGAAAATAATATATTAAATCATATTTAATAACTTTAAATCATGAGCGAGACATCATAACATCTAAATCCTACATATATCATTCCCTTCCTTGGTAAACAACATTTTTTAGATCTAACAGTGGTCATGGTTTTTTCATATGACGAACCATTTTAGATTTATTATATTATTTTGAATAAGTTGTATGTGCTAACTATAATATCATTACTATTTTTTTCTCCTTTTCCAAGGCATTACGTGTCTCCGAATCTCACACAATCCAAAGTATGACTCTGAAAACGTTCCAATAACAAAATTAAAATGCCTTAACTAAGAATTATTATTCATGTAAGCATTTAATCATTTATTAAGCTGTTTCGCCAATAAAATATTTTCTTTCACATAATTTTTTTGTTATCTATAGAAAGTAATAAGACAAAAAATATTTAATCAGTAAAAGGAGATAATCTTAAAAAATACACCAGATCTAGTTTGAAATCTATATATAAACATTCATTGGTTAGAGAAGAAATCCATTAGGTGATCTTCTGGGAAGTACTCGTGTTGTAGCATTTTTTTCACTCTTTTTTTGTACATTTCAAATTTTATGCAAGTATAATAATAATTATTAAGATATTTTATGTAACATTTTTACTGAATTTTATATTTTTTATTACATAGATTTATTATAATAATTATAATTCTTCATGTTATAATGTGACAACATGTTTTGTTAGCAATGATAAAAATATTTCATATTATCTTGTCACAACTACGATTTAGTTATATAAAAAATAATTTTTCATTTTAACAAATAATACGTTTTCAAGATTATCTCATTACATAATTTCGTAATAATGAATGTTGATTGTGTAACCTCCTTGGAAGTGCTCATGTTTACCCTTTTCTATTTTCTCATTATATTTTCCAAAAAAATAAATTTTAAATAAAAAAGGATCACATGTCAGTATAGTAATAATTATTATGATATATTTTGTAAAATTTTTAAATGTACAAAATATTTATGTTAAAAATAATTATAAAATTTTATAATGTATTGGAATAACTAAGGGTATGGTTTATAATATAAATAATAATTTTTCATGTTGATTAATTATAATATTGGATGATTGTTTCATTAGTTAAATTTAAATTTTACAATAATTAAATAGAAATATATAGTATCAAAATCATTAATAGTTCATTCAAGTATTTAAAAATAATGTGTGTTAACAATTGGGTGCAATCAAACCATAATTAATACACCATATCCCATTAAAAATCTGTAGTCACAAATGCATTGTTGAGAGTAGTTCTAGTATTTCTGAATCTAACCCAAAAATAAGAATTCATTGTGCCTGACATTAACAATGCTAAAAAAAGAACTGATAAATGGTGTACTTTTGATTAGATATAAAAAAACTCATAAAGGGTACTTTTAAAAATGCTAAAAATGTGATATAAAAATTACCCCTTTATCATCACTTTTTTTGGGATGACAAATTTAACCCTTTATCAACATTTTTTAGTGCAGTTAAATGGACCCCCCCCCCCCCATCACCATGTTTTAGTAGATCTGATATATTTTGGGTAAACCTAATTAGGTATTTACATTTAATGATTTAAAAAATTAGTGAAAATGGATTATTTAATTTTTAAAAATATTGCTTATATTAATATTTTGTTAATTATTATTGATTAATATTTATTTAAATATAAATTCAATATAAAAAAATCTAAAAAAATAATAAAATATCGAAAATTAGTTGAATATGTAATTTTAGCATAAAACAACCATTAATATTGATCAGGGTGTCCCTTTATACTCTACCACATAACCAATCAAATAATGTGATGAGATCTATAACATAATGTTTCTCAAGCTGATTTCCATATTCTTTGTCTTGTTTTCCAACCTTAGAAATGCCCCAAAGGCCTAGAAAACTGAGGTTTTTATTATCGACCCCCATTTCTTAAAATTCCATAGATTGTAACTTCTTATCTTGGTGTTTGTTTGGAATGTACCACATATCATATTAAAGATGGTTTCATGAGTATCAATTTTACTAGTTGTGAAGTTGAAACATACTACCAGATTAGATGTTATTATCTTTTCTAGTTTTTATTGGTTTTATGATTTTCAATGTCTCATAATGTTTTTATGTGTTTTAATAGATTTTTGATATAATATCCATTTTAATATACATATATATATATATAAAAAAATTAATATGTAATTAAATATAAATAAATAAATATATAACTATATATATATGGATAAATATTAATATATAATATATGTAAATAAATTTATGTAGGTTTAATTATAGTTATATATACACATATAATATATATATCTGTGTATGTGTATGTGTGTGTGTTATATATATGTGTTTATTTATTTATTGACACACCCACACAAAACATATTATTTTAATATCTTTAAAATATATCATGTAAATATATATTAATATGTGAATAAATATTCGATTAGAAAAATATAATTAAATATATGTATATATATTTATATAAACACACATATATATATTCTTATATATATTAATATATGAATAAATAAATATATATATATATATCTATCACTATATATGTATATATATTTATATTTATATATGAATAAATATGTGTATTTTAATATAACTATATATATATATATATATTAATTTAAGTATATATTAATATACGTATATATTAATATATGAAAAAATACAACTAAATATATATAAAAATAAATAGATGTTTCATTTAATGGAGAACAAAACAAGATGGATGAGTGGTAATGGTGCACGTGCTCAAGGGAGAGATCTTGGGTTCGAATCCAAGCAAAGGCATGTGTGTGCATGGGAGAAGTGGTGGGGGATAGAACTATTAAAGGGAGGGGGCGGGTGTTGAGCCTAGTGATATTAACGGGGTGGTTAGGGCACACAGGTGAGGATTCATAGTGTAGTTGATAGCGGGTTGAGTGGTGTTAAAACCCCTCAGAGTTTTTGATTTTTTATTTTTTATTTTGACTTTTAATAGAGCTTTACAAAAATCACATAATATAGGGATCCCCTTTTAATAGTTCCGTGATAATTAGAATATTTTTAACACTAATAATGTTTTTTACGCACTATGAAAACCTTTTTTTGTGGTCGTGTTACCTCCTAGGAAATGTTGGTTAGGACGTGCTGTCAGGGCTTCATAGCACTATTAAAAGGGGGTCTAGAATTTTAAAAACCCTCTGAGTTATAGATTTTTTTAATATTTATATTTTTTTTCACTAAAAAAATTAATAAAAGGGACCCCAATTTTTATATCACCTTGATTATAAGTTCGTTTTTAGTACTAATAATGGCTTTTTTCAATGCTGAGATAACCATGTTTTCTAGTATTCTGACCTCCTGGGAAGTACTCATTTTCATCCTTTTTTAGTATGTTTCAAAAAATAATAATTTTTTATGTTCAATAATTAACTAATATTTTTTAATTGATAGTTTCATGAGTTAAAGATATATTTTACTACAACGAAATATAAAAATAGAGTATGAGAATCCTTGATAGTTCGTTCGAATAATTAAAAAAATGTATGTGTACTATTGGGTGTGATCACACCAGCATTAATACACCAGATCCCATGAACACATTTAATTTAGGAATGCATGTGATAGAGAAGCACATGGATGGGTGACCTCCTATGTAGTACTTGTGTTTCACCCATTTTTGTGTACATTTCAAATTTCATTCCAGTATAATATTTTTTATTACGATGTTCTATGTAACAGATTTTTACTAAATATTATATTTATTAATTACATAGCACATTATAAGTACTTATAATGTTTCAATTTATAATGTAATTATATTTCACATTATCAATGAAAAAAATATTATGTGTTATGTTGTAACAACATCGGTTTAACAATATAAAAAAATATTGCATGTTCAATATTTTAATCATTGTTAACATGAAATATTATTGTATATAATGTTTTTTAATAAATGTAATATTTTTTAGTTACATATTACTTTGTAATGAATTATAATATGTCATGTAAAAATGTTACAATATTTCACATTAAAAATGATAAATAAATTGTATCTAAGGTTGAAAAAACCATAGTTTAGCATTATAGAAAATGTAAATTTCCTGTTTAATAATAATTATTTTTCAAGATAATCACCATAAAAAATTTCAAAAATAATGAATGTTTCATAGGTAACTTCCTAGAAAGTACTTATGTTTCACCCTTTTCCTTTTTCCACATTTTATATTCCCAAAAGAAAATTAAATTTTAAACATGAAATGATCACATGTTAGTCTAAGAATAATAAATGTTATATTGTATATAAAATTTTTAAATGAATATAATATTTCATGTATACACTGAATTTCTGTAATAATTTTAATATTTTATGTCAAAATGATTCCATGTTTCAGGTTTACAATTATTATAATATTTCAGGATGTATTGTAACAACTATAGTTTAGGGTTATAATTAAAATAATAATTTTTCATATTGAATAATTATAATATTGGATGATAGTTTCATATGTTAAAGTTGTTTTTTCTACAAATAAAATTTAAATGTATAGTATTAGAATCATTAATAGTAAATTAATTTTTTTTAAAATAACTTTTGTGTATTATTGTGTATGATCAAATGAACATTAATGTATAAGATCTCATTAGAAATCTATAGTTATGTTCTCTTTTGGAAGAGTAGTACATGGATAGATGAACTCATGTGCAATACCTAGGATGCACCTTTTTTTTCATTTCACCCTTTTTTGTGTACATTTCAATTTTTATTCAATTATAATAATTACTATTTGGATATTGCACATAAATTTTTTAACTGAATATAATATTTCCTGATTATATAGAATTAATGTAATAATTATATTATTGAATTTTATAATGTAACAATATTTCATGTTAGAAATGATAAAAATACCGCATCTTATATTGTAACTACTACAGTTTATTGTTATTAAAATATAATAAATTTACATTTTCAATAATTATAAATTTTCAAGAAAATCACTTTATTGATATTCTTAATAATGAATGTTGTAAAGGTGACCTCCTAAGAAGTTCTTATGTTTCACCCTATATAGTTTCTTTCATTTTATTTTCCAAAAAAATGGATCAAAAAAAAGTATCGCATGTTAGTATAACATTAATAATTACATAATGTATGTATCTTTTTTAATTAATATAATATTTTATGTTTACATATAATTTATGGAATAATTATAATATTTCATGTCATAATATTACTATACTTCATGTAAAAAATTACAATAATATTTCACAACATATTATAAAAACTACGGGGTATTTTAATAATAGAAATAATAATTTTTCATGTTACATAATTATAATAAGTGATGATAGTTTCATGAGTTTACATTATTTTCATAGAAATTAATTAGCAATATATAGTACGAGAATCATTGATAGTTCTTTCAAGTAATTAAAACAAATTTTTGTTCATTATTGGGTTGGATTCACCATAATTAATGAACTAAATCCCATTAAAGATCTATAATTACCCATTCATGGAAAAAAGTAGTACTAGGATGGGTGACCTCCTCAGATGTAATCATGTTTCACACTTTTTTTTACATTTCAAATTTCTTGGAAGTACAGTAAAAAATATTATGATATTGTACATAATCATTTTTTCTGAATATAAATTTTTTTGATTACATATCATTTATTAATAATTATAATATTTCATCATATAATGTAATTTTAGTTCATATTTACATTGATTAAAATATTTCATGTTATATTGTTACAACTATGTTTTAGTTCAAAAATAAAAAATAAAAAATTTTAATATTCAATAATAATAAATTTTCAAGACATTACCATTATAAAATTTTATTTTAATGAATGATTCATGGGTAACCTCTTGGGAAATGATTCTGTTTCACCCTTTTTTGGTTTTCTCATTATATTTTCAAAAAAAATTACATTTTAAATAATAAATGAATGCATGTCAGTATAAAAATAATAATTATGATATTGCATTTAATAATTGTAAATGTATATCATATTTAATGTTTACATTGAGTTTTTGTAATAATTATAAAATTTCATGTCATCATATTACCATATTTCATGTTAACAATAATTATAATATTTTAGGACATATTAAAAAAACTATAGTTCAGGGTTATAATGAAAATAATAATTTTCCATGTTGAATAATTAAAATATTAGATGATTGTTTAATCAGACAATGTTATTTTTTTACAATAAATTAATAACAATATATAGTGTCATAATCATTTATAGTCCTTTAAAATATTAAAAAATAGTGTTTGTTTACAATTGGGTTAGATTACTGTAGAATCCCGTGGTTTTGAACCAGGTTAAAATTAAGAATGTTTCTAAATTTATTTTTCAGTTTATCAACGGCTCGTTCTTTTTAAACCGAGATTTAGAATTTTATTCCGAGTGTTGGAACACCTAAAGATGTCATTTTTCAAACTTTTATAGAAGTTTTGAGGTAAAGGGGAAGTCGCATGGGCGGTGCACGATTTGTCTAATCCTTTGTCCAAACCGTGCGTAGTTGGAGTTTTGAGGTAGTGCCTAATGCACGGTTAGCACACGATTTGTCTAAACGTGCAACCTAACCATATGAGGAGTTCTTCCTGAGATAGTAGCCGACAAATAGTTGGTGCACTATTTGTCTAACCGTGTGAGAAAACCGAGCAGGCACTTAAATGAGATCCTTAAAATGAGGATCTAACGTGTTTTCCCCCGACATGGATCATTTTTCTTCTTAAGAGACCATAACTCGGGATCACTCTCCCTTGGATGTTGGAAAACCTTTCACAAGTGTTTTGGAGGCGATCTGAGGGATTCTCTTGGCAAATAAAAGCCGAATTCTTGGGGGAGGTAGATGTTCTTCTTTGTTCTTGTTCGGTTTCTCACATCTACATAGTTCTACATATCCTCTTCTCAAAGTTTCTTTGATATATGCCCAATATGGGTAAATCTATGTGTGTGGATGAAAAGTATGATGGGTTTTTGTCTTGGTCTTTCTAGGAGAACTGATCTAAGGCTGGTTCTTAAAAAATCAACTTGTTTCTCTCGAGGTTTCTTCATTCGTTGTTATTTCCATCAAAACCCTGAGTTAGGGTCGCAAATAGTTATAACTTTGTTTAATAATAATAGTTTCTTTATATAAATTAGGAATGTGAGTTTACTTCATTATGATATGTCAATAAATGACACATTTGATGTGATCAAATAATTCCGCCCACATGTGATAAGTGAGGACTTGAACATGTGTTGAGTTTAAGCAAGTTTGGATAATTTGGTTGAAGTGATATGATTAAAAAAAATGAATGATTTGAATGGGAAGAATGATTAATAGGATAATTAATTGTAAAATTAATTATCAAGTCATGAGATGGGACAAGATTGTGGCTTTTACAGATTATTGGGAATATTGAATATTTGACAGGTTCAGGATATAATTTGGAACCTAGTAATAATTAATGTACGAATTAATTATTACATGTTAAATGGAATATGGTTAAATAATTTAAATTTTTTTAAAGAGATAAGATTTAATTAATTATTTGTTGAAATAATTAATTTTCATGCATTAAATTAAGATTTTGAGTTGATAGTTTGTAACAATTGTTGGACCGAAGTACCTTTTGATGAATATTAGTTTTCCCTTCATTAAGATGTCTTATATGGAGTTGTTTAGAGATATGATATATTTTTTAAGATGGTCACTAAATATATTTTCATTGTTCAGCAAGTTTTGAGATGATTATGGTGTGCTTGAAGATTCTTAATGTTCTAGATGAACCATTGTTTGAGTGGACGGGTTCAGACTTGTTAAAGAATTTGGATAATTAAATGTTGAGTTAATTATTCAGTTGGCCTACTTAGAATAATTAATTGTTAATTAATTATTAATTAATGAGATGTTTAATGGATAATTAAGTGTTGACATATATGAAGAGCGATTTGTGTTTTTAATTAATTGTTGAATTAATTAACAGATTGGTTTTGTGGTGTTAGACATAGTATTCTACACCAATGATAAATATATATGTATGATTGATAGATGGGTTGTGAGTTAGGGACTTATTCCCCAAATAATCACGGGGTGCTTGACATGGCGTTCTACACCCAACATGCAGGAGAATATTATTTTGTGGGACAGGGACCAAGGCTCCAAATACCCATGGGTTGTGAGACGAGGACTGAGGCTCCAAATACTCATGAGGGTTCTAGACATGATGTTCTACACCCATTAATTATCAATGGACTATAGGTCCAATTTTTTGTGCATGAAATGCATTTAATGGTTAATGAAGGTTGTTGTGGCATGATGATTTGTGAATTGATTATGAGAAAGGGTTTAGATTTATTTATGAATTGGGTGAACTACTTTTAGTGGAATGACTCAGACATAGTATATGAAAGATTGAACTGAATAACTTTTGATGCGTTATCCAAGACAAAGCACTAGCTTGGATTCGATCATTACATTATTACATAGATGGTCTTTAGAGACATCCATGATGAGTGACTTATACGTGAGATGTTGGGTGTAGGCCGAATATCATGATTTTTATAATTTATTAAGATTAGAATAATTGATAAATGATAAATGATTATGTAATGATTGTTGAGTATTCATGAAAAATGAATATTATAGGTTTAGACACCATAAGAGTGCTGAAGCAGGTACATGAGTATGTATTTACTTTGTATTGCTTACTTTATTTTTTGCGTGCCTTGATTTGTTTTAAATTATTTATTAAATTTCTGGATTTGGGATAGACACCGGTGGTCCTGCCCTACTGAGATTTGTATCTCACACCCTACTTGGGCCGCCATTGCATTGGGTACTTGAGTAGATTCTATTTGGTTGCAGGACTATACTGTTTGCATTTACTTGGGAGATAAGAGTAGAGGACCAAGCAGATGATCCAGATGCTCGAGGAGATCACCCTTGGGGATTTGAGTCATTATTTATTTAATTATGTATTGGAATGTAAATCATGTTGTTTTTTTCACTATTATATACCTTTGTATCACTATCATGTCATGCATGCATCTTCTATATAATTTTTCTTTTGCCACTTTTATAAAATGAATATTGTTTTTCTTCTGCTATTTTTTTTATCTACACTGATATACCACTGTGAAACTCTGATAAGAGGGTATAGTCTCCAAACTGACTATCCTTAGACCCTCTCTTCTAATCTGCTGCCTCTGGCATATGGGTAGATGGGCTTAAGGTCATGTGGTGACCGGTCCAGCTACCATTTTAGTGGTGTGTTGGGTTGGGACGTTACGAAGTGGTATAAAAGGTTTAGGTTTCTTTATTTTCTTTTGTCTTACTGTTTTGGGGTTGGTAGACAGGAGAATTGGAATGTGTCGACACTTGGGTTAATAGATGTTCTTGGGACTGATCACCTCATGTACGAGAAACGACCAAGTGGCCAGGGATGGGAATTGATGTTTGTACTATTAGAGGATATAGTTGATATGATTTCACCTTGAGTGACTGGTGTATTTTCTACTGTTTATTGATTTAGATACATTTGAAAATAATAATTTTCTTGGCCTGATATGTCAAGGAAGTTTTATACATGCATCATCTTAGGCACATTGAGATTTACGTGTCATATATATAACATGCCATGTTGTTTCATTAGTAGGATGCCTGCTAATTTGGATTGTGTTTCTTGGGTGCAATGACATTCATGATCTTCTCTAGAATTCCTCTTTATATTGCATGTTACGGTGATAGATTTAATAGGCCTGAGTGATTATATTATGTAATGCCTTGGTTATTATAATTTTTTGTTGTTATGAAATGCTTCTGTGTAATAGAATGTTTTTGTGTTACTACTTATGCTAACATGTTAGAGGAGTTTTGATATGTGAATGGGGGTGCTAAAGGTAAAACTCTAAATAAATGTTGATTGTGTTAAATGGGAGCCAAAATCCAGCAATAAGGTGTATGGGCACCTTATTGATTGGTAGGTGTCCCCCCATACAATTTGGACCATTAGGTTGATCATTTTTATTTCTGAATTGACATTGGTATAGATTAATGAGAGCCAATTTTAAATCCATGAAATGTATGGGCACTTCATGAATTGGGAAATGAAGAATCATATTAAATGTGAGGACTAGATGCTGTGTGAAAATCTTATAATGTAACAACCTGAGATTTTATGAGAACTATTATTTTTTATTTTATTGATGTCTTATGTTGTACGCGACACAAAAATTAGCTTGTTCTATATGCAACACCGTATTAGCTTCCAGTATACACAACACTAATCTTGGATCGTGTTACACACAATTTCAAGTTCGTTTGATAGAAGTTATATTACGCAACATTGAGTGTATATATATATATTCAATGTATAAATGAAATATGGTTGTATTCTATTATACACAACAACAAATGAATCTTTCACTACACGCAACCCTGACTTGGCTTTCATTACACGCAACCACGAACTTCCACGATAGCACGTGTTATACGCAATACCAAGTTTCACTAAATGAGATATTATTATAATATTATTATGAACTAGCCGTTATGAATAGTAATACCCACTTTTTGAAATTTTATAAATTTTATCTTTCAAAATGGACTTCATTTTTTGGATTCAAATATCGAAATTAGCCTAGGGTGAATGTTTTGTATTTGTCTAAAAACCTTCAATTTTTTATGAATAGTGAAAACACTTGGAAACTTTTTAAAAACCGAATTTTTTTTAAATAATTATTTATTTTATTTATATTTATTTTAGGCCAAAATTGATGCATAATACCTATATAAGTTCAATTAAATTCATTTTAGTCATTTTATAATAATTTTAGATATATTAAAATTTTATTGAACTTTTCACCGTCTTTTACCCACCTCCTAGGAGAATTTGAAAATTTACATAATACATAATTTTACCACTTCTGTGAGTGGAATTTCGGAAATCCAAGAGACATGGTTAATATCAAGGAGAAAAATGTGGTTCAATAAGATAAAAACAATTTTTTTTGTGAATAGTAACTTTTTACTTTTATTTACCACGGTTAAAAGTAAATATGGTAGTTAAAGGTAAAAATGATATTACTATTACCCTAACACATGTCATAATTCTATTGGATAAGTGTAATTCGACCAAAAACAACCTTAGGGATAAAATATTACCCCTTAGGTCCACTTGGATTAGATTAGTACATTTATTATTATTTTATTTATAGAAGACTTAAAATAGTTAAAATCAAAGTTTAATGACTAAAACAGTTTTAATATAGGGTTATACATAAGATAAATTAGTCTATGAACATTTATTATAAAGATATAAATATTTCCTACATAATGGTATTTTATTTTTAATTTTTAGACATTATATAATTTAATTTATTTATGACACAATAATGTTGCAGTAATTACCTTATTAATGAAATATTAACATAATTGATTTTATAAATACCCAAATAAATGTAATTTTATACTTTTTATGAATTCAAATAATTTTATAGGTTAATATGACATGTTTTTATTGATTTAATTAACTTTTTTATAACTAAACATGTTGTTATAAATTTCACAAAAATCAAATACCAAATAGTGTAAAAATTGACATAAAATAGTTTTTAAAACAAATATTAAATTATCAATTGTTATTATATTCCTAAAAACTTAAGGATAGGAAAAATGAATTAGATAAGGTTATATATATTTATAATGAACCACTTGGGGTTCTTTTGGCTGGATATAGTATTATTATTAACCATATAGTGTAAGAAAACAAGAAGACACGGTAAAAGTTAAATTATTTAACTTAGAGTTAAATAAAAACGATAAGGTTAAAATAGTAACCTAAACTTGTATAAAGACTATTGGTTGAGAGGATATCGATCCATAATCACATTATCTTAGAAATAAATCAATTTTGATATATTATAAACCGAATATAACTTTATTATGAAATTATATTTTAAGTTTTTTCAAAGGTGCCCCTCTCCTCCCATATAAAAAGGTCACCCCTTCCCTCTTCTCTTCACACCTTTTTGAACCTTGAAGCTCAGAAAAATCCTGACCATTTATATTCTCCACTTCTATAGAAACATTCTGTAGGTTCTGGTCTTCTCAAATGACCAACTCTACTTCCTTAAGAGGAATCTTAAAGAAGGTGCGTCGAATAAGAGGTAATCTCTTCTTCAGATTATCTCAAGATTATTTCTTCTTCAACATATTCTTCTTTAGTTGTATAAATATAAATTAATAACATCATTATTACTTATATACTGATATGTTATTATAAATATTAAACAACCCTATTTCACCTTCTATCCATCCTACGAAAAACAAAATCACCGTGCGTGCGTACGTACGGAATACAGTCTCCACGCCTTGGTTTAATCTGTTTTCGACCACCACCTTACTTGTATGGGTATAATGATGTAAATAAATAACTATATATGATTATTTTAAAGTTACATTCATTCTGAAATATTATACATACACTTAAATACCATTCCACAATCATGAGAATGATATCATCGCTCGTGCGTATGTACGGACAACTGTCTCCATGACGCGATGAGATTCATTCTCGATGTTAACCATTCATGAATGATTATAAAGTATATATAATGAATAATAATGAAATATATGACCAAATAATGATACTATATTTATGTATATATATATTTATGTCATCTACTTAATTCCATTCAATTCAATAAGGAAACTAAAACAACGTTCATGCGTACGTACGACCTACCGTCTCCATGAACGGTGTATTTCATTCCATTTATCGATATATCATATATATATTTATATGATTAATATATATTATATATAAATAATTTTATACATTCTATAATTACATAAATCAAGATATAAGTAATAATATCAAGAATAACAAGTCGAAACACGTACAAAAAATGAAACGATTTTACCCAAATCTCTGCTTTTACATCGAATTTACCAAAGAATGGGTACTATAAGGTCATAAGTAAACCATATATGATATCATAACAATGAATATGATTTTGTAATAAGTCAATGACATTATTTAAATCATTATACAGGTGGTTTAGATACATATGAAGCATATCGAACATAAGGTAAGGGAAAATCTCGCAATCTCATTTTTATCCGAGATTGTTTATACTTTAGAATTTGCTGGGGAATATTTATCATCCACATAAATGTTTCCACAATATGTAATATTATTTCAATCCTCCTAAAATTTTTTAAATCCAATTTTACCCATTGGTGAGTTTTTAGTAAAAGATATGAAAGGAATCTTTTGTCGTTTTTAGTACGAAGTACTTTTTGACTTTTCAGGGAAAAGTACGAGAAGAATGTTGTTTTAACTTATACGAAAAGAATAGTTTTTTATGATTTCATAGAAAATTATTTCCGTGATTCTTCCTTTAAAAGTTTTCATGTTTATTTTTAATCAACTCCTTTTAGTTTAAAATTGTATGACATGTTGAGAAAGGCAAAATGTTTTTGAAGTAGAAAAGATATTTTCCTCAAGAATGGAGTTCAAGTGTTTTACCAAAATTATTTTCCATCTAAGATGATATAGGGTTCTATTTATATCCCTATTTTTACATTGATTTGATTAAGTTATGATGGAATTATTTTTATGATGTCATTTTATGGATTATGTTATGATGACATGATGTTTAAGAATACCATTTTTTTACATGGGTTATGCTATGTTGTATGATTTACGATTTTGTGGAACACATAAGAATGGTTTCATTATGAGATGTGTGGGACCTATATCTCCCTCCAATGCATTGCGTAAAGATTTATATCTCATGAGATAGACATGGCTGGAATAGTAAGTTAATCCGGTTAAGTGACACATGACTGGAACAAGGAGTGAACTTGATTCAGAAAGGGACTTTGTCCACTAAGATGGTCTTGGCAGTAATGCCTTGGCTATTATGAAAACTATATCATGTGCGTAATGGTTTCCACAATTACATGCTTTATTCCCATTCTATTTTATCATGATTGACAATCCTTTATGATATATTCCTTACGTACTTCTAAGATTTATGTCTTTGCTCAAGATTTTGATGTTTAGATTTTATGTTCATGTTTTTGCATTCAAATGTTTATGGATTGTTTTATGTTCTCTATTTTACCCTTACTGAGAATTTGAGCTCAGCCTTTTTATGTTTTCTTTTCCCCAGAATATAGAGAAATGTTTTAGGTAAGAAAAATAAAAAGGGGAAGATCTTTATGGGAGATGTTGAAGATCTTTTACCATGATAAGAAGATTACGTTATGAGTTTCCAAAGACACTAAACTAATACGGTCTTTGGGCGTCTGTTTTTTTCGTTTATTAAGTATTCCGCAAAAGTAATGTAATGTCCATGTACGTCAAGATTTGGGTCTCTACAATTGGTATCAGAGCGAAGGTTTAGTTATCCTTTGGGAACTAGGATGTGAAAACTTTAGTGAAACCCCTAGAGGTATTTCAAAGGTATGTCTAGGGATGTCCCCAAGGATAAGTATACGATAGGTTATAGTCCTAGAATTATGGTAATGATCTTAGAATTTAACCTAAGATGTTAGATATTGATGGTACTCCCCCTTTATTAGGTTGTTTTCCCTAGCATAATTTTTGCCTCTCACACTATTCTTTTTGGGTTTTAGAAAATGGATGGAAATAAGAAGATTCACAATAATGGATGATATGATGGACAATGGAATGATATTCTTCATGAGAAACCAAATGAAATTGGATCTGGAAGTCCAAACATCGTTATTATGCCTAATCATAAATCTCATAATATGATCAATAATCTCAACTTTGGTAAGTATCCCAACTCAGCTAATAACTGAAAGATGGAGTTTCATGATGATCAAAGAGGAAACAAAGTTCAATTCCCCTTATGCAAATCATGTGGGAAGAGGCATGAGGGAGAATGTTTCAAAGGAACCAGAAGATGCTTTGGGTGTGGAAAAGAGGGACACAATTCCAGTAATTGTAAAGGAAAAGGTTTAGTTAACACCATGGACAAGGATAATGGTATTTCTAATACATCCACAATGGTTAAATGTCTTAAATGTGGAATGTATGGGCATTATGCAAACCAATTACCTAAGGGAAAATCTCATGAAGAGAATCAGCATGGTCATATGGGTAGTATTTATGTTGATGATGATGAAGAGCCTATAAATGATATATTAGATGAAAGAAATGACGTAGCTCAGTCAGTGGTTTAAGAAGGCAGTGGAATGATTGTATGTTTATCAAGTGATATGATGTATAGTTAATTTAATGGTACTATGGAATAAAGAAACATCTAAGGATCGTTACACTATTTTTTTTCCTAAAGTATTTTAAAGTATATGTTTAATGATACCAGTAACCATGAAAGGTAAATTCATATATTTTTGGAAAGTAGATGATATGCACATAATGAAGGGATTAGGAGATAATGAGATGTTTTATAGTATTGATGAGCTCATGGCTGATATAAGGACAATGTGATATCATGGTTTGAGTATATAACATTTTTGGGATTTTGGTATGTGGAAAGAGTTATCTTTTTACCGCATTCCTGTTTCCACTAAGGTTCAATGGGTATTCATTTTTTCAAGAGAATACATGATTAAGGTATTCACATGTTTGGAATGTGAACAACAAGATATATCTTATATGGGGGATAAATGATGGTATTCTCATGCTTGGTTGATGACATTTCTAGTAATCGTTTTCTTTATACTATATGATTGGATAGAAGTATTTTCGATAAGCTTAAAGGTTGGAATGGATTAAGTTGGACATCAGATTGAATTGTTAAAGGCTAGAACTTTTTTCGATATTATTTATGGAATGTTATAATAATGTAGTTTTATAAAAAGGACAACCTGCATCACGGGCGACAAACTGTCTTGTCAGACAATGCTATGGGAATCGAACCCACAACTGAAGTGTGATAGGCCTTTATCGCATACCACTGGCCTACAAGAAGTCCATGGTTAGTAGAAACTAGTTTTATTTTATTATGTCATATGATAGAAAATGTATAAGTCCATTGTTGGAATCATATACGATTAATCTCACCATAGATGGACTTATGTATATTTAATAAATTATGCTAACCCTTTTGTGATAGAAACAGATTGGATGACTTATCATTCTATCACATGATCTGATAACACTTCATGAATGAAAAATTCAGCTTCATTTCTTCAAAAAGAGATGAAGTGGAAATTGTTCATAGAATGACCAACAATGATATTACACTAAAATCATGTAAGTATTTCTCCTTATGTAAAAGTTCATCAACGTTAGGGAAATGATCTTGGAAACCAAAAATGTTGTTCTAGTACTCTCTTATATGATAAATCAGATGGTACCTTAGATCATAAAAAATTTATGGCTTTGTGATTGTTGGATTTTTCATAAACATGTTCTCTACCACTCTCTATAAGAACATGACGGTTATATTTCTCTTCCATATCCATATTTTCACTTATGTTCTCCTATGTGGAAACCAAGGGATAAGTTAATTTGGGTAACCGTTTTGTTTCATACATTAGTTTTCAATATTAAGATTTAGTATTTCTTTTTATCATGTGGGTTTCTATTAAATAAAATATCAAGTAGTAAACAATTTATATCCCCGATGAATTTCGAGGGAGAAATTCATTTTAAGGGGGGTAGAATGTAACAACCCGAGATTTTATGAGAATTATTATTTTTAATTTCATTGATCTCTTGTGTTGTACTAGATACCAAAATTAGCTTGTTCTATCAGCAACACCGTATTATCTTGCAGTATAAATAACACTAATCTTGGATCCTGTTACACACAATTTCAAGTTCATTTGATAGAAGTTATTTTACGCAACATTGAGTGTAAATATATATATATTCAATGTATAAATGAAATATGGTTGGATTATATTATATGCAACAACAAATGAATCTTTCACTACACGCAACCCTGACTTGGCTTTCATTACACACAACTGCGACCTTCCATGATAGAGCATGTTATATGCTATACCAAGTTTCACTAAACGAGATATTATTATAATATTATTATGAATTAGCCCTTATGAATAGTAATACCCATTTTTTGAAATTTTATAAATTTTAACTTTTAAAATGGACTTCATTTTTGGATTCTGAATTTTGAAATTATCCTAGGGTGAGTTTTTGGTATTTTTCTGAAAACATTCAATTTTTGATGAATAGTGAAAACACTGGGTTACTATATAAAAACCAACTTTTTTATTTAAATAATTATTTATTTTATTTTAATTTATTTTAGGAAAAAATTGATACATAATACCTATATAAGTTCAATGTAATTAATTTGAGTCATTTTATAATAATTTTAGATATATTAAAATTTTATTGAACTTTTCACCGTCTTTTACCCACCACCTAGGAGAATTTCAAAATTTACATAATACTTAATGTTACTGCTTTTGTAAGTGGAATTTCAAAAATCCAAGAGACACAGTTAATATCAAGGAATAAAATGTTTTTCAATAAGATAAAAATATTTTTTGGTGAATAGTAACTTTTTACTTTTATTTACCATAGTTAAAAGTAAATAGGGTAATTAAGGGTAAAAATGATATTACTATTACCCTAACACATTTCCTAATTCTATTTTATAAGTGTAATTCGACCAAAAACAACCTTAAGGATAAAATATTACCCCTTAGGTCCACTTTTATTAGATTAGAACATTTATTATTATTTTATTTAAAGAGGACATAAAATAGTTAAAATCAAAGTTTAATAACTAAAACATTTTTAATATAGGGTTATACATAAGATAAATTCGACTATAAACATTAATTATAAAGATATATAGATTTCATAAATAATGGTATTTTATTTGTAATTTTTAGACATTAAATAACTTAATTTATTTTTGACACAATAATGAAGCAGGAATTACCTTATTAATGAAATATTAACATAATTGATGTTATAAATACCCAAATAAATGTAATTTTAGACTTTTTATTAATTCAAATAATTTTATAGGTTAATATGAAAAGTTTTTATTGATTTAATTAACGTTTTTCGAACTAACCTTGTTGTTATGATTTTCAAAAAAAAATCAAATACCAAATAGTGTCAAAATTGACATAAAATATATTTTAAAACAAATATTATATTATTAATTGTTATTATATTCCTAAAAATATAAGGTTCGTCCAAATTACTTATATAAGGATATATATATTAATAATTAACCACTTGGGGTTATTTTGGCTGGTTATAGTAATTATATTAACCCTATAGTGTAAGAAAACAAGAAGATACGATAAAAGTTAAATTATATAACGTAGAGTTAAATCTAAATGATAATGCTAAAATAGTAACCTAAACTTGTCTAAAAACTATTGGTTGAAAGGATTTCGACCCATAATCACATTATCTTCGAAATAAATCAATTTTGAGCTATTATAAATTGAATATGACTTTATTATAAAATAATATTTTATGTTTTTCCAAAGGTGCCCCTCTCCTCCCATATAAAAAGGACAGCCTTCCCTATTCTCATCCCACCCTTTTGAGCCTTGAAGCTCTTCCAAAACCTGACCATTTCAATTCTACACTTTTCTAGAAACATTCTGGAGGTTCTGGTCTTCTCAAAAGACCAACTCTACTTTCTTTAGAGGAAGCTTAAAGAAGGTGTGTCGATGAAGAGGTAATCTCTTCTTCTGATTCTCTCAAGATTCTTTTTTCTTCTACTTCTTCTTCTTTAATTTTCTCATTATAAAGTAATAACAAAATTATTACTTATATATTGATATGTTATTATAAATATGAAACAACCCTATTTCACCTTCTATCCATCCTACGAAAAACAAAATCACCGCGCGTGCATACGTATAGAATACCGTCTCCACGTTGTGGTGTAATCTGTTTTCGACCACCACCTTACTTGGATGGGTATAATGGTGTAAATAAATAACTATATATTATTATTTTAAGGTTATATTTATTTTTAAATATAATAGATACCCTTAAATACAATTCCACGATCATGAGAATGATATCATCGCTCGTGCGTACGTACGGACTACCGTCTCCACGACGCGATGAGATTCATTCTCCATGTTAACCATTCATGAATGATTATAAAGTATATATAATGAATAATAATGAAATATATTACCTAATGATGGTACTGTATTTATTTATTTTTATATATATATATATGTATTTCATCTACATAATTCCACTCAATTCAATAAGGAAACGAAAACAGCGTTCATGCGTACGTACGGCTTACCATCTCCATTGACGGTGTATTTCATTTAATTTATCGATATATCATATATATATATGTATATGATGAATATATATTATTTATAAATCATATAATACATTCTAGAATTATTTAAATCATGATATAAGTAATAATATTAAGAACAACAAGTCGAAATACCTACAATAAATGAAACGATTTTACCCAAATCACTGCTTTTACATCGAATTTACAAATGAACGGGTAATATAAAGTCATAAGTAAACCATATATGATATAATAACAATGAATATGATTCTGTAATATGTCAATGACATTATTTAAATCATTATACAGGAGGTTCTGATACATACAAATCATATCAGACATAAGGTATGGGAAAATCTCACAATCTCATTTTTATCTGAGATTGTTTATACTTGAGAATATTCTGGGGAATATTTATCATCCACATCCATGTTTCCTCAATATTTAATATTATTTCTATCCTTCTACAATTTTTTTAAATCCAATTTTACCCATTTGTGAGTTTTTATTAAAAGATATCAAAGGAATCTTTTGTCGTTTTTAGTACGAAGTACTTTTTGACTTTTCCGGCCAAAGTACGAGAAGAATGTTTTTTTACTTATACGGAATGAATGGATTTTTATGATTTCATAGAATATTATTTACAAGATTATTCCTTTATAATTTTTCAAGTTTATTGTTAATCAACTTCTTTTATTTTAAAATTGTAGGACATGTTAAGAAAGGAAAAATGTTTTTCAAGTAGAAAGGATATTTTCCTCAAGAATGGAGTTCAAGTGTTTTATCAAAATTATTTTCCATCTAAGATGATATAGGGTACTGTTTATATACCTATTTTTACATTGATTTGATTATGTTATGATGGAATTATTTTTATGATGTCCTTTTATGGATTATGTATGATGACATGATATTTAAGAATCCCATTTTTATTACATGGGTTATGCTATGTTGTATGATTTATGATTTTTTGGAACACATAAGAATGGTTTTATTATGAGATGGGTGAGACATATATCTCCCTCAAATGCATTGGGTAAAGATTTATATCTCATTAGATAGACATGGATGGAAGGATAAGTTAATCCAGTTCAGTGACACAGGACTAGAACGAGGAGTGAACTCGATTCAGAAAGGGGCATTGTCCACTAAGATGGTATTGGAAGCAATGCATTGGATACTATGGAAACTATATCACGTGCATAATGGTTTCCACAATTACATGCTTTATTACCATGCTATTTTATCATGGTTGATGATCCTTTATGATATATGCCTTACGTACTTCAAAGATTTATGTCTTTGCTCAAGATTTTGATGTTTAGATTTTATGTTCAAGTTTTTGCATTAAAATGTTTATGGATTGTTTTATGTTCTCTATGTTTACCCTTACTGAGCATTTGAGATCAACCTTTTTATGTTTGCTTTTCCCTGGGATATAAATAAAGGTTTTAGGTAAGAAAAGCAAAAATGGGAAGATCTTTATGGGAGATGTTGAAGATCTTTCGCCATGATTAGAAGATTATGTTCCGAGTTTCCAAAGACACTAAACTAATACGGTATTTAGGCATTTGTTTTTGTCATGTATTAAGTATTCCAAAAAAGTAATGTAATGTACATGTACATCAGGATTTGTGTCTCTATATATAAAATGTGAATGATGTTTAATGTTGATATAAAATCAAATTTCTAGTTTCCAAAATGCAACTGGACCCATGTAGATAAGTTGGGGAGTGCTTTTATGGGGTAACCCGTTTGGGTGTTTAAAATTTTAATACCTGTGTGTTTTCTATTGGGTTTCTTTATAGAGAACTCAGTTTAGTTTAAATGGGATCCTCATAGGTCGCCTTATCTTCTTAAACGAAATTTATTTTGATAAGTTTCCTGAAAATGATGGGATATCAACTAACCTAAATGTTATAAAATTGTAGTTTTATGAAACTTTCCTGTTTTTTCCTTGGGGCGTTTTAGAAATGGAACCTTGATGTTTTGATTAAATCACTTGATGAATAAAGATTAAAAGTGATTAAATATAAGAGTCTTGGAAATGAAACCTGTTGTGGTGTTCACTATTGAAAACCCCCATCTAAAGGGTAGTTAAGACGTCTCTTGAGTTGCCTTGGAACAGAAGTGTGAGTACATTCCATAGACGTTCTTCTCCTTAGAAATGGGCTTATGTTTAGATTTTGATCCTAGTGACTTGTTCTAAGTGACCCAGTTCAGGATTGACACTTTTTCTTCATAAGGGGATAACCTATGGCCGGTAGCTCCCTTAGAACATAAATCCCATGCTAGTACTATGGATTTTCTCAAACTTTTGGAGTTTTTGGGTGTTGTTGTCCCAGGTTGGACTTCTATTTTCCAATGAAACCCTTGTTCGAACGGGTGGTGATGTGTTTTTTGACATTTTTGTGGGATTGATCATTGAGTAATGCTTCTTGTCAGCTGGTTAGATGTGCCTCAAGCATGGTCAGCTGCTTTTTTGGTTGTTTGACCCATTCTTCTTAGTAATGGATGACTGGTTATGGCATCATCCAAGAAAATGGTCGTATGAGGCAATAAGACTCGATAATAAGTCTTTTTGTACTGATGAGTATGGTCTCAGGTCTACTCCATGTAGAGTATCTTGAGCGTTAAAGAATCAGTTTCATGTCAATGCATGGAATGGTTTTTGAAATACTAGGGGGTTTTGACACGATGATCTTGTTGTTAATCTAGCACACTAGTGAGTGGATGATCTTTTCTTGAGATGTCATGGGAAATACTAAGGTGGGTATTGTCACATTGTTCATGATGAACGTGTGGGCAGGTGATGCTAATCTTTTAGAATAGAGTTGTCCGGTAATGGTTTGACTGATCTTCATCATGACCTCGGTTTTCTCTTAGTATGCTCTTCTAGAAACGACGATCATGTAACCAATCTTGACCTGGTCATGGAGACACTAAGATAGTGTTGGTCTTACGCCGCGCTATAATTTAAATGTTTTTGGGCTGGAGGAGTAGTTATTATCTAGGGAGTATGCGGTATGTGTGGTTTCTATGCGCTACATTCTATTCATGTTGGGGCACGATTGTTTTGAAAATTACATTGCGATGGATTGAGTTGACAAATTCACCAAATATTGGGCAAGGACTTCATTATTCTTGCAGATGTTTTTGGAATAGTTTTAAAGGAACATCGTCCGATAAAGGGCAAAATGGGGTTTTGGGTCAACAACGTCTTTCGAGGGAAGCATGTGAAACCTATTCCATTGTTTGATCGAGGGTCAACCTTTTACGTCGACAAGGTCATTCTAATTACCTAAGATATAAGATCTGTTTCGATGTTTAAGCTTTAGAGTAGTCTTCAGATCTAGTTATAAAGGTTTTTCCATCAGGTTTGAGAAGTGTTAAAGGCGTGTTTGGCGTTGGAAATGCAACACGTCACATCTAACGAGATTAAATGAACATGGTAGGTCGGTTTTTTTAGTAGTGGTTCCCGATGGCTTCTCGGGGACGTGAAGTTTTTAAGGTGGTTATAATGTAGAATCACATGTTTTTGAACCAGGTTAAAATGATGAATGATTCTGATTTTTTTTTCAATTTATCAAAGGGTCATTCTTTTTAAACCAATCTCATGAATTTTATTCCGATTTTTGCAACACCTAACAATGTCATTTTTCGAACATTGATAGATGTTTTGAGGCAAATGGGAAGTCGCATGGGTAGTGCATGGTTTGTCTAACTGTGTAGGCAAACCATGCATAGTTGATGTTTTGAGGCAGTGGCTAACCCACGGTTAGTGCACAGTTTTTCTAACCATTCGGCCTAACTGGGTAAGGAGTGCTTGACGAGATAGTAGATAACACACGGTTGGCGTAGGGTTTGTCTAACCGTGTGATCAAACCATGCAGAAACATAAATGAGATCCTTAAAAAGTGGATCTCACTCGTTTTGCCCCTAGATGGACCGTTTTTCCTCCTATGCGGCCATAACTTAGGATCACTCTCCCTTGAAAGTTGGAAAACCTCGCCCAAGAGTTATGGAGGTGATCTGAAGGCTTCTCTTCACGAATCAATGTCGAATTCTTGGGGTAGGTAGATGTTCTTCTTCGTTCTTGTTTGGTTTCTCCGATCTACATAGATCTACATCTCCTCTTCCCACGGTTTCTAAGTTCTACGCCTAATATGGGTAAAACTATGTGTGTGGAAGACATGTATAATGAGTTTTGGTCATGGTCTTTCTAGCAGAAGTGATCTAAGGCGGGTTCTTGAAGAATCAACCCATTTCTCTTGAGGGTTCTTCGTTCGTTTTGGTTTCTGTCAAAACCCCGAGGTAGGATCCCAAATCATTAAAATTTTACTTAAGAATTATAGTCTCTTTAAATAAATTAGGAATGTGATTTTCCATCATTATTATATGTCAGTGAATGAAACTTTTTATGTTATTAAATAATTCCTCCCATATGAGATAAGTGAGGACTTGAACTTGTGTTGAGTTTAATCATGTTTGGATAATTTGGTTAAAGTGATATGATTAAACAGTTGAATGATTTAAATGGGAAGAACGAGTAAAATGATAATTAATTTTATAATTAATTATCAAGTCATTGGTTGGGATAAGATGGTGGATTTTAAATATTATTGGGAATATTGAATATTTGACATGTTCGAGATATAATTTGGAACCTGAAAATAATTTATGGCTGGATTATTTATTACATGTTAAACGGTATGTGTTTAACTAATTTATGATTGTTTAAAGAGATAATATTTAATTAATTAATTGTTGAATTAATTAATTTGCATGCATTAAATGAAGATTTTGAATTGATAGTTTTTTACGATTTTTGGCCTGGAGTACCTTTTGATGCGTATTAGTTTTTCATGCCTTAATATTTCTTTGATGGAGTTATTTAGAGATATGATATGTCATGTGAGATGTTCACTAAATATCTTGGCTTTGTTCATCATGTTTTGAGATGATTATGTTGTTCTTGTTGATTTTTAATGTCCTTGACGAACCATTGTTTGAGTGGATGGGTTCAGACTTGTTAAAGAATTTGGATAATTAAATGTTGAGTTAATTATTCAGTTGGACTTTTAAGAATAATTTATTGGTAATTAATTATTAATTAATCATATGTTGAATGGATAATTGAATGTTGACTTATTTGAAGAGTGATTTGTGTTGGTAATTAATTGTTGAATTAATTAATGGATTGGTTTTTTGGTGTTAGAAATGGTTTTCTACACCAATGGTAAATATATATGTATGATTGATAGATGGGTTGTGAGACATGGATTGATTCTCCAAATAATCATGGGGTGATAGACATGACGTTCTACACCCATCATGCAAGAGACTATTCTTTTATGGGACTGGTACAGATGCTCCAAATACCCTTAGGTTGTGAGACAAGGACTGAGACTCCAAATACTTATGAGGGTGCTAGACATGATGTTCAACATCTATTAATTATCATTGGACTGTAGGTAAAATTGTTTGTGCATGAAATGAGTTTAATGGTTAATGAAGGCTATTGTGACATGTTGATTTGGGAATTGATTATGAGAAATTATTCAAACTTATTTATGAATTGGTTGAACCACATTTAGTGGATGATCTCAGACTAAGTATATGAAAGATTAAATTGAATAACATATGTCACGTTATCCAAACCAAAGAACAAGCTTGTATTCGGTCTTTACATGATTACATAGATGGTCTTTAGAGACATCAATGGAGAGTGACTAATACGGGAGATGTCAGGCATATGACGTATCTTAAGAATTTCTTAATTTGTTAATATTGTATTAATTTATAAACGATAAAAGATTATTTAATGATTTTTGAGTATGAATGACAATTGAATAGTGCATGTTTAGACACCAGCTGAGTGCTGAAGAAGGTACTTGAGTGTATAGTTACTTTGTATAACTTAAATTATTTCATTCATGCCTTCACGTGTTTTAAATTATTTATTAAATGACTAGATTTGGGTTAGACACTGGTTGTAAAGGCCTAATGTGATTTATATCTCACTACCTACTTGGGCTTCCATTGAACTGGGTACTCGAGTATATTCTATTTCGTTGGAGGACTATACTGTTTTCATTTACATGGGAGATAGAAGTATAGGACTGAGCAGATTCTTGGGATGCTCGAGGAGATCACCCTTGGGGCTTTGAGTCATTATTTATTTATTTCTGTATTGGAATGTAAAGCATGTTGTTTTGTTCACTGTTTTCTACTTTTGTATCATTATAATTGCGTGCATGAATCTGTTGTATAATTTTGCATTGGTCACTTTTATAAAATTAATATTGTTTGTCTTCTGCTGTTTGTAATTTTTGAGTTACTACTTCCACTATTCTTTGATATCTACACAGATATACCATTGTGAAACTATGATAAGAGGGTATAGTCTCCCCACTGACTATCCTTAGACCCTCACTACTAGTCGGCAGCCTCTGGTATATGAGGAGACACGTTTGAGGTCATGTGGCGACCAGACCGACCACCGGTTTAGTGGTGAGTCGGGTCAGGAAGTTACAATCACACCATAATTAATGCACCAGATCCCATTAGAACTTTTTAGTTAATCATACTTATGTGGGAGTAGTACTAAGATGATTGAACTCTTGGTATGTACACATCTTGCAGCTTTTTTTTCTGTACATTTGATATTTTTTAATAGTAAAATAATTGTTTTTATTAAATTTTATGTAATAATTTTTATTAAATAAAATATTAATTGATTACAAAGTATTTTAGTAATAATTATTATATTACATGTCATAATGTAACATTATTTCATGTTAACAATGATAAGAATATTTATTGTTATATTTTAATATCTATGGTTTTGAGTTATAACAAAAAAAATTAATTTTTTATGTTCAATAATTTTATTTTCAAGATAATCACATCATCGAATTTCATAATAACGAATTTTTAATGAGTGACCTCCTAGGAAGTTCTCGGGTTTAACACTTTTCTATTTTTCTCACTCAATTTTCAAAAAAAAATTACATTTAACATAATAAAGGACAACAATATACTATAATATTAATAATGATGATATTGTATGTAAACATTTTAAATGAATATAATATTTCATGATTTTATAGATTTTCGGTAATAATTATAATATTTCATGTAATAATGTTACCATATTTCACGTAAACAATAATTATATATTTTAATGTCTTGTTGTAAAATATATGGTTTAGGGTCATAATATAAATAATAATTTATCATGTAGAATAATTGTTAAATTGGATAATTATTTCATTAGTTAAAGTTATTTTTTAGCAAAAATTATGTTGCGATATATAGTATGAGAATGACTGATATTTCATTCAAATATATTAAAAGAAGGATTGTGTACAGTTGGGTGTTTTCACCCTAGGATTAATGCACCAGATCCCATAAGAACTCTACAGTTATGCATGCTTGGGAAAAGGTAGTACTAGGATATGTGAAATCCATGTACTCATTTTGAACCCTTTTTAGAGTACATTTTATATTTAATGCTGTTATAGTATTGATTATTATGATACTGTATGTAAACATTTTACAGAATATGATATTTATTTATTACATAACAATTTAATAATAATTAAAATATTTCATGATATATTGTATCCAATATTTCTTATTAAGAATGATTAAAATATTTAATGTAATATTGCAACAACTAAGGATTAGTTTTATAAAAAATATTCATTTCCAATAATTATAATTTTTCAAGATAATCACATTATCATTTTTCATAATGATGAATCATGCATGGGTGACTTCCTAGGATGTTCTCATGTTTTACCAGATTTTGTTTTCTCATTGTATTTTACAAAAATATTACATTTTAATTATCACAGGATCACATGTCAGTATAACATTAATAATTACGACATTATATAATTTTTTTTAAATGAATATATTATTTAATTTTTACATATAATTTTTGTAGTAATTATAATATATCATGTCATAATGTTACCATATTTCATGTTAACAACAATTTTAGTGTTTAGGGATGTATTGTAACAACTAGGGTTTAGGGTTATAATAGATATAATATTTTTTAATGCTGAAAAATTAAAATATAGGATGATATATTTATTAGTTAATATTATTTTTATAAAGAAATTAAATAAAAATATATAGGATTAGAATCATTGATATTTTTTTCCAATATTTAAAAATAATGTATGTGCACTGTTGTGTGCGATCACACCCACATTAATGAACCAGAGCCCATTTGAACACTATAGGTAAGCATTCTTGGGAAAAATTAGTACTAGTATGGGTGACCTCCTACAAAGTACTAGTGTTGCACCATTTTTTGTATATATATCAAATTTGATTCTAGTATAGTAATGATTATTAGGATATTCTATGAATATATTTTACTAAATAAAAAATTTCTTGATTACCATTAAATTTTCGTAATAATTTTAATATTACACTTTACAACATATGTATATTTCATGTTAACAATGATTATGATATTAATTGTTATATTGTATTGACTACTATTTAGTGTTATAATAAAAAAATTATTTTTTCATGTTCAATAATTATAATTTTCCAAGACAATAACATTATCATATTTCTTAATAATTAATGTTCTATGGATGAACTACTGTACACTACTCATGTTTAACCCTTTTCTCATTTTATTTTAAAAATAAATTTAGATTTCAAATAAAAAAGGATTTCATGTCTATATAATGATAATAATTTTGATATTCTTCATAAAATTTTAATTGAATATAATATTTCATGATTAAATATATATTTTTTAATAATTATAATATTGCATGTCATTATATTACAATATTTCATGTCAATAATAATTATAATACTTCGTGACCTATTGAAACAACTAATTTTTAGGGTTATAAATGAAATAATAACTATTCAGGTTGAATAAATTTTTTATTGGATGATTCCTTCATTTGTTAAAATAATTTTTTAAAGTAATTAAATAGAAATATATACTATTAAAATCATTGATAGTTCTTTCAAATATTTAAAACAAATGTTGTGTTATGGTTGAAATCACACCTACATTAATGCACCAGACCCCATTTGAACTCTACATTTATGATTTCTAATGGGAGAGTAGTACAAGGATGGGTGACCACCTAGTATGTACTCATGTGGAAACCTTTTTGTGTACATATCAAAATTTCATGCCAGTATAACAATTAGTTTAATGATATTTTAAGAAAACATTTTTACTAAATATAATATTTCATGATTACACATAATTTTAGTAATAATTATAATATTGCATGTTATAAGGTAAAAATATTTCATCTTAACAATGATTAAAATGATTCCTTTATATTTTAACAACTATGGTTTTTTTATAAAAAATGGATAATTTTTATAGTTCAATAATTTTAATTTTTCAAGATTATGACAATATCGAATTTTATAATATTGAATGTTTCATGGGAGACCTCCAAGGATGTGATCATGTCTCACCTTTTTCAATTTGTTAAGTCTTTTTTTCCAAAAAAATACATCTTAAATAACATAGTATCACTTGTCAAAATAATAATAAAAATTATGATATTTTACATAATCTTTTTAAATAAATATAATATTTCATAGGTACATATAATTTTAGGAATAATTATAATATCATATGTCATATTGTAACCATTTTTCATGTTTACAATTATTATAATATTTGATAAATTATTGAGTAAACTACAGTTCAGGGTTATAATATAAATATAATATTTCATGAAAAATAATTATAATACTGGATGATATTTTCATCAGTTAATGTTATTTGGTGATAGTTTCATCTCATATGGAATGTCTGCATAATTATGTTGTACACTTTTCTTATGTACAATGCAAATCCTTGGCTATTAGAATAGAAATCATTATGATAATATAAGTAAATGAATTTAGTGAATATAACCTTTCTTGATTACATAAAATTTTAATAACTTTTTTTAACTTCATGTTATAATGTAATTATATTTTATACTAACAGTGACTGAAATATTTCATGTTATATTGTAACAACTATAGTTTAATGCTATAAAAAAATAATGATGCAAGTTTAATAATTATAATTGTTCAATATTATCACATTAAATAATTTCATAACAATGAATGTTGCATGTGTGACCTCTTGGGATGTTCTTTTATATCACCATTTTCTATTTTTCTATTTTTATTTTCCAAAAAAAACATTTTAAAAAAAATGGATCATATGTTAGTATAACAATAATAATTAGGACTTCATACATAAAAATTTTAAATGAATATAATATTTCATGATTATAAAGAATTTTTTGTAAAAATTATTATATTCCATGTCATAATGTTATCATATTTAATGTTGAAAATAATTATAATAATTCATGATGTGTTGTAACAACTAGAGTTTTGAGTTATAATAGTAATAATAAATTTTCAGGTTGAATAATTATAATATCAAATGATAGATTCATTAGATACATCTATTTTCCACAGAAAATATTTTGAAATACATACAATAAGAATCATTGATAGTTCATTCATGTATTTGAAAATAATTTAAATGTACTATTGGGTACGATTAAACAATCATTAATGTACCAGATCATATTAAAATTGTGTAGATAAGTGTGTTTGGGAGATTGTAGTATTAGGATGGGTGACCCCCTAGGAATTTCTCATGTTGCACCTTTTTTCTGTACATTTCAAATATCTTTCAAGAATAATAATGATTATTATGATATTATACATAATTTTATTAATTCATATAATATTTTTTTTTATAACATAGAATTTTATTAATAATTATAATATTTCATGTTGTAATTTTATAATATTTCATGTTAACACTAATTAAGGAATTTCATGTCATATTGTAACAACTACAATTTAATTTTATAACAGAAAATTAATTTCACATGTTCAATAATTATAATATTTCAAAATAATCACATTATTAAATTTCATAATAATTAATATTAGATGGGCTTATTGGTATTTGATTTTTGGGCAGTGATGATGTGGGGGTCTTTAGTATTTTAGGAATTTTGGGGTTCTGTTGTTGTCCCACTATTTTGGTATGGAGGTGATTTTTGTGATGCATGTATGTTTTGTTTCTCTATTTTTATATTTTACTAAATAAATTTCTTGGGCCATTCTTGCTTGAGTCATGCACATCCTTGGTTTAATTATTTCATTGGTGACCTACTGTGAAGTGCTCGTGCTTCAACATTATCTTTTTTCTCATCGTATTTTTAACAAAATTTACATTACAAAAGGATCCCATGTAAGTTTAACAATAATAATCATTTTATTGTTCATAAATTTTTAAATTAATACAGTATTTCATGATAACATATAATTTTTTTAGTAATTTTTATATTTCAATTCATCATGTTACCATATATCACTATTACAATAATTATAATATTTCATGGCGTATTGTAACAACAATGTTTTAGGGTTATAACTAAAATAGTAATTTTAAATTTTGAATAATTATTATGTTGGACAATAGTTTATTTAGCTCAAGATATTTTTTAATGAAATTAAATAGAAATATATATTATCTGAATCATTGACCGTTCTTTAAAATTATTGAAAAGAATGTCTCTATATTTATGTTGTGATCACACCATAATTAATGTAAAGACCCGTAAAATTCAAGGGAATTTTTTTTCTTAATTTTCTTTTGGATATTACAAGAACGTAGTTTCTGACGGCACCTGATTCCGAGGCCCGGTGTGCCCGGAATCATTTTCCAAAGTTTAGCTCAGGTATGTTTAGTGAACTAACGAGCGGGTTTTCCTAACATTTGAACTGGTTGTCAGAATAGAAATCCAAGGGCTCTGATGGAATCGCAGTGCTGGTAATTGCTTAGGAACCCCTTTTTCGGAGTTGTGTTTGCTTAGGTGTGGTTATTAAAATCTTGGGTTAAGTAAAGAATAAAATAAAATGGTGCAACCAATTTTATTTTTTATTTAAAGCAGTTTAACCTAAACTAAGTTGTTGGAGTGGGACCCACTATATCCTACTCCACTAGGTAGAATATTTGTGGGATGGTGCCCACACGAGCCCCACCCTTTCATATACCTTAACTCCCATTTAACATGTAACCCACCCGCAACCACTTTAAATGAAAGTCAACTCTTAATTAATTAATTGACTAGGTTTTCAATGTAATTAATTCTTGGATTAATTTTGAATTTCAAATGAATTTTTGGCTTGTGTGTTAATTAAATAAGACAATGTCTTATTTTGTGAGAGGTTTGTTCGTTGTGCAAAAGGATTTGGAGAGGAAAGCTCTAAGTCTGAAGAACGTTCTTCTTTCTCGTCAATGAATGCGAAGAACGTCGAGCCTTCGATGAAGAACTCCGTCACCGCAAAGGGGAGTTTGTCATACCGTCTTCTTCCCTCTCTGCATCCGGTGAGAGATTCCATCCTCAGAGATCGACGACGCGACACCGACGATTCTCTTCTCCGCGTCATCGACGATCCTTCATCCGCGACGTCCCTTCCCCGCGATGAATCAACAACGCTTGAGGTAGGGGTTATTTATTTTTTTCATGAATAATTTATTTTCTGTTCTTCATTTCCTAATTGGGCCGCTTGTTATCGCCATAATGGGAGGAGGTTGGACCAGACAAACACCGCTGGCTCTCCTCCCCCCTTGATGCTTGATTTTGTTGCGGCACGAGCAAGGCAGCGCGATGTCGTTGCACCGCGCGTATATAATGAAGAATGGGCGGAGAAGCGTGGAACCGTCGCATCGCACCGTTGAAGTCGAACAAAGTCGCGACGCCATCGTTCCGCACCGATTAGACAAGGTCACGGCCATAAGCCGTGATGGTGCGGGAGCAGCGGCCGGAATCTCCGGCCGCCGGAGCAGGAGGGCGGGACCGCGGTGATCCCGCGGTGGCAGCAACCGGCCGGCCAAACCGGGCCGGCCGTTTCAGGGGGAGACTGGGGGTTCGTAAACCCTGGCTGGCCGAAGAAGAGCGGCCCCCCACGTGGGGGCCACGGTTACACAAACAGGGGGGCATCGCCCCCCCCCCCCCTTGTCCGCTCAGCTCAGCACCGACCGAGCTGGCCGCGCCCAGGCCGGGACGTACCATGCCCACCGAGCTAGGCCGCGCCCTAAAATTTCGGACCCGGACCTGGTTCGGGTTGACCCGGTTCGGGCCGACCCGGGGGGGGGTATTGGGTTGGGTCGGACCGGGCCCGAACCCCCTATTTTCGGACAGATCTGTTCAAACGCCCATAACATGGGCTACAGACCTCTGATTGATGCACCGTCAGTTGCAATGCGATACTCGAATCGAGAATCTCGTATTGGTATATTAAAATCAAGGTTTCAGATAACTTTGGGTTCATCTGGGTTGGTTCGAACACGAAACCAACCAGGCCCTCGGAGCAGAAACGCTTATAACTTGAGCTCCGGACGTCTGATTGACGTGCCATCGACTTTGTTGGATACCTCTTAGTGAGACGGACCTTTTGGATTACTCTTCTTGAGGTTTGGACGCAGTTGGAGTATGGTCAGGTTGGTTTTCACTTAAAAACCAACCGGGCCCCTAGGACGAAGAAGCCAATAACTCTCAGACCGGGCGTCCGATTGACGCGCCGTCTGTGACGTTGAGTTCCTATTGAAGATACAGAACTTTTGGATACTTCAACTCTGGACTTCGTGTCAGTTGATGTATCAGACCTTGGCTCGTGGAGCGGACCCCCCCGAAACGAGCTTACTGTGTGTAGAAACCCTAGAGCTGGCTGCGACTGCGACGACGATGAAGATTGTACGGGAATCCTCCGTGGGTTTGACAGCGACGACTACAGCACTCAGCGATCCTCTGTGGATTAGTGCCTACCGATCCTGTGTGGATCAGATCCTATGTGGATCAGATCCTGTGTGGGTCAGCGCTCAGCGGTCCTGTGTGGGCCAGCGCATATCGATCCTGTGTGGGTCAGATCCTGTGTGGGTCATTGCGGGGGTTAATACCTATCGATCCTGTGTGGGTCATTGCGGGGGTTAATACCTTTCGATCCTATGTTGGTCCGATGGCTTAGATGAATTAGTGGCTATATCTGATCATCTCTATCCTCTTATGAAGAAGTATACCTATGTGAGCTGAGTCTTGACTTCCAATATTTATCTTCGATAAGATTGACTTGATATCCTATGTGGATTTCGTTATGTTTCCCTGTGTGGACTGGGTTGTACTTGGGCTCAGATGTTGGAGCCGAACTGGAATTGATGACTTAGGTATATGTATGGGCTTATACCTAATTAGTGTCGGATGTTACTTCATGATTGTATCTTTCATTTATGGATCATCCTTTGTAGATTCTGGGAGAGCTTCGGGGGTCTTGGGGTCCCTACTGAGTAGCTTATACTCACCCCTACACGGGCTATGCCTGAACTACGTTGTGTTGGATGGAAATGACAGACAACGCTGATCGTGGTGGAGGCTTGTGGAGCAAGTCAGTACCTGGAGGTGGACCACTGGGCGGGATGTATATGGAGTGGACGGCTGGAACCGTGGAGCTGAGGAGGCTATCTGTACCCACCCTTCAGGTGGGACTTCCAGTGGATGGCTCGACATTGTGGCTTTACTTTTCAGTTTTTGTACTTCCTTTCGAGTTGTACTTTATTTTCAGTATGGGTTTGTATTCTGGCCCACCTACTTTTCTGCACATACTATTGTACCTAGTTTTACTTAGTGTTTACTTCTACTTATTTACTCTTTGGTGTTTGTTTACTTTACAAAGGCAATGACTTCCCATTTTTTTATCGGTAATTACGCCTTGGTGCTTGTCGCCAGCCCCTGGCCTATATAAGGCGGGCTTGGGGTAGTCATGGCACGGGCCCCAAAGACAGGTCATGAAAAATTGGTATCAAAGGAGTTTGGTTCTACCACATAACTCAGGACTCTGATCTTTTTCTCTTTAAAGTAATAGTGTTAAAGAGTATTGAGTGTGGTTATCAGTCCAGGGAGTCCACTGTTGGTGCAGCGACCGACGTATCCATACACCAGGACCCTAACTTCTGATTTCTGACTTAGTGCACGAAAACATTTATTGCATGTGTGTTTCAAGTTTTCTTTGTGATTACTTTGTGTCAGCTCACCAGGTATACTTTATTGACTGTGGCGCACCTGTCTCTTTTTAGTATTGGCCCACAATGGAAACTAGCTAGGGTTCTGAGTTTTGTACGTGAAAACAGCCCACCGAGGGACGAGGTCTCAGTGCAAGTCCCTATTACTGCAGAGGCACCGGTGGTACCACTACCCGCTGAGCCACCGATTCTACCAGCCCTAGCCGCTGAGAGTGCACGTCGTCTTGGTGCACTGCACGAGTTTCAGCGTCAGAGACCGCCTAGGTTCCATGGGGAGTCAGACCCTCAGGCAGCCGAGGATTTTCTAGAGGCAGTTGTACGAGTTTTCTGATTGGTAGGGAAAACGACAGACCTCATGGTGATCCTGGCAGTGAGTCTCCTACACGCGGTATCATGCAGATGGTGGAGCTTGATGCTCCAGGTGAACGACGAGGCATCAATCCTTTATAAGGACTTTGAGAGCCTCTTCCGCTCGGAGTTCTTCCCAGCCACCCTCCGTGTGATGTGCATCCAAGAGCTTCTACAGCTGTGGCATGGCAGTATGACGGTCACCCAGTACTCGGTGAGATTTACCGATCTCTCATGCTATTCGACAGACATGGTACATGACCCATTCTTCCGGGCCCCTACCTTCGAGCAGGGATTGAGACATGAGATCAGGGCATCACTGATGTCCCTCAACATTTCGACACAGGCAGGGGTATTGGAGCGATCCCTTATCATTGAGAGCTTTCTTGCTGAGTCTACACCAGCAGCGAGGCCTACAGCAGGGCGGAACATAGCAGAATCTTCTGTAGCTTGTAGTCGACGGATGACACATGGGTCCAGGCGGACCAGACCCTCAGGAGGACGACCTCAGGACACTAGCTCAGATGTGCGGGGCACACAACGCAGAGCCAGTCTTACGAGAGGCAGAGAGTGCTACGCATGTGGCGGGCAGGGCCACATGGCTCGTGATTTCCCGAACCACCATTCCAAGGAGCACCAGACGGTTGAGGGACCACCCAGAAAATGGAAGAGGGTCGACCGTGGTAGTCCGCAGGGAGAAGGTGGACGAGGAAGAGAAGCTGTCTAAGTAGCAGGTGGTGGGAGACGCTTTGAGGCTCTTCCACCACCACCATCAGAAGGTCCACCCCGACCACAGAGAGCTAGCGGGAAGAGACAGGCACAACTTCAGGTAGCAAAGGCCTAAGACCACAGCGCGCTCGAGATGATTCGAGGTACTATCTGTGTCTACTCCACCCTTGCTGCAGTTCTTATAGACACAGAAGCGAGTGACTATTTCATTGCCGCTGCCCTTGTTCAGAGCTCGGAGATTCCGACGGAGCTGTTGGCTCGATCCTTTTGGCTAGAGACTTCTACGAGAGATGACTCGATGATTAACCACTGGTGTCGGCAGTGTGATTTTACTCTAGGAGGCGAGAGCTTCGGCTGGGATCATCTTATAGCGGCGTCGAGGCCTTACGACGTCATCTTGGGCATGGATTGGTTATCTATAGTCCATGCCCAGAATGACTGTATTAGGGGCAAGGTGTGATGTGTTCGCACCGATGGGAGCAGGTTCACCTTCACCGGAGAGAAGGGAGCCTTTGCAGCAGAGGATGGACTCACACAGAGGAGAGGGAATCCCATAACTCATCAGTTGGCTAGCCTCATCCTAGGAGCAATTGACGTGTGGAGTCCTAGTTTTCCTGTAGCGGTGGATCAGTATGCAGACGTTTTCCCTAATGACGTTCCAGGACTACCTCCTCGTAGAGAGGTAGACTTTTATATTGACATGTACACCAGGATAACCCCAATATCCACTCCAGTATTTCGGATGGCCCTTGCTGAGCTTCGTGAGATACGGGTACAGTTGGAGGACTTGCAGGGCAAGGGATTCATCCAACCTAGTGTTTCACCCTAGGATTCCCCGATATTATTCACCAAGAAGGCGGACAGGAGCTTGTGACTGTGTGTCAACTATCATCGCCTAAACCAGGTGACCGTGAGGAACAAGTATCCACTACCTAGAATTGATGACCTCTTCGATCAGCTCAAGGGAGCACGCTGGTTCTCAAAGATAGACCTTAGATCAGGCTATCATCAGCTCAGAGTTCCGGACGAGGACGTGCAGAAGACGACCTTCAAATGTCAGTATGGCCACTATGAGTTCTTGGTTATGCCTTTCGGCATAACCAACGCTCCAGCTGTATTCATGAGTCTCATGTACAGGATATTTCATCCATACCTCAATCGATTTGTTGTGGTCTTCATCGATGTCATATTGATATACTCGACCACTGAGGAGGAGCACACCTACCACTTGCAGGTTGTATTAGACACACTTCGAGAGCACCAGCTTTATGGCAAGCACTCAAAGTGTCAGTTCTGGTTACGTGAGGTCCACTTCTTGGGACACGTCATCTTTGAGGCAGGAGTTGTGGTGGATCCTACGAAGATCGAGGTAGTGATAGCTTAGGAGCCACCCAGGAGCGTGAGGGAGGTGCGGAGTTTCATGGGTCTAGCTGGGTACTACCAGAGATTTGTGCCATACTTCTACAGAGTTGCGGCACCACTCTACACTTTGACAAATAAGGGGAAACCCTTTGTGTTTTCAGAAAGATGTCAGTAGAGCTTCTAGGAGATGAGACAGAGATTGACCAGTGCACCTATCTTGTGGCTACCGGAGGAGGGAGTAGGGTACGTAGTCTACTGCGATGCATCAGGGATCGGACTCGGGTGTGTTCTGATGCAAGAGCGGGCAGTGATCGCCTATAGATCATGTCAGTTGAGGAAGCATGTTCAGAACAATGCTACCCATGACCTGGAGTTAGCAGCGGTGGTCTTCACTCTGAAGATGTGGTGACACTATCTGATGGGCGAGCGCTTTACAGTCTAATCTGACCACCAGAGTCTCAAGTACATCTTCTCTCAGAAGGACCTAAACCTGAGATAGAAGTAATGGCTCGAGTTCCTCAAGGACTATGACTTTGAGATAGTCTATACCCCTTGGAAGGGGAACGTAGTAGCCGATGCTCGCAGTAGGAGGACGGGAATTCCGCTATTTGGGGTGGAGAACGAGCAGCAAGCCGCTTTTCAGATATCCTTCGTGGATAGTGATGGAGGAGCCTTTCTACAATCACTCATAATCACTCCTCCACTTCTTCAGCGGTTCAGAGAGGCACAACGTGGGGATGTTGACTGTGAGACGCAGCGTGAACATATATCCTTAGTAAAGGCACCTGATGGATTCTCTGTGGGAGGAGAGTACATCATCCTTTTTAGAGAACGTACCATGGTACCAGCTCCTTTAAAGGAGGAGGTGCTGAGGGATTTCCACACCTCCCCTTTAGCGGTACATCTAGGAGTGGCGAAGATGTACCAGGACCTCCGACGATAGCACTGGTGGCTGGGTATGAAGAAGGATGTGGTAGAGTTTGTTTCTCGATACCTCACCTGCCAGCAGGTTAAGGCAAAGCACCAGGTACCAGTAGGCTTGGTACATCCCTTTGAGGTCCCAGAGTGGAAGTTGGATGGGATATCTATGTACTTCGTGGCTGGGCTTCCACACACTTCCATAGGTCACGACTCCATTTGGGTGATTGTCAACCGACTCACCAAGTCAGCCCACTTCTTACCCATGAGAGAGCATGGCTCAGTGGAGAGATTGGGACGCCTCTACGTTCAGGAGTTTGTACGGCTTCATGGTGTGTCGTCATCAATCATCTCCAATCGAGATGATCGCTTTACTTCCCGGTTTTGGAAGGGGTTGCAGGAGGCATTCGGGACATAGCTACGTCTGAGCACCGCCTTTCACCCTCAGACAGATGGTCAGACGGAGAGGACCATTCAGACTCTCGAGGACATGCTCCATGCATCTGTCCTTGACTTTGGTCGCAGCTGGGAGGATCACCTACCCTTGGTGGAGTTCGCGTACAACAACAACTACCAATCAACCATCGAGATGACACCATACGAGGCGTTGTACGACCGACCTTGAAGATCACCACTATGCTGGAAAACCCCTGGGGAGTCAGCACTTGTGGGACCAGAGAAGGTCCAGGCCATGACAGAGAATGTCCAGGTCATCCTAGAGCAAATGAGGACATCTCAGAGCCAGAAGAAGTCTTATGCTGACAGGAGGCGGAGGCCACTAGAGTTTGGGGATGGAGACCACGTCTTCTTGTGGGTCTCACCTCGACGTGGATTACGGAGATTTGGCCGAGGCGGCAAGTTGTCTCCATGATTCATCGGACCATTCCAGGTCCTCAGAAGGATTGGCGAGGTGGCTTATCACCTGGATCTACCACCTCAGTTGCACCGGGTGCACGAAGTCTTCCACGTATCCTAGCTGAGGAGATACATGCACGACCCGATGCATATCATCGACCATGGGGATCTGGACATTGATGATCGGGCGACTTTTTCGGAAGTCCCAGTGGTGATCGAGGATCGACAGGAGTGGGTGCTATGTGGACGGTCGATTCCTCTAGTGCGCATTAGATGGCAGCACGTGAACCTCCAGGAGAGCACTTAGGAGCGGGAGGCTCAGATGCGTGCACAATACCCACATTTGTTCCCCTAGTTTATGATGTATCTTTACGGGGATGTAAATCCTTGAGGTGGGAGTAATTTAAAGACCCGTAAAATTCAATAGAAAATTTTCTTTCTTAATTTTATTTGGGATTTTACAAAAACGAGTTTCTGACGACACCTGATTCCGAGGCCTGGTGTGCCCGGAATAAGTTTCCAAAGTTTAGCTCGGGTACGTTCAGTGAACGAACGAGCGAGTTTTACTAACTTTTGAACCGGTGCTCGGAATCGAAATCTGAGGGCACCAATGGAATCGCAGCGCCGGTAATTTCTTAGGAACCCCTTTTCCAGAGTAGCGTTTTCTCGGGTGTGGTTATTAAAATTTTGGGTTATGTAAAGAATAAAATAAAATAGTGCAACCAATTTTATTTTTATTTCAAGTAGTTTAACCTAAACTAAGTGGTTGGAGTGGGACCCACTATATCCTACTCCACTAGGTAGGATATTTGTGGGGTGGGGACCACACGAGCCCCACCCTTTCATATTCCTTAACTCCCATTTAACTTGTAACCCACCCGCAACCCCTTTAAATGAAAGTCAACTCTTAATTAATTAATTGATTAGGTTTTCAACTTAATTAATTCTTGGATTCATTTTGAATTTCAAATGAGTTGTTGGATTCTGTGTAAATTAAATAAGACAAAGTCTTATTTCTTGAGAGGTTAGTTCGTTGTGCGAAAGAATTTGGAGAGGAATGCTCTAAGTCTAAATAACGTTCTTCTTTCTCATCGAAGTACGTGAAGAACACTGAGCCTTCGACAAAGAACTCTGTCAGCGCAAAGGGGAGTTTGTTGTACCATCTTCTTCCCTCTCTCCAGCCGTTGAGAGACACCATCCTCGGAGATCGACGACGCGACACCAACGATTCTCTTCTCCGTGTCGCCGATGATCCTTCTTTTGCGACGTCCCTTCCCCGCGACGAATCAACAACGCTTGAGGTAGGAGTTATTTATTTTGTTTGTGAATACTTTCGTCGTCGTTCTTCGTTTCCTAATTGGGCTGCCTATTATAGTAATAACAGGAGGAGGTCAGACTGCACAAATAGGACCCACTCTTCTCCCCCCTTGATGCCTGATTTTGTTGCGGCACGAGCAAGGCAGCGCGGTGCCGTTGCACCGCGCAGATATACTGAAGAATGGGCAGAGAAGCGCGGTGCCGTCGCGCCGCACTGTTGAAGTCGAACAAAGCCGCGACGTCGTCGTGCCGCACCGGAGAACCTCGAAGAGGCCATTGCCGGAGCGGGGCCACGATGGAGGGGTGCGACGCCATCACGCCGCTCCGATCAGACAAGGTCGCAACCATAGGCCGCGGTGGTGCGGGAGCGGCGGCCGGAATCGCTGGCCGCCGGAGTAGGAGGGCGGGACCGCGGTGGTCCCCAGACGGCAGCAACCGGCCGGCCGGACCAGGCCGGCCGTTTCAGGGGGAGATGGGGGGTTCATAACCCCCGTCTGGCCGAAGAAGAGCGGCCCCCCACGTGGGGGCGCGGTTACACAAACAGGGGGCAGTGCCCCCCCCCCCCTTGTCCGCTCAGCTCGGCACCGGCCGAGATGGCTGCGCGGGCCACATGAGCACGCCAGGCCGGGCTGGGCTGCGCCCACCGTGCTGGGCCGCGCCCACCGGGCCAGGCCGTGCCCTAATGGTCCGGGTCGCACCCTAATGGGCCGGACCCGGACTCGGTTCAGGACGACCCGGTTCGGGCCGAGCCGGGGGGTATCGGGTCAGGTCGGACCGGGCACGAACCCCCTATTTTTGGACAGATCCGTTTAGACTCCCATAACTTGGGCTACAGACCTCCGATTGACGCACCGTCAGTTACGATGACATCCTTGGATCGAGACGGTAGTTTTGGTATATTAAACTAAAGGTTTAGGAGAATTTTGTGTTCATCCAGGTTGGTTCGAACATGAAACCAACCAGGCCCTCGGAGCGGAAACACTTATAACTTGAGCTCCGGATGTCTGATTGACGTGCCGTCAACTTTGTTGGATAACTCTTAGTGAGGCGGACCTTTTGGATTACTCCTCTAAAGCTTTAAACGCAGTTGGAGTATGGTCGGGTTGGTTTTGACTTAAAAACCAACCGGGCCCCTCGGACGAAAAAGCCAATAACTCTCAGATAGATCGTCCGATTGACATGCCTTCTATGACGTTGAGTTCCTATTGACGATACAGAACTTTTGGATACATAAACTCCGGACTTCATGTCAGTTGATGTATCAGCCCTCGGCTCGTGGAGAGGACCCTCCCAAAACGAGCTTGCTGTTTGCGGGAACCCTAGAGCTGGCTGCGACTGCGACGATGATGAAGACTATACGAGAATCCTCTGTGGGTTCGACAGAGACGACTAAAACACTCTGCGATCTTCTGTAGATCAGTACCTACCGATCATGTGTGGATCAGATCCTGTGTGGGTCAGCGCTCAGCGGTCCTGTGTGGGCCAGCGCATACCGATCTTGTGTGGGTCATTGTGGGGGTTAGTACCTAACAATCCAGTGTGGGTCATTGCGGGGGATAGTACCTTTCGATCCTTTGTGGGTCCGACGACTTATATGAATCAGTGGCTATATCTGATCATCTCTATTGTCTTACGAAGAAGTATACCTATGTGAGCTGAGTCTTGAATTCCAATCTCTATCTTTGATAAGATTGACTTGATATCCTGTGTGGATTTCGTTATGTTTCCCTATGTGTACTTGTTTGTACATGGGCTTGGATGTTGGAGCTGAACTAGAATTGATGACTTAGGTATATGTATGGGCTTATACCTATGTAGTGTCAGATGTTACTTCATGATTGTATCTTTCCTTTGTGAATTATATTTTGTGGATTCTGGGAGACCTTTAGGGGTCTAGGGGTCCCTAATGAGTAGCTTATACTCACCCCTGCGTGGGCTATGCCCGTACTACATTGTGTTGGATGCAGACGACAGAAAACGCTGATTGTGGTGGAGGCCTGTGGAGCAAGTCGGTACCTGGAGGTGGACCACTGGACGGGACGTATACGGAGCGGACGGCTGGACCCGTGGAGCTGAGGAGGCTATCTGTACGCACCCTTCAGGTGGGACTTCCAGTGGACGGCTCAATGTTTCAGCTTTACTTTTCAGTTGTTGTACTTCCTTTTGAGTTATACTTTACTTTTAGTTTGGGTTTGTATTCTGGCCCACTTACTTTTCCACACTTACTATTGTACCCAGTTTTACTTAGTGTTTACTTCTGCTTGTTTACTCTGTGGTGTTTGTTTACTTTACAAAGGCAATGCCTTCTCATTTTTTTATCAGGAATTATGCCTTGGTTCTAGTTTCCAGCCCCTAGCCTATGGAAGGCGGGCTTGGGGTAGTCACGACATGGGTCCTGAGGATGGGTCGTGACAATTAAGGCACCATATCCCATTATAAATCTATAGTTGAGTATGCTCAGTGAGAGTATATGTTCAAGGCTTGGGTGGGAGTAGTACTCGGATGGGTGACCCCCTTGAATGTACTTGCATTGAACCATTATTTTATGTATATTTCTTGTTATATTCAAGTATAAAAATGATTATTATGATATTGTTCATAATCATTTTTAATGTTAATAATATTTCATGATTACATATATTTTTAGTAATAATTCTAGTAATTCATGTTATAATATAACAATATTTCATGTGAACAATTATTAAAATGATTCATGTTATATTCTAACAACTAAAAGTTAGAGTTATATAAAATAATTTTTCATGTTCAATAATTATAATTTTTCATGATAATCACATTATCAAATTTCATAATAATGAATGTTTCTTGTGTGACCTCCATAGAAGTTCTCATGTTTCACCCTTTTACGTTTTTCTCAATTTATTTACCAAAAAAACATTAAATATTAAATAAAAAAGGATTTCATGTCTATATGACAATAATAATTAAGATATTATAAGAAATTTTTTTAAATAAATATAAAATTTCATGTGTACATAGATTTTTTTAATAATTATAATATTGCATATTGTAGTTTCTTAATCTATAATGTTAATAATTATAACCTTTCATGATGTCAGGTAACAACAACATTTTGGGGTTATAGTAGAAATAATAATATTTCATGATGAACAATTATAATATTTGATGATAGTATCATGAGTTAAATTTATTTTATTCACTATTAAAATGTAGTATATGGTTTGAGAATAATTGTTAGGTCATTAAAATATTTAAAAATAATGTATGTGTACTCTCGGGTGTGAACACACCCACATTAATACACCAGATCCCATTATAACACTGTTATTATGCATGCTTGGAAGAGATCAGTACTAGGATGGGTGCCCTCCTAGGATGTACGTTTGGTGCACCATTTTTTTGTGTGCATTTCAAATTTCATGAAAGTATGATAATTATTTTTATGATGTTCAATGTAAACATTTTTACAAAATATAATATTTCTTAATTACATATAATTTTAGAAATGATTATAATATTTCATGTTATAATGATAAAATATATCGCATTAACAATGATTGTAATATTTCAAGTTAGGTTGTAACAACTACGATTTAGTACCATAACAAATAAAAATATTGAACGTTCAATAATTATAAATTTTCAAGATAATCACAATATCAAATTACATGACAATGAATGTTTCACGGGTGACCTCCTGGGAAGTTCTCAGGTTTCACCCTTTTCTCTTTTTCTCATCATATTTTCCAGAAAAACCATTTTATATATCAATGGATCACATTTTAGTATAACAATAATAGTTATCATATTGTACATTATCATTTTTAAATTATTATTATATTCTATGTTTACATAGAATTTTTTTAATGATAATAATATTTCATGCATAAATATTTTCATATTTCATGTTAACAATAATTATAATATTTCATGATGTATTGTAACAACTACAGTTTAAATTATTCATAGAAATAATAATATTTCATGTTTAATATTTATAATATTGTATAATTGTTTCATTAGTTAATGTTAAGTTTTACAAAAATTAAAAATAAATATATTGTATTTGAATCATTAATAGTTATTTAGAATATTTATAAAAAAAAATTATATACTATTTGGTGTGATCACACTACCATTAACCCACAAAATCTCATTATAACTCCGTAGTTTAACAATCTTGGTATAGAGTAGTACTAGGATGTGTGATCTCCAGGTAAGTACTTGTGTTTCACTTTTTTTGTTTTTAACTTGTGTACATTTAAAATTTTATGTTAGTATAATAATGATTATTATGACATTTTACGTAATATCTTTTACTAAATATAATATTTCATGATTACAATGCATTTTAGTAATAATTAAAATATTTCATGTTATAATGTAATAATATTTCACGTTAACAATGATTAAAATATTCAATATTATATTTTCACAATTATGTTTTAGTGTTATAAAAAAAATATAAATTTGAATGTTCAATAATTATAATTTTTCAGGATAATCACATTATTGAATTTCTAAATAATGAATGTTTCATAGGTGACCTTTTGAGAAGTCCTCGTGTTTCACTCATTTCTATTTTTCTCATTGTATTTTCCAAAAAAAATTACACTTTAAAAAACAAAGGATCAAATTTTATTATAATAATGATAATTTTGATATTGTGTGTCAAATTTTAAATTAATATAACATTTCATGTTTACATAGAATTACTATAATAGTTTTAATATTGCATGTCATATTTTTACTATAATTCCTGTCATCAATAATTATCACATATCCAAACATATTCTAACAACTATGCCTTTGGGTTATTATAGATATAATAATTTTTCATGTTGAATAAGTATAATATTGGCTGATACTTTCATCACATAATTTTATTTTTTACAGTAATTAAATGTCAATATATAATATAATAATCATTGATTGTTCATTAAAATACATATAAAGAATGAATGTGTAATGTTGGGTGGAATCCCACCTGTATTAATGCTCCATATCCCATTAGAACCATCTAGTTAAGCATGCTTTGGTGGGTTTTGTACTAGGATGGGTGACACTACAACAAATTGTGTTTTTCATAATTCCACCCTATTACAATGCCAAAAAATCACGGAAAAAGGGGGTTCTTTTATCAGTGTTAATAAAATCACTAATAAGGGGAAATTAAAAAATTGATAAAAAGATCTCTTAAATGAACCCTTTATTAGTGATTTTTTTGAACGATTAAAGCATCCCACTTTATATGTGTTTTTTAGTAGCACGGATAAAGACCCACCTTTATCATTTCTTTTTTACTAGCACTGATAAAGTCCTTATTTTTTAAAAAATCATTAAAGATGGTATATTAATAAATAAATATAATTATATTGATATAAGTATAATATATTTTTTTTAAATATGTGTTAGATTAATCTAAATAGGAATTTACACAAAATTTATAATATAATTATTGAAAATAGATTATAAAATAATTTAAAATACTTAAAAAATTATAATCTTCTAATTATTATCATGTAATAGTCAAATAATAAAAATTTGAATATAAAAAACCACAAAATTTAAATGATAATGAAAATAAGTTGAAAACATCATTTGAACTTCAAACAACCATAAATTTTGATCCGGGTAACATTTTAGTCTTTACCGTATATCCAATAAAATCTGGCGACATGATCTATAACATAAATGGTCACAGAATAATTTATATGAGATAGTTCAATTATTTATAAACAAAAAAGATATAGATTTCTTCCAGAGCTGATATATTTCTCACCGACCCTGGTTTCAAAAAATTCACATGTCTAAAAAATCGCATCCCGTTGTTTTTCATCACATAACACATATCATATCTATGATCATTTAATGATATTTTACATTGCTAGTTATGAAGCTAAAATAGACTCATGGATCAGAAGTTATGATTGTATCTCGTTTTTATGGGTTTTATGGTTTTTAGAGTTTCATAATGTATTTATGTCTTTTAAGTGTTTTTAAGATTAATATCCATTTTAAAAAATATATATACATAAATATGTATTTATATATATGTATATATATTACTATATATATAAAAAATTATCAATATATATATAAAAACTAATATATAAAATATTGAAATAAATATAAAATTGTATCATTATACGTATAGATACACATGTAATATATATATATATATATATATATATCTAGTTGTGTTAGTGTGAATGTTTTTTTAATATATATATGTTTGTATTTATTTTTATATACACACACACAAACATATTTTATTAATGTATTTTAAACTCATCATAAAAATATATATTAATATAAAAAATATGTATATATAATATAACTGTATATATATTAATATATGTATATATTAATATATGAACAAATATAACTAAATATATATAAAACTAAATAGATGTATCATTAAATGGACAAAAAAACAAGATGCATGAATGGTTAAGGTGCAGGCATGCAAGGGAGAGATCATGGATTCAAATCCAAGCGTAGGAAGTTTTTCGTGTGGGTGAAGGGAGTGGGGGATAGTGTTGTTAAGGGGTTGGGGTGCGCCTAGTGATGTTAATGGCGTGCTTGGGGTGTGACAACATTGATTTAGATCGTTGGTGAATGATTGGGTGAGCACTGTGAAAACCCTCTGAGTTGCAGGTTATTATTATTTTTAACTTATATTAGCGCTTTAAAAAATAGATAATAAAAGGTACCCAATTTTAATTGTGCCTTGATTATCAGTTATTATTTACCACTGATAATGGATTTTTTAGCAGTGAGAAAACCCTTTTTGTAGTAGTGTGACCTCCTAGAAAGTACTCATATTGGACCCTATTTGGTAGTAGTGTGAAATCCTTTGATGGGCTCGTGATTTACCCTTTTCTATTTTTCTTGTTGTATTTTTAGAAAGAAATTAAATTTTAAATAGAAAAGGATTGAATTTCATTATAACAATAATAATTATGATATTTTACCTAACATTTTTTAATAAATATAATATTTCATGTTGACAGATTTTTTTAATAATTATAATATTTGATTTCATAACATTTCCATATTTCATGAGAACAATAATTATAATATTTCATGACAAAAGGTAACAACTATTATTTTGGGTTATAATTGAAATAATAATTTTTCATGTTGAATAATTATAATATTTATTGATTGTTTCATTGGATAAAGTTACTTTTTTACATAAATTAAATAGAAATATATAGTATGAGAATCATTAATAGTTCCTTCAAATATTTAATAATAATGTATGCATACTATTTTGTGTGATCACACCATTATTAATGTACCAAATCCCATTATAAATGTATAGTTAAGTATACTTGGGTGAGTGTAGTACTAGGATGTGTGACCTCTATGGAAGAACTCAAGTAGCCCCCATTTTTGTGTAAATTTCAAATTTCATTCTATTATAATAACTATTATTATGATATTGTATGTAATCATTTTCCATGAATTAATATTTTTTGATTAGATAGGAATTTAAGAAATAATTATAATTTTTCATGTTATAATGTAATAATATTTAATGTTAATAATGGGGTGGGGACATTGGAAATGTGGTGAGATGAGGATTTGGATGCACGATGGATTGTAGTGGTTACAACGATGGATTGAGATTTTTCAGTTTGGCTGGAGATGGTGTCGATTGGGATCAATGGAATGTTTTTCAAGAAGCTGAACTTTAGGGATTCGGGAGAGGTCCTCGATGTGGGTGGTGATAATGTATGAATTGGGATGTGGGATTCCATTATAGATTTGAGGAACACATGTGACATTGGGATTCTTTAGGGAGGAATCAATGAGATTCAATCTGACATGATCATTGAATGCAATGTGTGGGATTTCGTCGAGAGGTAACAATCAGGTGGTTGGGTGCACGATTCGGTAAGGGTTAAAATATAAGGTTGATTTTCTACATGGTGAAAACTATTGTATGTTGAAATTTGGATGTATATATAGGATACATGTTGTATACCTATTGTATTTGTATTTTAGGAAATGGGTACTGTGTTTTTTAGTTTTTATTGTGTCTATTATATATGGATGGTCGGCAATAGGGCATTGATGAGACCATTTCTTCTTTTATGGCTACTAATTATTGTGTTTGGTGGTCAGTACCACATGTATTGTAGAAATTTGAATATACGTTCATTTTCATTAATAAAATTTTGGACCAATCATGTCACAAAAAAATCAGGGTCAACCTTATATCGGTCACCCATTCCGATTTTTGATAAGGCCATAGAGGCGTTCATCATCCTCTAGGGCTGGCTACAAGCAGCAAAGGAATATTTAGAGACTATGGGAATGGTTTTTATCAATGAAGAAAATAAGGAAGCTGATTAAAAAAACCAAACTATAAAGGATTTTCAAAATAGTACATCATTTATATTTTAATTAAAGAAACAAAAAACTGAAAAACTCACAATAATAGAATAACCAAACTAATAATAACTACCAAGACACCACCATGTAACCCCAGGGGTCGCTGTCTAATCCAAAAATAACTATATCCCATTGGGTTCAAACTTGATAAAAAACAGAAAGCAAAAACATAAAACTGAAAGACAGTATAGGCATGAGTATTAATACTTAGTAGGAAGGCCCAAATAATTTTTTTTTCAAATGAACACGATTAAAATAAAGAAACATTTATATTCATGTTTGAAATAAAATACATAAATATATTTGTTCCACACATTTAATTGTATTGAATAAGAATAAAAAATACATTACCCTCACAATTTCGAAATTGGCTTCACATGTGGGGGGAGATTGTTCCATATTGAGGAAAGAAAAATGTATCCATTTTGGAAACATTTATTTCCGAAATAAGAGAAAAAGGTGAACCCATATTATTTAAAACATATTTCAGGAAATAATTTTTATAACAAATATAATCATTCACAATTTACAAAAAATAACACTTATAAACAAGAAAAAGGATCACGAGTCCACATAACGAGGGTAATGGTATAAATGGTAATAATACCAGAGAAAATATGGGAATACCTAGGAAATCAGAGGAGAACTAGAACATACTAGGCATGTGAATCATCAAGAGGGCATGGCCTACCAAATGATGTCTTAACACCCAAACTCCCGATCATCACCCAAACTGGCCCTACCAAGGGTCCCACTCCCATTACTACCAAAACGAATTAAACCCCTGCTATAGACCACAAGCTAGTGTAAAAACCTAGAATATTGAAACAAACACTCCTAGAATTCATCATTTCTATTCTATTTTCCAATGAAATGTTCCAAAATTGGTGGAAAAAATATTCATGATGATAAAACCATAATTAAAACACGTACACCATAAACATAATCGAACTAAACTCAACTTTTCTCCCAAAACAACCAAATGATTTCAAACCACATCTGATGAAAACCTCTATAAAATTACTTCACCAATAATCATAGGGGCATAACAGTGACCATATTTAATAATATAAAAACATAGAATTAAGTGGTTCCACACCAGACCCCACACCTCCAAATAGGTACAAGGAATGAAACTCTAATACTGACATAGGGAGGTGCGAACGAACTCCCCACTATAAGAAATAGTCTAATACCGAATTCAACAGGACCAGTGATGGGTATCACCCCCATAAGATCCCATAATACTAAACAAACTTTAATACCATCCCAACACTATCTAATAAACCCCCACCATAAGGATTGGTGAGGTAGGGGACCAACTAACATAGAATTAAAACCATATCCAACTACATATGAAAAACATCACACCCCTTGAAGAACACCAATCATGGTACACTAAGGATTGGAATTAAACCAAGGTGTTTTTACCCCACCAGGGGTCCTCCTGACTATATTCCTACTTCACTTGGGGACCTATCTGACCATATTTGACATTAAAAATGATTAAGACATTTTATGTTATATTATAACAACTTAGGTTTGGTGTTATAACAAAAAATAATAATTTTCCATGTTCTACAATTATAATTTTTAATGATAATCACATAATATAATTTCAAACTAAGTAATGTTTCATGGATAACCTCCAGGGAATTGTTCCTATTTCTCCATTTTCTATTTTTCTCATGTTATTTTCCAAAAAATGAAATTTTAAATAACAATGAATCATATGGCCGTATAACAATAATATTTATGATATTGTATAAATTTTATTAAATAATTATAATTGTTCATGATTACATAGAATTTTTATAATAATTATAACATGTGATGTCATAATGTTAATGTATCTCATGTAATAAACAATTATAATATTTCATAACATATTGTAAAATCTATGGTTGGGGGTTATTACTGTAATAATAATTTTTCAGGTTGATTAATTATAATATTGGTTGATAGTTTCATCATATAATGTTATTTTTTAAAACAATTATATATAATTATATTGTATGAGAATTTTTTATTTTTCATTCAATTTTATTAAAAGAATATATGTGTACTATGTGTTTCCATCATAACATCATTAATACAACAAATCCCAACAGAAAAAAATACATATATGAATTCTTGGGTGAGAGTAGTACTAATATGGTTGACCTCCTAGGATATACTTGTATTGCATCATTTTTTGTGATCATTTGAAATTTCATGCTCGTAAAATAATGGTTATTATGAGATTGTATGTAATTTTTTTTACTAAATATAATATTTTTTCATTTACATAAAATTTTAGTAATAATTTTTATATTTCATTTTATAATGTAACATTATTTCATGTTAACAATTATAAAAATATTTCATGTTATATTGTAACAACTATAGTATACTTTTATAAAAAACATTTCAAGTTCAATAATACTATTTTTTCAAGATACCCACTTTATAGAATTTTATAATAATGAATTTTGAATGTGTGATCTCTTGGGAAATGCTCGTGTTTCACCCTTTTCTATTTCCCTAATTTTATTTTCCAAAAAAAATAAATTTTAAATAAAAATTGTTCGCATGTCAGTATAAAAATAATAATTAATACATTGTACACAAACATTCTAAATGAATATATTTTTTCATGTTTACATATAATTTTTGTAATAATTATAGTATTTCATGTCATAATTCTACCATATTTCATGTTCACCATAATTATATTTTTCATGACGCGTTCTAAAAACTACAGTATAGGGAAATAATGGGAATAATATTTTTTCATGTTGAATAATTATAATGTTGGATGATAAATTCATAAATTAATGTTATTTTTTATAGTAACTAAATTGAAATATATAGTTTGAGAATCATTTAGAGTTCTTTAAAATATTTAAATTGATTATGTAGGTGTTGTTGGGTGCGATCACATGAGCATTAATGCATCAGATCCCATTACGACTCTGCATGTAAGCATGCATTGGTGAGAGTATTACTAGGATGGGTGGCCGCATTAGAAGTACTCATGTTTCACCCTTTTTCACGAACATTTAAAATTTCATGCTCGTATAATAATGATTATTAAGATTTATTAAGTAAATTTTTTTATGAAATTTATATTTTATTTATTACATAGTAGTTTAGTAATAATAATAATAATATTTAATGATATAATGTAACAATATTTCAGGTAAAAATGATTATGATATTTCATGCAATATTGTAACAACTATGTTTTAGTGTTACAAAAAATAATAATTTAGGATGTTCAATAATTATAATTTTCATGATAATCACATTATCGAATTAAAAAATATTTAATGTTGCCTGGATGCCCTCCTCTAATGTGCTCATTTACACCATTTTTTGTTTCTCAAATTGATTTTTCCAAAAGAAATTATATTTTAAATAACAATAGATCACATGTCATTAGAAAAATAATAATTATGATATTTTACATAAAATTTTTAAATGAATATAATACATCAAGTTTACATATTTTTTTTAATAATTATAATATTTCATGTCATAATATAACCATATTTCTTGTAAACAATAAATGTCATATTTTATGACATATTCTAACAACTATGGTTTAGGGTTTTATCCGAAAAAATAATTTTACATTTTGAATATTTATAATATTGGATGATAGTTTCAGGAGTTATTTTTTCATTATACAGTAATTGAATAGAAATATATAGTATGAGAATCTTTCATAGTTAATTAAAATATTTAAAAAGAATTTATGTGTACTAATGTGTGCGATCACACCAGCATTAATGCTCTAGATCCCATTAGAACTATACATTTAAGAATTCTTGGGAGTGATTAGTACTGGGATGGGTGAATTCCTAGAAATAACTCTTATTGCACATTTTTTTGTACATTTCAAAATTCTTGTCATTATATTAATGATTATGTTGATATTGTAGGTGATTTTTTTTCTGAATATAACATTTAATGATTACATATCATTTTATTTGTAATTATAAATTTTTATGTAATAATTTAAATATATTTCATGTTTATAATTATTAAAATCTTACATGTTATATTCTAACTAGTACGTTTTATTGTTATATGAATAATTAAATTTTCATGTTCTATAATTATATTTTTCATGATAATCACGTTATCAAATTTCAATATAATGAATTTTTCATGAATGACCACATGGGAAGGGATCATGTTTCACCCATTTCAATTTTTCACATTGTATTTTATTTTTTTTTACATTTAAAATAATAATGGAATGCAAGATGGTATAATAATAATTATTATGATATATTATATAATATTTTTAAATTAATATAATATTTCATTTATAGATAGAATTTTTGTAATTATTATAATATTGAATGTCATAATGTTACCATATTTCATGTTAACCATATTTATAATATTTCATGAAATGTTTTAACAATTATAGTTTAGGGATATAATATAAATATTAAGTTTTCACCTTGAAAAATTATATTTTTGGATGATAGATTCAAGAGTTAAGGATTTTTTTATAGCAATTAAAAATAAATTTATAGTATAACAATCATTGATAGTTCATTAAAATATTTAAACCGAATGTATATGTATTGTTGTGTTTGTTCACAATTGCATTAATGAAGGAGTTCCCAAAATAACTCTGCAAATAAGAATGCTTGGGTGAGGGTTGTACTATGATGGCTGACCTTTGGAGAAGCACATGTGTTGCAGCCTTTTTCTATACATTTCAAATTTATTCCCTGTATAATAACAATTATAATGATATTTTATTTTATCATTTTTACTGAATATTGAATTTCTTTATTAAATATCATTTTTCTAAATATTACAATATTTCATGTTATAATGAAAAAATATTTCATGTTAAAAATGATTGAAATATTTCATGTTATATTGTAACAACTACGGTGTATATTTATTAGAAAAATTATTTTTTGAATGATCAATATTTATAATTTTTCATGATAATTAGGCTATCAAATTTCGTAATATTGAAATTTTCATTGGTGACCACTTGGGAAGTACACATGTTTCACCCTTTTTTGTTTTTCTCATTGTATCTTCAAAAAAATTACATTTTACATTACAAAGGATATTTTGTTAGAATAATAATAATGAATAAAATATTGTATGAAAAATTTTTAGATGAATAAAATATTTCTTCTTATATTGAATTTTTATATTAATTATAATATTTCATGTCTTAATGTTAACATAAATAATGTAAAAAATAACTATAATATTTCATGATGCATTGTAACAACAATATTTTGTTGTCAAAATAGAAATAATAATTTTACATGTTGAATAATTATACAATTGGATGATAGTTTCATCAGAAAAAGTAATTATTTTTACAGCATTTAAAATGATATATATAGTAAGAGAATTATTGATAGTTATTTCATATATTTAAAATGATTTTTTTGTGTTGGTTGTGCCCAAAATAGAATTAATGTACTAGATCCCAATATAACTCTACACTGGCCTCCTGGGAAGTACTCATGTTGCTCCATTTTTTGTGTACATTTCACTTTTTTGTATACATTTCAAATTTCATGCTAGTATAATGACGATTATCATGATATTGTATGTAAATTTTTTGACCCAATATAATATTCCTTTATTATATATCATTTTATAAATAATTAGGATATTTCATGTTATAATGTAACAATATTTCATGCTAACAACTATTTAAATATTTCATTTTATATTGTAAAAACTATTGATTAGTGATATGAGAAAAATATTAATTTTTCATGTTCAATAATTATATTTTTTTATGATAACGATGTAATCGAATTTTAAAATAATGAATGTTTGATGGGTGACCTCCTATGAAGTGCTCATTTTCACCTTTTTCTATTCTTCTCATCGCATTTTCAAAAAAAATTAAAATTTAAATATCCTAGGATAACATTCCAGTATAATAATAATAATTATGATATTATACAAAAAATTTCTAAATGGATATAATTTTTCACATCTACATAGAAATTTTGTACTAATAATAAAATTTCTTGTCATAATGTCAAAAATATTCATGTTAAAAATAGTTGTAATATTTCATGATTCATTATAACATATACGGTTTAATGTTATAATAGAAATAATAATTTTTCATGTTGAATAATAATTATATAGGAAAATAGTTTCACCAATGAATGTTGTATTTTATAGCAATTAAATAGCTATATATAGTATGTGAATCATTGATTGTTCTTTCAAATGTTTAAAAATAATGTCTGTATACTATTGGGCGTGATCACACCAGCTTAAGTGAACTAGATCCCAATAGAAATTAGTAGTTTAGGTTGCTTATGATAGAGTAGTACTATGATGTGTGACCTCTTTGGATGTACTCATGTTGCAACATATTCTTGTGAAAATTAATAATTTCATGCCCATATATAATAGCTATTACTATGATATTGTATAGATTAATTTTTATGAAATATAATATATCTTGATTATATATAAATTTAGAAATAATTATAATATTTCATGTTATAATTAAGAAAAATCATGCTAACAATGATTAAAATAATTTTGGTTATGTTGTAACAACAACAGTTTTGTGTTATGACAAAACAAATAAATTTACATGTTCAATAATTAAAGTTTTTCATGATAATCACATATTGAATTTCATTATAATGGATGTTTCAAGGGTGTCCTTCTTGGATGTCCTCATGTTTTACCCTTTTCTCTTATTATCAGTTTATTTTTTTAAAAGAAATCATTTTAATTAAAAAAGGACCTCATTTATGTATACCAATACTAATTATTATAGTGTATGTAAACATTTTAAATGAAGATAATATTTCATTTTTAAATAGAATTTTTGTAATAATAAAAATATTTCACGTTATAATGTTACCATATTTCATGTAAACAATAATTTTAACATTTAATGACGTATTTTAATAACTAAAGTTTAGGTTTATAATAGAAATAATAATATTTCATGTTGAATAACAATAATATTAGATGACAGCTTCATCGGTTAATTTTTTTACACTAATTAAATTGAAATATATAACATTAGAATCATTAATAGTTATTTGAAATATTCAAAAAGTATGTCTCTATACATTTTGGTGCGACCACACAAGCAATAATGATGTAGATCCTTTTACTAATATGTAGTTAATCATGCCTGGTTTAGAGTATTATTAGGAAGGATGACTTAATGGGATGTACTCATGTTGCACGCCTTTTTGTGTACAATTCAAATTTTATCCTATTATAGTAACGATTATTTTGTTACATTATGTAATTTTTTTTCCAAATATAATATTTCATGATGGCATAGTATTTTAGTAAAAATTACAATATTGCATGTCCTAATGTGAAAATATTTTATGGTAACAATGATTAGAATATTTAATATTATATTGTATCAAATATGGTTTAGTGTTATAGTAAAAAATAAATTTTCCTATTCAATAATTATAATTTTTCAGGTTAAATAGATTATCGCATTTCGTAATAATTAATATTGCATGGGTGACCTCTTGGAAAGTGCTCATGCCCCACCCTTTAATATTTTTCTCATTTTATTTTTGAAAACAATTTACATTTTCAATAAAAAAGGATTGCATGCCAGTATAACAATAATAATTATGATATTTTATGTAAATTTTTTAAATGAATATAATATTTCGGGATTACGTAGAATTTGTGCAATGATTATAATAGTTCATGTTATAATGTTACGATATTTTATGTTAAAAATAATATTAAAATTTCATAACGAATTCTACAACTAGAGTTTCTGGTTATAATTGAAATAATTATTTTACATGTTGTATTATTATAATATTTGATGATATTTTCCATAGTTAATGTAATTTTTTAAAATAATTAAATATCAATATATTGTAACAGAATTATTGATAGTTCTTTAAAATATTTGAAAATAGTGTATTCGTACTGTTAGGTGTTATCACAGTAGTATCAATCCACCATATCACATCATAACTCTACAATTAAGCATGTTTGTATGAGAGCAGTATTAGGATGGGTGACCTTGTGGGAAGTAATTCATTGGCACTATGTTTCTATTATGCACCATTTTTTGTGTGCATTTATAATTTTATACCATAATAATAATGATTGTTATGATATTCAAATTATTGTTTTTCTAAATGTAATATTTTATAATTATATAGATTTTTAATTAGAATTAAAATATTTCATGTTATATTATCACACCTAAAATTTAGTTTTATAAATAAATTCTTGATCAATAATTATAAATTTTCAAGATAATCACATTATCGAATTTCATAATAATGAATTTTTCATATGTTAACTCCTTGGAAGTGATCATGTTTCACCCATTTCTATTTTTTTCATTTTATTTTACAAAAAAAATTACATTTAATATAACAAAGGATCTTATGTTATTATGACAATAATAATTATAATATTATTTGAAAACATTTTAAATGTATATAACACTTCTTCATTATAAAGAATTTTTGTAATAATTATAATATTGTATGCCATAATCTAACCAAATTTCATGATAACAATAATTATAATATTTCATGACGTATTGTAAAGACTACGATTTCAGGTTATAATTGAAATGATAATTTTTCATGTTGAATAATTATATTATTGGATGGTAGTTTCATAAGTTAAATTTATTCTTTTCTACAATTAAATAAAATTTATAGTATAATAATCATTCATAATTCATTAAAATATTTAAAATGAATGTATGTGTTCTTTTGGGTGAGATCACATCATCATTCATGATCCAGATCCCATTAGAACTCAAAAGATAAGCATTCTTGGGTGAGAGTAGTACGAGGATGGGTGACCTCGTGTGAAGTAAATGTGTTTCACCATTTTTTGTGTACATTTCAAAATTCATGCTTGTATAATAACTATAATTATCATATTATACATGAATTTTTTTACTGAATGTAAAAACCCATTGTTTTATCATTGGTAATTCCATTCTTACAATTTTGTCATATACTCACATGAAATTAATACACAATGAGCTACTAAGAACAATTTAAAATTTAAACATAATTATGTTGCCTCTGTCACCTGAATTTTGAAAATATGATATAAACAATAGCGATTATTAAGATGTTTGGAGTCCTATTAGAATAAACCTAATTTTTAGTGAATAATATCCTACCCATATGAATAGTAACATACCCTTATGTATATTATTATAACCCTTATGAATAGTAAATCATCCAAAATAATAGTATCCTCACCCATGAATGTATAAATTAATATAAGATTCTTATAAGAAATAATATTACCATAGTAAAAGTATTGATATTTTTAATTCATAAATAATTAATTATAATAAAATAATTAGTTAAAAATAAAATATATTTTCCTAAAAGGTGTTAATAAATTAATAATTTTATTTCTTTCTTTTATGATAATTTTATAAGGCCTTATGTAATTGTTGAAAATAATTATAAAGTCGGTTATATTTTTTAAAATGATTATTTTAAATTAATATTATGATATTAATTTTAAATAAAATTATTAATATTCATATTATTATTTTCAAAAAATGGATTAAATTTTTGGATTATAAACGATGAAAAATGGATGGGGTGAATTTATGGGATTTTTCTAAAATATTATAATTTTTATGATTAGTAAAATAGAATAATTCATGAGAAATGCTAAAATCTGAAATTATACATCGTTACTGAGTCATGGATGATGAAAATGGCCATTGGTTCGAACTCACAAAAACATATTACTATTTATGGTCACAAGAAACATTACTATTTCATTTCATGTGGAAAATTAATAAACTAATGATTAAAATAGTAAGAATACTCTCCTCCAGTCCATTACAAAATCAACCCACACTCCTCTCTTCTCTTCACTCCTCTCAAGAATTTTTCCTTCACTAAATTCTACCCAAATATCTCCCCTAAATATTCCTCATGTCAATAGTCACATTCTATCCACAAAAGTCTAAATTCTATCACATTAAGAAGCTCTCAATGAAGATTGAATCAAGAAACAAATTCCACTTTTTATTTCAAGTTCATTTGTTCTCATTTCTAGCATTATCTCTCCAAATCCAAATGTTATCAAAACTCTAGTACCTAAAATGTACTGGATTTTTTTTGATAATGGAATAATCTATTATCATCTCTCCTTTAATCTTATATTATTTTAGTAGTAAAGACACAATCCGAGATGTGTTAATTTACCATATTCAAGGATGAAAGGTTTTCAATTTATTTTACCATCTTCAATTATGGTCGTGGAACCATTTTCAAGGTTGTACCAGACTATGATATATGTTTTATAACTCTTATATTGTTTTATAATCCTTTTGTACACATGTATTTTCTTTGTAAAAAAGTGTTCATTGTGGACAAAAAATGATTTATTAACCCAAAACGTTGTCACTAATGTTTTATATAACGATTTAACTTCAGTATAAGGAAAAAAATTAAATTTTCCACCATTTACCCTTAAAGAGGATCAATAATAAAAAATAACATTAATTTTGGACAACAACCTTCATTATAAAAGTATATCTGGACATGGTTATAAGTGAACCGATCATCAAAACCTTGTATACTAACGTACTCGAACAATGAAATTAAACTTCATAAAAAATAAAAATGGTTATAATTGAAATTAAAAATGTTATAATAAATATTTTAAATATATAATAGGTTATGTAATTATAAATTAATGAACCTCATTTGACTATTTGGTTTATTAATAGGTTATGTAATTATAATTGAAACTCATGTACGAGATGCTCCATATTTCAATTTAATTCAAGAATGTCCTCCATGTTTTGCCCTTTTATGTGTAATACATAATGATGGGGTCTGATTTTTCACTTACCATATACTTACCCCAGGAATTATATTTTACTAGACACCCATTTCTCTCCTATTAAGATATTTTATGTGCACCTGATACCCGGCCAATAGTCTATAGAGGATTCCATCTGAACCTCCTTTGGTCCTTCAGTTTTTTTTATCATTATTTCACCACAACAAAGTTAGATTAAATTTTTAGGTTCATATGAAATAGTATTTGATGTGTATAAAATTAATTTATCATGACCATTTCATCATTATTTTCAGGGATATAAATTTTTTTATGTGATTCCCTCTTTAATACTTCTCAATAAGAAAATATGTTTTAAGGGAACTTCATGAAATCTTAACCTGTTTCAAGTGAACTATATAATCTATATTAATCCAAAATTTTCATTATTATATATTTATTTTAATTATATAAACATTCTTGGTGAACTATAGTTTTATATAAGTCATTGTTTTCTTTTCTATTTTATAAGATCTATAGTATTTTGTTTAATACGGCAGAAAACTGTTTTAAAGCTAAAATTTCATAAATACATTTCTTAACTATTATCACTTATTCATGAAATAACATACCATGATACATGCCTATTTAACCTTATTAATTTCCATTCATATTTTAGTTCCATTCATTTAGGGACACTTTTATGAAACTCCCCCGATTTATTCTTTATGACATGATTGGGATACCCAATTATATCCATGGGTAACTCTTATGTTTATGTATGATTAATTATGTATGACTCTTTATATGGAAAAAATATTCAGGAATAGTTAATATGGGTTTATCTAGATAGATCTCTAATTCATTTGGTAATATTGAGTCTCATGAGATGTTATGTGCGACGATCTTGGCGATTAACCTTGGCTTGTGCTACAATGTGCGACGGTCAATGAGGTTAGCCTTGAATTTTGGTTCCAAGTGCATTGATCATTGTGGGTAACCTTAAAATTTGATAAATTTATGTTTTATGTTTCATTAACATTACTATGAATTCAGGAATTTATGATCCCATGTTTATATTCTATGATTACATATGTTCCATAACTTTTTTATATCATTATTTTATGCCTTCTAACCCATGTGATAAAACTTTATTCTTATGTCTATTCCCTTACTGGGATTAGTTTCTCATCCTTTTTTTTATGTTTTCCCCAGGTTATCCTATGAATATTTATGACCAAAATAGAGGATAGGGTTACTTTATGTCGACTAAATAAAAAATGTTATATTTAGTTACATGTTTTTAGTTTTATATACCATGTATTACAAGACACTAGTTTTTATGATCCATGGATTTTACTCTGAGGTATAATTATGCTTAAAAATGTAATGTTACAAGTAAAAGGCTTGGGTCACTATAGATAGTATCAGTGGACGGTCTCATTATTTTTGGAGATTAGGAATAGTGCGCTTAAGTATGAACATTAAGGATGTGACGTAGTATATGAAAACACTCCTATTTTTTGGTATGTATAGATTAAATGGTCTATCAATAAAATACATCCATGTATGGATATAGACATGTTGAGGTTTCACCAACCAATATTTAATTTGGGGTAAAACCTAAAAACACCGCTATAAGATAGACTTTAACAGGAACTGGTTCCTGACAACGGGCCTTGCTACACACATGGTTTTACACTCCAATGGGATATGATTTTTCTAAATACCTAATCATTGTACATAAAATTATTAAGGGAATGAAAAAATACCTTAAGAATATAATTTTGGAAAAATATCAAGGATAAACTAGATTTTATCATAGAAAATCAAAAGTTAGGATATACTTCTCCATTACATGGTTATAATCTTAAGTTTAATGTTTTCTTATTATGCCCAATATATAATAATTTATACCTATAATTGTATTATATTATTATTAGTTAATGTTTGGATATATAATAACACTTTCCAACAATAAATGTGAAGGGGAAATTGATTATTTCCCTAATGTTATTCCAGACATGATGGGAACAGGTGCTCAAAACGTCATCATAGTACTTGTTCAGCTAGATCAAGTTATGAATAATAACGTGAATCATATGGAATATACTTTTCCGAAGAAAGAGAAATTTGTTTTTGAATAATTCATGTGACAGAGGCCTCCCATCTTTACTGGACCTTCCAATACATTCCTCACGGAACAATGGATTAACTCCATTGAAAAGATATCCTTTGTAATCCATTGCTCAGATGATGAAAATGATGTGTTGCTGATCTATCATTTTCATGGGGAAGCTGATCAGTGGTATAAACTGATCAAGAATATGATTCACCCTGATGAAAATGATTACATGTTTTAGGAGGAATACAAGTGATTTTTTTTCAATAAATATTATCCCTAAACAATCTATTTTATGATGGAAAGAGAGTTTCTCAAACTTGAGTAGAAGGAAATGAGTCAATCCGGGTATATGAATAAAACATTACAAGTCTTACAATATAATATTATGGTATTGTATTGAACACCAAAATCGTGGTGATTAACTTCTTTGGTGGACTAAAGTCGAGTATGTGAAATGAATTGGTGATTCGAGACTCTGACAGTTATGAGGTGATTTTTCATTGTGACCTTAATGTTGAAATGGATATTAGAGAATTTTGGTGGAATTGTGGGCTCGATGATAGGGATAGGGAAATGGAATCTAATGTGGGTGGTCTCTTAAATAAATTCCATAATGGAAAGAAGCTAGATATTCCCATTTGTAAAAATTGTGGGAAGAAGAATCATGGGAACTTTCTAATGGGAATCATGAATTAATTAATATGTGGAATGTTGGGACATCTGGCTAACAACTACCAATGGGATATAAAGATTCTCGCTAATGTGGAAGATGAAAATATGGTTTAGAACAACACATATCCAATAGTGTAGTGTTACAACTACAATGAGGATGTGAATTATGAAAAAAATTTCCCTAAGATGGTGGTTATCAGAGGCAATCAACAACAACCTCCTAGGCAACATGGAACTACTTATGCTATCACTACTGCTATGGTGGTTCTGATCAATGATGTATTGACGAGTACCATAGTTATTAATTTATGAATAGAGAATATACTATTTTATTATGGTTATAGTAATTCTTTAATATCATGAATTTTTGGTAGACTATTCATGAACCACCTTAAAATATGGAGGATAAGATATATGTGATAACACAAAATGGGGAAATTATTGCATCCATGGTCTATAACTCCTCCCCGATTAACAATTGTGTAATGAAACTCATATAAATTAACATCATACTTACTTTTGTGGATTTTGACAATATATTGGGCATGGATTGGATATCTTTATACAAATCCAACATCAACTATTGGGAAAGCGAGATCACTCTTCACGTCCAAAAAATCCTCCAATTCTTTACAAGTGTTATGTGGAAGAATAATCTCAATTAGAATCATTTTATCAGGTGTATATATTAATTCATTATGAGCAAGCATGTCTCACTCAAATTATTTGGAAAAAGGATAGAATCATGCTTGAAGAAATTCTCATCGTGAGTGATAACATAGATGTATTCCCTGAAGATTTTTTTGGTATTACTTCTCATTGAGATGTTGAGTTTTTTATAGAAATTATTCCTAGATATCTACCTATATCAAATAAACCATATTTAATAGCCAATATAGTGATGGAGGATCTCAAGAAATATTGACTGGAGAATCCAGAATAGGGTTTTATATGACTGAGTACTTCACCATAGAGTGTTTACCTCCACTTCAAAAAGAGGAATGATGAATCAATGTGACTCTTCATTGATTGTTATGAGATCAATAAAATTACAATAAATATCAAGTAACCATACTAGGGATAGATGAATTGTTTGATTAGTTTTGTAGGGATAGTTATTTCATCAATTTGGACCTTTAGTTGGGATATCAACAATTAAAGGAGAGGAAGGATGATTTTTCCATGTCTGCCCTTATAATGAGGTATGAACACTATGGGTTCATAGTTATTTTCATAGACTCATTAATTCTATTGAAATATTTATGGATTTAACTAATTGAGTCATTATAGATCACCTAGACAAATATATGGTAGTCTTCATCGATGATATTTTTATATACACCATGAGAAAGGAGAAACATGAGGAGAATTTTAATATCGTGTCAAAGTACTTGTGAATGGAGAAGATGTGAAAACGTATAGTAAATGTGAGATTTAGATTGAGGATGTATCATTCATGTGGAATTTATCACTAGTAATGGGATATCTGTCAAACCATCCAAGACAAATGCAATTGAAGAGTGACCCATGCCAACATCTGTAACAGAGATCCGTAGAATTCTCAGTCTAACCGGGTTTTATCAATGATTTATGAAAAACCATTCCTGAATGACCAACCCAATGAAACATCTGATACAAAGGGAGTAATGATTTTCTAGACTCAGGAATGCTAAGACTACATTAAGGAGTTAGAATAGTTTCTTATCATTGTACCAATACTCACACTCCCATCAAGTGGAAAACTATTTTTTGTATACTTTGATCCTTAAAATAATGTATTAGTCAATTTTCTAATGAAAAATGATAATTTAATACCCAAATCCGTAAGGATTTGGAAAATCCATAATAAAAACTATCCTACACATGATCTGGTGTTGGCGGCTATGATCGTTTATTTAAAAATCTGGCAGAATTATCTATATGGGAATATGTGTGAGATATATACTGATCAGAAGGGTCAAAAATATATATTCACAAAAAAATATATTAATATGTGATAGGGAATCTCGATATAGGTCATCAAAAATAATTACTACTCAATCCACTACTATCTTGGTAAAAAAAATATGGTGGTGCATGATCCAAATAGAAATGATCATTCATCCATATCAATGATGAGAATGGAAAATGATCCAATATTATTAAATTTTTATAGGATTGACATGGGAACAATTTAGGGAGGAAAATAATCAATCCATTCTCAAATTATTTCTCAACCATCCCTTATGGAGAAAAGAATGGATGCTTAATGAAATGATGTGGAAATTTGGAAAATGGTGAAGCTAATAGAAATGGAAAATACTCTGAGGTCATGATTTATGTGGAAGGTTTTTTAAGATTTGATCAACAATAATGTGTAACATCTGATCCATAGATAAATAAGAATCTTCTGAATGACTCACACAGCTCAACCTTCTATATCCACCCAAGGAGCACAAGTATGTACTGAGATATCTTAGATCTATTTTGGTGGGACAATATGAAGAAGGATATTGCTGAATATAAATTAATGATCCTAGTATGTTAACATTTGAATACTGAAAGAAATATGTCTAATGGAATGATATAACCACTACCCAAACCCACATTGATGTGCATGAACATCACCCTGGACATTGTCGATGGACTTCTAAGGATATCTAGAGGAAAACTGTTGTATGGGTTATTTAGATTATCTTACCAAGGACACAAACATTATCAGGATTCAAGATGAATTCTCATTAGATCAAATTTCATGGATATATATCAATGAAGTTGTAAGGATCATGGATTACCACAATCTAATTTATCCGACCGATATATGAGATTTACCTAGATGTATAGTAAAAGTCTCTAGCATTCTAAATTCTCTGAACTGAAATTCCGTAGGGCATATCATCCAAAAAAAGACGGCCAATATGAGAGGACTATTCATACACTAAATTATTTTTTAAGAGAATGTTATATAGAATTCATAGGAGGATTGGATCAATATTTTCCATTGGTTTAGCTCTTCTGTAACAAAAGTTTCCACTAGATCATCTGAATAGAACAATACAATGCCCTCGATGGGAAAAGGTGTAGTTCACCAGCGTGTTGGGAGGAAGTCGGTAGGAATAAGCTGATAGGACACTAAATTGTCGAAGTAATGGTGGAAATGGTGGAAACCATTCAGAATCACAACAAGGATGCCCAAAGTAAACAGAAGATATATGAAAACAATCATCGATGAGACCTTGATTTCAATGTTGGAGACATTGAATTTCAATGAAAGTCTCAATGGAAGTTGGTCATGAGTTTTGGTATGATTTTAATGCTAATTCCAAGTTACATCAGCCCCTTTGAGACCCTTGATTGAGTCATATTTGTGGCTTATTGACTGGAACTTCCACATAACAGGTGGGATTTACAACATGCTTTCCATGTATCCCTCTTAAAAAAGTACATACAAAACTTTTCACTAATACTCTCTCTATAGGTGGATTTGTTGGAGAATTGTGTTTCTTATGAGGAGCATCCAATTATGATCTTGGATCACAGAGATAATGTTCTATGTATCTACAATACACACCTGGTCAAAGAACAATGGCAAAACCACATGTACGAGGAAGAAAAATGGGGACTCGATGACGAAATGAAGGATAAGTATGATCACCCTTTTTTAGATTATAATGTAAAACAAAATTACAAGGGGTGAAATTTGATAAGGGGGGAAAATGTAATGACCAATGTTTTTATAATTAGAAAATACCTTCTTATATTAATGTAATATAATCACTTGATATTAAAACACAATGAACTACTAATTACTATGTGACCTATAAACATAATTTTCTCACCTCTATGATTTGAATTTCAAAAATTTGACATCCATCCTTGCATTCAGTAAGATGTTTGGAGTTTGATAAGAAAACATAATTTTTAGTGAAAGGAAACATACCCTTATGGTTAGTAATACAACCCTCATAAATATTAAATCATCCCAAACAAAAATATCGTCACCCATGAACTTATAAATAAAATTATTTCATCTTATAAGTGATAATATGACCATAGTAAATGTCTTGGTATTTTTGTAAGTAGTAAATAAATAATTAAAATTAATTAAAAAAATTTTATAATTTTTTTTATAAAGGTGTTCATAAATTAATAATTTTATTTCTTCAGATTTTTAGATAATTTTATAAGGCCCTATGAAATTTTCAAAATGCATTATAAAGTTAGTTATAGTCATAAAATATATATTTTTCCACTAAATTATGAATTTAATTTAAAATTAAATTATTCATATATAGAAAATTATTTACTAATATTGGATTTAATTTTAGTATTATACAGGTTGATATATGGTTGAGGTGAATTTTTTGGATATTTTGAAAATACTTCAATTTTGGATAAATAGTAAAATATGATAATTCACGATAACAGCTAAAACCCAAATTTTTACATCATGTTAGTGTCATGGGTGTTGAAAATGGCCATTGGTTTGAAATAAAATTCACATAAAACTGTTTTTATTTACAAGAATCATTACTATTTCTTGTCTTATGGATAAACTAATAATCTTATGATTAAAATATTATGAAAAATATCATCCCCTCCTTTATAAAAACACCACACACTCCCCGCTTCTATTCACTCTTCTCAAGAATTTTTCAATCACTAAATTCTACCCAAATCTCTCCATAATATCCTCCCCCATGTCCAGAAGCCCTTGGTCTCCTCAAAATACCCAATATTCTTCGCATAAGAGGCTCTAAAGAAAGACTGAATGAAGACAAAAAATCATATTTTCTTTTCTTTCTTTTTATTCTTAAGTTCATTTGTTTTCTTTTATATTCTTACCTTTCCTCATCCAAATGTACTGAAATCTCCAGTAACATACATGTAATGTAATTTTATTATGATAATGGAATAATTTTTAATAATCTCTCATTTACGCTTCATTAATTTTAGTAGCAAAGACACCATTCGAGATGTGTTAATTTAACACATTCAAGGATTATGGGTTTTCTATTTTCATTACAATCTTCAATTAGGGTCATGAAATGATTTTAATTGTTGAACTAGACCATAATATATGTATTATCCATCATCTATAGTTCTCGAATCCATTTTTCACATAGTTATGGGTTAAAATATAAAATGTGTTCATTGTGGTAAAAAACCGAAAATTTACACAAAATCATGTCACAAAAGTATTATATAATGATTCAACATCACTCTAAGAAACTAAATATAATATTCAAACATTTAACATTATGGATGTTTAGTAATAAAATATATCTTCTATTATGGACAAGCACCTTCATCATATATGTTTACACGAATATGCATATAAGTGAAAAGAGCATTGAAACCATGTAAGCAAACAGACCTCCACAATTAATTTGTGCCTCATAACAAGTCAAAATGTTAATATGTGAACTTAAAAATTTAATAATTTTTTTTACATATATAATATGTTTTTTTAATTATTAATTAATTAAAAATATTTGAAAATCTATGTCATTAACATCAAGTGGAGAACACTATCAGACATAAGGGTGTTGTATCCCCTATATTTCACCTTTATTCATAAATATCTTCTACGTTATGCCTTTTTATGCCTAATAACTAATGATGCGGTATTATTTCTCACCTCACCAATTTATCATTTAGGGTGTATAAGTTATGAGAAACCCCATTATATCTCAGTATGATCTATTAAGTACACATGATACCATGATGATAATATGCTAGGGATTCCACCCGAACCCGGTTTGTGTCTTCAGGTTGCTTTATTATTCATTTACCGAAATTAATTTTTAATATCATATTCTATGCATCTTGAAAAAGTTTTGTAAATGAATCAAATTACTTTATCAATACCCTTAAATAATTCCCTTTTGAGTTTATACATGTTTTATGTTATTCCCACCTTTATACTTCTTGATAAGCAAACTTGTTTTAAGGGAACATCCCAAATTCTTACCCAATTTCAAGTGCACACTATATTCAATTTTAATCAAACATTGTCCTTATTAAATTAGACTTTATATTATGAATTAAATCATGGTTCAATTCAGGTTTTATATATAGGAATATTCCCTTTTCTATTATAAAGTATATGTAATATTTTTCTTAAAACTCCACAAAAATGTTGTAATGCTAATATATCATAAATACTTTTCTTACTTGTTGTCACATATTCATGACATATCATACCATGACTCATGTCGATTTTTCCTTCGTAATTTACTTTTAAATTTTAGTTCCTTTCATTCATGGACCCATTTATGATACACCCATTTATTATACATTATGACATTTTTGTGTTACTCAATTATTTCCATGGGTAACTCTTTAGATTATGTAAAATTGATTATGTATGATTATTTTTGAGAAAAAAATATTCATGAAATGTTAAGATGGGTGTGCCTAGATAGAGCTCATATGCATTGGGTAATGTTGAGTCTCTTGAGATATTATGTGAAATGGTCTTGGCTGTTAGCCTTAGCTTGTGCTACAATGTGTAATGGTCTTGACAGTTAGTCTTTTCTTGTGCTGCCTTGTGAAATAGTCTTGGTGGTTAGCCATGACTCTGGATTAAGTAATGTTTTATGTTTCATCAATATTACAATGAATTCATCATCTTATTATCCCATGTTTATATTTTATGATTCCATATGTTCCATACCTTATTTATATCATTATGTTCGGCCCTCTAACCGTTGTGCTAAAGATTTATAATTTTATTTAATATCTTACGGATATTTTTAGTCCATAACTTTTTTCATATTATCCCCATGTTATTTTATGGTGATGTATGAGTTCAATGGACTTTAGGCGCTCTTTATGAAGACTAAATAACGAAATGTTATATTCAGTTCCAAATTTTTTATTTTATGTATCGTGTCTTCAAACACACTAGAAATTGGGATCAATGGCTTCTAATATGATATATAATTATGCTTATAATAATTTAATGTTATATATAAAATGTAGTGGTTCCTATTCTGAATATATTATTTCATGGTAAATCTAAATTTAGTACTAAATATAATATTTAATTTAATAATTTATCAATATTTCATGTTAACAATGAATAAAATGTTTCATGTTATATTGAAACAACAATGGTTTAGCATTCTAACAAAAATGACAATTTTTCATGGTAAATAATTATAATTTTTCATGATAATCATATTATCAAATTTCATAATAATGAAGGTTTCATGTGTGAACTCCAGGGAAGTGCTAGCGTTTCACCCTTTTCTGTTTATATCATTTTATTTTCAAAAAAATTATATTTTAAATAATAAAGGATCACCTGTCAATATAACAATAGTAATTATGATATTGTATGTAAATTTTTTAAATAAATATAATATATCATGTTTAAATATAATATTTGTAATATTTATAATATTTCAGGTCATAATGTTACTATACATCATGTTAACAATAATTATAAGATTTCCTGATGTATTGTAATAACTACTGTTTAGGGTTATAATAGAAATACTAATATTTATTGTTGAATAAATATAATATAGGAAGATGGTTTTATTAGTTAATGTTACTTTTTAAAGAAATTAAAAAAAGAATATATAGTATGTGAATCAATGATAGTTCTTTAAAAAATTCAAAAAGAATATTTGTGTAATGTTGCGTGTGATCACATCAACATTAGTTCAACATATCCCATTAAATCTATATTGTTAAGAATTCCTAGTTGATAGTAGAAATTGGTTGAGAGACCTTAGAGGATGCACTCATGTTGCAACCATATTTTGTGCACATTTCTCTTTTTTTTGTGTATATTTCAAATTTTATTCTCGTGTAATAATGATTATTATTATATGGTATGTAAACATTTTTATCGAATAAAATATTTCATGATTACATATAATTTTAGTAATAATTATAATATATCATGTTAAAAAGTAGTAATATTTCATGTTAATAGTGATTAAAATATTTGATGTTATATTATAACTAGTATAGAAGAGTGTTATAAAAACATTCATGTTAAATAATTATATATATTTTTAAGATAATCACATTATTTAATATCTTAATAATTAATTTTTGGTGTGATCACATTAGAATTAAGGCACCATATCCCGTTATTAAAATTTAGTTAAGCATTCTTGGACGAGAGTGGAACTTAGATGGGTGTTCTCTTGGGATGAACTCATGTTGCACCATTTTATTGTGTACATTTCACCTTTTTTGTTTAAATTTCTTATTTCATAAGATCATAATAATGATTATAATGATAATATACATAAACAATTTTACTGATTATAATATTTCATAATTAAATAATATTTTAGTAGTAATTACAATATTGAATTTTATAATGAAATAATATTTCATGTTAATAATGATTGAAATATTGCATGAAATGTTATAAAAATTATGGTTTAGTGTTATAAAAAAATAATATTGAATGTTAAATATTTTTAATTTTCCAAGATAATAACATTTTGAAATTTTATAATAATTAATGTTTCTTTGGGGACCTTCTCGGATGTGCTAATGTTTCATCCTTTTCATTTTTCTCATTGTATTTTAAAAAAAATTATAAAAAACAATGGATCACATGTCTTTAAAACTATAATAATTATGATATTTTATGAAAACATTAATTAAATATATATTATATGATGTTTCCAAAGTAGTTTTAATAATTATATTATTTCATCCTATAAAATTACTATATATATAATGTTAAAAATAATTATAATATTTCCTAATGTATTGTAGAAACTACAGTTTAGGGTTGTAATTGAAATAATAATTTTTCATGTTGAATAATTATAATAATGGATGACAGTTTCATGTGGTATTGGTATTTTTTCTATCAATGATATAATTTTATATAGTATTAGATTCATTGATAGTTCATTAAAATATTTAAAAAGAATGTTTTTGTTCTGCTGGTTATGATCACACCGTCATTAATGAATTATATCCCATTAGGACTCTATAGTTGTGCATGCTTGGGTGAGAGTAGTACAAGGATTGATGACCTCCATGGATGTACTCGTGCTTCAATCTTTTTTCATACATTTCAAATTTTTTGATAGTATAATAATGATTGTTATGATGTTCTTTGTAAACTATCTTAATAATTGAAATATTTATTAATTACATTTCACTTTTTAAATAGTTATAATAATTGATGAGATATTGTAACAATATTTCACATTAACAATGATTAAAATATTTCATATTATGTTGTAATATATATGCTTTGGTTTATTAAAAAATAATTTTCATGTTCAATAATTATAATTTTTTATGATAATCAAAATATCAAATTTCATAATGATAAATGATTCATGGGTGACCTAAAGGAAAGTGCTCATGTTTCTCCATTTTCTATTTCTCTAATTGTATTTTAATATATATATATATATATGTATATATATATTAAATATCAAAGGATCACATGTCAGTATGACAATAATAATTAAGATATTGAATTTAAACTTTTTAAATGAATATAATATTTCATGTTTACAATGATTTTTTGTAATAATTATAATATTGCAGTCTTAATGTTTCCATATTTCATTTTAACAAAATAATATAATATTTCAATACATATTTAAATAACTATTTTTTGGGGTTATAATATAAATAATAATAATTGATTTTGACTAATTATTATACCAGATGACAGTTTCTTCAGTGAATGTTATTTTTTTACAAAAATTAAGTAGAGATATATAGTATTGGAATCAATAATAGATCTTTAAAATACATAAAAAAGAATGATTTTATATTTTTGGGTGTTATTACACTGGGATTAATGCACAATAACCCAATATAATTATGTTGATAGGCATGTTTGGGCATCAGTAGCTCTAGGATGGGTGACCTTCTGGGTAGAAATCGTATTACACTCTTTTTCTGCATTGCACATTTTTTTACGGTGCACCAATTTTTGTGAAAATTTCAAATTTTATGTCATTATAACATTGATTATTATGATATTGTATGTTAACATTTATACTGGATATAATATTTCATGATTATATTGAATTTTAATAATAATTATAATATTGAATGTTATAATGTAACAACATTTCATGTAAAAAATGATTTAAAAATTGCATGTTATATTGTAAAAACTACTATTTAGTGTTATAATAATATATCATGTTAAAAAATTATAATTTTTGAGGATTATAAAATTATATAATATCATTGTAATGAATGATGAATTGGTGATCTCCAGGAAAGGGCTCGTGTTTCACCCATTTCATTTTTTTCTCATTGTATTTTCCCAAAAAAATTACATTTTAAATAACAAAGGATCGCATATCAGAATAACAATAATAAGTATGATGTTGTAAATTAACATTTTAAACCAATATATTATTTCTGGTTTTCATATAATTTTTGTAATAATTATAATATTTCATGTAATAATGTCAATATACTTCATGTTAACGATAATTATATTATATCTAAATGTATTGTAACAACTACGGTTTGGGGTTATGATAGAAATAGTAATTTATCATGATGAATAATTATAATATTGTATGATATATTCATTAGTTAAGGTTAAGTTTTATAGAAATTAAATAGATATATATTGTTTCAGAATCATTGATAGTTCGTTAAAATATTTAAAAAGAATGTGCTTGTATTATTGTGTGTGATCACATCCTCCTTAATAAACCATATCCAATTAAAATATTTTTGGTAATCATTCTTGGATGTGAGTAGTAATAGGATGGGTGACCTCCTTTATAGCACTCATGTTGTATCTTTTTTTGACATTTCAAATTTCAAGCCAGTTTTATAACGATTATTTTGATGTTGTACCTAATATTTTTTTACTTAATATAATATTTCATCATTACATAATATTTTATTAATAATTATAATATTTCAGGTTATAATGTAACAAAATTTTATGTTAATAATTGGGAAAGGCCATAGGATGCATAGTGGGATGAGGATTTGGATGTGAGATGGATACTAGTGGTTACAACTAAGGATGTTGTTTTTTCGATCAGGCTGTTGATGTTGTCGACTGGAAATGGTGAAACCTTTTGCGGACCACTCAATTGTATGGATGTGGGTATGGTTCTCAGTGTTGGTGGCTATGATGAAGACCACAATATGTGGTGTGAAGATTGAGATGTGAGTCACACGCATGACTTTGGGATGCTACAGGCTGGCATCATTGAGATTCAGGATGACATAATCTATTGATGAGATGAACAGGCTATCCTCGAGTAGTAATTGTTATGTGATTAGGTACACGACATATTATGAAATGAATGATTCAACCACATTTCTAGATGGTGTAGAATTTTTTATAGGTATATTTGGCACGTTGTGTGTGATACTGGTTCTATACCTATTGGACTTTTCTTGCAAGCAAAGTGAACTGGGTTTTTTCATTATTAATGTGCATGCTATATGCATATGGTCTGCACTGGGGATTTATTGAACTCATTTATTATTTTGTGGCAACTAATTATTTGATTAGTGGTGAGATCCTCTTGTATTGTAGTTGTAATTCAATAATTTTATTTTTATTAGTAAATTTTAGGACCGAGCATGTCTGAATCCAACCTAGGTCAACCTTGAATCAATCACCCAATCTAATATTTGGAATGTCCCAAGAGGCATTCCTGATCCTCCATGGCTGGTGACATGATCCATGGTCATTGTTACATTAAACGGAAATAGAATTTCACAATAAAATAAAAAATGAAACGTAATTATTAAAATAAAAAACAAAACTAAAAATAATTTACAAAACATTACATCATTTAAATTTAAATTAAAAGAAAAAAAATCTTAAAACTGAAACTAGAATAACCAAACTGAACCTAACACCCTAGACACCTCCACTTGACCCCAGGGGTCACTCTCTAATCCATAACTAACTATAATCCAAGTTGATTGAACTTGATCCAAATCCTAAGGTAGAAACTGAAAATAAGAAGATATTATATGAAAGAGTATTAAATCATAATAGTTATACCGAAATAATTCTGTTCCTATTGCAAATGCATTAAAAAATGAAACATTTATTTTCAGGATTAAAATACAATACATAAATATTGCATTTTCTAACTTTAAATTTTATGCAATATATAATAAAAATCAGTTTCCCTAATAATTTTGAAATAGGCATCACACATGGGGATAGTTAGGTAAATAGAGATAAAAAATGAACCAATTAGGAAACATTTATTTTTCTAGCAATAGAAAAAGAGGAAAACTAGTTCGTTCAATCAAATTTCATGAAAACTTTTTTTTAACAAAAACAATATTTCACAATTTACAAAAAGAACACCAAAAACCAACTACAAGTATGATGAGTCCACATGAAGATCGAAATAGAAGTAATGGTAATAGTATCAAAGAAAACAAATTATTATCTTGATAGTTGGAGGAGAACTAAAACATACTATACACGTGACTCAACCTGAAAGAATTCCCTAGCAGATGACTTCATGACACACAAACACACGATCTTTTCCCTACTTGGCCTCATCGAGGGGCCTAATACCATGTCCACAATAATAAAAAAAAACCCATGTTATGCACCACTAAATTGTTCAATAACCTAGACTAGTGCAAAAAAACGTTATTAAAATTCTTATTTTCTATGCTAGTTTCATATTCTATATTAACAAAGGGGTGTTCCGAACAATTCAAAAACAAGGAAAACATATATTTCATTTTAACGTTACCTGATAGTCACCACCACGAACACCTCAATGGTAGCCACTTTACATAAAATAATTATTACATAAGGGATGTCCAATACCAATGACCCTCACATCTCATGATCAACCAATATGATACATGAACTAACCCAAGAAAATTATTACAAATAACCACTGCAAAGTTACAAAAAGGACTTACAGTATTTCCACATAAAAATCATATTCAAAAAGTAACCATGATATACCATTTTCCAAAACCATACACACCATTGGAAACCCATTAGTCATTACAAACCTCTAATTTCAAAAACCAAAAGCAAATATTTCATGGAAAAAACCCATTTTCCTTAAAACAGCAGAATTTCAATTTTTATCATACACCAAAACCTTTTTTAAAACCAAATGCAGAAAAAATACATTTAAAACACGATTTTACCCACCTTAATAACTCATTAAATAATTTAAAGAATATATAAAACCATTTCAATAAACACCATAAGGATTTACAACAAACAAATACACCCAAAATCCTCTCAATAAATTAAACCACACATCAAATATATCTCAAATCATAATACATAGTGTCTACATAATTTAATATTCCATTTAAATAACACAAAAGATATGGTAAAAAGACACAACAACTGTTCATAAAAAATATACCCATATAAAATCCATTTTCACAAAAAATCATTCAAACAATCACTTTTTCACCAGACATATAAATCACAGGACATTCTAAAATAACGAAGAAAGCATATATAATTAATCAAATAATGTTTAATCCTGGTATCACCATTTTTTATATCAAAATTAATATTTTCAAGTTCAAAACTTGATTTATAAAATCGTAAACCACATGCAATGGAAAACTAGACAATTTAGAAAACACACATTTAGAAAAATTTAAAGAAACTCCCACTTCGTATACAAAATAATTAAGTAAAACACCCTATTTAAAATAAAAAATAATTTTAATGTTCATATATCAATAATAAACTATCATTGATGGTGAAAAAAGAAACAAGATATAAATGAAATATGAAATTTAAAGGCTTTATGAAAAGGGATCTTACCTCAAATTATGATGAACCTCTGGTAACTGATGAAATAACTAGACTGCAACTCAACTGCTTCTAAGGGAAGATAGATCCAACCTCAAAGAACCCTAATAGTGAAAACCTCTAGAAATAGAGCAACCCTAGCCATGAAAATCAGCCAATGTGGCATCTATAGATATATAGAAGATGAAAATGGGAAGAAATAAAAGTTGTATAATGAGAGGTTACCTGAGGGTCTGCACGTGCTAGAGAGGAGTGCACCAGAGCAGACACAGTTTTAAGAGAGGAGGTTAGCCAATAGGGAGGTCACACTGGATATGTGAATGCATTAGAGATAGTTCATGCCTGGGAGGGGTGTGTGTTGGAGAGGGGTCATGCCAGAGAGTGATGGGCACCAGCAAGGGGTCACATCAGAGAGGGAGGTTTCTCAAGATGTGGGGGTCTCCAGAGTAGAGGTTGTGCACCTGGGAGGTCGTGCAATAGAGGTGAGGGAGGCTTAGTGCACTCTGATGAAATAGGAGGGAATGGGACTTGGAAAAAAATAATTCCCTAGAAATAAAACTAATACAACCGAATAATTTTAACAATTAGAATACTAATACCATAATAATAATAATAATCTAAAATAATTATAATAACAATGATAATAATAATAATTAATAACCTTATAAGTAAAAATATTATTATTAATAGCATTTTAAATAATTCAAATGATACTTATAATTTTAGTAATAATAATAAAAAATACAATTTTAATAATATTAGTATCACAACCTGCAATAGTAATATTTTTATGACAGTTAAAAAATAGCTTAATTTTATTTTAATTTCATTATCTCATTTTATATTATTTTATTTTATTTCTTTGGATTCTCAGAAACTGAGCAGTCCGCACATATCTCTAGCAACAATGTGTGAACCTTTTAGTGGATTCTATCTATTCAAGAGGTGGCCGCACGGGTACACACACTTACCACATGGTTTCTTCTAGCCATGTGGTGCTAGTGCCCCAGCCTCTAACCCACCAATAACTCCCAAACCTCAAACCTATCGCACCCAGATCCTGATAAATTGAACCATGATCCACTCCCAATCTAGAACCATATAAAAACAAAAACATGGGTTTGAAAATTCTACCAACCATAACACTTTCTTCCCCTGGATATCAATAAAAATATTGATACACAAAATAGAAACAGATACCCCTTTATTGTTCAAGGAGATTCTCAAAAAATGATAAATGTTGAGTTCAAAAAACAACACCCATGAGATAAAGGCTAACAAGATGAACTCGAGAGACCAAAACAGATTCCCATCTAAGTGCCACTGGCCCCAAAAATCATAGACACCTCATGTTTGTCAATCCAAAAAAAACATTCTCAATACTTAAACTATCATTAAAACATGTATTCCATAAAACATCATAAATTGGAACACAACCTTTCATCCAAAATAACCAAATGAATTCAAAACACTTCCGACAAAAACCACCATAAACATACATCAAAAACCCACTAGTAGCACACCCATATAAATATTACTAAAAGAGGAACATAGAATAAGTTAGTTCATCACAAGACCACCCACCACCAAACTTATTCTTGTAATGAAAATTCAACACTAACATGAGGAGGTCTGAACATCCTCTATACCATAAAAAATATTCTAACACCGAATTTGATGAGACCCATGATGGGTCTCCCCACCATAAGATCCAACAAAATTAAACGAACTCTATAAATTTCCTTGTTCGTATCAGAAATCCCCACCATAAGGGGAGGGGAGGAATGGGACCAAATAAGAGAGCATCAAAACCATTTCCAATAATATACCAACAACTTTACAATACCATAAGAACACAAACCATGCCACACTAAGGGAAAAAATTAAACCTTGGGATTTTTACACCGTTGGGGTCCTCCTGACTACGCACCAGCTTTACAAAAAGGCTTATGGATAGAGATATAATGTTTGAATAATTTCATTCCGTTTAGTTAGGTATTAGAAAACCATGAAATGAAAATTTAGATCAAAACATTACAAATCACCCATCCATTATAGGAAAGAATTTGGGTTTGAATCCTAGTAGAGGTAGGTGTGTGGGTGAATGGGATGGTGGATAATGATTTTAAATGATGGGTGTGCACATAGAACTGTTAAAGTGGTGTTTGGGGAATGATAGAGGGCCTTCATAACTCTATTGTAAGGGTGGGTGAAAATGTTAAAAATACTATGAGTTGTAGTTTTTTTTAAAATTAACATATACCCTCACTTTTAAAAAAATACATGAATAAAGGTGTATTTATCTGATAATTTTTAGTGATGATAAAAGGGAACCCCTTTTTATAGTCACATGATTATCAACACATTTTTTGGGATTAATTTAGACTTTATTAGTACTAATAAATAACTATTTTTTAGTATTTTGACCTCCTAGGAATTACTAATGTTTCACCCTTTTTTGTGTACATTTAAAATTTCATGCCATAATAATAATAATTATAATGATACTGTAGGAGAAATTTTTTTCTAAATATAATATTTCATGTTTACAAGGCATTTTACATATACCTATAATATTTCATGTTATAACGTTATAATATTTCATGTTAACATTGATTAAAATATTTCATGTTTTATTGTAACAATATCAGTTTAGTTTATGAAAAAATTAATTTTTCATGTTCAATTATAAAAAAAATTCATGATAATCACATTATCAAGTTTCAAAATAATTATTAGGGAATTAGTGGCCTCCTTAGAAGATCTCATGTGTCATCCTTTTCTATATTTATCATTGTATTTTCCTTTAATTGTTTTTAATTTAAATAAAAAAGGATCGCATGACAACATAATAATAATAATTAGGATATCTTATGTAAACTTGTTAAATGAATATAGAATTTCCTGTTTAAATGGAATTTTTGTAATAATTATAATATTTCATTTAATAATTTAACCCTGTTTTATATTAACAATAATTATAATATTTCATGGACTATTATAAAAATTACAGTTTAGGGTTGTAAATGATATAGAAATTTTTCAGGTTTATTAATTGTTATATTCGATGACAGTATCATTAGTTAATGTTATTTTTTACAGTAACTAAATATAAATATATAGTATGGGAATCATTGATTGTTATTTAAATTATTTTATATGAATATATGTGTACTATTGGCAGTGATCACACCAGAATTAGTGCACTAGATCCAATTAGAACACTATAGTTAATCATTTATAGGAAATGGCATTACTATGATGGGTGACCTCTTTGGAAGTACTCGAGTATCACCCTTTTTGTATAAAATTCAAATTTTCTGCTAGTATAATAACTATTATTATGATATTTTAAGTATTTTTATAATGAATATAATTTTTCTTTTTTTAAATAGAATTTTAGTAAAATATTGCATGATATAATTTAAAAATATTTCATATTGACAGTGATTAAAATATTTCTTGTTATATTGTAACCACTACAGTATATTTTTATAACAAAAAAAATAATTTTGAATGATCAATGATTATAGTTTTTCAAGATAATCACATTATCAAATATCAATATAATGAATATTGGATGGGCTTATGGTTCATTCATTTTTGGGTGGTGATGATGTGTGTCTGTGTCTTTGGGGGTTTAGGTATTTTTGGGTCACATTTTTGAGACAATGTTTTTGTTTTTCAGGGCTTTATGTTCCACATTTATGTTGTAGTTTTTTGTTTTTATATTTTCTTAAATAAATTTTTAGAATTCAGTTTGCTCGAGTCCTGGTAATTTAATGTATAAATGTTTCATTCGTAACCTCCTGGGAAGTGTTCGTGTTCCACCCTTTACTGTTTTTGTCAACGTATTTTCAAATTATACTTACATTTTAAATAATAATGGAGTGAATGTTAGTATATTTATAATAATTATGATATAGTCTGTTAAATTTTTAAATGAATATACTATTTCATGTTTACGTATAATTTTTGTAATAATTATAATTCTTCATGTTGTAATGTTACACAATTAAATTTTGAAAATGATTATAATATTTCATGATGCATTTTAAAAAATACGGTTTAGGGTTATAATAGAAATACTAATTTTTGTATGTCGAATAATTATAATATTGGACTGTAGTTTTCATTGAAAATTTTTATTTCATAGTTGTAGTATAGAAATATATAGTATCAAAATCATTGATAATTCATTCAAATATTTATAAATAATATCTATGTATTGTTTGGTGCGATCACACCAGTAATAATGCACCATATCTCATTATAACTCTACAATTATGCATTCTAGCATGAGAGTAGTACTATGATGGGTGACCTTCTACAAAATACTCACGTTTCAAGATTTAATTGTGTACATTTCAAATTTCTTGCTTTTATAATAATGATTATTATGAAATTGTATGTAATTTTTTTACCGAATATAATATTTCTTGATTTAATATAATTTTCGTAATAATAATAACATTTTATTTTAAATGTCACAATATTTCATGTTAGCAATTATCTAAATATTTCAGGTTATATTGTAAAAAATACAATTTAGTATAATAATAAAATATTTTTTCATGTTCAATAATATTAATTTTTCCCAATTATCACATTATAGAATTTTATAATAATTAATGTTGCATGGGTGACCTTTTAGGAAGTGCTCTTGTTTCATTGTTTTCTGTTATTTTGATTGTATTTTACAAAAACAATTACAATTTATATAACAAAGGATCATATTCAAGTATAACCATAATAATTATGATATTGTAGGTAAATATTTTAAATGAATATAATATTTCATATTTACATAGGTTTTAGGAAATAATTATAATATTTTATGTCATATTGTTTTCATATTAAATGATAAAAAAAATTATAATATTTCATGATGTATTGTAACAACAACATCTTACAATTATAATAGAAATAATATATTTTCATGTTGAATACTTTTAATATTGGATGATAGTTTCATTAGTTAATATTATTTTTTATATGAATTTAATATTAATATATAGTATGAAAATAATTGAATGTTATTTGAAATATTTAGAATGAATGTTTATAAACTATTGGCTGGCATCACATCATAATTAATGCACCAGATCCTGACAAATTTTTTCAATTAATCATTCTTGGGAGAGAGTAGTACTATAATGGGTTACCTCCTAGGAAGTACTCATGTCGCTCCCTTTCTTGGGTATATTTCAAATATCATTCCATTTTAATAATGATTATAATGATATTGTACATAAAATTTTTACTAAATATAATATTTCATGATTACATAGAATTTTATTAATAATTAAAATATTTCATGTTATAATATATCAATATTTCATGCTAATAATGATTAAAATAATTCATGTTTTATTGTAACAACTACAGTTTAGTGTTATATAAAAAAAATATAAACTTTTCATCATCAATAATTATAAATTTTCAAAATAATCCCAATATCAAATTTCAAAATAATGAGTGTTGCACATGTGACCTCCTAGGATGTGCTCTTGTATCAACCTTTTCTTTTTGTCCCATTGTATTTTCAAAATAAGATTACATTTTTCAATAACAAATAAGTGCATGTCAGTATGACAATATATATTATGATATTGTACATAAAATTTTATATGAAAATAATATTTCATGATTTCATTGATTTTTTTAATAATTATAATATTGAATATCATAATGTTAATATATTTCGATTTAATAATAATTGAAATATTTCATGACGTATATTAACAACTATAGTTAAGGTTTATAATTGAATTAATAATTTTTCCAGATGAATAATATTAATATTCTACGATAGTTTCATCAGTTAATGTTATTTTTTATTCCAATTAAATTGAAAAATATAGTATCAAAATCATTAATAGTTCATTCATTTTTCAAAACAATGTCAGTGTATTGATGGGTGCGTTCAAATGGGCATTAAATTCCCATATAACATTTGAAATCTATAGTTGATCGTGTTTTGGAGAGATTAGTACTAGGATGAGTGACCTCCATGGAAGTACTCATGTTTCACACTTTGTTGGTGTATATTTAAAAATTCAGGCTTTTATAGTAACGATAATTATGAAAATGTTTGTAAACATTTTTACTAAATACAATATTTAATGATTTCATAACATTTTAGTAATAATTATAATATCTCATTTTATAATGTAATGATATTTCATATTAAAACGATTAAAATATTGCATGTTAAATTCTATGAAAATAGGTTTAGTATGGTAAAAAATAATTTTCCAAGTTCAATAACTATAATTTTTCAAGATAATCCCATTATCAAATTTTATAATAATTAATGCGACATGGGTGACCCCCTCTAAAGTTCTCTTGTTTCACCATTTTCTACTTTTCTAATTGTATTTTCAAAGAAAATTAAATTATAAAAAAAAGATCACATGTTAGTATAACAATAATAATTATGATATTTTACGCAAACTTTTTAAATGTATAAAATATTTTATGTTTAGATGGAATTTTTAGATAATTAAATTATTTCATGTCATAGTTTTACCTAATTTTATGTTAAAAATAATTATTATATTTCATAATATATTGTAACAACTACAGTTTGTGGTTATTATAGAAATAATAATATTTCATGTTGAATAATTATAATATTGGATAATTGTTTCATAACTTCAAGTATTTATTTAATGTAATTAAATAGTAGTATATTGTATGAGAATCATTAATATTTATTTCAAATATTTTAATAGAGTTTCTGTGCACTATTGGGTGCGATCACATAAGTATTAATGCACCAGATTCCATTAGAACTCTATAGTTAATTGTTCTTGGGAGAAATTAGTAGTATGCGAGGTGTCCTCATAGGAATTACAATTATTGCAACCTTTTTTGTGTACATTTCAAATTTCATTATATTATAATATCAATTATTATGATTCTTTATGTAATATTTTTAAAAGAATTTAATATTTCATAATTTCAAAACATTATACAAACTATTATAAAATTATATTTTATATTGTAATAATATTTTATGTTAATAATGAAAAAATTATTACACGTTTTCTGTAAATACTATGGTTTATTGTTATAAAAAAATAAAATACCATGTTCAATAATTTTAATTTTCCCAGATAATCACATTATTAAATTTTATAACAATTAATGATTTATGGGTGACAACCTCAAAATTTCACTTGTTTCTCCATTTTCTCTTTTTCACATTGTATATTCCAAATAATATTACATTTTGAATAACATAGGATTGCATATCAGTATAAAAATAATAATTTTGATATTTTTCGTAATCATTTTAATGGAATATAATATTTTTCATTTATGTATATTTTTTTAATAATTATTACATTACATGTCAAAATGTTTCCATATTTTACGTTAACAATAACTATAATTTTTGATGATGTATTGTAATGACTACCTTTTGGGGTTATAACAGAAATATTAATATTTTATTTGGAATAATTATAAAATAAGATGAGATTTTCATCAGTTAATGTTATTTTTTTCATCAATTTAATAGAATTATATATTATTAGAATTATTAATAGATCCTTAAAATACATAAAAAATATTTTTTTTGTACTGTTGTGTGTGATTACACCAGTATTAATGCACTGGATCCCATTAGAACTCTACAGTTATTAATGCTTTGGGTGAGAGTAGTACTAGATTGCATGATCTCCTGGGAAGTACTTGTCTTATGTCCATTTTTTAAATTACACCATTTTTTTCTGTACATTTAAAATTTTATGTGAGTATAATGATGATTATTATGATATTGTACATAAATATTTTTTACTGAATATAATATTTCATGATTACATAGTATATCTATATTAATTATAATATTTGAGGTTTTAATGTAACAATAAATCTAGTTAGAAATGATTAAAATATTGCATGTTATATTATCACACCTACGGTTTAATGTTATAAAATAATGTATGTCTACTATTGGGTGCGATAACAGCCGTAGTAGTTCACTAGATCCCATTAGAACAATGTAGTTAAACATTCTTGATAGAGAGTAGTACTAGATTGGGTGACAATACCACAAAACGAGATTTCACATCGCCACCCATTAACATGGATAAAATAATCTCTGATAAAGGGTACATTTAATAGTGCTAAAATAGTTTTTTTTAAATTACCCATATATCATGGATTTTTTAGCCCTAATAAATGTAACTCTATTATTAGTCCCTCTAATGGTACCCCCTTCATCATTGTTTTTTTTGTAGTGTGGAAAAAGACCATCCAATTTTAGTGATTTGTTACTAAAGATGGTAAAGTTTATATTTCAAACAAATTATTAAAAATAATATATATATATATATAAATAAATTTATATTGATATAAATATCTAGTATATTTTTTAAAATATGTTTTAGATAAAACAAAATCGTAATTTACACATAATATACAAAATAATTAGTGGAAATAGATTATAAAATAATTAACTATTTTATTAAATTAAAAATTTGAGGATTATTATCAATTAATAATCATTTATTACAATTTATAATACAAAAAAATATAAAATTTTTTAAAATATTGAAAATATGATGAAAACGTAATTTAAACATCAAACAACCATAACTTTTAATTTGGAATTCTATTTATGCATTACCACATATGAATTTGAATCATGTGAAAATATCTATAACATATAGGTTCTCAGAGAGAGGTATACAATATTTTTTCAGTTTTTGAACACCAGAAAAGAGAATAAATCCTTTAAAACAATGTTTTTTTTCGTTGACCCTAATTTCATAACATTCAAACGACTATTACTTCTGATCTCGGTGTTTTTTATAAATTCACCACAAATCGTAATGAATATTATCTGATGATATTTGATTTGACTAGATATTAATCTGAAATATACTTCAAGATCAGAATTTATGATTGTTTCAAGTTTTTAGGGGTTTTAGTGTTTTAAGAGTTTCATACAACTTTTCTGTGTTTTAAGGGTTTTAATATTTAATATCAATTTAAATTTATTTACATATATATATATATATTACGTTATTATATTTGTAAATAAATATAAATATATGTATAATTATACTTACAGATGCACATATAATATATATATATATATGTCTATGTGTGTGTGATGTATATAAGTATGTATTTATTAATTTATTATTTATATACATAGACACAACATAATTTATAAATGCATTTAACACTTATCTAATAAGTATATAATAATATACGAATAAATATATAGATAAAAAATATAATTATATATATATATATATTAATATACAAATAAATAGTTATATATTAATATAACTAAATACACACATATATATTAATATAATTATATATTAATGGAATTACATATTGATGTAATTATATATTAATATAAGTATATATTAAAATACAAACAAATATATCTATATATATATATAGGAAAATATATGTATCCCTAAATGGATAAAAAACAAGATATATGGGTGGTAATGGTGTAGGGGCATAATGGAGAGATGTTGGGCTTGAATCCAAATGGAGGCATGTGTGTGTGTGACTAAAGGGATTGGAAGATAGTGTAGTCAATGTGTGGGGGAGGGGGTGTGTTCCCTGCGTTGTTAAAGGGCTGGTTGGGGTGTACTAGTGGGGCATCATAGAGCAATCGGTAGGGGGTCAAGAGTTATAAAAAAACCCTATGACATTATGATTTATTATATTTTTTTAACATTAATAATCACTACATTATGTATTGATAAAATGGGAAACTTTTAATATCATCTTGAATGTCAAAAGTTTTTTAGTACTGCTAAAGGAATTTTTATCAGTGATAAAACATTGTTTTATAGTCGTGTGACCTTCTGGGAATTACTCATGTTTCACCCTTTATTTGTGTATTTTTTCAAATTTTAATCCAATCTAATAATTATTATTATAATATTACACATTAATTTTTTTATAAATATAATATTTCCTGATTACATAGCATTTTACTAATAATTATAATATTTCATGTTATAATGTAATAATATTTCATTATAACAATGATTAAAATATTGCATTTTTTATAGTAAGAACTACTGTTTTGTGCTATAACAAAATTAATAATTTTTCAAGTTCAATTATTAGAATTTTTAGGATAATCTCATTATAGAATTTCATATTAATGAATGTTTCATGTGTGACCTCTTTGGAAGTTCTCATTTTTCACCCTTTTCATATTATCTCATTATATATTCAATTTTGTTTCATTTTAAATAATAATGGATTGCATGTCGGTATAAAAATAAAAATGATGATATTGTAATTAATATTTTAAATTTATATAACATATCATGTTTACCTAGAATTTTTATAATAATTCTAATACTACATGTCATAATGTTTCAAAATATCATGTTAAAAAAATTTCTAATATTTCATGACATATTTTAACAACTATATATTACGGTAATAAAATAAATAATAATTTTTCATGTTGAATAATTATAATATTGGATGCTAGTTTTATTGGATAAAGTTACATTCTTATAAAAATTAAATAAAAATATATACTATGAGAATCATTGTTATATCTTTCAAAAACTGTAAAAAAACATGTATGTATACTACTAGGTGTGATCACACCATTATTAATGCACCAGATCCCATTATAACTAGTAGTTATGCGTGATTGGCTTTGAGTAGTACATGGATGGGTGACCTCCTGGGAAGTGCTAAGGTTGCACCTTTTTTGTGGGCATTTCAAATTTCATGCTAGTATAATAATGTTTATTTACAAAATATTTTTTTCTGAATATAATATTTATTAATTAAATATAATTTTAGTAATAATTATAATATTTCATCGTATAACGTGAAAATATTTAATGTTAATAATATGGCAGAGAAATGAGATCTGTGGTGGGATGAGGAGTATGTTTTAGGAAGGATTCTAGTGGTAATAATGATGGATAGTGATTTTTCAGTTTTCATTGGGAAGGTTTCGACTTGATATGGTGGAAATTTCTCCACATCGCTCAAAATTAGGGATGTGGGAGAGGACATTGGCATGGTTGGTGAGGATTAAAACCACATGATGTGGGGTACACATGTGATTTTGGGATGCTACAGGCTGGCATCGGTGAGATTCAGGCTGAAAAAATATTTGGATGTGATGTTCGAGCTATCCTCGAGTGCCTACTCTCAGGAGGATGGGTGCACATCCTATTTAGGGTTCAAATATGTGGTAGTTTGATAGATGGTGTTTATTTTTGTGTGGAAATACTTGAAAAAATGAGCACAATACAAACAGTAGACCTATTGTATTTGTTTTGTATGCGTTGTGGACTGGGTTTGGTAGTTATTATTGTGTATTTTATATGCAGATGGACTGCAATGGGGAATTTTTGAGTCTATTTATTCTTTTATGGCTATTGATTTTGTGTATGTTGGTGAGTACTGGGAATGGTAAACTCTAGTTAATTACTCATGTTCGACCATTTTTTTGTCTAAATTATAAATTTCATGACAGTATAATAAATGTTATTTTGATATTGTACATAATTTTATTTAATAAAAATAAATTTTCTTGATTACATAGAATTTTATTAATAATTATAATATTTCATGTTATTATGTAATAATATTTCATGTTAATAATTCTGTGGGTCCACAAGACCTATGTTGGGATGAGGCTTGGTATGTGGGATTTATACTGGGGGGACAATGATGGATCATAATTTTCGAGTCATACTTGTGATGGGTTTACTGGAAATGATGGAAGGATTTTCAGGCAGCTCAATGCAAGGGATGTGAGCGAGGTTATCGATGTGGGTGGAGGCAGTGAAGACCTTGGGATGTGGGATATCAGTTGAGAAGTGCGGAACACACATGACGTTGGGATGATAAAGGCTAGAATTTATGAGATTTGGGCTAACATAATCATTCGATGCGATGTGTGGTCTATCATTAGGTGACTACTGTCTGGTGGTTGGGTGGGAGAAATATTTTGGGTGGAAATATATGCGCATTTTTGTAGCTGGTGTGGACATTTTTTAGGGGAAATTAGGCAGTTTCAGCATGATATATGATGTACACCTACTCGCATTGTTTTGTAGGTGAAGTGGAATAGGTTTCATTGTTATTAATGTGTATTTTATATAACGTAGACTACAATGGGGCTTTGTTGAGCCCATTTCTCATTCAGTGGCAACTAATTTTGTGTTTTGGGGTCAGTACCACAAATATTGTTGTTTTTTTTAAATTTTATTTTCCTTGATAAATTTTATAACTTGGAATTCTTGGATCCTAGAAAAAAAATTTATTGTCATACTATTACAACTATTGTCCATGTTATAAAAAAAGAAATAATTTTTCATGTGGAACAATTATAAATTTTCAAGATAATCACGTCATCGAATTTCTTAAAAATGAATGTTTCATGGGTGACCATCATGAATGTTCATGTGTTTCGAACTTTTCAGTTTTTCTCGTTGTATTTTCCAAAAAAATAAATTTTAAATAACAATGTATCACATGTTAGAATAATTATAATAATAATAATACACAAAAAAAATTTAAAATGTATATAACATGTCATGTTTACATGAAATTTTTGTAACAATTAAAATATTACACGTCATCATGTTTCCAAATTTCATGTTAACATTAATTATTATATTTCATGATGTATTGTCCCAACTATAGTTTAGGGACACAATACAAATAATAATTTTTCATGTAGAATTTTTTTAATATTTGCTGAATTTTTTCTCAATTTAATTTATTTTTGGTAGAAATTAAATAGCAATATACTTTATAATAATCATTTATAGTTCTCTAGAATATTTAAAAATAATGATTGTGTACTATTGAGGGTGATAACACCAGCATTAATGCACCAAATCCAATTATAAATTTGCAGTTAAGAATGCATGGGTGACATTAGTTGTACGAGAGGTGACTACTTATGAATTAATCACGTGGCACCCTTTTGTGTTCCTTTCAATTTCATTCTAGTATAATAACCATTATAACTATATTGTAGGTAAAAGGTTTTACTGAATATAATATATCTTGATTATATAAAATTTAGTAATAATTATAATATTTAATGTTATAATGTAACAATATTTCATGTTAAAAACGACTAAAATATTGCATGTTATATTATAACAACTATGGTTTAGTGAATAAAACAATTAAATTTCCATGTTCATTACTTATAATTTTTCAAGATTATCACCTTATCGAATTTCATAAAAATGAATGTTACATGGGTGGCATGTTGTGATGTTCTCTTGTTTCCCCATTTTTTGTTTTTATCGTTGTATTTTCCAAAAAATTACATTTTAAATAAAAAATGATCACATGTCTGTATAGCTATAATAACTATGACATAGTACATAAACAATTTAATTAATATAATATTACATGTTTACATCGATTTATTGTAATGATTATAATATTAAAATTCATAATGTTACCATATTTCATGATAACAATACTTATAATATTTCATGATGTATTTTAACAGCTAGGGTTTAGGGTAATAATAGAAATAATAATTTTTCATGTTTAAAAATTATAATATCAGATGATAGTTTCATCAAAAAATATTATTTTTTAACATAAATAAAATAGAAATATATTGTATTAGAATCATTGATATTTCATTAAAATATTTTAAGGGAATGTACGTGTGATCTTGGGTGCGATCACACTAGAATAAATGCACCAGATCCCATTAGAACTCTGCATTTAGGTGTTCTTGGGTTGGAGTTGTACTAGGATGGGTGACCTCCTAAGAAGTACTCTCATTGCAAACTTGTTTTTTCTAAATTTTAATTTTCATGCCAGTATTATAATGATTACTATTAAATTTTCTGTTAATTTTTTTATTGAATATAATATTTCATTATTAAATACATTTTATAAATAGTTATAATATTTCTTATTATATGGTATGTATATATTTTATATTAACAAGGATTAAAATGTTTCATGGTATATTGTCCCAACTAGGGTTCATTGTTATAACAAAAAATAATAATATGGTATGTTCAATAATTATAATTTTTCAATATAGTAAAATTAAAAAAATTTAATAATAATGATTTCCTCAAGGGTGACCACATGGGAAGTGCTTCGGTTTAACCATTTTTTGTTTTTCTTATTGTTTTTTCCAAAAAAAATTACATTTTAATTGAAAAATGATCGCATATCAGTATAAAAAAAATTATGATATTGTACATAAAATTTTAAATGAATATAATGTTTCATTATTACATCGAATTCTAGTAATGATTAAACTATTTCATGTCATAATGTTTCCATATTTCATATTAACAATATTTATAATAGATGATGATGTATTGTAATAACTTCTGTTTTCGGTTATAATATAAAAATTAATTTTCATGGTTAATAATTATAATGATGGATGATATTATTATCAATTAATCATATTAATTATATCAATTAAATAGATATATATAGCATCAAAATCATTGATAATTAATACAAATATTTTACAAAATTTCTATGCACTGTTGGGTGGGATCACACCAGCATTAATGCACCATATCCCATTAGAACTTTGGACATAATAGTGGTTGGATGAGAGTAGTACTATGATGGGTAACCTGCTTGGATGTTCTCAGGTTTAACCCTTTTCATTATAAATTTCAAAATTAATGCATGAATAAAAAATATTATCATGTTATTTAAGTTAATAATTTTTATTGAATAAAATATTTCTTAATTAAATATAATTTTATTAATAATTATAATATTCAATTTTATAATTTATCAATATTTCAAGCATATAATGATTAAAATGTTGCATGTTATATTATAACAACAACGGTATAGTGTAATAAAAAATATTAAATTATCATGTTCAATAATTATAATTTTTCAAGATAATCTAATTATATAAATTCATAATAATTAATTTTTTTATGGGTGACCTCATGGGAAGTGATCATGCATCACCATTATCTGTTTTTCTCATTTTAATTTCCAAAACAATTACATTTTTAATAAAAATGGGTCACATGGCAGTATAATAACAATAATTATGATATTTTATGTAAAATTTTTAAATGAATAAAATATTTTATGTTTACATAGATTTTTTGTAATAATTATAATATTTCTTGTCACAGTGTAACTATATTTCATAATAACAATAATTATAATATTTAATGATGTATTGTAATAAATATGTTTTAGTTATATAGTAGAAATTCTAATTTTTCATGTTGAATAATTATAATATTGGATGATAGTTTCATTATATAATTTAATCGGTTGACAGTCTCATTAGTTAAAGAATGTATGCATACTCGTGTTGCACCCTTTTCTGGGTACATTTCAAATTTCATGCCATTAAAATAATGATTATAATGATATTGTACGTAATTTTTTTTACAGAATATAATATTTTTTGATTTCATATAATTTTAGTAAAAATTATAATAATTCATGTTATAATGTAACAATATTTCATGTTATCAATGATTTAAATATTGACTGTCATATTGTAAAAAATACGGTTTATAGTTATAAATAAATAAATTTTCATGTTCAATAATTTTAAATTTTCTAGATGATCACATTATTGAATTTCATAAGAATGAATTTTTCATGGGGGACCTCCTAGGAAGTGATTGTGTATCACCGATTTCAATATTTTGCAATGTATTTTCCAAAAAAAATAAATTTTAAATAACAAAAGATTGCATGTGAGTTCAACAATAATAATTTCGATATTGTATATAAATTTTTTTTAATAATATAATATTTCATGTTTATATTTAATTTCTATAATAATTATTATATTTCATAAAATAATGTTACCATATTTCATGATAATAATAATTTTAATATTTCATGATCTATTATAACATCTAATGTTTAGGGATATAATCGAAATACTAAAGTTTCTTGATGAATGATTATAATATTTGATGATAGTTTCATAAGTTGAAGTTATTTTTTACAGTAATTAAATAAAAATACATAAAATATGAATCATTAATAGTTCTTTGAAATATTTTAAAGAATGTATGTATTTTTTTGGGAGTGATCACAACAAAATTAATTCAACAGATCCCATTAGAACATTGCAGTTAAGAGTACATTGATGAGTATAGTACTAGGAAAGGTGACATCTTGGGATGTACTTGTATTGCACACTATTTTTGGGTACCATTCAAATTTCATGCCATCATAATAACAATTAATATGATATCATATGAAATTTTTTTATTTAATATATTATTTATTGTTTACATAAAATTTTCTTAAATATTATAATATTTAATGTTATAATTTAACAATATTTCATGTTTACAATGATTGAAATATTTAATGTTATATTTAACAAATAAATTCAGTGTAATAATAGAAAAATATTTTTTATTGTTAAATAATTATAATTTTTCCAAATAGTTAGATTATCAAATTTCATAAGGAGTGTTTAATGGGTGACCTCTTAGGATGGGCTCAAGATTCACCATTTTCTATTATTCACAATGTATTTTCTAGAAAACATAATTCATTTTAAATTAAAAAGGATCTCATTGAATTTTTTAAAAAGGGTGGAGGAATTGATTGATTTATTGGAAATAAGCAAAAAATTCCTACAAACCATATTCAGAATGGAAATAAAAAGAAATAAACCCAAATCATAAAATCTAGCTACATAACATTTTCTGAAATCTTTCACTGTATTTTTTTTCTTACACTAGAATTATATCACATTCAACAATTTTTCTTGCCCATATAATTACCCAAACTCTAGATCTCCATCAACATGGACGAAAATATTTAATCCTTTCATATTGGGTCTCTCCATCAGTGTTGTCAGCGTTAGAGAAAGCCTCTTCTTCATCATTGTTTTTTCCAATGTGAGTCCCTTGATGTCTTCATCCTCTCATCCTATATTGATACAATTAGAAAAATATATCCCTGATGATTAGTATCATTATTTGGATACTCAATCACTTTTTGAGGATCACCTCAACACCTTATCTTCTTATAGGAAACATGATGGAAGCCCCAATTATCCATTCTATGTTTGTATGAAGTAGTACAAATTTTAGAACTGAGGGGTGAATTAAATTTTATTTTATTCCCTTTTGGATACTTTAAGAATCCATTCTTGGATAATGAATATGATGATCAACCTCTTGCTTTATTTATTTATCATTTTAATGTCAGTATAACATTAAGAATTCTAATATTGTACGTTACTTTTAAAAAAATTATAATAAATCATGTCTATATATATATTTTCTAATAGTTATAATATTTCATGTCCTATGGTTACCAAATTCAATGTTAATAATAATAATAATATTTAATGACATATTATAACAACTACGATTTGGGTTATAATAGAAATAATTATTTTCCACATTTTATAATTATAATATTGGATTATTGTTTCATCAGTTAAGGTTATTGTTTTACATCAATTAAATAGAAAAATATATTATCTATATCGTTTATATATTTTTAAATTTTTCAAAAATAATGTCTTCTTAATTATAAGTGTGATCACGCCAGCATTAATGCCCCAGATCCCATTAGAACACTACAGATAAGCGTTCTTGGGTGAAATTAGTACTAGGATGGGTTTCCTCCTCAGAAGTACTTGTGTTGCTCCTTTTTTTTGGAAAATTTCAAATTTCATGCCAGTTAAATAATGATTATTATAATATTGTACATAAACATTCATACAGGATATAATATTTCATGATTTCATAGCATATTAGTAATAATAATAATAATAACTCATGTTATATTGTACGAATATTTCATGTAATCTATGATTAAAATATTACAGGTTATATTATAACAAAAATAGTTTATTAATATATAATAATAATTTTTCCAACTTAAAAAATATAAAATTTCAAAACAATCAAATTATCAAATTTCATAATGAAGAATATGTCCTCAGTGACCTCTAGGTAAGTTCTAATGTTTTACACTTTTCAATATTTCTCACTATATTTTCCTAAAAATTAAATTATAAATAACACAGGTTCGCATGTTAGTATAACAATACTAATTATGATATTTCATGCAAACATTTTAAATGAATGTAATATTTCATGTTTACATTGAATTTTTTGAATAATTATAATATTTCATGTCATGGTGTTACGATATTTCATGTTATCAATAATTATAAATTTCCATGATGTATTGTAACAACTACGGTTTTTGATTATAATAGAAATAATATATTGTCATGTTTTATACTTATAAAATTGGATTATAGTTTCATCCATCCATCCAACGGCCCAAAGGACTTCAAATATTTCTATTATTGATAAATCCCCCTTTTATGGGCAGAAGGGGGGAGAATCCAAATGACTACATAGATATAGGAAAATCATGCCTAAAGGAAAAAAGAGTGAAAACAAAACTGAAAAACCAGATCAGACCCTTCCTTAGTAAAAAATAAGTTGAAGCACTCCAAAATTGTGATGGAAATAAGCTAGCAAGTGTCGTTTGCTAAAGAATAAGCCTGATCTTGTAACTTTCTTCATTCCCTCTCAAACAACCAAATCTAAAAACCACTACAACGATGAGATGAATGCTCTAAATTCTCCTCGGGGCCAGTTCCAAGTGATCGAGTCCAGCTGCACTAGCTTCCCAACTCCAGGATAAAAAAAAGATTCCACCAAAAGCATCAATTGTAGCAGCCATCAAAACCGAGATCCCAAAATCACCCAAATCCAAAATAGTAGAAGAAAATAAAAGACAAACCAATGGATAGAGCCAAATAGAACTCTCCCAAACAAATCAATGCTGGAACCAAAATAAGAAGAGCCTCATCTCAACTTCAAGACATCATTCGAATACATTGGAAGCAACCCACAATGGAAGAAAAACCAAGGAGAATAGAGCCCAAATATACGTCACCCAGGACATGAAGATCCAACACCACGTCAATGGATTATCGTCGATGAGGGGTGTCGAGCAGGACTACGTAGACAACGCCTCATTTGGCTGGAGCCGAATAGAACCTAACCTGGAAAGAACCCCATCCGACTTCCAGATCAGGAAAGCCATAGGATTCAGAAGGAACCATTATGGGAGATGGGGGCCCCTCCAGAAACACCACCACCGCAGGGACACCACTAGAGAACCAAAATAAAAATAAGTGAAGAAAAATAGAACCCTCCCTCTCCTAATCACATCAGAGACGTTTCCGAGCCACACCGGAACACACCTGAAGACGAAGGACAACCGAGACCATATCCAGAGTCTATAATCCATCACCAATACATGATGATGCACTAGACCTCAAAACCATAAATATCTCCATGTGATGCCGAGCTAAAAACCAAACACCAGAAACCAAGATCCGAACCACCAGGGGTTGTCGCGTTGAAATCTTTACCATGCCGCAACCATATCGCGAACCTAAAATAGCCGAGGACCGCACCAATGCCTAGTTGAGATCTTGAGTGATGGCGCCAAGGCAAAAAGATGCTCCGGCGGGGGAAGGGTATGAGAATGGAGCTGAAACCCTAGACGCATGGGAGGGAGGGGGGAGACTTTTCTCAAATGTTCATTTCCAACCTTATAGTGTCATGGGTTATTGTTATTTTTTAATGTTATTAAATAGAAGTATATAGTGTGGGATTCATTTATAGTTCGTTAAAATGGATAAGAAGAATGTTTGAGTACTATTGGATATGATAAAACCATCATAAATGAACGGGATCCCATTATAACTCTACAATAAAGCATTCTTTGGGGAGAGTAGTACTAGGATAAAAGACCTCCTAAGAAGTACATGTGTTGAACCCTTTTTGTGTGTGTACATTTCATATATCTTGCAAGTATAATTACAATTATTATGATGTTGTGAGTAATTGTTTTTAAAGAATTTAGTATTTCTAAAATACATTGAATTTTAGTAACAAATATAATATTTCATGTTATCATGTAATAATCTTTCACAATAAAAATTATTAAAATGTTTCATGTTAATTTGTAACAACTATGGTATAGTGATATAAATAAATATATTTAATGTTTAATAATTGTAATTTCTCAAGATAATCATATTATAAAAATTCATAATAATGAATGTTATACAGGTGACCTCCTAGGAATTGATCATATCTCGACCTTTTATCTTTTTATCATTGTAATTTATGAATAAAATTAATTTTAATTAAAAATCGATCGCAAGTATGTATAACAAATAAAATATTTAAATTCTTCGTTTTCTTTTTAAATGAATATAATAATTATTGTTTAAATAGATTTTTTTTAATAATTATAATACATATTTTCATAATGTTTCATATTTCATGTTAAAAATAATTATAATATTTCACGACGTATTGTAAAAACTACAGTTTATGGTAATAATATAAATAATAATATATCATGTTGAATAATTATAATATTGGGTGACAGTTTCATTTGTTAATATTATTTTTTAATAGTTATTAAATAGAAATATATAGTATTATTATCATAAATAGTTTTTTAAAATATGAATAAATAATTTCTATTTACTATTAGATATGATAACACCAATATTAATTCACCAAATCCCATTAGAACTCTGTAGTTAAGCATGCATGGATGAGAGTAGTACTGGGATGGGTGATCTTCTATGAAGTACTCATGTTACACCATTTTTTTATGTTGCACCCTTTTTTGGGTTTAATTCAAATTTTACAAAAATATAATAATAATTATTATGATATATTACGTAAACCGATTTACTAAATATAATATTTATTAATTAACAATCATTTTTGTAACAATTATATTATTTAATGTTATAATGTAACAATATTTTATGTGAACAATGATTAAAATATTTCATGTTATATTTTCAGAACTATGTTTTAGTGTTATAACAAAAAAATAAATTTTCTTCTTCAATAATAATAATTTTTAAAGATAATCACATTATCAAATTTCAAAATAATGAATGTGGTAAGGGTGACATCATCATAAGTTCTCTTGTTTGAACCTTTTCTATTTTGATTATTGTTATTTCAAAAACTAATTATAATTTTAATAACAAAGGATCAAATGTCATAATAACTATAATAATTATGACTTTTAGGTAAACATTTTAAATTAATATTATATTTCATGATTCTAAATAATTTTTATAATTATTACGATATTTTATGTTATAATTTTTCTATATATCACATTAACAATAATTATAATATTTATGGACTTATTGTAACAACTACGATTTTGGGTTATAATAGAAATAATAAATTTTTGTTGTATTGAATACATTGGAAATGAAAAATTATAAATAAATGAAATTTTCATGTTTAATAAAATTATAAAGAAGGGAATATTCCATGTTAATTTTTTACACCCATCTTAGTAATACTCTCTCCCAATAATTTTTAATAACACAGTTCGAATGGGATATGGTGCATTAATGTTGGTGTGATAGCACCCAACAATACACATACATTATTTTTAAATATTTTAATGACCTATCAGTGATTCTCATAGTATATATTGTTATTTAATTACTATAAAAATATCTTCGACTGCTAAAACTATCATTCAATTTTAAAATTATTAAACAAAAAAAATTTAATATCAACTAAAACTTATGAAACTATCATCCAATATACTACTATATATTGCACCATTTTTGTACATTTCAAATTTCAGGCCAGTATAATAACAATTTTTATGATATTTTACATATTCTTTTTTACTGAATATAATTTTTATTTATTACATAGTACTTTATTAATAATTAAAATATTTGTTATAATTGTAATGTAACGAACCCTCCTGGTCCGTTACATTTTGAATCATTATTGTTAAAGCACCCTAGACCCATCGGTGAGTCATGAGGGTGATATTGTAAGTGGTAGGGTGTTACAGTGGTGTCACTCATCATTGTGTCCTCGATCAGTCTCAGTAATCGATTTCCCCTTGATCACTGTCATCAATATGTCTAACTCATCAGTCTGTCCTCGATCATTGTTTCACTGATTTGTGTCTCACTGATCTGTGCCATGGGGTGTTGGGGGTTTCAAACCCCAGATTATGGTAATTCTTATTTTAACGTTTAATGACACATTAAAGTGGTTTGAGTCCATTTTTGAAGACCATAAATGATGTTGTAGATCCACAGGAGTGGGGAGACCCTTGACTGGCCCTAACATTGTGTCACTGTTATGCGTTTTCCACAGTTTAAATGAAATCATATAACTCATAGTTGTTATCACCATATCTTTGATGTGAATTATTAAATAAAAAACAATTTCATCATGTCTAACTACCCAACTATGTGGATATGTCATGATCTGCCTTTAATGCCTTCCAAGATTTCATATCCAGTAACTCTAGGATTTGGCCTTTTATCACACGAAGGTTCTTTATTCTTATTGGATGGTCTTTTTTCTTTTCCATGGAGTATTTAGAGTTCTCTACATGAGGATAGTGGTGTGCCCATGATAGAGCCTATCCTCCCCACTCTTGGAGTTCTTTGTCTTCTTCCACAGTAAGTAGCGCATACCTAGTTCTTGGTGCAAGGAAGAAAACAACAATATTTGATCATCCATGTATGTTTTTTCCTTCATCTATCTTTAATGTGTATCATGAAAGGTGGGTCTGATAATGTTAAAATGGAGATGGATGAAACAAATCCATAAGGAATATTATAAATAGTTTTTAGATAACATTGGGGTGAGAATGATGATTTTGTTTCAATGTTATACGTTTTTTGTAATATTATTAATTGTATGGGATTTCTGTCACTAATAATTGTGGTGGTTGGTGGTCCTTTCTTGTGTAGTAATGATCCTATGTTTTTATTGGTAATCATGTGATTAAATGGATATAACATGTAAAATAGTTAATCACATAATCTAAATCGATTAAATGGATGCCCATTAACAATAATCTCTATAGGTTCACCCTGGATAAGCATACTAAAAGACGAAACTAAAGAAATGGTGTGTTTATATCTGAAAACACTCTTTCCTTGTTCTGTAGATGAGTATGGTTGTTCTACATGATGCTTGTGAGGTGACCATTATGGGGATGGGATCCCCTATTCTGCAGTTGTTAGTCAGTGTATTTGGGGTTTTGTGGGGCTATAGGTTGGGATTAGGTTTGGTTCTAGTACATCGAGTGATATCTCAAATCCATTTTGTTGTTGTCACTTTACATGAGAATTGGGTTTGAATGCTTATTTTTCTTCTTGGGTATTTTTTAATTCCATAGATTTTGTTTATTCTTGTTAGTTTCACAATAGGGATGATTTATTTAATTGGAAATTCTTGAATGTGATTAAAATAATAGTTTCAATGGGGATTTATTTTCTATGATGATTTTTGAATTGGTTGTGGATATTGTGCTTTTTAGGTATGAATACTAAAGAGGGTGTTTGGGTATGGGATGTTTTTAGAACCCATAGGTTGGAATTAGTGCTTGTTTAACTATATGTATATTTATTCCTTATTTTTCTTATTCCCACCCCACCCAAGTAGAAAACATCATGCCGAACTACCCCATTTCATGGGGGAGGGTGTTTTTTCCAACACTCCTATGAGTGACTGGTTATTTGCTCATTTTCTGCTCCCTTTCTCGAGTATCACAAAAAAAATAAGGCATACTGTGGTGGCTTGAGGTATATTATAGCCCTATATTATTCGAGAAGGGTAGTTGGGGTGAGTGTTTTACAAGGATTGGTGGCTTCAAGTACTCGTGTTGCACCATTTTATTGTGTACATTTCAAATTTTATGCCAAAATAATAATGATTAATATGATATTGTATGGGAATTTTTTTACTGAATATAGTTTTTCATAATTAAATGGAATTATAGAAATAATTATAACATTTAATTTTATAATGAAACAATATTTAAAGTTAACAGTGATTAAAATATTTCATGTTATATTATAAAAACTACGATTTAGTGTTATAAAAAATAATAATAATATTCCATTTTCATTAATCAAATAGTCTCAATATAATCACATTATTAAATATCCTAATAATGTGTATTTCATTGAAGACCTCTTGAAAATTTCTCACATTTCACTATTTTCAGTTTTTCTCATTGAATTTTCCAAAAACATTACATTTTAAATAACAAAGGATCACATGTTAGTATAATGATGAAAATTAAGATATTGTAAGTAAAAATTCTCAATGAATATATTATTTCATGTTTAGATAGAATTATTGTAACAATTATAATATTGAATTTCATAACATTACCATATTTCACGTTAACAATAATTATAATATTTCATGATGTATTTTAACAACTATTTTTAGGGTTATAATAGAAATAATAATTTTTCACATTGAATTATTATAACATTGGATGATAGTTTCATCAGTTAATGATACTTTTTATAGTAATTAAATAGAATTATATAGTATCAGAAACCCTGAATTCTCATTCAAATATCTAGAGAGAATGTCTGTGTAGTGTTTGATGTGATCACACTAGAATTAATGCACGAGATCCCATTAGAACATGGCAGTTATGTGTTCCTGAGTTAGAGTAATACTAGGATGGTTGACCCCCTATGGGATGTACTCGTGTAGTACCATTTTTTGCCATACATTTCAATTTTCATTCCAGTATAATATCAATTATTATGATTTTATATGTTTTTGTTTTTATTTAATATAATATTTCATGATTATATATCATTTTAGTTATAATTATATTATTTATTTTCATAATATTACAATATTTTAGGTTAAAAATGACAAAAACATTTCAGGATATATTGTATCAACAATAGTATAGTGTCATAACAAAATTAATATTTTTTCATCTTCATGAATTATAATTTTCCATTATAATCATATTAGTGAAGTTCATAATAATGAATTAATCAAGGGTGACCGCCATTGAAGTACCAAAGTTTTACACTTTTCAGTTTTTATCCTTGTGTTTTTCAAAAAAAATTACAATTTAAAATAGAAAGGATTACATGTTAGTATAATGAAAATAATTATGATATTGTATGTAAATATTTGAAATTAATATAATATATAATGTTTACATATATATTTATAAATAACTATAATATTTCATTTTACAATGTTACTATATTTCATGGTAACAATAATTATAATATTTAATTATGTTGTTTAATAAATATGGTTTTGTGTTATAATAGAAATAATAATTTTTCATCTCAAATAATTATAACATGGGATGATAGTTTCATGAGATGATGTTATTTATTACCATGATTATATAGAAATATATAGTATGATAATCTTTAATAGTTCTTCCAAAATGTAAAAAAATGTGTACTATTGTGTGCGATCACACAAGAATTAATGAACTTTATCTAACTATAACTCTATAATTAACAATTATTGGGAGATATTAGTAATAGGATGGGTAATAGATGGGACATTTTTTGGATTTTAAAATTTAAATATGTGATAAATTATTTTGAAATGAAAAAAGTGATATGCGAAATTAGATATGAAAAAAGAGATATGTGTGATTAGATATAAAAAAATTATGTTTCTTATTGTTGAGAGGGGTGGGGCATGCATCTATATATCTATGGGGATGTGATAAAGTGGAAAATGAGGGTAGAACATATGTATTTTCCAGGATATAAATAGGATTATGTTACTGCTTGTTGTAGTGCAAGAGAATAAATGAAAAATACAATTTCATGTGATGATTACAAGAAAATTGTCAATGACTACATACAAAGATAATCATAATGGACCCATGTATCTAATGTCTTTTTGTTGTAAAGATCAAGCAATGTGTCTTGATTGTGGTGATCGATAGTACATCAAAATGATATGATTATTTTGGTGGGTGAATTGTAAAAATGCCTTCTAGTGTGGTGTGGATATCCTTCAGGTGAGTTTGTCAGAATTTATACAGGTGAAAAAATACTATGGGTTCAGTGTAAAATTTTACTGAGTTATAAAAGCCCTTCGTGTAAATTATGTGGTGTTTTGAGACTATATACACTGTGACGTGGGGATCCGCCACAATAATCGGTATAAAGGGAGGTTCACATTTCATACCTCCGAAGATAAATATGTAACTATTGAGTCACATTGAGGAGTTCTTCATTGATTTGAAAAGATGAAAAATATAATTGGCATGATGAATCATGAAATTGTCAACAAGAATGATCTGATGAAGTTAATGATCTGACATAGGATTAGTTTATGTGACATGTCTGATAATGTCTGAGTTGATGATGGTGAATTCAATAATCATGATGGCATTGATGGTGGGGGTGATGGAGGGGTATTCAAATTTTAAATAAAGGTTGTTATTGTTGGGATATTAATTTTAAAAAAAACATTAATATGATAGTGAGAAAAAGGGATAAAATATTTTGTTACGAAAATGAAGTATGTGGGATTAGATATGAAAAAAGAGATATATGTGATTAGATATGGAAAACGTTATGTTTATTATCTTTGAGAGGGGTAGTGTACAACTCTGTATACATGAGGATGTGGTAAAGAGTCAACAGATGGAAGGTAAGAAGTAGTTTCCTTGAGATTATTGGGAAGAGTCTACCACAAGCGGTCTCAAGTGTGAAAAAATGATGAAGATAGCGATGTGCGACGATTGTAAGATAATTTTCAATTATGACATGAAAATAGTTTCATGATGGTGCCATGTATCGAAAGTCTACTAAATTGGTAAGTCAAGTGGCACGTCTCAATTGTGGTGATCAACAGTACATCAAAATGTTACATTCATGGGTCTGCATGTTTTGTAAAAATTTCATCATGTGTGGTGTGAAAATTATTCAGGTGAGTATATTAAAAATACTTCAGGTGTAAATATCCTTTGGGTGCTTTGTAAAATTCCTTCTGGTGATAAAAGGACATCAGATTAATTATTTGGTGTTATGGGCCTACTTACCTTGTGACATCGGGCTCCCCCAATAGTGACCTCTAGGGAAGTAATCAAGTTGTACCTTTTTTATGTTCATTTCAAATATCAGGCCAATTAATAACGATTAATATGATATTTTATGTAAATTGTTTTACTGAATATAATATTTATTGAATACATATCATTTTATTAATAATTATAATATTTCTTGTTATAATGTAACACCATATCATCTAAACAATGATTAAAATATTATAAGTTATATTGTAAAAACTATAGTTTAGTGTTATTAAAAATAAAATTTTTTATTATCAATATTTTTCATTTATCTAGAAAATCACATTATATAATTTCATAATAATGAATTTTTCATGGGTGACCTTATGGAAGTGGTCGTGATTCACCATTTTCTATTTCTCACATCGAATTTTCCAATAAAAAATACATTTTAAATAACAAAAGTTCGCATGTCATTATTAAAATAATAATTATGATATTGTATAGATAAATATTAAATGAATATTATATTTCATCATTACATAGAATTTCTTTATAAATTACAAAATTTAATTTGTTATTTTTACCATATTTCATGTTAATAATAATTGAAATATTTTATGACGTATTGTAACCACTACGGTTTAGGATTATAATAATAATAATAATTTTTCATGTTGAATAATTAAAATATTGCACCATAGTTTTACTAGTTAATGGTTTTTTACATCCATTAAATATAAATATATAGTTTATGAATTATTTTTAGTGCTTTAAAATTTCTAAAAATACCTTTTCTCTATTGATGGGTGCAATCAAACTGTCATTAATGCACTAGAACCCATTAGAAGTCTACAGTGTAGCATGTTTTGGCGAGAGTAGTACTAGGAGGCGTGACCTCCTTGGAAGTACTTGTATTGAACCCTTTTTAGGTACATTTAAAATATGATTATATAATAATAAGGATTATTATGATATTGTATGTAATCTTTTTTTGATGAATATAACATTTACTGATTATATAGGATTTTATTAATAATTATAACATTTCATGTTATAATGTGACAATATTTTCATTTTAACAATGACTAAAATATTTCTTGTTATATATTGACACATAATGTTTAATGTTATAACAAAAGATAATTATTTTTTAATGATTTATAAATATAATTTTGGATGATAATAAAAGTATCTAATTTCATAATAATGAATGGTGCATGGGTAACCTTCTGGGAAGTGCTCGTGTTTTAGCCTTTTCTATTATTCCCATTTTATTTTCCATAATAAATAACATATTAAATAATAAATTATCGCATGTATGTATAACAATAATAATTACGATATTGTATGCAACAATTTTAAATGAATATAATATTAAATTTTTTTATTGATTATAATATTAAATGCAATAATCTTACCATATTTCTTTTTAACAATAATTATAATATTTTAGGATGTTTTGTAACAACTACATATTAGGATTATAAAATAAATAATAATTTTTCACCTTTTAATTATTAAAATATTGGTGATAGTTTCATCAGATAAAGTTATTTTTCAACAAAAATTAAATAACTATATATAGTATGAGAATCATTCATAGTACTTTATAATATTTTTAAATAATGAATTTTAACTATACATTGCGATCACACTAGTATTAATGCTCCAGATCCCATTAGAACATTGTAGGTACACAAGCATGGGTGAGAGAAGTAATATAAAGGGTGACCTCCTATGAAGTACTCGCGCTTCACCCATTTATTGTGTACATTTGAAATTTGATACTAGCTTAATAACGATTATTAATTTGATATTTTACGTAAAAATTTTTTCTAAATATAATATTTCTGGATTACATAGAATTTTAGTAATAATTATAACATTTCATGTTATAATGAAAAAATATTTCATGTTAACAAGGATTAAAATAATGCTCATCATTTTATCACAACTACAGTTTAGAGTTATAAAAAAAATTATTTTTCAATGTTCAATAATTTTAATTTTTCAAGATAATCACATTATCAATTTGCATAATAATGATTGTTGTATTGGTGACCTTCTGGGTAGTACTCCTGTTTCACCCTTTCATTTTAGTCTCATTTTTTTCAATATAAAATTAAATTTTAAAATACAAAGGATAACATGTATGTATAACAATAAAAATTATGATATTTTACAGAAACTTTTTAAATGGATATAATATTACATTCTCATATATAATTTTTTAAATAATTATAATATTTCATTTAAAAATGTTACTATATTTTATGTTAATAATAATTATAATATATCATGATCTATTGTGACTGCTATGATTTATGGTTATAAGAGATATAATATTTTTCCATGTGGAATAATTATAATATTGGATGATAGTTTTATTATTTAATGTTATTTTTCCAAGAAATTAAATTGCAATATATATTATCAGAATAATTTATAGTTATTTTAAATATTTAAAAAGATTATATGTGTACTTTTTTGGTGGGATCACACCAAAATTAATGTACCAAATCCCCTTAGAACTGTGCAGTTAAGCGTATTGTTGTTGGTGTCCTAGAAACAAGAACATTGCACTTTTTTCATTAATAAATATCATATCACATCTGCATTGTTCTTCTGTATTAAAACTCATTTAATAATGTCTGAAGGATAGTTTTTTCACTAGAAGGTCATAGAGGATCCCTAATATGATGAGAATAATAAAGTGTCATAACACTATTCTTGAATATATTTTCTATGGCTGGATGATGTTTTTTGAGGGACACAAATAATACAAGACATTAGGGGTGAGGACTCAGAAAATTGTTAGGAGCATTCTCATGGTGCACACCCTAGGTATTATCCAGGAGGATATTATTGGAACGAGACTAGCCAGTAAGATATCCATATTTCATAGTGTCTTTTGAAGTTCTTATATGTTGGTGTGTGTATTGGTCCTTAGACATTAATATTATTATTACTGTGTATTGAAACATGAACACATAAATTTATTGACTAAAACTATAATAAAAATCATTTCATACTATGGTAGGATATGTTGGGTGTGTCCCGAGTAATACTGCAATAATTGATAATTAGAGAAAGGATTTTTCCCTCCTGTTCCATAAATTAAGTATATTTCTCAGGCCCTTTGATGGATTTGTTATGGCCAAAATAAGTCCATGTACATGGAATTAAATGGGAAAGATCAATTTCATGAATTTGAAGAATGTATAAATAAGCACATGGGTTGATGGCACCAGCATGAAACCCATATGATTTGATATATCGATATAAAGGGATTACATTAAATGGTAACTGTTTGTAGGATGTGACTTGTTATTGTGACATTACCTTCATTCTTTATGGGTTCCCTTGTGTGTTGTTAGATACTGACCATGGTCTTTAAAAAGGATCTACTTAATGCAACTGAGAAAGAGGAAAAGAGGGCCATAGACTATGTGTGTCTAAGTAACATAGTTAAATATTAATTTAACAATTTGAATAAATAATTTCCCGATTGTGGTTTAGTAATTATTCAAGAATGCCTGATCGCATTTATTTCAACACTGGTTTTGCAAGAGAATATATTGTGAGAAAAATAATATATAATTATTAGAATGTAATTCAGTAATATTTATTTAAGAAATAAATATCCATTATTTAAGGAATAATAAATGTGGTTGTGGAAATAATGAAAATTGAGAAAAAAGTACACACCATGAGTATTAATGTACACCTCATTTAGTTATTCCATGGATTTTTGAAAAATAATTTTATTTAATTAATAAAATAATATTAGGTGTAATTCACCAGGTGAACATCAAGTAATAATAATAATGAACTGTTATTATAAGACATGGGGTCTTACAATGAATTAAATTAAATGTATAAATGCTTTCGGGTATTAAATTATTTTATTAGTCTATGTAATTAAAAATAGAAATTTTATAATTATCATCAGTCTAGCCATTTTTAGGGTTTTTTTGGAACAATGGATCTAGATAAAGCTTTCAATCTAATATATAATTATTTTCTTATAAGAATCATCTCAAGCTAAAAGAGATATCCTCATCCACCAGATCAAGGAGAGAACTTGCAAGCGGAAATATAGGAGATTGAAGGTGGACATCACAATTGAATGCTTCTCCACGTTAGCACCCAGAGATCCATTTTGCGATGTCCTGAGATACGTGGAGAATGTGTGGATCAACTCTAGATTAATCCTACACTTGGATTCTATGATGAAATTTAGGATCACAACATATATTGATCGGAAACATCTATAGAGAGATAATTCCATCAAGGTAATTCTTTTATTTTAATTAAATAAATTATAACCAATATATAATGATCCTTTATACGGTTCTAGAACTCCCTTCCATTCTATCTTTTTATATTATATTCTGATGACGGAACGTTTTATTATCGTGATAGATCTCAGATTTATTATTGTTAATGGAAAAATTATAGTTGGGAACACCCACCAATGCGCTTCCGATGCATGTGGAACCTTCAATGAGTGCATGGGAAAATGTACTAATAAATTGAGTGACTGCTTTGGAAGTACTCATGTTGCACCCTTTTTGTGTAAATTTAAAATTTTATGTCAATATAATAACGATTACTATGATATTGTAAGTAAAAGTTTTAGTGAATATAATATTTATTTATTATATATAATTTTATTAATAATTAAAACATTTTATGTTAAAATTTATCAATTTTCATGTTAATAATGATTAAAATATGGCATGTTATATTTTAATAACTAGAGTTTAGTGTTATAATAAAAAAATTGGTCATGTTAAATAATTATAATTTTTCAAGATAATCACATTATCGAATTTTCATAATGGTGAATGCTTCATGGGTGACCTCCAAGGAAGTGGTCATGCTTCACCCTTTTCTATTTTCCCATTCTATTTTTCCTATTATATGTAAAATTTTTACTAAATATAATATTTATTGATTAAATATGATTGTATTAATAATTATAATATATCATGTTATAATTTAGAAATTTTTCATTTTGACAATGATTAAAATATGGCATGTGATATTTCAATAACTACGGTTTTATGTTATAATAAAAAAATAAATTTTCATGTTCAATAAATAAAGTTTTTCAAGATAATAACATTATCAAAAATTGTTAATGGTGAATGCTTCATGGGTGCGCTCCTGGGATGTGCTCATGGTTCACCATTTTTTAGTGCATTTTTTATCCTCATAAAGACATTGTCTACCCTTCGAAGAAGAAATAGGTAGAAACTATGGATGATGGTGGTGTGAAATCCTCATATTTGGATGTGTAGGTTGTTAGTGTAGTGTCGATTGATGAAAAGAGGAATACCCCTGTGGAAATTCCTAATGATATAAAGAACCCAATTCAATTAGTAGATAATAAAACTTGAAATAGAGTTTTTTCAGAATCTCATTTTCTTCTAAGGTCTTCTCACAAAATCAAGAGAAATAGATCTATAGAATTATTTTGAGGTGAATCCAAATGTTTTTGGGGATCATGTTTCTGACTAAAAAAATTCTATCATCCTGCTGTTATACCCTCTTCGAAGCTCCAACCCAATGAAGCTTGAGGATTTGAAGTCATACCTACTTCAAGTATGTAAATTTGATGTATAGATTATTGTATCACATTATATGGGATTCATTCACATAATCATTCCTTCATTAGAGAATAAATTAAAGGCATAGGTTTACAACATCATATCATTAATGCAAGGACACATGAGAATCTAGGATTAGAATCCATGGTTTGATCGGGTTCATGTGAGTAATTATATGACCCAGTCCTGGATCAAGATCCTGAGTGTTAACTGGATCTTTTGGAAACCCAAAATCTTATGAGATGATTCATCTATAGTGGGAATATCAATTAAAATTGAAATGGATAATTATGTAATTCATATTGTACATTTTTCACAAGTTCATGTTGAGTTTGATCTTTTCTCACTATTGATTTATATAGTTTATCTAGTGGATAATGAATTCAAATTGAATTATCCATTGAATATGATAATGTTCCCACTTTATTCCACAATTATTGACTAATATAAATGTCATAAGGGTATGGAGTGTTATTTTTTTCAATAATAATGTCTATTTTATTGAGAACTGTAAATTTAATTTACATTTGGTGAATTCTTGGAACATTTGCTGATAGGTAGTTCATGTCGTGAGGTGATTACAACGGTGGGTGAAAGGGAAGAGATATGTCTCTTCTTGTTAATGATGGCCTATCTGATTCTCAGGGTTATAAAACTTCATACTAGGAGAATATTTTAATTCATGCTATGGATTCTACAAAGGTGGTCTCTAGATTTATTTTGATGCTAGGGGAAAATTACAGATATATTGGAAAAGGTGATGAGAACGAATCAAATGATGCTATGATCTCACACCCATTAAAACCAATGGATGTTTCTTCTCCTGTTTCCATTCCAAAAGTTGATAAGGTGCCCCACATTGAAGGACTTCTGGAAGGATTGCAGGATGATCCTCTTGATTACATTCATGAGTATGATTTTGAGATTTATAACCTTTTGAAATGGAATAGTAAAGGTAGTGGTTTTAACATTGTCTAATTGAGGTTGTGGGAAAAATAATATAAGGATTTTCCTTAAAAGAACTTTGGATTATCTATCCTTGATGCGGTGTTGGATGTCAACCCCTTGGCTCAGGTTGATACTTGTGCATTAAGTGGAAATCATTGAGAAAGATTTGAGAGAGTGGAACAAGGATCTATGGATAATCATCCAGCTTCCTCTAATGTAGAAGACAAGTCATTATTCGTGATACAGAAATAGGATACGTGAAATAATTTTATTCCTTTAAGGCCTTCTGATATTTGAAATGTTCATGAGACCTCTAGTTCAATAAAACCAATTCAGGATATGGAAGGTCCATCACAGTCTAAAGCAGCAAACACAATGTTTTCCCACTGGGAATGATTAATTTTGGAAAATAATCTCTCAAAATAAAATCTGGTAATGATGTTCCAGTCTTTGACAGTGGGGAGGCTACTAGGAAGAAGGTTGTGTGTGATGTCGCTCATAATTTTTCCCCTAGATGGGATCATTTAACAATCAATATTTTTATGCTTTTTAACTGGATAGCCTTGAAAAATGGTGTAATAAACATGTAGAGGATATTGCATGGCTCAAAATCTATTAATATTGATGGTGGTACTGGTTTACCATCTTCTCTTATTCATGTTGAGAATATGGATCTCGGGGTGGTTCTAACCATTGGGGTCCTACCTTTGTGGATACAACATCTCTTTAATCTCCTGAGTATACTAGGCTAGAGTGTCATGATGTGATCAATTTTGGGGATGGTGATAAAACTGATGAACATATTAGTGAGAAATATCAAGATATAGCTAATCAAAATGGTGATTAGAAAACTCCAGATCAATGGAGAAGAAGAATATATTTGAGAGGTTGTGGTGGCACTCGTAGAAGAAGTGGTCATTATAGGAGAGCATGATTGTGATACATTGAATGGTGTTGTAATGGTGACATGTGTGTTGATATGATACTGCTATTTCATTTATATTTTGTACGTTTATAAATTTTAAAATAAATTTTCATGGGGTCATGGGTTTCCTCCCATTTTCTACTTCATTTCAGGTAATTATAATTTTTCATGAAATATTGTAAAAATTACAGTTTAGGGTTATAATAAAAATAATAAATTTTCAAGTTGAATAATTAAAATATTGTATGTGTGTTTCATCAGTTCAATTTATTTTTTATAGAAATTAATTAACAATATATATTATGATAATCCTTGATAGTTCAATCAAATATTTAAAAAAGAATGTATCTATACTATTCAGTGTGATTTGAGCAGAATTAATCCACCAGATTCTATTGGATCTATTTAGTAATTGGTGTTTGGGTAAGAGTAGTACTAGGATGGGTGACCACCTTGATGTACATGTGTTTATCCCTTTTTTCGTCTAAATTTAAAATTGGATTCTAGTACAAGAACAATTATTATGATATTTTATGTAAACCATTTTTCTGAATATAATATTTATTGATATCAAAACATTTTATTAATAATTATAATTTTACATGTTATAATGTAATAATTATTTATTTAAACAATGATTAATATATTTCTGTCTATATTTTTACAACTACGGTTTAGCATCGTAACTGAAAAAATTATTTTTTCATGTTCAATAACTAAATTTTTCCAATATAATCACATTATAGAATTTCATTCAAAATAAGGTTCCATTAGTAGCCTCTTGGAATGTTCTTGTGTTTCACCCTTTTGTCCATTTTTCATTATGTTTTAAAAAAATAATTTTAAATAATAATGGATTTCATGTTAGTATAACAGTAGTAATTATGATGTTGTACGCAAATATTTTTAATGAATGTCATATTTCATTATTAAATAGAATTTTTGTAACAATTATAATATTGAAAGTAATAATTTTACCAATTTTCAATTTAACTATAAATATAATTTTCAGGATTTATTTTAACAACGTCTATTTTTGGTTATAATAGAAATTGTAATTTTTTTGTGTAGAATAATTATAATATTGGATGAATGTTTTATAAGTTAATGATATTTGTTTTCCAAAATTAAATTAAAATATATATGATTAGAATCATTTATATTTATTTCATATTTTGTAAAAGACTATTTGTGTAATACTTGGTTTTATGACACTATCATCAATGGACCATATCCCATTATAACTATAAAGATAAGTGTGCATGGGTGAGAGTAGTACTTGGATGGTTGACCTCTTGCGAAGTACTTGAGTTGCACCCTTATTTGTATATATTTCAAATTTCATGCCAGTATAATAACTATTCTTATGATATTGTATGTAAACATTTTTACTGAATATAGTATTTATTGATTACATGGGATTTTATTATTAATAATAATTTTCTAGGTTATAATGTTACAATATTTCAGGATAGAAATGATAAAAAGGTACCATGTTACATTTTTACAACTATAGTTTAGTGTTATAACAAAAAATTATAATATTACATGTTAAATCATTATAATTTTTCATTATAATCACAATATATAATTTCATAATAATGATTGTTTCATGTGTGACCTTCTAGGAAGTGCGCGTGTTACACCCTTCTCTATTTTTTAAATTTTATTTTCCAAAAAAAATAACATTTTAAATAAACAATTCCATGTTAGAATAATAATAATGATTATGATATTTTATGTAAATTTAAAAGGAATATATTATTTCATATTTACATATACTTTTTTAATAATTAAAAAATTCCATGTCATAATGTTACCATATTTCACGTTAAAAAATATTATTATATTTCATGATGTATAGTAACAACTATGTTTTAGTGTTATAATAGATATAATAATTTTTCATTTTGAATAATTATAATATTTGAAAATAGTTTAATCTATTAAAGTTATACTTTAATAGTAACTAAATAAAAATATATATTATGAGAATCATTGATAGTTCTTTTAAATATGTAAAAATATTGTGTTTTTACTGTAGGGTGTGACGACACTCACATTAATTCACATGATCCCATTAGATCTATGCTATTAAGCATGCTTGGGTGAGATTATTACTAAGAATGTTGACCTCCTAGAATGTAATTGAGTTGCACCATTTGTTTTGTGTAAATTTCCAAATTGATTCTAGTATTTAATGCTTTTAATGATAGTGTACATAAAATTTTTAACATAATATAAAATTTATTTATTACATGGAATTTTGGTAATAATTACAATATTTGATGTTATAATGTGACAAAATTTCATGTTAACAATGATTAAATGTTACACCCCAAGCTTCTATGGTACGTTTTTCTTTGAATAACACAATTGATAGCGTTGTATGCAACCTTGAGTTATAGCACACCACGACTAATTAAACTAGTAGTTATGAATAGTAATACCTAATTTTTGATATATTAAAAATTTTATATTTCAAAATGGACTTCATTTTGGGATTATGAATATTAGAATTAGCTTTGGGTAAGTTTTGGGTATTTTTCAGAAAATATTCAATTTTTTTATGAATTGTAGAAAACATTGCATTATTGTTCAAAACTGACATTATTTAAATAATTATTTGTTTTATTTAAATTTATATTAAGTCAATATAGATTTATAATACCTATATAATTTTAATGTAATTCATTGGAGTCATTTTATAATAAAATTAGATGTATAAAATTTTATTGAACATTTTATCGTCTTTTACACACCTTTTAGGCACATTTGAAAATTTCCATAAAACATAATTTTAACACATCTGTGAATTGAATAACAAAAATAAAAGAGACACATTTAAAATCAGTAAGTAAAACGTGGTTCAATTGGATGAAAATAATCTTTGGTGAATATAAATTTTTTAATTTTATTTACAACGGTTAAAAGTAAATACGGTAATTAAAGGTATAAATTATATTATAATTACCCTAACACATGTCCTAATTATATTGGATAATTACCTTTCAACCAAAATAGATCTTAAGAATAAAATTTGATTCTTTTTTATTGACTTGTAATAAAATTTGGACATTTTTTATTAATTTTTTTAATAATGAGTTAAAAGTGTTATATTCAAATATTGATAACTATTTTTTTTAATATAAGGTTATACATAAGATAAATTTGTTTATAAATATAAATTATAAATCTAAAAATATTTCCTACATAATGGTACTTTCTTTAAAAAATTTAGACATTAAATAATTAGATTTCGTTATGACACAATGATGATGCAGTAATTACCTAATTAATGAATGTTTAAAATAATTGATATTATAAATATACAAATAAATATAAATTTAGACTCTTGATTTATTTCACTAATTTTATTGGTTAATATGAATTTTTATGGTTGATTAAATAAATTTTGTTCTAAGTGATAATGTTTTTACAACTTTCACAATTACAAAATACCAAATAGTGTCAAAATTGACAAAAATGAGTTTTTAAAACTTATACGATATTATTTAATGATATAATATTCCAAAAAATATGAGGATCTGCCTATATATTTAGATAAGGTTATATATGTCAATAATTAACCACTTTGGGTTCTCTTGGTTGTTTATAGTATGCTAATAAGCCATTTAATATAATAATACAAGAATTCATGGTAAAAGTGAAACTATTTAAGAATTGGTGAAATCTAAATGATATGGTTAATATGGTGAATAGATCATTTCTAAAACCTATTTTTTGAGATTTTTTACCCAAAAACCATCTTATCTAAGAAATAATTCCTTTTGGATCCATTATAAACAATATATTATAGTATAATATAATAAATTTAATTTTTTTTCTCAAGTAACCCTCACCTCTCTTATAAAAAGGTACATCCCCTTCTCTCAAAATCATACCTTCAAAGCCGTTTTCAAGGAAACAACTATCTAATATATCTTCCTATATACCCTAACTTCAATCTAGAGGCCTTACATTGATCAGAGATCCTAACCAAGGATCCCTTTTGTTCTAAACAAAAGGATTCATCTGAAGAAGAGGTAATAATGTCATCACCTCATTCAGTGTTTTTTTATTCTTCCACATCCTCTTTCATTGTTGTTTCCATAATAAAATAATATAACCAATAACTTATAAATATTTTTATGTTATTATATATATAGTAAAACAATATTCATTATTCTGTCCATCCTATTAGTGACAATATCATCATATGTGCGTACATATGGCTTTCCATCTCCACGTTGTGGTGTAGTTGGTTATTCAATACTTTATTATTCACATGTGTATAATAATGAGTTTAATAATGAGTATAATAATGATCATAATTGATGTTAATAATAACTATAAAAATTTAATAATTTAGTATATATATAATTTAACATCCAATTACATACGATTTTACCATCAAAAGACTAATACTGTCACTCGTGCCTATGTACAGATTACCGTCTCCATGAACATGATATGATTCATTTCCACATCATAACCATTCAAGAATAATTTTCATTTTATGATTAAAAATAATGTTTATGAACATAATATCATTCTGGATATGAATAAAATACATCCTATCCAACACAAACTTGTCTTATGTAACATATCATATAAAGGACAATGTATCTATTAACACCTGAAAAAATGATACTATTGAAATATTAATAACGAAGAAATAATAGAAGATCATATATGCTATCATATTTTTTTATGTGGTTCTTTTATAATTTAATAACAATGATTTAACTATTATAAAGGAGGTTAATGTACCCTAATCCAAGGAAAAGTACAATGTACGGCATTATTATACAATCTATTGATTATCTGAGGTAGTTTATAGGTGAGTATCTACTGGGACCTCTTTATCATCCACATCTGTGTTTCATAAAAATTTATTTCAATTTTTTACTATTTCTTATACTATGGGTTGAAGTCATTTTTACCCTTGTCTGTATTTTTATAAAATTTTCCTAAAGTAATCTTTCCATAGTTTTCCCAATATGGTTCTTTATGAACTTTTTGACAAAATTAAGGAATGATTGTTTTTGACATATATATAGTGTGTGGAAATTTTCCACCATTATAACACCTTTTAATCATCACTAGAAAAGATTATAAGAATATTTTAAAAATTAATGTTTTCTTTTATAATTATGTGACTTTTAAATGACACAAAAATAGAATGATATATTTCTCTCAAATAGCTTTAATTTTATATTTGTCATCATTCTTGGAAGGATTTAACACTGTTGAGAATTTAATTTATTATTATACAATATTCCATATTATTTTGAAAGTTTTTTGTTATGTTTGACGGTGGATGTGTTATTTTTATAACATTAATGGTTTATATTTAATTTAATAACATTTCGTATGCTAGTTTTATTATGAATGTCTATGCTATGTTTTATCCTTTTTATATAAGGAGTGAATTGGACTTAGTATGTGATAGTTGGATACTACTATAGCTCCTTGATACATCGGTAGGTCTCATGAGAAAAACTAGTGTCTAGGCCCAAGGCTGTGAAAAAATCTTATTTTTTATATTGGTACTAGCCCTTGACTAGGTGGTTAGGCATTTTGTATTCCATCATTTTGAAATTAGCTATTGATATTAAACGTGATTATCTGTCTAGTAAAATATCAATGTGAATATGTAATTAGAATTATTTGATTTATAATTTCCATATTATTTGGGACATAATTTGAAAGAGGCTTCTGTTTTATTCTTGTACATTTCCTTAAATGTTTATGCATATTTAAGAAAATTTCTTCTATATTGTTATCCTTACAGAGAATCTGACCTCACCCCTTTCATATGTTTTATTTTTCCCAGTATTTTAAATGTATATTATGATTGACCTATATGGAAAATCTATGGGATATAAGTGTGTTCAAATGATACATAATGATATATATATTTTTTTTAAATGTAATTTAAAACTTATATATGTATATAGTACATTAAAGGCTACAAAACTATTCGAACATTCGATATTTGATCACTTGTGATCATTCTAATGTTATGTTATAATGCACTGACTCTGCGTAACTCGGTTCAGGGCATTACAGTTGGTATCATAAGAAGTTTAGTACAATCCATGGAAACCAGATTTATAAAAACAATGATTACATACCATTACCATAAGATATACTTTGAGGATTAGAATAGAATAACATCTTTATTATTTAGGGAACTTAAAGATTTTTTCTATTTTACAAGAAATACATTGCAGTCTCTATACGAGCATATAGAGGCTGCTCTGGCTCAGATGTACATAGGAGTGAGTACTCTAACAAGGAGTTTTGGCCTTGACAAGAGGTATCCTAGTATAAGGAAAAGGGCCTTGTTTTACTCTTGGTTATGACACTCCCAAGGGATATGCCTAGGATAATTCAAATTTTCATTAAAAAAAATTATAAATGATTTATATGTAAATACCTCCGTAATTAATTTTTTTTAATGATGAGGGATTATATGCATAACCTGTTCAAATTATGGTTGGTATTTTACTAGTTTTGAATTATGTGTTTAAATTCATAAATTAATATAGTGTAAGCCATTGTTTATAAATGGAGCATAGTGTAAGGAATGAAATCCATATCACTTTTCCTAATACATGTTTGTATTTCCATCCTATACATGATAATTATTGTGGAGTTGGGGATGAAACTATTGCTAAACAGTTTATAACCGTACCAGTAAAACACACTCAAAATATGATTAATATCCTTACTCATATAGGGCACCCTAATCCACAATTAGGATGATCAATGTTAGACCACATCATGCGGAAATAAACTCCAACATTAAATGGGACTAAAAATACAATTGTAGATGAGGAATGTATATATTCCTTATAGAAAATATTTAATGATTTGGGGAGTTGCGAAAGGGAAATGTTTTTCATGGAAGTTTATCGCCTCACGTGAAATGTAGATCAATGGTGGCCATTAAATCAAAACGAAAAAAGGATGAAGAAGTATAAAATATGGAATGAATGGAGATTAAAGATCTTTTCATTGTAAAATATATTCCTTTTGACTGTTGAGCAGATATGGAAACATAATCTTTGAGTCTGAGGCAAAGGAGGAAAAAATGACGCAATGTATGAGGCTAAAATTTCATAGTTAGAAAGGCATGCAACATATTATGTACATAAACCAAAGAGTATGATTGATCTATTATTTTATGGGTTAAAAAAATTTCTTCGTCAGACATTAGTATCCCATTTTTTCTCATCATACGTTGATATTATCTCACGATCAATCAAGATAGAAATGGAATTTTATATATCTTATGATTTAAAGAAAACGAAGAGAAGAAGAGATCTGTTGAACACCAGAGAAACTGAAATAAGGGGAAGAAGTGAAAAAGATGAAATTCCATTCTAGAGTAAATATTGTATGAAAAACCCCAGTACTTTCCTAGAGTAAATGAGAATCGGTTACAATTGTGATGAAAAAATCCAACATTCTCATTAATGCAATGGAAAGAAAGAGGTTTTAAATATTGAATGATATAATTGTAGAGAAATGGGTTATTTTGAAAATTAATTTACTATGCTTCCGAGAAACATACACCATAGAAGTCCAAGAGAGCAATTCCATGCTTATGTGATCACAACTATTGAGGTTGATGTTCCAAATGATGTGGTGGTAGATAATTTAATGGTTTCATCAAATTTATACAATTATTTATTTGATTCTGGATCATAACATTTCTTCATATCTTCTCAATTTTATATGATAATTAGATATTTACAATTGGATTTAACAAGGGATTTTCTAGTCAAAACTCCTATGTGAAGTATCATTTCAATCAGTTCCCAATAGGTCATATAAATGTGATTTATCAGCTGATCTCATTTTCCTACACATGATTTAATTTAATATATTCATTTTATAGGTTTTCTTTCTGACCATGATGGGAAAATTTATTATATGAAGAAAGAGTATACAATTTTCAAGGATGATAAGGAATTCCTTATCTATAGAAGAGAAACATCAGCATCATATTCTTATCTAGATCCACCACCAATAGATATTCAAAATTTCTTTATAGGGGAGGATGAGAGTGAAATAACTATGTGTGAGGAAAGGAATGTTAAAATATGGTATGTACCTATTGTGAAATAATATTTTTATGTGTTTCTAGATGATTTCCCTAGACATCCATTGGAATGAGAAATTGATTTTTTTTATTGATTTAATTCTTGGTTCAAGGACGATATCAACGAACCCTTATAAAATGGAACAATGGAATTAATGGAGCTAAAGAAAAAGATAAAGGAATTGATTAATAAGGCATTCATTCTCCGTAGTTTTTCTCCCTAGGGAGCCCTTATTCTTTTTTTATGAAGAAAGATTGATATATGGTGCTTTGCATTGACTACACAGAGACCACTGCATTAAAAATAATGAACATGTATCCCAAAACACTCAATGATGGTTTATTCAATAAACTTCATGGAGATCAATTTTTCCAATGATATATCCTCTATCTGGATATCATCTGTTGTGTGTGAAGAAGGAAGCCATTCTAAAGATAATATTTCATTCTAGGGCTGGGCAGTACGAGTTTACAGTAATGCCTTTTGAACTGACTAATTCACTCTCTCTCTTCATGGATCTAATGAATAGAATTTTCATTGAATATCATGATGACATTGTATTGGTACTTATTGATGATATCTTGGTGTAATCCAAAAGCTATTAAGATTATGAAAATCACCTTCACACTATTATAATGACTCATAAAAAATGATTTATATGGGATGTTTAGCAATTTTCAATTCTAATATTAAGTGATTTATTTTCCTGGCCATACTTTCCCTAATGATGGAATCTCTATTGATCCTTCTAAGATAAGAAAATTCAAGAATGGAAAACAATGACGAGTGTAACTGAGGTACACAGTATTATTGGTTTCGTAGGTTATTATTAGTGTTTCATCCAGAATTTTTCCCGAATGGATAACCCATTAACCAAGATCACACATAAAGGGGTTAAATATTTTTTGACGCAAGAGTGTAAAGTCTATTTTTAAGTATTGAATATAGGATTAGTCGATTCCCCTGTAATGACTCTACCATAGAAAAATGAATAGTATTTTATTTATATTGATGCTCCAATGAAAGGACTTGGTTGTGTCCTTATGCAGAATTATTGAGTTATTGTCTATGCATCACGGTAATTCAATATTTTTTGAAAAAAACTATCCCACTCATGATATTGAGATAGAATCTATAATATTTTCTTTGAAGATATGGAGACACTATCTCTATGTTGAAAAATTTAAATATATACTGATAACAAGATAATGAAGTACATTTTCACATAGAAAGAACTCAACATGTTGCAATGATGATGAATTGAAGTACTCAAAGATTATGATTTCACAATAGACTACCACCCAGAGAAGAAAAATAATGTGGACGATGCTTTGAGTAGAAAGGGTCATGGAGTTTTGAACAAGATGAGGGTTGAAAGAGATCTTATGTTCATGGATCTAGTAACATTGGATATGGGAATAATCATGGAAGGTGAAACATCAAAAGAATTTCAAATGGTTTCTAAACCATCTTTATGAGAATGGATAAAAAGTTCTCAGTCTATTGATGAGGTGTTTTAAAAGAGAATTAATGTGGTGAATGATCAAAGATTGATTGAAATTGATGATGATGATGGGATTTTGAAATTTGGGAAGAGAATTTGTGTTCTTGACCTACCAGATCTAAAAATGGAATTGTTGGATGATGACCATATCTCCAATTTCTCTATAAACCATGGTAGCACTATGATGTATATAGAATTGAAGGAACAATTATGTTGGGACAACATAAAGAGGGATATTTTTTATTATGTATCACGATTTATGGTTTTCAACAGGTGAGAAATGGAATTTAACATCCTAGAGGAGTCATGAAACCACTTCCCATATCTGAGAAGAAATGGTATGATACTATGATGGATTTTTTCATGGGGAATCTAATAAATCCTAGAAGGAATGATTAAATATGGGTCATTTTTATTCATCTTACCAAATAATCTCATTTTCATATTATAATAGAAGATTTACCACATGAACATTTAGCCAGAAAATATATTAATGATATTGTAAGTCTTCATGGAGTACCCCTATCGATTGATTCTAATCCTGATCCCCATTTTAAAACTAGATTCTAGAAATGTATTAATAAGGCATGTGATACTGATCTTTATTTGAGCATTGCTTGCCACTATCAAATTAATGGATAATAATATCGTAAAATTAAAACCTTTGAGGACATGTTGAGATCTTTCTCACATAACATCCATGGTATGTGGGATCAATATATACCTCTGGTAGAATTTTTTATAATAATATATTTTGTTCATTTATTCAGATGGAACCATATGAAGTGTTATATATAATGCGATGTGGCACTTCATATTGTTGGGATGATATTGGTGAAAGAAAACTCATAGGCCTAAAACATGATGAGGAAACAATGGAAAAGATTATGATTATCCAATCCCACATCGAAGCATCTCAGTGAAGGAAAAATTGATATGGAGACAACCGAAGGAAGGATTTGGAATCTTAATAATGAGAACATGTTTTCTTGAAGGTATCTATATGGAAGTGTGTTATATGGTTCGATAATAAGTGTAAATTATGTCCCATGTATATAGGACCTTTTGAAATTCTAGAAACAACAGGAGTTGTAGCTTACTATTTGGAAATGCTTCCATGTCTTTCTAATGATCATGATGTGTTCTATGTATAACTATTTAGAAAATACATTCCTGACTCAATGCTTGTACTCACCTATGAAGAAATTGAACTTGAAATCGTTATGTATTATTTTGAAGAGCATGTAATTATTCTTGATAGAAGAGATAAAGTGCTATAAAACTGGATGACACGTCTGGTAAATGTTCAATGGAAAACAATAAGATGAAAGATGCAGCGTGGTATCTTGAGGAAATTATAATGAATAGCTACAAATTTTTTTTATGCAATAGTATTTTATAAATTTCATAGATGAAATTTTTTGAATGAGGGGAAATGTAATACCCCAAGATTTCACTGTACGTTTCTCTTTAAATAATACAATAGCTTGTGATGTACGCATATTTGAGTTCTAGCACACCATGACCAATCAAACTATCAATTATGAATATTAATACATAATTTTTTTAAAAATTTAAATTTTATTTTCCAAGATGGACATCATTATTGGATTTGGAATATGAAAATTAGCATTGGGTGAATTTTTGGTATTTTTCTCAAAACATTCAATTTTAGATGATTACTGATAAAAATTCTGTTATTGTTTAAAATAGGCTTTTTTTTAAATAATTATTTATTTTATTTAAATTTATTTTTTTTTTTGAAAAAATAGACACATAATTCCTATATAAGTTAAATGTAATTCATTGAAGTCCTTTTATAATAAAATTAGATGTATAAAATTTTATTGAGCATTTTAACGCCTTTTACCCACCTTCTAAGAAAATTTAAAAATTTGGATAAAATGAAATTTTACCACTTCTATGAATTATATATCAAAAATATGAGAGAAACGGTTGACATGAGTAAGTAAAATTTTGGTCAATAGGATGAAAATAATTTTTGTGAATAGTAACTTTTAAATTTTATTTACCACGGTTAAGAGTAAATAGGTTAATTAATGGTAAAAATGACAATATGTTTACCATAAAACATGTTACAATTCTATTTTATATGTTTCTTTCGACCAAAATCAACATTAGGAATAAAATATGATCTTATTTTATACGCTTGGAATAGATTAGAACATTTATTATTATTTTATTTAAAGAATAGTTAAAAGTGTTTTATTCAAATATTAATAACTAATTTTTTTAATATATTGTTATATAAAAGATAAATTCAACTATAAATATTAATTAGAAATTTTAAAAGATTTCCTAAATAATTTTATTTTATTTATAATTTTTAAACATTTTGTAGTTAAATTTATGTATGACATAATGATGATGCAGTAATTACCTTATTAATGAATGAATTAAATAATTAATATAATAAATATCCCAATAAATTTAAATTGAAACATTTCATGAAATACACTAATTATATAGGTTAATATGACATGTTAGGGTCAATTAAATAATTTTATATCTAAGTGATGAAGTTGTTATGACTTTCAAAAAAACAAAATACCAAATAGTGTCTAAATTTACATAAATGAATTTTTAAAACAAATAATATATTATTAAATTATATCATTTATTCATAAAAATCTAATGTTCGTCCAAAGGAATTATAGAAGGTTAGATATGTCAATAATGAACTACTTGGGGGTTCTCTAGGATTTTTATAGTATGTTTATTAACCATTTATTATAATAATACAACAATACATGGTAAAAGATAAACTACATAACTAAGACTTAAATCCCAATGATATGGTTAATATGGTGATCTATAAAATATCTAAAACCTATTGTACAAGAGGTTTTCAACCTATCCCCACATTATACTTGAAATAAATACATTTGGATATATTATAAACTGAATATGACTGTATAATAAATTAATATTTCAAGCTTTTCCTATAGTGACCCTCACCTCCCCTATAAAAGGGTACATCCTCTTCTCTCAAAATCACAACTCTAAAGCCATTTTATTTGGCCAAAACCTACCAAAATATCTACCCAGCTACCCACACTTCAACCTTTAGGCCTTATGTTGATCAAGAATCTGACCTATTGAGCCTTTGTTATCAAATCAAAATGAAGCACCTGAAGAAGATGTAACAATTTCATCACCTCTTTCAATGTTTTAATCTTCTTCCACTTCCTATTTTTTTGTTGTTTCCATAATAAAATAACTACAATAAATTATACATTCCGATATGTTATTATAAATATGTTACAACCATATTCATTATTCTATCCATCCTATGAATGACAAAGTCACCATACGTGTGTTCGTAGGGCTTACGGACTCCGCATCGTGGTGTAATTTGTAATTCAACACTTCATTATTTTAAGGGATATAATATTGAATAAAGTTTAATTTAATTATAAATATAACATGTTAATTATTTTTTATATATTATATAACATCTAATTACAAATTATTTTCCCATCAAAATAATGATATTGCCACTCGTGCGTAATTACAGATTACCATCTCTAAGAACACGATAAGATTCATTTGTCCATTGTAACCATTCGAGAATAATTATTATTTTACGAATAAAATTAATATTTAAGAACATAATATCATTTTTTATATGAATAAGTTACATTATATCAATAAAAAACATTAATTACGTAACAAAATATATAAATCAAAACAGACCAGTTAACACCTGAAATAATGATATTAATGAAATGTTATTAAAAGTGAAATATTAGATGAACTTTTATTATATCATATTTACATATTTTGTTCTTGTATAATTTAATAACAATTATTTAACTATTATAAAAGAGGTTAGCATACCCACGTCTATGTAAAATGACATGTTAAGTGTTAATTGTACAATATCTTCATTATTTGAGGTTGTTAATACGTGAGTATCTACTGGAATATCTTTATCATCCACAACCGTGTTTCATAAAAATGTATTTCAAAACATTTTTATAATTTACTAGACAATGGATTATGGTTATTTATAACCTTGTTAGACTTTTTATAAAAAAAAATAATTTATCTTTTCAGTCATTTTCCAAACAAGGTCCTCAATGACATTTTCGAAAAAATTGAGGAAATAATGTTTTTTACTTATAGATAGAGTGTCGATATACTACACAATTATAACACCTTATATGATTCCATTACAAGCTACAAAAAATGTTTTCATAATAATTTCATTCTTTTATTATTATGTGACTTTTAATTAATTTCCAAATAAAAATATATATTTCTCTCAAATATTTTTGGTTTCATCTATGTCAACATCAATTGATTGATTTTACACTTTATTGTAGTTTATTTTTTATGATACAATCAACCATATTGTATTGAATGATTTGTGATATATATGACCATAGATGTGTTATTTTTATACCATTCATGGTTTATGGTTAATGTGTTAACATTTCTTATGCTATTTTTAATATTAAAGTTTATTTTATGTTTCAAACTTTTCAAATGATGAATGCATTGGACTTAGTAAGTGGTATTTGGAGCCCGATTTAGGTCCTCGATGCATCGGTAGGTATCATGATACTAACTAGTCCCTTTGGAGAACCCCTGAAAAATCATATTTTTAGTCTATGCATGACGCCTTTAATATGTGGTTATGATGTTCTACATTATTCATTCCTTCATTATGAAATTTTCTATTGATATTACATGTGATTATTAAACTAATAGAATATCCATGTGAATACGTAAACATAATATTTTTTATTTACATTTTTTATATTATTTTGATGTTTATTTTTAAAAGGATTATGTTTTAGTATTATACATTGCCTTCAATGTTTATGCTCATTTAGGAATGTTTCTGCTAAATCGTTATCCTTAATAAGCATCAAATCTCACCCATTTATTCAGTTTTATTTTTCCAAGGATGTGGAAAAGTATATTATGATGGACCAGTAGGGATAGGCTATGAAATATGAGTGTGTTCAAATGAGAAATAATGATAATATTTTATTTCATAATGTAATTTAAAACTTATGTATGTATGTTGTAAATCCATGGCTACAAAACTATTAAGTCAATCTGTATTTTATCTCTTGTGATCATGCCAATGTTATGTAATAATGCATGGAGTCAGGGTAACTTGGGTCAGGGTGTTACATTAAAATATTGCTATTTATTATGTAACCATTGTGTTTTAGTGTTATAACGATATAATTATTTCTCTATGTAAACTAATTATAAATTTTCAAGATATTTATATTATTTATTATAATTACAATGATTGTTTCATGGGTGACCTCTTGGAAATTAATCATGTTTCAACCTTTTTTCTCATTGATATTTTCAAATAAAACTACATTTTAAATAATAAAAATTCACAGGTCAGAATAACAACAATAATTATTATATTTTACTTAAAATTTTTAAATGAATATATTATTTCATGTTTATATGGAATTTTTGTGATAATTATAATATTTCATGTCTTAATATTACCATATTTATTACCAATAAAAAGTATAATACTTTTTCAGATTTTGTAATAACAACGACTTGGGTTATAATGGAAATATTAATTTTACATGTTGAGTACTTATAATATTGTGTGATAGTTTCATTAGTTAATGTAATTTTAATACAAAAATTAAATAAAAATATAAAGTTGGAGAATCACTAACAGTTCATTCAAATATTTGAAAATAATGTATGTGTATTTTTGGGTATGATCACACCTCCATTAATGCACCAGATCCCATTAGAACACTGCAATCATGCATGCATTTGTGAGAGTAGTACATGGATGGGTGACCGACCTCCTAGGAAGTACTCATGCTGCACCCTTTTTGTGTACATTCAAAATTTATTAAAAGTATAATAATTATTATTATGATATTTACATAATTTGTTTATGAATACAATATTTCAGGATTATATATGATATTAGTAATAATTATAATAAATTATGTTATAATATTAAAATATTTCATGTTAACAGAGATTAAAATGTTTCATTTATATTTTAACAACTATGTTTAAGTGTAATACCTGAAAAGTAATTTTACTTGTTCAATAATTATAATTTTTCAAGATAATCACATTATCAATTTTCATAATAACGAATGCTGAAAGGGTGATCTCCAAGGAAGTGATTGTGTTTCACCATTTTCTATAATTCTCATTGTATTTTCCAAAAACATTTACATATTAATTAAGAACGTATTACATGTTAGTATGGAAGTAATATTTATTATATTGTATGTGAACATTTTAAAAGAATATAATATTTCATGACTATATATAATTTTTGGAATAATTATAATATTTATTATCATAATGTTACCATATTTCAAGTTATCAATAATTAAAATATTTCATAATGTATTACAAAAAATATGGGTATGGGAAATAATAGAAATAATTATTTTCAATGTTGAATAATTTTCTATTGGATTACAGATTCATTAGTTAATGTTATTTTATATCGCACATAAATAGAAATATATACTATTAGAATCATTGATGGATTTTTAAAAAAATTTAAAAGAATTATTGTATACTATTAGGTGTGATCAAACCATATTTAATACAATAGATCCCATTAGAACTCTATAGTTAATTGTCATTAAGTGAGATTAGTACTTGGATCGGTGGCCTCTTCGAATGTACCCATGTCACACATTTTTTGTGTGTAAATTTATATTTTTATTCAAGTATAATAATGATTATTATTATATTATACATTAAATTTTTACTGAATTTAATATTTCATGATTCAATAGAATTTAAATACTAATTATAATATTTCATGTTTCAATTTTACAATATTTAGTTTTAAAAATGATTAAAATATAGCATGTTATACTGTTTCAACTACGAAATAGTGTTATAACTGAAAATTTAATTTTCATGTCCAATAATTATAATTTTTTAGGATAATTAGTTTATCTAATTTCATAATAATGAATGTTTCACGGGTGACCTTTTGGTATGTGCTTGTTGTTACATCCTAGTAACTGTTTTTAGAATTTAAAATAAAAATGTTACGAAAAAAATAATTTATATTAAGAACATTAATAATAATACTTAGATATGATCACATTTCTTATTTATACATTTAAAATTAATTTTAAATTAATTTTCTAACAATTGATACACCATTAATCTATTATTTTTTGTATTAGAATATTTTATTTTGGATATTTGTATTACATTATTTTCAAAAAAAAAGTATGACAGTTTTTGAATAATAATTTTTTCAAAAGGTTATTTAAATAAATATTTTAATTGAATGTATATAATTTATCCTTTATCACTTTAATTATTTTTTTATTGTTGAAATATTATGTTAATTATTTTGAGTAAATTAAAATTAATTATTATTTTAAACTATTAAAAGTTGTTATATTAAAATGTAAATTTCCTTTTTACATGACACTATTTTGAATAATGGTATTAAAATTTTAAGGATATTTGAAATAAATAAATAATAAATGTTTATAATATTGAAATATTTGTTATTATATTTTTGATATTATAAATATATATAATAAATAATGAATTTATATGTGTATAAAAAATCGCCACATTTTGTTTTTATATATATAATTATAATAATATAAATAAGAATTTAGATAAAGGTTAAAAAAATTATCAAACTATTATATGGATAAAAATTACTACATGTTATTAAAAATAATTTCGATATGTTTTTGTTAAAAAGTAATAAAGAAAGAAAAATTATTATCAAAAATGATTTAGTGTAACACAAATAAAGTTTAATATATAATAATATAACAAAAACACAATGATGGGTGGGCCAAAAAGAAGAAAAATAGTAAGTTAAAAAAGAAGATAACATGATAGTCTAAAAATATTGTGGTTTTAAAGATTTATAAAAAAATGAAGAGTGTAATTATTTCAACAAAAAAAATACTAATAATGTAAAACATAAAATGATAAAAAATTGTGTGGTTGGCTTAATCCTCCCACTATGAAAACCTAACCAGAACTAGTGAGATTCCCATTTTTGAATATCGATCACCTCCTTCCCCTTCAATTATTCATCTCTTGATTTTTTTCCTTCCTCAAAGCATAATGACTAACCACTGATTTCTTATCTATTAATGTCCCATTCCACCATGGCCCCAACTCAGATCTATTTTTCCCTAATAATGAAATGGATGGTTTTTTATTAAAACTTAATCCTTCAAACCATTTTTTATATCATTCTAATGGATTATATTAGAATAAATCTACATAATAATATATATAGATTTCCAATAGTGATGGATTAAATAATTTATCATTATATTTAAATAACCCTCAATGGAATATGTTGAAATCCAAAAGATTAATCGAAACCATTCTTTTTCAATCACTCACTTTCGCTCAAAATCTCATGCTTGGTGTTCATAATATAGATATTTTCTCACTTATAGGTAAGGGATAACATTATTCTCAATTTAGAAGGATTTATATATGAATATAAAAATATATATTGATATATATATAATTTTTTCTACCATTGAATAAATTTTTTTAGAACTAAAAACTTTTAATGGTTCTTCAAGTTATTGTAATTTTACAAAGGGTAAAATAAATATCTGTGTATACATATATTTATATATTCTCATATATAAGTATCTATATTCAGTATAAAATGACATAAGGGTTTCTATTTTAAATTTTGTTTCATAAATATATGGTTATTAAGTGATTGATTATGTTCAGATTTATTTTTTACAGATTCAATTGAAATATGTTTGACTTAATCAATATATATATAAGTATATACAAAAATAAATACATACCAATTTATTCTATTTAATAATTTTTTATGATAAATTAATAGTTTTAAATTTATGATCCTTATAATTCCCATATACATATGGATTTTGGAAAAGGATTATTTTCATTTAAAAAATTATTTTCATTTTATAATGATCTACATATACATTTTTGTGTATATATATATATTTATATATATTTATATGTATATAATCATATGATTATCTATTTTTAAAAATTTATACGATATTGTTTCTTTATGTATATGTTTTAAAAATGGGATCATTAATTTTTATGAAATGGTTGTATTATTGTGAATATATCATTTTAGGTTGAATAATTTATATATATATATATATATATTAATGTACATTTATTTATTTTGAGAAATAAAAAAGAATAGACATACATTTTCCATTCTATATGAAATGGTTTGAAATTTCACTTATTTCATTAATTTATGGTTTATATTTTATGAGTATCTTTTGTATATAAATGATATTTATTATACTTTTATGTTATAATAAAATAAAATATATTATATTAGGTGAAAAATTGTATCTACACCCCTTTGTATGACATGAATAATTATTTATTGTCATTAGCTAAATTATAACTGACATTCCCTACTTTTTTTTAATCAAGTATGCATTATTTTTTATTATCTATTCAATATTTTAATTTTTAAATAATGACATTTATTTCATGCATGGGATTCACCTAAAAATTATTTTAGCAATACTAATGAAAATATTGATGAAATTTTATGAGTAAGGTTATTTTATTTAAAGTAAATTAATATTATGTATGTTTATTTGAAATGTTTTGGGTTATAATGTACAAAGGAAGGTCTATTGAAAGTTTTTTAAAAAATTGTCAATAGTTTGTTATGTGATGTCATGTGGACTGAACCCATAAGTCTTATGGGATATTAGTTCCATATGAGTTATGACTAGCATCCATATGTTATAGTTTTTATTGTGTTATTCCATTTATTATGAATAACCAACCATAAAATTATCATATTCAAAAGATAATTCACAATGATCATTTCAATTATAATTATTTTTAAAAAATTGATAGTCTTCTAAATTATTTATTTCGTATTAAAATTATATTGAAATATATTTTAAGTGAATATTATAATTTCATGGATAGGTTTTCAATGAATTTATTAATTATTTTAAAACCCCTATAAAGTATATTTTTAATGCTCATCCAATGTTTTAAATTTATATATATTGGTTTAGTATATTTAATAGTTTTGTATTTTTCTATGGAGAATACATGAAAAAGATTGAATAGTTTATTTAATTTAATTTTATAAAGTTTTGTTATAATGTAAAATTGGTCTCTAATTCTTTTGAATCGGGACTGGTAAATTTTCTTGGAAATTTTAATTAAATGTGTATTTTTAGTTACCATTTTCTAAGAAAAATATTCTCAACATTTATATATGATGATGTTGGAAGTAAGGTCTCAGAGCATTATAGTCATGTTTTTCCAATTTCAATTTTTCACATTGTATTTTCCCCAAAAAATATACAACAAAAATAACAAAGGACCACATGTCAGTATAATAATAATTATTATGATATTGTAATAAATTTTTTTAAATAAATATATTATTTCATGTGTATGTTGAATTGTTGTAATAATTTTCAATTCTCATGTCATAATGATACCATAATTCATGTTATCAATAATAATAATATTCCATAACATATTGTGACAACTACGGTTTTGGGTTATAATAGAAATAATATTTTTTCATGTTGATCAATTATAATATGGTATGATAGTTTCATCAATATATGTAAATTTTTACAGAAATTAAATAACAATATATAGTATGAGAATCATTGATAGTTCTTTCAAATATTTAAAAAGTATGTATCTATATTTATTGGTGAGATCACACCAGCATTAATGCACTATATTTCATTAGAACATTGTAGTTAATCATGATTGGGAGAGAGAAGTACTGGGATGGGTGTCCTCTTGATATTTAATCGTGTCATCCATTTTTTGTGTATATTTAAAATTTCATTCTACTATAATAACTATTACTATGATATTTTATGTAATATTTTTTTACCAAATATAACATTTCTTAATTAGATATAATATTAGTAATAATTGTAATATCTCATGTTATATTTTAACAATATTTCATTTTATCAATGATTAAAATGTTTCATGTTATACTATAACAACTATAGTTTTGTGTTATAAAAAATAATTTTTCAGGTTTAATAATTGTAATTTTTTAATATAATCACATTATTTCATTTCATAATAATGAATGATTCAGGGGTGTCCTCTTGGATGGTTCTTGTGTTTCACCCTTTTCTATTATTCTCATTATATTTTCCAAAAAAAAATTATTTTTAAAAAACAAATGATCTCATGTTATTATAACAATAATAATTATGATATTGTACAAACAAATTTTAATTGAATATAATATTTCATTTATAGATTTATTTTTTTGTAATGGTTATAATGTTTCATTTAATAATGTTACCACATTTCATGTTAACTATAATTATATTATTGAATGATGTTTTTACATCTACTATTTTAGGATATAATAGAAATAAAAATATAGCATGATGAATAATTATAATATTGGATAATAGTTTCTTGAGTTAATTTTGTTTTTTTATAAAAATAAAAGATAAATATATATTATTGTAATAATTTATAGTTCTATCAAATATTTTAAAAAAATGATTCAGTTATATTGGGTGGGATCACATCAACATTAAAATACCATATCGAATTAGAACACTAGTTAAGCATTCGCAGGTGAGTGGGGTACTAGGATGGGTAATGTAAAGACCCAGAAATTTCAAGAAAATTTTTTTCTTAATTTTCTTTGGAATTTTACAAGAACGCAGTTTCTGACGGCGCCTGATTCTGAGGCCCGGTGTGCCCAAAATTTCAATCCGTAGTTTAGATCGGGTACGTTCAGTGAACGAACGAGCGGGAATTTCTATCTTTTGAACTGGGGATCGGAATCGAATTCCGAGGGCACCTATGGAACCGTAGCACCGGTAATTACTTAGGAACGCCATTTCCAGAGTTGCGTTTACCCGAGAGAAGATGATAAAAATTGTGGAAGTTTAATTAATAATTTAACTACAATTTTTATTTTCTTTAGTGGTTTAAGGCTTTGGGTGGAAGTTGGGTAACTACCCAACATCCCAAGAGAGGTTATGAGGGTGGTGGGGCCCACACTAACCCCACCCCTTCATATTCTTCAACCCCCCTCATCTCACCATTAACTTTTGTTAAACTTAAACATTAATAACTTATGTTATTAATTAAGTGAGTTAAGTGTGGTTATTTGAATTTTAAACTCTTGAAATTCAAATGTTATGTTATGTTAATAAAATAAGAGGTAAGCTTATTTTATTTTGGGTTGGAACCATTGTTGCTTGATAGGTTTGGGGCGAAAAGCTAAGGAAAGCTAGAGTTCTTCATCTTCTTCGTCGAAGATTACGAAGAACGCGAGGAACGCATCGAACTCCGTCAAAGAATGCCATCACCGTAAGAAGAGATCGACGTGCCATCTCTTCTCCTCTCTACAGCCGGGGTGTGACCCCTTTTTCCGAAGATCGATGATGCACCCTCTTTCGATCTTCTTCCCGTGTCAAAAAAAGGAGATGCCACTTCCTCCTCGGACGTTCTCTGTCAACATACGGAGCTTCACCTCGTGACGTCATTTTCCTCGGCGAACCCCCGTTCTAGTTATACTCAAGGTATGGGTTATTTAATTATTTAGTTCGTGAATTCTACTTTGTCGTCCTTCATGAATTTACGAACAGTTTCTATCAATTAACAAGAGGGGGCCGGACCGCACAAACACGGCCGACCCTCCTCCAATTTGAATGTTGTTTCTAAATTGGTTGGGACGGAATGGCGTGGTGTCGTCGCACCACGCGGGATCGTACGATAAGTAATACGCGGTGCCGTCACGCCGCACCGTGAAGTTGAACAAGGACGTGACGCCATCGTGCCGCGTTGAAGAAAACCGAAGACACTGCGGCCTTAGCGGGGCCGCGGCGGAGGGGCGCGGTGCCGTCGCACCGCGCCGGATGAACCAGGCCGCGGTCGGTTCCGGGCCGCGGCAGAGCAGGGTGACCGACGGCTGGTTCCGGGCCACCGGTGTCGGCGAAGGAGGAAGGACCGAACGTCGTCGGTCCTTGTTGGCAGAACTGGCTGGCCGGTGCGGGCCGGACGGACAAAGGGAAAATCGGGGGAATTAATTCCCACGGCCGGCCAAGCGAGTTACCCCATTAATGGGGCCGCGGTTATAGGGAAACCGGGGGGGAGCACCCCCCCTGCGAGCTGGAACAGCTCAACCGCTTGGCCAAGACAGCTGGCGCCAGCGCGCCGGGTCGCCGGCCGGGCCGGGCCGTGCCCAGCCAGGCCGGGTTGGTTCGAATACGAAACCAACCGGGCCCTCGGAGCAGAAATTCTTATATCATGAGCTTCGGACGTCCGATTGACGTGCCGTCGAATTTGATGGATTTCTCTAAGTTAGATGGATCTTTTGGATTACTCCGCTCGAGGTTTGGATGTCGTCGGAGTGCGGTCGGGTTGGTTCGCTCACGAAACCAACCCGGCCCCTGGAACGAAAAAAGCCAATAACTCACAGACCGGGCGTCCGATTGATGCACCGTCTGTCTCGTTGAATTCCTCTTGATGAGATGGAACTTTTGGCATACTTCGCCCGAGTTTTGGTTGTTGTTGGATAGTGGCCGGGTTGGATTGTACCCGAAATCCAACCGGGCCCTTGGAACTTCAAAGCTGTTATCTTTCAGACCAGACGTCCGTTTGACGAACCATCAGCGGCGTTGGTGATCTCGTTGAGAAACAGTCCCTATGAGTATACCCTATGAGATTTCGGGGTACATTTGAGATACGGCCGGGTTGGTTCGCTCACGAAACCGACCGGGCCCCTAGGATGAAAAGGCTAATAACTCACAGACTGGGCGTCCGATTGACGCACCGTCTGTTGCATTGAGACCCCTATGACGAGACGGTCCGTTGAGATACTTCTTAGTGGGACGTTGAGATACTTGGAGTATCGACCTGTAGCTCGTGGAGCGGACCCTCCCAGAGACGAGCGTGCGGAGTACAGAGACCGTGTAGCCGACTGAGACCTGACGACTGCTTGACCGACTCGACTTGGAGTGAGTCAACTAGCCCAGTGGACGGAGCACTACATTGTTTGGGTGCAGAACCATGGCGGACGGAGCACTACCCGTGTGACAGTGCAGACCCACGGTACTCGTCCGGAGAGTACCTCAGCAAGCTACTAGGGGGTGTGCACTACTGTGTTTGGGTGACATACCCCGACGGGAATCACTATTGTGTTTGGGTGGCTGACTCGCGGTACTCGACAGGAGGAGTACCTCAGCAGTCTTAGGTTAGTGAGAAGTACGTCGGAGTCGTGACAAGACCACTGTACACTCCAGAGACGGGGCTCTTCAGCAGTTACGGTTTCGATAATGAAAATCCTGGTTTGTGCTGAGACTTTTGACCTTTGTGTTACCTCATGATTGAGATGGGTCACTTGATAACTTAGGTATATGTATGGGCATATACCTGGGTAGTGGTTATCCGTTGATTTCATGATCTTAGTGTTTTCCTCATGATTGAGATGGGTTACTTGATAACTTAGGTATATGCATGCGCATATACCTAAGTAGAGGTTATCTGTTGAGATCTACTTTGTGGTTATCCATGTTGGTTTTAGTGAGACCTTGAGTGTCTCGGGGTCCTTACTGAGTATCGTTATACTCACCCCTGCACGGGCTATGCCTGCACCTCATTGTGTTGGTTACAGACGACGGTAGTGCTGACGAAGGCCGAGTGTTCGAGGACTGGACGGTACCCAGAGGTGGACTACATGACGAGTCAGTACCCGGAGGTGGACTACACGACGAGTCCGTATCTGGAGGCGGACTTCACAGCGAGACAACACTCGGAAGAGGTTGACGGGCGAGAGCGTTGTGGAGGATATCTGTACCTACCCTTCAGCTAGGATCCATGGTGGACGATCCAGGAGCTGCGCTATCTATACCTACCCTTCAGGTAGGATCCGAGGCGGGCGACCCAGGAGCCACTTCCATTCTTCCAGTTGTTGTACTTTGTTCAGTTGTAGTTGTACTTTCATTTGGGTTTGTATTCTGCCCATTTACCTTTCATCACTTCTCTTTTTTACTTAGTGTTTTGCTTCCTCTTGTACTCGGTGGTGTTTTGTTTACTTTTATAAAGGCAATGCCTTCCCAATTATCGGGATTTACCCATTTGGTGCTAGTCGCCAGCCCCTGGCCTATGGAAGGTGAGCTTGGGGTAGTTCTGGCATGGGCCCCGAGGACGGGTCGTGACAAATTGGTATCAAAGGAGTCATTTCTACCACAGAACTTATAACTCTGAAATTTTCTTTCTGTGAAGAAATAGTGTTAAGAGTATCGAGTGCGGTTTTCAGTTCAGGGAGTCCAATGTTGGTGCGAGCGGCCGACGTATCCATACACCAGGACCCTGACAACTGATTTCCAACTTTGTGCACGAAAACACTGAATGCGTGTGTGTTTCCAGAAGTTTTTAAATGTCAGATCAAACCAGGTCAGCTCACTAGGTATAATCATTTGACCATGTCATGTTGTTTCTTTTAGGATTCCTTTTAACGGACGACCAGCTAGATCCCAAAGGGATGTGCATACTGACAGCCTGCTGAGCGATGAGGCTTTGGTATAGGGCCCTCTTGCAGTTGAGGCACCAGCGGAGACACCAGGGGTAGTACCATACATTGGGCCACCGATGCCACCATCCCCAGCAGTAGGCGATGCACACCACTTGAGTGCGCTGCACGAGTTACAGTGCCAGAGGCCACCCAGGTTCCGGGGAGAGACGGACACGCAGGTGGATGAGGTTTGGCTGGAGGCTGTGGTGAGAGTCTTCAGGCTAATGGGGATGCCTGCAGACTTCATGGTGATCTTTGCCGCTAGCCTTCTTCAGGCAGCATCAGGAAGGTGGTGGATCCACTTGTTCCAGTTTTGCGACGGGATGACCTTCGCATGGGAAGACATCGAGACCTTCTTTAGGGTGGAGTTTGTGCTAGTAGCTCTACACCCCAAGCGTGTTCAGGAGCTGCTACCTTTGCCCCCTGTTATTCGATCAGTAGCCGAGTCATCTATGGGTAGTAGATAGATGATGTAGAGGTCCAGGAGAACCAGACCAGCAGTTGGGTGATCTCGTGTTTTAGGATCGGTGGTGTGGGGCACCCGGGGTGGGGATAGATCTAGGCGTGCCAGAAACAGACAGTGTTACTCATGCGACGGAAAGGGTCACCTGGCGCGTGACTGTCCAACTCCTCGTATAGTTGATCCACAGGCTTTGGAGGAGCCACCAAGGTAGAAGCAGTGGCGGGTGCTTGAGAAATAGGCGAGTAGTGGACAAGGAAGTAGAGCTCCAGGAGCATGTAGACAGGAGAAGAACTAGTGGATACGTCCCTTGTACTTCTAGTTCCATGTTTCTGTTGTATTCGTTTCATTGTACTATGAGCTGCAGTAATAAAAATACACTTATCTTTGTGATGTTTGCTTTCTTGTCCTTTTTTTTGTTGATACTGAGTGGTCCCAGTTAAAACTGTTGACATGACCCTCACTTTCGAGATTTCTACTGGAGGAGACCCAGTGACTTCACACTGATGCTGACAGTGTGACTCGACCCTTGGAGGTGAGAGTGATAGTTGGATCTCTTGGTAGATACATCGAGGCCTTACGACGTCATCCATGACATGAATACATCATTCATGTCAGGATTGACTGTATTAGGCAATGGGCGTGGTTCATCCAGGGGATGAGACCGAGTTTCTTTTTTCGGCAGAGGAGAAATTTTAGCATCTCTTTCAGATCATAGGCAAAGAAGGTGCAGATCATCCAGGAGCGGATGAAGACTGCACAGTGCAGTAAGAAACAAGAAACTTCCACCATTCTTAGAGACTCGGGCATGTTAAAGGTTTCCATAAGAGGAAGCTTGAAGGAGAGATGAGTCTCCTAAGCAGCAGACGTGGAGGCAGATCTAGGAGAGCAGCATGAGGTGGTGTACATCTTAACATGATACAACCACCCGCCTTAGTTATCCCCGCCAGGCTCAGGGAGCTGGAGGGCGGTGGAAGAGAGTAGCTACATGCGGTCAGGGAGAGTGACCCAATGGCTCTAAAAATGATTCAAGGGACAGTCTGTGTCCACTACTAGATGCTTTAGTAACAGACGTCAATATGAATCATTCCTTGCTTCCACAAATCTTTTCCCAGACCTAGAGTTTCCAGTAATCCGTGGACTTGACCCTCACGTCTGGAGATACCTTGGAAGGAGACTCGATAATCACACTTATGCCAATAGTGTGGTCAGAACCTCGAGGCGGGAGTTTCGGTTGGAATCTCTTGGTGGAAACGTCGAGGCCTTATGACGTTGGTCTGAGTATGGATTGGGTAAACACAGTTCATACACAAATTGACGGTATTAGGCAAAGAGGTTGTGGTTTAACTATAACGTCGGGATGGGTTTTCCTTGGTCGGTGAAAAGGAAACCCCAGGAAACACAGGATAAACTCTTGCACAGGAGGGTGCGACCGATCACTCTTGAGTCGGTCAACCTTACCCTCGTGGAAACAGTCATTTTGAGTTCCAGATCTAACAGGAACTAGAGACCTCTAGAGTTCGATGATGACGATCACGTCCTTATACGGGTCTCACCTCGACGAGGTTTACGGAGATGTGGCCAAGGCGACAAGTTATCTCTGAGGTTCAATGGACCTTTCTAGGTCCTCAGCTAGGTAGGCGATGTGCTTTACCACTTGACCCATCCACCTAAGTAGCACCAGGTGCACGACGACTTCCACGTATCTCAACAGAGGAGATACATGCCTGACCCTTCGAATATCATCGACCATGGGGAGCAGGACGATGCCGATGGGGTGTCTTTCACGGAGGTTCCAGTGGGGATCGAGGATCGACAGGAGCAGATCCTATGAGGATGGTCGATTCCTCGGGTGCGCTTTCCTTGGCAGTATGGGAATCTCCAGGTAAGCACATGGGAGCGGAAGGCTCAGATGCGTACTCAATACGGATTTTGTGACCCTAGTTTGTGTTGAAACATTACGGGGATGTAAAGCCCTGAGGTGGGAGTAATGTAAAGACCCGGAAATTTCAAGGAAATTTTTTTCTTAATTTTCATTGGAATTTTACAAGAACGCAGTTTCTGACGGAGCCTGTTTCCGAGGACCGGTGTTCTCGGAATTTCAATCCGAAGTTTAGCTCGGGTACGTTCAGTGAACGAACGAGTAGGAATTTCTATCTTTTGAACCGGTGCTTGGAATCGAATTCCGAGGGCACCGATGGAACTGTAGCACCGGTAATTGCTTAGGAACGCCATTTCTAGAGTTGCATTTACCCAAGAGAAGATGATAAAAATTTTGGAAGTTTAATTTATAATTTAACTAAAATTTTTATTTTCCTTAGTGGTTTAAGGCTTTAGGTGGAAGTTGGGTAACTACCCAACTTCCCAAGAGAGGTTATGAGGGTGGTGGGGCCCACACGAACCCCACCCCTTCATATTCTTCAACCCCCCTCAACTCACCATTAACTTTTGTTAAACTTAAACATTAATAACTTATGTTATTAATTAAGTGAGTTAAGTGTGGTTATTTGAATTTTAAACTATTGAAATTCAAATGTTATGTTATGTTAATAAAATAAGAGTTAAGCTTATTTTATTTTGGGGTTGGAACCATTTTTTCTTGATAGGTTTTGGGAGAAAAGCTAAAGAAAGCTAGAGTTCTTCATCTTCTTCATCGATGAATACGAAGAACGCGAGGAACGCATCGATCTCCGTCGAAGAACGCCGTCACCGTAAGAAGAGATCAACGTGCCGTCTCTTCTCTTCTCCGCAGCCAGGGTGTGACCCCTTTTTCCGATGATCGACGATACACCCTATTTCGATCTTCTTACCATGTCAAAGAAAAGGAGACGCCACTTCCTCAATGGGCGTTCTTCATCAACATACGGAGCTTCACCTCGCGACGTCGTTTTCTGCGGCGAACCCCCGTTCTAGTTATACTCAAGGTAGGGGTTATTTAATTATTTCGTTCGTGAATTCTACTTTGTCATCCTTCGTGAATTTACGACCAGTTTCTATCAATTAACAAGAGGGGGCTGGACTGCACAAACATGACCAACCCTCCTCCAATTTGAATGTTGTTTCTAAATTGGTTGGGACGGAATGGCATGGTGTCGTCACACCATGCGGGATCGTACGACAAGTAATGTGCGATGTCGTCGCGCCACGCCGTGAAGTTGAACAAGGACGCGCAGTCGTCGCGCCGCGTCGAAGAAAACCGAAGACACTGCGGCCGGAGCGGGGCCGCGGAAGAAGGGCGTGGTGCTGTCACACCGTGCCGGATGGACCAGGCTGCGGTCGGTTCCGGGCCGCGGCGGAGCAGGGTGACCGGCGGCCGGTTCCGGGCCACTGGTGTCGGCGAAGGAGGAAGGACCGGCCGTCACCGGTCCTTGTTGGTAGAACCGTCTGGCCGGTGAGGGCCGGCCGGACAAAGGGAAAACTGGGGGAATTAATTCCCCCGGTCGGCCAAGAGAGCGACCCCATTAATGGGGCCGTGATTACAGGGAAACCGGGGGGCAGCGCCCCCCCCCCCCCCCCCCCGTGAGCTGGAACGGCTCGGCCGCTTGGCCGAGCCAGCTGGCGCCAGCGCGCCGGGTCGCCGGTCGGGCCAGGACGTGCCCCGCCGGGCCGGGCCTACCCGGACCCGTGTCGGGTCGACCCAGTTTGGGCAGACCCAGGGGGTCTCGGGCTGGGTCGGTCTGGGCCCGAAACCCCCGTTTTCGGACCCCTCACGGTCTTTCTCCCATATCATGAGTTGTAGACCTCAGATCGATGCACCGTCAGCAGTGATGCGATCCTTGGATCGAGACGGTCGTTTCAGTATATCGCACTCAATGTTTCGGAACACTTTGGGTTCAGCCGGGTTGGTTCGGATACGAAACCAATCGGGCCCTCGGAGTGGAAACACTTATATCTTGAGCTCTGGACGTCCGATTGACGTGCCGTCAACTTGGGTGGATTCCTCTAAGTGAGAAGGATCTTTTGGCTTACTCCGCTCAAGGTTTAAATTTCATCGGAGTGCGGTTGGGTTGGTTCACTCATGAAACCAACCGGGCCCCTGGAACGAAAAAAGCCAATAACTCACAGACCGGGCGTCCGATTGACGCACCGTCTATCTCGTTGAATTCCTCTTGATGAGACAGAACTTTTGGCATACTTCACCCGAGTTTTAGTTGCTGTTGGATAGTGGCCGGGTTGGATTGTACCCAAAATCCAACCGGGCCCTTGGAACGGAAAAGTTTTTATCTTTCAGACCAGACGTCCGTTTGACGAACCGTCAGTGGAGTTGGTGATCTCGTTGAGAAACGGTCCCTATGAGTATACCATATGAGAGTTCGGGGTACAGTTGAGATATGGCCGGGTTGGTTTGCTCACGAAACCAACCGGGCCCCTGGGACGAAAATGCTAACAACTCACAGACCGGGAGTCCGATTGACGCGCCATCTGTTGCATTGAGACCCCTATGACGAGGCGGTCCTTTGAGATACTTCTTCGTGGGACTTTGAGATACTTGGAGTATCGACCTGTAGCTCGTGGAGCGGACCCTCCTAGAGGCGAGAGTGAAAAGTACAATGACCGTGTAGCCGACTGAGACCTGACGACTGCTTGACCGACTCGACTTGGAGTGAGTCGACTAGCCCAGTGGACGGAGAAATACTTTGTTTGGGTGCAGACCCATGGAAGACGGAGCACTACCTGTGTGACCGAGCAGACCCGCGGTACTCGTTCGGAGAGTAACTCGGCAGGCTACTAGGGGGAGTGGACTACTGTGTTTGGGTGACATACCCCGGTGGGAAGCACTATTGTTCTTGGGTGGCTGACCCGCAGTACTCGACAGGAGGAGTACCCCAACAGTCTTAGGTTAGTGAGCAGTACCTCAGAGTCATGAGAGGACCACTGTACACTCGAGAGATGAGGCTCTTTAGCAGTTACAGTTTCGATAATGAAAATCCTGGTTTGAGCTGAGACTTTTGACCTTTGTGTTACCTCATGATTGAGATGGGTCACTTGATAACATAGGTATATGTAGGGGAATATACCTGGGTAGTGGTTATCCTTTGATTTCATGATCTTGGTGTTTTCCTCATGATTGAGATGGGTTACTTGATAACTTAGGTATATGCATGGGCATATACATAAGTAGAGTTTATCTGTTGAGATCTTCTTTGTGGTTATCCATGTTGGTTTTAGTGAGACCTTGAGTGTCTCGGGGTCCTTACTAAGTATCGTTATACTCACCCCTGCATAGGTTATGCCCGCACCTCGTTGTATTGGTTGCAGACGACGGCAGTGCTGACGGAGGCCGAGTGTTCGAGGATTGGACGGTACTTGGAGGTGGACTACACGATGAGTCAGTACCCGGAGGTGGACTACACGACGAGTCAGTATCTCGAGGTGGACATCACAGCGAGACGACACTCAGAGGAGGTTGACGGGCGAGAGCATTGTGGAGGCTATCTGTACCTACCCTTCAGGTAGGATCTGTGGTGGATGATCCAGGAGTTGCGCCATCTGTACCTACCCTTCAGGTAGGATCCGAGGAGGACGACCCAGGAGCCGCATCCGTTCTTCCAGCTGTTGTACTTTGTTCAGTTGTAGTTGTACTTTCATTTGGGTTTGTATTCTGGCCCATTTACCTTTCATCACTTATCTTTGTACTTAGTGTTTTGCTTCCGCTTGTACTCTGTGGTGTTTTGTTTACTTTTATAAAGGCAATGCCTTCCCAGTTATCGGGATTTACGTCTTTGGTACTAGTCGCCAGCCCCTGGCCTATGGAAGTCAGGCTTGGGCTAGTGACGGCACGGGCCCCGAGGACGGGTCGTGACAGGTAACCTCCGTGGAAGTACTAGTATTGCACAATTTTTTTGTACATCTCAAATTTCATTCCAGTATAATATCTATTATTACTATATTAAATGTATACTTCTTTTCATTATATAATATTTCTTGAGGACCTATAATTTGTGGAATAATTATAATATTGTTTGTTATAATGTAAAAATATTTCAGGTTATCAAGGATTACAATATTTCATGGTATATTGTAAAAACTTTTGTTTAGATTTATTAAAAATATATATATATTCATGATCATTAATTATAATTTTTCATGATAATCACTTTATTGAATTTCCAAATAATGAATGTTTCAGGGTTGACCTCATGAGAAGTTATATGGATTCACCCTTTAATGTTTTTCTCATTGTATTTTCCAAAAAAAATAATAACATTATAAATAAAAAAGGGTGGCATGTCAGAAAAATAATATTCCTTATATTGGTCATAAACTCATAAAATGAAAACTATATTTCATATTTTCATAGATTTTTTTTCTAATAATTATAATATTTCTTTTCATAATATTAACATATCTCATCTTAACAATAATTATAATATTTCCTGAAGAATTTTAAAAATTATGATTTAGGCATATAATAGAAATTATAATTTTTCATGTTGAAATTTAGTAATAATTATAATATTTCAGTTCATTATATAAAAATATTGATTGTTAACAATGATAGAAATATTTCATGTAATATTGTAACAAATATGGTTTAGTGTTAAAAAAATTAATTTTAATTTTTAATAATAATAAAATATCAAGATTATCACATAATTGAATTTCAAAATAATAAATGTTTCATTGGTGACCTCCTGGTGAGTGCTCGTGTTACACCATTTTCTATTTTTTTAATTGTATTATCCAAAAAAATTTACATTTTAAATAACAAAGGATCACAAGTGAGTACAAAAATAGTAATCATAATATTGTACGTAAACATTTTAAATGTATATAATATTTCATGTTTACATGGAATATTAGTAACAATTATAAAATTTAATGACATAATGTTAACATATAACATGTTAACTATAATTATAATATTTCATTATTTATTAAAACATCTATGCTATATGGTTATAAAATAAATAATAAATTTTCATATAGAACAATTAAAATATTGTGTGATAGTTTCAGCAGTTAATGTTATTTTTTACATTTATTAAATTAAAATATATACAATTATAATTATTAATAGTTCTTTCAAATATTTAAAATAATGTCTGTGTAATATTGGGTGTGATCACACTAGCATTAATGCGCAAAATCCCAATAAACACTGCAGTTAGGCATTATTGGGTAAGAGTAGTACTATAAGGGGTGACCTCCGGGGGAGTACTCATGTTGCACCCTTTTTGGTACATATCAAATTTCATGATAAAATAATAAATATTATTGTGATATTGTATGTAAAATTTTTCTTTAATAAATATAAGATTTCATGATTACATATAATTTTAGTAATAATTATAATATATCATGCCATGATTTAATAATATATTATTTTTACAATGAATAAAATATTTCTTGTTTTATTTATTAACAATGGTTTAGTTATATAAAAAAATAATTTTTTATGTTTAATAGTTATAATTTTTAAAAATAATCACATAAACAAATTTGATAATAATGAGTGTTTCATGGTTGGCCTCCTAGGATGTGCTCATGATTCACCCTTTTCTTCTTTTCTTAACGTATTATCCAAAAAATACATTTTAAATACAAAGGACATCATGCTAGTTTAATATGAATAGTTATGATATTGTAGGTAAAATTTTAAAATGAATATAATATTCCATTATTACAGATAATTTTTGTAATAATAACAATATTACATGTATTAATGTTTCCATACTTCAAGTTAAGAATAATTATAACATCTCATAACGGATTTAAACTACTATAGTTTAGGGTTATAATAGAAAAAATAATTTTTTATGTCGACTAATTATAATATTTAATGATAGTTTCATCTGTTAGTGTTATTTTTTACAGTAATTAAATATCAATATATAGTATCAGAATCATTCAATGTTTTTTTTATTTTAAAAAAGGTTTGTGTATTATTGGGTGAGATCACACTAGAATTAATTCACTAGATCCCATTTAAATTTTCACTTATGCGTGATTGGGTGAGAATAGTACTATAATGGGTATCCACCTAAGAATTACTCGTGTTTCACCCTTTTTCAGTACATTTAAAATTTCATTCTAGAATTATAATGATTATTATGACATTTTTCCTATAAATTTTTATTGGTTAAAATATTTCATGATTACATAGAATTTTAGAAATAATTATAATATTTCATGTTATAAAGTTACAATATTTCATTTTAACAATGATTAAAATATTGAATGTTATATTCTAGAATCTGCAGTTTTGTGATATAAAAAAAATTCATATTAAAAAATTATAATAATTCAAGTTTATCACATTATCAATTCTCATTATAATCAATGTTTTCTAGTTGTCCTCCTTGTAAGATCTCGTTTTAACCATTTTCCATTTTTCACATTTTATTTTCCAAAAAAAATTAAATTACAACTATCAACATATCACATATAAATTTAACTATACTAATTACGATATTGTATGGAAATTTTTTAAATGAATATTATATTTCATGTTTATATATATATTTTTGTAATTATAACATAACATGTCATAGTGTTTCAATATTTTATGATAACAATAATTATAATATTTCATGATGTACTATAACCACTAGGATTTAGGGTTATAATAGAAATAATAAATTTTCATATTGAATAATTGTTATAAGGGATGATAGTTTCATGAGTTAATGTTATTTTTTTACAGAAATTATAGATCAATATATAGTATGAGAATCATTGATAGATATTTCAATTATTTACAAAGAATGTATTTATACGGTTCTATGATATCACACCAGCCTTAATGCACTAGATCACATTAGAACTCTGCAATTAAGCATGCTTCAGGGAGCGTAGTACTAGGATGGGTGACCTCCTAGTAAGTACTCATGTAGAACCCTTTATTATGTACATTTCAAAATCAATCTAGTATAACAACGATTATAATGACGTTGAATGTAATTTTTTTAACTAAATGTAATATTTTATATTAAGTTGGCATTTAAAAAAATTATAATATATCATGTTATAATGTTAAAATATATTACATTAAAAAGGATTAAAATAATTTTTGTTATTTTTTAACAAATACAGTTTCATGTTATAAAAAAATCTTTTATTTTAATTAATTATAATATTCAAGATAATCACATTATTAAATTTCACAATAATAAATGTTCCAAGGGTTAATTCGAGGGAAGTTATTGTGTTTCCCCCTCTTCTCTTTTTATCATTTTATTTACCAAAAAAATTAAAATTTTAAGAAACAAAGGAGGTAATGTGAGTATAATAATAATAGTTAGGATATTTTATTCAAAATTATTAAATGAATATAAGATTTCTTGTTTAAATATAATTTTTGTAATAATTTAAATTTTTCATGTCATAGTGTTCCCATATTTATTATTATCAATAATTTCAATATTTAATTACTTAATGTAACAACTATGGTTTAGGGTTATAATAGAAATAAAAATATTTCATGGTGAATAATTATAATATTGGATGATAGATTCACCAGTAAATGTTATGTTTTATAGTAATTAAATACAAATATATAGTATTATAATCATTAATAGTTATTTCATATATTTAATAAGAATTTATGTGTATTATTGTGTGTGATCACATAAGAATTAACGAACCATATCCCATTATAACATTGCAGTTATGTGTGTTTGAGAGGGAGTCGTATTAGGATGGGTGGTCTCCTGGGAAGTACTTGTTTTGGGACCTTTGTTGTGATGCACCCATTTTTGGGTACATTTCAAAATTAATGAGAGTATAACATTTATTATTAGGATATTGTACATAATTTTTTAACTGAATAAAATATTTATTCATTAAATATAATTTTTTGAATTATTAAATCGTTTTATGTTAAAATTTTACATTATATCATGTTAAAAATGATTAAAATATTTCAAGATATATTGTCCCAACTAGAGTTTAGTGTTATAACTAAGAAATACTTTCGCATGTTCAATAATTATAATTTTTCAAGATAATCACATTATCAAAATTCAAAATAATGAATGTTTCATGGGGGTCCTCTAGAAAAGTTCTCGTGTGTCACCCTTTTCTATTTTTCTCATTGTATTTTCCAAAAAAAATCTATTTATATAGAATTAAATCTCATGTCAATATAATAATAGAAATTATTATATTGAACATAAACTATCGAATTTAATATTATATTTCACGTTTAGATAGTTTTTTGTAATAATTATAATATTTCATGTCGTAATATTACAATATTTTTTGTTAATAATAATTATAATATATAATGACGTATTTCAACAACAACGTTATAGGGTTATAATAGAAATAAAAATTTTATGGATGATTAATTATAATATTAGATGATATTTTGACCAGTTAATGTTACTTATTTACAGAAATTAAATTACAATATATAGTATAGAAATCATTTATAGTTATTTCAAATATTTTTTTAAAAAAAATATATTGGTATTATTTGGTTCAATCACACCAGAATTAATTCATGAGATCACATTAGAACTCAGCAATTAAGAATTATGGTGTAGGAGTAGTAATTGGATGGGTGACACTACCACAAAAACAGGATTTCCCAGTGCTACCATATAATAACTCTAAAAAGTGTAGATAAATGGTACATTTAATTTTGCTAAAAAAGAGTGGTTAAAATTATCACTTTTATCTGCTCTTTTTATAGAGTTGATGAAAGTACCCCCTTTATCAGTGAGATTTTTTCTCTATTAGAGGGACCCCATTTATCTGTGTTTTTTAGTAGCGCTGATGAATGCATAAGTTCATCAGTTACTTTTTAGAATTTCTTATAAATGGTATATTTCGAAAAAATTATTAAAATCAACATATAAAATTATAAATATATTTACATTGATATAAATATAATATATATTTTTCAAATATGTTTGAGATAAATCTTAATATTAATTTACCCTTATTATAAAAATTAATTCATCAAAATCACTTATAAAATAATTAATAATATTTTTCAAATTAATAATTTTTTAATTATTATATAGTAAAAGTCATTTAATATAAATTTGAATATTAAAAAATTAAAAAATTAATAAAAAATGGAATATAACTTGAAAACATAATTTGAACATAAAATTCCCATTTCTTTTCACTCGAGCATCTATTTTGGCTCTACCACATATCAAAATGAATCCTATGATGAGATCTATAACAAACCGGGTCTAAGATTTAGTTATTTGAGTTATATCATTTTTTTAAACACCATAATGGTCTAGAAGGCCTAAAAACGTGTTTTTTTATCTGACCTGAATTTCATAAAATTGAAATTGCTATAACATATGATTCAGGTGTTTGTTCGGCCTTTACCACATATCATATTTAATATAATTTCATGAGTTTCTATTTGACTAGTTTTGAAGCTGAAATAGACTCCTAGATTATAAGTTTTGATTGTTTCTTGTATTTAGGTGTTTTTTGGTTTTCAGAGTTTCTTAATGTTTTTATGTGTTTTATGGGTTTTTAGATTTAATATCCATTTATAAAATATATATAAATAAATATGAATTAAGAAATATATATATATAACTATATATATTTAAATATATATAATATATATAAAAACATGGATTAATATTTTTATATAATATACTTAAATAAATATAAATATTTACAATTATACTTATTGATACACACACAAAGATATATATATATATATATTTAATTATGTTTCTGTTGCATATATGTATGTATGTATGTATGTATGTATATATTTATATATATTTATTTATTTATTTAACCACAAACACACACACTTATTTTATAATTTCATTTAAAAATGATCTCATAAATAAATATTCATATATGCATAAATATTTGGATAAAAAATATATATATATAATTAATATAACTAAATACATATATAAATATTTATTTATATTAGTATATATTAATATAAGTATATATTAATATAAGAACAAATATAACTATATATATAAATATCTAGATTTATCGTTAAATGGAGAAGAAAACAAGATGGATGAGTGGTAAAGGTGTTGGCATGCAAGGGAGAGATCTTGTGTTCGAATCCAAGTGGATTTGTGTGTGTACAAGAGTGAAGGGGTTGGGGGCTAGTGTAGTTAAAAGGGGGGGGTGTGCCCCTAGTGTTGTTAAAGGGGTGGTTGGGATTTGCTGGTAGGGCTTCATGATTCTGTTGAAAGGGGGGTTGAGCACTTTTATAAATCCTATGAGCTGCATATTTTTTTTATTTTATTAAAATTATCTACTAATTTTTATCATAGATAAAAGGGACCACCTTTTTATAGATCCTTGATTGTCATCACTTTTTTAAAACTGATAATGGATTTTTTTAGCATTAATAAAACCCAATTTTGTTGTAATGTGACCTCAAAAAAGTACACATGTTTCACCATTTTTTGTACATTTCAAATATCTTTCTAGTATAATAATGATTATTATGATAGTGTATGTAATAGTTTTTTCAAAATATAATATTTTAGGATTACATATCATTTAACTAATAATTTTTATATTTCATGTAATAATTTAACAATATTTCATGTTATCAATGATTAAACTATTGAATGTAATATTGTAATAACTAACTTTTATTTTTTCTAATAATAATAATAATTAGTATTCATGTTCAATAATTATATATTTTCAGGAAAATCACATTATAAAAATTCATTATAATTAATGTTTCATGGGTGACCTCCTTGGAAGTTCTCTCCTTTAACCATTTTCTAATTTTCTAAATTTTTTTCCCAAAAAAACATTTTAATGTAAATAACAAAGGATATTATTCCAGTATAATAGTAATAATTATGATATTGTACTTAATATTTTTAAATGAATATAATATTTATAGTATAAATATATTTTTTGTAATATTTATAATATTTCATTTCATAATGTTACCATATTTCATGTTACCAACAATAATAACATTTCTTGACTTTTTGTAATAACTTTGGTTTAGGGTTATAATAGAAATAATAATTTTTCTTAATATTGGAGAATAGATTCATTAGATTTAGGTATTTTTGAATTAATTCAATAGAAATATATAGAATGAGAATCATTAATAGATATTTTAAGTATTTAAACAAAATGTGTGTGTATTGTTGGGTGTGAGAACACCATCATTAATGCACCATATCACATTAGAACACTATAGTTCAATGTTCATGGATGTGAGTGGTACAATGATGGGTGACATCTAGGGATGTACTTGTGTTGTATCATTTTATTATGTAAACTTCAAATTTTAGGCTAGTATAAAAATGATAATTATTATATAGTATGTAAACATTTTTATTGAATAAAATATTTTTTTAATCACAATGAATTTTAGTAATAATTATAATTTTTAATGTTATAATGTAACAATAGTTCATGTTTATTATAGTGTAGGGCCACATGACGTGTTGTGGGACAAGGATTGGGTTGCATGATAAATTCTAGTGGTTACAACAATGAATGGTTATTTTTAATTAAGGTTATAGATGGTGTTGATTTCCCACTGTGGAATGTTTTTTGGGCCACTTATCATTAGGGATACGGGCGAGGTCCTTGGTGTGGGTCGCGATAATGAAGATCTCGTGATGTGGGGTTTTGGTAGGGATGTGGGGCACACACACTGTTTTTTATGCAACACGATTTCACCATTGAGATTCAAGCTAATATAATCATTGGATGTGATGTTTATGCTATCCTTGGGATACAACTTTCATGCAGTTGGGTGCACGACCCATTTAGGTATTAAATATGTTGGCACTTTTCTAGATGGTGAAGACTTTTGTACATGGATATTTTTCAGTTTTGGCATGATACAAGTTGTATACAAACATGATTAGTTGTTCAGGTAATGTGGATCTCGTTTCACCATTATTCATATTACTTTTACATGCATGTGGTCTACAATGGGGCACTATTGATCCCATTTCTCATTTTGTGGCTACTTCTTTTTGAGGTTGGTGGTGACTACCAGGATGGTTTATCTCTTTGGATGTACTACGGTTGCACCCTTCATTTGTGTACTTTTCCAATTTTTATCCAATATATAATAATGGTTATTATGATATTGTAATTAAACACTTTTACTAAATATAATTTTTATTGATTACACAACATTTTAGTAATAATTATAATATTTCATGTTATAATGTAAGAGCACTAAAAGTTAATAATGGAGTAGGGAAAAACACATGGTTGGATGATGCATTGGATAAAGGATGGATGTCGGTGGTTACAATGATGTATGGTTATTTTTAATTCATCCTGGTGATGGTGTAAACTAGTAATGATGAAACGAATTCCGGGATGATCAATGCCTGGGATGTGGGTAGTACTTAGCTTGGGTGGTGATATTGAAGAGCATGGGATGTGGAGTACTAGTCGAGATGCATGGAAGAAACCTACCATTGTGATGCAACAGACTAGCAATATTGATATTTGGGCTGACATAAAATTTGGATGCGATGTATGGGCTTTCTTCATGTAGAAACTGTCAGGATGTTGTGTGCACAGACGATTTAGGGTTGAAGTATGTGTGGTCTTTGGTAGACGGTACCAAATTTTGTGCTAGGATATTTGGAATTTTTTTCATGATAGAGGTTGTATACCTACTGGCTATGTTTTTTAGGAGAAGTGGGCAGGGTTTGGTCATTATTAATGTGTCTCTTATTGGTTGATGCTATGCAATGGGGCTTTGTTGAGCACATTTTTTATTTTCTGGATACTACTACTGTGTTTGGTTGTGAGTACCACAAGTATTATAGCAATTTCACTAAACATTTTTTTCATTAATAAATTTTCTGACTAAGAATGCTTTGATCCGAGACTAAAAAATGGAAATATATATTTTTAGAACATTGGTTTTGTGTTATATAAATAATTTTGTATGTTCAACATTTATCATTTTTTAGGATAATCACGTAATCAAATTTTATAATAATGAATGTTTCATTGGTGAACTCCTAGGAAATTTTAGTGTTCATCATTTTTATTTTTTTTATTGTATTTTCCAATAGAAATTAACTTTTAAAAAACAATGGATTGCATGTCATAATAATATTATAAATATTAATCATGACATTGTAAAAAATCTTTTAAATGAATATAATATTTCATGATTACAAAGAATATTTGTAATAATTAAAATATTGCATGTCATAATGTTTTCATTTTTTTTGTTATCAATAATTATAATATTTCATTAAGTACTATTACAACTAAAATTAATGGTTTTTATAGAAATAATAATTTCTCATGTTGATTAATTATAATATTGGATGATAGTTTCTTCATTTATTATTAAATTTTTACAGTAATAAAATCAAAATATATAGTATCATAATCATTTATTGGTCTATCAAATATCTAAAAAGAATTCTTGTGTATTTTGGGGTGTCATCACATCAACATTAATGCCCTAGATCCCACTAGAACATTGTAGTAAAGCTTTCTTGGGAGAGAGTAGTAGTAGGATGGATTCCTTTTGGGAAGTACTTCTGTTGCACCTTTTTTTTACATATCAAATTTCATGCTAGTATAATATTGATTATTATGTTATTGTACGTAAACGTTTTTAATGAATATAATATTTCATTATTACATATCATTTTATAAAAAATTTAATGTTTAAATGTAAGTATATTTCATGTCATCTATGAATAAAATATTACATGTTATATTATAACTATGGTATAGAGTTATAAAAAAATATTTTTTCCATGATCAATAATTATTATTTTTCAAGATATTCAAATTATCAAATTTGATAATAATGAATATTGAATGGGTGAACATTTGGGAATTACTTGTTTTTCACCCTTTTCTGTATACCTCATTGTATTTTCCAGAAATTATACATTCTAAATGAAAAAGGATCACAATTCAGTATAACAATAATAATTATGATATTGTACGTAAACATTTTAAATGAATATAATATTTCATGTTTAAATATATTTTTTTTAATAATTATAATATTTAATGATCCAATGTAAACATATTTCATGTAAACAATAATTATTACATTTCAGGTTGTATTTTAACAACTATGATTTAGGGTTATAATAGAAAAAATAATTTTTCTTGATGAATAATTAAAATATTTGATTATAGTTTGATCAGAAAATGTTGTTTTTTTATAGAAATAAAATAGTAATTCGCATTAACAGAATCATTGATAGTTTTATAAAATATTTAAAGATAATGTATTTGTACTATTAGATGTGATCGCACCAGCATTAAATCACCAAATGCAATTAGAACTTTTCTTTTTTGCTTTATTGGGTGAGAGTTGTACTAGGATGGGTGACATCTAAAGAAATACTTGTGTTACACCCTTTTTTGTGTACATTTCAAATTTCTTTACCCTATAGAAACAACTATTAGAATGTTATATTTAAACTATTTTACTGAATACAATATTTCATGATTACATAGAATTATAGTAATAATTATAATATTTCATATTGTAATGTAACAATATTTCATGTTAATAATGATTAAAATAGTGCATGTAATATTGTTACCACAATGTTTTAGTGTTACAATAGGAAAATAATTTCACATTATCAATAATTATATTTTTTCAATATTATCATATTATCGAATTTCAGAATAATGAATGTTTCATGGGTGACCTCTGGGCAAGTTCTCATATTTCACCCTTTCCCAATTTCCAAATTGTTTTTTCTAAATAAATTAAATTTCTAATTAAAATAGATCACATGATCGTATACCAATAAAAATTATGATTTTATGCATATGCTATTTAAATAATATTATATTTCATGTTTATATAGAATTTTTTAATAATTATAATATTGCATATTATAACGTTACTGTATTACAGGTTAAAAAATTTTAATATTTCATGACATATTGTAAAACCTATGTTTTTGAATTATAATCAATAGAATAATTTTTCTTGTAGAATAATTTTAATTTTTGAAGATAGTTTCATTAGTTAATGTTATTTAGTAGAGTAATTAAATAGTAGTATATATTATAAGATTTAATGATAGTTCAGTCAAATATTTAAAAAGATTGTATGTGTACTGTTGGGTGTGATCACACCACCATTAATGAACTAGATCCCATTGGAACTATGCAATTAAGAGTTCTAGGGATAGAGTAGTACTAGGATGGGTGACCACTTAGGATGTTTTTTTGAATATTTCAAATTTCTTGCTTGTATAATAACACTTATTATGAGATTGTTCGTAAATGTTTTTACTAAATATAATATCTTCTAATACCAAAGAATAATTGTAATTATTATAATATTTTGTGCTATTATCCAAGAATATTCCTTGTTAACAATGATTAAAATATTTCAGGTTATATTGTAACAACAACGTTTTAGTGTTATAACAAAAATTAAAAATATATATATTTTTTCAATAATTATAATTTCTCCAGATAATCACATTATCATATTTCCAAATAATTAATGCTTCTTGGGTGACCTCTTGGGAAGTGCTCGTGTTTCACACATTCATATTTTTCTCACTTCATTTTCCAAAAATGTTTATATTTTAAAAAAATATCACATGTCACTATAATAATAATAATTATGATATAGTATGTAATCATTTTAAATGAATATATTATCTGTTATTTAAATATAATTTTTTAAATAATTATAATATTTCATGTCATAATGTTTCAATAGGTAATTTTAATAATAATTAAAATATATCATGATGTATCGTATAAACTATAGTTTGTGGTATTAATAAAAATAATAACTTTTCATGTTGATTAATTATAATATTTGATGATTGGTTCATGAGTTAATGTTATTATATTACATAAATTAAAAATCAATATATAGTATGAGAATCGTTTATTGTTCTTTCAAATATTTAAAAAGAATTCCCATTTAATATTGTGTGCATTCACACCAGCAATAATGTATAATATACCTTTAGAACACTCTAGTAAATCTTTAATGAGTGAGGTTAATACTAGGATGGGTCACCTCTAATGAAGTTATGATGTTGCACCCTTAATTTTTTATATTTCGAATTTCATGTGAGTATAATAATGATTATAATGATATTATACATTATTCTTTTTCAAATTATAATATATTAAAATTACATATCATTTCATTATTAATTATAATATTCCATGTTCTAATGTAGCAAATATTTTATGTAAGAAATTATTAAAATATTGTATATTTTATTGAATCAACTAATGTTTAGTGTTATAACAAAAAAAATTTACTTTTTCAATAACTATAATTTTTCATGATAATCACATTATGGAATTTCATAATAATAAATGTTTCATGGGTGACCTCCTGTGATGTGATCGTGTTTCACCATTTTCTATTTTTATCATTATATTTTCCATTAAAAATTACATTTTTTACAATAAAATATCGCATCTCTATAAAAGAATAATTATTATGATATTGTACACATTATTTTTAAATGAATATAATATTTCATGTTTAGATAGATTTTTTTAATAATTTAAAAACTGCATGCCATAGTGTTACCAAATTTTATTTTTACAAAAACTATAACATTTCATGATATTTTGTAACATCTAAATTTTAGGTTTATAATAGATATAATAATCCTTCAGGTTGAATAATTATAATATTGGATAATAGTTTCATGATTTTATGTTATTTTTTATTGCAATTAGTTAGCAGTATATATTATGATATCATTTATAGTTCATTCAAATTTTTAAAAAGAATATTTTTGTACTATTGGGCATGATAACCATGGTATTAATGCACCAGATCCTACTAGAACTATGATATTAAGTGTACTGGGGTTAGAGTAGTACTAGGATGGGTAACCTCTTAGGAAGTACTCATGTTGCACCCATTTTTTCTGTACATTTCTAATGTCATGCTTGTAAAATAATGATTAATATGATGTTGTACGTAAACCTTTTTACAGAATGTAATATTACTTAATTACATAGCATTTTATAAAAAATTATAATATTTCATGTATTAATATAACATCATTTCATTCTAAAAATGATTAAAATAATGCTTGATTTGTTGTAACAACTACGTTATAGTGTTATAACAAAAAAAAATATTTCATGTTCAATAATTAATATTTTTCATGATAATCACATCAAAAAATTCACAATAATGAATTTTTGGTGGGTGGCCTCTTCGGAAGTGCTTGTGTTTCCCCCTATTCAAATTTTATTTTCCAAAATAATTATATTTTAAATAATAAAGGATCACATTTTAGTATTAAAAAAATAATTATGATAATGTATATAATAATTTTAAATAAATATAATTTTTCATGTTGACATAGAAATAATGTAATAATTATTATATTTCTTATCATAATGTTTTCTTATTTCATGTAAACAATAATTATAATATTTCACAACATATTATAAAAAATTAAATTTAGGGTTTATAATAGATATAATAAATGTTTAATCTTGAATTATTATAATATTTGACGATTGTTTCATCAGTTAAAGTTAGTTTTTTAAAACAATTAAATTTAAATATATAGTATTGAAATCATTAATAGTTCATTAAAATATATAATAATAATTTCAGTGTACTATTGGTTGTGATTACACTAGAATTAATGCACCAGATAAAATTAGGACTATGTGGGTAGGAATTCTTAGGGAAAGAGTAGTAAAAGGACGAGGTATCTCTGGGGATGTACTCGTGTATCACCATTTTTTGTCTTGTACCCTATTTTCTGTACATTTAAAATTTTATGCGAGTATAAAAATGATTATTATGAAACTGTCGGTAAAAGTTTATAGTTAATATAATATTTCATGATTACATATATTTTTATTAATAAGTTTAATTTTTCATGTTATAATGTTACTATATATCATGCTAACAATGTTTATAATAATGCATATTATATTGTCACAACTACAGTATAGTGTTAAAAAAAATATTTTCCCAAGATAAATATTTATAATTTTTGAGATAATCTCATTATCCAATTTCATAATAATTAATGTTTTATGGGTGACCTCTTGGGATGTTTTTTTTACCACATTAAGTTTTTCTCATTATATTTTCCAAAAAAATATTTTTTAAATAATAAAGGATGACATGAATGTATGACTAAAATAAATAAGATATCGTACATTATTTTTTGTAAATGAATATAGTATTTCATGTTTACATATATTTTTTGTAATAATTATAAAATTACATGTCATAATAATACCATATTTATTGTTAATAATATTTATAATATTTTATCATGTATTTTAACGACTACCGTTTTGGCTTATCATAGAAATAATTATTATTCATGTTGAATAATTATAATATTGGATGATAGTTTCACTAGTTAATTTATTTTTATAGAAATAATGTAGCATTATATAGTATCAAAATCATTGATAGTTCTTTCAAATATTTAAAAACAATGTATGTGTACTATTTGGTGTGATCACACCCGCATTAATGTACCAGATCCCAATATAAATTTGTAGTTATGCTTGATTGGGTGAGAGTAGTAATAGGATTGGTGTCACTACCACAATAATAGGGGTTCGTAGTGCAACCAATTAACCGTGCTAAAAATGTGTGTATAATGTGTGTACATTGACCATTGCTAAGAAACAACACTGATAAAAGGTGATATTAGCCACAGTAAAAAAAATGATAAAATTACCCCTTTAACAGTGCTTTTTTAGAAGTGGTAAATGTACCCTATTATAAGTGTTTTATAATAATATTAATAGATCCCACTTTATTAGTGTTTTTTAGTAGTGTTGATGAATACCCACTTTTAGCAATTCTTTTTTACTATCACTGATAATGGTAATATTTAAAATACTCATTATAACTAACATATTAATATATAAATATTTTTATATTGATATACATATAATATATATTTTTCAAATAACATTTACACAAACCTAAATAGGAATTTACACTTAATAAATTAAATAATTAGTGAAATTGTTTTATGAAATAATTAAAAATATTTCTAAAATTAGTAATATGAAATTTTATATCATGTTGTTTTCATTTAATATCAATTTAAAAATAAAAAAAATAAAAAAAAATCAATAAAAGATCAAAAATAACTTGAGAACGTAATTTGATCTTCAAACTACCAAAAATATTTCTCCAAGTGTCCCATTATACTCTAGCACATATAAGATGTGATAAATTTCATAAGGGCTCTCATACTAAGTTCTATGTTCTTTGTCTAGTTTTTCTACCCTATAATGGTCCTGAATGCCTACAAAACTGAGTTTCCTATCGTCGAGCTCTATTTCCTAATATTCAAATGGATATATCTTAAAATCCTGGTGTTTTTCCATCATGTACCACATATCATATCGAAGATTGTTACATGATATTCAATTTTACAAGTTGTGATGTGATACTGACTCCCAGATCAGATGTTATGAATGTTTCTAGTTTTTATGGATTTTAGGGTATTTGGAGTTTCATAACATTTTTATGTGTTTTAAGTGTTTTTTAGATTTAATATCTATTTAATATATATATATATGTATATAAATATATATATATATAACTATATATAAAAATATAAAAATATATGGTTAAATATAAATATATAATATATGAATATATATATATAATGATACATATAGATACACATTATATATATATATATATATATATGTTTGTGTGTTTTTGTGTGTTTGTGTGTCACTGTGTGCTTGTTGTATATATGTATTTATTTTTTAATTTATACACACACTTAGAAAACATATTTTTAAAATTTATTTTAAACTAATATTAAAAATATATATTAATATTGGAATAAATATACAGATTACCAATATATATATATATATATTATCATTCAAATATTTATATATAAACTAATATAGGTATAAATATATAAATATATAAATGTAATTATATATGTATATATATATATATATTAATATACGAATATATATATATATATATGAATAAATTTATAAATATAACAATATATGTATATATATATTTCAATATAGAAATATATATATATATATATTAGTATACCTAAATATATATATATATATATATATTTATATAAGTATATATGAATATAGGAACTAATATGTAAAGACCCGTAAAATTCAAGGTAAATTTTTTCTAAATTTTATTTGGGATTTTACAAGAATGCGGTTTCTGACGGCACCTGATTCTGAGGCCTGGTGTGCCCGGAATCAATTTCTGAAGTTTGGCTCGGGTACGTTCAGTGAACGAATGAGCGGGTTTTTCTAACTTTTGAACCGGTTCTCGGAATCAAATTCCAAGGGCATCGATGAACTCGCAACACCGATATTTGCTTAAAGAGACTTTTGCCGCAGTTGCGTTTAATCGAGAGCGGAAGTTAGTTTTTGGGTTTTCTTTAAATAAGAGTAATAATAAAATAACGTGTCATGCAATTTATTTTATTTCTGCCGCCATTGGGAGTGTGGTGGTTGAAACCTCCTCATGGAGGTTGGAGGTGGGGCCACCACACCTTAACCTCCCTTGAGAGGTTATGGTGGTGGGGCCCACCCGAACTAAACCTCCCGTGGGTGGTTTATTATGGTAGGGACCACACGGGGCTTAACCCCCTATTAATGGGAGGAGAGGAAACCTCTCAACTCTCCCTCATTAATGAGGGGGAGCCTCTTAATTCCTCAACTCCCCATTAAATGGGGAGAAACTCCTTGGCACCCTCCCCTCTTAAGTGGTGCCAACGGACCTCATAAATTGCGTCAAAGAAATTTATTTCACCCGACCCCTTTTTTTTAAAAAAAGTTATGTAACCACAATGGTTACATACCTCTCCCCCTCTCCTATATATATGGATCTTGGCAGAGGGTTTGGGGACGGCTTCACCAAGCGACGGAGCGCTGGTAAAATACCGCGACGCCCAACACTTGGAAAGAAGCTTATCTTCACGAATGAAGAACGTGCCACCTCTGACGAAGAACGCTCGTTTTCCTTCCACGGAATTTCTCCCCTTCCGCGGCGAGACTCTTCAACGGATCTTTTTCTTCCCCTTCATCGTCAATGGATCGATGAACAAGCTCGGAAGCGGAATCGGGTAGCAAGCGACGACGGCTTTGCCTTCCCTCGAGTCGGATGAACGCCGACGTCCCCCTTCGACGTCGTCATCCTCGCGACGCCATACCGCGACGAACCTCGAACGACGACGCCTCCTTCCGATCGGCTTATACCCAAGGTAGGGGTTTGTATTCAATTATTTATTTTTGTTCGAGATTTCTGATTTGATGAGCTTCGTGGTTAAAAACCATTTGTTATCGAATTTGATCTTTGTGGTTTGAAACCAAATGATAACGAATAACGTGAGGGGGGCCAGACCGCACGAACATGGCCGACCCTCCTCCTTTTTTTCTTTGTGGTTGGTACGAGGAAGCGTGGTGCCGTCGCACCATGCGGTTTCATTTCGTAGATATGCGCGGAGCCGTCGCACCACGCCGTGGAAAGGAATTCAAGGATGCGACGCTGTCGCGCCGCGTCGAAGAAAACCGAAGACATCCGCGGATGGAGTCGGGCCGCAACGAAGGGGCGCGGCGCCAACGCGCCGCCCCAGAGAACCACGAAGACGGCGCGTTTCGTTTTTGACGTGCGGATTGACGGGCGACGACAAATGATGCCGCAAAGGTAATTTTGAGGCCTCCTCAGTGAAGGTCGGGTCCCGGGAGGACCATAGGCGAAGACAGTAGGAGAAACGGACCACCGGAGCGCGTCCGGTGGTCCGCGGAAGGCGGCGGCGGCGCGCCGCCGGAAGGGAGGCAGCCGGTAGTTCGCCGCCGGCCTCAATTAGCGGCGGGCGGGGGACACCCCGCTCAGCGTTTCGGCTCGGCCACACTGGCCGAGCCGCTACCGGCCGGTCGGACCGGACCGAGCCCGACCGAGCCGGACCGAGCCGGGCCCAGCCGGGCCCAGCCGGGTCGGACCCGGTGTGGGTCGACCCGGTTCGGCCGACCCAGGGGGGGTCGGGCTGGGTCGGCCCGGGCCCAGACCCCCGTTTTCGGACCACTTTCGGTCAAACGCCCGTAACTTGAGCTACGAGCCTCCAAATGACTCGCCGTCAGCGTCAACGCGATCCTTGGATCGAGACGGTCGTTTCAGTATATTTCACTCAAGGTTTTGGATTACTTTGGGTTCGGCCGGGTTGGTTCGGATACGAAACCAACAGGGCCCTCGGAGCGGAAACGCTCGTTACTTGAGTTCCGGACGTCCGATTGACGTGCCGTGGTTTTTGATGGATTCCTCTAAGTGAGACGGATCTTTTGGCTTACTCCGATCGAGGTTTGGATGCCGTCGGAGTGCGGTCAGGTTGGTTCGCTCACGAAACCAACCGGGCCCCTGGAACGAAAAAGCCAATAACTCACAGACCGGGCGTCCGATAGTCGCGCCGTCTGTTCCATTGAATTCCTCTTGATGAGACGGAACTTTTGGCATACTTCGCCCGAGTTTTGGATACAGTTGGATAGTGGCCGGGTTGGATCGCACCCGAAATCCAACCGGAACCTTGGAACAGAAAAGCTGATATCTTTCAGACTGGACGTCTGTTTGACGAACCGTCAGCGACGTTGGTGATCACGTTGAGAAACAGTCCCTATGAGTATACCCTATGAGAGTTCGGGGTACAGCTGGGATATGGCCGGGATTGGTTCGCTCACGAAACCGACCGGGCCCCTGGGATGAAAAGGCTAGAAGCTCACAGACCGGGCGTCCGATTGACACGCCGTCTATTGCATTGAGACCCCTATGACGAGGCGGTCCTTTGAGATACTTCTTCGTGGGAATTTGAGATACTTGGAGTATTGACCTGTATCTCATGGAGCGGACCCTCCCAGAGACGAGCGTGCGGAGTACGAAGACCGTGTAGCCGACTGAGACCTGACGACTGCGTGACCGACTCGACTTGGAGTGAGTCGACTAGCCCAGTGGATGGAGCACTACTTTCTGAGGTGCAGACCCATAGAAGACGGAGCACTACCTGTGTGACAGTGCAGACCCACGGTACCCGTCCGGAGAGTACCTCAGCAGGCTACTAGGGGGTGTGCACTACTGTGTTTGGGTGACATACCTCGGCGGGAAGAACTACTGTGTCTGGGTGGCTGACTCGCAGTACTCGACAGGAGGAGTACCTCAGCAGTCTTAGGTTAGTGAGCAGTACCTCGGAGTCATGACAGGACCACTGTACACTCTAGAGACAGAGCTCTTCAGTAGTTATGGTTTCGATAATAAAAATCCTGGTTTGAGATGAGACTTTTTACCTTTGTCTTTACCTCATGATTGAGATGGGTCACTTGATAACTTAGGTATATGTATGGGCATATAACTGGGTAGTGGTTATCCGTTGATTTCATGATCCTTGTGTTTCCTCATTATTGAGATGGGTTACTTGATAACTTAGGTATATGTTTGGGCATATACCTAAGTAGAGGTTATCTATTGAGATCTTATTTGTTGTTATCCTTGTTGGTTTAGAGAGACCTTGAGGGTCTCGGGGTCCCTACTGAGTATCGTTATACTCACCCCTGCACGGGCTATGTCCGCACCTCGTTGTGTTGGTTGCAGACGACAGGCAGTGCTGACAGAGGCCGAGTGTTCGAGGACTGGACGGTACCCGGAGGTGGACCACACGACGAGTCAGTTTCTGGAGGAGGACTTCACGGTGAGATGACACATGAAGGTGGTTGACGGGCGAGAGCATTGAGGAGGCTATCTGTACCTACCCTTCAGGTAGGATCCGTGGCAGACGATCCAGGAGCTGCGCTATCTTTACCTACCCTTCAGGTAGGATCTGAGGAGGACGACCCCGGAGCTGCTTCCTTCTTCCAGCTGTTGCCTTTTTCTGTTGTACTTTCATTCAGTTGTAGTTGTACTTTCTTTTGAGATTGTATTCTGGCCCATTTACTTTTCAGTACTTCTCTTGTACTTAGTGTTTACTTTTTCTGCTTGCTTACTCTGTGGTGCTTGTTTTCTTTTATAAAGGCAAGTCCTTCCTAGTTATCGTGATTTACGCCTTTGGTGCTAGTCGCCAGCCCCTGGACTATGGAAGGCGGGCTTGGGGTAGTCACGGCATGGGCCCTGAGGACGGGTCGTGACAAATTGGTATCAGAGGAGTCGGTTCTACCTCAGAACTTATAACTCTGATATTTTCTTTCTGTGAAGCAATAGTGTTAAGGGTACCGAGTGTGGTCTTCAGTTCAGAGAGTCCAGTGTTGGTGCGGGCGGCCGACGTATCCATACACCAGGACCCTGACAACTGATTTTCGACTTTGTGCACGAAAACACTGATTGCGTGTGTGTTTTCAAAGGTTTTCCCTTAAAACAGCTCAAACCAGGTCAGCTCACCAGGTATAATCGTTTGACCATGTTACGTTGTTTCTTTCAGGATGCCTTTTCTCGGACGACCAGCTAGAGACCCGAGAGTGGTTCGTACTGACAGCCTGCCGAGCGACGTGGCCTCAGTACAGGGCCCTTTTCCAGTTGAGGCACCAGTGAAGGCACCAGTGGTACTACTACCCATTGGGCCACCGATGCCACCAGCCCCAGCAGCAGAGGGTGCACGTCGCTTGAGCGCACTGCACGAGTTCCAGTGCCAGAGGCCACCCAGGTTCCAGGGAGGGACAGACCCGCAGGCGGCTGAGGATTGGCTGGAGGTTGTGGTGAGAGTCTTCAGTCTAGTGGGGACGCCGGCAGACTTCATGGTGATCTTTGATGCCAGCCTCCTTCAGGTAGCAGTAGGCAGGTGGTGGAGCCACTTGTTTCAATTTTGCGACGGGATGGCCTTCGCATGGGAAGACTTCGAGACCTTCTTCAGGGTGGAGTTTGTGCCAGTAGCTCTACACCCCAAGCGTGTACATGAGCTTCTGCCTTTGCCGCGTGTTTTTCGATCAGTAGACGAGTCATCTGTGGGAAGTAGACAGATGATGCAGAGGTCCAGGAGGACTAGACCAGCAGTTGGACGATCTCGGGTTTTAGGACTGGTGGTGCGGGGCACCTGGGGTGGGGTCAGAGCCAGGCGTGCCAGAAACAGATAGTGTTAGTCATGCGGCGGGAAGGGTCACCTGGCACGTGACTGTCCGACTCTTCGTACAGTTGATCCGCAGGCGTTGGAGGAGCCACCAAGGCAGTAGAGCTCCGGGAGCAGGTGGACAGGAGCGGAACTAGTGGATACATCCCTTGTACTTCTAGTTCCATGTTGCTGTTGTATTCGTGTCTTGTACTATGAGCTGTAATATTAAAAAGACACTTATCTTTGTTTGCTTTCCTGTCCTTTTGTTTGGTTGATACTGAGTGGTCCCGGCTAAAACTGTTGACTTGACCCTCACATTCGAGATTTCTACTGGAGGAGACCTAGTGACCTCACACTGATGCCGACAGTGTAACTCGACCTTTGGAGGCGAGAGTGACAGTTGGATCCCTTAGTAGTTACGTCGAGGCCTTACGACGTTATCCATGGCATGAATGCATCATTCATGTCAGGATTGACTGTATTAGGAAATGGGTGTGGTTCATCTAGGGGATGAGACCGAGTTTCTCTTTTCGGCAAAAGAGAAATTTTAGCAGCTCTTTCAGATCATAGGCAAAGCAGGTGCAGATCATCCAGGGGCGGATGAAGACTGCACAGTGCAGTAAGAAACAGGAAACCGACGCCAGTCTTAGAGACTCGAGCGTGTTAAATGTTTCAAGAAGTGGAAGCTTTAAGGAGAGTTGAGTTTGCGAAGTAGCAGACGTGGAGGCAGAGCTAAGGGAGCCGCATGAGGTGGTGTACGTTTTATCATGGTACAACCACCCGCCTTAGTTGTCCCCGCCAGGCTCTGGGAGTTGGAGGGAAGGGGAAGAGGGTAGCTGCGTGCGGTCAGGGAGAGTGACCCAATGGTTCTACAAATGATTCGAGGGACAGTATGTGTCCAATGCTAGCTGTCGTAGTAACAGACGTTGATACGAATCATTCTTCCCTTCCACGAATATTTTCCCAGACCAAGAGTTTCCGGTAAGCCGTAGACTTGACCCTCACGTCTGGAGATACCTTGGGAGAAGACTTGATAATCACACTTACGCCGACGATGTGGTCATACCCTCGAGGCGAGAGTTTCGGTTGAAATATCTTGGTTGTAGCGTCGAGGCCTTACGACGTTGGTTTGAGTTTGGACTGGGCAATCACAGATCATACACAAATTAACGGTATTAGGAAAAAAGGTTGTGGTTTAACTACGACATCGGAATGGGTTTTCCTTGGTCGGCGAAAAGGAAACCCCAGGCAGCACAGGATAAACTCATGCACAGGAGGGTGAGACTGATCACTCTTGAGTCGGTCAACCTTACCCTCATGGCATCAGTCATTTTGAGTTTCAGTTCTAACAGGAATTGGAGACCTCTAGAGTTCGAGGATGATGATCATGTCCTTATACGGGTCTCACCTCGATGAGGTTTACGCAGATGTGGCCAAGGCAACAAGTTATCTCCGAGGTTTAACGGAAATTTCTAGGTACTCAGCTGGGTAGGTGAGGTGGTTTACCGCTTGACCCATCCACCTCAGTTGCACCAGGTGCACGACGTTTTCCAAGTATCTCAACCAAAGAGATACGTGCTCGACCCATCGCATATCATTGACCATGAGGAGCTGGACGATGGCGATGAGGTGTTTTCTACGGAGGTTCTAGTGGGAATCAAGGATCGATAGGAACATATCCTACGAGGATGATCAATTCCTCAAGTGCACTTTCTCTGGCAGCACGGAAACCTCTGGGTGAGCACATGGGAGTGGAAGGCTCAGATGCGTGCTCTCTACCGCTTTTGTAACCTTAGTTTGTGTTAAAGCTTTACGAGGACGTAAAGCCCTGAGGTGGGAGTATTTTAAAGACCCGTAAAATTCAAGGGAAATTTTTTCTAAATTTTCTTTGGGATTATACAAGAACGCGGTTTCTGACGGCACCTGATTCCGAGGCCCAGTGTGCCCGGAATCAATTTCTGAAGTTTTTCTCGGGTACGTTCAGTGAACGAACAAGTGGGTTTTTTCTAACTTTTGAACCGGTGCTCAGAATCAAATTCTGAGGGCACCGATGAACTCGCAACGCTGGTATTTTCTTAAAGAGACTTTTGCCGTAATTGCGTTTAATCGAGAGCGGAAGTTAGTTTTTGGGTTTTCTTTAAATAAGAGTAATAATAAAATAACGTGTCATGCACTTTATTTTATTTTAGCCGCCATTGGGAGTGTGGTGGTTGAAACCTCCTCATGGAGGTTGGAGGTGGGTCCACCCCACCTTAACCTCCCTTGAGAGGTTATGGTGGTGGGGCCCACCCGAACTAAACCTCCCGTGGGTGGTTTATTATGGTAGGGACCACACGGGGCTTATCCCCCCTATTAATGGGAGGAGAGGAAACCTCTCAACTCTCCCTCATTAATGAGGGGGAGCATCTCAATTCCTCAACTCCCCATTAAATTTATAGAAACTCCTTGGCACCCTCCCCTCTTAAGTGGTGCCAACGGACCTCATAAATTGTGTCAAAGCAATTTATTTCACCCGAACCCCTTTTTTTAAAAAAAGTTATGTAACCACAATGGTTACATACCTCTCCCCCTCTCCTATATATAGGGATCTTGGGAGGGGGTTTGGGGACGGCTTCACCAAGCGACGGAGTGCTGGAAAAATACAGCGACGCCCAACACTTGGGAATAAGCTTATCTTCGCGAACGAAGAACGCGCCACCTCTGACAAAGAACGCTCGTTTTCCTTCCACGGAATTTCTCCCCTTCCGTGGAGAGACTCTTCAACGGATCTTCTTCTTCCCCTTCATCGTCAACGGATCGACGAACAAGCTCGGAAGCAGAATCGGGTAGCAAGCGATGACGGCTTCGCCGTCCCTCAAGTCAGACAAACGCCGACATCCCCCTTCGACGTCGTCATCCTCGCGACACCATACCGTGATGAACCTCGAACGACGATGCCTCCTTCCGATCGGCTTATACCCAAGGTAGGGGTTTGTATTCAATTATTTATTTTTGTTCGAGATTTCCGACTTGATGATCTTCGTGGTTAAAAACCATTTGTTATCGAATTTGATCTTTGTGGTTTGAATCCAAATGATAACGAATAACGTGAGGGGGGCCGGACCGCACGAACACGGCCGACCCTCCTCCATTTTTTTCTTTGTGGTTGGTACGAGGAAGCGTGGTGTCGTCGCACCACGCGGTTTCATGCGGTAGATATGCGCGGCGCCGTCGCGCCGCGCCGTGGAAAGGAATTCAAGGACACGACGCCATCGCGCCGCGTCGAAGAAAACCGAAGTCATCTGCGGACGGAGTCGGGCTGCGGTGAAGGGGCGCGGCGCCAACACGCCGCGCCGGAGAACCACGAAGACGGCGCGTTTCGTTTTTGACGTGCGGATTGACGGGTGACGACAAATGAGGCCGCAAAGGTAATTTTGAGGCCTCCGCAGTGAAGGTCGGGTCCCGGGAGGACCATAGGCGAAGACGGCAGGAGAAACGGACCACCGGACCGCATCCGGTGGTCCGCTTAAGGCGGCGACGGCGCGCCTCCGGAAGGGAGGCAGCCGGCAGTTCGCCACAGGCCTCAATTAGTGGCGGGCGGGGGACACCCCGCTCCACGTTTCGGCTCGGCCACGCTGGCCGAGCCGCGGCCGGCCGGTCGGAACGGACCGAGCCGGGCCGGACCCAGCCGGGTCGGACCCGGTTCGGCCGACCCAGGGGGGGTCGGGCTGGGTCGGCCCTGGCCCAGACCCCCGTTTTCGGACCACTTTTGGTCAAAAGCCTGTAACCTGGGCTACAGGCCTCCAAACGACTCTCCGTCAGCGGAAACACGATCCTTGGATCGAGACGGTCGTTTCGGTATATTGCACTCAAGGTTTCTGATTACTTTGGGTTCGGCCGGGTTGGTTCGGATACGAAACCAACCGGGCCCTCGGAGCGGAAACGCTCGTTACTTGAGTTCCGGACGTCCGATTGATGTGTCGTCGTTTTTGATGGATTCCTCTAAGTGAGATAGATCTTTTGGCTTACTCCGCTCGAGGTTTGGATGCCGTCGGAGTGCGGTCAGGTTGGTTCGCTCACGAAACCAACCGGGCCCCTGGAACGAAAAAGCCAATAACTCACAGACCGGACGTCCGATAGTCGCGCCGTCTGTTCCATTGAATTCATCTTGATGAGATGGAACTTTTGGCATACTTCTCCCGATTGTTGGATACAGTTGGATAGTGGCCGGGTTGGATCGCACCCGAAATCCAACCAGAACCTTGGAACGGAAAAGCTGATATCTTTCAGACTGGACGTCCGTTTGAAGAACCGTCAGCGGCGTTGGTGATCACGTTGAGAAACAGTCCCTATGAGTATACCCTATGAGAGTTCGGGGTACATTTGAGATAGGGCTGGGATTGGTTTGCTCACGAAACCAACCGGTCCCCTGGGATGAAAAGGCTAGAAGCTCACAGACCAGGCGTCCGATTGACGCGCCGTCTGTTGCATTGAGACCCCTATGACGGGGCGGTCATTTGAGATACTTCTTCATGGGACTTTGAGATACTTGGAGTATCGAACTGTAGCTTGTGGAGGACCCTCCCAGAGACGAGCGTGCGGAGTACGGAGACCGTGTAGCCGACTGAGACCTGACGACTGTTTGACCGACTCGACTTGGAGTGAGTCGACTAGCCCAGTGGACAGAGCACTACTTTCTGAGGTGCAGACCCATGGCGGATGGAGAACTACCTATGTGACAGTGCAGACCCGCGGTACTCGTCCAGAGAGTACCTCAGCAGGCTACTAGGGGGTGTGCACTACTGTGTTTGGGTGACATACCTCGGCGGGAAGCACTACTGTGTCTGGGTGGCTGACCCGCGGTACTCGACAGGAGGAGTACCTCAGCAGTCTTAGGTTAGTGAGTAGTACCTCGGAGTCATGACAGGATCACTGTACACTCCAGAGACGGAGCTCTTCAGTAGTTACGGTTTCGATAATAAAAATCCGGGTTTGAGCTGAGACTTTTGACCTTTGTGTTTACCTCATGATTGAGATGGGTCACTTGATAACTTAGGTATATGTATGGGCATATACCTGGGTAGTGGTTATCCGTTGATTTCATGATCCTTGTGTTTCCTCATGGTTGAGATGGGTTACTTGATAACTTAGGTATATGTTTGGGCATATACCTAAGTATAGGTTATCTATTGAGATCTTCTTTGTGGTTATCCTTGTTGGTTTAGAGAGACCTTGAGGGTCTCGGGGTCCCTACTGAGTATCGTTATACACACCCCTGCACGGGCTATGCCTGCACCTCGTTGTGTTGGTTGCAGACGACGGGCAGTGCTGACAGAGGCCGAGTGTTCGAGGACTGGACGGTACCCGGAGGTGGACCACACGACGAGTCACTATCTGGAGGAGGACTTCACGGCGAGACGACACACGGAGGTGGTTGACGGGCGAGAGCGTTGAGGAGGCTATCTGTACCTACCCTTCAGGTAGGATCCGTGGCAGACGATCCAGGAGCTGCGCTATCTGTACCTACCCTTCAGGTAGGATCCGAGGAGGACAACCCAGAAGCTGCTTCCTTCTTCCAGTTGTTGCCTTTTTCTGCTGTACTTTCGTTCAGTTGTAGTTGTACTTTCTTTTGGGTTTGTATTCTGGCCCATTTACTTTTCATCACTTCTCTTGTACTTAGTGTTTACTTTTTCTGCTTGCTTACTCTGTGGTGCTTGTTTTCTTTTATAAAGGCAATGCCTTCCCAGTTATCGAGATTTACACCTTTGGTGCTAGTCGCCAGCCCTGGCCTATGGAAGGCGGGCTTGGGGTAGTCACGACACGGGCCCCGAGGACGGATGAGTGAATATAAGGGCTAAAGGGAGAGATCCTTGGCAAGAAAAAAACAAGATGGATGAGTGGTAATGGTTTAATGTCTAAAGGGATAGATCCTTGGTTCGAATCCATGAAGAGGTAGGTGTCTGAGAGTGTGAAGGGGGTGGAGGATAACGCTGTTAAAGGGTGGGTAGGTGTGCCTAGTGTTATTAAATTTGTGGTTGGGGGTGTAATGGTGGGGCTTTATAGTGATGTTGAATGGGGGATCGAGTGCTGTTAAATCCCCTCAGAGTTGCTGATTTATTAATTTTTTTTACTTTTTTGAGCGCTTTAAAAAAGACGCTGATAAAAGGGACCTATTTTAATAGCACCATTATTATCAATAATTTTTTAGTGTGGATAAATGGTTTTATCAGTGCTAGGAAAACCCCATTTTTTAGAAGTATGATGTCTTTGGAAGGGGTGTTTGGGGCATGCTGACGAGGCATTATAGCGCAGTTAAGGGGGTTAGAGCGCTATTAAAAACACTCTGAGTTGATGATTTTTTAATTTTTTTTTAACTTTAATTAGCACTTTAAAAAAATAACTAATAAAAGGGAACCCCATTTTAAATCTCCTTGATTATCAATACTTTCTTAGTGCTGATAAAGGCTTTTTCAACGCTGTTAAAATCCTAATTTGTAGTAGTGTGGCCTCTTGGGAAGAACTCATTTGAAAACTTTTTTGTGCAGATTTTTAAATTTCATGCATGTATGGAAGCTTTTATTAGTATATTGTACATAATTCTTATTTATGAATATAATATTTCATGATTACATCACATTTTACTAATAATTATAATATTACATGTTATAATGTAACAATATTTCATGTTAACAATGATTAAAATATTTCATGTTAGGTTGTAAAAAATACATTTTAGTGTCATAAAAAATAATAATTTTACGTGATTAATAATTATAATTTTTCAAGATAATTTCATTATCAAATTTCATAATAATTCATGTTTCAATGGTTTCCAGCTTTGATGTTCTCGTGCTTAACCTTTTTTTGTTTTCCTCGTTTTATTTTCCAAATAAAAATTACTTTAAAAAAAAGCTCGCATGTCAATATGAAAATATTAATTATGATATTGTACATGAAATTTTCAAATGAATAAAATATTTTATGTTTTCAGAGAATTTTTGTTATAATTATAATATTTCATGTCATAGTGTTACAATATTTTATGTTAACAACAATTACAACATTTCATGACATATTGTATCATCAACGATTTAGGGTAATAATAGATATAATAATTTTTCATGTTGAATAATTATAGTATTGGATGATAGTTTCATCAGTTAAAGTTATATTTTATTGCAATTAAATAGAAATATATAGTAGGGGAATCATTTATTGTTATTCCAAATAATTAAAACGGGTGTAAGTGTACTGTTGGGAGTGACCACACCAGTATTAATGCACTAGATCCCATTAGAACTCTACAAGTAATCATTATTGAGCGATAGTAATACTAATATGGGTGACCTCTTAATAAGTACTCGTGTTGCACCATTTTTTGTGTTAAGTTCAAATTTCATTACTATATAATAATGATTATGATGATATTGTATGTAATTTTTTTACTGAATATATTATTTCATGATTACATATAATTTTTATAATAATTATAATATTTCAAATTATAATGTTATAAAATTTCATGTTAATAACGGGGCGGGTCCAAGGGATGTTTGGTGGGGTGATGCTTGGGAAGTAGGATGGATGATGCTGGTTATAATGATGGATTGTGTTTTTTCGGACAGAGTGGTGATTGTGTTGACTGAAAATAGTGGAAAATATTCTGACACACTCAACAATAGTGATGTGGGTGAGGTCCTTAGCATAGGTGGGGATGGGGAATTCCTTGAGATGTGGGGTTCTGGTCAAGATGTGGGGAACAAACAAGACATTAGGATGGTTCAGGTCAGAATACATGAGATTTAGTACAACAAAATCTATTGATGTAATGTGTTATCATTCCTCATGCGATAAATGCCATGGGGTTGGGTACACATATTTTCTAGGGAATAAATATGAGAACACTTTTAATGGTGGGGAATACTTTTTGTGCGTGTATATTTCATTTTTGGTTCTCAAAATATGATTTATTCCTAATAACATTTTTTGTTAGCGATGTGGTATGGGTTTTGTAATTTTTAATGTGTCTGTTATATGAGGATGGTCTGCAATGGGGATTTTATAAGACTATTTCTCATTTTTAGGATACTTATTTTTGTGTTTAGTGGTGTTTACCCAACGTATTGAAGCTATTATTATGTAATTTTATTTTCATTAGTAATTTTTTTTACAGAAGATGTCACAAACCTAGCCCGATCAACCCTGAATTGGTCACCCGATCCGATTCATGGAAATTCATAAGAGGTGATCCTGATCCTCACGGGTTGGTCAAGTGCCAAGGGAAACATCAGAGTCAATGTGAAAATTTTCCCCCAATAAAATAAATAAGGGATCAAAATAATTGATATATCAAATCAAATAATAAATTAATTATAAAATATTACATCCTTTACATTTTAATTAATGGAACAAAAAATTGAACATAAAACAATACTAGAATAACCAAACTGAACCAGACAACTAAGACACCTCCACATAGACCTGAGGGTCACTCTCCAATCCACAACTAAACATCTCCTAAGGCGATCAAACTCAAGAAAAACCCTATAGTATAAACTATGAAAATAAAAACACTATATGAATTAGTATTAAAACATTGTTGGTAGACACAAATATTCCCATTCCCAATGCGCAATGTTTAAATAAAGGGAAAATTATTTTCATGTTAGAAATAGAATACATAAATATAGGTTTTCCAAAAATTTCATTTTAATGAATACAAATTACAAATCCATTTCCCTCAATATTTTGAAATAGGACTCACATGTTTGAATAGTTAGTACCATAGAGTGGAATGAAATAGGAACCTATTTAGAAGCATTTATTTTTCGTGCAATAAAAAAAGAAGGACATTTTTTACTCAAATTACTATATTGTAACCATTTTTTAAACACACTTTCATAATTTTACAAAATAACACCTAAAACCAAGAAAAAGGATCATTAGTCTAAATAATATGGGAAATGGTTCTAATGAAAATAATATCAGAGAAAACACGGTAATGCCAAGAAACTCAGAGTTGAACCGAAACATATTATACATGTGACTTATCCAGATGACATTCCATACCTGATGACATCATAATGCCCAAACGCTCGATCATCTCCCTACCTTGCCTCACCGAGGGGCCCAATACCATAGCAACAATAAAAAAATATCCTCATGGTTTGGGCCACATTCTAGTGTAGTATCCTAAAATAGTACATTAAAAGTTCTCATAATTCTTCTTTTATATGATAGGATCCCATGCTATTTACACAATGTGGTACAACAAATAATTCAAACAAAAAGGCATACCAATATTTCATTATACCATTACACAATCGACACCATCCCCACCACCTCAATGGTAGTCACTTACCTTAAAATAATTATTACACATGGGAGGTCACATACCAACGACTCTCCTATATAATGGTCAACCAACGAGAACATGAACTAACCTAGTATGGGTTTTCAAAATAACCCCTCTGAAGTGTCAAACGGGCCTTACAACATTAATAAATTAAAATCACTTTCAAAAAATTACCATTCCATAAAATTGTTCAAAACCAAACACACCCATGTAAACCCATTAATCATTACAAACCATAAATTTCAAAAACCAATACCAAAAATTCATTGGAAAAAACATTTTTCCATAAAAAAACCAATTTCCCATTTTCACACAAACTAAAATCTCTTTTAGAACCAATCACACACTAAAAATATTTCAAACATGATTTGCACCAACTAATTAATTCAATAAATCATTAAAACTATTTAATAGTGAATTAAAAAACAAACTGCTAAAAAGGGGGATGAGAATTATTAAAAAAGCAGTGGCTTCAAAAAATTTTAAACTGTTATTATTGCATCAAAAAAGATTTTATAAAAAGGTAACCCATCCACCCCCCTTTTGCAGCACATTGATTATAAATACATTTTTAGCGCTAATATGGGATCTTTTTAGTGCAATGAAGACCTTTTTTGTAGTAGTGTGACATCATTAGAAGGGGTGGTTGGGGAATGTTGGCAGGGCTTCATAGCGCTCTTAATGGGGGGTATAGTGCTGCTAAATACCCTACCAGATGAATTATTTTTTAATTTTTTGTTATATAACGGCAATTTATGAAAATAAATGGTAAAAAGAACCCCATTTTAATAGATCCTTTATTATTAGTTGTTTTTGGCACTGATAAAGGATTTTTTCAGCACTCACCAAACGTTGTTTTGTATTAGTGTGACTTCTTGGAAAGTACTCGTTTTCACCCTTTTCTTGTGTGCATTTAAAATTTCATTCGAGTATAATTGTTATTATTATGAAATTTTATGTAAATATTTTTTTTTCTGAATATAAAATTTCTTTATAACATATCATTTTACTAATAATTATAGTACTACATGTTATAATGTATTAATATTTTATGTTAATAATGATTAAAATATATCATGTTATATTATAACAACTAATGTGTAGTGTTATAAAAAAAATTCATGGTCAATAATTATAATTTTTCAATATAACTGCATTATCAAATTTCATAATATCAAATTATGCATGGGTGATTGCCTGGGAAGTTCTCATGTTTCCTCATTTTCTATTTTTCTCATTTTTTCCAAAAGAAATTACATTTTAAATAAAAAATAATCACTTGTCAATATAACAACAATAATTATGATACATTAAATAGTATATTTAAATAAATATATTATTTCATGTTTATATATATATTTTGTAATAATTATAATATTTAATTTCAGAACGTTACCTTATATTATGTTAAATACAATTATAATCAATCTTGAGCTATTGTGACATCTACTGTTTACGGTTATAATAGAAATAATAATTGTTCATGTTGAATTATTATAATATTGGATGATCATTTCTTATGTTAATGTTACATTTTTTTTGTAATTAAATAGAAATATATACTATAAAAATCATTAATTTTTTGTTCAAATAATAAAAAATAATTTATGTGTGCTATTTGGTGTGATATGAGAAGTATTAATGCACTAGAACCGATTATAACATTGTAGTTAAAAATTATTTAGTGAGGGTTATACTATAATTGTGACCTATTATTATGTACTCATGTTTCTACATTTTTTGTGTAAATATAAAATTTCCTTCTAATATAATAAAGATTATTATTATATTGTACACAAATTTATTTAATGAATATAGTTTTATTTTTTACATTTAATTTTAATTATAATTATAATATTGCATATTATAATGTAACATTATTTGATGTTAATAATGGGGTGGGCAATGAGGGGCATGGTGGGATGAGTCTTGGGAGGCTGGATGGATGTTTGTGGTTACAATGATGAATGGTGATTTTTTGGAGAGGGAGGTGATGGTGTCAACTTGAAAAGGTGGAAGGTTTTCTGGGCTTCTAAGTGATAGGGATACAAGGGAGGACCTCAGCATGGGTGGTGATGAAGAAGGCCCTTGGATGTTAGGTTTTGGAAATGATGTGGTTCACACATGCGACTTTGGGATGCTATAGGTTGGCATTAGTGAGTTTCAGGATGATATAATCTATGGATGCAACGTGTGATATACCATAGTATTGAAACTACTGGGGGGTTGGGTGTGTGATCGATCTATGGTTGAAATATTTGAGACCATTTCTTGATGATTCATACTTTTGTGTTGGAATATTTGGATGTTTTTTAATCATAAAACTTGTATACCTACTCGAATTGGTTTTCAAGAAAAGTGTGCAATTTTTGGAGGTTATTAATGTGTCTCTTATATGTGGATAGTCTGCAATGAGGCATTGTTGAACCCATTTATCATTTTCTTGCAGTTGATTTTGTTTTTTTTGGTGTGTAATACATTTATTGTAGTTATTTTTCTATAATTTTATTTTCATTAAATAATATTATTACAGAGTATGAAAGAAACCAACCCAAGCCAAGCCTGAATTTATCACTTGAGCCGATCCGTGGCAAGACCCAAGAGGCGTTCTCGATCCACCTAGTCTAGAAACAAGCACCAAGGGAAACTTCAGAGTCATTGGGAAAAATTTTCTCCCAATAAAATAATCAAGGAAACTGAATAATTTAATGATCATACCAAATTAAAAAATATTTAAAAAATATTACATCATTTACATTTAAATTAAAGGAAAAAACTATACAATAATCAAGACAAGAATAAAAAAACTGAACCTAACACCCAATTCACCTCCACATGACCCTTATCATAACAATATAATCAAAAACTAACAATAACCCAAGGAGATATAACTAAATCCAAAAACCGCAGTAGAAACTAAAAGAATGAAAACAATATAGGCTTGAGTATTAAAACATAGTAGGTTTGCCAAAATAATTTTTTACCCATAGAACATGCATTATTTAATGAAACATTATTTTTCATGTTTTAAATATAATTCTTACGTATAGGTTTTAATTTTTTTTTATTTTAATGAATAAAAATCACAAATCCATTGCCCCCATAATTTTGAGATTGGCTTCACATGTGGGGGAGAGTTAGGGCCATAGAGTGGAAGAAAAAATGGACTGATTTGGAAACAGTTTATGTTCAAAAAAGTGAAAATGAGGAATACTTTTTCCTTCCAACATCTATCTTGAAACCTTTTTAAAAACACACACCTTTACAATTTACAATAAGTACACAAAAAAAGCATAAAGATCATTAGTCCACATAACAACGGAAATGGCGCTAATGAAAATATTTTAGATAAAACATTGTAATATGTAGGAACTCAGAGGAGAAGTAGAATATACTATTCATGTGACTCATCTAGAAGTCATTCTCTTCCAGATAACATCATAACGCCCAAACACTCGATTTTCTCCCTACATGGACTCACCGTGGGGCCTAATCCCATACAAACAATTACAAAATAACCCCATGGTATGTGCCACTATCTAGTGTAATAACTCTATCTAATGAAGCATGCATTCTCCGAATTCCCCTTTTCTATGGTCGGTTCCCATGCTATGTTCTCAAATGGGTATGCTAAACAATTAAAGAAACAAGGAAACCTATATTTCATCATAACATTACATAACTGACACCACCCCTACAATCTCAAGGGCAGTAAAATTCTATAATATAATTATTACACAATAAGGGTCCCATACTGAAGACGCTCTCATCTCATGATCAACCAACAAGGCCTGTGAACTTAGCCAAGAGGGGTTTTCCAAATAACCACTCTAATATGTCAAACTGACCTTACAACATTTCCACATAAAAATTTATATCACAAATTAACCAAGACAAACCATTTTACAAAACCATACACAACCATGAAAACCCATTAATCATTACGAACAACCAATTTTACAAACCAATACACAATTTTTCATCGAAAACACCCTTTATTCACAAAAAAAACAAAATTACATTTTTCACACACACCAAACCCTCTTTTAAAACCAGACGCACAACAAAACCATTTCAACCATGATTCACAAAACCTAAATAATTTAATAAATCATTTAAATTATTTATAAAATCATTTCATGAAACAACATAAGGTTATACATGCTAAAATAAAGCCAATATTTTCTCGGCAACATAAATTTTTTTGGACACGATAAATTTTAGTACACGATAAAATAAACTATAAAGAATCCATAATTTAGTCAATAATGGTCATGCATGGAATCACTATTTTGGATTTCACAAATTATATTCTGAATATCAAAACATGCTTCCAAAAACATTCACAACATGCAAAGGCCAACTAAGAAATTTATAAAACTCAGGATGTGCACAATACCAACAAACTCACGCCACATATTCCAAATAATTAAATATAACACCCTATTTCACATGAAAAAATTAGTCTAAAGTTCATATATCACTAATTAACTATCAAGAAGGTGTAAAAAACCTCAAATCATTGAAATTTATTATTTAAAATCCATTTGCAAGGGGATTAAAGGATTTATAACATCTAGTAACTGGTGTTAAAACAAAATTTCACCTAAAACTCACACAAGGGAGGCTAGATCCTATCTCAAGAAAACATTAAATAGAAACCCCCATAGAAATTGAGAAACACTAGCCATGAAATGTTTTCAGTATGGCCTCTTTGGTTACGATGAAGATGAAAATGGGAAGAAAAAATAGGAGGATAAATAGAGTTTACTAAACAGGTTGTGCGTGCAGGAGAGGAGTGTGTCGGTGAGTTCGTGGTCGTCAGATAAGAGGTCAGTTGATAGGGGGTTACACTAAATTATGAGGGTGTGTCGAAGGTAGAGGTTTCTAGAAAATAGGGTGCATGCCAAGGGGGATTTACTATACTAGTGAGGAAGGGGGAGGGCACCATGAGGAAAGGGAATGAAAAGGGTGAATGAAAAAAAATAAAAATAAAAAGGCAACAATAGAAAAAAATTTAGTTCAACCTAAAAATTATAATAATAATAACACTTATAACTTAATAATAACAAAAATAATCCAAAATAATTATTATAACAATAATAATAATAATAATTATTAACTATAATAATAATAATAACATTATTTCTGATAATACTAATTATACAAATAATTTTTTAATAATAAAAATAAAAACCAATTTAATAATAAAAATATTATTACATGAAAAAAAATATCATTAATCTTAAAAATAAAATATTTTCTTATTTTTATTTTAATTTCCTTACATTATATCACATTATTTTTATTTTCTTTATTTTCATACTGGAAAACATTGCAGTCCGCCCACAGCTAAAGCAACTATGTGCAAACTGTGTGGTGGCTTATGCCTATTCTATAAGTAGCCACACTAGTACCCATGATGACCTCATAGTTTTCACTGTGTGGTGCATCTTCAGTACCCAAGAACCCATAAATGTCTCCCAATATTCAAATATCTCACATCTAGTTCCCATGATAATGAATTGAGAACCCATCCCAAGTCAAAACCATGGAAAAACTAAAACCCTAGTGTGAAAATTCTCCCCACCTAAATGCTTTATGCCTCAAGATTTCCATAACAAGGTTGAAACCCAGAACAAAAATTGATACCCATTTACAATTATTTGAGATTCTAAAAAAATTATAAACATATATGTCAAAAAAATACCACCAACGAGAGAATGTCTAACAAGATGAACTCAGGAGACCAAAATAGACATCTTTCTAAGTTCCACCCACCCCCGAAAGCTTTTACACCTCCTATTTATAGATCCAAAAAGGCACAAACACACATGATGTCAATACCCAAATTAAATCATGTACACCTTAAACGTCATCAAATGAAACTCAACATTTCACCAAAAACAACCAAACATATCCCATCCACATCTGAAAAAATCCCCCATAACCTTATATCAACAAAACGTCTCAGAGTACATGCATCCTAATATTTAATCAAAGAATAACATAGAATTAGGTGGTTCCAAACAAGAAACCCCACCATGAAACTAATTCTATGAATGAAACTGTGATACTTAAATGTGGAGGTCCAAACAGACTCCCCACCATGAGAAATTTTCCTATACTGAAATCAACAAGACCCATGATGGGTCTCCCTAGTATAAAATAATGAAATAAAAAAATCTATAAAACCTTCATAAATACCCACCATAGTGGAAGGGGAAAGAAGGGCCCAAATAACATGGCATCAAAACCACATCTGAAAACATACCAACTACTTCACACCCCTAGAAGAACACAAACCATGCCACACTATGACAAAAATTTAACTTTTTCCTTTTAACATAGTTGGGGTCCTCTTGACTACATTCCATCTTCACTCTTGGACATATGGATGGAGATTTTATGTATAAAGCATATGCTTTCCCATAGTCAGTCATTAGAAAAAACTAATCATGACACTTAGATTACAACATTACAAAACACGCATCAATCAAGGTAGAAATATCAGGTTTGAATCAAATAGGAGGCATGGGTGGGCATGGGAGAAGGAGGTGGTAGTAGCGCTGTTAAAGGGTGGGTGGTGTGGGCCTAGTTTTGTTAAAGGGGTGGTTGGGTCATGATTTCAGAGCTTGATAGTTCTATTAAAATGGGGGTCAAGGGATGTTTAAAACCCCTCTAATTTCAATATTTTTATTTATTTATTTACATTTATCAGAGTTCTAAAAAAATAGCTCATAAAATACCCCTTTTCTTATTTATTTTTGGCATTTATAAAATTGGTATTTGTTAGATCATATTTTTTCATAGGTCAAATGGATCCCCTTTTAATATATCTTTTATTATCGGTTCTTTTTTTAGTGTTGGTAAATCACAGTTTTGCAGTAGTGTGACCTCTTGAGAAATACTATTGTTCCACCCTTTTTTGAACATTACAAAATTCATTCTAGTATAATAATGATTATTTTAATATTGTGCTTAAACATTTGTTCTAAATATAATAATTCTTGATTGCATAGAATTTTACTAATTATTATATTATTGCATGTAATAATGCAATAATATTTCAACTGAACAATGAATAAAAAATTAAATGTTATATTCTAATAACTTAATTTTAGTGTTATTAAAAATAATAAATTTTCATGTTACATAGTTATAATTTTTCTAGAGAATAACATTATCAAATTTTATAATAATGATAGTTTCATGGGTGACCACTTTGCAAGCCCTTGTGTTTCACACTTTTCTATTTTTCAAAACATATTTTCCAAATTATTTCTATTTTAAATAACAATGATTTTCATGTCATTATAAAAATTATATTTACGATATTGTACGTAAACATTGTAAACGAATATAATATTTCATTTTTACATATAATTTCTGTAATAAAAATAATATTTCATGTCATAATGTAAACATATTTATTATTAACAGTAATTATAATATTTCTTGACATATTGTAACAACTACGGTTTAAGGTCATAATAGAAATAATAATTTTAATGTTGAATAATTATAATATGGTATGATAGTTTCATTAGTTTAAGTTATTTTTTAAAATTTTTAAATACCATAACAAAGTATGTAAATCATTTATAGTTTATTAAAATATTTAAAAATATGTATATGTATTATTGGGGGTGATCAGACCAAAATTAATGGACCAGATCTGTTTAGAACTCTATAGTTAAGAATACTTGGGAAAGATTATTAATATTATAATAATTATTATTAATATATTGTATACATTTTTCCACATAAAATAATATATAATGATTATGACACATTTTATTAATAATTATAATACGAAAAGATATAATCTAATAATAAATCATGTTATCAATGAATAAAATATTGCATGTTATATTATAACATCTACGGTTTAGAGTTATAACGAAAAAAAATAATTTTGAATGTTCAAAAATTATTATATTTCAAGACAATAAAATTATTGAATTTCATAATAATAAATATTGGATGGGCTAGTGGGTCTTTCATTTTTGGGTGGTGATGATGTGTTTCTCTTTGGATGTGATCACGCCTTTATTAATGCACCTGATCCCATTAGAACAATTTAATAATGAATTCTTCAGCGAGATTAGTACTAGGATGGTTGACCGACCTCCTAGGAAGTACTAGGGTTACACCCTTATTTGTACATTTCAAATTTCATTTCATTATAAAAAGGATTATTATAATATTTTACATAAACGTTTTTACTGAATACAATATTTCATGATTACATAGATTTTTTATAAAAAATTATATATTCCATGTTATAATGTAATAATATTTCTTGTTAATAGTGATTAAAATGTAGCATTTTTATTTAAACAAATATGGATTAGTTTTAAAAAAAATAATAAATTTTCATCTTAAATAATTATAATTTTTCAAGATAATCACAATTCCAAATTTTATAATAACGAATGATTTATGTTTGTCTTCCTAGAAAGTGATAGTGTTTCACCAATTTCAATTATTCTCATTGGAGTTTGCAAAAAAATTAACATTTTAATTAAGAATGTATACATGCTATTATTACACTAGTAATTATAATATTTTAAGTGAACTTTTAAAAATAAAAAAATATTTTATGTTTATATAGAATTTTGGAATAGTTATAATATTGCATGGCATAATGTTACCATATTTTTTGTTAACAATAATTATAATATTTCATTATGTATTGAAACAACTATTATTTTGGGATATAAATGAAATAAAAATATTTCATGTTGAAGAATTATAATATTGGATTATAGTTTCTTGGGTTAAAGTTATTTTTTACAACACATAAATAGAAATATATAATATCAGAATCATTGATAGTTTTTTCAAATATATAGAAAGAATATTTTTATATCATTTGGTGAGATCACACCATAATTAATACAATAGATCCCTTTATATCTCTATAGTTACATGTGCTTGGGTGAGAGTATAACATGGATGGGTGACCTACATGTAAGTAACCCTGTTGCAACTTTTTTTGTGTAAATTTAATATTTCATGCAAGTATAATAATAATTATTATGATATATTTTATAAATGTTTCTTACATAATATAATATTTCATGATTATATAGAATATAAGTAATAATTATAAAATTTCATTTTATAATGTAACAATATTTCATTTTTTAAATGATTAATATATAGCATGCTATATTGTAAATCTATGATTTAATGTTATAATAGAGAAATTAATTTTTCATGTTTAATAAATATAAATTTTCTGGATAATTACCATATCAAATTTATTTTTAATGAATGTTTCATGGGTTCCCTCTTGGTATGTGATCATTATAATATCGATGTAATTTGTTTTAAAATTATATATATATTAATATTGGAATAAAATTAATTTAAATTAAGAGCATTAAGAATAATACTTATAGATAATTACATTTCAAATTTATACATGTCAAATTAATATTAAATGAATTATCTGAAAATAAATACCAAATTATACTATTATTTGGTGTAAAAGTGTATTATTTTTTTCTTATATGTATATTATTATTTCAAAAAAAGTATCAAAGGATTTGAATAAAAAAATATTATATCAAAAGGATACTTAAAAAATTATGGAATCTATAAAATTTTATCCCTAATCTATTTATTTATTTTTTTATTATTGAAATAGTATTTTAATTATTTTATTTAAATTAAATTAATTATTATTTTAAACTATTACGAGTTGTAATATTAATATGTCAAATGCATTTTTATGTGACACTAGTTTTAATAATGTTATTAAAATTTTATGGTGATTTGAAATAAATAAATTTTAAAAATTCATAATATAGAAATAATTGTTATGGTATTTTTGATATTATATATATATATATATATATTAATTTATAAATGTATAAAAAATTCTATTTTCGGTTTTAATATATATAATTATATTAATATAGAAAAAATTTATATAAAGGATAATTATTTCTCAAAACATTATATTTATAGAAAAAAAATAATTTTATTAAAAATAATGATGATATGTTCTTATAAAACAATATGATTAAAAAAGAGATAAAAATTTTAAAAGACGAGTTAAAGGAAAACAAATAAAGGAAAATTTTTAATTAAATAACAAAAACACAATGATGGGTGGAAAAAAAGATAACAAATTATACGGTTCAAAAAGACGATAACATGATTATCTAATAAAAGTGAGGTTGTAGTGATTTATAAAAAAGAAGGAATAATGTAATTATTTCAACAAAAAAATAATAGTAAACTAAATCATAAAACAATCTAAAATTGTGTGGTTGTCTCCATTATCCAAATGTGACAACCTAACCAGAACCAGTGAGATTCCCATTTTCAAATGTAAATCACCTCCTTAAACTTTAATTATTCATCTCTAACATTTTTTTGCTTCCTTAAAGAAGAGTGACCAACCACTGATTTCTTCTTAGTTGATTTCCCCTTCTATCACGTCCCCAACTCGTATCTGTTTTCCAATAATAATGACATGAGTGATATTTTTACTCTAACTGAATCCTAGAACCAATTTTTCCATCCTTCCCATAACTTCCATTTTAATCCATATATATAATAATATTTAATTATTTACAACACTGGTGTATTAAATTAGATATCTTTCTGTTTATATAACCCTCAATGAAACATGTTGAAAAACCCAACAGTACTCAGAACCCTACTTTTAATCTCATTATTTTTTGACCAGTATCTCCTGTTTGGTGTTCAGAATATAGAATTCCCCCTCACTAGTAATGGAAAAAATTATTTTCAATTTAGAAGGATTTATATTAGTATATATAAATATATAATTATGTATATATATTTATGTATAAATATTTATTTCTACCAATTTTATGTATTTTTCATAACTATACAATTTTATGAATTTTTTAAATTATTGTAATTTTACAATGGGTGAAATATATAGGTATATATATATATATATTCATATATACCCATATATAACTATCGATTTTTCATATAAATGAGATGAGTTTCAATTTTAAATTTTATTTCTCAAACTTATGGTTCATAAAGGATTTATTATTTTCAAATTTATTTTATAAGGGATTCAATTTGATTATTTATGATTTCATCAAAAGATATAAATGTATATACACACATAAATACATTCCTATTTCTTATCATTAAAATTTTTTTATGAAAAATTCATTGTTTTATATTTATGATCCTTATAATTTATTCATTCTTAGAGATTTAGGTAATAGTTTATTTTCATTTAAAAAATTATAGCCATTTTATAATGACTTACATATACATGTGTGTGTGTGTGTGTGTATATGTATACATATATAAACATATGATTATCTATTATTAAGAATTTATATGATATTGGTTTTTGTTATTATTTTTATGTTTTAATGATGGGATCATATATTTTTATGAAATGTATTGATTATATACATTCTATCATTTTATGTCAAATGATATAAATATATATATTTAAATGTACATTGATTTATTTTAATAAATAAAAAGGAAAAGAAGTTCACTTTCAATTCTATATTAAAAGAATTTAAAATTTTCATATTTCATCAATTTAAGGATTTTATTTTATGTGTATTTTTTAATGATGTTTACTATCATATTATGTTATAGTCCATGAGAATAAATTATTTTAGGAGAAAAATTGTTTCTACACCCCTTGGTATGTCATGAATAATAAGGTATGGTCATCATATAAATTATAATTGATATTTTATGCATTTAAAAATCATGTATGCATTATTTTTCATTATCCATTCAATATAATGATTTATAAATAATGAATGTTATTTCATGAATCGTATTCTACTAAAAATTATTTTAGAAACACTGTAGAAAATGTTGATGACATTTTATGAGTGTGGTTATTTTTTTGGGAAAATATTTTCATGTATTTATATTTGAAATGTTTTTGTTTATAATTTAGAAAGGCTGGTTCATTGAAAGTGTTTTCAACAATTGGCACTAGTTTTTTATGTGATGTTTAGGGGAGTGAATCCAAAAGTTTTAAGGTAATGTTGTTCCATATGAGTTATTAATAGAGTCAATATGATATGGTTTTTATTATGGTCTTCCAAGTATCATGAATAACCCACTAGAAAAATGTTATTTTATAAAGCGAATTCACAATGATAATTTCAATTATAATTATTTTTAAAACATAATTTTTTTCAAAATTATTTATTTATTATAAAAATGATATGAAAATCAATTTTAAGTATGTATGATTATTTCAATGAATTTTTTTCAATGTACTTTTTAATTATTATAAAACCCCTTTACTGCACATTTAAAATGCATACACATCATTTTAAATTAATATTTACAGTTTTTTTATATTTATCGGTTATGTATTTTTTTTCTCTGAAGACAACACACAAACTTTTTTATAGTATATTTAATTTCATTTTTTTAACTTTAGTTATAATGTAATATTTTTATTTAATTATCTAGAATTTTGACTAGTAAAATTTCATGTAAATTTAATTTTTATATGCATTTTTAGTTATCCTTTTCTATGAAAAATATTCTCAACATTTATATACGCATAAGTCAGACGTATGCACTCAAAGCATTAGAGTAGTGTTTCACCAATATCTATTTTTTACATTGTATATTAAAATAAAATATACAATAAAAATAACTAATGATCGCATGTCAGTATAATAATAATAATTATGATATTGTATGAAATTTTTTTACATAAATAATATATTTTGTGTTTATATTTAATGACTGTAATTATTATACATTTTCTTGTCATAATGTTCCCATAAATCTTGTTAAAAATAATTATAATATTTTATAACATATTCTAACAACAATGGTTTATGGTAATAATAGAAATAATAATAATTCATGTTGATATTGGATGATTGTTTCACCAGTATATGTTATTTATTACATTAATTAAAATAAAATATATATCATGGGAATTATAGATAGTTCTTTGAAATATTTAAAAAGTATCTATTTGTGTTGTTTGGTGATATCACATCAGCATTAATGCACCAATTCCCATTAGAACTCTACAGTTAATCATGATTGGGCGAGAGAAGTACTGGGATGGGTGACCTCTTCAAATGTACTTCTGTCGCACACTTTTTTGTTTTCATTTCAAAATTCATTCTAGTATAATAAGTACTATTATGATATAGTGTGTAATATTTTTTTACTGAATATAACAAATCTTGATTAAATATGAATTTTAGTAATAATTATAATATCTCACGTTATATTATAACAATATTTCAAGTTAACAATGATTAAAATGATTCATGATATACTATAACAACAATGGTTTAGTGTTACAATTTTTTTCAGGAATACTAATTATAATTTGTCAATATAATAACAATATTTAATTTCATAATAATAAATGTTTCATCACTGTCCTCCTAGAGGGTGCTCGTGTTTCCCCCATTCTGTTTTTATCACTTTATTTTCAAACAAAAATTACATTTTCAAAAACAAACGATCTCATGTCAGTATAACAATAATAATTATGATATTTTACATTTAATTTTTAAATAAATATAATATTTCATGTTTATAGAGAATTTTGGAAATGATTATAATATTTCATGTCATAATGTTACCATGATTAATGATAACAACTATTATAATATTTGATGATTTATTATAACATCTACTATTTAGGGTTATAATAGAAATTATAATATTTTATCTTGAATAATTATAATATAGGATGATTGTTTCCCAAGATAATGTTATTTATTATTTAAATTAATGATAAATATATTGTATCATAATCATTATTAGTTCTCTCAATTATTTTAAAAAAATTTATTTGTACTATTGGGAGGGATCACCCCCGTATTAATACACTAGATCTCATTTGATCTCCAGTTAAGATTTCTTGGGCGACGGTAGTACTAGGATGGGTAACCTCTTTGGATGTACTATTATTTCACCCTTTTTTTTATACATTTCACATTTCATTTAAGTATAATAACTATTATGATTATATCATATGTATAATTTTTCTACAGAATATAATATTTTTTGATAACATATAAATTTAGGAATTAATATCTTACTGTTTGTTATAATCTGAAAATATTTCAGGTTAACAAAGATTAAAATATTTCATGTTATATTGTAGAAAATACGATTTTTTCCATTAAATAATTTTCATGATAAATATTGATACATTTTCATGATTATCACATTATTAAACTTTATACTAATAAATGATTCATGGGTGACCTCTAGGGTAGTGCTCTTATCACATTATTTTCTATTTTTGTCATTGTATTTTTTTAAAAATAAATTTTAAATAAGATAGGATCACATGTGAGTAAAACCATAATAATTATAATATTGTAGGTAAAAATTTTAAATAAATATAATATTTCATGTTTACGTAGACTTTTATTAACTCTTATAGTATTTCATGTATAAATGTTACCATATATCATTTTATCAACAATTATAATATTTGATGATTTATTGTAACAACAGTGGTTTAGGGTTATAAAAGAAATAACAAATCTTTTTGTTGAATAATTATAATATTGGATCATATTTTCATAAGGTAATGTTATTTTTTAAAATTAATTAAATAAAAATTGATTGAATTATAATAATTAATAAATCATTAAAATATTAAATAGATTGTATGTTTACTATTGGGTGTGATCACACTAGAATTAATTCACCAGATCCCAATAAACTGTATAGTTAAGCACTCATGGGTGAGAGTAATACTAGTATGGGTGAACTCTTGGGGAGTACTCATGTTGCACCAATTTTTTTATCATTTCAAATTTCATGCAAGAATAATAAATATTATTATGATATTGTACGTAATCTTTTTTATTGAATATACTATTTCATGATTACATCGAATTTTAGTAATAATTATTATGAGAAATGTAATAATTTAACAATATTTTCTTGTTTAGAATGATTAAAATATTTCTTGTTATATTTTATGAACAATGGTTTAGTGTTATGACAATTATACAATAATGTTTCATGTTTAATAGTTATAAATTTTTAAAATGATCACATTGTCGAATTTCATTATAATGAGTTTTGCATGGGTGGCCTCTTGGGATGTGCTCGTCTTTCACTCTTTTCTTCATTTCAGAACATTGTATACAAAAAAACTACATTTTAAATAACAAAGGATCACATGTTAATTTAAAAATATTAATTATGGTATTTAAGGTAAACTTCTAGAATGAATATAATATTTCATGAATACATATAATTTTTGTAATAGTTTCAATATTCCATGTATTAATGTTTCTATATTTCATCTTAACAATAATTATAATATTTCAAAATGTATTGTAACATCTATGATATAGGGTTATAATAGAGATAATAAGTTTTACTATTTAATAATTATAAAATTTAATGATAGTTTAATCTATCAAATTTGTTTTATAGTAATTAAAAATCAATATTTAGTATCAGAACCATTCATTGTTCATTCAATTATTTTAAACAATTGTTTATGTATTATTGGTTGTGATCACACTTATATTAATGCACTATATCCCATTATAACATTGGAGTTATGTATGATTCTGTGAGAGTGGTACTATGTTGGGTAATGTCACGAACCAGCCCGAGTCGACCCTGAACCGGTCACCCAGGCCAGCCCGAGACAAGTCCTGAGAGGCGTTCCCGATCCTCCCGGGATGGTGACAAGCACCAAGGGTATCAATAGAGTACACAAGGGAACGAATTCGCCCATATATAAACAATCAAACAAACAACGGAAATAAACAGACAGCCCAAAATAAATTTATATAAAAATTGAACTAAATATTATTTGTACATGAAAATAAAAGTAGAAAAAAACCAACAACTCAATTGAACAATACCGATGACCAACTAACTACATGTGAAACTTCTGGTCACTCTCCAACATAATGATAAAATGTCACCCAAGGTGATCGAACTGAAGATGAAACCTGCACAAGGGATAAAAAAAGAAGAAGACTATAGGTGTGAGTATAAAAACTCAGTAGGTTAGCCCGATATTCTATTCCCAATGAAAATTCCTTTAAAATAAAAGAAACATCAATTTATAGTCTTAAATTCAAGATATGAAAGTATGGTTTTCAAATGAGGTTCCATGATATAATAATTATCAGACAAAAACATGCATGTTTAATAAACAAGAATGCAAGTAACAATTTTTTTCAAAGAGGTGCAACTTCAAAATGAAAATAGTTTTCAAGAGGGACTACTTTAAAGAATTTTAAATTTTAAATAAGTAACACATAATACTGAACTTACCAACCAAACACATCGTATGCCGATGGTGAGTACAAAATAGATAATGAGCACTAGTCACGGGAACACCCCTAGGAACTAGTTAATTGTGAGCCCTAGGTACCTCGTATCTCGGTGAAAGTAACCATAATAAATATCAATTCTCGTGCACGAGCCACTAGTATGGAACATACCAATAATCTAGTGGTCCCCAATCATCATCATCATCATAGTTTAGTTAGAGTTTTCATCGTCAAACTTGCTACGTGAAACAGAGGCCAACCCTCACAGAATCACTAGCATACTAGTACAAGTCCGCCCACCTAGATACCCGGGATTCCCTTTAGTGCTAAATCAAGTTACAAATATTATCAAATACTCATTTCACATCCACATTCCATTCAAAAACCATAAAAACACAAACAGCCCATAATCTTTCTTCATATTTCTTACACAAATCAACAAACTGCTAAAAATTTTGGTAAAACAATTTCATGAAGTGTATTGAGGCTTTGCACATAAAACTCATTCAAAAACACTATTTCAATTATAAAAACAAATCAAAATCCAACCAAATCATATTTGGAAGCCCTAAAAACATTTAATAAAATCATTTAATGGGCCAGAAAACAATCCCAATTTCACAACTTGGTATACACAAGTAAAACACTCCTTTATTTCTAGGAAATGACAAATGGGCCTTTAAATATTTCGCAAAACTAACGTTTGACGAAGGTATGCATTTTTTTTAAGGATGTGTATAAACACCATTTACAGCAGAAAACCACATTCATAAATCTCTTATAATACTCAGGTTACATATTCAAAACACAACCATTTTCATAAAGATGTGAAACGGTCCATTTTTGGGAAACTCGGGCCAAAATATGTTGTAAACCAAAAACCCACTTCTTTTTAAACAAAATCCAAATTGGAAATCCATATAAGGACCCAAAGATAAAATTTATCATTCTTCCAATTTCTTTATAAATCTAAACAAATAACTTTTAAATCACACATCACACATAAAATCCAACCGGACAATTTGCCAAACACATGTCATGCCCTTTTTAAGAAAAACAATTTATTTCAAGTACGTGAAAAGGAATAAAACACCAATTGAATGTCATATTTACATTCAAGATAATGTAACATGTTAAAAATACCATAAACCAGATTATAAACCTCACAAAATATTTTCAAAAGATAACGGAACATTTAAACAAACACTTGTTGAGCACTTTCATGACTAAATAACACTACCTTTCACAAAACAATGATTAAACAACCACTTTTCACAACAAGAAAATTATCCAAAGGCATAAAAACAATAATAAACATTTATATAAATTTAGGATAATATTAAAATGATGAAACTTGAATGATAAAGTCATGTTCAAGGGATATCCTACCTCAAATCCTTGGCGTAATTGAAACGCACAGCCGAAATCACCCGCCGCGGGTTTATAAACCCAAAAACTATAAAGATCAGACCTAAAAAACAGAAACCACATCAAAATAACATTTTATAACAAAAACCTAGGTCTATCAATACTACGGGACAATATAAATCCAAGAAATATTGAATGGAGGGCGAAGAGGAAGGAGAAAGGAGAAGGAATCTCACCTTTCACCCTAGAAAACTCTTAGTCTTCCATTAGATCTGCAACCCTAGATAGAAGGGAATGACTTGAAACTTCTTGGAGACACTCCTATGGTATGGAAAACCCATGTAAAGAATATTGGTGTCCAAAAGAGTACTAATTGATTGATTTATCAATGATACAATTTACCTTGTCAATTCTGGACGATTTGAGGTATCCTGAGAAGATTCACTCTATTCCTCGACCCATATGAGCTTCAAATAGGTACAATAGATTATGAGGATTAGGATAGGGTTATTGTCTTCGAGGGGGAGGTGGAATAACCGAAAAATATTAAAAAATGAAAAATATATAAATGAAACTATTTATTTTAAAAAAAACAGGAAATGGGCCCATGGGCTGGCCCAATACCTAAATAAGTAACCCAAATTCACCCTGCTTATGAATTTCTAATGGGTCCAAAATGATACATAAGTTTTAATATATCAGTATAGGACAAGTGGGAAGTTTAATGGGTGAGAAAGGACGAACAAAAAAGAGTTATAAAAGAAACAAATTTGGTTTTTAAAACTGGGAATGGGCTCACGGTTGGACCAAATCATGAAGTAACCACCCTTTCTTTAGAAACTACTAAACAATCATTGGGAATCCAAAATTACGGTGGTTAGACATATATGAAACTTCAAGACTCAGGATTAATATCACCAAATATCCATTAAAAGGATCAGTATTTCCAATGGACCAGATCAATAAAAAGACAAAAATAATCGTGTGTGACAATTCTCCCCACCATTATAGCTTTCCGCCCCCGGAAAGCCATAACACTTTCCGGCTGAAAAAAAACAACACCTAAGGATTCCATAACAACATAATCCAGCCTCTAAAGATAATGAAATATCAATCAACAACAATTCATCCTAATACTCTTTCGCACACAAAACACAACTCACAACCATGTCCGGAGAATCAACGGAAAGATAAAGCCACCACCTCCACAACCAAGTCAAGAACCCAATTGTTGGGCCTTCTCTCAATGAACCCAACCATCAACCAAACCAAAGAGAACTCACAACCAAATATTCCAGGGGATTCCATAATGTAATCCCCACCATTAATAATCAACTAGCACTAGAAATGTTCTTAGGATGAAAATCCAGTAGACCCATGGTGGGTCTCCCCTCCAATAGAAACCAACTAGCAACGAACAGACAAGAATTCAACATGAGATAGAATTGGGAATCACTCACACAATACCAAAAAAACCCTCCTACAAAAACCTAATATACCAAGTTAATAGGGTTACAACATGAACATATAATCCACCCACTCCCGAATGTAGGGGACAAGAACTTGGCCAACACATTCAGCATAGTTCTGGACCCCCGCCACTTGGGGATGAGAGGGAAGGGGACCCAATAATTTGGCCACTTAAACCACAAAAGAAACAAGGAAACTACCCAAAACTCTCCACCTATGAATAGGTAACACCAAGACTGCACCTAATTTTTATAGGCAGTCCACACAGGGGCATTGATTGAAAACCCACCTCCATGAAGGAATAACCATAGACACTGTGTGAGGGGTAAAGTCCACCATGCTTGTTGCGACAAAGGTAAATTAACAAAAATGAGGAACCAAAACATTGACATAGAAACTAAATTACCAAAACAGAGGATTTAGGATCCTAATTGATCACTCCACACCTCTGTCGATTTCCTGACAGCGTGAAATGCTTCACTCTGAGGCCTATGGCTGGAGCCCTGATTCTTGAAGCATTTGATGCACCGCAGTCAGGTGATAAAGATCACACCACTCAAAAAAACAAACTTGATCACCAGAAAAACCTTCATCTAAATAGGAACTCATAGATACATAACAAAATTCTATATCACTCCAAATGAGGGGCATAATGGACAAGGAATACAATGAAACACATCAACATCACCGAACACAACTGTTATGTCCAAAAGAATTATCAGGACCTAGAAGCACTTTTAATAGATACCAAACAACTCTCTATTCCAACAAATAGGTTGAGGCATCATCAAAAGAGGTGGACTTAAAATTTGAAAGGAATCCTTAGGTTGATCAGAAGGAAATATTTCCAATGGAGAACTATCCATGGCCACATCACAACATCAAACACATATTTAGAAACCCAATGAAAATTACTCCAAAACTGAGCCACAAACAAGATCTCATCTCTATATAGAACAAGAGTATGAATTATAGATCACATGGATGCTAACAAAATAAACAAATCTTTGAAGACATAGAAAAATAAATCCACATAACCATTGGTTTTAAAAAATGCCACAATTTTCAACTCAAAACAATTTTGAAAAAACAAACTAACTTGGTGGGTTTCCACATTCACTAATGGTGTTTCATCAAGTCTCACCCACATGCACATTTCCATGCCACCCCAGGCACCCAAACACCGTACCATATAGTCCATCCTTCTAGATATAAATAAAACCATGCATGTGAGAACCCATGAAAACACCAAAGGCTAAAACAAAACAACATCATTCCAAAAAAAATACCTTCATAAGGAACACCAACCACCGAGTCAAAAAAAAAACCTTTTCATATTTCACAAAAAAAACCACAATTAATTAAGAACAATTTTCTAAAAAACCTACCCCTTTTCATTTTTAAAATCTTTTTAAATAACCAAGCCAATCCAAACAACCGCTTCCCATTTTTTTTAAAAAAATCAGCAATGTATATTTTCATAATCCAAGGTCCATTGAGACCAATACCGTTTCTAGTAAAACACCAACCGATGAAACCAATTCCCAAAACTAATTTATCCGATTCAAAAACGTTTTAACATCCCAAAATACCCCATTTAAAAAAAGATCTATAATCACCTTAAAATGATTCACAATTTCAAAATATTTTGTTTCAACAAACCACAAGTTTAGATTATGGATAATCCAATCCCTTAAATCATTTCCACTTCCCTCTATTTTTTTCACACAAACACAACCTTCCAAAACCATTATTATATTTAATTTTTGGAAATCCCCTTTTTAACTTTTCAAAATCTAATCCTTACTTGAAAACCCATTTCCACAATTCTCACACAAGGATTTTAAAAACAAAAATTCAGAATTCAAGAAAGGTTCAAGAGACCCAAAAAAGGCAACTAGTGTTGGTGGGTGACTCGACCATATGGTTGGCGGCCATATGCCAAACACAACACCAACACAAAGAGACTTATTAGGACCATTACCCAGATCCACATGGCTTTCCAGGCCCTACGAGCTCAGGGAGTCCATTAGTTAGACTCCCCTTTTCATATCCAAGCACCAAAAAATCAACCAGAACAAAGGACACTAATAAAACCAGACTCCCATGGAAACCTGAGGATTAGAACAAGAAAGAGTTCACGACACTCTTCTTGCACTTACCCCTAAAGTCCTAAAAATCCTACTTCATCTACCTTGACATCCCCAAAAAAACAGGGGAACTCTAAAAAGAAAGGTCTGCTAAGAGCCACACTCCTCGATACCATTTTGTCACGAACCAGCCCGAGTCGACCCTGAACCAGTCACCAAGGCCAGCCCGTGACAAGTCCCGAGAGGCATTCCCGATCCTCCCGAGATGGTGAAAAGCACCAAGGGCATCAATAGAGTACACAAGGGAATGTTTTCTACCATATATAAATAATCAAACAAACAACGGAAATAAACGGACAAGCCAAAATGAATTTATATAAAAATTGAACTAAATATTATTTGTACATGAAACTAAAAGTAGAACAAAAACAACAACTCAACTGAACAATCCTGATGACCAACTAACTCCATGTGACACTTCTGTTCACTCTCCAAAACAATGATAAAATTTCTCCCAAGGTGATTGAACTAAAGATGAAACCTGCACAAGGGCTAAAAAAATAAGAAGACTATAGGTGTGAGTATAAAAACTCAGTAGGTTAGCTAGATATTCTATTCCCAATGCACATTACATTAAAATAAAAGAAACATAAATTTATAGTTTTAAATTCATGATATGAAAGTATGGTTTTCAAATAAGGTTCCATGATATAATTATTATTAGACAAAAACATGCATGTTTAATAAACAAAAATGCAAGTAACAATTTTTTTCAAAGAGGTGCATCTTCAAAATGAAAATTGTTTTCAAGAGGGATGATTTAAAGAATTTTAAATTTTAAATCAATAACATATAATACTGAATTTACCAACCAAACACATCGTATGCCGACGGTGAGTACAAAATAGCCAATGAGCACTAGTCACGGGAACACCCCTAGGCACTAGTTAGTTGTGAGCCCTAGGTACCTCGTATCTCGGTGAAAGTAACCATAATAAATATCCATTCTCATGCACGAGCCACTGGTAGGGAACATACCAATAACATAGTGGTACCCAATCATAATCATAATCATAGTTTAGTTAGTGTTGTCATCATCAAACGTGCTACGTGAAATAGAGGCCAACCCTCACAGAATCACTAGCGTACTAGTACACGTCCGCCCACCTAGATACCCGGGATTCTATTTAGTGCTCAATCAAGTTACAAATATTATCAAATACACATTTCACATCCACATTCCATTCCCAAACCATAAAAACACAAACATCCCATAATATTTCTTCACATTTCTTACACGAATCAACAAACTGCTAAATATTTTGGTAAAACAATTTCATGAAGTTTATTGAGGCTTTGCACATAAAACTCATTCAAAAACACTCTTTGAATTATAAACACAAATCAAAAGCAAACAAAATCATATTTTTCAGACCTAGAAAAATTTAATAAAATAATTTAATGGACTATAAAACAATCCCAATTGCACAACTTGGTATGCACAAGTAAAACACTCCTTCATTTCTAGGAAATGCCTAATGGGCCTTTAAACATTTTCTCAAAACTAACGTTTGACAAAGGTATACATTTTATTTTTTTTAAGGATGTGTACAAAAACCATTTACAGAAGAAAACTACATTCATAAATCTCTTATAATACCCAGGTTACATATTCAAAACACAACCATTTTCATAAAGATGTGAAACGGTCCATTTGTGGGAAACTCCGGCCAAAATATGTTGTAAACCGAAAACCCACTTCTTTGTAAAAAAATCCAAATTTTAAATCCAAATAAGGACCCAAAAATAACATTTATCATTCTTCCACTTCCTTTATAAATCTAAAAAAATAACTTTTAAATCACACATCACACATAAAAGCCAACCAGACAATTTTCCAAACACATGTCATGCCCTTTTTAAGCAAAACAATTTATTTTAAGTACGTGAAAAGGAATAAAACACCAATTTAATGTCATATTTTCATTCAAGATACTGTATCATGTTAAAAATACCATAAACCAGATTATACACCTCACAAAATATTTTAAAAATATAACGGAACATTTAAACAAACACTTGTTGTGCAATTTCATGACAAAACAACAGTACCTTTCACAAAACAATGATTAAACAACCACTTTGCAAACCAAAAAAATTATCCAATGGCTTAAAAACAATAATAAACATTTATATCAGTTTAGGAGAATATTAAAATGATTAAAGTTGAATGATAAAGGCATGTGCAATGGATATCCTACCTCAACTCCTTGGCGTAATTGAAACGCACACCCGAAATCACCCGCCGCGGGTTTATAAACACTAAAACTATAAATAACAGACCTAAAAAACATAAAACCCATAAAAAAAGCATGGTATAACAAAACCCTAGGTCTATCAATACTATGGGACAATATAAATCCAAGAAATAATGAAAGGAGGGGGAAAAGGAAGGAGAAAGGAGAAGGAATCTCACCTTTCACCCTAGAAAACTCTTCGTCTTCCATTAGATCTGCAACCCTAGAGAGAAGGGAATGTCTTGAAACATCTTAGAGACACTCCTAAGGTCTTGAAGAACTAGGAAAATAATATTGGTGTCCAAAAGAGTACTAATTGACTAATTTACGAATGATACAATTTACCTTGTCAATTCTGGATGATTTGAGGTATCCTGAGAATGTTCGCCCTAATCCGCGACCCATATGAGCTCCAAAGAGGTAAAGTCGATTATGAGGGTTAGGATAGGGTTATTGGATTCGAGGGGGAGGTGTAATCACCGAAAAATATCAAAAAAGGAAAAATATATAAATGAAACTAATTATTTTTTTAAAACAGGAAATGGGCCCATGGGCTGGCCCAATACCTAAATAAGTAACCCAAATTCACCCTGCTTATGAATTTTTAATGGGTCCAAAATAAGTTTTACTATATCAGTATAGGACAAGTGGGAAGTTGAATGGGTGAAAAAGGATTAAAAACAAAAGAGTTATAAAAGAAACAAATTTGGTTTTTAAAACTGGGAATGGGCTCACGGTTGGCCCAAATCATGAAGTAACCACCTTTTCTTTAGAAACTACTAAACAATTATTGGGGATCCCAGATTAGGGTGGGTAAAAATATATGAAACTTCAAAACTCAGGATTCATCTCACAAAATATCCATGAAAAGGACTGGGATTTCCAATGGACTGGATCAATACAAAGAAAAAAAACCGTTTGTGACAGGTAACCTCCAAGGAAATACACATGTTTCACCCTTTTTTGTGTGAATTTCAAATTTCATTCTATTATTATAATGATTATTATGATACTGTACATAAACATTTTTACTGGATAAATTATTTCATGATTACATTTTCTAATTTCATAATCATTATTATAATTATTCAAGATAATCACATTGTCAAATTTCATAATAAAGATTGTTTTCTAGTTGACCTCCTGGGAAGTTCACATGTTTCACCCTTTTCCATTTTCTCATTTTATTTTCCAAAAAAATTAAATTATAACTATAAATGGGTAAAATATCAATATAAATATATTTATTATGATATTTTATGAAAATATTTAAAACAAATATAATATTTCATGTTTAAATTTATTCTTTAAATAATTATATATTGCATTTCATTGTGTTGCCATATTTAATGTTATCAATAATTATAACATTTCATGATATAACGTAACAATATTTCACATTAAAATTGATTAAAATATAGTTTTTTATGTTGTAACAAATATGGTTTACTATTATAAAAAAATATTTAATGTTTGATATTTATAATTTTTTAAGATAATTAAGTTATCAAATTTCATAAAAATTAATGTAGCAAGGGTAACCTCAATGGATGTGCTTGTCTTTCCCCCTATTCTCTTTTTATAATTTTATTTTAAAAAAATATATATTTTTATTATCAAAGGATTTCATGTTCATTAAAACAGAATAATTATGATATTCAATGTAAACATTTTATATAAATATGAGATTTCTTTTTTATATAGAATTTCAATGATAATTATAATATTGCTTGTCATAATGTGTCCATATTTCATGTTAATAATATTTACTATATTTCATGACGTATTGTAACATATACAATTTCGGTTTATAGTATATATAATAATATTTCATGTTGATTGATTTTAATATTGGATGATAGATTCATCAGTTAAGTTTATATTTTTACAGTAATTAAGTAAAAATATATATTATTAGAATCATTAATTGTTCTCTCAAATATTTTAGAGGAATTTTTGTGTATTATTGGTTGTGATCACATTAGAATTTATGAACTAGAACCCATTAGGACTATGCAGTTAAGTGTGCTTTGCTGGGATTAGTACTATGTTGGGTGGGCTCTTGGAAAGTACTCGTGTTGGTCCATTTTTTTTGTTGCACACCTTTTTTAGTACATTTCAAATTTTATGCGAGTTTAATAATGATTATTATGATACTTTAAATAATTATTTTAAGGAATATGATATTTATTGATTACATAACATTATAGTAATTATTATAGTATTGCAAGTTAAAAAGATACAATATTTTAGGTTAACAGAGATTAAAATATTTCAGGTAATATTTTCCCAACTACGATTTAGTGTTATAACTAAGAAATACTTTTTCAGGTTCAATAATTATAATTTTCTAAAATAATCAAATTATAAATTATCATAATTAATAGATGATTGATGGGTAAACTCTTAGGAAGTGCTCATGTGTCACCCAATTTTATTTTTCTCAAAGTATTTTCTAAAAAATTACATATTAAATACAAATGGATCACATGTCAAAAAAAAATAATTATGATATTGTACATAAATTTTTTGAATGAATATAATATTTCATGTTTACATTGTTTTTTGTAATAATTAAAATATGACATGTTATAATGTTACAATAATTTTTGTTAATAATAATTATAATATTTCATGAAGAACTACAACAACTACAACATACAGTTATTATAGAAATAATATTTTTTTAGGATGAATAATAATAGTATAGGATGACATTTTCCCCAGTGAAAGATAATTCTTTAATAAAATTAAATTGTAATATATAGTATCAGAATCATTGATAGTTCTTTCAAATATTATAAAAAATTATGTTTATTGTTGGGTGAAATCACACTAGCATTAATGCACCATATCCATTTAAAACTAAGATATTAAGCATTCATGGGTGGTAGTATTACTAGGATTGGTGACACTACCAAAAAAAATGTTTTCATAGCACTAAAATATAACAATACTAAAAAAGTGATGATAAACAATAATTTTAATAGTTCCAAAATGGAGTTGCTAAAACTAATCCTTTATTAACTCTTTTTATATCACTGATAAATGTACCCAATTTATATGTTCTTTTTTAGAATTATTAGAGGTACCCCCTTTATCGTTGTTAGTTTTGTAGCATTAAAAAAGGAAAAAAATTATCACTTCCTTTTTAGTATCACTGATAAAGGGTATATTTTTAAAAATTAAAAATTAAAAATAATAAATAAATATATATATATATATATATTTATATAAATAAAAATATATTTTTCAAATATATAATAAATAAATTTAAATATGCATTTACATTTATTATAAAAAATAATTAGTGAAATTCCCTTTTAAAATAATTAAAAATATTTTTCAAACATATAATTTTATATTTATTATTAAGTAGCTGTCATTTAATATAAATTTGAATATAAAAAATCAATAAATTAAAAAATGATCGAAATTAACTAGAAAATCGAATGTGAACATAAAATTCCCATAAATTTTTACTCGGGTGTCCATTTAGACTCTACCACAGATCAAATCGAATCCTACAATGATATGTTTAATAGATAGTGTATCAGATTGAGTTGTGTGAGTTCTATCTAGTTTTTCAACTCCATAAAGGTCTACAGGGCCTCCAAAACTGAGTTTTTTTCAAAGACCACGATTTCTTAAAATTGAAATGGCGATAACTTATGATTCGGGTGTTTGTTCGGCATGTACCACATATCATATTCAATATCATTTCATGAGATTCGATTTGATTACTTGTGAAGCTGAAACAGACTCCCTGATTAGAGGTTATGATTGTTTCTTGTTTTTATGGGTCCTAAGCTAGTCGTAGTTTCATTATGTTTTATGAGTTTTATTGGATTTTATGTTTAATATCCATTTATAAAATATATATAAATAAATATTCCTTAATAAATATATAGAAATATATAGAAATATATATAATAGATACAAATATACAGAAAAATATTGTTATATAATATATGTAAATACTCTAATGGCCCAAAGGCCTTCATTTTTTATTGATTTTGATAATCCAGCTTTCAAGGGGTGAGGTGGAACCCTTACAAGGACCATATGCATAAATATTACATTGCCTGTATGCCTTAGAGGAATTCATTGCCCGTAGGCTTGAAACATTACATATAACCCAGACTAACTACTTGGAACTGATCCTCCCCAGCATCTTCATCGTGAAGTCAGCTCTCTACCTTCGCATTACTATTCGGTTAGATATTCCCGTGCATGCACAGTCTTGTCCTGAAGGCAGGTGCCATACCCTTTCATTTTTGCAATCTTTTTAGCTCTGTTGTGGTGTAGGCTCCTTGCTCATCCTCTTTGTAGAGCTTGTTCCTTGTAGCTTGTCTGGTTTGCATCTGCACTAATGGTGGCCTGAAGGCCTTAAGGTGGCCCTAATATAAGAATATATATATATATATATATAAATTTATTTATCATTAAATTGAGAAGAAAACAAGATGGATGAGTGTTAAGGTTGTAGGCATGCAAGGGAGAGATCTTAGGATTGAATCCAAGTGGAGGTAGGTGTGTACATGTGTAAATGGGGTGAGGGCTAGTGCTGTTAAAGGGTGTGTGGTGTGCACCAAGATCGATTAAAGCGGTGGTTGTGTTTTTCTGGCGGGGCATCATAATGTTGTTTAATGGTGGTCGAGCTCTAGTAAAAATCCTCTCTGAGTAGAAATTTTTGTTTAAATTTTTTTAATGTTAATTTTTTATCATTAGTGTGGATAAAATGGACCCCCTTTTAATAATTCCTTGATTATCATAACATTTTTAATGCAGATACATTATTTTTTTTTTATCATTGATAAAACCATGTTTCGCAGTAGTTTGACCTCCTAGGATGTACTCATGTTTCACCCTTTTTTCTATACATTTCAAATATCATTCTTGTATAATGACGATTATTATGATATTGTACATAAATATTTTTTCTGAATATATTATTTCTTGATAACTTATTATTTTAATAACAATTATAATATTTCATGTTATAATGTAACAATATTTCATGTCAATAATGAATAAAATATTACATGTTATATTGTAACAACTACATTTTATTATTCTATAAAAAAAATTTATTTATATAATTATAATTTTTTTCAAGATAATCACACTATCAAATTTCCATAATAATTAATGTTTCATGGGTGACCACCTTGTATATGAACTTGTTTTTCCCTTTTCAATTTTTCATATTCTATTTTCCAAAAAAATTACAATTTAATTAAAAAAGGATATCATGTTAGTATAAAAATAATATTTATGATATTGTAGGTAATATTTTTAAATGAATATAATAATTCATTTATAAATATATTTTTTGTAAAAATAATAATATTTCATGACATAATTTTATCATATTTCATGTTACCAATAATAACAATATTTAATGGCGTATTGTAACCACATTTGTTTAGGGTTATAATTGAAATAACATTTTTTCATAATATTATATGATAGTATCATTTTTTTATGTTTTTTACATCAATTAAATAGAAAAATATAGTATGAGAATCATTTATATATCTGTGAATTATTTAAAAAGAATGTTTCGGTACTTTTGGGTGTGAGCACACCAGCATTAATGCACCATATCACATTAGAACCCTGTAGTCCAACATGGTTGGGTGAGGGTAGTACTAGGATGGGTGACCTCATGGGATGTACTCATGTTATATCATTTTATTGTGTACATTTCAAATTTCATGAAAGAATAAAAATGATCATTAAGATATAGTTTGTAAAATTTATTATTGAAAAAAATATTTATTGATTACAAATAAATTTAGTAATAATTATGACATTTAATGTTATAATGTATAAATATTTCATATTAATAATGGGGTTTGTCGAGAGGACATGTCGTGGAACAAGGCCTGTGTTGCGGGATGGATTCTAGTGGTTACAATGATGGATGGTGATTTTTCGGTCAGGCTGGTGTTCGTATCGATTGCTAATGATGGAACATTTTTTCAAATTCTCAACATTAGGGATTCAAGTGAGGTCATTGGATTGGGTTAAGACAAAAAAGACCATGTGATATGGGGTTTTGGTCAAGATGTGTGGCACCCACGCTGCTCTGGGATGCAACATGATGGTATCATTGAGATTTAGGCTAACATAATCATTGTAAGTGATGTTCAGGCTATTCTTGGGAGACAACTATCAGGCGATTGGGGGGACAATCGATTTAGGATTTAAATTTTTTTGCACTTTTCTAGTTGTTGAAATCTTTTTTATATGGATATTTGGAAATTTGGACATGATATAGGTTGTATACCTACTATTTTTTTTTCTGGTTATGTTGACCAAGTTTGGTCATTATTAATTTGTCTGTTTAATTTGAATAGTCTACAAAATGGCATTGATGAGCCCATTTCACATTTTGTTCCTACCTATTTTTTGATTGGTGGGGTCTTGTATGATGATTAAACTCAAGGAAAGTACTCGTGATTAATCCTTTTTTGTGTACATTTTAATTCTCATGCTTGTATAATAACGATTATTATGATATAGTACATAATCTCTTTTACTAAATATAATATTTATTGATTACATGTCATTTAATTAATATTTATAATATTACATGTTATAATTGAACAATATTAAATGTTATTAATGGGTTGGGGCTACAAGATGCGTGGTGGTATGAGGCATGAGATGAAGAACGGATGATGGTGGTTACAATGATGGATGGTGATTTTTTGGTCAGGCTAGAGATGGTGTCTACTAGTAATGAAGGAATGTTTTCCAGGCTGATCAATGCATGGGATGTTTTTAAGGTCATTAGTGATGGTGGCTATGATGCATATAATCCTAGGGTGCAATGAATGGGATGTCCTTAGGAAGCAATTGTCAAGAAGATGGGGGGTGCAGCCGATAATGTGTTGAAATATGTGGTTCCCATGGTAGATGGTGCATAAATTTGTGCGGGTATATTTAGATGTTTTTCATGATATTGGAAGTATATATACAGACTATGTTTTTCAAGCGAAGTGGATAGGGTTTGCTCATTATTAATGTTTTTGTTATATGTGGATGGTCAGTAATGGGGCTTTGTTGAGCCCATTTCTCATTTTGTGGCTACTACATTAGTGTTTGGTTGTGAGTACCATGTGTATTATAGAAAATTCACTATAAATTTATTTTCATTTATAAATTTTTTGGCCGAACATGTTGAGATCCATGACTAATAAATTGAATGTTATATTTTATGAACTGCAGTTTTGTGTTATATAAAAAAATAATTTTTCTTCTTCAATATTTATAACTTTTTCAGATAATAAAATTATCGAGTATTATAATAATGACTGTTTCATGGGTGTACTCATATAAATTTTTAGTGTTTCATTGATTTCTATTTTTCTCATTGTATGTTTCAAAAAAAAAATTCCTTTCAAATAAAAATGGATCTCAGGTCAGTATATTAATTATTATTATTATGACATTGTTCATAAAATTTTAAATAAATATAATATTTTATTTTTAAATTGAAATTATTTAATAATTGAAATATTCTATGTCATAACGTTTCCATATCTAATGTTATCTATAATTAATCTATTTCATGAATTATTGTAATAACTAGAGGTAAGTTCAATAATAGAAATAATAATTTTTCATGTTGAATAATTATAATATTTGATGATAGTTTCCTCATTTAATGTTATTATTTTAGAGAAATTTAATTGAAATATATAGTCTCATAATCATTGGTAGTTCTCTCAAATATCTAAAAATAATATTTGTGTATTTTTGGGTGCGATCACATGAGCATTAATGCACCATATCCCATTAGAACAATACAATTAATCTTTCTTAGGAGAGAGTACTACTATGATGGATGGCCTCTTTTGAAGTATGATTGTTGCATCCTTTTGTTGTTTACATTTCAAATTTCTTGATAGTATAACAATGATTATTATGATATTGTCCCTAAATTTTTTTTATGAGTACACTATTTAATGATTATAAAGAAGTTTATATATAAATATAAAATTTCTTATTATAATGTAACAATATTTCATGTTAACAATGATTAAAATAATGAATGTTATATTACAACTTTTGTTTAATGTTATAAAAAATGTTTTTCCATGATCAATAATTATTATTTTACAAGATTATCACATTATATTTTTTGATAATAATGAATGCTTCATGTGTGACCTTTTGGTAAGTGCATGTGTTTCTCCCTTTATTATTTTTCTCATTGTGTTTTCAATAAAACATTACATTTTAAATGAAAAAGGATTTCAAGTTAGTATAACAATAAAAATTATGATATCATATGTGAAAATATTAAATGAATGTAATATTTCATGATTTTGTAGAATTATTGTAACAATTATAATATTGATTTACATAATGTTACCATATTTCATGTTAACAATAATTATAAAATTTCATGATGTATTTTAACCATTAGTATTTACTGTTATAATAGCAATAATAATTTCTCATGTTGAATAATTATAATATTATATTATATATCTGTCAGTAAATGTAATTTATTATTGAAATTAAATTGAAATTTAAATTACCAGAATCATTAATAGTTCAATCAAATTTTTAAAGAGAATGTATGTATACAATTGGTTGTGATCACACTAGCATTAAATCACCAGATCCCATTAGAACATTTCTATTATGATTTCATAGTTGTGAGTAGTACTTGTATGGGTGACCACCTATGAAGTACTTGTGTTGCACCATTTTTTGTGTAAATTTCAAATTTCATGCTAGTATAAAAACAATTTTAATGATATTATATTTAAACTATTTTGCTGAATATATTATTTTTAGATTAACTAACATTTTTTTAATAATTAAAAAATCTCATGTTATAATGTATCAATATTTCATGTTAATTATTATTAAAATAGTGCATCTTATATTGTTAAAACTAGGATTTATTATTACAATAGGAAAATACTTTAGTATTATCAATAATTTTATTTTTTTATGATAATCACATTATCTAATTACATAATAATGAAGGTTTCATGGGTGACATTCGGGTAAGTTCTCATGTTCCATAGTTTCCCATTTTTCTCATAGTATGTTCTAAAAAATTACATTTCTAATAAAAAAGGACCATAGTTCTGTATAACATTATGAATTATGATTTTAATCATAAACATTTAAATGAATTTAATATTTCATGTTTATATATATATTTTTAATAATTATAATATTTCGTGTTATAATATCACAATATTTCATGATAAAAATAATTATAATCTCTCATGGAATATTTTAAATAACTATTAATAAGATTTATAATAGAAATAATAAATTTTTCATGTTGAATAATTATAATGTTAGATGATAGTTTCATCAGGTACTGTTATTTCATAGAGTAATTAAATTGTTTTATATAGTATGAGAAGTATTGATTGTTCTTTCAAAATTTTAAATAGAATGTCTGTGTACTATTGAGTGTGATCATCCCAGCATTAATGAACCAGATCTAAATTGAACACTATAATTAAAATATCTATGGGGAGAGTAGCACTAGGATAAATGACATCCTGGGATGTTTTGGTTACATTTCAAATTTCATTCAATAATAATAATGATTATTATGATATATTTTGTAATTTTGTTTACTAAATTTAATATCTATTGATTAAAAATATTATTAGTAATTATTATAATATTTATTTTTATAATAAAACAATATTTCATGTTAACCATGATTAAAATATTTTTTTGTTATATTGTGACAACTATGGTTTAGTGTTATAACAAAAAATAATAATAATGAAAGTTCAATAATTATATTTTTTTCAAGATAATATCATAATCAAATTTCATAATAATAATGTTTTCATAGGTGACCTCCTGGTAAGTACTCGTGTTTCCCCAATTCCAATTTTTCAAAAAAAATTTCCAAAAAAGTTTATATTTTCAATAAAAAAGAATCACTTGTCAGTAAAATAGTAAAAATTAAAATATTGTATTTAAACATTTAAAATTAATATAATATTTAATATTGAGAAATAATTTTTGAAATAATTATAATATTTCATGTCATAATGTTACCATATTTAATTTTAATAATTAATATAGTATTTAATGATTTATTGTAGAAACTAAGGTATTTGGTAATAATTAAAATAATAAATTTAAATGTTGAATAATTATAATATTGGATGATTGTTTCATGAGTTGATATTATATTATAGCTATTTTATATTAATATATATTATAATAATCATTGATTGTTCTTTCAAATATTAAAAAATATTATCTGTGTACTATTGGGTGCATTCACTACAGAATTAATCTAAAATATCCCATTAGAGATCTGAAATTAAGCATGCAGGGGTGAGGATAATTCTAGGATGGCTGACCTCCAATGAAGTACTAATTATTCACCCTTACTTGTGTATATTTCAAATTTCATGCGAGTATAATTACGACTATAACGATATTTTAGGTAAACGTTTTTGCTGGATATAATATTTCTAGATAACATAGAATTTTAGTAAAAATTATATAATTTTATGTAATAATGTTTCAATATTTCATGTTAACAATGATTAAAATATTTCATCTTGTATTGAAACAACTATAATTAAGTGTTATAACAATAATAAATATTTTACAAATTCAATAATTAGACTTTTTCAAGATAATCAAATTATTGAATTTCATAATAATGTCTTCTTTCTTGGTGACCTCCTAGGATGTGCAAGTGTTTCACCCATTTCTATTTCTCCCATTGTATTTTCTTATAAATATTATTTTTGAAAATAATGGTTTTCATGTATGTTTAAAAATAATTATTATTATATTATATGAAATTTTTTTAAATGAATATAATATTTCATGTTTAGATAGAATTTTTTATTAATTATAAAAATTCTTGTCTTTGTGTTACCATATTTAATTTTAACATTAATTATAATATTGCATGATGTTTTGTAACAACTGCAGTTTAGGGTTATAATAAAAATAATAATATATCATACTAAATATTATTAATATTGGATGTTAGTATCATGAGTTAAAGTAATTTTTTATAGAAATTAATTAGCATTATATAGTATGAGATCATTGATATTTCATTCAGATATTTAAAAAGAATTTGTGTGTACTGATGGTGAGATCAGCCCAGCAATAATGCACTAGTTCCCATTTGATCTCTACTATTATGCATGCTTGGGTGAAAGTTGTACTGGGATTCGTGACCTCTTTTGAAGTACTCATGTTTCACCCATTTTTGTGGAAATTTAAAATATCATTCCCGTGTAATAAATATTATTATGGTGTTGTACATAACCCATTCTGTAGAATGTAATATTTCATAATTACATAGCATTTCATAAAAAATTAGAATATTGTTTGCTATAATGTAACATATTTTCATATTAACAGTGATTAAAATATTGCATGAATTGTTGTAACTACTACGTTATTGTGTAATAACAAAAATAATATTTTATGTTCAAAATTATTATTTTTCAAGATAAACACATCATAAAATTTCAGTATAATGAATTTTTCTTGGGTGATATCTTGGGACGTTCTCTTTTTTCCACCTATTCAAATTTTATTTTCAAAAAAGTACATTTTAAATAACAAAGGATTATATGTCATTATAATGATAATAATTATGATAATTTATATAATCTTTTGAAATAAATAAAATATTTCATGTTCACATAGAGTTTTTGTAATAATTATAATATTTTTATCATAATTTTTTCATATTTCAAGTAAAAAATATTTATAATATTTAATGACTTCTTATAACAACTATAGTTTAGGTTTATAATAGAAATTATTAATATTTCATGTTGAATAATTATTATATTGGACGATAGTTTTATTAGTTACAGTTAGTTTTTTATAGAAATTAAATAAAAATATATAGTATTGCAATCTTTAATAGGTCTTTCTAATATTTAAAAAGATTTTCAATGAACTATTTGGTGTGATTGCATTAGAATTAATGCACAAGATCAAATTAGGACTCTGTAATTAAGAATTATTGGGAAAGAGTAGTACAAGTATGGGTGATCTCCTAGTATGTACTCGTGTTTCACCATTTAATTGTGTTGTACCCTTCTTTGTATATATTTAAAATTTTATTGGAGTATAAAAATGATTATTAGGATATTGTGTGTAAACATTTTTAGAAAATATAATATTTCATGATTACATAGCCTCTTAGTAATAATTATAATATTTCATGTTATAATGTTACAATAGTTCAAGTTAACAATGATTAAAATATTTCGAATTATGTTGTCACAACTACGATTTAACAAAACAAAATCTTGTTCAATTATTATAATTTTTTATATAATATCGTTATCTAATTTCATAAAAATTAATGTTGCATGGGTGACCTCTTAGAAAGTGATCGTGTGTCACCATTTTTAGTTTTTCATATAATATATTCCAAAATAAAATTATATTTAAATAATAAAGGATAACAAGTTAATATAACAATAATAATGATGATATTGCACAATAAATGTTTTAAATGAATATAATATTTCATGTTTAAATATAATTTCTATTATAATTATAATGTTTCATGCCATAATACTACCATATTTCATGTTAATAATAATTATAATATTTCAGGACATATTTTAATGACTACAAATTTGGGTTATAATTGAAATAAGAATTTTTCAGGTTGAATATTTATAATATTGGGTGATAGTTTCATCAGTTAAAGTTATTTTTTACAGAAATAATATAGAAATATATAGTATCAAAATCCTTGATATTTATTTCAAATATAGAAAAAAATATATGCATACTATTTTGTTCCATCATGCCAGCATTAATTTACCAAATCCCATTATTAATTTTCAGTTTAACTTTCTTGGGTGACAGATGTAAAAGGATTGGTGACACTACCTCAAAAATGGGGTTTCGTAGAGAAAACCATTAATAGCGCTAAAAAAGTGCTATTAAGTTGGGTACATTTATCATCACTAAAAAAGGCACTCGTAAAGGGTGATATTTGCAATGGTAAAAAAGAAATGTTAAAAATAAACATTTATCAGCGCTTTTTTTATAATTGGTAAAATTACCCCTTTACCACATTTTTAGCACTATTAAAGGACCCCAAATTATTAGTGGTTTTAGTAGTGATGATAATGAACAACCATTAATTACACTTTTTTACTATCATTGATAACGATAATATTTAAAAAATTAATAATTTAAATTAATATATTAATATAGAAATATATTTATATTGATAAAAATATAATATATATTATTCAAAGATGTTTTAGGTAATCCTAAATAAGAATTTACACTTAATATATAAAATAATCCGTGAAAATATCTTAGGAAATAACTAAAAATATTTTTTTAATTAATAATCTTATAATTATAATAAATTTGAAGTCATTTAATAAAAATTTGAATATAAATAATTCATAAAATTATTAAAAGATCAAAAATAATTTAAGAACATATTTTGATCTTCCCACAACCATAAATTTTGATTCGTGTGTCCCATTAGTCAGTAGCACATATAAAATCAAAGCATGTGATGAGATCAATTTCCTAAAGGGTCTCATAGTGAGTTCTATGATCATTTTCTAGTTTTTCTACCCTATAAATTTCTTGAATGCCTATAGAACTATGTTTCATGTCATCAAGCCATGTTTCATAATATTCAAACAGTTATTACATCAAATCCAGCTCTTTTTTCAGCTTGTAATACATATTATATCGACGATCATTTCATGAGAATCAATTTTACTTATTGTAAAGCTGAATCAGACTCTCGTATCAGTTGTTATGATTTTTTCTAGTTTTTGGGGGTTTTAGGGTTTTAGGAGTTTCATAATGTTTTTATATGTTTTATGGTTTTTTTAGATTTATTATCGATTTTAAAAATATATATAAATATATATATATAAATTCAAATATATGGAAAAATATTAACATTTTATATATGTAAATAAATATATATATGTATAATGATACTTACAGATTCACGTAATATATATATATATGCGTGTGTTTTTTTGTGTGTGTGTGAGTGTGTGTTTTATATATGTATTTATTTATTTATTTATTCACACACACACACACAAACATATTTTATAAATGTATTTAAATCAAATATTATATATAAATATTAATATACGAATAAATATACTGATAACAAAAATATAATTATATATATATATATTAAAATACGAATATATATATATATATATATATTAATATATGAAGAAATATTTAAATATATAAAATTAAATATATAGGAATATATATATATATATACAAATATATATATATATAAAACTACATATGTATAAATATAAATATATATATATTTATACATATAAATATGTATATATTAATATAACTAAATATATATCTATATATGTATATATTTATATTAGTATATAAGTATATATTAATATACAAACAAATATAACTAAATATATTAAAAAAATAAATCGAGGTATCTTTAAATGGAGAACAAAACAAGATGAAGGCTACCACTCTTAAAGGCTGGGGAGGTGTGCCTAGTGCTATTAAAGGGGTGGTCGGGGTGTGCTGGTGGGGATCTACAGTGTAGTTGAATGGAGGTCGAGTGCTTTTAAAAACCCATAGAGTTGTAGATTTATTTAATTTTTTTTACTTTTATTAGCACATTAAAAATAGTACTGATAAAAGGAAACACCTTTTAATAGCACCATGATTATCAATGATTTTTTACTGCTAATAAAGGGGTTCTCAGCACTAAGAAAATCATGTTTTATAGTAGTGTGATGTCCTAGGAAGGGGTTATTAGGGCATGCTGACAGGGCTTCAGAGCGCAGTTAAGGGGGGTCGATCACTTTTGGAATCCCTCTGAGTACCAAATTGTTTTATTTTTTAAAAAATTTATTTATCACTTAAAAAAAGAACTAATAAAAGGGACCCCTTTTTATATCTCCTTGATTATCAACATTCTTTAGTACTGATAAAGACATTTTCAGCACCATGAAAATCCTAATTTTTAAAAGTGTGACCCCCTGGGAAGTACTCGTTTGAACCTTTTTTGTAGATTTCAAATTTCATGCCAGTAAAATATTGATTATTATGATAATGTTTGTTCATATTATTTTCTAATTATAATATTTCATGATTACATGGAATTTTCTAATAATTATAATATTAAATGTTTTAATGTAACAATATTACATGTTAATAATGAATAAAATATTTACATGTTATATTGTAAAAACTACAGTTTAGTGTCATAAAAAATAATAAATTTACTTGTTTAGTAATTTTATTTTTTCACGATAATTTCATTATCAAATTTCATAATTATTAATGTTGCATGGGTTTTCACCTTTGATGTGCTCACATTTCACCCTATTATGATTTCCTCATTATATTTCCCAAAAAATTTACATTTTAAATTACAACGAATCACATGTCAGTATAAAAATAATAATTATGATATTGTACATAAATATTTCATATGAATATAATATTTCCTATTTATATAGAATTTATGTTAAAATTATAATATTTCATGTCATAATGCTACCATATTTTCTGTTAACAATAATTATAATATATCATGAATTATTGTAACATCTACAGTTTAGGGTAATTTTTGATAAAACAAATCATGTTGAATAATTATTATATTGGATTGTTATTTAATCAGTTAAATTTATATTTTATAGAAATTAATTATCAATATATCATAAGAGAATCATTAATATTTATTTATGAAATTTAAAACGATTGTATGTGTACTATTGGGTGTGATCAGACTAGTATTAATGCCCCAGATCCCATTATAACTCAACATTGAATAATTCTAGAGTGAGAGTATTACTACGATTAGTGAAAACTTATGAAGTACTCATGTTGCACCCTTTTTTGAGTAAATTTTAAATTTCATTCCTCTATAATAAATATTATGATGATATTGTACGTTAATTTTTTACTGTATATATTATTTCATGATTTCATATAATTTTAGTCATAATTGTAATATTTCATGACATAATGTAACTATATTTCTTGAAAATAATAGGATGGGGCCACAAGATGTGTGGTGGGATGAGGCATGGGATGCATGATGGATGATACTGGTTACAATGGTAGATTACGTGTTTTCGTTCAGAGTAGCGAGTGGGACGACTGGAAACAGTGGATCATTTTCTAGGCCACTCAATTACTTGGATGTGGGTGAGGTCCTCAACAAAGGTGGTGATGATGAAGACCTCATGAGGTGGTGTGTCGGTCATGGTGTGGGGAACACACTGGACTTTGGAATTCTATAAGAAGGAATTGGTGAGATTTTGGCCGACATAATCTATGGATGTGATGTGTTATCAATCCTCAGGTGGTAACAGTAATGGGTTTAGTGCACACGTGATATAGGGTGGAAATATGTGATCACTTTTCATGATGGTTCATACATTTGTGTCAAGATATTTAGATATTTGTGCTCGATAAAGGCTTTATACCTACTAGATTTTTTAATGGTGATGTTGGCTGGGTTTTTTCATTATTAATTTGTCTGTTATATGAGAATGGTCTAAAATGGGGATTGTTTGTTTATATTTCTCTTTTTTAGGATACTTAATTATTTTTTGGTTGTGAGTACCACATGTATTGTAACTTTTTTCTGTAATTTTTTTTCATTAATAGATTTTATGACTGAACATGTCACAAATGTACCCAGGTCAACCCTAAATTGGTCACCCGAGTCGATCTGTGGAAAGACCCGAGAGGTGTTCCCGATCATCTTGGGCTAGCGAAAAGTTCCAATGGATTGATCAAAGACAATGGGAAGAGTTTCACCCTGTAAAATAAAAAATTAAAAGAAAACATTAAAAGAAAAACAATACAAAAATGACATAAAAAATATTACATCCATTAAATTTCAATTAATGGAACCAAAAACTGAACAACAAACAATAAAAAAATAAATGAACTGAACTTGAAACCCAAGACACCTCCACATGGCCCTAAGGGTCACTTTCCAATCCCCAACTATCTATCTCCCAAGGCGATCGAAATCAATCCAAAACCGATATTAGAAACTATGAAAAAGAAAACATTATTTGATTGAGTATTAAAAAACCGTAGGAAGACCCAAATAATTATATACCTGATGATCATTCATTAAATAATGAAACAAATATTTTCATGTTTTAAATACAATACATAAATATAGGTTTTCCACACTTTTCATTTTATGAAATACAAATCACAAATCCATTGGCCTCACAATTATTAAATATGCTTCAGACATGGGAAGTGTTAGGACCATATAGTGGAAGGAAAAATGAAACCAATTTGGAGACATTTATTTTTCATGAAATTGAGAAGGTGGAACACTTTTTCTATGAATGATTTTTATTGAAACCATTTTTAAAACAAACTTTCACTATTTTCCCAAGTGACACCCAAATGAAAGTGCAAAGATCAATAGTCCACATAATGAGGGAAATGGTGATATTGAAAATAGTATTAGAAGAAATATGGGAATACCTTGATACTCAGTGGTGAACATTAACATATTATACATTTGACTCCTCCTGATGGCATGCCTTACCTGATGTCATCATAATGCCCAAATGCTCGATCATCTCCCTACCTGACCTCACCGAGTGGCCCAATCCCATATAAACAATAAAAAATTAACCTCATTTTCTGGGCCACAAGGCACTGAAATTACCTATAATAGAACAATAAATTTTAACAAAATTATTCTTTTCCTTGCATGGTTCCCATGTTATGTTCACAATGGTGTGCCCCAAAAAATTCCTAAAATAACGCGTACCAACATTTCTTCATACCATTACACAACTGACACCACCCTACCCACCTCAAGGGTAGTTAATTGCCATAAAATAATTATTAAACCAGTGAGGTACTGTACTAAAGGCCCTCCCATATCATGATCAACCTACATGAACATTACCCAACCCAATATGGGTTCTCCAAATAACCCCTATAATGTATTAAACCGGCCTTACAAAATATCCCCATAAAAATAACATTCACAATGTAACCATGCCAAAATGTTTTTCAAAACCAAACTCACCCATGGAAACACATTAATAATTACAAAATAAAAATTTCAAAAAAATACCCTACATTTAAAGGAAACACATTTTTTCCATAAAACAATCCAATTTCTATTTTTCGGACACACTAAAATCTCATTTAAAACCAAAAAAAACCAAATCTATTTCAAACATGATTTTCACCAACTAAATAATTCATTAAATAATATAAAATATTTATTAGTGAATTAAAAAATGAACTTCTAAAATGGGAGTTGAGAATTGATTAAAACTCTACGAATTGCAGATTTTTTAACTATTATGAGAGATTTATAAAAAGAACCGATAAAAATGACCTCACCCCTTTAATAGAACATTGATTATTAATAAATATTTAGCACTAATAAAAGATATTTTTAGTGCTAAGAAGGCCCTATTTTTTAGTAGTTTTACCTATTGAGAATGGGTGGTTGGTTAATGCTAGCAGAGATCCATAACACTCTTAATGGGGGGTCGAGCGCAGTTATATTCCCTCAAAGTGGAATTTTTTAAATTTTTTATTATTTATTAGTACATTATGAAATTAAATGATAAAATGAACCCCCTTTTAATAGTATCTTGATTATTATCAAATTTTGGCATCGATAAGGGCTTTTCTCAGCATTGCAAAAACCCTGAATTGTAGTAGTGTGACCTCCTGGAAAGTATTCATTTTCACCAATTTCTTGTGTACACTTCAAATTTCATTCTAGTATAATAGTTAATATTATGATATTTTATGTAAATTTATTTTTTAATATAATATTTCTTGATTTCATAGATTTTTACTAATAATTATAATATTACATGTTATAATGTATCAACATTTCAGCTAAACAATGATTAAAATATTTCATGTTATATTGTAACAACTATGGTTTAGTGTAATAAAAAATACATGGCCCATAATTATTATTTTTCAATATAATCACATTAGAAAATTTTATAATATTGAATGTTTCATGAGTGACCCCCTTTTAAGTTCTTGTGTTTCAGCCTTTCTATTTTTTTCTTTGTATTTTCCAAAAAAAATACATTTTAAATAAAATAGCATCCCATGTCAGTATAAAAATAAAAATTGTGATATATTACGTAATAATTTTAAATTAATATATTATTTCATGTTTATATATAATTTATTTAATAAATATAATATTATATTTCATAATTTTACCATATTTTATGATAAAAATAATTATAATTTTTCAGGATGTATAGTAACATCTAGTGTTTAGTGTTATAATAAAAATAATAATTTTTCATGTTGAAATATTATAATATCATATGATTGTTTCATCAGTTAAAGTAAAATTTTATATTAATTAAATAAAAATATATACAATGATAATCCTTGATAGTTAGTTAAAATATTAATGAATAATGTATGTGTATTGTTTGGGGTGATAACACCAGTATTAATATACTAGATCCCATTAGATCATTGTAGTTAAGCATGAATCGAAGAGAGTTATACAGGGATGGGTGGTATCTAATTAAGTAGTCATGTTTCACTAATTTATGTGTACATTTCAAATTTCATTATACTATAATAATAATTATTAAAATATTGTACATAAAGTTGTTTATTTAATATAATTTTTCTTTATTACATTTCCATTTAGTAATAATTATAATATTTCATTTTAGATTGTCACAACATTTTATATTAATAATGGGATGGGGCCCTAGGAGGCATGGTGGGATGGGGCTAGGGAGGTAGGATTAATGCTGGTGGTTACTACGATGGATAGTGATTTTTTTGGTCAGGGTGGTGACTGTGTCGACTTTCAAAGGTGGAATTTTTTCTGGGATACTCAATGAAAGGGAAATTAGTGAGGTCCTTAGCATGGGTGGTCATGAAGAAGACCCCAGGATGTGGAGTGTTGGTCATGATATGGGGAACACATGAGAATTTGAGATGCTACAGGTTGGAATTAGTGAGATTCAGGGGGACATAATCTATGGATTCAACATGCGATCTATCCTTGGGTGGAAACTGTTATGGGGTTGGGTGTGTGACCGATATAGGGTTGATATATGGGAGAACATTCCCTGATGGGGAATTGTTTTGTGCGGGGATATATGGATTTTTTGCATGATACAAGTTCTATACCTACTGGCTTTGTTTTTCAGGCAAAGTAGGATGGGTTTGGTGATGATTAATTTGTACGTTAAATGTGCATGGTCTGTAATGGGGCTTTGTTGAACCCATTTCTCCTTTTTTTGGATAGAGATTTTGTTTTTGGTGGTGAGTACCACATTTATTTTATCTTTTTTTCTATAATTGTATTTTTATTAATATATTTTATTATTGATCATGTCACAAACCAAACCGGGTCACCACTTAATCAGTCACCCAAGCCAATATGTGGCAAGGCACGAGAGGTGTTCCCTATTCTCTTAGACTAGTTAAAATAACCAAGGAAATATTTAGAGAAAATAGTAAAATTTTCTCCAAATAAAATAAATAAAGAAACTGAATATTTAAATGAACAATATAAATTAAAAATTATTTAAAAAATATTACATCATTTTCATTTCAATTAATGGATAAAACCGAAAAATAAACAAGACTAGAATAACTAAACTGAACCTCACACCCACGAAACATCCCACTGACCCCAAGGGTGACTCTCCAATCCAGAACTAGCTATCACCCATAGAGATCTAACCCATGCCAAAACCTACAACCAAAACTAAAAGAATGAAAACAAAATTGTATTGTGTATTAAAATGTATTTGGTAGACCTAAATATTTATATTCCCAATTCACATGAATAAATTTAAAAAAAAATAATTTTCTAGTTTTAAATACAAAAATTAAATATAGGATTTAAAAATTTTACATTTTAAAGAATACAAATAAAAAATCAATTTCCCTCACAATTTTGAAATAGGCTTCACAAGTGGGGGAGAGTTAGGTTCATAGAGTGTTTGTAAAAAAGGAACAATTTTTGGAAACATTTATATATCAAACATGTGAAAATGAGGAACACTTTTTCATTCAAATATATTTCATGAATCCATTTTAAAAAATCAGACTTTCGAAATTTACCAAAAGAACACCAAAACCCTAGCACAAGGGGCATCAGTCCACAAAACAAGGGAAATGGCACTAATTATAATATTATCGGATATAACATGGAAATACCTAGGAACACAGAGGATAACTAGAATATACTATACATGTGACTCATCTAGAAGGCATACCCTACCTGGTAACATCATAATGCTTAAACGCCTGATAGTCACCCTACTAGGACTCACGAGGAGACCAATACCAAAGAAGCAAAAACACAATAACCCCATGGTATGTGAAAATATCTAGTGTAATAACCTAAACTAATGAATAAATAATTATCATAATTACACTTTTCGATGCTATGTTTTCATGATATGTTCAGAAATGGGTTTTCCAATCAATTCAAACAACAAGGCATACCTATATTTCATCATATCATTAAACAACTAACAACACCCTTACCACCTCTAGGGTAGTAAATTGCCTTAAAATAATTATTACACAAGATAGGTACCTTTCCAATGACCCTCCCATCTCATTATAAACCAACAAGGCATGTTGCCTAACACAAGAGGGCTTTTCCAAATAACCACTCCAATGTGAAAAATGGTCCTTCCATCATTTCCACATAAAAATTACATTCACAATGTACAAAAAAATACCCATTTTCCAAAACCATACACATCCTTATAAATCCATTAATCATTAAAAACCACCAATTTCAAAATCCAATACCCATCATTTCAAGGAAAGCACCCTTTTTCCAAAAAAACAAACCAAATTCCCATTTTCACACACACTAAAACCTCTTTTTAAACTAAACACACACCAAAACCATTTAAAACATGATTCACACCACCTAAACAATTCAATAAATCATTTAAAGTACTTATAAAATCATTTCAAGATACACACCAAGGTTATACATGCTAAAATACACCCAATGTTATCTCTCTAAATTCAACCACACATCAAAACCATCACAAGTAATTATTCACAGTATCAAATTAATTTAATAATTTATTTAATTTTCTAATAAAATATTTGTTAAAAACATCATATTTTCATACAAAATGTACCCATTTCCTATCCATTTGAAGAACATATATTTCTGAGAACCACTTTTCCACCACCAACAAAAATCTTAAGACATGATAAAATAATAAACCATGTATCAATAATTTACCCAATAATGATCAATCATTAAATCGAGAATTTTGATAAAAATGAATTTTTCAAGATCAAAAAATGCTTCCAAAAATCTCAAACCACATGAAAAGGACCACCAGTCAATTTAAAAAACACACCATGTACACAATGTCAAGAAAGTCACACCACATATTCGGAAAAATTAAATAAATAAAAAACATTCAGATGAAAAAATTATTCTAATGATCATATATCACTAATTAACTATCAAAGTATGTGTAAATGACCTTAAATCATTGAATGTTTGAAATATAAAGGCCATGTTCAAAGGGATCTAATGATGATGAACTTTCAAAAACTGCTGTGAAAACCCAATCACACCCCAAACACACCCAAGGGAGTCTTGATCCTATGTCAAGGATCTCTAAAAGGGAACCACCCCTAGAAACTGAGCATCACTGGCCAAGAAAAACATCCATCATGACCTCTAATGTTACAATGAGAAAGAAAATGGGATGAAATAAAATAAAGATAATGAAATGGTACTAGAGGGGTTGTTCATGCAGGATAGGAGGGTGTCAGTGAGTTTTCCACCATCATAGTGGTGGTTGGCCAGTAGTGGGTCACACTAGTGAATGAGGGTTTTCTCAGAGGTAGAGGTTACTGGAGAAAAGGGTGCATGCCAGGGGGTCATGTAATACTTGGCAGGTAGGGGGAGTGCCCAATGAGAAAAGGGAGGGGGGATGGAGAATGGAATAAAATAAAAAAATGTAACACTAGATAAAACTAGTACAATATTATAATTAGAATAATAATAATACTAATAACTTAATAATAAGAATAAAAATCTATAATAATTATAAAAACTACAATAATAATAATAATAATTAATATCCTTCATAATAATTATAATAATAACAAAACAATTTCTAATAATACCAATGATAATAATAATTTTAGTAATAATAATTATAAAAACATTTATAATAATAATATTATTATTATCTAAAAAAATAATAATATTATTCTTATGGATAAAATATTATCCGAATTTTATTTTAATTTTCATAACACATTTAATTTAATTCAATTTTCTTTTATTTTCTAACTAGAAAACTATGGAGTCTGCCCACAATTCAATAAACCGTGTGCGAACTATGCAGTGGCTTTTGTCCATTCTAGAAGCAGCAGCATGGGTACCGATATTGACCTCACAGTTTTCACTATAATGTTGTGCCTAAGAACTATCCTAGAACCCACCAATGACTCCCAAAATTCAAATATCTTATATTCTATTCACATTAAAAACAACCCAGAACCCGTATTGAGTCGAAACCAATTAAAAATAAAAAACCGAGTGTGAAACATCTCCCCAAAATAATGATTTATGCCCCTGTAAAGGCATAACATGGTTGATCATTAAAAAATAAAATAAAAAACCATTTACAATTCTAGGAGATTCTCAAAAAATGGTAAACGAAGAGATCACGAAAATACCACCAACAAGATAATGTATAACATGTTGAACACGGGTGAGTGAAACGGGCACATTGAGAAGTGCCACCCACCACCAAAATCTTATACATCTCCTTTTTATAGTTTCATAAAGGTAAAAACATTCAGGACTGTCAAACCATAATTAAAACACATTAGACTTAAACATCATCAAATGAAAATAAACATTTCACCCAAAACAACTAATTGAATTCAACCCACATCTGACTAAATCTTCCATAACCTTATTGTAAGAAAACAACTCATAGTCCACCCATCCTTATATTTACTCAAAGAAGAACATAGAATTTGGTGATTCCACAAAAGACAAACCACCACCAAACAAATTAGAGGAATGAACCTTTTATTTCAACATGGGTAGGTCCGAACGGACTCCCCACCTTATGAAATAGGCAAGTAATGAATTCAACCAGAACATCGATGGGTTTCCACAACATAATGGTATTTAATTAAATTAAATCTAAAACCATCATGGTACTGACCAAAAATCCACACCTATGAGGGAGGGCAGGGGATGTCACATCTAACATGGCATTAAAACTAGATCCGACAATATACCAAAAAAATCAAACCCCAAGAATATCACAAAACATGTCACACTAAGGAAAGAGATTAAACTATGTCCATTTTACACTGTCAGGGTCCTCTTGACTACATGGGATTTTCACTCTGGAACCTATGGATGGAGAATTGATGTTTAAAGCATGTCCTTTCTCACATTCAGGCATTCGAAACCCCCATACAAAACACTAAGATAAAATCTTTACAAAACATGCTTCCATCAAGAGAGATATCATTTGTTTTAATCAAAGTGGATGCATGTGTGGGCATGGTAGAAGCGGGTGGGGGGAAGCTCTGTTAAAGGTTTGGGGGTGTTGGACTATTTTTGTTAAAGGTGTGGTTGGGGCATTATATGGTACCTGATAGTTATATTAAAATGGGTGGTGAGTTCTATTAAAAACTCTCAATGTTTCATATTTTTTATAATTTTATTAACTTTTATCTACTCTATTAAAAAAGTGATTATAAAAGACACATTTTCTATGTTCATTTTAGTATTGATAAAAGGGGACATTGTTAGCTCAATTTTTTTCACTGGTTAAAGGGACCACCTTTTAATAGGTCCTTTATTATCAGGGATTTTTTTAGCATATATAGAACCTTGTTTTGTTGTAGTGTGACCTCGAGGGATGTACTCATGTTTCACCATTTTTTGTGTTCACAAAAAGTTTCATTATAGTATAATAATGATTATTATAATATTGTGCATAAACGTTTTTCATGAATATAATATTTCATGATTACATATCATTTTACTAATAATTATAATATTGAAACTAATTATAAAATATGATATCATCTAATCAATAATTAAAATATTTCATGTTATATTGTAACAACTACAATGTAGTGTTATTATAGAAAAATAATTTTTCATGTTCAATAAATATAATTTTTCCAGATAATCTCATTATCAAATATCCTAATAATGAATGTTTCATGGGTGAAAACTTTAGAAGTCCTCGTGTTTAACCCATTTATATTTTTCTTAATTTATTTTCCAAATAGTTTATATTTTAAATAACAAATTATCGCATGTCAGTATAATAATAATTTTTATGATATTGTACATAAACAATTGAAACAAATATAATTTTTCTGGATTACGTAGAATTTTTTTTAAAATTATAACATTTCACTTCATAATTTAAACATATTTCTTGTTAAAAATAATTATAATATATCATGACATATTGAAAAATCTACCTTTTATGGTTATAATAGAAATAATAATTTTAATGTTGAATAATTATAATATCGTTTGATAGTTTCATTAGTATATGTTATTTTTTACAGTGATTAAATAGCTACATATAGTATGAGAAACATAGACATTTCTTTCAAATATTTAAAAAGAATTTGTTTTTACTGTTGGGGGTGATCACACAACCATTAATGTAATAGATCATTTTTGAACACTCTAGTTATTCATGCTTGGGGGAGAGTAGTACCATTAAAATAATGATTATTATGATATTGTATGTAAGTTTATTCACTGAATATAATATTTCTTGATTATACAACATTTTATAAATAATTATAATTTTGAATGATATTAAATAATAACATTCCAAATTAACAATGATTAAATATTGCACGTTATATTGTAACAACTACGGTTTAGTTTTATTACAAACAATATTATTTTTAATGTTCAATAATTATAATTTTTATAGATAATAAAAATACCACATTTCATAATAATGAATATTGGATGGGATATTAGGTCATTCATTTCATGGGGGGTCATGATGTGTGGGACATTGTGATTTTAGTTTTTTGTCTAATTTTTGTGCCACTATTTTGGTTTTTGCGGTTATTTTTGTGTCGCATGTATGTTAGATTGTTCTTCATTTAAGTATTTTTAATAAATTTTTACAAGAAAGCATGCATGAGTTTTGAACATTCCTGTTATAAATATTTCATTGGTGACCTCCTAGGATGTTCTCATGTTTTACCCCTTTCATTTTATCATCATTGTGTTTTCCAATAAAAATTATATTATAATTAAAAATGGATCTCATGTTAGTATAACAATAATATTTATGACATTACAAATAAAAAAATTAATAGAATATGTAATTTCATGTATATATAGAATTTTTTCTAATAATATTTCTAATACATGTCACAATGTTACAATATTTCCTTGTAATAATAATATTAATATTTCATTACATATTTTAACAACTACAGTTTAGGGTTATAAATGAAATAATAATTTTTTATGTAGAATAATTATAATTTTGTATGAGAGTTTCATCAGTTAAAGTTATTTTTTACAGCAATTAAAAAGAATATTATAGTATCAGAATCAATGATAGTTATTTGAAATATTTAAAAAGAATGTATGTGTACTATTTGGAGAGATCATGCCAAAATTAATGCACTATATCCCATTACTACTATATTAAGATAGAGTTGTGTAAGGATTGGTGACCTACATGGATGTACTTCTGTTGCACCATTTTTAGTGTACATTTTAATTTTCATGCCACAATAACAAAGTTTATTATGATATTGTACTTATATTTTTTTATTAAATATAATACTTATTGATTACATGGTATTTTAGTAATAATTATAATATTTCAAGTCAAATATAAAAATATTTCTTGTTTACAATGATTAAAATATATCATGTTAAATTGGGAAAACAATGGTTTAGTGTTAAAAAAATATTTTTTAATGTTCAATAATTAAAATTTTTCTAGAAAATCACATTATCAAATATCATAATAATGATAGTTGGATTAGGGAAATTTTGTGAAGTTCTTTTGTTTCATCCTTTTATGTTTTTCTCATTGCTTTTTCAATAAAAAATAGATTTTAAACAAAAATTGATCACATGTCAGTATAATAATAATAATTATGATATTGTACATATTCATTTTAAATTTATATAATATTTCATGTTTAAAAATTATTTTTTATAAAAATGAAAATATTGAATTTCATAATTTTACCATATTTCATGTTTTTATAAATAATAATATTTCATGTCATATTATAACAATTACAGTTTAGGGTCAGCACATGAGCCTCATCCCAGTTAGTAAGGAATCAACATGTGCATCCAGGAGACATAATATAAAATCTGGGTGGTAACATATTTATGAGTTACTGTAGCATTAATATTTTTGTATTGTAGGATGGATTTTAGTAGGTACTACTCAGTACTATAGCAGCTGAAACTATTCATCCATCAAGGCCTCTGGGCCAAAATTTTGGTTTTCAGGTCTTGCAAGACTTTTGGGACACCCAAGACATTTGGACCCATTGTTTTTAATGCCTTTCCGGCTACCTTATTTCCTTAGGGACCACAAGGCCTTCGTTTCAGATGAATAGGTAAATGTACCCGTCAGACTACAAGGGAGACGACTTTAGATGAGGATTTAGGGAAAGCGTAATCCATAGAGCAGAGTTAAACAAGATTGGAAGAACGAGAGGGTATGACATTTCCCTCTATACCTAGCTTATACAGATTTTCACAGTATAGATAGTTGACTAGCACTATGAAGGTGGAGTGTTGATGTCATGACATATGCTTGGAGGAACGGTTTCATGTTTTCATGGCATGGTGATTCCATATATGACCTACAGGTCATGTAATTGTCTACAAGCCTTTGGGCCTTGTAGGGGTTCCCCCTCAGCCCTTGAAATGTGGATATTCTAAAATAATAAAAAATGAAGGAATTTAGTCCATTCCAACAGTTTAGGGTTGTAACATCCCAAGCTTCAACGATACGCTTCTATTTGAATAATACTATATATTGCGTTTTACACAATTTCGAGTTCTAGCACACCACAACCAATAATACAAGCCCTTTAAAAAAGTAATTAATAGTAATACCCACCATTTGAAATATTATATATTTTAATTTTCAATATGGAATTCAATTTTGGATTTAGAATATCAAAATTCCCATAGGGTGGTATTTTGTTATTTTTCTGAAAACATTCATTTTTTGATGAATAGTGAAAAACACCGAGTTATTATTCAAGCCCAAATTTATATTTAAATAATTAATTTAAATTTAAATTTATTCAACTGTCAAAATAGTTAAATTATACATATATTAGTCCAATTTAATTCATTACTGTCATTTTATAATAAAATTAGATATATAAAATTTTATTGATCTTTTTACCGTTTTTTTCCCAACATCTAGGGATATTTGAAAATTTGAACAAAATGTATTTGTACTGTGTATGTGAAATAATTTAAATAATATTAGAAACATGTTTTACATAATTATTTCCAATTTGGTTCAATAGGATGAAATTTTTTTTGAATAGTATCTTTTGAAATTTATTTACCACGGTTAAGAGAAAAATGGGAAATTAAATGTAATAAGGATATTATAATTACCCTTACACATGACATAATTCTATTGGATAAGTGTATTTCGACCAAAAGCAATGTTGTGAAAATAATATGATCTTTTTTTATCCACTTGGAATAGATGAGGACAATTATTATAAATTTTTAAAGAAAAGTCAAAAGTGATTAAATTCAAATATTATTAAGTAAATCATTTGAAATATGGGGTTATAAATAAGGTAAATTCTACAATAAATATGAATTAGAAAGATAAAACTATTTTCCACATTAGATTACATGATTTAGCATTTTTATACGTTAAATAATTATATTTATTTAGGGCACAATGATGATGCTGTAATTACCTTATTAATGAGAGATTAAAATAATTGATATTATAAATATGAAAATAAAAGTAAATTTAATATTTTGATACAACCCACAAATTATAAACTCTAATATGAAATGTTAGGGTTGGTCAAATTTATTTTTTAGAAGTAATAAAGTTTTTATGAATTCAAAAAAACTAAATAATAAATAGTGTCAAAATTGAAGTAAATGTATTTTAAAACAAATCCTATTTTATTAAATGATATAATATTCCAAAAAAAATGAGGTTACTACAAAGGACATATATAATGCCACATATGTCTATTATGAACGAATTTATTTTCTCTTGGATGTTTTTAGTATGTTTATTGACCATCTAGTGTAAGAATACAAGAAGACAAGTAAAATAATAAATTATTTAACTAAGAGTTAAATCTAAAAGATAAGGTTAATACGATGACCTAATCCTATCTAAAACCTACTAGTTTAGAGTTTTTGGAAATTTACCTACCATATCCTATTAATAAATAAATATTTTTCTATTAAAAAAATAAAAATATTTTATAATAAATTAATATTTCAAACTCTTCATAAAGTTCCCCTCACCTCCCTTATAAAAGGGTAGTTACACTTCTCTTTAATTAACACATCCAAAGCCATTTGGCTCGGCCAAAACCATCTCAAATCTCAAACCAACTAGTCTAAATTAATCATTAATCCCTTAATTCAATCATAAATCCAACCTATGGATCCCATTTGTTCAATTGAAAATGATGCTCCCAAAGAAGTGGTAATTATTTCGTCAACTATTTAAATGTCAATGTCATCTTCCAATACCTCATTATTTGTTGTTTCTATACAAAAATAATAACTCTGGTAACTTCTAAATAATGTTATTTTATTATCAATATGGTACAACCATATTTACTATTCAATCCACCCTATGATTGGAAAAGTCATTATACGTGTGTACGTACGACTAACCATCTCCACGTCGTGGTTTTGTTTGTTATTCAATAGTTAATTATTCTAATGGGTATAATAATTATTTTAATTGATGTAGATAATAAATATAACATGTTAATGAATTTTTATATATAATATATCATCCAACTGCATATTATATCAAGATAAATATAATGATATTGCCACCCATGCGTACATAAAACTTACCGTCTCAACAATGCGATAAGATTCCTTTCCCCATCATAACTAGTCAAGAATAATTTCAATTAGATGGTTAAATATAATATTTATGAACATAATATCATTCTTTATTAGAATAAAATAGAACCTATCCATAAAAAACATGACTTATATAAAAATACATATAGAGGAAAATGAATCAGTTACTACCCGAAAAAATGATACTGTTTAAATATTATTAAAACATCAATAATATAGGGTCATATATGATATCATATTTATGTAAGAGGTTATATTATAATTTAATAATTATTATTTAACCATTATACAGGATGTTAATGTACCACAGTCTATCGAAAATTACAAGGTAATGTTTAATTTTACAGAATCTTTATTATCCGTGGTTGTTTTAACGTAAGTATCTAATGGGACAACTTTATCACCTACATTCATTATTATAAAAAATTAATATTAAATTATTTTACTATTTACTAAACTATGAATTAAAGTCATTTATACCATTATTTTACGTTTTATTAAATGGTTTAAAATGAATATTTCTATCTCTTTCCAAACAATTTACTTTATGACCTTTTTTACCAATTAAGAAATGCATATTTTTTAACTTATACGACGGGTGCATCTATTTTCCTCATATATAACACCTTTGAAGCTGCCCATACAAAATTATAAGAACATTTTCTATATAAATTTTTCAGTAATTTTAAATTGTTTTAATGTGAAAAGTGATATTTCACTCAAATAGTTTTTGGATGGATTTCATCTATGTCAACATCCATCGTTGTATCTTATTCTTGTTTGAAGTTAATTTATTACTATATAATATTCCCTATTTTATTGAAGTGTTTTATTATGTTTGACTATGGATGTGCTATTTTTATAACATTAATTGTTTATGGTTATGGTTTTAGCATTCCATATGCCATTTTTAATAAAAATTATTATGTATTGTTTCATCATTTTTAAATGATTAATGAATTGGATGAAGTAAGTGGTGGATGAGGCATGTTTTAGCCCCTCAATGCATCAGTGGGTCTCATGAGACATACTACTGTCTTCGAACAAGTCTTTTACTACATTTCTATTTTTATTCATGGAACGAGTCTTTCACTATGTGGTTGTGATGTTTGACATTATGCATTCCATCAATAAAATATTAACTATTGATATTAAATGAGATTATTCAACTATTAAAATAACCATGTTTATAATAAAATGAAAAGAAATGATTTGTCTTTTTCGTATTATGACGATGATTAAGATTATAATACTTGTTTTCTAGTCATAAAAATTTTCTTAATTCTTAATTATAATTTATGATTGTTTATGCTATATTGATATCCTTATAGAGCATCTGAGTTCGCCATTTTCTTATGTATTATTTTTCCTAGCATGCGAAGAAGAAAATTATGATTGACCTGTAGAGATAGGCTAAGGGATATGAGTGAGTTATAATGAGACACCTGGTTGTTATTTTCATTTCTTAATGTAATGTAAAACTTATGTATGTATCTAGTATATTAAATTATTATAATCTAATTGGTCTTTCATGATTAGATCTCTTGTGATCATGATAATGTTAGGTAATAATGCACCGACTCTGGGTAAATGGGGTTGGGGCATTATAGTTGATATTAAAGAAGTTTAGTGTAAACCATCGGAACTGGATTTAGAAAGACTATGATTAGAGAACATTACCCAGTGATATACATTGAGGAATATATAAAATATTTTCCAAAAAATTATGGTGATTTAGATATTGTATGGGTTTTCCATGAAATACATCCATGTATGTATACTACAAGTGGATGTGGTTCATGAAAATTTTTCCCTAGGAGGGAAATCCTTGATAATGTGTTTTGGGCTTAAACCAGGGTATCCTGGTACACGACAACATGCCTTACTAGGCACCTGGTTTAACATTCCCAGGTGATATTCTTAGGATAACTAAAATTATATTTACAAACCATTATAAATGATTTATGAGTAAATTCTTCCACATGGAAAACATTTTTATGATTATATATTATATGCATAAAATATTAAATTTATGATATTTATTTTACAACTTTGGAATTATACATTTGATTCATAAACTAACCTAGTGTATACCATTATTTATAAATTGAACCTAGTGGAAGGAATATAAACTGTATCAATGCACATAATCCATGTTAAGATTTTCCTATAACTCTTGATAATTATAGTGTAGTTGGTGATGCAACTTGTGATGGACCACTTATAACCATACTGGGAAAACTCACCCATGTTATGAATAATAACCATTCCCATATGGAGAACCCTTTTTGGAAACACAAAGGATCAATGATAAACTGCTACATGAGGCAACATACACCAACTTTTAATGTGACTACATATCCGTTTTGTAGATTAGAAACGTATATGTTCCTTTGATAAAATATATAATTCTTTAGGGTTTTGGGAAAGGGAAAAAGTTATCATGGTAGTTTATCACCTCACAGGAGATGATTACCAATGGTGATCATTAATTCAAAACATAAAGTAGGATGAAGAAGTGTAAAATATGGAATTGAGGGTGTTTAAAGAGATTTTCACAGACAAATAAATTTCGCATGAAAATCGAGCGGATATGGAATGGAAATTTCTGAGTCTGTGGAGAATGGAGGATGAGAATTTTACAACGTATGCAACAAACATTACAAGGTTTACAAGGAATGTTATAGATTATCTCTGTAACCCATTATGAAAGATAGATCGAATCACTGATTGGTTAAAACCACATATCTATGAATCATTAATATCTCAATCCTTCTCATCATCCGATGATATAGTCTTCTGTGCTATGAAGAAAAGAAAAAAGGAATTATCATATTCGAATGAGAGTAAAATGATACCAGAAAAGAAGAGATTAGTTGAACACTCTAAAAATGGAAATAAGGGGAATAAGGGAAGTGTCGGTTTTCCATCCTATAGCAATTGTTGGAAGAAACGTCTAGGTACATGCCTAAAGAAGATGGGAAATTATTACACGGAGGAGAAAACTTACACCAATCACATTATATCAAGGGAATGAATGATTTTGTTAATGTTTAATTCTATAATTTTTGTGAAATGGGGCATTATGAAAAAGAATTTCTTATGAATCAAATAATTTTACCTTAGAAAAGGACATGGGATAAAAGACAAGATTATATGTTCAAAACTACAGAGTTTGAAGTTTCAAATGATGTGGTTTTATGTACATTAATGGTTTCCTCAAATTTACCAATTTCTTGATTTGATTCAAGAACATCACATTCATTCATATCATTCTATTTTTCAAAGAAAATTAGAAATTTCCAATTTTATTTAACAAGGGAGTTGTGAGTAAAAACTCCTAAGGGATGTATAATTTCAAGAATTTTTTTTGGAATAAGTTACCATTATAGACTATAAATGTGATTTATCTACTGATCTCTTCATCATAAACTTGATTTAATTTTATATAATAATTTTTATGGAATGTATTTCAAACCATTATTTGGAAATTACTTATAAGAAGTAGGAAGTTATAACTTTTTATGATGATAAGAAATCCATTATCTTTTGAGAAAATACATCACCATCTCATTATCATCTAGATCCTCCCCCAGTAGTTATACTAAATTCAATTATTGGGGTGGATGAAAGTGAAATAACTATGGTTGAGGAAGGGAATGTTCAAATAGAGGATGCACCTATTTTGAAATATTATGTTTATTTGTTACCATATAATTTACATGGGAATCCTCCAGAATGAAAAATTGATATTTCCATTGACTTAATTCCAAGTTCTAAGCCCATATTGAAGAAACCTTATTGAATTGACACAGTGGAATTAGTGGAATTGAATAATTCAATAGAATAATTGAGTAATAAAGGAATTATTCTCACTAGTGTTTCTCCATGGGGAGCCCTATTCTTTTTTTAAATAAGAAATATATATATATTTGGTTGAGCACTGAATATATAAAGATCAATTCAATAACAATGATGAACAAGTATCTCCAAACTCACATTGATGGTTTATTTTAGCAATTTAATGGATATCAAAAACTTTCATTGTTTGATATTCGTTGCAGATACCATCAGCTGTTCATGAAGAATAAAGACATTCCAAATACATCATTTCAAACTAGATATGGTCATTATAAGTTTTGATCTTTGCCTTTTGGACAGACTAATGAACCCTCTATTTTCATAGATGTATTGATTATAGTTTTCAATGAACATTTTGATGACTTTGTATGTTTATTTATTGTAGTATATTGGCATAATTCAAAAGCTACGAAGAATATTAAAAAAAATGAACACTATAATAAATTATATAAGATAAAATTTATTATATGGGAAGTTTCGAATCTATGAATTCTTGCTTCATAAGATTACATTTATTGTCCAAATTGTCTCCATGGATAGAATATCTATTGACCGTTCTAACATAAGAGAAATCAACGAATGGACATCAACGATGAGTATAACATTGGTATGAATTTTTATTCATTTTTTAGGTTATTATCAGCACTTAATCCGGAATTTGGCCTGACTAGTTATCCCATTAACCAAGATCACACATATAAAGGTGTTAATTTTTTTTGGAAAAAAGAGTGTGAAGAATGTTTTGATTAATTGATGAAAATATTGGTCAATGATTCTATCATTACTATAACATCATGGAATTATGGGAATGATATTTATAGAAATGATTTAATGAAATGAGAAGTTTGTGTCTTTATGCACAATGATATAGTTATTGCCTATGTGTCACAACATGTAAAAAATCATGAACAAATCTATCGTACCCATGTTATAGAGTTAGTAGCTATAATATTTTTTTAATGATGTCGAGACACTATATCTATAGTGAGAAATGTGAGATATATACCAATTAATAGAGTTTTAAGTATATATTCTCATAGAAAGAACTCAACAAGAGACAAATATGATGGATTGAACAACTCAAGAATTATGATTTCACTATACACTACCACATGGGAATGGAAAGAATGTGGAAGATGCTTTGAGATGAAAAGATCATAGAGTTCTAAACAATATGAGAGTTGAAAGGGATCCTATGATCATAGATCATGTAATGATGGATATGGGAATACTCATGGATGGTGAAACATCAATACTTTTTCAAGTGGTTTCCAAACAACATTTACTATAATGGATAAAATTTTATTCAACTGATGATGAGGAGTTTCAAAAGAAAATTAAATATATCAATGAAGATAGATAGATTGACTTCGTATACGAAGATGGAATTTTGAAATTTTGGAAGAGGATTTGTGTTCCTGAAATACCTAATCTAAAAAGGGAATTTTTGGATGATTCTCATATCTCAAACATCTATATACACCTGGGTAGAATGAAATGTAATGATATTTGAAGGAGTGTTTTTTGGTGGGACAACATGAAGAGGGAGATTACTGAATATGTGTCATGGTGTATGGTTTGTTAACTGGTGAAGTCATGTATATAATATACTAGAGGAGGCATAAAACCTCTTCTTATAATAGAGTGGAAATGGGATGATATTATGATGGATTTTTTCATGGGGATACAAAAGACTCATAAAAGTATTGATGCAATATGGGTCATTGTCGATCATCTTACCATGTAATCACATTTTCTTGATATTAGAGAAGATTTACCATTTGACAAATTTTAAAGACTATATATTAATGAATTATTATTGTATCATGGTTTAACCATATCAGTTGTTTCTGATCATGATCCCCATTTTAAATCAAGATTCAGGAAAAGACTTCAGAAATACCTAGATATTGAACTCCATTTAAGAACATCCTACCACACTCAAACTGATGTAAAATCAGAATTGACTATTCAAACATTACGAGACATGTTTAGATCATCCTCACATGACTTTAATTGTATGTTGGATCAATATATACCTCTGGTAGAATTTTACTATAATAATAACTTCCATTAAAGTATTTGTATGGAAAAATATAAAGAATTATATGGAAAGAGATGTTTCACATCAACTTGTAGGGATGATGTTGGTGAAAGAAAACTCATTGGCCTAGAACTTGTTGATAAAACAATAGAAATGGTGAATATTATCCAAAACCACTTCCATGAATCTCAAAGTAGGAAAAAGATCTATGCCCATAACCAATGGAACGATTTGGAATTTCAAGTTGGTGATCATGTGTTCTTGAAGGTGTCTCCAGGGAAGGGTGTTATATTTTTTCAGAATGAAGGGTAAATTATGTCCTAGGAAAATAGGACCATTCTAAATTTTGGAATGAATTGGAGTGGTAGATTACAGTTGGGAAATGCTGCTATGTCTCCACAAAGTTTATGATGTGTTCCACATATCACTGTTGTGAAAATACACGCCTGACCCAATGCATGTACTCATCTATGATGAAATATAACTAGAGCCCGATCTATCTTATTGTGAAGAGTCTATGGAGATTCTTGATACCGGGGGATGTGTTTTGCGAAACTGCACGACTCATCTAAAAAATGTTCATTGGAGGAACCCTAAAATGGAAAAGGCAACGTATGAACCTGAAGAAATTATGATGAAGATACTCCTGATTCTTTTTGTTGTAATATTCTATAAATTTATAGGACCAAATTATTTGAATGATGGATTAATGTAACACCTCAAGCTTAGACATTATGCTTATCTTTGAATAATACAATAGCTTGTGTTGTACGCAACATCGAGTTCAAGCACACCACGACTAATCAAACTAGCAATTTAAAAAAGATTTTATGAATATTATTACAATTTTTTTGAAATTTTATAAATTTCAATTACCGAAATAGACATCATTTTTTGATTTTAAGTACAAAAATTATCTTATGTTGATTTTTTGGTATTTTTCTGAACTGCTTGATTATTTTTGAAATGTGAAAAACACTACATTATTGTTTAAACCCAAATTTTTATTTAAATCATTAATTTTAATATACATTATTTTTTTAATGTCAAAATAGTAACATAATACATATATTAGTTCATTTTGAGCACATTTAAGTCATTTTATAATAAGATTATATATTTAAAATTTTATTGAACTTTTTACCCCCTTTTACCCACCTTCTAGGAACATTTTCAAATTTGCATAAAATGTAATATTTCCCATTATATGAATTATATTTAATGAAAATGAGATAAATAGTTGATATAAGTAAGTTAAATTTTGTTCTATATGATGAAAACATACTTTTCTGAATAGAAATATTTGAATTTTATTTACCGCGATTAAAATTACATATGGAAATTAAAGGTAAAAATTTTATTATAATTGCCCTAAAATATGACCTAACTCTATTGTATATATGTATGTCATCCAATGTCAACCTTAAGACAAAAATATGATCTTTTTTAATGCACTAGTATTAGAATAGGGCATTTATTATATTTTATTTAAAGAATCGTTAAAGTTATTAAATTCCAAATTTAATAACTAAAACTTTTTTAATACAGGGTTATACAGAATATAAATTAAAAAATAAATATTATATATAAATCTAAAAATACTTCCCATGTCATATTGTTTTATTTATAATTTTTAGACATTAAATAGTTAAATTGTTTTATGACATGATGATGACATAATTACCTAATTAACGAAAGATTAAAATAATTTTCATTTTAAAAATTTCAATAAATTTAAGTTGAAACTTTTTATGCCATACACGATATTTATAGTATAATATGACATGTTAGGGTTTATTAAATGTAATATTTTCTAACTAATAAATTTCTTATTATTTTCAAAAAAAACCAAATACTAAATAGTGTCAAAATTGAAATAAATGAGTTAAACAATTATTATTTTATTAAATGATATAATATTCCTAAAAATTAAAGGATAAGACCAATGTATTATATAATGTAATATATTACATTAATGATCCACTTGAGGTTCGCTTGTCAGTTTATAGCATGTTTATGAACGATATACTGTATGAATACAATAAGACAAGGTAAATGATAAACTATTTTTGTAAGAGTTAAATCTAAAAGATAAGTTTATTATGGTAACCTAAACCTTCCTAAATCCTAATGGTTGAAAGGTATTGGACCCATAAAACCATTAACCATGAAATAGTTATTTTTGGAGCTACTACAAATTAAAAATGATTTTATAATAAATTAATATTTCAAGAACTTTTTAAAGTTCCCCTCACCTCCCTTATAAAAGGGTACTTCCACTTTTCATTAATTCATATCTCCAAAGACGTTTTTCATGGAAAAAACCCACTCAAATATACTATAAAATATCCTCAAAACATACTAGATTCCTTACATAGATCATAAATTCATCCAAAGGATAATTTTTGTTCAAATAAAAAGGAAGCACCCGAAGAAGAGGTAATTATATATCACCTATTTCAAAGTTCTTTTATTCATCCACATCCTCTTTACTAGTTTTTTTATAGAAAAAAAAATAATTCTCAGAATATAGACATGGTTTAATGTTATTATAAATATGGTATGGCCATATTCATTATTCTATCCATCCTATGAATTAAAAAGTCTCCATACATGTGTACGTATGGCTTACCATCTCCACATCGTGGTGTAGTTTTGTTATTCAACACTTCATTATTTGGATCGGTATAATAGTGACTATAATTTATTTAAATAATAAATATAACACCTTAATTATTATTTATATTTAATATACCACCCAACTACATATTATTTCACAATTAATAGAATTATATTTCCACTCATGCGTTCATATGGCATGTTGTCTCCACAACATGATATGATTTCATTATCTATCGTATCCATTTAACCATAACATTCATTTGATGAATAAATATAATTTTTAAGAACTTAATATCATTATTTTAATGAATATAATACATCCAACCCATAACAAACATGACTTATGTAACAAAACATATAAAGTAAAATGAATCGGTTAACACCAAAAAATGATAGTACTGAAATATTGTTCAAAAAGCTATATTATAGGATCATATATGATATAATATTGGTAGATGTGGTTCATTTATAATTTATTTACAATTATTTAAAAATTATAATAGAGTTTAGTGTATCCTTGAATAAGGAAATGTTCATGGTAAGGGTTAATTTTAAAATATCTCTATTCTATGAGGTTGTTTATATGTATGTATCTTATGGGAAATCATTATCATCCACATATGTGTTTCAAAAAATGAATTTCAAAAAATTGTTAATTTTTACTATAATATAGTTTATTTTCAATTATACCCTTGTTTGACTCTTTATAACTTTGATTTAAAGGAATCTTTTAGTTGCATTCCAAACAATGTACTTTAGGACCTTTTCGAAAAAATAAGGAATGAATGTTTTTTATATTATACTATTGGTGCTGCTATTTTCCTTCATTGTAACACCTATTATGTTTCCCATACAATAATATAAGAATATTTTAAATATAATTTTTTTATTTACTTTTTATTTATTTCAATGTAAAAAATTATATTTAACTCAAATAGTGCATTTTGATTGATTTCATCTATGTCAACATCATTTTTCAGATTATAGGCTTGATTGATGTTGATTTATTATGATACAATCTCCCATATTGTATTAATGAGGTTGTGATATATTTGACAGCGTATGCTCTATTTTAATACCATTCATGGTTTATGGTAAAAGTATTAACATTTCATATGATAGTTTTAATATGAATTTTTATGTTATGTTTCAACAATTTTATATGAGGAATGCATTGGATGTAGTAATTTACGAGTGGGGACATCTATATCCTTATGATGAATCTGTTGGACTAATGAGACAAACTAGTTTCCTAGAAAAAAACCTTGACAAAATTTTTATTTGTAGTCTTGGCCTAAGGATTTGACTATGTCATTATGATGTCCAACATTATTCATTCTATAATTATGAAATTAGATATTGATATTTCATGTGATTATTCGACTAGTAGAATATCCATGTTAATAAGTAAATGGAATTATTTTATTTATCATTTCCATGTTATTCAAAAGTTTAATTTTAAAAGGATTGTGTTTTAGTATTATACATTCCATTAAAGGTTTATTCTTATTTATGATAGTTTCTACTATATTGTTATCCTTACTGAGCATCTTATCTTACCCATTTCTTATGTTTTATTTTTCCCGGGATGCGAAAAATTATATCCTGATTAACCTTCATGGATAGGATAATGGATATGAAGGTGTTCTAAAGAGACACAATATTTTTGTTTTCATTTCATAATGTGTTGTAAAAATTATGTATGTATCTAGTACTTCTAAAGCTAATAAACTGATCATTCATTCGTACCTAGATCTCTTGTTATCTTGCCAATGTTGTGTAATAATTCACCAACTCAGGGTACTAGGGGTTGGTGAATTACAAGGGTTAAAAATGAAATAATAATTTTTCTTAATGAATATTTACAATATTGAAGGAATGTTCCATCCATTAATGTTATTTTTTACTAAAAATAAATAGCAATATATATTATGAGAATCTTGGATAGTTATTTCAAAATTTTAAAACGAATGTAAGTGTTCTATTTGTTGAAATCACACCAGTATTAATACACATGATCCCATTAGAACATTGTAGTTAAGAATGTTTGGGAAAGAGTAGTACACAGATGGGTGACCTGCTTAGAATTACTCATGTTTGATAATTTTTTGTGTACAATTCAAATTTCATTCTATTATAAAAAGTATTATTATGATATTTCACATAAATTTTGTACTGAATATAATATTTCCTATTTACATGTCATTTTAGTAACATTTATAACATTTTATGTCATAATGTGACAATATATATTTGGTTCTTGGTGGTACAATTACATCAAACACACACACACCACACATGTAGGATGAAAAGGCTAGTCATAACCCCCCCAAATGGATTACCCACCCACCCTCTAGCTTTATTACATTATATATATTTGGATTGAAGGCCTAGTGGGTATGTAGCCCATTACAAGGCCTATAGGCCTGAAATTCATAGTCCATGGCACAATATGTGAATAGTATTACTACAATGACCATCCTTCTACAGTAACACATTGTACCCATTGTATCTACGATGATATAATGTAACAATATTTTATTTTAAAAGTGATTAAAATATTCCATGTTATATCATAACAACAACATTTTAGTGTTATAATAGAAAATATTTTTAATACATGTTCATAAAATAGAATTTTTCAAAAAAATCACCTGATCAAATTTCATAAAAATGAGTGTTGTATGGGTGGCATCCTAGGATGTGCCCATGATTCACCCTTTTCTATTTTACTCATTATATTTTTTCAAAAATATTAAATTTTAAATACAAAAGGACCTCATTTGAGTATAACCATAATTATCATTATATTCTACATAAAAATTTTACATGAATATAATAATTCATGTGTAAAGAGAATTTTTGCTATAATAAAAATATTTTAAGGCACAATGTTACCATATTTCATGTCAACAATAATTTTAATATTTTATGATGTATTGTAACAAATACAGTTTAAGGTTATAATATAAATAATAATTATACATGCTGAATCATTATAATATTGGATGATAGTTTCATCAGTTAATATTTTTTATAGTAATTAAGTAGAAATATATACTATAATAATCATTAATTGTTCTTTCATATATTTAAAAAGATTGTATTTGTATTGTTGGGTGTGATCAAACTAGAATTAAAGACCTAGATCCCATTAGAACTCTACAGGTAAGGGTGATTGGGGAAGAGTAGTACTAGGATAAATGACCTCTTAGGATGTACTCATGTTTCTCTCTTTTATGCTTACATTTCAAATTTTGTTCCATAATAATAACTACAGTTATGACATTTTAAGTAATAATTTTTAATGAATATTATATTTCTTTATTACATATCATTTTAGTAATAATTATATATTTCATATATAATGTAATGATAATTTTTGTTAATAATCAAGGGTCCATGAGATGTGTTTTTGGATGAGTATTGGGTATAGAAGAGGATTCTAGTATTTAAAAATATGGATGATGTGTTTTTTTCAGGATGGCGATGGTGTCGACTAGAAATAGTGGATCATTTTACAGAACACTCAACGGCGGAGATGTCGGTGAGGTCCTCATCATGGGTGGTTATGATGATGACCTCATGATGTGGGGTTCTGGTTGAGATGTGGGGAACACTGTCAAATTTTGTATACAATAGACTGGAATCAGTGAGATTTTGGCCAATATAATCTTTGGATGTGATGTGCAGGATATCCTTGGATGACAACTATAAGGTGGTTAGTTGTGCGGCCGATTCAAATTTGAAATTTAAGGGTTCATTGTTAGATGGTGCCGACTATTCTGCATGGATATTAGAAATTTTTAAAAATTACACGTTTCATACCTACTATAATTTTTTTAGATGAAGTGGGCCAGGTTTGGTTGATATTAAATTGTCTGTTATATGTGAATGGTCTACAATGGGGCTTTGTGGATCCCATTTCTCATTTTGTGGCCACTGCTTTTGTGATTGGTGGTGCGTACCATGATGGGGGGCCTCCTTAGAAGTACTTGTGTTACACCCTTTTTTCTGCACCTTAATTTGTTTTTTGTAATTATAATAACGATTATTAAGATATTGTATGTCAACATTTTAACTAAATATAATATTTCTGGATGAGATAATATTTTTGTAATGATTATAATATTGCATGTTATTATTTTACAATATTTTATGTAAATAAAGGAATAGGGACATTGGATGCGTGGTGGGATGAGGATTGAGATGCGGTATTGATGTGGGTGGTTAAAATGATGGATGATGATTTTTTTGGTGAGGATGGAGATGGTGTTGATTAGAAATGATGGAACGTTTTGTAGGACGCTCAATGACGGGGATGCGGGCAAGGTCCTCGGCATTTGAGGTGTTGACAAAGACATTGGGATGTGGGGTGCCGTCAAATATATGGGTCACACATGTGTCATTTGGATGGTACAAGTAGGAATCAACATGATTCGTACTGACATAATCTTTGAATGAGATGTGTGAGCTGTCTGCGGGCAGCGAATATATGGGTGTTGGGAGCGTGGCCGATATAAGGATGTAATATCCAGTCACTTCTTTTAGATTGTTCTTACTTTTATGTGGGTATATGTTTTAGTTTCTACCCGATATAGGATGTATGCCTACAGGGTTCGTTATGCAGGTGATTTGGACCAGTTTTTGTTGTTATTAATGTGTCGGTTGAATTCAGATAGTCTACAATGGGGCTTTGTTGTACCAATTTATCATTTTCTGGCTAGTATTTTTTTGTGTTTGATGGTGAGAACCACATGTATTATAGTTTTTTTCTATACATTTATTTTCATTAATAAATTTTAGAACTGAGAATGCTTGTAACCTAGACTAAATAATTGAATTGTATATTAAATCAATAATAGTTTACTGTCATAGAAAAAATTATAATTTTTCCTGTTCAATAATTATAATTTTTCATGATAATAACATTATTGAATTTTGTAAAAATTATTGTCACATTGGTGAAATCTTGAGAGATGCTCGTGTTCCACCCTTTTCTATTTTTCTCATTAATGTTTTCCAAAAAAATTACATTTTAAATTACAATGGTTCAGATTTTATTATAACAATAAAAAATATGATATTTTATATAAACTATTTAAATGAAAATAATATTTCATTCTTACAAAAAATTAATGTAATAATTATAATATTAAATGTCATAATGTTTCAATGTTTCATGTTAAAAACAATTATAATATTTCATAATGTATTATAAAAACCATAGGATAGGGTCATATTAAAATAATAATTTTTCGTGTTGTACAATTACAATATTGGATTATAATTTCATTAGTTAAAATTATTTTTTTATAGTAAATAAATAGAAATAAATAGAATCGGTATCATTGAATGTTATTTCAAATAATTAAAAATAATACAAGTGTACTATTGGGTGTGATCACAACAGCATTAATGCACCACATCCCATTAGAACTCTACAGTTAAGTTTTCATGGATTAGAGTAGTACTATGAAGGGAGAACAGTTGGGATGTAATCTTGTTGATCCTTTTTTTGGTACATTTTAATTTTTAAGAAAGTATAATAAAAATTATTATGATATTGAGCATAATTTTTTTCTGAATATAATATTTACTTACTACATCACTTTTTAGTAGGTGTTATAACATTTCATGATATTATGAAATAATATTTCAAGTTAAAAATGATTAAACTATTTCATGTTATATTTTCACAAATATTATGTGTGATAAAAAATTAAAATTTTAATGTTGAATAATTACAATTTTTTAGATAATCACATTATTCAATTTCAAAATAATGAATGTTTTATTTCTTAATTCATGAGAAGTGATCATGTTTCTCAATTTTCTATTTTTTTATGTTATTATCAAAAAATAAATATATTTTATTTAAAAATGGATTTGATATAAGTATAAAGATAAAAATTATGATATTTTACGTAAAAATTATAAATTTATATAATATTTCATGTTTACATTGATTTTATTAATAGTTATAATATTGCAAGTCGTAATGTTACTATATTTCATATTAACATTAATTATAATATTTCAGGACTTATTTTAACGACTACGGTTTATTGTTATAATAGAAATAATAATTTTTTTTATAATTATAATATTGGAGGATAGTTTTATTAGTAAAGGTTTTTTTTACAAAAATAAAATACTAATTAACATTATCAGAATCATTTATGGTTCTATCAAATATGTAATATTATTTTATGTTTACTATTGGGTGAAAACATACATGAAATAACGTACTATATCCCATTAGAAATCTATTTTTAATCCAACCTATGCTCTTGGGAAGTGCTCGGGTTTCAACTTTTTTGTTGTACATTTCAAATTTCATGCTAGTATAATTACAATTATTATAATATGGTTCATAAAACATTTTACTAAATATTGTTTTTATTGATTACATAGAATTTTAGTAATAATTATTTTATGGCATGTTATAATGTAACAATATTTCATGATAACAATTATTAAAATATTCTATGTTATATTTTATCAACTATGGTTTAATTTTATAATAATAAAATAATCATTCATGAAAAATAATTATAAAATTTCATAATAATAACATTAAATAATTTTATAAAATTATAAGTTGTGTGGGTGGACTCTTGGGAAATACTCGTGTTGAACCCTTTTTCTGTGTACATTTCACCTTTTTTACAATTCATAATTCATGCAAGTATAATAATTATTATTATAATATGATATGTAAATTTTTTTATTGAATATAATATTTCAAGATTATATAGAATTTTTGTATTAATAATAATAGTGCATATTATAACGTGATAATATTTCATGATGTCAATGATTAAAATGTTGCAATTTATATTGTAATAACTACAGGTTAGTGTTCAAACAAAAAAGTTTCATGTTAAATAATTTATATTTTTTTAAGATAAATAAATTATTGAATTTAAAACTTATGATTGTTGGGTGTGATCACATCATCATTAATGCAATAGGTCTAATTAGAACTATGATGTCAAGCATTCCTGGGTTAGAGTAGAAGTGGGATGGGTGACCCCATAGGAAGTACTCGTGATGAACCCTTTTTATATACATTTCACTTTTTTTGTGTACATTTCAAATTTATGGCTAGTAAAATAACAATTATTATGATATTGTATGTAAACAATTTTTTTCAATATAATATTTTATGATTAAATTGAATTTTAGTAATAATTATTGTAGAGACCCGAAGCTTGACGTACATTGACATTACATTACTTTTGCGTAATACTTAGTACATTACAAAAACACACACACAAGGACCGTAATAGTTTAGTGTCTTTGGAAACTCGGACTATAATCTTCTAATCATGGTGAAAGATCTTCAAAATATCCCATAAAGATCTCCCTTTTTTTACCTAAAACCTTTCTTTATATCCTGGGGAAAATAAAACATAAAAGGGTGAGCTCAAATGCTCAGTAAGGGTAAACAAAATAAATATCAATCACATCATATTCATAAGAACATAACATTTTGGAAATCATAACCTGCAAAAGAGAGCATAATTTCATAATCATGGGATAAATTATGGCAGTGAAAAAAGTAATCCCAATAATCATAACTTAAAACATGAAACTTTGTGGCATACACAGATAATCATAGAGAATCATTTCTTGTTAGTCAAGACTAATTTCCAAGACTATCTTAGTGGACAAAGTCCCTTTTCTGAATCGAGTAACCCTCGTTTCAGTCCTGTTTCACTGAACCGGTATAACCTACCATTCCAGCCATGTCTATCTCATGAGATATAAAATCTTTACCCAATGCATTGGAGGGAGATATAGGTCCCACCCATCTCATAATGATACCATTCTTATGTGTGCCACAAAATCATAAACCATACATCATTTCATAACCCATGTAATAAAAATGGGATTCTTAAACAACATGACATCATAAAACAATTCATATAAGATAAAGGAATTCATAAAAATGTTTCCATCACAACATAATCAAATCCATGTAATAATAGGGATAAAAACAGAACCCTTTATTATCTTAGATGGAAAATAATTTTGATAAAACACTTGAACTCCATTCTTGAGGAAAATATCCTTTCTTCTTAAAAAATATTTTTCCTTTCTTAACATGTCATACAACTTTAAACTAAAAGAAGTTGATTAAAAATAATCTTGAAAACTTGTCAAGGAAGCTTCTTGGAAATAATGTTTTAAAAATCCATTCATGCCGTATAATTTAAAAAAAACATTCTTCGTACTTTTGTCGGAAAAGTCAAAAAGTACCTCGTACGAAAAATGATAAAAGATTCCTTTCATATCTTTTACTAAAAACTCACCGAAGGGTAAAGTTGTATTTAAACAATTATAGGTGGATGGAAATAATATTACATATTGAAGAAACATGGATTTGGATGATAAAATACACCCCAGTAAATACCAAAGTACAAACAATCTCGGATAAAAATGAGATTGTGATATTTCCCTTACCTTAGGTCCGATTTGCTTCGTATGTGTCCGAACCTCCTGTATAATAATTTAAATAATGTCATTGACTTATTACAGAATCATATTCATTGTTATGATATCATATATGGTTCACTTATGACATTATATTACCCGTTCTTTTGTAAATTCCATGTTAAAGAAGCGTTTTGGGTAAAATCGTTTCATTTATCGTAGGTGTTTTGTTGTTCTTGACATCATTATTACTTATATCATGCTTTACTTACTTCCAGAATATAAAATATGATTTATATATCATATATATTCAGTATATATATATATATATAATAGATAGATAAATAAAATGAAAAACACCGTTCATGGAGACGGTAGTCCGTACGTACGCATGAACGCTGTTTTTCTTTCCTTATTGTCTTGAATGGAAGTAAGTAGATGACATACATATATATATATATATACATAAATCCAGTATAATTATTATGTCATATATTTCATTAGTACTTATTATATATACTTTATAATCATTCATGAATGGTTAATCATTAAGAATGAATCTCATCGCGTCGTGGAGACGGTAGTCCGTACGTACGCACGAGCGATGATATCATTTCCATAAATATTGAATTGAATTGGAGTGGATTATACAATATATCAGAATCAATATGATGTTGTAATAACTATGTATAGTTATTCTTTACACCATTATACCCATCCATGTAAGGTGGTGGTGGAAAATAGATTACACCACGGCGTGGAGACGGTATTCCGTACGTACGCATGCGCGGTGATTTATTTTTCCGTAGGATGGATAGATGGTGAAATAGGGTTGTTTCATACTTATAATAACATATCAGTATATGAGTGATACTGATGTTATTACTTCATAATGAAACAACCTAAGAAGAAGAAGTGGAAGAAGAAATAAAGATGAAAGAATTGGTAACGGTAATTACCTCTTCTTTGAAGCGCCTCTTTGAGACCTCCTCTTAGGGCAATAAAATTGGTCTTTGAGGAAGACCAGAACCTCTATGATGTTTCTAGGGAAGTGGAGAAGAGATTTTTGCAGGGGTTGGCCGAGCTTGAGTGCTCAATTTGGTGTGAGGAGGAGGGGGAGGAGGTGCCCTTTTATAAGGGAGGAGAGGGGCACCTTAGGAATTCTTAAAAATATTAATTTATAATAAATCTAACCCCACTTAAAAACATCCAAAAATGACTCATATTCGAATATTAGATGAGATAGGGTTGTAATCTCATCAACCAATCAAATTTAGACATGTTTGGATCTTATTTTAAACCTTATCATTTTAATTTATCCTTATTTAATCTATTTAAGTTTATTTGTGGTAATAAAATTCTAAATTTTAAATTATAACAAATAATTACTTATTTGTTGTGAATTTTCCATAATTGTTTACTTTATAACATTATAGACCATATAAATATAAATTTATAATTTTTAAATATTTTTGTGATTTGTAAACAATTTTATAATATGTTATTTTTGTAAAATAACAATAGTGTCAATTTTGACACTATTCATTTATTTGAATTTAAATAAAATATATACAGAAGATATCTTCGAACTAAAAGCTTTAATATATTAATAAAAGGTCATATGTATCTATAAAATTAGTTTATCACATTAAATAGTTCATATAATGTTTATTTTATTATTTTTAAAACCATTTATTTGGTTTATCTCTTAATAAAATAATTACTACATCATTTTTGTATAATTATTTAATATACTTATTTGTTGTATAAAAATTTAAAATAAAATCCTATGATGAAGATAAATACATTACCTTTCACAATAATACTTTTACTCGAATTTATCATCTTAAAATCACAATATTTAAATTTTTATATTTATTAAATTATGAAGGTGACAACTTTGGAATCATTTAAAATAAAATAATATAAGTGTCATAATCGCTTTTATAAGGCTCCAAATGGTCAAATATTCTACCATTGGATGCTTATGATTTACATTTACATGTAAAATAAGTTTTGGTTAGGTATTTGTGAATTTTATGGTCACTATGAGTTTAATAAAAACAATATTCTTGATTTTTCACTAGATAAACAATTTCTGCATCACTATTGTGTCATAATTAATGATAATTATTTAATCCCTAAAAATTATAAATAAATTTATATGATGTAGATAATTTCATTAGATTTCTGGAGACTATTCATGTTCGATGTTTCATGAAGTTTATCACTAAATTAAAATTAATATACTTATAAGATTTAAGAGAGTGACATGTTGTCACTTTCTTTGGTTTTAATAATAATTAAGTTATTTTCATGGAAAAATGTCCATTAAATGATTCTAATCCGACCCTTAGGTGATATGGGTCTACTTTTAGTCATCCAATAGGATTTTGATATTTTTTAGGGTAATTTTAAAATATTATATTTACCCTTAATTACCCGATTTACCTTTAACTATGGTAAATAAAATTTACCGTAGTTACTATTCATAATTCCCAAAAATAAAAAGTAGCTTATTAACATAATTTGGACCCACTGATTCCAAATATGGAATCCATTTTTTAAAATTCAAAACACAGAAGTTGCAGAAATTAAATTAAAATTAATCCCGTTGTCGAATAAAAACGGGTTTTTGTTTAAAACATTGCAAAAGATTGAATTGATTTAACCTACGAATTCAAGGTAAAATCAATGCTAATGACATACATTATATTTAATGGTAAAAATATATTCTATTTATACTTTAAAAACATTCAATATTATAATTTAACCACATAAGATATTACGATGAAAAAAGTTGTTTTTAATTAAAATATAGCGTGTTTTTACTATTCATTAAAATATGAAAGTTATCGGAAAAATATCAAAACTTTATCTAATGTAAATTTTTATATCCTGATTCAAAAGAAGAATATTATTTTGTCAAATTGAACATATAAACATGTCAAAAACTATATTTAAAGTGGGTGCGCCATCAAAAGGCGGTAAAACTGCATTTTTTGAAAAATACTTATTTTACCCGAAAAATTTATTTTGTTCTTATACCATGTTCTAGAAATGTGTAAGATGAATAATAATGTTATAAAATTCAAATTTTAGTTAATACTATTCATAACGGCTAGTTCATGACAATATTATAATAATATAACATTGTTTATTAAAACCCGGTATTGCGTACAACACACGCTATCGAGGAAGGTCGCGATTGCGTGTAATGCAAGCCAAGTAAGGGTTGCATGTTGTGAAAGAATTCTTCGTTGTTTCGTATAACAGAATCCAAACATATTTCATTTATACATTTAATATATATATATATACTCAATGTTGGGTAGAATAACTATTATCAAAATTGTGTGTAACACGGTCCAAGAATAGTGTTGCGTATACTACAAGCTAATATAGTGTTGCGTATAGCGCAAGGTAATCTTGGTGTAGAATACAACATAAGACATTAATGAAATTAAAATAATATTTTTCATAAAATCTCGGGGTGTTACATTCTACCCCCCTTAAAATGAATTTCGCCCTCGAAATTTGTCGGGGTTATAAATGGTTTACTATTTGAAAGTTTCTTTGATATAAACCCACATCGTAAAAAGGAATACCAAAAATTATCTTTAAAAACAAAAGTATGAAACGTAACGGTTACCCAAATAAACTAATCATTGGGTTTCCACATAGGTGAAAATATGGATATGGAAGAGAAATCTAACCATCATGTTCTGATGAAGAGTGGTAGAGAACATGGCTATGGAAAAGCCAATAATCACAAATCCATAAATTTGTGATGATCTAAGGTACCATCCGATTCATCAGGTATAATATCACTAGGACAACATTTTTGGTTTTCAAGATCATTTCTCTAAAGTTGAAAATAAATACTTTCTTTATTTTGGTACAATCTCACTATTGTTCGTGCCTAGAACAATTTCCACTTCATCTCTTAAATAAATGAAGTTGAATTTGTTATTCGTGAAGTGTTAGCAGATCATATGATAGAATGACGGGTCATTCCATCTGTCTCAAACAAAAGGCTAGCAAAAATTATATACATAAGTCGATCTATAGTGAGATTAATCATATATAGTTCCTAAAATGGACTTATACTTCATATATCATACTGCTTAATATAATAAAACTAGTTTCTACTAAACAGGGACTTCCTGTAGGCCAGTGGTAGGCGATAAAGGCCAGTCGCACTTCGGTTGTGGGTTCGATTCCCACAGCCTTGTCCGAAGCGATGGGCTGTCGCCCGTCCTGCAGGTTGTTCTTTTTCTAAAACTATATTACTATAACATCCCATAAATAATATCGAAAATACTTCTATCCTTAAACAATACTAACTTATGTCCAACATAGTCCATTCCAATCTTTAGTCCTATCCATAATACTGCAGTCCATTCTCATAACATAGTGAAAACGATTACCAGAGATTTAATACCATCGTTGATCCCCATATATCATAAGATATATCTTGTTGGACACATTCCAAACATTTAAAGGCCTTAATCTTGTACTCTCTTGAATACCCATTGAACCTTAGTTAAAAGTTAACACTTTCCACATACCAAAATCCTCAAAATTCTATATACTCAAACCATGATATCACTTAGTCCTTATATCAATCATGAGCTCATGCATACAATCAAACATCTCATTATCGCCTTATCCCTTCATTATGCGCATATCATCTACTTTCCAAAAATAATGGTACCATTCATCACATACTTTCAAAACATAAGGAAAGACAACAATGTAACAATCCTTAGATGTCTTTTTATCCCATAGTACCATGAGATTACTTATACAACATTACACATGATAAACATGTAATCATTCCACTACATTCTTAAACCATTGACTGAGCTTCAACAATTCTTTCATCTCACATATCATTTGTAGTCTCATCATCATCATCCACATAAATACTACCCATATGACCATACTGATTTTCTTCATGAGACTTTCCCTTAGGTCATTTGTTTTCATAATGCCCATACATTCCACATTTAAAACACTTAACCATTTTTGATGTCGTAGCAATACCATTGTCCTCATCCATGGTGTTAACCGAACCTTTTCCTTTGCACTTACTTGCTTTGTGTCCTTCTTTTCCACACCCAAAGCATCTTCCAGTTCCCTTGAAACATTCTCCTTGATGCCTCTTCCCACATGATTTACATAGGGGAAATTGAACTTTCTTTCCTCTATGATCATCATGAAACTCCATCTTTCTCTTATTAGCCGAGTCAGGAAACTTACCAAATTTTACTTTATTGATCATATTATGAGATTGCTGATTCAGCATAATAATGATCTTTGGACTTCCAAATCCCATTTCATTTGGTTGCTCATGAAGAATATCATTCCATTGTCCATCATATCCTCCATTATCGTGAATCATCTTGTTTCCAGCCATTTTCTAAAACCCAAAATGAATAGTGTGAGAGGCAAAAATCATGCTAGGGAAAACAACATAATAAAGGGGGAGTACCTTCAATATCTAACATCTTAGGTTTAATTCTATGATCGTTAGCGTATTTCTAGTACTATAACTTATACGTCTACTTAACCTTAGGGACATCCCTAGACATACCGTAGAAATATCTCTAGGGATCTCACTAACGTTTTCGCATCCTAGTTTCCAAAGGTTGACTAAACCTTTCCTCTGATACCAACTGTAGAGACCCGAAGCATGACATACATTGACATTACATTACTTTTGCGGAATACTTAGTACATTACAAAAACACACACACAAGGACCGTAATAGTTTAGTGTCTTTGGAAACTCGGACTATAATCCTCTAATCGTGGTGAAAGATCTTCAAAATCTCCCATAAAGATCTCCCTTTTTTTACCTAAAACCTTTCTTTATATCCTGGGGAAAATAAAACATAAAAGGGTGAGCTCAAATGCTCAGTAAGGGTAAACAAAATAAATATCAATCACATCATATTCATAAGAACATAACATTTTGGAAATCATAACCTGCAAAAGAGAGCATAATTTCATAATCATGGGATAAATTATGGCAGTGAAAAAAGTAATCCCAATAATCATAAATTAAAACATGAAACTTTGTGTCATACACACATAATCATAGAGAATCATTTCTTGTTAGTCAATACTAATTGCCAAGACTATCTTAGTGGGCAAAGTCCCTTTTCTGAATCGAGTAACCCTCGTTTCAGTCCTGTTTCACTGAACCGGTATAACCTACCATTCCAGCCATGTCTATATCATGAGATATAAAATCTTTACCCAATGCATTGGAGGGAGATATAGGTCCCACCCATCTCATAATGATACCATTCTTATGTGTGCCACAAAATCATAAACCATACATCATTTCATAACCCATGTAATAAAAATGGGATTCTTAAACAACATGACATCATAAAAAAATTCATATAAGATAAAGGAATTCATAAAAATGTTTCCATCACAACATAATAAAATCCATGTAATAATAGGGATAAAAACAGAACCCTTTATTATCTTTGATGGAAAATAATTTTGATAAAACACTTGAACTCCATTCTTGAGGAAAATATCCTTTCTTCTTAAAAAATATTTTTCCTTTCTTAACATGTCATACAACTTTAAACTAAAAGAAGTTGATTAAAAATAATCTTGAAAACTTGTCAAGGAAGCTTCTTGGAAATAATGTTTTAAAAATCCATTCATTCCGTATAATTTAAAAAAAACATTCTTCGTACTTTTGTTGGAAAAGTCAAAAAGTACCTCGTACGAAAAACGATAAAAGATTCCTTTCATATCTTTTACTAAAAACTCACCGAAGGGTAAAGCTGTATTTAAACAATTGTAGGTGGATGGAAATAATATTACATATTGAAGAAACATGGATTTGGATGATAAAATACACCCCAGTAAATACCAAAGTACAAACAATCTCGGATAAAAATGAGATTGTGATATTTCCCTTACCTTAGGTCCGATTTGCTTCGTATGTGTCCGAACCTCCTGTATAATGATTTAAATAATGTCATTGACTTATTACAGAATCATATTCATTGTTATGATATCATATATGGTTCACTTATGACATTATATTACCCGTTCTTTTGTAAATTCCATGTTAAAGAAGCGTTTTGGGTAAAATCGTTTCATTTATCGTAGGTGTTTTGTTGTTCTTGACATCATTATTACTTATATCATGATTTACTTACTTCCAGAATATAAAATATGATTTATATATCATATATATTCAGTATATATATATATATAATAGATAGATAAATAAAATGAAAAACACCGTTCATGGAGACGGTAGTCCGTACGTACGCATGAACGCTGTTTTTCTTTCCTTATTGTCTTGAATGGAAGTAAGTAGATGACATACATATATATATATACATAAATCCAGTATAATTATTATGTCATATATTTCATTAGTAATTATTATATATACTTTATAATCATTCATGAATGGTTAATCATTAATAATGAATCTCATCGCGTCGTGGAGACGGTAGTCCGTACGTACGCACGAGCAATGATATCATTTCCATAAATATTGAATAGAATTGGAGTGGATTATACAATATATCAGAATCAATATGATGTTGTAATAACTATGTATAGTTATTCTTTACACCATTATACCCATCCATGTAAGGTGGTGGTGGAAAATAGATTACACCACGGCGTGGAGACGGTATTCTGTACGTACGCACGCGCGGTGATTTATTTTTCCGTAGGATGGATAGATGGTGAAATAGGGTTGTTTCATACTTATAATAACATATCAGTATATGAGTGATACTGATGTTATTACTTCATAATGAAACAACCTAAGAAGAAGAAGTGGAAGAAGAAATAAAGATGAAAGAATTGGTAACGGTAATTACCTCTTCTTTGAAGCGCCTCTTTGAGACCTCCTCTTAGGGCACTAAAATTGGTCTTTGAGGAAGACCAGAACCTCTAGGATGTTTCTAGGGAAGTGGAGAAGAGATTTTTTCAGGGTTTGGCCGAGCTTGAGTGCTCAATTTGGTGTGAGGAGGAGGGGGAGGAGGTGCCCTTTTATAAGGGAGGAGAGGGGCACCTTAGAAATTCTTAAAAATATTAATTTATAATAAATGTAACCCCACTTAAAAACCTCAAAAAATGACTCATATTCGAATATTAGATGAGATAGGGTTGTAATATCATCAACCAATCAAATTTAGACATGTTTGGATCTTATTTTAAACCTTATCATTTTAATTTATCCTTATTTAATCTATTTAAGTTTATTTGTGGTAATAAAATTCTAAATTTTAAATTATAACAAATAATTACTTATTTGTTGTGAATTTTCCATAATTGTTTACTTTATAACATTATAGACCATATAAATATAAATTTATAATTTTTAAATATTTTTGTGATTTTTAAACAATTTTATAATATGTTATTTTTGTAAAATAACAATAGTGTCAATTTTGACACTATTCATTTATTTGAATTTAAATAAATTATATACAGAAGATATATTCGAACTAAAAGCTTTAATATATTAATAAAAGGTCATATGTATCTATAAAATTAGTTTATCACATTAAATAGTTCATATAATGTTTATTTTATTATTTTTAAAACCATTTATTTGGTTTATCTCTTAATAAAATAATTACTACATCATTTTTGTATAATTATTTAATATACTTATTTGTTGTATAAAAATTTAAAATAAAATCCTATGATGAAGATAAATACATTACCTTTCACAATAATACTTTTACTCGAATTTATCATCTTAAAATCACAATATTTAAATTGTTATATTTATTAAATTATGAAGGTGACAACTTTGGAATCATTTAAAATAAAATAATATAAGTGTCATAATCGCTTTTATAAGGCTCCAAATGGTCGAATATTCGACCATTGGATGCTTATGGTTTACATTTACATGTACAATAAGTTTTGGTTAGGTATTTGTGAATTTTACGGTCACTATGAGTTTAATAAAAACAATATTCTTGATTTTTCACTAGATAAACAATTTCTGCATCACTATTGTGTCATAATTAATGATATTTATTTAATCCATAAAAATTATAAATAAATTTATATGATGTAGATAATTTCATTAGATTTCTGGAGACTATTCATGTTCGATGTTTCATGAAGTTTATCACTAAATTAAAATTAATATACTTATAATATTTAAGAGAGTGACATGTTGTCACTTTCTTTGGTTTTAATAATAATTAAGTTATTTTCATGGACAAATGTCCATTAAATGATTCTAATCCGACCCTTAGGTGATATGGGTCGACTTTTAGTCATCCAATAGGATTTTGATATTTGTTAGGGTAATTTTAAAATATTATATTTACCCTTAATTACCCGATTTACCTTTAACTATGGTAAATAAAATTTACCGTAGTTACTATTCATAATTCCCAAAAATAAAAAGTAGATTATTAACATAATTTGGACCCACTGATTCCAAATATGGAATCCATTTTTTAAAATTCAAAACAGAGAAGTTGCAGAAATTAAATTAAAATTAATCCCGTTGTCGAATAAAAATGGGTTTTTGTTTAAAACATTGCAAAAGATTGAATTGATTTAACCTACGAATTCATGGTAAAATCAATGCTAATGACATACATTATATTTAATGGTAAAAATATATTCTATTTATACTTTAAAAACATTCGATATTATAATTTAACCACATAAGATATTACGATGAAAAAAGTTGTTTTTAATTAAAATATAGCGTGTTTTTACTATTCATTAAAATATGAAAGTTATCGGAAAAATATCAAAACTTTATCTAATGTAAATTTTTATATCCTGATTCAAAAGAAGAATATTATTTTGTCAAATTGAACATATAAAAATGTCAAAAACTATATTTAAAGTGGGTGCGCCATCAAAAGGCGGTAAAACTGCATTTTTTGAAAAATACTTATTTTACCCGAAAAATTTATTTTGTTCTTATACCATGTTCTAGAAATGTGTAAGATGAATAATAATGTTATAAAATTCAAATTTTAGTTAATACTATTCATAACGGCTAGTTCATGACAATATTATAATAATATAACATTGTTTATTAAAACCCGGTATTGCGTACAACACACGCTATCGAGGAAGGTCATGATTGCGTGTAATGCAAGCCAAGTAAGGGTTGCGTGTTGTGAAAGAATTCTTCGTTGTTTCGTATAACAGAATCTAAACATATTTCATTTATACATTTAATATATATATATATACTCAATGTTGCGTAGAATAACTATTATCAAAATTGTGTGTAACACGGTCCAAGAATAGTGTTGCGTATACTGCAAGCTAATATAGTGTTGCGTATAGCGCAAGGTAATCTTGGTGTAGAATACAACATAAGACATTAATGAAATTAAAATAATATTTTTCATAAAATCTCGGGGTGTTACAATTATAATATCTCATCTTATAATGTTACAATATTTCATGTCAACCATGATTAAAAAATTCCATGTTAAATTATTACAACTAAGGTTTAGTGTTATAAAAAATAATTACTCATGTATAATTATAGTTGTATAGGATAATAAAGTTTTCAAATTTTTTAATAATGATAGTGGCTTTGGTTTCCTCCTAGGAAGTGCTTGTGTTTTACCATTTTCAATTTTTCTCATTGTATTTTCCATAAAATATATATATAGATATAAAAGGATTGCCTGTAATTATAATAATAATGATATTGTACGTAAACATTTAAAATGAATGTAATATTTTATGTTTGAATATAATTTTTTTAGTCATAATATTTCATTTTATAATGTTTCCATATATATGTTATAAAAAATTATAATATTTCATAATGTGTTGTAACAACTACAGTTTAGTGTTGTAATAGAAATTAAAAATATTCATGTTGATAAATTATAATATTTTATGATTGTTCCATAAGATAATGTTATTTTCGTAAAAAAATAAAATATAAATATATAGTATAAGAATCATTGATAGTTATTTCAAATATTTAAAAAGAATGTATGTGTACTGTTGGGTGCCATCATAGTAGCCTTAATGCACCAAATCCCAGTAGAACTCTGTAGTTATGCATGCATAGGTGAGAGTAATACAAGGATGGTTGACCTCCTTGGAATTAATCGTGTTTCACCCTTTTTTGTATACATTTAATTTTTTCTCTAATTTAATAACAATTATTATGATGTTGTACATAAACATTTTTACTAAATTTAATATTTAATAATTACATATCGATTTTAATATAATTATAATATTGCATGTTATAATGTTACAATATTTCATGTTAACTATGATTAAAATATTTAATGTTATATTTAAAAAATATGATTTATTATTATAAAAAAACAATATCGCATGATCAATATTATAATCATTGTTAACCGAAATAATTGGTGTGCGTAATATTTTTTAATAAATTCAATATTTATTAATTACGTAGCACTTTATAAAAAATTAAAATATCACATGTTATATGGTAATATTATTTAACGTTAACAATGATTAAAATATTGTATCATATATTGTAACAAAAACAGTTTATCATAACAAAAAATATTACATGGTTAATAATTATTATTTTTCATGATTATCCCAATATCAAATTTAATAATGATGAATGTTTCATGGGTGACCTCTTAATAAGTGCACATGTTTCACCCGTTTCCCTTTTTCACATTGTATTTTCCAAAAGAAAATTACCTTTTAAACATCAATGGATCACATGTCAGTATAAAAATAATAATTTTAATATTATTTGTATACATTTTAAATGAATATAATATTTCAAGTTTACATCGAATTTTTTTCATAATTATAATTTTTCATGTCATATTGTTTCTTTATTTCATGATAACAATAATTATTATATTTATTAATATATTATAACAAGTAAGGTTTATGGTCATAAAAAATAATATTTCATATTAAATAATTATAATATTGGATGACAGTTTCATAAGGTAAGGTTATTTTTTTACAAAAAAAATAATATAACTATATATTATTAAAATCATTTATAGATCATTCAAATATCTACAAATGAATGTCTCTGAATTGTTGGGTGTAGTCACAAATAAATTATTTCACCAGATACCATTAAAACTCCACATTTAAGTCTTTTATGTTGATAGTGGTGCTAGGATGAGTGACCTTATTGGAATTACTCGTGTTGCACTTTTTTCAGTATTGGACCTTTTTTTGCGTTCATTTCATATTTTATGAGATTATAAAAACAATTATTATGATATTTTATGTAATATTTTTTATTGAATCTAATATATCATTATTGCATATCATTTTTGTAATAATCATAATATTTCATCTTATAATGTAACATTATTCTATGTTAAAAATGATTATAATTTTCCATCTTATATTGTAACAACTACAGTTTGGCGTAATAACCAAAATAACTATTTTACATGTTCAATAATTATAATTTTTCAAGAAAATCACATTATTTAATTTCAAAATAATGAATGTTTCATGGGTGACCTCCTATGAAGTTCTTGTGTTACACCTTCTGTTTTATTTATCATTGTATTTTCTGAAAAAAAAAATTACATTTTAAATAAAAAAGGATTACATTTCCGTATAATGATAATAATTATGATATTGTGAGTTAACATATTAAATAAAAATAATATTTAATTTTTACATATAATTTTTTGAATAATTATAATATTTCATGTTATAATGTAACCATATTTTATGTAAAAAATAATTATAGTATTTCATGACATATTGGAACAATTATGGTTAAGGGTTGAAAAAGAAATAATAATGTTTCATGCTGAATAATTATAATATGGGTTGATAGTTTCATCAGATAAAGTGATTTTTACAGCAGTTAATTAGTAATATATTTTATGAGAATCATTGATAGTTATTTCAAATAATTAAAAATAATTTATGTGTACTATTGTGTGGGATCATACCAAAATCAATGTACCAGATCCTATTAGAACAATGCAACTAATAGTGGTTGGTTAAGAGTAGTATTTGGATGTGTGACCTCCACGAATGTACTCGTGTTGCACCCATTTTTATGCATATATTAAATTTCTTGTTAGTATAATAACGATTATTCTGATATTATGTGTAAACTTATTTTCTGAATAGAAAATATATTTATTTAACTGAATTATATTAATAATAATAATATATCATGTTATAATGCATTTTTATTTCAAGTTAATAATGTTTAAAAAGTTCATTTTATATTGTAACAACTACAGTTTATTATTATAAGAAAACCATAATAATTTTTTTTAGTTTTAATAATTATAATTTTTTAAGATAAACCAATTTTCAAATTTCATAATATTGAATGATGCATGGGTGACCTCATTAGAAGTGCTCTTATTTCACCCTTTTCTGTTTTTATCATTATATTTTCCAAAAAACATACATTTAAAAAAATAATGAATCACAAGTGAGTATAATAATAATAAAAATAAAATTGTACATTGGCATTTTAAATGAATATAATATTTCATGTTAACATAGATTTTTTTAATAATTATAATATTTCATGTAATAATAATATCATATTGCATGTTAAAAATATTTATATTATTTCAGGATGTATTGTATCAACTATTGTTTATGGTAATAATATAAATTATAAAGTTTCATGTCAAATAATTATAATATTGGATGATAGTTTAATAATTTAAAGAATTGTTTACAGAGAATAAATAGGGATATATAATATAAGAATTATTTATAGTTCCTTATGATATTTTAAATGAATGCTTGTTTATTGTTGGTTGTGATCACACTAGCATTAATGCCCCATATCTAATTATAACTCTGTAGTTAAGTGTGCAAGGGGTATAGTAGTACAAGGATGGGTGACATCCTAGCCAGTACTAATGTTCCACCCTTCTTTGTGTATATTTCAAATTTTATTCCAGTATTTTCATGATTATAATGATATAGTAAGTAATAATTTTGTGGAAAATAATTGTTATTAATTATGAAAAAATTTATTAATAATTATAATGTTTCATGTTATAATGTTTCAATATTTCATGATAACAATAATTAAAATATTTCATGTTACATTGAAATAGATATGGTTTAGTTTTATAACAAATATTATAATTTGTAATGATTAATAATTATAATTTTTCAAGATAATAACTTTATCAAATTTGATAATAACAAATTCTTCATGGGTGACATCTAAAAAAGTGCCCATGATTTACCCTTTTTCATTTTTCTCATTGTTCTTTTAAATTATTATTTAAATAATAAAGGATCATGTGTTAGTATAAAAATAATAATTATGATACTGTACATAAACATATTAAATGAATATTTTTTTTAAAATTTTTACATAAATGTTTTCTAATAATCATAATGTTTTTTTCTTAATGATACCATATATCATGTTAACTATAATTATAATATTTCAAGACGTATTGTAACACCAACAGTTTAGGGTTATATAGTAATAAATAATATTCATATTGAATAATTAATGTATAGGGTTATTGTTTCATCAGTTGATGGTATTGTTCTACAAAAATGAAATAAAAATATATAGTATGAGATTCATTGATAGTTTGTTCAAATATTTAAAAATAATGTATGTGTACTGTTGTTTGGGATCAAAGTAGATTTAATTCACTACATCCCATTATACCATTATAGTTATGCATTCTTGACCGACAGTAGTACTAGGATGGCTGACCACCTACAAAGTACTATTGTTCACCATTTTTTTGTGTTCATTTCGAATTTGATGCTGTTATAGTAATGATTATTATGATATTCTCCATAATTTTTTATAAATGAATATAACATTTAATGATTACATAGAAGTTTATTAATAATTATAATATATCATGTTATAATGTAGCAATATTTCATGTTAAAAAAGATTTAAATATTACTTGTTATATTTTAACAACTATAGGTTAGAGTTATAATAAATAATTTTAATTTTTCATGTTGAATAATTATATTTTTTTCCTAAAAGAAGAATTATGGAATTTCATAACAACAAATGTCACATGGGTGACCTCTTGTGTAGTACTTGTGTTTCACCTTTTTTTCTCATTGTATATTCCTAAAAAATTATATTTTAAAATAAAAAGGATCACATGTCTGTATAAAAATAGGAATTATGATATTATACGTAAACATTTTTAATGAATACAATATTTAATTTTTACATAGAATTTTTGTAATAATTTTAATATTTCTTTTCATTATATTACCATATCTCTTGTTAACAATAATTATAATACATTGTGACCTATTATAGAAACTATGGTTTAGGTATATAAAAGAAATCAAAATTTTTCATGTTGAATAATTATAATATAAGATGATAGTTTCATTATATTACGTACCTTTTATATAGTAATTAATTAGAAATAAATAGTATGAGACTCCTTGATATTTCTTTCAAATAAATAAAAATAAAGTATTTTTACTGTTGGGTGTTATCACACCGTCATTAATACACTATATCCCATTAGAACTTAGTATTTAAGAATTCTTAAGAGAGAGTATTACTATGATGGGCGTCTTCCTAGAAAGTACCCATGTTACACCCTATTTATACATTTAAAATTTCATGCTAGTATAATAATTATTATTTTCATATTTTATGTAAACATTTTAACTGAATATAATATTTCAGGATTACATAGAATTTTAGTAATAATTATAATACTTTGATATTGCAATATAACAATATTTCAAGTTAAAAATGATTAAAATGTTTCCTTTATATTGAAAAAACTAAGGTTTAGTGTTATAAAAAAAATAAATTTTCATGTTAAATAATTATAATTTTTCATGATATTCACATTATATATTTTCATAATATTTAATGTTTCATGGGTGACATCCTGGGATGTACTCGTGTTTCTCTCTTTTCTATTTTTTTCCGTATATTTACCAAAAAATGCATTTTAAATAAATAAAGGTATCACATATCATTATAAAAATAATAATTATGATATTTTATGTAATATTTTTAAATGAATTTATTATTTCATGTTTATAGAAAATTTTATAATAACTAAAATATTTCATGTCATAATGTTACATTATTTTAGGTTAAAAATTATTACAATATTTAATAATGTATTTAATCAACTATGGTTTATGCAAAACTCGTCCCTCGATACCCATGTATTCACTCCCCCAATCCTTCCTCCCAATGCCCAGGGGTTGGTGAATAGCACTGAAGGCATCAACCTACAAGTGGGATGCATTTCCATGTGTAACTGTAACATATCAGGTAAATAAAAAATATGAAAATTTTATATTTTTTAATAATTGTGAAATAAATATTTATTTTACTTTAAGCAGGATTCTATGTTCGATGGAATAACCGACAAGCAACGATTTATTTCTCTAAAGTCTTACATTGCACACAATTCCATGTCTTACTGAAAATAATAATTAAATAATTATTTTAAATGGTAGTTAACACCTTGCCATTTTATTGGGGGGATATATAACTAACCATATAATGATTAAACATGATGGTTATATTTTTATTACATATATCCAATAAAATTTAGAGGCTTAAAATAATAATGAATCCAATTGAAAGCATAAATACACTAATATTTTTAAAAGGTAGTTATACTACCTTTTGATGGAGAACCTATTATAAATCTTGTTTTCTCAATTTTATATGATTAATTTGATAATAAGGACTTCTTATTTAGAATTTGGTAATCGAAATATAAATTGGTCAATTTTTTGGTATTTTTTTTATTATGTTCATTTTTTAATGAATAATGAAAAATACTACATTTTAATTCAAAAAAATCTGAGAATGTATTATTATTATTTTGACTAATTATCATTTAGATTAATATTTGTAGAGATGGTTGGGGTTGAGAGTGTCTCTCTATTCAATAATAGAGTATAGGTCATTGATTTTTGATGGATTCATCTTCGATTGATCGTTTCAGCCCAATATAATTTTTTTTCGTCCCTTTGTGGAATGCTGATGGTGGTGCTTGCTTGAATCACATTTCAATTTTTATGTGGATCCATCGATGGGGAATCAGACTCACTTTAATTTGGTGCAAGAAGAGACTACTCAAGGGGATGAGTTTTATATGATGTGTCTTGATATGTTTTTTCTGTATCCCGTGTGGGTGATCCTCATGTGAGGGTGTCGCAAAATGGCATTCTTGCTATGGTTGAATCAAACCCTAGATTATTTCCAGAGATTGTAGAATCTTGTAAGAACTCAATTGTTTCCTGGATGAGTTCGCACAGGATCCATCCAAAGAAATTTTATGACATTTGGAAGGGTGTTAAATAGGTCTGAGGTTTTAGTGATTGAAACCTTGTATCACTTGGTATGAAATGATTTCATGTTATATTTTGATCCAGTGAAATGAAATTGAAGTCCTAGGGGTATGGATTTTTAATCGTAAGCTGAGGGTCTAGAGGTTTCTAAATTAGGACTCCTAGTTTGGTCCTTTCTGAGCTAAGAATTCTATTGTGCAATCATGGATCTGTGTTAAGGTTTTGAACTGGGTTTTTTGGCACCCCAGTATTATATGATATGATGATATTGAAATTGGTACTCCTATAAAATTGATAAAGTGACTTTTTCTGTCAGTTATGGTCACATTACTCATATTCTAGTAGAATTTCATATGTATATGCAACTTTTTTAGATGATTTATATAATTGATTGTGAGAATATATTGGATGTTGATATCGAATATGAAAATTTCACTAAGTGTTTCTTTAATTGTTTCTCTATTGGTTAGGTAAAGACTTACTGTAATAAGGGATATGATGCTATAAATTCAAAGGGAATGGAAACTCAACTGAAAAATGCATGTTTAAACTGAAAAAAGAATCAAATCCTCCTTTGTCTAAGAATCAGAAATGAAATACCCCTAGTTTTGTGGTGGAGGATCCATCTCTGCCTACTGAGGGGAGTTTTAAGTAATGTGATTGGGTATTTTTTTCAATTGCTGATATTTGGACAGGGAAAGGGACCTATGCTAGTAATGGTGAATGTGGTGGGGGTGCATCCTAGTTCAAGGGATCACACTTCCCCCACTCAGGATGCTTTTTCTACCTAACATCATGGGAAGAATTCTAATTGGGGTGATGATCATTATTTTGGTTCTGATTTGAACCCTTTTTCTCTCTTAGAAGAGAAATATATTGCTAATGGGAAATTGAATACTAAAGGGAACTCTATTGGAACTTCTATGAAAATTTCTCCTCATAATGGGATGTTTGTTACTACTACTCATGATGGAATTGGGGCCTTCACCCCTATATCTTTTCAGGGAATGTGGTAGTTCACAGAACAACATAAACTGGGAATTCCTCTTCAGTGAAAGTTGTGTCTCTTGAAAATTCAATCTCATTGATGGTAGATGAGAACTCTAGGAGCCTTGGGATATTCTTGAAACTGGTCTCTTCCACTAGGACTTCATTAAAGGCCCCGTTGCCTGTGAAATACACAACTATTGTTATTCCTCTTCAGGAATAGTCCATTGCTTATACTACTCGGTATGTACATGTTTCAGAGAGTTATGTGAAGGAGCTTCCTGGGCATTTTTCTCATGCAGGATCTGTGCAAGATCACATGCAAGTGGACCCATCCAACCATGATTTTTTGAAGCCCAATTTTTTCAGCATGTTGGATGCTATTAATTCTCTAGAATGTGATGTGTTTTATATGGAGAGTCGGGATAAGAAAGATATTAGATCCTCCCCAGTTTCTAATTCCACTTCTTTGAAGAAGGTTGGCTCCATGGTGATTCAACATGGTTTGAACTCATTTGAAGGAATTGTGGATGTTTTGCATTGTGATGATTGTAGTCATGTAGCTGATGCAAATTGTTTCCCTATGGTAGGTGCTCAGAGTGCTGATGTGGATGATGAGTTGGTGGTCATTGAAGATGGTATATGGCAGACCCCGAAGCAATGTCAAATGGGGATTCATCCTAGAGGATGAGAATGTTTTCGTGGAAGAGTTGGTCATGCCATGAAATGAGACTTTTACATGGTAATTTATACTGATGGTGTGTTTAAAATTTTTACACTTATCTCCCTTGGGTTCCTATTACTCTTTTTATATAAAATTTTTCTAGGGCCGTGGAGATCCTCCATGGTTGGGGATGTTCGGTATGTCAAAACTATATTTTCATATTTTTTATTTATATTGTTATATTATCTTTTTAAAAGTTTTAAAGTGTAATTGGAATATATATTTACCATTTAATATAGTATTGTTCATTTTATGTAATGTCACTAGGAAATTGTACTTAAACACATGTGAATCATTTTGAAGTTTTTAATTCTTAAAAACACGCTTTCCAGTTTTAAAAGCAAAAATTAATTTTAAATTAATAAATAAAACATCTATATATTAAATTTGGAAAATTATAGTTCATTTTTGAATTCGGAATATCATTATTAAATTTGGGTGATTTTTTTTGTATTTTATAAAAAATGTTCAAATTTTTATGGATATTAAAAAACAATGCATAGTATTTAAAAACAAAAATTTTTCATTTAAATTAAATTTTACCACTTACATGAAGTGAATTTCAGAAGTCTGACATACATGGTTGTCATCAATAAGTAAAATGTGGTTCAATAATATGAAAATTATATTTGGTTAATAGTAACTTTTTAATTTTTTTACCACGTTTAATGGTTAATTGCATAATTTAAGGTAAAAATAATATTATAATATTATAAAATTGCCTTAACACTTGTCATAACCTTATCAAATGAGTCATGTCCAACCAATAATATCCTCAGGAAGAACTTTTGGCCATTTGAAGCCACTTGGGAATGATAATTACATTATTAACTTTTTATTTAAGGTAAATACAACAATATCTGAGACATGTATTGTTTTGCTAAAAACAAACAATGTGGGGTTGTATAATTGATATATCTGACTATATATTGTCCTTATAAACCTAAAAATATTTACTATATCATGTTATTTTCTGTATAATATTTAGACATAAAATAAATAAATTTATTTATGACATAATGATGATGTTGTGATTACATCATTAATGAATGTTTTAAATAAATGATTTTATAAATATTAAAAAAAATTGGAACTTTTTTTGAAATAAACGAATTTTATGGTTGATTATGAAATGTTATACTTGAATTAATGAATTTATTTCTAATATACCATGTTGTTATTGATTTTTAAAAGGTCATTATATGAATAGTATGAAAAATGACATAAAATAGTTTTTAAATCAATTAATTTTTTTTAAATGATAAAATAGCCCTGTTAGTATAATATTAGGAAAAATGACATATATTTTGTTAAAATTTAATTAATGATTCATTTTTTGTCTCATGTAATTTAATTTTAAATATATTAACTATGTAAAATGAATATCCAAGTAGACATGGTAAAAGGTAAATAGGATAAAAAAGGATTATATAAAAAAAATTGGATTAAAAAATATCCAAAACTAGTTCAATTCTTATTGGATGATTTTATTTCGACTTATATTCATCCAATTATCGAATTTAATGAGTTATTGATATTCAAAACTGAAAATCAATTTTTACTTAAATAACACTTTCAAACATTATTAAATAGCATCTCCTCCCACTTATAAAATTCCACCACCCCTCTCCAATTACTCATACCTCTCAATACCCATGGATCATAAAAACTCTTCTTCAATAAGCTCATAACATATCTCTCTTCCTATTATAATCCTTACCCTATGTGTAAGGAAATTCAATAGATCTCTTTTGATGAAATCAAAAGATGTTACCCAATTTGAGGTAACGTCATCTCTCAAGTTTCTTTCCATTATTTTACATTCTTCACTCCCTATGATATTATTATTCATTTTTTATGTAACACCACTAGTATCCTCAATATACCATGTTTCTTTTATGATAATTATTCGTTCAACAATTATACACACCTCTATATAATGGATATGAACATACAATTTATGTGTTTAGTGAACTATTGCCTCATGAATTGATGATTGTTTGATTTTCCACTACCACCACTCAAGGTGGACATTATTATGTAAATTTTATGACATATGATTTGTATTATATTTATTTTAACTCTATTATTCGGTATTTCTTTGTAGAAAATTTCTTAATTATTTTCATGTTCTATAAATATGATAATTTCATTTGAGGAAGTGAGGACTTCCGCCCCCTTATGGTGATATGAATCGTATATACCATACGTGTAATGTATAAAGGATGGTTTTAATGAACCTATGTAACATATACATATTATGATATTATATAAGAATTTAAATATAATTGTGTATCATTTGGGCTTCATTCTTTTAAAAATGAAAAATATGGAATGAAAGTAGTTTTCATGCGTACGTATGACATACCATCTCCATGAACAATGTGTTTCATTTTCATATATCCACATGATATAAAATATTATTAATACATATAAAATGGATATATATGATATATATGATATATTAATCATGAATATCAATCTGTAGGTAATATAATTTTTACCTCATGGACAATTTGAAATTATAACAAGTTCATTTTTGGCTCATGTTCTGAACATCTACAAAATTTCTGATAAAAATTAAAATAATTAACTAATTATTATAGAAATTTAATAAGTAATATAAAAAAATAAACATTAAAAAGGTTTTTAATATAGTATAATTTAACCTAATTTTATTATTTAGGAATAACATGGAACATACCAGACAAGTCAGACGTGTTGTAAGGGAACTATGTATACCAATTTCCAATAATTTGGTTAAAATTCTACATCTTGATTTTTTCATTATATTGTTATGTGAGAATTAACTATAGATAAATTATATTGTATTTGTACTTCCAATATGTGTACTTATTGTGAATACACATAATCAGTCTATTTAATTTATAAAATGATATTTGTAAGGGTAACTTTCACCCTCCTCTTTTAGTCAAAGACATCTATTTTGTTAAGTATTTTAATTCCCAATATTTTATGCTAGGATATAATCATTTGTCTCCTTATTGATATAAATTTTATGTCCATGTGAGTAGATAAAATTTTCTATCTCATGAAATCATTTTTTGAGTTTTTAAATGACAATATTAAGTTGAAACCTTTTTGTAAGGGACATCGTCTCAATCTCCTTTCATTTAGGCATACTTTGATTTAAACACAATTTTCATTTATACACTGTATAATAAACTCCGTTGATTTTTAATTCCATGAAAAGGGAATCTATTTTTTATGAAGCTTTTTACAAATTGAGAAAAAATAAATGTTTCTTTTTAACGTACGTGGTGACAAAAACCATTCTGCCATCGCGAGAATTATTTGATATTTGGATTCCTTAATATGCCGGGATTTTTTTTATAATAATATATATACCATATTATTTTATTTATGTATTATAGTATTGAAAATGGTCATGATAATGTAATGGTTATTTTAATATATTGAAATTTTATTTCAATGTGGAAATGATATCTTTTCTTGATTTTCATTCTTATGTTAGGATTATGTTATTGTTCTTGGTCATTGTTTACATATTGGGTGGTTCTAGAATAATCCAATGGAAGGTGGTCCAGAGTTAGATCTCTAATGCATTGGGTAATTTGATGGAGGTAAATGATAATGTTTCTCCTAATAGATTTAGGGAATATACTATTATGGGTTCTTCAAACGTAACTCCATACAAAGCTATGAAAGCTACAACTTTAGTATGTTATGGATTCCACAAGATTCATTTATGTTTTATGTTTTATATGTTTTATTAATAAATATTTTTATTTCAAGAGGTATTCTAATGATATTATGTTTTATGATTGAAATGTATATTTAATTGATTGTAGGAATTGATGGAATAATGTTTTTTATCCTTATTTTATATCCCTTACTATGATTTTGTTGCACATCCCAGGTTTTTGAAATGTTTTTCACAGGGTATATGGAAGGGTAAGAGAAAAAAATAATTCAAAAAGATTTTTATCAAGAAAAAAATTCTTATTTTTTTAAGTGTTTTTATTTTGTGAAAAAAATGGATACCCAGTAGAGGTGTCTACATTGTAATATTTGAGATATAATGTAATAGTTATGGCCTAATTCCCCAAAACTATATACCTAAAAACATCCTCAATTTTAATTATTTATTTAACTCAAGGTTAAGTTATGTTATATGGTTTTGACCTAACATTTGGTATCAGATGTTGGTTTAGATAACTATAGAGGGTAGGGTGTTATTTAAGTATAAGTAACATATCCATAATTGATAGAATATTAGAAAGGGTCATAGTTATTTTAGATAAATTTAATGAGTTTAATATAATAAGAATAATTATATCATTGTGTTTACCCTCCCCATAAGATATTATATGATGATTTTACTGATATATTCACATTGAAATTTTTGGATTTAGTAAATGGCTAGATCTAGCGAGCACATACGTAATAATTCATGAGAATAAAATTGTGACAGTTTTCTGAATAAGCAAACGAATGAAATAGGGGATGAAATGAGAATTATTCTGTTTATTCTTAACCAACTATCTAGGGTCATGGTTGACCACTTGGTCCTTGGATAATTTTCTAATTGATCATATATTAATGAAATGAATCCAAAAGTATGTTCAGACAATTATAATAAAACTATGTATATCAAAAACCTATGTGTCATGGTTGTGGAATTAAACACAAAGGAAAATGATTCAAAAGGGATGAGAAGTTTCTATTAAGGTGGTAATGACGGTCATAAACCAAGGAGAATCCATGAAAAATGGTAGTGTCCATTTGACTCAAGGAAAGGGAAAGAAATTCATTCTGAAGGATCAATTGAATTTTTAAATGTCGTGTTCATGGTCATTATACAAATAGATGTCCTACGAAGAATGTTCAGTAATTGGATCAGCATGATCGAAAAAATATATGTTTACCAATTTTTAATGCTATAACAATTAATTATGAGGAAACTGAAAATGACCTTGGAAAGGTATTACAATTTTACACTCGTGTTTTGAGATTACTGATATCCTAAGAAATTATGATTTTTTTTTTGTAGAAATGAAGTATAAAAGAATAATATGAAAACACATGGATAATGGATTAGGAAATATGTGTGTTGATTAAGATGTCTACATTTTAGGAATTGAAGAGTTATGATGGATATATGGATGATGATATGTTTAAATGTATTAATGATGGGATTAATTTGGAAGATATTTTCAAGTATGTGTATATCTGAATTTTAAAGTGTTAAAAAGTTATTCAATAAATAAATATCATTTTATTTGTGGAAATAACATATAACCATTGTGTTTCATATGATCTTTTTAGGTGATAAATTATTATTACATTTTCATATTCCAAATGAATGTTATTAGATAACCATTGAGGATAAAATAGATTATGGTTATTCTTGAGCAATTGATCCAATTTTTTGGAATGTTATAAAATTATCTAATTTTTTAAAATGACAACAAGAAGACCGTGTGACAACCCACCACGTCAGACAATGCTGTGGGAATTTAACCCATTACCAAATTATGATTGGGATTTATTGACTACCACTAGATTATGTGATGTCCATAGTTAGTTTGACAAATTAATTTTAGTTAAATTATTTTATCGATCTAGAATAAGTTGATTTTTGGACCTTATGTTTTATTAAATGGATATATATAGTATAATAAAATGATTTGGAGATTTTGTGATAACGGTTATTATTGAAAACTTTCTCCCTTTTGAGAACACTATATGCTTAATGAAAATTGAATACTATGGGATCTCTTTTGTGGAATAACGGTTGAAATATTATTTTAGAAGAATGAATGTTTTTATTATATCAATATAATGATTTGACTTATTTATGTAAATGATTATCATAACGTAGAGAATTAATGATTAGGTTATTTACATTTCTGTTTGAGACTTTAAGAGTAGATGTTGTTATTTAGAGATGAATTTTAGAATTTATAGGAATGTCTAAGTGATCAAATCCTTCTGAACATTGGTTTTCTATCTTATTTTGGATTATATTTAAGTATTTTAAGGACAATTTTTTTATTTAATTTTATTGGTGAACTTTTTTCTACTCTTTGTTCATGTTTGGAGATTAAGAGTAGTTTTTATTTTTATAAAAGATTATCCATTTAGGTATTATCTAATCTTGTACTATCCATTTTGGTTTTTTAAAATGTCTAAAGACAAGTGAAATATATAGTTCATCTTTTGTGTATTATTTTATTCTGTAAAAGTTGTTTGTAGTGCTTTTGGTGTGACCAGGTCATCTTGAATTCTGACCGTTTAGAGAAAAAGATGAGTTTTGGGTAGAATCTTTTTCAATGATGAATCTATACTTGAAAAGTCAGTATATTCCCTTATGTACTTAGTCAGTATCATAAATAAATTCTCCAAAATTATGAAAGGGAACCTAAAACTGAAAAAAAATGTCGTTTACTTTTCCAACTGGGGAATCAATGTTCGATTAACCCAACATAAGATTGTGGTTTTTTTGTTGTTTTCTTTCTCATGATAATTTTTTATATCACTCACTATTAGAAAAGGACACATAGTTTCTCTCCCATATCTATTTTTACTACATGGACTCCTATTATGGGTTATCTTAGGTGACCATTGTACTTACCTTTTTTCGATGTGTTTTTAAGAAAATTTTTAAAATTGCGAGGATGTTATTCTCGAAAGAGGGTGGGGATGTAACATCCAAGGTAAAGAAATAATATGAAATTTTCATATTTCATTCTAATTTTTAATTAAAAATTAATTTAAAATTTAAGGGTAATCTATGTTAAATGGTATATTAGACACAATACTATGTGATTCTCCTATGTCTAATGTTGCACACAATGCTGATTCATACAGAAAAAATATAATTATTTTAAATGGTAGTCAACTACTATTAGTTATATTATTGGGGATGAATTTAACTAAACATATTATGATTAAAAATGTTCGTTAAATGTTTTTTTAATTATCCAATACAATTAAGAGGTTTAAAATGAGAATGAATCTGATTTTAAGCATAAATTCTCTAATATTTTTAAAAGGTAGTTTTAGGGATATTTGATGGAAAATAGATTTTAAATATAGTTTTTTTCACTATTATTTTTTTAATTTTAAAAAATAAAATTAATAATTAGGAGAGTTGTATAAAAATTTATTTTGGTTATTTTTTGGTATTTTTTAGATAAAGTTCAATTTTTTATGAATAGTGAAAAATATTGCATTTTAATTACAAAATTCCTTTTTATCTGATTTATTTGTACAGATAGATTTTTGTTTTTAAATGGGTTTAAAGTTTAATTGGATTATAGTTTTACCATTTAATCAAATTTTGGTCATTTAATGTAATTTAACTTTAAAATTGGACCTTAACACATGTCATTCTTTTTTTGTTTTCACTTCTTAAAAACTCGCTTTCATGTTTTGACAATAGAAATAAATTTTAAATTAATAAATGAAACTTATATGTTTTTATGGGGTAAAATATACTTCATAAATTGATAATTAATTTCTAAATTATCTTTGTGTGAATTTTTTTTTATTTTTCAGAAAACTTTAAATTTTTATGAATAGTGAAAAACACTATATAATTGTTAAAAACCTGAATTTTTCATTTAGAAGAAATATTTCATCTTCATTGAATTGAATGTTAAAAATATGATGGATATGGTTGTTATTAGTTAGTAAATTTTGGTTCAATAGAATGAATATAACTTTTGGTGAATATGTAACTTGTGATTTTTATTTATCACTGTTAAAGGTAAATGGGGTAATTCAAGGTAAAAATAATATTATAACAATATAAAATTACCTTAACACAAATCCTAACCATATTGGATGAGTCATGGACGACCAATAAAATTATTGGGTATATTTTTTGTCCTTTGGAAGAAACATGGGAATGAAAATTATAGTAATAACTTTTCATCAAAAGTAAAAATAAAAATATGACAAACATGTATTGTTTTGATAAAAAAAATTCAATGTGGGGTTATATAATTGATATCCTTGAAAACAATTGGTATTAATAAATATAAAAATATTTCTTACATAATTTTATTTTATTTATAATTCTTAGACATCATATAAAGAAATTTAATTACGACACAATGATGGCATAAAGATTACATAATTAATTAATGTTTTCAATAAATAAGGTTATAAATATTAATATAAATTTATTTTGAATCTTTCTAGGCCATCCACGAAATTTATGGTTGATTATGATTTTTTATATTTTAATTAATGATGTTTTTTAGCATTTATGAAGTATTTTTGGATTTTTAAAAATTAATAATATGAATAGGTTAAAAATTGAATAAAATGAGTTTGTAAATCAATTAATATTTTATTAAATGATAAAATAGTCCTAAAAATATATTATTTGTCCAAATGAAATATAATATGTTAAAAATGTCATTAATGGTCCATTTTGGGTTTCTTGGAATTTTATTTTAAATATATTAACCTTATATTATGAATATACAAGAATACATAGTAAAAGTAAATTAAGTTAACAAAGGGTTAAATAAATAAATCAAAGATTAAAAATATCCAAAACCTATCCCATTCTTATTTGAAGATTTTATTTAGACTTATATCCATCTTATTTTTTAACTTTAAGAGTTTTGGACCTTTTGAAAGTGAAAATCAATTTATGATAAAATAATACCTTGAAACATTCCAAAAGAGATCCTCCTACATCTTATAAAATGCCACCTCCTCTAACCCATTACTCACACCTCTAAATACCCTAGGATATTCCTAAATATGATCCAGTAAGCTCCATAAATCCCTAAATTCCTCCTAAAATACTTACCCTATGAATAATGAAATTCAATGGAGACCATAGGATCAAATCAAAAGCAGTTACTTGATTTGAGGTATGGTCATTTCTCATGTTTCATTCCATTATATTTTCTTCTCCACTCCCTATGAACATCATATTAATTGTTTCTATTACAACAATAGTATTTGAAATATACTTTTTTTCTATTATGATATGTATTGAAACTACACATACACACTTTCATCTAATGGATATGATCATATTGTTTCTGTGTACAACGAACTACTGCGTCGCAAAATGATAATTGTTAGATTTTTCCCTACCACATATCATGGAATCCATTTTGATGGAAATAAAATTATATATGATATTTATTTTATTTATTTTATCGCTATTATTCTTTAATTTCCCTTTATAACATATTTTTATGCTTTTCATGTTGAAAAAATATGATAATTTCATTTGAGAAAATGCGGACTAATGCCCCTCATAGTTATATGAATCCGTCATACCATACATGGTATGTATAAATGATGGTGTTAATGAAAATATATAATGTATATAAAATATGATATTAAAGTAGAATTATAATATAATTATGTATCAAATGCATTTATTTCCTTTAAAAATTAAATTAATGTAGTGTTCATGTGTAGGCACGTCGTAGTATCTCTATGAACAGTGCATTAATTTTCATATATCCAAAAGATATGGACAATTATAAATACATATATACGGGATATATATGATATATATGATATCTAAATCATGAATATAATTCTATAGATAATGGAATTTATACAACATGTATAATTTGTAATTATAACAAGTTCATTTTAGACTCATGTTCTTAATATCGACAAAATGTCCAATATGAACTCAAATAAGAAACTAATTATTATAGAATGATAATAGGTGATATAGAAATCATAATAAACATAAAAAATATTATTCAATATGAAATTAAATTATGATTATTATTCAGGAAGAACAAGGAACATACATGACAAGTTAGACATGAGGCAATGGAACTCCATAAACCAATTTCCATTCATTGGGATTAAATTATAATTCATGATTATGTCGTGAAATGATTATGTGAGAAATAAATTTTGTTAACATATCTTGTATTTATAGATGATTTATTTGTACACATAGTGAATACACATAATTAATCTATTTTATTTACAAAATGATCTTTGTAAAGGAACCTTTCACCCTCCTATTTTAGTCAAAGACTTTTATACGATATGTATTTTAATTCCCATTACCTTATGTTCAGATATTTTCTATTATATCCTTATTTCTATAAATTTAATGTCCATGTTATGAGATACCATTTTCTCTATCATCAATGCATTTTATGAATTTTTATGTGACACCGCTATGCTGTCAAATTTTTATAAGGGACATAGTCTCAATCTCCTACCGTTGAGGCATACATCGATTTATACACATCTTTCATTTATATGAGGTATAATAATCCCCTTTTAATTTTCCATTCATTCAAATTAAATCTTTTTTCTATGAATCATTTTACTAAATAATGAAAGCAATGTTTCTTTTTGACATATGTGGTGACAATGACCTTTCATCCCCTACGAGCATTATTTGATATTTGGCTTCATTAACTACTCGTAATACTTTTAAAAGAAAAATAAACACCATATACATTTTTACCAAAAAAATTTCGAAAATGGTTCTAATAATGGATTTATTATGTCAATATATTGAAATTTTATCGCAATGTGGAATTGTTATCTTTAATTTATACTCATTCATGTGTTATGATTATGTTATAGTTCTTCGGAATTGTTTAAATATTCAGGTGGTGCTATGATATGCCTATGAATGGAGAGCATGAGATAGTTATCCAATGCTTTGGGTTACATGACATAGGTAAACATTATTTCTTCTCCTAAGATTTTTAGGAATATAATATGATGGGTATTACAAATATAACTCCATACATAATTGTGAAAGCTATAATGTAAGTTTGTTATTGATTCCACAAGTAACATTTATGATTTATGTTTTAAATGTGTTATTCATAAATCTTATGATTTCATGAGGTATTTTAAAGAGATTATGTTTTATGATTGAAAACTACATTTCATTGATAGTATGTATTAATGGAATAATTGTTTCCTTCCTTATTTTATAACCCATACTGTGCATTTTATGCTTATATACTGTTTTTGAAATGTTTTTCCAAGGGTATAAGGAAGGGAAAGACAAATTAATATTTAAGAAGATTTATATCAACGAAATAATCCTTATTTTATATTTAGTGCTATTATTTTATGAAAAAAATGGATACTGAGTAGAAGTGTCTAATTAGTAATATTTGATATACAATGTAATTGATATGGCCTAATTCATTATAAATCTATACAAAAAAAGATCTTCAAAGTTAATTATTAATATAACTAAAGGATAATTAATGTTATATGGATGTGGCCTTACTATAACTGTACACACACAAACAAAACCACATCCTAAAATCAGAATGAAGAACAAGAATGCAACTATAAATAAGCACCGAGTATAAGTAAAACTAAAAGTCCAATGAACTAGAATATAAACCCAACAAAAGAATAACTGGAAAATAAGGTCATAGGAATGAGGCTATGGATATCCATACACTAAAAACCCAAATTGAAGGTTATTTGTGGTGTAGCTTTGGGAAGCTTTTTATGTGTAACTCACCTGCTTAGTCCCACTGGGAACAACAGGGTCCTAGTCCACCAGGTCATCCATCCAAGTGCTGATCATCTCCATCATACACAACACGTGCGAGTGAATCATGTGAAAGGGTGATTAACAAAATACTCAATATGTATCGTGAATAACAATGGAATGAAAACAATGAAATCCACAAATCAAACAAAAAATCTTGATCAGGAAGAAATACAACTCACACCATGTGCAATCTATTATAGGAATGTATAATCATAATTCATAACATCTAACACATCGACATCTGGAGAAATTATCCAAAATGAGTACAATGTGTCTGCCAGGTCACCCATAAGCCACTTCCTAGTAACATTGTATAGTTTTTGTAGACATCATTGATGAATACTATGAGTATGATGTGTCGTATAGAGTCCATCCCAACTGTGGGCCTACTGGGTCACACAGAGCTGATTCCCACCTTGTCCATACTGAGCTACTGCTCTCAATTTTGTATTTTGTGTCTGTCGAGTCAAATAGAGTAACTCCCCATAGTGGGCCTATTGGGTCACATGGAGACTCTTCCCGCAAGGTCATCGTAGCTGATCGACATAGGGTTTCCTGTAAGTTGCCTTCAGGTCTCGGCCAACTGCATGGTTTCTGCATGTATCACAGTTGATCATAGAGTATCTGCACAGCTAGCCAATAGTCATATTTAAACATCTATGATTTCGTTCAAAGATTATAACAAAATATCTTATTCTTCACGTGGGTTCCATCACCATAAAATTATTATCAATTAGATGACCAATTTGTATGTTATTTGCATATTAGTTGTAACACCCCAGGTAAATAAAGAATATTACATTTTTATATTTATCCCTATTTGTGAATAAATCGTTAATATTAATTTAAAGTCAACGCTATGCTCGATGGCTAACCTGATACGCAACAACGAGTTCCATTGAAATATTATGTTGCACTCTAATAATAAAATAATATTATTTTAAATGGTAGTTAACACCTAGCCATTGTAATGGCGGGAAAGAACGGAACTAACTAAAAAATGATTATATATATATTTTAAATATTTTTACTTTTATCCAATAAATGTTATAGGCGAAAAATGAAAATGAATCCAATTTTAAGCATAAATCTTCTAATATTCTTTAAAAGGTCAATTAACTGCCTTTTAATGGAGAACCCTTTTTAAATATACTTTTTAAAATATTATATGTTGTATTTGACAATATATAATTCTTCTTTAGAATCTGGATATCAAAATTTACTTTGTGTAAATTTTTGTTATTTTTCCGATAAAGAACATTTTTAGTGAAAAGGTTGAATTTTAATTCAAAACAACTTTTTAATCTGATTTATTTATATGGACATATTATATTTTTAATTTAGATTAAAGTGTATTTAGAATATATTTTTACCATTTAATCCAATGGTTGTCATTGTATTTAGTTTCACTTTGAAATTGGACTTAAACTAGTGTTAATCATTTAATAGATATTGTTTCTTAAAAACACGCTATTTGTTTTGACAGCGGGAATTAATTATTAAATTAATTAATGCAACTTATATTTTTTGAATTTTGTAAAATAGAAATCATTTTTGAATTAGGAATATCAAATATAGACTAGGGTGATATTTTGGTATTTTTCTGAAAAACTTCAATTTTTGATGAATAGTGAAACCACTAAGTGGTAGTTAAAGAAACTGATTTTTCGTTTAAATGAAACTTTGCCACTTCTGTGATTTGATTTTCAAAAATCCAACATACATGGTTTTCATTAAGAATTAAAATTTGGTTCAATGGGATTAAAATAATTTTTTGGTGAATAGTAACTTTTAAGTTTTATTAATCGCAATTAAAGGTAATTTGTGTAATTTAAGGTAAAAATAATGTTTTAATAATATGAAATGACCTTTACACATGTCCTAACTTTATTGGATGAGTCATGGACAACCAAGAAAATCCATGGGTCAACTTGGGGACCCCATGGAGCCACTTTGGTTGGAAAAAGACATTAATAACTTTTTATTTAATGTTAAAATTAAAATGTCACAAACATGTATTGTTTTACTAAAAAAAATTTACATGGGGTTATACAAGTCATATTTTTGACTATAAATATTCATTGGAAAGATAAAAGGATTTCATACATCATGATATTTTTTTTATAATTTTTAGACATTAAATAAATTAAATTATTTATGACACCATGATGATGTAGCGATTACCTCATTATTTAACGATTTAAATAAAATGAAAAGATAATGTAAAATCTAAGACCTAAACTTGTCAAAAACCTATTGTATGGGTGGATTTAGAACTCCTATCACCTTATCCTAGAAATATATAATATTGGTACCTTTAAAATCTGAAAAAAAATTATAATAAAGTAAAGGTGTATAACTTTCCAAGAGTGCCCCTCCTCTCCTCTTATAAAATGCCCCCACCTCTACCACCTTACCCACACCTCTCAAGCATTTGGATCGGCCAACCCATTCCCAATTAATATCTCCACATTTCTCTCTTAATAATTGTAGCCTGACCTTTGGGCATAATCTTTTCCAAGGACGTCTTTGAGCTCAAATCAATAAGAGTTACCCGATTTAAAGGTAATGTCTTCTCTTGTGTTCTTTTGTTTTATTTTGCTTCTCCAACCCTATAAACTATTTTTATTCATTTCTTTTGTAACTTAAACAGTATCTTCAATATACTAGGATGTTTTTATGTGATTTATTCGAGCTACACTTACACACACCTTCGTTTAATGGTAAAAGAACATACTGTTTCTGTGGAAGGCAAATTTCTGCCTCACGAAACGGTGATTGTTCAATCTTCTCTTAACACCTTTCATGGTGGCCATTATGATGTAACTATATTTTATATATGATATATATGGTATTTATTTTTTCTATATGCTTCTGAATTTTATATTTAAAACATTCCTTTATGCTTTTCATGTTGTGTAAATGCGATAATTTCATTCGAGGAAGTGTGGACTACCACCCCCTCAAGTGATGTGACTCGTTCATGCAATACATGGAATGTATAAAGAATGAAATTAATGAACATATGTGACCTATATAACATATATATTATAATTTAATTATAATATATATATCTTTCAATTATTTTTAATTCCATTAATATGACAACGAAATGAAAGTAGCGTTCATGCATACGTACGACCTACCGTCTCCATGAACGGTGCATTTCATTTCTTTTTATCTCCAAATGTTATGGAGTAGTATAAAATGAATATGTATGGGATATATATGATAGTTAAATCATTAATACTATTCTGGAGATGATTCACTTATAATTACATGGACAATCATTTTCAAACATGTCCATTTTTGACTCATGTACCAAACATCGACAAAAACGTCTGATATGAACTCACATTATTAACCAATTATTATAACATTATAATATGTGATATGAACTGAATAATAATATTTAAAATATTTCCTTAAGCAATTATAAATTGACCAAAGTTTATTATTCAGGAATATAAAGAAACGAACAAGACAAGTCAGACTTGGGTTAAGGGATCCTACCCCTCACTTTCTCTTTAAGTACACTCTTTTATGTCATTCCTTTTAAGCTCATATTTCTTATGATTGTGATGTTATTTTATATTAAACTTACTGTAATTTTATGTTAATATGATGAGAGACCCTATTTTCTCTCCAACAATACATTTTGGAAGTTTTGATTGGCACCGTTAGGCTGCCGAATTTTCGTAAGAGATCCAACCTCTCTCTTCCTTTTCAAGTTCTCTCTTTATGTAACTTCTTTGAAGCTCCTATTTGTTATGTTGGGGGATGTTATTTTATATTCCTATTTGTGTAAATTTTATTTTAATATGATGAGAGACCCTGTTTGATCTCATCAATCCATTTTTGGAAGTTTTAAGTGGCGCTGTTAGGCTGCCGAGTTTTCGTAAGGGATTTTTTATATCACTTTTGTTCCTATGAGATTTATGCTACATTTGCCACCATTTACATTGAGTGTTGTATGTAATTCCCTTTATTATACTCTTTGTGTAATATAATTTCATTTATGGGTATTTACATATTCATTGTATGACCCTTCTACAATGGGGTGTACGTTTTGAATGTTACCCAAATCGGTAAGGGGACCTTTCACCCTCCTCTTATTTAAAAAAAATTCTTTTATTATGTCTTTTAAATTACATCTTATTATGTTGGGATATGTTCTTATTCATCCTTATTTCTGTAAATTTAATGTTCAAGTGATGAGATACACTTTTTATCTCTCATCAACTCATTTTCTGAATTTTGAAGTGACGCCGTTAGGCTGTCGAATTTTTGCAAGGGAACTTCTTAACCCAATTTTGATTCTTTGGGATAAACTTTTACTCCTTGAATATGTCGTTCTATGAATATGTGTGAATAACCTCTGATTGTTTTACACTTAATATCCACTTATATTTGGTTTATTCGTTTGTCACACATAATTATGTAATTGATTTATCCTTAATCCAAGGATATCGTCTTTGTAAGGGACTTTGTCTCAATCTCCTTTCATTGAGGCATATTTTGTTTTATACACAACTTTCTTTTATACGGTGTATAAACCACTTTTACATTTAATTTTATTCAAAAGGAATCTTTTTATACGAAGCATTTTACTAAACGACAAAAATAAATGTTTCTTTTAACATACGCGGTGACAACGCCCTTTTTCGCTTCCGCGAGTATTATTTGGTCTTTGGATTCCTCAACAAGCCATAATGTTTTTTAAAATGAAATAAATACCGTATAATATTTTATGTATTTTGGTATTGAAAATTGTATTTATAATGTATTTGTTATATCAATATATTTAAGTGATATATTGTGATCAAAGTGTGGAAATGTTTTCTTTCCATTATATTTGTTTTATGTCTTATGATTTTATAATGGTACTTGGACATTTGATAGGTGGTTACGTGATAAACCCTATGACGGGTGGTTCCATGAATACCAGGATGGGTGGTTATGTTATAACCTCCAATGCATTGGGTACGGAAGTCGGCCTTATGGCTATTCCATTAAGTATGTGTAGAAGTAGACCATATGTTTATTCCATTTAAGTATGTTTATGTCCCAAGTTACCTTTATATGTTATGTGTTCATTATATGGGTTTTATGGTAATATTTTGGTTAAAAAAGGGTATGTAATGGTCTTTTATTCAGTGAATATTTTTAATAATTCATAAAGGTGTAAAGTATTACTTTGGTAAAGTACTCATGGTTTACTTATTGTTTTGAAAAACTAACAGTTTTCCTTCTTTGTGTATCCTTAACTGGGATTTTTTATGTTCATCCCAAGTTTTTGAAATGTTTTCCACAGGACTTAAAGAAGAATAGGGTCAATAATGGGATCAAGGAAAGGCATGCTATCTAAAACATAGAACTATACATGTTTCTTTTTAAGTGTTTTTTTTATTTTATAGAAACTTAGTATAAGTGTCTACTATGTAATCTTTTGAGATATAATAGTTATGACCTAATTTTCTAAAACTATAAACCTGAAAAGACCATCAATGTGAATAATTCATTTAATTCAATATTAAGTAAGGTTTAAGGCCAAGGCCTTATAGTTGGTATCAAAGGTCGGTTTAGATAACTTTAGAGGTTAGGGTATTCTCTAAGCATAAGTGACATTACCATAATGGTTAGGATTTCAGAAAGAGTCCTAGTTTTAGATAAAGTGAATGAGAAATTATATCATAGTGTTTATCTTCCTCATTAGTACATGATGGTTTTGTTGATATACTCACACTGACCTTTTTGGTTTTAGTAAATGGCTGGATCTAGCAGGCACCAAAGTAACAGTGGATGTGAAGGAAACTGTGACAGTTTTCTGAGCGAGCAACTGAATGATATGGGAGATGCAATGAAAACTCTTATGTTTATCCTCAACCAACTATCTGGAGTCATGATTGGCCATCTAAACCTTGGTGATTTCTATAAGGCATCATATATGTGAGAAAAAAATCCCTACGGAACTATAGGTGATAATCATAAAGGTAACTGTGTTCAAAAACCTATCTGTCAAAGATGTGGAAATAAACACCTAGGAAAATGTTTCAAAGGGACAGAAATATGCTATAGATGTGGAAATGAAGGTCATAAAGCAAGAACCTACCATGGAAAAAGGAAGCATCCAGTTGACTCGAGGAAAGGGAAAGAAGTTCATTCTGAGGGATCAATTGAATGTTTTAAATGTGGTGTGCATGGTAATTATGCAAACACAAGTCCTATGAGGAATATTCGGGAATGGGATCACCAAGATCGTAAAAATATTTGTTTACCAATACCTAATGTAATTCCGTTTGAGGATGAAGAAACTGACAATGACCAATCAAAGGTATGGATTATTTATTAACATGTGTTTTCCTATTTTCGAATTTTAGGATATGATTCATGATTTTGTTTGTAGGAAAGAAGTATTTCAAAATAAGTTGGAAAGGAATGGTTAATGGATCATGAAGAATGTTGAATGAGTAAGAAGCAAACATATAAGGGCTTCAAGAGTTATGGTGAAATTATTAAGAGTATTAAGTCTCTTTTGATGATGGGGTTACATTAGAAGACATTTTATAGTATGTATAACCCTGATGTTTGATATATGAAAATTTTATTCAAGGAATAGTTATCTGTTCTTTTGTGGACATAGTTATAAAGAACCATTTGGGTTTATATGATCCTTACTTTTGAGGTAATTACGGGTTACTATATGTTATTATGGAAAATGAAAGGCATGAGATAAAATTGAGGTTAAATTATGTTATGGTAATTTTTTATGATTTTTTCCTCTATTTAGGGAATTATTTGAGAATTATATAGTTTGGAAAAAGGACAACACGCAAACCGTTTGACAACCCATCACGTCGGACAAAGATATGGGAATCGAACCCACAACAAAAGTGCGACAGGTATTTATCGCCTACCACTGGACTACATGAAGTACCTGGTTAGTTTGACTAATTATCTTTAGTTAGATGATTTTATGAATTAATAGTATGTTGATTTTGGGTTATCTATATAAATTATTAACCTATCATGGAGGATATGTGATTAGGTTAATTACTTTTCAATACGAGACATTAAGGGCAACTGATGTTGTTTGGAGATAAATGTTACGATTTAACTTGGAAGACTATGTGATTAAATCCTTAAAATATTTGGGTTTCAATCTTAGTTTGGTTTACTTTTGGTCTTCGTTGAACTTTGGGTCTTGTTGGAAAAAATTTGGAGATTAAGAATAGATTTACTTTTTATAAAGGATTACCCATTATGGGTATTATCTGATCTCATACTAACCGTTTTGGTTTTAGTTTTGGTTAAGGTCTAAAGACAGGGGAAGTATATAGTTCTCTTTTATAGATTAGGTGATTCTCTAGAAGTTTATTATGATACTCTTAATGTGAACAAGTCTTCCTAAATACTCATAATTTGGGGAAAGTATGAGTTTGTGTAAGAAATCTAGTAAAAGTTGAAAGTCAACATGACAAGTTCGTATGTTTCATTAAGATGAAAAATAAATTCCTCAATGAAAGGTAACTTAAATAAAAAATGTTGTCTATTAACTTTTACTACCGGGTAATCGAATACCGTTTAACCCAACACAAGTTTGTGATTTTCTTGTGGTTAAATTTATCTTAAACATGTTTTCTATCACACTCCCTCAGAACATGACCCTTTGATTTTTCTTCCATATCCATGTTTTTTTACATGGAATCCTAGTATGGGTTAACTCAGGTGACCTCTATACTTCTATTTCTTTCTTTTAAAGTGATTGTTTTACCGACTATTGTTCAGATGTGGGATGTTCAATGATGTTTTCGAGACCAATTTTAAAAATTGCGAGGATGGAATTCCAAAAAGGGAGGAAGGATGTAACACCCCAGGTAAATAAAAAATATTACATTTTTATATTTATCCTTATTTGTGAATAAAATTTTAATATTAATTTAAAGGTAACGCTATGCTCGATGGATTACCCAATACACAACAACGAGTTCCTTTGAAATATTACGTTGCAATCTAATAATAAAATAATACTATTTTAAATGGTAGTTAACGCCTAGCCATTGTAATGGCGGGAAAGAATGGAACTAACTACAAAATGATTATATATGTTTTCCAAATATTTTTACTTTTATCCAATAAATGTTAGAGGCCTAAAATGAAAATGAATCCAATTTTAAGCATAAATCTTCTAATATTCCTTAAAAGGTCGATTAACCGCCTTTTGATGGAGAACCCTCTTTAAATATAATTTTGACAATTTTATATGTTGTATTTGACAAAATAAAATCCTTCTTTAGAATCTGGACATCAAAATTTACTTTGTGTAAATTTTTGTTATTTTTCCGATAAAGATCATTTTTAGTGAAAAGGTTGCATTTTAATTCAAAACCTTTTTTAATATGATTTATTTATATGGATAGATTATATTTTTAATTTATATTAAAGTGTATTTAGAATATATTTTTACCATTTAATCCAATGGTGGTCATTGGAATTAATTTCACTTTTAAATTGGACTCAAACTAGTGTTAATCTTTTAATAGATATTGTTTCTTAAAAACACTCTATTTGTTTTGAAAGCGGGAATTAATTATTAAATTAATTAATGAAACTTATATGTTTTTAATTTTGTAAAATATACATCATTTTTTAATTCTTAATATCAAATATTTCTTGGGGTGAAATTTTGGTATTTTTTTGAAAAACATCAATTTTTGATGAATAGTGAAACCACTAAGTGGTAGTTAAAGAAACTGATTTTGCGTTTAAATGAAACTTTTCCACTTATGTGATTTGATTTTCAAAAATATGACATACATGGTTTTCATTAAGATGTAAAATGTGGCTCAATGGGATTAAAATAATTTTTTGGTGAATAGTAACTTTTAAGTTTTATAAATCGCGATTAAAGGTAATTAGTGTAATTTAAGGTAAAAATAATGTTTTAATAATATGAAATGACCTTGACACATGTCCTAACCTTATTGGATGAGTCATGGCCGACCAAGACAACCCATGGTTCAACTTGGAGACCCCATGGAGCCAGTTTGGTTGGAAAATGACATTAATAAATTTTTATTTAATGTTAAAATTAAAATGTCACAAACATGTATTGTTTTACTAAAATAATTTTTACATGGGGTTATAAAAGTCATATTTTTGACTATAAATATTAATTAGAAATATTAAACGATTTCCTACATCATTATATTTGTTTTATAATTATAAGACATTAAATAAATTAAATTATTTATGACACCATGATGATGCAGCGATTACCTCATTATTTAACGATTTAGATAAAATGAAAAGATAATGTAAAATCTAAGACCTAATTTGTCAAAAACTTATTGTATGGGTGTATTTATAACTCCTATCACCTTATTCTTGAAATATATAATTTTGGGACCTTTAAAATCCGAAAATAATTTTATAATAAAGAAAAAGTTTATAACTTTCCAAGAGTGCCCCTCCTCTACTCTTATAAAAGGCCCCCACCTATACCACCATAACCACACCTCTCAAGCCTTTTGTTAGGCCAAAACCGGACCATTTAATCTCTCCACATCCCTCTCTTCCTCATTGAATTCTCACCTTTGGGAAGAATCCTTTCTAAGAAATCCTTTGAGCTCAAATCAAGAAGAGTAACTCGATTTAAAGGTAATGTCTTCCATTGTGTTCTTTTGTTTTATTTTGCTTCTCCAACCCTCTAACCACTTTTTATTAATTTATTTTGTAAAAAACAGTATATTAAATATAATATGATGTTTTTATGTTATGGATTCGAGCTAAACTTACACACACCTTCGTCTAACGGTTAAAGAACATACTGTTTCTGTGGATGACGAATTTCTGCCTCACGAAATGATGATTGTTCAATCTTCTCTTAACACCTTTCATGGTGGCCATTATGATGTCACTATATTTTATATATGATATATATGGTATTTATTTTTTCTATATTCTTCTGAATTTTATATTTAAAACATGCCTTTATGCTTTTCATGTTGTGCAAATGCGATAATTTCATACGAGGAAGTGTGGACTACCACCCCCTCAAGTGATGTGACTCATTCATGCAATACATGGAATGTATAAAGAATGAAATCAATGAACATATGTGACATATATAACATATATATTATAATGTAATTATAATATATATATCTCTCAATTTTTTTAATTCTATTAATATGACAATGAAATTAAAGTAGCGTTCATCGTACGTACGACCTACCGTCTCCATGAACGATGCATTTCATTTATTTTTATCTCCAAATGTTATGGATTAGTATAAAATGAATATTTACTGGATATATATGATATTTAAATCATTAATACTATTCTGGAGATGATTTAATTATAACTACATGGACAATCATTTTCAAACAAGTTCATTTTGGACTCATGTACCAAACATCGACAAAAACGTCTGATATGAACTCACATTATTAACCAATTATTATAACATTATAATATGTGATATGAACTGAATAATAATATTTAAAAGAGGTCCTTAAGAAAATTATAAATTGACAACGTTTATTATTCAGGATTATAAAGAAACGAACAAGACAACTCAGACTTGAGGTAAGGGATCCTACCCTTCTCTTTCTCTATAAGTACACTCTTTTATGTCATTCATTTTAAGCTAATATTCCTTATGATTGGGATGTTATTTAATATTACTCTTACTATAATTTTTATGTTCATATGATGAGAGACCCTATTTTCTCTCCAACAATCCATTTTGGAAGTTTTGAGTGGCGCCGTTAGGCTGCCGAATTTCCGTAAGAGATCCAACCTCTCTCTTCGTTTTTAAGTGCTCTCCTTTATGTCACTTCTTTTAAGATCCTATTTGTTATGTTGGGGGATGTTATTTTATATTACATATTCTTCAAATTTTATTTTAATATTATTAGAGACCCAATTTGATCTCATCAATCCATTTTTAGAAGTTTTAAGTGGCCCCGTTAGGCTGCCGAGTTTTCATAAGGGATTTTTCATCTCACTTTTGTTCCCGTGAGATTTATGCTACATTTGCCACCATTTCCTTTGAGTGGTGTATGTAATGACCATTATTATACTCTTTGTGTAATATAATTTCATTTATGGTTATTTACATGTTAATTGTATGACCCTTCTTCAATGGGGTGTACGTTTCGAATGTTACCCAAATCGGTAAGGGGACCTTTCACCCTCTTCTTTAAAAAGACATCTTTTGTTATGTCTTTTAAAATACATATTATTATGTTGGGATATGTTATTATGCATCCTTATTGCTTTAAATTTAATGTTCAAGTTATTATATACCCTTTTTACCTCTCATCAACTCATTTTATGAATTTTGAAGTGACGCAGTTAGGGTGTCGAATGTTTGCAAGGAAACTTCTTAACCCAATTTTGATTCTTTGTGATAAACTTGTACCCCTTGAATATGTCGTTCTATGAATATGTGTGAATAACATCTGATTGTTTTACACTTAATATCCACTTATATTTGGTGTATTCGTTTGTCACACGTAATTATGTAATTGATTTATCCTTAATCCAAGGATACCGTCTTTGTAAGGGACTTCGTCTCAATCTCCTTTAATTTAGGCATATTTTGTTTTATACACAACTTTCTTTTATACGGTGTATAAATTCCTTTTACTTTTAATTTTATTCAAAATGGATATTTTTATATGAATCGTTTTACTAAACGACAAAAATGAATGTTTCTTTTAACGTACGCGGTGACAACGACCGTTTCCACCGCCGCAAGTATTATTTGGTATTTGGCTTCCTCAACAAGCTGTAATGTTTTTTAAAATGAAATAAATACCATATATTATTTTATGTATTTTGGTATTGAAAATGGTTTTTATAATGGATTTTTTATGTCAATATATTTATGTGATATATTGTGATCAATGTGTGGAAATGTTTTCTTTCCATTATATTTGTTTTATGTTTTATGATTTTATAATGGTACTTGGACATTTGACGGGTGGTTACATGATAAACCATATGACGAGTGGTGCCGTGAATACCAGGACAGGTGGTTTCATTATAACCTCCAATGCATTGGGTATGGAAGTCGGCCGTATGGCTATTCCATTAAGTATGTGTGGAAGTCGACCATATGGTTATTCCATTTAAGTATGTTTATATCCCAAGTTACCTTTATATGTTATGTGTTCTTTATATGGGTTTTATGGTAATATTTTGGTTACAAAAGGGTAAGTAATGGTCTTTTATTCAGTGAAGAGTTTTACTACTTCATAAAGGCGAAAAGTATTACTTTGGTAAAGTATTCATGGTTTACTTATTGTTTTGAAAAAATAACAGTTTTCCTTATTTGTGTATCCTTTATAGGGATTTTTTATGCTCATCCCATGTTTTTGAAATGTTTTCCACTGGACTTAAAGATGAATAGGGTCACGAATGGGATCAAGGAAAGACATGCTATCTAAAACATGGAACTAGACATGTTTCTTTTTAAGTGTTTTTTTATTTTATGGAAACTTAGTAGAAGTGTCTACTATGTAATCTTTTGAGATGTAATAGTTATGACCTAATTATCTAAAACTCTAAACCTAAAAAGATCCTCAATGTGAATTATTCATTTAATTAAATATTAAGTAAGGTTTAAGGTCAGGGCCTTATAGATGGTATCAAAGGTCTATTTATATAACTTTAGAGGTTAGGGTTTTCTCTAAGCATAAGTGACATTACCATAATGGTTAGGATTTCATAAAGAATCCTAGTTTTAGATAAAGTGAATGAGCAAGTATATCGTACTGTTTATCTTCCACATTAGTACTTGATGGTTTTGTGGATATACTCACACTGACCTTTTTGGTTTTAGTAAATGGCTGGATCTAGCAGGAACCAAAGTAACAGTGGATGTGAAGGAAATTGTTACTGTTTTATGAGCGAGCAACTCAATGATATGGGAGCTGCAATGAGAACCCTTGTGTTTATCCTTAACCAACTATCTGGAGTCATGATTGACCACCTAAACCTTGGTGATTTCTATAAGGCATCATATATGCGAGAAACAAATCCCTACGGAACTACTGTTAATAATCATAAAGGTAAGTGTGTTCAAAAAACTATGTGTCAAAGATGTGGAAAGAAACACCTAGGAAAATGTTTCAAAGGGTTAGAAATATTCTATAGATGTGGAAATGAATGTCATAAAGAAATAACCTCCCATGGAAAAGGAAGCATCCATTTGACTTGGGGAAGGGGAAAGAAGTTCATTCTGAAGGATCAATTGAATGTTTTAAATGTGGTGTGCATGGTCATTATGAAAACACATGTCCAATGAAAAAGTTTCGAGAATGGGATCACCAAGATCGTACATATATTTGTTTACCAATACCTAATTCCATTCCGATTGTGGATCAAGAAACTAACAATGGCCAATCAAAGGTATGGATTATTTCTTAACATTTTTTTTCCAATTTTGGAATTTTAGGATATGATTCATGATTTTGTTTGTAGGAAAGAAGTATTTCAGAATAAGTTGGAAAGGAATGGTTAATGGATCATGAAGAATGTTGAATGAGTAAGAAGCCAACATATAAGGGATTCAAGAGTTATGGTGAAATTATTAAGAGTATTAAGTCTCTTTTGATGACGGGGTTACATTAGAAGACTTTTTATAGTATATGTAACCCTGATGTTTGATATATGATTTTTTTTTCAAGTAATAGTTATCTGTTCTTTTGTGGACATAGTTGTAAAGAACTATTTGGGTTTATATGATCCTTACTTTTGAGGTAATTATGGGTTACTATATGTTATGATGGAAAATGAAAGGCATGAGATAAAATTGAGGTTAAATTATGTTATGGTTATTTTTGATGATTTTTTTTCTATTTTTGGGGAATTATTTGAGAATTATATAGTTTGGAAAAAGGACAGCACGCAGGCTATGTAACAACCCGTCGCGTCGGACAAAGCTGCGGGAATCAAACCCACAACCAAAGTGCGACCGGTATTTATCGCCTACCACTGTACTACGTGAATTCCCTGGTTAGTTTGACTAATTCTCTTTAGTTAGAGGATTTTATGAATTATGAGTAAGTTGATTTTGGGTTATCTATTGAAATTACTAACCTATCATGGAGGATATGTGATTAGGTTAATTACATTTCAAGCTGAGACTTTAAGAGCAACTGATGTTTTTTGGAGATAAAAGTTACGATTTAACTTGGAAGACTATGTGATTAAATCCTTCAAATATTTGGGTTTCAATCTTAGTTTGGTTTACTTTTGGTCTTCGTTGAACTTTGGGTCTTGTTGGAAAAAATTTCGAGATTAAGAATAGATTTCCTTTTTATAAAGGATTATCCTTTTTGGGTATTATCTGATCTCATACTAACCGTTTTGGTTTTTTTTTGGTTAAGTTCTAAAGACATGGGAAGTATATAGTTATATTTTTTGGATTAGGTGATTCTCTAGAAGTTTATTATAGTACTCTTAATGTGAACAAGTCTTCCTAAATACTCATCATATGGGGAAAGTATGAGTTTGTGTAAGAAATCTAGTAAAAGTTAAAAGTATACTGGATAAGTAAGTATGTTTTCTTAAGATCAAAAATAAATTCCTCAATGAAAAGTAACTTAATGAAAAAATGTTTTCTATTAACTTTTCCAACTGGGGAATCAAATACTATTTAACCCACCACAAGTTTGTGATTTTCTTGTGGTTACCTTTCTCCTAAACATGTTTTCTATCACACTCCCTCAAAACATGACCCTTTGCTTTTTCTTCCATATCCTTGTTTTCCTACATGGAATCCTAGTTTGGGTTAACTCGGGTGACCTCTGTACTTTTCTTTCTTTATTTTAATGTGATTGTTTTACCGACTCTTGTTCCGATGTGGGACGTTCAATGATGTTTCCAAGACCAATTTTAAAAATTGCGAGGACGCAATTCCCAAAAGGGGGGAAGGATGTAACACCCCAGGTAAATAAAGAATATTAAATTTTTGTATTTATCCCTATTTTTGAATAAAATTTTAATATTAATTTAAAGGGAACACTATGATCGATGGCTTACCCAATACGTAACAACGAGTTCCTTTGAAATATTACGTTGCACTCTAATAATAAAATAATATTATTTTAAATGGTAGTTAATGCCTAGCCATTGTAATGGCGGGAAAGAAAATAACTAACTACAAAATGATTATATATTTTTGTCAAATATTTTTACTTTTATCCAATAAATGTTAGAGGCGTAAAATGAAAATGAATCCAATTTTAATCATAAATCTTATAATATTATTTAAAAGGTCAATTAATCGCCTTTTGATGGAGAAACCTTTTTAAATATACTTTTTACAATTTTATATTTTTTATTTGACAAAATAAAATCCTTCTATAGAATCTGTACATCAAAATTTACTATGTGTAAAATTTTGTTATTTTTCCGATAAAGATCATTTTTAGTGAAAAGGTTGCATTTTAATTAAAAACCTATTTTTAATCTGATTTATTTATATGGATTGATTATATTTTTAATTTAGATTAAAGTGTATTTAGAATATATTTTTACCATTTAATCCATTGGTGGTCGTTGGAATTAATTTCACTTTGAAATTGGACATAAACTAGTGTTAATCTTTTAATAGATATTGTTTCTTAAAAACACGCTATTTGTTTTGACAGCGGGAATTAATTATTAAATTAATTAATTAAACTTATATGTTTTGAAATTTGTAAAATAGACATCATTTTTGAATTCGGAATATCAAATATTGCTTAGGGTGAATTTTTGGTATTTTTCTGAAAAACTTCAATTTTTGAGGAATAGTGAAACCACTAAGTGGTAGTTAAAGAAACTGGTTTTTCATTTAAATGAAACTTTGCCACTTCTATGATTTGATTTTCAAAAATTCGACGTACATGGTTGTCATTAAGAAGTAAAATGTGGTTCAATCTGATTAAAATAATTTTTTTGGTGAATAGTAACTTTTAAGTTTTATTAATCTCGATTAAAGGTAATTAGTGTAATTTAAGGTAAAAATAATGTTTTAATAATATGAAATGACCTAAACACATGTACTAACCTTATTTTATGAGTCATTTTCTACCAATAAAATCCATGGGTCAACTTGGGGACCCCATGGAGCCACTTTGGTTGGAAAATGACATTAACAACTTTTTATTTAATGTTAAAATTAAAATGTCACAAACAAGTATTGTTTTATTAAAACAATTTTTACATGGGGTTATACAAGTCATATTTTTGACTATAAGTATTCATTATAAAGCTAAAAAGGTTTCCTACATAATGATATTTTTTTATAATTTTTAGACATTAAATAAATTAAAGTATTTATGTCACCATGATGATGCTGCAATTACCTCATTATTTAACGATTTAAATAAAATGAAAAGATAATGTAAAATCTATGACCTACACTTGTCAAAAACCTATTGTATGGGTGTATTTTGAACTCCTATAACCTTATCCTCGAAATATACAATTTTGGGACCTTTAAAATCCTAAAATCATTTTATAATAAAGTAAAAGTTTATAACTTTCTAAGAGTGCCCCTCCTCTCCTCTTATAAAAGGCCCCCACCTCTACAACCATACCCACACCTCTTGTGCCTTTGGCTCGGCCAATCCCTACCCATTTCATCTCTACACATCCCCATCTTAATCATTGAAGCCTCACTGTTGGGCAGAATCCTTTCCAAGGAAGCCTTTGAGCTCAAATCATGAAGAGTTACCCGATTTAAAGGTAATGTCTTCCCTTGTGTTCTTTTGTTTTATTTTGCTTCTCCAACACTATAAACTCTTTTTATTACTTTCTTTTGTAACAAAAACAGTATCTTCAATATACTAGGATGTTTTTATGTTAAGTATTAGAGCTACATTTACACACACCTTTGTCTAATGGTTAAAGAACATACTGTTTCTGTGGATGGCGAATTTCTGCCTCACGAAACAATGATTGTTCAATCTTCTCTTAAAACCTTTCATGGTGTCCATTATGATGTCACTATATTTTATATATGATATATATGGTATTTATGTTTTCTATATTCTTCTGAATTTTGTATTTAAAACATTCCTTTATGCTTTTCATGTTGTGAAAATGCGATAGTTTCATACGAGGAAGTGTGGACTACCGCCCCCTCAAGTGATGTGACTCGTTCGTGAAATAAATGGAATGTATAAAGAATGAAATTAATGAACATATGTCACCTATATAACATATATATTATACTGGAATTATAATATATATATCTCTCAATTATCTTTAATTCCATTAATATGACAAAGAAATGAAAGTAGCGTTCATGCATACGTACGACCTACCGTCTCCATGAACGGTGCATTTCATTTATTTTTATCTACAAATGTTATAGAGTAGTATAAAATGAATATGTACTGGATATATATGATATTTAAATCATTAATAATATTCTAGAGATGATTTACTTATAACTACATGGAAAATCATTTTCAAACAAGTTCATTTTTGACTCATGTACCAATCATCGACAAAAACGTCTGATATGAACTCACATTATTGAATAATTATTATAACATTATAATATGTGATATTAACTGAATAATAATATTTAAAATAGGTATTTATGTAATCATAAATTGAAAAATGTTTATTATTCAGGAATATAAAGAAACGAACAAGACAAGTCAGACTTGTGGTAAGGGATCCTACCCCTCTCTTTCTATTTAAGTACACTCTTTTATGTCATTCATTTTAAGCTCATATTTCTTATTATTGGGATGTTATTTTATATTACTCTTACTGTAATTTTTATGTTCATATGATGAGAGACCCTATTTTATCTCCAATAATCCATTTTGGATGTTTTTAGTGGCGCCGTTAGGCTGCCGAATTCTCATAAGAGATCCAACCTCTCTCTTACTTTTTAATTGCTCTCCTTTATGTCACTTATTTTAAGCTCCTATTTTTTATGTTGGGGGATGATATTTTATATTCCTATTTCTGTAAATTTTATTTTAATATGATGAGATACCTTATTTGATCTCATCAATCCATTTTTGGAAGTTGTAAGTGGCGCCGTTATTCTGCCGAGTTTTCGTAAGAGATTTATCATCTCACTTTTGTTCCCGTGAGATTTATGCTACATTTTCCACCATTTCCATTGAGTGGTGTATTTACTGACCATTATTATACTCTTTGTGTAATATAATTTCATTTATGGGTATTTACATATTCATTGTATGACCCTTCTTCAATGGGGTGTACATTTCGAATGTTACCCAAATCGGTAAGGGGACCTTTCACCGTCCTCTTCTTTAAAAAGACTTCTTTTGTTATGTCTTTTAAATTACATATTATTATGTTGGGATATGTTATTATGCATCCTTATTGCTGTAAATTTAATGTTCAAGTGATGATATTCCCTTTTTATCTCTAATCAACTCATTTTCTGAATTTTGAAGTGACGCCGTTAGGCTGTCGAATTTTTTCAAGGGAACTTCTTAGCCCAATTTTGATTCTTTGGGATAAACTTGTACACCTTGAATATGTCGTTTTATGAATATTTGTGAATAACCTCTTATTTTTTTACACTTAATATCCACTTATATTTCGTGTATTCATTTGTCACACATAATTATGTAATTGATTTATCCTTAATCCAAGGATACCGTCTTTGTAAGGGACTTCATATCAATCTCCTTTCATTGAGGACTATTTTGTTTTATACAAAACTTTCTTTTATACGGTGTATAAACCCCATTTACTTTTAATTTTATTCAAAATGGAATCTCTTTATACAAAGTGTTTTACTAAATGACAAAAAGGAATGTTTCTTTTAGCGTACTCGGTGATAATGACCTTTTCCGCCGCCCCGAGTATTATTTGGTCTTTGGCTTCCTCAACAAGCTGTAATGTTTTTTAAAATGAAATAAATACCATATAATCTTTTATGTATTTTGGTATTGAAAATGGTTTTTATAATGGATTTGTTATGTCAATATATTAAAATGATATATCGTGATCAAAGTGTGGAAATGTGTTCTTTCGATTATATTTTTTTATGTCTTATGATTTTATAATGGTACTTGGGCATTTGATGGGTGGTTATGTGATAAACCATATGACGGGTGGTGCCATGAATACTAAGACGGGAGGTTACATTATAACCTCCAATGCATTGGGGGTGGAAGTCAGCCGTATGGCTATTCCATTAAGTATGTGTGGAAGTCGACCGTATGGTTATTCCATTTAAGTATGTTTATGTCCCAAGTTACCTTTATATGTTATGTGTAATTTATATGGGTTTTCTGGTAATCTTTTGGTTACAAAATGGTATGTAATGGTCTTTTATTCAGGTAAGAGTTTTACTACTTCATAAAGGTGAAAAGTATGACTTTGGTAAAGTATTCATGGTTTACTTATTGTTTTAAAAAACTAACAGTTTTCCTTCATTGTGTATCCTTTACTAGGCTTTTTTATGCTCATCCCACGTTTTTGAAATGTTTTCCACAGGACTTAATGATGAATAGGGTCAAGAATGGGATCAAGGAAAGACATGCTATCTAAAACATGGAACTAGAGATGTTTCTTTTTAAGTGTTTTTTTTATTTTATGGAATCTTAGTAGAAGTGACTACTATGTAATCTTTGGAGATGTAATAGTTATGACATAATTATATAAAACTCTAAATCTGAAAAGATCCTAAATGTGAATTATTCATTTAATTCAATATTAAGTAAGGTTAAAGGCCGGGGCCTTATATTAGTAATCATGGTCCAGTTGCGTCTGGGCCTGCTCCAACCCGACCAACCCTGACCAAGGCTCCCACTTGCCTCGAATTGATTTGACTGACCAGGCATAACCCGTGTTTCATCTGTGTTGGTCAAGACTTATCTGGCCAGTGCGATAGGCCCATGGGGCCTCACTGGACTAGGCTCGGTTTGGTAGAGGGTCCAGCATGTTGGGTCGCTCGACGACCCAACCACATTCGACCCAAAACGAAGTGGTGAGTCCCGCTTGTTGGGAATTTTTTGGGACCACTTGGGCAACACACGACGTTCTCGACCTGCCTAGGGATCGCCCTACCTAGACCAAACAAGGCAGGAGGCCATGTCCCCCTCCTTCCCCAAGGTTCATCGTGGGGCCGACTCCTCCAGCTCAGACGCACGACGCATCTGGGGTTCCCCCTTGTGGTCAGGGGACCACATGCCCCAAAAACCATTGCTCGTGGATTTGGACCACTCCACCAACCTGGTGGAGATTTAGGGATGGTTTAATATCACTCAAAATAATTAAATCCCGATACAAAATTCCCTTGAGAAAAATCACAATCTCGCAATGATGAGCGATCAACGGGTAAACTTGTTCATGGGTAAACCTGCATTCATCATTTAAAAATAATGAATGGGGAAAACATAAAATAAATAAAACACCTAACTCGATTGAAATTCATTGCTGGAGCGTTCTGCCTACATGGATTTTGGTTCTGATCGAAGCCGTCAACATTAGTCGCTCACCGGTATCGTTCTTCGTTGATGATGTTAGAGGTTCACCGATATTCAACGTTTGTCATTGGAGAAATTTCACGGTGTATGTTCTCTAGGGAATTTCCATGGTTTATTTTTTATTTCAATAATGTGTTAACCTATAAAAAAGAAGACATGACACAAAATTTCTATTACATTTCATCTTTTCTTCATTACTTATTTCATTTTCGAAACAACGTATCTATTACGCCCCATTTAATGTTTCATTACACTACACTATTACGAGCCATTAATGATCTTCATTTAATGCACCTCATCGCATCACCACAACACTATTTTCCTCTCAACCAGTTGTTTCGAAAAACAATATAAAATATCTTTTAAGTTATTTTATTTATTTATGGAAAGCCTGAAAAATAACTTTTCCATTCGACTGTTCTCTGTAGATGATAGTTCAATTCTAGGAAAATCCCAACAATCTGAGTTCAACAGTGCCCTCAGATTTTCGATCGAAGCACTAGTTCAATTTATATGGAAATTATGGGACTTTAAAATTTAGGGTTATAAAAGATTTAATAATTTTTCATGTTGAATAATTATAATATTGGATAATAGTTTCATCACTTAAAGTTATTGGCAGATAGTTTCATCAATTAAATAATGTTTTCATACTAGTGTTGAACACTTTTTTGTGAAAAATGAAATTTTCAGGCCAGTATAATAATAATAATTATGATAGTGTTTGTAAATTTCTTTTAATGAATATAATATTTCGTGATTACATATCATTTTAGTAATAATTATAATAATTCAACTTATAATTTAACAATATTTCATGTTAAAAATGATTGAAATATTAAATTTTATACTGTAACAACAATGTTTTAGTGTTATAAAAAAATAATGTTACAAGCTCAAAAATTATAATTTTCAAAATTATCACATTATTGAATTTTATAATAATGAATGTATCATGGGTGACCTCTTGGGAAGTTCATGTGTCTCACCCTTTTCTATTTTTCAATGGTTATTTTCCAAAAAAATATATTTTAAACAACAAAAGATCACATTACCATACAATAATAATAATTATGATATTGTACATAATCATTTTAAATGAATAACATATTTCTTGTTCATAAATAATTTTTTTAAATAATAATAAAATTTCATGTTATAATGTTACTATATTTCATGTTTAAAATATTTATAATATTTCTTGATGTTTTGTAACAACTAGAGTTTAGGTTTATAAAAGGAAAAAAAATCATGTTGAATAATTATAATATTGGATTATCGATTCATCAGAAAAAGTTATTATGATTGAAAAAAAATCAAAAATCAAAATATATATAATCAGAATCATTAATAGTTATTTAAAATATTTAAAAAGAATGTATTTTTATTCCTTGGTGTGATCACACCAACATTTATACACCAGATCCCATTAAAACACTACAATCAAGAATTATAGGGAGATTTGTACTAGGATGGGTGATATCCTGTGAAATTCATCTATTGTACTTTTTTTGTGTACATTGCATATTTTGTTCCTCCATAATAACCATTATTATGATATTCTACGTAATTTTTTTTACTTAATACAATATTTTGTGATTAAATCATATATTATCAATAATTATATCATTTCATGTTATAGTTTAACAAAATTTCATGTTAACAATGATTTTAGAATTCCATGATGTATTGTGACAACTGTGATTTAGTGTTATAGAAAAAAAGTAAATTTTCACATTCAATATTTATAATATTTCAATATAAAAACTTTATCGAATTTTATAATTATAAATATTCATTGGGTGTGTGGTTCTTTGAAATATTTCCAGTGATGATGTGTGGGTCTTCAGGGTTTTAGGATTTCTGGTGTTGCATTTTTGTACCACAAAGTTGGTTTGGTTGTGCTCTTTGTACGATATGTATGTTTTGTTTTTCTATTTTTATATTTTCATAAATAATTTTTCAAAACCGAGTTTTATTGAGTCTTGAACATTCAAAGTATAAATGTTGCAAGGGTGTCCTCCTTGAATGTCCTCATGTTTTAACCTTTTCTTTTTTCTCATAATATTTTAAAAAAATTACATTTTTAAAAACAACATATCGTATTTTAGTTTAACTCTAATAATTATGAAATCATACGTGAACTTTTTAAACTTATATAATATTTCATGTTTACATAGTATTTTTTTAATAATTATTATATTATATTTAATAATGTTATGATATATCAATGTTAATGATAATTATAATATTTCATAGATTATTCTAACAATTATGGTTTAGGTATATAATAGAAATAATTGTTTTTAATTGTGAATAATTATAATATTGGAAGATAGTTTCATTATCCCAAGTTAATTTTTTACAAAAATTAAATAGAATTATATAGAAGCTGTATCATTGATTGTTCTTTAAATTTTTTTAAGAGAATATACGTTTATTTATGGTTGCGATCAAAATGGAATCAACGCACAATATTCCATTTAAAATCTATTGTGAAGTGTGCTAGAGTGAGATCAGTACTAGCAGGCTCGGGTGAGAGTATTACTAGGATGGGTGACCACTTGGGAACTACTACCGTGGCACCCTTTTTTGTACATATCAAATTTCATGCTAGTATAATAGGGATTATTATGATATTGTACGTAACCTTTTTTTACTAAATATAATATTTCCTGATTACATAGAATATTAAAAATACTGATAATATTTCATGTTATAATGTAATAATATTTTATAACAAAAATTATTAACATATTTCTTGTAATATTCTAACAACTACATTTTAGTGTTATAAAAATAATAATTTTTCATGTTCAATAATTATTAATTTTTAAGATAATCAAATTTTGAAATTTATTAATAACGAATGTTTCCTAGGTGACCTCCTAGGAAGTTATTGTATTTCACCCTTTTAAATTTTTTTCATTTTATTATCCAAAAAAATAAATTATAAATAACAAAGAATCGAACTTTAGTATAACAATAATAATTATGATATTGTACCCAATATTTTTATATGAATATAATATTTCATGTGTACATAAATTTTATAAATAATTAAAATATTTCATTTTAGAGTGTTACCACATTTCATGTTAACAATAATTATAATATTTCATGATGTTTTTTAACAACTACGGTTTAGTGTTATAATAGAAATAGTAATTTTTATTGTTGAATAATTGTAATATTGTATTATAGTTTCATGAGTTAAAAGTATTTTTTTCATCTATTCAATTGAATAATATAGTACATGAATCATTGATAGTTCATTTAGATATTAAAAAAGAATGCTTTTTTTGTTGTTGGGTGTGATCACAACAAATATTAATGCACAAGAACCCATTAGAACTATGCAGTTAAGCGTGCATGGAATACAGTGGTACTAGGATGGGTGACATCGTAATAAGTAGTCGTTTTGCACCAATTTGTGTGTGCATTTCACATTTACATCCAGCATAATAACAATTATTATAATTTTGAACAAAAATAATAATCAATGTAATATTTCACAATTAAATAGCATTTTAGAAACATTGATAATATTTCATGTTATAATGTAGCAATATTTTATGTTAAAAATTATTAAAATATTACATGTTATGTTGTAACAACTAATATTTACTGTTATAAAAACATAGATCATGTTAAATACTTATAATTTATCAAGTTAATCACAGTACAAAATTTAATAGTAATAAATTTTTCATGGGTGACCTCATTGTATGTGCATTTGTTTCACACTTTTCTCCTTTTCTCATTGTATATCCAAAAAATTAACTTTCAAATAAAAAAATGGCTGCATTTCAGTATAATAATAATAATTACGATATTGTATGTAAACATTTTATATGAACATAATATTTCATATTTACATTGAAATTTTATATTAATTATAATATTGGATGTCATAATATTTCCATATTTCACGTTGACATGAATTATAAAATTTCATGAAGTATTGTAACTATTAGGGTTTTGGTTTACAATAAAAATAATAATATTTCATTTTGAATAATTATAATATTATAATATAGTTTCATTATTAAAAGTAATTTTTATAGCAATTAAATATTAATATATAGTATTATAATCATTAATAGTTCAATCAAATATTTTAAAAGAATGTGTTTGTACTTTTCGCATATTATAACACCAGTATTAATACACTAGATCCCATTAGATCATTTAGTTATATGATTATCGGCAAGTGTAGTACTAGGACATGTGAACTTTTGAGAAGTACTTGAGTTGCAACTTTTTTGTATACTTTTCAAATTTTTAGCAATTATAAAAATGATTATTATGATATGGTACATAATATTTTTTACTTAATATAATATACTTAATTACATATAATTTTAGTAATAATAATAATATCACATGTTATAATGTAATAATATTCCGGTTATCAATTAACATATGTAATGTTATATTTTCATGATTATTGTACAGTGTTTTAACAAAAAATAATAATTTTTTATGTTCAATAATAATAAAATTTCATGATAATCACATTATCAAATTTTATAGTAATGAATGTTTCATGGGTGACCTCCTAAGATGTTCTTGTGTTTCACCCTTTACTATTATTCTCATTGTATTTCCCCAAAATAATTTAAATTTTAAATAACAAAGTATTGATTACTAGTATAAAAAAAATAATTATGATATTGTACATAAAATTTTTAAATGAATATAATATTTCATGATTATATATAATGTTTTTAATAATTATAATATTTCTTGTCATAATGATATCTAATATCATGTTTACTATAATTATAATATTTCATGACATATTGTAACAACTACGGTTTAGGGTTTTAAAAGAAATAATACATTTTCATGTTGAGTAATTTTAATATTGTATGATAGTTTCAGAAGCTAAAGTATATTTTTACAGAAATTAAATATAAATATATAGTCTCAAAATCGTTGATAGTTAATTCAAATAATTAAAAATAATGTTTTTTGTAGTATTATGTGGGATGACACCACCATTAATGATTAATATCTAATTAGGACTCTATTGTTAAGCATTAATGGGAGAGTGTAGTACTAGGATGGGTGACAATACCACAAAAACTTGTTTTTGATGTCCCACCCTTTAAATATGTTAAAAACAATTGCTGATAAAGGGGTTAATTTTATTAGCGCTAAAAAAGAACTCATAAGGGTTACTTTTTACATTACTAAAAAACCACTGTTTAAATTACCACTTTATCAGTTCTTTTTTAGATGTGATAAAAGTAGCCCCATTATAAGTGAACTTTTTAGCATTGTTAATGGGTCCCCCATTATCTGCATTTTTTTATTAGCACTGATAAAAACCCACCTTTATCTTTTATTTCTTACTTGCGCTGATAAAGGGTATATTTCATCAAATATCATCTAAAATAATATAAAAAAATATTTATATTTATACAAATATAATATATATTTTTCAAATATGTTTCAGATTATTTTAAAAAGGCATTTACACTTAATAAATAATATAATTAGTTAAAATAGATTATAAAATAAAATAATTTTTTTATTTTTACAATTTTCTAATTATTTTCATTTAATTTCCATTTAATAAAAATTTGAAAATAATAAATTTAATAAATTATTAAGTGTTATAAAATAAGTAAAAATAATAATTTGAACGTTAAACGACCATAAATTTTGATCTGGGTATCAGTTTAGGCTCTACCACATATCTTATCAATGACTATGATGTGATCTATAACATAAAGGGTCTTGTAGTAATTTCTATGATCTTTTTACAGTTTTTCATTCCCAGAAAGGTCCAAATGGCCTCCAAAACTGAATTTTTTCAACAACCCCTCTTAAAATTCAAATTATTACAACTTCCGATTTGAGTGTTCTTTCGGAATTTACAACATATCATACAGAATATAATTTTAGGAGTGTCGATATGACAAGTTGTGAATCTGAAATGAACACTTTGATAAGAATTTAGGATTGTATCTCATTTTTAGGGGTTTTTGGGTTTTTGGGTTTCTAAATGTTTTTATGTGTGTTAAGGGTTTTTAGATTTAATATCCATTTTAAAATATTTATAAATAAATATTTACTTATGTACATATATATTACAATATATATAAAATTACATAAATATATGGAAAAATATTAACATCTAATATATGTAAACATATATAAAAATGTCTAATTAAATTTATAGATACACATATAATATGTGTGTGTGTGTGTGTGTGAGTGACTGTATCTGTTTTATATTTTATGTTTTAATTTATTTATTTAAAAACACGCACAGACAAATAGATTTTAAATTTTTTTTAAAACTGATCTTATAAATATATATTAATATAGTATTTAATATATAAATATGTAAATATATAAATAAATCTATATATAAATATATATTAATATATGAATTAATATTTATATATTAATATAACTATATATATATATATTAATATAAGTATATATTAATATAAGAACGAAAATAACTAGATATATATAAAAATAAAGAGATGTATCAATAAATTCAGTACAAAACAATATGGATGAATGCTAAATGTGTAGGCACATAAGGGAGAGATCTTGTGTTTGAATCCAAGTGTAGGAAGGTGTGAGCATAGGTGAAAGGGGTGGGGGCTTGCACTATTAAAGGATGGGGGTGCACCTAGCACTATTAAGGAGGGTGGTTGGGTTGTGCTAGCAGGGCTTCATATCCATGTTGAAATGGCAGTCAAGTGCTATTAAAACCCCTCTGAGTTGCTGATTTTTTTAATATTCTTAAACTTTTATCTGAACATTTAAAAAAAGAGCTGATAAAAGGAACCCCATTTTAATATTGCATTGATTATGTATGATTTTTTAGCACAAATAATAGTTTTTTTCTAGCTATGAGAAACCCCTATTTTTCATTATTGGGACCTCCAGGGATGTACTCATGTCACACTTTTTTTGTTTACATTTCAAATTTGATGCCAGTATAATAAAAATTATTATGATATTGTAGGTATTTTTTTTTTGAATACAATATTTCATTATTAAATAGCAATTTATAGATAATTATAAAATTACATGTTATAATGTGAAATTATTTCATGTTAACAATGATTAAAATACTGCATGTTATATTGTAATAACTATTGATTAGTGTTATAAAAAAATAATTTTGCATGTTCAATAATTATAATTTTTCAGGATAATCACTTTTCCAAATTTCCTAATAATGAATGTTGATTGGTGGACCCCCTTGGATGTTCTCGTATTTAAACATTTTCTATTTTTGTCATTGTATTTTCCAAAAAATATTTAAAGTTTAAATTACAACGAATCTCATGTGAGTATAACAATAATAATTATGATATTGTACATAAACATTATAAATGGATATAATAATTCATGTTTAAATAGAATTTTTTAATAATTATAAAATTTCATGTTATAATGTTTCCATATTTTTACATAACAATATTTATAATATATCAGGACATATTTTAACAACATCGATTTAAGGTTATAATAAAAATAATATTTGTTAATGATGAATAATTATACTATTGGATGATAGTTTTATCTGTTAATGTTATTTTTAACAACATCTAAATAGAAATATATTGTACGAAATTCATTGAGAGTTCCTTAATATATTTAAATATAATTTTTGTGTATTTCTGGTTGAAATCATACCAACATTAATGTACCAAATCCCAATTGAACTCTAAAATTAAGCATGTTTGGTCGTGAGCAATACTAGGATGGATGACCTCCTAGAAAGTACTCATGTTTCACACTTTTTCTATGTACATATCTAATTTCATGCCACTATAATTATTATTATTATGATATTGTATGTAAAATTTTTAACAGAATAAAATATTTCTTATTTAAATTGAAATTTTATTAATAATAATAATATTTCATGTTATAACCTAACAATATTTCATGTTAATAATTTGGTGGGGCCACAGTACGCATGGTGGGATGAGGTATGGGATGCAGATTGGATGATGGTAGTTAGAACTATGGATTGTTATTTTTGGATTATTTCGGCAATGGGTTCGATAGGAAATAATGGAACGTTTTTTGGCTGCTCACAGGTAGGGATGTAGGCGAGGTCCTCGAAATGGATGGTGATGATGAAGACCAAAGGATGTGGGGTGCTGATCGAGATGCGTGGAAAAACCTAAATTTGGGATTCTGTAGGGGGTATAAATGATATTAATGTTGATATGATCATTGAATTTAAAGTGTGGTTTGTACTTGGGCGACTACTGTCAAGTGGTTGGGTGTGCGACATATTTAGGGTAGAAATATATAGGTGCTCTTCTACATGGTAAGGACTTTTTTACATTGATAATTGGATGTTTGTGCATGATACAGGCTGTATACATACTGGATTTGTTTTATATTTAATGTGGTCTATTTTTGGTGATTATTATGGTCTGTTATATGAAGATGGTCTACAATAGGTCTTTTTTGAAACAATTTCTAATTTTGTGGCTAGTGATTTTGTGATGGGTGGTGAGTACCAAATTTATTTTAGTTATTTATCAATAATATTATTTTCAGTAATAATGTTTAGGACTGATCATGTAACAAATGAACCTGGGTCAAGAATCCACATAACTAGTGCAATGGAGTTAATGTTAATGGGATCATAGAAAACATGGGAATATCTAGGAACTCATAAGAGAACCAGAACATACTAAACATGTGACTCATCTAAAGGGAATGGCCTACCCGATGATGTCGTAACACCCAAACACCCAATCTTCTCCCTACTTGGCCTCACCAAGGAGACCAACCCCATAGTATCAATAAAACAATAACCCCATGTTATGGACCACTATCTAGTGAAAAAACCTAGATTGGCATGACAAACATTCTCAAAATTAATCTTTTCATTGCTGGGTTCCATTTTATTTTCACAATGTGGTGTGACAAACAATTTCTGCAAAATTGAATTCATATATGTCCCCATCACAATAGAAAACATACACCACCCCGACCACCTCTAGGGTAGTAACTTTCCATAAAAGAATTATTACACAGGGGATGTCTCATACCGAAGACCCTCCCATCTCATGATCAACCAACATGGAATGTGACCAAACACTATAGGGGTGTTCCGAGTTACCACTCAAATGTGAAAAAAGTTCCTTAGAAAATTTCCAAAAAAAAAAATATTCACAAAATCACAATGAAAATCAATTTTACAAAACCGAACACACCCATGGAACCCCATTAATCATTTTAGAAAACCAATTTCCCCAACCAATACAAAACATTTTAGGAAACCACCATTTTTCTAAAAAGAAAACCAATAACCATATTTCACACATAACAAAACATATTTTAAAACCAAACACACATTAAATATATTTCAAAAATATTATATCCAACAAAATAATACAATAAATATTTTAAAATATTTAAAAAAATCATTGTAAGAAACACTATATGGTTTTACACCAAGAAATACACCCAAAATCCACTCTTTAAATACAACTACACATCCAAAGGATCTCTAACCAAGATTCATAGTTTCATCCTAATTTAATAATATATTTTAAAAGTAATAATATATTGGTAAAAAAACAAGATATTTCCAAACAAAATTTTCCCATTTCCAATCCATTATGACAACAAATCTTTCCGAAAACCACCTTCACACCACACATATAGATCACATGTCATGCTTACATAACCAAGAATGAATCAATAATTTATAACATAATTATTATGCATGGAATCACCATTTATGATGAAAAAAATTAATTTTTCAATATCAAAGCATGCTTCGAAAATTCTAAAACCATATGCAAAGGCCAACCGAGTAATTTAAAAAACACATGGTGTTCACAATTTCCCCAATATCACATAATGTATTGAAAATAATTAAATCAATCACCATATTTCACATGAAAATATTATTATAAATTTCATAAATGACTAATTAACTTTCAAGGATGTGCGAAAAACCAAAAATCAATGCAATGTGAAATTAAAAGGCTATGTGCAATGGGGTTTAACTAAAATGATCATGAACTTATGGTGACTGATGAAAAAACCTGATATCACCTCAATCACACCTATGTGAGGCTAGATACTGCCTTAAAGAACTATAATATGTCAATAACAAAAGAATTACAGCATCCCTATCCAATAAAATTGTCAAACATGGCCCCTCGGGATACAAAGAAGAAGAAAATGATATGAAATAAAAGGAGGAGAAAGAAATTTTATGGGTGGGGATGTGCACGTCGAAGAGGACAATGTGACGAAGGTTGTGACCTCTATAGAATAGGTTGTCTTATGGGGTGGTCTATTCATAGAGGGGCATGTTCCAGTAAGGGGTTATGTCAGAGAGGGGGTCACGCCGGAGAGGGGTTGCACTGGAGAGGGGCATGCATTGACAAAGGGTTGCGCCGGAGAAGGAGGGTTCACTGGAGGTGGAGGTTGTTGGAGTATAGGGTGCACACCAGCGATGTCATGATCTATAGGTGAGGGAGGGGGAGTGTTCCATGAGGGAAGTTTTGGGAATGGGAGAAATGGAAAAAATAAAAATAAAAAAGGGAACCCTTGAAAAATAACTAATACTACCTAATAATTATTATAATAGTAATACTAATAACTTAATAATAATAATAATATACAATAATTATAAAATCAATGATAACAATAATTAATAACCTTCATAATAATGATAATAATATTAATAAAATTTTATCAATAAAAATAATACAAACAATATTAGTAATAATAACAACAAATTTTTTATAAAATTAATTATATTATTATCCTCAATAACAAAAACAATAATAATAATACATTTAAAACTATTTGTTCATTTTATTTTAATTTTCTTCTCTCATTTAATTTCATTTTATTTGATTTATTTGGATACAATCCATCTTCATAGTCCTATCATAGCTCATGTGACCTTGTGTGAACAGTGTGGTGGCTTCTATCCAGTCTAGAAGCGGCCACTAGAGTAACCAGTCTGACCGCACGGTTTTTACTAACCATGTGGAGACCGCACACAAGCCAAGAACCCACTATTTACAACATGTTATTAATTTTATGTTAGATAGGAAATGTTATATTATATCATTTTATTTTATTTTATTTATTTTTATTATACGAATCTGCGTAGTCTGCTAATAGCCCATGCAACCATGTGTGAATAGTGTCATGGCATCTAGCCATTCCAGAAGCGGCCACACGAGTACCCGGTCTGACCTCACTATATCTACTAACCATGTGGTGACTACCCACTTGCCTAGAACACACTGAATAATCCCAAACTACAAGCCTATCACACCTGGTTCTTGAGAAAAAAAACTGAGAACCCTCCCTATGTCGTAACCAAAGAATAATTAAAACCCGGGTCATACAATTCTCACCACCATAACTCCTTCCACCACTGGAAAGCCATAACATGGTAAAAACCAAAATAGAAACAGATACCCCATTAATGTTCAAGGATATTACAAAAAAAATGATAATTTACGTGACCATATACACCACAAATGAGAGAAAGGCTAAGAAGATGATCTCAGGAGACCGAAAGGGACTCCCCGCTAAGTGGAACCTGCCCCCAAAATCATAGAAACCTCTGGTTGATCGATCCAAAAAGGCACAAGACATTCATGATGCTAAAAATAGAATTTAAATAATTACACCTTAATCACCATGAAATGGAACTCAACTGTTCACCAAAAAGGAAAATTAATTCAAACCACATCCGACAAAGACCACCATAACCATACTTCAACAAAACTTTTGTGAGGACACCCATCCTAGTATTTAGTCAATAAAGAACATAGAATTAGGTTGTTATGCACAAGACCACCCACTACCTAATATATACTATGAATGAAACTGTGATACTGACATGGGATGGTCTGATAGGACTCCCCACCATAAGAAATATTCTAACACCAAATTCAACGTGTCCTCTTATGGGTCTCCTCACTATAAGAGCGAACAAAATTAAATGAACTAGAAAACCTTCCAAGTACTGATCTAAAATACCTAAAATAATGGGAGGTGAGGGTAAGTCCCAACTAACAGGGAATATAACCCACAATTGACAACATACAAACAACTTCACACCCTTATAAAAACAAAAACGATGCCACCCTAAAGATTTAAATTTTCCCAAGGACTTTATACACCATTGCGGTCCTCCTAAATACTCTCCAGCTTCAATATGGGACCTATGAAACTATATTTGATGTTAAAAATGATTAATATATTTCATGTTATATTATCACAACTATGGTTTAGTGTTTTAACAAAAAATAATTTTCAATGTTCAATAATTATAATTTTTATAGATAATCACATTATTGAATTCCTACAAATGAATGTTTCATGGGTTCGCTCCTGGTAAGTGCTCATGTTTCACACTTTTCTATTTTTCACATAGTATTTCCCATGAAAATTAAAATTTTAATAAATAAAGGATCTGGTTTTTGTAAAACAATAATATTTATTTTATTTTATGTAATATATTCTAAATGAATATTTTATTTAATGTCTACATATTATTTTTGTAACAATTATAATATTTCATAACATAATGTTACAATATACCATGTTAAAAGTAGTTATAATATTTCATTATCCATTTTGATAACTATAGTTTAGTGTTATTATGGAAATAATAATTTTTCGCGTGGATTATTTATTATATTGGATAATATTTTCATCCGTTATAGTTTTTTTTATAAAATTAAACATATAAATATATATATAGTATGCAAATCATTGATCATTATTTCGAATATTTAAGGAGAATATATTTTTACTCTTTGTTGCAATCACACCTGCATAAATGGAACTGATACCCTTTTAATACACTACAGTTAAGCATCGTTGTGTGGGAGTATTACTAAGATAGGTTCCCTCTTAGGAAGTACTTGTGTTGCATCCTTTTTTGTGTAAATTTAAACATTCATGCTAGTATAATATCAATTAATATTATATTGAAATTAAATTTTGTACTGAATATAATAATTCATTATTACATTGAATTTCAGTAATAATTATAATATTTCATGTTATAATGTAACAATATTTCATCTTAATAATAATTAAAATAATACATTATATAATTTAATATCTATAGTTTAGTTTATAAAAATATATTTAAAATTTCAATAATTATAACTTTTCTAGATAATCACAGTATTGAATTTCATAATAATGAATGTTTCATGGATGAGCTCTTCAGATGTGCTTGTGTTTCACCCTTCTCTAATTTTCTCTTTGTAGTTTCCAAAAAAGTACATTTTAAATAACAATGGGTTGCATGTTAGTATATTAATTATTATTTTTATATTGTGATTATAAATTTTAATTGAATATAATTTTTCATGTTTAGGTATATTTTTTTAATAATTATAACATTAAAAGTCATATTGTTATCGTATTACATGTTCACAATAATAATAATATTTCATAATATATTGTAATAGATAAAATTTTGATTTGTAATGGATATAATAATTTATCATGTGGAATAATTATAATATCCGATGATAGTTTAATCAGTTAAAGTTATTTTTATAGTAATTAAATTTCAATATATTGAATGAGAATCATGTAATGTTCTTTAAAATATTTAAAAATAATGTCTGCGTACTATTGAGTTGATTCACACCAGAATTAATGCACCAAATCCCATTTGAACTCTATAGTTAAGGATGCTTTGGTGAGTGTTGTAATAGGATGGGTGGCCTCCATGGAAGTACTCATGTTTATCCCTTTTTTAGTGTACATTTCCAATTTTGTTCCATAATAATAAACTTTATTAATATGTTTCACATAAACGTATTTACTAAATATTACATTTATTGATTTAGATAGAAGTGTATAAATAATAATCATTTTCTTGTTATAATGCAACAATATTTAATGTTGAAATGAATAAAATATTTCTTGTAATATTGTAACAGTTGTTATTTAGAGTCCTAACAAAAAAATTCAACATCAATAACTATAGATTTTCAAGATTATTACATTATCAAATTTCAAAATAATGAATGTTGAATGGATGACCTCCTAGATAGTGCTCATGCTTCACCCTATTGTGTTTTTCGCATTGTATTTACAGAAAAGAATAAATTTTCAATAATAATGGATAGCATGTCAGTATAAAAAACAGTAATTATAATATTGTATGTAAACATTAAAAAGGAATATAATTTTTCATGTTTTTATAATTTTTTTTGTAATTATAATATTTTGTGTCATAATGTTACCATATTCCATGTAAATAAAAATAATAATATTATAGTACATATTGTGACAACTATGATTTAGGGTTATAGTATAAATAATAAATTTTCATTTTTAATAATTATAATATTGTATGAAATATTTTTGATTAAATGTTATTTTTTACAGTAATTAATTAGAAATATATAGTATGAGTATCATTGATAGTTCATTCAAATATGTGAAATGAATGTCGGTTTACTATTGGATGTGGTCATACAAGAATTAATTCCCAATATCCCATTAAAACTCTTTTGTTAAGAATTCTTGTGTGAGAGTAGTACTAGAACTAGTGACTACCTATAAATAACTCATGTTTAACCCCTTTTCTGTGTACATTTCAAATTTCATGCAAGTATAATAATGAATATGATGATATTGTCTGTAATTCTTTTAATAAATATTAAACTTCCTAATTAAATATCATTTTATTATTAATTATAATATTTCATGTCAAAATGTATAAATTTATCATTTTTACAATTATTAACTTATTACATGTTGTATTGAAACAACTACGGTTTAGTGTTATAACAAAAAAAATATTATTTCATGTTCAATAATTATAATTTTTCAAGATAATCACATTATCAAATTTTAAAATAATTAATGTTACATGTGTGAACTCTTGGGAAGTGCTCAAGTTCCACCATTTTCTTGTTTTTCTAGTTATATTTCTAAAAAACTTACATTTTAAATAACAAGGTAAGGCATGTCAATAAAACAATAATTACTATGATATTTTCCATAATCATTTTAAATGAATTTAATATATCATATTTAAATAGATTTTTTGTAATAATTATAATAATTCATTTCATAATGTTTCAATATTTCCTGTTAACAATAATTATAGAATTTCAAGATGTATTGTAACAACTACTGTTTAGGGTTACAATAAAAATAAAAACATTTCATATTGAATAATTATAATATATGATGATATTTTAATTATTTAATTTTATTATTATAAAAATTAAATATAAATTTATACCTTAAGAATAATTTATTGTACATTCAATTAATTAAACAAAATGTGTGTGTAATGTTCGGTGTGATAATACTAGCAATAATGCACCAGTTCCCGTTTGAACGCTGAAATTAAGTGTTCTTGGGTGACAGTTTTTCTATGTTTATTGAACTCTATGGAAGTACACATGATTCAACATTTTTTGTGTACATTTGAAATTTAATGCAAGCGTAATTACAATTCTATGGATATTGTTAGTAATATTTTTACTGAATATAGTATTTCTTGATTACACTACATTATAATAATAATTATAATTTTTCATGTTTTAATGTAGCAACATTTCATGTTGATAATGATAAAAATATTTCATGTTATATTGTTACAATTAATGTATTTTTTTATAACAAAATAAATAAATTTTCATGTTCAACAATTTTAATTATTTATGATAATGACATTATATAATTTCATAACAATGAAATTTGCATGGGGGAGCGTCTGGGAAATACTCGTGTTTCACCTTTTTGTTTGTTTATCTCATCGTAATTTTCAAATTATATAAATTTTACATTACCAAGGATAACATGCCACAATGAAAATAAAAATTTTGATATTGTAGGTAATTTTTTTTAATAAATATATTATTTCATGTTTAAATCGATTTTTTTAAAAAAATTATAATATTGCTTGTCATAATGTTACCATATTACATGTTAACAATTAATATACTATTTAAGGATGTTTTTTAACAACTACAATATAGGGTTATAATATAAATAATAATTTTTAATTTTGAATATTTATAATATTAGAAGTTAGTTTCGATAGATAAATTTATTAATTTTCATCAATTACATAGCAATATATATTATGAGAATATTTGGTAGTTATTTCATATAATTTAATGGAATATTTATTTAGTGTTCGGTGTGATAACAGCAGAATTAATACACAAGATCCCATTAGATCTCTATGGTTAATCTTGCCTTGGTGAGAGTAGAACTAGGATGTGTGACATCCTAGGTTGTTCTCATGTTGCACAATTTTTTGTGTGCATTTCAATTTTTTTGTTTACATTTCAAATTTTATTACTATATAGTTACGATTATAATGATATTTTACGTAATATTTTTTACTGAATGTAATATTTCTGGATTATATATCATTTAATTTATAATTATAATAGTTCGTGTTATAATGTAACAATATTTCATGTTCACAATGATTAAAACATATCATGTTATATTCAAACAACTACGGTTTAGTGTTATAAAAATATTTTTACCTATACATGTCCAATAATTATAATTTCATTAAGATATACATATTATCGAATTTGATAATAATGAAAGGTGTATTGGTGACCTCATGGAAAGGGCTTGTATTTCAACATATTCAGTTTCTCTCATTTTTATTTTGAATAAAATTTGTTTATATAAAAAAGGATCCCATTTATTTATAACAATACTAATTATGATACTGTACATAATCATTTTAAATGAATATAATTTTTCATGTTTGAATAGAATTATTGTAATTATTAAAATATTTCAATTTATAATGTTAACATATTTCATTATAAAAATAATTATAATATTCCATGTTGTATTGTAATAACATTGGATTAAGGAAATAATAGAAATAATAATTTTTCATGTTGATGAATAGTTATATTGGATCATTGTTCCATTATATAGTGTTATTTTTTAAAGAAATTAATTAGAAATATATATTATGTGTTTAATTTATTGTTCATTCAAATATTTATAATGATTTTATGTATAACATTGTGTGTGAAACACTTGCATAAATTCCCAATATCCCCTCAGAACTCAGTAGTTACGCATTCTTATGCGAGAGTAGTACATGTATGGGTGACCCCACTCATGCTACAACTATTTTTTTCAATAATATCTAATTACATTCCAAAATAATTATGATTTATATGATTTTGTACGTAAATTTTTGGGATGAATATAATATTTATTAATTACATATAATTTTTTTAATAATTATAATATTTGATTTTATAATGTAATAATAATTCATGTTAACAATGATTAAAATAATGCTTGTTATATTGTATCAACATTCGTTCTGTTTTATAACATAAAAAATTACATGGTCAATACTTATATTTGTTTTAGAAAATCACATTATATAATTTCATAATAATGAATGTTTCATGGGTGTCCACCATGGAAATTCTCATGTTTCACCCATTTATTTTTTTCTCATTGTATTTTTCAGAAAAAAAATTACATTTTAATTATGAAAAGATCACATGTATGTATAATAATACTAATTATGATATTGTACATAAACATCATAAATCAATATATTATTTCATGTTTACATTGAATTTTTGTAATATTATATTATTTCATGTCATAACATTGCCATATTTTATGCTAACAATAATTATAATATTTCTTGAAGAAATAAAACAACTATAGTTTTATTGTAATAATAGTGATAATAATTTTTCTTGTTGAATAATTATACTAGTGGATGATATTTTAATATTTTAATGTTATCCTTTTTATATAAATTAAATATAAATATATAGCATTAGAATCATTCATATTTCTTTCAAATATTTAAAACGATTGTCGTTGAATGTTTTGCTACGATCTCACAAGCATTAATGCACTTGATCCCATTAGTACTCTGCAGTTGAGTGTACATGGTCGAGAGTAGTATTAGGATGCATAACCTACTAGGAAGTACTCTTGATGCACCCATTTTGTGGGTACATTTCAAATTTCATTCTTGTATAATAATATTTTTTATGAAATTGTACATAATTAATTTTCCTAAATATAATATTTCTAGGGTACATAGAATTTTAGTAATAATTATAATATTTCATGGTATAATGTAAAATTATTTCATGTTAATAGTGATTAAAATAATTCATGTTATATTGTAACAACTAGGGTTTAATGTTTAAGAAAAAAAATTCATGTTCAATAATAATATATCAAGATAATTAGATTAACGAATTTCGTAATAATGACTGTGGCATGGGTGACCTCTTGGGAACTGCTCATGTTCCACATTTTTATGTTTTTATCAGTGTATTTTCTAAATTTTTTTTACATTTTCTATATCAAAGGATCATAGTTCAATATAAGAGTAATAATTATAATATTGTATGTCAGCATTTTAACTAAATATAATATTTCAGGTTGACGTATATTGTTGGAAATAATTATAATATTTTATGTTATAAATTTACTTTATTTAATGTTAACTATAATTATAATATTTAATAACATATTGTAAAAACTATGGTTCCGGGATATAGTATAAATAATATATTTCCATGTAGAATAATTAAAATATTTGACGATATATTCCATAGTTAAAGATATTTTTGACAGTAATTAAAAATAAATATATTGTATCGATATCATTGATAGTTCATTAAAATATTTTAAAATAATGTTTTTGTAATAGTGAGTGTGATCTCACTATAATTAATGCATAATATCCTATTTGATCATTACAGTTATGCATTGCTTGGTCAATAGTAGTTCTAGTATGGGTGACCTCGTGCAATGTACTCATGTTTCATCCTTTTTTGTGTTGCAAAATTTTTGTGTTGCACTATTTTTTGTGTACATTTAAAATTTTATTCATGTATAATAATAATTATTATGATATTTTAGTTCATTTGTTTAAGTAATATAATATTTCTTGATAATATATCTTTTTAGTAGTAACTAAAATATTGCATTTTATATTTTCATAACTACAGTTTAGAGTTATAACAAAAAATATTTTTACATGTTCAATAATAATAAATTCTCAAGATAATCACATTATCCAATTTCATTGTAATCAATGATGCATGCCTAACCTCCTAGGAAGAGGTCAATTTTCCCTATATTCTCTATATCTCATTCCATTTTTCAAAAATAGTTACATTTTAAAAAATGAATCTCTTTATAGTATAACAATAATAAATATGATATTTAACGTAAAAATTTAAAATGAATATAATACTTCTTGTTTACATTGATTATTTTTGTCATAATTATAATATTTCACTTTAAAATGTTAACATATATTATGTTAACAATAATTATAATATTTCATTACATATTGTAATGACTATAATTTATGATTATAATGGATATAATAATTTATTATACCGAATAATTGTAATATTGGGGGATAGATTCATTGGTTAATGTAATTTTTTTACTGTAATTAAAAAGAAAATTGTAGTATATGATTGATTTATAATTGATTTAAATATTTTTGAAAATTGTATGTGTGATTTTGGGTGTTCTCACACTGGAATTCATGAACTAGATCCCATTAGAACTTCGCCGGTAGGCATTATTGGGTGAGTGTTGTACTAGGATGGGTGACCTCTTTGGAAGTAAACATGTTGGTCCTTATTTTGTGTACATTTAAAATTTATTTCCTATATAATAACATTTATTATCATAATTTACATAAATTTTTTACTAAATATAATATATCTTGATTACATTGCATTTTAGTAATAATTATAACATTTCATGTTATAATGTTCTAAAATTTTATGTTAATAATGATTAAAATATTGCATTTTATACTACAACATCAATAGATTAGTGTTTAAAAAATAATAAATTTTCATGTTAAATACATATAAATTTTTTAGGATAATCATTTTACCCAATTTCATAATAATGAAAGTTGCATAGGTGACATCCATGGAAGTGCTCATGTTTCCCCCTTTTGGGATTTTATCATTATAGTTTCAAAAAAAAATACATTATATACAACAAAGGACATGATTATATAATAACAATAATAAATATAATATTCTACATAAAATTTTTAAATTAAAATAATATTTCTTGTTTACACATAATTTTTTTAGTTATTATAATATTTAATTTCAAAATTTTACCATATTTCATGTTAAGAATAATTATACTATTTCTTGAAGTGTTGTAACAATAATAGTTTAGAGTTATGATACAAATAATAATTTTTCATGTTGAATAATTATAATATTGTGTTATAGTTTCACACGTTAAAGTTATTTTTTATCAATAATTAGATAGAATATATAGTCTAATAATCATTGTTAGTTCTTCCAGATATTTAAAAATAATGCCTTTGTAGTGTAGGGTGTGATCACACTAGCATTAATTCATCAAAACCAATTAGAACTCTGCACTTAAGAATTCAAGGGTGATAGTTGAACATGGATGGGTGACCTCCAAGAAAGTACTCATGTTTCACCCTTTTTGTTTACATTTCACTTTATTATGAGTAATTAAAATTTCATGTGTCATGACCCATCCCATAGGTCCAATTCTGTGACTACCCCAAACTCACCTTCTATAGGCCAGGGGATAGTGACTTGCACCAGAAAAGCATATCCCTAAAAGGGGAAGGCATTGCCTTTGAACCTGTACACACACACGCCAAACCACATCCCAACACACTGAAAGGGGAAAAAAGTATACCCCCAAAACAAAGCTGAGTGCACGTAAAAATAATTGTATATGGTCCATAATATAAACCCAACAAAGAACACAAAACATCAATGTAAAAAAAACACTTACTACCATCTACTGAAAACCCCACCTGATCATGAGATTTGTGAGACTACTAGAAGATGAAGTAGTATGTCCTGCCAACCATTTCCTACTAGCCCCAACCTTGTCCTAGGTGACTATGTATACTATTTTAGCGTCTGTCTGTCCCATCACAAACTGCAACTATGTCGAAATGTTTATCCTCTTCACCAGACACAACATATGCTTGTGATACCCATGCTGGGGTGAGTATAACAATAATTAGTATGGACCAGAAGACCATATAAGGTCTCTTAGTAGTCCCAAAAAACAACACAAATCAAATTCCATAGAGGTAATACCACTAAGAAATACCTTAACCACATATCACAATGTAAATGATGCATCTCACAATAGGAATATTCTAGGGTAGTGAAAGTATCATCATCCATCATATAATCAAACTCCTCAGCTGCTGGAAGAACTAATCCTCTATCGAGTAAAATGGTCATGCTTGGTAACAAAGAACGACTTCCAACTTACAATGGACTTTTGGTGTACTAATCCATGATGAGTACCATGGGTATGTTGGGTTACATAGAGCTGCTCCCCACTATGGGTTGTCTGGTCACACATTGTTGTTCCACACTATGGTTGAACTGAGGTACTCCTCCTATCAATTAAAATGTGTATTCTAGGTCACATTGATTTGCCTCTTGTCATGGTCCTACCAGCTCACAGAGATCCACATCTCATTGTGTCATCGTCGAGCAGTCTTCAGGTCTCAATCAACTGCAGGGTTCCGTAAGTAGCACAAATGAGAGAAACAATATACATTTCTCACATTTTTCATCCATGAGAGTCACACAAAAAAATCCATAATATCCACCTCATCATGTGGGACCCAACTCTACAAACATCTTGCCAATCAGACATGCAGTTTGCAAGATACCGATGTTTTTGTAACCAGGGGGCCGGTGACGATGGTGACTGATCTGACCCAATAAGACCGACTCGACAAATCGGACTGGGGTGCCACATATGCCGGTTTAAATAGATGGATTCTACCAGACCTATTTTGGGTCGGGGTCGGTCTAGACTGTCCTGGGTAGTGGGCCAGACCCAATAGGCCTCACTAGACCCAACCTGGATTGGCTGAGTGTCAAGCCTGAAGGGTCGCCCGGTGACCCAGTCTAGTTTGGCCATGCACGAGGGGCATCGGTCCTGACCGACGACATGGGTCTTGCCTACTGGGCTAGGGGAAGGTCCCTCTAGCCATAGCCCAGTCTTCTTGGGCAGGCGAACTGGTCACGCACTGCCCAAGTGAGACGCGGTTACCAAGATGCTTCCAGCTCATGTAATCCATGAAAACGTGGTCCCTCTAAGCCACGATCGATGTAACATGACATGTCGACGGCCAGGTGGCCCAAACATGGACCACCCCTCCACTTGACGGTCATGAATAAGTCTCCCAGACGTAGCGGGGCGCCGTCCGGCCCACCCGTGGCCACTCGAGTTTCTATGGTGGTCTGTTCTCCTACTCATCCGTTCCAAAGGTACCATTAGGTCATCGTTATCCCTTCAATGGCTCTGGAATCGAACTGCTTCAATTTTGAGAATTTGGCCATTAAGAATGCTCCATCAGAGTTCCTTGGTCCATTTCCATGTCATCCATGGCCCTCTATGTTAGTGGTTTAAATCAAGGAGGCAGGTTCAAGGATTTATGTTCAACCATTTCATGAATGTTGTGAATTATGAATAATGAATCCCCATTAAAAACCACCCTCCCACATAAACGAACAAATTACTGATCAAACTGTTCATTGGTTGATCTGTGTTCATCGTTTCTATAAAATAATGGGGAAGAACATAAAAAAAATCCCCATCATTAATGTGCCACATCGTTGCACCAAAATGTAACTGTCTACCAGTGAATGGTGAGAGTGAAATAAAATAATTCTTTTTAATTCTTTTATTATTTTTCACAAAATTTCTAAAATATAAATTTACCACTCACCCCTTTCAGGATGATTTTATGTCATTTCATAGTAAATCTCATCGTCCGAGTACAACTCTGTAAACTATATTTGATCTAAGAACCAGTTCAGTAGTAAGAAAAACATGTTATTTTGTTTAATAAATATACCTTAAAAATGTTCCAAATTCTGTTCTGAGATCTCCATGCATTGAAATCTCATGCCGTCAGAGCATTCAGTCTCATAATAATTCCATATAATTAATAAAAATACCATGAATTTCCGAGTCATTAAATTATACCTACCCTATGGATTTACCTTCCAAAAAAGGAAATAAACTAATCAAAAAAATTGGGGTACTGAGCATGAATCTGAGCATCCTGATCTCATGTGCTCTTCGGGAGATTTTTGTGATGCCACCAAACTCACACCTGTGGAATCTTCTGTACACATAGGACCTTCTCTTTTCGATCCACTATCTATACTAGGAGCTCTGCAAATTTCACCCAATTTTCATTGTCCATCTATCCTTGATCAATGAGGTGTGATGGATGATGCACATACCTCCTCAGTTGTGACATGAGGGTGTCATCATTCACCCAGTGCATCTATGGGAGAAGAGCTAGGAAGTACACCCCCTCACCCACTCTACTCAAGATCTGAAAAGGCTTGATGAACCTTAGAGATAACATTCCACCCCATTCAAATCTCCATAATCCTCATTAAGGTGAAACTTGTAGGAATAAAAATTCACCCTCCACATTCTCTAATGGTCCCCATCTCTAGAATGCATAATACTTTTTCCAACTATGTGTTATCCTCATCTGCTCCTTAATGATTATCACCTTCCTAGTGGTAGACCATACCATCTATGGACCCCTATGAACTGATTACCATGGGTTAGTCTGACATATGGTTGATCTACAAGGCCTCTAATATATGGCCTCAAATGGTTCCATGCCGATGGTGGAGAGATTTCTGTTGTAGTATGATAACACCAACAGTGGATGGTGCTCCCCCTAACTATGACCAAAGTCTAGGATGCATGCACCTAAAATTTCATTCATAGTATGTATGGTTTGATCAGTAAGACCATCCATCTAGTGATGAAATGTTGTGCCCAAGCGCAGTTGACTCTAGAATTCCTCATGTAATCCCTTGCATAGCCAAGATGTAAAATATGAATCACAATATGAGATGATCATCGAAGGAACCCTGTACAGAATCACTATCTCTTGGACATATAGGTTTCCCATGTCCTCTACCTGTAACATCTTGGTTCTGGAAGCCACACAGAGGCGCCATGTAACTGGTTGGTCACATGGCCTCAAGCGCATTTCACAAAATTCTAGAGGCTGCCGACTAGCTGCAAGGGCCCTGGGTGTGATGGTGGGGAAACTATGCCCTCATTGGAAGAGTACACAGTATAAGTAAACCACACATACAATATAATATGAAGTAAATATCCAAAAAAAGTAAACATTGGAAGACTAAAACAATAAACTACTAGAGCACACACATATGTATGAAATGATTCATGATAGATATGTCTACAAAAACATCCAAACAAGTCACAATGATTGCAATACAATAGTGCAAACCAAAGTACAAAAGAAAAGAAAACATATAACTCCTCAGCATCGCCAGCCATAGCTTGGTCGCATGCTCTCCAGCTCCACAGGATGTCATGTACCTGAAGTAGAAGGGTGCTTGCCCTTATCTATACCAGAAACAATATAATCTATTTGGGCCCAAATGCATGACCCAAACTGGGTGTGAGACTAAATCCCAGTAGGCAACCACTTGAAGATGTGTGCCTAATAGTCATTGTGTATATGACAGGTAAAGTACAATAAGTAGTAAACAGTAAGCAGTAAATAGGATAATACACAACAGTAAACAATCCGCATGTCAAACAAGCAACATGGAAGTAAACAACTAACCACAAACAGGAAACCCTCTGCGAAGTAATCTCAGCCATCCCCTATGGTCATATCCAAGAAATACCAACCACCATCTAGGAAGTACACTAAGCCTAACCCCTCTTGTTTGTTCATACGAAATTATAAGACACTCTGAGGAAGGACACTCATTCAATTCCAATTATAGTATAGGGTAGTCAGGGAATCTATGGGAAAGATCACGAGGTCAATTCCCCCTATATCCCCAAGGTCTAGAGACACTCTGAGGAAGCTCACTCAGTCAATTCCTCTTATAGCCTCAGGTCTATCATAGAATCTCTGAGGAAGCTCGCTCAATCAATTTCTCTTATACCCTGGAGTGGTTTAAGAAAATTAAAACAAATTAATGACTCTCTGAGGAAGTTCACTCGGTCTATCCTCTTATAGTATATAAAGCTCAAGACTCTCTGAAGAATCTCACTTGGTCTATCCTCATGTAGTCTATAATATCCAAGACTCTCTAAGAGAGCTCAATTGGTCTATCCCCTTATAGTCTATAGCACCAGGTTCTCACAGCCATGTGCCCGTTAGTGCATAATAATGCTATATGGCCAATGTAAACCTACAAAGCTGCATGGATAACCGGTCTACATCATAACAAGCATGTCAGAGAACAACACTCCATCCTATGGTCACAAGGCATGGAAAACAGGTATAACGTCCAATAAGCTGAACAAGACTAAAGGGTCATGAACAGTACAAGCATGGGAAAAAAATCCATATACACGACCAAATTACCTATACAGAAGCATAAAAGCAAGGCATGAAAACTACATGGGTAAAGCACTAAAAACGCAATACCCCATTCAAGGGTATTGGTGGAATATTAACATTAAACTCAACTACTTTGAATGGAAAGATATAAACCACCTACCTTGATGCTAGGGGATAAATATATATGAACCACTAGCCTTGAATCTCCTTATAACGTCGTAGATCTACACAAATGCATGAAACGTTCAACCCAAGATAACATGAAAAGGAGGAGGAATTGGAAAACTAAACTCTAGAAGAATGAAGACCTTACCGCTACGGTTCAAACACAATTGACGGTGGTCGATTCAGATAAAGGATGGAGGCTCAGGGGCTGGGAGAAGATCTGAGGCCGAACAGTTTCTCTCCAATGAACGAAACCTAAAAGAAGATGTTTCTTTCCTTCAAACAAGACCCTGGTGTGTTTAATGAATAAAAAGACAGTATACGACATGTACATTTGGAGTACACAGCATGTACAAGCCTTTTCTCTATTATACTTTATGTGGCCTCCACATAACCCCTACATGGATGTGTGTGTGGCCCGTACACGGCCATTACACGACCTCGTGTGGCAAGGGAGTACACGGAATGTACTCCTAAAGTACACGACATGTACTTCAAAAATTTCCAGAAACACCACTTTTCTAAAAATCTCTAGAAAAGGAAAAATCATACCTGAAAAGAAGGTTCGAGTTCTTACAAAATTCCCCCCTTAAATAAATTTTTTCCCCAAATTTCCCTAGTGAGGCATAGAAGAAGAATCCCTGAATAGCACCATCCAATACAATTGTACATCGGCCTCCCTCTCCCAAGTCTCATCCTGTACTTACCTGTTTTTCCATAGCACCCTTAAATGAGGAACATACTAGCCATGGAGAACCATCATACTACGATCGAAAATCTGGATAGGATGCTCCTCAAATGATGCATCTGATTTGATCTCAACCTCCCCAGGTTGAAAGACATGATACAGGTCTGAAAAGTAACGTAGGAGCTGGGAAACGTAGAAGACGTCGTGCATAGCCTGGTACCTTTGAGATAACTGCAACTGATAGGAAACCGGACCAACTCTATCCAACACCTCAAACAGCCCGACGTACCTCAGTGAAAGCTTACCCTGTCTCTGAATCCTATTGTGTCCCAACCTCAGTGCGTCAAGGAAGAAAACCTGATCCCTAACCTTGAACTCCAGAGGTCGTCTCCGCTGATCAGCATAAGACTCCTGTCGAGACTGTGATGTAGCCATCCTCTTCCAAATAAAATCTATCTGCACTGATGTCTCCTTGATTGACAAGAAGTGAGAAACCATCATGATTCTGTCAATGACAACCCAAAGTACGGCGTTCCCTAGATAAGACCTCGGGAAACCGGTCACAAAGTCCATTGCGATGTCCTTCCACTTCCACTCAGGAATGGGTTACTATTGTAAAAGACCTTCTGGTCGCTGATGCTCCGCCTTCACCTGCTGACATGTGTAACACCTCCGGACGAAACCAACAACGTCCCTCTTCATACCTAGTCACCAATACTGATGGTGTAGATCATGAAACATCTTGGTGATGCCAGGATGAACTACCCAAACTGAGGAATGAAATTCCTGCATCATCTCATCACGTATGTCTTCTGGCACCCATACGCGTCCCTGAAATCAAAGGATCTCATCCATGCCTAAGGTCTACCCAGGAATAGGATCCTCTCCGGACACACATTCCCATAGGTCTAGGCTTTCAAATTCTGATAGATGCCTAATTCGTACTCGATCAACAATGGTAGAGATAACAGTTACAGAAGAAAGAAACTTTTTTCCCTGACTGTCGTGCAACACCTAATGCATCTCAGAGAACAGAGCCATATGCTTCCACTCACTTCTAGCATCTTGAACCACCTGTATCTGAGTCCTCCTTCTTAGTGCATCACCCACAACATTTCCCTTCTTGGGTGTGTAGGCAAGCTCAAAGTCAAAATACTGATGGAACTCAACCCACCTTCACTGTCTCAAATTCAGATCAAGCTGAGTGAAGATGTATTTGAGACTCTTGTGGTCGGTAAACACCACAAAGTGGTCTTCCAGAAGATAATTTCTCCAACAGCGTAGGGCATGAACAACAGTTTCTAACTCCAGGTCATGCGTCGGGTAATTCCGCTCATGTGGCCTTAACTACCGAGACCCGTAAGTAACGACTCTATCTCCATGCATAAGCATAGATCCCTGCCTGATACCTGAGGACTTTTAGTAAACAGTATATATCTTTCCCGAAATTGGAAAGACTAGTATTGGTGATGTAGTCATCGTCTCTTTCAGCTCCAGAAAGGCTGACTCATAAGAATCTGACTATAAAAACATCGCCACTTTCTTGGTATGACATGTCAGCGGTGCTTATAGGTGTGAAAATTCCTATATAAAGATTTTGTAGTATCCATCCATCCCTATAAAACTACACACCTCAAATACGTTCTTTAGCAGCTCCTAGGAAACTACTACTCTCACTTTCTCTAGGTCTACTGATACTACTACCTCTGAGATAACATGGCCCAAGAAGATAATCTGCCCCATCCAAAAGTGGCATTTTGAGAGGTTGGTATATAATTGATGCTCCATCAGTCTACTCAAAACGATCTCATGATGGGTAGAATGTTCGTGTCGAGTGTGAGAGTACACCAAGATATCATCCATAAAAACAACCATTAAGGAATCCAAGTATGGATTGAACACACAGCTCATATGTGCCATGAAAACTGTAGGTGCGTTTGTGAGATGGAATGGAATAACCATATATCCGTATAGACCATACCAACTCCTAAAGGCTGTAAGAGGTATATCAGATGGTCTAATGTGTAAATGATGAGAACCGGATCTCAAATCAATCTTTAAGAACATATGGGCTCCTCAAAGATGATCAATGAGATCATCGATCCTCAGAAAGGGGTATCAGTTCTTGAACACCAACAGGTTCAGCTTATGTATGTACACACAAAGCCTGAGGGTACCATCTTCCAACTTTGCATACAGGATAGGCGAACCCCAAGGATAAGTACTGGGTCAGATGAAACCCTTCACCAACAACTCCTCCAACTTCTATTTGAGATCCTTCAACTAAGTTGTAGCCATCCTATAAAGTGGAATGGATACTGATTCCGCTTTTGGCATGATCTCAATTGAGAAGTCTACCTCACGCTCTGGAGGCAATCCTGAAATTTACAATGGAAAGACATCTCTGAAACGGTCTACCGCTGGGGGAAAGCCTAACTATGAAGTCCCCTGGTCATCCAGATAATGACTAGTGATCTGGGCTATAACTCCTCGCAACCCATGATAGTCTGGACCCGCTCTGCTCGCTTGGACATCCCACTCGCCTCTATGAAGAAAATATCCACCCTCTGGTAATACGAAACTCACTCTGTGGGGATTACAGTCGACGACATCCTGGAAGGGAACTAGACAGTCGATTCCAAGAATTACATCTTTACTCATCATCTATAGGACATAGAGGTCCCATAAGAAGTGACACCATGCAACCTTAAGAGGGCACTCTCTGCACTGACATATACTAACTGCTCTAGTCCCCAATGGTGTGTCTAGAGTAAAAGTATCGGTAGAGGAAAAGATGCATATCCCAAGTCTCTAGACCACAAAAACAGAGATAAAACTATGCATAGAACTAGTATCAAAATGTGTTGAAGATAAAACTGAGGCTACTAAGATCGTACCTCGAACTGTAGAGGTTTCGAGATCCTGCTCCTGATGGGTCTGCTCCACTACAAAATTATGGCATGTAATACAACCTTGTGACCCTTCCTGACCACTCTGAGCTGATCTACTCTGCTGTCACTGGTATCCTAGTGACTGACCTCCATGGATACGACCTCCACCTCGGCCCGAATGGCCGGAAGACCTCCAGTTCCCAGACTAGTGATAAACTTGTGATGCATCTCCTGAATGCAGGGTCCTAGAAGAACCCCTACCACCCACTGTAGGTGAGAGTAACTGAGAGAAATGATGAAAATGGCTCATCTTGCCACATTATCGGCAATCCATCGGGTTGCACTGGCATTGAGGCATAATATTCCTGCTCCTCCTGCATTGGTAGCATACTACCTGGCTGCACGTAGGTTCATTCTGCCTAATCAGATCTCCTCGATCAGACTCCCTAAGGTGCTTCCTAAAATCAGTAAGAGGAACACTAACTCTTGATGTCGAACCGTCCTGGCTCACTGCTCCAGAATCCCTCAGATTGAGCTCAAGGATCAGTGCCTGGTTGACAATAGATGATATCGAAGTCAACCTGAAGATTTTCACCCGCAATCAGATGTTGTGCCTCAGAACATCCTCAAACTTCTGTGCAAGAAACAACTAATCGCTTTCTGGAATATGTGTGAAACACTACATCTTAGTAAAGCGAGATGAGTACTCCATAACAGAAAGAGTACCCTGCTCTAGACTCATAAAATCCTGGGTTTGATCGGACCACAAGGTCTCTGGGTAGAAGTAATCATAGAAGATGTGCCAAAACTCATCCCAAGTCATACTCTGATGGCATCCTGGCCATGAGATCACCTCCCACCACCTCTTGGTGGAGTCTCTAATCATATAGTTCACAAGCTTCACCCTCTTCTCTGGAGGTATATCCAGAAGATCAAAAATTGTTAGTGTGGCCTCTAGTCATGAATCTACAGCCCGAGGTCCTCCATCCTCTATTAATTTAGGGGATTCTGTGGCTGGAAAACCCACGTCAACTCATCCATCGACGGGGCAGGAGGTGGTGCTCCCTGGAGTGACTGCATCATCTTCAGAAAATATTCCCTAAACTGCGCATCGGCGCCTAAAACTGGTATAACTACTTGTGCCAAGGCTGACACTGCAGGAGGTTCTGAAGGAGGTTCCTGATCGGCCATATCCTGGGTGTGATCATCATCTAGAAACTGACGTACAACCAGAGGATGTCTCAGTGGAAGAAATTTGAAAGGTCCACAACACACATTAGATCATGATTATCAATGAATGAGGACACAAGAGTACAATAGGGGAACAAGAGAAAGAAACAATAAAATTTTACAAAACATGACTACACGGAGTGTATAAAAACTACACGGCGTGTTCGTTTAAGTCATTCACAATGGCATGTACTTCTGCCACAACTGGTCGTGTAACGCCCCAACCACACGTCATGTTGTTCCCACAATAGTGTGTACTTGAACTATATTCCCCATACCGAGTCTCCTTACACGGCTAACCCACACGGTCCTCGTAATCCAATACTACATGGCGTGTTCATGAAGAATACATAGTGTAATAGATAAGTTTCAAAGACCAGTGTTGTTAGTTAAACGGCCGGCTACATGGCTCACTCTACATAGCATGCTCCAAGAAAACATGCAGTGTACTTGAAAGACTTTCACCAACCCGTTTTGTTCGTGACACATCTAGGTACTTAGGTTACAAGGAATGGAGTGTGAAAATAGGACACGACGTGTAAATTCAATGTTTCATCCATCTGTGACGTTAGTCACACGGGTAGAAAAACAGTCACTACAACACGGCATGTACTTACTATACATAGCATGTTCTTGAATATTTTCCACAACCCCGTGTTTCTTCCCAAAAAGTCAGTGACATGGTTTAAAAACTACATGGCATGTATTCATAAAGTACACGCCGTGTATTCTGGGTAATTCAGGGCAGTAGCTCAGAAACTGCTCTGAAGCCCAGAAAACACAGAAAACAATCATGAATGTGCCAAATTACGATTCTTGAGGGCCCATACTCCCCACGAATCAATGCTTGGAATCTCCAACATATCATATAAAAGTTAAAGAAGTCAATTATCCTCTATGTTTCGATTCATGTGGGCCCATAACACCTCAATAATCAAATTTTCTCATTAATTTCAGTAAATCTCTACACAAACAATACACTATCAAACATCAGGTATTTCTATCAAGGAAACTATCAAAAAACATGCATATTTTACACATCATCTATCAAAACAACATGAAATCACTAATGAATCCTAAATGGCATGGAAAAAAATGCATGACATGTTATTTATAGCAAGTGCCAATATGTTGCATGAGATGGAACACCCTCATCTCATCGGGTTGCAACAGAAATAGAACCTCAATAATATCAACAGTAACAGCACAAATCAAGTGAGTCACTAAAGGTGAAATCATATCAAATGTAAAAAATACAAAACCTGAAGAAATTGAAATAAATGAGGTAGATTGGATTTTCCATGTACAATGGTTAGCTGTTCCTGGGAAAAGCTTATTACCATGTACCTATTCCATCCTATCCCTGGATATAGGCTCCATACAGTGTGTCAAGAGAAAAGAATTCCTATGATACCACATTGTAACATCCTGGTTCTGGAAGCCACCAAGAGGTGCCCCGTACCCGGTTGGTCACATAGCCTCAAGCGCATTTCCCCAAACGCCAGAGGCTGCCGACTAGCAGCGAGGGCCTTGGGTGTGATAGTGGAAAAAATATGCCCTCCTTGGCAGAGTACACAACGTATGTAAAAAACACATACAATAGAAAAAATAGTAAATGTACCACAATAGTAAACAACAGAAGAGTAAAACAATAAACAACTGAATCACAGATATATGTATGAAATGATGCATGATACATATGTCTTAGAAAAAATCCAAACAAGTCACAATGATGATAATACAATAGTGCTAACTAAAGTAAAAAAGAAAAGTAAACAAATAACTCCTTGTCATTGCAAGACATAGCATGGTCCCATGCCCTCCATTTCCCCATCAAGTCAAGTAGCTAAAGTAGAATGGTGCTTTCCCTTATCAATACCTGCAACAATATAATCTGTTTGGGCCCAAAAGCATGACCTAAACAGGGTGTGACCTAAATCATAGTAGGCAACCACCTGATGATCTGTGCCTAACAGTTAGTGAGTATATGATAGGTAATATATAGTAAGTAGTAAGCAGTAAGCAATAAATAGGATAATACACAACAGTAAACAATCCACAGGTCAAACATGCAACAAGGAAGAAAATAGCTAACAACAAACAGGAAACCCTCTAGGATGTAATCTCATCCATCCCCTCTAGTCTTATCCAGGAAATACCAACCACCCTCTGGGCAGTAACCTAAGCCCAAACCCTCTAGTTTCGTCATACAAAATTATAAGACTCTTTGAGAAAGAACACTCAGTAAATTCACTTTATATTCTAGGGTAGTCAGGGACTCTCTGAGGAAGATCATGCGGTCAATTACCCTTATAGCCCCAAGGTCTAGAGACTCTCTGAGGAAGCTAACTCGGTCAATTCCTCTTATAGCCTCAGCTCTATCACAAACTCTCAGAGGAAGCTCTCTCAGTCAATTCATCCTATAGCATTGAGTGGTTTAAGGAAATTCAAACAAAACAATAGCACTCGAAGGAAGCTCAATCGATCTATCCTCCTATAGTATATAATCTCAAGACACTCTTATGAATCTCAATCAGTCTATCCTCATGTAGTCTACAATATCAAAGACTCTATGAGGAAGCTCACTCAGTCTATCCACTTATAGTCTATAGCACCAATTTCTCATGACCCCATGCTAGTTAGTGCATAATAATGCTATATTGCCATTATAATCCTATAGTGCTACATGGCTAACCAGTCTAAAACATAACAAGCATGTCAGAGAACAACACTCCATCCTATGGTCATAGGGCATGGAAAATAGGTATAATGGCCAATATACTGAAAAAGACCAAAGGGTCATAAACAGAACACACATGGGAAAAAATTCCATATACATGACCAAATTACCTCTACACAAGCATAACGCAATGAAAGAAAACAATAGGGGTAAAACAGTAAACACGCAATACCCTGTTCAATGGTATTGGTGGAATTTGCACATAAAACTCAACTAATATGAACGAAAATGCACAAAACACCTAACTTGATGCTAGGATATCAATATACATGATTCAAGAGGCTTGAATCTCCATAGAACATCGTAGATCAACGAAAACACACAAAATGCTCAACCCACGATAACATGCAAAAGGGGAGGAAATGGAAAATGATTTTCTAGAAGAGGGAAGAGAATAAAGATGTGGTTCAAATGCAATAGACGATTGTCGATTCGGATAAAGGATGAAGTATTAGGGGCTCAGAGGAGATCCGTGGCTGTACGGTTTCTCCCAGATGAACAGAACCTAAGAAAAGACGGTTCTATCCGTCAGACGCAACCCTAATGTGTTTAATTGGAGTACACAAAATGTACTAGCCTATTCCATACTCTGCTTTAAGAGGCCTCCACATCACACCTACATGGCCGTGTGTGTGGCCCAGACATGGCCAGTACACAGCCTCATGTGGAAAGGGAGTACATGGCATATACTCATAAAGTACACAGCGTGTACTTCAAAAATATCCAGATACTCTTATTTTCTCAAATACTCCAAAAAAGGAAAAACATACCAGAAAAGAAGGTCTGGGTTCTTACACTACTGGTCCTTACTCTTGGATGGGTAGTAAGGGAGATGACGTGGAGAGTCAGTCGATGATCACCCAAATATTTTCGTGGCCCCTAGACATACTTGTTTACCCCGTCACAAAGTACATCGAGATACCATACCATTTTCATTCTTGTGCCTTAGGTGGTTGGGTCAATCTTTCTAGAACTTGATGCTCAGCCATCACGTGCTAACATGTGAGGAATCGTGAAACGAACTCAGACACTTCTCCCTTCATACCTGGTAACTAGTACTGTTGTCAGAACACTTGTTACCTCATTTCCAATCATGGATGTACCGTAAAGGGGGATGTTTGAATCACCTTTAGCACCACCTACTGCAATGTCACTAGTATTATGGTGCACCCTTTAAAAAGGATGGAATGATATCTACTTGTCGAAAATCCATCAGGATCTTGTCCTGGTAAAAAATGATCTTTTTGGGCCTCACCGTCAACATCCACCAGTTGTGCTGCCATGAATCACTTTAAGAGGGTGGAAGTAATATTAATTGACTAAAGGAAATGTCATCCATCATCATATATAAAGGATATCTACATCATGAATAACTTCTCTATCTCCTCACTCAGAAACTTCATACCAGTCCTCCTTCTGCATTATTCGGCCCTCATGTTCTATATTTTGGAGTATAGACTATCTCAATGTCATAGTCTTAGAGGAATTCTATCCATAACCACTATATCAGGATATTTTCGTTCTATGATAAGATTTAAATGAGATCATAATGGTTATATTAAACCTTAATCCATTCATACATCAAGTATTGTTTCCACATATTCAAGGCAAAGATGACTACAGCTAACTCCAGGTTGTGGGTCACACAGTTCGTCTCATGCCACCACGAATGGCATTAGCCGTAGGTAACCACTACTTCCTCCTCCATCAGAACACATTCGAATATAGTCCATGATGGGTCACATCAAACTACATACCCAAATCCTTCCTCATGCAGTCCCATGATGGGGGGAGATTTTATTCTCCTCCACAACACCTGGAATCTCTGTTGGCATTTCTCAATCCACCTGAAGGGTTTTCCATTCCGTTTCAAAGCCGTTAATGGTTTGAAATCTATCGAAATGTCTGGTATGATCTTATGATAGTAACGAGCCAACCCCAAAAGCTCCTCACCACTGTCATGAACATCGGAGGCTCCCAAGCAATAATTAGATATATCATCACCAGTTATACTACAACTCCAACCTCAGAGATGAATTGCCCTCGAAATTGGACATCATGAATCCAAAAATGACACATTGATATCTTTCCATAAATATGGTGCTCTCAGAATGTATCTCGGAGTATCTGCAGGTGTGTTTCATGATCCTCCTATGATGTTGAGTACATTAGGTTCTCGTCGAAGAAGACTATGATGAATCGGTTATGGTAAGGTTGGATGTTCATATTCATGATGAACATGAACACTATTGCGGTGTTGGTCACATCTAATGGCATCACCAAGAACCCATAGTGGTCATAACATCAACTAAAGGATATCTTCATTACATCCTCTTCCCGTACCTAAAGCCGGTGATAGTTGTATCTGAGTTCTATCCTTGAGAACCACTTCGCTCCCTTCAGCAGGTTGTAGAGGTCATCATTTCTCGGAAGTGGATACATTTTCTTCACGATCACCTTCTTCAGGTTCTATAAGGCCACAAAAAACTTTATACTACTATCTCCCATCATGGGAAAAATGATCGGGGCCCCCAAGGTGAAATGATAGGTCTTACGAACCCTTTCTCCTGCAAGTCCTCTAGATGTTCCATCAGATAAAAAATCTCCCCTTGAGAAATCCTATATGTTGGTGTAGCTATTGGTTCTATCACATCATACAGGTTGATGAAAAATTATACCTATCTACAAGGAGGTAGTCCCAGAACATTATCTCAAAAAACATCCTCGTACTTGTCCACCACTACAGAAATGCTTTGACTCCTCTCATCCACTACTGTGATGGTGAGACTATCCAACTAGTGAGTGATCGGCTGTAGCAACCTTGGATAAAGATTGTTAAGAACTAAAAGGGTTTTCTTCTCGCCGTTGAAGAAAATATTTGTCTCATATTTGTAGACACAATTCACTGTACGCCAAAAACTATCGATTTGAGCATGGATTGTTGATAACTAGTCCATATCTACGATTACCTCAGAAGGGAATGATTCTCCTATTATGAGATCCAAGAAGATGCTCTCACCTCCTAGAGCAAGATTAGACTGCAAGAACCAGTGTGTAACGATAATATCATCTCATGTAGGAGTCTATAACCATATAGATAGAGCTAGCAACTCCACCAGAATATTTGAACTCCGAACAAGAGTGATGGAAATGAATGAGTAACTTTCGACAGTGTCTAAAAGAATAGAATCTATGGTGGAGAAGACATAGATCGTACCTAGGATGATATATATATCATAGTGTTTAAAGACTCTACTTTTAGGATTTGAGCTCACCCATGTCCTCATGCTTCCTAAGGTCGGGGTGGACCACCGAGGGTGGTAGCGGTAACACCTCAAATTGTTGCACACGGCCTACCGCTCGAAAAGCACCCCTGCCACATCTGCTACACTATATACCTCTACAGTAAAACTATTTCCTCTCCCTCGATGACCTCTTGGTCTAATATGTGTCACCTTTATGATGGGTCAAGCAGTCGTGATCCATGTGCCCCTACTCGCCACACAAGATTCACTGCATAGCTCCCGGCTTACTCCCCCAAGACTGGGAGCCCCGAACTACCAACCCTGAGTCCAGGGGTCACCCTATGAAATTCTTGGCCCTCTTGGGCCCATGTGTCTATTGTCTACTAAATGTTTATGTCTCTACCACCAGGGACATGCTAGAAGCTCTAGTTGTCGGTGGATCCTCCACCAGAAATTTCTCCACAAGAAGGGATCGCACCAACACCGTAGCCTAATTAGGGATGTTGAGAGACAACAAAAATGACATGATCTTCCATATGAGTCCCAAAAAAATATCCCAAGGCATGAAGAAAGGGTCCCAAACCATTTCTATGGAGTAGTGAGATAGCTCGGGGAAACTCGATGAGAACTCAAATACCATCATGCTTTCCAATTATAGGTGAATTAGATACTGAATGTGCAAATAGCGCAAGGTCGTGGGGGGAAATTCCTCCCAGAATAGCTAATCGAAGTCTTCCGAGGTAAGGGACACCATGTTGTGCATATGGGTGTTCATGATACACCATCTCCATACATAGCACAACAGAAGGCATGCTGCCAAATTGCCATCTAGCCCAGTGGTGTCCTCACGAAGCAGAATTCCCATGTCACAACCACTTGCCATCCTCAGCGGCCTAAGAATTTGTATGTCCCTGAAACCTAATAGATCTCAATCTCTGAAAAATATTCAAGGTACGGAGCCTACGAGTATCCTCTAATGGAACTCCTAGCTGTTGATGTTGACCATCATGTAGTGGTAGCACTGGTGCATCGCCCGATGGGTCCATCTCATGCCCTGGTCCCTGAATGAATTCTCGTCACAAGAAGTGTTGTCCTAATGTCCTCATATTGGAATTTGACTAGTCATCCATGTGGAGGCATGCTGGAATTTATCAAGATGTACCACGGTCAGATGGTTATACCAGGTGCACTGAAATTTATTCAAAATAACATATTGAGACAATTATGAAACCAATGTTTTCATGTATTGATCATAAAATCCTAAATCAAAGTTCTGGTGTATGGATACATTGGCTGCCACACTAACACCGGACGCCTTGAATATGAAATTTATACTCAAAGCACTTAATATTGTTGCCCAAAAAAAGAAAAAAACACTATAGGTCTTTGTGGTATGATTTACAACCCTGTAATACCACTTTTCATGACTTGTCCCCCAGTCCCATGTCATGACTATCCCAATCCCACCTTCCATAGGCCAAAGGCTTGCGACTAGAACTGGAAATAATATCCCAAAAAGGGGAAGGCATTGCCTTTGAACTTGTACACACACACACGCCCAACTACATCCCAACACAATGATATGTGAAACAATTATACCTCTAAAACAATGATATGTGCATGTAAAACTAAATGTATATGGTCTTGAATAAAAACCCAATAAGAAAAGAAAATAGAAATGTACAAAAGGAAACTCTAATGGCCATCTGCGGAATAACCCATCTGATCTTGAGAGTAGTGAAACTACTGGAAGCTGAATTAGTATGTTCTTATTGTACATTCTTACTAGTCCCCACCTTGTCCTAGGCCACCAGGTATACTATCGTAGCATCCGTAAGTCCTTTCCTCCTGAGCAGCAATATCGAAACGTAAATAGTCTGCACCAGACACAACATGTGCGACTGAAACACGTGCAGGGATTAGTATAACATTACTCAGTTTAGACCCCAAGACCCCCAAAGGGATCTCAGTAATCCAAAATTCATAACAACACAAAAAAATAAAACAAATGTAATAAAACCATTCATGAACTCACCACATTTCATCAAGTAAATGACATTGTCCACACCAGTAATATTCTAGGATAGTTATTGTAGCATCATCAGTCATATAATTAAAATCCATGGATGCTGGAGAAATCCTCTTCAATCTAGTACAGTGGGCCTTCTAAGTCACACAGAGCTGATTCCCAATATCCATGGACTGTTCTACTATTCATCCCTGATTAGTACCATGGGTATTCTGGGTCACACAGCACCATTCCTCACTATGGTCCTTCCAGGTCACACAAAGCCGCTTCCCAACTTGGCCGAACTGTGGTAACTCTTTAGTTAAATACCATTGGTCTTCCAGATCACACAAAGTTTCTCCCCACCATTGGAAATTTAGGACACAAAGAGTTTCATCCCATTAGTCCATCAACGATCAGTCTTCAGGTCCAATGCCAACTATAGGGTTTTGTAAGTAGCGCTCTTGGGAGAACCACTCCTCAAGTCATTTCTCTCATCTCATTTTCCTTGTATGTTTCCAAAAAGAATCCCATAATATCCTCCTCATCATGGGGGTCCCAAATCCGCAAACATATCTTCAATCAAATGTGTGGTTTGAATGATACACATTGTTTAGTAAAGAGTGGACCATTTGTGATGGGTCCCTATTCGACCGGGTCAGACCAACCTGATGTGGCTCTATTTTTACATAGTTTTGCCACATCTTTTATTTAATTTTTATCAATTTAATTAATTACTTTGACACTTTTTAATTAATGTTGGCACTTTTGCAATTTTATCACTAAATATGTTAATTAAACATTTTTTATTATTAATTATGCGTTTTTAGTCTTTAAATTAATAATTTTAATCTTACTAAACTATTTAACTTTAATTATGTCTTATTTAGTTTAGTTAATTTAAATCTGCTTAACTTTATAATAGTTAATATTTGTTATAAACAATTATTTAATTTATGTAATTCAATTTAATTAACTTATACCTTATTTTAATATTTTATCTTTTAATTTAGTTACAATAGAATATGTAAACATGTTAATTAATGTGTCCTGCCAATCATTTAAGTATACAATATGTGTTTTTAATTAAGTTAAATCATTCGCTTTTAATTTTATTAGTTCAAATAGTTAATTAATTCATTAATTAATAGTTTTTAAACACTAATTATATTATTTTATGTATGCATAATGGTTATTAATTCATTTTTATTTTATTTTAGTCTACCGGTGAGGTAGATAATAGTTTTAGGTGAAATAAAGAGTCACTGTTGCTTCTCTTTTTCACCTGCTGTTACCATGTAATTGTTCTTTAAGTAATTATAATTTGATTCTTTTATAATTGTAGTCTATTATTTAATTAGTTTTTAATTTAAGTGTTATATAATTAATAATTTAAGTTGTGTATAGGTTTAAGTTAAAGTTTAATAAAATAATATGTTTTTAATGTTATGTTTCATTTTATCATTTAACTAATTAACTTTGTCGTTTAATAAGTTTAGTTAACCATAATTATTTTAATTATTTGTATGCAGTTAATTAATTGTAGGTGTTCTGCATTTATTTATACTTATTTTAAATTATTCTTAACTTTTATTTTCTTAGTTAATAATTAGTCGCTTCTATTTGTAGTTTGTTAAATAATTGGGTTAGTTTTTAGTTACAGTTAATTATTTTGTCTTTAACAATTTAGTTATTTTGATTTTTAATTTAGTCAGTTAATGTTTTATTCATTCTATTATTTGTTTCAAATTAATATTTATTGTTAATGTTTTTAATTTTGAACTTTCGGTGAGTGTCGCACCGATGTTATGTCACACCGAAGTTTTTTATAACTATCGGTGAGTCGTCACTCACCGATTGCTTCAAATCACTATCAGTCTCTCGTGACGCACTGTTGTTGCGACACACTGATCCTTCCATCGGTTTCGGTCTCATTTATTTTGATCTATCGGTGATTCATCGACTCACCGATCCATTACATCATCATCACTTTCACGTCACACCCTTTCCAACACACCGACCTGTTTTAATTATCGGTGTCTTATCTTTACTTTATCTTTCGGTGAGACCAATCCTCATTCTTTCACTCACCGACCCATTATCCTTCCATCGGTTTTCACTTCATACCAATTACTTTATTTTTTATCTATCTGTTTCTCATTTATTTTAACTATCGGTGATTTGAGACTCACCATTCCATTTAACTAATGGTTTCACATTTGTTTCATTATCCCATCGGTCTCTCATTTTTCTTGCACTCACCAATACTTTATTTTATTCATCGGTCTCACCAATTACATCTTTCCTTTTAACTGCCGGTCTCACCGTTTTTCTCTCATTCCCTGCTACCGATCCAAGTCGTTTATCATTGACTCACCGTTGCAAATCTTGATCAGTCTCACAGTTTTCTTCTTGGAACCGATCCATTTAAGCAATCAGTCTCTCCCATTTCTCCTGCTACTGATAGGCCTTCCCTCTCTCTCACTGTTACTCCTTCGCACCTCACTGTTGTGTTTCCGCATCTCTTCTCTGCCGCTTCCCTACTTCCAATATCTTTACGGTGAGTCATATTCCACCATTTTATCCCCGCTTCATATCTTCTTCTTATTCTCGCGCCGCACATCCACACCCAGATTCACTGTTTTAGTCTTTTTCATCCACTTGCAGCATCAGTTTAGTCTTCCACTATAGTACCATCACGGTGCCACGACCTTCATAAATTTTTCTGCAAACTCATCCCTGCAACCCAAAAACACATTCCTCCTCACAAAACAAATTTGTAGACTCAAACCAGGGTTTTGCGAATCAATTAAACATTCTACAGATATGAAATTGAGATCGAGGTATTTTACGGAAGAAAATCAGAATAGCAGTATATTATGAGATCTTTGAACTCCTTCAAAAATTTCTTTAGCCACCGGAGGGGTTCCGCTGCTGCTGGGTGAGAATTCGCCGCATGAGGAGAGGAGGCTGTTGCTGGTTGCCGAATAAGATTCATCGCGCACAGGACCATAACCGGTTGAAGCCGCTGGAAGGTGATGACCTCTCCGCCGCTGAGAAGAGACCATCGCGCCATGCTTGGGAGAAATCGGAGCCGCTGCTATGTCGCGCCATGCTTGGGAGAAATCAGAGCCACTGCTATGTCGCGCCGGTTTGGAGGGAGTCGCACCGTGCTTGGAGCTGCCACTGCAAGGGAGTGCCGAGTCGAGCCGATTCTCTCTTTGGGGCGCCGAAGAGGAACCAGAGCCGAAGCCCTCCTGCTAAGCGCCGTGGGGTTTGGGAAGGGAAGTAAAAAATAAATAAAATAAACTAAGTAATAAATAGATAAAATATAATAATAAAAGTAAAGTAGGACAAAAGAAAAAGATGAAAAGAAAAATCAAAAGTAAAAGTAAAAATAAACTTTAAAAAGTCAAAAGAATATAATAAAATTTACAAAAGTTATAAATTTTAAACAATTACAAAATTAATAAATAGATTACTTATAAATTAAAATATAAAACTTGTTTAATAATAAGTTTTAATAATTAATTTACTCTTAATAGTATGAATATATAATTAATAATAATTATAAATAAATTATAAAACATACTTGTTAATTTAAAAATATTTAAAACTTAAGTAATAATTTTAATTACTAAATTAAAAATTATGTAATTAACTAATTAGTCTAACAGTTAATTTCTTTAATAGTAATAATTAAATTACTAAATCTTAAGTATTAACCTAATTATCTATTTATTTATATTTTCAATTTTAATAATTTAGTTAAAAATAATAAAAATAATAACTTAGTAATTATTTTATTAACTTAATTAAATTAATAACTTTTTAATACTTTATTACCATAATAATATTAAAGTAAATAATATTTATCATCTACGATATTTTCTATTTAACTTAAGTTAACATTTTAATAATTGTTTTTTTCTTTGAGTTTTAATTGATTTATTATATTTATTGTGTGCAGGTTCATTCAAGAGATGGGGAAATGTCCAGATACTTATAACTAACTTGAACGAAGTTAGTTACGTGAGAAAAGATTATACGACGTGCCGGTCGCGAAAAAACGAACATTTTGCAGTGTGTGGGTAAAGAACTTTTGATGTCGGTGGAAGATGCGGCGGTGACATGCAATGGATGACAGAGAGTACTTAAGCAGAACAAGAAGCGTTTTTTGAGGGAGATTTATTCACGAAGGGGCGTTCATACACTCACCGGGAGAGACAATCGAGAGCAGCAGGGACGATGCTGGGCAGTGCAGTCCAGGAACTCAGGAGCAGAGCATTCTTAGGGTGTTTCTTCTCCCTCACGATCTAAACTTTTGTACTCTGTTTCTGTAATGTTTCCTATTACTGTTGTTATAATGAATAGTATAGTTAGTTAAATCTTTTAGTTCGGGAAGAGTTCTAGCTCTACCAATATCTTTTTAATCCTTTTCACTTTTCATTCTTCTATAATTAGAATTGATCGGCGAGATCAAATCTAATTTCATTTATCTGTTTCGTACCACAAGCACTGAAATTGTATAAACTCTGTAATCATTTGGCGAGTTTGATTATGGAATCATCTTTTAAATAATCAACTTGTAACGGAAACTTCAACACTTATGGCGAGTTTGTGTTGTTGATCTTTTAAGACATCTTTCTGGAATTGTACTTCTCGGAGTGGCGAACTCTAATTGTACAATATCCACGGCTTAACTCCTGGCGAGGGAAGTAAGTCGTATCTTTTATCTAGTGGTATGAAGTAGTACTTTATATGAAAAGAAAAAAAAAACAATTTAAACCAGTAGACTAGAATGAACCCCGAGCATTCTTTACTGTTGTCTTTTATCATCATTTTGTATCTGTTGTTGCACCTTGCTCCCAGTTGTACTTTGTTTTAGTTTTGTTCAAACAATTTTACTATAAAGTGAAGTTTCAAAGTACATAAAACCATAAAAAAATTTAAAGATATAAATATTTAAAAAGTGAAAATTAGAAAAGAAAAACACTCCGCTGCAGACAACAGTGGAGCTTTCCATGTTTTTAGTTTAGTAGTGGCCAATTTTACCTTCCCTGTGGGTTCGACCCTGCTTGCCACATATACTGTAGTTAGTATGAATATAAATATTAAACTTTGACCGGCTTAAACGACAGTTTAGGTCAAGTTTTTGGTGCCGTTTCCGGGGAAGGCACGAGCCATTTCTAAAAACACATTAAAAAACACTTATATAAAAAAATCTTTAATTTTTTTTTGAAAATTTTGAAAAAAAAAATTGTTATTTTTCTTTCTGCGTGGTTACTGTTAGAAACAGTCTACCACTGTTTGTATGAGCACAAGAACATCTGCTGTTAGATTAGAGCCTCTAAACCTTGAATTAGATAAACACATAGCTGCTCTAAGAAGGAAAAACAAAATTGAAATGGAAAATCAATAAAATAGAATCCCTGAGAATAATAACTTTCGAAATAACCATCTAGAAATCTTAGATGAACATGAACAGCCCAGGATGAGGGAGTTCCAACTCCCTCAAATTTCAAGCAACCCATCATCCATTACATTAAGTCCTAGAGCCAGAAACTATGAACTAAAACAGTCACACATTTCACTGCTGCCTGCTTTCAATGGGCTCTCTAATGAGGATTCTTTAGCCTTCATTAGAGACTTCTATAACACTATGCCGCAACTTCCACTTTTATGACTCACTGAAAATGAACTAAGGATGAGAGTATTTTCCTTTTGCCTTAAAGGGAATGCTAGGAACTGGTTTTTAAGTCTAGATGAAAACATTTTTGAAAATTGGGATCAAGTTTACAACTCTTTCATTATGAAATTTTATGCTCAAAGATTAAAAGGTGAACTGAGAACTAAAATCACTAGTTTTTATCAAGAGGATGGAGAAGCTTTTCATGAAGCTTGGGATAGATTCAGGGATTTGCTTATGCAGTGTCCCCATCATCAACTCCCTTCACATCTCCTCATGGACACCTTCTATGAAGGGATTTCCTCCTCTGGTCAGAATTTAGTGGATCAAGCAGCTGGGGGTAATTACAATGATAAAACTGATGAAGAGTTGAGACAAATTTTCAATAATCTGGCCCTAAATTGTCAACATAATAATTCAAGAAGAAAACGAGTTAATAGAACTTTCAATTCAAATACTGGTTCAGGAGGTGATACTCAAGCCCAACTTGTTGAAATCACTAACCAACTTCAAACATTAATGAACCAGAATTCAAAACAATCTATTAACCAAGTTGAAAACCAGAATCAGTATCAATCTCTTAGGCAATAGTGCACTCATTGTGGTATGTTTGGGCACTCTGAATGTTTTTGTCCTAATGTTGATCTAACTGCCCAACAATCTGAAACCTCAAACTTTGTTAATTACGGTCCTGGGATGCCTCAAAAAGAAGATCCGTTTTCTAATAACTACAATCAAGGCTATAGGAACCATCCAAATCTGTCGTGGAAGGACCAAGGTATTATTAAGCAACAAACTATCCCTAATTATCAGAACCTACTAAGACCAAACTTTCAAAATCAACAAAGGGGAGAGTCTTCAAATGTTCAAGGAAGTAATGATAATAAAATGTCTTCTAAATTGGATCAGATCTTGAATAAAATAAATTCACAAGAGGAAAGGTATATGACTCAACTTAATAAACATCAAAGTCAATATGAGTCAGACAAGATGCAAAATGATGTGAGAATGCAGAACAAGGAAACACAGCTAGGACAATTAGCTAGAGATTTGACTTCTAGGGATAAAGGTAGGTTTCCAAGTACCACTGAACTCAATCCTAGAGAGAATATCATGGCTGTTGTTACTAGAAGTGGTCTAAATACTCAAACTATTGCTGAATAAACTGTAAAAAATGCCCAAAATGAGAAACTTTTTGAATCTGGAAATGAAAATCTGCTTTGTTCTCAATCTAGAAATTCACAGAAAGATGTTGAAAATGATCAGAATATGAACCTGTCACCTGAAAATCAAGCTGAAACTTGTTCTAAAAATCAAAAGAATAAAGGAAAATAAAAAGTTGTGGAAGAGGTGAGGGATATTCCTACTGTTCTGAAGAATTTTTCCCCACCCATCCCTTTCCCTGAAAAACTGAAACCTCAAAGTAATTCCAGGGCTGAACTTCTTCAGTTCCATGGTCTTCTTTCTAAGATTCAAGTGAACATACCTTTTATCCAAGCCTTAATTCAAATCCCATCCTATCTGAAATACTTAAAGAAAATTGTTTCAAATAAAAAGACCCTTGAAGAATTTTCTACCTACAGCCTCACTGAGGAGTACAGTGCAGTGCTTCAAAATAAAATCCCACCAAAATTGAAAGGCTTAGGTAGCTTTGTCATCCCCTATACTCTAGGTAATTCAGGTCAGCTGAACTGTTTGTGTGATCTTGGTGCCAGTATTAATCTGCTCCCATACTCAATGTTTCGACAGTTGAGGCTGGGTGACCTTCAACCCACCACGGTCATACTACAGTTAGCTGATAGATCATTCACTCATCTTGTGGGTAGAGTAGATGACTTACTAGTTAGAGTTGGGAAATTGTTCTTACCTGCTGATTTTCTTGTTCTAGATATGGAGTGTGATCAAGTGGTACCCATCATCTTGGGTAGGCCCTTCTTGGCCACATGTGGTGCTGTTATAGATGTGTCAAAGGGTCAGTTGATTTTCAAAATTGGTGAACAAGAATAAGAGTTCAATGTTTTTAAAAATATTAAGGAACCAACTTACTCTGGAAATTGTTCAAAAATTGAGTCTCTTGAAGCTGAATGTTATTATAAAAATCAACATGAACTCATTGAAAAATCTGAAAATCATTCCTCTGTTGAAGAAATCATTTTTGAAGCTGAACATCTTTGTGAATCTGTTCTAGAAGCTGAAAATTCTGTTGTAACAGCCAAACTGGAAAATCTTCCAGAACTGGACAACTGTCCAGTTTCTGTTGTAGGAGAGTCTTATGTTTCTGAACTTAGGAGTTTTCTTAGTGAAATTGAGGGTGTTTCTGTTAACACCAACACTTCTGAATACTTTGATGATGCTGAGGGAGAACTGTTAAGACAATTAGATGATTCTTCTTTGATAAACCTGCTGAAATCTGATTTGGAAAATCTGGATAGTGTACTGCCTACCTTGGACAGTAGCACTGTTATCTCTGAATATGAACTTGTAATTGAAAATATTTCATCTTTTAATACTCCTTATAAGAAATATTTAGAAGATCTTGGACCTCCCAGGCCTAAGAGTCTTCCTTCGAGTGTAGTACCACCTGATCTTGTGCTGAAACCTATCCCTGCCCATCTGAAATATTCATTCTTGGGTGAGAATTATACTCTTCCTATCGTCATTTCTGCAGAACATAATGCAAACCAAGAAGAAAGATTGCTGAATGTGTTGAAAAAGTTTAAATCTACCATAGGCTGGACAATAGCAGATATCAAGGGTATTAGTCCCTCATTCTGTATGCACAAAATTCCTATGGAGCCTGATCATAAGCCTAGGGTAGAGTGTCAAAGAAGATTAAATCCAAATATGAAAGAAGTTGTGAGAGAGGAAGTAATCAAGCTGTTGGACACTGGTATGATATATCCCATCTCAGATAGTTCTTGGGCCAGCCCTGTCCAGGTTGTCCCCAAGAAGGGAGGTTTCACTGTAGTAAAGAATGAAAAGAATGAAGAAGTCCAAGTTAGGAAAGCCACAAAATGGAGAGTCTGTATTGATTATAGGAAGCTTAATGCAGCCACTAGGAAGGACCATTTTCCTATGCCCTTCCTTGATCAAATGCTTGAGAGGTTAGCTGGAAATGAATTCTTCTGTTTCCTGGATGGGTATTCTGGTTACAACCAGATCCCTGTTGCTCCAGAGGATCAGAAGAAGTCCACTTTCACATGCCCCTTTGGAACATTTGCCTACAGGAGAATGCCCTTTGGGTTGTGTGGAGCTCCAGCCACCTTTCAAAGGTGTATGATGGCTATATTTTCTGATATGATTGAGAGAATCATTGACGTTTTCATGGATGACTTTTCTATAGTGGGGAGTACTTTTGATACTTGCTTAGGAAATCTTGAGCTAGTTTTGGAGAGATGCATTGAAACCAACCTTGTTCTTAATTGGGAGAAATGCCAGTTCATGGTTACTGAAGGTATTGTTCTTGGTCATAAGGTGTCCAAGAGAGGTTTAGAAGTTGATACTTCTAAGATTGAGGTTATCCAAAAACTGCCACCTCCTGTTAATGTAAAAGGTGTTAGAATTTTTCTAGGGCATGCCGGTTTCTACCAGAGATTCATAAAGGATTTTTCTAAAATCACTAAGCCCTTGTGTTCTTTGCTGGTAAAGGATGCACCATTTGACTTTGATGAAAAATGCTTGAAATCATTTAATCTGCTTAAAGAGAAACTCACTACATCACCTATCATCACTACACCTGATTGGAAATTACCTTTTGAACTTATGTGTGATGCTAGTGACATGGCTGTGGGTGCTGTCCTTGGACAGAGGAGGGATAAGAAATTGCATGTGGTATACTATGCTATTAGACTGCTAGATGATGCTCAAAAGAATTATACCACCACTGAAAAAGAGTTGTTAGCTGTTGTGTTTGCTCTGGAAAAGTTTAGACAGTACTTATTAGGCTCAAAAGTCATAATTTTCACTGATCATTATACTTTAAAATACTTGCTGTCTAAAAAAGAAACTAAAACCAGGATGATTAGATGGATCTTATTGTTACAAGAGTTTGACATAGAGATTAGGGATAAGCAGGGAGCTGAAAACTTAGTTGCTGGTCACTTATCTAGGATTCCTATTACTCAACTTGAATCTGAAAATACCAGGGAGATTAACTCTTCTTTCCCTGATGAGAAGTTGCTATCGGTGTCAGTCAGGCAATCTGCTTGGTTTTCAGATTTTTCCAACTTCCTAGCAGTAGGTGTCATTCCCAAAAATTTGTCTAATAATCAAAGACTGGGTAATGTGGGTAAGAAACAGGAGTTACCCCAGAAAGGTATTTTGGAGGTAGAGATCATTGATGTTTGGGGGTTAGATTTCATGGGTCCATTTCCATCATCTCATGGGAATGAGTATATTCTTGTTGTTGTGGATTATGTGTCAAAGTGGGTTGAGGCAGTAGCTCTTCCCAACAATCAAGCCAATAGTGTGATAAAATTTGTGAAAAAGAACATCTTTACAAGATTTGGAGTCCCAAGAGATTTTATTACTGATAATGGAACACATTTTAAGAATTACAAGTTTAAAGCATTAATGGAGAAATATGGTTGTGTTCACAAAACTGGTACTCTATATCATCCACAGTCTAGTGGACAAGTGGAAGTTTCTAATAGGGAACTAAAACAAATTCTTGAGAAAACTGTGTCAAACTCTAGGAAAGACTGGTCACTCAAACTGGATGAAGCTTTATGGGCTTACAGAACTGATTTCAAGACCCCAATAGGTATGTCTCCTTACAGGCTGTTGATTGGGAAATGCTGTCATTTACCTGTGGAGTTGCAACATAAGTCATATTGGGCAGTTAAGGCTCTAAAATTTGACATTAAGAGTGCTAGTGAGAGGAGATTGCTTGAGCTGAGTGAATTAGATGAGATTAGAAGAGAGAGTTATGATAATTCAAGGATTTATAAAGAGAGGACTAAAATTTTTCAGGATTCTATCATTCAAACTAAAGAGTTCAAATCTGGAAAGAAGGTCCTCCTCTTTAATTCTAGACTTAAACCTTTTCCTGGGAAGCTTAAGTCCAAGTGGTCTGGACCGTTTATTGTAGTAAGAGTTCTGAAGAATGGAGCTGTGGAAATTGTAGGTGAAGAGAATAAACTCATGTTGGTCAATGGGCAAAGACTGAAACTTTATTTTAAGGGGCACCCAAAGGGTTTGGCTGCCTTCACTGTTCTTGAAAACTGTTCTTGAATGAAGTCTGGCTGGGGACTGTAAGCCTAGCGCTGCATGGGAGGCAACCCATGGTTTTTGTTTTGTTAATAAATAAAATATTATAATTAAATAAAGTCTAATCGAAGACTTAAAATTCAGTGCTTCATGGGAGTCAACCCATGCTCTTTCTTTGTGTTTACTTTTGTTCTGTTCTTATTTTACTTCGAATAAAGTGCTGCTTTGCATGCTCATATATGCTCATATATGCTCTGTGTTTTTAGGAATGCTGCTTCTATCATCTAAAGAGTGGAATTCCCATGGTAATTTTTGGACAAGAGTTTAGTCAGGGAAGTACTTCAACTTGTTGCACTTATTTTTCTGCTCCTGTTTTTGTTAATAATATTCTGCTTGCTTAAAATCCTGCTTGTATTATAAAATTCTGTTGCATGTCGTGTAACTAATGAATTAAAATTCTGCATGAGCCTCTTTGCTTTAAAAAACTGAATTGCATTGTGATAAAACATTTTCACTGCATGAAACTAAGTGTGGGGGGGAGTACATGTTGTTGGTCATTTGAATCTGCTTGTTTCGTTGAGGTGTTTAGCATGAACTTTGTCTACTATATTGAACATATTATTGAAATTATTGTTTAAAATGGTTACACCCAGTTAATTGTACACTCACACCTTATATGCTATAATTTTAATGAAAATCTTTGTCACTGGACTGAATGTAATGCATGTACTTGGAATGGAACCTGCTGATTATTTATTCATTGTGGCAAACAACATTTTTGAACTTCATTGGGACCCTTTATACATGTCATTAATCTACTTAATTGGAAATCTATTTTGAACCTTAATTGATTAATTGTTCTTCTCCATATTTAGAATTCAACTTTGGGGACAAAGTTGGGTTTTAAGTGTGGGGGAGGGGGTCAATTCTTGATTGTGCTAAACTATGCTTAATTGAAAGCCCATCAATTCCCACTACAAATTCAAACTTTTTGTTAAAAGTGGTTAATTTTTTTCAAAATTCTTGCATAATTTTAGGCTTTACAATTTTTTCTCAATTGGGTCTTGCCTTAGGAAAAGTATCTTGTTGGAAGTTAAGACTTTCATTGAATCTGAAATTAATGAGTTTGGATGATTTTTGAGTGGTCTTACTTAGTGATTTGATGGAATACTTGTTTAGAGTCTTCTTCTGAGGTGACATGGGTTACGTGTTTGTGGAATTATGATCATAGCCATTGGAACTGGAAGTTTGATTCTGATTCTAGGGGCCTCTTTCTCTCTTAAATTATTATAAGTAAGTGCTTTAATGAGCCAATGTAAATGAATTTTATATAAATCTTTTGAAACTAGAGTAGTTTGGGCATCTGGGATCCCACGGTGAGTCTCTGAGACCCTAGTTGCTGGGTGCGTTTCTGTTTACTATAAGCCCTCTGTACACTTTGAATATGTGCATTGCACAGTGCTCAGCACAATGATACAAGTCTTGGGAAAAATAAATAAAGTGTCTAGGGTCAAAAATGAGCTCATTAAGGTGAGGGGAATGATGAACGCCAGATGAAGAAGGGATCATGGGTTTATATGGAAATCATTTAGGTTGTATCATTGAGGTGATTCAAAAAAAAATTATTATTATTTTTTGGATCCTAGTTGAAAAATTCAAAGTACAAAGTTCCTTGATTGAGGTCTTAATTCCATTGTTATTTTATTTCTTGTCATTTTTAGAATTAGAACCTGAGCCTGGATTGAAGTGAGTCACTAAGTTGTATCACATATGAGGCATGACATCTTCTTTGATGGGTGGTCTTTGAGTTCTTAATTACCCTTGAGTATTTGTTTTAGGGTGAGATCTATATGAGTAATTCGTTTTCTTGAAGCCTACTATTATGTAGTGTCCTCTGTTTTGAGTACTAGACATGTTACATTTTGAGCAAAATCATAAACTCAATTTGATGTTTTCAAAGAAAATGAAACATAGGATTGTTTGAGGACAAACAATGCTTAAGTATGGGGGAATTTGATGTGGCTCTATTTTTACATAGTTTTTCCACATCTTTTATTTAATTTTTATCAATTTAATTAATTACTTTGACACTTTTTAATTAATATTGGCACTTTTGCAATTTTATCACAAAATATTTTAATTAAACATTTTTTATAATAAATTATGCATTTTTAGTCTTTAAATTAATATTTTTAATCTTACTAAACTATTCAACATTAATTATGTCTTATTTAGTTTGGTTAATTTAAATCTGCATAACTTTATAATAGTTAATATTTGTTATAAACAATTATTTAATTTATGTAATTCAATTTAATTAACTTATACCTTATTTTAATATTTTATCGTTTAATTTAGTTACAATAGAATAGGTAAACATGTTAATTAATGTGTCTTGCCAATCATTTAAGTATACAATATGTGTTTTTAATTAAGTTAAATCGTTCGCTTTTAATTTTATTAGTTCAAATAGTTAATTAATTCATTAATTAATAGTTTTTTAACAATAATTATATTATTTTATGTATGCAGAATGGTTATTAATTCATTTTTATTTTATTTTAGTCTACCGGTGAGGTAGATAATAGTTTTAGGTGAAATAAAGAGTCACTGTTTCTTCTCTATTTCACCTGCTGTTACCTTGTAATTGTTCTTTAAGTAATTATAATTTGAGTCTTTTATAATTGTAGTCTATTATTTATTTAGTTTTTAATTTAAGTGTTATCTAATTAATAATTTAAGTTGCGTATAGGTTTATGTTAAAGTTTAATAAAATAATATGTTTTTAATGTTAAGTTTCATTTTATCATCTAACTAATTAACTTTTTTTGTTTAATAAGTTTAGTTAACCCTAATTATTTTAATTATTTGTTTGTAGTTAATTAATTGTATGTGATCTGCATTTATTTATACTTATTTTAAATTATTCTTAACTTTTATTTTCTTAGTTAATAATTAGTCGCTTCTATTTTTAGTTTGCTAAATAATTTGGTTAGTTTTTAGTTACAGTTAATTATTTTGTCTTTAACAATTTAGTTATTTTGATTATTAATTTAGTTAGTTAATGTTTTATTCATTCTATTATTTGTTTCAAATTAATATTTATTGTTAATGTTTTTAATTTTTAACTGTCGGTGAGTGTCGCACCGATGTTATGTCACACCAACGTTTTTTATAACTATCGGTGAGTCGTCACTCACCGATTACTTCAAATCACCATCAGTCTCTCGTGACGCACTGTTGTTGCGACGCGCTGATCCTTCCATCGGTTTTGGTCTCATTTATTTTGAACTATCGGCGAGTCATCGACTCACCGATCCATTACATCATCATCGCTTTCACGTCGCACCCTTTCCAACACACCGACCTGTTTTAATTATCGGTGTCTTATCTTTACTTTTATTTCGGTGAGACCAATCCTCATTCTTTCAATCACCGACCCATTATCCTTCCATCGGTTTTCACTTCATACCGAATCTCCATTTAACTAATGGTTTCACATTTTTTTTCATTATCCCATCGGTCTCTCATTTCTCTTGAACTCACCGATACTTTATTTTATTCATCGGTCTCACCAATTACATCTTTCCTTTTAACTGTCGGTCTCACCGTTTTTCTCTCATTCCCTACTACCGATCCAAGTCCTTTATCATTGACTCACCATTGTAAATCTTTATCAGTCTCACAGTTTTCTTCTTGGCACCGATCCATTTATGCAATCAGTCTCTCCCATTTCTCCTGCTACTGATAGGGCTTCCCTCTCTCTCACCGTTACTCCTTCGCACCTCACCGTTGTGTTTCCGCATCTCTTCTCTGCCGCTTCCCTTCTTCCAATATCTTTACGGTGAGTCATATTCCACCATTTTATCCCCTCTTCATATCTTCTTCTTATTCTCACGCCGCACATCCACACCCCGATTCACTGTTTTAGTCTTTTTCATCCACTTGTAGCATCAGTTTAGTCTTCCACGGTAGTACCATCACGGTGCCACGACCTTCATAAATTTTTCTGCAAACTCATCCCTGCAACCCAAAAACACATTCCTCCTCACAAAACAAATTTGTAGACTCAAACAAGGGTTTTGAGAATCAATTCAACATTCTACAGATATGAAATTTAGATCGAGGTATTTTACCGAAGAAAATCAGAATAGCAGTATATTATGAGATCTTTGAACTCCTTCAAAAATTTCTTTAGCCACCGGAGGGGTTCCGCTGCTGCTAGGTGAGAATTCGCCGCATGAGGAGAGGAGGCTATTGCTGGTTGCCGAATAAGAGTCATCGCACACAGGACCATAACTGGTTGAAGCCGCTGGAAGGTGATGACCTCTCCGCCGCTGAGAAGAGACCGTCGCTCCATGCTTGGGAGAAATCGGAGCCGCCGCTATGTCGCGCCATGCTTGGGAGAAATCGGAGCCGCTGCTATGTCGCGCCGGTTTGGAGGGAGTCATGCCGTGCTTGGAGTCGCCGCTGCAAGGGCATGCCGAGTCGAGCCGATTCTCTGTTTGGGGTGCCGAAGAGGAACCAGAGCCGAAGCCCTCCTGCTGTGCGCCGTGGGGTTTGGGAAGGGAAGTAAAAAATAAATAAAATAAACTAAGTAATAAATAGATAAAATATAATAATAAAAGTAAAGTAGGAAAAAAGGAAAAGATGAAAAGCTAAATCAAAAGTAAAAGTAAAAATAAACATTAAAAAGTCAAAAGAATAAAATAAAATTTACAAAAGTTATAAATTTTAAACAATTACAAAATTAATAAATAGATTACTTATAAATTAAAATATAAAACTTCTATAATAATTAGTGTTAATAATTTATTTACTCTTAATAGTATAAATCTATAATTAATAATAATTATAAATAAATTATAAAACATACTTGTTAATTTAAAAATATTTAAAACTTTAGTAATAATTTTAATTACTAAATTAAAAATTATCTAATTAACTAATTAATCTAACAATTAATTTCCTTAATAGTAATAATTAAATTATTAAATCTTAAGTATTAACCTAATTATCTATTTATTTATATTGTCAATTTTAATAATTTAGTTAAAAATAATAAAATTACTAACTTAGTAATTATTTTAATAAATTAATTGAATTAATAACTTTTTAATAAATTATTACCATAATAATATTAAAGTAAATAATATTTATCCTCTACGATATTTTCTATTTAACTTAAGTTAACTTTTTAATAATTGTTTTTTTCTTTAAGTTTTAATTGATTTATTATATTTATTGTGTGCAGGTTCATTCAAGAGATGGGGAAATGTCCAGATACTTACAACTAACTTGAACGAAGTTAGTTACGTGAGAAAAGATTATACGATGTGCCGGTCACGAAAAAACACACATTTTGCAGTGCGTGGGTAAAGAACTTTGGAAGTCGGTGGAAGATGTGGCGGTGACATGCAATGGATGACAGAGAGTACTTAAGCAGAACAAGCAGCGTTTTTTGAGGGAGATTCATTCACGGAGGGGCGTTCATACACTCACCGGGAGAGACAATCGAGAGCAGCAGGGACGATGCTGGGCAGTGCAGTCCAGGAACTCAGGAGCAGAGCATTCTTAGGGAGTTTCTTCTCCCTCACGATCTAAACTTTTGTACTCTATTTCTGTAATGTTTCCTATTACTACTGTTATAATGAATAGTATAGTTAGTTAAATCTTTTAGTTCGGGAAGAGTTCTAGCTCTACTGGTATATTTTTAATCATTTTCACTTTTCATTCTTCTGTAATTAGAATTGATCGGCGAGATCAAATCTAATTTCATTTATCTGTTTCGTACCACAAGCACTGAAATTGTCTAAACTCTGTAATAATTCGGAGAGTTTGATTATGGAATCATCTTTTAAATAATCAACTTGTAACGGAAACATCAACACTTATGGCGAGTTTGTGTTGTTGATCTTTTAAGACATCTTTCTGGAATTGTACTTCTCGGAGTGGCGAACTCTAATTGTACAATATCCACGGCTTAACTCCTGGCGAGGGAAGTAAGTCATCTCTTTTATCCAGTGGTATGAAGTAGTACTTTATATGAAAAGAAAAAAAAACAATTTAAACCAGTAGACTAGAATGAACCCCGAGCATTCTTTATTGTTGTATTTTATCATCATTTTGTATCTGTTGTTGCACCTTGCTCCAAGCTATACTTTGTTTTAGTTTTGTTCAAACAATTTTACAATAAAGTGAAGTTTCAAAGTACATAAAACCATAAGGAAATTAAAAGATATAAAAATTTAAAAAGTGAAAATTAGAAAAGAAAAACACTCTGCTGCTGACAACAGTGGAGCTTTCCAAGTTTTTAATTTAGTAGTGGCCAATTTTACCTTCCCTGTGGGTTTCACCCTGCTTTCCACATATACTGTAGTTATTAGGAATATAAATATTAAACTTTGACCGGCTTCAACGATAGTTTAGGTCACAACCCAACTAACCAAGCCCAGGGTTACGACTTACCCAGGTTTAATTTGGCTGATTCGACCTGACCTGGTTTGGGTCGGGGTCGGTCTGGTCCAGCCTAGCCAGTAGGGCAGGCCCAAGTGGCATTTCTAGATCTCTCCCAATTTGTATAAGCATCCAACCCACCGAGTAGCCCTATGAACCTGTCTATTCTGGTCGGGCCTGAAGGGCGTGGGTTCAGCCATCCGATGTAGGTCCAACCCACTGACATGGATCTGAACCACTGGGTTGGGGGCGTGTCCAGCCAGACATAGCCAGGTCCACCAAGAAGGTGGACCGGCGGTGTGCCTGACAGGCCAGGAAGTGGCAGTCGTGCAGTGTTCTGCACCAACTGGCTACACAGACACATGGCCCCTCCTGCCGCGGTCGACGGACCACGACACATCGACATCAGAGTGTCCCGAATGCAGGCCACCCCTTCAATGTGGTGCTCAATACTGTGTCACCCAGATGTTGTTGACACGCCTGTGGTCCCTTCCGAGGGCCACATGAGTTGCTTTGTTGGTCCGTTATCTGACCTGTGTTCACCAATGTGTCCCTGAGGTCGCTTTCATCCCAGAACAAACCCTAAAATTGAACTGCCGCCACATAGAGAATGAGGCCACCAAGAACACACAAGCGGAGTTGTTTAGGCCTTGTTTGTGTAGGCCCAAGCACTCTATGGTAGAGGTTTAAATTAAGTGGGTGGAATGAGGATTGAAGTTCCACCATTTCTTGAATGGTTTGAATCTCAAATAATAAATCCAAAGAAAAAGCTACCCTCCTGCAAAAATGAATGAATCATGGATCAACCTATTTCTGGGTTGATCCATGTTCATTGTTTCGAGAAAATAATGGGGAAGATGATCAAAATAAAATAACCACTACATTATTCTCTTTGTCTCCACCTCATCGTTGCACCATATCATCACCGTCTCCCACTAATCCATGAGAACAAAATTAAATAATAATTTTAAATTAATTTATTATTTTTCTCGGATTTTCTGAATAATAAATTTTCATCTCAACACAATCTGGCTGAAATAAAGTCATTTATAGGCAAATCCTGACACTCAGTGTTCAACAATGTCTTAATATATTCCATTCAAGCATTGGTTCCCAAGTTAGAACAAATCGCTCATGCATTTAATTAATGTACCACAAAAAAGTTCGAAACTCTGTTACCGGCTCTCGGGGCCTCAGAATCACATTTAATCCGAGTGCGATGTCTTAAAATAATTCCATATAATTAAAAAATAAAAAAAATTTCTAAGACAATACATCATTCTAGTATAATAATGATTATCATGATATATTACATAAACATTTTTATTGAATAATATATTTCATGATGACATGTAATTTTAGAAATAATTATAATATTCCATGTTAAAATTTAACAATATTTCATGTTAAAAATGATTATAATATTCCACGTTATATTGTAACAACAACAGATTAGTGTACTAACAGAAAAATAATTTTTGATGTTAAAAAATGATAATCGTATGTTGGATAATTTCATTATCGAATATCACAATAGTGATAGTCGGGTTTGATCACATCATCATTAAATAATAAAATCCCATTAGACTTGTTTAGTTATGCATACCTATGTGATAGTAGATCTGGGATGTGTAACCTGATTGGATGTAATCGTGTAGCACTATTTCTTTTTACATTTCAATTTTTATGTACATTTATAATTTCATGAATTTATAATAATTATTTTTACAATATTGTACATAAATTTATTCTTGATTATAATATATAATTATTACATAGAATTATTGTAAAAATTATAATATTACATGTCATATTGTAATAATATTTCATGTTAAAAGTGATTAAAATATTTCATGTAATATTATAAAAACTACGGTTTAGTGTCATAATTCAAAAAATTTATATGTTCAGTAATTTTAAATTTTCATGATAATAACATTATCAAATTTTATAATTCTGAATTTTCCATGGGTGACCGTGTTGGAAGTGCTCACGTTTCAGACATTTTATTTTTTGCAATGTATTTTCCAAAAAAATGATGAATAACAAAGGATAACATGTCAGTATAATAAAAATATGTTTGATATTTAATGAAAACATTTAAAATGAATATAATATTCCTAGTTTACATATAATTTTATTAGAAATTATATAATTGCAACTCATAATATTATCATATATCATGATAAAAACAATTATAATACTTCCTGATGTATTCTTACAATGAATGATTAGTGTGCTAATAGAAAAAATAAAATTTCATGTTGAATAATTATATATTGGTTGATAGTTTCATGAGATATTATTTTTTATAACAATGAAATAATTGTATATTTTATTAGAATAAATGATAGTTCTTTCAAAATTTTAAAAAGAATGATTCTGTATTGTTTGGTGCGATCACACCAAAATTAATGCACTAAATCCCATTATATCTTTGTTCTTCAGCATTCTTGGGATCAAGTATTAATAGGTTGGGTGACCTCCAATGAGGTACTCATTATGCACCCTTTTATTGTGTACATTTCAAATTTCAGGACATTGTATCAATAATTATAATGATGTTGAATGTAAATTTATTTTACTAAATTTAATATTTTTATATTACATAGCACCTTAGGAATAATTATATTACTTTATGTTATATTATAACAATTTTTCACGTTAACAATTATTAAAATATTTCATGTTATTTTGAAATAGCTAATGTTAAGTGTTATAATAATAAAAAATCATATTCAATAATTATAATTTTTCATGATTTTCACAATATAAAAATTTATAACAATGAATGTTGCAATGGTGACATTATTTGATGTGATCATGTTTCACCCTTTTCTCCTTTCCACATTGTATTTTCCAAAAAATAAAATATCTTTTAAATTTCAAAGGATCACATGTCATTATAACAATAATAATTATGATATTGTAAAAAAAGTAAATGAATATAATATTTCTAGTTAACAAATAATTTTTCTATCAATTAGACAATTACATTTCATCATTATGCAATATTGCCTGTTGAAAATAATTATAATATTTCATAACATATTCCAATTATTACGGTTTAGGGTTATAACAGAAATAATAATTTTCATTTCATAATAGTTATAATAATGTATGAATGTTTCAATAGTGAATGTTATTTTTTTACTATAATTAAATAGAAATATATAGTGTTAGAATATTTAATAGTTATTTCAAATATTTAAAAATGAATGTCTTTGTATTTTGGGTGTGATCAAAACTGGATTAATGCACTAAATCCATTAAGAACTCTATAGTTAAGCATTTTTGGTAAAAAGTAGTACATGTATTGGTGATATGTTATGAAGAATTCATGCTGCACCCCTTTTTTGTGTTGTACATTTTTCTTCTGTTGCACCCATTTATTGTACATTTCAATTTTTATGCGAGTATAATAATGATTATTATTATATTGTACGTAATAATTTTTATAGGATATATTATTTCTTGGTTACATATCATTTTAGAAACAATTTTAATATTTCATTTTAACAGCGATTTTAATTTTTCATGCTACATTCTCATAACTAAAATTTATGGTTATAACAAAAAACTTTAGGTTAAATAATTATAATTTTGTATGAAAATAACATTATTGAATTTCATAAAAATTAATGTTTAATGGGTGACCTCCTGGGATGGGCTCGTGTTTCAACCATTTCTGTTTTTCTTTTTACATTTTAAAAAAAATTACATTTCAAATAGCAAAATATTGTATCTGAATATTTCAATTATTAATGTGATATTGTACATTATCTTTTTAAATGAATATTATATTTCATGTTCACATATTATTTTTGTGATAATTATAATATTTCATGTCATATTGTAACAACTACAATTTGGGGTTATAATAGAAATAATAATTTTTCATTTTGAATAATTATAATGTTGGATGGTAGTTTCATTAGATAATATTATTTTTCTAAATAAATAAAATAACAATATATAGTATCATAATCATTGAATGATCTTACAAATTTTTAAAAATAATGTATGTGTACTATTGGGTGTAATCACAATAGCATTAATTCGCCATATCCCACTAGAAAATTGTAGTTAACCATGGTTAGGTGAGTGTAGTATTAGGATGGGTGACATTCAAGGAAGTACTCTTGTAGCACCCTTCTTTTTTTTGTACATTTAAAATTTCATGCCAATATAATAATAGTTATTATGATATTGTACATAGACATTTTATATGAATATAATATTTCTTGAATACAAAAAGTTTGTGTAATAATTATAATATTTCATGTTATAATGTGAAAATAATTCATGTGAACAATGAGACAGGTCCATGGGATGCATGGTGCGGCAGGGCTTGGGATACATTATATATTCTAGTAGTTACCACTAGGAATGGTGACTTTTCAGTCAGGTTTGTGATCGTGCCTACTAACAATGGGGGAATGTTTTTCTGGCCACTCAACGACAGGGATGTGGGTGAGGTTCTCAGGGTGGGTGGTGATGACGAATACCTCATGATGTGGGGTTTCATTCAATATATAGGGACCACATGCACCTATGGGGTTCAACATTCTAGGATTAGTGAGATTCATGGTGACATAATCAGTGGATATGATGTGCAGCCTGTCCTCAGGTGGAAACTGTGAGGTAGTTGGGTGCACCACTGAATTTGGGATTAAATATGTGGGATCTTTTTTAGATGGTGATGAATATTGTGTGGGGATATTTGGATGTTTGTGCACGATACAGGCTGTATAACTAGAGGATTTGATTTTCAAGAGAACTGGACCATTTTTTTCATTATTAATGTGTATGTTATATGAGGATGGACTACAATGGGGCTTTTTTGGACCCATTTCTCACTTCATGGATAATGCTTCTTTGTGTGGTGGTGAGTACCACATGTATTACAGTTCTTCTTCTATTAATTTATTTTTATTAATAAAAAATTTGACTGATTATTTCAAAAACCAACCCAATTCAACCCGGAATAATCACCCAAGGTGATCCATGGAAAGGCCAAAGAGGTGTTCTTGATTTTATCGGTCTAGTGAAAAGATCAAAAGTCATCATTAGAGTCATCATGACTACTTTATTCCTAGTAAAATAAACAAGGAAACTAAATAACTAAAACAATATTCAAAAAATAAAATTATTTAGAAAACAATAAATCATTTACATTTCAATTAAAGGAATAAAAAATGAACCAAAAACAGCACCATAAAAACTAAAATGAACCTAACACAGAAAAAACCTCCACATTACCCAATGGGACACTCTCAAATCAACAACTAAATATCATCCAAAGAAATTGAACATGATCCAAACCCCACAATAGAAACAAAAATAAAAATAAATCACTATATGAATGTGTGATAAAAATTAGTGGGTACACCCAAATAATTATATTCCCAACTCACATGCTATAAAAAAGAAACATTTATTTTTAGTTTTGAAATAAAATACATAAATATAGGATTTTTATACTTTTCATTTTAAATAATACAGATCATAAATACATTTTCCTCATAATTTTGATATAGGATTCACACTTGGGGGAGAGTTAGGTCCATAGAGGGGAAGGAAAATGGAACAGATTTGAAAACATTTATTTTTCAAGCAAGACCAAAAGGGGAACACTTGTTCATTCAAACATCATTACTGAATCATTTTTAATAAAAACACACACATTAAAAATTTACCAAAAGAACACCAAAACCAAGCACAAGGATTGTGAGTACACATAATGAAAGAAATATCTCTAACCATAATAGTATCATAGAAAGCTAAATAATACCTAGGAAATCAGAGGTGAATCGGAACCTACAATACATGTGACTCATCTAGAAGACATGCCCTACCCAATGACATCATAAATGCCATACACCTGATCATCGCCCTACCTGGCCTCACTGAGTGGCCCAATACCATAACAATAATGACCAAAATACCCCAACTATGGTCCAGTAGCTAGTGTAACAACCTATTCTAGTGAAACAAATGTTCTTAAACGTCCTTTTTTAATTGTGAGGTTATCATGCTATGTTCACAAATTGGTGTTCCAATCAATTCAACCAATAAGGAATACAAATATGCCATCATACCATTAGTTAATTGGTACACCACCAGAAACCTCAAGGGAAGTCATGTTCCTTAAAATAATTATTACACATGGGATATCCCATACCGGAGGCCCTCACGTCCCACGATCAACCAAAAATACATGGCACTTAACCCAAAAAGAGTTTTCCAAATAACCAATCCAACGATCCATACGAGTCGTACAACATTTCCACTGAAAAATAACTTTCACTAAGTAACCTTGAAAAACCATTTTCCAAAACCAATATAACCCTAGGAAACCAATTGATCATTAAAAACCACCAATTTCAGAATCCAAAAAACAAACAATTTCAAGGAAAACACCCCTTTTCCATAAAACAATCAAATTTCCATTCATCACACACACAAAAGAAACTTTAAAAAAAACACACCAAAATCATTTTAAACATAATTATCACAACCTTAATAACACAATAAATCAATTAAAAAATTTATAAAATCATTTCGACAAACACCATAAGGTTTTACTCCAAAAAATAAATCCAAAATCAATACATTAAATTGAACCTCACATAAAAAATATCTCAAATAATAATTTCCTGTATCTAAATAATGTAATAAGTAATTTAAATAACTTAATAAATATGGAAAAAATACAACAACTTTTCATAAAAAATTTACCCATTTCCAATCCATTTTCACAACAAATCGTTCAAAAAACCACTTTCCCAAAAAATACATAAATCTAAGGACTTTCTAAAATAACAAAACTAGAATCAGTAACTTATCAGATAATTTTTAATCATGGAATCACCATTTTTGATATCAAAAATAAAATTTTCAGCACCAAAACATGCTTCCAAAAATATTAAACAACATGAAAAGGCCAACCGGTCAGTTTAGCAAACCCACGGTGTGCAAAATTTCTAAAAACCCACAACACATATTCCAAATTATTAAATAAAACACCCTATTTAACATGAAATAATTATTCTAATGTTCATATATAACTAATTTACTATCATGGAAGGTTTGAAAAACCAAAAATCAATGAAATATTAAATTTAATGTCTATGTAAAATGGCATCATACATCAAATGATGATTACCTTCTGGTAACTACTTTCCTAAACCGATTTCACCTCAACTGCTCCCAAAAGAGGCTAGAACTATCCTCATGGAACCCTAAGAGGAAAAACCACTAGAAATAATGCAACTCTAGCCATGAAAATTGGTCAAAATGACCTCTTGGGTTACAAAAAATAAGAACATGGTATGAAATAAAATAAAGAGAAGAGATGAGTGCCAAAAGGGATACATGTGACATAGAAGAGTGTGTCAGTGAGATCACGGTCACCAGAGTGGAGGCCGACTGATATGGAGCCACACTGGAGAGGGGTGTTCACCAGAGAGGGTTCATGCAAGAGAGGGGTTCATACTGGAGGAGGTCATATGGAGAACGGTGTGTACTGGAAACAGGTCACACCTAAGAAGGAGGGTTAAACATTGGTGGTGGTTGCCAAATCACTGTGTGCACACCATGTGTGTAACGCTTTTCAGTTGAGGGATAGGGTAGTGCATTGTGAGGAAAGAGTAGGGAAAGGGAGTAGGGGAAAAAATATAACCCAGAAAAAAAAACTAATACAACCAAATAATTATAATTATAATATTACTAACAACATAATAATAATAATCTACAATAATTGTAATAAAAAAGGTAAAAATAATAATTAATAACCTTTGTAATAATATTATTATAATTAATAAAATTTTAAACAATACTAATGATAGTAATAATTTTATTACTACAAATTACAAAAATAAAATTTAATAATAATATTATCATTACCCACAATGATAATATTATATTTATTACAAATATTTTTTTCTTTTTAATTTTATTATCTCCCTTTAATTTATTTTATATTATTTATTTGGATACTAGGAAACCAAGCAGTCTGTGCATAGCCTAAGAAACCATGAGTGAACCATGTGATGGTTTCATTCCATTATAGAAGTGTATGAACGGGTACCCAGGATGACCCCATGGTTTCTTCTAACCAAGAGGTTAACACACTCCATCATAGAACCCACCAAATAATACCAATATTCAATCCCATCAAACTAGTTTCCTGATAAAAACAACTAAGAACCTGGATTGAGCTTGAACTATGAAAAAATTAGGACATGGGTGTTCCAATTCTTCCAACCATAATGTTATCTGCCACCAAAAATCCATAACAAGGTTGAACCCCAAAACAGAAATTGATAACCCATAAGAGTTCAATGAGATTCACAAAAAATGATAAATGAAGAGTTCACAAAGACACCCCCAACAAGTGAAAGGATATCATTATAAACATGGGAGACTGAAACATACTCCCCTCTATGTTCCACCCACCCCCAAAATCTTAGAAACTTCCATTTGATCAATCACAAAAGGATAAAACATTCACGATACAAAAACAAACATTGAAGAACACATTCTATAAACATCGTCAAACAGATCTCAATTGATCAACCAAATGAACAAAAAGAATTGAAACCTCCTCTAATGAAATACCCCATAATATTACATCAACAAAACCACTCGGAGGACACCAATAAAAATATTTACTGAAATAAGAACTTAGAATTATGTAGTGCCCCACATGACCAACCACCACCAAAATAATATCAGAAATGAAATATTAATACATACACAAAAAGTTATTAAGAGAATATCTACCATAAAAACATTTTATCACCAAATAAGATGAGACCCACTATGGGTCTCCCAACCGTAAGATCCAAAAAAATTAAACAAACCCAAAAACCTTCTCGGTACTGAGTAGAATACCCCAACACAATGGGAGTGGGTGGAAGCGCCAATAAAATGAGGAATCAAAACCAAATACAACAACATAAAACTAACATCACACCCTCTAATGAACACTAACCATGCAACACTAAGGATAAAAATTAAAACAAGACCATTTTACACCCTTGGGGTCCTCCTGAATACGCGCCTGCATCACTCTAAGACCTATGGTTGGAGCTCTGATGTTTGAAATGTCTATTGGCTCACATTCATGCATTTGAAGCCACCACACATAAGGCTTAGATCAAAACATTACAAAACATTCTTCCTTTATGGGACAAATTTTGGGTTCGAATCCAAGCAGAGGCAAGTGTTTGTGCGGGTGAGGGGGATAGCGATGTTAGGGGTGTGCCTAGAAAAATTAGAGGGGTGGATGGGGAAAGATATATGGTCTTCATAGATAAATTTAAATGGGGTTGATCACTCATAATAACCCACTGTGTTGTAGTTTTCTTTATTTTTAAAATCTTTAATTAGCACATTAAAAACCCGCTGATAAAATGGGGCTTTATCTGTGCATTTTTTAGCATTGATAAAAGTGACACCCATTTTATTGCACCTTTATTATCATTTTTTAGCATTTATAGTGGTTTTTAGTGCAGATAAATCCATATTTTAAAGTATTTTCACCTCTAGGGAAGTAATAATTTTTCACTTTTTTGGTCTACAGTTAAAATTTCATGCTAGTTTAATAATGATTATTATGATATTATAGGTAATTTTTTTTTCTAAATATAATATTTCGTAATTACATAGAATTTCACTAATAATTATAATATTACTTGTTGTAATGTAACAATATTTCATGTTAAAAATGATTAAAATATTTTATGTTATATTGTAACAACATCGGTTTGGTGTTATAAAAAAATAATGATTTAAAATGTTCAACAGTTATAATTATTCAATATAATCACATTATTGAATTTCATAATAATGATTGTAGAATGGGTTTCCTCCTTTGAAGTGTTCATGTTTCACCCTTGTCTATTTATCTCATTTTATTTTCCAAAAAAATTTATATTTTAAATAAAAATTAATCGCATGTCAGTATAATAATAATAATTAACATTTTTTATATAAACATGTAATATGAATTTAATATTTCATGCATACATAAAATTTTTATATTAATTATAACATTGTGTGTCATAATGTATCCATGTTACATGATCACAATAATTTTTATATTTCATGTTTTATTTTAACAACTACAACATAGGGTTATATAAGGAATAATAATTTAACAAGTTGAATAATTATAATATTGGAAGATAGATTCATCAGTTAAATATATTTTTTTATAGCAATAAAACAACAATATATAGTATGAGAATCATTAATTATTGTTTCAATTATTTTAAAATATTTTATGTTTAATGTTGGTTGTGATCACACAAGCATTAATAAACCAGATCCCATTAGAATACAACAGTTAAGCGTGCTTGGTTGAGAGTAGTGTAGGGATGGGTGACCTCTTGGGATGTACTCGAATTGCACCCTTCTTTGTGTAAATTTCAAATTTCATTACATAATAATAACAATTATTATGATATTGAACATAAATTTTTTATTGAACATAATATTTCATGATTACATGGCATTTTAGAAAAATAAATCATGTAATAATATAACAATATTTCATGTTAACAATTATTAAAATATTGCATGTTATATTTTAACAACTAGAGTTTAGTGTTATAACAAACAAAATAATTTTACTTGTTCAATAATTATAAATTTTCAAGATGATCACTTTATCTAATTTCATAATAATAAATATTTGATAGGCTTGGTGGTCTTTCATTTTTTTGGTGGTGATGAGTTGTTAGAATTTGGGCATTTAGGGGTTTTACGGGTTCATTGGTGTTCCCCTATTTTGGTTTGGCAGTTCTTTTGGTGTCGCATTTATTTTGTGTTTTTTTTATATTTTCTATAATAAATTTTTAGGCCTTAGCTTTCTCAAGTCCTAAATATTCCTTGTTTAAACTTCTCAAAGGTTAAATCCATGGAAGAGAACATGTAAAATAGTTTTCTGTTAATCTTATTATATTTAAAATTAATTAATATATTTTGATTTATAATATATCACATGTTTTGTATAATAATAATAATTATCATATTGTGCGTAAAACTATTAAATGAATATACTATTTCTTGTTAACATAGAATTTTTGTAATAATTATAATTCTTCATGCTGTAATGTGACAATATTTAATTTTCGAAATAATTATAATATTTCACAATGTATTGTAACAAAAATGGATAAGGGTTATTATAGAAGTAAAAATTTTTTCATATTGAAAAATTATAATATTTATTATTGTTTCATTAGTTAAATTTATTATTTTGACAGTAATGAAAAAACAATATACAGTATCAGAATCATATATAATTCTTTAAAATATTTAAAAATAATACAATTGTATGTTTTTGTGTGATCATAATAGAATTAATGTCGCATATCTCATTAGCACTATATTGTTAAGCAAGTTTGTGCAAGAGTAGTAATATAATGGATGACCTCCATGGAAGTTCTCGTGTTGTTGCATTTTCTTGTGTACATTTAAAATTTCATACCATTCAAATAATAATTTCTTTGATATTGTATGTATACTTTTTTACTGAATATACTATTTATTGATTATATATGATTTAATTAATAATTATAATATTTAATATGAAATGTACTAATATTTCATGTTATATTTTAAAAACTTCAATTTAGTGTTATAAAAAATAGATTTTCAAGTTCAATAATTATAATTTTTCAAGAGTATTAAATTATTAATATTCATAATAATGAATGTTACATGGGTTACCTTTTGGGAAGTGCTTCTGTTTCACACTTATCTGTTATTCAGATAGATTTTTCCAAAAAAATGCATTTTAAATAACGAAGGATCGTATACGAGTATAACAATAATAATTATGATATTGTATTTAATCTTTCTAAATGAATATAATATTTTATGTGTTACATATTTTTTTGAAATAACTATTATACTGCTTTTCATAATGTTACCATATTTCATATTAAAAATAATTATAATATTTCATGATATATATTAACTACCAGGGTTTACGGTTATAAGATAAATTAAAATTTTCCGTGTTGAATAATTATAATATTTAATGATAGTTTCATCTTTTCATGTTATTTTTTACATAAATTAAATAGCATTATATTGAATGAGAATCATTGATGGTTCTATTAATTATTTTAAAATTAATTTATATATACTATTGGGTGCAATCAAACCAGCATTAATGCACCAAATCCAATTAGAACACTTCAGTATATCATGATTTTTAGAGAGTAATACTATGATGGGTGACCTCCATTGGAAGTCCTCTTGTTTCCTTATTTTTGTGTACATTTGAAATTTCATTCTACTATAATAATGATGATCATGATATTTTTTGTAAAATTTTTACATAAGATTGTATTTCTGAATTACATAGCATTTTAGAAATTTGTATAATATGTTATGTTATAATATTACAATATTTCATGTTTACAATGATTTAAATAATGCATGTTATGTTGTAAAAACTATGGTTCAATGTTATAACAAAAAATAATAATTTTCCATGTTCAATTATTATAATTATTCAAAATAATCACATTATCAAATTTCATAATAATGAGTGTTTCAAGGGTTACCTCCTAGGATTTGCTTGTGTTTTACCCTTTTTTTCGCATTGTATTTTAAAAAAAATAAATTTTCAATAACAAAGGATCCCATGTCAGTATGAAAATAAAAATTATGATATTGCATGTAACTTTTGAAATGGATAAAATATTTCAGGATTACAAATTATTTTTTTATGAATTATAGTTTTTCATATCCCAAGGTTACTATATTTTTTTCACAGGAAACCTTGCGAGACGTCCATGCAATGGTGGAGAGCTACTATCATGATGCAGATGCTGAGGAGGGGCAGTTCCTTGTAGATAGTCTGGTTGAATTTCTAAAGACCTTCAGGTCATGTAATCTCCTAAGCCTATAGGCCTTGTAATCTCTGAGCCTATGGGCCTTGTAAGGGTTCCCCTTCATCCCTTGAAAGGGGGGGTATCAAAATCAATAAAAATGAAGGTCTTCGGTCCATTCGGGATAATAAATTAAAATATAAAATATATCAATGATTGATAGTTCATTAAAATTATAAAAAAATGTTTGGTATTCTTTACTTCAATCACACCAGCATTAATGCAAAAGATCCCATTTGAACTCTACAGGTAAGAATTCGTGTGTGAGTGTAGTACTAGGACGGGTAACCACAAATGATTTACACATTTTTCACCCTTGTTTTTTTTATATTTTAAATTTCATGACTATATAATAATGATTATTATGATATAGAATGTAAAATTTTTTACTCAATAAAATAATTGAAGATTACATATCATTTTAGTATTAATTATAATGTTACAGGTTATAATGAAACAATATTTCATGTTAAAAAGGATTAAAATATTGCATGATGTATTCTAACAACAACAATTTAGTGTTATAAACAAATAATTTTCATTTTCAATAATTTAAGTTCATCAAGATAAGCATATTATCAAATTTTATAATAATAAATGTTTCCGGGGTGACCCCCTGGAATGTTCTCAGGGTTCACCCATTTCCATTTTTATCAGTGTATTTTCCAAAAAAAATTAAATAAAAACGGATAACATGTTAGTATAATAATAATTATTATGATATCATATGCAGATATATTAAATGTATATAATATTTATTGTTTACAAAGAATTTGTAAATGACTTTATTATTTCCTGTTATAGTGTTAGAAAATTTCTTGTAAACGTTAATTATAATATTTCATGATATATTAGGAAAACTACAATTTCGGGTTATAATAGGAATAATAAAATTTCATGTTGAATAATTATAATATTGGATGATAGTTTCATGAGTAACAGATATATTTTTACAGCAATTAAATACTAGATTATAGTATGAGAATCATTAATAGTTATTTCAAATATTTTAAAAGAATATTTGTGTAATAATGTGTGAAATCGCCCCAGTATTAATGCCCCATAGCTCATTAGAACTCTGTCGTTAAGATTGCTTGGGAGAGAGTATTACTAGGATGGGTGACCTCCTCGGAAGTACTCCTGAAGCACCATTTTGTGTGTACATTTAAAATTTTTTGCCAGTATAAAATTCTTATTATGATGTTGTATGTAATATTTTTTACATAATTTAATATTTATTAATTAAATATCATTTTAGAAACAATTATAATATTTCATGGCATAATGTAACAATATTTCTTGTTAAACATGATTACAATATTACATGATATGTAGAAATAACTACAGTTTAGTGTTATAACAAAAAATTCATCTTCAATAATTATAAATTTTCCAGATAATCACATTATCAAATTTCATAATACTGAATGTGTAATGGGTGAAATCATGGGAACTGCTCATGTTTCCACTTTTTCTCTTTTTCCTGTAGTAATTTCCAAAAAAAAATTCATTTTATATAATAAATGATCACAATTATGTATAAAAATAATAATTAAGAACTCTTACAAAAACATTTTAAATAAAAATAATATTTTTTGTTAATGTAGAATTTTTTTAATAATTATAATATGTCATGTCAAAATGATTCAATATTTTATGTTAAAAATAAATAAAATATTTGATGATGTATTGTAACAACTATGGTTTATTGTTATAATAGATATAATAATATTTAATGTTCAATAATTATAAAATTGGATGATAGTTTCATTAGTTAATGTTATTTTCATTATATAAATTAAATTGAATTTTATCGTATTTAAATCATTAATAGTTCTTGTCAAATACATAAAAATGAATGTGTGTGTATTGTTGGGAGTTATCACACCAAAATTTATGCACCAGATCGCACTAGAACTATTTAGGTACGCATTCTTTGGTAATAATAGTATATGGGTGGGCGAACTCCTTAGAAATACATGTGGTGCGACCTTTTTTTGCATTGAACCCCTTTTTGTGTACATTTCAAAAAAAAATTCAGTATCATAATGATTATTATGATATTGTATGTAAATTTTTTTACAAAATATAATATTTTCTTGTTAGATACAATTTTAGTAATAATTATTATATTTCATGTTATAATGTAACAATATATCAAGTTTATAATGATTAAAATGTTACTTTTTATATCTTAAATACTATGGTTTTGTTTTTTAACAAAAAAATAATTTACCATGTTCAATAATATTAATTTTTTTAAGATAGTACCATTATGAAAATTCATAATAATGATTTTTGCCTGTTTGAACTCCTATGAAGTGCTCATCTTTCACCATTTTCTATTTTTATCATTTAGTTTTCCTATAAAATTTACATTTTAAATATCAAAGGATAACATGTGAGTATAAAAGTAATAATTATGTAATTTTATATAATTTTTTTAAATGAATTTAATATTTCATGTTTAAATATAATTATAATAATAATTATAATATTGCATGTCATAATGTTATCATATTTAATGTTAGAAATAATTATTATATTTAAAGATGTATTATAACAACAATGATTTAGGATTATCATAGAAATAATAATTTTTCATGTTGTATTGTTATAATTTTGGATGATAGTTTCATTAGATAAAAGTTATTTTTTACAGAAATAAAATTGCAATATATAGTATCAGAATAACTTATAGTTCATTAAAATATTTAAAATGAATTTATGTGTACTGCTGTTTCTGATCCCACCCACATTGATGCACCAGATCCCATTAAAACATCGCAGTTAAGAATTCATGAGGGAGAATAGTACTTGGATTGGTGATAGTACCACAAAATGTGTTTTCACAGTGCCAACTTTTAACAACACTACAAAACCACTGATAAATGGTACTTTTAACAGTGCTAAAAAAATGCTATGTTAAGATCTCCCCTTTATCAGGGGTTTTTTAGCACTGATAATAGTACCCTCATTATCGATGCTTCTTTTAGAACAGTTAAAGGGACCCCCTTTATCAGTGTTTTTAGTAGCGCATATAAAGACCCACCATTATCAACACTATTTTACTTGCATTGATAATGGGTAAATTTAAAAATTCTTTAAAAATAATCTCTTAATATAAAAAATATATTTATATTGATATAAATATAATATATATTATTCAAATATGTTTTAAATAATGATAAATAATTATTTATAATTAATATATTTCATAATTAGTGAAAATGGCCAAAATATATTTAAAAATATTTTTAAATCAATAATTTTCAAATTATTACCGATTAATAGTCCTTTATTCACTATTTTAACATTAAAAAAATAATAAAATGTTGAAAAAAAGTTTCAAATGTTAGATGAACTTTAAACAACCATAATGTTAAATGAGGTGTCAGTTTAGGCTCGACCACGTATCAAATTGATGCACGTGATAATATATATAACATAAAGTGTCATGGACTAATGTATATGATCTTTGTTCAGTTTTCAACCCTAGAAAAGTATTGAAGGCCTCCAAAATATTGTTTTTTTTTCACCAACCCCAGTTTCTAAAAATTCAAACTGTTATAACATCTGATTCAGGTTCTTGTTCGGTTTGTACTACATATCAAAATTAAGATCATTTCATGAGATTCGATTTGACAATTTGTGATGCATAAATGGACTACCGGATCAGATGTTATGATAGTTTCCAGTTGGCGGGGGATTTACGTTTTTTAGATTTTCTTAATGTTTTTTGTGTTTTGTGAATTTTTATATTTAATATTAATTTAATATATATATATATATATATAAATAATCAAATAAACATTAATATATAATATATTTAAATAAAGGTAATTATGTATAATTATAGTTACAGATACCCATATTATATATATATATGTCTGTCTGTGTGTGTTGTATATATGTATTTATTTTTTATTTATATAAACATATAGAATACATATTTTTTTAAATGTATTTAAAAAATCTTATAAATATATATTAATATATGAATAAATATACAGAAAAATATATAATTAAATATTTATATATATAATAATCTAAGAAAAAATATGTATATATTAAAAAAACTAAATACACATATATATATATATATATATTAGTATAAGTATATATTAACATAAGTATATATTTATATAATTATATATTGATATATAAACATATATAACTAAATATATTAAAGAAAATAGATGTATCATTAAATGGAGAACATAACTAGATAGGTGAGTGGGAATGTTGCAGGATCACAAGAAAGAGATATTGGTTTCCATATCCATGTGGTGGTAGATGTGAACTCTTCTAAAGGTGGTGGGGATAGTGGAGATAATGGGGGGTGGGGAGGGGGGTGTTCCTAGAACTATTAATGAGGTTGATGGGGTGTGTTGGAGGGTCATCAATGTGTTATTAAATGGGGGGGGGGGAGTCAAGCTCTATTAAAATCCCATTCAAGTTGTAGATATTTTTTTATTTTTTTATCTTTTATCAGCGCTTTAAAAATGTGTTGATAAATGTGGTCCTTATCAGCCAAATTTTATATAATTCCCCAACCCTTGTTACCTATATTTGGTGAATTATTACAAAACATTTTCATGATCACAATAGATCATGTCTCAAATACTGATTAGTTTAGTAGCCTTGGGAGTACTAGATACATAAATAAGTTTTACATTGCATTATGAAATGAATCACAACAAAATTGTGCCCCCTTTGAACACACTCATATCCCTTATCCTTGTAGGATCAAAATAACGATTTAGATGCTCAATATACAAGAGGGGGGGGGGGGGTGAATTGTACACTTTAAAAATTCCTTTGGAACCTTTAATTTTGGTTACAGATAACTATGTTTTCCTTAGACAAGGAATGTTCTAAGTTTAACAAAGTTAAACTAAGCAGATTCACAACACCTCTAACACCAATTGGAGAAATGGAACTATAGTTTACAATATAATATTCTACCTTAAAGTGTATAGAATCTAAACTTATCAGAGTACAAGTGTAAGGAAATATAAGAAGTTTATACTTTCCTTACAATACAATATGCAGCGGAAACAAAAGAGTAGTAAAACTACAAGTAACAAGATATAAGTCTTTTAAACCAAAGAGATGGGTATCCAACAACCTTGGATAAAGGTCCCTTGATTTATAATTTCAAGGAAGTCTGTCTTACCCACACCAGGGTAAGCCCTCGATACGAAGATCAGAAACCCTATCTTGCTATCCCTGCAAGCCCTCAAATCCAAGGTAGTTGGAACCTCTGTCTTCCTCAGTAAGGAAGCCATCGAACTTCAAGATAGTCGGTACCTCAGTCTTCCTATCCCCAGAAGTCCTCGAATGTAATCACCAACATTCGGAGACGCACGAAGCAATATGAACGAGCAGTTCAGTACACACAAGGCATGAAAAGATTCTCTCTCTAGAAATCACATTAACAGCGTCTGGTCTCTAGATCGATCAACTTCTTTCTTTAGCTCTTTCAAATGATATCCGATTTATTGGAAAGTTTCCAATAGTCAGCTCCCTCCTCCAATGGTCATATTTTCCATGAAATTCGGAGGGACCTGTACATGTGTAACTCAACCAATGGTTAATTAGAAACAGAATGAACGACATCGTTTAATAATAAATCGTGTATAACTGAATGCATGACATCGTTTTGAAAGATTCTTCCTCGACATGCCTCTCCAAGGATTTTGTCTTTTCTTCTTGGACTATAAAAGCTTCTGACAGAGCTTCTGCCTAAGCCTCCATGGATTCTTTCTACAACTTTATTATTTTATCTTGCTGAATGACTATTTTCTCAAGCTCAATCTGGAGATTTCTATCATTTAAAAGATATTGAGCCAGAGAATTTTCCTTGTCATTTAGTTCCTTCACTTGTTGACTCTGGGAACTCTACTCAATAATCAGCTCATATTGAAGATTATTAATCTTTTTATCTGCTGTGTCAAAGGCATTTTGAACTTCAACCTGAAAACCATCCAGCTGAACTAAATCTTCATCAACTCTCTTAGACCACTTTGTTACCTTACTACAGGACTTTCTATGCACATCATAATCAATAGAGAAACTTTTTTTTTATCTTCGAGCTTCACAAACTTATCCATGACCATGGATAATGAATCTGATTTCTGATTCATACTTTGTTGCAGCATCTGGCATCTAGAATATATTGTTGGAAAAATCGGAATGGTGTCCACCAACTTCCCCGGAGATCGAACCACAAAATCATGCCCATGAGATGATGATTTTGAATTAGATACATCTCATTGAGATTTATCTTCTTCAACTTGCACTATCTTCCTTCTAGAGGTAACACAAACCTCTGTCCTCATGATGACATCTTTTATAGGAGTATCCATGAGAACTTGATTCCCCTTATCAGATTTTGGAATGAGTTCCTCATTAGGAGATACTTCCTCAGATTCAGAAACTTGAATAATCTGGTCTTCATCTGGTTTCTGTTTTTCTTGTCCTTCCTCAAGAAAATTCATCTGATAGGATTCTTCCTCATCATACAAGACATTTTCTTCTTCTTCTTCTTGTTTTTTCCTACTAGCATCCTCATCGCCCTTTCCTGGAGTTACTAACTTTGTAACGACCCGATAAACCGTGTTTTGAGTAATGACAAGTTTGTTTTACAATGCCACCCATTAATTGAACAAACAATTATCTTATAAGATAATAATAATAAAATAGAAAAATGCATCAAATGAATGAAAGGCCCTTTTATTCAAATGAGTAATATCTCGGTGACTACAACTCACACTGATCGAACAAGAAGTTAAGCTAACCAAAAATCCCAATTAAAAAACCGATTACAATTATAGGGAGACCGCTTAAAACCACTAGGACCCTAAGAAGGCGGTAAGGGTCTTTGGAATCCATCAAGATAAACATGAGGATGGACAAAGACACTGCAACCGTGCTGTGCACCAAAGGAATCAAACGAACCATCTCCTATTTTTCTCCTTCAGTCGCCTTGAGTGAGGGATACCCCAAGACCAGACTTTTTATAAGAACACTAATTCAACCGTTGGACCCTAACATCTATAAATATAACCATTGGCTCCCCCATGATTCTCTTATCCACTAATGTTTTATTTTGGACCGTTGAAGATAAGAGTGGTTTACCCCCGAAGGGTTCGAAAAGTTAATTGTGTAATTTCTTTAAAGAGTGACATCAATAATAATATAATTAATTTATTGATTGTTTTCCCAAAAGGTGAATTATATTTTATGTTTCAAAACGGTGAAAATTAATATTAATATTTTTCCACTATTTACTATACATGTTTTTAACTTGATCAATTAAACTTTTATTTTGTAATTATATTGAATCTGGTGGGTTTTTAGTTTGTCTAAGAAAATATGTACTCAAAATCTTGAGTTATATATATATGATGCATCAAAACTTAAATTAAATGTATTATATTTATCTCTAAATTAAATATAAGTTATAATATAAATGCGAATGTTTATAATTTGATTAACCGTTTTGAAAACTATGTCAAATTATGTTTTCATTTAATTATGTGTTTCATAATGGTAATATTTATATCAACACACTCTTATGTGTGATTTTGAAAATAATTATAAATGTAGTTATGTTTAATGTTTAATTTTATTAATAATATTAATATTTAATTAAGGAAATTAAGATAATTAGTTAATAAAGAAAAATAATATATATATATATATATGTTTTGATAAGGGTGAATTAATTAATATAATTTTATATTAAATGAACCATTGAACTTACATAATATTACAATAAGTGATCAATAATTATGGTTTAATAATAATAAAGTTAATATAATAATAATAAAAAACTTAAAATTATTGATGAAAAAGAAAAATATTTGTATATATATATGAAACCGTGGGAGACCCGCGTTTTTTTAACACCACACCCGCTGGACCGTCCGATCCTTTCCCCTCCCAATCGTAGCCATTCATTTCTTTTAAAGTCACACTACTTATAAGCAGTCCGATCGACTCCTATATAATCTCCGCCGTCCACCGTTTTTTTTCTTCAGTTTCCTTCTTCCCCGTGTCTCGCGTCTCCTTTCTTCTTCCTTCGTCGTGATGAACCAGTAGGGTAGGGCTCGTTTTCTTCTCTTGGATGGCAAGTGGACCCTCTTTTCTCCCTCCTTTCCACAGATTCGGCACTGAATCAACCTCGTTTACCACGTTGGTATCTCCACGCAAGGAGAGAACATGTACTTAAGCTTCGGTTTGCACCCAAGGCAGGGAGGTTCTTCACCCAAAGCTTCTTGGATCTCCGACCACCGGACCGACTTCGTTTGCTTCGTCTACTCCTTCCCTCCGAACCAGTAAGGGGACAGATCCTAACTCATTTTTTTAAATCTTCGGTATGTATGTTTTTATATACAGGATTATATATATATAAACCTATAAGTATATACCCCATGTTTATACACTTATGAATGGCTTTTAGAACCGATCATGTCCGCTTCTGTGTGGAATCCCAAAACCGGGGTAAGGGTACTCGGGGGACCTATTTTATTTAGGTTCGGGTATTTTCATATACACTTTGAGTATGTATAAATATAAATATATATATTTATGTATATATATGTATAAAATGATATATGCAAATATACAAACCTCTTCTCAATATTTATAAACCTGATTTTATTTCGCCTATGAAAAATGGAGTTTTCCGGTAATTTCATGAACATGTAAATCATGCAAGTATATGGAGCATAAATATGTATATGTACATGTAATTATATAGATGTATATGTACATCAATGTGCATAAGGGATGAACTTGATTCTTTTGTTTTGTAATTTGCTACAATATAACATGTTAAAATTATTATTTCATGAAAAGTACCCAAAAACTATTTGTATACATGTTTATATGTATGATAATGTTTAAGGGGAAGTTTGATATAAAAATAATTCTTTCAATTGAAAATTTTCATTTATCACCATTCTTGATAAATCACGAATTTTTTTTTTGTGAAAATGGGTAGTGTGAATTCCTTGAACGTTTACAAGTGTATATATATGTATTCATATATATGTACTCATGTTTATAGATCGACCTTGTTGTATGAAAGACTGATTTTATGCTAATAAGGGTTTTATGAAAATTATGTTCACTTTTCTATGTAAAAGAACCCCACTCGGTTTTACCAAACATTATTATTGCTTAATGTATAACATGAGAAATATTATTGAGTATGGTTTAATTTGGTAAACCCATGCACATGTGTATACACACCTAAATATATATATATAGGTGTATATATAACCTTGTATCAATATGTTGTCTTCAACTACAAGTTCTTCTTATGATATTTGGAAAATTTTCAAAGGAAAGGTCATGTTATTTAAAGTGAAAATGAGTTTTTACAAAACTATATATATATATATATGTTCATGCAGTTTGCTTACATATATACATGACTTCCCAAGATGGAGCTAATTGCACACTTTATAACCCTAACTGTATGTATATTCACACAGTTTACATTAAACACCCACAATACCCATTCATCAGCATGTGTATTAGTTATGAACGACCTTGTTTTAACTTGGTATTATGATGCTTTGGAATGTTAAAGTGTTTATATTCATGTTTTCAATTGTTAAGTTAATTTCTTATGTATACGGATTTTTATCAAGCATGTCTTAGTTTTATTAATGATAGAACTGTCTTCAAGTTATGAATATGTATGTGAAAAGGGGGTTTGATTAAGGATGTATGAATGAAACCCTATTAATGAAAGACCATGTCAAGATATGTGAGGGATGTATTAGACTTAAATGTGACAGGTGCGCCCAGAATTATATAGCGCAATATGAATGATGTGATGGGTGCGCCCGGAATTATACAGCGCTCCAATGCATTGGGTAATGTATGAGTCTCATGAGACATTATGTGTGACGGTCTTGGCAGTTAGCCTTGGATTGTGCTACCATGGAAACGGGATTGGTGGTTAGCCTTGACCTGTTAAGTATGTTTTATGGTCTTGATGCAAGGTCTTGACAAAGCCCGACATTATACATTCCCTCTGCATGTGATGATAAATGGTCAACCGGGGGTTAGTTCAAATAACAGGACATCCCCTAGTTGAAAATTCCCTTGACTATGAAAATGTAATTATGTGATAAGAATTGTATTTCATGTGGTAAGTTGTTATAAGATTTGTATGTTCTCATTAATCATGTTATAAATGTTTTCCCTGCTTACTCATAGATTTCTTTTAGAACTAAAGTAACCTTGGTTGAATATTATGCATTATATATTCTACATGTGTTGCACTCTCTGATCATGTTTACTTTAATGTTTATTTTGAGCAAGTACTTCTTCTCTGTGCAAGTGGTTTTCAAAAATGTTGGATTTCATGTTTTTAAGAAAAGATAATGCTTTGTTTTTAGAGAAGTGTTTTATTCTCTTCAAAAGGACTGCTTTGAGAAAGAGTTTTCTTAAAACGTTTTTAAAACCCCTTACTGGACATATTTGCTCACCCTACGTTTTTTTTAAACTTTTCAGGCATGGTTTGTACTAATGAAGTTTATCAGAAGCATGTGGTTTCCCAGAATCCTAAGCCCCGCGATCTTCTGTAGTAATGTGGCATGATATATTATTTGCAAATGTTATAATTAAATGTCAGTATATCATGTCTCATAAGGCACCTGGGGATTGGGGTCGCTACAGTTGGTATCAGAGGATGGGTTCAGGCAAATCTGGAAAACTAGGGGGTATGAACATATTACTATGATTGACTAAGTAAAATGTTATAACTTTCAGATGGCTGACGAAAATGTACCTACCGACCTACTGTCACTTCCCACTGAGTCTCTAGAAAACATTGTATCTCTAGCTAGCCGTGAGAACTTTCTAAATTATGCCCTAATTCGCATGACATGTAAGCACCTGTAGGACGTGTCAAACTCGCCTAGAGTGCATAGTCTTCACCGGGGATTGGGGATGGATTATCTCCTCATGATGATGACCCACTTTTCCTCTTATGCACGTCAGGGAAAGTATCACGAGGGACTCATCCGAGTGTTCACAACAGGCGATGAATTAGGCACGATGCTTGATAACCCCTTCCAAGAAGCTGCTGCTGCCGGAGTCCTCCGAGCAGCTTACCTATGCCGGATTTTTCACTACGGCTTCTGGGGCCAGATAATAAACCTTGAAGTGTTGGAAGATGAGTCCACCCAATTTTCTCTTAGGCAAGAGGTGTATACTAATGTTTCCCAACTCCATACCCCTCATGCTAAACTCTGGAGGCGTCATAGATGTTCCCATGAGATTATTTTTATCTGTTCATATTGCGTGTGGTTTGAAGAGTTAGGGAGTTTTTTCACTCTTTGTGGTGTATGTTTAGTAAAATCATAATTTGTTATGTAAACTTTTGCATTAATGAAAGTTTCATGTTTCCTTTCCTTCCTCTACCTTATCAGTGTTGTTAAGAGTTTCCTTTAGAATGTTTTTATTCAGATGGCTGGTCAAACAAACATCTCATCACTACCCAATGAGTTAGTAGAGGTTATCATGATCAGGGCATGCACGGTGGATTATCCATCTTTTCTCCACCTGTGAGGGTCCTGCCAGCGTCTACTTGACCTAGCAAACGGTCCTGAGATTCTTCGTTTGTGTCAATAGGATGATAGTGTATTTCACCTCATTGCCACTGCTCAACTTCCCTGCTATAGGCGAAGGGGAAGGTACTACGAAGGCCTCTTCCAGTGTTTTACTCTAGCACAGAACTTCTCTGCTAGAGCGTGCTTCCTCGTAGCTGCTCAAAATGACCACCGTAGTACAACCTAAATGTTCCAGGTCATGAATTTCAGTCTCCTCAATCGCATCATTCCCCTCGACTACCTCGAGCATGATGTAGCCTGGAGAGTTATCAGGGAATTAATCTACTCGGACGTTTCCGAGCTTTTCACCGCATGAGCCTCCCTTTGGAAGCCCGTGTGCAGTACGCACGAGCAGGAGTTCAAGACATGCTGTTCAAAGTTTATTTGGGCTAAGGAAACAGAAGAAATATATGCCAAATTCTGTATTCCGTTAACCAATCTGGGTCCACTGTTTCGGTAATGTTGTACGTGTGGGGTTTTATTTTTTTCTTTTTATGAATAGAATTGCGAGGGCACAATTCTTTGAAGGGGGAAGTAATGTAACTACCCGAGAAACCGTGTTTTGAGTAATGACAAGTTTTTTTTACAATGCCTCCCGTTAATTGAATAAACAATTATCTTATAAGATAATAATAATAATAAAATAGAAAAATGCATCAAATGAATGAAAGTCCCTTTTATTCAAATGAGTAATATCTCGGTGACTACAACTCACACTGATCGAAAAAGAAGTTAAGCTAACCAAAAATCCCAATTAAAAACCCGATTACAATTATAGGGAGACTGCTTAAAACCACTAGGACCCCAAGAAGGAGGTAAGGGTCTTTGGAATCCATCAGAATAAACATGAGGATGGCCGAAGCCACTACAACTGTGCTGAGCACAAAAGGAATCACATGAACTATCTCCTCTTTTTCTGCTTCAGTCACCTTGAGTGAGGGATACCCTGAGACCAGACTTTTTATAAGAACACTAATTCGACCGTTGGACCCTAACGACTATAAATATAACCATTGGATCCCCCATGATTCTCATATCCACTAATGTTTTATTTTGGACCGTTGAAGATAAGAGTGGTTTACCCCCGAAGGGTTCAAAAAGTTAATTGTGTAATTTGTTTAAAGAGTGACATCAATAATAATATAATTAATTTATTGCTTGTTTTCCCAAAAGTTGAATTATATTTTATGTTTCAAAACGGTGAAAATTAATATTATTATTTTCCCACTATTTACTATACATGTATTTAACGTGAGAAATTAAACATTTATTTTGTAATTATATTGAATCTGATGGGTTTTTACTTTGTCTAAGAAAATATGTACTCAAACTCTTGAGTTATATATATATATGTTGCATCAAATCTTAAATTAAATGTATTATATTTATCTCTAAATTAAATATAAGTAATAATATTAATGCGAAAGTTTGTAATTTGATTAACAGTTTTGAAAACTATGTCAAATTATGATTTTATTTACTTATGTGTTTCATAATGATAATATTTATATCAACACACACTTAAGTGTGATTTTGAAAATAATTATAAATGTAGTCATGTTTAATGTTTAATTTTATTAATAATATTAACCTTTAATTAAGGAAATTAATATAATTAGTTAATAAAGGAATATATATATATATGTTTTGATAAGGGTGAATTAATTAATATAATTTTGTATTAAATGAACCATTGACCATACATAATATAATAATAAGTGATCAATAATTATGGTTTAATAATAATAAAGATAATATAATAAAAAAAAGAAACTTAAAATTATTGATGAAAAATAAAACTATCTGTATATATATATGAAACCGCGGGAGACCCGCGTTTTTTTAACACCACACTCGCTGGACCATCCGATCCTTTCCCCTCCCAATCACAGCCTTTCATTTCTTTTAAAGCCGCACTACTTAAAAGCCATTCGATCGACTACTGTATAATCTCAGCCGTCCACCGTTTTTTTAGTTTCCTTCTTCCTCGCGTCCTGTGTCTCCTTTCTTCTTCCTTCGTCGCGCTGAACCAGTAGGGTAGGGCTCGTTTTCTTCTCTAGGCCGGTGAGTGGACCCTCTTTGCTCCCTCCTTTCCATAGAGTCGGCACCGACTCAACCTCGTTTACCCCGTCTGTATCTCCACGCAAGGAGAGAACCTATACTTAAGCTTCGGTTTTCACTAAAGGCAGGGAGGTTTTGCACCCGAAGCTTCTTGGATCTCCGACCACCGGACCGAATTCGTTTGCTTCGTCTACTCCTTCCCTCCGAACTGGTAAGGGGACAGATCCTACCTCATTTTTTTAAAATCTTCGGTATGTATGTTTTTATATACAGGTTTATATATATATAAGCCTATAAGTATATACCCCCTGTTTATACACTTATGCATGGCTTTTAGAACCGATCTTGTCTTCTTCTATGTGGAATCCAAAAAACGGGGTAAGGGTACTCGGGGGACATATTTTATTTAGGTTCAGGTATTTGGATATGCACTTTGAGTATGTATGTATATATTTATATACATATATGTATAAAATGATATATGCAAATATACAAACCTCTTCTCAATATTTATAACCCTGATTTTATTTCGCCTATGAAAAATGGAGTTTTCGGGTAATTGCATGAACATGTAAATCATGCAAGTATATGGAGCATAAATATGTATATGTACATGTAATTATATAGATGTATATGTACATCAATGTGACTAAGGGATGACTAAGGGATGAACTTGATTCTTTTGTTTTGTAATTTGTTACAATATACCATGTTAAAATTATTATTTCAAGAAAAGTACCCAAAACTATTTGTATAAATGTTTATATGTAGGATGAAGTTTAAGGGTTAGTTTTATATCAAAATAATTCTTTCAATTGAAAATTTTCATTTATCACCATTCTTCATAAATCACGATTGTGTTTTGTGAAAATGGGTAGTGTGAATTCCTTGAACGTTTACAAGTGTATATATATGTATTCATATATATGTACTTATGTTTACAGATCGACCTTGTTGTATGAAAGACTGATTTTATGCCAATAAGGGTTTTATGAAAATTATGTTCACTTTTCTATGTAAAAGATCCCCACTCGGTTTTACCAACCATTATTTTTTATTAATGTATAACATGATAAATATTATTGAGTATGGTTTAATTTTGTAAACATATGCACATGTGTATACACACCTATATATATATATATAGGTGTATATATAACCATGTATCAATATGTTGTCTTCAAATACAAGTTCTTCATATGATGTTTGCAAACTTTTCAAAGGAAAGGTCATGTTATTTAAAGTGCAAATGAGTTTTTACACAACTATATATATATATATGATCATGCAGTTTTCTTACATATATACATGACTTCCCAAGATGGACCTAATTGCACACTTTATAACCCTAACTGTATGTATATTCACACAGTTTTAATTAAACACCCACAACACCCATTTATCTGTATGTGTATTAGTTATGAACGACCTTGTTTTAACTTGGTATTATGATGCTTTGGATTGTTAATGTGTTTATATTCATGTTTTCAATTGTTAAGTTAATTTCTTATGTATACGGATTTTTAGCATGCATGTCTTAGTTTTATTAATGATTAAACTATCTTCAAGTTATGAATATGTATATGAAAAGGGGGTTTGATTAAGGATGTTTGAATGAAACCCTACAAATGAAAGACCATGTCAAGATATGTGAGGGATGTATTGGACTTAAATGTGACGGGTGCGCCCGGAATTATATAGCGCAATATGAATGATGTGGCGGGTGTGCCCAGAATTATACATCGCTCCAATGCATTGGGTAAAGTTTGAGTCTCATGAGACGTTATGTGCGACAGTCTTGGCAGTTAGCCTTGGCTTGTGCTACCATGGAAACAAGATTGGCGGTTAGCCTTGACCCATTAAGTATGTTTTACGGTCTTGACGCAAGGTCTTGACAAAGTTCGGCATTATACATTTCCTCTGCATGTGATGATAAATGGTCAAACGGGGGTTAGTTCAACTAAAAAGACATCCCCTAGTTGAAAATTCCCATGACTATAAAAATGTAATTATGTGATAAGAACTGTATTTCATGTGGTAAGTTGTTATAAGAAATGTATGTTCTCATGAATCATGTTATGAATTTTTTCCCTGCTTACTCACAGATTTCTTTTAGAACTAAAGTAACCTTGGTTGAATATTATGCATTATCTATTCTACATGGGTTTCACTCTCTGATCATGTTTACTTTAAAGTTTATTTTATGCACGTACTTCTTCTCTGTGAAAGTGGTTTTCAAAAATGTTGGATTTCAGGTTTTTAAGAAAAGATAAAGCTTTGTTTTTAGCGAAGTGTTTTATTCTCTTCAAAAGGACTGCTTTGAGAAAGAGTTTTCTTAAAATGTTTTTAATACCCATTACTGGGCATATTTTCTCACCCTACATTTTTGTTTTAATATTTTCAGGCATGGTTTGTACTAATGAAGTTTATCAGAAGCAGCTGGTTTCCCAGAATCCTGAGCCTCGCGATCTACTATAGTAATGGGACATGATATATTATTTTTAATTGTTTTAATGAAATGTTAGTATATCATGTCTCATAAGGCACCAGGGGATCGGGGACGCTACAAAATTTGCATATTTAGCCTTATCTTTATAGTCCTATACTTGCTTGATCAGGGTATCCAAATCTTCACTTCCCACCTCTTCTTCTTCTTCTTCTTCTTCCTCTACCTCTTCAGCAACTTCTTTTTTAGATTCTTCAAATACTTCATTACCCATGACTTTTTCTGGAGTGATATAGTTATTGGCTGGAATTTCTAGTATAGAAGGCTCTGTTAGGAAAGATTTCGGAACCGGAATCAACTCAGACGCTAACTCTGTATCTCTCAGCAAAGATTGCACCACATCAGCTTCAGACACTTTCTTTTTCATTTTCTTCGCTTTTTCCTACTTCTCTAACTCTTCCACAGCTCTTTCTTTTAAGGCCTTAGCCTTTGCAGGGTCCAATCTGAATTATGGATCCCCTTATTTCCTCTTCTCTTTGTCTTCCCTCCACTCGGTTGCCACTTCATCTGTATATGTTTTCTGCTTCTTCGGCTTGGGGGAGCAGAGTGAGTTTCCTTAGCCTTAGGATTTTCTTCATCAGCAACCACTTCCTTAACCTTTCTCTTCTTCCTTTTCTTTTTGGATGGTTCCAGATTCTTTGATTATTTCTGAGCTGCTTCAACCTCTTCCACATATAGAGGATAAAATTCTCCGGATTCACTAGAAAAACCCATCTTCATCCTCTTCAAGGTATCATCACTAACCAGCATAATCTTGCAATTCATAACTTCTGATTTTCTTGCAACCTTGAGAGATTCTAAGCACCGAACCATCAGATTAGATAGTAAGGTAGGGAACATGATTACCTGAGCTCTCAAATTTCCTTCATTGATGTTCTTGATCGTAGCCAAAACATGCCTCATCAGATTTATCTTTTATAGATTTTCCAAGAAATCTAAGACATAGATATCACTTTTCTTCAAATTGTCTTTATCACCCCTTCTAGGAACTAGAAAGCCCTGTACCCAAATATGAGGGATTCTATTTTTAGGAGTGAGATGAGAAATCTTAATGGTTGAATCATCCTTATGTCCAAGACACTTCAGTACCTTCTCCTTGTTGAAACTTCCTTGCACATCGGGAAGTTTCTGTGGTAAGAATTCAGCTTCTCCTTCATAGGATAAACCAACCAAGCTCGCGGTCTTGGTGTAATATAGCTTATAAGTATTTCCATAATACTTGAAAGAAAACCACTCTCTTCCATCCTCCATCTGGAAGGAAACAGACTCATAAAACTCGATCAGGAAATCAGTATAAACCAGATCCTGTTTATCTGACTTTGCTATACATACATCTTCCCATCCATTCAGTCTAATATTCTTTGAAATAAGGGAATCAAGCTTAAAGAAACCCAGATGAACTAACCTTTCCCTGAAGACTAACCACTTAGATATTGGTTTTGCAGTTGACATATCTTGAGATGTTGCTTCAGCAGACATTCAGAGTGAAGAATTCTGAAAGATTCAGAACGGATTTGGAATGTTTGGAACCGGTCTTCATAATAAAAGCAGGGCTTCAAGATGCGAAAGCTTTCAAAACTGATGTGGGATGAGCCTTTGGGGACCCCTTTATATAGGCGATGGATGTGACCATTGGTCTTCCAAAATCCATCTAACAGTTGAAAAACTTGTCAATCCAATTTGACGGTTGAAAACACCCCCACAAAGAAAACCTGAATCTGATCTTTTGAGGTTTTAAATAAAACATTCGGACTTGAGGAAAACTAGAATCCGAATATTTAAAAAAAATAGGAAAATACCAGCTAGAAAAATAGGATTACGATACTATAAGTAAGGAAATCATACCATTCAGATTGGCTAGAAAGATTTTTCGTAATTTGTAATATTATTCTTGAAGAAATAAGTTTAAAAACCAACTCATTACAAAGAATAACAGTATGAAAATATCATTACGAAAACTCCAGTATGAAAATCTCTATTCCTAAAATTTCAGTACGAAAATATCCATTCCGGAAATTTCAGTACGAAAATCTCCATTTTGGAAATTTTAATCCTGAAAATTTCGGTTCCGGAAATTTCAATTCCAGAAATTTTAGTTTCAGAAATTTCCATTCCAGAAACTTCAGTTCCAAAAAGTTTTAAAAACTAACTACGAAAATTTTAGTTACACTACGTTTGAAAAATAGATAACGAAAAAATTAGTTACACTAACAATCAAATGTACTCCCACTATGTAAATGAGTTTATTACTATTAGGAGAATTTTTCAACAAGAAGTTAATAAATAATGATTACCTTATGGTTATCATTACTTACTTTTGTTTAATGTATTCATATCTATTGGTGGGTAATGATTTTGTGAAAATATCAGCAAGTTGATCTAGCATTCTGATAAACTGAAGAATTATATCTCCTTTAAGTGTGTGATCCCTAAAAAAGTGATGCCTAATGTCTATGTGTTTTTCACGAGGGTGATGTGCAGGGTTCTTACATAGGGCAATGGCACTTGTGTTATCACACAAAATTTGAGTCTTAGTAAAACTCACACCATAATTTGTGAGTGTGTGTTGCATCCACAACACTTGAGCGCAAAAACTTCTAGCTGCTACATATTCAGCTTCAGCAGTGGAAAGTGCTACAGAATATTGCTTCTTGCATGACCAACAAACTAATGAATCTCCTAAGAAATGAAAAGTTCTGGATGTACTTTTTCTATCCATTCTACATCCACCAAAGTCAGCATCAGAAAGTCTTTTTTGAACAAAATCATTTCCAGACGTATAAAATAATCCTAGATCCATGGTGCCCTTTAGGTAGTGAAAAATTCTTTTTACTGCCTTTAAGTGAGATTACTTATGATTGTATTGATATCTTGCACATAAGCATACTAAGAACATTAAGTCCGGTCGACTAGCTGTTAAGTAAAGTAAACGTCCTATCATTCCTCTAAAAGATGTTGGATCTACTTGTTTCCCAGCTTCATCAAGATCTATGGAGTTTGAGGTACTGATGGGAGTACATATACTCTTAGCATTGTCATAACCATACTTTTTGAGAAGATATTTAATATACTTATGTTGAGATATATAGTTTACCTCTGGTTTTTGAGAAATTTGAAAACCAAGGAAAAAAGTTAACTCACCCATCATACTCATTTCAAACTCAGATTTCATTAGACTTGTAAAATAACAAGTTATAGATTGCTGAGTTCAACCAAATATAATTTCATCAACATAAATTTGAACAATCAAAACGTTTTTACTATCTTTCTTTATAAAAAGGGCTGGATCTGCATTTCCCTTAACATAGTTATTTTGAAAAAAAAATCCTGCGAGTCTACCATACCAGGCTCATGGGGCTTGTTTAAGACCATACAATGCTTTGGTAAGTCTAAAAACATGATCAAGATGTTTTGTATCTTTAAATCCAGGAGGTTGTTCAACAAAAACTTCCACTTGAACATAACCGTTAAGAAAAGAACATTTCACATCCATTTCAAAAAGTTTAAAATTAAATAAAGCTGCAAAGGCAAGTAGAATACGAACAGATTCAAGTCTAGCTACTGGAGCATAAGTTTCTTCATAGTCTATTCCCTCTTGCTGGTTATAACATTTAGCAATGAGTCTAGCTTTATTTCTTACAATGACTCCATTTTCATCACACTTGTTTCTGAAGACCCACTTCACTCCAATAACAGAAGTTTACATAGGTCTTTCAACCAAGGTCCAGACTTTATTCCTTTCAAACTCATTTAGTTCATCTTTCATGGCTTTGATCCAATCATCATCACCTAAAGCTTCATCAGTGCTTTTTGATTCTAATTGGTAAAGAAATTCTAGATGTTCAACTTCATTTCATAAGGAACTTCTAGTCCTTACAGATTTATTTATATCACCAATGATGCTATCACTGGGATGATTCTTAAGAAACACCTGATTTGGGTTTTGTAAATCCTGTTCATCAACATAGGGTAGAAAGTCTTCTGGGGTAAATGTTTCAGAAGTATCTTCTTGAAAATTTTCCTTATCAGAAGGATCTTCTATCAAAGGTTGACAATCATTTTTTGGAAACACATCCGAGGATGTAGGTTGGGATAGTTTAGAAACAAAAGGATCAGACTCATCAAATTTTACATGCACTGTTTCTTCAAGAGTACAAGTATTTTTATTGAAAACTCTATATGCCTTAGAAGTTGTGGAGTAGCTGAAGAAAATTCCTTCATCAGATTTTGTTGTGAATTTATGTAAATTATCTTTAGTATTCAGAATGAATAATTTGCAACCAAAAACCTTGAAGTAGAAAAGTCTTGGTTTTTTACCGTTCCATAACTCATAATGAGTTTTATTAAGAAAAGGTATAATCAAAACTCGATTTATAGTATAACAATAAGTACTTACAGCCTTAGCCCAAAAATGTCTAGGTATAGAATATTCACTTAACATGGTTCTAGTTATCTCTTGAATAATTCTATTTCCACTTTCAACTACACCATTTTGTTGAAGAGTTATAGTTGCTGAAAAATTGTGAGTAATACCGTTTCTACTACAAAAAGTTTCAAAATCAGAATTTTTAAATTCTCCTCCATGATCACTATGAATAGTTTTCAGTGGAATATTTTTCTCATTTTTAACTTGTGCTCTAAAACTTTTGAAATAAGAAAAATCTTCAGCTTTCTTTGCTAGAAAATAGTCCCATGTAAATCTAGTGTAATCAAAAACTAGAAAAAACACATAGTATTTGTCTCCAATGATTCCGGATTGTGTTGGACCAAAATGATCCATGTGAACTAACTGTAATGCATCAGTTTTTGAGAGTTAACAAATTTATTTAAAACAAGATTTATGTTTCTTTCCATATTGACAAGGATCACAAACTTTAGAAGAATAAAATCTATGCTCCGGTAGATCCTTAACTAGTTTCTTATTATAAAATTTACATAATATTCTAAGGTTATAGTGACCGAGTATTCTATGCCATAACCAGGAATGATCTTCCATTGCAGGTAGGCAAAGTAGGTCTTGGCTCCTGAGGTCTTCTAGGTTCAAAGTGTAAACATTCTCATGCCTATTGGCTGAGAGAATAAATTCTTCCTTGGAATTGTGAACTAAGCATTTATCATTCCTAAAATTCACAAGGTATCCTTAATCACATAACTGACTTATGCTAATGAGGTTGTGCTTAAGACCCTTAACAAATAAAACATTTGAAATAAATGTTTTACCAAGAAGAACAATATTAACTATACCAACAATTTCTCTCTGAGCATTATCTCCGAAAGTTACCTTTCCTCCTTTCATTTTGATAATCTTTTCAAAATAGATTTTGTTACCAATCAGGTGCCGGGAACATCCACCATCCATGTACCATGTATTGTTGTTGGTAATTCCTTCATCTTACTGAAAACAAGAAAAGAATTAAACTTTCAGAATCCAAACTTGTTTGGATCCTAGATTTCCAGACAACAAAATTTTAGGCACCCACATCTTCTTTGAAAAATATTCCTTATGAAAACCTAAAGATTGGTTTTTGTTTAAAGAACAATTATTTTCCCAGTGGCCACCACATTGAAACTTGGTACAAAATGGGGCACTTTGTGGAACAAATTAGTTGTTATTAATGTTGGTTTTGCATGGGTATAACCAAATCTGGATTTGTTTCTTAAAGGTTGAATTTTTGAATACATTTTATCAAAATTTTTTTTACCATGGGTAAAGTTTGATAAAAAATTCTTTAAAGAAAAAATTTCAGACTTGAGTTTTATAACAATGTTTTTATCTTCAAAATCATTAGATTTAGAACTAGAGCTAGGCTCGAAAAGACTTTTATTAAAAATTACATTTTCTAACTCTTTAGAAAGTTTGTTCTTCTCAGAACTTACTTCCACAAGATTTTTTGAAATATTTATAAAATCAGAATTTTTCTTATCAAGATCATTAGAAAGATCTGATATTTCTTTTGTAAGAATAGAATTCCTAGAGTTTTCCTTAATAAGTTTTTTATTGAGTTTGGAATTCTCAATTTCATGAAGTTCATCAAACCTAGAAACCTCTTCATAGGTAGGTAAAGTATTTTATTCATCAGAAGAGGATTCTTCATCAGAAGAGTTATAATATTCTCTATAATTAGAATTTAAATAAACATTGGTCAATGATTCATCATTTCATACTTTGCAATAAAACAATGATTGTTAATAGGTAATCTGGCTATAAGACCAAGATTCTTCTGTCCTGAAGATTCATAATCAGAAGATTTATCTGAAGAGTCACCACCACTGGCACTCCAGGTGTCATTAGCTTTCAGAACATTCTTAGCTTTGTCTTTATAATACTTATTTCTGTTCCTTTTAGAATGCCTTTGTTTCCTTTATTTCTTTTTGAGAAAAGGGAAATATGGTCTAATATTTCCAACTCTCTTGCATTCATAACAAGTAACATCTCTATCATTCCTATATTTCCTTTCCTTTTTATTATACTTTGATTGGAAATTTCTCTGGCTAGCTATCTTGTTCATCCTTCGAGCAAGATTTTCTAATTCATTTTCTGAGATTTCACTTTCACTAGATTCTGATTGAATAACAACTTTCTTAGAATTGGATCTATTTACTCTCTTAGGAGTCTTAGCTTTCATATGATTTGATGTTATTGTAAAAGAAATAGTACCATTCCCATTCTTCTTTTTGATGTTGTCAGCATCTCTCTTCATTCTTGTTTCATGTTGGAGAAGAGTTCCAAATAGCTCATCAATAGAAATTTGAGTGACCTTCATATTCTCATCAATAGCTATTCTTTTGGATTCCCACTCATTGGGAATAATATCAATTATTTTATCCACAAGTGCTTCATCATCCAGACCTTTCTCTCCCATAGACTGAAGACTGTTCACTATGGTCATAAATCTCTGTTACACTTTACAGATTGGTTCACCATACAGAAAATTAAATCCATGGTATTCAGCCCTAAGCATAGCTCTTCTAGTTTCAATTACATTAGAAGTACCAAAGTGTGTAACCTCTAACATCTTCCAGAGACAATTAGCTGCTTCACAAGAAGAAATTTGGCTATATATATTTATAGTCATTGAACATAGTAGAGTATTGTGTACCTTATAATTGAGTTGATACACTTTCTTTTCCTGGTTAGTGAATGTTCTAACCTCCTTATCAGGAATTTTATAATCACCAGTAAGCATAAATAAATTATCCACTCCAGTATTAATAACAAAAGTCTTAATCCGATCTCTCCAGTACTCATATTCATTACCATCAATGATTGGTGGTCTTGTAGGGTTTAGATTGTCAATAGAACTAACATTGATTCCTTCCATTCATAAAATAATCTTGGAAACCAAACTTGTTAGTAACAAGGGTTCGTAACCACAATGTTCAGAATGACAATTCGGAATGACAATTCAGAATGACAATAAACTTTCTAAGCAAGGATGAAGAACAATGAAAAAGTGAGCAAGGAAAACTTATATGTGGGTATAAGTATTTCATTGACCTCCTCTGATACCAATTGTAGGATCGAAATAATGATGTAGATGCTCAATATACAAGAGGGGGGTGAATTGTATACTTTGAAAATTTCTTTGGAACCTTTAAAGTTGGTTACGAATAACTATATTTTCCTTAGACAAGGAAATTTCTAAGTCTAACAAAGTTAAACTAAGCAGATTCACAACACCTCTAACACCAATTGGAGAATTGGAACTAAGGTTTACAATATAAGATTCTACCTTAAAGTGTATAGAATCTAAACTTATCAGAGTACAAGTGTAAGGAAATATAAGAAGGTTATACTTTCCTTACAATACAATATGCAGTAGAAACAAACAAGTAGTAAAAGTACAAGTTACAAGATATACGTATTTTAACCCATAGAGAATGGTATCCAACAACCTTGGATAAAGGTCCTTTGATTTATAATTTCAAGATAATCTGTCTTACCCACACCAGGGTAAGCCCTCGATACGAAGATCAGAAACTTTGTCTTGCTATCCCCGCAAGCCCTCAACTTTAAGGTAGTTGGAACCTCTGTCTTCCTTAGCAAGGAAGCCCTCGAACTTCAAGATATTCGGCACCACTGTCTTCCTATCCCCGGAAGTCCTTGAATGTAATCACCAACATTCAGAGTCGCACGAAGCAATCTGAACAAGTAGATCAGTACACACAGGGCATGTAAAGCATCTCTCTCTAGGAATCACCTTAACAGTGTGTGGTCTCTAGATCTATCAACTTCTTTCTTTAGCTCTTTCAAATGAGCTCCTATTTATAGAAAAATTTCCAACGGTCGGCTCTCTCCTCCAACGGTCATATTTTCCATGAAATTCGGAGGGACCTGTACGTGTGTAACTCAACCAACAGTTAATTAGAAATAGAGTGAACAACATCGTTTAATAATAAATCGTGTATAAGTGAATGCATGACATCATTTTGAAATAGAGAATATGTAAGTAAACTCCATATAAAATTTCGGAGTGTAAGAAAATTAAAAGTTCGGAGTCTAGCCAAAGTGAAATTCGGAGTCTATGTTAAGAAAAGACCAGATTCTGTTTTATAGGAATTCAGAGACTGGTTTCACTAGAGATCGGAACCTGAACTTGCAGAGTTAAAAGTTGAACTAGTAAAAGTTCGGAGTCGAACTATTTAAGAGTTTGGAGTCAAACATCATAAGAGTTCAAAGTCAAACTACTTAATAGTTTGGAGTCGAACTGCTTAAAAGTACGGAGTCGAACTTTATAAGAGTTCAGAGTCGAAATACTTAAGAGTTCAGAGTCAAACTATTTAAGAGTTCGTAGTCGAACTACTTAAGAGTTTAGAGTCGAACTTTATAAGAGTTTGGAGTCGAACTACTTAAGAGTTCGGAGTCGAACTACATAAGAGTTCAGAGTCGAACTTCTTAAGAGTTCGGAGTCGAACTACTTAAGAGATCAAAGTCGAACTTCTTAAGAGTTCGGAGTCAAACTACTTAAGAGTTCGGAGTCGAACTACTTAAGAGTCAGGAGTCGAACTACTTAAGAGTTCGGAGTCGAACTACTTAAGAGTTCGGAGTCGAACTACTTAAGAGTTCGGAGTCGAACTACTTAAGAGTTCGAAGTCGAAATACTTATGAGTTTGGAGTTGAACTCATGAATGTTCATATACATAATTCGGAGTGGAACTTCATTATAGTTCACAACCAGAATTCAGATCCTAGAAACAGAATACTCCAATACTTGTCATTATATGATTTCGGGATTTTGGTTAAGAATATGGTTTTTGTACTTAAGAAAAATATTGCTATGTATAAGAATATATAGGTTAGGGTAAATTTCCTTAAAGAAGTAAATTTTCCATATGGAGGTAAAATTTATATTTTCTTTAGTATAAGGTGTTTGTGATTTTCAAAACAAGAAGGAATGGAAAAGTCATAAGGAAAGCCTTATTGACTCAACAATCCTATCTCTGTAGGTTAATAATAATATACTTCTTCACATCCTGGAAAAAATAAAACATAGAAAGGGGTGAGATCATATTCTATTTAAGGATAACAATATCACATAATCATTAATAAATAAGCAATAATATTTTTAGAAATGTATAAGAATAAAAAATAAGACTTTTAAACATAAATTTCAGTATAATATGAAAAATATAAATCAAATAATTTCATTTACTTTTTTCACATGGATATTCTACTAGTCAAATAATCACATGTAATATCAATAGGTAATTTCATATTGATGGAATACATATTTGTAGACACCATCACTAAAAAGTAAAAGCCTTGTGCTTTGACTAAAAATATGTTTTTGTCAAGGCCTTATCCCAAGACACTAGTTTTTCTCAAGAGATAAACCAAAATCATCCAGGAGCTATAGCGGGCACCACCCATCACTTACTATGTCCAATTCATTCCTCATATGAAAAGGTTGAAACATAATATAAACATTCATTTTAAAACTAGAATATGTAATGTTAATACATTAACCATAAATTATGAATTGTATAAAAATAACTCATCCATATTCAAACTTCACACAAAACATTCAATAGAATATTGAAGATTTTTAACGTAATAAATCAACTTCAAACAAGTATAAAATACATTAAAGGATGTTGACATAGATGAAATCAAAATTATTTGATAGGAATATATCATTCTATTTTGAAAACATTTAAAAGTCTTATAATTATAAAAGAAAACATTTATTTTGAAAATATTCTTATATGATTGTATGTGAATCTTTAAAGGAGTTGTAATGGCCAATAATAATTGCACCATCCATATATTTTAAAAAACATTCTTACTTTAATTCATTGAAAAGTCATAAAGAACCTTGTTTTGAAAATGACAGAATGATTCTATTTAAAAAAATTTATAAAAATTCAAACAAGGGTATACATGTCTTTAATACATTATATATTAAATCGTAAAAATGTTTTTGAAATAAATTTTTATGAATCACTGATGTGGATGATAATGATGTCCCAGTAGATACTTACTTAAGAACAACCTCAGATAATAAAGAGATTGTGAAATTAACACTTACCTTGTACTTTTCCATGGGATATGGTACTTTAACCTCTTGTATAATAGTTAAATAATATATATTAAATTATAAAATAAATATGTACATAAATATGATATCATAGATGATCATCTATTATGATTTGTTAATAATATTACATTAGTATTATTGTTTCAGGTGTTATTGATTTGTTTTCCATCATATGTTTCATTACAGAAGTCATTTTCATTAATAATATGATGTATTTGATTCATATACATGAATTATATTATTATCATAAATATTATTATTAATAATAAAATAAAAATAATTCTTGAATGGTTATGATGGGTAATGAATCTCGTCGCGTTCGTGGAGACTGTAATCCATAAGTACGCATAAACGCTACTTACTTATAATTTTTTAATTTTAAAAGGAATAAAACAAATTATAAATTGGTATATTATTATTTGAGTATAATATAATATTTAATATATGTTATGTAAGTTCATTAAAATCATCCTGTATACATTCTACGTTTGTTATGAACAAGTCATATCACATAGAGAAGGCTATAGTCTGCACTTTCTCAAATGAAATTATCATATATATACAAAATGAAAAGAATAAAGGAATGATATAAAAGAGAATTAAATAATATTTTAGATAAAATAAATATCATAAATATCATATATAATTATAGTTCAATCACAATGGCCACAATAAGTGGTGGTAGTAGAAGATTGAACAATTATCGTTCCATGAGGCAGTAGTTTGCCGTTCAAAGAAACATTATGTTCTAAACAAATTAGATTGAGGTATGTTCTTGTTTTGTTCAAATTATTCACTTGAAAACAATATTTTATATTTATGAAACATGTTTTTTTATAAATTTAAGGAGTATAGAGAGTTTAGTGCTTTGGAGAAGTAAAATAAAAGAAAAGAACTTAAGAGGGTATGTTACAATTAAATCTTGTAACTCCATCTGCTTTGAACCAAAAGGCATCCTTTAAATTTCTTCTCTCCCTGGTAAGGCTTTTATGATGAAGATAGTGATTTATGGAGCTTAATTGGGAAGAGTTTGGATGATCCACATGGCTTGTGAGGTGTGGGAAACGTGTTATATGTGATGGCTTTTTATAAGGGGGAAGAGAGGTTCTTTAGGAATGTTTGAAAATATTGTATTATTATATAATTATTTTTTGTTTCTAAAAGTACAAAACTCTTTAAGGTTGAAGATAAGACGACTCATGCTCAAAATAAAAATCAACAATAATTGGATAGGTTTTGGATGCTGTTTTAATTTTTATTATCTAATTTTTTAAATCATTCCATAATGAGGTAAACATTTCATCATTATTGTGTCATACATTATATTATTTATATGATGACTGTAAATTATAAAAAAATAACAACATGTTGGAAATAAATTTATATTTTAAATGAATATTTATTGTCGAAATGATAACTTATATAACCCCATGTAAAAATTGTATTACTAAATGATATATGTTTATGTCATTTTTTTCATTACATTAAATTAGTAATTCAAAGTGTCATTATCACTCTAAAGTGGCTCCATCGGGTCCCAAAATCGACCCAAGGATGCCCATGGTCGAACCTGTATCTACCAATAATATTAGTACACATGTTAGTGTAATTTAATATTATAATAATATTATTTCTTACCCTTATTTAATAGATTTAACCTTTTAACGATGGTAAATAAAAATTTTACCGAAATAATTATTCATAATGTATAAAATTAAAAGTTACCTATTTAAAAAATTTGCAACCACTAATACCAAATATTGAATCATTTTTTTAATTGAAAACACTAGAGTGCATAAATTAATTTCGAATTAATTTAGGTTGTCAAATCAAAAAGTGTGTTTTAAGAAATATTAACTATCATAAGATTAACCCTTTTTTATTCAAGTTTAACTATGAAATTTAATCCAATAACCTAATTTATATTAAACGATAAAAAATAATCTAATGGTACTTAAAAATAATTCAAATGTATTATTTAAAACTATATATTATTTTGATTAAAAAATTTGTTTTTAATTACATTTTAGTATTTTCACTATTCTCTAAAATTGAACGTTTTCATAAGAGAACTAAAAAATTCACCTTAAGATAATTTTTATATTCAAAATCCATAAATGATGTACATTTTGAAATAAATAATAATAAAATTTTAAAATATGTGTAGTGCTAATCATAATAGCTAGTTTTGTTTAGACATGGAGTGTTAGAATCTCAATGTGGCATAAAATGAGTGTTATTGCATTATTAAAAGGGAAATGTTCTATTGATGATTGGGGTGTTACATTCTTCCCCCCTAATAATTTCATCCATGAAATTTCATGAATACTACTAAATTAAATTATTTTGGTGGTTCTTCAGCATAAGTTCCTCGGTTTCCCATGTTGCCTCATCCATCTTATGATTTCGCCATAGAACATTCACCAGACGAGTTGTCCAGTTTCTCAACACTTGTTCATTGGTATCAAGAACAGTAATTGTCTGTATCCAATAAGATAGATTGGGATAAAGTTATATTTACTCATATAGGAGTACATGCGATCTGTTAGACTTGTATTTTTTCAATAGTGATATGTAGAACTCATCATGAACATATGATTGATTTTGTGGAATTTCCCAACAATTAGCTAGAAATCCAATTCTTTCTAGAATTCCGAAAGTTCTGATGTACCTGGGACTTAATTTTCCTTTCCTACTGAATCGTATTACCCCATTCCAAGGAGATACCTTCATAAAATATGATCTCCTACTAGAAATTCTAAATCAATCCTTTGGTTATCGACATAGCACTTTTTCATAATTTGAGCTACTTTGATGTTGGTTTGGATAACCTTCACTTTTCCATTTTTCCTTAACTTGTTATGGGCCTACGAGTTTTCTTTCACAAAAATTATCTCAACAAATTGGTGTGCACCATCTCATTCCATATAACGCTTCATATGGTGCCATCAGAATACTTGAATGTAAAAAATTGTACTAGGAAAATTCTACCAGAGGTAAATATTGACCCCACACACCTTGAATATCAAGTGACCAAGATCTCAACATGTCTTCTAATGATTGAATAGTCCGTTCTGATTGTCCATCAATTTGAGGGTTGTAGGAAGTGCTCAAATGAAGTTAAGTATTCAAGTCCTTCTAATGACTTTTCTAGAATCATGATGTAAAACAGGGATCATGATCAGAGGCAATAAATAGGGGTACTTTATGATGTCTTAAAACTTCATTAATATAATGTATTTCCAGAATTTCATGTGGTAAATTTAATCTTATAGCATGAAAATGTTCCTACATGGTAAGACGATCTATAATGACCCATATTAAATCATTCCATCTAGGAGTATTTGGTAGAACCATGACAAATTAAATTGTAATATCATCACATTTCCACTCAGGTATGGGAAGAGGTTGCATGACTCTTATATGATGTTGTATTCAAGCTTTCACTTGGGGATAAACCATACATAATGACACATAATCTGCCATATATCTCTTCATGTTGTCCCACAAGATATATTCCATCAAATCTCTATACATCATTGTGCTACATGGGTGTATAGTGAAATTGAAGATATGAGCATCATCCAACAATTACATTTTTAGATCACGTTTGTTAGGAACACAGTGTCTCTTCCAATATTTTAAAATCCCATCATCATATATGAATTTGATCAATCACCCATCATTCATAGATTTAATTTTATTTTGAAAGTCCTCATCATCAGTCTCAGAACATTTAATCCTTTATAGTAAAGTAGTTTCATCCATTATTTGAAATAGTATTTAAATTTCACCATCCATTGTTATTCCAATGACAATCATTACTAGATCCATGTATATAGGATCCTTTTCATCTCAAATCTTGTTCAGAACTCCATGATCCTTTCTACTCAAGGCATTTTCCACCTTATTTTCCATACCCTGGTTGTAATGTACAGAGAAATCATAATACATGAGTAGTTAGAGCCATCTCCTTTGCCTCATGTGGAGTTATTTTTGTGAGAAAATCTAAATCATACTCTAGTGATCAGTATAGTCTTGCATTTTTCAAAATATAGATACTGTCTCCAAATCTTCAGAGAAATGATTACAACTGCTAATTCAAGATCTTTAGTGGGACAGTTTTGTTCATGAATTTTTTTCTGTCATGATGAACAGACAATAACCATAAAATCCGGCATAAAGAAAATTCCATGTACTTTCATTGAATCATCACAATAAATAACAATCCCATCATTCCCCAAAGGTAGAGTCATGATATGATCATTGAAGAATCTTATCTTCAATTCTTCATAACATTTTTCTCACTCTTTTATCCAAACAAATTTAACCCTTTTACAGGTGATCTTGTTAAATGGGTTTGCCAATCAGGCACAATTCTGGACGAAACACTGATAATAACCTGCTAAACCAATAAAATTTCATTCTTCTATTATACTCATTGGTGTTTCCAATTCATGGATTTCTATTTAATTAGAATGATATATAGAGATTGCATCCTTAGAAACAATATGGCCAATAAAATATGTCTTCTAAATCCAAAATTCACAAATGCTAAAATTCACATATAATTCATTACTTCTATGATTATTTAGAATAATGCGCAAGTGATTTTCATGATCTTCGTAACTTTTGGAGTATACCAAGATATCATCAATAAATTTCACCACAAATTCATCAAGATATTCCATGAATACTATATTAATTAGATCCATGAAGACAGAGGGTGAATTATTTAGTTCAAAACGAATTAATTTAAACTCATAATGCCTATACAGGGTACAAAATGCTATCATTGGAATGTCTTCCCCCATCACGCACAACTGATGATATCCATTTTAAAGTTCAATCATTGAAAAATATCAATATCACTAAATTTGGTCGAACAAATCATCAGGTTGAGGTAGGGGTACTTTATCATTATTGGTAAAACATTGATCTCCCTGTAGTCAATTTACAACCACATAGATCCATCTTTCTTCTATAGAAAAAGAACTGGGGCTCCCCATAGAGAAACATTAGGGAGAATAAATATATTATTACTCTATTCCTCTAGTTGTTTATTGAGTTGTAATAATTACGTGGTGGCCAATATATAACGGGGTCTTCGATATGAGACCTGAACTAGGTATTAAATCAAGGGGAAACTCAATTTATTAATCTCAAGGATCTCCACGTAAATCCTCTGTAAAAACATTAAAATATTCTTGTACAATAGGCACATACTCTATTTTAACATTTTTCCTCATATATTGTTATTTCACTATTTATTTATGAAATTTTTGAATTTAGTAGAGCTACTATGGGTGGATATAGATAAGAGTTAAATGGTGGTGTTTCTTCTTTAATGTTAAGGTGTTCATTATCGTCATAATAAAAAATTGTAACCTTCTTCTTCTTACATTAAATTTTCACATCATGCTTTCAATTCCACTCCATAAAAGTGATTATATCAGATTTAATCATGGGTATAATGATTATATCAATAAATAAAAAACATTTATATTCCCTAATGGGAACTGATTCAGAAAACATTGTTGGAATGATACATCCGTTTGGAGTATTTACAGATAACTATTTTGTTAAATCAAATTGGAAATATCTAATTTTTTTTAGCAAACTAAGAAGATATGAAACAATGTGATGATCCCAAATCAAATAATCATTGTCTAAACTTGAGCAAACAATTAAATTACCTAGAAAAACCTCTTTCGTATCATCAACCTCAACATTAGTGATAACATAATCATGGACTTACTCCCTTTCCATTTATGAATTATATTTTCTTGGCGCTTTGGAAATTAATTTGAATAATTAACCATTTAATTATAATTTTATCATTCAACATTGAAAGCCTTTTTCAATCTAATGAAATCACGAGCTTGGTGGCCTTTTTCACCACACTTGTAACATACTCCCATTACCATTAGGCATGTACTGGGGTGTTTCTTCGAACATAAATTGAAATATGGATATTCACCTTTTCCCTTCATCCACTTATTTCCTTTTCTAGTGTGTTTAGTAGATCTTTTCTTGTCCTAATTTTCTTAAAATTCATAAGACATAGAGAATTAATTTTCTATCTCGATAGCATATGAGACAATATATCTATCTGATAAGACGGATTGTGAGATTATTTATCAACAGAGAAATGGTTTTAACATACCCATGAATCGATCAATATCACTCTTTTGGTTACATTTATAATTTTCTTCATGCCTTGCAAACCTTGTAATTTTATCCTCATACATTGCAACATTCTCATTCTCCTTTTTCCTCAGACTAAAAAATTTCCAGTCTATATCAGCTCGATGGTCACGAGGAAACTATTTTTCTACGAAAATAACTTTATACTACCACATTCCATATTTTATATTTTTTATCTTCCATTGTGTTTTGAATTACTGACCACCATATATTTTCATATCCTGTGAGGAAATAAACTTCCATTACTACCTTTTCCCTTTTTATACTCCCCAAAGAATGTAAAATTTAATCTATAGAACATATCCATTGCGCAGATACAAATGGATTTTTAGTCCCATATAATGCTGGTGGTTGCTCCCTAATGAATCCTTATAACATTTATCATCCACGTTGTGGATCAGGGAGCTCCTTATGGGTATGGTTATTATTCATAACCTTGGTGAGTTATCCCAGTATAGTGATAAGCTGATCAGCACCAGTTTCATCACCATCTCCATTATAATTATATTTAGTAGGAGGAAAATCCCTAAATGGACTATGTGAATTGGTACGGTTTCCATTCCTTTGACTAGGATCCATTTCAATACAATGGCATACACTATATTAGTTTATGAATCGCAATTCATAATTCCAAACTCATAATACACATAACATAAATTGAACAATTTACGTATATAATCCATAATCAAAAAAATTGTTTTCATTGAGTATTTATATACTCATAAATACTTAATAATGGATTGTAAAAAATTTGAATTATCTTAAGCATATCCCCCAGGAGTGTCGTAAATAAGTGCGCAGCAAGGCTCGTTGTCGTGTACCAGGATACCTCGGGTCAAGCCAGAAACTCCATGTTAGAGTTTTCACTCCTAGGTACATATATTCCCATGCCACCTCTACTTTCACATATCCATACATGGATGTATTTCTTGTAAAATAAACAAAATCACTACATTACCAAAATTATAGGATGTCTATCTATAATAATCCTCAATATATATATTATGGTAATGTTTTCTAAAAAGACTTTATCTAAATCTCATTTCTATGGTTCGTACTAAACATCATCTGATACAAACTGTAAAGTCCTGAACCTAGTTACCTAGAGATTTTGCATTATTACAAATAGTGGCATGGTCACAATAGATCATTTCTTGAATTACCGATTAGTTTAGTATCCATGGAAGTACTAGATTAATTAATATGTTTTACATTTCATTATGAAATCAAAAACAACAAAAGTGTGCCCCCTATGAACACACTCATATACCTTATCATATCCCTATAGGTCCATCATAATATCCATCTTCACATCCTGGGAATAAATAAAAATTACAAAGGGGTGAGCTCATATTCTATTTAAGTATAACAATATAGCAGAAACATTCATAAATAAGCATAAACATTTAAAGCAATGTCTAAAACTAAAATACAAGAATTTTAAATTTAAACATAATCTTAATATGGAAAATATAAATAAAATAATTCAATTTACTTTTTCACATAGATATTCAAAAATTCCAATAATCACAGGTAATATGAATAGATAATTTCATAATGATGGATTGTGTAATTCCAGACATCATAAACACAATGTCAAAGCCTCGTGCTAAGACTAAAAATAAGATTTTGTCAAGGCATTGTTGCAAAACACTATTTTATCTCATGTGACATAATTTTTCATTGTGAAGCCATAGCGGGCTCCACCTATCACATACTAAGTCCAATTAATTCCTCAAATGAAAAAGATGAAACATAACATTAACATTCATATTAAAAATATCTTACAAAATGTTAATACGTTAACCATAAACCACAAATGGTATACAAATAACACATCTATAGTAAAACATATAACAAAACCATCAATACAATATGGAATATTTTTATCTTAATAAATAAACATATAAAAAGTACAAAATCCATCAAATGATGTTTACATAGATGAATTAAAAATTATTTGAGTGGATAATTTATTTCTATTTTGAAATCATTTAAAAGAAATGTAATTATAAAAGATAACATTTATTTTAAAAATATTCTTATAAAATTTTATGGGAACTAAAAAAGGTTTTATAACGGTTGAGAATAATCTCACCCTCTGTATAAGTTAAAAAACCAATTTTACTTTAATTTTTTGAAAATATCATAAATTACCTTATTTGTAAAACGACAGAAATATTACATTCAAATAATTTTATAAAAAGTAAAATAGAGGTATAATTAAATTTAACCCATAATCTAGTAAATAGTAATTTTATTTTGAAATACATTTTTATAAAACACAGATGTGGATGACAATGAGGTTACAATAGATACTTATATAAAAACAACCTCGAAAAATAAAGTTATTGTGAAATTAACCCTTACCTTGTACATTTCCTTGTTTGAGGGTACATTAACCTCATATATAATAGTTAAATAAAATTTATTAAATTATACAATAACCATATACATAAATATTATATCATATATGATCCTCTAATATTTCTTTGTTAATAATATTGCATTAGTATTATTGTTTTGGGTGATACTAATTTGTTTTTTTGAATATATTTTGTTAAAGAAGTCATGTTAATTAAGGATATGATGTATTTGATTCATATCCAGTATTATATTATGTTCTTAAATATTATTTTTAATAAAAAAATGAAAATTATACATGAATTATTATGATGGGAAATGAATCTCATCATGTTCATGGAGACAGTAATCTGTATATATGCATGAATGCTACATCGATATAATTTTTTTTCATTTTAAAAGTAATGAAAACCAAATGATGCATAGGTATATTCTTATTCCAATATAATATAATATTTTGTATATGGTATGTACGTTCAATAACACCATCCTTTATAATTTCCATATATTGAATGAACGAGTCATATCACATTAAGGGGGAGGTAGTCCGCATTTCCTCAAATGAAATTATGAAATAGATACAATATTAAAATAATAAAGGTATGATATTAAAGAATGTTAAAGAAGCTTATAGTTAAAATAAATATCATAAATATAATATATAATTACATTTCCATCATAATGGCCACCATAAAAGGTTGTATTAGATGATTGAACAATCATTGTTTCAGAAGGCAGTAGTAGTTCACCATCCACAGAAACATTATGTTCAATACCCATTAGATGGAGGTGTGTGTAAGTATAGTTCAAATACTTATCATAAAAAACCTTATATATTGAGCATACTATTGTGTCAATAAGGTTTCCTTATGTCTTTTCCATTCCTTCTAGTTTGGATAGAGTGTAAATTCAATAAGATTTCCTTATGACATATACATTCTTTCATGTTTTGAAAATCAAAAACACCCTAAAAATTACAAACAACCTATCATAATGGAAATTTCATTTTCCCTAATATTTCCCTTGATAAGAAAAATTTTCCTTCCCCATTAAAAATATATCCTTATCTATTTTTCATTGTATAAACCTAACTTATTTTCTATTTAAGTATAAAAATTGTATTCACATCTAAAAACTCGGAATCTAGTAAATATTTAGATAAAGAGCATTTTGTTTTCAGCTACCAAATTCTGGTTCTAAATCCTCTAAATTCAGACTCCAAATTCTAATGAATTCAGACTCCGAACCTTCTGAGTTCAGACTCAGAGTTCTCTAAATTCAGAATCCAATCTTTCTCAGTTCAGAATCCAAGTTCTATGAATTCACACCCCAAACATTCTAAAGTTCACCTTCCAAACTCTCTGATTTCAGACTCCTAACTTTCTAAAGTTTCGGTTCCAATCTCCCTGAATTCAGACTCTGAAATTTCAATGTTCAGGTTTTCAATACTCTAAATTTAGACTCCGAACCTTCTATGTCCAGACTCTGAATTCTTATGAATTCAGACTCTGAATTTCCTAGAAATTCAGACTCTGGAACTCTATAGAATTCAGGTTCCGAATTCCAATGAAGACTGAATTTGAATATCTATGTGTTATAGACACAAAACAGTTTTCTTGTTTCTCTAAAAACATTATCCTTACATTCCAAAAAATGATTTTTGTCAAGAAATTATATTTTTTCTTACTCGTGTTTCGGTAATAAAATGATGTCATACATTCAGTTTCTAACTAACTATTTTTTGAGTGACACTTATACAGGTCCCTCTGAAATTAAAGGAAAAAATATTAACGTTGGTGGAGGAAGTCAACTGTTGAAGTTGTACCTATAAATAGGATCTCATTTGAACATTCTCCACACAATTCAATGATTCTAGAGAATATATGATGTATATGTTTTTTCTAGATAGAGAGTCTCTTTCAAATACCAGTGCTTCGTGCAGATGTTGTGAACAATATGTTCGGGTGTGAACAACTTGTTCGGACTTTCTTCAGGAATAATTTATTCATGCAGAGTTGGGATTTCCATAAAATCTAAGACTTCAGGTTGTGAAGTCAGAGGTACCAATTTCGTTAAAAATCGAGGGCTTTCGAGGATAGAAAGATAGATACCGATCTTTGGATTGAGGGCTTATCTGGGATTGGGTAAGACAGAATTTCGTGAAAGTATAAATCAGGGGACCTTTATCCAAGGTTGTTGGAAACCATACTCTTTGGGTTAAAATATTTACCACTTGTTAATTGTATTGTTTCAATTTTGTTTTCCGCTGTAATTTTTGATGTTGTGGAATGTATAACAATCTTATACTTCCATACACTTCTACAATGATAAATAGGATTCTATACTCTTTGAGGTATAATCATTGTTGTTGTAAACTTTTGTTATGTTTATTTTTTGGAATCACATTTCCGAAATCTAGTTAGTTTTTTTAACTAGTTACATTTCCGGAATCTAGTTAGTTCATTGAGCTGGTTTCATTTTTGGAACAACATTTCTGGAAAATCATTTTGGGTAACAATTTTCTAGAATCGATCATGTTACTATGTCTTAGAGGTGTTGTGAATTTTGATAATACTAAATCTCTTTTAGGAGTTTTTAAAAGTATATAATTGACCCCCCTCTTGTATATTGTGTATCTAATCTATTATTTCGATAATTAAATCTATATCTTACCTATCATACAATCAATCATACAATTGGTACCCATGGAGATTACCCCATACCCTAATCTTATCCTTGTTTTAGAGTATTGGGTCAATCTGAATTAATATCACGATTAGATTTAGAAGAAAAAACATCTTCCACATGTTTTTAGAATCATAATTATGGACTCACAAGTTCAGATTCATATTATTCTTAGAGATACCCTATTTCTATTTTTTCCTTGCTTGGGGTATTTTTATCTTTGTTTACAAACTTTTGTTACTAACAAGTTTCTGTGGAATGATTTTATTTAAGATGTTCGAAATAAATATTGGTTCAATTGAAAATCTAAATCCTACCAGCCCTCCTATTTATGATGGGAATTATTATAATTACTAAAGATATATGATGAATTCTTTAATTATCAACACTGGAGTTGGTAACTACCTGATGCTGATAGGAGACTATAGCATTCCTAATAAATTTTTTGAACATTTACTAATTAGGAGAAATCAGAATATCCAGCTAATTTCAGACTCTGAAATACATTGCTATGTTCCATGACTAGGAATATCTATAGTCAAATATCGTAATGTGAAGCCGCAAATATTATCTGGAAGAAATTATAGGTCACACATTTTGGAACTTCTAAAGTTATAGAGACAAGAAGAGCTATGTTCCGAGTTGAATACCATGGATTTAACATTCCTTAAGGAGAATACATAAGAAAAGTTCAACAAAGGATCATGATCATTGTAAATAGCTTACAATACATGGGATAAAATGGTCTTGATGATGAGGCACATGTAGATAAGATCATAGATATTATTCCAAATGAGTGGGAATCAAATATGACAACAATTGATGAGAATATGAAAGTTACCCATATTTCCTTAGATGAGCTGTTTGGAACTCTTCTTCAGCCTGATACTAGAATGAAGAGTGATTCTTATAATGTTAAAAAGACGAATGAGAATGAAGGGGTTGCTTATACAACTAATTCTATACATAAGAAATCCACGACACAATAAATTATTACTAGATCAAAGTCAAAGAATGTTTTTATTCAGTCAGAATCCAGTGATATAGAAATATCTGAGAATGAGTTAGCTAATCTTTCTTAGAGAATGAAAAAGATAGTATCTCAGAAGAACTATCAAAATAAGATCAAGAAGAGAGACTAAAAAGAAATCAAAGTTGGGGACGTTACTTGTTATGAATGTAGAAGAACTGGTCATATCAGACCTGATTGTCCCATAATCATGAAAAGAGACAAGAAGGAATGGAATTCAGAAAGAAACAAGAAGATGTTCTACTATTATAAGCACAAGAAAAGTCTTAAAGCAAAAGATACATGGAGTGCAAGTTGTGGAGACTCTTCGGGAAGTGAAGCTTCAGAATATGAATCATCAGCACATAAAAATATCAGATTCATTGGTACTACTTCTTTCCAAAATACATGTCTTATGGCCAAGGTACGCTCTGCTGAGGATTTAACAAATTTATCTCTTGATAATAATTACTATTATGAATATATTACTTCTAAGGAAGATACTTCATCTTTAGATAATGAAGAAATTCCTTCGTATGAAGAAGTATGTAGATTTTCTATGTTGTTAGAAGCAAAAAAAATATATTTTATTTAAAAAACATGACATGGAAAATACTAGAGAAGAATTTCTTACAAAAGAGATTTTAGATCTCTCAAAATATCTTGAGGATAAGGATGAGCTTCTAGAAAAACATTCTAAATACCTTGAGGAATTAAATTCTGAAAAGAAAAAACGTTTTAATGATCTTAAGAATGTTATTTCAAAAATAGTTGATTTTGAGGAAAAAACATAACTCTAATGAAATAAATTATGATGATAGGAATTTCGTCATAAGACTAAAATCCAAAATATATTATATTAATAATATTATTGCATAGATTAATTCTAGTAAATAAAACTTTGAAAAGATGTATTCTCAAATCAGAACTCAAAAAAATACTTCTGTTGTATGTTATAATCACAGAAAACCCATTTTAAAAAACAACTATTTTATTCCATTCAGAGTCCCTTTTGTAGTAAATGTCAAAGTGGTGGGCATTGAAAGAAAATTTTTTCATTAAATAATGGTCAATATCTTGGGTTTCATAAAGCTTAATTTTCTAAAAAATTCTGGATACCCAAAAATTTTATTGTCTAACAATTTCGGATCCAAGAAAGTTTGGATTCCGAAAGTCTAAATCTCATATTTTCCGGAAAATAAATAATGTAATAACCACAATACATGGTACACGGATAGTGTATGTTCCCGAAATATGTCTGGAAACAAAAAATTATTTTAAAATATTATCAAGTCGAAAGGAGGGAAAGTAACTTTTGGAGATAATGCTAAGGGAGAAATTATTTGTATAGGTAACATTGTTCTTCTTGGAAAACATTGATTACAAATGTTTTATTGGTCATGGTTCTTAAGCACAACCTCATTAGCATAAGTTGATTATGTGATGAAGGTTACCTTGTGAATTTTAGGAATGATAAGTGCATAGTACAAAATTCCAAGGAAATGTTTATTCTTTCTTCCAATAGGTAAGAGAATGTTTACACACTAGACTTAGAAGTCCTTAGGAGCCATGATCTACCTTTCATTAGTGCAATGGAAGATAATTCTTGGTTGTGGCATATAATTTTAGGTTACTATATCCTTAGGAATCTATGAAAATTATTAAGAAAATACTAGTTAAGGATCTACTGAATCATAGGTTTCATTCATTAAAATTCTATGATCTTTGTCACTATAGAAAGCTAGATAATTCAAGTTTTAAATCAGTCGGTGAAGTCTCAACCACTGATAGATTACATTTAGTGAATATGGATCTTTTTGGACCTACATAAACTGGAAGCATTGGAGGCATATATTATGTATTTATCTTAGTTGATGATTACATTTTATTAAAGTGGGTATATTTTCTAGAAACAAATCTGATCATTTTTCTTATTTCAAAACATTTAGTGACCATGTTTAAAATGAGAAAAACATTCCTTTGATAAATATTCATAGTGAACATGGAGGAGAAGATCACAATTTTGATTTTGAATCTTTTTTTATTAGAAAAAAAATTTCTCATAACTTCTCATCACCCAGAACACCTCAACAAAATGGTGTTGTTGAAAGAAGAAAAAGAATTCTTCAGGACATAACAAGAAACATGTTGAGTGAATATTCAATAACCAATCATTTTTGGGCTGATGTTGTCAGTAAAACGTTTTATACTATAAATATTGTTTTGATTAGAAATTTTCTTAATAAAAATCATTATGAGTTATGGAATGGTAGAAAACCTAGACTATCCTACATTAATGTTTTTAGTTGCGAGGTATTCATTACGAATACTAAATATAAACTAAAAAAATTCGCACTAATATCTAATGAAGGAATTTTCTTAGGCTACTCCAAAACATCTAATGCCAATATAGTTTTTAATAAAAACACTTGTATAGTAAAAAAAAAGTGCCGGACAAATTTGATGAAACTGATCCTTTTGTTGTTAATCAACCTCAACATACATCATCTGATGTGTTTTCAAAATCTGATTATCAACAATTGTTAGAAGATCCTTCTGATAAGGAAAATGTTCAAGAAAATATTTCTGATTCATTTACCCCAGATGACATTCTACCCAATGTTAATGAAAAGGTTTTACAAAACCCAAATTAGGTATTTATGAAGAATCATACCAGTGATAGCATCATTGGTGATGTAAATCAACCAGTAAAGACTAGACATTCATTAAGGAATGAAGTAGAACATCTAGAATTCCTTTACCTATTAGAACCATAAAGCACTGATGAAGCTTTAGGTGATGATGATTGGATACAAGATATACAATATGAGATAAATGAATTCTAAAGGAATAATGTCTGGACCTTGGTTGAAAGACCTAAGGAAACTTCTATTATTAGAGTAAAATGAGTTTTCAGATGGATGTTAAATGTGCATTCATTAATGGTTATGTTCAAGAGGATGCTTTTTTTGAACAACCTCTTTGTTGTGAAGAAACCTATGCCCCAGTAGCTAGACTTGAATCTATTCATATTCAACATGACTTTCCAACATTATTCAATTTAAAACTATTTCAAATGGATGTTAAATGTGCATTCATTAATGGTTATGTTTAAGAGGATGCTTTTTTTGAACAACCTCCTGGTTGTGAAGATAAAAAACATCATGAAAATGTTTACAAATTTTCCAAAGCATTGTATGGACTCAAGAAAGTACCTCGAGCATAGTATGATAGACTTACATGATTTTTACTTCAAAATGATTATGTTAATGGAAATGCTGATCCCATGATTTTTATAAATAAATATAAAAAAAATGATTTGATTCTTCAAATCTATGTTGATGACATTATATTTGGTTCAAATCAGCAATCTTTATCTGATTCTTTTTGGATCTAAGGAAATCTTAGTTTGAAATGAGCATGAAGGGTGAGTTATCAATTTTCCTTGGTTTTTAAATCTATCAAAAACCATAAGGAATCTATATAACACATCATAAATATATTAATTATCTTCTTAAAAAGTATGGATATGACAACACTAAGAGTATATGTACTCCCATTGGTACCTCAAATTCACTAGATCTGGACAAAGCTGGGAAACCAGAAGATCAAAAATCTTTTAGAGGTATGATAGGAAGTCTACATTACATGAAAACTATTCTTCTAGACTTAATGTTTTCAGTATGCTTATGTGCATGATATCTATCCAATCCTATTGAATCTCTTTTAATGGAAGTAAAATAAATCTACATAAATGGATCCATGGATCTAGGAGTCTTTTATACATCTAGAAATGATTTTGTTTTAAAAATGTTTTTTGGATGCAGATTTTGGTAGATGTAGAATGGATAAGGAAAGTACATCCAGAACTTGTCATTTATTATGAGATTCATTAGTTTCATGGTCATGAAAAAAGAAAAAATTAGTAGAAATTTCCACTACTGAAGCTAAATAGTTAATAGCTGGAAGTTGTTGTGCTCAAGTGTTGTGGATGCAACACACACTCAAAGACTATGGTCTGAGTTTTACCAAAACAAAAAAAAATTGTGATAATAATAATGTTATTGCATTAAGAAGAAATCATGCACATCACTCTCGTTCCAAAAACATTGATATTAGGCATCACTTTCTTAGTGGTCACAAACAAAAAGGAGATATCATTCTTTAATTTATCGGAACAAAAGATCAACATACAGATATTTTCAAAAAATCATTACCCTATGATAGATTCGAATACATTAATGAGAAGTTAGTAATGATAACCATATGGTAATATTCAATGATAACTTCTTTTTGCAACAATATCCTTACAGTATGAGACTTTTTATCATAGGGGGAGTATAAGTGTTTTTTAGTTTTCGAAAATTTTTCGTAGTCTAAAATTTTTCATAGTCCAATATTTTTCGTAGTTGAAATTTATTTGTATTCTAAAATTTTTCAATCTAAATTTTTTCGTAGTCCAAAATTGTACGTAGTCTAAATTTTTTTTTAGTCTACAATTTTTCGTATTCCAAAAATATTATTAGTCTAAAATTTTTCGTAGTCTATAATTTTTCTTAGTCTAAAATTTTTCATAGTCGAAAATTTTTGATAGTCTAAAATTTTTGATAGTCTAAATTTTTTTGTTGTCTAAAATTTTTCATAGTAAAAAAAGTTTCGTAGTCTAATTTTTTTTATTCTAATATTTATTTTCCTAAAATTTTCGTAATGGTGGTTTTCACAATTAAAATTTTTGTAATGATGATTTTTGTAATTAAAATATTCGTAATGAAGATTTCCGTACCTAAAATTATCTTAATGATGATTTTTGTAGTTAACATTTTCATAATGAAGATTTTCGTACTTAAATTTTTCGTAATGAAGTTTTCATAATCAAAATTTTCAGAATCTAAAGATTATCAAGATGAATTCTCCTCAATACGAATAATCTGCCTAGCAATCCGAAAGGTATGTTTTCTTTCTAAAAATTCTCATAATCACCTTTTATTTGTTGGAATTTATATCTGGATTAGAATTTTTCCTATTCATTTATTCATGAATCCAAAAGTTTTTCTTAAAACCTCAAAACATTAAATTCTATCAACATTCTTTCCGGCTATCATCTCAAATGTCAGATTTGATCGTAAGGTTTTCAACCTTTGGATTGAGTATAGAATTTAAACCGTCACATCACATGCCAATATAAAGGACCCCAATATAGTTTTCCCACATCAAAACTCATGCTCGTGCTTGTTGAAGCTCCGCCCTTCTATAAAAGCTCGTTCCGGACATTTCAGGTTTCCTTAACGATGAATGTCTTCCAAAGGCTCATCTCTGAATGATATGTCAACTTTAAAAGTGATTTCTAAATGGAAGATTATTAGAGAATGGTTGGTAAATCCAAATTTCTTTGCTTAATTTAAGAGAATGTCATGTTGAATGGATGGGAGAGTGTCTGTGTATCGAAACCAGGAGCTCAAGATCCAGTTTACCCAGAATTTATATTTGAGTTCTATGAGTCAGCAAGATTTTTCAAGGAAAAATGCAGAGACAAATATTCTATTATGTGCTATGGGAAGACATATTCTTTATCTTATAACAAGGAAGAAAGTTTGATCAGAATCTCATATGAATGAGAAGATGACGTTTGTTCTCACAAACTGCCGAAGGTTCAAGGATGCTTTGTTAAGATGACGGCTATATATTTCCTTGGACTTTCAGATGTAGATACTCTAAAGATTTTCAACCCATCTACAAATTTCTAGATTCTAGAATTGTGGGTGTAAGGATTCATAATTCCAAGAAAAGGGGACAAGGATACTTTAAATAAGAGTGATATGTATATCCTAGATTTCATGGTGAATCTAAGGTAAATTAACATGGGTAATCATATTATGATTACAATTAAGAGTATAATGAATGTTAATCTGAAGGCTTAGATTATCATGTATCCAGACATTCTCTCAAATATGATTGTTCTGTGTTTAGATTCATTCAAAATCCAATGTAGTTCCATGCCAAAGAATTGCAATGTCGTGCTAGTAAGTGATGGAACTCTGAAAAGGCTGAATGTTGGAATTTCTAAATAATCTTGAGAATTCTTTTACTTACCTAAGGAAGAAGAAGAAGCCTTTGCAAAGAAGCAAGAGGAATTTGAGACCTCTACGAAGGGAGGAAAGAAGAGGATATTGATGGAAGTGTAAGAGAATGAAAAATCCCCAGTGGTTAAGGAAACCCAATCTGCACCTCCAAAGCCTAAGAAGAAAAAAGCATATCTGGATGAAGTTGTAGCGAAATGAAGGGAAGATATGAAAAATCAAAAAAAGGGAAGCCTATGTTTGGATTGGACCCTATTGATACAAAGTCATTAAAAGAAAATAAATATAAGAATCTTGAGAAGAAAGAAAAACAAAAAAAACAAAAAAAGAAGTTATCTGAGGCAGAGATAGTACAATCTCTTTTGAAGGCCTCTGAGAAAGCCTCTGAGAATATTCTTGTACCAGAGTAATTTCTTCAGGAACCACTTCCTGAGAATATGGGAAAATGTTTTATTTTGGAACAACATAAAGAAGAAGTTGTTTAAGGAGAATAAGCAGTAGAATTAGAAAAATAATAAGAAGCTGGAAGTGGTGATATAGAAAATCTAATTAAGCATATTGTGGATTTTCATGAGAAGTAGAGTCCTTCATAAATATTATCATTCCAAAAATCTCTAGCTGAGTCATCAAAGCATTCTACCCTTAGAAACGATGAAGAGAAGGATGATGATGATGTAAATAAGAAATTTGAAGAAGAAATCATCAATTGAGATTTCATTCATCCAGAGGAAGCTGAGGTAAGAGTAGAGAAAGAAGAAGTTGATGAAGACACAATTGTTCAGTTGAATGACAGTGAGTATGAATCTCATGACCAAGAGGAACCCATTCTGATGGATGATAAATGAAAACACGTTGTAGTTGATAAACCTACCAAGTTAGTGATTATGAATAAGGATGTCGGAGGATCTTCAAAGAGGAAAGCTGTTGAGATAGAAAAATAATACTCACTAAGTAAAGTCTTAGATTCGGAATCGTCCACCCATGGACACGATTTTGTAGTCCATCCTTCAAATAATCTTGTTGTGAATATTCCAATTTTTCCAATCATAGATTCATGATGTCAAATTCTTCAACAAACCTTGAATTAGAAATCAGATTCAGTATCCATGGTGATGGAAAAGTGTGTCAAAATGGAGGCTAACTTCAAATCTTTACTTATTACTTATGAATCTCACAAAAGGTCATTAAAAAAGATGACTAGTTGGTCAAGAAAGACTATTGAAAATATGCATATTCTTGATGAATTTTAAGAAAGTTTCAAGGATGATTTTGACACTGACGATAGCAAGATCAAGGATCTCTCAGACAGTTTTGAGGGTAAGCTTACCCTAGAGAAAAATTCTCGGATTCAAGAAGTAAAATATCTGAATGGGAAGTTATACTCAGTTCCTCAAAGCCAGAATACAGAAATAGATCTCAGGATTGAGATATAAGAGATGTTTGGAAATAAGGAAGAAGACTTGAAGGCTTAGGATGATATTCTTATGGCTCAAGATGAAAAAATCAATGCCTTAGAGAAGAAAATAGAGGATTAGGATCAGATTCTAAAATGAGAATAGGAAGGCCATATGGAGCACAGGATGCTGAAGACAATATAGAATAAGCTGATTCCCAAGTAAAAGGAATGATGACCATGTTTAAATATGATCTTTTGTTGTATTCCTTCCTATTAAAAATTTCTTCAAACCTAATGAAATTTTTCAGTTACTCTTACTATATTTTTGGTTGTCCTATAATAATATTTCAGGTAGCACATTTCCTTTTCCATTCCCTTTAATCCTTTTTGGAATTAATAAAGGGGGATAAAGGAATGAAAAATAAAGGAATGAAAAATAATACAAAGTAAAAGAAAACATTTCCCTATGAAAGGGAGAGTTTATCTAAGGGGGAGTTATTATCCAGGGAGATATCTATATGCAATAAAATGATATGTCTCAATCCATAAATAATGAATAATATCCTTAGTGCTTCCAAAGATTAAGGGGGAGTTAGTCATATTCATCATTTACCATATGTGTAATGTGAGATAAGTTTTATTTACAATTCCATAAAACTTCTATATCGTTATATTATTATTATATTTTTCGGATGGATGTTTGTGCCTTCCAAAAAGGGGGAGATTGTTGAATCAATAAGGTTTCCTTATGACTTATCCATTTCTTAATGTTTGGGGGTTTGTTGAGTCAATAATATTTCATTATGACTTCTACATTTATTCATGTTTTGAAAATCACAAACATCTTGAAAACTACAAACACCCTATCTTAAGGAAAATTTCATTTTCCCTAATATTTCCCTTGATAAGGAAAATTTTACTTCACCAAGGAAAACATATCCTTACCTATTTTTCATTGTATAAAACTAACTGATTTTATCTCTATGTATAAAAATAGGATTCACATATAAAACCTTGAATCCAATAAATACTTAGATATAGAGCATTATGTTTTCATGTTTCGAATTCTAATTTTGAATCCTCTGAATTTAGACTCTGAATTATAATGTATTCAAACATTAAAATTTCGGAGTTAAGACTCCGAGTTCTCAGAATTCCGACTCCAAACATTCTCAATTCAGACTCCGAGTTCTCTGAATTCATATTCCAACCTTTACAATTTTCAGGTTTCAAACTCTTGAAATTTAGACTCCGAACAATCTAAAGATTATGTTCTAAACTCTTTGAATTAAAACTCCAAGCATTCTATGTCTTGGTTATGAATTCTTTGAATTTAGACTCCAAACCTTCTATGTTCAGACTCCAAATTCTTATGAACATAGACTCCAAATTTATTTGAAATTCATACTGAAGAATTCTTTAGAATTGTGGTTTTGAATTCTTTTGAAGACAGAATCTGAATATCTATGTGTTATGGACACCGAATGGTTTTTTGTTTGACTCCGAAATTTTTACTTACATTCCAAAAGTTTATTTTTGTCAATCAACTATATTTTTTCTTACACATGTTTTGGTTATAAAACAATGTCATGCATTCAGTTAATAACCAACCGTTGTTTGTGTTACACATATATAGGTCCCTCCGAAATTCAAGGACAAATATGACCGTAAGAGGAGGAAGTTGAATGTTGAAGTTGTACCTATAAATAAGAGATCATTTGAACTAGCTCCAAACAGTTCTACGATTCTAGATATTATATGCAGTTGAAGTGTTCTTTAAGGAGAGAGTCTCTTTCAAAATTCAGTGCTTCATGCGAATGTTGCGAACAACTTTATTGTGTGTGAACAACTTGTTCGGAATTTCTTAATGCAGAATTGATTCGTGCTGAGGTGATATTTCCTTAAAATCAGAGACTTCAGGTTGCGAAGTCAGAGGTTCCAATTTCCTTACAAATCGATGGCTTGCGGGGATAGAAATATTGATTCTGATCTTAGGATTGAGGGATTATATGGGTTTTGGTAAGACAGACATTCATGAAAGTATAAATCAAGGGACCATTATACAAGGTTGTTAGATAACCTACTCATTGAGTTAAAACATTTACTACTTATAACATGTACTGTTTCAATTTTGGTTTCCACTGTAATTTTGGTTGTTGAGGAATTCAAAACTATATTATACATCCTTGCACTTGTACTCTGATAAATAGGATTATAAATGCTTTAAGGTAGAATCTTTTTTGTTGTAATCTTTTTGTTGTAATATTTTTAGTGTACATTTCATATTCCATTCCATTATAATAATGATTATTATGATACTGAATGGATAAATTTCTACTAAATATCATATTTCGTGATTATATATCATTTTAGTAATAATTATAATACTTTAAGTTATAATATAACAATATTTCACGTTAAAAATGATTAAAATATAGCATGTAATATTATAAAAACAATGGTTTAGAGTTTTAAGAACAATTTAGTTTTCCATGTTCAATAATTATAATTTTTCAGGATAATCACATTATCAAATTTCATAATAAATAATGATTCATGGGTGACCTTTTGGGAAGTTCTCATGTTTCACCCATTTATATTTTTATCATTTTATATTTTTTAAAATACAACTTTTTAATTAAACATGGATCACATTTCTGTATAAAAATAATAATTATGATATTGTACGTAAACTTCTTAAATGAATATAATTTTTCATATTTATATAGAATTTGTGTTATAATTATAATATTTAGTGTCATAATGTTACCATATTTCATGTTAAAAATAACTATAATATTTCATGACGTATTTTAATAACTAGGGATTAGTGAATTAATAAATATAATAATTATTCATGTGGAATAATTATATTAGTGTATGATAGTTTCATTAGTATATGTAATTTTTTTACATAATTTAAATAGAATATATAATATAAAAATTAGTGACAATTCATTCAAATATTTAATGAGATTTTTTGTACAATTGGGTGTGATTAAATTTTCATTAATCCACCAAATCCCAATTGAACTTTTTAGTTGTGTTTTCATGGGCGAGAGTTGTACAAGGATGGCTGACATCCTAGGAAGTTATCGTGTTGCTCCTATTTTATTGTGTACAGTTTAAATTTTATGACAGTATAATAATGCATATTATGATATTGTATGTGATTTTTTTACTAAATATAATATTTCACGATTGTATATAATTGTTTTCTGAATTTTAACACCCCAACCTTCCACGGTACGTTTCCCTTTGAATAATGTATTAGCTTGCGTTGTACATAACATGGAGATTTAACACACCACGACCAATCATACAAGATATTATGAATAGTAATACCCAATTTTTAAAATCTTATAAATTTTATTTTTCAAAATGAACATCACTTTTTAATTTCTAATATAAAAATTAGTTTATGGTGAATTTTTGGTATTTTTCTGAAAACAATAAACTTTTGATGAACAGTGAAAAACACTACAATATTGTTTAAAACTGAATTTTTATTTAAGTAATTAGTTATTTTATTTTGATTTTTTAGGTAATAATAGATACATAATACATATATATGTTCAATATAATTCATTTGATTCATTTTATAATAAGTTTAGAAATATAATATTTTATTGAAATGTTTACCGTCTTTTACCCACCTTCTAGGAGCAATTGTAAATTTGCCTAAAAATTAATTTTATCTCTTTAGTGAGTTGAATTTCAAAAATCCGTGAGACACAATTTACATCAGTATGTAAAATGTGGTTCAATATGATGAAAATTATTTTTGGTGAATAATATCATTTGGCTTTTAATTGCCACAATTAAAAATAAATTGGCTAATTAAGGTAATAATTATCTTATAATTACCCTAACACATGTATTAATTAATATGGATTAGTGTAATTCAACCGAAAATAGCCTTATTAATAATAAATGATCCTATTTGTTCCAATTGTATTAGATTAGGACATTTATTATAATTTTATTTAAAGAATAGTTAAAAGGGTTAAATTCAATGTTTAATAAATAAACCATTTCTAATATAGGTATAAACAAAATATAAATTCGACTAAAAAAATTAATTAAAAAGAAAAAAATATCTCATACATAATATATTTTTTATTATACTTTTTCGACATTAAATAATTCAATTTATTTTTGACACAATCATATTGTTGTAATTACCTTAGAAATGAAATATTAGAATAATTTATATTATAAATATCCAAATAAATGTAACTTGACACTTCTGATGAATTAATCTATTTATATAGATTAATATGACATGTTAGGGTTGATTAAATTAAATTTATTCAAAGTGATAATGTTTTTATGGATTTCAAAAAAAAAATAAATACTAAATAGTGTCAAACATGTAAGTAACGAGTTTTTAAAACAAATACAATATTACTAACTGATATAATATTACTAAAAATATTAGGATCATCAAAAGGACTTAGATAAAGTTTTATAGATTAATACTGAACCACTTGGGGTTCTCTTGGCTTGTTATACTATGTTTATTATTCATATAATATAAAAATACAAGGAGAAATGATAAATGTCAAACAATTTAAGTTAGAGTTAAATCATGATGATAAGGTTAATATGGTGACCTAAACAAGCCTAAAACCAATAGGTTGAGTGGTTTTCGACCCATACCCACATTATCCTTAAAATAAATAATATTGGAGCCATTATAAGACGAAAATTATTTTATTATTATATAATATTTCAATCATTTCCTAAAGTGACCCTCACCTCTCTTATAAAAGGGTACTTCCCCTTATTTTAAATCCACTCCCCAAAATCAATTTGGACCCACAAAACCCTACCCAAATAGCCTCTCAAATATCTTCTATTCATCCTAGTGGCCTTACATTTCACATATATCAAATCTAATGATCCATTATTATCAACTCAAAAGGACACATCCGAAGAAGAGGTAATAATTTCATCACCCTCTTTCATGTTCTTTTGTTCTACCACTTATTCTTTCATTGTTGTTTTCATACGAAAATAATAACTCCAGTAGCTTCTAAATACTGTTATGTTATTACAAATATGGTACAACAATATTCATTATTCTATCCGTACTATAAATTACAATGTCACCACACATGCGTATGTATGATTTACCATCTCCACGTCGTTGTGTAGTTTGTTATTCAAACACTTCATTTTTTGGATGAGCCTACCCCTACCCAGTCAAAAAAGGTCTTTGATTTAAATAATAAAATGAGCCTTTGGCCCCAATTTTTTTTAAAATGATATACCATCCAATTACATACGATTTCACCTTGAATATAATGATATTGTTGCTCGTGTGTATGTACATATAACTGTCTTCACGAACGCGATTCAATTCATTCCCCATCGTAAACATTAAAGAATAATTTCATCTTATGATTAAAAATAATGTTTATGAACATAATATCATTCTTTATATGAATCAAATACATCATATCCATATCAAACATGGCATAGGTAACTATTCATATAAAGTAAAATGATTTATTATTCACCTGAAACGATGATACAAATAAAATATTATTAAAAAAGATATATTAGAAGATCATATATGAAATCATATTTTTGTATATGATTCTTGTATAATTTAATAACAAATATTTAACTATTATACAAAAGGATAACATACCCTTGACTATGTAAATGTACATGGTAAGGGTTAATTCTTCAATCACTTTACTTATCAGGGGTTGTTAATACGTAAGAATCTATTTGGACGTCTTTCTCATCCACATCTGTGTTTTCATAAAAATTTAATTCAAAACATTTTTTTATATTTACTAGACTATAGGTTAAATTTATTTATGCCCTTATTTGACCACATATGTTTTGAAAGTAATCTTTTTGTCATTTTCCAAACAAGTTACTTTATAATCATCTCAACAAAATAAAGTGTAGAAAGTCTTTTTTAACCTATACGGCGGGTGCAGATATTTTATGCCATTATGACACCGTCAAAGCTTCCTATACAAACTTATAATAACATTTTAAATCTACAATTTTCATTAATAATTACATTACATTTAAAATTTTTCAGATAGGAAAGATATATTTCACTGCAAAAAAGTTTCTATTACATCTAAGTCATCATCCAATGATAGATTTTAAGCATGTTAGAAGTTATTTTATTATGATACAAATATTCTACATTATATTGATGGTTTTGATATATGTTCGACTGTGGATGTGTTATTTTTACACCATTCATGGTTTATGGATAATGTATTGACATTTCGTATGCTAGTTTTTATACGAATGGTTATGTTATGTTTAATCCTTTTCATATGATGAATGCATTTGACATAGTAAGTGATGGGAGGAGCCTGCTATTGCACCTCGATGAACTCGTAGGTCTCATGAGTCAAAATAGTGTACTGGAACAAGGATTTGACAATATCATAATTGTAGTCCTTGACCAATGTCTTGACCTTGTGGTTATGAAGTCTGGAATTATCCATTCCAACATTATGAAATTGGCTACTAATATTACATGTGATAATTCGACTAGTATAATATCCATGTTAATAAGTAAATGGAATTATTTAATTTATAGTTTCCAAATTATGATGATGATTATTTTTAAAAGTCTTGTGTTTTAGCCATATAGATTTCCTTAAATGTTTATGCATATTCTTGGAAAATTCCACTATATTGTAACCCTTACAGAGCATCTAAGTTCACCCCTTTCTGTGTTTTATTTTCTGAGTATGAGAAATAGTATATTATGACCGATGTGTATGGATTTTCTAAGGAATGAATGTATAAAATGAAGTCAATGTTGAATTTTTTTATTTTAAAATGTAATATAAAAATTATTAATTTATCTAGTACTTCCATGGATACTAAACATATCGGTCTTTCTGGATTTTGATCCCTTGTGATCATGCCAATGATATTTAATAATGCACCGACTATGGGAAACTAGGGTCTGGGCGTTATAGTTAATATCAGAAGATGTTTAGTACAAATCATGGAAACTAGATTTAGATAAACTCTGATTCGAACACATTACACTAAGATAGAATTTGTGGATTATAATTGAAAAACCTACTAGAATTTTTGTAATGCAGATATTTTGTGTATTTTCCTAAAAATACATCCCTATCTAGATATGAACAGGTAGAGGCAGCTCTGACACAGATGTACCTAGGAGTAAAAACCCTGAAATGGAGATTTAGTCTTAACCTAAGGTATCCTAGTACAGGACAATGGTCTTTGCTGCACTTTTGGTTACGACACTCCTGGGGGAAATGTTTAGGATAAATCAAATTTTATTTAAAAAACATTATGATGTATTTTTAAGTATATAAATCCTAAAAACATCTCATTATGTTTATGGATTATATCAATAAATTATTCAATTTATGTTATGTGTTTTACTTGTTTGGAATTATGTATTATGATTCATAAACTAATCAACTGTATGCCATTGTTTAGAAATGGGTCATAGTGGAAGGAATGGAAACTGTATCAACGCTCATAATCCATGTATGGATTGGACTCCAACTTAGGATAATTATAGTGGAATTTTTGATGCAACTAGTGTTGATCATCTTATCACCATACTGGGACAACTCCCACAGATTTTAAATATTGACCTTACATGTATTGAGCACCCTGATCCACAACACGAAGGATCAACATTAGCCTCCGTCATGAGGCAATAACCACCAACACTAAATGGGAGTACAAATCCATTAGTAGTTGAGCAATGGATTGGTTCCATAGAGAAAATATTTCATTCTTTGGGGAGTAGTGAAAGGGAAAATGTTTTCATGGCAGTTTTTCGCCTCACGGGAGATGCAAATCAATGGTGGTCTTTATTCAAAAACCCAAACGAAGATGAAGAAGTATCGAACATGGAATATATGGAGTATAAATATATTTTCATAGAAACATACTTACTTCCTGACCATAGAGAAGATATGGAAAGACAATTTCCGAGTTTGATACAAAAGGAGGATGATAATGTCGCAATGTATGAGGCTAATATTAAGTGGTTAGCAAGGCATGCATCAGATTATATACATAACTTAATGAGTAAGATTGATTGATACATTTATGGGTTAAAATAATTTCTCTGTCAGGTATTAATCTCATAATCTTTCTCATCCTATGAATATATTGTCACATGCGCTATTAAGACAGAAAATGAATTCTCTATGTCTTATGACTTCAAAGAAATGCAAGAGAAGAAGTGATCTGCTGATTACTATGGAAATGAAAATATGGGGAAGAACAAAAATGTTGAATATCCAACCTACAGTTAATGTGGGTTGAAACACCTTGGTACTTTCTTGAAGGTAATGGGAGTCAGTTAGAAGTGTGGTGAAAAAGGCCACCCATCATGTGATTGAAAGGGAAAGAAAGAGGATGTCAATGTTGAACGCAACAATTGTACAGAAAATGGACATTATGAAAATGAATTTCCTATGCGCCAAGGGAATTTACCTCAATAAAAGGATCAGGGATCAATGAAAAGCTTATGTGATCACTACTACCGAGGCTGAAGCTCCGAAATACATGGTGGCATGTAATTTATTGGTTTCATCTTGTTTATCCAATGAATTCTTTTATTCTCGATCATTTACTTGTTTCATATCTTCCTATTTTGATATGAAAATTAGATAATTTCAATTTTAATAAACAAGGGAGTTGTAAGTTAAAACTCCAAAGGGAAGTTTCACCACAATAATGTTTTGTGAATCAGTTCTCATTAGGGCATATAAATGCTGATTAACTGTTGATCTCATCATCATACCCATGATCAAAATTGATATAATCCTCGGAATATGTTGGATTTTAGACCATGATGCGATTATTTATTGTAAGAAGAATGAGGTTACAATTTTCAATGATGATAAAGAGTAACTTATCTTTAGAGAGAAAATGTCACCACCTGATTTTTATCTAGATCCACCAATGGTAGCTCAACTAAATTTAATTATTTGTTAGGAGGAGAATAAAATAATTATGGGTGAGGAAAAAATGTTTGAATAGGGAACATACCTGTTGTGAAAGAATATTTGGATTATTTTCCAGATGATTTAAATAGATATCATCCTAAATAAGAAATTGAGTTTTTTTATTTAATTCCTATATCAAGTCCCATATCGACGACCCCTTTAAGAATTTCCACTATGGAATTAGTGGAACTAAAGGAACGAAAATAGGAATTAAGTAATAAGAGATTTATTATCCCAAGTTTTTATCAATGTGTAGCTCTTGTCCTTTTTGTTATGAAGAAAGACATATCTACGAGGTTGTGCATTGGCTACATAGATATCAATGCTATAACAATAAAGAACAAGTATCCCTTACCCTGCATTGATGATTTATTTGACCATCTTCATGGAGCTCAATATTTTTCAATGATTGACCCTTGATATAGATATCATTTGTTGTGTGTGAAGAAGGAAGAAAATCTGAAAACATGATTTCGAACCAGGTACAGGATTTATGAGTTTACTGTAATGCATTTTGGATTGAATAATGAACCCTCTGTCATCATGGATTTAGTGAATAGAGTTTTTAAGGAATATCTTGATGAATTTTTAGTTATATTTTTTAATGATATCTTTTTATATTAATAAATCTACAAGGATCATGAAAATAAGTTGCACACTATTCTGAAAACACTCAGAAGAAATGAAAAAGATGGGATGCTTAGCATCTATAAATTCTTGCTTCAAAATATTTCTTTTCATGGCTATATTTTTTATATGGAGGGAATCTTTTTGATCCTTCATGGACCAAGGAAATCCAATAATGGCCATCACCGATGAGTATAACTGAGGTACACAATTTTATTGGTTTTGTAGGTTATTATCGATGTTTCATACAAAATATTTTCTGGTTGTCTAACCCAATAACCAATCTCACTTGTAAAGGAGTTAAATCTGTTTGAAAAAATGTGTGTGAATAATTTTTTGAAGAAATGTAGAGATGATTAGTCAACATTCCTATCCTGAATCTACCATCAGGGAATGATGGCTTTGTTATTTATAGTGATGCTTCATAGAAAGGACTTGGTTGTGTCCTTTTGCATAATGATAGAGTTATTTATTAAGAATCACAAAAGCTAAAAATTAATGAGCAAAACTATCCCACTCATTATCTTGAGTTAGAAGATGAAATATTTTCTCTGATGATATGGAGACAATATCTCTATGGTATAAAATGTGATATTTATAGTGATCACAGGATTTTGAAGTATATTTTCTCACAAAAATAACTCAACATGAGGTAATGGATAAGGCTTGAACTAATCAAGGGTTATGATTTCACAATACACAATCACCATGGGAAGGAAAATAAGGTGGTATATTCTTTGAGCAGAAAGGATCATGGATATTTGAACAAGATGAGAGTTGAAAGGGATATTATTTTCATGGATCTAGTAAAGATGGATAGGGGAATAACCATGGATGGTGAGACATAAATACTTTTTAAAATAGTTGAGTAACCATATTTACTAGAACGTATAATAATTTCCCTGAATAATGATAAGGAGTTTCAAAAGACGATTAAAGTTGTAAATGATGGGAGATAGAGTGACTTCGTATATGATGATGGAATTTTGATTTTTTGGAGGAAACATTGTTTTCTCAATATACCAGATCAAAAAAGGTAATTGTTGGATGATTACCATAGATCCAATTTCTCTATAAACTCTAGAAGCACCGTGAAGTATATATATTTGAATGAAATGTTTTGGTTGGACAACATGTAGAGGTAGATTGTAGATTTTGTGTCAAGATGAATGGGTTTTCAACAACTGAAATCAAGAAGGCAACAACCGGGAGTAGTCATGCAACCTCTTCCAATACCTGAGTTGAAATGGGATAATATTATGATGTTCTTGGTCATGGGGCTTCCAAATACTCCTATAAGGTATAGTGCAATATGGGTTATTATTGATCATCTTACTATGTCAGCCCAATTTCATTCTAGAAGAGATGATATACCACTTGAACATCTAGAAATACTATTTATAAATGATTTTTTATACTCCACGGTGTACCCTTATCGATTGTTTCTGATCGTTATCCATGTTTTACATCATGATTTTGGAAAATTCTTCAGAAGGCCTTGGATACTGAACTTCAATTGAGAACTGCCTTCCACAATCAAACTGATGGACAATCATAATGGACTATTCAAACATTATAAGATATTTTTAAATCTTTCTCACATGACTTTCATGTTATGTGGGATCAATATTCACCTCTGGTATAATTTTCATATAACAATAGCTTTCATTAAAATAGTTAGACGGAAATATATATATATTTATATGGAAAGAGATGTTTCATACCAACTTGTTGGGATGCTGTTGGTGAAGAGAAACCAGTACACCCAGAACATGTCGATGAAACAATGAAAAAGGTGAATATTATTTAAACCCACATCAAAGCATCTCAAATTAGAAAAAAGAGCTATACAGGTAATTGAAGGATGGATTTGGAATTTCATGTAGGAGATCATGTTTTCTTGAAGATATCTCTATGGAAAGCTGTTATGCAATTAGGTAAGAAAGATAAATTGAGTCCCAGTTACATCGAACATTTCAAAACTCTAAAATGAATTGGAGTTGTGGCTTATCATTTGGAAATTCCTCCATGTTTATCCAAAGTTCATGATGTGTTCCACGTATCACTATTGAGAAAATATATTCCTGACTCAATGCATGTACCCACCTAAAAGGAAATCGAACAGGAACATGAGTTGTATTATTGTGAATATCCTTTCATAATCCTTGATACCAGAGAACAAGTGCTGAGAAACTGGACAACTCGTCTCTTAAAAGTTCTATAGAGAAATAATAAGATGGAAGATGCATCATTGGATCCTGAGGAACATACGAGGAAGAAACACCCGAAAATTATTAATCAATAATATTTTATAAATTTCTACGATGAAATTATTTTATGGAAGTGAGAATGTAACACCCCAAGCTTCCACAGTGTGTTTTCCTTTGAATAATACAATAGCTGGCGTTGTACACAACAGGGAGTTATAACACACTGTGTCCTATAAAACTAGCCATTGTAAATAGTAATATAATTTTTTTGAATTTTTATAAGTATTATTTTTCAAAATGGACATCAATTTTGAATTTGGAATATTGAAATTAGTTTAGGGTTAATTTTTGGTATTTTTCTGAAATCTTTCAAATTTTTATGAATAGTGAAAAACACTACATTCTTGTTTAAAATAGTTTTTTTATTTAAGTAATTATTTATTTTATTTTAATTTATATTAGGTAAAAATATATATATAATAATTTTATATATTCAATTTAATTCATTGGTGTCATTTTATAATATGTTTATATATATAAAAATATATGGAACGTTTTACCTTATTTTACCCACCTTCAAGAAGAATTTCCCAATTTGAAAAAAATCTAATTTTATCACTTATGTGAGTTGAATTTGAAAAATCCAAGAGACATAGTTGACATCTATAAGTAAATTGTGTTTCAATATGAAGAAAATAATATATGAAGAATAGTAACTTTTGATTTTTTACCACGATTATGACTAGATAGGCTAATTAAGGGTAAAAATGATATTATAGTTACCCTAAAACATGTCCTAATTATGTTGTATAATTGTAATTCGACCAATAACAACCATAGGAATAAAATATGTTCCCCTTTGGTCCACCTGGATTAGATTAGGAAATTTATTATTATTTTATTTAATGAAGAGTTAAAAAAGCTAAATTCAATGTTTAATAACTAAACCGTTATTAATATAGTGTTACACCAAATATAAGTTAGACTACAAATATTAATTAGAAAGAAAAAAAGGTTTCCTACACAATGGTACTTTATTTAAAAAATTTATACATTATATAATTTAATTTATTTATGAAACAATGATGATGTAGAAATTACCATAATAATGAAATATTAAGATAATTTATATTATAAATATCGAAATAAATGTCAATTAAGACTTATGATGAATTATACGAATTTTATAGGTTAATATGACATGTTAAGGATGATTAAATTAAATTTATTCTATTTGATAACCTTTTCATGATATTCAAAAAAACTAAATACGAAATAGTGTCAAAATTGACATAATTGAGTTTTAAAACAAATAAATTATTATAAATTGATATAATATTCAAAATAATCAATTGATCGGATAAAAGGATTATATAAGGTTATATATATTAATAATGAACCATGTGGGGTTCCCTTGTCATGTTAGAGTATTTTTATTAATTATATAATATAAAAATACAAAGATACATGGTAAATGTCCAACTATTTAACAAAGAGTTAACTCTAGAAGATAAGGCTAATATGGTGGGCTAAACCGGCCTAAATCCTATTTTTTGAGAGGTTTCCGACCCTTCCCCACCTCATAATAGAAATAAATCATTTTGGAGCCACTAGTAGCCGATATTATTATGTTATAAAATAATATTTCGTTCTTTTCCTAAGGTTACCATCACCTCTCTTATAAAAGGATACATCCCATTCTCTTAATTTCACACCTCCAAATCCATTTTTCTTAGACAAACCCTACACAAATTTCCTCTCAACTATCCTACCTTCAACCTAGATTCCTTAATTTTAATAGAAATCCATCTTATGGATCCCTTTTGATCAACACAAAAGGAAACACCCGAAAAAGATGTAATAATTTCACCATCCTCTTTCAAGTTCCTTTATTCTTCCACTTCCACTTTCATTGTTGTTTCTATACCAAAATAATAAATACAGTACCTTATACATATTGTGATGTTATTATAAATAGGGTACAACCATATTCGTTATTTATCCATCCTATAAATGACAATGTCACCATACATTCATACGTACGACTTACCGTACCCACATCATGGTATAGTTTGTTATTCATAGACATCATTATTTTTATGGGTATAATAATGAGTATAACTAATGTAAATAAAAAATATTTCATTTTAATGAATCTCTATATATGATATACTATCAAATTATATATTATTCCACAATCAATATATTGATATTATTGCTCCTACGTACGTACGAATTACCGTCTCCACGAACATGACAAGATTCATTCCCCATCATAATCATTCAATAATAATTTTCATTTTATGTTTAAGAAAAGTTTATGAACATAATTTTATTCTTAATATGAATCAAATAAATCATATCCATAACAAACTTGGCTTATATAACCAATCATATAATGGAAAACGAATTAGTTTACACCAGAAACAATGATAATACTAAAATATTATTAAAAAAGAAATATAAGAATATCATATATGATTTCATATTTATGTATATAATTCTTGTATAATTTAATAAAAATTATTTAACTGTTATACAGGAGGTTAATTTACCCTCAACTATAGAAATGTACAAAGTAAAGGTAAAATCTACATTCCCTTTACTTATCTGAGGTTGTTAATACGTAAGTGCATACTAAGACCTCTTTATCATCCACATAGGCGTTTTCTTAAAATTGTAATGAAAATAATTTTTACTATTTACTATACTATGGGTTAAACTCATTTATACCCATATTGGACAAAATATTATTTCAATGGAATCTTTCCATCGTTTTTTAAACAAGGTACTTTATGTCCCTTTTGACAAATTTAAGGTAAGAATGCCTTTTTTAATATATATGGCATGTGTGGCTATTTTCCACCGTTATAACATCTTCGAAGATTTCCATACATGATTATAACATTATTTTCAAAATAAATGATTTATTTTATAATTATATTACATTTAAATGAATCAAAGTAGAAGGAGATATTTCTCTAAAAAAAGATTTGATTTCATATATGTCAGCATCCTTTGATGGATTTTAAGCTAGATTGAAGTTGATTTATTATGATAGAAATATCTTATATTGTATAGAATTTTTTGTGATTTTTTTGACTGTGGATGTGTTATTTTTACACCAATAATGGTTTATAAATAATGTATTGACATTTCGTGTGCTATTTTTAATATGAATGTATGTTATGTTTAAAAATTTTCATAAGTGGAATGCATTGGACTTTGTAAGTGATGGGTGGAGCCCGCTATGACTCCTCAATGCACCAGTAGGTCCCATGATACATACTAGTGTCATGGAATAAGGCCTTGACCAAATCTTATTTGTATTCTTGGAAGAAGCCCTTGACTATGTTGATAGGAAGTTTGGCATTATGAATTCCAACATTATGAAATTGGCTATTGATATTGCATGTGATTATTTGACTACTATAATATCCATTTGTAAAATTAAATGGAATTATTTAATTTATCTATTACATATTATGATTAATTTTATGTTTAATAGGCTTGTGTTTTAGACTTATAAATTTCCTTAAATGTTTATTCTTATTCCTGAACGTTTTCGATATATTGTTATCCATACTGAGCATCTGAGCTCACCCCATTCAATGTTTTATTTTTCCTAGGATGTGATGATGTATATTAAGACTGACCTGTAGGGATATATTAAGGGATAAATGTGGTAAATGGAGACAATGCTGTTTTTTTTGATTTTATAATGTTATGTAATAATGCACTGACTCTAGGGAACTGGGGTTGGGGCATTTAAATAATTACAATATTGAGTGATATATTGTAACAATATTTCATGTTAAAAATGTTTTAATTATTTCATGTTATGCTGACACAACTACAGTTTAGTGTTATAAAATAATTCATGTTCAATAGCTATAATTTTTAAAGAAAATTTCTTTAAAAAATTTCATAATAATGAATGTTTCATGGGGGACCTCCTGGGAAGTGATCGTGTTTCACCAATTTCTATATTCTTCATTTTATTTTCTAAAAAAATAAATTTTAAATAACCAATGATCACATGTGACTATAAAAACAAATAGTATGATATTGTATGGATGATTTTAAATGAATATACTATTTCATGTTTATATATAATTCTTGTAATGATTATAACATTTTATATATTAAAGTTAACATATTTCATGTTAACAATAACTTTAAAATTTTATTATGTATTGTTACATTTACTATTTTTTGTTATAATAGAAATAATAATTTTTTATGTGGATTAATTATAATATTTGAGGATTTTATAATCATTTACTAATGTTTTTATAGAAATTGAATATAAAAATATATTATCAATATAATTGATATTAATTTAATTTTTTTTTAAAGTAAATGTTCTATTAGGTGAGATCACACCATGATTAATGCAACAGATCCAATTATAACACTGTAGTTAAGACGGGTTGGATGAGAGTAGTACAAGGATGGGTAACCTCCTTGGATGTACTTGCACTTCAGCCTTTTTTGTATAAATTTCAAATTTCTTGCCAATATAATTACAATTATTATGTTATTTATTATAAACATTTTACTCGATATAATATTTCTTAATTACATTTCATTTTAGAAAAAATTTTAATATTTAATTATATAATTTAACAATATTTCATGTTTACAATTATTAATATATTTTATGATAAATTGAAACAAAAAAATTCTAGTTTCATAACAAAAAATAATGAATTTTCATGTTCAATAAATATAGTTTTTCATGAGAATCACATTATAGAATTTCTGAATATTGAATTTTTTATGGGTGACCTCTTGGGAAGTGATGTTGTTTCACCCATTTCTGTTTTTCTTTTTGTATTTTCAAAAAAATAACATTTTAAATAAAAATTGACACATGTCAGTATAATAATAATAATTATGATATTTCATGTAATATTTTTAATTCAATATAATATTTCATATTTACATTGAAATTTTGAAATAATTATAATATTTCAAGTCATACTGTTACCATATTTCATGTTCATAACAATTAAAATAATATTGGAGGTTCTCGCATTTCACCCTTTTTGGTTTTTCTCTCTGTATTTTCCTAAATTTTATACATTTTAAATAAAATAGGATCACCTATCGGTATAACCATAAAAACTATGATATTTCCCATAAAAATATTAAATTATTATAATATTTCATGTTTACATATAATATTTTTTAATTATTATAAAATTTCATGTCCAAATGTTCTGATATTTTATGTTAACAATAATTATAATATTTCGTGACATATTACAACTACTATGGTTTTGGGTTGTAATATATAAAATAATTTTCATGTTGAATAATAAAAAATTGGTTGAATGTTTCAACACGTAAACTTATGAATTTATAGAAGTTAAATATTAATATATAGTACAATAATCATTGATTGGCCTTTCCATTATTTAGAAAAATGTTTGTGTACTATTGGGTGTGATCACTCACGTAGTTGGGTGACCTCCTAGGAAGTACTCGTGTATCCCCCTTTTTTGCGTATATTAAAAATTTCATGCTAGTATAAAAATGAGGATTATGACATTGTACTTTTACTTTTCTACTGAATATAATATTTCTTTAGTACATTGCATTTTAGTAACATTTATAATATTGAATGTTATAATGTAACAATATTTCATGTTAACAATGATTAAAATATTTCATGTTATATTGAAACAACTATGGTTTTGTTTTATTAAAAAAATTATAAATTTTCTTCTCCAATTATTATAATATTTCACAATAAACAAATTATCGAATATCATAATAATGAATTTTGCATTTGTGACGTACTGGGGAATGCTGGTGTTTCACCAACTTTTGTTTTTCTCAGTTTATTTCATGAAAAACTACATTTTAAATAATAATGGGTATCATGTCAATTAAACAATAATAATTATGATATTGTTTATGTATATTTTAAATGAATATAATATTTCATGTTTATATATAATTTTTGTAATAATTATAATATTTCATGTAATAAAGTTACCATTTTTCATTTTAATATTAGTTATAATATTTCATGATGTATTTTATCAACTACGGTTTAGGGATATAATAGAATTAATAATTTTTCATGATGAATAACTACAATATTGTATGATTATTTTATCAGTTAAATTTATTCTTTATATAAAATATGCAGAAATATATAATATAAAATCATTGATAGTTCTTTTAAATATTTAAATAGATTGGTTGTGTACTGTTGGTTGCAATCCAACCAGTATTAACGGACCATATCCAATTAGAACTCTGCAAATAAGTGTCCTTGGGTGAGAGTAGTATGATGATAGTTGACTTTATGGGAATTAATTAAGTTTCTCCCATTATTTTGTGTACATTTAAAATTTAAGGCCAGTATAATAACAATTATCATGTTATTATTCGAAAATGATTTTACTGTAAAGAATATTTCAACATTATAAACAATTTTGTTAATAATTACAATATTGCATGTTATAATGTATAATATTTCATTGAAAAAATGATTAAAATATTTCATGTTATGTTGTAACAAATATGGTTTTGTGTTATAACGAAAAATTATAATTTTTCATATTCATTAATTATAATTTTTCATGATAATCACATTATCAAATTTCATAATAATGATTTTTTTTCAAGGGAGACCTCTTGAGAAGTTCTCGTGATTCACTATTTTCTATTTTTGTCATTGTATTTTCCGATAAAAATTACATTTTAAATAACAAAATATTGTAAGTCAGTATAACAATAATAATTATGATATTGTACGTAATCACTTTAAAAGAATATATTGTATCATTTTTACATATAATTTTTTTAATAATTATTATATTTCATGTTATCATCTTACCATATTTCATGTTAACAATAATAATAATATTTCAAGATGTACTATAATAACAATGATTTAGGGTTATAAGAGAAATAATTATTATATCATGATTCATAATTATAATATAAGACAATAGTTTCATTATTTAACGTTATAGTTAAAGCATTTAAATAGAAATTTAAAGTATCATAATCATTGATAGTAATTTCAAATATTTAAATAGATTTTTTTGTACAATTTGGAGAGTGTAAAGACCCATAAATTATGTGGAATTATTTTTAAATACATGGGATTTTTAGGAGTCCGTGAAAATTTACGGCACTTGATTCTGAGGCCTGGTGTGCCCAGAATCAATTTTTGAAGTTTTTTCGGGTATGTTCAATAAACATATGAGCAGGATTTCATATATTTTGAACCGGTGATGGGAATTGAAATCTGATGGCACCGTTGAACTCATAGCGCTGGTATTCGCTTATAAAGACTTCCACCTCGACGACAGTTGGTCGAAAATGTAAGTTAGATTTTGGGATTTTAATAAATTTAATAAAAATAAAGTGTGTGGTTTATTTTTATTTTGGTGGTTAATATCATCAGGTGGAGGTTAGAGGTGGGGGCCACCACACCCTAACCTCCCATGGGAGGTTACGGCGGTGGGGCCAACCCGAGAATAACCTGCCTTGGGAGGATATCTTTGGTGGGGACCACCCGGTGGTTGTAAACCCTTGGAATCCCCAATTAAGTTGAAAAACCCTTGAACTTCCCCCACTAATTAAATGTGAAAACCCTCATAATTAATTAATTTAACTCTTTCACTAAATTAATTGACACCTTTTGAATTGTTTTGAATATTTTGGCCAACAAATTAAATAATGGGTTGGCTTAACCCATAATTGTTGGATGGAAATTCATTTGGTGGAATCGTTGGGAGAAGAGTTATAAGGATTTGGAGAAACTAAATCATCAAAGAAGAACGATCTTCAACCATGCCGAGAGAGAAGGAGTCGACCACGAAGAAACCCTTCCTCGACATCCTCACCTCCGAATGCTCGTCAGCCAACAGTGGATATCCTATTCCGTTTCCGACATTAACGAATCGAAGCCGCCTTTCCGCAACTTCGTCATCGATCATCGATACGAGCTAGGGGGTTTGAGTTGAATTTTTTACCCGTTCATCGTCATTAAAACAATGGAATGTGAATTTCCAATTGATATCCCATAACAACGAGGGCTCGGACCACACGAACACAACCCGACCCTCCCCCTATTTTGTTCTTGTTTATTGACAACGGAGGCAGAGCAATGTTGTCCAGCGTCGGGCTGACTGTGAAGAAAACTGTCCGCAAAGAATCCGACGGCGCAAGACCTCCGGGTCGACCATAGGGCGCAACACCGCCGTGCCATGCGGAAGAGGAGTCACGGCCAGGACGGGAGGGGGCAGAAGAGGCGTGACACCATCGCACCGCGCAGAGGGCAGCAGAGGGCCACGACCCAGCCGGGCAGCAATAGAATTGTCGCAGCACCGTCGTGTCGTGCGGAGGGTAGCAGAGGGTCGTGGCCTGGCTTGGCCACGGAGGTGGGGGCGCGGCGCTGGCGCGCCTCATGGAGTAGTAGAACTGAGGCGTCATCGCGCCAGGGTAGAGGAGATGAGGCGGCCATCGATGGAGCTGGAACGGCTGGCCGATTGGCCAGTCGGGAGAAGCGGGACCGAGCGGGTCTCGCATGATCAGGACCGGCGGCCCGCGCTGGGTCCGGCCCGGTGACCCGGTGTCCTAGAGGTCTGCGGGTGGTCCGCCTTAGCCACAGACAGGGGGAAGATGCGTGCCCCCTAGCTCCCAAAAGGCTTAGTCTTTTGGGTGTGAACCCAAACCGGTGCTAGGTGACGCTGGTCCAAATCATGAGGGACCTGCTGTGTCCCGCCCCTCCAGGCTCACCGAGCGGCCAGCCACTCTAGCTCCACTAACGGTCGACCTGGCCAGCCGCCTCGTCTCCTCTTTCGCGACACAATTATGTTGCAGCTCTACTCCTCTGCGCAGTGTGACGGGGCCACGCCACCTCAGTCACGGCCAAACCTAGATGTGGACCCCAACCTGCCTCTGTGCGGCACGATGGCACCACGCCACTTATCCTGTGGCCCGGCCGAGCCGCGACCCTCTGCTGCCCTCTTCATGGCGTGATGGTGTTGCGCCACTTCCACCACAGCCCGACCTTTCCGTGGCTCCTCTTCCGTGCGGCACGGTGGTGTCTCTCCATTTTTCCGACCCTGCAGCCTTACACTGCCGGTTTCTTCGTGGCCAGTTTTTTTCATGATCGGCCCGACACCAGCCGCCGTTGCTCCACCTCCATTGTGAAAAAATGAGAACAACAAAGGGGGAGAGTCGATCCGTGTTCGTGCAGTCCAAGCCATCCTCATTAAAGGATATCAATCGGAAATTCACATTCCATAATTTAAAAGATGATGAATGGGTACAAAAATACACTCAACTACCCTACATCGTATCGATGACCATTGACGAAGTCACGGAAACGCGAAGTCGATTCATTAATGTTAGAAAATGAAGAGGATATCCGTCATAGGCGGAAGAGCATTCAGAGGTGTTGAATTCGAGGAGGACTTTCATTGCAGTCGACTCCTTCTATCTCGACACGGTTGAAGATTGTTCTTCATTGGAGAATTAGTTTCTCAAAATCCTTCCAACTCCTCTCTCAACGTTTCCACCAAATTAATTGATAACCAAAATAATGGGTTAAGCCAACCCATTATTTAATATGTTGGCCAAAATATTCAAAATAATTCAAAATGTGTCAATTAATAAATAAAGGAGTTCAATTAATTAATTGTTGGGGTTGGAACATTTAATTAGTGGGGAAAGTTCAAGGGTTTCTCCACTTAATTGGGGGTTCCAAGGGGTTAAAACCCCCGGGTGGTCCCATCCAAAGATATCCTCCAAAGGGTAGTTATGCTCGGGTGGGCCTCACCACTATTACCTCCCATTGGAGGTTAAGGTGTGGTGGCCCCCACCTCTAGCATCCGCTTGTATATTTTAACCACCAAAATAAAAATAAACAACACACTTTATTTTTACTCAATTTATTAAAAACCCAAAATCAAACATCAGTTCTCGACCAACATCCATCAAGGTGTAAGTCTTATTAAGTGAATACAAGTGCTGTGAGTTAAACGGTGCCCTCAGATTTCAATTACGTGCACCTGTTAAAAATTTATTAAATCTTGCTCGTACGTTTACTGAACGTACCTGAACAAAACATCAGAAATTGATTCTGGGCACACTGGGCCTCTCAATCAAGTGCTGTAAATTTTCACAGACTCGTAAAAAACCCATGTATTTAAAAAAAATCCACAGAATTTCCGGGTCTTTACATTCCCCCCACCACAGGGATTTACGTCCCCATAACCTACAACTCGAACTATGGGAGAAAATGGGGGTACTAAGCACCCATATGAGCCTATGATCCCATGTTCTCTCCTAGAGGTTCCTGTGCTTCCAGCAAATGCACACCAGAGGTATCAACCGCCCATGTAGGGCCATCTCCTGTCAATCCTCAATATCTATTGGAACCTCCATGAATGTCGCCCCGTCATCGATTTATAGCTCTCTGTGGTCGATGATGTGGGAAGGGTCATGCACGTACCTCCTCACCTAAGATACATGGAAGACGTTGTGCACTTGGTGCAACTGAGGTGGAAGAGTTAGGAGGTAAGCCACCTCACCTACTCTACTGTGGACCTGAAAGGTCTGTTGAATTGCGGAGACAAATTACTGCCTTGGCCTAATCTCCGTTGACCATGTCTAGGTGAGACACATAGAAATATGTGGTCGTCATCCTCAAACTACAGAGGTCTCCATCTCCTGTCAGCATACAACTTCTACCTACTTTGTGCGGTCTTCATCCACTCCTGGATGATCTGCAACTTCTTTATAGTAGCACATACCATCTCTATTCCCACTAGTGTTGTCTCCCCTGGGTCTGTCCAGTATAATGTCGATCTGCAAGGTCGACCATACAAAGCCTCAAAAGGTTCCATACCAATGGTGGAGTGATAACTGTTGTTTTAGGAAAACTCTACCAATGGTAAGTGATCCTCCCAACTGCGACCGATGTCGAGGACACATGCATAGTGCATGTCATCGAGGGTCTGAATGGTATGGTCAGTATGACCATCTGTCTGAGGATGGAAGGCGGTGCTCAAGTGATGATGTGTCCCGAAAGCCTCCTACAACCCCTTACATAGCCGAGAAATAAACCATGTATCACAGTCAGAGAAAAAAAAGAAGGTACTCCATGAAAATGCACAATATCCTGCACATAGAGGCTTCCCAAGATCTCTACTAAGCCCTGATCTCTGATCGTTAGGAAGTGGGCCGACATGGTGAGTCGGTCAATGATCACCCAAATAGAGTCATGACCCCTGGATGTACGTGGAAGACCTGTCACGAAGTCCATGGATATCCCATCCCACTTCAACTCTGGGAACTCTAAGGGATAAACCAAGCCTGTTGGTACCTGGTGCTCCGCCTACACTTGCTGAAAAGTGAGGCATCTTGAGAATAACTCTGCTACTACCTTTTTCATACCTGGCCCCCAGTGATGTCAGCAAAGATCCTGGTACATCTTTGCCACTACTGGATGTACCGCTAAATAGGAAGTGTGGAGCTCCCTAAAAACTTCCTCCTGAAGTGTTACTGGTACCATGGTACATCTTGTGAAGAAGATAATGTGCTCCCCACCTTCTGAAAATCCATCAGGTACCTTCCTTGTGGATATCCGACCACGTCATGTCTCACAGTCAGCGTCTCCACACTGTGCCTCTCTAACTCGCTGATTATGTAGAGGAGTGACTGTAAGTGACTGATGAAAATATGCTCCATCTCTATCCACAAAGGATATATACAAGGCAGGAAGCTTCTCTGTCACCTCTCCTAGATTTTGTATGCCAGATCTCTTACTGAGTGCATCTGCAACAATGTTCCCCTTCCCAGGAGTAAAGACTCTCTCAAAGTCATAGTCCTGTAGGAACTCAATACAACACCGTCGTCTCATGTTCAGGTCCTTCTGAGAGAATATATACATGAGACTCTTGTGATTAGTGTAGACTGTGAAACGCTCGCCCGTCAGATAGTGTCGCCACATCTTCAAGGAGAAAACCACTACTGCTAACACCAGGTCATGAGTAGCGTAGTTCTGATCATGTTGTCTCATCTGCCAAGAATGATACAGGATCACAGCTCACTCCAGCATCAGGACACACCCGTTTCTGGTCCCTCATTCATCGTAGTAAACTACGCACCATATGCCATCCTATGGAAGCCTCACAATGGGGGCACTTGTCAGCCTCTGCCTCATCTCCTGAATGCATTGCTAGCATCTCTCTGACCACATGATGGGTTTCTCCTTCTTTATCAAAGAAAATAATGGGGCTGCAACTCTGGAGAAGTCTTGAACAAATCACTGGTAGTATCCAGCCAAGCCCAGGAAACTCCGTACCTCCGTCACACTATTAGGTGGCTCTCAAGAAAGTACCTCAACAATATTCACTAGATCGACCAAAAATCCGGCCTTCGAGAAGACGTGTCCCAATAAGTGAACCCCAAGAATCCAAAACTGGAACTTCGAGAGATTACCATAAAGCTGGTGCTCTCGGAGTGTTTCCAGTACTACGTGAAAATGGTAGGCATGCTCCTCCTCAATAGTTGATTAGATCAAAATCTCATCGATGAAGACTATGAAAAAGAGATCGATTTTAGGATAGAAGATGCTATTCTCATACTCATGAACACTTCTTGAGCATCGGTTACGCCGAAGGGAATAAAAAAGAACTCGTAGTGGTCATACCGACACCTGAAGGCTGTCTATTGCACATCATCATCTCGAACTCTGAGCTAGTGATAGCCTGATCTGAGGTCTATATTCGAGAACTATCTTTCTCCCTTGAGCTGATCAAAGTGGTCGTCAATCCTCGGGAGGGGATACATGTTCTACATGGTCACCTGGATGAGGTGACTATATTCGACACAATGCCTTAAGCTCCCATCCTTCTTCTTATCAAACAGATTCTGGGCTGCCCAGGGAGAAACACTGGGCCGGGTGAATCCCTTCCCCTAAAGTCCTTGAGTTGTACCCACAGCTCATGAAGCTCAGCAGGAGCCATCTTTTATGCAGGAGTAGATTTTAATTCTGTTCCGGGGTACAGTTCTATGTAGAAGTCCACAACTCTGCGAGGAGGTAGTCCCGGAACATTATCAAGGAAAACATCCATGTACAGGTCCACTCCAACCGTAGGGAGCATGTGGACATGGGAGAGCTCAGCTTCCGTCGGCTAAGGCATACGACCATGGTGCTCCGGAGATTATTCGATGTACTATATGTGTCTACTCCACTTTAGCTGTAGTTCTTATAGACAAAGTTTCCAGTAACTCTTTCATTGCCACTGCCCTCGTTCGGAGCTCGGAGATTCCGACGGAGTCGTTGGCTCGATCCTTACAGCTAGATACTCCTATGGGAGCAGACTCGATGATTACGCACTTGTTCCAGTAGTGCGGGCTTACTCTAGGAGGCGAGATCTTCAGCTGTGATCTCCTTGTAGCGGTATAGAGGCCTTACGATTCCATCTTTTGTATGGACTAGTAATCTATAGTCCATGCTTAGATTGACTGTATAAGGCGAAAAGTGCGGTGTTTCTGTAAATATGGGACGATTTTTACCTTCACCGGTGAGAAGGGAACCTTTTAAGCACATGAAAGACTTACTCGGAGCCCCATCGGACCGGTTCGGACTTGCGGACCGGGTCAGTCCGACTGGGTCAGACAGGTCCCAGACCCGCTATGGCCAGTTTACACCTTTTTGCCCGTATCTTGGGCTACAGGTGTCCGATTGACTCTCCGTCTATGGAAACAGAATGTTTGGAGTGAGACAGTTCGTTTGGCATACCCAACATGTGGTTTGGTCATAGTTGGAGTATGGTCAGGTTGGTTTGAACCTAAAAACCGACCAGGCCCCAGGGACGGAAATGCCAATAACTCACAGACTGAGCGTCTGATTGACGTGCCGTCTATTGCATTGAGATACCTATGATGAGGAGAAACATTGAGATACGTCTACATGGGAATTCATGATAGTTGGAGTATCAACTAGTAGCTCATGAAGAGGATCCTCCTAGAGATGAGCGAGTGGATTACGGAGACCTAGTAGCTGGTTGAGACCTAATGACTGCTGACCTTTTGACTCGGAGTGTTTCGACTAGCCTAGTGGGAAGTGCCTCTGTGTAACACGACAGACCCACAGTGGGGAAAAAAGTTTTGTGACGCAGAAGACCCACGATACTCAACATGAGGAGTACCTCAACAGGCTACGAGGGGAAGTGCCTCTATGTGACGCGGCAGACCCACAGTGGGGAGTGTCTCTGTGTGGTGCAGCAGACCCACGGTACTCGATAGGAGGAGTACCATAGCAGTCCAGGATAGTTAGAAGTGCCTCTGTTTCATGAGGCAGGCCCAAAGTACTCTATAGAGGAAGAGTACACCAACAGCCAAGGTTTCGACAGATTGACTTGGAGTGTTGCATGTTACCACCCCTAGAACAAAATCCTGGTTTTGAGATGAGTCAATAACTTATGTGTTTTACACTTGATTGAGATGGGTTACTAAATAACTTAGGTATATGTGTGGGAATATACCTAAGAAGGTTTATCTGTTGATTTCATACCTTGTGCTTATCCTTGTTGGATTTTGTGAGACCTTGAGGGTCTTGAGTTCCCTACTGAGTATGGTTATACTCACCCATGCATAGGCTTTTCCCACACCTCATTGTGTTTTTTGCAGAAGACGGAAAGTGCTTATCAGGGTAGAGAGTAGCAGAACTGGACTGTACCCAGAGGTGGACCACTCGTTGAGAAGTACACGGAGCGGACAGACGGACATGGAGTGCTAAGGATGCCATCTTTACCTACCCTTCAGTTTAGAACCCCGGAGGATGACCCAGTTTCTTCTTTACATATTTTCTACAGCTGTACAAGCATTTCATTTGTATTGGAATTTACTGTCGGGCTTGTATTTCTGGCCCCTTAACATTCAAAATACTTTTTTTATACAGTTCTACTTAGTGTTTTACTTCTATTTTCATACTCTGTTGTGTTTGTTTACTGTTATAAAGGCAATGCCTTTCCAGTTTAGGGATTTAATCCTTTATTGCTAGTCGCCAGCCCCTGGCCTATAGAATGTGGGCATGGGGTAGTCACGATATGGGTCATTGGGGAAGGGTAATGACAGAGATATCAAACATGCAGTGGTGCATCATATCCCATTAGAACTCTATATTTATGGTTTCTTGGGTGAGAGTTGTACCAGGATGGGTAGCCTCATTTGATGTACTCATGTTGCACCCTTTTTGTAAATCCCAAAATTTCATTCCAGTATAATAACAATTATTATGATATTGTATGTAATCCTTTTTACTGAATAAAATATTTTATGATTTCATATCATTATATAAATAATTTTAACATTTCATGTTATAATGTAACAATATTTCATTTTAACAACGATTAAACTATAGAATGTTATATTGTAACATCTATGGTTTATTGTTATAAAAAAAAAAATCCATGTTCAATAATTATTATTTTTCAATACAATCACATTATGAATTTCAATTCCAGTATGAAAACGATTATTATGATATTTTATGTAAATTTTTTTTACTGAATATAATAATTTTTTATTATATAGCATTCTATAAATAATTATAACATGTTATTATATAATCTATAAAAATATAATGTAAAAAATTATTAAAATATTTCATTTTAAATTTTAACAACTCCCATTAATGTTTATAAGAAAAAATTAATTATTCGTGTACACTAATTATAATTTTTCCAAATAATAACATTATGATATTTTATAATAATGAGTGTCGCATGGGTCACCTCGAAGAATGTTCTTGTGTTTTAACCTTTTCTTTTCCTCTCATTTTATTTTAAAACATTAAAATTTTAAATAACAAAGGATCCAAAGTCATGATAAAGATAATAATTATGATATATTATGTAAACTATTTAAATGAATATAATATTTCATGATTACATGTTATTTTTGTAATAATTTTCTTAGGGAATGTCCAAATGTTTCCATATTTCATGTTAAAAATAATTATAATATTTTATGTTGTATTTTAACAATTATGGTTTAGGGTTATAATAGAAATTATAATTTTTAATTTTGAATAATTATAATATTGGATGATACTTTAATTAGTAAAAGTAATTTGTTTTACAAAAATTAAATAGAAATATATAGATTACGAAACATTGATATTTAGTGCATATATTTAGAGACAATGTCATTGTACTGTTTGGGGAAATCAGACAAGCATTAATACACGATATCCCATTATTACTTTGCACTTTTACATGCTTGCATGAGAGTACAGTGAGGATGGGTGGCCTCTTGGGAAGTACTCATGTTGCACCTTTTTATGGACATTTCAAATTTCATTCCAGTATAATAATAATGATTATAATGTTTTAAGTTATTTTTTTAATGTAAATAATATTTCATGATTACATTGAATTTTAGTAATATTAATAATATTGCATGCTATAATGTAACAATATGTCATGTTATCAATGATTAAAATATTAAACAATATATAGTAACAACTATGTTTTATTTTCATAAAAAAAATCCATTTTCAATAACTATTAATTTTTAAGAGAATCACATTATAGAATTTCATAATAATAATGGTTTCATGGGTGACCTCCTGGTAAGTTCTTTTGTTTCACCTTTATTTGTTATTATGATTGTATTTAAAAAAAATAAATTTTACATAAAAATGGATCACATGTTAGTATAACCATAATAATTATCATATTGTATATAAATTTTTTAAATGAATATAAAATTTCATGTTAATGTTGATTTTTTTCAATCATTATAATTTTCCATTTCATAATGTTACCATATTCCATGTTAACAATAATTAAAATATTTCACGAAAAAATTTAACAACTACAATTTAGGGTATAATAAAAATAATAATTTTTCACGTTGAATACTTAAAATATGGGATTATAGTTAGATCATTTTAAGATATTTTTTATAGAATTTATATAGAAATATATCTTATAGGAATCACATATAGTTATTTAAAATATATAAAAATAATATCGTTGTACTATTGTTTGAGATCAAACCTGCGTTAATGCACTATATCCCACTAGAACACTAAAATTAAACATGCTTCAGTGGGAAGAGTACTAGGATCGGTGACTGTTGGGATATTTCATGATAATAAAGTTTGAATATGAGAGTGATAAAAAGTGATAAATTATTTTGACATGAAAAACGAGATATACAGGGTTAGATATGAAAAAAGAGATGGTGTTATTAGATATGAAAAAAAGATATGATTCTTGTCATTTAGAGGGGTTGTGCAAACACCTATATATATGGGGACGTGATAAGGAAGTAATGGAGGGAAGGCAAGATGTAATTTCTTAGAGATTCTCGGGAAGAGGATACCACTTATGGTAGCTCCTTCCATGAAATGAAGATGACAATGCAGTATGATGATTGCAAGAGAATTGTCGACGATGGCATGCAAATAGATTCATTATTGGGAAATTTATAGATTTCCTACATGTTTTTAGAGATCAAGCTGTGTGTCCAAGTTATGGTGATCAGTGGTACATCAAAATGGTATGTTCGTGGGTGTGGATTCATTTTAAAATGGTCATCATGGGTTGTGTGAAAATCATTTAGGTGAGTGTAAATAAATTCATTTGGGAGGAAAAATCATTCAGTTGCTCTGTAAAATACCACCGGGGGATAAAATTTATTAGGATAAATTATGTGGTTTTTTGAAACTTCTTCTTCTAGGAAATTGGTCCGTAACCCAAATTAGTATCAAAGGAGGTTCATGGTTCTGACTTGAGAAGATCCAGAAGTAGCGATGGAGTCATGTAGATGAGTTCATCAGAGATCTGCAAAGATGAAAAATATAATGGGGGAGATGAATCATGTCAATGTTGACATGTATGATCTGATGTAGATAATGATTTGACTAAGGTGGATTTGATGTGACAGATCTGATCAGGGATGAGTCTATGATGGGGAATCCAGCTATCAAAATGGAACTAGTGGTGGGGATGCAAGTAATGTATTAAAAATTTAAATCAAGCTAGAGTTTTTGGGATATTTTGTTATTATAAAATTTTTATATGAGAGAGTGAAAAAAGGGATAAATTATTTCAATATTAAAAATAGATATGTGGTATTATATATGAAAAAAAGATATGTGTGATTAGATTAAAAAAAAGATTTTTTCTTATATTTGAGAAGGGTGGTGCATGCCACTATATATATGTGTAGGTGATAAATAATAAAACAAGTGAAAAAATAATGTAGCAGCCTTGAAATAAATGGGAAGAGGCCACTTCTTGAGGTATCTCCTATGAAGAAATGATAGAGAAAATGGTTTGAGACGATTGCATGAGAATTTTCCATGATTACGTGCAAAGAGATTCATATTATGACCATGAATTGAACACCTTCATGGATTAAAAAATCAAGTAGCATGTATTAGTTTTGGTGATCAATGGTACTTGAAAACGGTATGTTAATGGGTGTGGGTGTGTTGTAAAAATTCATTTGCATGTTGTATAATAATTCTTCTCGTGTGTATGTCAATATTATTTCAGGGGAAATAATCGTTCGGGTGCTGTGTAAAATTCCATCAAGTGATATAAGGAATTCAGGTAAATTATGTGGTTTTTTGTGACTTCATTTGTAGTGACATCGAGCCCCAGCCCCAATGTGACCTCCATAGAAGTAATAGTGATCCGACATTTTTTATGTATTTTACAAATTTTCTCCTTGTATAATAATAATTATTTTGATATTTTACATTAACCTTTTTAATGAATATAATATATATTTATGTAAAATATTTTATTAATAATTATAATATTACAAGTTATAAGGTAAAAATATTTCATATCAAACATGATTAAAATATTGAATGTTATATTGGGACAACTACAATTTAGTGTTACAAAGAAATAATTTTCGATGTTCCATAATTATCATTTTTTAATATAATAACATTATATAATTTCATAATAATGAATGTTGCATTGGTGAGCTCCTAGATAATGTTCTTGTTTCACCGATTTTGGTTTTTCAAGTTGTATTTTACAAAAAAAATTTACTTTTTAAATAAAAAAGCATCACATGTCAGTATGATAATAAAAACAATGATATTGTACTAAAACAATTTAAATGAATATAATATTTCATGTTTACATATAATTTTTAGAATAATTATAATATTTCATGTCATAATGTTACTATATTTCATGTCAACAAAAATTATAATATTTTCGGATTTATGGTGATAACTACATATTAGGGTTATAAAATAAATAATAATTTTTCATGTTGAATAATTAAAATATAGGATGATATTTTCATCAATTAAAGTTATTTTTATAACATACATTAAATAGTAATATATATGTTGAGAATCATTGATAGTACTTTCAAATATTAATAAATAATGTTTGTGTATTGTTGGGTGCGATCAAACCAACATTAATAAACCATATCCTATTTGAACTCTATAATTTAGCATGCTTTGGTGAGGGTAGTACTAGGATGTGTGACCTCCTGGGATGTACTCATGTTGCACATATTTTTGTGTACATTATAAATTTGATTCTAGTATAATAATGAGTATTATGATATTGTATGAATTATGCTTTACTGAAAAAAATATATTTATTGATAACAATGCATTTTATTAATAATTATAATATTACATCATATTATTTTTCTATATTTCATGTACACAAGGATTAAAATATTACATGTTATATTGTAACATCTAAGGATTGGTGTTAAAAAAATTCATGATCAATAATTATAATTTTACAACCTAATAAAATTATCAAATTTCATAATAATGAGTGTTGCCTGGGTGACCACCTCGAAAGTGCTCATGTTTCACCCATTTCTATTTTTCTAGTTTTATTTTCCAAAAAAATTAAATTATAATTAACAGAGGATCACATGTCAGTATAACAATGATAATTATGATATTTTATGTTAAAGTTGTAAATAATTATAATTTTTCATGATTACATATAATTTTTTTAATAATTATAATATTTCATGTCATAATGTTACCATATTTCATGTTAACAATAATTATAATATTTCAGGACATATTGTTACAACTACATTGTGGGGTTAGAATTAAAATAATATTTTTTCAAATTGAGTAATTAAAATATTGGATGATAGTTTCATTACATAATGTTATTTATTATAGCAATTAAATAGGCATGTATCGTATGAGAATCATTTATTTTACATTAAAATATTTATAAAGATTTTATATGTACTATAAGGTGAAATAACCACATTATTAATTAACCAGATTCCATTAAAACTCTATAGATAAGCGTGCTTGGATGAGAGGAGTACTAGGAAGGGAGACCTCCTGGTATGTACTCATGTTTCACCGTTTTATTGAGTACATTACAAATTTGATGCAAGTATAATAATTATTTTTAAGATATTGTACATAATCATTTTTACTATATAAAATATTTTCTAATTACATAGCATTTTTGTAATAATTATAACCGTGATTGTTATAATGTTACAATATTTCATTTTAACAATGATTAAAATATTTTTGGTTATATTATAAGAAAAAAAATTTACTATAATCAGAAAAAATTAACTTCCCATGATCAATAATTATAATGTTGTAATATAATCACATTATCTAATTTCATAATAATGATTATTACATGTGTGACCTCTTTGAAAGTGTTTCTGTTCCACACTTTTCTATTTTTCCCACTGTATTATTGTAATGAACCAGAAATTTCAAGATATTTCTTTTCTTAAATACTTTGGAATTTTACGAGTCTGTGGCTTTTGACAGCACTTGATTCCGAGGCCCGGTGTGCCCAGAATAAATTTCTGAGTTTTTGTTCGGGTACGTTCCGTAAATGTATGTTCAAGGTTTTCTTTCTTTTGAACCGGTGCTCCGAATTAAAATCTAAGGACACCGATGAAATCATAGCGCCGTTAATTTCTTAAGGTGACCTTTATCGCAATTGCGTTTTATGTGGGTTGGAAGTTAATTTTTGGGATTTAGAATAAAATAAATAAAATTGTGGAGAAAAATTTTATTTTATATCTTGTAGTTATATCCTAAAAGGGGGAGGATGTTGGTGGGTCCCACACCCACATAACCTCTCATGAGAGGATATTTGTGAGGTGGGGCCCAAATGAACCCCTAACTCCTCACCTCCCCTTAACTCCCCAATTAACTCCCTTTCTTTTATTATGAAACCCCCCTTTAATTAAGGGATCTCATCACCTACCCCTCTCTCATTAATATTTTCCAACACACTTTAATTAATGAATTCAACCACATCAATTAATTAAATAATTTGTTTGAATTTTGAATTACATGTGTGAATAAAAATAATAGCTTATCTATTATTTTATTTTGGGGCATTCGTTGTGTTGAGAGGATTTGTGAGAGAGCTTTGGAGAAAGAGAGAGGAGTGTTTTTCTCTCAACGAAGAACACCATCCTTCCAACAAAGAACACCATCCATCCAAAGAAGAACTGCCAAGGAACGTCAATCATCACCTTCGATCTTTGGCCAAACCAATGGAGAAGGATCCACCATCAAGGAAAGCCGATGGCGCGCCATCCACAACCCTTCTTCCCTGATGTCAATGAGCTGATGCCGTCTCCCCGCGACGCCAACCTCCGTGACAATCGACTACCGCGAACCTTATTTCAAGGAAGGAGTTTGTTCATTTTGAAGTGTTTATCTCGTACCCCGTTCATTGTTGTAAACCATTGTTTATTTTCGGCCAACTACTTCCACCTAACGCAGAGGGTGTGGGCTGAATGCACATGGCCCGACGACCCTCCGTAGTCTATTTTGATTGCGATGGAGATCCTGATAGGAAGGTGGTGACGAAGGGAAGCGGCAATCGTGCGCCGACCGAGTGCGGAAGAACCGAGGCCCACAACCGTGGGTCGCCCGGCCTATGAAGAACCGGTCGGCTAAAGACGGCCGGGCCGAAGGAGGACCGTGGCGCCATAAGGGGCACCACGCTACGGAAGACTGTGGCCTGCATTCCGCGGGCCGCTCGGTGGGCGAACTGCCTGGTAGGCGGACGACCGGGCTGAACATAACCGCGACTCCAGGAGGACGTCGTGCTGAAGAGACCGTGGCCCGACCGAGCGGGCCGCTTGGGACAAGATGGTTGACTGGCTTCGGCCGTCCGGTTAGGGAGGGCGGCGCCACCTAGCGCCCCCGGTTCGGGTAGCCGGAGGACCCCCCCCTCCTCAGACAGCTCAGCCCCTCGTGCCGAGCCGCGGTAGGGCCGGGCCGCGCCCCCTCTGGCCGAGCCGCACCACCTGGGGCTAGGCCACGCCCCCTCGGGCTGGGCCGAGCGATTCACCAGGCCGGTCCGACCCTCTGCCGGGTCAGACCCGCCAAAACTGGGTTGACCCGACCCGCCAGCCACTGGGCTTAACGGGTCGGGCCCATTTTTACTAAAGGGTGATTAATTTGAAGACTGCGCATCAGATCGACACACCGTCTGCTGAAATGTGACCCTCATGAAGTGGCGGTCCTTTTTAGATACTTTATGTGAGTTCTGGACAACTTTGGAAAATGGCCGAGGTAAGAATGAACAGAGTTTTCCAACTGGGCCCCCGGAGCATAAATGATAATAACTTGCAGACCGGGCGTCCGATTGATGCGCCGTCTGTCAAGTTTTGTTCCTTTTGATGAGACGGAACTTTGGGATACATAAAATCCGGACTTCGTGACAGTTGATGTATCGACCCCTTGGCTCGAGAAGCAGACCCTCCTCGAATCGAGCGTGATGTGTGCGGAAACCCTAGAGCTAGGTGCGACTACGACGACTACCGTATTTGAATTCTCCGTGGGTTCGCCGACGACGAATACTATACTAGAATCCTCCATGGGTTCGACGGAGATGATTACTATTCTTGTATACTATGTGGGTCCGATAGTTTGACTTATGTTCTAGTATCCTACTTGGGTCCGATAGAGTAGCTGGTCTCATATCCTACGTGGGTCCGACAGCTTAGCTGGACTAGTATCCTACGTGGGTCCGCTAGCTTAGACGAATCAGTGACTACATCTGATCATCTCTATCACTTTACAAAAGATGTATACCTGTGTGAGCTGAGTCTTTACTTTCAATTAATTCCATCGGTGTGATTGACTTCTTTCCTATGTGAACTGGGTTGTGCTTGGGATGGAGAGTTGGAGCCGAACTGAGATTGTTAACTTAGGTATATTTACGGGCATATACCTATGTATAGTTCGTTGATACATCATGATTTTATTTTTACTTTTGTGGTTAATCCTTCATGGACTCTAGGAGACCTTTGGGGGTCTCAAGGTCCCTTCTGTGTATCGTTATACTCACCCATGCATGGGAAATTCCCCTACTATGTTGTGTTGGATACATATGACGGACATCGCTGGTTGTGGTAGAGGCTTGTAGAGCTGGATGGTACTCGGAGGTGGTCCACTTGGAGAGACGTACACAGAGCGGACATACGGATCTGAGGTGCTGAGGATACCATCTGTACCCACCCTTCATGTTGGATTTTTGGTGGACGACTCGATAGTTGTTGTTTTACTTGTCTGTAGTTGTACTAGACTTTTAGTTTTAATGTACTTTACAGTTGGGTTTGTATTCTGGTCCATTTACTTTTCATCACTTACTTTGTATTCAGTATTACTTTGTGCTTACATCAGCTTGTGTACTCTGTTGTGTTTTTTTCTACCATAAAGGCAATGCCTTCCCTTATTATCGGGATTTACGCATTTGGTGCTAGTTTCCAGCCCCTGACATATAGAAGGTGGCTTGGGGTAGTCACGACACGGTTCCCGAGGACGGGTCGTAAAAATTATACCTAAAAATTTACTTTTAAAATAACAAATGGGTAACACATCGGTATAACAATAATTATTATTATATTCTACATAAAAGTTTTATATTAATATAACATTTTATTTTTATATAGAATTTTGGTAATAATTATAATATTTATTGTTATAATCTTACCATAATTCATGTGAACAATAATTATAATATATCAAAACATATTGTAACAATCACAGATTTGGGTTATAATAGAAATAATATTTTTCATGTTGAATAATTATAATATTGGATGATATTTTCATCAATAAAAGTAAATTTTTAGTTAAATTAAATAGAAATATATAATATCAGAATGATTGTTAGTTCATTCAAATTTTTAAAAAGAATGTCTGTGTGCTGTTTGTTATGATCACACCAACATTATCTCACCCAATCCCATTAGATCTATGCAGTTAATCATACTTGGGAGAGATTAGTACTAGATTGGGGGACCTCCTGGGAAAGACTCATGTTGTGCCCTTTTTTGAGTACATTTTAAATTTCATGAATTTATAATAAAAATTATTAGACAATGTACGTAAAAATTTTACCGAATATAATATTTATTGTTTAATAGTATTTTATTAATAAATAATTTATTCTATGTTATAATGTAACAATATTTCATGTTAACAATGAAAAAAATATTTCATTTAATAATGTAACAACTACGATTTAACATTATAATAAAAAATATTCATCAATATTATAAATCATCATGATAATAATATTGTTGAATTTTGATAATGATGAAAATTTCACGGGTGACCTCCATGGAAGTTCTCGTGTTTCACAATTTTCTATTTTTCTCATTTTATTTTCCAAAAAAATATATATTAAATAACAAAGGATCCCAAGTCTAGATAAAAATTATAATTATGATATTGTATGTAATCATTTTAATTGAATTTAATATTTAATACTCACGTTGAATATTTCTAATAATTATAATATTTCACATCATATTGTTACCATATTTTAAGTAAAAAACAATGACAATAATTCATGGACTATTGAAAGAATTATAGTTTAGGATTATAATAGAAATTATAATTTTTCATGTTGAATAATAAAAATATGAATGATTGTTTCCACCATTAAATTTAAATTTTTTTTGTTGTAATTAAATAGGAATATATTATATAAGAATCATTGACAGTTATTAAAAATATCTATAAAGAATTTATATATATTGTTGGCTGTGATCACACAGACATTAATACACTATATCAAATAAGAACACTACATTTATGTGTGCTCGGGTGATAGTAGTACTAGGATGGGTGACCTAATATGTAGTACTCGTGTTGCACCCTTTTTTGTCTACATTTAAAATTTCATTCTATTGTAATAAAAATTATATAGATATTATATGTAAACATTTTTATTGAATATAATATTTATTGAATACATAGAATTTTTGTAATCATTATTATGTCACATGTTATAAGGTAATAATATTTCATGTAAACAATGATAAAAATATTGCTTATTATTTAAAAAAATCGTTTTAGCATCATAATAGAAAAATTTAATTTTTCATATTTAATAATTTTATTTTTTTAATATAATCACATCATCTAATTGCATAATTATGATTTTTCAGGGGTGACCTCCTCATAAGTGCTCGTGTTTCACTCTTTTCTATTTTTCTCATTGTATATGACAAATAAAGTTATTTTAAACCATAAAAGATGGCATGTTAGTATAATAAAAATAATGATGATTTTGTATGTAATCATTTTAAATTAATATTACCTTTCACACTAACATTGATTTTTGGTAACAATTATATTATTTCATTTAATATAGTTAACATATTAAATGTTTTTAATAATAATATTATTTCATGACATATTGTAACAACTACGGTTTTTGGTTATAACAGAAATCGTAATTTTTCATGTTGAATAATTATAATATTAGATGATAGCTCCCTTATTTAATGTTATTTTTTACAGTAATTAAATAGAAATATATACTATCAGAATCATATATATTTCATTCAAATATTTAGAAATAATTTTTATGTAATTTTTGTTGTGATCACACCATGATTAATGCACTAGATTACATTATAACTCTATAGTTAATTGTGCTTTGGCAAGAGTATTCCATGGATGGGTGACCTCCTAGGAGGTAATCATGTTTCACACTTTTTGAAAATTTCATATTTCATGCCATATAATAACGATTATTATGATATTTTAAATAATTTTTTTACTAAATATAATATTTATTGATTACATTGAATTATATAAACAATTATAATATTGTATGTTATAATATAAAAATATCTCATGTTAATAATGATTAAAATATTTCATGTTATATTATAAAAACTACATTTTAGTGTTATAAAAAAATTATTTTTCTTGATCAACAGTTATAAATTTTAAACCTAAAAACATTATCAAATTTTATAATAATGAATGTTTCATGGGTTACATCCAATAAGTTTCTAGTATTTCAAAGTTTTATGTTTTTTTCATTGTATTTTCCTTAAATAAATTATGTTTTAAATTACAAAGGATAACACGTTAGTATAATAATAAATATTATGATATTGTACGTAAAATTTATAAATGAATATAATATTTAATGATTACATAGAATGTTTGTAATAATTATATTTTTTTCATGACATAATATTACAATATTCCATGTTTAATGTTATTATAATATATGAGGATATATTATAACAAATATTGTTTAGTGTTATAATATAAATAATGATTTTTTCTGTTTAATAATTAAAATTTTGTATGATAGTATCATATGTTAATGTTACTCTTTTATAGAAATTAAATAGCAATATATATTATGAGAATCATTGATAGTTATTTTTATTATTTAAAAATAATTTCTATGTACGATATAGTGTAATGACACTAGAATTAATGAAACATATCCAATTAGAACTGCACAGTTAAGCATGCTTAATGATTTTTTCTGTACATTTCATATTTGAAGATGGTATAATAAATATTATTTTGATATAGTATAGAAACCTATATAATGAATATAATATTACTTAAAAACATATCATATTAGTAATAATATTACCTGATAACATGTCATTTCCACTTTGGTTTAGTGTTATAACAAAAATAATAATTATTAATGTTCAATAGTTAGAATTTTTCAAGAAAACAACATTATCTAATTTCCAAATATTGAATATTGCACGGGTGAACTCATGGGAATTTCTTTTTATTCACACTTTTATGTTTTTATCATTGTATATCCCTAAAAATTACATTTTAAATAACAAAGTATAGTAAGTCAGTATGAGAATAATAATGATGATATTGTATATAATATTCTTAAATGAATATAATATTTGGAAAATACATATAATTTTTGTAATAATTATAATATTTTGTGAAATAATGTTACTCTACTTCTTGTTAAACATAATTACTGTATTTTATGAAAATTTCTGACAAATTCGTTTTAGGCTTATCATTAAAGAATATTTTCTCATGTTGAATAATTATAAAATTTAATGACAGTTTCATCAGTTATTGTTGTTTTTTTAGAACAATTAAATAAGAATATATTTTATCAAAATCAGTTATAGTTATTTCAAATGTTTAAGAAGAATGTATGTAAACTTTTGGGTATGATCACACCAACATTAATGCATTAGATCCCAAATTAACTTTTCAATTATGCGTGATTTGTCGTGAGTTGTTCTATGATGGGTGACCTCTAATGAAGTACTTGTGTTGTAGCCTTTTTTGTCAACATTTAAAATTTTATTCTAGTCTAATAACGATTATTATGATATTATAGATAAATGTTTTATTGAATATATTTTTTTATTACATATAATTTTTAAAATCATTATAATATAAATTGTTATAATGTAACAATATTTCATGTAAAAAATGCTAAAAACTATTGCATGTTATTTTGTAACAAATTCAGTTTAGAGTCATAATAGAAAAAATAATAATTTTTCATGTTTAGTAATTATAATTTTTCAAGATAATCACATTATCTAATTTATAAATAATGAATTCTTCAGGGGTGACCTCCTCAGAAGTGCTCATGTTTCACCCTTTTTTGTTTTTCGAATTTTATTTTACAAATAATGGATATCATGTTATAATTAAAATAATAATTATGATATTTTATGTAAACTTTTTAAATTAATATATCATTTCCCAATAACATCTAATTTTTGTAATAATTTTTATATTGCATGTAATAATGTTACTATATTTTATGTTAACAATAATTAATATATTTCTTGAAATATTGTTACGACTACAGTTTAGGGTTATAACAAAAATCATATTTTTTATTGTTTAAAATTATAATATTAGATGATATTTTCATTATTTATTGTTAATTATTATTGTAATTAAATTGAAATATATTGTATCAGAATCATTAATAGTACATTAAAATATTTAAAGAAAGAAATTTTTTTACTGTTTTTTGTGATCATAGAAGCATTAATGTACAATATTCAATTATAACTCTATAGTTATGCGCATTTGGGCGAGAGTGGTACCTGGATGGGTTACGTCTTAGGAGGTAAATTTGTTTAACCCTTTCTATAGATTTAAAATTTCATGCTAGTATAAAAAAAATTCGTATGATATTGTACGTAATTTTTTTTACTGAACATAATATTTAAGGATTACATGGAATTTTTTTAGTAATTATAATATTTCATGTTAAAATGTTATAATATTTCATTTTAACAATGATTAAATTATTTCATGTTATATTGTAAAAACTATGTTTTACTGTTATAAAAAAATTATTTATCATGTTCCATAATTATAAATTTTCAAGAAAATCACATTATTGAATTTTATTATAATGATTATTTCATGGGTGACATCCTAGGAAGTTCATGTGTTTCACACTTTTCAGTTTTTCTCATTGTATTTTCCAAAAAATAATACATTTTAAATGATTAAGGACAACATGTCAGTATAATAAAAATAATTATGATATTGTACGTAAAATAATAAAATGAATATAATATTTCATTATTACATCGAATTTTGGTAATAATTATAATATTGTATTTCCTAATATTACTATATTTCAAGTTATATTTTATTTTAATATTTCAGGACATATTATAAAAAATATGGTTTATTGTAATAATAGAAATAATGATTTTTCATAAATAATAATTAAATTATTGGATGATTGTTTCATCAGTTAATATTAATTTATTAAATAAATTTAATAGAAATATATAGTATGAGAATCATTGATAGTCTATTCAAATTACTAAAAATATTTTTTTTTATTATATGGTGTAATTCCACTGTCATTAATTCATGAGATCCAACTAGAAATCTACAGTTATGCATGATTCAACATTTTTTTCTACATTTCAAATTTGATGCTACTATAATAAATATTATTTTTCTATTGTACATAAATTTTTTAATCAATATAATATTTCATGATAACAAATAATTTTATTAACAATTATAATATTTCCTGTTATATTTTAAGTTTACGTAGTAATTTAGTTTTAATTATAATATTGCATGTTATAATGTAAAAATATTTCATGTCAATGATGATTAAAATATTTCTAATTATATTATAACAACAACAATTTATTGTTATAAAAAAATTATTCAGGTTTAGTAGTAATAATTTTCCAGATATCCACATTTTCTAATTTCACAATAATGAATATTTAATGGGTGACCTCTTGGGAAGTGATCATATTCCCCCCTTTTAGGTTTTCTCATTGTATTTCCCAAAAAACATACATATTAGATAAGAATGGATAAAATGTCAGTATGATAATAATAATTACGTTATCTTATTTATGATTTTTAAATGAATAAAATTCTTCATGCTTACTTATAATTTTTGTAATAATTATAATATATCATGAAATAATGTTACCATATTTCATGATAACAAAAATTATAATACTTCATGACATATTGAATGAACTGTGGTTAAGGGATATAATAGAGTGAATTAATTATCATATTGAATAATTATAATATTGTATGATAGTTTCATTAGTTATTGTTATTTTTGGACAATAACTAAATAATAATATATAGTAACATGATAATTTATAGTTCATTCAAATATTTAAGATGAATTTATGTGTACATTTCAGTATCATCAAACCAGCATTAATGCACCATATCCTCAATGAACAATGTTTTTTAGCTTGATTTTGTGAGAGTGGTACTAGAATTGGAGACCACTTATGATGTACTCATGTTTCTCCGTTTTTTTTCTAAAACACAAATTTGATGCTAGTATAATAATGATTATTATGATATTATATGTAATTTTTTTTCTGAATATATTATTAATGGATAACAAAAAATTTTAGTGACAATTATAATATAACATGTTATTATGTAATAATATTTCATGTAAAAAATGATAAACATATTGATTGTTTTTTTTGTAAAAAATTTTGTTTAGCATCATAATTGAAAAAAATTATTTTTTCATGTTCAATAATTATAAATTTTTAAGATAAAAACATTATCTAATATCGTAATAATTAATTTTTCATGGGTGACCTCCTCGTAAGTGCTCGTGTTTCATCATTTTTTGTTTTTTAATAATATTTTTCCAAAAAAATTACATTAAACAATAAAAGATAACATGTTAGTATAACAATAATAATTATGATATTTTACACAAACATTTTAAATTAATATAACCTTTTATAATTACATAGAATTTCAGAAATAATTATAATATAGCATGTAATAATGCTTCCATATTTCATGTTAAAAATAATAATAATATTTTATGACATATTGTAACAAAAGCTATTTAGGGTTATAATAGAAATCCTAATTTTTTATGATGAATAAATATAATATTGGATGATAGTTATATCAATTAATGATTTTTTATAGTAATTAAATAGAATTATATACTATCAAAATCAATTATAGTTCATTAAAATATTTCAGAAGAATGTTTGTATACTATTTGTTGTGATCACACTATAATTAATGACCAATATTCCATTAGAACTCTGTAGTTAAGCATTCTTGGGTGAGAGTAGTACTTTAATGGGTGACCATTTATGAGGTAATCATGATCCACATTTTTTTACATTTCAAATTTATGCGAGTATAATAACGAATATTATGATTTTGTACATAAACTGATTTATCGAATATAATATATATAGATTAAATGGATTAATATTAATAATTATAATGTTGTATGATATTATGTAACAATATTTCATTTTTCAATGATTAAAATATTTCATATTATAATGTAACAACTAGTATTTAGTGTAATAATGAAAATTTATTTTTCATTTTAAATAATTATTATTTTTCATGATGATCACGTTGTAGAATTTTATAATAATGAATGTTGCATTGGTGACCTCATAAGAAGTTCTCGTGTTACAAAAATTTCTATTTCTCATTGTGTTTTACAAAAAGATATATTTTAAATAACAAAGGATCACATGTCAATTTAGTAAGAAAAAATATGATATATTACATAAAATTTTTAAATGAATATAATATTTCATGGTTATATATATATTTTTTAATAATAATTATATTGTGTGTTATAATATAACAATATTTCATGTTAAAAATTATTATTACATTTCAGGTCATATTGTAACATCTACAGTTAGTATTATAATATAAATAATGATTTTTCAAGTTGAATAATTAAAATATTCGATGATAGTTTCATTAGTTAATGATATATTTTTACAGTAATTAAATTGAAATATATAGTTTGAGAATTATTGATCATTATTTAATATTTTAAAAATAATGCTAGTGTACTATAAACTATAATGACACAAGAATTATGCACTAATTCCCATTAGAACACTACAATTATGTTTTCTTGAGTATTTTTTGGTTACATTTCAAATTATATTCTAGGATAATAATGATTAATTTGCTATTCTACATAAAAATTTATAATGAAAATATTTCTTATTGATAACATATCATTTTTTAAATAATTATAATATTTCATGTTATATTCCTTGATTACATTGATTTTTTTGTAATAATTATAATATTGCATGTTGTAATGTAAAAATATTTCATTTCAAAAATCATTAAAATACTGCTCATTATTTTTTAACAACTATGATTTAGTGTAAAAAAATTAATTATTCATGTTCTATAATTATAATTTTTCAAGATAACCATGTTATCTAATTACAAAATAATGATTATTGAATGGGTGAAAACATGGGACATTCATGTGATTCATCCTTTTTAGTTTTTCTCATTGTATTTTCTAAAAAATTGCATTTTAAATTACAACGGATTGAATTTTAGTATGAAAATAATAATTATGATATTGTATGTAATATATTTAAATAAATCTAATATTTCATTCTTACCTAATTTTTTTAATAATTATAATATTTCATGTAATAATGTAACTATATTTCATGTAAATAAAAATTATAATATTTCATGATGTATTGTTTTTTGTTTTTTTAAAGATGGGTCCGAAGCCTAATTTTTTTTGATAAAAGGTAACAGAATAGGAAAGTGGCAGAAAAATAACACAAGAGAAAGAGAACCGACATCACAAGGGTCTGATTTGTTTCTAATCATTTTCGCAATTCTACGTTCAATAGCCTGCAATGCTCCCCAGTTCGTTCCTCATCCTCTGCCATTAGCATGAACCACTGACTGCATCTCTTTCATGTTGAATAATTATAATATTGGAATATTGTTTTATCAATTATTTTTATTTTTTTTCAACAAATAAATATGAATATATAATATCAAAATAAATGAATTTTCTATCAAATATTTATGAAGAATTTATGAGTAGTTATAAGAAATATCACACCATAATTAATGCACCAGATCCCCAATGAACATTGATGTTATGCGTGATTGGGTGAGAGTAGTTCTAGTATTGGTGACCTCCTCAAAAGTACCCTTATTCCACCCTTTTTGTGCACATTTCATATTTCATTCTAGTATAATAATTATTATTATGATATTATATGGAATCAGTTTTATTGAATATAATATTTATTGAATAAAATATATCTTGATTAAAAAGTATTTTTGTAGTGATTATAATATTACATGTTATAATGTAAAAATATTTCATGTAATTAATGGGACAGGGCCACGGGAAACATGATGGGATGAGGTCTAGATTAAAGGATTGATATTGGTAGATAGTACGATGAATGATGAATTGTTTTTCATGATTGAAATGATGTCAACTGGCGATGGTGGAACATTTTCTTGACTGCTAAGTGGAAGGGATATGGGTGATGTCCTCAGCATGGTAGGCGATGTTGAAGACCATGAGATGGGGAGGGTTGATTGAGATATGGGGAAAACACATGATTTTTTGATTTTATATGATGAAATCTTCATGATTTGGGATGACACGATCATTGGATTCAATGTGTGGGATATCATTGTGCAACAACATTCAGGTGGTTGGTTGCATGGCCAATTTTTGGTTGAAATATGCAGGCACATTGGTAGATGGTGTATAATTTTGAGAGTTTATATTTGTATATTTATGCACCATACTAGATGTATACCAAATAGCTTAGTATTTCAGGTGATGTGGACTACGTTTGGTCATTATTAATGTTTTTGTTATATGAAGATGGTCTATAATGGGTCTTTGTTGAGCCCATTTATCATTTTGTGGCAACTACTTTTGTGTTTGGTGGTGAGTACCAGCATGGGTGAGGTCATGGAAAATGCTCATGTTTCACCCTTTTTGGGTACATTTCAAATTTCATACCCATGTAATAACGATAATTATGATATTATACAGAATCATTTTTTTCCTAAAAACAATATTTCTTGATTAAATTGATTTTTAATGAAAATTATAATATTTCTTGTTATGATGTAACAATATTTCATGTTAATAATGTTGTGGGGCCATGGGACATGTGGTGGGGTGATGATTGAGATTCAAGATAGATGTTATTGGTTACAATGACAGATCATGTTTTTTATGTCAGGCTGGAACTGATGTTCTCTAGAAACGAAGGAACGTTTTCTGGGCCTCTCAACGACAGGCATGCAGGGAAGGTCCTCAGCATGGGTGGTGACAAAGAAGACCTTTGTATGTGGGGTATCAGAAAAGATGTAGGGAACACACACAATATTGGGATGCTACATGCTGGAATCCGAAATATTCAGTCTAACATCTTCATTGGATGTGATGTGCGTGCTATCCACAGGAAGCAACTATCAGGAAGTTGGATATGTGGCCAATTTACTTTTTAAATATGCAGGCACTTTGGTAGATGTTTTGGACCTTTTGTGGGGATATTTGGTAGTTTATCCATGATACATATTGTATACCTACTGGATTTGTTATGCAGATGAAGTAGACTAGGTTTGGTCTTTATTGATGTGTTTATTATATGAGTATGGGTTCTAATTGGGCTTCGTTGAGCCCATTTAACATTTTGTGGAAACTAATTTTGTGTTTTGTGGTGATTACCACTTGTATTGTAGCTATTTATCTATACAATTATTTTCATTAATAAATTTTATGATTGATCAGGCTCGAAAAATGGACTAAAAAATGTCATGTTATATTTGTAACAACTACAGTTTTGTGCCATAATAATAATAATAATATTTCATGTTCAATAATTATAATTTTTCAAGATAATCATATTAATGAATTTTTTAATAATAAATTATGCATGGGTGACCTACATAGAATGTGCGAAAAATATTGTCTTTTATGCATTAATGAAGGTGATTTGGAAACTAACTCACAAGGCTTTTTTTGAGATCAGAATCTCGAAAAATAAAAAAGGAATGAAGTGCGCGAATGATTTTCAAATGTCTAGAAAAGTTGAAGTTCTGTGAAATAAGCTTGTTCCCCCAATGCAATGTCAAATTGGGTTTTCCAGAAATAGAGGGGATCATCCATGTCACATTTAGTCTTTTGGGTAGGGTTCATCAACACCAATAAATATGTGTTGACCCCCCATATTTAAAGAAGCACAATAGTTATAGAGAATACGAGCTATGGATTGCGTAAAAATTTCAGGCAATGGGATTTGTATGAATGATTTGGTGTTGCATGAAATCTAAAGAACATATGAAAAATATTTTATTTGTGCATGAGATTTATGTTTCTTGGAATTGGAATTTCACAATATAAGTTTAATATTTCATTCATGGAATTTAATTTTCACACAAGAAAAAGTAAGGGTTTCCCGAAAGATTTGGATTTAACCAAAACATCTGTTGTATAGTGTTAAACATTGGTGGATGAATGTATGTCATCAATATGAAATTTACATTAATTGGAGGATTCATTAATTATATATATTTAAGGGACCTAATTGTCTATAAACGGTGATTGGATCTTCTGATAAGGCTGTGAGCACACATCAGTTAAAAGAGGAGTGATATTTGAAATTGTGATTGGTTATAAACCATGAAGGACTGTGAGTTCACTAAAAACATTGTAAACATCAGTCCACTTATTGTGGATTTGGTTCATCGGCACATCACCAGTGCATACTCATTGGACATACCCTAGTGAGGGTGAAGTAGTAAAAATTTTTATGTGTAGTGCAAGGTTTATTATTTGTTCATACACATGAATGGGAAGGATAGAAAAGAGAGTTTTTGATTACCAATGAAACAATATCAACCAAGGAAATGTTTTTAATAATTAATACCCTGATTCACAACCCCCATTGCAGGGTATCTTGATTACTGTACCTGACATTGGAAATGACAATTGATCACTGATGAAGGAAACTTCAAATCACTATGAAAGGGTCCATCGGGTCACCTATGAATAGAGGGATCACTATTACCATAAGGATCATGATTACCATAGCAGATAGAATATTAGAAAACATTAATGTGTTGAGGTATTAAATTGAGTGAAATCCACATTACCATTGTGTAATGACTTGAGGTTTTATCTCCCTGAAATCACATCACTACCTTGTTATTTTTATTATTCAACACTTAAAACGTTACACATTTTGAAACTTCCAAGACAACCCTTGACACATTATTTCACATTGTCTAACAAAATTACACTACGTGTAATACCCCTACATACATCTTTTAACCATTGAAATTTTCTAAACTACGATCGAGTCCCCTCTGAACTCTCCCAACAAACAAATCTTGCAATGAAACGGGCTAGTGGAACAGAAACCATAACAATTATAACAATATCATAAAATTCATTCTTATAGGTGAAAAAATATTTTTACGGTGAAATATTTATTTTATTGTTTTTTGGATCATTGGAATTGTTTATGATGATATGTGGTTCCAATATAATGTATGGTTAGGTGATCCCATTTGGGATCTCCAATGAATTCTTTAAAGCAATGGAGTATACAAATTATTTTATATTATGATATTATGGGAAATATTTTTATGGTTATATCAGATATAACAGTGATTATTTTTTCAAGTGTTATAGTATTATTTTTTCTAAGTATAATCATGATTGTTATTACTTTTTTATATATGAATGATATGAGAATTGTGCCTCATGTTACTTGCATGAATTGTTTTTCTTGTTATTTTTTTATAAAGATTTTAATATTTCACAAGGTAAAGGTAAGTATATAGTACTATGTACGATTAAAAAATATGTTAATGAATAAGTTATTTTTTTTATTCATTTCAAATAAATGTTTACGATTTTTATTTTTCATTTATTATGTATCATGAAGTGTTTTATGAAAATACTTGGGCATAAAAGGAGATTTCATTAGTATAAAAATTTTAATATAGAGCCCATATTTTATATTCATTAATGAATATTTTTATAATTATACATGGTAAAACATTTTCTTTTTTTATTATAATTTCTACTTCTGTGCATTTTGAGCTCATCCCAAAGGTTGAAATGTTCTTCACAAGTATTCAGGATGTGAATGGGAAATAAAGATGTTTGGATGAATGTTTTAAATAATTATCATGAAAAGTAATCATTTTTTTAAAATATTTATATAATGAAGAAAATTATACTTGTAGATGTTTCCTCATTTTTACATATGGGAATACTGTGTAAGGTTTGTGATCAAAATCTCAAAAATAAGATACATAAAATATCTTCTAGAATGACAGAATAAGAAATCTATTCTAAAGGATCATGATTATGAAATATATAAGGTTGGATCCTTATTATTGTTTGGGGTTCATTTTTTATTTGTTAATTGTTTGGTTGATATATTTTTTTTTGTTTTACAAAAATATCCATCAATTAGGTTCAACACTAACCACTAATATAAATTATTAGGTTGGTTTTATATTTTATCTTTTATATTATTCAATGAAATCATAGAAAGAATAAAAAATGATTCACCATCAAATACCATTAACTCCTAGAGTTTAGAAATAAAGGTATTGTGTTTTGAATTCTTAGAATCCAAATAATAAAACTAAACAACCATAGAATCATAATAGAATGTTTCAAGGTCGATCCACATAGATCATGTGTATTCTTTCATTATGATTTTTTCGTAGTTTTTGGGATGGTGTTTTGGTGAAATGAATGACTAAGAATGTAACTTATAAATAAAAACTTTTTGATAAAGAAAAAAAAGTGTACAAATTAATAAAATTATTTCAAATACATTACAATAAATAATATTTTTTTTCATTTTAAACATAGGTTTATAGGAAATTTATGTTTAATTCCTAAAGTGAATTAGAATATAAAATTAATTACGTGGAATCTAATGGAAATTATTCCCACATGGTCTATCGTAACAAATTCAACAAAATATTGTTTAACTAACATTATTTTAGTAAAATATTGAGACCTAGATGAACTAAAATTTAACTAAAATAAAAAGTGGAATTATGGTTGGACCTTTTGATCCCATCCAACACAATCACATTAGAATTGTTCCACTAATAACTATCACACTTGAAATACCACTAATTGATAAAGATATAATTGAGACCATGTATATAATAATCGAACAACAACACTTCATATGGAAATTTATGGATATATTAGTGCTTAATGAAGTTAGTATAGATCCATAATCCTTATGAAAATACATACTCGGGATGTTATAGTTTACCATCATAAATAAAATAGTGTTCTCATGGAATGGAAATAATATCCACATGGAATGAAAGAATAATGAAAGACATTAATGAATGTAATGAAACTAAAAAATCCTACACATATAAATATCCATTATAATAGTACTAAATAAATACTAGAACAACCATTAAATGGGAATATGTTTTACTAAATATGAATCCCTCATGTATCACCTTTTTCTCAGGTTACACACCCCCAATTAAAGCCTTTAAAATAAATTATTCCATAAATTTTAAACATAATTAGTAACATATAGGGTTGGTAATAACTATAATATATCCAAATATAGTTTTTCATAGAGATGTTTTTTATTTATTCCTCTTCATGTGTTTTCTAGTATCAGAGCTAAAATGAATTGTTTCAATCAGACATATAAATATATCAATTTCAAATATCAGATATCCTAATTATCATAGTGAAAATTCTTGAATTTCATATATATGTTTTGATTTACTTTAATAATACTCTCATAATGTTGTAACAAAGACTTAGCACTACAGTTTGAAGGTCAAATTACCCAAATACAGAGTTTTTACTAATTTTTTACCATCAATGTCTAGAATCAGGGTTGGGACACAATCATCACCCAACTCTATTTTATTAATCTCATGTGTATTCTTCATAATGTAGTACTAAAAACCACATAACACATACCCAAAAATTCAAACCCAATTTTTTCCCAAATAGAAAAATCTTAGACACAATGATTTATGGTAAAGGTAATTTCTTATTGATTTAATATGAAATGGTCATGAGGGATTTTTGGTAAATATGATGTAGTCACTTTTCATACATATGAATTAATTAGCTTATACTTACTTGTAAATTTTTTAAGTCTGGTCTCTAACATTGTGTCATTGTTGGAGGTCATTAGTTTCATCTATAATAGATATATCATAATTACATTTGGAGTTTTCCTAGAGAATATCATAGGAAACTAACTCCAATTATTGTTTAATATTATATTATACAAGATGTTCCATTGTTTTTTACTTTTTGATGCATCAAATTCTTCATCATTACAGGTTATTTTAATTCATTTTTTAATATAAACTTCACTAAAACAAAATTTTGTGTGCTCTCTAGTTTTTTAGTGTAGTTTGTTCCATTTTCAATTTTAAACATCAAGAAAAACATCCCAATTTATCATTATGTGAAATTTATTATAAATTATTAAAAAATAAATGTGATCAACAATATATAAAATTTAAAATAAAAATTTATGCATATTTTTGGTTGTTACCTTCTTAGGTTGATAGGAAATCATACAGTCGTAGTCAATGAGTGGTTAAATCAATGTAATTTGAATAATTTTGATATATTTTTATGTGAAAATATACTTAAAACAACTATTATACATATATATATATATATATATATCATATAATTCACAATCTAAAAATAATAATATTTATCTATAAGTTAATAACTATGTTCTCCAACTCTAGATCTTTTGTTAGATAATTCTATTAATTTTTTCTATATTTATCTTTATGCAAAGGGAAAAATGTAACATTTTTTCATAAGGATGCACATCAATCATCTCTATAATGAATAAGTATAAATAAAAATCATCACTACCCCATAAGTAATTTTATTTTCAGTGGATTTATTATTATCTTATTCAGTTCTAAAAAACATTCTTCATATTCCATTAACTTGGTGAATATTAAACATTTTCCTCTCATCATTTCCAAAAGGATTTATAATTAGGACATTTTTTAAGAAATATCTTGTAATAAAAATCTAAAAATCATTTATAATATATAAACATTCAAATACAGTATCCACTACTAAAAAAATAACTTATTTCATCATTAAATTAAAAAAATAAATAAAATTTTAATAATCATTCCAAGAGATTATATAAAAATATGGGGAATATTAAAAATTTTACCAAGATATCATACAATAAAATGATTAATTTGAATAAAAGATACTCTATTAAAATAAATAAGTCATTAAATGGTAAAATATAAATTATAGTGTAATTAAGATAAATATATGAACTATGTTATTGTGTAGACTAAAGGATACTTAAAATAGACAATATTATATCTTGATTGGTAAATTTGATGTGGAAGAGTATCTTGACCATTATAATAGCAATATGACTTTTATGACTCATATACAAGTGTTCAATTAATTATATAATACCATATATTAGTAGTATATGCAATAAAAATAAATAGTTTTTACTTAAAATTATATGTAATGTAATAAATAACACATAGAAAACTAAATAATTTTTACATTTTAGTATTTAAAAAAATTAACAAAATAATACATTTTATAATACACCATGAGTTATCAACTAATAAATACATTTTTTTATTTTAAATATTTATAAATAAAATGTATCTCTTTTATTAAATTATATTATCATATTTATATAAAGATTATCTTTTTATTTGTTTTGATTTTTTTTTATTTTTGATGATGAGAAAAAAATATTGTTAACTTTATATGGTAAACATTATTACTTCAATTTTATAAAAATAAATTATTTTAAAATTTATAAAAAACTAACCAATAAATAAAATATATTTAATGTTTAACACACAATATTTTTTGAAATATTTAATTTTTTTCAAATAAACATATTCATTTGGATATTTTTTGTTACATGCATCACTAATTCTAGATTTTGTTTCATGAAAATATGATTTTATCTTGTTTTACATTAAATACTTATTTTATCTTGTTTAACAGTCAACACAAATATTTTCTTTTATTATAGGCAACAAATATTTTAACCTAAATTTAATATACAATTAAAATATCATTATTTAATATGACTAGTATCACCTAGCCTTTGAAATGGTGCATATGAATAATATTAAATAAATTATAAAATTATATGGTTTAAAATTCTATACAAAATTAATTCTTCGGTATCTAATTAATTATTATTGAGAAGGAAATATCATGGATAATAATGGAAATCATTTTCAGGAAAACTAATTTTATGCTCAAAAATAGTTTTTCACTAAATGAATTAAAAAACATGTTTTTGGGGAATTATTTTATTAAATTAATATATTATACATTCAATAATGTTTTTACCATCCATCTTATGTGATTTTCGTAAAAGAGATAAAATTAATATTATTTTTATGCTAAAACTACATTTTCATAAAAAATAGTTTTTTTACCTTTTTCAAACATATATTGAAAATAATTTTTTTACAATTCAAGTAAATTTATTTTAAAATATAGAATTTATTTTTTAAATTGACTATTAAAATTTATCATGTAGTGGGTTTTATAGATTCTTCTAAAATCATAATTTTTTTAATAAATAATGAAAATAATAGTTTTCATTAAACATTATCATTTATTTTAAAGAATTTAAAAACTAATAAATTAAAATAAATTGGATTTAAATGTAAAATTAGTTCAATTAAATATAAATTAATCCAATTAGGTAATTGGAATCAATTTCATATTGAATTTTGATATAATTTTTTTTTTAATTTTTTGAAATTGTTTCTTTGGAATACTGATTTTTTATCATCACAACTACTTAAATTTGAAATTAAAATTTAATAATTATATTAATGGAATTAAAAAATATTTTTCCCATATTGTGAATAATTAAAATTAAAATTATATAATTATTTTAACCTAATTCTTCTACAAATGAATTTTGAAAACAGTTAAAATTAATTACCATAGTTAGAGTAAAAATCTGTTTACTTAAGGGTTAAACTAAAAATATGCGAGTAAAAAATGAACCAAAACATTTCTAAATGCAATATTATTTATATATTAAGAACATATAAACTATTAGTTTCTATAATTACCCACTTTTACCATTTTTAATTTTCAAAATATTTGTACTCTTATTTCTTATCTAAAATCAGGAGTGTGTCACACAACACACATATAAAAGGACAATATCTATCTTATCATCATAACACATCCCAAAAAATCATACAATATGTATCCAAATTTTTTCATTAAATAACTCCTCTAATAATAGAATCATTATATTTTTCAGAAATCAATCCTAATATGCTTTTGGTGACAACCAAAAGAAGTTGCCTGAAAAATAGTTAATGACCCTAATCGAGTGTTTTATATTATTTCTTCCTCCAATTCCTTCAATTATTATTATAAATAGATAATATGACAACAAAATTATATACCATATACTAATATGTTTTAATTTTAATTAAATTACTTAAAACTATCTCCTCCCCTCTCAAATTGGAAATGAATTAGTTGATCATTGGTATGGTGGACTACAACCTAGCGAACAAATGTTATTTATTCTCCGTAACATCTTATCAATATAAGATATAATGAAGTATCATATGTTTATATATTATATTTAGTATATAATTTATCATCAGTAATTATAATATCATATATATCTTCTTACATTATATTTCATCATGAATATCATAATGTTTTTGGTATGTATGGAAGACAACCGCCACGCGAAGCGATGTGATTCATTTTTCCATAACACTTTACATGGAATGAAATTATTGTAAAATTCAGGAATATATATGATATATATACATATTAAATAATGATTATTATTGAAATGTAATATATTTTTTACCTTTCTTTCATTTACTCCTCCATGAAAATGGAAATAATGGTTAAGAGTACGTATGGCCTCCCGTCTCTATAAATGACATACTTCATTTTCAATCACTAAATTAAATTAATTACATTAAAAAAGTATATAATAAAATTATATTATATTTATATATTGTTTGAAATTGTTTATATAATGTTACCATTAGGAAATTCATATGATTGAAAAGAGAAAATAAATACATACACACACAAAAACAGTTATTACCGAAATAATTATTTTTACATGGAATAATTAAAAAATGGATAATAAAATGAATATGTAATTTTTTTATAGTATTATATATAATTAAGTTTATGAAATATATTTATAAATATAAATAGGTTTTTTATACCAGAGAATTGATGTTGTTTGAATTCAGTTGAGACTTATGGTAATGGATTTCCATCTTACTTTTATTTTCTATGTGATGCAAGGAATATTGACCTCTTCTTTATATTATGTTGCTTGTATAATAGACATGAATTTAGATTATGATTATTATACAATCAATTATTGGGATATATATATTTATAGGATTATTTATATTTTATGGATTTTGTCGTTGAAAAGTTACCAAAGTGGTAAGGGATTTTCCCTCAATTCTCATTATTTGGGATATAAGTTATAGTACTCACTCATCCCCCTTTTTAAGGTGAATATACACCCACCCTGACATGTTATATATTGAATATAATTAATTTCATGATATTAAATTTTTCATTTGATGTAATGATTTAATAGAACATATGATTCAAAATTCACCAATGTATTAATAGATTGATGGTACAATGTCATTATTTATCGTTATTCTTTATTTTTATGCTTCCAATGAAGAATTTTTTTATCCTTATATAAAGAAAGAAATGAATTTTCCCCCTTTTTTATTTCCTAATAATAATTTTTCCCTTTATTTTACTAACATTATGATCTTATGATTTTTAAAAAAATTATTGAAAAATAGGTTTATTTCTCTCTTCATTCAAAAATATTTTTCTTCCAATGTAATTTTTATAAACGATTTTTCAAAATTGATTTAAAAATAATAAAAATGATTTATTTATGTGATTTCTATACATTTTTATATTAATCAAAAATGATATAAATTGAAACTTCATATAATTTTAAAAAATAATTCTCATTTGGAATTTACAGAAAATATAGAAGGAAACATTATTTTTACATATATGACATTTTCCTCTCTCATTTCCATTCAATGTTTTAAAGGTTCCTTTTTAAATTTCATAAGATAATTAAAAAATAATTTTGTATCATTTTTTATGATTGAAAAAAATCAATGTCTAAATGATATTTTGCTAAAAAATGATTTAATGATTTTACAATTATTCTTTATATGTTTCCAAGGTAATTTTTAATGAATATAGTTTTTAAAATCTTTTAGGTTTTAAAAATTATTTGTCAAATTAGAATGTGTTTTTCAATAATTAAATGATCCGTGTGATATTTCAAAATAATTTTCAATATAAGATTAAATCCTATTATTTTACTATTTTTATTGGCTATACGATCCAAGGATACCATTATTACCATTTGTCTAAATGGTTTGTGCTTATGATAAAAATGCATTTTTGTATCCCATTTATATTTCACTGGTTATATCATGATAAAATAAATATAAAACCAACTAATTTTTTCATGGGTTGGGCTCAGATGAATTGATATAATTATTGTGAAACTTGTATGTTTTTATAGGGTATTATACAATGATATGTTTACGGAGCACTTTTATTTTCATGGGTTATAATATATTGAATATTTGATTATCTTGTAAAAAATGTATGTAATATTGTTATTATGTTACTATGGTTATGTTATAAAAAATGATGGTGGTCATGTTATAACTAAGGATTATTAAGACCTATATCTCCTTCCAATTCAATGGGTAATTATTGACATCTCATGAGATAAACATGACTATAATGGGCAGTCAACCAAGTTCAATAAGGTAATTTTTCTACTATTGTAGAATTGGGAGTGAAACTTGAATGCTAATATGGTTTAGTGAGGGAACCCATTCTAGTATTTTAGCATTGGAAATGAACCCAGACTACTAAGGAAATGAGAATTTATGTTGATATATATGCCATAATTCCATGTCTTATGAAAATTTTATTCTCTAATTACTCATCTTCTTTGATTCTATTATTATTCATGTTTTTTGAGTTTCAAATATTTATTCCATGTCTCAGTATTATGACTTGTTATATGGACGGTATGGTTTTCAAATGATATGATCATCATCTCATACCCTTATGGTCCCATTATGTTTTTATATCTCACTTGTTTACTCCCACAGAGAATCATAGGTTAACCTTTATTATGTTTCCACTCTCAAGGTTATGAAGAAATGTATTATTTATGATATGTTTAATAAGGGTTATAATTATGATTATCTTTGTTGGAGATGAAATAACTCACTTTTGAACCAATTTTTTAGGTGTCCGAATATCTAAAGGCAAAAGACATAAATGATTCCTGAATGAATAATTATGTTATATAATGAGAATTTTTATACTATTATATTATATTTATTTGTGAAATGTATGGTTATACACTTATTTTATATAATATTATATATGATCATAAAAAACATAATTTATAGACCATAAATTCAACCTACAGAGCATAAATTATATTTAACCAAAATAATTCCATTTGAATTTATAAATCTAAAAGAGTATCTTAAAGTATCCATTCGATTTGGGTTGTGTTCGAAGTTTAGTAAAAGAAATAATTTTTAATAAAAAACTATTAATAATAATTATAATCAACACTATAGAAATGAAATCATAAATTAAATTATTTAATATTTTATTATAACTTACCTCTCTCATTATCTAATAAAAATAAATGTTCTACAATAATTTATCCTCACATATAAATTTATTTCCTTTAAAATGAAATTATAAAATACAAACCATAACCTCATGTCCATTATTTTACGTCTTTTTTCTAACCAAAATACCATCTTTTAAATGATTACGTCTCAATTTATGTGCGTTGTTTCAAAGAGACAAGTAATGGTATCAAATCTCAGGTTATTTATTTTCTATTCTATAATTAGCCACTCCATAATATAATTGTTACCTTAATTGAAATTAAAAATAGTATAATTATAATCTATTTTGTTTAATGAAACTATTTATTTAATAACATTCTCTCTTCTTTTGAAAATTATTTAAAACAATATTTACCCGAGATAGGAATTAACTACCTTATATAATAAATATAGTTTATTTTCTCAAATGATTACATAGATTCTTTTTAAAAAAAAATTGCATAAACAATACGTTGAAAAAAAATGTATATTATTTTTGCGGTCATGGAATGATAAAATTGTATTAATCTTATTAATATTATAAAATAACATATAATGCCTAGTTAAATTACTTCATAACATTCTTAAGTGGAAACATTCTATGATTTTTAAATATCTGTTGAAATAATAAATAAATTTACATATGGAATAATCTTAATTTATTTACATATCAATTCTATAGATTTAGAACTAGAAGATAATGATATTTTAGAACTTTTATTTTAGTGACGTATTATTGGTACTATAAACCAAACACCATTGAATAACTATATATAAACCATGACACTAAATTGTGATAATAAATAATTTGAAAACTAATGATGAAAATTAATAAGTATTTAATGAATGAAAATAAATGTTAAAATTTTATTATTAATGAGGTTAGAGGATATACAATTTCTGTTAAGATGTACGTTAATGGATTCACTTCTCACCATACTTTATTTAACACATGTAACACATTATACTGTTATTTTCCATTAATTGGTGTGTGTATGCTTCCCCTTTTCTATATTGTAACATATTTTACATTTTATTCGTGGGAGTATACATTCAAATTAACACTCTCAGTTTCACTAGATTTTTATTTACATATTAAAAAATTTCCTAAATCACATTCTTTCTATTTAGTTATATTAGTATTTATTACATCATGGATGGGAATAATCTACCCTTTTTTAATCACATATTTTTTTGTTATACATTTTAATTTTTTTATCATAATATCTTTTTTAGTGATCCATTAGTTGATTTTACATTCCATATTATAAAAAATGAATAAATATTTTATTTCATATAATACCATTCAATCATGAATAACTTATTCATACTTATTATAATTAATATTTATTCACCTAGATAGTTATATCATTGAAATTAAAAAATTCATATATTGACATGATGATGTATCCATTAATTATTTATAGTTTGAATAAAATATTCTTTATTATTCAAATAACATGTTGTTAGTCAATAAATTCATATCATTATTTTGAATGATTAAATATTAAATATACATATATTAATTGTTTCAATGTAAATAATTATTATATATAAATACATTAGATAAATTAGATATAAATTATTTTTACAATATCTTAATTTGATTTATTTATCAATGTTATTAATTGATTTTAAGGGAAATAATTAAATGTCTATTCAACGAATTAGTAGTTCTAGTGAGGAAAACTAACTCTTGTATGTTATAATATACATTCCATTTTATATATGATTTTAAAGAATGTGTACTTTCTGGTATGGTTATAATGTCTTAAATTCTATATTTGGTCACAATGAACTCATTTACTAGTTTTGTACATATGCATATTTATTTATATTACAATTTCATCCATCAGTTATAAAATTCACATGTTATTATTTTTATTACTATATATAACCACTTTTTTCTCCCATATTATTAATTTCGAGTTTATTACTTTCTAGATTATGATCTATGGTAACCCATTGATTTTAATTTTACCCCCTTATAAAATTTCCCAATTTATCTTGGATCCAATGGATAATTACACATATGTAATATTTTTAATTAAGGATGAATGAAATAATGTCTTGAATTTTTTTATGATGAGCTTTTGGTTTGAAATATAATGTAATGACCAAAATATATCTAGACTCTTGATTTTAATAATTTTCTTTATAATTAGTTTTTGATATATGTATTCCACTTCCCTTATAATAACATTCACTAGAATTTGGTTACTTGATCTGTGTTTTATATAATTCTCATTAGAGTAATTTTAGTAGAAACCTTGGGAAATAGATTTAATATAACTATGCTAGAGAATTTTTTTTTGAAAAATCCATTATTACATTTTATAACGTTCACTAAAAAATGAATATTTTGTTTTAATATATAATAAATTTATTTCAGTTATATACTATGGTTCATAATTAGTAGTTTAATTCTTAAACTAATTATTATATGTCATTATTCAAAATTGGAAAAAATGGAAAGAAAAAAACTATTTTAACACTATTAATTAATGTACGGATCTCCCCAGATAGGAAACAATCAAATTTGTTGTTGGATCAAATAAAATTATCACTAAATTAAGTTAATTCACACATGTTATTAGAAATAAAATTTCCCATGTACAACAACCTATTTCCCCTAAATATGGTGTATAAACATTGGATCATTTTATTAGGAATAAATATCCCACATTCAATGGAACAATAGATATATTAGTTAAAAAATCAATTAATTATCTTAAGATATTATTTAATACAATGTTATATAGTAAATATGATATGATTATCCTGGTTGTATATAATCTTAAGGGATAAATTGATACACTATGGTATTTAATTCAAAACAAGATGAAGGATAAATTGATAAAAATCATTGAATATAATGGTTTCAAGTAGAGTTTACTGGAGCAATATTTTAAAAGAAATCATTTTAAATGTTAAGGCAATTTTTGAGTATATATTAAATTAAGGTATAAACTATTAATAAAACATTCGTCAAAATTTACTGATTTATGAGAAAAATTATTGATTTTATATGGTATTCATTATAAAATAACAATCATTACATTTATTGGAAAAATGTAAGACATTTAATTATAATTGTTCATCAAACAGATTTCATCATACAAGGGTATTCATTATAAAAAACAATCATAATATTTTATTTGAAATATCAAATGGATCAAGGGAATATATATTAAAATTGATCATGGGATCAATATAGAGATATTATATATTTTTTGAAGTATTTTATGTCTTATATGTTTTCATAATTGGTACATTTAATAAAAACTCAAAATCCATTGAAACATTATTGGATTTTGGGTAAACCCCTTATTTTAAATTTATAATTTATGAAAATACAATTGAATCAAACCTTCATAAAATATATTATGAGATGTCTATTAAAACTCCAATTATAAGTCACGTTACAATATAAATATATTGGGTTCTTTTTATTGCAATGATAGGAAGTTATCTTGTTGAAATCCATATAGTTATACCTATTGTATATTTGATTGAATTATTTTGAATTTTTTCATATTAATGATTGATGAAGAAATATTGAGGGAAATAGTTTATAATCTATGAGGATATATAACACTGTATTACCTACCTATAGGTATGCCTTGATTTATACTTTTTCTTTCCCTTTTTGTTTGGGTGTATTGAAATATTCTAATTATTATAGGTCATTTTATGTGGAAAATCACCTAAATTTTAGCGATTCATGTTTTTTTATTAATAATTTCTGGGTAGAATTTTTTTTAATGTATTTAGGAAATGATCATTGTGATCAGGGATCCTTAACATTGGTTGGAAGTTTAATGCTGAAAAAGGTCTTGAGTGTTGGTTGCTAATGAAATTCACATAGTTAATGGGATACATGACATTAATATGTTATAACGAATATGTCATGAGTCTCATTAATGATTTGATATATTTTAGGACAATAAACTAGTAGAAGAAGTGAAAATGATGATATGGATTGAATTTTCTACGATGATAATCCTTTTTCATCGTGACATTAATTCAGGTGATTTCACTTAGTGAAAGGGATTAAAAACATGAATTTTTATAATACAATTGATTTGAACTTGTTTCACTATTGATTATTTATTTATTCAGTTCGCATTATTCTATATCAAACTCTAGTGTGATTTTGGGTGATCACCCTACTTCTGGATCACTCTGTTCTGTGTTTGATTCATTTGGTGGTTGCATTACATATCCCACATAATCTATCATTTTAATTATTCAATTACATTGGTCTAGGTGGCAGCATTGTTTGTGTTTTCATTTCGTATTCATAATTTAATGTTGTTTTTTATCGTTCCTTTATAGTTTCATATCATTCCCTGCGTTTCGATGTCTGATATATGGTTTGTTGATCTCCATTGTCGAGGGAGGATAATATTAAATCATTTTTATAGTTGGTGGGTCTATTAAATTATATCTTATTCATTAATTGTTGTATTTTCTTGATTAATGTTATTTTCATTGGAGAAAAAGGTTTCATTATTAAATATTTTCATGGATTTCGGATTTTGTATTGCACAAAATCAACCCATTGGTTACCATGGGTGCCATTGGAAATAGATATAGGTGAACCTATAGGGTGTGGAACCACGAGGCCATAAATTTATGATATCATTATTTTGTGGATGGAACCAATATTTTTTAGAACCATGTTTTTTCTAGTTTAGGGTTCTTGAATGTCTATTATGTTTTTTTATAAGAAATGAACTAAATGTTGTGATTTTTATTTTATGCCATGTTTATTTCATGATGGTTTATTTCTTTTATATTTTATCAAATGCATAATTTACGTAGTTTTATTATAACATGTATATTCTTGAATTCTTTGAAAATGGTATTCATCAATAGAAAACAAATGGATTAATTAAATTTTTTTATTTATGAAAATTATAAATAAAATATTTTTTTTATGTTTAGACCTTATTAATTAATAATATTAGAACTTCTATATATTAGTCAGTGGTATTTAATTAGGAATTGTTATCACATAATTATTTTTCATTGGGGTTATTATAAATTGTGATTTAAATAAATAATGTAACGGGCAGGGTGTCATGTAGCATTCTAGGTTCAATTGTCGTATGTCTCCTTTATTGCCAGAAGGTTTAGAGGTGATGATTGGTAATATTAAAACATGTTACTATTGTATTGTAATACTTTTCTGGTTTAGGAAATTTGGATTGGGATTTATGAATTTTTTTATATCTCATTCCAAAACTTTTTACTCTATTTTTATGTCTTATTTTTGTCACATTAAATACTTTTATATTATAAATTTATTTTACGACACCATATGATAAATGGATCAATTGGATGGGTTAGTTAACTCATGTTGGTTCCTTAAATATTGGTATAAGATGGGTTGATCGTCCAATATTCTGTTAATAGTAATTGAGTTTTGTTTCATGTCTTGAGTAGACTATAGATAGGGCCAAAAAATTCAGGTAATAACTGTAAAAGGGGATTTATCCAGATCACATCTATTCCTAAACAAGAGTAACATTGGGTTTCTAGAAAATATTTACAATGTTTGACACTTGGGGTTTGAGGTTATTTTAATGAACTGTATGGGACATTTATATAGAATAACATGTTCCATTGTAATGTGTTGAGCGTCATCAGTAGAATTAATATTTCTCAAAATTCATATTATTTTAAAGAATTGATATTGATAACTAATGTTGGTCCTATTATTTAGAATCATATCAGGACAGATTGGTTATTTTACTTATTGTTAGTTAATACATCCTAGAAGAGCTCTTCCAAATCCCAATAAGAAAGATATGAGATGGGTTACACATGAAGATAATATGGTGTGACATTATTTTATACAAGATATATGGAAACCTATTTAGAATTTAGGTTAATATGGATATGAGAACCTAGTTTGAGTAGCGGATGATGGCTCAAAATATACAAAGAAAAATCCCTCTACCATCTATGGTGACAAAGTAACACAATAATCTGAATAATTCCACCAGAGGATTGAAATAATATTAATATATGTTTATGAATACTATGAACTCTAGGGTGGGGTTATTGCACATATATTAATGGGTTACTAAGAATGGGATGGTGGAATTTATTTTTTCTAGAAATGTTGCTAGAGCATCTTACATGGGATTTATAAAAGAAAATATTCAACTGCAAATTCTATCCTTAGACATTACATGAGTAAAATACCTAGGAGATTTTGACCTTAGTGTAAGATGAGTATACCATTCGAGAGTATTCCATTGGTTTTTCCTATTAGGAACAAATAGAACTAGATCTTGTCCCTGATGATTACAAGAAGGCTCAGAGGATTTAGTTGTGGTTTTGGGTTGATATTAGGTTGATTTGAATTATCTTTTTTCCATTCGACCATTTTAGAGGTATTTGATAAGTTATATTTGTATGAGGCAAGGATATCTAGAAAAAAAGATTTATGGAGGAGCTTTTATTGGTCCTATCATTCGATTAGGTGTATCTTCTATCCTGAAAATTAAGCATATGTGTGTCTAGTTTTCTCTGATAATAGTTTTTGAGGCATTTTCTAGATAAAATATGTTTTTTTCTATCAGGTTGGGTGTGCCAGTCTTTCCAATAATAATTTTAAATAGAATTATTAGATGTTTCATCATTTTCAACAATATATCCATCTATTTTATCATGACAGGATGTGCCAAGACATTATTGTTTGATAAACATTAATTGAGGGATTATAGGTTCAAATTAATACTTCCAATGATGGTGTGTCTTATCCTATGGAAAAAATATGATCTTCCTGTAGCTAATGGGTAGTGTCAAATACTATATGTTCTTATCCTGTGGAGTGTGCAGAAGATTAATTTTATTTGTGGCTAGCAACAACTAGAGGTACTGCCTATATTTCATCATCATTTTTTCTTGATTTTTTTGGTATAGGTGTTGATCATTCTTCAATATTTTTAATATTATCTTTTGTGTTGGGAATATTCCTAGAGCTTATGAAACTCATGTTGGGTCAATACATTCCATTGGGAATAAGGTTTAAACATAGTTTTAAGTTAAAAGCATGTCGTGTGAGGATAGTGAACCATTAGGTGGAGTGGGACTTCTTGGGTCTCAATAATTAAATTTTTGACATAATTATTACCATGGATTGAATGATATTTTTTAAGATCCATATATATGGTTATCATAATTAGGTTTATTTATTATATTTCAATGGGTTAATTCTTGTTTTTTCTATTGAGTGGGACTCTATATCGGTAATTTAATGGCCTATATTTCTTTATTATGTGGTAATGTCAGGACAATTTTAAGAAACAATTAATTAAGTTGTTGACCCATGGTTGGGAGGTCAACTTCCTATAGTGATTTTTCCATACCCTGAGCACTTTTTAGATGCTTGTTCTTATTTTTCACCAAATATTGTGGTCATGATAACTATTAACCTCCTTCCAGGAACGACCCAAATTTCTAGGACAACTTACCATATGACACTTGATGAGTTTGTAGAACATAAGTTAGAACATGTGGATCTTGATGATAATAAATTTATACATTATATCCGGCCACCAATTGATTTTCTGTTCCAATTTTCTAAAATAGTATACATAACCAATTGAAATTACATTGATTATCATATGATAAATTGGTTGAATTTTATGGAAAAGTATCCATTACCCCAATTCATGATCTCTTTTATCATCTTAGAGGGTCTCATTTGTTTTAAAATATTAAAATATAGTCATGGTACCACTAATTGAGATTCAAAGAGGAGGATAAACCAATAACAGCATTTAAGAGCTTCTATGTGGTGTTTATGTTTTTATATATTCCATTCGGACTATTGCATCAGAAGAATTTATGTGTTTGATGAAACCTATCATTCATTATTTCATAGAATTTATATTGCAGTGTTCATGGATGATATTTTTTATTAATCTATGTTAGATGTGGTCAAAATGGATGATTTGGATATCATTTATAGAATATTGGGGTAACATCTTCTATAAGGTATGTTTCACAAATATGTGTTTGGGATTAAAATAGTAAAGTTTCTCAGGAATATTATACCCAATGGTGGATCTCATTGGATCCTAAAAACATATTGTATGTTATATACTAATATTCCCAAAAAAAATTTATTGAGATATGAATATTCATGTGTTTTTCATGTTATTAACGATGGTATTTTCTAGGATTCTCCATGTATGCTTAATACGTGGAAGCATTAACCCAAAAGGGTTTGATTTTTGATTTTCATGAAATGTGTCAGATATCATTTTATGAAGTGAATGTGTTATTATATTCAACCCTAGTTTTTTATTCCATTACAATATTCAATTTATATGATTTTTTATGATTCTTATGTAGCAGGTTTATGGTATGTGATGATGTAGTGGATACATGTGGTAGCCAATTATCTATGAATCCTTAACTGAGGCACAAGTTCATCAGACATGCGATATGTTGGCCCTAATTCCCACTCCCCAAATGTGGGATAATACCATAACTTTCATCGGATATGTCTACTACATGCTGAATATGGGATTATTGGATGGGGGTTCCACCTTCCATGGATTCCACCTTGGAGCTTGTTTCTGTGTTCATGTCTCCCTCAGAGATAAAAGCATGTTCATGAAACTCATTCCCTAATCAATATCAAGGTGAAAACTGGTTAATTATGATAATTCTCTCTTGATAAGACAATATCATTTTGATAGGGGTGGTGGTAGCATTAAGTACATTGTTAAATTTTAAACATTTTGTTGGTTGGGTACAAATAATGTCTTTCTCTTTTTGAAGGAATCTAATTTGTGTGGAATATGATGAGTGGAACCAAAGGGTAGGTATGTCAATCATTATTATATTGATTTCATTGGAATAATTTTATTTATTCTTTTTATCTTAGTTATATCACGTTCATTCGAAAGTGTTGGTATTAGTAACTACAGATAGTGTTTAAAATCTTATGGAGAGGGACACATTTTTATGTCGTTTGTGAATAGATGAATGGTTGAGTGTTTTTTCATGGGTAATATTTTACACTTGGGTGATGGAGTGTGTCCCCAAAGGGTATAATTTTGCACTGGTGAGACAATGTGTTTCCCCCAAAGGGGATAAATACACACTGGATAATGTCAAGATTGAACCACAGGGAGGTGTCCTATATACCCTGTTATGAATACAAGTATCAAAATCCACATAGTTGGATGTATCAATTTTAGTTCATGTGACATGACCAATCTATGTTGTTTAACATAGCACAATAATAATTCTCATGTCATAAAATAATCCCCATTAAGGGATTCTGTGGGTGTTACAAATGGGTGATTCGTGGAATGGGAGTCACATTCATTGTTGGGTATTGATAGTTTGAGGATTATGCCTATAAAATGCACGGTATGGGTGTCACATCCTACATATGGGGGGAGACAGGTATCCTATGATGATCATATAGTGGGAATCATATGTTTATAAAATAGGGTAAAAGATGTGGGGTCAACACATTATTTTCATACACGGGTCGTCATGTGTTCATAGCATAGGTTAATGGAAACATTTTTAAGTCATGTCTTGAGGCAATGACATGTATCTTAATATAATAAGACTTGGTTATGAAGATAGGTTTTTTTTCCTTGTAGCTCAGATGTGGATGGGTATTATAAATATATAGGGAGCCATGTAATGGTAGGAATAGATTCATCATAAGGAATCCCCACCAATATGAGTTGATGATTTCCTATGATTATTCATCCTCTAGTTTTATGTAACCAAAACTCATGCTCTTTAGGGTGGGACATGACATTAGAACTATCACAGAGGAGTAAATGTCATGAGGTGTGATGGTAGGTTTCCAATTCATAGGTGTAATATGAATAAGGGTACCTATGTTTAAGAATAGTATGTAATATGAAGGCCAAAGATTCACTTGGAGTGAGGTGGGTGGATTATGGAGTGGGCAGTACCATTCTCATTGGAATTCAGGGTTCAACTGAACCGGTCCTGGAAAGGTATGGGGTCGTTTGAGATCAACTTTTGTGAAATGTTTTAAGATGAAAGAAGGAACTATAGAGGGGCCTGAAGGAGGCGATTCATGATGGATGGAGTTTTTAGGGTTAGAATATTTTCAATGTCTGACGGCCACATAATGTTCAAGGGTATCCTAAAACGGTATTCTTAGTTAAATTTGGCGATCCTAACTTTGGTTATATTCTGGGTTCTCATGGGTTTGGTTTCACAAAATATAGTTTTCTCCTAAAAAACTCCATGAACTATGGCGGTATTTTTTCTCACATGAAGGCCATGGAACATCATGAAAGTCTTATCTACTATGGGTTGAGGTTCTCAAAAACCCATAATAGGGGTCTCATGAATGATGGATACCATTAGATTTTTATCTCATCGTTCATCCTTAAACCTCATGAGTATAAAAATTTTAGAGCTTTTCTCATACTCCTAAAGGTAGTGTCCCTTGATATTTTGACATAGAGGGTATTATAATCTTGAAGAAGGGAAGTGTGTTTTTTTATGAAAAATATATATAATATTATGAAACTTTCTGATCATTGAGAAAGGAAAAAGAATTTTGAACTAGAGTATAACAATACAAAGTTTACCATCAACCCATCATGTGGCCTGAGATATTAAAAAAATGGGGATCCGTGATTATAGACTTATGTTTCATTGATATTACCATCAACCCTTTACACGGCCTATGAATTTTCAAAATGGGGATTCTTGAGTTGAGATATTCATTACATAAAGGGTATGGTCAAACCTCCACCTTCTGGGACCATTGAGGGTTGTAGCTATACATGAAGGTGGAAAATATCATAAATCATGTTCCTTAAGTGTGTTGGGCTATTTATCCTAAATTTCCTCTAAATAGGCCATTCCATATTTATCCTCAATTGTGACCTATGTAATTAAGTATCAAAAAATTACCTCTTTCATAATTGGATCCAATGATGGAATGGTGGGTCATATTCCAAGGGAAACCCATAGAAAATTGGAAATTAAACGTCCCTATCTATAATATCTTTCAAGAAACACAGGATTTTCATGTGATTATAAATATGGATGGGTTCTTATTGGATAACCTAACCCATACATGAATGAGTTGTATGTTCTCTCTTATAAAAAAACTCAGGACCTTGAAGAGAATTTCATAATTTTCATCCCCATAGCTCAAAATACACATCTCGTCTATAAAATTACATTAATGATCCAAACACAATGAAATGACCTCCAAGGATATTCTTCTTAAAAAATTACCATGGTGATTTGGACATTTTTAACTAGGCTAAAAACATCATTGTATTGAAAAAATGGCAAAATTAATATGAAAAAACACTTTTATATTTTCAAATTACATGTATAGGAATATTTTTATTGGGGAAAGTAATCAGAGTGTGTTAGACATCAACAAGATCACTGCAGTACTGATGGAGGATTGTCATGAATACCCACATTGCATGAGATTTCTACTATACAGATTCCGGTTTTGGGATAGAATTTTTATCCTTGTATTCCTACTAGTTCAGGTGCTCACTAAAAACATACCAATTTCATAGTGCCGCTGACAGAAACATCCTAAAGGATCATGTGACTCCCATGGTGTACACCCTCTATAACCATATGAATAATGTCAAGAGGGAGTCATTGAAGGTGGAGGAATCCCCACCTGAGCACAAGAAAAATGTCCTCTCGTATTTGGGGAATGTACTCAAGGGGTTAAAAGATGGATGATACCGCGCTAGTGAAGAACCATCTTGGACGAATGGGACTGGGTGTTTTTGGAATTTCAGTCATGCTATAATATTGAAGTAGATCTGAAGTGGGACAGACTATACATGGATGTGGGGTCCTTTTATTTCATGCCTATTAGTATGTGGAAATCATGATAGATATATTGAGTAGGTGTTCACCTATGATAAATTCATCAAACTGAACCAAGTGGAGGTCAGAATTAGTATGTGGGATCTTTAACATATTTTTGGGATCCCAATTCAAGGAGTAATGTACTATGAATTCAACCCCCTAAATAATCTCTTGGAGGACCTGGTGTTATAACCATCCATAATATGGGAGATTCTTTAATTATTGAAATGGATGGATAATCACAATATTGCGATGTGTGCATCTTTTTCAAGTAGTGGTTCATTTAATATTTAAATGAACCAGATTATAGGCTACCTGGAAGGCGACATTCTCACCAAGGGTATTCAAAAGAGGTATGGAGAACTCATATTGGAGGATTATGGAAACAAGTCAGTGGAAACTATGGGGATATAGTCTAAATCATGATTCTCATGTGGCCAAGATAGAATGTTTTACTGCTATAATTATTTTCGAATAGATGCTCTCAATGAGGATGCACACATCTGGATGAAGTTGAGCACCATCATCATGGATGTGATGTTGGCGCTGGGGAATAAAATTTACATGGCACTCACTATATCAGTGAATCTATATAATTTATCATCCACATAATTTAGGATAATGCTACTGTCCATATTTATGGGGCCTTCCACATTCACTATGGTTTGGTCTCCAGATTTATGTGCAGATACATATAGCTGAATCATATCTCTCATACTAGCACAAACTTCTAGACATAGATATACAAAATATCCTAGAGTTTCTCAATCAACATGAGTTTAGTGGATTCATAGGAAATTATTGGGTTTGAATATCACTTCATATTCCCAATATTCCCACTATTCAACGAGATAATGACATATGATGGTATGGGTAGTATCGAGTAGCAGCCATATTTTTTTTCACCTTGATGTGGGGTACTCGTAGTGAGGTTTGACTACAGAAGTGATCTGGGAGTCATACACCCCACATAGTTTCATGATATAGTTTTGATGCCTCCATTTGATGAACCTAATGTTTTATTTGAAGTTGAATCATGATATCCAAACTTTTGTCCCCAAACACATCTAGTACATGTTAATGCAAAAAAGACATAAAATGGTGGAACATGCTACCACTGACCAATGTTGCATATGGTATTACCCATCATTACAGAAAAATATTAGAGATCCCATACCCATGGGAGATGTAGATATTTTAAACCACCCATTATAATGATTTAAATGATCGAAAATTGTGGTGTTCAGGTTGATTGGTAGTTTCAAAACATCGTGGAGGAAGATTCGATATAGGGATAAGTGTTATTGCAATTTTAGAGTTGGTAGTTTATATACTGGAATAGGTGGTTGTAGAATGGAATGGAGAAGAATTATCCTTGATGGACCCTGTTAAAAAGATGTGGAAGGAAGGTAAACCCTATGGGGATGTCTATAGGGTCTATTTAAAAGGTCTATGAAAATAACTATGCTACCATATATCTGTAACGACCCTTTTTTTCACCATGGATGGTAGAGATTTGGGATCTTAGGACATATAGAAATCCTCAAGGTGATGTGGAAACGTGTCAAAAGATAAATTATTATCCATTCTCTATTTATACATTCCCAATAAGTATTCCATGTTCTTTGAGCCATGGAGGTGCAGTATATAATGGTGGTATATGATTTTCCCACTCTCAAATCCTTTTATGTTCACTGACCTAATAGGTTAGGGTAATACTATGAATTCTCCCTCCCTACATCTCTAAAATGATATGTTAGTTTCATGAAAGTCTCTGTAAAAGGGGTCATAGGAGTATTGGGGAATCGATTTCTAATAGGATTATCCCATGGAGGGAGATCGTATTGTCGTTGAGGTAAACTCCATGGTCACATTCCATTAGATATTACCAAACCCCTTGGATTTATTCTTACATTCCCGGGATCATGTGAAGTGATTTTCAATAATTGATAATCGGTATGTTTTTGATGAACCATGGATATATGGAGAGGGAGTCCATTACATGATGTGGTAGTATTGGGGCCTCAAATTGATGTTGCGGGAACATGTGGCCAACCATCTTCTATTGAAGTGTCAGTGACTAAGGTGATAACAAAATGGGGAATTCCTTTGTCAGGGGGACTACCAGTGAACCTCGATAACATTATAAATAAGATATAATTTTAATTTAATTCTTATTATCTTTTCAACATTTCCTTACAGGATTTTCTATTCTAAATATGACCAACTCATTAATAAATAGTAGATCATGTTATGTTTTGTGCTCATCCACTGGCTCTAAAGGTAACTACTACAGATGATTCCCTTATAGAGGAGGTGGTAATTTCAATAGTAACTAATGTGATTGAAGGTTATTTGATGAATGTGAATATCTGCAAAGTTTTATTAGTGAAGGCTACTAGAGATGAGGCTTCAATGAGGATGGATGAAACCGTTCCACAAACTGAGGTTATTGTGGTGGCTGGGTTGGTCACATATACCTCGTTGGTTTCATGGGTTGTATATAAAGATCCTAATATAGATGAGGGGTTGAATGGATCTATTTCCAATGAAAATAGATTTAATCCCATCGGAGGTCATGCTTATAGATAATCTATCCAACGACATCACAATGGTCTTCCCATTTTATTATCCTACACTTCCTGAGGACATTGAGGATTCAAGGACCGATACCGCAAAGTATTACTGAGTCATTTTTGGCATGGAATGGATGTAAATGATGAATTTCATCACCCACACCCAAATTATTCATCTACTGAACTGGGTAAGATCTCTCCATCATTGTCTAGCTAGCATATGGACCACAATGGTCGACCCTAACAACCACTACACACTTTCTCGGTATTTTCCAGTTGAGTGGGTATGTTGAAAGTGACATAATTTTCATATCTTATGTGAAAAATATAGATGATTGAACCATGGTGACTCATATAGTTGAGGATGATATTTTCTATTAAGAATGGAAGGAATGTTATCAATCTTCCTTAATCACCATTCAATCTGATATCATCATCCATTTGGGGACCCAATATGTGGAAGCCGATGATAAGAAAAATTATGTTGAATTTATGGTTGTTGAATGTTTGAATGGGTAGGATCTGACATGGATATGGGATGAAGAGGTATTTCCAATATCCAAGGAATGGGTGGATCATCTAGAGGAGTGGTAGTAGACCCTGGAGGCTTCTAAATAATTTTTGGTTGATCATGGAAACTTGATCACTATGGTCGAACCATAGGGGAATTATATTGTATCCAAAAATAAATTTGAGGATCCAATATGAAAATTAAATTACCAATGTTTAGTTTATTTATTTTAAATTCCTTATGTGTATGTAGATGTTTAATTTTCTATATTTGTTAATTACACACTACAATCACATTAATGAGGATACCATCTATCAATCCTTAAGACCATGTAAGACATTCTCGGTTTCATGAACAAAGGAAGACCATGTGATTAGTCATCTATATTAGAGTTTCCAGAAAAGTCTAAACCCTCAATGTATTAATTTGTTGATTTACTATCAGGAGTCTGCTGTTTGAGAGATTCTATGGAAGTGAATGGGGATAATTGAAAAGTCAATTTATTTTTCAATGGGCACTTGTTCCTGAACATGGAAACTCTTTGGGTGTTGAATTAATCCCAAACAAAGAAAAATGAGAAGCACAAATATATATTCCTTTGATTTGGATCATAATGTTGTGTAGTGAAAATGGAGGATAACTGGTTACCATGTTCAAATAAAATTCCTTATTGTGTTTCTATTTATGGATCCAGGTAAATGAGTCTTGACTACTAACCATGATTGAAACATGGAACCTATCTCTAAATACCTTAAAATGTATTTTGGGGTGTGTGCCCCAGATGATTGGTGATCTAGTGTGGAATGGAACATTCCAGTTATGGTGGACATATTTAGATGTGTAGGAGTATGGTGATCCATGTCAATTAAGTCACAAATCAGGGAGATTAAGGGATGTAATTTTTGAATGGAGATCAACACTCTATGAATTATGACATTGTCGATTCAATCACATTGGGTAGGTGTTTTGGTCTTGAAAAGAGACAGAATTTTCATCCATGTGGAGCATCATATCAAATGTTGAGATATGATTGAAAAATATAAATGATGATTTATATTACTAAAACCTAAGAGGGAAAGATTATTCCTAGGATAATTCCTAATAAACCTTACATTTTAATGTCATGCATTGAGGATGATTGACAAACAGTTTTGCATCACGGACTAAGGAAGAATATCATACAGTATATATTCATCTGATTGGGATGATGAGTGGTATAGATTAACGTATTTTGACTAAGAAATTGATATAATTCCTTAAGATCATAGATTTTTGACAATGGGATCTTATTTTTATTTCATAGAGTATGGAAAATGCGTAATATATGTGAAAACAATCTATGAGAAAAGCGTCATAAAATATATGGTTATGGTGTCTGGATATTTTGGTGTGTATCCCAGGAGGATACATCTAGTTTTGATGAGTAAAAAATAAACATTAATTGAGGGACAATAAGTCTTGACGTTGAAAAAAACATTATTTTGGAGGTTCACTTTATTTTTAATATCATGATGATTGGTCATGGGATACTAGTTTATGTTCGAAGAGGCCAAACTAAAAGGGTAAATAATATAAAAGTAGTGTTAATGTAATGGGAGGTGATGTGATATGAATTTGTGGCTAAGGAGTTCTAACAACACATGAAACTTTCCTAGAATTATTTGAAGATAGTATAGAGTCATCTGATTTGTACAAGAGATCCATGATTATGGTGGTAGAGTTCAGAAAAATTTAAAATATTTTATGATAATAATTCTTTGACTAAGTGTTTTGTGCATCAACCAAATCTACATGACATTAATTAAAGGTTATAGAATAAAAATGGAAGATCCTAGGGGGGCACACAATGTTTCACAAAACAACTCTAAGTCAAATTGAACAATGTTTGTGTTTTTGATGCGTGAATTAGTAGGGTAACCATGCACATCAAATTTTCATTTTTGAAAAATTCATCCCAAATCCAAAAAACATGTGTGATATATGCATGATCATTAGAAACAAGGAGTGGTATGGAGTTCCCACCATTTTTTGGGGAGATCATAACAATTTGAAAAATTGATCGACAAATATTAAAAGGAAGATCATTACTTTGGAGACCTAAAAAAGCTGAAGGGGAATGATGGATGGGTTGGGAAAAATCCTTGACCATGTTTATGACATAGTTTCTATTTCTAAATTTTCCTGGGGTGGGGGATAGAAGTCATAATTAACCATTTATTGACTATATAACAAGTTAGATACTATTTATTACTAAATATTATTCAATTATTGACCCTAGGATGTTGGGTGAGCCTATATGGAATGGGAATAATGTCGTTAGGGAAATTGTTCTAATCAATAGGATTATGACTATACAAATTGGAGAATGGGAGAATTGTGGACCAGGAAATATTGAATTTCATATAAAGTATATTGGTTTCCCTGATAGATATTCAACCATAAAATCAAATATGTAAGATGAAATTGCGGGTTGTCCAGAATCAGACCAGGACTAGAGGGGAATGATTTAAAAATGAGCCAATTATTGGGTTTGTCCTAGGATGAGATACTCTGGCATCACTATATAACCCATTAAGATGGGAATCAAGTGACATGTAGTTCTTGGATGTAGTGTGGTAGGAGACCAATGTTAGAAGAGTGACATTATATATGGAAGTGATTTCAAATTATCTCATATTAGGAGGCTTCCTAGTTTTACATGGGGTAAAAAGTTTTTTTCCATCCCATAACTTTCTTATGATGAATATTTATTTTATATAGGGAAATTATTTATTGGGAATCCCAAATATATCACATGAGGAATCCCAGATTAAGTAGTGTAAAATGAAAATTTAATATCATGAACTTAGGACATTGCACTTTGTAGTTTAATTCCATATAACTCAGATTATGGAAGCATCCAGTTTAAGGTCATTGAGCTTTAACCAGTTGGGAAATTTTTTATTTTATGGTCACATAGATTTATTTAATGGGGGAACGAGTTCCCTAAGGGGGGTTGTGTGGCATTAAAAAGTTAAAAATTGTTTTGAAAGCAGGGACATTGAGATCTTATACCATAAAAATATCAACATATCATACCCATGGATAACAACATAGTGATGTGGGTGGAAAGAACCATATAACGAGTTGATAAAGGCAGATGATCCATGGATTATAAATAAAGGATTCAATATATATCTCATGAGGATGGGAATAAATCCACACATAGTTTTGGATTATAGTGCAGATAGATATTGACACTGATAGGGGTCTCTCCTATCAAATGACTATACTAAGTCATCTAATATTGGGACATGAGGTAACAAAATATTATATAGTGTAAGAACATTTATTAATATCATAGGCTGAGGAATTTGGTGGGCCTTACATATTGAGCCTCCCATTCTTTTCTATCTTTATATCAAGTCTAGAGGGAATCTTTTCCCAATAAAGTTTAAAGGAATATAATTAGAGATTATATCTAATAGGAGGACCATGAGAGTATTTTGGGGTCATTTAACCATGGTTAATGGGTGTTATCATGGTTAATTTGAAGCAAATCTTGTTGGAAAATGTTTTAGGTGTCACTACATTTCCCATGGAAATTGTAATCAATCCAGACATAGTTCTAGAAAATTATGCGGGAAATGTCATTAAAAACACCAAGGGTGATGAAAACCATGTGAATGTGTGGAGAATTCATATATTTTAGGGACATAATTCTTGGACCATTGTTGAGAATTATGTGGATGTTTTTCTGATTCTAAAAGAGTAAAAACCCAACATGAAAGGAGCCATGGAGTCCTTATATGACATGAAAATATCCTAATGAAAAATTTTCATAGATTTGGTTCATTAGTATTAAACAATATATATTATTATATTGTCATGATTCTTGGACTACACCTCTTAGATTAAATTCATAGATCTTGGACGAAGAAAAATGGGATTTTTAATTCTTGGGTATTTGTGTTGAATGAAAGAGGTACAACCTGTTTTGAATGGAGGGAATGTTGGCCCACATTCCATATTAATACATCTATGAAAATAGAACATTGTTTTTGTTCAAAACTCCCAGATTAGGGGAACAAGGAAAATAACTTGAAATCATGATTACTAGATTGGGATGATGTTTGTATCAAGGATATATATTTGTATCAGAAGAGAAAAAACCAAATGATAATGGAGGGTATGCGAACCCACATATGGTATAAATAAATTGAGACTAATAGCACATAGTTTAGGGTCATAATTCATGGACCGTAAATGGGGACAAGGGGATGAAGTGTTGGTAAATTTTTTTATAGGCCTAGAGACATATGCTCTGGGTGTTACTACATATCCCATTATAATGTTAATCAAGACATATATGATTCAATAAAGTGATTTGGAGAAGACTGGAACCAGTTGTAGGGGAAATCCTATTATATAACGAAACATATGCCTCCATCAATTTTCATGGTCAATACCATTGTAATAATATAGGATAGTTATATAGTTTAACCTCATGATCTTAGGATAATTTTTTGATTCATCTCATTTTATAAGAGGAATCATTCATTCGTTGAATAGAGTATGGTAGTGTTTAAACATCATGTCTTGGGAACCTTTTTTGGATTAATATCAAATTCATCATATGAAAAAACATTGTTTTATAAGGGGTAATAATTTTTATCATTCTATAATAATCATATGACGATTTGGCACTAGTGCAGAAATCATTTTTTACATCACCATTTTTTACGTCGGTTATATATAACCGACGTAACAATGCGGCGAGTAGATTTTTCACGTCGGTTATTTTAATAACCGACGTTAAAAATCACGCCTGTTGGGTTTTTACGTCGGTTATTTGATAACCGACGTAAAAACCAATGCGCGGGGGGTTTTTTACGTCGGTTATTTGATAACTGACGTAAAAAATGCGTCGATGTCGGGTTTTTTACGTCGGTTATTTAGAAACCGACGTAAAAAACCAAAGCCCCGGGGGGTTTTTTACGTCGGTTTCCAAATAACCGACGTAAAAAAACCCGATATCTACGTGTTTTTTACATCGGTTATAAAATAACCGACGTAAAAAAGCAAAGGGCGGGAGCCTTTTTACGTCGGTTTTAGGATAACCGACGTAAAAAAGCTAAAAAATAGTTTATAACGTTGGTTATATAATAACCGACGTTATAAAGCATTTAAAAAAATTAAAGCCCGTGTTCTGTCATTTACGATTTTTTCGATTGACAGTCGCCGGCTCGTCTCTCTCTCGCGCGGTAAACCGTAATCGGCTCGTCGATCGCCTGCATTACACTCATTTTGGCTTCATTATTTATCTTCTTCACTGCTCTCGGATCTATCATCTCAACTCACGACATTCAAGTAAGCCTTCCACGAATTTATTTCGTTCGTTTTTGTTTCGATTCTTGATGTGCTTTTCGTTGGTTTTTGAATCTCGTGGAATTTTTTTTATTGCAAATGGTTATTATGTTCATTCAACTCGCAACATTCAACTCAAAAATGATTATTAAAACATTTTGGATTAGCTTCAGCAAAATCTGAAAAATAATGGGTGGTACTGTAACGTTCCATTCTTCCAGCAACATTATTATTTCCTACTTAGCTGGAATGTGTCTTTCTGGATGAAGATTGGTAGTACTTATTTTCTTAAAATAATATTTTCAATATGATTGTCCAGAAAATTATTTTCATGAATGAAATTGGACCAGGTACAATCGGTAATACCTATCCTTAAAATTTCATTCAACATTCTTACATCATAATATTTTTTCAAAAAATTATGTTTTTTAGAACTCCTAGATTAGAAAACCATCATCTGTTTTCATCTGCATTCATAAAAATATCAATTCATACCTATTACAATCAAATATTTCATTCTGGACTCATGGTGAGTCTGATAATACATTTCTTCTTTCAGTCATCTCCAATGTGTTATGTGATGTTCCTGGTATGAAATATTATAATAAATTATAGGAAAGCTGATTAACATATCCCAATATGAGGTGAATGAAACTATATTTTCCCTTGACATATGTTATGACTTAGATGATTATGTTTGTGTCACACTCTTATGTTATTCCACATACCAATGTTGTGATCTTGTGAATAAGGTTTTTTAAATCACGTTCCCACCATCATATAAATCATGTCTTATGTTATGCTAAAATTGTTATACTTGGACTCAGGTTTTATGATCTATGATTATATAGAACTGTTTCACTTATCTTTTTGATCATGTGCTTTGTGTATGCTATTATACCCCCATGGATATCTTTTTATGAGATTAGATATTATATTTATATATATCATGTTTACCCACAATGAGTATCATAAATCAAAATTTTTATTATTTTCATTCCCTAAGTTATAAAAATAAGTATTTTGTAGGATGATTCAAAAATTTAATCTGTGAGATGAGTTGATTTATGTGTGAAACCCAGGCCAAACACATATGTATTTTTTTATTGGTATTACATATATATAGTTCGACATATACTTTTTTTTACATTACCATGATATTAACATTACTTTTTCTAAAGAAATATTAATGTCCTTAGATTATATATCGGATCAAAAGGATATAGTAATTCTAATATATAATTAGAATGATCAGATAATATGACAATATTATTAAACATAAAACAAATGGTCTATATTCATATTTTTAACATGACACTTACGATGTATAGATATTTGGTGTTGGGTACTTATGAAAACTACTACTACTTTCAAGATTTGTTTTATATTTTAAATTGTTTTACATTCAAATTATGATTTTTTTCATATAAAGATGTTTTGTCTTATCTTAAAAATATATATTTTTTGTTGATATTTGTTATAGGTAATAATGAGTCGAAGTTGGATTATGGCACATCGAATGAGAAATGAATTTGAGGAAGGTGTTGATGCCTTTTTGGAATTTGCAAAACGAAATGTTCCAAGTAGTGACATTTTTTTCTGTCCATGCCTGAAATGTTTGAATATGAAGAAGTTGAAAAGTAGAGAGATAAAAGATCATCTGATATGTCATGGTTTTAATCCGAGTTACAGCCCTTGGATTTGGCATGGTGAAACTGGACGGAATGTCACTGATGATGATGATTCTCAAGATGGTAACTCTGATGGAATTGAAGAAATGATTCGCGATATTGTAGAAAAACAAATTGAGATAGAACCGACAGTTGCACGTCTATATGGTGATGCTGAAAAACCATTATATCCCGGTTGTACAGATTTTACGGTTCTGTCGGCGGTGTTAAGATTGATTAACCTAAAGGAGAAGCATGGATGGAGTGACATAAGTTTTACAGAGCTGCTACAATTGATGAAAGACATTCTTCCAAAAGATAACGATCTTCCAGATTCACATTACAAAGCCAAGAAAATATTATGCCCGATGAAATTGGGATACAAGAAAATACATGCCTGTCCGAATGACTGCATTATATATAGGAAGGAATATGAATTTCTGTCAGAGTGTCCAAAATGTGGGACATCACGGTATAAGGAGAAAGAAAAATCACAGGGTGATGTAGAGATTACAAAGCTCCCTTCAAAGGTATTTTGGTATCTTCCTATAATTAATCATTTCAAACGTTTATTTGCTAATTCACATGATGAAAAAAGGTTAAGATGGCATGCTGAAGAGTGGGTATGTGATGGAAAAATACTTCATCCAACTGATTGTCCACAATGGAAGAAAATTGATGCGCAGTATTCTACATTTGGAAATGAAATAAGAAATCTCAGACTAGGGTTGTGCACAGATGGAATGAATCTATACCGAACACTCAGTAGCACACATAGTTCATGGCCTGTTTTATTGGTAATTTACAACCTCTCTCCTGAAGTTTGTATGAAGCCCAAATATGTCATGTTGAGTACAATGATCTCTGGTCCAAAGAAACCCGGTAATGATATTGATGTTTACTTGTCACCGTTGATTGATGATTTGAAACTGTTATGGGCTGATGGTATTAGGGTGTATGATTCTTATAAAATGGAATATTTTCAACTGCATGCAGTGCTTCTGTTCACTATAAATGACTTCCCAGCGTATGGAAATTTGTCTGGATACAGTGTTAAAGGGCATAAGTCATGTCCAATTTGCGAACAACAGACGTCCTATTGTCAATTGCATCATGGGAGGAAAACAGTGTACATGGGTCATCGAAAGTTTTTGCCTATGGAACACCCTTATAGAAGACTAAAAAAGGCATTTAATGGCTCACAAGAATTTGATACTGCTCCAAAACCATTATCCCATGATCTGTATTTTGAGAGGGTGAAAAACCTTGACGTGACATTGGGAAAGACACAGAAATCTGGTAATGATAGACATATTTGGAAGAAAAGGTCAATATTTTTTGAGCTACCATATTGGAGGTATCATGAAGTTAAACATAATATTGATGTCATGCACGTGGAGAAGAATATTTGTGATTCTTTGATTGGAACATTGTTAGACATTAAAGGAAAGACTAAAGATGGGTTGAATGCAAGATTAGACTTAATATCAATGGGAATACGTTTGGAGTTAGCTCCCACTCCTAAAGGAAGACGAACATTTCTTCCCCCGGCTTGTCATACATTATCGAAGAGGGAGAAAATTAGCTTCTGTCAGTGTCTTCATGATACCAAAGTGCCTCAAGGTTATTCTTCTAATGTAAAAAATTTTGTCTCAATGAAGGACTTGAAGTTGATAGGTATGAAATCACATGATTGTCACGTCATGATGCAACAAATTCTACCAGTTGCATTGAGTGGAATATTGCCCATTCGTGTCAGAAAGACTATAATGAAGTTGTGTTATTTTTTCAATTCAATTTGTAACAAGGCGATTGATGTGAATGATTTGAACATTTTGGAAAAGGATGCAATTTTAATACTTTGTCAATTGGAAATGTATTTTCCTCCAACTTTTTTTGATATAATGGTGCATTTAATGATTCATCTGGTTCGAGAAATAAAGCTTTGTGGACCTGTATATCTTCGTTGGATGTATCCTTTTGAAAGGTATATGAAAATTTTAAAGGGGTATGTTAAAAATCTATATCGACCTGAAGCCTCCATTATTGAAAAGTATATTTCTGAGGAGGTAGCAAAGTTTTGTACGAGCTACTTGGCTACGGCGCAACACATAGGTTTGCCTCCATCTCGCCATGAACGAGTTAATAATGAGGGAAAGGGGATTCGCGGCTTGAAAGTCAAATCATTGTCAGCTGAACAGATGAAGAAGTTAGAATCATACATCTTGAAGAACATAGCTGATGCTCAACCATATATCACATTGCACATTAATGAGTTGAAACAATGTCATACAAAGAAGAAAGAAATGTGGATTTTGAATGAGCACAACAAAACTTTTTTTTCATGGATTAAAAAGACATTGCTTGGTAGATCAGATGTATCAGAGACATTAAAATGGATAGTGGGTGGTCCATGTTTAAATGTGATAACATGGTCGGGTTATGACATTAATGGTTATACATTTCATACAAAAGCTCAGGACAATAGAAGTGTAGTTCAGAATAGTGGTGTATTGGTGTTTGCAGAAGCAATGCATTTTTCGAGTGCTAAGGACAAAAACCCAATTTCTGCATCAAATGCATATTATGGAGTGATTGAAGACATATGGGAGGTTGATTAATTTAAAATTAAAGTTCCCGTTTTTAATTGTAAATGGTTTAACGGTAACAACAGTGTCAGACACGATGAATTTGGAATGACACTTGTTAATCTGAATAGATTGGAAGACACAGCTGATTCTTTTATAATGGAAACACATGCAAAACAAATTTTTTATGTAGTAGATCAATCAGATATGCAGTGGGCTGTTGTTTTACAAGGGAAAAAACAATATGTTGGTGAGGATGAACTTGATGAATATGCTGATTTATGTGAGATCCCTACTTCAATGGAAATATTAACAGAACATAATGACGATCATGTTGAAGACATAGTTTGTGCCATAAGGAACGATCACGACGAAGGAATTTGGGAAAACAATCCATCTGTACATTCCTAAAATTACTGGTAACATATGTTTATTTCTTGTTTACATTTATTTTTTCCATAAATGTTAGATATTTTAAGTTTTTTATTTATTAAAACATGTTTTAAATAAAAATAAGTATATTTATGAGTCTACCGGCCAACCGGTGGATTCCCACCGGCCAGCCGGTGGTCTCTGGCAGAAGCATTGCTTTCTGCCAGAGCCACCGGTCAGCCGGTGTTAGTGCACCAGCCAGCCGGTATGGGCACCGACCAACCGGTTCTTGCCCACCGGCCAGCCGGAGGCCCCAGACAGTAGGCTTGCCCACAGCCTGGTGACACCGGCCAACCGGTGGATGACCACCAGCCAGCCGGTGGTCTCTGGCAGAAGCATTGCTTTCTGCCAGAGCCACCGGCCAGCCGGTGTTAACGCACCGGCCAACCGGTATGGGCACCGGCCAACCGGTTCTTGCCCACCGGCCAGCCGGAGGCCCCAGGCAGTAGGCTTGCCCACTGCCTAGTGACACCGGCCAACCGGTGGATGACCACCGGCCAGCCGGTATGGGCACCGGCCAACCGGTTCTTGCCCACCGGCCAGCCGGAGGACCCAGGTTTACCATTTTTACCATTTTTTACCATCTTGACCATCTTGACCATCTTGACCATCTTTTACATCTTTACCATTGTTTAACATGCTTACCATATTACCAATGTTTACTATTATGTAACCTAGTACACTTTTCTATTTTCTTATTACAGTAGTATTAAAATATTTGAATTTGTATATTTGTGAACTGACATTTGTTTTTTTTATTTGAAGGATAATGACAGATCGTTCAGATGATCAACCACATGATTATGGGGAGGAGCATTTTGCTGGTCATACCTCTGGGGATGAACATTCACATGCTCCTATTACGACAAAGAGTTCAAAGGTTGGTAAACGTGGTTGCACACGTTTACCAAAATTATCACTTGCCCGTACGCAGGATCAGAGGATAGTAGTTGAGTTTGATGATGATGATATTCCTAGAGGTCCGAATGCCAAAGATTTTAAGAGTTTTGTTGCAACTCAGGCTGAGACCAAAGTAAGCATTCTGTATGATGATTGGAGAGGTGTGGATAAAGCGATTATCTCTCAGTTGTGGGAGACGATTTTGGTAAGATCTTTTGTCATTGTTTGAGCATTATTTTAATGTTTTTGGTATATAATATGTTTATCCTCTTTATCAGATGACATTTGATAATCCTGACACTGGAGGAGTCAGGAAGAAATACTTATCGTTGGCTGCCAGGAGATGGAGGGATTTCAAATCAACCCTCACATCTGATTTCATTTATGGTCATAGGAGTCATGACAATCCATGTCGTATATATCCTTTTATAGATGAAGACACATGGAGACAGTTTTTTGAAAGTAGAAAAAAAGAGTCATTTCTGGTAAGGGCAATGTAAAATTTTATATACTTTCTTATATAAATGATTTTATTAATGTTTTGTTAATGATTTCTTATTCTTAAATTACAGCAAACAAGGAAAGCTCATCAGGAGATCCAATCTAAAAATGTATACCCTCATAGTTTATCTCGGGGAGGGTATACATTATTGGAAGAAAAAATGATAGCGGAAAAATTTCAACAACTAAGAGCTGAGTCTTCAATCTCTGGAGAGGTGGCCCCTCCATCCCCTCCATCTAGACATGAAAAATGGAAGAGAGCTCGGAAGGGAAAAAAAGGGCAATATCTTTCGGAAGAATTGAGAATCGTAGCTGAGAGGATTGTAAGATATCTATTTAATTTATTTAAGTTAACTTTTTTATTCATATAAGTTTCAATCATTACAGAAATGTTCAATTAATTAATACAGGACTCTCTTGAGGAGAAAATTTCAGAGGGGACATTTAGAGCTACTGGGAGGGAAGATATTTTATTTGCAGCATTGGGAAGGCCCGAACATCCTGGTCGTGTAAGAGGATATCTGACAGGTGTATCGGTAAGAAAAGTGTTTCCACGTTCTTCAACTTCTAACATTGAGGGGGTTTATAAAAAAAATAGAATCCTTGGAGGCTGAAGTTCAAAATATTAATGCGACAATGGAAGACAAGATTAGATATTTGGTGCAGTCTATGTTTGCAGAAATGCAAAGACAATTTCAGACTGTAGCTCCCACTCCTCCACCTCCCCCTGCAGACCCCATTATTTATCCTCCACCTCCGCCAGTAGGTCCCACTCCCCCACCTCAGCCTGTGGACCCCATTCTTTATCCTACGCCTCCGCCGCAGCTTCCTACATATTTCGAGTTGTATGTTGATGATTCTCAACATCATATAGTAGCATACGGGTTGGTATATTGTATAGGAGATACAGTTCATCATCAACAATTAGAGGTAGAGAATCAGAGGGTCACTGTACAGGATATTATAGATAGATCAGCTAGGGTACCAATACCTACAGATGAGGTGGCGACAGTTGGACAGAGTATCGGCCATTTTTTAGTTTGGCCATCCAGACTTCTTCGACTCATTACCATAGAGGTATGAATCTTATATATTTTATTTTATTTTTTTATTAATGTTGTTTTATCATTTGAAAACTACTATAATTCTCAATTTTTTTTTCACAGGAATACTTCAAAGGTATAGAAATATTGTATAGACAACAACAAAGACAACAGGCTATGAGATCAGATACAGATTCCAGTGGTCATGGTAGATTGTCAAGATATTCACATTTTTTGTTGGGTTTTTATGAGTTTCCAATGGAATCTCATGTTTGTGGACGTGAAATAAGTGTGGGGATTACAAAATCTGATATCATGGAGCTTGTTACTGGAGATAAGTTGGGCATCAACGTGGTGAATTTTTTTTCCATGTAGGTCTTAACACCTTTTCCCTGCGTTATATTTATTAAAAATGTATACTTACATATGTTTTGTATTAGGTATCTTTATAAAATTTGTGAGAGGAATGAACTGACAGAAGTATATGGATTCATGGACCTGCAATTGATTTCCCCTGTAGCATGTGCATTGACTGAGGAACAAAGAATGGTTTATATTGCTGAAAGATTTGAAAAGAATATAACCCAACAATGTTGGATGATGCCTTTTTTTGAGAGGTATGAAACACATTTCTCTCAAAGAGTTAATTATCTTTTAACATAAAAAACCACTAACATTAAATTTCCTTTTATCAGTAATCATAGGATGTTAGGGATTTTTTGCCCAAGGGAGAAAGCTCTTTATTGGATATTCTCTGTTCATGGTGATGTGTGGGAAAGTTTTAAGAATATATTGGAAAAGTAAGTTTCAATTTCTCAATAGTTTTATATATTATAATGAATTTTAAATTTACCTCATTCGTATTATTTTCTAACAGTGCATGGGTCTACTTTCGAAAAAACACAAAGAAAAGAAATGCAAAGATCAAATATGTAAATGCGAAGGTAAATTTCCATTTAAAATTTGTACTTTTTGATTTATTACATAAAAATAATATATTGAATTTACACTCATTCAAAACAGAATTGTCATGAACAACAAGGCCTCATCGAATGCGGATATTATATGTTAAGATTTATGTATGAAATAATAACAACTGGGACAGTTGTGAATTTTGACCTGGTACGATTTCCTCTTAAACTTTGCCATAATATTTCAATTTGATTTATTCATTATACATGTTAACTATATTCTTTTTCATTTGTAGCTTTTTGATGACCCTCAACCCTATACTGCTGAAGACATCAAACACGTACAAGTGGAGTGGTCAAATTATTTTACAGGTTTGATTGAATTTTAGTTGTTTGTAATGTAAAATGTAATTTTGAATATTGTCGTTTTAATTGTGTATTTGGTAGTTGTTTAGGTTTGATTTAGTTTTTTTTGAAGTTGACAGTGTAAGTTTTGAATGTTATATAACTGATTGTTTAATTTTTCTCTACTTCTTGTTTTGGTCTACTTTTGATGGTTCTTCTGGTATGGATTTGGGTCTGTGGGGGAGGGGTTCCAAGGGTGTGGGGGTGTGTTCAGTGGGGTTGGGGGTGTCCAGCGGTCTGGGAGGGCTGTCCGGTGGGGTGGGGGTACAGTCCTGGGGGGTGGCAGGGATGTCCAGGGGTGTGGGAATCCGGTCCAGGGCTGTGGGAGTGCTGTCCAGGGGTGGGGGGGGGGTGTCCATGGGTGTGGTGGGGGCTGTCAAGTGGGGTGAGGGGATGAGGAGGTGTTGTTCAGGCGGGTGGGGGGTTGTCGAGGGGTGTTTGGGGGTGTCCGGGGGTCGGGGGGCAGTCCAGGAGTGTGGTGGGGGCTCCAATGGGGTGGGGGAGGGTTGTCCAAGGGGTATACATGAGGGTGGGCGCTCCAATGGGGTGGGGGAGGGCTGTCCAGGGGGTATACATGAGGGTGAGGGCTCCAACGGGGTGGGGGAGGGCTGTCCATGGGGTATAAATGAGGGTGGATGCTGTCTAGTGGGTATGTTTTATATGTTATCTATGTACATGCTTAATTTCGATGTACTTCTGTTTTTGTGGTACGATTTCTTGATTTGTTTTCTGGTTGATTCTGGTGGAGAGAAGATCACTGCATTCTGTTTAAAAAAAAATTGGGTTTATCACGTCGGTTATTTAATAACCGACATGTTAAAATTCCTGGAAAATAGTTTATCACGTCGGTTATTTAATAACCGATGTGATAAAAGGCTTGCAGAATGGTTTATCACGTCGGTTATTTAATAACCGACGTGATAAAAGGCCTGGAGAATGGTTTATCACATCGGTTATTTAATAACCGACGTGATAAAGTTCCGGGAGAATGGTTTAGCACGTCGGTTATTGAATAACCGACGTGATAAACCGCCTCCCTCTGGTTTATCACGGCGGTTATACAATAACCGACGTGATAAACCCCCCTCCCCCGGTTTTTCACGTCGGTTTTATATGAACCGACGTGATAAACCACGCTCAGCCCGGTTTATCACGTCAGTTCTTATCGAATGGACGTGATAAACCGCCCTCACCCCCAGTTTATCACGTCGGTTCTAAAATAACCGACGTGATAAACATCGCGATTTTATGTTTTTGACGTCGGTTTTTAAATAACCGACGTCAAAAACCTTATTTATAACGTCTCACGTATTAACGTTGGCTATAAACCGACGTAAAAAATTAAAAATAACCAACGTAAAAAACGTTTTCTGCACTAGTGTGGGATTCTATATGGGGTAATATTGTATTTTAATATCATGAACTAGGGACATTAGGCTTGGTTCATACCATACATATCATATTAAGCATCTTAGTTTTATATGGGATATGTTTATTTGAAAATACCATTCATATCATATACATAATATTGGTTTTATTTAGGGTAAGATAATAATTTACCATCTTATGTTGGGGATGTAATGTTTTGATGATTAATGTCATAAAACTCATACTATGGTTGATTCTTGATTATGGTCATAGAGTATAGACTATAGGAGATATAAACAATTTTTGTTTATAATACATGGACCATGACTCCATGTTAAAGGTCATATAGTTTTAACCAATGGTAAATAGTTTACGGTTTTATTTTCTAGACCCCCATATGGCTATTAGTTTATGATTGTAGAGAACAGATCCATTAAAAACTATTTAAGTTCATATCTCATAAACCAATTGAAAGAAACTTTTGGAATTATTTCCAAGGATAATTTCATAAAGATTAAGGTCATATTTCCTAGACCATGGTGACCCTCATGAAAATTATTACATGGTAAACTTTGTAGTTGTGGGTGGTGTGATATGATCTCTATCTATGTTGATCATAGAGTACGATGTATTGGAATAGACAATATAGAAAATTTAATATCATTTATATTTGGTCATTATCATTGGTGTATGTTTCCATAGTATCATTGACATTCTGAGATCCATTACGATTTCATATTGGAAGAAGGATGGACGAAAAACCTTTTTTTGAGCAGTCTTTTAATCCTATTTTGATAATTCTCCATGTTGTGCTAGGATTGATGCATGTTTTACTTAATGGATTCCAACTCAGTTAGATGAACTTCTTCTATTCATTCTAAATTATACTAGACCTAAACAACTATTCAGAGTGATGGAAAATTAACTTCAATGTGTTAAACCACCTCATTTCCATACACTATCATGTATAGGGTCATCCATTTGAATTATATTCTGATTTGAGAAGAGAAAATTTGGAAGATTTTTGTTCCAAATAATTAGTTACTGACCACTATATTCTACAGTCAATTTGAGAGGGTATTTTTGAACACTTAAATATTAAAATTTTTCTATTCATGGTAATGAGAAATAAGATTTTATTAGAATTTGTACTTGGCGTACACCTTCATGAACAAGGAATCCCAGAGGTTAGTGCCTTTTTTGTGAGAATACTGTGAGGAACTCTAAATCAATGGATAATATGGTATCTCATGAACTTGGTCATAAATAAATTTGTGACTTCTTTGAGGGGAATATATTCTTCCCATTTTGTGGAGATGTTAGTCATGGTCAAGATGAATCTTCACTATCGAGCGATCACTAGGGGGTATTTTCCCAAAAAATCGAGTCCACGTACTACAAATAACCTAAAATATATTGACATGTGGATATGATTTTGTTTTTGTTGAAAAAAAATTGTTATATAAAACATGAATCCTTTTATACAACTAAATATTTATATGGACTATTATGGGTCAGAATTCAAACCTCTAAATATAGTGACAGAGTATCAATATCGCTTGATGGGTGCCATAAGACATGACATGGGATTCATTCAAAATCGTATGGATCTCATATACCTGGACGAAGTAGAGTACAATTCCTAAAAACCCTCATATATAGAGGGTTTTATATATATTAGGACCACTATGGAGGGTGAACGTCACTGTACGTCTATAGATTCTCTCTCACTTGGCCCGGTCTGGTGAGAGAGTGCCATTATGGAGATACTTGGTGAAGGGAGTTGTGTAATTCAGAGATTTCACAATTGTAGGGGGGCTAGTAGGACCATAAATAGAAGTATTAGAGAAATACTGATTTACCTTTTGGTTTCAATCATTTTATTTTGTGGGGGAAATGAACCTATGATGTCCATGTGAATGACCATTTCATCCTATTCAATCTCTAAGGGGGATGTATCTTGGATTTCAAAAGCATCAGCTCAACCATTTTGCAACCAAGGAAAATTATTCCCCTAAAGATGATATTGGAATTGGTCCATTAGTTGATGGTTTAATTCCCTAATATGCACCATATCTATAATTATGGTCATTTATTTTACCCAAATATACTTGATAACAAATGTGGAGTCTCCCTAAACTTGTAAAATGGATAAATCAATCTCAACATCCAACTCAAGACCAAAAATTACTGCTTGATAATCCAAATAATTATTGATTAATCCTTCTAAAAATTGGAATGACTATAAAAATATAACCTATAAAGGACTGATAATAATGGTCCCCAAGACCACTCTACATAGTGTAGGGTCATTGTACCTTTTACTAGTTGGGTTTAGGGAGGCTCCGTTGAAATGAATCATCCAAAATTTCATAGCATGATCCACATAATGAATAGTTTTATTTAAGATATCAATATCTAGGAGATATTATTTAGGGGATGGTTTTGCATCCATAATGCCTAATGTCTTTCCTATTGATGGTCTTATTTGGGACCAACATGAAATAAAACTGTTGGAGGATCACATCCAAATATACTAATCACCTGATCAGAATGGGAAAATTAACAATATAATTTAGTGTATCTACAAAGTTCATTAGTTGAATCTAATGATTCTAAAAATAATGTCACTAAATATACACCACAAAACCATGTGTGAAGAAAATCTTCTTTATGGGTGAGTATCTAGAAATTGTGTTTATAAGAATGTGGCTGAGATTGTATTTGTTGGTTATTTTACCTTCATTGTTTTTCATGGGAAAAAAGGAATCCAATGAAGCATTATAGGTTGTCCATGTAAAAGGAAAAAATCTTTCTTGAAATGGGTGGAATCAAAACTACATTCTATTGAAGGTATTTGTTGATATCCTCATAGAATATATAACACTCTTTATCAAATGGTTAAATGGTTCCCTTCTTCATGAGCTACAATATTGGATCAAAAATTCATGTCATATTTTCAATAAAACGAGAGATATAGGATAAGATAGCTTTGATAACCTTCATTTCATCTGGGTTGTTTTGGAGAGTAACGTGGTTTGTGGCCTTAATATTCTCTATGTAAATTTTGATGCCTCTATATCGTATGGTAAAGAAGATAAATTTTATAGAGGATACACCAAATTCACACTTCAAGGTGTTCATCATTAATCATTGAGAATAGAGGAAGCCAAACTCCTTCTCAATGTCCTTAAGATTGGAAGGGAACTGGTTGGATTATACCACCAATTATTCAATGTAGAATTAAACCAATGTCTTGAGAATTTTATTGAGGATGTGGTTCATATGATGATGATAAGTGGATCGGAAATATTTCAAGATGAAGGAATCAAAAATAGAATAATTTCCCTTGGGGAACCCTTATGGTTGTGTAATACTCATTCATAGGGGCCATATACATCTGATTATACCAATAATATCCAAACATGAAGTAGAGATCTTAGAGACAAGTTATAGAATTGGTAAACATATCTTCACTAGAAATGGAATACCGTCCTTCCGAAAATTTTGGTTGATTTTATATAAATTGATATATACATGGAAGTACCCATTATGTTCCATCATTGGGACAATAATTTCAAGCCAACTAGGTTACTGCAATTTCCCGATGAAGTTGCGTCGCTAATATTCATATCTTAATCCTCGACCATAACACTGTGGTAGGTTTGAATCTACCTCGGTGGCTTCATGAACTTGAGATGAATCACTGGGAGGCCAAGACGATGAACAAAAACATGAAGGTCCATCCCTAGAATCTCATTTTAGCTCGAGGAAAAATATCAATGAGCTATTTTAGGAATCATGTGTACAAATACATTTCCTCTGGAGTAATGGTTGAACTGATCAGTATCATCCTTAGATCTACCATAGTTATAATGTTCAAAAATATAAACTCATAAATGGTTGTAAATACACCTCCTTATAATATAAGATTTATTCCTTCAAAATTCACATCAATTCATGAGATAGGGGAATCAGAGGGAGGAGGTATCTCTTCTATGATAGCCTGTCTAGGGGAAGCATTGGTGTCTATTCTAGTAGATACTGAATCCACAACATGGGGTTCTCATTCCTTGAAGACCGTGGTGATATAAGGTGTTGATAAAATTACATTCGGTATTTGGCTATGATGATACACTTAATATCAATAAAAAAAGATAAGATCATTCCTTCATCATTTCAACCCTACATAGTACTACATGTGAAAAAATAATGTATTGGTGGAATTGGTTAGAACCTCTTAGCACATCACAAGAGTTAGGTCCTCCATTATCACCCTGGCCCATCAGGTGTAGGATTAAAATGTAATATTTGGGTGCTCATTTTTATTAGAGACATCAAAACCCTTTTTTAGTTAAAATGAAACAACCTTGGAGTTTAGGTGTTTTTGGGATCTTATTGATTAATTGGTAGACTGAATAAATCATTCAATCCCACCCATGGAATGGTTGTAGTGGCCACTTGATCATTTTGGGAATTGATTTACCAAACCCCACCGTCAAAATCTACTTCTCTTCCATTTTTTAGTGGCTGAAAACTATATAAGAATCCTCATAAGAGTTTAATGGGGATGGATCACCATAAATTATCCCAACTAAACCACTAAGGAGTATTTGATGAACTTTTTTTATGAATATGGGACTAATTCATCAAAAATAGTTTCAGGTTATTCCTAGCATAGAATTTTATGATGTATCCTATGATACTCCCCTGAATTCAGTTGATGATAACATGGCACTAAAATTGGTCAAGAACTAAATCATTCCCCATGGTTCTACTCACTCTAATTACACCCTCAGTTTAGTCATGTTGGAGGGGTTAATATCATCATCATTCACACCATGCTTATGGAATATCCCGACCCAGATGAGGTTTATCCCAGATCTACTATCCACTAGGTAGTGGATGAACTCCATGCTGTTGATCTAGAATGTGTTTTATAGTGGGTGAATATACCCCTTAACGATGAAATTATTTCCTAACATATAAAATAATATTTTTTCTTGATATTAATCTTTTTTAGCTTCATTTGTTTGTAGGCCTCAGTGACAACTACTTCAGTTTCAAATTAGAGTGGTCTTTTCAAAAATTCTCCAAGTTACTCATGTATTTCCATTATAATACAGAGAGTCTAGAGGATAAAAATACATAAGAATATATTAGTGAGGTGTTCCATCAAATCAAATTTCTATTATAGTGGAATATATTTCCCACATAGGTTCATTACATGGCACAAAGTGTACCGGATGCAGTTCGATGAACCACTAAGGTTTATCTAGTGTTGGGAAATTTCTGCTACTGACTTCTTGGTCTTCCTTGTAAAATATATTGATGAATATCAGTCAAATGAGGTTGGGATATTTCATGGAACAACTGATCATGGTGTGGTAATGAATAAAATTCATGGTAAACTAACACTGAAGGCTATGGATATGTACATAATTGTGTGGATTGAGTAACATATGCCTACAATGATTTGAACAAGGCCTACCACGTGGTCTCAACACTGTGAATGGCATAGTCTGCCAGAGCAATCTAATGACTTGTATTTCCTCTTCCTTTCCTTTTATGAAGTCATATAGAGGTACCTAAGGGTTTAGAATTGTTTTCTACATGATCTGTGTGATGAATTAGTCTACTATATTGATTGAATTCACAACGGTGTACTCTTTCTCATTCTCTATTGAATATTATAGGGTTGAACGGACCTTGGGTGAATCTCTTAAATAGGGGGAATGAAATTTCTCTGGGTGTGAGATATTACCAGCACAATTGAGGAACTCTGATTCCCTTTCTCCAATAGTTTTCTTATCTAATACATGTACGAATATGATTTATATGACGTGGAATTGATCAGAGGAGTTGTGGAAACCACAAGAGGAGTCAGATTTCACAATAGTGAATGGATAATAGTGTTAGAATAAATTATTACCTGGTGACCTAACTAGTCATTTTATTTATGTGTCTTGTGGCTTATAACTATCTTATATTCTCCTGACTCTTAACTATTACTCTCAGGGTTAGTGGAGATAGGTGTCCCATGTGATGGAAGGTCACCCAAAATGACTAAGCTATAATCCACTAGTTCTTAGCGCAATTCATTGAACATGAATAATTCCTTCATGGGGTTTCTTAAGAACCTATAGTGTGGGAAATGATTGGGATGGCCAGTGAGGTGGGATTCATGGGGTATCATGCAACCTATCTGTTTTATAATTCCCTTCTTAGGAGAATAGATGCAGTACCCACAGTCCTATGAAACCCTAAATGAGTAGGTATTATTTATTCTATTTGGTAAAGTCTTTTGAGGGTCTTGGAATTGATGGGGGTTTATTCCATGTTTTCACATCGAAGTGTTTGATTTTTGGGAGGTTGCACTTTCTTTTTCTATTATGGAAGGGTTTATAGGTTTTTGGTATTTACTCGGTAAGGCTCTTTTGGAAATGGGAAAAACAATTTTTGTCTCTCAAAAAACACTATGTTCCTAGTAGAATACATCTATAATTTCACCAGACTTATTGTGGGAGTGGGAAGTGGTATTTTGCATGATTTTTTTCTACTTAGTTGTAATTATTTACTCAGATAGAGAGGCTATTTAAAAAATTTTAGGATTTCACCAGGGTAGTTCAAAGTGATGATAAAGGGGACCATCTAATTCCTGATATTCTCTACCCACATAATGAATAATTTCTCTCATTATAGTGGATAATCATGTAAATATATACGGCCCTTCTATCAGGAGATGAAGTTGGAAACTCCCCCATCTGACCTCTTATTGGACATGAAGTGGGTGGTGATGCTCATCTTTTGTGTGGTAGAGAAAAATTGAAAAATGAACTATTTTTTAAGATCCTACCAAATTACAATGGACCCTATGTGTAGTTGACTATACCAGATTACCAAAAGACCTTCTAGAGTCTGAAAAAAAAATCATAGGATCTTGGAAACTTCTTACTATTCAAGAGTCCCTAACTATAATTCACACAATCAGGAAAAGTGGGACAGATTATGTAGTGACATAACCATTCTATTAAATAGTGCGGACTGATGGTTACCAATATCTATGGGTTCTTTAACACTATCCACCCATGATGGGTATTCGATTCCATTTAGAGAAATTTCCATATTCCTAGTTTTTTGGGCCTTGTGGTGAGTAGTAGGAAAAACTATCATGTCATCATTTTGGGGATCTATGAATGAAAAAACCATTTATTGGATCATTGACATGAGGGGTGAATGACCCTAATCTTGAGGTGTAGAATCACAATACTTGTGTGGGGATGGTTACCCATTCAATAGTCGATCTTTATATCCCATAGCTTCTTCCTTAACTGGATGCATGGGACCACTGAGTTCAAACATAAGATTCCTTCCAATGATGATTTGACTCCCCACGAGGGGATATATTGGATCTCATATTGATTTATTTTTATGTGGGTGTTACATAACAATGAGATCATTAGTAATAATTTTGTATTCCTTTATATTCTGGGGAATGGTGGCTACCATAGTTTTTCTCCCTACATTCATCACCACATCAAATGGTTCATGCGGTTCTAAATTTCAATTTTCTTCTTCCACGTACCAATTGATTGGTAGAAACATATACTTTGGGGGAATTGTGAGGATTAATTCTTATCCCTAATGGTGTGTGTGGACACATACTAGATGTTCTTCCAGGTACTACATCTCGCCTTGAAAAATTCATCCATACTTTGCCCTATGTCGAAATCCCTTTTCTAATGAATTTATTTTGGTTTTTTATGACTATATTTTCAATGATCATTGGAAGATGGGAACATTCATCATTTATGGATAGGTAACACTAGAATTTCATATTTTTGTCACAAGATAGGGTAAATATGAATGGCATCAGACAATCCCAATACAATTATTTGTAGATGTGGAGAAAAATCATCCATGCCCCAACAAAACACTAATAGGATCATAAGATTGGTTTTATGGGGAGTCTGAAAGTATCCATATGGCTTGGGTTGATGATCCACCAAGAGATATTTGATATCGATATTTCTGTACTACAAGTTGATGGCATCAATGTTCTCTTGGTTCTCTGAGTAGGTCATTTGATGGCCATAGTGGTAGAGTTACATCACCCAAAATATCATAAAGGAAAACAAAGTATGGTTCTTTGTAATGGATTCTAAGAATGATTATTTATAAATATATAGGTATCCAAAACAAAAATAACAAATGATTGGTGTCCAGAACTTCCCACATACCCTCTTTCTCATATTAATGTTCCTTCACTTGGGCTCTCAAATCCCTTATCATCATAGACTAATATATGGGTGGTGAAACCTATGTCAATATACATTAAATCTACTCCAGTGGAAGAGGAAACTCCAAAAGGGTCATATATCCTCTTTATAATGGGGAGTCAATTAGAGGTGGATACATCGTTAGGATCAGGCCCATATAAGATAAGATGTTCACTACTACGTCATTCGATAGAGAGGAAGAATATATTTTTGGCTCAGGGGAGTGGAAACTATCATAAAAAAGTTTCATCCAAAACCAAAAAATTTCTCCAACTTATTTTGTTGTGGTAGAGAGGAGAAATCCAATGGGTGACAGAGCTGGTTGCACTATGATCCCCAGGAAGGTGGATAAAACCTCTTCCACATGAATGTACTAGTGGAGGGATCTTGTAATCCTATGTACATTGTCTTCAAGGGTTGTCATAAAATTAAATTTGAGATTATATCATAGAGTCTAGTATCCATGGTGAATATTCTCTCATTGATTCATCCATTTACAGGGGAATCAGAGAGGTCAATAGGGACATGATTCTTCATAGGGTTCTTCCTTTAATGGAGAGTGTGTTCCCTTATATGCATAGATTGGTCTTTGGAGTTGGATACATCATTACAATGGGGAGGACCTCTACTCTTGTTGGTGGCAGGGTGAGGATAATATTCTCTTACATTTTCTATGGATTGGGGATGAACCCAACTTCAAATGGTGGAACAAGGGGATGAAATCCTTGTTGATTGGTGATGGTTGAATGTGGAAGAAGTTGGTTCTAGTAGTATATGGAATGGGGAGGACAATTAAATTATTTATTGGAACATAGTAAGGATTATGTGCTGGTTGGTGGTAATATGGTTAGTACATCTTTTTTGATTTATGGAATAGAGAAGATGACCATTACATTGTACATAACTAGAATCTGATGTCCTATAACGCCTATCGGTGGTGCTGGAAACTAAAAAGGTCAACCCCACCTATCGATGAGAAGTATGGGGTGTTGATACCATTTAGGAAAATTTTTATTATTTTTAATCTATGCTAGGGATATGGAGGGATATGCATGTTGTAGAAGGCCCCATAGGAGTGGTAGAATTATTCCCTTTATAAGAAATTTTCTATGTCTTACACCAACATTGGTACATTGTTTTTGGACAAGGCCATGTAGATCAAGGATGAAATTAACCCATTTGTTACACTATTGTAATACTTGGTTTTGGAACTGATGTGGTATAATAGGATTACTCTTCGGCAGCTCCCAAATAGTAGCAACTGGAGGCACAACTCGAACATCCCCTACATTATTAGTTTTGGTAAGCAAGCTGTGATAGCTCTTTCAGGAGAGACTCAAAGAGCATAATATTATTGGAACGTAGGTTGTTCCTCCCTATGAAACCCTAGAGGGTGGTGGTTCCATTGAAGCATTTAAGCCTCGAGGTCTTAGCGATCCATATCCCCAATATAAATTTCCCCTTCTATCTCCTACATGTGAATGATTGTGTTAGTATCCATCCTCTGGATGATCTCATAGGGTGATATGGGTAGTGGGTACCTAGGAACTATAGGCATGGTTGAAATTGTGCTAACGGTGTAACCTTGCTAGATTTTCACATTAATTCTCTACATATCCTAAAACCTTTTGGTGCTCATTTACTGTATTCCTATATGGAATGTGGATTCATCCATTAGTATATGTACAGAGAAAGAAATTCATAATTCCCTAACATCATACTTTCATCCTGAAGCAAGGATGGAACCATAGTAATGATGTCTCAGATTGATGATTCCCAATGTTAACTACCCTACATCGCATGTGTGGTTCAGGGTAGGACCACAATTGTTTATTGGATAATGGACCAAAAAATCATTATAGAGTGACCTGAAAATCCATCAGTTCCCAAAAAACTACTACACTCTACAATAGGGGAGAATATATTCATGTCAGGTTCCCCAATTCTATTTAGATGCATTATCTGGAGCAACAACACGTCAAACACACTATCAGTTTCCTCACATTAACACATTCCAAATGCAACCTTCTTCCATTACCTTCATCATTGATGTCTACATCAAGATTTAAATGGTATGATGGGATTTCATTTCCTCCTTACATGAATTCCTTGTTGGAGATAATTTCCTATTTTTGGTCTCCCTCATAGATTAATTCTTGTTTTTGAAAATCATTCCTGATGTCATCTCTAGGTGGGAACTATTTAAATAAAATGACTCATTTAATTATGTGGAAGAATCATTCGATTAGGGAAGGTATTAATATTGTGAATATTAGGCATGTTTGGATTTTGGGTATGTTGGGAACCGGAAAATCCTTCCTCTTTGGAGTCCATCTCATGTGTATGGCATATTAAGTACATAACTAAAGTCATTATTTGTCGATCACAAGGTAATTGACATCAAGGGAGTACGTCTTCCGAGGATTTTTACCTCATGAATTCCATGTCCACTTCATGGGGTATGAATTAGGGACCAGTGAGTGAGTTTAAAATCTTTTAGAGATTGGATCATTTTTAATGTCATGTGGGTATATATGGATGGTTCAGTGTGTCCATAGTGGGGAAGATTTGACACTTTGGTGCGGAATTGTGTCCCCCATGGGGGATAATTTCTCACTATGGAGATGGAATACTTCCACCCAAAGGGGATAATTTAACCCTGGATGAAGTCAGTATTTATCTTTAGGGTTTTTTCCTATGATTCCAATTTATGAGACAAGGATAAATACCGATGTTGTTGGATACAATTGTATAAGATCATGTGACAATACGGGTCCATGATGTTTTACATAATGTGGTAAAAAAGGTTTTTTCATGAAAGGAGATTATATGAGGGATGGTGTGGGGATTACACAATGATGCTATCCAAAATATGAGTCACATTTGATGGTGGGGAAAGATAGTTTATGGATTATGCATATAAATTTCTTGGAATGGTTGTGATATACTATGAATGTGGGGAGAGTGTCATACCATGATGAACATAAATGGGGATTTATTTGTTTATCTCACAGAGTTCAAGGTGTGGGATTATCCATTGACATTTAGACATAGATAATCATATGTTCATCAAAGGTTATTGCTACAGCTTTATGTCTTGTGTTGAGGACGTTGTCGTGTAGTTTAGAATTATGTGATTCAGACGTGGAGTTAGGTTGTTTTACATCATTCTACTTAGATGTAGATGAGGAATATACCTAGAGGGTGACCTAGTTCATGGAATGAATATATTATTAATATGGAATCCCCACCAATATAGGTTCTTGGTTTTCCATGATGAAGCTACATCTATGGAATATGTGACCACTACTCACGCACCTCTTGGAAGGACATCGAGTTTGAACTACCATAGAGGATTGGTAATAAAAATACATGTTTTTTGGGTAATAATTGGTAGGATTTATGGGGTTTAAGGTATATATGATTATGAAAATTAGGTAATATGAAGTCTCAATACACACATGGAGGAAATTGGGTAGACACTAGAGTTCGTGGTACAGGTTGCACATGCATTTGGGTTATGGGGAACTATTAATAGATTGTTATGAGGGACTAAGGATATTAACATTAATGAAAGGGTATTAGTTTAATTGATAAACCATGTAGAGGCATAGATGACTAATTTCGTGAAGGATATCTTTTCATAATTCTTTTGAACATTGTGATGGCCATGGGTTTTTTGTTTTTAAGGGTTTCACAAAAGAGTATCCTTCATCAAATAGGGTGACCCATACTCGGGGTAAATTATTGGTTCGTGTGGGGTTGGTTTCATGAAATATTGTTTTATCGCCTAACCAATAGTTCCTTAGAGGGTTTCATTTTGATGTGAATGCCCTAAATATTTGATAATGACAACACCACTACAATTTAAATTATTTAAAATCCATTATAGGTGGATTTTCTAAAGATGGATTCCATTGGAGGCCCATCACTTCTTTCATTCATGGATCTCCTGAGTATCGTGAGTTAAATGTTTTACTAATAATCAAAATGTTCACATAACATTAAATTCATACATAAGGGGTATCAAAAGGCCCGAAGTTGTAGATTTACTTTTTTCTTGAATGATGGATCATTTTCAAAATCGTTATGAGCTTTGTGAGTAGACTGGTCTCTAGGAAACCATGTTATTATTCATGAAGGCTATCATAAAATATTCACATGGTTCGAGACGTTTAAAAAGGGGGATCCATGAGACTAGACAGACGTTGGGAAAAGGATTCCATCAACCCTTCGTGTGGCATGGGACTTCAATAAATGGGGATCCATGAGTCCTTGCTCACATTTCGTAGAGGTTATCCTCAAACATATGATTTCCAATACATTCAAGATCTATATTTATTCGTGAAGAATGGATATTCATGAATCTAGAACCCTAAGTGTTTTAGGCTATTTTTTCAAGTATTGGATATTAATTGGTTGGTCCTACCTCATCCTCTATCATGATGCGTCTCTCGGGGCCCGTTTCGTGACAAACCCATGCCTGCGTTCCATATGCCAGGGGTTGGTGACTAGCACCAAAAGGCATATTCCCTAAAAACCATAAAGTAAATGTCTTTTAACCTGAAAACACACGCAACCAAGCACACAACAAGATACAAACACAACTAAATTGTATGGTAAAAAGAGCGTGTACAATAAAAAAAGAGTCCAGTATACTAGCCCAATTGGAAAGTACCAGGAAACTGATAAGTACAAATAAACTGGAACATATCTTATGAACTCCGACCAAAGACTCTACCTGAGGGGTGGGTATAGCTCTTGAACGGTCATCTATGTGGTACACCTTGTCTAGGGGGGAACCATCTTGGATAAATGTGAGTTGGTGTTTTTGGAATTTCAGTCATGCTATAATATTGAGGTAGATCTAAATTGGGAGAGACTATACAAAGTAGTGGGGTCCTCATAGTTCCATGCCTATAAATAAATGGAAATCATGATATATATATATTGAGTAGGTGGTAACCTATGAGAAATTCATCCACCTTCACTATGTGGATGTCGGAATTAGTATGAGGGATCTTTACCATATATTTGGGATCTCAATTCAAGGAGTAATGTACTATGAATTCATCCCGATAAAGAATGTCTGGGAGAACCTGGTGTTACAATCATCCATAAAATGAGTATATCTATAATTATTGAAAGGGATGGATAACCAAAATATTGGGATGTGGGACATAATTTTCAAGTAGTGGTTCATGTAATTTTTAGATGAACCAGATGATAGGCTACCTGGGAGGCTACATTCATACAATGAGGTATTACAATGAGGTATAGAGCACTCATACAGGAGGATTATGGGTACAAGTCAGGGGAAACAATGGGGATATTGTCTGAATCATAATGCTCCTATGGCCAAGCTAGAATGGTTTACTACATTAATATTTTACGGATATATGCTCTCAATGAGGATGCACACATCTGGATGAAGTTGAGCACCATCATCCTGGATGTGATGTTGGTGATGGGGAATCACATTAACTTGGCACCCACTATATCGGTGAATCTATACAAGTTATCATTCACATAATTTATGAGAATACACCTATCCTTATTTATGGGGCCTTCCACATTCACTATGGTTTGGTCTCCACATATATGGGCCGATACATATATCTTAATCGTATCTCTTATACCAGCACAAACTTCTAGACATATATCCAGAGAATATCCTAGAGTTTCCCAATAAACTTGAGTTTTGTGGAATCACAAGAAAGGATTGGGTTTGAAGATTAGTTTATATTCCCTATATTCACACTATTCAATGGGATAATGACTTATGATGGTATGGGTAGTATTGAGTAGCAGCCATATTTTTTGGCCTCTTGAAGTGGGGTACTTGTAGTGTGGTTCGACTACAAAAGTGATCTGTGAGTCGTACACCCCACATAGATTCATGATACAGTTCTGATGCTTCTATTGGATAAACCTGTGGTTTTATTTGAAGTTGAATCATAAGTTCCATCCTTTGGTCCCCAAACACATATAGTACATGTTAATGTAAAAGGACATAAAATGGGGCAACCTGCTACCACTGACCACTGTAGCATATGGTCTTACACATCATAATAGAAAAATATTAGAGAGCCCATACCCATGTGAGATGTATAGATTTTAAACCACCCTATATAATTTTGGAAAAGACCCCAAATTTTGGTGTTGAGGTTGATTGGTAGTTGCAAAACATCGTGGTGGTAGATTAGATATAGGGATAAGTGTTATTGGAATTGTAGAGTTGGAAGTTTCTATCCTTGAATAGGTGGGTGTCGAATGGAAGGGAGAAGAATCATCGATGATATACCTTGTTAAAAATATGTGGGATGAAGGTAAACCCTATGGGGATGTCTATAGAGTCTATTTTCAAGGTCTATGAAAATGATTGTGCTACCAGATATCTGTAACGACCCTATATTTCACCATGAATGCAAGAGATGGGTGATAATAAGACATATCAAAACCCTCCATGTGATGTGAAAATAGGTCAAAAGATAAATTGTTATCCAATCTCTATTTAGACATTCCCAAGATGTATTCAATTTTCCTTTAGCCAAGGAGGTGCAGTATATAATGGTGGTATATGATTTTTCCCACTCTTATATCCTTTTATGTCCACTGAACTACCAGGTTAAGGTACTACTATGAATTCTATCTCCCCAGATCTCTCAAATGATATGTTAGAATCATTCATGTCTATGTAATTGGGGTAATAGGAGTATTGGAGAATCTATTTATACTAGGATTATCCCATGGAGGGAGATCATATTATAATTGAGGTAAACTCCATGATCACATTTCGTTAGATACTTCCAAACCCCTTGGATTTTTCTTAAATTATCATGATCTTGTGATAGTATTTTCATGAATTTAGAATGGGTATGATTTTGATGAACCATGGATATATATAGAGGGAGTCCCATCATAATATGTGGTAGAAATGGGGCCTCAAATTGATGTTGTGGGAACAGGCGGCCATCCATCTTCTATTTAAGTGCCTGCGACTAAGGTGATTACAACATGTGGAATTCCATTGTCAGGGGGACTACCTGTGAACCTCAATAACATTATAAATAAGATATATTTTTAATTTAATTCTTATAAACTTTTCAACCTTTTTGTAGAGGCTTTTATATTTTAATATGACCAACTCATTCATAAATTGTAGTTCATGTTATGTTTTTGGCTCATCCACTGGCACCAATGTTAACTACTAAATATGAATCCTCTAAAGAGGAGGTTTTAATTTCACTAGTAACTAATGTGATTGAAGGTTCATTGATGAATGTGAATATCTATAATGTTCTATTAGCGAAGGCTACTATAGATGAGGCTTCAATGAGGATGGATGAGACTATGCCACTAACCGAGGTTATTGAGGAGGATGGGTTGGTCACATCTACCTCGTTGGTGTCATGGGTTGTATGTTGGGATCCTAATATAGATGAGGGGGTTGAATGGATCTGTTTCCTATTAAAATGGATTTAATACCACTAGATTTCATGATTAAAGATGATCTTTCCAATTACATCGCATTGGTCTTCCCTTTGTATTATCCTACACTTCCTAGGGACAATGAGGATTTGAGGAAAAATACCGAAAAGGACAACATAGACATTTTTGGCATGGAATGGATGTAAATGATGAATTTCATCACCCACACCCAAATGATTCATCAACTAAACGGGGTAAGATCCATCCATCATTGTCTATCTAGCCAATGGACCACCGTGGTGGACTCTAATAGCCACTACAAACTTTCGCAGAATTTTCCAGTTGAATGGGTATATACCAAGTGACATAATTTTGATATCTTATCTAAAAAATATAGGTCATGGAACCATGGTGACTCATGTAGTTGAGAATGAAATTTTCTATTATGAATGGAAGGAATGTTATCAAGATTCTATAATCACCATTCAATTTGATATCATCATCCATTTGGGGACCCAATATGTTGAAGTTGAGGCTATGAAAAATGAGGTAGAATTTATGGTTGTAGATGGTTTGAATGAGTAGGATCAGACATGGATATGGGATGAAAATGTATTTACAATATCCAAGGAATGGGTGGCTGATCAAGAGGAGTGGAGGTGGACCCTAGAGGCTTCTAAATAGTGGTTGGTTGATCATGGAAACTTGATCACTAGGGTCTAACCATAGGGGAATTCTATTGTATCAAAAAATAAATTAGAGGATCCAATATGAAAATTAAATTACTAATATTTAGTTTATTTATTTTGAATTACTTATGTGTTTGGAGATGTTTAATTTTCTATATTTTTTAATTACACACTAAAATCACATTAATGAGGATACCATCTATCAATCCTAAAAACCATGTGATACATTCTCGGTTTCATGGACAAAGGAAGGCCATGTGATTAGTCATCTATATGAGAGTTTCCAAAAAAGGCCAAACCCTCAATGTCTTAATTTTTTGATTGACTATTAGGAGTCTCCTATTTGATAGAATCTATGGAAGTGATGGGGATCATAGAAAAGACATTTTATTTTTCAATGTGCACTTGTTCATGAACACGGAAGCTCTTTGGGTGATGAATTAATCCAAAAAAAAAGGAATGAGAAGCATGAATCTATATTCCTATTATTTGGATCATAATGTTGTGGATTAACAATGGTGGATAACTTTTTACCATGTTCAAATAAAAATCATTACTGTTTTTCTATGTATGGATCCAGGAAAACGAGTCTTCAATTCTATCCATGATTGAAACATGGAACCTCTCTCTAAATACCTAAAAATGTATTTTCGGGTGTGTGCCCCCGATGATAGGTGATCTGGTGTGGAATGGAACAATGCAGTTAAGGATGACATATTTAGATGTGTATGAGGATGGGGATCCGTGTCAAGTGAGACTCAAATAAGGGAGATTAAGGGATGTAATTTTTGAATGGAGATCAACACTCTAAGAATTATGACATTGTGGATTCAAGCACATTGGGTAGGTGTATTGGTCTAGAAAAGAGATAGAATTTTCATCCATGTGTAGAATCATATCAAATATTGAGAGATGATTGAAAAACATAAATGATGATTTATATGACCATAACCTAATAGGGAAAGATTATTCTTAGATAATTCCTAATAAACCTTACAATTTAATGTCATGCATTGAGGATGATTGACAAACAGTTTTACATCACACACTGAGTAAAAATATCATAAAGTATATATTCATCTTATTGGGATGATGAGTGGTATTAATTAATGTATTTTTACTAGGAAATTGATATCATACCTTAAAAACATAGAGTTTTCACAATGGGCTCCTATATTAAATTCATAGAGTATGGAAAATGCGTAATATATGTGAAAAAAATCTCTGAGTAAAATTTCACACAATATAAAGTTATGGTGTCTGGATATTTTGGTGTGTATCCCAGGAAGATACATCTAGTTTTTTTGAGTAAAAAATAAACATGAATTGAGGGACAATAAGTCCGGATTTTGAACAAAACATTTTTTTGGAGATTTACATAATTTTTAATATCATGATGATTGGTCATGGGATACTAGTATATGTTCAATGAGGCCAAAATAGTAAGGTAAATATTATAAAAGTAGTATTAATGTCATGGGAGGTGACGTTATCTGAACTGGTGGATAAGGAGGCCTAACAACAAATGAAACATTCCTATAATTATTTGAAGATAGTTTAGAGTCATCTGGTTTGTACAAGAGATCCATGATTATGGTGGTAGAGTTCAAAACAATTTATAATATTTTATGATCATAATGCTTTGACTATGTGTTTTGTGTCTCAACAGAATCTTCACGACATTAATTAATGGTTATAGAATAATAATGGAGGGTCCTATGGGGCACATAATGTTTCACAAAACAACTATAAGTCATATTGAACATATTTTATGGTTTTGATTCTTGAACTAGAAGGTTAATCATGACATCAAATATTCATTGTCTAAAAATTCATCCCAAATCCAAAAATCATGTGTGAGAAATGCATGCTCATTAGAAACAAGGATAGGTATGGAGTTCCCACCATTTTTTGGGGAGATCATTACAATTTGATAAATTGATAGACACATCTTAAATGTGAGATAATTACTTTAGAGACCTATATAATGTTAAAGGGGAATGATGGATGGGTTGGGAAAAACCTTTGACCATGTTTATGACACAGTTTCTATTCCTACATTGTCCTGGGATGGGGGATAAAAAGTCATAATTGACCATTTATTTACTATATAACAAGTTATATATTATTTGTTACTAAATATTATTCAATGCTTGATCCTAGGATGGTGGGTGAGCCTATGTGGAATGGGAATAATGTCATTTGGGATGTTGTTATAATCAAGAGGATTATGACTATACAAATTGGAGAATGGGAGAATTGTGGACATGGTAATATTGAATTTCTTGTAGGGTATATTGGTTTCCCTAAGAGATATTACACCATAAAATCAAATATGCATGATGAAATTGTGGGTAGTCTAGAATGGGACCAGGACTAGAGGAGAATGATTTCAAAATGATCCAATTATAGGGTTGGTCCAAGGATGAGATACTCTGGTATCACATTGTAACCCATTAATATTGGAATCAAGTGACATGTAGTTATTGGTTGCAGTGTGGTAGGAGACCAATGTCAGAAGAGTGACATTTTCCATGGAAGACATTCCAAATCATCCCATATTATGAGTATTACTAGTTATACATGGGGTAATATGTTTTTTCATCCCATACCTTTCTTATGAAGAATATTTAATTTATATAGGGTAATTTTTTAATGGGAATCCCATATATGTCACATGAGGCATCCCAAATTTAGTATTGTAAAATGAAAATTTAATATCATGAACTGAGGTCATTGCACTTTGCAGTTTAATTCCATACAACTCAAATTATGGTAGCATCATATTTAAGGTCATTGAGCTTTAACCAGTTGGGAAAGTTTTTATTTTATTGTCACATAGCTTTATCCAATGGGGGAACGAGTTCCCTAAGGGGGATTGTGTGGCAAGAAAAAGATAAAAATTGTTTTGAATGCAGGGACATTGAGATCTTATACCATAAAAAGCTCAACAAATCATACCCATGGATAACAACTCATTGATGGGGGTGGAAAGAACCATGTAATGAGATGATGAAGGTGGATGGGCCATGGATGATAAATAAATGATTCAGTATATATCTCAGGAGGATGGGAATAAATCCATACATAGTTTTGTATTGTAGTGAAAATAGAGATTGACACTGATAGGGGTATCTCCTATCAAATGGGGATACGAAGTCATCTAATATTAGGACATGAGGTAACAAAATATTATATTGTTTAAGGACATTGATTAACATCCTATGCTGATGAATTTCGTGGGCCTTACATATTGATCCTCCCATTATTTTCCATCATTATATCTGGTCTAGATGGAATCTTATCCCACTAAATATTAAAGGAATATAATTAGTGCATATATTTAAGAGGATGCCCATGAGAGTATTTTGGGGTCATTTAACCATGGTTAATGGATGGAATCTTGGTTAATTTGAAGCTAATATCTTTTAAAAATATTTTAGGTGTTACTACGTTTCCCATTGAAACTGTGATCAAGCCACAAATAGTTCTATAAAATTACGGGGGCATGCCTTATAAAAAAACACAGATGATGAAAACCATGTGAATGTGAGGATAATTCATATATGTTAGAGACATAATTCTTCGACATTGGATGAGAGTTATGTGGATGTTTTTTTGATTCCAAAAGTGTAAAAACCCAACATGAAAGGAGCCATGGAGTCCTTATAAAACATGAAACGATCCTAATGCAAAATTTTCATATATTTGTTTCATTAGTCTTAGACAATATAAATTATTATAATGTCATGATTCTTGGACTAGGGATCTTAGATTAATGACATAGATCTTGGACCAAGAAAAATGGGATTTTTAATTATTGGGTATTTGTGTTGAATGAAAGAGGTACAACCTATTTTGTGAGGAGGAAATGTTGGCCCACATTCCATATTAATACGTCTATGAAAATGGAACATTGTTTTTGTTCAAAACTCCCTGATTAGGGGACAAGGAAAATACTATAAAATAATGATTACTAGATTGGGGTGATGTTTGTATCAAGGATTTAAATTTGTAACATAAGACAAAAAACCTAAAGATAATGGAGTGTATGTAAGCCCACATACTGTATAAATAAATTTTGACAAATTGCACATAGTTTAGGTTAATAATTCATGGACCATAAATGGGGACAAGGGGATTAAGGGTTGGAATTTTTTTTGTCCTAGAGACATATGCTCTGGGTGTTACTACATATCCCATTATGATGGTAATCAAGACACATATGTTTCAAGAAAGCGGTTTTGTAGAAGACTAGAACCATAAGTATGGGAAATCCTATTATATGAGGAAACAAATGCCTCCAACAATTTTCATTGTTAATACCATTGTAATAATATTGGATAAATTTATATTTTAACCTCATATTCTGAAGATTTTTTTTGATTCATCTCATTTTATAATAGACATCATTCATTCATTGAAAAGGGAATGATTGTGTTTAAACATCATGTGTTGGGAAGCCTGTTTTGATTAATCCCATATTCATCATATGAGGCAACATGGTTTTGTAAGGGGGAATGATTTTTATCATTCTATAATTATCATATGAAGATTCGTGATTCTATATGGGGTAATATTGTAGTTTAATATCTAGAAATAGAGACATTAGGCTTGGTTCTTCTCATACTTATCATATTAAGCAGCTTAGTTTTATATGGGATATGTTTATTTGACAATACCATTCATATCGTATGCATAATATTCGTTTCATTTAGGGTAAGATAATAATTCAACATCTTGTGTTGGGGGTGTAATGTTTGGATGATTAATGTCATAAAACTCTTACTATGGTTGATGCTTGATTATAGTCATAGGGGTAAGACTATAGGAGATGTAAACAATTTTTTTTATAATACATAGACCATGACTCCAAGTTAAATGTCATAGAGTTTTAACCAATGGTTAATTTTTTACGGTTTAATTTTCTAGACCCCCAAGTTGCTATTAGTTTATTATTATAGAGAATGGAACCATTCAAATCTATTTAAGGTCTTATTGCATAATCCAATTGAATTTTATTTTGGTAGTATTACCAAGGATAATTTCATAAATATTAAGGTCATATTTCTTGACCATGGTGATCCTCATGCAAATTATTTCTTGGGAAACTTGGTAATTGTGGGTAGTGTGATATGATCTCTATCTATGTTGATCATAGAGTATGATGTATTAGAATAGACAATATAGAAAATTTAATGGACTTCTTATTTGGTCATTAACTTTGGTGTATGTTTCCATAGTATCATCTGCATTCTGAGATCCGTTATGATTTTAGATTGGAAAAAGGAGTGGTGGAAATCCTTTTTTTAGAAGTCTTTTAATCCTATTTTGATACTTCCCCATGTTGTACAAGGAATGAAGCATGTTTAACTTAAGTGATTCCAACTCATGTAGATGAACTTCTTCTATTCATTCTAGATTATACTATACCTAAAAAAGTATTCCGATTGATGGAAAATTAACTTCAATGGGTTAAACCACCTCATTTCCATACACTATCTAGTATTTTGTCATCCATGTGAGATTTTGATTCATATTCTGATTGGATAAGATAGAATTTGTTATATTTTTGTTCCAAATAATTTTTTATGGACCACTATATTCTACAAGCTATTTGAGAGGGTCTTATTGAACGCCTCAATCTTCAAATTTTTCTATTCATGGTAATGATAAGTACACTTTTATTAGAATTTGTCCGTGGCATACAACTTCATGAAGATGGAATCCCATAGGTTAGTGTCTTTTTGGGGAGAATACTATGTGGAACTCTAAATCAATGGATAATATGGTATCTCATGAACTTAATCATAAATAAATTTTTTTACTTATTTTAGGGGAATATATTCTTCCCATTTTATGAAGACGTTAGTCATGGTAAAGATGAACCTGCACTATCGAGTGATCACTAGGGGGTTTTCCCCCAAAACATGGAGTTCCCATACAACAAATAACCTAAAATATATTGACATTCAGAATTGCTTTGTTTTTTTTGAAAAACAATTGTTATATAAAACATGAATACTTTTATATAACTAGATATTTATATGTACTATTGTGGGCCAGAATTCAGACCTCCAAATCTAGTGACAGAGTATCAATCTCGCTTGATGGTTTCTATATGACCTGACATGGAATTAATTCAAAATTGGATGGATCTCATATACATGGATGAAGAAGAGGATAATTCCTTATAAACCACATATATAGAGGGTTTTATACCTATTAGGACCACTATGGAGGGTGAACTTCACTGCACGTTGATAGATTCTCTATCGCTTGGCCCAGTCTGGTATGACAGTGCCATGATGGAGATACATGATGAAGGGAGTTGTGTAATTCAAATATTTCACTATTGTAGGGGGAATGTAGGACTATAAATAGAAGTATTAGAAAAATACCGATTTTAGTTTTGGTTTCCATCATTTGATGTGGTGGGGAAAATGTCCCTTTGATGTGCACATGAATGACCATGTCAACCTATTCAAGATCTGCATGGGATGTATCTTGGATTTCAAAAAGCACCAACTCAATGATTTTTCAACCAAGGAAAATGATTCACCTAGAGATGATATTAGAATTGGGCCATTACTTGATGGTTTAATTCCCTAATAAGCACCATCTCTATCATTATGGTCATTTATTTGAGCCAAATATACTTGATAACAAATGTGGAGTCTCCCTTAACCTGTAAAATGGGTAAATCAATCTCATGGTCCAACTCAACACCAACAATGAGAGCCTGATAATCCAAATCATTGTTGATTCATCCTTATAAAAATATGAATGACAATGAAAATATGACCTATAGTGGATTGATAAATATAGTCACAAAGGCCACTCTATTGATTGTAGAGTCATTGAGCCTTCTACTAGTTGGGTTCGGGGATGCTCCATTGAAATTTATCTTCCAAAATTGAATAGCATGATCCACATGATGAATAGTTTTATTTAAGATATCAAAATCTAGAAGATATTATTTAGGGGATGGTTTTTCATCGATAATTTCTAAATTTTTTCCTATTAATGGTCTTATTTGGGACCAACCTGAAATAAAATTGTTGGAGGATCACATCCCAGCAAACTAATCAACCCATCAGAATGTGGAAATTGAAAATATAATTTAGTTTGTCCACAAGGTTCGTTAGTTGAATCTAATGATTCTAAAAATAATTTCACTAAGTATACACTACAAAACCACATGTGAGGAAACTCTTCATTATGATTGAGTATCTAGACATTGTGTTTAAAAGAATGTGGCTGAGATTTTATTGGTTGGTTTTTTTACCCTCGTTTCTTTTCTTGGGATAAAAGGAAACCAATGAAGCATTATATGGTGGCCATGTAAAGGGACAAAGCCTTTCTTGAAATGGGTGAAATTAGAACTTGATGCTATAGAAGGTACAACTTGATTTCCTAATAGAAGATATATAACTCTTTATCAAATGGTTAAATGGTTCCCTTCTTCATGGGCTACATGATTGGGATAAAAATTCATGTCATATTTTCAAAAAATTGAGAGATGTATGATAAGATACCTTTGATAACCTTCCTTTCATAGGGGTTGTTTTGGAGAGTAACGTGGTCTGTGGTCTTAATATTCTCTAAGAAAATTTTGATGCCACTATATATTATTATAAAGAAGATAAATTTTCCATATGATTCTCCAAATACACACTTCAAGGTGTTCAACTTTATTCATTGAGAACAGAGGAATCCAAACACCTTCTCAATGTCCTTAAGATTGTCTTATCACTTGTGGGATTATACCACCAATTATTCAATTTAGAATTAATCCAATTTCTTGAGAATTTTATTGATGATACGGTTCATATCACGATGATAAGTGGATCTAAAATATTTCAAGATGAAGGAATACAAAAATAAAAGAGTGACCCTTGGGGAACCCTGAAGGTTGTGTAATACTCATTCATATGGGCCATATAGATCTGATTATACCAATAATATCCCACCATGTAGTAGAGATATTAGAACCATGTTGTAGCATTGAAAAACATATCTGTCCCTATAAGTGAAAAAATATCCTTCATAAAATGGTGGTTGATTTAATAGAAATTGATATATACATGGATGTACCCATTATCTTCCATCTATGGGACAATAATCTCAAGCCAACTGGGTTACTGTAATTTCCTGATGAAGTTGCATAAAAAATCATTATAACTTAATCCTCGACCATAACACTGTGGTAGGTGTGCATCTATATTAGTGGCTTCTTGAACATGAGATGAATCACTGGGATCCCAAGAAGATGAACAAAAACATGAAGTTCCATACCTAAAATCTCATTTTAGCTCAAGGAAAAATATCCCTGAGCTATTTTAGGAAGCCTTTGTACCAATACTTTTCCTCTGGAGTAATGGTTTAACTGATCAGTATCATCCTAATATATACCATATTTCCAAGGATCACAAAGATTAACTCATCAATGGTAGTAAATACACCTTCTTCTAATATAAGATTGATTACTTCAAAATTAACTTCATTTAATGAGATAGGGTAATCAGAGGGAGGAGGTATATCTTCTATACTAGCCAGTCCAGGGGAAGAATTGGTGACTATTTTGGTAGATACTGAATCCTAAACATGGGGTTCTCATTCCTTGAAGACTGTGGTGATATAAGGTGTTGCAAAAATTACATTCGGTCTTTGGATATGATGATACACATAATATCTATCAAAAAGTTAAGATTAATCCTTCATCATTTCTACCCTATATTGTCCTACATGTGACAATATAATGTATTTGTGGAATTGGTGAGAACCTCTTAGTACATCATAAGAGTTAGGTCCTCCATTATCACCCTGGCCCATAAGGTGTAGGAGTACAATGTATTCTTTGGGTGCTCATTTTTATTAGAGACATCGAAACCCTTGTTTTAGAGACAATGAAATGACCATTGAGTTTATGTGTTTTGGGATCTAACTGGCTAATTGTCCAAATGAATAAATCATTCAATCCCACCCAAGGACAGGTTGTAGTGGCCACTTGATCATTTGGGGAATTGATTTACCAAACCCCAGAGTCCAAATCTACTTCTCTTCCATTTTTTAGTGCCTGATATTTATATAATAAGCCTTAGAAGAGTTTAATGGGGATTGATCACCCTAAATTATCCCAACTAAACCACTAAGGGTGTATTTTAGGAACTTGTGTCATGGAGATGGGACTAATTCATGATAAATGTTTTGAAGTTATTCCCAGCATGGAATTATTGGATGTATCCTATGATACTCCCCTGAATTCAGTTCATGATACCATGGCACTAAACTAGGTCAAGAAATAAATCATTACACATGGTTATACTCACTCTAATCACACCCTCAGATTAATCATGTTGGAGGGGTTAATATCATCATTTTTCACTCCATGATTATGGAATATCCCAACCCGGATGAGGTTCATCCCAAATCTACTACCCTATAGGTAGTGTAAGATCTCCATGCCATTGAACTAGAATGTGTTTTATAGTGGGTGAATATACCCATAAATGATGAAATCCTTTCCTAACATAGAAAATGAAATTTTATCATGATGTTACTCTTTTCTAGCTTCATTTGTTTGTAGGCCTCATCGACAACTACATTAGTTTCAAACAAGAGGGGTCTTTTAAAAAATTATTTAAGGTACTCATGTATTTCTATTGATATACAGAGATTACAGAGGATTAAAATACATAATGTTATATTCATGAGGTGTTCCATCAACCCAAATTTCTATTATATAGGAATATGTTTCCCACATAGGGTCATTCAATGGAATTAAGCGTAATAGATGCAGTTCGATGAACCTCTAGGGTTTTTCTAGTGCTGGAAATATTCTGCTACTGACATCATGGGCTTCCTTGTAAAATTTAGTTCTGACTATCAGTCAAATAAGGTTGGGATCTTTCATGACACAACTAATCATGGGGTGGTCATGACTACAATGCATGTTATACCAACATTGAAGGCTATGGATATGAACATAATTGTGTGGATCGAGTGGTCGATGCCTACAATGATTTTCACAAGGCCTACCACTTGGTCTCAACAGTGTGAACGACATAGTCAGCCAGAGAAATCTTATGACTTGTCTTTCCTCTTACTTTCCTTGGATGAATTCAGATAGAGGTAACTTAGGGTTTCACATGGTTCTCTACACCATCAGGTGTGATGAATTTGTCTACAATATTGAATGAATTCACAATGGTGTACTCTTTCTCATCCTCTATTGAATATTATAGGGTTTGAAGGACCCTGGGTGCATCTCCAAAATAGGGGGAATGAAATTTCTATGATTGTGATATATTATCTGCACAAAATAGGAACTCTAATTTCCCTTTTTCAATTAGTGTATGTTCATCTAATACATGTACAAATATGATGTATATTTTGAGGAATTGATCAGAGGAGTTGTGGAAACCACAAGAGGGGTCATATTTCTCAATAGGGAATGGATAATACCATTAGAATGAATTATTACCGGGTCACCTAACAAGTAATTTTATTTATGTGACTTGTGTATTGTAACTTTCTTATATTCTCTTCACTCTTATCTATTACTATCAGGATTTGTGGAGACATGTGTCCCATGTACTGGTACGTTGCCCAAAATGACTAAGCTATGATCCACTAGTTCTTAGAGAAAATCATTGAACATGAAGAATTTCGTTATGGTGTGTCTTAAGATCCTATGGCATGGGAAATGATTGCGATGGTCAGTGAGCTGGGATTCATTGGGTATCATGAACACTATCAGTTTTAGAATTCCCTTTTCAGGGGAACAGATGCAGTACCCACGGTCCTATGAAACCCTAAATGAGTAGCTATTATTTATTCTATTTGTTAATGTCATCTTTGGATCTAGTAATTTATGGGGTTATGCCACATTTTCACATTGATGTGTTTAATTTTGGGGAGGTTTGAAATTATTTTTCTATTATGGTAGGGGATACGGTCTCTTTGGATTTACACAGTAAGGCTCATTTATAAATGGGAACAACAATTGGTGTATCTCAAAAACCTCTATCTTCATGGTGGAAGACATCTATAATTTCACCGGACTTATTGTGGGAGTGGGAAGGGGTATTTGGCATGATTTTTTTATACTTATTGTAAGTATTTACTCAGATATAGAGGCTATTTAGAAAATTATAGGAATTCACCAGGGTAGTTCAAAGTGATTAGGAAGGGGACCATCTCATTCCTGATATTCTATACCCACATCATGAATGATTTTTCTAGGTATAGTTCAAAATCATGTAAATATATGAGGCCCTTCCATCGGGAGATGAAGTTGGAAAATCCCCCCGCAGACCTCTTATTGGACATGAAGTGGTTGGTGATGCTCATCTTATGTGTGGTAGAGAAAAATTGGAAAATGAACTATTTTTAATAATCCTACCAATTTCAGATGGACCTTATAGGTAGTTGACTATACCAGATTACCCCAAGACCTTCTAGAATCTGAAAAAAGCATTGGAGCATGGAAACATTCTACTTTTCTAGAGTCCCCAAAAATAATTCACACCATCAGGAAAATTGGGACTAATGATGTAGTGACAAAACCATTCTATTAAATAGTGTGGAGTGATAGTTACCAATCTCTCGGAGTTCTTTAACACTATCCACCCATGATAGGTATGGCTTTCCATTTAGCTTAATTTCCACCTGTCTAGTTTTTTGGGCCTTGTGGTGAGTAGTAGGAAAAAAATCATGTCATAATTTTGGGGATCTATGAACAAAAATAACATTTATTGGATCATTGACATGTGGAGTGGATGACCATAATATTGAGGTGTATAATTTCCATACTAGGGTAGGGATGGTGACACATTCAATAGTCTATCTATATATCCCATAGCTTCTTTCTTCACTAGATGTACGTGGAAGTCCTGTCATTAAGTACATCGATATTCCATCCCACTTCCACTCTGGACCCTCTAAAAACCACACTAAGCCTGCTAGTTACTGATGCTCCGCCTTCAGTTGCTGACACATGAGGCACCGAGCGACAAACTCTTCAACTGCTTTCATTATTACCGGCCACCAGTGTTGTCGTCAAATATCTAGGTACATCTTCCCCACTCCTAGATGTACCTCTAGACGGAATGTGCGGAACTACCGCAACACTTACTCTTGCAGAAATACTGGTACAATGGTATGTCCTATGAAGAAGATGGTGTGCTCCCCACCTTTAGAAAATCTATAAGGTCACTATCCTATGGATATCTGTGCACTTCGAGCCTCGCAGTCAGTTGCCCCATGCTACACCTCCTTGACTCGCTGAAGAAGTGCGGGAGTGACTGTAAGAGAATGAAGAAATGATTCTCCATCTTGATCCAAAAAGGATATATGCAAAGCATCTATCTGCTCTGTCACCTCACATAGTAGTTGTATACATGATCTCCTGTTGAATTCATCTTCAACAATGTTCCCCTTACTACGATTATGGACTATCTAGAAGTCATAGTTCTGGAGGAACTCTAGAAAACTTTTTTGTCTCAGGTTTACATCCTTCTGAGTGATGATATACCTAAGACACTTGTGATCTGAGTAGACTATAAAACGTTCACCCATTAAGTAATGTTGCCACATATTCAAGGAGAAAACCACTACTGCTAACTCTAGGACATGGGTAGAAATGTTCTGTTAATTTTGTTCCAACTTTTGAGAACCATATGCAATAAATTCTCTCTTCTGTATCCAGACACATCTGAGCTTTTTCCTCGATGTGTCGTATTAGACTACGTACCCAATTCCCTCTATCAGATTCCTCAAGATGGGGGAACTAGTCATCATCTCCCTCAACTCGTGGAAACACCAATGACATTTCTTCGACCACACGAAGGGTTTCCCCTTCTTCATCAACATTGATAAAAGTGAGGCAACTCTGGGGAAATTTGGAACAATCCTCCAGTAGTATCTGGCCAAACCCAGGAAACCCCATACCTCCGTCACACTCCTGGGTGGATCCCAAGAAAGTACTGCTATAATATTTGTTGGATCCATAGGAAATCCATCCTCTAAGAAGACATGTCTCAGGAAGTGAACCTCCCAGATCCAGAACTTGCACTTCGAGTGCTTCGAATAAAACTGGTTCACAAGGAGTGTGTCCAGAACATTCTGCAAATGATAGGCATGCTCCTCCTCGGTAGATGAGTAGATCAGAATGTTGTCGATTAAGAATACTACAATGTGATCACTGTATGGTTAGATGATCCTGTTCATGAGTCCCATGGTCACTACTGGAGCATTGGGCACACCGAATGGAAAAACCAAGAACTCATAGTGGTCATATCGACATATGGAAGTGATATTCTACACATCCTCATATCGTATTCTATGCTAGAGATATCCTGATCTGTGGTCTATCTTTGACAACAACCATTCTCCCTTCAACTGATCAAAGAGGTCAAAATTCCTCAGGAGAGGGTACCTTTTCTTCATGGTAACCTTGTTCAGGAGCCGATAGTCAACACAAAGTCCCAAGCTCCCATCTGCATTCTTGGAGAATAAAATTAGGGCCTCCCATTGAGAAACAGTGGGCCAGATGAATCTCTTCCCTGGAAAGTCCACTAGTTGTACCTTTAGCTCACGAAGCTCTGTGGGAGCCATCCGATATACTAGTATAAATATCGGTGTCGTCCCATGATACAATTCAATGTAAAATTCCACCTCTCTAAGTAGCGGTAGACCCAAAACATCATCATGGAATACATCCACGTACTGGTCCACCATACTAGGATATCTCAGACTGTCCACATCAACCACTCAAATGGTAAGGCTAGCCAACTCATGAGTGATCAGATGCACTCTCCTCTGGGTAAGTCCATCCTATGCTGCAAAGGATCCCTTATCTGTGGTGAAGGTAAAACTAGACCCATCCTCATGGATACACCACACATTTTTCCTAATATATTCTATCTGAGAATGGATTATAGATAACCATCCCATACCCAAGATGGCATCGTGAGGCCTCGATGTTGCAACTAATAGATCCACTCTGAAACTCTCATCTCCTAGAGTAAGCTCACACTGCTAGCACTAGTGTGTAATCATCGAATACACATTTGTAGTAGTTTCTAGACTTAATGATCGAGACAAAGGATGCACCAGAATCTATGAGCTCCGAACGAGGGAGTGAAAATAAAATAATGACTGGAAGTTGTGTCTATAAGTACTGTAGCTATGGTGGAGTAGACACAGATCATACCACGTATTATCTCTAGAGTGCCATGGTCATAGGTCTCATCTCCCTAGAGCTAAGCACGCCCCTTTCCACTTGTTCCTTATGTTCAGGGTGGACCACCTAGTGGTGGTGGTGGTAACATCTTGAAATCATAACCCACCTCCAGCTTCCCGATCATCTCCTCTTCCATGTCTGCCTGCTCCCTACAGAGCTCCTTGGTCAATCCTCTATCTCTTCTTGGGCAATTCTTTGACCTTCCTCCGATTATCCATATGGCGGGTCGGGCAGTCATGATTCATGTGACCCTGCCCACCGTATGTGTAACACTATATTATCCTCGCATGACTAGATCTATCTTTGGTGCCCCACACAACTAACCCGAAATCATGCTATCATCCACCTGTAGGTCTGGTCCTCTTGGAGCATCGTGACATTATCTGCTTCCAGCTACAGAAGACTCCGCTACGTGATTCCTAGTGGTGGGTCTTGCTTCTAGCGACAACTCAACATGAAAAATATCTATAAAGAGGGCTCACACTAACACCCCCTCCTACATCATGATGCTGCGAGAAATCATCGAAGCTCTGATCTCCCACTTGAGTCCCAGCTCAATGTTATGGGCCTAGATGAATGGCTCTCGCGCCATATCAGTGGAGTAGCATGAGAGGTTGGTGAACCTCACTGAGTACTGAGCCATAATAATATTTCCCTGCTGAAGATGAAGAAGCCTTTGAACGCACACAAAACGAAGGGTTTTTGAGACAAACTCTACCCAAAATAGACTCTCAATGTCTACCCAGAGAAGTATCACCTCATCTTCAACCTTGAGCATCAAGCTCCACCATCTTCCTGTTCTTCCTAAAGAAGGTTGGAGGCAAGGATCACCATTAGAATAGCTGGTGTCTATACAAGTCAGAAGACTCTAACCACGACATCCAGACAATCCTCAACCACCTGTGGGTCTGACTCACCCCCGATCCTGGGTGGCCTCTGGTGTTGGAACTCGTGCAACATTTTCAAGCAGCGTGCACCCTTTTCTGCTAGGGATAGTGGCATCAATGGTCCGATGGGTAATGGTACTGTTGGTGCCTCCTCGGGTACCTCTACTGATAAAGGGACCTACACTAATGCCTCCTCACTCGGTATGATATCCTCGCGTACTATATCCAGAACCCTAGCTAGCTCTCTGCATAGAGGCATCCTGAAAAAAAAAACAGGTGTGCAAGAGTCAATATGTTATACCTGCTGCGTTGAATCAAAAATATCTAAATGAAAAATTTTCGAAACACACACAGAATTTGTGATTTTGTGCACTAAGTCCGAAATCCAAATTTGGGGTCCTGGTGTATGGATATGTCGGCCGCAGCATCAACACTGTATTTTATAAACTAATATCAACACACAATAAAGTTAACAATATTTCCATTTAAAAACATATCAGAATCCAAGGTTCTATAGTAGAACCAACTCCTCTGATACCAATTTGTCACGACCCGTCCCCCGAGGCATGTTCCGTGACTACCCCAAGCCCACCTTCCGAAGGCCAGGGGCTAGAGGCTACCACCGAAAGGTGTATTCTATAAAAACCATGAAGGCTTTGACTTTATAACCTATAAACACATGCAATAAATCACACAACAAGATATGAAGACAAGTAAAATGTTTTTTAAAAAGGGTATGTAAAATCAGACAAATGGGACACAATACAAGCCCAACTAGATTGTACAAGAAAAATAAAAAGAACAAGTAAACTGAAATAACTCTTGTGAACTCCCGACAAGGACCCTTTCTGAATGGTGTGTGCTGCACTCGAATGGTCATATCTATGGTATGACTCTCATATTTTCCACCTCCAAGATACCTCCAGACCTTATAATCTCATCCTAAGTTAGCACTATCCGTCGTCTGCACCAATCACAACAAGGTGTGGGAGTAGCCGATGCAGTGGTGAGTTTAACGATACTCAGTAGGGTCCCCAAGACCATATAAGTTCTCAAAAAACCCACAAAGGATAAACTACAAAATCATTAAACCATCTAACTAACCTACTTGGGTATATTCCCATACATATACATAGGTTATCTAGTATACCCATCTCATTCATGAGGATACCCAAGGCCCAACTCTTACCCAATGTACAACAGTTCCATTTAGGAAAGAGTTACACTAAGGTAACACCACAAGTGTAAGTACCAAAAAGGTAGCACCACAAATAAGGATACAATGAAGGTGTCACCACAATGTTAAGTACCACAAAGGTATGACACATAGAAGAATACCACAAAGGTATCACCAAGAATGTTAGTACCATAAAGGTGCACCACACAGAAGAATACCAAAAAGATATTACCATGAAGGTATGGACTCATATCACACCTGGTATTACACAGGAACGATAGTAAAGATGATTATATGTAACTACTGAATCATCTTACTCTGTTAAGAGGCAGTCCCATGTGGGATCCTAAATCATTACACCCATGTAGGATCCTAGATCATCAGGCCCACATAGATCCTAGTACAGCAGACCCACGTAGGATCCTATAGTTGTCCCACGTGGATTCCTAGATCAGATCCAAGAGGGATACTGGAACACAGACCCATGTAGGATCCCAAAACACAAACCCACATATGATCTCTTTCTCATGTTACAACCAGCTATAGTGTTCCGGCACAATGCTCGCTTTATTGTGGGAGGGTCTAGTCCATAAGCCACATTTCGATACTCTAAATTCCCTGAAGTCACATGAAAATGTATCTCAAAGGACCTCCACTTGATCGGGGTCTCAACGCAACAAACAGTGCATCATTCAGACGATCGGTCTATAAGTTATTGGCCTTTTAGTTTCGAGGGCCCGGTTGGATTCGTGTTCGATCCAACCAGGTCACACACCAACATTATCCAAAACTCCAGTGGGGTATACCAAAAGGATCATCCAGATCCAAATATTCCTTCACCATATATGGATCATCAAATGGACGCCCGTAGAAAAAGTTATGGTCGAAAGAGCGAAAAGGGGTCAAAGTTAGTCTGGATTCGGTCTGACCATGTTGGACCAACCCGACCCACTGGGTCCTGCCCAGCCCTCCAGAATAGCCAAACCCACAATGGGAAACTTGTGGTGCGAGCCATGCTGGGCGACATGTAGGGTGACCTGCACTACGCATCTTGTGGCAGGACGGACGACTAACCCTCTTCTGTGGCGTGGTCACGCACTGCGCCCCCACTGGCTACCAACAGTGAGCCAACCAACCTCCCTTCACTGGTGTGACACAAGGTCATGGATCCTGAATTCCCAGCAGCACAGATGCACGTTGTCACCTCCCATTTATGTGGTCGGCCAACACCCTTGCTCCGTCCCCATCATCGTGGTCGGCTGGGGTGCCCGCAGCCACTCCTGAACCCTTCTAGTAACATTCCTCGGGCACCAGGTGCGCCTCGATGGCGTGTTATTCATTCCGTAGACTCCTGCACTCACCTTGGGATGTCTCCGTCGATTTAGGACCATAAAAATCCTTCATAGTTTCCGGAAAGGTCAAGCAGTGATCATTCGGCCCACAACATCTACATTAGAATGGTAGCAAGTAGATTATTTGATCTTGAATCAAGATGAATATAAATGTTCTTAAATCAAGATGAACATCAAAAATGTGGAATGGTATAAACACACAAAATCCCTACCTTTATTTCTCATTGGAGGTTTCACGAGAAGTACTTGGTGAAAGCGATGAGGGTGGAAATGTCGTCGCTTCTGCAACACGCTTCCGATGTCGGTCTCATGCATCGTCCTCATTATTGATTCTAAATTATGTTCTTCGATGGAGAGGGAATTATTCATTGGATAAAGAGTTTGTCAAATTTTCTCCTTAATCCTCCCTTTCACCAATGATTTCCCCAAGGAAATGAGGTGCAATAAAATTAAAATAGATTTATCAATTAAATTGATGTTGGAATAATTAAATGGAACAATTAATTGTATTTTGTTCACACAATTATATAGCACAATTAATTAAATTTATTTGACAAAAATAAATGGGATAATTCCAAGGGACGTCCCCACATTAATAGGGGTTCGGGTGGTAACCAATATTAGAATTCAAAATCGGTGTTTTCGGGTTCTGTTGGTCCCCACCACCATTAATCAAATAGATAAGTTAAAAAAATTAAATAAAAGTTTTTCATTATTTTATATTATATTACCATGAAAAACACAAAAACTATCATTCAACCGTGACCAACTGCGGTCAAGATGAAGGTCCCTTTAAGCAAATAATGGTGCTATGAGTTCTATGGTGTCCTCAGATTTCAATTCTGAGAATTGGATCAAAAGTTATAAAAAAACCCACTCAAAAGCTTACTAAACGTACTAAAAAAGTTTAGTAATTATTTCTGGGCTCCCCAGGCTTCAGAATCATGTGCCATCAATTTTTTCAGACTCGTAAAACTCCTATTTAATCAAACAAATTACATGGAATTTTTGGGTCTTTACATCCTCAACCATAACATGCTTTTTTTTGGAATCAACCCCTACATATATCAACGGTTACTCCCATTTGAGGAGAACTAACCTAGCCCGGATCATGAGTCAGTATTGGTTATACATACACTCAAAAGTTCGTGTCACTAATTTATTTTTGGAATGATTTATATTATATTCTGATCATAGGATCATGAATATTATTTTCACTTAAAGGGATCTGAACATACAATAGAGATTTTAGGTGATGTATCTCAAAACAATTGATGGTGGAATATATTATAATCATAGAAAAGGGAATGTGGTCCCTCATGTTCTAATTAGTAAATTACTTAGACAAATAGATAATGAATTAGTGTAAGCATGGTCTTTGATGACATTGTTTTCTAAGATGAGTATGGAAATGGAAGAAGTTGGTTGTTTTGTATGTCTTGTATTAATGAATTCTGGAACATTATTTCATGAGCAGGTTCAATTTATACTAATGTCTTACCCATAGTTCTGTGGATTTAGTAAAACATTTATGGTGGGGAAATCATTGGTGATTTGTCACAATATCCTAGTTGTACATTTGGTATTCAAAAGAGGTTCATTTTTCTTTATTCCCTATGGTAGGAGTTCCTGGATAGTGGGATAAAATATTTTTAGTCTATAAATAAAGGTTCTAGAAAGATGTATAAGGATTTTAGGTGTTAGTATTAGTTAATGAGGATTATATAATCAAATGTAGAATTTTATTCATGGAGTCTTACTTGTTTCAGAATTAAGGAATAATTACAAATAATTTCTACTATACTGCAGCCCTTTCCCATTCCCATATGTATATGATGTGATAATTACCAGGAACTAATCATTGGTTTATTGAGGGATCCTATTTGGATGGATTTTATTTGGGTGATCATTGCCCGAATCACAAAACTAGTGCATTTATCCTATATATAGGAGATGAGAAATGTGGAATAACATAGGGACTTTTATGTATGAGATATTTTATGACTTCATGGGTATCCCTTGATAGTTCTTTTTAATATGGAATCAAGGTTCAAATTAATTTTTTGGAATGGTTTTTAGGAGAAGATTGGTTCCTGTTGAAATTGAGCATAACAGATCATCTACAAGATGTAAGATAGAGAGAGAGAAAAAAACTAGGTTCTTGAGGATATGCTATGGGACTGTATAATTGATTTCAATGGTACTTGGGAAAAGAGTATTCCATTATTAAATTTTTTCAATAATAATATTTATCAATCCTTAATGAAAATGGCTCCCTTCAATGATCTTTATGAGAGACCAAGTATACCTCCCTTGTGTAAGGGGGATTGGGGACCGAAGTCATTATTTAGTTTAATTCTAGTTCAGGAGGAAAAAAAGAGTGTGTAGTTGAAGAGGAAGATATTGGTTAAAGCACAGTGTTGTTAGAAATCTTATGCAGACACTCCTAGCGAGGCACTTAAAATTTAGGAATGAGATTCTGTTTTTATTAGAGTTTCACACTGTTTTTGAAATTTTTTGTGGGGAATGTATACAATGTTTTTGTTGAGGATGGCTATCCCCTTTGATATCATTGTACAACTAGGAATGATTACCTACCAGTTGAACTTGATATCTTTTTTTAATTCCTTACACAAAAAGATCTTTGTTCCCTAGATAAGAAGGTATCAACCAGATCCTTCTCATGTGACAGAATGGGAGGATGAAGATCTTGATAGAAAAATTATTGTGGTTGATAAAACATTTCATATAAATGATCACTGAGAGAAGTTATTTCGTGGTAAAAAATCCATGGGAATCTGTACTATGGAAATGTTGAAAATATATCCACATGACATGATAGTAAGTAATATTTGATGTTTTAAAAGTGAATTTCAATTTTTCTGATTCTTGAATATTAATGACTTTGGGGGAAAAAGTGATTTTGGTGGGGAATATTTTAACCCCCATTTCTTTCTTTATCATATTCCTTGAATACTTTTTTAGCTAGTTTTTTTGTATATATTACAGGAATATAAGAAATGGAAATCCTTTTCTAGGGAAAATTACCTAATGTTTAGGGTTTTGTGTTTCTTAAATGATTGTATTATAGTTAGAAAGGTCTAAATGGATTTAAGATGTTTTCCTTTATTTCAGAGAGCCTTCACTATTCATTGGAGTTTTCTATAAGAAAATGGATGGAGCACTACCAATTGTATAAATTCAAATAGTAAATGAGTTACACTATGTGAATATTTTATAGGAATTATTTCATGAATCTCATGAATTTAATTAAATGTTATAGTCCATGAAACCATTAAATGTTGTGAAAAGGTTGATCATGATTAAATTTAATATGAGGAGATGTGTTTTTCGACATATTGGTATTTCATGTGAGTATAAACTATGAAGGGGATTTGTGATGTAAATTTCTCATGTGTAGTGGAATTAAATGCACTATATTCAAGACTATTTATTCATTCGATTCCTGAACATCCCTCATTAACCCTATATTGATATCTTGTGATTTTCGGTGATCTATCACCTCCCAGATCACAATTTTTAGTGTTTTATTCCATTGTTGGTTTTAATATATATCCCTAGTGAGCATCATTCTTTACACATAATTTCCATTAGTTTTGTTGGTGGAATTGGATGTGTTTTGTTTCAGATTCATTATAAATTTGTGTTTTCTATTGGTCATTTGTAGTTTCTTTTCATTCTATTCCTTTCTAAGGCCAATCTGTTATTGGTTGATCCTCTTTTTAAATGGAAGATTGATTTCATTCTTTCATGAGGTATGAGGATATATGAAAGTGTATCTATATCAATAATTAAAATATATTATTGCTGAATTGGATTTTATTTGTTTGAAAAGGTTTTTATTAAATGTGGACGTGGATTTCAGAAATGGTTTTGGACAAACATAGCACATTGAGAACCTTGGGATCCTCAGGAAATAGGTAATGGTTAACCATAGCCTATGTAGAAAAACTAGGGGTTAATTTTGTGATATCAACAAACTATGGACAAACATATTATCAAATGGAACAAATTTATGCCTAGTTAATCTTCTTTTATGTCAAGTACATATTCCAATAGTCCAGATCCCATTTTTTTGTGATTTTCCATTTATAGTTGTTTTATGGCATGATATGTCACGACCCGTCCCCAGGGACCTGTGTCGGGACAATCCCATGTCTGCCTCACATAGATAAGGGGCCGTTGAATAACGCAGGGTAGGCATACCCACAAGTGGGATGAATTTTCCATAGTACATGTCACCACACACCCATCTCTGAGGAAAAGATGAAATTGAAAACACAATGTCAATAAGGATTCAATCCACTATGTAAACCCACTTGTACTAAGTTATAAAACTGAAATAAAAGATTCTAGAATATAATCCTAACAGAAATGGAAAGGTAAAATCTCTTGGATCTCATCTATAGAAGACCATACTTGATGTGTAGGTATAGTAAGCTGTCTAAATGTCACTGAGGCATAACATGTCTATTGGGGCACCGTGAAGGACATATTTCTTGAGACAACCAAGGACTCCATAAAATATTCTATCATCTTAAAAAGATAAGACATTTACGGCTGAAGATCATGAAGACATGGAAAAAACGATACATTAGTAGGGACCCCAAACCAAAATTTATTAATAATAAATATACCACCATTGAAAAACAAGAATAATAACAAAATGGAATCACATAATGTATACCATAAAGCAATGACTATGAAATAAACCCAGCTAAATACCAAAATGTACATGATGTGTAGCCTCTTGGATTTATTATCATTAGAGTCACTAGTGTTAGATCACACCCACTATAGGTCTATGATACATAAACAAGATTGTTTCAAGAATACATAGTACCCTCATGTGTTTACACATGTAGTTTAGGTCTCACATGGAGTGTCTATAAACCATGGAGTGTAGACCAAACACAGAGAGTTGGTTATACAAAGAGTTTCATCAAAGACTAGAGGACCTTAACATTTGTGGGATAGGGAAGTACCAACTCAGTCTATGTAAGACACAAAGTCTAAGTAAGAATCATTTTCAAGGATCGACACACATTCTATGTATGAAAAACAATCCAGGTAAGTCACACAATATATGTATTACACACAGACATGGTAAGACACATAGTCTAGGTAATAAAATATATTCTATGTCACAGCCACCCACTAGATTCCTTCACTACAATGATTATTATGGGTGAACCTACTCCTTGATACAGCATTTAATATGACATCATTCATTAAATCTGACTTACAATATCTCAAATGTAATGAATCATAACAAGAGTCCGAACACATCAAATGGCTCGTCAAACAGACACACTATTTGGACAATATGGGAATTCTTGTGAAAATGGGCTAGTTGGGACCAAGTCCGGGCGGACCCCGCAGGACCCACCCAACCCAAAATGACTCATATAGGCCCAACTAGCTGTCCTTACTAGACCTGACATGCTGGGCAGCCCAGGGCAACCCAGTTTCTTCTTCCCTCCCCACTGGAGGGGACTGATTTTTTCGAATGGTACCATGTCCACACTGTGTCATGAACCATCTTCCATGTTCCATATGAATCATGAATTAAACCAACAATGCACATGCACCCACCACACAGGTTCTTCAAGACCACATGCCACCAGGTCCAATGCGGTTGGAGGACGCGTTATCGGTCTGCTCCACCGCGGAACCCGCTGGTCGTGGCCCCCATCATCTACGAAAACCAAACCAACACCTGCACTTTCACCACCATATTTCGAGCCAGAGTCCAACCACTGAGTGGCCGCACCGCCACACACCACTACTGGCACTGCCACTGTTTCCACCACGGTGAATCCTCCTTCCGTGGGCCACCACGGTTGTTATGGAGGTCTATTTTTCAAACTGAAAGGTAAACCATAATACTCGAGTCACGAACTCATTTTCAATGGTCCTCAAAGCATCTTATCATCACCCCAGGGTTCCGGCCCTATTTAAGACCTCCCAAAAACAACAAGGCTCGACCAGATGTATATGCCAACTATAAACATCTGAACAGGGGAACAAAGATCCACAATAACACCCCTTAGAATGACCCAGATCTATGTTTGTCTCTCCCTTAGTTGGTTATTGTTAGAAGGATCAAGAAGAATGATACAAGAATCACACATTTATAATTACCATTTAATTAAGGAAAATAAAAGGAGAATCATGAAGATCTAATATATTTTTTAATCCCCACAAGATAAATCTGATCCCATAAGAACAATCGAACCATGGATCAACCAGTTAGTGGGTAGATCCGCGTTCGTCATTTGAAATAAGAATGGGAAAAATGAAATCATATAGAAAATAAACCCTACATCAAGGATTAGATCAATCATTGATGTAGTGTTCACCATTTTCGATGATCCACCCACGAATGAGGTCGATCTTTAATATATTCATCATTCTTCACTCACCAATGAGTGGATTTTCCATTGTGTTAACATTATTCAGAGCCTTAATGGAATTCTCTAGGATCATCCCTGATCTCATATCCCTACAAAGATTTTACATGAAGAAAAGCATTTTAGTGTCTCTATTTAACATAGTTAAAATATTGAAATGCTATTTTATATATGAAAGGAAATAGATGCCTCATCGCTACACTGCAACATTGGTTTCTCACCAATAAATGATAAAGGAAGGAATTACATAATATTATTGTGTTTATTATTATTCTTCTTCAATACATATGAAAATTATTATCCATATATAACCCGTGATAATCAGTATTAGGTCTTGCCTAAGAAAAACCCGTTGCTCTGTACTCAATGATGCCCTCAGATTTAAAATCCTAGCCCTCATTTAAAAGTTACAAAAACCTAGCATGTGCACAATTTTTAATAAAAATAAAAATACTTTGAAAAATTATTTCATGGACCCAAGTTCTCAGAATCACATTCCATCTCACCACCTGATCTCTGAATAATCACATTTAATTTTCTAAAAAATTGATATGGAATATCTAGGATATTACATTCTACCAACCTTTGGGATCTACGTACCTGAATGTCAAAACATGTCATAAAATAAAAATGGGGATAATAAGAAAAAATCTGAGCCTCCCTCTACAAATTAATATCCTGGAGATTCATTTACTGCCTCTGAATATGAACTATGGGAATCAACAATCCATGAAGGATCCTCTCTCATAGATCCTTGAACTATATTGGTTAATCAACGAAAGTCACCCTGTCATCACTCTCTCTCTCTCACCCCATTCAATGACATGAGATGGGTCATGTATATATCTCTTCAGTTGGGTAATGTGGCAGATATCGGGCACCCTCTCTTACTGCAGAGGTAGATCAAACAAGTTAACCACCTTGGCTACTCTGTGTAGTATTAGTAAATTTTTGATGTACCCCATAGATAACATTCCTCTCTGACCAAATCACAGCATCCCACATCGAGGAGAGACTAGAAGGAAGACTTTTTATCCCTCCCCAAACTCCAACGGTCTCTATCACCGATCATCATAGTACTTTTGATGATGTTGTGAATTATTCAAGTTATCCTGGATGCCTTGGACCTTCTCTATAGTATAATTCTCATACTCCAGGCCCATGAGCCTTGTGTCTCTCAGGATAGTACAAAAATGTGGTGACCTATAGTGTCGCCTATACAAGGCCTCGAATGGCTCCATAGTGATGGTGGAGTGGTATTTTTTGTTGTATGAAAACTCAACCAAGGATTGTTGATCCTCAAAACTACTACCAAAATTAAGGATTCAAGAACATAGCATGTCCACTATGACCTGAATGGTCTTCTCTATCTAACTGTCTGTTTAGGGGTTGGAATGTTTTCTTCAAGAATATATATGACCTAAACGCCTCCTGAAATCCCTTACACAACAGGGATATAAATATTTTGTCACGATTTAAGACTATCATTGATGGGAATCATTGGAGTTGAACTATATTTTGCACAATGAGACATATCAATCTCTCTACTGAACCTTGTTCTCAAGTATCTATGAAGTGGACCGACTTGGTGAGTTGTTCAGTGATCAATAAGATTGTATCATGCCCCTGGATGTACATGGTAAACCCATCATGAAGTTAATCGATATTACATTTATAATTCATTCAAGAACCTCATGGGGTTGTGTCAAACACACAAGAACCTAGTTCTTGAACTTCAATTGCTGACTAGTTAGGCATCAAGATATAAACTCATCCACTACCTTCTCCATCTTCAAGCACAAAAACTGATCTCAGTGGTCCTACTACATCTTTTCCACACCAAGATGTACCATCAAAGGGGTTATATGGAATTTCCTGGACTCCTCCTCTTATAACGTATCCAGTATAACTGTGCGTCCTTTGAAAAAGATGATGTTCTCCCCACCTTTCAAATATCCATCTGGGGCATTCCCTGTGAACATTTGAGCAAATATTGTTTCATAGTTGATATCTCTGAGTTGTGCCTCCCTAAAACAATGTAACACCAGATGGGTAACCACCATTTATTGGGGATACGATTCTTCATCTCCATCCATGAAGAATATCTTATGTGATTCAAACTGCTCTGAGACCTTGTTCAGTAGCTGTGAGCATGATCTCTAGCTGAGAAAAACTACCCCCACATTCCCCTTCGAGGAGTATAGACTATATCAAATTCATAGTCATATATGAACTCTAGCCTACACCATTCTACTAAGTTCATATCATTCTATGAAAATATATACCTGATACTTTTGTGGTTGGCATATATGATAAGCTGATCACCCATATGGTAGTGTCACCAAGTCTTCAATATAATGACTACTGCCACCAACTCCAGATCATGGATTTTTTTGTTCTTCTCATGCGTTGAAACCTTCCGTGAACCTTAAACAATCACTATTTTCCCCTAAATTAAGACACTACTGATCAATGTTCCTGATGTGTCGCTAAACACCACATAATCAGCACCATACTCTTGAAATCATTGGATGGGAGCACTCATCAAACTCTACCTCAGCAACTGAAAGCTCTCCTAACACTTCTCCATCTTCAAAAAGGGTTTACCATTTCATTTAAAGGGTTTCATGGATGTTTCTACACATGAAATATTAGGTTTGAACCTATAAGAGTATTTGGAAAGCCCAAGGAAACTCTGCAACTCAGTAACATTCATCGGTGGCTCCTAAGAAAGCCCTTCTGTTAACATTTTTGGATCTACTACAACCCCATCCTCCAAAATGATGTGTCTTAGATGGTTGACCACACATATCAATAATTAACACTTCGAGAGATTCACATTAATCATGTGATTTTTGACTAAGTATAAGACCATCCTTATGTGTATCACATGATCCTCCTTGGACACCAAGTACACCCGAATTTCTTCAATAAAGACCACAACTACTAGTCATGGTAGGGATTCATGATCTAGTCTATGTGTCCCAAGAACACTATTTGGGGGATCTTGATGCGAAAAGAATCACTATGTATTTTCTTTGGAAATAGACAAATCAAAATTATGCCGTTGGTATCTCCTCATCCATCAACCAAATATGGTGAAATCCTAACCCAATTTCTATCTTCGGGAACCATATCTCTCCCTTTAGTTGATTGAAGAGGTCATAAATCACCAGTGGAGGATACATTTTAATGAATATCACTTATTTTTGGTGTCATAAGTCCACAAATAACCTCAAGATCCAGTCTACCTTCATAGAAAAATAACCGGGGCTTCCCCTAGTGAAACATTGTGTCCCATGAAGCCCTTCCTCTACTTTTCATCTAGTTGTACACTCAAGTAACAAAGATATGTTGGAGCCATCCGATATGCTGGTGAGGATATTGGTTTTCTTCCCAGGGTATTGGTGAATGAATAAGTCAGCCTCTCTTTGAGGAGGTTGTCCTGGAACATATTTCGGAAATATGTCCTGGTACACATACACCATTGTAGGAAACTGATGACTCATCTCATCCACTACACCAAGATACATGTTATCTGATTGATTTGTGACCGGTTTCACCCTCCTAAATGTGATTCCATATTATACTTATATGTTTTGCTTATCATCGATAAAGGAACACTAGGTCCCATATTTATAGACACACCGCAATATCTGCCTAAAATAGTTGATCTGAGCATGAACTGTGGATAACCATCCAATCACCCGAATGACGTCGTAAGGCCTCGATAATGCCACTATGAGATCCCAACAGAAACTCTCACCCTCATGTGTAAGGGCACATTGTATACACTTGTGTGTGATTGTCATATCATCTCATGTGGGTGTCTCTCAATGTAGGGATCGATTCAACAGGTCCACTAGAAACTCTGTGTCTCGAACAAGTTTTTGGTGAGAAAAGTGTGAATGGCTCCCATATCTATCAAAAATACATCTAGGGTGAAAAAAACAGATCATACATCTAATCATCATAGTAGTCTCGGGATCATAAGCATCCATCACCTGGAGTTTGCCTCACCCCTAACCACCAAATCCTTTAGATCAGGGTGGACTACCGAGGTGTGGATGTAGTGGTGACTCAAACCTTCACCCACCCTCTTTTTTTAATCCCGATCCTCTTCCACATCCCCCACCAGGTAGACCACCTAGTTCCTGCCTCCACCACTACCACGGTGGTCCCTCGACCATATTCATGGCCGGGCATATGGATGGTTAGAAAATCTCTAGCTAGATTCCCTAGACCACCGCATGAGTAGCCCAGTCAGACCTTCGACTGACTCGCTCAAACCTAGGTGCCTCGTACTACAGATCATGTATCTTGGGTTCACCCCTTGGACTGTCTAGGCCTCTTGTAGGACTAAATCAGCTATCAGGTACCTGCTGTTGATGACTCCACTATGTGTTGCCCGATGGTAGCTCCCACTACCGGCACCTCCACCTCAAGAAAGCTCTCTACCATTAGAGTATGATCCAGAACCTTAGCATGTGTAAGTATGATAAGGAATATCATTGATGCCATAATTTCCAATTTTAGTTCATGTTCGAAGGTATAATACTTGAATAATGGGTCCCTCATCATATCCACAGAGTAGAAAGACAGATCAATGAATCTCATAGTGTACTCTACTACTGACCGGCTTCCACACTGTAGGTGTAGTAAATCCTATATATGCACAAAGCATAACATTTCTTGAAATAACTCCTCACTGAAGAGGATATTGAAGACTATCCATGATATAATAACCTCCTCATGCATTTCAGTCATCATGCTTCATTATCTCCCTACCGATCCCAGAAGAAGGCTTGTAGATAAGTCTCCCATATTTTAGGGAGGAGTCGTCACTAATGGGAAGAATCATGTCATTGTCTCTAACTAGTACTTAGCTACCTAAAGATCCATATCACTTTGGATCCTGGGAGGTCACAACCTATGGATCTCATGCAATTCACTAAGATATAGAGCATCCTCTACTTGTATCACTGGTTGAAACTGCTTCTCTCCAGGTGGAGGTATCAATGGTGCACCACATGAATGTGATATCACTGGAAATGGTCTTTTCACATACTCCTCATCACTCAGTGGACCATACTCAATAATGCACAAAGGATTCATGGCTTACTATAGGTGTGATGGCATCCTGATAAAAAATAAGTTGTACCATGGTTAGTAATGTATACATGGTGAGATGACTATCTCTCAATAAGGGCATGATAACACACTCAATTCCATTATGATTCATGAACCAATGAATTCCCATTCAACTAGTGTTTTCATGTATAGAGTTAGAAATCATATTTTAGGGTCCTAATGTATGGATATGTCGGCCGCCACAGCAATACTAGGTTCCCAAGCCAAAAATTTGAACTTGAAGCATTAAACTCTATTACTCAAAAACAAAAGTAAAACCGACCACACATTAATATAACTCTATAATTTCCTATCCCAAAGGACCCATTATATGACTACCCCAAGTCTACATCTCATTAGCCCAGGCTGGAGACTATTTCTGAGTAGGCATATTTCACATGTGGGAGGTATTTTCCCTATTTCCTATACACACACACACCCATCACAAAGAAAATGATGAAACATAAAACACTAGTAAAACTCAGATGCAAAGAACTTTAGAAACCCACTCAGAGTAATGTACAAAACTGAATGAAAATGGTCTAGAATACAAGCCCAACTGAGAAAGAAAATTATTGGCTATTGGATCTCATTTGTAGAAAACCATTCCTTAATGGTAGTTACAATAAGCTATCTAAATTTCACTGAAGCGTACCATGTCCGTCACATCACCCTGAAGAACCCCCTATCTCCAGTTCACCAAGGACTCTATCAAAGCTACTAATCATCTGCACTAGACATGACATGTCTGGGATAAGCCTGTGAAGGCATGAGTAGAACAACTCTCTATAGGGACACCAAACCACAATGGTATCACTAAGAAATATACCACCATGGAATCACTGTAATAATTCCACAAAAGTATCACATGAAGAATACGATAAATGAATAACTAAGAAATACACCTAGATTACTACCAAAGAGGTACTTGAAGTTTAGACTATATAAAGAATAATCAATAGGGCTGTCTGAGTCAGATCATACCTAGTATTGGTCTATGGTACATAAACTACATTTTTGAAAGAATCCATAGTACCCTCAAGTAATAACACATGTAGTATAGGTAACACACATAGTGTAAGTAAATCATAGGGTGTCTATAACACATGGGGTGTTGGTAACACATAGAGTTTCTTAAAATACTAGAGGACCCATGACCTGGTGGGACAAGGAATTACTAACTGAGACAAGGTAAGACACACATCCTATGTAAGACACATAGTCTATGTAAGACATATATTCTTGATAAGACAAAATTTCTAGGTATGACACATCGTCTATGTAAGGCTCAGAGTCTAGGTAAGACACACACACTAGGTAATTGCATAGCTTCTAGGTCGTAGCTAGTCACATGATTCAGTCCTTATAATACTCTTTCATATATAACATAAACTTCGAGAAAAAATGTCACATGCCAACATCCGTAGAAACTCAATTAGAGTATATCAAAAGGACCTCCTTGTCACAACGGTCAAAACGAAGTAAATGGATTTTAAACTGAACAGCAGGATTGAAATATACATTCTTAGAGAAAAGGGGTCTGTTTTGTGTGGGTTTGCCGACCCTACATAGCTATGTTTAGCCATCTAATGCAGTATAGATTCTACCACCCAGGACATAGTGGCTACCACATCCCCTATGCATTATGTGGCTAGCCGAAAAGATGGCTACACCTCTCACATGCGGTTTGTGGGAAAGTGTGCCAGCTGGTCTGATCATTTAGGAGGTCACATCGTCGGTATCCTCTGCTGTATCCTGCCCGAGCTACGACCCCCATCACTATATATGGAATCTCCACTGAGGGATCCTCCATCACTAACCATTGAGTTGATGTCCTGCTACTGGGTGTTCATGCCATTGTGCACTACTTTCGGTGCCACCCCAACACCACCTCCTTATGCAGGCTTCAAACGGTGTTTTGGAAATAATTTATTTCAAATAAAATGTTGTACACCGATCATAGGTTCATGAACTCATTTTCTATGGGCTTAAAACCATATTTTTGTAGCTTTGAGGGTCCAGCCATGTTTGGGACCTCCCTAAAATTTCATGGTGAATCCACAGGGGTCTTCCGACAAAGAAAGTATGGATGGGGGAATGAAGAGGCACAAGAAGAACCCTTAGAATTACCCATGCCTTTTTTCATAATGTACTTAGTGTGTTATTATTAGAATTACAACGAAGTGAGAGAGGGGGAATAATCATACAGATCATATTCACATTTAATAAAGAATAATGAATAGAGAATCACCATGATCTAATCCCATTTTTAATTATTGCTTGATTAATCCTAACTTTAAAGAACAATCGACCCACAGTTCAAACTATTGGTGGGTTGATCCTCATTTTTTGTTTGAATGAAAAACTAGAAAATGGAAATAACAAAGTAAAAACCCCTACCTAAACGACTGGATTGATCATTGATGAAGAGTTAATTGTTTTTAGAGATACACCCATGAATGATCTTGATCCGTCATCTTGTCATCAATCATTTCTCGCCAATGAATGGATTTTCCATTGTGTTTTATTTCACTTGAGACTCTAGGGAGTTCTCTTGGATCATCCCTGATCTTGTATCCCTTCCATTCAATTAATTGATGAAACACATTTCAGTGTCTCCCTTTCGCTGAATTGCTACATCGCCACACAATTGCCTTTATGAATGGAAATAACTATCTCAACACTACATCACAGCATTACTACGTCACCACGATATATTAAATGAAATAATTAAATAAAAAGTTTATATTTATTTTTATTGTTCATTAAAACCACCAAAAATGATTTTCCGCAGTCAACTCATGTCGGTCGACATTAGGTCCTCCTTGCGAAAACCCCGCTACTCTGAACACAATAGTTCACTCAAATTTCAAATTTGGGAACTTGTTTCCTACTAAGACGAAGTAAACATTCTATTTTCAATAAACATAAATATATCTCCAAAATTTATTCCGAGCACACTATACCTCAAAATTACATGCCATATTTGTACCTAGTCTTGAAATAGTCCAATATAATTTAAAAAACATTACATGGAAAATTTGTGACATTACATGATAGTTCAATTGATGGATATTTTTTCACATGTTTAATTTACATATTTATCTTTTATACCTGATATATTCGATGATTTGATAAATATTTTATGCAATTATGGAAAAAAATCAGAATGATTACAAATGATTTTATTTATAAAAATTCATTTTTATATTTTATTTTTTAAATGATAGATCTTTTGAATTATTGATATTAGAACACGTATAGATTATTTATTTGTATCCTACATGGAATTCTACTCACACACTAATTTTTACATTGGGATTTTGTAGACATTGTTTCCTTATAATAAGTGAAAGTGAACGGAATCATGTAGCATGCCATGATATATTTTCATTTGTTTCCTTCATAGAAATATGGTTTGGTGGTGATGATTGGTCATATGGAGACTTTTTGGCCTTTTATTTCCATAACTTTACTGTTTATCCTATTGTATTGGGATTTATGGATCTTTTTATTATATATTTATTTGGATTTTTAATCTAGTTTTATTTCTTATTATGTTTATATTAAGCACATTTTACCATTATCATTGGATTAACTCACCATGTGATGGTTGGAATTAGTGGTTGGTTTTGTTGACTTGGTTTGGTTCATGACTGGATAAAATGAGATCCCATTTTGTGTGTGGAGAATTTATAACACAGATCCAATCTAGAACCACATCTATCTGATCAACACAATGAAATTAATATACAATAATATGATCAACTAAAATCTATAAAACACAATGTTACCCAATAAATTAAATATTTACTGATTATAAAAGATTAAATTTAAGAATTTAATATGAAATTATATTGATATACAACTTATAATGATTTAAAATTACATATTTATCTTATATTATATAAAAAACTTATAAAAGTATTCTTATAAAATTTATGTGGTAGAATTGGGATAATTGTTGTGTAATTTGTAGGATTTGGGTGATAAGTGATTTTTATTCCCTATCTCAACTTGGGGAGAGACTATCTAATTTATTAAGAAGAAGTGTAGGGTCAATGATATTTTGAATCAATTATAGGAAAATAGATACCATTTTTATTATGAATTAATTTCTATTACCATTCAATTATGATCAATTGGAAAAACATCAAGGGTCTCCATAATTAACAAAGATTGATATTTATTCTAGTTTCCATTAATTTAAAAATTAAGAAATGTAATATAGCTTATAATGCTTTTCTAATGTGGTGCAGTCATTTTAATTTTATAATAATCTCATTTCAATTAATAATGATCCCATCAGTATTTATGGATTAGGTAAATATATTATTAATGTATTTATAAATTTCCATTGTTATATTTTTTTTGATATTTAGATATTCTATAAAATAATTGAAACCATTTATTTATTATTCCTTAAACCTTGAGAGAAAATTATTTAGATAAGAATTTAATAAGGTTTATATTATTAATACTATATTTTTCTTTTCATAGAAGTGTTATATATCAAGATAGATTATCCCATGACCATTCAAACACCTATGGGGGTTGAATAATTGTAAAACCCTATGATTACAACTACAATTTATAGTTACCTTATCATATATGGTTATTGATGGAGATTATATGTAAAGTATTCCTAACTCTTAAACTTGTTATCAATGTTGGATGGTTATTGGGAAAAATTCACATGGATAAAACATATAAAAAAATATTACTAGATGTAAATAATTTTCTAACCAATGTGTAACTACTAATACTACATTATGGGAAATAAGGATCCTTGGTATGCAATGGTAATCCAAATAATGGAATGGGTTTTTACTAATGAAAAATGATAATGTATTTGAATATATATTCATTAAATTTTGTACAAATGAAAAAAATTATATAACACCTGATATAGAGTTTCTCCTATTAACTATTTTAATGAACATATAAAATTTTATTCTTTATAGTGAAATATTTACTATATATATATAGATCAATAGTGATTGAAGAATTTATTTTTCCATAAATCATTGAATATTAGGAAAATAATTTTGTTATAAGTATTCAAGGACTATGATAGTATGATAAATTGACTCATTAGAATGTAAAACAAAGTGTTCGATTTTTTGATTAATAAGATTTATAAATCTGGATCCATGATGATGATGTACAATGATTGAATATTAATGAATTTAGTACAATTTAACATGTAATTTATTTATTAAAGGGAACCATCAATAATTAAAAAATTATATACCAATCATTTTTTACAAAGGAAGATAATGATGTATCAACAAGATAAATTGGGACAATAAAATAATTTTAATAATATAAAATAGTGTAAATTGAATTAATTGATATATGAGAATAAAATTTAGATGTTTTGAAATAGAATAAATGTAACATCCTGGCCTACGTTGATGAATAAATTTCATAATGAAACATATATCTCAAACTATTTTTTATAACTATATAAAAATTTGATATATATGGATTTTACAGATCACATCTAGTGGAACAATATGATATGGGTTTTTTCCTGTTATTCATGATACATTGTATGCCTATTATTAAAGGCGATGATAAAACATCAATGGGTGTTTGAAACATCTATCAATATCACTGTTGTTGAGGGATAATATTATAGTAGACTTTTCCAATGGGATTTTGATGGAATCCATGTAAAAAATGAATGTCTTATCATATCATTTAAATATATGATGATATACCCCTAATAAGATATAAGTGGATTTATATTAATGATGTTGTAATCATTCATGGTGCACCTAAATTAAAAGTATCATATCATGAAACTCATTTAACATAAAATGTTTTGAATTTTCATCATTTTAATTTTATATCAAAGATATACAATATCACTTTATGTCATTATAAAACTAAATAGTGTCCTAAAATGTTTATCCAAACATTATAGGGAATACTAAGGTTATTCTAAATCGACTTCCATTGAACATTGTACTAGTAATTACTTTCATTATAAATTTTTATCAAACATATCATCCACTTTAGTATTAAAAAAATTACATATAATTATATTTTTTAGAAAATATATGATATTGTAACATAATGATATAAATATTTGGAAACAATTCTTGTTACAGATGAACTGGTTCATGAGACAATATTAAAATTTTATCTATCCAAAAATATATCAGGCATGAAAAAAGAAAACTCAAATTCTATAAAAATAATAAATGGAATAAATTTGAATTTTAATTAGTGGTATATGTATTCTCAATGATAAATAATTGAATGGAGTTATGTGGTATGATAATATAATAAATATCAGTCCATGGTATATTTTCCATTTAGAATTTGTAGAATTAATTGGTTTGGTTAGATATAATTTAATAGTTCCACCTAATCTATCAAAATTATATGATATCATTCATTCCTCATTGATAACTATCTATATACTATAACAAATTCAGTCACTTGCCATTAGAAACATCAGGCTAGATTCCTCCATTTCATATGATAAATATCATTTCTCTATCATTATTACTATAAAATGAGAATTTTGGATGTATAAAAATTAGTTGATGAAAATACGTAGTAGGAAAACCTGATAGATGAAGTGATATGGATTCATAAGTATGAAATTTGAAAAATGGACATAACTATTCATGGATTGATGTAAACCAAAAAAAAATTATGATGAAATTATATTAGACGATACATTACCAAACACATTATATTACTATTATAAATAAAAAATTTAATACAATGTTTATAATATGACAAATGACTTTTAATTTCATCCTAATACATTAACAATGCATTAGAATGCCTATAAATAGTGTTGTATAGGATATAAGAATATAGAGTATCACTATAATTATAAACGTTGGGGATAACACTATATAATGAATAATAAATATAGATGATAAATTTCTATAATAATGAAAACAATAAAAAAGGCATTTTTATGATAGTGGATTTCATGAACCTAGTGGGTTTGAATGATTATGGATACCTCTATTATTAGTGAGAAGAAAAAGTCAATATCTGGTATATTTAGTTGGAATGAAAATGTAATGATAAAGAATGATAAAGGATTTTCCAGAAAGATTTTTTTATGTTAAAACACTAGAATATAGGATGAGTTCATATATTCATCTATAATTTAAATCTATAAGAAAATAGTAGTGTTGATAAAAAATCTAGATGTTTGAGTAAATTGTTTTCGAAGCTAAGATGTAGATACAATATTTATGGTAATGTTTCCCATAATAAAATTCGAATATAGATATTTTAGGAAGTATCACATCTAGTGACTCATGAGAAAAACATAGGATATTATCTTTGGTCAGTTTTGTTGTTGATGAAGGAACCAATCACTACATTTTTATATATAAAAATGATGAAATTTATAATTTTTTCAAAAATTAGAAAAACTATTATTTAATTATAAACTACAATTGGATGATGTTATATGAGTGGTTGATATGTATGGATTTTACAATATCTAAAAGATTATTTATTTTGATTCCATGTATGAAATAATAATTAAGGATGTAATTATATCTGGAAAGAATAATAAGGGGATGATTAATAGCCTAGATTCTATGGAGTCCAATTGAGAGAAATTTTTATGTGTAAACAAATTATAATTTAAAAAAGTTAATTCATATGATGTTATATTTATAATTTAATGTTAAAAAATCCTAACTATTTTATAATTTTTTCAGAATAAAATAGATTTATAGAGAATAGTTGTTTTATTGATAATAAAATATGAATGATTTTCATGAAGTCAAAAAATTCATTGTATGTGTAAGGTATTTATACAAAAGGAAGATACATTAAATTTTAAGATATAAAATTTGTTAATATAAAAATAGCTAATATATTAGGTTCATTAGGCATAAAAAATGTTGTAATGATAGAAATCAATCAATGATAAATTATAATAATAATTCATTATAAAAAGGTTATCATTGAGAAAAAATATAGAAAATGGGGAACCCTTATGTGGTACAATAGAGTAACTTACTCATATTTAAGAGTAACATTGGGTTATTTTTTGAGTAGGTGATATGAAAGAATAAGTTAAAGTAGAGGGTGAAGAATAAATAAGATATATTAATATAAATTCACTAATAGATGTTAATAATATAGGAAAAAAGAATAAAAAATCAAAAGTAATTGAAGTTGGTGATGTCTTTGGATCATTATGTACTAATAATAGAGTTTAAACAAGAATTTTTATTATTTACTAGTAAATAAAGTAGAAAAAATTTATTGATGTAAACTAGTATGTGTCGAAGTAATGAATGTAAAATGGTTTTATCTAGACTATTCTGGAAAAAATTGAATTGGACAACAAAAATGCTGAAAATTTGAAGCTAACGAGGAAGTGTTTTTTAACATAATGTTATCTATGTTATCTATATAATTATTTTCAGGATGAATATGTTTCTATGCCAACAAGATCCAAAACGATATGAATTGTATGCCAGTACATCTAGATGTTCCAAAAGAATATTTTTTCATGTGTTTAGAAGATAAAATGTTAACATGACTAGATCCTAAGATGGTTAGAATCTATGAAGATCAGAATCCATATAAAATTTTTTAAATCAAAATGATATAGTTTTAATGATGTGTTAGAGCATGGAAATGGAAAATTATAAGCTAAAAATATATTTTATATAAAGAACAAATATTGAAAAGAATTATGATAATATTTATATGTCATGATGTTCTGAAAATATAATAATTTTATGTTATGACATCTGGAAGAATAGAAAGAAAAAAGGTCCATATTTTTTTATTATAAATAGTTATGATGAATGAAAGAAGATATATTATGAATCTATGAAGGTCAAAATCAAGAATGTTAAAATCAAAAGGATATAGTTAGAATGATTTTTTGTATCTTGGAATAATGTTCTTTATATTTTACTTATCTTTTTTCTATGGATGTTAATGAACCAAAATAAGCCAAAATATTTAATAGTAAATTTAATTGAAGTAAAATTAATGATTCTCAACTAGATACTGATATTTGAAAATTATAAATATGAAATCATTATTCTATAATACATTTTTATAATCATTGATGATGGAAGATGCCATATTTTTTGATTTAATTGACAATGAAAACATAGATATTTTAAAAGGAATTAAATATGTATTATTGATATTTGTAAATAGAGAAATATATGTATTGTAGAGATCGTGTTACCCATAGTTATCATAGTAATAATGTCTATATAATGGTTATCTCCATTTGAATATCATGGTTACTAAATCCAAAGAGATTTTGTAAAGACCAAGAAATCAATCAAGGAAATTTCCCTTATTATAGTTAGTTAATATAGTATAAATCAATTAAAATAATCTAGATAACAGAATACATATTTTATTAATGAATAATGAATGAAACAAGTGGTATTTTTATAAGTTAAGGAATGTATACCGATAGAATAGAAACATGACCTTTGAAATAGTCACATAACCATTAGGAAAAGTAATATGATCAGAATAATAGTATCCTCACCAATTAAAATATATATTAAATTTGGGTATATAATAAAAAAAAAATTATATATTTATATCTTCATAAAATTAAATAAATGTGATCAAAATAAGAAATTATGTGTTTGTATTTTTTAATTCATGATTATTTTATTTACTATATTGTAATTAATATAATTATAAAAATGAAATTATTGACATAAAATAGATTCAAAAATTAATAATTTTTTTCTTATGATTATAAGATAATTTAATGAGACATTAATTAATTTTTCAAAGTGGTATAAAATCAGTAGTAACTTTAAAATTGATATTTATTTAAATAAATGAGGATTTAATTTAGAAATTAAATTTATAATAAAAAGGTAAAATTTTTCATAAAATTGAGTCAATTTTTTAATTCTACACATCTATAAATATATAGGGTGAAAATTTAATATATTTTCTAAAATAGACATTTTTTTTGGTGAATAGTGAAAGAATGTAATTTACGGTATTTAAAAAAATCATGAATTATTGATTCATTGATGATTTATAGATGATGCAATCTAATAATATCAAACTACCAATAATTATATCAAAATATTTTATTATAATTCTCAAACTATTCATCGTATTGATCCAAAATTATAAATAAATAAATAAAATATTCAAAAAACACCACTCCCCTACACTGTAAATACCAACGCTCACTTCCTCCTATCCTTAAAAACAACCATGATTTGTAAAATCTCCAATTTTATCCCAATACTCTTCAAAATACCATCCACCATGTACATGATCTATTTTTTCTCATCAAAATAGAGAAACCAATCCCCTTAAGTAGGTTCTCAAGGAGGTGATTTCATGAGGTAAAAATCATTTTTCTTTTCATTTATTTTCTTTTAAATTTCTTTTCTTTCTAATATCCTTCCCCACACTCCTCTAAATAGGGCTACAGAATAAATTTTTTTCCATTTATAATCTATAATTTTATTATGTAAATTCAAAATACACCATCACACCTCTTCTCAATATCGAAAAATTTTAAAGGTGGAAGTATCTTTTTCGGATATTTCAATGTATCGCCTTCATGGGAAAAGTGTTTTCATTATTGTATTCTAACATCAAAGATTGTAATAAAACAATTTTTATTATTAAAAAAGATTATAAAATATTTATCACATCTTATATAATTTTATGGAACTATTATATAAATATATATATATATATATATATATATATAAATAATTTTGATTAATGAAACAAAACTAGTTTGTGATGGTTGATAAACCACAAATAAAATCTAAATGATTATCACTAATATCTTATATAATGATTTTTTCCTTAATTAATGATATAACATTTATAACCATTTTATATTCATTAATGTCATTAATAATATATAATTTTTCATATTTACAACTATTTTCATTTTTAATTATCTTATATATACATGTAAGGTAATTAAATCATGAAAACCAAATAAAAGAACTCTCCCAAACAATGAAATTTAATCATATAACTCATAAAAAAGAAAATAATAAAATTAATAATATAATGTAGTTGATATCATAGAAGATAAATCAATATTAATCATAGTACTTAGAAAAAGATGTTGAAATCAATGAAAAATACTCTAATAAAATCATAAATGAATTTTTGAGAGAAATATCATTTCCACTTTGCAAATAACAGTTATATCATAAAAAATTGTATTTGTCATAATTTTTTTTATAAAAATACAAAAGAATTTTTTTTTGTTTTTCAGGAAAAAAATTCTGATTTTAAAAAAATATTGGCTCCTTAAAACATATTATGCATGGTACATGAAAATTGAAAAGAAACTAGGAAGTATCCATAAATCACGCTTTCATATCATGATGAATTGTTGAGGGAACCTTATAAAACAGGTATTATCTGATCAAATAAAGAATATATATATATATATATATCATTTTTGAATATATACATTGAATGTAGATGAAGTATTATTAATAATTAAATTGGGGTAAAAAGTGATATCGTATAACCTGAAAGAAAAATTGAGGTTTGAGAAGAAGCCCTTACCTTATGAATGAAGGTGTTATTCACCATATCAAAATGTCTAGGATGAAGAAATTATACACATTAATAATTTAATTTATTACCAATTACAAATATATTTTATTTATTTAAGTCTTATTAATTTCAATTATCTCCTTTTTTATGAGTTATAAAATTAAATATCATCTTTTAGGTGTGTTCTTTTTTTTGGTTTTGTGACTGGATTAATTTTAGACACATATGAAATATCATATAACATGAAAATAGTCATATAGAATTTAAATTTTATTTTATTAATGATATTCCATAATTTTAAATTATTATATCATTTATCTTTTTATTAGGGTGAGGACGAATCATTTGGCAAGATGCTAGTGATAATCATGTGTATTAATTAGGCAGTATTTCGATCATCAAGAAATAGTTTTGTATCATTAATTAATATTATGTATGTATAATGTTTCTAAAACATTATATTAGACTTAAAAAATATATTCTAATCTATTTTAAAATTATGTAATTTTTCCTAATCATACATGAAGGTGGAATTGAAAAACAAAACCATGTCGTCCACAAAGGCTGTAAATCGGCACGTCCCGAACAATGTTTTCACATTGAAAAAAATACATGAAATTCGTGTATTATTTTCCATTTAAATAATAAAATTATAGTATATAATATGTAATAGAGTTATCATGTAACTTTTTATAGGAGAGATGAGGGGGGATACAGAAAAGAAAAGAAATTTATATGAAAGTGAAAGAAAATAATGATTGTTTTTACCTTTTGAATTCTCAATCTTGAGAACCTCATTATGGAGATTGGTTTTGGTCATTTGTTGAGACAAGAGGATCCCGAAAGTAGGGTAGAGTATTATGAGGTTGTTTTTTTCTAAATAGGTTATGGGTCAATGCTTGTAAGGTGTGGGGATAGGAGGTGGTGAGGGATGGTTATTATTGTCGGTGAGAGGCGTGTTTTTTGAATCTTTTTTTCATTTGTTTATTATTCTGGACCATAAATTTGAGATGTTTAAGAATTATAACCAAATAAATTTAAATAATTAAGTAGAGTTCAATATTTAATGTTGAGGGTGAAGCCACAGTTTATTCGGGGAAGGGGCTACAATACAATGAAAATCAGGCAACAAGCAGTACATGGATGAACTCAGCGAGACATGAACTCAAGACCTCGATGATACCCACAGGAGGAGCTACCTACTGAGATGCACCTTGGGGTCACGTAGAGTTCAATATTTTGTTATTACATCATCTATACATTTTCTAAGACTCAATAATTCATGTTTTTGTTAAATATTGTGAAATACAGTATTTCACTATTCACAAAAATTTAACAATTGTATAAAAATAAAAATTAATTCTAAATATTTCACGACATATTAATTTCATAAATTCACTTCATTGTATGAAAATAATTTATTAAATGTGTTAAATTTAATATTTAATTGAAATAATCATTTATTGGAAAAATATGACTTTAAAATTACAACTAATTTTATATAGCTTTAGGAAATTAATTAAGGTCTCATAAAATTATATTATAATGACAAACAAAGAAATATTTAAATTTTTACCAATTTTATACAAATAAATTACATAAATTTTATTTATTATTTATAAAATTTTAATTAAATATTTATGACTTGCAATAAATAGAAGTACTTTATTTAATATTTTTTAAAAAATTGGTTAAATAAATTAACATTTAAATATATCATATTTCATTTATAAGATACCAAAACGTTTTTTATACTTGTATAGATTGTGTTACTATTATATATGTCATATTACTATTCCTAATGGTCACAATACTATTATAAAAGTTAAGTTACTATTCCAATGGGATAATTTCCTTATCTTCAAGAAATAACAATTATTTCATTCATTATACATGTATTGTGTTTCTATTATATTATATATGGGATTTAATATAATTATTACTAGATTAAATAACTATAATAATATAAATTTCATTGATATAAATCTGGGTCATTATATTCTATCCCCCTAAAAAATTTTTGTCTTTAGAATTTTTATAATGTCAACTCGTTAAATTATTTGGGTAATTCATCATTGTAACATTCAATGGCTCAACCATTGCCTCTTATGTTTATTAATTTGTTTAAAAATAACTTTACCATATGTGTATTTTGATACCCAACCCCTATTATCTTGTTTCAATAATCCAGATATGCTCTTCATATTATGTTACATTTGGATTCAATTATATTTTTTCAGAAGTGAGAACATGTGTTGGGTATGGCAAGTACATCCTTAAAATCGATATGTGGAACACATCATGATCATTGGAAAGGATAGGTGTAATTTCTAAAATATAAAATACAACTCTTATTCTGCCTATAATTTCAAAAGGTCTCATTTACCATGGGTTTAGTTTCCCATTCTTACCGATGCTTATGAAACCCTTTCGTAGACATACTTTGAGAAAAAAATATGATCACCCACTTGAAACACAAAATATTTCCTCTGGTTATTGAAATATCTCTTTTTCCAACATGGAAATACATTGAAATGTGTTTGAATTGTCACTATCTTTTCTGTTGTTTTCTCCACCAATATTGGGAATACCATCTTCCTGTCACCATCATCCTCCCAACAAGATATTTTATAACATAACAGTCCTACCAATGAATAATATATTTTAATATGAATACTTGAATAGAATCTATTTTTATATGAAAATTATACCCATGGAAAATATAGATTACACTCACCTTGATGGTCAAGCGAGTAAGATCTCAATATGTCTTGTAATGTTTTAATACTCTTTCAGAATCCTCATCTCTTTAAGTGTGATAAGTAGTTATAAAATGATGCATTGTATCCAATGATTACTAAATACTTTTATAGAAATTTATATATAAATCATTGATCATGATCAACCCCAATTGAAATAGGTTCTCCAAGAAGACTTAAAAATTCATTAATATAGATTATTTAAGGATATCTATTGGAAAATCCTCCCTTATTGTGAGGAAATTTTCTGATTTGGTAGATTTACCAACAGTTACACATATTGAATAATTAATTATTATATTTTTTTGTTAATAAAATGACCAAATACATATTAATATCGTCCCATTTCCATTTAGGAATATGAAGAGGTTTCATGACTATTCTATTATGTTGTCTTTCACCCTTCAATTATGGACATACTAATCATATTGATACATAATATGAAATTACACACTTCATATTGTCCCACAAGAATTGTTCCTTCATGTATCTATACATCATAGTGATACCATTGCGTCTATAGAAAGTAAAGCTATGGGAATTTTCCAATAACTCTTTTTTAGCTTGGTTATATTTTACAGCACTTAAATAGAAATATATAGTATCAGAATCATTAATAGTTCTTCCAAATATTTAAAAAGAGTTTTTGTATACTCTTAGTTGTTATCACCCAATCATTAATACACTATATCCCTTTAGAACTCTACAAATAACTGTGTTTGGGTTAGAGTAGTACTTGGATGGGTGACCTCTTCGGAAGTACCCATGTTGGACCTTTTTTGTGTTAATTTATATTTTCACGCAAGTATATTAATGATTATTATGATATTATACATAAACTTTTTACTAAATATGGTGCTTCATGATTCAATAGAATTTATGTAATAATCATAATATTTCATGTTACAATATAACAACATTTCATATTAAAAATGATTAAAATATTTCAAGTTACATTGTATCAACTTCATTTTAGCGTTATTATAGAAAATTTTACTTTTAAAGTTCAATAATTCTATTTTTTTGGATATTTAGATTATCTAATTTCATTATAATGAATGTTGCATGGGTGACCTCTTGTTATTCACTTGTTGTAACATCCAAATAATTGTTTTTAAAAATTTAAATACATTATGATATGAAAAAAGATTAATTTAAATTAAGAACAATAAAAATAATACTTATAAATAATTACCTTTAAAACTATTTCTTTTCAAATTAATTTTAAATTAATTTAATAAAAATTAATAACACATTACAGTATTATTTTGTGTACTATAATATTTTATTTTTTATATATGTATTTTATTATTTAAAAAAAATTACAACCATTTTTGAATAAAACATTTTATTTTATAAATAGGTTATTTAAAAGATATTTTGAATGAATGTATATAATTTATTATTAATCAATTTATTTATTTTATGATTATAAAAATAGTATGTTGATTAATTTTTTTACATTAAATTAGTTATTATTTTAAACTATTAGATGTTGTAATATTAAAATGTATAATATCATTTTACATAACAGTATTTCAACTAATGGTATTAACAATTTACGGTGATTTAAAATAAATAAAATTTAACTTTATATTATATATAAATATGTTTTATGATATATTTGAAATTATAAATATATATAATAAAAAAATTAATTATTCATATACAAAAAATTGCCAATTTTTTTTTAAAAATATAATTATATTCATATAAAAAATAATGTATATAAAGGTTAAAAAATTATCAAACTATTATATGAACAAAAAGACAACATGTTATTAAACATAATATATATATGATTTGATAAAACCAAATGATAAAAATGAAAAAAAATTGATTATAAAAAGTGAGTTAAAGTAAATAAAATAATATTAAATATATAATAATATAACAAAAAAACAATGATGGTTAGACTAAAAAGATGAAAATGGTAAGGTAAAAATAGAGGATAACATGATAGTCTACAAAAATTCTGGGTGTAATGATTTATAAAAAATAAGGAATACTGTAATTATTTCAATGAAAAAATAATAATAATGTAAAACATAAAACAATAAAAAATTGTGTGGTTGTCTTCATCCTCCCAATGTGACAACCTAACCAGAACAAGTGAGATTCTCATTTTTCAATCTCGATCACCTCTTTCCCCTTCAATTATTCATGTCTTCCAATTTTTTCCTTCCTCAAAGAAGAAAGGCCAACAACTGATATCTTCTTTGTTGATATCCCCTTTCACCGCGACCCCAACTGAGATCTATTTTTTCTTAATAACGACATAGATGGTTTTTTAGTGAAATTGAATCCTTCAAAAAAAAATTTTCCTATCCTATGCACAACTTCCATTGGAATACTTTTATATAATAATATATAAAAATTTCCAATAGTGATGGATTAAATATGTTATCATTATGTTTATATAAGCCTCAATGAAACATGTTGAAAACCCCAAGATTACTCGGAACCCATCTTTTACTTTCATTCTCTTTCGCTCAGTCTCACGTGCATGGTGTTTAGAAGATAAACGTTTCATCACTCACAAGTAATGGATAACATTATTTTCAATTTAGAATGATTTATATATGTATATTTAAAAATATACTAATTTATATGTATGTTTGTAAAAACAATTTTTTCTATTATTTTTTGTCTATTTTTAGATCTAAATACATTTAAAGGTTCTTCAAATTATAGGAATTTTACTAAGGGTGACATATATATGTATATATATATATATATATATTCATATATACCCATATATAACTATATATTCTCTGTATAAATGAGATATGGGTTTATATTTTAATTTTTTTTCTCAGAAATATGTTCATCAAGAGATTTATTATTTTCAATTTTATTTTTTCAAAGGGTCAATTTGATTATTCTTCATTTTATCAATATATAGATAAGTTCATACTCAAATAAATACCTACCTATTTCTTCTCATTAATAATTTATTATCATAAATTAATTATTTTAAATATATAATCCTTATATTTCCCTAATACATATGTATTTAGGAAATGGTTTATTTTCATTTCAAAAAATATTTTTGTTTTATAATTATTTTCATATACATGTGCGTGTGTATATATATTTGTGTACGTATATAAAATTATGACTATCTATTTTTTAAAATTTATAATATATTGGTTTTGGTTTTTATGTTTATATTTTAAAGAGGGGTCATTTATTTTTATCAAATGGTCTGATTATATCCATTCTATCATTTTATGTCATATGATATATATATATATATATTGATTTATTTTATGAAATAAAAAGGAATAGACTTTAATTTTCTATTCTATATTAAAAGGTTTGAAATTTTTTCTATTTTACCAATTTATGGATTATATATAATGAGTGTCTATTGTTTATAAATGATATTTACATTTATTTTATGTGATAATACAAGTCAATAAATTATTTCAGCTGAAAAAGTGTATCTACACTCCTCGGTATGTCATAAATAATTAAGTATTTCTATAATCTAAATTATAAATAGTATTACCTTCTTTTTAAATCAAGTGTGCATTATTTTTCATCATCCATTCAAAAGTTTTATTTTTGAATAATGATAGTTATTTCATGCATGGGATTCTAATAAAAATTATTTTAGAAGCACTCAAGAAAATTTTAATGACATGTTATGAGTATGTTTATTTTTTTAAGGAAAATAATATTATGTATGTATATTTGAATTGTTTTGTGTTATAATTTTTAATGGAATGTCTATTGAATGAGTTTTTAAAAATTGACACTAGTTTGTTATGTGATGTTATGCAAAATGAACCTATAAGTATTAAGGGAACTTTGTTCCATATGAGTTATGAATAGTTTCCATATGTTATGTTTTATATTATGTTTTTCTGGGTATCATGAATAACCCATCATAAAATTATTATTTTCAAAGGATAATTTTCAATGATCATTTCAATTTTATTTAATTTTGAAAAATTGATGGTTTTCTAAATTATTTTTTTGATATGATAATGATATGAAAATCTATTTTATGTACATATTTTTATTTCAAGGAATATTTTTCAAATAATTTATTAATTATTTTAAAACACCTTTACTGCAGATTTTTAATGCCCACCGAATGATTTAAATTAAATTTACCTTTTTTTGTATATTGATTCGTTATGTATTTTTTTATGGATAAAACACACAGAAGATTATATAGTATATTTAATTTCATTTTATAATGTTATGATATTAAGTAATATTGGTATCTAATTCTCCAGAATCTATAATGGAAAATGTTATTGTAAATTAAAATTCCATTTTTATTTTTAGTTACCTTTTTTTATAAAAATATATTCTCAATAATTATATATGCTGAGGTTGGAAGTAAGGGATTAATTAAATATAGTAATGTTTTTCCAATTTCTATTTTTCTAATTGTATTTTCCAATAAAATATACAATAAAAATGTCAAAGGATCACATGTCAGTATAATAGTAATTATTATGATATTGTACTAAAAATTTAAATTGAATATAATATTTCATTTGTACATTGAATTGTTGTAATAATTATGCATTTTTCTGTCACAATGATAACATAATTCAAGTTGAAAATAATAAAAATATATCATAACGTATTGTGACTACTATGGTTTTGGGTTATTATAAAAATATTAATTTTTCATAATGAATATTTATAATACTGTATGATAGCTTCATCAATATATGTTGTTTTTTGTAGAAATTAAATAATAATATATAGTATGATAATCATTGATATTTCTTTGAAATATTTATAATGTATGTCTGTGTGTTTTTTAGTGCGATCACACCAGCATTATGTCTCTAGATTCCATTAAAACTATACAGTTAAGGATGATTGGGTGAGAGATATACTAGGATGGGAGACATCTTGAGAAGTACTCGTGTTGCACTTTTTTTTGTGTACATTTAAAATTTCATTCTAGTATAATAACTAATCCTAGGATATTTTATGTAAACATTTTTACCAAATATATCATTTCATGATTACATAGAATTTTAGTAATAATTATATTATCTCATGTTATATTGTAACAATTTTTCATGTAAATAATTATTAAAATGTTTCAAGTCATAATGTAACAACTATGATATAGTGTTATAAAAAAATAATTCTTCATATATAATAATTGTTTTATTTTAATATAATGAAATTATTTAATTTAATAATAATGAATATTTCAGTGTGGTCCTCCTGGAGGGTTCTCTTATTTCACCCTTTTATTGTTATTCTCAATGTATTTTCCATTAAAAATTACATTACAAATCATTGAAGATATCATGTTAGTAGAACAATAATAATTATGATATTGTACATTAAATTTTAAAATGAATATAATATTTGATGTTTACATAGAATTTTTGTAATGATTATAATATTTAATGTCATAATGTTACCATATATTATGTTAACTGTAATTATATTATTTGGTGATGTATTTTAACATCTATTGTTTAGGGTTATAATAGAATTAAAAATATTCCAGGTCAAATAATTACAATATTGGATAATAGTTTCTTGAGTAAATGTGAATTTTTTATAAGTCAAATATAAATATATAGTATTGAAATCATGATATATAGTTCTCTCAAATATTTTAAAATAATTTTATGTACTATTGGGTGGGATCACACATGAATTAATACACCAGATCGCATTTGAACTATAGTTATGCATTCATTTGAGAGTGTAGTACAATAATGGAAAACCTCCTTGAAAGTACTCATATTCCACCCTTTTTTATGTACATTTCAAATTTCATTCCAATATAATATATTTTTTTATAATATTGTACGGTGAAATTTATTTGATTATAATATTTTTTGATTACATATAATTTTTGGAATACTTATAATATTGTATGTTATAATATAAAAATATTTCATGTTAACAATGATCAAAATTTTACATGTTATATTGTAATAATTATTTTTTTATTTTATTAAAAATAATAATAAATTTTCATGTTCAATAATTATAATTTTCTTTGATAATCACTTTATAATTTTTTTTAATAATGAATGCTTCATGTGGGATGTAAGAACCCAGTTCTTATTCTTGAGGCGCATGTTTCTTCTTTTCCTTTTTTCCTTTATTTTTTTTGATAAAATAATGAAAATGGTGGAAAATACCAAATATTATTGGTACATGCCGTGTACATTTCCACATGCCGTGTACTTTGGCAGTGTGGGATGAGTACACAGGGCGTGTAGGCCGGTCGGTGATGAAGGGTGTAAAAAACTGACTACATGTCGTGTACATGGTATTTACACACCGTGTAATCAGTAGGCATGTGAACAGTAAGGTGGTGGGAGTAGCCGCCAACTAAGCGACAGTACACGCCGTGTATTCCAAATTACAAGTTTTGTACTCATGTCGACGAATGAACAGTATGGCATTGAAATTTAGCCACCAGAGGAAGAGTTAAATTATGAAAAGTATATGCCATGTACTCGGAAGTACACGCAGTGTAGTCTGTTTTTTTCGCTTAAAACGGGCAGTAGCCTTCTCATTTGGCTAAGGAGGTAGAACGTTCTTTTGGATCTTGGGTGATAAGGTTGATGTTTTGAGGAGCTCTCAACCGCACACCAAGAATAGGATTCTTCCGCCATCGACCACGTTTGAACCGCGTGGGTGAGTTCTTCCCTCTCCGCGAGTCTTTTTTTCGAATTCTTCTTCTATGGGAAGTTATTTACATTTGAATGGGGAATCTTCTATCCTAGATCTATGCAGTTCATGGTCATTTCAAAAGGCATTTTTCGCATATATTGATCAGTGGAGATCGAGGATGGTGGACTGGTGTTTAATTCCAACTGTCGAGTGTTATTGTATACCGTTGGGTTACACACCAATGTTTGGGGTGTCGTACGGCTCAGGTTGTGGCTGTTTAGGTATCAAGAACTGAATATATAATCTAATGTTAAATATAATATGTTGTTTGGGATCATTTCTTGGATGCAGGGCCACCCCATTGGTGTGTTCCCTTATTTAGCCATTTGGCTAGGTTACCCGAGGGGATACCATGATTTTAGAATGCTTTGAATTGCCCTGAGAGGAATTTTATTTAAATTGTTTTCTTATGTGTTGGGCTTGGCCAGGTTGTTTGTTAAGAAGGAGGGCTATGTTTCACATGCCTGAGATTAAGTGTTTCGTTTATCCTGTGGTAAACGTTTCTTATGCCTGGGGGTAGTAGCTTCCATGCCTGATGGCATTATCTCGTATGCATGAGGGAAAAATTCGTTATGCCCGAGGGAAATTACCTGAGCGTTTTTATTCGTATTACCTAAGGGAACAGTTTTTCATTTCTATGGACTCTGTTTACTTTTCATATCCACTGTGGTGATTTTACATATTATACCTTCCAAGCTAAAGTACAGTCTTGGTATTGTTTTATCTTGTACATGTTAGATATCTTTTTTTAGTTTTGCTGCGGCATTGTTTAGGAGATTGTCAACTGAGGCTGAGGCTCGAGAATTTATATTCAATTATCTTTAATTTTTAAATAATAAATAAATGGAAATATAATTGGTAAGAGTAGTTTCTTTTGAGTACTTACAAGTTCACTTCTTTTCTATTACTGGACATTACGGTTGCACAAATTCACTGACTGTTGGGCACATGACTTTGGTGGTTGCCTATTGGTATTTATTTCTCAAGCCCTATTTGGGTCATGTCTTCGGCTCAAAATGATTATATTGTTGCAGGTTCAGAAAAGGGAATGAGTCCCTATACAGGTACTTGATTGTTGTAGAGGAGTAGGATAGCATGAGACCGAGCTTAGGCTCGTGATGTTGTTGAATTCCTTCTGTGCTGTTTTGTTTTTCTGTTGTTGTCCTCATCCTTGTGTTGAATGTTTTTATATTACAATGTATCATGTTTTTATTGTTTCATAAACATAGGGACATACCACATCATTATATATGACTGGTGGTCATTTCTTTTATTCATTATTGTGTCCTTTTAAGCATTTTTATTGTTACTGCTTCCACATTTTGTACGATTATGTCTATTTCTGCTACACTAAAATTTAAAAAATGAGGGCATATTTTCCCCACTATCAGACCTAGGCCCTTGCTGCTAGTCGGCAACCTCTTGAATTTAGGTAAATGTGCTTGAGGTCAAGTGACCAACCTGGTTTGGGGCACCCATTGAGTGGCACCCATATCAGGGACTTTACAAGGTGGTATCAAAGGGATTTTCTTTTCTCTGAGTTGTTTTATTATTTGGAGATGAGAGAAAGAGATAGATTGTTAAGGGATTTGGTAATTATTGTGCTCGAGTGTAGCTACCCCGTGTACAGGTAATGGCAGGATTGCCACGAATTAAATTGTGATTTTTTATTTATGATTATTACAATTGATTTTATTTCCACTACAGGGTGACACATTTTTTGTGTGATGATTATATTTTTATACATGGGTTCTATTTAGATGCAACCCAATGAGATGAGGGTATTCAATTTCATACATCATTTAGGCACATGTTAGAATCACATTCCATGCATAGTTTCCTTTCCATGTAGGTGCATAATAAATTGAACGTTGTTGTGATAGATGATGTGCTAGTAAATGCATGTTATTTTGATAGATGTATTGATAAAATACCTGCTATTTGATAGGGTATTGTTGTGTATGGTTTTTTAGAATGAATGCCAAAATTTGGTTCTTGAGAGTATGTTCCCTCATTAACCGGAATTTGGTGGATCGATGACCTATTTACTTTGTTCTAACATGTATAAGATTCCATGATTTGATTCGTGGGGAGTATGGCCCCTCATGGATCGGAATTTGGAACTTTTTTGTTTGTTTCAGTGTTTTTCTGGGCTCAAGAGTAGTTTTTGAGGCTTACTATTAGGAAAAATCCAGAAGACACACTATGTAATTATGATTACATGCCATTTACTCATCTGTTCGAAAAGAAAAAGAAATTTTTCTTAGTACATTTCGTGTACCGTATGTACACGCTGTGTTGTTTCTTCCCATTCCATAGGCCGTGTACGCGGAAACATAGGATAGGGAAGCATTGATTCACACACCTTGAAGTGATTTTACATGCTTTGTTGTGTTGAACCTGTGTCTATTGTGTTACTAACAAACACGGACGAAGATAACATACCATATAAACGCCGTGTCAATGAAGAACACGCCGTGTAGTTTAACATAGGGATCTGACTATGTAACTTACCAAGAAAAGTCAGTGTTAATTCTTCTTAAACACATTGTGTACCCGATGGACTTTTCGTGTTGTCTTGACCGATGAGAAGTTGTGTGGACTTGGTCGTGTGGCTGGGAAAAACGGGGTGTTGTACACACCATGTGCGGGTGTAACATGCAGTGTAGAGTCAGTCGAGTAGCCAGTTGTGTCACTAATATGATGGGAAGTTGGAATCTATGCAGTACATGTCGTGTATTTCTGGAACATGTCGTGTAGTGTGAGGTGTGTACCCGGCCGTGTCTCGAACAACACGGGTCAGTGAATCTTCTCGATTACAAGCCGTGTAGACCTGATACATGCCGTTCAGTCTCGTTTAAAGTAGAGCCATGTGGCTATGACATGTAGACAGACTCGGGCAGGGGAGAAAAATCAAGTACATGCTATGTGTGTTGACAACACGCCATGTGTTTTTGGGTGTTACATGACCAGTTTTGGAAGAGTACACGCCCATGTGAATGACATATGGGAACACGCTCTATAGTTATTATACACGTCGTGTAGTCATGTTTTATAAAACCTGAATTTTTTCTTTCTCTTGTTCCCTTCTTACACTCCTTATTCCCAATCCTTTATAATATTGATCTAAGGCATGTGTTTACCATGTATAGTCATGCCGCTGATATGTCATCGAGTTGCTCATTAGGAGAGTGGAAACAAGTATACTCTAGAGATGTTAAGACACGTGATACCGATGGATCCCCCAACAGAGCCAGATTCTGCGCTAGTAGTTATACTGGGCGCAGGTGCTGATGCATAGTTCTGTGAAGGCTTCATGCGGTTTATGTAGACCTTCCAGGGAGCACCGATGGCTGCCACATCTATTGTAGATCTGACACATATATTCTAGCAGCAATAGCCACCTATGTTCTTAGGGGATGGCGGACCACGGGCTGTGGAGTATTGTTTGCGTTCTATACAGACTATTTTTGAGCATCTGGATATGCCCCCGGGGCGGAGGGTCAAGCTCGCTACATACATGCTGCTTGATTCCTCCAAGAGGTATCGGGATGTTACCACCCAGACCGAGCATCATCGAGACATAACATGAGATTATTTTTAGGCATTCTTCTATGACATCTTCTTCTGAGAGACACTGAGGGAAAATAGAGCTCTAGAGTTCATGAATCTATAGTAGGGTTCTATGTCAGTGATAGATTATTCTTACCACTTCACCAAGCTACAATTCATTGCACCTGTTCTGGTAGATGGTGAGACATTGAGGGCTCGGCGATTTGAGGATGGTCTTCGATATGACAATCGTGAAATGGTGAACATTTGCAGGTTGCCTATAGTTCATGCTATTATGAACCTGGCACTGATTACTGAGCAAAACCTGTGGAAGGCTAGTGGTGCACGCTAGGGAGGCTCAACATCAGTTTCTGGTACTATTTCTATGGGTAGTATGAAGAGACAGATGAGTTTCTATCATGGTGGCTATACTATTCAGCATAATTCATCAGGTGTCTAGGTCATGTGATACCTGTGTGGTAGAGAGGGTCACAAGAGACCTCAGTGTCCACGTGACCCTATGGAGTGCCGAGATTACGGAATGATAAGTCATTTAGAGCGCTTTTGCAGTGAGTTTCCACCAATGGCTAGGGAGAGGGGTTCTATGTAGACAACGCGTGAAGGATCTGGGCCAGCAGCTTCTTACCAGTCAGTGAATTGGGATACGTTGGGGCGTTCAGTTTAACGTGGTCGTCATGGTCGTGGTAGCCAGACACCAGGATCTCAGAGATATCAGGGTGGGTCAGCTCAGGGTGGCTAGGCTTTGTCGCAGTGCCGCGACACTGGGCAAGCACATATAGTGCAACAGACCCAATAGGAGTAAGAACCCAAACCTCCCACTAGAATATGTACTATTCTAGAAGCTTTTGTTTTAACTTATGTACTTTTTGATATAGGTGCTACACATAGCTTTATATCTGTGCCCATTTTGGAAAGCCTTGGGCTCGGTGTTTCTTTTTCTTCTTTTGATGTTATGACGCTACACCCTCTGTTAGGGATTATAACGGTAGGTGTGCGTCAGTGCAGGAAGTGCCCCTATTGGTTTGTGGGTGTCACTTTCTGTTGGACCTCTATGTCTTAGATATGACGATCTATGATTTTATTCTTGAGATGGATTGGTTAGTACCATTTTGAGCCTTTGTAGATTTCTACCTTTATAGGGCGAGTTTCATGACACCAAAGGGAATAGGGTTTCTGTAAAAGGGTGTATGGTATGTCTAGGCGAGTCGAGCTGGACCCAATCATTGTGGGCGAGGTGGTTTGACATCCCAGAATGCGAGTTTGAATCTCGATGACCATGGAACATGTCATAAGGATTTCCCTCTAGTAGTTGATCATTTTAGTGATGTCTTCTCGGATGACTTTTCTGGTCTTCCTCTGGAGCGAGAGGTGGATTTCATTATTGGGCTAGTTCTAGGAGTAGCACCGGTGTCCATTACTTCTTATAGGATGGCTACAATAGAGTTTTAGGAGCTCAAGAGGCATTTGGAGGAGTTACAAGCAAAGGGTTTCATCTGACCCAGTACTTCTCCTTGGGGTTCACCTATCCTATTTTCTATGAAGTTGGACGGTACCCTCAGACATTGCATGGATTATCGGAATCTAAACTAGTTTATGGTAAAAACCGATATCCCTTACCGAGGATTGATGCTATTTTTAATGAACTTAGTGGAGCAAGAGTGTTCTTGCAGATTTACTTGAGATCCAGATATCATCATTTATGAGTTAGACCATCCGACATACCCCTTATGACTTTTCGGAAAATATATGGTCTATACGAGTACTTGGTCATGCCGTTCAGACACACGAATGCACCATCAGTTTTCATGGCTCAGATGAATCGTGTATTTCACCCATATCTGAATTCTTTGGTGATAGTCTTCGTGGATGATATCTTAGTGTACTCTCACACTTGACACGACCATGCTACCCATCTTGAGATCGTACTGAGTACCCTGACAGAGCATCAACTATATGCTTACCTCTCAATGTTCCACTTTTGAATGGACCAGATACACTTCTTAAGTGATATTATATCAGGGGATGTAGTTTTTTTAGACCCAATGAAAGTGAGAGAAGTAGTTTCATGGGAGCACCCTAAGAACTTGTTTGAGATACGGAGTTTCTTGGGGTAGCCCGGTTTCTACAGGTGCTTTATACAGGACTTCTCCCGCTTAGTGGCACTGTTGACGAGTTTGACAAAGAAGGTTGTGAAGTATGTTTGGTCAAAAGCTTGCGAGATAACATATCAGGAGCTGAAGGGATGATCGACATTAGCACTAGTCCCGATACATTTAGAGTAAGGGAAGAGCTATACAGTTTGATGTGATGAATCAGGTATTGGGCATGGAGTAGTTTTGATGCAGGGCGATCAAGTAATTGCGTATAAGTCTCTGTAGTTGAGGCCACATGAGAGGAATTACCCGACACATGATCTCGAGTTGGCTTTAGTTGTTCATGTGTTATGTTGTTGGAGACATTATCTCTTGGGAGAGCATTTTTTGGTGTTGATGGACCAAAAAAGTCTCAAATATATCTCTACACAACGTGACCAGAATATGAGGCATCAAAGGTGGGTTGAATACCTTCAGTCCTTCAACATCGAGCATGCCTATACACCAGGTAAAGGTAACGTAGTTACTAATGCACTAATTAGGAGGACTTAGATACAGGAAGTACAGGAGGCCAGTGGTTAGTGGAAGCTTATGGATTTGTTCTCTAAGATACATTTGGAGGTGCATGATAGTCAAGGGAAAGCCTATCTTTTTTCCTTAACTGTTATTTCTACCCTCCTGGGTAGAGTGAGTATGAGACAGCTATTATATACGGAAGTCTTAGTTATTTTTGTGTTAGTGGCAGGTGAGGACCCTACTCCTGGTTGGACAATAAGCATTGATGAGGTACGACATGTCCATGAATGAGTGTGGGTTCTAGGGGATATACGTGAGGAGATGATGCAGGAATTTCATGCATCATCTTGGGCAGTGCATACCGGAGTTACCAAGATGTACGATGACTTGAGACATCAGTATTGGTGGCTGGGTATGAAACAAGAGGTAGCTGGTTTTGTTACGAGATGTTCCAATTGTCAGCAAGTGAAGAAGGAGAATCAGAGGCCACCCAGACTTTTACAATAGTTACGCATTCCAGTGTGGAAATTGGATGATGTCACGATAGATTTCGTGACCAGTTTGTCGAGGTAACCTGAAGGTAGTGATGTTGTGTGGGTTGTTGTGGACAGACTTACGAAGGTAGATCACTTTTTTCCGATCAAGGAGACCTTCAGTGTTAACGAGCTCAGAAGGTTGTATATCTGGGAGATAGTATGACTTCATGGGGTGCCTCCTTCTATTGTTTCAGATAGAGACACCTGTTTTTAATCTCTTTTCTGGAAGGGATTTTAGAGGGAACAAGGTACACAAGTTCTTCTGAGCACAGTTTACCACGCTAAATAATATGGCTAGTGAGACAGTACGATACAGGTGCTTGAGGACATGCTGCACGCATGCGTCCTGGACTTTGGGGGCTCTTGGGAGAAGCACATCCCCTTTGTATATTTTGACAATAATAAGTGTTTTCAGGAAACTGTTGATATGGGTCCTTAGAAGGATTTATTTGGTAGGCCATGCAGATCACCTTTGTATTAGATTGAGGTAGGTAAAGTAGCTTTACTGGGACCATATCTCGTGCAGGAAACTTCCGAGCAGGTCCTGTTGATTCAGGAGTGTATGGCCACCGCACAGTCTTGTCATAAATCATATAATGATCACCGCAGATGACCCATGGAGTTCATGGTCAGGGATCAGGTTTTCTTATGTGTTTCACTGAGGTTGGGACACATGCGAATCCAAAGACACTGTAAACATCCACCGAGGAATGTGGGTCCATTTGAGATCCTAGAGTGAGTTGGCCCGATTTCCTATCAATTGTAGTTACCACAGAGGTACCAAGACATGTACAATGTCTTCCATGTATCTCAGCTGTGCCATTATCACTTAGAACCGTCTCAAGTTTTTCATCCTGAGGAGGTAGAGCTTCAGGACAATGCGTCTTTGGAGGAGAATTCGATTTGTATTGTTGATTTGAGCATGAAGGTTCTCTGAGGCCATACATTTTCTCTCATACGGGTGCTATGGCAGTATGGCCTACTGCAGGATGAAACCTGGGAGCAGGAGAATGGTGTACGTTCTCAGTCTCCAGATAAGTTTTGAGGTTTATCTTCACCACCCTTGGGAGGCCAATTCGGAGACGTATTGCTTTAAGGGGTGAACTATGTAATAACCTGATTCTTAATCATGAGGTATGGTTTTATTCTTTTCATTTTTTTACTTTAATATTTTTAATAAAATAAAGAAAATGGTGTAAAATACCTAATTTTATGGGTACATGCCATGTCCTTTTCCACACGTTGAGAAATTTATCCATGTGGGATGAGTACACATGATGTGTAGGCCTGTCGGCAATGAATGGTGTAAAAATCTGACTACATATTGTGTACATGGTATTTACATGTCGTGTAATCAGTCAGAAGGTGAACATTAAGGCGGTGGGAGTAGCCACCAACTAAGCGACAGTACAAGACATGTATTTCGAAATACACGCTGTGTACTCATGTAGAAATATGAACAATATAGCGGTGAAATGTAGCCTCTAGAGGAACAATTAGATGATGAAAAGTACACATCGTTTACTGGGAAGTACATGACGTGTAGCTTGTTTTTCTCTCTTAAAACGGGCAGTAGCCTCCTCATTTGGCAGATGAAGAAAAACGATCGTTTGGAGCTCGGGAGAGAAGGCCAATGTTTTGAGGAGCACCAGACCATACACAGGGAAATAGATTCTTCCGTCATTGACCATGTTGGAACCGCGTGTGTGAGTTATTCCCCCTCCCTGAGTCATTGTTTCCAATTCATGCTCTAAGGGATGTTATTTATGATTGAATGGGGAATATTATGTCCTTGTTCTAGATAGTTCTTGGTCATTTTGAGGGGATTCATTAGTGTATATTTATCAGTGGAGATCCAAGTAGGTGTTCTAGAGTTTAATTCAAACTATTGAGTGTTTTTGTGTACCATTGTGCTATGCGCCCATGTTTGGGGTGTCGTATGGCTGAGGCCTTGGTTGTTTAGATATCTAGAACTACAAAGCTTATCTAATGTAAAAATATAGAATGTTTTTTGGGATCATTTCTAGGATCCAAGGTGACCCCGTGGGTGTGTTCCCTTGTTTAGCCGTTTGGCCAGGTTACGCGAGTGTATACCGTGATTTTAGCATGCCTCAAAGTGCCTTGAGTGAAATTTTATATAAATGTTTTGCTTATGTGTTGGGCTCGGCCCGGTTGTTTGTTTAGCACGAGGTCAGTGTTTCTCATGTCTGAGGGCAACTATTTCATTTATCATGCAGTCAAATTTTCTTATGCCTAAGGGAAGTAGCTTCCATGCCTGAGGGAATTATCTCGTATGCCTGAGGGTAATATTTGTTATGCCTGAGGGAAATCACCTGAGGGTTTTTATTATTATTAACTAAGGGTACAGTTTTTCATGTATGTGGACTCTGTTTACATTGAATATCCATTGTGGTGATTTTACATGTTATACCCACCAAGCTAAAGAACAGGAGTGGTATTGTTTTACCTTGTACTTGTTTGATAGCTTGTTGTAGTTTTTCTGCAACACTGTTTAAGAGATTGTCGGCTGAGGCTGAGGCTCGTGAATTTATATTCAATTATCTTGAATTGTTAAATAATAAATAAATTTAAATGAAATTGATAAGAGTAGTTGCTTTTGAGTACTTCCTAGTTTACTTCTTTTCCATTGCTTCACACTACTGTTGCACAAATTCACTGACAATTGGGAAAAGGATTTTGGGGGATTCCTATCGGGATTTATTTCTCTCACCCTATTTCGGTCATGTATTGGGACAAAACAGATCAATTTGTTATAGGTTTAGATAAGGTAATGAGTCCCTATAAAGGTAGTTTATTATTGAAGAGGAGGAGGAGACAATGGGACCAAGCTTAGGCTCGTGATGCTGATGAGTTCCTGCTGCGCTATTTTGTTTTTCCTTTGCATTACTTGTCCTTGTGTTGTATTGTTTCAGATTAAAATGTATCATGTTTTGGATTCTTTCTTAGAAATAGGGACATATCACATCATTATATATGATTTTTGGTCGTTAATTTACTTTATTACTGTGTCCTTTTCAGCATTGGTATTGTTACTTATTCTGCATTTTGTATGTTTATGTTTATTTCTGCTGCACTACACATTGAAAAATGAGGGCATAGCTTCCCCACTATCATACCAAGTCCCTCGCTACTAGTTGGATGCCTCTGGTATTTGGGGAAATTATTTTTAGGTCATGTGACCAACTAGGTTTGAGGCACCCTTTGAGTGTCACTCGGATCCGGGACGTTACATGGGACCTCCTGAGATGTTCTATTGTTTCACCCTTAAGTGTTTTTCTAAATCTATTTTCCTAAAAAATATCATTATAAATAAAAATGGGTCGCAAGTCATAATAATAATAATTATTATATTGGTTGTAAACTCATCAAATGAATAATATGTTTCATGTTTCCATAGATTTTATTAAATAATTTTAATATTTCTTGTCATAATGATAAAATATCTCATGTTAACAATAATTATAAGATTTCATGATGTATTGTGAAAACTACGATTTAAGAATTTAATAGCAATTATAATTTTTCATAAGGAAATTTAGTAACAACTATAATATTTCATGTCATAATATAACAACATTGATTGTTAACAATGAATGAAATATTTCATGTTATATAGAAACAAATATAGTTTAGTGTTATAAAAAAATAAATTTGAATTTTAAATAATAACAAATTTTAATTATAATTAAAATATTTAATTACATAATATTGAATGTTGCATGGGTGACCCCATGGGAAGATCTCCTCTTTCACCATTTTGTACATTTTTCATTGTATTTTCCAAAAAAAATTACATTTTAAATAAAAAAGAATCACATGTTAGTACAATAATTATAATTATAATATGGTATGTGAACATTTTAGATTAATATAATATTTCGCGATGGGTCTTCGCGGCGTGTCGCGAACGTCAAACAAGTTCGCAGAGCTTCCCATATCATTGCTTCGCGGCGGCGCTCCGCAATTGCAGAGGGGGCTTCACGAATGGACTTTGCGAACCAGTTTTCTAGCCCAACTTCAAATGTCCATAACTCCTAATCCATAACTCCGTTCGGGCCCTGCGACCTACCAAATCGAAGCTTGAAAAACGTTATAAGATATTGGATCATTTATGAAAGTATTTGGAGAATTTTGGGGACGCCTTTTCCGGGGTCTACAGTCATAATGATTACACGCCATTTAGTCATCTGTTTGGGAAGAAAAAGAAATTTCTTTAGTGCATGTCGTGTACTGTATGTACACGCCGTGTAGCTTCTTTCCGTTCCATGGGCCCTGTACATGGAAAAATCGGATCGGGAAACTTTGATGCACACACCATGTAGTGATTTTAAATGCTTTGTTGTGTTGAACCTGTGTTTGTCGTGTCAGTGACAAACATGGGCAGAGAAAATAGACCATATACACATCGTGTCAATGAGGAACATGCCATGTAGTTTAACCTAGGGATCCGGCCGTGTAACTAAAAAACATGGGTTTGTGTTAATTCTTTTTAAACACATTGTGTACCTGAGGGACATGTCGTTTTGTCTTGACCGGTGAGAGGCCGTTTGGAATTTTTCGTGTGGCTGGTAAAAACGGGGTGGTGTACACACCGTGTGCGGGTGTAACTCGCCATGTAGAGTCAGTCGAGTAGCCGACCGTGAAACTAACAAGATGGGAAGTTGGAATCAAAGCAGTACATGTTGAGTCCTTCTAGAACATGCCGTGTAGTGTGAGCTATGTATCCGGCTGTGTCTCAAACAACATGGGTCGGTGAATCATGTTGAGTACAATCCATGTATACCTTAGAAATGTCGTGCAGCCTCGTTTAAAGGGGAGTCTTATGGCTAAGACATGTAGAGGGACTCGGTCATGGGAGAAAAATCAAGTACACACTGTGTGTGTTGACAACACACCATGTGTTTTAGGGTGTTACATGACCAGTGTTGGCAGAGTACACGCCCATGTGAAAGTCATAAGGGAATACGCCGTGTAGTTATTGTACACTCCATGTAGTCTTGTTTTGTAAAACTTGAATGTTTTAATTTTCTTGTTCCCTTCTTACACTCTATATTTTCAGTCTTTTATAATCTTGATATAAGGAATGATTTGACCACGTATAGTCATGCCACTGATATGAACTCAAATTTTTCGCCAGGAGAGCGGAAACTAGTATACTATAGAGATGGTAGGCCACGAGCTACCGATGGATCCTCCAGCAGAGCAAGATGTTGCGCCCGCTGTTATACCGGGCGCAGGTGCTGATGTGCAGTTCTATGAAGGCTTCATGTGGTTTATGTAGACCATCCAGGGAGCACCGCTGGCTGCCACATGTATGACAGAGCTGACCCATATATTCCAGCAGCATCAGCCGCCTACGTTCTCAATGTATGGCGGACCGCAGGCTGCAGAGTCTTGGCTGGGTTCTATAGGGACTATTTTCGAGCATCTTGAGATTCCTCAGGTGAGGAGGGTCAAGCTCGTTACATACATTTTTTGTGATTTCTATAAGAGGTTGTGGGATGTTACCACCCAGACCGAGCATCATCGAGACATGGTGTGGGATTATTTATTATGTTATTCTAGGATTCATGAATAACCCACGATAAAATTATTATTTTCAAAGGAGAATTTACAATGATCATTTCAATTATATTTATTTTTGAAAAAATATCGGTTTTCTAAATTATTTATTTTTTATAGAAATGATATGAAAATACATTTTTATGTAAGCATTTTTATTTCATGGAAATGTTTTCAAAGAATTTATTAATTATTTTAAAACACATTCACTGCAGATTTTAAATGCTCACCCAATGTTTTAAATTAATTTTTACTTGTTTAGTGTAATTTTTTTTGTTTTTTTATGGATACAACACACACAAGATTATATAGTATATTTAATTTTATTTTATAATCGTTTGTTATAAAGTAATATTGGTATCTAATTCTCCAAAATCATTAATGGAAAATGTTATTGGAAATTTAAATTCAATGTGTTTTTTTAGTTACCTTTTTCTATGAAAAATATTCTCAATAATTATATATGCAGAGGTTGGAAGTAAGGGATTATTTCATTGTAGTAATATTTTTCCAATTTCTATTTTTCTAATTTTATTTTCCAAAAAAAATATAATATAAAAATATCAAAGGATCACATGTCAGTATAATAATAATAATTATGATATTGTACTAAAAATTTTAAATAGAATATAATATTTCATGTGTATATTGAATTATTGTAATAATTATACATTTTCATGTAATAATGTTAATATAATTCAAGTTGACAATAATAATAATATTTCATAACATATTGTGACAACTACGGTTTAGGGTTATTATAAAAATAAGAATCTTTCTTAATGAATAATTATAACATTGTATGATAGTTTCACCAATATATGTTATTTTTTATAGTAATTAAATAATAATATATAGTATGATAATCATTGATAGTTCATTCAAATATTTAAAATGTGTGTATGTGTGTTTTTTATTGCGATCACACCAGCGTTAATGCACCAGATCCCATTAGAACTATACAGTTAAGGATGATTGGGTGAGAGATGTACTAGGATGGGTGACATCTTGACAAGTAATTTTGTTGAACATTTTTTTGTGTACAATTAAAATTTCATTTTTGTATAATAACTATTACAATGATATTATAAGTAAACATTTTTACTAAATATAACATTTCATGATTACATTGAATTTTAGAAATAATTATAAAATATCATGTTATATTGTAACAATATTTCATGTTAACAATGATTAAAATGTTTCATGTTGTACTGTAACAACTATGGTTTAGTGTTATAAAAAAAATTATTCCAGTATAATAATTGTTATTTTTAGTGAAATCACATTATTTAATTTTATAATAATGACTTTTTCAGTGGTGTCCTCTTGAAGGAATCTCTTGTTTCACCATTTTTTTGTTATTCTCAATTTATTTTCCATTAAAAATTACATTATAAAAAATATAAGATCTCATGTTAGTATAACAATAATAATTATGATATTGTACATTAAATTATTAAATGAATATAATATTTTATGTTTATATAAAATTTTTGTAATGATTATAATATCTCATGTCATAATGTTAACATATATCATGATTACTTTAATTATATTATTTGGTTATGTATTGTAACAACAACTGTTTAGGGTTAAATAGAATTAATAATCATTCATGTTGAATAATTATAATATTGGATAATAGTTTCTTGAATAAATGTTATTTTTCTATAAATAAAAGATAAATATATTGTATTGTAATCATTGCTAGTTCTCTCATATATTTTAGAATTCATTTATGCACTATTTGGTGGGATCACACATGAATTTATACCCCAGATCGCATTAGAACTATAACTATGCATTCATGGGAGAGTGTAGTACTAGGATGGGAAACCTCCTTGAAAGAACTCATATTTCACCCTTTTTATGTACATTTCAAATTTCATTCAAGTATAATATCTAATATTATTATATTGAACGTCGACATTTTTTTGAATATAATATTTGTTTGATTACATACAATTTTAGGAATACTTATAATATTGTTTGTTATAAAAAAAATATTTTCATGTTAACAATGATTAAAAAATTGAATGTTATATTGTAACAATTTTTTTAGTTTTTTTTAAAATAATAATAAATTTTCATGTTCAATAATTATAATTTTTCCTGATAATCACTTTATCAAATTTTTTAATAATGAATGTTTCATGTGGGATGTGAGAACCTAGTTCTTATTCTTGAGGTACGAGTTTATTCTTTTCCTTTTTTCCTTTCGTGTTTTTGATAAAATAAAGAAAATTGGAAAAATCCCAAATTTTATGGGTACACGCCTTGTACTTTTCAACACGTTGTGTACTTTGGCAGTGTGGGATGAGTACACTGGGCGTGCAGGCTTGTCGGTGATGAAGGGTGTGAAATACCGACTACACGTCGTGTACTTGGTATTTACACACCGTCTAATCAGTTGGCAGGTGAACAATAAGGCGGTGAGAGTAGCCTCCTACTGAGCAACAATACATGATATGTATTGCAAAATACATGATGTGTACTCATGTCGATGGATGAATAGTATGGAGGTGAAAAGTAGCCTCCAGTGGAAAAATTAAATGATGAAAATTACACGCCATATACTCGGAAGTACACGCCCTATAGTCTTTTTTTTTCACATAAAATGGCAGTAGACTCCTCATTTGGAAAAGGAGGTAGAACACTTCTTTGGAGCTCGGGAGATAAGTATGAAGTTTTGAGGAACTCCCGACCTCACAACGGGAATCAGATTCTTCTGTCATCAACCACGTGGGAACCGTACTGGTGAGATCTTCCCTCTCTACGAGTCTTTCTTTCCCATTACTCCTCTATGGGAAGATATTTATGTTTGAATGAGGAATATTATGTCCCAGATCTATGCCATTCTTGGTTATTTGGGGAGGATCCATTCGCGTATATTTATCAGTGGAGATTGAAGTAGGTGGTCTGGTGTTTAATTCTAACTGTTGAGTGTTTTTGTGTACCGTTGTTCTAGGAACCCAAGTTTTGGGTGTCTTATGGATAAGGCCTTGGATGTTTAGATATCTAGAACTGCATAGATAATCTAATGTCAAATATAAAATGTTGTTTGTGATCATTTCTTGGATCCAGTGCCACCTCGTGGGGGCTTTCCCATGTTTAGCCATTTGGCCAGGTTACCCAAGGGTATACCGCGATTTTACCATGATTTGAATTACCTTGAGGGTAATTTTATATAAATTTATTGATTATGTGTTTGGCTCAACACGGTTGTTTGTTTCGCCTGAGGACAATGTTTCTCATGCCTGAGGGGAAGTGTTTGGTTTATCCTGCGGGAATCTTTTCTAATGCTCGAGGGAAATAGCTTCCATCCCTGAGGGAATTATCTCGTATGAATGAGGTCAATATTCATTATGCCTGAGGGATGTCACCTAAGGGTTTTGATTTTAATTACATGAGGGTAAGTTTTTGCATGTCTGAGGACTCTGTTTACTTTTCATATCCACTGTGGTGATTTTACATGTTATACCTACCAAGCTAAAGCATAGGTATGATATTGTTTTACCATGTACTTGTCAAATAGTTTGTTGTAGTTTTTCTGCGGCACTGTTTACAATATTGTCAGCTAAGGATGAGGCTCGAGAAATTATATTCAATTATCTTGAATTTGTAAATAATAATTAAATGGAAATTGAATTGTTAGGAGTAGCTTCTTTTGAGTACTTCCAAGTTTACTGATTTTCCATTATTGCACACTGTTGTTGCAAAAATTCACTGACAGTTGGGCATGTGCCTTTGGTGGTTACCTACTGAGATTTATTTCTCACACCCTGTTTGGTTAATGTATTTCTCCCAAACAGATTATATTTTTGCAGGTGTAGATAAGGGCAAGAGTCCCTATACAAGTACTTGATTGTTGTAGAGGAGTAGGAGATCAAGGGACCGATCTTAGGCTCGTGATACTGTTGAGTTCCTGCTGCACTATTTTGTTTTTCCATTGTTGTACTTTTCCTTGTGTTGTATTGTTTCAAATTACAGTGTATCCTGTTTTGGATACATTCTTAGACAAAGGGATATATCGAATCATTATATACTACTATTGGTCATTTCATTACTTCAGTATTGTGTCATTTTCAACATTTTTATTGATACTACTTTCTCATTTTTTATGTTTATGTCTATTTACGCTACACTACTAATTGAAAAATGAGGGAATAGATTCCCTAGTACCAAACCTAAGCCATAACTTCTAGTCATAAGCCTCCGGCATTTGGAGAAATTCACATGAGGTCATGGAACCAAACGTGTTTAGGGAACCCGTTGAGAGGCACCCAGATCCAGGACGTTACAAAGTTGAATCAAAGGCCTTTTCTTTTCTCTGAGTTATTTTATTACTGGGCGATGACAGAAAGAGATAGATTGTCAAGGGTTTCGGTAATATTTGTTCCCAGGAGTAGCTACGCTATGTACAGGTAATGTCTGGATTTCCTAGAATTAAATGGTGATTTTCTGTTTATGGTTATTACAGTTGATTTGATTTCCACAATTGGGTGACACATTTGTTGTGTGTTGTTTATATTATTTTACATAGGTTCTATTTAGTTGCATCCCAATGAGATGAGGGTATGTCATTCCATGAATCATTTAGGCCAATGTGAGAATCACATGCCATGCATAGTTTCTATGCCATGTATGTGCATTAGAAATTGCATGTTGTTGTGATAGATGTTGTGCTAGTAAATGCATGCAATTGTGATAGATAACTTGATAAAATATCGGCTATTTGATAGGGTATTGTTGTGTATGGTTTTGTAGAATGAACACCGAACTTTGGTTCGTGAGGAGTATGGGCCCTCATGAACCGGAATTTGGTGGATCATTAACATGCTTAATTTTTTCTAACATGTATAAGATTCTAATCATTGATTTGCGGGGATAATGGGTCCTCATGGATTGGAATTTTGAACTTTGGTGTTGGTTTTAGTGGTTTTCTGGGATCCATAGTATTTTCTGAGGCATACTGTCTGGAAAAAACTATAAGACATGCCATGTAATTATGATTACATGCCATTTACTCTTCTGTTCAGGAAGAAAATAATTTTTTTAGTACATGTCATGTACCGTATGTACACGCCGTGTAGTTTTATACTCCTGCCATAGTCTTTGTATGCAGAGACATGGGATATGGAAACTTTGTGGCACACACCTTGTAGTGATTATAAACGCCGTGTTGTGTTGAACCAGTTTCCATCGTGTAACTAAAAATCACGGGTGGAGAAAATAGACCATATACACACCATGTCAATGATGAACACTCCATTAAGTTTATCTTGGGGATCCGGCCGTGTTACTAAGAGACACATGTCAGTTTTACTTCTTCTTTAACATGTCGTGTACCTGAGGCACACGCCGTGTAGTCTTGACCGGTGATAGGCTGTGTGGAATTGGTTGTGTGGCTGTGAAAAACGGGGTGGTGTACATGCCGTGGGCGGGTGAAACACACTGTGTAGATTTAGATGAGTAGCCAGCCATGTCACTAACAACGCAGGGAGTTGGAATCTAAGAAGTACATGTCGTGTCCTTCTGGAACATGTTGTGTAGTGTGATTTGTGTACCCGGTCATGTGTCGAACAACACAGGTCGGTGAATTTTGGCGAGTACATGCCATGTAGGCCTTATACACGCCATGCAATCTCATTTAAAGGAGAGCCATGTGACTAAGCCAGGTAGAGGCCCTCGGGAAACGGAGAAAAATCAAGCACATGCCATGTGTTTTGACAACACACCGTGTGTTTTGGGGTGTTACATGACAAGTGCTGGAAGAGTACATTCCCATGCGAAAGACATAAGGGAACATAGAACTGTAGTTATTGTACATTCTGTGTAGTCTTATTTTGTAAAACATGATTGTTTTATTTCTCATGTTCCCTTATTACACACCTTGTTTTCATTCTTTGATAATCTTGATATAAGGCGTGTGTTTACCATGTAGAGTCATGCCGCCAAGACGACCTCTAGTTTTTCTCCAGGAGAGAGGAAAAAAGTATACTCCAGAGACGGTAGGCCACGGGCTACTGATGGATCCTCTAGTAGTGCCAGATGTGGCGCCAGCCGTTATACCAGGTGCAGGCACGAATGTGAAGTTCCGTGAAGGCTTGATGAGGTTTATAGAGATCTTCCAGGGAGCACCGCCAGCTGTCACATCTATGGAATAGTTGACCCATATATAATAGTAGCATCATTTTCCTACATTCTCAGGGAATGGTGTACCATAGGCTACAGAGTCGTTGTTCGGTTCTATGAAGACTAATTTCGAGCATCTGGATATGCCCCCGGGGCAGAGGGTCAAGTTCGCTATATGCATGTTGCGTGATTCTTCCAAGAGGTAGTGGGAAGTTACCACCCAGACCGATCATCATCGAGACATGGAATGGGAATATTTTCAGACATTCCTCTACGAATTCTTCTTCCAGGAGATGCTGAGGGAAGATAGATATTGAGAGTTCCTGAATTTGCAGTTGGGATCTATGTTAGTGATGGATTATTCTTCCCGCTTCACTGATCTATAGCGCATTACACCTGTTCTAGTGGGTTATGAGACATTTAGTGATAAACACTTTGAGTATGGTATTAGATATGATATCTGAGCATTGGTGAACATTTACATGTTTCCTACAATGCGTGATATTGTGAACTAGGCACTTATTACGGATCAGAACCAGCGGGAGGCTAGTGGTGCAAGCCAGGGTGGTTCAACAACTGTTTCTGGTAATATTTCTACCGATAAAAGGAAGAGACAGATGAGTTTCTCTCATGGTGGAAGTACTAGTCAATAGAATTCATCAGGTGGCTAGTTCATGTGGTACTAGTGGGGTAGAAAGGGGCATAAGAGACCTCAGTCTCCATGTGACCCAGTGGAGTGCCGATCATGCGGAAATATTGGCCATCTGCAATGCTTTTGAAGGGAGTTCCCACTAATGGATAGTGAGAGGGGTTCAGTGTAGACTCTGTATGCAGGATCAGGGCTAGAAGCTTCTTACCAGTTAGAGAATTGGGATACGTCGGGGCGTTTAGGTTGAGTTGGTGGTCGTGACCGTGGTGGCCAGACACCAGGATCTCAGAGACAAAAGAGGGGGTCATCTCATGGTAGCCAGGCTATGTCGCAGGACCGCGACACTGGGCAGGCATATGCAGTGCAACAGACCCAACATGAGTAGGAACCCAAACCTCCGACTGTAATGTGTACTATTATAGTAGATTCTGTTTTATCTTCGATACTTTTTGATACTGGTGCTACACATAGCTTTATATCATTTCACATTTTGGAGACCCTTGGGATCTGTGTTAATTATTCTTCTAATGTTATGACTATAGACACTCTATTGGGGATTAGAACGACATGTGTTCGTCAGGACATGGATTTCTCCCTATAGGTTGGTGGTTGTCACTTTTTATGGGACCTTTATGTCTTAAAGATGACGAGCTATGGGGTCATTTTTAGGATGGACTAGTTAGTACCATTTCAAGACTTTGTAGATTTCTACTATCACAGATTGAGTTTCATGACACCAGAGGGAAGAGTGTTTCTATACAAGGGTGGATGGGATGTTCATGCGAGCTGAGCTGGACCCGAGCATCATGTGAGAGGTGGTCTGACAGCCCAGATTGCGAGTTTGTATCTGGATGACCAGGGAACTTGTCAGAAGGATTTCCCTCCAGTAGATGATCGTTTCAGGGATGTCTTCTTATACGACTATTCAGGTCTTCCTCTGGATTGAGTGGTAGATTTCTCTATTGATCTAGTTACAAGAGCAGTACCGTTGTTCATTACTTGCAGGATCTCAAGAGGCAGTTGGAGGAGTTTCAGGCAAAGGGTTTCATTTGACTTAGTACTTCTCCTTGGGGTTCACTTGTTCTATTTACTAATAGGGTGGACGGTAGCCTCAGAATTTGTCTGAATTATCGGAATTTGAACCTTTTGATGGTTATGAACCGATATCCCTTACCAATGAATGATGATATTTTTTATAAACATCAAGGAGAATGGGTTTTCTCGAAGATTGACTTGAGATCTGGATATCATCAGTTATGCGTTAGACCATCTGACATACCACTTATGGCTTTTTGGAGAAGATATAGTTTATACGAGTACATGTTCATGCCGTTCGGACTCAAGAACGCGCCAGCCATTTTCATGGATCTGATGAATCTTGTGTTTCACCCATATCTGAATTCTTTTTTGGTAGTCTTTGTTGACGATATCTTAGTGTACTCTCACACTCGGCACAACCATGCTACCCATCTTGAGATCATACTGAGTACACTAAGAGAGAATCAACTATATTCTATACTCTCAAAGTGCCACTTTTGGATGGACTAGATACACTTCCTGGGTCATATTATCTCAGAGGCATGAGTTGTTATAGACCTAATGAAAGTGAGAGTAGTAGTTTCTTGGGAGCACCCTAAGAACATGTTTGAAATACGTAGTTTCTTGGGGCTGGATGGTTACTACATGCACTATATACATGACTTCTCCCTCTTAGAGGTGTCTATGATGGGTTTAACTAAGAAGGGCGTGATGTTCATTTGGTCATAAGATTGCGAGAAAACCTGTCAGGAGATGAATGGAAGGTTGACATCAGCACAAGTACTAATAATTCTAGAGAATTGGAAGAGCTATACTGTTTACTGTGATTCATCAGTTATCGGGTTGGGAGCTGTGTTGATGCAGGGTGATCAAGTAGGTGCGTAGGAGTCCCGACAGTTGAGGCCAAATGAGTGTAATTACCTGACGCCTGATCTCGAGTTGGCTGCAGTTGTTCATGTGTAACACTATTGGAGACATTATCTATTGGGTGATCATTTTGTGCTATTCAGGGACCACAAAAATCTCAAATAAATCTTTACCCACTGTAACCTAAATCTGAGGCATCAAAGGGGTGTTGAATACCTTCAGTAATTCGACTTCAAGCTTGAATATAAACCTTGTAATGGTAACATAGTTGCTGATGAACTGAGTAGGAGGACTCAGTTACAGACAGTGCAGGAGGCCAACAGTGAGTGGCATCATATGGGTTTGTTCTCTAAGATGCATTTGGTGGTGTACGATAGTCAGTGGTGAGCCTATATTTATTCCTTAGCTAAGACTTCTACCCTCCTGTGTGTAGTGATGATGAGACATATATCAGATCCGAAAGGCCTAGGTTTACGAAATTCGGTGGCAAGTGAGGACCCTCCTCCTGGTTGGACAATAGGCGTTGATGATGTACTGCATATCAATGGACGAGTGTGGGTTCTGGGGGATATATGCGAGTAACTAATGCATGAATTTCATGTTTCATCAGGGGAAATGAATCCCAGAGTTACCAAGATGTACCATGATTTGATACATCATTATTGGTGGCCGGGTATGAAACGAGAGGTAGCTAGTTTTGTTGATAGATGTCCCACCTGTCAGCAGGCGAAGGTAGAGCATCAGAGGCCAGCCAGACTGTTACAGCCGTTACCCATTCCATAGTGTAAATGGGATGATTTCGCGATTGATTTCGTGACCGGGTAGCCAAGTTCACCTCAAGGTAGTGATTCAGGTGGGTTGTTGTGGAAATACTTACGAAGGTAACTCACTTTTGTCTGATCAAAGAGACCATTGGTGTTGATGAGCTCGGAAGGTTGTATATCCAAGAGATCTTATGACTTCATGGGGACCCTTACTCTATCGTTTCAGATAGGGACGCCCATTTTACATCTCATTTCTGGCAGAGCATTCGGAGGGAACTGGGTACACAGGTGCTTCTGAGCAGAGCTTACCACCATCAAACCGATGGCCAGTCAGATCGTAAGATACAAGTGCATGATGAAATGTTTCGCGCATGTGTCCTGGACTTTGGGGGCTCTAGGGAGAAGCACATACCTCTGGTCAAATTTTATTATAATAAATGTTTTATGGAAACAATTTGGATGGCACCTTATGAGGGTTTATATGGTAGTACATGTCAATCACCTCTGTGCTGGATGGAGGTAGGTAAGGCTGCTTTACTGGGACCAGGTCTCATGCAAGAGACATCAGAGTAGGTCCAGTTGATTTAGAAGTGGATGGATAATGCATAGCATTGTCATAAATATTATTCTAATAATCATAGATGACCCTTGGAGTTCATGGTCTAGGATCAGGTTTTCTTACGTGTTTCACCAAGGATGGGACATGGGAAAATCAAGAGATAGGGTAAAATTTCACCGAGTTTTGTGGGGCTGTTTGAGATCCTGGAAATAGTTGTGTCAGTTTCATATTGGTTGTATTTACCACAGAGGTACCAGGCCATGCAAGTCATCTTCCATGGATCTCAGCTACGCCGTTATCACTCAGACTCGTCTCACATTTTTCAGCCCGAGGAGGTTGATCTTCAGGCCGATGCGTCCTTTGAGGATCATCTGGTTCATATTGTTGGTAGTATCATGAAGGTTATACGAGGCTGGTCACTTCCTCTTGTACAGGTGCTATGGAAGCATGGCCGAGTTCAAGACGAAACCTGGGGGTGGGAGATCGATGAACGTGCTCAGTGGCCATAGTTTTTCTAAGCTTTATCTTCACCACCCATGGGAGTGAAATTTGGGGACAAATTTCTTTAAGGGGGGAATTTTCTAAGGACCCTGTTTTTAATCTTGAGGTACGTGTTTCTTCTTTTCCTTTTTTACATTAGTGTTTTTTATAAAAAACGAAAATTGAGAAAATCCCAAATTTTATGGGTACACACCGTGTTATTTTCCACACGCCATGTACTTTGGCAGTGTGGGATGAGTACACATGGCATTTACGCCTTTCGGTGATAAAGGGTTTAAAAAACTGACTACATGTCGTGTACATGTATTTACATGCCATGTACTCAGTCTTAAGGTGAACAGTAAGGGAGTGGATGTAGCCGCTAGCTGACAGATAGTACATGCCATGTATATCGAAATACATCCTGTGTAGTCATGTCAATGGATGAATAGTATGACGGTGAAAAGTATCTGCCAGAGAAACAGTTAAATGATGAAAATTACATGCTGTGTACTAGGTAGTAAACGCCGTGTAGTTTTTTTCGCTTAAAATGGGCAGTACCCTCATCATTTGGCAATGGAGGAAGAACACTCATTTGGAGCTCAGTAGATAAGTCTGATGTTTTGAGAATCTCCCAACCGCACACATGGAATCATATTCTTCCGCCATCGACCACGTTGGAACCACATGGGTGAGTTCTTCTCTCTCCATGAGTAATTCGTGAAAACTCTTCCTATAAAGGAAGTTATTTAAATTTGAACAGGGAATCTCTTGTCCTATATCTATGTTGTTCTTGGTCGTTTAGAGAGGTTCCATTCGCATATATTGATCAATGGAGATCGAGGTAGGTGGTCTGGTGTCTAATTCCAAGTTTTGAGTGTTTTTGTGTACCGTTGTGCTATGCAGCCATGTTTGGGGTCTCGTATGTCTGAGGCCTTGGCTTTTTAGATTTGTAGAACTACATAGATAATCTAATTTTAAATATAAAATGTTGTTTGGGATCATTTCATGGATCCAGTTCCATCCCGTGGCTGCGTTCCCTTGTTTAACCATTTGGCCAGGTTACCCGAGGGTATACCATGATTTTAGAATGCTTTGAATTGCCTTCAGAGAAATTTTATATAAATAGATTGCATATGTTTTGGGCTCATCCTGATTGTTTGTTTAGCCTGAGGGTATCATTTCTCATGCATGAGGGAATGTGTTTCTTTTAGCCTGCGGGCAACTTTTCTTATTCATGAGGGTAGTAGCTTGCATGCTTGAGGGAATTATCTCGTACGCCTGAGGGAAGAATTCGTTATTCCCAAGGGAAATCACTTGAGGGTTTTGATTCTGATTACCTAAAGGTAAGGTTTTACATGTCTGAGGACTCTATTTACTTTTCATATCCAATGTGGTGATTTTACATGTTATACCTACCTAGCTAAAGCACAGGTTTGAATTTTTTTACCTTGTACTTGTCAGATAGCTTGTTGTAGTTTTGCGACGACACTGTTTAGGAGATTGTTGGCTGAGGATGACGATAGAGATTTTATATTCAATTATCTTGAATTGTTAAATATTAATTAAATGCAAATTGAATTGATTGGAGTATCTTCTTATGATTACTTCCCAGTTTACTAGTTTTGAATTACTGCACACTATTGTTTCACAAATTCACAGACAGTTTTTCACAGGCCTTTGGTGGTTGCCTACTGGGATCTTTTTATCACACCTTGTTTGGGTCATGTCTTGGGCCCAAACATATTTTATTTTTTCAGGTGTAGATAAGGGAAATTGTCCCTATATAGGTACTTGATTTTTGCAGAGGTGTCACGATCCATCCCCTAGGGCCCGTATCGTGACTACCCCAAACCCACCTTCCATAGGCCAGGGGATGGCGACTAGCACCATAGGCGTAAATACCTAAACTGGGAAGGCGTTGACTATATAATAGTAAAAAAACACAACAGAGTATGAAAATGGAAGTAAAACACTAAATAAAACTATAAAAAAAGAGGGTAATGAATGTATAGGGGTCGGAAATACAAGCGCAACAGTAAAGTAAAATTCCACTGAAATGATAGTACAATTGAAGTAATGTAAAACAGAAACCACTGATTCGTCCTTGGGATTCACACCAAAAGGGTGGGTATAGATGTCCTCCTCAGAACCCCATGTCTATCCGTCCACTCTGTTTACGTCTTGTCGAGTGTTCCACCACCGGGTACCATCCTGTTCTGCTACTCTCTGCCCGGATCAGTGCTGTCTGTCGTCTGCAACCAATACTATGAGGTACAGACATAGCCCGTGCAGGGGTGAGTATAACAATACTCAGTAGGGACCCCGAGACCCTCATGGTCTCAGAAAATTTAACAAGAATAACCAAAAATTATGGAAACAACGGATAACCATTACATAGGTATATACCCATACATATAACAAAGTTATTTAGTAACTCATCTCAATCATGAGGAAAACACAAAATTCATTGACCCAGCTAAAAACCAGGATTTTTCAGTGAATTATAGAAGTACAGATGATTAGTCACGAAGCTAGATCATCTTTTTCTGTCAATAGGCGCCGCTTCTGACCATATAGAGTCTGACCCACACAGGATCGATAGGTATTAACCCCCGAAATGACCCACACAGGATCGGTAAGCACTGACCCACACCAGATCCCTGAGCGCTGAACCACATATGATCGATATTAGCTGACCCACACATGATCTCTGAGCACTGACCCACACAGGATTTGTATGCGCTAACCTAAATAGGATCAATGAACGTTGACCATTGTATGATCTATCTCCAACCTCCGCCTCACTATCATCAACTGGATACCTCGCACCTGGTGCGTTCAAGTTCTGTAGAATCTGCCATCAAGATATTGGTCGTACCTCGACCACCACTAAACTTTACAATAGAGTAACCAAAATGATCACAATTTCGTAAGCTTTCCAACGCGACAAATGGTGCATCAATCGGACACCCGGTCTTTGAGTTATTGGTATTTCCATTCCAAGGGCCCGGTTGGTTTTTAGGTTCAAACCAACCTGGCCGTACTCCATCTTTTTCCAAACCTCATGTGGGATATACCAAAAGAACTGTCCCTTGCCATGATTTCCATCACCACTGGAAATTCATCAATCGAACACACATAGCCCAAGATATGGGCGAAAAGGTGTCAGTAAGCCAAAGCGGGTCCGGGTCCGGTCCGACCTAGTCGGGCTGACCCGGCCCGACCCAGGTCCGGTCTGGAGTCCAACCCAGTCTGTGGGTTTGACCAAGTCTAAGGGCAGCCTGGCCCGAAAGGACGGCCCGGACCGGGTTCTCCGGCCTAAAGGATGGCCCGTCCCGAGTTCTCTGTCCTAAAGTGGGATTGAGTCGGATGGGCGGCCCAGCCTGGGGGTGGACTGGCCCTGGGGCCCAGCTGGCTGGCTGGAGGCCCACTTGGCCCGCTGTTTTGCGGCCTGGGGGACCGGCTGGTTGGCTGGACTAGGAGGCCGACCACGCTTGGGGGGGGGGGGGTTATACCCCCTACCTTCTGCTCAGAAACGGCTATAGGTGCCGGTTAAGGTATCCTGCATAACCCATGGGGTCCCTCCTTATCCGGCTCGCCGCTGGTCCAACCGGTTCCGCCCTTCGGTTTGGAGAGACGACGATGCGCCCCTCCGCCGTGACCCACCCCGGCCGTGGATCTACACCACCGATGCGGCGCATCGGCGCCATTCCCCTCCATAGTGTCCTACCCTAGCCGCAACTCCCTACTCCTCTGCATGCAATGACAGTGTCGTGCCCTTCCGGTGACCCGACGGCCTTGCGCTGCCAGTTCCCTTTGCGGCCGGCATGACTCCGGCCACCACTGCTCTGCTCCATGGTCACCAATAAAATGAGAAAGAACAAATGTGGTGGGTCGGGCCGTGTTCTTGCGGTCTGAGCCGTCCTTGTTATGGGGGTATCAATCAACATATCTCAATTCATACAATCAATGACGTAGAACGTGAACAATCAATCTACTCAAATACCACCTACCTCGCATGATGACAATCTTTGACGAAGTCATGGGAAGGCGGCGTTGTTTGGTCAATGTTAGAAGAGGTTATGTTTGGAGAGAACAAGTCGAAAATGACATCATTGGCATTCTTCATGGGCGACGGTGCCTCCACTACATGCCACGGTTAAAGAGGGAGAGATGTTCGTCATTCTTTTTTGGTGGAAGAGACGTTCTTCATTGTAAGAATTTTTTCCTCCAAGTTCTTCCAAGTTCTTCCTTTTCTCCCAAAGGATCCACCAAAAGAATGCGAAGCCAAAAATAATAGAGGATGTTATCTATTATTTTTATGTCACAACAACACAAATAGTTGTGTTTAATTAAATGAGACAAATCATTTAAATAATGGAATGGAATGGTTCAAATTCAAAATTTGGGGATGTGATGAGTTCCAATTAATTTATGAGGAGTTTAAAGGGGCTAAGAAGCTCGAGCGGGCCCCACAAATTAATATCCTCCCATGGGAGGTTATGTGCAGGTGGTCCCCACACCCATAACCTCTTATTGGAGGTTATGGTGTGGTGGAACCCACCACTAACCTCATCTTGGATGTTTTAACCACCCCAAATAAAAAAAATGTTAACACTTTATTTTAATTCAATTTAATTTAATCCCCCAAAAACTAACTCCCATTCTCGTTAGAACGCAACTGCGGTGAAGGTCTCACTAAGAAATCACCGACACTGTGAGTTCAACAGTTCCCTCAGATTTCAGTTCCAAGCCCCGGTTCAAAAGATATAAAATCACACATGTACGTTTACTGAACGTACTCGAACAAAACATCAGAAATTTATTCCGGGAACACGGGGCTTCTGAATAAATGGCCTTCAGAATATGCGGACTCGAAAAATTCCAATGAATTTAAGAAAAAAATTTCCATAGAATTTAGGGGTCTTTAAATTCTCCCCTTCTCAGGGGTTTACATCCCCAAAATCTAAAACTCTAACTAATGGAACAAATGGGGGTAATGAGAATGCATCTAAGACACTTACTCCCATGTTTCTCCTGGAGGTTCCCGTGATGCCAGTGAACGCACACCAGAGGTATCGACCGTCCACGTAGGACCCACTCCTGTTGATCCTCAATATTCACTGGAGCCTTTCTGAATGTCACCGCGTCATCTATGTCCATCTCTCCATGGTCGATGATTTTTGAAGTGTCATGCACATATCTCCTCTACTGAGATATGTGGTAGACGTCATACACCCGGTGCAACTGAGGTAGAAGAGAAAAGTGGTAATCCACCTTGCCTACTATACAAAGGATCTGAAATGGCCCGATTAATGTTAGAGATAACTTACCGCCTCATCCAAATATCAGTGGACCTCGTCGAGGTGATTCCCATAGAAAGATGTGGTCTCTGTACTTGAACGTATAGGTCTTCGTCTCCTCTCAGCATATGACTTATGCCTACTCTGTGCAGTCTTCATCCACTACTGGATGATCTGCACGTTCTTCATTGTAGGCCATATCATCTCTGGTCCCACTAGTGCTGACTCCTCTAGCTCTATCTAGCACAGTGGCGATCTGAAAATTCAACCATACGAGGCCTAAAAATGTGCCATTCCGATGGTGGAGTGATAGCTGTTGTTGTAGGAAAACTCCAAAAAAGGTAAGTGGACCTCCCAACTGCGACCAAAGTCTAGGACACAAGCACGAAGCATGTCCTAGAGAGTCTGAATGGTCCACTCCGTCTTACCATCTGTATAAGGATGGAAGGTGGTGCTCAGATGTAGCTACGTTTCAAAAGCCTATGGAAACCCATTCCATAGCTGGGAAGTAAACCGTGCCTCACGGTCAAACACAATAGAAGAAGGTACTCCATGTAAACACACAATCTCCCACACATAAGGGCATCCCAACCTCTCTACTAAGCTATTCTCTTTGATCGGTAAGAAGTGGTCCGACTTGGTGAATCGGTCAACAATCACCCATATCAAATCATGACTCATGGTTGTACATGGATGACCCGTCACAAAGTCCATGGATATCCCATCACAGTTCCACTCAGGGAGCTCTAAAGGCGGAATGAAGCCTGCTGGTAGCTAGTTCTCCACCTTCAATTGCTGGTAAGTGAGGCATTGTGAGACAAACTCTTCTATTACCTTCTTCAAACCTAGTAACCAGTGCTATCGTATGAGGTCCTGATACATCTTCGCCACTCCTAGATGCACCGTTAATGTGGAAGTGTGGAACTCCCTCAATACATCCTCCTTAAGTGAAACTGTTTCCAAGGTACATCCTCTGAAGAGGATGATGTTCTCCCCACCTTCCGAAAATCCATTAGGTGCATGCCCTGTGGATTTTTGAACACGTTGCGTCTTGCAGTCAGCATCCCCCCACTGTGCCTCCCTGACTCGCTAATGAAGTGATGGGTGACTGTAAGGGACTTAAGAAAGGCTGCTCTATCTCTATCCATAATGGATATCTCTATGGCTGTCAACTGATCTGCTGCCTCTCCTATCAGTTGTATACCTGATCTCTTACTGAGTGCATCCACAACAACGTTCCACCTCCCAGGAGTATAGACTATCTCGAATTCATAGTCCTGGAGGAACTCAAACCATTTCCCCTTTCTCAGGTTTAGTTTTTTATGAGAGAAGATATACCAGAGACTCTTGTGATCAGAGTACATTGTAAAATGCTCGCCCATCATATAGTTCCACCTCATATTCAAGGTGAAGACCACTGCTGCTATCTCCAAGTCATGGGTATCATAGTTCTACTCATTTTGTCTTAGCTGACGTGAACCATACGCGATCATAGCTCTCTCATGCATCATTACACACTCGAGTACAGTCCCTCATGCATCATAGTAGACTACGTACCCTACACCTTCCTCTTGAAGCCTCAAAATGGGGTCACTAGTCAACATATACCTCATCTCCTGAAATCCTTGCTGGCATCTCTCCAACCACATGAAGGGTTGCCTCTTCTTCATCAAGGCTGAAAGTGGGGATGCAACTCTGGAGAAGTCTAGAACGAATCTCTGGTTGTATCCAGCCAAATCCAGGAAACTCCGTACCTCTGTCACACTCTTGGGTGGCTCCCAAGCAAGTACCACCTCAATATTCACTGGATCCACTGCAACTCTAGACTCCAAGATGATGTGTCCCATGAAGTGAACCTATCTAACTGAAAACTGGCACTTTGAGATCTTACCATAAAGATGGTGCTCTCGGTGTGTGTCCAGTACTACCTGACGATGGTAGTAATTGTCCTCCTCAGTAGTCGAATAGATCAAAATGTCATTAATGAACAGTACAACAAAGCGATCAAGGTAAGGCTGGAAGATCATATTCATGAGATACATGAACACTTCTAGAGTGTTGGTTATGCCAAAGGGCATAACGAAGAACTCATAGTGGTCATACCAACATCTAAAGGTTGTTTTCTACACATTCTCGACTCGAACTTTGAGCTAGTGATAGCCTGACCTGAGGTCTATCTTTGAGTACCATCGTGCTCCATTGAGGTGATCAAAGAGGTCATCAATACTAGGGAGTGGATACTTGTTCTTCACAGTTACCTGGATCTGGCCACGGTAGTCCACACAAAGCCTCAAGGTCCCATCCGCCTTCTTGGCGAACCAAATCGTGGATGACCAAGGAGAAACACTGGGCCGGATGAATCCCTTCTGTTGCAAGTCCTCCAGCTGTACCCACAACTCACGAAGCTCAGTGAGAGCCATCCGATAAGCTAGAGTAGATATCAGTGTCGTCCTGGGGTACAAGTCAATGTATATGTTCACCTCTATGCGAGAAGGTAGTCCTGTAACATTGTCAAGGAAAACATCCGCGTACTGATCCACCACTACAGGATAGCTCAGACTCTCCACATATAATGCTTTGAGGGTAAGGCAGGCCAACTGATGAGTGATCGGCTTCACCCTCCTTCGAGTAAGCTCGTCCTGCGCTATAATGGTCCCTTTCTCACTGGTGAAGGTAAAACTAGTCCCATCCGTGCGAACATACCACACTTTGCACCTAATACAGTCAATCTGAGCATGGACTTTAGATAACCAGTCCATACCCAGGATGACGTCATAAGGCCTCGAAGCCCCTATGAGGATATCTCAGCTGAAGCTCTCTCCTACTAGAGTAATCCCACCCTTCTAGAAACAGTGCGTAATCGTCGAGTCTGCTTCCGTAGGAGTCTCTAGCTGTAAGATCCATCAGAATCTTTGAGATCTAAATGAGGGCAGTGGCTATGAAAGAATGATTGGAACCTATGTCTATAATAACTGCAGCTATGGTGGGGTAGACACATATAGTACATCGAATCATCTCTGGGGCACCATGGTCGTATGCCTATACTGCCTAAAGCTGAGCTCTCCCCAGTTCACCTACTCCCTACATTCGGGGTGGATATCCTGGTGGTGGTGGTGGAAACACCTCGAAACGTCGTCCACCGCCAGATATACAACCATATTCTCTACCACATCCGCATGCGGCCTATGGACCACCTCGATCGAATCTCTACCTCTTACCAGGAGGTCCCTCAACTGACTTCAGATCGTCTGTACGGCGGGTCGGACCGTAACATGGCATGTGACCCTGCTCGCCGCATGAGTAACACTGCATGCTCCTGGAGGGTAAGTCTTTGCTCTGTGTAACCTGCACAACCGATCCTGAGTCATATGGTTGACCACATATGTGTCTGGTCTTCTTGGACCTCTATGTCATCTGTCTACTGCCAGCTGTAAAAGACTTCGGTACACGTCGACTAGTAGTTAGTCTCGCTGCTGGTGACTACCCAGTAAGGAAAATATCCGCAAGAAGGGCTCTCTCTAACACCCCCGCCTGCGTCAGGATTTCGATGGAGATCATCGAGGCCCTGATCACTCGCTTGATCCCCTACTCGAAGGTCCGGGCCTTGAAAAATGGGTATCGTACCATATTTGTGGAGTAGAGAGTGAGGTCGGTGATCCTGGCCGAGTACTGTGCTACCATCTTGATGCCCTGTTATTGATTAAGTAGCTCCTATATCTTCACCGCTCGAAGGGTATCTGGAAAAAACTCTGCTTGGGATAGGCTCTCAAAGTCTGTCCAGAGTACAGTCGCCTTGTCGTGGACCTGGAGCATCAGCCTCCACCATATTCCTGGAGCTTCCAGAAGGAGACTCACAGCAAGGAACACCGTAAGGTCTAATGGTGTCCCTACTAGCCTAAGGACTCTCACCACAGCCTCCAACCAATCCTCAGCCACCTGTGGGTTTGTATCTCCCCTGAACCTGGGTGGCCTCTGGTGTTGGAACTCGTGAAATGCGCTCAAGCGGCATGCATCATCTACTACTGGGGTTGGTGGAATCAGTGGCACAACAGAAATTGGTACCGCTAGAGCCCCCACTAGTGACTCAATTGGATGAGGACCTTGAACCGAGGCCTCGTTGCACGGTGGAATGTCAATACATACGACTCTCGGAGCTCTAACTGGTCGTCCGTGGGGAGGCATCCAGAAAGAAACAGATCTGACACGGTCAAAAGATTTATACCTGGTGAGCTTACCTGGTTGAGCTGATTTAAGAAAAACATTAAGGACACACACACAATCAGTGTTTTCGTGCACTAAGTCAGAAATCAGTTGTCAGGGTCCTGGTGTATGGATACGTCTTCTGCCACACCAACATTGAATTCCTTGAACTGAAAACCACACTTAGTACTCTTAACACTATTTTCTGACATAAATTAATGATAAATGTCCTATGTTATGTGGTAGAACAGACTCCTCTAATACTAATTTGTCACGACCCGTCCCCTGGGGCCCGTATCATGACTACACCAAGCCCACCTTCAATAGGCCAGATGGTGCCGACTAGCACCAAAGGCGTAAATCCCTAAACTGGGAAGGCATTGCCTTTATAATAGTAAACAAATACAATGGAGTACGAAACTAAATGTAAAAAACTAAGTAAAAATGTATACAAAAGAGGGTGCTGAATGTATAGGGGCCAGAAATGCAAGACCAAAAGTATAGTACAATACAACTGAAAAGATAGTACAAATGAAGTAATTTTAAAAATAAACTACTTAGTCATCCTATGGGACTCCCACCTGAATGGTGGCTAGATATGGACTCCCCATAACCCCAAGTCCATCAGGCCACTCCATATACGTCTCACCGAGTGGTCCACCTCTGGGTACCTTCCTGTTCTACTACTCTCTATCCCGATTAGTGCTGTCTGTTTTATGTAACCAACAGAATGAGGTGCGGGCATTGCCCGTGTAGGGGTGAGTATAACGATACTCAGTAGGGACCCCAAGACCCTCAAGGTCTCACAAAATCTAACAAGGATAACCGAACGGTATAGAAACAATGGAAAACCATTCCATAGGTATATACCCATACATATACCTAAGTTATTTGGTAACCATCTCAATCATGAGGAAAATACAAAAGTCATTGACTCAGCTCAAATCCCTTATTTTTCTTTGATGTATATAAGTACAAATGATTAGTTGCAAAGCAAGATCAACATATTCTATCAAGAGGAAATGCTTCTGACCATACGAAGTCTGACCCACACATGATCAATAGGAACTAACCCCCACAATGACCCACACTGGATCTGACCCACATGGAATCGGTATGCGCAGACCCACACAGGATCGCTGAGCACTGACCCACACAAGATCGGTATGTGCTGACCCACACAGGACTACTGAGTGTTGAGCCACATAGGATCTGACCCACAAAGGATCGGTATGCACTGACCACATAGGATCACTGAGCGCTGACCTCCGTATGACCTGTCTCCAACCTCAGCCTCACTATCAGCCACTAGTTTCCTTGAACCCGGTGAATTCAAGTTCTGTAGAATCTATCCTCAAGATATCAGTCATACTTATACCTTCATTAAACTCCACAAATAATTAACCCAAAGGACCACTATGTCATAAGGGTTCCAACGTGATATACAATGCATCAATCAGATGCCCAGTCTGTGAGTTATTGACATTTCCGTTCCAAGGGCCCGTTTGGTTTTTAAGTTCAAACCAACATGGCCGTACTGCAAATGTGTTCAATCCTCAAGTGGGATATTCCAAAAGAACCATCTCTTTCAATTATTTCCATCTCTAGAGGCGATTCATCAATCAGAAACTTGTAGCCCATGATATGGGCGAAAAAGTGTAAGTATGCCAAAGCTGGTCCGGGTCTGGTCTGTAGTCCGACCCGTTCTGTGGATCTGACCCAGTATGAGGGCGGCCCGGCCCAAAATTACGGCCCGGATCAAGTTGTTTGGCCCAAAGGGGGCCTGACACGGATGGGCGCCCCGACGGCTCGACTATCTGGCAACCCGCGTGGCCGGCAGGCTGGCGTCCTGCTGGGCCCGCTGGCCAGGCGGCCCAACTAGCCGCGTGGGGGGTGGGGGGGTGGGGGTTACACCCCCTGCCTTCCACTCAGAACTAGCAGTAGGTGATATTTCTGGTATCCTGCGGGACTGATGGGGTCCCGCCCGGTCTGGTTGGCCACTCATCCAGGCGGCTCCGCCCTCCCGCACGGTGCGACGGCGCCGTGCCCCTTCACCGCTTCCTGCAATGGTCGCGATTATGCACCACCGGCGCAGCGCGACGACGTCGCAGGCCACCCTGGCCGTGACCCTGCACCATAGGCGCGGCGTGGCGAGTCAGCGCCGTTCCCATCCAGCGACCCAGCGGCCCTGCACTGCCGATTTCCTTCACAGCTGGCCCGACACCGGCCACCGCTGCTCTGCTTTGTGGTAGTCAATCAAACGAGATAGAACAAAGGGGGAGGGTCAAGAAATGTTCGCACGGTCTAAGACCTCCTAGTTGTTGAGGTATCAATCGGTATATCTCAATCCATACAATCAACGGTGTAGAAAGGGAACAATAAATCTACTCAAAACCCCCTACATCTCTTGACGATGATCGATGAAGAATTCGCGGGAAGGCGACATCGTTTCATCTATGTCGGAAGAGGAAGTGTTCGAAGAATATGAGTCTAAGATGACATCGTTGGTGTTCTTCATGGGTGGCAGTGCCTCCACTTCTTTCCCCGGTTAAAGAGGGAGAGATATCTGTCATTCTTTGTTGGCAGAAGAGATGTTCTTAGTTGGAAGAATTTTCTCCTCCATGTTATTCCATGTTTTTTCTTCTATCGCAAGGGTTCCACCAAAATAATTCCAAGACAAATATAATATAGGAAGTTCTCTATTATTTTTATGGCACAAAAACAAATATACTTGTGTTTAATTAAATGAGACAACTCATTTAATTAATGGAATGTAATGGTTCAAATTCAAAATTTGGGAGGGTGAGGAGTTCCAATTAATTAATGGGGAGTTAAAATGGTTTAAGAAGCTAGGGTGGGCCCCAAAAAATAATATCTTCCAAAGGGAGGTTATGTGTGGGTGAGCCCCACCACTAAAACCTCTCATGGGATGTTATGGTGCGGTGGCCCCCACCACTAACCTCCTCTTGGAGGTTTTAACCACCCCAAATAAAAAAAGTTAACACATTATTTTCATTCAAATTAATTTAAAAACCCAAAAATAACTCCCATTCTCGTTAGAATGAAACTATGGTGAAGGTCTTACTAAACAATCACTGACGTCGTGAGTTCAACAGTGCACTTAGATTTCAGTTCTGAGCACCGGTTGAAAAGATATAAAATCTCACTTGTACATTTACTGAAAGTACCTGAAAAAAACTTCTGAAAATGATTTCGGGCACACCAGGCCTCGGAACCATCACCGTCAAAAACTGCAGACTCGGAAAATTTAATTGAATTTAAGAAAAAAAAATCCACATAATTTTTGGGTCATTACAAGAGGAGTAGGAGAGCATGGGACCGAGCATAGGCTCGCGATGCTGCTATGTTCCAATTGCGCTGTTTTGTTTTTCCTTTTTTGTACTTGTCCTTGTGTTGTATTATTTCAGATTGAAGTGTATCTTGTTTAGGATGGTTCATAGAAATAGGGATATATCACATCATTATATATGACTATTTTTCATTTCATTACTTCAGTACTGGGTCATTTTCAACATTGGTGTTGTTACCACTTCCTCATTTTGTATATTTATGTCTATTTCCGCTGCTCTACACTTTAACAAATGAGGGAATAGTTTTTCCACTATCAGACCTAGGCCCTCGCTGCTAGTCGGTAGCCTCTGGAATTTGGGGAAATGTGCTTGAGGTCATGTGACAAACCGGGTTCGGGGAACACATTGAGTGGCCCCCGGATCCGGAATGTTACATGTGACATCTTGGGATGTTCTATTGTTTCACCCTTTAGTTTTTTTCTAATTGTATATTCCAAAAAAAATATCAATATAAATAACAATGGGTCACATCTGAGAATAATAGTAATTATTATATTGGTTTTTAACTCATAAAATGAATAATATATTTAATGTTTCCATAGATTTTTTTCAAATAATTATAATATTTCTTGCATTAACGATACAATATCTCATGTTGACAATAATTATAATATTTCATTATTTATTGTGAAAACTACGATTAATGAAATTAAAAGCAATTATAATTTTTCATATTGAAATTTAGTAATAACTATAATATTTCATGTCATAATATAACAATATTTATTGTCCACAATGATTTTAATATTTCATGTTATATTATAACAAATACAGTTTAGTGTTATAAAAAAATAAATTTGAATTTTAAATAATAATAAATTTTCATTATAATAACATTATTGAATTTCATAATATAAAATGTAGCATGGGTGACCGCATGGTAATTTCCCATGTTTCACCATTTTGTACATTTCTCATTGCATTTTCCAAAAAAAATTACATTTTAAATAACAAAGAATCACATGCGAGTACATCAATGTTAATTATAATATTGTACGTGAACAATTTAAATGAATATAATATTTCATGTTTACATAAATTTTATGTAACAATTATAATATTTCTTGTCATAGTGATACCATATATCAAGTTAACAATAATTATAATATTTCATGATTTATTGTAACAACTATTCTTTTGTGCTATTAAGGAAAAAATAAATTTTCCTATTGAATAATAATAATATTGGATGATAGTTTCATCTGTATAAGTAATATCTTACATTTATTAAATAAAAATAAATTGAATTATAATAATTAATATATATTTCAAATATTTAAAAGAATGTATGTGTACTATTGGGTGTGATCATAGTAGCATTAATGCACTAGATCCAAATAAACACTACAGTTAGGAATTTTGGGTGAGATTAGTCCTATGATGGGGGAACTTCTTGTGAGTACACATGTTGCATCAATTTTTTGTTTAAATTTAAAATTTAATTCTATAATAATCAATATTATTATGATATTACAAGTAATCATTTTTACTTAAAATATGATTTCTTGATTACATATAATATTAGTAATAATTATAATATGGCATGTCATAATATAATATTATTTTATATTTTTACAATGATTAAAATATATCATTCCATATTGTAACCAAAAAATGGTTTAGATTTATGGAAAAATAATTTTTTATGTTTAATAAATATAAAATTTCAAAATTATGACATTATAAAATTTCATAATAATGTGTGTTGAATGGGTGGCCTCCTATGATGTGCTCATGATTCATCATTTTCTGCTTTTCTAAACATATTTTCAAATAAAATTAAATAATAAAAGATCACATGTTAGTTTAATAATTATAATTATGATGTTGTAGTTAATATTTTAAAATGAATATAATATTGCATTATTACATAGAATTTTTGTAATAATTAGAAATTTCATGTATTAATGTTTCCATATTTCATGTTAAGAAAAACTATAATATTTCATAATTGATTGTAACAACTACAATTTAGGGTTATAATAGAAATAAAAATTTTCATGTGGACTAATTATAATTATTAATGATATTTTCCACTATTATTGTGTTTTTTAGAACATTTAAATATCAATGTATAGTATCAGAATCATTCATTGATAATTCAAATATTTTAAAAGAATGATTATGTATTATTGGGTGAGATCACACTAGCATTAATGCACCAGATGCCATTAGTACTTTTCATTTCTACAAGATTGGGTGAGAGTAGTACTATAATGGGTAACATCTTAGGAATTACACAATTTCACCCATTTTTTTGTATATTTCAAATTTCATGATTGTATAATAATGATTAATATGATATTTTACCTATAAATTTTTACACTATAAAATATTTCAGGTTTACAGAGAATTTTAGTAATAATTATAATATTTCATATTATAATGTACCAATATTTTATTTCAACTATTATTTAAATATTTCATGTAATATTCTAGAAACTATGGTTTAGTGTTATAAAAAATTTAACATTAAATATTTATAATTATTCAAGATAATCATATTATCAAATTTCATAATAATGTATGTTTTCTAGTTGACCTCCTAGGAAGTGCTCGTGTCACACAATTTTCAATTTTTTCTCATTTTATTTTCCAATGAAAATTAAATTATAACTATCAATGGATCAGATATCAATTTATCTATACAAATTATGATATTGTATGAAAACATTTTAAATGAACATAATATTTCATGTTTGTATATATATTTTTAATAATTAAAATACTGAATGTCATAGTGTTACCATATTTCATGATGTATTCTAACCACTTCATTTTAGGGATATAATAGAGATAATAAATTTTCATGTTGAATAAATACAATAAGTGATGATAGCTTCATGAGTTAAATATATTTTTTATAGAAATTAAATAGTAGTATATAGTATGAGAGTCCATGATATATATCTCAAATATTTATAAAGAATGTTTTGTACTGTTGCATGCGATCACCCCTGGCTTAATGCACTAGTTCACATTAGAACTAGATAGTTATGAATGCTTCAACGTAAACATTTTTATAGAATGTAATATTTCCAATTAAGATGGTATTTTAGAAACAATTATTATATTTGTTGTTATAATGTAGCAATATATCACATTAAAAATTATTAAAATATTTTCTGTTTTGTTCTAACAAATACTATTTTTTTTATAAAAATATATTTCATTTTCATTAATTATAATTTTTCATGATAATAACATTATCATATTTCATAATAATTAATGTTCCATGTGTTACCTCAAGGAATGTGCTTGTGTTTCCCCCTCTTCTATTTTTATCATTTTATTTTCCAAAAAATTACATTTTATGTAATAGAGGAATTCATGTGAGCATAACAATAATAGTTTTGATATTTTACATAATCATTTTAAATTATTATATGATATCTTGTTTACATTTAATTTTTGTAATAATTATTATTTTGCAGGACATAATGTTCCCATATTTTCTGTTATCTATAATTACAATATTTCACGACTTATTGTAACAACTATGGTTTTGGGTTATAAAACATATAAAAATATTTTATGTTGAATAATTATAATATTGGATTATAGATTCATCATTTAAAGTTATTTTTTATAGTAATTAAATACAAATATACAGTATTAGAATCATTAACAGTTATTTCGTATATTTAAGAATAAATTCGGGGTAGTATTGTTTGTGATCACATCAACATTAATGAACCATATCCCATTATAACTCTGTAGTTATGTGTGTCTGGGAGAGCGTAGTACTAGGATGGGTGGTCACCTTTGAAGTACTCTTGATGGGCCCTTTTTTGTGTTCCACAATTGTTTGTGTAAATTTCAAATTTTATGTGAGTATAGAATGATTATTATGGTATTTTACATAATATTTTTACTACATAAAATTTTTCTTCCTTACATTGAATTTTAGTAATTGTTATGGTATTTCATGTTAAAATGTGACAATATTTCATGTTAACAATGATTAAAATATTTAATGTTATATTGTACAAAATATGGTTTAGTGTTATTACATTGAAATAAATTTGCATGTTCAATATTTATAATTTTTCAACATATTCAAATTACCAAATTTTTTTAATAATGAATGTTTCATGGGGGTACTTTAGGGATGTGCTCATTTGTATACCTTTTCTATTTTTATCGTTGTATTTTACAAAAAAATTATCTTTTTAATAGAAATTGATTGCATGTCAATATAACAATAATAATTATGATATTGTATGTAATATTTTTGAATGAACATAATAATTCATGTTTAAAAATATTTTTTTGTAATAAAAATAATATTTCATGTCATAATATTACAATATTTATTGTTAAAAATAAGTATAAAATTTCATTAAGTATTGTAAAAACTACTGTAGAGAGTTATATTAGAAATAATATTTTTTTAGGAGGAATAATTACAATATTGAATGATATTTTCACTAATTAATGTTTTTTATTTACTGCAATGAAATTGAAATATATAGTATCAGAGTCATTGATTGTTCTTTCTATTATTTTTAAAAAAATTATTTGTATTGTTGGGTGTGATCACACCAGCATTAATGCACTAGATCCAATTAGAACACATCCATTAAGCATTATTGGGTGAGAGTAGAACTAGGATGGTTGACACTACCACCATAACAGGTTTTTCCAACGCTACCATATAACAATGCTAAAAAAGTCCAGATACATTTTACTTTTAATAGTGCTAAAAAAGTGTTGTTAAAATTACCACATTATCTGTGATTTTTATAGAATTGATAAATGTACCCCCTTTATCTATGCTTTTTAGCTATATTAGAGGGACCCCTTTTATCACTGTTTTTTAGTATTTTTTATAAAGGCATAACATCATCACTTCCTTTTTAATATTTGCTGATAAATTGTATATTTTAACAAAATTATTAAAAATAATTTACTAATATATATATAAATTTACATTGTTAAAAATATAATATATATTTTCCAAATATGTTTTAGATAAATCCAAATATTCAATTACACTTATTATAAAAAATAATTCAAGAAAATTGTAAATAAAATAATTAAAAATATTATTAAATTTATTAATTTTCTTATTATTATGGAGTAATAGTAATTTAATAGCAATTTGAATATAAAAAATAAACAAATTAATAAAATATCGAATATAACTTGAAAACCTAATATGAACTTAATATGCCCATAACTTTTGACTCATGCATCCATTTAAGCTCTACCACATATCAAATCGAATACTACGATGAAATATATAACATAAAGAGTCTCAGATAGTGTTCTGTGAGTTATATCTAGTTATTCAACCCTATAATGCTCTAGAAGGCCTCCAAAACCGAGTTTTTATATAGACCCCTATTTCATAAAATTGAAATGGATATAACATATGATTTTAGTCATTGTTTGGCATGTATCACATATAATAATGAATATCATTTCATGAGAATGAATTTGAATAGTTGTGAAGCTGAAACACTCCTGGATTAGAAGTTATGATTTCTTCTTGTTTTTGGGGGTTTTAAGGTTTTCATATTTTCTTAATGTTTTTATGTGTTTTATGGGTTTGTAGAATTAATATCAATTATAATATATATATAAATAAATATGTATTTAATTATATATATAACTTTATATATATAATAGATATAAATATATGGATAAATGTTATTATATAATATACATATATAAATATAAATCTGTATAATTATACTAATATATTCACACACACAAATATATATATATATATATATATATATATATTGTTCTGTGTGTGTTACTTATATGTACTAATTTATTGATTTATTTATACACACACAAAAAAACATATATTATAAATGTATTTAAATCATATCTTATTAATATATATTAATATACACATAAATATATGGATATGAAAATATAATTATATTTATATACAATAATATACGAACAAATATGTTTATATTAATACATATAAATAAATATATATATATATATATATTAATAAATGAACAAATATAACTAAATATATATAAAAATAAATAGATGTATCTTTAAATTGAGATGAAAACAAGATGGATTTGTGGTAAGGCTGTAGGCATGCGAGGGAGAGATCTTAGGTTCAAATCCTAGTGGATGTAGGTGTGTACACGGGTGAAGGCGTTGGGGGCTAGTGCTGCTAAAGAGTGGGGGTGTGATCCTTGGGCTATTAAAGGTTTGTTTGGGTTGTGTTGGTGGGGATTCATGACACTATTGAGAGGGGGGTCGAGCGCTATTAAAAAACCCTATGCGTTGCAATTTTTTTATTTTTTTATTTTAACTTTGCTTTTTTAGCATTGTAAAAGGGATCCCCTTTTAATAGTTCTTTGATTATCATTAATTTTTTAACACAGATGATGGATTTTTTTAGCATCAATAAAACCATGTTTTGCAGTAGTGTGACCTCCTAGGAAGTACACATGTTGTACCCTTTTTGTACATTTAAAATATCATACCTGTATAATAACGATTATTATGATATTGTATGTAAAGGTTTTTTCAAAATATAATATATCTTGATTACATATCATTTTACTAATAATTATAATTTTTCATGTTATAATGTAACACTATTTCATGTAAAAAATGATTAAAATATTGCATGTTATATTGTAACAATTACATTTTATTTTTTTGAATTTTTTTTTTCATTTCCAATATTTATAATTTTTCAGGATAATCACATTATCAAATTTAATTATAATGAATTTTTCATGCGTGAGCTCCTTGGAAGTTCTCTTGTTTCACTGATTTCTATTTTTTTCATTATCTTTTCTAAAAATTTAAAATTTAAATAATAAAGGATTTCATATTACTATAACAACAATAATTATGATATTGTTTGTAATAATTTTAAATGAATATAATATTTCAAGTATACATTTTTTTGTAATAATTATAATAGATCATGTCATAATGTTACCATATTTTATGTTCACAATAATAACAATATTTCCAGATGTATTGTAATAACATTGGTTTAGGGTTTTAAAAGAAATAATAAATTTTCATAATATTGGATGATAGTTTCATCAAATTAAGATAATTTTTACAGTAATTAAATAGAAATATATAATATGAGAATCATTGATAGCACATTCAAGTATTTGAAAAAATGTAAGTGTATTGTTGGGCGTGAGAACACTATCATTAATGAACTGGATCACATTAGAACCCTATAGTTCAATGTTCATGGGTGACTGTTGTATGAGGATACGTGACCTCCAAGGAAGTACTCATGTTGTATCCTCTAATTGTGTACATTTTTAATTTCATGCTAGTATTAAAATGATTATTATTATATAGTGAGTAAACATTATTATTGAATAAAATATTTCTTGATCACAATTAATATTAGTAATAATTATAAAACTTCATGTTATAATGTTACAATATTTAATTTTAATAATAGGGAGAGTCCATAGGACGTGTTGTGGGAAATGTCATGTGTTGCAGGATGGATGCTAGTGGATACAATGATGGATGGTGATTTTTCATTCAGGCTGGGGATTGTTTTGACTGCCAATGGAGGAACGTTTTTTGGGCTGCTAAACATTAGAGATATGGGCGAGGTCCATGGAGTGGGTTTCAACGATTAAGACCTCACGATGTGGGGTTTTGATAGAGATGTGGGGCTTACACATGCTACTTTAGGATGCCACATGCTGGCCATATTGAGATCCAGAGTAGTATAATATTTGGATGTGAAGTTAGGGCTATCCTTCAGGAGACAACTATTAGGCGGTTAGGTGCACAACCGATTTAGGATTAGTATATGTTGTAACCTTTCTTGTTGGTGCGTACTTTTGTGAATCTATATTTTTTAGTTTGGGAATGATACATGCTATATACCAAGAGGATTTGTTTTTTTGGATATGTAGACTGGGATTATTAATTATTGATGTGTTATTATATGAGACAGGACTGAAATGGGGATTTGTTGAGCCCATTTCTAATTTGGTGGCTACATCTTCTATGATTGGTGGTGAGTGACAGGACAGTTGAACTCTTGGGAAGTACTCGTGTTCCACCCTTATTTTGTGAACATTCACTACTGGAAAGGGGGTCTATCCCCACACATCTATCCCCACAGTTTGATAAACTGTGGGGATAGTCCTTCTTTGTTTATCAATACCACTTTTTTTTAGAACCGTGGGTATTAAATCCACAATTTTATCGGGCCTCCTCCTCACTCCGTCTCGCGCTCCTCACTCTCGTGCTCCCCCGCTCTCGTGCTCCCCCGCTCTCATCCCCGCTCGAACCCTAGGTTCCAGATCTCCGCCTCCAGCCCTCTCCCCCCCTCCCCGACCACTGCCTCTCGGGTATCCGACCTCCGCCTCCCAGCCCTCTACTCCCCTCTCCGACCTTCCGCCTCCTGGCCATCCGACCACCGGTACCCGACCATCTCATCCCCACTCCGGACTCCACATCCGCTCTCGACCTCGACCTCCCGGCCGACATTTCCACCTCAACGTCTCGGCCTCCGCCTCCCTTCCTCCAGCTCCAGCGACGTGCCCCTTCCCCCTGTAGGATCCCTCTCCTCCGGCAATGTCCCGGAAGATTCATTTCATTTAGGTTTGTAATTTTTTCTCCTTGATTTTTTATTCTTTTTAAACTAATCACCGATTCTTATATCAACTCACCGGAAGATTCATTGCATTTATGTTTCATCGATTTTTGGGTTGAGGTTCGAGTGTGGTTTTATAATGGTTGAGGCTTAAATCGATAAGCTCATTAAAACCAACTGTGTTAGGGAAGTCCAATACCTCACATGTCTGGACAAAATTCTCCTAGTCATGAATAAGAATATAAAAATTAGGATCTATATTTACTTCTGAGATCTCAATCACCATTTCTCAAAATATGATTTCCCCATCCTAGCAACAGAGTTGCTGATTGATGTGAATGTCGATTTCCAGGCTCCGTCCATCATGGATGGTTATTTTGGATACAATAAATCTGGATTTATTGGTGATACATAGATGGAATTGACCTAGAGTGAATTCATAGGGTCTAGGATCCTAAAAAATGTATCTTCTTAAAAGGATCAGAAGAAGATGGTTCTCCTTGAGAACACTAAAAAGCTAAAGCAACATCATACTTTTCATGTTTTTTTCTGATAGAAAGATGACAAATATTAAACCGAGTCAATTTTATGTCTATCACCATGATAATATTCAATAGGATCATAACCAATAGGTATCCTTATAATTTGAAATAGAGCTTCAACACACATGTTTATTCTAGGAATAATATCCGACTTTTATAATTCCAAAAGAATGATAGAGGCTTACTTGTGAACCTGTGGAATTAAAGAAAAACCACTCTTGATAATCCCCTTAAAATATTTAATATGAGTTGATGTGAAACTCAATGGAGTAATGACTGCTTGAGGTTGGAGTAAAGAAGAAATGTCTATAGCAGTGAGAGCTGATAAAATGTGCACTGAAAAATTTGGATTTCCTTGGCCACCTTAGCTCTTACTGTCAGAGGGCACATCCTCATGATCCACTAGTGGTGGTGATAGTACATGATGTATATGGGAATGCTTAGCAGACCCCATAACCACATTATCACTGCTTTATCTAACAATAGGCGCTCCATGAAGAATTGGATCTACTGTTTGAGCTTCATCCTCAGCCTCAAACCTTCCGTGAACATTAGAAACTATAGAAAAATATTCAACTGAACTTTCCTTGGGAAAATAAATATATGTCACAATAACTAGCTCCTCAACTTGATGAAATTATTCATTAGACTAATCAAATTGGCTACGAGCAGCCTCTTCTTGACATTGAATAAGCTCAACCATGGTAAGATTTAATTCTGGAACCAAAGTTTCAGTTCTGAATGGTACTGACTCCTCCACTCTCCTAGAAGGTACCATCTTGATAGGTGATTCATTCGTAGATAGTGAGGTCTGAGATGGATCCCTTTGATCCATACCTTCCTAGCATATTTCCTTTAAGTATCTTGAATTAGAATCCCAAAAATAACCAATGGTATTCAATAAGATAACATGTAAAGTGTCATTCTTGTGAAACTTCACTACACCCCCTTCATCGAGATCCAATTCTTTTGTCTTCAAAACTAAAGAAATCAACCTTCCATAAGGGTAGTAATTTAGCTTACCCTTTCCATTGTAACAATGATGCAAAAAATGCGTCACGTGCCTTGGAAGATTAAATTTCAAGTTATTTATTGGAATATACAACAAATATATATCCTGGAAAAGAGCTTTATCCATCTCACTAGCTTTCTAAACTATTCCAGTATGAACAAACTTACACAATACTTTCTATTCTACTTGAAAATATTTCACGGGCTTCTTTTCAAAATTATAGGTTCCAAATAAAAACTTAAACACTTCTGATGGCCCAAATGAGCCTATTTCAACAAGCATATGACTGAAACTAAACTCTCCCTCATGGGGAAAATGGAACATCTCATCCTTTTTTATAGAAGAAATCATTAATGAATTTCCATTGACATTTGAAGAAATTACATCTTTATTTTTATTAAAATGAAACCCCACATATGGAGTGATTATTTGTGGGTTCTGTCAAATTAAGTGACTAAATTATTTATATTCTATGTTATTTTAGAACTGAATTATGTGTTTTTTCTTCACACATTCATTATACTTCAATCTTATTTCTTTTTGTACACTCTGCATGTATTAATGTCATGTGAGGTAATTATAAATGTCATGCTAACTAGGTGCCTTTACTCATGGAACTACACGTTGTCTAATATCATGACACATCATATAGGCAGACATGTTTTGTTGGTATGTCATACACAACAAAAAACTATAAGATTTTTTTCCACACACTATGTGATTGAGAATACACACCCTATAGTGTATAAGGGTTCATATCATGTTTCCTCCAATACAATATATGTTTATTATATTTCTAATGGAAATTAAGAACTAACAAGAAGGGTTCCTATTGTGTTCCCTGTCATTTCATGCAATGCATGAATTACTTTTAAATTAATTAATATTTTTTAATTTATTAAAAATTATAGAAAATTTGAATCCCTAGGACTGTTTGGATGGGATGTTTAGATAAATGAATTAATGCATTAATTGCATAATTATTTTATTACTTTTTGACTTTTATCTTAATAAACAACAAATCGAAAGGAATTATAGCTTACTTATAATATGATATTGTAACCAGTTGGGGACATCATTTAAAAGGGGTAATGATTTAAGAAAATAAATACTTATAAAATGAATATAAAAATATGAAATATTATACTTAGACTGTTTCTCTCATGATAAAATTTTTTAGGAGAGGTGGAAGAGGAAATTAAATATGTTTTGCTAGCTACTAATATGATTTGATTAATTTAATAATGAAATTGATTGTAATGAATTTTTTAAATATGATTTACATTGTTGACTGAAAGATATTTTTTTCTTGATATATAATGGATAGAAGCTGGATGTATCGTGCCGATCGGATTTCAACCGAGTTTCAAAATAATTTGGAGAATTTTTTAGATTTTTCATTTAACAATGCGTCAGATGGAGGTTGTATACAGTGTCCCTGTTATAATTGTGTTGGAAGACCATGGTGAAGATGAGAAGAAGTTAGATACCATTTAATGAAATTTGGATTTCAAGCAAACTATAATGTTTGGTTTCACCATGGAGAGATGAACCAATCTTCGACTGTTCATAAACGAAATGAAAGAAGTGACATGGATAATTTGATATTTGATCGGTTTCCATATGTGCATCATTCCGAGAGAGACAGTATGCCGGTGCAAGAAGACAATGATATTAGTAGACATGAGGAAAATACTGAAGGCGATGATGTTGAGAGAGTGAAAAATTTATTGGATTATGCCAGCACTCCAGTATATCAAGAATGTACTAAAATGACTAATCTGGAATTTTTAATGCAGTTATATCATGGTAAAACCATGTATGGGATTTATAATACCGCCATTGATTATATTATTACATTTTTGAAGGACTTTCTTCCTGATGGTGCAGATATTCCCTCAAATCATTACATGGCATGGAAGTTAATTAAGCAGCTTGGATTTGCTACTAATAAAGTCCATGCTTGTCCGAAAGATTGCAGTTTATTTTTGGAGGAAACAGCTGACCGTAATGACTGTAAAGTATGTGGTACATCTCGATGGAAGACAAATGCAGAAGGAACACCATCTCGTGTGCCACAAAAAGTCATGTGGCACTTTCCATTGATTTCCAGACTTCAAAATCTATTCATGTCTCCAGAAATATCAGCCAATATGCGATGGCACGATGTTGAGATAATTAAAGGTAATGATGAGCTGGTCCATCCTACAGATGGATTAGCATGGCGGACATTTGATTCACAACATCCTGATTTTACAGCTGAGGTGCGTAATGTCAGATTGGGCCTATCATGTGATGGTTTTAATCCGTTTGGTCAGATGCTTACTGCTCATAGCACGTGGCCGGTTTTTATTCATGTTTATAATCTTCCTCCGTGGATGTGTATGAAAAAACCATTCACTTTCTTGAGTATACTGATTTCTGGACCTTCAGATCCTGGTAATGATATAGATGTCTACTTGCAGCCTTTAATAAGAGAATTGAAACAACTTTGGGAATTAGGCGTGCAACATTTGATGCTTCTTCAAAGAATACGTTTCAGATGCGTGCTACCCTTCTATGGACCATAAATGATTTCCCTGCCTATGCAATGATGTCTGGGTGGAGCACGAAGGGAAAATTATCATGTCCCGTTTGTATGAAGAATACACGATCGAAAAGGCTTAAATATCGTCGTAGTTTGAGTTTCATGGGGAATCGTCGATTCTTGCCAATGGATCATCAATACAAGAAGAATCGTCGGAGGTTTGATAATAATGTTGACACTGAAGAACCACCTCAACGTATGTCTGGAAGTGATGTGCATAATGAATTGAAAGATTTCAGCTTTTCATTAGGGAAAGGTCATTTGAAATCTCAAAAGAGGAAGACTGCTGATACTCAAGTCACTTACAATTGGAAAAAGAGAAGTATTTTTTTGTGTTTCCATATTGGTCTACTAATTTGTTACGTCATTGATTAGACGTAATGCATATTGAGAAAAATATATGTGAAATGTTGCTTGCAATTCTTTTGAATATTAAGGGGAAGACCAAATATGACTTCCGATCTCGTCGGGATTTATTGGACTGGGGTATTCGACCAGAACTACACCCTGTTTGTATTGGTGAAAACAAATGGAAAGTTCCCTGTGCTTCTTATGTGATGACATCGACAGAGAAAGATCAATTTCTGGCAATATTGGAGAATATCAAGGTTCCAGATGGTTATTCCAGCAACATATCTAAACGAGTCAACAGAAGACATTTGAAATTGAAATCCCTAAAAACTCATGATTATCACATCCTTCTTCATGAATTGATTCCAATAGCAATTCGGCACTTGCTACCCAAAAATGTAAGAGTGACGGTGATTCGCTTGTGTCATTTTTTAGAGACCTTTGTGCTAAAAGGTTATCCAAAGCATTATTGATAAAAATGAAGCAAGAGGAACCATTAATTCTGTGTGAGTTGGAATGTTTTTTTCCTCCATCCTTTTTCACTCGCATGCTGCATTTAACAGTTCATCTTCCAACTGAGACACTTATTGGGGGACCAGTCGCTTTTCGGTGGATGTATCCCACTGAAAGAAATATGTGCACAATGAAATCATATGTCCGAAATAAGAATTATCCTGAAGGTTCCATTGTGAGGAGTTATCTGGCCCAAGAATGTATGGATTTTTGTTCAATGTATTTGTACAATGTGACCACAAGACATAATTGACCAATGAGAAATGAAGATGAGCAGTATGAGGAAATTCAACCCTCGTTTCCCTCTCTTCCTCAAACAGGTGGAATTGTCGGGTCATATACATTGGTTACATTGAGCTTTGAAGAGCGGAATATGGCACATCGTACAGTCCTGTTTAATTGTGGTTTGTTCAATGCCTATATCAAGTAAGTAATTTGAATATCTATATGTCATCTCATACGATATCATATCACATATACCTTATACTATTATTATCATTTTATGTAGGGAACATAAACAAATTATCGGTAGAGTTCATCGATATTTGCCATTGAGAAGGAGAGAGGCTATACATAGCCAAGAGTTCCCAGCTTGGTTGAAATCAAAGGTATGACCATTACTTTAAATACCTTAAAATATAGATATATGTTTAATTATATTAGTCATATGTATTCCAGGTATTGAGTTTACCTGCTAAGTTCATTTCTCAAGAATTAAGAGCGTTGGCTTTTGGTCCCAATTCTTTGGTTCGTGACTGCAAATCTTTAATAATCAATGGATATAAATTTGTCACAACCGATAGAGCAATGAAAATGAGAACACAACATGATGGCGTTATGTTAACCGCTGGAACGGATTGTTATGCCAGTGCATCAGATAGTCGACCTCGATATGAAGATGTGTATTATTATGGACTGGTTGAGAAAATATTGTTATTGGATTACTACTCTCAAGGTCGAGTCACTATGATGAAATGTAAATGGTTTGATTCAATGACGCGACATGGTACATTTATTGATGATTGTGGATTTAGAGTTATTGACATGAGTCGATTCTTGCATACTGATGAACCATACATTTTGGCATCAATGAAAAAACAAGTGTTTTATGTGAAAGATCATTTGAAACCTGATTACGGTGTCATTAATGAAGTAATCCCAAGACATATTTTTCATGATGCTGGAGATGAAATTGTCACTATTGAAGCCCCCATCGGTGTTAGCCAAAATACTGTATTTGATGATGCAAATTGTCCCATTGTGAGAGATGATGTTGAACCTGAGGTGGTGGAGGGTAGTATATAAAAGAAACCATATATATTCAGAGTTTATTCAGTTTAACTTGACGTGAGTTTCTCAGGTTGGTACTAATGAAAAATGTTATGACATTATTTGTCTTCTTTGACTTCTAAGTTGTATGTATGATTTGTAAAAATTGTTGCTAAAAAATATTTATTTCATTCTTATGCAGATTATGAAGAAAACTACAAAAGCTCGCAAGAAGAGATTATTTGATGTTGATCCTGTTAGACGCGACCCTGAGTTGTCTTCCGTGAGTATAATAATTCTAATATTTATCTTCTGCATTACATATAATGTAGTCTTCATATTTTTGATCAATTTTTTTTAGGGACATATAACTCCAGAGTGCCCTCTTCCCACTATGGGACCGAGCAGGGATTCTCCTAGGCCTAGGCGGAGCTCCCGTCTTACCACTCCCCCCACTGACCCATCATTGGACATCCCATCTACCACACATGTACGCCCTCCGCTTGAGACCCTTGGGATTTTCCCATACATGCCGCCATCATCATCCCATTTACCCTCTTTTTCCCATTCCATGTCCATGCCGACTCGACCGATGTTCTCACCTGCACAATTTCCATATCCATTCATGTATCCCCAGACTTACAACGCATATTTTGACATGTCTGCACCACCTCCTTTTCCTACCATCCTTCCTACACATATTGAGTCTGTTCCTTCAGTTTCCACACCTATTCATGAAGATCAGCCGGAGCATGCTGTGGAACAGATACTTACTTCGGAGGATGCTGATCCAGCACAGTCTACAGATGCCTCACAGTCTATTCAGGAGCCCGCATCAGGTGTTTTTATAAATCTTTCAAAATATAGCATTTCACTTCTGTCCTATTGTATTGTCACTTAACTCTTCTCTTTTCACCTCTTATCTTATTTAGTGGGATCTTCTAGTAGGAGACGTGGACGCACTCGAATGTGGGATGCCTGGAATCGCGAAACTCAGATTATGGTGGATTATAATCCTCAAAATCAAATGGTAGGTAAAAATTCTAAGGAGTGTAGAAGTTTCATGGCTACTTTAGCCAAATATCATGATATCATTCCAGTGGAACCGGTCTCATGGATACATATCAGTGCTGACATCAAGGATAGGGCATGGGCGCAGATATGGGTATGGAAATTTTATAAATTTATATTTATATTAGTAATGTATTTATATGACTTAACATGTTCGTTGCAGAGTCGATTTAACTTTCCTAACGGTGAAGCTGCCAAAGCTGCTAGGTTGAGTGATCTTGGAGAGTATTGGAGGTCATACAAACATGAGTTATATATTGGTTGGAGGAGTAGAGTGGGTACTGAGTTAGAGGGTGTACCCACAAACCCTGACTGTCCAAAAAGTCAATATCAAAAAATGACCGCACATTGGAAGACTAAACAGTTTAAGGTACTACCAATCTTTAATGATTTTAATATAAAAATTTAATTCTTATTACTTGTATTGTTTTTGTGTTTCTTAGGTAGTGTCAGAGAGAAAAAGAAAAAAACAAAGATGAATTGACATATTTACACACATTAGGGCGCACTACAATGCCCGAGCATGAGAAACAATGAGTACGTTCATCTGAATTAAAACAATGTCCTTATTTATAACATGTCATCATAATTTATTCATGCATTCCCTTGGTTAGTCTATGTATCCAGGAAATCACATCTTATACTAGGAGAAGACTTGTCTATTTTTTCTAAAAAAGTAGTATATTTCCTTGAAACCCATTTCAGAAAACCATTTCAGAAAACCACAAATTGGTTATGACTACCATTTACCTCAATGTTTGTAGGTCTTTGTTGCAACTCACTTCAATCCAATTTTTTGCATTTCTCATATATGGTTGTAATCCAAATTTATGCATTTCTCATATGTAGCAATATGTATTGGGCATTGAAGGTCCTGTACCTCGTGCCAAATTATTCTGCTCCAGTAGAAAAAAAAAGATGGAACTGCAGTTAATTCACAAACACAAGATAAAATTGTAAGTTTTTTTATTTATATTTCAAACATTTATACGAAATTCATAATTTAATATGTTTATAATTTCAACAGTCTGCCTTGGAGGCCATGGATGAAAAGGAAGCTCACAACTTAGGGCTAAATGATCATTTGAGTCAGGTGTTAGGTGCAGAGCATCCAGGAAGAGTCCGTTGTAGACCAGGCAAAAGCATTGTCCCCTCTAGGTATTGGTCATCATCGGAATCCTCTAAGGCCTCTGAGTTGGAAAGCTCTGCTGAATTAGCTGCAACAAAGAAAATGGTATTAGAGGAGCGTGAAAAAAGTAAGCTAATGAATGAACATTTCATGAAAGCAATGTCAGTTTTGAGTCAGTTACTACCATCAGAGGCTGCTTCCACTTTTCATTCATGTATGGCATCAATGCGCTCTTTAAATTATGCCTCGGGTGATTCCCATGAGGGTCCTAGTGGTGGTCAGGGTGGTGGTGATGGAGTTGGTGAGGATGTTGGAGCCGGTAAGGATGTTGCTGATGCTGTTGTTGGTGATGATATTGCTGCTGATGATGCTGATGGTGCGGTTGGTGATGATGTTGATGATGATGATGATGCTGGACATGGGGATGATGATGATGACGATGGGGGGATATTAATCCCCTCCATTTTTGACTTAGCAGAGAGACTTCTATTGGAGTTTATTTTTTTTTGTATTGGTGGACTGCTATATGTGAATTTCTGTTTAGACTGTTTGAAAATTTCTGTTATTTGGGTTGTCTGTGTAGGGGGGGAGGGCTGGGCAGTTGGGAGGGAGGGGGGAGGGCTGGGCAGTGGGGAGGGAGGGGGAGGGGCAGGGCATGGGGGAGGGGGAGGGGGGCTGGGCAGGGGGAGGGCTGGGCAGGGGCTGGGCGTTGGGGGAGGGGGAGGGGGGCTGGGCAGGGAAAGGGCTGGCCAGGGGGGAGGGGGAGGGGGGCTGGGCAGGGGGAGGGCTGGGCAGGGGGGGTTGCTGGGCAGTGGGGAGGGAGGGGGAGGGGCTGGGCATGGGGGGAGGGGGAGGGGGGCTGGGCAGGGAAAGGGATGGACATGGGGGGAGGGGGAGGGGGCTGGGTAGGGGGAGGGCTGGGCAGGGGGGATTGCTGGGCAGTGGGGAGGGAGGTGACAATTTTTAACTTGACATGATATTTAGACATAACATGAGTTAAACAGGTTTGGGTTAGACATAAAGTGGTTCAGGTTGTGAAATACTAGAGAGAGTGAACTGAAAATTGTCCAATCTACCCTACTTCATTTTCTATACATTTCATATTTATATACATTCCATTTTGGGTAAAATACACTACTGGAATGTATAAAAATTCTATCAAGAAAAGAAAGAATGTGTAGACTCCCAATACTTGAATGATGTCAATGACACAAATGACAATAAGACCACTACACTTTCTAACCAATACTTGAATGCTCATGAATTTGTCTCATGTATAGAAACCAACAAAGGAATTGCTTGAAAGACTCAGGAGGCTTCTAATCCTGTCATCCCTGCTGATACCAACAAAAACATTTATTCTACAAGGGATGTCATCCTGAGAAGCAAGAGTAATCTGGCTGAAAGGGCTCATGTTAAACCTGACAATTTCCTGGTAAGTTCTCTGAAACCCCAACATGTGAATGACTCACTTATTTTAGCTGGATCAACATCTCTCATTTCCTGTTCTCCTGAAGATAACACTATGGTTCCATCTCATGCTAGCAGTTCCAAGATTGCTCAAACAGGTACCCCTAATCACCCTCTCCCGGCACTGCTTAGCACTAATTGCACAGTCACTAAGAGGTCTTTGCTAACTGATGCTGATAAATATGTTTCTTCTAAAATGGAAAAAACTAGCATGGTCCCTTTATATAATACCGGTTTTTTCCATACTGTTTCTCCTGCTATTATTTTGCATTCTACTATAGAAAATTCTGCTACTCCTTCTGCTGGACATCATGTTCTCAAGACTCAAGTTATATCCTAACTGAACTCATATTTACTGTGGAGATAAGGTGACTATTGTGATGTGAATTATGGTTTTCAGAGCATTGAAGGTTCACAAAATAGAAATATATTCACCAAAATCTTGGCTAGTGTCAGGTTGAAAGGATTGATGTGTAGTCAATGATAACATTACTAATATATGAAACACCAAAAAAAAGTTTATAAATATAAATATATTCTTAGTGGTTTAGAATACAGGTGAACTCTCTTGAAGAAAATTTCTCAAACAAAGAATCTGGAATTCAATCGAAGTAAATAGTTGAGGAAAAAAGTGTTATGAGAAATCAATAAATGAAATTTTTTACAGATGATCATTATGAAGGTGGGATATTGGTGTTACCATTATAACCAGTTGGAGTTTCATATAATCTACTACTAATTATATATTATTATTATGAAAAATCACATTTATGGAAAAGTGGTAAACCATTTAAGATTACACACAGACATCACCAAAACAAACATGAAATAGTCGAATCACTGAACTGTAATTTAATCCTATTAGAGGATTTAACTCTTAGGAGACTCCATTTTAGAGGTGAATCCTTCCCACACCGATCTTCATTAAGATAGATTTCAATGTTGTATGGTACGTTGTCCAAAGTCTGGATGAGATCTTCCACAAAAATAATCTTCCCATTGAAACCATTTTCTAGTATGCCAAGATGATTGTGGATCCAGACACCTTTCTCCTTGGAGTGGCTAGCCTGAAGATGCCTCCCCAGTAACTAGTCATATTCCTCTTATGTAGAAATTACCTGAAGGATCTTGCCACAAAAAGCATCCTTACAGTTGATGATGTTTCCAACTAGTCATATTCTATCAATTCCTTAACACACTAAGGGATATCAAATTCAGTAAACTCCTTGACAGCATGCACCCGGTCAGATATAGATTAATCCTATGATGAAGAGTCAAGCCCCTTAGGCGAGTTTACCTCTTCTGGATTGGAAACCATTAGAGGTATATTTCCTTTGCTTGAGGATTGAGTAACAGGAGGGATAGGTAATAAATAGTAATATTTCTTTCTACACAGCCTTTGAGAGTGCTAGATAAACCCTTCTGGATCTATAAGAGTGTTTCCCCCTTCCTTTAAGTGGTTATAATTTATTCCCCATCCATGTCCACTTCCTTAGACTCAATGAGTGCATCTGAATTAGAATACCTTTCTTTATTGGGAGCCCCTTAGGTGAGTTTACCTCTGTGTATTTTGAAGGTTAGCTTTGGACTCTTAGTGTATTGGATTTGTAGCTCCAGTCCACTTCTAGAAGCATACAGTGACATTAGAATGTTGTCTATAAATTGTTCTCTATCTTCTAGGATCTTCTCATTTGGTTTTGTTGTATACTAAATAGATGTAGAAATGTTGATGCACAATAGGATCATAGCAAACAACAATGATGTTCTTATTGTTTGTTCTTCTCTAATGTTCGTGTATACTTTTGTACAGGTTTGTATGTGTGTTCTTCTTATTCTTGGTTCCACGCCTTCTCTACAATTCGGTCTGGTTCTCCTTATTTTATGTTCAGCGGCCCAAAACTGTGCATGTGGATATCCTCATGAATCATATAGTTCAATGACATGTCATTAAATATGTTTTGCCAAAAAGAATTATTATAATCAGTAGAATTAATAACTATAATATGACCCATAGACAAAAAATCGAAAATTATATATAAAAGAGGTAAAGTATGGAACTGTGTCACAGTTGCAGTGTCACTGAGCAATGTCACTAAAGAGCGGTGACTCAGGAGTGGTGATTTTTCCTATCTTTGAGTGGTGTAAAAACCCATTTTCATAGGAGTAGTGACTCATACTTTGCGAAATTCTAGTACTAGTGTCTTGAAGTCGTAGAAGTGTGTTATATACTTTTTGAAAATTCTAGAGCGGTAGCTGTTTCACATCCTTTGTGAATTTTCTAGAGAAGTGTTTGTTTGGACCGATAGAAATGTCTGTTTGGATCAGTAGCAGTGTCTGGACCTTTTCCATTTTTTTGGACCGGTATTTATTTCTGGTCCATTGATTTTTTTCTGGACTGATATCTATTTCTGGCCCTTTTCCATTTTTTTCTCCAAAAATATCTCATGGGATTTAGTGAAATCCTTAAGTTGTTTGACTTGATCATTGAAGGCTTGAGTAACTGGGGTTAATATCATATTTTCCAAAAGAAATTTCAAGTTATAATTCATTTCATGCTTGGAATTGTTCCTGGAGAAATAATAGTCAACTTTTTGGGGGTAATTTCCAGTTGGTAAGTGGAAGCCTCATTTGAAAACTGCTTGATTATATTATAAACATGGTCACTATTCTTCGTGATTTTATCCAAATTATCATGGTCTGTTTCACTAGGAAATGCATACAATTCCTTTCTAATCATATTTTTGAATGGCTCAATATTAGTGGAGGTTGATGTATCCGCAGCCGAAGTATAAGAACCTTTAATTAGTTATCCAATTTCAGTCTTCAACAGAGACAAATCATAGTTGTCAAGATATGTAACAAGGTTTTTAAGATCCTCCATAATGTTCTCCATTGTTGTTTTATACTATATAGTCAAACCATTAATCCCAAGAGTCAATTTATTTACATCATTTTCATTCTTGGTGTTGCTTTCAACAATGGTCTCCAAGGTTGAAATGAGATTAGGCTAAATCTCACTTATCACCATCTTGGAAACAAAGGTAGAATCTGACATACTGATACCAACATAATAATAGGTAGAGTAAGAAGGCACCAACTTCCTAAACAGTTCCAATTCAAACTTTATATTGTTCAATTCATCATTTAACTAAAGGTTTCCTTTTCTAGAATTCTCAAATCATTCCTAATTTTAGTTTGTACTAACTCCTTAATGGTAGATTAGATATCATGTTGTGACTCTCCAAATAAGACTTAGTGACATAGTCACTACAAAAAATGGGTACTGATGGAGTAGGAATAGGTCTGGGTTCCTCAGCAGGTGAAATATCAAAATTGGTGGTAGGTCTTAGGTGAAACAACTTTTATAGATCCATTGGATTGATTGATATCCCATGAGGAAATTCAACTACTTCACACTCTCCTATAAATTTGTACAAAGTATCCATCAATGTTGGGTTAGAAGGATGTGGTACTTTAATACTTTTTAAAATGGGAGTTTTCTCCCCATCAATCAGATCTTCTCCTGCCACATCTTCACTATCAACATCCTATTCCTGATTAACTATCATAGTATAATTTTTAAAGGATGTTTGATCTAGAATTTTTGGGTTCTGGATTTCTGTTTTTTTGGATTTTGGTTTGCATTTTGGCTTTTGCATTTTGGCTTGCAAGATTAAGGTGAGATTCCTTTGTCTGCTTCTTTTTTGGACATTTTGTCTTTTTCATTCTGGTTTGAAGGATCAAGGTGAGATTCCATTTTGGCTTTTTCATTCTGTTTCGTTTTTGGGCATTTTGTCTGCTTCTGTTTTTGGGTTCTGGATTTCTGTTTTTTTGCATTTTGGCTTTTGCGTTCTGGTTTGCAGGATCGAGGTGAGATTCCTTTGTCTGCTTCATTTTTGGGAAATTTGGCTTTTGCATTATGGTTTGAAGGATCAAGGTGAGATTCCATATTAGCTTTTGCATTCTTCTTCGTTTTTGGGCATTTTGTCTGCTTCTGTTTTTTGGGTTCTGGATTCTGGATTTCTGTTCTGTTTTTTGGGTTCTGGATTCTGGATTTCTGTTCTGTTTTTTGGGTTCTAGGTGAACTGTGTGACCTCTTTTCCTTCTCCAGGTAAACCATATATACCCACGGTTATATAAACCGTGGGTATATATGCTGTTGTGAAACAATCTATACCCACGGTTTTTAACCGTGGGTATATATGTTGTGCTTTTAAAATATATACCCACGGTTCTGTAAACCGTGGGTATATATGTTGTGCTTTTAAAATGTATACCCAGGGTTCTGTAAACCGTGGGTATGATGAAATATTAGTGGGATATACCCACGGTTTTCAGAAAACCGTGGGTATAGACCTATTGCGACGGCACTGCAGCGCACGGTTTTTGAAACCGTGGGTATATCCTATACCCACGGTTTTAAGGGCTATACCCACAGTTTTGAACCGTGGGTATAGGTGATATTTCCAGTAGTGATTTCAAATTTGATGACAGTATAATAATAATAATAATAATTATTATTATATTGTACTTAAAATGTTTTACTAAATTTAATATTTATTGATTACATAATATTTTTTTAATAATTATAATAATTCATGTTATAATGCAACACCACTAAATGCTAGTAATGTGGTAGGGACCCAAGACACATGGTATGATGAGGCATGGGATGAAGGATGGATGCTAGTTGTTACAATGATGGATAGTGATTTTTTGGTCAGACTGGTGATGGAGACAACTAGTAACGATGGAACGTATTCTGGGTTGATCAACACCTCAGATGTGGGTGAGGTCCTCAGCGTGGGTGGTGACACTAAGGAGCATGAGATGTAGAGAGATGTTCAAGATACTAGGCACAAACATGACTTTGTGATGCTACAGGCTAGAATCATTGATATTCTGGCAGACATAATCTTTGGATGCCATGTACGGGTTATCCTCCAGTGGTAACTGTCAAGAAGTTTGGTGCGAGGAGGATTTAGGGTTTAAATATGTGGGTTCTTTGGTATATGGTGGAGAATTTTGTGTTGTGATATTTTGATGTTTTTTCATGATACAGGTTGTATACCAACTGGCTATATTTGGTAGGCAAATTGAATAGGGTTTGGCTAATATTAATGAGTCTGTTATATGAATATGGTCAAAAATGGGACTTTGTGTAGCACATTTCTCATTTTGTGGATACTAGTTTTGTGTTTGGTGGTGATTTCCACATATATTATAGGAATTTTTCTATACAATTATTTTCATTTATAAATATTATTACTAATCATTCTTAGATCCATGACTAAAAAATGGAAAGTTATATTGTAAAAACATCAGTATTTGGTTATATACAAAAAATTCATGTTCAATATTTATAATTTTTTTCTGGATAATCAAATTTCTGAATTGTATAATAATGAATGTTCCTTGAGTGACCTCTTAGGAATTTTTTGTGTTCACGTTATTTATTTTTCTCATTTTTTTCCATTAAAATTATTTTTAAATAATAATGGATTGCATGTTAGTATAATAATATTAATAATAATTATGACATTGTACATAATCTTTAAAATGAAAAAAATATTTCATGTTTACATAGAATTTTTGTAATAATTAATTTATTTCATGTCATAAAGTTACCATCTTTAATTTTATCAATAATTATAATATTTCATGAATTATTGTTAAAAATAGAGTTTATGGTTATAATAGAAATAATAATTTTTCGTGTTGAATAATTACAATATAGGATTATAGATTGCTCATTTAATGTTATTTTATTATAATAATAAAATAGAAATATTTTTTTATCATAATAATTTATAGTTCTCTGAAATTTCTAAATATAATGTTTGTGTATTGTTGGTTGTGATCACATCAACATTAATTCACCAGATCCCATTAAATCATTATAGTAATGATTTCTTGGGAGTTATTATTTTTAGGATGGATGTCCTCATGGGAAGTACTTCTGTTGCACCCTTTTAGTTGTTTACATTTAAAATATCATGCTAGTTTAATAATGATTATTATGATATTGTACACAAACATTTTTACTGAATATAATATTTCATGATTACATTGAATTTCATAAATAATTATTAAATTTCACGTTATAATGTAACAATATTTCATGTTAAAAATGATTAAAATAATACAGATTATTTTATAACTACGTTTTAGAGTTTTAACAAAAAAATAGTTTTTTCATGATCAATAATTAATAATAATCAAGACAATCACATTATCAAATTTTATAACAATGAATGTTTCATGGGTGACATATTTAGATGTTCTCGTGTTATGACCTTTTCTATTTTTCTCATATTATTTTCCAGAAAATGATACATTTTAAATAAAAAAGGATCACACATCATTATAACAATAATAACTATGATATTGTACATATACATTTTAAATTAAAATAATATTTCATGTTTATATAACACTTGTAACAATTAAAATATTGAATGTCATAATGTTACCATATTTCATGTTAACAATAATTATAACATTCCATGATGTATTTTAAAAACTATGATTTATTATTATAATAGATAAATTAATTTCTCATGATGAAAAATTATAATATTTGATTATAGTTTCATCAGTAAATGTTATTTTTTAAGGAAATTAAATAGAAATTTAGATTATTCGAATCATTGATAGTTCTATCAAATATTTAAAGAAAATGTATATGTACTATTGGATGCGATCACACCAGCATTATATCACCAGATCCCATTAAAACATTACTATTAGGCATGTATGGGTGAGAGTAGTACTATGATGGGTGACCTCAAATGAATTACATATGTTTCAAACATTTTTGTGTACATTTCAAATTTCATGCCACTATAAATACAAATATTAAGATATTATAATCGAACTATTTTACGGAATATAATATTTCTAGATTACATATCATTTTAGTAATAATTATAATATTTCATGTTATAATGTATCATTATTTCTTCTAAATAATGATTAAAATAGTGAATGTTATATGATGTAGAATAAATTTTAGTGTTTCAATAGAAATATAAATTTTCAAAATCAATTATTATATTTTTTCAAGATAATCACATTATCAAATTTCATAATAATGAATGATTCATGGGTGACCACTGGGTAAGTGCTCGTGTTTTACCCTATCCAACTTTAGACATTGATTTTTATAAATAATTTACATATCTAATAAAAAATTATCATATGTTAGTATAAAAATAAGGATTAAGATTTTATATATAAACATTTTAATGAATATAATATTTCATGTTTATATAGATTTTTTGTTATAATTATAATATTGCATTTTATAATGTTACTATATTCCATGTTAAAATAATTATAAAATTTCATTACATATTGTAACAACTATGGTTTAGCGATATAATTAAAATAATAATTTTTCATATTGAATAATAATGACATTTAATGATAGTTACTTAATGTTATTTCATAGAATAATTAAATAACACTATATAGTATGACAATTAATGATAGTTCTGTCAAATATTTAAAAAATAATTTATGTGTACTGTTGGGTGTGATCACATCAGAATTAATGAACCAGATCCCCTTGTAACTCATTAATTATGTGTTCTAGGTTGAGAGTAGTACTAGGATGGGTGACCACCAGGGATATTTTATGTACATTTCAAATTTCATGCTAGTATAATATCGATTATTATGAAATTTTTCGTAAATGTATTTACTAAATATAAAATCTATTTATTACAAATAATATTTTTCATTATTATAATAATTGATGTTATAATACAACAATATATCATGATAACAATGAATAATATATTTCAGTTTATATTCTAGCTATATGACCCTGGGACACCCTGAGAGGGGAGGGGTGAATCAGGGTGTCAACATTTTCTTTTAAAATGAAGGTTCTTGTTCCCACGTTGGTAGGAACTAGTTTAACATGTATGATGGATATGAGAAGAAATCAAACATTCACATGCAAAGAGAAAATACATCAATTTTTACTTGGTTCACCACTACGGGCTGCGTCCAAGGAGCATACGCCGACAGGTTGGTGGTCGTACCAAATTCCACTATTCTTTACTAGTTGTGGATTACAAAAGATCAAGAATAGTCACTCTGTCCCATGATCACTGCCTTTACCACTGTTCATGGATAGCCCACTGTATCCCTTGGGTCACTATTGTTGACTCCCCCTAGCTCACTACCTTTGGTGAAGTCCTATTTAGTTTATAGAACTGGCGGTCTCTTTAATAGATTCCCATTGAAGTCTTTGCCTCCGATTACCCTGAGACTCTTCTTGCATCGTTGTCCGAAAATGATGCACTTGTACGCACTGAACAATTGAACCAGATAACCATAACATGAAAACAAGTTTTACTGAAAATTGTGCGTAACACCAACCATTTGGGTGCAATAACATACTATTTAGTGAAACATTTCCTTTTAGCAGGGAAATATATTTCCCACAAGAACACCCTTTTTCACGGAGCCCGGAATTTTGCGCTCCTCAGATTTTTCGCACAAACTAGATTATTTCGCGCAGCTCGGAATTTTTCACAATGGCCCCTTTATGTGAACCTTTTACGTGCATCAGAACATGGATATTATCTAATTAGTCAATAGTATGGAATTAGGGGGTCAGATCTTATTTATAGACGAATTATACCCCCGCACGCAAAACCCATCTTGGCGCAAAAAACATCTCATTCAGCGCGCAATACTTTTCGAGCATGAATAATTTTTGGCGCACATCTCCAGATTTTTCGAGCAGCCCATGCCTTTGCCATATTTCAACGTTCTAATTCTGAAACATTATTTGTGCATGAAACCTTGCTCCACCATTTGATGCACCACATTGTTTTTCGCACACAACCCAAATATTTCCTGAACAACCGCTGTTTTTCTCACATGCAGCTGTTTTTCGCGCAACACCAACCCTTTTCACAAAATATCTCACCTTTACGGGAAATATATAATTTTCGCATGGAAAATATTTCCCTCAAAAACCTTTTTTACATGAAGCTTTACGCGCAGAACCTTTTTCGCACAACTTGGGCTTTTCTGCAATGTTCAGAGTTTTTCGCACACCCTCAGATTTTTCATGCAAGCTCTAAGTTTTTTGCGAAACACTAGATTTTTCGTGTAATTCCTGTGTTTTTCGTACAAGTCCCTTTACGCGAACCATTTACACGCATTATACCTCAGATCTTCTTGGAGTCTCCAATCATAAAGGATGCGGGGGATCACCTCTTATTTATTGCTATTTCAGACCCCCGTGCGCAAGACCAATCTTGGCATGAAAAACCTCTCATTCTTGCGCAATACTTTTCAAACATGAATTGTATTTCTCACACATCTCCAGATTTTCATGCATCCCACGACTTTTCCATTTTTCGATGTTTTGATTCCAAAACACTATTTTCGTGAAAAAAATAAATGCAATATTTCGTGAACCACGCTGTTTTTTGCACTCCAATATGTTTTTCGCGTGCCAACCTGTTTTTCACGCATGACGTTGTTTTTCATGGACTCCGCTGTTTTTTGCGAAAGCCTCCTTTATTTTTCACACCAATTCCTTTTTTTGCACACCTACTCTTGCCAATACTGTTGTCTTCTTGAACTGTATGATCACATTACTGGAAGACATTATGAACATCTAGTAACGATTTACAAAAAACACAAACCATGCTCCAATTCATGAATAGAATGACCATGGTTCCAACAATCTACCCCTTTGTGTTTGTTGGAAATATGTAAATAAATTCAATAGAGCACCAGCCTCATGAAAACCAAAAAATGCAAGAATGCACTTATCCAACACACTAAGTCTACATGAGTAATGCTCAGGGTAGAAAACAAGATGGGAAGTGTGAATTGGCATCCCGTGTTTTGGAATTCTCAATAACGCCCAAGAAATTCTCTTAAAACTTTCCAGAAGCATTACATGTCCAATGTATTCCTTCTAATCCTATAACTAAAAACTCATCATGACACTAAACATGTCCAGAATTTATTCCTTCTCCCCCATGGGAAATAAACCAAAAGAATGGTATTTTCTCATTGAACATCTCAATACACCCCCTAGATAGTATCTCCCCCATAAACCAGCATCGTATATAAAACAATATCAAAAACATTTAACATAAGAGAGAAGATGGGTATTGTATAACCTCCTTATGCACTGGGAGGTGGCTGAACACCAAGGTTCAACCGATGATTCTCAAACACAGCTGCTAACAGGGGCTTGTTCGGGATATCAACCACTTGCTCATCAGTTCCCACATGATCCATTCTAATCACGCCTTTCTCATATTTTTCTTTGATAAAGTGATTCACGATTTCAATATGTTTTTACAAGAATGATGAATAGGATTCTTTGTAAGATCAATGGCGCTCTTGTTATCACAGTAAATTACCACTGGTTCCTTCACCTCATCACCAATATCTGTTAGTTGTTTCTTCATCTATAATAGTTGAGTGCATGCATTTGGAGAAGTTATATACTCAGTTTCAGTAGTAATAAGAGAAGTACTTTATTGTTTCTTGCTTATCCAGCCAACACATTTATTTCCAATAAAGAATGCTCCACCACTGGTGGACTTTATGTCAACTACATCTCTAGCCCAGTCAACATCAGAAAACACGGATAATTCAATGTCCATTTCTACATAAAAGTACAACCCAATGTTATGAGTACCTTTAATGTACCTCATGATTCTTTTAACTACCATCATATTTTCCTCCTTTGGATTACTCAAAAAGTGTGTCGCCAGACATGTTGCAAAGACAATATCTGGCCATGTTGCTGTTAGGTACAGTAGGATCCCAATTATCCTCTTGTACATGGTGGGGTCAAAAAATTTCCTATCCTCATGCTTTCCATGTTTGGTTCCAAATGCAATCAGATTTTACATTGGTTTGGAGTCTTGACTATTAAACTTCTTCAACAGCTCTATTGCAAACTTTTCCTGAGAAATGAAAGTGTAATCCTTCTTTTTAATCACCTGTAGCATCAAGAAATATCTGAGATCCCCAATCATTGACATTTCAAATTCTGATTTCATGTGATTGGAAAATTCATCCACTGATTTCTGCCTGCTGCCACCAAATATAATGTCATCAGTGTAGACTAGAACCATGAAGTGATATTTTGGAGAATTATTCACCTATAGATTGTGATCTACTCTTCCACTTTTGAATTCCAGTTCATTGAGATAAGTGTCCAGCTGGGAATACCATGCTCGGGGTGCCTGCTTCAAACCATATAGAGATTTCTTTAGTTTTCAAACCTTTGTTTCATCAGAACCAAGATGAAAACCCACTGTTTTTTCAATGTAGACTTCTTCTTCAAGTACACCATTCAGAACGGCTATCTTGACATCCATTTGATAAAAAATTATATCCTTTTTGGAGTGCCATGGCATAGAAAATCCTAATCGACTCTAGTCTAGCCACTAGAGAAATGGTTTCTTCATAATCAACACCTTCAATATTTGAGTACCCTTTAGATACAAGTCATTCCTTGTCTCTAATAGCACTTCTATGGTCATTAAACTTGTTCTAGAAGATCCTTTTTCTACCAATCACATTGTGACCTTTGGGTCTCTACATAAGATCCCATGTCTGATTGATGTCAATATAATGTAACTCTTCATTCATGTATTTCACCCATGTTTCATCCTTTGCTACTTCTTCAAATGAGGATGGAACCACAACTGACATAAATGCAGACTGTGTGTTATTAATCATCCACCTTGTTTGTGTGGGTGCACTCATGTCACCAATTATGTTAGATGGAAAAATCTCGACTCTTTGATTTCTCCAATGAGGTTCAGTTTTATTCTCTCTAGCCAAGGTTTCCTATTCAGATTCCACTTCTAAGTCAACATCATGATGTGACAGCTGGGTGCTTTGTACACATTCCAATATTTCCATATTTTTATTTTCTCCACGTTCACATTCTTCCTCACATTCTATCACATCAGCATATGATATCCTTAAATCATTTGTGGTTTTCTCCTCAATGATCATAACATCACTTCTTTCCACAATCCTTCATAATTTCTTGTTAAAACACTTGTAAGCTTTTCTATTAATTGAGTATCCAAGGAAAATTACATCATCTGCATTGTCACCATACTTCCCTTGATTTACTTCTTTATTCCGGATAAAGAATTTACATCCAAAACACAGAAGTATTTCAAAGAGGGAATCCATCCATGCCATAATTAATATGGTGTCTTCGTATAACCCATATGAAGTCATGTTTGATTTTGAATATACACTGCAACTTGAACAACCACTTTCCAGTAATGTCATGGAATATGACTCTCAATCAGCAAAGATTGTGCCATGTGGTTGATGTATTGATTAATATGTTCAAAAACTCCATTTTGTTGTGGATATCTCACAGTATCTACCTCATGTTGTATCCCATGTTTCTCTAGGTAATTTTCAAATAAACTGGATGTGTATTCCCCTCCATTTTCAGATCACAACACTTTGATTGTTCGTCCAGTATCAATCTCGGCGATTTGCCGATTTGTTTTCATGCAGTCACAAACTTTTCATTTCCTATGAATGAGCATTACACATTCCATTATAATGTAATCAAATATGAAAAGGACATAGTACCTTTCTCCATGAGTTCCGACAAAATTTATCGACCCACATAAATCTGTATGAATTAGAACAAGAAGATGAGAGTCCATTTTCTTCTTTGGCCAATAAGAACTGTAGACCAACTTCCCAATAATGCAATCATCACAAGACCTTTCACGCACATGCTTTAGGTTGGGAATGTCCAGGAAAATATTCAATTTTGATATTTTCTCCATGTCTTGTTGATTGATGTGTCCCAATCTACGATGCCACAAAATGTTTTCTTCTTCAACAGTTGTGTAACAAAAATTTTCATTACTATCAACCTGATACAAGTTTCCCTCTATTCTGCATCCCTTCATATGTGAATTGACTGTCTTTCCCTTGATAGTGCATCCTTTTTGATTAAAAGTAACTATATGTCCCGAGTCACAGAGTTGACTCACGGTGAGTAGATTATGAAGTAGGCCATTTATATAAAGGACTTTGGTATTTTTAGCACTCTTATATCTAATTCAGTACTTCCACTACCTTTTATTTTTAGAGCTCCATCATTATCAAATCGTACTGTACCATCAACGTTTCATTTTATAACTGTTAACAGGATAGAAATACCTTTCATATGAGATTCACAATTTCTATCCAGAATCTAGGTACTGTTGGTTTTTGTTACTTTGAGGGCCACCTATGCGAGGTTGTATTTCTCAATTTTCTTCCTTTCTTTCCATGAGACATTGGATTGAGTATGGAGCACTGATGGCCATTCAATTATCTCATCTTTGTACATTGGTTCTTCATAGTTTATGTAATCTTCGAGAGGAGAAAACCTATTTGTAAGAGAAACACTATCTTTTTGTTAAGATTTGACATGTCTCAAACTCTGGTATGAGGTGTCCATGTCCCTTCTCTGCCTGTAATTAACAGCCCTATGACCAATGTTAGAACAACGAAAACAATATCAATGGAAATTGTTTCTTCTAAATGAATTAGGATATGAGTGTTTTCTCCTTTGTTGAACTCCCATATCATCTCTATTCAGATATCTTCTTGAATCTTCACAATAAGACATGGTATGGCCTAAATAACCACAAAAATGACATTTAATGAGAGTAAATGTCCTCTAACATATGTTTATTCTCATTCCTTCTTCAGTAGGATAATAGTTTTAGGGCCCCTTTTTCAAGGAGGCTCGAGGATAATATTATTTTCATCATTCATATACTAATTGGGGGTATTTGTTTCAGCACATCAGATGACTTTTCCACATCACCGACTTTCAGCTTTCTTTTTTGTTGGTTACTTTTTTTTGCAGCATATGATGACTCTTCCACATAACCAGTTCCTCTATTTCACATGCAAGGAGGTCTCTGATCATTTAAAATCTTTTCAACTCCATTAGATCCATGTTTTTCTCTCTCCAACAGCATAGAATCTTATATCCTTCCAAACTCTATTTTCTTCCCTGATTCTTTAGAAATTGAATCTTTTTCAAGTTTACTCCTAATAGTAACAACATCCTCCTCAAGAAACTCAGAAGTCTTGGACATTTCCTCTAATATAAAGGTGAGGTCGTTGATGACCTTTGTCCGTTCTTCAATTCTCAGCTTTATATCCACTACATCATCATTTCTATCATGTATTTTAGACTGTACATTCCCCAACTCTTCCAATCATTCAATTTTAGCTTCATGTTGATCAACATATTCATTTGATTATTCTTATATATATTTTCACTTATTATAACTATTACATTTAATATTAATCTTACTAATAGCATCCTTAAGTTGAAAATCGGGATTGGAACAAGTTGTCAACTGATTTTCTCCACCAGTATCTTCTGATTTTTCAACAATGGCCATCATGGAAGCATGGTTCTTAGTTTTAAATTCCGATTCTTCTTCATCACAGAATTCACTATCATCTTCTTCATCTTCATAGACAAAACTCTTATTTGGTACTTTCATTCTTGATTTGAAGTCCCCCATTTTGGAAAACCTTTTCCAAGGCTTCTCAACGTTTTCAGAATTGCTATTCTCATCATCGATCTTTCTTGAAGACCGAGAGGCAATGTGACCAACTTGACCACAATGTAAGCAAGCTAGAGGTAAATTCCCTTTGAATTTCCCTTTTCCCTTCTGGAACTTGTTTACAATGAGATAAGGAATTTATTTTTCCTCATAATCTGCACCACTACTATCTTTTGAGATTTTCAGTTTCACAATGGCTTTGAATGCCATTTCCTTACTCACATGAGTTTTAGAATCTTCTGGTTTAACTCTCATTTCATATGCCACCATGCTGGTCAGTAGATCATCCAGATAAAGTTTGGAATGATCTCTTTCCTCAAGGGATGAAACCTTTGCATTATACACGGGTGGATGTCTTCTTAATATTTTTTTTTCACTATGTCTACATATTTGATTTCTTAACCTAGACCCTGAATTTCTACAACCACATTAGTAATTCGATTGAAGAAGAAGTCTACATTCTCATCGGGATGCATCTTCATATCAACGAACCTATTGTGCATAACTTGTAGTTTCAGCTCCTTCACTTTTCTATATCTTTCATAAATATTTTAACGTCTATCCCACATGGACTATTCTAAGGTGAAACTCATCACTTTTAGATAGATCTGATCAGAAAGGGCTATGGTGAGAGAATTATGTGCTTTCGCATCAGTATCAAGAATTATCCTATATCAATCAGTCATAGCTAGCCCGGTTGGATCGGTTACATGTAGACCTTTCATATGGAAAAAAACATCCATTCTAAGGGATCTTTGATGAGATCTCATTCTGTTATTCCATATCTGAAAATTACTTCCATCAAACGGGGGAACTCCCCTAACATTGGCTGAATTTTCCATGGAGGCATAAGATAGATCAAACAACAGAAACCTCCCTCAGATACCACTAGTTGGACCCCGAGACACCCTAAGAGGTGAGGGGTGAATCAGGGTTTCAAATTTTTCTTTTAAACTCACGGATATTGTTCCCACATTGAAAGGAACTAGTTTAACCTGTATGATGGATATGAGAATAAATCAAACATTCACATGCAAATAGAAAACACATCGCTTTTTTACATGTATCAACACTAAGGGCTATGTCCAAGGAGCATAAACCGATAGGTTTTCAGTCATACCAAATTCCACTATTCTTCACTAGATGTGCATTATAAAGGTTCGAGAATGGTCACTCTGTCCCAAGATCACTACCATGACAACTGTTTAGGGATAGCCCACTGTGTCCCTCCAGTCACTCCCGTTGACTCCCCCGGGATAACATCATTTGGTGAATTCTCATTCAGTTTATAGACATGAAGGTCTCTTCAATAGATTCACATTGAAGAATTTTCTTTTTCTTATCAGAAGTCTCTTCTTGCATCGAAGTCAGGAAATGATGCACTTGTACACACTGGACCACAGAACAGAATAAACAGAACGTGCAAACAAGTTTCACTAACAATTGCGTGCAACACCAAACCATTGCACGCAAGACCTTACTATTTTTTTTTGCAATATTTCATTTTGGCATGGAAAATTATTTCGCGCAACAACACCCTTTTTCACATAGCCTGGAATTTTTTGCACACATCAGAATTTTTGCACAAACTGGAATATTTCATGCCGCCCATAATTTTTTGCTCTAGCCCATTTACGCAAACCTTTTATGTGCAGTAGACCTTGGATATTCTCTATGCCTTCAACCGTACAGAATGAGGGGGGTAAACTCTTATTTATAAGCGTCTTAGACCCCCGCTTTCAAAACACATCTTGGCGCGAAAAACCTCTCATTCGGCGCACAATAATTTTCACCCAGGAATCATTTTTGCAGACACATATCCACATTTTTTGTGCAGCCCATGCCTTCGCCATATTATGACGATCTATTCTGAAACACTATTGGCGCATTAATCCTCGCTCGACGATTTTGCGCACCATTCTGTTTTTCACGAACAACCCAAATATTTCATGCAAAGCCATTGTTTTTCATGCATGGGGCTGTTTTTTCGCACAAGCCTCCTTTATTTCATGCACCACATCCATTATGAATGCACCTCCTATTTCCACCTTCAATATTGTTATCTACTTGAACTATATGATCAATTTACTGGAACACATTCTGAACATCCACAGAGGATTTACAAAAAACACCAAACATACTCCAATTCATGCATAGAATGACCATGGTTTTGACACTAGCAACTACAGTTTAGTTTTATAACAAAAAAATAATATATCATGTTCAATAATTATAATTTTTCAAGATAATCACATTATCAAATTTCAAAATAATAAATTCCTCTTGGTTGACCTCCTAGGATGTTCTCTTGTTTCACACAATCATAATTTTCCCATTTTATTTTACAAATAGTTTATCATAAAAAAAAGGTTCACATGTGAGTATAATAATAATTAGTATGATATTGTACATAAACTATTTAAATGAATATAATATTTGATATTTGGAGAGATTTTTTGAAATAATTTTAATAATTCATGTCATAATGTTAAAGTAGATAATTTTAATAATAATTATAATGTTTCATAGTGTATTGTAGGAACTACTGTTTAGGGTATCAATAGAAATAATAACATTTAATGTTGAATAATTATAGTATTGGATGATAGATTCATGAGTAAATGTTAATTTATTATAGAAAATTAATATAAATATATAGTGTGAGAATTATTCATTGTTCATTCAAATATATAAAAATAATGTTTGTGTACTATTGGGTGCGTTGACACCAGCATTAATGCAACATATCGCACTAAAACCCTACAGTTAATTTTGAATGGGTGAGGTTAGTACTAGGATGGATGAAGTCTATAGAAGTACTGATATTTCATCCTTACTTGTGTATAATTAAAATTTCATGCGATTATAATAATGATTATAATGATATTTTACGTAAATTGTTTAAAAAAATATATCATATAAAGAATAAATATCATTTCATTAGTAATTATAAAATTTCTTGTTATAATCTAACAACATTTCATGTTAAGAATGATTCATATATTGTATCTTGTACTGAAATGAAAAATGTTTAGTGTTATAAAAAAATTAAAATTTTACAAGTTCAATAACAATTATTTTTCTTGATAATCACATTATTGAATTTTCTAATAATGAATATTTCATGGGTGGCCACTTTTAAAGTGCTCGTGTTTCACCCTTTTCTGTTTTTCTCATTGTATTTTCCAAAAAAAAATACATTTTAAACAATAAATTTTCTCATGTCTATATAATAATAATTATAAAGATATTTTACACAAAAATTTTAAATGAATATAATATTTCAGGTTTAGAAATATTTTTTTTAATAATTAAAATATTTCATGCCATATTTTTATCATATTTCATTTTAATAATGACTATAATATTTCATGATGTTTTGTAACACCTATGAATTTTTTTATAATAGAAATAATATTCTTTCATGATTAATATTTATGATATTGGGTGATAATTTCCTAAGATAATGTAATTTTTATGGCCATTAATTATCATTATACAGTATGAGATCATTGATATTTCTTTAAAATATTTAAAAATTATTTTTGGGTACGGTTGGGTGCGATCACCCTAGTATTAATGCACCAGATCATTTTAGAACTCATCTTTTAAGCGTGTTGGGGTGAAAGAAGTTATAAGATGGATGACCTCTTATTATGTACAAGTGTTGCACCTTTTTTTTAAAATATCAAATTTCATGTCATTAGAATATCGATTATTATGATGTTTTATGTAACCCTTTTGACAGAATATAATATTTCGTATTTTCATAGCATTATAGAAAAAATAATAATATTACTTATAATAACGTAACATTATTTCATTCAAATAATGACAAAAATATTGAATTTTTTGTTGTAACAACTACATTATAGTGTTATATCAAAAGTCAATATTCAATGTTCAATAATTACTATTTTTCACGATAATCACATCATAAAATTTCATAATAATGATTTTTTCTTGGGTGACCTCTTGGGAAGTTCTCGTGTTCCCCCAATTGTCATTGTATTTTTAAAAACAAAATCATTTTATACAATAAAGGATCACATGCAATATAAAAATAATAATTTTGATAATGTATATAATTATTTTAAATGAATATAATATTTCATGTTCACTTAGAATGTCTGTAATAATTATAATATTTCATATCATAATGTTTTCATACTTATTGATAACAATATTTATAATATTGCACGACTTATTGAAACAACAATAATTTAAGGTTATTATAGAAATAATAAATATTTCATGTTGAATAATTATAATATTGGATGATATTTTAATCCATTAAAGTCATTTTTAATGTAATTAAATTGAAATATATAGTATTACAATCATTAATAGTTCATTTAAATATTTAAAAATAATTTCAGTGTATTTTTGGGTGTGCTTACACTTGCATTATTTCACCAGAACAAATTAGGACCCTCTTGGGAAATAGTTTTATGGAGACGGGTGATCTCCTGGAATGTACTCATGTTTCACAATTTTTTGTCTTGAACCTTTTTTTGTGAACATTTAAAATTTAATGCGACTATAAAAATGATTATTATGATAATATACATAAAATATTTTTATGAATATAATATTTCCTGATTACATAGACTTTTATTAATAATTATAATATTGCATGTTATAATATAACAATATTTCTGGTTAAAAATGATTAAAATATTTCATATTATATTGTCACAACTACGATTCAGTGTTAATTTTTTTTTCAACGTCAATAATTTTAATTTTTTATGATAATCTCATTATCTAATTTCTAATAATTAATTTAGCATGGGTGACCTCTTTAGAAGTTCTTGTTTTTTTATTATTTTCGGTTTTTCTAGTTATATTTTCCTAAAAATTTAATTTTGAAATAATAAAGGATATCGTGTCAATATAACAACAATAATTATGATATTTTATGTATTTTTTTTGTAAATTAATATAATATTTCATGTTTATATAGAATATTTGTAATAATTATAATATTCCATGTTATAATATTACCATATTTCATGTTAATAATAATTATAATATTTCTTGATGTGTTATAATGACTACAGTTTTGGGTTATAAAAGAAATAATAATTATTCGGGTTGAATAATTATAATTTTGGATGATAGTTTCACCAGGTAATTATATTTTTATTGTAATAAAATAGAAATATATAGTATAAAAATCATTGATAGTTCATTGAAATATAAAAATAAATAAATGTGTACTATCTGGTGTGATCAAACCAGCATTAATCCAACAGATCCCATTAAAAATTGTGTAGTTAAGATTTCTTGGGTGTGAGTAGTATGAGGATTGATGACCCTACCATAAAAATGGGGTTTCATAGATCCACCCATTAACAGTGCTAAAAAATGCATGGATAAAGTGGGTACACTGACCAACACTAAAAAATAGCACTGTTAAAGGGTGATTTTAGCAATAGTAGAAAATAAATGTTAAAATTAACCCTTTATCAGTGTTTTTTTAGAATTTTTAAAAGTACCCCTTTATTAGTGTTTTTTTAGCGATGTTAATGAACCCACCCCCTACATTATTAGTGTTTTTTGGTAGTGCTGATGAAAATCCACATTTAAAAATTCTTTTTTAGAATAACTGATAATGAGAAAATTTAAAAAATCATTAAAAATAATATATTAATATATAAATATATTTATATTGATATAAATATAATATATAATTTTCTAATACGTTTTAGGTATACATAAATAAAAATTTACAATGATTATATAAAAAAAATACTGAGATTGGGTTATGAAATAATTAAAAATATATTTTATATTAGTAATCCTAAAATTATTTTCAAGTAGTAGTCATTTAATATCAATTTGAATAAAAAAAATTGAAAAATTTTATATAAGATCAAAAATAACTTGAGAACGTAATTTGAACTTCAATGGAACATAAATTTTGATCCGAGTGTCCCATTAGACTCTAGTAGAAATAAAATCCAAGACTATGATGAGATCAATATCATAAAGGGTCTTATACTGAGTTCTTTGAGCATTGTCTAGCTTTTATCCCCTATAAGGGTCTAGAATGCCTACAAAACTGAGTTTCGTGTCATCAAGACCAGTTTCTTAATATTCAAATGGTTATAGCTTTTAATCTGGGTGTTTTTCCGGCCTTTACTAGATAACATATCAATGATCATTTCCTGAGATTGAATTTGACTAGTTGTGAAGGATAAACAGACTCCCAAATAAGAAGATATGACTGTTTCTAGGATTTTGGATTTTAGGGTTTAGGGATGTTTCTAAACGTTTTTATGTGTCATAAGGGTTTTTTATATTTAATAACCATTTTAATATATATATATATATATATTTAAATATATATAACTATATATATGAAAATATACAAATATATGGATAAATATTTATATTTAATAGAGGTAAATATATATATGTGTGTGTGTGTGTGATGATACTTAGAGATACACATAATATATATATATATATGTGTGTGTGTGTGTGTGTGTGTTTGTGTGTGAATATGTGTCTGTTGTATATATGTATTTATTTATTAATTTATACAAACACAAATTAACATATTTAAAAAATTTATTTAAAACTATTCTTATAAATATATATTAATATATGAATAAATATATAGATAACAAAAATATAATTATATATATATATATATATTATCATATGATTATATATATATATATTAATTAATTAATATAGTTATATATATATAAATGTAACTATATATGTATATATATATATCAATATTTGATTATATATATATATGAATAAATATATAAATATAACTATATATGTATATATATATATATTAATATATGAATAAATTTGTATATATTAATAATACTATATATATTAGTATATATTTTTATTAGTATATATGAATATAAGAACAAATATAACAAAATATATATAAAACTAAATAGATGTATCTTTAAATGGGGAGAAAAACAAGGTGGATGAGTGGTAATGGTGTAAGGGCACAAGGGAGAGATCTTGGGTTCAAATCCATATAGAAGTAGTTGTGTGCGTGGGTGAAGGGGGTGGGGGTAGCGCTATTAAAGGGTGGGGAGGTTTTCCTAGTGCTATTAAATGGGGGGGGTTGTGTGTGTTGGTGGGGATTCATATTGTTGTTGAAAGGGGGGTCGAGTGCAGTTAAAAACACTTGGAGTGGAAGATTTATTTAATTTTTTTCATTTATAAGCACTTTAAAAAATTCACTTATAAAAGGTTTCCATTTTAATAGCACCATTATTATCACTGATTATTAAATTTTGATTAAGGATTCTCTAATAGTTGAGAAATCCATTTTTTGCAGAAGTATGATGTCCTAGGAAGGGGTGGTTGGGGCATGCTTACGAGGCTTCATAGCATTGTTATGTGGGGTCGAGTACTATTAAAAACACACTGAGTTGTAGAGTTTTTAATTGTTTATTAACATTAACTAGAAAATTCAAGAAATAAATAATAAAATGGAACCCCATTTTAAATCTCCATGATTATCATCAATTTTTCTGTGCTGATAAAATATTTTTCATTACTGTTAAAATCCTAATTTTCAGTAGTGTTGCTTCTTTGGAAGTTCTCATTTGCAACCTTTATTGTGTAGATTGAAAATTTCATGCTTGTATAATAGCTATTATTATGATATAGTACATAATTTTCTTCTTAATATTATATTTCATGATTACATGGCATTTTACTAATAATCAAAATATTACATGTTATAATGTAACAATATTTCATGTCAATAATAATTTAAATACTTCATGTTAAATTGTGAAAAATACAGTTTAGTTTCCTAAAAAATAATAACTTTACATTTTTAATAATTAAAAATTTTAATGATAATTTCATAATTAAATTTCATGATAATTAATGTTTCATGGGTTTCCATCATTGATGTTCCCAAATTTCACACTTTAATGTTTTCATTATAGTATTTTCCAAAAAAAATTCAATTAAAATTACAAAGGAATGTATGTTAGTTTTACAATAATAATTATGATATTGTCCATAAAATTTTCAAATAAATATAATTTCTAATGTTTACATAATTTTTTTTAAATTATAATATTTCATGTCATAAATTTACCATATTTTAATTTAACAATAATTATAATATTTCATGTAGTATTTTAACATCTACAGTTTTGTGTTATATTAAAAATATTAATATTTCATGTTTAATAAATATAATATTGTTTGATAGTTTCATCAGTTTATGATATTTTTAACATTAACTAAATAACAATATATAGTAGGAGAATAATTTATAATTATTTCTAATATTTAAAACCAATGTATGTGTACAGTTTAGTGCAATCAGTCCAGTATTAATGAACTATACACCATTAGAACTCTAGAGTTAATAATTACTAAGTGAGAGTAATACTAGGATGATTGACCTCTAAATATATAGTCATGTTGCACCATTTTGTTTTGTAAATTTCAAATTTCATTCCTTTATAATAATATTTATAATGATATTGTATGTAATTTTTTTAACTGAATATATTATTTCATGATTACATATAATTTTAGAAATAATTATAATATTGTATGTTATAATGTAACAATATTTCATGTTAATAATGGGGTGGGGCCACGAGATGTGTGGTGGTATGAGGCTTTTTATATGGGATGGATGCTTCTGGTTACAATGATGGATTATTTTTTTATATACAGAGTAGTGATGGGGTTGACTGGAAATAGTGGATCATTTACCAAGATACTCAATACAAGGGATGTGGGTGAGCTCCTCATCATCGGTGGTGATGATGAAGTCCTCTAGATGTGGGTTTTCGGTCTAGATGTGGGGCACACACTCAACTTCGGTATGCATCAGGCTAGAATCTGGGAGATTTAGGATAACATAATCTATGAATCCTATGGGTTATCAGTCCTTGGTTGACCTATTTAAGGAGGTTGGTGCGCAGATTATCTAGAGTTGAAATATGAGAACACATTCTATGATGATGCCTACTTTTGTGTGGGTATAATTGGTTGTTTTTTATCGATACATGCTATAAACCTTCTGTCTTTTTTTGCATGGAGTGGGTTGGGTTTTATAATTTTTAATGTGTCTGTTATATGTGTATGGTCTGAAATGGGGATTTTTTGAGACTATTTCTCATTTTTTGGATACTTATTTTGTGTTTTATGGTGAGTACCCCATGTATTGTAGACGTGTTTATGTTATTTTATATTCATTAGTAAATTGTTTTACTGAGAATTTCACAATCCTAACTAGTTCAACTATGAATTCGTGAAATGATCCGATCCGTGGAAAGGGCCGAGAGGTGTTCCCGGTCCTCTGAGGTTGGAAAGAAGCAACAAAGGAATCTTCAGAGTCAATGAGAATAGTTTCAAAGAATAAAATATATAAGGAAAAAATAATTAAAATATCTAAACAAACAAAAAATGACATGAAAAACATTACATCATCTAAAATTGAGTTAAAGGATCAAAAAACTGAACAGCAAACAATACCGAAAAAACCAAACAGAACATGACACCCAAGACCACACCACATGGCCCCGGGGGTCACTCTCCAATATAAAACTAACTATCTCCTAAGGTGATCAAACTCCATAAAAAACCTACAACATTAACTATGAAAAAGAAAACACTATAGGCATGGGTATTAAAACACAGTATGTAGACTCAAATAGTTATATTCCCAATTCACATTTTTTAAATAAAGAAACATTGATTTTCATGTTTTAAATACAATACATAAATATAAGTCTTCAAAATTTTCATTTTGATGAATTCAAATCTCAAATCCATTGCCCTCACAATATTGAAATAGGATTCACATGTGGGGAGAGTTAAGACCATATAGAGGAATGAAAAAGGATCAATTTTGGAATCATTTATTTCTCAGGAAATTGAAAAAGAGGAACACTTTTTATTCAAACAATTTTATTGAATCATTTTTTAAGCACATTTTCATAATTTTCCAAAATAACACCCAAAACCAAGAACAAGGAACATTAGTCAAATAATGTGGGAAATGGTGGTAATTAAAATAGTATTAGTGAAAACATGGGAATTCCTAGAAACAAAGAGGTGAACTAGAACATAGTATACATGCGACTTATCCAGAAGGCTTTCCTTATCTGATGACAACATAATTCCCACACGCTTGATCATATTCTTACCTGGCCTCACCTCGGGGCCCAATCCCATAGAAAAAATTAAAAAATATCCTCATGGTTTGGGACACTTTCCAATAAAAAACCCCAAAATAGAAAATTAAATGTTGCTCGAATTCTACATTTCTATGCTAGGTTCCCATGATATGTTTCTAATGGGGTGTTCAAAACTGTTCAAGTATAAAGGCATTCCAATATTTCATCATACCATTACACAACTGACAGCACCCTGACCACCTTAAGGGTAGTGTCATGCCTTGAAATAATTATTACACAATGGATGTCTGATATCAAAGACCCTCTTAAATCATGGTCAACCAACAAGAATGTGACCTAACCCAATTTGTTTTATCCAAATAACCCCTTTTAAGTGTCAAATATGTCTTACAACATTTCCACATAAAAATAAATTTCTCAATGTAACCATTCCAAACAATTTTCCAAACCAAAAAACACCCATGGAAATCCATTAATCATTATAAAGAAAAAATTTCACAAACCAATACCATACATTTCACAGAACACACCCTTTTTCATTATAACAAACCAATTTCCATTTATCACACACATTAAAATATCTTTTAAATAAAATAACACAAAAAAAATATTACAAACAAGATTTCCACCACCTAAATAATTCAATAAATCAGTAAAACTATTTATTAGTGAATTAAAAATATAACTACTAAAAAGGGGTTGATAATTTTTAAAAACTCATCGACATGAATATTTTTATCTGTTATTATCTCATTAAAAAAGTACTTATAAAAATGACCCCACCTTATAAAACACATTGATTATTAATATATATTTAGCACTAATAAGTGCTCTTTTCAGGGCTAATAAGACCTTGTATTGCAGTAGTGTGTCCTCTTGAGATTGGGTGGTTTGGGTAGGCCGGCAGGGCTTTATAGAACTCTTAAAGGGTGGTAGAGTGCTGCTAAATACCCTTCAAGATGAATATTTTTATTTTATTTTATTGTAATTTATGAATATAAATGATAAAGGTAACACCATTTTAATATATCCTTTTTTATTAGACGTTTTTGATGCTGATAAATGTTTTTTCAACACTGATAAAACCCTGTTTTATAGTAGTGTGACCTCTAGGAATGTATTCATTTTCACCCTTTTCTTGTGTACATTTAAAATTTCATGATATTATAATAATAATAATTATGTTATTGTACAGAAATTATTTTTTGTGAATATAATATTTCATAATTACATATAATTTTACTAATAATTATAATACTACTTGTTATAATGTATCAATATTTTAGGTTTACAATGATTAAAATATTGAGTGAAATATTGTATTAATTACTGTGTAGTGTTATAAAAAATCCATGGACAATTATTATTAAGATTCAATATAATCAAATTATAAAATTTCATAATATAAAATGATGCATGGGGGACCTCCATGGAAGTCCTTATGTTTCATCCATTTATGTTTTTCTCATTTTATTTTCCCAATGAAATTAAATTTTAAATAAAAAATAATTGTTTTTCAGTATCAAAATAATAATTATGACAATATACATAATCTTTTTAAATGAAAATATCATTTCATGTTTACTTAGAATTTTTCAAAAAATTATAATATTTAATTTCATAATGTAACCTTATTTTTTGTAAAATACCATTATAATCATTCATTACGTATTGTAACCACTATTGTTTAGGGTTATGATAGAATAATTTTTCATGTTTAATTATTAAAACATTTGATGATTTTTTTATATTTTAATGTTACCTTTTTATAATAATTATAAAGAAATATATACTATGAGAATCATTGATTGTTTATTCAAATATTAAATAATAATTTATATGTACTATTGGGTGGGATCACACCAGTATTATTGTATAAGATCCCATTATAACATTGTAATTTATCATGCAAGGGAGACTGTAATACTAGGATGGGTTACCTCTTATTAAGTAAACATGTTGCACCATTTTTTGTGTAAATTTAAAATTTCATTCAATTATAATAATGATTATTATGATATTATACACAAATAAATTTAATTAATATAATTTTTCTTCATTACATTTCATTTTACTAATAATTATAATATTGAATATTATAATGTAACAGTATTTCATGTTAATAATTGGGTGGGTCCATGAGAGACACAGTGAGATGAGGCGTGGGAGGTGGGATGGATGATGGTGGTTACAACGATGGATGGTTATTTTTTAGTGATGGTGGAGATGGTTTCAACTTGAAAAGGTGGAATTTTTTATGGGATAATAAATGACATGGATACGAGAAAGGTCCTTATAATGGGTGGTGATGAAGAATTCCATGGGATGTTAGGTTTTGGTCGAGATGTGGGTCATACATGCGGCTTTGGGAAGCTACAAGCTAGCATTAGTGGGATTCGGGATGAAAAAATATATGGAAACAATGTGTGATCTACCCTTGGGTGGAAAATATCAGGGGGGTTGGGTGTGTTACCAACCTTAGGTTAAAATATATGAGAACATTTATTATTCATGCATACTTTTGTGTGGAGATATTCAGATTTCATTAATTATACAATATTTAATCCAACTATCTTTGTTTTACATGAAATGTGGGCAGGGTTTGTTGACTATTAATGTGTCCCTTATATATGGCTAGTATGAAATGGGACTTTGTTTAACCCATTTCTCATTTTTTGGGTATTGATGTTGATTTTGGTAGTCAGTACCACAAGTATTGTAACAATTTTTCTATAATTTTATTTTCATTAATAAATTTTACTACTGAGCATGTCACAAAATGACACTGGAAAACCATGAATCAGTCAACCGAGTTGATCTGTGGCATGGTCTGAGAAGCATTCTCGATCGTCCTAGGCTAGAAATACGCAACAACGGAATCTATGGATTCAATGGGAACAATTTTTACCAAAATAATAAAAAATTAAAATGAATAATTTAATGGAAAAAACAAATTAAAAATGATTTATAACAAATTATATCATTTAAATTTAAATTAAAACAAAAAAATATATACATAAACAAGACAAGAATAACCAAACTGATAATGAAACCAAAGAATCCTCCACATGACCCTAAGGTTCACTCATTAATCCACAACTAAAAATCTCCCAAGGAGAACCAACTCAATCCAAAACTAGCAACGGAATCTAAAAGTAGGAAAACACTATGGGCCTGAGTATTAAGACATTGTTGGTAGGCCCAAATAATTCTCTTCCCAATGCACATTCTTAGATTAAAAAATCATTAATTTTCATGTTTTAAATACGATTCCTAAATATTGGTTTTCCAAATTTTTTAATTTATTTTACCCAATTCATAAATCTACTTCCCACAAAAATTTGATATAGGATTCAAACATGGGGGATAGTTAGGTTGATAGAGTGGATGAAAAAAGGAACAAATTTGAGAACATTTATTTTTCAAGCATGTGAATATGTGGAACCCTTTTTCCTTCAAACAACTTTATTGAAACTTTTTTTAAAAAATAGTCTTTCACAATTTACCAAAAGAACACAAAAAACTAAGAATAAGGATTTTCAGTCCACATAACATGGGAAATGGTGATAATGATAATATTATCAGATAAAACATGGGAATACCTAGGAACTCTGAGGGGAACTAAAATATACTATACGTGTGACTCATCCCAAATTCATGCCCTACTCGATAAGATCATAACACCCAAACACCCTATTGTCGCCCAACATGGACTCACCGAGAGGACCAATCTCATACCAACAATAAAAAAATAACTCCATGGTGTTGGACACTATCTAGTATAATCACCAAGACTAATGTAGTAAGAATTATATGAATTCCCTATTTCTATGCTAGGATTGTAGAGACCCAAAGCTTGACGTACATGGAAAATACATTACTTTTGCGGAATACTTAATACATAACAAAAATAGACTCACAAGGATTGTAATAGATTAGTGTCTTTGGAAACTCGGAATAAAATATTCTAATCACGGTGAAAGATATTCAACATCTCCCAATAAAGATATTCCCCTTTTTTTTACCAAAAATATTTCTTTTATCCTGGGGAAAAGAAAACATAAAAGGGGTGAGCTCAAATGCCCATTAAGAGTAAACATAGACAACATAAAACAATCCATAACCATTTGAATGCAAAAACTTGAACATAAAATCTAAACATCAAAATCTTGAGCAAAGACATTAATCTTGGAAGTACGTAAGGCATATATAATAAGGGAACATAAATCATGATAAAATAACATGGGAATAAAACATGTAATTGTGGAAACCATTAAGCACATGATATTATTTCCATAGTAGCCAAGGCATTGCTGCCAATACCATATTAGTGGACAAATCCTCTTTCTGAATCGGGTTCACTCCTCGTTCTAGTCCGGTATTACCGAACCGGTTTAACTTTACATTCTAGCCATGTCTATCTCATGAGATATAAATCTTTACCCAATGCATTTGAGGGAGATATAGGTCCCACCCATCTAATAATGAAATCATTCTTACTTGTGCCACAAAATAAACATACATCATTCATAATAACTCAATGAATAAAATGGGTTTCATAAACATCATCCCATAATCACATAATCCACATAAAAGAAATGGATATTTCATCATAAGAAAATTGAAACCATGTAAATAATAGAGGCATTATTCTTGAAACATACACATCTGAAATAATGTCATCTTAGATGTAAATGATTTTAATAAAACACTTGAAATGAATTCTTGAAGAAAATATACTTTCTTCTTCAAAATCAATTTCTTTTCACAAAATGTCATGCGGTTTTAAAAGAAAATTATTTTTTTGAAAATAGTCATGAAATCTTTTGGAGGAAGCTTCATGAAAATAAGGCATTATAAAACCGTAAAAATACTTTCATGCCATATACGTTAAAAAAAACATGTTTCTCGTACTTTTTTCGGAAAAGTAAAAAAGTACCTTGTAGGGTAAATAAAAGAAAGATTACTTCCATACCATGGGGTAAAAGTAAAATGGGTAAAAAAGAAATTTAAACATACATGAATACACTTTTATAAAACATGTACATGGATGATAACAATAACCCCAGTGAACACTTACGAATAATCAATCTCAGATAAAACAAAGATTTTCACAATAATCCCTTACCTTAGGTCCGATATGCTTTGTACATATCCAAACCTCCTGTATAATGATTTAAATAATGTCATTGACTTATTACAGAATCATATTTATTGTTATGATATCATATATGTTTCACTTATGACCTTATATTACCCGTTGTTTTGTAAATTCCATGTTAAAGCAGCGTTTTGGGTAAAATCATTTCATTTATCGTATGTGTTTTTACTTGTCGTTCTTGATATTAATACTTATATCCTGATTTACATAATTCCAGAATGTTAAAAATGATTTATATATAATATATATTCATCATATACATATATATATATATATTGTAGATTGATAAAAGGAATGAAATACACCGTTCATGGAGACGTTATGTCGTACGTACGAATGAACACTGTTTTTGATTCCTTATTGAATTGAATGATAATAAATAGATGACAGATATATATATATATATATATATACATAAATCCAGTAGCATTCATATATTTCATTATTATTCATTATATAAACTTTATGATCATTCATGTATGGTTAACATGGAGAATGAATCTCATCGCGTCGTGGAGACGGTAGTCTGTACGTACGCACGAGCGATGATATCGTTCCCATAATTATTTAACAGAATTGGAGTGGATGGTATAATATATCATAATCAGTATGATGTTATAATAACCATATATATTTATTCTTTATACCATTATACCCATCCATGTAAGGTGTTGGTGGAAAAACAGATTTCACCATGGCGTGGAGACGGTATTCCGTATGTATGCAAGCGTGGTGATTTCATTTTCCGTAGGATGGATAGATGGTGAAATAGGGTTGTTTAATACTTATAATAATGTATCATTATATGAGTGATACTTATGTAATAAATTCATAATGAAACAACTAAAGAAGAAAAAGTGGAAGAAGAAATAAAGTTCAAAGAATCGGTAACAGACATTATCTCTTCTTTGGAGAGCCTCTTTGAGACCTTCTCTTAGGGCACTAAAATTGGTCTTTGAAGAAGCCCGAAACCTCTAGGATGTTTCTATGGAAGTGGATAAGAGAATTTGGTAGGGGTTGGCTGAGCATGAAGGCTCAATGTGGTGCGAGGAAGAGAGGGAGGAGGTGCCCTTTTATAAGGGAAGAGAGGGGCACCTTTGGAAAAACTAAAAATATTATTTTATTATAAAGTCTTATTCGGTTTTTAATAGCTCCAAATTGAGTTATTTAGAAACTAAGGTGGGTATGGGTCTACATACTCTAATCCAATAGAATTTAGACAATTCTAGGTTTCTATTTTAACCTTATCATTTAGATTTAACCTTAAGTTAAATAATTTTACTTTTACCGTGTCTTCATGTTTTCTTACAATATAAGGTTAATAATCTTACTATAACAAGAGAAAAGAACCCCAAGTTGTTGATTATTAATATATATAACATTATCTAATTCATTTGGCTGAACCTTATATTTTTCGGAATAATATAACAATTAATAATATAATATTTGTTTTAAAAACCATTTTATGTCTATTTTGACACTATTTGGTAATTGATTTTTGTGAAAATCATAACAGAATTATTAGTTCTAAAAAATTTAACTAAATCAATACTAACATGTAATATTAAACTATAAAATTATTGGAATTCATAAAAAGTCTCAAATTACATTTATTTGGGTATTTATAACATCAATTATGTCAATATTTCATTAATAAGATAATTACTGCATCATCTTTGTGTCATAAATAAATTAAATTATTTAATGTCTAAAAATTATCAATAAAATACCATTATGTAGGAAATAGTTTTAGATTTCTAATGAAAATTTATAGTCGAATTTATCTTATGTATTACCCTATATTAAAAATGATTTACTTATTAAACTTTGATTTTAACTATTTTAACCCTTCTTTAAATAAATTAATAGTAAATGTCCTAATCTAATCCAAGTGGGCATAAATGGTCATATATTATTCCTAAGGTTTTTTTTGGTCGAATTAAACTTATCCAATAGAATTATGACAACTGTTAGCGTAATAATAATATCATTTTTACCCTTAATTATCCTATTTACTTTTAACTGTGGTAAATAAAAGTTAAAAGTTACTATTCACCAAAAAATATTTTCATCTCATTGAACCAAATTTTAGTCCTTTATATTAACCGTGTCTCTCGGATTTTCGAAATTCCACTCACAGAAGTGGTAAAATTATGTTTTATGAAAAATTCAGTTTTTTAACTTAGTGGTTTCACTATTCATCAAAAAATGAAAGTTTCCAGAAAAATACCAAAAATTAGGCCTAGGCTATATTTGATATTATGAATTCAAAAATGATGTCTGTTTTACCAAATTCAAAACATATTAGTTTCATTAATTAATTTAAAAATTAATTCTCGTCGTCAAAACAAATAGCGTGTTTTTAAGAGATAATAACTATCAAAAGATTGACACTTGTTTATGTCTGGTTTAAATGTGAAATTACATCCAATGACCAACATTGTATTAAATGGTAAAAATATATTCTAAATATTCTTTAAAACCACTGAAATTAATAATTTATCACTATTAATTTTTTCGAATAAAAAAGTTATTTTTAATTAAAATTTAGTAATTTTCATTATTCATCAGAATATGAAAGTTATCCGAAAAGTACCAAAATTTCACCGTAAGCTAATTTCTATATTCAGAATCCAAAAAATGAAGTTGATTTTGAAAGATAAAATTTATAAAATTTAAAAAAGTGGGTATTACTATTCATAACAGCTAGTTCATAATAATATTATAATAATATATCATTTAGTGAAACTTGGTTTTGCGTACTACACACGCTATCGAGGAAGGTCTTTATTGCGTGTAATGCAAGACAAGTCAGAGATGCGTGTTGTGAAAGCTCCTTTTGGTGTAGCGTACAACACAAGACATTAATGAAATTAAAAAGAATATTTTTCATAAAATCTCTGGGTGTTACATTCTACCCCCCCTAAAATGAATTTCGCCATCGAAATTTGTCGGGGTTATAAATGGTTTACTACTAGAATGTTTCTTTAATAGGAACCCACATTGTAAAAAGGAATACAAAAACAAGGCTTTAAAAACTAAAGTATGAAACGTAACAGTTACCCAAATTAACTCATCACTAGGTTTTCATGTAGGAGAACATAGGTGAAAATATGGATATGGAAGAAAAATATAACCATCAAGTTCTAATGGAGAGTGGTAGAGAACATGGCTATGAAAAAGCCAACAATCACAAAGCCATAAATTTGTGATGATCTAGGGTACAATCTGATTCATCGGATATAAGGGCACTAGGACAACATTTTTAGTTTTCAAGATCATTTCCCTAAAGTTGAAGAATTTGAATTGGAATAAATAATTACTTTATTTTGGTAAAATCTCACTATTGTTCGTGCCTTGAACAATTTCCACTTCATATTTTAAAGAAATGATGTTGAATTTTTTATTTGTGAAGTGTTAGCAGATCATGTGATAGAATTATGGGTCATTCCATCTGTCTCAAACAAAAGGTCAGCAAAAGTTCTTAAATATACATAAGTCCTTCTATAGTGAGATTAATTATATATGGTTCCAAAAATGGACTTATACTTCATATATCATATTGCCTAAATAATAAAACTAGTTTCTACTAAACAGGGACTTCCTGTAGGCCAGTGGTAGGTGATAAAGGCCAGTCACACTTCGGTTGTGGGATCAATTCCCACAGCCTTGTCCGACGCGATGGGCTATCGCTCATCCTGCAGGTTGTCCTTTTTCTAAAACTACATTACTATAACATCCCATCAATAATATCCAAAAAATTTATATCCTTAAACAATACTATCTTATGTCCAACATAATCCATTCCAATCGTTATCTAAAATACTTTGGTCCAAGATCATAGTATAAAGAAAATGATTACTTGAAATGCCATCAACCAACCATCATTTATCCACCATTATCATGTTGGTCACATTATAATCATGTGAATACCTTAATCGTATATTCTCTTGAAAAATTAATACCCATTAAACCATAGTGAAAACATGAATGCTGTCAAAAGTTAACTCTTTCCACATACCAAAATCCAAAAATTCTATATACTCAAACCATGATATAACCTTCTCCTTATATCAGTCCTGAGCTCATGAATACTATCAAACATTTAATTTTCTCCTTATCCCTTCATTATGCGCATATCATCTACTTTCCAAAAATACTGGTACCATTCATCACACACTTTCAAAAAATGAGGAAATAAAATAGTTTAACAATCCTTAGATGTCTCTTTATTCCATAGTACCATGAGATTACTTATACAACATTACACTTGATAAGCATATAATCATTCCAAAACCTTCTTAAACCATTGGCCGAGCTTCAACAATTCTTTCATCTCACATATCATCTTTAGTCTCTTCATCACCATCAACATAAATATTACCCATACGACCATACTGATTCTCTTCATGAGACTTTCCCTTAGGGCATTGGTTTGCATAATTCCCGCACATTCCACATTTAAATCATTTAACCATTATTGATGTCGTAGCAATACCATTTTACTCATCCATGGTGTTAACTGAACCTTTTCCTTTGCACTTAATGGCTTTATATCCTTCTTTTCCACACCCAAAGCATCTTCCAGTTCCTTTGAAACATTCTCATTGATGCCTCTTCCCACATGATTTACATAGGGGAAATTGAACATTCTTTCCTCTATGATCATCATGAAACTATGTATTTCTCTTATTAGATGAGTCAGGAAACTTACCAAATTTGAGTTTATTGATCACATTATGAGATTGCTGATTCGGCATAATAATGATGTTTGGACTTCCAAATCCCATTTCATTTGGTTTATTATGAATAATATAATTCCATTGTCCATCATATCTTCCATTATCGTGAATCATCTTGTTTCCATCCATTTTCTAAAACCCAAAAAGAATAGCGTGAGAGGAAAAAATCATAATAAAGGGGGAGTAACATCAATATCTAACATCTTAGGTTTATTCTAATATCGTTACCATAATTCTAGGACTATAACCTATACTTATACTTAACCTTAGGGACATCCCTAGACATACCTTAGAAATATCACTAGGGATCTCACTAAAGTTTTGGCATCCATGTTTCCAAAGGTCAACTAAACCTTTCCACTGATACCAACTATAGAGACCCAAAGCTTGACGTACATGGGAAATACATTACTTTTTCATAATACTTAATACATAAAAAAACAGACACACAAGGATTGTAATAGTTTAATGTCTTTGGAAACTCGGAATAAAATCTTCTAATTGTGGTGAAAGATCTTCAACATCTCCCAATAATGATCTTCCCCTTTTTTTACCGAAAAACATTCTTTATATCCTGGGGAAATGAAAACATAAAAGGGGTGAGCTCAAATGCCCACTAAGGGTAATCATAGAGAATATAAAACAATCCATAAACATTTGACTGCAAAAACTTGAATATAAAATCTAAACATCACAATCTTGATCAAAGACAAGAATCTTGGAAGTACGTAAGGCATATATCATAAGGGAACATCAATCATGATAAAATAGAATTTGAATAAAACATGTAATTTTGGCAACCATTAAGAACATGATATGATTTCCATAGTATCCAAGGCATTGCTGCCAAGACCATCTTAGTGGACAAAGTCCCTTTATGAATCGATTTCACTCCTCGTTCTAGTCCTGTATTACTTAACTGGTTTAACTGGCTGTTCCAGCCATGTCTATATCATGAGATATAAATCTTTACCCAATGCATTGGAGGGAGATATAGGTCCCACCCATCTCATAATGGAATCATTCTTACTTGTGCCACAAAATAATCATACATCATTCATAATAACTCAATGAATGAAATGGGTTTCATAAACATCATCCCATCATCTCATAATCCATATAAAAGAAATAGATATTTCATCATAAGAAAAGTGAAACCATTTAAATCATAGAGGCATTATAATTTAAACATACACATAAGAAATAATTTCATCTTAGATGTAAAATTATTTTGATAAAACACTTGAAATGAATTTTTGAGGAAAATATCCTTTCTTCTTCAAAATCAATTTCTTTTCACAAAAAGTCATGCAATTTTAAAAGAAAAGGATTTTTTTGAAAATAGTCATGAAATATTTTGGAGGAAGCATCATGTAAATAAGGCTTTATAAAACCATAAAAATCCTTTCATGTCGTATACATTAAAAAAACATTCTTCTCGTACTTTTGTCGGAAAAGTCAAAAAGTAACTTGTAGGGTAAATAAAAGAAAGATTCCATCCATACCATGGGGTAAAAGTCAAATGGGTAAAAATGAATTTAAACATATATTAATACAATTTTATAGAACATGGACATGGATAATTGCAATAACCCTAGTAAACACTTATGAATAAGAAATCTCGGATAAAAATGAGATTTGCACAATTATCCATTACCTTAGGTCTGATATGCTTCGTACGTATCTGAACCTCCTGTAAAATGATATAAATAATGTCATTGACTTATTACAAAATAATATTTATTGTTATTATATCATATATGTTTCACTTATGACTTTATATTACCCGTTCTTTTGTAAATTCCATGTTAAAGCGGCGTTCTGTGTAAAATCATTTCATTTATCGTATGTGTTTCGACTTGTCGTTCTTGATATTAATAATTATATCCTGATTTACATAATTCAAGAATATAAAACATGATTTATGTATAATATATATTCATCATATACATATATATATTATAGATCGATAAAAGGAATGAAATACACCGTTTATGGAGATTGTAGGCCGTACGTACGCAGGAACGCTGTTTTCGTTTCCTTATTGAATTGAATGAAACTAAATATATGACATACATATATTTATATATATACATAAATCCAGTATAATTCATATATTTCATTATTATTCATTATATAAACTTTATGATCATTCATGTATGGTTAACATGGAGAATGAATATCATCGCGTCGAGGAGATGGTAGTCCGTACGTACGCACGAGCGATGATATCATTCCCATAATTATTGAATAGAATTGTAGTGAATGGTATAATATATCAAAATCAGTATGATGATATAATAACCATATATATTTATTCTTTACACCATTATACCCTTCCATGTAAGGTGTTTGTGGAAAAATAGACTTCACCACGTCGTGGAGATGGTATTCCGTACCTACGCATGCGTGGTGATTTTATTTTCCATAGGATGGATAAATAGTGAAATAGGGTTGTTTCATACTTATAATATCGTATCAGTATTTGAGTGATAATGATTTTATTACTTCATAATGAAACAACTAAAGAAGAAGAAGTGAGAGAAGAAATAAAGTTGAAAAAATCAGTAACGGACATTACCTCTTCTTTGAAGTGCCTCTTTGAGACCTCCTCTAAGGGCACTAAAATTGGTCTTTGAAGAAGACCAGAACCTCTAGGATGTTTCTATGGAATCTTAGAAGAGAATTTGGTAGGTTTTGGACGAGCGTGAAGGCTCAAAGTGGTGTGAGGAAGAGAGGGAGGAGGTTCCCTTTTATAATGGAGGAGAGGGGCACCTTTGGAAAAACTAAAAATATTATTTTATTATAAAGTCATATTCAGTTTTTAATAGCTCCAAATTTAGTTATTTAGAATCTAAGGTGGGTATGGGTCGACATCCTCTCATCCAATAGAATTTATACAAGTCTAGGTTTCTATTTTAACTTTATCATTTAGATTTAACCTTAAGTTAAATAATTTTACTTTTATTTTGTCTTCTTGTTTTCTTACACTATAAGGTTAATAAACTTACTATAACAAGCCAAAAGAACCCCAAGGTGTTTATTATTAATATATATAACATTATCTATGTCATTTGGCCGAAAATTAGATTTCTATGAATAAAATAACAAATAATAGTATAATATTTGTTTTAAAAACTATTTTATGTCAATTTTGACACTATTTGGTAACTTATTTTTGTGAAACTCAAAATAGAATGATTAGTTCTTAAAAAGTTAATTAAATAAATACTAACATGTCATATTAACCTATAAAATTAGTGAAATTCATAAAAAGTATCAAATTTCATTTATTTGGGTATTTAAAACATCAATTATGTCAATATTTCATTAATAAGATAATTACTACATCATCTTTGTGTCATAAATAAATTAAATTATTTTGTATAAAAATTATAAATAAAATACCATTATGTAGGAAATAGGTTTATATTTCTAAATAATTTTTATAGTCTAATTTATCTTATGTATAACCCTATATTAAAAATTATTTACTTATTAAACTTCGATTTTAACTATTTTAACCCTTCTTTAAATAAATTAATATTAAATGTCCTAATCTAATCCAAGTGGGCCTAAATGGTAATATTTTATTCCTAAGGTTGTTTTTGGTCGAATTACACTTATAAAATAGAATTAGGACATGTGTTAGGGTAATAATAATATCATTTTTTACCCTTAATTATCCTATTATCTTTTAACGGTGGTAAATAAAAGTAAAAAGTTATTATTCACCAAAAAGTATTTTCATCTCATTGAACCAAATTTTAGTCCTTGATATTAACCTTGTCTCTCGGATTATCGAAATTCCACTCATAGAATTGGTAAAATTATGTTTTATGAAAAATTCAGTTTTTTAACTTAGTGGTTTCACTATTCATCAAAAAATGAAAGTTTCCAGAAAAATACCAAAAATTATGCCTAAGCTATATTTGATATTATGAATTAAAAAATGATGTTTATTTTACCAAATTCAAAACATATCAGTTGAATTAATTAATTTGAAAATTAATTCTCGTCATCAAAACAAATAGCGTATTTTTAAGAGATAATAACTATCAAAAGATTGACTCTTGCTTATGTCTGGTTTAAATGTGAAATTACGTCCAATGACCAACATTGTATTAAATGGTAAAAATATATTTGAAATATACTTTAAAACCACTCAAAATAATAATTTATCACTACTAATTATTTCGATTAAAAAATTTATTTTTAATTAAAATTTAGTAATTTTCACTATTCATCAGAATATGAAAGTTATCCAAAAAGTACCAAACTTTCACCATAAGCTAATTTTGATATTCTAAATCCAAAAATGAAGTCTATTTTGAAAGATAAAATTTATAAAATTTCAAAAATTGGGTATTACTATTCATAACGGCTAGTTCATAATAATATTATAATAATATCTCGTTTAGTGAAACTCGGTATTGCGTACTACACACGCTATCGAGGAAGGTCTTTATTACGTGTAATCCGAGCCAAGTCAGGGATTCATGTTGTGAAAGCTCCTTTTTGTGTAGCGTACAATACAAAACATTAATGAAATTAAAAAGAATATTTTTCATAAAATCTCGGGGTGTTATAAGGATCCCATGTAATGTTCACAAATGGACGTGCCAATCAATTCAAGCAACATACAAAACCTATATTTCATCATACCATTACACAAAAGACACCACCATTACCACCTCAAGTGATGTCACATTCCATAAAATAAGTATTAAACAATAGAGGTCCCTTTATGAAGACCTTACCATCACATGATCAACCCACAAGGCATGCGACCTAACCCTAGAGGGGTTTTCTAAATAACCACTCTAATGTGTCAAACGATCCTTAATAAATTTCCTCAAAAAAATTACATCCAAAATGTAACCAAGAATAAAAATTTCAAAAATCTTACATAGCCTTGGAAACCCATTATACATTACAATCCACCAATTTCGTAAACCAATACACAATATTTCAAGAAAAAAAAAACATTTTTTCATAAAACAAACCAAATTTCATTTTTCACACACACTGAAACCACTTTGAAAAAATGCAAACCAAAACCATTTCATACATGATTCAGACCACCTTAATAATAAAATAAATCATATAAAGTATTTAGAAAATCATTTCAAGAAATATAATTATGTTATACATGAAAATATATAGCCAAAATTTTCCCTCTAATATAAAAGGTATTTGCACAATTTCAATAAAATCACACCATGTATTCTGAATAATTAAATAAAACACCATATTTCACCTGAAAACTTTTTCTAAAGTTCATATATCACCAATTAATTATCAAGGAAGGGGTAAAAATGAATCATTGAAATTTAATATTTAATGGCCATGATCAAAGGGATTAAATATTCAATATCTTTTGGTAACCGGTGTGAAAACCTGATTGCACCTCAAACTTACTCAAGAGAGGCTCGATCCAATCTCAAGGAACCCAAAAAGGGAAACAACCATAAAAACTAAGCTACCCTAGCCATGAAAATTTTCCAACATGGCCTATATGGTTATGAATAATAAGATAATTGGAAGAAATAATAGGAGGATAAAGAGAGGGTACTAGAGGGGTTGTTTGTGCTGGAGGGGAGTGTGTCGGTGAGTTCTCAGTCATTAGATAGGATGTCGGCCGACATGGGGGGTCACCCAGGAGAATGCGGGTATGTTGGTGGTGGAGGATGCTGGGGAAAAGGGTGCACAGTAGGGGGACTTGCTATACAAGTGCGGAAGGGGGAGTGAAATATGATGAAAGGGATGAGAAAGGGGGAATGAGGGAACAAAATAAAAAAAGGTAATCCTAGCAAAAAACTAGTACAACATAATAAATATAATAATAATAAAACTAATAACATAACAACAACAATAATAATCAACAATTATAATAATAATAATTATTATAAAAATAATTAACAACCTTCATGATAATAATAATAACAATAATAATAATAATAATAATAACAACATTTCTATTAATAATAATAAATCTAATAAATATAGTAATAATAATTATAAAAACAAATTTTAAAATAATAATATTATTAACTAGAAAAATAATAATATTATTTTTGTAGTTAAAAAATTTTCATAATATTTTATTACTTTTCTATACTTATTTCATTTTTTTTCATTCTAGAAAACAGTGCAGTCTGCCCACAGCTAAAACAACCATGTGAAAACAGTGTGGTTTGCTTATATCTATTCCCTAATAGTCCACACGGGTACCCATTCTGACCTCATATTTTTCACTATGTTGTTCTTATAAATTGGCCTAAAACCCACATAGACTCCCAAAATTCAAATATCTCACATCTGGTTTCCACGATAAAGAATAGAAAAACCTACCCGAGTCGAAACCAAGGACAAATTAAAATCTTCTTGTGACAATTCTCACCATCATAAAGCTTTATGCATCTAGAAAGACATACCACGGATGAGCCCCAAAAAAATTGATACTCATTTACAATTCTATGAGATTCCCAAAAATGATAAATAGAGAGATCAAAAAAATACCACCAACAAGAGAAATTCTAACAAGAAGATATTGAGAGTCAAAAACAGACACCATGCTAAGTGTATACCACCCCAAAAGCATATAAAACTCATATTTATAGATCCATAATGGCACAAACATACGTGACGCTAGAACCAGAATTAAAACACATACAGAATAAACAACATGAAATGATACTCAACATTTCCCCAAAAACAACTAAATGAATTCAAACCACATCCAAAAAAACCTCCATAACCATAATTCAACTAAACTTCTCGGAGTACATCCATCCTAATATTAACTCAATGAAGAACATAAAATTAGGTTGTTCCATACAAGACAACCCACAAAATATCTGATTCCAGGAATGAAATAATGATACTTAAATCTGGAGGTCCGAATGGACTCCCCACCATAAAAAATATGCAAATACATAAACCAACGAGACACATGATGGGTCTCCCCACAATGATATAATGAAATTATATAAACATGAAAACCATCTTAGTACTGACCAAAAAACCCCCACAGTAGGGGGAGGGGAAGGAAGAGCCCAACTAACCTAGCATCAAAACCACTTCTGAAAACATACCAACAAGTTCAAACCCCTAGAAGAACACAAACTATGCCACACTAAGGATTGAAATTAAACTAATTCCTTTTTAGACAGTTGGGGTATTCTTGACTACATGCCAACATCATTCCTAGACATATGGCTAGAGATTTTATGTTTGATGCATATCCTTCCTCAAAATCAGACATTAGTCACCCCAAAACATAACACTCAGATAAAAACATTACCAAACATGCTTCCATCAAGGGAGAGATATCAGGTTTGAATACAAAAGGAGGCATGTATGGGAATTGGATAAGGGGTTGGGGGTAGTGTAGTTAATAAGTGGCAGGTGGGGTCCTAGTGCTGTTAAAGGGGTGGTTGGGGTATGATAGCGGGGCATGATGGTGTGATTAAAATGGGAGACAAATGCTGTAAAAAACCTCTAATTTTAATATTTTTTATGATTTTTTAAACTTTTATCAGCACTTATAAATATACTCTCTTAATAGTTTCCTTTTCTCAATTCATTTTTAGCACTGATAAAATGGGTCTTTTTTAGAACATTTTTTTTCACTGGTAAAGGGGACCCATTTTTAATGGATCCTTAGTTATCAGTTCTTTTTTTGAATCTATAAAACCATGTTTTGTAGTACTGTGACCACCTGGTATGAATTCATGTTTCACCATTCTTTGTGTACATTTCAAATAGAATTCCAGTATAAGAATGATTATTTTAATATTTGGCCTAATCATTTTCTCTGAGTATAATATTTCTTGATAAAATAGAATTTTACTAATAATTATAATATTGCATGTTATAATTCAATAATTTTTCATCTGAACAATGATTAAAATATTTCATGTAATATTGAAACAACTATGGTTTACCTTTAATACAAAAAAAATAATTTTTCATGTTCAATATTAATAATTTATCCAGATAATCACATTGTCAAATTTCTTAATAATGACGGTTGCATGGGTGACCTCATTAGAAGTTCTTGTGTTTCACCCTTTTCTATTTTTCCCAATTTTTTTTAATTTTTTTTTCTATTTTAAATAACAACGGATCGTTAGTCTATATAAAAATAATATTTGTGATAATGTACATAAATATTTTAAATGAATATAATATTTCAGTTTTACATAGAATTTTTGTAATAATTAAAATATTTCTTATCATAATGTGACCGTATTTAATTGTAACATTAATTATAATCATTAGTGAGGTATTGTAACCACAATGGTTTAGGGTTAAAATATAAATAATAATTATAATGTTGAATAATTATAAAATGGGATGATAATTTCATTCATTAATGTTTTTTTAGAGTGATTAAATACCAACATATAGTATCAGAATCATAGATAGTTCATTAAAATATTTAAAAAGAATATATATGTACTGTTGGGGGTGATCAAACCAAAATTAATGGACCAAATATGTTTGGAACTCCCCAGTTAAGCATGCTAGAGAATGAGTAGTACAATTATAATAATGATTATTATGATACTGTACGTAAATTTTTTCATTGAATATAATATTTCATAATTACACAACATTTTATTAATAATTACAATATGGAATGATATAATATAATAAAATATCATGTTATCATTGAATAATATGTTTCATGTTATATTATAACATCTACAGTTTAGTGTTATTACAAAAAAATAATTTTGAATGTTCAATGATTAAATTTTTTCAAGATAATAAAATTATAGAATTTCATAATAATGAATATTGGATGAGAAAGTGGGTCATTAATTTTTTGGTGGTGATGATGTGCGTGTATTTGGGTTTGATCGCACAACCATTAATGTACTAGGTCCCATTATAATGCTACAATCAAGCATGATGAATATCGAGTAGTACTAGGATGGTTGACTCAACTCCAGGGATGTACTTGTGTTACACAATTTTTTTGTGTACATTTCAAATTTCATGAAATTATTATAACGATTATTATGATATTGTACATAAATGATTTTCTGGATACAATATTTCTTGATTACATATATTTTTTGTAAAAATTATAATATTCCATGTTATTATGTAATGATATTTTCTTTTAATAGTGATTAAAATGTAGCATTTGTAGTTTTAAATTTATGGGTTACTGTTTAAAAAATAAAATAATTTTTCATGTTCAATAATTATAATTTTTCAATATAATCGCATTATAAAATTTCATATTAATGAATGTTGGAAGGGTAACCTCTTAGGAAGTGATTGTGTTTCAATATTTTCTATTATTCTCCTTGTATTTTCAAAACAATTACCATTTTAATTAAGAATGTATGACATGTTAGTATAAATATAATAATTATGATATTGTATATGAATATTTTAATTGAATAAAATATGTCATGTATATATAGAATTTTTGGAATAGTTATTATATTGCATGTCATAATAGTACCCGATTTCATGTTAAAAATAATTATAATATGTCATGACATATTGCAACAACTATTGTTTAGGGATATAAAAGAAATAATAAATTCTAATGTTGAATAATTAATATATTTGACTATAGTTTCTGAAGTTCATGTCAATTTTTCCAGACTTAAATTGAAATATATAATATTTGAATAATTGATAGTTCTTTCAAATACATATAATGAATTTTTGTATACCATTGGGTGAGATCACACCATTATTAATACACCATATCCCGTTAGAACACTATAGTTATGTTTGTATGGGTTAGAGGAGTACTTGGATGTGTGACTTCCTTGGATGTACCCCTATATCACCTTTTTTGTATATATTTAAAATTTCATGCCAGTATAATAATGATTATTATGATATTATATGTAAATTTTTTTACTGAATATAATATTTCATGATTAAATTGCATTTGGGTAATAATTATATTATTACATTTTATAATTTAAAAATATTTCATTTTAAAAATGAATAAAATATTGCATGTTATATTTTATCAATTATGATTTAGTGTAATATTATAAAAATTAATCTTTCACGTTCAATAATTATAAATTTTTATGATAATAAACTTATCTAAATTTATTATAATGAATGTTTCAAGGGTGACATCTTGGTTTGTTCTCATTATAACATCCATGTAATTTGTTTTAAAATTTTAAATACATTGGGTTTTGAATAAAATTTATTTAAATTATGTGCAATAATAATATTAATTATAAATATTTACATTTCAAATTTATTCATTTCAAATAAATTTTAAATGAATTTTCTGAAAATAAAAACCACTTTATAGTATTATTTGGGGTAAAATTATATTATATTTTAATTATATGTATTTTATTATTTAAAAAAAATAACTGTATTCGAATTTAAAAAAATTATTTTATCCAAAGGTTTTCTACAAAATATTTTGAATGAATGTTTATAATTTTATCCTTAATCAATATATTTATTTTTTTATTGAAATATTATGTTAATAATTTTTAGAATAATAAATTAATTTTTTTAATCAATTAGATGTTGTAATATTAAAATGTCAAATTTCTTTTTAGGTGAAACTATTTTAAATAATGGCATTATAAATTTATGATGATTTGAAATAATTAAATTTTAAATGTTTAAAATCTAGAAATATTTGTTTTGATATTTTTGAAATTCTAAATATATAAAAAAAAATAACTAATACAGGTATAAAAAATTCCACCTTTTGATTCAATATATAAAAATATATTAATATTAAAAAAACAATTTATATAAAATTTAATTATTTTTCAAAAAATTATATGTATAAAAAACATTGCATGTTATTATAAATAATGTTGATATATTTTGATAAAAAAGATTACAAAAAATTTAGATAAACTATTATAAAAAATGAGTTAGAGTAAAACAAATAAAGGTGGATTTATAATAACATAACCAAAACACAATGGTGGGTGGATAAAAAAGATGAAAAATTTAATGTTAAAAAAACTGGATTACATGATAGTCTAAAAATTGTGTAGTAGTAATTATTTATAAAAAATGAGGAATAATGTAGTAATTTCAAAAATAAAATTAATTATATAAAACATAAAACTATCTAAAATTGAGTGATTGTCTTCAACTTCAAAATTTGACAACCTAACTAGAAACAATATGATTCCCATTTTTGAATAATGATCACCTCCTTCCCCTTCAATTATTCATCTATTCCATTTTTTCCATCCATGAAGAAGAATGGCCAACCACATATTTCTTCTTTGTTGATTTCCCCTTCCATCGTGACCCCAACTCAGATCTGTTTTTCTCGAATTACGACTTGGATGGATTTCTTCAATAAAACTTAATCCTTGAACAATTTTTCCTATCTTCCCATGAATTTCATTAGAATCCATCTATATAATAATATATACAGATTTCAAAAAGTGATGGATTAAATAAGTTGTCTTTATGTTGATATAACCATAAATAGAACATGATGTGAAACCCATGAATACCTAGAACCCTTCTTTTAATCTCCATCTCTTTCGCTCAGTCTCTCCTGCTTTCTGTTTAGAAGATAGAATTTTCCCCACTCACTAGTAAGGGATATTAATATATTCAATTTATATGGATTTATATATGTAAATATAAATATATATTTATTTATAAATATGTATAAATATTTATTTCTATAAATTTTATATATTTTTTCAGAACTTAAAAAATTTATGGGCTCATCAAATTTTTGTAATTTTACAAAGTGTGACATAAATATGTTTATATATATATTCATATATACCCATATATAACTATCTAATATCAGTATAAATGAGATATTGGTTTCTATTTGATATTTTATTTCTCAAACATATCTTTATTAAAGGATTAATTAATTTCAATTTTATTTTGTAAGCTATTCAATTTGATTATATTTTATTTCATTAGTATATACATATAAAAGTACATACAAAAATAAATACATAACTATTTCTCCTCTTTATGAATTCTTTTTGTCAAGTTGATTGTTTTAAATATATGATCCTTTAATTCCCTTATTCATAGGGATTTAGGAAAATCATCATTTTCATTTGAAAAAAATTATTTTTGGTTTATAGTGATTTACATTTTCATGTGTATACATATATGGGTATTCTTATTTACATATATGATTATATATTTTTAAGAATTTATAAAATATTGGTATACATTTTTATGTTTTTGTTTTAAAAAACGGATAATTTATTTTTATTAAATGTATTGATTATATAAATTATATCATATTATGTCAAATGATATATATATATATATATATATAAATATTTAAATGTACATTGATTTATTTTATCAAATAAAAATTAATATACATTCAATTTCAAATCTATTTTAAAATGATTGAAAATATTCTTATTTCATCAATTTATAGTTTATATTGTTTGTGTATTTTTTGTTTACAAATGATATTTAGTATCAATTTATGTTCTAATCCAATAGAATCTATTATTTTTGGAGAAACATTGTATCTACACCCTTTGGTATGTCAGGAATAATTAGTTATGGCCATCATCAAAATTATAACTCACATTCCCTGCATTTTTAATTCATGTATTCATTATTTTTCATTATCCACTCTGTACTATGATGTATAAATAATTAAAATTATTTCATGCATGATGTGCTCATAAAAATTATTTTAAAAAAACTCAAGAAAATTATGGGGACATGTTATGGGTAATGTTATTTTCTTTTATGGAAAATAATATTATGTTTGTATATTTGAATTGTTTTGGGTTAGAATTTAGAAATCCAGGTTCATTGAAAGTGTTTTCATCAATTAGCTCTAGTTTGTTATGTGATGTTATGGAGATTAAACCCATAACTATAAATGGAACATTGTTCCATATGAGTTATGACTAGAGGCCTTATGTTATGGTTCTTATTATGGTCTCCCATGTATCATGAATAACCCACCATAAAATTTTTATTTCCATGGAGAATTCACAAAAATCATTTCAATTATAATTATTTTTGACAACATGATGTTTTTCTAAATAATTTATTTAGTATAAAATGATATGAAAAAATATTTTAGGTACGTATGTTTATTTCAAGGAAATTATTTCAATGTATTTATTAATTTTTTTTAAAACCCCTTTACTCCACATTTTAAATCTCACCCATCATTTTAATTTTTTTACAGTTTTCGTATATTTATTATTTATGTATTTTTTTGGCGATAAAAAAGATTATATACTATATATTACTTTATTTTTTGAATTTTAGTTACAATGTAATATTTATATCTAATTCCCCAGAATCTAGATTGGTAAAATTTCATGGAAATTTTAATTCTATGTGTATTTTTACTTATCTTATTCTAAGAAAAAAATTTCAAATATTTATATACTCTTTGTTTCGATGTATGGACTCAGATCATTATAGTTGTCTTTAACCAATTTCTATTTTTTCTCATTGTATTTTCCAAAGACAATATACAATACAAATAACCATGGATTTCATGTCAGTATAATAATAATTATTATGGTATTGTGTGAAAATATTTTAAATGAATAACAAATTTCATTATTATATTGAATTGTTGTAATAATTATACATTTTCATTTCATAATGTTTCCTTAATACATGTTAACTATAATAATAATAAATCAAAATATTTTGTGACAACTATGGTTTATGGATATAATACAAATAATAATTTTTCTTGTTGGTATTATATGATTGTTTCATCAGTACATGTTATTTATTAAATTAATTATAAGAAAAAATATAGTTTGAGAATCATTGATAGTTCATTGATATATTAAAAATGTATGTCTTTTTATTGTTCTGTGCGATCAAACCAACATTAATGTACCAAATCCCATTAGAACTCTATAGTTATGAATGATTGGGTGAGAGAAGTACTGGGATGTGAGACCTCTTAAGAAGTACTTGTGTAACACTTTTTTGTGTATATTTCAAAATTCATTCTTGTATAATAACTACTACTATGACATTGTGGTGAAAAAGTCCACCAAACCGATGAGTTTAAGGGAAAGAAAGAGGATATTAATGATGAAAGCTATAATTTTAGAGAAATGGAAATTTTTTAAATGGATTTTCCAAAGAGTCAAAGAAACATACCTCAGAAAAGGCCACCGGATAAATTCCATGAATATTTTATTACAACTTCCATGGTTGGAGATATGAATGAAATGTTGGTAGGTACATTAATCGTTTCCTCAAATTTAGAAAATCAATTTTTTTATTCTGGATCATCAAATTCATTCATTTCTTCCCATTTTTCAACAAAAATATGATTTTTCCAATTTTAATTAACAAGATGTTTGTCAATCAATACTAATAATGGAAGTATCATAACAACAATATTTTTTTGAATCAGTTACCATTCTTTAATATAAACATGCTTTATCTAATAATCTCATTGTCATACCCATGATTTAATTTGATATAATACTCGGAATGGATTGGATTTCAGAAACTGGTTTGAAAATTAATTATAATAATGATGAAGTTATAATTTTATATGTTGATAAAGAATCCATTATCATTCGAGAAAAAATATCACCGTATAATTCTCATATATATCCACCCCTTTAGCTCTACTAAATTCAGTTATTGTGGAGGATGAGAGTAAAATGACTATAGGTAATAAAAGGAATGTTCAAATATAGAATTTACATATTTTGCAAGAATATGTTGATTTGTTTCTAGAGAATTTACCTGGAAATCATCCAAAATGAGAAACTGAGATTTCCATTAACTTAATTCTTGGTTTATGGCTGATATTAATGTCTCCATATAGAATGGCCACAATGGAATTAGTGGAACTGAAGAAAAATCTAGAATAATTGACTAATATAGTATTTATTCTCCCCTGTGTTGCTCCAGAGAGAGCCCCATTCATTTCGTAAATAAGAAAGATGGGTATTTTTGGATGTGAATCTATTACAAGGATATTAATGTCATAATAATAAAGTACAAGTATCCACTAGCCCGCCATGAGGATTTATTCGATAAACTTAATGGATATATATATTTTTTAATGAATGAAATTCGATATTTATTCTAACAGTTGTGCATGAAGAAGGAAAAATTCCAAATAAAGGATTTAAAACTAGATATGGGCATTACAAGTGTATAGAATTTCCTTTTAGAATGACTAATACACCCTCTATTTTCATGGATCTATTGAATAGTGTCTTCGAGTAATATCTTGATGACATTGTAGTGGTATTTATTTAAGTATATTGGTCTAATCCAAAAGATATGAAGAACATGAAAATCACATGAACACTATTATAAAGACTGTAATAATAAATGAATTATATGGGATGTTAATAATTTGTGAATTCTAGATTCATGATATTTCATTTCTGGTCTAAATTGTCTATATGGTTGGATTCTATTTTGATCATTCTACGACAAGAGGAATCCAAAAATGTCCGGATTTGATGAGTATAACTGAGGTATTAATTTTTATTGGTATAGATGGTTGTTATAATCATTTCATCTAGATTTTTTCATGAAGTGCTATCACATTAACCAAGATCACACATAAAGGGGATAAATTTTTTTTTTTGAAACAATATTGTGAAAATGTTGTGAAGAATTGAATAAATGATTATTAAATGATCTTATCATGACTCTCCCATCAGGGAATGATGGGTTTGTTTTTTATAGTGATACTCCAATGAAAGGACATGTTTGTGTCCTTATGCAGAATGAAAGAGTTATTAATTATGTGTTAAGGAAGACAAAAATTCATGAAAAAAACTATCCTACCCATGATCTTGATTTAGCTGTTGTAATAGTTTCTTTGAATATATGGAGACACTATCTCAATGGTGAGAAATGTTAGATTTATACTGATCACAAGAGTTTGATGTATATATTCTCATAGAAGGAACTCAACATGATGTGAAGACGGTGGCATGAACTACTCAAGGATAATTGTTGCATTATACACTTCCATCGGGGATGGAAAATAATGTTTTAGTTTCATTGAGCAGAAATAATCATGGAGTTCTAAAAAATAAGAGTTTAAAGGGATCCTATGTTCACAGATCTAGTAATGATGGATAAGGGAATAGTCATTGAAGGTGAAACATCAATAATGTTTCAAATTGTTTCCAATTTATCATTAATATAAAGGATATAATGAAATAATACTAATTATGAGAAGTTTTAAAAGAAAATTAAATCTATGAATGATGAGATATTGATCGACATAGTTTAAAAAGATGGAATTTTGAAATTCGGGAAGTGGATTTGTCTTCTTAAAATACCTGATCTAAAAAAGGAATTTTTGGATGATACTCATAGCTCCAACTTCTATGTACACACTATTAGAAATAAAATGTATAGATATTTGAAGAACCATTTTTTGGTGGGAAAATATGAAGAAGGAGATTGTTGATTATGTGTCAAGATGTATGGTTTGTCAACAGGTGAAGGATGCATGTCAACATCCTGGTGGAGGCATGCAACATCTTCATATGACTGATTGGATATGGGATGATATTAGGATAGAAATTTTCATGGGGATACCAATGACATATAGAAGGAAATATGCTATATGGGTAATTGTTGATATTCTTACCAAGTCATTAAATTTTATTTATTTAAGAGATGATTTAAAAAGTGAACAATTAGAAAGACAATATATTAATGTTGTTTTACTACTTCCTTGTATACACTTATAAATGGTTTATCATCATGATCCTTGTTTTACATCCTGATTTAGCAAAAGACTTCAGAAATTCCTAGATACTGAACATCCATTAAGCACTGCATACCGCCCTCAAACTGATGGAAAATAAAAATGGAGTATTAAAACCTTAAGAGACATGTTTAGATCCTGGTCACATGACATTCAAGGAATGTGGGATTAGTTTATACCACTGGTAGAACTTTACTATAATAATAGCTTCCAATCATGTATTTATATAGAACCATATGAAGAAGTATATGGAAAATGATTTTTCACACCTTCTTGTTGGGACGATGTTGGTGAATGAAAACACATTGGACATGAACATGATGATAAAAAATGGAGATGGTGAATATTATCCAAACCCACATCCATGATGCTCAATGTAGGAAAAAAAACTATGCTGATAACCAAAGTAAGGATTTTGAATTTCAAGTTGGTGATCATGTGTTATTGATGGTATCTCCATGGAAGGGTGTTATATGTTTCAATAAGAACTATAAATTAAGTCCTAGGAACATTGGACCTTTCGAAATATTGAAATTAATTGGAGTGGTAGAATACTGTTTGGAAATGTTTCCAAGTCTCTTCAATGATCATGATGGGTTCCACGCATCACTATTGATAAAATAATTCATGACCCAACACATGTACTCATCTATGATGAAATAGAATTGGACCCTGATCTGTCTAATTTTGAAGAGCCTATCAAGAATATTGATACCAGGGGACATGTGTTGAGAAATAGGATGACACATCTAATAAAAGTTTGTTGGAGAAAACCTAAAATATAAAAGCCAACGTGGGAACCTGAGAAACATATGATGAAGAACAACCCAGAACTTTTTATGCAATAATATTCTAGAAATTTTTAGAAAAAAATTATTTGAAAGAGGGAAGAATTTAACACCCCAAACTTCCACAATATTCATTTTTTAATAATATAATAGCTTGCGTTGTACATAACATCGAGTTGTTGCACACCACGAATAATCAGACTGGCCGTTCTGAAAAGATGTTACGAGTAGTGATACAAATTTTTTGAAATGTTCTCAATTTTAATTTTCAAAACAGACTTCATTTTCTGATTCGAAATATCCAAATTATCTTGTTGTGAATTTTTTGTATTTTTTTGAAACATTCAATTTTTGATGAATAGTGAAAACACTACGTTATTATTAAAAACCAATTTTTTTATTAAAAAATTTAAATATATATTACTGTTTTGAAATAAAAATAAAAACATTATATATATATTAGTCCAATTTATCTCATTGATGTAATTTTATAATAATTATATATATATATATAATTTTATTGAAATTTTCTCAATCTTTTACCCACCTTCTAGGCACATTTTCAAATATGCATAAAATGAAATTTTACCACATTTGTGAATTGAATTTAAAAAATCCAAGACACACGGTTGACAACAGTATGTTTTTCTTTTTCAATATGATGAAAATATTTTTTGGTGAATAGTTACTTTTAAATTTTATTTACCACGATTGAAAGTAAATATGGTAAATAAAGGTAAAAAGGATATTATAATTACCCGAACACATGTCCTAATTCTATTTTATATGTGTATTTCACCCAAAATCAACATTAGGAAAAAAATTATGATCCTTTTTGATGCACTGTGATTAGAATAGGGAATTCATTATATTTTATTTAAAAAAGAGTTAAAAGTGATTAAATTTCAAATTTAATAAATTAAACATTTTTAATATAGGTTTATACATAATATAAATTCTACTATATATATTATTGATAATGATAAAAATATTTCACACATCAAAGTATTTTATTAATAACTTTTTGACATTAAATAATTAAATTTTATTCCGGACATGATGATGATGTTGTAATGACCTTGTTAATAAAATGTTAAAATTATTGATATTTTAAATTTTACAATAAAATTAATTTGAAATTTTTGATGTCATCCATGAATTTTATAGTCTAATATGTCATGTTATGGTTAATTAAATTTATTTCATTTTAAGTAATTATTTTTTTCTGACTTTCAGAAAAACTAAATACTAAATAGTGTAAAAATTGACATAAATTAGTTTTTAAAAAAATACAAATTTATTAAATGAAATAATATTTCTAAAGATAAATGGTTTGGACAAAGAACTTATATAATTTAATATATGTCATTAATGAACCACTAGTGGTTCACATGGTATTTTATATCATTTTTATTAACCATATAGTGTATGAATACAAGAAGACATGATAAAAGTTAAATTAATTAACTAACAGATAAATATAAAATCTAAGGTTAATATAGATACCTAAACTATACTAAAACCAATTGGTTTTGTGATTTTAGACCCATTACCAGTTTAACCACTAAATTAATCCATTTTGAGATATTAGAATCCGAAAATGATTTTATAATAAATTAATATTTAAAGTTCTTCATAAAGTTCCCCTCACCTCCTTTATAATAGGGAACTTCCCCTTATCTTTAATTCACACGTAAAAAGACATTTTTCAGGGACAAAACCTGCTCAAATATTCTCCAAAAAACCCTCACATTATCCTATAGTATTTACATATATCATAAATTCTTCCAAAGGATCCGTTTTGTTCAAATAAAAAGGTAGAACATGAAGAAGAAGTAATTATTTAATCACCTCTTTCAAAGTTCTTTTCTTCATCCACATCCTCTTTCTCTGTTGATTCCATAAAATAATAATAAAACCTATAACTTCTACAAACATTGATGACATTATAACTACGGTACAACAATATTCATTATTCAATCCATCATTTGAATGAAAAAGTCACCATACGTTTGTATGTATGGATTATCGTCTCCACGTCGTGGTGCAGTTTGTTATTCCACACTTCATTATTTGGATGCAAAATAATAATGAGAATAATTGATTGAAATAATAAATTTAACACATTAATTATTCTATATATATAATATACCATCCAACATCATATAATTTCAACATCAAAAGAATGAAATTGTCGCTAGTGCGTATGTATGGATTACCATCTCCACGACACGATAATATTTTATTTCCCATCCTAACTATTCAATAAAAATTTTCATTTGATGAATAAACAAATTTTCTGAACATAATATAATTATATATATGAATAAAATACATCTAATCCAAAATAAACATGAGTAATGTAATAAAATAAATAATGTAAAATGAATCAGTTAACACCCAAAACAATGACCCTACTGAAATATTATTAAAAAAATCAATATTACTAGATCATATATGATATCATATTTTTATATGTGGTTGTTGTATAATTTAATTACAATTACTTAACTATTATAATTTAGTTTAACGTACCATGGAATAAGGAAATGTACATGGTAAGGGTTATTTTTACAATCTCTCTATTATTCAAGATTGTTTATATGTAAGTATTATCTGGACATCATTGTCAAACACATCCGCATTTCATAAAAATTTATTTCAATCCTTTAATTTTTACTAGACTATGGGTTAAGGACATTTATTCCCATGTTTTACATTTTATAAAATTATTTTAAAGGAATATTTCATTCTTTTTCCAAATAATGTACTTTATGACCTTTTCCAAAAAATATAGAATGAATGTTTTTAACTTATTCAATGGGTGTGGATATTTCCCCCCATTATAACACCTTTGAAGCTTTCCTTACAATAATATAAGAATATTTGACTAATAAAATTTTTCATTACTGTTAAATGATTTCATTGTAAAAAAGTGATATTTCAATCAAATAGTTTTTATTGATTGATTTCATCTTTGTCAACATCCATTATCAGATTTTATGCTTAATTGAATTTGATTTATTATAATACAATCATCCATATTTTATTAATGGTGTTGTGATTTGTTTGACTTTAGATGTGATATTATTATACCATTCATGGTTTATTGTTAAAGTATTAAAATTTATTATGCTAGTTTTAATATGAATTCTTATGTTATGTTTCAACCATTTCCGAAAAGGAATACAGTGGATGTAGTAAGTGACGAGTGGGGACCTCTATAGCCTTTTGATGCATCAGTAGGTCTGATGAGACAAACTAGTGTCTGGGAAAAATACCATGACCACATTTTTGGTCATATCTCAAGGTTTTGACAATATACTTATGATGTTTATAGTTATGCATTCCATCATTATAAAATTATCTATTGATATTACTTGCGATTATTCAAATAGTATAATATCCATTTTAATATGTAAATGGAATTATTTGGTTTATATTTCCAATATTATAATGATGATTAGTTTTAAAAGGCTTGTGTTTTAGTCTTATACATTACCTTAAATTTATATACTTATTTATGATTGTTTCTACTATATTGTTATCCTTACTGACCATCTGATCTCACCCCTTTCCTATGTTTTATTTTTCCCAGGATATGATGAAGTATATATTGATTGACTTACACGGATAGGCAAAGGTATATAAGAGTGTTCTACAGAGACACAATGTTGTTCTTTTCATTTCATAATATAAGGTAAAACTTATGTATATATCTAGTACATCCAAGGCTACTAAATTGATCAGTCATTTGGGACTTGATCTCTTGTGATAATGCAAATGTTATGTAATAATTCACCATCTTTGGGAAACTAGGGTTGGTGCATTACAAGGGTTACAAAATAAATAACAATTTTTTTATTAAATATTTATAATATTGAATGATAGTTTTATAATTTTAATTTAATTTTAAAAAAAAAAATTCAATAGAAATATATAGTATTAGAATCATTGATAGTTCTTTCAAAAATTTAAAACGAATGTATGTGTACTATTGGTTGAAATAAAACTAGTATTAATGCACTATATCACATTAGAACTTTATTGTTAAGGGTGTTTAAGAAATAGTAGCTCTCATATGGGTGGCCTCCTCAAAATTTTTCATGATTCACTATTTTTTGTGAAATTTTCAAATTTTATTTCATTATAATAATGATTATTATGGCATTGTACATAAATTTTGTATTGAATATAATATTTATTGCTAACATTTAATTTTATTAACATTAATAATATTTCATGTTATAATATAACAATATATATTTTGTGCATGATGGTAAACGTACATCCAACACACTCACCGAACACACTCATAGGTTTAAAAGGCAGGTCACAGCCCCCCCCCAGGGATAACGCACCAAACCACCAGCTTTAATACTTAATATATATTTTCCCCAAAGGCCTTGTTGGCATTAATCCCATTGCATGGCCAATATTCTTGAAATTTTTCGTCCAAGGCCAAATATGTGAATAGTATATCTACAATAGCCCACCTGCAATAGTCACCGCATAGTACCCACTACTACGAAAGTGATAAAATTTAACAATATTTCCTTGTAACAATGATTAAAATATTTCAGGTTATATTGTAACATCAATAGTTCCGTGTTATAACAAAAAATATTATTTTAACATGTTATGAAAAAATAATTTTTCAAAATAATCACTTGATGAAATTTCATAACAATGTGTGTTGCATGGGTGACATTCTAGGATGTGCCCATGTTTCACCCTTTTTTGTTTTACTCACTATATTTTTTTCAAAAATATAAAATTCTATATAAAAAAGGGTCTCCTATCGGTATAACCATAATTATTATTATATTTTACAAAATAAATCTTTTGTAATACTGAAAATATATTATTTCACAATGTTACCATATTTCATGATAATAATAATTATAATATTTTTTGACGTATTGTAACAACTATGGTTTATGGTTTTAATACAAATAATAATTATTCATGATGATTAATTATAATATTGGATTATAGTTTCATCAGTTATAGTAGTTTTTTCGACAATTAAATAGGAAAATATATTATTAGAATCATTTATTGTTTTTGAAATATTTAAAAATCATGTATGTGTGTTGTTGGTTGCGATCACACGTACAATAATGACCCATATCTAATTAGAAATCTACAAGTAACCGTGCTTGGGGTAGTTTAGTACTTTGATCAGTGATCTCTAGGGATGTACTCGTGTTGCTCTATTTTATGTGTACATTTCAATTTTCATGCCATAATAATAACGATTGTTATGATATGGTACATAAACATTTTTACTAAATATTAAATTTCATTATTACCTTACATTTTAGAAATAATTATAATATTTTATGTTTAATGTATTGATAATTCATGTTAATAATCAGTGGCCAACAATATGCATGGTTGGATGAGACATATGTTTCAGGTTGGATTATGGGGTTTACAAAAATGGATAGTGGTTTTTTGGTGAGGTTCGCAATGGTTTCAACTAGAAATAATGGAATGTTTTCTAGGATGCTCAATAGAAGAGATGTGGGAGAGGTCCCCAACATTGGTGGCGATGACAAAGTCCTCGAGATGTGTTGTTCTGGTCGATAAGAAGGGAACACATGCGTATTTGGGATACTATAGACTGGAATCACTGAGATTCTAGCCAACATAATATTTGGATTCAATGTGCAGGATATCCTCACATAGAAACTATAAAATGGTTGGGTTTGTAGCTGATTCAGGTATGAATCATATGGGTGCTTTGCAAGATGTTGAAAACTTCTGTGCAGGGACATTACAATGTTTGTGTGCAATTCAAGATATATACCTACTGGCATTTCTTTTAGATGAAGTGGACCAGGTTTGGTTATTATTAATGTGTATGTTATATAAGGATGGTCTGCAATGGGGCATTGTTTATCCCATTTCTCATTTTTTGGATATAGCTTTTGTGATTGGTGGTTTGTACCATGATAAGTGACATCCTGGGAAGTACTGGTGTTGGACCCTTTTTGTGTACATATAAAATTTGGTTCCATTATAATAATAATAATAATTATTATATTATATATCATCATTAGAAGTAAATATAATATTTCTTGATTTGATAGAATTATATTAACAATTATAATATTACATGTAATTATTTTACAATATTTCATGTAAATAATGGGGTGGGGACATTGGGCGCGTGGTGGGATGTGGCTTGGGATGTGGTGTGGATGTGGGTGGTTATAATGATGGATGGTGATTTTTTGGTTTGGTTGGCGATGGTGTTGATTGGTAATGATGGAACATTTTTTGGGGCGCTCAATGACGGGGATACAGGCCAGGTCCTCAATATTGGTGGTGTCGACATAGAACATGGGATGTGGGTGATGACTATGATATGGGTCACACATGTGACATTGGGATGGTACAGGCTGGCCTCATAATGATTTGGTCCAACATAATGTTTGGATGAGATGTGTAGGTTGTCCTCGGCCAGCAGCTATATGGTGGTTGGGAGCATGGTTGATTTAGAGATGAAATATGTGGGTGTGTTTGTATATTTTGTGGATTTTATGTTGGTATCACTAGTGCAGAAAACGTTTTTTACGTCGGTTATTTTTTATTATTTACGTCGGTTTTTAGGCGACGTTAATACGGACGACGTTATAAATAACGTTTTTACGTCGGTTATTTAAAACCGACGTAATATCCCTAACATCACGGTGGTTATCACGTCGGTTCATATAATAACCGACGTGATAAATATGCGCGTGGGGCTTTATCACGTCGGTTATTCCCTAAACCGACGTGATAAAACGCCTGGGATATCGTTTATCACGTCGGTTATGTCATAACCGACGTGATAAACCCTTCCCCTGGCCTTTTATAACGTCGGTTATTTAGGAAACCGACGTGCTAAAAAGGCCTGGGAAACGTTTTAGCACGTCGGTTATCCAATAACCGACGTGGTAAATCGATTCCCAGGCCTTTTAGCACGTCGGTTATATTAAGAACCGACGTGATAAAATCCCCGGGAACAGTTTATCACGTCGGTTCTAGAAAAACCCGACGTGATAAACCCCTCCCGATTTATTTACCACGTCGGTTAGAAAATAACCGACGTGAAAGAATTTTTTTTTTAAATAATTGCACTGCTCTCACCAAAAAGCAACCAGAAACCAAACAAAAATAACCATGCCAGCCCTCCCCCAAGCCCCAACTGAACCCCACCCTCATCTATACCCACCTAACAACCTGGCCAGCCCTCCCCCACCACATTGGAGCCCCACCACAACCCTTGGACACCCCCCCACCCCTTGGACAGCCCCCCACCCTCATTTACACCCCCACGACCCCTAGTACAGCCGCAAACACCCATTGGACACCCCCCCCCTCATTTACACCCAACCGGCCCCTTGGACAGAACTCCCAGACACCTTGGACACCCCCCCACCCCTTGGACACCCCCACCCCTTCGAAAGCCCCCCCACCCTCATTTACACCCCCCGAACACTAGGACAGCCCCAAACACCCCTTGGACACCCCTCCCATATCCCTTGGACACCCCCCCACCCCTTGGACACCCCCCACCCCTTGGACAGCCCCCACCCCCTGGACACCCCCCGACCCCTTGGAAACCCCCCTACCCCTTGGAAACCCCCCCATCCCCTTGGACAGCCCCAAACACCCCTTGGACACCCCTCCTATATCCCTTGGACACCCCCCACCACTTGGACACCCCCCCACCCCTTGGACAGCCCCCCCCCCCCACCCTCATTTACACCCAACCGACTCCTTGGACAGCCCCAAACACACCTTGGACACCCCTCCCATATCCCTTGGACACCCCCCACCCCTTGGACACCCCCACCCTCATTTACACCCCCCCGACCCCTAGGACAGCCCCAAACACACCTTGGACACCCCTCCCATATCCCTTGGACACCCCCCAAACACCCACCCACCCCCTTGGAACCTCTCCCCCCATACCAAAATCCAGACCAGAAAAACCATCAACAGTAGACCAAAACAAGAAGTAGAGAAAAATTAAACATTCACTTATATAACATTCAAAACTTACACTGTCAACTTCAAAAAAAACTAAATACAACCTAAACGACTACGAAATACACAATTACATTGACAATATTCAAAATTACATTTTACATTACAAACAACTAAAAGTCAATCAAACCTGTAAAATAATTTGACCACTCCACTTGTAAGTGTTTGATATCTTCAGCAGTAAAGGGTTGAGGGTCATCAAAAAGCTACAAAGGAAAAGGATAGTATTCAATGTGTATAATGAATAAATCAAATTGAAATATTATGAGAAAGAGGAAATCTTACCAGGTCAAAACTCAGAACTGTCCCAGTTGTTATTATTTCATACATAAATATTAACATGTAATATCCGCATTCGATGATGCCTTGTTGCTCATGACATTTCTGTATGAATGAGTGTAAATTCAATATATTATTTTTATGTAATAAATCAAAATGTACAAATTATAAATGGATATTTACCTTCGCATGTACATATTTGATCTTGTAATTCCTTTTCTTTGCGCTTTTTCGAAAGTGGACCCATGCCCTGTTAGAAAATAATACGAATGGGGTAAATTTAAAATTCATTATAATATATAAAACTATTGTGAAATTGAAACTTACGTTTCCAATATATTCTTAAAACTTTCTCGCACATCATCATGGAGAGAGCATATCCAATAAAGTGTTTTCTCCCTAGGGAAAAAAACCCCTAACATCCAATGATCCCTGAGAAAAGGAAATTTAAGAAAAGGAAATTTAACGTTAGTGGTTTTTTATGTTAAAAGATAATTAACTCTTTGAGAGGGATGTGTTTCATACCTCTCACAAAAAGGCATCATCCAACACTATGTGATTACATTCTTTTCAAATCTATCAGCAATATAAAGCATTCTTTGTTCCTCATCCAATGCACATGCTTCAGGGGAAATCAATTGTGGGTCCACGAATCCATATACATCTGTCAGCTCATTCCTCTCATAAATTTTATACATATACCTAATACAAAGCAGACATAAGTATACATTTTTAATAAATATAACGCAAGGAAAAGGTGTTAAGACTTACATGATAAAAATTTGCACCACGTTGATGCCCAACTTATCTCCAGTGACAAACTCCATGATATCAGTTTTCATAATCCCCACACATAGTTCACGTCCACAGACATGAGCTTCCATTGTAAAGTCATAATGATCCGCCAACAAATTTGAATATCTTGACAATTTGTCAAGACTGCTAGTATCTGCATCTGATGTCATAGCTATCTGTCTTTGTTGTTGTCTATACAGTATTTCTTTACCTTTGAAGTATTCCTGTAAAAATAAATTGAAAAATATATTAGTTTTCAAATGATAAAACATTAATAAAAATATAAAATAAAAGATATAACATCCATACCTCTATGGTAATGAGTCGAAGAAGTCTGGATGGCCAAAGTAAAAAATGGCCGATACTATGTCCAACTGTCGTCACCTCATCTGTAGGTAATGGTATCCGAGCTGATCTATCTATAATATCCTGTACAGTGACCCTCTGATTCTCTACCTCTAACTGTTGATGATGAACTGTATCTCCTATACAATATACCATCCCATATGCAACTATATGATGTTGAGGATCATCAACATACAACTCACAATAAGTAGGTAGCTGCGGCGGAGGAGGAGGATCAAAAATGGGGTCCGCAGGCTGAGGTGGGGGAGTGGGAGCTACTGGGAGAGGTGGAGTGGGAGCTGCACCCTGAAATTGTCTTTGCAAGTCTGCAAACATTAACTGCACCGATGCTCTAATCTTGTCCTCCATTGTCGCATTAATATTATGGACTTCAGCCTCCAAGGATTCTATTTTTTTTTATAAACTCCCTCAACGTTAGAAGTTGAGGAACGTGGCAACACTTTTCTTACCGATACACCTGCCGGATATCCTCTTACACGGCCAGGATGTTCGGGCTTTCCCAATGCCACAGATAAAATATCTTCCCTCCTAGATGGTGTAAATGTCCCCTGTGAACTCTGCTCCTCAAGAGAGTCCTGTAATAATTAATTGAACATTTCTATAATGATTGGAAATATATGACGAAAATAGTAAACTTAAATAAATAAAATAGATATCTTACAATCCTCTCAACTACGAGTCTCGATTCTTCCGAAAGATATTGTCCTTTTTTGCCCTTCCGAGCTCTTTTCCATTTCTCATGTCTAGATGGAGGGGATGGAGGGGCCACCTCTCCAGAGCTTGAAGACTCAGCTCTTAGTTGTTGAAATTTTTCTGCCATCATTTGTTCTTCCAATAATGCATACCCTCCCCGAGATAAACTATGAGGGTATACATTTTTAGATTGGATCTCTTGATGAGCTTTCCTTGTTTGCTGTAAATTAAGAATAAGTAATCATTAACAAAACAATAATAATATCATTTATATAATAAAGCTTATAAAAGTTTACATTGCCCTTACCAAAAATGAATCTTTTCTTCTACTTTCAAAAAATTCTCTCCATGTGTCTTCATCTATAAAAGGATATATACGACATGGATTCTCACGACTCCTATGACCATAAATGAAATCAGATGAGAGGGTTGATTTGAAATCCCTCCATCTCCTAGCAGCCAACGATAAGCATTTCTTCCTGACTCCTCCAGTGTCAGGAATATCAAATGTCATCTGATAAAAAAGAGGTTAAAAATATTATATATACTAGAAACATTTAAAGAACAGTCAAACAATAGCAAAAGATCTTACCAAAATGGTCTCCCACAGCTGAGAAATTATCGCCTTATCCACACTTCTCCAATCATCATAGAGAATGCTTACTTTGCTCTTAGCCTGAGTTACTACAAAACCCTTAAAATCTTTAGCATTTGGACCTCTAGGAAGATCATCATCATCAAACTCCACGACTATCCTCTCCTCCTTCGTACGGGCAAGTGATAATTTTGGTAAACGTGTGCACCCACGCTTACCAACCTTTGAACTCTTTTTCGTAATAGGAGCATGTGAATGTTCCTCCCCAGATGTATGACCAATATGCTCATCTCCAGAATCATGTGGCTGATCAACTGATTGATCTGTCATTTTCCTTCAAATCAAAAAAACAAACATTAGTTCACAAATAGAAAAGTGTACTAAATTACATAATAGTAAACATTGGTAATATGGTAAGCATGTTAAACAATGATAAACATGGTAAACACAGGCAAAAGGTTGCCAAGGAGTTGGCCCAAGAAAGCTGAAAAGTGGACTCACTGATGCCACCGGCCGGCCGCTGGCTCACCACCGGCCGACCGGTGGACCAGACAGCCTACCTCTGTCTGGACCACCGGCCGGCCGCTGGATCACCACCGGCCGGCCGGTGGACCAGACAGAGAGCCTTCCTCTCTGTCTAAACCACCGGCCGGCCGCTGGCTCCTCACCGGCCGGCCGCTGGTGATCCAGACAGAGAGGAAGGCTCTCTGTCTGGTCCACCGGGCGGCCGGTGGTGATCCAGCGGCCGGCCGGTGGACCAGACAGAGAGCCTTCCTCTCTGTCTGAACCACCGGCCGGCCGCTGGCTCAACATCGGCCGGCCGCTGGATCACCACCGGCCGGCCGGTGGACCAGACAGAGAGCCTTCCTCTCTGTCTCAACCACCGGCCGGCCGCTGGCTCCTCACCGGCCAGCCGCTGGTGATCCAGACAGAGAGGAAGGCTCTCTGTCTGGTCCACCGGGCGGCCGGTGGTGATCCAGCGGCCGGCCGGTGGACCAGACAGAGAGCCTTCCTCTCTGTCTGAACCACCGGCCGGCCGCTGGCTCAACACCGGCCGGCCGCTGGTGATCCAGACAGAGAGGAAGGCTCTGTCTGGTCCACCGGCCGGCCGGTGGTGAGCCAGCGGCCGGCCGGTGGTTCAGACAGAGGAAAGCTGTCTGGACCACCGGCCGGCCGCTGGCTCAGCACCGGCCGGCCGGTGGACCAGACAGCTTTGTTCTGGACCCCCGGCCAACCGGTGATCCACCACCGGCCAGCCGGTGCGCCCAGGACTTCTCCTCTTTACGGTTTTTATTGTTTTATCGTTTTGGTTTGATACATATTTTAATAAGTAAAAAATCTACAGTATCTAACATTATATGAAAAAACTAAATGTAAACAAGAAATAAACTTGTGTTACCTGTAATTTTAGGAATGTACAGTTGGATTGTTTTCCCAAATTCCTTCGTCGTGATCGTTCCTTATGGCACAAACCATGTCTTCAACATACTCATCATTATGTTCTGTTAATCTTTCCATGGAAGTAGGGATCTCACATAAATCAACATCTTCATCAAATTCATCCTCACCAACATATTGGTTTTTCCCTTGTAAAACAACAGCCCACTGCATATCTGATTGATCTACTACATAGAAAATTTGTTTGGCATGTGTTGCCATTATAAAAGAATCAGCTGTGTCTTCCAATCTATTCAGATTAACAAGTGTCATTCCAAATTCATCGTGTCTGACACTGTTGTTACCGATAAACCATTTACAGTTAAAAACGGGAACTTTAATTTTAAAGTAATCAGCCTCCCATATGTCTTCAATCACTCCATAATATGCACTTGATGCCGAAATTGGGTTTCTGTCCTTAGCACTCGAAAAATGCATTGCTTCTGCAAACACCATTACACCACTATTCTGAACTTCACTTCTGTTGTCCTGAGCTTTCGTATGAAATGTATAGCCATTAATGTCATAAGCGGACCATGTTATCACATTTAAAGATGGACCACCCACTATCCATTTTAATGTCTCTGATACATCTGATCTACCAAGCAAGGTCTTTTTAAACCATGGCAAAAAAGTTTTGTTGTGCTCATTCAAAATCCACATTTCTTTCTTCTTTGGATGACATTGTTTCAACTCATTAATATGCAATGTGATATACGGTTGAACATCAGCTATGTTATTCAAGATGTATGATTCTAACTTCTTCATATGTTCAGCTGACAGTGATTTGACTTTCAAGCCACGAATCCCCTTTCCCTCATTATTAACTCGTTCATGGCGAGATGGAGGCAAACCTATGTGTTGCGCCGTAGCCAAGTAGCTCGTACAAAACTCTGCTACCTCCTCAGAAATATACTTTTCAATAATGGAGGCTTCAGGTCGATATGGATTTTTAACATATCCCTTTAATATTTTCATATACCTTTCAAAAGGATACATCCAACGAAGATATACAGGTCCACAAAGCCTTATTTCTCGAACCAGATGAATCAGTAAATGCACCATCATATCAAAAAAAGTTGGAGGAAAATACATTTCCAAATGACAAAGTATAAAAATTGCATCCTTTTCCAAAATGTTCAAAGCATTCACATCAATCGCCTTGTTGCAAATTGAATTGAAAAAATAACACAACCTCATTATAGTCTTTCTGACACGGATGGGCAATATTCCACGCAGTGCAACTGGTAGAATTTGTTGCATCATGACATGACAATCATGTGATTTCATACCTATCAACTTCAAGTCTTTCAGTGAGACAAAATTTTTTACATTTGAAGAATAACCTTGAGGCACTTTGATATCATGAAGACACTGACAGAAGCTACTTTTCTCCCTCTTCGATAATGTATGACAAGCCGGGGGAAGAAATGTTCGTCTTCCTTTAGGAGTGGGAGCTAACTCCAAACGTATTCCCATTGACAGTAGGTCTAACCTTGCATTCAACCCATCTTTTGTCTTTCCTTTAATATCTAGCAATGTTCCGATCAAAGAATCACAGATATTCTACTCCACGTGCATGACATCAATATTATGTTTGACTTCATGATACCTCCAATATGGTAGCTCAAAAAATATTGACCTTTTCTTCCAAATATGTCTATCATTACCAGATTTCTGTGTCTTTCCCAATGTCACATCAAGGTTTTTCACCCTCTCAAAATAAAATTCTGGGGATAAAGGTTGAGGAGCAGTATCAAATTCTTGTGAGCCATTGAATGCCTTTTTTAGTCTTCTATAAGGGTGATCCATAGGCAAAAACTTTCGATGACCCATGTACACTATTTTCCTCCCATGATGCAATTGACAATATGACGTCTGTTGTTCGCAAATTGGACATGCTTTATGCCCTTTAACACTGTATCCAGACAAATTTCCATATGCTGGGAAGTCATTTATAGTGAATAGAAGCACTGCATGCAGTTGAAAATATTCCATTTTATAAGAATCATACACCCTAATACCATCAGCCCATAACAGTTTCAAATCATCAATCATCGGTGACAAGTATACATCAATATCATTGCCGGGTTGCTTTGGACCAGAGATCATGATACTCAACATGACATATTTGCGCTTCATACAAACTTCAGGAGAGAGGTTGTAAATTACCAATAAAACAGGCCATGAACTATGTGTGCTACTGAGGGTTCGGTATGGATTCATTCCATCTGTGCACAAGCCTAGTCTCAGATTTCTAATTTCATTTCCAAATGTAGGGTACTGGGCATCAATTTTCTTCCATTGTGGACAATCAGCTGGATGATGTATTTTTCCATCACATACCCGCTCATCAGCATGCCATCTTAACCTTTTTGCACCATGTGAATTAGCAAATAAACGTTTGAAACGAGGAATTATAGAAAGATACCAAAATACCTTTGAAGGGAGCTTTGTAATCTCTACATCAGCTTGTGATTTTTCTTTCACCTTATACCGTGATGTCCCACATTTAGGACACTCTTTCAGAAATTCATATTCCTTCCTATATATAATGCAGTCATTCGGACAGGCATGTATTTTCCTGTATCCCAATCCCATCGGGCATAATATTTTTTTGGCCTTATAATGTGAATCTGGAAGATCGTTATCTTTTGGAAGAATGTCTTTCATCAATTGTAGCAGCTCTGTAAAACTTCTGTCACTCCATCCATGTTTCACCTTCAGGTTAATCAATCTTAACACCGCCGACAAAACCGTAAAATCTATACAACCCGGATATAATGGTTTTTCGGCATCACCATATAGACGTGCAACTCTCGGTTCTATCTCAATTTGTTCTGCTACAATATCGCGAATCATTTCTTCAATTCCATCGGAGTTACCATCTTGCGATTCATTATCATCAGTGACATTCTGTCCAGTTTCGGCATGCCAAATCCAAGGGTTGTAACTCGGATTGAAACCATGACAAATCAGATGATCTTTTATCTCTCTACTTTTCAACTTCTTCATATTCAGACATTTCAGGCATGGACAGAAAAAAATGTCACTACTTGGAACATTTCGTTTAGAAAATTCCAAAAAGGCATCAACACCTTCCTCATATTCATTGCTCATTCGATGTGCCGTAATCCAACTTCGACTCATTATTACCTATAACAAATAGCAAAAATATATATATTTTTTAGATAAGACAAATATATGTTTATATGAAAAAAATCATAATTTGAATATAACAATTTTTAAATATAGAACAAATCGATGTGTAAACCCCCCTGGACACCCCCCGACCCCTCTGGACAGCCCCCCACCCCTCCTGGACACAACCCCCCACCCCCGACCTGCTTGGACACCCCCCTGGACACCCCCCAACCCTCTGGACAGCCCCCCACCCCTCCTAAACACCACCCCCACCCCCTACCCCCTTGGACACCCCCCTGGACATCCCCCGACCCTCCTGGACACCACCCCCCACCCCCTACCCCCTTGGACACCCCCCTGGACATCCCCCAACCCTCTGGACAGCCCCCCCACCCACCCGGACAACCCCAAATACCCTCTGGAGAGGCCGCCACCCACCTGGACAGCCCCCCACACCCATCCACCCCCTTGGACACCCCCCTGGACACCCCACCGACCCCTCTGGACAGGCCGCCACCCCCTTGGACAGCCCCCCACACCCACCCATCCCCTTGGACACCACCCTGGACACCCCCCGACCCCTCTGGACAGCCCCCGACCCCTCTAGAAAGCACCCCCACCCCTCCTGGACACAACCCCCCACCCCCGACCTGCTTGGACACCCCCCTGGACACCCCCCAACCCTCTGGACAGCCCCCCACCCCTCCTAAACACCACCACCCACCCTTTACCCCCTTGGACACCCCCCTGGACACCCCCCAACACCCACCCACACCCTTGGACAGCCCCCCACACCCACCCACCCCCTTGTAAACCCCCCTGGACACCCCCGACCCCTCTGGACAGCCCCCCGTCCCTCCTGGACACCACCCCCCACCCCCTACCCCCTTGGACACCCCCCTGGACATCCCCCAACCCTCTGGACAGCCCCCCCACCCACCCGGACAACCCCAACTACCCTCTGGAGAGGCCGCCACCCACTTGGACAGCCCCCCACACCCATCCACCCCCTTGGACACCCCCCTGGACACCCCCCAACACCCACCCACACCCTTGGACAACCCCCCACACCCACCCACCCCCTTGTAAACCCCCCTGGACACCCCCGACCCCTCTGGACAGCCCCCCGTCCCTCCTGGACACCACCCCCCACCCCCTACCCCCTTGGACACCCCCCTGGACATCCCCCAACCCTCTGGACAGCCCCCCCACCCACCCGGACAACCCCAACTACCCTCTGGAGAGGCCGCCACCCACTTGGAAAGCCCCCCACACCCATCCACCCCCTTGGACACCCCCCTGGACACCCCACCGACCCCTCTGGACAGGCCGCCACCCCCTTGGACAGCCCCCCACACCCACCCATCCCCTTGGACACCACCCTGGACACCCCCCGACCCCTCTGGACAGCCCCCGACCCCTCTAGAAAGCACCCCCACCCCTCCTGGACACAACCCCCCACCTCCGACCTGCTTGGACACCCCCCTGGACACCCCCCAACCCTCTGGACAGCCCCCCACCCCTCCTAAACACCACCCCCACCCCCTACCCCCTTGGACACCCCCCTGGACATCCCCCAACACCCACCCACACCCTTGGACAGCCCCCCACACCCACCCACCCCCTTGTAAACCCCCCTGGACACCCCCCGACCCCAAATCCATGCACCTATGCCATGGTTGTGTGTGAATAAAGTAGTAACAACTGTAAAAGGGCAACCCATCCAAATGGACACGCCCCAACCCTCTCGGGGATTTATAGAAAACGATGAAAAATTAGTGAAATCATAAAATTACTCAATATTGCAAGTCGAACAAATAGATCTAGGGATGATAAATAAGATTATGGTGCCAAAACGAGTTAAAAGGGTTCGCAATCGAAGAATCTTAGCTAGTTTCAACAAAAAAATCACAACAAATATATATTTACTATCCGCGAAAAAAAAACGAACGAGTGGGAGGATTACCTGAGTGCTGCGAGTTTAGATGATTGATCCGAGGAGATTAAATATGAGAAACGATGATCGCAAAATGAATCTAAACCAACGAAATGGACGAGCCGATTCGGGTTTACGCGCGAGAGAGACGAGTCGCGACTGTCGAAGGTAAACTCGCGAATGACAATCCACGGGTCTGGGTAAATTTTTAAATGAGTTATCACGTCGGTTATTCAATAACCGACGTGATAATTGTTTTAAAAACATTTATAACGTCGGTTATTTCAATAACCGACGTAAAAACCTTCCTCCGATTCATTTTTGACGTCGGTTATAAAATAACCGACGTTATAAAGAGCTCAAAATCCGCGTTTTTTTACGTCGGTTATTCCATAACCGACGTCAAAAACATCTGCGGATTCTTTTGTTACGTCGGTTATTTCATAACCGACGTAAAAAAGCCTTCAAAAACCGCGTTTGTTACGTCGGTTATTCAATAACCGACGTCAAAGGGCCTTCGAAAACCGCGTTTTGTACGTCGGTTATTTTTATAACCGACGTAAAAAACGAAGCCGCGTGATTAATAACGTCGGTTATCAAAATAACCGACGTTAAATGTGTACCGAACACAGGTTTTTACGTCGGTTAAGAAATAACCGACGTAAAAAACCTCGTTTTACATATTTTGACGTCGGTTTTATATAACCGACGTAAAAAATGGTGACGTGAAAAACGTTTTCTGCACTAGTGTATATATGGTAGTTTCTACAATATATAGAATTTATACCTATTGAAATTATTTTTCAAGCGATGTGGACTAATTTTTGTCATTATTAATGTGTCGGTTGTATTTTGATGGTCTATAATGGGGCTTTGTTGTTCGAATTTCTCATTTTTTGTGACTAATATTTTTTTTAAAGTTGATAACCACATGTATTATTGATGATTTTTTGTACTTTTATTTTCATTAATAAATTTTATAACTAATCATGCTCTGATCTCGAAATAAAAACTATCATGTTATATTGAAACAACAAAATTTTAGTGTCGTAGAAAAAATTATTAATTTTCATGTTCTATAATTATAAATTTTCAAGATAATCACATTATTGAATTTTGTAATAATGATTGTCCCATGGTTGACAACCTGGGAAGTGCTCGTGTACCACACATTTTTGTTTTTCTAATTGTATTTTCAAAAAAAATCCTTTATAAATTTCATTGGATAAGATGATAGTATAAAAATGATTAATATGTTATTTTGTGGAATTTTTTTAATGAATATAATATATCTTGTTTACATATAATATTTGAAATAATTATAATATTAAATGTCCAAATGTTTCCCTATTTCATGATAAATAAAATTATAATATTTCATAATGTATTGTAAAAACGAGGGGTTAGAGTCAAATTTGAAATAATAATTTTTCTTGTTGAATAATTATAATATTAAATGATAGTTATATTAGTTAAATTTGAATTTTATAGAAATTAAATAACAATACATTGTATCAGAATCATTAATAGTTATTTTAAGTGTTTAAAAAGAATTAATGTGTACTATTGGGTGTGATCAAAACAACATTAATGCGCCACATCCCATTAGAGCTCAGCAGTTAAGCATGCTTGGACGAGAGTAGTACTATGATGGCTGAACTAATGGGATGTAATCATGTTGCTTTTTTTGACATTTTAAATTTTATTCAATTATAGTAACGATTATTATGATCTTGTACCTAAATTTTTTTCCGAAAATATTATTTTTTTATTATATATCCTTTTAGTAATTATTATTACATTTAATTATATTATGTAATAATATTTCATGGTAACAATGATTAAACTATTTTATGTCATATTTCCCTAACTAAATTTTAGTGTTATAAATAATAATAAATTTTAATGTTTAATAATTACAATCTTATTAGATAATCACATTATTGGGTTTTATAATAATGAATGTTTCATTGGTGAACTACTGGGACGTGCTCATGATTCTCACTTTAATTTTTTCATCATTTTATATTCAAAATATATAAATTTTAAATAATAATGAATTTCATGTCATTATAACAATAATAATTATTATATTTTACGTAAACATTTTAAATGAATATAATATTTAATGTTTACATAGAATTTTTGAAATAATTATCATATTAAAATTCATATTGTTACTATATTTCATATTAACAATAATTAAAATATTTCAAGACATATTTTAACGACTATAGTTTTTGTTTATAATAGAAAGAATTATTTTTAATGTTGAATAATTATTATATTGGATGATAGTTTCATTAGAGAAGGTTATTTTTTATATTAATAAAAATGAAATTTAAATTATTAGAATCATTTATGAGTCATACAAACATTTAAGGTTATTTTATGTTCAATATTGGGTGCGATAATACCATCAATAGTGTACTAGATCCCATTAGAAACTTGTAGTTAATCACACCTAAGTTCCAGGGAAGTTCTCTTGTTGCATGCTTTTTTGTGTACATTTAAAATTTCATGCCAGTACAACAACAATTATTTTTATATTATACATAAACCTTTTTACAAAATATATTATTTATTTTTTACATATAATTTTTGTAATAATTATTTTATAGCATTTTATAATGTAACAATATTTCATGTTAACAATAATTAAAATATTTAATGTTATATTTTAACTACAATGGTTTAGTTTAATAACCAAGAAAATAATTTTTCATGATAAACACATAAATTTTTTTTTATAAAAATATAAGTTGCATGGGTGACATCCATTGAAATACATGTGATGAACCATTTTTCTCTCTACATTTCTATAGAATCCCGCCTTTTTATAACATAAACTTTCATTACATTACACAAAACTGAGGATCTTTAAGGTTTAGTGTCTTGGAAACCAGGAACTTAAAACATGAAAACAAAAAAAAATTCTTAAACACTTGAAAGGCTTATCCTCATGTTCATCCTAGTTTCATTACTGAATCTCATAACCTAGGGACATACACCAAAAGAAAGGGTGAGCAGAAGGCCCAGTAAGGGAAACAAGAGAAACATTTTACATGTGAACTTGAGATACTTCAATAAGGTCATGAAAAGAATTTTAAGGCCTAAAAAAGAAATCATGAGGCATATCATAATAAAAATAACATTTCCATAACTTGAAGATGTGGCTACATAATTTAACATATACAATCATGAACATATCACCAAGGTCCATCCCCAAGGTTTCATTTGAAAATTACCAAGGTTATTCACCAAGGTATCGTGAAAATTGTAATGTATAGTGGTTACATCATTACCCAATGCATTGGAGCGCTATCAGGGAGCACCCTTAAATTTGCCTTTATTATCATGTGAGCCACATATATCATCATCAAAAATTTCATAAATAACCCATAAAGCATAAAATAAATGGGTTTCATTTCATAATCATAATGTTTTAAAAACTACTTTAAAGACATGATCTTTACGTCACTTTAAACCCATGGAAGGGGAGAGCGGGTTTCATGTATGTAAATCCCATAATTTAAAATAGAACATTTTTGTATATATGTTAATAACCCTGTAGAAATAATAGATTTGAGTATTCACTTAATAACATGAAGTAATTTTGAGAAAAAGAGAGAGGCATTTTGAGACGAAAATTTTGCAGCACAACAGCTACGTTACAGGGTTTTAGAAAACATTGAAAAGAGAGGGGACATGGGCCAAACAATAATAAATGACCCATAAAATAGTGGAGGGACAGAATATAAGGGATTTAATGACATGGTAATGAAATTTGAAAATATACCATATGAAATGAAGAACATGGAAGGAAGACAAAAATAATATTTCTCTTATGAAAATTCGGCAGCCTAACAACGTTACATAAAATTCAACCAAAAATAAATTGATGAGATCAAATAGGGTCTCTCATCATATGAACATAAAAGATCAGTATGATAGATATATAGAACATACCCCAACATAATAAAAAAATAACTTTCAAGACTTGAAATGGAATTAGAACTTTGAAAAGGGAGAAAGGTGCAAGGACCACTTAAAAATTCAGCAGCCTAACGACGCCACTAAAACTTCAAAATACTGAATTGAAGAGATAAAATGGTGTATCTCATCATATGGTCATAAAATATCAGTATGATAAATATAGATATCATACCCCAACATAAAAAAAAAGGAACTTGAACGAATTGACATGAAAGTAGAACTTCAAAACGAGAAGGGTGAAGAACCACTTAAAAATCCGGCAGCCTAACGGCGCCACTTAAAACTTCAAAATACTAAATTGAAGAGATCAAATGGGGTCTCTAATCATATGATCATAAAATATCAGTATGATAAATTTAGAGATCATACCCCAACATAATAAAAAGGAACTTGAAATAATTGACATGAAAGTAGAACTTCAAAATGAGAAGGGTGAAGAACAACTTAAAAATTCGGCAGCCTAACGGTGCCACTTAAAACATCAAAATACGGAATTGAAGAGATCAAATGGGATCTCTCATCATATGATCATAAAAGATCAGTATGATAAATTTAGAGATCATACCCCAACATAATAAAAAGGAACTTGAAAGAATTGACATGAAAGTAGAACTTCAAAATGAGAAGGGTGAAGAACCACTTAAAAATTCGGCAGCCTAACGACGCCACTTAAAACGTCAAAATACTGAATTGAAGAGATCAAATGGGGTCTATAATCATATGATCATAATAGATCAGTATGATAAATTTAGAGATCATACCCCAACATAATAAAGAGTTACTTGAAATACTTTACATGAAAATATATCTTGAAAAATGAGAAGGGAGAAAGAATCTGTTACAAAAATTTCGGCAGCCTAACGGCGCCACTTAAAACTTCATAAAACGAAATAATGAGAGTAAGAGGGGATCTATCATTATGTGAACCTGAAAAGGGCAGTAAGAGTAGTATAAAATAACAACCTTTAACATAAGAACATGGAGCATAAAATAAATTACATAAAAGAGATTTCTTGAAAAGAAAGAGAGAGATCGGGTCCCTTACCTTAAAATGTAACTCTTAAAACTCAAAGGTTGGGACCTTGAGGGCTTGGAGTCACCTTGGGAGGACTCCTTGGGAGGTAATGAGACCATAACTTAGTTGGGGGAGAGTGGGGAGTCGAATCGATGAGAGGAGGGCTTGCTATTTATAGGGAAAGTGAGGGGACAAGGCATTAATGGCCAAGGGACACCTCATTAGTGGTTTTGGGAAAACCATGGGCTTGCCCATGGTATTTGCCCATGGTATTGGCCAATTGGGACACCTCACACAATAATTAATCCCCTTTAGTCGACCATCCCTTAAAGTATCTCATGACATCATCATGACACAGTTATGATGTCATGAAACATACCGAAACCCTAAAACTGTAATTTTACTATTCACTGAAAATTCAACTTTCTCAGAAAAATCCCAAAATTTCACCTTAACCAAATATCAATGCTCTGATTAAAAATATGAACTCCATTTTATAAAAATAATTTTCTAAATATTTTTAATTTAATTTTTAAATAAATACACTATTCACCGAAAATTCAATTTTTTCAGAAAAATACCCAAAAATTACCTTAACATAATATCGATGCTCTGAGTTCAAAAATGAAATCCATTTTATAAAAATAATTTTCTAAATACTTTTAATTTAATTTTTAATTAAAAAATCACTATTCACTCGAAAAAACTAATACTTTAATAATAATTTATGAAACTGTTATTTAACCATTTTATTGAATCACATTACTTAATCAAGGTGTCTAGATTATATTAATATTTTCTTTAAGTGAGATTACTATTCCATTTGGTCATATTACTAATCCTAAGCATAAAATCACTATTCATAATTTACTATTCATCAAAAATCAAGTTGATCTTATTAGACTCTAAATTTCGTACTGAACATAATTGTAGAAGACCATTTTTTGAAAATCATTACACATTTTTATTTATTTAAGGTTTACATAAACATTTTTAAAATATCCTTTCTCTAAAATTCTTCAAAAATATGCATACTCTATTTATCCGGACATTTGGAAATTCATAAACTTCATCATAAGAAGAAATCCCAATTTTTATTTTATACAAGGGATTACACAAGGCAGTTATGGTCTCCTTACATAGCCCCTTATCACACCATCATAGGACCTAAGTGTAAGGTGTGCTAAGGTGAGAGAATCCGAGGGAGGCTTGGCCAACATCGCACGAGTAGTAATTTCTATCAGTTTGAACTTCTCGCAAAGGCGATTCCGTTATAGTTTCACATGATGAAGTTCGGATTGGGTTTGGTCCATAGCAAAGCCCAGTAGTGCTACCTCCTTCCCATGTTCTGTTAGATGGGCTTCGACCGGTCCAAGACTACTAGGTGAGGCCATCGAATCTTCTTTCTATAATAATTAACCAATATTACTAGTTTTTAGAGACAATAATCGAAATGTTTAGTTTACAGCGGTCATATTGACCAATGGTCATATAACAGTCAAAACCCAATGGCCTCATTTTAATTATTCTCATGTTTATCAAATGAAACATTTTTGTTGAGTATAAAAACAAAATAAAATAACACATAAAATTAGGAAACAAGATTTATTCAAAATTTCGGGTCGTTACAATCTTCCCCCCTTATGAAATTGCGTCCTCACAATTTTTAAAATTGGGTTTTGAAATTTCCTTGAAAGTCCCACATCGGAAAAGGAGTCAGTAAAACTATTACATTAAAAGAAAGAAAGGGAAGTACAAGGGTCACCCAAGTTAACCCACACTAGGATTCCATGTAGGAAAACATGGACATGGAAGAAAAAAACAAGGGGTCATGTTCTAGGAGAGAGTGATAGAAAACATGATTTGGAGAAAGTTGACCACGAGAAAATCCCAAACTTATGATGTGTGTAAACAGTCTTTGATTAGCTAGTAGGAAACGTAAAACAACAACATTTTTTTTTAATTTTTTTTTTATAATTTTGAGGAATTCATTTACTAAATAGAACAAAAACATAGGGAAATATACCTACCTTCATGTAGAGTTTCATCCTTTAATAAGTTTCTACCAAAACAAATCCTTTCTCCGAACGATGAGCATTAAAAAACAATTGGTCTCATCAAAAGCACAAGAATCATCTTCTATAGAATCACATAATCCACAAAATATTAACTATCTATTCCTTCTATCTTTAAACATTATCCCAAAAATAGAAATGGTAAGGAAAAACAACTCTTCAAAAAGAGATAATCCCATAGGAAGGGAAACTTCTTTAAATCCTCAAAATTCCATGGTACTTCCCAAAGTTCATCATAGACCATTCCATAAATAACGGTCCTGAAAATTCCTCAAAATAAACCAAACTAAGTTTGAAACCCAAATACAAGAAGGATTTGATAACATAGTCTTCCAAAATAAACTTCATTGTTCATCTCCAAACAACATCAACCACTCATAACATCTTATAACAAAAGCAGTTAAACTAAACATATTTTACCCAAGATAGGTTAATCATTCCCATAAGTAACCTAAATTACTATAAGTCCACCATAAATTCATCGATTCTTCAAAATATAAGTCAACCTTACTCCTCAATGAAAATACCGTAGTAATCTATTTACCTCGATCATATAGGGTCCCTAAAATAGAGAACGTCTTCCAAAATAATAATCATATTTTAATCCCCAAATCATATCTGTCATATTAATATGGCAATCGTCGAATTTCCTATCACATTGGTTGTTGGTACATGTTCTTCCATTTCCCACCATTAACTAAGACGAGAAAGTATAATAAGGGGCTTAAATACTTAGCTAATAATCATGAAAAGGAACTTAAAGCATATAAAGATAACTCGTAGAAGAAAATTATACCCTAACTTGTGATCCCCTAGGTTTCAAACTAGGTTATCCATGATCATATATCCTTATGTGAATCTTTATTTTATTTTATCTTTGTTCCTTTAATAATGGTTCATACTAAGCATATGAATTTACCAAAGCATATCCCTCGGGAGTGTCATAACCAAGAGTACTGCAAGGCCCGTTGTCGTGTACTAGTTCCCATTTGAGTCTAGCTCAAAGCGGTGTTTTCGGGTTTTACCCCTATGTACATCTATGCCAGAGCCACCTCTACCTACTGGTATCCAGATAGGGATGTATTTACTTGGCAACCCCTTACTCAATACTCACCAAAATACCAGGAAGATTTCCTATGTGTAAACTTTTCTATTGGGTTCTTCCTAGAGTTTTCATATCCTAATTTCCACAGATAACTAAACCATCCTTTGATACCAACTATATCATCCCGCCTTTTATAACATAAACTCTCATTACATTACACAAAACTGAGGATCTTTAAGGTTTAGTGTCTTGGAAACCAGGAACTTAAAACATGAAAACAAAAAAAAAATCTTAAACACTTGAAAGGCTTCTCCTCATGTTCATCTTAGTTTCATTACTACATCTCATAACTTGGGGACATACACCAAATGAATGGGTGAGAAGAAGGCCCAGTAAAGGAAACAAGAGAAACATTTTACATGTGAACTTGAGATACTTCAATAAGGTCATGAAAAGAACTTTAAGGCATGAAAAAGAAATCATGAGGCATATCATAATAAAAATAAAATTTTCATAACTTGAAGATGTGGCTACATCATTTAACATAGACAATCATGAACATATCACCAAGGTCCATCCCCAAGGTGTCATTTAAAAATTACCAAGGTTATTCACCAAGGTATCGTGAAAATTCTAATCTCTAGTGGTTACATCATTACCCAATACATTGGAGCGCTATCAGGGCACACCCTTAAATTTGCCTTTATTATCATGTGATCCACATATATCATCATCAAAAATTTCATAAATAACCCATATATCATAAAATAAATGGGTTTTATTTAATAATCATAACGTTTTAAAAACTGCTTTAAATACATGATCTTTACGTCACTTTAAACCCACGGAAGGGGAGAGCAGGTTTCATGTATGTAAATCCCAGAATTTAAAATAGAACATTTTTTTATATATGTGAATAACCCTGTATAAATAATAGCTTTGAGTATTCACTTAATAACATGAAGTAATTTTGAGAAAAAGAGAGAGGCATTTTGAGACGAAAATTTTGCAGCACAACGACTACGTTACAGGGTTTTAGAAAATGTTGAAAAGAGAGGGGACATGGGTCAAACAATCATAAATGACCCATAAAACAGTAGAGGGACAAAATATAAGGGATTTAAGAAAATGGTAATGAAATTTGAAAATATACCATATGAAATGAAGAACATGAAAGGAAGACAAAAATAAGATTTCTCTTATGAAAATTCGGCAGCCTAACAACGTTACATAAAATTCAACCAAAAATGAATTGATGAGATCAAATAGGGTCTCTCATCATATGAACATAAAAGATCAGTATGATAGATATATAGATCATACCCCAACATAATAAAAAAGGAACTTGAAAGACTTTTCATGGAAGTAGAACTTTGAAAAGGGAGAGACGTTCAAGGACCACTTAAAAATTCAGCAGCCTAACAACGCCACTTAAACTTCAAAATACTGAATTGAAGAGATCAAATGGGGTCTCTCATCATATGGTCATAAAAGATCAGTATGATAGATATAGAGATAATACCACAACATAACAAAAAAGAACTTGAACTAATTGACATGAAAGTAGAACATCAAAACGAGAAGGGTGAAGAACCACTTAAAAATCCGACAGCCTAACGGCGCCACTTAAAACATCAAAATATTGAATTGAAGAGATAAAATGGGGTCTCTCATCATATGATCATAAAATATCAGTATGATAAATTTAGAGATCATTCCCCAACATAATAAAAAGGAACTTGAATGAATTGACATGAAAGTAGAACTTCAAAATGAGAAGGGTGAAGAATCACTTAAAAATTCGGCAGCCTAACGGTGCCACTTAAAACTTCAAAATACTGAATTGAAGAGATAAAATGGGGTCTCTAATCATATGATCATAAACGATCAGTATGATAAATTTAGAGATAATACCCCAACATAATAAAAAGTAACTTGAAAGAATTGACATGAAAGTAGAACTTCAAAATGGGAAGGGTGAAGAACCACTTAAAAATTCGGTAGCCTAACGGTGCCACTTAAAACGTCAAAATACTGAATTGAAGAGATAAAATGGGGTCTCTCATCATATGATCATAAAATATCAGTATGATAAATTTAGAGATCATACCCCAACATAATAAAGAGGAACTTGAAATACTTTACATGAAAATAGATCTTGAAAAATGAGAAGGGAGAAAGAATCCGTTACAAAAATTTCGGCAGCCTAACGGCGCCACTTAAAACTTCATAAAATGAAATAATGAGAGTAAGAGGGGATCTATCAATATGTGAACATGAAAAGGGAAGTAAGAGGAGTATAAAAGAACACCCTTTAACATAAGAACATGGAGTATAAAATAAATTACATAAAAGAGAGTTCTTGAAAAGAATGAGAGAGATCAGATCCCTTACCTTAAAACGTAACTCTTAAAACTCAAAGGTTGGGACCTTGAGGGCTTGGAGGCACCTTGGGAGGACTCCTTGGGAGGTAATGAGACCAGAACTTAGTTGGGGGAGAGTGGGGAGTCGAATGGATGAGAGTAGGGCTTGCTATTTATAGGGAAAGTGAGGGGACAAGGCATTAATGGCCAAGGGACACATCATTAGTGGTTTTGGCAAAACCATGGGCTTGCCCATGGTATTTTCCCATGGTACTGGCCACTTGGGACACCTCACACAATAATTCATCCCCTTTAGTCGACCATCCCTTAATGTATCTCATGACATCATCATGACACAGTTATGATGTCATTAAACATACCGAAACCCTAAAACTGTAATTTTACTATTCACTGAAAATTCAACTTTCTCAGAAATATCCCAAAATTTCACCTTAACCAAATCTCAATGCTCTGATTACAAATATAAACTCCATTTTATAAAAATAATTTTCGAAATATTTTTAATTTAATTTTTAAATAAATACACTATTCATCGAAAATTCATTATTTTCAGAAAAATCCCCAAAAATTACCTTAACATAATATCGATGCTCTGAGTTCAAAAATGAAATCCATTTTATAAAAATAATTTTCTAAATACTTTTAATTTAATTTTTAATTAAAAAATCACCTTTCACTCGAAAAAACTAATACTTTAATAATAATTTATGAAACCGTTATTTAACCATTTTATTGAATCACATTACTTAATCAAGGTGTCTAGATTATATTAATATTTTCTTTAAGTGAGATTACTAATCCATTTGGTCATATTACTAATCCTAAGCATAAAATCACTATTCATAATTTACTATTCATCAAAAATCATGTTGATCTTATTAGACTCTAAATTTCATACTGAACATAATTGTAGAAGACTATTTTTTGAAAATCATTACACATTTTTATTTATTTAAGGTTTACATAAACATTTTTAAAATTTCCATTCTCTAAAATTCTTCAAAAATATGCATACTCTATTTATCCGGACATTTGAAAATTCATAAAGTTCATCATAAGAAGAAATCCCAATTTTTATTTAAAACAAGGGATTACACAAGGTAGTTACGGTCTCCTTACATAGCCCCTTTTCACACCAGCATAGGACCCAAGTGTAAGGTGCGCTAAGGTGAGAGAATCCGAGGGAGGCTCGGCCAACATCGCACGAGTAGTAATTTCTATCAGTTTGAACTTCTCGCAAAGGGGATTCCGTTCTAGCTTCACATGATGAAGTTCGGCTTGGGTTTGGTCCAGAGCAAAGCCCAGTGGTGCTACCTCCTTCCCAAGTTCTGTTAGATGGGCTTCGACCGGTCCAAGACTACTGGGTGAGGCGATCGAATCTTCTTTCTATAATAATTAACCAAGATTACTTGTATTTAGAGACAATAATCGAAATGTTTAGTTTACAGCGGTCATATTTACCAATGGTCATATAACAGTCAAAACCCAATGGTCTCATTTTAATTATACTCATGTTTATCAAATGAAACATTTTTGTTGAGTATAAAAACAAAATAAAATAACACATAAAATTAGGAAACAAGATTTATTCAAAATTTCGGGTCATTACAATTTCACTTTTTTTTACAATTCAAATTTCCTGCCAGTATAATAATGATTATTATAATATTGTACGTAAACATTTTTACTGAATATAATATTTCATGATTACATATCAGTTTTGTATAAATTATAATATTGCATGTTATAGTGTAACAATATTTCATTTTAACAATGATTAAAATGTTGCATCATATATTGTAACAAATATTATTTAGTGTTCTAACAAAAAAATATTGTTCAATAATTTAAATTTTCTTCAGATAATCACATTATTGAATTTCAAAATAATGAATGTTGGGTGTGATAAAATCATTATTAATGAAATAGATTCAATTAGAATTATTAATTTAAGTGTTCCTCGGTGAGAGTAGAAATTGGATGGGTGACCACGAATGAAGTGCTCTTGTTTCACCCTTTTTTATGTATATTTCACTTTTTTGTGTAAATTTAAAATTACATGATAGTAAAATAACAATTATTATGATATTATACGTCATCAAATTTACTAAATATAATATTTCATGATAAAATGGAATTTTAAAATTTATTATAATATTTTATGTTGTAATGTAACAATATTTCATGTCAACAATGATAAAAAATCCATGTCATATTCTTACAAATATGTTTTATTGTTATAAAAAATAATTTTACTTGATTAATTATAATTTTTCAGGATAATCACAATTTTCAAATTTAATAATAATGAATATTGATTGGGTGACCTCCTAGGAAGTTCTTGTGTTTCACCCTTTTCCATTTTTCTCAATGTTTTTTCCAAAATAATTAAATTATAAATAAAAAAAGATCGCATGTTAGTATAAAAATAATAATAATGATATTGTACGTACACTTTTAAAATGAATATAATATTTTATGTTAGAATATAATTTTTTTAAGGTTATAATATTTCATGTCATAATGTTACCATTTTTTTGTTATCATTAATTATAATATATCATGATGTGTTGTAATAACTACTGTTTAGGGTTGTAATATAAATAAACAAATTCATGGTGAATAATTATAGTATTGTATAATAGTTTCATGAGTAAAATTTATTTTCATATAGAAAGGAAATAACATTATATAGTATGGGAATCAATGATAGTTATTTCAAATATTTAAATAGAATGTATGTGTACTGTTGGGTGCCATCACACTAGCATTAATGCACTAGTTCCCAGTAGAACACTGTAGTTAAACATTCATGGGTGAGAGTAGTACTAGGATGGGTGACAACCTAGGATATACTCATGGTACACCATTTTTCTGAGTACATTTCAAATATTTATTCTTTAAAATGATGATTATTATAATGTTGTACATAAACATTTTTACAAAATGTAATTTTTATTAATTACATAGAACTGTAAAAATAATTATAATATTGCGTGTTATAATGATACAATATTTTACTTTTACTATGATTAATATATTTCATGTTATGTTGTAAAAATGAAGATTCATCATTATAACAAAACAATATTGCATGTTCTATATTGTTATCATTTTTAATGGAAAAATTATTTTGCATAATGTTGATTTCTAAATGTAATATTTTTTAATTACATATCACATTATAAAAAATTATAATATTTTATGTTATAAGGTTATATTATTTAACGTTAACAATTATTAAATTATTGTATCTTATTTTGTATCTACAATATTTTATCATTAAAAAAATATTACATGTTTAATAATTATAATTTTTCATGATTATCCCAATACGAAATTTTATAAAAATGAACATTTCATGGGTGACCTCTTAGGAAGTGTACATGTTTCACCCATATCACTTTTTTACAGTTTATTTTCCAAAAACAATTAAGCATTAAAACATCTAAGGGTCACATGTCAATATAACATTAATAATTTTAATATTTTACATATTCATTTTAAATGAACATAATATTTCATGTTTACTTATAATTTTTGTAATAATTATAATATTTCATGTCCAAATGTTTCTTTATTTCATGTTAACAATAATTATAACATTTCATGATGTATTGCAACAACAATGGTTTATAGTTATAATAAAAATAATAATATTTCAAGTCGAATAATTATAATATTGGATGATAGTTTCATCAGTTAAAGTTATTTTTTAACAACAATTAAATATGACTACATATAATTAGAATCATTAATAGTTCTTTCAAATATCTAAAAATGTATATCTATGTTTTTTTGGTGTGATCACATGAGCATTAATTCACCTGATCCCATTAGAACTCTGTAGTTATGGGATCTTAGGCTAGAGTAGTGCTAGGATGGGTAACCACATTGAAAGTACTCGTGTTGCACCTTTCTTCAGTGTTTCACCCTTTTTTCTGTATATTTCAAATTTTATGAAAGAATAATAATGATTATTATTATATTGTATGTAAATTGTTTTACTAAATGTAATATTTATTGATTATATATAATATTTTTATCAATTATAATATTGCATGATATAATGTAACAACATTTCATGTTAAAAATCATTAAAATGTTGCATCTTATATTGCAAAAACTATAATTTAGTGTTATATTAAAAATAACAATATTACATGTTCAATAATTATAATTTTTCAAGAAAATAACATTATTGAATTGCATAATAATTAATGTTTCAAGGGTGACCACTTGGGAAATGCATGCATTTCACCCATTATAATTGTTCTCATTGTACTTAAAAATAATATTTAAATAAACAAAACATTGCATGTTAGTAAATGAATAATAATTATGATATTGTACATAATATTTTTAAATAAACATAATATTTCTTGTTTACATAGAAATTTTTAAATAATGATAATATTTTATGTTATAATATAACCATATTTATTGTAATTTTTTTAATAATTCACGATGTATTTGAACAACTATAGCTTAGGGTTTAAATGAAATAACAATTTTTCATGTTGAATAATTATAATATGGATTGATTGTTTCATCAGTTAGAGTTATTTATTATAGTAATTATTTATCAATATATATTATGATAATCATTGATAGTTCCTTCAAAAAATTCAAAATAATTTATTTTTACTGTTCAGTGGGATCATACCTACATTAAGGAACCAGATTCCATTAGAACTATGCACCTAATAGTGCTAGGTCGAGTGCAGTATTTGGATGTGTGACCTCCTCAAAAGTACTCATGTTGCAACCTTTTTTGTGTACATTTCAAATTTTATTCTAGTATAATAATGATTATTCTGATATTGTAAGTAAATTTTTTTTACTGAATATATAATTTATTGATTACCCATCATTTTATTAATAATTATAATATTTAATGTTATAATGTAATTAAATTTCATGTTGAAAGTGTTTAAAAAATATCATGTGATATTGTAACAACTGCAGTTTAGTGTTATAACAAACAATAATAATTTTTCTATTTTAATAGCTATAATTTTTTTTGATAATCCAATTATCAAATTTCATATTAATGAATGTTGCATGGGTGACCCCTTGGGAAGTGCTCGTGTCTTAACTTTTATTTTTTTATTATCATATTTGCTAAAAACATACAAATTAAATAATAATGGAACGCATGTCAGTATAATAATAATAATTATGAAATTTCAGTTATTCTTTTTAAATGAATATAATATTTCACGTTCACATATATTTTTTTAATAATTATAATATTTCAAGTCATAATGTAATCATATTTCATGTTAAATATATTTACAATATTTCAGAATGTATTGGAATAAATAATGTTTAGGGTTATAATATAAATTATATTTTTTCATGTCAAATAATTATAATATTGGTTTATTGTTTAATTAGTTAAAGAATTTGTTTTGCATAAAATAAATATGGATATATAATATGAGAATAATTAATATATGTTTATGATATTTTAAAATAATGCTTGTTTATTATTGGTTGTGATCACACTGCCAATAATTCACCATATCCAATTAGAACTCTCCAGATATGTGTGCTATGCTGAGAGTAGAACTAGGATTGATGACATCCAGGTAAGTACTAATGTTTCACCTTTTTTGTGTATATTTAAAATTTAATACTAGTATAATAATGATTATTATGATACTGTACGCACAATTTTTATTGAAAATAATAATAATTAATTACACAACATTTTATTATTAATTATAATATTTCATGTTATAATGTAACAATATTTCATGTTAACAATAATTAAAATATTTCATGTTACATTTAAATAGCTAAGGTTTAGTGTTATAACCAAAATAATAATATGTAATGTATAATAATTATATTTTTTCAAGATAATAAAATTATAAAATTTTATAATAACAAATGTATCATGGGTGATATTTTGGGATGTTCTCATGATTTACAATTTATCTTTTTTTAATTATATTTAAAAAAAAGTACTATTTAAATAATATATACTAAAATATTTTTATAAAAATATTAATATAATATTGTACATAAACATATTAAATGAATATAATATTTTATTTTTATATATAATTTTTGTAATAATTATAATATTATGTTCTATAATGCTTCCATACATCATGGTAATAGAAATTATAATATTTCAGGACATATTGTAACAACAACGCTTTATGGTTATACAGAAATAATAATTTTTCATGTTGAATAATTAGTATATTAGATGATAGTTTCCCCAGTTAATGATATATTAGTACTAAAATTAAATATTAATATATAGAATGTGATTCGTTGATAGTTTGTTCAAATATTTAAAAATAATGTATATGTACTGTTTGTTATGATAAAAATAGCATTAATGCACCACATCCCTTTAGAAATCTGTAGTTAATCATGAATGGGTGATAGTAGTACCAGGATGGATGACCACCTATGAAGTACTATTGTTTCAACCTATTTTTTTACATTTCAAATTTAATGATTTAATAGTAATGTTTATTATAATATTCATGTAAATTAATATTACTGAATATAACACTTATTGATTAAATAGAATATTATTATTAATTATAATATATCATGTTATAATGTAATGATATTTCATGTTAATAATAAATAAAATATTACTAGATGTATTGTAACAACTACCAGTTAATGTTATAATAAATAAATTAATATATCTTGATCAATAATTATAATTTTTAATGATATTCACAATATTGAATCTCATAATAATGAATGTCAAATGGTTGAACTCTAGGTTCGTACTCATGTTTCACCCTTTTTTGTCATTGTATATTCCAATAAAATACATTTTAAATTACAAAGGATCACATGTCTCTATAACAATAATAATTGTGATATTCTACATAAATGTTTTTAATGAAGATAATAATTCATGTTTCTATAGAATTTTTTAAATTTTTATAATATTTCATGTCATTATGTTATCATATCATTTGTTAAAAAAATTATAATACTTTGTGACCAATTATATCTACTATAGATTAGGTGTATAATAGAAATTATGATTTTTCATTTTGAATAATAATAATATTGGATAATAGTTTAATTATTTAATGTAATTTTTATTCATTAATTAAAAAAGAAATATATAGTATGAGACTCGTTGATATTTCTTTTAAATAATTAATAATATTTTCATTGTAATATTTTCTGTTATCACACCTGCATGAATACATTAGATTCCATTATAACTCGGTAGTTAAGAATGCATCGGAGAGAGTAGAACTATAATGGGTGACTTCCTAAGATGTACTCGTGTTGCATATATTTTTTAAACATTTAAAATTTTAGGCTATTATAATAATGATTATTATGATATTTTACTTTAACGTGTTAACTAAATACAATATTTCTCGATTACATATGATTTTAGTAATAATTATAATACTTTCATGTTGTAATGGTACAATATTTGAAGTTAAAAATGATTAAAATGTTGCATTTATATTCTAACAACTATGGATTAGTGTTCTAAACAATGATACTTTTTCTAGTTAAATAATTATAAATTTTCAAGATAATCACATTATTAAATTTCAGAATAATGAATATTGTATGGGTGACCTCCTGGGAAGTACTCGTGTTTCTCCCTTTTCTATTTTTTTCATTGTATTTTCCAAAATAATTTCATTAAAAAAAACTAATCAAATATCTGTATAACAATACTAATTTTTTTATTAAACGTTAATTTTATAAATGAATATATTATGTCAAGTTTACATAGAGTTTTAGTAATAATTAAAATATTTAATGTCATAATGGTATGTTATTTCATGATATAAATAATTATTAAAATTCATAATGTATTTACCCAAATATGTTTTATGTCACAACCCTTCCCTCGAGGCCCATGCAGTTACTCACCCTAGCCTGCCACTCAAAGCTTAGGGATTGTCTACTAGCACTGAAGGCGTTAACCTACAAGCATGAGGCATTTTCCTAAGTAACTGTAACATCCTAGGTAAATAAAGAGTATGAAATTTTCATATTTACTAATATTTGTAAAATAAAATTAATTTTACATTAAAAGGGAATCTATATTCGATGACATACATGACACGTAACAATGGATTTCTCAAAAATCATATGTTGCACACAATAATGAGTCATACTGAGAAAAATAAAAACATTATTATTTTAAATGCTCGTTAATTCCTTTCCATTTTTTGGGGGGAATGAATATATATTTACATATTATGAAAAAAATGTTTGTTAAATGTTTTTACATTTATCCAATAAAATTTAACGGCATAAAATGAGAATGAATCCAATTATAAAAATAAACACTCTAATATTTTACAAAGTTAGTTTTACATCATTTTTATGGGGAAAAAATTTAAAATATAGTTTTTCTCAATTTTATATGATAAATTTTGCAAAATAATCATCTTATTTAGAAGCGGGATATCAAAATATACTTTGGATAATGTTTTGGTATTTTTCTCTTAAAGATTATTTTTAATGAATAGTGACAAATACTACATTTTGTATCAAAATTATCTGAGAATGAATAATTTTATGGACTAATGATCATTTAGAATATGAGTATGAGAGATGTTTTGGGTTGGGAGTGTTTCTCTTTTCAAAAATGGAGTCTAGTTCTTTGATTAGTGATGGATTCAGCTTCGATTGATCGTTTGAACCCTCTGGAAATTTTTGTTGTTCCTTTGAGAAATGATGGTGGTGGTGTTGGCTTGAATCAAGTTTTAGATTTGATTGTGGATCCATCAACGGGGAGTCATACTCCCTCATGTCTGGTGCTAGAAGAGACTTCTCAGGTGGCTGAGTTGAATAACAAGTGTCTTGATATATTCTTTTATGTATCCCTCATTGGTGATTCTAACAGGATGGTCCTATGAAATGGCATTATTATTGTGGTTGAATAAAACCCTAGTCTCATTTAGGAACATGTTGAATCGTTAAAGCACTCAATTGTTTCCCAGATGAGTTCGCACTTGAACCATTCCAGGATATTTGATGATCTTTAGATGAGTCTTCAACAAGTCTAGGGTTTCAGTGATTGGAACCTTGTATCACTTGGTATGATATTATTTAATATTATCTTTCGATTCAATAAAATTAAATTAAAGGAATTGAGATATGGATTTTCTAATAGTATGTCGAGTGTCTTTGGGTTTCAGAATTGGGACACCTGTTTGGATCCTTTCCAAGATAAGAATACTATTTTTTAACCTTAGACGTGTATTAAGGGTTTGAACTATGTTTTTTTGGCACCCTAGAATTATATGGGATGTTTCTCTTGTGATTTGTACTCCTGAAAAATTGATAATAAGACTTTTTTGGTCAGGTACAGTCACTTTAATCATATTCTAGTTGAAATTGATATGTTTATGCCACTTGTATAGATGATTTATCTAGTAATAGTTGAGTTTATTTTTGGAAATTTATATCATAGATGATCATATACCTGAGTTTTCCTTAATTAATTGGATATTGGTCAACTAAATACAAAATTGAACAGGAGTCTCTAATTCTGTAAAAGATAATGGCATGGGAACTCTATTGAAAAAAGCATGTTTAAACTGAAAAATTAATTTGATCCTCCTTTGGCCTAGAATGACCAAGAAAACCCAAATGTTGTGGTGGTGTATTAATCTATGCATACTTTGGGGAGTTTTAAGCCATGGGAAGGGGGATTTGTGTACTTTTCTGATATATTGACAGGGAAATGGACCTATTCTAGTGATTGTGAATGTGGTGGGGGTGCTTCCATGTTCACGTGATCACACTGCACCAACTCATGATGGTTATGTTACATTGCATCATGGGAAGAATTCTATGTGGGGTGATGATCATGATTGTATTTCTGAATTGAACCTTGTTTGTATCTTGGAAGTGAAATATCATGAAAAAGGGAAATGGAATACTATAGGGAACTCTATTTGTACTTGTGGGAAAATTTCTCCTCATAATGGGTTGTCTGCTTCTACTACTCTTGGAGGAATAAGGACATTCACCCATGTATCTTCATATAGAATTTTGTATTACATACCTCAACTTATTCTGGGAATTCCTCTTCTATTCAGGATCTATCTCATGAAAATTTGTTCTAATTAGATGTATATGTGAACTCTTGGAGCCCTGGGATAGGCTTGGAACTGGTCTCTACCACTTGCATAACATTGAAGGCCCCATTATCGGTGTAATCCACTACTATTTTTATTCCTCTACATGGTCAATCTGCTTCTAATACTACTCTGTATGTTCATGTTTATGGGAGTAATGTTTTGAAGCTTCTTGGGCATCCTGCTCATGCTGGCACTGTGCAGGATCACTTGCATGTCGACCCATCCAACCATGATTCTTTGAATCCCAATTTTTTCAGCATGTTGGATGTTATTAATTCTATGGAATTTTATGTGTTTTATAGGTAGATTTAGGATAGTAACGATACATGATCCTCTCTAGTGTCTAATACCTCTCCTTTAAAGAAGGTTTTCTACAGGGAAATTTAAGATGGGCATCACTTTTCTGAAGGAATTGTGGATGTTTTTCATTGTGATGATGGTGGTCCTATAGCGGATGCTGATCGTGACCCTCTGGTTGGTGCTCAGAGTGCTGATGTGGTTGATGATTTGGTAGTCATTGAAGATGGTACCTGACAAACCCTAAAGCAATGCCAAAGGGGGAGACATCCAATAGGATGAGGATGTATTGGTGGAAGAGGTGGTCGGCCTTAGAAATGATGCTTATACAAGGTACATTCTATTGATTTTATGTTTACACTATTACCCTGTATATCCCTTATGTTCCAGTTACTGTTATTTTAAAAAAAAATTTGGGGCGGTGGAAATCATCCAGGGTCTTTGATGTTTGGTAAGGAAAAATTGCCTTTTCACCTGATTTATTTATTGCGATATATTATATTTCTAAATTGTTTTAATGTTCAATTGTAATATATTTTTATCATTTAATTCTTTTTTGTTCATTTTATGTAATTTCACTTTGAAATTGGACATAAACACATTTAAATTTTTTTATTGTTTTTACTCCATAAAAACACGCTTTGTAGTTTTGAAAACAGAAATTAATTTTAAATTCATAAATGAAACTTATATGTATTGAATTTGGTATAATATACATCTTTTTTTAATTCAGAATATTAAAATTATCATTGGGTAAATTTTTTGTTTTTTCAGAAAATGTTCAATTTTTATGAATAATGAAAAATATTCCATAGCTTTTAAAAACCCGATTTTTTTAAAGAAATGAAATTTTACCTCTTATGTGAAGTAAATTTAATATGTATGACATATATGGTTGTCATAAGTATGTAAAATTTGGTTCAATAGGTTGAAAACTATTTTTGGAGAATAGTCAATTTTAAATTTTATTTAGCGGGATTAAAGATCAACATGGAAATTCATTATAAAAATAATATTATATTTATATAAAATTACCTTACCACTTGAACTATCCATATTTAATGAGTCATATAAAACAAATAATATCCATGGGTCGAACATTTGGCCATTGGAGGCCACTTGGAAAAGATAATTACGTTATTAACATTTTATTTTATGTAAATATAAAAATATAATAAACATGTATTGTTTTTCTAAAAAAAATTTAATGTGGGGTTGTTTAATTGATATATTTGATTATAAATTTTCTTTATAAATCTAAAAATATTTACTATATCATGATATTAAATGTATTATTCTAAGATATCAAATAAAGTTATTTTGGATACAATGTTGATGTAATGAGTACCTCATTAATGAATGTTTTAAGTAAATGAGGATACAAATATTAAAATAAATTTATTTTGAAACATTTTATGTCATCCACGAATTTTATGGAAGATTATGACTCTTTACCAAAAAATTAATGAAGTTATTTCTAATTGATCTAGTTGTTCTAAATGTTTAAAAAGTCATGATATGAATAGTATAAAAAATGACATAATTGAGTTTTTAAATTAATTAATAATTTATTAAATGATAGAATAGTACTAAAAATCCAATATTAGGGAAAATTACATATATTATGTTATAAATGTAATTAATGATCCATTTTGGGTCTCTTGAAAGTTTTTTGTAACTATATTAACCTTGTAGTATGAATATACAAGAATACATGGTAAAAGTAAAATAAGTTAACAAAGGGTTATATAACAAAGATAAGGATTAAAAAATATCAAAAACCAGCCCAATTCGTATTAGATGACTTTATATATAGTTATATTCTTCATATATTATAGCTTAATGAATTTTGGACATTTGGAAACTGAACACCATTTTTTAATAAAATAATACTTTCATTAATTCCTAACGAGCACCTCCTCCACCTTATAAAATGCCACCATTTCTAAACCATTAATAACACCTCTCTATACCTATGGATCATCCAACCTCAGCACCAATAAGCTTCCAAAATCTCTCTCTTCCTCCTAGAAGCCTTACCAATTGTAGAAGGAAATTCAAAAGATACCTTTTTCTATAAAAAAAATTACCCAACTCGAGGAAACGTCTTCTCTCAAGTTTCATTCCATTATTTTTAATTCTACAATCACTATGATCTTCTAATTATTTGATTATATACTAACATCAGTATCTTAAATATACTATTTTTTTCATTTATATTATGTATTTTAACTACACTTACACACATATCCATATAATGGATACGAACATACCGTTTCTGTGTATGGTGAACTGTTTCCTCACAAATCGATGAATGAACGATTTTCTCTTACCACCTCTCATGGTGGCCATTATGATGTAATTTTTATTATATATGATATTAATGATATTCATTTTATCTCTATTATTCTGTAATTCTCATTTAGTAGATAAATTTTTACTTTTAATGTTCTATAAATAAGATAATTTCATTTGAGGAAGTGCGGACTACCGCCCCTCAATGTGATATGAATCGTTCATATCATACATGTAATTTATTAAATACGGTGTTAATGAACATATGTATAATATAATATAATTATATTATATAGTAATAATAAAATAAGTGTGTATCATTTTGGTTTCATTCTTTTAAAAACAAAAAAAAGGAAATTAATGTAGCTTTAATTTGTACATAGGGCGTACCGTCTCCCAAAACAGTGCATTTTATATTCATATATCCACATGATATGGGCTATTATAAATAAAAATATACTATATATATATAATATATATGATATATTAATCAGGAATATCAATGTAGATATAATGGACTTTTGTCCCCATGGACATTTTGGAATTATAACAATTTCATTTTTGGATCATGTTCCGAACATCGAAAAAATTACCGAAATGAACTCAAATAATTGACTAATTGTTATATAAAAGTAATAATTGATATAAAATGATGAATAAAAATTAAAAAGGTTTTTAATAAAGTATAATTTAAATTAAATTTATTATTCAGGGAGAACATGGAACATACCAGACATGTCAGACATGAGTAAGGGAACTTCATAAACCAATTTCCAATCATTGGGCTAAAATTATAATGCATAATAATGTATTTTTATGAATATGTTATAATTAACTATTGTTAAAATATTTTTTATTTATACATCCTTTATGTTTAATAATATTTAATACACCCAATCGATCTATTTTATTTACAAAATGATATTTGTAAGAGAACTTTTCACCATCCTCTTTTAGTCAAAGACTTCATTTCTATTATGTATTTAAATCCCCTTTCTCATATATTGGGATATGTTCTCTAATATCATTATTGTTGTACATTTTACATCCATGTAAGGAGATACCCTTTTCACTCACATGAACACATTTTTTGAATGTTTATGTGACACTATTAGGTTGCCATGTTTTCTTAAGGGACATCGTCTGAATATCCATTCATTGAGGCATAAATCGATTTATAGATGATTTTCATTTATACGTTGTATAACAATCCGCTTTGACATTAACTTTCATTAAAAGAGAATCTTTTTTCTACGAAGCATTTTTCTAAAATATAAAAGGAATGTTTCATTTTGATATACGAGGTGACCACAACCTTTCCTCCTTCACAAAAATTATTTGATATTTGGCTTCTTTATCATGTCGTAATGTTTTTAAATGGAAAATAAATACCATATACACTTTTTATGTGTTATGGTATTAAAAATTGTTTTGATAATGTATTGATTATTTAAATATATTAAAATGTTATTCAATGTGGAACTTATATCTTTACATTATTCTTGTTCATGTGTTATGATTATGTTATGGTTCTGTGCATTGTTTACGTATACTGGTGTTTCCAAGATAATCTTAGGGAGGGTGAGACAGATATGGATCTCCAAAACATTGGTAAATGTGATGGAGGTAAACTTTAATGTTTATCTAATGATTTTTGATACTATACAGCGATTTGTATTCAAAATGAAACTACATACGTAGCTATGAAATCTATTATGTAAGTATGTTATAGATTCCAAAAATTACCTTTATGATTTGGGTTTTCAATGTATTATTAATAAATACTTTGATTTAATGAGAAATTGTAATGATATTATGTTTTAGGATTGAAATTTATATTTCATTGATTGTATTTATTGATGGGCTTATTTTTTTTTTATTATTTTAAAACCCTTACTGAGATTTTCATGATTATCACGTGTTTTTGAAATGATTCTCATAGGGTATAAGGAAGGGTAGGAGAAAATAAATAATTTAAAATGATTTATATCATGAAATGAATTCTTTTTTTCTTTTTAGAGTTTATATTTTTTGAAAAAATGGATACTGAGTATAGTTGTGTATATTGTAATATTAAGGATGTAATGAAATAGTCGTGGCTTAATTCTCAGAATCACTAGGCCTAAAAATACCCTAAATGTTAATTCTTGATTTAATTAAAGGTTATGAATTGTTATACGGTAGTGGCTTAACATTTTGTATCAGATGTTGGTTTTTATAACCTTAGAGGTTAGGAAGTTATATAAGTATAAGTGACATTACTATAATAGTTTGAATATTAGATATAGTCATACTTCATTTAGATAAATTGAATGAGTTTAATCTAAAATGAATAATTATATATTAGTGTATACCCTCCTCACAAGATATTATATAATGATTTTACTGATATAATCACACTGACAATTTTGGTTTTAGTAAATGGTTGGATTTAGTAGAAACCAAAGTAATGATGAATGTGATGAAAACTATAATGGTTTACGGAATAATAATCCAAATGAAATAGGAGATGCCATGAGAACTCTTCTGGTTATTCTTAACGAACTGTCTGGAGTCATGATTGACCACTTGAACCTGGGAGATTTTTCTATGGCATCAAATATGCATGAAACAAATACCAATGGATGTTCATGAAATTATAATAAAGTTATGTATTTATAAAAATCTACGTGTCAATGATGTGGAATGAAAAACCTAGGAAAATGATTCATAGGGACGGTAAGATGATATAGATGTGGTAATGAAGGTCATAATGCATGAAAAATCCATGGAAAATGGAAGCATCTAGTTGACACTAGGAAAGTAACATAATTTAATTCCAAATGACAATTGAATGTTTTAAATATGGTGTTCATGGTCATTATAGAAATATATTTCCTTTAAATAAGGTTCAAGAATGAGATCATCATGATCGATCAAATAAATGTTTACCGATTCTTAATGCCATTGCAATGGAATATGAGGAAACTAAAAATTGCCAATGAGTGGAATGGGTTATTTATTCACTCATGTTTTGAGATTAATGAAATCATAAGACATTATGAGTTATTTTTTTGTAGGAAAGATGTATAAAAGAAAAATATTGAAAAACATGGACAAAGGATCAAGAAGAATGTTAGATTATTATGACGTCTACATTTATGGATTTTATGAGTTATGATGGATCTATGGATGATGATATTTTTAAATTTATTAATGATTTAATTACATTGGAAGACTTCTTCTAGTATGTGTAACTCTGAGTTTTGATATGTCAAAATGTTATTCAATAATTAATAATTTTTTCTTTTGTGGAAATAATATATAACCTTAGGGTTTAATATGATCTTTTGTTTTTTAGGTGATAAATTTTTATTACAATTTATGATGAAAAATGAATGGTATTAGATAACCTTTTAGGATAAAATGGATTATAGTTATTTTTGAATAATTGGTCTCATTTTTTTAAATGTTATAATATTTTATAATTTTTGAAAAAGGACAACCCATAGACCGTGTGACAACCCATGGAGTCAATCAAAGATGTGGGAAGCGAACCCATAACCAAATTGCGATTGGGATTTATCACATACCACTAGACTATGTGAATTCTTTGGTTAGTGTGACTAAATCATTTTAGTTAAATAATTTTATGAATCAAGAATAAGTTAATTTGTGGAACTTATGATTTATCAAATGTATTTATTTAGAATAGGAAAATGATTTGGTGATTAAGTGATAAAGTTTATTTTGTAATACTTTATCTCTTTTGAGAACACAATATGATTAAGGAAAATAGAACACTATGGGATCTAATTTGTGGAATAATGGTTGAAATTTTATTATGGAAGTATATGTGTTTATAAGATTTACGTATAATGTTTAGGGTTATTTATGGAAGTGATTAACCAATCATAGAAAATATGATATTATGTTAATTACTTTTCAGTATCAGACTTTTATAGTAGCTGATGTTATTTAGATACAAATGGTATCTTTTTTTGTGAACTATGATGAAATCCTTCAGAATTTTGGGTTTCTATATTAGTTTAGATTATACTGAATGATTTTAAGGACAATTATTTGTTTAATGGTCATTATTGAACTTTTTATACACTTTGGTCAATTTTGGAGATTAAGAGTAGCATTTTGTTTATAAAAGATTAACCTTTTGTGGATTATCTGACTTTGTACTAACCCTTTTTTTTGGAAATTTTATAAAGAAAATGGAAATATATAGTTCATATTTGGAGGATTATGTGATTCTCTATAAGTATATTCTAGCACATCAGGTGTGACCAAGTTAAGTTGAATAATAATCGTTTAGAGAAAAAGATGAGTTTTTTGTAAAAAAGTTTTTAAAGATCAACCACTACATGAAAAGTAGGTATATTTTCTTTCGTACATTTTCAATCTCAAAAATAAATTCCCCATAATTATGAAAGGGAACCTAACAAATGTTTCCCATTTACATTTCCTATTGGGGAATTAAAGTCCTTTTAACGAATCACATATTTGGGGTTTTCATGTTATTAGCTTTCTCCTGATCCTTTTTTTCTATCACTCTTCATCAGAACATGACACATAGTTTCTCCTCCATATCCATTTTATCTTACATGTATTCCTATTATGGGATATCTTAGGTGACCTTTGTACTTCACTTTAATTCTTTTAATGTGATGGTTTTATTGTCTCTTTTTCTGTTGTGGGGCTTTTAATGATGTTTCCAAGCCCAATTTTAAAATTACCAGGATGCAATTCCTAAAAGGGGGGAGGATGTTTCCTCCCACGTAAAAAATGAATATGGAATTTTCATATTTTTTCATATTTTGTAATTAAATATCAATTTAAATTTAAATGGGAATCTATGTTTGATGGCGTACATGATACACAACTATAGTTTCCCATAATTTCTTTTGTTGCACACAATGCTGAGTCATATAGAAAAAAATATATTTATTGTAAATGTTATTTAAAGCGTAGCCATTTAATTGATGGGAATGAATAAAACAATATATACTATGATCAAACATGTTTGTTAATTTTCTAAAAACTTTCAATTTTTTATGAATAGTGAAAAACACAACATAGTAGTTAAAAAACCAAATTTTTTCATTTAAATGAATTTTTACATCTTCTGTGAATTGAATTTAAAAAATTTGACATACATGGTTTTTATCCGTATGTTAAATCTGGTTTAATTAGATGAAAATGACATTTGGAGAATTGTTACTTTTGATTTTTATTTATAGCTGTTAATGTTAAATAAGGTAATTCAAGTTAAAAATAATATTATAACAATATAAAATTACCTTAACACCTATTCTAAACATATTGGACGAGTCATGGACGACTAATAAAAGCCTTGTATTTAATTTTTGGCCTTCAGAAGCTACTTGGTAATGAAAATTACATTAATAACATTTTATCAAATGTAAAAATAAAAATATCATAAAGATGTATTGTTTTTCTAAAAAAAATCAATGTGTGTTTATATAATTGATATCCTTGAATATAAATAGTATTTATAAAAATAAAAATATTTCATAAATATTTATGTTTTATTTATAATTTTTAGACATCATATAAAGAAATTTAATTTTGACACAATGCTTATATAATGATTACCTCATTAATGAATGTTTTCAAAAAATGAGGTTATAAATATTAAAATAAATTTATTTTGAATATTTTAGGCCATCCAAGAATTTTATGGATGATTATTAGTTTTTATATTTTCATTAATGATGTATTTTTAGAATTTACCAAGTTGTTATGTATTTTTAAAATGTAATCATATGAATAGTATAAAATTGACAAAAATGAATTTTTAATTCAATTAATATTTTATTAAATGATTAAATAGTACGAAAAATATATGATTTGTCCAAATGAAATATATGATCATAATAATTTCATTAATGATCCATTTTGGGTCCCTTTTTATTTTATTTTAAATATATTAACTATATTGAATGACTATATAAGAAGACATGGTAAATTGAAAATATGATAGAAATGGTTAAATAAAAATGATATATATTAAAAAATATCCAAAACATTCTAATGTTTTATTAGATGATTTTATTTATACTTATATTTATCTTATCATTGAATTTAATGTGTTTTGGAACTTTTTAAACCTACAAACATATAATAATAAAATAGTATATACAAATATTCTAAAGAGCCCTTCCTCACTCTTATAAAAGGAAACCACCACTATACCATTAATAAAACCTATAAATCCCCTTGAATCTTCCAATATATGATCCAATACTATCCCAAAAATATTTTATTTCTCCAATAAGTCTTACCCTATGTATATGGAAATTCAAGGTAGTCCTTTGGCCAAATCAAAAGAATTAACTAGATTTGAGGTAACGTCTTCTCTCAGGTTTTATTCAATTATTTTCTCTTATCCACTCCCTATTAAATTCATATTAATTGTTAATATAACAACACCAATATCTTCAATATACTATTTTTTTTGTTTTGAGATGGACACCTACTAAACATACACACACCTTCATATAATGGATATGATCATATTGTTTCAATGTACGACGAACTGCTGCCTCACGAAACGATGATTGTTCAATTATACCATTACCACTTTCATGGTGTCCATTAATATGGAAATGTAATTATATATGCTATTTAAGATATTTATTTCATCTCTATGCTTCTACAATTCTCATTTATAACATACTTTTAGGCTTTTAATGTTGTATAAATATTATAATTTTATTTGAGGAAGTGCAGACTTCTGCCTCATCAATGTTATATGACTCCTTCATACCATATATTTAACTTATAAAGGATGGTGTTAATGAACATATGTAATGTATATAAAATTATATATTATAATGTAATAGTAATATAACTATGTTTCATTTAGTTTCCGTTCCTTTAAAAATGAAAAAAATGAAATGAAAGTAGTGTTCATGCGTACGTATGTCTTACCATCTCCATGAATGGTGATTTTAATTTTCCTATATCCAAATCATATGGAATATTATAAATACATATATACGGGATATATATGATATATATGATATCTAAATATTTAATATCATTATTTATATAATGGAATTTCGTCCACAAGGACAATTCGTAATTATAACATTTTCATTTTTTAATCGTGTTCCTAACATAAAAAAGATGTCCAATATTAACAAAATTTGTTAACAAATTATTATAGAAAGTTAATAAGTGATATATAAATAATAAAAAAACGGAAATTTTTTATTAACTAATTATATTTTAAATAATTTTTATTATTCCGGAAGAACACTTAACATACAAGACAATTCAGACTTGATGTTAGGGAAATCCGTAACCCAATTTCCATTCATTGGGATAAAATTATACATCATAATTATGTCATGCATTTATTAAGTAAAAAATAAATATTGTTAACATATCGTGTATTTATACATGATTTATGTGTACTTATATTTAATACACATAACCCATCTATTTTGTTTAAAAAATGATCTTTGTAAAGGAACCATTCACCCTTCTCTTTTAGTCAAAGGAAACTTTTATGTTATGTATTTTAATTACAATTATTGTATGCTGGGAAATGTTTTTAAAGATCATTATTTCAGTAAATTTTATGTCCATCTAATGACATACCCTTTTCACTATCATCAACTAATTTTCTAAATTTTTAAGTAACGTCGTTAGGCTGTCAAATTTTCACAAGGGACTTACTCTCAATATCATTTCATTGAAGAATACGTAGATTTATATCCTACTTTATTTTATATGTTGTGTTATAAACCCCATTTAATTATACTTCCATTTAATGGGAATCTTTTATCAATGAATTATTTTAGTTAATGACGAATGGAATGTTTCTTTTTAAAGTATGTAGCGACAAAGGCCTTTTAGCCTCCGCGAGCATTTTTTGATAGTTGGATTCCTTAATAAGTCCTAATGATTTTAAAAGGTAAATAAAAACCATATACCGTTTTTATGTATTTTTGAAAACGGTTTTGATTATGGATTTATTATTTCAATATATTTAATTGCTATTGCCATTTGGAAATGTTATCTTTCCTTTATTTTCGTTCATGTGTTATGATTATGTTATTGTTCGTGGGAATTGTTTACATATATGGGTGGTTCTATGATAAGACTAGGGAGTATATTCCCAAAATATCTCTTCAATGCAATGGGTAACGTGATAGAGGAAAACATTATTTCTTCTCCTATGAGATTTAAGAAATATAATGTGATGGTTATTTAAAACATAACACCCTACGTAGCTGTGAAAGATACAATGCATGTATGTTATGGATGCAACAAGTTACCTATATGATTAATGTTTTATATTAATTATTATTAAATCTTATCATTTCATGAGGTATGTTAAATAGATTATGTTTAATTATTGAAAACTAAATTTCATTTATTGTATGTATTGATAGACTAATTATTTATTTCCTTATTTTATAACACATACTGAGATTTTTATTCTTATATCATGTTTTTGAATTGTTTTTGACTGGGTATATGGAAGGATAAGAGAAAATAATAATTAAAGAAGATTTATTTCAAGAAAATAATTCTTTTATTATTTTAAGAGTTTTTATTTTATGAAAAAATGGATACTGAGTTGAATTTCCTACATTGTAATATTTGAGATGTAATGTAATAGTTATGGCCAAATTTTCTATAAATCTAAACAGGAAAAGATACTCAATTTTAATTATTGATTAAATAAAGGTTACGAAATGTTCTACGGATGTGGCCTTACCATAACATTACACATACACACAAAACCATGTCCTAAAATCCGAATGAAGTACAATCATGCGATTATAAATAAACACATAGTTCAAGTACAACTAAAATTAAAATGGACTATAATACAAAACCAATAAAAGACTAATTGGAAAATATGAAAGAAGAAAGGTGACATTGGATAGCCATTCAATGAAAACCCCACTAGAAAGGTATGTGTGGAGTAACAGTTGGTAGATGAAGGGGTGCATCCCACCAGCCTGGTCTCACTAGGAACCACTGGGTCCTTGGCCACTAGGTCCTCCGTCATGGTGTCGATCGTCATCACCAGACACAACACATGTGACTGAATCCCATGAAAGGGTGATTAAAAAACTCAGTAAGGATCGTGAATCACAATGGAAAGACCCCAAAGCAATCCACAAAATAATTCATGAATCATGATCATGAAGAAAGAAAACTCAAAACAGTTATAGTCTAGTGTAGAAAAGTAGAATCATCAATCATACCATCAAACTCATCGACTGCTGGACAACTCCTCCTCAAAGAGTACAATGTGAATGGAAAGTCATACAGAAGACAGTTCCCACAACCCATGGACATTTGTGGTAGTTATCCCTGATGTATATCGTGGGTATGATGAGTCACAGAGAGTCTCTCCCCACCATGGGCCTAAAGGGTCACACAGAGAAGAATCTCACCTTGCCATACTGAGGTACTTTTCTCAATCATGTATTTTGGGTCTTTTGAATCAAATAGAGTCGCTCCGCAACGTGGGCCTAATGGGTCACATAGAGCCTCTTCCCACTAGGCCATCGTAGTTGCTCCACATAGGGTTTCTTGTCAGCTGCCTTTAAGACTCATCCAACCTTATGGTTTTTTCACGTAGCACACTTTCTCTTAGGGGATATGCACCCCAATACATTATTTATATTTCATGTTCCATGAACACCTTCCTAGAGTATTCCAAAAGATATTCTTCTTCGCGAGGGTTCCAACACTGGAAAATTCTCATCAATCAGATGCCCAATTTGAATGTTATTGGAGTATTAGTAATCATGGGTCTCCTCTGTCTAGGCCAGCTCCGACCCGACCAACCCGACACAAGGGAACTACATGCCCCATATTAATTCGACTGACCAGAACTATCCTGGTTTGGGTATAGGTGGATCTGGTCAGGAATGTACAGTTTGATAGGCCAATGGGCCCCCGCTGGACCAGGCCTAGTATGGAAGAGAGTCCAACATTTCGGGTCACTCGGTGACCCGGTCTTGCCCATCCCAACACGAAGGGGTGGGTCCAACATGTTGGGATTGGGTTGGGCTTGCCGAGGCAGCCCACCACCTTCCCAGCCCGCCTAGGGCGGGCCTTATCTGGCCTGAACACAGTAGGGGGCCGTGTCCCCGTCAAACCCCATGGGTCGCTGTGGGGCTGCCTCCTCCAGCTCAGACACCCAATGCATCTGGGGTGCCCCCGTATGGTTAGGGGAATAGAATCCCTGAACACCATTGCTCATATATGTGGACCTCTCCACCAACACGGTCGAGGGACTGTGTCCATCTGCCAACTTCCAGCCCGGCCATCGGTTCCTCCCGATGTGTCGCAGCCCGAGGCGGTCATGACAACCTTCATCGGTGTGCTGTCCTGGCCCATCGCCACCTGCCTGTAGCTGCTTCCATATCCGTCCACAGTCTATCAGGTCTGCACCTATTTTTTTTCTTAATGATTTCAATTCCTCCAAACTCTGTTGGGTTTCTCCTTCCCTATGAAGTCCTCAAACTCGTATTTCCACCATTTCAAAAACTCGATCATGAAGAAAGCACAATTAGAGGGGCTTGAGCCTCGTTCGTGTCGATCAGAACCCACCGTGTTAGAATTTCCAGACAAGGGGAGTTTCAATGATAATATTATATCGCACATAATATTTAATTCTGATACAAAAGTTCCCCAAGAAAAATGAACCCTCCCACATTGACGAACAACCTGCAGGTCTACTTGTTCGTGGGTGGACCTGTGTTCATCATTTAAGAATAATGAATGTGGAAAAACATAAAATAAATAAAAACCCTACCTTGATTGGTTCTCATCGCTGGAGATTTCTATCTACAGTAATTTTGGATGCGATTGATTTCCTCTATATTAATCTCTCTGTTGTCTTATATTACATGTTTACAAATAAATTTTTAAATATTCAAATATTTCATGTTATAATATTACCACATTTTATGTTAACAATAATTATAATATTTCTGGATGTATTGTAAAAATAGTGTTTTGGGTTATAATATCAATAATAAATTTTTAGGTTGAATAATTAAAATATTGGGAGATAGATTCATCAGTTGAAGTAATTTTTTTGGCAAAATTAAATAGAAATATATAGAATCAAAATAATTAATTGTTCACTCAAATGATTTAAAAAGAATGTATTCTTATTCTTTGGTGTGATCACACTAGCATTAGTGAACAAGATCCCATTAAAACACTACAGTTATAAATGCATGGGATATAGTAGAACAATGATAGGTGTCCTATAGAGAAATACGTATGTTGCACCTTTTTTGTGTACATTTCAAATTTCAATCCTCTATAGAAAGGATTATTATGATATTCTATCTAATCCTTTTTACTAAATATATTATTTCATGATTACATATAATATTATTAATAATTATAATATTTCATGCTAACAATGATTAATGTATTCCATTTCATATTGTAACAACTGTGATTTATTGATATACAAAAAAACTAAATTTTAACATTCAATAATTATAATATTTAAAAATAATAAAATTATCGAATTTCATAATTATGAACATTGAATGGGATTATGGGTCTTCGATTTTTGGGTAGTGATGATGTGTTGTAATTCAAGCTATAAAAATTTCTAGGGTTTCATTGTTGTACCACAATTTTGGTATGGTGGTTCTTTTTGTATGACATGTATGTTTTGATTTTATATTTATATATTTTCATAAATAAATTTTATGGATTGAGATTTCTCGAGTCTTGAACATTATTGGTATAAATGTTGCATCGGTTACCTCCTTGAAAGTGCTCATGTTTCACACTTATCTTTTCTTCTCATTTTATTATACCAAAAAATTTCATTTTAAATTAAAACGGATCAAATTTTAGTTTAATGCTAATAATTATGACATCATACATAAAAATTTTAAATTCATATAATATTTTAGGATTTCATTGATTTTTTTCAATAATTATAATATTCCACTACGTAATGTTACGATATTTCAATGTTAATAATAATTTTAATATTTCATGACATATTGTAACAACTACAGTTCAGGGTTATAAATGAAATAATTGATTTTTATTTTGAATAATTAAAATATTGGATGATGGATTCATCATCTCGAGTTATATTTTTACAAAACATAAATAGAAATATATAGTATAAGAATAATTGATAGTTTATTGAAATTTTTTAAAATATTGTTAGTTTATTTTTGGGTACGATCACACCCGAATTGATGCAACAGATTCCATTAGAAATCCGCAGTGCAGTGAGATCAGGTGAGATCAGTAAGAGGAGGCTTGGGTGAGAGTAGTACTAGGATTGTTGACCACATGGGAAATACTGTTGTTGCACCAATTTGTTTTTGTAAATTTCATATTTCATTCTAGAATTATAACAATTATTACGATATTTTATATAAATGTATTTACTGAATATAATATTTCTTGATTACATAGAATTTTAGTAATAATGATAATATTTCTTATTATAATGTAACAATATTTTATGTAAAAAATGAATAAAATATTTCTTGTTATATTCTAACAACTATAGTTTAGTGTTATAAAAACAATAATTTTTCATGAGAATCTCATTATGAAATTTCATAATAATTAATCTTTCCTAGGTGACCTACTGGGAAGTTATTGTGTTTCTCCCTTTTCAATTTTTTTATTTTAGTTTACAAAAAAAATTAATTATAAATAACAAAGGATCTCATTTCAGTATGACTATAATAATTATGATATTGTACACAAACAATTTCAATGAATATAATATTTAATGTTTAAATATTTTTTTAATAATTATAATATTTCCTGACATAGTGTTACCATATTTTATTCTAACAATATTTATAATATTTCATGTTGTTTTTTAAGAACTATGATTATGAATTATAATATAAATAATCATTTTTATTCATTAAAAATTATAATATTAGATTTTAGATTCATGAGATAAAGCTATTTGTTTACAACAATTAAATATCATTATATAGTAAGCAAACCATTGAAAGATCTTTCAAATATTTTAAAAGAATATTATTGTATTGTTCGGTTTGATCACATCTATATCAATTCATGAGATCACATTTGAACTATGTAGTTAAGCATGCATGGAAGAGATTGGTACTAGGTTGGGTGACCTCTTAAGATGTACTCGTTTTGCACCATTTCTTGTGTAAATTTCAAGTATCCTACTAGTATAATAACGATTATTATGATGTTGAACATAATTTTTTTTTAAAGTATGTAATACTTCTTATTTACATAGAATTTTTGAAAGAGTTATAAAATTTAATGTTATAATGTAACAATATTTCATGTTAACAATTATTAAAATATTGCATGTTAAGTTTTAACAACTACTTTTTGGTGTTATAAAAAAATATTTCATGTTGAATAGTTATAATTTATCAATATAAAAACATTATGAAATTTTATAAAAATAAATGTTTCATGGGTGACCTCTTTGGAAGTGCCCGTGTTTCACCCTTTTCACCTTTTCTCATCGTATTTCCAAAATTTTAATTTTCCAATACATAATGATCACATTTTAGTATAATAATAATACTGAGGATATTGTATATAAAAATTTAAAATTAATATAATATTTCATGTTTACATAGATGTTTTCTAATAATTTAAATATTTCATTTCATTATGTTTCCATATTTAATGTTAACAATAATTATTATATTTTATGATGAATTTTAACAACTAGGGTTTTGGTTTACAATTGAAAAAAATATTTCATGTTCAATAATTATAATATTAGATTATATTTTTATTATTTAAAGTCGTTTTTACATTATTTAAATAGTAATATATATTATTCTAATAATTATTAGTACGTTCAAATATTTAAAAATATTGTGTATATACTTTTTCATGTGATAATAGTAGTATTATTACATCTGATCCCATTAGAACATTGTTGTTAAGTGTGTTTGGGCGAAAGTAGTTTTAGTATGGGTGATCTCTTGAGAAGTACTTGATTTTCACCTTTTTTGTGTTCATTTAATATTTTAAGCATGTATGATAATGATTATTATGATACTGTTAATAATATTTTTTACTGAATATAATATTACTTGATTACATAGAATTTTAGTAATATTTATATTATTTCATGTTATAATGATATAATAGTTTCATTTATCAATTATTATCATATGGAATGTTATATTTTCACAATAATGGTTTAGTGTTAGAACAAAATAATAATATTTTTTTGTTCAATAATTATAAATTTTCAAGATAACCGCATTATCAAATTTCCTAAAAATTAATGTTGCATGGGTGACCTCCTCAGAAGTGCTCACGTGTCACCCTTTTCTTTATTTCTCATTGTATTTTCCCCAAAAAATTACATTTCAAATAACAAATGATCGCATATTAGTATAAAAATAAAAGTTATGATATTGTACATAATAATTTTAAATGAATATAATGTTTCATGATTACATATATTATTTTTAATAATTATAATAATTCATGTTATAATGTTACCATATATCATGTTAACAATAATTATAATATTTCATGATGTTTTTGAGGAACTATAGTTTAGGGTTTTAACAGAAATAATAATTTTCTTGTTGAGTAATTATAATATTGTTTGCTAGTTTCAGCAGTTAAGTTTATTTTTTATTGAAATTTAATAGAAATATTTTTTATCAAAACAATATATCGTTCTTTCAGATAATAAAAAAGAATGTTTGTGTTGTATTATGTGTGATGGAACCACCATTAATGCTTCAGATCCTATTAGAACTATAAACTTTAGAATTCATGGGAGAGTGTTGTACTAGGATGGGTTCCAATACCACTAAAATAGGTTTTCGCAGTGCCATCCTTTAACAGCACAAAAAACAAGCGTTGTTAATGGGACCCCCTTTATCAATGTTCTTTTATTATCACTGATAATGAGCCACCATTATCATTTCTATCTAACTAGTCATGATAAATTCTATATTTATACCAATATAGTTAAAATTAATATATAAATATATAAATATATAAATATGATTATATTGATATAAATATAATATATATTTTTCAAATATGTTTTTGAAAATGTTAAAAACACATTTACACTTAATACATAAAATTATTAGTGAAAATAAATTATAAACAATTTTTTTTTAAATTTATAATTTTCTAGTTTTTATCATTTAATTTTAATTTAATATAAATTTTAATGTAAAAAATAAAATAATTAATTTGAGGTCAAAAAATAAGTTGAAAACTTAATTTGAACATCAAACAACTCTATCTGTTGATCTGCGTGTTAGTTTAGGCACTACTACAAATCAAATCCAATCACGTGAAGAGATATTTAACATAAAGAGTATCATACTAATTTCTATGACTTTTCTTCTATTTTTCATCCCCAGAAATGTCCAATAAGCTTCTAAAACACGTTTTTTTCCCCCAATCCCAGTTTCATAAAAAATCATTTGCCTATAACTTCTGATTTGAGTGTTTGTTCGGAATTTACCAAATATAATATAGATGATTTTTCTTGATATTCTATAAGAAAAGTTGTGAATATGAAATAATCTCATAGATTAAAATTTATGATTGTTTCTCAATTTTAGAGGTTTTAGTGTTTTGAGAGTTTCATAAAGTTTCTATGTTTTTTAAAAGTTTTTATATTTAATATTCATTTTAATATATATATATATATATATATGTATATATGTATATTATAACAAATAGATAAACAAATAAATATATGGATAAATATTAACATATAATATATATAAATAAATATAAAAATATATAATTATACATACAGATACACATAATATATATATATGTCAGTGAGTGAGTGAGTGTGTGTATTGTATATTAGCATGTTTGTATTATTTATTTATACACAAAGAAAATAAAAAATAGATTTAAAAAAAATCAAACTGAAATTATAAATATATATTAATATAAGAATGAATATAAAGATGGAGAAAATATAATTATATATATATATTAATATATGAAAAAATATATAAATATGTAATTATATAAATATAAATATCTATTTATAAATATATATATATATATATATATATTAATATATGAATGAATATTTATATATTAATATAACAATATATATATATTAATAAATTTATATATCAGAATATGAACAAATATAACTATATTTATAAAATAAAGAGATGTATCATTAAATAGAGAACAAAACAAGATGGACAAATGGTAGAGGTATAGGCATGTAAGGGAGAGATCGTGGGTTTGAATCCATGTGATAGAAGGTGTGGTCATGGGAGAAGGGGTGGGTACTAGCACTATTAATGGGGGGTGCCTAACACTGTTCAGGAGGGCGGTTGGGATGTGATAGCTGGGCTTCATATCTATATTGAATGGGTGGTCAAGCACTGTAAAAAACCCTCCGAGTTACAGATTTTTTTGATTTATTTTAACTTTTATAATCACTAATAAAAAAATAGATGATAAAAGGGACCCAATTTTAATAGTGCATTGATTATATATTCTTTTTTATAACAAATAATGTCTTTTTCTAGCGTTGAGAAACCCCTATTTTGCAGTACTGTGACCTCTTAGGGATTACTCAATGTGCACTTTCTTTGTGTAAATTTCAAATATCATCCAAGTATAATAAATATTGTTATGATTCTATAGGTAATTTTAAATATAATAGTCCTTGATTACATATCATCATACTAATAATTATAATATTACATGCTACAATGTTACAATATTTGATGTTAAAAATGATTTAAATATTTCATGTTATACTGTAACAACTATGGTTTAGTGTTACGAAAAAATAATTTTACTTGTTCAATAATTATACTTTTTCAAGATAATCACTTTATCAAATTTCATAACATTTAATGTTGGATGGATGACCCCCGTAGAAGTAATCATATTTTAAACATTTCAGTTTTTCTAATTTTATTTTTCAAAAAAAAATTACATTTTAAATTACAAAGAATCTCATGTTAGTATAACAATAATAATTATGATATTGTAAATAAAAATTTTAAATGAATATAATATTTCATGTTTCCATTGATATTTTTAATAATTATAATATTTCATGTTATAATGTTACCATATTTCCTCAAAACAATATTTATAATATATCATGACATATTGTAACAACTACAGTATTGGGTTATAATAGATATAATATTTTATCATGATCAATAATTATAAAATAAGATGATATTTTCATATGCTAATGTTATTTTTTGCAGCAATTAAATAGAAATATATTGTATAAAAATCATTGATAGTTCCTTGAAATCATACCAACATTAATGTATGAAATACCATTTGAACTCTACAATTAAGCATGATTGGCCGTGTGTAGTACTAGGATGGATGACCTCCTGGAAAGTAATCATGTTGCACTCTTTTATTGTGCACATTTAAAATTTCATGCCTGTATAATAATAATTATTATGATATTCTATGTAAACATTATTACTAAATATAATAATTCATAATTACATATAAATTTTAGTAATAATTATATCATGGAATGTTATAATGTAACAACATTTCATGTTAATAAAGGGCTGGGGCCATAGTACGAATGGTGGGAAGAGGATTGGGATGCGGGTTGGAATCTTGTGGTTACAATAATGGATAGTTATTTTTTGATCAGGTTTGCGATGGTATCGACTGGAATTGGTGGAATGTTTTCAGGTAGGTCACTTGTAGGGATGCAGGCGAGGTCCTTGATGAGGATGATGTTGATGAAGACCTCAAAAAGTGGGGTGTCGACCGAGATGCATGGAACACAAATAATATTTGGATTCTATATGGGAAATCAATGATATTCAAGCTTACATGATCTTTGAATTCGACATGTGGGTTGTCCATGGGTGACAATTATCAAGTTGTTGGGTGCACGACTGATTTATGGTTGAAACATGCTGGTGCTTTTCTACATGGTGCTGAATTTTTTAATGTTATATTTAAAAGATTGTTCATGATACAATTTTTATACTTACATGCATTATTTTATAAGAAATGGGGCATCGGTTTGGTCGTTATTAATTTCTATTATATACAGATGGTCTACAATAGGGATTTTTTCAGACCATTTCTCATTTTGTGGCTACTGATTTTGTGATGGGTGGTGGATAAACCATTTATTGCGATTTTTTCAATACTTTTATTTTAGTTAAAAAAATTTAGGACCGATAATGTCACCACCCAACTAGGTTCAACCCTAAATCAGTGACCTGAGTCAATATGTGGCAATGCCCGAGAGGCATTCCTGATCTTCTTGGGATGATAAAAGTGAAAAGGGCATCATTAATGTCAACGGGAATGGTTTATACTAATAAAATAAGAAACTAATATTAATAATTAAAATAAAAAACAAAACAAAAAATTATTTTCAAAATGTTACATCATTTTTATTTCTATGAAAGGAACATAAAAAAGATACAAACAAGAATATCCAAAATAAACCCGACACACAGGACACCTCCATGTGACCATGGTGGTTACTATCTAATCCACGACTAACTATTTTGCATGGTGATCAAACTCGGTCTAAATCACGGGGAAAATACTAAAAACAATAATACACTATAAGCATGAGTATTAAAACATTGTAGGTAGGCCCAAATGATTCTTTCACAATGCACATGTTTCAAATAATGAAACATTTATTTCTATGTTTGAAATACAATTCATAAATACTTTTCTTCCACAATTTTCATTATAACGAATAAAATCAAAAACACATTACCCTCCCAATATTTGAGATATGATTCACACATGGGGGAGACTTTGGTTCACAGAGAGGAAGGAAAAATGAACCAATTTGGAAAAAATAGTTTCTCAAGAAAGAGAGAATGACGACACTTGTTCTATTAAGAATCATTCATGAAAATATTTTTAAAAAAAATACATTCACAAATTTACCAATTGAACTCCAAAAACCAAGATAAAGGATGATGAGTCCACATAATGAAGGTAGTGAAATTAATCATTAAAGGAACGGGGAAAACATGGTAATATCAAAGAGCTCGTATGAGAACCAGAACATACTAAACATATGACTCATCCAGAGGGCATGACCTACCCAATGATGTCATAACACCCAAACGCCCAATATTCCTTCAACCTACCCTAACCTAGGAACCTAACCTAATAGTAACAACAATAAAAAAACCCATGTTATGGGACACTAGTTACTACAAAAAACATATTGTAGCATGACAAACATTCTCAAAATTCATCTTTTTTTTTCAAGGTTCCCATGCAATGTATACAATTGGATGTGATAATAAATTCTAGAAATAAGGAATACATATATGTCCTCATTAAATTATTTAACTAACACCACCGGTAACACCCCGAGATTTTATGAAAAATATTCTTCTAACTTCATTGATATCTTGAGTTGTATATTACACCAAAATTAGCTTGTTCTATACACAACACCGTATTAGATTATATTATACTCAAACACAATTCTTGGTTTGCGTTACACGCAATTGTGACTTTACTCGATAGCGTGTGTGGTACGCAATACCAGGTTTGACTGAACGAGACATTATTATAATATTATTATGATCTAGCCATTATGAATAGTAATACCACTTTTTGAAATTTGATAAATTTAATCATTAAAAATGGACTTCATTTTTGGATTCGGAATATCGAAATTAGCCTAGGGTGAATTTTCAGTATTTTTCTGAAAACATTCGATTTTGTATGAATAGTGAAAAACACGGGTTTACTATTTATAAACTGACTTTTTATTTAAATAATTATTTATTTTATTTAAATTTATTTTAGGTAAAAATTGATTCATAATATCTATATAAGTTCAATGTAATTCATTGGAGTAATTTTAAAAATATTTTATATATATATAAATTTTATTGAACTTTTTACCTTGTTTTACCCACCTCCTAGGTGAATTTGAAAATTAACATAAAACATAATTTTACAGCTTCTGTGAGTGGAATTTCGAAATTCCAAGAGAAAAGGTTAATATCAAGGTATAAAATTTAGTTCAATAAGATAAAAATAATTTTTGGTGAAAAGAAACTGTTTACTTTTATTTACAACAGTTAAAAGTAAATAGGGTAATTAAGGTTAAAAATTATATTATTATTACCCTAACCCACATCTTAATTCTATTGTATAAGTGTAATTCGACCAAATACAACCTTAGAATTGAAATATTACCCCTTAGGTCCAATTGGATTAGATTAGGACATTTATTATTATTTTATTTAAAGAAGAGTTAAAAGACTAAAAATAAAAGTTTAATCACTAAAACATTTATAATACAAGGTTATAAATAAGATAAATTCGACTATAAATATTCATTATAAATATAAAATGATTTCCTACATAATAGTGTTTTATTTATAATTTTTAGATAATAAATAATTTAATTTAATTTATGACATAATGATGGTGGGGTAATTACCTTATTAATGAAATATTAACATAATTAATGTTATAAATACCCAAATAAATTTAATTTGAGACTTTTTTATGAATTAAATTAATTTTATAGGTTATTATGACAAGTTATTATTTATTTATTTAACTTTCTTTAAACTAATCATGCTGTTATAATTTTTACAAAAATCAATAACCAAATAGAGTCAAAATTGACATAAAATAGTTTTTAAAACAAATATTATATTATTAAATGTTATTATATTCCTAAAAATCTAAGGTTTTGCCAAATGACATAGATAAGGATATATATATTAATAATGAACTACTTAGGGTTCTTTTTACTTGTTATAGTAAGTTTATTTACCATATAGTGTAAGAAAACATGATGACACGGTAAAAGTTAAATTATTTAACTTAAAGTTAAATCTAAATGATAAGTGAAAATAGTAACCTAATCTTGTCTAAAACATATTGGTTTAGAGTATTTCTACCCATACTTTCTTTGGCTTCGAAATAAATCAATTTGGAGATATTTTAAACCGAAAATGACTTTATTATAAAATAATATTTTACGTTTTCCCTAAGGTGCCCCTCTCCTACCTTATAAAAGGGCACCTCCTTCCTCTTGACTTTACACAATTTTGAGCTTTCAAGATCGGCCAAAAACTGCAAATTTCCCTTCTAAACTTCCCTATAAACACTATAGAATTTCTGGTCTCCTCAAAAGACCAACTCTAGTGTCTTAAGAGGTAGCTTAAAAGCAGTGTGTCGAAGAAGAGGTAACCTCTTCTACCGATTCTTTTAGGTTTTCTTTCTTCTTCAACATAATCTTCATTATTTGTTGCATTATAAAGTAATTACATCAGTATCAGTAATATACTGATTTTTTATTATAAATATGAAACAACTTCATTTCACCGTCTATCCATCCAACGAATAACAAAATCACCACGCGTGCGTACGTACGTAATACTGTCTCCACGCCGTGGTGTAATCTGTTTTTCCATGACCACCTTACATAGATCGATGTAATGGTATAAAGAATAAATATATATAGTTATTATAAAATCTTACTTATTCTGAGATATTATATTATCCACTCCAATTAATTCAATAATTCTGGGAACGATATCATCACTCGTGCGTACGTACGGATTACCGTCTCCACGACGAGATGAGATTCATTCTCCATGTTAACCACTCAACAATGATTACAAAGTATATATAATGAAAAATAATGATATATATGACATGATAAAGCTGCTGGATTTATTTTTATATATATATATATATGTCATCTACATTCTTCCATTCATGTCAATAAGGAAAGGAAAACAACGTTCATGTGTACGTACGACCTACCGTCTCCATGAACTGTGTATTTCATTTCATTTATCATTTTATTATATATATGTATACTAAATATATATGATATATAAATCATGATTTACCTTATGGAATTAATTAAATCATAGTATAAGTAATAATAATATCAATAACAACAAGTCCAAACACGTACGATAAATAAAACGATTTTACCCAAAACGCTTCTTTAACATGGAATTTACAAAAGAACGACTAATATAAAGTATTAAGTGAACCATATATGATATCATAACAATGAATATGATTCTGTAATAAGTCAATGACATTATTTAAATCATTATAAAGGAGGTTCGGAGTAGTATGAATCATATCGGACCTAAGGTAAGGGATAATTTTCCAATCTCATTTTTATCCAAGATTTCTTATACATAAGTATTTACTGGGGTTATATTTTTCATCAGTGTACATAAAATGTTTTTCATAAAGTGTTTAACATTAATCCATGTATGTTTAAAGTCATGTTTACCCTTATTTGACTTTGAATTTGTGTTATGGATGTAATATTTCTTTTGTTTACCATATGTGGTACTTTTTGACTTTTCTGTTAATAGTACGAGGAGAATATTTTTTTAAACTTATACGGCATGAATGGATTTTTGCAGTTTCATAACACCTTATTTTGATGATGATTACTCTACATGATTTCATGACTATTTTCAACAAATTACTCTTATTTTAAAATTTCATGGCATTTTGTAAAAATAAAATGATTTTGAAGAAGAAAGGATATTTTTATTCAAGAATTCATTTCATGTGTCTTATCAAAACCATTTTCCATATAAGATGTAATTATTTTATATGTGTATGTTCCAAGTATAATGTCTCTATGATTTACATGGATTCAATTTTCTTTTGATAAAATGATATCCATTTTTTAAATGGATTATGTTATGATGGGATGATGTTTTTGAAACCCATTTTATTCTTTCGGTAATGATGAATGATTTATGTTAATGTTGTGGCACACGTAAAAATTATTTCATTATGAGATGGGTGGGACCAATATATCCCTCTAATGCACTGGGTAAATATTTATATCTCATGAGATAGACATTGCTGAAATGGTAAGTTAATCTGGTTCAGTGATACAGGACTGGAACAAAGAGTGAACTCGATTCAGAAAGGGACTTTGTCCACTAAGATGGTCTGGGCAGCAATGCCTTGGCTACTATGGAAATCATAACATGTGATTAATGGTTTCCACAATTACATGTTTTATTCCCATTATATTTTATCATGATTAATGTTTATTTATGTTCTATTCCCTACGTGCTGCCATTTTTATGTCATTGCTCAAGATTTTGATATTTAAACATTCTGTTCTTGTTTTTTAAGTTCAAATGTATATGATTTGTTTTATTTTCTCCATGATTACCCTTTCTGAGAATTTGAGCTCACTATATTATATGTTTTCTTTTCCCCAATATATAAATAAAGTTTTTAGGTTAAAAAAATTGAAGATACTTATGAGATATGTTGAAGATTATGTTCCGGGTTTCCAAATACAGTAATCTATTATGGTCCTTTGGTGTCTGTTTTTTTTATGTATTAATTATTATGAAATTGTAATCTAATGTCCATGTGTGTCAGGATTTGGGTCTTTACAGTTGGTATCATAGGAAAGGTTTAGTTAACCTTTGGAAACTAGGATGCTATAACATTAGTGAAATCCCTAGAGATATTTCTAAGGTATATGTAAGGATGTATCTAGGTTTAAGTATAAGTATAGGTTACAGTCCTAGAATTATGATAACGATCATGAGTAACCTAGGATTAAACCAATGATTTTAGAGATTGAATGTACACCCATTGATTATGATGTTTTCCTAGAATGATTTTCTCCTCTCACACTATTCTTTTTGGGTTTTAGAAAATGGATGGAAATCAGAAGATTCATGTTAATGGAGAATATGATGGACAATGGAATGTTATTATTCATGATCAAGCAAATGAAATGGGATTTAGAAGAAGAAACATCATTATTATGACTTATCCCAAATCACATAATATGATCAATAATCTAAACTTTGGTAAGTTTCCGGACTCAGTTAATAAGTGAACGAAGGAGTTTCATGATGATCATAGAGGAAAGAAATTTCAATTTTCCTCATGTGAATCATGTGGGAAGGGAAATAAAAGAGAGTGTTTCAAAAGAACTGGAAGATGATTTGGGTGAGGAAAAGAAGGACACAAGACCAGTAATTGAAAAGGAAAAGTGTCAGGTAACACCATGGACAAGGATAATGGTATTGCTAAGACATCAAGAATGGTTAATTGTTTTAAATGTAGAATGTACGGGTATTATTCAAACCAATGCCCTAAGGGAAAGTCTCATGAAGAGAATCAGCAAGGTCGTATGGGTAGTATTTATGTTGATGATGACTAAGAGACTACAAATGATATGTGATATGAAAGAATTGTTGAAGCTCGGTCAATGGTTTAAGAAGGTAGTGGAATGATTTAGTTTTATCAAGTGTTATGTTGTATAGGTAATGGTATTATGGAATAAAGACACATCTAAGGATTTTTACACTATAGTTTTTTCTAAAGTATTTGAAATTATACGTTGAATGGTACCGGTAACCATGAAAGGTTATTCATATATTTTTGGAAAGTATATTATATGGGAATAATGAATTGATAAGGAGAAAATAATATGTTTGATAGTATTCATGAGCTCATGATTGATATAAGAACTAAGTGATATCATGGTTTGATTATATAGAATTTTTGGGAATTTGGTAGGTGGATAGTGTTAATTTTTAACTGCATTTATGTTTTCACTAAGGTTCAATGGGTATTCATTTTTCCAGAGAATATGTGATTAAGATATTCACATGTTTGGAATGTGACCAACAAGATATATCATATGATATATGGAGGATAAATGATGGTATTCACATGCTCGGTAGATGACATTTCCAGTAATTGTTTTTTTATACTATGAGAATGGTTATAAGTATTTTGGATAATCCTAACGATTGAAATTAATTATGTTATGCATAAGATAGTATTGATTGAGTCTATAAATTTTTTCTATATTATTGCAGGAATGTTTTAATAATGTAGTTTTAGAAAAAGGGACAACCTGTAGGGCGGGCGACAACCCGTTGCGTCGGACAAGGTTGCGGGAATCGAAACCACAACCGAAGTGCGACAGCCCTTTATCACATACCATTGGCCTACAAGAATTCCCTAGTTAGTATAAATTACTTTCAATTTATTATTTGGTATGATATATGAAGTTTATGTCCATTTTAGGAACCATATACGATTAATCTCACCATAGATGGACTTATGTATATTTAATAAATTTTTCTAGCCTTTTATTTGAGATAGATAGAATGACCCACCGTTCTATCATATGATCTGCTAACGCTTCATGAATGAAAAATTCAACTTCATTTATTTAAGAGATGAAGTGGAAATTGTTCAAGGGATGAACAATGGTGAGAATGTACCCAAATCAAGTAAGTATTTCTTTTAATTCAAAAAATCTTCAACTTTAGGGAAATGATCTTGAAAACAAAAAATATATATTTTCCTAGTGTCCTTATATCTGATGAATCATATGGTACCTTAGATCATCAAAAATTTGTGGCTTTGTGATTGTTTTCTTTTTCATAGACATGTTCTCTAGCACTCTCCATCAGAACTCGATGGTTTTATTTCTCTTCCATATCCATATTTTCTCATATGTTATCATATGTGGAAACCCAATGATTAGTTAATTCGGGTAACCATTACGTTTCATAATTTTGTTTATGAAGATCAGATTTGGTATTCCTTTTTACTATGTGGGTTTCTATTAAAGAAACTTTCAAGTAGTAAAACATTTATAACCTCAACGAATTTCTAGGGCGTAATTCTTTTTAAGGGGGTAGAATGTAACACCCCGAGATTTTATGTAAAATATTCTTTTAACTTCCCTGATGTCTTGTGTTGTACGTTACACCAAAATTAGATTGTGTAGTACGCAACACCGTATTAGCTTATATTATACTCAAACACTATTCTTGGCTTACGTTACAGGCAATCGCGACCTTCCTCGATAGCGTGTGTAGTACGCAATACCGGGTTTCACTAAACGAGATATTATTATAATATTATTATGAACTAGCCATTATGAATAGTAATACCAAATATTTGAAATTTTATAAATTTAATCTTTCAAAATGGACTTCTTTTTTGGATTAGGAATATCGAAATTAGCCTTAGGTGAATTTTTGGTATTTTTCTGAAAACATTCAAATTCTGATGAATAGTGAAAACACTAGGTTACTATTTAAAAACCGACTTTTTATTTAAATAATTATTTATTTTATTTAACATTATTTTAGGTCAAAATTGATACATAAAACCTATATAAGTTCAATGTAATTAATTGGAGTGATTTTATAATATTTTTAGATATATAAAAATTTTATTGAACTTTTCACCGTCTTTTACCAACCCTCCTAGGAGAATTTGAAAATTGACATAATACTAAATTGTATTGCTTCTATGAGTGGAATTTTGAAAATACGGGAGACATGGTTAATATCAGGGAGTAAAATGTCATTCAATAAGATAAAAATAATTTTTATTGAATAGAATCTTTTTACTTTTATTTACCACGGTTAAACGTAAATAGGGTAATTAAGGATAAAAATGATATTATTATTACCCTAACACATGTCCTAATTCTATTGGATAAGGTTAATTCGATCAAAAACAACCTTAGGATTAAAATATGACCAATTAGGTCCATTTGGATTAGATTAGGACATTATTTATTATTTTATTTAAAGAAGAGTTAAAAGAGTGAAAAACAATGTTTAATAAATAAAAAAATTTTAATATAGGGTTATACATAAGATAAATTTGACTATAAATATTCATTAGAAATAAAAAATGATTTAATACATGATGGGGTTTTATTTATAATTTTAAGACCATAAATCATTTAATTTATTTGTGACACAATGAGGATGCAACAATTACCTTATTAATGAAATATTAACATAATTGATGTTATAAATACCCAAATAAATGTTATTTGAGACTTTTTTATGAATTAAACTTATTTTATAGGTTATAATGAAATATTAGTGTTTATTTAATTATCTTTTTTCTAACTAATCATGCTCTTATATGTTTTACAAAAATCAATTACCAAATACTGTCAAAATTGACATAAAATAGTTTTTAAAACAAATATTATATTATTAATTGTTTTTATGTTCCTAAAAATCAATGGTTAGGCCATATGACTTAGATAAGGTTATATATATTAATAATTAACCACTTGGTGTTCTTTTGGCTTGTTATAGTATGTTTATTAACCATATAGTGTAAGAAAACCATAAGACAATATAAAAGTTAAATTATTTAACTTAGAGTTAAATCTAAATGATAAGGTTAAAATAGTAACCTAAAATTTTCTAAAACCTAGTGGTTGAGATTATTTTGACCCATACCCACATTATATTCGGAATAAATCAATTTGGAGCTATTATAAACTGAATATGAATTTATTATAAAATAATAATTTAAGTTTTCCCTAAGGTGCCCCTCTCCTCCCTTATAAAAGGGCACCTCCTCCCTCTTCACTTTACACTATTTTGAGCTTTCAATAAAGGCCAAACCCGGACCGTTTCCCTTATAAACATCCCTAGAAACATTATAGAGGTTATGGTATCCTCAAAAGACCAACTCTAGTGTCTTAAGAGGTAGTTTAAAAGAGGTGCATCGAAGAAGAGGTAATATCTTCTACCGATTCTTTCAAGTTTTCATTCTATTTCAACTTCATATTCTTTAGTTGTTTCATTATAAAGTAATAAATCTTGTATCTGAAATATAATTATATGTTTTTATAAATATGAAACAACCCCATTTCACCTTCTATCCATCCTATGGAAAACAAAATCACCACGCGTGCATACGTACGGAATACCGTCTCCACGCCGTGCTGTAATCTGTTTTTCCACGACCACCTTTCTTGGATGTGTATAATGGTATAACGAATAACTATATATATTTATAATAACATAATAATTATTCTGAGATATTATATTATCCACTCCAAATAAATTCAATAATTATGGGAACGATATCATCGCTCGTGCGTACGTACGGATTACCGTCTTCACGACTTGATGAGATTCATTCTCCATGTTAACCACTCAAGAATGATTATAAAGTATATATAATGGAGAATAATGAAATATATTACATGATAAATATACTGGATATATGTATATATATATATTTCATCTACTTACTTCTATTCTTGTCAATAAGGAAAGGAAAACAACGTTCATGCGTACGTACGACCTACCGTCTCAATGAATGGTGTATTTCATTTCATTTATCTATCTATTATATATATTTATACAGAATATATATGATATATAAATCATTATTTATATTCTGGATGTAATTAAATCATGATATACATAATAATAATATCAATAACAACAATTCCAAACACGTACGATAAAAAACGATTTTACCCAAAATGCTGCTTTAACATGGAATTACCAAAAAAACGGGTAATATAAATTAATAAGTGAACCATATATGATATCATAACAATGAATATGATTCGGTAATAATTCAATGACATTATTTTAATCATTATATATTAGTTTCAGACATGTACGAAGCATATCGAACCTAAGGTAATGGATAATTTTTCAATCTCATTTTTATCTAAGATTGCTTATACGTAAGAATTTACTGGGGTTATATTTTTCATACTTGTCCATAAAATGTTTTTCATAAATTGTTTAATATTATTCCATGTATGTTTAAAGTCATGTTTACCCATCTTTGACTGTTACTTTCTGTTATGGATGTAATCTTTCTTTTGTTTACCATACGTGCTACTTTTTGACTTTTCCGTTAAAAGTACGAGGAAAATGTTTTTTTTGAAATTATACGGAATGAACCGATTTTTATAGTTTCATAACACCTTATTTTCATGAATCCTAGTCTAAAATATTTCATGAATATTTTCAACAAAATCCTTTTCTTTTAAAAACGCATGTCATTTTGTAAAATGAAAATGATTTTAAAGAAGAAAGGATATTTTCCTCAAGAATTCATTTCAAGTGTTTTATCAAAAACATTTTCCATATAAGATGGAATTATTTCATAAGTGTATGTTTCAAGTATAATGTCTCTATTATTTACATGGTTTCAATTTTCTTATGATTAAATGATATCCATTTTTTATATGGATTATGTTATGATGGGATGATGTTTTTGAAACACATTTTATTCTTTGGGTAATGATGAATTATTTATGTTTATGTTGTGGCACACATAAGAATGATTTCATTATGAGATGGGTGAGACCTATATCTCCCACTAATGCATTTGGTAAAGATTTATATCTCATGATATAGACATGGTTGGATCTATAAGTTAATCTGGTTCAGTGATACAGGACTGGAACGAGGAGTGGACTCGATTCAGAAAGGGACTTTTTCCACTAATATGGTCTTGGTAGCAATGCCTTAGCTGATACAGAAATCATAACATTTGCTTAATGGTTTCCAAAATTACATGTTTTATTCCCATGCTATTTTATCATGATTAATGTTTATTTATGATCTATGCCCTACGTACTGCCATGTTTTATGTCATTGCTCAAGATTTTGATGTTTAAACATTATGTTCATGTTTTTTAAGTTCAAATGTATATTATTTGTTTTATTTTCTCCATCCATACCCTTACTGAGCATTTGAGCTCTCCATTTATATGTTTTCTTTTCCCTGGGATATAAAGAAAGGTTTTAGGTTAAAAAAAGGGAAGATCTTTATGGGAGATGTTGAAGATATTTCACCAAGATTAGTAGATTATGTTCCGAGTTTCCAAAGACACTAAACTATTATGGTACTTTGGTGTCTGTTTTTTGGTTATGTATTAAGTATTACACAAAAGTAATGTAACGTCCATGTGCACCAGGCTTTGGGTATTTACACCACCCATCAAACTTAATGGTATTCACCTGTGTTAAAATAAGTAATACATAATGGATGTATCATTCTAAAGACCCTCCCATATCATGATCTACCAACATGGCATGTATCCTAACCATTGAGGGGTTTTATAAATAACCACTCGAATGTGACAAAAAAGAGTTACTGTTGGGTGCCTTCTTGGTTGGCGCAACGTGTAATGCCTCCTCAAATTGTGCCCACATGGTTTCTCATTTAATGTAGTTTATAATGTGGGCCAACACCGTGTGAATTAATTCACGCGGTGAAACTCATTGAACGCGGTGAAATTATTTGCGAATGATTTTTTCCCTATATAAAGATGCAGAGGTAAGGCATTTCAACTTCACCGGCACCAACAACACAGAGAGAAAATCCCATTTGGTGATCTCCTTTCTTTTATGATCATCTTTTTTGCTCCCCGCCTTTTGATCCTTTATTTTATTCTTGAGTATTACTTTTGAGATCCCTTCCATTTTGGGGAGTATCTATTTTGTATCTCTTGATTTTATTGGATCCCTCTTTCTAGACTAAGTCTCGTGGTTCTTCCCTTTCAGGTTTTCAACGTAAAAAGTTATGGTGTCAACTTTATTTTTTGCACATTTAATTTTTTTTGTGCATCCGCTTCTTTTTGGGGGGAAGATTTAATTTCTATTGTGTGTTTTCTTTTCTATTTATTGTGTGTTTGTTGTTTTCCAGTCTTTCACAACATCTTGTATTAGAGGTTTTGGTTTTTTTCATATTTATTATGGAGGACAATTACAGTTGGTTGATTTTGTTGAATGGTACCAACTACCATATGTGGCGACTCAAAATGAAGGATCTGATTTTGGTCAAGTGAATGCATCTTCCAGTGTTTAGTACCCAGAATCTAGAGAGGATGTCAGAAGAAGAACGAGCGTTCGAGCTGGAGATGGTTTGTGGATTCATTTTCCAATGGGTCGAATACAACATGATGAACCACATTGTCAACATCTATCATGCAAGAAAATTATGGGAGAATCTTCCGACAACCTACGCTTCCAAGACGAGAAACAAAAAACTATTTCATTGAAAAAAAATCCTGAACATGAGGTACAAAGAAAGTACGTCTATTTCGGATTATTTAAGTAAATAAAATGGATGATTTGATCAGTTTCTTTACATGGGTATCAATTTTTAAGATGACTTTTTAGCTCTTTTTCTGCTTTACGCGTTAACTGATTGATGGGAGAATTTATGTGTCACTGTAACCATTTATACTCCTAATGGTGTCGTGACATTTTGTTTTGTCATGTCTGCTAATTTAAATGAAGAAGTCAGGAGACGTACTCAGGAGAAATCTTCTTCAAAGAATTAAGTCACAGAGAACAAGTGGAGAATCCAGGACCGGGGGTAGAGCAGTCGAGGTAAGAGTAGAGGAAAAAGCAAATCAAGACTGAAGTGGAGAGATTTCAAATTTCAACATTGTGGTAAGAAGGGTCATGTTAATAAATTTTTTTATCAGCAGAAAATAGATAACATATTGAAGGAAAATGCACATAAGAAAAATTGTGATGGATATGATCATGTCACCACTACTACATGGGGTGATCTTGTTATTGTTTATGACTCCATTAACATTGCTTCTGATGTTTCTTATGGGTTTGATGACAGTGGTGTCTGTATTCATGTGACATTGAAGAAGGAGTTCTTTACATCTTACATACAAGGTAATTTTGGGATTTTGAAGATGTGAAATGATGGTCATGCTGATGTTGTAGGCATCAAGACTGTTTGTTTATAGACCAGTACATGATGTAAGGTGATTTTGAAGAATGTTCGACATGCACCTGAGGTTCGTTTGAATCTTATTTCTACCAACATTCTTGAATATAAAGGGATTATCAGTACTTTTTGAGATTTATAATGGATGGATTCAAATGTATCTTTTATTGTTTCTTGAGGGAAGAAACAATCAGGTTTGTACTGGACTAGAGGTAATATATCATGTCATACTTCTTGTGCTGTTGAGTGTAGTGTTTCATCCATGTTGTGGAATAAGAGGCTTAGTCACATCAGTGAGAAAGGGCTTGGTTGTTTGGAAAAGATAAATCTTATTCCGGATTTTATGAGTGTGAAATTGGACACCTGTGATCATTGCATGGCTGGGAAATAGAGCATATATTGTTTCAGCAGTTATCCTCCACACAAGAAGTCACAGGTACATGAATTGGTACATTCTGACATTTGTGGTCCATTTAAATTTATTACCTTTAGAGGTGGTCTTTATTTTGTTACATTTATTGATGAATAATCCCAAAAGCTCTGGGTTTATGTTTTGAATTCCACATGTCAGGTGCTCAGTGTTTTTAAGAAATTTCATGTTTCTGCTGAGATTGCTTTCGGGAAAGAAATTGAAAGGTATTAGCACTAACAATGAAGGAGAGTATTGTAGTCCTTTTGATCAGTATTGCAGGTAGGAAGTTATTCGAAATAAGAAGACACCGCCCCAGACAACTCAGCTGAATGGTGTAGCTGATAGGACGAAATAGACATTGCTGGAAATTGTTCATTGTTTGATTTCAGAAGAAATGTTACCGAGAAATTTTTAGGGTGACTGATTACTTAATGATGCTTATATTATCAATTTATCACATGTGGTTTCTTTACAGACAGACACTCCCAACAAATTTTGTTATGGAAAAGAGATCAGGTATGATAACTTGTGTGTTTTTGGTTGCAAGGCTTTTCTTCATGTGCCTAGAGATGAGAGATCCAAGATGGTTGGTAAGACACACCAGTGTATTGTTGTTGGTTATGGAAACATTGAGTTTGAGTACAAGTTCTATGATCCGGTTTTGAAGAAACTTTTCAGAAGCCACGATGCATTGTTTAAGGAGGATCAGACTATTGCATACATTGATAAGGGAGAGAAAGATGACTCTCAAACATCTGATAGTTTGGTTAGTCTTGATCCAGGTTAGGATATGAATATACCACATATTGTTGATTCTGATGATCACATTGATGTACATAATGATTCACAAGGTGAACATGTTGGAGTTTAGGTTTCCGATGCACCTTTTGTTTCTGAGGATCCGTTTACAGGGGTTATTAATGAACCCACCATTCCACTCTGTAGGTCATATCAGTATTGAAAAACTTCTACTTGATATTCACCTGATGAGTATGTGATATTCCCTAAAGGGGGAGAACCAGAATTGTTTTATGAGGCAATGGCGAGTGAACAGAGAGATATATGGGTTGCAGAAATGGATGACAAGATGACATCGTTGCACGACAACGACACTGTTGAGCTGGTGAAGTTATCAACATAGAATATATCCTTCCAAAATCAATGAATTTATCATATTAAAAAAATAAAGAATTCAGTTTTCTTCAATGATACAATGAAAAGTTAGTTGTCAAATTCTTCCGTCAGAAGAAAGGTATTGATTTTGATAATATTTTCTCACCTATTTTCAAAAATGTCTTCCATTCGGGATATTCTTGGTTTAACTATTAGTTTGGATCTATAGATTGAGCTTATGGAGGTGAAGATAGCTTTCCTCCATGAATATTTAAAAGAGGAGATTTATATAGAGAAACCAGAGGGTTTTTTTGACAAAGGAAAAGAATATCACGTCTCCAGGTTGAAGATGAGTTTGTATGGTTTGAAGCAAGATCCAAGGAAGTGGTATAAGAACATTGAATCTGTCATTTCTCATCAGGGTTTCAGGAATACATCTTATGTTCATTGTTCTTTTGTTCAAAGATTTACAGATGATGATTTTATTATACTATTGTGTTATGTTGATGATATTCTCATTGTTGGCCACGAAACTTCTAGAATTGACAGATTGATGAAGTACCTTTGTTAGTCTTTTGAGATGAAAGACTTGGGGCTAGCACGATATATTCTTGGCATGACGATCTTCCATGACCGTAAGGCCAGGAAATTGTTGTTATCTCAGGAGAGATACATTGAGAAGTTTCCTCATAGATTTTCTATGGATAGTGCTAAAGTGGTTAGTACTCCTCTTGATTTACATTTTAAGCACAACACCAGTCATTCACCTTCTATTGATGAAGTGATAGAGGAGATCCACCACATAACTTATTCATCTGTTGTTGGTTGTTTGATGCATGAAATGTTATATAATAGACTTGATATAGATCATGCCGTTGGTGTGTTCATTTGTTTTCTTTCAAATACAGGTAGATATAATTGGAGAGCAGTGAAGTACATTTTTATTTATCTTCATGGTACATAGGATCTATGATTGTGTTTTGGCAAGGAAGAACCTATGCTTTGAGGCTTTACTGACTTAGATATTGCCGGAGATATCTTCTCGATGAATTATACTTCATGCTATTTGATCACTTTTCCAGGGGAGTTGTATTTGGAAGTCTAGATTGTGGAGATGTGTTGCTTTATCAAACATAGAGTCAGAGTTTACTGCAGCTATTGAGGCACACAAAGAATTGTTTTGGATGAAAACGTTTATTCAAAAGATCAATTAAAACCAGGACATGTATGTTATATTTTGTGATTGTCAAAGTTCTATATTTTTTGGAAAGAATTCTACGTTTCATGGCATTTTGAAACTTATCAATGTTCGATATCATTTGATTTGCAACATCATTTATTCGAGACAGTTAGAGATTTAAAATATCCACAATGATAAAAATGGGTTAGAAATGTTGACCAAGAGTTTACCCAAAGGAATATTTGAGGATTGTCGTCTGATTTCCGGGTTAGAAGTGATCCCCACTTGAGTCCGAGGGGGAGCTCATTGGGCGCCTTCTTGGTTGGCGCACCGTGTAACACCTCCTCAAATGGTACCCACACGACTTCTCTTTTAATGGGTTTTTTAATGTGGGCCAAGACCCCGTGAATTAATTCACACAGTGACACTCTTTTGATGTGGAAGAATTATTTGATGCTAATTATTTTTCCTATATAAGGAGGTAGAGTCAAGTCATTTCAACCTCACAGGCACCAACAACACCGAGAGAAAATCCCATTTGGTGATCACCTAACTTAGACGATCATATTTCTTTCTCTCCACTTTTTGATCCACACATTTATTCTTGAGTATTACTTTTGAGATCCCTTTCATTTTGGGGAGTCTCTACCATGTACCTCTTGATTTTAGTGGATCCCACTGTCTAGAATAGTTTACGTGGTTTTTCCCTTTCAGGTTTTCCATGTAAAAATTTTCGGTGTCAACTTTATTTTCTGCACATTTAATTTAGTTGTTGCGCATCTGCTTCTTATTTGGGGGGGAATGACCTAATTTCCACTACGCGATCACTTTTCTATTGTTTGAATGTTCATTTCATTCTCGTCATTTAGAAAACTTACAAATTTTCAACATATAAATATTATTCACAAAATAACCATGCCAATCCATTTTCTAGAACCAAACACATCCTTGGAACCCCATTAATCATTACAGACCACCAATTTCACAAACCAATACAAATTTTTTTTATGAAAACAATATTTTTCAATAAAACAAACCAACATACATTTTTCACACACACTAGAACCTCTTTTAATACAAAACACACAAAAACCCTTTTTCAAAAATATTCTATCCGCCTAAAAAATACAATAAATCATTTAAAATATTTATAAAATCAATAAATGAAACACCATATGGTTTTACACCAAAAAATACTCCCAAAATCCATTCATAAAATCCATATGCACATCAAAACTATCTCAAATCATGATTTATAGTATCTACTGAATTTATTAATTTATTTAAAAATGTTATAAAATATTTGTAAAAACAAAAGATCTTTTCATACAAAATTTACCCATTTACAATACATTTGGACCACAAATATTTCTGATAACCACATTCTCACCACACAAATAAATCACATATCATGCAAAAAAACCAAGAAAGAATCAAAATTTTATAAAATAATTTTTATGCAAGGAATCACCGTTTTTGATATCACATATAAATTTTCAGATATCAAATCTTGATTCCAAAAATTTAAAACCACATGAAGATTCCAACTGAGCAATTTAGAATATACACGATGTGCATAATTTCAACAAATTCACCACATGTATTAAAAATAATAAAATCAAAAACACTATTTCCATGAAAAAAAATTATTCTAAATTTCATATTTGACTAATTATCTAACAAGGACGTGAAAAAAATAGAAATCAATGTAATCTGAAATTTAAAGGATATGTACAATGGGGTCATACCTCAAATGATGAAGAATATAGGGTAACCAATGCAAGAACATGATTGCACCTCAACCGAACCAATGAGAGACAAGATTCAATATCAAGGAACCCTAATAGGTCAAAAACAAAAGAAATCAAGTATCCATAACCAATAAAATTGGACATGATGGCCACTTGGGTTACGATGAAGAAGAAAGTGAGATGAAATAAATGGAGGAGAATGAGAGGGCATTGGAGGGGAAATGCAGGTCGGAGTGGGTTGTGTCACCAATGTTTTGACTGGCAGAGAGGTGGTGGCCTCATATGGTGGTCTACTCAGATTGGAATGTGTGCCGGTGAGGGGTCATACTAAAGAGGGGGGTACGCCAGAGAGGGGTTGCACTGGTGTGGGGAATGCACCGATAAGGGGTTGCGCCGGAGATGGAGGGTTCACCGGAGATGGAGGGTTCACCAGAGGTGGAGGTCATCAGAGTAGAGGGTGCACGCCAGGGATGTCACACTGTATAGGTGAGGGAGGGGGAGTTTGTCGTGATGAATGTGGAGGGAATGGGATACATTGAAAAAATAAAAATCAAAAATAAAACCAATGAAAAGAACATATAAAAAATAATAAATATTATAAAAATAATACTAAAAACATAATAATAATAATATAAAATAATTATAATATTAATTATAACACCAATTAATAACCTTCAGAATAATGATAATAATATTAATAAAATGTTAACAAAAAATGATATAATTAATTTTATTAATAATAATAACAAATCCAATTATAATAATACTTTTATTATTATCCACAATAATAATATTATTATTATTACAGTTAAAAAAATCATTCGTTTTATGTAAATTTTCTAATATCATTTTATTTTATTTTATTTTATTTATTTGGATACTGGGCATCTCTACTATCCGTTCATAGATCAAGTGACCAATTGTGAACAGTGTGGTGGCTCCATTCCAGAATCATCCAAACAAGTACCTGGTCCTACCGCACGGTGTCTACTAACCATGTAGTGCCACCACACTAGCCTAGCACCCCCCATTTAAAATTTTTTATTTATTTTATGTTAATTTGTTTAACTCATATCATTTTATTTTATTTTATTTATTTTGATAATAGTAATATGCATAGTCTTGTCATAGCTAAAGCGGCCATGTGTGAATAGTGTAGAGGCTTCTATCCATTCCAGAAGCAGCCACACAAGTACCCATTCTGACCTCACAGTTTTTACTAACCATGTGGTTCCAACTCTCCAGCCTTGAACCCACCATATAATCCCAAAATATAAACCCATCACAATTGGTTCTCGATAAAACATCCGAGAACCCGACCTAAGCAGAAACCTTGGAAAAATTAAAACCTGGGTGTGACAACTCTCCCAACCATAACACTATCTTCCCCTGGAAATCCATAACATCTTCAAACCCCAAAATATAAACTGATACACCTTTATAGTTCAGGGAGATTCCCAAAAAATGAAAAATGATGAGATCAAAAAAACACAGAGAATGAAAGAAAGGCTAAGAAGATAAAATCGGGAGGCCGAATGGGACTGCCCGCTAAGTGGAACATGCCCCCAAAATCATAAAAAAACTAAATATGACCAATCAAAAAAGGCACAAACCTATCATGTTGCTAAAACCATCATTATAACCGGTACGCCTTAATCTTCATAAAATGGAACTCAATTTCTCACCATAAAAAAATAATTGAAACCACATATAATGAAAACCACCATAAGAATATTTCAACAAAACATCTTGGAGAACACACAACATAGTATTTACACAATGAAGAACATAGAATTAGGATGTTAAGCACAAGACCACCCACCACCAAATTGATACTTTGAATGAAACTATGATACTGACATGGGGTGATCTGATTGGACTCCCCGCCAAAATTTTTTTTGTAACACCATATTCAATGAGTCTCGTGATGGGTATCCACACCATAAGATCCATCAGAATTAAACGAACTTGAAAACCATACTTGTACTGACAAAAAAACCCCACAAAAATGGGAGGTGAGGGGATGTCCCATCTAACGGGGCATAAAATCCATAACCGACAACATACAAACAACTTCACAACCCAAGAAGAACACAGAACATACTGCACTAAGGATTGAAGTTAAACCATGGTCATGTTACACCACTAGGGTCCACCTGACTACACACCAACATCACTCTGAGACCTATGTAATCATATTTGATGTTAATAATGATTAATACATTTCTTGTCATATTTTCACATCTATGGCTTAGTGTTATAACAAAAAATAATTTTCCATGTTCAATAATTATAATTCCTCTTGATAATCACATTACTGAATTCATACAAATAAATGTTGCATGGGTCCCCTCCTAGAAAGTGGTCATGTTTCACCCTTTTTTAATTTTCTCATTGTATTTAACAAAAAAATTGAAATTTTAATAAATAAAGGATCATGTGTTTATATAATAAAAAAATTTATTATATTTTATGTAAACTTTTTAAATGAATATAATATTTATTGTTTACCTAGATTTTTTGTAAAAATAATAATAATGCATATAAAAATGTTACCATATTTCATGTAAAAAATAATTATAGTATTTCATGATGCATTATAAGAACAATGGTTCAGTGTTAATATGGAAATAATAATTTTTCGTGTGGATTAATTATAATATCGGATTATAGTTTAATTAGTTAATTTTTTTAAAAAAATTAAATATAAATATATGTTATGTTAATCATTTAACGTTCATTCAGATATTTAGAAAGAATATATGAGTACTATTTGTTGCAATCACGCCAACATTAATGAAACTGATCACATTAGAAAACAATAAAGATAGGCATGGTTGGGTGAGAGTTTTACTAGGATGGGTTCCCTCTTAGGGCGTACATGTGTTGCATCCTTTATGGTGTTCATTTAAAAATTCATACTAGTATGAAAACGATTAATATGATATTATATATAAATATTTTTACTAAATATAATAATTCGTTATTACATAGAATTTTAGAAGTAATAATAATATTTTATGTTATAATGTAACAATATTTCATCTTAATAATTATTAAAATATTGCATGTTAAAATTTAAAAACTACGGTTTATTTTTATAAATAAACAAATTTTAAAGTTCCATAATTATAATTTTTCAAGATAGTCACATTATTGAATTTATTAATAATGAATGTTGCATGGGTGATATCTTGGTAAGTGCATTTTTTTCTCTAATTTTCTCTTTGTAGTTTCCAAAAAAATACATTTTAAATAACAATGGGTCGCTTGTTAGTATATAAATGATAATTATGATATTTTACGCACACATTTCAATTGAATATAATATTTCATGTTTATATAGATTTTTCTAATAATTATAACATTTGATTTTATAATGTTACCATTTTTTATGTTCAAAATAATAATAATAATTTTCGACATATTGTAACAATAAAACTTTTGAGTTGTAATTGAAATAATAATTTTTCATTTTGAACAATTATAATATTTGATGATAGTTTTATCAGTTAAAGGTATTTCTTATTGTAATTAAATTTCTATATATAGAATCTGAATTATTTATTGTTTTTTCAAATATTAAAAAAGAATGTATTTGTACTATTGGGTTTAATCACACCAGCATTAATGCACAATATCCTATTAGAACTCTGTAGTTAAGAATGCTTTGGTGAGAATAGTACTAGGAAGGGTGGCCTCTTTTGAATTATTTGTGTTGCACCATTTTTTAGTGTACATTTAAAATTATGTTCCAGTATAATAATGATTATGAATATATTTTACCTAAACATTTTTACTGAATATAACATTTAAGGATTACATATAAATTTTTCAATAATAATTAAATTTCTTGTTATAATGTAACAATATTTCATGTAGAAATGAATAAAATATTTCATGTAATATTGTAACAACTATGGTTTAAAGTCCAAAAAAAATCAATTTCAATAATTATAATTTTTCATTATAATCACATTATCGAATTTCAAAATAATTAATATTGAATGGATGAGCACCTAGAATGTTCTCGTGTTTCACCATATATGTTTTTTTCATTGTATCATCCAAAAAATACATTTTCAATAATAAAGGACCACATGTCAGTATAAAAATAATAATTATGATATTGTACATAAACATTCTAAATTAATATAATATTTCAGGATCACGTAGATTTTTTTACTAAATATAATATATCATGACAAAATGTTACCATATTTCATGTTAATAAAAAATATATTTTTCATAACGTATTTTTATAACTATGGATTAGCGTTATAATAGAAATAATAATTTTTCATTTTGAATAATTGTAATATTTTATGTGAGATTAATTAGTAACTGTTATTTTTTGCATAAATTAATTAGAAATATATAGTTTGAGAATCATTGAGAGTTCTTTTAAATATTTTAAATGAATTTCTCGGTACTGTTGGATGTGATCATAGTAGAATTAATGAACTGGATCCAATTATAACTCTTCAGTTAATCATTCTTGGGTTAGAGTAGTACTTGGACAGGTGACCACCAATATAGAACTCAGGTTGCACCTTTTTTTGCATATATTTCTAATTTCATTTGAGTATAACAATGATTATGATGATATTGTACGTAATTTTTTTACTAAATATAAAATTTCTTCCTTACATTTCCTTTTATTAGTAATTATAATATTTCATTTTATAATTTAAAAATATTTCATTTTAAAAATGATTAATATATTACGTGTAATATTGTAACAACTATAGTTTAGTGTTATAACAAAAAAAATATACATTTCATGTTCAATAATTATAAGTTTTCAAGATAATAGCTATATAAAATTTCAGAATTATGAATGTTACATGTGTGAATATGTTATTTCATTTTTACATTGAATTTTTGTAATAATTATAATATGACATTTAATAATGTTACCATATTTCTTGTTAACAATTACCATACTATTTCATGACATATTGTATCAACTATAACATTCAGTTATAATATAAATAATAATTTTTCATGTTGAATAATTATAATATTTGAACATTATTTCATCACATAATGTTATTATTTTTACATCAATTACATATCAATATATTGTATGAGAATCAATGGTAGTTCATTAATATATTTTAATAGAATATTTTTTTAGTATTGGGTGTGATCACACCATAATTAATGCAGTAGATCACATTAGAACTTTATAGTTAAGAATTCATGGGAGAGAGTAGAACATGGAGGTGTGGCCTCTAGGGAAGTTCTCTTGTTGCATCATTTATTGTGTACATTTCAATTTTTTATATACATTTAAAATATTATTCATATATAGTAACAATTATATTGATATTTTCCATACTATTATTTACTGAATATAATATTTCCTAATTACATATCATTTTATTAATAATTATAATATTTCATGTTAAAAAGTAAAAATATTTCATGTTAACAATGATTAAAATATTTCATGTTATACTGTAAAAACTGTGGTTTTATGTTGTAAGAGGATTATTTCCATTTCATGTTGAATAATGTTTTTTTGAGATAAACATATTATCAAATTATGTAATAATGAATGGTGTATTACTGACCTACTGGGAAGGGATCCTGTTTCACCCTTTTCTATTTTTCTCATCGTATTTTCCAAAAAAATTATTTATAAAATGAAGGATCACATGTTAGTATAATAATAATTATTATGATATTGTACATAATAATTATAAATGAATATAATTTTTCATATTTAAATACAATTATTGTAATAATTATAATATTTCATTTCATAATGTAACTATAATTAATTTTAAAAATAATTATAATATTTCATGATGTATTTTATGAACTAATATTTAATGTTTAATGCATCTAATAATTTTTAATGTTAATGAATTATTTTATTGGATCATAGTTAGTTAGATAATGTTATTTTTAACTGAAAATAAATTGCAATATATATTATGAGATTAATTTATTATTCTTTAAAATATTTAAAATTAATTTATGTATACAATTGTGTGTGATCACACTATCATAAATTCACAATATCTCCTAAGAACTCAGTATTTAAGCATGCTTTGGTGAGAGTAGTAATAGTATGGGTTACCTCACTTGTGCTATAGCCTTTTTTCTATACATTTCAAATTTAATGTCAATATAATAATGATTACTATGATGTTGTACATAAATTTTTTTGTGAATATATTATTTATTGTTTACATAGAATTTTTGTAATAATTATAATATTATAAGTTTTAATGTTATAATATTTCATGTAATCAATGATTAAAATAATTATTTTGAAATTATAACAACTTTCGTTTTGTGTTATAACAAGAAAAATACATGTTTAATAAATATATGTTTTTGGGATCGTCACATTATACAATTTAATAAAAATGAATGTTTCATGGGTGACCACCCGGGAAATACTCGTGTTTCACCCATTTCCCTTTTTCTCATTGTATTTCCAAAAAAATGTTAAATTTTAAATAAGAAACAGTAGTATATATGTTTAACAATTCTAATTATTATATTTTACGTAAACATCATAAATGAATATATTATTTCAGGTTTACATAGATTTTTTTTATAATTATAAAATTTCATGTCATAAAATTAACATATTTCATGATAACTTTTTTTAATATTTCACGAAATGCATTAACAACTATGGTTTAGTGTTATAATAGTTTTAATAATTTTTTAGGTGGATTTATTATAATATTGGATTATAGATTCATGAGTTAATGTTAGAATTTTTTATATAAATTTAATATAAATATATTTCATTAGAATCATTAATCTTTCATTAAAATATTTAAATACATTGTCTATGTATAGTTTGGTACGATCACACCAACATTATTGCACCAAATCCAATTAGTACTCTACAGTTGAGCATGCTTGGCTAAGAGTAGTATGAGGATGCGTGACCAACTAGGATATACTAATGCAAGACCAATTTTTTGTGTACATTTCAAATTTAATTCTGGGATAATAAAAATTATTATGATATTGTATGTAGTTATTTTTCCAAAATAAAATATTCCCTTGGTATATATATTTTTTGAAATAATTATAATATTTCATGTTAAGATGTAAAAATATTTCAGGTTAACAGTGTTTAAAATATTTCATGTTATAATGTAACAACTACAGTTCAATGTTTTAGAAAAAAATTAATTTTTCAGGTTCAATAATTATAATTTTTCAAGATAATCACATTATCGAATTTTATAAAAATGAATGTGGAATGGGTAACCTCATATGATGTGCTCATGTTCCACCACTTTATTTTTTTAAATTTGCATTTTCTAATTATTTTACATTTTCAATAATAGAGGATAACATGTGACTATAACAACAATAATAATAAAATTTTATTTAAAAATTATAAATGAATATTATATTTCATGTTTACATAGAACATGTGCAATAATTATAATATTTCACGTTATAATGTTACCATATTTATTGTTAGCAATAATAAAAATATCTTTTAATGTATTATAACGACTATTGTTTAGGGTTATAATATAAATAATTATTTTTCTTGTTGATTAATTATAACATTGGATGATTATTTTCTATGATAATGTTATTATTTACAATAATTTAGGAGAAATATATAGTATCAGAATCATTGATAGTTCATTAAAATATTTAAAAAGAATGATTGTGTACTATTTGGTGTGATCACACTAGAATTAATGAACAAGATCACATTTGATCTTTATAGTTAAGCATGTTTATTGGAGAGTATTACAATGATGGGTGACCTATGGTGAAATACTTGTGTTTCCCTTTTTTTGCATTGCACCCTTTTTGGGTTGCACCATTTTTAGTGTACATTTCAAATTTTATGCAAGTATATTATTAATTATTATGATATTGTAGGTATATTTTATTACATAATATAATATTTCCTGATTATATATCTTTTTAGATGTTGCTAAAATATTGTATATTATATTATCATAACTACAGAATATAGTTATAACAAAAAATTAATTTACATGTTAAATAATTATAATTTTTCAACATAATGACATTAACATATTTCATAGTAATGAATGTTGCATTCCTCAGCTCCAAGGAAGAGGTCAAGTTTCACCATTTCTTTATTTATCATTATATTTTCTTAAAATAATAACAATTAAAAAAATGGATCGCATGTCAGTATAACAATAATAATAATGATATTTTATGTAATAATTTGAAAAGAATATAACACTTATTTTTTTCATTTATTTTTGGTAATAATTATAATATTTTATGTCATAATGTTACCATATTTCATGTTAACAATAATTATAATATTTTATGTTGAATTTTAATTACTAGAATTTATGTTATAATGAAAATAATAATTTTTCAGGCCGAATAATTTTAATATTGGAGGATAGTTTCATTAGTTAATGTTATTTTTTTCTGCAATTGAATTGAAATTTATAGTATAATATTCCTTGATTGTTGATTCAAATATTTTAAAAGAATGTATGGTTGATTTTGTGTGTGATTACACCTTTAGTCATGAACCAAATCCCATTAGAACTCTGTTGGAATGAAGTATTTTGTGAGGGTAGTACTATTATTGGTGACCTCCTTGGAAGTAAACATGTTGCACCTTTTTTGTGTACATTTCAAATTTCATTCCAGTATATTAATAATTATTATCATATTGTACATAATTTTTTTACTAAATATTTAATATCTTCATTACATTTCATTTTTTTAGTAATTATAATATATCATGATATAATGTTATAACATTTCATGTTAATAATGATTAAAATATTACATTTTATAATTCAACATCAATATATAAGTGTTCAAAAAATAATAATTTTACATTTTAAATCATTATAATTTTTCAAGATAATAATTCTATTCTATTTCATAATAATGAATTTTTCATGGGTGACCTCCAATGAAGTGCTCATGTTTCACCCTTTTTTTCTTGTTATATTTTCCAAAAACAATTACATAGTACATAACGAATGATTGGATTTCAGTATAATAATAATGATAATGATATACAACATAAAACGATTTAATAAATATAATTTTTCATTTTTACATATAATTTTTTTAATAATTATTATATTTAAATTCATAATTTTAAAAAAGTTCATTTTAGATATAATTATAATAATGTTTTATGTTTTGAAACAACTATAGTTTAGAATTATAATAGAAATTATAATTTTTCCAGTTGAATAATTATAATATTGTGTAATAGTTTCACTAGTTAATGTAAATTTTTAATAGGAACTAAATAGAATATATTGTGTGGGAATCATTTTTAGTTCATTCAAATATTTAAAAAGAATGTCTTTTAGTGGTGGGTGTGATCCCACCATCATTAATTCATCAAATCCCATAGGAACTCTACACTAAAGTGTTCTTAGGCGATTGTTGAACATGGATTTGTTACCTCCTAGAATGTACTCATCTTGCACCCTTTTTTTATATCACACTTTTTTTTATATATTTCAATTTTCATTTGTCATGAACCATCCCCTGAGGCCTATTCCATGACTACCCCAAACTCGCCTTTCAAAGTCCAGGGGCTGGTGACTAGCACCAAACGACATATCTCAAGAAGGGGAAGGCATTTCCTTTGAACCTGGACACACACCCACAAGCCTAACCACAACCCAACACACTAAAATGGTAAACATGTATACACCTAAAACATTGCAGAGTGAATGTACAAGTGAATGTATGTTGTCCAGAATATAAAACAAACAAAGAAAAGAACACAACAATGTACAAATAAAAACTCTAATTGAAATCAGTGGAAAAGCCCACCTGATCATGTGATTTTTGAAGCTACTGGATGATGAAGTTTTATGACCTACCCAACCATTCCTACATGGACCAACCTTATCCTAGGCCACCAAGTCCACTATCGTAGTGTCTCTCAGTCTCATCCCCCAATGAAGCACTATTAAATCTTCGATCGTCTACCCCAGACACAACACATGCGGGGTGATTCCGTGTTGGGGTGAGTTTAACAATACATAGTAGGGATCTCAAGTCCCTTTAATGTATCTTAGTTTTCTATAAAAAAACACCACAAATAAAATACAATAGATTTAATACCACCAAGAAATACCTTAACCACATACCACTAAGTAAAATATGCAGCTCACAGTAGGTATATTCTAGTGTAGTGATAGTAGCATCATCAGTCATATCATCGTACTCCTCAGCTGCTGGAAAACCTCCTCCTCTATCGAGTACATTGGTCCAGCTGGGTCACAAAAATAATCTTTCCACTAACCTTGGACAGTTGTGGTACTTATCCCTGATGAGTATCGTGGGTATGTTGGGTCCCACAGAGCCCCTCATCAGTGTGGGATGTCGGGTCACACAGAGCTATTTCCTACCTTGTTCGAAATGAGTTACTCCTGCTGTCGAAAACTATGGGTCTTCTGGGTCACATAGAGATACTCCCTATCTTGTTAATACCAGTTAACAAAGTGACACTTCTCATTGGTTCATTGTCGATAAGTCATCAGGTCTCATCCAACCGCAGGATTCCGTAAATAGCGTGTTTGGGAGAACCGATACTAATGAAATTTGTCACGCATTTTTGTATATTAAAATCACCGAAATAAATTCCAAAATATCCACCTCACAAAATAGGGTCCCAACGTAGCAAACAGGTTTCCAGCAGACACGTGGTGTGCACGATACGAGCATTTAAGTAACAAGGGGGTCGGTGGTGATATGGCCCGATCCGACCTGGTCAGACTGACCAACCATCCCATACCATGGTGCCACATATGTCAGTTATATTAGATAGATTCTACCAGACCTGGATTGGTTCGGGGTTGGTCTGGTCTAGCCTATCTAGTGGGCAAGGCCAAATAAGCCTCACTAGACCCAACCCGGTAATGCTGAGGGTCCATCCAGATGGGTCGCCCGGTGACCTAGTCTAGTCTAGTCCGACCTAAGGGGAATGGGTATGGACCTATGGTGTGGGTCTAGCCTCCTGGGATATGGGAACGACTCGCTAGCCATAGCCTAGTCTGCTAAGGGAGCAGGCCGGTTGTTCTCTGCCTGACTGGGATGTGGTAATTGTGCCGCGTCCAACTCCAGTTATCTATGAAAACATGGAGCCCCTGTAGCTTGGGTCGATGGACCACGACATGTCCCCAACTAGGTGGCCAAAATCTGGGCCACCCCTCCACTTGACGCTCGAGGCCACGTCTCCGAGCTTCTGCAGCTCGCCAGTGGGCCCTTTCCCTGGACACCTAAGTTGCTCCGGTGGTCCAATCTTCTAGTCCTCTACACAAAATGGTCCCTCAGGTCTCCTCAATCCCTGAACTTGCCCCAAAATAATACTTTCTTCATTTCGAGAATTTGACCAGCATGAAAGCACAAGTAGAGGTGGTCGGCAATGTTTGTGTCGGCCCTGGCCCTCTATGTTAGAGTATTAAATAAAAAAGTAGGTTCCGAGATTTATGTTCAACCATTTCATGAAATATTTGAACTCCAAATTATAAATCCCCATGAAAAGTCACCCTCCCACATAAATGCACAAATTTCAGATCAAATTGTTCGTGGGTTGTTCTGCCATTATTGTTTCTAGAAATGAATTGATAAGATCATCAAAATAAAACAACACGTAGATTAATGTTTGGTGTCACTGCACCGTAGTATCACCATCTTCCACTGAATGGTGATAATGTAATAATCTAATTCGTTGAATGTTTTTTATTATTTTTCTCCAAAATGATGAAAAATAACATTTATTCATACCCCTTTCTTTTAGATGTTAATTCATTTATTGGTGAATCTCAGTGCATTGAGTTCAACTGCCTCCCCATGTTTTTTACCTAAGAATATGTTTAATAGATATAATTTTTTTTTCGAGTGTTTACTAAATGTACCTTGAAAAAGATCCAAATTACATTCTATAATCTCCAAGCTTCGGAATCATGTTCTGTTAGATCACGAAGTCTTAGAATAATTCCATATAATTAAAGAATCGCATAATTTCTGAGACATTACATTCTCCCCACCAAAGGGATTTTCATTCTGAATATCAAAAAAATCTAATCAAACAGATTGGGGTACTGGACATGAATATGAGACTTCTGATCCCATGTGCTCTCATGGAGATTATTTTGATTCCACTAAACTCACACTCGTGAAATCGAACACCAATGTTGGACATACTCCAATTGATCCAATATCCCCACCCAGAACTCTACAAATTTCTCCCCATTTTCAATGTCCAACGAGCCTTATTCAATGACGTGTGATGGATCATGCATGTACCACCTTATTTCTACATGAGGAAATAATCATTCCCCCTATGCATCTATGCGGGAGAGCTAGGAAATATGTCACCTCGCCAACTCACCTTTGGATATGAAATGTTCTCATGAACCTTTGAGGTAACTTTCCACCATGTCCATATCTCAAAAATCCTCTTCAAGATGAGACATGAAGGAATAAAAAATCTCCCTCCTTAATCTCCAAGGGTAACCATCTCCTGCCGACATAAGACTTTTTCCTACGCTCTGTAGTCCTTATCCTCTCCTAGATTATTATCACATTCTAAATGGTAGCCAATACCAACACTGGACCAATGAGTACGGACTCCCTGGGGTTTTCCTAGATATGGGTGATCTACAAGGTCACCCATACAAGGCCTCAAATGGTGCCAGGATGATGGTGGAGTGATTGATATTATTGTATGAAAACTCCACCAGTGGCATGTGGTCCCCCCAACTATGAAAAATGTATTGGAGGAATACAAATAGAATTTCCTCCAAGTTCATTATGGTCTGATCTGCCAGACCATCCATCTCGGGATGAAAAGTAGTTCTCAAGCCTAGTTGACTCCCAAATTCCTCTTGTAATCCCTTCCTTAGCTACTATGTAATTCATGAATCTTTTACTGAGATGATCGTCAGAGGAACCCCGCAGAGCCTCAATATCTCTTAGACAAAGAGGGGTCCCAATTTCTCTACTGGTCCCTGCTCCCGGATGGGTAGTATATGAGACAACTTGGTAAGTCTATCGACAATCACCCAAATAGATTCTTGGCCCCTATAATTACATGGTAAAACCATCAAAAATTACATTGAGATATCTTCCCATTTCCACTATTGTATCTCATGTTGCTGGGTCAAACATGTTGGAACCTGATGCTCAACCTTAACATGCTAAAAAGTGAAGAATTATTAAATGAACTCAGCCACTTCACTCTTCATACTTGGTAACCAGTACTGACGTCATAGGACTAGGTACATATTTTCAAATCTAGGATGTACTACTAAGGGGTATATAGGAACCTCTCTCAACACCTCCTCCTACAAAGTCACTTGTATGATGGTGTGCCCTCTAAAAATGAGGGAATGATCTCCACTTATAAAAAATCCATCAAGAGCTCGTCAGGAAAATAAATGAGCATGTCGGGCCTTGCAGTCAACATCTAGAAGTTGTGCCCCTCGGAATCGCTATAAGAGTGGGGTGGTAACTGTCATTGAGTAAAGGTAATCTTATCTATAATCAATCATAAAGGTTATCTTCATTACATCTAACTACTCTTTCACCACACACATCAGCTACATACCGATCATCTTTCTGTGAGGTTTTTCCCACCACATTCCCCTTTCGTGTAATATGTAATATCTCAAAGTCATAGTCTTGGAGTAACTCTTGCAATAACCACTGTTTCGAGTTCATGTCCTGCTATGACAATGTATACTTGAGACCCTTATGGTCGGCGAAAACCGTAAACCATTCACACATCATGTAGTGATGCCACACCTTAAAGGTAATGATCACTACTGCTAACTCCAAGTTGTGGGTCGCAAAGTTCATCTCAATCCACCTCCACATGCATCAGCTGTATGCACCACTACTTGCTCTTCAATTAGAACATGGCACAGTGCAGACCCTGAAGTGTCACTGCAAACTACATACCCAACTCCCTCCTCAAGTGGTCTATTGATGGGGGATCTTTTATTTCTCTTACTCAACACTTTGAAACTCTGTTGGTATTTCTCCATCCACACGAAGTTTTTTCCTTTCTGTATCAAATCCATTAAGGGTTATACTTATCTAGAAAATTCTGGTATGAAACTTTGATAGTAACCTTCCATCCCCAAGAATCTCCACACCTCTTTTACTCACCTAGGATGCTCACAATCAAGCATTGGCTCTATCGTCACCAGATCTAAAAAAACACCAACTTCAGAGATGAAGTGTCTGAGCAAGTGGACCTCCTTAATCCAAAACTAATACTATGCGAGCATTCCAGAAAGATGGTGCTCTCATTGTGTATCTAGAACTATCTGTAGGTGTGTTTCATGATCCTCCTCTAATTCTGAGTACAGTAGGATGTCATCGATCTAGACTACGATGAACATGACAAGGTAATGTTGGATATTCCTATTTATGAGGCCCATGAAAACTGATGGGGTGTTGGTCATGCCTATGCGAATCACCAGGAACCCATAGTGGTTGTACCATCACAGGAATGATATCTTTGGTACATCCTCATCCCATACCCGTTGCGGGTGATAGCAAGATATGAGTTCTATCATTTAGAACCACATAGATCCCTTCAGTTGTTTATTAAGGTCATCATTTCTCAGTTGTGGAATATTTTTCTTCACGGTCACCTAGTTCAGGTGCTATAATTCCACAAAAAATCTCAATCTATGGTCTTCCTTATTGGAAAATAACATTGTGGCTTCCCATGGTGAAATGATGTGTCTTACGGACACCTTCTCCTGTAACTCCTTGTGTTTTACCACTGCTCACCAAGAATTGTGAGAGCCATCCAATATTTCTATGCAGGTATCAGTGCCATCTTGTGGTACTAGTTGATGAATAAGTATACCACTCTACAAGGAGGTAGTCCCAGAACATCCTCAAGAAAAAAAATCCTCGTACTCATCCACCACTATAGGAAGTCGTTGAATCTTCCCATCAACTACACTGAGGGTGAGACTAGCTATCTAGTGAGTGATTGGTTGTACCCACCATTGAAAAAGACTGTCATGCATTTCAAGGGTTTCCTTCTCACCAGTTAAGGAAAATTTGGTCTCATCTATCGGAATCACCATGTTGTATTCCTAAAATAGTCAATCTGTGCATGGGAAATGGATAACTAGTCCATACCCATGATCACTTCGTAAGGAAATGATGCAGATACTAGGAGATCCAGGATGATGCTTTCACATTTTATAGTAATCTCACACTGCTGGAACAAGTTTATATTCATCAAATTGTCTCCTGTAGGAGTCTCAATCCATAAGGATTGAGACAACGACTCCACCATAATCTGTGATCTCCAAAAGAGAGTCATGGAAAGGATTATGTAACTAGGAAATGTGTCTAAAATAATATCATCTATGGTGAGGATGACACATATACTACCTCGGATAATCTCTGGAGTGTAGTAGGTAAAATCCTCTACTGCCAGGAGCTAAGTTTTCCCCTGCCTACATGCTCCCTGAGGTCAGTGTGGACCTCTAGGGGGTGGTGGTGATACAAACTCTTATCGTTACCCACTACATGACACTCGTCCAGCACCTCAGCCATCTCTACTACCCTACATACCTCCTTTCTCGAACTATTACCACTCAATCGGAGGCCCCTCGATCATCTACGGGTCTCCTATATGATAGGTTGCGCAGTCATGTGCCATGTGACCCTTCTCGCCACACATGAAGCACTGACTGGCTCCCTACTGACTCCCCCAAGAATAGGAACCCCGCACTACCAACCTTGCGTCCTAGGATCATTTTCTAAAAGACCTGGCCAACTTAGGACCATGTGTTAGTTGTCTACTATCTTTTGAAGACTCTACCACGAGGGGATTGCTGGCGGCTCTAGTTGTTTGCCCCTTCTCCACCAGAAACATCTCCATAAGAAGGGATCGCTCCTACACCTTAGCTTGGGTAGGGATGCTGAGAGACAACACTGATGCACTGATCATCCATATGATTCCTAGAACAAGGTCCCAAGCCCTGAAGAAAGGGTCTCGCACCATGTCTGTGGAGTAGTGAGATAAATTTTTGAACCTCTCTGAGTACTCGGATACCATCATGTTTCCCAGCTGTAGGTAAATTTTCTTCTAAATGCATAAATATTGCAAGGTCGCGATGGAAAATCTTCTCCTGGAGTAGCTGATCAAAGTATGAACAGGTAAGGGTCACATCATTGTGTGTCTGGGTTGTCAAGACCAACCATCTCTCTATCGAGCCTTGTATAAGGCTTGCTACCAATATTTCCATCTGGTCAGGCAATGTCCTCAATAAAAATAAAACCAATGTCATAACATCTAGAAAGTTCTCAGTGAATGATGGATCTGTGAGTCCCCTAAACCTTAGAGGACTCTCTATCTGAAAATAATTCATGGCACTGAGCCTACAATAATTCCTTACTGGAACTGCCATCAGTTTATGTTGACCATCAAGTGGTGGTAGCACTGGTGCATCACCCAGTGGGGCCATCTCAAGAACTAGTCCCTGATTGAATTCAATGTTGTTCGGAGGGTTGTCCTCATGACCTCGTACTGAGATTTTGACTTGTCGTTAACATGGTGAATTCCTGAAATTGATCAAGATGAACATGGGTTATAATGTTATACTTGGTAAGATAATTTTTTTAATGAACATAATTAGAAACATTTGAAACCCATGTTTTCATGTATTGAGCTGAAAAGCATAATTCAATGTCCTGGTATATGGATATATCTGATGGCGCACAACCACCAGACTCCTCGAATCTGAATGTCAGACTAAAAATATATAACATTGTTTCCCAAAAACAAGACAGAGACAATAGGTCTATGGTAGGATCAACAACCCGATGATTCATTTTTTTTCATGAACATTCACCCAGTTCCCATGTCATGACTACCTCAATCCCACATTCCATATGCCAGGGGGGTAGTGACTAGAACTGGAAAGCCTTTCCCAAAAAGGGAAGGAATTGTCTTTGAACTGGTTCACACACACGCTCAACCAAATCCCAAAACACTTAAAGGGGAAACTAGTATACCTTTAAAACAATGTTGATTTCAAGTAAAAGTGAATGTATGTGGGCCAGAATACAATCCATGTACTGAACTGAAAATAGAAAAGTACAAAAGGAAAATATGATGGCCATCTACGAAACAACCCACCTGATCAAGAGAGCAGTTAAGCTAATAGAAGCCGAAGTAGTATGTCTTGCATGCTCGGTCCAACTAGGCACCAATTGGTGCTAGGAAACTAGGTCTAATGTCATAGCATCCATATGTCCTTCCATTTTGAGAACCTCAATCGAAACATTGATAATCTGCACCAGACACAATATCTGCGGACAAAACACCTGCAAGGATTAGTATAACATTACTCAGTAGGGACCCCAAGACCCCTGATGGTCTCTTAGTAATCCAAGAAGGAAAACAACAAAAAAATACCACAGATTTAATAAAACCAAGAAAGGCATCAACAACATAGAATCAATAAAAATACACTGTCCACACCAGGAATATTCTACTGTAGTCATAGTCGATTAAGTAGTCATATAATCGAACTCCACTAATGTTGGAGAACACCTCCTCTATAGAGTATAGTAGGGCCTTCTAGGTCACACATATATGCTTCCCACTATCCATGTAATGTTGTGGTAAACATCGTTGATGAGTTCCATGGGTATTCTGGGTCACATATAGACTCTCTCCTTCATGGGCCTTCCTGGTCACAACGAGATGCTTCTCACCTTGGATGAATTGAGATAATTCTCTAGAAAAATACTATGGGTATGCTGGATCACACAAATCCACTTCTCACATGGTTAATTCCATGTCACATAGAGCTACTTCGCAATAGGTTGTCGTCAAGCAGTCTTCAGGTCTCAGCCAACTGCAGGGTTCCATTCATAGCGTGCATGGGAGAACCACTCCTCAAGCCATTAGTCTCATATCATTGTCTATATAAGTCAAAACAACGCATTTCATAGGATCCAACACATCATGTGGATCCCATCACCAAAAATAGACCGTCAATTGGATTCACGGATTTCTAGATATAGGTGGTTTAGTAACAAGGGGATCAGTGGTGACATGCCCAAGTTCGACCTAGTCAGACCGACCCAACAACCCCAACCCAGGTGTGCCACATACACCGGTTTAGTTAGACCGATACGACCTGACCTGGTTTGGTTCGGGGTCAGTCTGGTCTGGACTAGACAGTGGGTCAGGCCCAATTGTCATTGAAGGACCTCACTGAGTTTATCCGAGGGTCCAACCCGCTCTATCGCCCAGTAACCCAGTCTATTTCGGCCAAGCCTTATGGGAATGGGTCCGGAAATCCATTGAAGGTACTACCTGCTGACATGGATTTGACCTCTTGGGCTAAGGGCACAACCATCCAGTCTTAGCCCAGTATGCCAGGAGGGCGGACTGGCACTGCACCTCCTTTCCGGGATGTATCAGTCGATCTGTGATCAACTACAACTGGCTTCACGGACGCAGGGACCCTCTTGTTGCGGTATATAGACCATGGAAAATATCCTCAATAGTGGCCAAATCTCATGCCTCCCCCTCAACGTGGTGCTCATTGTTACATCACCCAGCCACCATCGGCACGCCGGTGGTCCCTTCCGTGGGCCACCAGAGTTGTTTCGTTGGTCTGTTCCATGTTCTATCTGCACCAAATGGTCCTTCTGGTTGGCTCCATCCCCTCTTATTCCACAAAACTGAACTGTTGCCACCTAGAGAATTCGGCCCCCAAGAACACATGAGAAGAGGATCTTAGACCTTGTTTTTGTCGGCTTGAACCCTCTATGTTATTAGTTTAAATTAAGGGGCAGGTTTGGGGACTGATGTTCCACCATTTCATGAATGGTTTTAATTGCAAATAATTAATCTCAATGAAAATCCACCATCCCATATAAAACATATGAATCATAGTTCAACCTATTTTTGGGTTGATCATTGTTTGTCATTTATTGAAAATAATGTGTAAGAACATCATAACAAAACAACCCCAACATTAAGTCGCATTGTCTCCACCTCATCATTGCACTGCAGTATCACTATCTCCCACATAGCAATGAGAACTAAATAAAAAATTATATTAAATTAAATAATTATTTTTCTCAAAATTTATGACCAATATAATTTCCACTCAACACTTTCCAACTGATATTGAGCCATTTCTAGGTGAATCTCGGCACTCCGAGTTCAACAGTGTCATTATATTTTCGATCTGAGCACAGTTTCAAAATATAGAACAATGCACTCATTCATTTACATAATGTACCTTAAATAATATCCCAAATTCAGTTAATAGTTACCTGGGGAAAAAAATCATGTGCAATCAGAGTGCGCTGTCTCAAAATAATTCCACATAAATAAAAATATAAGACATTATTTCTAAGACATTACATCATGATAGTATAATATTTATGATCATAATATAGAATGTAATCATTTTTACGGAATAAAATCATTCATGATTACAAATAATTTTAGTAATAATAATGATATTTCATGTTATAATGTATCAATATATCATATTGACATTAACTATAATATTTCATGTTATATTATGAAAACAATATATTAGTGTTCTTAAAAAAATTCATAGCCAATAATTATAACTCTCATTAGGATAATCTCATTATTGTATATCATAATAGTGAAAGTCGAGTGAGATCACATCTGCATTAATGCATCAGATCCCGTTAGACTGATTTAGCTAAGCATGCATGTGCGAGAGTAGATCTAGGATGTGTGACCTCATGGGAATTACTCAAGTTGCACCATTTTTTTGTAAATTTCATTTTTTTGTGTACATTTCTAATTTTATTAATCAATAATAAATTTTATTTTGATATTTTACATAAAATATTTTACCAATTATAATATTTCATGATTACATAGATTTTTTTAAAAATTATTATATTTCATGTTATAACGTATTAATATTTCTTGTTACGAGTAATTAAAATATTTCATGTTATATAATAACAACTCCATTTAGTGTTGTAAACAATAATTTTGTATGTTTAGTAATTTTAATTTTTCAATATAATCACATTATCAAATTTTATATTACAGAATTTTCCACGGGTGACCTCCACAGAATGGATCATGTTTCACCCTTATAATTTTTCTCAATGTATTTTTCAAATGAATAAAATGATTAATAAAAAAACTAAAAATCTGTATAACAACTATATTTATGATATTGAATGAAAAATTTTAAATTTATATGATATTTTAGGTTTACATGGAGTTTTATTAGTAATTATATTATCGCATCTCATAATATTTCCATATATCATGTTAAAAATAATTACAATAATTCCTAATGTATTGTAACAATGATAGTTTAGGATTGTAATAGAAACAATAAATTTTCATGATGAATAATTATATGATGGATTATTGTTTCCTATGTTTTTTTAATTTTTTAAATCAATGAAAATGTTGTACATAATATTATAATCATTGATTGTTTTATCAAAATTTTAAAACGAATGTTTCTGTACTGTTTGGTGAAGTCACACCAACATTAATGCACTAGATCCCATTAGAACTTTGCAATTCAACATGCTTAGGCCTGAGTAATACTAGGATGAGTGACCTCCAAGGAAGTACTCATTTTGAACATTTTTTTTGTACATTTCAAACATTAATATAGTATAATAATAATTATTGTGATGTTGAAACCTAATTTTTTACTAAATTTAATATTAATTAATTACATAGCACCTTAGAAATAATTATAATATTTCTTGTTATATTGTAACAATTTTTCACATTACCAATGATTAAAATATTGCATGTTAATTTTTAATAGCTACATTTTAGTGTTATAATAAAAAAATTCATGTTCAATAATTATAATTTTTTAAGATAATCACAATATCAAAATTCCAAATAATTAATTATGCAATGGGGACCTCATTGGATGTGCTCGTCTTCAGAAATTTTCTTCTTTTCACATTGTATTTTCGAAAAAAATATATAATATTTTATTCATCAAAGGATCAAATGTCAGTATAACAATAATATGTATTATATTGTACCAAAAAATTTAAATCATTATAATATTTATTGTTTACACTGATTTTCTGTATCAATTATTCTATTACATTTCATAATGATTCCATATTTCATTTTAACAATAATTAGAAAATTTCATGACATATTCTATTAACAATAGTTTAGGGTTATAATAGAAATAATAATATTTGATATTGAATAGCTATAATATTGTATGAATTTTTCAATAGTGAAAGTTATTTTTTTAAAATAATTAAATAGAAATATATAGTGTTTGAATGATTAATAGCTCATTAAAATATTTAAAAAATATTGTCTGTGAATTGTTGGGTGTAATCACTCTAGGATTAATGCACAAGATCCCATTAGAACTCTATAGTTAACCATGTTTGGGAAAGTGTAGTAGATGGATGGGTGATATCCTTGGAAGATGTCGTGTTTCACCCCTTTTTGGGTTGCTCATTTTTCACTGCTTCCTCCTTTTTTTGTAAATTTCAAATTTTATACAAGTATAATAATGATAATTAGGATATTTTACATAAAGGTTTTTACGGGATATAATAACTCATGATTACATATCATTTTAGTAACAATTATAATATTTAATGTCCATATTGATTTAAATATTTCATGCTACGTTGTCACAACTACAATTTAGGGTTATAAAAAAATATTTTATCATGTTTAGTAATTATAATTTTTAAGATAATCACATTATCAAATTTCATAAAAATGAATATTTCAGGGGTGTCCCCTTTGGATGGGCTCGTGTTTCACCCTTTTCTGTTTTTCTTATTGTATTTTCCAAAAAATTATATTTTAAATAACAAAGGGTTCTATCTTATTATAAAAATAATTATTGGAATATTTTACATAATCATTTAATAATGAATATAATATTTCATGTTCACATATTATTTTTGGGATAATAATATTATTTTATAACATAATTTCACCATATTTTATATTAAAAAATTACAATATATCATGATGTATTTTAACAACTATGGTTTGGGGTTATAAGAGAAATAATAATTTTTCATTTTGAATCATTATAATGATGGATTATAGTTTCTTTTGTTAATTTAATTTTCATACAAAAATTAAATAACAATATATAGTATTAGAATCATTGACTGTTAATTCATATATTTAAAAAGCATGTATGTGTACTATTGGGTGAAATCACAATAGCATTAATACACCTGATCCCACATGAACTATGTAGTTAACCACAATTGGGAGAGTGTTGTAGTAGGATGGATGACCTCCTAGGAATTACTCTTTTTGCACCTTTCTTTTGTGTTCATTTAAAAATTAATGTCAGTATAATGATTATTATTAGGATGTTGTGCATAAAGCTTTTTATTAAATATATTATTTCTTGATTACATAAAATTTTTGTAATAATTAAAATATTTCAAGTCATAATGTAATAATATTTAATGTTAATAATGGGACAGGGCATTGTGATACATGGTGCAGTGATGCTTGGGGTGCGGAATGTATGCTAGGGGTTACAACTAGGGATGGAGATTTTTTGGTCATGATGGTCCTTGTGTCTACTAAAAATGGTGGAACGTCTTCCATGCCACTCAACTGCAGTGATGCAGGTGAGGCTCTCAGTGTGGTTGGTGACGACGAAGACCTCAGGATGTGGAGATTCATTCGAGATGTTTGGGCCAAAAATGACTATGGAATTAAATATGAAATCATTGGTGGGATTCAGGCTGAAATAATATAGGTATACGATGTGCAGGCTGTCCTTGAGCAGTAAATGTGAGGAATTTTCGATCGTGACTAATTTAGGGATGAAATATGTGGGTTCTTTTATAGTTGGTGAAGAATTTTGTTTGGGGATATTTGGTAGTTTGTGCATGATAAAGGCTGTATACCTACTGGATTTTTTTCAGGAGAAGTGTTCCATGTTTGGTCATTATTAATGTTTCTGTTATATGTGGATGGTTTGCAATGTGGCTTTGTTGGTCCCATTTCTCATTTCATGGAAAATAATATTCTGATCAGTGGTGAGTACCTCATGTATTGTAGCTATTCTTTTATACATTTATTTTTATTAATAAATAATTGGACTGAGTATGTCACAAAACAACCCAGGTCATCCCTGAATTAGTCACCCAAGCTGATCCATGGAAAGGCCTGAGAGGCTTTCCTGATTCTATCGGTCTGGTGAAAAGCTCTAAAGTCATCGATAGAGTAGATGTGACTAATTGTTTTCCTACTAAAATAAACAAGGAAACTTAATAATTAAAACAACAAACCAAACATAAAATTATTTACAAAACCTTACATCATTTACATTTAAAATATTGAAACTAAAAACTAAACAAAAAAACAACACCAGAATAAATAAAATGATCCCAACACCTATGAAACCTCCACAAGACCCAAGGGGTAACTCTAAAATCCAAAAATAAATATCACCCATGGAAATTGAACATGATCCAAAACCCACAACAGAAACAAAAACAATAAATCACTTCATGCATGTGTATTAAAACTAAGTATGTAGCCCAAAATAAATCATTTCCCAACTCACATGCAATAAAAATAGAAACATTTATTTTTTAGGTTTGAAGAAAAATACATAAATATAGGATTTCTATATATTTCTTTTAAAATAATACAAAACAAAAATCTCTTTCCCTCAGAATTTTAAAATAGGAATCACACAAGGGGGAGAGTTGGGTCCACTAAGATGAAGGAAAATGGAACCAATTTGAAAAAATTTATTTTTCATGCTTGAAAAAATGGGGAACACCTCTTTTTTGAAACATATTTCATGTAATATTTTTAAATAAAAGCACACATTCAAAATTTATAAAAACTACACAAATATTCAAGCCCAAGGATAATGAGTCCACATAATGAGGGAAATATTGCTAACGGTAAATGTATCATAGAAAACACAAGAATACCTAGGAACCAAGAGGGAACTAGAACATTCTATACATGTGACTCATCCTAAAGGCATGCACTACCTGATGATGTAATAACACCCAGACACACGAACATTTCCCTACATGGTCTCACCTAGTAGCCCAATTCGATAGAAACACTAACCAAATAAACCCTAACTATAGACCACTAGCTAGGGTAATAACGAACACTACTGAAACAAATGTTCTTAAAAATACTTTTTGATTGCTAGGTTACCATGATATGTTCACAAAGGTGTGTTCCAATAAATTCAACCAATAATAAATACATATATATCATCATACCATTACACAACCGGCACCCCTTCAGCCACCTCAAGAGTAGTCATATTCCATAAAATAATTACTAAACAAGGGAATTCCCATTCCAAAGGCCCTCATGTCACATGATCAACCATAAAGACATGTCACCTAACCCAAAAAGTGTTTTCCAAATAACCAATACAAATTTCCAAATGAGCCTTACAACATATCCACCTAAAAATAATATTCATAAATAATCCTTTCCAAACCATTTTCAAAAAACAAAAACACCATTGGAAACAAATTAATCCTTACAAATCACCAATTTATCAATCCAAAAACAATAATTTCAAGGAAAACAACAATTTTCAATAAAAAAAATTTCATTTTTCACAAACACAAATGCATATTTAAACAAAAAACTAACCAAAACCATTTCCATCGTGATTATCACCACCTTAATAACATAATAAGTCATTTAAACTATTTTATAATTAATTTCCACAAAATTCATATGGTTTTATACCAAATAATACAGGATGAATCCTCTCCTTAAATTCAACCTCACATAAAAACTATCTCAAATCGTAATTTTCAGTATCTACACAATTTAATAAGTAATTTATATATCTTATAAAAAATGGAAAAAATAGAAAAAATATTTTTACACAAAATGTACCGACTTCCAATCTATTTTCAAAACCAATCTTTTATAAAACCACTTTCCCACCACACACAAAAATAATAGGACTTGCTAAAAAAAGAATAAAGAATCGTTAATTTTTCAAATAAATTTTAATCAAGGAATCACTATTTTTGAAATCACAAATAATTTTTTTAACCCAAAAACATGCCTCCAAAAATATTAAATCAGATGGAAAGGCCAACCAGTCTATTTAGAAAACACATGGTGTGCAAAAATTCAAAAAACTCACACCACATAATCAAAATTATTATATAAAACACACTATTTGACATGAATGTTTTTCTATATTTCATATATAACTAATTAACTATCACATAGAGTGTTAACAACATGAAATCAATGAAATCTTAAGTTGTATGTCTATGTGCAATGTAATCCTACCACACACGATGAAGAACTTCTGGTAACTAGTTTGAAACCTCGATTGCACCTCAACCGCACCCAAAAAAGGATAGATCCGTCATCATGGAACTAAATGATGGAAAACCCCATGAAATAAAGCAACACTAGCAATGAAAATATTCCTACATGGCCTCTTCAGTTGTGAAGAAGAATAAAATGGTATGAAATAAAATGAAGAGAAGGGAAGGGTGATAGAAGGGCTGCACGCGCCGTAGAGGAGTGTGTCCGTGAGATTTCGGTCACCATAGTGGAGATAGACTGATATGGGGTCACTCTAGAGAGGAGGTGTACCTTAGTGAGTGTTATCTATTGAGAGGGGTGAATACTACACAGGGGTCATATGGTTAATGATGTGTACCAGAATGGGTCATAAAAGAGAAGGAGGGTTTAACATTGTTGGAGGTTTTTGAAGCACATGGTGCGCAACATGGGTGTCATGCTGTGCTGGTGAGGGAGAGTGTAGTGCATTTTGAGGCAATATTAGGGAAAGGGACAAGGATAAAAAGAAAACCATAGATAGAAAACATATACAACATATTATTTATGGTTATAATAATTCTAATAACATAATAATAACAATCTACAATAATTGTAATAAAAAGATAATAATAATAATTAATAACATTTCTAATAATAATAATATTATTAATCAAACTCTTAATAATAGTAATGACATTATCATTTTTATGAATAATAATAACAAAAACCATTTTAAAAAAAATATTAACATTACACAAAATGATATTATTATATTTATTACAGCTAAAAAATTTACTTAATTTTATTTTAATTTTTTATCTCCCTTAATTTATTTTGTTTTATTTATTTGGATTCTATGAAACCATATGGTCCGCACACAGCCCAAGAAACCATGTGTGAATTGTGTTATGGCTTCTATCCATTCTAGAAGCGTCTGCATGGGTACACGGGCTGACCACATGGTTTCCATTAACCATGACATGCATGGACACCAGCATAGAACCCACCAAATAATCCCAATATTCAAACACATCACACCTAGTTCCTGATAAAAATAACTAAGAACCCGTCCAGAGCCAAAAACAAGGAAAAATTAAAACCTAGTTGTGACAATTATCCCAACCATAATCCTATATTCCACCAAAAATATATAACAAGGTTGAATCCCAAAACAAAAATTGATACCCCAATAGGGTTCAAGGTGACTCATTAAAATTTGTAAATGAAGAGTTCACAAAAATATCACCAAAGATAGAAAGGATAAAAAGATGAACTCGAGAGACCAAAACTGACTCCCCTTTATGTACCACCCACACCCAAAATCATAGACACCTTCATTTGATCAATCAAAATAGGAAAAAACATTCTCGATACTAAAACAAACATTACAACACACATGCCATAAACATCATCAAATAGATATCAATAGTTCACCAAAAATAACCAAATGAATTAAAACCACATATGACAGAATCCTCCATAACGTTACATCATCAAAACCACAGAGAGAGCCCCCATACTGAAATTTACTCAAAGAAGAACATAGAATTATATAGTTTCGTACACAACCACCCACCACAAAACTGTTATTAGAAATGAAACTATTATTCTGACCTGAGGAGGTAGGAAGAGACTCCCCAACATAAAAATTAATGCTATCACCAAATAGGATGATACCCACAATGCTTCTCCACACCATAAGATCCAACAAAAATAAACGGTCTAAAAAATCATCCTGGTACTGAGTAGAAACCCCCACGAAAGGGGGACTAGTGGGAAGGTCCCAACAAATGAGGAATCAAAACCAAATAAAACAACATACCAAAAACATCACCCCCTAGAAGAATGCTAATAATGCATCAGTAAGGATCGAAATTAAACAAATTCCTTTTTACACCACAGGTGTCCTCTTGACAACACACCAACATTACTTTGAGACCTATGGTTGGTGCAATATTGTTTGAAAGATTTCCTGACTCACAGTCAGGCATTAGAAACCACCCTACAGAACACTTAGATCAAAACATTACAAAACATGCTTCCATCAAGGGAGGGATTTTCTGTTCGAATGAAAGTAGAGGAATGTGTGTGTGTAGGGGGGGGGGGCTCGCGTTGTTAGGGGGTGCTCTAAGCATAATTAAAGAGTTGGGTAGGGAATGCTACCGGGGCTTGATAGAGATATTGAATGGGGGTACATCACTCTTAAAAACCCTCTGAGTTGTAGTTTTCAATACTTTTTTAAATATTTTATCAGCACTTTTAAGAAAAACTACTTATAAAAGGGGTATTTCACTTCATTTTTTAGTGATGATAATTGTGAAGCCCTTTTTATAGTACATTTATTTTTATTTAATATATTTAAATGATAATGGATTTTTACACTGATAAATCCTCATTTAAAAGTATTTTGACCTCTAGGGATGTTTTGATGATGCAATTTTTGAGTGTATTTAATATTTCATGCTAGTATAATAATGATTATTATGATATTCCATGTAATGTTTTTTCTGAATATTATTTTTCTTGATTACATTTAATTTTACTAATAATTATAATATATATTGTTATAATGTAACAATATTTCATGTAAAAAATAATTAAATTATTTCATGTTATACATTATCAACATCGATTTAGTGTTAAATGAAAAATAAAAATTTTGAATGTTCAATTATTATAAATTTTCAATATAATCACATTATCGAATTTCATATTAATGAATGTGGAATGGGTGACCACTTTTGAAGTGATCATGTTTCACCCTTTTCTGTTTTTCTCATTGTATTTCCAAAAAAAACTATACGTTAAATAAAAATGAATCTCATGTCATTATAACAAAAATAATTAAAATATTGTATGTATAATTGTTAAATTAATATAATATTTCATGAATCCATATAATTTTTGTGTTAATTATAACATTGTGTGTCATAATGTTACCATATTTCATGACAAATATAATGTTAATATTCCATGATGTATTTTAAGCACTAAAAAGTAGGGTTATAATGTAAATAATAATTTTTCATGTTGATTAATTATAATATTTGATGATAGTTTCACAGTTAATGTTAATTTTTACAGTAATAAAACAACAATATATAGAATGAGAATCATTAATTGGTTTTTCAAATATTTTATATGACTGTATGTGTAATTTTGGGTGTGATCACACAAGAAATAACAAACCATATCCCATTACAACTCTGCAGTTAAGTGTGATTGGGTGAGAGTAGTACTAGGATGGGTGACCTCTTTTGAAGTACTCTAATTAAACCATTCATTGTGTACATTTCAAATGTCATGCCAGAATAACAATGATTATTGTGATATTGTACGTAAATTTTTCACTGAATGTAATATTTCATGATTATATAGCTTTTTAGTAAAATAAATCATGTTATCATTTAAAAATATTTCATGTTAAAAATTATTTAAATTTGGCATGTTATATTGTAACCCCTACGGTTTAGTGTTATAACGAAAAAACTAAATTTACATGTTCAATAATTATAAATTTTTAAGATAATCACATTATAGAATTTCATAATAATGAATATTGGATGGGATTTTCGGTCTTTTGATATTGGGTGGTGATGATGTGGGGGCCTTTGGGAATTTAGGCGTATTACGGTTTCATTGGTGTGCAACTATTTTGGTTGGTGGTGCTTTTGAACTTACATGTATGTTGTGTTTTTATGTTTTTATATTTTCTAAAATACATTTTTTGGACTTAGCTTGATCATGTCCTGAATATTCATCATTTCAATTTTACTAGGGTGACATCCATGGAAGAGATAATGTTCCACCCTTTTTTATTTTTCTCATTGTATTGTATAATAATTTTTACATTTTAATTTACAATAGATCGCATGTTATTATAACAATAATAATTATGATATTTTGAGTATTGTGATTAAATGAATTTACAATTTCATGCTTTCATATATTTTTTGTAATAACTATAATTCTTCATGATGGAATGTTACTATATATAATGTTAACAATAATTATTATATTTCATGATTTATTGTATCAAAAATTTATAAGGGTTATAATAGATGTAATAATTTATTCATGTGGAATAATTATAATTTGGATGATAGTTTCATTAATAAAAGTAATTATTTTCGCAGTAATTAAACATCAATATACAGTCTCAGAATTATATATAATTCATTAAAATATTTAAAAATAATGGCATTTTATTTTTGGGTGCAATCACACTAGAATTGATTCCACGTATCTCATTAGAAGTATATAGATAATCGTGTTAGTGGAAGAGTAGAACTAGGATGGGTGACCTCCTAGAAAGTACTCTTGTTGTACCATTTTCTTGTGTACATTTCAAATTTATTTCTAGCATATTAATGATTATTATTATATTGTAAGTAATTTTTTTTACTGAATATAATATTTCTTGATTACATATAATTATAGTAATGTTAATAATATTTCCTGTCAAATGTAACAATATTTCATGATTGGAATGATTGAAATATTTCATGTTATATTTTTAAAACTACAATGATTTGTTACTATATTAAAATCTATCTTCCTGATCAATAATTATAATTTTTCAAGAATATCACATTATAGATCATAATAATAATGAATGTTGAATGGGTGAACTTCGGGGAAGTGTTTGTGTTTCACCCTTATCTATTATTCTGATAGATTTTTCCGAAAAAACATCATTTTAAATAACAAAGGATCGTATATGAGTATATAAATAGAAATTATGATATTATATGCACACTTTTGAAATGAATAGAATATTTCATATGTTACATATATTTTTTGGAATAACTATTATATTTATTGCCATAATTTTACCCTTTTCATGTAACCAATAATTATTATATTTCATGATTTATTGTAACTATTTTGGATTAAGGTTATAACGGAAATAATAATTTTTCATGTTGGGTAATTAAAACATTTGATGATAGTTTCCTAAGTTAATGTTAAATTTTTACAGATATTAAATATCATTATATTGTATGAGAATCATTAACACTAATTTTAAATATTAAAAAATAATGTATTTTTATTTTTGGGTGTGATTAGACCATCATTAATGAACCATATCCAACTAGAAATCTTCAGTTTAGCATGTTTGAGAGAGAGTACTACTCAGATGGGTTTCCACCATTGGATGAACTCGTGATGCATAATTTTTGTGTGCACATTAATAATTTCATTCTAAAATAATAATGATTATTATTCAATTTTTTATATAATTTTTACTTAATATCATATTTTGTGATTACATAGAATTTTATTAATTTGTTTAATACTTCATGTTAAAATATAACCATATTTCATGTTGAAAATGATTTAAATAATGCATGTTATATTGTAACAACTATAGTTTAGTGTAATAAAAAAAAAAAATAATTTTTCATGTTCAATAATTATAATTTTTCAAAATAATCACATTATATAATTTCATAAAAATGAGTTTTTCATGGGTTACCTCCTAGGATATGATCATGTTTCACCCTTTTCAGTTTTCCTCGCTGTATTTTCGAAAAAAAATTACATTCTCTTTAAAAAAGGATCTCATGTGAGTATGAAAATAAAAATTATGATATTGTATATAACATTTTAAATTTATATAATATTTCATGATTATATATAATTTGAGAATGAATTATAATTATTCATATCTCAATGTAACCATATTGTGCATTAACAATAATTATAATATTTCATGATATATTCAAACTCCTATGGTTTAGGGATATAATAAAAATAATAATTTTTCATGTTGAATAAAATTAAAATTGTATGATAATTTCATAAGTTAATGTTATTTATTTCCAGAAATTAAATTGAAATATACAGTATTAGAATCATTGATAGTTCATTAAAATTTCTGAAAACAATGATGGGTATTGTAGCGCGTGATCACACATGGATTAATTCCCATGATCCCATTATAACTCTATAGTTAAGCATTCATGGGTGAGTGTAGTACTAGGAAGGGTGAACACCTAGAATGTATTCATTTTCCTCTATGTTTTCTATATATTTAAAATTTCATTCCAATATAATAATAATTATTATGATATTGTACATAAACTTTTTTACTCAATAACATATTTCATGATTAAATATCATTTTATTAATAATAATAAATTAACGTGTAATAATGTAAGGATATTTCATGTTAATAATGATTAAAATATGGAATGATATATTATAAAAACTACAATTTAGTGCTAAAAAACAATTTTGATGTTTAATCACATTAATTTTTCAACATAAACACATTATATAATTTTATTTTAATGAAATTTTCCTGGGTAACCCCTTGTGAAGGTCTAAGGATTCACCCATTTCCATTTTCCTCAGTGTAATTTCCAAAAAAATAAATTATAAATAAAAAATGATCACATTTCAGTGTAACAATAATAATTATTATATTTTATGATTATTATTTAAATGTATATAATATTTATTGTTTACTTGTTATTTTTAAATAACTATTTTATTTCATTTCATAGTGTTACAAAATTTTAGGTAATCAAAAATTATAATAATTAATGATGTATTGTAACTACTATAATTTAGTATAATATTAGGAATTATAAATTAACATGTTGAATAATTATAATATTGGATTATTTTTTACTGACTTAATGATATATTTTTACAGAAATTAAATACCCATTTATAGTATGAGAATAATTTATTGTTATTTAAAATATTTTAAAAGATTATATGTGTACTATTGGGGGAAATTACACCAATGTTAATGCACCAGATATCATTAGAACTCTATAGTTAAGCGTGCATTAGCTAGTGTAGTACTAGGATGGGTGACCTCTTGAGAAGTACTCATCGTTCACCCGTTTTTGTGTACATTTCAAATTCCCTTCTATTATAAAATATTATTATGATGTAGTACGTAATATTCTTTACATAATGAAATATTTATCAATTAAATGGAATTTTTGAAACAATTATAATATTTCATATCATAATGTAACAATATTTAATGTAAACCATGATTATTAAATTGCATGTTTTGTATTGATAACTATGGTTTAGTGTTATAATGAAATAAATTCCTAATAAATAATTATAAATTTTCAAGATAATCACATTATCAAATATCATAATAGTGAATGTTTAATTGGTGATATCATAGGAGGTGCTCGTGTTTCCCCATTTTCACTTTATCTCGGTGCATTTTCCACAAAAAAATTACATTTTATATAATAAAGGATCTCATGTAAATATAAAATTTTTAATTATGAAATCTTACAAAAACATTTTAGATAAACATAATATTTCTAGTTATCATATAATTTTTTTTTAATAATTATAATATTTCATGTCATAATGATTCCATATTTGATGTTTACGATAAATAAAATATATGATGACTTATTGAAACAAATATGGTTTAGGGTTATAATAGAAATTATAATATTTCATGTTGAATATATATAATTTTGGATGATATTTTCATCAGTTAAATATATTTTCTATACATTAATAAAACAGAAATATACAGTATTAGAATCATTACATGTTTTGTCAAATACTTATAAAATATTCTTTGTGTACTATTGGGTGTGATCACACTAGAATTAATGCACTAGATCCCACTAGAACTCTGTAGGTATGCATTCATGGACATGAGTAGTACGTAGATGGGTGAACTCCTTAGATGCATGTGTGTTGGGACCTTTTTTGCATTGTACCCTTTTTGTGTACATTTTAAATTTTTTAGCGAGTATAACAATGATAATTATGAAATTGTTTGTAAAATTTTTAACTGAATATATTATTTTTTGATGACATAGACATTTAGTAATAATTATAATATTTTATTTTATAATGTATCAATATATGAAGTTTAAAAATAACAAAAATTTTCTAGTTATATGTTGAAAAATATTGTTTCATTTTATAACTAACAAATAATTTACCACATTCAATAATATTAATTTTTTTAATATAATAACATTATTTAATTTCATAATAATGAATGTCGAATTGGTGTAGTCCAATGAAGTGCTCACCTTTCACCATTTTCTATTTTTCTCATTATGTTTTCCAAAAACATTTACATTTTCAATAACAAAGGATCACATGTCAGAATAAAAATAATAATTATAATATTTTATGTTATATTTGTAAATGAATTTAATATTTCTTGTTTACATATAATTATAGTAACATCTATGGTTTGGGGTTACAATAGAAATAATTATTTTTCATGTTGTATGGTTATAATATGGGATGATTGTTTCATTAGTTAATGTTTTTATAGAAATTAAATTTCAATATATAGTAACAAAATCATTAATAGATTTTATAAATATATAAAAATAATTTATGTTTACTGTTTTTTGGGATATCACTCGCATTAATACAGTAGATCCCATTAGAACTCAGTAGTTAAGCATTCTTGGGGGTGAGTAGTACTGGGATTGGTTATAGTACCACAAAACAGGTTTTCACTACACCACCTTTTAACATCACTACAAAAGCACTGTTAAATGGTACTTTTAACAGTGCTAAAAATGTACTGTTATGATATCCCATTTATTAGGTTTTTATCACTAATAAAATTACCTTCTTTATCAATTCTTTTTTAGCAATGATAAAGGGACACCCTTTATCACTGTTTTTAGTAGTGCTGATAAAGACCAACCCTTATCAACGATATTTTACCTGCATTGATAAAGGGTATATTTTTAAAAAATCATTTAAAATAATATATTAATATAAAAAATATTTATATTTATATTAATATAATATATATTTTTCATATATGTTTTAAATAATGTTAAATATACTTTTGCACTTAATATATAAAATAATTAGTGAAAATGGCTTACCAAATATTTAATGATATTTGTAATATAATAGTTTTCTAATTATTAATAATTATTATTTATTTATTCACAAATTTCATATTAAATGAAAAAAATTATTAAAATATCAAAAATAAATTGAAAATGTATAATGAACTTCAAACGACCACAAATTTTGATCTAAGGGTCAGTTTATGCTCTACAACATATCAAATAGAAGCATGTGATTATATAAATAATATAGCGTTTCTTGGAAGAATTTATTTGCACTGCATTTAGTTTTTAACACCAGAAAAGTCTAGAAGGCCTCCAAAACTGAGTTTTTTTGCACAAACCCCATTTTATTAAAATTCAAACTGTTATAACTTCTTATTCGGGTTCTTGTTCGGCATGTACCATATATCACAATGATGATAATTTCATGATCTTTGATTAGACTAGTTGTGAAGTTGAAACAAACTCTCTTATCAGAAGTTACGATTGATTCTAGTTTGTATGGGTTTTATGGTTGTAGTGTTTTTTTAACGTTTTATGTGTTTTAAGAATTTTTATATTTAATATCATTTTAAAAAATTTATATAAAAAAATATATATATAAAAATTTAAATTATGAGATAAATATTTATATATAATATATTTAAAGTAATGTAAACATATATAATTATAGATATAGATACACATATTATATATATATGGTTGTGTGTGTGTGTTGTATATATGTATTTATTTATTTATATATACACACATAGTATATACATATTTTTATATGTTTTTAAAACTAATCTTATATGTATATATTAATATTTCAATAAATATACACATAAAAAATTATAATTAAATATATATACATATTTATATATATAATATACGAATAAATTTTTATATATTAATATTACTAAATATATATATATTAATATAAGTATATATTAATATAATAATATATTAAAATAGGTATAAATAAATATTCAAACAAATATAACTATATATATATATATATATATAATTTATGTATCATTAAACGGAGAACACAACAAGATAGATGAGTGGGAAAGCTTCATTCACACAAGGGAGAGATCTTGGGTTCCATATCCAAGTGGTGGTAGTTGTGAACTCTGGTAAATGTGATGGGGGATAGTTGTGTTAATGGGGGCTGGGTGTCCTTAGAACTATTAATGAGGTTGACGGGGGGTGGTGGAGGGTCATCATAGTGTAGTCAAGGGGGTCATGATTTATTAAAAACCCTCCGAGTTGCAAATTGTTTTATTTTTTTATCTTCTATCAGTTCTTTAAACAATCGTTGATAAATGGGGCCTTTATCAACAATTTATTATTTAACTCCCCAAATGGAGTTACCCAGAGTCAGTGCATTATTACATAACATTAGCATAATCAAAATAGATCATGTCTTGAATGACTGATTAGTTTTGTTGTTGTCTTCATTTTAGAAACATAAATAAGTTTTACATTACATTATAAAATGAATGTCAAAAAATTGTGCCCTCTTAGAACACACTCAAGTCTATTATCCAAACCTTGCAGGTCAATCATAATATACTACATCACATACTGGAAAAAATAAAACATATAAAGGGGTGATCTCAGATACTCAGTAAGGAAAACAATATAGAGGAAACATTCATAAATAGGCATAAATATTTAAGTAAATATATATGTCTAAAACACAATCCTTATAAACATAATATTCAGTGTAATATCGAAAATATAAATCAAATAATTCCATTTACTATTTTAACTGGTATTCTACTAGTCAAATAATCACATGTAATATCAATAGTTAATTTCACAATGATGGAATGCATAATGTCAGACATCATAACTACATATTCAAAGCCACTTCCTAAGACTACATATAATATTTTTCCAAGGCCTTTAGAGATGAAACTAGTTTGTCTCATTAGACCTACCGATGCATCGAGGAGCTATAGTGGGATCCACCCATCACATACTAAGTCAAATGCATTCCTCAATTGAAAAGTATGAAACATAACATAAACAATTGTATTAAAACTAGAATATGAAATTCCAATACTTTATCCATAAATAATGAATGATATAAAAATAACACTTCCAAAGTAAAAAATATCAAAAAAATTAAATACAATATGTTTGATTTGTATCATAATAAATAAACTTCAAACATGTATAAAATCCAATAAGGATGTTGACATAGATGAAATCAAAATTATTTGTGAGGAATATCTCATTCAAATTTTAAATTACTTAAAAGTCATGTTACTATAAAAGAAAACAATTATTCATATAAAATTTTAATTTAATCTACAAAGGTGTTATAACGGTGGAAAATAACCGCACCCACTATAAAAGTTAAAAAACACTCTTACATTAATTTTTCGAAAAGGTGATATGTACCATGTTGGGAAAACGAAGGAACGATTCCCTTCAAACCATTTTATAAAAAGTAAAAAAGGGTATAAATGAATATAACCCAGAGTATATTAAATAGTAATAATGTTTTAAAATATATTTTTATGAAACAATGATGTGGATGATAAAGAGGACCCAAAAGATAGTTACGTAAAAACAACTACGGATAATTAAGAGATGGTGAAATTAACCCTTCCCTTGTACATTTCCTTGGTCAAGTGTAATTTAACCTCCGATATAATAGTTAAATAATTTTTATTAAATAATAAATGAACCGTATACATAAATATGATATCATATATGATCCTCTAATATTTCATTTTTAATAATATTGAATTAGTATTACTACTTATGGTGTTAATGATTTGTTTTCCATCATATGTTTCATTACAAAAGTCATGTTCGTTAAGAATAGGATGTATTTGACTAATATCTAGAATGATAATATTTTCATAAATATTATTTTTAATAATAAATTGAAAATTATTCTTGAATGGTTATGATGGGGAATGAATCTCATCGCTTTCATGGAGATGGTAATCCATACGTAATCAAGAACGAATCTTTTATTTCACTTTTACCATTTTAAAAGTAAATAACAAAAAATGATACATAAGTATAATATTATTCCAGTATAATATAACATTTAATATATGTTACATAAGTTCATTAAAACCATCCTTTATACATTCCATGTATGGTAATAATGAGTCATATAACATTGAGGGGTGGTAGTTTGCACTTCCTCAAATGAAATTATCGTATATATAAAACATGAAATGAATAAAGGTATAATATAAATTATAATTAATAAAGTTTATTGATAAAATAAATATCATAAATATAATATAAAACTAAATTTCCATCATAATGGCCTCCATATGATATTGTAGTAGAAAATTGAACAATCATCATTTTGTGAGGCAATAGTTCGTTGTCCAGAAAACCATTATATTCTATACAAATTAAATGGAGTTGTGTGTAAGTGTGGTTACATACCTCTCATACCAATAACCATGTATTTTTATAAAAATGGTTTTTTTTATAAAATAAAGTAATAAATATAGTTTTAGGGGGTTGGTGAAGTAAAATAAAAGAAAATAACTTAAGAGGAGATGTTACCTTTAAATCTTGTAAATACCATTGGTATGAACCAAAAGGCTTCTTTGAAATTATTTTTTTGTTAGGAAGGGATTCTATGAGGAATATAGGTATGTAGGGAGCATAATTGGTTAGAGGTAGGACGTTAAAATGTACTTGAGAGGTGTGAGAAATGGGTTAGATGTGAGGGATTTTTATAAGGGGAGGAGGGGCTCATTAAGAATGTTAGAAAATTATATTTTATTATATAATGATTTTCTCTTTATAAATTTAATAAACTCTGTAAGTTAAAATATAATGAGACTCATATTCTAAATATTATCATCCAATATAAATTTGAAGGGTTTTGGATGCGGTTTTAAATTTTATAATCTCATTTATTTAACTAATTCAATAATGAAGTAAACATTGCGTCGTTCTTGTGTCATACATAATTTTATTTATTTGATATATAAAAATTATAAAACAAATTCAATGATGTAGAAAATATTTTTAGATTTTAAATTAATATTTATTGACTATATGATAAAATATATAACCCCTTGTAAAAATTGTTTTACTAAATGATATATGTTTTTTACATTTTTGGATTTACATAAAATTAATTAATTTAATGTGTCATTATCACTCGCAAGTGGCTCCATGGGGTCCAAAAATCGACCCATAGATGCCCATGGTTAGACATGTATCAAAAAATAGGAATAGGATACATTTTATGGTAATTTAATATTATTATAATATTATTTTTACCCTTATTTACTGTATTTACCCATTTAACCATGGTAAATAAAATTTTGACAGAAGTAATTATTCATAATGTATAAAAATAAAAGTTATATATTTACACAATTTGTATCTCTTGATTACAATTATGGAATCCATTTTTCCTTATTGAATACACTGAAGTGGAAGAAATTAATTTAAAATTTATTACTGTTGTCAAAAACAAAAAGCGTGTTATTAAGAAATAATAACAATCAAAAGATTAACACTGCTATATTCAAGTTTAAATGTGAAATTACATCCAATGAATTAAATTATATTAAATGATAAAAATAAAATATAATAATTCATAAAATCAATTCAAATGTATAATTTAAAATTTTAAAAAAATTACGGTTAAAAATTTGGTTTTTAATTAAAATTTTATATTTTTCACTATTAATCAAAAATCGAATTTTTTTGAACAGTAAAAAAATTTACCATAAGATAATTTTGATATTCCGAAACCCAACATGATGTCAATTTTGAAAAACAAAATTCATAAAATTTCAAAAAGTGTTTATTAATATTCATAACGGCTAGTCTGATACGTCATGGTGTGTTAGAATCTCGATGTTTCGTACAATGCAACCTATTGAATTATTCAAAGAGAAACATATCATGGATTATTGGGGTGTTACATTATTATCTCCTTCAAATAATTTCATCCTTGAAATTTATAGAAAACTACTAAATAAAATGAATTGTGTGGTTCTTCATCATATGTTCCTTGGGTTACCACGTTGCCTCTTCAGACTTATGATTTCTCCACAGAACATTCACCAGAAGAGTTGTCCGGCTTCTCAACACATATTCCCTAGTACCAAGACTTCTGATAGGATCATTACAATATGACATATCGAGTTCCAGTTCTATTTCATCATAGGTGAGTACATGTTTTGGGACAGACATGTATTTTCTCAATAGTGATATGTGGAACACATCATGAACTTTGGAGAGACATGGAAGCATTGCCACCTGTTAAGATACAACTCAAATTATTTTTTAGAATTTTGAAAGGCCTGATGTAACTGGGACATAATTTTCCATTCTTACTGAATTGTATCACACCCTTCCAGGGATAAAACATCAAGAAATATGATCTCCTACTTGAAATTCCAAATAATTCCTTGAGTTATCTTCATAGCCCTTTTTACAACATTGAGCTGCTTTATTGTGGTGTTGGATAACCTTCACATTTTCCATTATTTCCTCAAAAAGTTCTGGTCTAATGAGTATTCATTCACCAACATCATCCCAACATGTTAGTGTGCAACATCTCTTTCTGTATAATGATTCATATGGTTCCATCTGTATACTTAAATGTAAACTATTTTAATAGGAAAAATCTACTAGAAGAAAATATTGATCCCACATACCTTGAATGTGAAGTGAGCTAGATTTGAACATGTATTATATTGTTTGAATACTCTATTCTGATTTTCCATCTGTTTGAGGGTGGTAGGAAGTGCATAAACAAAGTTCAGTATACATGGAAATCTGAATACTATTCTAGAATCAAGATTTGAAATGAGGATCACGATCAGAAACAATCGATTGGGGTACTCGATGTTGTCTTAAAACTTCATTAATATATAGTCTGTCTAGAGGATCAAGTGTTAAATCTTATCTTATAGAATTAAAATTTGAGGACTTGGTAAGACATTCAACAATGACCCATAATCCATCGTTCCTTCTAAGAGTATTTTCAATCCCCATAACAAAGTCCATCATAATATTATCCCATTTACACTCAGGTATGGGAAGAAGTTTCATGAATCATCTATGGTGTCATCTTCCAGTTTTCACTTGTTAACAAACCATACATCTTGACAGATAATTAGAAATCTATCTCTTCATGTTTCCCCACCAAAAATGTTCCTTAAAATCACTATACATCTTAGTGCTACCTGGGTGTGTAGAGAAATTTGATATATGAGCATCATCCAAAAATTCCCTTTTTTAGATCTCGTATGTTAGGAACGCAATGTATCTTCACAAATTTCAAAATCCAAACATCATAAATGAAGTTAATTAATCTCCACTCATGAACAACTTTAATTTTCTTTTGAAACTACTCATTATTATTCTGAGAACTTTTTATCCTGTCTAGTAATGATGGATTGACAAAAATTTGAAAAAAGTATTGATGTTCAACCTTCCATTATTATTACCATGTCGTTCTTTAATAGATCCACGTATATATGATCCATTTCCACTCCCATCATGTTCAGAAATCCCTGATCCTTTCCACTCATTACATCTTCCACCTTATTTTCCATCACCTTGGTAAAGTGTATGGTTAAATCATAATAAATGAGTAGTTCAATCCATCTCATTTTCCTTATGTTGATTTATTTTTTGTGATAAAATATACTTAATTCTCTTGTTATCAGTATAAACCTCACATTATTCAATATATGAATAGTGTCTCTATATCTTTAGAGAAAATATAACAGTTTCTAACTTAAGATAATGAGTGGGAAAGTTTTGCTCATGAATTTTTTTCCCTGATGCGTTGTTAATGACCCTATCATTCGGTATAATAAAAAACCAAGTCCATTCTTTAAAGAATCACTATAAATAACAATCCAATCATTCCCCAATGATAGATTCAATATAGGATCATTGTAACATCCCCATATGATAAAGGATTAAATTACTAAATGATATGACTCATGTCAACAAGGTGCACCTTCCTTTTCGGGAGCCTACCTGATTAGAACTCCACAGTTAAGCGTGCTTGGCCTGGAGCAGTGATCAGGATGGGTGACCTCCGGGGAAGTTCCCCAGGGTGTGTGTGAGTGAGGAAAAAGCACACTGGAAAGGACATGTGTTGCCATGTGGGGACTATCATTAGTCAGATGACCCGTTCGGGCATGTGGGTGGACCCTGGGGTGGGCCCCACATGTCTGCGGGGGCAACTGGTGGTACCTGGGGGGCCAGGACCCGACGGCCTTATTAAGGAGGTGTGTCTGTGCAGTCACCGGGGCCCGGTTGTCATATTTGGTATCAGAGGAGGAACTCATCCATAAGTGCGGTGCACTGCCTGGGTTGGGATGTAGGGCCCACAACGACGGCGTTGTTCTCTAAAGGGGGGGGGGGGGGTGATTGTAACATCCCCAAATGATAAAGGGTTAAATGACTAAATGATATGACTCATGTCAACAAGGTGCACCTTCCTTTTCAAGAGCCTACCTGATTAGAACTCCACAGTTAAGCGTGCTTGGCCTGGAGCAGTGATCATGATGTGTGACCTCCTCGGAAGTTCCCCAGGGTGTGTGTGAGTGAGGACAAAGCACACTGGAAAGGACATGTGTTGGCATGTGGGGACTATCCTTAGTCAGATGACCCATTCGGGCATGTGGGTGGACCCTGGGGTGGGCCCCACATGGCTGGGGGGGTAACTGGTGGTTCCTGGTGGGCCAGGACCCGACGACCTTGTTAAGGCGGGGTGTCTGTGCAGTCACCGGGGCCCGGTTGTCATAATCATTGACTAATCTTCTATTCAGTTCATAAAATCATTCTTCAGATACTTTTATCAAAATATATTTAACCCGTTTATGCGTGATATTGGTTAATGGGTTAGCCAATTCCGCAAAACTATAGACTAAATGCTGATAAAAACCTGATAAACCAACAAAATTGTGTACCTCTGTTTTATTCATCGCTTATTTCCATTCATGAATTGTTCTAGCCTTTGAAAGATCAATAGAGATTCCATCCTCTAAAATGATAAGGCAATTAAAATAAATATCCTAATGCCAGAATTCACTCTTGATTAACATCCCATATAATTAATTTCTTCTAAAAGTCTTTAGAATAATGTGCATGTGAATTTCATGATCATAATATCTTTTGGATTATACCAAGATATCATCAATAAATATCACTACAAATTCAATAGTATATTCCTTGAAAACTCTATTCCTTATATCAATAAAGGTAGAGGGTTCATTACTCAATCCAAAAGGAATTACTATAAACTCATAATTCCCATACCTGGTATGAAATATTGTCTTTGGAATCTCTACAACTTTCACGCATCACTGATTATATCCTGAATGAAAGTCAATCATTGAAAAATATTGATCTCCATGATGTTGGTTGAATAAATCATCAATTCATCATAGATGACACCTGTTCTATATTGTTATTGCATTGATCTCCCTGTAGTCAATTCACAACCATACAGATCCATCATTCTTCTTAACAAAAAGAACTAAGGCTCCCCAAGGAGAAACACTAGGGCGAATAAATCCATTATTAATAAATTCATGTAGTTGTCTGTTTAGTTACACTAATTCCATAGTGGTAATTCTATAATGGGTATTTGATATGGGCCTTGAACCAGGAATTAAATCAATGGAAAACTCAATTTCTTGTTCTGGAGGATGTCCTGATAAATCTTGTGGAAACACATAAACATATTCTTGCACAATAGGTACATCCCCTTTGAAAATTCCATTTCTCATCAATTGTTATTTCACTCTCCTCCTCCACAATAATTGAATTTAGTAGAGATATTGGGGGGCAGATCTAGATAAGAATCAGAAGGTGACGTTTCTTCTTTAAAGATAATTTGTCATTTATCATCAACAGAAAAAAAAATTAATGTACTGCTTCTTATATTATATTTTCGCATCATTCTCATAAATCCAATCCATATAAAAGATTATATAAAATTAAATAATGGGTATGAAGATGAGACTAAGAGTTTAAGAACATTTAAATTCCATAATGGGAACTGATTCAGAAAACATTGTTACAATTATACTTCCCTCTATAGTTTTGACTGATAACCCCTTTGTTAAATCAAAATGGAAATATGTAATTTTTTTAGAAAACTAGGACGATATGAAACAATGTGAAGATCCAGAATAAAAAAATCATTGTCTAAATAGGATAAAACCATTAAATTGCATATCACCATGCCTATATGAGATTTAACCATAGTAGTAGAGATCACATATTCTTGGCCTTGCACTCTTTGACTTTTCAAAGGTATGTTTCCTTGGAAATTAAGACATTCATTTTCACAATGCATCATCTCATGATAATTGTAGAATTCAACATTGGAATCCTCTTTATTTTCCTTGTTTTCATGTGCCTAGTGGCCATTTTCACCACACTTGTAATAGTCTCCGATTCCCTTCAAGCATGTACTGGGGTGTTTCATCCCACATTTATTGTTTGATGGATATTCAAATTTTCCCATCCTCCCCTTATTTCATTTTCCAGTGTGTTCTGCTGATATCTTCTTCTCTTGCTCTGTTTAAGGATGTAAGACATATAAAATTACTTTTCTATCTTGATAACACATGAGACAATATCTTCATATGATGAGAATGATATTTAGACTAATTCTTGACCATGAAATGGTTTTAACCCATCGAAAAATCGATCAATATCACTCCTTTGGATATGTTTATAATTTGATGCATGACTAGATAACCTTGTAATGTTGGCCTTAATGGTCACAAATAAAGTATTTTCCTAGGAAAATATCTTTATAAACTCCCTCCATTCCATATTTCATACATATTTTTCTTCCTTTGTGTATTGAATTAATGAACACCATTGATTTGCATCTCCTGTGAGGCGATAAACTCCCTAAAAACTTTTTCTCTTTCTCTACTCCCCAAAGCATGAAATATTTAAACTATTGAACTTATCCATTTATCATCTAAAAATAGATTTTTATCCCTATTGAATGTTGGGGTTGTTTCCTCATTAATCGATCGAACATTGATTCTCCACATTGTGGATCAGGGTGCCCCATGTGGGTAATGTAATTATTCATAACCTGAGTGAGTTGTCCAAGTATGATGATAAGTTGATAAACACCAATTGCATAACCATCTCCAATATTATTATATTGAGTAGGAGAAAATTACATAAATGGATTACTTGTGTTGAAATAGTTTCCATTCCATCCACTAGGAACCATTTCTAAACAATTTCATATACTCCATTAATTTATGAATCACAATACATTATTCCACATTTGTAAAACAATTAAAAAAATGAATAGTTTATATATATATATACTATATTCATATAAATGTTTTAATTTATTAGGTATATACTCATAAATCCTTTATAATAATTTCTAATGAATATGTGAATTATCATATGAATATCCATCGGGAGTGTTGTAACCAAGAGTGCCGCAAGGCCCTTTGTTGGGTACCAGGATACACCGAGTGAAGCCCAAATTACCATGATGGAGTTTTCACTCCTAGGGAAGTCTGTGCTAAAGGCGCCTCAACTAGATCGTATCTAGACATGTATGTATTTTTTTTGGACAAAACCCAAATTCATTAAATAACCAAAATTTTAGAAAGTTCTTCAATACCAATCTTCAATGTCTATTATATTACAATGTGCTCTAATTATAGTTTTTATAAATCATGTTTCCAATGATTGTATTAAACGTCATTTAATACCAACAATAATGCCCCAAACCTAGTTAACCAGAGTCGGTGCATTATTACATAACATTGGCATGATCACAATAGATCTTTTATCGAAATAATGAATCGTTTAGTAGACGTGGATGTACTAGATACATAAATAAGTTTTACATTATATTATGAAATTAAAAAAAAACAAAATTGTGGCCCCTTTGAACACACTAATATCCCTTATACTATCCCTATAAGTCAATCATAAAATAATTCTTCAAATCCTGGGAAAAATAAAACTTTGAAAGGGTTGAGTTCAGATGCTCAGTATGGATAACAGCCTTGCTGAAACTTTCATAAATAAGCATAAACATTTAAGGAAATATATATGACAAAATTACAAGAATTTTAAACGTAAAATTATGTGCAATATCGAAAATATAATTCAAATAATTCCATTTACTCTTCAACATGGATATTCTACTAGTTAAATAATTACATGTAATATCAACAAATAATTTCATAATGATGGAATGCATAATGTCAGACATCATAACCACATAGACAAGGCCTCATGCAAAGAATAAAAATAAGACAAGTTAAAGGCCATGTTCCTAGACACAAGTATATCTAATGAGAACTACAAATTCATCAAGGAACTACAGGGGCCCCCACCTGTCACTTACTAAGTCCAATGCATTCATTATATTAAAAAGTTGAAACATTACATAAACATTCGTATAAAAACTATAACACAAAATGTTAATACGTTAACCATAACACATGAGTGGTATAAAAATATCACATACATAGTTAAACATATCACAAGATATTCCATAAAAAATGAAATATTTTTTATCATAAAAAATGAACATCATACATGTATAAAATCCAACAAAGGATGCTGACATAGATGAAATCAAATTTATTTGAGAGGAATATCTCATTATATTTTGAAATAATTTTAATGTAATGTAATTATAAAGGAAAATATTTATTGTGAAAATATTCATATATGATTTTAAGGGAAGATTTAAATGTGTTAAAACAACGGAGAATAATCGAGCCATCCATATAAGTTTAAAAAACATTCTTACCTTAATTTTTTGAAATGGTTGTAAATTACCTTGTTCGGAAATATATGAAATGATTCCATTCAACCCATTTTATAATAAGTCAAAAAAAGGTATAAATTACATTATACCATAGTCTAGTAAATACTAAAACTATTTTAAAATAAAATTTTAAGAAACACAAATGTGTATGATAAAGAGGTCCTAGTATAATCTTACGTAAAAACCACCTTCGATAATAATGAAAATATGAAATTAACCCTTACCGTGTACTTTTCCTTGGTCGAGGGTACATTAAAATAATGTATTATATTTAAATAATTGTTATTATATTATACAAGAACCATATAAATATATATGATATCATATATTATCCTCTAATATTTCTTGGTTAATAATATTTCATTAGTATTATAGTTAATGGTGTTACTGATTTGATTTCATTTGTAAGTTTCATTATAGATGTCATGTTCATTATGTATAGGATTTATTTGATTTATTTTCATAAATATATTCTGTTCAATAAAATTATTTTTGAAAATAAAATGATAATTATTTTTGAATGGTTATAATGTGGAATGAATCTCTTCGTGTTTGTGGAGATGGTAATCTGTATTTACGCATGAAGGCAACTTTTATTTATTTATTTTTTCATTTTAAAAGGAATGAAAACCAAATGATACATATTTATATTATTATTAAATTATAATATAATATTTTATATATGTTATTTAATTTCATTAACACAATATTTTTTATGTTCCATGTATGGTATGAATGAGTCGTATCACTTTGATGGGGCTGTTGTCTGCACTTCTTCATATGACATTATCCCATATATACAACATGAAAAGAATAATGGTATTCTATAAAAGAGAATTAAATAACCTAAAAAATAAAATAAATATCATATATATCACATATAATTATAGTTCCATTATAATTTCCACCATAAGAGGTGGTAGTAGACGATTGAACAATTATCATTTTGGGAGGCAGTAGTTTTCCATCCATAGAAACGTAAAGTTCTATACACATTTGATGGTGGTGTGTGTATGTGTAGTAAAATAATTCTCATAAAAATAACCTATTATATTTATGATACTGGTTTTGTTATAAAATAAAGTAATACAGATTGTTTAGGAGGTTGGAGATGTACAACAAATAAAAAGCACTTAAGATGAGATGTTACCTTTAAATCGGGTAACTCCCTTGGGTTTGAACTAAAAGGATTACTTGAAGTGACTTCATCCTTAATTTAGTCTTCTATGAGGAATAGAGGGATGTAAAGATCTTAATAGGTCATATTATGGATGATCCTAGGGGATAGATAGGTGTGAGGAATGTGTAAAGGGTTTGGTTTTTTTATTAGGGGTGAAGGGGCTCATTAAGAATGTTTGAAAATTTAATTTTATTATATAATTATTTTTCGTTTCTAAAGAACCAAAACTAATTAATGTCAAAGATAAGATGACTCAAGTTCAAAATAAAATCATCTAATAATAATAAGACATTTTTAGGTTATTTTTATAATTTTTATAATCACACTTATTTAAATCATTCATTAATGAGGTAAACATTACATCATTATTGTGTCATAAATAATATTATTTAGTTGATGTTTAAAAATTATAAAAAATACCATGATGTAAGAAATATTTTTATATTTCAAATTAATATTTATAGTTGAAATGATAACTTATATAACCCAATGTAAAAAAGTTTCACTAAATGATATATGTTTATGTCATTTTTGTCTTATTATTAACATAATTAAAATAAAGTGCCATTATCACTTTCAATAGGTTCCATGTGCTCCCTAAAATTTACCCAACGATTCCCATGGTCAGTCATGTATCAAATAATAAAAATAGAACACATGATAGGGTAATTAAATATTATTATAATACTATTTTTACCCTTATTTACCAGATCAACCACTTCAAGAATGGTAAATAATACTTTTACAAAATTAATTATTCATAATGTATAAAAATAAAAGTCAACTTTTTAGACAATTTGGACCTCTTGATTTCTAATATTTAATCCATGTTTCCATATTAAAAACAAAAAAATATATGAAATTAATTTAAAAATAATTCATGTTGTCAAAACAAACTGCATATTTTTAAGAAATAATTACTATCAAAAGTATGACACATTCTTATGTCTAGTTTATATGTGAAATTACATCCAATGACCTAAATAAAATTAAATGATAAAAATATAATCTGGTTATAATTAAACACATTCAAATGAATAATTTTTTAACATAAATTATTTTGATTAAAATTGTATGTTTTAAATAAAATATAGTATTTTCACTATTCATCAAAAAACGATGTTTTCAGAAGAGTTCCAAAAATTAACCCTAAGTAAATTTATATATTCAGAATCCAAAAATAAATTCCATTTTGAAAAAAAATATAATATCTAAAAATTGGGTATTAATATTCACAACAACTAGTTTGATTGGTTGTGGTGTGTTAGAATCTCAAAGTTGCGTACAATGTAAGCTGTTGAATTATTCAATGGGAAACATACCATGGATGATTGGGGTGCTAACTTTTAACCCTGATAAAATTTACCCCTATTAATTTTTCTATTATTCAATGAAAATTTTCAGGGCTGATAAATACCTTTTTATCCTTGATAAAACCATATTTTTCAATAGTGTGACCTCTTAGGAAGTACTCATGTTGCACCCTTTTTTTGTGTACATTACTAATTCCATTCTAGTATAATAATGATTATTATGATAGTACACTTAATTTTTTATTAAAATAATATTTCATGATTAAAAATCATTTTAAAAATAAATATAATTTTTCATGTTATAAGGTATCAATATTTTATTTTAAACAATGAATTAAATATTGCATGTTATATTGTAACAACAACGATTTAGTGTTATGAAAACAATAATAATTCTTCATATTCAACAATTATATTTTTTCAATATAATATCATTATAAAATTTTATAATAATGAATGTTGAATGGGTGACCATCATGGAAGTGCTCTAATACCACCCTTTTCTAATTTTCTCATTATATATTCAAAAATTTATTAAATTTTAAATTTAAAATGATTTCATGTCAAGATAATAATAATAATGAGGATATTTTATGTAAATGTTTTCATTGAATACAATATTTCATGTTTACAAAGAAGTTTTGTAATTATTATCATATTTCTTGTCATTATATTACAAAATTTAATGTTAACAATAATTATAAAATTTCATGATGTATTTTGACAGCAATTTTTTATGGATATAATGGAAAAAATAATTTTTCATGTTGAATAACATTAGTATTGGATGATATTTTTATTAGTTAATGTTAGCTTTTATAATAATTAAATAGAAATATATAGAATGAGAATCATTGATTATTCTTTAAAATATTTAAAATGAATATATGTATAATACTAGTTGTGATCACAAAAGCATTAATTCACCAGATCCCATTAGAACTCTGTTATGATGTGTGCTTGGGTGACAATAGTGCTACTATGGGTGACCTCCTAAGAAGTACTCTTGTAGACCCATTTTTTTTTATAAATTTATAATTTTATTCCATTATTTTTATATAATTTTAAAATATCATGCTAGTATAAAAACAATTTTTATTATATTATATGTTATGTAATTTACTAAATATAATATTTATTGATTACAAATAATTTTAGTAATAATTATATTATTTATTTTTATAATGTAAAAATATTTCATATTAAAAATAGGGTGGAGAAACATGATTCATGGTTGGATGAGTATTGGGTTTTGGGATGGATGCTAGTGATTACAACGATGGATGGTGATTTTTTATCAGGATAGCGATGGTGTTGTCTGTCGATGGTGTTGAATGGAAATGGTGGAATGTTTTCTACGTCTCTCAACAGTAGGGATGCGGGAGAGGTCCACGACATGGGTGTAGAAGGCAGAGACCTTGGGATGCAGGTTTGTAGTCAATATATGGGGTACATACACAATATTGGGGTGCTATTGACTAGCATTAGTGATATTCAAGCTCAAAATATTTTGATGTGATGTACATGTTGCCCTTGGGAGGAAATTTTCAAACAGTTGGGTATGCTTCTGATTTATGGTTGAAATATGAAGGATCTTAGATATATAGACATAATTTTGTGTGGGAATATTTGGAAATTTTTTCCTGATACTTTTTGTATACCTACTGGCTTTGTTTTTCAGGTGATGTAGATATGGTTTGGTCATTATTAATGTGTCAATTATATGTGGATGGTCTGCAATGAGTATTTTCTGATCCAATTTCTCATTTTTTGGTTACTATTATTACCTTTTATGGCGATTATTAGAATTGGAGAACACCTAGTATGTACTCATGTTTGCAACATTTTTTGTGTACATTTCATATTTCATTCTAGTATAATTACTATTATTATGGTATTGTACGTAAATTTTTTTACTTAATATAATATTTCTTTATTACATTTCTTTTTTTAATATTTATAATATTGAATGTTATAAAGTAACAATATATCATGTTAATAATGGGGTGGGGCCATTTGATGTGTGGTAGGATGAGGCTTCATATGTGGGGTGGATGCTAGTGTTTATAATGATAGATGGTGATTTTTTTGTTAGGCTGGCAATGGTTTTGACTGGAAATGACAGAACATTTTCTAGGATGGTCAATGATATAGATGCAAGGGAGGTCCTCCACATGGGTGGTGATGGTGAAGACATCGGGATGTGGGGTGTCATTCGAGATGTGGGGCACACACATCACATTGGGATGCAACAAGCATGCATAATCAAGATTCCGGCTGACATAATATTTAGATGTGATGTGCGAGCTATACTTTGGTAGCACCTATCCTGGTGTTTAGTGTAAAAACTATTATTGGTTGAGATATGAAGGCACATTGGTAGATTTTGTAGAAATTTGTGTGTGTATATTGGGAAGTTTAAACATGATACTTGTTTTATACAAAGTGGATTTGTTTTTCACGCAATGTGGACCATGTTTGGTCATTATTAACGTGTATGTTACATGCGAACGGTCTGCAATGGGATTTTATTGATCACATATCTCATTTTGTGCCTACTCTTTTTGTGTATGGTGGTGAGTACCACATGTGTAATGGACTAGACTTCCCTGCTGTAATCCATTGATTAAATAGTGTCTAAAGTGTTTTGGAGGTCAATGTGACTTATCTCCAGGACTTTTTTAAATTTCATGTTATGTGAAAAGTGTTTAATTTTTTTGTAGAGTTCCATATATGTCGATGAGACATTTTGTGAACAGTTCAATCAGTGTCTGACAGTCAAATTATGAACATTGTAATCAGTGTCAGTGAGTCTATTCGTGAACAGTTCCATCAGTGTTGGTGAGTCATTGTAAATAGTGCCATTGGGGGTCAGTGAGTCATTTTTTGAATTATGACATCAATGTCGGTGAGTCATTTTGTTAACAGGGAAATCGATGTTGCTAATTTATTTTAATAACATTTCCATCGCTGTTGGTGAGTCATTTTTTGAACAATGTCATTGGCATCAGTGAGACTTATTTGAATAATGTTTCTTGAATCTATAGATGTACATTGTTTCCAGCATCCTAGATAATCTCCCCATTGATGTTTTTTTTGTCTTCAAATGCATTCAAGGGTGTATTTTATGTTATTTAAGGATATATCAAATCCCATAACTCATATATTAATATTAATATGTCTCGGGATGTCTTTAAATGGTTAAACCACATGGTTTAATTTGATCTTCCTTTAATGGAAAATATATCACATCGTAACTCTGTACTCTATAAATCTTCTAAGGGGATGATATATCTTTCTCATGTGTTCTACCTTCTTGTTCCCTAGTGTGATACGCATGAACCATTCATTCATCACATAATAGCGATGTTATCGAACATTAATCCTTGGATTTTTTTCAACATGATATATCTTCATGATGCATGCACACCACCAGTTTTTGTGAAAGCAGGATGTATCGATCTGTTATCATTAGAAGTTATGATATACCTCCATTATTTGGTTTTCTGTGATCTATATTCCTCCTTTTTAACCATGAAATGTTATTTCATGTGTTATCCATGATTCTAATTGAGATTTCATGAGTTTTGGTTGGTTCAGTTTTGTCGTTGTGTCTTTGGGTATATGCAGTTTTCATGGGGAGGCGATCATAATATTTTGTGTGGATCGTTCTAATATATATAGCGACAAGAAACTTTTCATTTAGGGTATTTGTTGCTTATTTATTCATTTACATGAATATGCAGAGTTAACATGTTTTATCCCACTAGATAACAATTGAATTAATAGAATAAATATTTGAACCAAAAAAATAAATTGATATGGATCATATGTTTTGCCACTTCTTTTTCTAGATAGTGGGATATCTGTTGGTTCCTTGTTTAGCTTGAAATTCATGATAGAAATTGGTGAAGAACATAGAATTGCATTAATTGTAATTATTTCTAAAAAATTAAGAGGTATTTAAACTAATCTAGTGGTTAATGTTGTAATTTTATATTAATCAAATTGATGCAGTATTCATGTTTAATATATTTTTGACATCTATGATAAATTCCATATTAGGATTCCCATAGTTGGAACCTAAAAATAATAAATAATTTAATTTCAGATGGATTAATGAACTGACTATTTAAGGAAAATATAATGTTCTTAAGGATTCAGAGTTAGCCTCTTACTTGTAAGGACGATTTCCTAGTGCATTGGAGCCATTACTACTCATTATTTTTTAATGTTCGATTCCTTGTTTAAGGGATAAGAGTCCAGTTCATATTATGTCTGTTTCCTGATGCTTGTGTTGTTATTTGTTCGAGGATGACCGTTCGGATATGTTGTTCTAGGGAGGCCCATTGGTTTTTGGTAGCAGTTGATGCCAATACTGGCGACATGCATCAGTTTGTATATGTGGGTGTGAAGGATGACCCTAGAGATGATGAAAAGGGTTAAAATTGAACGTTTGGATGATTATTGAATCTTTTTGATTGTTTATATACTTTACTTTCCTCATGTATCAAGGAAGGTGGTCTTTCATACCCTACATCTAAAAATGGGTGAATATGCATTGGGTATTCCATGTGATTTTATTTCTTATGTTCTTGAGGGAGGATGAGTATATGCTCTTCCTATATGTTGAAAATAAATGAAGTGTAGTTCATCTACTCACTGGGTTGAGCCCCCTGGTGTTTAGTAGCATAGAATGGTTTTCTATAATGCCTAGAAATATGGGAATATAATAATGATATTTGTAATTTACCGATTAAATGATGTTAACCCATGGGGTTGGAGCTTGCGGGGACACACTGCGGAGGATTTAATTTAATGGAACGGTGGATCTTTGTTGGAATGCAAATGAAATGTTATGTGGAATTGATAATTGTTAATTAATTATTAATGAATTAATTAACATAATGTGAAACTGTGGTTGGAATGAAAATGAAATGTCATGGAATGGTGGATCTCGGTGTTTCAATATGGTACACCACCCAGTCTGTTAGGGAAACTGACACCCTAGGGATTATGAGCCCTGGGGGTGTATTCACCAAAATTCTTGTGGGAGGATGCGTGGTTGACTACACTCTTTTCACCCACTCTCTTCTCTTAGTATATACTTATGCTTGTAGGTAGAGTAGTTAGTTTTCAACGTATATGTGTGTAAATGGGTGTAATTTCTTCTATTTCTTCACACACATATATTTTTTAAATAGTTTCATTTGGAATACTAGAAGAGTAATATGTATACGCTCTAATGGATTGATCATCCTTACAAAGTGTTTGGGATAAAATATATTGATGTTTAATACCTGACCTATTATACACATTTTGTGAGATGTGGTGGTTCCCGAAAACTATATGGTTACCATGGTCACATGGACTTGGTTTTTCTGTTGCATGAAGTGCATATTGTGGTGATATGCCTAGGTGCATGTGGGCAAGCCTTTGGGAGATAGATTCTTAGGAACTGCGACATTGGGGTAAAACGAAGAACTCGTGGGGATGTAGTAGTGTGGTACCCTTGATATTCTTTATTATATTATATACTATTGTATGCGATACAATGTGAAAGTAGCCATGGTGAGTCAGTGAACGTAGTATACCTATTAAGGTGATGAGTATGATCCACTTGTTGTTCACTATGCTTTATAATGATTTCACTACTTTTATATGAGAGGCTCTAGGATGATCCTAATGTGTATACATTAATAATCACCCAACATATATATAAACTATTTTTCAGGTCACTTGGAGTAGTTTTGAGATCAGGATGGTTACTAGAAGATTTGTGTTGTAATAATTGTTTGGGATTCATGGTGGCTTTGGTTTTTACGTTCCATCGGTACATGCAGTTTTTCCATTCAGTTGTAGTAGTTCTATCCTGACACTACCCATGTGTACATGATATTTAGGTTTATATTGTATTCTATGTTGGAGTGGATTAGTGTATGTCTTATCTCTCTCTTTCTCATATATTATCTTAGAGGGTAATGCCTCCCATTTATGTGCTCACAATACATTTTGTGCTAGTCTCAATCCTGGGGGCCTACTTGAGCTGGGACTCGGGGATCACTATCACCCTTATCACAATGTTAGACGAGGAGGGATACACCAAGTGGGGAAGGGGTTAGGAGAACATGTATTATCTCTATTTTTATATACTTTAACTTTCATTACTAAATTTTCATATCAATCATTCTTGGATCATGGAGTAAAAAATTCATGTTATGTTGTAACAGCTAAGGTTTTGTGTTATAAAAACGAAATAATTTTCATGATCAATAATTATAAATTTACAAGACAATAAAATTATATAATTTCTTTATAATGAATGTTGAATGGGTGACCTCCTTGGATGTTCTTGAGTTTCACACTTTTCTTCCATTCTCATTGTATTTTCCAAATAAAATACATTTTAAATAAAAAGGATAACATGTCAGAATAATAATAACAATAATATTGTATGTAAAATTTTTAAATGAATATAATATATCATGTTTACATGTAAATTTTAAATAAATATAATATTTCATGTTATATTGTTTCTGTAATTCATATTAATAATAGTTATATTATTTCATGATGTATTGTAACAACTATAATTTATCGTTATTATAAAAATAATTATTTTTCATAGTGAATAATTATAATATTGGATGATTGTATTCTAAGTTGATTTTATTTTTTATTGAAATTAAATAGTTGTATATAGTATCATAATCCGTGATAGTTATCCCAAATATTTATAAAGAATGTCTGTGTAATGTTGGGTGAGATCACACTATCATTAATGCACCAAATACAATTAGAATGTTGTAGTTAAGCAGGAATGGGTAAGAGTAGTATTTGGATTGGTGACCGCATTAGAATTACATGTGTTGAATCATTATTTCTGTACATTTAATATTTCATGCCAGTATAACAAAGATTATTATGATATTGTATATAATAATATCTACTGAATATAATATTTCCTAATTATATAGTATTTTAGTAATAATTATAATACAAAATTTAATAATGTTATAATATTTTATGTTAATAATGATTAAAATATTTCATGTTATATTATAATAACTACGGTTTAAAGTTAAAACAACAATGATATTTTCTAGGTTTAATAATTATAATTTTTCAGGATAATCAAATTATCGAATTTCTTAATAATGGATGATTCATTGGTGACTTTTTAGTAAGTGCTCATGTTTCACCATTTTCTATTTTAATCACCGTATTTTTAATAAAAAATTACATTCTAAAAAAAGTTTCATATTTTATAATATAAAAAATTCTTATGATATAGAATGTAAACATTTTAAATGATATAATATTTCATGTTTACATAGAATTTGGGTAATAATTATAAAATTGAATTTCATAATGTTACCATATTTCATGTTAAAAATAATTATAATATTTCATGATGTATTTTAACAACTTGGGATTAATATTATACTATATGTAATAATTTTTCAGGTTGAATAATTAAATTATTGGATTATAGTTTAATTATTAAATGCTATTTTTTTACTGAAATTAATGAGCAATATTTAATATTAAAATAATTTATAATTCATTCAAATATTTCATGAGAATGTGTGTGTACTATTGGGTGCTATCACACTAGAATTAATCCACCATATACCATTATAACTCTATAGTTATGATTTCATGGGTGAGAGTTGTACGAGGATGTGTGACATCCTAATAAGTACTCATGTTGCTCCAATTTTTTTGTGTAAATTTCAATTTTCATGCTTGTATAATAACAATTATTATTATATTGTGTGTAATCGTTTTTACTAAATATAATATTTCTAGATTACATAGCATTTTAGATTGAATTATAATATTTCATGTTATATTGTAATAATATTTCAGGTTATCAATTATTTAAATAATGCATGTTATATTATCACAACTACATTTTAGTGTAATAACAAAATAAATTCATGTTCACAAGTTATAATTTTTCAAGATAATCAAATTATCAAATTTATTAATAATGAATGATTCCATCGTAACCTCATAGGAAGTGATCTTGTTTCACCCTTTTCTATATTCATCGATGTATTTTCCAAAAAAAATTAAATTTTAAATAACAAACGATCACATGTGTGTATAAAAATAAAAATTATTATATTGTACGGAATATTTTTAAATGAATATATTGTTTCAGTTTTACATAATTTTTTTTATTGATTATAATATTTCTTGTAATAACGCTATAATATTTCATGTTGAAAATAATTTTAATATTTCATGATGTATTGTAAGAACTATGATTTATGGTTAAAATATAACTAATAAATTTTCATGGTGAATAATTATAACATTTGAGAAAAATATTATAAGTTGATGTTGTTTATTATTGAAATTAAATAGAAATAAATAGTATCAAAATCATTTATTATTCATTCAAATAGTTTTTTAAAAAATTCTTCATACTGTTAGGATGGATCACACCAACATTAATGCACATGATCCTATTAAAACTCTGGATTTAAACCTGGTTGGATGAGAGTAGTACTAGGATCAGTAACCTCCTAATTACTACTTGTGGTGCACCCTATTTTGTATTCATTTAAAATTTCAATCAAATATAAAAACAATTAGTAAGTTATTATATGTATACATTTATACTGGATATAATATTCATTCAATAAATATTATATTAGTAATAAATTTAATATTATATTTTATAATGTAACAATATTTCATGTTAACAATGATTAATATATTTCATGACATATTGTAACCAAAACAGTTAGGTGTCATTAAATAAAATAACAAATTTTCATGTTCAGTAATTATATTTTTTAATGATAATCACTTTATAGAATTTCGTTATATTAAATGTTGGGTGGGTGACCTCCTCGGAAGTTCCCTTATTTCACCATTTTTTGTTTTTAGGATTGAATTTTCCATAAAAAATACTTTTTAAATCAAAAGGATCACATGTAAATATTACAATAGTATTTATGATAATGTATATAATATTTTAAAATGAATTCAATATTCCAAATATACATAAAAATTTTATAAAAATTATATTATTGAAATTCATAGTGTAACCATATTTCATATTTAGAACAATTAAGATATTTCATGATGTATAGTAATAACAATGGTTTGGGGTTATAATATAAAAATTAAATTTTCATGTTTATAATTATAATAATATATGATAGTTTCATTTGTTAAAGTTACTAGATGATATTTTTATCATTTAAAGATTGTATGTGTACTCATGTTACACCCTTTTTTGAACATTACCAATTCATGCCAGTAAAATAACGATTATTATCTTATTTTATGTATGTTATTTTATTGAATTTAATAATTTGTGATTACAAAAAATGTTAGTTATAATTAAAATATTTCATGTTATAATGTAACAATATTAATGTTAACCAGATTGAAATATTGTATGTCATATTGTAACAGCTACAGTTAACTATTATAAAAAATAATTTTGAAGGTAAAATAATTATAAATATTCAATATTATCACGTTATTGAATTACATAATAATGAGTGATTCTTGGGGTAACTCATGGGATGATCTCATGTTTTACCCTATTTTTTTTATCTTATTGTATTTAGAAAAAATTACAATTTAAATTACTAAAGATATCATGTGAGTACAAAAATAATAATTAACATATTGTATGTATTCTTTTTAAATGAATATTATATTTCTTATTTAGATTGATTTTTTGGAATAATTATTTTATTTCCTGTAATAATGTTACCATATTTCATGTTAAAAACAATTTTAATATTACATTATCTATGTTAACAACTATGGTTTAGGGTTATAAAATAAATAATAATTTGTCATATTGAATAATTAAAATATTGGATCATAGATTCATTTGTTAAAGTTTCAATTTAAAATAAATTAAAAATGCATATATAGGATCATAATCATTAATACTTCACTAAAATATTTCAAAGAATTTATGTGTATAGTTGGGTGCGATCACACCACCATTAATGAACCAGATCCCATTAGAACTCTATAGTTATGCATGCATGGGTGAGCATAGTAGTAGTACAAGTAACCTCTTTGGAATTAATCTTTGTACATATCATGTTTCATGCTAGAATAATAATGATTATTAGTAAATTTTATGTAATATTTGTTACTGAATATTATATTTCTTGATTACATAGCATTTTAGTAATAATTAAAACATTTCATGTTGTAAATTGAAAATATTTTGTGTTATCAGTGATTAAAATATTTCATGGTATATTGTAACAACTATGGATTACTGTTATAGTAGAAAAAATAATTTTTCATTTTCAATAATTATAATTTTTCAAAATAATTACATTATTGAATTTCATAATTAATCGTGTTTAATGGGTGACCTTCTGGGATCTTCTAGTGTTTGACAATTTCAATTTTTCTCATTGTTTTTTTCAAAATATTTTTTGCATTTTAAAATTAAAAGGATCACGGATAATTTTTTAAAATGGATGGAAGTAGTTCCTATTTTATTGTAAATTAGATAATAAACATAAGAACCAAACTGGGAACATGAATACAAATACAACTACCCAAAGAGTAAAAGCTACTATACTAACATTTTCCGCAATATTTACTTTATTTTAATTCGTCTTCCTGAAATAAATTCCATTTAGAAAAAGATCTTCCCCATACGCACCCTTGACCCCTATATCTCCCTCCAATTTCAGGAAGATCTTAAATCACTTAATATACGGTCTTGATATTAATGTTGTTAGAGTCAGAGATATCCTCATACGTCATCGTTTATTTATTGAGAGGTGTACCTTGATTTCATGCTCCCTTCAACCTCTATTTATCTATAATGAGGAAGAGTCTCCGAATGATTAGCCTCATTAGATGGCTACTTAACCACCACATGGGAATCACTAAGAATACCTTGTCTTATTATAGGACACAATATGTAAACCCTCATTATCCATGTTTCATTTTGATAATGAAGAACAAATTTTATAAGGTAATGGGGAATAAACAACTAATATTTTTTTACCCTTTTGGATACCAGAAGTAACCATTCTGAAGGCGCGTAGAGATTATCATCCCCACAATGGTCTAGTGGAATCAAATCCTACTAATCATTCATATAATCTTATTGCTTCTTGAAATGTGGTTCATTTTAGCATGAAACACGTGAATCACATCACTAATTTTTTCATGCTAGAATTATCAACTGCGTCAGACCTGCCTTTGGACCTTTCTGCGGATGCACTGGACTCCGTGATTTCTGGGGTTGAGTCTGATTCTAGTGAGAAGGGTACTGGTTAGGGTGTTTCATCATTTTTTCATGATGTGAATATGAATCCCATGGTTTAGGTGTGGTATGATAATGGTTTTCCTTGAAATTGTTGGTTAAATGTTTTTTTCTTTAATGTTTTTGATTCGTCAAATGATTTTGGTCAGCAGGACTCCCGGATTCCCAAATCTGATGATGGAAAATTTTCTATAATTTCCCATAGTGTGGTTACTTGGGAACATCATGAGGAATGTAGATTCTGTACGTTTAATCCTCTCTAATTTTGATAAACCAATGAATATTTGGGATGTGGATCCTGGACTATCCCGAATTTGGGGTTTTTCAGACTGGATGATTATTCTGATTAGAAGAGGTTACTTCCATATTATTTTTTCAACTGCGATTGATAGATCGAGGTTATAGAGAAATGGTTTTTTATTTATTAATCCAAGAATCTTTCATTTGTCTTCTATAATTTCAATTTTAATACATACCTTCAAGAGCATTCTAATGCTCATATTTGAGAAAAATTTATAGTTTAATCATGTTTTTTTGCATACCATAATATTGAATGATGAAGTCTCTTGCATTGGTTCCCACAAAGGGATAGATGATAAAATAGTGTAGGGAAAATATGGTTAAATTTCAATAATTTTGTTTGAGTTTTACATGCATTATACTTTACCTGATTGTGTCACTTTGGTGGCCAAGGGTGAGATGTTTGAAGTGAAATTTGAATTTGAGTCAATCCCTATGTTTTGTAACTATTGCATGTTTGTGGGTCCTGATGTATCTAAATATATGAATTTGAGTAAAATATAGATGAATGTAGGGCCTTCTACTCCTGAAAAAATGTTTCATTTATCCTTAAATGAAGAAAAACCATGTTGTAAGGAGACACAAGTGGTTATCATCAAGGAGTACAGACGAAAACCACTTGAACAACAATTTTTTGGTCAAGGTGGGGTGAAAAAATGGTTACTCCAAAATGAAGAAATTGATGCACCAAATCAATCATCTATTCCTGTGAACAAATAGGGTTGTGACCTTAGTATGAGAATTGATACTTCTTCCTTTCATGATGTTCATGTAAGAGCTATTCTAGAAACTATTTAGATCAATGTGTTGAGTCTGACATAAAACATTCTTCCCAAATAAAAGCTGACTCTCATTTTATGAAGGAGATACACTCTTCTAAAGGTATGAAAGGGAATTATGTGACTCCCCCTTACAAATCATGGCGAAGTTTGGAGGCACCACTGATATGGTAACACCACTAGAGACTTCACAGGATTCAGTTACATTATCTCAAGGACTAGGGGTGACTAGTCCTAAGAATGACGTGCCAAAGGCTGGGGAAAATGTCATTAGTCTCCTTAAAATTACTAAAAAATCCAACATTAGGTAGGACATATGTTCTAAATTTTGGAGTTCTCATGGATTTGATTTCAATTTAGGGGTATCTTCCTTGAAATCCCTACTGAAGAACGATGATCTGGTTAGAGGAGTGAAATATTCCTCTTCCAAGGAACCAATAAATACTCTCTCTCTAGTGAATTATGGGACATGTAAATTTCCCAAGACAAGTAGGAGGGGACAAAATCAACGTGGTAGAGGTGGTGGACAATGCCACCATTGATGTTGCTTTCCAAAGTTAGGAATTCTTTGGACTTTACAGTACTGTTTTTAACTGTTTGTTTTATGCCATCTAAATCTATTATGTTGTTTCTATTTTCTCATCATAATTTTTTAGATCATGGTATGATAACCCAGGTTTTAAACCATTATTCTATTAAAACCATATTCAATGAAAACAATAAATATATCATTTGGGTTACTATTCACAGAATGTGAATTAGGCCAAAAAATTGGGCCTACAGACTATGTAATGGGATACAAGCCCACTGGGCCTTGAGGCTATGTAATGGGTCTCCCTCTACCTAGTTAAAAGAGGTCTTAGACTTTCTTTATTAATAAAAATGAGGATTCATACCCAACCATTAAAAACAGTTTATGTTAACAATTGAAATAATAATTTTTCATGTTTAATAATTATAATATGGGTTAATTGTTTCATCAATTAAATTATTTTTTTGTAGTATTTAATTATAAAATTATAGCATCATAATCATTTAAATTTCATTCAAATTTTGGTTTAGAATTTTATTTTATTTTTTGGTGGGATCACAACACCATTAATATACCATATCCCATTAGAACTCCACAGTTGAGAGTGCTTGGGTGAGAGTAGTGCTATGATGGGTGACCGCCTCAAAAGAACTCATGTTGCATCATTTTTTTGGGTAAATATTAAATTAATTATAATATTATAATGATTATTATAATATTGTATGTAATTGTTTTTTCTAAATATAAAATTTCATGATTATATAGAATTTTAGTAATAATTAAAATATTTCCTATTTTAGTGTAAGAATATTTCATGTAATCTATGATTAAAATATTGAAAGTTATATTCTATCATCTATAATATAGTGTTATAAAAAATTATTTTTAATATTAAATTATTATAATTTTTAATGACGATCAAATTATCGAACTTCCAAATAATTAATGTTGTCTAGGTGACCACCTAGGAACTTCTCACGTTTCATGATTTTCTATTTTTCTCACTGTATTTTATGAAAAAATTTAAATTATAAATAGCAAATGTCCTCTTGTTCATATAATAATAACTATTATGATATTGTTGTTAAAATTTTTAAATGAGTATAATTATTAATGTTTATGGAGAACTTTTTTTAAAAGTATAATATTTCAAGTCATTGTGTTACTGTATTTTTTGTTCATAATAATTAAAATATTTCATGATGTATTATAATGAAAAAAATTTATTGTTATAATAGAAATAATAATTTTCATGTTTAATAATTATAATATTAGATGATTGTTTCATGAGTAAAAGATATTTTTTACTACAATAAAATAGAATAATATAGTATGAGAGTCATTGAAAGTTATTCACAATATTTAAAAAGAATTTATGTGTACTGTTGGGTGTGATCACACTTGTATTAATGCACTGGATCCAATTATAACTCTGTAGTTAAATGGGCCTGGGATAAGGTAGTAATTGGATGGGAGACCCCATAGGAAGTACTCATGTTACTCTACTTTTTTGTGTATATATCAAATATCATGTGGCTATCATAATGATTATTATGATTATATATGTAGACTTTTTTTACAGAATGTAATCTATATTAATTACATTACATTTTAGAGTCAATTATAATATTATATGTTATAGTTTAACAATATTTCACTTTAACAATGATAAATATATTTCATGTTATTTTTTAACAAAAATGGTTTATTGTTATAAAAATAATAATTTTCATGTTCAATAATTATAATTTAACACGATAATCACAACATAAAATTTCATAATAATGATGTTTTCATGGGTGACCTCCTATGAAGGGCTTGTGTTTCGCCCTTTTCTATTTTTGTCATTGTATTTTACAAAAAAATAAATGTTAAACAAAAAAGGATCACATGTCAGTATAAAAATCATAATTATAACATTGTTTGGAATTTTTTTAAATGAATATAAAATTTCTTGTTTACATTGATTTTTTTTAAAAAATTATTATTTCACGTTTAAATCAATTATAATATTTCATGAAGTATTTTCCCATATATGGTTTAGGGTTATAATAGAAATAATAAAATTTCATGTTGAATATTTATAATATTGGATGATAGTTTCATTAGTTAATGTTATTTTTTACAGATATCAAATATATTAATATAGAGTTATAATCATTAATAATTCATTCAAATATTAAAAAAGAATGTGTGTTTACTTTTGGGTGTGATCACACGACTGTTAATGCACCACATCCCATTATAACTTTTTAGTTAAGCATGCTTTGGAGAGAGTAGTACTACAATAGGTTATCTCACGAGAAGTACTCGTGTTCAACCTATTTTTTCATTTCACTCTTTCTTGTGTACATTTCATATTTAATGTGAGTATAATAATTATTATGAGGATATTTTATGTAATTTTTTTTACTAAATTTTATATTTCATAATTTCATAGAATTTTAGTAATGATTATATTATTTCATGTTATAATATAACAATATTTCATGTTAATAATCATTAAAATATTGCATTTTATATTATCACAACTACGGTTTTGTGTTATAAAAAATTATTTTTTATTCAATAATTATACTTTTTCAATATAATCACATCATCAAATTTAATAAGAATTGATGTTTAATGGATGATCTCCTTAGATGAGCCAGTGTTTTACCATATTCTATTTTTTTCATTTTTTTCCAAAAATAATAACATTTTAATTCATAATATATTTCATTTTAGAATAAAATTAATAATTTGATATTGAATGTAAAATTCCTAAAGGAATATAATATTTCTGTTAGAAATAATTTTTTTTAATAATTATAATATTTCATGTCTTAATGTTACAATATTTCAAGATTAAAATATTTATAATATTTCATTACCTATTGTATAAAATACGATTGAATATAATAATAGAAATAATAATTTCTCATATATAGAAAACATTTTATATGAAAAATAATAGAATGGGAATTTATCATTTTTAATTACATTTTAAATAATATAATTTTACATATTCAATAATATTTTTTCCCATCCTAGTAATACACTCACCCATGAATGCATACGTGTAGTGATCTAATGGGATATGGTGAATTATTGCTAGTGTGATCACACCACATAGTATAGAGAAATTCTTTTTAAAATTTATTATGATCTATAAATTATTCTCATTTTATTATTTTTTAATTCATTATTGTATAAAATTACATTAACTGCTAAAACTATCATCCAATATTGTAATTATTCCACATAAAAAATTACTATTTCAAACATTTACTGATGAAACTATCAACCAATTTATTTAAATTTATTGAACCTATTTTTGTGTACATTTCAAATTTCATTCTAATAAAATTATTATTATTAGGATATTTTACGTAATTTTTTCTTCAGAATATAATATTAATTGATTACATAGAATTTTATTAATAATTATAATATGGACTATAAAAATGTAATAATATTTCATGTTTACAATGTTTAAAATTTTTCATGTTATATTACAACAACAACTTCTTAGTGTTATGAAAATAATATCATTACATCATCAATAATTATTATTTTCCAAGATAAATATAATGTTGATTTTTATAATAACGAATTTTTCATGGGTGATCACCTGGGATGTGCTCATGTTTCCCCGTTTTCTATTTTTATAATTGTATTTTCAAAAAAGTTATCTTTTTAAATAACAATGGATTGCATAACATTATAGAATAATAATTTTGATATTGTATTTATTCTTTCTAAATAAATAAAATATTTCATTTTTACCTAGAAGTTTTGTAAAATTTATATTATTTCATGTCTAAATTATACAATATTTTTTGTTATCAAGAATTATCTAATTTCAAAATGTACTACAACAACTATAGTTGTGGTTGTAATTGAAATAATAAATTTTAATGTTGAACAATTTAACTATTGGATGATATTTTTATAAATTAATGTTAATTTTTAATGTAATTTAATATCCTTATATATATGCTAATCAATGATAGATCTTTTAAATATTTATATGTAATTTCTGGGAACTATTTGGGGAAATTACATTAGCATTAATCCACAACATCACATTATAAATCTACATTTATGATTTCTTGGGTGAGAGTAGTTCTAGGATTGGTGACCTCTTGTGAATTACTCGTGTTGCCACTTTTTTATGTGCATTTAATTTTGTTTTCAATTATAATATTTGTTATTATGGTATTATAGGAAATTTTATTGTGGAATATAATATTTCTTGATTAGTTATAATTTTAGTAATAATTATAAAATTTCATGTTACAATGTAACCATATTTCATGTTAATAATGATCAAAATATTGCATGTTATATTGCAACAACTATGGTTTAGTGTTATAACATAAACTAATGACATTTCAGGTTCAATAATGAAAATTCATTAGCATAATCACATTATCTAAATTCATAATAATGAATGTTTCATTGGAAACCTCCTCAGAAGTGCTCATTGTAACATCCATGTTCTATATAATTTATGTAAATTATGTTATGAAAAATAATAATAATTTAAACTGTGAGATTAAATAATAATACATATAAATAATTATATTTCATATTTATAGTTGTCAAATTAGTTTTTAACAAATGTTCTAAAAATAATTACATTTTAATAGTATTATATTGTGTAAAATAATATTTTAATGTTGATATATGTATTTCATTATTTTCATGAAAATAATTATAAATGTATTTGAATAAAAAAATTATTTTATTCAAAGGATATTTAATATAATTTATTGAATGAATATATTTAATTTTAATGTTGATCATATTGTATAATTTTATGATGATAGAAAAATAATTTTAATTGTTTTGAGTGCATTAAATAAATTATTATTTTCACGTATTACAAGTTGTAAGATTAAAATGTGAAATTTTTTTTAGTGATACAATTTTAATTAATGTTATTAAAAATTTAATGTTTATTTGAAATAAATTAATTTTAAATGTTCATTATAAATAAATATTTATTATGATATTTTTTTAATTATAAATATATTTAATAAAAAAATAATTAATACATGTATAAAACAATTACACATTTTGTTTTAATTAATATAGTCATATTAATATAAAGAATAAAATTTATATAAAAGTTAAATTAATACTCAATCAATTATATGTATAAAAAATGATGAATGTTTTTAAAAATAATGTTGATGTGTTTTAAAAACAAAATGATAAAAAAATAGATAAAATTCTTATAATAATTTAAGATAAAAATAAACAAATTAATTTGAATTTATAATAATATAAAAAAACAGTTATGTCTTTAAAAAAAAAGATGAAAAATAGCAAGATATACAAGTATTATAGTATGATAGTCTAAAAAAACAGTTAGAGTAATGATTAGGGAAAAATGAATAGGATTATAAAGATTACAACAACAAAATTAGTAATAAAGTAAAACATAAAATTGTTTAAAATTATGAGTTTTTCTTCAACCTCCCAACGTGAAAACCTAACCAGAAAAAGTGATATTCACCTTGTCGAACCTCAATCGCATCCTTCTCCTTCAATTATTTATCTCTTCCATTTTTTCTCTTACTGGATGTTGAAAGGTCATTTTTTGATTTCATCCAATAAGTTAATGAACCCTTCCACCACATCCCCATCTCAGATCAACATTTCTCTAATAATGACATGGATGTTTTTTTAAAATCAAATTTATCGTTAACACCATTTATGTCTATCCTCCAAAAATATTCCTTTATTATATTTCTATATAATAATTTACAAAAATTTCTTTGCGTTATGGATTAAATAAGTTATATTTGTGTTTGTAGGACACACAATGGCACACATTAAAACACGCCAGAATATCTGGAACCCTTATGATATCAATTTCATATTTTCTCAGTCCCTTCTTCATGGTGTTCATAAGCATGAATTTTTCTTACTCACCAGCAAGGGATAAAATTATTTTCAGTTTATATGGATTTATATATGTATATATAAATATATATAGATTTACCCTTATTTATATATAAATATTTGTTCTATCTATTTTATGTGTTTTTTCTGATGCAAAAGCATATAATGGTTATTCAAATTATTTATGTTATATAATGGGAGACATATATTTTTGTGAAAATATATATATTCAGATATAAACATATATAACTACTTATCTTTATTATAAATGAGATAAGGGTTTCAGTTTTAAATTTTATTTCAAAAACCTATGATTTTTAATTTATTTAATAATTTGAAAAATTATGTAACAGGGCCAATTTGTTTTTGTTTGATTCTATCAACGTACATAACAATATATATATGTTTTTACATAAATAAATACATACCTATTTCTTCACTTTAATAATTTTAGATCATAAAAGTTTGTTTCAAATTTATGATCCTTATAAATCACATATTCATATGGATTTAGATAAGGGATTATTTTGTTTAATCAAATTATTTCCATTTTAAAATGATATACATATATATGTGTATATATATATATATTCATATATAAACATTTATAATCTATTTTTTTGAATTTATAAGATTTGAGTTCTTATTTTCATGTCTATATTTTTTAAAGGGCATCATTTATTTTTATCAAATGGTTTGATTATATTAATTATATCATTTTAGGTTCAATTATTTATATATATGTTTACATAATTTTAAATGTATATCGATTTATTTCAATAAATAATATGGGATAAGCATTAATCATGAATTATATATTCATAGGTTTGATATTTTTCTTTGTTAATAAATTTCTTATTTATATTTTGTGTGTAACTATTTTTTATAAATGATATTTACTATTAATTTATGTTCATATCCAAGGAAAATATTTTATTTCATGTAGAAAATTGTATTTTCACCCCTAGGTATGTCATGCATAATTAGGTATGGAAATCATATATATTATATCTCACATTCAATGAATTTTTAAATCAATTATGCATTTGATTTTTGATCCATTATATATTATGTTTTATAAATATTGACAGATATGTTAAGAATGGGATTCTCCTAAAAAATTGTTCTAGATACACTTCAGAAAATATTGGTGACCTTTTAAGAGTATGTTTATTTAATTTTATGAAAAATAATATTATTTATGAATATTGGAAATTTTTTTTGTTATAATTGATAAAGGATGGTTCATTTCAACTGATTTAAAAATTGGAAGAAGTATGTTATGTGATGTTATTGGGAGTGAACCCAAATGTATTAAGGGAAATTTGTTCCTCCTAAGTTATGAATAAAAACCGTATACTATGGTTTTTATTATTCTCTCCCATGTATAATGAATGAACCTCCAAAAAATTATTATTTTCCAATGAAAATTCCCAACGTTATTTTGAATTATAATTATTTTGAGAAAATTATGGTTTTATAAATAATTTATTTAGTATACAAACAATATGACTATCTATTTTTAATCTGTATGATTATTTCAAGGAAATGTTTTTAAATAATTTATTAGTTATTTTAATACCCATTATTGGGTATTTTAAATGCTCACCATATGTTTTAAATACTTTTTTATTGGTTTAGTGTATTTATCAGTGATGTATTTTTCTATGTAGAGGTCACACACATAATATTATTTTGTATTTGTAATTTTATTTTATACAAGTTTTTATAATTAAATATTTGTATCTAATTATCCAAAACAAATATTGGTAAATGTTCTTATAAATTTAAATACTAGGTGCATTTTAGTTATTTAGTTTTAAAAAAATTATCCCCACATTTTTATACTCTGAGTTCAAAAGCACGATCTTGTATAATTATACTCTGGTTTCACCATTTTCTGTTTTTCTCACTATAATTTCCAAAAAAATATCTTTTAAAAACAGAAGATTATATGTCATAAAAAATAATATTTTAGATTTTGTACATAAACATTTTAAATGAATATTAAATTTCAAGTTTATATTGAGTTTTTGTAATAATTATAATATTTCATGTCATAATGTTACCATATTTCCAGATATCAATAATTATAATATTTGAATTATGTATTGTAACATCTATATTTTTGGGTTATAATATAAATAAATTTTTTTAATGTTGATTAATTATAATATTGGATGATAGTTTCATCAGTTAATGTTAATTTTTTAGAATAATTAAATATAAATATAAAGTATGAAATTTTTTGATAGCTCCGTCAATTTTTTTAAATAATTTCTAGGTACTCTTGGGTAAGATCACACAATCATTAATGCACCAGATCCCACTAAAACTCAACAATTATGCATGATCGAGTGAGAGTAGTACAATGCTGTGAGACCACTTGGGATTAACTAATGTTAAATCCTTTTTATGTCAACATTTCAAATTTAATGCCAGTATAATAATGATTATTGTGTTATGATACACAACGTTTTTACTGAATAAAATATTTTCCAATTACATAGAATTTTAGTTATATTTATAATAATGAATATTATAATGTAACAAAAAATCATGTTAAAAATGATTATAATATTTCAATTTATACATTAATTGATATGGTTTAGTGTTCTAACAAAAAATATTTCGTTTTCCATAATTATATTTTCTTCAAGATAATCACATTATCGAATTTCATAATAAGGAATGTCTCAGGAGTCAACTCTTGGGATGTTCTTTTGATTCACCCATTTCTATTTTTCAAATAGTACATTCCAAAAAAATACTTTTTAAAAAACAAAGGATCACATGTAAGTATAACAAAAATAATAATGATATGGTATTTAAACCATTTAAATGAATATATTATTTCATGTTCACATTGAATTTTTGTAATAATCATTATATTGTATAACATAATTATACCATTATTTCAGGTTAACAATAATTATAATTTTTATGGAATATTGGAATGTCTATAGATTAGGTTTATAATAGAAAAATAATAATTTTTCGTGTTGAATGAATATAATATTAGATGATAGTTCCATTAGTTAATGTAATTTTTCATGGGAATTAAATATCAATATATAGTATATGAATCATTTATTTCCCTATTAAATATTTATAATGAATACCTAAGTAGTTCCCGGGGAAATAGAACTTGCATTAATGCATCAGATCTCTTTAGAATTTGACATTTAATCATTATTTGGTGAGAGTTGTAGTGGGTGGCCCCCTAGGAAGGACTTGTGTAACACCTTTTATGAGTACATTTCAAATTCCATTCCTTTATATTAATGATTATTGTGATATTGAATGTAATGTTGTTTAATGAATATAATATATCTTAATTATATAGAAATTTAGTAAGAATTATAATATTTCATGTTATAATGTAAAACTATTTCATAATGACATTTATTAACATAGTAATAAATGACCACCTTATAAGTACTCATTGTGTATATTTTCTTCCATTTTTAAATTCAAACGAGTATAATAATGATTATTATGACAATTAATGTAAACTTTTTTATTAAATATAATTTATCTTCATTACATATAATATTAGTAATAATTATAATATTTCTTAGTATCATTTATCAATATTAGAGGTTACATGGGTGAAATCATGGGATGTTCTCATGTTCCATCCTTTTCGGTTTTTCACATTGTAGTTTTCAAAATCATTTACATTTCAAATTCGAATGGATCACATGTCAATATAATAATAATAATTAGGATAAAGTATCTAAAATTATTAAATGAATGTAATATTCCATTGTTACATAGAATGTTTCTAAAAATTATAATAGTGCATGTCATTATGTTCCCACATTTCAAGCTAACAATAATTATAGTATTTCAAGACATATTTTAACAACTATAAAATAGCGTTATAATAGAAATAATAAATTTTCATGATGAATAATTATTATTTTGGATGATAGTTTCATCAGTTATTTTTTTACATAAGTTAAATAGAAATATATAGTATCAGAATCATTTATTGGTCCTTCCGATTTTTGTTTTTTAAAAAAAGTGTATTGTATTGTGCTATCACACCGATAGTTGTGAAACAACCTGGGAAGTACTTGTGTTGGATGGTTTTTTTTATACATTACAAATTTCATTCCAGTATAGAAAATTTTATTATGATATTGTACTTATTTTTTTATTGAAAATTATATTTCCTTGTTACAACACATTTTAGTAATAATTAATACATTTCATTATATAATTTAACAATATTTCTTGTTAACAACGATTAAAATATTGCCTGTTATATTCTTAAAACAACAGTTTCATGTAATGGAATAAAAATTTCATGTTCAAAAATTATAATTATCCAAGATAATCACATTTTCCAATTTCTTAATAGTTAATGTTTCATGGGTGACCACATTGGAAGACCTCTAGTTTCTCCCTTTTCAGTTTTTCTCATTGTATTTTCCATAAACAAACTTACATTTTAAATAATGAGGATGACAGGTCAGTGTAACAATATTTTAGTATGAAATTGAATGTAAATGTTTTCAAGGAATATAATATTTCATTTTCACATAGAATTTTACAAATAATTATAAAATTGCATGTCATAATGTTATCATATTTCAGGTTAAAAATAATTATAATTTTTTCATGATATATTGAAACAACTACAACATTGGTTTATAATAGAAATAATATTTTTTCATGTATAATAATAAAAATATTGGATGATATTTTGATCATTTAATGTTATTATTTTCTTTAATTAAATATTATTATGTTGTATGAGAATCATTGATAGTTATTTTAAATAATTGAAATGAATGTTGTTTTTGAAGAGATATCACAAGAATTAATCCATCATATCCCATTATAATTCCACAGTTAAAAATTTATGCGTGAGATTAGTAATAGGTTGGATGACCCCCCTGGGATGTACTCATATTACACCCTTTATTTTTGTACATTTCAAATTTCATTCCTTTATAATAATGATTATTATGATATTGTACATATATTTTTTACTGAATATAATATTTCTTGCTAACATAGAATTTTAGTAGTAATAATATTATTCCATGATATAATGTAACAAAATTTATGGCTAACAATAATTAACATAATAATTAATTACCTACTATGAAGTACTCAATTTGCACTATTTTTTGTGTACATCTAAAAATTCACGCTTGTATAATAATGATTATCATGATGTTGTAAGTAATTTTTTTTTCTGAATATAATAATTCATGATTATATATAATTTTAGTAATAATTAAAATATTTCATGTTATAATGTAAAAATATTTTATGTATCATGGGTGTCCCCATGGGAAGTTCTCTCATTTCACCCTTTTTGGGTTTTTTAACTATATTTTCCATAATTTTTTACAATTTAAATAAAAAAGGATCACATGTCTGTATAACCATAAAAATTATGATATTGCATATAAATATTTTAAAAGAATATAATATTTTATATTTACATATAATATATTGAATAATTATAAAAAATTATGTCAGAATGTTCACATATTACATGTTACCAATAATTATAATATATCATGACATGTTATAACTACTATGGCTTAGGGATATAATAGAAATATTAATATTACATGTTGAATAATTATAATATAGTATTATAGTTTCAATAGTTAATCATATTATTTCTTAGAAATAAAATTGTAATACATTATATCATAATTATTGATAGTAATTTCTAGAGTACATAGCCTTTTTGTAACCATTATAATATTCCATGTTATAATGTAACGATATTTCATGTTAACAATGATAAAAATATTTCATGTTATATTGTATCAACTATGGCTTAGTGTTATAACAAAAATAATAAATTTTCATGCACTATAATTATAATTTTTAAAGATTAACGCATTATCAAATTTCATAATAATGAATTTATCATGGGTGACCTCATAGAGAGTGCTTGGGTTTCATAATTTTTTTCTCATTCAATTTTCCAAAAAAACTTAATTTTAAATAATAATGGATTTCATGTCAATTTAGCAATAACAATTATGATATTGTATATAAACAATTTAAATGAATTAAATATTTCTTGTTTACACAGAATTTATGTGATCATAATATTATTTAATGTAATAATGTTACCATATTTAATCATAATAATAGTTACAATATATAACAATGTATTGAATCAACTATGGTTTATGGTTATAATAGAAATAATAATTTATCATGATGAATAACTACAATATTGGATTATAATTTTATAATACAATGACATTTTTTATAAACAATATGTAGAAATATATAGTATGAAATCATTGATAGTTGTTTAAATTATTGAAAATAATTGTATGTGTAATTTCGGTTGCAATCACAACAGCATTAATCCACTAGATCTAATTAGAAATCTGCAGTTATGCGTGCTTTGGTGAGAGTAGTATGAGGATAGGTGAATTGATAGAAATTACTTCTGTTTCTCCCTTTATTTTGTGTGGATTTCAATTTTCATGCTACTATAATAAAAACTATCTTTGTATCATTCAAAAATGTTTTTACAGAATACAATATTTCAATACCACATAGAATGTTCGTAATAATTACAATATTTCATGTTATAATGTACAATATTTCATGTAAACAATGATTAGAATATTGGATGTTATGTTGTAACAAATATGTTTTAGTGTTATAACAAAAATAATAATATTTCATATTCAATAAATATAATTTTCAAGATAATCACATTAGCATATTTTGTAATATTTAATATTTTCTCAGCAGACCTCATGGGAAGTGCTCGTGATTCACCCTTTTCTGTTTTCCACATTCTATTTTCAAAAATAAAATTAAATTACAAAATATTTCATGTCATTAAAACAATAATAATTATGACATTGTACAAAAATGTTTTTTCCTTGACTCGTCCCCTGGGGCATGTGCCATTACTACCCAAAGCCCGCCGTCCTTAGGCTAGGGGCTACAAAATATCACCAAAGGCGTAATTCTCATGAACTGGGAAGGAATTTCCTTTATAAACTGTAAATACACAACCAAGAACACAATAATATATGAACTCAACTAAACTAAATAGTAAACTGAGTTAGTACAGTAAGAATAAGGGGATCCATAATACAATACCAACATGAATATACAAGGAAAACTGGAAAGTACAAGACGCTTGATAGGTGAAAAGCAGCTCTTGGATCGTCCATCTCGATTCCTATTTGAAGGGTTAGTACAGATACCCTCCTTAGCACTCCATGTCCACTCTTCTCCTCTGCGAACTGACAGGTTGTATGGTCCATCTCTGATCGCTGTCCTATCTTGGTACCCTCATCCTCAGTCAGCATTGTATGTCTTCTACGTCCAACACAACAAGGTGCAGGAATATCCCGTGTAGGGGCGAGTATAACGATACTCAGTAGGGACCCCGAGACCCTAAAAGTCTCACAAAATCCACCAAGGATAAACCACAAATTATTATATCAACAGATAACCCTACTTAGGTATATTCCCATTCATGTACCTGGGTTTTCAACTAATCCATCTCAATCATGATGAAATCACATAGGTATAGACTCAGCTCACATAAGGTATATCTCTAGGTACGGTAGTAGAGATGATTATATATAATTACCGAATATTCTTATTGTATTAAAAAGATTTTCCGTAGACCAGCCATGAATCGCTAGGAGCTGACCCGCACAAGATCACTTGGAGCTGACCCACAAAGGATCGCTATGAGCTGACCCACATGGGATCTCTAGGAGATGACCCACACAGGATCTCTAGGAGCTCACCCACACAGGATCTCTAGGAGATTACCCACATAGGATCTCTAGGACATGACACAAAGAGGATCTCTAGGAGATGACCCTCACAGGATCGCTAGGAGCTGACCCACATAGGATCACAAGCAGCTCACCCACACATGAATGCTAGGAGCTGACCCACACATGATCGCTAGGAGCGGACCCACATAGGATCACTAGGAGTTAACCCATACATGAATGCCAGGAGATGACATACAGAAGATCCCTATGAGATGACCCACACAGGATCACTGGGAGCTGACCTGCATAGTATTGCTCGGAGTACATTTCTCATCACATCCAACTACTGGGTTTCTACACTAGGCTTGCTCGTCTCTGAGAGAGTCTGTACCCCAATACACTGGTCTATTCTCCAACAATCACGGTGTCCCATGAATAATTAGCTCAAAGGTTTTCCACATCATTGGGTCTCAACACAATAGATGGTGCATCATTCGGACATCCAGTCTAGGAGTTATTAGACTTTTACTCTTGAGGGCCCAGTTGAATTCGTGTTTGATCTAACCCAACCATTCCCCAAAAATATCCAAACCTCTAGTGGGGTATACAAAAGGAACCGTCTCTCTCTTAAATTTCAAGCACCACTGACAGTTCATCAAAAGGAAATCTAGTGCCAATGTTATGTCTAAAATAATGTAAATGGGTCGTAGTGGGTGCAGGTCCGGTTCGACCTGGTCGAACTGACCCAGCCCGAGCCGGCCTGGGCCAACCCGGTTCGGGTCGGCCACGCCTGACTCACAAGGTCCGGCATGACCAGCTGGGCGGCCCGGCCTGTTGGGTTCAGCCTAGCCCGCTAGATGGCCCTGCAGGCCGTGAGGGGTGACCTCCTAGGTTGTTATGGTATCCAACCTTTTTATTAAATAACCTTTCATTACATTTTACAAACATAGGAATTTAAAATCTAGTTTTTTGGAAATCAGGAATATGATACATGAAAAAAACAGAAAACATTATTCTAAACCACATGTAAGGCTTTATCATAGGTTTATCTTATTCACAATTATCGTATCGCATATCCTAGAGACATACATTAGAGGAAAGGGTGAGCAGAAGGCCCAGTAAGGGTAAACAAGAGAATCATTGTACTTGTGATATCAATAAGAACATGAATAAAAATATAAAGACAATAGCTATTGAATTATATAAATATCATAAATAAAATAACATGGAAGATAAATTAGATATGTGGTTACAACATTTCATTTAGACATTCATGAACATATCACCAAGGTCCATCCTCAAGGTGTCATAAAAATTAACAAGGTTATTCACCAAGGTATCGTAAAACTTGTCATCTCTAAAGATTATTTCTTTATCCAATTAATTGGAGTGCAATCTGGGTGAACCCTTAATTTTTCTTTACCTTCATGTGAGCCACATAGATCATAATCAAACATTTCATAAGTAGCCCAAATGGAATCAAAGAAATGGGTTTCATGTCAAAATCGTGACGTTTAAAAAGAGCTTAAAAATATGATCATTATGTCATTTATAACCCATTGAAAGGGAGTAAGGGTTATAAGTATGTCAATTAAAGAATCAAATATATCATCTTTATATATTTATGAACACCCATGGAAACGAAATAAGTCTGTGTATTCACATAAATAAACAATAGAATTTCTTGAGAGAAAGAGATAGAAATTTTTAGATGAAATTTCTGTAGCATAACGTCTATATAACATGGATTTAGAAACCATTGAAAACAGAGGGGACAAGGGTAAACCACTCATAAATAACACATAATACAGTATGGGTACTGAATATTATCATGTTATTGAAATTTGAATGACATACCACATGAAAAGGAAACATGAAAGAAAAGAGAATATGTGATTTGTTTTACGAAAACTTTGGCAGCCTAACAGCATCACTTAAAAATTCAGAAAATAAATTGATGAGAATAGAAATGGTCACTGAAAAATTAGACATGAAATGGAAAGAAAAGAGAACATATAAGAACATATCCTCAACATAAATATATGGAAATTAGAAGAAACAACATAAAAGAAGTCGTGACATAAAAGTGGAGGGTGAAAGGGTCCCTTACATTGAAGAGTAATTACTAAAGCATGATGGCTGGGACCATGTGAGTCTTGAGGGAACCTTATGAGGTCTCCTTGGGAGGTAAAGAGGCCATAACTTCGTTTTAGAGGATTTGGAAATGAAATGAATGAGGTAATGGCTTGTTATTTGTATGAGAAGTGAGGGAACAAAGCATTAATTGCCAAGGGACACCTCATCGGTGGTATTGGAAAAACCATGGGCTTGCCCATGGTATTTTCCCACGGTATTGGACACTTGGTACACCTTATAACTTATCTTACTATTCATAAGTCGACCGGAATTATTTCATAATTATTACATCCTTAATGATGTCATTAAACACCTGAAACTCAAAACTATATTTTCACTGTTCACTGAGAATTCTACTTTCTCAGAAAAATCCCAAAAATGCACCTTAACCAAATTTCGATGCTCTGATTTGAAACATTAACTCTATTTTATGAAAATAATATTCTAAATATTTGTAATTTAATTTTTAAATGAAAACACTATTCACTGAAAATTCAACTATTTCAGAAAAATCCCAAAAATTTACATTAACAAAATCTTGATGCTCTGATTTCAAAAATGAACTCCATTTTATGAAAATAAATTTCTAAATATTTGTAATTTAATTTTTAAACAAAAACACTATTCACCTGAAAAAACTAATACTTAACCAATAATTTCTGAAACAGTTATTTACCTATTTTATAGAATCACATTACATAATCAAGGTGCCTAAATTATATTAATAATTTTTAAAGAAGGTTACTTAATCCATTTGATCACATTACTAATTATAATAATAAAACCACTATTCCTAATTTATTATTCACCAAAAGTTATGTTGATCTTATTGGACTCTAAATTTCATACTTAACACAACTGCAGAAGACCACTTTTTGAAAATCATTACACATTTTTTATTATTTATGGTTTACAAAAATATTTTAAAATATACTTTTTCTAAAATTCATCAATAATATGCATAATATATTTATTTGAACATTTTAAAATTCACAAACTTCACCATAAGATGAAATGAAAATTTTATCTATCTCAAAGGATTACACAAGGTAGTTAAATTCTTGTTACATAGCCCCTTATTACACCAACATAGGACCTAAGTGTAAGGTGTGCTATGGTGATATAATCCTAGGGGTGGATTGGCCAACATTGGGATAAATGGTAAAAATCTTATCCATTTACACTTTAAAACCAATTTAAAATACAATATAACCCTAAATTAAATTAAAAAGAGATTTTGAATTAAAATACATCAATTTCACTATTCATTAAAAATCTACATTATCATAAAAATATCAAAATTTCATCCAAAGAAAATTTTGATGTCCTCTTTCTGAAGATGAAAATTATTTGTCAAATATAATATATAAAAGTGACAAAAACTAGATTTAAAAAGGGTTCTCCATCAAAAGGCGGTAAATCTCCCTTTTAAAGTAAATTATGCATAATATTAGATTCATTTACATTTTATGCATCTTACATTTAATGGATGAATGTAAAAAAATTTAACAAACATATGTTATCATGTTAAATTTAGTTCTCTTATTTCTCACTAATTCAACAGATATGTGTTAACTACCATTTTAAATAATAATATTATATTATTATTGTGCAGCATAAGATTTAAAAAAACCCGTTGTTGCATGTCAGGTATGCCATTGAATATAGAATCCCCATTAATTCAAAAATATTAATAAATATGAAAATGTAATATTCTCTATTTTCTTGGGATGTTTTATTCTTCCCCCCTTTTCAAATTTATTTCCTCACAATTTTAAATTTCAGCTTGGAAATTTCATTGAAAGATCCACATAGGAAAAAGAGTCAATAAAACTACCACTTTAAAAGAAATAAAGGGAAGTACAAAGGTCACCTAAGATAACCCATACCATGATTCCTTGTATAAAAACATGGATATGGAAGAGAAAACAAAGGTTCATGATCTGATGGAGAGTGATAGAAAATATGATTAGGAGAAAGTTAACCAAAAAAATACCACAAACTTATGATGTGTTAAATAATCTTTGATTACCCAGTAGGAAACGTGAACCAACAATGATTTTGTTTTACCTTCCTTTTCATAATTTTAAGGAACTCATTTACTACATATAATAAAAACATACGTAAATATACTTACCTTCAAGTAGAGTTTCATCCTTTAATAAGATCCTACCAAGACAAATCTTTTCTCCAAAAAATGAGCATTCAGATAGACTTGGTCTCATCAAAAGCAGAAGAGTCATCTTCTAGAGGATAAAATAATCCACAAAAGAAGAACTATATATATCCCTTGTCTTTATTTATCAAATAAAACTAAAATTGATAGTATGAAATCATATAATCCCAAAAGGATAATATTTTATAAAAAGAAATATGTCAATTAATCTCCAAAATTCAAAATAAAGTACCCAATGTTCTAGAATGACCATTCAATACACAATCATCCTTAAAATTCATCAGAATAATCCAAAATAAGTTTGTAACCAAAAACTCAGAAGGATTTAATCACATAGTCTTCCACAATAAATCTTAACACTTATCTCCAAATAACAACGACTGCTATTAAAGTCTCATACTAAACTGCAATTAACCTAATCACATATTCTATATTCTCGGTTAATTATTTTCATGAAATAACCCAAATCCCCATACGTCCACAATAAATATATTGATTCTTATGAAAAAAATTCAACCATTCCACCTCAAATTAAATCCAGTAGTATTTTATTTTCCTTAGGAATATAGTATTCCAAAAAGAAAACATCATCCAAAATTTCATTTATCATTTAATCACCAAATCATTTTCCTATAAAAAATATATCTATTTGATAGAGCATAATTTTCCAAAATCAACTTATTCTTGTTCCATAAAAATAACAGGAGCATTAGTCAGTCCAAAGGGCATAAAATAAAACTCATAATGCCCATATATTGATTGGAAGGCAGTTTTTGGAATACCATCATTCTTCACCATCAATTGATAATAACCAGAACGGAGATCAATCTTAGAGAAGAATTGATCCCCACAAAGTTGGTAAAATAAGTCATCAATTCTTGGAAGAGGGTATTTATTCTTCACTATGATCCCATTCAATTCTCTATAATCAATGAATAGATGCATCGATCCATCCTTCTTCATCACAAGGAGAAATGGTGCTCCCATAGGAGACACACTTGTTCGGATAAACCCCTTCTCCAAATGATCTTGGGGTTGTTTCTTTTATTCCTCTAGCTCCACATTAGGCATCTTATAAGGGGTCTTTGACATCAGATGAGATCCAGGCATGAGTTCAATGGAGAACACTACCTCTTCTTCTGGGGGAGGTCTTGATAACTCTTCAAGAAATACGTCAATGAATTCCAAGACAACGGGGACATTTTATAAAGTAATAAATCCTTCCTGAGAAACTTATTTCATTTACGAATATTTAACTAAAATTAATTTAATTCCTTATTAATACATGCTTATAAAATTACATTTTTGTAAAACTACTTCATAATGATTCATAAAAAGATTGCGATTACCAAACATATCGCCCGAGAGTGTCATAACCAATATTGTAGCAAATCCCATTTTCATGTACCAGTTTCCGTTCGAGTCTAGCTCAAAGTGGTGTTTTCAGGTTTTACCCCTATATACATCTATGTCAGAGCCACCTCTACCTGCTCGTATCCAGACATGGATGTATTTTCTTGATAAATCACTTACTCAATACTGACCAATATACAAAGAATATTTACCATATCTAAACATTTATATAGGGTTCTTCCTGAAGATTTCATATCCTAATTTCCATAAATAACTAAGCTATAATTTGATAACAACTATGGCATCCCTCCTTTTTATTACATAACTTTTCATTATATTTTACCAAAAACAGGATCTTTAAAGTCTAGTGTTCTGGAAATATGGAACATAATACATGAAAAAAACATAAAACATTCTTATAAACCACTTTTGAGGCATAATAATATTTTCATCCTATGTACATTTACTGCATGTCATATCCTGGAGACATACATCAAAGGAAAGGGTGAGCCGAAGTCCCAGTATGGGTAAACTAGGGAATCAATGTACTTGTGATATCAATAAGAACCTGAATAAAAACATAACGACATGAGAAATGGATGTATACAAATATCATAAATAAAATAAATTGGAACATAACATAAATATGTATTTACAAAATTTCATTTAGACATTCATGAACATATCACCATAGTCCATCACCAAGGTGTCATAAAAATTACCAAGGTTATTCACCAAGGTATCATAAAACATGTCTTCTCTAGAGATTAATTCTTTACCCAATGCATTGGAGCGCTATCAAGGCTCACCCATAATATGTATTTAATTTCATGTGATCCACATAGATCATAATCAAAAATTTCATAAATAACCCAAATTGAATCAAAGAAATGGGTTTCATGTCAAAATCGTGACGTTTAAAAAGTGCTTAAAAATAATATCATTATGTCATTTTTAACCCATGGAAAGACAGTGAGGGATATATATATGTCAATTACAGAATAAAATATATCATATTTATATATTTATGAAAACCCATGGAAACGAAATAAGTATGGGTATTCACATAAATAAACAATAGAATTTCTTGAGAGAATGTGATAGAAATTTTGAGAAAAAATTTCTGCCTCATAACTGCTATATAACATGGTTTCAGGAAACAAGGAAAAGAGAGGGGACAGGGGTCACCCACTAATAAAAAACTAAAAATACAGTATGGTTACCTAATAATATCATGGTATGTATATTTGAGTGACATTCCACATGAAAAGTAAACAATAAAAAAAGAGAAGATGCGATTTCTTTTACGAAAAATTCAGCAGCTTAACGGCGTCACTTAATAATTCAGAAAATAAATTTTTGACAGCGGAAAGGGTATATCTACTATTAGAAATTAAATGAACAGAAATGAGAACATATTAAAACTTATCCTAAACATAAATATATGGAAATTAGAAGACACAACATAATGGAAGTCATGACATAAAAGAGGAGGGTGAATTGATCCCTTACCTTGAAGAGTCACTTTGTAATCTTAATGGTCGAGACCTTGGGAGGCTTGAGGGAACCATAGGAGGACTCATTGAGAGGTAAAGAGACCATAACTTCATTGTATGGGATTTGAAAATGAAATGAATGAGGTAATTTCTTGGTATTTATAGGAGATGTGGGGGAACAAAGCATTAATTTCTAAGGGACACTTCATCTATGGTATTGGAAACCATGGGCTTGCCCATGGTATTTACACATGGTATTGGACACTTGGGACACCTCAAACCTTATCTTACTATTAATAATTCAACCAGAATTATTTTATAATTATTAAATCCTTAATGATGTCATTAAACACCCGAAACTCAAAACTGTATTTTCACTATTTACCGAAAATTCACCTTTCTCAGAAAAATCCAAAACATCCACCTTAACCAAATATCGATTCTCTGATTTCAAAAATTACCTAAATTTTATGAAAATAATTTTCTAAATATTTTTAATTGAATTTTTATTTTAAAACTCTATTCAGTAAAAATTTATCTGTTTCAGAAAATTCCCAAAAATTCACCTTTACCAAATATCGATGCTCTGATTTCTAAAATGAATTCCATTTTATGAAAATATTATCTTAAATATTTTAATTTATTTTTTATATAAAAACACTATTCACATGAAAAAAATTAATACTTAACTGATAATTTCTGAAACAGTTATTTACCTATTTTATTGAATCACGTTACGTAATCAAGGTGCCTAAATTATATTAATAATCTCTTAAGTGAGGTTACTTAATCTATTTGATCACATTACTAATCATAAGCGTAAAATCACTATTCATAATTTACTATTCACCAAAACATAATTTGATCTTATTGGACTCTAAATTTCATAATGAATAAAACTATAGAAGACCATTTTTTGAAAATCATTACACATTTTTAATTATTTATAGTTTACATAAATATTTTAAAATATCATTTTTCTAAAATTCATTAATAATATGAAAACTATATTTATTCAGAAATTTTGAAATTTGAAAACATCACCATAAAAAGAAATGACAATTTTATTTATCTCAAAGGATTGCACAAAGCAGTTAGGGTCTCGTTACATAGCCCCTTATAACACCATCATAGGACCCACGCGTTAGGTGTGCTAAGGTGATAGAATCCTGGGAGAGGCTCGACCAATATTGGGTTAAATGGTAGAAATCTATTCCATTTACAATTTAAAACCAATTAAAAAGATAGTATAACCATAAATTATTTTAAAAGTGGGTTTGAATTAAAATACATCATTTTTTCACTATTCATTAAAAATGTACATTATCAGAAAAATATCAAAATTTCATACAAAGTAAATTTTGATGTCTTGTTTCTAACGATGAAAATTATTTGAAAAATATAATATGTAAAAGTAACAAAACTAGATTTAAAAATGGTTCACCTTCAAAAGGTGGAAAATTGACCTTTTAAATTAAATTATACTTAATATTAAATTAAATTACATTTTAAGCCTCTTACATTTATCGGATGAATGTAAAAACATTTAACAAACATATGTTATCATGTTAATGTTAGTTCTCTTAATTCTCTCCAATACAACGACTAGGTGTTAACTACCATTTAGAATAATAATATTATATTATTAATATGCAACGTAAGATTTCAAAAAACATGTTGCTGCGTGTCATTTACACCATTGAAAAGAGAATCTACATTAATTCAAAAATATTAAAAATTATTACAATGTCATATTATTTACTTTAGTGGGATGTAACAGTGGTACTCATGTAGCACCATTTTAGTACATTTCAAATTTCATTCCATATAATAACGATTATTATGATATTGTACATATTTTTTTACTGAATATAATATTTATTCATTGCATGGAATTTTATTAACAATTATAATATTACATGTTATAATGTAACAATATTTCATGTTTACAATGATTAAAACATTTCATATTTTTTTATAACCACTATATTTTAGTGTTATAAATAAAATTATTTATCTTGATCAAAAAATTAAAATTTTCAAGACAATCTCTTTATCATATTTCATAATAATGAATGTTTCATGGGTGACCTCCATGTTGGTTCTCTTGTTTCATTGTTTTTCTTTTCTCAATTTATTTTCGAAAAAAAAAATTACATTTTAAATAAAAAATTGATCACATGAGATTATTATAATAATAATAATGATATTGTATATAAAAATTACAAATGAATATAATATATTGTTCTTATAGAGAATGTTTGTAATAATTATAATATTACATGTCATAATAATAAAATATTTCATGTTTAAAATTATTATAATATTTCAGAACTTACTCTAACATCTACAGTTTAGTGTTAAAATATAAATAATGATTTTTCATGTTGAATATATAAAATATTAGACTGTAGTTTCATCAGCTAAAATTACACTATTACAATAATTAAATAAAAATATATAGTATGATAATCGAGGATAATTATTTTAAATATTTAAAAAGAATGTATGTTTTCTATATAGTTTAATGACACTATCATTAAAGCACGGTATCCCATTATAACTCTACAGTAAGGCGTACTTGAGCATTTTTTGTAAACATTTAAAATTTGATTCTAGTATAATAAATATTTTTTTTGATATTGTAGAGAAAGATATATAATGAATATAATATTACTTGATAAAATATCATTTTATTAATAATTATAATATTATATGTTATATTTATAGATTGCATAGAATTTTAGTAATAATTATAATAATACATGTTATAATGTGAAAATATTTTATTTCAACAATGATTTAAATATTTCGTGTTATATTGTAATAGCTATGGTTTAGTTTTATAGAAAAAATTAATTAATAATGTAAAATAGTTATAATTTTTCAAGATAACCACTTTATATAATTTAAAAAATGATTATTTAATGGGTGACCTCCTTGGAAGTGCTCATGTTTCACCCATTTCTATTTTTATAAATGTATTTCCCAAAAAGAATTACATTTTAAATAAAAATAATGGTATATCAGCATAAGAATAACAATTATGATATTGTATGTAATTTTTTTAAATGAATATAATATTCCATTCTAACAAAGAAATTTTGTAATAATTTTAATATTTTATGTAATAATATTACAATTTTTCATGTTAAAAATGATTTTGGATTTTGGTGAAAAATTTTAACAACTAGGATTTGGATAATAATTTAATGAATAATTTCACATGTTGAATATTTATAATATTTAATGAAAGATTCATCATTTATTATTATTTTTTTAGAACAATTAAATAAAAATATATTTTCATAAAATAATTTATAGTTTTTTCAAATATTTATGAAAAATGTATGTGTACTTTTGGGTATGATCACACTAGCATTAATGCTTCAGATCCTAAATGAACTATTCTATTATGCGGTATTGGGAGAGAGTAGTACTAGGATGGGTGACCTCCAACGATGTAATTGTGTTGCACCCTTTTTTTCTACATTTCAAATTTGATTCTAGTATAATAAAGATTATTATGATAATGTATTCAAATTTTTTTACTTAATATAATATTTATTTATTAAATAGAATTTTAGAAATCATTATAATATAACATGTTATAATGTAACAATATTTCATGTAAACAACGATAAAAATATTTGTTGTTATATTGTTAAAAATTTGGTTTAATGTCAAAATAGAAAATATTAAATTTTCAAATTTAGGAATTATTATTTTTCAAGATAATCCGATTATCTAATTTCATAATAATGAATGTTTCATGGGTGACATCCTTATTAGTTCTCATGTTTCTCCCTTTTATGTTTCTCTAATTGTATTTTACACAACAAAAATTTAAAAAATAAACGATCACAAGATAGTATAAAATTAATATTGATGATATTTTATGTAAAATTTTTTAAATTAATATAGCCTTTCACACCAACATTGAATTTTGGAAACAATTAAAATATATCATATAATAATTTTACATTATTTCATGTTAATAATGATTAAAATATTTCATGATGTATTGTAAAAACTATGATTTAGGGTTAGATCAAAATTAATATTATTTCATGCTTAAAAATTATAATATTGGATGATATTTTCATCAGTTATATTTAATTTTTATAGAAATTGAATTTAAATATATAAAATCAGATTCATTTATTGTTCTTTCAAATAATTAAAAACAATATTTTTTACTGTTTTTTGTGATCACAGAAACATTAATGCGATAGATTCAATTAGAACTCTATAGTTAATCAATCTTAGGATAGAGTACTACATGGAAGGGTGACCTCCTAAGAGGTACCCATGTTGCTCCCTTTTTGCATATTTAAAAGCATATTCTTGTATAATAATGATTATTATGATATTCTATGTAAACTCTTTTACTAATTATAATATATATTGATTACATTGAATTTTATTAATTATTATAATATTTCATGTTATAATGTTATAATATTTCAAGTTAACAATGATTAAAATATTTAACGTTATATTGTAACCGCTATGGTTTTGTGTTATAGAGAAATTATTTGTTAGGTTCCATAATTATAAATTTTCTGGATAAGCACATTATCGAATTTTAGAATAATTAATACATCATTTGTAACATACTAGGAAGTTCATGTGTTTCACACTATTTTGATTTTCAAATTGTATTTTCCCAAAAAAAATATATTTTAAATAATAAGGAATTACATGTCAGTATAATAAAAATAATTATGATATTGTAGGTAAAATTTAAAAATGAATATAATATTTCATTATTATATATAGTTTTTGTTATAATTATAATATTTCACATCATAATATTACTATATTTCATGTTAGAAATTATTTTAATATTTTTGGCTGCATTATAAAAACTGTTGTTTACTATTACAATAAAAATAATTATTTTTCATGAATAATAATAAATATATTATATGATTGCTTCATCTGTTAATGTTAATTTTTTAAATAAATTAAATAGAAATATATTCTATGAAAATTCATAGATAGTTCATAAAAATATTTAAAAATAATTTTTGTGTACAATATGTTGTATGACAGAATGATTAATGGACGAGATCCCATTAGAATTCTGATGTTAAGCATGCAAGAACATTTTTTTATACATTTCAAATGTGATTCTAGTATAATAAATATTATTTTTATATTTTATATAAATTTTTAAAAGAATATAATATTTAATTATAACATATCACTTAGTAATAATTATAATATTTCTTGCTATATTTCATGATTATGTAGAATTTTTTTAATAATTATAATATTGCATGTTATAGTGAAGAATATTTCCGGTCAACGATGCTTAAAATATTGTTTGTTATATTATAACAACTATAGTTTATTTTTATAAAAAAATTAATTATTCTTGCTCAATATTTTTATTTTTTTCAGATAACTACAATATCTAATTTCACAATAATTAATATTGCATTTTTATCTCTTGGTAAGTGCCCCTATTTCACGTTTTTTTGTTATTCTCATTGTATTTTTAAAGAAAGTGCAAATTAAATAACAAAGTATTGCATGTCAGTATGAAAATAATATTTATGATATTGTATGTAATATTTTTTAATGAATATAATGTTCCAGGCTTATATAGAAGATTTTTAATAATTATAATATGTCATGTAATAATTTTACCATATTTCATGTTAACAATAATTATAATATTTATTGAAATATTTTAAGAACTATGGATAGGGATATAATAGTATGAATATGTCTTCATATTGAATAATTATAAGGTTGGATTATAGTTTCATTAATTGTTTTTGGAAATCAATTAAAAATAAATTCATAGTAACAAAATCCTTGATAGTTTTTTCAAATATTTAAGAAGAATTTCTCTGTATTTTTAGGTATGATTACACCTACATTAATGCACCATATAAACAATGATCTACCCAATTAAGCATGATTGGGTGAGATTATTACTAGGATGGGTGACATCTTATGAAGTACTCTGGTTTCACCTTTTTTTTATACATTTCAAATTTGATTCTAGGGTAACAATGATTATTATGATATTATTTATAATCATTTTTCCGGACTATAATATTTATTGATTACATAGTATTTTATTAGTCATTATAATATATCACGTTATTATGTAACAATATTACATGTCTACAATTATAAACATATTTATTTTAATTTTGAATCAAATTTGGTTTAGCATCATAATATAAAAGACAAAATTATTAATGATCAAGAATTATAATTTTTCAAGATAGTTCCATTATCTAATTTCATAATAATGTTTGTTATAGGGGGGACCTACTGAGAAGTGCTCGTGTTTCACACATTTTTTTCTAATTTTATTTAAAAAAACATTATTTTAAACTATAATGGATCACATGTTAGTAAAACATTAATAATTATGATATTTTACCTAAAAATTTTAAATTAGCATCACATTACAATGTTACATAGAATTTTGGAAATATTTAATATATTACATGTAAATTTTTTACCATATTTCATGTTAGCAATAATAATAATAATTCATGACTTATTGTAACAACTACAGATTAGGGTTATAAAATAAATCATAATTTTTCATGTTGAATAATAATATTATTTGATGATAGTTACATAAGTTAATGTTTTTATAGCAATTAAATTAAAATATATACTATCATAAACATTTATAGTTATTCCAAATATTTAAAATGAATGAGTGTATACTGTTTGTTGTGATCACACTAGAATCAATGTACCAGATTCCATTAGAACTCTGTAGTTTAGAATGCATGTGTGACGGTAGTACATTAACTAGTGACCTCTTAGGAGGTACTCGTGTTGCACCTTTTTTTTACATTTTAAATTTCATTCTTGTATAATAATGAATATTATGATATTGTATGTAAAGGGTTTTATTGAATATAATATTTATTTAATAAATATAATTTTATTAATAATTATAATATTTCATGTTATTATGTAACAATATTTCATGTTAACAATGATTAAAACATTTCACGCTATATTGTAACAACTTCGGTTTAGTGTTATCATAAAAAAATTATTTTTCATGTTGAATTATAATAATTTATCAAGATAATCACATTATAGAATGTAAATATAATGAATGTTTCATCAGTGAGCCCCTTGTATGTTCTTGTGTTAGACACTTTTATATTTCTCATTTTATTTTCCAAAAAAGTTACATTTTAAATAACAATGTTTCACATGTCATTATTTTAATTATAATAATGATATATTACATAAAATTTTCAAATGAATATAATATTTCATCCTTATTTATAATTTTTGAAATAATAATAATATTGAATGTCATAATATTACCATCTATCTTATTAAAAATTATTATAACATTTCAAGACTTATTGTAACAACTATGGTTTTTTGTTGTAATAGAAATAATGATTTTCATGATAAATAATTAAAATATTCAATTATAGTTTAATAAGTTATTGTTATTTTTTACAGCAATTAAATACAGAAATTTAGTATAAAAATAATTAATTGTTATTTCAAATATTTAAAAAGAATTTTTTTGTACCATAATGTTCAATTTCACTTGCATTAATGCACTGGATCCCATTAAAACTCATAAATTAAGTGTGCTTGATCATTTTTTGTGTATATTTCAAATTTTATGCTAGTATCATAATGATTATTTTGATATTGTACATAAAAATTGTCAATGAATATAATAGTTATTTATAACATATCATTTTTTGTAATAATTATAATATTTCATGTTATATTACTTGATTACATAACATTTGACTAATAATTATAATATTGCCTGTTATAATGTAAACATATTTCATATCAATTGTGATTAAAATTATTCTCATTATATTTTAACAACTAATATTTAGTGTTATAAAAAATTAATTATTCATGTTCTATAGTTATAATTTTTCAAGATAACCACATTATCTAATTTTACAGAAATGAATATTGCATGGGTGAACACCTGGGATGTTATTGTATTTCCCCATTTTCGCTTTTTCCCATTTTATTTTACAAAACAATTTCATTTTACATAAGAAAGGATGGAATGTTAATATAACGATAGTAATTAGGATATTTAATGTATGATTTATAAATGAATCTAATATTTCATGCTTATATATAATTTTGTTAATAATTAAAATATTTCAAGTAATAATGTTACTATATTTCATGCTAATAATAATTAGAATATTTCATGATGTATTGTAACAAATACTGTTTAGGGTTATAATAGTAATACTAATTTTTCTTGTCGAATATTTATAATTTTTAATTATATTCTAATCAATTATTTGTAATTTTGTTCAAAAATTTAATAAAAATATATCTTATGAAAATCACTGATAGTGATTTTGATATACATGATGAATTTTTGATTATTTTTGGTTATGATCACAACAACATTAATGCACTGGATCCCCAATGAACTTTTCTATTAATCATGATTGGGTGACAGTAGTACTAGGATTGCTGACCTCTGAAGATGTACCCTTATTGCAGCTGTTTTTTGGATAATATATGCCATTATAATATTGATTATTATGATAATATAGGTATAAATTTTTAATGAATATATTATTTCATGATTTAAAATAATATTAGTTGTAATTATAATATTGTATGTCATAATGTTATAATATATTATGTTAATAATGGGACGGGGCCACGGGAAGCATGGTGGGACAAGGTATGGGATACAGGATGGATACTGGTAGTTTGAATGATGAATGGTGAATTTTTGGTCAGGCTGGTGATTGTGTCAATTAGAAATGGTGGAATTTTTTAGTGACTGTTATGCGGTAGGGATATGGGCTAGGTTGTCAGCATGGTTGGTGATGAAGAAGACCTCGAGATATTGTGTTTTGATCAAAACATGAAAAAACACCCAGGACTTTTGGATGTTATAGGATGGCATCAACATGATGTGGGACAACATGATCATTGGATGCGATGTGCGGGCTATCGTTGTGCAGAAACTGTCAGGAGGTTGGGTGCGTGGATGATTTTGGGTTGAAATGTGCCACCACATTGAAAGATGGAGAATAATTTTTCGAGGGTATATTTGTAATTTTGTGTGCCATAAAAGATGTATACCAACTATTATTGTATTTCAGGTTATGTGGACCTGGTTTGGTCATTATTAATTTGTCTTTTATATGCATATGTTCAGGAATGGGGATTTGTTGAGACCATTTCTGATTTTATGGCTACTGCTTTTATGTTCGGTGGTGATTACTACGATGGGTGAGATCCTGGAAAGTACTCATGTTGCAATTTTTTTTTAAATTTCAAATTTTATACCAGTATAATTACGATAATTATGATATTATATGTAAACATTTTTTTTGAAAACAATATTTCATGATTAAATAGAATTTTATTAATAATTATAATAGTGCATGTAATAATTTAATAGTATTTCATGTTAATATTGGTGTAGGGCCACATGACATGTGGTCAGGTGAGGATTGGGATGCAGGATAGATACTATTAGTTTTAATGATGGATCATGATTTTTTAGCCAGGTTGTCTATGATGTTGTCTCGAAATGATGGAACATTTTCTAGGCCACTTAATGATAGGGATTCAGGAAAGGCCCTCACCATGGGTAGTGATGATGAAGACCTCAAGATGTGGGTTTTTGGGAGAGTTGTGGGGAACACACACAACATTGGGATGCTACATGATGACATCGACATAATTCAGTCAAATATTTTCATTGGTTGTGATGTGTGGGCTATCCATGGGCAGGAACCATCAGGAACATGGCTGCATGGACAATTTAGGTTATAAATATACAAGTGCATTGGTATATGGTGTAAACTTTTGTGTGGGGATATTTGGAAGATTCTCTATGATACATATTTTATACATACTAGATTTGTTATGAACGTGAAGTGTACCAGGTTTTGTTGTTATTGATGTGTTTGTTATATTTTTATGGGCTATAATTGGCCTTTTATGATCCAATTTCTCATTTTGAGGAAACTAATTTTGTGTTTGATGGTGAGTACCACATGTATCACTACTGGAAAATGATACTATACCCATGGTTCAAAACTGTGGGTTTAGACCCCAAAACTGTGGGTGTATGCTATACACACAATTTGGGGAATCGTGGTCGTTGGTGGAATCGGTATAGGTCCATGACCTATACCCACGGTTTGGAAAACCCCTGGGTATATGTTTTCCCACCGTTTCATAACTCTATACCGGCGGTTTGGAAACAGTGGGTATAAAATATTTTACAAAATAGTGGCCCATGAGATTTGATCTCACGACCACATCTCCATACACGAGTGTCCTTACCACTACCCCATCACCGCATATATGTTTGTATATATATATTTTATTAAATATATTTATTTAAACTATGGAAATAGAGGAATAAACTATGTGTATAGAACTCCCACCAAATTTTTTATTGTTCTGGCAGAAAAATAAATTTCCCATGCACACGCGGGAAACCTATACCCATGGTTTGCAAAACCCTGGGTATATGTATTTTTATTCGATGACTATACCCAGAATTTTGGGAAAACCGTGGGTATAGGGCACTCTATCCCCATGGTTTTGGGAAAACCGGGGGTATTATCATTTTTTGATACCCTGTACACACGGTTTGGAGAAAATCATGGGTATAGGGTAGCATATGCCCACGGATTGGGGAAACCAGGGGCATAGGCTTTCGAAAAATGCTTATACCCATGGTTTGCCCAAAACTGTGGGGATAGGGTGAACTATACCCAATGTTTTTCCCAAAACCGTGGATATTGGTCCATTTTCCAATAGTGTATTGTAGCTCTTTATCTATACCATTATTTTCATTAATAAATTTTAAAATAGATCAGGCATGGATTTTGGACTAAAAAAATGGCATTTAATATTGTAAGAACTACCTTTTTAGTCATAATAAATAATAATAATTTTTATTGTTCAATAATTATATTTTTTAAACATATTAATATTAACGAATATTATCATAATTAATGTTTCATGTGTGAACTACAATGAATGTGGAAAAATTATTTGTTTTTTCATACTTGATTAATGGTGATTTGTAAACAATATCACAAAGCATGTGTCAGGATTAGGATCAAGAAAAATGGAATAGGCATGAAGTGTGCGAAAGATTTTGAAATACGCAAGAAAGACGACGTTCTGTGAAATTTGTTTGGGCCTCCAATGCGATGTCAAATTGGGATTTCCATGAATAGAGGGGATCATCCATGAAAAATTGAATCTATTGTGTAGGTTTCATCAACACCTATAAATAAGTGGTGACCCCCCAAATTTGGTGAAGCACAACGGTTAGAGAGAATCCGAGCTCTAGAATGCATAAGAATCTCATGCAAAGGGAGATGAGTGAATTATTTGGTGTTGCATTAAATATAAGGATTTGCACATATGAATTTAGTTGTACATATTATTGATGTTTCATGAAGTTGGGTTTTTGTAAATAGAAAGTATTATATTGCATGCAAGGCCTTAATTTTTCATACAAGACACAGTAAGGGTTTGATAAAATTTTAGGATTTACCCAGTATATCAGTGGTAAAGTGGTAATAATTGGTGGATAAAAGTGGGACATAAATAGATCATCTACATACAGTGGAGGATGCAATCATTAGATATATTGAAGGGACCTACAAGTATATTAATAATGAGTGTATCTTTTGAAGAAGCAGTGATCACATATCAGTTTACAGAGCAGTGAGCTTTGAAATTATGATTGGTTGTTAACCAAGAGGGAAAATGAGTTCACTCCAAACATTGTATACATAATTACAGTTATAGTAGATTTGGTACATCGACAAATAACCAGTATATACTCCTTGGACATACACTAGTGAGGGTGAACCAAGTAAAATATCTGTGTGTCTTGAAAGCATTTTGAATTTTTCATGCTCTCAAAGGGGAAGGATAGTGAATTGTGTTTTTTTAACAAAAAAAATCAAACTAAAAAATTGTATTAATCTTCCATACCCTATTCACACCCCCTATTGGGGTATCATGCCTAGTGGACATAAATTTTTTTATTATAATCAATCTCTTATTAAGGAAATTTCAAAGCACTACGAAAGGGTCCATCGGGTCACATAGGATTAGAGGGAGCACTATTTATGTAGGGATTGTGAATACCTGAGTACCTAGAATTTTTTTAAACATTTTACATTTAGGTTATTACATGGCGTGTCATCCCCTATAAAATTTTGTAATGACCTATGGTCCACTCTCTCTAAGAAACACATCACCACCAAGTTAATTTTATTTTTCAACACCCGAAATGTTACCCATTTTTAAACTCCCAAGATAACCCTTGATGCATGATTTCACATCATATAACCACATTACACTACGTGTAATCCCCATACTCACAACTTTTGACAACTAAAATACTCTAAACTCTCATAGAGTCCACTCTGAACACTCCCAAAACCAAATCATTCAATGAAATGGACTGGGGGAATAAAATCAATTAAAATTATAAAAATATTTAAAAATTTATTCTAATGGGTGAAAAAATATTTTTACAATGAAATATTTAATATATTTTGTTATGGTTCATATGAATTTTTTATGATTATAGGTGGTTCCAATATAATGTATGGTTATGGGATCCCATTATTGGCCTCTAAGGAATTCATTAAAGGGATAAAGTAAAACAATTTATTTTCTATTATGAAATTATGGGAAATATTTTTATGGTTATTCCACATATAACCGTGTTTATTATTTCATATGTAACAGTAATTGTTACTTTAATTATAATAATGATTGTTATTTCATGTTTTTGTGTGGCAGTTATGAAAATTGTGCTTCATGTTACCTACATGATTTGTTTTTTCTTATTATTTCTTTTTATACAATTTTTATGATTTCACAAGGTAATGGAATGTATATCCTACTTAATAAGGTTAATATTGATCACATATTTAATATTCACAAAACATAATTTTCATATGTATATATGGTATACCATTATCATTATTTATTATTATTTCGCATATTGAGAATTTTGTGCTCATCCCACACATTGAAATGACTTTAAATCGTATTAAATATGTGTATGGGAAATTAATAAGTTGCATTTAATGTTGTGAATAATTATCAGGAAAAGTAATCTTTTTTTCATTAAAATATTAATATTTTGAAAAAATTGAGTCTTAGTAAAAGATTCATCATTGTATCATATGACATTACTATGTAATAGTTATGATCTAAATCCCTAAAATTATATACATAAAATAACATCAAGTATAAAAGAAAAAAAATTATAATGGAACTAGATTATGAAATATACAAGGTTGGATCCTTATAATTATTTTATGTTTAGTTTTTATTTGTTAATTGTTTTATTGATATTTTTTTGTTTTATAAAAATATCCTTCCTTGTGGTTCAACACCACTCACCAATATAAATTATTAGGTACATTTTAAATTTTATTTTCTAGATTATTAAATGACATCATAAATAATGTAAAAATGATACACCTTAAAAAACCATGAGCTCCTAGAGTTTAAGAATCTAGGTTTTGAGTTTTGAATTCTTTGAATTCTAATTAGAAAAACTACACAACTGTAGAATCATTATTTAATGTTCCATGGTCGATCCACTTAGTACATTTAGATTTGTTAATAATGAATTTTATTTATTAGTTTGTCTAGTGTTTTTGGTGAAAATAAGGGCAAAGAATATAATTTATAAATAAATAAATATTGATAAGGAATAAAGAGTGGGAAGCATAAACCAATTATTTGAAATACATTACAATAAATAATATTATTTTTTCACATTAAATTGATGTTTTCATGAAATTTATGTTTCAATTATAATGTGATTTATTATGTAATTTTAATTACTAGGAGGATCATGGTAATTAGTCCCACAAGGTCCATTGTAACTAATTAGATGAAATCTTGTTTAACTACCATTATTATAGTAAACTATTTAGTATAAGATGAAAAAAAATCTATCAAAAATCCAAAGGGATGTTATGGTTGGAACTTTAGATCCCATCATAATCGATCACATTGGAATTGTTCCATTAATTACAATCACACATGAAATAACACTAATAGATAAGGATAGAATTGTGATTTTGGTGATAATAATATACACACAAAAAATTCATAAGATAATTAAGGGATATATTATTGCATCATGATGTTACTATTGATCTATAATACTTATAAAAATACATACTTCGGAGGTTATATCCAACCATAATGAATGAAATAGTGTGCTCAAGGTATGGAAATAATATCATAAAAGAAAGAAAGAATAAAGAAAGACATTAATGAATGTAATGAAACATAACAATTATACACACATATATATCCATTCTAATAGTATTAAATAAATACTAAAACATTATTTATAAGTGATCATGTTTTAATAAAAAAGAATCCCTCATGTATCACCTTTTTATCAGGTTACACACCCCCAATTAAAGCCTCTAAAATAAATTTTCCCCACAATTTTATACATAATTTGTAACATATAGGCTTGGTCATCAATATAATAAAGACATATATTGTTTGTCATATAGGTATTGTTTTTCATTCCTCCTCATGTGTTATCTAGTATCATTTAAAAAATGAAATGGTTCCTTCACTTATATAAATTTATCCATTTAAAATATCATGTATCTTATTTATCATAGTGAAAATTCTATAATTTCATAGATATGGTTTCATTAACATTAATAATACTCTAATAATGTTCTAACATAGACTTATTTCCATGATGGAAAGGTCATAAATCCCCAATATAGTGTTTCTACTTATTTTTAACCATCAATGACTGGAATCAGGGTTTTGACACAATCTCCACTCAATTATATATTATTAATATCACCTGTATTCTTCATAATATAGTACTAAAAACCACAATATATATACACAAATATGAAAACCATATTTCTTCTAAAACAGAACAATCATATAAATATGGTTTTATGGTAAAGTTAATGTCTGGTTGATTTAATATGACATTATCATAATAGATTTTTTGTAAATATAATGTAGTCACTATTCTTCAATATAAATTAATTATTTTATACTACAATGTAATTGGTTATAGTGTGGTTGCTAACATTGTTGCTTAGTGGGTGGTCCTCAGTATCTTAGATAATAGAAATATCATAGTTATATTTAGGACTTTTCATAAATAATATCTCATGAAACTATCTCTAATTATCATTTAATATTAAATTACCCACATTGTTTCATTATTTCTCTCTTTATGATGCATCACATCATTCACCATTATTAGTTAATCTTGTGAATATTTTTCAATTATACTCCAGAAAAATTGGGTTGTAGTTTCTAGATTTTCAGGATGTTTTGTTTCATTTTTCATTTTAAACATCAAAAGAACCTCAATTTTATCCTTATTTTAAATTTCCATGAAATTATTATAAAATAAATGTGACCAATAATGTATCCAATATAATATAATAAAATATTCATATTTTTGTCTTGTTACATTCCAATGGTGATAGAAAATAATACAGTCATTGTCAAGGAGTGGTTAAAAAATGTACATCGTATAACTTTGATCTCTTTTTATGTGAATATATACATAAAACACCTATAATCCATATAAATATATATACATATAATATCATTCACTATCTAAAAAGTTTCCTAATATCATATAAGTCAAAAACTATGTTTTCCAACTCTAGATAATGTGTTGGAAAATTATGATATTTTTTCTTTATTTATGTTTATGTAAAGCAACAAAAACTATCATTTTTCATTAGGACAAATCTCGATCCTCCCTTTGAGAAATAACTATAAATAAAAATCATTTCTACCACATAAGAAATTATATTATCAGTGGATTGGTTATTATGTTATTTATTTCTAAAAACATTGTTCATATTCCATGAACTAGGTAAATATTAAACATTTTCATTACAATATTTCTAAAATGTTATATAATTATGAACATTTTATGAAATATCCGATAATAAGCATATAATATATTGAAAAATGAATTTTAGATTTTTTTTATTCTTCAAAAACTATTTTTTTAATGGTTAACATACATTTTATACATTAATATACTTCTTTGAGAGATGTATTAATGTAAAACATAACATTCTTTTATAATATATAAACATTAATACAAAATATAAACTACTAAAAAATTCTTTTATTTCATCATAATATTTAATAAAGATATTAAATGTTAATAATTAGTCTAAGAGATTATATAACATTATGGGGAGGAAAAAAAATTTAATCCATGAGATCATACTCTACAAATCATAATTTGAATAAAATATACTCTATTAAAATAAATAAACCACCAAAATATAAAAAATACATTATATTGAAACTATGATAAAAATAAGAACAATGATATTTAGTAGAATAAAGGATACATAAAATGGGTAATATTATCTCTGGTTGGGTAATGATGATGTGGAAAAGTATCTTGGCCATTGTAAAAGTAATATGACTATTATGTATCATATACAAGTGTGTATTAAAATATTTAATAACATATGGTAGTAGTATATAAAATTAAAAAATATATTGTTTACTAAAAAAATGATATATAATGTAATTCATAACAAATAAAAATTAATAATTTTCAAAATTTATTATTTTTTAAAAAAATTAACAAAATATTTCATTTTAAAATAAACCATGAGTTATCAACTAATAAATTTTTTTTAATTTTAAATATTTATAAATAAAATGGATCTCACTTCTAAAATTTTAATATCCTAATTAGATAAATATTATCTTTTGATATGTTTTGAAAATTTTGAATTATTGATTTTTTAAAAATTATTTTTTTAGTTTATATATTATGTTTCGTTACACCAATATGATATAAAAATTATATTAAAATGTATAAAAAATTAACAAATAAATATAATATATTTAATGTGTAAGAACAAATATTTTTGAAATATATAATTTTTTTCGAATAAACTTATTATTTTGGATATTTTTTTTACTTTTAGAACTGATTTTAGATTGTGTTACACAAAAATCTATTTTTATATTTTTTACATGAAATTATTATTTATCTTATTTAACACTCTATACTACTATTTTCTTGTGTAACATACAACACCGAGTTTAATCAAAAATTGTCGTACTATCCAAATATTTTTATTTAAGATGATAGATATCACCAAGCCCTTGGAATGGTGGATATGAATAATATTAACAAAGTTATGAAAATATATAGTTTGAAATTTTATAAAAAATAAATTCTTTGGTAACAAATTAATTATAATTGATAATAAAATATCCTTGAAAATAAAGGAAATCACTTTCTAGAAAACTAATTTTATGCACAAAAGTGGGGTTTAACTCAATAAATTTGAAACATAATTTTTGAGAATTAATTTAATTAATTTAATATATTATAAATTGAATATAATTTTTACCATTTATGTTATTTGTTTTTTATAAAATAGATAAAAATAAATTTAATTTTTTTCTAAAAAGAATATATTTTTTAAAAATAGTTATATTTCCTTTTTAACAATTTTTTTGAAAGAAATTTTTATAAAATTTGATGAAATTTAATTGAAAATGGAAAATTTATCTTTTAAATCAACATTTAAAAATTATCTGGCATGGAATTCTTTATACTTTTCTGAAAACTTAATTTTTTCAATAAATAATGAAAAATAGTAGATTCCGTTAAAAATTATCATTTATTTGGAAGTATTTAAAAACTGAGAAATTAATTATAAATGGTTTTAAAGGTAAAATTTCTTCAATTAAATATCAAATAATCCAATTTTGTATTTGGAATCAATTTCGTGTTGTATTATTATATAAATTTTTTATAATATTTTTAAATTGTCTCTTTTGAAAAATGATTTGTAATCAAGCCGACTACATAAATTTTAAAATAAAATTTTATAATTATATTGATAGAATTCAGAAATATTTAATCTATATTTTTAATAATAATAGTTAATATTAAAAAATAATTTTAACATAATTATTTTACATAATGAACTGTGAAAATAGTTATAATTAATTACCACGGTTATGGTAAAAATGGGTTTACATAAGGTTTAATCTAAAAATATAAGAGTTAAAAACGAACCGAAACATGACTAAAACCAATTTAAAGTAAATACTAAGAACATATAACATATTAGGTTTTATAATGACAATTTTTTCCTTTTGTAATTTAAAAAATGCGAGTACTCCTTTTTTTTTTATAAATTCAGACTGTGTCGCGCACCACACTTATAAAAGGACAATATCTATCGAATCATTTTACCACTTAAAAAATTAGTAAAATAATTATCCAAATTTTTTCCTTAATTTCCTCCTCTAATTATATAGTCATTATATTTTTCATCAAGGAATCCTAGTACGCTTTTGGTGAAAACCAAAAGATGGTCCCATATAAAGAGTTAATGACCCTAATCAAGCGTTTTATTGTATTTATTCATCTAATTATTTAAATTATCATTATGAAAGGATTATATAATCAAAAAATTATATCCCATATACTGGTATGGTTTAATTTTAATATAATTACTTAGAATCAACTCATCCCCTCTCAAATGGGAAATGAAATATTTTATTATTTGTATGGCAGACAACCGCCTCGCGAACCGATGTAATTCATTTTCTATAGAAAATTATCACAATAGAATATAATTATGTATCAAATGTTTAAATGTTAAATTATGATTATAATTTAACTTCATTAATTAAAATAACATATATAGCTTCTTATATTCAATTTCATCAATAATATGATAACATTTTTTTGTATGTATAAAAGACAACCTCCACACAAAGCGATGTGATTCATTTTTTAATAACGCTTTACATTGAATGTAATTATGGTAAATTTCATGAATATATTTGATATATACTTATATATATTAAATAAATATTATTTTTTAATGGTAGTATATTATTTACCTTTCTTTCATTTACTCTACCTAGAATATGGAAACAACATTCATTAGTACGTATGTCCTACAGTCTCTATTAATGACATATTTCATTTTCAATATCTAAATTTAAAGAAATAATCTAAAAATATATAATAATTATATATTACAATTATTTAATGGTTAAAAATTTGTATATAATCATACCATGATTGACATCATAGGACTTAAGATAGAAAATCAAAACATACCCAAAAAATCAGTTATTACCTAAATCATGAATTTAACATCAAATTGATAAAAAATGTATAATAAAAAGAAATAATTATATATTTTATTGTATTATATATATAATTATTTTAATTTAATATATTTCTAATAATATTATATTTTTTATACAGGATAATCGAAGGTGTTTGAAAGAAGTTGAGACTTATAGTAATAGATTTTAATCTATCAGTTATTTACTATGAGACACATGACATATTTTCCATGTGTTTGTTTTATGTGGTATATATAATATACATGATTTTAGTTTATGATTATTATACTTTAAATTATTTGTATATACATATCTATATAAGGATTCCCATTTAATGGGGTATATGGTTCAAAAGTAACCAAAGGAGTAAGGTATTTTTCATCAATTTTCATTCTTTGGTACATAAGTTAAGTTATACACTCATCTAATTTAACAAGGTGAATATAAATCCAAATTGACATGTTATATATTGAATATAATTCAATTCATTTTATTAAATTTTTCATTTGATGTAATGATTTAACAGAACATATTATTCAAAATTCCCCAATGTATTAATGGAATGATGGTACAATGCCATTATTTATCAGGATTATTTATGTTTATTCTTCTGATGATGAAATTTAGTGATCCATCTCTAAAGAAAGACGTGAATTTTTTCACCATTTTTTATTTTTTGATAATAAAATTTTCCCTTTATTTTAAACACATTATGATCTTGTGATTTATAAAAATTAATGAAAATTATTTTTATTTCACCCTTCATTTGAAAATCATTTTTCATCCTATGTATTTTTATAATATAGTTTTCAAAAAGTTTTGTAAAATGTAAAAATGATTTATTTAATTTATTTTTATACATTTTTATATTCTTAAAAAATTATTTAAATGTAATCCTAGTTTCATTTTAAATAATAATTTACTTATGTATTTTACTAAAAATGTGAAAGGAAATATTATTTTAAAATTTATGAAATTTTCTTCTATCATTACGATTCAATGTTTTAATTATTAATTTTTATATTGAAGAGGTTACTTTAAAAAATAATTAAAAAAAAATTATGTATAAAAAAATCTTTGTGTAAATGATATTTTTTAAAAATTGATTTAAATGATTTTTAAATAATCCTATATATTTTTCCATATTAATTTTAAATGAAAAAAAAATCTTATAATTCTTTTGGTTTTAAAAATAATTTTTCAAATTATAAATGCTATTTTAATATATAAATAACCAATGTGATCTTTCAAAATAATTTTCTATATAAGATGAAAATTTTTTAGGTTACTTTTTTATTGTTGATAAAATCCAATGATAAAATTTTTATTATTTTTATAAATGGTTTATGATTAAGAAGACATCAAATTTTTGTAACCCATTTATATTCCACTGGTTATATCATGATAAATTAAATATGAAACCCACTAATTTTTTTATGGGTAATGCCTAGATGAAATGATATAATTATTGTGAAACATTTATCTTTTTTATTGGTTATTCTATAATGATATGTTTATAGAGGAAATTTATCTTCATGGGTTCTAGTAAAGTGAAATTTTGATGATATAGTGGAACATGTATGCATGATTTTTATTAGGTGACTATGGTTATGTTTTAAAAATGGATAGTGGTCATGTTATAACCAATGATTATTAAGAGCTATATCACCCTCCAATGCTATGGGTAACTATTGAGATCTCATGAGATAAACTTTAATAGAATGGGGAGTGAATCGAGTTCAATAAGGTACTTTTTCTACAATGGTAGTATTGTGAGTGAAACTTGACTACTAAAATCTATTAGTGAGGAAACACATTGTCGTATGATAGTCTTGGAAATGAACAAAGAATAATAAAGAAATGAGTGTTTATGATTATGTAAATTCCATAATTACATGTCTTATGAAAATTATATTCTCCAATGACTCATTTTCATTGATTTTATTTAGATTAATTTTTTTTTGAGAATCCAATATTTATGATATGACTCAATATTATGAAATTTTATATGTTGGGTATGCTTTTTAAATGTTATACTCATGATGTCATACCCTTATAGTCCAATTATGTTTATATATCTCACTTTTTTACCCCCACTGTGAATCAGAGATTACCCTTTCTTATGTTTCGATTCTCTAGGTTATAATGAAATTTATTAATTATTAAATGTTTAAGAATGGTTATAATTATGAATAAATTTGTGGGATATTACATAGCTCACTTATGATCCCATTTTTAGGTTTCCAAATATTTAGGTATAAAATGAATTGTTATATACTTATTGTTTAAAATATTATATTGATAAATAAAAACATAAATTATAGACCATAAATTCAACATATAAAGCATAATTTATTTTAAATAAAAAAATGTTTATTTGACTCTATACATCTAAGAGAGTATTTTAATGTATCCATTCTGTTTGGGATGTGTATAAATTTTATTAAAAGAAATATATTTTAATCAAAAACTAATAATATTAATTGTAATCAACACTATAGAAATGTAATACTAAATTAAACTATTTAAAATTTTATAATTATGTACCTTTATCTTTATCTAATGAAAATACGTGTTCAAAACTTATTAATACTAACATATAAAATGTTTTCCATTGAAAATTAAATTAGAAAATACATACCATAACCTTATATCCATGATCTCATATATTTGTTCTAACCAAAATAACATTTTTAATGAATTATGTCCCAATTTAATGGAGGTGTCTTAAAGATAAAAATAATGGTTTCAAAATATATTGTCATTTATTTCCTATTCTCCACTTATACACTCAATAATATAATTTATCACTTAATTAGTATTTTAAAATATTATAATTATAAACTATTTTATTAAATAAAACTATATATTTACTAATTTTCTCTCCTTTTATGAAAAATATTTATAACAATATTTACCTGCATTAGGAATACACTAAATTATCTAATAAAGATTTTTTATTCTCACAAATGATTTCATGGATGTTTTTTCAAAACAAAATGTTCAAGAAATACATTGATAAAACATTTATATTATTTTTTGAGGTCATGGAATGATAAAATTGTTTTAATATTAATAAAATTATTAAATAACATATAATGTCTAGTGAAATGACATTAAAAATACCTTAGAAGAAACATTCTATGATTTGTAAATATAAATTGATCTACTAACAGAATTCACATATTGAATGATCTTAATATAATTCCATAACACTTTTATAGCTTTTGAACCACAAGATAATGATGTTTTACCAATTTTTAGCCAAGTATTATTAGTACTATAAACCAAACATCCTTGAATGTCTATATTATAAAAGATATTAAATTTTGAGAATATAAAAATGAAAACAAATTATAAAAATTATTATGTATATGAGGAATGATAAAAAAATTATTATTAATGAGGTTAGAGAATATTCATTTTTTATGATGGAAATTAAAGGATTCTATTCTCACTATACTTTATTTGACACATGTTTCATATTATCCAGTAATTTTCCATTATATGGTTTTTATGCGTCCCTCTTTCTATATGCTTTCATAATTTACTTTTTATTCAGGGTAGTAAACATTCCAATTAATATTCACAGTTTCACTAGAATTTTATTAACACATTAAAGAATTTCAAAAATCACATTCCTTCAATTAAGTTATATTAGTATTTATTTCATCATAGTTGGGAATAATCTACCCTTTATAAATAAAAAATTATATTTTCTTATGCATTTTCATTTGATTATCATAATATCATTTTTTATTGATCTATTAGTATATTTTAATATCCATATTATCAAATATTAATAAATATGTCATTTTTTACAATGTCGTTCAATCATGAATACCATATTCACACTTAGTATAATTTATTTTTATTCCCCTTGAAATTTATATCATTTAAATTACAAGTTAAATATATTGACTTGATGATGTATACATAAATTATTTATAGTTTGAATAAAATATTGTATATTATTCAAATAAAATGTTGTTATTATATAAATTCATATAATTATTTTGACTAAGTAAATATTAACAATACATATATTGATTGTTTTAATATATATGATTATATTTTGTAAATAAATTCGATAAATTATATAAAAGATATTTTTACAGTAATTTAATATGATGGATTTATCTATGTTATTAATTGATTGGTGGGGAAAAATTAAATGTCACTTCAATTAATTAGATGTTCTACTAAGGAAAAATAACAAGTGTATGTTATAATATACCTTCTATATTATATATGATTTCATGGAATGTGTCCTTTCTGTTATGGATATAATGTTTGATATTTTATATTCAATCATAATGTACTCATGTTTTATTTTTATACACATGACTATTTATTTCTATTATTATTTCATCCATCAGTTATAGAATGCACATGTTACCATTTTTATTTCACTATATATCAACTTATTACTCCCATATTTTGATGTTTGTGTTAATTTCATTCTAGATTATGATCTATGGTACCCCTTCAATGTGAATTTTACCTTCCCATTATAAAATTTCACAATTTATCTTTATTCCCATGAAAAATTACACATATAAAATATTTTTAATCATGGAATACTAAAAAATTGTAATGAATTTTTTACGATGAGCTTTGGGTTTGAAATATAATGTAACGACCAAAATATATCTATTCTATTGATGTTAATAAGTTTTTAATTATTTTATTTTATGATATATGTATTCCACATCCATTATAATAATATTTACTAGAATTTACATACTAGAGTTATATTTAATATAGTTTTCATTAGAGTAATTTTAGTATAAACCATGGGTATTAGATTTAAAAGAACATAGATAGAGAACAAGACATTGTGAAAAAATTTATTATTACATTTTATAATTTTCTCTAAAAAGAATAAAATATTAGTTATTTATATATAAAAAATTCACTGGAATTATATAATATGATTCATAATTAGTATTTATTTTCATAAACTAATTAGTATATGTCATTATAAAAATTGCTATCGTAATGGAAAGACCAAAAATAAATATCAACACTTTTAATTAATATACAGATCCCCCAACTACGGAAATAATAAATGTTTCTTTTAGATCAAAAAAATTATCACCAAATTATGTTAATTCACACATGCTATTAAAAATAAAATTTCCCATAAGCTATTTATCATAACTATGGTGTATCAACATTGGATCATTTTATTATGAAGATATATTCATCTTGCAATGGAACAATTGATATATTAGTTAAAAAAATCAGTTAAGTATCTAAAAACATTATTTAACTCACTGTTATGTATTAAATGTGATATTTTTATCATGGTTATATATCATCTTAAGGTAAAAATTGATAATATATTATAATTAATTCAAAACTATATTAAGGATTAAGTGATATAAATCATTTAAAATAATGGTTTCATGTAGAGTTTTCTGGAGAAATATTTTAAAAATAATAATTGTAAATGTTATGGCTATTTTGAGTATATATTAAATGATTGTGTAAACTATTAATAAAAAATTAATCATAATTTTATTATTTATGAGACATGTTGTTGATTTTATATGGTATTAATTATAAAAGAACTACCATTTCATTTATGAAAATAAAAGTAAAACCTTTAATTAGAATTATTCTGTATACTGATTTCATCAAAATGTGGATTTTGAAAAGAGTAAACAAGATAGATAAGATGTTATCCTCTAATTATATATTCAATGGAATGTATAACCATAAGGTAACGATAGAGTTCTCTGTTGAAATAAAATTTCATAAATAGAAGTAAGGAAGTGTATAACGTCCCACATCTTATAATTAAAAATTGAAACACCATGGGGATTTGTTAAAGGGTTTGTGAGTATTTTTATAGACCATGGATATAAATCTCAAGAGTGTGAAGGAATTAAAAAAACAACCAAATTCAAATTTTTTGATTTAAATGATATTAGAATATTTTATTTGAAATATCTTATGAATCACTGTAATCTATATTAAAATAGTTCAATCGAACAATGGATAGATTCTATAATATTTTTGATTTATTTAATGTCTTATATGTTTTCATAATTCCTACTTAAAATAAAGACTCTAAATCATTTGATGCATTATTTAATATTAGGTATAAAAAATATTTTTAATTTTTAATTTATGAGAAAAACATTGAATAAACCCTTGAAAAAATTAATTATGACATATCTATTAAAACTATAATTAGAAATAATGTTAAAGTAAAAATATATTGGGTTATTTTTATTGCAATGATACTAAGTTATCTTTTTTAAATCCATATTATTATACCTATGGTTAAATTTTATATAATTATTTGGATAGATTGGATATTAAAGTTTTATGAAAAAATTGTTGAGGTAAATAGTTTATAATCTTTGATGATATATTGCAACCTATTACCTACCTTCATTTATGCATTGATATTTACTTTTCCTTTTGGTTTTGGTTTGGGTGTGTTGCTTGTTTCTAAAGAATATAGATCCCTTTCTTGGAAAAATCACCTAAATTTTAGGGATTCATGATTTTTTTGATTAATAGATTCTAGGTATAAATGATTACATGTATTTAATAATTATCATTGTGATTGATAATCCATAACATTGGTTAGAGGTTCCATGCAGAAAACATGGTCGAGCATTGGTTTCAAATGAAATTTTTATCATTAATGGGTTACAAAACATTAATATGTTAAAAATTATATGTCGTGAGTCTCATTAATGGTATGATAAATTTCAGGACATGGAACTAGTAGATGGTGTGAAAAAACTTAACCGAATTAAATTTACTACGATGAGATGCATTTTTAATCGTGTCTTTAATTCATGCGATTTTATATAGTGAAAGGTAGTAAAAACATTAATTTCTCTTATACAATGGTTTTAAAATTGTTTCACTCATTTTTATTTATTTATTTAGTTCCCACGATTCCATATCAATCTTTAGTGTGATTTTGGCTGATTTTGGGTGATCTCCCTACTTATGGAACACTATATTCAGTGTTTGATTCCTATTGTGGGTGCATCACATATAACTCATAATCTATCTTTTTAATTATTAATTATTTTGGCCATGGTAGAATCATTGGTTTTGTTTGATTTCCATATACATAATTTATTGGTGTCTCTATCGTTCCATTACAGTTTCTTATCCTGCATTGAATTTTGATGTCTGATCTATGGTTTGATGATATCCATTATTTATGGTAGATAATTTTACATTATTATTATTGTAGTTAGATCTATGACCATGTTTCTAATTCATTAATTGTGGTATTTTCTTGTTTTAACGGATTTTCCTTGGTGGGAAAGGTTTTTTATTAAATATTATCATGGATTTTGGAAGTGGTATAAGATAAAAACAGCTCATTGGTAACCATGGCTGCCTTTGGAAATAGATATAGGTAATCGTAGTGGATTTGGAACCACTGGGGCTTACTTTTATGATATAATCATTACATGGTTGGATGTGATATTTTTTAGAAACATGTTATTCATAGTATAGGGTTCTTTTATGTTTATTATGATTTCCAATAATTAATGAACTAAATGTTGTGATATGTATTTTAAACATATATTTTTCCAAGATGGTTTCATTGATGAATATTTTATAACCTGACTAATTTTCCTATTTTTATTTTATAACATTTATATTCTTGGATTTTTAAGAAATGGTATTCATCTATTGAAAACAAATAGAATGTTTAAATTTTTCTCTTTTTGAAAATTATTTATAAAATAGAATTTTTATTTAGTTTAGATCATTTTAATTCATGATATTAGAAATTATATAGATTATTTGGTGGTATATAATTGGGAATTCTGATCACACCATACTTTTTCATTTGGTTTGTTATAGACATTTTTTTAAAAAAATACATGTAAAGGGAAGGGCATCATGTAGCACTCTTGGTTCAATTTTTATATGTTTTCATTCATATCCAGATGGTTTAGATATGATTATCGGTCACATAGAAACATGTTACTCTTGTCTTGTCATTCCTTTTCGGTTTATCTAGTTTTTCTTTGGATTTATTCATATTTTTTTATCTCTTTCTTCAACTTTTTATTCTATTTTTATGTATTATTTTTGTTACATTTAATATGTGTTTATTTTAAATTCATTTTTCGACAACATGTGATGGATGGTTCAAGTCTATGGGTTAGTTGACTCATGTTGGTTCATTAAAAACTGGTATAAGAATTGGTTATCATCCAAAATTTTTTTAATAGTACATGAGCTTTTTTCATGTATTGAGTAGACCATAGTTAGAGCCAAACAATTTCTGGTAGTATGTGTAAAAAGGGTTTATCCATCTCACATTTATTCCTAAACATGACTTACAATGGGTTTTAGGAAAATATTGACCATGTTTAAGACATGGGATTTGTTGTCATTTAAATAAAATATATGGGATCCTTATTTAGAATAAATTGTTCCTCCATAAAATGTTTAGTGGCATCATTATAATACATATTTTTCAAAATTATTATTATTATAAAGCATTGATATTGATACCTAATGTTGGTCCTTTTTTTAGTAATATTCTCGTGACAGATTGTGTAACGCCCCGACCCCAGTTACCCGGAGTCAGTGCATTATTGCGTAACATTGGCATGATCACAAAAGATCAGGTCTTGAAAGACCGATTAGTTTAGTAGCATTGGAAACACTAGATACATTCATAAATGTTACATTACATCATAAAGTGAAAAACTACAATAACAAAGTCTCCATAGTCCACACTCATATCCTCTTCTGACTATCCCTGCATGTCATTCATAAAATACTTCTTCACATCCTGGAAAATATTAAAACATTGAAATCGGTGAGCTCAGATGCTCAGTAAGGATAATAATATTGTGGAAGATTTCATAAATAAACATTAACATTTAAGGCACTGTATAACTAAAACAAAATCCTTTTTAAACTTGAACTTCATCACAATATGGAAAAAATAAAATTAAATAATGCCATTTACTTACTCACATGTATATTCTATTAGTCGAATAATCACATTCAATATCAATAACCACTTTTATAATGATATAATGCATAATGCCAGACTATCATAACCACATAGCCAATACCTCGTGCCAAGACTACAAAAAAGATTTTGTCAAGGCCTCGTGCCAAGACACTAGTTTGTCTCATGAGACCTGCCGATGCATCAATGAGCTATAGTAGGCTCCACCCGTCACTTATTAAGTCCAATGCATTCCACAAATGAACAGGTTTAAACATATCATAAACCATAACATAATTGTATCACATAAAACATGCACAAAGGAATCATAAGATTTCCACGCTTCAATCACAAGATATCAATACAACAGATTAATATAACAAAAACTTTATCAAAACCATTTTAAATACAAAAATAAAAGAAAAGTAAAACATGGTATTTATTTTTCTTTTAAAAAATGTTATGGCATATAGAGGAAGCCGAAACTCAAATTGTAACGCCCCGACCCCAGCTACCCAGAGCCGGTGCATTACTTTGTAACATTAGCATGATCACAAAAGATCAAGTCTCGACAGACCGATTAGTTTAGTAGCCTTGGAAACACTAGATACATTCATAAGTCTTTCATTACATCAAAAAGTAAACAAACTATAATAACATGGTCTTCATAGTCCACAATCATATCCCTTTCTGACTACCCCTGCAGGTCACTCATAAATTACTTCTTCACATCCTGGAAAAATATTAAAACATTGAAAGGGGTGAGCTCAAATGCTCAGTAAGGCTAACAATAATGCAGAAGCTTTCATAAATAAACATTAACATTTAAGGAAATGTATAACTAAAACAAAAGCCTTTTAAACTTGAACTTCAACATAATATGGAAAAAGTAAAATGAGATAATGCCCTTCACTTCCTCACATGGATATTCTACTGGTCGAATAATCACATGCAATATCAATGACCACTTTCATAATGATGGAATGAATAATGCCAGACTATCATAACCACGTAGTCAAGGCCTCGTGCCAAGACCACAAATAAGATTTTGTCAAGGCCTCGTGCCAAGACACTGGTTTGTCTCATGAGACCTGCCGATGCATCGAGGAGCTATAGCGGGCTCCACCCGTCACTTATTAAGTCCAATGCATTCCTCATACGAATAGGTTTAAACATATCATAAACCATAACATAATCATATCACATAAAACATGCATAAAGGAAACATAACATTTCCACATTTCAATCACAAGATATCAATACAACACATTGATATAATAAAAATTCTTTCAAAACCATTTTCAATACCAAAATAAAAGAAAGTTAAAACTTTGTATTTATTTTTCACTAAAAAAAATGGCTTGTAGAGGAAGCCGAAACTCAAATAATGGTCACGGCGGCAGAGAAGTCGTTGTCGCCGCATAAGTACAGAAATAAAAACATTCCCTTTTTGTTGTTTAGTAAAACGCTTCGTATAAAAAAGATTCCTTTTGAATAAACGTAAAAGTCAAAGGGGTTTATACACTGTATAAAAGAAATTTGTGTATAAAACAAAATATGCCTCAATGAATGGAGATTGAGACGAAGTCGCTTAAAAAGATCATTTTTAAATAAAAAATATCTATTATGTGTATTCACTATATGTACACATAAAGAAAGTATAAATACAATATACAACATAATAATATCATGACATAATTTGAAAGTAGGAGATTAACCCAAAGAATGGAAGTTGGGTTAAGAAATTCCCTTACCTTGTGTCCGACTTGACTCAACCGTTCTTTAACCTCCTGAATAATAAATTAGAGTTAATATCTACCTTATTAAGAACCATTTTAAATTTCATTATCCTTTTTATATCACTTATTACAATGTTATGAACATTATGTAATTATTTAAGTTAATAACGGTCGTTTTGTCGATCTTTGGTAACTTGAGTCAACAATAAATTTCTTATAATTACAAGTTGTTCATGTGGTAGAATATCCATTATATCCAGAATTATATTCATTATTTACATGTCATATATATCTTATATATCCAGTATATACATTCATTTTTAATATTACGTAACATTTAGAGGTAAGAAATGAAATGCACCGTTCATGGAGACAGTAAGCCGTACGTACGCATGAACGCTACTTCCATTTCAATTTCATATTTAATGGAACTAAATCATAATGATATAAATGTATAATATAATTCCAGTATAATATAGTGTATAATACCATTTTCTTCATCCCTTATACATCCCACATATGGCATTAACGATTCAAATCACTTTGAGGGGGCGGTAGTCCGCACTTCCTAAAATGAAAATATCGCGTTTTACCCATAATGGAAATCATAAAGTATGCCATAAATGAGAAATACAGAAGCATAAGTAAAACATAAACATATTATATATCATATATAAAAATAGTGACATCTTAATGGCCACCTTTGAAGGTGTTATATGAGTGTTGAACAATCATCGTTTCGTGAGGCAGAAATTCGCCATCCACAGAAACCGTATGTTCTTTAACCATTAGATGTAGGTGAGTGTAAGTGTAGCTCGAATACTTCTTATAACAACATCCTAGTATATTGAGGATACTGGTGTTGTTAAAAAAAATGAATAAAAAGTGTTTAGGGGGTTGGAGAAGAAAAATAAAACAAAACAACATTAGAAAAGACATTACCTCAAAATCGGGTAACTCTTTTTGATTTGAGCCCAAAGGCTTCCTTGAGAAGAGTTCTTCCAAAAGTGAGGCTTCTAGGAGTAAGAGGGGGAAGTTGGGAGAGTATTTGGGCAGAGGTTGGCCGATCCAAATGGCTTGAAGGTTTGAATAAGGTGGGAGAGGTGGGGGCCTTTTATAAGTGGAGAGGAGGGGATTTTTTTGAAAGATTGAAATGTTACATTATTACACAATGGTTTTCGGATTCTAAAGGTCCCACACTTATATAATTCGTGGATAAGGTGATAAGGGTTCTAAATCTACCCATCAAATAGTTTTTGGACAAGTTTAAGCCTTGGATTTTGCATTATCTTTTCATTTTATTAAAATCGTTAAATAATGAGGTCATCGCTGCATCATAATGATGTCATAAATAATTTAATTTATTTAATGTCTAAAAATTATAAAAAAAATACTATGATGTAGGAAATCTTTTTATCTTTCTAATGAATATTTATAGTCAAAATTTGGACTTGTGTAACCCCACTTAAAAACTGTTTTAGTAAAATAACTCATGTTTGTGTCAATTTAATTTTAACATTATATATTAATGTCATTTTCCAACTAAAGTGGCTCCATGGGGTCCCCAAGTTGACCCATGGGTTGTCTTGGTCGGCCATGACTCATCCAATAGGAGTAGGACAAGTGTAATTCTCATCTCATATTATTAAAACATTATTTGTACCTTAAACTACACTAATTACCTCTAATCGCGATTAAGAACTTAAAAGTTACTATTCACCAAAAAATTATTTTAATCTCATTGAACCACATTTTACTTCTTAATGACAACCATGTATGTCGGATTTTTGAAAATAAAATCACAGAAGTGGTAATATTTCATTTAAACGAAAAATTAGTTATTTAACTACCACTTAGTGGTTTCACTATTCATCAAAAATTGAAGTTTTTTAGAATAAGGCCAAAATTTCACCCTAAGCTATAATTGATATTCCGAATTCAAAAATGAAGTCTATTTTACAAAATTCCAAACATATAAGTTTCATTAATTAATTTTATAATTAATTCCCGCTGTTATGACAGATAGCATGTTTTTAAGAAACAATTTATATCAAAAGATTGGCAATTGTTTATGTCCAATTTCAATGTTAAATTAATTTTAATGACCACCATTGGATAAAATGGTAAAAATATATTCCAATTATACCTTAAAACCACTAAATAGTATAATTTATCATAATAAATTATTTTGATTAAAAAAGTTGTTTTATGTATTTTTCACTATTCATAAAAAAATTGGAAGTTCTCAGAAAGTTACAAAAAATTCAACTTAGGATAATTTCGATATTATGAATTCAAAAATGAAGTCCATTTTGAAATATAAAATTTCTATAATTTTAGAAAGTGGTTATTAATATTCATAACGGCTACTTTGATTAGTCGCGGTGTTTTAGAACTCGAAATTGCGTACAATGCAAGTTATTGCATTATTGAATGAGAAGCGTATCGTGGATGCTCGGGGTGTTACACAAATAATAGTCATGGCGGTGGAGAAGTCGTTGTCACCGCATACGTAAGAAAAAAACATTCCTTTTGTCGTTTAGTAAAAACGCTTCGTATAAAAAGATTCCATTTGAAGAAAAGTAAAAGTCAAAGGGGTTTATACACTGTATAAATGAATGTTGTGTATAAAACCAAATATGCCTCAATGAAAGGAGATTGAGACGAAGTACTTACAAAGATCATTTTTAAAATAAAATAGGTCTATTATGTGTATTTACTATAAGTACACATAAAGAAATTAAAAATACATGATAGGACATAATAATATCATGACATAATTTGAAAGTAGGAGATTAACCCAAAGAATGGAAATTGGGTTAAGAAATTCCCTTACCTCGTTTCCGACTTGACTCAACCGTTCAATAACCTCATGAATAATAAACTAGAGTTAATTTATAATTTCTTAAGAACCTTTTCATGTTTATTATTCCTTTTATAATACTTATTACCATGTTATGAACATTATGTAATTATTTATGTTAATAACGGTCGTTTTGTCGAACTTCGTAAAATTACAAGTTGTTCAGGTGGTAAAATATCCATTATATCCATAATTATATTCATGATTTAGATATCATTTACATCATATATATCTAGTATATACATTCATTTATAATATTACATAACATTTAGAGGTAAGAAATGAAATGCATCGTTCATGGAGACGGTAAGCCGTACGTATGCATGAATGATACTTTCATTTCTATTTCGTATTTAATGGAATAAAGGTATAATATAATTATAGTACAATATAATGTATAATACCATTTACTCCATCCTTTATACATCCCACATATGACATTAACGATTCAAATCACTTTAAGGGGGCGGTAGTCCGCATTTCTTAAAATGAAAATATCATGTTTACCCATAATGGAAACCATAAAGGTATGACATAAATGAAAAATACATAAGCTTATGGAAAAAATAAACATATTATATATAATATATAAATATAGTGACATCTTAATGGCCACCTTTGAAGGTGTTATATGAGTGTTGAACAATCATGGTTTCGTGAGGCAGAAATTCACCATCCATAGAAGCAGTATGTTCTTTAACCATTAGATGTAGGTGTGTGTAAAGGTAGCTCGAATACTTCTTATAAAAATATCCTTGTATATTAAAGATAATGGTTTTTTACAAAATAAATGAATAAAAAGAGTTTAAGGGGTTGGAGAAGCAAAATAAATCAAAATAACCGAAGAGAAGTCATTACCTTAAAATCGGGTAACTCTTTTTTGATTTGAGCCAAAGGATTCCTTGGCAAGAATTATGCCAAAAGTGGGGATTCTAGGAGTAATAGAGGGAAGATTAGAGAGTATTTGGGCAGAGGTTGGCCGAGCCAAAAGGCTTTTATGGTGTGAGTAAGGTGGTAGTGGTGGGGGCGTTTTATAAGAGGAGAGGAGGGGCACTCTTGGAAAGTCATGAATTGTTACTTTATTATATAATGCGTTTCGGATTTTAAAGGTCCCACACTTATATATTTCGAGGGTAAGGTGATAAGGGTTCGAAATATACTCTTCCAATAGGTTTTTGACAAGTGTAAATCTTAGATTTTATATTATCTTTTTATTTTATTTAAATCGTTAATTAATGAGGTAATCACTGCATCATCATGGTGTCATAAATAATTTAATTTATGTAATGTATAAAAATTATAAAAAAATAATCATTATGTAGGAAATATTTTTATCTTTATAATTAATATTTATAGTAAAAAATATGACTTGTATAACCCCATTTGAAAAATTGTTTTAGTAAACCAACTCATGTTTGTGACATTTTTATTTTAACATTAAATAAAAAGTGTTTAATGTCATTTTCCTACCAATGTGGCACCATGGGGTCCCGAAGTTGACTCATGGATTTTCTTGGTCGTCCATGACTCATCCAATAGGGGTAGGACAATTGTAAAAGGATTTTCATATTTTTATAATATCATTTTTAAATTAAATTTCACTAATTACCTTTAATCTCGATTAATTAAACTTTAAAGTTAATATTCACCAAAAAATTATTTTAATCCCATTGAACAACATTTTACTTCTTAATGACAACCATGTATGTCGGAATTTTCAAAATCAAATCACAGAAGTGGTAATGATTCATTTAAACGAAAAATCAGATTTTTAACTACCATTTAGTGGTTTCACTATTCATCAAAAATTGCATTTTTTCAGTAAAATGCAAAAAATTCACCCTAAGCTATAATTGATATTCCAAATTCAAAAATGATATCTATTTTACAAAATTCCAAACATATATGTTTCATTAATTAATTTTATAATTAATTCCCGTTGTCACAACAAATAGCGTGTTTTTAAGAAACAATATTGGTCAAAATATTGACAATTGTTTATGTCCAATTTCAAAGTGAAATTAATTCTAATGAACACCATTGGATAAAATGGTAAAAATATATTCTAATTATAATTTAGAACCACTCAATAGTATAATTTATCACTATAAATTATTTTGATTAAAAAATTTGTTTTTAAGTATTTTTCACTATTCATAAAAAATTGGATGTTCTCAGAAAAATACAAAAAAATCAACTTAGGATAATTTCGATATTCTGAATCGAAAAATGAAGTCCATTTTGAAATATAAAATATATATAATTTCAAAAAGTGGGTATTACTATTCATAACTGCTACTTTAATTGGTCGCGGTGTGTTAGAATCTCGAACTTGCATACAATGCAAGCTATTGCATTATTGAAAGAGAAGCGTATAATGAAAATTTGGGGTGTTACATTCTCCCCTCCTTCAATAAATTGCGTCCTCGCAATTTGAAAATGTTCTTCGAAAAGAAATGGTTGAAAATAGAAAATACCTTTGTGGAAAACTTACATCCGAAATAGGGTTAATACAGATATAACATTAAAAGAAAGAAAGAGAAGTACAATGGTCACCCGAGAGAGCCCATACTAGGATTCTATGAAAATATGGATATGGAGGAGAAAAAAACCATCAGAGTATGATAGAGAGTTGTAAAAATCAAGATTAGGAGAAAGTTAACCACAAGAAAATCACAAACTTGTGATCGGTTAAACGGTCATTGAATCCCCAGTTGGAAAAGTTAACCAACAATGTTTTTGTTTTAAGTTACCTTTTATAAAGTTGAGGAATTTATTTAAGAAATTTTCTAAGAATGTAAAGAAAATATACTTACTTGTTATGTAGGCTTTCATTCTTTAATAAATTTTTACCACGGACCCATCTTCCACTCCAATTGTTAACAGAACTCAAAAATATTCTATTTATCCTAATTTTATAAGGTTCCAAATATTACCACATACCATTTAGATTAGGAAAACTATTTTGTAATAACCAGGGACTTCCTGTAGGCAAGTGGTAGGTAATAAAGGCATGTCGCACTATGGTTGTGGGTTCGATTCCTGCATCTTTGTCCGACGCGATGGGTTGTCCCCCAACCTACAGGTTGTCCTTTTCCTAAAACTATAGTATTATAATATTCCAAAAATAATCTTCATAAATGTTTTAACCTTAAACAATACTATCCAAGGTTCAACTTAATCCATTCCAACCTATATAGTTATCCAAAATACCTCTGTCCAGTCTTTCTCTAAAAGGTCTCTAAATTACAAAATCAATTGTAACTTCAGATTCCCAAAACAAAGTAAAGTTTCTCTTATTGTCACAAACTAAAACTATGATTACCTTTATAATATTAAAACCTTAATAAAAAAACAAGTACTGCAGTACAATACTTATATATATAACATTATTATTATAACCAGGATATAATCCTTGAGTCCAAAAGAACCAATACATTAATTATTCCACTTCAACTGTAGTAAGAGAATAAGATTGTCCTTGATCCCTTGGACTTTTCTAAGGTAAGTTTCCCTGATGCTTAAGACATTCATTTGCATAATTCCCCATTTCCCTACAATTTTAGCATTCAACATTGATAGCCTCTTTCATTCCCTTGCAATCATGAGCATGGTGACCTTTTTCTCCACATTTATAACAAACTCCAATTAATTTTAGGCAATCACCGGGGTGATTCTTCCTACAATTATCACATAATGGAAAATAATTCTTTCCCTTTTTCCCTTTATTTGTCTCTTGTTCCAACTTTCTCTTCTTCTCTTACTTTACTTTGTTGTCATAAGACTTAGAGAATTCCTTTTCTCTCTTGATAGCACATGACACAATATCTTCATACGATGAGAAGTATTGTGATACTAAAGCTCAACAGAGAAATGGTTTTAACTGATCAAAGAAACGATCAATCTTACTTCTTGGGTTATGTATATAATCTGCAGCACACCTCGCTAAACTTGTAATGTTTTCCTCATACTTTGTGACATTCTCATCCTCCTATTGTCTCAGACTAAGAAATTGTCTTTCCATATCTGCTCGATGGTCACGAGGAAAGTATTTTTCTAAGAAAATATATTTGAACTCTCTCCATTCCATACTTGATACTTCTTCATCTTCCTTTTTATTTTGAATCAATGACCACCATTGATCAGCATCTCTAGTAAGGCGATAAACTTCCATGATAACCTTTTCCCATTCACTACTCCCCATGGCATGGAATATTTTCTCTAAGGAATTTATCCATTGCTCAGCTACTAATGGATTTGTAATTCCATTGAATGTTGGCGGTTGTTTCCTCATGAAGCGGTCTAACATTGATCCTCCACATTGTGGATCTGGGTGCTCCATACGAGTAAGGTTATTATTCATAACCTGAGTGAGTTGTCCTAGTATGGTAATAACTTGATCAGCACCAGTTGTATCCTCAGATCTACAATAATTATCTTGAGCAGGAGGGAAATCCCTACACAGAGTGTGTGCATTGATACGGTTTCCATTCCTCCCACTAGGTACCATTTATAAACAATGGCATAAACTAGATTAGTTTATGAATTAAAATGAATAATTACATACTTGTAAAACACATAACATCAGTTGAAATATTTATGGATATAATCTATAATCATAAAAAGAAATGTTTTATTTGAGGAAGTATATACTAAGAATCCCTTCATAATGGTTTGTAAATAAAATGTGAATTATCGTAAGCATATCCCCCGGGAGTGTCGTAACCAAGTGTGCAGGAAGACCCGTTGTCGTGCACCATTTCTTGTTCGAGTCTAGATCAAAGCGGATTTTTGGGTTTTACCTCTAGGTACATCTGTGCCAGAGCTGCCTATACCTGCTCGTATCCAGACAGGGATGTATTGCTCGAAAACCCCAGAAAATCTCTACAACAACAAAATTCTAGGAAGTTCTTCTATACTAATCCTCAAAGTCGATCTTATGGCTATGCGCTCTAATCAGAGTTTATCTAAATCTTTCTTCCAAGGTTAGTACTAAACTGCCTCTGATACCAACTGTAACACCCCGACCCTAGTTACCCGGAGTCGGTGCATTATTGTGTAACATTGGCATGATCACAAATTATCAAGTCTGGAAAGATCGATTAGTTTAGTATCCTTGGAAACACTAGATACATTCATAAATGTTACATTACATCATAAAGTGAAAAACTACAATAACAAAGTCTCCATAGTCCACACTCATATCCTCTTCTGACTATCCCTGCAGGTCATTCATAAAATACTTCTTCACATCCTGGAAAATATTAAAACATTGAAAGGGGTGAGCTCAGATGCTCAGTAAGGATAACAATATTGCGGAAGATTTCATAAATAAACAATGACATTTAAGGGAATTTATAACGAAAACAAAATCCTTTTTAAAGTTAAACTTCATCATAATATGGAAAAAATAAAAATAAATAAATCCATTTACTTACTCACATTGATATTCTACTAGTCGAATAATTACATGCAATATCAATAACCACTTTCATAATGATGGAATTCATAATGCCAGACTATCACAACCACATAGAAAAGGCCTCGTGCCAAGACTACAAATAAGATTTTTCCAAGGCCTCGTTCCAAGACACCAGTTTGTCTCATGAGACCTGCCGATGCATCGAGTAGCTATAGCGGGCTCCACCCGTCACTTATTAAGTCCAATGCATTCCTCATATGAACAGGTTTAAATATATCATAAACCATAACATAATTGTGTCACATAAAACATACACAAAGGAAACATAAGATTTCAACACTTCAATCACAAGATATCAATACAAAACATTGATATACCAAAAACATTATCAAAACCATTTTCAGTACTATAATAAAAGAAAATTCAAACATGGTATTTATTTTTCTTTTAAAAAAAATCATGGCTTATAGAGGAAGCTGAAACTAAAATAATAGTCACGGTCGTGGAGAAGTCATTGTCGCCGCATACGTAAGAAAAAACATTCCCTTTGTCATTTAGTAAAAACGCTTCGTATAAAAATATTCTTTTTGAATAAAAGTAAATGTCAACAGGGTTTATACACCATATAAATGAAAGTTGTGTATAAAACCAAATATGCCTCAAGGAAAGGAGATTGAGATGAAGTCCTTAAAAAGTTCATTTTTAAATTAAAATAGATATATTATGTGTATTTACTATATGTACACATAAAGAATGTACAAATACAGGATAGGACATAATAATATCATGACATAATTTGAAAGTAGGAGATTAACCCAAAGAATGGAAATTGGGTTAAGAAATTCCCTTACCTCATGTCCGACTTGACTCGACCGTTCTTTAACCTCCTGAATAATAAACTAGAGTTAATTTATAACTTCTTAATAACCTTTTCATGTTTATTATTCCTTTTATATTACCTATTACCATGTTATGAACATTATGTAATTATTTATGTTAATAATAGTCGTTTTGTCGAACTTCTTAAAATTACAAGTTGTTCATGTGGTAAAATATCCATTATATCCATAATTATGTTCATGATGTAGATATCATATACATCATATATATCCAGTATATACATTCATTTATAATATTATATAACATTTAGAGGTAAGAATCGAAATGCACCGTTCATGGAGACGATAAGCCGTACGTACGCATGAACGCTACTTTCATTTCTATATCGTATTTAATGGAATAAAGGTATAATATAATTCCAGTATAATATAATGTATAATACCATTAACTCCATCCTTTATACATCCCACATATTACATTAACGATTCAAATCACTTTGAGGGGGTGGTAGTCCGCACTTCCTAAAATGAAAATATCGTGTTTACCCATAATGGAAACCATAAAGGTATTCCATAAATGAAAAATACATAAGCTTAAGGAAAACATTAAAATTTATATATCATATATAAATATAGTGACATCTTAATGGCCACCTTTGAATGTGTTATATGAGTGTTGAACCATCATCGTTTCGTGAGGCAGAAATTCGCTATCCACAGAAATAGTATGTTCTTTAACCATTAGATGTAGGTGTGTGTTAGGGTAGCTCAAATCCTTATTATAACAACATACTAGTATATTGAAGATAGTGGTTTTGTTACAAAATAAAGGAATAAAAAGATTTTAAGGGGTTGGAGAAGCAAAATAAAACAAAATAACATAAGAGAATACATTACCTTAAATTCTGGTAACTCTTTTTATTTGAGCCAAAGGCTTCCTTGGGAAGAATTCTGCCCAAAGTGAGGCTTCTAGGAGTAAGAGAGGGAAGTTGATAGAGTATTTGGGCAGATTTTGGCCGAGCCAAAAGGCTTTGAAGGTGTGAGTAAGGTGGTAGTGGTGGGGGCCTTTTATAAGAGGAGAGGAGGGGCACTCTTGGAAAGTCATGAATTATTACATTATTATATAATGATTTTCGGATTTTAAAGGTCCCATACTTATATATTTCTAGGATAAGGTGATAAGGGTTCTAAATATACTCATCAAATAGGTTTTTGAAAAGTTTATGTCTTAGATTTTACATTATCTTTTTATTTTATTTAAATCGTTAATTAATGGGGTAATCACTGCATCATCATGGTGTCATAAATAATTTACTTTATGTAATGTCTAAAAATTATAAAAAAATTATCATGATGTAGGAAATATTTTTATGTTTCTAATGAATATTTATAGTAAAAAGTATGACCTGTATAACACCATTTAACAATTGTTATAGTAAAACAACTCATTTTTGTGACATTTTTATTTTAACATTAAATAAAAAGTTTTTAATATCATTTTCCTACCAAAGTGGCTCCATGGGGTCCCCAAGTTGACTAATGGATTTTATTGGTCGGAAATGACTCATCCAATAGGGTTAGGACAAGTGTAAAGATATTTTCATATTCTTATAATATCATTTTTACCTTAAATTTCACTAATTACCTTTAATCGCGATTAATTAAACATAAAAGTTACTATTCACCAAAAAATTATTTTAATCCCATTGAACCACATTTTAATTTCTAATGAAAACCATGTATGTCTGATTTTTGAAAATCAAGTCACAGAAGTGGTAATGTTTCATTTAAACAAAAAATCATTTTTTTAATTACCACTTAGTGGTTTCACTATTCATCAAAAATTGATGTTTTTCAGTACAATGCCAAAATTTCACCCTAAGCTATAATTGATATTACAAATTCAAAAATGAATCCTATTTTATAAAATTCCAAACATATATGTTTCATTAATTAATTTTATAATTAATTCCCGCTGTCACAACAAATAGCGTGTTTTTAAGAAACAATATAGATCAAAAGATTGACAATTGTTTATGTCCAATTTAAAAGTGAAATTAATTCTAATGAACACCATTCGAGAAAATGGTAAAAATATATTCTAATTATAATTGAAAACCACTAAATAATATAATTTATCACTATAAATTTTTTTCATTAAAGAAGTTGTTTTTAAGTATTTTTCACAATTCATAAAAAATTGGAAGTTCTCCGAAAAATACAAAAAATTCAACTTAGGATAATTTCGATACTCCGAATCCAAAAATGAAGTCCATTTTGAAATATAAGATATATATAATTTCAAAAAGTGGGTATTAATATTCATAACTGCTACTTTGATTGTTCTCGGTGTGTTAGAATCTCGAACTTGCGTACAATGCATGCTATTGCATTATTAAAAGAGAAGCGTATCGAGAAAGCTTGGGGTGTTACAGATTTGTTATAGTATTGATTGTAAGAAAATTTATCCTAGAAGGTCTCTTCCAAATCCCAATGATGAAGATATGATATGGGTTACCGATGATTATAACATGGTGGAACATTTTTTTAACAAGCTATATATAAAACTATTTAGACTATAGGTTAATAAGGATTAGTGAACCTAGTTTGAGTAGAGGATCATGGCCAACTTATACAAAGAAAAACCCCTCTTCCATCCATGGTGAAAAATAACCACAATAATATTTATAATTTCACTTGGGGAATGAAATAATATTCATCTTCTTTTATGAAACCTATGTACGCTATAGTGGGGTTTTTACACGTATATTCATGGAGTACTGATAATGGCATGGTGGAATTTTATTGTGATGTAAATGTTTCTTGAGAATCTTACATGGGCTTCTTACAAGAAAATAATCAACTGTAAATTTTATACTAAGACATTACATGGGGAAAATACCTAGGGGTTTTGACCTTAGAGTATGAAGATTACACCATATTAGAGTATTCCATTGGATTTTTATATTTGACCCCAATGGAACCAGATCTAGGTACTAATGATTATAAGTAGGCTCAGAGGATTTAGTTTGGGTTGAGGGATGATATTAGGTTGATTCTAATTATCTATTTTATTTCGAAAATTTTATATGTGGTTGATAATGTAGATTTGGAAGAATCTAGGATATCTAGAAAAATATATTTTCCAAGATCATTGATTGGTCTGATTTATTGCTTCGGTGTACCATCTATCCTGAAATTGAAGTATAATGTTATATTTTTTTCTTCAATAAAATAATTGGGGGATTTTTCTAGATAAAATAAGGTTTTTCTATCAAGGTGGGTGTGCTGGTCCTTCTAATACTAATTTTAAAAAGGATTTTAAGACGTTTCATCATTTTCAACATTCTATCCATCCATTTTTTTGTGATAGGATATGTCAGGAAAGAATGGTTGGATCAACATTTATTAAGGGATTATTGATTCAAATTAATGACTCCAAGGATGGTGGGTCTTATCCTAAGGATAATGAGGATGTTTATGTCACTAATAGGGAGTATCTAAAACTAGATGTCCTAATGCAGTGGAGTGTGAAATAAATGAATCTTATTTAAGGCTTCCCACAGTTAGAGGTACTACGTATAATTCCACAAATGTTACTAATTTTTTTTATATAGGTGGGGATCATTATTCAATATTATCAATTTTATTTTATTAGTGTTGGTTATATTCATAGGGCTTATAAAACTCATGTTGGATCCATCCATATCATTGGGAAAAATATTTAAACAAGGTTTCAATTTCTCAACATGTCGACTGATTTTAGAGAACCATGTGGTGGAGTGGGACTTCTTGGTTCTTGATCATGAAATTAATTAAATGATATTCTCATGTATTATATGATATTTTTTAATATCCATATATATTGATATTGTCATTATGTTTGGGTATTTTATTTTCATGGGGTAACTCTTGTTTTTCATGTTGAGTGGGATTCAATATTGGAAAGTGAAGGGCCTATTGTTACTTATGAAGTGGTAATGTCCTACATGTTTTGAGAGATGTTTCATTATAATGTTGAACCCTGGTTTTTTTATACCCAAAGCACTACCGAGATGATTTTTTTATTTAACACCCTATATAGAGGTCATGTTAACTATTAACCTCTTACCTGGTACGACACCCATTTCTAGGCCATCGAACCATATGAAAGATGAAGGGTTTTTAAAACATAAGGTAGAACTTGAGGATCATGATGATAATAAATTTATACATCCTTTCATGTCACCATGTTATTTTCCATTCAAATTTTCTAAAATAGTATACCTAACTAGTAGACATTACATAAATTATCATAAGCTAAATTGTGTTATTGTTAAGTAAAAGTATCCATTTCCCCCAATTTTTGATCTCTTTTATCATCTTAGAGAGGACCATTTGTTTTAATATATAAAAATGTTGTCGTGGTACTACTAGTCAAGATTCAGATAGGAGGATATACATAAGACAACATTTAAGAGCATTTATGGGATGTTTATATTTTTATATATTCCATTCAAACTAATGCATATGAAGAATGTTTTGGATTCATGAACCATATCATTCATTAGTTCATAAAATCTTATATTGTGGTGTTCTTCTATGATTTTTTGGTTTAATCTACGTTTGATGTTGACAAAATTGTTGATTTCGATATCATTTTTAGAATATAGGTGTAACATAATCTGTATGGCATGTTTCACAAATATGAGTTTTGGATTAAAATATTAATGTTTCTCATGAATATTATATCCAAGGCTGGAATCTCATTAGATCCAAAAAACAAATAAGATGTTATTTACTAGGAGTTCCCCAAAAAAATTTACGAGATACGAATATTCATGTTGTGATATTCTTATTAAAGGTTGTATTTTTTGGGATTTTCCAAGCATGCTTCACCAGTGTAAAATTTTACACATAAGGTATTACTGTTTGAATGAAATGAAATTTTTCAGATATCGTTTATTTGAACTGAAGGTGGTAATATAATCAAAATTAGTTTTTATTCATCCATAACAACATTAAATTTATTATTATTTTGATACTTCTGGAATAGGTTTAAGGTATGTGATGATTCAGGGGATACATGTGGTGGCCAATTATTTCAAAAACATTAACAGGGTCACTAGTGCATCAAACATGACCTATGATGGCCCAAATTTCCACCCCCAAATGTTGGGGGATTCCATCACATTCATCGGTGATGTCTACTCCATGATCGATATGGGATTATGGGATGGGGGTTCCATCTTCCATAGATTCCACCTAGGAGATTTTTTCCATGTTCATTTCTCCCACATCGATAAAGTCATGTTCGTTAAACTCATTATCTATTCAATATCTTAGAGGAAACAATTTAAATTTGTTGCATCTATCTTGATAAGATAAAAACATATTTTGAGGGGTGGTAGTATCTTTATGAACATTGCAACTTTTTAAACATTGGGTGAGTTGGGTAAAAATAATGTATTTCTCTGTTAGAGATAATCTCATTTGTGGGTAATATTATGAGTAGAACCAAAGGAATATTATGTCAATCATTAGTAAATTGATATCATTGAAATAATTATATTGATTCTTTTTATCTCAGTTATATCATGTTTATTCCAAATGGATGGTATTATTGACAGGGGATAATGTTTACCATCTTAATGATATGGAAAATTTTTTTATGTGTTATGAGAATATATGGATGGTTGATTGTTCCTCCATGGGTAATATTTCACACTTGGGAGATGGTTTGCCTCCCACAAGGGGTATAATTTTAATCTGGGTTCAAAGATTGTGTTGCCCAAAGTGGATAAATTAACACTGGAATGTTTCATGATTTACCTTTAGGGAGGCGTCATATATACATTTTTATGGATACATGTATAAAAACCCACATAGTTGTATGTCTCAATTTATGTTCATGTGACTTGACCATTATAGTTAGTTTATCATAGCACGACAAGAATGATCATGACAGTAAATAATCACAGCATTGGATGGTTTTTGTATTACATGTTTATGATTCTTGGAATGGTTGTCACATCTATTTGTGGGGATAGACGGTATGTGGATTATTCATATAAAATTCCTATTATAGGTGTCACATCCTATAGATGGGGGGAGACTGGTATCCAATGATGATCATTCATGGGGAATCATATGTTTATAAAATAGGCTAAGAAGGGTTGGTTAAACCCATTATTTTCATTCAGGGGTCATCATGTGTTCATAGCGTTGGTTAAGGGTACATTTTTATTTTATTTCATGAGGGAAAAAACATGTATCTTAATATCATTATACTAGGTTGTGGAGCATGGCAGTTTTATGTCTTGCAGCTCGGATGTGGATGGGATTTATACCTTGATGGGGTCACGTGTATAGGTAGGAATATATTCATCATAAGAAATCCCCGCCAATATATGTAGATGATTTCCCCTGATGATTCAACATCTGGTGTTATATAACCACTACTCATGGTTTTTAGGGTGGGATAAGGCATTGGAACTATCATAAGGGAGTGGATGTCATCAGGCCTAATGTTAGGGTACCAATGCATAGGAGTGATAAGAATTAGGGTACATATGGTTAGGAATAGTAGGTAAGATAAAGGACCATACAAAACATGGAGCGAATTGGGTGCATACATGAGTGGGTATTACCAGTCTCATAGGACTTCAACATGTAGCTGAACTGGACATGGATTGGTATGGGGGCCCTAGGATCTCAACATTTGTGAAAGGTTTTAATATCAAAGAAGGAACCATAGAGATTCCTAAAGGAGGGTATTCATAATTTTTGGGTTTTAGGGTTAAAATATTTGAATGGTCCTCTAGACACATGGGTTTCAATGGATTCCTGTAATGGTATTCTTTGTAAAATTTAGTGACCCTAAATTAGGGTTAATTATTGGTTCCCATGGGGTTCGTTTCACAAAAGATTGTTCTCTCACAAAACTACATGATCTATTGTGTTATTTCATCTCACAGGAAGTCCATTGAACTCCATGAAAGGAATATATACCATGGGATGAGGTTCTCAAAAACCCATAATAAGGGGCTCGTGAGTGATGGAAACCATTGGAGGTTTATCTCTTAGTTCATCCCAAAACCTCATGAGTATCATGATTTTAGTTCTTTTCTTAGACGCCTAATGATTGTGTCCCATGATATTTTGACATATGCGGTATTATAGGCCCAATAGACATGAGGGTGTTGTTTTTTAAAAAGTTATAGCATTTTATGAACCTTTATAATATTTTAGAATGGAAAAACTTTACTGAACATAAGTATCATTTTTCAATGGTTACCATTAACCCTACATGTGACCCGAGATATCATCAAAAGGGGGATCCATTAGTCTGTACATATGTTTGATTGATGATAACATCAACCCATTACATGGCTTAGGAATTTTTCAAAATGGGGATTCGTGAGCCAAGACATACACTACACAAAAGGTTTTGTCAAACCTCCAAGTCCTAGGAACACTGAGCATTGGGTCAATATATGAAGGTGTGGAATTTCATGAATTATGTCCCTTAAGTGTCATTGGGTTGTTTTTTCCGAATTTCCTCTGAATAGTTCATTAAATCCTTTTCCTCAATTGTTACAAGTGTAGTTATTATATCAAAAAATTTCCTCCTTCATAATTGAATCCAATGATGGAAAGGTGGGTCATATTCTAAGGGAAAATCATAAAAAATTGTCTATTAAAAGTCCCTCTCTATAATCTCATTCTCCAATCTCAGGATGCTCTTATGCCTATAAATTGGGATGTGGACCAGTATGAGAACCCAATCCATTAATTAATGATAGGGTAGATCTCCCATTTCATTAAACACAAGACCTTCAAGAGAATTTCCTAATTTTCATCCTCATATTTCAAAAAACTCATCTTGTCTATAAATATTCTTTCATCACCCAACCTATATGAAAATACCTCCAAGGATATTCTTCTTCAATCATGAACATTATGAGTAGAACATTTTTAATGAATCTAAAAAACTTCTATGTCTTGGAAAAATGGATAATGAAGATGAAAAAAATACTTCTACCTGTTGAAAGAAGATTATTGGGAATATTTTGATTGGGAAAATATTCAGAGTGTATTAGAAATCGAGACAATCACTCCAGTACTGATGGAGGCTTGACCTGATTACCCACTTTGCAAGAGGTTTCCACTCTATGGATTCAGGTTTTGGGATGGAATTTTTATCATTGGCTTCCTACTAGTTCTGGTTCTCAATAGAATCATACCAATGGCATAGGGCCACATACAAACACATCCTAAAGGATCATCTGACTCCCATGGTGTACGCCCTCTCTAACCAACTGAAACATTTCATGTGGGAGTCATTGTTGGTTGAGGCATCCCCACCTCGGCATGAGAAAAATTTCTATGCAGACATGGGGATCATACTCAAGGGGTTGAAATATGGATGATACCTATGCTAGGGAAGCAACATCATGGTTTAATGGGACTAAGAGTTTTTGTAATTTCATAAAATCCATAATATTAAGGTAGAGATGAAGTTGGATAAACTATACCTGGTACTGTGGTCCTCATAGTTTCATGACTATCAGTACATAGACATCATGGTAGATAAATTGAGAAAGTGGTCACTGGGAAGAAACACATCCATCTCCACCCTGTTGAGTTCATAATTAGTTTGTGGTATCTTTACAATATTTATGGGATCCCTATTCAAGGAGTAATGTTCTATGAATTCATCCCCACAGAGACTGTCTAGGAGTACCTGGATTTACTAAAATCCATAATAAGGCCTTTTCTATATTTATTGCATGGGATAGATGTTAAAAATATAGGCATGTGGGACATATTATACATGTAGTGTATCATGTAATTTGTAAATGAACCTACTGATAGGATACACGAGATAATAAATTCAGACCCTGGGGAATTTTAATGAGGTACGGAGCACTGATACTAGAGGATTATATAAACAAGTCAGTGGAAACTATGGGGATACATTATGAATCTTGAGGCTCTCATGGTCAATATAGAAGGGTTTACTACTATAATGTTCTTCAGATAGATGCTCCCTATAGGGATGCGCACATCTGGATGCGGTTGAGAACATTCATAATGGAAGTGATGATGGCAATTGGGTATCACAGTAACATGGCTCTCCCTATATTGCTGACACTATAAATGTTATCATTCACATAATATATCAGAATAATACAATCCATATGTGTGGGGCCTTACACTTTCACGATGGTTTGTTCACCACATACATAGGGGGATACAAATATCTAATTCATATACCTCATACCAGCACATACTTCTATACATAGATCCCGAAAATTTCTTGGAGCTTCCAAATCAACTTGAGTTCAGTGGAATCACTAGAAAAGATTTTTTTGGAAGATCGCATTATATTCCATCTATTCCCACTACTAAAAGAAATAATGACTAATGATGGTATGGGGAGTATAGAGTAGTTGTCATAATTTTTGGCATCTCTATGCGGGGTACTGGTCCTGAGGTTCGACTAAAAAAGTGATCTGTGAGCTGAACACCCCACATAGTTTCATGATACGATATTGAAGCCACCGTTGGTTGACAATGAAGGTTTATATGATGATTCATCAATATTTCCAACCATTGGTCCCCAAATACATCTAGTACATGTTAATGTGCAACGATGGAAAAAGGTGGAACGTGCTACCACTAACCATAACTACATATATTCTTACACATCATTACAGAAATATATGAGAGAGAAAAAACATGAGGGTTATGTATAGACTATATAACAACCTAGATAATGATGGATATTCCCCAAAATCACGTGGTTGATGTTGAGTGGCTATTACAGAACATCATGGAGGAATATTTGATATAGGTTTATGTGTTATAGGAGCTGCAGAGTTGGTAGTTTCTATCCCAGAATACGTAGGTGTAGAATAGATGGGATAAAAATCATCCTAGATGAACCTTGTTAAAATGATGTGGGAGGTTGGTAAACCCTATGGGGCTGTCTAAAGGGTACATTTTCATGGTCTAGGAAAATGATTGTGCTTCCAGATATCTATAACGACCCTGTTTTTCTCGATGATTGGTAGAGGTGGGGGATCTTATGACAAATAAAAACCCACAATAGGATGTGGAAACATATCAATAGATAATGGATTATCCAATCAATATTGAGAAATTCTCAAGAAGAATTCCATGATTCTTGATGCAAGGAGGTGCAGTATATAGTGATGGTATATGACTTTTCCCGCTCTCAATGACTTTTTTGTTTACCAACCATCCAGGTGAAGGTACGACTTTTAATTCCCTCTCCCCCAAATATCTCAAATGTTACATTAGATCCATGCATGCCTCTACCAAAGGGTTCATATGAGTCTAGGGGAATCAAAATCTAATAGGATTATCCAATAGAGGGAGTTATTATTGTTGACTAGGTAAACACCATGATCACATTTCATTTGATACTACCAAAACCCTTGTATTTTTTCCAAAATTCTCATGATCATGTGAATGGATGGAAAAGAATTGATAATGGGTCGGTTTTTTATAAAACATGAATAGATGGAGTGGGATTCTCATCACATGATGTCGTATGAATGGGGCCTCACATTGATGTTGCAGGAATAGGTAGTGAACCAACTACTAATTAAGTGCATGCGACTATGGTGATAATTACTGGGGGGAATTCCTCTATCTGGGGGACATCCATTGAACCTCAGTATGATTAAAAATGAGCTACTTATTAACGTAAGACTTATCAACATTTAAATTTTTCCTTACATGATTTTATATCATAAATATGGAGTAATCATTCATAAATAATAGTTTATGTTATGTTTTGGGCTCATCCACTGATGCCAATATATTTGTCAAGGGTACCTAATGTTGTGTAAGTGATAACTAGTGTTGTTCCCCTAGTTTAGATTGTTAGTTGTCCTCAATTTTTATGAATATCATATAGGTTCCATAGGATGTGGTTTTAGAGACATAGAATTGATGGAGTGGTTTGATACTTATCCCACAATGGAAAAAAATGATGGATATATTATGGCTGGGGCTTTTTTAGAACTGCAAACAAAGGTAACTACAATAGATGATTTTTCTACAGTGGAGGTGTAAATTTCACCAGTAAATAAGCTGATTGAATGAACTTTGATGAATGTGAATAATTATAAAGTTTAATTAGGGATGTATACTATAAATGAGTCCTCAACAAGGATGGATGAGATCATCACACTAACAGAGGTGATTGAGGTGGTTTGGATGGTTTCATCTACCTCATAGTGGTCGTGGGTTGTATCTAGGGATCCTAATATAGTTAAGGGGGTGGAATGAATCTATTTCGTAAAAAATGGATTTTAGCCCAACCAAGGTCATGCCTACATATGATCTATCAACCAACATCATAGTTGTCTTCCCTTTTTATGATCATACACTTCTTGGGGACTATGAGGATTCAGGTTCCAATACAGCAAAGGAGAACTGAGTCATTTGTGGCTTTTAATGGATGTAAATGATGTAATTCATCACCCAAAACCTAATGTTTCATCTACTAAACTGGGTAGGATCTCTCCATCATTGGATATCTAGCCTAAGGAGCACTTTGGTAGACTCTAGCGGCCTCTACTCACATGATCGATATTTTGCAGTCGATTGGGAATTTACAAAGTGACGTGACTTTGATCTCTTATGGAAAAATCACATGGATGATGGAACCATGGTCATTCAAGATGTTGAGGAAGATATTTTACATTAATAATGGAACAAATGGGATCATGAATCTATAATCACCACTCATTCCGATATCAACATCCATGTGTGGATCCAATTTGTGAAAGATGAGGCTATGAAAACTGAGGTAGAATTTATTGTGGTTGATTGTTAGGAAGAGTAGGATCAGACATGGATATGGTATGAAGAGGTATTTTATAAATCCATGGAATGGGTGGCTGATCTGGAAGAGTGGCAGTGGATGCTGGAGGCATCTCAAAAGAGGATGGCTGATATTTGTAACTTGATCAATAAGGTCCAGCCATTGGGTAATACTATTGCATCTAAAAATAAATTAGAGGATCCAATATGAAAATAAAATTCCCAAAATTTAGTTTATATATTTTCAATTATTTGTGTGTATGGAGATGATTAATTTCCTATATATTATAATTGAACAAAACAATCACAATAATGATGAAACCATATTTCAATCCCTCAGCCCATGTGAGACATTCTCGGTGTGATGTACAAGGGAAGACCATGTGATTATTCCTCTATATAAGAGTTTCATGAAAAGGAAAAACACTAAAATTATGAATTTGTGGATTGACTCCTTGGAGTGTCCTATTTTAGATAGTCTATCTAAGATAATGAGGCTCTTTGAAATTTAAACATTATTTTTTAGTTTGCGCTAGTTTATGATTGAGGTAACTTATTGGGTGATGAATTATACCCAAACAAAAAAAGGATGAAGAGAAACAATCTATATGACTATGATTAGGAACACAATTAGGAGGAGTGACGATGGAGGATAACTGGATACCATGTCCGGAAAAAAATTCATTATTATTTTTCTATGTATGGAGCTAGGAAAATGAGGGTTGACTGCTAACAATGATTGAAACATGGAACCTATCTCAAAATACCTAAAATAGGATATTGGGGTGTCTGCCCCAGACGATAGGTGATCCAATATGGAATGGAACCATGCCATAAATGTGGAAATATTTAGATGTGTAGGAGGATGGGGATCCATGTCATGGGAGACAAAAATCATGGAAATTAAGTGATGTAATTTTCTAATGGAGATCAACAATCTAGTAATTAGGCCATTGTAAATTCAAGCACATTGGGTAGGTGTATTGGTCTAGAAAAAGATGATAATTTTCATCCATGAGGAACATCATATCAAATGATGAGAGATGATTGATGAACCTAAACAAAGATTTAGTTGACAATAACCTAAAAGGGAATTATTATTCTTAGGATTATGCCCAATACACCTCACAGTGTAATGTCATGCAATGAGGGTGATAGGTAAATAGTTTAACATCATCCCCTAAGGATAATATATCATACAATATGTCTTCATGTGATTGGGATAAGGATTTGTATATTTTAACGTCTTATAACTAGGAAATATATATCTTAGATTAAGATCATAGTGTTTCGACCATGGTCTCTTAGTTTAATTTCATAGAGTATAGAAAAAGCATAATATCTGTGAAAAACATCTCGGAGAAAATTTTCTCACAATATATGGTTATGGTTCCTGGACCATTATGTGAGTATCCTTGGAGGATACATATAGTATGGAAGAGTGACCATAGCATTAATTGAGGGACAATAAGTCCGGATGTTGGACACAACATCATTGTAAATATTTACCTAATTTTTATTGTCATGATGATTGGAATATGGATTCTTATTTATATTCCAAGAGTTAAAAATAGAATAGAAATTCATCTAAAAAGAGTTTTAATATCCTTTGAGTTGACCTAATTTGAATTGGGTTCTAAGGAGGCATAACTCCACATGAAAAAAATCCTTGAATTATTTGAAGATAGTTTAGAGTCATCATGTTTGGAAATGAGATCCTATTTTAAGGTGGTAGAGTTCAGAATAACTGAAAATATTTTATATTCATAATTCTTAGACTATGTGTTGTGTGTCTCAACAAAATCTTCATTACATTAATTAAAGGTTACAAAATAATAATGGAATATCCTTGGGGGTCACCTAATGTTGAAAAATACAACCATGAGTTATCTAGAACATAGTTTATGTTTTTGATGTTTGAACTAGTAGGGTAATCATGCACACTAAATTAATAGATTACGGTTATGTTTTTGATGTTTGAACTAGTAATTTGATTTATTTTCTTTATCTTCACTATATAAATTACGATTCTTCTATATATTTTGATAAAGAAGATAAATTTCCCAGGGGATACACTGTATTCACACTTCAAGGGGTTCATCTTTATCCATTGTGAATAGAGGAAGCTAAACTCTTCCTCATGGTTCATAACATTGGCCTCAAATTGGTGGTATTTTACCACAAAATATTCCATGTAGAATGAAACCAATGTATTAAGAATTGGTTTTAGGATGTGGTCATTGTCCTGATGAAAAGTCGATATGGAATATTTCAAGATGATGGAATCAAATAATAGAAGAATTTCCCTTAGGGAACCATAAAGGTGTTATAATCCTCATCCCTAGGGTCCATATAGATCTAATTGTACCCATAATATCCCACCATTAAGGAGAGATCATAGACCCATGTTTTAGCATTGATCAACATCTCTATCACTTGAAGGGGAAAATTATCCTATGGAAAATGGTGGTTGATTTCATAGAAATAGATATGGACATGGAACATCCCATTATGTTTCATCACTGGGACAATATTTTCAAGTCATCTAGGGTACTGTAATTTCCTAATGATGTTGCATGGATAATCATCATAACATAATCGTCGACCATAATAATGTGGTTGGTGAGCATCATTCTAGTAGGATTCTTGAACATGGGATGCATCACTAGGAGGCCATGAAGATGAACAAAAACATGAGGGTCCATCCCAAAAATCTCATTATATCTCTAGGAAAAATTTCACAAAGATATTTCATGAAGGCTATGTACTTCTACATTTCCTCTGGAGTCAGGGTTTCACTGATCAGTATCATCCTCAAATCTACCATAGTAAAGAGGTTCACCAAGATTAACTCATACATAGTGGTAATTACTGCTTCAAATATCAGAGTTATTACTTCAAAATTATGTTCATTTCATGAGATAGGGGAATTAGAGGGCAGATGCATCTCTTTTATGATACCCAGTATAGGGGAAGTACTGGTGTCTATTCTGGTAGATAAAAAATTGTAAACAACAGGTTCTCATTCCATGATGTCTGTGTTGATAGAAGGTGCAACAAAATACCATTTGGTCTTTGGCTCTGATGTTATACATAATATCAACCCAAAACATAATATTAGACTATAATTATTTCAACCCTACTTTGAATAACATATGACTATGTTGTTTATTGGTGGAATTGGGGAAAGACTCTCGGTACTTCATAAGATTATGGTCCCCCAGTATCACACTGGCCAATATGGTGTAGCAGTAAGAGGTAATATATGGGTGCTCATTTTTATTAGGGACACTGGAACCCTTTTTTGTAGTGGCAATGAAATGACCACGATGTTTTGGTGTTTTGGGATATAATTGATTAATTGGTAGAATGAATATATCATTCAAGACCACCCAAGTACTGGTTGTAGTGGACGCCTAATCATTTGGGGAATTTATTTTCCAAACCCCTCAGTCAAAATATGCTTATCTTCCATTTTTATTGAATCAAATCCATATAGAAAGCCTCATAGGAGTGTAATGGGGATTTATCACCCTAAATTTGAACTAAAAACCCATTGAGGGGGTATTTGATGAACTATTGTTACAAATATGTGAATAATGAATAAAAATAATGTCTGGTTATTCCTAGCAATGCATTATAGGATGTATTCTATGAGACTACCCTGAATTCAGTTCATGATACTAGGACACTAAACTATGTCTTGAACAAAATCATTCCACATGGTTCTACTAACTATAATCACACCCTAGATTCATAATGTTGGAGGGATTTATATATTCATCAGTCACTCCATGCTTATGGAATATCCCGATCTAGATGAGGTTCATCCAAGATCTAAAATCCACTAGGTAGTGGAAGATCTCCATGCCATTGAACTTGATAGTGATGTATAGTGGACAAATATACCCCCAAATGATGAAATCCATTCCTATCATAGAAAAAGTGATTATGTCATGATATTACTCGTTTTTAGCTTAATTTTAATGTAGGACTCAGTGACATCAACTTCTATTTAAAACTAGAAGAGGGATTTTTAATGATTCAGCTATGTACTCATGCATTTACATAGATATATAGAGACCATAGAAGATCAAAATACATATGGGTATGTTAATGAGGAGTTCCATCAAATCATATTTCTATTATAGAAGAATGTGTTTCCCAAATAATGTCATTCATATGACTAAATCTTACTAGATGTAGATTGATGATCCAGTATTGTTTATCTAGTGTTGGCAATATTCTTCTACTGATTACCTGCTCTTCATTGTGAAAATTATGGCTGACTATCTGCCAAATTGGGATTGTATCATTATTGACACATCAAATCATGGTGTGTTCATGACTAATATGAAAGGTAAACAAACAATGATGGATTTGGAGAAGTACATAATGGCATGGATCGAGTGTTCTTTTCCTACAATGATTTTCACAATACATACTACGTGCTCTCAGCAATGTGAATGGCCTGGTTAGCCTATGAAATCTAATGACTTTCATGTCCATTGAGATTCCTTCGATGAAGTCATATGATGGTAACTAAGGAGTTAAATTTTTTTTCCACACCATCTGGTGTCAAGAAGTTGAATACTGTATAGAAGGAATTCACAATGGTGTACTCTATCTGATACTTTATTTAATATTCCGGGGTTAGACGGACCCTAGAGGCATCTCCTAACTAGGGAGGAATGAAATTTATAAGAATTTTAGATATCACTAGAATAAATGAGGAAATATTATTTCCCTTGTTCCATTAGTGTTTGTTCCTCTTAGACTAGTATGAATATGATATATATGTTGAGTCATTGATCAGATGGTTTGGGAAACCCACGATAGGTTTCATATATTTCAAGAGGGAATGTATAATACCATTAGAATGAATGATTAACTTGTGACTATAACTGTAATCATATTTATGTATCTTGTGGCTTGTAAATTTCTTATATTCTCCATACTCTTAACAATTACTATCTGGGTTAGCGGAGACATGTGTCGCTTGTGCTGGAACATCTCCCAAAATGACTAAGCTCCGTTCCACTAGTTCCTAGAGCTATTATTTGAATGTGAATAATTCCTTGAAGTTGTGTCTTATGATCTTATAGAATGGGAATTGATTGGGATAGCCAGTGTGTTGGGAGCCATGGGGTCTGTTGCACCCTATCCGTTTTAGAATTCCTTTTTCATGGGAATAGATGTTGTACCCTAGGTCCTACAAAACCCTAAATTAGTATGTATTATTTCATCTATTATGTAAAGTCATCTTATGACCATGGCCTTAATGGGGGTTGAAGAAACATTTCCTCATCGATGTGGTTGATTTTGGTGAAGTTGTGTATTATAGTTCTCTAATGGATGATGTTAAGGTTGGTATGGATTCACTCTGTAAGGCTCATTTGGAAATGGGATCAATAAGTCTAGTATCCCAAAAACCTATCTGTTCATGGAGAAAGACACCAATAATTTCACAAGACATATTATAGGAGATGGAAGGGGTATTTTGCATGATAAGTTTCTATATAGTTGTAATTCTTCCCTTAGATATATATGATTTTTATAAAATTAATGGAATTCACCAGGGTAGTTAAAGTATTTTAGGAAGGGGATCATATCATTTTTTATATTCTCTTCACACATAATGAGTAATTATTCTAGGTATAGTGGATTATCACATTAGTATATAAGGACCTTCTATTGGGAGATGAAGAAGAAAACTCAACCAGCAGACCTCTAATTGGACATGAAGTCATTGGCGATGCTCCACTTATGTGTGGTAGAGATAAATTGTAAAAGGAACTATCGTTAAAGGTTTTACTAATTTACTATGGATCCTATGGATAGTTTACTATACTAAATTAACCCAATCCCTTCTAGAGTATTAAAAAACCATGGGAGCTTTGAAACCACATACTTTTCTAGAATCACCAAAACTAATCAACACCTTCATGAAATTTGGGAAGTTGATGTAGTGACTCAACCATTCTATTAGACATTATAAATATAGGGTTATCAATCTCTAGGGATTCATTAACACAATCCACCCATGCTGGGATTGACTTTCAATTATGATAAATATCCACCTGTCTTGTTTTTAGGGCCTTGAGGACAGTAGTAGGAACAACTATTCTGGGATCATTGAGTGTATATCTGCACAAAAAAAACATGTATATGCTCATTTACATGAGGATTGGATGACCCAAATCCTGAGGTGGACAGTCACGCTACTCGGGTGGGGTTGGTGACACATTGATTTCTCTATTTTCATATCCCATAATTTCTTCCCTCACTAGATTCATGGGGCCAATGTGCTCAAACATGGAGATCCTTACAATGAGGATTGGACTCCCCACTATGGGAGATATTGGAACCTGTAATGATTTATTAGTGTTTGGTTGTTACATATCTTAGAGATCAGTTGTAATCCATTTGTATTCCTCAAGATTCTGGAGAAAGGTGGATACCATAGTTTTGTCTCTACATTCGCAACAACATCAAACGGTTCTTAAGGTTCAAATTGTCCATTCCCTTTTTACACGTACCAACATATATGTAGCAACGTATCCATGGTGGAATTGTGAGGCTTATTTCCTATATCTAATGGTGTGTGTGTACACCTACTGTACGGTCTTCGTGGTACTACATCTCTCCTTGAGAAAGTAATCCATACTATTATCTATGTGGAAATCCCTATTCTAATAAACCAATTTTGTTTTGTTTATGAAAATATTTTCCATGATAGTATTATGAGGGGAACTATCATCATTGGAGGAAAGGTCAGACGATCATTCCAATTGTAATCAAAATAAAGGGTAATCATGAATGTCATCTTACTATTCCTAGGAAATGATCTGTACGTGTGGAGAAAAATCATCCTTGGCCCAAAAAACACTAATAGGATCATAAGACAAGTTTTATGGAGAGTCTGGATGTATCCTCATGACTTAGGTTGATGATCCATTAAGAGATATGTGATCTCAATATTTCGGTACTACTAGTAGATGACATCAATGTACTCATGGATCCCTGGGTATTTAAGCATATGGTTATAGAGGTTGTGTTACTTCACCCAAATTATCTAGAAGAAAAAAAAGTATGCTCCTCTATATGGGAATCTGGGAATGATGATTTATAAATATACTTGTATCCAAAACAGAACTCATAGATTATTGGGGTCCAAAACATCCGACATACACTATTTCACATAACAATAATCTTGCTCTTCAGCTCATAATGCCCTTATAAACATAGATTGAGATATTTGTGGTGAAAACTATGTTAATATAATTTGAAGCTACACCCGTGGAAAAGGGAATTACACAAGGTACTAATATTTTCTTTCGATATGGATGTCTCATATAGGTTGAGAGGGATTTTGGATTAGGTCCATATACAACAAAGTCTTCACTACTATGTCATACGATAGGTAGAGAGCATCTATTTGAGGCTCAAGGTAGTGGACACTATCATCTAAGGGTTTATCCAGAACCATAAAATCTCTCCAACTCATTGTGTGGTGGTAGAGAGGAGGAAAACTAGTGGTGAATGAGAATTGTTGCACCGTGAGCCCCTAGAAGGGGGATAAAACCTCCTCCACCTGAAGGTACAAGTGGAGGGTAAGATCCCGGATCTTCGTTTCAGGTATGTTTTCCTTTTTCTGTTCATTTTTTAGAAAAATGAGCCTTCTTGAAATTTCTTAAGATCATGGTGTGTACATTCAAAGTACACGCCGTGTACTCATTTTCCACCTGAAGCCGTGTGCTAGCCGTGTCCGGGCCACACACATGGTGTGTGGGGATGATGTGGAGGCCACTTAAAGTGGATTATGGAAAAACAGAGTACACACTGTGAACCTCAGAATAACACACTGTTTATTTTCTTTTTTTCACTAAATGCACTGGGGTCGCACCTAATCGCCAGAACGACCATTTTATAGGTTTCGTTCGGCTGAGAGCTCCTGTACGGTTGGGATTCTTCCCCGAGCTCCAGAACCTCCATTTGATCTCCATTCCATCCACCGTTGACTACATTGGGATTGCCTCGGGAAGCTATCTATTCTTATTTATCCTCGTTCCATGATTCCTCCTTGTTTCGAAGTTATCATGGGTTGATCGTTTTGGAATTTTTATTAGATATTCGACGTTCTAAGGAGAATCGATCATCGTGGTTCCAGTATATAGATCCTCTAGCATCTAGGTAGGTATTTTGTGCCATTCTATAGAAATTATTTGTGTACTTTGTGAAAATTCCAACAATACCCTTGAACGGGGTATTGCGTGTTTCCTATTTTTCCATTGTTGTTTGTATGCTTTTCTTGATTACTTGAGTAGAGGAAAATTCTTGTAAATTTGGAAAATTTTTACTATGCTCACGTTCTTTTCCTTTCATGTTTCACTTATTAGATATTTTTTCAGTTTCCATGCCTAGTTGTATTATAGTGGAATTGTTGTACTGTTATGCTGGTATGCCTTATAATGATAGCCATGTAGTTCTTGAGGTATACTTGGGTTGATACATGCACTATGCATGTTGTTTTACACTGGTCTGTGAGAACATAGTGTAGTGGACCATAGGGATAATGGACGTAAGGGCTTCTCCAGAGTGTCTTTAATTTAAGATGTGAGACCACATGGGGAATTGATGTTGAGTACTTCCTCAGAGAGTCTTTTGTTCCTCGACGTGGGCCACAGGGGGAATTGACATTGAGTTCTTCCTCAGAGAGTCTATTTCATAGCTGAACCAGAGGGCTGAGACTGTGTGTCCCTCCCTACGGGTTGTTAGTACTTGTAGATTGAACCATAAGGTCTAGGCTATGAGAACTACCCAGGGGGTTACCTAGTGTTCTACTTGTTGTTTGACTATTACTTGTGAACATTATATACAAGACACTGTGTATTATAGCTACTGTGTGCTTTTCTGTTTACTACATCCTGTATTTTTACTTTCCATGTATTCATTGATAGTTAGGCATAGATCTTTGGTGATTGCCTACTGGGACCATTTCTCACAACCTGTTTGGACCATGCTTTTGGGCCCATACAGACTATGTTGTTATAGGTATAGATAAGGGAAAGTGCCCTTGTACGTCAGGTTCCTGACTTACTGTGGAGCTGGAGAGAATGGGACCAAGCCATGGAATGCGATGCTGAGGAGTTTATCTTTTTTCTTCTGCACTTTGGTTTAGTCTTGTATTCGACATTGTGACTTGTTTGGATTCTTTCCTAGAAATATCTATCATTCATAATTTTATATACATGTGTGTATTCTATAGTTTTTTACTGTTAGTCTTCTGCTGTTTATCATTTTCTCTTGTATGGATGGATACAGTTTCTACTATTGTCTATTTGTTTTCCTTCCACTATGTACTCTTCTAATGAGGGCTTAGTTTCCCCACTATCACACCCAAGGCCCTCACTGCTAGCCACCCGCCACTAGCGTTTGTGGAAATTCGCTTGAGACCATGTGACCAACCGGGTACGGGGCACCTCTGGGTGGCTTCTGGAATCAGGACGTTACAAAGTGGTATCAGAGGAGTTTTTATTTCTCTTGATTTACTGTTTGGTTCCTTTTTTCAGGGATAGGATGGATACGGTACTTGGTATTAAGCTATGCTGGGGAACAGCTAACCTGTGTAATGGGAAAATCCATCCTACCTCGCTTATTATAGTTTTTCTGGGTTTTCTATGTTACAGTCGATCTGATTTCACCTAGAGTGATTCACATACCCTGTGTGGTTATTGTTGTTGATATTGTGGTTCTATTTATATCACAACTCGATGAGAGGAGGGTATTCCATCTCATGAATCATATTGACACTAGATATAAATCACATGCCATGAATTCTTGCCCTGCCATCTTGGGAGAATTAGCGATTTCATGTTGTTGTGATAGAATTTTTTTTAGATTAAGCGTGCTATTATGATAGATTCTTTGATAGAATCTCTGTTGTTTGATAGAGGACTATTTGTCTTGTACTTGCTTATATGAATGCCAAGATTTTGTTCTTGAGGTGTTATGGGCCCTATTGAATCGAAAATTGGTGGATCATTGACATGTTTTTCCTTATATATGACTATATTGGATGCCATGCTTTGATTCATGGGGAGTATAGGCCCTCATGAATTTGAATTTGGAACCATCATGCTTGTTTTCAGTGTTTCCTGGGCTTTAGTGCAATTTCAGAGCTACTACCCAGAAAAACCTAGAATACACGGCGTTTACATTATATATACACGCTGTGTAGTTTAAAACTGGGACACTGACCATGTGAGCAGAAACAAGGGTTGTGAAAAATCTCTAGGAACATGCCGTGTACGGTAGGTACACACATTGTAGTAATGGGTTGTGTACCCAGTCGTGTCACTAACAACACGGGTCAGGGAAGCTCGTGGCATACACGTCGTGTTCTGTCTGAACACGCCGTGTATCCTTGTCCTCAGTACCCGGACATGTCACAGACAACACATGACAATGTTCTCTCCTTCTGAACATTCCGTGTTGGTACGGAACACGCCGTGTAAGGTTCATCCGTGTACTTGGCCGTACCGCAAACAACATGGGTTGGGAAAATCTTTGAGTACATGTCGTGTTTGTTCGGAACACGCCATGTCGTCTCAGTTGTGTAGTTGACCGTGTAACTAACAACACGGGATGTAGATCCTTGTCTACTACATGTTGTGTCCATAGGGAACACACCGTGTAGTATCAGTTTACGAATACCATGTGGGATAGCCATGTAAAGAGACTCGGGCAGGGGAGTAGAGTTCAATTACATGTCGTGTGTGGGGTCAACACGCCGTGTAGTCTGGGATGTTACACATGTAGTTGTTGCTGAAGTACACGCCCATGTTTATGGTTAAAGTGAACACACTGTGTAGTTTTTATACACACCGTTTAGTCATGTTTTGTAAAACATGATCGTTTTACCTCATATTCCCATTTTGTGTTCTTGTGTTCTCTGTCTTTGTTAATCCTGGCCTAAGGCATGCTTTTGATATTTCAGGGTCATGACTCAGAGACATCCTCCAGTTGTACGTCAGTTTCCAGACAGTGATCAGACACCAGATATGGCCGACCAAGGATATCCTGCCGATCCTCCACCCATGCTAGCCTTGGCACCGGCTTTCATACAAGTTTTAGGCGCTGATGCGTAGTTCCGAGAAGGTTTTATGAGCATGATACAGACCTTCGATGGATCACCGCCTCCTACCAAGTCTATGGCAGACTTGACGCGGGTTTTCTAGCAGCAACATCCTCCTTCTTTCTCAGGGGGAGGACCATAGGCTGCAGAGTCATGGATGGAAGCCATGGTGACTATCTTTGAGCATCTGGAGATGCCTACATAGAGGCAGGTCAAACTCGCCACTTATATGCTCCGAGACTCCGCCAAGAGGTGGTGGGACGTGATCTCACAGGCGGGTCATCAGCATGCCATGGCTTGGGAGGAGTTCCAACACGTGTTTTACGACTACTTCTACCTGGAGACCCTGAGGGCCGATCAAGCCCTGGATTTCATGATCCTAGAGTAGGGTACTCTTTTTGTGATGGAGTATTCCTCTCGTTTCACTAAGCTGTAGCATTTCAGACCCCCCCAGGATGGAAATGGGGTGTTCTTATCAAGGAAGATTGAGGATGGTCTTAGGCGGGTGCTCCGCTCGCAGGTGAATTTCTTCGAGTTGACTTCCATCACTTCCATCGTGAACCAGGAACTGATTGCGGAGCACAATTTGAGAGGCTCTGGAGCTGCGAGCTAGGGCGGTTTTTCCTCCAGAGCTAGTGTTCCTCCAGTTGACAGAAGGAAGCATCATAGGGAGTCTATGTGTGGTGATCCGAAGAGGCAAGATACATCTTTAGGTAGATAGGTAGTATGCTAATAGTGTGGAAGGGAAGGGCACACTAGGACGTAGTGCTAGAGAGACCCAGTGGAGTGCCGATCATGCAGCAAGATGGGTCACCTTCAGCGTTTCTGCCAGGTTTTCTCACTAGTAGCTGGTGACTGGGGTTTTTCTATGACTCCTCGTTCAGGAGCAGCACCACCAGTCTCTCACCAGTCTGGAACTGGAGTTCCTCTAGCCATTCGGGCCGAGGTGGAGGTCAAGGTCGTGGAATGAAATCACCAACCTTTCAGCGTCAGGAGGGAGGATCATTTCAGTGTGGTAAGGCAGGGTCACAGGGCCGCAGGGTATGCCATACATTTGCGGTGGAGCAGACCTACCGGGAGAAGGATCCCAGACCTTCTACAGTTCGAGGTAAAATTTTAGTACCCTCAGATTTATATTCAGCCCTAAAAGATGCTGGTGCCACGCATAGACTTATCTTTGTTGCTGTTGTGGAGATCTTGGGGCTCTGTATCTTTTCATCTACCGACTTTTTGACACTAGACACACCTTTGGGGATGAGGAAATCTAGTGTGTGTCAGTGTAGAGAGTGACCTCTCGAGGTTATAGGGTATCGTTTCTCAGGGGATCTCAATGTCCTACGGATGACTGGCTATGATGTCATTCTTGGGAAGGACTAATTGGTTACCTTCCAGGTAGTCATCGACTGTTATCGCCGCTGGGTGAGTTTTATCTCACTAGAGGGGGAATATTTTCTTCATAGAGGCTAATGGGATGATCGGGCAAGTCGAGTAGGACTCGAGCATCATGGGCTATGAGGGGTTAAGGCCCAGATTTCTTGTCTTATCTTGATGACCAGGGGACTCCAAAGTTAGAATTTCCTCCAGTGGTAGATCGTTTCAGAAATGTCTTCCTAGAGGACTTTTCAAGTTTTCCTCCAAAGCGTGAGGTAGACTTCTCTATTGGGCTCGTTCTAGGAGTGGCACCGGTGTCCATTCCTCCCTATAGAATTGATACACCTGAGTTGAAGGAGCTCAAGAAATAGTTGGAGGAGTTGTAGGCAAAGGGTTTAATCTGACCCAGTACTTCTCCCTGGGGTTCTCTTATCTTGTTTGTGAAGAAGGCAGACGATACCCTTAGGCTCTGTGTGGATTATCGGAAGTAGAACCAGTTGACGGTCAAGAACTGATATCCCTTGGTGAGGATTGATGAACTTTTCGATCAGCTTTGAGGTGATAGAGTGTTCTCAAAGATCTATTTGAGGTATGGTTATCATTAGTTTCATGTTAGACCGTCAGATATACCTCTGACATCCTTTAGGAGAAGGTATGGTATATACGAGTATACGGTTATGCTGTTCGGTCTCACGAATGCACCATCAGTTTTCATGGCACTGATGAAACAAGTGTTCCATCCTTACTTGGATTCCTTCGTCGTGATCTTCATGGACGATATCTTGGTGTACTCTCACACTCGACTCGACCATGATACCCATATTGAGATCCTTCTGATTACAGTAAGAGAGCATCAACTATATGCTAAACTCTCAAAGTGCCACTTTTGGATGGATCATATTCACTTCTTGGGTCACGTCATCTCAGAGGCAGGAGTATTTGTGGACCCAGAGAAAGTGAGAGTTGTAGTATCCTGGGAGTAGCCGATGAATGTTTTTGAGGTATAGAGTTTCATAAGGCTAGCTAGATACTACAGATGCTTCATTCAAGACTTTTCTCGCCTAGCAGCACCATTGACAGGTCTTACAAAGAAGGGGGAAAATTTCTTATGGTCAGATTCTTGTTAGTCAGCCTTTCATGAGCAGAAGGGAAGGTTGACGTCAGCACCGATACTTATCTTGCAAGAGCCAGGAAAGAGATACACTGTTTGTTGTGATGCTTCAGGTATCAGGATGGGTGTTGTGCTTATGCAAGGAGATGAATTCGTTGCATACATGTCTCGGCTGTTGAGGCCACATGAGAGGAACTACCCGATGCACAATCTGGAGTTGGAAGCTGTTGTTCTTGCCTTGCACTGTTGGAGACACTACCTCTTAGGAGATCACTTTGTGCTTTTCACTGACCATAAGAGTATCATGTACAAATTCACTCAGCGTTATCTGAATCTGAGAAAGTAAAGGTGGGTCGAGTATCTTCAGCATTTTTATTTCGAGCTTGCCTATCTTCCGGGAAAGGGAAACACTGTGGTCGATGCGTAGAGCATGATAACTCAAATTCAGGCAGTTCAAGAGGCGAGCAGTGAGTGGCAGCTTATAGCTTTGTTCTCTAAGATGCATCTGGAGGTTCCCGATAGATAGAGACATACTTTCATGTCTTCTATAGCTATTACATCTATACTTCATGATCGAGTATGGATGAGGCAGCTATTAGACTCAGAATGCTTAGACCTACGGGAAAGTGTGTCAAGAGTGGACCCTCTTCCTGGATGGACAGTCGGTGAGGATGAAATCTTGTGTTTCTAGGGATGCGTATGGGTGCCAGCAGATATACATGAGGAGATGATGTGGGATTTTCATTCCTCAGTTTGGCCAGTTCATCCTAGCGTCACCAAGATGTATCGGGATCTTCATCGCCAGTACTAGTGGCCAGGTATGAAGAGAGATGTTGCTGGTTTTGTCTTGAGGTGTTCTACATGTCAACAGGTGAAGGCAGAACATCAGCGACCAGCAAGACTTTTACAGTAGTTACCCATTACCGAGTGGAAGTGGAATGATGTACCAATTGAATACGTGACCCGATTGTCGAGGTCACCTCGAGGGAACGATGCTGTTTGGGTTGTCGCCGACTGGCTTACGAATATTGCTCATTTCTTACCGATCAAAGAGACCTTCAGTTTCGATTATCTAGGATGACAATAAATCCGAGATATTGTACGTTTTCATGGAGTTACAAAATCCAATTTTTAAGACAGGGATGCACACTAAACTTATCGGTTCTGGAAGGGGCTTCAGAAGGCTTTGGGTACACAGGTACTTTTGAGTACAACATACCATCCCTCGACAGATGTCCAGTCCGAGCGTACGATCCAGGTGATTGAGGATATGCTCTGAGCTTGCATCCTAGACTTTGGAGGTTCTTGGGAGAATCATATTCCTCTGGTGGAGTTCACCTACAATAATAGTTTTCAGGAGACTATTCATATGGGACCTTACGAGGCTTTGAACGGTAGTCCATGTCGATCACCATTATGCTGGCTGGAGACTGGAGAGGAAGCTTTGATGGGACCTCATCTTGTTCAAGAGGCTTCAAAGAAGATAGACTTGATTCGAAAGAGGATGGCTACAAAACAGTCTCGATAGAAGTCTTATGAGGATTAGCGGAGGCGACCTCTAGAGTTCGAGGTCGTGGATCAGGTTTTCCTGCGTGTCGCACTGAGGTTGGGACACAAGAGGATTTAGAGACAGGGTAAGATTTCAATGCTTTAATTCGGGCCATTCGATGTATTGGAGAGAGTGGTGACGGTTTCTTATCAGTTGTAGTTACCTTTGAGGTACCGGGCAATGCACGAGGTCTTCCACGTCTCTCATCTCCGACGTTACTTTTCAGACCTGTCTGATGTCTTTCAGCCTGAGGGGGATGAGCTTGAAGCGGATGCATCGTTTGAGGAACATCCAATACAGATTGTCGATCGCAGTACGAAGGTTCTTCATGGGTGGTTTGTTCCTCTAGTATGGGTTTTATGGCAACACAGGCGAGTACTGGATGAGACCCAGGAGAGGGAGGCCGAGGTACGATCGCAGTGGCCTGAGCTGTTCGGGGTTTGTTCTACTACACCTCATTAGGGAAATTTGGGGAGGAATTTCTTTAAACTGGTAATTTTGTATGAACCCAGATCTTTGTTTCAGGTGTGTTTTTTTTATGGTCGTTTTTGAGAAAAATGAGTTTTCTAGAAATTTTTGATGTACATGTCGTGTACTTTCTGAGTACACGTTGTGTTCTCCTTTTCCGTTAGAAGCCGTATGTTGGCCGTTACCGGGCCACACATATGGTGTGTATGGATGATGTAGAGGCCGCTTAATGTGGAGTATGAAAAAAATAGTACATACCGTGTACCTCAGAAGTAAATGACTTGTATTTATTTTCTCACTAAACGCACTGGGGTCGCGCTTAATCGCCAGAACAACCTTCTTCTAGGTTTCATTCAACTGAGAGCTCCCGTACGACCACAATTATTCCCCAAGCTCCAGAACCTCCATCTGATCTTCGTTCCAGCCTCCATCGATTGCGTTGGGATTGCCTTAGTAAGCTCTCTCATCTGCTTTAGCCTTGTTCCATGATTCCACCTCGTTTTCATGTTATCGTGGTTTGAGCGTTTTGGACATTTTCTATGATCATCGACATTATATGGAGAATAGATCAGCGTGATTCAAGTATATCGATCCCCTAGCATCGTGGTAGGTGGTTCATTCCTTTCTGTAGAAAGTCTTTGAGTATTTTGTTCAAATTCCACCAATACCCTTATATGAGATATTTTGTGTTTCCTATTTTCCCTTGTTGTTTTCCTAATTTGATTTATTGCTTGAGTAGAGGTCAATGCTTGTAAATTTGGGTAATTTTTATTTCAATTACGTGATTTTCCTTGCATATTTTTCTTATTAGGTGTTTTTCCAGTTTCCATGCCTAGATGTAGGATAGTGGAAATATTGTATTGTTATGTTGTTATGCCTTTGAATGATAGCCAAGTAGTTGTTGAGGTTTACTTGCGCCGTTACGCACACTATGCATGTTGTTTTACACAGGGCAGTGACAACCTAGTGTAGTGGACCATAGGGAGAATGGACGTAAGGGCTTCTCTAGAGTGTCATTAATTTACGATGCATGACCACAGGGGGAATTGACGTTGAGTGATTCCTTAGAGAGTATATAGTTCCTCGATGCAGGACACATGGGGAATTGACATTAAGTGCTTCCTTAGAGATCTTTTAGTACGATACGAGACTATATGGGGAATTGACGGTGAGTGCTTCCTTAGAGAGTCTATTTCTTAGATGAACCAGAGGGGTGAGACTGTGTGTGCCTCCCAGAGGGTTGCTAGTACTTGATGGTTAAACTATAAGGGTTAGGATGTGAGAACTGCCTAAGGGGTTACCTGTTGTTCTACTTGTTGTTTAACTATTACATGTGCACTTTATATACTAGGCACTGTGGATTATAGCTGATGTGTGCTTTTTGGTTTACTGCTAAATGTATTTTTACTGGCCATGTATTTATTGACTGTTAGGAATAGATCTTTGGGTGATTGCCTACTAGGACCTTGTCTCAAACCCTGTTTGGGCCCTACTTATGGGCCTAAATAGACTGTTGTTGCAGGTACAGATAAGAGAAAGTGCCCTTCTACTTCTGGTACCTGACTTGCTATGGAACTGGAGAGCATGGGACCAAGCTATGGCTTGAGATGCTGAGGAGTTTATCTATTTTCATTTGCACTTTGGTTTAGTATTGTATTCGGCATTGTGACTTGGTTGGATGATTTCCTAGACATCTGTATCATGAATCATTTTATATACATGTGTGTATGTGCCAGTTGTTTACTGTTCGTCTTCCGTTGTTAATCGTTTTCTCTTATATGTAAGGTTACAATTTCTACTACTGTCTATTTGTTTTTCTTCCACTGTGTACTCTTCCAATGAGGGCATAGTTTCCCCACTATCACACCCAAGAGCATCACTCCTAGTTGGAAGCCTTTGGCGTTTGCGGAAATACGCTTGAGTCCATGTGACCAACCGGGTACGGGGCACCTATTGGTGGCTTCCGGAACCGGGACATTACATGGAGGGATCTAGGAATCCTATGTACATTGGCTTCGAGGATGGTCAGACACAAAATGTGATCTTCAACCCTAGAATCTAGTATCCAAGCTGAATATTCTCTCATTGAGTCATCCAACACCACTAAATCAAAGAGGTCAATAGGGACATGAAGCTTCCTAGGGCTCTTCCTCCAATGGGGAGTGTTTTCCCTCCTACCCCTAGATGTTTCTTTGGAGTAGGGTATATTGTCAGCATGAGGAGGACCACTACACTAGTTGGTGGTGGTGTGGGGAGGATATTCTCTTACAATTTCAATGGAGTGGTGATGGCCTCCACATCAAGTCTTGGGAACAATGGGAAGAATTCCATGTTGATTGGTGATGGTTGAATGTGGATAAACAAGGTTCTAGTTTTTTATTGTTTTTGGGAGGACCATAAACTTATTGATTGGAACATAGGGAGGATTATGTGTTGGTTGGTGGTAATAAGGTTAGTACGTCTTTGATGATTTATGTAAGGGAGAAGAGGACCACTGCATTGACCTTACCTATCATGGATTGTCTTGTAATGACTATTAGTAGAGCTAGAAATTAAATGGGTTGAACCCACCTACAAATTTGAAGGATTGGTTGGTGATCTCATTCAAAAAAATTCAGATTCGTATTCATTAGTGTTAGGGATATGGTCAGATATTATAGTTGTGGAAGGCTCCACTCAGGCCGTAGAAGTTTCCCCTTTTTAGGAAATATTCTATGTCTTCCACCAACATTGGTAAATTGTTTATGGAAAAGGTTTAGTAGACCAAGGATGAAATTAACCCATTTGTTACCTTATGGTTATATTTGGTGTTAGGAATTATGAGGTATAGCATGATCCCTCTTAGGAAGCTCCCAAACAAGAGTCACTAAAGGAATGGCTTGAACATCCCCTACCATATCAGTATTGGTAAGCATGATGTTATAGCTCTTTGGGGAGAGGCTCATATTGAATTATATTATTGGAATATGGGTGGTTTCTCCATATGCAGCCCTCGTGGGTGGTGGTGTCATTGTGGCCATAAAGCCTTGAGGTCATAGTGATCGATATCCGGGATTATAATTACCCCTTACAACCCCTACTAGTGAATGAGGGTGTTAGTATCCCTCCTATGGATGATCTGAAAAGGTGATATGGGTTGTTCTTACCAAGCAGCTATAGGCAAGGTTGAAATTGTGCTAGTGGTGTAACCTTGCATGATTGTCAAATTAATGCTCTGCCTACCCTGGAACCTATTGGTGCTCATTTACTGAGTTCCTATAAAGAATTTGGAATCATCCATTAGTCAAATATAAAGAAGGAAATTCACAATTCCCCAACATTTTCCTTTCTTCTTGAAGCAAGGGAGGAACCATAGTAATGATGTCGCATATCGATGATTCCCATTGTTAACTACCCTACATCGCATGTGTGATTAATGATAGAACCACCATTTTCATGTTGGGAAATGCCCCAAAATATCATTATATGGTGACATGAAAATCCATCTATTCCTTAAATTCTACTACTCTCCACTATTGGGGAGAATAGTTTCATGTCGGGTTCCCCAGTTCTATTTTGATACTTTTATGGAGAAACAACACATCAAACACACTATCTATTTCCTCACATTAACACTTTCTAAATGAAATATTCATCCATTAAATTCATCATTGATGTATAATTGATGTTTGAAATGGAATGATGGGATTACATTTCTTCATTACATGGATTCCCCATTGGAGCACATTTCCTAGTTTGGGTCTCCCTCATAGATTAATTCATGTTTTTGAAACTCATTCCTGGTGTCATCTATGGGTGGGAAATATTTAAATAAACTAATTCTATTCATGATTGGGAAGAATCATTCGATCAAGGGAGGTAGTATTATTGTGAATATTATCCATGACAAGATGTTGGATAGGTTGGTAACTGGTAAAACATTCTTATTTTAAAGTTTATCTCATGTGTGTGGCATATTTGGTACAGAACCAAAGACATTATTTTTCAATCACAACATATTTGATACCAGATGAGTATATCTCTAAAGGATTTTTACCTCAAGAATTCCATGTCTACTTCATTGGGTAGGAATTAGGGTCCAGGGAGAGTGTTGAAAATCAAGTGGAGAAGGGAACATCTTTAATGTCATGTGGGGATAGACAGAAGGTTCGATGTGTCCATAGGGGGGAAGCATTCACAATTTGGTGCTGAAGTGTGTCCCCCAAGGGGGATAACTTCACACTAGGTTAGAAGATTGTTTCGATCCAAAGGGGATAAATTAACACTGGATGATGTCAGGATTTTTCTTTGGGGTGTTGTCCAATGATCACTATTTTAGAGACATGGATAAATACTAATGTTGTTTGATAAAATAGTTTTTGATCATGTGACATGACTAGTCCTTGCAGTTTTACATCATGTGGTAATGAAGATTGTGTCATGAAAGGTTTTTCTATGTTGGATGGTGAGGGGAATACATATGGAAGATATCCAGAATATAAGTCACATCTGATGGTGGGTAAAGACAGTCTAAGGATTATGCATATATGTTGCTCAGTATGGGTATCATATACTATGTATGGGTGGTGAGTGGCATACCATGATGAACATACAGTGGAATTAAAGTGTTAATATCATAGAATTAGTGGTGTGTGATTATCTCATGTCATTCATACCTAGAGAATCACATGTTCATTTCTGTGGTTAAAGATACAACATTATGTCATTTTTTGAGGATGTTATCGTGTAGTTTAGAATTATATGACTATGTAATGGAGTTTGGTAGTTTAACATCTTTATGATTAGATGTAAAGGAGGAATATACCTGTAGGGTGACCTATTTCATTGAAGGAATTGATTTTTATTAAGGAATCCCAACCAATACAGGTTCATGGTTTTCCATGTTGATGCCACCTCTATGGATTATGTTACCACTACTCATACGCCTTTGGGAAGGACATCGAATTTGAACTACTATAGAGGAGTGGCAATAAAAATTCATGTTTTAGGGTACATATGGTCTGGATTGAAGTGTATTTTGGTATATATGATTAGCATAATAAGGTAATATGATGTGACAGATCACCCTTGGAGAAAATTGGGCATACACTAAAGTGGGTGGTACAGGTAGCACATGCATTTTGGGTGTGGTTGAACTTTTCCTAGATCATTATAGGAGCTTTGTGAACTAAACATTTTTTGAAGGGTGTTAGATTAAATGAGGCACCTTGTATAGGCATATAGGTGGAATTTAATGAAGGATTTGTTTTCATGAAGGATTTGATCTTTGTGAAGGCTAGGGGTTTTTTGGTGTTTAGTGGTTTCACGAAAGTGTTCTTTTTAAAAATTGGGTGACCCATAAATGGGGTAAATTATTGTTTTGTGTGGGGTTGGTTTCATGAAATATTGTTTTATTATGTAACCCCATGTTCCTTAGAGGGTTATATTTTCATGTTAATTCCCTGTAAATTTGATAAAGACAACTCTTCTATGATTTTAGATTTTTTAGAATCCTTTAGAGGAGGATTTTCTAATGATGGATTCCACTGGAGGCCCATCACATCTTTCATTCCTGGATTTCCTATGTATCGTGAGTTCAAATATTTTCTAAAACTCAAAATGATCACATATAATAAAAATTATACATAAGGTGAATCAATAGTCTAGACGTTGGTGATGGACTTGGTTTCATGAAAAAGGAACCATTCCAGAAACTTTATGAGCTTTGTGAATAGATGAGAATCCATAAACCCATGTTATGATTCATGATGGTTATCATCAAACATTCACATGTTTCGTGAATTTTATAAATAAGGGATCTATTAGACTAGATAGATGTTGTGTAGAGGTTACCATCAACCCTTCATGTGGCATGTGACATTGACAAAAGGGAGATCAATGAGTCTTTGCTCACATTTCATAGATGTTAACCTCAGACATATTCATGTTTATAGTTTCATGATCTATGTATATTCAATAAGAGATGATATTCACAAATCAAGAACCATAATAGTTTTTTAGGCCGTTTTGTCCAAGATTGGATCTGAATTGGTTGGTCTTTCCTCATCCTCACCCATGACATTCGTATTTTGGAATCAACACCTACATATGTTACCAGTTACTCCCTTATGATAAGAAAAAACACAGCTCAGATCATGAGTCGGTATTGGTTATACATACACTCAAAATTTGGTGTCACTAAAAATTTGGGGAATGATTTATATTATATTAATATTATATTATTTTGAGGTATATTTTCACTTAATGGGATCTAAACATAATATAGAGATTTTAGGTGATGTATCTATAGACTATTGATTATAGAATAAATTGTTCTCAATGAAAAGGTAATGTGGTTACTAATTATTTGAGTAGTAAATTATTTACACAAATAGAAAATGATTTAGTGTAATAGTGGTTTTGGATGACATTGTTTACTAAGATGAGTATGAGAATGGAAGAAGTTTTTTATTGGTATTTCTAGCTTTGATGAATACTGAATCATTAATTCACGAGCAGGTACAATTTATACTAATGTCTGGCCCATAGTTCTAGGGATTTAGTAAAATATTTTATCATGGGGAGACCATAGGTGATTGGTCACAATATCCTATCGGTACATCAGGTTTTCAAAATTGTCTCTTTTTTCCTTCTACCCTATGACATGAGTTCATGGACTGTGGGAAACTTTTTGATAGTCTATAAAACATGGTTCTACCAATATGTATAAGGATTTGAGATGTTGGTATTTTTTAATGGGGATTATATAGTAGATTGAATATTTTTGGTCATTGTGTCTAACATGTTTCAGAATTAATGCATAATTACAAATAATTTCATGTTTATTACAACCCTTTCCCATTCCAATATGTATATGATGATATAATTCCCGGGTATTATTCATTGGTTTTCTATGGAATTATATTGGTATGGAGTTGATTTGGGTGATCAATTATAGAATAAAAAAACAAGTGCATTTACTCTATATAAATGTGGTGACACATGTAGAATAGCTTAGGGGTTTTTACATATGAGATATTATAAGACTTCATGGGTATCCCTTGGTAGTTTATCTAACATGGAATAAAGGTTCACATTCTAGTTTTGGAATGGTTAATTGTAGATGATTGGTTCAAGTTGATATTAATCATAGCATATCACCTGCAAGAGGTTAGATAGAGATACTGAGAGACAAATCTAGGTTCTTGAGGATATGCTTTGGTGTTGTCTACTTGATTTCAATGGTACATGGCAAATGAATATTCCATTATTATATTTTTTCAATAATTATATTTAACAATCCTCTATAATAATGGTTCCCTTTATTTAATTTTATGGGAGGCCAAGTAGATCTTTGTTCTTTTGGGGGGATTTGGAAGAGATGTCCTTATTTGGTCATATTATTGTTCAGGAGAAAAACAAGATTGTGTAGTTGAACAATAAGATAATGGTTAAAGCACATAGATGTTATAGATCTTATGCAGACTATCCTAACCAGCCACTAGAAATTTAGGTATGAGATTAAATTTTAATTAGTGTTTCACACTACATATAACATTTTCCTATAATTATGTTTGAAATGTTTTTGTTGGGTATTTTGGTCCCATTTGTTATCATTTGACAACTTGGATAGGTTAACTACCTGTTTATGATGATATTTTTTTTAATTCGATCCTAAATAAGATGTTTGTTCCCTGACTAAGGTGTTATCGAACACATCCTTCTCATTTGATTGGATGATAGGATGAAGATCTAGATATAATCATCATTGTCGTTGAGAAAACATATCATATGATGCATCACCGATAGAAGGTACTGCTTGGTAAAAAAATCCATTGTTTTATGTACTATGGAAAAGTGGACGGTATATCCACTTGACACGAGAGCATGAAATATTGATGTTATAATAGTGAATTATAATTTTTGTGAGTGTAGTAACATAATGTTTTTGGGGAATAATGATTTTATGTTGGTGGATATTGTAACACCCCATTTCCTTCATTATCATATTCCATGAATTCCTTTCTTATCTTCCCTTTTTGTTTGTATTCTTTACTAGATTCTATGGAATGTAAAACCTTTTCTAGGGAAAATTACCTAAATTTTAGGGTTATATGGTTCATAGATTAATGGATTATATTTACAAAGGTGTAAAATGATTTAAGAGGTTTTTAATTTTATTGGAGAGCATTCACATTTCATTGGAGGTTTCTTGTAGAAAAATGGGTGGAGCACTACCTATTGTATCATTAAAAATTGCAAATGAGTTACACTATATGAATATGTTATAGGAATGATATCATAAATCTCATTAGTGGAATGAAAATTTATAGTCAATGAAATCATTAAATGATTTGAAAAGGTTTATCATGATTAAATTTAATATGAGGTGATGTGTTTTTCAAATTATTCTTATTTCATGTGATTTTAATCAATGAAGGGTATTTTTGATGCAAATTTTTCATGTGTAGTGGAATTAAATTCACTATATTCCATACTATTAAATTATTTGATTCTTGAACTTCCCTTGCTAACCCTAAAATTATTTCTAGTTATTTTCCATGATCTTTCACCTCCTAGATCACACATTTAGGTGTCTGATTCCATTCTTGGTTTTAATTCATATCCTTGTTAGAATAATTTTTTCAGCTACAATTCCATTAGTTGTGTTTGTGGAATTTGATGAGTTTTTGTTTCATATTCATCATAAATTTGTGTTTTCTATTGGTAATTTTTTGTATCTTTTAATTTTTTTTCTAAGGCCGATCCATTATTGGTTGAACTTCTTTTTCAATGGAATAATGTTTTCTATCATTCTTCAGGTAGGTGGATCTATGAATTTGTTTCTATAACAATAATATATATATATATATTATTGTTGAAAATGTTTTTTATTTGTTGAAATTTTTTTTAATTTAATGTGTACATGGATTTTATAAATATATTTTGACACACATAGCACATTGGGAACCTTGGAATACATGGGAAATAGATAATGGTTAACCATAGTCTATGTGGCACAACAAGGGGTTACTTTTGTGATATCAAAAAACATTGGAAAGACATAATATCAATTAGAACCAATTTATGGCCAGCTAAGCTTCCTTTATATCTAGTACATATTCCAATATGATAGACCCCAAATAGAGTGATTTATCTTTTGTTGTTGTTTTCTCGCATGATATGTCACAACCCATCCCCCAAGACCCCTGATGTGACTAACCAAAGTCATCCTCTCATTGGATAGGGGATAGTGAATAGCGTAGAGCAGAAATACCGACAAGTGGGATGAATTTTCCCTAGTACTTGTACACACACACCTGTCTCCAAGAAAAATATGAAACTAAAGGCACTAGGTAAATTGGGATGAAAACCACTAATGAAACCCACATGGATTAATGTACAAAACTGAAATGAAATGATTCCAGAAAACAAGCCTAATAAAAAAGGAAATGTAAAATCTCTTGGATCACATCTATATAAGATACTACATGAAGGGTAGGTACAGTAAGATGTCTAAATGTCATTGATCTGTAACATGTCTGTTGGGTCACCCTAAAGAACACATTTCATTACTCCACCAACAACTCCCTCAAAGATGATATCATATTCACAAAACACAACACGTACTGGCAGAGCTCATGAAGGTGTGAGTAAAATAGTACTCACTAGGGACCACAAACCAAAAAGGTATAACTAATAAATATACCACCAATGAAACAGAAGAATAAAACCACAATGGAATCATATGATGTATACCACAAAGGAGTCACTATTAAATAAACCCAACTGAATACCAAAATGGTACACGAAGTGTAGCCTCTAATATATATTATCAAGAGAGTCATTGGTGTCTGATCACACCAAGTATAGGTCTATGATAAGTAAAAAAGATTGTAGGAAGAATCCACAGTACCCTCAAGTATTAACACATAGAGTGTAGGTTACACAGGGAGTGTCGATAACCCATGGAGTGTAGACAAAACACGGAGATTTGGTTACAGAAAACGTTTAATCAAAGACTAGAGGACCCTCACCCTGGTGGGATTGAGGAGTGCCAAATCAATCTAGGTTAGACACATAGTCTATGTAAGAATAATTTATAGGGTATAAAACACATTATAGGTAAGACAAACTAAATAGGTAAGACACACAGTCTATGTATGTCACATAGTATAGTTAAGACCAATAGTCTAGGTAATCACATAGCTTCTATGTCACATCCACCCCCAGATTCCTTCCTTAGCACGCTCATTCCAGGTCAACCTACTCCTTGTGACAAAATTCTATATGCCAACTTCATTTGAATATGAAATACACTATATCAAAAGGAATACCTCGTAATAGAGTCCCAATGTTGCGAATGGCACATCAAATAGACACTTTGTTTGGACAATAAGAGACTTTTAGTGAAAATGGGCTGCTTGGGATTATGTCCGGGATAACCCCACTGGGCCAAGAAATCCCGAACAGAACCATCAAGGCCCAACCCAGTTGCCCAACTGGACCTGACATGTTGGGTGGCCCGGGGCAGCCCAATATCTTCATCCTAGCCCACTAGAGGGGACTAGTTTTCTCCACCAGCTACTGTGTGCCCTCAATTTCATACGACATCTTCCATGTCCCATATGCAACATGTGACTGACAAAAAATTCACATGAACATCCCACACATGGTCATAAAGACCACACGCTTCTCGGTATGATGCTGTAGGAGGACGCTTTGTTGGTTCACTCTACTGTGGACCTCCATAGTCGTGGCCCCCATCACCACCCACGGCCAAACCAATAAGAGTTCTATCAGCACCAGATTTTCAGCCAGTGTACTACCACCGAGTGGCTACACAACTACACACCACTTTTGGCATTGCTACTGATGGCACCCTAGAGAATCCTCATTCTGTGGGCCACCACTGTCATTGTGTAGGTCCATTTTTTCAAACTGAAATGTACATCACAATACTCGAGTCACATACTCATTTTCTTTGGGCCTCAAACCATCTTATCATCCCTCCAGGGTTCCTACCACATTCCAAACCTCCCAAAAACAGGATGGAATGACCACTAGGAGCCTCCAAATATAAATATATGAACAGGGTATAAAGAGACATAGTAACACCACATAGAATGACCCAGAACATTTTTTGTCTCACCCTTGGTTCATTCATGTTAGAAGGATCATGTAGATTCACACAAGTATCACACATATCTAATTACCATTTAATTATGAAGATAAAATGGAGAATCAACAGGATCAATTTTTTTTAATCCCTGCAAGATAAATCCCATCCCACAAGAATGATCAACCCATGGATAAACCTATTAGTGTGTGGATCTGTGTTCGCCATTTGAATGATGAATGGGAAAACTGAAATCCCATAGAAAATAACCCCTAACTCGAGGATTGGATCAATCATTGATGAAGTGTATGCCATTTTCCATGGTCTGATCACGAATTATGGTGGTCATTCATATCAATGTAATTCTTTTCTCACCAATGAGAGGATTTTTCGATGTCTTTTTCATTATTTTCTACCTTAATGGGATTCATCAGGATCATCCATGATCATGTATCCCTACCTAGAATTTACACGATGAAAAGAATTATAGAATTTCTATTTTACTTAGTTGAAGTGTCACCATGCTATATCCATTATCAAATGATAATGATTCCTAATCGCATTGTAACAGCATTGGTTTTTCACCAAAAATAGTTAATAGGAATGAAAAAAATAAACTTTTTATGTTTATTTTTATTATTCTTAAATTAATATGAATATTATTTTTCATATCCGACTCACGATGATCTATGTTAGGTCCTCCCTAAGAAAAACTCATTGCTCTGAACACAATGAATCCCTCAGATTTAAAATTAGACCAATTATTTAAAAGCTATAAAAACTGAGAATGTGAAATATTTTAAATAAACATAAAATCATTTTGAAAATTTATCCTGAGTACATAGGTTTTCATAATCAAATTCCATCTTAGTTCCTGGTCTAGGAATAAATTGATTTAATTATTTAAAAAAAATACATGGAAACTCTGGGACATTACATTCTCCCGACATTAGCGCTCTACAAACTCGAAAGTCAAAACAATGACTAAAAAACAAATGCAGATAATGATCACAAATCTAAACCTTTGTATCCCATTTACTCTCCATGAGATTCTTTTACTGCAACCGAAAATGCACTATAGTAATGAACCATCCTTGTAGGTTCCTCTCTCATCGATCCTTGATCTCTATTTGTTACTCCACGATAGTCACCCCATCCTCACCATCTAGCTCACCACAATCAATGACATATGATGGGTCAAGTATGTATCTCTTCAGTTGGGATTTGTGGAAGACATTGTGAACCCTCTAAAACTATGGAGGATGATCCAAGAGGTACACCACCTCATATACTGTATGTAGTGTTAGAAAAGTAATGATGAAACCCATAGATAATATTTCCCTTTGCCAAATAATTTATCCCACATCAAGGAGAGACCCGAAGTAACACATTTTATCTCTCCCCAAACACCAAGGGTCTTTTTTTCCTATAATTATATGAATTTTGAGGTCTTTTGGAAGTATTCATGTGATCTTAGATGAAATTTACCTTCTCAATAGAAGCATGCACCCACTCCAGGTCCATGAGCCCTGAGCCATTAGGGATGGTCCAACAAAGTGGCGACCTACATGGTCACTTATATAAGGCCTCGAACAGTTCAATAGCGATTGTGGAGTGGTATTTTTTGTTGAATGAAAACTCCACCTAGGGTATGAGATCCTCCAAACTGCTAAAATTGAGGATGCAAGTACTTATCATGCCCTATATGACTAGAATGTTCTGCTGTATCTGACCTTCTGTCTAGGGGTGGGAAATTTGTGCTCAAGTGTAGCAATATCCTAAACACCTCCTTCTATCCCTTCAATAATAGGGATATAAATATTGTTTCATAATATAAGACTATCTATAATGGGACTCAATGGACTTGAACTGTCATCTGCACATAGAGGCTATACTATCTCTCTACTCAACCCTATTCCTTAGTCAATATGATGTGGGATGACTGGGTGAGTTTTTTAGTGATTAAATTGATGGATTTGTGCCCCATGGAATTAAATGGTAAACATATCATGAATTCCATCAATATTCCATCCGACATCCAATCATGCACCTCATGGGGTTGAGCCAAACCCACTATAACCTGGTTCTCGGCCATCACATGCTGACAAGTGAGGCATCGAGAAATAAACTCTTCTGTATCCTTCTTTATCCCCAACCACCAAAACAGATGTCAGAGGTCCGGCTACATCTTTTCCACACCTATATGTACCGTCACAAGAGATATATGGAACTCCCTAGAATCCTCATCCAGTACTGTAGCTAGTATAACTGTGCTTTTCTGAAAAAGATAATGTGCTCCCCACCTTTCAAATTTCCATTAGAGGCATTCCCTATGGAAATTTGAGCACATTCAGTTACCCAGTTTATATCTCAGAACTCAACCTCCATAAATTGATGTAATAATATAGCGGTAACCACTATTTATTATACATATGTAGATTTATCTCCATCAACGAAGGATATCTAAAGTGAGGCCAAATGCTCTGAGCCCTCGTTCATTAGCTGTGAGCTCAATCATTGGGTGAAAACTTCTACCCCCACATTCCCCATCCTGGGATTATATAAAATCATTATGTCATAGTCATATAGGATCTCTATACTACATCGTTGTCTTAGGATTAGATCCTTCTTATAAAATATAGACATGATACTTTTGTGGTCGGAGTAGACTATAAACTGCTCACCCATATGATAGTGTCGTCATGTCTTCATTGTAATGACTACCACCACCAACTCCCGGTCATGAGTCGTGTTGGTATTCTCATGCGGTCACAAATTCTGAAAACCGTGACCAATAATAGTTTTCTCCAACATCAAGACCCAACTGATCACAGATCCTGATGTGTCACAGAAAGCCACATAATCGACACCCTACTCTTACAATAATCAGATGTGAGCACTAATCCAACTCAGCCTTATCTACTGAAACATCTACTGACACTTCTCAATCCTCAAGAATGGTTTATCCTTTTATTTCAAGGATGTAATGGATGTTTCTTCATACGAAAATTTAGGTAAAAACATATAATAGTACCCATCCAACCCAAGGGAACTCTGTATCTCAATAACATTTATCGGTGGCTCACAAGAAGGCCCCACCTCTATCATTGTAGGATCAATTGAAACTCCAGCCTCCAAAATGATGTGTCCAAGAAGGATGAACTCTCATATCAATAACATACACTTCGAATGATTCCCATAAATCAGGTGATTTATGAGTAATTATAAGACTGTCCTTATGTTTATTGCATGATCCTCTTCAAATGCTGAGTACACCAGGATACCATCAAGAAAGACCACTGCAACATGTCTAGGAAAAATTGGATGATCTAGTTCATGAGTATAATGAACAGTGTTGGGGAGTTCTTCATGCCAAATGACAACACTATATACTCGTAGTGGCCATAGCCACATCTGAAATCTACCTTTGGGATGTCCTCATCCCGTACCCAAATATGGTGATAGATTGACCCGAGTTATATCATCAAAAACAATCTCCCTCCCTTTAGATGATCGTAGAGGACATCAATCCCCAGTAGAGGATACATGTTCTTGATAATCACCAGATTAGGGCATTGGAAGACCACACATAAACATCTGATCTCATCTACCTTCTTCTAAAACAATATCAGGGCTTCTTATGGGAATCATTGTGCGTCATGTGTCCCTTCATGTACAAGTCATCCAATTGTACACTCAATTAAATAATCTCTTCATGAACCATCCAGAATGCTAGTGTGTATATCGGTGTTGTCCCAGGGTATAGGTTAATGAATAGGTCATCCTCTATATGAGGTGGTTTCCCTGGAACATCATTTGGAAATATGTCCCTATATACATCCACCACTGTAGGAAACTGAGGACTCAACTCATCCCCTACACCAAGGGTCATAATAGCCAATGGATGTGTCATATGTTTCACCCTCCTACGTGTGAGTCCATCCTACACTTATATGGTTTCCTTCACATAGATAAAGGAAAACATGGTCCCATATCCATGAAAAACCCACAGTGTGTGCCTACAAATGTCTATCTGAGAATGAACTGTGGATAACCCTCCCGTCCCTATAATGATGTTGTAAGGCCTCGACAATTCTACCAAGAGATCCCAACCAAAACACTCACCCCATGAGTAAGGGATGACTATCAGCACCAGTGTGTGATCATCAAATCTTCTCCTTTTGGAGTCTCTCACTGTGGGGATCGATCCAACGGTTCCACTATAAACCTTGTTTGTTGAATACGATTTTTGTGTGATTATATTTAATGGATACCATATCAATCCAAAATAAATCTAGGGGGGAAAAGACAATTCTCGTACCTATAATAATCCATGAATTCTTGGGATCATATGCCTACATCACCTGGAGCTGGCCTAGCCCCTCTCCACCAACTCCTTGAGATCATGCTGGAATACCTTGGTGTGGTAGTGGTGATGAATCGATCCTCGATAAACCTACATTTTATCATCTCGATCCTCTTCCACATCTTCAGCCTGGCAGAAAACCTGGTTTCTTGCCTCTACCAATACATCAGTGGCCCCTCAACCATCTCCTGGTCAATCATATTGATGGTCGGACAATATATTTCTAGATTCCCCTATCAGCCGCATGAGTAGTCCATTCTCACCTTCGGCTGAGTCTCTCTACCCTGGGATCATCACACTGCTAATCATGTATCCTGGGTTCATCCTTTAGACTATCTAGTCCACATGGGCCACTGCATGAGCTGTCAGGTACCCACTGTTGAAGTCTATCCTATATGTCGCCTAGTGGTAGCTCCCACTACCGGCGCCTGCTGCTCAAGAAATATCTCTACTAGTAGAGATCACTCTAATACCCCATCATGTGTAAGGATGAAAGGGATATCATTAAATCTCTGATCTCTATGTGTAGTCCAGGTTCAATGGTACGAGCCCAGAAGAATGGGTCCCAATCATATTAGTAGAGTAAAATGACTGATCCATGAATCTCACCAAGCACTCTACTACTGACTAGCTTCCTTACTGTTGGTGTAGTAGTTCGTATATATGCACCGAGCATAACATCAGTGGAATGAACTCTTATCTAAAATGGCTATTTAAGTATAGCTGGAATAGAGTGTACTCCTCATGTGTTTGATTCATCAAGCTCCACAATCTCTCTAATAAGCCATGAAGATGGCTCATGGTTAAAAAAACCATATGGTCGGGAGGAGTCCTCGCGAATAGGAAGACTCATTTCATCGCCTCTAACTAGTCTTTAGCTACCAGAGGATCCATCTCATCTTGGAACCTGGGAGTTCACTGCCTATAGATTTCATGCAATCCACTCATCCGGTGTGCATATTCTACTTGTAGCACATGTTGGAACTACTTCTCTCTAGGTGGTGTTATCACTTGTACACCACAGGGAGGTGCTATCTCTATCAATGGTCATTTCACTAACTCCTCATCACTCGGTGGGAAATTTTCATGGCCGAACGATGGAATCATGGCTTCTAGTCTGCATGGAGGCATCTTAAAACAAAACAAGTCGTACCAAGGTTAGTAATATTTACGTGGTGAGATGACTCTGACTCAATAAGAACATGATAACACACTCCATTCCTATATGATCCATGAACCAAAAAATTCCCATCAAACTGTTGTTTTTATGTTTGGAGTCAGAAATCATAATTCAGTGTCTTGTTGTGTGGATATGTCGGCCGCCACACCGACACTAGGTTCCCTAGCCGAAAATCTGAACTTGAAACAATTAACATTGCTACCCCTAAACCAGAGTAAAATCGACCACACATTGATACCACACTATAATGTCCTGTCCCACAAGACCCATTCTGTGACTACCCTAGACCTACCTCCAATAATCTAGGCCGACGACTAGTGCCGAGTAGGCATATCTCACATGTAGGATAAAGTTTTTCATAGTACCTATACACAAACTCCCATATCGATGAAAAAGATGAAACTTAAAACAATTATTAAACATGGATTCAAAGAACTATAGAACCACACTAATAGTATGGTACAAAACTGAATGAAAATGTGCTAGAATACATGCCCAACTGAGAAGTCAAATTACAGGCTACGGGATATCATATGTAGAAAAAACATTGTGATTGGTCGGTACATTAATCTATCTGAATGTCACTAAAGCATAACATGTCCGTCATGTTAGCCTAATGCACCCCTATCTCTAGTCTACCAAATACTTCATACAAGCTACAAATCATCTGTACAAGACATGAAATTTGTGGGGGAAGCCATTTCAGTGGTGAGTAAAACAATACTCAGTAGGGACCCCAAACCACAAAGATATCACTATGAAATATACCACAACTGAATCACCCTATGAATACAATAATGGAATAACATGAAGTATACCATAAATGAATCACTGAGAAGTATACCCATATTACTACCAAAGAGGTACACGAAGTGTATAATATAAGATGTATAATAAATAGGGCCATTATAGTCAGATCACTCATAGTATAGGTCTATGGTACATAAACAACATTTTTGTAAGAAACCACAGTACACTCAAGTAATTAAAAATGGAGTGTAGGTGACACACATAGTGTTAGTAAATCATAGAGTGTAGATAACGCATGGGATGTTTGTAGCACATGGAGTGTCTTCAAATACAAGAGGACTCATGCCCTGGTGGGAAAAGGGAGTACCGAATCGGTCTAGGTATGACACAAATCCTAATTATGACACACAGTCTATGTAAGACACATAGACTTGGTAAGACACAATGTCAAGGTAAGACACATAGTTTAGGTAAGACTCATAGTCTAGGCAAGACACACATTCTATATAATCTCATAGCTTTATGTTGTAGATAGTCGCATGATTCCATCCTTATAACAATCATTTAGGGAGAACAAACTCCTCAAGAGAAAATTGCATATGCCAACATCCATGGAAACCCACATAGAGTTTCTCAAAAGGACCTCTTTGTGGAATGGGTCCCAACGCAGTATACATATTGTCAACCGAACATCAGGATTGCAATATACGGTAATTTTAGTGAAAATGGGTTTGTTGGGTATAGGTCTGCGGACCCGACCCGGCTACTGCTGGCCCACTAAAGTAGGCTAGATTCCTCCAATTGGGATACGGTGGCTAACATATCACATTTTCAATACATGGACAGACGACGAGATGGATACACCAATCACATGAAGTCTATGGGAAATCTTTCCAGTTAGTCTGATACTTCAAGATATCACGTCCCCGGTCTCCTCCACTACATACCACCCTGTCCACGACCCCCATCGCTATCATTGGATGCTCCAATGTGGGATCCTCCATCACTGACCATTGATCTAGTGCTCTGTTGTCCGGTGGCCATGCCATTGTGCGCTGCTGCTATTTCCACCCCAACGCCTCCTCCTTCTGCTGGCTTTCAATGGTGTTGTGGTAATAATTTTTATGGAACCTAAAAGTGAACTATGATCCTTGGGACATGAACTCATTTTCAATGGGATTCAAACCATATTTTTATAGCTCTGAGGGTCCTGCCATGTTTGGGTCCTCCTTAAAATTTCATGGTGAAACCACAAGGGTCCGTTGATAATGAACGTATGGACGAGGGAAAGAATAGGCACATGAACACCACTTAGAATGACCCATGCCTTTGTTCACCATGCCTTTAGTGTGTTCTATTTAGCAAGATAATGATGAGAGAGAGAAGAATAACCCAGATCTAATTCACATTTAATCACAATGAATGAAAGGAGAATCACCATGATCTAATCACATTTTTAATCCTTTCATGATAAATCCCAACCCAAAAGAACGATTTCCCAATGGTTCAACATGTTTGTGGTATTTTACACATTAGTTGTGTGAAAGAAGAACAGAAAAAGGAAATGACATAGAAAAAACCCTAACCTAAAGGATTGTATCTACCGTAGATTAAGTGTTAACCATTGTCAGAGATCCATTAATGAATGATATGGATATGTCGTCTCATCATCATTCGTCGCTCGCCAATGATAGGATTTTCCAATGTGTTTTATTTCATCAGAGACTATAGGGAATTATCTAGGATAATCCCTGAACATGTATCCCTATAATTGTTTAAATTAAAGAAATGCATTTTATTTTATCTATTTTTCTGAGTTGCTGCATCACCACAATGTTTCTTTTATGAATGGAAACAAATGTCTCCTCACTACGTCATAGTATTGCTACGTCACCACGAAACATTAATGGAAATAATTAAATAATATTTTTTATGTTTATTTTTGTTGTACATTAAAACATCGGAGAAATATTTTCAACAGTCAACCCATGTCATTCGAGGTTAGGTCCTGGCTTCGAAAACCATTATACTCTTATCACAATAGTGCATTCAAATATCAAATTTGATCATCCTTTCAATGTTACTAAAACTAAGCTTACATTCTATTTTCAATAAACCTAAAAATAGAACTAGAATTTATTCTGAGCCCCCATGACCTCAAAATCACATGCCAACATAGCACATGGTCTCTAAGTTTTCCCATATAATTTAAAAACAAATTACAAGGAAAATTCATGACATTACAAGATAGTTCATTTCATGGACAATTTATCACTAGTTTAATTTACATATTTTTCTTTTATAACTGATATATTCGATGATTTCGTAAATATGGTATGAATTAATGGAAAAAAGGGAATGATTACAATTGACATTCATTATGAAAATTCATTCTAAACATTATATTTTTTTAATGATAAAACATTTGAATTATTGATATTAGAACATGTATAGATTATTTAGTGGTATCCTACATGGATTTATACTCACAAACTACATTTTCCATTAGGTTGTTGTAGACATTTTTTCCATAGACTCAGGGAAATAGATGTTAATCATATTACATTCCATGATATATTTTAATTTGTTTCCTTCATAGCAGGATGGTTTGGATGTGATGATTAGTCATATAGAGAATTTTTGGTTTGGTTTCCATAATTTTAGTATTTATCTTATTGTATTGGGTTTTATGGATCATTTTATATATATTTATTTGAATTATTAATATAGTTTAATGCCTTATTATGGTTATATTACAGTCTTATTTCCATTATCTATGGTTTAACGGACCATGTGATGGTTGGATTTGGTAGATGGTTTGGTTGACATTGGTTGGTTCATGGCTAGATAGAATGGGAACACATTTTTTTTGTAGAGAATTTATTACCCCTATCCAATCTAGAACTACCACAAGTTGATCAACATAATTTAATTCATCTAAAATAATATGATCAAATAAAATATATAAAATTCAATGTTACCTAATAAATTAAATATTTACTGATTATAAATGATTAAACATATGAATTTAATATGAAATTATATAGATATAAAACTTATCATTATGTAAAATTACCTATTTAATTTATATTAGATAATAAAAACAAATATATGTCATCTTATAAAATTGATCCGGTTGAATTGGAATAATTGTTGGATAATTCGTAGGATTTGTGTTATAAGGGATTCATATTCCCTATCTCAACTTTGGGGAGCCTATCTGATTTATTAATAATAATAGAAGGATCAATGTTATTTTAAATCAATTATATGGAAATAAATTACATTTTTATTATGAATTAATGTATATTACCATTCTATTATGATCTATTCGATGAACTTTAAGGGTCTCTATAATTATCAAACAATGATATTTTTTATTGTTACCATTAATTAAAAAAATATGAAAGGTGATACACCTTATAAAGCTTTTCATATGTTGTTTGGCCAATGTAATTTCATAATAATCCCATTTCAATTAATAATGTTCCCCACAGTGTTTATGGATTTGATAAATATATTACTAAGGTAAAGTATTATTAAATTTCCAAAGGTATATTTTCATGATATTTTGATATAATATTAAATATTTGAACCTGTATATCAATTATGCCATAGAACTTGAGAGATAATTTTTTAAATAAGAATATAATATGGTTAAATTACAACTTCAATATTTTTCACTTCATAGATGTGTTATATCTCAAGATAGATAATCCAATGACCATTCAAACCCTATGGGGTTGAATAATGGACAAAACCTACGATTACAACTAAAATGTATCATTTCATTCACATTGATGGTTATTGATATAGATTTTTTGAAAAATGTTTATAACTAGTAAACTATTTATCTATTTTAGAAGGTAATAGGGAATAGTTCATGTTTAAGAACATATAAAAATGATTACTAGATGTAAATAATTTTCTACACAATGGGTCACAAATAATACAACAATATGGAAAATAAAGATCCTTTGTATGAAATGTTGATCCAGATAATGGATTGGGTTTTTAAATATAAAAAATGATAATGATTTATATTGTATATTAATGAAATTATCGACCCATGAACAAAATTTTATAACACATGATCTAGAGTTTCTCAGAGTAAATTTTTTGATGAACATATAATGATGTCATCTTTATAGTGAAATATTAACTATATATATAGATTAAAATTGATTGAAGAATTTATTTTACATTAAATAATTCAATATTAGGAAAATAAGTTTGTTAAAAGAATTCAAGGACTGTGATTGTATGATAAATTTCCCCACTAGGAATTAAAACTTTTTTGAAGGTTCTTTGATTAAAAATATTTATAAATTTTGATGCCTGATGATGATGTACAATGATTCAATATTCATGATTTTAGAAAAATTGAACATGGAGTTTATTTAGTAAGGGGAAAGAGAAATAATTTAATAATTAATTACCAATCAATTTCTACAAATGAAGATAATTTTGTATCAAAAACATGACAGGGGTCCATAAAATAATATTATTGATATATAATATGGTATGTTGAAATAATTGATTTATGATAATAGAATTTAGATGTTCGAAATAGAATAAACATAACATCATGACCTATGTTGATGAATAAATATTATGATGAAACCTATATCTCAATCTATTTTATGAACCTATATAGAAATATGATCTATATGGATTTTGAAGATCACTTCTGGTGGAACAATATGATATGGGTTATTTTTTCTACTATTCAAGATATATTGTTTGCTTATTATAAAAAGCAATGAAAAAAAAATAAAATGGGTGTTATGAAACTCTATTCAATATCAATGTTGTTTAGGGAAAATTTTATAGTATACATTTACAATGGGATTATGACGTAATCTAGGATAAATAATGAATATATTTTCATATAATTTAAATGGATGATGATATACCCCTTTTGAGATAGAAATGGGTTTATATTAATGATGTAGTAATGATTCATGGAGCACCTAAATCAATTGAATCAGTTCCTGAACCTCATCTAACATAAATTTTTTGGAATTTTCTTTATATTTATTTGACAACTAAAATGGTAATTATCACGTAATTTCATCCTAAAACTAGGGAGTGTCCTAAAATTATTATCCAAACATTATAGGACATACTAGGGTTATTCTAAATCAACTTCCATAAAATATTATACTAGTACCTAATTTTATTATATTTTTATTACAAAAAAATCATCCACTTTAGTAAAAAAATATAACAAATAAATCTATGTTAAGAGAATACATGATACTATAACATACTGATATAAATTTAGGGAAGAAAATCTTGTAATGGTAGAACTAGTTGAAGAGCTGCCATTAAAATTTCAATATATCCAAAAATATATCAAGAGTGATATAAGAATATTCAAATTCAATACCAATAATAAATGAAATAAATTTGAATATCAATTAGTGTTCTATTAATTCTCAATGTAAAAAAATTTAATTGATTTATGTGGTATGATAATATTTAAAATATTTTCCCATGGTATATTTTCCATTTCAAATTTTTAGAAATAATTTGTTTGGAATGATAAAATTTTAAAAATCAACCTAATATATCCAAATTATATGATAAAATTCATTCCACATTGTAAACTATATTTATACAATAACATGTTCAATCAATCACCATTAGAAACATCAGGACAGATTTATTTATTTCATAAGATAAATATCATTTCAATATCATTATTACTATAAAATTAGTTCATTGGAATTATGAAAACATGTTGATGAAAATAAATTGTAAGAATAACATGATAGATGAAGTGATATTCATTCCTAAGTATTAAATGTGAAAAATTGACATTACTATTAATGTATTGATGTAAAATATAAAAAATTTTAGGATGAAATTATATAAGGGGATACAATGTAAGACACTATATATAATGATTATGAATAAAAAATTTAATACAATGCTTATCATATGTCCTAAGAAAATTAATTTCATCATATTACTTTAACAATGCATTATAATTCTGATAACTAGTTCTCTATATGATATTAGAAAATATGGTATCACAAGAATTTTAAACAATGGCAATAACACAATATAATAAATAGTAAATATAAATGATACATTTCTGTAATAATGAAAACTATAAAAAATTAAAATTTTATGATAGAGGATTTTATGAACCTTGTGGGTAATAACTATTATGGAGTCATCTATTAATAATGAGAAGAAAAAGTAAATATCTTGTATTGTTAGTGTGAAAATATATGTACTGATAATTAATAATGAATGATTTTCCAAAAAAAATTATGTTAAAACAATGGAATATAGTAAGAGTTCTTTTATACTTCTATAATTTAAATTTATAATATATTTGTAGTCTTGATCTTAAATATATATGTTGGAGTATAATTTTTTTTGGAAGCTATGAATTGGATACAATATTTTTTTTGTAATGATTGCATTACTAAAATGTGAATAGAGTTATTTTAGAAAGTATCTCATCTGGTGACTCATGTAAAAAACATAAGATGTAATCTTCGATCAGTTTTGTGCTCTATGAAGTAACCATTCACTACATGTTCATATAGAAGAATGAGAAAATTCATAATTGGTTCGAAGATAATAAAAAGTATTATTGAAATATAAACTACAATTGGATGATGTTAGATGAGTGGAAGATATGTATGGATGTTACAATGTCTAGAAGAGGATGTTCAGAATCATAGATTCTATGGAGTCCAATTGATAGAAAATTTTATGTGGAAACAAATTAAAATGTTAAAAATTTAATACATGTGATGTTATATTTATCATTTAAAGTCATCAACATTGTGAATATTTTTATAATAGTTTTTGAATCATATTGAGTAATAGGGATTAGATGTTTTTGTGATAAAATTATGAATTATTTTCATGAATTTGAAAAATTCATGGTATGTGTAATGTATTTCAGCAAATGGATCATACATTAAATTGTAATCTATAAATATCATTAATGTAAAAAAAATAAAACCTGATAAATTAGGTTAATTAGCAATAAAAATTTGGAAATGGAAAAAACCAATCAATAATAAATAATAATAATATTTCTTTATTAAAATGATATCATTGAGTGAAAATAAAGAAAATTGAAAAGCCTTATTCAATACAATAGATTCACTTTCTCATATTTACGAGTCACAATGGGTAATATTTTGAGTAGGTGATATGAAAGAAGATGTAAAATTAGTGGGTAAATAATAAAAACGATATATAAAAATAAATACACTAATATATGTTAATCATATATGAAAAATGAACTAATTTTTTTATAGATGTTGGGGGATGTCTTTAGAGGATCATGTACTAATAATATTTTTTAAAGAATAATATTTGATGATTTATAAGTCAATAAAGTAGATAACATTTATTGATGCAATTTCATATATGTCAATGTAATGAATTTGCAATGGGTTTATGTAGATTTATTTGGAGAAAATTTAATTGGACCAAACAAATGTAGTTAAATGGAAGATGAAGAGGAATTTTATGTTTAAAATAAAGTTAATTCAGTTATCTATAGAATTCATTTCTAGATGAAAATATTTCTAAGCCAAAAATATCCAAAACAACATGAATTTTATGTCCACACATATATATGCTCCAAAAGAATAAATTTTCATGTCACGACCCATCCCAGTGGGGCCCGCACAGTGGATCCCCTAGCCCGCCTCCAATAGGCCAGGGGCTAGTGACTAGCACTGAGTAGGAATATCACTAATATGGGAGGCATTGCCTAAGAAACTGTACACACACACACATCTCCAAGTCCACAAATGCTGAAATGTAAACCAATAAGGAACAAAATGCATGCATACAACTAAATCCCTACCAATAGAGTACGACGAATGGTAGAGTACGATAAAAGTAAATTGGGACAGAATAGAAGCCCACCAAAAACAGGAGTCTGAAAACTGCAAATTCCAACCTGTAAGTACAAAAGATACTAGGACTTTTGCTCATAGCCATTGGAACACCTCAGCCTGTAGGGAACTTAGAAAGCTCAGTCCTGTCCTGGTCCGCCCTAGAATCTATCAAAAGGTTGCTCATCTGCACAAGACACCAGATGTGCGGGCAAAGACCGTGCAGGGGTGAGTATAACAAAACTCAGTAGAGGACCCCAAAAACCACAAAGTAGTATACAAAGTAAAGGTATAGTCAGCTATGCACAGTATATGTCTACAAAACATATAGAACAAACCAGATATACTTCAAACCCAGACCGTAGTCTAGATACAAGTCACACGACCACATACCCCAGTTAGGGATTCTGTTCAAAAATTCTGTGATGCACTCGTTCTGGGAGAAAACACAACACGAGTTTTATAGCTCAGATGACGTTTGTCCGATAGGTGTTGTTCATCAGGAACTGTCATGAGAAGTAGCCACACTCATTATGGGAGACACACTATTTAGTGGAATGGTTACGGTAGATAGAAGCACTCATTTTGGGAGACACACTCCTAAGTGGGAATGATCTCAACACACAGACGAGGATCACTTCCAGGGCCATGGAGGATACCGCGAGTCATCCAAGATTCACCTACTAGGTAGAGGATCAACGCCCGGTAGAGTTGGTAACGTCGATGCCTGACTCTACCTAGGGTAAGGAATGGATAGGGGATCTCGATTTGGGCCTATCGGATGGATGCCTGACTCTATCACAAAAAGATCGACCGAAGGGATCATACTCCTGAAAAAGGAAATGATACCTGACCTTTAGGGAACGAGAAGAAGGGGTACTAACCCAAATGAAAAATGTTCAAGATGTGGTGAACAAGAGGACCATGCCATTTTCCAAAAAGTACACGGCGTGTAGAAAGGATACACGCTGTGTTGTCTGACCCTGGGTACTGCCCGTGTACAACGGCCCATGTGAAAGTCTGGTCGTACAGGAAAAACTATGTACACGGTGTGTTGTACAGTGTACACGCCCTGTCTGGGTAACTACGGTTGGCTCCGTGTCTTCTGGCCATGTGCCCATACAGGGTAATCAACCCATGTAATCTACAAATGGGGTAACATACGTTACTGTCCTCTCCTGGCCATGTGATGGAGTACAAGGTCGTGTACTCCATCCCGTGTCCGCGTATCCGTGAGATACACACCGAGCTCCACATAGCTGCGTCTGTCGCGATGTACACGCTGTGCTACCTGAAGCTGTGTAGCTCATCCCGTGTCTGTGTATTCCCCAAATACACGCCAAGCTTTGTGGAAAGTCCAACACGCCGTGTGACCAAGGTCACAAGATGTGTGATTTCTCTCTATCCCCTGAAACCCTAGCCACCACCAGTACTACACGGCGTGTTCTTCGGAAGTACACGCAGTGTATTCTGGAAATATCCAGAATCATCACTCTTCACCGGCGCACCTCCTGTGCTGCTCTGATCGTTGATCCAACCCTCCAATCACCACGAAACCTTCCGGTTTTGGTCGCCCCGAGGCCACGAAGACGCTTCCCGTGTTTTCAGACATCCAATCGGCTCCGAAAACACGTCTTGATCTTCCTGCATGAAGAACGCTCGATGAACGCCCTTTTCTGACCCGGTCCGATTCGTCGTCCGCCATCGCCATCGCAACATTACATGGTCGTTGGGGTGTCAAACCTTTGATTATGGATCTTTGCATCATGGAACGGATGTGCAACGATCTGTTGTTCGTCTCCCCACGATGAACGCGAAGAACTCGTGAGAAATGAAGGGGGAAGAAATCAAATAAACAAATTGAGGAACGAACCTCCGCCATCGTTAGTTACGACGCTGATCTGATCTCGTTAATAGTCTTAAACGGGACATGATCAAACAATAAAACAAAATAAATCAATCTTCCCCAAAATCATCCCAATGAAATCCCTCCCACAAGAACGCACAAATATGAGGATCAACTTGTTCTTGGTTGATCCGCGTTCATGGTTTAAACTCAAAAACGGGGAAAGGTAATTCAAATAACAAAACCCTACCTTTCGAAATGATCTATCATTGACGAAGGTTCTGTGCTGCCACTTTCGTGGAGATCCTTCAACGTCGTTGGAGTAGCAATTCTCAACATCGATCTGTCGTCGTTCACCAACGCGTCCTCCTCCGCCGAAGCTCCAAGAGAAATTTCTCTCTCTCTCTCTCTCTCTAAACTCATAGGGTTATGAGGCTAACCCTGAAAATTTTCCGTAAGGATGCATTTATAGGGGAGGATTAGGTCGTGCTCAAAAAAAGGAAGCTTTTTGAAAAATAATAAAATAAACCACTAAATTTATTGTATTCCTTCTAAAGTGCTTCTCTTTTTAAAACGTCCTAAATTAAACTTTGTAATCGACCTGCGCCGATCAAGGTTAGAGTCGTTCTTATAAAAATACATCATCCCGGACGCAACGGTGCACTCAGATTTTTAATTCAGGCATCTGTTTGGAAACTGGCACAACCGCGCGCGAGCACCGACTCACTTAACATAAAAAGTTCAAACCTCCATTCCGGGCTCACTGGTCCTCAGAATGTTGTGTCGTCTTCGCGCCCAGTCTCTTAATAATTCAATATAATATTTAAAAATAATAAATAGAAAATCCGAGACATTACATTATCCCAACATTGGGGATTTACGTCCCTGAAAATCCAAAAACAATGGATACTCAAAAAGATGAGGGTACTAGGCACGGATCTGGGCCTCCCTCTCCCACATGCTCTCCGGAAGATTCACATGCTTCCACCAGACGCGCACCAAGGTAATTGATCACCCACGAAGGATCCTCTACTGCCGATCCTCGATCTCCACTGGGTACTCAGAAAAGGTCACACCATCGTCGATGTCCAGGTCGCCCTAGTTGATGACGTGTGATGGGCCATGCACATACCTCCTCAGCTGCGACACGTGGAAGACATAATGTATCCAATGAAACTGCGGTGGTAGAGCTAGGTGGTACGTCACCTTGCCAACTCTTCACATAATCTGAAAAGGTCTGATGAACCTCTGAGATAGCTTGCCGCCTCGGCCAAATCTCTGCAACCCTCATTGAGGTGAGACCCGAAGAAAGACATGGTCTCCCTCTTCGAACTCCAGAGGCCTCCGTCGCCTATCATCATAATACTTCTACCAGCTATGTGTTGTCTTCATCCACTCTCAGATGATCTATGCCTTCTCTGTTGTAGCTCACACTAACTCTAGACCAATGAGTGCTGACTCTCCGGGATTGATCCAGCAAAGCGGTGACCGACAGAGTCTCCTATACAAGGCCTCAAACAGTGCCATACCGATGGTTGAGTCATAGCTGTTGTTGTACACAAACTCGACCAGTGGTAGGTGTTCCTCCCAACTGCGACCAAATTCAAAGATACAAGATCGCAAAACATCCTCCTAAACCTGGATGGTCATGTCCGTATGATCATCCGTCTGGGGATGAAACACTACTCTCAAGCGTAGCTGAGTCCCAAAATCCTCATGCTATCCCTTCCACAACCGGGATGTGAAGCTGGCGTCTCGGCTTGAGACTATAGTCGAGGGGATTCCATGATGCCGAACTATCTCTTTCACATAGAGGCATTCCATTCTCTCTACAAAACACTGCTCCCTGATATCTAGGAAGTGGGCTGACTTGGTGAGTTGGACAAAGATCACCCAGATGGAATCATGCCCCTTGGACATCTGTGGTAAGCCTGTCACGAAGTCCATCAATATTCCATCCCACTTCCACTCTGGAACTTCCAAGGGTGAGCTAATCCCAATGGAACCTGGTGCTCAGCCTTCACCTGCTGGCATGTGAGGCATCGAGAAACGAACTTTGCTACTGCCTTCTTCATGCCTGACCACCCGAACTGTAGTTGGAGATCCTGGTACATCTTTTCCACTCTAGGATATACCTCCAAAGGGGATGTATGAAACTCCCTCAGGATCTCCTCCAACAATATCACTGGTACAACAGTGCATCCTCATAAAAGAAGCAAGTGCTCCCCACCTTTGTAAATATCCATCAGGTGCATGTCTCGTGGATAACTGAGCACGTAAAGGTACATAGTTGACATCCCCAAGCTGTGCCAACCTAACTCACTGTAAGAGTAGAGGGGTGAAAAGAATCGACTGTAGGTAAGTTGTATCCTCTCCATCCACGAAGGATAACTGCAACGCGGATAACTGTTGTGTCGCCCTACTCAATAGATGTGAGCTCGACCTTCTGCTAAGAGAATATTCCACCATGTTCCCCTTCACAGGAGTATTGATGATCTCGAAATCATAGTCCTATTAGAACTCTAGTCAATGCCTCTACCTTAGATTCATATCCTTCTGTGAGAAGATGTACTTGAGGCTCTTGTTTCCAGAGTAGACAATAATCTGCTCGCCCATAAGGTAGTGTCGCCACATCTTCAATGTGAAGACTACTGCTACCAACTCGAGATCATGGGTCGCATAGTTCTTCTCATGTGGCCTAAGCTGGCGTGAACCATAAGCAATCACTACATGCCGCTGCATCAGGACATAGCCGAGCCCGGTCCTTGATGCGTCGTTGAAAACTACGTACTTGACACCCTCCGATAGCAATCTCAAGGATGGGGCGCTCGTCATACTATACCTCCACCGCTCGAAAGCCTACTGGAAGTCCTCTGTCCATACAAAGGGTTGACCATTCATGGTCAAGGCCTTCATCGGTGTTGATATCCGGGAGAAATCAGGAATGAATCTCCGGTAATATCCTGTCATCCCAAGGATGCTCCACAACTCAGTCATTCTTTGAGGTGGCTCCCATGCTAACACAACCTCCACCTTGGCTGGGTCCACAGCTACTCCATCTGCAGAGATGACATGTCCTACAAAGTGGACCTCCTGAATCCAGATCTAGCACATTGAGAGCTTCCCATAAATCTTGTGCTCCCGAAGTATGTCCAGAACCATCCGCAGGTGTCTCGCATGCTCCTCCTCTGATGCCGAGTACACAAGAATGTCTTCGATGAAGACCACCACGAAACAGTCCAAGTATGGCTGGAAGATCCGGTTCATTAGTCCCATGAAAACTGTGGGCACATTCGTCATGTCAAAAGGAATCAACAAGTACTCATATTGATCGTAGCAGCATCAGAAAGTCGTATTCAGTATATCCTCATCTCGTACTCGTAGCTGGTGATAGCCTGATTGAAGGTCAAATGTCGAGAACCATTGTGCCCCTCTTAGCTGATCGAAGAGGTCATTGATTCATGGAATTGGATACTTTATCTTCACTATCACCTGGTTCAGGTGCCGGTAATCCACGCACAGCCTCAGACACCCATTGGTCTTTTTGGTAAACAAGACCGGGCCCACCCAAGGTGAGACACTGGGTCTTACGAACCCCTTGCTCTGCAAATCCTCCAACTGCACCCTCATCCAATGAAGCTCTGCAGGAGACATCCGGTATGCCAATGAAGAAATCGGTGTTGTCCCGGGGTAATGGTCGATGTTGAAATCAATTTCCCAGCTGGGAGGAAATCCTGGAACATCTTCGGGAAAGACGTCCTCATACTCCACCCCCACTACTAGAAACTGAGATCTCACAACATCTACTTCTCCGAGGGTAAGGCTAGAGAACTCATGAGTGATCGACTGCACCCTCCCATGCATGAGCCCATTTTTTTCTACCTTGGTTTCCTTTTCTTCGACAAAGGAGAACCTCATTCCATCACGGTGGACACACCGCACCCTTCGCCTATAACAGTCAATCTGGGCATGGACCAAAGATAACCAATCCATACCAAGAATGACGTTGTAAGGCCTCGACGCTACCACCATGAGATTCCAACCAAAACTATTGACTCCAAGGGTAAGATCACACTGTCTGCAAAGGTGTGTGATCGTCGAGTCTACTCTTGTAGGTGTCTCCAAGCATAAGGATTGAGTCAACGGTTTTACCGGAATCTCGAGGTTTCGTACAAGACATGTGGCTATAAGGGAATGACTGGCACCTGTGTCTATGAGTATGGTAGCTAAGGTAGAAAAGACACAGATCATACCTTGAATCATCCCTGGATTCCCTGGGTCATATGCCTCGACCACATGCAGTTGTCCCCGTCCCTGTCTCCCAGCTCCATGAGGCTGGTGCAGACCTCCTGGTAGTGGAGGTGGAAGTATGTTGAAGCATATATCACCAGTTTTAGCTCTCCCTACTCCTCTGCCATGTCCACCGTCAGCCGAATCTGCCTTTTCCGCTCTCTGCCTCTACCTTGGTGGTCCATCCACTGCTTCCCTGTCAGCAGATCGACGGGTCGGGAAATCTCTAGCGAGATGTCCCCTACCGTCGCATGCATAATATCGCTTCTCCCTAGGCTGAATGTATCTTGCCTGAGAGCCATGGACTATTGATCCCCTATCCTGGGACCTCCTATGACGTTTCCCACATCCATATACCTATGCCTGACATCAGCTCCCTACCGCCGGGGTCTGCGCACCTGTCTGCCTACTGCTGACTACCATCTGCTGCCTCTGCTCTACCAAAAACTCTCGATCCCCAAGTCCCACTCGAGCACTCTAGCATATGTCGATATGCATAGGGGCACAACAACAGCTCAGATGTATTTCTGTAGTCCGAGCTCAAAGGTCCGAGCTCTGATGTACTGATCCCTAACCATATCCATCGCATACCTGGCGAGGTTGGTGAACCTCGAAGAATAGACAGACATTGTCATACCACCTTGCTGGAGCTGGAGAAGCTCTTAGATGAATACAGCTCTCAGCCTAACCGAAGATAACTCCTCCCTGATGTGTCACTCAAAATTCTTCCACAAAAGAGTCTCCTTGTCGTGATTCTGCATGGTCACACTCAACCATCGTCCCACCGAACCATGAAGAAGGCTCACTCCTAGGACCACCATCTGGTCTGAGGGTGTCCTCACTTGACGGGAAACTCGGGTCACCGCCTCAAGCCAGTCCTCAGCCGCCTGAGGGTCGGGCTCACCTTGGAACCTGAGGGGTCTCTGTCTCTGAAACTCATGGAGTGCGGTGAGCCTGTGCTCCTCACCGGTCGGTACCGCAAATACCATTGCCTCGTCCACTGGTGGTGGTATAGCAGGTGCACCACCTGGTTGCAACGCCTGGGGAGCTGGTCCCTGTATCGAATCCTCGTCACTAAGGGGGTCATCCTGGTGATCGTGCTACTGAATCCTAGCGGGTATGCATCATGGAGGCATACTGTGAGGAAAAAATATGTATTATGGTCAAAGAGTATATCTGGATAGCTGACACAAATGACATGGAAACCACAAACCATTCCTATATGATGCATGTACCTTTTATTTCCCCGCAACTAGTGTTTTAGTGTACCGAGTCGAAAAGTAGGTTATCAGTGTCCTAGTGTATGGATAAGTTGACTGCCACACCAACACTGGAGTCTCTGGCTTGAAAGTCGAACCCGAAACACTCAAAACTATTGCCCAAAACCAACCTCATAGACTCTTGGTCCTAAGGTAGAACCGACAAACTCTGATACCACTCTGTCACAAATCGTCCCAGTGGGGCATGCGCCGTGACTCCCTAAGCCCGCCTCCAATAGGCCAGGGGCTGGTGACTAGCACCTAGTAGGCATATCACTAGTATGTGAGGAATTTCCTAAGAACCTGTACACACACACATCTCCAAGTCCAGAAATGGTGAAATGTAAAACACTAATGAACAAAATACATGCATACAACTAAATCCCAACCAACAGAGTACGACGAAAGGTAGAGTAATGTAAAATTAAATTGGGCCAGAATACAAGCCCACAGAATACAAGAGTCTGAAAACTGAAAAGTCCAACCTGTAAGAACAAATGATACTGGGACTGCTGCTTGTAGTCGTAGGAACACCTCGGCCTGTAGGGAACTCAGAAAGCTCGGTCATGTCCTGGTCCACCGTCGACTCTGTCAAACGGTTGCTCATCTGCACAAGACACCAGACGTGCGAGAAAAACCCGTGCAGGGGTGAGTATGACAATACTCAGTAGAGGACCCTGAAAATCGCAAAGCAGTACACAATGTAAAGGTATAGTCATCTATGCACAGTATATGTCAATAGAACATATAGAACAAACCAAATATACTCCAAACCTAGACCGTAGTCTAGAGACAAGTCACACGACCACATACCCCCGTTAGGGATTCCGTTCTAAGATTCCGGGGTGCACTCATTCTGAGAGAACACACTCCTAGAGTCTTATATCACAGATGACATCCGTCTGAGAAGTTCTGTTCATCAGAAACCATCACGAGAAGTAGACACACTCATTACAGGAGACACACTCTTGAGTGGAAAGTTTACGGTAGATAGAATCACTCATTATAGGATACACACTCCTGAGTGGGAAAGATCTCGATACACAGATGGGGATCACTGTCAGGGCCATGGCGGATACCGCGACTCATCCGGGATTCACCTGCTAGGTAGAGGATCAATGCCCGGTAGAGTTGGTCACGTCAATGCCTGGGTCTACATAGGGTCTGGAATGGATAGAGGATCGCAATTCGGGCCTCTTGGATGGATGCCTGACTCTATCACAAAAAGTTCTGCTGATGGGATCATACTCCTGAAAAAGGAAACAATACCTGACCTTCAAGGAATGAGAATAAGGGGAACTAATCCAAATGAAATATATTCAAGATGCGGTGAAGAAGAGGACCAAGACGTTTTCCAAAAAGCACCCAGTGTGTAGAAAGGATACACGCTATGTTGTCTGACCTCAGGTACTGCACATGTAAAATGGTCTGTGTCAAAGGTTGGTCATGCAGGAAAAACTAAGTACATGACGTGTAGTACGGTGTACACGATGTGTCTGGGTAACTGGGGTTGGCTTAGTGTACTCTGGCCATGTGCCCGTACACAGTCATCAACTCGTGTAATCTGCACATGGGGTGACCCGTGTTAATGGCCTCGCCTGACTGTGTGATGGAGTACACGGTCATGTACTCTATCCCATGTCCGCGTATCAATGAGATACACACCAAGCTCCACCTAAACGCATCTGTCGTGATGTACACACCGTGCCGACTGAAGCCGTGTAGCTCATCCCGTGTCCGTGTATTCCCCAAATACATGCCGAGCTTCGGGAAAATTCCAACACACCATGTGACCAAGGAAACACGCTGTGTGATTTCTCTATGGCCCCCGAAACTGTAGCTTCCACCAGTACATCACGACATTTTCTTCGGAAGTACAAGCTGTGTATTCTGGAAATTTCCAGAATCGGTGCTCTTCGCTGGTGCGCCTCCCGTGCTACTCCGATAATTGATCCAGCTGTCTGATCTCCACGAATCCTTCAGGTTTTGGTCACCTTGACACCATGAATCCGCTTTCGGTGTTTTCGAACCTCTGATCGGCTCTGAAAACTTGTCTTGATCTTCCCGCACTAAGAACGCTCGAAGAACGCCCTTTAACGAAATGATCTTATTCATCGTCCTCCATCGACGTCGCACCTCTAAAAGGTCATTGCAGTGTCTAACATTTAATTTGGGATCGTTGCGTCGTGGAATGGATGCGCAACGATCCATTGTTCGTCGCCCTGTGAAGAACGCGAAGAAATCGCGAGAAAAAAAGGGGAAGAAATCCAATAAACAATTTGAGGTACAAACCTCCTCCTTCGTTCGTTACGGCGTTGATCTGATCCCATTAATAGGCTTAAACGAGATAGGATCAAACAATAAAACAATATAGATCAATATTCCCTGAAATAATTCAAAAGAAATCCCTCCCGCAAGAACGCATGAATCTGCAGATCAACTTGTTCGTGGTTGATCCGCGTTCATGCTTTAAAATAAAAAACACCTAAAAGGAATTGAAATAACAAACCCCTACCTTTTGAAAGGATCGATAGTTGATGAAGGCTCTATGCTTCCATTGTCTTCGAGATCCTTCAATGTTGTTTGCATAGCGATTCTCAACTTCGATCCGTCATTTTTGCCAACGCGTCCTCCTCCGCCCAGGCTCCAAGAGAAATTCCCCTCTCTCTATCTCGCAAATCACAGTGTTATGAGGCTAACCCCATGAATTTTTCATAAGGATTCATTTATAGGGTAGGATTAGGTCATGCTCAAAAAAGGAAACGTTTTTATAAATAATAAAATAAACCACTAAATTTATTTTATTCCTTCTAAAGTGCTTCCATTTTTAAAATGTCCAAAATTAATCTTTGCAGCTAACCAGTGATGGTTGAGGTTACAGTCGTTCGTAGGAAAATTTGTCATCCCGGACGCAACTGTGTGCTTAGATTTTTAATCTGGTCATCCATTTGGAAACCTCCACAACCGCGTGCGAGCGCCAACTCACATAACTTAAAAAGCTCAAACCACCATTTCGGGCTCACTAAACCTCAGAATGATGTGTCGTCTTTGTGCCCAGTCTCGTAATAATTCCATATAATATTTAAAAATAATAAACAAAGAATCCGAGACATTACAATTCAGCTGTTTAGTTGATAAAAAGTTATGATGATTGGAACCTAAGACAATTAGCATCTATGAAGATATGAATCCAAATAAGAATGTTCAAATACAAATGATATAGTTTGAATGATGTGTTGGAACATAGAAAGGGAATACTAAAAGTTAAAAAGTTATTCTATATTATGAAATAATAGCAAAAGGAATCATGATAATATTTATAAGTCAAGACGATCTTTAAATAAAGGAATTTTATGTTATGACATCTTGAAGAATAAAAAAGACCATGGTCAATATATTTTAATTATAAATACTTATAATGATTGAAAGAATACACATTAAAAATCCTTGAGTATCATAATCCAAATAAAAATGTGGAAATCAAAATGATATATTTTGAATTATTTATTGGATCTTGGATGAAATTTTTTCATATTTGACTTATCTTTTTTTCTATGTAAGTTAATGAACCAAAATATGACAAAATATTTCACATAAAATTTATTTGAAGCCAAATTAATGATTCTCAACAAGATATTGATATATTAAAATTATCAAATATGATCAATTTATTATATAATACATTTTTATATTCGTTAATGACGATCAAATCCATGTTTTTAGATGTAATTAAAAGTGAAAACATTAATATTTTAGAAGGAATTAAATTTTTATTATTGATATTTGTAAATGGAAAAATATAAGTATTCTAGAGATCGTGTTACCCATAATTATTGGAGTAATAATGGATATATAAATGGTATCTTCATTTGTAGATCAAGGTTGTTGAATCTAGAGAGAATTTTTAATGACCAAAAAATCAGTCAATGGAATTTTTCTTATTATAGTTATTTCATGTAATATAAATAAATTAAAATGACATAGATAATACTATACAAATTGTATTAATGATGAATGAATGAAATAAGAGGTATTTCTAGAAGATAGGGAAGGTATACCAATAGATTAAGAACATGACCTTTGGAATAGTAATATAACCATTAGGAAAAGTTATATGAAAAAAATAATAGTATCTTCACCTATTAAAAAATATATAAAATTTTGGAATCTTATAAATGAAAATAATATGTATTTATATCTTTATATAATTAAATAAATTATATAAAAAAAATTAATTGTCTGAATTTTTTTAGTCATAAATTTTTATTTACAATTTTATAATTAAAATAATTATAAAAAAATTATTGACATAAAATAGATTAATAAATTAATAATTTCTTTCTTATGATTATAAGATAATTTAATGAAAAAATAATTATTTTTTCAATTTTTTATAAAATCATATAGAATTTTAATATTTTTATTTTTATAAAAAATGGGGATTATATTTACAAATTAAAATTATAATAAATATAAAATAATTTACATAAAATTGAGTTCATTTTTGAATTATACACATATATAGATTTTTAGGGTGAACATTAAATTTTTTTAAATAGTCTTTTTTTATGAATTGTAAAATAATGTTAGTTATAATATTTAAAAAACATGAATTATTGATTCATAGATGATGTATGAATTGTTTAATCTAACAAAATAAAACTCCGCATAATTTTTGTAATATAATTTTTTTTATAAATTCTCTAATTGTTCACAGTCTTGAGCCAAATTTATAAACCAATGAATAAAATTTTCAAAAAACACCCCTCCTATCCAATATAAATACCACCACTCACTTCTTCCTATCTTCACAACTTCCATGATTTGAACCTCCCTTGACTTCTTCCCAATCATCTTCCCAATACTCTGACACTTGTACAAGATACAATTGTATCAATAAAATACAAAAAACTATCACTTTAAGGAGTTTCTCAAGGATGAGGTTTCAAGAGGTAAAAATAATATTTCTTTTCATTTATTTTCTTTCCAATTTCATTCCATTCTCTTATACTTCCTTAAACTCCACTGAACAAGGTTAAATTATAATTTTAGTACCATTTATACTATATAATTTTTTTATGTAAATACAAGTTCCACCATCACACATCTTCTCCATATCAAATTATTTTACTGGTGAAAATATCTTTTCGGAGATTCCAATTTATCGCCTTCATGGATGATGTGTTTTCATTTTTCAATTACACCTTCAAGCATTGTAATAAAACAATTTATATTGTTAAAAATTATTATAATATATTTATCACATCTTTTAAATTGTTCTGGAAGTATTATATATATATATATATTTTATTAATGAAACAAAACTAGTTTGTGTTGATCGATAAACCACTAAAATAATCTAAATGATTATCAGTAACCTCTTATCTAATGATTTTTCCTCACCTTAAATAATGATATAATATATATTACCATTTAATAATCATGAATTTCATTAATAATATATAATTATTATTTTTTACAACCATTTACGATTTACATAATCTTCAATATATAGTTAAAGTTAAACAAATCAAGAAAAACAAATAAAAGAACACTCCCAAGTGATAAAATTTTATCTTATAACACATATAAAATGCAATAAGAAAAATGAATAATATATGGTAGATGATATCATATAAGATAAATTGAAATTAATTTTTATATTTATCAATGTGTTTTAAAATCAATGAAAAAATACTCTAATAAAATCATCAAGGAATTTTTAAGAGAAATATCCTTTCACATTGCAAGAACATTTATTTAGTAAATAAAATTGAATTTTTCATAATTGTTTATATAAAAAAAATGGGAAATGTATAATTTTTCATGAAAAATTTCCGAATTTAAAAAAATATGGTTGCCTTAAAAAATATTATGCATGGTTCTTGAAAATGGAATTGAAATTATCAAGTTTCGTTAAATCAGGCATGCTTATCTAGATAAATTAAGGAGGGAACCTTATAAAATAGGTATTCTACCATATAATATTATATATATATATATATGATTATGGAACATGTACATATAATTTACATGATGTATTTTTAATAATTAAATTTGGGTAAAAAGAGAGATAGAATAACCTTAATGAAAAATTGATGTTTGTGAAGAAACCCTTGCCTTATGTATGATGGTGTTCTTCACATACTCATAAGGTCGAGTATAATGAAATTATATTCATTATTAATATCATTTATAACCAATTCAAAAATTATTTGATTTATTATAGTGTTATTAGGATCAATTATATCCTTTTTATGAGTTATAAAATTAAATATCATCATTCGAGAGTGTTCTTTTTGTTGGTTTTCGCAATTAGATTACTTTTATACACATATTGATGATTATATGTCATGAAAATAATCATAGAGAATTTAAATTGTATTTTATTGATGATATTACTTAATATTAAATTATTATTTTAGTCATAGTATTATTAGGGTGAAGATGAATCATAAGGCAAGTCGTTACTGATAATCATTAATATTATTTTGGATGTTTTTAGATCTTCACATTGTAACTTCCCGGTTCTGGAAGCCACCTAGAGGCACCCCGTAACTGGTCGGTCACATGACCTCAACTGCGTTTCCCCAAATTCTAGAAGTTTCCAACTAGCAGTAAGGGCCTTGGTGAGTCGGTGGGGAAACTATGCCCTCATTCGGTAATGTATACAGCGGAAAAACGACCAAACACAATAGAAGAATAAATAAACAACATACAACAACTGAACTGAATAGCAGAAGCACTGTATAAAATAATAATGATGGAACATGGTACATATGTCTATGGAAAGCAGTAAACAAACCAACTTGTTGAAATACAACTGAAACATAGTGCAAAAGAAAAAATAATGTAAACTCCTCAGCATCGCTAGCCGTAGCTTGGTCCCATACTCTCCAACTCCACTGCCAGTCAGGTACCTGATGTAGAAGGGTGTTTGCCCTTCTCTATACCTGCAATAAATAGTCTGTTTGGGCCCAAAATCATGACCCAAATAGGGTGTGAGACAAAGTCCCAGTTGGAAACCACACAATGATCTATGCCTAACAGTTAGTGATACATGGCAGTAATAAAACCAAAAGCAGTAAACAGAAAAACACAAGCAGCTACAATCCACAGTTCTACATATAAAGTATACAAGGAATAGCCACTAAAGCAAGCAGAACAAAAAGGTAACCTCTGGGTAGTTCTCACAGCCTAATCCCTATGGTTCAGCCTACAAGTACTAGCTACCCTATGGGAAGCACACATAGTCTCACCCCTCTATTTCAGTTAAAGAATAGACTCTCTGGGGAAGCACTCACCATCAATTCCCCATATAGTATCGTATAAGGCTAAAGGCTCTCTGGGGAAGAAGTCAACATCAATTCCCCATGTGGCCCGCGTTGGGATTCTACCGACTCTCTTAGGAAGCACTCAACTTCAATTCCCCCTGTGGTCTCGCATTGTAATTAAGGACACTCTGGAGAATCCCTTCTGTCCATTCTCCCTATGGTCTACTACACTAGGTTCTCATAGCCCTGTGTAAAAAAAAACTCGAATAGCGCACGTGTATCATCCACGTAAACCTCAAGAACAACATGGATATCTTTCTTAAGGCTCAACATCATAACAAAGCAACAGTTCCACTATCATACATCTAGGCATGGCAAGTCGCAAAATTCCAAACATGAAGAACAAGCATCGAAAACCTCCAGAGTATAGTAAAACTACAATATTCACAGGAAAAAACATATACTCTAGCAATCAAGAAAAGAAGGAAACTTCACAAGGGATAAACAGGAACACACAATACCCTGTTCAAGGGTATTGGTGGAATTTGGACAAAATACTCAAAGACATTCTACAGAAAGGCACAAACCACCTACCTCGATCCTAGGAGATCGATATACTTGAACTGTGACGACTGATTCTCCCTAGAACGTCGTAGATCTGAGAAAAAACACAAAGAATTCAACCTTAGATAACTTGAGAAGGGGGATGAATTGGAAAACAAGGCTCATGAAGAAGGAAGAACTCACCGTTGTGATTCCAAGGCAATCGACAGAACTCAATTCGGAGAACGAATGAAGAGGCTGGGTCTCGTCGAAGATTCGCAGATCCTCGGTGCGCTCGGATGAATGGAACTTAGAAGAAGCACATTCTATCTGTCAGGCGCGACCCCAGTGCGTTTTGTGAAAAAAATAAAAGTATACGGCATGTACTTTTAGAGTACAACACGTGTACTAGGTTTTTTTTCGTTCTCCACCAAAATCGGCCTCCACTTCACCCCTACACACCGTGTGTGTGGCCCGGACATGGCCAACATATGACTTTGAGTGGGAAAAGAGTACACGGTGTGTACTCAGAAGGTATGTACTGTGTACTTCAAAATTTCCTGAAACTTTATATTTCCCAAAAACTCCAGAAAAAGGGAAAACGAACCTGAAATGAAGATCCAGGTTCTTAAACACAAAATAGTTTTGTTTCATTAATTAATATTAAGTATATTTAATTTTAATATAATATTATATAATATTTAATAAATATATTATAACTTTTTTTAAAAAAATAAATATTTTCCTAAGCATACTTGATTGTGGTATTGAAAAACCAAAATATGTTGTCCACGAAGCCAGTAAATCAGTAGACCCCAAACCATGTTTTCACATTGAAAATAAAATAAAAATAAATTGAATTAGTGGTATATATTTCACTTAAATAATAATATTATATTATATAATATATATTAGAGTTATCATGTCACTTTTGATAGGTGACCTTAGGGGGATACAGAAAATAAAAGACATTGAAATGAAAATAAAAGAAATGAATTAGTGTTTTTACCTCTTGTATTATCCTTCTTGAGAACCTCATTATGGGGATTGGTTTTGATCTTCGGTTGATACCACAGGATCCATGAAGCACGATAGAGTATTTTTAGGTTGATTTATTCAAAATTGGACATGGGTCAAATCTTGTAAGTTTTGAGGATAGAAGGTGGTGAGGGGTGGTATTTAGAGTGGGTGAGAGGGGTTTTTTTATTCTTTTATTCATTTATTTATTATTTTGGATGAAGTATCTGAATAGTTTAATAATTATCACCAAATAAATTAAATAATTAAGGAGAGTTGAATATTATCTGATTACATCATCTATACATCATCTATGACTCAATAATTCAAGTTTTTGTTAAATATATTGAATTACAGTATTTCACTAATCACCAAAAAAATAAACATTTATAGAAAAATATTAAAAATTCCCCTTAACAAATTCACAACATATATATTTCAAAATTTGACTTCATTTTATGAAGATAATTTAATAAATATGATAAATTTAATATTTAATTAAAATAAACATTTATTTTAAAAATAAGAATTTTAAAATTATAACTGATTTTATATAGCATTGTGGAATTAATTGAGGTATCATAAAATTATCTTTTAATGATATGAAAAAAATTATTAATTTTTTATCAATTTATGAAGATAAATTTCATTAATGTCTTTATATTAAAAATAAAATTGTAATTAAATATTTATGAGTGGAAAAAATACACTGATATTATTTATTATTTATAAAACATTTACATAATTATATTAAGACATAAATATATCATATTTCATTTAAAAGATAGAAAATTTTTATTTTAACTTTTATGGGTGATGTTACTATTCTATAGGTCATATTACTATTCCAAATGGTAACATAACTATTCCAAACGTTAAGATACAATTCCAATGTGATAGTCTTCTTATCTTTAAGAAATAAATCTTATTTCATTCATTGTACATTTATAATTTATATATTGTAGTATATTTGTGATTTTATGTTATATTTACTATATTAAATAACTAGAATAAAGTAAATTTCATTGTTATAATTTGGTGTCATTATATTGTCTCCTCCTATAAAAAGTTTGTCCTCATGATTTTTATAATTTCTCCTCATAAAATTTTTTGGCTAGTTCATCATCGTATCTTCATATGGCTCACTCGTTGCTCCTTATGTTTTTTTTATTTTTACAAAGTACCATTAACATCTAAGTATTTTTATACTCAACCCCTCTTCTCTAGTGTATATTATCAAGATATTCTTTTCAAAGTATGATAAATCAGGTTCCAAATATATTAATTCAAAAGTGAGAATATGTGTTGGGTATGGAATTTATATCGTTAAAACAGATATGTGGATGACATCATGAACATTTGAAATGCTAGGTGGCATTTCAAAATGATAAGATTCAACTGAAATTATCTCTATAATTTTAGAAGGTCTGATGTATATGACACCCCGAGATTTTATGAAAAGTATTCTTTTTAATTTTATTGATGTCTTATGTTGTACGCTACCACAAAGGAGTCTTTCACAACACGCAACCCAAACTTGGCTTCATTACACGCAATCACGACCTTCCTCGATACCGTGTGTTGTATGCAATACCGTGTTTCACTAAACAATGATATGCTATTAAAATATTATTAAAACTAGCCGTTATGAATAGTAATAACCTTTTTTTGAAATTTTTTAAATTTCTTCTTTTAAAATGGACTTCATTTTTGGATTCATAATATCGAAATTAGGATAGGGTGAAATTTTGGAATTTTTCTGAAAACTTTCAATTTTTGATGAATAGTGAAAACACTGGGTTACTATTTAAAAACCGAATTTTTATTTAAATAATTATTTATTTTATTTAAATTTATTTTAGGTCAAAATTGTCACATAATACCTATATAAGTTCAATGTAATTCATTGGAGTCATTTTATAATAATTTTAGATATATAAAAATTTATTGAACCTTTGACCGTCTTTTACCCACCTCCTAGGAAAATTTTCAAATTTACATAAAACATAATTTTACCGCTTTTATGAATGGAATTTCAAAAATCCAATAGACACGGTTGATGTTAGTAAGTAAAATGTGGTTCAATGAGATGAAAATAATTTTTGCTGAATAGTAACTTTTTACTTTTATTTACCACGGTTAAAAGTAAATAGGGTAATTAAGGGTCAAAATTATATTATTATTACCCTAACACATGTCATAATTCTATTGGATAAGTGTAATTCAACCAAAAACAACCTTAGGAATAAAATATAACTATTTAGGCCCACTTGGATTAGATTAGGACATTTATTATTAATTTATTTAAAGTATGGTACAAATAGTTAACATCAAAGTTTAATAAGTAAATAATTTTTAATATACGATTATACATAAGATAAAATCGACTATAAAAATTCATTAGAAATCTAAAAATATTTCCTATATAATTTTATTTTATTTGTAATTTTTAGACTTTACATAAGTTAATTTATATATGACACAATGCTGATGAAGTAATTATATTATTAATGAAATATTGACATAATTGATCTTATAAATACCCAAATAAATGTAATTTTAGACTTTTAATGAATTAAAATAATTTTCTATGTTAACATGTCATGTTTTTATTGATTTATATAACTTTTTTTGAACTAATCGTTCTGTTATGATTTTCACAAAAATCAATTACCAAATAGTGTCAAAATTGACATAAAATAGTTTTTAAAACAAATATTATATTATTAATTGTTATTTTATTCCTAAAAATCAAAGGATCGGCCAAATGACTTAAATAAAGGTATATATATTAATAATAAACAACTTTGGGTTTTTTTGGATTGTTATAGTATGTTTATTTACCTTATAGTGTAAGAAAACAAGAAGACACGGTAAAAGAATAATTATTTAACTTAAAGTTAAATCTAAATGATAAGTTTAAAATAGAAACCTAAACTTGTCTATATTCTATTGGATGATAGTATTTCGACCCATACCCAAATTATCTTCTAAATAACTCAATGTGGAGCTATTAAAAAACAAATATGACTTTATAATAAAATAATATTTTTGGTTTTTCCTAAGGTGCCCCTCTCCTCCCTTATAAAAGGGCACCTCCTCCCTCTCTTCCTCACACCACTTTGAGCCATCAAGCTCGGCCAAACCCTGCAAAATTCTCTTCTCCACTTCCCTAGAGACATCCTAAAGTCCATTGTCTTCTTCAAAGACCAATTTTAGTTCCCTACGAGGAGGTCTCAAAGAGGCGCTTCAAAGAAGAGGTAATGTCCGTTACCGATTCTTTCAACTTTATTTCTTATTCCACTTCTTCTTCATAGGTTGTTTCATTATGAAGTTTTAAAATTAGTATAAATCATATACTGATATGTTATTATAAGTATTAAACAACCCTATTTCACCATCTATCCATCCTATGGAAAACGAAATCACCGCGCGTGCGTACGTACGTACGGAATACCGTCTCCACGCCGTGGTGTAATATATTTTCCACCACCACCTTACTTGGTTGGGTATAATGGTGTAAATAGTAACAATATATGATTATTGTAAAGTGATATTGATTCTGTTATAGTATACATACACTCCAATAAAATTCCACGATCATGGGAATGATATCTTCGCTCGTGCGTACGTATGGAATACCGTCTCCACGACGTGATGAGATTCATTCTCAATGATTAACCATTCATAAATGATTATAAAGTATATATAATAAGTAATCATGAAATATATGACATAATAATGATACTGGATTTATGTATATATATATTTATGTCATCCAATTAATTCCATTAAATTCAATGAGTAAACGAAAACAACGTTTATGCGTACGTACGACCTACCGTCTCCATGAACGGTGTATTTCTTTCCATTTATCGACATATTATATATATGTATATTCTGAATATATATTATATATAAATAATGTTTTATATTATGTAATTAAGTAATCCCGATCTAAGTAATCATATGAATAATTACATGTCAAAACACAAACGACAAATGAAAAGATTTTACCCAAAATGCACTTTAACATGGAATTTACAAAAGAACAGGTAATATAAAGTCATAAGTGAAACATATATGATATCATAAAAATGAATACGATTTTTTAATAAGTCAATGACATTATTTAAATCATTATACAGGAGGTTCAGATACGTATGAAGCATATCAGACCTAAGGTAAGGGATAATTTTACAAATCTCATTTTTATCCGAGATTGCATATTCGTAAGTATTAACTGGGGTTATTTCTATAATCCATGTCCATGTTTTATAAAATTGTTTTCATGTATATTTAAATCTATTTTAAACCATTTCCCACTTTTACTACATGGTATGTATGGAATCCTTTTTTTACCTTACGAGGTACTTTTTTGACTTTTCCGAAAAAATTACGAGGAGAATGTTATTTTTAAATTATACGACGTGAACGGATTTTTACGGTTTAATAACACCTTATTTTCATGAATCTTACTATACATGATTTTATTACTATTTTCAACAAAATATGTTTTTTAAAATCTGCATGGAATTTTTTTGAAAAGAAAATGATTTTGACGAAGAAAAGATATTTTCCTCAAGAATTCATTTCAAGTGTTTTATCAAAACAATTTTCCATCCAAGATGACATTATTTTATATGTGTATGTTTCAAGTATCTTGTCTCTATGATTTACATGGTTTCACGTTTCATATTATGAAATGATATCCATTTATTTTATATGGATTATGTGGTGATGGGATGATGTTTATGAAACCCATTTTATTTATTGGGTTATTATGAATGATGTATGTTTATTTTGTGGCACAAGTAAAAATGGTTTCATTATGAGATGGGTGGGACCTATATATCCCTCCAATGCATTGGGTAAAGATTTATATCTCATGATATAGACATGGCTGGAATGGTAAGTTAATCCGGTTCAGTGTTACAGGACTGAAACGAGGAGTGAACTCAATTCAAAAAGGGTCTTTGTCCACTAAGATGGTCTTGGTAGCAATGCCTTGGCTTCTGTGTAAATCATGACATGTGCTGAATGTTTTCCACAATTACATGTTTTACTCCCATTATATTTTATCATGGTTGATGTTCCATTATGATATATGCCTTACGTACTTCCACGATTTATGTCTTTTCTCAAGATTTTGATGTTTAAAATTTATGTTTAATTTTTTTCTTTCAAATGTTATGGATTGTTTTATGTTCTCTATGTTTTCACTTACTGAGCATTTGAGCTCACCCTTTATATGTTTTCTCTTCCCCAGGATTTAAATAAAGATTTTAGGTAAGGAAACAAATAGGGAAAGATCGATATGGGAGTTGTTGAAGATATTTCAACATGATTAGAAGTTTATATTCCAAGTTTCCAAAGACACTAAACTATTACAATCCTTGAGTGTCTGTTTTTGTTATGTATTAATTATTCCGCAAAAGTAATGTAATGTCCATGTACTTCAAGCTTTGGGTCTTTAAAGTTCGTATTAGAGGAAAGATTTAGTCAACCTTTGGAAACTAGGATGCGAAAACGTTAATGAGATCCCTAGATATATTTATAAGGTATGTCTTGGGATGTCCCTAAGGATAAGTATACGTATAGGATATAGTCCTAGAACTACTGTAACGATATTAGAATTTAACCTAAGATGTTAGATATTGAAGGTACTCCCCCTTTATTATGTTGTTTTCCCTAGCATGATTTTTGCCTCTCACACTATTCTTTTTGGGTTTTAGACGATGGATGGAACCCGAAGGAACTGTGTTGATCAATGTAATGGACAATGCAATGATTTTCTTCCAGAACAAATAAATGTTATGGGAGATGGAGTGAAAAAATCTTATTTCTATACTTACATAGGCTATGAATCATTCTGGACTTCCAAATAAGCAGAGAAGGGAACAATATTCTATTGAGTCCTTCATGAGGCAACGTCCACCTTATTTATGTGGGTCTTCTGATCCACTTGTTGCAGAACAATGGATCAGTACCACTGAGAAGATATTTTCAGTTCTTCAATGTTCTGAACATGATAAAGTCATCTTATCATTATATCATTTGGAAGGTGAATATGATCAGTGGTGGAATCTTATCAAGAATACGAGGCCAAGAGATGAAATTGAGTCCATGGAATGGGATGAGTTCAAGAACTTATTTTTCAATAAGTACTTCCCTCATATTATTCGAACAATGATGGAGACGGAGTTTCATGAACTAAATCAAAAGAATGATGAATCTTTTTGTATATACGAAGTGAATTTTACAAGGCTTGCAAGGTATGCATCTGGCTTTATCATCCAACCTTAAAGTAAAGTTGATCGATTCCTCAGTGTCTTAAAACCAAATCTTCAAAGGGAATTAGCTATAAGAGACTTCAGTAGCTATGAAGAAATTGTGTTTTGTGCTATCAAGGTAGAAATGGAAGTTGGTGTTACTTATACATCTCATTGATTTGACAAGAAACGAAAGATGGAGTTCAAGGAGAAATCTCAGGATAATGGTGAAAAGAAGATGAATGTTTTCTTATGCTCAATGTGTGGAAAGAAGCATGGTGGAGACTTTCTTAAAGGGACTAGAAAATGTTTTATGTGTGGAAAAGAAGGTCATCGAGCAGCTGAGTGTCGAAGTAATGGAAAAAGGGTTTCTAATGATGTGAATAAAGAAAAGACTGTAGAGAACTCACCACCAACACTTCAGTGCTTCAAGTGCAAGGAAATGTGGCATTATGATAATAAATTCCCTAATCCAAGGGTTAGTGATGATCGACATGAGCAACCACTTAAGAAAAAGGAAAAAGGGAAGTCACATGCGATCACTATTGGCGATATTGAATATGATAACGATGTGGTGGAATGATTAAGTGTTTATGTAATGGGATTCCAAAATAATGTTGTATATAGTATCGTGGAATATTGGAATATTTATGTATTGGTCTATTGTGGTTTTCAATAATTTTATGGTACCAGTAACCATGGAAAGTGATTGAGATATTTTTGGAAAAAAGATGATATGCACATAATGAAGGGATAAGGAGAAAATGAAATGTTTGACAGTATTCATGAGCTCATGACTGATATAAGGAAATAGTTATATCATGGTTTGAGATCTTGGTATGTGAAATGAGTTAACTTTTGACACCACTCATGTTTTCACTAAGATTCAATGGGTATTCATTTTTCAAGAGAATACACGATTAAGGCCTTCGAATGTTTGGAATGTGACCAACAAGACATATCTCATGATATATGGGGATCAACGATGGTATTAACATGCTTATTATATAAACTCTTTGGTAATCGTTTTCACTATAATATGAGATTGGACAACAGTATTTTGGATAAGCCTAAAGATTGGAAAGGATTATGTTGGACATTAGTTAGTATTTTATAAGGATAGATTTTTTTTGATATTATTGATTGGATGTTATAGTAATGTAGTTTTATAAAAAGGACAACCTGCAGGACGAGCGACAACCCATCACGTCGGGCAAGGATGTGGGAATCAAACCCACAACCGAAGTGCGACTGACCTTTATCGCCTACCACTGGCCTAGAGTAATTCCCTGGTCAGTAGAAACTAGTTTTATTTTATTAATCGATCTGATATATGAAGTATAAGTTCATTTTTGGAACCATATACGATTAATCTAACCATAAGATGGACTTATAACTTTTTCTAACCTATTGTTTGAAACAGAAGGAATGGTCCATCATTCTATCACATGATATTCTAACACATCAAGAATAACAAATTCAACTTCATTTCATTAAGTGATGAAGTGGAAATTGTTCAATTCTCAAACAACATTGAAATTGTACCAAAATGATGTATGTATTTCTTTTAATTTATCAACATTAGGGAAATGATCTTGAAAACCAAAAATGTTTTCCTAGTTCCCTTATATCCGATGAATCAGATGGTACCTTAGATCATCACAAACCTATGGCTTTGTGATTGTTGGCTTTTTCGTAGCCATGTTATCACGCACTCTCCATCAGAACATGATGGTTAGGTTTCTCTTCCATATCCATATTTTCACATATGTTCTCCTATGTGGAAACCCCGTGATTAGTTAATTTGGGTAACCATTATTTTTCATACATTAGTTTTTAAAGATTGGTTTTGGTATTCCTTTTTACGATGTGGGTTTCTATTAAAGAAACTTTCTAGTTGTAAACCATTTATAACCCCGAAGAGTTTCGAGGGCGAAATTCAATTTAAGGGGGGTAGAATGTAACACCCCGAGATTTTATGAAAAATATTTTTTTTAATTTTATTGATGTCATGTGTTGTACGCTACAACAAAGGAGTCTTTCACAACACGCAACCCTAACTTGGCTTCATTACATGCAATCACGACCTTCCTCGATTGTGTGTGTTGTAGGCAATACCGAGTTTCACTAAACAATGATATGCTATTAAAATAATATTAAAACTAGCCGTTATGAATATTAATAACCACTTTTTGAATTTTTTTAAATTTAAACATTCAAAATTGACTTAATTTTTGGATTCCGAATATCGAAATTAGCCTAGGGTGAAATTTTGGTATTTTTCTGAAAACTTTCAATTTTTGATGAATAGTGAAAACACTAGGTTACTATTTAAAAACCTACTTTTTATTTAAATAATTATTTATTTTATTTAAATTTATTTTAGGTCAAAATTTTCACATAATACCGATATAAGTTCAATGTAATTCATTGGAGTCATTTTATAATAATTTTAGATATATAAAAATTTTATTGAACTTTTGACCGTCTTTTACCCACCTATTTGGAGAATTTGCAAATTTACATAAAACTTAATTTTACCGCTTTTATGAATGGAATTTCAAAAATCCGAGAGACATGGTTGATGTCAGTAAGTAAAATGTGGTTCAATGAGATGAAAATAATTTTTGGTCAATAGTAACTTTTTACTTTTATTTACCACGGTTAAAAATAAATAGTGTAATTAAGGGTAAAAATGATATTATTATTACCCTAACACATGGCCTAATTCTATTGGATAAGTGTAATTCGACCAAAAAAACATTAGGAATAAAATATGACTATTTAGGCCCACATCAATTAGATTAGGACATTTATTATTAATTTATTTAAAGAAGGGTTAAAATAGTTAAAATCAAAGATTAATAAGTAAATAATTTTTAATATAGGGTTATACATAAGATAAATTCGACTATAAATATTAATTAGAAAAAAAAATATTTCCAACATAATTTTATTTTATTTGTAATTTTTGGACTTTAAATAATTTAATTTATTTATGACACAATGATGATGCAGTAATTATATTATTAATCAAATATTGACATAATTGATGTTTTCAATACCCAAATAAATATAATTTGAGACTTTTTATGAATTACAATAATTTTATATGTTAATATGACATGTTGTTATTTATTTAAATAACATTTTTAGAACTAATATATTTGTTATGATTTTCAAAAAAATCAATTACCAAGTAGTGTCAAAATTTACATAAAATAGTTTTTAAAAGAAATATTAAATAATTAAATGTTATTTTATTCCTAAAAATCTAAGGTTCGGAAAAATTAATTAGATAAGGTTATATATATTAATAATAAACAACTTGGGGATCATTTGGATTGTTATAGTAAGTTTATTAACTCTATAGTGTAAGAAAACAAGAAGACACGGTAAAAGAAAAATTATTTAACTTAATGTTAAATATAAATGATAAGGTTAAAATAGAAACCTAAACTTGTCTAAATTATATTGGATGATAGTATTTCTACCCATACCCACCTTGGTTTCGAAATAACTCAATTTGGAGCTATTAAAAACCGAATATGACTTTATAATGAAATAATATTTTTAGTTTTTCCTAAGGTGCCCCTCTCCTAACTTATAAAAGGGCACCTCCTCCCTCTCTTCATCACTCCACTTTGAGCCTTCAAGCTCAGCAAACCCCTGCCAAATTATCTTCTCCACTTCCCTAGAGACATCCTAGAGGTTCGGGTCTTCTTCAAAGACCAATTTTAGTGCCCTAAGAGGAGGTCTCAAAGAGGCGCTTCAAAGAAGAGTTAATGACTGTTACCGATTTTTTCAACTTTATTTCTTCTTCCACTTCTTCTTCTTAGGTTGTTTCATTATGAAGTAATAAAATTAGTATCAATAATATAATAATATGTTTTTATAATTATGAAACAACCCTATTTCACCATCTATCCATCATACAGAAAATGAAATCACCGCGCGTGCGTACGTACAGAATACCGTCTCCACGCCGTGGTGTAATCTATTTCCCACCACCACATTACTTGGATGGGTATAATGGTGTAAATAATAACTATATATGGTTATTGTAAAGTGATATTGATTCTGTTATAGTATACATACACTCCAATAAAATTCCATGATCGTGGGAATGATATCATCGCTCGTGCGTACATACGGAATACCGTCTCCACGACGCGATGAGATTCATGCTCAATGATTAACCATTCATAAATGATTATAAATTATATATAATAAGTAATCATGAAATATATGAAATAATAATGATACTTAATTTATGTATATATATATGTATGTCATCCAATTAATTCCATTCAATTCAATGAAGAAACGAAAACAACGTTCTTGCATACGTACGACCTACCGTCTCCATGAACAGTGTATTTCTTTCATTTTATTGATCTACTATATATATGTATATTATGAATATATATTATATATAAATCATGTTTTATATTCTGGAATTATGTAATCATGATCTATGTAATCATATGAATAATTACAAGTGAAAACACGGACGACAAATGAAACGATTTTATGCAAAACGCTCTTTAACATGGAATTTACAAAAGAACAGGTAATATGAAGTCATAATTGAACCATATATGATATCATAACAATGAATACAATTCTGTAATAAGTAAATGAAATTATTTAAATCATTATACAGGAGGTTCAGATACGTACGAAGCATATCGGACCTAAGGTAAGGGATAATTTTAGAAATCTCATTTTTAACCGAGATTGCTTATTCGTAAGTATTTACTGGGGTTATTTCTATTATCCATGTCCATATTTTATAAAAGTGTTTTCATGTATATTTAAATCCATTTTAAACCATTTCCCACTTTTACTACATGGTATGTATGGAATCCTTTTTTTACCATACGACGTACTTTTTTGACTTTTCCGAAACAATTACGAGGAGAATGTTATTTTTAAATTATACGGCGTGAACGGATTTTTACGGTTTAATAAAACCTCATTTTCATGAATCTTACTCTACATGATTTTATGAATATTTTCAACAAAATACTTTTATTTTAAATGTGCATGGTATTTTTTTGAAAATAAAATGATTTTGACGAAGAAAGGATATTTTCCTCAAGAATTCATTTCAAGTGATTTATCAAAAACATTTTCCATCTAAGATGACTTTATTTTACATGTGTATGTTTCAAGTATCATGTCTCTATGATTTAGATGGTTTCAATTTTCTTATTATGAAATTATATCCATTTCTTTTATATGGATTATGTGATGATGGGATGATGTCTATGAAACCCATTTTATTTATTGGGTTATTATGAATGATTTATGTTTATTTTGTGGCACAAGTAAGAATTATTTCATTATGAGATGGGTGGGACCTATATCTCCCTCCATTGCATTGGGTAAAAATTTATATCTCATGAGATAGACATGGCTGGAATGGTAAGTTTATCCTGTTCAGTGTTACAAGACTGAAAAGACGAGTGAACTCGATTCAGAAAGGGACTTTGTCCACTAAGATGGTCTTGGAAGCAATGCCTTGGCTACAATGGAAATAATGACATGTTCTGAATGTTAGCCACCATTAAATGTTTTACTCCAATTATATTTTATCATGTTTTATGTTCCATTATGATATATGCCTTACGTACTTCCATGATTTATGTCTTTTCTCAATATATTGATTTTTAAAATTTATGTTCATGTTTTTGCTTTCAAATGTTATGGATTGTTTTATGTTCTCTATGTTTGCCCTTACCGAGCATTGGAGCTCACCCTTTATATTTTTTCTCTTCCCCAGGATTTAAAGAATGGTTTTATGTAAGGAAAAAAGGGAAAGATCTTTATGGGAGTTGTTGAAGATATTTCAACATGATTAGAAGTTTATATTCTGAGTTTCCAAAGACACTAAACTATTACGATCATTGTGTGTCTGTTTTTGTTATGTATTAATTATTTTTCAAAAGTAATGTAATGTCCATGTATGTTAAGCTTTGGGTCTTTACAATGTACCTTAGGCTCGGTTTCCCTTTTCTACTACACATTATGACACCCTTTCATAGATAAACATTCAAAAAATTATGATCACCCACTTGAAACACAAAATATTTCCTCTGGTTATCGACATATCTCTTTTTAAAACATGGTAGTACATTGAAATGTGTTTTAATTCTCATTGACTTTTCTGTGGTTTTCTCCACAAACTATGAGAATTACAACTTCCTTTCACCAACAACCTCCAAAAAAGTTGTTTAATAACATAACTTTACATACAATGATAGTATATTTCATTTGAATACAAGAATTGAAAATATTGTTGTAGGAAAATTATACCAATGTAAAATATAGATTCCACATACCTTGAGTTTCCAGCGAGTAAGATCTCAATGTCATATAATGATTGAATGGTGTTTTAGACACCCCTTATGTTTAAGTGTGATAATTAGTTCTCAAATGAATCACAATATCCAATTATTTATGAATACTTTTCTAGAAATTTTAATTTAAATCATTGTTCATGATCAAACATAAATGAAATAGGTTCTCCATGAAATCTTAAAACTTCATTAATATAGAATTTTTCACACATCTCTATTGTAAAATCATCCCTTATATAGAGGAAATATGCAGATTGGTATGTATACCAACAATTACCCATGTTGTATAATTCTTTTATAGAGTTTTTTGTAAATGCAATGTCAAAATAAATATTTATATCATCCCATTTCCATTTAGGAATATGAAGAGGTTTCCTGAATCCTCTAGGATGTTGTCTGTCACCCTTCACCTATGGACATACTAAACATATTCAAACACAATAAAAAATTTCTCACATTATATTATAGCGAAAGAAATGTTACATCAAATATCTATACATCATAGGGATACCATTGTGTCTATAGAAATTAAGTCTATTGGTTGTTTCCAATAACTCATTTTTTTTGCTCGGGTATAGAGGTAAAACAAGGCCTATTCGTAAATTTCCTAATTCAATCCTCATACATGAAGTCTATCAATATCTCAATATTCACAACATTAATATTTCTAAAATAACTGCCTTCTTCAGACATCGAATATTTAATCATTTACTATAAAAATTGATGGGAATATAATTGAAAAATTAATGATGATTAAACTTCCTTGTTAATTCCCATATCCATCTTCAATAGATCAATAAACCCCGAATACCATTCAATCTTAATTTTCATTTGAACTCCAAGCCATGTCCTTATAAATTAATTAAATACCTTATTTTCATTTCCAAGGAGATAGTGTACCGAAAAATAAAAATTATAATACATTTATATGGATTAAATTAATAAACAACATATCTTCATATCGATTGTGTTATGTTGAGAATCCATTTAATGATGATAATTTTCCTTTGATTATAAGATTTAAATACAATGTAATCATAATTTAAGATGTTTTAATGTTGAAAAAGATATCAATTTCAAAAACTAATATGATCATAAATTTTGATGATTTTAAGTAGATATAATTTGAAAAAAATAAGATCAACAACTCAAATGGATGGTCGGAATACAGTGTCAAAAGATTTAATGATTGTTTGGTGTAACAAAATAAAAATATAATAATATCATAAGTAGTGTCTAATTAAGTTCAATAATCCATATTTTGAATGGGAATGAACAAAATATTGTTTAACGTTGAGTTTATGGAAAAAATGGATCCAAAAGTAGAATTTAGTAATGAAAAAATTATCGTATGTATATAGAAAATAATTAACTACATGATTCCAAAGGATTGACCATAATAATTATGTTACGCCAAAATAAAAGTGATAATGGTTATTTAGAAATCTAGATACAAAAAATAATGATGATAAATAATTTATTCTATTCGTTATTGGTACAAGTATAAAAAAAATTTGATTCTAGGATTTATAGAGGCTTTGAATAAATCAGACATAGATAATTTTGAAATCAACGAATAACAATGAATGAGAATTGAGAAATGTAAAATATCTAGAATCTAGTGCTCATTTTACCTTAATATTTCAATGTATGAATGGACATATAAATATGAATGTTATTTTTTGTTCAATGATTCCGATCTATGTGAAAAGAGTAGATCAAGAGGGACTAAATTTCACGATTGGAATGATCATTTAAAGATAAATAATAAGTCAGTATGACATGTGTATTTTGAAAAATCTGCGGAGTCAAGAAAGAATAATTGGGTTTTATAGAAGTTTCCAAAGGTGATTAAAATATATTATAAGTTTTTGGATGATTATTTTATATAATTATAGATGTTATGTAGTTGAATGTTAGATAACAAGGAAAACGATTACAAACACCTAATATTACTAGTTCATTCCATAGATAATGATATATTAGAATATGAAGACATTTTTGTGATGATAAATATCATACATGTTTATATATTTTCATCCAGAAAAGTATCTGAAATCCTTTTCATGATTTTTTATGGTAAAATACTAATGACCGTAGTGATCTAGTATAATAATATTGTTCCAATAACAAGACTAAAGAGATATTGGGAGAGAACTATATTCATGGGATAGTTTTTTGGATATAATAATTTACTTTTAATGCATTTTGTATAATACCTAAAATCCCCTTATAATATTGAGAAATACTTATTATCAATGATTATACATGTTATATTATAATGACTTTTGATGGTAAGGATAAATTTATTTATTTCACTCAACCTATACACATTTAGGTGTATATTATCATATTTCGAACAAACCATATAAAAATTTACTCTATATTAATTATATATTACATTTGGTGTGAATATTTATTGATAAAAATTAAATAGATCCATTCAAAATCAATGAAATAAATGTCAAAAATCTAAAAGGGGGTAAATTTTTTACATGAATGAATTTGGTAAAATTGGTCCAACTACTTCACCCCCTTCCCCACTCAAAATGTGAATACATAATCAACTGGGATATTTATGAACCAATATAATGATATTAATTATGGTATATGATAGAATAATGTTTATTATTAAGGGGTAATATTACTGTTTGTAGGTTAAGGTAACATTTGGAACAGTTTATTAATGTTGTAATAGTAATTTAACTATTATAAGTAATATTTGAGATTCATGTAAAATATATAATACTAAATCATAGTGGTATAATAAATAAATATAAATTATTTATATACTTATATAGGTCAGAATTTTATTTATTTCATACGAAATATAAATGTTTTGTTAATTTAGTAAAATTAAAAACTTATAGCACAATATAAAAGAATTTTAAAATATAAAAGGAATATTTATTTAAAAATTTAACATATAATGTATAGAATAATTTTCTTTTAAATTTGATTTTATTTTTTGAATCATCATGTCAGAATTATCTCATGGTGATTTTTGTAGAACTTTTCTTACGTGAAATGTAAACATAAATTTTTTTCATATAGTCTATGTTTAAGGATATCAATAAGATATAAAAATGATATAATTTTTTTGATTAATTTCACAACTAAATATTAATTTAATGATTATAATGAAATATTTAATAAATTCTATTTACAAACCTATATGTTTATTTTCATATCCTAAATTTTATTTTATTATAATATATAACTTGTTTTTTTCTATACATTGAATAAAATATATTTCAATTCAACATGTTTTGGGTGTGTAAAAATGTTAATAGGATATATGTTTTCAATTAAATACTATCACATGTTATAAAAATAAATATTATTCATAATATTGGGTATAATAAATAAATTATTAATAGTTTTATTCAATGAAATAATATTATATTACTTATAAAAAAACCTTATATACACCCAATTATCTCTATAAAAATCATTATTTTCAAATGATCTAAAACCCCCTCTCTAAAAACTCTTATCCATATAATAGGGCTCTATTCATACAAAAATACCATATTACTAATTTTTATGTCCCATTCTAAATGGGATATCTCAACAATCATGGTAACAGTTTCAAATCACATATTTTATCGAATCAATTGTGCCCTCTACATTACCCTTCAATAGAATAATTAATACTTGACGTCATAGTAAAATTTTATTATATTTATAATTAAATTTATTTATAAAAATTAAATATTTATTATTTTATTATATTTTATTAATATCTCTTAAAAACATCATTCATCCATCGTTGTTGATGAACCTAGTATTTTTTCTATTTTATTTATTTTCAATGAGGTTTAAAATAATTAAAAAATCCTCATAATGTCAGTATTTAAAAAAAGATTTTTTAGGAAAGGACGATGGTTGTTAACTTTCTTATTAAGAAGAATCATCTAGTTATAATTAATGGTTTTATGATTTATAATGATTTCAAATGATTATATGGGAATTTATGTTTTACATTGTGACTTTGAAGTGATATGATTTACTTCTATAATTATTGTGCTTAATTGGATATTTAAAATAAGTAATTTATATGAGATAATTTATAGAATCTATTGGGGAATATTTAATGACTCGAGTTATGTATTACCATTGGATTGGTTTAAATATCCATGAAAATGGTGATGATTGTTTAAAAATACTTCTTTATAATTTTTTATTAATTTTTCATTCTAGCAGTTTTGAATTTATAACATTTGATGTTGAAGAAAATAATTGAGGGGAATCATCTTTCTAATTATAATGAGAAATTTTTTTTATGAAAATGTACTGGGATGAATATGGAATAAAATGTGATGATTTTATAGTTATTTACAATTCCTAAACCATATTTTGTATGTGATTATTATATTCAATGGTTTGGTAGATGTTTGAACCACCCCAACTAGTGATGAAAAAGATTCATATATTGTTCTAAAAACAAGGGACTATCTGATGATAAGATGGTCAATCCACGATGGTTTGGATGATTATTTTAGTTGATATTTATGTAATAAACTCCGTGTTTATTATTTGGATGGAAATATAGGTCATCGTTGAGTTATAATTGGATGTTATAATTTATAAGGAAACTAATAAATAATGTATAATTGGTATGAATTTTTTTCCAACGAATGGAATGATCAATTTTTTATAATGTTAGTATATTTCTATGTAAATTTAATAATTTTTTTTATATTTTGGTAAAATATAGTATAAGGTTTCAATAATTAAATGAGACATTAGTGGAAGACAATGTATGGTTTATGAGAGTGAACATAAGGACTTTTCATGCTATGTGTAATGTTGAAAAAGACTATACAAATGGTTTGGGAAAATCAACATAAGGCTGAGACAAATAAATCATAAATTTGATAAAAAGTTTTTTATGGTTCTTCCATTCCCACTAAATATTTTTATGATGACATCCTAATGTTGAAACAATAACCGTTTAAGATATGATAACTTTGTACGATATATTTGGAAATATGATTTTCAATATGCATTAGCTATGATCAATTTTTACCTATGATATCAAATTATATTATAAAAATTGTATGCCTCATAATTTCATATTAAGATGAGATATAACATCATAGGATAGAAAATATATAATTTCACAATAAAAAATGAATATTTTTTGAATAACTAAATATGAAGACTGACATTAAATCAGATGAAGCTTTTAAGATGATATTTACAGATTCAAACATCAGTATCATGAATGTTAATCATGATTCATGCTATAATGAGATGAATTACATGCCATATTATATGATCTCTATGTAACCACACATGAATATATGCTCATATGGATAGAGTTTTAAAATGATTTATGTATGTGTATTTATTGGTGAAGATGCAACGATATTGTAAATTACATGAAATATAGAAGAAATATGTTGAGTCTTTGTCCATATCAATGAAATGTAAAACTACATGAAATATAAATAAGTAATAATTAATTGATTTAAAATTTCAATATTTAATGAGTTTTATTACTTGTATAATACAAAAAATCAAAGTGGAAGATTAAGGAAAGGGAGTGAATTTTATAAATAGGAAAATAAAGTATAATTTTAATGTACATGATGCCGAAATAAACATTTATCTTCCTAGTTAGTCAATGGAATTTTAGATAGATATCTGACTCTAGGAATATTACAGATCCTGTATTCCAAATAAGGAAGGGTAAAATAATATTGACATAGATTTTAAATAAAAAAGTATCGATGAGGGAGTGATAACTAGTGTTTCATTCAATATATATTTCCAATGCACTAAAGAATAATAGAATTGAAGTTACCAACATGGACTACTTCAATTTATAATTATATCAATTGTAATAGTTATCAAACCAATAGTATTCATATTATAAAAAGTATTAAAGTTGTTTAAGGAAGCTAGAAATATTACAAGAATTGAGGAATAAAATATTTATCATTTTTATGGGGGAAACATGATTTTTTTGTTTAAATAAAATATTGATAGAAAACTCCTATAATATATAATCAGTTAAAGAATAAAAGATACTTCTTTCTTTGAATATGGTAGTTCTAGAATAATTTGATTAAGGTATTACCCTTGACCATGCTTCTATTGATAATTAAGAGTATGTTGTTTCTGGGTGGTATAATAACCATGGTACACTAGTTATGTAGTCATTCATAAAAAATGCTAACATCATTATATAACCTTGGTATTGATGTTTTCATTCATTACAGTTTATTTTCATCATGCATACATTCCAATGTTTTGATAAACAAAAGTGGTGGATCCATCACCTAAAACATTATGTAAGTGAAATGGGATAAATGTTTTAATTGGTTAAGAAAGTAAATAAAATATGGATTTAACCCCTCTCAGTGTTCAATTTTTTCCATTATGATCCTATATATATGTATCAAATATGGTTACAACTATTTTGGACTCTCACATTTATTGTTTTTTAGAATTTAGTTTGTATTTTTAATGGATATGTAAATTTTAGATTTCAAAAATAAAATGAATTCGCTATCTGGGATATGATAGATGATGTGTCTAATAAAACAATAAATATTTATAATTAGAGTTGGATGAAGATGTTGTGAAAAAGGCGTACCGAATAAATTGGACTATACACTATATGCATAATGGCAATATGAAAGTAATTCATTTTCAATTATTAACTAGTATCATTTGATGATATTTTTTATTTAAAGATGTCCCAATTTTATTAAGAGGAGGATATGATTCATTCATTTCAAATTTACTAAACAATAGATTTGAAATAGGGGATGTTGGTCTAGAAGTACAATATACATCCTAAGAGGGTGTGAGGAAATATTCGACCATGATATTCTAATTTATTCATTAGTTCAATAGGTATGATAAAATTACAATAAATAACTTAATAAAAAATACACAATGAATTGTAATATTTTTCCAAAATGTTGAATAAATTTTGGTACTATACTAATGTGTGCATGTTTCACCCATTTAGTAATAAAGAGATAGGGAGATTAAAATAGTGTCACATGAATAAGTAATTAGCTTTGCACTAAAGAAGAATATGTGGGGAGTTTTGAAAAAAATACTATTGATCATACTAAGGTTAATATTTTGAGAGATATATCCATTAGTATTCATATATGGCATAGTATTGAATGTGTTTGAGGTATCCAGACAAATTATTGTAATTTGGGATGATTATAACATACACTATATATGTGGGACACATGAATTTTATTACTTATTTACTTCACATAGTTTAGGTAACTATTATAATAAATATCCATTTACGGAATGATAAGTATGATCTTTATTTAAATCTATTTAGTTTATGGAAAAGGGTCCATGTCCATACCCTTTCCCATAATACTTATCATAGTAATAATGAATTTTTGAAAATGTGGGATAATAATTACCTTGCATCCTAGATATAGTCATGGTAAATAGAGTAGAACCATATAAAAAACAATAATTTTATTTTATTTATTTTTTTTATTAATATATTCATCCATAATATCCAAATTGAAGATCAAACAAAGAAGGGGATCCATTTAATGGACAAGTAGTTAAAAATTGGAAAAATATTTAATTGGTTTAAAATGAATTCCAAAACTGATTCATCCTACCTAATAGATTTTTGAACATCTAATCGGATAATATCAATGTGTTTATAATTTCTATGTGAATGATGATGTTTTATTTTCACTTACTAATTTCGTTAATTATTTTAAAAATCATTTTTATTAATATAATATTAATAAAAATTAGTGTTAGTTATAAAATTTCAGATTAATAAAATTCTTATGGTATTGATGATATTAAGATATATATTTTTAGCATTTATAGAAATAAAATTGTATTTTACTAATAATATTATAAGGATATAACTATATGAAACTTATAAATCATTTGGAATAATTGAATTTAACATTAAATGATACCAATATATTATTTTATTTTTGAAACTATGGAACAAACAACTCTAATGGAATCTTATAAGAAAAATTATACTAATAAATTAAATAAAAATGAATAATATAGAACAATAATAATTAAATATACTAAAATAATGTAATAAATAACATAATTAATAAATAAATGAAAATTATATTAGTTTTTAAAGGATATATGAAATACAATGAGACATGAGGCAAATGATTCATGTCCTTATATTCTTTCATTGTATCATATTTTATATTATCCACCTTATATCATTAATATTTTATATATAATCACTCCTTAACATATTGTACTGATATTTACATTTGATTCATGTGATATAAATTTCACATTTATGTCACCCATTTCCTTATCTTTTAATTTATTTATTACCTCAGTCTAATGATTTATCAAGACATGATTTATTTTTATTTGGCGATAATATTTATTATTTCTTCAATGGTGGTTATATTTTTAAATTTGACAAAAACATATTGTTTTTCTATATCGCATACGAATATTATTTTTAATCTCATAATTTCCATTTATTTTAACATATATCTTCCTTTCAAATTCAAAATCATTAACAATTACACAAAACAAAAATTCATTTAAATATCCATTTCTCCAATAACATTTCAATGTAAATGATATATTCATCCTTCATTAAAGTGACATTTATTCATATAAATTCTAAGGTTGCTTAATTCTCTAGAAAAATATATTTATCTTACCATAAATCCATAAATTAATTATATTTTATTTAACTTATATTTTTTTTATTTTGAATGAATGTGTTCCTATGAAATTCCATAATATTAAATTAACTCAGAAAATCATTATAACCATTATAAGAACTATTTTTTTAAATATTAATATTGATTAAACTTAATTTTTATGTAATCGATTTTATTGAAAACATTATGATATATAGTTTTTATCCATTCATTTCAAGTGAACGATGTATTGGACTTATTATATGATGGGTGATGTCTAGAACTACGTTTCCCCACAATCAGTTGACGGGTCTCAGGAGACCAAGAAGATATAGATTTTTTTTATATGTATATCATTTTCAGTAATATTTTTTCACGAGGCCACGATGGTATGGTTGTCATTTCAAACATTATCCATCCAATCACAATGTGATCATTAATTATTCTTATCCATAGCATTATTCATTTATATTAATATGTAATCCGAGGATTAATTTTTCCACATGTTATCATTTATTTAGAACCATTTGATAATTCATTATATTAATATTATGCATTCCATGTTTATTTCATGTCATATTCTGTTTTATGTTACTTTTTACATAGGGATTAAGATCAACCTTTATGTTATTTTGATAATGTGGGGAAACTATGAATATTTATATGTTTTACTTAAGGAACAACATGGGTGAATAAAAATATTTAATATATTCATACAATGTATATTATGTTTACAATGATTAGTAATTACCATGTTTTATTCAAGTTTCAAAATAATAAAAATCATATATGTCCAATGATTTATTATGCTTGAACTCTATTATTATTTTAATAAATTCACACATCCTTTAGAATAGTAATTTTTATATATTTAATATTGACCTCCTGGATGACAATCCAATGGGTAGTTAATTAATGGTAGAGGAATATTATTTTTTATATTAATTTAATTAATTTCTCTACTATCAATACACAGACCCATACACCCATCATTTTTCATTACAAATATGATAGGTTCATAGAAAATTGAGTCTCTAGGGTATATGAATCTCTTTTCACACAAAACATGTAATTTATTATTAAAATATACCAATTTGACATGGTTAATTCTATATGGTGTCATCGATATTGTATTTTTATGAGAGATAATGTCAGTGGATAATTTGACAACATGATTAGGTGGATACACATGTAATTAAAAAAGAATGTATCATTGATATCTTGAATAACTGAATCATATTCAATTCTTATAATATCATTCCACTTCATTTATATTATTTCATATTTTTATTCTATATGATTATTATTAATAAAAACTAATATTAGTAATCCATATAAAAACAAGAATAATGATGTCAAACATAAAAAACAAGTGATTTTATACTAAACTCATAAATTTTAATATTTTTATCTGCATAATAAATTTTGAATTTCTATATTATGAAATAACAAATCCATATAATTATGTTAAAGATAACTATTGTTATAATTATCTTTTTTTCAACTATAGAACATTCATAAATTATTTAAATTCCATACCATTGTTTTCAATTATATTTTTAATATATTTTTTATACAATTTTTTTTACCAAATGTAATAGAGACTGAATCACTATTCATAGAATACCTGCAATTTAAAAAAAATACTATATGGCTCCATAATAATGTATTATATTACCCAATTTTCAGTTTAGAATCAATGTATATTTTATTAAATAGATTGTTACATAATGTTCGAACATTGTTATAGAATAATCCATTTATTTTCCTTTATAATCATCTATGATATATTTTCATGGAATTTTATACATTAATTAAATTTTGGTGACATAAACATATAATGAAACAAGCGGTATTAGTGTAATGTCAGAAACCTTTGTAATCATGAGTGATGTTCCTAGTGTATCATGTAGGACAACTGATAGAGGCTGAATAATTGTTCCTTTATTTTATTCAATTTTTACAATCACTTATAATTTACCCATTTTTGTTTTGGAAATATTTTATTTATTAAGTGGTTTGGATATATTTATTTTTTACCAACCCTTACCAAAGTGTGAAATAAGGTGAATTGTAAATAAATGCAACACATGCAGTTTCTACATGGTTCATTACTATCATGGAAAAACTAATAATTGTTCTTTTAAATTATTAACAAATGTTATATATTTTAATTATTATATTTTTATGATTAAAAGTGTCTAAAACCGAAAAAATGGATGAGATTATATAATTCATATCCCTATAGAAGGCATCATAGACTTCAATTTCCATCTCACAATAGGTTCTTTGTAAAATGTCCCATGGTCGTATGTTTTCATAAATATTACTAATAATTTTAATTATTCTAGAACATATAGTATTCAATAGTAATATATACACTCAATTAACTAAAACCCTATTTTATTGGGATTTCACAAAATCACCATAATATGATCATGTTTCACAATGAATATGAATTCAACTTATAAAACATTTTCAGTAAGAATTTTTATTTATTTTCATTTTTTATCAACATGATATCCCCGTGATAGTCAATGATTTTATATCTTCAACATTTTATAGACTAAAAAATATATAATAATAATTAATTATAGTTGATATCAATCCCTCTATATAATTTTCATCAATATTATGTTATCATTGGGGTATTTTTTCTTATTCATAAATATGTTGGATACAGTCATCGATGTAGATGGATTCTTCTTCTTATTATTATATACTATTGACCATCACCAAAAATAGTAGTATCAGATTTATATTAAATACATGTAATATTGTTCTATAAATCATTATAATTTTACTTCTATATTAACCATTATATGTTACTTTATTCTTTGATAGATATTTTATATGCATTTAATATCATAATTATTACTTCTATATTTCAAATAAAAAAACCTCATTAATTCTCAATAATAAGGGATAACCTAATAAGAATTTCTAAATATTTCCATTTTGAATTATAATTTAATATTTCCAAATATCATTAATTAAATTTCCATGAATATTGATATAATTACCTCATCAAGTGCTCCAAAAAAGCAATAGATCATTATATCCTTCCATGTTGGCATGACTATGTGCATTCCTAGGCCTTCCTATTGTGGTACTTCTCCTAGTGTTCTTATAAGATCTCAATGAAATAATTATATATATTTCTCCAAAAATGTAAAATGGAATGAATAAAAAACCATTATTATCATGATATTTATATCCGTTAAGAATAGTTCATAGAAGATTTAGATTTAATATACCTTATAATTCATTTTTATATAGGCCTCCAAAAAATTTCATACCTTTTATAAACATGGTGATAATAATCAATCTCTATGATCTTATTTACATTTTCCATAATGTTTCTCAAATTACACTACATATGGTTATATAAACCATTAAATGTTAATTAATTTTCCAAATTTTCAATATGTGTCCATTTTAAAAAGTTAAAAAATTATAAAAAGCGAATTCCTTTTCCATTTTCTCGTAAATCTACAATATGTCAAATTTTTTTAGTTTTGTAACAACCATTAAATGTGATAAATAATCCATGTGAGTTTTGAATGAACATTATGAACTCTATGGAAACCTTACAATATTTTATAATCAACATTTTGAACATAGATCATTTCTTTATAAACATCCTTATGCGTGTATAATGAACCTTATGAAGTCATTATCAATAATATAAAATATATGAAAAATACTTACAATGTTTATTTTTTATTATTTATATAATTCATCTTAAATAAAACCTTATAATATTGAAATATTTACCATATAATTTTCAATATAGTTTTGAAGTATTTCTAATTCACCATCACCTGTATCTTATATACATAACTCAATTAATCATGAAAACTATATAAAAAATTAAAAAAACATTATCTAAATACATTATATCATGTATTATTGTATTTTTAATTCTTGTACTCATTTGTATGGATAAATGTCACATCATCATGTTTGTATAATTTTTTATTTAATTATTTTTATACTATTATAGACGTCTACTTATTAGAAACTCATTCAAACCTATTTTAGTAAATTAATATATCATTCTAAACCACAAGAAATTAATTTACATAAAGATAATGTCACTAATAATTTGATATAATTTCTACCACTCTAGAACGTATAAATCTATATATTCTATGATACAGTATTATATACCTTTTCCTTTTTGTATACGAGATGAAACTCACATCATCTCAATTTTATTTATCATGTTCTTCAATGTAACCCAAATTCAACATATGTTGACATATTTTCTTATATAATTATCGACAAGAAACAAAGCACACAAAATCAATATTAAACTACTATCATCAATATCCACATATATATTTTTTTTACAGAAATCATTAACTTAAAAAAATAATTTTTTGTCTCCACATTGTTTACAATAAATAAAAAAGTGAAAATTTATTTACAATATTACATACCTTTCTTATTTTTCTAATTATTTTAAGAGAAATTTTATTCCCTTTTGATCAATGTTACAGTCTAATAAAAATTAATTGATGGATGGATTCAAATTTCTTTCTCAACAATTAGAAATCAATTTAACAACTACAAATCATTTTGCAGAAAACATAGTTTAGAAAGTAGAACATGTTAACCTGGACAAAAAATTGATCTATAAACTATCGAGTTGCTGATATGAACTTATATTTATCATTTCATGGTATGATTGAATTGATTCTTCAATTATTTTATAACCAAAACTAATATTTTACAAAAACATCAACTATGTTCAAGTCTAAGGAATATCCCTCCACCTTGAATATAAAAATTCATTAATAACTATCACACCCCTAATAAATAAATTCTCTATAGTCAAAATAGCGGTTGAAAGTGTAGATTACATAACTCACATGAGTTTCTAATAGGTGTTGTAAATATTCCAAAAACACACAAAAGTACATGATACCTGTATGTTCATCTCATTAATTCATCCATATAGATTGTGAAAAAATATATTTATCATGAAAATATATGTATTCAATGATGTAAACCTATTCATGTCGTAAAATGTCTGTAGAAAATTCCCAAGTCTCCCCTTGATTCAACACATTAGATTAAATTAAAATAAAAAAATTTTATATTTAAATAATATAGAACATCATATTCTCTTATTGAGTGACACTATGATGTGATTTACTTCTTAAATAGTATCCTATTTTATTTATAACATCAATACATGATGTGGTATTCATGATTCCATTTCTATGTTTCATGTCACGAGTATTAATAGGTTTTAGTCTCTCCTTGTATTATAGATCTTCCCACATAGATGAAATAGGATTTCTTACCTCAACATGTAGATAAAATCTATGATTTTTCTATTTCGCAAACATCAATGATGATACAAACATGGATGGATATATAGTCAAACACACCTTAGGTTTTTTGTATAGCCTTACTTTTTCTATGTGGACATCATCTTTATTGTGGAATTCATATTACATAATTCCACTAGTAAATTTCCATTATTTCTATGTAAATATTTTATTCTAGGTCAATATGTCATGACATTATATGTTTTGTTACTAGAAAAATCTGTCAATCTACACATAAATATATCAACCATCATTTTCGCCTTGTTAGGAAAATTTTTAGGATCTTCTTCTGGGATATCATCCACCCAACCAATTCTCATATACTTATAATATATTGATTATAATTTTTGTATCATAATTATATTAACTCAGTTCTTGATGGGATGACCACTTATAATGATTAAATGATTATCCACTTTGGTTTGAAATAATTTAAAGTTATATTTTTTGTTATTAATTTCATAGCTTTCTTATATTTATAATAAAAATGGTAGAATCACTATTCATCCTTTTAAATATTAAATTTTTTAATTTATAGTATTCTACCATCAACAGAATTGGTATTTCCCTTTATAAGTTTATACTGACATTTATAAATAATATTACCAATATTATTACAATTCTCCAATGTTATATCAATATATAAAAACAATTTCATTAGAAATAGATTTAAATTTCAATGTAATCTACTTGTACAAATCCAGTTATCTTTTAATTTAATATCTACTCTTGATTAATTTGGTCCATCCATATTCATCAATGATTTAAATATTATTTCAAAAACAAAATTAAATTAAAAAAAACATCAAAAAAACATTAATTGTATATCCCATGTTGTTATCTTGTATTTTTTCCAATCAGGATAGATTGAGTTCATTTTTATATTTGGGTAGAAATATTTACTAATTAGTATCCTAAAAGTGAGATGATTCTCTCGATTTTTTTATTAAAACCATGAAATTATGTTGTGTTAATTGGTTTTTTTTCATACTAAATTGTCCAAATTTTTATTTAAAACCCTCACAAGTTGTTAAAACTACATTAGTACAAAAAATATGTATCTTTGGTTTGGGATATCTTTTTCAATGAGTTTGTTGTAGTTTGATCCAAAAATGATTTAAATCTATTATTTTAATCAATATGATTGTTATTATTGAAAATACTCTAATCATATTATTTAATAGTAGTAATATTTCAATTAAAATTCAATGTATATATATCTAGAACAATTTCCATGTTTTTCAATTTCACTTCAATATCATGAAATTTTATATTGAGGAAATATTTTCTCTTTATACACGACATTTACACCATAAAAAAAATTCATTATTCTCCTTCTAAATTTTATCATAATGAGTTTTTCATACTTATTTTTAACATTTACCATATTATAATATCCACTTAACTTCAAATTCCAAATATGAATCATTGATATTAAATAAGATTTTTTGTTACTCTTTAGAAGCAATGATCATTAGCCAAATAAATTTTTTTGTCAAAAATTTCTGATGAATACTTCATTCAAATATTCTACCATTCGGGAAATATTTTCATTAAAATGTATTATATATTCTTATATGGCATTAACATGTTGTGTAAGTGTTTTTCATCTCTGTAATATTCTATCCCAACAATTTAATATTTTATCGACTTGTAATTTTTATTGTTTCGTTTCATCATAAACCCCATGATAAATCCAAATAAATAATATTTCACTCAATGAGTATTCGATTCAAATATATTTTATCTTTATACTAATGTTTTTCAACTGTTTTAATGGGATCATCCTTCTCATAACCCCGATAGTTAAAATTTTCAACTTCAAAATGATTAGTATCTAAAGATTTAATGGTATATAAATTACAATTTTGTTCACCTTCATGTAAAGTTTGATATTTAATTTATTTTGAAATATTTTTTGGCATCATTTTTTCTATTTACTTTTATTGATAATGTTTTTCGATGTGATAGACATATTAAAAAAAAATGAAAAATCACATCATTTTTTCTTCTTTTAAGGCATAACAATTACTAATTGAAAAAGAATATCAACCAAGGGATGTTATAATAATTTGTATTTTTATAAATACATTATTAGAGGAAACCTGTTAAGTTATAATTCCACTTGAATGGCCCAATGGTTCATGCAAGGGAAATGGTTGGGGTGGTATGAATCGTTGTTCCATTATTATAATGATTTATTAAATAAAAATGATTATTCCATATTTAAGTTGAGTCCACTATCATGATTAATTTTTATGGATATAATTATACAAAATCAACCCATTATATATTATAGTATATATATAACATTTAGGAAGAATATAAAACAATGGTTTTATAGAGTTTAGTCTCTTCATGGAAGACCTACCCCCTTCTTTGATCGGGTTTCATCTTATTTCATGTATTATAAATATTATATAACTACGTGTATAAGTGATTAAAACAATGAAAAAAATGGAAGGGTATGTATCATCCATATCCAAATAGAAGGTATCATCCACTTATATTACTATCTATTTATTTGTTATTTATACTTCATCCTATAATATTTATTCATTACTACTTGTATTGAAAGTGTTATTTATACAAGTTTCCCAATTATTCCATGGTTCTTCATGAAATCAATGAATCTATCATTTTTTATTCATCAAAATTCAAATAATAATTATAATTATATATTATTCCTCAATTAAATGGTATCTAAAAACTAAAATATTATTAGAAACACATCATATAGGTTTACTTTATTCTATAACTCGATCATGTTATGATAAACAAAAACATTGGTTCTTAAATCTCCATTCATTTATAAAAAATAAAAGTGTAATTTATATAATTATATGTCACACTCTCTAGATAATTATATAAGATAATTGAGTATCATACCCTTCTTATTTTTTCTTTTATAACGAATAGGATCCACTATAGGATTTGCTCACATTATTCTACTTCTAGTTTGATACTCATGATCTTCAATAGTAGCAGAAGGGCCATGGTTTTTTTCATTATACATTATTCTTATAGAACACAGTATCAATTTCTCCCATTATTATAATTTATTAATTTTTTACCAAATATTGTATTTCTATAGAATACATGAAAATTTATTCAATAATTAAAATATAGAAACCAACTTAATTATTAGTGGTGGGTGGCCATCTCATTTATACAAGTAGATATACATAGATTCTATTCATGCAGGTTGCTGATTAATATAATCATATATATCTCCATAAATCTCAAGATATTATCTTCTAAAAATTCACCTAAAGATCAATATAATTTTAATTATTTCTATGTCGGCATGCATGAGCACATGAATAAGTATTTTCTTGGTGGGATTTCTCATCACAGTGTTGGTGGATCTAAATCTCTAGATCATTCCTTTAATTATCATTTAATTTAGAATTAATTGAATAAAAATACATTATTATATAGAGTTTTACATATTTTAATTATATGTCATAACATCATCCTATTTAATATATTCTCAAATGCTACATTCTTGAAGATTCTAAAAAAAATTAATTGTTCATTTTGTTATGAACAGTAATCCTCTCATGGAACATTTTTATTTTTTAACTATTTTTTATCATAATATTAATAATATGATTAAATAAACCTTAATAGGTTCAAAAATTATATATATTTTAAAATTAATTCTATTTCATATGAAAAACAAACATATTGGTAATTATACATTTTCCTTTTTTCTTCAATGTTGAATACATTATATACATTATTGTGTTATTATTGGAATGTGATTAATTAAATTTATAAATACATAATGAACATTATAAACTCTATGGAAACTACGTAATGTCATAAAACAAGCCTTATAAATACATATATGAACATTATAAAAGTTCCCATTGCTTTTTTAGTGAATAATTCCAATTCAAAAATCAACCTGATGAAATATACCAAACAAACTTATGATTCTTCCATTTTTATTTTATCAATCATAATCCATGATATAACCTAACATTTCTTACAAGAATAACTTTTTTAAGTTTATTAGTGTTCAAAACTATGATAAATTAATCATAATCTATATATTTCAATCATATTATAAATTGTCGTAGTAACTATTCAAATAATTTAAGTGGTTTTATATAATTAAAAAACAACATATAATGACATTATATAATTTATTTTTGTAACTATTTCAAAAAAATTATTTTACATGAAATATCTTCACTTTATTTTGAATTTCCCTTTTCATTTATAACATCATAATGTGTTTGAACATTTTATTTCTCCCAAACTCGCTAAAGCACCTATTGTTAGTGTGTAATTATTTCATCAACACATGACATTAATTTATATATGTATAAGCTCCCTACATATTTTAAGTATAAGATAATTACCTAGAACTAATCCAACAAGATATTTCAGCATAGAAACATATACAACTTTTTCTCATATGGATCTGATAAGTAACCCCACATAATCCCATATTCATTTTTAGGCTATTCTACATTACCAAAATTTAGTATATATTGACTTTAAATCTCATAATACCTTGGAAAAAAATAAAGAACATATATTCTATATCTAAATTAGAAATTTATGGACTATAAGGGCACTTATCTTCATATTTGAAACAAATATCAATGTTATTTATTAAAATCCAAGATATTTTCTTCCCATAATTGTTATGTGATGTATATTTTTCCATTAAATTATTCTTCCTCTTAATATTTCATTATACATGGACCTCATTCATACCCATATTATCTTAATTCCTTTACAAAAATGTAAGACATTTGAAACTATTTTTGTTTTCAATGTGGGAATTTTAGTTTTCCCCCATGTGTCATAAAATATAAGAGACATATTTTAGTTTTTAGAATTGGTTTTATTCCATTAATGAACTGATCCATCATAATTTCAATAATTCATTCATATTATATATAATGTTTAACTATCTTTATAGAGCTATCCCCAAACTCAAAAATAGTATCATCAATATTTTTTGGTAGAATCAATAATTTTTTTCCCCACAACTAATTTATCTGAAAGAGAATATTTATTAAGGAATATCAAATAAAATGTATAATATTAATAACATTTTTATCCCTTCCCTTTTCTTGAGTCAATGGCCACCATTGTTCAAAATCACCATGAAGAAGACTTTTAACCATGGTAACATTCCCCATTACGCTGTTTTCCAATAAAATGAATATATTCATTTATATAATTTATCCATTTTCTACCACTAATGTATTCGTGATTTCATATTTAGATATAGGAAATATCCACTCTATATTGTCTAAATTTTTAACACCACATTGAAGGAAATTTGGTTTTTTAATTATGTAAGGTTGTAACATGATTGTTATATGGTAGTACAAATGCAAATTTGTTTTTATAGTCTAGACCAATGGTTGACAAGGGTCATCTCATTCGAGGTGATTTTTATTCAATTAAATGTTACTATAAATTCACCTAAACTACTTATTTTTGTGTCATTAATATTTATTGAAAACGATTTTTTATTATTTTTAGGATTTGAAAAATCAATTGAAAATTCTAAAAGGAAATGTGAAGAAGAAAAATAAATGAAATGAATTTTGAAGAGAGGTCTTGGTCTTTAGGGTTTCGTTCTACGAGTTCCTTCATTACTATTTTACTGTAGTTTAAATTCAATTTGATAATTATTTTATGAATGTAATATTATTCATTTGATTTTTAACGGCTAGATTACAACATGTCTATGAAATACCATTGGAATAACAAATATCACCACCTCTAATTTTCATGTAGGATAAAAACATTGATTGATAGTGTAATTTCTAAAAACATGTGATCCTCCAAATTCCATTTAGTCCCTTATAATATCTGTAACTCCATTTTATGAGGTGTTTGACCAAGAAAAGGGAGGGAAATAATATAAATTAATGAATAAAAATGAACATGTGAATAATTTCCTGGTAGATGAAAGCTACCATTGATCACTTTTCTCTTTTCCACTAGAAAAATATAAAAAAATGTTATAAATTAATGAAAAAGATTATATTAATTCCAAAAATTCTCCACCAACGACAAGACTTAAGTTTGTTACTCATCAATACAAGTGATAGAGAACAAAATGGAGTGGTAGTGAGAGAGAAATACATTGAGTGTGTGGAAGAAAAAAAAACTATAATAAAACTTTAATTGACATTAAATTGATAATGATGTTGAAAAAAATGTATAAAAGAAAACATAAACAACATTAACATAAATTTTTAGGGCAATGGTCGACCTTTACTATGAAATATTCCATTCATTTAAACCTTGTACATCTATTTATAGGATAAAATCCGCACTCATGAAATATTTATTACCTAATAAATCTGTCAAAATTCATCCTGGCCCATCATTAAATCAGAAAAAGGGGTCTATACATTAAATTCATCAAAACTAAATGTTTTGTGTCTTATCTGACATAGTCACAGTTTAAATAGAAGTTTTATGAAATAAAATCTTTGGGGGATTATCTGAAAATAAGTTTTACTGATTCATTTTACATCAAGAAAATTTCCAAGGATCACCAGGCATGATATAAATGTGTCAGGTTGTGAAAATGTTTTTTCATCTCCATATCCCATTTTTTTCTTCACGCATTGATTCACATCCTAAATTATTCAAAATTGAAATCATAAAATCCCTATTTACATTGTGAATTAGTTCTCTTAAGTAGTTTTAGCCATGATTTAACATGATTCATCAATTTGGGCATTTGGAGTTTGTTCATCACATGTAGGACATAACATGGAATTCATTTTATCATTAATGAATTTATATTTTGTTCTAATTCATTCAATCATTGCATCATGTCATAACTCATAAAATGAATTACATATCAGTAATATTATCCAATTTATCTACACTAATAATTAATTTTTCATCAAAATAATTATTTATAAAATTGTTCTATCATTTCCCTCACACGTATATATTTTTTCATCATGATTGTAATATTTACAATTTTATATACGATTTTCATTCAAACAGTATTTATATCTAAAAAACAAAACAAAATATTTTGAAATGGAAAATAAACTTTTAAATTTCACTAAATATAATTTATCCAACTCCTCACCCTTCAAATTAAAAAATATTATCATTCATTTAACATTCATTAATTGGAAATAATAATAATCTCTCTTCTTTTAATTTTTATTTATTAATTAATAATTAATGAGCATTCCATTTTAAATATGCAACCCATTTATTTATTTGTACACATATATCAAGGAAATAAATTTAATAAAGTGGTGCCCATAACTCATGTTTATTAAATTTACCAAAGGCTTGTTGGGAATCTAATATATCAACCACATAATGCTAGATATAAAAAGTAATCATGATTTATTAGTATTTTTGTTAATATTTTTCTAGGGACATGGCATAATAGGTAATGAATAAAATACGTATAAAAATATATGTTTTATTTTTTATCATATCACCTGATATAAAAAAAATCTCAATGAAAATATGAGGATAAAATTTCCAATCCCAACCCCAAAATCACAAAATATGTATATTATAAAAATCAGAATAATAAATGAATAACACTTTCATGATTTTGTTTTTTTTATTTTTTCACATTTCTTCTTTAAAAAAATATTCATAAGTAAAATATATCATCCACCTCCTAACCCCAAAAGATTAAAATATCTTCAGTTTGGAAAGGGGTTTTTTTATTATCCAGAAGAATAAATAATTTTTTTATTCTATGTTATATGTATAATTATGTATAGTAAATGAGAATTTGTTCTCTCCTAAAATCTTGTGTAAAACCCTAGAAAAACAGCATCAATGATGTATTTCCCCATCCAACATGGAAACAAAAATCCCCCACGCACATTCTTTAAATAACATTAAATATACAATGAGAAGGTTATTAATGGATATAATAGGTATTTGACCTTGATCATTTCATAACAATTTATTTTTGGGATTATACATGAAAATTTTGGAATGATTTTAAATTGGGTCTAAGTATATAGTTCTAAATTCTAAAAATATTCAATAAAATTAAAAGTTATTCCATTTATTCATAGCATATATATGATTCTATATATATTCTTCAGGAGAACAGGCCTGAGCCACTAAATAAATATTCTATAAAATAATGGGAAATATTTGTTTTTAATTTTTATTTGGAATAAGAATATATGTTTTGGGACAAGTATGCATGGAATATCAAAAAAATCAATATACCAAAAAATATAATTTTTTTAATTTTCAAACCACATAAAAGATATAAATAAAATCATTTGAAAAAATAAAATAATTCCCAAAAAAATCATGATTTTACAAATTTATCCCCCCATGATTAACATTACTTTTTAAATTTCCTATTTCACTCATTCAATCATTTCAACAATGAAAATTAAAAAATTGAATAGTGATTATCCTAATAATAATATGTATCCTTTATCAGTACTAGACATCAACAGTTCAATGTGGGGCATGATATTTTCATTTCAATTCAAAAAATGTATTACAATTATATTAGTAAAATAAAATAGATAATTTAAAATCATACACCCCTCACAATGATTCATCAGTTCTGGTTGCAAAGGTCCTAAATATGTAGTTCTATTTTACATCATTTTCATGATGTGAATCCCTATCATGATGTGAATTTCATTTTAACAACTATGTTCTATACCATTCAACATCATGATTTTTCCATTACATAGTGTGAATTCAATTCTCATGATGTGAATTCTAGTTTCAAAATATAATTTGTGTCTAGTTTGTCTAGTATGACTTCTAAATTGTGCCATCTTCTTCCAAAAAAATGAATCATTATATCACAAGTATGGTGTCAAAGAACAAATAAAAAATATATAATTGAATGTGGATAAAAACAAAAAAAAATTGTAACATATAATTGTAAACTAAAGTTTTAAAATTTAACTAAAAAAAGATATGGATAGCTAATTGTTTGATCTCATAAGTGGTCCATGGGTTTTGACATCCTATTGATTGGTTGTACTAGTTTTCATCCAATGTCTTTTACTGGGTTGAGTTTTCTGGTCATGACCACCACATGTGGTGTATTACAACTTACACTTATTATTCATTATATTGAGGACTCAATGAATATAGTAAATAAAATCCAATTTCTTATCAATAATGTACAAATTACAAGGTGGGGCAGGATAAATCATGGTTCCTCCTCATTTTTTGTTTCTACTTATGAAACCTCTTATTTATTTTCTAGCATCAGTTAAAAGTATTCTTCATGAATGGATGAATAAAATAAAGAGATATCATATACTTTATCATGAAAAATTAAAATTTAATAATTTATTTAAAATTTCTCCCATTTACTATGAGAAGCATTTCTCTGCGGTGATTTAGGCTGAGCAACTGGGATCTCTTAATAAGTTTCCACCAAAAAATGTTCAATGTTATTTGGAAGATCCATGTATAACTAAAATGGTGCATCATATTTATCCTATAAATTATATGCATTGGATGAATATAAAAATTCATTATACAAAGGGGTGATATGTAATTCATCTTCAATAAAATTTGAATATGATGTGTTCAAGACAAATTATATCATTGTGTCTATTTTTTTTGCAATATCCTCTTAAGTGGAAAGTGACTCTAAGAGTTTAATTGTAATGTGTAGATGTAGTTAGTAAGTCTCCTCTTGTAGATATTTGTTTTCCACCTCATGGTTTGTTTCATCATCCATATCTAAGTTTAGTTATAGAGGTCCTGATTCTTCTACCTTGAATACATAGAGATAATGTTTCATTTCAATTTTCACTCAATAGATTAATTATTTGTATAAATTTAAATATTATCCCATTAAAAATAAGTTGAAAACTCAACCTTACTTTACACATCCATCAATGGTTGAGAAAATCAGAATTCATCTATAGGTGTCTCAATTTTACCTCATCAGGGTTTGTAACATTAATGATGGGTGGGAAAATCTCATCCATAGAATTCTTGGGTTCTAGCTTCAAATTTGTGTCGGGTTGGTCTAATAATACATAATCATATTCAAACACCATTTCTTCTTGGAAATTCAATTTATCTTCTTATTATATGAGTCTTTATACATGGGTTATATCATATATTTTTTTACACATATGAGTAAACAATCTATCCATAATAATCATAGTACAAATACCTCATGTAAAATATTTTTGAAGATTTTTTTTATAATTTATAAAAAATTGTAGCTATTTACAATGTGAAAAATAAATTAGTAAATTAAAAAATTTTTATCTCCCCAAAAATTGTTTATAATGTATTGAAATTAAAATTGAAATACTATAGAATAGAAACTTTATATTCCTAGTGCGACATCTTGTCTTCACATGGTGTTTCCACAGGATATTGGTATATAATGAAATGCTATTCCTAATTCACCTAAATGTTTTTTGGAATGTTAATATTTATTGGAAATAATTATTTTGAGTTTTAAGTATTGTGAAAGAAATTTATTTTTTGAAATGAAAACATAAAAAATCCAAATTGAATAAGATGAATTATAATAAATGTATTGGACCATAGGGTTTGTTTATATGGGTTCCTTCAATATTAATTTATTACTGTTTAAATTTAGTTTTATAATTCATTTATGAAACCTAATTCATAGACTAATATTTATTAATTTTTTGACTATATGATTTTATTATCATAGAAAAACCTGTCATAACACCTTATCTCACCTCATTAAATAATCATAATGGATAAAAACCTCCCTAGACAGAGAAATTACTAAAATACTGGGATCTAAAATATATTGTTTCATTTGATTGGGTATTATGAAATCCACTATATGAGGAGTTTACCAAAGAGAATGGAGGAAAAAATATAAAATAATGAATGGAAAAATATTTGAGATTCAAACCATTTGATATGATCACCACACCCACGCACATTTCTCTAAACCACCACAAAAAATTAAATAATTTAACATATTAAACAACCAGAATTTTGTAATTCCTTTAAAACACTCCAAATTCCATGAATGAAGTAATTCACTGAACATTGTGGGTGTTTGAGACCCCAATATCATGCAAGATATAGATATAGAGAATGGGAAACCGTGGAAGAATAAATCACTTTAATAAATAAATAATATAAATCACTTTGAAAAGGAAATTAAAAAAATATAAATAAAATAAAACCTAAACAATAGAAACTTAAATCCAAAATGCCTCTACAGAACCCTAGAATGGTTGATTCCATTATATCCACAGTTGTAATCCTTTTTTGGCTCAAATCCACCCCATAGATTAATTAATTTCTTAACAAATGGGTGAAAAATCATTTATGACCATAATTGGGATATTAAAAGGATTCTAGGAATTAAATTCATCAAAACTGGACATTCTATGTCCCACAATAATCTTTAACACTGTAAAGTGTGTTTTAATTATGTTAAATCTTTGAGGAAAGTCATGATCTAAATTTTTATATATTGAATTTATGTCATGAAATGTTAGAATACTTTTCATTATGTGATATATATGTGTCACATGATGAGACTGTTTATTCTTTTTAGGATCACTTTTTTTAAATTTAATTGATTTATTTTGAAAATTGATCAAAACCAAAATCATAAATTCAATATTTATTATGGGAATTTATGTTTTCCAGAAGGTTCTACACTCTTTCATCCTTATTCTTAAAATTGAGGAATTGGAGTTGGTCATTTTATTTTGTTGAATCATAAGATGTTCATTACATTATAAATCCATTTGTTTATCTTTTCCATCCATTCCATGCATCAAAATCCTAATAAAAAGACAATTAAATATGAACATGAGCCTCAGCCCAGTTGTTGAGGTATCTTTAAGTGCATCCACAAGACCCAGGTTCAAATACAGGTAGAGGGATCATTTCGGGATACTGTAGAAGGTAATATAGCATTACTATAGCAGTACTATACACTGTGCGGGTACTGTAGCAGTTACTTTAATAGGTACTATTCAGTACTGTAGCAGCTGGAACTATTCACCTTCGGCCACAGGTTCTGGCTTGCAGTCTTTAAGGATTTCAGGCCACCCATGCCTTTGGGTCTGTATGGATTTAGACCACTTTTAAGGCCTTTGGCCACCTCAAGGACATAGGGCCACATGCAGTTTCCCTAGACACAATACATAAAAGTAGCATCCCCATAAGAGGATTCAGAGCAGGTGCACTCACCAGAGTAGAGCCAAATGGATTGTCAAAATGAGAGGTTATGGTTATGCCATTGGTACAATCATGTGCATGCAGGGAAAGCCTAGCCAAAATGCTATGAAAAGGTGGAGAGAAACTCTCTTAACACAGATGTTAGGGAGGGGAAATTCCTTATAGATAGTCTGGATGAATTCCAGACAACCTTCAGGTCAAGTAATCACCAAAGCCTACGGGGCTTGTAATATCTGAGATTACAGGCCTTGTATGGGTTCCCCTCATCCCGAAAAAGGGGAGTTATAAAAAATCAATAAAAATGAGGTCCTTTGGGCCATTTGGGAAAAAATACAATTAAATATTGTAATGATTTACCAATAAATCTATAGAAAATATTAATTTTCCAAAAAAAATTATGTATAAAATCATTTAATATAGTTTTATTCATAAATTATTTTGACTAACCTCAAAAAATGATTATTTTATCTACTCCAACACTGTCTTAATTTATTATTTTAGAATGGTTGTCCATATACTGATTATAGGTGTTGAAATTTTTTATATTACTTCAATTTAGGGTAATTTATACATAATGAAATATAGTAATTATTTAATGACTAAATTATGAATTATGAATAATAATATATAATTCATATATATTTATTGAAAATTCACATCAATTATTTTATCAATTAAACAAAAAATTATATGGTATCCTGAGGGTTTATCATAATTTTTTTAATATAATTATTTTCTTTTAAATATTATTCTTAATGATTCCAATATATATGATATTAAACTAAGAATAACAAATCTATGTAATGTAACCAATAGATTATGGTTGTTTAATATAATAATACGTAAAATATGAAATCATTTTACTATTCATCTAATGTTTCATTAATATTCAGAGAGTAGATACAAACATGAACAAAAAATTATATTTGAAACATTAATAGTGTTATTCATGTTTTATTATGGAAATTAGAAAATATTATAAACAGAAATATCAAATTATTAATATGTGGTATCTATGACAATATATAAAATAGAATAACCATGAAATTAATTATATTGTGCATGTTAGTAGACTAATGATGCAATATAAATTAATAAATAATAATAACATAATTCTTATATGTTATAAAAAATGACATAAATAATAAGATGTTTAATAATAAATGATTTGATATTTTTGGAATGAGGTATATTTAATAATTTAACCATACATCAATAATAATGAATTGAGAGCATAAATTATATAAGACCATTCCCTTCAAATGAAAATTTTATGACATAAATCATATTGAAGAGTGGATACACAAAACAATATATAATTTTATCTAAGAAAACTATTACAAAAATATGGATAAGTAATATATATTTATCAATATTTAAATAATTTATATGAATACTCCATTGTTTCATTAATTAATTGAGTAATATGGATTCTAGGTAATGATTCGTCATTAAAATTATTAGAGAATAGAATATTCATGATATAAGTTATAGTAATATTATTAATGGAAAGATAATATATTAATAAGGTAGGAAAATTTCACTATATAAAATATAAATATTTTTTTATTAATTAATATAATAGTTTTCAATAAATTAAATCAAACTAAATTATATGTTTTAGGGATACACAATTTTCATATTAAGAAATATCTAGGTTGATATTCTTTGATACCAAATGATAACATAGTCTAAAACATGGTTTATTACACTAGGGACTATGTATATGATGAAATAAATATATCTCCATAATCCAAACACAATTCCCCCCGCTAATAAATAATACAACCATAATACCATTGAAATTTGGCATACATAGGGATCCTGAAAATAGAGGTTATAGAAAAAAAGTATGTTAAAACTTTTTCTACATAAAAGCAATAAATAACGAGAGGGAATGGTAATATTAAATTTAAGTTATATTAGTTCATTTATAATAATGATTAAAAAATAATTTGATATAAAAAATTTAGTTCTAATGTTATCTAATATTAATATGAGGAGGTGGGATGTATCAGTAATCCATTTTTTAATTTAGGAATATGTCTTATCAAATAAACATCTTTATATAAAATTCATTTATATGCTATTATTTTTTATAAAATTATTACTCAAATATATATAATGTAAAAGGCCTAAGCCATAAGGATTTACATGTTTTGGTCTTGAGAGCCTCCTCATTTCCGGGTTTCATCAATGTGTTGAGTAATGGTTTATTATATACCCCTATGGAGGGACAATATAATAACATTACTAAATGATTATATTTCATCAAAATACATTCCCATTATCTTTTTAGTTTATAATATTATAGAATTAGAAAAAAATATTATCCAAAAAATCCCATGTCACTTATAACTCAGAGAGATTATCTACAAAATATAATCCACTTTTTAATCCAAAATAATTCTAAAACATCTCCAATTTATTTTTATAAATATGATAATCTTCAAGTCATACCACACATATAAATATCCATAATTTCATTGGTAAAATGATACATAATAATGGATGAGGTGAAACATTCAATAATTGTAATCATAAGTGATAATAATCAAATATCACAAGTTAATACAATATAAACATATAGGTAATAGATTCTAAAGTAAGAAACATGAACATAAAATATGGAATTTAGACCTAATAAAACCTGGAACATAATCCACGAATTAGAGTGTGATGCATTCACAAAATAAAACAATACAGAAAGGATCATGGAATCATAAAACATTTACCACAACATAAATCAAGAAATTATTTTCAAAATTTAATGTTCACTCCCATGACCATTAACATAGAGTGGGAAATGACTAATAGTTGAATAGGGTCACTCCCTAATCCCATATATAACATCTCATGTCATATAAATAATTACCTATTTCATTAAAGGGATATTTAATTTTGGGATCCCCCATCACATTATAATATCTACATTTGTAACTGTTGCATTGAGAAAAAAATTAATTTTTAATTTCATCAAATCAATATTAACCAGATAATAAAATGGATTTCGTGATTATAACCACAAAAAATGGCAGTTAAAATAGTGTAAAAATAACACATACCTTATAAATAAAAGAAACAAAGAAGTATGTTGACATACATGTTCAAACAACTTTTCAAAAAATAATGATTCAAACTGTTGTACCCCACACTCTTTGATTTTCATGATCACAATCACTTTCATATGTGTTTAACCTTGTTTCAAGTGTTTTTGTTAATAGGCACAAGGTTTCCAAGAGAATGGGCCATGAAGCACATGAAGTGGACTGAAATTCAGTCCATCGGCCAACCGGTGTGATGGCACCGGCCAGCCGGTGGACCTGGCAGAGGCATTGCCCACTGCCAGGATCCACCGGTCAGCCGGTGGCTTGACCACTGGCCAGCCGGTGGCACCCAGATGCAACAGTGTGAGCTACTGTCTTGCCACCGGCCAGCCGGTGGCTCCTCCACCGGTCAGCCGGTGGAGCCTGGACCAGAATTCTCCTCCTCTGCCAAGGCACCGGCCAGCCGGTGGACCTGTACCGGCCAGCCGGTAGCCCAGTCAAACTAGCCGTTGGGTTTGACCAGTCAACACTCTTTTGGCCTCCAACAGCTCCGAGGACTTCTCCAACGGCTCCGAAGGCCCCCAATGGGTTCCATGCCTATAAATAAAGGCCAAGGAAGCCCCGGAACAATACCAGATCACATACCAAGCGCTCGGACACATTATTGCACATTTGGCGAACCTCTGGCGCTTCACCTTCAAGGATCCTCAAGTGCTCCATCCAATTCCACATTCAAGAGAACCCTCAAGAATCTTGGGAGAGCACGCTACATCAGCTCCATCATCCAATTGGCGCCCAAGTCTTCCTCCAATACGGTTTTTATTTTATATTTCATTTTGATCTTTAAAATTGGGTTTGTGCCTACAAACCCCAAACCCTTTTCTCATCCCCCTTTCTTTTGGGTTTCACACCACCATTAAGGTGTGAAGAGGTTTCTTCAAGCCTTTCCTTTTAAAAGGCTTGTGTTTCGGTGAGCTAGCCTTCACCCGTTAAAAAGGCTAGTGGGTTCTTGCTACACCATTAAAAGCAAGTGGGTTCTTGCTTAACCAATAAAAGCAAGCTGTAATAGGTCCTAGTGCTACCTCAAAGCCTAGTGGGTTTCTTGCTAAAACCATTGAAAAGCATGCGGTAGGAATCTCTCAACGGTTAAGTTGGGAGCGGAGACGTAGGCCGGGTTTTGGCCGAACTCTGTTATCAATTTCGTGTGTCTTGCCTCTTTACTTTCCGCTGCATTTCAACTTTGAATTTTAATTTTTCAATCATTTTTTTTAAAGGCAATTCACCCCCCCTCTTGCCATCTTTTCCCCATTTATTCTGACCCATCAATTGGTATCAGAGCACGTATTTGAATAATTCCCTAACCCGGTTTCAAATTTAAGATCCATTAAGATGGCATCAACCTCTTTCGCCCCCGAGGGAATCTCATTGGGTCGTGCTCCATTTTTTGATGGGACCGACTACACTTATTGGAAAACCCGCATGACTACTTTTCTTAGAAGTATAGGATATCCTATTTACAAAATTGTCATGCAAGGTTATTCTTTGTCTACCCCCGACGAATCCAAATGGACCCAAGCCGACATTAGAAATTTTGAGCTTGATGGCAAAGCCATGAATGCTCTTCATTGCGGCCTTGACCGAAATGAGTTCAATCGAGTCTCCACATGCACCTCATCACACGAAATCTGGAAACTTTTGGAGGTTACCCATGAGGGGACCAACATAGTAAAGGATACTCGATTGGACATGTACCGTCAGGATTTTGAGTCTTTTTATATGCATCCAAATGAATCTATTTCTGAAATGTTTACTAGATTTACTGACGTGTGCAATGGGAGAAAGTCCCTTGGTGATGATGTTTCAGCTGAAGCAATGGTCAAGAAGATTCTATGGGTCCTTCCGAGCTCATGGGCACCAAAGGTGACGGCGATCCAAGAAGCTAAGGACGTCAAAAATATGCCGGTAGAGGAGCTCATCGGATCTCTCATGACTTATGAGATCACGATGAGGAGGCAAGCACAAAAGGAGGGCACCCCTATCAAAACTCCAAAGCACATCGCCCTCAAGGTACAAAAAGAAGTAAGCTCCTCCTCATCCTCATGTTCCTCATCTACTTCATCTTCAAGAGGCGACTCGGAAATGGAGAATCTCGCCCGCCAAATGCAAAAATTTATGAAGAAGCACAAGAAGAAGAAATCCCGCAAGCATCGAAAGCAAGAACCCACCGCAAGATCCGAGCCCAAGGTAAAATGCTACGGGTGCGGCGAAAAGGGCCATTACAAGCCCGATTGCCCACTCAACAAGAAACGGGCCACGCCAAAGGAAAAAGGAAAGAAAAAGGTCCTCAAGGCAACATGGAGTGACACCTCCTCATCATCCTCCTCCTCCTCCTCCTCGAGCGACCAAGGTACAAAATGCCTAATGGCATTCCATGAGGTAACATCTTCCGACTCCTCCTCTTGTTCTTCAAATTCCAATTCTTTAAATCATTTATCTTATGAAGAACTCTCACACGCTAGAGATCAATTAGAAAATGGTTTTCATGAGCTTTCATCAAAATTTGTTGCTTTAAAAAAGTCTTTCAAAAAACTCTCCTCCGAAAAAGAACAACTTCTCAAAGAGAAGGAGGAACTCTCCCTAAAAATCCAAAATTTTCCAAATGTTGAATCTTTAGAATCAACCATCAAAGACCTTAGAGAAACCCTAGCTAAGTTCACCCAAGGGGAACAAAATTTGAACAATATCCTAGGTTCTCAAAGAGTATCTAGAACCACCAATGGACTTGGCTACACCAACCAAGCTTCCTCCTCCCATGCACCCACTGTTTTTGTAAGGGGGAGATCTAATTTTAAATTTTGCAACTATTGTAAGAAATCCGGGCACTTAATCTATGAGTGCAATTGCAAAAATGCCCGGTACGGACAACCCAAGTCTATTTTCTATTCCGATGAATTCTATAGGAGAAGACCCGCTACAAGGCAAGTTTGGATTGAAAAATCCCTTCTTGCGAGTCTCTCCGGGCCTAAAATTGTCTTTGTTCCTCCCCGGTGATTTTTTGTTTTATTTAGGGGGAGTTAGGATCTTTTAAGCTTTTTTGTAATTTCAAAATTTTCGATTCCAACTTTCAATTTCAACTCTCAGTATCAAAATTTTCATTTCAAAATATTCAATTCGAATTTTTCATTCAAAACTTTCAGTTCAAACTTTTGATTCAAAACTTTCAATTCAAAATTTTCATCTCAATTTTGATTCAAAACATTCAATTCAAACTGTTATTCGATTTTCAATTCATTTTTCAATTCAATTTGTATTTACAATTTTCATTTCAAATTTTCATATCTTGTTTTTCAAAGTTATCCCTCAATCAAGTTTTATGCCCCATTCTATTTTGATAATCACAAAGGGGGAGAAATCTCTTGATTGATTGGGGGAGAATCTTTTCTCTCATGCTTAGTATTTATTTTCAATTTATCATTTAAAGCATGCCTTTCATTTAAGTTTTTACATTGCTTAGATAAGTGATTGTGATCATCAAAATAGGGGGAGATTGTTGTACCCCACACTCTTTGATTTTCATGATCACAATCACTTTCATATGTGTTTAACCTTATTTCAAGTGTTTTTGTTAATAGGCACAAGGTTTCCAAGAGAATGGGCCATGAAGCACATGAAGTGGACTGAAATTCAGTCCACCGGCCAACCGGTGTGATGGCACCGGCCAGCCGGTGGACCTGGAAGAGGCATTGCCCACTGCCAGGATCCACCGGTCAGCCGGTGGCTTGACCACCGGCCAGCCGGTGGCACCCAGATGCAACAGTGTGAGCTACTGTCTTGCCACCAGCCAGCCGGTGGCTCCTCCACCGGTCAGCCGGTGGAGCCTGGACCAGAATTCTCCTCCTCTGCCAAGGCACCGGCCAGCCGGTGGACCTGTACCGGCCAGCCGGTAGCCCAGTCAAACTAGCCGTTGGGTTTGACCAGTCAACACTCTTTTGGCCTCCAACGGCTCCGAGGACTTCTCCAACGGCTCCGAAGTCCCCCAATGGGTTCCATGCCTATAAATAAAGGCCAAGGAAGCCCCGGAACAATACCGGATCACATACCAAGCGCTCGGACACATTATTTCACATTTGGCGAACCTCCGGCGCTTCACCTTCAAGGATCCTCAAGTGCTCCATCCAATTCCACATTCAAGAGCACCCTCAAGAAGATTGGGAGAGCACGCTATATCAGCTCCATCATCCAATTGGCGCCCAAGTCTTCCTCCAATACGGTTTTTATTTTATATTTCATTTTGAGCTTTAAAATTGGGTTTGTGCCTACAAACCCCAAACCCTTTTCTCATCCCCCTTTCTTTTGGGTTTCACACCACCATTAAGGTGTGAAGAGGTTTCTTCAAGCCTTTCCTTTTAAAAGGCTTGTGTTTCGGTGAGCTAGCCTTCACCCGTTAAAAAGGCTAGTGGGTTCTTGCTACACCATTAAAAGCAAGTGGGTTCTTGCTTAACCAATAAAAGCAAGCTGTAATAGGTCCTAGTGCTACCTCAAAGCCTAGTGGGTTTCTTGCTAAAACCATTGAAAAGCAAGCGGTAGGAATCTCTCAACGGTTAAGTTGGGAGCGGAGACGTAGGCCGGGTTTTGTCCGAACTCCGTTATCAATTTCGTGTGTCCCGCCTCTTTACTTTCCGATGCATTTCAACTTTGAATTTTAATTTGTCAATCATTTTTTTTAAAAGGCAATTCACCCCCCCTCTTGCCATCTTTTCCCCGTTTATTCTGACCCATCACAAACGTTACTACCTAAGATATTATGAATTATGCATTTTTGATACCATGAGTTTAACTCCTCAAAAAAATGGTACCAGGTAAATAAAATGTTAAATCATGAAAACAAAATCCAATTCTAGTTATTCATTATGAAATTGATAATGGAAAATATATATTGAAATGGAAAAGTTATTTTAGAAATATACGTTAATCATTGTTGTAAAAAATGATGTTATGGGTAATTTTAATAAATAGTTATGTTAAATCATTTGAAAACATTTATTTTTATAATAAACAACAATAATAGATACATTAATGTGAAATTAATGTTTATATTGTGGAGGTTTAGAGTATATTAAATACCATTTATTATCAAGTGGAAGACCCCCCCTAAATACTTTAATTGAAAATCCACATTATGAAAACAACAGAAGTAAATAATTTTTTAGATGGGGTATTTATAATTATTAGTAAAATAATAAAAAATGTCTTTTTATTTTAATTATTTATGGAATTATATATAGGACATGGAAAATTTTAACCTGGATGATAAACCTTCATATACGAGAATGGGTGTTATTCTTTACATAGTTGAATTTCCATGAAGTAATAGAATTCCACAATAATCATTATTCAATTTAAATAAGATTTAAGAATATATAAATTTAAAATACCAAAAGAAATTAATGATGAATATAAAAGGGAATTATTATAACAAAATATATAAATTGTTTTATGAAACACCCCTTATATTTTAAGAAAATTAGTCATAGTACAAATTATAGAAAATCTTGAATGGAATTGATGTTTCTGATATAACAAATAAATTAAGATATTAGAATAAAAATGGAAGAAGTTATACTATAAAAATAATATTGGTTCGTAATATCAATTCATTCTTCAATGAAGTCTAATAGAGTTAAAACCCCTTATATATTTTGAAAATTTTGAGTAAACAATCTATGAGAGAAACAAAATTGAATGTAAAATTGAATATTACAAACCATAATAGAAACAAATTTTAAGAAAATTAATGTTCCATATATATTACATTCCAATAAAATGTTGTATAATATTTAACATTTATTAAGGGTTGAAAATTATAGATATGAAAAGCATACTTTATTCATGATTCATTTAATGGTTGCACCAAAATTCCCAGAAAATCATATTATGTTTATTATATACCTTATCAATAACTATATTAGTTTTTATGTAATATGGGCCCGTTACTTTTATTCTCTACATAATTATTATATACATATTTCTCATGTTTTCATGAAATCTGATTCGTTGTCGGATTATTTTGGTATCTTTAGTGATCAAATATGATATTTCAATAATAATTTAAATAGTCAACATAACCATTCTGGAAATTAAAACCACTCATTAATTTAATTTTTACTTAATATAAGTATATTTGTTTCCATAGTCATGCATGATATCATTTTATAGCTTTGTTTATGTAGGTGGTTAAACCATCCCAAACAAGAACACATTATATCTCGATGCGTGAGTGTAGTTAAAAAATTTTATAATTTCATTATAAAATAATTATAATGATATTATTCATATTTTTTAGTGTTGGTTAATCAAATTTTTATTATAATTAATGAATTAAACATGAAAAATGTATGATGATACTTTGTCGAGTTGGTAGTCCACACAACACATTGTTAACGATATTTTGTTTTTAAAATGTGGATATATTGGAATAAATTATGGTTTCTATATTAATATAATAAAACATTAGTATAGTAATGATTTTTAGTATATTATATTACTATGGTTAGGCTAGTTTTTCATATGTATGATTATGAATGATATGTAGCAATTAATTAATACTCACTTTGGTATCTTGTAAGTTCTCATGAGAGTCTCCTTAGAAATGAAGTACAGAGGATAAATAATTATCACCAATGAATTATGGAAAGGATATTGTTTTCCATTAGGTTAAAAATTATATTTTCATGATGTAATTGTATGTAATGGGTAAGGCATGAATGGGTGAATTTTCAGAATTTTATATTTTAAGAAAGGGGTGCTTTTATTAATACCATTTACTTTTAATTGATATAATTACACTATTATAGGGTATATTACTCCAAAATAATTCATTAATTAAGTTTGGGAAGATTTATGTTCTATCTATTTTCAAAAAAGAAATCCCACATATTTTTTTGAATTTTTTTAGTAATTTTAAAATGATATGATTACATTTTACCATTTTTTATTTTCCATGGTAACTAGTTTTTAATGATGTTATTTTATTTTATTAAAAATATACGGTATCCCAACTTATCAAATATTGATCCTAAATACATATCATTAATGTCATGTTATGTTAATTAAATTTATAAATATGGTAAAATAAATTTTCATATTAATACTTTTAATACATATAAAAACAAATTGTGACAAATAATTTTTCAACATGATATGTTTTTTTAATCATTTTTAGAATTTATTACTGAGAGAATGAGTGATAGTTTATTTCTATATGAGTTTAAACATCAAATTAATTTCACATTATAGAAGATATTATTTAATTTTATTTGATAAATATTATAAAATATTAATTAAATAATTCTTTAAAAATAAAATTTCATTATCATCATGGTCATTAACTATATTCATATTACTTTAATTTTTTTGTTAAAAATGAATTTATATTTAATAAATAATATTAATAAGAAGATTTAAAATATGAATCCCCTTTTTTAATTAATTGATATAAGTGATGATAAATAATCTTTTAGTGAATGTAAATAAATTATTATTTAGAGTAAAATATAAATTATGTTTCCAAAATGATATAAACATGTTTTATATAAGTTAAATAATTCTACTCATAATGAATTAATTTAAATTTAACAATAGAAAATTTATATAATAGTTGTGTATAATATATTTAAGTAATTCACTTATTATGATACGGTTACAAATGTGTTGGTTTTAGTAATATCATTTTTCATTTAATATTTTTAAAAAAACCATTGTTTTTAGAAAACAACCAAAATATTCACACTAATATAATTTTTAATGTATAAATAAAATATTGAAATTTGTTTTATCTAATTCATTTCTATGAATTATATATATTTATTTTGTAGAATAATAAATATAAATTAAAACTATTAAAAAACATACCTCATTTTTCATTAAATTTTTAAATGAAAAATATTTAAAACAAAACATGTGATAAATAAAATATTAAATTACTATCTATATTATAATATAATGCAAAATTATAGTTTTATATACCCTAAGTGTCTCTATGTATTTTCTATGTATAATTTATGCTCTTATGGAAGTCGAGGGGTGATTATACTATCATTAATCTTCGAGAAATTTCCATGATCATGAATTTATATTACATTGGATTGTAATCATACCAAAATTATTTCTGCTTATCTTATGATTATTCTAGACATATCCCTATATAATGTAATACATTTATATAATTGAAAATATGAGCTTCATCTGTAATAATTCCTATAATTAATGGATTTTATTATTTTAAATTTTTTAATATGGTAAATATCATTCATCCTATTTAATTTAGAAGGTATATTATAATGGTTAATTTTTATTACACCTCACTGTTTCATTTATTTACTGAATTACTTAAACAAAATGTATTGATATAAAATTTATTTTAGAGAAAATATTAGTGAAATATTAGGTCATTATATTTAGCCCCTCAAATCAAATTGATTATAGATACAATTTATCTCACAAAATTAATGATGAATAATCTCCCAAAATTCACATCTTCAAATCTCCCAAAATATATAGTAATTAATTAATCATTAATGATTCTTCTTGATGGTTTTATAATACAGCATCCCATTCGTTGAATCTAAATACTAAGAACCTAAATTCCAAATCCTGATATGATATTTATATTATATAAAGGATGTTCTTCAAGGGCCCTCTTGAATATATACTTTTAAGAAAATTTTACTTATTATATAATGGAAGACAAACAACCTTGTTCTAATTTATGTATTAATTTTCTCTCTTCTTGAATATTGATTCTCATTTCTCACATTATCAATTGATGTATTAATATCATAAATGGAAATATTTAATTCCATATTATCACCTTTTCCTCTTCTTTAGTAATAAAAAATAGTGTCGACATCCTCCTCCATTATATTTGATGAATTGGATCCCCAAAGTGCAGTTGGGTTACTCATCATTTGTTCCTTAGTGAAAAAATATTCTATCATTTAACACAATTTTATATCCAAATATATGAGAGTCTAAAAAAATATTTTCTCTTTTATTATACATAGAAATATACTTGTGGATCTCTATTTTTCTGTGGGGTAATTTTAATTTTCCATAATATGGAATACTTTAGAGATATTATTTAGGTAAAATAAATCATTACTACATGAATAACACGATCTCCCATATATCATTTAAATTTCCACTATTTTCCTCAATGAAATCATAACACTACCCATTTGATCATTTTATTTTAATTTTTTAATCAAATATGAAAAATAATTTCTCGAATATTATAGTAGGGTTGACACAATCCTCCAAAAATCCATCAAAAAAAATATGCACATTTATTATTCAGTATATGATGTATAAAATACATAGTAGCAATAATATGATTTTGAAACTCTCATTTGGATTTAATTTTATCATCATTAAACATAATAACATTCTATTTGAATCTTTACCCACCAGTAGTATCTAAACATTATATTCATCTACTGAAGAATGAATCAAAATTATTTAAGAATTGTATCTTGATATATGAATAATCAAAATTTAAATTTATTGACTCATTATTATCTAGATGGTTTTCTGTTCACACTAAGACAAATTCACAGAAATCCATCCCATCTACATTTCCATATTATAATTTAATTATAAATAAATAATCTATAAAATTCACCCTTCCTTTATCACTCAGGCTTCTAAGATTTCATTAATTTAATCTTACATAGATAGAAATAGAATCATTGTTACTTCATATAAATTATTATTTAGTGATCATAATGATTCATTTCATTTATAAAGTGACTCATCAACTGGATCTACACTTTTTATTACTCATTTAAACATTATAAAAAATTAATAGAATCATGAATTACCAATGTATCATGATATTTTTATTGTGAATAAATAGCTATGACGTCATTATATTGAATTACTTTTCAGGATAATCCATTTTTTAGTAAGTATGTCATTATTTATATGTAAACCCAAATGGATGAATATGAGGGTCCAGATAAAGAATAAATAGCATTAAATGACATTTATATTGTCCTCTAATTATATATCTATAGGTAATGAATCATATAATAGTGATAAATGATTCTTATTCATAATGTGAATGACTTATATACGTTATCTAAAACACATATATGTAGGTTATTTTTCACATAAATGATATATATGTGGATTATAAATTTAACATATGGAGTGTATGGAAATATCTCATACAGAATCCAGAGATGTTTAAAATTCACTTCAACATCAAAATCACTAATTTATAAACTGATTTAATTTTATATTCCAATGATTTCACGGTTGTTTGAAACAACTAAAAACATTATCGATGTTTCTATAAACTCCATGTACAAAATCCTTCATGTATATAAAATATTTTTAGGCCTCTAACATTCTCAATATATCTTTTTTATTACAACTTTATAACTTATTTTACTCTTTTAAATAACAAATTCTAGAGTTTCCCATTACTGTCATGTTCCCATAAATTCTACAAACTAATCTCATCCAATTATTATATTTAGTATATAGTGTTACTCACATTATTATATCACATGTCATTGATTATTAAAGTATCTGAAATATCATCATATGTAAAGGTCTAGTATATAAAATCATACTAACCAAGTTGTGTAAGAAGCCACAGAATGTCACTTTACCAACCCATTTTGAATTCCTTATATCATTATATAATCCATGGAAGAAAATGCAAAAAAAACGTTGGATATTTAATCCCCCCTTTAAATTTACTCCAAATAAAATCAAACATCATAGTCAACATGTCTATTTTTGTCATTTATTCTCATCCCATTTAGAATAATAGTAAATGTAAATAAAGGGTATTTCCATCAATCACCAACTCCGGATTTTCCATTAGAAAATGACTTTACATAATATCATTTTCTTCATCATTAAATTTAATTTTTCATATAATTTTATTTAGAGATAAGTATGAAACCACACACAACATATACAAGATTGATTATTTTATATTTTTAAAGTATATGTATGGAAAATACAGTATATAAATCATGGGTTACATAAAAAAGATAATTAAGAGGTCCATGCATTCCCATTCATCTTATAACATTACCAATTATGAAATTTTATTTATTTTAAGAATATTTAAGAATAATTATAAATATTTCAATAAACTTGTCAAAAAGATTATGAAATTTTATGTGAAAAGATTTTTCGCTCCCATATCTATGAAAAAACACATAAACACATATTCTCCATTAACAATGACATTTGGAATGATATTAACAAGGTTAAAATTAATTTTTTTTATAAAATAATCTATTATTATATAATATTTAATAGAAATTCAATGTAAATATGAAAGAATAATTTATATATATAAACTAATTTTTTTCACCCCTTAATGGGTGAACTATATTGTATTATAATATTTGTGAGTATACCCCATAATAAGAAATATTTATTTATTTATTGTTTTCAAATTATCATATAACTACCCATTTTTCTGTATCCATAAATTACCAGAAACATCTATCTCAATAAAATTAAAGTGAATAATGTGGGGGTTTGTATTTATTCTGAATCATATAGTACGATTTATATATTCTTAGATGAGGTTTTTACGGAATGTCATTTATTACTCTTTATGATCACTTCATGCCTTATATTATATGTTTTATATCATTACTATTCCTATGATTCATTGTGGTATTCTTCTTAATAAAAAATGAATTGTATTGATGGATCCTTTTAAAATGAGAAATAAATGTACATTTTCCATAGATACCAACTTCTTTTTCATTATATTTTTTTCCCAATAGGGTTACCATGAATTACTTTAAAACATGACCATTTTTATTAGATCCCACACATATCATCTCATGAACATCTATTTTCTATAGTTATGTGAACTTTCATGTAATTATAATAACATTTCACTTTGAATTGTACAATTTCGGACAGGTCTAAATAACAATCATTAGTTATTCACATCTTATGTAGTATGTACTGTATTATATGATAACATATTAGTCAAATATATATGTATTATGAGATTCCATCTTCTTCTCATATTAGTACTACTCTTAGTACATGTGGGGATCACCCACTATTTACAATTGTTCTAGGAAAGGTACATATTGGACATTAAATAATAATAATTATTTTCAAAAGTCCTAGAATATAGATTAGTTCCCATTAAGGATTGGCCTTTTTAAATTGATGATTCTAAATACAAAAATTAGTTTGTTTTACAACCAAATTCCAGACATTTTATTTCCATTTCCTTTGGTATTTTGCATTTCATTACTCACCTCCGATTTTTCCTTATAATAGTTGATTTTTTATAACTTCATTTAACATGAAAATATATAATAATAGTTTTATGTTATTCAAAAATAAAATATTACTAAAATATTAAATATTTGAAACATTTGGTATAATAGCCCAAATCGAGCACTCCCAGATCCTTGATTGAAATTTATCAATTTAAATTTCCACCATCGATATTAATAATTGTGACACATGTTTATCATCTTAACCTTATAACATCAATATAAATACTCGTAAAACATATAACCTCATGGAAAATTTAGTAATAGTTTTTTTGAGAATTAGTTAAAAAATTTACATAAAAAATCTCATATCATCATTGACTCAAAAACAACCAATTCTTATAGTTAAACACCATTTCCCATTATAGAAATATTTTCTTATTTCACATTGGATCATCAATATCATACTTTTTAGATTCTTTATAGACATAAATCATTCAACCTCATTATTTATTACATGTGGAAGAGGAAACTAAAGAAGGGTTGGTTCAGATACTCATTTAGGGTAAACTAAAGTATTAGAAAATTGAATTTAATCAATTAGCCTAAATGTGTTTATGGGTATTAATACATAATTGACATACATAATCCAATAATAAAATAATTCATACCCATCAATGAAAGGACCCTTAATATGAAAACTTCAAAAATGAAAGAGTCATCAAAATATATAATCTGGATCCATGTGATATCAATCTCAATCATTAAAAACATTCTAAACAAATAGAAAGTGTAAATAAAACATGTATATACTTGGTAAATAATTTTCAATTAACACTTACAATCACACATACAAATAAAATGACTATATGGTTAAATTCCAAACCCAATTAAATGTTGGGATATCTTGGATGCAATTTTTATTGGTCTGTTATGGAACAAGTCATTATTGTTTTATCATGAAATTCCTTTCCAATGTCCATGTACCATTATGAAATCATCAAAAATAAAATCTTTCATTTAATAATTAAATCATAGTAATAACCACTATCACTTTTTGAACCTCATATACCTATATAAAATAAATGGATTATTATCAACCTCTTTGAATCATGATTAACCCATTGAAAAAATGGGTTCTATAACAATTTCATTGAAAAATGAATAACCCATAGAAAATAAATGGAATAAATAACAATATTATTGTAAAATGATTATCCCATCAAAATTAAATGGGTTCTATATCTTTCTCATTGAATCTTGATTAACCAATGAAAATTATATAGGCTAAATAATAATCTTTTTGAATAACAGTTTACCCTTGGAAAAAATGAGTTCCATATCAATCTCTTAAAAACATAATTACCCCCTGGAAATCAAATTAGTCTAATAACAATCTCATAGAAACATGGTTATCCCATGGAAAATTAATGGGTTCCAAAACAATTTCTCAAAAACATGACTAACCCATGAAATTGAAATGGATTCAATAACATTCTCTTTGAAAATTTGTTAACCCATTAAAAAGAAATTGGTTCTATAAATATTACATTATAACATGATTACCCAATATAGAATAAATGGATTCAATATAAATACCTTTAGGACGTGATTAAACCATGGAATAGAAATGGGTTTAATAAAAATCTCATTGAAACAATATTAACCCATAGAAAAGAAATGGGTTCCCTTACAGTCTCTTCAAAACCATCATAATAATTCCAATTATATAATTTGGATGGTATAAGTTAAAAATATCCCCACTGGAGGATATGTATCCAAAATGATTATTAACGTTAATAAATAGAAATGTCGTTAAAAGAAATTTAAAAAACATTCGTGTGGAAAATAATCATCAAACATTGCAAAGTGTCTCATACCACCAAGAAACATTTGAATCAAAAGACCCATTAAAGAATAATGTTAAATAAAAGTCATATTTTCTTGAGAATAAGGATATTATTAATGTATCATGGTAATGTGGAAGTATACTCCCCTCATAAACGAAGAAATGTTTATAACATATCAAATGTCTCAATTAAGGAAACATGGGACCTAAATCCACTACTACTTTGGTATCATATAAAATATAAACATTAAGAAATAAAGATAATTTTATATATATGTAAATACTTATAAACTCAATTACAAGAATAATAAAATACATTAATGGGTAGTATAAACACTAAAAAACAAAAATAATTGGGTAAGTCCCTGGTAAATGACATGGGGCGTTGATCAAGGGATTGATAAAGTGATAAATGATTTGTAGAGTCCTTAATATACATGTTGTTGTATCCAATTATCCTAGTCATTATGTCAAAATCTTTCCACCATTAATGGGAACTAAACTAAACATTGATGGTTCCATTATGTTCTGACATATTTGTTGGGATGGTATGCTTTATGACACCTGCGATTCAGTTATCGTTGCCTTTAGTTTTTTATAATATCCATGGAACACATTTTTGGTGGTGGTGTGTGCTTAACATTTGAGTATCATGTTGTGGATGGAGTATGGGATAAATATTACTAATGTAGAGTCAAACTCTGTGGTTTTGGAGCATACTATGCGAGGGAATATCTCCCCTTCATGGGAATGGACTTATCACTTTAGATGGTATTCTTTTGAGTTTTTTTCAAGGAAAAACATTCACCATATGGAAAGGGACGCCAAAATCATTGTGAATTTCATGTCATGGGATGGAAGTTTGGAGGATCCCCACATTATCTTCAGCATTTTGTGTTCTCTTCCTCTTGAATGTTAGAATTTTTTCAAAGGGTATGCCCTTGGACATCACCCTTTCGAGACTACCTAGGTCATTTTTATGTGTTCCTAGATTGGTTTTTTTCTTTCCATTTTAATAAAAAACAAATTTTAGTCAGAATTTATTATATGTTTCATCGAGATAAAAGTCAGAATTCAAATGTCCTTACTATCGTGGTAACATCTAAATTAGAAATTTAATTTTAATAATCATGAAATTATTCATTTAAAAAACATTAATATAAAATAATTAATAATATAATATATAAAAAAGTTTATTATATACACTAAAATAATATAATTAAGTCTCTAATATTACATTTATCTCACACAACTATAAAGTACGTTAAAAATTGATTATTTTGTTTCAAATTTATAAATATTGTCCTCTATCCCCAGTAATAAATAACTTTTCTTAAATATTTACTGGTTTCAAAAAAATTTGCTAGATTATTATTAGTTTTATTTCACTAATAAACATGGTTTATAAAATTACGTAATCTATAATTTTTAGGTTGGGTGTTCAGACCATATATGTCATATGTGTCAAAACATACTTTGATAGGCCAACAACGGTAAATGAGGTCATTATTTAAACATACCCAAAATATTAAACATGAAATAATTATCACATTTTAAGATCTATTATTCTTTTACAATGTATCATTAAAAATTGGGATGAAAAATTAACTAATGGTATGATCTGGGATAAGGTAGGTCATACATATGCTTGAGTAACGTTCCTTTTTTCAGTGATCATTATGGAAAAATAGTATATAATTTTTATCGTGATAGAATAATCATTATATCATAAATAAATTATTATTTAATTATATATAAATATTTTTATATCATTATTGTGATTTGTGATGAAATAGAAAGAATCACATCGCTTCGAGGATGCAGTATTCCACACATCCATGAATGAAATTATAAATTCTTTAATGTGGAAATTGAAATAAGAAAATGATATATTATCTATAATGAAAAATAATTATTTATTGAGTATAATAAATAATTAATTTATATAATTTTTTTGAAAAACTCATCCTTAATATTATCCACGAAAATGTTGAATGGATTACATCGCTTTGAGGAGGTGATAGTCCATAGATCAACTAACAGTGTTATCGTACTTCCAAAAAATGAGAAGCATGAAGGTGGGTGTTATATAATAATTTTAAAAGAAATAATAAAATATAAATATAATTTATATAATATAAAAAAAATAATATCTATAATAATTACCATACATAATATGTGGCAATTTATGAAAATGAATGACATCATTTCGTGAGGTGGTAGTCCACTGTACACACGAGTGATGATTTCATTACCCATTTGATGGATTTGGTAATGGGTGTAGTTAAACCCATTAAAATAACATCATATTAGTAATTTTTTGATATTTTTTATTATTATATCATCATGTAATAAAAAAATGTAAGTGGTGGAGAAATAAAAAAAAATAGAAGTGCTTTTTGAAGAATGTTAACACTTATTCGGGTAACTCCTTTTGGTTTCTAACAAAAGGCATCCTTGGTTTTATTTATTATAAATGTGGGGTTCATATTATGAGATTATGAATTTTGGAAAATTATTTGTTAGGTATTTGATGATACCAAAGTTATTGAGCGGTGTGAATTAGTGGCGAGGTTGACAGCCTTTTTATAGTGGAGGGTAAGTGGCATTCCTGTTAATATAATTAGGTAAACACTATTGGGATTCCTTTCTAACATCAGGTGCCTAAAATAATTATTATAATTTTGGAAAAGAGTAGTTTTGGTTTTATAATATCTTGGAAATGGGTTTTGGAAATTTTAAGTTAATTTCGACTCATAATATTATAGGTTAACCACTAAGTAAACACATATTTTCTTTAAACACTATATTTAATTTTAAATTTATGAAACTATTAATGTAGGAAAAAATTATTATGAACTTGTTTAAATTTTTAAAATAATATTTTTAAAAATATTTAATACGTTCTTCCAAATTCCAATCATATATGTGTGAAAAGTGTTTTAAAAATAATCCTACAGATGAAACGACATAGATTGTTTTTAAAGTGAATATGTTCGAAAGTTTGTTAAGTGGTTATATCTGATATCAATGTGGAATTGATTCAAATTATCTAAATCTGAATTAATGTTTTAAAATTTAAATAATTTTACTTGAAAACCAATTTAAAATATAATATAACTATATAAATAAATTATATGAAAAATCATTTTTCAATTAAATTTGAGTATTATTCACAATTACTCAAAATATATAAAATCTATGAAATATACCAAAAATTCACCAAATTAAATTTTGATATTGAGAAAGAAAAATTAAGTTTATTTATTTCAAATAAAGATTATAATAGAAAAAAAATTGAAATAGGTGGACCATTAAAAGGCACTAAAACTACCTTTTAGAAAAAATACAGCATTGTGCATAAAATTGGATTTATTCATATCGTAATCCTTTAACAATTATTGGATTAATTTAAAAATATTGACGAAATATATAACATATAAATTTAATTGATATCTATCACTAATAAATATTAGTATAATATATTAAGATAAAACTACATTTCGATCATAAAAATAGTTTTTCATAAAAACACATCGTTTATATTCAATAGGTCTTTATTTTAATTTCATATTAATTTGTATCCAATGAATTAATATTATAATAATGATTAAACTATAATTTCATAATGTATTTAATATCACTAATTATAAACATCCCAAAATCCAGGTGACTACTATCATAATAATATTAATATTATGTTGACGTATAGTATGGCCCGAGCTTCTGTGTAGCAAAATTCGTCAAAGGAACTCAATGTTGTGAGAAATTCTTGATCAAATTGGTGTTGTGTGTGGTGAAATATAAATTATGTATCTCATTTAAACAATATATTAAAAAAATTCAATTAATTTTAATGAAATTATTATATAAAATATTGGGTTGTTACATTTTTTCCCTTTCTATAGGGATTATCCTTCTCATTAGAATTGGATGGTTTATCAAGAATTCAACTACTACATCCCAATATTTTTTTATGTTCACCATTATTTTTTCATATTTTAAGAATCTTCATTTTACCTCTTCATAATATTCATTTATTGAGTCTATATATTCCTAAAAATCTTAATTTATATTTTCTCATCATATAATTCGAAAATTTAACTTTTTTATCACCATTAAGATATCATAGTCATTCACTTCATCAATTCTTTTCACGCATTTAAAAAACATTCCACTATTCTTGTCCTTGGAGTTTTTATCTAGGTATGATTCCATTTTAGAAGTTAACATAAACATAGAAAAACTTTCGTCTTTATCCTCATCTTCACTTCTAAATATGCTTTAACGATATGAAAGTTTACCCATAATGTTTTTTAGGAAATATTCAAAATAAATCATTTTTTGATGATTATTAGTCTTCACAATATTTCTTACTCATTAAACTCTAATTTAAATTTAGTAATTTAAATTTTCCTTCTCTTAAATCCATATTTATGAATTCTCAATATATTATCCAAAAATGTATTATTTCTCTTAATAATTTCAAAATTATTAGTATTTATTCATTGGAAATTAAATAACGAACATTCCAATGCCTCTAAAACATTATATATTAATAGGAAGTTGATATTGTTTTCTCTTACCCACACATGTTTTTATTTGAATTATAGTACCTATTATTACTATTCACTACAATACATCAATCATTAAATTTAGACCTATGTTATATCAAACCAAATTTTATTTGTTCTTTTTTTTGCCATGGTATTTAATTCCATCACTTTGTATTTTATTAAAACATATTATTTTCATATTACAATCTTTAATATAGTATTTCAGAATTCATCAATAAATAGGTCAAATATTTTTATTCGGTTAATATATTTGAGTTTCGTCTTTTATATAAATTCATCATCATCTTTTTAAAAAATCGTGAATGTTATAGATTATATCAAAACCCAATAATAAACTTTAGAATTATATTTACCTTAGTAATGTAGTCATATATTTTATACTCATCAGTCATCCAAATTTCATCAATATTTTCTCAAAACATATCATGATTCTTATACACAATCTCAATATTTTATTTATATATGTTTTATAGCTTATTTATCATCTATGTGACATTGAAAATCCTCATTATGTTGGGGTAATCATTACCAGATATATATGATAGAATGAAATTTCTATATTTCCCTTCCACTTTAAGAATACTTTTGTTAGTAAAATTCAATGTGGTATCATTTAGATGTTGATAAAATTTAATTTTTCTAAAATAAAATACCATATTAAATTCAGATAACATATATGGAAGAATTAAATTCTTCAATTAATGAAAATTATTGACATAAAAAATAGGAACTCTCAACTATTGAGAAGATTAATATCTTGTATACATCATCATTTATCATTCACAAGTAGCTTGTATATTCTATAAAAAAAATTAAATAAATAGTAGATCCAAACATGAGGAAACCTATTATCTTATACAAATTGTATATTCCTAGTATTGTGAGATCACTAAGTGTGGGATGGGTGAGTTAGTTATCAATTTTTCTTTATAATAATATGACTTATTAATTTAATGTCTTTATTCAATTAAAGACTAAATCCGCTCCACATGGTCTCTCTCATCCTTACCAAATATGTATTTGGTAAAATTCACCTGACACAAGGATTTAAAAGGTTCACCTTATAATGAATATATATTTTTAGGTTCAGGATGTTTTTGAAGACATGGTTTCTCTTCTATGAATTAAAAATAGTATTGATAGAATATAACTTCCAGAGTTTTTAATGGATAATATCATGAAATACATAATAAATATAAACTAAATTTTTTTCTCTTCATGAGATCACAATATTGACACCGCAATGAGATCATTGTATTAAACATACTAGTCTAATCTGTCTCTAAAATAGATACTCTCCACCTCCTAGTAGAATATTCATACATATTCCTAACAATTCTCAGTGGTCCTATATAATAATCCAATTAATAGGTAATTATATTGATCTTAATTATATAAGAACTTCATAACTAAATATGTCATGGGCTACATATATGGAATCTAACTCATCCATCTTCATTACCAACATTTCATGAGAAACCTCTTCACATGATTATACACTTGTGATATATTACCCAATCCATAAATTATGGAATCCACTCCATTCACATTTAACAGTCATTGGAATTTTTACTATCGACAAACAATATAATACAATATTTATCAAATCTATGGTCACTCCAACAAAATAAATTGTAAAGGATAGAAATTATGAATTAAGAAGAGAAAAATTAGTAATAACTCTTACTATGTCAAGTATCTTTTTAAGGATTGTTAAAAATACCATAAAACATTTAGAACTTGCTGGAAGGATTATTGAGTGATAAATTGATCTGATAACTACTCTACATTGTTATGGAGTGTGGTATTTTGATAGTATTGTTGGGTATTTATTTTAAATGAGGGATATGTATTACTAATTATTTGGTTGTAGGCATTGGAATTTTATGTTATAGAAAATTAAAAACCATTCAATTATCAAAAGTTTTAGAACATTATATTTTCAAAAATTCAAGAAATTATACAATAAATAACATTAATGATAATTAATATACTTATATTCATACTATTAATATTATAATGTTTTTAAATAAAAAAGAAAATAGTTTTATTTAAACTCTTTTATTATAACTTTTCCTTAATATTTTAGTTTATAATCTTTTTATTTTTAATTTCAAAAAACAAATATCATTTTTAAAATTATAACATAAAAATTTACCTACAGTGAAATTTTTTGATTCTTTGAAAAATATTGGTTTTCAGTGACTCATAAAAATATATATTTTGTATTAAAAAAATAATAATTTCTTACCAAAAAAATATGTAATTTAAAAGTATCATTATGTTTCGATGAAGACTGAATGTAGAATAAATAATATTTAGATATATTTAATACCCATAATTATTTTTAAACAAATTTTATATGGGATTTTTTTATAAGTTTTTGTCATATAAAAATTGGATTTTTTTTAAAACACATTTAATGTACATTATTTCAATCTATTTTATTTAATTAAAATAATCCATATTTGGGATTGAATAAATTAAATTTACATGTTTTCTATCATTAAAATTTACATTAAATTTATATTCTTATTATTATTATTAGTCATAGATTTAATATAAAATAATTTCATTCTAAAAAAATGCACCACACGAAAACCTTCTTTTTCATGGCGTATATGTGTTTAATTACCACGGTTAAGGTAAAATGGATTTATTGAGGGTTAAACTAAAATGTCAAGGGATGAAATGACCTAAAAACACTTCTAGAATCTATTTTATGGACTAATGTACACATTATAGTGTCTAATACTTGGTAATGGTCTATTTTTCATGCTTTTTCATTCGAAAAACCTGTGTACATGAATATCTTTTGGATAATTATAGGTTTGTCACTCAACTCAGTTATAAAAGTCCAACCCCTTTCAATTCACTTTACACCATATAAGCCATTTTGCTCAGTCAATACCTATCCAAATACTTTTCTATAATCTAATACCTCATCCTATTGAATTATTTTTCTCAACAATCCATTCAAATGTGGATTTTTATGCTGACATAAAGAGTTTTTCCGAAGAAGAGGTCTTGTGATTTACTGAGCGCCTTTATTGAAATTCATATCCCCCCACTTTAAAACCATATTAAGTTTCTAATATTTTACAAAACCATTATATAAAATATACTGAGATTTTAATATGTTAATTTATTTACAAAAAATTATATCCTCTTCCATCCAATGGGATATAAAACATTCATTCATGGGTACGGCCGACTACTATCTCACAAATCAGGGTAATTCCTTTTCTGTCATCAAAAATTGTTGGTTGTTTTAATCATGGATTTATGGTATATATATATATATATTAAATTATTCAAATAAATATTTTATTATATAATACATACCATCATACTTTTCATTTAATGGTTTGTATGATAACGTCCCTCATGTGTATAACGGACTACCACCTCATGAAGTGATGTGATTGGTTTTTAATTAACACTTCACATTGAAGGTAATAATGATTATTTTATTGAATATATATGATTTTTGTTAAATTAAATTGATATTAATAACAAATATACCATTTTTTAAGGATAATATATCATTTTCATTCTTACATTGAAAAATGATAACGTTATTTGTGTATGTGTGGACAACCACCTCCACGAAGTGATGTGATTATGTTTTTATCACCACATTACAGAAATGATATAAATCAATCTATTGATTGAAATTATATGGTATATATAATATAAAGATAATTATAGAATTATTACACATTACTTATGTTCTTTCCATCATAATCTTTGAAAATTTGAAACATTACTTATGCATATGTATGACCTACTATCTCCATGATCGTAACATAAATTATTTTTCAAAACCATTTCATTTTTGGTTATAAAAGGACTATTTATGGTATAAATATGAAATTTATTTCATTATTATTATTATGGAGATGTTTAATTAATTAAACCTTTTACCACAATTAACATTCTAATGTTATTTTTTACCCATAAGTGGAATATTATCAAAACAACTGACATTAACCATATTAATTATTTAAATGTATAGATCATTATATAAATTAAATTAAAAGGATTTTTAATTCCAAAAAAGTTCTAAATACATTAAATAAATAATTTTTTTTTATTATTCATGAATTTAAATTATTATCTTGACTAATCAATTTCAAGGTAACAGACATCATCTCAATTTTCTTTTTATTTAGGTATATAATGATTTTTTCTGACTATATTCTTTCACTATGTGTACATAACACCCCATTGACATGTCATATCATGAATTTATCTAAAATAATTTCATTAAATCTTTTTTAATGTAACTATTTCATAGGTATTTTGATTCAAATATTTATAATGTGATAAGGGATATTTCAAAAAAAATTGTATTTTAATATTGTCCATCTAATCCTATTTTTTTATCCATGGTCATCATTTAAAAATAATTTCATTTTGGAAATGAGATTTTTATAAAGTATATTACAATAATTATTTATTTTTATAGAAAAAAATATTATTTTTAGGAAATGTGGGAATTTCTCTTCAAACAGTAAGAAGTAGATTCTATTTTAATATATAATGCGATAATAAATTTTCCAAAATTGGAACAATTATTTATATAATGAATTCCATTATAATATTTCATTTTATCATAAAAAATACTCCTATCCTTTTTCTGAGTACTTTGGTACTGAAAATGTTTTTTGAAAATAAAATTTTATTTTGGTGTTGAAAATATGGTTTTAAAGAAAGGGGTATTTTGATATCCAAAAGTAAGTAAAATAAGAGTTTAGAAGAGCTATTCATGCTTTTTATGTTGAAAATAATTAAAGAATAAAATATTTTACTTATATATATGGTTTATGGAAAAAATTTACTATGGTTTGATGCCCATTATATCTCTCGTGTGAGCCCATTATATCTTATATAATGGGTGCGACAATATTGTGCATGGGGATCCCATTATAGTATATAAGATGTGTACTCCCAAATAGTGTTAAAATTCATTGGTTACGGATTTTAAAAACAAGATAATTATATTAGAAGTCAACTATATGGTAATTCTAATTTTAATGGATATCTGAGGGTTCTATGAGATATTTTCCCAATAAACATAGATGAAATATCTATGTTTTCAAATTATTTTTCAAGTAAATCATCTTATTTTAAAATGAGAATTAATGATAATATTAAAGGAATATTTTTTCAATTTCTAGGAATGAATATATGTTTTTTTTAAATTATATCTTATGGATTTTCATTTTTTCACTAAACTAACAAACTTATTATTTTTATCTCCATTAAAAAGATTTGTTTCCTCATCAGATGTTTTTTTAATAAATATTAACTTTTATGGATGAGTATTGGAAAGGAAGAAGTCCAATTGATATTCCTGAAAAAAATTTATATAAAAAATCATGCTTTGTGTTAAATATTTAATATTATTGAAAACTGGATACTTATTGTAATTTTTCATATTTTATTTATTAGTTTTCATTATGAATGAGTAATGACCAAATACTCTATAACTATACACCTGAAAATATCCTCAAATGTAACGGAATGAATTCTTTACATAAAACTCATGATTGTGTTATTTATAATTCTTTGGGGTTATATTTTGTATGAAATGATTATTTAGATAATGTAGTGGTAATTATAACCTTAAAGTAATTTCCTTGAAATATTTTACATAATTGTAATGTTTAAAACATATATAATTTAAGTATTACAATGTTATTAATATAATAATTGTAATTTCATAATGTTTATCAAAAGAGGAAACATATATGTTATAAGTGTAATGAACTGAGAGGAAAATATCCTTCCAAATTAGCATGCTGAGATATATATAGTTGGAATTGAACAGTTTTTTTGTGATGGATTTTTTGAAAAGGATATAATTATATGGGGTATCCATTCAAGAGAGAAACATAGTATACCATGAAGGAACATGTCTATATAAGGTAATTCCATGAGGTATCATCCCCCATTATTCATTAGATATTATGTCACTATTAATGATTAAGGATGGATCAATTCTAAAGAGAATATATTTGAATTCATAGGGTGTTCAGAATGTAAAAATTTAACTATTTTCCTTTTTCATTTTGAATGTGAAGTTGATCATTGGTGTTATTTGATTATGAAATCCATGGAGAAAGTTATTCATGATGTCGTGTAATGGTAAATATTTAAGGATCTTTTTCATATGAATTATTTCCCTATTTTTTGACTTCGGATGGAAAAACCAACCATATAGTCCAAAGATGAATAAATATTCTCCATATATAAAGCATATTTTACAAAACTGGCATAGTACATAACATATATCTTTTTTGAAATTGATTTTAAAGTTAACATATTTTACTCTTGATCGAATAAAATTATGTAGAGATATTTTTCCACATGTGAAAATAAAATCAAGGAGATATTTTTTCATTATCAAAAATATTTGAAATTGAGTTTTTCAGATCATTTGTGCTTTGTGATAATTAATATATGAATTATTAAATATGTTTTATGATGATGAAATATACATCAAATAAATTTGCATGTAAAAAAGGGAGTTCCATTCTTATTGTATGTGTAGTAAGAGGAACATTGTATGATGTCCTATGAAATCAGGGAAGTGATACTGATGTAAAAGGCTTGTTCATATCGACCATGATAGATTGGAAAATAATATTGAAGAATATAGTAATTAAGTAATATATATAAATCATATAGTGAAATTTTTTGGCTATAAATATGTGGTGCATTATTGTAATGTGTGATGGGTGATAGTAACATAAGATTGAAATAATCAAGATTAGAAGAAAAGGGGTGTTGAATGATACTTTGATTTTTTATGGTTGAGTTTGACCCATCAAATATGATAGGTATTTTCCATTTATTTTTAAACATTTCCAATTCCATATTATACTCTAGATCATTCCATTCTTTCAATTATGAGAAATGTCGATGTATATTTTGAGTATCCCCGCATGAAACTATGATAGATCATTTAGTGATAATTATTTCTGAAATTATTAAAAAATTAATGATTTATAAGGACCTTCCTAATGTTATTGGTTGACTGGGAATTCCTACAAATCTTGTTGAACTAGAAATTGTGGAGTGTGGTATGATTTTGGGTTTGGATTGGATTTTAGTTTATCAAATAAGTATAGGTAGTATATTTATTCAATGATTTTATACCCTTGATAACATAATATAATGGTGATAAATTAATTTGATATACAAATGAAATATACAAAGCTCATATTGTTGAAAATAATGAAATTTTTTAAATTTGTGATGTGATAGTTGTGATAGAATATATTGATGTATTTCTTGTGGATTTTATTGTGTTAATCCTGATTTGGAGGTTGTGATTACTATTTACATTGTTCCTAGTTCAATAACTATTTCTAAACCTCATTATCAAATAGCATCAATAGAAATTTTAGAATTTAAAAATCAATTATATGGGTTGTAAGATAAAGGATTCATTTGATAGAGCACTTCAAGATGGGTTGATTTTATTTTTTTTCAAAATTATAGATAGTTTAATGAGAATTATCATTGATTATGTATCCTTGAATAACAAAACTAATAAGAAAAAATATTAATCTCCTCATATAAATTATTTTATTAACTATCTCTATGGATGTCTTTATTTCTCATAGGGTGAAATGAGGTCTAGGTATCACTACATGAAGTTGATAGTGTACGACATTATTAAGATCAAGATTAACACTACATATAGACATTATCCTCTTGTTGTTATTCCCTTTATGTTTTACAATTTCACATATTATATTTTTGTACCTCAATAATAGTGATTTCCGTGAGATCTTGGATAAGTTTGATGTTGTATTTATTGATGAAATTTTGAAATATTCTATAATTTAGGAAGAACATGGGTGACGCCATATGATTTTTTTCAATCATTAAATTAAAATAAAATGTATGGTAAATATACTATGTGTGATTCATTTTGAATCAAATTTTAATCCATGGAAAAATTAAATCATAAGATGAAATTACTATCAAACCTTCCAAAAAAAGAAGTTCAAGAATGGACAAGTACCATAAATATCATAGATATTTATATTTTTCATGGATTTTTGGTTACTACCGATGTTTTGTGGAAAACATTACTCAATTTTCTATATTATTGACTATTTTTACTAAATAAATAGTTAAATTCATCATGAAAAAAAATTATTAATATTTTGTGAAACTAAAAAGAAGATTTTTGAATGCTCAAGTTTTAACCCTTCCATCTTGAAATGGTGAATTCATTATCCATAATAATTAATCAATAAAAGGACATGGTTGTGTCTTAATGAATAATGATCATGTAATTTCATATAATTAAGAGAATATAAATCATCTCCCTTTAAATTACCATAAACATGATCATAACTAGGTACTGTGATTTTTTATTTAAAAATATAGAGGCATCATTTTCATGGAATAAATTATGAAATATATACTGATCATAAATGTTTATTGTATATATATAAGAAAAATTAATTGAATATTTTATATTTAGGATGGTGCGACCTGATCATTGATTATGATTATAGGATTCATTACAATAATATAAAAAAACTAAATGATGCATGGAATTTGGAATAGAATTCTACAAAACAATGTAATGTTTAGAATCTGATCCTTTGGTTTATACATTAATCAATTTTTCTTATAATTTTTTGATATAGGGAAATAATATATTTCATACCATTTTACTGAACTTTACTCTTTTATATATATTTATTTAATCTCATAATGAGGATAATTCATTGTAGGAAAAGGAAGAATCCCATTAAAAGGGAACTTTTCTTGAATTTAATATTTATATAGAATGTTTTTTAGGATTTGTAAAAATATTATAGATGCATTATGATTCCCAATTTATGAAATATTTGTCAGGGGAAACTCAAAGATATCCATTTACTATTCATATAGACATCAAAAAGTTTTATAGGGACATTTGGGATTATTATTGGTGGGATGAAATGAAAATATATTGTTGACATTACATTGAAGTGGTTAACATGTTATTAGGTTAAATAAGTATAAATATTACCAATGGTAATGTTTAAAAAATTTCCTCTTATAGAGTGAAAATGGAAAAAATATATCAACTAAATTTTTTGTGGTATTACCAAATACATCTCTAAGTTACAATGTGATTTTGGTTCCTTTTTATTTACTAAATATATCTGTGAATTTTTTTCCCATTAGAGAAACAATGTATTTAAATCCATGTTCTTTAATTATATACATGTAAAAGTGTTATGAGATTTGGAAAGAATTTTTTTATTTTTATAGAGTTAATTGAATAATTTTATGTCCTCGATAATGTTGGATAATTTCTTTATTGAGTTTCGTTTCTCATTAATTTATCCCAGTTAAAAAATAATCATGTCTTGATGTTATAAAATATTTTCTAGAATCATATTATGTTTTGATCCCAGAAAAACTATAGATAAAAGAGAATATTTTTATGAGGAATTTACTCTTCAAAATTTTGAACATTGAGAGTATTTTTCACCATTTATATTGATTCACTATGATAAGTATTTATAAAAAACCGTATCTTTAAATAGGCAACATGGGAATCCAAAGATGCTATGATGAAATGATAATCTAACATAATTAATATGTAAATAATATTATGGAGATGAAATGTAAAAAAGGACTTATGAATTTTATAAATTGGGTAATTATATAATATATCACTTTCATCTTTATAAATATAGGTTTGTTCATTAGAAAATTTTAATGTAAAATTATTAATCAAAAAGGAAATAGTTTTAATCCAAAATATTTATTATAAGGTTTTTTTATAAAATGTTAATTTATATATTTTTTTTACTTAAATTATAAAAAATAAATATATTTTTTCGAATCAACATACCAAAATTTACTAAGGGTGAATTTTTTATTTTTCATTAAATATTGGTTTTTAGTGAATAGTGAAAAATATTAAATTTTGTTGAAAAGAGAATTAATATCAGTAAATTTAGTTATCTAAAAGTACCAATATAATATTAATTATATTTTAAGTAAAAAAAGTATTAATTATTTATATTTAATCTATTTAATAACTTATTAATCAACATTATATCATATTTTATTATATATACATTTTTTAAATTGGTATTTTTTTAAAACATATTAAAAGTGCATATTGTTTAACCATTTTTATTAATTTAAATATTCTCTAACAAAAGATGTTTTAAATTATATATAAATATTAATTATAAATATATATTAATTTATATTAATATAATTACTATTATTAATCATAGAGTTAATATAAAATCATCTTTATTAAAAAAAATACACTTCCTGTAAACTAGACTTGTCGTCGTGCCTGTGCATTTCATTTTAAAATAAAATTTTTCACTAATGTGAATTAAATAAATTAAAATAGATTCAATATTTATAATCATCAAAATTGATATTCTCTAATAATGTAAAATTATTTTTTATCATAATAAATATTCAAAAATAGTAAAAATTAATTATCGTCGTTAGGGTAAAAATTGATTTATTGGAGATTAATCTAAAAAAATAACATTTAAAATTAAAAAAACATGAATAAAATATATTCTATTGGAATATGTAAACATTATAATTTATTATAATCTTAAATGGTCAACTATTTTGGATTTTTTATTATGAGCAATGTAGGTACATCGTTTTCTTTTCAAACATTACAAGTGGGCCACTTAACTCACAAATAAAAGGAAGCATATCTCTTCTCCTCTTCACACCAGAAAATTTCCATGGATAAGAAAAGTCCTATACAAATATATCTGTATCATACCTAAAAATTATATTGATACATTATTTTAACTATAAATCATGCCTAAGAAGGATTTTGGTGCTCACCTAAGATGTTTTCCTGAAGAAGATGAATTGTGATTTACTGAGCGTGTTTATTTATTTATACGCTCACCTCCATAAAATATTCTTCAATTGTGATAATATAATATTAAAATTGTCTCCCATATACTTATATTATAATATTTTTTTCATAATAACCTAAATCCATCTCTTCATCCAGCAAATAGGATAAACAATCATCATCGATGTGTACCGTAGACTATCAGCCCGTGAACTAAAGTAATTCATTTTCCATAATCACCAATAGAAACATGTTATAATTATGGACTTAAAGTATATATATGAAATTTGAAACATATTTATACTTATTCAGTTATTATATCACACATACCTTCTTACTTTCAATTCCATGGTGATATGATAACATTACTCATGTGTACGACAGACCACGGCCTTCAGAATCGATGTGTTTCATTTTTCAATATTCCATTAAATGGAAGGTAATAATAATAATTTTAATTAAAATTTGTGATAAAAATGTAATTATAATATTCACGATGTATTTCTCATTATTAAAAAGTAATATTATATTTTTTTTATTACACTGAGAAATTTTAACGTCGTTTGTGTTCATGTTGACTACTGCCTCCATGAAAAAATGTGACTATTTTTTAATCACCAAATCACAGGAAATATATATATATATATGTGTGTGTGTGTGTGAGATTATTTAACGAAATAATATTTCACATATAATATTTTTATCCTTATATAAAGATAAAATATTACTTGCCTCATATTTGTAATGATCGTTGAAAATTGGAAATGTTAACTGTGGGTATGTATGGAATACCACCACGATGATCGTAATGTATTCAATTCTACAAAACCATCATTCATGTCTGGTATTTTAAATTATAATTTATTTTTATGTATGATAAATATTTAATTATTATTATTCTTATCATTTGTAAATAATTAGCACATTGACCATAGTGAACCCACTGAAGTCATTTTTGAAAAATAAGATGAATATCATCAAAATAATTAATGTAATCATAATTAATTATGTTACCATATATTAATTGGTAATATATAAATAAATGAAATAATAAACATGAAAAAAAATTCTTAATAAATAAATAGTTAACATTTTTTATTATTCAATGATATAAATAATTATCATGACAAATCGAACTCAAGGGGAGGGATGTAATATCAGTTATATTTTGTTGAGGGATATTTTTATGTTATGCACCTATATTATCTTACAAGGAGTATATATATAACCTTAGAAATATTATGTCCTTAATTTATCTATAGTAATGTTGTTTAATATTTTTAATTTTGTTATTTCATTGGTTTAATTATTATAATATTTCAAAAGTGATAATGGAATTTTCTATAAAAAAGATCTTTTTTAATATATTCCTTCTAACAATATTTTTTCATTAATGTCCATAATTTTAAAATGATTTAAAAATGGACATGATAGTTTATAAATCAATATCTTTTATTTATATAATTAGTTTCAATGAAGTGATTCCTTGTATAGATTTTTTGGATTTATTTACAAATGGTAAAATGAATGTTGTATTTTAATTTATATTGTGACATAAAATTTTCCACAATTATAACCATTATTTAAATATTATATTCTGATACAAGATTTAATATTTTATTCCAATAATAACCTTTATTACTTTTCTTTTTTATATTTTGGTATTAAAAATTGGATTTTAAAATAAAAGTGTATTATTGTGTGTAAATAGGTTTTTTTAATATAAATGGGTGTTTTGATATCTAGAAGAGATTTTATATGTTTTCAATATAGTATTTAATATTTTTTATGATGAAAATATGAAGAAATTTGTTTTATGATATGTCCTTAGACAATTTTTTGGATGTGTTGGGTCCCATTATTTCTCATGGGTCAGCATGTTATAGATAATATGTTGGTTGTTCCCAGGTAGAATTCAAGGAACCCATTATAGTTTATATGATGGGTGCTCCGAGAGAGTGATCTTATGCATTGGGTAATGATTATTTTATCCAATTAATTATATTGAATTCAATCCAAATATTTATTTTAATTTTTAAGGGTTCTATAATCGATATATGATATGATTACCCAATGCACCTACAATAATTTTAAGTTCATTATAATGAGTTTTAATGGAATTATTTTAATTTAAAAAATAATTATAATGTAATTTTTAAAGAAAAACGGATTCCCTTTCTAGGAAAAATGTAATTTTTTTGAAAAAAGGGTTTTATTATTTTCATGTTTTCACTAGACTAATATAATTTTTATATATATGTCCCATAATGATCTTTTTGTGATTATACCATATTTATAAAAAAATAATAATTTTTAAAGATGGTTAATGGAAATGAAGAATCTATGATAAATGTCGTGAAAAATTTTCATGAAATGAAATCATGATTTATTTAAAAATATATAAATTTTAAGATAAAATGAATACTAATTTGAAGATTCCACTTTGTAATTTATGGATTTTATTATGTAAGTGTTATGAAATAATTATATAAAACTCTAAACCTATAATGATATTAAAATATAGGGGAATTAATTGTTGACTTAAAACTAAAGATTATTTAATGATTAATGCCAGGTAATTATAGAATTTGTCATGTAAATCCTATTATTTTTTACATTTATAATCTGAATAAAAAAATTCATATAATTTATAAAACTTTTGATATATAAAATAATTTCATTGATTGTGGATTATATTTAAATAAATATAAAATAACTTGTAAAAATTTGAAGGATATTTATATTTTTACAAATAACATTTTACTAAGTATTCATATTTTACTACCTAATATCATTTATGAAATTTATTACATTTTTTCAACATCAAAATTATTTCATAATACATAACGTATACACAAATAATATTTCTAAATGCACCAAAAAATTCAACAGTCGAAAAAATTAAAAAATTTATCACGAGTTGTTATTATAAAATTTATTAGACTAATAATTATTACTCATAATATTAACATTAATATTGAAAAGGTTTTTATATTATTTAAAAGGTCATATTAACATAATAATTGTAATATGACTCATTATAAATAATCTTCAATCACTCTTAAAAATTAATTAATGAAAAACTCTTTAATTCATTAAAATAAATATAACTTTTAATGTATTTTTCATTAAAAAATATATATATATTTTAATTTTTTAATATTTTATAGAAATTTTTTATTTGTATTTTGAATTCTTTATTTTGTCATATTATATTATTTTAACAATAAAATTAGTTATGATTTTTCAAATAAATGTAACTATCTTGTCTATATTATAGTATTATATTTAAATAAAAGGTAATGAATTATTTCAAAGAGTTTATGATAAATATTTATTTGTTGTAGAATAATATTTGTTCTTAAAATATGCATATATTTCTCAACATATGATAAATTTGACTCAATGTTTGTATCGTCATACTAAATAACATAAGATTATCAGAATTCACATTTCCATTATTTTTATACATGAAATGCATAATACATTATATCATATCATAACATAGGAATATAATGATAAGTATCCTATATACGCCTATCAATAATTTTAATTTATCAAATAATTATTAGAGCAATATCCCATTTATTCCATAACTATTTATTCCCCGAAAAAGGAGGGATAATAAGAATGGAATGGTCTCCAAAAAACAATAATGGGACAATAAATTACATCATAATATGATTCCCACTTATATTGATTCTTAATAAATTTCTTTTTGATGAACTTCACTGAATTAAATTATAATACCCCATTCATGGCCAATAATTATCCACATCTCTTCTTCCATCCTTCTAAAAATTCATTGATAAGACCTCCCACATAATTACTTAAATAATTTTTTTTTAAAAATTATAGGTAGTTGATATGATTAATAACACTCCATCCAACGAAACATGGTCTTTCCAAACACCACATAAATAAAGAATACATAGACAAAGAATATCCTAAAGGTTATGAATTGTTCTTGCAAATTTGTAATCTATCAATTAAAAACAAGTATTTATCAATATCATTTAAACAAACAAACAAATTTCAACCCTATCCAAAAATAAAATTTGAATCCAAAACCATTATCAGAAAAAAGTCTATTTTTCCACCCAAATAGTATTAAAATATTTCTAAGATAATGATTCTAAAATTTATTATTAAATTTAGCCTACATGGTTATGTGAAAATGTTCTAATATGATTAATCAATAAAAAGTAACACTATAACGTCCCATACTTTACATACATTGTTATTACTTCAGAATTGAAGCACACTTATTACAACATATAACAAAACCAAGAAAGGATCGTATAGGTATAGTGACTTTAGAAACTGGGAAACATAAACAACTGGTTTATAAAGCATATACTTTACCTCCCATTTATTTCATCATATCTAGAGTCCCTTTTTGGCATATTCTACTTAATAACCTTCTTCCTGACCTTGGGAAATAAAACATACAAAAGGGTGAGCTCAAATGCTCAGTAAGGGTAAACAAAAGAAATATCATTCACATCATATACATAAGCACATAGCTTTTGGAAATATTAACCTGCAAAAGAGATCATAATTTCATAACATGGGATAAATCATAGTAGTGAAATGTAATCCCAATAATCATAACTTAAAACATGAAACATTGTGGAATACACACATAATCATAGAGAATCATTTCTTATTAGTCAAGACTCATTGCCAAGACAATCTTAGTGGACAAAGTCCATTTCTGAACTGAGTTCACTCCTCGTTTCAGTCCTGTTTCACTAAACCAGTATAACCTACCGTTACAACCATGTCTATCTCATGAGATATAAAATCTTTACCCAATGCATTGGAGGGAGATATAGGTCCCACCCATCTCATAATGATACCATTCATATGTGTGCCACAAAATCATAAATCATACATCATTTCATAACCCATGTAATAAAAATGGGATTCTTAAACATCATGACATCATAAATCAATTCATATAAGATAAAGGAATTCATAAAAATAATTCCATCACAACATTATCAAATCAATGTAATAATAGGGATAGAAACAGAACCCTTTATTATTTTAAATGGAAAATAATTTTGATAAAATACTTGAACTCCATTCTTGAGGAAAATATCCTTTATACTTCAAAAACACTTTTCCTTTCTTAAAATGTCATAAAATTCTAAACTAAAAGAAGTTGATTAAAGATAAACATGAAAACTTGTAAAGGAAGCTTCTTGGAAATAATTTTTTAAAAATCTATTCATGCCGTATAAGTTAAAAAAACATTCTTCTCGTACTTTTGTCGAAAAAGTCAAAAAGTACCTCGTACGAAAAAACGACAAAAGATTCCTTTCATGTCTTTTACTAAAAACTCACCAAAGGGTAAAATTGGATTCAAACAATTGTAGGTGGATGGAAATAATATTACATATTGAGGAAACTTGGACGTGGATGATAAAATACACCCCAGTAAATACCAAATGTTAAACAATCTCGTATAAAAATGAGATTGTGATATTTCCCTTACCTTTGGTCTGATATGCTTTTTACGTGTCCTAACCTCCTGTATAATGATTTAAATAATGTTATTTACTTATTAAAAAATCGTAATTATTTTTATAATATCATATATGGTCATATTCTTAGCTTATTATTAGTAATATTTCAGTACTACTTGTAATTCGGGTGTTTATTACTTTTTGTTCTTATGCTTGTTTGTTGAATAAATTCTTATTATTCTCTTTAGGTTATAGATACCTCATTTCCAGAATGGTATTAGTGTAATATATATCATATTCATTCATTCAATTCATTTATATAATCATTATGAAATGAAGATCATGTAGAACGAGTCGCATCACATTGTGGAGACGGTATTCCGTACGTACGCACGAGTGATGATATCGTTCCTATGGTCGTGGAATTGTATTGGAGTGCATGTATACTATTTCAGAATCAGTATCAATTTATAATAGTCATATATAGTCATTATTTACACCATTATACCCATCCAAGTATGGTGGTGGTGGAAAATAGATTACACCACGGCGTGAAGATGGTATTCCGTACGTACGCACGTGCGGTGATTTCTTTTTCCATAGGATGGATAGATGGTGAAATAGGGTTGTTTCATACATAAAATAACATATCAGTATATGAGTGATACTTATTTTATTACTTCATAATGAAACAACTAAAGAAGAAGAAGTGGAAGAAGAAATAAAGATGAAAGAATCGGTAACGGACATTACCTCTTCTTTGAAGTGCTTCTTTGAGACCTCCTTTTAGGGTACTAAAATAGGTCTTTGAAAAGACCAAAACCTCTAGGATGTTTCTAGGGAAGTGGAGAGAAGAAATTGGCAGGGGTTGGCCGAGCTTGATGGCTCAAAGTGGTGTGAGGAAGAGGGTGAGGAGGTGCCCTCTTATAATGGAGGAGAGGGGCTCCTTTGGAAAAACTAAAAATATTATTTTATTATAAAGTCATGTTCGGTTTTAAATAGCTCCAAATTGATTTATTTCAAAGTTAAGGAGGGGATGGGTCTAAATACTCTCATAAAATATAATTTATACAAGTTTAGGTTCCTATTTTAACCTTATCATTTAGATTTAACATTAAGTTAAATAATTTTACTTTTACCGTGTCTTCTTGTGTTCTTATACTATAAGGTTAATAAACTTACTATAAGCATCCAAAAGAACCCCAAGTTGTTTATTATTAATATATACAACCTTATCTATGTAAGTTTTCCAAACCATAGAGTTTTAGGAATAAAATAACAATTACTAATATTATATTTGTTTTAAAAACTATTTTATGTCAATTTTGACACTATTTAGTAATTAATTTTTTTGAAAATCATAACAGAATGATTAGTTGTAAAAAAGTTAATTAAATCAATACTAACATGTCATATTAATCTATAAAATTAGTTTAATTCATAAAAAGACTCAAATTACATTTATTTGGTGTTTATAACATCAATTATGTCAATATTTCATTAATAAGATAATTACCGCATCATCTTTGTGTCATAAATAAATTAAATTATTTAATGTCTAAAAATTACAAATAAAATAAAATTATGTCGGAAATCATTTTATATTTCTAATGAATATTTATAGTCTAATTTATCTTATGTATAATCCCATATTAAAAATGATTTACTTATTAAACTTTGATTTTAACTATTTTAACCCTTCTTTAAATAAATTAATAATAAATGTCCTAATCTAATCCAAGTGGGCCAAAATGGTCATATTTTACTACTAAGGTTGTTTTTGGTCGAATTACACTTGTCCAATAGAATTAGGACATGTGTTAGGGTAATAATAATATCATTTTTTACCCTTAAATACCCTATTTACTTTTAACCGTGGTAAAAAAAGTAAAAAGTTACTATTCACCAAAAAATTATTTTCATCTCATTGAACCAAATTTTACTTACTGAAATCAACCGTGAGTCTCTGATTTTCGAAATTCCACTCACAGAAGCAATAAAATTAAGTTTTATGAAAAATTCAGTTTTTTAACTACCACTTAGTGGTTTCACTATTCATAAAAAATTTAAAGTTTTCAGAAAAATACCAAAATTTCACCCTAGGCTAATTTCGATATTCCGAATCCAAAAATGAAGTCCATTTTGAAAAATAAAATTTATAAAATTTAAAAAAATGGTTATTACTATTCATAACGGCTAGTTTTAATAATATTTTAATAGCATATCATTGTTTAGTGAAACTCGGTATTGCGTACGATGCAAGCTATCGAGGAAGGCCGCGGTTGCGTGTAAAGTAAGGAAAGATAGTGTTGTGTGTAGTGAAAGATTCCTTTGATGATTTATATAACATAAAAATGAAATTTTTCACATAAAAGTCTCGGGTGTTTCATTCTACCACCCTTAAAATGAATTTCGCCCTCGAAATTCATCACTTTGTAACAAACATATGAGGATACCTCTCCCTCATCATATCCTCAAGCTCCCTTGTATCTTCTTCTAATTGGTGGTTCCTCTATAAAAATTTCACCAATCGAGTGGTTTTGTTTCGTAGGAAGTTTTTGCTACGATCTAGAATCCCTATCGGTTGTTCTTCATAAGAAAGATCTTGCTTCAGCGGTACAACTTCTGAGCTGAGTACATGTGAAGAATCAGGTTTGTACTTTCTCAAGAGAGATACATGGAACACATCATGAACATGAGAGAGGTTCGGTGGAAGCGCCAATCGGTAAGCTACCTTCCCAACACGATCTAGTATTTCGAATGGACCGATATATCTAGGGCTTAACTTCCCATTCATTCCAAATCTCATAACCCTCTTCTAGGGAGATATTCGTAAAAACACTTTATCACCCACTTCAAACTCTAGGTCTTTTCTTCGGTTGTCGGCATAACTTTTCTGTCGACTCTGAGCTGTTCTTATGTGTTGTTGAATAGATCTGACCTTTTCTGCCTTTTAATCAACGAGATCAGGTCCTAATAGCTTTCTTTCCCCAACTTCATCCTAGCAAGTTGGAGTCCTGCATTTATTTCCATAGAGAGCTTCATAAGGAGCCATATGAATACTGGAGTGAAAGCTATTATTATAAGAAAATTCCACCAAAGGTAGGTGTTGATCCCAACCACCTTTGAAATCCATAGAGCAAGCTCTCAACATATCTTCTAGAGTTTGAATTGTTCTATCAGACTGACCGTCTGTCTGAGGATGATAAGCAGTGCTAAAACTCAACTCTGTATCCAGAGTATGCTGAAGACTTCACTAGAAGTTCGAGGTAAATCTCGGATCCCGATCATATATAATAGAAAGTGGTACTCCATGCAATCTTACCACTTCCTTTACATATATCCTGGAAAGCTGATCCATAGAGAAATCCTCTCTAATAGCAATGAAGTGTGCAGACTTTGTAAGACGATCAACTATGACCCAGAAAGCATTATTGCCTTTGGATGTTTTAGGAAGTCCTGTGACAAAGTCCATAGTGATGTTTTCCCATTTCCATTCGGTTATGGGTAATGGTTGTAACATCCCCTTAGACGTCTTTCTCTCAACTTTAACTTGTTGACAAACCAAGCATCGAGAGACATATTCAGTAATATCTCTTTTCATGCCATCCCACCAGAAGTACTCTTTCAGGTCCCTATACATCTTCATGCTTCTAGGATGAATAGATAATGATGAACTATGAGCCTCATCCAGCAGCTCCTTCTTTAATTCGGGTATGGGAGGAACACAAACCCAATTCCTGAACTTTATTATCCCATCACAATCAAGGTTGAATTCAAGAACATTTCTCACCTTCTTTTGTAACTCAACATCTTCTTTCTATGCATCTTTAATCTTCACATGTAAAGATGGTTGAACATTCATTTGAGAAAGATACGATTTTCCCCCTTTCATTATAATTCCAAGATCCATCCATTGTAAATTCATAAATATTGTATCTTTTGTGATCCTCATCACGGATAAACTAGCATGGTCTTGTCGACTTAATGCATCTACCACCTTGTTTACTTTCCCAGGGTGGTAATGGATTGAGAAGTCGTAATCCTTAATTAGATACAACCATCTTTTTTGGCACATATTCAGATCCTTTTGTGTGAAAATATACTTTAAACTTTTATGACCAGTATAAATATCACACCTTTCACCATAAAGGTAATGCCTAAAAATCTTTAATGCAAAGATTACCGCAGCTAACTCCAAATCATGAGTTGGGTAATTTTTCTCATGTATTTTCAACTGTCGTGAGTCATAAGCTATCACCATATCATTTTGCATAAGAACACAACCCAATCCCTTATTGGATGCATCACTGTAGATCACAAACCTTTCTCCACTACAAGGTAGTGTGAGCATAGGTGCACTGGATAACCTTCTTTTCAACTCCTTGAAATTCTCTTCACATTCCTCTGTCCAAACAAACTTAACTCCTTTCCGAGTCAACTTGGTGAGTGGATTCGATAAACGTGAAAAATCGTTCACAAATCGTCGATAACATCCAGCCAAACCAAGAAAACATCGGATCTCGGTTAGTATTGTTGGTCTCGACCATGTTTCGATAAACACTGTTTTTTCTGGATGCACATATATCCCCTCTTTTGAGATTATGTGACCCAAAAATGCAGCTTTTTGAAGCCAAAATTCACACTTGGTAAATTTGGCATAAATCTTCTCCTTTCACAGGGTCTTCAATATAATTCTCAAATGATCTTCATGTTCTTCCTTTCTCTTTGAATAGAATAGAATATCATCTATAAAGACTACCACAAACTGATCAAGATATTCTCTAAAGACTCTATTCATTAGATCCATGAAGATAGCAGGGGCATTAGAAAGACCAAATGGCATCACTATAAATTCATAGTGTCCATTCCTTGCACAGAAAGCCGTCTTTGGAATATCCTCCCTTTTGACCCTTAATTGATGATATCCTGAATGAAGATCAATCTTGGAAAAGTATTGACCTCCGCGTAGTTTGTCAAATAAGTCATCAATGCGCGGGGGAGGATATTTGTTCTTGATAGTGATCTTGTTAAGTTCTCGATAATCAATGCAGAGTGTCATTGATCCATATTTCTTCTTAAAAAATAGAATTGGTTCTCCCCAAGGTGATGCACTAGGGTGTATGAATACCTTATCAAGATTCTCTTGGAGTTGCTTCTTCAATTCCTGCAACTCAATTGGGGCCATTCTATAAGGTGTCTTCGAAATAGGCAGAGCACCCGGTACGAGTTATATTGAAAACTCAACTTCATGATTCAGTGGAAAACCTGTTAATTCTTCTGGAAAGACACCATCAAACTCCCGTACTATGGCCATATTCTAAATCGTGAGTTTCTCACCAACCATTTGAGATAAATAACCTTCACTTAGTGGAATCAATACCCATAAAATGGATGAAATTTCCACTAGAAGGTTATGTTCATCCTTGCATCGATAGACGATCATAGATTGATCTGGAATATAAAATGTGACTTCCCTTCTTTGGAAATTGATATGAGCTCCATGTAGAGAAATCCAATCCATGCCAAGAATCACATCAAATTCCACTATAGGAAGGATCACAAGATTTGCAGGAAGCACTTTCCCACAAACTTCAATCGGAGAAGAATTATAAACTTTTGATGCGACTGTTGTTCCATTAGGTGTTATCACAACTAACTCAACATCTAATTGTTGAGGTAATACGGTGATACCCTTAGAAATTTTTTCAGAAATAAAGGAGTGGGTGGATCCAGAATCAAATAAAACATTTGCTACTTTACAGTGGATGGTAAGTGTACCTTTCACCACATCGTTATCATATTCCACATCGCTGATAGAAATTGCATGTGACATTCCTTTGTCTTTAGCTTTAAGAGTTTGTTGACGTCGACCATCATCATCAACCCTTGGATTAGGGAATTTATTGGCATAATGTCTCATCTCCTTGCACTTGAAACATTGAAGTGTAGTAGGTTCATTATGTGTATCCCTTCCTTTGTTTGCATCATTAGACATCTTCTTCCCATTATCGCAGCATTCAAATGCCCGATGACCTTCATTTCCACATTTGAAACATTTACTTGTCCCTTTAAGACAACTCCCTCCTTGTTTCTTTCCACACTTTGAGCACAATGGAAAGCTCATATTCTTTTCAGTGTGCTCTTTAGATTTTCCTTTGAATTCCATTTTCCTCTTCTTATCAAACCCATATGACTGATGGGTTACTCCAATCTCCATCTCAAATTTGAGAGCACATCGAACGATTTCCTCCTAGCTATTGAAGTCCCTTATGGCTAAGGCCCTTCGAAGAATTGGTTTTAAGCCACTAAAGAATCGATCAATCTTACTCTCAGGTTGGATAATAATACCAGAAGCGTACCTTGCAATTCTTGTAAAATTTTCTTCATAGGTACCAACAGATTCATCATCCTTTTGCATCAGTTCAAGAAACTCTTTCTCCATCTTTGTTCGGAGAATACGAGGGAAGTACTTATTAAAAAATAAGTTCTTGAACTCGTCCCATTCCATGGACTCATTTTCATCCCTTTGCCTCGTATTCTTAATAAGATTCCACCATTGATCAACATCACCTTCCAAACGATACACTACTAAGATGACTTTATCATGCTCAGAACATTGAAGAACTAAAAATATCTTTTCAGTAGTACTAATCCATTGTTCAGCAACTAATGGATCAGTAGACCCGCTGAATGAAGGTGGACGCTGTCTCATGAAGGATTCAACAGAATGTTGCTCCTTCCATTGCTCGTTTGGAAGTCCTGCATGATTCATAGCTTGAGAAAGTCGTGTGAGCATGGCTGCAAGATTTTGCATTCCAGCTCCCATAACATTTGGTTTCTCAGGGGGACAATCATTGCATTTCTCGTCGCATTCCACATTAACACGGTTCCTTTGAGTTCCAGCCATTGACTAAAACCAAGAATAATAGTGTGAGCAACACTTATTATAATAGGAAAATCACATAATCAAGAATAATATTTCACACATAAGGTCTTATCCTAGGTTATTCATGGCCATTTCTAAAACACTATGATTGTGTTCTATGCTTAGACTTATCCTTAGGGTTCTTTCTAAGGCTTTAACATCCTAGTTTCCAAAGGTTGACTATACCTGTCCTCTGATACCAACTATAATGACCCATACTTTACATACATTGTTATTACTTCAGAATTGAAGCACACTTATTACAACATATAACAAAACCAAGAAAGGATCGTATAGGTATAGTGTCTTTAGAAAATGGGAAACATAAACAACTGGTTCATAAAGTATCTACTTTTCCTCCCATTTATTTCATCATATCTAGAGTCCCTTTTTGTCATATTCTACTTAATAACCTTCTTCCTGACCTGGGGAAATAAAACATACAAAAGGGTGAGCTCAAATTCTCAGTATGGGTAAACAAAAGAAATATCAATCACATCATATACATAAGCACATAGCTTTTGGAAATCTCAACCTACAAAAGAGATCATAATTTCATAACATGGGATAAATCATAGTAGTGAAATGTAATCCCAATAATCATAACATAAAACATGAAACATTGTTCCATACACATATAATCATAGAGAATCATTTATTATTAGTCAAGACTCATTTCCAAGACAATCTTAGTGGACAAAGACCATTTCTGAACCGAGTTCACTCCTCATTTCAGTCCTGTTTCATTGAACCGGTATAACCTACCGTTCCATCCATGTCTATCTCATGAGATATAAAATATTTACCCAATTAATTGGAGGGAGATATAGGTCCCACCCTTCTCATAATGATACCATTCTTATGTGTGCCACAAAATCATAAATCATACATCATTTCAGAACCCATGTAATAAAAATGGGATTCTTAAACATCATGACATCATAAAACAATTCATATAAGATAAAGGAATTAATAAAAATAATTTCATCACAACATTATCAAATCAATGTAATAATAGGGATAGAAACAGAACCCTTTATTATCTTAGATGGAAAATAATTTTGATAAAACACTTGAACTCCATTCTTGAGGAAAATATCCTTTCTACTTCAAAAACACCTTTCCTTTCTTAACATGTCTTAAAATTCTAAACTAAAAGAAGTTGATTAAAATTAAACTTGAAAACATGAAAAAGAAGCTTCTTGGATATAATGTTTTAAAAATCCATTCATGCCGTATAAGTTAAAAAACATTCTTCTCCTACTTTTTTCGGAAAAGTAAAAAAGTACCTTGTACGAAAAACGACAAAAGATTCCTTTCATATCTTTTACTAAAAACTCACCAAAGGGTAAAATTGGATTCAAACAATTGTAGGTGGATGGAAATAATATTAAATATTAAGGAAACATGGATGTGGATGATAAAATACACCCCAGTAAATACCAAAGTATATACAATCTCGGATAAAAATGAGATTGTGATATTTCCCTTAACTTTGGTATGATATGCTTTGTACATGTCCGAACCTCCTGTATAATGATTTAAATAATGTTATTGACTTATTACAGAATCATACTTATTTTTATGATATCATATATGGTCAAATTCTTATCTTATTATTAGTAATATTTCATTACTACTTGTTATTCGGGTGTTTATTGCTTTTAGTTCTTATGCGTGTTTGTCGAATAAATTCTTATTCTTCTCTTTAGGTTATTGATACCTAATTCCCAGAATGGTATTAGTGTAATATATATCATATTAATTAATTCAATTCATTTATATAATCATTATGAAATGAAGATCTTGTAGAACGAGTCGCATCACATTGTGGAGACGGTATTCCGTACGTACGCACGAGTGATGATATCGTTCATAAGACCGTGGAAATGTATTGGAGTGTATGTATACTATTTCAGAATCAGTATCACTTTATAATAGTCATATATAGTAATTATTTACACCATTATTCCCTTCCAAGTAAGGTGGTGGTGGAAAATAGATTACACCACGGCGTGGAGACGGTATTCTGTACGTACGCACGCACGATAATTTCTTTTTCCGTAGGATGGATAAATGGTGAAATAGGGTTGTTTCATACTTATAATAACATATCATTATATGAGTGATACTGATGTTATTACTTCATAATGAAACAACTATAGAATATGAAGTGGAAGAAGAAATAAATATGAAAGAATTGGTAACAGACATTACCTCTTCTTTGAAGTGCCTCTTTGAGACCTCCTTTTAGGGCACTAAAATAGGTATTTGAAGAACGAAATAACCTCTATGATGTTTATAGGGAAGTGGAGAGAAGAAATTGGCCGGGGTTGGCTGAGATTGAAGGTTCAAAGTGGTGTGAGGAAGAGGAAGAGGAGGTGCCCTTTGATAAGGGAGGAGAGGGGCTTCTTTGGAAAAACTAAAATTATTATTTTATTATAAAGTCAAGTTCGGTTTTAAATAGCTCCAAATTGATTTATTTCAAAGATAAGGTTGGGATGGGTCGAAATCCTCTCATCCAATAGAATTTAGACAAGTTTAGGTTCTTATTGTTACCTTATCATTTAGATTTAACATTAAGTTAAATAATTTTACTTTTACCGTGTCTTCTTGTGTTCTTATACTCTAAGGTTAATAAACTTACTATAAGCAGCCAAAAGAACCCCAATTTGTTTATTATTAATATATATAACCGTATCTAAGTCATTTGGATGAACCTTAGATTTTTAAGAATAAAATATCAATTACTAATATAATATTTGTTTTAAAAACTATTTTATGTCAATTTTGACACTATTTAGTAATTAATTTTTGTGAAAATCATAACAGAATTATTTGTTCGAAAAAAGTTAATTAAATCAATACTAACATGTCATATTAATCTAGAAAATTAGTGGAATTCATAAAAAGTCTCAAATTAGATTTATTCTTCTGTTTATAACATCAATTATGTCAATATTTCATTAATAAGATAATTACTGCATCATCTTTGTGTCATAAATAAATTAAATTATTTAATGTCTAAAAATTACAAATAAAATACCATTATTTAGGAAAGATTTTTATCTTTGTAATTAATATTTATAGTTTAATTTATCTTATGAATATCCCCATATTAAAAATGATTTACTTATTAAACTTTTATTTTAACTATTTTAACCCTTCTTTAAATAAATTAATAATAATTGTCCTAATCTAATCAAAGTGGGCCTAAATGGTCATATTTTATTCTAAAGGTTGTTTTTGGTCGAATTACACTTGTACAATAGAATTAGGACATGTGTTAAGGTAATAATAATATCATTTTTACCCTTAATTACCCTATTTACTTTTAACCGTGGTTAAAAAAAGTAAAATGTTACTATTCACCAAAAAATTATATTCATCTAATTAAACCACATTTTACTTAATGACATCAACTGTGTCTCTCGGATTTTCGAAATTCCACTCACAAAAGCGTTAAAATTATTTTTTATGAAAAATTCAGTTTTTTAACTACCACTTAGTGGTTTCACTATTCATAAAAAATTGAAAGTTTTCAGAAAAATACCAAAATTTCACCCTAGGCTAATTTTGATATTATGAATCCAAAAATGAAGTCCATTTTGAAAAATAAAATTTATAAAATTTCAAAAAGTGTTTATTACTATTCATAACGGCTAGTTTTAATAATATTTTAATAGCATATCATTGTTTAGTGAAACTCGGTATTGCGTATGACGCAAGCTATCGAGGAAGTCCGCGGTTGCATGTAAAGCAAGCCAAGCTAGTGTTGTGTGTAGTGAAAGATTCCTTTGATGATTTATATAACATAAAAACAAAATTTTTCACATAAAAGTCTCGGGTGTTACAAACACTATATACGTCATTACTATTTTGTTATCTTCATTAACCATTCATGAAATCATTTATAAAATCGTCCCATTTTATAAAAATTAAAATGTAATAACAAATTAATTTCAATTATCCTCTAGTGTTTATAATTTTCCATTTCATGTGAAAATCATTTTAAAATAAAAAAAAACTATGTCTCATTTTTATCAAATAACTAGTAGTATGAAAAAGTAATCACATATAATTGGGAAAGTAAGATTAATTTTCAATTAAGAAATATGGAAACCTCATATCACTTATTTTCATAATTTGAATGGTAAAAAGATACTCATGGAAAAACATAAAATAATCATCCTCATGGATTCACCCATTTAATTACACCACACCATATATCCAACTATAAATAACATTAAACACATAATATAATATCATACCTTTCTTTTAATACTTCATCTATGATGAGTTTATGGTCAAAATAACCTAGACAATAAGGCCTTCATATTTATATATAAAAATATAGGACTCATAGAAAAATATATAAGTTGTTAATCACCATTAGGTTCAAAAAATATCCCCCATATAATTTTTACAAAAATAATGATAAATTATATATAAATATAAATATTTATTTATTTATTTATTTATTTCAAATATTATTCATCTCAACAAAAAAATTGAATAATTTTAGAAAATATCCTTAGTCATAAATTCAATATATCTTACAAAATTATAGTTGATAATGATGTTTAACTCTTATTAATATCATTTAATACATCATTACATCTTTCATCCCACGTAAAATTTAATCCATTCCCATTCCACACGTTCATTGGAGCATCATAGAAAGAGAAATATCTAATAATATAATGGTAATGTTAAGTAATATTTAAGACAAAATATATCTGAAAAAACATATTGGGTTCCTTGTATGAAATCATAGGTATAATATTTTCATAATATATTGATATTCAAAATTTAATGACAAAAAATCAATGTAATTTAACCTCAAGTGTCCAAAATGGATCACAAACATCATAAAATATTATTTTTGTTCTCTAAATGTGTCCATCTATATTGAATAATATTACATTCACTCCTCATATTTTGCAATTATATTAAAATATAATTGACTAATACAATCATTAATGAATCCAAATAGTGATATAAATAATATTTCATAAAAAAGTTGATATTTCCATACTTCACATTGAAAATGACACCCAGAAAGAAAAATGGATTTATCTAATTTTAAACCCAATATTTAGCACGTCCACCTCTTGAATCCTTGTATGGTTTTACCCTGAAAAATGATAAATCATTAAAACACAAAAATCCCCACATTATTTATTATTTAAATTCTCATTCCATGGTAGTGTATATTGATTTATAATATTTACATTGTATATCATATTAAAAACAAAAAAAATAAAAAAAATGATTATATCTAATGTTTTATATAAAAATTATATCACCCCACAGAGTCTCTCATTGTATATTGATTCCATTTGATTTAGTATCTTTTAAAATGTTTTTTAACTCTCATATGTTAGTTAGATGCACATGATAAATGGGAATGAATGATGTTTTTGTTCATGGTACTAAGTGAATTATGAGCTCCACCTATCTATTTAATATAAATAATATGAAATCCTATATAAAAACATCAAAATGTATTGCTAGAATTGGATTAAAAATAACACATAATGTACCATTTTTTATCCAAGATATGTAATTAAAATTTAATATATTACTAATAATATGTTCTTATAAATCATATATTGCGCTACATGAATGATATTCACACTCAACAAAAAATATATAAGATTAATAACAAGAGTGATATATGTTAATTCAAACACAATATATGTCAATATATACTCAAAAATGTGTTAACTAGTATTTTCAAATAATAACATAAAAAATTTTCTTTATATAATGAAGAAATAATAGGGTATATCCCAAGCCATAGATAATAATGGAGAATTTTAATAATCTCTTGATATACTCCTCCCTTATACCTAGGGAACTGTTCATAGAAAAAATCTTTTTATAAACTCAACATTAAAATATAGGTCTTATAAAAAAGAAAAAAAATATAAATGAGGGAAAATAAAAATTATCAAATAACGTTCCATCCAAGGTATTGGTAAACACTATCATTGATAAAACCATAAAATTCCCCACACCATGATCAATATGTTTTTATCAAAAAATAATAACACACTAGGCCATATAAGTCACCATGTCCCTTCATAATTTTTATAACATGTATAGTATTATCTATTGAATGTATCAATAAAAATACCTTAAAACCCCATTAATAGACTTCCCAAATCATTTTTAGTAGTTCTATATTATGGTTTGGTAGACCATGATTGGGTTTCCTTCATTGAAGAAGAATCATAATCCCATATATGTGCCCCTTATGATTTTTCTGAATATATCATATGATATAATAATAATGACATTGAATGATTTCACTAGGTTATAATAATTTTGTATATTTTTAGCTATAATGATTTCACTATAATGGTTCCCTACCTATGAATGAAGTATAAGAATATTTCATCCCAAAAATACTTGATCATTCCCTTCCTTTATAATAATCTTGCGCTTTTACAGTTCATATTGCCTCTAGATCACCCAACTCTAACAAAATACCCCGTATATTTTCCATGTTCCTGATATCCTAAATGATTCATCATCAAAACTATATTAAATATATGGAAAATAAATTTGAACCAATTATTTAATCATCCAATTCATCCAAAACTCAACATTATGTGATTTAAAAATCTTATCACGACACTAGTTCAGACATAAAAAGGAATATATATTAGTGTAGAGGCATGATCAAGAATATAAATATTACCCTGCATTATCTCCATAAACCCATTCACTCGATTCAACCAAATAAAAGGAGAATTGAACTAATGAAATAATAGTCCACGAAAATCAACCCATGAAAATCTATTAATCATCAGTTTTAGAACTAGAATATCCTATTATAATTAATTTTTCAGTTCACAAATAATGAGATAAAGATTTAATTTATTCCCCTATAGTTCAATATCCTACTCAAATACATTTTTCATGCCTTCCATACACTCTTATACTCCACAAGGATTAACATAAACATTAAATAGAAGAAGATTTAATGCTTATAAATTTCAACCACATCTAATTTCATCGCCACCACCTAAAATGGAATCTATTATATTTCTTGAATGATATTACTTAGACTCAGAGTAACCATCATCCTTAATAAATGCATAGAAAATATCACTTGAGGAACAATATTAGCCTCCCTCACAAAATTACTCACATTATATTATTCCTCCAATACGTCTATTTCATGATGGAAATTGGTACATTTATACGGTTCCATGATTATACAAAAACCATTCCACTAATTATAAACATATATATAAATTTTCACATAGAATAACACAACTACTTTATTTATGAAAATAATCCCAATTTCAATAGTCACATAAAACCTATCACATGACATCGCAAATCTACTTAACAAATTTTAGTTTTTTCAATTATTAATATACTATTTAGTATAAAACTAACTTTTTTATAATAAGTCAATCATATAATGAAAAATATTCGCGAAATAAAATATAATAACCAGCGCAAAAAAATTTCTTTTTTACACGCCTTCCAAAATGACTCATTAATAACCCACTACAAACCCATTGTGGGGTGACAATATTTTCCCAAAACAGATTTTATTAATATAAAATATATAATCTCATATTCATTATGAAATATTAATTTTTACTATTATTTTTATTAATAAGAAAACAAAAAATATCATCCTATTAATTCTTAATTTTAAACCACTAATATAGTAATTTCTTAAGTAAAACATCCTATAAAATGAAGCCAATATAATTTTATTTTGTTAAAATCCAACCCTAACACAATCATTTCATTGGAGAAAAACTTAACATGACTTCATTGTAACTCACTGATCACTTTACCTTGGTGACTAGCACTATTGGTTAATATGTATCACATGGGGATAAATTAATACTCTATGTGTCCTTCAAAAATAAATGAAGAATTTAAATACATTAATTCCAATAATATATATATATATATATCAGTCTGTTTGTGCTTGTGTGTCTATGATAACATGAATAAATAAGTCAAGATATCATCAAAAAACATCTCATATATATCACATATCCTATAATTACATCAAAATGAAACTCAAATATTATTACATGAAAAATAATAGAAATATTAGTAATAATGTTATGTGTGGATCAACATTCTATATAATTTTGAATAGATTAATAAAAAATCAAGTTGAATCATAGTATTTCATCTTCAAATAAGAATCATTATAAATTTACTTGGAATATCATCCAAATTTCATTAACAAATATGTTGTGTATAGGTACACGGGTTGGGAAATAGGATCCAATGACAAAAACATCCAATAAATTTTAATGTTATTATCTATAAGTTGATTAAATCTATTGAATTATTTATTTACTAAATTTATAGTATGAAAATTAATGTAAATTGTGCCAACTAAGTCTACCAAGTATCCTCATGCATACATCATCTAATCTTCATTATAACAATAATATCAATCAAGGAATATGTATCTAAAACCAAAAATCATGTTAAACCCTGAAAAATCCATTTTATATAATAGAACACTCTGACATAACAAAAATATTAGTTAAAACACATGGATCAAAATTCATCATCTAATATCATGACCTAACTCAAGGCCCTTGATATGTGGCCAACATTAGGCATATTTGAAAGCAAAAGTTTTGTATTATGATAAGTCAAGAATTTCATTAAATATAGTATATAAATATTTTGAAAAATTCATATTTTAAATACTACTAAACTAATACATATTGATATGGGTAGATGTATGAAAATACACATCTCTTATTAAATTCATTATTATGTAAATATACATTTCAAAAAAAACAAAATTCATGTAATAATACAAATTTAATGACTTTTAAAATACAATTTCATTTTAAAAGACAAAAATTATCCATTCTTTATTTTATAACCTTCTTAAATTAAATAAAATTTAGTTTCTAACAATATGAATTACCTTTATAAGAAAAATTCTTTATAATAAATTAAACACAACTATTTTGTAACACCTCTACCACATAAACACGTGTTTCACAAAAAACTAATCCATTTACTTGTAAATAAAAATTTATATTAGCATTAAAATTATTTCCAAAAAATTATTATATAAAATAATTAATTCATAGAAAATTTATATATTTAATTTATAAATATAATGAAATTATATTTTAAAATTTCAAACACCTAAAAACAAAATAAAAGCTCAGATAATATCATTATTAATTACCATAATAAATATAATATTAAATTCAACATTTTATTCTCAGTTCCTTATATTAAAACTATATTTTTATCATTTAATTTTAAAATTCAAAATTTTGAATATATTTATTAAATATATTTACCACTATGTATTTTAACATAAATCATTACTCATAAATCTAAATAAAAATAGTAGTTCACTTTTATATATAATAACCAAATTAAAATTGAAATAATCTAAGTGGTTACCTTCATATTACTAGGGGAATAATCCAAACATGGAATAGACCTGTAATGAAGTCCCAAATACTATGAATCCCTCGAATTTTATGAACTTGAAACATAGTATAATATTAAAATATGATATGTATTAGAAAAAATCGTCGATTAGAGTTATACGCTATTTAATCTATTACAGATATAATTCCATCAGTAACAGTAAATCTTGATCGTAATTTATATAAGAAGATATATAATTCATTTAATATAGAATAATATTGTTATTTAGTTTGGTTCCACTAATCTGGACACACCCATAAAAAATTAATGTTTGTAACAAATTTAATAATATCTATAAAACAAAAAAAATTGAAACAATATAGTATTATATATAAGACAATTCCCCTAACCACCACACTGAATCCCCACATACTCTAAAAGTCAAAACTCTAGAACAAGAACACCAGGGAATCCAAATAAATAATAAAACTAAATAATTTATTAAAATTTTAAAACATTAGTTCTAATCAAGTAGATAAATATGCTACTACGTATAAAAAATTGTAGAAGATTATTATAATTTTCACATATTTTGATAAGGTAACCCAAACTACTGATTTATAATTAGATTGAGATGGTGATACTTATCCCACCACCTAATGAATACCATGATCAAATATTTTACATTCAAGGTGTAACAAAAAAAAACATAAATTGATTCCTAACATATTTCATAAAAATTAAACTCTTCATTAATTATTCTAGGATTTTAAGGAAATCTCTAACACTTAGACAAATAAAGAACACATTACACTCATTATCATAATTTATTTTACCCACCCATTACACATCGATTCACAATGTTTACCAATGGGTTCCTAAAGTAATATCATGGAAAACATATCTTCAAGATAATTAAATCCCCAAATCATTAATAGTTCTATCACTCATTTACCTAGAAACGTTCAGATGAAATTATTATTAGTCCCAGATATTTTCATCCATGAATCCATAAATAGATTATATTCTTGATTAATATTATTAGGGACATAAATAAATAAATAACCCACTTCCATAACTGCTTCTATGTTTTTACAAAAATAAATTCACCTAGAAATTTTTTCCTTGTTTCAATTATTCGAGTCTAATCTAAATTCATAGTTTTATTTGAAAATACCGGTTGTATCATTTACAAATAAATAATGTTTATCCAACTAGAAATTAAAAAATTGTGTTACTCTTCAATGTATACATATCTATTCAAATGTACAAAAAACAAAATTTTATAATTGTACATACATTTTAAAACATTGATATAGTTTATTTATTGCTATGATATATTAGAAAACCCACATTAGTGTTTCTGAGTACTTCCTCCACAAAAATAACATAAAATGGTTAACAAATATCTCTATATTATCATTGTATGACTTCATACAAACCATCATATGTATTAAATTTTTTAAAAAAATGTACTTATTTAATTCAATATTTATATAGCTTCATATTTAAAATTATATAACTTTTAAACTAAATGATATGTGTGGGAAATATAATGGCCATAGTTTTGTCCTCTCCATTTTAACATTAATAATGAAAATAAAAATGTATTTTTATATATTCATAGCTTAAAAAATGGTCTCATTTTCCATATTAATATACATTACAAAAATCCAATCGTATTTACCATGATCCATTATCTAAAAACATTTGGAAAACTCAGCTTTTATGTCATTAATTCAATTCATGTTTATATCTACAAGTACATATCATCCAAATATTTCATGAACGGACCCATCGGTGTCCGCCTGGAAAACGGTAATATGAGAATGACACCCCAAGTGCACATCCAATATTCAATGGGTTAAAACTAGTGTCAAATTGGTATATCACACATATGGGATCCATTATATTGAAGTACATATACACACTAACCTATCTACATTCACTAGTTTAATGTGGAAAATATAAAAAATTATGGAAAAAATAAATTTTAAAATGAATCACACATTATATTCTAACTAGTAGTTTATAATAATCCAATAGTGATAAATATTTTCCCACCAAAACAAGAAAAGTACCTGACCTTCTAAAAACATGATTGTAGCTCCCCAATGAAACCCCTAGATCCATCTATGTTCCATCATTAACCACTAGGCTCCACATACACCTTATCCTCCTATAACACAATAGAAAATAATGACATATTCATAATACATTAAACATGTAGAAATTTACCATGTATTGGTGAGTATAAATATACCCTTTAGAAGACCCCAATATCATCAAATAAAATGAATCAAAGAGAGTAGTCAGTTGATCACCATGAAGGAATATCAATAAAATAATGAGAAAAAACCAACAATTAAAATTACCATGATATTATCAAATAAAGACATCCAGTCTCAAATTACGGTCACACACATAGTTATAGGCTAGGATTATACCTAAGGATCAATGGTAACACTTTCCTGGATTAACTATCTTTATGAGTCTTGTTATCACTCCCAGCACTCATCCTAGGGGACACACTCATCATGTATTTCGATGAAGAAAAAAAAGAAAACTAAGAGGCCATATTTGAGATACTCACTCTATCGGTCTCTTCCTGCTAAAATCCATCATATTTTTAATCATGTATAGGGGATCATTCCTAGATACAATAGGTGATGGCAAAACCAAATTGAAAAAACACTCTAGTTAGGGGATCAAACACCCTTATATGTAGGCCATTTGATTCATATCACATCTTAGATAAGATGGATGGGAATGAAGATAAAATCCTACAAACACACAGAGGGATGCGGGATCTAGGTTTAGGGGGAACCTTGTTAAAATATCTAATCAGGATTCCACACTAAACCCTCATGGAGGATAACTGATTAAACAAAATATATAAAAATAAATGGATGGAACAGACTCACACAGATAAAATTTAAGGGAACACACCCACACAGATATATTTCAATGGAACACACGCATGATCATACCACAACATGTTTTAGAAGACTATGCTCCGATATTCCATGACTAGGGAACACAGTGTGTCCGAGTGTGTAAATGATGTTTCTACCTAAATTTGGTAATAGCCTTTTTTCTCATGATAAATACTTCTCCAATTATATGGTGTGTTGACTAGGGTACCTGGAATGTAGAGGTCACGATGGAACTCCGAATATTCCATTTGATAAATCACATGTACTGTAGGTCACGCTTATGTACTATGGAATGTTCCGATATATTTTTTCATGCTTGTGTACACTACACATTCCCATGTACAATAATAATTCTAGGGTATAGTTGTTGGTTATGTTCCCTTGTATAGAGACCCATCTTTTCATATATGACTATTACAACATTTAAATGATAAACCACATAAAAGTGATAAAAAAACCTGGATCAATTGATTTAGTATCTTTGGAAAATTGGAACCATAAATCACATGGGAATAGTATAACATAAAAAAATTTAAATATTCTTCTTCTTTCATGTAAATATTATGAAATCCATGTACATATAGTCACTTGAGGATATACAACAATGAATTCGGTGATCTAAAATCCCAATAACATGATAGATAAAGACATTAATTAATATAACACGGGTGGGAATAATCATAATCAGATGGTAATATTCATATTTTTGAGAGGAGGATTTAGATACAGTCAAGATATGTTAATATTTATAAAAATTAAACATCATATCTTAGTGGTCAAATACCACACATATTTGTGTACAATTCTAGAATCATAATCACGCATAACATATGTTCATAAAAATAAAATCATAAATTTTTACAATTATATAATCATGTTCTCTAATATATAACATTATCTCATGAGATACATTGCATTATCTATTTCATAGATGAAAAATTTATTTTTGATCACACCCATCACATCATAACATTTACCTAATCAGGCATGCCACATAGAATGTATATTAAAAAAAGTCATGAAGTAACACATGTAAATGAATAGTTTTCATAAGGATTGCATCAATCAAGGATAATCATGGGATTATAAAATGAAAATAAACTAACATACTTTGTATTAGATTCACCATTCTTGAGAAAGAAAAGAAACAACTCAAGAGAAGTCAATTTTTTGGGAAGATGAGTTATTTTGTAATATATTAGTATTTTTCATAATATAATATTGGAAAATTTATATCCCAGAAAATAAAATTTTAGTATAGTTAAATTATATATTATGACCATTAAATAAATATATATACAAGAATTTTTTATAAAGGAGGAATAACACAAAGAAAAGGAGTTGGGTTTGAGAATCCCATTACCTTATGTCCAAATTATTTATTCACTTTATTATCCTATAAAATAAAATTAAGTTCATTATATAAATAACCTATTATACATTTTTTGGATATATAAAAATTTTATTTATTTCATTTAAGGCCATTTTAATGAGTTATAGAGTTCATTTTTATCATTCTAGGGTATTTATTTTACGGGTTCTCGTGATATGTTCACTTCATTACAAGTATTGAAGTTATTTTAAAATGAGAATAATTATACATAATGGTAAATTTAGATTATTAATGAAAATTCATAATTTTAATTGGTCATATATCATTTTTTCGTTTATATGAGGATGATTTGTTGGATAAAAATTAATGAAAATTGATTCATTTATTTTTTTGCAGTTTTTACGACCACCACAAACTTTTATCATTCAATATAATATAATGTTATATATTTTTTACAAAACAATATATAACTTATAATGTTTATAATAAAATCTAATTTAACCATAATAATGTTTTTAAGACCATCATTGAAAGAGATAAATGAAAATGAAAACTTTTCTTCCTTGAAGGCGGTGAGTCAACACTTTAGAGATGATGTTTTCATTTTTATAAAATATAGAAAAATTCACTCTAACAATTTATCAATGTCTATATATTAAATTTGGTATTAATTTTACGATAATAATTTAATAATTATGAAAATTTTCATTTTTATTTAAATTCATTTTTTATTAAAAAAAATATTGATATTATTATTATTATTGATTTTATGACACACCTGAAAATTAATTGAGGTCTCATAATATTATCAAATCTTTAGAATACAAAAAATATATTATTTTATGAATATATTTTATGAAAATAAATTTTATTTTAAATCAGTATATTAATTATAAAATTTGAAATAAAAAATTATATTAAAAAATAAATACCGAATCTTAATTTGTATTATTTAAAAATATTTATTAACATACATTATGATATAATTATTCCATATTTAAATTTATATGATGCCTAAATATTATTTATAATTAGGAAGGAAATGTTATTATTTTATGCATCATATTACTATTCCTGATGGTCATGTTACTATTCTAATAGTCATGTTACTATTCTATTGGCATATGATTCATAATTTCATTAAATATCATATATTTCATTCTTAATTTATGAGAATAATGTTTCATTGTTCTTTATATGCGATTTATTTTATCTATGAAATAATTAGAAGAATTAAAATTCCATTGATAGTATTTTTAGTAGTCATATTCTTCCCGCCATTAAATTTTTTCACTTGAAATTTTGTTTTATATACAATGTAGAATATTGTTTAATGTACATCTATTTCATTTCTTCCTCCAGTTCCGATGCCACATGTTCATATATACAATTCCTTTATAACACATTTCAATGAGTGGATGTCTTGTAGCGTAGAATTGTTTCTCTTCGATCTAAGATGTTTAGCGGTTGTTATTCATATGAGAGGTCTTTCTCTAGTTATACCATATATGGATTTATTACATCTTAGGGGATAGGTATGTACTTCCTCAGGAGAGATAAATTGAACACATCTTGAACATTGGTCATAATTTTTTGGATTTTAAAGCTGATAGTCCAAAGCTCATAGTATATTATGGATCATGAAGGGAGAAATGTACCTAAGGCTTAGCTTCTCTTTCTTTCCAAACTTCCTAACTCTTTTCCATGGTGATATTCGAAGGAATACTTTATATTCAATTACAAACTCGATGTCCCTTCATTGGTCATCATCATTTCCTTTTTCTCATATATGTGTAGCTTTGATATGTTGTGGGATAGATTCAAGCGTATACAACATATCTTTCCCAAGATCAAATTCATGTAGATTTTTTTCTCCATATTCATACCGAATAATTGTAGTTTTACATCAGCTTCCATAAAGAATTTCATATGGATCAAATTGAATTATCGATTTCTAAAAGTTGTTGTATGATAAATCATACAATGGAATATTTTTATCACATCCTCCTTTAAATTCCATTGAGAATTCACTTAGAATTCACTTGAGAATTTGAATTTTCAATTCACATTGGACATCAGTTTGGGGGTGATTAACCATGATGAAATTAAAATAAGTAATCAACTCATATTTTTAACATATCTAGAACTCAGATGTAAACTTTAGATCACAATATGATATGAATGAATGTTGAACCCCATGGAGCCTCCCCACTTCCCACCAATATATCCAAGAATGTTGTTGATGTAATAAATCTTCCAGAAAAGAGATAAAGTGAAAAGTCAAGATAAGCCTATATACCACAAACAATATGACATTATTTACATTGGATGTCTTTAGGAGACTTGTGAGAAATTATATAGTGATATTCTCCCACTTATGCAAGGGTATAAGCAATGTTTTCATCATCCCATTGGACATCTATCCCTCTATTTTAACTTGCTGACATACCAGACACCATAAGATATTCTCTGAATTATACTTATTCATGTTATCCGAAAATAAGTGTCCTCTCAGATCACAATATATATCGATACTATTATTATGGAAAGAAAAAGGCGTGATAACTAAATTTCCAAATATTATTATTTTATATCACTTGATGAAGTCACACACATCCTTGTTCCAAAATAAATCACATCATCATACTAAATATGGAACTCTAGTATCTTCTCTTTTTTTACTAGTTTTATCTTAGTTTTAGTTCTATATCATCCCTTTCGGCCTCCTTAAACATTTCATGGATATATTGTTTGGATATTATTTTCGAAAGGTAATATGTATTCCCTACCATAATAATATATAAATCCATCCATTGATTTCCCATGAAGACATGGTCTTTCTAAATCAGCAACATATATATAGTTTCAGGTTCATTTCTACTACGTTCCTTATCTATCATTTTTCCATTACTAGATAGTTATTAATAATGAAATCATAGTGCATGATTATATTTAAAAATCCTCATTGATTCATGTAGAGTCTCGAAATTTTAAATATATATTTTGGAGTATATTTATTCGAATAAATTCCACATATAATAATAGAGGTAGTGCTTCCATATTTTCATGGAAAAATAAAAGCTATTCTATCCATATCATGCATCAGTTAGTTCCCCTCATGGATCTTAAACTGTGGTGAGGTGTATGTTATCACTTTATCATTCTAGTTGAGTATAAAAACTAAGACATTTGTTGAATAATCATTATATAAAACAAAAGATTCTTCACATGTTGGTAATATGAGTACAAGTTTAGTGATAATCCTCTTCTTTATATCCTTAAAGCATTCCTCGCATTATTTCATACATAAATAATTTACCCCTTTCTTTTTTAACATAGATATAGGGCTGTAAAATCATGATAAATTTCTAAAAAATGTAATTATTACCCTGGTAATTTAATAAAAACAAGATATTTCAATGACCCTATTGGGTCTTGGCCATTCTTCTACTACAACTTTAAGGTTCTATATAAATTCCCTCACTTGTGATCATGTATCCCATGAATATAACTTATTTCTTAAAAAAATCACACTCTCTAAATCTATCATTCAATTTATCCTTCATTATCGACTCCATCACAATCCTTATATATTATCGAGGTTCCTCCTTTATCATTTATTTGATGAGAATATTTTCAATTAACTCAACAACAAAAATTCAATGAAGTCTCTAATGACAGTCTTTATCAAATCCTTAAATAATTCATCGGAATTATTATGTCTAAATAGAATCACTTGAATCTCATAGTTCCCATACATTTTACGGAAATTAGAATTTCGAATATTTTTTATCTTCGCCTTCAGTTGAGGATATCATGAATTAATAACCACCTTTGAGAAGTACTAACCTCCTCGTAGATGAACGAACAAGTCATAAATCCCTGTAAGGGGGTAATTTTTCATTATGGTGATCTTTTTTAGTCCATGATTATTGATGGACATCTGCATTGAAAAATCATTTTTTTACAAATAGATCTTTCACACCACAAGACGATTCACTTGGGTATATGAACACCTTATAAAAATTCTAATGCATATTTTTCATTAAATCCTCTATTTTTATGAATGCCATACCATAGAATAATTCTGATATAGAAGTATCTCTTTGAATGAGTTATATTGAGAATTATAGCTCACAATCTGGGGGAAGTTTAGGTAACTCTTTGAGAAATACATCACGGTATACCCTCGCAATAAGAATTTTTACTTAGTTGATACAATCCATTGACCTAACCATTTAAAAGGTGTATGATTATTCATGGGGTATGGAAACCCTCCCCATTTAGTGATTTTAAATTGGAGAGTCAGGGCCTTCCATGAATTTATATAGGATCATTGTTAAGATCCGAATTTGAAGAACAATTTATTATTACTAGTAGTTGATGTTTATTTTGTTAAATGTTATCTAATCCATGCCCTGTTTTGAATCAAATTACACAAAGATAAGTATCATGAGATTTTCCAGAATTATCATCCAATATTTGCAATAGGATAATATTTCAGCAATTGGGTTTCAATTATTCCACCAATATGTGTTTTTATTGATATCCCAAAATCATTGTATACGGGAATTGATTTAATAGTTCTATTAAACATGAAAGATAAAAAATAATTTTAATATTGATAATAAAATAATACTTCTTACATTATATAGTGACATGATGTGTACCTTGTAGGGCATCACTTTTTTTTTCCACATTAGCTTTTGCGATACAATAATATTTTCCATTCTCATTTGGCTTTGGTGGATGCTGATAATGATTAACCACAAGGAGTTGAGGTTTGGTGCACTAAATTTCATAATTCCCATTCTCCCGATAGATGAATCATTTAACCATGGGTGGTTATCTTCATTCCTCTATCTTGTAGGAAAATATCTTCAGGTATCTTCTATATTAATGATTTTTTTTCATCTTCTCTCTAACATTTAAGCATTTCCCTAACCCTTTGATTCAACTCCCATAATATTTCGTCCAACATTTTTAACATGTTTTTACTTGAATCCCCTTTCATCTTTTTTCATTTGATTCTCCAACATAAAAATCCATTTATATCTTATTATCTTCACAACCATGGGGCCATTCTATAAACCACATCTCAACATTGATATCACATCTATCTGGTTATTCATAACTCCCAATGTCTTTTATATTAAGAGCCTTATAAATGTTCGTTTTTAAAATACTAAATAGTCTATCAATTTTCTATTATTTTCTTATAAAACATGATCTATACCATTCAATCATTGTGAAGTTTTATTCTTAATCAATGAGTCTTCTGAGTTCTCACTAGGTTACACTGCTAATGACCTTCATGATAGAGGGCCTCACAGCCCAAGGAGGATCAAAATCATAAAGTGGAATGGGAGAAAGGAATATTCATACTTACCTCTCTCAATGGAAACAATGTTTGCCAAAAAGAAGAAGGACGGGATGATTGTAGATGACTCCAAAACCTCTGGTGGCCATGCTGAGCCTGCGGATCATGGTGCTGCATCCCTTCAGCTACGGGAGTCAGGTGCGGCCCATGAGCAATCCTTTGAGCTGCTTTTGCATTCAAACAAAGAGTTAGTGGAAAGTATTTTTGTGATTAATTCCTCCGATGAATAAGCTAACAAGATGATGGGAAGGTTTATTAAAGTAGAAATCACTAAAGAGAAGAGTGCATGGATTGAAAAGCAAGAAATTATATTGATAAAGGGATACAATGAAGGTAAGCTTAATCAAGAGGAGTACATGAAAATTTGGGACACGATGGTGTCTGGATTTGATGACTTATTAGATGGTGTTCCAGACACACGTGTATCCTCTATCACATGGTAACATTTTAGGGATAATGCATCTAGCAGGATCAAACTTCATTTCAATGGTTTTGTAACTTCTCTTAATGCTTGAACTGGGTGGTTTCTCACTTTTTCCTTAAAAGTGTTTTTGAAAATAAAAAATTTATTCTGGCCTATGATAGAGTAACAATCATTTTTCATCATCTCTAGGAATTTTATCTCCATATTTGTCTCTGTACTTTGATGAAAGTACTTATTACCATATATTTTTTAAAGTATTCGCATTCACTATGTTCTTTTCCATAATTCATCTTGGTGTTATTAATAAAGTCACACCATTTCTTCTCCATTCCATCTAAATGTGAGATGGAAAGAGTCACTATATACTTATTATAATAGTGTAGAACTGAAAAGATATTCTCTATTGAGTAATTTCACTATTTTGTAAAAACTAGTTTAGAATATCCACTAAATGTCGGTGGTCATTTCCGTATAAGATATTCGAGGTGTAGTTTATCAATAATAGGTGAATATGGAAATTATACATTAATTATGTTATTTTTCATAGCCTAAGACATATGGGTGTCTCCATGAAAATCTGAACTCCTCTTTCCAAGGCATTGCAGATGTCTTGTGAGCAGTCATGACATTGTCCCTCGCATGGGTTTTTGTCCTAGTTTCTCTTGCTTCCCACCATTTTTCGAAAATATAAAAGGTTTGAAAAAAAATAATTCAACATTTCATGAATAAATAATTTCTTCCATTGGGAAATTATCCCAAAGAGAATATCTTCTGGGATCCCTATGTTAATAAATTTTCGAAAACAATGCTTCATTGGTGCATAAATATACTTAGTCTCATACAATGGGTTCTCAATAATTTTCTTTAATCATGATTCCCAAATTAATTAAATCACACTCTTATACCAACTATAGTGACCCCAATTTCCTAACATGATTATTACATCTTGTTAAAGATAAAAAACATAAAATATTTATAGAACGAGGCTCCAAAGGTTTTGTATCTTTGAATATTTAGAACCTTACATAACTTATGAAATTTCAAACATAATCATTAATTTGAAATATTCTTCTTCAGACATCTAAATATCATGATATCTTTAATACATGTAGTCACTTGAGGATATAGTTCAAATAATGGGGTGAGATAAAAGACCATTAAAAGGATAGATAAGGACATTAATCAATATAACAGAGGTGAGAATATTCATAAATATCATAATATCACAATAGGGTAATCATCATAATCATTTTTGGAAGCATTTGACAATGTCATGGAATGTGGAAAAGCATAAAAACGAAACCACATGTATTAGTGGTCAAATACAAAATATAGTTGTTAGAAATCTAGAATCATATTCTTGCTTAAGATATGTTCATAAACATAACATAATTATTGTGAATAAATGTCGAATCATGTTCACCCTTATTACACATTATATAATTTGATACATCTCATTACATAATTCAATGGAGAGCTATAAAATTGCAGGTGCAGGCATAAGATCATTAAATTTATATAATATTGCATGCCACATAGAACATACATCAAACTATGTTATGAAGTAACTGATGTAAAGTATTGGGATTAATAAAGATTTAATCAATCATAAATAAAATGGGAATCAGAAATGGAAAGGAAAAAAAAATTGGTATAAGATTCATCATTCTTGACCGATGAACAAAATACTCACGAAAAGTCAAATTATGTTTCGGAAATAAGAGTTCTTTTGAAAACTCACTGTATTTTTTTCATTAAATTAGATTAAAAACATGTATATTGTAGAAAATAAAAATGATGTAAAATGTAATTATATTTTACGAATCTCACTAAAATTTCCATAATTAAATCTATCATAAATGATGAATAACCCAATGAAAATGATTTGGGTTAAAAAAAATTCACACCTTATGTATGAATGAATTATTCACATTAATATACTGGATAGTCATAATAGATTCATTAATTACTAAATACATTAACTCTTGCACATGTATTGTATTTATTAAAATTTTATTTAGTTTTTTTATTTCTATTTTGTCGAGTTATAGAGTTCAATTTTAACCTTTCGAGAGTATTTGATTTCATGGATCTCATGATTTGTTCACCTGTATATATGTGTGGAGGTTCATGTAAAATGAGATTATTTCAAAAAAATGAAATTATATGTTATTAATGAACATAATAAATTTTAAATGGTCTTATATCATTTTTTATATGAGGATTATTCATTAGATAAGACAATAATGAAAATTATTAAATTAATTTTGGAAGTTTTTACAACCATTATGAACTTATATTATTTTATTTAATATCACATTTATATATTGGTTACATATCATTATATAACTTATATTATGAATAATAAAATATTTTTTAAACATATAAATGTCTTTATGGCCAGCCTAGAAGGTGGTAATGGAAAATAAAAAGTCATCATCCACGAAGGTGGTGAATTGACACATATGGGACATTGTTTTCATTTTTAGAATAAAAGAGAGAAGATAATAGGTTTGATTATGGATATTACCCTAACATAGTAAAATAATATTATATATAAAATTTATTATATTTATCATTAAACAATGTGATAGTAATTGGAGTATATGATATGAATATAAAAGAAATTGAAAGTGACCGATTGAGGGCTATACCTCTTTAATGTTTTCTCTTTAAGAACCTTGTTAAGGGATAATGGTTTGGTATTTTTGAGACTTTTTTATCTTGTACATGGAGAAGTGGAAAGGTAATATAATTGTGTCTAATTTATACAATAATAAAGTATTAGTTTTTGTGAGGAGAATAGGTGGTGGGGGTGGAATTTATAGGAGATGATAAGGATGTTTTTTTTATTTTATTCATTAGTTTATTATTTTGGCCCTCAATTATCCATAGTGTTGATTACAATTACTAAATATAGTAAATAGATATGAATATTTCTATATAATGGTCCTTGAATAATCGATACATCAAAAAATGAATCGAGATCTAATGTACATAATTTTAGGTACTATAAATTGTATAATTTCTCTCTTCACCAGGAATTCAAATGTTTTAAAAAAAATACGAAAAATTCACAATAACTTTTTTTTGGAATATATAATTTAAAAATTTACTATATTTTATGAAAATAGTTCTCTATGTATGAGAAAATTGATTTTAAATTAATATCATCATTTATTCAAAAAATTCTCAATTGATTATTATAACTAATTATATTGTGATTTGAAAACTTAATCAGGGTCTCATTAAATTATATTATAATTATAATTCAAAAAATTATTAATCTATCAATATATCATGTGAAAATAATTTTTTATATGATTATATTAATTATTAAATTTTAAATAAACATTTAATTATAAAAAGTATTCCAACACTGAATTTATCAATTTGAAAATATTTATTTACTTATTCTATTATATAATCATATCATGTTCTCATTTATAGGATTCCAAAATTTAGTTTATTCTTTCATAGGTTAGGATACTATTTTTTGAATGGAAAAAATATTTCATATGGTCATGTTATTATTCCACTATTATAGTTTTATTAATTAATATAAATGTCATGTATTTCATTCTTCATTTTTGAGAATGATGATTTTATTGGTCTCTCTATGTAATGTATCTATTTAATGAAATAATTATAATAATCTAAAATTCGTTGATCAATGCTGGGTTGTTAAACTATGCACAAGAAGAATCTAAATACAAGTCATGTTCCCCATGACATAAGATGAGTTGGGTCACATGTCCTCCTAAAAGGGTACTCCCTATACATGATGATCGGAGAATATAAGGTCCAAACAAAATTTATCTAAATCACAAGACATAGAATATTTGACATAAATCATAATCCCCATCACCATCAGAAAATGGATCAAAAAAGAGTATAGTCCTATAGATTACATGTTGTGTATTTCATAATTTCATATAAATTCTTGTTCTTCCCATGGATTCACCCAAAACTCTTGTGTTTTCCATGATTCTGTAGGGAAGTTCACCGCAACATCAAGATATTGGTGGACCTCTATCCATGGAAATAGAATTCGATATTCTGGATGTTCTTGACCTGAAATTTGATGTTTTCCTCTTTCCTAAAGCACCATATGACCCAACTAATGGGAACCATACAACCCATTCCAACAATGGACCGCCATTAGTAATATTGGATGTATTGCAACCACCCATCACCTAGAAACACCAATCATTTCACCTCTTGGGAGATTCTCCCAACCATAGTGACCAATCCACAATATCTATCACCATTATTGGTTTCACATTGCCATCTCCACTCCTCTAATGTTTCTCAAAAACCCAAAAGAAACCCCATTATAATGATCCATTATTGCAATTGATAAACGTACAATGATCATCCTTCCATAGTATCATTGAATCACCGACCAATAGAAATATTGTTAAGGAATTCCAAATAATAGAGGGAGAAATTGGCATAACATAGAGTGACTCATGATTGATTGAAGTGTTCATTTATACATTATATATGGAATCTAATAGTGAACCATTATTAAAACAAAATCAATTCACAGTTCTATGAAGATAAATCAATTTCCAAAAATCAATGATCAACTCACAAATTAAATGTTTTAGTGTTTTTTTATATTGGAAATAAGATAATAAAACATGTATTTGATAGAACCTAAAAAAGGTTCAAACTTATTTTTAGATAGATCAATAATGAATTAAAATTATTCAACATTGTCTCTGGTGATATCCAAAAACATATTATTATAAGAGATAATCCTTGGAAATAATCATTATTCCAATATCTAATTGGATTCTACTAAAGATCTCCTTCACAGTATCCGCCCATGACCAATTTTGAACCAAACACCTACTCCTCACATTGGATGATTCCCAACTAAGGTTAAACATGTATTGTAAATTTAAGGGGGGTCTTATATTTTCTATATGAAACACAATTATGGAAATATTCTACTTTTTTACAAAAAATATATTTCCACAAGATATAATATAATTAAAACCATTAATATAACCACACGAAGACTCTCTGGGCCTTAAAAGTCAATTCTTACTCTATGACACTCTCATAAAATATTTCTTGAAATATTATAAAGTATGAAAAATAAATTTTAAATCCCTTAAATTCTACCCAACATTGAGGATTTTTGTCACAAAAACCAAAAACCAACTCACATGTCAGTATACTAAGCTCACATTTGGATATCCCACTCACAAAAGCTGTCTTGGAGTTTCCCAAGCTATTAATAAACAAACACCAAGGGGAATAAATTAATAAGAAATGGTTTTCTCGTAGATATTCTCAAATTCTTCTAGTAACCCTCAAAATAAATATCCACCAGTAATGAACTTATCAACATGGTCAATATCGTACCATGGTACATGGACATATCACCTTAGTGGCTAAATATTTTATACATCACATGCCCAATCTATGTATAGTGTCAGGGTCATGTGTTATGACACCACTCTTACTCTGTGTAGTATTGATAAAAGGTAATAAAAATATCTTATATATGCAAACACCCTAGGAAAATCACCATAATTTTCACTGTGGAGGGAACATAAAGAACATGCGGTCTCCCTCTTCAAAACTCATTGGCCTCTATTTTCATTCCACAATGTAATATTGAAAGCTATGGGTAGTTCCCATCCACCCATAGATAAATATCACCTTAATTACTATTTCTCACCCCAACTCAAGTCCCATAAGCATTATTACCTCTTTTTTATGATCAATACAAGAGATAAATTTTTGGTCTCCCATATATGAACACAAATTACGCAACACGAATGGTGGTGTTGTAACTTTTGTGATAAGAGAACTCCACTAATAGTGGATGATCATCCTAGTAATGGAAAAAATGAATATGAAATCCTGATGTATGTTATCTATAGTTTGAGTGTCCCTCTTATCCTTTTCATCTATCTTTTTGTACAAAACATTATGCCTAACAAAAAATAAATCATGAAGACATCCTAAATCCACTTTATAATAATGATATGAATCCATAATATAATTATAAAAGGATGATCAAAATAATTCCATGATTTTGTATAACCTCTTTCATTAATATGAATCACAAACTCTCTCTACACTATTCCAATACATGGTCAAGATGTGGAAAAACGTATTGTGTTACTCAATGAAAACTCATATATAATGTTGACCTATAAAAAGTCATATAATCCATATCTTGAATCCCAAACATATGTAATCCCATTTTCACTTATATTCGGGCTCCATACCAATCACTTATTGGTAAGTGAGGAATTAATATTTAGACTCATTAACATGTTACAACATCTTTTTTCACCCAAAATGGTGCTAAAGTATCCTGATACATCATCACCTCTCAATGATGTAATAATAAGGGGAAGCAGGGATCCTACATTTGAATTCCACTTCTAGCAGGTCTGGTGTAATTTAGTCACCATTAATAAGGATGATGTGCCACCTAACATCGTCAAATCAAATGGGAACATATCCCATGGATAACTATTTATGAAATATCTCAAAATAAATATCCATATGTTGTTCCTACATTAAATGATGAGGATGTATAGGGGAGATAAACAATGACTGGAGGTACATTTAAACATTCTCATCTATAATGATTAACTATAAATAGTTCAACTTCTCAATCACAACACTCAACTATAGTGAACATAAACCCTTGATGTGATAATTTTCTACCATCAAAATGATATTGGGGTGGGGGATATGATAGCATTTCTGCATCATTTTAAGCGTCCACTATCAATCCCATGTATGAGAATATATATATCATGAGTTGGAACTAATAAATACATAACTAATAATTAAAAAATTCACATAAGTTTCGTACTCTCTGAGAACGACCATAACCATCCTAAACTGTATCATGTGCTCCACCTCTAATTATGAGTACACAATGATTTCATCAATGAAGAATACAATGAATATGTATATGATGGACTAATGTATATGCCTCAAAAGTCTCACAAACTCTTATAGGGAATTAAACATTACAATAGGAATCACTATGAATATATTGTATGCATAACATCCAAGGTATCCACTGTAAGAAAAATATTCTCTTGAACATGGAACCGATGATAACCCATAAGGAGGTCAACTCTGTGAACTAATTCACCATTATATATTGGTGAATGAAGTCAATGATTCTTGGTAGTGGATACTCCTTCATGTTAGTCACTTGGATAGTCTGACATTAATCCATGAATAATCTCTAACTCTCAACTACATTGTATGTGATCAACACTAGGCTTCCTAAGAGAACAAACTAGGTCAATCAAGCCCCAAATCAATATACCCTTCCACAACACTTGCATATCTCATAGACATATTAGATCATATGATATTCTAGTGGATATATCATGTCATCCCTAAGGGTATATATAGTCCCAATCCTTTTACACAGATTGTAAAATTATTTTAAGAATAATTAACCATCAAAGGAAAACTAAATATTTTAAAGTATATTGCCTTTGGGAAATAAGGTATATAGTCAGAAATAATGAAAAAAAACATATTTAATTTAATTTCCATAATGTGATAATAACATTATTTGATATCTTACATCTTCATAGGATACCTTGGGGAATATATTGTTGAAATGGTTGAGCTAAAAATCATTGTAAGGGAATAAATCATAGCACGAGGGTTGGAAGGAATAACATGATGAAATAAAAAGGAATGGAACATGAAAACAAATATGTAATTATAACAAATATAAAGTAGGATAATGTAATAACAGAAACAAAGGAATGTGGTAGCGACATATAACTTGATATAAACATGATTCAAGTATAACTTCCAAGACAATGTGACATGGTATGCAAGGTCCCATAAATTAATCAAGTTTACTCAATGTCCCAACATGAAATCTCATAATACTATACATTACCCAATGAATTTGAGAGCTTTCTAAGTGCACTAATAACTAAATTCTTTTTGCAGTTGTGTTCCACAAAATGAATCCAACAGAAGTTATAATCATAAGGGTTTCCCATGGGATGAAATTGGTATCATAATCATGTCATAAGGTGTAAACAGTGGGAATATCATAATGATGTCAATGAATGAATTGATTTAAAATGTGTATGTACATTAATAATTGAAATTTGGCATAGATAATGATAAATTATACCAACTGAAGTGCAAACATGTAAAAATTGTATTTATTAAAAATAATAAATGAACCACTTTAGTGCTGTCTATGTGAAAACAAAAATGGGTATTTCATATAGAAAAAAGTAATAATTGTTCACATAAAATAAAAAATTAAATAATATAGTATTTAATGATAAAAAGAAAGATTTTATGAAAATATTAGTGAATTAAAACTTATTATGGGAGTGTACTTGAAAATTGGTAAAAAAAATTGTGAAGTTCCCTTTAATTGGGTTTGATTGACGTTTGAAATTGATAAAGGGACATTATAAAACATGTATATCCCTATAATGGAAAGAGGAGTTGATATATGTAAATATTTTTGTGGAATACACATGTAATCTTGGATGATTAAATAAGTATAATGAAGAATTATATTGGGGTAAATTGAGGGAACGTATAACCCGAAAGAAAAAAGGGGGTTCATAATGATTCCCATACCTTATGTTTGAAAGTGTTCTTCACATTAACTTAATTTCATGGATAGTCCAATTATATCAATTAATTAATTATCTTAGAACCTATTATAGATTTATTTTATTAATTATTATATTATTTAGTTCCTTTATTGTGTTTTTGAGGACACGTATTGTTTTATTTTGTTGTTCTGTGTGGATTTGTTTCATGATTTTATCAACGATACACTTGATTTTAATTATGAAAATTATTGCTAAATCGAAAACACACCCAATGTGGAATTTTATGATTTTTATTCATCTACATTATTTTAGATGGTCCCATATTTATTTTTTTAGATAATATAATGACTTATTTGATGAAATGTTAATGATGTTCATTAGTTTATTTTGCTGACATTTGGACCTCCACAAACTAGTTTTATTTTATTTTTCAATATTATATATATATATCATTGTTATAAAGAATGAAACAATTTTTAATAAACTTATTATAATACATTTTATCCGTGAAAATGGTTTTAATACCAGCCATGATAGTGATAATTAAAAATGAAAACTCATCTCCAAGAACTAAGTGTATCGACACCGAACAGATGATGTATTCATTTTTAGAAAAAAAGGAGTGAAGATGAGATTTGATGATGGATATAACATAAAAAACAAAATTATATTATATGTATGATATTATAGTTATCATCTCTGTTTTTTTATAAGTGGAATGGAAATGATAACAAAAGAACATAAATTGAAATTGAATGTGGGAGGGTTTTACCTCTTGATTGTCATCTCTTTAAGAGCCTTCTTGAAGAAATTAAAAATGGTCTTTTAGTGATAGTGCAATGATCAGATCCTGGGGATGTGGTTTGGGAGAGGAATTGGATAGAATATAAGAATGATCTCTATGATATATGGTGTGAGGAGAAAGTGTGTTGAGGGAGGTATTTATAGTTTGAGGAGAGTGGTGTCTGTTATTATTATTTTTAATTAGTTCATTATTTGGTCTTATGACTATAATTAGTTATTAATAACATGACTAAATATAGTAATGGTAAAAAAAAATATTGATCTTATGGTTCGTAGGTCATAAATGAATAAAAAAATCCGGCATTCGACTTAATGTGTTAAATACCATAAATTATTGTATTTCAATATTCAACATAAATTCATCTGTTATAAAAAACCTCCAAAACATCAAACATATCATTATTTGATGTATAGATTTATAAAATTGGACACAATTTTTTTAATATAAGTTTCTAAACATTATATATGTCATTTTAAATAAAATATTCATTTACTTGATAAATACATATTTTAATACAATAACTGATTTTATGACCCCTATCAAACTTATTTAAGGTCTCATAAAATGACCTTATAATAATAAGAAAACGAGAAATTAATTTATGATTCTAATTTAAGAAAATAAATTTTCATTAATATCATAATATTAGTTAAAAAATTATATAAAACATTTATCATTCAAAAAAATATCAACACTTCATTTATCATTTTTAGAACATTTATTTACTCATTTCATGAAATAAATATATTATTATGTTAATTTCTAAGACACCAAAATTTTATTGACACATTCATAGGTGAGGTTACTATTCTATTGGTTTGATTACTATTCTTAATGGTCATATTACCTTTCTAATGGCCATGATACTATAACATCGGTATAGGTTGGTTAGTTTCGATATATACCACTTATTTCATTGTTATATTAAGTGAATATTTTTTATTAGGTTATCTAGGTGATGTATGAGCTTTATACTATATTAAATATTTATAATAATGGAATTTAAATTTATAAAATTATGGTTCCTTTAATTCACCCCTCTTATGAAATTTTACCCTTGAATTTTTGTTTTTCATTTTACAGTGAAAATAGGTTATGAATCGTTTCCACCATCGCTTCTACTAGTTCTCATGTAATCTATTCGTACATATGGTTCTTCTATTGTACATAGACTGGGTGAGTAGTCTTGTTGTGTTGTACTTTATCTCTATGACCAAATATCATCACCAGATACTTCACATAAAAGAAATCATTTTCCAATTGTACCCCACAAGAATTCCGTACATGTGAGGGATTTGGTATGTACTTCCAAAAGTGGGATACATGTAAAAAATTATGTAAATGATGCATGGTATGAGGAAGTGATTGATGATTGGTCACAACATTGATATGATATTGTATCTCAAAGGTGATGATGTACCTAGAATGTAGAATTCATTTCATTCCAAATATCATGTTCCTCTTCTATTTAGAAATGTGGAGGAATACCATGTCTCCAAACTTAAACTCTTTGTCACATAGATGATTTCCTATATAGCTTTTCTATTGACAGATGGAATCATGGATATTATGTTGAATTTTTTTCACCTTCTCTAATTTTTCATTGACTAATTTTGGTCCTAGAATATTGTGTTCACTGAATTCATCCCAGCATGTCGGTGTTCTGTATCTTATTCTATATAGAGTGTCATATAGATCCATTTCAATGCATGGTTGGAAACTATTATTGCAAGATATCACGACTAGATGTAGTTGTTTGTCCTATATTCCCATTAAGTCTATAGAACATGCTCTCAATATGTCTTCTATATTATGAATATTCCACTAATATTGTCCATCTGTTTGAGGACGATAATCTATACCAATGTTCATATTAGTTTTTAAATAATTTTGGATAATTTTTCCAAACATGGAGGTGAATCTTATGTATTGATCAGATACAATCATCCTCTTCTAATATATGAAATAGTATATTATATTGTACACTAGGTTTATTTTTATTTCCCTTCATATTTTAATAAATAATATTCACTTTCCATTGGTAATTGGTCGATTTATGACCTTCATTTTTTTTCATTTTATGCATATCTAGGTCCCGTAGAGATAGGTTCTAGGATACGTATTCCCATATTTTTTATATATAGGTGATTCATTCTTCATTTATTTGTAATCATTGTTAAATTTTATTCTATTAGATGTTATCCTTCTATTATTGATGTGTTAGGATGCAAATATGCTCTAACTATTAATTTTAATCTGCAATAACATGATTTTCATATACACAAGATGTGTTACTTTATCTTCCATCAGTTTAGTAATATAATTAGTGAAATCATTTCATTTCATATAACATAATTCTTTGCTTGGATTCTCCAATTTCTCATAATTAACTATGAAAAATAAATTAAAATTATGGGGCTTGAGTATAAAGATAATATTCTTATAAAAATAAAATATTTATCAGAGAAGGATAAATATATAAATTAAATGCATATTCTAACATGTGATTCTCTATGTTTCAACATATGTTATCCATAGTGATATAATTATCCATAGGGATATTACTAAAAAAATTATTCATAATCTACAAAAATAACTAGACCGTGCATTTATACCAACTGTAGCATCCCCAGCCTTTTACACATATTATTACATGATCATTACATTATATAACCATCAAATACTAACCAAGTATTATAAAATGTAATGCCTTTGGAAGATTTGGTACATAATTAGAAAAAAATTAAATCCAAAAAAGAAACAATTTTATTTAATATCCATAATGATATCCAAACTTCCATTGAGCTCTTACATTTGCATAGGATAACATGAGGAATACATAGACAAATGAGATGATATAAAAAACCCAAAAATTTAATAAATCAGGAATCTTGGGTTAGATGGGATAACATGAAGGAATTAAAAGGCATGAAGCATAAAAAAACATATGGAATAATAACTTATAAAAACTTTTATCATATAATAATGGATGCATTGGAATGTGTCTTTAATATACATCATGACATAAATACGAGTCAAGGACAACATCCATGACTATATAACTTAGTGAAAAAAGTCCCATGAAGGAATTAGGATCACTCCCTATCCCAACATAGTGTCTCATGAGACTAATAATTACCCAATGCATTGGAACACTATATTGGGTCACCAATCATAACAAGTTCATGCATGTTTTTTCTATAAGAAGAATCAATCATAAGGTATAAACATAAGATTTATCCAAGGAATTAAATGGGTATCCTAACTATATCACAATTTATAAAAAATTCATGTATCATAATGATGTCCTTGAACGAATGGATATAAAACATACATGGACTTTTATAATGGAAGTTATGCATATATCATGATAAATATTCACTATCTAATGTGAAAACATGTAAAAATAGTGTTTAAGAAACATTAGAAATGAGACACATTGGTGTAGTTAAATGGAAAATATAAAAGTGACATCAATATAGATAATTTAATAATGGGGTTCATAAAACTATAAATAAAATAATATTTTATTTCATTATAAATAGTTTTATTTTGTAAAATTATATGTGGATTGAAATAGATTATGAAATGTACATGATAATTGATGGAAAATTTGGATGTTACCTTTAATTGGGCTTGCTTATCATTATAAACTGAAATGGGAATTTCCATTCATAAAATTCTGGGTCATTACATTGTAGTTATATGTAGAAAAAACATTCAATTGGTATATAAAATTTACAAATATTTATAAAATATGTCCACACAATCCTCCAATAAGTTGAAAATGGAAATCTTATTCGATTTTGTACACAATGATACATACTTGAAATATGATATGAAATTGGAAGTACCATTTTATAAACAACCACATCATACATTAACGAGGATCTCTATTCATTTAAAAATGAAAATTATATCCCAAAAACAAGGAAACACTACAACCATCATTGGTAATAGTCAACTGAGCATTGATTGTTGACAAATAATACATTCTAAGGATAACATCATAGTTTCTCACACCTAATCTAGAATGATTCCACCAAAGTCTCTCTCTCTCCACATTGTTTTTGGAAGACTATTTTTAGGATTGTGTGATAGTATATCCCTTTCAACAGGATATTCCAAAAACTAGTTTCGAGTAAAACATGATCCATTTCCACTCCTAGGCCTCTAATAATGAATTTTCATTACGGAATAGTGTATTGAGCCTATTTACAAAAACTGTGGTTTCTGTAGAGAAGAATCATGTCATACCTCTATACATTCTTGAAGTCTCCAACCAAAATCTCATACAGAATGAAGTTATCCATTCCCTTTACCACATGCTTTCTACAAATAGGTATTTCTATGGATCCTTAGCTCATAAAAATGACCTCAAACACAAAATTCAATGTACCTAATCTACCCATCCTCAGTACAACATATTTTTGTTAGTACTATCTCACCTACATTGTTTGAAATATGTTTATATAAATATATCTCATTGAGGAAAGTGTTCATCATCCATTTGTGACAAAATTTACATCAGTAATCACCAAACAATATCTCTAATGATTCCATGCATCTTCTAGAAAATTATTTCCCATGTGACATCCATTAATATGGATCCAATCCCTTATGGAAACTCAAACTACGATCTCAAATCTAGTAATCTACCATCAATGAAGGCGGGTTGTCTCTCCATGATACAAAGGTGTTCTATTTCTCCAAAACTCACAATGTGCACTAAACATAGGTGTGTCTTCTAATGGTACCACCAAAACCAACTACTACTCATCATAATTGGGGAATCCACTTGATCCACTAGAGGTGGGTGAGAATAATTCTCAATGCGTAGAGACAATTCTTATAATCCACCTTTAGGAACCACCTCCTATACATGGCCACACACTGATGCCTCACCAAAAAGGGGATTATAACCCTATTACTTATATGGAATCCATATTTCTTATCATCATGGAGGAACATATAAATAGATAAGATACACTATGTTAATAAGAGAATATCTAGGGTTCTATGTCAATAATGACATTTATTATAAAACCCAATCCTATATAATGCACTTTAAATTGTTTTCCCCAACTAACAGTGCATATATCTGCCAAGTCAAAAAGAATGTTATTAGAGTCGTGGTGAATGGATACATCAGTCGATGTACTATCACTGGGTAGCGTATCCTAAAATTCAAAGATGAGACACATTAACATGTTTTCCTATTCCCCTAACCAAACCACATAGTAGGAAAATATATATACTATCTTCCTAAGATAACCTCAAATAATACAACTATTTCATGAACCAATCCATTGGGACTCTACTAGAAATTGGAAATCTACGAATAATACCAAAGATTGCATTTAATAGGCTAAGGGATAATGAATAACACGGAGTAATCATATCAAAATCATTGGAGGAAATATTCTATGTACATCTACAAACACTATAGAGTCCCAGTTTTTTCATTGTAAGAGATTAAAATATTTCTATATATATATATAAATATTTCCATATCATGGTTTTCAGACAACGTGATATTTTGAGACCTAGTGTGACCATAATTAATATTATAAAAATATTAAGAATATTTTATACTATTTACATGAATGAAGTGTGATAAATCTTAAAAGGAAATATGGATCTAAAATAAGAGGGCATTATTAAGTCTGAAACATGGAATTTGACCTAGTCATGGAATTACATTTTTCGGCATGGTACTTCTTTTGGAAATGTCAAAAATGGGTCATATCATAAATAAAATAATTAAACAAAATTATTTTTTCATGGATGTGGTATCAAATAACTCTGTTATGTGGACTCGGATGGGAAATATGAGACACCTGTTGAGTTTTTAATGAGGTGTTTTACCTAATCCCGACATAATATGATAGGGCAAGGAAGGTTTGGATTCCTCAACTATTGGACGGTGTCATTGTGTTTCTATTATAAATATGAGGTTAAGGGAATTAATTTATGTTAGCCAATAATCATTGTAGTAACCTGGACCTTCTTTTCAAGTATGTTTTTCCTTTTTCTGATGTTTTTGAGAAAAGAGTATTTTTTGGAAATTTTCGGTGTACACCTCATGTACTTTATGTGTACACGCCATGTAATCCCTTGACACGCAAGGCCATGTGTTGGCCGTATCCGGGACAAACACGCGATCATGTGGGGTGATTTGGAGGCCACATAAGCCGAGTATGGAAAATCCTAGTACACACTATGTAGTCCAAAAGTACATGTTGTGTACATTCTTTTTTCATTAGACAAACTATGCTTGCTTCTGACTGCCATAAACGTCTTCTTCTAGGACTTGTTAGACCGAGAGAAGTTGTACGGTGCAGAGACTTCTCCGATCCCCCGAACCATCGTCTGTTCTCTGAATTGACCACCATCGATTGTGTTGGAACAATAGCGGTAAGATCATCGTTCTTCTAGAGCATCGTTTTCTTATTCGTCTTTTTTTCCAAGTTAACGTGGGTTGAACGTTTTGTGAGTTTTCATATATATATGACATTATAAGGATATTCAACCGTTTTGGTTCAAGTATATTGATCTCTTAACCCCAAGGTAGGTGGTTTGTGCCTTTCCGTTCAGTGTCATTGAGTATTATATAGCAATTTCCTCATATACCCTTGAACGGGGTATTGGGTGTTTATCGTTTCCCCCCTGTTGTTTTCCTTCCATTCATGTATTCTTGTGTAGAGGTAACATGGTTATCTATAAGGATAATTTCTATGCTTGGATGTTTTTCCCATGATTGTTTTGTTTATGACCTTTTGGTCTTATTCAGCCTATTGGTTGTTATACCTGTTTTCCCTGCCTTGTAATTGTAGGATGGACTGTTGTTTTTCTTGGATGCTTGAGATTTTTTATATGGGTTAGACATGTATCTCTGTAGTTATACTTTGACCATATATAATTATTATTCATTTACTGGCATAGGGCCATTAGAACCTGGTGCTATAGACTATAAGAGGATAGACCGAGTGAGCTTCCTCAGAGTGTCTTGTACATTATAGACTATATGGGATTGACTGAGTGAGCTTCCCATAGAGTCTTGGATGTTATATACTATAGGAGGACAGACCATGTGAGCTTCCTTAGAGAGCATTGAGCTTTATAGATTATAAAGGGATTAACTGAGTGAGCTTCCTTAGAGAGTCTTTGTTTCGTTTGAATTTCCTTAAACCACTCCAGGCTATAGGAGGAATTGACCGAGTGAGCTTCCTTAGAGAGTTTGTGATCGACCTTAGGATATAAGAGGAATTGAGTGAGTGAGCTTCCTCAGATAGTCTCTATACCATGGGGCTATAAGGGGTATTGACCGCGTGATATTCTTCAGAGAGTCCCTGATTACCATATACTATAAAGGGAATTGAGTGAGTGTGCTTCCTCAAAGAGTCTTATAATTTCATATGGACAACCCAGAGGGGTTAAGATGAGTGTACTTCCCATAGGGTTGTTGGTTCTTCTTGGATTGGACCATAGGGGATTGTTGTGAGTACTTCCCAGTGGGTTACCTATTTGTGGTTAGCTATTTGATTCACTATTTCTTGTTTGGTCTGCGGATTTTTTACTGTTGTGTATCATCATGTTTACTGCTTACTATTTACTGTTTATTGTACTATTACCTACTATAAACTCATTGACTGTTAGGAAACGATCTCTAGGTGGTTTCCTACTGGGATTTATTCTCACACCCTATTTGGGACAAGCTTTTGGGCCCAAACATATTATATTGTTGCAGGTTTAGATAAGGGCATGCGCCCTTCCACTTTAGATACTTGATTTACTGGGGAGTTGGAGAGAAAGGGACCAATCTATGGCTTGCGATGCTGAGGATTTTATATGTTTAAATTTCTTTTGTACTTGGAGAACACCATTGTATTTCCAACATTGTGACTTTTTTGGCTTCTTTACTCGACATATGTATCATGCATCATTTCATATATATGTGTGTTCTCCATTTTTTTATTGTTTTAGTCTTCCGATGTTTACTGTTGTTGGATATTTACTACTTCCACTATTTTATGTGTTGTCTACATCCACTTTGTACTCTGCCAATGAGGGCAGAGTTTCCCCACTATCAGACCCAAAGACCTCACTGTTTGTCAGCAGCCTCTTTAATTCAGGGAAATGCGCTTGAGGCCATGTGATCAACCGAGTACGGGGCACCTCTGGTTGGCATCCAGAACTGGGGCGTTACAAAGTGGTATTATAGGAATTCCTTTCTCTTGACATGCTGTTTGGTGCATATAGATTGGGATAGGAAGGAATGGGAACTTGGTAATAAGTTGTGCCCGAGAGTAGCTAACCTTCGTACAGGGAAAAGCCAATATTCCTTGTTTATTGAGATTTATTCAGTTTTTGAAATTTTAAAAGTTTATTTGATTTCACATTGAGTGACTCACATGATTTGTGCAGTTACTGTTGATATTATGGAGGATCTATTTCTATTGCAACCTAATGAGATGAGGGTATGCCATCTCATGTATCATATAAGAACTTGCTAGAAATTACATGTCATGAATTTTTTCCATGCCACCTATAATTTATTAGTGATTTCATGTTGTTGTGATAGATTATGTGTAAAATATACATGCTATTTTGATAGTTGTCTTGATAGAAATACATGTCGTTTGATAGGGTATTATCTGTGTAGAGTTTTACTAAATAAACGCCAAATTTCGATTCTTGAGGTGTTATGGGCCCACATGAATCAGATTATGGTGGATAATTTTATTTTTTACCTTATATATGATAGGTAGGAGATTCCAAGATTTGATTAGAGGGGATTATGGGCCCTCACAGATTGAAATTTTTCACCTTCATGCTTGTTTTCTGTGTTTTCTGGGCTCCGGAGCAGATCTGAGGCTACTACCCAAAACCCCCATAATACACGGCGGGTACATTATGAATACATGACATATAGTTTTTAAACTGTGTCACTGACTGTGTGGACAGAAATCCGGGGTTGTCAAAAATCATCAGGAACATGCCATGTATGGTAAGTACAAGTCGTTTTGTAGTGACCATGTGTCTACCCGTGTGACTAAGGGCACGAATGTTTGAAACTATTACTATACACATCGTGTCCCATTTTCACATGATGTGCCTTGTAACCTAAGTACCTAGCTGTGTTATGAACAACAGAGGTTGGGGAAAACCTTTAAGTATACGACGTGTTTTTATGGAGTATGCCATGTAGAGTGAACCATGTAGCCAACCATGTAACCGAAAAAATGGTGGGGAATTCCTTCAAGTACACATCGTGTTCCCATGGAGCATGCCGTGTAGATTGAACCATGTAGTTGGGCATGTAACATACATCGCAGGTCATTTAAACCTTTTATAGTGCACACCGTGTCCTTTGGGATCATGTCGTGTAGTCTAAGACTAAGAGGACTGTGTGGGTTAGCTGTGTAATGAGACTCGGGTAGGGTAATAGAGTTCAAGTACACACTGTGTGTCATGAAAACATGTCGTGTGGTTGGGTAATTACACTACCAGTTGTGGCGGAGGTATAGACCCATGTGAATGGATTAAAATAACATGCCATGTAGATATGTTTTTTAAATCATGAATGTTGCTTTCTCCTGTTCCCCTCTTGTATTCTTGTGTATTCGGTCTTTGATAATCCTGATCTAAGGTGTGGTTTTTACATTTTAGTTTTTCCACTAAGACGTCCTCCAGTTGTACATCAGCTGTTAGATGGTGATCAGACAAAGGATTTGGCCGATCAGGGACCTCCTGCAGATCCTCCTACTGTGCCAGCATGGGCACCAGCAGTTATACCAGTTGCAGGCACCGATGTGCACTTTAGGGGAGATTTTATGAGGATTATGCAGACCTCCAAGGGAGAACCGCCTCTCACCCCATCGATGGAAGAGTTGACGTGGGTTTTCCAGTAGTAGAGTCCTCCCACTTTCTCAGGGGAAGGAGGACCTCAGGCTGCATAGTCATGGTTAGAGGCCACACTGACAATTTTCAAGAATTTGGAGATGCCTCCAGAGAAGATGGTTAAGATCTCAACCTATATGCTCTGAGACTCTGCCAAGAGGTGGTGGGAGGTTATCTCATAGTTAGGACACTAGCAGAGTGTGTATTGGATTCAATTTTGGTGCATCAACTACGATTACTTCTACCCAGACACCTTGAGGGACGATCGAGCCTGGGAGTTTTTTAGTCTGGATCAGGGTACTCTTTCTGTTATGGAGTACTCGTCTCACTTTTCTGAGCTGTAGAATTTCACACCGATTCCAGGAGGCGATGATATTTTCCTTTCATGGATGTTTGATGATGGTCCGAGGAAAGACATCTGATCGTAGGTGAGCATATTTAGGTTGACTTAGATATCCTCTATCATCAACGATGCACTAATTATTGAGCGCAATATGGGGGATTTTGGAGTAGTGTGTTAGGGAGGTTTGACATCCAGAGTTGGGGTTCCTCCTATTGATAGTAGGAAGTGTCGCAGGGAGTCTACTCAAGGAGGTCATAGTAGGAGGGATGTATCTTCGGGAAGCCAGGTAGTATGCTACCAATGCGGGAGGAGCGGGCATACTAGGCCTCAGTGCCATAGAGACCTGATGGAGTGCCGATCTTGTGGCAAGATGGTCCATCTTTAGCGTTTCTATCAGATCTTCTCACCTACGTCTGGTGGTGTGGGTTCTTCTATGATCCTGTATTTAGGAGATCCATCTCCAGTTTCTCACCATTCTGGGAACTCGAGTTCTTCTGTCCATTCAGGCTGAGGTAGAGGTCGCGTTTGTAGTGGTCAGTCACCAGGCTATTAGCGACAGCAGAGTGGATCAGCTCAGGGTGGTCAGGCTAGGTCACAGGGTTGCGGTGCCGGAAAGACCTTTGTAGTTGAGCGGACCCATCTGGAGAAGGATCCTGACCACTCTACAGTTCGAGGAACGATCTTAGTAGCCTCATTTTTATCTACTTCTATTTTCGATATAGGGGCTTCTCATAACTTTATCGTTTTTTCTCTTGTAGATATCCTTGGGTTCTGTATCTTTTCTTCTGCCGATATCTTGACACTAGACACACAATTGGGGACTAAAACAACTAGTGTACATCAGTGCAGAGAGTGGCCTCTTGAGGTTGCAGGGTGTCACTTCTTATGGGACCTCTTTTTCTTAGAGATGACGGGCTATGATGTCATTCTCAGAATGTACTGGCTAGTTCTCTTCCAGGTAGTCATTGACTGTTACAGCCGCAGGGTGAGTTTAATATCACTAGAGGGAGGATATTTTCTTTATAGAGGTGAATGGGATGTCCAGGCGAGTATAGTTGGTCCAGAGCATCATGGGTTGGGAGGAGATACAGCCCTGATCACTAGTCTTTATCTGGATGATCAGGTGACTTCACAGTTAGACTTTCCTCTAGTGGTGGATCGTTTCAAAGATTTCTTTCCAGAGGACTTTTCAGGTTTTCTTCAAGATTGTGAGGTAGACTTCTCGGTTGAGCTTGTTCCAGGAGCGGCGTCGGTGTCCATTCCTCCTTATAGGATGGAAACACATGACTTGCAACAGCTCAAGAAGCTGTTGGAGGAGTTGTAGGCAAAGGGTTTCATCTGAACCAATACTTCTCCTTGGGGTTCACCTATCTTGTTTGAGAAAAAGGCGGACGATACCCTCATGCTTTGTGTTGACTATCGGAAGTTGAACTAGTTGATGGTGAAGAACTGATATCCATTTTCGAGGATCGATGATCTCTTTCATCATCTTTGAGGAGCCCTGGTGTTCTCAAATATGGATTTAATATCTGGTTATCATCAGTTTCATGTTAGACCATCTGATATACCTCTTATAGCCTTCAAGAGAAGGTATGGTCTATAAAAGTATATGGTAATATCGTTCGGTCACAAGAACATGGTTGCAGTTTTCATGGTACTGATGAACCTAATGTTCCATACATACTTGGATTACTTCATGGTTGTTTTCATAGATGATATCTTGGTGTACTCTCACACTCGACACAACCATGATACCTATCTTGAGATCGTTTTATGTACACTGAGGGAGCATCAGTTATATGCTAGGATCCCAAAATTCAACTCTTGGATGGACCAGATTCACTTTTTGGGTCCTGTTATCTCAGAGGCAGGAGTATCAGTAGACCCATAGAAAGTGAGATCTATATTTTCCTAGGAGAATCCAACGAATTTGTTTGATGTGAGGAGTCTTCTAGGGATTTCTAGATAATACAGAAATTTCATACAGGACTTCTCATGCCTAGCAGCACCACTGATATGTCTGACCAAGAAAGGGGGGAAGTTCTTATGGTCAGATTCTTGTGAGTCAGCCTTTCAAGAGCTGAAATGGAGGTAGAATTCAGCACTAATAATAGTCTTTCCAGATCCATGCAAGAGCTATACTGTTTATTGTGATGCTTCATTTATCAGTCTAGGACCTGTGCTTATGTAGGGAGATGGAGTCATTGTGTATGAGTCTCAGCAGATTAGGCCACATGAGAAGAATTACCCAATGCACGATCTAGAGTTGGCAGCTAGTGTTCATGCTGTACGCTGCTGGAGACATTATCTTCTAGGAGAGAACGTTGTGGTGTTTACTGACCACAAGATTCTAATGTACATCTTCACTCAGTATGATCTGAATTTAAGACAGCGAATATGGGTTGAGTACCTTCAGTCTTTTTACTTCTCGCTTGCCTACAATCCTGGGAAAGGAAATGTTGTGGCTGATGCACTGAGTAGGATGACTCAGATAAAGGCAGTTCAGGAGACAAGTAGTGAGTGGAAACATATGGATCTGTTATATTAGATGCATTTGGAGGTGCACGAGAGTTAAGGGAAGAATTTTCTTTCTTCTGTAGTTGTTACCTCTACTCTTTGTGATCATGTACGAATGAGGCTGCTATCAGATTCTGAATGCCAAGTCCTATGGCATAGCGTCTAAGGAGAGGACACTAATTCAGGGTAGACCATAGGCAAGGATGAGATCTTGCAATTTCAGGGATGTGTATGGGTGCCAGAGGACATACACGAGGAGCTGATGCAGGACATTCATTCCTCAGTTTGGGCAGTTCATCAAGGCTTCACCAAGATGTACTGCGATCTGCATCATCAGTATTGGTGGCCAGGTACGAAGAGGGATGTTGTTGGTTTCCTCATGAGGTGTTCCACTTGTCAGTAGGTGAAGGCGGAGCATCAGTGACTAGCAAGGCTTTTACATCAGTTACCCATTATCGAGTGGAAGTGGAATGACGCCATCATGGACTTCGTGACCAGTTTGTCGAGGTCTCCTCGAGGGAACGACGTAGTTTGGATTTTCATTGATAGACTCACGAAGTTTGATCAATTCTTTCTAATCAATGAGACCATCAGTGTTGATGAGCTGTGATGGTTGTACATCAGAGATATTCTACATCTTTATGGAGTTCTGCACTCCATTGTTTCAGACAGGGACTCAGATTTTACTTCTCGGTTATGGAAGGGACTTTACAAGGCTTTGGGTACATAGGTACTTTTGAGTACAGCTTACCTTTCCAGACAGATGGCCAGTCCAAGCATACGATTCAGGAGCTTGAGTATATGCTTTGATCATGCATTCTAGATTTTGGAGGTTCTTGGGGGAAGCATACACCTCTTGTGGAGTTTTCCTACAATAATAGTTTTCATGCGACTATTCAGGTGGAACCTTATGAGGCTTTGTACGGTAGGCCATTTCAATCACTTTTATATTGGATGGAGGACGGAGTGGCAGCTTTTCTAGGACTTCATCTTGTTCAGGAGACCTCAGAGCAGATAGAGTGGATTCAGAATAGGATGGCTATAGCATAGTCTGAACAGAATTATTATGCTGATCAACGGAGACGACCTCTGGAGTTCGAGGTCGGGGATCAGGTATTCCTACGTGTCCCAATGAGGTTGGGACACAAGAGGATTCAAAGATAGGGTAATATTTTACTATGGTATGTCGGGCCATTTTAGGTGTTGGAGAGAGTTGGTCCAGTTGTCTATCGGTTGCAGTTACCTCAGAGGTACCAGGAAATGCACGACGTCTTCCACATTTCTCATCTCCGACATTACTTTTCAAAACCCTCTCATGTCCTTCACGTGAGGAGGTTGAGCTCGAAGTGGATGCATTGTTTGTGGAGAATCCTATATGGATCATTGATCGAAATGCAAAGGTTCTCCGTGGTCGGAAATTTACTCTAGTACAGGTGTTATGGCAACACGGGCGAGAACAGAAAGCGACTTGGGAGAGGGAGGCCGATGTGCAATCACAGTGGCCGGAGCTATTCACGGTTTCTTATTCTAAGACCTACTAGGGAAATTCGGTGATGAATTTCCTTAAGGGGGTAGTTTTCAAGAGCCAGGATATTCTTTTCAAGTATTTTTTTCCTTTTTCAGAAGTTTTTGAGAAAATTTGAGTGTTTGGAAATTTTTTAAGTACGCGTCTTGAACTTTATGAGTACACGCCGTGTACTCCCTTTCCGCGCAAGGCCGTGGGATGGTAGTGTCCGAGCCACACACATGGTTGTGTGGGGTGATGGGGAGGCCGCTTAAAGCTGAGTATGAAAAATCCTAGTACATGTTGTGTTCTCCAAAAGTAGACACTGTGTACTTTTTTTTTCATTAAACGGTCTGGGCTTGCGTCTGACCGCCATAAAAGTCTTCTTCTAGGTCTTGTTCATCCAAGAGAAGTCATACAGTTCCAAGACTCCTCTGATCCCCCAAAACACTGTCTGTTCTCTGAATCAAACATTGTCATTTGCGTTGGAACTAAAATGGTATGGTCTTCCTTCTTCAAGAGCATCATTTTCCAATTCCTCCTCTTTTTCAAGTTATCGTGGGTTTAATGTTTTGTCTGTTTTCCAATATCTACAACATTATAAAGAGATTCAGGCCTCATGGATCAAGTATATTGATATCATAACCCCATGGTAGATGATTTGCGCCTTTCCGTTCAATTTCTTTGAGTATTATGTGCTAATTTCCACCAATACCCTTGAATGGGGTATTACATGTTTACCATTTTCCACTGTTTTTTCCTTATTTTCTTGTATTCTTGTGTAGAGGTAACTTGATTATGTATAAAGATAATTGTTGTGCTTGGATGTTTTTCCCATGCTTGTTCTGTTCACGACCTTTTGGTCTTGTTCAACATATTGGCTGTTATACATGTTTTCCATGCCTTGTGATCATATAATGGAGTGTAGTTTTTCTGGCATTCTTGAGATTTTGTAGACTGGTTATCCAAGTATCTCTGTAGGGTTACATTGCCCATATAGCATTATTATGCACTGACAGGAAAGGATTAGTGAGAACCAGGTGCTATACACTATAAGGGGATAAACCGAATGAGATTCCTTTGAGAGTCTTGGAAATTATAGACTAAAGGGGATAGACCATGTGAGCTTTCCAGAGTGTCTTGGATATTATAGACTACAGGAGGATAGCCTGAGTGAGAATCCTCAGAGAGTCCTGAGCTTTATATACTATATGGGGATATACCGAGTGAGCTTCCTCAGAGAGTATTTATTTTTTTGAATTTCCTTAAACCACTCCAGGATATAGGAGAAATTGACTGAGTGAGCTTCCTCATAGATTCTGTGTTCGACTTGAGGATATTTGTGGAATTAACCGAGTGAGATTCCTCAGAGAGTCTCTAGACCTTGGGGATATAACTGGATTTGACCTTCTAATATTACTCAGAGAGTCCCTGACTACCTTAACATATAAGTGTAATTGACGGAGTGTGCTTCCTCAGATAGTCTTATAATGTCGTATGACCAAAACAGAGGGGTTAGGCTGAGTGTACTACCCAGAGGGTTGTTGGTACTTATTGGATATGACCAGAGGAGATGGTTGTGAGTACTTCCCAGAGGGTTACCTGTTTGTGATTATCTGTTTCCTTAACTGTTTCTTATTTGAACTGTAGATTGTTTACTGTTGTGTATCATCAGGTTTACTGCTTACTCTTTCTTGTTTATTATACTATTACCTTCTATATACTCATTGACTGTTAGGCATAGATCGTCGGGTGGTTGCCTACTGGTATTTAGTCTCACTTTCTGTCTGGGTCATGCTTTTGGGCCCAGATATTTTATATTGGAGCAAGTATAGATAAGGGAAAGTGGACTTCCACTTCAGGTACATTACTTGTTGTAGAGCTAGAGAGCATGGGACCACGCTATGGCTTGCGATGCTGAGGAGTTTATCTGTTTACTTTTCTTTTGTACTTTGGTCAGCACTATTGTATTTCCAGCATTGTGACTTGTTTGGATGCTTTCCTAGACATATGTATCATGAATCATTTCATATATATGTGTGTACTCTAGATGTTTATTGTTTTAGTCTTCTGTTGTTTACTATTGTTTGATATTTACTGCTTCCGCTATTATATGTGTTGTTTACTCCCACTCTGTACTCTACCAATGAGGGAATAGTTTCTCCACTATCACACCCAAAGCCCTCGCTTCTAGTTGAAGGCCTATGGCGTTATGTAAAATGAGCTTGATGCCATGTGACCAACCGGGTATGGGGCGCCTCTAGGTGGCTTCCGGAACTACGACATTACAATGATCCCACCAAATCTATCTCCCCCCCTACATTCTTTGATGAACAAGGAAAATATAATTGTTGGGACACCAATGTATTGTAACATAAGTGAGGATAATTCATTTTCAACAATGTTCAGATCAAATCGACGTATGATTTTTCAAATTTTAATTCGCGGTTTAAATTTGTGATTTAAAATTTGCTAATTGTCCATCTAATCTATTGTATTCTTATTAATAATTTATGGATGAATATACATGACCATTGACCCATGATAGACTCTATTTAAAATTTTGATCATTTTCCTTTCCTAATGGATTTAACTGATAACAATTTAACTCGCTAAATAGGATGGAGATCATCGAGCAGATTTCAGTTATGTAATGATCTCATCCCGAGGAGTTTGGATATGGTTTCAGATTTTGGATTAGGTAAAGGGGTAGGTCTGATGGACTGTGGAAGAGACCATCATTGTGAAGGTGTTGGGGGTGGCTAGTGGAAACACACGGATCTTCCACTCTATGTCAGACCATGGTATTGAACGACAAAGCGATGGAGTTGTGTGCCTCGCTCGGTCGAGTGGGCGGGGTCACATGGTGTGGAATAGTTAGAAATAACCACTGAAAAATGTTAAAGGATGTCAGCCATGTTGATTCCACAATGGATTATAGATGATGGATATGGCCATTTTTTGTAGCAGAGCTTGCTTGAGGGAATTGGTCCATGATGGGCGATAATAGCTAGACCCAATTTGAGTGGGTCGGGCCCAAGCAGACTAGGCTGGACTGGGTCATACCATGAGTCTACCTGGGGCAGTCGCACATTGGACAATCACACATGGTTTTACAAGAATGATGTTGATTCTATGGTGATTAATGAAATTAATGGTCAGGTGATGGGATCATATATTTCTTAGTGGCACCGTCTAGCTGGGATGGCAAGGGTCCTCAACCAATTCAAAGTGCCACCCTCCAGTAAAGGTGGGAATGGTTTCTCGAAAAATCTAGAGTGGCACCCTCTTTTCATGGATCCTAAATCAATTCTATGCGGAAGCTTCTAGTCAATATGTGTATGGATCCTTGATGACACTAGAGTGAAACCCTCTAATCAGGATGGGCATGGATCATCAACCTTGATACATGACCTCTCCACTATGAAAATCTAGAATGATACATAATTTAATTTTACTTGGGACTCACAAATAAGAGGGGAACATTCCACATTTAGATTAATCTCTATGGTGTGACATAAAACCATGTGGGTGAGTCGGAGCATCCCATTGTGGATATAATCCAGATGTGGTGTTTGAGTCCCTCTGATGTGCTTGTTCAAGGAGGAAAATTTGGTTGCTAGGCATTAGTGGTGGTTACTCTTCAAACTATTGGCTAATCTTTTTCAAGGATGAGAAATGAGATGGAGATCCCCATACTCTATAGTTTGGGTTTGATTGACTGAGGATATATATATACATATATATATATATATATATATCCAATTTTAGTACCAAATCCTGGTTTTTTTGTCACTCTCCATCCATGAGAGGTGAAGATGAATTGGGTATTCCACATGATTTTATTTTCTATATTATTGTGGTTGGATGAGTATCCTCTCCTACTATAGGTTTAGAGTACTCAAAAAGAAGTTTATCTTCTATTTTTCTCTAGATCCCTATGTTTGGATGAGTTTACATATCATTCTAGTTGGGTTGAGAAACACTCTTTTATTATACATTGTTCTATCTATTGTTTTCCTTTATTATGTTATCTCTTACTTCTCACGATTATTTTAGTGGAATCCTACACGGTATGTTTATACTTACCCATACATGGGAATTACAATCACGTAATTTTCCCAATGAAGATGACAGATAGTCTAGATCATAACTTCAGGGAGCCTAGGGATTCAGGTGCATGGACCAGGTACGGTGGTTTTAACTTGGATTCCATGAGTGGGATCTCTAAAATTCATTCCTTTTTACAATTCTATGTGGATGGGATACATTTCTTCTTAGTCATTATTAATTGAGCTTTTTCTTTTGAGTTTGCATTTTTGCAGTTATACAATTTAGAAGTCTATGCATGTCTAGTTTATTTATCGCATGTTTCATCTTTTACATCATTCCCTCTGCACATATACATTGAGGTGGATTTGTTCATGTGTATAGGTACATTGTAAAATTCCTCCACTGAGATTTTGGGGCTTTTACCACTTTTCATCATGCCATGTCCTATGGAGGCGGGCTTGGGGTAGTTCTAGCTTGATCCCTGGCCTGTGTCAGGTTGTGAAAAATTGGTATGAGAGAATGTTCATTACTTGGGATATTGTTTCTAAATTTCTCATTTGATGGATTGGTTAGATTTTGGGAAAGTGTATCAATGTGTCTCAAATGCAGATATCATGTTATGGAGTCTGATCATGTTGTGATGGCCGACATATCCATTCACGACAACCCTGATTGGCTGCTTGTCGACTTGTTATGATAAGACATTTTTTATTGGGAACAATGGTACATACATAATATATGATTGAGTCTTTGTATTCTTTTTTTGAGACAGCGCACCATTGATGTTGATATATATATATATATATATATATATTCTCATCTTACCACATTACACCATGACAACAATCAATATTCTGCCATAACGGCAGCCAAGATACTAGCTCTATATTGTGATGATGACCTTGTGAGCAATAAGGCCTCAGTTTATGGTCCATCATGCAATCCCATAACTCAAGGTTATCCAGTGGAAGAACCTCCACCAATTGAATAGAAAATACTCCAAGAACAGATGTTTGAGGAAGTGATTATGCATAGAACACACAATTAGTTCTGTCAGTAGAGACCATTGAAGGTCTTCGGTGAGCCAAATACTTGGGAATCAGGGGAATTGTTGAATTTAGTGGGATTCCTCTAGAGGCTTGTGTGGACTCTGACAGATCATATGGTGGTTTGTTTTCACTGTTATTTTTCTTGGGATAGATGGACATGGGTGGACCATGGTTACCCAGATGTATGATGAGTCGACACTCTCATGGGATGAGTTCGAATAGCTATTTCATGAGGAGAACTACCCATATTTATTACACAACATCTAGATTTATGAGCTTCTAGAGATTTGACATGGAGTGATGAAAATTGTATAGTAATCATTTAAGTATAAATACCTCACATGATAGTCTCTATACATTATTCATGATAGATACCTTTAAGCGTGTAATTTCTTTCCTGGACACTGTAAATAGATTCATGCCATTATAGTACCCCTCTGAATCAAAACCAATTCCATGTTGATGGAGAAGGAACTAGTGATGGGGAGAATTATATCATAAGGACACCTATTTTGTAACACCCGAGGCTTTTATAAGAAATATTTTGTTTTTATTTTATATAAATCATCAAAGGAATCTTTCACTACACACAACACTAGCTTGACATGCCTTACACGCAAGTGCGACCTTTCTTGATAGCTTGCGTCGTACGCAATACCGAGTATCACTAAACAACGATATGCTATTAAAATATTATTAAAACTAGCCTTTATGAATAGTCATAACCATTTTCTGAAATTTCATTAATTTTATTTTTCAAAATGGACTTCATTTTTGGATTCGGAATATCGAAATTATCCTAGGGTGAAATTTTTGTATTTTTCTGGAAACTTTCAATTTTTGATGAATAGTGAAAACACTGGGTTACTATTTAAAAACCGACTATTTATTTAAATAATTATTTATATTATTTAAATTTATTTTAGGACAAAATTTTTACATAATACCTATGTAAGTTCAATGTAATTCATTGGGGTAATTTTATAATAATTTTAGATATATAAAAATTTTATTGAACTTTTCAACGTCTTTTACCAACCTCATAGGAGAATTTCCAAATTTACATTAAACATAATTTTACCACTTCTGTGAGTGGAATTTAAAAAATATTAGAGACACAGTTAATTTCAGTAAGTAAAATGTGGTTCAATGAGATGAAAATAATTTTTGGTGAATAGTAACTTTTTACTTTTATTTACCACGGCTAAAAGTAAATAGGGTAATTAAGAGTAAAAATGATATTATTATTACCCTAACACATGTCCTAATTAAATTGGATAAGTTTAATTCGACCAAAAGCAACCTTAGTAATAAAAGATGACCATTTAGGCCCACATGGATTAGATTAGGACATTTATTATTAATTTATTTAAATAAGGGTTAAAATAGTTAAAATCAATGTTTAATAAGTAAATAATTTTTAATATAAAGTTATACATGAGATAAATTAGACTATAAATATTCATTAGAAATATAAAAATATTTCCTACATAATGGTATTTTATTTGTAATTTTTAGACGTCAAATAATTTAATTTATTTATGACACAAAGATGATGCAGTAATTATCTTATTAATGAAATATTGAGATAATTGATGTTATAAATACCCAAATAAATGTAATTTGAGACTTTTAATGATTTCCACAAATTTTGTAGGTTAATATGACATGTTTTTATTTATTTAATTAACTTTTTTCGAACTAATCATTCTGTTATGATTTTCAAAAAAATAAATTACTAAATAGTGTCAAAATTGAGATAAAATAGTTTTTAAAACAAATATTATATTATTAATTGTTATTTTATTCCTAAAAATCTATGTTTCGGCCAAATTACTTAGATAAGGTTATATATATTAATAATAAACAACTTCAGGTTCTTTTGTCTTGTTATAGTATGTTTATTAACCTTATAGTGTAAGAACACAAAAAGACACGGTAAAAGTAAAATTATCTAACTTAAAGTTAAATCTAAATGGTAAGGTTAAAATAGTAAACTAAACTAGTCCAAATTATATTGGATGAGATTATTTCGACCCATACCCACCTTAGCTTAGAAATAAATCAATTTGGATCTATTTAAAACCGAATATGTCTTTATAATAAAATAATATTTTTAGTTTTTCCAAAGGTGCCCCTCTCCTCCCTTATAAAAGGGCCGCTCCTCCCTCTCTTCCTTACACCACTTTTAGCCTTCACACTCGTCCAAATCCTGCCCATTTCTCCTCCCCACTTCCCTATAAACATCCTAGAGGTCCTGGTATTCTTCAAAGACCAATTTTAGTTCCCTAAAAGGAGGTCTCAAAGAAGCGCTTCAAAGAAGAGGTAATGTCTGCTACCGATTCTTTCAACATCATTTCTTCTTCCACTTCATATTTTTTAGTTGTTCCATTATGAATTAATAACATTGGTATCAATCATATACTTATATGTTATTATAATTATGAAACAACCCCATTTCACCATCTATCCATCCTACTGAAAATGAAATCACCGCGTGTGCGTACGTACGGAATACCATCTCCACACCGTGGTGTAATCTATTTTCCACCAACACATTACTTGGATGGGTATAATGTTTTCAAGAATGAATATATATGATTATAGTAAAATTATATTTATTATGAAATAGTATACATACACTCCATTACAATTTCACAATCATGGGAATGATATCATCGCTCGTGCGTATGTACGGAATATCGACTCCACGATGTGATGCGACTCGTTCTACATGATCATCATTGAATAATGATTATATAAATGAATTGAATGAATTAATATGATATATATTAAACTAAAAAATTCTGGAAATGAGGTATCATTAACCCAAAAAGAAGAATAAGAATTTATTCGACAAAACATGCATAAGAACCAAAAGTAATAAACACCCGAATAACAAGTAGAAATGAAATATTACTACTAATAAGCTAATAATAAGACCATATATGATATCATGACAATGAGTATGATTCTGGAATAAGTCAATGACAATATTTAAATCATTATATAGAAGGTTTGGACACTTACAAAGCAAATCAGACCTAAGGTAAGGGAAATATCACAATCTCATTTTTATCTGAGATTGTTTATACTTTGGAATTTACTGGGGTGTATTTTATCATCCACATCCATGTTTCCTCAATATGTAATATTATTTCCATCCACGTACAATTTTCTAAATCCAATTTTACCCTTCGGTGAGTTTTTTGTAAAAGATATGAATGGAATATTTTTTCATATTTCGTACAAGGTACTTTTTGACTTTTTCGACAAAAGTACGAGAAGAATGTTTTTTTAACTTATACCACATGAATAGATTTTTAAAACATAATTTCCAAGAATATTATTTTACAAGTTTTAAAGTTTATTTTTAATCAACTTCTTTCATTTTATAATTGTATGACATGTTAAGAATGGAAAAGTGTTTTTGAAGTAGAAAGGATATTTTCCTCGAGAATGGAGTTCAAGTGTTTTATCAAAATTATTTTTCATCTAAGATAATATGGGGTTCTGTTTATATCCCTATTATTACATTGATTTGATTATGTTGTGATGGAATTATTTTTATGAATTCCTTTATCTTATATGAATTGTTTTATGATGCCATGATGTTTAAGAATCCCATTTTTATTACATGGGATATGCAATGATGTATGATTGTTTTGATTTTGTGGAACACATAATAATGGTATCATTATGAGATGGGTGGGACCTATATCTCCCTGCAATGCATTGGATAAATATTTTATATCTCATGATATAGACATGGCTGGAATGGCAGGTTAAACCAGTTCAGTGAAACAAGACTGAAACGAGGAATGAACTCAGTTCAGAAATGGACTTTGTCCACTAAGATAGTCTTGGCAATGAGTCCTGAATAATAAGAAATGATTCTCTACGATTATGTGTGTATGACCCAAAGCTTCATGTTTTAAGTTATGATTATTGTTATTACATTTCACTACCCTGATTTATCCCATGTTATGAAATTATTATCTCTTTTGCGGGGTAAGATTTCCAAAATGTTATGTTCTTATGAATATGATGTGATTGATATTTCTTTTATTTACCCTTACTGAGCATTTGAGCTCACCCTTTTGTATGATTTCTTTCCCCAGGCCAGGGAGAAGGTTATTAAGTAATATATGCCAAAATGGACTATAGATATGATGAAATAAATGGGAGACATTATAGACTCTTTATGAACCAGTTGTTTATGTTTCCCCGTTTCTAAAGACATTATACCTATGCGGTCCATTCATGGTTTTGTTATATGTTTTAATAAGTGTACTTAAATTTGAATGTACTAACAATGTATGTAAAGTATGGGTCGTTATAGTTGGTATCAGAGGAAAGGTATAGTCAACCTTTGGAAACTAGGATTTGAAATCCTTAGTAAGAACCCTAAGGATAAGACTAATCATAGAACACAATCTTAGTGTTTTAGAAATGGCCATGAATAACCTAGGATAAGACCTTAAGTGTGAAATTTTATTCTTAATTATGTGGTTGTCCTATTATAATTAGTGTTTCTCACACTATTATTCTTGGATTTAGTCAATGGATGGAACCTGAAGGAACCGTGTTAATGCGGAATGCGACGGGAAATGCAATGATTGTCCCCCTGAGCAACCAAACGTTATGGGAGTTGGAATGAAAAATCTTATAGCCATGCTCACACAACTTTCTTAAGCTATTAATCATGCAGGACATCCAAACGAGCAAATGAAGGAGAAACATTCTGTTGAATCCTTCACGAGACAACGTCCACCTTCATTCGGTGGGTCTACTGATCCATTAGTTGCTGAAAAATGGATCAGTACTAATGAAAAGATATTTTCAGTTCATCAATGTTCTGAACATGATAAAGTCATCTTATCAGTGTATTGTTTGGAAGTTGATGCTGATCAATGGTGGAATCTTATCAAGAATACAAGGCCAAGATATGAAATTGAGTCTATGGAATGGGACGAGTTCAATAACTTATTTTTCAATAAGTACTTCCCTCGTATTCTCCGAACAAAGATGGAGAAGGTGTTTCTTGAACTAAAGAAAATGGATGATGAATTTGTTGGTACATATGAAGCAAATTTTACAAGACCTTAAAGGTATGCTTCTGGTATTATTATCCAACCTGAGAGTAAGATTGATTGATTCTTTAGTGGCTTAAAACCAACTCTTCGAAGGGCATTATAATTAAGGTACTTCAATAGCTATGAGGAAATCATTTGATGTGCTCTCAATGTTGAGATGGAGATTAGAGTAACCAATCAGTCATATGGGTTTGATAAGAAGAGGAAAATGGAATTTAAGGGAAAATATAAGGAGAACAATGAAAAGAAGATGTGTTTTCCCTTATGCTCATAGTGTGGAAAGAAACATGGAGAGAGTTGTCTTAAAGGGACAAGTAAATGTTTCAAATGTGGAAAGGAAGGTCATCGGGCATTTGAATTCCGCAATGATGGGAAAAATATGTCTACTGATGTGAACAATGAAAAGGCTACACTGAGTGAACCTCCTACACATAAATGTTACAAGTGCAAGTAAATGGGGAATTATGCCAATCAATTCCCTAATCCAAGGGTTGTTGATGATGATCGATGTCAACCAACTCTTAAGGCTAAACACAAAGGAACGTCACATGCAATTTCTATCAGCGATGTAGAGTACGATAACGAAGTGGTGAAAGGTACACATACCATCCACTCTAAAGTAGAAAATGTTTTATTTGATTCTGGATCCACCCTCTCATTTATTTCTAAAGAATTTTCTAAGGGTATCACCGTATTACCTCAACAATTAGATGTTGAGTTAGCTTTGACAACCCCTAATGGCACAACAGTCGCATCAAAAGTTTATAATTCTTCTCCGATTGATGTTTGTGGGAAAGTGCTTCCTGAAAATCTTGTGATCCTTCCTATAGTGGAATTTGATGTGATTCATGGCATGGGTTGGATTTCTCTATATGGAGCTCATATCAATTTCCAAATAAGGGAAGTCACATTTCATATTCCAGATCAATCTTTTATCATCTATCGATGAAAGGATGAACATAACCTTCCAGTGGAAATTTCTTCCATCCTACAGGTCTTGATTCCACTAAAAGAAGGTTATTTATCTCAAATTTTTGGTGAGAAACTCACGATTAAGAATATTCCCATTGTATGGGAGTTTGATGATGTATTTCTGGACGAATTTTCAGGTCTACCACCAAATCGTGAAGTTGAGTTTTCAATAGAACTCGTACTGGGTGATTTACCTATTTCAATGACACCTTATAGAATGGACCCAATTGAGTTTCAGGAATTGAAGAAGCAACTCCAATAGAATCTTGATTAGGGGTTCATACGCCTTAGTGCGTCACCTTGGGGCGCACCTTTTCTTTTTGTTATAAAGAATGATGGATCAATGAGACTCTGCATTGATTATCAAGAACTTAACAAGATCACTATCAAGAACAAATATCCTCTCCCGAACATTGATGACTTATTTGACCAACTACACGGAGCTCAATACTTTTCCAAGATTGATCTTCGTTCAGGGTATCATCAATTAAGGGTCAAAAGGGAGGATATACCAAATATGGCTTTCCGTATAAGGTATGGACACTATGAATTTATAGTGATGCCATTTGGTCTTACTAATTCCCCTACTATCTTCATGGATATGATGAATAGAGTCTTTAGAGACTATCTTTATCAGTTTGTGGTAGTCTTTATAGACTATATCCTCGTATATTAAAAGAGAAAGAAAAAACATAAAGATCACTTGAGAATTATATTTAAGACCCTGAGAAAGGAGAAGATTTATGCCAAATTTACCAAGGGTGAATTTTGGCTTCAAAAGGTTTCATTTTTTGGTCACATAATCTCAAAAGAGGTGATATCTGTGGATCCAGCAAAAACAGAGATTATCGAAAGATGGTCGAGACCAACAACAGCAACTGAGATCTGATGTTTTCTTGGTTTGGATAGATATTATCGACGTTTTGTGAAAGCTTTTTCACAGTTATCAAATCCACCCACCAGGTTGACTCGGAAAAGAGTTAAGTTTGTTTGGACAGAGGAATGTGAAGAGAATTTCAAGGAGTTGAAAAGAAGGTTATCCAGTGCACCTGTGCTCACACTACCTTGTAGTGGAGAAAGGTTTGTGATCTACCGTGATGCATCCAAGAAGGGATTGGGGTGTGTTCTTATGAAAAATGGTATGGTGATAGCTTATACCTCACGACAGTTGAAAATCCATGAGAAAAATTACCCAACTCATGATTTGGAGTTTGTTGTGGTAATCTTTTCATTAAAGATTTGGAGGCATTATCTCTATGGAGAAAGGAGTGTCATTTATACTGATCATAAATGTTTAAAGTATATTTTCATACAAAAGGATCTGAATATGCACCAAATAAGATGGTTGGAGCTGATTAAAGATTACGACTACTCAATTCATTACCACCCTGGGAAAGCAAACAAGGTGGCAGATGCATTAAGTCGACAAGACCATGCAAGTTTATCCATGATGAGGATCACAAAAGATCCAATATTGATGGATTTACAAAGGATGGATCTTTGAATTATAATGAAAGGGGAAAAATTGTATCTTTCTCAAATGAATGTTCAACCATCTATACATGTGAAGATTAAAGAGGAACAAAAATAAAATGTAGAGTTACAAAAGAAGGTGAGAAATTTTCATTAATTCAACCTTGATTGTGATGGGATAATAATGTTCAGGAATCGGGTTTGTGTTCCTCCCATCCCCGAATTCAAGAAGGAGATGCTGGATGAGGCTCATAGTTCTTCATTCTCTATTCATCCTGAAATCACAGAGATGTATAGGGACCTGAAAGAGTACTTCTGGTGGGATGGCATGAAAAGAGATGGTGCTGAATATGTCTCTCGATGCTTGGTTTTTCAGCAAGTTAAAGCAGAGAGACAGAAGTCTAAGGGGATGTTACAACCATTACCCATACACGAATGGAAATTGGAAAACATCACTATGGACTTTGTCATAGGACTTCCTAAAACATCCAAATGAAATAATGCTATCTAGTTCATAGTTGATAATCTTACAAAGTCTGCACACTTCATTGCTATTAGAGAGGATTTCTCTCTGGATCAGCTTGACATGATATATGTAAAGGAAGTGGTAATATTACATGGAGTACCACTTTCTATTATATCTGATCGGGATCCGAATTTTACCTCAATGTTTTGGCGAAGTCTTCAGCATACTATGGATACAGAGTTGAGTTTCAGCACTGCTTATCATCCTCAGACAGATGGTCAGTCTGAGAGGACAATTCAAACTCTAGAATATATGTTGAGAGCTTGCTCTATGGATTTCAAAGGTGGTTGGGATCAACACCTACCTTTGGTGGAATTTTCTTATAATAATAGCTTTCACTCCAGTATTCAGATGGCTACTTATGAAGCACTCTATGGAAAGAAATGCAGGACTCCAACTTGCTGGGATGAAGTTGGGGAAAGAAAGCTATTAGGACCTGATCTTGTTGATGAGATGGCTGAAAAGGTCCGATTTATTCAAAAACACATAAGAGCAGCTGAGAGTCGACAAAAAAGTTATGCCGACAACCGAAGAAAAGACATGGAGTTTGATGTGAGTGATAAAGTGTTCTTACGAATATCTCCTTGGAAGAGAGTAATGAGATTTGGAAAAAAGGGAAAGCTGAGCCCTAGGTATATCGGTCCTTTCGAAATACTGGATCGTGTTGGAAAGGTAGCGTACCGATTGGCACTTCCACAGAATCTCTCTCATGTTCACGATGTGTTCCATGTATCTCTCCTGAGAATGTACATACGTGATCCTTCACATGTACTCAACTCAGAATTTGTACCGCTGAAACAAGATCTTTCTTACGAAGAACAACCGATAGAGATTCTCGATCTTAGTGAAAAAGTCCTACGAAACAAGACCACTCGCTTGGGGAAAGTTTTATGGAGGAACCAAAAATTAGAAGATGCTACATGGGAGCTTGAGGATATGATGAGGGAGAGGTATCCTCATCTGTTTGTTACAAGTGATGAATTTCAAGGGCGAAATTCCTTTTAAGGGGGGTAGAATGTAATACCTGAGAATTTTATAAGAAATATTTTGTTTTTATTTTATATAAATCATCAACGAAATCTTTCACTACACAGAAAACTATCTTGGATTTCTTTACACGCAATCACGACCTTCCTTGATAGCATGAGTCGTACGAAATACCGAGTTTCACTAAACAACGATATGCTATTAAAATATTATTAAAACTAGCCGTTATGAATAGTAATAACCACTTTTTGAAATTTTGTAAATTTTACTTTTCAAAATGGACATCATTTTTGGATTCTGAATATCGAAATTAGCCTAGGGTGAAATTTTGGTATTTTTCTGGAAACATTCAGTTTTTGATGAATAGTGAAAACACTAGGTTACTATTTAAAAACAGGCTTTTTTATTTAAATAATTATTTATTTTATTTAAATTTATTTTAGGTAAAAATTGATACATAATACCTATATAAGTTCAATGTAATTCATTGGGGTAATTTTATAATAATTTTAGATATATAAAAAATTTCTTTATCTTTTCACCGTCTTTTACCCACCTCCTAGGAGAATTTGAAAGTTTACATAAAACATAATTTTACCTCTTCTGTGAGTGGAATTTCAAAAATCCGAGAGACATGGTTGATTTTAGTAAGTAAAATGTGGTTCAATGAGATGAAAATAATTTTTGGTGAATAGTAACTTTTTGCTTTTAGTTACCATGGTTAAAAGTAAATAGGGTAATTAAGAGTAAAAATGATTTTATTATTACCCTAACACATGTCATAATTCTATTGGATAAGTGTAATTCGACCAAAAACAACCTTAGGAATAAAATATGACCATTTAGGCCCACTTGGATTAGATTAGGACATTTATTATTAATTTATTTAAAGAAGGGTTTAAATAGTTAAAATCCAAGATTAATAAGTAAATAATTTTTAATATAGGGTTATACATGAGATAAATTCGACTAAAAATATTAATTAGAAAGATAAAAATATTTCCTACATAATGGTATTTTATTTGTAATTTTTAGACATTAAATAATTTAATTTATTTATGACACAAAGATGATTCAGTAATTATCTTATTAATGAAATATTGACATAATTGATGTTATAAATACCCAAATAAATGTAATTTGAGACTTTTTATGAATTACAATAATTTTATAGGTTAATATGACATGTTAGTATTGATTTAATTAACATTTTTCGAACTAATAATTCTGTTATGATTTTCACAAAAATCAATTCCTGAATAGTGTCAAAATTGACATAAAATAGTTTTTAAAACAAATATTAAATTATTAATTGTTATATTATTCTTAAAAATCTAAGGTTCTGTGAAATGACTTATATAAGGTTATATATTTTAATAATAAACAACTAAGGGTTCTTTTGTCTTGTTGTAGTATGTTTATTAACCTTATAGTGTAAGAACACAAAAAAGACACGGTAAAAGTAAAATTATCTAACTTAAAGTTAAATCTAAATGATAAGGTTAAAATAGTAAACTAAACTTGCCCAAATTCTATTTGATGAGATTATTTCGACACATCCCCACCTTATATTTAAAATAAATAAATTTGGAGCTATTTAAAACTGAATATGACTTTATAATAAAATAATATTTTTAGTTTTTCCAAAGGTGCCCCTCTCCTCCCATATAAAAGGGAACCTCCTCCCTCTCTTCCTCACACCACTTTGAGCCTTCATGATCGGCCAACCCCTGCCAATTTATACTCTCCACTTATCTAGAAACATCCTAGAGGTCCTGGTTTTTTTCAAAGGCCAATTTTAGTGCCCTAAAAGGAGGTCTCAAAGAAGCGCTTCAAAGAAGAGGTAATCTTCGTTACCGATTCTTTCAACTTTATTTCATCTTCCACTTCTTCTTATTTAGTTGTTTCATTATAAATTAATAAAATAAGTATCAATAATATACTTATATGTTATTATAAATATTAAACAACCCTATTTCACCATCTATCCATCCTACGGGAAAAAAATCATCGTGCGTGCGTACGTACCGAATACCGTCTCCACGCCCTAGTGTAATCTATTTTCCACCACCACCTTACATTGATGGGTATAATGGTGTAAATAATGAATATATATGATTATTGTAAAGTGATATTTATTCTGAAATAGTATACATACACTCCATTAAAATTTCACGATCATGGGAACGATATCATCGCTCGTGTGTACGTACGGAATACCGTCTCCACGATGTGATGCGACTCGTTCTGCATGATCTTCATTGCATAATGATTATATAAATGAATTGAATTAATGAATATGATATATATTACACTAATAAAATTCTGTAAATTAGGTTTCTATAACCCATAAAGAAGAATAATAATTTATTCGACAAAACAAGCATAAGAACAAAAAGTAATAAACACCCGAATAACAAGTAGCAATGAAATATTACGAATAATAAGCTAATAATATGACCATATATGATATCATAACAATGAGTATGATTCTGGAATATGTCAATGACATTATTTAATTCATTAGACAGGAGGTTCTAACACTTACGAAGCAAATTGGACCTAAGGTAAGGGAAATATTACAATCTCATTTTTATCCGAGATTGTTTATACTTTGGAATTTACCGGGTTGTATTTTATCATCCTCATCCATGTTTCCTCAATATGTAATATTATTTCCATCCACAGAAAATTTTTAAATCCAATTTTACCCTTTGGTGAGTTTTTAGTAAAAGATATGAAAGGAATCTTTTGTCGTTTTTCGTACGAGGTACTTTTTGACTTTTCCGACAAAAGTATGAGAAGAATGTTTTTTTAACTTGTACGACATGAGTCGATTTTTAAAACATTATATCCAAGAATCTTCCTTTACAATTATCCAAGTTTATTTTTAATCAACTTCTTTTAGTTGAGAATTGTATGACATGTTAAGAAAGGAAAAGTGTTTTTGAAGTAGAAAGGATATTTTCCTCAAGAATGGAGTTCAAGTGTTTTATCAAAATTATTTTCCATCTAAGATAATATAGGGTTCTGTTTCTATCCCTATTATTACATTTATTTGATTATGTTGTTATGGAATTATTTTTATTAATTCCTTTATCTTATATGAATTGTTTTATGATGTCATGATGTTTAAGAATCCCATTTTTATTACATGGGATATGCAATGATGTTTGATTTTTGATTTTGTGGAACACATAATAATGGTATCATTATGAGATGGGTGGGACCTATATCTCCCTCCAATGCATTGGGTAATGATTTTATATCTCATGATATAGACATGGCTGGAATGACAGGTTAAACCAGTTCAGTGAAATAGAAATGAAATGGGGAATGAACTCGGTTCAGAAATGGACTTTGTCCACTAAGATAGTCTTGGCAATGAGTCTTGACTAATAAGAAATGATTCTCTATGATTATGTGTGTATTCCACAAAGCTTCATGTTTTATGTTATGATTATTGTGATTACATTTCACTACAATGATTTATCACATGTTATGAAATTATAATCTCTTTTGCAGTGTAAGATTTTCAAAATGTTATGTTCTTAAGAATATGATGTGATTGATATTTCTTTTGTTTACCCTTGCTGAACATTTGAGCTCACCCTTTTGTATGATTTCTATCCCCAGGTCAGGTAGAAGGTTATTACGTATGATATTCCAAAAGGGACTATAGATATGATGAAATAAATGGGAGACAATGTAGTCACTTTATGAACCAGTTGTTTATGTTCCCCAGTTTCTAAAGACACCATACCTATACAGTCCTTTCATGATTTTGTTATATGTTGTAATAAGTGTACTTCAATTTTTAAGTACTAACAATGTATTTAAAGTATGGGCCATTATATATTTGATGGGATTGTAAGTGGATACTATAGAGCTAAGACTTATTTGGCTTCCAGGAGATATAAGATGATATGGCCACAAAAATGGAGACCTTCACCAGATTAGACACGGGCACATGGATAGGTAGTACCAGGGAAACACAGATCGCCATATCATCCATGAGAGTGGTGATTATACACATGTGATATGTGAGGTCACATAGCATGACAATTTCCTATAATACATGCTGATAATCCAAGGTAGATAGCAGGTGAACCCCAGAGGAAGAGACAACGCCATGATAATAATCCCCCATGTGGGGACCGGGTGGTTCCCAAGGAGGTGGTACTGGTAGAGGATAAGGAGGATATAATGGTTGGAGAAGATGATAGGATATTTTCCCACCACCTCCAACAGGAATCCGATGTCATGATTAGGGAGATAATAGTCGGGTTGTTGATAGCTATATGGTATGGATGTTCCTGATCATCCAACACAAAAAATTATCCATGTTAAGCTCTATTTTTATTATACTCTTGCTTCAGTATTAGTAGACAGGTAATCAAGTCACTCTTTTTTCTCATTTCTCTTGTTCTGGTACTTGGAGCTCCTAGTTGAGGCACTAGGACATCATCTTTCTCACAAGGTTCCTACGAGGATTGATTCTTCTGTTTCATTCATCAGTATGCAGTGTGAGTATCATTTTGAGGAGATAGAATCAGGTGGGACATATTTTTCAACAAACTGGAACCTTATGAATTCATCTTGATCATATTTTAGATTTCCATGATTCAATTTTGGATTGACTATAACCATTTTAATGTTATATTCGTGGACACTAATGGGATGTGGTTAGGCTTTCTCAATGATTGAGACCTCGCAGTAGGAAAGATAGGTGTTGTGAGAAGAAGGATAAAACTTTTTAACCCTCAGATAGCATGTGTTAACATTGGTTTAGTAAAATCTTCAGGAATCTATGTCCATTTAGTTGTGGAGGACTATAGATACATCTTCCCTGAAGAAGTTCGGGGGCCTTCATTATAACACCCCAGGTAAATAAAGAGTATGACATTTTCACATTATTCCATTTTTTTGAATAAAATATTAATATTACTTTAAAGGGAATTCTATGCTCGATGGCGTACCCAATATGCAACAACAAGTTCCTTTGAAATCTTACGTTGTACTCTAATAATAAAATAATATTATTTTAAATGGTAGTTAACGCCTAGCCGTTGTAATGGCGGAAATGAACAAAACGAACTACAAAATGATTATATATGTTTTTCAAATATTTTATCTTTTTTTTCAATAAATGTTAGAGGATTTAAAATGCAAATGAATCCAGTTATTAAGCATAAACATTCTAATATTCTTTAAAATGTCGATTAACCGCCTTTTGATGGAGATCCCCTTTTAAATCCATTTTTTGGAAATTTTTTAAGCTCTATTTTTCAAAATAAACATATTATTTATGATTGGGAGATTGAAATATACCTTGGGTTAATTTTTGGTATTTTTCCGACGATGTACATTTTTCAATGAATAGTGAAAAATACTGCATTTTACATCAAAACTGCTTTTTCATATAATTTAATTATATGGTTATATTATCTTTTTAGTTTGTTTTAAAGTTTAATTATAATATATTTTTACCATTTAATTCAATCATGGTCATTGGGATTAATTTCACTTTGGAAGTAGGCATAAACAAGTGCCAAACTTTTCAGAAATATTGTTTCTAAAAAACCCGCTATTTGTTTAGAAAACGGGAAGTTTTTTTTAATTAATTATTGAAATTTATGTGTTTGGAATTTGGTAAAATGGATTACATATTTTTAATCAGAGGTTCCAAATTATGTAATTAATACTCTTTTGTTTTTGGACATTATGAATAGTAACGACGGTAATTATCTTTAATTATCTTGATTAATGAGTAATCCGGTAGTTAAAGATAATAATATAATATCATAATAATAAACCAAAATGACCCCAAAATGTGTCCTAAGGCTACTGCTTGTCTCATGGCCTACCATGGGATTCCTTTTTCCAAACATGGGGGCCCCATGGAATCACTTTTGTGAGAAAGTGACTTTTTATCTTTTTATTTTTAAAGAATGTTAAATGTAACAAAGAATGTATCACCTAAGTAAAATATTTTTAATTTTGTCTACATAAATTCTATTTTCGACTATAAATATTAATTAAAAATCTAATAAGACTTCCTACATCATATTATTTTTTTTATAATTGTTATACATTAAATAAATTAAATTATTTATGAAATCATGATGATGCAGCGATGACCTCATTATTTAAAGATTTAAATAAAATGGAAATATAATGTAAAATCTAAGACCTACACATGTCCAAAACCTATTGGATGGGTGGATTTCGAACCCTTATCACCTTATCCTCGAAACAAATAAATTTGGGACCATTAAAAATCCAAAACTTATTCTAAAATAAAGTAACATTTCTTTACTTTCCAAGAGTGCCCCTCCTCTCCCCTTATAAAAGGCCCCCACCTCTACCTCCTTACCCACACTTGCAAAGCCTTTGGCTCGGACAACCCCTGCCCATTTTGTCTCTCCACATCCCTATCTTACTCCTTGAAGCCTCACTTTGGGCAGAAGTCTTCCCAAGGAAGCCTTTTAGCTCAAACCAACAGGAGTTACCCGATTTTAAGGTAATGTCTTCACTTGAGTCCTTTTGTTTTATTTTTCTTCTCCAACCCCCTAAACTCTTTTTATTCATTTCTTTTGTAACAAATAAAGAATCTAAAATATAATAGGATGTTTTTATAAGAAGTATTCGAGCTACACTTACACACACCTTCGTCTAATGGTTAAATAACATATTGTTTCTGTGGTTGGTGATTTTCTTCCTCACGAAACGATGATTGGTCATTATTTTTTTAAAACCTTTAAAGGTGGCCATTATGATGTAACTGTATTTTATATATGATATATATGTTATTTACGTTCACTATATGCTTCTTTATTTTATATTTAAACCATACCTTTATTCTTTTCATGTTGTGTAAATATGATAATTTCATATGTGGAAGTGCGGACTACCGCCCCCTCATGTGATGTGACTCGTACATGCAATACATGGAATGTATAAAGAATGAAATTAATGAACATATGTGACCAATATAACATATATATTATACTGTAATTATATTATATATAAATATATATCATTTATTTTTAATTCCATAAATATGAAAAAGAAAAAATGAAAGTAGCGTTCATGCGTACGTACGGCCTACCGTCTCCATGAATGGTGCTTTTCGTTTTTTATCTCCAAATGATATGGAATAGTATAAAATGAATATGTACTGGATATATGTGATATATATGATATATACATCCTGATTATAACTCTGTATATAAGGTATACATGAACAACTTGTAATTATAAAGAGCATATTTTGACTCAAGTACCAATGATCATTTAAACGACCGTTATTAACTAAAATAATTACATAGTGTTCATTACATGGTAATAAGTGATATAAAAGGAATAACGAACTTGAAAAAGGTTCTTAAGGAAGTATAAATTAACTCAAGTTTATTATTCAGGAGATTAAAGAACTATCGTGTCAAGTCGGACCCGAGGTAAGGGATCCTACTCCTCTCTTTCTTTTTAAGTACACTCTTTTATGTCATTCCTTTTAAGCTCATATTTCTTGTGATTGGGATGTTCTTTTATATTACTCGTACTGTAATTTTTTTGTTCATATGATGAGAGACCCTATTTCCTCTCATCAATCCATTTTGTAAGTCTTAAGTGGCACTGTTAGGCTTCCGAGTTCTCGTGAGGGATTTTTCATCTCACTTTTATTCCCGTGAGATTTATGCTACATTTGCCACAATTTCCGTTGAGTGGTGTATGTACTGCACATTATTATACACTATGTGTAGTATAATTTCATTTATGGGTATTCACATTTTCATTGTATGACCCTTCTTCCATGGGGTGTATGTTTCGAAAGTTACCCAACTCAGTAAGGGGACCTTTCACCCTCCTCTTTTTAAGAGACTTCTTTTGTTATGTCTTTTAATTCACATACAATTATGTTGGGATATGTTCTTTTATATCCTTATTGATGTAAATTTTCTGTCCAAGTTATGATATGCCCTTTTTATCTCTCATCAACTCATTTTCTGAATTTTGAAGTGATGCCGTTAGGCTTACGAATTTTACCAAGGGAACTTTTTAACCCAATTTCGATTTCTTTGGGTTCAACATGTAGTTATTGAATATGTCATATTTTGAATATGTGTGAATGAAATTTTATTTTTTTAAACTTAATATCCACTTATATTGGGTGTATTTATATTTTTCACACATAATTTGGAGATTGAATTATCCTTAATTTAAGGATACCTTCTTTATAACGGAATTCATCACATTTGACATTTCTATTGAGACTTCATTGTTTTTATGCACTAATTCACTCTTATATGGTGTATATAATGTCCTTTGAAATATTATATCATGAATCCATTTATTATCATGATATTATAAAGTTCTGACTAAATGTTATTCCTCAATTATTGTATTCAAGTGTCTCTAATTTTGGTAGAACCCCTTTAACCAAAATATCAATTTAAATGTTTTAATTGTTTGTTCTTATTAATATCCATGTTTTAAAAATGGTTTTAATGATTTATTTATATGGATATTAATGGTTTAAAATTTTAAAATCTTCAAGCTGGTATGGGACAGTTTTATTCAAAAATCACTTTATTAAATGTTTTAAATGGTTTTGGAAATGGTTTCTTTTTGAATGGATTCATTATTTCAATATACTAAAATGTTATATTGTGATTGAAATGTGGAAATGTTATGTTTCCATTATGCATGTTTTATGTGATACATTTATGTTATGGTTCATGGGAATTGTCATGAAAACGGGTGGTGTCGTGATAAACTAAGGGAGGGTGAGCCCGATATTGCTCTCCAATGCATTGGGTAACACGAAGGAGTGAAACGTTTAGGTTTCTATGAAAAGAATTAGGGAATATACTATGGTGGGTATTCCAAACGTAACCAATAGGGTTACTCCCTACGTATGAATTTTATGAATTCCTCAAGTTACCTTTTATGTCTTATGATTTCTATGATTTTTCATGATTTGATGAGGTATGTTAAAGTTCCTATGTTTTATGGGTAAAGTATGATTTCATTCTTATGTATATATGAACTCATGTTTCCTTTCCATATTTTTTATAACCTTTACTGAGCTTTTTATGCTCATCCCACATTTTTTTGAAATGTTTTTCACAGGTCAAGGGAAAGGTACATGATTTGATTATAGTTTCAAGGAAGTGTCAAGAAAGAATCCATGCTTTAATTTTTTAAATATCATTCCGTTAATGGGAAAAAAATGAATACCATCTTTTATGTAACCACTTTGTTTTAATGTGGAATTTAATGCATGTTTTATGATCTAATTCTCTAAAACTCTAAACCTGAAAATATCCTCAATGTGTAATCTTGTAATAACTCAAGATTAAGTAAGGTTTAAGGCTGGGGCCTTATAGTTGGTATCAGAGGTCGGTTTAGATAAATTTAGAGGTTAGGGTATTCTTTAAGAATAAGTGACATTACCATAATGGTTAGGATTTCAGAAAGAGTCCTAGTTTTAGATAAAGTGATAGTGTAAGTATATATTAGTGTTTATCTTCCTCATTAGTACATGATGGTTTTGTTGATATACTCACACTGACCTTTTTTATTTTAGTAAATGGCTGGATCTAGCAGGCACCAAAGTAATAGTGGATATAAAGGAAACTGTGATAGTTTTTTTGAGCAAGAAACTGAATGATATGAGAGTTGCAATGATAAATCTTGTGTTTATCCTCAACCAACTGTCTGGAGTCATGATTGACCACCTAAACCTTGGTGATTTCTCTAAGGAATAATATATGCGTGAAACAAAACCCTACAGAACTACAGGTAATAATCATAAAGGTAAGTGTGTTCAAAAACTTATGTGTCAAAAATGTGGAAAGAAACACCTAGGAAAATGTTTCAAAGGGACAAAAATATGCTATAGATGTGGAAATGAAGGTCATAAAGCAAGAACCTGTCATGTAAAAAAGGAAGCATCCATTTGACTCATGGAAAGGGAAAGAAGTAATTTATGAGGGATCAATTGAATGTTTTAAATGTGGTGTGCATGGTCATTATGCAAACACATGTCCTATGAAGAAGTTTCGTGAATGGGATCACCAAGATCGTACAAATGTTCATTTACCAATACCTAATGCCATTCTGATTGAGGATGAAGAAACTCAAAATTACCAATCAAAGGTATGGATTATTTCATGACTGTTGTTTTCCTATTTTGGAATCTTAGGATATGATTCATGATTTTGTTTTTAGGAATGAAGTATTTTAGAATAAGTTAGAAAGGAATGGTTAATGGATCATAAAGAATGTTGAATGAGTAAGATGTTAACATATATGGGCTTCAAGAGTTATGGTGAAATTCTTAAGATTATTAAGTCACTTTTGATGATGGGGTTACATTAGAAGACTTTTTATATTATGTGTAACCCTGATGTTTATTATATGAAAATTTTATTCAAGGAATAGTTATCGGTTCTTTTGTGGACACAGTTATAAAGAACCATTTGGGTTTATATGATCCTTACTTTTGAGGTAATTATGGGTTACTATATGTTATGATGGAAGTGAAAGGCATGAAAAAAAATTGAGGTTAAATTATGTTACGGTTATTTTTGATGATTTTATCTCTTTTTGGGGAATGATTTGAGAATTACATAGTTTTGGAAAAAGAACAACACGCAGACCGTGTGACAACCCGTCGCATCAGACAAAGCTGCATGAATCGAACCCACAACTAAAGTGCAACTGGTATTTATCGCCTACCACTGGACTACGTGAAGTCCCTGGTTAGTATAACTTATTCTTTTTAGTTAGGTGACTTTATGAATTAAGAGTAAGTTGATTTTGGATTATTTATGAAAATAATTGACCTACCATGTAGGATGTGTGATTAGGTTAATTACTTTTCAATACGAGACTTTAGGTGCAACTTAAGTTGTTTGGAGATAAATGTTACGATTTAACTTGGAAGACTATGTGAATAAATCCTAAAAATATTTGGGTTTCAATCTTAGTTTGGTTTATTTTGAAGAATTTTATGGACAAATTGTCTATCGAATGGTCCTCGTTGAACTTCGGGTTTTGTTGGACAAATTTTGGAGATTAAGAATTGATTTTCTTTTTATGAAGGGTTATCCTTTTCTGGAGTATCTAATCTTGTACTAACATTTTTGGGTTTGGTTTTGGTTAAAGTCTAAAGACATGGAAAGTATATAGTTCTCTTTTTTGGATTAGTTTATTCTCTATAAGATGATTATAGTACTCTTAATGTGAACAAGTCTTCTTAAATACTCGTCTTTTGGAGAAATTATGAGTTTGTGTAAGGAATCTAATAAAAGTTGAAATTCATCATGATATGTGATTATGTTTCCTTATGAACAATTTCCTCAATAAAAAGTAACTTAAAACAAAAATGTTGTCTATTAACATTTCCTACGGAGGAATCGAATACCGTTTAACCCATCACAAGTTTGTGATTTTCTTGTGGTTAACTTTCTCCTAGACATGTTTACTATCACTCTCCATCAGAACATGACCCATTGTTTTTTCCTCCATGTCCCTATTTTCATACTTGTAATCCTTGTATGGGATAACTCGGGTGACATTTGTACTTATCTTTCTTTATTTTAAAGTGATTGTTTTACCGACTCCTGTTCTGATGTGGGACGTTCAAGGATGTTTCCAGGCTCAATTTTAAAACTGCGAGGATGCAATTCCCAAAAGGAGGGAAGGATGTAACACCCTAGGTAAATAAAGAGTATGACATTTTCATATTTATCCATATTTGTGAATAAATTATTAATATTACTTTAAAGGTAATGCTATGCTCGATGGCGTACCGAATATGCAACAACAAGTTTCTTTGAAATCTTACGTTGCACTCTAATAATAAAATAATATTATTTTAAATGGTAGTTAACGCCTAGCCGTTGTAATGGCGGGAACGAACAGAACTAACTAAAAAATTATTATATATGTTTTTCAAATATTTTTACTTTTTTCAATAAATTTTAGTGGATTAAAAATGAAAATGAATCCAGTTTTTAAGCGTAAACATTCTAATATTCTTTAAAAGGTCGATTAACCGCCTTTTGATGGCGAACCCCTTTTAAATCCACTTTTTGGAAATTTTATAAGCTCTATTTTTAAAAATAAACATATTATTTATGATTGGGACATTGAAATTTACCTTGGGTTAATTTTTGGTATTTTTCTGACAATGTTCATTTTTCAATGAATAGTGAAAAATACTGCATTTTACATCAAAACTGCTTTTTCATATAATTTAATTATATGGTTATATTATCATTTTAATATGTCTTAATGTGTAATTAGAATATATTTTTACCATGTAATTCAATTATGGTCATTTGGATTAATTTCACTTTGGAATTAGGCATAAACAAGTGCCAAAATTTTCATAAATATTGTTTCTAAAAAACCCGCTATTTGTTTTGACAACAGAGAGTTTTTTTAAATTAATTATTGCAACTTATGTGTTTGGAATTTGGTAAAATTTATTACATATTTGGAATCATGAGGTCCAAATTATGTAATTAAGACTCTTTTGTTTTTGGACATTATGAATAGTAACGACGGTAATTATCTTTAATTATCTTGATTAATGAGTAATCGGGTAGTTAAAGATAATAAGATAATATCATAATAATAAAAAAAAATTACCACAAAATGCATCCTAAGGCTACTGGTTGTCTCTTGTCCGACCATGTTATGGCATGTGCCAAACATGGGGGCCCCATGGAATCACTTTTGTGAGAAAGTGACTTTTTATCTTTTTATTTTTAAAGAATGTTAAATGTAACAAAGAATGTATCACCTAAGTAAAATATTTTTAATTTTTTCTAAATAAATGATCATTTGGACTATAAATAATAATTATAAAGCTAAAAATATTTCCTACATCATAGCAGTTTTTTTTAATTTTTAGACGTTAAATAAATTAAATTATTTATGACATCATGATGATGCAGCGATGACCTCATTATTTAACGATTTAAATAAAATGGAAAGATAATGTAAAATATAAGACCTACACATGTCAAAAACCTATTGGATGTGTGTATTTCGAACCCTTATCACCTTATACTCGAAAAAATCAATTTGGGACCATTAAAAATCCGAAACTCATTCTAAAATAAAGTAACATTTCTTTACTTTCCAAGAGTGCCCCTCCTCTCCTCTTATAAAATGCCCCCACCTCTACCTCCTTACCCACACATCCAATGCCTTTGGATCGGCCAAACACTACCCATTTTGTCTCTCCACATCCCTATCTAACTCCTTGAAGCCTCACTTTGGGCAGAAGTCTTCCCAAGGAAGCATTTTATCTCAAACCAAAGGGAGTTACCCGATTTTATTGTAATGTCTTCACTTGAGTCCTTATGTATTATTTTGCTTCTACAACCCCATAAACTCTTTTTATTCATTTATTTTGTAAAAAATCCAGCATATTCAATATACTAGAATGTTTTTATAAGAAGTATTCTAGCTACACTTACACACACCTTCATCTAATGGTTAAAGAACATACTGTTTCTGTGGTTGGTGATTTTCTGCCTCACGAAACGATGACTGTTCAATATTCTTTTAACACCTTTAAAGGTGGCCATTATGATGTAACTGTATTTTATATATGACATATATGGTATTTATGTTTACTATATGCTTATGTATTTTATATTTAAACCATACCTTTATTCTTTTCATGTTGTGTAAATGCTATAATTTCATATGAGGAAGTGCGAACTACCGCCCCCTCAAGTGATGTGACTCGTACATGCAATACATGGAATGTATAAAGAATGAAATTAATGACCATATGTGACCAATATAACATGTATATTATAATGGAATTATAATATATATATATATATATATATATATCATTTATTTTTAATTCCATTAATATGAAAAAGAAAAAAAATGAATGTAGCGTTCATGCGTACGTACGGCCTACCGTCTCCATGAACGGTGCTTTTCGTTTTTTATCTCCAAATGATATGGAATAGTATAAAATGAATATGTACTGGATATATATGATATATATGATATATAAATCATTATTATAACTCTGTATATAATGGATACATGAACCACTTGTAATTATAAAGAGCATATTTTGACTCAAGTACCAATGATCGTTTAAACGACCGTTATTAACTAAAATAATTACATTGTGTTCATGACATGGTAATAAGTTATATAAAAGGATTAATGAACTTGAAAAAGGTTATTAAGGATGTATAAATTAACTCAAGTTTATTTTTTAGGAGATTAATGAACGATCGAGTCAAGTCGGACCCGAGGTAAGGGATCCTACTCCTCACTTTCTTTTTAAGTACACTCTTTTATGTCATTCCTTTTAAGCTCATATTTCTTGTGATTGGGATGTTATTTTATATTACTCTTACTGTAATTTTTATTTTCATATTATTAGAGACACTATTTCCTCTCATCAATCCATTTTAAATGTTTTAAGTGGTGCCGTTAGGCTGCCGAGTTTTCGTAAGGGATTTTTAATCTCACTTTTATTCCCGTGAGATTTATGCTACATTTTCCAGAATTTCCTTTGAGTGGTGTATGTACTGACAATTATTATACACTTTTTGTAGTATAATTTCATTAATGGGTATTAACATCTTCATTTTATGACCCTTCTTCCATGGGGTGTACGTTTCGAAAGTTACCCAACTCGGTAAGGGGACCTTTCACCCTCCTCTTTTTAAAAGAAATTTTTGTTATGACTTTTAATTCACATAATATTATGTTGGGATATGTTATTTTATATCCTTATTTATGTAAATTTTATTTCCAAGTGATGAGATGCCCTTTTTGTCTCTCATCAACTCTTTTTCTGAATTTTCAAGTGATGTCGTTAGGCTGTCGAATTTTACCAAGGGAACTTTTTAACCCAATTTCGATTTCTTGGGGTTCAACATGTAGTTATTGATTATGTCATCTTTTGAATATGTGTGAATGACCTTTTATTGTTTTAAACTTAATATCCACTTATATTGGGTGTATTTATATTTGTCACACATAATTTTGGGATTGAATTATCCTTAATTTAAGGATACCTTCTTTATAAGGGAATTCATCACATTTGACATTTCTATTGAGACTTAATTGTTGTTATGCACCAATTCAATCTTATATGGTGTATATACTGTCCTTTGGAATATTATATCATGAATCCATTTATTCTCATGATATTATAAAGTGATGACTAAATGTTATTCCTCAATTATTGTATTCAAGTGTCTCTAATTTTGGTAGAACCCCTTTTACCAAAATATCGCTTTAAATGTTTTAATTATTTGTTCTTATTAATATCCATGTTTTCAAAATGTTTTTAAGGATTTATTTATATGGATATTAATGGTTTAAAATTTTAAAATCTTCAAGGTGGTATGGGACACTTTGATTCAAAAATCTCTTTATTAAATTTTTTAAATGGTTTTGGAAATGTTTTCTTTTTGAATGGATTCATTATTTCAATATACTAAAATGTTATATTGTGATTGAAATGTGGAAATGTCATGTTTCCTTTATGCATGTTTTATGTGACAAGTTTATGTTATGGTTCTTAGGAATTGTTATGAAAACGGGTGGTTCTGTGATAAACTAAGGGCGGGTGAGCCCGATATAACTTTCCAATGCATTGGGTGACGCGAAGGAGTGAAACGTTAAGGTTTCTCCGAAGAGATTTAGGGAATATACTATGGTGGGTATTTTAAACGTAACCAAGAGGGTTACTCCCTACCTAATAATGTTATGAATGCCTCAAGTTACCTTTTATGTCTTATGATTTCTATGATTTATTCATGATTTGATGAGGTGTGTAAAAGTGCCTATGTTTTATGGGTAAATTATGATTTCATTCTTATGTATATATGAACTCATGTTTCCTTTCCATATTTTTTATAACCCTTAATGAGATTTTTATGCTCATCCCAAGTTTTTTTGAAATGTTTTTCACAGGTCAAGGGAATGGTACATGATTTGATGTTAGTGTCAAGGAAGTGTCAAGAAATAATCCATGATTTATTTTTTTAAATATGTTTTCGTTAACGGGAAAAAGTGAATAATATATTTTTTGTAACCACTTTGTTTAAATGTGGAATGTAATGAAAGTTTTATGATCTAATTCACTAGAACTCTAAACCTGAAAAGATCCTCAATGTGTAATCTTGTAATAACTCAAGATTACGTAAGGTTTAAGGCTGTGTCCTTATATTCATCGAGGTGAGTGTTGTAGTTTTTCATTGAACTACAAAAAGGGACTACCCTGAATATTATCCACATCATATCAGATGGAGCCCACTGAGATCAGTTATATTTTGATACATTTGGAGGAACTTCAAGATAAGGGATCCATATGAAACATTATGACATTCTGGTAAGGTCCATTTTTTGTTTGTGAAGAAGGTTGACAGAAGGTTATTTATTTGCATTGATTATCATTGCCTGAACCAGGCCACGATAAAGAACCAGTACCCCATACCAAGAATCAATGACCTCTTTGACCAGTTGTGAGGAGCGAAATTGTTCTACAAGAATTATCATTGATCCATCAACCCCTACATATGAGTTCATGATGGAGATATTTGGATGATGGTTTTCGATGTTGTTATGGGAATTTTGAGTTTCAAGTGATTCCATTTGGTGTGATTAATTCCACACCATTTTTTTGTGTTTATAAACCAAATATTAATCCATTATAGGAATAATTTTTAGTTGTCTTCAATGAAAACAAACTAATTTTATTTTTTTCATAGTAGGTGAATTTAGAGAACATGAGAATGGTTTTGATTTAATTCAAGAGCACTAGATCTACAGAAAGCTCTCAAATATCTATTTCTGGACACACGAGGTTCACCTTTTAAGGAATGCCTTCTCTAAAGAAGGATTATCCTTGGATCCAATGAATATCAATCATCTTCTTTATTGGGATCCAATAAAGAATGTGATAGATATGAGAAAATTTCTCGGTTTGTTCAGGTACTGTTGGAGATTTGTGGTATACTTCTATATGATCTTATCCCCATTAATTTCTTTGACACAAAATGGATAGTTTCTATCTATTAATAGTTTTTTCTAGAAATACTCCATATAGTTGTGGTAGTAGCTGACGAGCACTCCAGTTTTGAGACATCCAATGGAGGGTTTTTGAGTTTAATGTGTTTTTTGATTCTAATAGAGTTGGGCTCGGTTTCATTTTGATGCAATGATAGATATTAATCTCTTATAGGTTAATCCTGTTGAAACCCCATAGGAATAACTATGTGAATCATAACATAGGGATATGTGAAATAGTATGTGGGAACACAATTTTCTAGGTCAATTCTTTTTGGTTAGTCAGATAACCAGAGTATCTGGTACATCGTTCCCTAGAGGGATTTGAATATAAAGCAAAGAAACTTGTTGCAGTTCCTAAGTGACTTCAGATTATACATATACTATATTATATAGAAGTTAAACATTGTAGATGATTCCCTTAATAATAATTCCCATGCTTTCCTAGTATAAAAACATTTATAACAGTTAGCTTCCCTACAACCGATTCTGGTTGTACATGAAGTGAAATAATTTCTATAGCTAATGGTGTTAAGTCCTTTGCTTGTTGATCTTGTGAGAGTGTCCAAAATGTGAGGCATAAGATTCAATGTTATGTATGATTTGATATCCATTGATGATGCACCAGATTGATTTTTAATAGAGGGAATCATGGGATCTTGTTCAAGGGGAAGATCATGGATCCAGTTGAAATGCGGTAGTTCCACACTTATCCCTTAGTTGTACATCCCAATCTACAGAATATGTGAATGGTTATTTAGTGGTAATTTTGGTGGTCTAGAATGCGATGAAGCGTAGCTGAGTTTGCCTCATGATGCATCATGATTCAGCAAGAGAAGGTAGAGCATTTTGTTTTAAAGTGTTTTTTATAGCCTCTTGATATCCTAGATAAGAAATGGGATGGCATATCCAAGGACATTGTCACAGGGCTCCCACACACAATGTAGGTATATGAAGCAATATGGGTGATAGTGGCTTGACTCATCAAGTCGGCACACATCCTTGATATTAGGGAATAGAGTTCATTGGAGAGTTTGGGGAAGTTTTATGTACAATATATCTTCCACCTTTATAGGGTACCATGGACAATTGTCTTTGATCGCGACATGTGTTTTACATTAGGATTGGGGAGATTCCTGTTGGAGTATTTTTGGGCCTAGATGTGGATTAGTAAATATTTTCACCCATACACCGGTGGGTATATTGAGAAAACTATACAAGTTATGGAGGATATGATAAGGTCTTCCATGTTGGATTTTGCCCCGAGATAGCTGGATCACCATCCTTTGGTATATTTTTTGTACAACAATGGCTACCACTCTACCATTGTAATGGAACCTATTGAGGACCTATATGATATTTTTTTCTGGTAAATTTTTTGTCGAATTAAGGTTGAAGAGTCATCCATCGTGGTATAAGAGTTGTGAATGCGATGATTGTGAAGGTGGAGGTCATCCATGAATGGATGAAGATGGCCCAAAGAAGATTGGAATCGTAAACAGACAGTCGTTGTAGGCCTTTGGAGTTCGATTAGGGGTACCATGTGTTCTTGAGTGTCTCCCAACAAAGTATAATGTAGAGGATTTTCTCGGGATGTTATCTATCTTTGGGATTCATTAGGATTTTAGAGATCATGCGGAGGGTTGGTGAGGTTTCTTATTACACTACCCTACCCGCACAGTTGGAATGGGTGCACGAGGTCTTCCATGTATTATCATTGAAGAGATAGGTGCATGATCCAACACACCTCACTATTTGGGTTGAGTTGGAAATTGACTATAGAGCCACCATTATATGAACCTGATATAAATCGAGGATATATCTGTGTGGGCCTTATATGGATGGATTATCTCTTTGATTTGTGTTTTATGATAGCATGGAAATGTGTATGAGTGCTCTTTGGAATGGGACATCCAGATGCCAACTCAATATCCCAAGTTGTGTTATATGTTTATCCTTTCATGGAACAAAATATTGAAGGAGGGACTAATATAGAGACACATTTTTTCCATTTAAAAATTTGAAATATATATAAATATATATATATATATATATATATATATTCTAGAGATAGGTGATGAGAGGACCTGCAATTATGTGGCCCGATGTGCCCAGAATTATTTTTATAAAAATAATTAGTATATTTTATAATTTTCACTAAAAAACTGGATAACTCATAAATGTTAATCCGGATCAGAAATTTGATGGTACAATTGTGTCTGGAACATGTAATTTACACTAAGTAGGACATAACCTTTGTCGGTGTGGGACTTCTGTGGGAAAAGCCACTCAGGGTAAAATCATAAATAAAATAATTAAACATAATTATATTTTTTTTACACTATATCAAATCACTCATGAAAGAGGACATGGATTAAAAATATGATACCACCATTGAGTTCGTAATGGTGACTTTTTCCAATGAATGACATGAAATGAGAGGGCATGGATGGTTCAGATTATGCTACTATTGGTAGGGTTCTCAGTTTTGCTTCATATAAATATGAATTTAAGATAATTAATTTGGGTTATCCTCTAATCTTACAACCACCTCTCTCTCTCTCCTGTATCCTTCAATTATTCAAAAATGAATAGTCTATGGGACTTTAGTGAATCGTAATGAATGTAAGGTAGACACATTGTCAATGATGATCTAATCGAATCTAGGTACGATTCTCCCACTTTTAATTATTACTTAGAATTACAGATTGAAAATCCATTCTTTATCCATATAATTTTACATTTCCATATAAATCATATATGGAAAAACTAACATCGCCCAAATTCTATGTTGGAAACTATTTAAATACTTGTTCATTATTTGTTCTTTACAATTCTAACTGATTACTTTTATAAATGTAGAATCAGTAATGGATCGTTGAGAGGAGGTCAGTTTTGTGAAGCTCTTAACATGATATGTTTAGATCTTGTTTCAGAATTCTGATCGGGGTAATGGAGGAAGTCTAGTGGTCCATTTATGCGACCACTAGAGCACATAAGATGGTCACACATTGTGTTAACTATCTATAGTGGACTGTAGAGTAGCGGTGACACTACACTTTGGTGGATCTGCTTGGATAGAGTGGCCTTCGGTCAAAATGTTTGACTGAGGTGGTGACTGTCACTACAAAATGTGGTTTTTGGTCAACCACTTTGACACCATGATAGAGATCGGTGGTTGGGTTGGACCGTTGTTAGTAGGTAGGTCGGTCTACGTGAATCAGGGTAGTCCAGATCTAGGTGGAGCATAATAGGTCCATGTCGTACAAGCCGGATCTAGGTCATACCTGGGTAGGACCCCAGGTCGAACCTTGTGTCAGGCCGTGGGTCGATACTTGGGTCAACCAAGGGTGGTCTCATGGTAAATTGGTAATTATCTACCATTGTATTCTACTACAATGATAGCTCAAGCTACAGTAGTGTGGTTGCACTGATATACCATAGTGTGGTAGCACTAATATACCACTAGGTTGTTGACTGTTTGGTGGAATAAATGTGAGTCGGTCCCCATGACTATTTACCCCCATCTAAAACATCAAAATCCCATTTCTTAGAAAAGGAAAATCCAATTGACAAACATTATGGGGAAAAATGACCCACTATTTGAGATGGGAATTTTGAGATTAGTTTGTTAATATGATCATTGTGGTTGAGGCATGGGCCCCATGACGTCTTGTTCAGGATTTTTGTTTTAAAAATAACACTTTTAAGAGTTATCCATTTTAGAATAGTGAATAGACTATCCTACATGGTTTTTATATGTATAATGTGATGATGACATTTGTTTTAGATTTCATATTATGATTTAAGGTGTTCCAAGAATGATGCTGATCCAGGGTTGGTTGACGATAGGAGTGGTCAAGTGATGACATCACTGATTCCTGAGTGGAACCATCAAGCAGAAATGGAAATTGGTCCTCAACCACACTACACCGGAACCCTCTAGCCATAATGTGAACAGGTCCTCAAAAAATTCCTATTGGCACCCTCCAGTTGATATTGTCATGGGTCCTCGATGAAATATTAGTGGCACCCTCCAGCCAGGAAGGGCATGGTTCATTGCAGACACAAGAGTGGCACCCATCAACCATGCTGGTAATGGGTTCCCAGCATTGATACATGACCCTTTTGATGAAGTTGATCAGGGAATATATATACATTAATGATACATCACACTTAAGAGTAAGAGGCTCACTTTCCCCCACCGAGACACATCATTGTGGAATGACCTAAAACTATGCGAGTGATACAGAGCTGCCCAATGTTGAAATTATCAAGATGGGGAGTTAGGGTCCCTCTTAATTTTATGATCAGGGAAGACATATTGTATTTCAGGCATCATTGTTTGATAATAAGGGAACTATTGGTGACACTTTTTTGATGATGTGTTATGATATCAAGACCCCCTTAGTCTTTTGTTTTGGTTTCATTCAATGATAATATATATATATATATATCCTACTTTAGTACCTACTCTTTGGGTTTTTAGTTACTCTCCTTTTCGTATAGGTGAAGATGCATGAGGCTATGCCACATGCTTTCCATGTATTTATTCTCATGGTTGGATGATTCTACACTCCTAATATATATAGTGATGACTCAAAAAGATGTGATCCTCATACTATCTCAAGATCCTTTTTTCAGTGAGTTAACATCACATTCTTTATGGTTTGACCTGCACTCTTCTATTTTACATTATTTCGTCAAATTGTATCTTTTTCTATCGTATCTCTGGCGTAACCCCTTTCTTTTAAGGGTGTCCTACTTGGTTTGTTTAACTAACCCTTGTATGGTATTTTCCTGCATGTACATGTCTTATGTGGATGATGGATAGAATTGATCATAAATTCAGGTAGCCATGGGATACATGTTCTTGGACAATATACAGAGGACATATCTTGGATTCCATTAGTGGGAATCTCTCCACTACTTTCATATTCCCAGTTTCTATTAGGTTGGGTTACATTTATGGTTGGGAGGGTATATTTACCATTTTCATTTTAGTTTACATTATAGTACTCATATTGTTTAGTGGTCAATGCACTTTTAGTTTACATACAACAAGATTCATCTTTTACTTCTATCCTTGCACACATTTTCATTTTGTTTTGAGTACAAATGTTTATAGGCACATAATATAAAGACTCCCCATATTTTGTGTTCCATCATCATTTGTCACCACCCCGTGACCTATGGAGTCCACAATGGGGTAGTTGAAGCTCAATCAACCACATGGGTCTGGTTATGACACACATATTAATCCATATAAAAATATAATTCAGAATATAGAAACCAATGATACTATAAATTACTATGTAACAAATATATCACATCTTATTACAATAATTTTTACAACAAAAGTTAAAATGGGAAAATATAAGCCCAAAAAAACTGAAAAAAGAACATGATATGATAACGATATGGGGGAAGGTACCCAAAGAAAATGTTGGATACATCTAAGGTATATATATCACTACAAGGCTGCACCAGTTATTAAACTTATTGGGACTCTTTTGAAATGATTTTCATATGAATAATAAAAAATCTATGTTGGTAGACCCCATGCTGGAGTGAGTATAAATATTTCTTATAAGTCACCCCAAAATCAACAATAAAAAATCATCAAATAGATTAAAAAACTAATAAAAATGATTTCATGTTAGTTATAAAATGAAAAAAACCCATAATAACAATAACCATATATTATTAAAGATATAAACAGTGTCTCAAAGTAATTCTATAACTATACTAAGTGTTTATTATTTTACTCATGGCTCAATGGTAACACTCATGTGGGAGAACTCACTCTATGAGTCTTTCTGTCACATACAGAATTCATCTGAGAGGTCATATTAATTGGTTAATTCTAGAAATAAGAACCACGTAAACTGGGAGGGTTCATCTAAGATACTAACTTGATCAGTCTTTACCTCACAAGATGAAAAACTTATTTTGATTCATAGATAAAAAATCACACTGAGGTCCAATGGGGGATGTGATAACCTAACTGAAATATCCCACTAGTTATGATATTGAATTATATGATATTTAGGTCGACTTATTTAAGTCTCTACATTGATTTTACGTGTGGTTATAATTATATAACCATCACACCTCGTAGAGGGATACCTGATCTAATTTGCTGATGGGTTCATGTTCAATGCTTTGAAAAAGATTTTGTAAGGAACTGACATGGAGGTTGACTGGGAAATCTCACATTGATGAAAAATAATAATGGATAACCCCACCAAAATATATTTTTATGTAATACACTCGCAATGATATAGTTCAAAGGGACACACCCATGATCATACCACAACTGGTCTGAGAGGATCATGGGATCCAACATTCACTAAAGGGAGTACACTATGTGTCCTATGGGTTACATGTTGTGTATATTTGAGTCAGGTACCTCCCATTACTATTTTTTTTAAAATAATTATTATTCATCTATATATCTTTTCCACTAGGGTAAACATCATGTTCCGTTTTTTCTAGCACTCAGAGTTTGCCATCTGATCAAGCTCGTATGCATTGGTTCAGTATCTGATACACTGGATCTTTCTCGTGTACTATAGTTATACACATATAAACTATATGTGGTGGTGTAAAAAAGAAATACAAAACCATATTTTCACACACATTCCAATGTAGAAAGTGTGTTCCCCAACACACATGTTTTTTCGGGTCATATGGCTTCTTGGGTTTTTACTCCTTGTATATGTTGAGCCATCTAGCTAAGGGTCATATGACCTGTGAGTAAATCATGAAACATTTGATATTAAAATAAACATATAAACCAAAGAAACTAAATATATGTATCAACACGGTGTGTCATCCCCTATTCAATATTTCATATAGTTCTAATTATTATAGAATTTATTGATCACCACACAGCTTCACTTATGCCTCCATCATTTCCAACCAATACATCATTAATCATTTTTTAATATCAGGATCTTGGATGACCACCCTCAACAGCTTTCTAAAATACAGATTCCATATATTAATCACCAAAAAATGAATTTCATCACGACATAGAGGCATCATGTAACTCCACTCATGAGAACTGTACTTATCAAGCCATTGTTAAACTACTATTTTTGTTGGTGGCCATATTCTGAACACCCATCACTCAAAAAAGACCAATTTCTTTTCCCCATAGGTATTCCCTAATACTAGGTCAATGATACCATATTTCATATTAAATATTAAAATTCCATTTTACATTCCCACACCTCTTTCACATATCCAAAACCCATCACCAAACCTGTGGCCATGATCTGTTGTGAGAAAAAATGAATGCACAATGATTGGTCCTGAAGGGTCTCATTGAATCACCAACCACCTAAAATTATAAATATTAATGATGAAGAATGGTTAGAAATATCATATAACATTAAAAGATCATTGATTTATGGACATGTTCTTAAGGATATCATTGATAGAATCCCTGAGCATTAATTTATTATACAATATCAATTCCCAATTCTATGAAGATCAATTTATTCCTATAAATTTGTGATAAACTCATGTATCAAAATATTAGATTATTTTATTCATGTTTTTCATAATATAGTTAGATAATGATTAAATCAAGTGTTGGAAAACATACTACACTGCATTTGGATTGATCAATGATAATGAATAGATTTATATCAATGTTTTTGGGTATATCCAAAAACATCATCTGCCAAAAATGCTGCTCAGTACCAATTGTGGTTCCATGACCCTCATGAAATAAACTAAAGCTATCCGCCACAATCTATCTAAATACATATGATTTTGAAACTAGCACTAGGATTTTCTCACAACTATGTTCAAATAGTGGATTCCTAGTTCATTGAAATGAAATAAAAAATTATTTATTAATGTCATTACATATAAATCCCCCAAGACATATTTTTAGTCAAACATCTATTGAGCACATGGGTAATTTAATTCATATGGTAAAACCCATATTCTAGATTTAATAGTGCAATCAGATTCTCATCGAGATAACCATTTAGAATATATTTCTTTATTTCTATAAAGCATCACATACATTATATAATATTTTTACTATTATTAATATATCTATACTGAGGTTCCCCAAGCCCCAAAATAATACATCAAAACTATGCTATACTCAAACAATATTCCAGGAAATATTATAATGTTTTCAATAAAATTTTTAGTTCATTAAAAAAATAAAAGATAATTAATGAAAAACAACATATATAATGCACCTTAAAATATAATAAATGATTTTAATTACATAATGAATCCCAATTATTATACATAAATACAATGAACTTATGATTTCAATACATTATAACTTGCATAAAAAAACAGGATTTGCTTCTTCTTACAAATCTTGTATCTATGTTTTTTGAAAAAAACATTTCAACTACTTAAAATATATCACTTCCTCCAATTTATCTTCATTGAATGGTTTTTTTAAATCTAATTTCAGATGTGAAAATCATTTTAAATCTACAAAACATTATATCATCCAGATAGTTTCATGCTTAGAATGTAGATAATAATTTATAAATAAATATGTCCATTACAACATATAAAACCCATTAATAACTAAAATGGATTTTTAAATATTTATATTGTGTTCATCCTCAATAATTATTATACCAATTTTGTCTTTACTGATTTTTTTCATATTGAATTTCTATTATCTCATTGTCTTTTTGGTATTCAATGAGTCCATTTTTTCTTTCATATCTAACTCACACACATTTGAGTCACTTAGAATCATCACATATTCATAGTTCTTAGGTTCTCCTCCATCCATAAAAAGATTAAAATAGTAAAAATATATAAACTATTGAACACTTTTTTTAATCATGGTAGTCATTTATATTTTTACCTAATTTTATAATATTTCTGGAAATTCATATTCTTATACTTCACATTCAAAAAATCTACCATGAAAATCTAGATTATATAGAAATTTTGGTCAATCTCTTACAATTGTTTCTCATAGATTTTTAATTCATCCAAATATTTTTAGAACAAAAAATTTGCAATTCAGATCAACTTTGAGATCCTCTATTCATTTTTATGTGCTCAACAGGATCTTCTAATAATTTCTGATCAACCTATAATATTTTTGGTAGAATATGATATTTTTATTTTTATGAAATTATTTTTTTCAGTATCATATACCAAAATGACATATTTTTTGTATGATATTTTTAAAATAGATATATTGAAGAGTTTTTTAGCTTCCCATACTCTATGGAATTAACATGGATGTGGGAGAGACATAAAAAAATCTTTAAACGAGTTACCTAAATAGTTCATCATGTATGTATTTATTATTTAATATCCTTACCCATTGGTGTGTATGGAAATAAATTAATGAGATAAAAGATATAGATGATTTATTTTTCCCAAAAAATCTTTGGGAACCCTATGAATTTTTTTTCTCTATCATTTTTTATTCAATGACTCTTTGATTCACTATGCCACACAATTTCATTATCATGACACAAAAAAATTTATCTGAGAGCTAATTATTTTTCACATCCAAAACAAACAAAATTCACTATTAAAATTTCCACATCATTATTCATAAATAAATAAATAAATATTATGTTTGGCCACTTTCTCTATTGTAACTATCCATCAAACAAATTTTTGGAAATCCTTTGATTAAATTTTATGTATGTAAAAAAATAAAATCCATATTGAATCATCAATTATTTTATCTTATTATAGTAATCCAATATATGATTACTCTATATCATTAACCTTAAAATCAATATATGTGTGCTTCTCATTTCAATACATAGGTGTTATTCTATTTGTGTAAAATGAAAAAAAAATTCTACATTCCTAGAATCTAACTATGACATGATGAGAAATCCATGCAACGTATAATCATTAATCCATTAGTAACTCAGAATCATATAATATTCTCACTAATATAACCATGATTAAAAATCCAAAATAGTGGAATTAATGATGTTTTTGTTCTACTAATAGTTACTCAATGCATTTTTTTCATCAGATTAAATTTCCCTTCTTCATCACCATTGAACACGACCATAGATCGATGATTGATATTAAAAAATATTTTCGTAAAGGTTGAACAAAATTCTTCCTCATCCATTTTAAAATGTAAAAAAATAATTAATAAAATTGTTACATACCATTCAATATTAATTTCTATCAAACATCTGTTAGATATGCATATATTCATAACTTCATTACATATAATATAAATAGTCTAATAATCCATAATAAGAATCCTTCCAAAAAATATGAAAACATATTTTTTCATGTTTTATTTCTCATTTATATAATAAATAATTATATAAATGTAATAATCCATGGTTTTAATAGAATATTAATGTTGAGGTGTAAACTACTCTCACTCTCAACGGTAGAATTTCATGAGCCTGCATAAGAGACCCTTTCAAAATTAACCTTGTTATCATTTTAATCAATCATTATATCCCCCAAATTAATGGAATTAATAGTGTTCTATAGAAATATATTATATCAAATTAAAATTATAATAATAACATTCCCAATTTTTCTAATAATAAAAATATAAAACTTTTTGAGTGAAGAAAAAAATGATATTGTAAACCTAATGTGTATCATTAATTGATCACATATTATATTCATTATCTAATCATTTTATGGAAATTAAATTATAGAAAATAGATGTGTTCCACTCTCTATTATATAACCATAGGTTAATCTAAAATTCTTAATATTTTAGTGGGATTCTCAATCATTAATGAATTGTTTCTACCTAGGGTGTAAAGAATGAAAATGATGAGCGTCTTGGGAATATAGATGTATTTTACAATCATACACATATCACATCCCTCAAAGTGGTTATGGCTTAATATAAAGTCCATAGTTATGAACATTAGTAATTCTATAATTTAAACAATAAATATATTGTATTATGTAAAGCCATAGTGAACATTCATCATAAGAATAAATGAATGAACTCATTATGCATTGAAAATATTATAATTAAACTTGAAAGATATCTATTATGGAAATTATGTTAACTCCCAACATTTAATTATCTATATAACTAAAAAAACATATGACATGGAAGATCATTGCTTTTTATTTCATGACGGGGGTAATGGCCAGGAAATATGATTTACCCCATAATTCCATTTAATTGGTGATAGAGTATTCATATTTCTTGCCTTTAATACCATATGAAAACCATAAAATCATAATTTATATTAAATAATACAAATATATAAAACCCATTTTTATTATAATAATCGTATCATCAATTTTTTTATATCATATAATAGGATATACAACATATATTTATCACAAAAATATATATATATTCCTAAGGAATATATCTCCAATAATTTCCCAGTTACACTAAATCCATTTATTATTTGTGTAATTCCCCCTTACAATGTAAATATATGACATCTTATGAAACCATATCCAAAAAACATTTAAATATATTCCATAACACTTTAGGAAATAAGTATTTAAAATTGACCTTGTAACACATTATATGAAATGAATCTTTAATAATCATTAAACACCCCTTTTGATTAACACCAAAACACACTTAGAGAATTTATCTAAGTAAAAATCAATACCCATTTTGACAATTAATATGTTTAACCCCATATTACTCTATAGTTTTAAATAAAAAAATTTGTTTGTTGATAAATAAATATATGAAATTAGTAGTCCCCAGAATATAATTAATGGGACTCTAAAAAAATAAATGGATGTGGATTGTTTTCCGTGAAACACATGAATCATTGTACATGTATCAGCCAATGGCATCATATTCTATCATAAACTCTCATAAATTCTAATTTTTCAAGAAATCTTATTTCCAAATGACATGTTTGATGTTAATCACATACATAAAACTAAAAAATTATTGAATCTTAGAGTATCGGCTAACTTAGTAAATTAATAAATAACGTGTCATTCATTTTTATGGATGAACACGTCAAATCCCACACATAAAAATAGATATTCATATTATATAAAATATCTAGTGGTGGGAAAATACTTCATATTATATAATATTAAGGGGTAAAAATTCCATACTCCTTATATGATAGGAAAAATCTCATCTTGGTTGTGATCTATCCAATTACACAAACCATAACATACCCATTCACTCTTCAATTATATGTGATTCAATGGCATTTTTGATAATGGTATCAATGTATATCAGTTATTATTCAAGTAATCTAAACCATCTCAGGTTATGAGGACTCATATATGATCTATCCACATTTAGTTATCCAAAGGAATAGTGCATGACATTCGATTTAGTATGCTTAATGGGACATCTAGTGCATATAAAATATTTTATATACCTCATGAATATATTCTATATATCAAATAGTAACCATACACATAATAACCATAATATTTAACAATAACCAATATTAATAAATATTTAACATTATTTATGGATAACCCAATGTCAGACCATGAGAGGTCAATTATCATTACACTTCATGAATTTAATGTCAATATATGAATTTATATATAAATCATGATATAAAAATAATATATAGATTTATTCTTATAAGATATATTTAATACTAAAAAATATCTTTGTTTAAAAACATAACAAAACCTGAATTAAGCACCTATCAAATAAATTATAGTTACAATATCAAATATGGTATTTTTGATATCCCAATCTAGTACTTCCAGTTCGGGAGATAAAACATCAGTTTTACATTTTTAGTTTTGATACAATTAAATGGGACCATTTTCAACAATCAAAAACATATAACATAAGAATGAGAAATTTTATCACTCACTTACCAAAGGATATTTTAGTTTCAGTGTTTTTTGGGATTATTAATTTTTAATACATATTCATTCTTGTACAGAATTGTACAAAAATTTATTCGACTACACTGTCGTAAAATTCAAAATTTTGACCATTCACCATCGACGTTCAAATAATCACTATAACGATGATAATAATTTCAAAATATGGGAAGTTGAAATAAATTACTAAGTAAGGTGTTTTAAAAGAATATGTTATGTTTTTTCTCTTTTATAATAAAATAATAATTTTCAAAAATAATTATATAAAATATAAAACAATCGATATAAAAAAATTAATTAAAAAACAATTTACTGTTTAAAATACTTAAGATGTTATTTTACCAACATATTTTAAAAATAATAATTAATTTAAATGTCTATGTATCTTAAAAATATAATATCCATTAAAATAAATCCGTATTTTGTCTTTGAAATCAAAAAAACATTACATTTTTAAATAATACCTCTTTATGAAATTATATTGATATATAGAAAAAATTAAGAAAACCAATTGTACAATAAGATTATTAATGGTCTAAATAACACATTTAAGATAATTTCATCTTGAAATAGTTGGGGCACTGTTTATTAATCATCATCATAACAAATACATAAGTACTAAATTTTAAATAATTTTTTTTTATAAAGCCATCCTCTTTCATTATAAATACATTAAAAATAATATTTTAAAAACTATATATATTTTAATTTTTTTTAAAATAGGAAAATAATTTAATATCAAATAAATATTGAATTATTCAATATATTAAAATCTATATTTTACATTGAACTAAAAATTCCAAGGAAATAAGTATAAATAAATATTATAAAAAAATTGGAATAGTTTCTTAATAGAAATGGAATTTCAATGAAGAATATAGTGTGTGGCCAAATATTACAAGTAATAATGGAAGAGATCCATAAATATTAAATATACTTTCCTAGATAAAATAATATTTTAATTATTTTATATAACTATTTCTTGAAAATAGACAGCCATAAAAATAGGTTTCAAAAAATATAGACTTTTAAAAATAATGAAAATATTATACGCAAACAATAAAATGTATTGATTAATTTAGAATGAGTTTTTGTTAAAATAATATTGATATATAAAATTATGAAATTGGATTACCATAAAATTATATTTTTCTCTTGAAAATAAGAATATAATGTGAAAAAGTAATGTATGTATTTTTTTAATAATTCCTTTAAAAGATTTTTTTAAAACATAAATGTAATAAAATAATTTTTTCTCTTACTCTTAGTGTCTTGGAACGTTTATAACTTTAAAAAAACAATTTCCCTTATCTTAATATCATAGAATAGTTTTTTAATTCCTATGGACCGAACGTTTGGACTCTACTTTCTTACATTTCCTTCTATAGAGATACAATCATGTATAACTGTTTATCATATCAACTTTCCCTCATGAGATAAAATGATGAATCATTACAAAACACAAATGTTAGGTTACATGAAGGAAATTTATATTTAAATGTCAAATAAATGACTATATATTTATATTTAAAAAATTGAAATTAAATTTCTTGTATCTCATCTAATGAATATTTGATAAAAATATATTTTAAACCAATTATTATATAAAATATATATTCTACTACTATCCTTCTCACCCAATATGTAACTTTATGAAACCAAAAAAAATTATTTGTACCCCTAACTATGGGATAAAAGCATAATATTCGATATAAATCCACAGAATATGACCTTATATATTGTGAGTATATCTTCAAATACTATCAATTACAATTTATTATTTTATAAGCCTTTGAACATAATGATTCATGAAGGTCTTGCTCCTTTTTCATACTAAGCTTAATGTTAACTCTTTTATATAATTATAATGATAATAAATAGGGAATAATGAATATATTTTCTTATACATGAACCTTTATATCAAAAAACATCATGATAATGATATATTAAATTTATATATATTTCTAAATTTTATTTGGGTATTTTACATGAGGAACAGATTCTATACTAAGTTAATTTGTATAGAGAATACTTATCTTTATCCGAGAATTGCATTTATGATATATTGATATTACCATTATGTGATGTTTCATTACCCTTATTTTGATTTATATTAACTTTATATAGGTTTTCACATCTCTTTAGTGGATTTAAAAACTCTATATTAACCTTATATAGTGATACTGTGTCTTTTACACAAGATTTGAAGTTTAAAATTACCTTTATTTTGGAATAGTTCAACCCTTATGTTAGTTTTAATGTTGGTACAATTCCCATATATAGAGGTCCCCTTACCTTTATATAGATCGATTGGAACCTTACCTAAGTGTCTCATTCCCTTGTGTGAGGTCGTGATTACACTAATGCAACCACATTTTGACCCTTATGTGTAGGTGACTAGACTTTGGTGAGATAGGATCTGGGGTTCACCTTCACAGGTGGTATGGAGACCCTTGTCTAGTTTAGAAGTAACATTATGTGAGTGTATTCTTATGCTTACACAATGTAGGATAAAAGCACTTCTGCTTACATAGTGATCAATAACTTTACACGATGTGTCAACTATGATTATGTATTGGGATGTATACCCCTATGATACTTTCAAACATACTTTATGTATGTTTTGTTGACAATAGTCTACCCTTACATATATTCAGATTTTATAAATAATAAATTTCTTACATTTTAATTTTATTCTTTTAATCTATAAAATATTATAATTATAATATATAATATTAATATATTTAATAACATATTATTAAAATTTACTGATAGTTAATTTATACATATAAATATATATATATATGAAACATATTTACTTTAAAAGCTTATTTATTTCAAAAATATCATTATTCACTATGATGAATATATTTATTTTTATTTGATTATAATTTTAAACTCGTACAAAATTTTATATGGATATTACCCACATAGGTTATAAACATCATCTTAATTAAATATACATTTCATAATAATGTTATATTTCACTAATCATATACATACATCATTTTTAATGAATAATAAGAAAATAGTTTACATTTAATTTAAAATTAATATTTAAATTTATTAAAAAAATTCATAAAATAATTTATCGGAAATTAATTAACATATTAACCATTTTTTAATAATAATATTCTTATTAATTTAAAAACTGAAAAATTTAGGTTTATTTCAAATTTTTAGAATTCTATCATATTGAAAGTGGCAACATATTTAAAAAGAATATGTTTAAATTATTTCTAGAAAAATAAAATTGAATTAAAAACAATTAATGTACTATTAAAACATATGGTTTTGTATATTAATAAAATAAAAACTATTAATTTCAAAAGAAATTAATATAATTTAAAATAATTCTTAACTACATGCATTTAAAATATTCATTTATTAAAAATAACTTCAAAATATATCATTATTTAAATTTACCAATAATAATATATAATTATCATAATGAGTTATATATATTAATGTATTGAAATAATATTTAAACAAGTATTTATAATATTCACTTAATATATGTTTCATTTTATTTTAATTATAGATATTTTAATTATTTATACAATTTATTTATGCTGTAATTGTCAAAAGATTATATTCTTCCCCCCTATAGAATAATTTCACCCTCAATATTCTTATTACGCGAATAAAAATTATATTTCTAAATTAACGTCTCAGATTTCTACATTAAAGTTCCTATAAGCCCTAAAGGTTATTAATTATTTTTAAATTTGATATAAAAGTTAATAAAATCTTTAAATAAACCCATTACATACTAAACCCAGGAGTTGTATTACAATACATGTCTCAACTAATTTTAGAAAACAAGCATCACTGGATCTCTCACTAAAAAAATATATATTCATTCACATAAATAACTATATCCCAAAATCTATGAATTATATTTTTTTCAAAAAGTATCATCATAATCACTAATGTTTTATAAACCCGACAATAATACAAATTTTGACACACATAACCCTTCACTTATAAACCCAATCTTAATGTATAATTTTTAGATTTTTGGATTTAATACCAATAAAAGGAATGCAATTTCAACCTTACAAAGCAAGTAACCAAAAAATGAAATGTTGGAACCCTTATAAACCCATTGAACAATTAGGTTTTGTGTTTTAGTATATTATGAAAAAATAACACACATAAGGTAGTTGAAAATATATCTAATCATTTATCCATCTTCAATTGTTTCAAATTCATCATCATGTCCATTTAAACATAATATTTTACTCATCACCATACCATTGAAAACAATTTAAAATGACAGATGATGATAAAAATTTATTGATACGGAGATATAAATCATGTGGTTAAATTTTTTCTCGTCTAAAATTCAATAAATTATATTTCAAAATAATTTACATTTAAATAAAATATAAAATACATAATATCTAAATGATTTTCTATATATTAAAATTTATCAATCCCAAATTCATAAGAGATAACTTTAAAAAAATTTAAATACTATTCTTTTTAATAAATTTTTATTAAATATGAATCCCTTATAATGAAATGTAACGCCCTGATCCCAGTTACCCAGAGTCGGTGCATTATTGCGTAGTATTGGCATGATCACAAAAGATCAAGTCTCGAAAGTCCGATTAGTTTAGTAGCCTTGGAAACACTAGATACATTAATAAGTCTTACATTACATCATAATGTAAAACAAAACTACAACATCTTCTCATCATATCCCCTTATATTATCCCTGAAGTTTATTCATAATATACTTGTTTACATCCTTGAAAAATTAAAACATTGAAAGGGGTGAGCTCAGACGCTCAGTAAGGATAACAATATAGCGAAAGCTTTCATAAATAAACATTAACACTTAAGGAAATGTATAACTAAAACAAAAGCCTTTTAAACTTTAATTTTAGCATAATATGGCAAAAGTAAAATGAAATAATTCCATTTACTTACTCACATGGATATTATTCTAGTCTAATAATCACATGAAATATCAATAACCACTTTCATAATGATGGAATGCATAATGCCAGACTATCATAACCACGTAGCCAAAGCCTCGTGCCAAGTATACAATAATATTTTGTCAAGGCCTTGTGCCAAGATACTAGTTTGTCTCATGATACCTATTGATGCATCGAGGAGCTATAGTGGGCTCCACCCATCACTTATTAAGTCCAATGCATTACTCATATGAACAGGTTTAAACATATCATAAACCATAACATAATTGTATTACATAAAATATGCATAAAGGAAACATAAGATTTTCACACTTCAATCACAAGATATCAAAACAACAAATTGATATAATAAAAACTTTATCAAAACAAATTTCAATACCAAAATAAACGAAAATTAAAACATGGTATTTATTTTTCTTTTTTTTTAAACTTATGGATTTTAGAGGAAGCTGAAACTCAAATAATAGTCACGACGGTGGAGAAGTCTTTGTCGCCACATATGTAAGAAAAAACATTTCTTTTGTCGTTTAGTAAAAACACTTCGTATAAAAAGATTCCTTTTGAATAAACGTTAAAGTCAAAGGGGTTTATACACCGTATAAATGAAATTTGTGTATAAAACAAAATATGCCTCAATGAATGGAGATTGAGACGACGAACCTTAAAAATATAATTTTTTAAATAAAATAGATCTATTATGTGTATTAAATATATGTACACAAAAATAAAATATAAATACAAGATAGGAAATAATAATATCATGACATAATTTGAAAGTAGGATATTAACCCTGAGATTGGAAATTGGGTTAAGAAATTCCCTTACATTGCGTCATGTCTTGACTCGACCGTTATTTAACCTATTTAATAATAAACAAGAGTTAATTTATGGTTTCTTAATATCCTTTTCAAGTTTCATATTCCTTTAATATCACTTATTACCATGTTATGAACATTTTGTAATTATTTAAGTTAATAACGGTCGTTTTGTCGATCTTTGGTACTTGAGTCAAAAATAGACTTCTTATAATTACAAGTTGTTCATGTGGTGAAATATCCATTATATCCAGAATTATATTCATGGTATATATATCATATATCTCAAATATATCCAGTATATACATGCATTTATAATATTCCATAACGTTTAGAGGTAAGAAATGAAATGCACCGTTCATGGAGACGGTAAGCCGTACGTACGCATGAATGCTACTTTAATTTCTATTTCGTATTTAATTAAATCATAATGATATAAAATTATATTATAATTCCAGTATAATATCATATATAATATCATTTACTCCATCCTTTATACATCCAACATATGGCATTAATGATTCAAATCACTTTGAGGGGGCGGTAGTCCGCACTTCCTAAAATGAAAACATCCCGTTTACCCATAATGGAAACAATAAAGGTATGCCATAAATGAAAAATACAGAACCTTAAGTAAAACATAAACATATTATATATAATATATAAATATATTTACATCTTAATGGCCACCTTTGAAGGTGTCATATGAGTGTTGAACAATCATCGTTTCATGAGGCAGAAATTCGCCATCCACAGAAACAGTATGTTCTTTAACCATTAGATGTAGGTGTGTGTAAGTGTAGCTCGAATACATATGATAAAAAAATCCTAGTATATTGAGGATACTTTTGTTGTTACAAAAGAAATGAATAAAAATATTTAAGGGGTTGGATAAGCAAAATAAAACAAAATAACATAAGAGAAGACATTACCTTAAAATCGGGTAACTATTTAGATTTGATCCAAAGGCTTCCTTGGGAAGAATTATGCCCCAAGTGAGGATTATAGGATTAAGGGAGGGAAGTTGGGAGAGTATTTGGGTATATTTTGGCCAATCCAAAAGGCATTGATAGTGTGATTAAGGTGGTAGTGGTGGGGGCCTTTTATAAGTGGAGAGGAGGGGCACTCTTGGATTGGAATGAAATGTTACTTTATTATACAATGATTTTCGGATTATAAATGTCCCAAACTTATAAAATACTAGGATAAGGTGATAGGGGTTTTAAATATTCTCATCCAATAGGATTTGGAAAAGTTTAATGCTTATATTTTACATTATCCTTCCATTTTATTAAAATCGTTAATTAATGAGGTAATCGCTGCATCATCATGGTGTCATAAATAATTTCATTTATTTAATGTCTAAAAATTATAAAAAAAATATAATTATGTAGGGAATATATTTAGATTTATAATTAATATTTATAGTAAAAAATATGACTTGTATAACCCCATTTCAAAATTGTTTTAGTAAAACGACTCATGTTTGTGACATTTTTATTTTATCATTAAATAAAAAGTTTTTAATGTCATTTTCCTACCAAAGTGGCTCCATGGGGTCCCCAAGTTGACCTATGGGTTTTATGGGTCGGCCATGACTAATCCAATAGGTTTAGGACAAGTTTAAGGGTCATTTCATATTTTTATAATACCATTTTTACCATAAATTTCACTAATTTCCATTATTCGCGATTAATTAAACTTAAAAGTTATTATTCACCAAAAAATTATTTTAATCCCATTGATCCACATTTTACTTCCTAATGACAACCATGTATGTCGTATTTTTGAAAATCAAATCATAGAAGTGGTAATATTTCATTTAAATGAAAAATCAGTTATTTAACTACCACTTAGTGGTTTCACTATTCATCAAAAATTGAAGTTTTTCAGAACAATGCCAAAATTTCACCCTAAGCTATAATTGATATTCCGAATTCAAAAATTATTTATATTTTACAAAATTACAAAAATATAAGTTGAATTAATTAATTTTATAATAAATTCCCATTGTCACAACAAATAGCGTGTTTTTAAGAAACAATATATATCAAAAGATTGACAATTGTTTATGTCTAATTTCAAAGTGAAATTAATTCTAATGAACACCGTTGGATAAAATGGTAAAAATATATTCTAATTATAGTTTAAAACCACTCAATAGTATAATTTATCAATATAAATTATTTTGGTTAAAAAATTTGTTTTTAAGTATTTTTCACTATTCATAGAAAATTGGAATTTCTCAGAAAATTACAAAAAATTCAACTTAGGATAATTTCGATATTACGAATACAAAAATGAAGTACATTTTGAAATATAAAATTTCTATAAATTTAATAAGAGCTTATTACTATTCATAACAGCTACATTGATTAGGCACGGTGTTCTAGAACTCGAACTTGCGTATAAAGCAAGCTATTGCATTATTGAAAGAGAGGCGTATTGTGGAATCTTGGTGTGTTACATTCTCCCCTACTTCAATAAATTTCGTCCTCGCAGTTTGAAATTTTTCTTTGAAAATTAAAGGTTGAAAATAGAAAATACCTTTGTGGAAAACCCACATCAAGAAATAGGATTAATAAGAATATAACATTAAAAGAAGGAATGATAAGTACAAAGGTCACCTGATATAGCCCATATTAGGATTCTATGAAAATATTGATATGGAAGAAAAACAAACCATCAAGGTATGATGGAGAGTTGTAGAACACTGGATTAGGAGAAAGTTAACCATAAGAAAATCACAAACGTGTGATTGGTTAAAAGGTCATTGAATCCCCAGTTGGAAAAGTTAACCGGCAACATTTTTGTTTTATGTTACCTTTTATAACGTTGTGGAATTTAATTAGGATATTTGCTAAGAACGTAAGGGAATATACATACTGGTCATGTAGACTTTCATTATTTAATAAATTTTTACCACAAACCCATATTTCACTCTAAAAGGTAATAGAACTCTAAAATATTCTATTTATCATAATTGTATAGGGTTCCAAATATTAACACATACCATTTAGATTAGGAAAAATTTTTGTAATAACCAGGGACTTCCTGTAGGCTAGTGGTAGGTAGTAAAGGCCTGTTGCACTATGGTTGTGGGTTTGATTCCTGCAGCTTTGTCCGACACGACGGGTTATGCCCCACCCTGTAGGTTGTCATTTTCCTAAAAATATAGTATTATAATATTCCAAAAATAATCTTCAAAAATATTTTAACCTTAATCAATACTATTCGAAGTTCAACTTAATCCATCCCAACCTTTATAGTCATCCAAAATACCTCTGTCCAGACTTTCTCTAAAAGGTCTCTTAATTCCAAAATCAATTTATCATATTCCCCAATCAAATTAAAGTTTCTCTTATTGTCAGATACTAAAAATATGATTACCTTCATCATATTAAGACCTTAATGAAAAGAACAAGTACTGCAGTTCAATCCTTATATATATCACATTATTCTTATAACCAGAATATAATCCTTGAGTCCAAAAGCACCAATACATTAATTATTCTACATCAATTGTAGGAACAACATAAGATTTTCCGTGATCCCTTGTCCTTTTCTGAGGTAAGTTTCCCTGACGCTTAGGACATTCATTTTCATAATGCCATATTTCCCTAAAATTGTATCATTCAACATTGATAGCCTCTTTCTTTCCCTTGCAATCACGTGCCTGATGATCTTTTTCTCCACATTTATAACAAATTCCCATTCCTTTTAGGCAAGCACCGGGGTGATTCTTCCCACAATTATCACATAATGGAAAATCCTTCTTTCCCTTTTTCCCTTTATCGGTCTCTTGTTCCACCATTCTCTTCTTTTCTTGCTTTACATTATTGTTATATGACTTAAAGAATTCCTTTTCTGTCTTGATAGTACACGAGACAATATCTTCGTATGACAAGAAGGTTTGTGAGACTAATTATCGACGGAGAAATGGTTTTAACTCATCAAAGAAACGATCAATCTTACTTCTTGGGTTACGTATATAATCTGAAGCATGCCTCGCCAACCTTGTAAAGTTAGCCTCATACTTTGCGACATTCTCATCCTCCTTCTGCCTCAGACTCAGAAATTGTCTTTCCATATCTGCTCGATGGTCATGTGGAAAGTATTTTTCTAAGAAAATTTCCTTAAACTCCCTCCACTCCATACTTGATAGTTCTTAATCTTCCTTTGTGTTTTGAATCAGTGACCACCATTGATCAGCATCTCCAGTGAGGCGGTAGACTACAATGACAACCTTCTCCCTTTCGCTACTCCCCAAGGCGTGGAATATTTTCTCTAAGGAGTTTATCCATTTCTCAACTACTAATTGATTTGTACCCCCATTAAATGTTGGCGGTTGTTGCCTCATGAAGTGGTCTAACATTGATCCTCCACGTTGCGGATCAGGGTACTCCATACGAGTAAGGTTATTATTCATAACTTGAGTGAGTTGTCCCGGTATGGTAATAAGTTGATCACCACCAGTTGTATCTCCAGCTCCTAATAATTATCATGAGCAGGAGGGAAATCCCTACACGAAGTGCGTGCATTTATACAGTTTCCATTGCTTCCACTATGCACCATTTCTAAACAATGGCATAAACTAGATTAGTTTATGAATCAAAATACATAATTCCATACTTATAAAATACTTAACATAAATTGAACTATTTATGGATATAATCCATAATAATAAAAATGTTTTCTTTGAGGAAGTATATTCTCATAACCCTTCATAGTGGTTTGTAAAGAAAACAAGAATTATCCTAAGTATATCCCCCAGGAGTGTCGTAACAAAGAGTGCAGTAAGGCCCGTTTTCGTGCACTAGTTCCCGTTCGAGTCTAGCTCAAAGCGGTGTTTTCGGGTATTACCCTTAGGTACATTTGTGCCAGAGCCACCTCTACCTGCTCGTATCTAGACAGGGATGCATTGCTCAGAAAACTCACAAAATCTCTATAATACCAAAATTTTAGGAAGTTCTTCTATACTAATCCTCAAAGTCTATCTTTTGGATATGTGCTCTAATCAGAGTTTATCTAAATCTAGCTTCCAAGGTTAGTACTAAACTGCCTCTGATACCAACTGTAACGCCCCGACCCCAGTTACCCAGAGTCGGTGCATTATTGCGTAGCATTGGAATGATCACAAAAGATCAAGTCTCGAAAGACCGATTAGTTTAGTAGCCTTAGAAACACTAGATACATTCATAAGTCTTACATTACATCATAAAGTAAAACAAAACTACAACATCTTCTCTTCATATCCCCTTATATAATCCCTGCAGTTCATTCATAATATACTTCTTCACATCCTGGAAAAATTAAAACATTGAAAGAGGTGAGCTCAGAAGCTCAGTAAGGATAACAATATAGCGGAAGCTTTCATAAATAAACATTAACATTTAAGGCAATGTATAACTAAAACAAAAGCCTTTTAAGCTTTATGATTAGCATAATATGGAAAAATTAGAATGAAATAATGTCATTTACTTACTCAGATGGATATTCTACTAATCGAATAATCACATGAAATATCAATAACCACTTTCATAATGATGGAATGAATAATGCCAGACTATCATAACCACATAGAGAAGGACTCGTGCCAAGTCTACAATAAGATTTTGTCAAGGCCTTGTGCCAAGACACTAGTTTGTCTCATTAGACCTACCGATGCATCGAGGATCTATAGCGGTCTCCACCTGTCACTTATTAAGTCCAATGCATTCCTCATATGAACAGGTTTAAACATATCATAGACATTAACATAATTGTATCACATAAAATATGCATAAAGGAAACATAAGATTTCCACACTTCAATCACAAGATATCAGTACAACACATTGATATAATAAAAACATTATCAAAACCATTTTCAATACCAAAATAAAAGAAAAGTAAAACATGGTATTTATTTTTCTTTTTTTTAAACATATGGCTTATAAAGGAAGCTGAAACTCAAATAATAGTCACGGCGGCAGAGAATTCGTTATCGCCACGTACATAAGAAAAAACATTCGTTTTTTCGTTTAGTAAAAACGCTTCGTATAAAAAGATTCATTTTGAATAAAAGTAAATGTCAAAGGGGTTTATACACCTTATAAATGAAATTTGTGTATAAAACAAAATATGCCTCAATGAATGGAGATTGAGACGAAGACCCTTACAAATATAATTTTTTAAGTAAAATAGATCTATTATGTGTATTCAATATATTTACACATAATGAATGTATAAATACAATATAGGACATAATAATATCATGACATAATTTGAAAGTAGGAGATTATCCCAGAGATTGGAAATTCGGTTAAGAAATTCCCTTACCTTGCGTCATGTCTTGACTCGACCATTCTATAACCTCATAAATAATAAACTAGAGTTAATTTATAGTTTATTAAAAACCTTTTCAAGTTTCTTATTCCTTTAATATCACTTATTAACATGATATGAACATTATGTAATTATTTATGTTAATAACGGTCGTTTTGTCAATCTTTGGTACTTGAGTCAAAAATAAACTTCTTATAATTACAAGTTGTTCATGTGGTGAAATATCCATTATATAAAGAATTATATTCATGATATAGATATCATATATCTCATATATATCTAGTATATACATGCATTTATAATATTCCATAATGTTTAGAGGTAAGAAATGAAATGAAACGTTCATGGAGATGGTAAGTCGTACGTACGCAGGAACGCTAATTTCATCTCTATTTAGTATTTAATTAAATCATAATGATATAAAGGTATATTATAATTCCAGTATAATATCATATATAATATCATTTACTCCATCCTTTATACATCCCACATATGGCATTAACGATTCAAATCACTTTGAGGGGGCGGTAGTCCGCACTTCCTAAAATGAAAACATTGCGTTTACCCATAATGGAAACAATAAAGGTATGCCATAAAGGAAAAATACAGAACCTTATGTAAAACATAAACATATTATATATAATATATAAATAGAGTTACATCTTAATGGCCACCTTTAAAGGTGTTATATGAGTGTTGAACAATCATCGTTTCGTGAGGCAGAAATTCCCCTTTCACAGAAACAATATGTTCTTTAACCATTAGATATAGGTGTGTGTAAGTGTAGCTCGAATACTTATTATAAAAACATCCTAGTATATTTAGTATACTTTAGTTGTTAAAAAAGAAATTAATAAAAAGATTTTAGGGGGTTGGATAAGAAAAACAAAACAAAATAACATAAGCGAAGACATTACCTTAAAATCGGGTATCTCTTTTGATTTGAGCCAAAGGCTTGGGAAGAATTCTGAACAAAGTGAGGCTTCTAGGAGTAAGGGAGGGAAGTTGGGAGAGTATTTGGGCAGAGGTTTTCCGAGACAAAAGGCTTTGATAGTGTGAGTAAGGTGGTAGTTGTGGATGCCTTTTATAAGTGGAGAGGAGGGGCACTCTTGGAAAGTAATGAAATGTTACTTTATTATACAACGATTTACAGATTCTAAAGGTCCCAAACATATATAATTCTAGGATAAGGTGATAAGGGTTTGAAATATTCTCATACAATAGGCTTTGGAGAAGTTTAATTCTTATATTTTACATTATCCTTCCATTTTATTAAAATCGTTAATTAATGAGGTAATCGCTGCATCATCACGGTGTCATAAATAATTTAATTTGTATAATGTATATAAATTATAAAAAAATATCATTATGTAGGAAATAGTTTTAGATTTCTAATGATTATTTATAGTCAAATATATGACTTGTATAACCCCATTTAATAATTGTTTTAGTAAAACGACTCATGTTTGTGACATTTTTATTTTAACATTAAATAAAAAGTTTTTAATGTCATTTTCCTACCAAAGAGGCTCCATGGGGTCCCCAAGATAACCCATGGGTTGTCTTTGTCGGCCCTGACTCATAAAATAGGTGTAGGACAAGTTTAAGGGTCATTTCATATTTTTATAATACCATTTTTACCTTAAATTTCACTAATTACCTTTAAGCGCGATTAATTAAACTTAAAAGTTACTATTCACCAAAAAAATTATTTTAATCCCATTGAACCACATTTTACTTCATAATGACAACCATGTATTTCGGATTTTTGAAAATCAAATCACAGAAGTGGTAATATTTCATTTAAATGAAAAATCAGTTATTTAACTACTACTTAGTGGTTTCACTATTCATAAAAAATTGACGTTTTTCTGAACAATGCCAAAATTTCACCCTAAGCTATAATTGATATTCCGAATTCAAAAATGATTTCTATTTTAAAAAATTCCAAACATATAAGTTGCATTAATTAATTTTATAATTAATTCCAATGGTCACAACAAATAGGGTGTTTTTAAGAAACAATATATATCAAAAGATTGACAATTGTTTATGTCTAATTTCAAAGTGAAATTAATTCTAATGAACACCATTGGATAAAATGGTAAAAATATATTATAATTATAGTTTAAAACCACTCAATATTTTAATTTATCACTATAAATTATTTTGATTAAAAAGTGGTTATTACTATTCATAATGGCTACTATGATTAGTCGCGGTGTTTTAGAACTCGAACTTGCGTACAATGCAAGCTATTGCATTATTGAAAGAGAGGCGTATCGTGGAAGCACGAGGTGTTACATGAAATATAAATTTCTCCATTGAAACATTAAAACATTACATAATAAAATAACAAAACATTAAGGAATTCTAATTATATTTGGAAAATGTTATTAAAACAATTTGACTACTATAATATTTATGTTATAAACATTCTTTTTTGAAAAATTCCCCTTTCGATCAAAATCTCACTCTCCATTCGACATCATAAACAATACCCAATTGACAAATAAAATATTAAAAATATTTGTACAACTTTCATTTCAAATTTATTAGTCAATTAAAAATAACCATTAAAAACATCAATATCTACAAAATTTCTTTTCATGGAAGAAATAATTTACACATATAATAAACATTAAAATTTCCTAAATGGAAAATCCAGACCTTTTAAATATCATAACATTCATTGGAAACACTTATAAAAAATTATTTTAAACAAAAAAAATTATTTACATATCATATATGGAATTTCAATGAATAATATATTGTGTTTCTATATATTACATTTAATATTGAATGAAATACATAAATGTTACGGAATTTTTCTAATGTTAAATATTAATTCTTCTATTTTATAAAACAATTTATTGGAATTATAAATACATTGGAATATGATACATAAAACAAAATCCTTTACAGATTATGAAAACAATATTCCCTTTCTAGATAAGGTTTTTTTATCCTTAAAATGATATTCAATTACAATAAAGGGTATTTAGAGAACCGTGAAATTGAAGTTTAAAAAAATATATTTTTCTCTTGAAAATTAACTTTTGTATTGTAATGTTTGATATAAATAAATTTAAAAAGTTTCCCTTACTGGAGATATATGTTTCTGAAATAATAATTTAATAGAATTATTTTATCTTTAGGAATTTAGATTTAGAAAAATAATATAATTTTTAAAAATTACCCAACATTATTGTCACATCATAGTTATTCTATTCATAAATATATAACCCTGGGACTCCTCTTGTGCATTTTCACATCATCTGGAGTATATTCTCCTAAAGACCTTACCTCTTTCTCACAATTCCTCACACACTAATACTAGAAATTAGTATGGCGCATATAAAATTTTTAACCTAAAAATGTATCTTTAAATAGCCCTCTCTTGACTATTAATTAATATATAAATAATCGATATGAATATTCTAGTACATCATCCTATATATATTTGATAAAAATATATTTTAAATACATGTTTATATAAAATACATATTCTATTACAATCTTTCTCACATAAGATATTACTATATGACACATCATAAAAGAATTATGTATCCAACTATAGTATAAAATCATGCATGGTTGTATATGTCCACTGAAGTTGACAATCTATATTTTGTAGAGTTCTTGACTTCTTATCCAAAAAATTTATTATTTCATATACAACTAAACATAATTCTTCATTAATGTTGGTATATAATAACATAATAAGCATGTTGTTAGATATTATATAGCATTTTAATGAAAAAACAAGGCTTTATTAAAAAAAAATTTATACATGATCAATTATATTAACAAATATGACACTATAATGATGATTTATATATTATTTTATTTTTTCCAGAAATTTTATGCGAGGAATAAGATGATTCATAAAGTTATTTTGAGAGTGACATCTTATATTTATATAATATTAATATTACCTGTATATACTATTTTCATACCCTTACATGGGATGCCATTATCTTTATGTACGTTTACATGAACATTATGTGGCTTCTAAACCTATACATTACCCTTATGTTGTGATACTGTGACATTTTCCAAATATTGGACACTTGAAATTACCATTATAGATGGATATTTGTACACATAGTTGATCATTATGTTAGGAATACTACCAATACAAAGAGGTCCCTTGAACATCACAGTGATCTGATTTACCCTTATGTATGTTCTTTATACCCTTTTGCGGGGTCATGATTACACTTATATCACCACAGTATACACCTAACTTACGGGTGACTGACCTTAAATGAGTGAATCCTTGGTGTATTACCATTTAAAAATGATAAGTGGCACATACACATTTTTGATATTCCATTCATGTAGATTCCGTTATTTCATGTGTTTGGTTTGATATAGGGTCCTTTACATCTTTTATATCTACTATGTTTGTGAGTGTTCTGGGTCTGGGGGTGGAATGTATGTGTGGGGTTATTTCAATTGACATGTTTTTAGGAGTTTGAATAGAAAATATTCAGTGAGTTAAGGTGTGTTCCCTCATGGTTGGAGTGTATCATTTCTTTTTGTATTAGATTGTTTTTGAGATGTCAGGTATTGATCTAATATTTGGTATGGACTGGGTGGTGTTAAATCGAGATCATAATGATTGTTACCTTAGATGGGTAACATTCATGACTCTTGAGGGGGACACATATATTCACCATGGGGAATGGGATTTTCATGTAGGTGGTATAGGGCTAGGTCATCCACAAATAGGTGATCCGATAACCGAAGTGTTATTTCTTGTGCTCGTTGATAGGGGAGTAGAGTAGGGTTTCATTCCCCCTATAGTGTATTAGTTTCATGATGGGTGCCTTAAGGACTACTCAAGGCTACCACCCAATAGAGTAATTGATTTTATGGTTGAGTTTCTTCTTGATGAAGATATCATCTCTATTCTTCCATAAAATATGGAAAAAGCAGAGCGTTAAGAACTGAAAACTAAATTTCCTGGATTGGAGAAAGAAGGGTTTATTCATCCAAGTATTTCACCTTGTGTATATCCAATATTTTTTTTCTAGGAAGGATGAATGGATGTTGAGATTTTTTTTTGTTTTCAGATATTGAATATGAAGACTCTTAAGAATTGATATCCTCTTCTGTGTATCAAGGATATTTTTTAGCAGATAAAGGTTGATTCTTTATTTTATATAATAAAATTTATGTAATTGTGTCATTAGTTAAAGGTGATAATTTCTAATATACCGTGGACTTAGTTTAGAATCAAGTGGGATTTTTTTTGTTCGGTGTGATGTAATTTGGGTTAACAAATATACCTGCTATTATTATAGACCTAATAATCTAAAATATACATCTTTACCGGGATAATTTTTTATTTTTTGGATGAAATTTTGGTGTACTTCCAACTTCATGAATATCATTCCAAACCCCATGAAATCATCCTGAGTAGACTAAGAGTGAATTGGTTATACACCAATCTATCGATGTGCCAGTTTTGGATTGACAAGGAACATTTAATAGGTCACATCATCTATGATGATGGTATTTTAGTGGAACCAGAAAAAGTGAAAGTACTCATATATTGGGAGCATCCTAAGAATATGATGGATATATAATGTTACATGGGTTTGGAAGGTTATTTATTGATGTTCCTTAAAGACTTTCTCACTTTTAAATACCAATTTTGTGCTTGAACAATAAGGTTATCTGGTTTTAATTGTCTAAATCATGAGAAAATTCTTCCTGTCAGTTGAAAAAGCAATGGAATATCATGCCTATTTTAATCTTAATTGATCCATATGGGGAGTATACAATGATTTTTGATGCATCCAATAACATACATGTTGTAGTATTGATGTATTTTGATCGAGATGTGGCATATAAGTCATAGAAATTTAGAATTCGAAACAAAATTATCCTATTCATGGTATCAAGTAAGCTACATTAGTTTATTTCATTAATTTTTGGTACTATTGTTTATTTGGAGAATGGGTTTTTTATAATGATCATATATGAATTAATTACATCTTCTCCCATCATGACTTCAATCATAAGTAGTGTATATGGGATTCTTACATAAAGTCCTTATATTTTATGTAATTTTACATGCTGGAAAAAGGAAACAATGTTGCATATGCATTGGGAAAAAAGATGTAGTCTCTGGAATACTGAGAATCTATTAATGAGTGTAAGATTATGGGATTCATAGAGGATGTGCATATAGAGGTTTAGGAGGACGAGGGAATGATGATTGTCACATCCATGGTAGCTAATTCCTTTCTTTTATGTTAGATCGAAGGGATACCATACGAGGATCGAGAGTATATATAATTGAGGGATTAACATGAATATAGGGAGTTAAATTTGATATGAATATCAACAAAGATGAGGAAATTTATGTTTAGGGTTGTGTGGTTGAACCTCCATTCATGTAAGAAATTGATGCATGAGTTAAATGCCTTGATGTAGGATGTGAACCCAAATTTTACAAAAATGTATTATAATTTTTGAAGGAATTATTTGTGGTTAAGGATAAAGAAATTTGATTCTAGTATTATGATGAAATCATACACCTGTCAGTAGGTGAAGTCTTAGCAGCAATGGTTCGGTGGTATGATAACGTTTTCCCATTACCAAATGGAATTGGGATGATGTTATCATGGTTATTTGGGTGGTTGTTCCTAGAAAACCCAATAACAATGATTCTAATTGGTTATTATGGATTTATTAACCACAGTGTCCTATTTCATACCAGTTCAAGAGAATTTTACCATGCATCGGTTGGGTGACCTATATGTTTGCGATATAATTATGTTTCATGGTGTAGCTTGGTATATTGTTTCAGAAAAAGATCTATGTTTTAAATCACACATCTGGAAGGGGTTTATGGAGGCCCCTTTAACCAATGTGTTTTTGAGTACGACATTCTACCATTGGATAGATGGGAATTCATAGCATACTATTCAATTTCTAGACTACATGTTGATGTAATGTGTTCTATACATTGGTGGATCTTGAAAAAAGGACATAGAACATATAGATATTTATAATAAAATTTGTTCCCCAAAAATTATTCAAATGGAACAATATGATACACTAAATGGTAGGCCTCATAGTTCTTCCTTATATTAGATTCTGGTCAGTGAATCAGAGTTGTTGGGGATGTGTATCATGTATGATAGATCAAATAGGTTCGGTTGATTTAGAAACGTATGTATATGGATTAGAGTAGACATAATTAATATGAAAATGGATTTCATTAACCTCTTGAGTTCATTATGGGTGATCATGTATTCCTCTTGGTGTCACTGATATTGGGTCACTATCAAATTGGGAAAAAGGGTTTAATGGTTCTCAGATACGTGGGGTTGTTTGAGATTGTCAGGAGATCAGACTTCTGGTGTACTAATTGGATTTTCCATAGAGGTAGAGTGGAATTCATTATGTATTTCATGTTACATTGTTTTTAAAATATCACCCAAACCCATATCATATGATTAATGTTTTTGATTTAGATCGTGAGGTAGATTCATCCACTAAGGAAAATCTATATTATACACTGGATCATAGTGAAATGTCTTCGTGAGGTAATAGTATGCCCTTTTTTGAGTGATATGGAATCATGATAACATTCAAGGGGAGACATGGGAGTGGGATATGGATAATAAGGGCTAGTGGACCCATCCCTTTACCATGAATTCTTAGTGATACATGGGAGGGTCACTGAGGAAGATCCATTAGAAGGTGGGGATATTACATGATCCTAGACATCTAATCAGGTATGATAAATTTAAAATTTTGGATTAAATCAATTTAATCGGTTAATGAAATGTTTCATGTAAATTTCAGTCGACTCAGTGGTGTTCGGATAGTGTGAGACATAGAGGGATGAAAAAACGGACCCATCCTGTGTTGGTTGAATGGTTCATACACAATTAGTATTATCTATTCTCCATAAATATGCTTTCTCGTAGGAAATTGTGTATTGTATCAGAACCAAGGTTGTTCTTTATTGGAAATGGTGTATGGTTTGTGTTTTTTTCAATCCTCATAGGATTGATATATGAATTTTCAAGTAATAAGGTCCTATGATTGTAGATAAATGTACCGGAATCGTAGACCACGAACCTTGTTCTAGAAATAGTTTGTGGATCAAAAATTTTGTTATGTGGAATGGTGAACGGAAATCCAATAAAAAAACTGGTATGTGAACCACAAATGATTAATGTTTCATGAAGTGAAACAGGTTCGCGGTAAAGACTTTCGGTTCGTGAGAAGCCTCGCTGTATGCGGAAGGCATGATAGTTCTTTGGATGATAAGTCTTTTTTAAAAAAAAACTGAGGTATTATTTTGAGAAACCACAAAGGGTTCCATTTGCAGAAACGAGGTAGTGATTTGTTCCACCACATAAGGAGAATGGGGGTACATGTAATTCATAAGGAAAATATTCTAGGGGAGATGTGTTGTACCTGGTGAAGGTGATACTATAATGAAGATTTTGTAAATATTTGTTTAGAATATTATAAATATCTATATTCCAATATAAGGAACACCAATAAATTCATTAGAGTTTTTCTCTGAGATAAAATATCCGAGAGGAATTCAGAATTATCAGGAATAGTTCGTAGAAAGACAAGCACACAATAACAATAATTAAAATTATGAATTGAATTATTTAAATTCCAAAACAGTTTATGATAGATTGTACATGGAAGAATAAGGCTACTTCATAGAAGAAGAAGGCTACTTCATAGAAGAAGTAGTAACCTTAAGGATGTGGAATGCGTAAGAGATTTTGTATGTAGAGGAAGAATTTTCTCTATGATGCTCAGGAAGTATGAAAATAAAGTGACATGGTACGTAGAGAAAGGTAGTTTATGAATGTGTTTTGGGAATGAGGTACGTGATCATTGTTTGTAGTGGCGGTACACAGAGGTGGTACATAGAGAAATCCAATACAGAGTGGAAGAAGGCCAGTCTGTGGAGGACAAGTTCATGTACAAACAATTCATGAAAGAAAATACAATATCTGAATAGGGATAAATGACTTCATTAGAGTATCTATCTACATTCATTGATTCATGATTTAATGATGACCAATTGAAGAGATGTACTTTAAATTTAACGTAGTTTATATTATTCCACATTTAGTGATAAAGGGAGAGTCAACAGAATTGATTTGAGGGACGTAGTATGCTATCCCTAAAATCATGTAAAGTAAGTATGTATGTAACAAAGTATCTATTCTAAATAATTATAACCAACAACTAGTGATTATTAGTGGAGTTTGGTATGACCATAAACTTCTAATTGTATGATCCTTGGATTTATCCCATAGTGGTGAACCATGTAAAATTGTTGTGTCATCACTTTTCATGTTATTGTTTTTTTTTCAATTTCTCATCAGATATGATTAATAGTTTCCCACCAACATTGGAACATTCTCCATCAGTTTAAAAGAAAATTTTGACAGCATGATTCACCCCTCCCATCATTTGGTATTCTTGGGCCCTTCATGTCGTATCATAGTGTAAAGTTTATTGATGTTAAATCTTCATTTCATTTCTATAATGGAGAATATAGTAAATGTCTGGGGAATACCCATATTTGATATAATCAACATTCAGATCTAGAATAATATGATGAGATCACATCTAATATCACTTTTAATGGAAATATTATTTAACACTACATAATTAATATATGTCACTAATTCAATTGTGATGTCCCTGATTGATACAGATAGAAAATTACATGATGTAGACACCAAAGCTTGAATTCCCTAACTACATTTCTTTATGATTATATATATCTAATGGGGATGAGTTTTATTTCTTCAAATTTTATGTGGATAAATTGGAGAGTATTTATGAAGTTAATAGAAAATTGAATGAGGTGAAACTTTAATTGGTTCACAATAGGTTTGATGATATGGAGATATGTCCTGATGAAAATGTAGACACTTTTTTGAATAAAATTACTATTTTTTTAGATAAATGTAAGGAATTAGTGATGAAATCATAGTCATTATTATTTTCATGAAAATCTTGAGATGAAATCCACCACTTTACAATTATATGGTGTCATCCCTGGATGAAAGGGATCATTCTAAAATATCTTTTGAAGATCTACTGATTAGCCTGGTGGCATGTGAGATTACAGTCAAACTAGAAGATACAATGAATCGAGTATTCAAGGATATGGCATTCAAAACCATGATAAAACATGAAATTTTAGGAAATATTATTGATAATTATAATGATGATATGAAAATTATTTCTCTCATTTTTGAGAAGTTATGGAAGGGAAAAGAAAGAATTGATGGTATTTTTTCGTTGTCTTGATTTCATTGGAGAAGAGTTGGCCACATTGCCTCTTGGTGAAGAAGAATGTTTGATGATAAATAAAGTTAATATGAAGACCTAAATATGCCTCAGAAAATGTTTTCGAAAAATGAAGAATTCAATTCTGTTAAGAAATTATAGATAAATTATTATTATTTTGATAGTGAAGATGTTGATGTCATGTTCTTTGAGGAATATGACCTGAAATTTAAATCTAGAACCCATGCCTCAATCATGGATACCATTGAAAAGTCCAAACCATATGGGGTTAAATATGGATATAATTAATTGACTATTGATGTTGATCTCAAGTTTATACTTAAGGATTATTTTGGTTAGCATCATAATCAATGCATGGGATTAAAAAATTGTAATGAAATTGAGGAAGAGTCATTATAATATGTTGATATACTTGCAGCAGAAATAGATCGACTTGAGGAACTAGTAAAGGAACATTTAACAACCAATGAATGGCTAGAAAGATATTGTTGAACTAATGCTCAAAATTAAAGAATACTCAATTTCCATTAATGAACATACCTTGATATTGGAGGAGAAGTCCATAAATTTTGAGGGACTTGAAGAAGAAGTAGTTACTCTTAGGAGTAAACGTGAAAGTGAATCATGTCCAAAAGTAACAAAGTAGAAAATACAATATTAAAAATTCATAGTTATTGTACAGTTAGAGAGCTAAGCATGGATATAATAGAGTTGAAATGTCTCTAAATGATCAAATACACTCATGAATGGGAAACAACAGAATTTTTGTGATGCTGAATGTAAAACATGACAAAATAATTTCAAGCTAAAAGTTGAACATATCATAAAGACACATGAATTCATAAAAAATGAATTCCTCGAATCAGATTGAAAAGAGGACTTAAAATTTCTCTCAAGTTATATAAGATTATATATATTAAATCAATCCTTATGTTTAAATTGACATGTTGATGAATATAAGTTAAATTACATTTCTATTTCGGAATTTTCAATTCTATGGCTATTTCCCATAACATGTCATACTATTAATAGACTAGGAACCATTTGAATAGTTAGGAGATAAGAAGTCAACAATATTTAATGAATTTATATGCATATTATTATATAAGAAACAATTTTAATGGGTATTGTTTTTTTTCTAACATTTTTTGTAACTATGTTTATTGCAGGTAGAGTAATGGTATGAACATTTCACATAAAACCCAGAGACATGTCAATACTCTCCAAAAAGATGGTGATTTTTTACAAACATTTTTTCTCCACTAGAAGAAGAATATGAGTATGATGATCCTCCTTAAATGGAAGATATATTTGAATGGACGTCTTTAACCATCACTTAATGTTATATATCATAGAAGGAGAAGATGGAAAATGAAAAATCCAACATTTTAAATGTTTCTATCAAAGCTACCATGAATATATGTATGAAGATTATATATAGTTTATTCACATACCATATGACCAGAAATGCAGATCTATTAACAAATGTCAAGAAAAAGGTTGGTCGAATAGCAAGAATCAGTATTGTTGGTTCTTTAAAGATCAAATGTTGTGGATGAACTGAATTGGATAATGGTGAGATGAAGAAGAATGATGTTAGTTATATCAATGGTTTTTATTGAAATCTCATATGTGAAATAAAAATATATGAATTTGGAATTATAGTAACATTAAATCAAAATAGTTTTTCTAAAACAGAAGAACGTGGAATTATCTCATGAAGGGATTCTAATCAATAGGGATGTTATATATGGATGATATTAAAAGTAATATTTGTTACCTAAGGTTTGATGAAGATACCAATATGTATCACCAGAGGTTGGGACATATCAATCAAAATGATATGAAAAAGATATATAAACTCAATATTGTTGTGGATATACCAAATATAATGTGGGGACAGGATAAGACTTTTAATTCTTGAATTTGAGAAATTTAGTGGGTAATTCATATAATACATAGAATAAATGATAATCAAATCTTCATGATCCCATTCATACTAATGTATGTGTTTCAATAAATATTGGTGAAACTTATGGATAAAGGTACATAATTCGTTTCATTACTGATTATATTATAAGGAATTTTTTGATAGTTATACACGTTAAATGAAAATTTATTTATTTGGAAAAAAATTATCGAGCGATTACTGAAAATGATACTGGAAAAATAATAAATGTGTTGTTGTCTAATAATGGTGGATAATATACATCCATTGATTTTGAAAATAACATGGATAAACATGGAATACAACATTAGGTGGCTTCTATAATAACCCCAAGGAAAAATGGATTTGTTGGGAACTGGAATAGGGAGATGAATATTATGTATAGAACTGTACTGATTGAGATTCACATCTCGAGCCATTACAAGAATGTGTTTTTCAACTATACATTATTTTCAAAACTAAATAAGGATTAATATGGGGGGAACTAAGAAACATTATGAGTTATTATATGGAATGAATCCATCATTTATGTATTTTTTTAAGTAAATTATTTATATGGAATAAAGAAGGAAATAAAAGGAGGATTAGTGATCTTGCAGATGATGAAATATTCCTTAGATATTCAATAAATAGAGAATCCAAAAAATTTTGTAATAAACATCTAGGAAAAATTGTAGAAAGCAATTATGTGAAGGTAAGTGAATATAAAGTCACAAATGGATCAAGGATATCATCAGCTAATGTGATAGAAGATGTGGATGAATTTGGAAATGCATAATATCCATATACAGATGTAGAATAAGGCGTGAAAAACATAATAGAGTCACATAAATATGTTGAAAATGGTGAAGAGTCAAAATTGGAAACCATGGGTAATGAATGTTCTTATGAACCTCACAAGATAAATCGAAGAGCAGAAATGGATCGATCCAACATAATTGGTGATTGGACAACTCAAACACAGAGAATGTGAATGAGGAATAATGAACAATCTTCATTCCACTAAATTGTGGAACCAAACTCATTTGATGATGATTCAATAGATGAATCAAGGGTAATGTCCACGAATTAATACATGGATCTGATTTATAAAACCTGTCATGGTATCTAGTTAAGAGTCCTGAAACCCACAATGTGATTGGTATGAAGAGGATTTTCACAAATATATTTAACAAGCATGGAAATGTGATCATAAATATAGAACAAATGACATGTAATGGATATTCAACGACATAAGGTGTTGATGTTGAAGAAATATTTTTTGTGTGTCTATACTGGAGTCTATCTGACTGTTTCATTCCATGGAAATTCAAAGAGGATAGAATTTGTATGAAATGGATGTCAATACATCTTTATGAAATTATGTTCTTAATGCAGAGGCCTATTGTAGACAACCTGTAGTTTTTCATCTTGGTAATAATTAATTGACGGTTTTTAGATTAATGAAGGAAATATATGGTCTGAAATAGAAACCATGTTCATGGTACTCTCTGTTGGATTATTATACGAAGAATAATGAATTTAAAAGAGGAGGAGTAGATCACAATAATTATGTGAATAATTATAATAAAGACCAGTTCATTGATTTGTTTTACCTTGATGATATTATATTTGGAAGAAGAAGAAAGGGATCCATGGATAAATTTTCTAGTCCTATGAAATTAAAATTTGAAATTCCTATTATTGGAGAAATCACAGACTTCTTTAGGATGAAATTGATTCAGAAGAAATATTACACTATAATTTTTTTAGGATAAGTATACAAGAGTGTTTCTAAATTAATTCAACATGCTTGAATCCAAATGATTTTCAACATCGATTATGGATAGAACTAATCATGAAAGGCATTAGGATGGGACATCTATAGATCCCACACTATATAAGAGAATCATTGGAATCTTATTGTACTTGACTACGACACAACTAAATATTTTTTTATACCATTATTGTTTCCCACATTCAAAGTTATTTTAATGACGAACGTATGAATTAAGTGAAAAAACCATGAGGTACATTCAAGTAACTAATAATTACGTCATATACATTGTTTCAAAAAGATATAATGAACTATCATAATTTTATGATGCTGAATGGGATGGAGATGTAGTTGATAGAATGTCAAAAACTGGTGGAGCATTATTTATGGGAAGGAAATCTACGGGTTACTGGAGTAAGAAATAGAAAATACATCACTTATTACGATTATAGCATAATATATCTCTATTACAATGGATTTCACTCATATAATATGGATAAAGAATCAACTAAATGATATTAGTTTTTAGTTGAAACAACCATTGGTGATTCACTGTGATAAAAAGAGTGAAATTGATCTTACAACACATATTTTTCAGAATTATCAGACAAAACAAATTGAAATAAAATATCACTTCATCCAGGAAAAATTCAAATAAGGCATGATTAAAATGGATCATGTTGGAACTGATGTTAAAGTGGCCGACATAATGTCTAATCCATTTCCTAAACATGTGTTTGAGAAGAATCTGTAGATCCTCTGTGTTCAACCCACTCCTAGTGCATGAGGAGGTTTCGAACGTCCCCTCTAACTAATTGAATTAACTTTTTAAATCTGTCTTTGAATGTGTTGGAAGTTTATGGTTGAGATAGGATCAATGGGGGTGTTCTTTGAGATCAACATATCAAAATGTTGTTCTTTAGGTTTATATCCAATGGGGTAGAATGAATAAATTTAATGAGATGTATGTGTTAGAATAAATAATAAGAAGTGAGAAAAACATTCCGTGGTATGTGAAAACATCAGATATTACTAGGACATCCTTAAGTGATTACAATAAATGAATATCCAATTCCGTTTTACCTCCCTCTTTTTTTCAACACTAAGCATCACTCATGTAGACATGGAGTGTTGGTTGTGTTTTTTGTTTCTTATCAGGTTTTGATTACGGCTGGAGCTTCACTGAATCTATCTATAGATTTACAACAAACCCCAAAGGAGATATTATTGGAACCAAAAATATACATTTCTAGAAATGAATTAGGATTTGTGTTCTCTTCAATCCTCATGGCGTTGATACAAGGATTTTCTAGGAATGTGGACTTATGGTTGATGTTGAATGTAGTATTAACGGTTGTACAATTTGCTACTATTTTTCACATTTTTGGGCCCTCAGAATTGGTTGTTTGTTTGTTTGGAAAAGGAAGAGTTTTTTCAAAAGAATCATGGACCTGAAACCATGTTCTAGGAACAGTTTTATGATCTCAAATTTTGGTTCATAGAATGGGGAATTGGGAACCACAATGAAAAAATGCTATACAGACTGTGTATGAGGAATGGTTCATAGATCAAAGAATGATTGTGGTAAATACATATGGTTCATTTGAAGGATAATTTGATGTCGAATGCGTGAGGGATCATAGGATGTCATTCCATTCATGTAATCAGGGTGGATATTTGAGAAAATGTTAAGGGTTTTATTTTTGGATATGAGGTGGTGATTTGTGATGCCACTTAGGGAGATTGGGGGTACATGAACTATGTTAGGAAAATGGTTTGCGGTAGATGTGTGGTGTAAGGTGAAAGAGGTTCCACGATAATGATATGGTAGATCTTGGTTTAGCAGATTATCCAAATATATTTTCATATATATGTAGTAGTAGTACCTTCATTATAGTGCACCTATGGGATACAATATTTTATTTGAATTTGGTGAAATCATGAATATTTCATGGAAATACAGCCCAATAATATCATTAAATTTAAATATGAAAGGAATTCAGTTAATTCAAGAATAGTAAAAAGAAGACAGTATGTGGAAGATGAATGATAGTTCATTGAAGAAGTAGTATTCTAAAATAAATAGTATTCATATGAGAGTATATAGGTGGATGATGAACATAGTCATTATAATTGTTTCACTATGTGGAGAAAGTGAAACGGTATGTGGGGCAAGGATGTTCATGAACGTGGTTTGCAAAGGACGTACGTAGTTATGGTGTGCAGATGTAGTATGTAGATGTGGTATGCACGGAACTCCAATACATACACAAAGAATGAAATTTCATATAGGACTAGTTAATGAACGATCAATATGTGGAAGATAATATTAAATTTGAAGGGAAAGATGGGTCTTCAACAGGGAATCTATCTACAGTTAAAAATGCATGATTTAATTCCAACTCGTTGAAGTAACCTTCTTGTCGATAAACTGAGTACGTAATCTTCCCAAAGTAGTGAAAAAGGGAGAGTCAACAAAAGTTATATGAGGGACCCATTATTCTGTCCCTAAAATATTGTTTTTCACCTTGCAAAGAGTGACTATGATAAACTTATATAATCCACAACTAGTGAAGATTAGTAGACTTTTGTATGACAGATAACCGATTAGAGAATGATCCATTGATGTATCCCTTAGTGGTGAACCATATAAAACTATTATTTAATCATATGGAATGGTATTGTTTGTTTTTCATAACATTCTCATCAGATAGGTTTAATAGGTTCCTACAAATGTGAGAAAATGTTCCATCTATTTAAAATAAAAAATTGACACCCAGATTCACCCCTCCCCTCTTATGTTGTTACATGATCCTTCATATTGTTGGTGAAACCATGAAATGGGTATGCTAAAACCATATTTCCTTTGATATAGCCACCCCATATGGTTATAAAATAGTTTTTGAGACTGTATGAGATTCCAAAGTGGTCTTCTGACCTATCCCCCACTTGGATAGAGGGTGACACAAGGTTGGTGCATGGTTTGTCCAACCGGGCAGCCAAACTGTTCACCTCATTAAACAAATAGGAATTTCCAATTATCCCCTTTCACTATTTAGGAGTCCTTACCTGATTTTTTCCCCATTCCTCCTACAATAGACAAGGGTGAAGAACTCTACCTCCCAAAATTATAAAATATCAATATCCCTCATTTAAAAACACTTTTTAATTTCATTTGATGTTGATCAAAGCTTTAGGAGTGTCTAACACTCCACCATTATCCTCTTTATTGATTTGGGTTTGTGTAGTTTTTCTTATACATCCAAATCCCTAAAACCATATTTTCTTATAGATTATACGATTACGGTCTATTGGTATTCTGATTTCGAGTCAAAGGCTATGATTTAATGAGTGTATTCCAATGGAATTGAGATAGGTGGTCTATATGGTATATCTCAAAGTGATAATGTTTTATGTATGTGTATGTGGTTGTTGATTTGTTTCATTATAATTTCCATTTGGTTTCCTTAGTATGATATGATGAATTGGTTAGCAAAAAGATGAATTGAACCTCTCATGAATCTCGAGGGATGAACTTAGGTTGATTATACTATGATATGGGAAACTTATGTGGTGTTACACACCATTTAACAAGGAATTGTTTCATTAAATAAGGAATTTAAGGGTTAATAAAAATGGTCCAATGGTAATTATATATTGATGTAAATATTGGTTCTGAAATAGACCTAATAATAATTTTTGTTTAGTTGTCAACTTGAAAAAAGGTGAAATTTGTTCTAATGAGAATGAGTAAAAGGAGTTATTATTTTTAAATGGGAATTTTTTAAATTATTCCTAAGGTGTGTGAGAATGAATTCGTGGTACGTGTGGGTTATCAGACACGAGCCTTTAGGCACATAAGTAGGGTTAAATTGAGTCTTTATGCCCCACCCTAATATTTCATGGGTCAGTGAGGTAAAATGACACTCTATGACCCTAAAAAATTCATGTGATATGATTACATAGAACGAGGATCCAAGGAAATATGTTATATATTATTTTGATTAATGGTTTCCCCAGTGATATAAGGGACATATTCCCCCATGAATTGTTTAGTTGACCCACATATTTTGTTGTGTATATGATGACCATATATAAAACTAAAAAAATGGTAAATGGTTGTTAATTTCGATACTTTAAAATGATTAAAAGTGTCTATTTATTATTTACCCTAGTGTTTATTGGACTTCTACATATACTATTTGTTTATACTGGATATTTTTAAAAACTGTTGGTGGTGGCCTAATTGTTTGTACTCACACCCAGCTTAGCCACCCATTGGGTAAAAGAGAAGACTACATGGTTTTAGGTCACAATTATTGTAAAGGACCTATTCAAGATGGTTTATTTTGGATTAGGATACCAATATACAAGGGAAATATTGATGGTTTCATGTCCGATTTTTTGGGATTTTCAATGTTGTATTTATTTTCAATTTTTCATCTACACTCGTCACGTTATGACATAACATGGAATATTTAAAGTTGGTTGTTTCTATGTATCATGATTGATAATTTTTTTAGAGATTAATGTTTAATATTATTATTGTTTCCTTATTTATTATTTTATATTCTATTGATTACTCTAGTAAATAGATTATAGTCACCCCACTTGTTTACTAGACCCTCTTTTCTATTTGGTTACCTCTAGAATATGGGGAGGCATTCCTAAGGTCATGTAGAAAATAGGCTTATGGAATATGTTAGTTTTTTATATTATGGGGCATAATAATTATTATATTTAATCATTAAAGACCCTTTTATAATTACCCATTTATTGTGGTTATGGAAAACTAATTATTTCACTTATTGGAGGTTGTATTCCACATATACACACAAATCACATTCACATTTTTAAAGGGAGGGGAAAGGGTAAATAATGGTTATGAAATTTACCATATTAAAATTCAACACATTAATAATATTTATTTCATTATATTATAGTTTGAAAAAAATATTTTGAGGAAAAAGATAGAGAATGAAAACATTAACAAGTGATTAGTACTAACAATGTCAGTTTGAACCTCCTCACGAAGTTCCTATTGTAATTAGTGTATTTAGGTATTTTACATGTATAAAATAGAATCATAAATTTGTATATGTGCCTATGGGAAGTATAAAAATTTGTTATTGTTCAATGGGAAATTGAATTTTAGAGTATCCTTGGAGTGGTGTTAAGATGAAACCTTCCAAAGTGGAGGGGATGGTGGATTAATATATTGGAAATTATAGATAAGAAAAACTATTGAGACAATCCCCCTGTCATTCACTCATTTTAAAACATGATTTAATCATATTTATGTCTCTTTTAAACATATTTATAACATTTTATTCTTAACTTAACTTTTATGTGGTATCATTTTTTTTAAATATAATAACAAACAATCATTTATAAAATTTATATATACCATTTTTAGATAACACAACTTGTATAAATATAAATATAAATAAAATTTAATTATTTAAAACAAAAAATTAATATAAATATTAAATTTAAATAATTATATTTATTGTGAAACATAGAACCCTAGGATAGATTAAACATTGATAGGGGAGGGGTAAATAAGTGGTTTCTTTTGATGAAATATTTTTTATTTCAATTCAACCTCTTTGACATGTTATGTTTCTTGATTCACTGAATATTTTCTCTCAAAATTACTTCATGTGTAGTAGTAATAATAGAGATAGTAGAACAACCTATTAAAAATGTCCAACATAATTTCTTACTTGTTTCCATTTTTTTTATTCCCCCCAAAATTGATTTTCCATTGTAATCCACTTTCAAATAGGTGATTGCAATGGATTTATGGTCCCACTAAAATAATTCTACTCTACCTCCAACTATGTGACTTTCATTCTTCTGGATCTATCAAAAATTCTTCTTACACTAACTCAGTGCACGATTCTTTGTTTTCTCACAGCTCTTACTCAAAGACTGCCCCTAGTCTCAGCACCAACTGAAAGGATTCACATCATATAAAAGGATTTATCCACTATAAGATGATTTTTTGATCTTCCCACACAATTTTTATATTCTAAATTTCATGAGTACTGATTCACATACCATAAACAGCCACTGGTTGGGTTTATTGTTCTTTCTAAATTGATCTGATCACATGTGATTAATCAGTTGCAATAAATGACCAAGCTATGATTCATTCTAACTGATGTCTCAGACTCACTTGATGTGTCAAAGAGCTAAATATAATGTTCTTCAATATTCTATAATGTATTGTACATGAATAATTTCAATCATATTCCTTCTGGTTTCATATACACTTCAGGCATGGATTTCACCAAATCTGACAATCTTGTTTCAGTTGTATCGTGTTATAAACTATAGATCATATATGGAATGATATTATTTATTTTTTATATGAATTATTTTATCATTTTTTATTTATCTCAAATTATTTTACATCTTCATGTGTTAGATAATGGAATTCATTTCTCAACCTTATATGTATGAAATTCCATGCATTCTATTCAACCATATTACTTTCGTTATTTACACATATCCCAACATCAAAAGAACATCATTAATGATCTTATTTAGAATCTTTCACACATTACAATTTCATTTATTTCATACATTGTCTCTTACACATATACATATCATTACACAAGTACTTATAAACTTCTTCATACTTGTCACCATCTAGTGTATCTTATGCAATTTATCGACTAACTTTTCACCAGTATACAAAGGTGTGGGTTCTATGTGCTTCTCCCAATTCATGATATAGATGTGAATAGTATTTCATTATATTAAGTGGATTCTAAAAATAGGGTTCTTCATGATGAGACATCATGAGTGTTCAACGCTTATCGATGGCCCGTTAGATCTTCTCCTCTATTACGCGTAAGTATATCATGAGGGGATATTATTCGAGAAAAAATTGTTATTTTTTTTGTTGTTTCATGGTGATATGTTTCTATTAAAATTATATCCCATCAAAAATATATAGAAACACATCTTAGCCTCAAGATCTCGCTTTTTATAGATGATGGGAATTGCCTCAGTTTCACTACCCATGTCATGCTAAGGACTTGCTCAAATATGGCAGAAGATTGATCATGGTGGTTCAGATTGAGTAACTATATGTAATAAATCATCAAAAATACAAAGGAAATATATTATCTCCCTGTAGAGATTAGGTGACTCAAATCACCAACCTTGTGAAGACCATGTTTTTTGTACCATTTTAATAGAAGAAGAGTAGTATCCCACTCCTCATCTATACCTCATATCTTCTTTGTAATTTCTTCCCTTAAGTTTATCAATTAACATGTGAGAACTATATTTTTTTCTAGAACTAGGGCTGGATTTCAGACTCACTTCACTGTAGGCCATCCTAGTTCGCTCCACACTATGTGGTCCTTATGCAATCCAATGGGCTTCTGGCCCAATAAATGAATTCCTTCAGCGAGCGCTATATATGCACAAAGAATGTGATTGTGTGTGTCTATGTTACCACATCTTTCTCATTCAAGGCTATATATGGTTGGCCTTCTAATGAGGGTAAACATTGGGTCACCATATGTGTGGTACATGGCAAGAATTAGTGGCTACCTTAGTTAGCACTAATTATTAATACGACTCCCATAATAAATACATCAAAAAATGATATTTATAAAATTAAATAAAAATACATATCATTTATAATTATAATAAAAATTTCTTCAATTATTAGATATATTCATCATTAAAATTACATGCATGTTTTTTCATGGACACATTTTTACACATCATTAATTTTTATTCACGTCATGCCAAATGAATTCATATTTCATGGACATCTTTAAAATTTTAGGAATTATTTTAAACAATGTGTACTCCATAACACATGTATGAGATATTTTCAGTCAACAAAAAAATCATTGTATTTTGATTATAGAGAAGATTCCATGATTGAAATCCAATGTCATAATATTAATTCATAACAATTTTTCATACATCAACAATTTATCCAAACTCATCAAACACATATTTCCACATCATTGAAAAAATGAATCAATTTTTCCCAATATTATCCCCCTTTATATTTTATTATCAATATCATTTTCACATAATATAAATTCATAATTTATGCTCTCAACTATTCTTCAACTCATTAGAAATAAAATGCCAGGAAAAGTGGGGATTTTACCAAAATCATGTCCTCATAAGTTTGAATATTATTTATTGAATATCTTTGATATAGGTATGATATCAAATTGTTCTCTTAAAAATGATCCTTTAGTGAATAAAATCAAAATATTATTGGGATAACCCACTGTTGAAAACAAGATAGATAGGAAAATGGTTTTAAATTAAATCCATAAAAAACTATTCATGTGAAATCATACTCAAAATGTCTCAATTATTATCCAATTACTTATAAATAATCAGATTTATCAATGACATTTCTAAATCCTACACATACTTCAACTAACCCGTTATAATGATCTTGCGATAAATATAAAACTCCGCCTTTTTCTTCAACCAAGTACTCCCCCCTAAATTAATGAGATAATACAATTAAGAATAAGGGATGAATGTGTGATTGGCATACCATGACCTTAAATATTGAATCTATCTCAAGGTTTTCAAATTCATTATCAAGGTTACTCCCCCGTTAAGGATTCGCAATTTTCTACCTTCTCATTGAAGTTAATAGACTACATGAAGTATAATATCATTATATTTTCTATATGTGATATCCTAAAACATATATTTCAAATATCTTCATTAGTGGCTTAAAAACACATAAAATAATAGGTAATAAAAAGGGATCTATTGGTTTCCTAGAAACAACATTTATAGTGGGAGCTTCCACTCAACCTGTTTTATTAATTTTTACGAATCTCAAAATAGAAATATTTATTTGGACTTTTTTTCTTTAATATCATCTATTTGGCTATTTTCTCTCCTCTCATGAACTTCTTCATTGTGGGAAATAATTCATTCCAACTCATTCCTATGAGTCATCATGTTTTAAAATGTAGATAACTAATCATCATATTTCCCTTCAATTAATAAGAACAATTACTTTCCATTAACATTAACACATTCCTTATCCTCCTCTAATTTGTTATCCAGTTTCAACTGATTTGGAAAAACAACTAGGCATTTTTTCTTAAAATTCTCATTCTCCTCAAAATAATTACATGTATTTTAATTGGTTTTATTTTTGATCCTCTACCTTTTCACTCTATAAGGAACATATACTTCAAACATTTTCGGGCATACCTTATCCATTCAACCATCCTAACTGCATTTAACACAAATATCATCTAGAGATTGAATATTGTTTTGCGTAGGTAGTTAGGCTACATATCAGTCACTTGTTATATTATTTAAGATTTTGATATCTAATTATCATTCAAATACACCCTTTATTATTTATTAATTTCTATAAAATACATGATGAACTAATAAGAATATGATTTGTGACCACGATTACCACAAAACCAAAAAATTCCATCAATAATTATTCTCCCATATTGATTCCATATTATTCAAAATATTTATTGTTTTTTCCCTATTGAAAAACAAGGATCCTTTTTCTTTGGATGTTGTAGACTTCTTGGGAAAAAATTATATTCTACAGATGAGGAATATTTCCTCTTATTATTATTAGTCTGTATAAATTTAATTTTACATGTACAATATCCTTCAATATAAAAAAGTATACTTTTACATTTCTTCTATCGAATTTGATATTTTTCACCCTTGACCATAATAGATTTATTTAAATTCTATTTGTCCTTATTCAACATATATTGAACTATGAAACATATAGATTGTTTCTAAATAATTTTTTTATCTAAAATAAAAATTCTCTTCAAGATCACAAATCATATTATATTTTTCCAAAAAAAATAATTTGACCATCTTGATCTCGCTTACATAAGAAAATTATTTCTTGAATATCTCCACCTATTATTCATCAATAGGAACTATTTTCTCCATGTTCATTTAATCAGTTAAATTCGAGTTTTATTTATGTATATTATTCAATTTCTTATTGAAATATTTATATTATCCTATTAAAATTATAATTATCTATTTACCTTCCATTAAAGTTATGTTCTTTTTTATTCAACATTATTACTACTTGATGAATTAGTTCTTTTCAATCAAAGCGAAAAGAAAAAAACTTCTCTATTTGAAGAATAATTTGATGAAGAATCATTCTTCTGCTTACTCATAAGATATACCTTCTTTCTTCAAGAATATTTATTCTAATTCTTCTTATCTAATTGGTTTTTATTTAATATTTCATTATATTATTTGGATACTTTTTATGATTCTTAAATCATCTTCTTTGGAAACTTATTGTAAAAGTTACGAGTCCCCCATTGTAAAAGAACATTGGTGGTTGTTTACTCTAGTTATTCAACATTGACTTCCTCAACCCATTTTAGATACTTTATATAATATGATTTAATTCATCACCATCGACATCACATTCTTAATATTAAAATTCAAGAGGCTCTTCTTCGTTCATTTTCATATTTATTACTACATCCATGTCCATTTAAATATTTTCTTTCTTCATGAAATATAGAATTTTTTTCATCTTATTAAGTATGGTAATATTGTGTGTACCATTATGAGATATTTCATCTCCTCCTTCATGGGATAAAACTTTTGAATCAAAACAATATGGAAAATTTCACCTCAATTTATTGATAATGATGGAATCATCCAGTTTCTCCTCAAATCTGAGTATATCACTCATTATCTCATTTACCATAGTAAAATATTCATAAGAAATATCTTATTCATCCATATTTATATATTCATATAATCTCATCCAAACATGAATTTTTACATCAATAACATTAACATTACCTTTATAGCTACATCTCAATTTTCCCCATATCCTCTTTGAAGTCATAAGACCCATTAACTGTATATAGCCCATTAATGATAGAGACATTTAGATGGAATTTTGAACCTTTCCATATAACACCATATTTCATTTATCACCTTGTGTCATATCATTATCACCAAATATAGGTGGAAACACCATTGTTGAAACATTATTCATTTCAATGAAATATGACATGAGGTAGGTTAAAATACTATTCCAAAAACTATTGTAATTCATTACAACAATGGAAGGAATTAATTGGTTGTTTTTGGAATTATGATTATCCATATTTCATACTACTTATTGGATCTTGAGACAGAACCTATAAAATGATACCACTTATAGTGCCCTAGACCGGATTGACCATTGATAACGGAGGGTAGAATCAAAGGATTCTTCTGACTAATTCCTTTTATTTTCCATTAAACAACATGAAAATATTAAGGTTCTAATTCCACTTAATATTTTCTCACAGACTCATCTCATGTATCTTAATGAAAACAAATTGATAAAAAGAAATATTTATTGGGTTCAGCATAAATACCTTTTACCTTCCATATTCTTTGTCCCCCCAAACACGGATTATCTGTATAATTCGTTGTCAAACAAGTTATTAAAATGGATTTCCTCTCAAATTGAAATACATATAATCTAGGTAAATCCAATAGATTCAATTTATTTGGGATCTAACCAATAGATTCCGTTCACTATCTCTAACTAAGAGACTCTATTTTCTCCTAGATCCTACAAGAATACTTCAGCTTTTGCTACCACCAACCGTGGGGATCCACCTATGATAAATGGATTGACCAACTACAGGATGATTCAATGATCTTCCTCCATGGTAATTTAGGATCTGACTTGATTGTGTACTGATTTAAGCACCTTTAATAATGATTTTTCAGGTCTATTGGACTTTCTCAATTGATTTGATCACATGTAACTGATCAATTTCCACAATTGCAACTAATTCGTGAGCTATGATTCCTTCATGCTAAAGTCCCATCCTCACTTCAGGTGTGTATGTGGTGAAAAAAAATAATCAATATACTATGAAAATACAGAACTTGTATAATCTCAATTATCTACCTTATCAATTCATGTACACTTCATATATAGATTCTGTGGTATCTGAAATTCTTGTTTTTGGTATCTCAATTTATAATGAATAATTCCTAAATTTAATATTTTTTAAATTTCAGTGTTCTTTACTTAATCTTTTTTTTTGTTTTTCTCAAAATAATTCATGTGTTCATGTGCTATATAATAAAATAAATTTTTTAATCTCATATGTAAGCAACTAAATGCATTCATTCCAAGATTATTCCATTCTTTGTGCACATATGTTCCACTTACAAAACAACTTCATGCAATTGTTTTATAAAAATCCTTCATGCCTAACAATTTCATATAATATATTCACTATATCTTCCTCCCCCATGTATCAATGAACACACCCCTATAAACTTCTTTATAAAATAACCTATATGGTTTATCTTATTGGATAGCTTAAATCTATTCACACAAATATATGTACGTTTAGGTTGTCAGTGCCTCACACAAAACATGATATATATGCATAGAGTATCTCATTATCATGTGTGGCTTCTCATAATAGGGGTTTTCATAAATCATCTTCCAAAGTGGTAAACAATTATGGATTCCCCCCAAGGTTTTATCTTTTCCATGATGTGATAATATCATGAGTAGGATTATGCTTCAACAAATTATTATTTTTTGGTTCTCTATTTTTCCAGAAATACGACTCTCTAAAATATATAGCCACACATCTTGGACTCAGGAGATCTATTTTTATTGATGATGAGCACCACCTCATATTTTCTATTCATTTAAAATCTAGGACTAATTCAAACATGGTTGTAGATAAATCTTGGTGGTTCTTCTAGAGTTATAACATACTATAAATCCTCAAAAATTCTCTGGAACAAGGAAATCACTGAACTTTGATCAGACGACTCGGATCGGCCACATTGTTTGGACCATGATTTTACCATTATTTTATCAAAGTAGGAAGTGTATATAATTCCTTATATATCCAATAACACATCTTTCTTCTTGATCCCCATCAGTTTGTCAATCACGACTTGAGTACTGTACTTTCGATTCAACACTAGGGTTAGTTTTCACATTCACTACAATACACACCCACAGGTGTCATTCCACACTTCATGGTCAAGGGGTACTCTTTATAGATTCTAGAACAATCTATGTTAGCCTTATTTGGGTGCTATACGTAGGCATATGAATGGCTATTCACCAACCTCTTCCTCTTCTATAACGTCTTGTGATTGGCCTTCCCAAGAGGGTATACTTCTTCGATCCCCTAGTGTGTGGTTGATGGATAGCCATGGTGGATTCCTTGGTTGAACCTAATTTTTTATATGAGGACCATAAAAAAATTAATAAAAATCGTAAGTATATAATAAAATAAAAATCCTTCTCAATTAGATTTCCCAGGTAATGATAGTATTTTCTTAATTATCTTTATCATGAAAATAGTAATTGTGTTTTTTCTTGGACACATTTTAATACATATTAGATTCTTCCTAATTTCATGAAATATGAATTCATATTACATGTAATTCATTAAAATTACAAACATTGTTGTAAAATAATATATCCTTTTTAACACATGTCTTGTTCATTTAAGATAAGTATAAACATTTGTCATATTTAGATTATAAGGAATTGTGCAAGTGTGCCATCCAATTCTATAATAAGAATCCCTAAAAATTCACCATGAATCCACACTTCATCAAGACTCACCAAACACATATTGAAAAATCATTGAAAATAATTAACGACTGTGCCCACAAGATAAAAATAATAGTAGGAAAAAATATTTCACATGTTTTAAGATGATAAATATATTTTTATAAATTTAAAATAATATACATAACTAAATAATTTCAATTATAAAATAAATCAGTGATTAATAATTTTTTTCATTCATTTATTTTCATACATATAACCAAATTACGTCATAAATTCAATGGTATTTGGAGAAAACATGATTTTTTTTATTATTCACTAAAAATTACGTTTTCATCAAAAAATTCCATAAAATTTATCCTGTGATCACATTGAAATTAGGAATTAAAAAATAAATATAATTTTTTCAAATTAATATTTTAATAATATTAATTTAACTATAACATGTAAATATAAAATAAAAATAAAACTTTTTTCATGGAAACACAACTTGTAAAATACTCAGTATAATTATTCTTATTTATTATCACAATCTAATTAATGTAGGACTAATATATTATTTATAACATGAATATATCTCATCATCATTATATACACATATTTCATAAAATAATGTTTCTTAGTTTATAAAAATCTAATTGTATTAAAATATATTTTTGAATGTAAAATATTCATTTTAAGCCATAATAATTGAATTTATCACTTCATTAGTAATAAATGTAATGTTTATTTTTTATAACAATATTTCACTATGGGGATACCTTTATTTATATCCACCTATTAAATTGGTTATTTATGATGGTTATATTTTTCTTAATAACTTTTTTATTCTTTCATTTTAGTTCAGTTTCTAATGTGGAACAAGATATTTTACAAAATTTGTATATTAATATGGAATATTAAATAAAAGCATGGGTAGTTTCATTCGACACATTTAGAATAATTTAATATAAAAATATTTATTACTATAATGTAAAAAATTGAGGATACTTTTGTCTCATTACATCCTTTGGTTCCCATATAGCTTCCTCAAACTAATGATTCCACTTTAAAAATTTAATAAGATAGGAGGTCTTGTTGAACAACTCAATATATATTCAATTCCTAATTTATAATGGAAATTATTCATATAAAATATCATTTTATAATTTCAATTCAATTTCTTTTATTATAAGTGAATGTACAGGTATGTACATATTCATAAGAGATAGATATAAAAATTCATGTACTTTTGAGAGTTTTAAAGGGAGTGTTAAGCGATAACCTTAACCCTAAAACAATCAAGGATATAGAAAATGATAATATATCTATGTAATAGATTCAATATCATTCCTAATTTTGTTAAATCAAGTAATTTAATAGTGAAAATATATTTATGATTTGGTCTTAATGTTAAATATGATCAATTTTATATTGATTAATATAATTAATTCCATTTTAATCATTAAATTTCATGATATTGACATGAGTTAATTTTTATGCTTAATAAAATTTGTCTATAAACTATTTTCATTTAATTTCACATATTTATGCTAAAATTAGTTTTGTATACATTTGGAGAATCTATTTTTTAAAAAAGATAAAATATTTTTAAATATGAGGTAATAATTTGATAAATATCTCCCATTTAAATTTGGTCATTATGGAGAGTAATCATCATAAATATGTATCACATCAACAAGGTAAAATTCATGAAATTGGGTTAAGACTATGAGATATGGTCTAAAAATCAATCCAAAACTTCCCTTTATCATATTTTTTATTTAATTATACAATTACCATCTAGTTATTGAACATTTGGCCACTTTATTCTGTTTTTTATTTAGTATGACCTTTATAATAATTTAAGGATAGAATAAATACAATATTTTAGTCTATTGAATTTAATATCTATAAATTTATTAAATATAATCTATACAATGTAAGGATCTAATGTAAATGATTATTTGAATGATAATTTACATTCTCTATCATGGAAATTTATTTCAAATTTTTTTCATTAAATAATAAAATTAAATTCTTATGCAATGCCGATATAATATTTATTCAATTAATATAAATATATAAGCAACAATGTTAATACTGTTAAAATTAATAATTTTTTTGTTAATTGTAGTGTTCTAGGAATTTTTTAGTTAAGAATAACAAATTATATAGATTTTAAAGGTTTATATTTTAATTCCATTTCATTCATGTTGATTTCAAATTCAAATTATGAAAATAGCTCTTTAAATGACATTTATTTCAGTTTATGATTAAAATCTTTTATTAAATTATTTAAATGTTATAAAAATCATTAAAAAAGGAAATTAGGATTCTTAGTGGTATAAAATTCCATTACGTTATATTTATTGAAAAATTGTAACCTTATAATTTAAATTGTAACCCTTTTACATTAAAAATTCATTACCATAGATAAGGTAAAATGGGGTACCTAGAGTTTTAAACAAAAGATAAGGTTTAATATAATACCATAACCTATATAAATTTAATTGTACGAATTTATTAATAAAAAATTATCAATTTCATATATTATAGATCAATTTGATAAAAAAATTGAGAATTAATTAGCTAACTTATAATCTCTATTTAATTCCCAGTGTGTAATTTTCCTCTCTTATAAATGGACACCCCATATCGCTTTTATTTAAACCATAATGAGCCTCCTTCCTCAATAAAAAAACTACCCATTTATCATCCAAACATACTTATATGTTAATTATTGGACTTTGTATTCTATAATTAACACTCAAATTGTCTATATAAAGGGACACAATGGAGTCCTTCCGAAGAATAAGTAATAGTCATCCCCAAATTATTGCAATATATTTCTTATTGTACAATCACTAAAAATATGGTATTTATCTTAAAATAATAACTTAATATTACTAAATATACTAAAATATTTTTAAAATTATTTAACTACATTGTTCATGATCTTTTCCATTAAATACGATGTGAATGTATCACTCGTGTGTTTGTGTGGACTACAACAATCGAATAACGGTAAAATTCCATTTACATGACCATATTTAAAAGATGGGATTATGATGGATCTAATATTTATATAATATATTGATTAAAATTTATTATTCTATATTTATATCATATTATATCTACATTATAACATTCCAATCCATCAGAGAATGAATGTGTTGCTCATGCTTATGTTTGGTCTACCACCTCAACGAAGTGATGTGATGCATGATTTTTCTAAATATATTATACACATGGATGGTAATAATGATATATATATAATGAATATATAGGAAATATATATGATATATATGATATAATAATTTTTCTAAAATGGCCAATTATTATTTACCTTTTTTCCATTCCATCTGTCCCAAAGTGAAATAGCAGTTCATCTGTACGTATGGCATGTTGTCTCCCAAAATGGGGTGAATCTTTATCCAATATTTTCGTTTTTTAGGACTCTATATATAAAAATATTGAATATAAATGTTATTTATATCATTTTTAATATTCATTATATTTTGGAGTCATGATACAAGTATAAGGACTGGAATTACATAATCAAAATTTCCATGAAAAATGAAATAGTGAACCACTAGAAATGGTGACTTTAATAAAGAGTTAATAATATATTGGGTATAAATGTTTTAAGTGTATCATATTTGATATTAGACCTCTATACATGACTATTTAATGTAATTATAAAAAATAAAATTTTACTACACAAAAGTTTCATGAGCGATCGTAGATATTTGAACTCGAGGTAATGGATTGTGGTCATAATTTTATTTTAGATAGACACAAACCAAATTATCCATTTTTATATTAAATGTGGTCTGTATATTTACAATAAATTTATTTTATGAATATTATAAGAAAAATTATTTTTTATTCATTATTATCTATGGTTCTTTATTTGAGGGGACTTATGATTCAAATGTAACCCATGTGGTAAGGGTTTTCTATTACAGTCTCATCAGTTTCCAGTATATTTCATGATTATGTTTTGTATGAATAAATTTTTTGATCTACTTGTCATGAATATTTATTTTAATATTTTTCTCTATTTATTTTGGAAGAATTCTGGGTTTTCAATCATTTTCCACTCATTAAGTACTCATGAGTCTATGAGAATATTTTTAATGAAATTTGATTTAAGTTCTCTCTTCGGTGAAAAATAATTTTTCTACAAAGTCTATGTTATCCAAAATTGTTGTTAGGAATTTTTTTATTATTATCAAATGATTTTTTAAAATAATTTTCACCCATTTTTTTACATTAGAAAAATATAAAAGGAATATTCTTATCATTTTTTAAATGATGTAATTTTGACTTTTTACAAGAAATGGGAAAGAAAACAATACTTTAATCTATATGAATATAACATTATTTCCCATCATTATGGCCACTAAATGTATTTATACTTCCTCTGTATGTTCCAAATGTGATTCTTAAATGAAAATGTATTAAAAATTAGATTTGAAACAATTATATTTCAATGAAGTGATTTAAAGTTTTAAATGGTATTTTCCTCAATAAAGATTCTATGTGGTCTCTTAATGGAATTTTCATCTAAGGTGACATCATTGGATGTTACTTATGCTTTATTGGGAAGTGATCTTGTCACGACCCCCTCCCCACAAAGTGTACCCCTCCTGGGCCGGCAATGTGAAAAGGGAGATAATGACCCCCGAGTCCCGCCTCCAGTAGGCCCCGGGTTGGCGACTAGCACCGAGGGTATAATACACACACAAATGGGAGGCATTACCCTCTAAGAGAACACATTCAGAAGAGAGAGATAGAATAGACTCCAACCAACTCCAACTCATAACTGAAATGTAAAAGAAACCCAAGTACATATATGAAATGTCATGCAAAAGTACTACAACTGAAAGGGAAAACTAAAAGTACCCAAAAGAAAGTAAAACGGCAGCGACCACAAGCCCGAACAGCTCCTCCTCCAACCACAAGCTAGTAGTAACCAGCTTGATCTCCAACCTGCTCCAAGTGACCTGAAAAACAGTTTATATATACATAGGGTAAGTATAACAGTATACTCAGTAGGATCCTCCCCAAGACTCTCGTGCAAAAGTAAAGAAAGCATGCTAAAGCCCAGTGAACAACAAGTGAAACTAACTCGTCACCTAAAAAGGTATACTATGTTCCCAACCTCACCATGGCTACTCTCACCAAGTAACGCATACAAGAATATAGCATATAATAAAGAATATCAAGGGTACACCGCTACTACTTCCCCACTGGTTTTCCGCTTTGCCCCAACGACATACGTCCTGTGCATCTCTCTCCAAAGGCTTGCCCGTATCAACATGGGTCAAGCTCCCCAATCTGCACCTCGTGCACCACAAAGGTTTGCCCGCATACACCTGGGCTAAGCTCCACACAATCCTTACAACCAAAAGTAACCAGGTAGTTTCCGGGAGCCACCACAGCTCGCATAACGTGTATCATACGTCGGGTATTATACCTCAAGCCATTACAGCCCATACACCGAGTAAGGATCCTCAAGCCATCACAACCTATACACGTTACACCTATAGTAGTCCATAGGATACTATATCCAGAATATATGTGTGTGAAATAACCACAAGCCATTACAGCCCTCTACACACATATATGGGTAAAACTAACCACTATGCCTACCAGCACTAAGATCTACCAAGAGAAGAGAGCGGGGCCAAAGGGGGTAGTCAGCCATTCAACCTCCCATCAGAATGTCGGGGAAAACACCCCCCCAGGGCTCAGAATCCCCGGGGTGTCAGTTGCCCTTACCGACAGGGTGGAGTAGCGTATAGAAACACAAAAAGTACAGAATATATAAGTAACTCACATCCACACTATGGGCATTACCTAGTCTTAGATACAACTGCAGCTAATGTCTCTCAGACTCCAGGCTGCTACTTCTAAGACTTGGTATCCTATAAGCACACAACCAATTGAAGAGCTTTATTAGATTACTCCATTCTCATTCATCAGTTCCACTGTACATTAATTAATTCTTTAAACATTAATTAAGAATGAATAATTCCACATTAAACTGAAATGGCATCACATTCAAAAACAACTGCTCATTTTTAAGATTCACATCACCTTTAAATTCCAGCATCTCCATCCCCATGGATTTTCACCATTTAATCAAACATTCATTACAGAATTACTTTTCCACATTCTCAGGCATTCTAGAAAAACATCCTATGCTTCTAAACACAAAGGAGGCTCAACACGGTGAGTAGATATACTACCCGTCGAGTCTTTGCCGCCTATAAAAAGAGCATAGACCCATCCTACATCGAGAGGCTAAACACGGAAAGCACGTGGCATACCCCGCGTGTCTTTGCCTCCTTCAGAAAAAGGGTAAGAAAGACCAGCTGCCTTGAGAAGTGGGGAAAAGTAATGTAGATAAACAACCAGACCAAACCACCAACATCAAACCATCACATTCATCTCATACCATCACCCTTGGTGTCCTTCCCGACACCCATATGCATAAACCGATGCATCTCGCCACACTAGGCGTCATCCGCTGCCACAACCACAAGTCTCCATGCCTCCACATATCACAACAGCCATCCAGGCTCACATCACAGCACAAGCAGCAGGAAAAAAAAACATCACAAAATGGGCTCTCGGCCCTTTAACAAACAAGAGGGTAACTCAGAACCCTTTTAGAAATTCCCACATAATCTGTTCTCTAATCCATATTGAATTAATAGATTTGTTATTCGTAGGCTCCAATCATGGATACCTAATCAGTAAGCTATCACAATTAAATAACCAAGCTTACTTCCCTAATTTGATTATCCTCAAATTAGAACAACTACAACAACGACAAAAAACCAGATTAATTTATATGCCTCTTTATCTTTATTCAATTAATCAATAGTTAATTCCGGATTTACGTTCATTATCAATTTCTATCATGAACGAGAAACAAATCAAAGAAACATAGATATCACTATATCTAGGAAAACATGAGGCAAACCGTTATCACGGTATAAAGCAACAACATGCGATCAACCAATTCTTTTAATCCAGTTCAAGTATTTAATTAGGTCAATTTCATTGTGATCCAAAGGAATAAATCATGCTAATTCTACGATTGCACATATATAATTATAGAAGCCATGAATCCCCTACCTCAAACAGTTCCTGACGTCCTTTATCCACACAGCGGGTCACGATCCTCCCCTCGCGACAACCTATGTGGAAGAATGATCGACACAGCTTGGTTGCATCCAATAGAGCGGGACTGATCCTAGGAGTAAGGTTTGTTTGTGCAACTCCTACGGAAAGGATTGAAAGGTTCTAGCGCCTCTTAGTTAAGAACAAAGGGAAGGAACAAGGGAGAATGATATCTCGTCCCTTTTTAAGATTTAACGATGTGACGGTTTAAGATCCGGTTAATTCTCCATTAAAAACGGATCGCATTAACCCACGCGGTTTGACCAAGTAAAACATTCCAAGCCTTAGGAATAATTAATATAGGATTTATGGCATTTGAATCGCCTTAAGAGCCCTTAAAATAATTCTTTAAATGTATTTTACGTCAAAGGAAACGTCAAAAGGGGCAAAACTGTAGGATTCTGGAAACACTGTTCTCCCACCGTTACTGTACATGAAACTGATCTGTCACACTGATCTGTGAAACTGATCTGTGAAACTGATCTGTCACACCGATCTGTGAAACTGATCTGTGAAACTGATCTGCCACACCGATCTGTGAAACTGATCTGTGAAACTGATCTGTCACACCGATCTGTGAAACTGATCTGTGAAACCGATCTGTCTCACCGATTTGTGAAACCGATCTGTCTCACCGATCTGTGAAACTGATCTGTCTCTCCGATCTGTGAAACCGATCTGTCTCACCGATCTGTGAAACTGATCTGTCTCACCGATCTGTGAAACGGATCTGTCTCACCGATCTGTGGCACTGATCTGTCTCACCGATCTGTGAAACTGATCTGTGAAACCGATCTGTCTCACCGATCTGTGAAACTGATCTGTGAAACCGATCTGTCTCACCGATCTGTGAAACTGATCTGTCTCACCGATCTGTGAAACCGATCTGTCTCACCGATCTGTGAAACTGATCTGTCTCACCGATCTGTTACAGTTCATAAAACTGGAAACAATGTTCACAGAACCGGAAAATTGGCAAAGTGTTGGGGATAAGGCCCCTTGACCTCCCAGAACACCCCCAATACCAACATTTCACAAATTAATGGACCGGAGAGGTCCGAGCCATTACATTAGATACCTCTCAAAACATTCTCGTCCTCGAGAATTAAAAACCAACCCAGAAGAAAAGATGGGTCCGAACAACCACCCCATAAGATACCTCTCAGGGGAAAACCAACACGAGTTGTTCAAAATCTAGAACAAAACCACGACATCCAAGAACAAGCCCATAAAAACAATTCAAACATAACATCACATTAAAGGTACATAAATAAAACATGAAAGGTCCAACCACAGAGAAACATCATTACATGAAAGGAGTTAAACATTAAACAACTCTGGGTACTGAGCACGTATCTGTGACTCACGCTCCCAGGTACTCTCCTCCATGCCGCCGTGTCGCCACAAGACACGAACTAAAGGAATAGAACGCCCACGCAACACCTTCTCCTTGTGGTCTTGAATCTCCACAGGTTTCTCCTCGAAGGTTGCATCATCATCAATATCGATCTCTCCCCAATCGATAACATGAGATTCATCATGAAGACAACGACGGAACTGCGATACATGGAAAACATCATGTATCCGACTCATCTGAGGAGGAAGTGATTCCCGATATGCCACAGCTCCAACACGAGCTAACACCTCGAAAGGCCCAACAAAACGGGGAGAAAGCTTACTTCCGCGACCAAACCTTCGCTGCCCACGATGGGGAGTCACCTTTAGAAACACATGATCCCCAACATTAAACTCTAAGGGTCTCCTTCTTTGATCAGCATAAGATTTCTGACGATCTTGTGCTGTCTTCATCCTCTCACGAATCACTTGAACCATCTCTGTCTTATTCTGCACTAGTTCTGGTCCGAGAATTGCTGACTCTCCGACCCCAGTCCAGCACAACGGAGAACGGCATGGCCGGCCATACAAGGCTTCAAACGGCGCCATGCCGATGGTAGAGTGAAAACTATTATTGTAAGCGAACTCTACCAAAGGTAAGTGCTTCACCCATAAACCTCCAAAATCAAGAACACAAGAGCGCAACATGTCTTCAAGAGTTTGGATGGTTCGCTCTATCTGACCATCCGTTTGAGGATGAAAAGCAGTGCTAAGGCATAGTTGAGAGCCAAAAGCATGCTGGAGACCTCTCCACACCCTAGAGGTAAAACGAGGGTCTCGATCAGAAATGATCGTCTTAGGAACTCCGTGAAGCCTCACCACCTCCTCCAGATACTTCCTCGACAAAACCTCTACTGAGCTCGACTCCTTGATTGCTATGAAGTGGGCCGATTTAGTTAAACGATCCACTACAGCCCATATAGCATCATGTCCTCCTGGAGCTCGAGGTAAACCTTTAACAAAGTCCATTGAGATGTCCTCCCACTTCCACTGAGGAATCTCTAAGTGCTGGAGAAGACCACCAGGAACACGGTGTTCGGCCTTCACCTTCTGGAAGACTAAACATCGAGACACACATTCTGCAACTGAACGCTTCAGCCCAGGCCACCAAAACTGACTCCTCAAGGATCGATACATCTTCGTCACACCAGGATGTACAGCTAAGGGCGAGCTATGGAACTCTCGGAGAACCGTCTCGCGCATCGCCAAGGGAACAAAAATCCTGCCATGATACAACACCCGGTGTTGTTCATCCTCCGACCAACCATCAGGGGCCTCTCCACATACGACTCTGTCTCTCAAGACTTCCACCTCTAGATCACCCAACTGAGACTCTTCCACCTTTTCCATCAGGGATGACTGCACCGTCATCTGGAAAAGACAAACTCTTCCCCCAACTTCTCCCATATCAAGGTGCAAAGCTGCTAGCTCTTCCATCCCCCTCCAAGAATCACCAGATTCACGGAAAACATCATTACGTGACTTTCGGCTCAGTGCATCAGCAACAACATTTCCCTTCCCAGGTGTATACGATATTTCGAAGTCGTATTCCTGCAAGAACTCCATCCACCGACGCTGCCGCAAGTTCAAATCCCGCTGAGAGAAAACATACCTTAAACTCTTATGATCGGTGAAAACCACAAAGCGCTCGCCAATGAGGTAATGTCTCCACAACTTCAGCGCAAACACCACGGCTTCCAACTCAAGATCATGGGTGGCATAGTTGCGTTCATGGGGACGCAACTACCGAGACCCATAAGAAACAACTGACCTCTGCTGCATGAGAACACAGCCTAGCCCCAGATGTGAAGCATCACAGAAAACATCAAACTGGACTCCCTCTGCTGGAAGACAAAGGACTCGAGCACTTACCAACTTCTCCTTTAGATACTCGAAAGCTGTCTGACACTGATCAGTCCATATGAACGCTTGATCCTTCCTGGTCAAAGCTGTCAGAGGAGTCGCAACTCGGGAGAAATTAGCCACAAACCTCCTATAATAGCCTGCGATACCAAGGAAACTTCGCACCTCTGACACGGTCTTGGGGGCTGGCCAAGACACCACTGCTTCTATCTTCGAAGGATCCACAGCTACTCCCTGTTGGGACACAACATGTCCCAAGAAACAAACTTCTCGAGCCCAGAACTCACACTTGGAAAACTTCCCAAACAACCGATGTTGGCGAAGAACTCCCAAAACGGCTCGTAGATACTCTGCATGCTCTTCTTCAGATGTGGAGTACACAAGGATGTCGTCAATGAAAACCACAACAAACTTGTCCAGGAATTCACGGAACACAGCATTCATCAACCCCATGAAAACAACTGGAGCATTTGTCACGCCGAATGGCATTACAACAAACTCATAATGTCCGTGACGACAGCGGAAAGCAGTCTTCGGGATATCCTCATCCCTTACACGCATCTGATGATATCCTGACCACAAGTCGATCTTTGAGAACCAACTTTCACCCTTCAGTTGATCGAATAGGTCATCAATCCGTGGAAGTGGATAGCAGTTCTTTATTGTCACTTTGTTTAAGCGACGATAATTGACGCACAACCGCAAACTGCCATCATCCTTTTTCACGAACAAGACTGGTGCACCCCACGGTGAAACACTTGGCCGAACAAAACCACACTGCAACAGACCATCGAGCTGAATACATATCTCTCATAACTCAGAAGGGGAAATCCTATACGGAGACATAGAGATAGGAGACGCTCCTAGCTGTAGCTCGATCCCAAACTCGATCTCTCGTCGAGGGGGTAAGGATACAACCTCTTCTGGAAAGACATCAGGGTACTCTTCTACGACCCTACGGAACGCCAGCTGTTGAACCTCTGAAGAACTCAGCATCATCCCAGCCATCATGGATGATAAGGATGAAACTCGTCTATGACTCATCTGAGGATCTCTCTCACCAACAAACACTACTTCTTCTCCATCTTCATCAAAGAAAACGACCTTCTTCCTGTAGAAATCCACAATAGCCTGCACCGAATACAACCAATCCATGCCGAGGATGACATCATATGGTTGTATTCGTAAACATAGGAAATCTCCCCAAGAGCGGTGCTACCCCAACACTAGCTCACAGTCTCTACATACTTCAAACAAGCTAGCTCGACCTCCAACTGGCGTAGTCAACGCCAAGGGCACTGGAAGCCTCTCTACCTCAAGTCCCAAAGCGTGGACAAGGGTAGGGGATATAAAGGAGTGTGTCGCTCCTGAATCAAACAAGGCATACACCAAGGTAGAAAACAAGCAAAGGGTACCTCGGACGACGTCTGGCTCACCTGGAGCTGGCAACGCTAGAGCATGAAGCTGACCACGACCACCTCCACGGCCTCTCTGACCCTGATGAAGACCACCACCACGGCCGCGCTCTGCTCTCTGAGGATGGGGAGCGTCATGGGGATGTCCTCTACCTGCTCCATCTACCCTCTGGTGATCTAAAGCTGGTGCAACCTGCTGCTGCTGCCTCGGCTGGAACTGCCTCAACGGAGGAACCCGGAGTGGAGCGCCTGGTGCACGATGACTGCTCTGAAAAGTTGGGCACTCCCGCTGTTGATGACCACGTCCACCACAAGAAAAAAAAGCGTCTGATCCCTTGGCATAGGTCTGAGAGTTTCTACCTCCGGAGAAATGAGATGGGAAGGGCTGGGACCTACCCCCAGGTGAACGGAAACTCTTCTGTCCTGAAAACCGGGAACCCCGGACCACAGCTCTGCTTCGTGAGGAATCATGACGATTCCCCTCTCGTGACGATCCGGTCCTGGACAAAGTCCTCTAAACAACCTCTACCCTCGCCAGCACCTCAAGATATGTCTTCAGCATAAATGGGGTGACCTGGCGCTGGATCTCTGGACGCAAAGCCTCCTCGAAATGCCTCGCCCTGGCCTCATCATCTGGTAACAGGTCTGAAGCATATCGTAGAAGGTTCCTGAAATGGAGTCCAAACTCCCGAACACTGGAGCTCCCCTGTCGAAGGGTAAGAAGCTCCTGGCGACTGGATGCCTTCGCAGTCGATGAAAGAAAATCGACTCTAAACCTGTCTCGAAACTCCTCCCATGAGATCGCTGACTCCTCACGATCCCCGAGGAACAAGAACCACCACTGTCTCGCTGCTCCACGCAACATCGTCACAACCAAGGACACCCAGTGTTCCTTCCGAGCACGAATCGAACTGAAGCCTATCTCGACCTCCTCCAACCAGTCTTCTGTGACTGCATCTGAAACGGAGCCCTCATACTTCTGTAGAATCTAGCGCTGAAACTCTCGGAGTGTCTTCCTCCAAGTGTCATCGTCGTCAACCTCTACCCGGTGGCGATCTGCTGGAACAGCCAGCTGGGCACCTTCTGCGCAAACCTGACGGGGACGCCGACCTGGAGCCATACCTGTAAAATAACAACCGTTAGAGCTCCTAAGCCTAGAATATGGAAGACTCAACATTAATTAATTAATTATTTTGTTTTATTAATTTTTGGTTACCTATCCCAAGGTCTACCCATTCAAACACAGGAGCAAAGAATAATGATGCATGACCCTTTCCTAGGTCTCTACCCTGCAACCAGTATCACTTTGTTTAGTAGCCACCGTAAACATAAAGGTCCGTGCAACGGATCATAGGGGGCCCTTAACACCTATGTCTCTGCCGGTCTCCAGTGTTTACCCCACTTGCTAAACATGAATGACACAGTTGCCCTACCATCTCATGCATCCTCACCTATGCCTAACTCCAAACTCCATCCTATCCCTCAACCAGACCTCTGATACCACTCTGTCACGACCCCCTCCCCACAAAGTGTACCCCTCCTGGGCCGGCAATGTGAAAAGGGAGATAATGACCCCCGAGTCCCGCCTCCAGTAGGCCCCGGGTTGGCGACTAGCACCGAGGGTATTATACACACACAAATGGGAGGCATTACCCTCTAAGAGAACACATGCAGAAGAGAGAGATAGAATAGACTCCAACCAACTCCAACTCATAACTGAAATGTAAAAGAAACCCAAGTACATATATGAAATGTCATGCAAAAGTACTATAACTGAAAGGGAAAACTAAAAGTACCCAAAAGAAAGTAAAACGGCAGCGACCACAAGCTCGAACAACTCCTCCTCCAACCACAAGCTAGTAGTAACCAGCTTGATCTCCAACCTGCTCCAAGTGACCTAAAAAACAGTTTATATATACATAGGGTAAGTATAACAGTATACTCAGTAGGATCCTCCCCAAGACTCTCGTGCAAAAGTAAAGAAAGCATGCTAAAGCCCAGTGAACAACAAGTGAAACTAACTCGTCACCTAAACAGGTATACTATGTTCCCAACCTCACCATGGCTACTCTCACCAAGTAACACATACAAGAATAAAGCATATAATAAAGAATATCAAGGGTACCCCGCTACTACTTCCCCACTGGTTTGCCTCTTTTCCCCAACGACATACGTCCTGTGCATCTCTCTCTAAAGGCTTGCCCGTATCAACATGGGTCAAGCTCCCCAATCTGCACCTCGTGCACCACAAAGGTTTGCCCCGCAGACACATGGGCTAACCTCCACACAATCCTCACAACCAAAAGTAACCAGGTAGTTTCCGGGAGCCACCACAGCTCACATAACGTGTATCATACGTCGGGTATTATACCTCAAGCCATTACAGCCCATACACCGAGTAAGGATCCTCAAGCCATGACAGCCTATACACGTTACACCTATAGTAGTCCATAGGATACTATATCCAGAATATATGTGTGTGAAATAACCACAAGCCATTACAGCCCTCTACACACATATATGGGTAAAACTAACCACTGTGCCTACCAGCACTAAGATCTACCAAGAGAAGAGAGCGGGGCCAAAGGGGGTAGTCATCCATTCAACCTCCCATCAGAATGTCGGGGAAAACACCCCCCCAGGGCTCAGAATCCCCGGGGTGTCAGTTTCCCTTACCGATAGGGTGGAGTAGCGTATAGAAACACAAAAAGTACAGAATATATAAGTAAATCACATCCACACTATGGGCATTACCTAGTCTTAGATACAACTGCAGCTAACGTCTCTCAGACTCCAGGCTGCTACTTCTAAGACTAGGTATCCTATAAGCACACAACCAATTGAAGAGCTTTATTAGATTACTCCATTCTCATTCATCAGTTCCACTGTACATTAATTAATTCTTTAAACATTAATTAAGAATGAATAATTCCACATTAAACTGAAATGGCATCACATTCAAAAACAACTGCTCATTTTTATGATTTACATCACCTTTAAATTCCAGCATCTCCATCCCCATGGATTTTCACCATTTAATCAAACATTCATTACAGAATTACTTTTCCACATTCCCAGGCATTCTAGAAAAACATCCTATGCTTCGAAACACAAAGGAGGATCAACACGGTGAGTAGATATACTAACCGTCGAGTCTTTGCCGCCTATAGAAAGAGCATAGACCCATCCTACATCGAGAGGCTAAACACGGAAAGCACGTGGCATACCCCGCGTGTCTTTGCCTCCTTCATAAAGAGGGTAAGCAAGACCAGCTTCCTTGAGAAGTGGGGAAAAGTAATGCAGATAAACAACCAGACCAAACCACCAACATCAAACCATCACATTCATCTCATACCATCACCCTTGGTGTCCTTCCCGACACCCATATGCATAAACCGATGCATCTCGCCACACTAGGCGTCATCCGCTGCCACAACCACAAGTCTCCATGCCTCCACATATCACAACAGCCATCCAGGCTCACATCACAGCACAAGCAGCAGGAAAACAAACATCACAAAATGGGATCTCGGCCCTTTAACAAACAAGAGGGTAGCTCAGAACCCTTTTAGAAATTCCCACATAATCTGTTCTCTAATCCATATTGAATTAACAAATTTGTTATTCGTAGGCTCCAATCATGGATACCTAATCAGTAAGCTATCACAATTAAATAACCAAGCTTACTTCCCTAATTTGATTATCCTCAAATTAGAACAACTACAACAACGACAAAAAACCAGATTAATTTATATGCCTCTTTATCTTTTGCCAATTAATCAACAGTTAATTCCGGCTTTACGTTAATTATCAATTTCTATCATGAACGATCAACAAATCAAAGAAACATAGATATCACTATATCTAGGAAAACATGAGGCAAACCGTTATCACGGTATAAAGCAACAACATGCGATCAACCAATTCTTTTAATCCAGTTCAAGTATTTAATTAGGTCAATTTCATTGTGATCCAAAGGAATAAATCATGCTAATTCTATGATTGCACATATATAATTAGAGAAGCCATGAATCCCCTACCTCAAACAGTTCCTGACTTCCTTTATCCACACAGCGGGTCACGATCCTCCCCTCGCGACAACCTATGTGGAAGAATGATCGACACAGCTTGGTTGCATCCAACAGAGCGAGACTGATCCTAGGAGTAAGGGTTGTTTGTGCAACTCCTATAGAAAGGATTGAAAGGTTCTAGCGCCTCTTAGTTAAGAAAAAAGGGAAGGAACAAGGGAGAATGATATCTCGTCCCTTTTTAAGATTTAACGAGGTGACGGTTTAAGATCCGGTTAATTCTCCATTAAAAACGGATCGCATTAACCCACGCGGTTTGACCAAGTAAAACATTCCAAGCCTTAGGAATAATTAATATAGGATTTATGGCATTTGAATCGCCTTAAGAGCCCTTAAAATAATTCTTTAAATGTATTTTACGTCAAAGGAAACGTCAAAAGGGGAAAAACTGTAGGATTCTGGAAACACTGTTCTCCCACCGTTACTGTACATGAAACTGATCTGTCACACTGATCTGTGAAACTGATCTGTGAAACTGATCTGTCACACCGATCTGTGAAACTGATCTGTGAAACTGATCTGCCACACCGATCTGTGAAACTGATCTGTGAAACTGATCTGTCACACCGATCTGTGAAACTGATCTGTCACACCGATCTGTGAAACTGATCTGTTACACCGATCTGTGAAACTGATCTGTCACACCGATCTGTGAAACTGATCTGTGAAACCGATCTGTCTCACCGATCTGTGAAACCGATCTATCTCACCGATCTGTGAAACTGATCTGTCTCACCGATCTGTGAAACCGATCTGTCTCACCGATCTGTGATACTGATCTGTCTCACCGATCTGTGAAACTGATCTGTCTCACCGATCTGTGAAACTGATCTGTGAAACCGATCTGTCTCACCGATCTGTGAAACTGATCTGTCTCACCGATCTGTGAAACTGATCTGTCTCACCGATCTGTTACTGTTCATAAAAATGGAAACACTGTTCACAGAACCGGAAAATTGGCAAAGTGTTGGGGATAAGTCCCCTTGACCTCCCAGAACACCCCCAATACCAACATTTCACAAAGTAATGGACCGGAGAGGTCTAGGCCATTACAGATCTAATGAAAAAATTCTTATTATGGCTCTATTTGGTTTGTGATTATAGTGATGAGATATTTATCAAACTGATTTCCATTTAATGGGTTAGGATACACAATAGATGATTTATGATCATGTGGAACACATATTAATGGATTATAATTATGTGATGGGTGGAAAATGAATTAAAAAGACCCATAATTAATTGGATTGAGATGGATACCTGAAGATATAAATATTTTATGCATGAACCTTGAATCATATTCAAAATTTTATACTTGGTTCTGTTTTCATGTCCATAAGAATATTCACGGTCCTGGATTTCATGTCCATAAGATTATAAATTGACCTAGTTTTTATGTCCATAATCTTATCTATAGGAATTTTATAATGTTAATAAATTTACACGTGTTATTCATTTTATTTCCTTAATAGAATGAGTGAACTTGTTTTTATTTATACATGTCCACAATGTTATGATGTTATATTTTTTCAACATTCACAGATCTATGTTATGGTCTCATGGATCATAAATGATTATTAATGATTCCACACTCTTATGAAAATATTCTATCATTATGATAATTTTTTATTCCCTGGATCATATTTATGATCTATGAAATATTGGATATGAACATTGAAATTTATAATCATTATATCATATAAATCTGCATATCTTACTCTCATGTATGATCATTGATTGATATCTCATTTGTTTACTCATTATGAACATCTACTCTCACCCTTTGGAATGTTTTTTCCTCCAAAGGTTATGAATTGATGTCTTATATAGTGTAAACCTATGAATCATTCTATATGGGAAGTGTTGAATATCTGTCAAGAAATAAGAATATTATGTATCTAGTCTCTAAAGACAGTAATCATTTGTGTTTTGGGAATCGTTTATAATGTTATGTAATGAATATCCCTAAATTAAGTTTTTATATTTATGTATGAAATGTATGGGTTCAAATTTTTGGTATAATAATAGGGTTTATTCAATCGTAGGGGATTGTGATCAGAAAAAATTGGTTAAAAATGGGGATAATTAGATGTATAAAATAATATACTAATGTTTTTAATGGAATATTTTATGTGGTTTTTATATAAATACTTATTTATATATATCCTAAATGTTCACATGGTTTTGATTTAGATGCATCACTGGGTAATGACACAAAAAAATATTTATTTTTTTATATCTCGGACATCATTCTATTGCATAGTTGTTATTCCCTTATTGTACACCAAGAATCACACTACTAGGGGATATTATTCGGTTAATTCATATTTTATTTATAAATAGTTATGAACAAATTAATGATATAGAGACTATCAATGACCTAGGATCAACCTGATGTATCAAAAAATGAAAATATTTAATCTTTAATATATATTATTAATTATTTCTCAAATTTATAATAATAATAATTATTTTTCATAATTTATATTTTTTTTATTCATTATAAATATTAAGAATCATGTTGAAACTAAATCTGATAAATAATGGATTAATTTTTCTATTGATTAACCCAATGAAACAGTATATGGAAAGAGAATCCTTGAGTTTACACCTAACTAGATATCTCGTTATATGTTTAAAAATATTAACATAGGATAGTATCTTGAAAAATATATGTAGAGAAAATTAGATATTTAGAATGGTCATTGGGGGAAAATATTTATCTTCCAACATTTCCGTTTGGATGGAAAAGGCACTCAAGGAAGTCCTTTAATTGAATAAAAAAATATTTATTGATTTAAAATATGAGAATAAAGAAAGTAATTTCCACAAAAAAATAAAGAGTTTTATAATGGTATTTGAAATTCATCATATGTTACTATTTATAATTAAATTTATTATGTGTAGGTACATGGGAATTATCTGATTTGAAGCCCTAATCAAAGAGTTAAAACCTAAAAAATGGAAGGTATTTTGGAATTTAAATCATTTAAGTGCAATGATTGGAGTGTATTGTGTTAGGATTAAATAATTATGTTATATAGGTGTTTTATTAATTATTTCTTGGTTATAATATTCGGGAAAAAACAAAGGGTGGTTCCAAAATTGTTTTTATTTTGGATTTGAAAACATATGTTGAGTAATATTGATAAAAAAAGAGATCTAGTTATAAGGTGATATTTTTGGAGGACACATGATTAAGGGAATGTTAACTCTTAATATATTATGGACGTTGTGTTAATAATATTTAGTTGGTATAATGGTTGATAAAAATGATTAATCATTTAAAAATTCATCTTATTGAAATGTGATTTGGTGACTATGTCATTAATGTTATATTTAAACAATTAACTATTTTAGAGGGATTATAACATTAATGTAAAAAAGAAATACTTTTGGATAATATATAATTTTTATTTGATGAATAATTATTTAATCATCTTATTGTTGTATATATGATACAATTTTTTATTTATGGTGATTTGGGTTATTTGTCTAAATTATTATTAAATATTCAAGATAATAGGATTTGGGAAAAACTTTTGGTATATGAATTTATGAGTGACTAATATTGATTGATGATAAGTGTTAAATATATATTGGCTGAATATGTGATCAAATTAATATTTTTTTTATCTCAATCTGGTCATCCATATTTTGAATATTTTTTTGTTCATTTATTTATTCAATGATATATTCTGAACATTGGATGTTATTATTGATGCTTTAGTGATTAATGATGTATTTCATCATATGAAGTAATATATCTGTTGAAAAATATCATACATTATTTTAATAATTTACATATAAGTTAATAACTAATAGAATTACGAATACATTTTTATCTTAATTTACAATTATTAGTCACATTAGAAGTTGATTTTATAACATTGGAAATCAAAAAATCATCTTCAAAAATAATTATTTAGAGAAAAAATAAGATATTGTATAGGAAATTGATTAATGGATAAAGTTATAATTTTTATATATGTATATTTCAATATGTTCATACTCTATATGTTAAATGAATTATTAAAACTCTTGGAAAAGGCTATTGAAGTAGAAATTGTATCCAATTACATTCATTTCTGATGAATCTAATGTCTTTTTCAGACCTTGTTGATATGTTATTTTGTGGTAATTAACATTATCCTGATCATTCACTTTCATGTGATCATTTTTCTCTATCACCATCAATCATTATTTTGACCTTAATTCTCCATATATCTTTATTTCTACTTCCATCAAACTTTTTCCTATTTTCAAACCTTGTTATGTGATATTTTAGATGACCTTCATATTTCCCTTTCTATATATTCAAAATAATGTTTAATTAATCATTGTTATGATTTTTGTTTTCAAAAAATTAATTTTCAAATATTAAACCCATGATTTCCCAGAAAAAATTCTAATTATGTGGTTTAAATTTATTAGTAGGTGGGGAAAACATGACACCCTAGTATTTTAAATTAACACTTTGTTCGATTGCATATACAACACACAACACATACCCTAAACGAATCACAAGATAATGTTACATCATGAACATTACATCATAGTTGTTTAATTGGAGAATATTAATATGTGTTACCAAATTATGAAAAATATGTATATTTTTTCATCTAAATAAAATGTTACTAAAAACTTATTATGAAATATGAACTCATTTTTTAGTGAATAAGTATATTCTTCAAAAAGGAATTATATTCAAAATTTATTTTTAGTGAATTTGTGTGTATGGATATTATAATTAAAATATAACAATATTTCTAATTCTATATTATAATATAAACAATATTTTCTAAATTATAATATCAATATTAACTTACTTTGATTTTTATCATTTTTCTAAAATGATTGATATTTCTGTGAATAGTGAAAATACAAAATTTTCAAATACTGTCATTTATTTTAGATAACAAAACTAATTAAAATGAACAATTATATTTTGGATTTTGTCTTAAACAGAAATGTGACCCATTTTATTTATAATAATATAATCAATTACATTTTAATTATAATTGTTCATGATTTTGGTATATGTTTTTTCCTAAAAGTTCCTCTTTCATAAATCATATCTCATTTCCAATTATTCATTTATATTAAAATTTATTTCTAACACATTTAGTGAATAAATATAGAAAAAATGTATAAAATACTTTAACGTTGTAGTTTTAAATTTGGTCAATAGTTCACATATATTTTTTTAACATTATGAATGGTTAATGTGGAAAATATTTGTCACCTCAACAAGGGTAATATTGTTATAATATCATTAAAACCCGGATATACTATCTAAAATTCCAATAAAAACATTAATTCATCCAATTTTATGGGTTTATTTCAACTATTTATATAGATTTAATGAATATATGGCCACATGGGTCTGTGTTTCATTGATTGGAAAATTTATATAACTTTAAGGAATATAAAAATGTCACTTTCTTGAGTTTAATATCCATAATTTTCTAAAATAATCTTAAAATGATGATAATTTTTCTAAAAAAACTTTACTATAATTAAAATTTAATTTTATTGTCATGTTGATTTACTTATAATATATATTTCTTTTAAAATTACCATAAATACATATGTAATGTTGATATAGTATTTATTCAATTAATTATAAAATATAATAAATGATTTTTGACATAATAAAAGTGATATATTTTCACTAAATTATTATGTATCATGAATTTAAAATATAATCATTCCATGTTATATATATTTTAATGGTTTATATTTAAATTCAATTGCATTAATATTACTTTCAATGTCACAATATGTAAATATTTCATAAAATTACATTAACAGTATTTTATGATAAAAATATTTTATTACATTGTTTAAAAATCATAAAAACTTTTTAAAAACGAAAAAAATAATTTTAAATGGTATAAAATTTTATCCTTTTTTCATTTATGAGAAAATTATTACAATTCAATTAAACTTAAAAGAATTTAACATTAACAATTCAGTATAAAGTTTTTGATTAAATTTCATTAACCAAGAGGTGAAACCAAAATATAAGGTATAAAATGAATGAATTCTCTATAAAAATTTATTTTTATGATGATATTTCATCCTTATACTCGTTTTATTTTATTATCTAAAAATTTATATGTATTTATCAAGATAATTACATTGTTATATTTTAATCTTTTTCAAAATTCCATGTGTATCCTTTGAATCCCTTGTTAAATAATACCCATTATCTCTTTTCTGAAGACCTCATTGATCCCTATATCTTGAAAAACCTCTAATTTATTATATTTTAAACTTCCTTATACCTGAATTTGTGTGGATTTTCTATTTTAAATACCATTTAAAGTTTATTTAAGAAGGAATTTAAAGGGGACAAATTAATGACGCAGTTATAATCTTACCCGACCTGTTTCAATTTATTTCATCTTATACCATCATAAAATATGTGGTATTAATCATAAAATAATAAATTATTTATCCTTAATAATCATTAAATTCATTAGTATTTGGGAACTAGAACTATCCAATCAATGTTCCATCAAATGGGAAGTGATAGTATCACGCGTGTGAATGTGTTTAATTCAAACTCCACATGGTGATATAATTCATTTTCCATCACTATAATACACTAATGGTTATAATGATAGTTTTAATATTTATATGTTATTTTTTTCAAATATTTAGTATTTTTAGAATTATAATATCATATCAACCTTATCACCTTCTAATCTATTGCAGAATGTTAATTTTTCTTATGCGTATGTGTGGACTACCACCTCCATGAAGTGATGTGATTTATTTTACATTTACAATTTATAATGAAAGTATAAAGATAAATTAAATAATATATATGATATTATAATAACTCTAAAAAAGTGATTTATTGACTAACATTATTTTATTTCATATATCGAATTGTGAAAATAGTGTTCATTCATATGTACGGCCAATTATCACTATGAATGATGTAATTTTTTTTTTATCTTCACTATATATTATAAATTATATATATATATATAGAATATATATTATGCTTATAAAATGGTTTAAATTTTCTTTATGATGGAACAATGTTCCAAGTAAAAGGAATGAGACACCCAAACCAAACTTCTCATGAAAATTGAAATAGTGATTACTTGAAAGATGATGATTTTATACAATAGTTATTAATAAATACACGATAAAATGTTATAATTGAATTGTAAATGATATTATAAATATATAGATTGATTTTTTTGTAAGTGTAATGAAATTAAATTTATTATTCAGTTTCTTATAAAACGTTTGATGCAATTTAATATCGAGGTATGGTATTTTCATTGAACTATTATTTCTCTCAGGCAAATTCCATATTAACCACTTATATATTTTATATGGTGTATATATTTAATATTAATTTATTTTTTTATTATAATCAGTAATATAACATTATATATATATATATACATCCTTCTATGTTTATATCTTTCTTGGATTTTGTGATTCAAATGTTACCAAATCAATAAAGGTTTTATATTACAATCTTTTATTTACCACGGATATTTATGATTATGTTTTTGATGAGAAAATGTCATGGTATACATCTGAATAATATTATTATTTTTCTTATCAGTTGTATATTTCTTGTAATTATAGGTTTTCCTTTTATTTTTCTCTCCTTATGAATTCCAAATACTGAAATTATATTATTGTACAAATTTGGAATTTTTTCCATCTGCAATCAATAATCCTTTTTCATCCAAGTCCATGTCATCTAAATATATTTTCACCAATGTTTTAATCATTCCTCAATTATTAATTTGATTTTATTTTCACCCATGTTTTACATTTAAAAAAAGTTTTAAAATGAATCTTTTATTCTTATTCCGAATGAGGTACTTTTTATTTACTACCAAAAAAATTAATAAAATATTGGTTTTAACATATAAGGTATGAAATTAATTTATCACCAATATGACCACTCAATTCATTGAATAATACATGAAAATTTTCTATGTTTATTCTCAAAGAAAATTCTATAATACATTGGAAATATTACTATTTAAATGATGTTATTTAAAACTAGAAATTGATTTTTACAAAATAAATCATCCAATTGATATTTCTGATAAATTATTTTTCTATGATGACATCCTTTGATATCACTTATTCTATATTAGGGATATTATTGAATGAAAACATCATTATACATTCTATGGATATTTTATGATTATAATGATGTGATGTTCAATAAACCTATTTCATTTACCAAGGTTATGTTATATAATGAATGATTTATGATCATAGGGAACACATATGAATGGATTATGATTATGTGATGCGTAGTTCAATAATTATATATCCTTCCATTATATTTGTAAAATATGTATTTCTCATAAGATAAAAATGTTATTCTTGAACTAATATAATGCTCAAAATATTATGCAAGGACCCAGTGTTTTCGTCAATAAGATTATACATGGACCTGGTTTTCATGTACCTTGAATCACATATGGACCTCGATTTCATGTCCATAAGTTTATGCATGGGCCTAGATTCATGTTCCTATATTTATGTGGGGGATAATTTTTTTCTTCAACTGAATGAGTGAACTTTTATCTATTTATACATGTTCAGATTGTTTTATGCTATTGTTTTCTCCACATTGATTTGACTATGTAATGGTCTCATAGATCAAGAATAATTATTTATTATTAATAACTCTTATTAAAATTTCCATTTAATATGATTTTTTTATTCAGTGACAAATGGTTATGATCTATGGATTATTGGGTTTAAACATTTTAATTTATGATGATGATCTCATAACCTTATTCTTATCTTATTATCATATATGATCATTTATTTATATCTTCAATAATTATCGTTACTGAGAATATTATCTCACAATTTATTATGTTTTTACTTCCCCGGGTTAAAAAGAAATTTCTTAATTATGGTATACCAATGAATCATTTGGATTGGGAATCATTGATGATATTTTGTGAAAAGATAAATTATAAATATATTATCCAAAGTCACTTATCTATTACAGTTCAGATATAGATCATAATGTTTTGTATTGAATATTCATCTAATAAATGTAATAATTATCTATGAAAAGTATGGTTCAATATAATCCTAGTCATAGTTATTATTTAAATCTCCCATAAAATATATTTATTTCATTATTGTGATCTTTAAATACTCATGGCTAATTTTCTATAAAATATATTTTTACTTTATTACAATACATGTCTAAATGAATGAAAATATTAAGGATTTGGAAAACTCCTTGACAATGTAGATGAAAATAACGTTATATAAAATCACAACTAATTAAAAAAAAATTGATACAAATATCCTTGAAAAAAAATGTAACACAATCATCTAATATATTTTCCAAAAAATAATTTATTTTGTAAATATAAAATATTTTTAGAAATAACTAATTTTTTCATATGACTTATTTAGTCATATGATGTTTCCTTGTTTATTTGCAATTTTTCCAATTTTGGGTACCATTAATATTTTCATAATACATAATATGTCTTATAGATTCACTATGAATTTGTGACTTTGTTAGTTTTAGGAGAACTCAAAGGTATTATAAATGATATGAAAGGCCTTTGAACCTTCGTAAAAGTATTTTCAACTATAACAATAGTCAAAAAAAATTCACAGAATGTCTTATAAGGTCATAAAATTACGTAAAGACCCACTTGGATGTCATATAAACATGAATCCACATCTCAAAAATTCTTTATATAGATAATCAAGGTCTTACAAACTTTCCCAAATTCATGTGAATTGTATTATTATGTTACAAACATAGATTTAGACATATTTTCTAGACTAGAGAGAAAAAACAATTATAAAGTATTGGGCAGTAAAGTTATTTTCCATCTTTCAATGTCATGGACTAAATTACAATGCTATTTTATAAATCAAATAAATTATTCAAATATCTAAAGGGATTTATCAAACAATAGATATCATTATCCAAAAGAAATTTTCATGGATTATATAATCTTTAATCTCATAATAATTTGTATTATTTATCATTATTTGAAAAACAAAATTGTAGCTTCAATCTCCCATTAATCAAGAAACACAAAACTCACTCCAACCAACTATGTACAATTTTTTCTACAAAGAAACATATGTTTTAAATACATGATGATCATATCTACATTCATCAAATTTTAGAAATTCTATATTGTATTCATATACCTAATTTCATTATATAGATGCAAAAATTTATAATCATCCTACTTATAAAAGTTCAAAAACACGTCTTCAACATAGATCAACATTCAAATATATAAACTTTATGAAAACTAATACAACTTCTTCTATATCGATCCATACAACCAGTTCAATACCACCACTTGGATTAAATTGCTTTAGCCATTTTAACACCATGGAATATTTTTCTCTTTACCCCCTTATTTGTAATATATTGAAATGAAATAATATAGGTCAAGTTCATCACATCTCATATTCAATAAATATCTAAGTATTATTATAAAATATACATAATTTCACACATCAATTACGAATAACAAGTTGCTCTAATTACATTGACAGAATAATGATGAAAAATCTAATTTTTATCACATTTTTAATTCTAATTAAATGTTCATAATACCACAGTTGATTTATTTTATGATAATATATCACCTTTTTATGTTTTATTTTGGATTTGAGATTAATTAGAAAAATGACCTAATTTTTATTTTTACTTTTTTAAAATTATTCATTTTTCCAACCATAATAATTTCTACCCTGATTAAAATTTAAAATTTTATTAGGATTTCATAAGTATTTGTCTTTAATTTATAAATATTTTTTAAAAATCAATTTATCTTCTTGAGGCCTAAAACCATCTCACAATATGAGAATCAAAATTTGTGTAGAGATCTATATTTTTTTATTATGGGAATATATATCATAAATTACTGTCCTAATGTAGCAAAAATTCATCTCGGATATCTATAAGAGACCATGTAAAAGATTCATAAACTATTTCCATGTCATATTATACATCCTTAAATGCCATAAATGCATTGGAATTTGATGCATCAAAATTTCAATAATCACCTAGCCAGAATAATGTTTTGTAGAAAAACATCCATAACCCCTTCATCCAATGGACATTTAAGCTGAAATTTTTAAGATACACATAAAATAAATATTATAACAAGTTTAAGGAAGACAATAATCCCAAAATTTACCATTTTTTATTGATACTAGGTGTCTACTCTGGAAATTTTTGATCAGACACTTTTCCATCATTGATTCGAGAAGTGTAATGCCTAATATTCTTCGACATAGAAGGAATTATTTAAGGATAATGGCTTAGAATAGATAAATTTTAATAAGGTAATGACATTTATTTTATCCTTTTTATTTTTTTATTTTTTTATTTTTTTATTATTTATCGAAACAAAATTATCCAAAATTATCAATCTATGGATAATTGTCGAAGTCATCTCGACCCAAGATCATGGGGGAATCACCTCAACTGTGCCTCTGGATCTAGCACAACTGGATAGAATACGGGGAAGTGGTGTATAGAAAATCACACATATAATAGTATCAAAGAAATGTAGTAGGGTAGAAGCACATTGAAATTGTGGTCCATCATGGGGCAGTGTCGGCGATAGTCAGGATTGTACCCTAGTATATACTTCTAGATAATGGTAGATCAATGATAGATATTAAACATGGATATGTGTCTTGAAAATTATTTTTGGGAATGATTTTGTGGGATAAATACTTTTTTCAATAAAAATATAATTATATAACCTCTTCTATCTGATCAATCTAATCTAATCCATCTATCACACTCTTGCTTCATTATCAACCTCTCACTCACCCTCTCTACTCCAAATTCCATTGGTTCTATGTAGAGAGCAACAATTAATTCTCTCTTAAATCCAGAAATCTATAATATCCATTTCGGCCTTCTCAAATTATCAATGATGAGAAAGAAAAATCATCCCCTATGTCCCAAATCTATTCATGCAGCTTTTCATTGCATCATATTGATATTTTCAATCCCACTATAAAGATATTTCATGAATGAATGATAATAAAGCTGATTTTTATATAGTTGGTGAATTTCACGATGCTATCAAAGGAATCCAATCATGTGGACTACATGAGTCCACCAAATGGGGTACTAAAGAACATGTGAACAAGAGATGATGCATGTTTGAAATCAATTTGAACATAAATAAGGATTTTCAAAATTAATAAAAAAACTCTCCACCAAAAGAGGCTTTTTTCCTTTCACATTTTATTTATTTATTACCCAATAAGAAGAATAGAAGTGGTCGTTTTTTAGAATGCCATGATACCATGATTAGCCTATGATTCCATCAGGTGAAGAGCATGGGGATTTTCCAGAGTGTCATCGCATGAATATACAATTATCTTGTAACACCCATTGATCCAATCATGTTAATCCTCGATGGATATCAAACATTCCATCACATGTTTCCATCTAGTGATCACATGATTTTTTTTCATGTGAAGGTCTCCACTTAATCTGGTGCACACTAAAACCTCACTTTTCAAATTATCTAGAATATTGGTTGATATAATATTTTACAAACCCTCCCTCCACACAAAAAATACACGCATGTGAGGTGGAGTAAAGGGAGATAAATCAGATAAGTGGAAGAAAGGATGGAAAAATAAATGTGGGGACGTATCAACTACTCCCTTTGGTTGGATTATCTTTGTAATCATGAGACCCATAACATGACACCCTTCATGTAATCTCACAATCTTTTGAATATCATCCATCATTTTCATGTGAAGCTCTTATCCAAGTAACCCTACTAAATCTCTATGAAAATCATTCTCATGAAACCCATGTCATGTCAGATGCCACCCTCAGTTTGAGTAATAGGGAAACATTTCCTCCGATACGTTATCTCTATGCATGAAACACCTCTATGTAGTATTGAGTATGCGATCACATGAACCTCCAACTCTCATGATGTCTACATGCATTACTAGATGTGGATTCCTTGACATGCAGCACCCCTGAAGATCCCTATCTGTGAAATGGAAACACAATGGAAATGCACCCCATCAATGAAAATTGGTTGGAAATCCTCAATCATGCACCCTCATCCATCCATGCACTTTATATGATACTCATCCCCTGTACTAGGCCATAGATACCATCATATGACAATCTTTGATGTCACATGAGTTTCATTGCTAATTGAGAATCATCTGATACCATCATGTGAGCACCAATCGATATGTAGTTTGTCTTGGTATGCAAGTAAACCCAAGGAAAAGCCCTCATATCATCATGAAAACCCATGGATGTACCCCCTAGATGTGAACCCTCCCGAATAAAATCCTTCTGGTATGCATACTGCTAACCATGTGTTCTTGACATGATTCCTTTGTGCATTAAACATAAACACTTGGATGAGGACATGATCTTGGAAAGGATTATGGTACTCAGTCACATAAAAATCATAAGATCACAAGGATACATACTAGTCTCACAAATCCTTTATGAGGCCATGGATATGTTAGTTTGTTCAAAAGACTAGCCTTGGAAAATTCTGGTTGATCATGCGAAAAAATCCCTGGAATCAATTTGTTGATAATACAAAGACATCCAAGATGAGTAATGTTGATCATCTGAATAAATTTAATATAAGTCACATTGATCATTATAAGAAATCCTACACAAGTCACATTAATCAGGTGAAGATATCATGGAAAAGTCCCAAAGATCATGTGATGACATATTGGATGAGTCACTTTGTTCATGAGAAGACATCTTGGACAAGTTAGTTTTATTATTCTTAGGGATCCTTGAAAATAATGTTCTTTATGTGAAAGGCCTTTAACATATCATCTTTAATCATGCGATGTATCATGGAAATGTCTAGTAGATACCATTAGGTATGTAGTCCATGACATAATGAGAACCTGAACTTGTTGGGAAGATGCCCAGTACTTAATCAAAATACAAACAAGACATGTATTGATGAAAATCATGTTATATCATACATACATTTCTCCTTTTTTTAGTAAAAACACTTGTACTTACACCATGTGAACCCTTGGCCATCATTCTTATAGCTGGATACCCCATTTATAAGGGGAGTATCTATGATGGGTTAAGGTTACAAACTCATGAGAACCTATTTACTTCGTTCTCTCAAACTGGACATCCAAGTGATACCAAGCATAATTAACATAGTATTCCTTGTGGAAGTATCTCTTTACAAATTCAAAATATAGAAAATAAATATGTAATTGGGAATCAATCATTGTATAATCCCCTAAAATTCCTATAACACAGGGATAACAATAATTTATCATTTTGTAATCACCCACACAAACCCATTAGAAGATTATGGGTAATGAACTTCGATGAATATGATTTTTATCCAAATAGGATCTACATGATGTATTCATAAGGGCCAAAATACAATGGATATCAAACCTAGTATGTGTCCCTTCATATAATAAATATTCCTGAATCGTTGGACTAAATTCTCCGATAAGTACACCATTAATGATTTTCTATAAATAGATGAGATGTGAGATTACAAATGGGCATCCATTTAAGTGAAATCAATGACCATTCCCTTAATTACATTAAACCCTTAAGTGTGTTTGGAACAAATAAAACTATGATGACTCTAATTCCAGGTATAAACAGCATTAATAGGACACATTCCTAATGCATGAGTACCATATCAAAATCTTTATGAAATGTGTAATTGTATATCAATATGTGAAACAATAATATGTAATCCCTTCCCAAATTATCTCTCGTGAATTTTTTTGAAACTTCCATAATCTCTTGTTTCTCATGACGAGGATTACTCACGTAGGCTTATAGACCGGAAATGATTGTACCAATTGCATTATGAGTAATCCCCCCCCCATGAGGGTCCTTTATTCAGATGTAATACCTATTAAATATCATCTATTCTCAAAGGGTAATACTCTCAATGAGGTAATTTAAGACACCCTTACATGCATAATTTCCACTCAAGGCCTTTATTTTCAAATACATTATGTTGTAGACATTTGTAACATGAAATACATTTAACCTTAATTGTTTATTAATAGGATATGTATAATGAATCTTCAATGATTCATCCCTATATTTATATCCATGATTTATGAAGTTAAACAACATGGTATTGTCCTATCATGTAACCATAAACTATTTCAATGAAACAATATAGGATTTGATTCCAGCTCTCACATGATATATAAGAATCCTCTTATTTGTTCAATTCGATGCCCATGAAATCCACCACCATTATGGTTGGAAATAATCTCAAGATAACATGAACATAGATATAACCTAAATCATCATAGTTAAATAATATAATTTTGGAGATCATGTGGCACAAACTATTGTACCCATCGATACATGGTTTTAATCATGTCATTGGGACATGGGTAAGATGTTTCATATTGAGGCCTATGAAGTATTCCATATAAATATCATAAATATATAATATATCCCTATAATAGGAAATAATTCCCACCAAAATTATGTGATTATCTTAACCACGCATCCCCTCATGTAATATTGGCCCCTAAGTGACATTAGGTCTGAAACTCTAATTGACTGTATGCATATAAAAATAAGTTCCAAGACTTTTCATGAATGTTGGAATATTAGGAGTTTCAATTTGAGAAAAATATGGTAAAACATATTCTAATGACTGAGAAACCACCCTCAATCAACAAAAAATTAGTTTTGGGAGAAACCGTTGTGAATATTTCATGAAACGAAGTGGTTAAGCTAATGTGAAATATTTTAACTATGTCATCCCATTAATGGGTTAGAAAGAATATACATCCTTATTACCATTGGTACATGTTTTTCCAAATATTTCATGAAATAAAATGGTAATAATTATGTAAAATTTATTTAAATGTCACATCCCTTTGATGGGATAAAATGATATACAACACATTTTCATTTGGGCCATTTTGTTTCTCATTTCTTTCAAAAAACAAAATGTTAATCCAGATATATTTTTTTTACTCTTTCGATATTAACATAAAAGAAGGTACCACCTCACTATCCTTTAATAGTGAATTTATTTGATAAATCATGTAGTCAAATATATGATGTTTCACTAGTTATATTTCTCCTGTCTTCTATTGAAAATCTCAGATTACTTTTAAACCAAATGGAATCATTAAATGATCCAATAGAATAATAGGCCACTAGAAAAGAAAGATGTTACTAAAAAACACCACAAACTACTATGAACAACCTTCAAACACACCTATCAAGTGAATTTTTCACCATGTAAGCATTTTCCCCAAAACCTCGATGTATGTTGTTACCATCACAACACATATTGTTCCAATTGTTGAATGTCTTGCTTCAGTAGGACAACATCAATGGATCCATCCCAAAATTAGAATCTACCAATGAAATCCTCCATAGGATGAATTCCCTATAGAATTATTTCGCACGATAAAGCATATGAGAAGAAGTAGTCCTTGATTCCACGTTCAATCACTTTGGGATCTCATACCTAGAGTGCAACAACATATTCCTTCCCTGTATCAAAGTGATAGATGAGGATAATGTTTCACCCCAATCCTAGATATCCAGAGTCTGTGCATTATTAAAAAAAATTCATGATACAAGGAATCATGTCCTGAAAGACCGATCATTTTTGTAGTCTTGTAAGTAATAGATACATTCATAAGTTTTACATTACATCATGAAATAAAATCATAACAAACATTTGGTCCCCATTGACCACACTAATATCATAAACCTATCCCTATAGGTCAACTATAAAATATTTCTTCACATCCTGGGAAAAATAAAACATAGATAGGGGTGTGCTCAGATGCACAGTAATGATAACAATATTGGAGAAACATTCATAAATATGCATAAAATTTAAGGCAATGTATATTACTAAAACAAAATCCATTTAAACATAAACTCTTGCATAATATGGAAAAGATAATATCAAATAATTCCATTTACATATTCACATGGATATTATACTTGTCGAATAATCACATGCCATATCAATAGCCACTTTCATAATGATGGAATGCACAATGCCAGACTTCAAAACCACATAGTCAAGGCCTTATGCCAAGAATACAAATATGATTTTCTCAAGGCCCTATTCCAAGAGACTAGTTTTTCTCTTGAGACCTACTGATGCAACGAAGAGCTATAGACGGATCCACCCATAACATACTAAGTCCAATGATATCCTTATATGAAACGGTTTAAACATAACATAAACATTCATATTAAAACTACCATACAAATTGTCAATAATTTATCTGTAAACCATTAATGGTGTTAAAATAACACATCCATAGTGAAAAATATTACAAAAACATCAATACAATATGTACTATTTGTATCATAATAAATCAACTTCAAACAGGTTTAATATCCATCAATGGATGTTTACATAGATGAAATGAGAACTATTTAAAATAAATACCTCTTTCTATTTTGAAATTATTTAAAAGTCACATAATTATAAAATAAAATATTTATTTTGAAAATAATTTTATAAGAATTTATTTGAAGCTTCGATGATGATATAACAGATGAAAATATCCACAACCATAGAATAAGTTAAAAAAAAGACAGTCTTACCTTAATTTTGTCGAAAAGGTAATAAAGTACCTTGTTTGGAAAACGAAAGAATAGTTCCATTCAAACCATTTTAATAAAATTCAAAAAAGGGTATAAATGAATTTAATCCATAGTCTAGTAAATTGTAAAAAGGTTTTTGATTACATTTTTATGTATGATGGATGTGGATGATTAATAAGTCCCAGTAGATACTTACGTAAAAACATCCTCTGATAATAAAAATATTGTTAAATTAACCCTTACCTTGTACTTTTTGTTAATCCATCAGATTTTAACATCCTGTATAAAAGTCAAAACATTTTTATTAAATTAAACAAAAAAATATACATAAAAATTACATAATATATGTTCTAAAAATATTTCTTTGTTAATAATATTTTAGTAGTATCATCTTTTCGTGTGTGAATGGATATGTTTTCCTATATATGATTGGTTACGTAAGTCAAGTTAGTTATGGATATGATTTATTTTATTCATATACAGATTGATATTATGATCATAAAATAAATTTTTATTCATAAAATGAAAATTATTATGGAATGATTACGATGGATAATGAATCTCATTGCGTTTGTGGAGATGGTAATCTGTACGTACGCACAAGTGATAATATCGTTATATTGATGGTGAAGTCGTATGTAATTTAATGGTTTGTCATAAATAATGATTAATTAACATGTTATATTTATTTTTTACATCAGTTATACTCATTATTATACCCATCCAAATAATGAAGTGTCTGAATATCAAATTATACCACTGCGTGGAGACATTAAGTTGTATGTACAAACGTTTGGTGAATTTTTCATTCATGTAATGGATTGAATAATGAATATGGATGTACCATTTTTATAATAAAGTCAAAGTATATATTAAATAATGGAGTAATTATTTTAGAATGGATATAACAATTAAATTGGAAGTGGAATAAGAAAAGAACATGAAAGAGGTGATGAAATATTTATCTCTTCTTCAGGTTCTTTCTTTTAATTTGATCAATATGGATCCATAGGTTGGATTTATGATGAAAGGAATGCCTCAATGATGAAGGGAGTAATGTTGGGAGGATATTAGGGTAGGGTTTTGCAGAGCCAATTTTATTTGGAGGTGTGAAATTAAGAGAAGGGGAAGTACCCTTTTATAAGAGATATGAGGGTCACTTTAGGAAAAGCTTGAAATACTATTTTATAATAAAAAAATTTTAAGTTTATAATGGATCAAAAATGATTTATTTCGAGGATAAGGTAGGGATGGTTCTAAAATCTCTCAACCAATAGGTTTGGGAAAGGTTTAGGTAAAAATATTAACATTATAATTTCTATTTAACTCTTAGTAAAATAGCTTGACATTTACCATGTCTCTTTGAATTTATATATTTTATGGTAAATAAAATTACTATAACTAGCCAAGAGAACCCCATGTGGTTCATTATTAATATATATATAACCTTATCAATATCTGTTGGTCTATCCATAGATTTTTAAGAATATTATATTAATTAATAAAATAGTATTAGTTTTAAAAACACAATTATGTCAATTTTGACACTATTTAGTATTTGATTTTCTTGAAATCCATTAAAACATTATCAATTCAAAAAAATATATTTAATCAACCTTAACATGTAATATTAACCTATGAAATTATTGGGATTCATCAGAAGTCTCAATATTCATTTATTTGGATATTTATGATATTAATTATTTTAAAATTTCATTATTAAGGTAATTCCTACATCATTATTGTGTAATAAATAAATTAAATTATTTAATATAGAAAAATAATAAATAAAATATAATTATGTTTGAAATATGTATATATTTATAATTATTTTTTATAGTCGAATATATATAATGTGAAACCCTATATAAAAAATGTTTTAGATATTAAAAATTGAATTTAACTCTTTTAACTCTTCATTAAATAAAATAATAAAAATGTACTAATCTAATAAAAGTGGATAAAAGGATAATATTTTATTCCTATGGTTGATTTTGGTTGATCTAAAATTATCCAATAGAATTAGGATATGTTTTAGAGTAATCATAATATCATTTTTACCCATTAATTACTCAATTTACTATTAACCGTGGAAAATAAAAGTCAAAAGTTACAATTCACCAATAATTATTTTATTCTTATTTAAAAACATTTTACATAATTATTTCAACTATGTCTAAAATATTTTTTAAATTCAACTAATAGATGTGGAAAAATTATTCTTTACACACATTTTTAAATGCTCCTAGAAGGTGGGTAAAATAGGGTAAAAAGTCCAATAAATTTTAATATATCTAAAATTATTATAAAATGACTCCAATGAATTAAATTGAAAATATATAGGTATTATGTATCTATTTTGATCTAAAATAAATTAAAATAACATGACAAATTATTTAAATTAAAATTCAATTTTAAACAATTACGCAGTGTTTTCACTAGTCATCAAAAATTGATAGTTTTTTGGAAAAATACAAAATATTCACCCTAAGATAATTTTGATATTCCGAATTCAAAAATGAAGACCATTTTAAAAAATAAAATTTATAGAATTTAAAAAGGTGGGTATTACTATTCATAACGGCATGTTTGATTTGTAGTGGTGTGTTAAAACTCCATGTTGCGTACAATGCAAACTAATGCATTATTTAAAGGGAAACATACTATGGAAGCATGGGGTATTACATAATCCCCTCATTATAATAATATGGTCCTCGAAAGTTTTATAATTTCACTCCGTAAAATGATTCTGGTGGTTCTCCATCATATTTTCCATGGGTTCCCACATTGCCTCTTCAATCTTATGGTTTCTCCATTAAACTTTTACCATAAAAGTCGTCTGATTTCAAAAAACTTATTCTCTGGTATCAAGAATCTTGATAGGATGTTCACAATAAGATAAACCTGGTTCCAATTCAATTTCATCATAGCTGATTACATTTTTTGGGTCAGGAAGGTATCTTCTCAACAGTGATACATGGAACATATCAGAACTTTGGAGAGACTTGGCGGCATTTCCAAAATGTAAGCTACAGCCCTAATTTTTTCTAGAATTTTGAAAGGTCTGATATACCTGGGACTCAATTTATCCTTCTTACTAAATCATATAACACCATTCCATGAAGATTCCTTTATGAAAACATGATCTCCTACTTGAAATTCCAAGTCCTTCCTTCGATAATCAGCATAGCTCTTTTTCCTTCTTTGAGCTGTTTTGATTTGGGTTTGGATAATCATTACAATTTTCATTGTTTCCTAAACATGTTTTGGGCCTATGAGTTTTCTTTCACCAACATCATCCCAAAAATTTGGTGTGCAACATCACTTTCCAATTGATAGGGGTACATCACAGAGTCTTACAACCGCATTAATATATTGTATTTCTAGACGTTCATGTAGTAAATCTTCACTTAATGAATGAAAAGTTTCTTACTTGGTAAAACGATAAACAATTACTCATATTTCATCATTCCATAAAGGAGAATTTGGTAGCCCCCTCACAAATCCCAGTGTAATATTATCCCATTTCCACTCAGGTATTGGAAGAGGTTGCATGACTCCTCCATGTTGTTTCCTTCCAGATATCACATGTTTACAAACCATACATTATGAAACAAAATCAGCAGTCTCCCTCTTCATACTGTCCCACCAAACATTTTCACTCAAATAATTTTACATCATAGTGCTTCTAGGGTGTATAGTGAAATTGGATCGATGATAATCATCCAACAATTCCTTTTTTAGATTAGGTATGTTAAGAACACAAAGTCTATTCCCAAATTTCAAAATTCCATCATCATATATTATGTCACTCCATCTCCCATAATTCAGATCATTAATATTTTTTTAAAACTCCACATCATTAGTCTGAGAAATTTTAATCCTTTCTAGTAAAGATGGTTTGGAAAACATTTAAAAAAGTATTGATGTTTCACCTTCTATGGATATTACCATATATATCTTTACTAAATCCAAGAAAATAAGATCCCTTTCAACTATAATCTTGTTCAAAACTCGATGATCATTTCTGCTCAAAGAATCTGCCACCTTATTTTCATTCCCCGAGTGTTATTGTATTGTCAAATCATAATCCGTGTGTAGTTGATGCCAATTCCTTTTCCTCTTGTTGAGTTCTTTTTGAGAGAAAATATAATTCAAACTCTTGTGATCAATATACGTCACACATTTTAAACAACAGAGATAGTGTCTCCATATCATCAGTGAAAAGAATACAGTTTCTAACTTTAGTTCATGAGTGGGATAGTTTTTCTCATGAATATTTATCTGTCGTGACTCATAGGCGTTAATTCTATCATTATTTATAAGGACACAACCATGTACATTCATTCAAGCATCACTTATAAATAACAAACCCATTGTTCCCTAATTATAGAGTCAATATAAGAGTATTCACTAATATTCACATATGTTCATCAAAACATTCATCAAACACTTTTTTCCAATCAAATTTATCCCCTTTAGGTGTGACCTTGGTTAAAGGGTTAGCTAACCAGGAAAAAATCTGGATGAAACATTGATAATAACATTCTAAACCAATAAAACTGCATACCTTTGTTATACTCATCGGTGATTTCCATTCATGGATTGCATTGGTATTTCTAGGATAAATATAGATTCTATCCTTAGAGACAATATGGACAAAAAAAAAGAAATCTCTTGATGCTAGAATTCGCACTTTCTAAACTTTACATATAATTCATTTCTTCTGAGGTACTTTAGAAATGTGCGCAAGTGATTTTCATTATTTTTGTTGATTTTTTTTGTATTCCAATATATCACCAATATAAACCACTACAATTTCATTATGATATTCCTTGAAAACACTATTCATTATATCCATGACGGTAGAGGGTGAATTAGTAAATCCAAAAGGCATTACTGTAAACTCATAATGCTCGTACATTGATCAAACGTCTGTTTTCAGAATTTCATCATTCTTCACACACAAAAAAAGATACATAGATCGAAGATCAATCATTGAAAAATATTTATCTCCATGAATTTGGTCAAATAAATCCTCAATGTGAAGTTGGGGATACATTTTATTTATTGTTATAACATTGAACTCCATGTAGTCAATGCACAAACTCATAGATCCATCTATCTTCTTAACAAATAGGATAGGGGCTCCCCATGGAGAAACACTAGGGAGAATAAATCCTTTATTACTCAATTCCTCTAGTTGTTTAATTACTTCCACTAATTTTATAGTGTCCATTCTATAATGGGTATTCGATATGGGCCTTGAACCAAGAGTGAAATCAATGTAAAACTCAATTTCTCATTCGGGAGGATGTCTACGTAAATCCTCTATAAACACATCAACGTATTCTTTCACAATATGTACATCCCCTATTCAAACATTATTTTCTCACCCATAATTATTTCATTATCTTCCTCCACAATAATTGAATTTAGTATAACTACTGGGTGTGGATCTTGATAAGAATCAGGTTGTGACGTTTCTCCTCTAATGATAAGGTATGCTTTATCATCATCCATGATCATAAACTCATTCTTATTACTATTAATTTTATCATCATGGTCCAAAATCCAATCCATTCCAAGGATTATATCAAATTAAATTTTGGGTAGGATGATGATGTTAGCAGATAAACTACATTTATATGCCATAATGGGAACTGAATCATAAAACTTTTTTGTAATGATACCTCCTAAGGAGTATTTACTGGAAACACTCATGTTAAGTAAAATTGAAAGTATATAATTTTCATAGAAAATTGTGAAGATATGAAACAAAGAGATGATTTAGAATCAAATAAAGCATTGTCTAATCTTGAGGAAACCATTAAATTACCTTGCACCATGCTTTTCCAAGCTTCAACCACATCAGTAGTGATCGTATAAGCTTGGCCTTTCTCCATTGTCATATTCAGGGGTATGTTACCTTGGCCTATACGATAATCATTTGCATAATGTCCATATTCTCTACAATTATAGCATTCAACATTGACAGCCTCTTTATTTCCCTTGCACTCATGAACATGGTGGTATTTTTCACCAAACTTGTAACAGACTCCCATTCCATTCAGGCATGTACCGGGGTGTTTCTTCCAACATTTTCCACAGGATGGATATTCAAATTTTCCATTATTCCCCTTCTTTACATTTCCTGACTGATTAGCGGATATATTATTCTCTTTCTTTGATTAAAATTCATAAGACTTAGACAATTTCTTTTCTATCTTGATAGTTCATGAGATAATATCTCCGTATGATGAGAAGGATTCTGAGACTAATGCTCAATAGGGAAGTGGTTTTAACCCATCAAAGAATCAATCAATCATACACATTGGGTTATGTATATAATATGATGCATGACATGCTAACCTTGTAATGTTAGCCTCATACATTGCAACATTTTAATCCTCCTTTCACCTCAAACTCAGAAATTATCATTCCATATCCGCCCGATGGTCACAAGGAAAGTATTTTTCTATGAAAATCTCTTTATTTTCACCCTATTCCATGTTAGATACTTCTTCATCTTCATTTGTGTTTTCGATTAATGACCACCATGGATCTGCATCTCTAGGGAGGTGATAAACTCAAATGACAACTTTTTCCCTTTCGTAACTCCCCAAATCGTGAAATATTTTCACTAAAATATTTATCCATTACTCAGGAACTAATGGATTTGTAATCCCATTTAATGTTGGTGGTTGTTTCCTCATTAAGCGGTCAAATATTGTTCCTTCGCCTTGTGGATCATGGTACTTCATACGTGTAATGTTATTATCCATAACCTGAGTTATTTGTCCCAGAATATTGATAAGATAATCAGCACGAGTTGCATCACCATCTCAACTATAATTATCGTGAATAGGAGGAAAATCTCTTTATGGATTATGTGTATTGATACAGTTTCCATTCCTTCCACTAGGCACCATTTATAAAAATGTCATAAACTATATTAATTTATGAATCACAATACATGATTCCAAACATGTAAAACACTTAACAAATGTTGAACAATTTAAGGATATAATCCATAATCATAAAAAATATTTTATTTAAGGAGGTATATATTCATAAATATGTCATAATGGTTTGTAATGAAAATGTGAATTATCCTAAGAATATTCCCCGGGAGTGTCGTAACCAATAGTGCAGCAAGGTCCGTTGTTGTGTACAAGGATTCCTCGGGTCAAGACCGAAACTCTTCGTTGGAGTTTTCACTTCTAGGTACATCTGTTCCAGAGCCACCTCTATCTAGTCATATCTAGACTAGGATTTATTGCTTGGAAAATAAAAAAATATATTTATGTTACCAGTATTATAGGAAGTTCTTCTATACCAATCCTCAAGGTCTATCTTAGGGTAATGTTATCTAATTAGATTTTATCTAAATCTAGTTTCCAAGGATTATGTTAAACATACTCTAATACAAACTGTAATTATGAAACCCAAGTTACCCAGATTCAGTGCATTATTAAATAACATTAGCATGAAACAAGGAATCATATCTTGAAAGACCGATCAGTTTAATATCCTAAGAAGTACTAGATACATTCATAAGTTTTACATTATATCATGAAATAAATACATCAAAAACATTTTTTCCCCAATTACCAGACTTATATCCTTATCCTATCCCAATAGTTCAACCACAAAATATATATTCACCTCCTGAGAAAAATAAAAAATAGAAAGGGGTGAGATCAGATGCTCAATAAGGATAACAATATAGCGGAAACATTCATAAATAAGAATAAATATTTAAGGAAATGTATAAGATTAATCAAAAGCCTTTTAAACATAAACATCATTATAATATGGAAAAGATAAGATCATATAATCCCATTTACTTATTCACATGGATATTATACTACTTGAATAATCACATGCAACATCAATAACCACTTTCATAATGATAGAATGCATAATGCCAGTCTTCATAAACATATGTTCAAGGCCTTGTACCAAGACTAAAAATAATATTTTTTCTAGGCCTTGTTCCAAGACACTAGTTTATCTCCTGAGACCTACCAATGCATCAAGGATCTATAGCGGGCTCTGCCTATCCCTTACTAATTCCAATGCATTCCTCGTATGGAATGATTTAAACATAACATAAACATTCGAAAAAAAACTAGCATATGAAATGTCAATACTTTTACATAAAACAGGAATGGAGTTAAAATAACACATCCATAGTCAAACATATCACATAACCTTCAATACAATATATAATATTTGTATCATAATAAATCAACTTCAAACAAGTTTAAAATCCATCAATGGACGTTGACGTAGATGAAATGAAAACTAATTGAAGTAAACATGTCTTTCTATATTGAAAATATTTTAAAGTCACAAAATTATAAAAGAAAACATTTATTTTGAAAATATTTTTATAAGATTTTATGCGAAGCTTCGATAATTATATAACGGCAGAAAATAGCCACACCCACAGTATAAGTGAAAAAAAACACAATCTTACCTTAATTTTGTCAAAAAAGGCCATACAGTACCTTTTTTGGAAAACAACAGAATGATTTCTTTCAAAAAAAATTATAAAAAGTAAAATAAGGGTATAAATGAATTTAAAAAATAGTTTAGTAAATAGTAAAAAAATTTAATACTTTTTTAATAAACAAGGATGAGGATGACAAAGTTGTCCCAGTAGATATTTATGTAAAAACAACCTCGAATAATAAAGAGATTGTGAAATTGACCTTTACCTTGTACTTTTCCTTTTTTATGGAATTTTGACATCTAGTATAATAGTTAAAACATTGTTATTAAATTATACAATAACAATATACATAAATAAGATATCATATATGATCTTATAATATTTCATTATTATGAATATTTTAGTAGTATCATCATTTCGGGTGTTGACTAATTCATTTTCCTTTATATGCTTGGTTATGTAAGTAATTTTTGTTATCAATATGATGTATTATAATAATATAAATAATTATATTATGTTTATAAACATTATTTTTAATCATAATGTGAAAATAATTCTTGAATGATTACGTTGGGAATGAATCTCATCGCGTTCGTCGAGACGATAATCTGTACGTATGCACGAGGGATAATATCATTATATTGATGGGTAAATCATATGTAATTTGATGGAATATCATATATTAAGAATCATTAAGATGTTATATTTTTTATTTACATCATTTATACTCATTATTATACTCATCCAAATAATGAAATGTTCGAATAACAAACTACACCACTACGTGGAGACGGTAAGTCATACGTACACATGTATGGTTAATTTGAAATTCATATGATGAATAGAATAATGAATATGGTTGTACATATTTATAATAACATCATAGTATATATAAGATAATGTATTTATTATTTTGTAATGGAAACAACTAAGAAAGTGGAAGTGTAAGAAGAAAAGAACTAGAAAGAGGTGATGAAATATTTACATATTCTTCGGGTTCTTCCTTTTGAATTATTCAAAAGGGATCCATAAGATGGATTTATAAACAAATTAATGACTCTAGTATGAATAGAGTAATGTTCGGATGATATTTGGGATGAGTTTGGTAGAGAAAAATTACTTTGGAGGTGTGAAAGTAAGATAAGGGAAAGTACCCTTTTATAAGAGAGGTGAGGGTCACTTTAAGACGAGTTTGAAATATTATTTTATAATAAAATTATTTTCAGTTTCTAATGGCTCCAAAATGATATATTATGTGGATAAGGAAGAGATGGGGAGAAAACCACTCAACCAATAGGTTTTGAAAGTTTTAAGTCACCATATTAACCTTATCTTTTCGATTTAACTCTTAGTTAAATAGTTTAATATTTACCATGTCCCTCTGTATTTTTATATCATATGCTTAATAAACATAATTTAACAAGACAAGAGAAATAAATGATGTTAATTATTAATATATATAATCTTATCTAATTCATTTGGTCAAACCTTATATTTTTAGTAATATTATATCAATTAATAATATAGTATTTGTTTTAAAAACAATATTATGGCATTTTTGACACTATTTAGTATTTTATTTTTTGAAATCCCTAAATGATTTATCACATCAATTAAAATTTATTTAATCCACCCTAACATGAAATATTAACCTAGAAAATTGGTGGAATTCATCATAAGTCTTTGTTTACATTTAGTTGGATATTTATAATATAATTTATTTTAATATTTCACTATTAAGGTAATTACAACATCATAATTGTGTCAAAAATAATTTAAATTATTTAATTTCTAAAAATTGTAAATAAAATATCATTATGTATGAAATCTTTATATCATTCAAATAAATATTCATATTCTAATTTATATTGTAACACCTTGATATTTTATGAGAATTATATTTTTTTACGGCTTATGTTATATGAAACATCAAAGAAATCTTTCACTGCACACAATACTAGTTTGGCTTGCGTTACACGCAATCATGATCTTCCTCGATAGCGTGTGTAGTACGCAATACCAAGTTTCACTAAACAATGATATATTATTATAACATTATAAACTAGTCATTATAAATAGTGTTAATGAATTTTAAATTTTATAACATTATTAATCATCATACATATTTTCTTGAACATGGTATGAGAACAAAATAAATTTTTCATTTAAAATAAGTATTTTTAAAAAAATGCAGTTTTGCCACCTTTTGATGGAGAACCCACATTAAATCTAGTTTTTGAAATGTTTATAAGTTAAATTTGACAAAATAAAATTCTTCTTTTGGAATCAGCATATACAAATTTACTTTGGATAAATTTTTCATATTATTCTGGTGACTTTCCTATTTTAATGAATAGTAAAAAACACTCAATATTTTAATTTAAAAAAACTTTTTTCATCACAATAATTTATATGGTTAAATTATAATTTTTAATGGTTTTAAAGTATTTATATAATATATTTTTACCATTTAAAATAATTTATGTCATTAGCATTAATTTTACATTAAATTCATAGGTAAAAACATTCAAATCTTTGACAATATTTTAACTTTTAAAACCCGTTTTCTTAATAGAATTAATTTTAAATTAATTACTGCATATTTTGTGTTTTGAATTCTGAAAAATTGATTCCATATTTGGAATCAATGGGTAAAAATTATGTTAATAGGTTACTTTTTTTTATATTTTTTGTTATTACGAATAGTAACTACGGTAAGTTGTTTTTACTGCAGTTAAAGGTAAATCGGGTAATTAAGGGAAAATCAATTTATAAAACTATCCTAACACCTGAAAAAATTATATTGGATGAATAAAAGTCGACCCTTATCACCTATGGGTCGGAATAAATTAATTTTATGGACTTTTGACCATTAAAATAATTTAATTATTATTAAAACCAAAGAAAGTGACAACATGTCACTCTCATAAATCTTATAAGTATACTAATTTTCATTTAATATTAAAATTCATAAAACATTGAACATGAATAGTCTCATGAAATCTAATACAATTATCAACATCATATGAATTTATTTATAATTTTTAGGGATTAAATAATTATCATTAAATATGACAGAATAGTGATGTTGAAATTATTTTATTGATTGAAATATCAAATAAATGATTTTAAAAGTATTAAAATAAATATTATATAAACTATTTAGTGTGCTCCACTGATGTTATAGATACAAATTACATGTTATGAATTTATTAAATATTTTAGTTTGAACATATATTCTATATATATTTTATTTAAAGTCAAATAAATGAATAGTGTAAAAATTGACACTATTGTTAATTTATAGAAATTACAAATTATAAAATTGTTTAAAAAACACAAAAATATTTAAAAATTGTAAATTAAAATTTATATGTTCTAAAATTTAATAAAGTATATAATTATGGACAATTAACAACATATAATTAAATATTTATAATGAGTTAAAATTTAGAATATTATTACCACAGATAAAATTAAATAGATTATATAAGGAAAAATCAGGTTGATAATGATTAAAATAAATTTCCAACATGTATAAATTTTATTGGCTGATGAGATTAAAACCCTATATCATCTAATATTTAGATTTAATTCATTTTTGGATGTTTTTAAGTGGGGTTGGAATTTAATATAAATTAATATTTCTTATAATTCCAATGGTGCCCCTCTCCTCACTTATAAAAGGGCACCTCCTCCCTCTCCTCCTCACACCACGTTGAGCCTTCAAGATAGGCCAACCAATGCCGATTTATGTTCTCCACTTCCCTAGAAACATTTTAGAGGATCTGGTCTTCTTCTTAGACAAATCTTAGTGCCCTAAAAGGATGTTTCAAAGAGGCGCGTCGAAGAAGAGGTAATATCTGTTACCAACTCTTTCAAATTTATTTCTTCTTCTACTTATTATTATTTAGTTGTTTAATTATGAATCAATAACATCAGTATCAATCATATTCTTACATGTTATTATGAATATAAAACAACCCTATTTCACCTTCTGTCCATCCTACAAAAAATGAAATCATCGCATCTGCGTACGTACGAAATACCGTCTCCATGTCGTGGTGTAATCTGTTTTCCACCACCACCTTACATAGATGGGTATAATGGTTTAAATAATAAATATATATGATTATTGTAAATTGATATTTATTCTTAAATATTATACATACACTTCAATATAATTCCACGATCGTGGGAACGATATCATCGCTCGTGCGTACGTACGGCCTACCGTCTCCACCATGTGATGCGACTCGTTCTACATGATATTCATTGAATAAAGATTATATAAATGAATTGAATGAGTAAATATTATATATATTACACTAATAACATTCTTTAAATGAGGTATCTATAACCTAAAAATAATAATAATAATTTATTCCACAAAACACACGTAAGAACATAAAGCAATAAACACCCGAATAACAAGTAGCAATGAAATATTACTAATAAGAAGCTAAGAATATGACCATATATGATATCATAACAATGAGTATGATTCTGTAATAAGTTAGTGACATTATCTAATTAATTATACATGAGTTTAGGACACGTACAAAGCATACAGGACCTAAGGTAAGGGAAAATATCGCAATCTCATTTTTATCCGAGATTCTTTATACGTAAGAATTTACTGGGGAATATTTATCATCCACATCCATGTTTCCTCAATATGTAATATTATTTATATCCTCTTACAATTTTTTAAATCCAATTTAACCCTTTGGTATGTTTTTAGTAAAATATATTAATGGAATCTTTTTTTGTTTTTCGTACGAGGTACTTTTTTGACTTTTTCGGCCAAAGTACGAGAAGAATGTTTTTTTAATTATACGGCATGAATGGATTTTTAGTACATTTTTTCCATGAAACATGATTTACAAGTTTTCATGTTTATTTTTAATCAACTTCTTTTAGTTTAAAATTATATAATATTTTAAGAAAGGAAAATGTTTTTCAAGTAGAAAGGATATTTTCCTCAAGAATGGAGTTCAAGCGTTTTATCAAAATTATTTTCCATATAAGATAATATAGGGTTATATTTCTATCCCTATTTTTACATTTTTTTTGATTATGTTAATATGGAATTATTTTTATGATGTCCTTTTATATTATATGTATTATGTTATGATGGCACGATGTTTAAGAATCCCATTTTTATTACGTGGATTATTCTATGATGTATGATTTATGATTTTGTGGCGCATATAAGAATGGTTTCATTATGAGATGTGTGGGACCTATATCTCTCTCCAATGCATTGGGTAAATATTTATATCTCATGAGATAGAAATGGCTAGAACTTCAGGTTAATTCGGTTTAGTGAAACAGGACTGAAATGAGGAGTGAACTCGGTTCAGTAATGGACTTTGTCCGCTATGATGGTCTTGGAAATGAGCCTTGAATAATGTGAAATGATTTTCTATGATTATGTGTGCATGCCACAATGTTTCATGTTCTGAGTTATGATTATTTGGGATTAATTTTCATTATTATGATTTATCCCATTACATAATATTATGATCTCTTTTGCAGGTTAAGATTTTCAAAATGTTATGTTCTTATTAATATGATATGATTGATATTTATTTTTTTTACCCTTACTGAGCATTTTAGCTCACCCTTTTGTATGTTTTCTTTTCCCCAGGTCAAGAATAAGGATATTAAGTTGGATATGCCAAAAAGACACTCTAGATATGATGAAATAAACGAGAGACAATGTAGTTGATTTTATGAACCAGTTGTTTATGTTTCCCTATTTCTAAAGACACTATACCAATAAGGTCCTTTCATGGTTTTCTAATATGTTGTAATAAGTATGCTTCAATTATGAAGCAATAATAATTTATGTAATGTATGGGTCGTTATAGTTGGTATCAGAGGAAAGGTACAGTCAACCTTTGGAAACTAGGATGTGAAAGCCCTAGTAAGAACCCTAAGGATATGTCTATGCATAGAACACAATTTTAGTGATTTAGAAATGGCCATGAATAACCTATGATAAGACCTTAAGTGTAAAATTTTATTATTGATTATGTGTATTTCCTATTGTGATTAGTGTTACTCACACTATGCTTATTAGTTTTAGTCAATGGCTAGTACCCAAAAGAACTGTGTTAATACTGAATGTGACGGGCAATGAAATGACTGTCCCCCTGAGAAACCAAACATTATTGGAGCTGAAATGAAAATTCTTGTAGCCATGATCATACAACTTTCTCAATCTATGAACCATGAAGGACATCCAAACGAGCAAAGTAAAGGGAAACATTCTGTTTAATCCTTCATGAGGCAACGTCCACCATCATTCAGTGGGTCTTCTGATCCATTAGTGGCTGAACAATGGATTATTACCACTGAAAAGAAATTTTCACTTCTACAATGTTTTGAACATGACAAAGTCATCTTAGCAATGTATTGTTTGGATGGTGATACTAATCAATTGTGGAATCATATCAAGAATACGAGGCAAAGAAATGAAATTGAGTCCATGGAATGGGACGAGTTCAAGAACTTATTTTTCAATAAGTACTTCCCTCATATTCTTTTAGCAATGATGGAGAAGGAGTTTCTTGAACTGAAACAAAAGGATGATGAATCAGTTGGTACATACGAAGAAAATTTTACAATACTTCCAAGTACGCTTCTGGAATTATTATCCAACCTGAGAGTAAAATCGATCGATTCTTTAGTGGCTTAAAACCAAGTCTTCAAAGGGCTTTAGCCATAAGGGACTGCAATAGCTACAAGGAGATTTCTCAATGTTCTCTCAAGGTTTAGATGGAGATTGGAGTAACCCATCAGTCATATGGGTTTGATAAGAAGAGGAAAATATAATTCAAAGGAAAATCTAAAGACCACACTGAAATGAAGATGAGTTTACCTTAATGCTCAAATTGTGTAAAGAAACATGGAGGGAATTGTCTTAAAGGGACAAGAAAATGTTTTAAGTGTGGAAAAGAAGGTCATCGGGTAGTGGAATGTCGAAATAATGGGAAGAAGATGTCTAATGATGCATACTATGAAATGGATACACAGAATGCACCTCCTACACATCAATGTTTAAAGTGCAAGGATATGGGGGCATTATGCCAATAAATGACCAAATCCAAGGGTTGTTGATGATGATCGATGTCAAGAAAATCTTAAGGCCAAATACAAAGGAAAGTCACATGCAATTACTATCGGCGATGTGGAGTATGATAACGAAGTGGTGAAAGGTACACTTACCATCCACTCTAAAGTATAAAATGTTTTATTTGATTCTAGATCCACCCACTCTTTTATTTCTAAATAATTTTCTAATGGTATCACTGTATTACCTCAACAATTAGATGTTGAGTTAGCTGTGACAACTCCTAATGGAACAACCGTCAAATCAAATGTTTATAATTCTTCTCTGATTGAAGTTTGTGGGAAAGTGCTTCCTACAAATCTTGTGATCCTTCCTATAGTGGAATTTGATGTGATTCTTGGCATGGATTGGCTTTCTTTATACAGAGCTCATATAAATTTCCAAAGAAGGGAAATCACATTTAATATTTCCGATCAATTTACTATCATCTATCGATGCAAGGATGAATATAACCATCCAGAGGAAATTTCTTCCATCTTATGGGTATTGATTCCAATAAATGAAGGTTATTTATCTCAAATGGTTGGAGAGAAACTCACGATTAAGAATACACCCATTGTATGGGAGTTTGATGATGTCTTTCTGGAGGAATTTCCAGGTCTTCCACAAAATCGTGAAGTTGATTTTTCACTGAAACTCATACTAGGTGCTACGCCCATTTCAAAGACACCTTTTTGAATGGCCCCAATTGATTTACAAGAATTGAAGAAGCAACTCCAAGAGAATCTTGATAAAGGATTCATACGCCCTATTACATCAGCTTGGGGAGAACTTGTTGTATTTGTTAAGAAGAAAGATGGATCAATGAGACTCTTCATTAATTATCGAGAATGTAACTAGATCACTATCAAGAAAAAATATCATCTCCAACACATTGATGACTTATTTGACCAACTACACAGAGCTCAATACTTTTCCAAGATTGATCTTTGTTTATGTTATCATCAATTACGAGTCAAAAAAAATGATATACCAAAGATGGATTTCCGTACAAGGTATGGACACTATGAATTTATAGTGATGCCATTTGGTCTTAATAATTCCACTACTATCTTCATGGATCTAATGAATAGAGTCTTTAAAGACTATGTTGATTAGTTTGTGGTAGTCTTTATAGATGATATTCTTGTCTATTCAAAGAGAAAGGAAGAACATGAATATCACTTGAGAATTGTATTGAATAACTTGAGAAAGGAGAATCTTTATATAGAATTTACCATGTGTGAATGTTGGCTTCTAAAAGTTGCATTTTTGGGTCACATAATCTCAAAATAGGGGATATATGTGGATCCATCAAAAACAGAGGTTATCGAATGATGGCCGAAACCAACAACAATAACTGAGATCTGATGTTTTCTTGGTTTGGCTGGATATTATTGACATTTTGTGAAAGATTTTTCATGATTATCTAATAAAATCACCAGGTTGACTTTAAAAGGAGTTTATTTCGTCTGGATGGAGGAGTGTGAAGAGAATTTCAAGGAGTTGAAAAGAAGGTTATTCAGTGCACCTGTACTCTCACTGCCTTGTAAGAAAGGTTTGCGATCTACAGTGATGCATCCAAGAAGGGATTGGGGTGTGTTATCATGAAAAATGATATGGTGATAGGTTATGCCTCATGATAGTTGAAAATAGATGAGAAAAATTACCCACCTCATGATTTTGAGTTAGTTACGGTAATCATTGCATTAAAGATTTAGATGCATTATCTTTATGGTGAAAGGTGTGATATTTATATAAATCATGAAAGTTTAGAGAATATTTTCACACCGAAGGAGCTGAATATGCACCAATGAAGATGGTTGGAGCAGATTATGGATTACGAATGCTCAATTCATTATCACCCTGGGAAATCAAACAAGGTGGAAGACACATTAAGTCGACAAGACCATGCAAGCTTATCCATGATGAGGGTCACAAAAGATCCAATATTTATGGATTTAAAAAGGATGGATCTTGGAGTTATAATGGAAGGGGAAAATTATTATCTTTCTCAAATTAATGTTCAACCATCTATACATGTGAAGATTAAAGAGGCACAAAAAGCAGGTGTTGAGTTACAAAAGAAGGTGAGAAATGTTCCTAAATTCAACCTTGATTGTGATGGGATAATAAGGTTCAGGAATCAAGTTGGTGTTCCTCCCATCATAGAATTAAAGAAGGATCTACTGGATGTGGCTCATATTTCTTCATTCTCTATTCATCCTGGAAGCACGAAGATGTATAGGGACCTGAAAGGGTACTTCTGGTGGGATGGCATGAAAAAAGATGTTGCTAAATATGTCTCTCGATGGTTGGTTTGTCAGAAAGTTAAAGCTGAGAGAAAGAAGTGTAAAGGGATGTTACGACAAATACCCATACTATAATGCAAATGGGAAAACATCGCTATGGACTTTGACACTAGACATCCTAAAACATCCAAAGGCAGTAATGCTATCTGGGTTATAGTTTATCGTCTTACGAAGTCGGCACACTTCATTGCTATTAGGGAAGATTTCTCTCTTGGTCACCTTTCCAGGATATATGTAAAGGAAGTGGTAATATTGCATGGAGTACCAGGTTCCATTATATCTGATCAGGATCCGAGGTTTACCTCGAAGTTCTGGAGAAGTCTTCAGCATACTGTAGATAAAAATTAGAGTTTCAGAACTGCTTATCATCCTCTGACAGACAATCAGTTTGAGAGAATAATTCAAACTCTAAAAGATATGTTATGAGATTTCTCTATGGATTTCAAAGGTGTTTGGGATCAACACCTACCTTTGGTGGATTTTTCTTATAATAATAGCTTTCACTCCAGTATTCAGATGGATCATTATAAAGCCCTCTATGGAAAGAAGTGAAGTACTCCAACTTACTGGAATGAAGTTGGGGAAAGAAAGCTATTAGGTCCTGATCTTGTTGATGAGATGGATGAAAAGGTCAGTTCTATTCAATAACACATAAGAGCATATCAGAGTCGTCAAAAAAGTTATGCCGACAACTGAAGAAAAGACCTAGAGTTTGAAGTGGGTGATAAAGTTTTCTTACGAATATATCCTTGGATGAGAGTAATGAGATTTGGAATGAAGGGAAAGCTGAGCCCTAGGTATATTGGTCCTTTTGCAATACTGGATCGTGTTGGGAAGGTAGCTTACCGATTGGAGATTCCACCGAATCTCTCTGAAGTTCATGATGTGTTCCACGTATATCTCCTGAGAAAGTACATACCTGATCCTTCACGTGTACTAAGCTCAGAATTTGTACCCCTGGAGCAAGATCTTTCTTATGAAGAACAGCCGATAGATATTCTTGATCGTAGCGAAAATGTTCTACAGAACAAGACCACTAGCTTGGTGAATGTTTTATAGAGGAATAGCCAATTAGAAGAAGCTACATGGGAGCTTGAGGATATGATGAGGGAGAGGTGTACTCATCTTTTTGTTACAAAGTGACGAATTTTGAGGCCGAATTTCATTTTAAGGGGGGTAGAATGCAACAACCTGATATTTTATGAGATGTATATATTTTTTATGACTTATTTTATATGAAACATAAAATAAATCTTTCACTGCACACAATACTATCTTGGCTTGCAATACACGCAATCGCGACCTTCCTCGATAGTGTGTGTAGTACGCAATACCGAGTTTCACTAAACAACGATATATTATTATAATATTATAAACTAGAAGTTCTGAATAGTAGTAACTGAATTTTAAATTTTATACCATTATTATTCATCTTAGATATTTTCTAGAACATGGTTTGAGAACAAAGTAATTTTTTTTTGGTAAAATAAGTATTTTTAAAAAAATGCAGATTTGTCGCCTTTTGATGGCATACCCACATTAAATCTAGTTTTTGACATGTTTATATGTTAAATTTGACAAAATAAAATTCTTATTTGAATCAGCATAAAAAAATTTACATTGGATAAATGTTTCATATTATTCTGGTAACTTTCATATTTTGATGAATAATAAAAACATGCTATATTTTAATTAAAAACAACTTTTTTCATCACATTAATTTATATGGTTAAAATATAATATTGAATGGTTTTAAAGTAAAAATAGAATATATTTTTACCATTTAATATAATGTATTTCATTAGCATTAATTTTACATTTAATTCAAAATTAAAAACATTTCAATCTTTGGCAATATTTTAACTTTTAAAACCCGTTTTCTTAACAACGGGATTAATTTTAAATTAATTAATGCATCATCTATGTTTTTAATTTTGAAAAATTTATTCCATATTTGGAATCATTGGGTCCAAATTATTTTAATAGTTTAAATTTATTTTTTTATTTTTTTGATATTATCAATAGTAACTATGGTAATTTTTATTTATTGCAATTAAAGATAAATCGGGTAATTAAGGGTAAACATAATATTATAAAATTACCCTAACACCTACCAAAATCCTATTGGATGAATAAAAGTATACCCATATCACCTAAGGGTCGTAATAAATTCATTTTATGGACTATTGACCATTAAAATAATTTAATTATTATTAAAACCAAAGAAAGTGACAACTTGTCACTCTCTTAAATCTTATAAGTATAATAATTCTAATTTTGTGATAAACATAATGAAACATCTAAAATGAATAGTTTTCAGAAATCTAATAGAATTATCTACATCATATGAATTTATTTATAATTTTTAGGGATTAAATAATTATCATTAAATATGACACAATAGTGATGTTGAAATTATTTTATTGATTGAAATATCAAATAAATGATTTAAAAGTATTAAAAAATATTATATGTACTATTTAATGTGATCCACTAATTTTCTAGACAAAAATGACATTTTATGAATCTATTAAATATATTATTTCGAACATATATTCTGTATATATTTTATTTAAACTTAAATAAATGAATAGTGTTAAAATTGACACTATTGTTAATTTATAAATATTACATATTATAAAAAATTTTAAAAATCACAAAAATATTTAAAAATTGAAAATTAAAATTTATATTGTCTATAATGTAATAAGGTATACAATTATGGACATTTAACAACATATAAGTAAATATTTATAATAATTTAAAATTTAGAATATTATTACCACAAATAAAATTAAATAGATTATATAATGATAAATCATGTTGATAATGTTTAAAATAAATTAGCAAATTGTCTAAATTTTATTTTCTGATGATATTACAACCCTATATCATCTAAAATTCAAATTTGAGTCATTTTTGGAGGTATTTATGTGGGTTTGGAATTTATTATAAATTAATATTTCTTATAATTCCAAAGGTGCCTCTCTCCTCCATTATAAAAGCGCACCTCCTCCCTCTCCTCCTCACACCACTTTGAGCCTTCACGCTTGGCCTACCCCTACCAATTTATTTTCTAAACTTCCCTAGAAACATCCTAGAGGTCCTAGTATTCTTCAATGTCCAATCTTAGTGCCCTAAGAGGAGGTTTCAAAGAGGTGCGTCGAAGAAGAGGTAATATCTGTTACCAATTCTTTTAAATTTATTTCTTATTCTTCTTATTATTTAGTTGTTTCATTATGAAGTAATAACATCAGTATCACTCATATACTGATATGTTATTATAAATATGAAACAACCCTATTTCACATTCTATCCATCCTATAGAAAATGAAATCACCGCCCGTGCGTACATAAAGAATACCGTCTCCACACCGTGGTGTAATCTGTTTTCCACCACCACCTTACATGGATGGGTATAATGGTGTAAATAATAACTATATATGATTATTGTAAAGAAATATTGTTTCTGAAATATTATATTTACACTTAAATACAATTCCACAGTCATGGGAACGATATCATCGCTCGTGCGTACCTACGGCCTACTGTCTCCACAATGTGATGCGACTCGTTCTAAATGATCTTCATTGAATAATTATTATATAAATGAATTTAATGAGTAAATATGATATATATTAAACTAATACCATTCTGGAAATGAGGTATATATAACCTAGAAAGAAGAATAAGAATTTATTTGACAAAACACACATAATAACATAAAGCAATAAACACCCGAATAACAAGTAGCAATGAAATATTACTAATAAGAAGATGAGAATATGAACATATATGATATCATAAAAATGAGTATGATTCATTAATTAGTCAATTAAATTATTTAAATCATTATACAGGTGGTTTAGACAAGTACAAAGCACATCGGACCTATGTTAAGGGAAAATCTCACAATCTCATTTTTATCCGATATTGTTTATACATCAGAATTTACTTGGGAATATTTATCATCCACATCCATGTTTCCTCAATATGAAATATTATTTCTATCCACATACAATTTTATAAATCCAATTTTACACCTCGGTATGTTTTTAGTAAAAGATATGAAAGGAATCTTTTGTCATTTTTTGTATGAGGTACTTTTTGACTTTTCTGGAAAAAGTACGAGAAGAATGTTTTTTTAACTTATATGGCATGAATGGATTTTTAGAAAATTATTTCCATGAATCTTCCATTACATGTTTTCAAGTTCATTTTTAATCAACTTCTTTTAGTTTAATAGTATATGTCATTTTAAGAAAGGAAAATATTTTTTGAAGTAGAAAGGATATTTTCCTCAAGAATGGAGTTCAAGTGTTTTATCAAAATTATTTTCCATCTAAGATAATATAGCGTTCTATTTCTATCCCTATTTTTACATTTATTTGATTATGTTATGATGGAATTATTTTTATGAAGACATTTTATATTATATGTATTATGTTATGATGGCCCGATGTTTAAGAATCTCATTTTTATTACATGGGTTATGCTATGATGTATGATTTGTGATTTTTTGGCACACATAAGAATGGATTCATTATGAGGTGGGTGGGTCCTATATCTCCCTTAAATGAATTGGGTAAATATTTATATCTCATGAGATTGATATGGTTGGAATGAAAGATTAATCTCGTTCAGTGAAACAGGACTGAAACGAGGAGTGAACTCGGTTCAGTAATGGAATTTGTCCGCTATGATGGTATTAGAAATGAGCCTTGACTAATATGAAATGATATTATATGATTATGTGTGTATGCCAGAAAGTTTCATGTTTTGAGTTATGATTATTTGGGATTACTTTTCATTACAATGATTTATCCCATGACATGATATTATGATCTCTTTTGCAGGTTAAGATTTTCAAAATGTTATGTTCTTATGAATATGATATGATTGATATTTCTTTTGTTTACCCTTATTGAGCATTTGAGCTCACCCTTTTGTATTGTTTTCTTTTCCCCAGGTCTAGAAGAAGGATATTAATTAGGATATCCAAAAAGGGTCTCTAGATATGATGAAATAAACGGGAGACAATGTAGTTGATTTTATGAAGCAGTTGTTTATGTTTACCAGTTTCTAAAGACATTATACCTATACGGTCCATTCATCATTTTGTAATATGTTGTAATAAGTATGCTTAAATTTTGATTTAATAACAATTTATGAAAAGTATGGGTCTTTATATATATTGTGTGTAACCCTATATTAAAAATTGATTAATTATTAAACATTGAATTTAACTCTTTAAACTCTTCTTAAAATAAAATAATAATAAATGTCCTAATCTAATCCATGTCGACCAGAAAGATAATATTTTATTCCTAATTTTTTTATTCTAAATACACATATCCAATATAAATAGGACATGTATTGGGTAATTATAATGTCATTTTTACCCTTAATAACTCAAATTACTTTTAACCTTGGTAAATAAAACTCAAAAGTTACTATATACCAAAAATTAATTTCATCTTATTGAACCAAAATTTACTTACTAATGTCAAATTTTTCATTCAAATTATATATATTCAACTCACAAAAGTGATAAAATTAAATTTTATGCGAATTTGTGAACTCTCTTAGAATGTGGGTAAAATATGGTAAAAAGATCAATAAAATTTTATATATCCGATCTGATTATAAAATGACTCCAATGAATTACATTGAAAAAATATAGGATTTGTGTATAAATTATTACTTAAAATAAATTAAAATAATATAACTAATTATTTAAATGTAAAGTTGGTTTTAATTAATAACGTATTGTTTTTCACTGTTCATTAAAAATTGAACGTTTTTAGAAAAATACTAAAAATTCACCCTAAGCTAATTTCGATATTCTGAATTCAAAAATGAATTCCATTTTGAAAAATAAAATTTATTAAATTTCAAAAAATGATGATTACTATTCATAATGACGAGTTTTATTGGTCGTGGTGTGTTAAAACTTCATGTTGTGTACAATGCAAACTATAGAATTATTCAAAGGGAAACATACCGTGGATGCATGGGGTGTTTTAGTTAATCACTATTTCTACCCAACCACTCAATATCTTACTAGGATTGATCCCATCAATTCTTCTCAAGAACTTATTACTATGATCCCAAAAGTAGATGTACAGGAAGATGTGTCCACCCCATCCATCCAAATTACTAAATTCAATAGGACAACATGTTAGGGGTATCAAAATCATGAACTATAGAGATGGTTTATCTCCCTTATATGAAAAATGATTTTGAGGCCCACCGATATATCCAACCATTATCCTTGAATCAACCATGGATAATCACTAGCTAAGAGCTTCTATTTTTATCTCAGATACCATTAGTGACTGTGGAATCCCATTTAGAACCCTATCCTAAAAGGATGGTGGGATTTTTATCATATTTGAACCTTTGATCTTCCTAAACATGGTAAACATGCCCCCAAAATATAGTTTTGGAGCATAACCCCTAAAGAGTACTACGGGCACTTTCCCCCAAAATATTATTGTGGGTGGTGGCCCCCCAAACATTAAAATGGGCATCAAACCCCCAAATGGTATTCTGGGAATCAAACCCTAAAAAATTACATAGGGAACTGATCCTAAAAATTGTATAATGGGAATACAACCCCCACACCCAAGGTACTATGGGTGCAGACAACCCAAATGGTACTATAAGAACCATTCCACCAAATATCATATCGAGAACCAACATGTCAAAGGACATAGTCCTTTGAAGAGGAGAATTGTCCCTCTTATATCCTAATCAATATGATAAATACTGAATCTAAAGACTTCCCATTCGGTCCAGATGATAACACTCAAAAAAAGTATAATCAAACCCTCCTACAGTTATCCATGTCACAATAGGTTTCCCCACATTATACTTTTTTCTTTGGAAAATATGGGGTTAGTTGTAACCATCATGCGTCTACAAACGGTATCATCGACTGTGTTGGAATTTCATAGTGATATTTTAATGGATAATATGGCCTGTAGTGATAGAGAATTCAGCCTCGGGGTATTAATTTGAGAAACCCATCATCATCATGTCACCCTAGCATTAATAGATGAAAGGGTGTTGTCATGGATCTTTCCAGTCAACCCATTGAGGAAGGAAGCGAAATTTTTGAAAGAGATAAAATCACACTACACCAATAAGAGAACAAGGATTACTAAGAAATAATTTTCAGAATACTCTTGGAATATCTACACTAGAAAGACATAGAAGCACCTTTATATGGAATCATACTTTTTAATGAACTATTTCAACCCATAGTACTGAATGAATTTTCATATTTATAATCCACTCATTCAGTGAAATACAGATAGTATTCCACCTCACCCCAAACCCATAGGTCTGAGAAGAATTTCATATTTTCATGATTCCCAATCCATAGGGTAGGTGGAAGTTCCATATTTTTCAACACTTAAATGGAAACACTAGAATACAAACTCATCCATGTTCCAATGAAAATAGAGGTATATGTAGCATGTGGGAGAAGTAGTGTGGACTCCCATATCATGATGACAGGTAGAAAAATGTATATTCCTTCCAAAAAAATGTCTCCAGGTACATTGACTATTCAACAGATAATTGTTTAATAGAATATCCAAGAATGAGAAATCTAATTGGGGTGTGGATGATAGGAAATCAAAATCACTTCCCCCGCCACTAGAATCTCATGAACATGATAGACCATATCATTCACTTTATGGACTTGATTTAGATGCAGATGGACAGGGAAATGTTGGAACCATTAACACATCAATCCCCATTCACATCATGTGGTGTGTCTAAAAAAAATTCACATGTTTTGTAGTATAGAATGTTCCACATACCACATAGTGACAGAGATGGTGTTTAAACACAACACAAAAAATCCAATTCCTTCCCTAAATACCATGTCCCCTTGTAATTTGAATAGGAATATGTGAATGGTTTGGTAAAACTCACAATAATGAGAATGTTGAGTGAGGTAGAGTTAATATGTCATGAAAATCACTACCCCTACCATCAACATCTCAGACACACAATAAAGAGTATCTTTGTCCATAGATATTGGTTAGATAAGTTGGTTAATAAACAATTTATAGAGATCTAAGAACAGTAAAATCATGAATAATGAATAATTTTATTCCATGGTCCATTACAAAATTATCCATCTTTGTAGGTTACTATATTATATGTCATGGACGCATGGAATTAAATTTCACAATACATCTATGAAACATGATGTTAAACTGTAGTTCATAGTCCATTATGTATGAAGTTACACTATTTGAAAACATCATAATCCATAAATTTATATTTAGAAAAAATTTCCTAATATCATGAAATTATACTACATGATACATCCTAGTTTCATGATGTGAAACATCAAGATAATGTCTTTACTGCAAGATCTGATACTACGTAGAACACGACATGATCACAAGACGTTAAACTATGAAATGAATCAATCTCTAGGAGACATCAGCACCATCACTTGAAAATTATAGATTATATAATTACCACTAATGTAGTACAATTTTGATCCCAGTAAAACCAAAAAAAATGTCAATACCCCTCAGTCAGCTTCTCAGGGCATTATCCGACATGCAACCTCCCAATATACTTATATATGGGCTTCAAGGAAAACTTATCAAATTTAGAATGATATATACCAGAGTGAGTAGGATAATATCCCTTCTATATCAAACCACCTTTTCTATCATATTTGAGTAGTATGCATGGTGTTGGCACATATCCACACAACCATTCATAAATCCCATCAACATATTCTGATGAAAAAATGAGGACTTGAGTGGGAATACATGGATACTACAATCAAATCCATCAAAAAACATATATTTTGATATCATACAATGAGGGAATACATTTTTGTACATACTATGTAGAAGATATAGTTCATTTTGACATCAATAGATAATTTTTTGATGGTATATTCTACTGATAATACAACGACATGAACACATTCCTATCCCTACAACCAGAGTATATCATTATCATGGTAAGTATGAATAGGTATGTACTATGTAATAAAAGAAAATTCTTATTATTTTACTTAAGTATTATCAATACATTCATGTAAAGGATGAGTCTTAGGACTAAGATAATATAACCAATTTGATCAGGGCTCACCATGTGAGAAGGGAATATACCTCGGGATGAGATGGTATTCTTATCAAAAAATGATCAATAACATACATCAAAGCCACCAGTTTTGGGTCATATCCCCAAAAAACATGGTTCACCATGTGAGGGTAGAACATGACTCGGTAAATTCACATATTTTTATCAAAAAATATTAGTGTAATACTCTAATGTCATGTGGTCGTGCTCAAATCCTTGTTCTAACTGAGGATCAACAAGTGAGAGTGGCACATGCCTTTGTATAGGATCGTATTCTTACCAAAAAAAGACTAGTTGTGTATTATAATGGCGTTGGTTCGGGCTCATATCCCTGCTCTAACAAAGGTTTGTCCGGAAAATATTGAAATCACCTCATATTATACTCATATCCCAACAAATGAAGTCACTCAGAAAATTCCAGATGGGTGAGGAAGTTGTGATCATATCCCTAATAATTCAAATGAAGAAGAAAAAAAATCATTCAGAGTATATACAAAAGGATTCTCATTTACCTTCCCTCATTCTAGAGTATTTCTTACATATTCTGATGGGGAATTCAAATTGGAACTGGGCTCATAACCCATCTTTATCCAAGAATGACCATCATATTTCATAAAAATCCCATAGATAGGGAAATATTCCTATAAATATTATTGAAAATAAAAATCATACACCAAAATCATACAAGTCACAGGATCATATCCCCGTACTTCTAAAATGTTGTCAACAAATTCCAAAAACCATTATACAGTAGGATCATATAACTTGTCAACCCCAAAAAAAGGTCAACAATTGCTTTCCACCACACATAATGCGGCTCATATCCATTATGTGGTCAATGATTGTGTACTTGAAGATGTTAATTCATATCATCAATACCTAAATGATTTTTTTACTCTTCAACCAAATTAGTAGGCAATCAATACTTTTATAGTACTCCTCAAAGTAGTTTAGAGGTGGATTGTAGGGACCCTACTAATGATATCCACCATGTTCAAACTCTGAATAGTGATATCTCCCCCCATGATTGGGAAATATTTCTATTTCATAGACAACATTATATAGAAAGGTTCTCAAAATTAATACATCATCGTATAGAGAGGTGATTGTAACACTAAGGTTAACCATATATAGTACCCGAAAAACCATTGGAATTACTTTGTTGTGGTCAATAGGTGACCCATAGAGGAAACCTATATGTTCAAACCCGATGGATATATATGTACCTAATGAATTAGGGGAAAACATGGATATATGTGGAGAGTTATCCAGAAATAATCACCCACGCATGATCAATCCTATTTCAACTTACTATTATCTTTTCTCAATGGTTCCTAAGAGGAGTTCAAACTTTAATTTCACTTGAATATATAGGCGACTTATCAAATATCGAAGGATATAAACCTCTCATATCAGGGATATAAGGGACACATATAGATCATAAATACACTCTATTGCATGTTGAACATGTTCTTGTTCTCTATGTCATGAGACCCAGTATTGGAAGAGTATGAAAAATACCTATGACACGTTGTCACATAATTATGAAAACATTCAAGAAAATTGGCCAAGTTCAATCAAATGATTGTATTCTAGGATGGAGTAAGTATGGATCAATTTACTTTTCTTAGTTATCTGTGTAAAAAATATACCTATATATATAATCCTATAGTTTCCTTGCCAAAATAGTAATCACCAAATCAAATTACATGATCCTTTAATAAAATATCTATCCTCCACTAATTCTTGAAGGAATGTTGGTATTCATTTTCAGATCCCAAATAATACAAAGAAAGAAACTGTGGGAAAGAACTCTAGTTTTGGGAACACCCATGTGAATCCATATAGTATGCTTGAAAGTGGTTATTTTAGGTCCATAAACATGATTTGGGTAATAAAATTAATCCAATATTCATAGGCTCCTCTTCAACCAAATGATGATATAAGATAAAAAAATCATCTTTGGGGTCTATTTGTGAATACTTTAGTAGTTCATTGTGATAATGATTGTTGTCATGGACACTATTACCATGACAATGAAAAAGATACTGCTGGATTTCAAAATTTTTATGAAATTCCCTCCATAAAAGGAGAGATGAATGTAGAAAAGGATGACTTTTGGGACACCCCCCAATTTTGAGAATGTCATCTCCACCACCATCAATGAAAATAGGTACGTTAATCTAGGAAGAATAGAAGACCGACATCCTATATTTATTATTTTTTCATGCTTCATGAGGAGAAGGAAGTATATTTATAATTTGTAAACCAGTGTCAGTATGTGTTCACATGGAATTATTTAATATTTCTCGTCCTAAACCCTCATGTGGAATGTTATCACCTTGAATAAACCCACGACCATCAACGTTACAATATGGAAACCATTAGAAAGCACTAATTCAATGTTATAATGTCATAGAAGTAATACTCTAGACTGTATAGTGTATTATGTTCTGGAAGTTAGACTCTAAACTACACAACATCATATGTCATAGAAGTAATAATATGAACTTCATAGTTGCTTATCACTACAAGAAAATGGACTATTTGCGACGGGGCTCCGTCCCAAATCGCTCGTTGCTGAAAACAGCGTCGCAAATAAGTGTTTTTGCGGCGATCCCGTCGCAAAAGTAGTATTTTCAATGGTATTTTTTCCCCATCGCAAATTGGTTTTCGTTTATATATAAAAAAAGTATTTGCGATGGGCCGTCGCAGATATATTAGTTGCGATGGGATTCTGACCCGTCGCAAATGGGAAATTTAAAAAATATTTGCGACGTAGGTATTTGCGACAGACCATCGCATAAATAGTTTTTACGATGGGTATTCTTCCCATCGCAAATGGGACAGTAAAAAAAATTTACGACGGGACACCCCGTCGCAAATAATAGAATAAATAAAAAAATAAAATAAATAATACAAATCCTATAATATTATATAAAAATAATAATATTATTAATAATATAAAAAAATTCTATTATTATAATATAAATAAAAAAATATATAATATAAAATTATTAAATATTAATATAAAATAATAATAATATGAATATAAATAATATAATATTATATAATTATACTAACATTAATAATATAAAAAATTAACATAATAATAATATTATTAAATTATGTATATAATAATGATATTAATATTAATAATATAAAGAAATTATATTATTATAATATTAATAATAAAAAATATATATATAGTAATTACGAAATATTAATATCAAATAATAATAATAATACGAATATAAATAATATTATATTATATAATAATAATACTAATGTTAATAATATAAAAAATTAATATAATATTATTATTATTAAAATAAACATACATATTTATGAAAAAATAAAATTAATATTATCAGTATTAATAAAATTATAAAATTATAAACATCTCAATATTAACAATAAATATAAAATATTAAATGTAATATTACTAAAATAAATAGACATTAAAGATAATACTAATAAGTAATAAAATTTAAAAAAAATAAAAAAAAATTAAATCATGCAATATTCGTACCAATATGAAAGAGGAATTGCAAATAGTTAATATGACAATAAACTATGAACTCAAATGTTTATTACATGTAAAAAAATCACTGGGGGTGGATAATCTGGAAGACCTGGAAGTGGTGGTGGAGGAAACTCCATCCCTAAACTATGAGTCAGATGATGCATATACTCCATCTGCTCCTGATGTTGCTCCTCATATCAAAGTCTCTCCTTATCCTGCTGCTAACGCATCTCCTCCTATCATCGATGCATCTCCTCATCGTGCGGCTGACACATCTGCTCCGGCCCCTAACGCAAATCCTCTATAAGCTGACTCTGAGCACGCAACTACTCCTGATACTGTGAGGCAGAAGATGATGTCTCTCCACAAGCTCCTCTTAATCTAGGCACTGACATCACAGAAGTACCATAATAAGCTGCAGGAGTCAAATGAGCGATGATACCAACTACTCGGCCCTTTTTGAAGCCATACTGGGTCGCCTGCATCCATGTCGTCTCATCAAAATGGCGGGCACTAGTCTGATCACCCATCTCATCTTGACTCTCAGCCTGTGTATGAGAAGTTGCAGCCATAAATGACTCCATAAGTTCTAATTAGAAATTAAAATAATGAAAAGATTATATGCATTGAATTTTCAAACTGAAAAGAAAATAATACTGACCACAATCTGATGCTGGCGGTCACCTCTAATATCTCCAGTAGTCGGATCAGTGTACATCCTCCGATTAACATCGTGCATCATAAAATCGGGATGCTCGGCTTCCTATATGAATATAAAATAAACTTTTTATATTTAAAGTTATATAAAATATTAAAAAAAAGTACTTACCAGACGCTCTATATGCACACTGAATGTACGACTACCGGATCGATGCATCACATCTTGTCTCCCCTGATTCTGTCGACCCAATGGAGATCTCCTCTGAAACCCACCACCCAACCAGTGTGTACATAATCCATCCCAAACATGAGATGAAATGTACTCTGGTCGGTGGGCTCTACAGGACTCCTCAAATTCTGTCACTCCGTCTTTCCTCATAGCCGCTTTTCTCAAATTATGAAAAAACTGACAGAAATGGTCACGCATAGACACCACCCATGCCGCATGGATAGTGGCATGCATTCTATCGTCGAAGGGATACCATAAACCCAAATATAGAGTTATTAATGAATTAAATTTTAAAAAATTTAATAATTAATTGCGTACCATCCAATGATCAAACATAGCAGCCTACACATCAGCAGGAATCTGATCCCATGTGAGTTAGGGATGAGAAAAATAATTGCACAACATAACGCTCCCTTATCCAATATCTATATGCATAAATCTATGGAAAAAATACAAATAATCAAACAATTAGAATATAAATAATTTATAATGAAAGATAACTAAAATACACAGGTTACCATACCACCGCATGTGCGCATAAAATCCAAGTGGTGGATGTCGCTCCGGGATAGGATCAGGAATCATCAGTCTGGCAAGACCACGCCCCCTCTGAGTGCTCCCTATAGTGCCCACATCTTGAGGGTCAGATGACTCAAGAACCTAATTTTTTTTAATTGTTTACTAGTTGTTTTTAATTGCTTCTTAATTGTTTTTAATTGTTTCCTGATTGTTTTTAATTGTTTCCTAAATTTTTTTAATTGTTTCCTAATTGTTTTTAATTATTTTCTAATTGTTTTTAATTTTTTACTAATTGTTTTTAATAGTTTCTTAATTATTTTTAATTTTTTCCTAATTGTTTTTAATTATTACCTAATTATTTTTAATTGTTTCTTAATTGTTTTTAATTGTTTCCTAATTGTTTTTAATTGATTCTTAATTGTTTTCAATTGTTTCCTAATTATTTTTAATTGTTTCCAAAATGTTTTTAATTGTTTTCTAACTATTTTTAATTGTTTCATAATTGTTTTTAATTGTTTCATAATTTTTTTTAATTATTTACTAATTTATTTTAATTGTTTCATATTTCTATTTAATTGTTTTCTAATTATTTTTAATTGTCTTAATTCTTTTTTATTTGTTTCCTAATTCTTTTTAATTGGTTCATAATTATTTTTAATTGTCCTAATTCTTTTTAATTGTCCAAATTCTTTTTAATTGACCTAATTCTTTTTAATTGTCATAATTATTTTTAATTTCTTCCTAATTATTTTTAATTCCTTCCTAATTATTTTTAATTGCTTTCTAATTATTTCTAATTTCTTCCTAATTATTTTTAATTGCTTCCTAATTATTTCTAATTACATCCCAATTATTTTTAATTACTTCATGATTATTTTTAATTCCTTCTTAATTATTTTTAATTGCTTATTAATTATTTTTAATTACTTTCTAATTATTTTTAATTTTTTTCTAATTATTTTTAATTGCTTCCTAATAATTTATAATTTTTTCTTAATTATTTTTAATTTCTTCCTAATTATTTTTAATTGTTTCCTAATTATTTTAAATTGTTTCCTAATTATTTTTAATCGTTTCCTAATTATTTTTAATTGGTTCCAAATTATTTTTAATTGTTTCTTAATTATTTTAATTGTTTCCAAATTATTTTAATTGTTTCCTAATTATTTTAATTGTTTCCTAAATATTTTAAGGGTTTCCTATTTATTTGTATTATTCTAATTTTTTCTAATCAATTAAATATAATTATTTCATAATTATTTGACAATTATTTTAATTAAATCTAATTAAATATAATTATTTCTTAATAATTTGATAATTATATAATTATTTCTAATTAAATATAACTCTTTCTAAGTATTTCTAATTAAATATATTTATTTGAAATTATTACTAAAACATCCTCCGGGAGTGTCGAAGCAATAGTGCAGCAAGGCCCGTTGTCGCGTACCAGGTTACCCCGAGTCAAGCTCGAAACACCTTGTTAGAGTTTTCACAACTAGGTACATCTGTTCCAGAGCTGCCTCTACTTGTTCGTATCCAGACAAGGATTTTTTGGTATAACCACTTAAAGCTAATTATAAAATATAACTACTAAACATTCTATTAAAAAAATTAAAATTAACAATTAAAAATAAAATTAACTATTAAAAATAATTTAAAAAATAAAAAAATATAAATACCTTCAATACTTTGAAGTAATTTGCGCCTTTTAACTCTTTCACTCCTCTTCTCATAAGAAAAAATTAAAACGAAAGAAATTTTCTACTTGGAACTGGATGTTAAAGAGAGAGGGGAAGAGAGATCTTAATGATTTTTAGAAAAACGGGTGGGGGTATATATAAGTTAGATTATTTGTGACGGTCTTATTTGCGATGGTATCCCGTCGCAAATACCTTCGCCCGCATTATTTACGGGCGGCGGTTAAAAGGGTTCTTATGACGTGCCCATCGCAAATAGCTGCCTGATGACATACTATTAGCGACGGGCGGATATCTCTGTCACAAATTCCAATTTACCGCCACCGTTATTGGAGACGTGCCCCATCGCAAATACGTTCACCCGCATTCATTACAGGTGGCGGTTAAAAGTCTTTTTGCAACAGGCCCGTCGCAAATAGATTCCTGCTGACATACCATTAGCGACGAGCGGATATTCCCGTCGCAAAATCCTATTTACCGCTGCCGGTATTGGCGATGGGACCCATCACAAATAACACCTAGTGAATACTTTTTTGCTATGGGACAATTACCCGTCACAAATTGTAGTTACCACCATCGGGTAGTTGTGACGGGTAGAAGGTGACCATCGCAAATAGGCTTCCCACATTTTGGCGTGCAAACCACGCCATATCTATTGAGATGGGTCCTATATTCCCATCTCAAATATGCTTTTCGTCAGAGTTTTTTCAACGGGCTTTATTCCCATCACAAATAACCCATCGCAATAATCGGATTTTCCCATAGTGTATGTCTTGGATTCCAGACTCTATATACTATAGCATCATATGTCCTGGCAGTATGACTCAAAACTGAACATCATCCAATGTCCTAGGATAAATAATCTAAATTGAATAACATCCTAAGTCTTGTAATGAATAATGTAATCTACATAGTTTCGTAGGTCCTATAAGTAATACATTAAACATTAAAGAATCCCACTTCATTACTGAATGATTATAAACTGTGTAAAGAATGTTACATCATGGATAATTCACAACATATGAGATAGATCTGTGTGAAAGAAAAATGAAATGCCCCCGTCATAGTATAGGAGTCTGATTCACTTAGGGAATCTCCCCACTCAAGAAATATGTATGTATTGATTACTCCCACCACAGGATATGCAGTGACACCTAGATACCAAGAACTAGATCTAGCCTCAATATATTTATCCTAGTCACTTGATATTAAATTGCGTGACATTAAATTCAACAAATGATGTTATAAAGTAGTCATGCCTTATGTACTTTTCATATGATTCCTTGGGAAACAATATAAGGAATCCACGTATAAAAAACATAGGATGATTCTAATTGGAAGGTTTCATTAATGTCTGGACCACATTTACTGAGCATGGTAAATTATTTGTTATCTATGGTAACATTGTTTTAACAAATGATGTTAAATAGTATGGTTAAAATACTTCTCATTCAATATAAGGATGTTCCAAGAACTACATGCGGCTTGATTCTTATCACTGACAGATATGTGGTGATTCCCAGATATTCAATCATTATTCTAGAATAATAATCAATAGGAGCAATTACCCCCTCTTAATATTGTTCTAACCTACGTTGATTGGTTCTCATTCAATCACTTCCTGGGGATTGATTGATTATATCATAAGATACAAAGTGATGTCTGGATCTCCAATCCTGCATCTAACAATAATAATCAATATGAAAAATTCCCCCATTTTCAAATGGGTCTAACATAAATTGATACTATACCATTCAAGAACTATGTATGACTTGATTCCTATTATAAAGATATTGTAGTAATAAAAAGATCTCCAATCCTAGGTTCAACCATAATAATAATTATTAAAATAAATATCCCCATATACATATGGTTTAGACTTATATGGATATTTTCCCTTTCAAGAACTCTGTGTAACTTGATACCTTCCATAAAAGGATGTGTAATGATTCATGGATCTCCAATCATGTTTCAAACCACAATAATCAATGGGAATATTCCACCCTATGCATATGTTTCAGAACTATATAGATGTTTTCCCATTCAAGAACAAAATGTGGCATCATTATTTCCACAAAAAGATATACAGTAATGCCTAGGTCACTAATCTTCATTCCAACCATAGTAATGTAAGGAAATAATTTCCCCTATATGTAAGGTTCAAAACTGTGTGGATATTTTCATATACAAGAATTACACGTGACTTAATTCTTGTCCTCACAAGGTATGAAGTAACAGATAAATATGTAATCCAGTGTCCAACCACAATTATCAATAGGTTCAGTGCCACTATCTGTATATGGGTCATACCTTCTTGGATAGTTTCCCATTCCAAAACAATGTGTTTCTTTATTCATGGCATCATAGAATACATATTGATCCCTGAATCACCAAACCTTGGTCCATCCACAATAATAAACGAGAGAAATTCCACCCACTAGTTATGGGTGAGACCAGCATTGAGACATTCCCTTTCAAGAAATATGTGTGGAAAATTCCAACCATCATATGATATATATTGATTCCTGGATACACAATCGATGGTCCAACCACTGTAAATAATTGAAAAAATATTATCCTATATTTTTACAGGTCTAACCTAAATAGATATTTTACCATTCAAGAACTATATTTTTCTTGATTTCTTACATTTTAGACTACATAATGACACCTAGATCCACAATACTAGGTCCCACTGTAATAATAAATAAGAAATAATAGCCTCTCATATGATCCAAACCTGGGTGTATTTTTTTAGTTTAATAACTGTGTGTGTCTTCGTTTATTCCATCATAAGATACATAGTGATGTCCAAATCTCAAATCGTAGGTCCAACCACAATAATATATAAGAAAAAAATCCCCATTTTTTATATGGTTCAGACCTCCATGGAGAGTTTCCCATTCAATAACAATGTACTGCTTTATTCTTACCATCATTGTATACATAGTGATGCTCAAATATATAATCCAATGCCAATACCCTATAACCAATGGTAAAAAATTCCCCCATCTTCAAATAGGTTACACTAGTGTAGAATGTTCCCAATTAAAGAACTACTAGTGAAATGATTCATAAAATCACATGATATATAGTGAAGCATTGATCTCCAATATATTGTCCATCCATAATAATCAATGTGGAAAATTCCCCCTCAACATATGGTTTATACTAATGTGTAGTGTTTCCCATTAAATAACTATGTGTTTTTTGATTCTTACCATAATATGAAACATTGTGATATAGGGATCTCCAATCTCGGGTCCAGCTAAAATATTCAATGGAAAAATATCTCACTATACCTATATGCCATAGCTACATTGATATTTTCCTAATCAATAACATTGTATGTCTTCATTCATATTACTTTAGGATACATTGTGATGCTCGTACATTAAATCTCATATTCTATACTAAATAATGGACCATCTAATGTATCCATCATCAAGAACTCATGTGTTTCTTCATCAACATCCCAATTTTCAATTTTTTCACACATTGATCATGGCTCAAGTGACTTAGGAATTAAGGATAGTCAACATATACAATACAACCCTGAAAAGTAATGAATGAGGAACCACATCCTCATAACATGATTTTAAACTACATGAAAACTTTCTAGCTGGATGACATTATGAAACATGATATATGGTTCATCCTACAACACCTGAAATTGAAAAGAGTTGGCTATCCTATCTATAAAAATATTCAATAGGAGAATTTTTCACTTAGAAAAACATTATTTCAGGACACGCTAAGGGAAAAAGATAGAATCCCCCTATCCCAAATATATGACTATGATCTATGCAATGGGATCTCCTTAATGGTGCTGATTATGGCACGATTCCTACCCTTAAAATATTCATAGGATAAATAGGGATTCACATCCATAAAAGAAACATATGCCTATATTTAATGAGGGTAAACTCTTATAGACATGTTTTCCCTATCTACGAGTCATTTCTAGATACAGATCTATTGTTCATGAGAGAAATATATGAAATAAGGGTTCTTACATATGGCTAGCCTATCAAAAATCATGTGGGTGGATAAAATGTGTTTCCTACATCTAAATTCCCTCAACAAGTGTGATGTTTACATAAGGATATATTGGAAACATTCACATTGGTCCATATATATTTATCAAATGATGTTAATATATACGAAAAATTTCATTACCATATGATGTTAAACTTCAAGGAAATCATACCTACCATATAAAATAAAACAACAAGAAAAAAATAATTATAAAATAACATTAAACTATAATAAAATAATCCTTTATGAATTAAATTAAATTTAATCATAAATACATTCCCACTATATGATGCTAAAATGTGCAGACTACCACCCGTCATCATTTTCTACCAATGGTCCGCAAGAGCCTCACCTCAATCAACCAGAGTATGGGGACTTTCATCATATTTTAAGCACCTAAAACCAAAAATCCATCATCATGTATAGAGAACCTCAAGTTTCAACTAACCTTTCATGCCCATGTAATGGAGAAGAGATATCTCGGTTTGTCCATTAATGTGGTGGATCAGTATGAGGGCTTTGTCTTACCAACCATAGGCATCTCGGACCAATATGAGGGGGTTTCGAATCCTTGTGAGCTCTGATCTCACAATGGTGAAACTCATCACCATAAGGTGTTTTGGGTCATCCCCAAAATGATTGTCCCACTATTACATATGACTTGAGAACCTTCAGCCGTGATTTGTATCATTTTGATCACCCTTCCAAAAGGATGTTGGAGTACTCTTAAATTTGGTATCCAAATTAGAATATTTTTTAAAATTCCCACAAAACTAGTTCTATATGCATCATGACCTTAAATTGAATTCACATTGGTCTGATATTTATGTACTTAATCATTATTATTTTATTATTAAAATTTCAATACCCTATAAATAATATCAAAAGACACCAAAAATGTGTTAGGATTAAAACCTCTAAAGGGAGTCTTGAGAAAAAATCAATTCTTCTCTCACCACAGTTTTTTCCTTAGGGTTTAGTAATAATTTAGAGCATGAATAATTGACACATTATGCTTATAGGTTCCATTGTGTGGCCCTAGTAAAACAATATCCATGCTCACATGACCCCCTACTCAAGGAAAAGGTTGAAGTATTGTTTTTTCACTACTAGAGTAATCCTACACATGGATTATAGGGCACAACTATGGATCACATCAAATCGTGACCGAAACATCAACGGAGAAAGAAAACCATAAAGGTAATTATTTTATTTTAATTAATTATTTATAAATAACATATGATGATCCTCTCTATGGTTCTGGGACTCCCTTCCGTTCTTCTGTTCATTGTTCTTTTCTGAAGATCCAACATATTATTATGGTGATGGATCTCAGATTGATCATTATTAATGGGAAAATAAAATTTCATTACACTCAACAACGTTCTTTCATTGTTCCCATAACCAATATGTGGAATAAGAGTGATCATATGATTGATTTTAATTATTATTTTTATAGTTGATGATTTATGCATTTAAATATTATGTTTTTTCAAGTCATGTTAATCATTCTACATTTCTAATACTAATGATCTATTAATACTCACTTTTTTCTCATTCAACTTATAGAAACTATTTTTTCTTTTAATTTTTGATTAAAATAAAACGGAGGATCTCATCCAAAGGTGCCAAACGTTCTCAGTAGTACAACACTAGACAACACATCGTGTATTTTAAAGTACATGTCGTGTATTCTAGGTTCAATGCATCGGACTGGTCCGCCATACCATGAAGTGATAATGGGTCCTATCTAAGTCTATAAGACTCCATCAGTGGACCAAGAATTGGTGGAACATGTTTTCGGATTATAGGTTGTGTGTCCAATTGATAGAGTTGTTGAGTCCCTTCAGGTTTGGGTGGGACCGGGTGCCCCATACATGGATTCCCTTGCTAGAAACCATGTAACAAAGATAATACATGGTGTTTGTCCCACTAAACATGCATTTTACTACCAAAATTTCTGATGTACATCTACACGCCATGTCCCCAGGTGCGTATTTCAGATGGAAGATGAACAAAAGTAAACACCATTTATTCAGAACTAAACATCGTGTACTCATCCAAATTATACAGTTTTATTAAAATTTATTAATATATTATGAAAACCCTCTATACATGTACCATAGTTCAGGGGTAATGCTAAGACAGAAAACATGATAGTTGTTTTATATATATGTGTTTAATTTAATATCTATGTAATGTTAATTTCTAATCCTTGGGATGTTTAAAACGAGAATTCACCTGGTCACCTCCAATGTACAATTTATGTGTAATTGTAATTTTAAATAAATATATCTATTTTAAATTATGATGGATGATAATATCAATAAAAATTAAAAAAAATGATTCATTATAAAAGGATTGATTAATTGAAGATAATTAATTAATACGAGTGTGATTATCTTAAGTTTGAATAATTAAAGAATTGAATGCTTTTTTTATTTATGCATAAATATCAATGCATGTATGGATTATCATGAGATATACCACGACCATGGTATGTGAATGGTGTATTTTAATTTATCTATTTTAATTATATTTTTTAGCCTATGAGCCTCCTCCTTATTAAAATGTAGGGCCTGCAAGTCCAAGATTATTATGTAAAACCCCATTTTACCCATACCTAGTGATTGAGGTAAAATCATATGTAATGTATGGAGCTCCCATGATAGTGGAGGCGGCATAAGTAATAAACCAAGGTGAAACCGATCAAATGAGATACAAAGGTGAACAATTGGAAATCAATAAACACAATCCCAAAAGATTCATGGTGTTTCTCCCATACGTCTTTGGATAGTTTATCGACTCCTATATAAGTTAATCAATAGAACAAGCTCCAGATCATTCCATTTATTTTATTTCTATTAGTTTAATGGTTTAATTATCAAGGGTCTATTTTCATGATCAAACAATTATTGAATTAAACAAGCATGCAAGATGTAACTAAAATAAGACCAAATTATGTGTAAATATGTTATTTGATATGGTTAATCACTTAATTCAATCACACATAATATTAAAAAAATGTAAGAAAGACAATATAATGGAAATTTACATAATATGATAATAGCCCTCTATGAAATATTATGTCGGTATAGTCTTCCATAATCATGGTTAGAATCGAATCATAGTTCAATGTTCAAGGCTATCCCATGTTTGGGTGCTTTCAATTATCAGGGAATTATAATTCAAGTTTATTGGTTGAATTGACTTGGTTCACATATAGGGTTGACTGCCACAGAAGGATAAGGTGTGACTAAAAAGAAAATGTTGATGAAATCCAAAATAAAACAATTTCAGGATTGGGGAGTCCACTCAGTGGATCACGAAGTTGTGTTTTAATGCAGTTTTCATTTAGAATTCCTAACGAAAACCCTTCATGTTGCATAACTAGCCCTAGTTGGGGTAATGCGAAGAGAAATATGGATCATTTCCACTAAAATATTTAGGCAATATAATTTTCTGAAGTTGATGATGAGGGATATTGGATATCAAAAATACAGTGGGAAACTAAAAAGTATTAAATTATTTATTGGTCTCAGTTTTAACCTGACAATGTACTAAACATTCACTCTTCTTAATTTTTAGAAACAAAAAGAAAAATGACTTCAATTATAACATTGAGAACCATACTCAAGAAGGAAAACCATCTCATTGAAACCTATTTCCAGGAATGGAAAATATGTTTACACATCATCCTTTTCGAGGAGAGTAAATTTTATGTACAGGAACAACCTATTCCGATTGCACTCGGAAAATAGGTCAGTGTTGAGGAATGATCCATCTATATGAAAACATATGAATGTTGCGACATATTTCCAATGTTTCACTCTATCAGCCATGTATAATGATCTCTTAATGCAACTTGAAAACATGGATATGTATAGCAAGATTCCAAACCTTATGGAACTCTATCATGATAAGGCAAAACACAATAGATATGGGATCTCCAATTCATTATTCACAACTATTCTTGGAGAGTATGTTCCCGGTGAACCTCATGTAGGCATGATTATGGGCTACATTTAATTCTATGATATCTTTGGGATTATGTTCATGGATGATTTGTGAATAGATCTTATACTATCAACTATACCAAAGTCCTTCCCTATTTTTATGTTCAACTAAAACATGGGGAACCATGAGAATAGTCTATCGGAACTTCTGACCTTAATTCGGTTGGTAAATAAGGACTTGGGGCATGAAAAACATGCATTCCTAATGGTTAATAAGAAAAGGGATGAAAGGAAAAGGGGACAAGGATTCCTAAACGATCTAATTCCCCTAAGAATTGTCCATCCAAGAAGGGGAAGATCAAGAGGCATGGAAAGGAACGTGGGGCGATATGTTTTTCATGTGGCAAGAAAGGCCACTTGAATAGGAATTGCACCTAAAAGAATGGGGATGTTATAGGTTCATTCAATATTGAGTGTAATCATTCCCTTTCAACACATTGAGTATTAGATATAGCTTGTGGGGATCATATTTGTATTGAAATGGAAGAACCAAGTATATTTAGAATGATTTCCATAGAAGAGGTGGATCTTCAAGCTGCCAATGGCATGAGGCTTGCAGCGCTGGCCATTGGAAATTACCATATATCATTTCCAACGTGAATGATTTTGGTTTTATTTAACTTTTACTATATTCCTAGTGTTAAAAAGAACATAATTTATGTATACTGTTTGGTTATGGATAGATTTATTTTCATTTGTGGATATACATGTTGTTTATTTTATACGAAATATGTATGTTATGGTAGGTATCATTTAAATAATGGTTTGGATGTATTAAATTATGAAAACCATGTGTTGTAAATTGATAAATAAACAAACTCACATGACTTATACATCACCCATTGTTGGAAACACTGTCTCAGTCATGTAAATGAAAAGTGCATGAAAAAGCGATGCCAATATGTTTATTTTGACTCTACTAGGCTAAAACCACTAAATTGATGTCATGCTTGTTTAAAATGTAAAATGACCATGCCTCCTTTCAGTGGATAGTGTGAGAGGGACACATGGAATCTAGGATTGGTGCACACTGACTTATGTGGACCATTTCTAGTAAAATATATAGTTGGTTATTCTTACATCAATTACATTTACGGGTGATTTGAGTATATATGGATTTGTCTAAATAATGAGGTATATGTTAGATTCTTTCGATAAATTTAATGAATTAAACAATGAAGTAGAGAATCATATTGGTAAAAATATAGTTAATCTTCTCTCAGATCGAGGAGGAGAATATATGAACCAAGAGTTCATCTATATTATGCGGTAGTTAGGGATTCTATCTCAGCTCACCCGTCATTATACACCAATGTGTAATGTTGTTATTGAAAATTGATGTCAAAACATTATTACATAACATGACCCATTAGGAATATTTCCATTTGGCACAACCAGAAGGGTTTGTGAAACCAATAGAAGCCAAACGAGTTTTAAAGTTGAAAAAATCCATTTATGGATTAAATAATCCATCTAGGCCATGGAACATTCAATTTGATGAATCGATAAAACAATTTCTTTTCATTAAGAATGAATGTGAGCCATAGTTTTATAAGAGATTTAATGAGAATGGGTTAATTATCCATGTAGTATATGTTGGGGATGTATTACTTATTGAAAAGATGTACCAGTATTATAGTCAGTTAAGGACTGGTTGAAAAAGTGCTTCTCCATGACGGACTTGGGTGGAGAAGCCTGCATTTTAGGGATCATGATCATTCAGGATCAATCCATGAGGCTTCTAAGACTATGGAATGGTACATATATTGACCAAATTCTAAAAATATTTATTAAGGAACAATCCAAGAGGGTATTGGTTCTAGTGTCAATGGAGTACATCATTCTATGAAAATGTGTCCTTAGACACAACAGAAGAAATGTAGAATGAGTAAGATCCTATTCATTTCGGATATAGGACCCATCATGTATGTCAGTTAATATACCCTTCTTGATGTGATATACGCACTAATCATGGTATGTAGATATCATGAAGATTTATGAAAACATCATTAGACTGCTATTAAGTTTATCCTTGTGTATCTGAGAAGAACTGAGGATATGTTTCTGGTTTATGGAGGAGATACGAATCTTGTCATTAGATGGTATAATTACGTTGGTTTTTAGGCAGATCATGATGATCTGAAGTCACAATCTTGATATGTTTTCTATCTCAATGGAGGATCTCTGAGCTGGAAGAGTTCAATACAACCAGTTGTCGCTGATTCTACATCCACGTCTGAATATATTGCTGCTTCTGATACATCCATGGATATCTTCTGGATTCATAACATTGTCCAGTAGCTTCCTATGGTGCCTATTAGTAATGTTCCAATAACATTGTATTGTGATAATACTACAATGGTAGATCTATCAAAAAAATATGGTTCGTAAGATAGAAGATATGTCATGCAGCCATTTCCATTGTGACTATCTTTTTCACACCTTTTACAATGATCTTAAATATCATTTTGGTGATCAATTTTAGAAAACAACTCATGAAATTAATATTTCTCACCGTGTCAAGTAATTGTTTTCCCTTTTTCACATTCACATTATTGTGTTTTCACATATTTTTATCCATCATAATATTTATGGGGAAACCTATTAAGAACTCGTTTATAACAAGTATAGTTTTCCTAGATTTTCCATATATAGTTCTAAAAACCATTTTTTACCTTTCAGAGGAAACTCCTTCAATGCTAATATTGGGATTCATTCAGTCTGAGCTCTAATTTTTTTGGTTTATATAAAAAACCCCATTTTTATTGTGTTATATGGGAACCATACAAGGAAAATTACAGAAAAAATAACCAATACTATATTGTATCTATGGATTCATCAATGTAGTTTAAAAATTAAAATTTTCAAAACTACGAATAAAATAAACCATTTGTATGATGATCATGGTATGATTGAATCATTAATCATGAATCTCATTAAGACCCACATCGCGAACTCAGGAACTCATGAATATATCCCACCTGATCACAACCAATTTCTACATATGATACTACCCCCAATTTTTTATTGACTTTATGCCTACACATGATTAATTCATTTGGGATGATCAAAACAAAAAAAAAATCATGAATCATTATATGTGGACACCATAATGATATTTCCTCCACAAATAATGTATAATACAAACAAACCATAATCTATAAGGGATCTATAAATAACATGTAAATCATATCAATCATCAAATCTAAAATAGAAACCACTATGAGAGTAATACCACCGGAATATTCAACTAAATAAAAAATTAAAAAAAATAAACTAAAAATTAGATTAAAACACCCCTCATATAGTATAATAAAACCCATAAGCACTCTCAAACATTTTAACAATTAAAATACATGATCAAAATAATTCATTTGATTAACTCTGGAAAATGGGATGAGGACAGTGACACTACAAGATAGAGGTAAAAAACACCAAGGCATGTGTGGACTATCAGAAACAACTTCTATAAAGATCAAGAAATGAGGTATCTACTAATATATTTTTTAGATCAGAAAATAGAAAGGAAGGAAACATATATTACATTTATAAAATGTGAATCACCGAGTTTTAAATTAATATATGGAATATGAATACATTGCAATCAATTTAAAATATAAAGGGGTAATGAATCCAATGAGTAAAAGGACTCACAATCATAGGTAATAATTAATGAGGAAATAATCCAGGGGAAAACACAACCCAAAAAATAACAAATTTTATAATGAAATTTTGTAATTAATTACAAGATCAAGTTGAATAACCGTATAAAAGGTAGTTAAATATTTTCTAGAGATAATTAAGATTTCAAGGGATCTTTCTAGCATATATTTTGTTAATCTACTCTTTTTTCTCTTTTCTTAAATGATTTGCTTCTTTATTTTTTATCAATGTTTTTGTATACATGGCATATTAACAATAATAAATGATTTTTTCTTTAAAATATAGTATAATAATCTATATTTTCCTATAAAAAATTTATTTACATTCATTTATAACTTATTGATAGTATATATCTTTAGTTTTTCATTCTTTTGAACACATTTCATCTATTTTATAATTTCCTGGGTAGATTCTTCTTCATCCATTACAAATATTTTTTATACAATGTTTAATTATTTTTTTAATTAAATTATTTTTTTTAATATACCAAAATTATTCCAAAATTTAGAAAAATCTATTTAAATAGTCAATGAAATCCTGTAACTAATCAAAACTATTTTTGGTGACTATATATTTCTTTTTTTATATTTTATTCTTCTTAGTCGTACATCTATTTTCATCCTCACTAATCCCACTTAATCATTACCTTATAAACATTCAATATATTAACTTGATTTTCTTAAATTCGGTTAAATCCTTTTAAAATTTATAATTCTACCCATATTAGCCAATAAATCGCCTTCTTTGACTTGTAGATGCGATCTAGATTGATTTATTTTCATGTTGTTTTGGAGGACACATCTGATTATTACATCCCCATAATTGGATATTGTTTTATTATTCATGACTCTATAAAACAAAAATTTTATATTTGAATTATTTGAATTTTTATCTACAGAAACATGTCGATATTTGGATTTAAATTCATCACTTGCAGAAAGATCTAAGTTTATACAAATAGATTTATTGAGATTTTGGGTTTAATATTCCAGAGATATTTTTATAGATTAATCATAGGATTATTTTATGATTTTATTACAACTAATATGAGTCTCCTAGAAACCTTTACTCTCAATAGATATTTTTTTAGAAACTTAACTTTTTCAATTATTTGGGAGGTTCCATTTTTGTTCATTATTAACTTCTCAATTTCACCTCATCTTCAAAAAACATCATGTTGAGGGATTTATTTTTATCCTAAACTAAGGAAAATGATACATAATAATATCTTTTTATCTTATTAATATAATCTAAATATATTTCTCTACTTCTTGTTGGTAGTTATAAAAATCTCTAACATAATTTACTACTACCACTTACTGATAATGCTTAACATTGATTATGTTTTTAAAAAAAATTAAATCCTTTGATAATTTTTATGAAGAATTTTGACATCATATATTTCACACAAACACCTCATTGAAACTATTGTTCAATCGGGGAAATATTTTTCATTAATGTTAAATATATATATTAATCTTTTCATAAGCATGTTATGTTAGAGTATACCATATTTGGATCTTCATGGTCAGATATTTATCCATTTCATTAGCATCATCTTTTATCTGTGCCTTTTAATTAAATAATCAAAATAATATAACCTAATATATGAGTGATTAAATTATTGAGAACTTAGCTAAAATGATTATTGAAAATAAAAGGCCATTAAATATTTTAATAGACTCATATTCCTTGTTATATTAATAGCTAAAAAAGAATTGGGGAACCATTACTTATTTCATCCCCAGGGTTGGGATTAGTCTAGGATATATAGGGGTTACATGATTGTGTTTACTAGGAGATAATGTTGTGTTTTAATTTCCTAAATGAATTTTAATTCTTATGAATTTATATACTTACTCATGATATAATTTTAACCCCTCCTCCCTATTTTTCTATTTTTTTAAAACATAGAAGGTTCCCAAAGCCTGGGAACACTTATTCGATGCCCATTGGTGATTTTCAATTGAATTTCATAAAAAATGATCAATGTTTTTTTACATATCTTATTTATTCTACTTCTTCCTTGTTCCCCAACATTATTATTTCTTAATTCTTACTCACTTATTCTGGTTTTATGGGGATGAATCTATCAAATCATAATATAATCATACCACTTATTTGAATTTTTATCATCCTATGGAAGAGGTACTAAGAGGAGATGATCATTCCACATTTATCACTTATATTGAGCTATTTATTTATGTTTTTTAAAGATATAGAAAATTTTGGTTGTATATGCCCATTTATATTATGTGATTTATTGGTTATTTCCTATGGTTTATTTCAAGGTGCAAGTCCAGAGTGGACCACACCCACTTTGTTTCTAGTTTAGCATAATTATGATATCTTGTTATGTTGGAATTGATTGTGAAACTATGGGGGTTTTGTTTTTATAATCTTTATTTGTTTAATTTAGTGGTGTTCAATTTTTTGATTGGTTCTAATGGACCTAAATTATGTTTTAAAAATCTTATGATTAACTTTACAATCCTTATTTGAGGGGGTTTTTCCTATTTAGTAATGATTACATTTAATTCCTAAATTTATTTCGATGTTTTCAAAATATAGTTTAAATTTGATATATGTTTTGTTATGTGGATTTATTTATACATACCTAGAAATATTAGTTTCTCCAATAGTTTTATTATTGTGTGACATGGTACGTATGTTTTCTTAATGATAAAAACCTATTATCATATATATTATACATATATGGTGTTTGATAAAATGTATTAAATGCTGATTTCAAATAAATTTTAATCAAAAAATGGGTTTTCTGATCATGGTAACTATATTCTTTTTTAAAAACATGTATGTAAATAAATGATTTATTGAATTTTGATGATCTTGATTTTTCAATTTTTTTTAATTTTTAAATATAATTTTATTATTTTTATGATTTTTTACAAAATTTAATTTCTATTTTGATCATGCGGTGATTCATAATGTAATTAAATGTTTTTAAAGTATTTTCATTTGATTTTTATAGATTTATTTTGAAAATATGGATTTATAACTCTATTTTAAAAAGGTATTTTACAAGGGATGAGTTTATTTTTTATATAAACTGTTTTTATTTATGAAAATATGATAAATTTTTTATTTTTGTGCAACATAGATTGAATGTGATTTATTTTCACCAGTTAAGTGAGTCACCCTGAATAGTGGATTTATACTATTTTATTTCCTGCTGAAGAGTGTATTTCCATAAATGGGTTGTAATAATTTTTATTTCCACTATATTAGTTTTGTTATATACTAGATAAGTAATACTACTTATTTCTAGTTGTTCAGGATTAATTATTTACTTTTTATGAAATACTAATCCTTTTTACCAGTTCAATTTTTCACAGTAACTCTTTAAGTAATACAATTATCATTGATTTAACTCTACCTAGAGGATGACATGTATAGGTTTTATGTGGTTATATGTTTTTACCACCACAAATATTGATATAGAATTTCACCATATTGACACGTAGGGTTAATCCCTTCTTACTTATTTTTGAAATTTTTAATATAATAGATTTCATATATATATAAATATGTGTGTGTGTGTGTGTCTGTGTATAGATATTTTTCAACTTATATTTGACCATCATTATTATTCCTGAGTTTTTCAATCATTACATTCATTCGTGGATTTAGATTCTTTTATATGAGTGTATACTAATGGTTTTTACTCATACATATATATCATTCACCTTTGTGGTATACTATTATTGGTTAGTTTTGTTTCATACAATAGACTTTTCATGTTATTCTATATGGGTTTCATGTCTATAATTGTTTTTTGGTGTTTAATTTTTGCTATTAGTTTCATTTCTATTATAATATCATCAAACTCAAGTGGTTTAATGTTCTTGAAAATAAATTGGCATGGGTTTTGTTTTAAATTATAAATAACAAAGGGTTTCAATGTATTTTATTTTTGTTTTTAAAGGGTTCGTGATATAATTTCTGGAAACTCTATGGTTTCCTAGAATAAATACATTACTTTTTTTATTTAAATATATTGTTTTGTTTTACTGTTAAAATATCAATTTAAATTTACAAATATTACCATTAAATGATATAAATGGGTTTAGGGAGGTTTCTTTATTGGAAATTTGTTCATTAATATATATGTTTCATGACATGTTCATGTTCTACATGTAAAAGATCATTGTTCATGGGATTCTAGTTCATGTGTGATGGTTGGGAAATGTAGTGGATATTCATCATAAGACCCAAATATAAGTTATCATAGTAATTATTGATTATTTATTCTATTATTCCAGGTTGTCTATATCATTTTTAGGTGATTATAGTATATTAGTTCTTATTTAAAAATATGATTTTTCAACATTCATATCCATTTTTATGTTATAAAAATATAATTTCATATATTTTATACATATAACTATATATTTTGTAGTCATGAAAATATGACCACTAGATTAGTCATTACAAAATTCTAAGAGGATGTTCCATAAAATTTATTCTATAATGGTTGAAATCATTCCCACAATGGTTTAATTAATGGTTATACAATGGTTTTAATCACATAGTGATCAGAAAAACCCTTTGTGTAATGACTCTTATTCTCATGAAGGTAAGAATCAATATTTTTAATTTTAATCCTTTTCTAATCATGGAAAAAGACTACTACATCATATGGATGTTCTGACGACTGTCTGGGGATTGGTCAAAGCCCAGAGGTCCAGTAAATTGGCTAAGAAACTAGACCACATGGTTTGTTTGAAACCATGAGTTTGCAAATAGGAGGAGTTTAATGTTGCACGATTTGTCTGAAACTGTGCGGCCAATGGTTCTTACAAATTTGATGTTGTTGGTTTTTGATATAGAGTGGATATTAATGGTTTTCACATGGTTTTCTAACTATGTTCCTAAATCCTGAAACCACAAATTATGGGTGAAAAGTCCATTTTACCCCTTGTTTAATTGTTATGACTTATTTCAGTTTCCCCTTGTTTCTCCAAGGACTAAAACATTAGCTCCTCCTCCTTTTAGTGCTTTCATTTCAAAGCTTGGTATTGAAGGTAATCACTCATCTGGTTTCTATTTATTGATCCATTTGAAGAAATTGATGGGTCTTGGTAGACTCCCATAGTCTCGTACCTCCAATCTATGTTTTTCATCAGATATGTCATGTTGTATAGGTGTAGGCTCATATGACCTATTCCTTGTGAATTTGAATATTTCTCAGATCTCTTCTAATATGCCTCAAGTCTAAGGATGCATTTGAGAAAGACATTGTCAACGACCTTTAGTTATGTGGTCACATCTTTTTCCCTTTAAGTTTTGTCATCTCATTGCTATGTCATTTTGTTGCACACAGTCATTTGCAAAGAATTGCCTTTATGTTTTCAAATTCATGTTATATTGATACATTTATTTTTTATATGCCTATTAAATATTATTTAGTTTTTTATATGTTTGATTCCACACATATGGACACCCTATGGATTTTTTACTTCAAATAGGCCTTTGTGGATAATTGTCAAATTTCCTGGAACACCTCTTTATCCATCAACATTAATGTAAAATGGATTTTTTCCTTAATATATGAATGTTCATGGAGCCTGAAGTTCCACATACTTGATTGGTTCATTCAATCTATTTAATTTCTCATGTAGAAAAGTTCAATAATGACTATGATACCCTCTATGTAACCCCTTTTAATTTATAAATGTTGTTTTCATGTATTAATAAATTTAATGAGTTAAATAGAATTGATAAAAATGGGTGGACTATGAAAGTGGGAATACTAATTGTTAATTTAAATAAATCTATTTGTTTTAAATGGAGTAAATCCAAGGGATTGTAAGGAAATTCCCCTTTTTATGATTTTAAAATGCATATTATAAATTTATAATTTTATAAATGGAAATTTACCTGACTAATGAAATTAATAAGAGGTTATGCCTTATGTATTATATTATGAATGATTATTCCTCTACTATTTAAATGTGTCCTTGGTAAAATTGATGGATAGAAAGTAATTCCCCATTCGAACAAGTCCCAAAAAAATATATCTGATCACACCCATGGAATACCTCTAACCATAGTTAGCTCCATGGCTAGATCTTCACCTTATAGCTCATCTATGAGAAACTTTCCTCAAGCCCGACTGCCCAAGGCCAGACATCCCTACATAGATGAGCCAGCCACCAGCCCCTGACCCCACTAATGGTTCGGCTTCCTATTCTATATTCCCCAAATGTATCTAGATCCTAGAAAACAACTCCTAGTATCACTATTGGTAATACCGTAGATGTGTGGGACTATCACGATCCGTAACTCATAGATATAGGAGAGGGATTCCTACAAAACAGCTCAAGGTTTCTGATCCAGCAACATATCTAACACTCCTTTGGAGGCTGCTCACACATATTTTGTACATGTACTGGATTCCCACAATTGAATAATATTGTTGAAGACACAATCCACTGTTTTCTACCTAAATCTCCAGCCCGAATACCCTATTTAGATTCTTTAAATCATAACCTTCGACTAACAAAATCCTTGCCACTAAAATCACCATAAGCTATCACCTACCCCGAATATTACCATTTTTTCAGGTTCCCCTTGAATATAATCACCTAGTTGAATTCCTATGAAATGGAATTAAGAATAAATATTTCTAGTTGTACCATTATTGAATTCCACATACCATCATCAACACATTTCACCCCAGCGATTTCATCACCCACCATAGCAGGTTCAATATGTGACAGATCTATGAAATTGGACATATAGTCCATGATTGAGTTATCATTAAGTAGATATACATTAAATAATTTGACATGTCCTCCCTTAGAATCATTGGAATGAAATTATTGAATAATCGGTCTCAAAATCCTTCTAGATAATACCCTCATTTCTTCCCTCCTATAATTGTACATCCCACCAGAATTTTTCTGGTCATCATTGAATATAGGTATCTAGCTTAACCCTCTACAATATGGGAATATCTAGATGGATAAATATGGTCTTTACTAAATCCATTTTTTAATATGCCTCTTGTGGTCAACAATCACCATGAAATAGTTGTGAGTGATACAACTAAAACAATAGAGTCATGTAATGTATAAATAGATCTTCTCTATAAGCTCCCCTATCAATTCCTTGGATTACACAAATCAGACACTCTCTGAGTTTCTCATCCTGAAATGGCCCAAAAACATCCATATCCTACTATAGTCCCACTTATGACTGATCGTGTACCTATGCCTACACCTATGACTCCTGATCATCCTAACCCTCTGGGTAATCATACCAAACCTCAGGACCTCATCTCATAAGCACTTATGCAGCACCATGTCACCACCCTCCTAACGCTTCGTCGAATTCATTATTGGTATCATCTCCTTGAATACGAATTAAATGTTCAAATATCTATATGTATATATATATACAATATCATAGTTGTGGATAACTATAATAGGTAGTAAAATTTCACCACCCTTACCCTCCCCTATCACACCATGTCACATGAAATCCGGCTGCAAGGCCCCTCACATAAACACATCAGAGTTCGGTGTTAAGTATCATTCAGCCTTGTGACCCCCTACCTACCCACATCATATTTAAGAATAAAATACATCCCAATCATAGGTCCCAAATCCATCTTTTAATATAGTTAGGAATCCTATTTCATATATATCAATCTGAGGTAGCTAAGTAGAATTACACAAAAGATGATTCCTAGGAAAAAATTATTTATCTTCTTTGTTGTCACATAAAACAGCACACCCCTATCATTATTCACTCCAACACATATTAGATTCAGGCCCCTAAATAATTTTCCTATAGAGTCACAAATAATAACATACATTTTTCATCAGAACCCCATGTCGAGGATGGCTATGCTAAATTCCACCAAAAAAATTCTATGTAATAAAACACTATTTAGCTTCCTTTATTTACACATTACACATCAAACCCACTATTAATGAAAACTAAGTTCCTAATAGAAATCCCAGTAAAACATATATCATATTATCCGAGGTTACTATCATGATGTGTAAGTAAACCTCCATTTCCATACTGTTCCAATGGTCAAATTTCATATAATAGATAACCATCACACCAAGATGCACCACTCAAGGTAGAAATCAAAAAAACAATAAAAAGAAAAAAGAATAACTAAAATTTCCCAACACTAAAAACATGGTTTGTCACACATTCTTGGGGTTACAGGAACCAAAACATGAGAAATGTACCAAGTCATGACTACATCGTTGTCCTCAATCTACCATAACCAAAATAGTATGACCGAAAAAAATAAAATTAAATCAATTGATACCATTAGTATCTATATTATCGTTGTTACCAAATACTAGTGAAGAAAACTGATCTTAAAAAAAATTACTTCCCTGACCCAAATGCCACATAAAATTGTGCTCTGGGACCGTTGACAACTGGGGATTATGCATGATTCCCTATACAAAAAAGGTTTCAGAATAGAAGTGAGGGTGCAAATAGAATATTTTGGGGATACTATACACTCATATGGTGATAATATTAATATTTTATGAATATGAAATTGTGAAATAAAGACTATAACATATTAGAATAAAATATAAATTATAAACAATAGAATAAAAATAATCAATACAAAAGACAATAATACCATATATAGAAAACAACCCATAACATGTAATACAATGAAATAAGAAAATAAGGTCCCTTATGACCAACCATTGGTATGCACATATATATATATATAATCCTGATGAATAAAAAGAAACTCAAAATTCAACTCCAGCTAATGCAATAAACTCCATTTTCTCTTTCCATCCATCCAATGAAAAAGGTGCAACATGACTACTGGGGTCTAGATCTTATGGATAAACCCTTACTTGGCCATAGAGACTTAATGTCTACACACATTATAATGGGTCCATGTATGGTGTGAGAATAAATATCAGTAGTCCACCACTAGCGGGTTCTTATATTAAATCAATGATAATATAGGATAATAATAAAAATAAATAAAAGAATCGCATGCACATGATACAAATAACTGTCTTTTCTTATGAACTACAACCACATGGAAGTGATCACCTACTTCAGTCATCGCTGGTAATCCCTGAATATGTGTCCCCAGCTATGTATATTGAATAGAGAACATTTTTGTATTTATTTAACTAAAGTGGTGAAGAACCATGACATAAATTAAAGGGAATACCATGATGAAATAATATATGGTGAACCCATGGGTTCTTCCTCTATAATACCCCATCACCTCATGACATCAATCCTAGTACCCAGTGTTCAAACATCACAAGAAATAAATATATTCTCCGTCCCTCAGACCTCATCTCAAAATTATTTTTCAGTTATAATCCTTAAATCCTGAGCAACTGTGATGTATTTCCTCTAAAAATAATCACCATTGGCTCGATAACCTATATCCTAAAGCACGACTATATTTGTCTTCTTAATATAATGGCTAAACGAACTCGTGTATCTCAACGAGCCTCATCCCCCAACAAATGGATTCGTCACCAAATATCAATGGCCCATCTCCATCCATGTGGATGTCAATGGTGAAAACCCACATAATATCTGATGGTAAACAATGTATCCTAATCCACATATGTTATGGGGGCCTCCACCCACACAGTTTTTCAACACCACCTCGAATTGAGTCTTATCTATTTGAAAATGACTTATGTGGAATTTCAACCAACAAACTGTTAGAGTAAATCACCCAAACATACCGAAGAAAAATCATATTGCACCTTGTGAACCTAAGAAAATGTTACTAAAACATGATGTTTATCACCATAGTATGGAAAAAGATCCATTCCCTCAACATGATGATCACATCTCCTCAATCTGAAGACCGAGTCGGCTCTACTGGTGATCATCATAACCCATTTATCCCAATCAAAACCCAACCATATGAAACAAGTCACCTCAATCTTGGTGGTAATCACCACCTCGACCCTTTTTTCCAAGACCAAAAAGTAACAATGCAACCAAAAAATTCAATATAAACAATTTAACATAAACCAAAATATATTCCCACCCAAAACAATCTATGTCGGTCCTAGCCCCTTAACCAACTAAACCATGTATATTGGAGTTATAGAATTATCATAGGAATCTCACAACATTTATTTAACAATTTAAATACAATCTGTTAAATTATTAGGGTCTTCCTCAGTCAAACCACACTGTGCATGTTCAGAACACTGCCGAAACACCTCTAAAACCATGTAAAATATAGTCACAAACTACCTCTTATTTATAGGCATACACTTGACTAGTAACATGATCTAACTAATGAAAAATAGAGTAATCAATGTCTTATATAAATTCCTTGAAAATAGAAAAAAACCACTCGTATGGAATTATTATTCCATGAAATAATATTTTACATCTATTTCTACATAAAATGGGGAAACAAAATTGCATGTATCTACAGAAATCTATTACCTCAAAACCATATGTAATTAATTTTCCATTACCTCCTCACATAGATTTTTATTAATATTGAAATTATTACTATATATGGTATTTATGAAATATTTTTTTCTTTATATTTATAATATCATATATACCATAATAACATTCAATTATTTCTAAAATGATAACATCATTCGTTTGTATGTGTGGACTACTGCATCGATGATGTGATGTGATTCGTTTTTCATTTACAACTTAAATGGATTGAAATAAATATATATTTAATGAATATATGAGATATATATGATATGATAATGATTCTATAAAGATGAAATAATATTTACCCATATTTTGTTCCATCTATCAAAAATTGAAACAACATTAATGTCTTTGTAGGGCCTACAGCTCCCTGAACGGTGTAATTCTATATTCTATATCTACTTTTATGGAAGAATGTAAATATATATACATATGTAATGAATATATATATATATATATGATATTTATATCTGTAACATCCCGATTCTGGGTTCCGTCCAAAGGATCCGCGTACCCAGTTTGTCACATGGACTCAAGTGCATTTTCCCAAATTCCAGAGGTTGATGACTTAAAGCGAGGGCCATGGGTTTGATATTGTGGTAAACAATTCCTCATAGGTTGTGTAACATAGCAGAAACAAATCGTATATTTTAGTAGAGCAGTAATACCATACAATAGAACAAAATATCAGAAGACTAATAGTAAATAAACAACTAGAGCACAAATGTAAATTATTCATGTCACATGTATCTAGGAATGTAACCAAAAAAGTCATAATTATAAAAATATATTATTTAATCAATGTACAAACGATAACAAGTAAATTCATGTAGGATCTCAAGCCTTGTCTTGGTCCCACGCTCTCCACCTCCAGAACAATCAAGTACCTAATGATGATATGAACATTCCCTTACCAATACATGAAACCATATATTCTATTTGAGCCCATAAGCATGACCTAAATAGGGTGTGAGATGAATCATAGTAGGAAACCACCAAAATATCTATGCCTAATGGTCAGTGATTATATATAGTAGGAAATATGAAAAATGAAGCAATAAACAAGGAAGTAATCAGAAGTAAACAATCATGATGATTCCAATTACATTAATTTACATTTATTAGTTATTAAAACCATTGAATTAATAAAACCCATGATCTAACCTATGATATGTATCAGCTGTGTAATAGAAATGAAACTAATGTCTTAGAAGACCATCTAACATTCATTTTACACCAAGTCCAAACTTGTGTTTTCTCTTGACAGACCCATCACAATCAATCAATTATTCACATGAAACGCTCTGGGAAAGTTCTCACATTACAACCCCTCCTGTTCAACATGTATCCAATTATGTAAAGATATAATGACCCGTTGGGAAATATCAAAATGTCTAACTACTTTGGTACCATGAATGAAATACTCACGGAGGAAGCACAAACTATCAATTCACATTGTGATCTTTTAACAATAAACTATAGACTCAATGAGAAAACACTCAATTTCAATTCCCCAGGTTGTCTCATAACCGTATACTATAGACACTCTAAGGGGTCACTCTACGTCAATCCTCCCCTATAGTCTTGCAATGTAAATATAACATACACTCTATGGATTCCCACAATTTCAATTCTCCATATAGTCTAACTACACTAGGTTATCATAGGCTTTTGTTATACAATCGTTCATAAAAGATATCCAGTAACCCAATGTAATCTCAACCACTACAACTCAAAGTATCTAAAATGCATAACACAAGAATTTAACAAGAAGAAAAATAGGAAATCAAATTCAACCTATCAATCAAGGAAAGGAAACAAGGTCTGCCTCACATTCCTCACAGGCCAAATGGCCATAAACATTCAAACAAGGAAACAAACCCACACAATGTCCACTATAGTAGCATGTTATCAGAATACATCAACAAAAACCCTTAATTTATCAATCAATATAAGGAAGATGATAAAAATGTTAAATTCCTTACAATGAAATAATCTAATCAAGGGTAATTGTGAATCTGTCATATATAACTCAAAAAATACTCAGTAAGGAAAGAAACCACATACCTTGATGTTTTACAATGATCACTCTGGAACGGAAGCCCTTGAATCAGCCCAGAACATAATAGATCAACAAATAGGTAAAAACGTTCAAAATATAATAACATGAGAGAGAAGATAAAACATGAAGAAATGATCATGAACAAGGAATAACTCACCAAGGATATTCCACAGAACCCTATAATGTTTGGATTGGACCTCTGATTGAGAAGTGGTGGATTTGAATTTGGTCGTCACTCCCAACTGCTCCAAGATGAATCAAGGTTAGAAGAAGATTTGTCACGACCCGTCCTCGGGGCCCATTTCGTGACTAACCCAAGCTCGTCGTCCATAGGCCAGGGGCTGGCAACTAGCACCAATGGCGTAAATCTCGATAACTGGGAAGGCATTGCCTTTATAAAAGTAAACAAAACACCACAGAGTACTAGCGAAAGTAAAACACTAAGTTCAAAGAGAAGTGTTGAAAGGTAAATGGGCCAGAATAAAAACCCAAATAAAATTACAAATACAACTGAACAAAGTATGATAGAAAAAGACAACAGTTGGAAGAACGGAAGCGGCTCCTGGGTCGTCCTACTCGGATCCTACCTAAAGGGTAGGTACAGATGGCACAACTCCTGGATCATCCACCACAGATCCTACCTGAAGGGTAGGTACAGATAGCCTCCACAACACTCTCTCCAGTCAACCTCCTCCATGTGTCGTCTCTTCGTGAAGTCCACCTACGGGTACTACTCGTCGTGTGTCCACCTCCGGGTACCGTCCAGTCCTCGAACACTCGACCTCCGTCAGCACTGTCCGTCATCTGCAACCAACACAACAAGGTGCGGGCATAGCCCGTGCAGGGGTGAGTATAACGATACTCAGTAGGGACCCCGAGACCCTCATGGTCTCACTAAAACCAACATGGATAACCACAAAGAAGATCTCAACAGATAACCTCTACTTAGGTATATGCCATGCATATTCCTAAGTTATCAAGTAACCCATCCCAATCATGAGGAAAACACCAAGATACTGAAATTAATGGATTACCACTACCCAGGAATATGCCCATACATATACCTAATTTATCAATTGACCCATCTCAATCATGAGGTAAACACAAAGTAAAAGTCTCAACTCAAACCGGGATTTTCATTATCGAAACTGTAACTGCTGAAGAGCCCCATCTCTGGAGTGTACAGTGGTCCTAGCATGACTCTGAGGTACTACTCACTAACCTAAGACTGCTGAGGTACTCCTCCTGTCGAGTACCGTGGGTCAGCCACCCAAACACAGTAGTGCTTCCCGCCGAGGTATGTCACCCAAACACAGTAGTGCACACCCCCTAGTAGCCTGCTGAGGTACTCTCCGGACGAGTACCGCGGGTCTGCACTGTCACACAGGTAGTGTTCTGTCCGCCATGGGTCTGCACCCAAACAAAGTCGTGCTCCGTCCACTGGGCTAGTCGACTCACTCCAAGTCGAGTCGGTCAAGCAGTCATCAGGTCTCAGTCGGCTACACGGTCTCCGTACTCCGCATTCTCGCCTCTGGGAGGGTCCGCTCCATGAGCTACAGGTCGATAATCCATGTATCTCAAAGTCCCAAGAAGAAATATCTCAATGGACCGCCTCGTCATAGGGTTCTCAACGCAACAGACGGCGCGTCAACGGTCGCCCGGTCTGTGAGTTATTAGCCTTTTCGTCCCAGGGGTCCGGTTGGTTTCGTGATCGAACCAACCCTGCCGTATCTCAAGTGTACCCCAAACTCTCATAGGGTATACTCATAGGGATCGTTTCTCAACGAGATCACCAACACTGCTGATGGTTCGTCAAACGGACGTCGGGTCTGAAAGATAACAGCTTCTCCGTTCCAAGGGCCCGGTTGTATTTTGGGTAAAATCCAACCCGGCCACTATCCAATAGAAACCAAAACTCGGGCGAAATATGCCAAAAGTTCTGTCTCATCAAGAGGTATTCAACGAGAAAGACGGTGCGTCAATCGGACACCCGGTCTGGGAGTTATTGGCTTTTTCGTTACAGGGGCCCGGTTAGTTTCGTGAGCGAACCAACCCGACCGCACTCCGAGGGAATCCAAACGTAGAGAAGAGTAAGCCAAAAGATCCATCTCACTTAGAATAATCCATCAAAGTCGACGGCACATCAATCAGACGTCCGGAGTTCAAGATATAAGTGTTTCCGCTCTGAGGGCCCGGTTGGTTTCGTATCCGAACCAACCTGGCCGAACACAAAGTGTTCCGAAACTTTGAGTGCAATATATAGAAACGACCGTATCGATCCAAGGATCGCATCTCTGCTAACGTTGCGTCGATCGGAGGTCTACAACTCAAGATATGGGAGAATGACCGTGAGGGGTCCGAAAACGGAGGTTTCGGGCCCGGACCGACCCGGCCCGAGACCCCCTGGGACGGCCCGAACTGGGTTGACCCGACCCGAGTGCGGGTCCGGCCAGACCGGCGCGGTCCGGCCCTGTTGGGAACGGCCCGACTCGGCCAGGGGTTTGGCTGAACGGCCGAACCGTGCGGGGGGGGGGGGGGGGGGGGCGCTGCCCCCGCGTGAAGAGACGCGGCCCCGCGGTTGGGGCCGCCCGTGCCAGCAGACGCGGCTGCCAGCCGCGTCCTGCCGCTCCCCTCCGTTCCCGCACGATCGCAGGACCGCGCTCCACCGTCGTGGCTTTAGCTGCGACGGATTCTTCCAGCGAAGCTCCGGGCGCCACTGCCCCCGACCGCCGGCGCCGCCGCACCGGCGCGGCGCGCCGGCCGGGGATTCCACGGACCACCGGACGCGCTCCGGTGGTCTGATTCACCTACGGTCTTTGCTAGTGGTCACCCCAGGATACAACCTTCACTACAAAGATCCCACAATGCCCGCGAGGCTTTTTTTGTCGTCGCTCGTCAATCCGCACGTCAATTAACAAAACGCGCCGTCTTCGTGGTTCTCCGGCGCGCCGCGATGGCGCCGTGCCCCTTCGGGTTTCTCCGACGCGGCGCGACGGCGTCGCATCTTGGTTTGTTTTCATGGTGCGGTGCGACGGCGCCGCACATTCATTCCCGCACGTTTCCGTGCGGTGCGACGGCACTGCGCCATTCCTGTTTCAATCCACAAAAGAAACCCCCATGGATAAGGAGGAGGGTCGGCCGTGTTTGTGCAGTCCAGCCCCCTCTCGTTAAATAATAGAAAATGGTCATATTTCATGAAGAACGTCAAGGTAATAATCACAAACAAAATAAACAATAATCCTCAACAACAACCTGCATGAACGAACGATCCGCGGATCAACCTGGAATTGGTTGGTCCGCGCTCGTCGTTCTTTTCTCAAAAGACAAGAGAACACAAAAATAAATTCCCCTACCTAGAGAATAGCTTAAATGGTGGTTTGTCAAACGTGGATTCGTCGCAGAAAAAGACGTCGCGGAAGGAAACGTCGTGGAAGAACCGTCGCGGAAAACGGCATCGCGTAGTCGGTCTCCGAGGACTCGGCGTTCTTCGACGGAGTTCGATGCGTTCCTCAGGTTTTTCGTATTCTTCAATGAAGAAGATGAAGAAATCCTACTTTCCTTAGCTTTTCTCCCCAAACCTCTCAAGCAACAAAGGTTCCAACCCCAAAATAAATTATGCTTACCTCTTATTTTATTAACATAACATAAAATTTGAATTTCAAGAGTTTAAAATTCAAATAACCACACTTAAATCACTTAATTAATAACATAAGTTATTAATGTTTATGTTTAACAAAAGTTAATGGTGAGTTGAGAAGGGTTGAAGAATATGAAGGGGTGGGGTTCATGTAGGCCCCACCACCATCATAACCTCTCTTGGGAAGTTGGGTAGTTACCCAACTTCCACCCAAATCCTTAAACCACTAAAGAAAATAAAAATTGTAGTTAAATTATAAATTAAACTTCCAAAATTTTTATCATCTTCTCTCGGGTAAACGCAACTCCAGAAATGGCATTCCTAAGCAATTAAAGGTGCTACGGTTCCATCGGTGCCCTCAGAATTCGATTCCGAGGAACGGTTCAAATGATAGAAATTCCAGCTCGTTCGTTCACTGAACGTACCCCAGCTAAACTTCGGATTGAAATTCCAGGCACACCGGGCCTCGGAATCAAGTGCCGTCAGAAACTGCGTTCTTGTAAAACCCCAATGAAAATTAAGAAAAAAATTTCCTTTAATTTTACGGGACTTTACAAGAATGTTGTAGAGAGTAGACGTGACCCAGGTTTGATTAAACCAATAAAAAAAGTACATGTTTTTTAATTTAATTTAGCTGCCATGTACATGCCTCAATCGGCTCATACTTTAGAAGGTCCACAGGACCATCTACTCAGCTATTACATGGCTAGTACAAGGCATCAAGATAAAATAGGGTACATTGTGTGTACTCCAGAGTACACAGCGTGAACATAAAAAAATATCAATATCTTCCTTTTTCCACAAAGGCACCCAAACAAATATCTATACTTGAAATGAAGATCCAGTTTCATTCATAATTCCCCCTTAATGAAATTAATCCCTAAAAACCATTCCAAGGGAGGAAAAGAAGAATCATCAACCAATCGGGCCAATATGATTGATCCTCATCCACCCTCTCCCAATTATCTTCTTATACTCGACCATGCTTCCATAGCACACTTACTAGAGGAATAGAATGGATATGGAGAACCTTCGTGATGTGATCCACAATCAGAATTTTGCGGTCCTAATAGGGTATAGCCATCTCAAACTCATCCTCCTCGGGTTGTAAAATATTGGACGAGTCAAAAAATTAACGATGTTGATGAGAAACATGGCTGATTTCAAGCATAGCCCGGAATCTCTAACGTAACTATAACCAATATGAAACCATCCCCACACTCTCCAAAAACTCAAATGGCCCGATGTATCTCAGTGAAATCATCTCCTATCTTTTAATCCTCATATGTCCCAACCTTGGCATGACACGTAACAAAATCGGTTCACCTAGCTCGATCTCTAGAGTTTGTCTCTGTCAATCAGCATAAGAATTATAGTGAGAGTATGCAGTAACCTTAATCATCCAAATTAGCTACTCTTTCTCAGTTATCTCATAGAAAAGACAAGGTCTCATCATAGCTACTTATCCTGCTTCCATCCAACATTGGGGTTATCAGAATGGCATGTCGTACAAAGCCTCATATGGTTCTATATGAATTTTCACCTGAAATCTATTATTGTAAGAAAACTCCACTAGGGTTTTATCTCTCTCCCTAGAATCCCGGAAATCTAGGACACATGATTGAAGCATGTCCTCCAAAACCTGAATCACGTGTTCGGACTGGCCATCTTTCTAGGGATGGTAAACTGTACTCAGATGTACCTATTTACCCAAATCCATTTGTCATCCCTATTAGACTCAAAGAGTAAAATGGGTGTCCCAATCATAAACAATATATTTCAAAACCCCAGGAAACCACAAAATCTCTTGAATGTACAACCATCCATGATCAACAACATAAAATGTTTATTTTATTGTAAATAAATGTGCATCCTTTGTGAGTCTATAAATGACTACCAAAACTGCATCATTCAATTAAGGAGACCTTGGTATAAGTCCAATGAAATCCATTGCGACATAATTCCACTTCCACTTGGGAATATGTAACTGATGTAAAAGCAATTATGGTTGATGATGATCCACCTTCACTTGCTGACAGGTGGAACATCTCATCATAAAACAAACAACATCTCTATTCATACCAGGCCACCAATACTGATTTTGTATATCTCGATACATCTTGGTAACCCAAAGATGAACATGTCAGACTAAGGAATAAAAATCCCCCATCATATCTTCATTTGTGTCTACTAATACCCATACAAATCCACAAAATCTTAGGACCTCAGCCTCACCTACATTTCAACCAAGAGTAGGGTCCTCTCCTGACACACTATTTCGTAGGACTAGGACTTAATAATCTAATAGCTTCCTCATTCACACTCGAACAAGAAGAGTGTAGTTAACTAGTACATAAGAATGAAACGTATTCCCTTCTCTTTGATGCACCTCTAAATTAATTTTAGAGAACATAGGCATAAGCTGCCACTCACTGCTGACATCCAAATAACTGAATCCTAGTCCCAATTCTCAACACATCAACCATTGTGTTGAAATTCCTAGGAGTATAGGAAAGATCAATGTAGAAATAATTACGGTACTCAACCCAACTATGCTATCTCAAATTCAGATCACAGTGAGTAAATATATACTTTAGACTTTTGTGGTTAGTGAAAACAACAAGATTCTATCCCAAAAGATAATGTCTCCAACGATATAGTGAATATACAACTATAGCTAACATGAGATCATGTGTCATGTAATTACTCTCATGTGGCCTCAACTACCGAGGCCCATAAGAAACAAAACCTTCTCCCTACAGAAGCACTGCTCCAAGCCTGATACCTAAAACATCACAATATACAATGTAAATCTTGTCTGGATATATAAAAAATCGTGTCAGTGTTGATTTCCACCTATCTTTCGACTCTAAAAAGACTGAATCAAAGGAATCTATCCCCAAGTACTTCGCACCATTCATATAAAGGATCATCAGTTTCAATGATTAGCATGAAAAGTCCTGTATAAAGAATTTTTAGTAACTATGAAGCCCGCTAAAACTATGTACCTCAATGTTTTTTTCATCTGCCCCCAGTAAACTACTCCTCTCACTTTCTCTGGGTCTACTGATACTCTTATCTCTGAGATGGAATGACCCTAGAAGTTAAACTGGTCCTTCCAAAATAAGCATTTTGAGATCTTATAAGATAACTAATTCTCCCTCTGTGTACTAAAAATTATCTCAGTTTCGGTGTCTATGTCGTGTCGAGTGTGAGTGTACACCAAGATATCACCAATGAAGACTACCATAATAAAATCTATATAAGGATGGAACACTCAGTTCATCAGTGGCGTGAAAACTATCGGTGTGTTCGTGAGACCGAATGACATAACCACATACTCATATAGACCATACCTACTTGGAAATGATGTAAGAGGTATCTCCGATAGAATAAAACACAACTTATAATAACTGAATCCCAAGTCAATCTTCGATAACATGCAGGCTCCTCGAAGGTGATCAAAGAGGTCATTAATCCTTAGAAAATGATATCGATTCCTAAACGTCAACTTGTTCAGCTTCTGATAATCCATGAAAATTCTAAGGGTACTGTCCAACTTCATTGTAAATAGGATGGGTGAACCTCAATGAGAATTATTGGGTTAGATGACACTCTATTCCTAAGACTCCTATAACTGCTTCTTTACCTCATGTTACTCTATCTTAGCAATCCTATAAGGGGGAATGAACACCTGTTTTTCTCCAGGAACATGTTCAATAGGTAAATATTCCTCTAACCATAGAGGTAATAATTAAAAGTTATCTATAAAGACATCTATGAAATGATCAACCACAAAAAAAAAATTACATCTGTGAATTCCCCCGGTCATCTAGATATAAACTAACAACATGGGTTGTAATTCCTCACATTGCATGATTCTCAGGTCCGTATGTGCTCACCTGAACATTCTATTAACCCTTGTGAGGAAACAATCTTCCCTCTGGTGATTTTAAACTCACCATGAGGTTGTAGTATTCAAGAAAGGCTGGAAAAAAGACATACCCTTACATTCTGTGAATGAAATCGAATCCTATCATATCTAAGACATAGTGGTCCCTCATGAAGTGAAACCCAACAAACTCAACATGGTACTCTTTTTACTGATGTACAGTAGCAGACTTAATCCCCAACAGAGTGTCTAGTAACATAACATCCTCATAATTAATGGCATAGATCCCAAGGAACTCCACAATTGAAAAAAATATATAAAACTATTGAAATCACCTATATCAAAAACAGTAAAATATAAAATTAAGGAAACTAGAATCATACCACTAATTGTAGATGGTATGGGATGCTTATCCTACAGGGTCTACTCCACTTCCAATGTTTTATCTATATTGTGACCCTGCAACCCAGCCTGTGTTTCCTGAGCTAGTACACCCTATTGTCACTGAATGCCCAATTTCTGGATTCCACATCCACGACCTCCTCTTAGGCATGATAGACAAATAAACTCGACTTCCCTAACTGATGAGAAACCAGTGGTCCTACTCTTGAATGAAGAGCCATTAAAGTACTACAATCACTATCTTTTGGTGATGAATATTGGAAAAAACACTAGAGATGTACCATCTTGTCGTATGATCAGAACTCTCAGACACTGAGGTCATGTATACCCACTCATCCCACAATGGTTGCATACATCTGGCTACCTGAATAAGTATCCAATCTACTCAGATCTATATGAGTAGACATCCTATAGTGAATCCTAATATTAGATAGAGGAGTAATAACTCTAGATTCCAGACCTCGCTAGCTCACATATCTACACTCCCTTAGATTGTGCTTAGTGATCTAAGAATGGTTGAAAATAGATGATATGTAAGTCGACATAATGATGTTCACCTGGGAACGGATTTCATGTCTGAGACAATCCTCAAACATCCTTTCCATAAATTAAACATCACCTCAGAATGGGAGTGAAGCACGATATCTCTATTAAGTGATAAGAATACTCCATGACTAAAAGAGTATCATGTTTCCTACCATTAAACTCTCGGGATTGGTCAACCCTCAAGGTCACCGAGAAGAAATTGTCATTGAAGGTATGTTGGAATTCATCCCAAGCCATAACTCACGAACATCCCACCTATGATACTACATCCCACGACCTCTTGGCAGAATCCCGAATCATGTTTGTTACGATCATCACCCTCCTCTAAAGAGGTGAATCGAGATGTTTGGAGATAGACAACATGGCTTTAAACTAGGACTCTTCACCTTAAGGTCCTCTATCCCCTGAGAATTTGGGTGGATGCAACTACAAAAAAACCCATGTCAACTCTGGCATTGATGAGGCAGGATATGGCATTCCCTGGAAGGTCTACATCATCCCTATAAATCTTTAATGTAACTATGAATCTACACCTGTGTCTGATATAATAGTTGGTACCAAGATAGGAATGACAGTATGATATTTTGGTAGTCCCTCATCTACCAATTATGGCATCATATCATTTCCTTGTATCTGGCGTACAACTAGAGGACGTCTCGGTGGCATAAATCTGCAAGGTCAAGCACACACCTCAGATCAAGATTACCTGGGACTGAAACAAAGAAGCTAAAAAAGAATATGTGAATGAAAAGATTCATGACTTTTAAAATATGGTTACGCAATGTGTATACCCTCCTCATGACATGTTCTGTTATTTTTCAACATGGGTGTGTACCTCTTCCAAACCTAGTCATGCAACCCCCCATATGCATGAATTTTTCCTCTCAATACATGGCATGTACTTGAATATTCTATCCTGATGGAGGTCTTATACATGGATAAACAACATTATTCTCTCCTGGGTAACACTACATGGTGTGTTCTCCCTACTCACGGCTTGTACCGCTTATGTTCTAACCACCCATGTCATTAGTCACATGGCTAGATTCCCAGCCTCTTTATCACGGAATGTACTGCTTGTACATGGTATGTGGTACCAATGATCCCCTTCTCTTTGTCTCTTCTCACACAATCTGTCACATGGTTAAAGTCTACATGGCGTGTACATATAAACCACGCCATGTACTTAAGAAAAGTTGTTTCTTTCATAATAGAAGAACACATGGTTTGTGTTTCAGAACACCACAAGCCTTGTTGTCTAGGTTATTAGACAGTAGGCCTATGAACCTCCTTTATAACCCTTAAAAAATAAATATTTTTCTTATGAATGACAAATTCTATGCTGTGAGTGCCCATTCTCCCCTATATCAATGTTTGGAATTATTATCCACATCATAACTATAAAAAATTCAATTAATGTTCAAACATGTTCCACCAAATCTTGATCCAAGAGGGCCCATAACACCTTAGGTACCAAATATTTCCATCCATACAAATAAAAATTACCTATCATGATACCATATCTAAATAGAATTTATATTATCCACGGAATATATCACAATATCATGCATATCTTTCACAACATCTATCACTAATTCAAGCAATTTGTAATGCACCCTAAATGGAATGAAAATAATTCATGACATGTGATCTCTATCAAGTTCCTATATGATGCATGAGATGGAATACCCTATTATCATCTGGTTGCAACAAAAATTGAACATCAATAATATCATTGATAACTTCACGAAACAAGTGAATCACCCAACAATGAAATCAAATCAACTGTAATAATTGATAAAATAAAAAAATGAAATATTGGAGGAAAACTGGATTTTCCTAGTACACGGGTTAGCTACTTCCAGGAACAACTTATTACTAACTTTCTGTTCCTTCGTATCCCTTTATATTGGATCCATGTAGTAAGACAAAGAATAACATAACCTCCTCTAACACCACTTAGTTATGTTCTGGTTCTAGGTTCTTCCCAATGTTGCCTTGTACACGATTAGTCACATCACCTCATGAACATTTACCCAAACACTATAGGATGTCGACTAGTATTTAGGTCTTTTGGTGTGATACTAGGGAAACTATGATCTCATAAAATTAGTTACATAGTGAAAAAAATAGTAAATAGTAGCAGAAGGAGTAATACTATACAATAGAAGTAAACAACGAAAGACTAATTGTAAATTAACAACTACAACACATATGTTAATGATGAATGTTGCATGTATATTATAATGTATCCAAACAAGACACAATTCTATAAATATTGTACTCAACCAAAGTACAAAATAAAATAGTTAAAATCTTACCACATCGTTAGCCTCTGCATGGTCTGATGTCCTCGAGCTCTAGAGCAATCAAGTACATGATGACTAAGGGTGCATACCCTTATCTATACAAGTAACCATATAATCTACATGGGACTAAAAGTATTACCAAAACCGAGTGTGATATGAATCCCAGTAGGAAACCACCAAAATATATGTTCCTAACTATCAGTGAATATATATAGCATTCAATATGAAAAATGAAGCAATAAAAAATGAATTTCTCATAAGTAAACAATCATACAGTATTTGAATACATTAATTTACATTTATTAGTTGTTCAAACCATTTAATGATTAATTCTATATATATAGCCAAATCACTGTATCCCCTATGTAATAGAAATGAAACAGATGTCTCCGGAGACCATCTCACATTCATGTAAGACCAAGTCTAAGCCTGTGCTTTGTCTACGAACACTTGTCAAAATAATTCAATCATTTACAAGCAACCATATTGGAATTTTCTCATAGTCTAACCTGTTTGGTTCAATGTGTAACCAATTAAATAAAGATATAACTAACCTATGGGAAATCTCACACTGTCTAACCCCTTTGGTCCCACAAAACAAATACACACTGAATAATCACCCAACATAGATTCATCATATGATCTTTTAATGATAAAATATAGACTCCATGGGGAAGCAATAAATATCCATTCCCATTGTGGTCTTGTAAATGTTTACTATATACACTTGAAGGGAGAACTCAACGTTTATCCCCCCTATGGTCTAACAATGCAAATATAACAGACACTCTTGGGAAGCCCTTAACGTTAATTCCCACTATGGTCTAACTACACTAGGTTCTTACAACCCTATGTATTATATTGGTTAACAAATGATATCCAGCATCCCAAGGTAATCTCAACAACTACATGTTTATGTATCTATAATGCATAACACAAGAATATAACAAGAAGAAAAATAAGAAATCCTATCCAACCTATCAAGCAAGGAGAGGAAATAATGCATGCCTCACAATCAACCTGAACAAAATGGATATAAACATTCAAATAGGGAATCACACCCATGGGGTGTCTCCTAAACATGAAATTTATAATAATACCGCAACAAAAACCCTTAATCTATCATTAAATCTAAGGATGATAATAACAAGGTTAAATTCCTTAAAATGAAATACACAAATCATAGGTAATTAGCACTTTGGAACATATAACTCAATGAAAATCTATGTAATGAAACAAACCACCTACCTCAACAATTTACGATGATTACTCATGATCATTTTCCATTTAATTGGCCTATAACATCGTAGATATTTAATAAGGTAAAAAAATCAACCATTAATAACTCAAGAGTGAGGAGGAAACTTGAAGAGAGGTTCGAGAAGAAGGAAGAACTCACATAGTTGATTCCAACTAACCCACCAGAGTATGGATCAGACCTCGAATGGATGGATAAGTGGTGGCTTGGAATTTGATCATCAGTCCTAGTATCTACTGGATGAAACATGGTTAGAAAAAGATTGTTTTAGAGATTAAACACTACCACGGTGAGATAAATCCTATAAAAATGTACCTCGGGTATTCATTTAACGTACATTCCATGTACAAGCATAACTGGCCCCAATATTAGGCATTCCCCATAGACATGTACTCCACTGTTACACGGCAAGTACACAATGACAAGCGGAAACTGGGTATAGGGTGTGTACTAAATAGTACACAGCGTGTACTTAGAAAACTTCCAAAATCATCATTTTTCGTCAAAAAACACCCAAAAAAGATCCATAAATAATTTTAATATTTATTTTCATAAAATATCATTACTAAAATTCGATAGATAACTGATCCCTAATCAAATTAAAAAGGTTGGAACTAGAAAATAAACACAATCCTGAAAAAATAAAGTACTTTTCTACTTAAATAATGATAATAATATAATAATATTAAGTAATGTGTGATAAGATGTTATAAATTGATCATATATGATAATGAAAATTTATATTTGTTTATTTAATGTTTTTATAATAAATGTAAATTTATTATGTAGGAGGTTTAAATCACTTCCTAGTAAAATAGAACATGAGGTAAGGGATTTTGTTTCAATTTCTTCTCCATTGATATATATTTGGTATTATAATCCAATTTAATTTTATATTTTTTATATAATTATATTTATTATGTATTTAAATTGAATATATATTTATCAATGATAATTAAATCTTCAATTAAATTTTGTTTTTTCAAGGGGTTGTAATATAAAAAATGGCAAAGAGGATAGATTTTAAATTATAATACCAATTTTGGGATTGCACATATTCTCACTTAAAGAAGATTTATTAACTCTATCTATTATCTTAACCAATGAAAATTTATTATGTTTACAGATTTTCATCCAACTTTTTCATATATGGAACTTGAATCAATAAATGAAATTTTTACACAAAAATCGATCTTAGTTTTCTTTTTGATCAGGTACATTTTTCTTCAACGACATTTTTTATAAGTTATTTTTAAAAATTCCTTTGTATTTAATCAAATGATTTATTGAGGAAATTTTATGTTATAATTGAATTTTTAATTGAATAAAAGTTATATTTATATTTTTTTCTGAAAGGTGTGTTTTTTATATTTGTCATAAAGTTCAAAATGGAATGTTTTTTCAACATATATGGTGTCAATGGAATTTTCCTCCTTTATAATAGTTAAAAAAATTAGCTTCTTCTATATGTTTTTGATAGTCTTAAATAAATATTTTCTATAATATTATATTAATTTTTTTCACCAATTTCTATTTATTATTCAAGGGACATGATTTTATTAAAAACCTATATTTATGATGAATTAATTTTCATATTTTATATCTTATTATGTTTTTGGTTGTTAACAATTTCTTGAAACAATCCACTTTTTGTTATCTTCATTAATTGGACTGTGATTTTTTATTAAATATCTATATTTTTTTGTATCATGGATATTTTTATTTCATAAAAAATATACCATTTTTATATATGGTGTTTAATAATGAATGTTATTTTATTAATGAGTAATATAATTATGTTCTGAATTATTTAAAAACTATGGAGATTTAGTGAAAAGTCATATTGTTTAAGAATTAAATTATCATTTTATATATGAAGAATGAATTAGGAATGCAGTAATATGTGGGTTATGATTATAGATATCCCATCGATGCATCAATGTGTATCATGAGACAAATCAGTTGGCTAACCCAATGAAATGTGTTTTTAGTGTATAGATACCATTTAATTAATATATCTTTGTACAAGGCTTGGATGGTAAATATATCATGATGTCTGATATTCTCCAGTTACATTATTTTAAATTCAATTATTATTATACATGAGATATCTACATTTATATTTTCCATAAATTCATTTTGTTCTAAATATATTGATTAATGGGAATGTGTTTTCAGTTATTTACCTTTACATATTCATTACACATTATTTACTCATGATAACTATGGATATAAGTAACTCTTAATAAAAATATGATCACAACCATTATTTTTTTTCCTTTCACATGGATATGAAGAAGGATATTGTGAATAATATCCCAAAATGAAGAGTGTTTATTATATAATAAATTTTATATTTTCAATGAAATATTGGAATCGTGTATAGATATGTATCTTCTAGACTACCAAATTGACCTATAATTTAGGATGATATCCATTATAACGTATAAAAATGAAATAATGTATTCACTGGATCTAGTTTACTATATTTTTGGTTTCAATAGTTACAATAAATGATATTTTATTATAATCTGTCGGAACAAGATTTTAGGAGAACCTAACTAACATGATAATTATGATAACACATTATATTATTTCATATTTTTTACTATTTTAGGGATTTTATTTTATGACATAATATTCATGATGATTATGAGTTAAATTAATGTGTTTAATTATTTAGTGGTGTGTCCTAATGGAATAATTTTAATCATTATCATTAGATAATATATAGAGTTCCTAGTAGAGCAAGCCACTAATGATAGTGTTTGAACTAATCATATTATTTCTATATTATGTAAACATACTTAGGTTATGGTGAATAAACTTTTTCAAAGATATAAAAATATTTCCTAGTTTCATGATATTCATATGTTGGATCAATTCATGTACAGAAGCCTCTATCTTTAAATGGAACTACTTATCCAGTGGTAGTAGGAAAATAGATCAGGTCTCTTGATAATATAATCATGGATTTGGGATAAAATGAAAATGAAATGGATATTATAAAAGTGTATTTTAAGAAATTATATTTCAATAAATGGTTTAAATTTACCCATAAAAATAAAGTGGATAAATAAATTAAAATAATGGAATATTGAACTTCTAAAATGATGTTATTCGAGAAATAAATCTTTCGGGAATATAAAGATGAAATAAAGAGGAAGTTCCTCACTTTAAAGTAGAATGAAGAATAAATTTTGGTAGTTTATGAAGCTAAAAATACAAGATTTCCCAAGAATGATTCAGAAAACATTCATAATCTATAATATAAAATTAACTATTTCTCTATTGGACTTAAGCCGAATATTGGAAGATAACTAGTTTCTCAAAATTTTCAATAATATGATGATATAAAATGAACCTCCATGAAGACATAGATGTAATTTTATAGATATTTTATCTTCAATGGAAAACAATAGATGAAGAGTTCATTTGACCACTAAGAAAAATGGATAACATCAAAGAAAAAAATGTAAATAAACAAATTCCCATCATGAATAATTTGTGGAAACAAACATCCTAGAAAATTATTAAAGGGAATGTGAGTTTTTTATATATACCCTAATAAGGTCCATTTAGCTAATTAATATAATGAAAATAAATAAACCAAAACTATAAATTATTTCATCTACAATGATATATGGAATTATTCAAACCAGTTTGCTGAATGATAAGGGAACTTGCTGCATAAAGACCTAAGGGGAGAAGGCATAGAATATGGAATAACTAGAAAAAAGTTGCTATTATGAGATATTTTGTGAAATTTACGCTTATCATCTACTATATATGTGAATATATTTTTCTAATTTGTGTTCTACCCAATATTTTATATATGAATAATTATCTATGGGTATGAAATCACAACCTAAATAAATATATATTTAGTGGGTAGTGAAAAATCCCAAAGGTATAATGATCGCATCTCAAGTATATATCTCCTCTATGATCGAAGATTTTGGCAATGGACTTATTAAAAATACTTTTATTCTTATTATGGTTAAATTAGATGTAATCATGGGAATGGATTGCCTCTCTCAATAAATATCCCAAATCATCTATCAGTGAAGTGATGTTTCATTTTATATTGAAAATATAACTATGTTATTTTATCTATATGAGGATAACCATGAAGTACCTATTGAAATTACATCGATAAAATTAGTTTTAATACTAATTAATGAGGGATATTTATCTTATACGGTTGGGCACAAATTCAATATTTATGATATTCAAATTATATGGATGTTTCTTTATATATTTCTAGAAGAGTTTCCTAGTCTTCACCAAAATCATGAAGATGAGTATTAAATAGAACTAATTCATTGATATAACCCAATTTCAAGGACTCCATAAATAATATCCCTCATTAATTTTTAGTAATTGAATAAGAAATGAAAAGAGAATATAGATTAGAGATTAATTTGAACTAGTGTAAATCCCTTGTGTGAACCTGTTCTTTTTTATGAATAAAAATGGGGAAATATATAATTCAATTATTATTGGGAACATAAAAATCACTTTTAAGAAAAAATTACACCACCCTGTAGAAATGATCTATTTGATTAAATATGTTGTGGTCAATATTTTTAAATGAATTTTATTTAATTTTGATATTTTCGAAAATGGGTCAAGAAGAATGATATGCTAAAGATAGCCTTTGGTACAATCTATGGTCATTATGAAATTATCAAAAATCTATTTGGATTTACCAAATATCTAGATATATTCATGGATTTAATTATTAGAGTCTTTAGATATAACCTTGATCAATTTTTATAGTATTTATAGAATATATTCTTATATACTGTAAGAAAAATGAAGAATGTGAAAAAAAATTGTTAATTTGTCTTTAGACCCTAAGGAAGGAGAATTTATATTCTAAATTTTCCATGTTTAAATTTTGGATAGAAAAAGTACCATTCTTATTTCATATAATTTCATGTGAGGGTATATTATTAGATCCATCTAATATGAATGTTATATAAAATACACTAAACCAACAGCAATAACTGAGATCCTTAGTTTTCATGTGGTTGGAAGACACTACTTATTTCCTCTGATAAATTTCTAATGATAATATAATCCACTCAACAAGAAGACTTTGAATGGGTTGTGTTCTTATGAACAGAGTAATGTTTTGTAATTTCTAACAACTAAATAGAATGTTGTTCAGTGATCCAGTTCTTTCACTACCGTACAGTTGAGTAGGGTTTGTGATCCTATGTGATTCATCAAATAATGGATTATGATGTTTCCTCATGTTGAATGATATGGTGATATATTTTTCCTCCCACCAATATAAAATTCACAATAAGAATTACCGAACTCATGATTTGGAGTCGGTATAAAAAAAATTCCATTAAATATATAGAGGAATTTTATTTATAGTGAATTGTGTAATATATATACTGATCATAAAAGGTTTCTGTACATATTTCAATATACATAGTTGGATATGAACATGATAATTTAGTATTTGTTGATAAAACAACATAATTTCTTAGTATATTACCACTATGGGGAGGAGAACAAAGCGGTTGTTGCTCTGAGTTGTAAATTTCATGCATGTTTTTCAATGATAAAAATTAATGTGGATTTAATATTTATATATTTCTAAAAGAGGGATCTTGAAATATTTGGAAAATGGTGTATATATTATCATTCTTATATGAATGTTCAATCATCCATCCATGATATTATTAAAATTTCACAGAATGAGGATTTTGAATTATAGAAGAAGGTGATGAATGGTTATGATTTAAATCATGATCTTGTTAGAATGATAATTTTTAGGAACCGATAATATGTACCTTCAATACCAGAGTTGAAAAATGAGGTTTTTTATGAAGCTCAAAGTTCATCATTCTCTTTTCATATTTGAAGAGAAAATATGTATAGTGATCTGATAGAATATTTATGCTAGGATAAAATAAATAGTTATATTTTTATTATGTATACGAATGCATGGTGTTTCATAATTTTTTGGATGAGATATTGAAGTTTACGAGAATGTTCCAACCATTACCTATACATTAATGGAAATAGGAAAACATTTTAATGTATTTTATCAACATAATACCCCAAAACTTCAATAGGGAATAATTCTATTTTGGTTATACTCAATAAAATATGGATATCATTGAATTTTATCATAATTAAAGAAAAATATTTCTCCTGATCATCTAACTCGATTAAAAATTATGGATATTGCGCGGTTCTATAGAGTACCACTACGAAGTTTAAATGATTGTATACTATGGTTTACCTAAAATTTTAAGAAAATAATTCATCTAGATCTAGAAACAATGTTGAGTTTTAGTACTTTTTATCATCCTCAAATAGATGGTTAGTATGAGAAGACCATTTATACATTAAAGCAATGTTGAGAGATTTTCCCAGGTATTTCAATTGTGGTTGGCATCAACACCTTCCTTTGGTGTAATTTTCATATAAAAATATATTTCATTCGATCATTCATATGGATCCTTATAAATATACCTATAGAAGGAAGTATATTACTCTAATATGTTGATAATATGTTTCTAGAATGAATTTTTTAGGACCTAATCTTGCTATGGAACCAGTAAAAAAGATTATATCTTTTAAACAAAACATAAGGTAAATTAAAAGTCAATAAAAAATTATAATGATAATAATTGGTGATATATAGAGTTTAATGTTAGTGATAGGGTATTCTATATAATATTTCCTTGTAATAATGATATTCTATATAGAAATAAGAGAAATATAAGCCCTAGATATATTAGTCCCTTGGAAAATAATGATCAGATCAATAAGTATTCTTGTCAATGGGAATATACACACAATATCTATCAACTTCATGATATATTCTATTAATGTATCATGAAAAATTACATAATTTAACCATAATATGTATTAAAATCAGAGGTCATACCATTTGATAAATATATTTCTTACTAAGAAGAACCGATGGAATTTTTGGATCCGAGAGAGAAAGATCCACGAAAAAACCATTCACCAAGTCAATATTTTTTGGAGAAATAAATAAATTGAAAAAACTATTTAAGAAACTGAGTATGTGATGAGAAATAGATATCCTAAAATATTTCATTTCAGTTATGTAATTTTGGGGTTGAAATTCTTATAAGGTGGTTGAATGTAATAGACCAATATTTTATTATAAATTTCTCTTTAAATACTTTTTCAATATCTGATTTTGAACACACAAAAATATTTAAAGAACGAATAAAATTTATTTTAAAATTTTTATATGAAAATTATACAATTTTATAATTCATCATGTAAAAATTTTCTTATGTTGAAATATTTGGGATTTTTTTGAAAGGATTTATTTTTTAATGAATTGTAAGAAACCAATTTTATTTAAAACTGTAATTTATTTTTTTTAAAAAAATCCCCATTAATATTGGAATTAAATTAATAGAATTCTATTTTTGTTAGTAATTATATAATAATTTACATTTGAATCATAATTATACCTTATTTTGATATAAGTTCATTTTTGGACTTAAAAACACTTTTGTCTAAAAAGCTATTTTCCATGGCATTTTATGTTTTTATCATTAATTAATTTGGGTGACTTATATTAATTAAATTCGATAAAATTTATTCCGTATTTAGAATGATTATGTTCAAATTTATTAAATAGAGACTGTTTTTTTTTTGTTAACTTTGAATAGTAACCCCGGTAAATAATTGTCACCTCAATATGGGTAAATTAAGTAAAACATGCAAAATAGAGCTAAAACATAGGGATAAATTTTTAAAATTTATCTAAAACTTCAATTTATCTTATTTTGTTAGTTTATTTCATACATTCTCATCTGAGTCTCCAAAATGTTCCACTTGGTTTCATTTTTATTTGATAGTGATCTTTATATAATTTTAGGAAAAGAATAAAAAAATTTCAAACTATTGACATTAACATCTCTCATTATTTCCCATAAGGAGTTAAAAAGGATATAATCAGTTTTAAATTTAAATTTTAAATATAAATTAATTTATTTTTTCATGGTAACTTATTTTTAAAAAATATTTTTATAATATTTAAATTAAATGTTAATGACGTTTTGACACAATATTTATTCAATTAATAGAAAAATTAAATAAATGTTTTAAATAATATTAAAAGTAACAATATTTGAATGATTTATTGCTTTCAATTAATTATATAGATATTTATGAAATATTATGGATGTGTGAAATGATTATTTCTTAATTTCACCATTGTGTTAATGTATTTGATATCAAATAAAATGAATAGTGTAAAATTATATTGATGATATTTTATGAAATTTACAATTTAATAAATTATTTAAAACTAAAAAAGCCATGAGAGGTAAAAATGGGTATGATATATGGACTATAATTTAATCCAATTTATATTAATGATAAGATTTCCTACTGTTATTTAAAATTATACTCCTTTAATATTTATAAGTCATTACTACTATTAATGTTCAAATTGGTTAACCGAAGGGTTAATCAAAATTATAAGGTTTAAAATGATATAAAAAACTATAAAAATTTAGTTGGATGATTATATTATGAAAAAAATATACTTATATTTTATAATATTACATTTTTCAACATTTTTACATGACTTAAAAACATATCATATTATAATATTTCATAAATTTTTAAAAAGTATATCTCCTCTCACATCTTATAATACACCCCTTCTCTATTTTATTTACACAAAATTTATTCATGTATATTGATAAAAACATAGTAAATAATCATCTAAAAATACTTATATAATATATTTAGGTTCTTTTCCTTCAAAAGGAATATCTTTAGTCCCCTTAATAAGATATCTAAATAAGCTCTTTCCAAGAAGAGATAACCATATTCATCTGGAAAGTTAATTTTTATTCTTCATTTACTACCATATATAATGTAATATACAATATAATATTATATGAGTAGTTTATACCACATATTTATATGTTATTATGATTATTTTTTAATATTTATCCATCTCTTTCTCCATTAAATGGGAAATAAAACCATTACTTTTGTGTATGGAAGACAACTGCCTCACAAACCGATGTAATTTGTTTTCCATTACATCCACAAATATCTTATTATAATAATTTTACTAAGTAATATAAATGATATTTATAAACTCATTATTATTCTTCAATTATAATATCATATAATACTTTTTACCATCCAATCACTTGGAAAATTATAACATTGCTCGTGTGTACATGTAGACTACCTCCTCCACAAAGTGATGTGATTCGTTCGTGGTTTTTTAATATATGTGTGTTAATGAGGATTAATTTGATGAATATATATGATATATATGATATAATTATTATTATTTAAATTTTATATATTATTTACCATTCTTTCGCTCCATCCGTCGAAAAGTTAAAACAACGTTCATGCGTACGTACAACCTACCATATCCATGAACTGTGTAATTCATTTTTCTATCTCTAAATTTTATGGATGAATATATATATATATATAAATATATATATATATATATGATATTTTTATGATTAATAACATTATATATTGTGTGAATCCATAATCAATGTATTAGTATCTGAACAATCAAGTCAAAACATACATGAAAAATGTAGCAGTTAATACATGAAACAAGGATAATAATAAATGATTGGTAACAAATGGGTGATAAGATATTATAAATTGATCACATAAGATATTAAATAAATATATTTTGATCTATTATACATGTATAATAAATATAAATTTGTTATATAGGAGTTTAATAGCATATACAAGGCTAGTCAAACTTGTGGTATGGGATTCCATCTCAATTTTCACTCAATTGAGACATATTTGGCATTATAAATATATTTACTTTTATATGGTATATATAATAACCATTTTAATGTATTTATCATTAATATATATTTTTTATGGATGATTAATGATTCATATCATTTTTGTTATTTCTATATTATACAATTTAAAAGTAATCATATTCTAGAATTTTTTTTACAATGGCATTTTTGTGAATGCAATTATTTTCATTAAATGAATGACAATAAAAATCATTTATTTTTATCATCTAAATATTAACATAGTTTATATACCTTCTAAGAAATATCCTCTATTATTAAGATGAATAAATTAAAGAAATGTTTTTAAAAACAAAGTTCTTATTTCTCTTTTTGATTGGGTATGATTTTTTTCCATGTCTATATTTTTTCAATAAATATATGAGATTTTTTTTAATTAAATTAAATTTGTAGGATATTTTATGTTATCCATGAATTTTAATATGTTTAAAAGGAATCTTAATAATTATTTCTGAAGAAATCAGTTTCAACTGTATTTACATAAAGTCAAAAGGATTTTTTTTTAACATATACTGCATTAATAGATTTTTCCATCACCATAATTGTTTTACAAAATTTGGCTTCTCCTAATAGTTTTCAATGTTATTCAAATGAAAACTCTTTTAAAAAATATAATGTTAATTCCTTGATTCTATTTTATTATATTCTCTAAAATAAATGATTATACTAAAAACCATATATTTAAGACTAATTTAGGGTCATGTTTTATCTATTATTAATTTTGTGGTTCTCAACTTTATCTTCAACGATTTACCTTGTTGTGATCATTTATAATTGTAAATTACATATATAATAAATATATATATTATTTTTATCATAGGTATTTTTATTTAATATACTATATACCATTTTTATATATGGTATATTACATTTATATTTATGTTATTAAATAGGGAAATATTGATTTTATATATTCTTTACAAAATATATTAATTTCTCAATGTTGAGGATAAAGACAATTTTTTATTAAAAAAATAGGACCCCTGTTTTTGGTAGAGGATACCCATTACATTCAACTTAGGCCTAGTGGGAATTAAATCCCATTCTAGGGCCTTAAAGGACTTATTTTTTTTCAAAGGCCCTATAATTAATATTACTACTTTAGTACCCAGGCTTCTTTAGTGCTTGTTAAAGTACAACAGCCGCTACATATCCTTTAACATCCTAACTCACCTCTGAGATAGTGGTCGAACAGTTGGGTCACATGGATTCAATTGTTCCTCCTCACACACTATAGGATCCTTACTAGAATAGAGGGTCTATTTATGGTATGGTGGGGAGACTATACCCTCTAGATCAGACTATCACAATGGTATAATAAGATTAAATGAGAAACAATATTAGATACAAGAATAATAAATAATTAACAAAAACAAAAGTATATTATAATAATTAAATAAAAGTGGACAAATCTAATTAACAAAAATACTACATGTAAAGTCGTGTGTTACTACAAGGTATAACTAGTACAAAATAACCAAATAAAAAAACTCAATGGTAAACTCCTCAAGAATCCAGAGCAAGATCCCAACCCTATGCTTCGTAGCTCCCAAGTACTCAACACAACATAAGCAATGGATCCATATACCTGCAAACAAGAAGGGTTTCTCAGGTACATGAGTTAAATAGTGGCTTGACAAGGGTGTGTGATATGGAACTCAGCAGGCTAGAACAACAAGTGTCTATCCCCATCCATACATTGCAATATAAATTAAGGAAAATGTGGGTATATAGAAATAATAATCATGCAATTATGAATAATTATACCACTAACCCATGTTCTTAATGTACACATGGTGGCTATACCTTCTTTGAAACTCTATTATATATCAATTTCTATTGACAGATCCTCTAGTATCAGGAAAGATCAACCAAATGGGTGGAAAATCTCTTACTGATGATGAATCACTCAGAATAACATCATTACATATGGCATATTCAATTTGGATAACAAAAATCTCACCATCAAGCATAACTACAATCTTTCCCTCGGGCTATCCAAAATCTCTCCCTTGGAATAACTACAATATTTCCCTAAAATTTCTTATGACTATTCTTATAGACCATTGGAATCTGACGTAATAATATTCTCTTCCCTCATAAATTTAGTACTAGTCCACCTATCCCTTAGGAGGTATGAAATCATGCACTAATCACTTAGGATTTAACACAATTCATGACCTCTCAGACATCCCATATAATCATATAATCTTACCACAATCATTAGGTACCTATGCTCTATGCCAATAGAAATTACGATGGAAGATAGACCAAGCTCTGAAGAGTCTGCAATTAAAGTGAGTCGTATCTATCCAGAATCAACATGTCAATCAGTAGCAAACCCTTATAAATCAATCAAATCAATACCACAAATTCTCAAAAAGTAAAGTATGAAAAATCAAAATTCTAGTATCAAACTTACCAGATTTATCATCATAAGACACAATAATAAATTTGTAAAAAATTACAATCTATAAACCATTGAGTTCATTAATCCTGGTTCTTAATTAATATCATAATTATAAGAATCTTGTTTTATGAGTCCTTAATCCCTAAAATATAAAATATGAATTAATGAATTTATCCAATTTGATTCTACCCTATGAAATCACAAAATTTATTATCATTCCACCTCATAATTCTATGCCAAAAATCAAAAAAAAATATCTAATGATTTTAGGGTCATAAAATCATACACACAATGTCTTAATAATTTTTAAGGTTGGCACACCTATCGATTGGATATAGTTCTCAAACTCCTTGCCTATGGACCCAATGGAATCCAATGGATTTTATTTAACTAAAAATTATAATTTTACTCGGATTATTCGATTTATTTTGTCACACACAACATGCCAGTGTGGTCAAATGTATTTTATATAATTTAAATAATTAAATCAGATAAAAGGGATTGGATTTAGACCACCCACATAAATCCCCATTATATTAATTCAATTAAACATAATAATAGTAATTTTTAACTATACTACATATATTTCAATTTTTTAAATAATTAATTTCTCTTAAAAGATGCTTATTAAATTGTATTGGGGCATGGTCCTGTCACCCTATTCAGTTCCATTTCAATCTAAGAATTTAATTCATTTCAGTTAATCTAATCAAACATGACCAATCAATTCACATTATTTAAATGGGGAATATTAACTTTTCACATAATAAGAAATAACATGAATTTATATAGAAATCTTGAACCATAACTATCCATGATATAAAAAACCATCACTATTCTTTAGCATAAATTTATTACACCTCTAGTGGAGATGTATTATTATAAAATCATCACATTTTTAATCAATCAATCCATTTATCTTATTTGAAAATTAATTCTAATTTACCAATAAAATAAATTTATTAATCACCATACATAAAAAATAATCAATTAAAAGTGTGAATAATGTTTATTTAATTATTTAATGCATTCTTAAATTTAAAAGGTGTAGGAAAGGAATTCTACCTTTGGTGAAACAATGACTGGAAATGACTGTTTACATCCATGTTAAACTACACCAATGAAACCTCATTGATGTCATCACCAAAAATATGTTTAAATTTTTTTTGTCCAGAAAAATCCAATGGCACTTATGGTGCTTCAATCTGATCAATATTGTTAGAGATATCTATTATTGATGTTTGAAAAAAATGATAATTCAAGAGAGTGAGAGGAGAGGGGGCTTGAGACGTGTGGATTTTCCTACATAAAACCACAAATGTATCACCCCCTTCATTTTCATCTAATATATATATATATATATATATATATATTTCTCAATTTGAAATTATATTCATTTAATTATTATTATTAATTGTTTTCATAATTAATGGTTATTTTAAAAATATATAGCCACCACCCCTGAAATTCCCAATGCTTCCCTTCAATTACCATTTATTTCCATTATTTTTATTCATTAAATATATATAATTAAATTTAATATAATATATATATATTACTTATATATATATTCACATATTCATATATAATCCCCTATATATATTTATTCATTTTTTTACTTGTTTATTTAACCCACATATATATGTATTTAAACAAGAATATATATACACATATATTTAGGTAATTAATATATATATATTTGTATATACATACATACACAAATTATATATATACACACACCAAAATTATTTCCTCAATTTTATAATAATATATAATAACATAAATATTTTATTATTATTATTAAATATATCTCATAATTATTGACATAGATATTTAAATCAAAACATTCAATAAAAATATGAAGTTAATAAATTATACACACAATAGCATTTTTGTGGGCATGTAATAATATTTTATCTAACCCAATAATAAAAATCCACTAATAAATATATAAATGTTATATATATAAATAAACAATTGTATATTGAATTACATACACCTGCAAGTGTATATATATACAACGATATTTAATCCCCATATTTATTTACAATATATATACACCAATGGTTTTTTCCCAATCTTATAATAATAACAATTATTATTATTATTATTTGATACAACTCATAAATGACACCATTAGAATTTTTATGACGTCTACCATTAAAAATTGATTATGCCAAATAAATTAATTTTGATTTCACATTTTATTTTAATTTTCACAATTAATAATATCGAAATTATTCGATTTTCCAATCATTATATACACCAAAATTAAATTTATTAATTATGGAAGTACATTATAATTTTTTTTTCAACACAAATAATAATAATAATAATAAAATTATTATTATTTCAAACTGCCCAAAAATATATTTATAAACAAATTAAATTATCTTTGGGTTTGATCTGACCAATCTTCTGATGCTCACAAACATTATACCCCACCTAGGGTAAACCCTGTGACTCTGACCTAATGGTGATATCATATTTCCAATATTATGTACCTTTTATGAAATATTAATTAATTATTATATAAAAATCAAAATAATAATAAAAAAAAATAAAAAGGTATTATAGTGTGTGAGGTTTCCAAACACCCAACACACATTAATGTTATACCCTAACTAGGGTAAACCCTACATTCATTACCAAATGATGTTCTTATATTTTACATACAACACAATTCAGTGAGAAATCTAGTATTTATCATATAAAAATGAAAGAAACAATTAATTAAATATAAATAAATTATTACTATGTGCAATGTTTCCAAATACCTGATTCACATAATTATTTTACCATGTCTAGGGTAAACCCTATGTTATGGACCTTATAGTGGTCTAATATTTATCAAAAAGTGCACCATTTGGGAGTTATTTCATTTTTATAAAATCATCACACACATGTATGAATAAAATATAATTAATAGTTTTATTCTATCAATGTTGATGGTCTACAGTTATCAGAATCTCACATTGACTCAACGTCTAACTTTGAAAATATTTAATTAAATATTTAAAATTCCTAAAGAATAGTTTTAGAAATTGATAAATCTATAATAGACATAAGTATTTAAAACTAAAATTTTTAAAACAAAATACTTTTAATTTGTTAACAAAAGTGGGGTTTTGTTATAATTTAAAAATGAGGATATTACAACCACCCAACCATAGAACATATCATCCCCGAAAAGATTTTTGAAATTTAAAAAACATCATCTGACATTAAAGGGTCATGAATTTTTGATTAGATGGTTGTGTTGTGTTTCAAAATTCCCAATGCACCTTTATTCATTGATTCAGAAAACGACAGTATAATCATTAAGATTTCAGCCAACACCCATGTTTCCATTCAAATGAAACATTGAAATAACGCTTATCCAGGCTCGTTCACCTCATGAAAAGGCCCTGATATTTTCTATTAAAAAATAAACTGGTGGTACTCTATACCCTAGTACTAGAGATTTTAAAAAGGGGTCCAATTATGAACCACGACACCTCCACCATTAAAATTTCCATAAATTGAATGCCTTTAAGAAATCGTGTGATTCTCCAGGCATGATTTTATTAAATCAAATTATATATATTACTTCTGAGATCACATAAGTGACCTAATTTTAAAGAAATTGTTGAATTTTAGATTGACCAAAAATAACTAGTCATGCAAGATTTCCAAGATGATAGTGATAACTATTCAACCACACCTACCCAAACCCGATGACACACATCACTATGAGGCCACTTAAACCACCTAACAACTTTTAAACTAAAACATGGTATAATAACAATGGTCTCATAGTGTATCAAGGAAATCCTCAAGATAGTGGACATGATTATCTCTCTAGAAAGAGTAGACTAAGAGGATTTTAATAATTACTAGAAGGGAAATGGCCAAATCGCTTCTGGTCAATGCCTTAGAAGAAACTAAAATTCAACTGCTAATGCTTTATCATTAACTGATCATCAATCATTTACCACCCGATGCATCGCATGATCATTCAAGAATGACCACTGAAGTCTTAACATGACCAATAGTGTTTTTCAACGGTTGCATACACCGCCTACCACACCAATTTCATGATTCTGAGAAAGAACTGACATGATTCAAAACATGCATGCCTAAAATAAATTCTAGAAAAATATAACTTCTCTAAATAGTCCTATCAGTTAGGTCCATTCTACTGATAAGGACATATTTATGAAAACCAATGTGATTCTCCCCACTAAAGGAGAGTCATATTGTTCGAAATAAGGTACGCTAGCTGCTCAGAAGTGCAATATATCAGGTTCAACATAAACATACATGTGACACTCCTCGGAGTCACTCACACACACATCAACAATTATACGTAAAATTGAGAACCAAATTGATCGGCGTGTGAAAACACATGAGTCTCATGGAATCTATCTAGATCAATAATATAAACTGGTTTCTTTAACTCACAAGTAACATTACAATAGAGATGTCCCAAGATCATACTAAATTTCACAAGGCTTAATGATTACACCGAACACAAATATTTCGTTGCATCATTTAGAACTTGATGAGAATTACTTATAGGAATGCAAGCTACCCAAATAATTAGGAAGACTACACATCATGAATACTATCCATTGGTTTTCCACCCTATATTCATGTATCAGATGGTCTGAAAAAAATATATTACCTTGTTTCATATTACCACATATGAACATTAACACGGATTATGCTATAACAAGTCATCCATCATTGATGAAAAGAAAGGAAAATAATACCAAAACCATCCATCCAAACATGGGTGTGATTAGTGTCTAGGAGTATAACCAGGGCAAACAGCACCAAGATATCATACACCATTGGAAACTCAAAAGATTTTGCAATTCTTTTTAACTCTAAGGTAATACCTACTTCCTATCTGCCCCTTACGAAAGAAAAATCATCCATCCTATCACAGGTTCTCGCCAAAAAAATAATAGGCTTAGTAGATTGAAATGTCTCGGATTTTTTCCGTTTATTATTTTTAAATATTATATGGAATTATTTTGAGACCGGGTGTGAAGACAGAACATCATTCTGAGGTCTAGTGAGCCCGTAATGGTGGTTTGAACTTTTTTTAGTTAAGTGAGTTGGCGCTTGTGCGCGGTTGTGGCAATTTCCAAACGGATGCCCGGATTAAAAATCTAAGCACACCGTTGCATCTGGGACGATGACTCTACCTAGGAATGATGTAAACCTCGACCGGCGTGGGTCGAGGGAGAAAGTTATTTTTTTCGGACGTTTTAGGTAAAATAAAATAAAATAAATTAACTAGTTTATTTTATTTTCTTTTAAGGAAGCATCCGCTGCAGCGTTGCGACGGTGCAACTATTTCCTAAATTAATGACACGTCATAATAACTTCAAAATGACAAGTCAACGTCATTAATTCTACTGTGTAATTAAATGTCAACATGTTTCCCTTTTAATGGGTTACCAAATGTTGAATCATTGGCAACGCTTGGGAAGAACCTCTGCCGAATCCGCGAGGCGTTGGAGCAATTCTCGACGACGAACGACAACGGATCGAAACCAAGGATCGTTGCGCCTGCGTTGAAGGATCACGACGACAACAACAGTACGACGCCTTCGTCAACGATCGATCCGTTCAAAAGGTAATGGTTGTTGTTTTGATTTTCTTTTCCCCTTTTTTGAGTTTAAATGACGAACCCGGATCAACTACGAACAAGTAGATCCGTGGATTCGTACTTTCTTGTGGGAGGGTTTTCATTGGAATGATTTTGGGGAATTAATCCATGCTTTATATTCATGTTGATCTCTGCTCTGTTTAAGCCTATTAACGGGAGTGGATCAATTCCTTGACGAATGACGGTGGAGGTTCGTTCAGCATTTTGTTTATGTGGATTTCTTCTTCCTTTTCCCCGCACGTTCTTCACGTTCTTCACGGGGCAACGAAAAACGGATCGTTGCGCATCCGTTCTGCGATGCAACGATCCCAAACTGAAGGTTCGATATCGAAATGTTCTTGTGGAGGTGCAGCAATGATGGAGGACGGAAAATTGGACCAGATCGGAAAGGGCGTTCTTCGAGCGTTCTTCACACAGGAAGATCAATCATGGTTTTGGAGCCGATCAGAGGCCCGAAAATGACGGAAACAGCTTCGTGGTGTCGGGACGACCAAAACCTGAAGCTTTCGTGATGATCAGACGGCTGTATCAATGATCAGAACACTATGGGAGGCGTGACGGCGGAGGTCCGCATTTCTGGAAATTTCCAGAATACACGGCGTGTACTTCCGAAGAACACTCCGTGTAGTTCTGATGGTGGTGGATAGGGCTTCGGGGTTATAGAAGGATCACATGGCGTGTGACCCCAGTCACACGGCATGGTGGACCTTCCCCGAAGCTTGGCATGTACTTCAGGTGGTACACAGGCACGGGATGCTCTGCATGGCTTCAGGCGGCACAGCGTGTACAACTCGGTAGAGGCGGCTACGTGGAGCGCGGCGTGTATCCCGGGGATACACATACATGGGATGGAGAACACGACCGTGTACTCCCTCACCCAGCAAGGAGAGGTCACTAGCGCAGGTCACCCTGTGTGCATATTGCACGGTTTGGAGTACACTGGTTGGTGACCGTGTACGGGCACATGGCCAGAGTACACGGAGCCATCCCCAGTGACCCAGACACGGCGTGTACTCCGCACTACACACCGTATATAAAGTTTTCTACATGACCAGCCTCTCGACACGGGCCATTGTACACGGTTAGTAACCGGGGTCGGACAACACGGCGTGTATCATTTCTACACGCCGTGTACTTTTTGGAGAATGGCTTGGTCCTTTTGTTCACCGTGCCTTGAACATATTTCGTTTGGGTTAGTTCCCCCTTCTTCTTTTCCCCTGAAGGTCAGGAATCAATCCCTCACACCAGTTTATGATTCCTTCAGCAAGGCTTTTCTGTGGTAGAGTCATGCATCCATCCGAGAGGCCCGGATCGAGATCCTCTATCCATTCCAGACCCTAGGTAGATTTAGGCATTGGCGTGACCAACTTTACCCAGCGTTGATCCTCTACCTAGCAGGTGAATTTCGGATGAGTCGCGGTATCCGTCATGGACCAGGTAGTGATCCTCATCTGTGTATCGAGATCTTTCCCACTTAGGAGTGTGTCTCTCGTAATGAGTGCTTCTATATATTGTAACCCTTCCACTCAGGAGTGTGTCTCCTGCAATGAGTGTAGCTATATCTCGTCACGGTTACTGAAAAACATCACTCCTCGGACGGACGTCATCAGAACTATAAGACTCGTGGAGTGTGTTCTCCCAGAACCAGTGCATCATGGAATCTTCAAACAGAATCCCTATCGGGGTATGCGGTTGCGTGACTTCTCTCTAGACCGTAGGTCTGGGTTTTGAGTATATCTGATTTGTTTATATGTTCTGTAAACATTTATTGTGCATAGTTGACTGTAACTTTACTTTGTGTACTGCTTTTTGGTTTTCCAGGTCCTCTACTTAGTATGGTTATACTCACCCCTGCACGGGCTTTGCCCGCACGTCTAGTGTCTTGTGCAGACGAGCAACCTTTTGACAGAGTCCAGGGCGGACAAGGACAGGACTGAGCTTTCAGAGTTTCCTACAGGCCGAGGCATTCCAATGGATATGAGCAGCAGTCCCCGTACCTTTGTGCTTACAGGTTGGACTTTGCAGTTTTTTTGACTCTTGTTTTTGGTGGGGTTGTATTCTGGATCAGTTTACTTTTACAGTACTCTACCTTTCGTCCTGATCTATTGGTTGGGCTTAGTTGTATGCATGCATTCTTGTTCCTTAGTTTTTTACATTTCATCATTTGTGGTCTTGGAGATGTGTGTCTGTGTGTACAGGTACCTAGGCAATGCCTCCCATGTTAGTGACATGCCTACTCGGTGCTCGTCACCAGCCCCTGGCCTATTGGAGGCGGGCATGGGGAGTCATAGCGCGGGCCCCACCGGGACGGGTCGTGACAGAGTGGTATCAGAGCCAGGTTGGTTCTACCTTAGGACCAAGAGTCTGTGAGTTTGGTTGGGGAAATAGTGTTGAGTGTTTCGGGTTCGACTTTCAGGACAGAGACTCTAGTGTTTGTGCGGCGGCCGATGTATCCATACACCAGGACTTTGATAGCCTTCTTTTCAACCCGGTTCATGAAAAAACTGGTTTCGGGGAAATAAAAAGGTACATGCATCATATAGGAATGAGTTGTGTCTTCCAAATCCTTGGTGTCAGCTATCCAGATATACTCTTTGACCGTGAAACATCTTGTTTCTTTACACGATGCCTCTGCGACACGTACCTGCTATGATTCAGCAGCACGATCACGAGGATGACCCCCTCAGTGAAGAGGCTTTGATTCAGGGACCAGTTCCCCAGGCGTTGCCACCTGGTGGTGCACCTTCTGTACCACCACCAGTGGAGAAGCCAGTTGTACCAGTGGTACTGACCGGTGAGGAGCGCAGGCTCTGCGTGCTCCATGAGTTTCAGAGACAGAGGCCCCTCAGGTTTCGAGGCGAGCCCGACCCTCAGTCGGCTGATGACTAGCTTGAGGCTGTGACCAGAGTTTTTCGTCTAATGAGGACACCAGCAGACCAGTTGGTGATCCTAGGAGCGAGCCTTCTTCAGGGTTCGGCCGGACGATGGTGGAGTTTGACCAGGCAGACTCAAGATGAGGAGACTCTTTCATGGACTAAGTTTGAGTGACTCTTCAGGGATGAGTTCTCTCTGGTTACGCTGAGAGCTGTGCGCATCCATGAGCTTCTTCAGCTTCAGCAGGGCAGTATGACAGTGGATGACTATTCATCAAGGTTCACCAACCTCTCCAGGTACTCAATGGATATGGTCAGGGATCAATACTTCAGGGCTCGGACCTTTGAGTGAGGTCTACGGCGAGACATCCGAGCTAGTGTCGTGCCTCTATGCATATCGACCTATGCTGGAGTGCTCGAGCGGGCCTTGGTGGTCGAAAGCTTCTTGGCGGAGCAGAGACAGCATTTAGCTGTCACCAGCAGGCAGACAGGTGCGGAGACACCGGCATTAGGGAGCCGACGTCAGACGCAGGGATCTAGATGTGGGAGACGTCATAGGAGGACCCATGACAGAGGATTGAAATTCCAGGGCTCTAAGGTTGGATCCAGTCAGCCTAGGGAGAAGCGATGCTACGCATGCGATGGTAGGGGGCATCTCGCTAGAGATTTCCCAACACGTCGGGCTGCTGACAGGGAAGTGGTGGATGGGCCACAAAGGCAGAGGCAGAGAATGGAGTAGGCAGATCCGCCAGGTGGAAGACGTGGCAGAGGAGCAGGGAGAGCTGCAGGTGGTGGTAGACGCTTCAACTTACTTCCACCACCACCCCTAGGAGGTCCGCATCAGGATCAGGGAGCTGGGGTACATGGATGGGGACAGCTGCATGCGGTCGAGCCATACGACCCAGGGGCTCCAGGGATGATTCGAGGTATGATCTGTGTCTTTTCTACCATAGCTTCCGTACTCATTAACAGAGGTTCCAGTCATTCCCTTATATCCCCATGTCTTGTACAAAACTTTGAGATTCTGGTAGAACCGTTGCTCGATCCTTATTCTTGGAGACACCAACGGGGGGAGACTCGATGATCACGCACATTTGTAGACAGTGTGATCTTACCCTTGTAGGCGAGAGTTTCGGTTGGAACCTCTTGGTGGTAGCGTCGAGGCCTTACGACGTCATTCTCGATATGGATTGGTTATCTTCGGTCCATGCCCAGATTGACTATTTTAGGCGAAGAGTGCGGTGTGTCCACCGTGATGGAACAAGGTTTTCCTTTCTCGGAGAAAAGGAAACCCAGGAATCACAAAGTGGGCTCATGCATAGGAGGGGGCAGTTGATCACACATGAGTTGGCTAGCCTTACCCTCGGAGCAGTAGATGTTGTGAGATCTCAGTTCCCAGCAGTGGTGGCGGAGTATGAGGACGTCTTTCCAGAAGATTTCCCTAGGTTACCTACCCATCGGGAAATTGGATTATGCCTCGACTTACACCCCGGGACGACACCGATTTCCTCATCGGCTTATCGGATGGCTACCGCAGAGCCTCGTGAGATGAGGGTGCAGTTGGAGGTTTTGCAGAGCAAGGGTTTTGTGAGACCCAACATTTCACCATGGGTGTCCCCTATCTTGTTTGCCAAGAAGGCAGACGGGAGTCTGAGGTTGTTCGTGGATTACCAGCACCTAGACCAGGAGACGGTGAAGAACAAGTATCCACTACCTAGAATTGATGACCTCTTCAATCAACTAAGAGGGGATCAGTGGTTTTCGAAGGTTTATCTTCGATCAAGCTATCTACAGCAAAGAGTGCGGGATGAGGATATACCGAAGACGGCTTTCAGATGTCGCTACGGTCACTATGAGTACATGGTGATGTCCTTTGGCCTGACGAACGCCCCCGCAGTGTTCATGGGGTTGATGAATCGGATATTCCATCCATACTTGGACCGGTTCATAGTGGTCTTCATCAACGACATCCTTGTGTACTCGGAGTCAAGGGAGGAGCACGCAAGACACCTGCGGATGGTTCTGGACGTACTCAGAGAGCACCAGATTTATGGAAAGCTCTCGAAGTGTCAGTTCTGGATTTAGGAGGTCCACTTTCTGGGACATGTCATCTCAGTAGATGGAGTAGCTATGGACCCAGCCAAGGTGGAGGCTGTGTTAGCATGGGATCCACCTCGGAGCGTGACAGAGGTGCGAAGCTTCCTTTGTCGGTAGGATATTACCGAAGATTCATCCCTGATTTCTCCTGGATATCAGCACCAATGATGGACTTGACCAGGAAGGGGAAACCCTTTGTGTGGACAGAAAAGTTCCATCAGGATTTTGAGCAGCTAAGGTAGAGTTTGACGAGCACCCTAGTCTTGAGATTACCAGAGGAGGGTGTCAAGTACATAGTTTTCTGTGACGCATCAGGGACCGGGCTCAGCTGTGTCCTGATGCAGCAGCATGCGGTGATTTCTTATGGATTGCGCCAGCTTAGGCCGCATGAGCATAATTAGGTGACCCATGATCTCGAGTTAGCAGCGGTAGTATTCGCACTGAAGATGTGGCGACACTACCTTATGGGCGAGCGGTTCATTGTCTACTCTAACCACAAGAGCCTCAAGTACATATTCTCACAGAAGGATATAAATATGAGGCACAGGCATTGGCTAGAGTTCTTCCAGGACTATGATTTCGAGATCATCTATACTCCTAGGAAGGGGAACAAGGTGGAAGAAGCTCCTAGAAGAAGGTCGAGCTCATAGATGTTGAGTGAGGCGACACAACAATTAGGTGCGTTACAGTTATCCTTCATGGATGGTGAGGTCACAGCCTACCTACAGTCGATGGTTGTCACCCCTCTACTCTTACAACGAGTTAGGGCGGCACAACTTGGGGATGTCGACTATGTGAATTTATGTTCTCAGTTAACCACATGACATTCTCCTGCTGGATTTTCGCGAGGTGGGGAGCACGTACTTCTTTTTAGAGGACGCACTGTTGTACCAGTGGCGTTCCAGGAGGAGGTCCTAAGAGAGTTTCATAAATCCCCTTTGGCGGTACATCCTAGAGTGGCAAAGATGTACTAGGATCTCTGACGACAGTTCTGGTGGTTAGGCATGAAGAAGGCAGTGGCATAGTTCGTTTATCGATGCCTCACATGCCAACAGGTGAAGGCTGAGCACCAGGTTCTAGCAGGGTTAGATCACCCCTTGGAAGTTCCAGAGTGGATGTGGGATGGAATATCGATGGACTTCGTGATGGGATTACCACAGACGTCCAAGGGGCACGATTCCATCTGGGTGATCGTTGACCAACTCACCAAGTCGGCCCACTTCCTAGCTATCAGGGAGCAGAGTTCCGTAGAGAGCTTGGGACGCCTCTACGTACAAGAGATAGTTCGACTTCATGGTGTCCCCTAGACTATAGTCTCAGACCGAGATGCCTGCTTCACATCCTGGTTGTGGAAGGGATTGCAGGAGGCTTTTGGGACTCAGCTACGCTTGAGCACAACATTTCATCCCCAGATAGAAGGTCAGATAGAGAGGACCATTCAGGTTCTGTAGGATATGTTGCGGGCATGAATCTTGGACTTTGGTCGCAGCTGGGAGGACCACCTACCACTGGTGGAGATTGCATACAACAATAGATACCACTCCACCATTATCATGGCACCGTTTGACGCTTTGAATGGGAGACCCTTCCGGTCACCACTTCGCTGGACCGACCCCGGAGAGTCAGCACTCATGGGTCCAGAGTAAGTGCGAACTACCACAGAGAAGGTCCAGATCATCCGGGAGCGGATGAATACTGCACAGAGGTGGAAAAAGTCTTATTCTGAAAGACGACGGAGGCCCCTGGAGTTCGAGGAGGGAGACCACGTTTTTCTTCAGGTCTCACCTCGACGTGGGTTGCAGAGATTTGGACGAGGAGGGAAGCTATCTCCGAGGTTCATCGGACCTTTCCAGATCCTGGGCAGAGTTGGCGAGGTGGCGTACCGCCTGGATCTATCACCACAGTTTCATCGGGTACATGATGTCTTCCACGTGTCGTAGGTGAGGAGGTACGTGCATGAACCATCGCACGTCATCGACTGGGGCGAGCTGGACATCGAGGGTAGAGTGAACTTTGCTGAGTACCCGGTGGAGATCGAGGATCGGTAGGAGACGATCCTTCGTGGGCGATAGATTCCCTTAGTGCGCATCCAGTTGCAGCATGGAAATCTTCAGGAGAGCACGTGGGAGTGGGAGGCCCAGATCCGTGCCAAGTACCCTCATTCATTTGAGTAGCCTTTGTTTTGTCTTTTCGGGGACGTAAATCCCCAAGGTGGGGAGAATGTAATGTCTCAGATTTTTTCGGTTTATTATTTTTAAATATTATATGGAATTATTTTGAGACCAGGCGCAAAGACGGTACATCATTCTGAGGTCTAGTGATCCCGAAATGGTGGTTTGAACGTTTTTTAGTTAAGTGAGTCGGCGCTTGTGCGTGGTTGTGGAAGTTTCCAAACGGATGCCCAGATTAAAAATATGAGCAAACCGTTGTGTCCGAGACGACGAATCTACCTATGAATGAAGTTAACCTCAACTGGCGCGGGTCGAGGGAGAAAGTTATTTTTTTCGGACGTTTTATGTAAAATAAAATAAATTAAATTAACCAGTTTATTTTATTTTCTTTTTAGGAAACATCTGCTGCATCATTGTGACGGTGCAGCTATTTCCTAAATTAATGACATGTCATAATAACTTCAAAATGACAATTCAACATCATTAATGCTGCCGCATAATTAAATGTCAACTTTTTTCCCTTTTAATGGGTTAACCAATTGTTGAATCGTTGGAAACGCTTGGGAAGAACCTCTGCCGAATCTGCGAGGCGTTGTAGCAATTCTCGACAACGAACGACAACAGATCGAAAGCAAGGATCGTTGCGCTGACGTTGAAGGATCACGAAGACAATGGCAGCACAAGGCCTTCGTCAATGATTGATCCTTTCAAAGGGTAGGGGTTGTTGTTTTGTTTTTATTTTCCCCGTTTTTGAGTGTAAATGATGAACACGGATCAACCGCGAACAAGTTGATTCGCGGATTCGTACGTTCTTACGGGAAGGTTTTCGTTGGGATGATTTTGGGGAATTAATCCATTCTTTATATTCATGTTGATCTCTGCTCCGTTTAAGCCTATTAACGGGAATGGATCAACTCTGTGACGAACAACGGTGGTGGTTCGTTCCTCATTTTGTTTATGTGGATTTCTTCCTGCTTTTCCCCGCGCGTTCTTCGCATTCTTCGTAGGGCGACGAACAACGTATCGTTGCGCATCCGTTATGCGACGCAACGATCCCAAACCGAAGGTTCGACATCGCAATGTTCTTGTGGAGGTGCGGCAATGATGGAAGACATAAAATCGAACCAGATCGGAATGGGCGTTCTTCGAGCGTTCTTCACGCAGGAAGATCAATCATGGTTTTGGAGCCGATCAGAGGCCCAAAAATGACAGAAACAGCTTCGTGGTGTCGAGACAACCAAAATCTAAAGGTTTTTTGATGATCAGATGGCCGGATCAATGATCGGAGCACCATGGGAGGCGCGATGTCGGAGGTCCGCATTTCTGGAAATTTCCAAAATACACAGCGTGTACTTCCGAAGAACACGCCATGTAGTTCTGATGGTGGAGGCTAGGGTTTCGGGGTCAAAGAAGGATCACACGGCGTGTGACCCTAGTCACACTACGTGTTGGACCTTCCCCGAAGCTCGGCGTGTACTTTGGGTGGTACACGGGCACGAGATGATCTACACAGCTTCAGGCGGCACGACGTGTACAACTCGGCAGAGGCGGCTGCGCAGCGTGTATCCCGGGGATACATGGACACGGGATGGAGTACAAGACCATGTACTCCCTCACCTGGCCAGGAGAGGTCACCAGCGCTGGTAACCCCGTGTGTATATTGCACGGGTTGGAGTACACGGGTTGGTGACCGTGTACGGGCACATGGCCAAAGTACACGGAGCCATCCCCAGTGACCCAGACATGGCATGTACTCCGTACTACCCGTCGTGTATAAAGTTTTCTACATTACCAGCCTCTCGACACGGGTCGTTGTACACGGGTAGTACACGGGGTCGGACAACACAGTGTGTATCATTTATACACGCCGTGTACTTTTTAGAGAACGACTTGGTCCTTTTGTTCACTGTCCCTTGAACATATTTCATTTGGGTTAGTTCCCCCTTCTTCTTTTCCCCTGAAGGTTAGGCATCATTCCCTCACACCGGATTATGATCCATTCATTAGGACTTTTCTGTGGTAGAGTCAGGCATCCATCCGAGAGGCCTTGATCGAGATCCTATATCCATTCCAGATCCTAGGTAGAGTCAGGTATTGGCATGACCAACTTTACTGGGCGTTGATCCTCTACCTAGCAGGTGAATTCTGGATGAGTCGCGGTATCCTCCATGGCCCTAGCAGTGATCATCATCTGTGTATCGAGATCTTTCCCACTCAGGAGTGTGTCTCCTATAATGAGTGCTTCTATCTATCGTAACCCTTCCACTCAGGAGTGTGTCTCCCGCAATGAGTGTAGCTATATCTCGTGACAGTTCCCGATGAACATCACTCCTCGAACGGACGTCATCAAAACTATAAGACTCATGGAGTGTGTTCTCCCAGAACGAGTGCATCATGGAATCTTCAAACAGAATCCCTATCGGGGTATGCAGTTGCGTGACTTGTCTCTAGACCGTGGGTCTAGGTTTTGAGTATATCTGGTTTGTTTATATGATCTGTAAACATATATTGTGCATAGCTGATTGTGCCTTTACTTTGTGTACTACTTTGTGGTTTTTGGGGTCCTATACTGAGTATTGTTATACTCACCCCTGCAAGGGCTTTGCCCGCACGTTTGGTGTCTTGTGCAGACGAGCTTCCTTTTGACCGAGTCCAGGGCGGACCAAGACAGGACCAATCTTCCAGAGTTTCCTACAGGCCGAGGCGTTCCTACTACTACGAGCAGTAGTCCCAATACCTTTTTGCTTACAGGTTAGACTTTGCAATTTTTTTAGACTCTTGTTTTTGGTGGGCTTGTATTCTGGCTCAGTTTACTTTTACAGTACTCTACCTTTAGTCATGCTCTGTTGGTTGGGCTTAGTTGTATGCATGCATTTTTGTTCCTTAGTGTTTTACATTTCAGCATTTTTGGGCTTGGATATTTCTGTGTGTGTGTACAGGTACCTAGTCAATGCCTCCCATGTTAGTGACATGCCTACTCGGTGCGAGTCACCAGCCCCTGGCCTACTAGAGACGGGCTTGGGGAGTCACGGCGTGGGCCCCACCTGGATGGGTCGTGACATAGATGACCATTTAATCTATTTCAAAAATAGGAAATTTCATATGAAAAATACTCACATTTTTATTCCAATGCTAATCAAAAGAAACTTTAAAGATACCCTTAATATATTGTTTGGTCAATGGAAACCAACTACAACTTCCATTTTATGGACAATACATTTTTTTAACATTTTAATAATTAACCATTTAAAGGAATTAACTAACATATCAAGAAAAAAAGGAATGTCTCCAAAAACATACTTTTCAAAACATTGGTCGTTTATTGACATCCTTTCATAATTAGGAAATTTATCAACATAATTTCTTTTTAGCAGATAATGAAACCTTTAAGGGTCCCATTAATACAAAGTGGGTTCTTTAGAATGTAACCCAAAGTAAGTTGGTTAATTATTAAAATTAAAAACACCCATTAACTGTTACCTCCTAAGAACCATACCACAACTAACCTATTTGGGTCCAATTGAGCATTAGATGATTAACGGAATTTATTTCTGTTAAAAAATAAATAGCCTTTAACTTTATAAAAACTTATATACATATTTCTCATGGACGGGTGGATTTCATGGGTTACCTTTTTCCCAATTATAAGGTGTCCATACCCCATACAATTGAAAACTAGCTCCCATCATAATCGCAACAATTTAATTCATCCTATGAAACGAATTTTATTTTTCCCATAATACCATTTATTTATAAAAACTATCATGTCATCAAAATAATATAACATAGAGAAACATGTTCAAACATATAGGAATGGTATATCACTCCACAAATAAATATAAAATAATAAATCAGCCAACAAATGGAACTATATTCCAGGGAATATGAATGTCATATGAATTTCTATGTGCCTATTATGATGCATGAAATGGTTCATCCTTTCCGTACCAAGACAAGGGGAAATTTCAAAATTTTAATAAATCTATATGTAGTGAAATGTACACAATTTATTCTAGGTGAAATAACTTCAACTATTATAGAAAAGAGCACGACAACAATCCCGACCCAGGGTATATTGTCATTTCAAGTACCTGGGGTGATCAGTCAATGTAATAGCTATTTACCAAGCACTGACACATTATTAGTCTTCTATATAAGAATATAGTGTATTAATAAAAAGGAAAAAATCAATTTCTTATACCACTTTGTAACATCTTGATCCGAATTACCTTTGAGAGGGTGGCCGAACTAGTGGGTCACACGGCCTCAAGCACGCCTCCCCATACTCTAGGGGATACTGAATAGAAATGAGGGTCTATTGATGGTATGGTAGTGAGAATATACCCACATGATCAGAGCCTCACAATGGTAAAATATCATTAAAACATCAATCAGTAGTAGAATCAGTAAAAATAAATAAATAACAATAGTGGATCAATAACAAAATAATTGAATAAAAGTGGCCAACAAAAATTTACAATAATGATGAATGTAATTCAAATTGTTTCTATAAAGTAAAAGTAGTAAAATATTAAAAAATAATAATGAAAACCCTAGAGGTCAACTCCTTGAGCATCCTAAGAAAGAGGATAGTATTGTTCTCCCTATATCCCAAGTATTCCGCACTACACATGCAATTAATCCATAAACATGTGAACATGAAGGACAACTCAACTACCCAAGTGCAATAGAGGCCCATGTAGGGTGTGATATATAAATCTCAGTAGGCTAGCACCACTAGTTTGTAGCCCAATCCAGATAGTGAAATATAAATTTGGTAGGGTGCAAGTATAGAGAAATAATAAACAAGAAGTTTTGAATAAATAAATAACCGGCCTAAGATCCTAAGGTACAATTGGAGGCTATACCTACATTGAAACTCTGTCAAATAACTATTTATATGGATATATTCCCCTAAATCAGGATGGATCACCCATATCAATGGAATATTTTCTTTCGAAGGATGAATTACAATGAAAAATATCATAACATACGACCTATTCCCTTATGTTATTGAAAATATCACTCGCATACCTAGAATCCATTTCTTAGGAAATCCAAAATGTCTCCCACAAAAATAACTAGAATATCACCCTTATTAATCATGTAACTATTGATCTAGCACTTATTCATCTGACATAATAATATAATCTACCCTCGGGAATATAGTACTAGTGAACCTAGCTCGCATGCGATACGAAAGCATGCATCAAGCCCTCAGGAATCAACATTAATCATATTTCCTCATACATCCAATATAATCATAAAATATTACATTAGGTATCAGGTACCAATATGAATTTATCTCAGTTAATACTAACGAACATGAAGCAAGACATCAGGCATCCACATTTAAGATGAGTCGTATCCAGACAATCGCAACATGTCAATGAGTATCAAACCCTGAGGTATCAATGAAATGAATATCACATATGCTCAAAATCAATGAAAAAAATCATAATTATTGTATCAAACATTGTATATTTAACATCATAAGAAACTACAGTCAATTTATAAGAAAATTACCATGTTTCACCCAATTTATCTCATTAGTTTAGGTTCTTAATTTTCCTCAGAGTTATATCAATCCTATTTAATTAATCCATCGACCATATAGTTGTAAATATTAATTAACAAGTTCAGAAAAGGTTATTAAAAAATATAAAATCACACAATATATTATTATTCCACATCAAAAGTATAAGTCAGAAATCAAAAAATTTGACAAATTTATTATAGGTCCTTAAAATAAAAAATACCATGTCTTAATAATTTCCATGGATATCAGAGCTATCGATTGGCGACAGGTCTCAGTATCCTTTCATATGAACATAGGTGAATCCAAGGGATGGTTTGGAATGAAAACGTTTTATTTAATAGGTATTATTAAATTTATTTGGACATGAACATGATGTCAGGGTGATGAAATATATTTGCATATACATTAAATAATTAAATCAGACAAAAGATATTTGGTTTAGACTTCCCACATCAATCCCGTTGAAAATATTTCAAATAAACATAAAAAAATAAATGGTTTATCTATCCTACATATATGTCAATATATTAAATCCTAATGTACTTAGAAGTGATGCTAATAATATTAACCATAGAAGTGGTCATTGCACCTGATTAAGTTCCATTTAAACATAACCATTTAATTCATTCCATTTAATCTAATCAAGCATAAAAACAAATTAACCTTATTCAATAAGGGGAAATACTAACTTGTTGCATAATAAGATGTTATAATAAGTCATATGTAAAATTCATACCATAACTAATCATGATATGAAAGATTATCACTACAATTTTTCTTGAATATAGAGAACCTCCAATGGAGGGGTTTTATTATAAAATTGTATCATTTTTAAACAAATCTTTTATCTCATTTGATCAATACCTATAATTTAACAGTGATATTTTTAGAAAACCACCATACATAGAAAATAATCAACTAAATGGGTGAAGAACATTCAATTAAATAATTAATATATTCTCAAATTTAAAAGGTAAATGAATGGGATCCTACTATTGGGGAAATAACGAATGGCGATGAGGTTTGATGTCCATGTTAAAATGCACTACTAAATCCTCATTTCGATCATATTTTTTTAATATTCTTCATATCTAGATGAATACAATGATACTAGTAGATCTTCAATCCAATCAATATTTTAGGAGATATAGATGATGAATGTTTGAAAAAAAATGATAATCAGAGATATGGCTTGAGACGTGATGGTTTTCCTACATAAATCCCCAAATAAAGTGCCCCTTAATTTTCAAATTATATATATGTATATATTAATATCCAAATGAAATTATTTTCATTTAAATATTATTATTAATTATTTAAATCTTTAATAGTTATTTTAAAAGCATCATGTTTCCACACATGAAACAACCACAACATCGATTCAAATAACATATATTTTCCATTATATTTCAACGTTAAATATATATAATGAAATTAATTATAATGTATACTAATAAATTATATATTTATATACTCACATATGAATACATAAACTCATGTGTGTATTTATGTATATATTTACTTATTTATATAAACCACATATATCTGTATTTACACCTTAATATATTTACACATATATTTATTTTGATCATATATACCCATACGTATATATACACAAACACCGAGATTATATATATATATATACTCACAGACACACCAAAATTATTTTTTTAATTTAATAATAATTTATAATAACACCAATATTTTATTGTTATTATTATATCTTTTTCATAATTATCATCATGAATAGTTCTATCAAAACATTCCTTAAAACACTAATGTCAATAAATTATCCACACAATAGCATTTTTTTGGGACAATTAATTATGTTTTAACTAACCAAAAATAAATATCCACCCATATATGTACATGTTGTATATATAAATACACATCTATATATGCATATGTATACAACGATAGATTTATATTTATACATATATATTTAATCACCTTATATATAAATATACATAATATATATAATGCAAAGTTTTTTCTCATTCTAATAATAAGAATAGTTATTATTATAATAATTATTATTATTTAATACAACCCACCAATGACACCATATGTATTGTAACGACAACAACCATTAAAAACTGATAAGACATAATAAATGAACATTGATTAAAGATTAAATTTAATTTTCAAAATTAATAATATCACAATTATTACATTTCCCTTTTATTATTTATAGTGCAATATAATAAATAAATTATTGGAGTATATTTCCATATTTGGTTTTCAAAAAAATAATAATATTATTAAAAATAATATTATTATTACTTCTTACTACCAAACAAAATATTTATAGAAAAATTAAATTATCTTCGGGTGTGATCTAATCAAACATCTGATCCTCCCAAATGTTATACCATGCATAGGGTAATCACCACATCCAAAACCCAACTGTGCTATTAGATTTCTCATTAAACACACCATTTAATATATATTAAATATTTATTATTTAAAAATTAGAATACTAAATTTATTAAATAGAAATAGCATTATCGCATGAAAGGTTTTAAAACACCCGACACAAATTTATACAATACTCTGTCTAAGTAAAATAAAAAATTCTAGACCTAATGCTGATCTCATATTTCTCATACGACACACCGTTTGTGAGAAATTAATTAATTATTATATAAAAAATGAAATAAAATAGTAATTAAAAATAAAACGAGAATCACCACATGTGGTGTTTCCATATACCTTACATGCATAAAGGTTATACCCTACCGTGGGTAAACCCCGTGTTCCAAACATGTCATTTGTCTAAGAATTTAGATGTGGTTCACCGTTTGGGACTTATTTCATTTATTTGGAAAACATCACACACATGTATGAATAAAATATATTTAATATTTTTATTCTACCAACATCGATGGTCTATGGGCCTTAGAATATCACAATAACTCTATGTGTAACATTGTAAATATTTCATAGAATATTTAAATATACTAAAGAAGAATTTTACCCTTTAGTAAATCCATAATAGACACAAATGTTGAAATATTAAATTTTCACACCAAAATAATTTTATTTATATTAAAAAATAGGGATATGTTATCATTTGAAAATGAGGATATTACAGTTCCTCCTATAGTTCCCTCAACTACTATAGTGTTTTTGGTGCTATAGTTCCACCACTGGTATAGTTCTTCTGCAGTTTCACTACAGTGCTTCTATATTTACCTATGCCCAATGGGTTTTGAACCCCCTTCCATGATGTAGTATTACAAGGTGCTTACCACTAAACCAAAACACAAATACAATCATTTTTCGATATAGAATATTATTTATGAATGAAATCTATCATAAAAAAATATGAGGAATGCAATGGATATGATGTGATGGATGGGTCCTAGTTATAGGTAGCCCCCCGATGCATTGATAGGTCTCATAAGAAAAATTTGATGGCTGGAATTTTTAAATTGGTTTTTCGTGTATACATACACATCAATTAGACCATATTTTCAGAAGTATTTGTAAGTAAATATATCAAGATATCCAATATTAATTATTTCCTTTCTTTATAATTTATTTGTTATTATCCATGAGATTACTATATTGATATTATCAATTGAATTAATTTGTGCTAAATTTATGAATTACATGTCATTCATTTTTAGAAATTTAATATTCCATATTAATTATTCTTTATTTAGTCATGATAATTTCTACTCTAAAGATCTCATACTAAGAATTTGAGATCACCTTTTTTCTTGTTCGTTGGAAATGAATAAGGAAATCATGAATAATATCTAGGATTAAAGATTTTTTCATATTCTATGTATTTTATATTTCCAATATAATAATGGTATCAAGAATGTATCTGGTGTTTCATGAAAATCAAATTAATCGACCCTTCCGAATGAGATCCCTTGTATCCTATACCAATGCAACAAAGCTAAAATCAGATATGATTTTCTAGAGTTGGGGATTCTAAATTAAAAATTATGATCCACCTTCACAAATAATTATATACATTTTATATAAGAATGAAATGATAAAATTTATTATTTAAATTTTTGTAATTCAAATACAAATATTTTGATATAAATAAATGGTTTGAAATGGATCTATTTGAACTTTAAAATGTATTAATATATTTCATCCTCTTTTGTGATATCAATCAGCCATGATAAGGAACTCATGGTTGATCATTTTAGCCATTATATTGTGATCTTGGTGGAGGTGGAACTTTCCTCATATTTGATTGAGAATATTTGTCTTTCAGTCAATGAATATAATACCAATCACAAAGATTAATATGAATGACTATGCTCATTTTTCACCAGTTGAAAATATATTGTGAATCTATCTTCTAACCACATGATAGTCAATTTAATTATATGATTTTTTTATTTTTTAATCCTTTTTCCAAATAAATTACTATTAAAATAAACAAAATTGTAAATCCCACCAACATTGAACAATAATTGGTTCTCAAAACACAGATATGTATTATACCACCAACACACCTCCGCGTATTTCATAGCTTTCGAACTAAAATCATGGGTTTGTGTGTATAGTGGTGATCATATACCCATATATGAGTGTCCAAATAACATCATAAATAAAAAATAAATTTAATAATTCCATTTAAATAAGACAATGAAATGACCTCTAATAAAATTCTTACAATAATCAAAATAAATATGATGTATTATATAAATAGTAAAATTTGTCATATAGTCTTACATCAGTATAAAATAATGAGTTCATCGACACCCAATGGACAAAAATAAACACTACAATATAACCAAATTGGTCATGAGTCTTGGCCTAATTATAAACTCCCATGATTTATCCTAGTAATATAAATATCATGAAACAAACATGAATAGTCCAAAATCTAAAATCGAGCAGCATCTTCTTGGTTACCCAGGTACAATGGTATCCTGAATAGGGCGTGAGCACAACTCTATATATCACCACCAATTATATCCTTAAATATAACCAATATGATAAAAAGTGCATCAATTACGGTTATAAATATATTATTTATCAATTTGAACAATATAATAAATAAAAATAGTAATCTCTGGTGCCCTGGGATCACAAAGATGAACGAGGCCAGTCAAACAATTTTAGATGCTCATGTTATTGACCTTGATTGACCATACCTAATTCAAAAAATGTTGCGGTGTCTATAAGAATGTCATGATCATTCCAATCATAAAATGACCTGGGTGTCCATGGTATAAAAAATAAGTATCACTAAAATCTCATACAAGAGTTTTCTCTAACATGTAATAAGCCAAAAAGTATCACTCACCTCCCCTATAGGCGTTTTGACAGCCTTAAAGTAAGCCTAAAAGTAATACAGACCTCCCATATAAAATTTGTGTTATCCTAAATCATGGATCACCTCATAAGGAGTATTCTATATAATATGAAAACTACCCCAATTTCATTTTCTATATGAGTTTAAACTATTCACCATGGGTCTTTTAATTTCATTAAGAATTCACAAAAATAAAATATAGTCATGGGTATCTCATAACAATCCATAACAAGTATCCATTTCATTTCCTACTATCTATTAATCGCTATTTAAAATTTATGCATTAAACACATTCAACATATTATCATTTACCAGTAAACCTTACAACTTACATTCAATCGAAAATTTATCATTCTCTAACACATATTACTCATTTCATATCCCATAGTTTAAAAATTTTATTTAATAATAAAAAATCCTAATCCCACCATTTCATTTTCTAAACTATTATTTCCTCTAACCATTTAATTTATTCCCTTATGTTCCTGAATCTATATTAAAGGATATTTTTAAAAAACTTATTTATATGAAACGTGAATTTAAATAAAATTTCATCATTTACCATATAAAAACATAATTTATGTTTATTTATCATTTAAAAACAACCATTCCAAGGTAAATACTGATATTTATCATTCCAAGTTACTAAAACTACATTATATCACATGTTGTCATTTTATAATTCAAGATTTACCAATCCAAAATAAGTTTAAGAATTAATTTTTCCTCTTAACATATCATTATATAGATTAAGGAAAAAATTAAACTAGGTAGTCATTTATAAATCCTTCTTCATTAGGGTTATAAAGAACATTAAATAGGGAATTTAAACTAAGTAAAAACATTAATTAATAATTTTGATTGAATTTAGATAGTCGTGTGATAATTCAAACATGAATGCACAACAGACCACATAAAATCAGGAGTGACTATGGGGGAAATTAAGACACCACCTAAATTAGCCTTTGATATGTCCACTCATATGAAACTAGCCTTCGTTTTGAGCTGAAATGAGGGATATCAATGAAATAGACAAAATCATTAAAAAAATGGTGTATTGTACATAAATTGAAAGAGGCTACTAAATAATGAAATAAATGATAAATTAGAAGTCATATAGTAAAATTATTTCATATATATATCTGATTTACCACTAATGGCCCTCCAAATGATCAAGGATTGTGAGAGATGTATTAACCCAAAAAGAAGAGGAAAATAGTTTTGGTGATCCTCCTTGTTGAAATGGGAACTAGAATCATTATTGGGGTATTAAGGGGGTGTCCCAAATGAAATTATAGGGATAACACACATTTATAAAAATACCAAGAGGCCCTCGACTAGCCGCACATCGGATCATTGGGTTTTCAGTGATTTCATTCCTTAAGCAGGGTTACAACCCATACCACCAGCTTGTCGGTGGAGAAGTAGAAACATATCGCGTCCCTAAATCTTCCCTATAACCCTCCAAAAATTATTCTATCCCACCAACCACACCTTTAACACCTAAATTAATGCATTCTGCAGGAGTATCAGTAAAATTTTAATTTTTCTATAACCCTAAAAGTGGAAGGGTGTTACAATCAACTAAACATAAATTTTTTATCCTCAAGCTAAATTCCCAATAATCACCAAACATCAATCCTTAAATAAAAAACATGCATCCTTATATTTATGTTTAGGAAACTGATAACCTATAACTAGCTCTATTTCTTCAAACATCATTATCCCATGGATTCTAGCACTGAGAATTCTATCCAAAAACATTATAATTACCCACATATGGGGTTATCTCGGAAATTCGGTAACCATACCAACCCATATCTTGAATAACCACCTGAACATATCTTCTAACCATAAACAAGAAACTATTGTACCCATGTAACTATTATTCAACACCATCAAAAATATTCTACTAGTCTTTTCATTTTTAATTATTTTAAATTACATTTCACGATATTTCTCACCCTTAAACATTTCACACATTTCAATGTTCTTTGTGTCTTTTAATATCCTACAAAAAACATATAGAAGTGGAATCAATTACCTTTTTAGAAAAGGAATTTAATTCATTCATATCATATCCATGCTCATCATCACCTTATTTTATTTCCTAGAAGTATATAATTTAACCAACAGACTAGGTATACTTCTTATCACACTGTAAAACTAATATACTAGCAATGTCAGTCCAAAGTATTTACAATTACTCAATCCCCATCATAATTGAATCTAACTAGCATAAAAATCCCATATAAAGACCGTTAACATGAAACATTCCATTACAAATCCTTACCCCCCTCAAAAACATTTATAATACTCAATATGATGTTTCTATAGTAGTTTCTATCCAACAGTATTCTTTTCACAATGAAACAATAGTGGTATTACTATAGCTACATAGTCTCAAAAATTCCATTTGTACCTTTAGATTTTTATTTAAGAACATGATCATTATACATTAAATCCAAGATCATTATATGATTTTACTAGTTGAAATATTAATATTAATCCTCAAACCTCATTGTGATTCATTGTTTGGATCATCTGTTAACTGAAACTCATCTACCATGCTTCCCCTTTAGCATTGGGGATCATGTGATCCAAATTACTCTTGAATCACAAAATTCCAAATTGATCATAAATAATTCACTGAGTCTTCATCCAACAACACATTTGAATCAACACGTATATTACATTATACAATCTTGAAAAATTTGGATTCACCATATCATTGTCATTTCAATGACAAAAATTATTTAATGGTCAGTTCATCACAACCAAAACCCTTTATATATGATCATCATAATATCATGACCCATGTAACACTCACCACCATTTGGGTTCAATTGTATCACTCTTAATGTGTTCCATCAATAGGATACATCATTACAAACACATTAAATTCATCCCAATTCAAGATCAAAACATTCATGTTCCCCATACACATTTTTTGGGTTCAAGCAGGGTCTGTCTTATTAACCCACACCGACCCCAAAATATCTTCAAAAGTGTTTTGAACCAAGTCTCAATAAAGAATTAATTCCACCGTACTACTCAAGAATCTATAGGACATGATACATTCTCAACGTAACAACACATGAACCATTTTACATACAAATCCTTAAAAGGACACCATAATTTCCACCACATCATCACTAAAAACCATGGTTTATTATCTCTATCATGACCATAACACTGAACTCATTAAAAATCCATTGAGTCTAATGTAACCAAAACAAGGCACACACATCAAATTAAACAAATACACATGCCTTTAGGATTTTTAATTAGATTATGATAGGATAATTCATTTCACTTCCTTCATGGTTGGGAATCATAGTTATATAAAAGATTGATATATGCTTAAACACCCTCCAATTAATATCAATATAATGATTCATTCGAATTACTTTATTCTCCCACTATGATCTTGAAGGAACATCCTAATTTGATAGGTTCTAAAACATGAACAATTATATACTCAAAATTTACTTATTCTAATGAAGCACAAGAACTTTGTATTATTTCATTTCAATAGTATCAATAATTCTCACATGCCTCATTCCAAGACACTTTTAGCTGATTCCACAAAAAAATAAATATTAGGGATTATTTAATTCACTTTTAACCATTAACATTGACAATAACATTTACCATATAAGGAGTCACTAAAATAAACTTCAATTATAAGTATTAGAGTAAAACAATCTATAAGTTGTAATTGAAATTTTATTTAGTGGATTCTTTATGATAATCATGTTAATGATCAAATATCATGATTTAATCCATTTATAGGATCAATTTAGTATGATTATATTACATAATTATATAGGATAACATTTTTTAAATTGTTAAAAACACATTAAATGACCAACCCATGTCACAGTTCAGGTATAAAAGTTGACAAAAATTGAAAATAATGAAAATGACATGTGAATCCTTTGTGCCTAATATGATACATGTACACACATGAAAGATGCATAAAATTACATAAATCAATGACCACATAATCATTTGTGTCTGTCTATGGGAAATCGAATAGACTGTAAGAGAACCAAAATCCTATCACTGGTATCAAGAACATCAATTGTATATGTGATGGATAACACCAAGAAAAAGTTACATACCATGTCCCAAAAACATACTATCTCATGTATACCTTATCTAGTAATAAAAAAATAAAGGATTCATTAATAATAATGTTTAATGTTAATCCACCCTCAAACACTAATTAGTTCTTGGACCAACCCTCTCTACCATTAATAATACATGCCTCCTCGTACTCTAGAGGCTACCAACTAGTAACATGTTTCTCAGTTGGTATAGTGAGGAGACTATAATTTCATATTATAATGAATATTACTACCAAAATAATAAAAAAATACGACACATCTATGTATGTACTATAGTGAAATGGAATCTAAGAAATTGAGAACGATAATAAAAATAAATATGATGTATCAAATGAAGGATACACAATTTCATGAATGCAGGAATTAGAAATAGATCCTTAGTGAATCAAGACCAAAAGACCCAAAAAAATTGGAATGGCCTTAAATGTTCTGGATTCTTATCCCAAACTTAAACTATCATGCATTGTCCTTGTAATCCATAAATCAAGAAACTACCTTTACCATGATTAATTAGGCAATCATTTAGCATCTTCCCAGCTGACCAAGTTCTATGGTGGATCAAGAAGGGTGTACCTATTACTAATTTTTTTGCCACCAATGGAATCCCAAAATATAACCAATCTGACAAAAAGATCATGTATAAGTGAAAAAAAATATTTTTACATTTATTACATATTAAACTAATGCAATAAATAATATTGATGCCTCAGGTCTTCAAATACACCAAAGGATAGTTATCCCTCTGTTAATCATTAGTTCTATGACCTTGATCATCCTTACTTAAATCAGCTAGTTTTCGGGTGTCTCTAAGAACATAATATAGATCATTGTAACCGTAAATGAAACATGTCTCTATGGTATATAACATAAGAATCATAGACCTCCCCTATAGGAGTATTATCATCTCAAGCATAGGCCTACAAGTAACACAGTACACCGCTATGGGAGTATTCAAATAAATATTAATGGAATTTTTTCATAAGGAATTTTATTTATAATATTTAAATAACCCCAATGATGTTTTCCATCATACATCAATATATCCCCAAGGTGTTTTCATTTCTATATGAATTTTAAAAAATAATACATGCATTGGAGTTTCTCACAATGTACCATAACAACTAGCCATTTAATTTCCCACTACCCACTCATCCTCATTTAACAATTATACAAATATCCCATTAAAACTAATAAAATTTACAATTATACTTTAAAACTAACATTAAAAATACAATTCATCACCACCTAATATCTATTACCCATTTCCCAAGGCATATGTTACCAATTTTCATTAACAATATAAAATCATATCCCCCATTACATTTTAAAATAGTTCATTTCAACCCCGAGTAATTTTTTCCCTTGTGATTCTAACTCTACAATAATGTCTATTCTAAAAATTTCTATTTAAAAAACACTAATTAATTTCATGACACTCTCTTAATTTACCATTTTAAAAATCATCAATTACTATTTTGGAACTTTAATACTAATTCAAATAATGATATTTATCATTTCAATTCACTAAATCCTTAAAAAATCATAATCCATTATATCAAAATTAATGATTTACTATTCCATAATCTATTGAACATTTCGAGGTTCATCTTAATGTCTCACTAAATAGTTTAAGGAAAACATTCAACTCAGGAATCATTTTGGGATCCCCCAAACAAGTCTATTATAAAACTTGCTAAATAAGGAATTTCATAAATGGGAAAATATCAATTAAAAATCTTGAATAAATTTAGTTCATTATAGGATAGGGGTGATAAGAATGCATAGTACACCACATAAAAAAAGAATGATTATGATTTATATTAATGGTCCACCTGACATATCCTTATGGAATACCATTTTTTTGATACTAGCATCTTACTCAAGATAAAATTTTAGATATCAAATAAATCATAAAAATTTAATAAAATTATTTTTTATTAAACCTAAAGAGTGTTATATCACTGGATAGTGAAATAACTGAGAATGAAGAAGGGACATAGTCATTGTATTACCTATAGCTCTAATTTTCCATTGCTTACACTCTAAATGACAAAGAATATTGGGAGATCATCTAACCCTCAAGATGGATAGGATTATTAAATGGTACCTGCTCTGGGAAAAAATGGGAACAAAAATCCTATGTGGGATATCAAGGGGATGACCTTAGTGAAATAATGGTCCATCCCCTCTTTTAATAACTACCTAGGAGGCCATATTAAAGGAACCACTATGCTCACTGGCTCAGTAGTGTGGCAAGGACCCATATATGGAAATTGTTTGTATCATCGCCTATTCAATGGACCAATACAATCTTTTGGTAGATCTGATGTAGATTTTGAATTCTTGAATCTTCTCAATCCACTCCTTATACACTTTTGAAATTCCCCCCATATCCCAATCACCTCCATTAAGGATAGTTAAATGAATCTCGAAAAAGTTTAATAGGTTTATACCCCCCCCAGAAGTGGAGGGTGTTATTAAAAAACCATAAACTAGGTAAATGGGTAATTATATGGTATTTACTAATTAATTTATGTTGATGAAATGGTTTCACCCATTAATAATGATGTTGTTACTCTGGTTGAAGAGATTATTACTAAATATTCCCTATGAAATATTATTTTACCATATAAATACATAGATCATGAGAACACTGAAGGGTTGAAACCACTCCAGAACTATGGAACCCCCTATGGGTATAAGAAATATTATATTAGTGTTTATTAATATTAATTGTAAATTATAATTAGCACAATACTTATAATGATTTCAAAGGGGAGTCATTGAACACTCTAAGGAAAATAAATCTTTTCTATGGTTGGAGTTACCTATGGTTATAATTGATCAACATTCATCATAAATGGATTCTAGATATAATTATCCACCTAAGGATGCTGGTATGAATTCCATGATGTAATATATTTATCTTTATAAAAGATTTTATCACCATAAAATTTATGAATAATATGTTAATGAGATTGTTGATGATAGTTAATTGAAGAAGGGGGCTGAGGGAACTGAATTTCCTTTAAAATCATCTACAAATTATTACAAAATAAGAAGGTAAAGGTAATGGTAAAATAGAATGATGTTATATTTTAATATTATAATATTCCCGAAATTAGTTACCCTATATATTCTATATGATTTTTTTCTATAATTTTTAGGGTATAAAAATTAAAAAACATCTTTATTCATATGATATTTGACAAGGACAAGTAACACTATTTATAATGAAATTATAGAATTTTTGGTATAGATCCATAATATATATCCTTTTGATTGAGGATATCTATGTTATAAAATTGTATCCTATAACATTTAAAATATAGAAGTAGAAACATTATGGGTTCTTTCTCATGGGAATTCATTTTTTCTATTATTTATTATAGAGAAAAATATATTACTCCCAATGATTCCTTTAATAATGTATCATTAAGATATTGCATTATATATACTACTAATTTATACATTAAAATAATATTTCAATAACATGAATTATTATTAATGAATATAAGAATCAATCATGATTTTCCTTAGATACATGTTTTCATGATTACAATGGGTCTATATGAGAGAATGAGGACAACCTTGTTTAATGATTTTTACTAGATAAAACATGATTTCATATATATTGTTCTTCGAAAATATTGATTCTATCAACTACATATATGTTTTATTCCTGCTCTTATTAAAATTTCTAGGATCTCAATCTTTCTAAATGGTTATCTGAAGGGGATATTTTAGTTATTTTTGATGTTTTGGAGGAGAAAATTCATTATTAGCTATAAATTTTAGATTTTATTGAGACTATATCAATTTATGTCATCATGTAAAACTAGATTTCAACCATATATCTTCCATTAATGATGATAAGAAAATTTTTATACCAAATCAACTCTTATAAATTAATGATATTTTTTTATCTATGAAGGGTGTGAAATTTATCTCAATTATACTCGAGACACTCTGAATTATTTTCACAATATCTCAGGGAAGATTGTCTAATAGAATAAATATCACATGTATTTTGATATATATTCACGCATATTACAAAAAATTATATTATGCGTTATCTAAATTGGAATGAGGGTGTTCTTAACATTAAATAGTGTTATGTACCATTTCTCATGAAATAACCAGATATTATAATTTAAATGTTATTACATCATTTTTTATGAAAATGATTACAAATTATAAAGGAAATAACTTCTTTCAAGTTGGAAGATTATTTCTTGTAAACATGAAGAGCACCTAAAATATTTTCAATGCATTTTAAATTTATAGATTTCTAAAGAAGTTGATCAAAAACCATTATGATCATCTTAATATTTTTATTTAGACTAGAAGTGTTCATTAGTTAATGTTGATTATGATTTCATGGTAATATTATACCAACCCATTTGATCTAGGTGGTATGGGAATCGAAATTTAATAATTATTGAATAATGATGTGATTTCAATATTTGTTTGGCTTCCCTTATAAAACAAAGATTACAACACCATGTTTTCCAAATGTAGTCATATTATTATGATTCAAAGGGAAAACATTCCATTTTATTTCTATTATAAATCCTAAATTAACATCCTTTATTACTCGGATAATGATATATACCATTTGGATCCCTTCAGTGTGGTATAATATTTATTCTTGGAATTCTATATGGTATAGTATTATAATTAGTAGTTATTTTTATATTTAGAAATGTAATAAGTTACTTCCAATTTCATTATCATTTGGTGGGAAAGATATTATATTAATGAATTATTTACATCTATATTTATAATATCAATGGATGAATTTATATTTATAGATGTATAAATTTTCATCCAGATATTATAACATATTATAAAACTGACTACCAAATATATTATATGAAAAGATCAATCACATTTGTTGCAGTTTAATGGATCTTAAGTTTTAATAATCTATTTATTCATATATTTTATTTTAATCCATTATTGTAATATATAAATAAAATACATACCAGTATATAATTGAATCTAATAAATAGTCTCCCATTACCCCACAATGATCAATCTATGTTTGAAATAATGTGATTCTATTGGGAATATATTCTTAGAATATAGTTTTTTGAAACATTTAGGATGATCTCTGGTAAATATATTTATATTAAATTTTTATATATGTGAGGATATAAATGAATTCATGAAGAATTTTTAATAATCATTTCTATTACAATGTTATAGATTTTTCTTTACATTCCTATCATACCACATGCTATTATATACAGAATGATAATGATATAATTTTTTTAGGAATAAGATACTCCCATCAGAAATATTATATTTGGTATAAAAATTTATATTAAATTCAAAGTAAACACACAAAATATATTGCAAAAAAATTATTTTTATGAAATTATTATTATATTCATGATGGTAATTAAGGTTATTCTAATGTTAAATCCTTATTTTAAATATATTTTATTGATCCCACTACATGTTTTATATATATATATATATGCTTAAATAGTGGAACCAATAGTTTCCCAAGATTAGAGGGGACTGGAGGCATTGATAAAAATAATAAGGGACTCATGAAATGATATTTAACATAGTTCCATGGAATCTATTTTTCCTTTAAGGTAAAATTTTGACAGGTTTTATATTTGTGATTGTTTTCAAGGAATCATGGAACGAATTTATTATATTTTGAATGTGATTATATTATCATTGAAAATGTTATTAAGAATACATATTTCTCAATCCCTTGGAGGAATTTCAATAAATTTTCCTAATAACATTTTATTACTGAGAATTATTAAATATATTCCTCACCAATATATCAAAACAAATACTAAGTAGAAAATGCACTCTATAAAAAGTGGTTATTTCAAGACCCTCATAAAGGTCCATTAATTAATGTAATGTGTTTTTAAACATTCATTTTTTGAAATTTTAATGGTGATGTATATTCCTTTCAATTAAACTCTCTCTTATAGAATCCATTTATCATTTTTCTCATTATAGTTTTTTTTGACAAACATTAGCTTATCCCAAATATTTTTTCATGATAAATATTATCATGGTTATTATTGTTATTAATATTATAAATAATAATATTGTTATTTTAATTTTTATTTATACTTCTTTGACTAATATTAATATTACCATTATTGACATAAATTTTTTTTATTGGTTTTTACTTTTTTTTTAAAAGGATGTATGTATAGATTTGTTATGTAGGATACCATATTCATCCAAGGAACTTACCATGTTCATTAGGGGTTTTAAAATCGTATGAGTTCTTCCATATAACTATAATACATATCCCATATAGAAACATATACCTTATATATGTGATTTTAAAATCATTATTATGAAAATAAATCTTAATATGTTATCTCCCTTAATTTATAATTTTAGTGTCCTGGGGAAATCTGGTTTATTCATCGTAAAAAACATTACAAATTAAACATAATTTAACACTATTATTATATTCCTAATTATTTAATTGATAATCATAATAATACAATAAATCACAAGTGGATATGTAATAAATAAATTGTTTTCTAAAAAACAAGTATGTTGGGGGAGAATATGAATCAATGTGATATGTTAACAACCATGTTTACATGGTTAAGCAAAATAGTCATCATCCAATTATAATAATTAGAAAATAATCATAAGGAAATGGAATAAATTTGAATATTAAATGGAATTTGGCATGATATTAAAAATAAAATATCCTAGTCATTAATAAATAAAAACATCTAGGATATCAAAACATCATATACAATGACAACTCAATCATGTCCATACATGTCATTATATAAAAAGATATCATTGAATTGTTTATTAATAATAATATCATTAGATATATTAATATATCCAATTAGTTAGATATATATATATAATTCAATATCTAATTACACATCATAAAAGATCATAATCATTCATTCCACATAGAAAGGAAATGTAAATTACGTATAAATGTGAATTAAACATATGAGAAAATATTATTATTTTTTATAATGTAATAAATTATATGTGGTTGAATAAATAAATAATATCTTAAAAAATAATGGAATACATTGTTGTTAACAATCATGGGTATCATATAATAACATATCATAGTTAATTAAAAAAATTAATTAATATAAGAAGATTCAGTTGGATGTTTTGAAGGTAAAAATTAAATCATCATAATTAGAAGTGAAAAAGAATTAATTATAAAGAAAAAATAATAATATTCTCCAAATTAAAATAAATTTAAATTTAAATAATTTAAATTTCAATGGGATTTATTACATATCCAAAATAAACATGGATAGAATAGGGAAAAGATATGAACCACCAAAAATAAAATGAAAGAAATTTAGAGGTTCGTTACATTTTGTATAGTATATATTCATCTTGTTTACCCCACGAGAATAACCCACATACTCTTATTAAAACATTGAAATAGAAGTAAGTTACATTTATTTATATTATTTCTAAATAATTATTATAATTGAAATTTATTTATATAATTTTCTTTATAGATAAAATGGTTTGATGACATGTTCGTTTATATTATCCATTTATAACTTAAACATTCATGGATTTGATTCATTGTATTGTTTATTTACTAAAAATACCATTAAGTGACAAAAAATTAATGAAATTTATTATTTATATATTATATATATGCTACTCTAATTAGTCATGCTAACAATATTATTAAATAATTGACAACATCCGTTTAGGTTATTAATGAAACCTCTAACTAGAATTTTAAAAAATAGTATGAGAGAGATATTTATATGATATATACTACATATAATTAGTATTTATTGACAAAATAAATTTAATATACATATATATAAGTTATATTAAACATATTTAATGGTTTTTATAAGTAATGAATTGAAAACACCCATGTTCATGAAGAAACAAGACCATTAATAAGGAATGTAAAAAATAGAGGGAGGAAATATATATATTATAGATAGATTACAATAATTTTATTAAAGAATAATAACAAAAATATATTTTAAAATTTTAAATTAATCAGTTTTAGGAAGACTAATTTAGAGTTGAATATGGGAATAAAATATTTGAAGATGAAAATTGAAAGGAAAAACTGACTAATGATATATCATACGTTATTTTTATCCATCTATAAATAGACAATGCTATGAGGTCTTGGTTTATGGTGTGACCAAAAAATCTCAAAGTCTCTAAAGAGACATAGGATATGGAAATTTAGTAGATAACCAAAAAAGAATTTATTTGAGAAATTATTTTCCATGTGGTGATAGTTGGGGTTTGTGATGACCCAACCATAAAACTTATACTTATTACATCATTTAACAGGAATATTCATTTAATATCCTATGAAATGACAATACCAAATCATTTAGGATGGATGCATTTAGATATTAGATAAATAACCATATTATTTGAATGAAATTATTCAACTTCTCCAATAAATAATCTTCAGACATAATAACCATATAGACATATCAATCATACTAATCATATAAAAACCCGATGGAATGGAATCATAAAGAATGGTTGGATCATATTATCAATAAGTGTAAACATAAAAGATAAAATTCTATTATTATAAGTGATCATAAAATAAACATGTATGAATAAAATATAATCAAGGTCCTTTATCCTAACATGTTAAAATCATACCATATAAAAGATATATTGTAAGTAATGTTTAATAATATTTGGATTTTGGGCATAAAAAAACACATGTTACAGGTTTGTGGAAATTTGGGACAATAATAATGATATATGAAAATATATCATAGTAAAATTACATATCATATTCTTATTGAACCATAATATATTGTGTACATAAGTATTGAAAACCATTACCTATGAAGTGGATTGTTTTTTAGACTGTCATCCCATTGTAGATATAGTCCCATATTGGATCAGGTTAACTCCTTATTTTTATAAACATAGATAATGGATACTCATAGTGGATTGAGTTCACTACTCATTCTCACATACAAATTGGATAGAGTCTCATAAATTATTTGGTCTACTCTTAGGCCCATTAAAGGTTTTCTCCTTAGAAATACAACATTAACCCAATCCATTAGTAGGGTATATAATTCTAGGCATCCCTTGAGAAATTAATTTAGTTTTATAATGATTTGTAGAGGATGTGATCATAATTCATCAAGATAATGAAGTTGGATGGTATCATTAGATAATATACCTTTTGGATCACAAAATAGATTAAATATATTTACATTGATGAAAAATAGTTTATATGATGAACATAAAATTGAATCAAAAAATAAGAATAAATATCTATTACCATATAATAAATTTTATTTAAAACGAAATTAATGATAAAAAAATATTTTTAGAAAACAAATTAAAATGTAAATGAAAATTAGATTATAAACCCTTGAATAATGGGAATGGATTATCTAAAAAGAAAACTAAACAAAACTGTGGGAGAAAGTGTCTATGTTTAAACCATTGAAAATGATAACTTTCAAAAAAAAATAAGCCCAAAATTTATAAAAAAAATTATCAATAGAAATAATAGAATGATTGACAAGAAAATATATAAAATTTAATGAAAGAATTTAAATAGAGGGAAAAGATTCTTGAATAAAAATAATAAATGAGTACAATTTTACATATAGGATTCCATTCTGTTGAAATTATATATAAAGGAGGGTGAAATGGTATGAAGACATGTATAACGTGAAATTAAATATGATGGGATAAAATATATGAATATATATTGAAAAATAACAATCATGTTCCCAAAATAACATGTTAGATATACATTATCTTTATTTCAATGTGATATTGGAAAAAAACCCTTACCTCAGGCCTCATATAGATTAAATTTTCACTCAATCCAGTTATAATAAATCTTGGTTTATTATTCATATGTAAAATAAAATTATTAATATATATTTTTATTTATAATATTAATTTATTATTACATAGTATCCATATATTAAATTTTTATAGTTGTAATTAATATTCAAGTGTTATATATTTTTTCCCTCAAAAGATTTAGTTTGGATGTAAATAACCTTTGTGATAAATTGTTTTAACAATGTTTTATTATTTTTTGAAAACTATCCTTTTTTGTATGATATATTTTTTTTACCTATGAATCGTATTCATATTCATTATAATTATTTTTTAAAATAATTTTGAAAGTTCAGATACAATCAAATAGCGGAAAATGTTTTTTCCCATATTCAGAAGTTCAGACAGATCATAAATGGATAGAGTTCCATCTCCTTGACATTGAAGATCATAGGATCAAAAATAATAATAGGTATAAATTGTAGATTGATATATGTTTGAATGTTCTGTAGTAATTTTGAACCAAATAAGTTTCTGAGATAGAATTATCTGGTTGAAGAAGTTGTGTTGTTGCTTAAGGGTTTTGAAGGAAGAATGTGAAGTCAGAAGATAGAAAGTTTTATATATTCTAAAAAAATTAGATGATTCTTTTTTAATCATGAAGATCACAAAAAACATGAAAACTTTTAGGGAAAATTCTTTTGATGAAATTGGGAAGCGGTATGAATAATATCATAATTGTAATATGGATATTCCATCGTAATGGGAATTTCATCATAATTTTAATTCCATCATTATTATAATTCCATAGGATTGAGCTGAGAAAAAAAATAAAAATAGGTTTCATTGATAGATGATACTGAATTATAATTAACTAAAAATGATAAATAATTCAGAATCACTAATATTAGAAATCAGATTCACAGAATATAATATTAAGATACCCTGAAAATGATATAGAATTCAGATTCAATGAATACAGAAATCAGATTCAGTGAAAATGAAATAGAATTCAGATTCATTGAATAAAGGATTTATATTCACTAATAATGATTGTAGACACTGAAAAAGTCCGCAACTCTCAGAGGAAGTTTCAAAATGTCAAAGAGAAGTCATATTCAGAATCATAGGCTCGGTCAGGAGGCCCGGAAAGTGGTGCGTGAAATTAATGAGGACTTGCGCAAAATAATGAGGTGCACGCGAAGCATTCCCAGTATTCGCGTAATCGAGCTGATGGCGCGCGCAATTTTGTGTGCCTAGGTTCCGCGCGGTGAATCTTTGCGCGCCGAAGGTTCATGGCACGGAAGATTTCATGCGTCGCCTGGATTCCGTACTGGCTGATTCCTCTAAATAGAAGGCGACCCCTGACAGTTTGGGGGTTGCGGGATTCAGAATGGCTCCCGTGCACACAATTCAGAGTCCCCCGCGTGCAACATGACTTCCAGGTAATTCCACTCTTCGCGCAACCTTGCCTCGGGATTCACCATTGCACACAACTCCACTGTCTTAAGTGATTTCTCTCACTCCTATGGGTTCCTCCCTTGCGTGAAATCTGTACCCCGTGCGTGAAATCCCCTCTTGTGCATGCAATTCCCATCCTTTGCACGCAATCACGTCTCCGCACAATCGTCTGGTCCTATTGTGCGCCATCCCGGTGTTTTGCGCGCAAACCATCTTTTTGCGCGCAACACCCAGGACCCCTTTACCGTGACGCCCCTTGGCTACCTTTCCGCGCTGGCACCTGATGTATCCCCTGTCGGGCATGCGCGCCATGCGTTGTTTCCCATATGGCCTTCTAGGATCATATGAAGTAACCTCAAGGTCCCTTGGGCGGTGTTTCCCGTTGCGTTGCTTTGCCTTATGCTTCTCTGCATAGGCACGCTAACGGCTATTGCTTCTTCGCATAGACATGCTAATGTAGACCCCTCAATGGTTCTCCCTATGGCCCCCCTTCACTACGGCCTTGACGATTCCTTCCCTCCTACAAGGGGTTGAGGGAATTGGGTATGTAAGCCCTAGGGGTGTGGAGCGAACCCACCTCATCCAAGCTGCAGGACGTTAAACTGCTAATCACCTCGTCCTTAACACATGACGTTAAACTATGGTCTGACCTCGTGCTTTTCACGCAAGGTCCCCCTGGCTCGGACATTCATTACTCCTCTCATCTCTATGGGAATGGAATCTTCCTCGCATGGAATGAGATCCTTATTGTCGGAGTGGAATTTGTCCACGGGGGAAGGGCTGCCTTAGAGCGTAAGCCCCTAGCCTCTCTTACGGAAGGTTGCACCCATGCAACTCCATACTTCCCTCCTGCCAAAGCCAGTGGAGTCCCTTTCCCACTGTGCTTTGTCACACCATGGGCCTCCATCCTGGAGTAAGCCCCGGCACCCAGGGCCACTAACCACGCGTAAGCCCCTGTTTCCTCTTTGGGTCGCTCAACGCGTAAGCCCCTTTTTACTTCTCACGAACGCACCCTTTGAGACGTGATCGTCTGGTCCCTACTGCCTCTTGTTTCTCACACCGAGCATGAATCACGTGGGCTTAGAGCGCGCATCAACCATGACATCCTCTTATGGGCCGCCTCAACGTGTAAGCCCCATACCAGCGAACTACGTGGACTTTCATCCGTGCTAACGCATGGTATGTAGGAAGCCTCCACGAGGTTCAATCCCACCACCCGGTTGTTCCGAATTCTTCACGTCAGTTCGCCAACACCATGGGCCGCCTCAGAGCACAAGCCCCAAATTCCCTCGTCTCGCATGACGTTAGACTGTATCTCATCCCTCATGATGTTAAACTGTACCTCGTCCCGCATGATGTTAAACTATATCTCGTCTCGCATGACATTAAACTGTATCTCGTCCCACATGACGTTAAACTGTATCTATTCCAGCATGATGTTAAACTGTATCTCGTCCAGCATGACGTTAAACTGTATCTCGTCCTGCTTGAAGTTAAACTATATCTCATCCCGCATGACGTTAAATTGTATTCCCTCGTCCCACATGACATTAAACTGTATCTCGTCCCACATGACGTTAAACTGTATTGCCGGAACTACGTGGACTTTGAACCGTGATAATGCACGGTACGTAGGAAGCCTCCACGAGGTTCAAGCCCATCACTACATCACCCATCCTGATCCTTACTCGGGCCGCCACATCCCGGTGAGTTCATGCCACCCCATTCCAGTCCATAGTATCCGGGAAGCCGCCCACGTGCTGGCCCCAAAATCGGTGTTCCCCCTAGGGGGTTCTTCAATCTGATCCACTCTCAGTTATCCGATCAGTCCAATCCATCTCCGCAAGACGTTAAACTCGTGGCATACCCCATGTTAAACATGGGAAGCTGAGGAAAACCTCAGATGGTACACAATTCACCGTGTTCGATGTGGGATTCCTCGGGTTTCCGCTCCCTCGAGAGGCCTTGTGATAAGGGAAAGAAGGCAGACATGTTGATCCCTAGCGTCAATACATACCAACGACACCCCAACGTGACCATTCTCCTCACGAAGGTTGCTGCCTCGACAAGAACCCTTGGAGCATCTCGGCAGAAGCAGCGTAATTATTTGGCATCAATGCAGATATGGCGCTGGGAACGAGCTTCACGAACCCATCATAAATCTATGAGGGAGACCCGTACTAGGTGACGAGCTCCGAGGAGGAATCCATGGAAGTAAGAACCGACATCCCATCATACCAGTTTCTATCAAGGAGCAGATGTCCCTAAAAAAGGAATAGATGTCACCCGCCTTTGGAAAGCGGGAATATGGGGCAACAAGTCGCATGTCCTCCCATGCGTGACGGACACGCACGTGCGCCCCAGCATAAATGCGTCGAAAATAGAAAATGGTGAACCTGATGTGAAGCTCTTCTCCTCAATATGGTGATAGGTAGTGTTTGGGGTGTCGGAAGATTCACAGGTCACCAGGTCCGGGTACCTATCACTGGGACGTGAAACCCACCGGGGGTTGAGGCAGTCCAGATGTTGAGCACTCCATTCTACGACGTCATCCGTGTTGATCCCTCTCACTTACCATGGAAGACAGAATGACGATGATCTATTGGTTGTCGATTTATTTTCCTGTTAGTACTAATGGGTTCATCTCCCTACTTCTAGGAATCAGATCACTGCATCCGAAGCTCGATCTCCACCTTCCCACCAGCGCTGGGGAAGGGGTAGTACCGACGCGGCTACCCTATGCGGTCCCTCCTGTTCCACAGTCACTCCAGCTCTGATTTCTACGACTTCCTGGCGCTCACGCCCCCTCTCCCCGTCAGAAATCATCCAGCGAAGGGTGATCAATGAACTGGTTCGTAGGTACGATGAGGAAGGGATCATCCCCTCCAGGGGCATGGCCCATTTGGATCTAGAGGAGATCGTTCCTCACAAATGTCACCGCCCCCGAGGGTTGTGAAGGGAGACGCCGCTCCCTACTCCGACGTTCAACCACTTTGGGAGCCTATCCCCGGAGCACCTTGACACATTCCTCCCCTACGCCAATGATGTGGGGGATGGCCGGGTCTGCCCGATCGGAGACCCATCCCAGGGGTTAACGGCAAGGGCCCCCACCTGGCTACGTTGACGTCGCCGCCCGACTCCCCGGGCCGAGGAGCAGGCAATAATCATGCTCATACCACTGGCTCCAACCCATCTGACCTGATGCCAGCGTCGAGTGCGAGCGGAAGAGAATGCTCATCCTGGGGCACCAACGTCAGCAACCACTATGGCCCGAGCCGCTTCTCACTCCTGTTACCAGACCCCTGCACAGGTTGAGCAGGGGCACTCACATGCCCAACTGGGATCGAGGCCTCGACCGCCCTATTGGTAGGTTGGGTTGACTCTCTCGGTCGCGGGAAGAGGCAATGGCCACCGTGGACCAATCCATGGTAGTGCCACCCACCATGAAGGTTCATTCCATGCCACTAATCTGGAAACTCGAAGGCTTCGTCGCGACAGCTACGCTCCAAGTATGACTCTTCTCAGCACCCACTACACTGGGTATGAGGTCACTCCGGCTACCGCTGGCCACGAGTATGGAGCCGTTGCGTATCCAGTCGCTCACTCACATGGAGGTCCTCCCCATGCCCCTTTCGACATCTATCCCGGTGCTCCTCACACCCCGACCTTCAGTCCCCTCTTCCCCAGCACTATTGCGGCCAGGGGACTCCTTGACAGAAATCATCCTTACCCTGAGGAGCCACCCAGGGCCAGGAAGGCAGGACGTCGTCGCCGTAAGAGGAATGTCAGGGGAGTCCGGATAGAAATTAGACCAGTGCTTTTCTCATACTCTGAGACAGAGTACGACTCGACGATGGAACCTCCCCCCCAACCCTTTGTGTCGAGGGAAAGGATGGGGATGTGGCACGTCAGTCTCGTACTCCCCGAATGTGAGATCTGTATGATTCCCTCCTCCCTCCGAAGGTATAACCAGGAGGACGAGGACTTGGCATACCCCCAGGGGTCGGACCCGCAGTTATCACTGGCCTCCCCGGAAGCACCTTACACCTTAGACAGGGAGGGTGGGGAACTTTTCTGGGGATCGACGGAAGTGTCACCACACGACACACCCTCAGCGAGCACTGATACTATGATAGGAGGCCTGTTTTCCAGCCTATCCTATCGTGATGTGGCAGCCAGGGAACTGAAACACTTGGAGGACGACTCAGGGAACGGCGGCAAATCGACATGTTCGTCGTATTCCCCGCCAGCCATCTCACCGGCCCGGCGGCCTGCCTCGGCGCCGTTGCTAGCTCCCCGGCCATTCTTGGCTGATTAGCAGGGGTAGCAAGGGCCGGATCCCAAACCAGAGTCGTGGAGCTTCCGGACCATCCTCGCAGCGGGCCACTTCCCTGAGATGTTTTGGCCGGTCGCAGGATCGGATTTTGATATAACAGAGTCACTCACCCTGGGAGAGTTTGAATGCTTCTTCCAGACTCTTCCGGAGACCCACAACCATCTTCGCCATCAGCTAGCACCTTATCCCGGGATTCAAGCACATCTCCAGGATATCGGTGAGCAGTGTCGTCGGGTCAACCTGGCTGTGCTCTCCACGGTTCGGCACCCCGAGTCACCTGGCCACCACAGGTACCTCCAGCAACAATGCATCCAGAGTGTTCAAGTACTCCGCAAGGTTATCGAGGAAGCCACACCCCCCCCCCCCCCCCCACGCGCACATCCGCGGCTGGGGGCAGTACGCTGCCCTTATTTTCTGTGTGATCCGCCGACAGCCCGACTCCCTGGGCGGCCTTGAGGGAATGTTGCCAAGGGTTGTGGCGGTCAACATGGATGACCTTTCAGATGAGGGAAACAGTGTGGAGCACCCCTATGGGGACTCGCCCCCTGAGTACAAGCTGCTACTGGACCCATCTGGGAGGATGACTCACCAACAGAGAAACCTCCTAGGTTTTCCTACACCCACTAAAGCCTTAACACTGAGCCAAAACATCGGTAAGGGTAAATAGAATGTCGGGCCTATCAAGATTACCAACCCATCTGCCTCAGTACAGAAGTCAGAGGAAGACCCCGAGAAGGCCACGCTACGCCAACAGCTTGATGAGCAAAAGAGGTTGGTTGATGAGATCTTGTCCGAATGCATTGCATAGCGGTGGACTGACTACGGTAACCCTAGCCCAGGACAACAGGGGCAGGAGCACCTAACCCTTGACAAGATTTCCCTGGGTAACCGCGACCGTGTTGGGTTTTCCAACATGGGAGAGGCCGGAGCCCACGGCAGGAGGGCGCGATATGTTTCACCGAATCCTCCCGAGTGGCGGGATAACCTGGGGGAACCTGCTCAGTTTCCTCCTACTACCCCAAGAGTCGCAATGCCAGCCTCCCCATGAGCTGCTGAGATTGAGTACTAGATTGAAGATCCTGACAATGTGCTTGTGGTTAGAGATCCCCTTCAGGACAGGAATCCATGTCCGGATGATCTAATGGAGGCGCTCATCGCCAGCTTAGGGGCCCTGGAAACTCGGCAGGTGGCAATCCCAACAGACGGAAAGCCATACCCAGCATGGGTGGATGATATGTCGGCCCCACCGGTATTTGGGAACCCCACTTTCACCCCTTTAACGGGACCGAAGACACGCCACATCACCTGGCCCACTTCAACTCGAGGTGCGGGCCTATGTTAGGGACTCCGACACAGTAGGAGGCTGCCAAACTCTGTTGCTTCGTTCAGACACTAGAAGGACCCACATTCATTTGGTACAACTAGCTCCCTGTCAGATTTGTGACTAGCTGGGAGGACCATCACCAGAAATTCCTCAACCAGTTCAGTTCCAAAACCCAGAAGATGAACATCGTAGACCACTTCAGGTGAAAACAAAGGCCCGATGAGCGGGTCGCGGACTTCATAGCCCGGTTGAAGGGGCTCATGTACTACCTTGACATGACACTAACTCAAGAGAAATTACTAACAATGTGTGTAGGGAACATCAAGGCAGATCTAGTTCCTTCTATGATCACTCATAATTACCCCAGAGGGTTTTGGGACTTCTGAGACAAGGTTTAGCGCCTCGAAGAAGCCCTGCAACATGCCAGTCAGGCACGCCTGCTGCCTCCTGTAATCCCTGTAAGGAGAGATACCAGAGCCGAGCCTGCTGTTTTGGCCCAGATAGAGGCCCCCAGACAGCTAGAGTTGCTACCAGTAAGACAAGATCAGCGGCCTCATAGGGGTCCACCCCCAAGGGCACAGCCTCCGGACCAGCAGTGACCACCTCAAAATCGGCAGGCACCTCCGTATAACACAGCGCCACCACCGAGGTGAGATAATCAGGCTCCACCTCCTTGGCATGCTCCTCCAGCCCCTGGTTATGGTTAGCCTCCACGATCCCCCTTTCCAGATAGAAGGAATCGGACTTACTCTTTTGACAAGGCCCAGGTTCCGGTTATTTCCGTAGTGCCTTGGAGTAGAGAATCGTGCGGCTGCCTGAGTGCCAGAAGCCAGAAGAGGCGCGTCTCACTGATCACCGTAACTATTGCCCTTATCACCAGACCCTGGGGTACACCATCCAGCAATTCTATGTGTCCAAGGACTGGCTCCAAGACCAGATTGACAACAACATAGTCAGTTTGGGCTCAGCCCCGACGCAAGTGGCAGGTGTCTTCGTGAGATATGATGGCAGTAGTGGCAATGAGGATGAGTGGTAGCAGGTTTTCGACTGTGGGTCCCAGAATTATGACGAATAGATGGCCCGCAGGACGGTCGCTTGTGCCCATGGAATCATCAGTGCCCGCCTGAGTCAGCCAGAGCCCTTAGAATCTGCGAGCACTGCTTTGGCATCGTTGTCCCAGCCTACCTCTTCCCAGAAGATCAAGCGGCAGCGCAAGAAGAAAGAGTGTGCCCTGCCAATGTCGTCATTATCCCGAACTCTTGGAGAATTTATTCCCTCAGATAAGGGGATCCCTCTGAGACTCCGTCCGATAGTGGATGACTCCTCGAGTGAAAGCCCGGGGTACACTTCGGTTAACACCGTAGAGTTGGTAAATCCCTTTTTGACTCATGACGATGAGGAACATCAAGTGGACCTTCCCAATGTCCCCAACCATCGCCAACATCGGTGGAGCCGTGGCTACGTGAATCGTCAGGGCATGGAAGTCATCACCTCCAGTCACGCCATGCACGCTACTGAGACCAGGCAGCAGGCCCGATACAGAGCTCAGCAAACGTGGCCCCCTCACCCGGTGTCGACAGGTTCGCCTCCACCACCGTTTGTGTCGCTGGATCAGTAGGGACCACCTCAGTCGTGCCGCGACCAGCCCTGCCCTGCCACCGGCCGACTACAGCCTTTCGGTCCTAGCATTGCAGCCACCTCTCGGGCTTCGACTAGTGAATGGCGAGACATGCCTAGTACCAGTCAGTCACTAGTACCACCGGTAGGGCCCATCATGCCTCCAATCGCAGGGCGGCCTCCTGTAAGCAGAAGCTCGCGTTTGGCTCGAAAGTATGATGTTCTGAAGCACCTGGTCGGCATTCCGGCAAGGTTTTCTGTCCTTGTGGCCCTTCGTCTATTGTCTAAAATGCTTGAGGTGCTCACCGAAGCACTATGGAACCCCCTCTAGTTTGAGACGGAGGTGGAGGCTGCAGAAGCCTCCCACACCGAGGCGATTGAGGACTCCGAATGTCTGGTGGTTATCTCGTTTTCTGGTGAAGATGAAGACCTTCCCATATAGGGGCACATTCACCCACTGTATATCACAGGCCAGTTCAATGGCATGGAAGTCCACTGCTGTCTTGTTGACACTGGTTCCGAGATTAACCTAATCCCAACTTGGACACTGCGAAAACTGGTGTTGTCTGAGGATGATTTAACTCCCTCCGACTTCAGGATCCAGGGGTATGATAGGACCGAGTAAACTCCACTCGGCATGATTTGCTTGAAAACCCAGTTCGGCGGCTTAATTTCCAGCACCAAATTCATGGTTGTCTATTAGGACACTGCCTACAATGCGTTGATGGGAAGGTCGTGGCTCCACCTTCACGGAGCAGTCCCCTCATCATATCACCAGTGTCTCAAATAATCCCTTAAGGGTCGAGTGGGCGTGCTCCAAGGAGATGCGTCTCCTTTTGCCTCTTGTGAAGCCCGTTATCTGGACACTGACTATTACAAGAGAAAGGAAAAGCAGATCCCGGCAGGTGAGGTTGAGCCCGCCACTGTCATGAGTGATCCCTAGGCAGGTTTGGACGATGCATATGTCTTCCCATTCCATCGGTTGGAGGCCACGACCCCCGACATGGGGCAGTGCTTTTTTATTTCGAGTACCAGAGGAAGGATTATTTTCGGGTCCAATCGATGGTGTGAAATCACCTCGTACTCTTACACCAACCAGGCTCACGTGATCCCCGAGCCCCTTACCCCTGTATGATATCGGGACGTTAGGCTCATGGAACCAGCAGTACGTCATACATGTCTATTTCTCCGGGCTGGAATCGACCGGCTCAAGCCAACGTGCCACTAATGCTTTGATGTCATAAAGTGTGGCCCCTCAGGCCGAAGGCCAGATGGGATTGGATCAACCACCTTTGTCACCAAGGTCTCCGTAATGCATGAGTCTCCGGATGTGATGACCTCTGCCGCCCAAGCCGGCACCAACTTCCCATCAAGGTCTGGCAGCCCCGAAACGGCTCCCCCTGTGGATGATCCCTCTACAAGTGGAGAGGAGGACATGGAAGATGCTCCTACTGCCTATGAGGAGGTCGTCCCCACCCCAGTCGGCGAGTTAGTGCAGGTGAACCACGGTAGCGAGGCAGACCTGGGACCCACATTGGTCACCACCGATATGCCTCCTGAGGAACGGAAACAGTACGTAGACTTCCTCAGACAGCACTGTGATGTGTTCGCCTGGAGTTAGGACGAGATGCCAAGGCTAGATCCCTAGGTATCCATCCACCGCCTTGGCCTTCCAGCAAACCATCACGGGTTCATGGAGCCTCCTAAGAAGATGCACCCTTCTCACGGTTCCATGGTTGAGGCCAAAGTTGATATGCTCATCAAAGCCCACATCTTCAAGGAAGTCCAGTACCATAGGTGGCTAGCCAACATTTTTCCAATCGGGAAGCAGATTGGGAAGATCAGGGTCTGTATCAACTTCCGAAATCTCAGTCACCACTATCCGAAGGATGATTTTCCCCTTCCCATGACAGAGTTTTTGATCGATTACACAGCCGGGTTCCAAGTCCTCTCTTTCATTGATGGGTACTTCAGGTACAACCAGATCTAGATGGCCCCCGAGGAGGAAGAGTTCACAACCTTCAGGGCCCCCAGGGTAATTCATGCTACCAGGTTTTATCCTTCGGCCTGAAGAATGCGGGTGCGACCTATCAACGGGCTATGCATCGCATATTCAAGCAGATTCTCGAGACACTGGTGGAGTGCTACGTTGACGATCTGGTGGTTAAATCTCGTCAGTGCCAGGACCATCTCAAAGACCATGAGAAAGTGTCCGGTTTCCTCTGTTCTCACCACTTGAAGATGAACCCATTGAATTGTGCCTTCGGGGTCACCTCCGGAAAGTCTCTTGGCTTCGTTATTATGTACCGAGGCATCGAGATCGCCCCAGAGAAGATCCAGAACATCAATTATATGCCTCCACTGAATAATATTCGGGGGTTGATAGGCCTTTAAGGCCACTTAGCCTATATACACAGATTCATTGCGAATCTGGCCGGCAAGTGTAAGCCCTTTTCTCCGCTCACGAAGAAAGGCTCCTCCTATGAATGGGACGAAGAGTGTCAGATCTCTTTTGAGGAAATCAAGCAGTATCTGCTCCAACCTCCGGTCTTGATGCGACCCATTTCTGGAAAGCCACTGGTCCTTTACGTGACCACCCTGGAGCGATCCCTCAGCGCACTTCTCACACAGAAGAAAAAATAGGGAACATAGACTAGCCTCTACTACCTCAGCCGCTTGCTCCTCAATAAAGAAATTAGATATTCTCCCTCGAGAAGAGATTTCTGGAACTCGTATTTTCCATGCAGAAATTGCGGCACTACTTGTAGCACCACGAGGTATAGCTGGTCTTTCGAGTAGACCCATTGAAATACATCCTGAACCGACCTATGTTGACCAGCCAATTGGCGCGCTGGGTGGTGATCCTCTAGCAGTTAGACATCTGGATTGTACCTTAGAAGGCCGTCAAAGGACAGGCGTTGAAAGAATTCATAGCTACCCACCCAGCCTTCGCAGACCAGCCACTAGATCTAGGATTTCTTGATGAGACAATCCTCTCAGTCGATCATGCCATCCCATGCTGGCAGATGCACATTGATGGTGCCTCCCAGAGCCCCACCAGTAAGAGGCTCAATGATCATAGGCTCAACAGAGTGGTCCTGGGTGTCTTCTTCATCACCCCGAAGCTAGCCGTTTTGTCGTAATCATTCCTGTTGTGAGAAGGCTACACCAACAATGAGGCAGAGTATCATTCCCTCATCACTGGCCTCGGGTTGGCTCTGAAGATTGATGTACCCCATCTGTATGTAAAAGGGGACTCCGAGCTAGTCATCAAGCAGGTCAATGGAGACTATGTTGTCAGGAATCCAGAACTCATGCCATTGCTGGATTGCGCCCTTCGTCTAATGTCTAATTTCCCCTCCCGGCCAGAGGTTGATCACATTCCTTGGTCGCAGAACAGTCGAGCAGATGCATTGTCCTGCCTGGCTGCATCACTTGCGGAGCCCGAATAGGATGGCCTAATTATCCGCATGGAACACTGGAGAGTCATTCTCCTATTGTTCCGGAGGGAAATCATAGCCCGTGGGTGAACCATCTCACCGCTGGTGCCCCTACGTCAGGATCCTCGAGGGCTTTAGGTGTGGTAATCGAGACAGTTCCTGACTAGAGTACTCCCTTGGTTGAATATATCCAACACAGCAATCTTCCGTTGGACCGAGCCGAGCGCGAGCGAATCCGATGTTGCGCACTGGAGTTTACCCTTCAATGCGGTCCCAGCCTTGAGCAGCTCCATTACAGGCGTGGATTTGATGGTGTTCTCCTTTGTTTCCATCAAGGAGTCAAAATCCCACAGGTCATGCAAGAAGTGCATGCTGGTTCCTGTGGCGCCCACCAGGATGGGTCGAAGTTTTCCGACCAGATTCGGAGGCTGGGATACTTCTGGCCCTCCATGATCTACGAATTCATCGAGTATGCCAAGAGGTGTCACGCATTCCAAATTAATGCTAACTTTGTGCATCGGCCACTGGAGCCTCTCCACACTAACAAGTATTCTTGGCCCTTTGCAGTCTGGGGGTTGGATGTTGTAGGACCATACTCACCGGCGACGGCCTTCCAGTTTCGGTTTATCTTGACCGCTACAGATTTCTTCTACAAGTGGGCAGAGGCAATCCCGCTCAAGGAAGTCAATGCCGGTTCTATCACTGACTTCATGAGCTCCAATATCATATATCGATTTGGATTACCTCATGCTATCCTCATAGATAACAGAACAACCATCCGAGAAGCCGATCTGAATAAATTGTATGCCAAGTACAACATTCGCTCTATCCACACGTCCCGCTATCATGCACATGTGAATGGACAGATTGAGGCGTTTAACAAAACCCTCTCTAACATTATGCAAAAGATGGTTGGTCTGATCAAGAAAATTTGGTCGAAAAAGCTCCCCAACGCCCTTTGGGATTATAGGAAGACGACTCGTAACACCACCCAGGTGACTCTATATTCCCTGGTGTATGGAGCTGAGGTCGTCCTGCCCATCGAGATTCAGTTTCCCTCATTGCGCACGGTGGTCTACGACCAGCAAGTGCCAGATAGAGTTGCCGAAATCCGTCTAGCCGAATTGGAAGTGCTGGATGAAAGTATTCTTCATGTGTTACATAACATGGAAAGGCATCAGGGTAGGATGGATCGGGCTTTCAATAATAAGGTTCACCTCCGCTCATTCCTGCAAGGTGACCTTGTGCTGGCTCTCAGAGCACCGATGATTTCCGGCAGGAAACCACCCAAGTTGGAGCCCAAATGGGAGGGGCCTTTCATTGTCCATAAGGTCAATCCCAATGGCATGTATTCCCTAGTGACTACGGATGGTGAGCGCATAACTCCTCCCACCAACACCAGGTTCCTCAAGAAGTACTCTGCCTAGGCATGCTTGGTCCTGCATTACCTTAAATTGTACGGTCTCGTATGACCCTAAACTGCACCATGGTCCTGCATGACCTGAAACTCTACGGTCCCACACGACCCTAAACTGCACCATGGTCCTGCATGACCTCAAACTGTATGGTCCTGCATGACCTTAAACTGTACGGTCCCGCACGACCCTAAACTACACCATGGTCCAGCATGACCATAAACTACATTTTTTCCTACATCTGGGCCCCCAATGGTCTGAGTTCTAAGAACTAAAACTAAGATCAGTTCCACGTCCCACACGATGTCAAACTGTATTTCGACCTACATGTCATTAAACTGCGTTTCAAGAACTACATGTGTCTTGATTCCCATCTTTATGGGATACGTAGGACCACATGAAAACTTAGATTTCAGGTCCAGCCACATCTCTTAAGAGATCCCACGATCTCCCGGTTGCCTCGGTCATTCGACCTGACCTTCCCTCAAGAATCCGCCATCTTTTGGCCGCTCTCAGACTGAGCCCCTCGACCCTTTGTAGTGGTCTGCTAATGTGTTCGGTGTACTCTGGTCTAGGACCTGGAGTGTCAGATTCGACTTAGGCAAGTCTTCGTTCGCTTGTCAAGCTTCGTGTTACCCTTCATTTGGGCCCCACCCTCTTTCACACCCAGAGGGACCCCCAAGAACAGCCTGGATACAATTCCTAAGGTCTCTCCTACCATCGTGGGCCAACTCCCCCGAAGGTTTTGGGAAAAACAATTGATACAAATATCGTGTTGCGAATGTGGTTAGCGGTTGATGCTCATTTGTTTTCCCCTACCTCTAGGCTAACGCGACAGGATGATGTGTTGCGAACATGGTCAGCAGTAATCCTCAGTTGTCACACCGGCTTCTTCGGGCCATGAATGTTGGTTTCATGATTCACACTATGTTCCACCCCACCGTGTCAAGGTGGAATCTCGACACTCCTTGTACTAACCCTCAGTACACCCCTAGACATCAGACGGACCAAGCTGCCTAACGGTGTCTCTCGGGGCTCCCGTGATCTAAGCACTAGAGTATGTGCTTGGGTTTCTTCTTTATAGGTTGCATGCAGCTTGACCCTCATCCCCATGGGGAACGAGGAGTCGCCCATACAATGCGTTTCGGGCCCAGCGTAGTTGGGAGCTAGCATCTCCTACCCCCTGATTGTTGAACCCCCGTAGGCCCCTTTGGCTCGAGGCTCCTCTCTCAGAATCGCACGTGGTGTTGGTATGGGATTATGTCCTCATTCGCATCAGGTGTGATTTATCGCATCGTGCGTGTTTCCCCAGGTCCAAGCCATACGACCTTAAACTGTGCTGCCTGGTCCAAGCCATATGAATTTAAACTATGCTACAAGGTCCTAGACATACAACCTTAAACTGTGCTGCCAGGTCCAAGCCATACGACCTTAAACTATTCTGCCAGGTCCAAGCCATACGACCTTAAAATGTGCTGCCATGTCAAATCCATACAACCTTAAACTATGCTGCCAGGTCCAACCATATGACCATAAACTGTGAGGATATCGGCCCAACTGCGTGCCGGTAAGACGCTATCTCTCAAGAACTATGTATGGCTTGATTCTCATCCTTTTGAGATACGTAGGAGCGCCTAGGAACTTCCCCATAGGCCCAACCTCACTTTCCATGTTTGTTCCCTCGGCCTAAAAGCGTCCCAAGGAGCACATAGTAAGAAGGGCTTTGCCCCATTCACGCCGCGTTTTGAAACTACTTTACCGTGTGTCTCCCTTTACCCTTATTCTTTGGTCTGAGTTTTAAGACCGTAAACTAAGACCCATGGCTTTTCAAAACTCGGTCTCTCTTGTGGGATTGTACAGTGTGGTGTGGGATTATGTCCTCATTCACGTCAGGTTACTCGTTGTACCATTCCTATCCCCAGATGGGATGTTTCCCCCGTCCCACATGATGTTAAACTGTATTCTTTCCCACATGATTTTAAATAGTATTTCGTCCTACATGACGTTAAACTATGCTTCTAGATCTACGTGTGGCTCGATTCTCAACCTAATTAGATACGTATGAACGCTCGGACATTTCGTCTTGGGCCCAGCCCCAGGGATTACCAAATCCCGTCCCTCCTTATTGTCGGCCCCTCGGCTTGACTTCTTTAGAAGTGGTGTAATCATGACATCTACCCCGAATAAGTTCGAGATGCCCCATAGTAATAATGGGAATCGGAAGTTCTCTCGCCATAGAGGTCCTGTCTGAAAATTGGGATGATCTGTGATCAGGTTGGTACGTCCGCCTAATGCGCCTCCGCCATAGTGGTGCAATTTCGGGAGTGTTCGACTCTGTTCGAACAAACCACTACTCCACTTTCCACGCTGTGCATTCCCCTTTATTCAGTTCCTCATTCTCTTTCATGTTCGATGGGACCCCCTAATAGTATGGATGATAGACTTACGGTCCGCCTACTTTCCTGGGCCAATGTTCCGGATGACTGGTCATGTTTGATGGGACCCCCTAACAATATGGATGATAGAATTTGGTCCTCCTGCTGCCACAATATAGATGATAGACCTTTTTTCTGCCTATTGTAGCAGTATGGATGATAGTCCTATAGTCCACCTGCTGTCCTGGGCTAACGATCTGGAAGACTGGTCGGCGATATTTGAGTTAGGCCCCATGTTGCGAACATGGTCACCAATCAGCCCTCATTTATTGTCCCCGTTCCAGGCCAACATGATATGGATGCTGCGTTTCCGCCACGGTTAACAGTTATCCTCCATCGTTTCACCCCCGAGTGTTCCAAATTCGGGTAGCGTGATTCACCTTTCCTTTCCATCTCCCTATGTTCGGATGGATTTCAATGCCCCCAGCATTGCCCCGCTCATGTGTCAGAGCACATTAAGAAGGTGATATATCAATCAGTCTGCTGTCTTCTCCTTAGAAATCCATGCTCAATTTTGGATGCCTGAAGCATGGTTAATGCCCCACAGTTGGACGAAATGATAACATGAGTATCCTTTGCTTCTCACGTTGGGTGTTCCCCACAAGATCTTAGGGATGAGTTTTTATTCATTTCGGAATTATGGTTGAGCATATTAAACCAAGGGTACAAATGAATGTATTTGTCCATGTATTTGGTTGAGATGATGAGGAGTACAAGCATGAAGTTCATGAGATGTCCAAAACAAATCCCTTAAGGATCGGCATTCTGGATTGATCTTTCCAACACTGCTACCCTTTGGCTGGTAGCCTCCAGGACCGCTTCTCTCTCCTTACAGACTCTCTCCTCATCAGCCACCGCAGAGCATAGCTCGCCAACCCTAGCTTGTGCTTGTGCCCGCTCGGTTTGAAGTACGACCATCTGCTGACTCGCCTCCATCAGTTGTTCCAGCGCATCAGCCAGCTTGGCTGTCAGTTGCTCCACAAGCTCACAGCACGTCGTAAGGAAGGCCTCCTTCTCTTCCACTCTCCCTTAGAGGTGACGGACCTCCCGCTCTTCCCTCCACAATGCTTGGGTATCAGCCGATCTTTCCCGACACTGGGCAACGTCGGTGCGCCGGCTACTCTCACGTATCTTCTCGGCCATGTAATCACGGACCGTCAGATGAAGGCACTGAGCGTCAGCCCCTCCGGCGCACAGGAAGCGTAGCTAGGTCTGGAGTGATCCCATCCGCCTCATCCAATCTGACTAGGGATGTTTGAGAAAGCACTGGATAAACATCCACCCTTTACACCATGTCATACGGCTCTCCTCGGCCACTTCTGAGTCTGAGTCATCTATCTGCTCAGAGTCAGTAGGCCGGTACACAGGAAAGGCAGCCAGCAGGTCGGCGGCAGGTTCTGCCTCAAGTATGTCTTCATGTGGAATAGGATCCTCGATGTCTGGGAAAACTACCTCTCACGCCCTGACAGGGACGGTGCCTCCGTCATCCTCTTGCCTCGCCTCAAGAATAGCGCCACTGATTTTGGCTGCCCTCTGCTCACTGATTGCCAGGGCCGACCCACTGCGGGGAGCATGTTCTAAATGAGGTGGTATGTCCGCCACTGGTCCGCTCACAGATGGCCCGGGCTCCGCAACCTGAAGAGCCTCCAATTTTTAAATCACCATGCAAGTCGTATGCTGATTAGTTGGGATCTTTTGATAACAAGCGCCAGTAGTGAAGCGTGATACTTACAAGAATCAAGAGTGTCGGCCTCCAGGGTTCTAGCCACTGTAGGAGCCGCCGTGATGGGAGACCCCTCTGTGCTTGTCAATTAAATGATGGGTGTCGGATCCCCATCATGTCCCATCGATTCCCTTCCTCCCTCCTCTAGTGGGGATGCCTGACCCACACTTAGGCGCTCCTGAGTGAGGTAGAGAGGGGGTTTCGAACGTGAAAAGGATAATGGATGAAAAAGGGAAGTGAATGGGGATAGAGACAAACCTTGAGTATCTCGGTTATGTCGAGATCAGAGCCGAAAATCTCGCCTCTCTCTCGGAGACTCCCTTGGTAGGTCGCCCCCTACGACCCCTCACCTTCGAGTTCTCCTTCTTCTTCATCTTCCCATTTTCCTTCACCTTCTTCGGCCTCCTCCCCCTTCGACTCCTCGTCACTGTCACCTTCTCCCGGTGGCATCACTTCCGAATCATTCTCCTGGCCGAGAATCACTTTCACTAGGAAAGGTGGCTCCGCACGCCGACCCCTTTGGCACGCGTATGTGTCCATGGCCGTCAAGTAAGCATGATGCCGATGGAATTTTACCCGGTCGGTAACTGGAACGGGCCCAACCTCTGGTAGCTGGATCCTATTTTGCATGATCTTCTGCCAAACGGCTTCAATGCTCAGCGACTGCCGTAGGGTCATCCAGGCCGACCATAGTACCGGGAAAATTGCATCTTGGGAAGGTTCGAGCAGGTACCTTATCGGCTTCCTAAGAAGTTTACTGGCCTCCTCATGTGACCCCCCCCCCCATGGTCAACGAGGTCACAGCGGCACCGTGTGATGTTCCTGCCACTGAGGTCCCGGCCTGCATAGGCCTCATTGCCTGACGTTCCCCTGGTTCCCCCCTTCTGGCGGCACCTTGCCTCCTCACCCATCACCCGGTTTCCATGCGGGTAGCCTCGAGTTGCTAGACTCTCTTACGTAAAAGCCCCTCAGGGTACGCAATGGTCCAGTGCTCATCATACGCTGTTGCTAGGCCAGCGTCGACCCCGGTGGGAGGAAGAGTGATGACGTCGCCAAAGCCGAAAGTGGTAAACATCAACCAAATCTGGTGTAGAACGAAGGGATTCTTCTCCTTCCAGACAGCTGTGAATACCTTCTTCGGCATTTTTTAGAGGCACCCAAATTTCCTAGAAAATCGGGATGGAACGTAAGGCTCACAAATCACCTTCCTGTCGATCCGAGCCACGGGCACCCCGCCTCGAATGCTCTGGAAATACTACCGCAGCTCCTGTGGGCCTCACCCATTGTCCACCATCTGGCCGACCGGGGTGGGGAATGGGATGAAGTTGAAGTTGGTGTGGTTATTAATGCAGATTCTCACGCCCTCCTCATTGAGTGTCATCGGCGCCACCCCGGAGATGTTCAGCAGAGACGGTCGCAGGCCATTGCCCGAAGGACAAATGGAGTTTGGGAAAGTGTACCCACCGAGGTGAGCCGCCACCCAGCCAAGGAAGATCTGGAAGGGGCCACATACTCTCCGAGGAGACCCCCCTCATGAGATGCATCCCAGGATGGCATATAGCTTGTCCAATATGGGGATTCCCATGTTGAACCATTTGTTGGTGGCCATGGTGCCTGCAATCACCAGTGTTGCTGGACGGACACCCATCCTCGTGTCCCGCACCGGCAGGAGCCACCCACTCAGGAATGCGGCGTGGAACCCGACATACCAGACGTTCGGTTCCTGGGCCTCGATGACGCGATAACCCCATGATTGGTATTGCCCCGCCTCTAGGGTCCTCCACTATGACCCATCCCTGCTCCTCTAAGCCGCGGTTGGGAACTGTTTACCCCGTCCCGACATCTTGATTGTTGGATCCTTCTCGAGGAACTGGATGATCCAGCCCTTGTAGGAAATGTCCTTTAGGAAGTTCTTGACCCACAGCCTCTCTTTGGCCAGCTCCAGCAGGTTCCATGTCAGCATGGGCATCCGTGACCTGTCTTCCCAGGTGTTCTTTGGAGGAACGAACTCATCGTATTGGTAGCCCTCCAGTGGGATACCTCCGATGTAGTGAATGTCCCATATACTGATTCCAACTCCCCCATGGTGAAGGTGGAATGTGTTGGTATCAGGAGACCACCGGGTGAATAGATCCAGCCTGAGCTCGGGTTGACGGTGGAAGTGGAACTGCGATGCCCATACCGCCTCGTACAGGCCAATACGTCGCAGTTCATCCCCAAACTGGTCGCATGTATGGCGAACCCAGAACGCCCAGGCCCACTCACTGGTGAAGTTGCCCCCGGACCGCAGGTCCCAATCCTTCAGCCAGCCCTTAGTGTCATCCGTGACGCTCTGACAGAACGTGCTCGTGTAGAGGGCAGGAGAATTCTCCGCGGCAGGCTCGTCCTCGGTATTGGTCCTAGTCCTCAGGTCAAGACATATATGTCCATATGACTGGTTTCCCTGGATGGATGGTCATCATAGGTAATGTTGTAGCGAGGAAGCGCGTCCTCCCCGGTCACCCATGACCGCGGTGTGTCCACCTCGAAGCCCGGTAGAGGCACCTCATTCAGGATGCCAAAGTTCCAGAGTGGGAGGTTGTCAGACAGGGGATACTTCTTCTGGGCTAGAGTCAATAGATTGAACTAGGTCAGATTGTTCGAAACGATCACCTTGGCGCCATAAACCTCATCGTTTTCCACCACTTCGTTCCTACGAGAGGCAGCTTCCCCCTCATCAACTCGGTTTGCAGCCATCTCGAATATTTCAGGAGTTGCATGAAATCGGGATGTAGTGCGAGGAATCAGAGAGTGCTGCACAAAATCTGAAGTGACGACATGAAATCATGGATTAGGGCGCGCAATCGGCACACTAGGCGCGGAATAGCCTTAGTAGGTGCACAAGTACGGCTAAAATTCAGAAGGAATTACGCACTGCCTGAGCGTTTTTACGCGCAGCCGCGGGAGAAATTTTGCGCACGAGAGCGTTAAGCCTATCACGCGGAAAGGTTTCTGTACGGATTCGGTACCCAGTGCCCCTTTTTATAGGCGAGGCCAGGGCTCTGCGCCATGTGGAATGATAATTCCACGCGGATCTGTTGTTTTGTGTGCCATGCCTTTTTTTGTGTGCAAAGTTCCCATGATAGGCCCTTCTTCGGCGTTTCGGCATTTCCCTTGGAATCTGACCGTTGCGATCTCTCACTGATCCAATTCCGAGAGGGGGCATTTGTAGACGCTGAAAATGTCCGCAACTCCCGAAGGAAGTTTCGAAATGACAAAGTGGAGTCATATTCGGAATCAGATGCCCGGTTTGGAGGCCCGGGAAGTCGTGCGTGAAATTAAGGAGGACTTGCGCGAAATAATGAGGTGTGCATGAAGTATTCCCGGGATTCGCGTAATCGAGATGATGGCATGGGAAATTTTGGGCGCCCAGGTTCCATATGGTGAAGCTTTGCGTGTCGAAGGTTCCCGATGCGGAATATTTCCTGCGCCACCTGGATTCCACGTCGGCTGATGCCTATAAATAAAAGGTGACCCCTGAAGGTTTGGGGGTTGCGGAATTCATAACGGCTCCAGTGCGCGCAATTCAGACTCCCCCACATGCAAGATGACATCCAAGTAATTCCTCTTTTTGTGAAACCTTGCCCCATGGTTCACCTTCTCGTGAAACTCCACTAGATTAAGTGATTTCGCTGACTCCTCCGGTTTCCTCCCTTGCGCACAATCTTTACCCCATGCGCGCAATCCCCTCCTGTGCGCGTAATTCCCATCCATTGTGTGCAATCACGTCTTTGCACAATCCTCTCATCCTATTGCCCATCATCCCAGTGTTTTGCATGCAAACCTTCTTTTTGCACGCAACACCCTGGACCCCTTTACCTTGACACCCCTTGGATTTCTTCCCGTGCCGACACCTAATGTCTCTCCTACCGGGCATGTGCGACATGCGTTGTTTTCCTGTACAGCCTTCCAGACTTGTACAAAGTAACCTCAAGGTCCCTTGGGCAGTGTTTCCCGTTGTGTTGCATTGCCTTATGCTTCTCTGCATAGGCAAACTAACGGCTATTGCTTCTTCGCATAGCCACGCTAACGTGGACCCCTCAATGGTTCGCCCTGCGACCCCCCTTCGCTACGACCTTGCCGATGCCTTCCCTCCCACAGGGGTAGAGGGAATTGGGCATGTAAGCCCTAGGGTGTGAAGAGAACCCACCTCGTCCAAGCTGCAGGCCGTTAAACTTCTAAGCACCTCGTCCTTAACACAGGACGTTAAACTGTGGTCTGACGCCGTGCTTCGAACGTTGGGTCCCCTTGGCTAGGACATTCTTTATTCCTCTCGTCTCAACGGGAATGCAATATTTCTCGCATGGAATGAGATCCTTCTTGTTGGAGTGGCTTTTTTCCACAGGGGAGGAGCTGCCTCGGAGCGTAAGCCCCTAGCCTCTCTTACAGAAGGTTGCACCTATGAACCTTCGTACTTCCCTCCTACCAATGCTAGTGGAGTCCCTCTCCCATTGTGCTTTGTCGCACCATGGGCCTCCATCCTGGAGTAAGCCCCAGCACAAAGGGACGCTAACCATGCGTAAGCCCATGTTTCCTCTTTGGGACGCTCAACGCGTAAGCCCCTTTCCACTTCTCATGGACACACCCTTTGCGACGTGATTTTCTGGTCCCTTCTGCCTCTTGTTTATCACACCGAGCATGACTCACGTGGGCTTAGAGTGCACATAGACCATGTCATCCTCTTACGGGCCACCTCAATGTATATGCCCCATACCAACAAACTACGTGGACTTTGATCCATACTAACACATGGTACGTAGGAAGCCTCCACGAGGTTCAAGCCCACCACCTGGTCGTTCCAACTTCTTCACGTCAGTTCGCCAACACCATGGTCCGCCTCAGAGCGTAAGCCCCAAATGCCCTCGTCCCGCATGATACTAAACTGTATCTCATCCGACATAAAGTTAAACTGTATCTCATCCCACATGCCATTAAACTATATCTCGTCCCGCATGACGTTAAACTGTATCCTGTCCCGCATGACGTTAAACTATATCTCGTCCCGGATGACATTAATCTGTACCTCATCCAACATGACGTTAAACTGTATCTCGTCCCGCATGAAGTTAAAATGTATCTCATACCGCATGACGTTAAACTGTATCTCGTCCCGCATGACGTTATACTGTATCTCGTCCCGCATGATGTTAAACTGTATTCCCTCGTCCCGCATGACGTTAAACTATATCCCATCCCACATGAAGATAAATTGTATTCCCCGAACTGTGTGGAATTTGATCCATGCTAACGCATGGTACGTAGGAAGCCTCCATGAGGTTCAAGCCCATCACTCCATCACCCATTCTGATCCTTACCCGGGCCGCCACATCCCGGTGAGATCATGCCACCCCATTCCACTTCATATTATCTGGGAAACCGCCCACGTGCTGGCCCCAACATCGGTGTTCCCCCTAGGGGGTTCTTATATCTGATCCACTCTCACTGTTCTGATCAGTCTGATCCATCTCTGTAAGACGTTAAACTCACGGCATACCCCGTGTTAAACATGGGAATCAGAGGAAAACCTCATATAGTACACAATTCCCCATGTTCGATGTGGGATGGCTCGGGCTTCCGCGCCCTCAAGAAGCCCTGTGATAAGGGATAGAAGACAGAAATGCTGATCCCTAGTGTCAAGACATGCCAATGACACCCCAACGTGACCAACCAGCTCCCTGAAGGTTACTACCCCGACAAGACCCCTTGGAGCATCTCGACGGAAGTAGCGTAATTAACTGGCATCCAGGCAGATATGGCACCGGGAACTAGCTTTGCGAACCCATCTTAAATCTATGAGGGAGAACCGGACTAGGTGACGAGCTTCGAGGAGGAATCCACGGAAGGAAGAACCGACATACCATCATCCCGGTTTCGATCAAGGAGCAGACGTCCCTGAACAAGGAATGGATGTCGCCCGCCTTTGGAAAGCGGGAATGTGGGGAAACAAGCCGCGCGTCCTCCCATGCGTGACGGATGTGCATGCGCACCCTGGCATAAAAGCGTCAGAAACAATGATATAAAATATTTATTCATTGAGAAATAAATGGAAATCAAATTGACTTCATTACAAAAGACTCAAAAAGAAAACTCCATACATTTTATAAAGAGTTTAGGTGGTAAAACATTAAATTCAATTTTTCATAAATATGGGAGAAATCGAAAGAGTTTAGAAGAAGTTGAATTTTGAAATATGATATATTTTATAATCTTTTTGAAATTTTAGTGAGTGGGGATTATTTTCATGTTTTCCACATTTTTTGAATTATCTTATAGTTACATGCCCAGATTATTTTCTTAGTTTGGACATTTTCCCACAAGAGGAAAAGGCGGAGTGTTGAATAAATCAATTGAAAGACATTTCTAGTCAGAGATATCATGAGCAGTATTAGATAGCTGAATTTTTATTTACATGATTGAGCAAGATCATATTTAGAGAATCATATTCATTCAATCATATCAAGTCAATCAGACTAAAGTATATCATATAGAGTATTTGAGTAGAGTTTCAGTTTTTTATATTGACATTGAGTTCATTGAATTTATTGCATTGTATTGATAGAATCATAGCTAGACTCATCATATTAAAAGAATAAGATCCAGACTCATCTGATTGAAAAAATATGATCCCCCCAAATCGTAATGAGGATTTGTACTAAGAAATTATTAATCAGTTTCAACAAAGTCTTCAGTCTTTTGATTTTCTCAGTTATATAATATGTAAAAAATTAAACTGGTAGGATTTTATATAATCTTTCTTATCTAGATATTGAAGGTTTATAACAGGAGTTTATAGAGGTTGTATTCATATATATATATAATATTGGATTTATATAGACCCCTAAGAGTGGATATGGAAAGGATATAGGTTGTCACACTAAGACCAAACCTTGTAAATATTGAGTAATTTACATTCATTCCATATTTTGAATGCTTGAGTATTTAATAAAATTTGATAATAAAACAATTATAACATGTTTTAGGGTTTAGGATTCGAAATGTTTTGAAACTTCTAAAAATTGAACAACAGATTCACCCCCCCCCCCCCTTCTCACTTGTTATTCAAACATTGGGATCTTGAGAATGTTTGAGAAATTTCTCCATGATCACTGGTTTATCACCTCTATATTTTTCATGAATATTTATTATATGTTTTTTATATATTCTTGGGGTCCAAGGGTAATTATTTCAAATTATCATGGTAGTTTATCAAGATATCTTAAAAAATATCATTTTCAATGATTAAAGTAATGAATGAATTGAATTTATTAGTGAATTTAATTTGAAATATCCCAATTTAATAATTATTAAAATACATAAAATTAATTATTATTATAATATATTACCATTATTTACGTATTATTAGTCTTTCATGATAAAAATATTATATTATCATTTATGTAGGTAGTAGAAACATCCAAAACAAGAACCCATTATAAACATTAAATGAGTAATAAAATTTCATTATATAGTGTTAGTGTTAATTTTATAGATTAGTAATAATTTGAGAAGCATGTCATTATAGTAATATTTAATTTTTAATAAGAGTTGTATGATGAAGATAAAGAATAATGACTAAGTATTTTATATTAATTATTTTTATTACATAAATCTTCTCTTAGGGATCCCCTTAGATATGAGTAATTTGGGATTCCTTCTATGAATATTGTTTCCCAAAAAAAATATAGAATTGGTAAAATGTAAATTTTGGTAGTTATTATGTTTAAATAGAATGAACTATTGGGTTTTATCTCATGATACGATGGGTTTTCTAATAGGAGAGAGGGTGTGACAATAATATAAATAAAAATTCATTAATATAAAATGAATTAATTTTTCACGGAAAGTGGATAAAAATTAGGAAATAATCATTCAAAATTATTTTTTAGAGGTTGATAATTCTATAACCTATTCATTTAGTTGTAATATTTTTTTTAAAATTTTTTCACATTACGATATAATTTCACAATTTTATGTCGTTTTCCCTTTCTATTGTAACTAAATTTTACATTGGTAACATAAAATTAGAAATGAAAATTAAATTGACCTTATTAACCAATTTTAATATATTGATTTAAAATTTAAAATATATTTTAATATATTCATTTTCAAAATTATTAAAACTAATTTAATATAAGAATACATAATACATTAAAAATATAGATTTATATTTGTGAGCATATAAATGAATTTATTTTTATTATGTGGAAATTTAAGTTCATTATATGAACGTTAATATTTTTTTATTATATATTTTACCAATAATATTTTTAATATATTTATTTATTATGAGTTAAATTAATTTATTAAGATAACAATATAAAACTGAAGGAAAAATGATTCATTGAAAAATATCTCTTATTGGCATTAAATGATTTTAATTGCATCTTATTATAATATTTTACATTTTTTATATACATTCAATTTTATCAATCCTTATGTATTTTAATTTTTAAAAATTGTATATACACATGAAATAATTCAATGAATAAAATAACAACATTAATATTATATTTTAAATGCATATTTTTATGATAATGAATATTAATTATTTTTTATCATTTAATTCCATTATAGAAGTATTTTTATATATGAATTATATCTTTTTTCATATGTTACTAAAAATTACACAAAAGTAACGTACCAATTGGATTGAATTATGTCCACCGAAAATATATTCAACAATCATATATCGAAATCCTATATATCTAATGACTATATAGTTAACGACCATAACATTCTTATTAAATTCCAATATATAGATTAACATATGTCTATAAATAATACATTCTAATTAATTTTATGATAATTTTATCATATTAAGAATGTGTTTTATTCATTCTATTGTTATCAATAGTGGTATAATATTCTTTGAAGAGAGTTATGATGATAATTTAAAAATATGGTTATTTTTATTTTATTTTTATATCATTCCATTTTTAATTTCACTAATAATGATTCATTTATCCAACTCATGATGTATTTAATATTATGTTTTAATATTCTATAGTAGTGAAATAATGTATTTTTTGTGTAAGTTTGGTGCAATGTGGATCAAAATTTATCAAACATAAATGATTTATTGAATGGGGAAACATATACTAAAAACATAGATTCTTATATTCAAACACAATTAGAATAAAATTTAACATAAATTTTTAATACATTGATTAAAAATACGGGGACATTTTTCCCATTAAATCTTCATTTGTTCACATTTCTTCCACAAACTTATGATTCTCCTATAGAACATAAACTATGTGAGTATCCATGTTATTTACTACTTTATATATTTGATTTAAAATTAAAAAATATATCCAATGATAGATCTATTCATAGCTATTAAAACATTGATTTTAGAACTATTTATGGATCTGGAATGTGCATTAACAAAATTATTTAATATAATACAGCATTCACTTGGGAGCGGTATATTAAAAATGTAGGGCGATGAACTATAGTACCCAGATGATCAATGATTTCAATGTTTCTATTCTATCTAGGTATGATATTAAAATTCATCCAAGATATCATTTTCCAATTACATTGGGATATTTAATGGAATACATTATATACAATAAAACATTCCAAACGACAATGATGATAAACAACATAACCCTTTTATCAACTTTGATGTGTTTTAATGAGTCACCGAATGGTTTGAATATTATTTAACATTTCATGAGATTATCATGTTTCATAGGATATTTCAATCCAGCATCATCACAACATAAATGAGTGATGTTCCACATCCCATTGATCGCCAAAAACTAGATCATTTTAATGAAATAACAAAAAAAAATTTGTACAATTACATTATGAGGGGAGGGTATCGATCCCATACTCATTTGATATTTAGTGAATAATATATCAGCATATCATAAAAAGTTTTAATTATAAATTGTTATTAATCATCCATTTATGGATGATAATTTTTTATAAATCTCAACAATCAGTCCAGTGATTACTGAAATCTTTACAAGAACTTCGAGGTAATCTTCATATCTTGATTTGATATAATTGAGACTAGTAAAACATATAGCTTTAAAAAATCCATCATATGTAAATTTGCCTGTTTATTGTGTGATAAAACATCTCAAATAGTTATTAAATGGTATTATGATATATGAAAATAAACACTATCATAAATATCATATTTCCCATTAAAATACTTGGGAATTCCAATGAAAAAATTCAAAATGATGTTATCTTACTAACATATAAGTTTGGGTAACGGTTACATCCTTCCCCTTAGTATTTTATCATTCTCATTTATATTTCTGGGAAACCGTGCAATGATTTATAAAATCAAGAATATCCATGTTCATTTTTTCCGAGCACAAGTCCTCCTTGATATTTTTATATGCCTTTGTGCATCTTGAGTTGATATAGAATGACGAGATATAAGAATTATTTGAAATGTCACTATTAAATTATATAATTTTTTAGAAAAATAATAATTTTACAAATATTATAATTCAATCATTGTAAATTATTTACATTATAATATTCATTAGCATCTTCTGTAACTCCATATCCTCCCTCTATAGCTACTATACAATTATATGGATTGATGGTTGTGTAGAATTTTGGAAATGATATGAATTCGTCCTTTCCCATATGATTTTGATGTCTATACATTGTGAATATATTGTTAGTTTTTCTCTTTAAAACCTAATTACTGAAAAGGATTAATGATATTTTTGGATCAAAATTTAAGCCATCTAATTTTCTTTCATGGGATGGGAATGTATTCAGCCATCAATTTACTTGATCAACTCTAACCATGTACTTTTGGGAATGTTCAAATCCTTCTATGTGAATATATAATTTAATATTTTATTATCAGAATATATTTCATATTTTCAACTAAATATTTATTGCATTAATATCATTAAATAAAATATTACAGATCCTAGACCAGGATCCCTCTATTGGTAATATTTCTCATGGATCATTAATTGATGTGAGGAATCAGTTACTACTGGGACATTTTTCAAGGGGAAAATTAGTAATACCTTTATTAATTTATAAGATAATATCATAAACTATTATCTTAGTTAGTATTGTGTGACTTTTGGTGATGTAACCATCTTTAACTTGATATCATTGAAATTTTATTCATATTCATCTATCTAGATGAGCATTATTCCCTTTCGTGTTAACCTGGTTCTGTAATTTGATAATAATGATAAATTAATCACAATTTATTCGTAGTATACATTAAATATATATAAACAATAGATATATATTATAGTAAATATTACAAGGTATTATTAAATGATAATTATCTTTTAAGGATCTACAGATATACCATATCTTGTGATTACTAAACCTAGGAGTGATAGATTTTATAACTAGAATTCACACTTTTTAAATTTAAAATATAGTTTTTCATTTTTCATGGTCTTTTTCACAATCATTAAATTATTTTTATGTTCTAAAATTATATTAGATATATGATAATATAATATATAATGAAAATAAAAAATTATATGCACTTTTTTATAAAGAATTTGATCATCCATAATGTTAAAAACCGAATTTACATGTTTGAATGACAAAACTATGATTACATATTGTCTATATCTCTTATAGAAGATTGACTTGAATATATGAACCTTTTTCACACTGAACAGATGATATCATAATTAGTGGTCATGATTATAGAATTATTGACACAGTAATTATTGATCAAAGTAGTCATTGATATGGGGTATATAATAAATGTTCTTGATTGAGATCTTTTTATGGTTAGGATAATAAATTTAAATATTCATTGATATAACTTTATTCATAATAAAAGCATTTTTTTACCCAATGTAGAATAATATTTTTTATAAATCCATTATCATGATTCTCATGGACATGATTTTTAAATAAATCCAATTTAACAAGGTTTATTCTCAAATGATTCTTTGGTATTTGGAATATCTAAATGTATATTTTTATTTAAAAACTCAACCAAATCACATAAGGCAAGACTAAAAGTACCTTTAAAAATATATATTAATATATTCTTCCATAATAATACAATTCATAATTTTCAGTTTCTCCCAAACCATTTGGGAAACATTACTTGGATAATTGTGTTTTTAGACCCATATAAGGTAAGAGATTCATATAGATAATTTATAGTATCATTGAATCAATATATGAACATAGGTTGGCTTAGGATATGAAATGTGACATTAAAAACCAAGAAATTAATATAGGGTCTGTGTAAAGATTCACAATCCATTCCCAAAATCACATAAAATTCAACAAAATTCAGAATAAAAAGTTCATTGGATGCATATTCCCACATAATTATATTGAATTAGTGTCATAGAATTAGTATAAAATCATTGTTGCACTAGGATTTTTCATATATAATACCTTATATAATTATTTGGATTTATCTTAATACCTTATTACAATTTCAAAAAATAAAGTGGATGGTGGAACCTGAATAAATTACAAAATTTTTAGTTTTTAAGCGAATGATGAGTGTATTGTTCACCAATTAATTTTTCTGACCAACTTTAGTATTTGTGATCACATTAAATTTCTCCATTTACTTGTTATTAGAGTTTTTTGAGTTTTATTTTCATCACTAACCCTTGGATATGAGTAATTTTAAGTATAATTTTTATACTCCTTACACTTGAATCATTAGAGCGTGGTTAGTGAATAAGGTTAAACTCTTTTTCCATCTATCTCATCAGTTCTCCTCTTCATATATCAACAAAAAAAATTGATCAATGTCCTTCTTTTCCACAGATAAATAATTTACTATTACTTTCAGGAAATTACCCCTCGTGATTTTATACACCTTTTTTTCATTTTAGAATACAAATATATAGTCTTCTATGTCTTTTACTAGTTTTTTTTTCATAAAACGCATTTTTCAATTATTTTCCCCTAAACAATAAGAATAATTTGGGACTCTAATTTAAATTTCCACATTGATATCTCATCAAAAAATTCATCATAGATATAAAAGTACCTTATATCTAATTCCATTTGGAGACTCTATTTTAAGACAACAATGAGACTGTCGATTTTTATTTTTTGGTCAATGATAAAACTAAAAGTATAACTTGAATGTATTGTCATATTTCTTATTTTATACTAATGGATTCATCCAATATTTTCACAAATATGGGAACAATCTCCCCATTTTAGTATGAATATTTTTGTTAAAATATTAATTAAAAATCATCTTAAAATCCAATCATTCTATGGAGTTTATTTAATTTTTCATAATGATATTATTAATGAGGTTACACTATTGACTAATCTCAACATCCAAATGATAAATGAATAAAACATTCATTTTAGGAATTGACTAATGAAGAAAATAAAATATCTTTTCAATGGTTTTGTTGTAACCACCGAAAATTTTAATAATGAAATTATATAATGAATTAATAAATTAATTATTATTTAATGTAGTTATAAAAAACACATGCACTACATTGGATATATTATTCTACAATAAATTGAACATTTCAAACATTAAATACAATTAAAAATCAAGAAAATTTCTAATATAGTATTTCTTTAGTAGCCATTATGATTAATATATTTTAAGGGTTATAATAAAGTTTAATTTTAAAATATGGATGAAGTGATGGCCTAAAAATGTTGGATCATACTCTACGAAGTCTATTTATCAAGGATTCCATGGGAGATGGAATCACATATATTTCCCCATTAACAAGACTAAGTTAATATTCATCTAAATAATCATTATTGAAACATTTTATGGGAGATGATTAAGATTTTTGTGATCATGGTACAAACCATGTTTGATGAACCACACTAGGAAAGTACCAAATTTAAACAATATACAATTAGTGTGTACATTCTTATAAAAAGGGGTTGTGTATTTAGACCCTTGTAGTATAATGTTTTGTAATAAAATAATTATTATATTCATACCTTTTCATTAATTATATATATATATATCTGATTATATATTGAGGTTGTAAAAAAATCATCTAAAGAAAATAAAATTGATTTTTTGGATATATATATTTATATATACACATTCAATTAAAAAAATGCATTTTTATAATTTTAATAATTTTAATTTAATTTTCAATAAATATTATAAATTAATAATATTTATTAAAATTAATATAATAATTTTATTATTGATGTCTATTGTAATTTATATAGGGTTCTGAAATTTATTAGTGTTATAAAAAATTATATTTTTCAATAAATAAGTTTTATTATTCAAAAATATAAATTCACCTATATAGAAAAATATATTTTGTAAAATAAGTATTTTTTTAAATAATCACATCTATATTACCCAATATTAAATTATTTATATTTTTTTGAGATACTAATTTTTTTTGTGTAAAAAATAAATATAGTATTGATATACTATATGTATTATGACATAATAATATCTTGAAAGAGATGTAATAAATCCTATAATAGAAATCTGTGACCAAAAATTGATTTCCCCTTATAAATAATATTATTGTATGTTTTTTTTCATATTATATTCCATTAAATAATCGTGTAAAACCTATATTATATTTTAATATTTAGAAAACATTTCTTTATTAACATGATTCACTTACACATAATCACGAGTATTTTTTTAATGATCTCAGTTACTATATTAAAAAAATATTTAAATCCATGTATACTTTGAATACATAATTTGAAAATTCAATGATATGTTTTTTGGTATTCCCTATTTTACAACTTAGTGTCCAAAACCAATGTTTATAAATTAATAATAAATTCCACTCTGTTTTTTCATAATTAAGAACCCAATATCTCTTTATTATTCACTAAAAACACATTGGATATTTTATTCACTCCCTCTACCTCTATATATACATCCTAATGTGCTCCCATGTTCTTAAGATACTCCTCCCATGCTTGTAGAAGTTCCCTCTCAAGGTAAGGGGTTCTATCATCTTCCTCTTTAATCAAGTAATTTCTTTATATTGAGCCTATTTATTTTCAATTTTTCACATTGCAATTTGGTTTAACACTTCAATTTACTACTGTTATTATTACAATATAATTATATACCACCTTTCATTCACGTTAAATCCTTCTAAGAATTTTTATGTTCACCCATTATGTTGAAGAATTAATCACGTGATTTTCTATTACAATATTCTATGTTATAAATTCGCATCCCCATTTACACTCAAGGGTATTATCCTAGATTGAAGTATACTTATATTATTGGGGACTCCAATTTTTGTAACCCACACTCTTATATCATTGTAATTAAACTAGGAAATAATTCCATATAGAGTAAGAACTACATAGAATTGAAAGGAATGTGCATGACATGAAAGTGATAGGTGGGCCAGAAATTATATATGTAGAGACCCGACCCTACCAAGCCTAGATCTGGTTACATGCTACCATTATATTTAAATAATATACATGTAAATCGCATCCCAAAAGACAGAACATTTTAGTACTCTTGTTAAACCAAATATCTACATGATCCTTGTATTACAAATTAATAAACTAATTACAAAATTATTTTTTCCATCTTTTAAGGATAAAAACATTTTACCATCAATTATATCCTTGAATATATTTAATAGTACACTTATAGGAATCCTAGTTGAATGAAACATTATAAGGGTGATCCGAAATTCTCTTTATGATTAATGTATAATGGAGGTAATAACTAATTAATTAGGATAATAATTATTGAAAAATAAATAACATAACACACATGAAAAGTAATAAATAGGACAAAAAGTAATTGAATAAAAAAAAGTAAAGTTAAATGAAAAAAAATACATATAAATATAAAGATATGTAAATGTAAACATAAGAAGGTAATAAACTGAAACACATTCCATTTAATAAATGAAAAGAAAATGAAATTCATCCACAGATATGTCGATACAAAATCTCAAGGATAAATAATAAAATAATATAAATGAGGGAAAATCCTAATTATTGGATGTCATGTCTAATGCACATGAAATTCTATAACATCAAGACCTTTCATATGGTGGTAAAAAATTATGGATAGATACTCTTTTAATTTAAAAAACATATTTGTCTCATGAAAACCTTTCGATACATTAATGGGGTATATAAATTTCAGGACCCACTCATCATTTTCGATCCAAATAATTCCTCATATAAAACAAAAAAAAAATATTGCTTATGAAATATCTGTATTGAATAACGAAAATGTAATTAACAATATTTCCCAAGATAATGAGATAACTACCAAAGTGAACACCATATGTAAGATCGATATAAGTTTTAGGTAATACTAATATCCACTTTATGAGAATATGTATATTCAAGTAAATTTTCAAAAAATAATTATTACAAAAAAGTTATTGTTTCAAGATAATCCTAACAATCACAAAATGATGTTTCATTTCAAATATAATCATCAAGAACATTCTTAAAGAAAATGTCCTTTTTTAAACCCCTTGTTGAACCTTTTCATTGAAAATTTGTTTTAAAATTAATTTATTTAAAAAAATAAATCTTTTAAACAAGAAAATTAGTCTTCAAATTTTGATTAAATTTTTACTTGTTATACTAGATATATATAACATTCTTTTAACAATGTAAAATGGTTAAAAAATGCCTTGTTCAAAAAGTGAAAATAATATTCTATTGAAAACATTGGTAAAATAAAAAAAGGTAAAAATTTATTTATTAAATTATTTTGGAAATGATAAAAAAAATTGAAATTATTTTTAGAAAATGGGGATTTTTAAAGAAAATGGCTTCTCCTATTAAAGAGAGAAATAACATCGCTCTTTCTAAAAATCATTTTCTAAAACATTTTTTGTTCCAAAGAGTGGGAAAATAGTACTATTTCCTAGAAAAGGTCAGGAATAACCAGAGGAGAATAAAATGAAAGGTTTTATTTAATAATATTCATATAATTTCCTAAAAGGTAAATACCATTGAATTTTCATTAGAATTATTCTTGAGTAAAATAATCTTTGAACACCCCAAAGTGCCCCATACAACTTTAAAAAATTTTAAATCATAAGCCTCATGAAGAAATAATGTTATATAAATGTTTTAAAAACAATAAATATAAAATAATTAATGATATAATATATAAAAATGTTTTTTAGATACACCTCACAAAAGAAGAATGTGGTGAACATGCCATTTATCTCGATGTTCCGAAGATGAGTTAAAAATGAACATGTTATAGTTATAAATTGTCCATGTGGTCGAAATTCCATTATCTATAAAATGGTATTCATGATTTATATATAATTTATATCATATATATCCTATATATAATTATTCTAGTATATTATAATATTTTATTTATTTTATTTATGTTCATTAACACCATCCGTTAAACTTCCATGTATCGTACGAACGAGTCATATCACTTTGAGGGGGCAGTAGTCCGCACAACCTCTAATAAATTATTGTACTTACCCATTATGGATACCATAAAGGTATTATATAACTGAAAAATACATAATAATAGAGAAAAAATAAAAATAATATATATCATATATTAATATAGTTCAATCTTAATGGCCACCATGAGAGGCAGTTTGAGATATTTAAACAATCATCGTTTCGTGAGACAGTAGTTCATTGTCCACAAAAACAGGTTGATTGTATCCATTAGATGGAAGTGAGTAGAGGTGTAGTTCGAATAATTATCATAAAAACAACCTATTATATTGAGGATAATGGTTTGTTTATAAAATATGTGAATAAAAAAAAGGATTACGTTGTTGGAGATGTAAAATAAGATAGAATAACTTAAGAGAAGATGTTATCTTTAAATCAGGTATCTCCATTTGGTTTGAACCAAAAGTTTTACATTAACATACTTATACATAAGGTAATGCTTCAAGGAGTAATATATATATGTTTTTAGCTTAATTGGGGAGTGTTTCGTGAAGCCAAGGGGCTTGAGAGGTGCTAGTAATGGGATATATGTGATGGATTTTTATAAGGAAGACGAGCGGCTCTTTAGGAAAGTTTGAAAATATTATATTATTATAAAATGATTGTCTATTTCAAAAGTTCCATAACTCATTAAATTCAAATATAAGATGAATATTTTTCTAAATAAAATCATCTAAAAATAATCTAAAAGTTTTGGATCGTTTTTTAAATTTTATAATCTCATTTATTTAAATCATTAATTAATAAGGATAACACTATATCATCGTTGTGTCATAAATAAAGTTTTTTATTTGATTTATAAAATTTTTAAATAAAATACCATGATGTAGGAAAAATATATTTATCTTTAAAATTAATTTTTATAGTCTAATAGATAACTTAAATAACCCCATGTAAAAAAATAGATTTACTAAAAGATATATGATTATGTCCGTTTTGCCTTTACATTAAATTAATTATTATAAAGTGTAATTATCACTCCCAAGTGGCTCCATGGGGTCCCAAAATATACCCAAGGATGTAAATTTTTAGAATTTTATCATCAAATAGTAATAGGACACTTTTTAGGGTATTTTAATATTTTTAAAATAATATTGTTTACCAATATTTACCATATTTTTACCCTTTAACCATGGTAAATAAAATTTTTACTGATGTAAATATTCATAATATATAAAAATAAATGTTACTTATTTACACAATTTCAAACTCCTAAATCCATATATGGAATCCATTTTTCCAAATTCAAAATAATTGAGTGGCATAAATTAATTTAATATTATTTTTTTCAAAACAAAACGTGTGTTTTTATGAAATAATGACACTCAAACGACTGAAACTTGTTTATGTCCAATTTCCTAGTGAAATTACATCCCATGAACATCATTGGATTAAATGGTTAAAATATAATCTAATTAAATATTAAAACCATTTAAAAAGATAATATTACCATATTAATAAACTATATTAAATGGTAGTTTTGAATTAAATGCAGTATTTTTCATTATTAAATAAAAAATTGATCTTTATCAGAAAAATACCAAAATTTCATCCAAAGTAAATTTTTATGTCCCAATTCTAAGGAATAATGTTATTTCGTCAAATAGAATATAATAAAGTGACAAAACCTAGATTTAAAAAGGTTTATCAATCAAAATGCAGTAAGTTGACCTTTTTATAATTATTAGAGTATTTATGCTTAAAAATTTGAATCATTCACATTTTAAACCTCTATCATTTATTGGATAAATGTAAAAACATATATAAAAATCTTTAATAATATTGTAGTTAGTTATGTTAATTCCCTTTCATACAATGTCTATGCATAAACAACCATTTTAAATAATAATATTATGTTATTATTATTCATAATAACTCTAAGTTGTGTCCAAAGTAAGATTTCAATGAAACTCGTTGTTGCATATCGGGTATGCCATCAAACATAGCATCACATTTAAAGTTAAATTAATATTTAATTCAAAAATATTAATAAATATGATATTTCCTTACTCTTTATTTACATTGGATGTTACATCCTTCTCCCTTTTTAGAAATTGTGTCCTCACAATTTTAAAATTACGCTCAAAAAATTAATTGAAAACCCACATCAAGAAGATTTTCAATAATACTATCAATTTAAAAGAAATGAAGATATTTACATATGAAACTCAAGCTAACACAAACTAGGATTATATGAAAACATGGATATTGGGGGGATACTAAGTGTCATGTTTTGATGGAGAGTGATAGAAAACATGATCAGGAGAAAGTTAACAACCATAAAACCACAAAAATGTGATAGAATAAGTGGTATTTGGATTCCTAGTAAGAAAATTAAAAGTAAAAAGTTTTTATTTTAAGTTTTATTCAGTAATTTTAGGGAATTTGTTTATTATATTGACTAATAACATAAAGAAATATACTAACTTTTCAAGTAGAGATTCATCCTTTTAAAAAATTCTACCTAAAAGTAATCTTATCTCTAAACAATGAGTATTCAAGATGACATGGTCACACCTAAAGCACTATAATCAACTTCTAGAAAATCACATGATACACAAAAGAAGTACTATATATTTTCACTATCATTAGAAATTATCCAAAACCAAAAATGGTAAGTATGAGATCAGATAATCTCCAAAAAGGATAATCCTTTATAAAAATAAATACTATTCCTAATATCCAAATGTCTACAATAAGTAACCAAAGTTCAAGAAACAAAATTCAATACACAATTGTCCTTAAAATTATTCAAAATAATCCAAACTATTTTTGAAACTAAAAATTTAGAAGGATTTTATCACAAATTCATCCATTATAAATCTTAACATTTATCTCCGAATAACATCAACTACTCTTAAAGTCTCGTACTGAAGGATAATTAACCTTGCCACATATTTTCAAATATTGTTTAATCATTTTCATAAATAACACTAATATCTATTTTTATCAATAAAACAGAGTCTACAAAAATAATATTTCAAACATTTTCATTTCCCCAAAAGGTAAAACGTCATCCACAATAACCTTTTTCACTTAATCAACAAACCATTTTACTTTACAAATAATATCCCTTTGATAAAACATAATATTCTAAAATCAACATATTCATGATTTATAAAATCATTTAACTAAAGAGAATAATTCATACTAACATGGTCATCATGTTAGGTAATGGTAGGCGATGTGCCCATGTCATCGTTCGGTTGTGTGTTCGATTCCAGTGGCCTTGCCGGATGTGACAGTTTCTCTCTCATCTAATGGGTTGTCCGTTTTCAAAAACAATTAAATTTTACAACATTTAATAAAATGATATAAATTCATCAAAAATATTTGTATCATATTTTAACCACAAATTTTATCTCATACATCGCATTTTTATCCCAGAAAGTAATAACCTCTAATTCATTCAAATTCAATGATCATATAAACCAAATATGGTTCTTAATAAATATATCCACCAAATAAAAGATATTTCATCCATGAATAACATTTTCAGATATCAATATTTATTTTTACACACACTATAAATAGTCTTCCAAAGTAATCATATCCTTGCTACATTTAAACATATGATCACCCATAGATCCAACATAACTTTTCATTTCCAAAAATGATTACATCTTAATCATCGAACATTCTACCTAAACCATTATACATTTTCCCATATTATTATTTTATACTTATTTCCTAAAAACTAAATCATGCATAATGTACTAAGATTTCAATAATGACCAAACATGAGTTAAGAAATAATAAATACCTTTCATTGGTCATTGTCAATTTACTCATCTTCTATTGGAATGGAATTTGGTATTGGTTAACATATATTTTTATGATGTCACTAATCCCATTCCCGAACCTTCTTTGTACGATATCTATTATTGTAATAACCATTAACACCATTTTTAATACATTCTACAGATCCTTCGGATTGAACATCATTCCCTTTTTTAGAGTGAACTAGACACATCCTTTTTTTCCTGCATGTTTTTAAATGTGACATTAGTTACCACATCTAAAACATATTCATCTCCCATTGATGCATTTTACTAGGTGTTTCTTTACACATCCTTGACACATTGGTTTATGAATATACATAACTTTATCATTATCACATGAACATCCATAGGGATTTGTTTCTCACATTTATGATGCCTTATAAAAATCAACATGGTTTAATTGGTTAATCATAACTCCAGATAGTTGGATTAGAATAACCAAAAAGTGTTCTCATTGTATCTAGCACTTAATTTTATTGCTTATTTAGAAAAATAACATTGTTTTAGTCGCATCCATAATTACTTTTGGGCCGTCTAGATCTATCCATTTACAAAAACCAAAAAATGTTAGTGTCAGTATATTAGTAAAATCATCACGTAATATCTTATGAGGAGGGTAAATACTAAGGTAAATATATTAATATTATCTTAAACTAATTAAATTTATCTAAAAAAACTTTTACCCTTTCAAATATTCTAACCATTATGGTTATGTCACATATGCATAAATAATTCCCTTACATATAATGTTATCTAATCGGAATGTTGATAGCAATTGTAAGGCTCCGACATTAAACATCACATAATATTGAATTATGTTAATAATTAAAATTGAGGATAATTTTAGGTTTATAGTTTTAGAAATTTGGATTTAAATATTACATTACATATATAAAATATATAATGTATACTCTTCTAGTCATTTTCCATTTTTTTCATAGAATAGAAAAATCCTCTTAAAACACATGTCTAGTTCCATGTTTTATAAAACATGACATTTACATGATCCCATCCTTAACCCTATTCATCTTTATGTCCAAAAAAACATTTCAAAAACATGGAATGAGAATAAAATGCTCAGTAAGGGATACACAATGATGGAAAACTGTTAGTTTTTTAAACTATAAGTATACCATGAATACTTTATCGTAAGTAATACTTTTCGCCTTTTTGATGTACTAAATACCATTAATTAAATAAAAGATAATTTAAGACCTTTTTTAACCCAGATATTACCATAAAACCCATAGAAAGAATGCTTAACATATAAAGGTAACATGGGACATCAATATATTTAAATGGAACAACCAAATGTTGGACTTCCACCCATATCACTAAATGGAATGGCCATAATGTAAACATCCATACCCAATGCATTGGAGGTTATACTGTAACCACCCATCGTAGTTTATCATGGAACCACCCATCATTTGGTATATCACGTAACCACTTGTCAACTTTCTATGTTCCATTATAAAATCATAACTCATAAAATATTGATAATATAAACATTTCTCTAATAACATTTCATTTGAAATCTTAATAAATAATTTAAAGATATTAAAATAATCAATCAATTTTTTAAAAAAAAATTCAAAACCACAACAACCAAAAAAACAGAATAAAGAATTTACTTTCCTTTTAAAAACATTATGTCTTATAAAGGAATCCAACTAATGATTACGATGACAGAGATTTTATTGTCACTGAAAACGTTAAAAACAATCCATCGGTCATTTAGTAAAATGATTTTTAGAAAAAAATTACTCTCTTATAATGAAATTAAAAGTCCAATATGTTTATTATAGAACATATAAAATACTAAGGTGCAGATTATCAAACCATGCCTCAATGAAAGGAGATTGAGATGAAGTCCCTTAAAAAGATCATTTTGTAAATAAAATATATCAAATTTGTCTATTAACTATAATTACACATAAATAAAGTATGAAAAAAATATAAGATATAAAATTTCATTTAAAACAATGTCATATCAAAACATAAACATGAAGTATAAGATCAACCCAAAGAACGGAAATTGGGTTAAAAAGTTCCCTTATAGAAATTTGATAGCCTAACGGTGTCGCATTAAAATTCAGAAAATGAGTTGATGGGAGAGAAAATGGTCTAAAATCACATGGACATTAAATTTATAGAAATAAAGATATATAATAACACATCCCAACATAATAAAAAGTAAATTAAAATACATGACATAAAATAAGTCTTTTACAAAAATAGTACGGTTAAAGGTTCCTTTACCGATTAGGTAACATACGAAACATACAGCCAATAAAGAAAGGATCATTAAATAAAGATGTAATTACCTATAAAATAAATTATTTTACACAAATAATATAATCAGGGGAAGTTAATACATCACACAAAAGGAAATAGTGGCAAATATAGCATGAATATCACGAGAATAAAAAGTGATATGAAAACCCCTTACCTCATTTCCGAATTGACCCGTTCGTTTCATTAATTTTATGAATAATAAACATAAGATAATTTCAACATTATTAAGACCCTTTTTCATGTTTATTATTCCTTTTATATCACTTATTATGTTTCTATAACAATTTGTTAATTATTTGACTTCGTATCAGTTATTTTGTCGATGTTTGGAACTTGAGTTTAAAATAAACTTGTTATAATTATAAAATTTCCATCTAGTTGAAATTACATTATCTCTCTAATTATATTCATGATTTATATATCATATATATCATATATATCCAGTATATATTTATTTTGAATATTCCATATTATTTTTCATAAATGATAATGAAATGCACCGTTTAGGGAGACGGTAATCCATACGTACGCTTGAAGGCTACATATTTTTCATTTTTTCATTTTAAAATTATTTAAAACCAAATGATACATAGGTGTATTATTAATCCATTATAATATAATATTTTTTATATGTTACATGTTTTCATTAACACCATACTTTATGTGTTCTATGTATGGTATGAACGAGTCATATCACTTTGAGGGAGCGGTAGTCTTCACTTCCTCGAAGGAAATTATTGTATCTGCCCATTGTGGAAAACATAAAGGTATGGAATAAATGATAAATATTTAAGCATAAAAAACATAAATATAATATATAACATATATGAATATAGTTCCATCATAATGGACACCGTGATAGGCGGTTGGAGATATTTGAACAATCATTGTTTCGTGAGGAAGTAGTTCACCGTACACTGAAATAGTATATTCATATCAATTAGATAGTGGTGTGTGGGAGTGTAGTTGGAATACAACACATAAAACAACTTAATATATTATGTATATTTTTTAAAAAAAAATTAGTAAATAGAGTTCATTGGGTTGGAGAAGTAAATTAAAAGAACTGAACATAAGAAAAGATGTTACCATTAAATCAGGTATCTTCTATTGGATTGAACCATAATGTATGCTTGAATTTCCTTCTTCCTATAGAAAGGATCATAGGAGGAAGATGGTGATTTAGGGAGACTAATTTGTCAGAGGTTGGATGAGACAAGGGGCTTGAGAGGTGTGAGTAATGGGCTTGAGGTGATGTATTTTTATAAGGGAAATGAGGGGCTCTTTAAATATGTTTGAAAATATTATTTTATTATAAACTAATTTTTTGTTTCGAAAGGTCCAAAACTCCATAAATTGGAATATATGATGAATCGTTTTCAACATAAAATCATCCAATGATAATTGGATAGGTTTTTATTGTTTTATAAATTTTATAATCTCATTTATTTAAATCATTCATTAATAAGGTAATCCCAGTTGCAGCATCGGGTCATCAATAATTTTATTTATTTGATGTCTAAAAGTTATAAATAAAATTACAAAGATGATGGAAAAAAATTTATCTTTCTAATTAATATTCTTAGTCAAATAGATTTCTAATATAACCCCTTGTAAAATATTTATTTACTAAATGATATATGTTTGTCATTTTGGTCTTTACATTAAATTAATTATTATAAAGTGTCATAATCACTCTCAAGTGGCTCCATGGTGTCCCAAAATAGACTCAAAATTCCCGTGGTCAGAAATATATCATCTATTTGGAATAATACATATGTTAGGGTAATTGTTTATTTTTATAATAATATTTTTTACCCTTATTTATGAGATTTACCTTTAACCATTGTAAATAAAATATTTACTAATGTAAATATTGATAATGTCTAAAAGTAAAAGATTCCATTTTAAAACTTTGGACTACATGATTAAATACATGGAATACATTTTTATAAATATAAAACACAGAAGTTTAATACCTTAATTTAAAATAAATTCAAGTTGTCAAAACCATAAGCATGTTTTAAAAAAATAATAGCTATCAAAATATTGACACTTTTTTATGTTCATTTTGATAGTGAAATTACTTAAAATGAAAAACATTGGATTAAATGATAAAAATATAATCTAATTAAACTTTAAAACCATTTAAAATTTTAATATAACCATACAAATAAATTATATTAACAATCTGTTTTGAATTTAAATGTAGTACTTTTCACTATTCATTAAAAAATGAACACTATCAGAAAAATACCAAATTTTCATCCAATGTAAATTTATAAGTCCCCATTCTAAATAATAATAATATTTTTTAACATAGATCATAAAAAAGTGACAAAAAATATATTTAAAAATGGTTTTCCATCAAAAAGATGTAAAACATCTTTTTAATGAATATTAGAATATTTCTGCTTAAAAATTGGATTCATTCACATTTTAAGCCTCTAAATTGTATTGGATAAACGTAAAAACATTTATCAAATATAAGTAACCATGTTGTATTTAGTTAAGTTCATTTCCGCCAATACAATGAATATGTGTTAACTACAATTTAAAATAATAATATTATATTTTTATTTTTCAGTATAACTCAATGTTGTGTGCAATGTAAGATTTGAAAGAAACTCATTGTTGAGTGTTGGGTACGCCATCAAACATAGAATACCCATTAAAGTAAAATTAATATTTCAATAAAAAATATTAATAAATATGAATATATCTTACTCTTTATTTACCTAGGATATTATAGTTCCATACATTCCAATGCCTGTTGAGAATTATTCTTTGATGGCTCGATGATTCAAGATTCTTTTTCATTATAATCTTCAACTAATGGTTTCTGAGTTCAACCTCTTATCATTTGTCGATTTGGTGATGAAATATTTTCATATTGAGGCCATGGAGTTGGGAATGCATGACATAGTCCTCCCTCTTTAAATCCCTCATAGCAGTTGGGAATGTCCTTATAAATAAATGAGGAAGCCAGTGACAGTTGACAGAGTGAGTCACAGAATCGAAAGTAACCAAAATATTTCTTCAACCCCTTATGAACATGAGTTCTTTATATGTTAACAGTGTGGAATGTTGTCTCACAATAAGAAGTCGTGTCTAGGTGTTCCTAAGCCTTCCATGCTTGTGGATTATTATGTTACATGTTGCGATTCTATTGGGGCGTTGCTAGATATCATTATGGAGGAAATCCTAAAATGTGATGTGTGGTTGGGATATTGTTTCATGTTTCATTTTTAGGTTTCCTTCAATTGTATGGGTCCTTTTGTAAAAGAGGTTATGTTAGTGGTGTCTTGGTTTGTGAAATGTAATGGATGTTGTCGGTATTATGGGGAACTCCGATTTTAAATAAAATTGTGGCTTCCATTATAGGAATTATGGTTTCTATTATTTCTATAAAATAATGGAATTCTCATTTTTTTTGTTATTTAATCCCTAATGTGATGCATGAAGTTTGTAACCCATAAATTCTCTATCCATAGGTCTAGGAGTGATGCGATTGCGTAGTCAAAAGTCCCAGGAGTGTGAGATGATTGGGTATGCTCATACCTATAATGTTTGGTTAGGTGGTTTCTAAGTTTCTTTAGTTGTATCACTAGTAAAAACATTTGGATCACTTCCATCACCTCTCTATGTAGTGGCGATTTTTTGTTAGCACAGGGAGTTTTGGCCCAGATTTACCCCCACCATTTGGGAGTGGTAAGTTTAATTATTCTTCTTTTGTTCTTCTTGATCTGAGTGAACAAGAACTTGTTAGAAAATATGTGGTTGTTCTATATGTAAAAGGTTTTGTTTTTGATAAATGTATAATTCTTGTTTGGTTTTTGATAGTGGTTTATTAATGGTGGGGAGACCCACCATGCATATTTTTGGGTTTTCTTCTAAATATTTATCGGATGTTACTTGTTTTTTAATGGTGAGGAGTTTGTTCTAGCCTTCCCTAAAATCATTGGACATTTTGAGTGTTCATAATTTGAGGTGATTTTTTGGATTATATGGAGAAGGAAAAATATTCTGGTCCTTCTCATGTTTTTGGATGTGATGGCTTGATTCATTCATTGATTCTCAGGAAGTAGTTGTGTGTTTCTCTATTATTATGAGAAAGATGATTATGTTCTGTTTGTGTTGACTTAAATTTTCTTGGATTAAGAGGATCGATCTTGTTTATGTGGAATAAGTAGGCATTAATCAGTTTTCAATAATGTTTTGTGGCTTTTCGGTAGAAAAATGATTTAATTATGGGGTGAATTTTCACATGTGGATTTTCTATATAAGGATTATACTTCGGTCCCATTGAATTTTTGGCATTTTCTCTTGAGTTCAAGGTGTGATGGGTGTTTGGTTTTGAATTTATCTGTGTATAATTATTTCACCCCTTTTTATACTTAGTTTTTCTGTGTTTTATAGAGAAAACGAAGAGGTTTATCCTCAATAGACCCTGGCGCATGGTTACTGCACGGTTAGTACTAACCCTAAAGCCAGTCCAAAAAGCGTACGAGAGGTTACAGAACCTAATGCATGGCTATCACATGACACTATGATAATTTTAATGTACTAGATCATATATCTATCTATGTATAGTGTAAATATCAAATTTACCACATGATTTTACATACCATGTGGCTTGCCCAATTTTTAATTTTTATTGTTTTCAATTTATACCCCATTTAGGATTTTTAGAAAAAACCATCTATTCTTTCCCCAATTGGTTTTTGTGACTCTAGGGATCTCCCTATAATCTTTTTCTATATTCTCCTCCTTCCTTGGATGTGTATATATGTATTTCTTCAAGGGGTTGGCCATTTTCTCATGGTATTTATTCTCCTCTCTTCTCCCTTTCCCTCTTCCTTCCTTTCATTCACGATTGTCTCTTTTCCCATAGTCCGGTAGACTTAGGTTTTGGTTTTCCCATGAGTTGTTTTGGATGTTTTAGGGTTTATCCAAGTTGATATATGGTTTTTTAACCCCCATGGAATGTTTTCGAGGGTGTGTGGTTGCAATTCCATGGAATTGAGGTAGGTTTTCCCATGCACATTCTTTTTTAATATAAGAATATTTAGTTTCATGATTTTCACACCCTTTTTAATATATATATATATATATATATATATATTAACATTTGATCCTTGGTTTAAATTTCAATTGTGATAATGGTAACATTAATCCTTGTTTTTTTTCTACTTTTTCTTGATTTGATATGTATCGTACACCACATGTTCAATAAAATTCCTTGTTTGCTTTTATGAGTTATTTTTGGTATGTATTGAATGATTTAATGTTGTTAACAAATATTTAGCATGTGGAAAAACTTTTTTTTATTTCTTGAAATATTTTTCAATGGTTTAAACTCAAAAAGGAGTGTGTGTGTGGATTTTGAAATCAGTTTGACATAGGATGGTGAATTATGTCCTGGATAGAATTTTCATAGAAAGTGGTATTGGTTTTCAAGTGAGATAGAAATTTTTTGAAAAAATTATAAATGTATTTATATGTAAATTGTGTGTCTTACAAATCTTCTTGAAAAATGTATTGTATTTTGATGACAGTTTTTTTCTGTAATGTTTAAGGGATCGTTTGGCCACATTGTGAATGTTATGGAATGTGGTTATTATAAAAAACCCCATTTGATGTTTCTCAAGCCTCAATTAAATATAATGGATGGCAGGTCCAAATTTTGGAATATGCAAGATACATTATCATGGTTTCTAGGTTGGAATATGTTATGTTTTATTTATTTTAAGGTATGAGATTCGTACTTGGGGAGACTCGGGGTGAGGCTTTTATGAATTAATATAATATATATTTTGATTTCATGCTCTGCTGGCATTGGTTGGATCACCCCCATTATTAACATGGAATATTGAGAGAATTTTCTGAGAAGGATTTATGAAATGGTACATCACATACTGACCAGTAGCCCATAGTATGTGGATATACTGGGTTTAATTATATGGTATATTCCCTTCGTATGTCTTGAGAAAAGGGGGCCAATTATATTCAGAATTTTGATTTCTTCTTAATTTTCATGCTACCAGGGATGGGGTGTCATTTATAGTTTCATATATATTATTCTCGATCTTCTGGGTGCACTTATGTCTATTATCTTTTAACTACTTGTATTGATGATTGGGACACTTGTGTTATTATGTCTATTTCCTTTATTGAGTGAATATTAAAGTTCCTTCTTGAGAAATTTTTTTCTTAGAAAGTGATATTTTTGGTATAAAAAGGATTATAAAAATCATTCCCAAAGATATTTTTTGTCCTCCTTGTGCAATTTGAAAATAAAAAACATCACGTTCCCCTTGAAAATGATATGGTAACTCTAATAAATTGAAATGTATATTTTCAAATGAATAAGGGTAATGAGTTGTATATTGTTTTATGTAAAACTTCATGAAAATCATAAATTGATATATTGTAGTTTATATATGAAAATTAATGTTTCTTTTATTTTAATTGATGTTCATTGGATAATAGATTATCATTCTACCCTACTGCATTTAAATTCACGTGCATATAGTTCTTCTTTGTTTTTATCCCATGTGCATGTTTCATCTTGAGTTTGGTTGGCTTGGGGAATGGTTGATCTTTTTATAGATTGTAACCTACATGGACACATAGTGATGGTGTTTTCTTCTTGTATAGTAAGTTGTATTTTGTATCTTGATTTAATTTTAAGTTTCTTGTGTATATGATGTTTAGTTAATGTCTAATTTATATATTGAAGTGTTTTTATATATTCTTCTATTTATTTTCATATTTATTTATTTGGTGAAATAGCTCCCTTGTGTACTTTTTCAATTCTGTTGGTGCTTGTCACAAGACTTGTATAATCAAGAATGCATCTCGGGCTTTTACATGGATTGGATACGATGAATATTTCAGGGTTGAACTAGGTTGTTCGTGATAGTTTTCCTTTTATGTGTTTAATTGTTTGAAAACACTCATCCCTAGTTATATATTTGATCATGTAAAGAATTGAAACCTGAATAAAATTGTGAAATCCATGATTAGTATCCATTCATGAACATCAAATTTCCAATATGATTAATTTTCTATCTATCATTTCATATCATGAATGTTTAGTGGAACAATTCTAGCACCACCTCAAATCATGGTTGTTGAGGAAATGGTGAAAATAGAAAATGGGGAAATTATTTCATACAAACTATATAACCTCTCAACTAACAATACTTTTATGTTGAATTTAATAGTGATCCTTATGATACTCTTTTTAATATAATTTGATTCTATTCTAGGTATGTATTGGTTTCCCATGTATAAAGGCAATCTCAATCAACAATAGAAGGAATTAATTCATCATATCATGAATAACACATTGATTCTATAAATGTGTAAGGAGGATTATGGAACTACATTGGAATGATCATCTAAATAATATATATTAATTCCTTATAAAAATAAATATCTGGATTAAATGGTTAATACAAAGGGAATGATCTTCTTTGATTGAATTCCCATTGTATGGGAAAATGATTACGTGTTCCAAAGAGAAGTGCAAGTTATTCCTCCAATAAGATATGTTTATTTCTAAATCAAAATTGTGGTCAAATATTTTCCAATATATTTGAATCGATATAGAATGGAAACTATTGAACTTCAAGAGCTGAAGATGTAATAAAATAAAAATATGGATAACTAATTTATATTCACAAGGCATTCACCATTGGGTGCATCGGTCCTTTTTCAAGAAAAATTATTTTCCAATGTGACTCTACATTTATTTTCATGATCATAATAAGATCATGATAAATAAAAATTATACCCTACCATGGACTGATTACTTATTTTATTATCAATATGTTGACCTGTACTTCTCAAAGGTGAATATTTAGTTATGATATTATCATGTAATGGTGAATAAGGAGGATATCCTAAAGACTAATTATTTTATAATTTATGAGAACAATGAGTCCCTATTTATTCCAATCATAGTCACTAATTTATCATTTATCATTATTGAATTAATGAATAAATTCTCAATATATTACCTCAATAAATTTATTATTGTCTTTATCGATGATATTCTTATAAACTAAAAATGTAATGAGGGAGATGAGGTTTATTTAAATTATTTACTTCATAAAATTTGAAATAAAAATTCATATGAAAATTTAATAAAATATGAGTTATGGATGGTGTATGAGACATTCCGGGGATATGTAATCCACTCAAAAAGGATATTTTTTGGAATCTTTAAAGATAGAGGAAATTTAAGGATGACCTAAACCAATATCATTGATAGAGATCCATAGTTTCCATGTATTAACAGGGAACTATAGTCTATTTTCTAGTATGTTATCCTGATTTAAAATCCCACTCACCAAACTAAGTCATAAGGGAGTGATTCTTGTCTAGACTAATGAATGCAAGGAGATATTTAGAGAGAGATAGAAATGAAAAATCACTGCAAATTTTCTCACATTAACCACTAGTGGGAATGAATTTTTATGTAAAATATTGTTTCCAAAAAAGATTTTGGGTTGTCTACTAAAATAAAATGACTAAGTGATAGCATATTCTCCCCCAACCATTTATAATCAAGGAGAAATACTACCCAACACATGATCTGGAATTAGCTACAATGATCATTGCATTGAATATTGTGTGAAATTATCTATTTGGGGAAAATTGTGACATATATATAGATGATAAAAGACTCAAAAATAAATTTACACAAAATTATATCAATATTTTCCTATGAATTTGGTTATTCCTATTCAAGGATAATGGATTTTTAATCCATTTTTGTAAATGTATGGTCAATAATGTTGCAGCTACCATAATTAGAATAGATCTTATAACACTATCCAACGTGGGGATTGATAGGGATACAGTCTTCCTGGAAATAAAAATTAGGAACAATGGAATCAAAAATGGAACTCTATCCTAAATTTCTCATAATTACTACTTAACCATCCATTATAGAGAGGATCAAATAATCCCAAAAAGATAATAGGGATAAAAAAATAAGGCAGTATATATTATAGATTCTAACATTGCGAAAGATAGATTCACAAGGTCTTAAATCATGATATGTGTCTATAAAAATAAGAACTGAAGTGGGATCTTCTGGATTATGTTCATAACTCCTCATTATCTATTTATCTAGGAATCAATAATATGTATAGATATCATAAGAAAAACATTTATTGGGAATATATTAAGAGAGATATTGCAAAATTTGTATCACTATGATTGGTATGGAAAAAATTCGAGGATGAATGAAATTACTATATTGGTATGAGGAAAACATTTATTATACTAGTTTTCAAAGGGTAAAACATAACCATATAATTCATCATAGGACTCCCCAAAGACATATAATGGCAATAATACCATTTTTTGGGATTTGACCAACTTATAATGTCTGTGAATTACATTAATATAGAGGATATTAATTTCATGAGAAACTCACCATGATAAAAATAAAATAAGATATTATACTAAATGAAGAACCAATTTCTATATTATATGACAAATATTTGATGTTTAACATATAGTTGTAGAGAAGCTGTTAAAATGATTTTGATTTTGATTTGGGTTTCAGTTCCACTTTTCACCCATAGATAGATGTTCAATATTATATATCCATTAATACTCTATAGGAGATGTTTATAACATGTTCAATATATTTCCATGGAAGTCAGTATCATAACATGCCCATATTGGACTTTTTATATAACAATTGTTTCTTTTAAATAATTAAAATCGAATAAAATGATGCCCTATATGGAAAGAGGTATTAGACTCTAACATATTGGTATACATTTGTAGGTTTTAATCTAATGAGACCTAGTCTTGTCCAAGAGATGATATATAGGGTTCAAAGCATTTATTTCCATGCTAATATTTTTCAAATTCAATAAAAATGATATGTATTCAATCATCAATGAGAGCTAGATAATTTTTTGGGGATAAGGTTTTTATTCGTATAACACCAATGAATAAATTCATGTGGTTTAAGAATAAGGGAAAGATTTTTCCCAGATAAATTTACCCCTTTTACTTCCTTCATCTCATCCTTATTATCAAATATGAACTATCAATCCCATGTAACCTATCATAAGTAAATGATGTGTTCCATGTTCCCTCTTATGGAAGAATGTACTAGATTCCCTAGTTTTAAAAAATCCATTGGTGGTACCATTGATGAATAATATTTTATATTAGGATAATCCATTAAAGATATTAGACAATGGAGAAAACAATATAGGAAAAAGACAAATCACCATGTCAATGTACAATAACAGAACCACAAGTTTAAGGAGGTGACATGGGTAACTTAAGAGAATATAAAATAATATATACTTCACCTAGTTTAGTTTAAAACCTAAAATTTCAATTGTGAAATGTTTAGAGGTGGTATATAATAATCCAATATTTTATAAATGAAATCCCCTTTTGAATTAATAAATTCTTGATGAAGAAACATAAAACACATCAACTTCATTTTTTATTCTGGAATGTAATAAAATATAGAATATCATATATCAAATATCATTAAGTACTATAATCGCTAATAAAATTGTTATTATATATTGACCATTAGTATTATTATGTATTAAAAGTTCTGATATTGTCTAATTGACACAAAAGGAAGAAGTGATGGCCTCAACTGGTGAGATTTTACCATATGAATCCTATTTAATTGAGCTTATGAGGGAGATTAAAACACTGGTATTTTCCCATGACCTAGAATAATTTTAGATTCAATGAATAAAACATAATGGAAACAGTTTTCAAGGAATGTTCAAGCTCATTTAGATCAACTCCCTAATCACGTTCACCAAACCATCACAGTAAAGTTCCACCATCAGAGATTGTACCCATAGGGTGTACGATGATGTAATAATGGGTTATGTTTCTCGACCCTAGATGTATGACTTTTTATGCATTCATTGAAAAAAATGATTATATATATCTACTTTCATTATTTATTAATATATATAATTTAATATATTATGAGGTTGGAAAATTTAGTTTTTGAAATGAAAAAACCAAAATCATGTTTTTTTCAAATAAATATATAATTTTAATTGAAACATATTATTTGATAAATTAATGAATTTTGATATAAATTTTATTTTAATGAAATGATATTATTAAGTAATATTTATTTAAATATAATTATAATTTAATTTAATGAAGAATGATTTAATTTTTATAACATTCTAAAATTTGTTAGTTTTATAAAAAATAGTATTTTATTATAAATACATATTTTATTTGGATGTATAAATTAAAATATTTTGAAAATTATTTTGATAAAATTCATATTATTTTTGAAATCATCAAATAAAATTCTTCTAATGGTGAATTTTTTATAATTTACTAAGATAACTAAAATCTTGTGTAAAAATTAATTATGATAAAAATATTGGGCAAGTATTAGGACATCATAATAGCCCAAAAGTAATAAAATATATGATATTAAGGGAATAAATGACCATTTATATATTTAGCATTTAAAATAATTTTTTTATGTAATTTTATTAAATTTAAAAACATTCAATAAATCCTCAAAATCCGATATTATATTTTGAAGGATTGAAAATCAATTTGTAATGAAAATGAATCACTTCCTCCTCATCAATGATATTGTTTTAAGGATTTTGGTTTAAAGCCTAATAAAATTTTGAAAAATATTCTTCTTTGGTAGAAAAAATGTGGAAAACATGGTTAGGATTGTGGTTTTGATTATTTTATTACATTGAGCCCAAAACCTATGTTTTGAAATTAAAAAATAATTATCATCTCTTTTGAAAAAAACAATCACAACATCCCATTCCTCTTTACTCAAAAGAGACTTTTTTTGGAATTTATTCCCTATATCCCTCTCTATGTCCTTACAAATATGTTCCCATGCATTTAGAAGCCTGCACTCATGGTAAAATATTATATCATCTTCTTTATTCTTCAAGTACATTCATTGTACTAATCATTTTGATTTTAAATATCTATTATTGTAAGGTTTTTTCCACATCTGTTTACTGTACTTATGATTCCCATGTAATGAGAGGATTGATGAAACACTCATTAAACCCACTATGAACCATTATGTACAGAATAAATAGTACCAAAATTATCATAATAATTTCACTGACAGACATTTATATTTTCAAAACCTATAAACATTTTCACTCAAGGGTATTTACTTATATTTACTAATCCATCATTTATTGTGGAATCATATGTAACTAACCCACACATCTTTTTATGGGATTAAAATAAATTAAATAAATCTCTATATTTTGTTATTTATGTGGAAAAATTTGTATATAAGTGATTTGAATCTGATATGTGGGACTAGAATTATATATCCCTCCAATAAATTTGGTATTGTTTTTATTAATTGAGATTCAATGTATGGTCCCCATGAGGTTATCCAATGCACACTATAATATGATATATCAGTTTTTAACCTTTACATTTTCTTATTATATTATGTTTTAAATTGGATCAATATTCTTATGTCACATTGATGTGGTCGTATTATATCATTATTTGATGTTCATGTTTGTAGTTATCACCCTTTTATGTCATCTTGATATTCCTCCACACCCATATGAATTACTTTCATTTTGTTATTCTATTATTATTCCCTTACATAAATTAATATCTTACCCCTTTATTGTATACATCCATATGATATCCCATTAAATTATAGAATATCATTTGAATTATATGGAATTTTATGGGGTTTTAATTAATCTCTTTGTATCACTATTGGTAGTTATTTTGATATATATATATATACATATATAATTAACCAAATACACTATGCCTCTCCACACTTTGGGATTTTATTATGTGAATAATTAATTAATAAATAATAAACTAATTCTTATAAATGATTTGGGATTTCATCATTGGTCAATTACTAAATAATTAATGGATATGATGACCCAAAAATGGGGGTGGGTATTATATAATGAATTATTCAATATATTGGTGTCCCTTCCTTTGTTAATTTTGGGATTTTAGTATGTCTAATACTATTTTTCATATCTTGAGAGTGTTGTCTGATAATTGAAAAGATATTTTTCACGTCATACACCATACAATTTTCTGTTTCTCATTGTGACTACCATTCCATTACACAATGCACTTATTTTTTACATTTCACTTCATAGTTAAAGCTATTGAACAATACCAAAAACGATATAGTCGGTATTTAGGAAAAATATCTATTGTATGAAATTATATTTTATTGAAAATCAGTACTATGTTATCTAAAATTATGACACCTTCATTTCATCCTAAGGAATTTTTGGATCATTTTTTTTGACTTCTCATTAAAAATAGGTTGTTTTATGTTTTAACCTCATATTTATCTTTAAAGAATCCCTAAAATTTAGTAAACATAACTCTATTTATATAAACTAATCTTTAATAAACATTTTTTACATGAATTTTGAGATAAATTTCATTAAAATTCATTTTATAAATCTATAGGTCAAGCATCTTTGGGATATTGGATACATGATACATTAAATTCAAAAAAATAATAAACCATTATTTAAAAATACAAAATGTGATCCCAATTTTTAAAGTTACTTTATTACAACAAAGGTTACACTGGGGAAATACATAAATGAAAATAGTGATTTATAAAGGTTATTAATGGAATAATTAGAGTAAAGCATGATGGTGAAGTAATACATACAATTATCGAGACAAATAATGATAATGTAATGATAATTTTGAAAATAATGGGATAATGGAATAATTAATATAATATCAATATATCATAGAATAAGTAATGCATGAAAAAAATGTATTTTAATTAGTATGAATAAGACAAGGATCACTGCTATGAAATCAAAACATGTAGTCCAAATCTGACTAAACAAACACAACACATGAGGTCTATTAAGATGAAAACCATTCCAAATTCATGGGGAAATATAATTCCAAACTCACTTTTCATGTAATTATATGTGAATGTATATGAGTTTTATATATGGAAATCATATATAAATAATTATACAACGAAATAAACCCATAAAAAGAATGTGAGTTACACATTCTAGTCTCAAAAAATAATAAAATGCTGTATCATGGAGAATCAAAAGAACATGAAGTAATTATTTATTTTAGGATGTTAAAATTTTGATAATGAATCATAGTTTATAAATACTGATTTCAAATTATGAAAATTCCAAATAAATATTTTTGAGAATTGGGTACTAAATAGAACATCATAATAAGGGTTTTCAGAAATGGGTATTTAATATTTAATGAATGTAAGAGCATTGTGTTTTATATAAGAATAAAATAAATCCAGAATAGTTCTCCATTTAATAATTATTGTTTGTCAGATAACATAGAAAAAATAATTTTATGGGGAGATACATTATATGAAATAATAAATAGATAAGTTACTTTTGGTTGAGTATTATTAAATGTTGTAATTGTGATATAAACCTTAAAATATTGAATATCCCTATGAATGAAAATAATTTTAAGTTGTGTATATATGTGGGGAACAAATATATATAATATAAACAAAATACATATGGAAATAGAGAGATTAATTTAGGTTTAGAGAGACAAATCATAACCCGAAATAGAAGAGGGTTATTAAAATGTTCCCATAGTGCAATTTTAAATAAATAATTCAAAATAGTTTTCATGTATATATTATTTTATTTTTTTATTTTGTTATTATATTTCCTTTGTTTATTACATATTATTTAACTCTCATAATCCACTTGAGGTTGTTTCTTAAGCTTATTAAAAATAATTCAATATTTTTATTATAGTTAAAAGTTTTATCCAATAGTTCTGTAGTCTATTTATTCGTATGTTTTTAGGTTAATTTTATAATATAATCTCAATTATTTTAAAAAATTATGGGTTACAAAATATATACAAACATAAAATGGTATATTTTTATCCATATTTTGTATTTTTAAATTTATAGTGTCCATTATTCATTAATATCATTATTGTAACTCCATTTTTGAATTTATAGAATTATAATCATGTTATAAATCTTTTATTTCTTCATTTGATAAATTTTAAAATACATTCATGTAATTTGTAAAATTAAAATGAAACACATATTCCATGGAGGCTGTAAACAGACTATAATATGGGCGATGAATTCATTTTATAATTAGTTATAGGAAGAGAGTAGGATAATTGATATTACATTTATATAATGAAATTTTAGTAACCATTTGTTCCATATTAAATTATATCAATATGTATTGAATAAATTTATTATAGGTATAAAAATATTGAATCATGAAAGTAATCGGTTAAGACAATTACCTCTTCCTTGTTTATCCTCCTTTAGATCACACCTAGTGGCTTTATAGATTAGACTTCTTGTAGGGACAAAACCTCATGGTTTTGGGAAATATGTATAGGGGTATATATATATATAGCGGTAGATTTTGGGAGATATATGGGTCTTAAAACGTATTTAATATGGGGTGGGTAAGGGTGGTCTTTATAATTAAAGGATAAGGTATTTTTTGAATAAAATATTTCATATTAAAAAGTGACCCAAAATGTGATTCAATAGTATGAATATTGTAACTATATAGTATAGGGGTCCATAAAATATTCATCTAACTTCTATAAACCTCAACTATTCATTCATATACTCTATTGCAATATATGGTTAACATATGGTACTTAAATAGTATTTCCCTATTCTCAACTTTTATTTTATTTTTAATAAATAATAAAAAACCTCACATTAATCATATTTTGTTTTCATAAAAAAAATGACATCCATTTTATCCAAATAATGTTCCAAATATGATAAATTATAATTTTATAGAAATTACATATTTATGGAAAAAATCTATTTTTTATAACATAATCCATTTTCGGACCCTTTAAAATAGTATTTCATAATTCATAAAATTATATAATCATTTCTATAAAAATATATATGTTTTTTAAAAAACATTTTAGAGAATTTTATTTATATTTATCATAAAAATTTATTTTAATAATATATTTTATTTACTAAAAATATAATTTTCCTTTCTTTTTGTGAAAAATTTATTATAAATTATTTAACTCATTATTATATGTTCCATTGAATTTAATATATTAAGATAACCAAATATTAAGTTACTATTTCATCTGAATAATACTAAATTCCACCCTTATTTAATGTTCACCTCTTGATTCCAAATATGGAATCAAATTCACCGACACATTATAAAAAATTTTGTATTTGGGTAAAAATGGTTTTATTTCTAAAATAATCTACAAATTAATGTTACCTTTCCCTTAAATATATATCCCATTTTCACACTAGTATAATCAATCATATTTAGGTGTGCAATGGTGTTAATTTTTTGGGGTTTTTCAGCCGAAATTAATCGGGTGCTAATTTCCAATAACTTTTACTTCTCCCATAGAAGATTATAAATGAGCCTCAATTTTTGATATCCCACATGATCAGGGTCAATACAAAATCCCATAAATGATTACTCCCTCACAAGGACTAATAAATTGGATTTATCTGGGATAATACCACTAATTGATGTAATATATTTTATAAAATCCTCACTAAATTCATGGAATTGGATTTTTTAATATTATTATGTTTTTCATTTCTGATTTGGTTATCCTATGTTAGGGGTGTCTGTAAATACCAGTTTTTAGTTAAAAGTTTATAGGAATTGAATGTTGTAAACTTGAGTTGAGGATAGTTTGTGTGGGGTTTATAAAGCTTCCACCCACTAGCTGGTGGATCCTACTTTCCTTCCAGTGGGATTATAAAATATTTGAATATTTTTTACAACACCACTAGAAATATAGAGGTTCTAGTAGCACCCAAGTGGTTCTGACTTTCACATCTTCCAGCTGAGTTACCCTCATCGAACAATTATTCATGCCACCAACTAGATAGTGGATCCATGAAAAGGGTATATTAAATTCACCCTACATCATGAAATTCCATGTATTCAAAATCCTTGTACAATACCCAATTCTTACCTTTACGGACTATTTTAAATATTAAATCTCATAACTTGATTCTTGAGAACATTCGATTATATATCCTTTGATATTAATCATCAGAGAAATCTAATGATGCAAGAATAATAATTTTTTTCTAGATCTACAGTAAATACTAATTCGTCCTTAAGTGGTTTCCATGGATCATAGATAGATCTATGACTTCAAAAATTATTTGATGAAAAATTATTTTGTCTATTATAAATCAGTTATGGATCTAGAAAGATGATGACCATTGAGAGGATATTGATCTACCTTCATCTATAAGTATCAAATGAGTATGAGATTATGGATCTTCTTCACAGACTACTTATATATGAGTGATTGATGGGAAAGATATAATTTGTTTGCAATATATAAGTAACCATTCTGGATCAAATGTGTATACGATGACCATTTGGTATATTAATGGTGGATTCGTTGTGTCAAGGAAACCTCTTTAATGGGATATAGATCGCTAATGAATGGTGGACATTTTGGGTTAAGTTATCATAGATTAATCATCTTGATACCGATTTCTTCCTAAATCTCATCATGGATCACTATTCTGTTGATGTAATAATAGTGTAATGATGCTTTTTTACTAAACACGTGGTATTATTCTAGTATTAATGAGGATTATAGGATTAATTATTTAATAATCAATGGATTCAATGATTTGGCATCCTCTTCTTTTAGAAATCATGAAAATAATTCCATTTTTGGAATATTTGAGGTATTTTTTTAGAAATACACTTCATGGAATTAAATCTATTAATGTATCATTTCTAAATGACTTTGACAAACTGGATCCTAAAATAAGCATCCATTAAAAGAAAAAAAAAAATATATGCGTGTTCAATTTGATTGAGCCATTGAATGCTTGATAAATATTGGAGTAGTTATTTAAAAATAATTGTGAGGTCGGAACAAAGACGGGGAAAAGATGGCAAGAGGGGGGGTGAATTGCCTTTTAAAAAAAAGATAAACAAATTAAAATCAAAGTAAAGAATGCAGCGGAAATAAAAGAGGCAAGACACGCAATTGATAACGGAGTTCGGCCAAAAACCCGGCCTACGTCTCCGCTCCCAACTCAACCGTTGAGAGATTCCTACTGCTTGCTTTTCAATGGTTTAAGCAAGAAACCCACTAGGCTTTGAGGTAGCACTAGGACCTATTACAGCTTGCTTTTGGTGGTTTAGCAAGAACCCACTTGCTTTTAATGGTTTAGCAAGAACCCACTATCCTTCTTACAGGTGAAGGATAGCTCACCTATGTCTCAAGCTTTTTAAAGGAAAAGCTTGTGAACCTCTTCACACCTTAGTGGTGATGTGAAACCCAAAAGAAAGAGGGGATGAGAAAAGTTTGGGGTTTGTAGGCACAAACCCAATTTTAAGCTCAAAATAAATAATGCAATAAAAACCGTAATTGAGGAGAAGCCTTGGGCGCCAATTGGATAGATGGAGTTGATGTAGCGTGCTCTCCCAAGCTTCTTGAGGTGCTCCTTAGATTGGAAGTTGGTTGGAGCACTTGGGGTTCCTTTGAAGTGGCTCGCCGGAGGATTGCCGAATGATGGAAAAAGTGTCTGTTGGCTTCACAATAGTTCCGGTAGGTGTCCGGGGCTTCCTTGGCCTTTATTTATATGCATGGAACCCATTGGGGGCCTTCGGAGCCGTTGGAGAGGCTAAAAGAGCCGTTGGGAGCCAAGTGGGCCAGCCTGGTCAAACTGCAACGGCTAGTTTGACTGGCTCCACCGGCTGGCTGGTATAGTCCCACCGGCTGGCCGGTGTGTGCAAAAAGGCATAGGATTCGGGCTCAGCCTCCACCGGCTGGCCGGTGCTGAGGCCACTGGTTGGCCGGTGTGGAGACAGTAGCTCCCACTGTTCTGCTGGGTGCCACCGGCTGACCGGTGCTGCGGCCACCGGTTGGCCGGTGGTGAGGCAGTGGCTCTGCCTTCTGCCCAGGGTCCATCGGTCGACCGGTGGTGAAGCCACCGGTTGGCCGGTGGACTGAATTTCAGTCCAGTTTTGCTTCTTGCTTTCTTGGCCTAATTCCTTGGCCACCTGAATTGATTCCTATCATCCAAAAACACTTGAAAAAGGATTAGATAAATATGAGGGTGATTGTGATCATGAAAATAAAACCTTGAGGGGTTCGAGAGGTACAACAATCTCCCCCTATTTTGATGATCACAATCACCAAAACAATCAAAGTAAAATACTGAAATTGAAAGGAAATGCTAAGCATGATGAAAAGGATTCTCCCCCAATCAATCAAGAAATTTCTCCCCCTTTGTGATTATCAAAATAGCGTGGGGAAAAACTTGATTGAGGGAAGGGTTTGAAAAACTAGATATGAGAATTGAAAAATCTATTGAGATTTTTGAAATTGAAATGAAAATTTGAATAACAGTTTGAATTGAAAGTTTTGAATCAAAAACCAATTGAAATGAAAATTTTGAACCAAAAATTGAATTGAAAGTTTTGAATCAAAAATTGAATAACAGTTTGAATTGAAAGTTTGAAATGAAAATTGAACAGAAAATTTTGAAGTGAAAATTTGATACCAAGAGTTGAAATTGAATCGAAAATTTTGAAATTGAAATCAAAAGGGCTTAAACGATCCTAACTCCCCCTAAATAAAAACAATAAATCACCGGGGAGAGGGATTTTGAAAAGAGATGATTTTCGGCCCAGAGAGACTCGCTAGAAGGGATTTTTCAATCCATACTTGTCTCATGGAGGGTCTTCTCCTATAGAACTCATCGGAAAATAAAAAAGACTTGGGTTGGCCGTACCGGGCATTTTTGCAATCACACTCATAAATGAGGTGCCCGGTTTTCTTGCAATAATTACAAAATTTGTAATCGGAGCTCCCCCTTACAAAAACAGTGGGTGCATGGGAGGAGGAGGCTTGGTTGGTATAGCCAAGTCCATTGGTGGTTCTAGAAACCCTTTGAGAACCCAATAATTTGGTCAAATTTTGTTCACCTTGGGTGAACTTGGCTAAGGATTCTCTAAGGTCCTTGATGGTTGATTCCAAAGAATCAACATTTGGGAAATTTTGAATTTTTAGGGAGAGTTCCTCCTTCTCTTTGAGAAGTTGGTCTTTTTTGGAGGAAAGCTTTTTGAAATTCTTTTTTAAAGCAACAAATTTTGAAGAAAGTTCATGAAAACCATTTTCTAATTGATCTCTAACGTGTTGGAGTTCTTCATATGACAAATGATTGAAAGAATTTGAAGAACTAGAAGACGAGGAAGAAGAGTCAGAAGATGATACCTCATGATTTTCCATTAGTCATTTTTTACCTTGGTCGCTCGAGGAGAAGGAGGAGAATGAAGAGGTGGAGCTATCACTCCATGTTGCCTTTGAAGCCTTCTTCTTCTCCTTTTTCTTGGCCCTTTTCTTGTGGAGTGGGCAATTGGGTACGGATTTTTCATCAGGTTCTTGCTTTTGAGCGGGTTCTAGCTTTTGAGCGGGTTCTTGCTTTGGAGCCTCGCTAGTACCTTCATAGGTTAGTTCTAAAAATTTCCAAAGATCGTAATAAGTAGTGCAAGAAGAAATGCAATTAAAAACATTACGGTCAAGACCACAATGAAGAGCGTTCATGGCTTTGCCATCAAGCTCAAAATTTGCAATGTCGGCGGGGGTCCATTTAGACTCATCGGGAGAGGAGAGGGAAAATCCTTGCATAACAATTTTATAAATTGGATAACCAATACTTTTTAAAAAAGTTGACATGCGGGTTTTCCAAAAAGTATAATCGGCTCTATCAAAGAATGGAGCACGATCCAAAGAATGTCCTTCGAGTGTTTGAGAAGAAGAAGCGGTAGAAGCCATAAAAAAAATAGGATATTTAATTTGAAACCGGTAAGGGAATTATTCAAATACTCGCTCTGATACCAATTGTGAGGTCGGAACAAAGACGGGGAAAAGATGGCAAGAGGGGGGGTGAATTGCCTTTTAAAAAAAAGATAAACAAATTAAAATCAAAGTAAAGAATGCAGCGGAAATAAAAGAGGCAAGACACGCAATAGATAACGGAGTTCGGCCAAAAACCCGGCCTACGTCTCCGCTCCCAACTCAACCGTTGAGAGATTCCTACTGATTGCTTTTCAATGGTTTAAGCAAGAAACCCACTAGGCTTTGAGGTAGCACTAGGACCTATTACAGCTTGCTTTTGGTGGTTTAGCAAGAACCCACTTGCTTTTAATGGTTTAGCAAGAACCCACTATCCTTCTTACAGGTGAAGGATAGCTCACCTATGTCTCAAGCTTTTTAAAGGAAAAGCTTGTGAACCTCTTCACACCTTAGTGGTGATGTGAAACCCAAAAGAAAGAGGGGATGAGAAAAGTTTGGGGTTTGTAGGCACAAACCCAATTTTAAGCTCAAAATAAATAATGCAATAAAAACCGTAATTGAGGAGAAGCCTTGGGCGCCAATTGGATAGATGGAGTTGATGTAGCGTGCTCTCCCAAGCTTCTTGAGGTGCTCCTTGGATTGGAAGTTGGTTGGAGCACTTGGGGTTCCTTTGAAGTGGCTCGCCGGAGGATTACCGAATGATGGAAAAAGTGTCCGTTGGCTTCACAATAGTTCCGGTAGGTGTCCGGGGCTTCCTTGGCCTTTATTTATAGGCATGGAACCCATTGGGGGCCTTCGGAGCCGTTGGAGAGGCTAAAATAGCCGTTGGGAGCCAAGTGGGCCAGCCTGGTCAAACTGCAACGGCTAGTTTGACTGGCTCTACCGGCTGGCCGGTGTGTGCAAAAAGGCATAGGATTCGGGCTCAGCCTCCACCGGCTGGCCGGTGCTGAGGCCACCGGTTTGCCGGTGTGGAGACAGTAGCTCCCACTGTTCTGCTGGGTGCCACCGGCTGACCGGTGCTGCGGCCACTAGTTGGCCGGTGGTGAGGCAGTGGCTCTGCCTTCTGCCCAGGGTCCATCAGTCGACCGGTGGTGAAGCCACCGGTTGGCCGGTGGACTGAATTTCAGTCCAGTTTTGCTTCTTGCTTTCTTGGCCTAATTCCTTGGCCACCTGAATTGATTCCTATCATCCAAAAACACTTGAAAAAGGATTAGATAAATATGAGGGTGATTGTGATCATGAAAATAAAACCTTGAGGGGTTCGAGAGGTACAACAATAATAAGGTAAGAAATTAATCTCCATTTTAGGTATTTTTATACACTTTTATCCATGGTATTATTTGTGTGTTGACATAGCATGTTTTACTACTCTTGAATTTTATTTCATCTGTATGTATCTGTATTATGTGAGATCCATATAAAAAATTTTATTTGAAGAGATTTTTTGAGTATCTCATTATCCTTGTTTGATTTTGATCACATGTACATTTATGTTTCATCTAATTCTCATGATTCCATGTTATGTTCTTTATTTTTATGATCTACCTTATTATGTTTATTAAACATACTGTTGGAAGTATATTCTATCATCCATGGAGTAGGTGGACCATAATGGTGTTCTTATCCCATGGATGTGGAGTGTGAACAATATTTGGTGACAATGATGGTGGATCCTTACATACAGTAGGGGAATCAAGGCCTTGTTTCATACCCAATTATAGTGAAATTTTCAATTGATTTTTTGATGATACTGAGTGACACGTTCGTAGATGTCCGTATGACATATCCCAAAAATCGATTCCTTATGGATACGAAGAAAAATGTTGTCTAGCCTTGTGTCTAGTTATTGATCACTTCTAATATCTTTTGATTATCTTTATAGAATGGAACCAAATTATTTGTGGTTGGGGATTATGGAGTCAAGGATAACACTCAAATAATTTAAATATTAATTTTTTATTCATTATGGTTAAATTATTATTATCATAGAATAAACTTGTTATACCTACGAACACATATTAAAGATGAATTTTTGGTCTCTTGTTGGAATCCATTACTCATATCGGGTATATACTTTCTATTGCATTTGAATACTTCATGTATAGTGATATAAGTACGGTAAAGGGTCCCTTTGATGAAAGCTGAGTTTTAGAGTGTGATTCTAGTAACGGTATCAAGACGGACAATAGAGGGTTATATTGTTTTTTCTGATTTATCAACTTGAACCTTATGTACTCTAGTTTGGATTTCAACATATGCATCCAAGTTATTAATATATATGACATGTGTGATATTTCTTATTGCATTTTTTACTTTATATTCTACAATGATAATTGATGTTTTTGTTTATTCTATTTATTTTTATTGTGTATAGCTATGATTACTGAGGGTATAGTCTCCCCAAAAAAAACTTAGCCCCACCGAGACTTGTCAAAAACCTCTTGTATATGGGGAGTAATGATTGAGGTCTTCTTTTTATCCATCTTGAACCAATTGGTTTTGGTTGGGGTTTCACAAAATGGTATATAATCATGAGTTTCCTTTATTTTCTATTCACTAAAATGGGACATCATAGAAATAAGATAGGTTTTGTGGAACATAGACAGGGGAATTATCATGTCTGGGCACTTAATGTGTAACAAACTTAAATGTTACCAGTGATCAGATTTTTATTAATTTTTTATGGGTTTGAAAATTTTCATGCCTCATGATTAAGAATGTAGGGTCACACAGCATAAATATAACTAGTATACGATGAATTGTATTTATTTAATTTAATTTATTTAATTTGTTTATCTATTTAGGATATAACTTCATTACGTTTTGAGTTCTATCTCTATTTTATTTTAATGTGGTATATCTATTTTGGATTTAATTATTTTCACTAGAGCATGATATCATGTTATATATATATATATATATTACGAATAATTTTAAGGTTTAATAACCTTGGGTCGTACAAGGCGTGATATACCATAGTTTAAGGGTATCCTATAAGGATAATCATTGTGTGATCCCATGTACTATTTAGGATCTATAATAACAGCTTAATGTGGTAGAATATTCTTTTTGAAGAAAAAAAATATATATATCCATTGATATGATTGAGTGATCATGCTAGTGATGAAAAGTAAGTTCCACCACAGGTTGTGATAGTGGATGCACTTGTTGATGCTCTCAAAACTTCTCAAGTGGTTCAAGAAATAGATTCACACCCACCTAGAGTATTTTTGTATAATAACTTACCTTTGGGGATATGTATAGTTGACTATGGTTGACTACACCTATGAATTATAGCACCATCATCAACCTTTTTTAAGGAATTTCTTGGCCCATTATATTTTGAGGTCTAATTATACATCTTTGAGGGAATATTCTTCTTGGTCAAGACACGAACGGACTGATGGGTCAACATAGTAGAACTCATTATTCATGGACCATCTAGGTGAATGTAATGTGGCATGTGATAAGTAGGTAGACATGAGGGTAATTCTTATGAATTCTTCATATATCTACTATTTACGGATTTATTTCACAATATTCTAAATCTATATAATTCCTAGGAATTCATGGGGATTTAGAAGGGGACTATTAATTTTTCTTCATATATCCCTTGTTTCACTATGAAACTTCATTTTACTCCCTTATTGGTTGTAAATGAGGTATTAAAGGCCTGGAAGTTCAAGATCAATCTTTAAATCACATCAAATAGTAGGATAAGAGTATTGACATGATGATATACCAAGAGGATTTTTATAATTGAATAAATATTTAGAATATCCTAAAGGAGGATTGATTATTAGGACTTCTTCCACCTTGAGTACTCAGTCAGGTGGACCTCCTACAATTACGATGAGTGTCACTTACGGTGGTAGGAAAAAGTGGACCTTCGATGTTAATAGGATTAGAAGTATGACATTTTAGTATTGTGTGACTTATTTATCCCCCTTAGGATGAGTTTCATTGTGACTGAATTTTTGTAATGTCATTCATTATGACAAGTTCTTCATATAATCCCAAAAAATGTATCAGTAGTGTGGAAATTTGGGGAATCACTATGAGTTCTAATCGAGAGCTTTGTGGCCTAGGATACACAGGGGTAGAAGATATGTATAATTTATGACCTCATGATCTATAAATGGTTATCAGTATTAGGCTTAGAAAATGATGACTCATGTTAGTCAGTTACCTTAGGTATAAAGTCCTAGATTTGAGGTAAGCTGAATATATGAAGTTTATCATACTATAATTGATGTTAATGAGGGAACATCTACATTCAATGTATGATCTTGATCACTTATATGAAATCTACTTACTTTTTAATACCAATTATTCCTATTAATTTATATGATTAGAAGATGTTGGTAGACTTAACCTACCAGTCAACTTGTATTATTAGTTATATTCCCTTGATATGCCATTGGGAAAGGAAGTGGAATATTGTTATTGACACCCAAAGTGTCATATAATCATTGTTGGTTTTCATTATATGTAGAAATTCATGATTATAGGGATGATGATCTTTTATTTGATTCTTGGGAAGGAATAGATGACCTTATTATGTGATAACATTGATTAATATAAGATATAGGTTTCATTTACATCGCCCATTAGAGAGATCTCCATGATGGTCGGTTAGTGGTACATGGGAGCAGGTAGAAGTGGTTCAGATATGGGCTAGCTTTAGAAATTTATGGTCTATATTACATGTTTTGATCATTATTAGGATATGCAGTAGCCCTTTCCTATTTTCTACTATATTAGGTCTCTATCAGGATGTCTTCCTGAATAATTTCATAGGTCATCCCCATAATATAAGAGTTTAGATCGATAAAGAACCCATTCTTGGTGCGAATCACATTTTGATACCCCATATAATTTGCTGCCATCTAAGTTAATGGGGATCAATGTACAACATGATGATATATAATGTAATGGTTTTATTAGGCGATGAATGTCACTATGGGGTACACATAACTTGTTTTCCAAGAAGGTTGTTTGTATCCTTTAACTCAACATAGACTAACAGATGATATATTAGGTGACCATAAAGAATATGTACTATTTGTTGGATCCAATACTTTTCATTGTTGGAAATGTTATGTGGATTTTGTTTGTTTTCAAAATTAATATGGATGATCAGAGCGATTGCAAGGAAAGGGATCATACAGTTCAATCAGTATGCAATATTGAAGGTGATGTCATTTCCCTATATTTTTTAATTTTATGGGGTCCAAAATTTGGAAGATGTTTTCCAATTTGAAAAGAGGTCTTTCTTGGACGGCATATATAATTATTCCAATGATGTGAGTTTCAAAAATAAGGGAAATGTGGGTTTCGTTTCACAAAGTCTTAAATATTTCTAACGGAGTACTCCGAAATTACGATGGTCTTCAATATCGAATATAGAGATCTCTACGATTACAAGATTTGGGTATTTGCGATCTGTGATGGAAGGCTCTATGATTTAAATAGGTGTTGAAAAGGTTTTTGATGGATATCTCTTTGGTTACGATGATCTTTGCGAAAAGAGAATATTTAAGATTCTTTGCAAAGAGAGGAGCGTTGTAAAGAAATTTTTTATTATCTGAAAAATCAAAAAGGAGGCTGTGGAACTTCTCGAATATCCAAGAATATAAACATGAGTATTACCCTTTTCACAGGGATTGTAGTTTTGAAGGAAAATCCAGAAATTCTATCAGTTTTTTAAGAGCTTCAAGAACCGTTATTTCTATGAGAGATGGTGCGTCGTGAAGATACTATATTTCTAAAATGATTCCATGATTTGGATAAAGGGTATTTCATAGTGATGATATATTCAATGTTGACTCAATGGTTTTTTTGATGGAAGGTTTTTTCACAATGGCAATGTGTTCCGCGAAATAATGGGAGCATCGCGAAGGCGGTTTGCACCGCCAAGGTAGGGGTGATTTGTGAAGGAGTGTGGTTCACAAAGATGATTCACAAAGGGGATATTTGAATACCAGGTTTAAGTGGACAAGAATTTCAAATAGAATCAACTCAAGTGTAATGTGCAAGAATTTTCCCATGCTAAGACATAGAAAAAGTATTTAATGTCAAATCATTGAAGCGAACATCTATTCGATAAACTATGTTTGAATTATCTCATAGTAGTGATCTAGGGGGAGTCAACAGAAGTGATCTGAGGGACATAGTGAGCACTCCCTAAACATATATAAAGGTAGTCTTCCAGGAACATAGTTACTCTGGAAAATTTTTTTGTAATCAACAACTATGGAGATTAGTGGACCTTGGTATGACTAACACACTATTAGTGTATGCTTCATTAATGTATCCCTTTTTGGTAAACCATGTAAAATTTTAGTGTCATATCATTGTTTATGATTTTCTAACTGGTTTAAAATGATCATTCCAACTAGGGAAATAGATCCATCATTTTAAAATTAAATTTTGACCCCCTAATTTACCCCTCTTCTATCACGGTGTTCCGCAGTCCTTCAAGTGGTATCAGAGAATAAAGGTTGTCGGTGTTAAATCCGTCCTTTTCTATCTTGGATAATTTAGTCAATGTTAGTGGATTACCCTTATCCTATAGATGTTACATTATGACTTAGATGAAGAGGATGAGATATCATCATAGAGCTCTTGGAATGGATATCCTTTTTTCTACTACATTGGGAATACAAGTCACTAATCCAGTAGTTCTACCCATGACTAATACAGATCAGAATTTTTTTGATGTAGATTATAAAGCATAGAATTCTCTAACTAAAACATTTTTTGATCTGATCTATCTATCGATAATAATATTCACATCATCCAAGTCATTATGGTAGAATCATTAAAATGATTATGATATAGACAAAAATTTGATGAATTAAAAAACTCCATGTCATGTATTATTGGTTTGAATACAGGAAAATGGATCCTTATGAGAACACATATTTCTTATTCAATCATGTTACTAATGTGGTAGGATCAATTTGAGGTCTTGGAGATGAAATACAAGATGATGATATTGTAATGAAAATCATGATAATAATTCCACTTATTTACAATGAATAGGATTCAGTCAATGTGGAAAGGGATCATTCTAAATGTTCTTTGGATGATCTGTAGAGAAGACTAGTGGCATAAAAGCTGAGAGTCAAACTATAAGATGATACGACTTGTGTAAGTATGTAAATGGTATTCAAAGACACATAAAAATATAATATATTAGGATATAGTTTTGGTGAATATTATGGGGAAAAAATTATATCTCTCTTTTCCAATATGTTCAAAAATGGAAATGGAAATTTAAAAGGTAAGTTACATCTGGTTTGTATTCATTTTGGCAGAGTCGAGCATGTTTTCTCTTAGTAACCATGAATGATTGATGATGAAGAGAGTAAAGACAATAACAATGAGAAGCCTCAAAAAAGGGTTTTCAAAATGGGCGACTTCAAATCTGGCAATAAAGAAGAGAAGAAGAGTTTATTCTATGAAGAGAAAGATAAGGATAATGAATTATGTGAAGAAGAAGAACCATAATTTAAAACTGGAAACCCTGCCTCCATGATGGATAACATTGAACACTCGAAACCATCATAAGATAAAGTTGGAGACAATAAATTGAAAACTAATGTCGTTCCCATTTTGTAACATAAGGATACTTTTTAAATGCTTGAGAATAAATGTTATTTATAAAATAAGTGGAAATAAATTGCAGAAGAATCATTAGAATATTTTGATAAACTAGATTTTGAAATTGAATGACTAGAAGAACTAGTGAATGTTCAGTATTCAAAATTCGAAAGTACAGACGATGGACTAGAACTAAAGCTCAAAATAGAATAATTGGTTAAGCACATCAATGAACATACCTCAATACTTGAAGAGAATACCAAAACCACTGAGGGACTGGAAAAAGATTTTGTTGCTCAAAGGAGTCAATTCTAAAGTGAATATTATTTAATAGAAATAAAGAAGAAAATAAAATTTGGAATGTTCTTGGTTGTTGAGCCATTAAATAGAGTGAAATGTAGTTTTTATTGAGTTGAAATGTTTTTTAGTGATCAAAGACCCACGTGTAAGGAAAATAGTGGAATTGGATGTGATGATGAAACATAAAATGCTATAAATATAGTGGATAAGAATAAAGACAAGAAGAAAGTTGATCATGTTGAAAAGTCTCCAAAAGTGCTAAAAAAGAAACCCTTAAATCAAAATTAAATGTGGAATGAAGATTATCCTTAGGCTTCCAAAAATAGAATAAAATCAAACTATATTATTTAGGAAATTGTTTTGAGGATAAATAGAAGTCATAAGAAATTTCCTCTCACAAAGTGTCAATTTTGGGGAAATATGGCCCAAAACGTGTATTATTGCTAAGATTAAAGGAGCTATTTGAATAGGGAAGATCTGGGAAAGTAACGAAGTTGAATGATTTCATATCCAACATCTTATAGAATAAATTGTCTTTATTGATACTGTTTTCACTATTCCAACATTATCAACATATCTTTGTATTGTAAGATGAGGTATGATAGAATAAATTCATACAATTCTCACAGACATGTCTATAATCACCAACCAGACAGTACTTCTATCTCAAATAGTATTTCTCATTTGGAAGAAGAGTATGAATTTGAAGAACCTATGTACATGAAAGAGAAAATTTAAATCCATTAGTGTACTACACTCAATCCAATATCTCATTGGAAGAAAATAATTAAATTATGAAATCCAACCTTTCATATGTAGCCCTCAAATCAAAAAAAACAAAAACACATTAATTCTTGATAGCTGATGTTATCACCAACAGATGTGTAATGCTAAAATATTAAAAAAAATGTATCAAAATGTTTTATAGGACACTATGGTGAGGTAAGGATGGTTCTTTGTAGATAAAAAAAATTGGAAACACTAAACATGATAATATAAAGATTAAGAAGACTGAAGTTGTATATTTGTATGGTTTGTATCAAAATTTCCGTAGTGTGAGTCAAATTTATGACTCGGGACATATAGTGTCTTTCAATAAAAAAGATTGTACTATAAGAGGAAATATAAATAATTTTATTATTAAAGGATGCATAACAAATGACAACATGTATCGGGTCTACAGTAACGAAAACATTTTATACATGACTGTTGAAGAAGAAAACAACATTTGACATCAGAGATCGGGGAACATCAATCAGAAAGACATGGAAAAGACATCCAATATAAAGATTTTCTTGGATGTCCCCAACATGAAATGTGTATGTGAAATGACTTGGGATTCATAAATATCAGGAATATGTTCTATAGTTCATATTTTCCAAGGAAGAAAAGAGTATCTAATATCCTTTATCTCATTCATACAGACATATGTGGCATGATATATATTGTCAGAATGCATGGAGAAAAGTAATTTTTCTTATTCATATATTATTATAGAAGAATATCATGTGATTTTTTTATATATAGGAAATGAAAAGTGCTCAATTTTATGAAAACTTATCATCAAATCACTGTGAATGATACTGAAAAAAACATCAATTTTCTATGATCTAATAATTTAGGGGAATACATATCCATTGAGTTTGAAAATTACCTATTGAAACATGAAATATAACATGAGGTAGCTACTATGAGATCTCTGTAGATAAATGGAGTTTTTGAGTGTCATAATCAACAAGTGAACAACATGGCTAGAACTATGCCGATTGAGAGTTATTTGTCTCTAAATTACTAGAAATAAGTTGTTCAAGTTGTAGTGTACATTCAAAATTTAATAGGTATATAAATGGGAGTGATTAAGACACCATATGAATTGTTTCATGGAAATAATCCCTCGTTGAAATATTTTCATGTTTTCAGAACTAAATTTTGCATCGGGAATAATGATTGAAATCAAGGGATTTATGGTGACAAAGAAGTTAGAGGAATATTACTTGGATAATCAATGAATAAAAAATCATACAACTGCTTAAATAAGAGAATGAGAAGGATTGTGTAAAGTAGTGACATTAATATCATAGAATAGAAATCACCAAATGTTTCAAATAATTATTATTAAAATTTGATAGAAGATGAGGAAGAATTTGTACATGGAACAGATGAAAATATCGATGTAACGGAACATGTAAAAAACTATCAGGGGTCACAACATGATGTTGATTTTGAAGAAAAATCAGAAAAAGAAACTATTATTGAATAAAATACTACTAAACCTCATAGAAGTAGTCGAAGAGAATAAATTGGTTAGTATAACATCATAGGGGATTGGATAGAACCCTTATAGACAAAGAGAATGATAAATACTAAAAAATATGTTTTCATATTATTTGTGGACCCGTCTTCTTTTAAAGATGTTTCAAAGGATGAATCATGGTTTATAGCCATGAATGAAGAGTTGGAACATATTGACATGAATGAAACATTGGATCTAGTTAAGAGACCTGAAACTCAAAATTTCATTGGTAAATAGTGGATTTTCAAGAATAAATTTGATGAACATGGAAAAGTGATCAGAAACAAGGCGTGACTGGTGTGTTAAGAATATACACAGAATGAAGGTATTGATGTAGAAGAACCATTACCGCTGGTGGCTATACTAGAGTCAATCAAGAAATTTCCTACCATGGAAATCCCTATAGGATATAATTATTATCAAATGGATTTTAAAAAAAGATTTTCTAAATGGTGTTCTTGATGAATAAATTTACATTAATGAATATTTGCGTTTTATACTTGTAAATGATGAAATGAAGGTCTTTAGATTAAAGAAATCACTCTATCTGCTGAATCAAGAACAACGGGTCGGGTACACTCTACTGTATTCATACCTAAAAAATATTGAATTCAAAAGAGGAAGAGTGGATAACAATCACTATGTGAAGAATTCTCAAAAGGATCAGTTATTTCTATTGGTGTGCGTTGATGATATTGTTTATGGCGGAAGAAGGAAGGTACTAGTGTATACATTTTTCAATCATATGAAATCATATTTTTAAATGAAGATGATTTGTGAACTGAAAATCTATTTAGGGATATATGTGATTCAAAATAAGTATTACACATTCATTTTTTAGTAAAATAATTCAAGAGAGATATTGAAGAATATTAATATGCATGATTCCAACCTAATGTCGAATCCGATTGTGGTTGCTTGAAAACATGAAAATCATAAAGATGAGACTTATATGGATCCCACAATGTACAGAAGAATCATTGGAAGATTATTTTACTTAATAGTGGATCTTCCATATATTATCATTGCAACATGCTTAGTGGCCCACTATCATTGTAATCAGAAAGAAGAACATATGGAGGTAGTGAAAAGAATCATGAGCTATATTCCAGGTACACTCAATTATGAACTATATTTTTCTACAGGATGTGATGGTGAAATATCATCATTTTATGATGCTAACTAGGTTGGAGATGTAGTGGATAGAAATTCCTATAGTGGTATATCATTATTTTTCGGGAAGAAATTTGTGGTCGGGCTGGGCAATAGACAGGGAATTACTTAAATTAGTACTGTTGAAGCTGAATATATCACAATAAAAAAATCATGTACTTGAAAAAAATGGATGAAGAAACAACTGACTCAAATTGGTGATGAGATGAAACAACCAGTGTAGGTTTACTATGATAAAAATAGAACAAACGATATTTTAAAGAATCATGTTATGTATTCTAGTATGAAACATATTTAAATAATATATCAGTTCATCATGTAAAAATTTTAATAGGGAATGATTAAAATGAATCATGTGGGAACAGATGAGCATGTGGATGATATTCTTACCCAGCCACAAGTTGCTGGTGTGTTTGAGAAACATCAATTGAACCTCAGTGTTCAACCATATTCAACATCCAAATGGGGTCACTAAATTCCCCTCTCCCCAATTTTATTTACAGTTTAATATATTTTTGGAAGTTATGCATGTTTATGGGGGAGATATGATTCTAGGGGAGTATGTTTTCACTGATGTATGATGTTTAAGTGCCAGTCTTTGGGATTATTTCCAATGGGGGATAAATGGATAAATTCCATGTAGAGAATAGAGTGTGGTGTTTCTGGTTGAATGATTATGGATAAAATATAATTTAAAAAAATTACAATGGGGGAGAATATTGGGTTACAAAAACAGAAATTCAGGTAATGTGGTGGAGAAAACCATGCAGTGTTATGAGGAAATAGTCATAGCATTCATTAAAACACACAAGAAAACAATTAATGTCTTCTCTATGCATTTCAAAACCATGTTTTGATCATGTAGACATGATTTTTGGTTGAGTTTATTCTTACGTAGTCGGTTTTGATACTGGCTAGTGCTTTGATTCAATTTATTTGATGGTTTCTAAAAAAACCAAAATTGGTAGATTGTTGGAACAAAGGTTTTTCTTTTCTATAATTGGAGTATATCTCGTGTTTTTTATATATCTTAATATAGATGATTATAGATATTGTAAGGAAAGGGTTCATACCCTTGAAGATGTAAGTAGTATTGTAGGTGACGTCATTTCCCAGTGTTTTCCAAATTAACGGTGTCCAAAATTTGGAGGATGTATTTCAATATGAAAAGTGAATTTTTTTTATGGCCATATTCAAATATGTAAAAGGCACGAGTTTGGAATATATGGCCTATGGGAGTTTCATTTCACAAAGACTTAATGATTTTTTAAGGTGTGATTCATGATTATGATGGGATTCACGATCAAAGATATAGTTCTACATGATTACGACATTTGGAGCTTCTCCATGGGTGATGGAAGGCACATATATTTATACGGGTGCTGAAAAGGGTTTTGAAGGATGTCTATGCAGTTACGGTGATCTTTGTTAATGGAGAATTTCCATAGTTCTTTTTAAAGAGAGGAGTACCGTGAAAATATTTAGGATGATACTGAAAATCTGAAAAGAGAATGTGGAGATTTATTAATGGACATACCTATAAATATGAGTCTACCGATCTTCACATGGATCACAGTTTTAAAGGAAAATCAAGAAACAATTTGAGTTTGTGAAGCACATTGAGAACCGGGATTTCAATGCGAACGTTTTCATCTTTAAGAGATTATAAGTACTATCTAGTTCCAATTTTTTGATAAAGAATTATTCATAATGATGATATATTACACATTGAATCAGTGAGTTTTGTGAAATAAGGTTATTTCACAAATGAATTTTGTTCCCCGAAGGTAAGGAAGATTCATGAAGGATGATTTCTCCACAACAGTGGGGTGTTTTTCAATGGAGTGTGGTTCAAAAAGGTTCTTCACGAAGGGATGGTTTGAACAACAAGTTTATGTGGACATGTATTTCAATGAACATCAACGCAGGTATTAGTTGGAAGAAGTGTCATGCAGTGTCTCATGATAAGATAAGGACAAATACAATAATGATAAATCATTTATTCAACCTTCACGTCGATAAATTGAGGTATACTTCCCTCATATCATTGATCTAGGGGTAGTAAATGGAAGTGATCTGAGGGATGAAGTGAGAAATCCTAATCATTTGTAAAGGGGGTGTTCCTGGAATAGAGTGACTATGGCCGAATGTTTATACTTCCAAACTAGTAATGAATAGTGGAATTTGGTATGACCGACTCATTATCAGTGTATGCTCCTTTGATGTAGACCATTGAGGTAAACCACATAAAATTTTAATGTCACATCTTTGTGGGTTGCATCAACTATGACACCCTAAGTGGAAATTTCTTACCTAACACTTGGACCTACAATCCATGGTCCATGATTTGATGTATTGGTGAAACTATCTCTATGTTAAGAGTTATATTGTCTACATTAACCCCAAAATAATCTAATATATATTATCATAGAGAAATTTGAATTTTGAGGTAGAGGCATTGAGTGTATTAAATAAAAATGTTAGATTTTGAGATATCTGGTGTACTAGGTAAATGTAACAACATTGATGATTTTTATATCCACAAGTCATAGGTTGATCAGGAGCTTGGTGAACAGCCTTCAAAGGAATATTTAAACTAGATGATCTAATTATCTGAATGGATAAGGGATATTTTTTAGGATGAAGGATCTATGAAATTTTATAATTAGTGATTTTTTTGGATAGAGTGAAATAAAATTAAAAATCTAATACATTATGTGATGTGATGATAGAATAGTTTGAAGGTGGAGACTTGATACTTGGGTGGCTATCAGATGATTATTATGGTATCCTAACACATAAGAGAGTTGTTTTCAATATTTTATTCAGGGAATAGTTGATTATATACTTCCATTCCTCGAAGTGGTTGTTTCTTCCTAGAGTGAAAAAGATATACCATGTCATTAGTCATCAGTTCTAGTGGCCTGGGATGAAAAGTGACATTTTGGGAATTTTTCCTCAGTGTATTTTATGATAGAGAATAGCGTTCAATCCCCAGTTTCTTAGTTGTTTACACCCACCACATCCTATTCCCTTGTTGAAGTGGGAGGATCTCATGATGTACTTTTCAGTAGGGTTGTCCTGGACCACAATGATTCCAGATGATTTTAGGGTTATTGTAGATTGGGTAATTAGTTGTTCCCAATTATTACTGATATATGAGACCCACTCGATAGATGAGATGGGAAATATGTATGTCCCTTAGATTTTACTATGGTGTATAGTTACCTTTAATATTACTGGGACATATTCATTATGTCCAAATTTTGGTAGGGTTTGTATAAGGGCCAATAAACTTGGAAAATATTTAACATAACATACCATCCCCATACAAATGGATGGTTAGAGTGAAGGATTCATGTGCTAGAGGATATTCTCCAAGACCAAATTTTGGATTTTAGATGATATTAGTAGGATCGCCTAGTACTATTTGAGTACACCTATAACTATCGCTAACATTATTTGATTTAGATGAAACCTTATGAGCCTCTTTATGGTGGGATATTTCATTCAACAAGTTGATGTCTCGAGGCTGACGAGACTACAGTTATGGGGACCAAAATGGTATGAGTAACCTCTGGGAGAGTGCAGCTGATTATTTATAGGTCGATCAAAGATTAGATAAGAAAAAAAATCGTATTCCAACCATAGTAGGAGACCATTGTATTTCTCTATAGGCAACTGGGTTTTCCGTGGAGTGAATCCTCAATTGGGTCATTGATTTTGATAAATCATGAAACTTTAGTGAAATATTTTGTTATAACCTTCATGATCATTGAGAATACTAAAATGTTGTTTCACCATCTAGATCATTCCTCTCACTAACATTGTTTGCATTATTTATTTCATGTGTCTTAGCTTCTGAGGTACATGCCTGTTCCTGTGAATATGATCAACTATGAGGAAATATTGTGGGATGATGATGGATTTTATTTGGAGACACATTTTATTAATTATATATGGTAAATATAGTCCATTAATGTAATATAGTACCACTTTTCTATATTATATGATATCATCGATTGATCCAGGATGAGACTTGAGAATCAAAGGAAAATTTTGATGCTTAATGACATGAGTGGTTTAAGAAAACCCATTGGGGTGTACTTGTTAAAGATAGGATGTCATTATATGGGGAGAAGTATAAAATCCATTTGTAATTTAGGACATGTGATGTTTGATTATTAATAAATTATCAATTAACCTTTTTTTACTCTAATATTATGAGTATTTTTAGAGGTTTTTTAGTAAAAGTGTATATGAACCAGAGGTTGGAAAATTCAATTGAGGATGGATTGTGAGGTGGTTGGAATGCTTACATATTCATGATAGTGGAAAGGACTAGCTAACCGAAGGGGTTTTTGTAGATCCATAGATTTCTATAGACACCACTAGCTATTCAATGGTTCTGGAAGTACCTATGTGGTTATACCATTCAAACTAGTCAGCTGCGGGTTCCACATGTCGGTCAGTGGATCCTGAACATTGGTGCCTAAAATGAACCATATGAAATTTAATTTCACATGTTTTGAATCCTTTTTTAATATCCTAATTTGACACTAACCACCTATTTATAATATGATACCTCTTCCCTTGATTCTTGAGATCCCCAATTCATCTCCCCTTGAATTTTCAATGGTGGATCAATCCGATAATTCTAAACTGGTATGTTTCCACTTGATATTCAACAAATTCATGTCCATCAAAGGGAGGTATTCATGGATCAATGACGGATCTATGATTTATATGCGGATCTAATAACAACATATTCCCTCCGTTAAGGATCCGTGATGATATCTGGATTAGATTATGTCCATTGATGAATCTTGGTCTACATTTGACTACGATCATCTTATAGGTATGTGATTTAAGAGCTTCTTCCTAGACATCCTGATTATGGTATATTGATGATAAAAACATAATCTATTTGAAATATATAAGTGATTCACCTTGATATATTTTGAGTTCGATGATCCTGTTGTAGATTGATGGTGTATTCGACATGACAATGAAATCCCTTACTAGAGCTAGATCTCTCATGAACAATGTATGTATCTAGGTAAGTTACCATAGATTGATCACATTTAGAACCTATTCTTAATTAATTTCATCTAAGATATCTTTTCTGATGATGGAATGAAGGTGGAATGATATATATTGAATAAACCCAATGTAATATTCTATATTTTATTAGGATTTTACAATTTTTTCTAGAATCAACAATGGATATAGTGAGTTGACATCCTCTTTAATGATATATCATAGAAATAGTTTTTTTGTTGGTCTTTCTAAGTTACGTGTTTCTAAAACTATACTTATGGTCCTGGAATCTCCTCATGTCTCTTTTTTGAATCACTTCTTTCATGAACTGGAACCATATATAGGCATCCTTGACTTACAAGATAGTATATGTCAGTGCATGATATGATTATAGTTTTTATCCGATGATTAATATTAGAGTAATTTTTCAACATGATTATGGTTGGATGTTCTTGTCATGTCCCGCCTAAACCAATATGATAGGAGGGATAGTAGATTGGCAGACCGTTCTTTCTTCTAGTTGAAGGAGAGATATTGACCCCTGATACCTGCCTTTAATTGGTCATGGAGTGGCGACTAGCACCAAGGGTATAGAATCACCCTCAAAAAGTAAGACATTACCCTTTTTTTATAAGATTGAGATATAATATAGTAAATCCCAACAAAACCAAAACTGAAGGTAAAAGTAAAGGAAAAAGAAAACCATTCTCATATGCATGTAAAAAAGTAGATTCTACAAAATTCCAAGAAAACCCCAAAGGAATGTACCCGAAAAAGAAAAAAAATAGAAACAAAAATTGTCCCAACGTCCGAGAATGTATGGCCCCACACGATCCATGATGTCATCTAAGAAACCTAAAAGCAATTTATATATGTAGGGTGAGTATACAGGTATACACGGTAGGGAAAACTAAGGGCTCTTGTGCACAAGTGGGGAGGCACTCTAATGTCCCATGAGAAAAAGAGATAACCAGAGCACCTAACAAGGAAACTATCCACCCCAAACCATACCAAGGAACACTCCCCAAATAATGCAAGTCAAGTAATGTAATTGTAATAGCACATCGATATTTGGTTACCCCATGCCACTTTCCCACTGGTTATTGAGGACATCCTACGCATCAAACCTCTCCCACCATCTTCACAGCAGTCCCACTGCTATTTCCCCACCCACACACACCAGTGATACCACAATCACACATCCCACCCGCAAATACCTCGGCTATCACTACCACACATCCTGCACACACCTAGGTCTGAACAACTACTACCACGCCTGAAGACACCAAGGCCTAATCTCGAAGATATAAGGGAAAAAACCTACCCACACACACCTTGACCAACCACCACCACGTACCATGCCCGAAGAATCTAGGGCTATAATGGACCTTAGGCCGTCATAGACTGCCTGAAAAATCTTGGGCTTCATAGGAAAGGGTGCAGAAAAGGATCTAATAACTAGGCACTCATAGGAGTATTGAAAAAATGTAATCCCCCATGAAACGTGGGTATTCGGCATGGAGTTCATAACATGGGTGGGGTGCGAATAAGAAACATAAAAACTACAATTATATATATAGGTAACAAGAACTCATCCCAGCATAGGGTTTCTAAAACTAGCCCATACACAATAACCCTTGTTACTATTCACTCATAAGAAGCATAAGAGCCACAACCCTGTCACAACTCATTCCCAGAAATCAATTCCCCATTGAAACCATTCATGTTTTCATATTAAAGTAATACCATTTAAGTATGTTCTTCACTACTGGGAAACTAACAGGAATGGCCACAAGCCAAGGGAAAAAAACAGCCAAACAACAAATTAAGCATTGACACACAGTTCCCTTGTAATGTTATAACTGTTATTTTAGGAAAACTATACTAATGGAAAATTTTGTTCCCATGATCCCCCAAAGTCCAAAACACATGCTCGTATCATATCTTCTAGTGTCTGGATGGTTCGCTCTGTCTGCCCATCTGTTTGGGGGTGGAAAGCAGTGCTAAGACATAGTTGGGTGCCAAAAGCATGCTGCAATCCCCTCCAGACTCATGAGGTAAACCTTGCATCCCTATTTGAGACTATGGAACTCAAAAATCCATGAAACAACACCACCTCTTCCACGTATCACCATGATAAGTCATCCACAGCACTTGACTCCTTGATCTCCAGAAGTGAGCTGATTTCATCAGCTCGTCTACCACTATCCAGATAGAATCACAGCCTCCTTGAACCCTGGGTAGTCCTGTGACGAAATCCAATGATATGCCATCCCACTTCCACTCGAGGACATCTATAGGCTACAACAATCTTCTTGGGACATGGTGTTCTGTCATCATTTGATGACACACCAAGCACTGTTCCACGAACTCCACCATTTCTCGTTGGTCCACCAAAACTGTTCCCTCATGCCTCGGTAAATCTTGGAAACAACAGGGTGTACCACTACAATTGAGTTCTAGAACTCATGAAGAACCCCCTCACGTATCATATCTGGGACAAACAACTTTCCTCGAAAAATCATCTGATTTTGACCATCCTATGACCACCCGTACGAAGCATTTCCTTGGTTAACCTAATCACGCATCAATTCACTATCTATTTCTCCCCACTGAGTCCCCTCCACCTGCCACAATAGATAGGATTGCACTGTCATCGGAAATAGACAACCTCTACCACCATCTTCCCTTATATCCGGGTGTGAGGAATCCAACTCCACCATTGCCTTCTAAGCATCCACAGATTCTTGAACAGCTTCCCTCTATGACATCCTACTCAAGGAATCAGCCACAATGTTTCCCTTACCTTTAGTTTAAGAGATCTCGAAGTTGTAGTCCTAGAGAAACTCCACCCACCTTTTTTGTCACAAGTTCAGGTCCCGCTGGGTAAGGATACGCCTCTAACTTTTGTGATCTGTGAATACCACAAAGTGCTCCCCGATGAGGTAATGCTTCTACAACCTCAATGTGAACACTACTACTACATGATCTAGGTAATGGGTGGCATAGTTATGCTAATGAGAAATTAACTGCCTAGATCCATAAGATATCACTCCCCCTTGTTGCATCAACACACACCCTAGGCCAAGTCCATAAGCATCACAAAACACCTCAAACAACAGCCCTTCCTCTGGTAACCTCAGCACTGTGGCACTAACGAACTTCCCTTTTAGATAATTGAAGGCTTTCTAGCATATCTCTCTCCATAAGAAGGTATGGTATTTTCTGGTCAATGCTGTCAAGGGAGATGCAACTCGGGAGAAGTCGGGTACAACCCTCCGATAATAGCCTGTCAGACCTAGAAAACTGCGATCCTTTGTCACATTCATGGGTGCTTCCCAGGAAACAACTGCTTCCACCTTTAATGGATCAAATTCTACCCCTTGTTGAGACACCAAGTGTCCAAGTAAATTCACTTCTCGTGTCATGAACTTACACATGGACAACTTCCCATAGAGCTTGTGATGTAGAAGAATTCCCAAGACCATCCTAAGGTGCTTAGCATGTTCTTTCTCTGATCTGAAGTAGATCAAAATATATTCAATGAACACAATGAAGAACTGGTCCAAAAACTCATGGAAAATAGATTTCATGAGGCCCATGAACACAGTAGCTACATTCGTAACACCGAGCGACATGACTACGAACTCAAAGTTCCCATACCTGTACCTCAAAGCGTTCTTTAGAATATCACTATTTTTCACCCTTAACATGTGATACCCAGACCATAGATCGATCATAGGGAACCAACCTACTCCCCATAGATGGTCAAAGAGATTTTCTATCCTTAGGAGAGGGAAACAGTTCTTGATTGTAACTTGATTCAGTCTTCGGTAGTCTATTCACAGCCTGAGACCACCATCCGCGATATTTGCGAACATGACCAGAGCACCCCAAGGAGACATGCTGGGTTGGAAAAAACCCTTCTTCATTAGATCTTCAAACTAGATCCGCAACTCCCGCAGCTCAGAAAGTGCCATCTGAAAAGGATCCATGGAAATCTGATGGGCACCGCGTTTTAAGCCTAACCCAAACTCAATGTCACGTCGAGGGGGTAGATTCACAACCTTGTCGGAAAAAACTTCTAGGATATCTCTATAAACTCTCAGAACATCCATAATCTATGAATCCACTGATTCTACTGAATGATCGGACAACATTGAAAGAAGAGGCTCCACACGCCGTCTCCCCACATGACAACTCCGCTCGCCAAACAAAGCCACACGCTGGCTATCCCCATTAGAGAACATGACTCTTCTCTGGTAGCAGTCGATAACAGTGTGCATAGAAAACAGCCATTAGATACCTAGGATAACATCATATGGCTGCATTTGTAGCAGAAGAAGGTCCCCACTTGAATGATGTGGCCCCAACATCAATCTACATCCTCAAAAAACATCAAACAGACTGGTATGAACCTCAATTGGCGTACTCAACACAAGGGGCATGGAGAGTCTCTCTATGTATAGGCTCAAGGAATGGGATAGACCAGTTGTAACAAATGAGTGTGATTCTCCTAAATCAAATAAGGCACTGGAAGGAGTGCTAAACAAGCTGATCGTACCTCGAACGAATTTTGGCCCTGCTGGAACTGCTGCCTCTGCAGCGTGCAACTGCCCAGGCCCAACTCCTCTGCCTCTCGGTTTTCGGGTGCCTCCCCAACCATTCCATAGTCGAGGACCATGAGGATTACCATGGGGTCGACTTGTAACTGCCACTTCTACTCTCTAAGGAGAGGGGGATCGTTGTCCCAGCTGCTGCTGCTGAAAGTGTCTGGCTATAAGCTGATGCTGATGAGGTGGGCGTTGAACCTACTCACCCCCACTGTACTACACTCTGTTCGGGAACTGATTCCAAAGGTGCCCACGACTTCCATAGATGAAGAACCTTGGTCCTGGGCTCATGAGGAAAGGACGAGGACTGGGAGATCAAAACTGTAACTAATGGGTCTTACTCCCCACTAGTCGAAACCTAGAAGGCCCTGGCACTAGAGGCATACTGCTGATGGTATTCCCCTTTAACGAACTCCACCGTCTCCCCTCTCGCGGCACACATCCAAGAATGTGCATCATTTATACCAATTCATCCTTATTAAGGACCTCCATGTATGTCGGTAGGGTGAAGGGAGTAACAACATACAAAAGAGAAGGTCGGAGTGACTCCTCTAAACGTCTTGCCTGAGACTCCTCATCCAGAAAAAGGTCCAGAGCAAAATGAAGTAGATCCTTTAACTTGATCCCAACTCCCTCACTGTCCTGCTCCCCTGCTGAAGGGAGAGTAGCTCCTACCTCTTATCTGTCTTCAATGATGAAGATAGGAATTCAGCCTGGAATAACCTCTTGAAGTCAGTCCACGAAGCATTAGCCTCCCACATCTCCCCAAGATATAGAGTCCACCGTTCACATGCTGCTCCCCACATCTGGCTTATAGCTTGAGGAACCCAGTACTTCATCATAGCCTGGATCAAGCTGAAAGCTATGACCATCTCCTATATCCAGCTCTTTGTCTCTATGTCTGAGGTATTGCCCTCAAATTTCATGAGGGTCTGCCGCAGAAAGGCACGAAGCATCCTCTCCCACTGACCGTCCTCCTCCTCTCTGTCAGCCCTTGGATGATCTTCCAAGTCAACCTCCTGGGCCCCGATTGGCAGAAATACTCGTGGTCGTCGTCCAGGTTCCATTGCTACAAGGAAAACAAGTAATTCCTAAGCCCATGTAGTGTAGAATATTTCTTTTAAATTTTTATTATACTTTTTATTCATTTTAAATCCCTAAAATACCCAAGACCCACAAGAACACAAGTTATTATGATTCATGTACCTTTACTATGGTCTCTACCTTGCAATTAGTGTAGCCTCACATGGTCATTCGATAGGCCCAGATTCCTCGCATCGGATCACGGGGGGAAATAAAATACCGTGTCTTAGCCGGTGTTCCCTGGCCTATTTCACTCACCAAGATTTCCTAGCACTATTTCCCTACAATCCCATGAAATCCTTATTGTGCCTAACCTCATGGACCCCCCAATCTCTAAACCCTGCCTCAGATACCATTTTGTCAAGACCCGCCTTAACCGAGATAAGATAAGGGACATCATATTTCCAGACCCTTCCTTTATCCAGTTGAAGGAGATATAATGATCCCCGAGACCTGCCTTCAATAGGTCATGGAGTGGCGACTAGCACCAAGGGTATAGAATCACACACAAAAAGGAAGGCAATAACCGTTTTTATAATATCGAGAGATAATATAGTAAATCCCAACAACACCATAAATGAAGGTAAAATTAAATCCAAAATAAATCCATTCTCATATGCATGAGAAAATGTAAATTCTACAAAAGTACAAGAAAACCCCCAAAGGATAGTACCAGAAAAAGAAAAAAACAGAAATAGAAACTCTCCCAACGTCCAAGCTAGTACGGTATCGCACGATCCCTAATGTCCTCCTGGAAACCTGAAAGTAGTTTATATACTTAGGGTGAGTAAAGAAGTATACTCAGTAGGGAAAACCAAGGGCGTTCATACACAAGTGGGGAGGAATTCTAATGCCATATGAGAAAAGGGCATAACCAGAGCACCTAATAAGGAATCTATCCACCCCAAACCTTAACATGGAACACTCCCGAAATAACGCAAGTCATGTAAAGTAATAGTAATAGAACATCGATATTTGGGTACCCCGTGACACTTTCCCACTGGTTATTGAGGACATCCTACACGTCAAACCTCTCCCGCTATCATCACTACAGTCCCACTGCCATTCCCACACCCACACACAACTGGGCTACCACAATCACATATCCCACCCGCAAACACCTTGAATATCACTACCACACATCTCCCACACACCTAGGTCTAAACAACTACTACCATACCCGAAGACACCTAGGCCTCATCCCGAAGACACTTGGGAAACAACCTGCTCGCACACACCTGGTAAATCCTCCACCACATACCCTGCTCAAAGTATCTAGGGCTATAATGGACCTCTGTCCGTCATAGCATGCCAGGTGGATCTAGTGATACTCGATAAAGGGAGCAGGAAAGGAGCAAATAACCAGCCACTCACAAGAGTGTTGGGAAAAACACTCTCCCCCATGAAATGTCGGTATTCGGTACAGAGTGCTTAACATGGGTTGGGTGAGAATAAGAAACATAAGAACTACAATTATATATATAGGTTACAAGCACTCATCCCAGCCTCGGGTTTCCAAAACCAGCCCATACACAATCAACCTTGTTACTATTCACTCATAAGAAGCATAACAGGCCCAACCCTGTCAGAACTCATTCCCGAAAAACAATTCCCCATTGAACCCATTCATGTTTCCATATTCAAGTAATTCCATTTAAGTAAATTCTACACTACTGGGAAAATAACAGGCATAACCACAAGCCATGAAAGGAAAATAGCGAAACATCAAATAAAGCATTGACACCTAGTTCTCGTGTAAAGTCACAACAAAAAAAGTGATCAGTGATATCCCTCGAAGTATTAGAACTAAACCAAGACCCACCATACATCCCCACATGGCATCCGATCCAAAATCCAAAAACTACACCACAATAGAGGATCCCATCCCCATCCACATAGTTTCCTAAGCATCATCCATCTACATCACCCGAATAGAGCAAGGGAGTTTTCAATATTTGAATATTCCATTCATTCATTTCCGTATTTCCATTTGATTAAACAGGTTGATCACATAATGAATCTTATTCACTGGCCATCCATTTATTCAACCGAGTTTATGTGATTAACCAGTTTCCATGTTACACCCATTCAATAACATAAATATCCAAAAAATTAGATGTTCATTAGTGCACAAGAAAATACTACCAATGGCCATGATTTTCAGTTGGCATAAGCCTGTACAATTCACAACACATAATCATGGATAAGGATTACAACAGAAACATCGATCACACCACCTTCATTCTTTAAAGTTATGTTTATTATCTTCATTATGGTTTGGTTTCATCCGTCCCCATAGAAACAATAGAATACCCACCCCGCATGATACACACTTAGGAGAGATGAAGGAAAATCCATAATTGAATGATCAAAGATCGACGTTTTTCTCCTGGCACCAACAACTACGGATGCGTGACTTGAATGGGAGGAACTCAGAAGACTCTATGAATGAGCAGGAAAAGCAACCGCACGGGCGCACCACTCACCTCGAGAATAGGGACTCCAAATGAACCAAGGAGTAGATGAAAAAGAGACTATCGATGAAGAAATAATTCTCGTGCGATAAAAAGGTGACATCTTGACGTTACAGGATATGAGGATCTTGAGCAGCTTTAAAGGTGGATCGTGCTTTCAACTCGTAGTAAGACGGTTACACACAATGGAATTAATTGTTTATTTAATAATTCTTATCTGATGGGTGGTCAAAATAGTTATGTATTAAATGATTTCATTTAAGGGAAGAAACAGGCCCATTGAGGGTCTCCCCACACCTATGGGATTTAAAACATTGATTATGGTTCTAAAAATGGATTTGAACTACATTAAAAATGTTAAAAGACTTAAAATTAGCGTTACGGAAAATCTGGGGAAGTAAAATCCTGACACCCCTCTGTGGCTGATTGGCGAGAACGATAGTCGAAACCGATCAGTGGATTGGATCAGTTGAAGCTGATCCAGTGAAGCAGATTGGGAGAAGCAAATTCGATGAAGCATATCCAGAGAAGTGAATCCTGTGAAGGTGATCCTATGAAGCCGATAAGTGAAACTGATCTGGGAAACCGATTTGGTGAAACTGGTATATGAAAGAAATTTGGTGGAACCAATCTGTTAAACCAATTTTGTGAAAGAGATTTGGGAAACAGATTTGGTGAAACCGATCTGCGAAACCGATTTGGTGCAACCAATCTATGAAACCAATTTGGTGAAACTGATCTATGAATCCAATTTGGTGAAACCGATCTGTGAAACCGATTTGGTGAAACCGATCTGTGAATCCAATTTACTGTAACCAATCTGTGACACAAATCTGTGAAACTGATTCGGTGAAACCGGTCTGTGATACCGATTTGGTGAATCCGATATGGGAAACTGATTTGGTGAAACCAATCTGCGAAACTGATTTGGTGAAACAAATCTGGGAAACCGATTTTTTGAAACCGATATTTCAAACCGATTTTGTGAAACCGATCTGTCAAACTGATTTGGTGAAACCGATCTGTGAAACCGATTTGGTGAAACCGATCTGTGAAACCGATTTCGTGAAACCGATCTGCGAAACCGATTTGGTGAAACTGATCTGTGAAACCGATTTTGTGAAACCGATCGGTGAAACTGATTTGGTGAAACTGATATGTGAAATGGATTTGGTAAAACCGATCTGTGAAACCGATTTGGTGAAACCGATCTGTGAAACCGATTTCATGAAACCGATTTGTGAAACTGATTTGGTGAAACAGATCTGTAAAACCGATTTGGTGAAAACGATATGTGAAACAGATTTGGAGAAACTGATCTGTGAAACTGATCTGTGAAGGTGATATGTGAAGCTCATCAGTGAAGCTGATAAGTGAAGCTGATCAGTGGAGATGATAAGTGGATCTTATCAGCGGAGTGATCAGTGGAGCTGATTAGTTGAGCTGATCTGTGGAGCTAATGGGTGGGACTAATCGATGAATCCAGGACACCCCAACACTTAGAATTTTGGAAAAGTAATTGATTATGAGGGTCTGGGCCGTTACAGTTCCTTGCCATTTGAGGCCATTGTGTACACTTGTTTCCTTGAAAATTTTCTTGTGTTTCTATATCTTGTTACCAAATTCTTGATTATGATCTCATGAAATTCTATTATTATCCCATGAGACCAACATATTATATTTAATTCAACGATCTTTCATGGGTTTCTAGTTATCCATATTTTATTTATATCACGTGTATTTGTTCATTATACTAATTCTAATGATTCAATGTTGTATTATACCTTTGTGTTCTCTACCGCGTCACGTGTAATTATCATTCCTTTAGAGGTATAGTCTATGGTTCTCAAAATAGTTGGACTATCTTGTTATGATTATCCATTACAGGGGGAGTGATAATGACATTTAGAGATAGAGAATATGGACCAATACATATTGTAGGAATGAGAGTGACTAGTGTCTTGGCCAATGATAGTGACTTTTTCTCTCGATGGTATGAGAATGTCGAGTTACATGTTCACATTCATCCTTATGGCTACACATGAAAATCGATGCCTTGTGGATACAGAGTAATATTTTTACCCACCTTGTGGCTATTTCTTTATCACTTCCATTATCTTTTGATTATATTTCCCATGTAGAGATGAAATAAATATGATTGGAGCTCATGTTTTCTTGGGTAGAACATGAATTCTAAATATAATGTTGTTTATTATTTATTTCACATTAATTAATATCATGGGAAACACCAGTTATACTAGGGCACACATTTTTAATGATACATTGGCAGTGTCCTGCAATGTTTTATTTCTCACACATTATATTGGCATCTTGATGCATGTGTGGACATTATGTATAGGGATTCTAGTATGTGAATGGGTCATGTGAATGATATGTGAGAGGTGAATCATGAAGAATGTTGAAGTATTGGGAATGAATAATGAGGATTACATGGTGTTTTATAACATTTCTACTTGTAGGTCATATAGTATAGTCTTCCGTTCCATGTTGTGTTCCTAGTTATTTACTCATATGACATGTGTTACAATGATTATTACATTATATTACTTTTTTCATCCACTTTAATACTCTATGTTGTTGTTTATTCTAGTTATGTTTTTAGTGTATGGCTATTATACCCAAGGGTATAGTATCCCCACTGATGATGTTTGAGCCCTTGCTTCTTTTCAGTAGATTCATTCCTATAGGGATGTACGCATGAGGTTATGTAGCACTCCAGCCAGAACTCGGTGATTTTGGTTAGGGCATTGTTGTTGAATAGTGTGTTCCCTATACCCAACTATTCAGTGATTTCGATTACCATATTGTGTATACAGATAACTATACATGAGGTCGTCATAGCATTATAGTGTATACTTCTCTGCATCCACTATTGAAATGGTAATGTCTAAAGAATAATTTTCATATCTAAAGGTTAAAGAAGTTCCCAGGCTATAATGAGAACCTCAAGATACTATGACATTAATATTAATTTTATTTTCTATGGTCAAGAGAAATTATACAAATTGGACACATTAGATTTTTGACCATCAGGTGACGGGGGCTCATAAGAATTGATACTTCATCTCATGATGTTTGCACATGGTGATCTCTAGTAGTGAGATCATGAGGAATGACCAACCAATTTGAACACCACATGTTTCGACTGTCAATGAATGTTCTAATCAATGATCATGTGTAATAGTCTCCTGGATTAAGGTCATTACTAATGTATTTAAATTGATTGCATACATTGATGCAAGATGAAAACAATGGAAATTAAGTTGTGGAGAATTAGTTTTTGTTGGGTTCGTTATTAGTGTCATGGAATCGGTTGAATGGTCCAGAAATGATTTTTTTCTCTTCCGGGTTATTGAAGTAATATATCTCTGGCCATGATGATATTGATGGTAGTACCATTATAAGACCCTGGCCCTTGTTGTCAAGGGTAAATCCGTCCAGTTACATCAACATACAATAATGTAATAAAAGGATGATGACACAAGAGTGTGTCCTACTTTATGATATATTATAGGGAAATAGATTATATTACACTGTGTGTGTTTATAGGATGGTTTTTACTTCCCCAGCAATCCTTTTCTCTTTAGAGGAAATGATTGGATTCTAGATCCCACTCATAGTCTGGGAATACTATTGAATGATGTCGAGATAAGGGCCTAGAGGGTCACACACAATAGTGTATTCAAGAATCTGCCCTACTCACAAGAATAAGATTTTTTGACATGGTGGGACCCACCACTGGGGTACGATATTTGTCAAATGTGAAATGATAACCAATGAAATAAATATATTAATATTATTCACGTTTAGAATAATAATTATTGAATTTATTTATTAAATCTATTTACATATTTTAAATATATATGGAAAAATATTAATTGACGAATATTAACTTAATCATGTTTCAATTAATATTAATGGGAGTGATGAGTCAAGTTAATGACTTAGTTATTATAATGTAATATATTTTAATATATTAAAATTTAGTGATAATAAAATTTATGTCTTAGATAAGTAGTTATAATATGTCATTTGTTGTGCATTGATTATTTTGGAGAGAGGTTGTCATTTCTATGTAATTAAATGATACTATAAAGAGAAGGGGAGTGGCTTTTGCAATTGTATATTCATGGACCTTATCTCTCCTCTATTCTCTCCCATAATCTAGAAATATAGGCTATATATCCATGGATCAAAGATCGAGCACTATCTTAGGTATCACTTGCGAAGAGATGTGGTTGTCATTGGAGCATCAAAGGCGTCGTTGCAATTCCACGCTAGCACCCCGATTACAATGAACGATGCTCCAATTAATTCCTTGAAGTGTGTGTGGATGATCTAGATGAATTCGAATTCTGATTCTTTGAGCAACTATCTCCAATGATGAGCAGACATTGTGCGCAGCTTCGGATCTAAACCAGATATTTTTACGATTTATTTTGTTCTTAAAATCCTTTTCACATGGTCCTTTGTTAATATCTGGTTGTTGTTCACCGTTGTAAAAAATTTACGTCGATCGTGAGTAAAAAAAATTAAACACCAACCTGTTTGGGGTTACCACTGCATTCCTGGTTCCAACAGTAATGATTTCTTTCTTCTACATCAATTATTCAATATTATTACCATTATTATTAACTAATTATAACTATCACATTGGAACAAGTACATTTCCAATGGCCATAAATTATACCGTATTGTTACCATTAATATTAATTAATTCTAATTGTCACTTTATAACATGTGCATTTCCAATGGCCATAAATATCAACGTTCATAATTTCCAGCTATTATATTATGACCTTATTTATTATAAATATGAAATGTTCCTAATTGAAAATAATTTTTTTATTCTTTATTATCTAGAGAAATTATTTTATAATATACTATATTACTATATATGACATAAATAATTTTATTCAGAAGGAAATTTTTATATAATAAATTCTTTCTTGTTACATTCCTCTCCCCATTAAAAATTTCATCCTAAAAATTTCATTTCATACAGTATATTGAAAAATTATGAGGATATTTTTCTTTCATTTATTCTAGAGATTCTCATTTTTTTCAAATAATGAATATGATTTCAATAGATAACATTGATCCTGTGAGTTTCCATGATGCTTATGAAATTGTTTTCATGCCCCAAGAACATCATTGTATGCTTCTCATAAGTGATAGAATGATCCAAAAGTACAACATTAGGATTTTTATATGAGGGAGATTTGGTATCTAATTCCATATGAGGGAAACATTGAACATCTATTATAATTTAGATAGGTTTGGAGGGAGATATAATTGATATTCCACAACTCTAATGTGATGAAGAATCTCAAAGTGTCCAATGTATCTAAGACATAAAATTCCCTTCTTCAATAAGATCATTACACTATTCGTTGAGATACACAAAGGAACACATTATCTATAAAATAAAACTCTAGATCGGATCAATCATTGTCAGCATAGGTACTATGTCAACTTCTATTTCTATGATTTTTTTCTAAATATACCTAATTTTTACTAATTATTTTTCAACTAGTTCATGCGCCAGCAATATATGTTCACCAAAATCATCCCAACCAGATGTTTTTCTAAAAAACATCCCAAAGATAGATATATAAATAAACATATTAATTATATATTTGAATCTATTTTTGTATGAAAACTCTACCATAAGAATACATTGATCACAACCTGCTTTCATGTTTATAGATAACGCATTCGACATATCCCCATGGTTTTGGATGTTTTGTTTAGATTTTCCATCAGTTTGAGGATGATATACTATAATGAATTTCTACATTGTGTTTAAGTAATTTTCTAGAACATTGAGTTAAACCTCATATATCAATAACATATAAACAATTATGGTGTACCATGAAGTCACACAACTTGTTTTATGTATATAATTGCAATGTGAACAAGTTATAAGTCTTCTAAAATGGTGTTTAAGTGAGTTTTCATTGTTATATTCTTAATTATGACCCATAAAGAATTTTTTCCTTTATATGTATTTCCAAGAACATGTGACAAAATCCATGGTTATTTTCTCCCATTTCAATGATGGTATGGGTAATGGTTAAATCATACCCTTGGTGTTTCTTTTCATCCTTCACATATTTATATACAATGCACTTTTAGGTATATTCAGCCATATCGTTCTTAATATTTTCTGGATAATAGGGCTCTATAAGACCACGATACACATTTTTGTCCCCTAGGTTACTATAGAATGTTAACTTATGAACATCCTTTTGTAGATACTTTTGTATCTCATTTTCTAATGGAATTCACAGTTGAGCCTCAAATCTTACCACACCATCTTTATTATTGATGAAATCCAAGGATTTACCAATTCTTATAGCTTTCACCTTCTCCTTTTTCTCCACATTATCAAATTTAACTTAATTAACATTCTCATTAATGGATGGTTGATCAATAACAAGAGAAAGGATGTATGTTGTACCTTCGTTTTTTATTCCCATGTCCATCTTTTTCATGTATATGAATATTGGATGCTTAACAACCCTCATCACATATAATGTTAGAATATAATTTATATGTAAAGAAACTACCACTTTATTTTCCCGTTTAAGATAGTAGTGGATTGAGCAATCATATTATTTGATGAAATGTAACGATCCTCATTGGTGCAAATTGAACTAATTCTATGCGAATATATATTTCAAGATCATATAATATTTTTATATGTCACTCATTTCTCTATAGACATAATGGCTCCATATATATTCAATTCATGGGTTACAACATCTAGATCTAGATCATGTGTTGGATAATTCTTATCATGAACCAACAACTATTTTTACATGTAGGTTATCACTTTATCATTTCCATGATTATATATCCTAGTCCCTTCTTAGAGAAATAATTGTAGAAAAAAAATCCTTCCTCAATTATGGGTACTATGTGTAAAAGAGTGGGGATTATCATATTAGTAAGTTGCATGAATCCGTCATCATATTCATCTATACAAAAAAACCATCACACCCTTCCATGTTAGCTTGGATAGTTTCATTTAATATTTTTATATGTTCATAAATGTTCTTCAATAATACATAGCTATTCTTAAAACAATTATAGACATAGATTATAGATGATTCTCTTAGACACTATTAAATAACCATAGTCTTTCAATAATCCACATTTATCCTATTAAATGAGATAATATACCACAAGAATGTTACGTTATAAATATAAAACACCCAATCATCGTAAAATGCATTTATATTTTTCTTTCCTCAATGTATTTATCATCATACTCAAATGCCCATCAGGTTACTCCTTAAATTTGGATTATATGAGAATATATCCTATAAATACTACAAAAAATGTGATGATGTGACATCTAATGACTATATTCATCATGTCCAAAAAATTGATGGAGCGTTGGTGAGCCTAAATCATGTTACTATGAACACATAGTGTATGTTTCTTGAATGAATGGACGTCTTGTGAATATCATCCTTTTTTGAAAATAATTGATGATATCTGTATTAATGTTTAACTTTAATGACGTACATGACCCACATAACTCAACAAATTTATTCATAGACATGTTTTATCGGTACTTTTTAATCAAGGTCTTGTATAGTTCATAGTAATCAATACAAAGACTCATTGAAACATATTTATTCATGATTAAGAGTACCAGTACACCCTAAAGGGATATATACAAGCTATACATCCCTTGTCAAAATTCTATTTTATTTTCTACCCCAGTTATTATGGTTTAATGATTTCTTTTCTAGAGATATTCACAGATATAGTAAGATCTCCACGTATAAATTCCTATTATAACTCAACCTCTCGATAAGGAGGTAAACTATGATTTTTTTGGAATATATTGGCATATATCATCAAAATTAGAATTTGTTCAATGATGATCCTTTCTATCATCTCAATTATATGATATATATTTGATTACTCAAAAACTAGTAATAACATTTCTTGATATGGAGTTTCAAAGGGATGTATATCTTCCTCCTTGTACATTTATAGAATCAGAGGATGATTTGAGATACGAAAAATGAATTCCTTCTCATTGTAATTAATATTGGCTCTATATAGAAACAAATCATCCATACCCAATACCACATTGAATAAAACTAAAGTGATTATGATAATTTTATTCATAGAGATTTGGCAAAAAATATATTGGTTGTTATGGAGTTTTATACTATAGACGCAGTGAATAAACCCATTAGTGATTTTATAGATGATTCAACAATCATGGATTCATGTTATTTTTGAATAGATCAACTAAAATTGAATGATTTAAATGAATTAATCAAACCAAAAACAAATATGAAATTTTCTATTAATTAAATAATAACATGTGTACCAGTCACCAATTCATTTTCAAGATCCTTCTAATCACCAATGATAAAATATTCTTGAATTTACTCTCATGTCCTTAAAGGTCATTGTCATTAGTAATTTTAGACAACTCTTATTTTACATAATTGAATTGAATGGTTTAAATATTCCTTGCATGTGAAACATTTTACCATAAGATAAATATGGATCAGACTATTATTTTAATCTATTATATTAATGAGATCCTTTATCTGCCTTAAAAAATCATTTGATAGGTTCCCCTCTTTTTTCACACTTGAAGTATCACCATTTACCCATAAGATAGTTTTTGGGGTTCTTCATTACATAATTTTGATAGGTGGATTGGATTATTTTCTCTCCTCTATGAGATTTATCCATCGAATATCTAGAATTAAACTCTATTATCAACTTTTTATCTCTATCCCCATGTGGCCATTAAAAATCATTAATAACTATATCATATTTAAGGGCACACTTGTCCATTTTATTATAGTTTCCAAAGTAATAATTCCCCAAATATTATTGAAATATCAACCTTATCTACAAAATGAATAATTAAAACTTAAATTTAGGGTTGATGATAAATTTATAGGCATTTTATATATGCATTTTGATGTTTTCTCATAAGCCCTCATTGATTCGTCCTTCGTTTTGTTGAGTCTGTGGAACTCCATATACTTTTCATGATGGGATGGGTGAGGAAAATATTTATTGTTAAAAAATTAACATGTTGGATTATTCTAAGGAAATTGATATGATTACATACTTGGGATTCATATTTTTCATCATTGTATACTAATAATTCTATTTTACATCTATTTGTAAACAAATATTATGAATTTCCATTTCTTAGAGAATTGGAGGATAAATAATATCTTCTCGATAGAATTATTACATTATACAACTATTATAGGTTCATAAGATCAACTTAAATTATGATGCATTTATCATATAAAGGCACCAACACTAATTTCACTATTTTAGAATTATAGAACTACAGGTGATTAATGTTATTACTCAAAACATGAATCAATTATGAAATTACCACCATAAAGTTATCGTCTCCTAATCTAATTATATTTTGAATTTTTTAGGGTAATCATTATATTTTCCATAAAATAGGTTGTTATCACTATTCATCCTATTTATGAACATTTACATAAATAAAATTAAGTAAATGACGAGAATAATTAAATTAAAAAGAATATTAAAAAGGAAAACTGATAATTTAGATTGAATACATCATAAATGGAAAAAATATGATTTTTTTTCTTACAATACAGGTAATCCAAGTTTATTTTTTTATTAGTTTCTCTATCCAAACTAGCTATATATTATCTCCTCTAATTATAGAATATAAAAAAATATATTTAAATTCATCGTAATGGTTCATAAAGAGAATGTTAATCAACCAAATCATATCCCATAGGATTAAAAAACAATGGGTGAAGTTTGGTTCACTTATTTTTCAATATGTAAAGATCAAGTACATATCCAACTAACCCTTTTTTGTGTTATTTCCTCTTAGTGCATCTCTGCTAGGTCCTTCATCCTCACGTAGCATCTAAACAAGGATTTATTTTCTTGGAAACCATACTTTGTTTAATTACCAAAAATTTAGGATGTTTTCCTATATATTGACCTATCCAGATTGTTTTCTTAAATGTTTTTCATCCTAATTCCCAGAAAACTTACTCTAATAAAAATTATAGAATCCCGTGTATCATTCAAATTTTATTTCATGATTTTTAGCATAAATATCTATACAATGCAGCCAGAATTCATGAGATCTTGTGTCATTGGGAGATTTGATACATGATACCTTAACATCTAAAAAACGCACTACATATTTATTTAAATATTGGTAATATGATCCTAAATTACATTAATCTTATGTTACTATATAGGGTGTGTTACTAAAATTCATTAAATAAAAGGTTGACCAATTAATCCCATTAAGGGAACACTCAGAGTAAATAAAGATATTGAAGTAATATGTATGAGGCAATTGGCATATCATGATATCATAAAAATAATGATCATATAATAATGGAACTGATATAATAAGATCACAATCTCAACAATATGTTTCAAAAACATTAAACATTACATTATAAGTATGAGTTAATGCTCACTACTAGGAAATCATAAAATAGGGCACTCGGTTTACTTTTTATGCATCATTAATAATATATTGTGAGATGAAAACATTACCAATGGCATTGTGGGATGTATAATTTTGACCCGCACATCACATCATAATATTTACAATACTATTTGTGTTATATATGGAAATCATGGAGATTTAATAACCATAATAAAAATACCACGAAAAAATGGGATAAAAATTCTAATCACAAATAAAAATATTATTTTGCAATCATGTTTCACTTGACAAGAATCCATTAATTTTTTTCTTGTTCATTTTTTCATAAAAAAAAATAATAGGAATTAAATATGGATTTCAAAAGTAGAAAATTACTAGGAATGATTTTGGGAAGTAGGTATGAATAAGAATATTGTAAATAATAACTTAAAAAGGGATAAAGAATACATACTAGATGTAATAAAAATATGTTTTATAAAGTAAAAGAATGAAAAAAATAATATTTTTAACAAAATAATTTTTTTGAGAACATTGATGTATAATAAATTCTTATGTTGTGGAACATGGTATGAAATAAGAAATAGATATGATCTCATTTTATCAAGTTGTCTTCAAAGTGTTAATTGGGAAGGGGACCATGAAACCATGTATATTCATAGAAAATAATGGTATATTAAACAAGGTATATATATGAGAACTATATATAATGAATATAAAATAAATAAGTGAGAGGAATATAGAAATATAGTAAGGTTTAATGAGAGAAATATATGAAAATGTGTTCCTTCAAGGACATTCTAAACTCGAGCGCTCTTCCTACTTCTCCTCATGCTAAGATTCCATCATTTCTTTCTGTTTCTATCTCATAGATAGCTCCTACATTCTTGGACGGCTTGCTGGAGGTTGATCTCTCGAAAGGAGAACTCATCGATGCTGCTGCCAACCATGGTTTATCACTGGTGGTCCGATTTGGTCGCAATAATCCCCTGCAGGAATCCTTCAAGGCTCTCGTGGGTTCTTGAGGTCTGCCTCACCCAGCCAATGTCTCTTCTCTCTCGAGGAATATAGTAAGGTTTAAAGAGTGCACACTATACACGGTGATTGGCATTTCTCATTATCATGGTGGTCCTGGAAAGCTCATTATCGATATGATTCATGTATAGTGGTTGTCTGGATCAACCGACCAATAATTTCACTCCTTCTCCAGAAACCGTCCATCCTTCAGACCGTTGGTGATTTGGTGGGATCCTACTTATGCGCATTTGGAGCTACCCTCCATCTTCAAGACGCTGGCTTCCCTCAGATCTGTGTAAAGATGAATTTATCCTTGGATTTCCCAGGTATGTTATTCATCAAGGCTGGTGATTGCTTCAAATGGTTGTAACAACTTCATTACTAGTCGCCTCCCAGATTTTGTGTGATGTGTGGTTTATAGGCGCATTCGGTAGAGTGTAGTAGTAGGAGGAATACTAAAAGACCGGTGATTATCTGTTATTCTGGTTGCTCCTCAGAGGCAGTGGGGATCCCGGTACTTCTTCATCATCGGGTATATGGATCCATGGGTTTTGGTCCCCTCGCCTACACCTTCCGGGCCGGGATGTAGTGGTGAAGCTTGGGCCGGCCCGGGTACTTCAAATTTTAATTTTGCTGCGATTTTTGCTATTAGTGGGGCCCATCTTCAGCATACCGTGTCTGAGATCACAACGTTCGACAGTCCCACTCTACCATTTCTAATTCCATACCATTCATGCATGTACCCTCTCTTCCACGGTCAATTTGTGCTTCTCTCCCTGCCTCTATATGTTTTATTGTGTTGTCTTCATGCAGTGATGTGGGGGCTTTTTGCCCTGGCCTCACGTCTTCTCTTTCTCTCCATAGTGTTTTCGGTAATCTGAATATTTTCTCTTCGAAGCAGCCTATGGATTTTGCAAGACCTCTATAGTTCAGGGTCCTTCTATCATTTTTTCTATGCTAGAAGGGGTTAGGAAGGTAATACATGATGCTCATAATTCGCCCGCAAGAAATTTAATTCTCTGTTTGCTTTCAGGTGACGCCCCAACACGAGTCAAGGCTTCATCCCCAAAAACCTCTAACTGCTTTGCTGTCTTGGCGGAGCATTCAGAAGGAACTGAAACTGGCTCTCCCTCGGTGGCCAAACCTGATCCCCCTCATTCTCCATTGGCATATGGCTTTTCCTTGAGGCGTGTCACTCACTCTAGAGCTACAGAGGCATCCTTATCAAGAATATATTTCGGTTCTACTTCCCCCGGTCGAGAGACCTCCCTTATGTTTTTAATATGTTTTCGGTTCTCATATGGAATGATAGAGATTTGGGGGATCATGCTAAAATAACTTTTGTTGCTTCTAAAGTCAAGATCCTTCTGGTTTCTGTCTCTGTCATTCTTGAACCTAGGTAGGCGGTCTTTCATGTAGCTATGTTTGGAAAAAGGTTGGGCTTCATTCATCACATGCATGCCTTGGCAGGTAGTGCCCACATCTGAATATTTTGGAAGCAAGGGTTGTAGGTGGATATTGTTGATGCTTCGTCCCAATGCCTCACTAATAGAATCAAGTTGAGTGGTTTTTATATATTCTTCATTTTTGTTTATGCGGTCTATGACTCATCATAGAGGCTCCATCTATGGCATCATTTTGACAATTTTCATCCTATGAACAAATCGTGGTTCATCGGGGGTAATTGTAATAAATTTGGAGAGGTGTTTGAAAATAAAGGAGGATTGGGGGGCTATACTAATGCCATTCATTATATCCAGTGCTTCATGGCCTCTACAAGGATAAGGGATATGGGGTTTAGTGATAACCAATTAATTTGGCGTAAAAACCACAAATGGATTAATCATATTTGGAGGTGGCTTGATAGGTGTCTATCGAACATACAAGGGATTGAGTCCTTCAAATTGACCTCGATTTCTCACCTAACTAGATCTATGTCTGACCGTGCCCCTGATGATAATGCAGAAATGAAATCCTCCAAGGCAATGTTAGTTCATCTATTCGGCTGGTTGGCACATGAGGGAGGTCTTTTTTGAAATGATGGAGTCATCTTGGGAGGCCAATGTTAATGGTAATGTATTGGACAGTATTTATTATCATCTTCATCCACATAAAAGGTTCATTATGGATTGGCTAGAAAATAACCCAACTATGACTCACACCTGGATGACCTCAATATTATCATTGAAAAGTTAGAAGAGTCACTTCAGGAGGTTTGGTATGATAACATCTTTTCTTTTCTTAATGACAAAAACTCCATGATGACTAACAAGATTCTCAAAATTGAAAGGTCATATCAAGCTAGATCAAGGGATCTTTGGTATAGGAAAGGTATATGAATACCTATTATTTTCATGCCACTTTGAAAGGGAAAACGAGGAATTCATTCATCAACTTAAAACTAGACGATGGGAACTTCACCTCATGAATTAATGTTGCAAGGAACCTGGCATTAATGCAATTTAAGGCACTTCGGTCCAACCAGGTTGATCCTAGGTCTGGGAATATGAATACTGGAAGTAGGGGGACGATTTTCGACATGACATTAATTAACTGGTGGGTAATTTGGGTAATACATCTTTCATTGAAATTCTGAAGGGGGAAGAGGTCTGATAAGCTACCTTCAAAATAAGTCAGGAATGTGCACCAGGAACCGATGGGGTTTTTAGTGCTTTTTATATTAAAGTGTGGGATTATATAAAGCTTCATGTTGTTCATGTAGTGTAGTATTTTTTATGGGGGGCTCTCTGCCTAAGGGATTTGTTCCTCAATATTGATTATCATCCCCAAGCATAAGGATCCAACTGATATTTCCCAGTATAGGCCAATTTCCCTATTTAATTTCTCTTATAAAATTCTCTCTAGCCAGCTGTCCATAATATTGAGCAACATCATCCCAAGACTTGTTTCTATTGAACAACATGGTTTTGTGTATGGAATGAGTATCCAATGGGTGATTGGTATTGCAAAATAATTGGTGTGAGACATTAATAAAGCAATGTTGGGGTCCATTGTGATTATCCTTGTACACATGGACAAAGCCTATGGATGTCCTCATTAGGGCTTCATATTATGAATGATGAGGAAAAATGGATTCAATGAATGGTTTTGTTACTTTTATTCCAGATGCTTCTCTTCTCCTTGGAATTCAATATCTCTATGGGGAAATGGTTTTGGTTTCATTGAAAACAAAAGAGGTGTGCGGAAAGGAGATCCCATATATCTATTCCTCTTTCTCTTGGCTCAGAATTCCTTCTCAATGAATTTTAACACAACTATGGAGGATGGACGGATCACAACATTTGACACCAAATATGAAGAAAGCAGTCTCTTATAACTTTTGTTCATAGATGATATTGAAACCATTTCAAATAATAGGCGAAGGTCACTCCAAAACCCCATTGAAATCATGGTGGTCTATGGGTAGGAAAGTTGTAATATCATCAACTTGAGGAAGAGCAATATCATCATTTCCAATAAATGCACTGGAAGGTGATGGAGTGATATTCTAGAAATTTTGGAAATGCATAGGATTCACCTTCCAATAATTTACGTTAGAGCTCCAATATATAACAAGATAATGAAAAAGAGTCTCTTCGATGATATTATTAATTATATTACAAATAGAATTTTAAATTTGAAGAATATGTTACTTTTGTCTGGAGGTAGTGTTAACATTACAAATAGTCTGCCCACATCAATCCCATTGAACATTTATTTGATCATCAATCCACTGAATGTTACTATCACAAGGATTAAGAACACCATGACTGCCTTTTATGGGTATCTAATCAGGTGGGGAGATGCCATTGGGCATCTTTGAAATTCATGAAAAAATCCGTTGAAGATGCTGGAATTGGATTTTGTTAGTGTGGTTGAGTCCATGAAATCTATGTAGGCTCAGCTTGTGTGGGAAATCATTGAAAGGGATTTTATTTATGGGGAAAGATCATCAGAAATTGAAATGAAATGAAATTGGAGGACTGGCCAAGTAACATGCAAACTCTTTCCAACCTCTCTAAATACATGATCTCCGATCTTTAAGACCTTTAGAATCACTGATGTTGGTTTGTTGGGATATGAGTTATCAATCAATGGAGTGGTAATTGGGTTGGAAATATTCTTTCCTATCCTGGATTTCTAGTGATAACCATCATCCTCAAAAAGGAAAGAGATCACCGGGCCCTAATGGATGCCATTCTCAACATAGAACAAATGAAAATCTTTCAGAATATTCTCCATGTGGATGAGATCAATCATTGTTGTTTCAATGGTTCAGTCACTTGTTATTTTTTCAGCAGTGGTTACATAGCCTATTTACATGTGAATAGGTAGCGGGATGAGCTTTCATTGAACCACTGGTGCAAAGAGATCCCCACTGAACTGAATTCTCTAATTTGGAAAATTCATCATCGGGCTCTCTCGATGGATGAAAACATCCAACGTGGAGGAGTTATTATAGTGTCTTGATATTTTTTTGAACCATCCCATAAATGGAGTGTATATATCATATTGTTGTGCATTGTGAATTGCGAGGAATATGTGGTGCTACATGGGATGATGTTTGAACAAAGGCTCTGGCGAGAACTCTTTCGAGGAGATCTGCATGAGTTAGTTCCATGGTCTTAGGACATAAGATATTGGATGGAAAATTTGTGCCATCACTGTAGAAAAAACATGATAGAATCAATGTGATGCAAGAAAAATGGATAGATTAGGCTTGAAAACATCTTACACTACTCTCCAGGTTTGGACATGTTCAATGGTTGGTGAGCTAAGACAACTACTTTACAAATGTGAGGGATCACCTTCCTTTTGAAGGATACTTCATAAGCATCACACATCTGGAGGGTCTATTTCTAGAAACTAGGGATAGTGGGATAGGTGGTTTCAACTTTACATTAGTTTGAAGCTCAATTTTGATGGTTCCTTCACGGATGGGGATATGTGTGGTGGCGGCCTGGTTAGGAATTTTAATGGCTCTGTCATTTATGGTTTCAGAGCATTATATGGCTGGGGATCATCCTTGGGTGTAGAATTTAGGGCCATGCATACTAGTTTTTCTCTGTGTAAAATATTAAAATTTAGGGTGGAGGATATTGAATTAGATTCTATTGTTACCATCCTCTTACTTCAAGGAACTATTGATCATTCATGGGATTAAGCTATATTATTAGGCTATGAAGGAGTTATATCAACCAAGACTAATCTAACAAGCATGTTTGGGTCTAAGGTAATTTTTTTGTGGAAAAATTGGCTCGTTAAAGGAGAGAAGGAACAGATTGTAGAGACCCATAGATTGACGTACATAGACATTACATTACTTTTGCGGAATATGTAATACATAACAAAAATAGACACCAAAGGATAGTAATAGTTTAGTGTCTTTGAAAACACGGAATATAAACATATAATCATGTTGAAAGATCTTCAACATCTCTTATAACGATCTTCCCCTTTTTGTTTCCTTGCCTAATACCTTTCTTTTAATCCTGGTGGAAAAGAAAACATAAAAATGGTGTTCTCAAATGCTCAGTAAGGGTAAGCATGAAGAAAATAAAACAAACCTTATAAATTTGAACTATAAAACATGAACATAATGTTTAAACATCAAGATCTTGAGAAATGACATAAAACATGGCAATACGTAAGGCATAGATCATAATGGAACATCAATCATGATAAAATAACATGGGAATAAAACTTGTAATTGTGGAAAAAAATTAATCACATGATATGATTCCCATATTAGCCAAGCCATTGCCGCCAAGACCATCTTAGTGGACAAAGTCCCTTACTGAACTGGGTTTACTTGCCGTTCCAGCCCTGTATTTCTGAACCGGATTTTCTTCCTTTTCAGCCATGTCTATATCATGAGATATAAAACATTACCCAATGCATTGGAGGGAGATATAGGTTCCAACCATCTCATAGTGAAATCATTCTTACGTGTGACACAACATAAACATAAATCATTCATCATAACCCAAAAAATAAAATGGGTTTCATAAACAACATCCCATCATAACATAATCCATATAAAACAAATTGATATCATTACATCATAAGAAAAAAGAAAACTTGAAAATCATAGGGACATTATTCTTGAAGCATAATCATACTAAATAATGTCATCATATATGGAAAATTGTTTTGACAAAACACTTGATATGAATTCTTGAGGAAAATATCCTTTCTTCTTCAAAATCATTTTCTTTTCACAAAATGCCATGCAATTTTAAAAGAAAATGATTTTGTTGAAAATAATCATGAAATCTTGTAGAGTATGCTTCTTGAAAATAATTCTTTATGAAACCATAAATTCCTTTCTTTTCGTATAAATTTAAAGAAACATTCTCCTCTTACTTTTGTCGGAAAAGTCAAAAAGTACCATGTATGTTAAACAAAAGAAAGATTCCTTCCATAACACAAACTAAAAGTCAAAGAGAGGGTAAGAATGACTTCATAAATACATGTAATAATATTAAACATTTCATTAAAAACATTTTATGGACATGGACGAAATATATACCCCTTTAAATACTTACGTATATGCAATCTCAGATAAAAACGAGATTGGAAAATTTATCTCTTACCTTATGTCTGATATGCTTCGTATGTTTCCGAACCTCAGGTATAATGATTTAAATAATTTTATTGACTTATTAAATAATAATATTCACTGTTATGATATCATATATGGTTCACTTATGACTCTATATTACCCGTTCTTTTGCAAATTCCATGTTAAAGCACTGTTTTGGGTAAAATCGTTTCATTTATCGTACATGTTTCGACATGTTGTTCTTGATATTATTACTTATATACTGACTTACATAATCCCAGAGATTAAAACTGGATTTATATATAATATAAATTCAGAATATAAATATATTTTATAGATCGATAAATGGAATGAAATACATCATTCAAGGAGACGGTTGGTCGTACGTACGCATGAACGCTATTTTCGTTTCCTTATTGAATTGAATGAAATTAAGTAAATGAAAAATATATGTACATAAATATAGTATCATTATTATGTAATATCTTTCATGATTATTTATTATATATATACATTATAATTATACTTGAATGGTTAATCATGGAAAATGAATCTCATCGCAATAGTGGAGACGGTAGTCCGTACATATGCACGAGCGATGATATCATTCCCATAATTATTTAATAGAATTGGAGTGAATGATATAATATCTCAGAATCAGTATGATGTTATAATAACCATATATAGTTATTATTTACACCATTATAACCATACAAGTAAGGTGGTGGTGGAAAAACAGATTACACCACGGCGTGGAGACAGTATTCCGTACGTACGCACGTGCGGTGATTTCATTTTCTGTAGGATGGATAGAAGGTGAAATGGAGTTTTTTCATATTTATAATAACATATCAGTATATTAGTGATACTTATATTATTACAATATAATGAAACAACTAAAGAATAAGAAGTTGAAGAAGAAAGAAACTTGAAAGAATCGGTAGAAGAGATTACATTTTCTTCGACGCACCTCCTTTAAACTTCTTCCTAGGGAACTAGGGTTGGACTTTCTAGAAGTCAAGAACCTCTATGATATAACTATATAGGTTGAGAATAGAAATTGACATGGTTTGGCTGAGCTTCAAGGATCAAATGGGTGTGATGAGAAGTGGGAAGGGGTTCCCTTTTTATATGGGAGGAGAGAGGCACCTTTGGAAACATAAGAAATATTAATTTATAATAAATTCAACCCTACATAAAAACCACCAAAAATGACTCAAATCCAAATATTAGATGAGATAGGGTTGTAATCCAATCAACCAATAACATTTAGACATGTTGGGAATCTATTTTAAACATTATCAACATGATTTATCCTTACTTAATCTATTTAATTTTATTTATGATAATAAGATTCTAATTTTTTAATTGTTGTAAATAATTACTTATGTGTTGTGAATTGTCAAAAATTGGATAATTTATGACATTTTAGACCATAGAAATTTTAATTTATTATTTATTATTTTTTTGTGATTTTTAAAAAAATTTATTATATGTTATTTTTATAAAATAACAATATTGTCAATTTTTACACTATTTATTTATTTGAATTTATATAAAATCCACACAGAAGATATGTTCGAACTAAAATTTTTAATAGATTTATAACATTTCATTTTTATCTAGAGAAATCTTGGATCACATTAAATAGTTCATATAATATTTATTTTAATATTTTTAATACCATTTATTTGATATTTCTCTTATTAAAATATTTACTACATCGTTTTTGTCTAATTATTTAATATAAAATTTTTTTGCGTAAAAATTTAAAATAAAATAGTATGATGACGATAAATCTCATAGATTTAATAATAATACTTTTACTCGAATTTTTCATCTTAAAACCACAACATGTAAATTGTTATATTTATTAAATTATGAAGGTGACAACTTTGGAATCATTTAAAATAAAATAATATATGTGTCATAATCACCTTTATAAGGATCCAAATGGTCAACAACTTAGCCACTGGATGACTAGGGTTTATATATACAGTACCAATAAGTTTTGTTCAGATTTTTGGGCCTTTTGATATATATTACTATTTAAATAAAAAGTATATTATTGATTTTTCACTAAATAAACAACTTCTGCATCATTAATGTATAAGATAATAAGATAATTAAATAACTCTTAAAAATTACAAATAAATTACCATGATAAATAAAAAAAATTTATCTTTCAAATGAGTATTTATAAATGATCTTATATTCTGTATAACCTTATATTTAAAAAACATTAATTTATAAAGTTTGAGTGAGACATATTTCATGATTCTTTAAATAAAATAAATTAAAGGTCTTAATCAAATACACGTGGTTTCCATTAGAATAAATTTAGACCAAATTTTGATTTAGGGGAAAATATAATCATCCAATTATATTAAGACAAGTGTTAGGGTAATTTTATAATACTATATTTACCCTTAATTACCCGATTTACTTTTAACTATGGTAAATAAAATTTAACGTAGTTACTATTCATAATGCCTAAAAATAAAAAGTAGCTTATTAACATATTTTTGACCTAGTGATTCCAAATAGGGAATCCATTTTTCCAAATTCAAATCACAGAGGTTGCAGAATTTAATTTAACATTAATCCTGCTGTTAAGAAAACAAGTTTTAAAAGTTAAAATATTGCAAAAGATTGAAATGATTTTACATATGAATTCATTGGAAAATCGATGCTAATGACTTACATTATATTAAATGGTAAAAATATATTCTATTTATAATTCAAAACCATTCAATATTATAATTTAACCATATAAATTATTAAGATGAAAAAGTTGTTTTAAATTAATATATAGCGTGTTTTTACTATTCATTAAAATATGAAATTTATTAGAATAATATGAAAAATTTATCCAAAGTAAATTTTTATATCCTGATTCCAAATAAGAATTTTATTTTATCAAATTGAACTTATAAACATTCCAAAAACAAGATTTAATGTTCATGTGCCATCAAAAGACGGTAAGACTGCATTTCATGAAAAATACTTATTTTACTCGAAAAATTTATTTTGTTCTCACATGATGTTCTAGAAAATGTGTAAGATGAATAATAATGTTATAACATTCAAAATTTAGTTAATACTATCCATAAGGGCTAGTTAATAATAATATTATAACAATATATCATTGTTTAGTGAAACCCGATATTGCATACAACACACGCTATTGAGAAAGGTTGCGATTGCGTGTAAGGAAAGCCAAGTTAGGGTTGCGTGTAGTGAAAGACTATTTTGTTGTTGTGTATAACAGAATCGAAACAAATTTCATTTATACATTGAATATATATATATATACACACACACACACACACACACACACAATGTTGCGTAGAATAACTACTATCAAACGAACATGAAAATGTGTGTAATACAATCCATGAATATGGTTGTGTATACTTCAAGATAATACAATGTTGAGTATAGTTCAAGATGATATTTGTGTAGCATACAATAGAATATATGAAAGAAATTAAAAAGAATATAACTCATAAAATCTCGGGGTGTTACATTCAACCCCCCTTAAAATGAATTTCACCCTTGAAATTCTTCGCGGTTATAAATGGTTTATTACATGAGAGTTTATTTCATAGAAACCCACATCGTAAAAGCAATACCCAAACATATCTTTAAAAACTAAAGTATGAAACGTAATGGTTACCCAAATTAACTAATCACTATGATTCCACATAGGATTACATAGGTGAATATATGGATATGGAAGAGAAATCTAACCATCATGTTCTGAGGGAGAGTGGTAGAGGACATGGCTATGATAAAGCCAATAGTTACAAATCCAGAAATTTGTGATGATTTAAGGTAACATCGGATTCATCGGATATAAGGACACAAGGAAAACATTTTTTTGTTTTCAAGTTCATTTCCCTAATGTTGAAGAATTGTGGAATTAAAAGAAACACTTACTTGATTTTGGTACAATCTTACTGTTGTTTGTGACTTGAACAATTTCCACTTCATCTCTTAATGAAATGAAGTTGAATTTGTCTTGTGTGAAGTGTTATCAGATCATGCGATAGAATGATAGGTCATTCCATCTGTCTCAAACAAAATGATAGTGAATGTTATTAAATATACATAAGTCCATCTATAGTGAGATTAATCATATATGGTTCCTAAAATAGACTTAATCTTCATATATCATACCACTTAATAAATTAAAACTAATTTATACTAACCAGGGACTTCTTGTAGGCCAATGGTAGGCGATAAAGGCCTGTCACACTTCAGGTGTGTGTTCGATTCCCACAGCCTTGTCTGACGCGACTTGTTGTTGCCTGTCCTGCGGGTTGTCCTTTTTTCTAAAACTACACTATTATAATATTACAAAAATTATATCAAAAAAAGTTCTAGCCTTAAACAATACTATCTTATATCTAACTTAATTCATTCCAATATTTAGGCTTATCTAAAATATTTCTGTCCAAGCTCACAGTATAAAGAAAACAATTACTAGAAATGTCATCTACTAAGTATGTGAATACCATCATTTACCCCTCATATATCAGAAGATATATCTTGTTTATCGCATTCCAAACATGTGAATACCTTAATATTGTATTCTATTGCAACATGAATTACCATAGAACCTTAGTGAAAACATGAATTCTTTCAAAAGATATCTCTTTCGATATACCAAAATCCCAAAAATTCTTTATACTCAAACCATGATATCACTTTGTCCTTATATTAGTCATGAGCTCATGAATACTGTCAGACATATTATTTTCTCTTTATCCCTTCATTATGTTCATATCATCTGCTTTCCAAAAATATTTCAATCACTTTTCATGGTTACTGATGGCATACTCTTATGGAAATACACAATAGACCAATACATAGATATTCCAATATACCATAAAAGTACCTCAACAACATTATTCTTGAATACCAATACCTAACACTTCAATCCATCCTCTTTAATGATTGTCATGGAATAAGTCCTTCCTTGAATTAGAAGTAACCTCTTAGGTTAGGGAATTATGTTGGGTAATGCCCATGTTCTCCAATGATAAGACATTGAACTCCATAATAGTATGTCACTCTACGACCCTTCTCTCCACACAGATATCATCTTCCCCTCCATTTGATGTATTCATCAAGGTTCTTCTTCCCTTCTATAGAAATATCAATCTTCCTTTCTTTATGCTCCTCAACATGCCAACATGAATAAAAGTCCATCTTTCTCTTATTTTATGATTTATGAATACCACTGATGTTCACCTTGTAAATCATATATCGCGATGACGGATTCAGCATAATCACAAAATCATTATTTCTAGGTATTACACAATTTTGTTTCTCATAGTCACAAATTTTTCCATTGGATTCAATGTTGTCCCAATTCCTTCTTGTTCCCTCCACTGACTAAAACCAAAATCCATGGTGTAAGAAATAGTCAAAATAACGGGGAACCACATAATCATAAAAAGAAACTTATGAGATGTCTAACTTATCACACATTCTTTAATCCAGGACACATTAGGTACACCCTAGGTTATTCATGATTGTCAACATAATTCTAGGAATCTAAACTATAGTTATAATAATCCTTAGGGGAATATTTAGACATACCTTAGAAATATATTTAGGGATATCAATAATGTCTTTGCATCCTAGTTTCCAAAGGTTAACTAAACCTTTCCTCTGATACCAACATAGAGACCCATAGCTTAACGTACATAAAAATTACATTACTTTTTCAGAATATATAATACATAACAAAAACAGACACCAAAGGACCGTAATAGTTTAGTGTCTTTGGAAACATGGAATATAAACTTCTTATCAAGTTGAAAGATCTTCAACATCTCCCCTAACGATCTTCCCCTTTTTCTTTCCTTACATAAACCATTTCTTTTAATCCTGGGGGAAAAGAAAACATAGAAAGGGTGAGCTGAAATGCTCAGTAAGGGTAACCGTGGAGAAAATAAAACAAACTGTATACATATGAACTTAAAAACAAGAACATATTGTTTAAACATCACGATCTTGAGAAATGACATAAAACATGGCAGTACATAAGGAATATATCATAATGGAACATCAATCATGAAAAAATAGAATGGGAAGAAAACTTGTAATTGTGGAAAAACATTAAGCACATGATATGATTTCTATAGTAGCCATGGAATTGCTTCCAAGACCATCATAGTGGACAATGTACCTTACTGAACCAGGTTTACTTGTTGTTCCAGCCCTGTACTACTGAACAAGATTTTCTTGTCGTTTCAGCAATGTCTATCTCTTGAGATATAAATCATTACCCAATGGATTAGAGGGAGATATAGGTCCGACCCATCTCATAATTAAATCATTCTTACGTGTGACACAACATAAACATAAATCATTCATCATAACCCAAAGAATAAAATGGGTTTCATAAACATCATCCAATCATAACATATTCCATATAAAACAAATGGATATAATTTCATCATAAGAAAAATGAAACCACATAAATAATAGAGATATTATAATTGGAACATAATCATACTATATAATGTCATCATAGATGGAAAATAGTTTTGAAAAAACACTTGAAATGAATTCTTGATGAAAATTTCCTTTCTTCTTTAAAATCATTTTCTTTTTACAAAATGCCATGCAATTTTAAAAGAAAAGGATTTTTTTGAAAATAATCATGAAATATTTTAGAGTGAGCTTCTTGAAAATAATGCGTTATGAAATCATAAAAATCCTTTAATGTCGTATAAGTTAAAAAACATTCTCCTCGTACTTTTGTCGAAAAAGTCAAAAAAGTACCCCGTATAGTAAATAAAAGAAAGATTCCTTCCATAACACAAATTAAAAGTCAAAGAGGGGGTAAGAATGACTTTAAACATACATGTAAGAATATTAAACACTTTATGATAAAAAATTTATGGACATGGATGAAATATATATCCCATTAAATACTTACGTATAAGCAATCTCAGATAAAAACGAGATTGGAAAAGTTATCCCTTACCTTATAACTGATATGCTTCGTATGTTTCCGATCCACCTGTATAATAATTTAAATAATGTCATTGAATTATTACTAAATCATATTCATTGTTATGATATCATATATTCTTCACTTATTACTTTATATTAAACGTTCTTTTGTAAATTCCATGTTAACGCACCGTTTTGGGTAAAATCGTTTCATTTAGCGTACGTGTTTCGACTTGTTGTTCTTGATATTATTACTTATGTCCTGATTTAAATAATTATAGAATGTAAAAAATGATTTAAATATAATATATATTCAGCATATAAATATATATGATAGATCGATAAATGAAATGAAATACACCGTTCATGGAGACAGTAGGTTGTACGTACGCATGAACGATGTTTTCGTTTCCTTGTTGAATTGAATGGAATTAAGTAAATGAAATATATATGTACATAAATATCATATCATTATTATGTAATATCATTCATGATTATTTATTATATATATACTTTATAATTATACTTGAATGGTTAATCTTGGAAAATGAATCTCATTGTGTTCGTGGAGACGGTAGTCTGTACGTACGCACGAGCGTTGATATCGTTACCATAATTATTTAATAGAATTGGATTGAATGATAAAATATCTCAGAATTATTATGATTTTATAATAACCATATTGTTATTATTTACACCATCATACCCATCCAAGTAAGGTGGTGGTGGAAAAACAGATTACACCCATGTGTGGAGACGGTATTCCGTACGTACGCAAGCACGGTGATTTCATTTTCCACAAGATGGATAGAAGGTAAAATGGGGTTGTTTCATATTTATAATAACATATATGTATATTAGTGATACTTATGTTATTAAAATATAATTAAAAAACTAAATAAGAAGAATTTTAAGAAGAAAGAACTTGAAAGAATCGGTAGAAGAGATTACCTCCTCTTTGACGCACCTCCTTTAAACTTCTTCCAAGTGAACTAGGGTTGGTCTTTTGAGAAGTCCAGAACCTCTATGATATTACAAGATAGTATGAGAAGAGTAACTGTCAGGGGTTGTCCGAGCTTCAAGGCTCAAATGGGTGTGAAGAGAAGTGGTACGGGGTTCCCTTTTTATAAGGGAGGAGATGGGCACCTTTGGAAACATAAGAAATATTAATTTATAATAAATTCAACCCCACTGAAAAACCACCAGAAATGACTAAAATATGAAAATTAGATGAGATAGGGTTGTAATAGTATAAAAAAATAACATTTAGACATGTTTGGAATCTATTTTAAGCATTATCGACTTTATTTATCCTTGTTTATTCTATTTAATTTTATTTGGGGTAATAAGATTCTAATTTTTGAATTGTTTTAAAAAATTACTTATGTGTTGTGAATTGTCAAAAATTGGATAATTGATGACATTTTCGACCATATAAATTTTGATTTTTAATTTTTAAATATATTTGTGCTTTTTAAACAATTTTATATTATGTTATATTTATAAAATAACAATAGTGTCAATTTTGACACTATTCATTTATTTCAATTTATATAAAATCCACATAGAAGATATGTTAGAACTAAAATATATAATAGATTTATAACATGTATTATTTTTCTATAAAATTTGTGGATCAAATTAAATAGTTCATATAATATTTCTTTTAATATTTTTAAAAACATTTATTTGATATTTCTCTTAATAAAATAATTACTACATCATTTTTGTATAATTATCTTACATACTTATTTGTTGCATAAATATTAAAAATAAAATACTTTGATGAAGATAAACAAAATATATTTCATAATAATACTTATACTCGAATTTATAATCTTAAAATCACAATATGTAAATTGTTATATGTGTTAAATTATGAAGGTGACAACTTTGAAATCATTTAGAATAAAATAATATAAGTGTCATAATCACCTTTATAAGGTCCCAAACGGTCAAAAATTCGGCCAGTGGATTATTAGGGTTTATATATACACTACCAATAAGTTTTTTTTAGATTTTTGGTCCTTTTGATGTGTATTACTATTTCAATAAAAACTATATTACTTATTTTCACTAAATAAATAATTTATGCGTCATTAAAGTATAAGATAATAAAATAATTAAATAACTATTAAAAATTACAAATAATTTATCATGATAATGAAAAACATTTTAGATTTTAAATGGGTATTTATAACAGAATTTATATTCAGTATAACCCTATATTAAAAATACTTTAATTATTAAAGTTTGAGTGAGACATATTTCACTTTACTTTAAATAAAATAAACTAAGTTCTTAATCAAATACAAGTGGGTTCCATTAGATTCAATTTATACCCAAACATGATTTAGGGAAAAATATAATCATCCAATTAAAATAATAAAAGTGTGAGGGTAATTTTATAATATTTTATTTACCCTTAATTACCCAATTTACCTTTAACGATGGTATATAAAATTTACCATAGTTACTATTAATAATGAATTAAAATAAAAAGTAGCTTATTAACATAATTTGGACCTACTGATTCCAAATATGGAATCCATTTTTTTCAAAATTAAATCACAGATAATGCAGAAATTAATTTAAAATTAATCCCGCTGTTAAGAAAACGAGTTTTAAAAGTTAAAATATTTCAAAAGATTGAAATGATTTTACCTATGAATTCAATTGAGAATCGATGATAACGGATTATATTATATTAAATTGTAAAAATATATTATATTTATACTTTAAAACCACTCAATATTATAAGTTAACCATATAAATTATTACGATAATTTTTTTTATTAAAATATATCGTGTTTTTAATATTCATTAAAATATGAAAGTTATCAGAATATTATGAAAAATTTATCCAAAGTAAATATTTATATCCTGATTCCAAAGAAGAATTTTATTTTTTCAAATTAAACTTATAAACATGTCAAAAGTAGATTTAAAGTGGGTGTGCAATCAAAAGGCGGCGAAACTGCATTTTATGAAAAATACTTATTTTACTCGAAAAAATTATTTTGTTCTCACACGATGTTCTAGAATATGTGTAAGATGAATAATAATGTTATAACATTCAAATTTATTTAATAATATTCATAATGGCTAGTTCATAATAATATTATAAAAATATATCAATGTTTACTGAAACCCGGTATTACGTACAACACACGCTATCATGAAAGGTCGCGATTGTGTGTAATGCAAGCCAAGTCAAGGATGCGTGTAGTGAAAGACTCCTTTGTTGTTTTCTATAATAGAATCCAAAAATATTTTATTTATACATTGAATATATATACACACACACACACACACACACAAACACACACTCAATGTTGCGTAGAATAACTACTGTCATACGAACTTGAAATTGTGTGTAACACAATCCAAGAATAGTGTTGCGTATACGGAAAGCTAATACTGTGTTGCGTATAGCACAATATAATCTTGGTGTAGCATATAATAGAAGATATGAAGGAAATTAAAAAGAATATATCTCATAAAATATCGGGGTGTTACAAAGATCTTATTATGTATAACTCCATTGGTTGTAACCTAAATAGATACAACCAAGTCATTCTCAAAAACACCCATGGAATGCATCATTTTAGGCCACCATGATTCATATGTTTTTTTCCTTGGCACTATGTATTCCTCCTTTTCTCAAATAAAAAGTTTATTTTCAGTTACTGTGAAATCATAACCTAAAATAGAATATTCAGGTTAGAAAGTCCCATTTCTTTACGTTGTTTTCACTTTGAATGTGAATATAATTTTTTGAATAGTAAAATTATGTTTATTAAATACCTACATCAAAATATTTTTAATATAAATTTTTATTGTTATGTTTATTTGAAATTATATGTCCTTCATTTATTACATTGTATTTTTCTCATATTATACAATTGAGGTTGTTTAGTCAACATCATCAAACATTATCAGTATTTTGATTTGGGTGCAGGAAATTTCCAAATAGTCCCTTAATCCTATGAATTTTAGAGTAATAAATTAATTTTCTATTCTGTAACAAATTTTTTTTATAGTTTATGGGTTGTATAAAATGGATTAATTTTAATAATTGTATATTTATATGCTCATTTTGGATGGTTAAAATTACTAAGGACATTATTATTTTATAATAAAAAAAGTTCTTGAGTAGAAAATGACCATTAATAAAACATTATTAGAAAATATAACAAGTGACCTGATAAGGGGGGATAAAAAGGCAAGAGTTTAAAACACCACACACATCCAAATCAATAACACGTGAACAATGCATTAGAGAAACAAAATACCATCTTGAGGATGTCTTTATAATTTACTTTCTGGACAGAGCGTTAGCAACCTCGATAGCCTCTCTATAAACATGAGTGACATCCAGATGAAGACACTCAATCAAAAGATGGAATTCAATCAATGATGGAAGCATTCACTATAGAAATTTCATGGAGTGATACTACAATGTATGATCTACAGTGGTGAGGTTATATTTCAACTAGATATTCCTACAACCTTGATGAATAACATAGTTGATTTGTAAGATCCTAGCCTATATATTAGATTAAATGGATGATCCATTACTAATATAGTTATATAACTGACCTTTAATAAATCCTCAATGAGTGTGGAAGACACCAAAATATTCTGAGGGTCCTGTAGAACATAAATTTGCCTCATCTATATTCACTTTTTTCAAACATGATATTGGTGGTATTAATCTAATGGATTTGTTAACCATGTTTTTCTGATCCTTCCAGCAACACCAATGTTACTCAAAATAATAATATCATAAAGATAATTTCTAATTGAACATGTATGAAGTCTTTCAGAAACCATTAATTCATGATAAATTATATTCAATCCATTATTGAAAGAGAGACTTTGATTGTCAAATTCAAGAGTGTTCCTTTCTTTCTAGATGAAAGAAATTACAATAACTATTTCTAGGAGGATAATTGCATTAATCTAGTCACTCTAGTCAGTTCTGTTGATGGATTTCAACATGTGATCAAGGATGATCATATCCATAACAATCCAAAAAAATGATTGGAAGTCTTTCCAGAACCTACATGATAATGTATAGAATGATGTAGTTTATAGAGTCATTAGCTTTTAGAAAATGGACTCATAAACGAGATAGATGAATTAGAATTTTTTGATGTAGGTTGTAAATTGGTAGCCTTATTTTAAACATTCCCCAAAGTAGTTGGTAATGTGATGGGGGAATTAAGGATGTTTGAAAATTATCATTCATAATTAGGGTGTAATAATCCCATCATAGAAATTGCAATTTAAGTCCCTAGAAGTGAAGTAAAAAATTTAAGAGGGGGAGAAAACAAAAATATATATAATAGTATACATGTAATTCTGTAGTTTCTACCTAGTATGAGGGGAGTGACACCTCTGCATAGAAGTATTATTATAATCATCATCAATTGGTACGTTCTTCATAAGTGGAGTAACAAACATTATTTCATTTATGGGGTTGTCGATCCAAGGTGTACTCCCTAAATTGAGATAGGAATACCTATACACCAACCATTTTGAGCATGACATGATCCCATGATAAATTTTTTTTTGGGAAATCTGTAATTTAAACATACATAGAATAGCATTCTTAATGTTTAGAGAGAAATTTTTTAGAGAGGAATTCCAGAGAAATGTTAGTGGAAGTCAGAAATTCCAGGTGAATTTACAAAGGAATTCATCATTTAAAACCTTCAGTTCATTAATTCCCATCCACCCATGTCAATCAGTTTAATGAATTCATTCTAATAGAAAATGATGATCTTCCTTTCATGAATGGATCATGTCCAAAAAAAATTCTTGATCGAAGCTTGAAGATCCTTAAGAAGGGTTCTATGCCATTTTTAAATGGATAAATCATAAAAAAACATTGAGGTAATAAGTGAGGTAACAAAGAAAAATAACCCTTTTTGAGACATGTTTTTTCCCTTTCCAATGGACAATCTGAGGAATAATAATATAATAGATGCATTCAATATAGAATATTCTTACTTTTCCCAAGAACAATGGCACCTCAATATAATAGAATGGAAGGTATTGTTTCTTATCTCAAAGTTTCCTAAAAATATTTTTTTGTTTGGAGAAAATAATTCCACTTACAAGAACCCAAAAGACATATTCTATCTTAATAAATATCCATAAGATTCTTCATAATAATCAAAAGTACATTAATGATAAGAAATTTTTCTTTAGTAGCTTGGCCAAATATAAAGATTCCATAAACATAAAAGAGGTGTGATGGATAAAAAAAGACACCGTAAATAATTCATTTTTTTGTATAATCCAGACTACACCAGATCATTAAGACAACACTCATATAGTCTTCAGCCAAGGAAAATAGTAAACTAGATAGGGGTTCTCCTTGTCAGACACCCCTAGAGAATTGGAAATAATCTCTGGGGGAACCATTGAGGAGAATAGAGAGTCTATCACTCTTGAAAATGAAATTGACCAAATTGATTATGGAGTTGGATAAACCATATTTTCTATGAATGTTAAAGACAAGACTCCATTTTATGGTTTCAATGAAATTAGATTTTAAAAATTAAGTGAAAAGATTTCATTCAAGACCTTCTTGTTCATTCTGTTGACACGTTAAGAGGTAGCGAAAATATAGTTTTGAATGCTCTATCTAGGGACAAACCCAAACTGAGTTTCCATTATAAGATCATTATAAATAGTAGATAATATTGAGTCAATGATTTATGTAAATATTTTGGGATAGTATTCTCATTGAAAATTAATCTGAATTCATTAATATCGAGAGTATTTTTTTGAATCATGTAAATGAAACAAACATTAAAACCATAAGGAATAGAAGAATTATTGAAAAATTATATCATAGTACTGATAACATCATAATAAAAAATATCTTAGTTTAACATAAATAACAAGATGTGAAACCCATAAGGTTCTACCAAAATATGAATATTTAAGGATAAAAAGGAATCTTTTATATCATTTTACAGAGGTTCCCCACCAAATATACTATTTTGTTGAATATCAAATGTGGATTTCATGTTATCAATAATTTTATATATAGTCTTCCCTTATAAATTAACATATCCATTCAATGTAACTGACCACTGAAGAGTATATCTCAAGATCAATGATGAAAATATACAAATTAATTTCAAGGGTATTGACAACTATTTGGATTTTTCCCTATGGTGGCAATGAAAGAACCTGAAGTTTTCATCTCCGTGTTACAACCATTTGACATTATACTGATTTCGAGCCATTATTTCTTGAAGATAAATAATTTTATCAAGATCAGATATGGATTGAATCTCATTTATATAAGTATCATTCTAAGAGTGAATTTCATTTTATCATTGTAAGAGATGTTGTTTAGTAGCTTTAATAGCCATTTCCAAATTCAAGTAGTAAGACTATCTCAATTATCTAACCATATTTTTCACATTATTAAGATTTCCCAAGTATGTCACACCTCAAATAGATTATTATGATCTACTACCCCAGGATGAACTAAGATGAAATCCACCACCTAACAAAAAAATGAATGATATTTCCATTCACATACTAGATCAAACGAAACACATCATTCCATCATCAAAACACTAAAAAATTCACAATTTCCTAATAGAAGCACCTTCTTAATGGAGAAAGAAAGAGAAAATAGGATAATTTCAAGGGGAAACTCACCTAAACCACCAAGGATAAATTATACAAGGGTGAGGATGAAGTCCACTAATTAAGGGCTAAAAGGAATCATTGGGATTCACCTGGGTCACCCATGAAACAAGAAAAAAAAAATCAGAAAAGAGGAGTGGTTCTTAGGGGATTTGGGTTTCTATAAAAAGTATAAAAAATATAAGACAACCATACAAAAAAATGGGGAAACATTGGAAAGCTACTAGAAAAACAAGGGACTATGTCTTATTTGGGGGGGCCACTGTATAGCCATGATGGCCAAAATGGACTCTACGATCTATGGTGGTTCACACGATACATATCTTATAAAACATGGGGGTCAACATAGTGTAACCCATACCACTATGCCACATAACTCTAATACCCAGTATAAATGTTGTGCGACAACCCCTGCTCCACAACATATCTACCCTACAGTAACAGAACCACTGAAACACCAACTTATGGACACCATAAAAGAGTCAACACCTCCATTTCATAGCCCTTATCTTCTATGAAGTGGTTATGTTGCATCCAATGCTCCACATTGCAGCTACCCCCAAATCATAAGTATCTCCAAAAACAAATCCTACCACCAACTATATCATAGCATACTATCATACACCTTAATAGACAACCATACATTGTATCTTATGTTTCCATCCTACTAGGGTCGTCGTAACAAGATTTTATAGCTAGAAAATCTTTTTCAGTCCCTAACTCTGTTGGACTTCCCCCAAACACCTCTATAACCATAATTATTGTAATGTAACAAGTGTGAATGTCTATAACACTACATTATATACCACTCAAACTGTTATGATTTTTGACAATTAAAACCATCTAGGAATGGAAAGATTGATTGATCATCAAGAAACTATCCCTCAATATACCTCTCAAGGAAATGTTACAACTGAATGCCTTCCCCTTCCAAACACACCCAACCCAACAAAAAACTTCTTTTGGAAAATTAACACATCCACACAAATTTACCATTAGAAAGAAAAAAACTTTTTAAATAACTACCAAAACAACCACTTCAACCTCCACATATCACGACCCTATGGAAAAAATCATGTAGTTTCATCTTCCAAGTCATGATATTATATTCTTTGGGAGGAATTGACTCACCATAATGGTTCTAATCATGTAAAAGTATAACAAACATTGATTAGGAATATGGTTTTACCCTATATGTATGCATGAGGTTTCATTCAAACATCATATAAAAAACAAAATAACCATTTCATAATACATTAACATCCAAACATATCATCAACAAGAGAAGGAAAAATGAGACAAAACTCAAACCCACTATATGTACTAGGAATGAATCTAAATATCATTCTCCCAAGTAATCTTTTGTAAGACACCTTTCCTCCGAAACATATGAACCAATGGAATGGTCCATCCATTAAACACATTATCTTGATGATCATGGATCTCCATTGGAAGATCCATGAACATCGCTTCAACCTTGATATCTGACTCTCCCCATTCAATGACCTGAGAGTCATCATGAATATATATATATACATAGTGTACCTAGAAGACATTAGGAATATTATCTATTTAACTGATAATTAACGTCCCTAATGAACCCTAACACCCCAAAAGTCCCAACACACAAGGGTGAGAGCATACCCCCCTACAAAAACTATGCCGCTCAATTCGTGGAGAAACCTTTATGAATACATAGACCCCAAATTCAACTACAAGGGCCTCACCCAATGTTTGATATAAAAAATATTTATATACTTCATGTCTTTAATACTCTCATGAAAAACCTGAATCACCACTATCATGCACTACAACACATCATTTTTGTGAGCCAATGACTCTCCATCCTCACCCAAGCACAATGTATAACAACCTGGATTCATAGACAAATAGCTAAATTAATTCATGTCGATGTATGAGTGATATCATTTTTAATAATAAAAATTAACCAAAATAAATATTTTTTTTCCCTAATATCTATTGAATTCTACAGTTAACTCTTTCATCATATCATCTAGAATCTGGTTAGTCTACTACATCGGCTTATCTATAGGAGGCTGGAAAGTAGAGATGATGTTCATCATAATTTCAAAGGAATTCTCAATCCCCTACAAACACATGAGTTAAAACATGCATTTTAATCTAGAACAATGGACATCAGAACTCTATATAGTCACACCACCTCATCCAAATACACCCTTTCCAAAACATTCATACCACCTTAATACTTGATCGACAAGAAGTGGGATAATTTCACTAACTGTTCCATGGTCACCTTGCCAGCATCACAACCTCCATGATCATACGGTAGTGCTATGAGTGCGATCACATGATAGTTTGGGAAGGTCTCTAGCAGCATTACAATTTACCAGATCTTCCATAGATGGTTGGCATAGATGACCAAGTCGCTTATACGACAACTGGTTTTCTTCTTCTCTGGATAAAAAGGATGAATCTTCTTCCCCACCTACAAGGTAGAGATTTCCCTTTGACCTTTTTCCCTGCAGAACAGCTACTCCATCTTTTCCTTTCACAACACACATCTTCTCGGTAAATCGGATAGAGTGTCCAGAGTCACATAGTTGACTGACATTGAGTATGTTATGACTGAGACCCTCTACTACCAAGACATCAGCACGTCTCGTCTCTTTGCACCCAAACTTGGCTTTCCCTGAGCCAACAATCTTCAGGCCTTCATCATTTCCAAATTTGACAACTCCTTCTTTGTCATATTTGATTCTTGTAACAAGATCCTTATTACCTGTCATGTGGGATGTGCAACCACTGTCAAGGATCCAAACACCAGATCGATCTGATGCCTTAAGGGAAATCTCCGCCACCACGGCCTTCTCATTTTTCTTCTTTTTGGTCCACAATTTTTCTTTAACACTCGGCATGGATTGACACTTCTGTTCTTTCTCAGAGTGTGATGGACCAGCCTCATCTTGCAAAGTCGCAAATCTATTCTGCATTTTTAACTCACCTGTCGGTTTATTGACCTGCTGCTTGCGAATGTTTTGATTCTGATTTGGCACATTTTTCTGAATGGTCGAGGTACAGTACCTAGCCATGTGCCCAAATCCTCCGCTCTAAAAACAGTGACCTTCAAAATATATTCTGGAAAACCGTTATCTGTTTGGCAGCCATCTCTATTCCTATTCCCTTCTATAACTCTTGGCTATGGAACACACATACTGTGAATGTCCCATTTTCCCACAGCAATAACACCTGATATAGGATGCATTCCTTCGTGATACTTCAGCACTATGATTTTCCCTTTGGGATCTATAAATATTCTGATTCTGTTTTGTGCCCAAATCAACCTTCAAATTCGGAACGGGTGCTTGCGGTCTAACATTAACTGCCACCGATTTTTGTTTCTTATCAAGACATGAATCAACCTTATCATTTGAGCTTTCTTGATGCTTCACTCCTGCTGAACTACAAGCCTCCTCTTTCATCTTTTCTGTCTTCTGAATGGCCTGCTTTTTTGATATCACATTGGGGGTCCAGAGTTTTTCTTGATCCATCATTTTTTGTCATAGACTGACAACTTCTTCTTCAAGCTCTTTGATACGTCTGACCTTCTCCTTTCCTGTGTTAGTCAAACAATCAATTTCCTTCTTTTGTTCCTCAATTTTAAGCTTATGCTCAACAATAATTTCTGAGCTCTCTGGTGTTAAGGATTTTAGTCTTTCAATTTCTTCTAACAGTTCTGACTTTTCTTCATCCTATTGTTGCATATAGAGTTTGGCATCACGAACCACTTTATTATCTTTCTTCGTTTTGGCTCTCCAAACATCTATCTCTTCAAGAGCTGCTTCCAATTAGGCTTCCATATCAACTCTTCCTTCAACTTCTTCTTCCTCTTCTCCAATGTCAGTTTCTTCCTTTTCCTGAGAACTACCGACGAATGCTACCATAGCATTTTGTCTATGATATTTAAAATTTTCAAACTCCTCAACCTCTTCATCCTCAGACTCATCTGAACTATCTATTTCTTATGAAAGAAGATTCTTCCTCTTGAAGAAATTTCTCTTGAACTGCTTCTTCCATTTCACATAGGCTGAAGATTTTTTCTTGGGAATTTCAACTTCATCTTCATCATTATCTTCTTGAAACTTTTTGGGGCACCTTGCAGCAAGATGACCAACTTTTCCACATCTAAAGCAAGAAAGTGGAAGCTTCCCTTTGAACATTCCTTTTCCTCTTTGAAGATTTGAGGAGAGGAATGACATTACCACATCTGTCGGTTCTTCTTCCTGAGAATCTTCAATGTTAAGCTTCTTCATGGCCTTAAATGCCACTTATTTAGACTTCCCCTTTTCCATAGCCTCATTATCATCGTTCCTCATTTCATATGCAACCAAGGTACTGTGCAAGTTGTCCAGTGTCAGCTCTTTTGGATCTTTATCTTCTAGTACTGAAACTTTCGGATTGAACCGAGGTGGAAGTTTCCTCAAGATGCACTTTACGATCTTTATGTCTTCAATGACTTCTCCAAGACCTCGCATATCTTCCACAACAGTGTTTACCCTGTCAAAGAATGCGTTAACAGACTCATTCGGGTTCATTTTCAGATCTTCATATTTGTTCCATAACACCTGCAGCTTTGCCTATCTGACCTTTGTATCCCCTTCATATATATTCAAAAGCTTTTCCCACATGGAATGTGACGTTTTAAATGACATCAACTTTTTATATATGGGATTGGAGAGGGCTCCCCCTAAGGCATTGATTGCTTTGAAATCAGCATCCAACTCTATGTGCTCAGCTTCTGATAATGCACCACTAGTAATATCAGCTGTGATACCATACATAGCTGCTGAAAACACATCCATTCCCAAAGATCAGAAATAGTGTTGCATTCGATTCTTCCATATCTGAAAATTACATCTGTCGAAGATCGGAATCCCTCTATGATTAGTGACCTCCTTTTGAGAGAAGAGAAATTGTCAACCTTTCCCTCTGATACCAATTGTTAGGTCCACAAGGCTGAATACCCTGAGAGGGGGGGGGGGGGGGGTGAATCAGGGTATAACTAATTTAAAATTAACGCCCGTTCTGATCTTGTTTTTCTGTTAAGAAAAACACTCTTCTCTCTTTCATGTTGCACAAAGTAAACAGAAAGTAAAGCATGCAAATGACACAACGATTTTACTTGGTTCACCGCAAAGGGCTACGTCCAAGGAGCATGTGCCGGCAAGTTTCCGGTCATACCAATTCCACTAAACTTCACTAGCTGTGGATTACAAAGTTCGGGCTAGATCACTTCTATGCCCAGGCTCACTGCCTATACAATGTTTAGGGTCAGCTCACTGCTTTCCCAAGGGTCACTCCCTGTTTCTCACTCTCTGGCTCACTGCCGGTGGAGAGGATCACTTTCTTCCTCTTCCTAAGCTCACTTCTCTGTGAAGGGATTCACTCACAGTTTATAGACCTGTAGGTCTCTGCACTTTCATTAAGGAAAGCATCTTTCTCTGTATTTAGATGCTCTGTTGAAGTTCAACTTTCATCTGTAGATGAATACCTCTTTTCCTCTGAACACTGGGCAAACTACCTTTGGAAAGATCTCCGCAAAGCACTCAACTTTGCTAGGCTCCCAATTTCGTGAAGCTCAACAAGCCTTCGCGAAGCTCCTGCCTTTTCGCGAAGCTCTCTCGCGAATCTCTCTCGCGAAGCTCTCTCGCGAAGTACTCCTGCAAAGCTCAACTCGTTGCAAAGAAACTTCTCTCGCGAAGCTCACTGAGCCAACGTGGAGCACCCAACTTTCGCGGAGCTACAATAGCCGCCGCGAAGCTCCTCTTTCGCGAAGCACGCTGCCTTCGCGAACCACCTCCGCGAACCGAGAGCAATGGATTTTCTCTGAAAATTATCTCTACTTCGCTCGAAGGGGTCAGCCTCTATTTATAGGCGATTCCACCGACCCTCATCCCTTTCGCGCGAAGTCAATGCCACGTCATCTCAAATCGCGAAGCACCAAAGATTCCGCCGGAATTCTGTCCAAATCGCGAAGCTCCACGACAATTTTCCGTTAGCGGAGCTTGACGTAGTCGCAAAGAATCACCGTCAACATACCTTCCCGACTTCGACGCGAAGCTCCCTCGCGAAGCCCAACATTCCTTCACGCCTTCTCCGCGAAGCTCACTCGCAATGCCCTTCACCGCCGCGATGCGCTTCAGCCTTTTTCGTTCGCGAAGCTTGACGTAATCGCGAAGACTCACTGCCTCCATTCTTCTGGTCTTTGCGAAAACCAATCCATGCATCCTATCTTCACGAAATTCATGCCTTTTCCATATGAAATTATGCTCTTCATAGAAATCCACTTTTCACGATGCTCACCAAACTCCAAATTTTGGACCCCAAAAATTTGGCAAACACTGGGAAACGGTGCCACCTTGTACTGCTCTTTTTTACCGCCTCCAAATCGTCCTTTCCTTTGTCATAGTTCTTTGTCAACATGGAATGTCAACAACTTCTCGGGAACTCGACAATTCTCCATGGAAACCTGCTTTGTCAACAAACACAATCAACCCAAAAATACTGCAATGTTATCTTGAGGGATTTTTTCCCAACATTCTTCAACCTCGACGAAGAACACGAAGAACGCTTAGGATCCGACGAAGAACACCGTCACCATAAGAAGAGAAAGACGTGTCGTCTCTTCTCTTCTTCGCAGCAGGTGTGTTTCCGAAGATTGACGACGCCGCCTCTTTCGATCTTCTTCCCGTGTCAACGAAAGGAGACGTCGCTTCCTCCTTGAGCTTTCTCCGTCAGCTTTCGAAGCTTCTCCAGCGACGTACCTCTTCGGACGCTCCTCGACGTCAATGGAATCGACGTACGATTACCATGACGCCCGACCCCCGCGACGCTTGTCTTCCGCGGCTTGTTGACGTGCTCCGCACTTGAAAACGAGGTAGGGGTTAGTTCGTTTTATTGATATAAAATTGTGATCGTCTATCATTATGTTTTATTTCTTTTGCTTGGACCGCTTGATATCGTAATAATGGAAGGAGATCGGGCCGCACAAACACACTCGATCCTCCTTCCCACCTTTCGTTGATCTTTGTTGTTGTTGAGGCGAAGGCGGCGCGGTGCCGTTGCACTACGTGGAAATCACGAGGACCACGGCCGGAGCGGGCCGCGGTGGAGGGGCGCGGCGCCGACGCACCACGTCGGAGAACCCGAGGGAAGCAGCGGTTGGAGCGATCTATGGCAGAGGGGCGCGGCAACGTCGCACCGTGACAATCGATCAAGGGCTGCGGCTTGAGCCGCGGCAGAGATAAAAGGGGCGGCCGGAAAACCGGCCACCGGCGGATAAGGAAGAGCTGCAGCCCTATGGCCGCGGCAGAGGCGGCCGGCCTCGCCGGCCGTCGGTTTGCAAAGGAGGCGGGACCCGCAGGTCCCGCGTGCGATAAAAACGGCCGGCCTAAGGCCGGCGCTGATCCGTAAATACAGGGGATTGAATTCCCAGGATTTGCGGAGGCGGGTCCCCCGACACGTGGAGGGGGGCGTTTATTTCAAAGGTGCGGCATAATGTCGCGCCGCCCTTTTGAAACAAGGGGGGGGGGGCTTTGCCCCCGCGCACGGCGCACACGTGGCACCCAGGCCGCGCCAGACCGCGCCGCCGCGACGGACCACGCCGCCGCGCCGGCCCGCGCCGCCGGGCCGGGCCGAGCTGTCAGATCGAGCCGGCCGGGTCAGACCGGTTCGGGTCGACCCAGTTCGGCCGACCCAGGGGGGGTACCCCCCGTCTTCGGACCATTTTCGGTATTTTTCTTGTAACATGAGCTACGGGCCTCCGAACGACGCGCCGTCAGAGGAGATGCGATCCCTGGATCGAGACGGGCATTTCGGTATATCACACTCAAGGTTTCGGAATACTTTGAGTTCGAACGAGTTGGTTCGTACACGAAACCAACCGGGACCTTGGAGCGGAAACGTTCATATTTTGAGCTACGGACGTCCGATTGATGTGCTGTCAGCTTTGTTGAGTTTCTGTTAGTGAGAAGGATATTTTGGCATACTCCGCCTGAGGTTTGGACGTAGGTGGAGTATGGTCGGGTTGGTTTTTCCTTAAAAACCAACCGGGCCACTGGGACGAAAAAGCCAATAACTCTCAGACCAGGCGTCTGATTGACGCGCCGTTTGTTGCGTTGAGTTCCTGTTGACGATACGGAACTTTTGGATACATAAAATCTGGACTATGTGACAGTTGATGTATCAGCCTCTCGGCTCGTGGAGCGGACCCTCCTGAACGAGCTTGTTGTGTGCGGGAACCCTAGTGCTGGCTGCGACTGCTACTGTGACGACGACGATTGTGCAGGGAACCTCAGTGGACTGCGATGATGAATACAACTGGTCTTGTATCCTATGTGGGTCCTAGCTGTGCTGGTCTTGTATCCTATGTGGGTCCCAGCTTAGATGATTCAATACTGGTCTTGTATCCTATGTGGGTCCCAGTATAGATGAATCAATGAAGACAGCTGTTCTTATATCCTATGTGGGTCCTAGCTGTGCTGGTCTCGTATCCTATGTGGGTCCCAGCATAGATGATTCAATACTGGTCTTGTATCCTATGTGGGTCCTAGTATAGATTAATCAATGAAGACAACTTGTCTTGTATCCTATGTGGGTCCTAGCTGTGCTGGTCTTGTATCCTTTGTGGGTCCCAGCTTTGATGGTTCAGTGCTGGTCTTGTATCCTATGTGGGTCCCAGCATAGATGAAACAATGAAGACAATTCATCTTGTAGATTATGTGGTTCCCAGCTTAGATGATTCAATACTTGTCTTGTATCCTATGTGGGTCCCAGAATAGATGATTCAGTATCTATGTATGATCATCTCTTTCACCTTATCGATGATGTATACCTGTGTGAGCTGAATCCTGTTTCTTTCCAGTGTGGATTGTGTTGTGCTATCCTGTGTGGATTACGTTTTTCTTTCCTGTGTGGAATGCGTATACATTCCTGTGTGGACTGAGTTGTGCTTGGGCTCGGAGGTTGGAGCATATTGGAATTGATGACTTAGGTATATGTATGGGAATATACCTAAGCAGTGTTGGTTGTTACTTCGTGATTGTATCTTTCTTTTGTGGTTTATCCTTTGTGGATTTTGGGAGACCTTCAGGGTCTCGGGGTCCCTACTGAGTAGATTATACTCACCCCTGCACGAGCTATGCCCACACTACATTGTGTTGGTTGCAGATGATGGAAACCGTTGATCGTGGTTGAGGCTTACAGAGTAGGATGGTACATAGAGGTGGACCACTGGGTGGGACGTGCTCGGAGCGGACGACAGGACTCGAGAAGCAGTGGAGCTATCTGTACCCACCCTTCAGGTGGGATTTCCAGTGGACAACTCGGTTTAGCGGCTTTACATTACTGTTGTTGTTTTCCCTTTCGAGTTGTACTTTACAGTTGGGCTTGTATTTCCGGCCCCTTTTACTTTCCGTACTTACTATTGTACTATGTTTTTACTTAGTGTTTACTTTTCCGCTTGCTTACTCTGTGGTTCTTGTTTACTTTACAAAGGCAATGCCTTCCCTTATACCAGGATTTACGCCTTGGTGCTAGTCACCAGCCCCTGGCCTATGGAAGGCGGGCTTGGGGTAGTCACGGCACGGGCCCTGAGGGAGGGTCGTGACAAATTTACCACATTATAAAGGAAAATTAGACATCCAATTCTCATCACACCCAACCCTAAATTACAACCATGCTCCTCAAAAATCCTTTCAAACCATTAATTTTTTTTGAAATGTGGGATTTTCATCACTTTATCTACATTAATTTATTGTCATTATCACATAATCCATAATTCTAACTGAATTGATTTCATTAATTGGAAATAAGTGGTTAGAAAATTTCATCTTTTTGTGATAAGAAATATCGCATTACTAGGATTCCATAATCCAAACAATCATATTGAAAAAAATTCCCCCAATGACCATGATTTTCATTGAGAGTTCAAGCATGTATAATAATAATATCAATTATATAAAAAATCTATAATGCATTATTTTAAATTCACCTTCCCATTTTAGTTAAAATTGTACGATTCTTTAGCATTAGATAATATGATTCAAACAATCTTCAAATAAGGTAATAAGAGTTTAAATCCTCCCACATGATACAGTAAAAGAGAAAAAAATAATTTCTTACATTAAACAGAGATTTCTGATCCACTATAAACCGAAAAATCAAGAGGAATGACACCACATAACACTATAACAAATGATATCACCTTTACTGGCCTAGAACATGATAAAAACATAATTGTCATGTCGAAACACCATAAAAACCCATGATTCTATGATAGTATCACATCCTAAATGAATAAACTGAGAGAAAATAGGATAATATATAGGGGAATCTCAACAAAACCACCACATATTGATTCCCTAAATATGATGTCAGAAGCTGCTACGTAGGGGATACATGGTCTCCTTGGGAAACACTTGGGTTTCAAATGAAATGTGCATAATTACAGAAAAATGATAGGGTTTGAGGGGATTTGAGAATTTATACCAAGTCTGAAAAAAATAAAACTGTGTCCTAACATATCAAACCAAAATAGTAGAACTACGTGAAAAATGGGATTATGGTGTAGTGGGGAGGGAAACACCACTTTCAGTATCGTAAAACTATCCTCTAAAATTCACAACTATCCATATGATGTATATATTAGAAAAGATTGGGTGACTATAGAGTAGTGCATACCACTACGTTGTAGGCTCCCAACTCCCATGAAAAATATAACACACAACCCCATCTCCATTGTACGACTCCCTTAAAAATAACATAAACACTAAAACACCTCCACACTAATTACATGTTGCAACCATCACCTCCATTACATAACCCTAAACTATAATAAATCGGTTATTCTAATGTTAATGTTATATAGCATAGCTACCACAAAATTGGTAGAAGAACCAAAGGAACATCCAACCACGCTTTATGCCACAAACCACTCTCTCATAGCACATGTACACCCCCACCCCCGCGTATGGAACAACATTATTGGGATCCTCCCAAAAGGAATTTTCAGCTGGAGTATCTCCTCCATTCTTAATCTCATTTGGACATACCATAGACACCTCTACAACCATAATTCATATAATGAATTGGGATGGAAGGTCTAGAACATTTCAATTAATTATTAAAATGACCTTATTCATATTAATTTTATCTAATTACATTTATTAATAATTATTTATTACCCACATAATAATTTTTTATAGTTAAAATTTAAATCTGGGTGTTAAATATTCCCTTTTTATGAATTCTTCAGTTTGACACATCCAAACCGTACACCTCGATCACATGTTTATCATCACTAGAATTTTAATTAAGAGTGGTTATATTTCTTTGATGTATTTATGGATTACCATTGCCATTTAATGGTACTAATGATGAAAATTCACATGGAATGCTTAAAAATCTCATTTTTTATAATTATTGAATTTTAAAAATAATTTAATTTATTGGTGAATATAGTTCAACATATTCCCAATTTATAAAAATAAAAAAATATTCCATTAATAATGATAAAAATATATTATCATTATTTATGATTTACTAGTTATTTAGGATGTATGAATTATAAAATCATTCAGGTAGGTGATAGAACTAACCCAGATAAGAACGTATTAAAATGACTGAAAGAGTATGAACATGTTATTTTATATTAATAGTCACACTATTATAGAAGTGAAATGATTTTAAAAAATCAATAAAGTTATAATTAAAATTTAACTGCAGAGGGTGAATAAGAACAAAAATTATTTGAAAGTGGACAACACTTATAAAGATGTATTTTTAAAAAAAAATGAATTTATTAATTTTTAGTAGTTACTTAATAATAATTAGATGAATTTAAATATAATTTATTATATATATTATCATTTTATTTCATTAAAATAGGTCTTTATTTGTGATTAAAATAATTTAATAAAATAAAGAACCAAACACTTATAAAAACATTTCTTTAAAAAAATCTCTTTTAGTGTAAAATGATTTTACTCAAATGACAAAATATTTATTATTTATCTTTTTATTGATCAATTTTATCAATCTAGTGGTATTGAAATTTGGAATTTAATATAATAAAAACATAAAATCATTATTAAATAATAATAATTATTATAATATATAGTGAATAAATAGTTTTATATTAATGAATTTAATTGAATTATTATTTTTTCATTTAGTTATAATATAATTTTTATATATGAATTTTTACATTTTTAAAATTTTACTATCAATTAAAAAAAATAAACATACTTATTAGATACAAGGGTACCAAATTACAATATATCCAAAGGTTTTATATGCAACAAAAATATGTATAATATCTAAATTATCAGTATCCATAACAATTATATTATATTCCTATATATATCCTTACATGCATATCAAAATAATATTCTTAATTACATTATTAATATGATTATCATATTTCAATGTGTTTTATTTTTTCTATGGATAATATCTGTGGTATGATCTTCATAACATATTTTGATGATGATAATTTCATCCTAGTGTTATTTGGGTTTACGATTGGATTCATTACATTGGTTACTTTACTAATTATAGTTCATTTGGTTATCTAAAAATGTATTTAATTGTATATTTTAGAATTCTAACATAAAAAATATAAAAATAAATCAATTTTTATTTTAATTCAATGTTGTTTGAAATAAAAACAATAGAATATGCTAGATTTTTCATATGGTAAAATTCATAATAAAATAAATAAACATTTCATTGTATACACATGAAGGGAAGGGTGTATTGAGTAAAAAATTAATAGAATATCATTCATAGAAAATTTCATGAAATATTTTTGATCTTTTGTACTATAAAGAGAGTGTAACTAAAATTATACATTTTTTATTTCTTTTAAATGCTCATGTCATGGAATATAACTGTTTATTTAAAATAAATTTTCAGAATATTAAATATATTTATTATTAGAAGACATTATATTTTTAGACCTAGGAATTTATAAATTTATTTTAATTTTTTAATTTTTTTTAAAAAAACATTAAATATCATCTTAAACGCAGTTTTTATATATATAATCATTTTATAATTTATTCAGTCATTATTACATCAGTATTACATCCTAAAATATACCAAATTCTAATAATAATATTTTTCTATTAACCTAATGAACTTTTTTAATAAAATAAAAAAAATCAGGATTTCATTAAAAAAATTTATTCAAAAGATTATTTTTTATTAAAAAATATTTCTATATTTGGTAAATTTATTATTTAACTATAGACATAAAAATTAAGGGTCTTTCAAAATATGTTAAAATACATTTTATTATAAATTCACACTTAAAAATTCTTTAGGACACCTAATTTGATTATTTATTTTATAGAATTATAACCTTTTTATATAATTATTTAATTCATGGAAAATATTATTCACGACCCATTTTATTTTGAAAATATTCAAATTACTTTTATAATGATTATATTACATGTTTAATAATAAAATTACTATTATAAGGGTTTGGTTACTATTTTAAAATTCATATTGCCTTTATGTTTCCTATAAATACCTGTTATTTATTTCACTAATCAATATATTAGTTTTCTATCAACTTTATGTTCATATTTCATAAAATTATAATTATATTTCTATTTTTTCATTATTTATATAAGTTTGTTCACATTGGTAATATTTTTATGTCACCAAAAATCTTTAAATTTTACGAATTATACAATATTATGGTTTGGATTTAAGCCCATTAGTTTTTGTTTGGTTATTAGACTAACATACAATGGATTTTCAAGATGAGATGCCTTATTTTATGATATTTTTGAATGATATAGTTCTTATTTCTGAATTCAAATATACTATAAATTCCATTGTAATTTCACAATCAAATATCACTCAAAATAATTTATCAAAGGAGGATATAAAACCAAAATTTCTATAAGAGAGTTAGTTTTTACCTAGAACAATAAATATTGATTAAAAAATAATGGTAGAAGAAATGAAAATGTTAATGTATATGATGACATTCTAATATTGAAAATATTATAAATTAATTTGTACAAGATAATATTAGACCAACTCCAATTGAATAAAGGATGACTATGAATAGATAATGATAGTTTGGATATGGTAGAAGAAAACCTTGGGATGATCCATTTAATAAGATAATATTAATGAAAAATTTAATAATTAAAATAATTATAAGGAAACCAAAAATGAATATTAAGAAAATCATTATAGATGATATTTTCATAAATGGTTTCATTGAAAAAATGGTCTTTAATAGAGCTTATTGGTGATGTTTTATACATGTGTTAGACTCCATTTAATTAGTCTTATTTCTTGTTTATTGTATATTGTTTAATTATCCCATTATAATATTTTAAAATTTATAAAGTGTATTATTTTTCAATAGAAACCCATACCCACACTCCCAAGCCCAGTGCTGAAAACACATATTTTACACATCAGATTTAATACCTAGTGAGAAGATCCCATCTAAATATATTAAAAATTTATATCATTTCAATTAGGTAGACAGTAAATATCAAAAATAAACACATAATCCCTAGAATGGAAGGTCTGGTATTTTGTGGATCTACTATATAATCAAATTATATAATTTTACTTGTAATAATTTCTCCCTAACATAGCAACGCTAGACTCCCTTATAAACATATATTAAATTAAAATCATCAGCATAACCTAAAGAAATAGAATCATAATAATGGGAGGAGATCAAATTATTATTAATGATAAACATAATAAATAACAATAAGTTATTATAAGTGAGAACAGGATGAATATATTGGTATAGTTAAGGTATATGTGAATAACATTTTTGAATAATACCCAAAAAATCACAAATCACAAATCAAGATTTATTGAATATGGAAAAACATATGAATCAAAATGGTGTGGAAACAATAGTCAATAAACATAGGACTTGGGAGTATTACATCAGGATACAAATGAAATTTTTCCCAAACATTATCATATGGATACATAACATCCATCATTCAAATTCTAGAATCCATTCATGTGAAAAATTAATTTGGGCTAGCGTATACAAGTATAAAGAGATATAAACATTGAAATGCTACATTGAAAGGTGATATCATACCCCACCCATAATTAATACATATTTTGGTCTGAAACATGAAATAATTCATTCATCATATCAAAATGAACTATTGGTAAGAAAGATTATTTCATTTTTCAAATCATAATGAACTCATGAAAATATAATGGGCTTCATATCATATTAAAATGGATTCATATAAGTAAGAAATTTATTTTTCCATAAATAATAATAACATTGTAAAACTATAGAAAATATATTTATATCCAATGATATTTATTAAAATTATTTGTAAATATCCATCAATTACGATGGCGAGTTATAGGGTATTTATACTGTATAGAAAAAGGGTATATTTTTTGTTTTATTATTTTTGCAGTCAATCGATGTATAAAATCTTGTTGAACACCATTTAATAAATGGAAGGAAATATAGTGTAACCATAATGGATGTATATAGGAAGGGAAATCATAAAGATATGATGAATATGAATGAAAAAGTTAGTAATTGGTTTCCATGAATTTGATACCCCAAAATAGTATGATGAAATTTAGAGAGTTATTTGTAAAAAATGTCTTCTACGAAATAAAACCCATTTTATAATAAATAGGAAAATAAAATTGGAACCATAAAATAATATTTTGAAAACCTTTCTAGGATTTTAATAAAATAATAAGTTATGTGTCATATTCAAGTACTTTCTTAAAGGATATATAAAACTTGTAATGAATATTGACATTAAAAAATCGTTAATAATGGAGTCTTAAAAAATGAACTAATGTCATCCTGGGGAAGCATGGAGTATAATATAAATCAAATTATCATGGAAGGAAATCCATTTTAATATTTTAAAATACCATTTTTGAAACCCTCAAAATTAAAAGATATAACAAAACATATTTTTGCAAATAGGAAAAGGTAAGTGTGAATGTAACATGTGTTAACACATAATTAAGTTTCCTTATATAAATGTGTTCATTTTTTGGAATGAAAAATATGGTGTAGTGGAAACAATAATTAAATAGGATGGGATTAATTCTCCATGGTGATATAATTTTTGATAATGAAACTCTCCGAGGTAAGAGAATCAGATTATAAAGTAGCATTTCTCCAGAGTGGAATAGATGGAGCCCTGAAATAAATTAGTACGGTGGTAGAAAACAATCATAGAAGAACGAACATTAATAAGAAACTTTTTAACCAAATTAAGGGAGTCAAGGTACCAAACCATTATTATAATTATAACATAGTAATCAAGCTAGAAAATAGGGATACTATGAAATGGACGTTAAAATAACATGAAATGAATGACATTATTTATATATAAAAAAATATAACTGATGAATTAAATAAAATATTTTATGGTTTTTATTACGAAAGAAGACTTATAGAATTTAAAATATAGAAAAATGACCCCTTTATAATCTTTATCTTTTATATTTTTAAACTATGAAGGATAAAACACAATTTTTTTTAATTTAGAATATTTCAAGAAAACAAGAATATAATAAATATTATTCCAATATATACACCAATAATAAATAAATAAGTGGGGAATACAAATAATATCTCAATATATATAAATTGAGACAAAAGCACCTTACCTTACGTCTAAATGGATTCTAAATTTCCACCTAAAATATTAAACAAACAAATTAATATTATTTAATAATTTATTAATTACTATTACCTTCTATATTTCCTTTTTAATGTTAATTTATTATCATATGTTATTTTTTGTTAAATAGATTTCATCTATAATGGTTACTTGAGGTGGTTTCATTGATTTCTCATAAATATCATCCATTTATTGTCCATTGTAAAATATAATGTAATATGTATTTTATTATATAATTTTATGGAAATTTATACAATCTTATATATAACCCAAAAATAACATCATATTATGAAAGGTACCTTGATATGTTCATTTTTTGGAGAATAAGTTGACTGTGACTATTTCATGTTAATATCACTTATACAATTTCTAATATTATAATTCCATAGAATAAATAGTGTTATAAATTAAATTATAATATAATTAATACATTTTAATGGAAATCCATGTTAGGAGGTAAAGGAAAACGAATTACATTATTATGTGGAAGTGGTGTTATGAACTTACACATACACGATGCTCTCGTTTTTCATTGAATGGAAGGATGATGGTTTTTAAATAATTACCATATAAAAATGTTAATAATTTAATAATTTTCTATGTTTTAAATAAATAACTTTTTTATAAAAACATTGTATGGGGGTTGTAAAAAAAATAATACTCTATTCATAGATACGGTAGGTTGTACTTAATCTTGAAGACATCTTCCATTTTTCGAATTATTTTAAAGCATGATAGAAATGTAAAATTTCATTAGAATAATAACCTTTATAATTATTAATAATACATATTTTATCAAAGATTCATGGATATTGAGTATTAAATGGGGTAGAAGAACAAATGAAATATGATTGGTAGGTTGTGAACATTTCTCCTCTATTTGGATGTTCTCCCTTGGGTAACACATTATGTAATATTAGCTTGGTATTTTGGAATGAATAAGTCGTATAATAAGTGGGAATGGATTTTATCAGATTCTATGGTATAATATTGGTTAATATAATACTTTTTAATGGGTGGAGAAATTTTTTTGAAGTGATCCTCTTTTATAACCAAAGAAAAAAACACTTTTGTAAACACTCAAAAAAAATTTAATAATGGAATGAAACTATTATATTGTAAATGGATTAAAAATTGTAATATAGTTAATTATGGAGGTAATATAACGTCAAAAATAACTCTGAAACTTCTTTTCACACAAGTTTTATGCATATTTTAAGCCTTTTACTACTTGTTCTTTACATTTTACCATTATGGTTTTTAACTTGGTAACTATTTTTTATATAAGTAATTTGTATTTAATTAAAAATATAATAAAACCATTTAAACCAAATATTTTGGTTATTAACAAAAATTTAATATACATATTATATAATTCAATTACTATATAATAGAAAACTATTTCTTTAGAATAAATCATTAAATATATTGAAAAAAAAATTTCTAGAAAAAAATTGTTCATTCTATTAAGTGTTCTTAATAATATTTACTTTTGATATGAAATTTAATGTGTGTTAATATACATATATATAGTTTTAAAAATTAAAATATGTTAAATTTTTAGAATATATTAAATTTTTTTATTTAAAAAAATTAGAAATGTTTTCTAAAATAATTCTATATGAATAAATTTTTAGCATAATCATAATAATTAACCTTCTTCCTAGTAATCATAATTTTATTGAAAAAAAATGAAATTTAACGTAATCAATATTGTTAAAAAAAATTATATAAAATATTAAGACTATTTATTTTGATTTTATTTTAATAAGTGGTGAAGACGAATTTTTAATAGATGAAATTGAAAATAGTTTTTATATTAAATATTACCTATATTTCTAAAACTATAAACACAGATTTTCTAAATTCAATACAGTCATTTTTAATATATTTATTATAGTATAATTTTTTTTGAATTAGGGTTTTATAAAATTTTAGGTCATTCTTATATTAAAATAATTTTATATAAGTGATGGTATTAGAGAATTCAATATTTTTTACTATTCACATAAATATTAATTATCTCAAAAACTTTTTAACATTTGTATCCTAAGATAATATTGAATTTATAAAACAAAAAATCATATTATATTTTCAAATAAAAAATAAAAAATATCTAAAATTTTCTTTCAAATGAAAATACAATATATAAAGAAATATTTTAAGATAAAAAACCCTTTTAAAAAAATTTCCCTTATATTGATTAAAATTATTTTATTTTATAGAGGTTTTATTATTCTAAATTTTTCATTATATAATCAATATAATTTTTCATGGATCATTTTTCTTATATGTTTCATGTGAAAAAATCTTTAAAACTTATTGTTTATTTAAATTAAAATATATTACAAAGTCTAAGGGTATTACATTATCCCCCTCCTTAAATAAATTGTGTCCTCTTTATTTATTTATCACACAATAATAATAAGACCTAAGGGTATCTAAAAGATAATCCTAAGATAATATATATATTTTATGGATATATTGATCTTGATAACTTAGGTATGACTAGGTAGTATATCTTTTCAATCATAATTGGAATATAGTACTATTCAGAACAATTTATTCCATATATTCCACTATTGAAACTCTATAGGAGTTTATAGAGATATACCTTCCATAGCATCATTTTACAGATCCTAAATGAAACAAAATATTAACCATAAATATTATAATAATATCTAATAAAACCATATTAAATGATCATATGAATATTAAAACTCTTTCCTATGAAGTATTTTCCAATGAAAATATCATTTAAACCTTTGATACATTCAGTGAAATATAATTTACTTTATGTTATGTTCTCATGCACATCTTAGTATAATCGAAAAAATAACTACCATAAAGATGTCAGGACCATTTTGAAAATATTACAAACCTGAAAATAATTTAAAAATATGTTCTCAAAGTTCAACATACCATTCTTTCTTAAAATTATATATCAATTTATATTTAACGTAGCTAGTGAAACCCACTGATTTAATATAAGATATCTGTATTCATTATATATTTGGATTTATAACCAAAATATTTACAAAATATTTATAATGGTTGAAAAAATAAAAGTGAATTAAAATATGCATATCCAATTGGACTATCAATCCAAGTGTCCAGTTAGGCCTTTTTGTGATTCAGTGAGTGAAGATTAAGTTAATTCCCAATCTTCCCATTCGAGTCTTACTATCCTTAGGTAAATATTTGATAGATCTTGCATAAACTTTTAGTATATATGAAGGGATGTAATTACTAAGATAACCTATAAATATAGACTTTAACAAAATTTCATGATGTTTTCATATACATAGACATATCGATTGAATTTATCCATATGTTATTCAATAAGGTTCTATTATCGTAATCCCCCCAAAAGCTAAACAAATTCTAAAAAATAACTTCACAAATCCTCAATAGATAATTAAACTCTATTATCATACAAACAATAGAAACCCAAACCCACACTCCTACATGTGGCTATAAAATCACAATTTTTAAACATTGGACTTGATACAAAGTTATATGAAAAAATCAAATCAAATAATTGTTTTATATCATTTATGTAACTTAAAAATTAAATCTCTAAAATTAACACAATACCATGAGTTGAAGGTTTAGTGTATTTGAGGATCAACTATATAAGAAACATATTTTATGAAACTTGTATCATTTCAAAAAAATTGATCCCCACTAAACATCATTATCAATTTTTCAAAAATTAAACTCATCTTCATAACCTTGAGAAATGAAAACAAAAGAAAATATTGAGATAAAGTTATCAGTAAGAGTAAACATAATAGATAACAATAAAATATCTCAAGTGAGAATTATATGAACATATGGGTATAATCAAGGTAAATTTTAAAAATGTAAGATAATCATACCAAAAAAAGATGATATCAAAAATCATAATTCATGGAATAATTAAAAATACATCAATCAAATGAGGGTTATAACATTAGAAAATAATCATTATTCATGAGAGTATGACATCTAGATACCTTATAAACATTGGAAAAACAATATCATAGTGAATAATGGCCTTCATGAGTCTAAAAATTTCAACCATACATTCAAGAAACTAATTTTCTTTGAGGTATACCAGACTCATGAGACATAAACATGTAACTAATGAATTGGAGGGATATATAAGAACCCATATATCATTCATTCAAAATTATGTGTACCACTTAAAGTAGATCATTCATAATATCATAAAAAAAGCCGGGGGAAAAAATGATTTTTTAATCACACCATAAAGAACCCATTGAATGAAATTGGGTTTCATATTCTTTTCATGTATATTAACATAAGAAAATGATTCTAAATTCGATCAATATCCATAACATGATAAACCCAGAAAAAATAATTTTGTATCCAATGAAATTTACTAATGTTTTAGGAAATGAAAATTCAGTTAGGTTATTTAGTTATAGAATATCAACACAATACACATTAAGGGTATGTTGATAAGTCAATAATTTCACTAATCAATGAATATATGGTTTAACATACTGAAATTCTAATGTAAGAACCTTATATTTGATAGCGTGTATGTCACACGACACCAAATGCATAAGAGGATACAATACCATTATACATTAAATTATATTGACTATTTTAATAGTTTCGATATGTTATATATTTTTTTTAATACATGAAACACATAGTTATATTGTGTCAGACAGAAGAGAGACTTTTTCAAAATCTAGCATCGCATGCAAGAACCAGGTTTAACATAACAATAATACATTATTAAAATATTATTATTTAATATAATAAGACTTAATCTTGAAATTTAATCAGTGGTTATGAATATAATTAAATATATTATGAAAATCAATGGTTTACAAAAATATATAATTATCTTATAGGATAAAAATTAATTTGAATTTTTTATAAGAACCGATTGAATATAAAGGAAAATATTAATATTTTTATGATCATAAAGTTGTTTTAAACTAATAAATTATTTTAATAAAAATTATTTACTGATATTAATTATATATATATATTATATATCCAAAAAAATATTTTTAATATTCATCCAATATATTTGATAGGAAGATGAAAAAAAACCCAATTTTGTACATCAAATACTATATTTTTATTTAGACATTTTTACCACATTTTAATGGAGAACCCCTTTAAAATTAAATTTTTTTACACCATTATAAATTTTACATTTCAAAATCAACTTAATATTTGAAATATAAACATAAAAATTAGGTTTTGGGGAATTTTTGGTATTTATTTGTTTAGTTTCATTTTTTAATGTATACTGACAAATAATGAAATTTAGTATAATTGTTTTTTCATATGATTTATTTTTATGGTTAAAATATATTTTAAATTATTTTAATAGTTAATTGTATCAAATTTTTATCCATTAATCCAATTAATGTCATTGTAGTTAATTTTACATTGAAATTGACTATAAAAACACATCAAATTATTGGATGTTTTTACCTTAAAAACGTACATTATCGTCCCTACTGCGAGATTAAATTTAAAATAATTTCTACCACTTGTATGAATTGAAATTTGAAAAATAAATTCTAGATTGTGAATCAGAATAATTTATAATTTCTAATATATTAAACATTTTTTTTGACTAAAAATATAACTAAAAATGATTAAAATTAATTACAATGATTAAAAGAAAATTAATCTTAATAAAGGACTAAACCATAATATTAAGGCATAAAATAAAATATAAAATAGTACAAAATCCATTTTATGGCCATTTATGAACCCTAAATTTGATTTAATCGGTCCATTATTGGATCCACATTCAATTTGAAAAACATGTATGAAACTCTTTTGTGAAAATATTACAGCAATGTCACTCCTCCTCCACAATAAAACGACCTTATCTCCTCCCACTTCCACACACATCTCAAGCCACTTTGGATCAACCAAGACCTATCTAAATAGTTCTTCAACATCCCTCCCCTCATTCTAAATGTCCCCCTTTAGGTATAAATCAATCCTATGAATTATTTGGTTTATACCAAAAGGCGTTAACTGATTAAGAAGTCACATCATTCCATTATATTTTTAGTTTTGTTTCCATTATCCAAACCATAAATTATTATTATTCCATGATTGCATAAAATTTAAGGTATCCTAAATATACTAATATGTTATTATTCCAATTCATTAACAAAAACATAAACACACTTTTATCTAATGGGTAACAAACATATTGATTCTATTTACATAGAACTACTGCCTCGCAAATTAATGATTATTAATTTTTCTTGTACCACCTCTCATTGTATAAATTATGATCAAAAGACTACATTAATATAATATATATTATGTTAATAATTTATTTATGCTTATTTATATTTTTATTTTAAAAATACCTATATAATATTTATATTGTGTAAATATTATAATTTAGTTGGAGTAAATGTGGACTATCATCCACTCAAATTGATATGACTTATCCATGCCATACATGGAATATATAATGGCTGATTTTAATAAACCTATGTAACATATATAACAACGTTATGATACTGAAATTATAATATACTTATTAATCATTGAGTTTTTATTCTTTTAATACAACAATGGAATTAAAGTATCATTCATGTGTACGTACGACCTATCATCTCCATGAAAAATGCACTTCATTTCAAATCATCAAATATTATGGACTATTATAAATTCATATATAATGAATATATCTGAAATTTAATTAATGGTTTATAATTTTTTATATGATTTAATCCTGATCTAAATAATAACAACAACAAATAACAAGTAAAAAAATAACTGAAAAAACTTTTAAATTAACATATGAAGTATTTAAAATAGTGGAAGAGTTTTCATAAACGATTAATAAAATATTATAAGAAGTTAATATTTGATACTATTAAAATGATTATTTTTCAGGTATAAGTTAGTCATATATTTTAAACTACTATGCATTAAGATAGATACCACACAACAAAATTAAGGTTATAGTAATGGATTAAATCTTAATATTCATTCCATTGAGAATTATTTTTGTTATGCAACAATTAAATTTTATTTTCCATATATTCTAAACATTGAAATGTTAAATCATGAATATTCTTATTCTCATGATATTCTATGTTCATTTAATTTTTAGGGAATTTTAATTTAAATGTTTCAAAGTGGAATGTGACACTTTGGAAGGATTACATATTATTTTTCGTAAAAAATTTATTAATGTCAACAAACTGTGTTTTTACTTATCCTCCATTATTGTATTTTTTATAAATACATATCCTTTATTAAATATTTATATTTGATAAGGTATAATATTTATTTGATATGATGAATTATTTGGTCATGTAAGACATGGGTTGGGGATCACATGAGGTAATTCCAACGTGTTGGGGACTAGTTAATGAAATTCCCATGTTGTATCAGTAGTCTAATGAGATGAAATAGTTGGGAAAAGATATGTGTTTTTACACGATAGGTAAATTGTGTTGTGAAAGAAAATTATGGTACTGATTTCATGTATCTGGGAAACATAGAATCTTGTAATTAAGTATTTTCCTAATTTAGTTTTAGTTAATAGTCATCCATGATATTTTTCGTCAACATTTCTATAGAAACATTTCTTTATTAGTTTATTGATTTTGATGGCATGATTTTCAGTTTCGTACCCTTCCATATTGATATTTCCATATTTAGTTTTTTAATGGGAAGTGATATTTTTTGAATACCATTCAATGTAAATTTATTCCTATTAATTTATTATATCTTCCACTTTACTTACCCTTATTGATCAATTGAGATCACACATATTATGTTTCCTTTCCCTAGGTCATATAGAAGAAAAACTTGAATAATATTTAAAGGATGTATTTTATTTAATTTTATTATGTATCATGTTTTATTTTATTTTCACATTGTATTATGAGAATCATGTATGTAATATAGTCTTCTAATACTAATAAACTGGTCAGTACATCATGAATTGATTCCCTGAAATTATGCCATTGTAAAAAAAATTAATGGGCCATCTCTTCGATTCTAGGGTTGAGGTGTTACATTTGGTATCAAAAGATGTTTAGAAACAACATTGGAATCATGATTTATAAATCATATATTATAGAATATAAACCTATGATAGACTTTGAGGATGATTATAGAAGAGAATACTAGAATTTTGGTGTGGTAGAGATTATGTGGGTATTTCTATAAATACATCCCTATCTAAATACTATAAGTTGACATTGTTCTGGAATAGACGTACCTTGGATTAGGAACTCAGAAAAGGTGAATATGGCCAGACATACGGTATCATACTGCATGATAATAGGCTTTAATAATCACATAGTTTTACACTCTTGTGTAATATGAATATGATAGTACATATTTTATTTACATATCATTATGAATGATTTAGAAGTAAATATTTCACCAAAGTAGCCAAAATTTATTATTCTGTGATTCATGGTGAATAAAATATTTTTATATAAAATATTAGGAATTATACATTATGTTATGATTTAATAATGTATATGTCATTGCTAATAAATGTAACCTAGTAGAAAGAATGTGAACCACATTGATGCATGTGATCCAAAGTGTTAGAAGGATCAAATCATTATGATGTTAAGAAAAATTTTCAGAGGAAAACAGTTTTCCAAACATTATCATCATATGAGGACATGTTATCATGTGAAAATTATATGGGTAAATAATTCTCTATGTCTTATGTCTTCGATGGAAACCAAGAGAAGAAGAGTTAATCTGAGCACTATGAAAAGGGGAATGAGTTGAAGAAAATTATGGGAAAAAGGATTTTAAAACATTTGATAATTATGGAAAGAAACACACAAGTACATTATTTTATGGAATGAGTGGTTTTTATTAGTTTGGAGAAAAATGAAACCATCTTCATGATTAAATCGATAATAAAATTTTTTCTACTGTAAAATGCTTCAAGTACAAGGATATGAGACACCATGTGAATAAATGTCCCAATCGTCATTGTAATATACCTCCAAATCATGTTATTGGATAATGATCAAGTTATCATACTGTAGAAGATGAATAGGAATGATTAATATACTTATTCAAGAATTATTTCATTTTAATATATATTTTCAGCAATGTACTTATTATAAGAGTTATGGAATATTTAAGGATTATAATGAAGTTCATTTTCACTAAGGATTTGAGATCATATGTTGAATAGTACTAATAAAATTCATTAATTAGAAAGTTATAGTTTTTGGAAAACACAAGAATGAGGGGAATATAACCCTTAATGTGCTCTTAATGTTTAGTTAATTATGAAGAAAAGATTTATTTGAAAAAGTTAATACTATATGGGAACTGATTAATGACATGTAAAAAAGTGTTCTGTACTATCATTGATGGAGTTTAGAAAATTATTTATTTTAGATATGTATCCAATAACATTTTTCTTACTTATTTATATATGGAAAAGTCATGATTCCAATATGGTTTTTTGGTAATTCGAGTTATTAACATATTTCAACAGGATACATGATGATGTTAATCAAATTTTTTGAATGTTAAAATTTTGAGCACCTTTATTTTGATTAAATGATAATGTTATGTTCATCATAGAAATTCATTGACCATATTTATAATGGGTTGGATCATAATGTTCTTGAAAAAATAGAAAATTTATATAATTACTTAACATTAACTTTGGATGTGTTTTTAGAAATTGATATATAAAATCATTATACGATGAATCTTTTTTTGAGATAAAGAGTATAAACACTTCATGGAACAACCAAGAATAAGATGTTCTTGTAGAAAAGTACCAAGTATATATATTTACATAGATCCTTATAGTGTGAAATAATTCCTCAACTCTCGGAAAAGTGATATTGAAACAAATATTTAGTCCTAGTACATTTTTTTCTGATGAATCAAATGGGCCCTTAGATCACCATGGAATTAGGTAATTTTTATTGCTACCTTTCTCCTAACTATGTTCTCTAGAAATCTCCATCAAAACATGATTTAATATCTTTTCTCTGTATCCATGTTTCTATTTCCCACCAATGTTCTCCTAATAAGGGTCCAATTTATTTGACCATTTTACTTTCCTTTATCTCTAATTAATAATATTTGATATTAATATTCATTATGATGTGGTAATTTCATAATAGTTTATCTTAAATCCCTCTATAACTGAATTAAATTTTAAATTGTAAGGATGTAATGAATTTAAGGCAGGGAGAATGTAACACCTGTGTATTCTAATGTAAGAAAATTATATTCTACAGTGTGCATGACATGTGACACCAAGAACATAAGGAGATATAATACCTTAATACTTAAAAATATATAGTATAAATTCTATATTTTTAAATATAAGAAACACTATGTTATCTTTCATCACTTGTAAGGGAATTTTTTCTGATATCTTACATCACACACAAGACCATGTTTTGACCAAAAAATAATATATTATTAAAATATTATTATTAAATATAAAAAGAATTAACCTATACATTAATTTAGTTGTCATGAATAGAAATAAATATATTATTGAAATATATCATTTTAAAAAATATAAAATGAATTGATAGGTTACAATTTAATTATAAATAAATAAAATAACTAAGTGAATATAAAGGAAAATATTATCACTTTTATATTCACAAAGATGTTTTATCCTATTAAATTAAATTAATTATTATTAGTGAGTGGTATTAATGTATTATATATATTATATATCTGATAAAATATTATTTATATTCTTAAAATATATCTGATAGGCGTTAGATAAAAACAAACCGAATTTTACATGTTAAATTCTATAATTTTGTTATGGCATTTTTACCACATTTTATTGATGGACCCATTTTAAATCCAATTCACGACAATTTTATAAATTTAATATGTCAGAATAATCAAAATATTCTATATATGAAGATAAAATTATGTTTGTTTCAATTTTTTGTATTTTTTTATTTTTTATTTTTTAATTAATAATTAAAAAATTATTTTTTTGTTTAAAACTTATTTTTAGACTATTTAATTACAAGGATAAACTATATTTTAAATTGTTTTTAAAGATTATTTATATCATATTTTTATCAATTAATAAATTTTAGTATATTTTAATCAATTTTACTTTCATATTGACTATAGAAACATAGCAACATTTTGGATGTTTTTACATCAAATACCAGCATTATCATCCCGGCTTTAAGATTAAATATAATTTTATTTCTTCAACTCTTATGAAATTAATTTGGTAAATGAATTCCATATTTTGAATAAGAATTATTTATAATGTAAATATTTTTAACTTAGTTTTTGACCAAAACAATTAGTGAATGTGATTAAAATTATTTACAATGATTAAGAGAGAATTAAGTTTAATAAAGGTCTGGTGCTTAATCTTAAGGACTAAAATGACCTATAAACTTGTAAAAACTCCATTGGATAACTATATGTTTACCCTATAATCAATTTTATAGAATAATTTCTATTATTAGAGCCACATTAAATGTGGAAAACATGTGTGAAATTCCATTGTGATAATATTACAATAGTGTCATTCCACCTCCAATATAAAAGGGCCTCATATACTCCAACATCCTCTCACCATTCATGCCAAATTGTCTCGACAAATATATACCCAAATAATTCCTAGAAATACCTCCACTAATACTATAATAATCCCCTTTGGGTATAAATCAATCCAATAAATACTTTCATTCAAACCAAAATTTGTTTTCTAATTAAGAGGTAACATATTTCCTTATGATTTTTAGTTTGTATTCCATTATACACCCCCTAAACTGTTATTATTACATGATTGTATAAAATCACAAATATAATCTATATAATAGTACATTTTTAATTAAAGGGTTTGATCTAGAATTACAAGCACTTATATCTATTAGCTATCAAACAAACTATTTATGTGTATGGAGAACTACTGCCTCACGAAACGATGATTTTTCATTTTTCCATTACCACCTATATTGGAGAAAATTGTGATTTATAATATGTTTATATATAATATATATTATATTTATAATGTCTTTATTCTTTTTTAATTTTTATTTACGACATTCCTATATTTTTTCTTTCTTGTATAAATATAATAATTTTGATTACGGATATGGGGACTACCGCCCACTCAAAAATATTATACTTTTTCATTCCATACATGGAATGTATAAAGGATGTTATTAATTAAATTATGTAACATATATAAAATAGATATCATAGTGAAATTATAATATAATTTTTTAACCTTTATTTTTCATTCTTTTAAAACAACAACGAAATGAAAGTATCATTCATTCGTGCATATGGACAACCATATCTATGAACTGTAGACTTATTTTATAATATAAAAATATTAAATTCTTCAACAAAACATATATACTAAATATATATAATAATTAAGTAGTGGTTGAAATTCTGTAGATTAATAAATTATGATCTAATTAACAGAAACATCAAATCACAAGTCAAAATAGACCTTATAAAATTAGTCCATTAACACCATTAATAGTTTAAATAAAGGATGTGTGTAAGAAAATGAGTCTTAAAATATTTTAAATAGTTAATATATGATATTATTAACATGATTGTAGTTATGTAAAAGTTATTAAAAAATTTTAAACCACTATATAGGATGATATAGACCACATAAAAAATGGAATATTATGGTAAGGGATTTCATCTCAATTGACATTCCATTGAGAATTATTTTTATTATGCACAAATTCACTTTTATATTTTGTATAGGCTTCCATTTGACATGTTATATCCTGAAACTTATTATTCTCATGATATTATTAGTTTCATTTAATTAATAGTGAATTTTAATTTTAATATTTCAAAGTTAATTGAGACACATTGGAATGTTTAATGATTGTTTTTCTTCAATAATATATAGATGTCAAAACCCTAGTTGTTACTTTTCCTCCTACAAGGTATATATAAGAAAATATATTCCTTTATGAAAAACAGTTATTTGATCAGGGGTATGATTTATTCATCATGAAGAATGATTTGGTCTTTTAAGATAGTGGTCAGAGATTATTTAAGGTATACCCTACGGGTTGGGGACTTATTAATAGAATCCCCTCGATGCATTAGTAGTTTTTTGAGAAGAAATAGTTACCCAAATATATCGGTTTTTGCATAATAGCTCAACCATATTGTGAATGGTCCTAGATGTATGAGTTCCATGTACCTGGGAAACATGGCGTCCAATAATTAAGGTTTTCCATCATGTAGTTTCAATTGTTATTCATTCATGAAATTTTTCATCGACATATCTATAGATACAATTCCTTCTAATTTTATTAATTTATATTTTATGTGATTTTATTTCTTACCTTTACATATTTAAATTTCTTTATCTATTTATTTTATTGGAATGTGTTATCCTTTTTTTTAAAATTTCCATGTTAATTTTTTCATATTGATTCATTATTTCTGCTTCTTTACATACCCTTATTGAGCATTTGAGCACACCGTTATTATGTTTCCAATCCCCATGATATTAAGAATAAAACATTGCATAATATTTCATGGATTTAGTTTTTTTACATTTATTAAGATCATGTTTATTTTAATTTCCCAATATATTATGGGTGTCATTTATGTAATCTGGTCTTCCAAGAAAGCTAAATTGATCAGCCCTTTCAGATTTGATTCATTATAATCATTCAAATGTAATAATGTAATGCACCAACTCCAGGTTTTATGGTTGGGTCAATACATATGGAACCTAGGTTAAAACCCTCCATTCTGCATAAGTAAATATAGAATTTTCATAGAGTAAATACTTAAAAAGAAACATCATAGACATTTAATGACTAGTTACGAAAAATTTAATAATTCATTTCCCAGATTTTAATACCCAAATTTTATTAGTGAATTTATAGGTTAGTTTATGAAATATAATTTCCAAATAAATAAATCCATTTTTATGACAAATATTAAAATTGAAGTGAAACTATAAAATATTTTTTAGAGACATTTTTTTCATCATCATAAAAGAATACGTTATAAAAAATATTCAATTTTTTTTAAATGTAATGTGATACATTTATAAAATATTTACATTAAAAAACCCTTAAAAATGGAGTCTTGAACGAAATACATAAAGTTTAACCCTAGGACACATGGAGTGGAAGAAAAATAAAAATATCATTAAGAAAAAAAAATTTCATTTCACAAAATACATTTATTGAAATCCCTATTTAGAAGTAACAAAACATCATTTTGAAAACCATAAAAGGGAAATATAAATTTCACATGAGTTAAAAAATGTCCATTTCCAAATATAAATGAGAAAATTTGAGGGAATGGAAAAACTAGATAAGCCTGGAAAACCATCATTAAAAATGATGGGATTTATTCTCCACGATGATATACTTTTTTAGAAATAAAATCAACAATGTCTGGGTGTTGAATTAAAAAGTAATTTACACAATATAAGAATAAAGGGTCTAATGAAATAATATCATAGAGTGGAAAAAATAACCTTGAATGATATATGTTTTAGAAAAATGATCTTAACTCTAAAGAAGGATTTGAGTTACCAAAACACTTAAATTAATGGTAATGTAAGAATTATGTGATGGTTTCCATGAAATAGATATTCAAATATAATGAAATTAAATATATTCATAAAACATGAATCCAATTAGGTAGTAATTTCATAATATTAAATAAATAACGGTGTCTGTTATCAAACATGTCTCCTCCTAATGTTCTGAATAACCAAATTATGTTTATTTAAAAATTTATTAATAATATTTTAAATTTATATTTCATTTTTAAAGATCAATTTATTATCATATATTTTTTATTTATTAAATAGTTTTTTTATGGTGGTTACTTGAGGTGGTTTGGTCATTTTATATAAAACATCATCTATGTATTGAAAATATTTAATTTTTATAAAAAATAACTAAATAATCTACATAATTGTATAGATTTTTTGTATTTTTTATTATCTTATCAAAAAAATTTAACAATTCCATTTATTTTCCAAAAATGGTCTGAAATTAATAAAGGTGTATAGATATGTTAAATTCAGGTGGTTTATTTTACTATGTCCATTTCATGTTAATATTACTTGTAGAATTCCTAACAATATCTTTAGAGGATTATTTTATTGTTATAAATAACATTTTTATAAAATAAATACATTTTTATGTTAAATCATGTTATCCAGTAATGGAAAATGAAATATGTATTTATGTGGAGGTGGTAGTCTGCATGCACACATGACAACCCTCTCATTTGTCATAGAATAAGAGGGGTATAAAAATAAAATAATTTCCATTTTATAAACATAAATTTTATATAAAATTTTTATTAATTAATTAAATAACTATATTATAACTGCAATGTAATGTGGTTGTGAAAAAATAGGACATGTTGTTCATGGTGGAAGTAGACTACAAATACAAATAACAATGTTTTCAACTTTTTGAATGGTTTTGGTGGAAGGTAGATAAGTGATACTTCATTACTATAATAACATTTCAGTATATTAGTAATACTAATGATTAAATACCTTCATAGATATATAATATTCGAAGAGGAATAAGAATAAACAAAATATGGTAGGAAGATGGAGAACATTACTTCTCCCTTAAGATTCTCTCTCTTGGTAAACACCTTAAGGCCCATTTGCTAGAAATTTTGGTATGAACATGGATTCTAGGAACAAGAGCGGGAATTGTGGGGAGTGTAGTGAATAGTTTTGGAATAGTTAAGGATTTGTAAGGTTTGATTAAATGTGGTTGAAGTGATGTATTTTTCTATGGGAAGAAATTGTAACTATTTCACCAATGATTTAAATATATTTCAATACAATTACCACTTAAATTTTTTCATTTGAGAATTTTAATTATTACCTTTTTCACTATATTTTAACCAAGTTATCTATATTTTATTAAAAATATAATTTAACTCTTCTTACCAAATTTTGATTTTCATAACCAAAATTTATGGTCTATATAATATAATTTGATATCTATGTAATAGAAAATTAAATACTAAATTAAAAAATTAATAATATAAGAAATATATTTTTTTAAAAAATTATTATTTTTTCAATTAAATGTTTTTAATATTATTTATTATTTATTATTAATTTATCGTGTGTTATTATATTATATACAGGTTAAAAATTATATTTGATTCATTTTTATAATAGATTTAGTTATTTGATTAGGTAAAATTGAAAAAATATAATAAACTAACTCTTTGAAAATAATTGTTTTACCATTATCGTGGTAATTAAATTCTATCCAACTTATCTTATATCTATGACTAAAAATGAAATTTCCTTTATTAAAAATATGAACATGTCAATCTATAATAAAAAATGTATTTTTATAGATTTTATTTCTATATGTGATGAAAAATAATTTTTGATATAAGCGAATGAAAATATTTTTTAGAATAAAATATTAATCTAGTCTACAAAATTTCTATCATATCGTTTATAAATTCATATATTTATTTTAAAATGATTTATTTTAACTTCATAATACACATTTTTATATTAAAAATGTGAAAAAAAACATTTAAGTCATTCTTGTTTTATACTAATTTCATAAAAGTAATGATATTGGAAAACATATTATTTTTTCCATTTAACCTAAAATCAATAATAAAAAAAAATAAAAAAATTCATCATAATATAATATTGAAATGATTTTATGAAAATTTAAGAAAATTTTTTCTATTGAAAATTCTGAAATATATATGTTTAGGTTCTTAATGTAAATACATTATATAATGGAAAACTATTTTTATGGAAAATTTCTATTTAAAAAGTATGTGCTATCGAATTTATAGCCAAATTATTTTCTAGGGGTGTTATTATTCATAAGTTTTCATAATATATGTAATATAATTTGTGATGAATCTTTATAATTTTTATCAAGTGAAATATGCCATCGAACATAGCATTAACAAAGAGAAAATTCTATTCCAAAATATCAGGGTGTAACATCAATAACATGTAATGATCTGTTTTTATGAAAAAAATATATAGATTATTTTTTTCTATGATTCATGTTTTTTATTCTATAACTTAAACATAAATATTACACACATATATATTATGAAGGAAAATTTTATATAGAAAATTCTAGGTCATTATATTCTTCCAATGATTAGGCCCTTAATCATTGAAATATCAATTCAAATACTTGGTTGAGAATAGGTGGTGGTATTTCTATTACATTTCAACCTTAGGTACCCATATTTCCTATTCATGATAATTCTTTCACAAATATACGTTTACTAGGTTTGTTTATCATAGAGAATTTTATTTATGATTTATATTCTTATTATAAAACCCCTATTAAGAAATTTTGAGCTCCAATTATGTTATATATATATGTGTTACATGTGAGGGATTGTGTGTGTACTTCCATAGGATAAAAAATGGAAACAAATTCTGAACATGATCATCGATTAGTCAATTTAGCAATCAATAAGCCACAAATTATTTGTGATCATTATTTTCAAATGGATTAATCAACCTATAACTAGAAGTTCCATTATTTACAAAATTCATGACTGTATTATTAAGTGATATTCTATGGATTGATTTATCTCCAACACAGAACTAATAGCCTCCTAGATTTTTTATTGCATGGATATTTTGTTATATTCTATCCACATTAATGAATTAATTAATGGACCAAACATTCATTGTCATTTCATACAAAAGTTTAAGTCCGAAAAACATTCATTCACCAACATTATCACAACATATTGGAGTTCTATATGTATTCTTATTTTGATATTTATATTGTGTAATTAGAATTATTGTGTGGTGACTATACTAATACGAAAACTCAACCCTCATGATATATTTATACTTTCCACCATTTATGTTTATCGAGAAATCATTAAACATGTCTTTAAGTTTATGGATGATAATTTGAGATTAGTTATCGGTATGGTGTTATAGTTCATAGTAAAAATCAAATCCATGATAACAGATTATTGAAGGATAATCTAAATATTATTGGTGAACCATGGATCACAATACAATATAATCTAAATTGGTTTCCTATTTGACATTTCCAATTCCATTATATATATCATTAATATTGATTGGGTGGTAGATCTTCTCAAATAGTGATCAATATAATAGTAATTTTTTCTTCTATAACCCATATATAATTATATCTTGTATATTTAATTGGGAATCACATTATAAATTCCATTGTGATGGTCTCTAATTTATATAATGGCATTGTTAATGGTTATATCATCCTTGTGGATTTTTTACCCTCATCCTTAAATTACTATTATACTAATCATTTTAAAGAGTACTCAAGCCATATTATTATTTATGTTATTCTACTAAAATTTCCCTCAATGAAATTTGAAAATGATATAACTTACAGTGATGATGTGAAAAGATTATTTGAGTACATCATCAAGTAACTCCTTTATCTCTAGTTTGAAATTCACATCGATTTTATTTTATAGTCAAATTAATCTATCTGTGAAAATGTTGAATTTCAGAATATTCTCTTCTATAGTATCATTACCCATCATTTTATGATCAAAATTATCCCATAATGCCTCTTGTATTTTTTCTTGGATATATTTTTAGTAAATTATTTGTGTATGTTGTTGTAACATCCCCATATTGATATCCCCTAAACTGGTTACCCATATCGGGTCACCACATGATCTCAAGCACACCTCCCCATATGCCATAAGTTTCTAACTAGTTGAGAGGGTGTAATAATACACAAGGGGAGACTATAACCTCTTTACCAGAGTAATCCTCAATAGATAAAAATATAAATAGTGAAAAAATTATTTAATAACCAATAAACAAACATAAAAAACATCTCCAAAAACATGGTACATACCACAAAACAAATATACACTTGTTATGTTGTGCTAATTGTTATAAATTGATAGAAATCCAAAATAAAGGAAAACAATGGAATCCACAAATGGTACTTATTCCAAATCTGAAAACTCATCCATACACATCCCATACCTGACTCAACTCCCTATTATAGTTCCCTTTCCCCTCTCGAAATCTTCAACGATAAAGTATGCTTGGGTACCCAACGATGGCCTAAGAATGGTGTGTGTATAACTCATTTGGATACCACCAACGATGTCTAAAAAAACCAGTCTAAACATATAGTTCATGAAAGTATGAAATAAAAGCTATCATAGATAAAGGATATATCAGGGACTATTAGTTACCGAAGTACACATTATCCATTTCATTAATTTTACTATTATTATCACTTAATCCATCTTCATTACTTAATTTCTTTTTCATCATGCGTTCCATGGGATAGTCATTTATAACGTATACAAAATGGTTTGTAGAAAAAAATCACAATACATAAGGGAATAAATCATGATCATATCTTCCAAGGGGTAAAAAAAACACAACCAAAACATTTGACTCACCATGAATCATCAGTTCTGGACGTCTCATCAAATACAACCATTATGGGAATAGAACCTTGTCCCATTCCATGTCTCATGCATAGTGGGGTGGAGTTTAGAGCCTCAGTCAAACTCGACCCGTGGTCATAGAACATAACGTCAATACCCCACTCTACCAACACATGTGCACATGAATATATATATATATATCCATTCACCAAACATACCAGATCACAACCAAACACAGACAATACAAGTACCAATCATAATACACAAGAATCAATATCAGAATAAATATTTTTCCATAACCCATTAACAATTTTCTATTTACATTAAATTATAATTTAGTCCAATTCCTATTTCTTATGCCTAAAATCATTATGAATGTTCATTAGTTTCCATTCATCAAAAAATTTAACACATTCAACAATTTACAGAAGTTAACTCACATTACCCATTCCGAATTACATATATATTAGCCCCCTTTTACATTTTATGAAAAGATCTTAATCCATTTGGAACATTCACATTAAACACTTTTAACCCATTTTCATGTCAAGAGAAACAAATCCTTATTCCATTACCCACCCTATGCATGAATATCATTAGTACATTTTTAACTCAACCAGTCCAAATTAACATGTTCTTCGTGGATTCTACAATATCACGCGCCAACTCTACACATATCCTTGCCAATTACTAGGTTCGAGAATATCAGTGCACCCCATTGGTTTCCCTAAATTGGTAAATTCATCCTCAGCATATCCCATGGGGATAATGAGGAAATAAACTCAACATTTAGACACCAATGTTACTAAATCGCACTAAATGCATAAAATTCTCATGAATATGGAACCAAAAACACCAACACACATTTGAAAATCTACATCAAAACTATGGGATATAACATATAGATCACCTAACTAGAATCTGAATTTAAAAAAACTCCTAATCATAGATTTAGTTATGGATTTAATGAAAAAATGAAGATTAAACCTAGGTTTAAATAGAAGAAGTGGGTTGTTGGTCTTCCAAAATAAGATAACCAAAGCCTCAATCCCTAATCCAGGAAAGAGAAGAAAGTGGGACATTAGACATACCTAGATCATCTATCTGCAACCGATGGAACTCCAAATATTCATGAATCAATGGAGAACCACACATAGTAAGCTTATTTTGATTTGTTCTATACCTATGGTTGCGAGGGGAATAAATTAGGGTGAAATATGTTGAGGATCTTAAAATCCCAAGGTAGAAAAACTGTAATTTTTGAAAAATTTAATGGGACGGACTTTTTACCAAACAAGGCTCAAACTATGGTCAATCTAATGTATAAAGAGGTGAGGTCTCATGGTTACCTGGGAAGCTCTGCACAGTTTTACAAACTGTGTTCCAACAGTGTACAATTCCACTGTACATGTTTTCATGGTTTTCCAAGGAAGGCATCATAGTTTACATAGCCATGTGCCTTGCACAAGTTGGAATAGTTTTTCCTTACATTCATGACACAAACCAAGAAAACAACACTAAGTTCCCTCATAACCCCAATGAAAATTTAATTATAAAAAAATAATGAATTCAAACTCTAATTTAAACTGGGACTTACCTCCACTGAAACATGCATATTACAATTATTATATCTCCCATACCATTATGATTTCTAGATCTATCCTTTTTTCTTATCCATTAAGTGATGGTATTTGTAAATCCTCAATATCAATGGAGTATCATTTCATTTTATACCAATAGAATAATCTACATTATTCACCTCTCATGGTTGTTGTTTATTCAGTAGTCATAGTCATTGATAAACATATTTTATCTTCATTATGTAATGTCCTACTCTATCTACAAGAATACATATATTAAACTCTTGTTATCAGTTCATATATCACAATTTTATATATAGATAAAATTTCTAAAAATATATAATGAAATATTCATTACTAATAAACCATAGATAATCAATTTGGTAGATTTTTTCATTCTGCTTTAATTTTCATGAGGAAAAGAATTTGAAAGTATCATTTTTCATGAGTAATGAACCCATAACAATTTATGAAGAAAAATAATATATCATAAATAAATATCCTCATAATGGTATTATGATTAAATGGTAAAAACTATACTCTTACTAATCTTATTAAATATTAAATCACATTCATATATTTCAACAAGATTTACACTCTTCTATTTTATCTTAGTTAGTGGGCTAGAAAATCATGAGAAAAGTTTCATAATGAATAAAAAATATCTTTATATTACAAAAAACTAATGATATTTGTGGAACATAAAATACCATGTTATTGTTCAATTGAATCTATATTTCATTAATTCATATAAACTCTCAGACATGAGATTCGGTTCCCCAAGAATGTGATGTGAGGTATCCATAACTCACTCATTCTAAATTTACCCTATATCTTTTCCATATTTAATTTTTTTAATCAACACTTTGATATTACACATGTACATATTTTCTGTTGAAATATATGAGGATAATATCAACAAATACAAATACAAATATACATATGTTGTCACTAAAGGCTCTATTCATCAATTCAATATTGTTTAATGTAATTTTAATGTCCAAAAAGAATGATTATAAACATATAGTCTCCATATCATACGTGGAATAATGTATTTTAAATATCTTATAACATAAACATTAGTTGATGATATCCAGAATAAATATAAACTATTATGAAGTATTCATCTTCTCACACTACAATAAAAGCACCAGATTAGAAGGGGTTATTTATTAGATTAGAGGGAGATATAGCCCCCTCTATACACATAAGTGGTGGTTTTCAAAAGCCACTACTAATTTCCCCCGCCATTTTTAAGATGTGGTTTTAATAAACCACTGGTAAGATATAGGTGGTATTAGTGGAGGTTATTTTATAGGGATAATAACCCCTCTAATTTCATATAAAATTTCAAGAAATAGCTTAATCAGAGGTTGTGAAAACTGACTCTCATTTGTGTATGATTTTTAAGGGGGTTTAATCCCCCTCAAATATCATATAGAAATTTAGGAATATATATATATATATTATTAATATATACACAATTAAAATAATATATATATATATATATATTACGAATTTATATGAATACAAATATATATTATATACTTCAAAAATACATTCTTTTGATGAATTTACAAATACATTTATATATATATATATATATATTATATTTATATATGTATGAAATTTAATATATTTATATTATATTATATTAAATATACATATAATTAATATAATATATGTTAAAATTAATTATAGTATATATTTATATAATATAATATAATATTTATATATAAGTGAAATTTTATGAATATTTATATATAATTATATTTTATATATTTAAAAAAAAAATTAAATAAATTTTTATTTATATATATATGTGTTTATATTATGTATACAAATATATTATTAATATATTAATTTTCATACTTATCTGTATATTTATATAAATTTATTTATATATTTTTAAATATATATATATATGTATATATATATATCTATATTTATTGATATATATATATATATATATTATTTATTTTTATGTATATGTATGTATGAAATATATTACACTTTTATGTATAAAAATAATTTAATTTATATTATATATTATACATAAAAATAAATATAATATATAGATAATCAAGTACATCCATTATATAATATATACATGTTTATTTATATTCATGTGTGTGTGAGTATCTTAATAATCCATTATTATTATTATTATATAATTAATAAACTCCACATGATTTTTATATGATAAATTTTTTAAATAAATAATTTTTATGTATATATTTATATAATATATTTATTCTTTTTTATTATATTAGTATTATATGGTATACCTTTTTATGGAAATTAATATATATTAGTGGGAATATTATACAATTATATTTATATATAAATATAAATATAATTAAATACCGTCATATAAATTATTTTTATAAATATGCTTATATAATATGTTTATATATTGAATTTAAATAAATTTATATATTTCGATTTAATTATATATATATATATTGAATTTTTTTACGAAAATAGTGGGGTTTGAGAACCCCTTATAATCTCTTAAATTGGAGGGGTTTTTAAACCCCCCCCCCTTTAATTTAAAACATATGAGGGGGTTGTGAACTGCAGCTAGTATCAATTATTAGTGGTGTTTATGACCCGCTATAATTTCTTAAATTAGAGGGGGTTAAAAACATTCTCTGATCTCTAAAAATAATGGACTTTTGGGGGGGGGGGGGGTTGAACCCCTACTATTTTCTAAAAAAGCATAAATTCTATATATTTTATATATATATATATATATATATCACAACTAATTATTATATTAGATACTGTTTTGACCTTACCTCTTCTAAAATTCAATTGATTATTAAAAAATTGATGACAAAAAAATTAGAAGGGGATCAAAACCCCCTCTAAATTCAATGATTTGCAAGGGTTGTGCATAACCCCATTAATTTATATACAAAATGAATTTAACATGGGGTTTCATAACCCCCTCTATAAAACACAACTAATCCATTGTTTTTTGTGTAGTGTCAAATATTTTTGAACAAAAAATCCATTCATGTTAGTGGATACATCTTCTTTTTAGTGATCTTACTGAGTTTTTTTGAAATTAGTTAAATAATGAATTGAACAAACCTACTTCTTATCTTATAAAAATACTATACTCTTAAGGGATTTACTATGGAATATAATCCTTTTAACTAGATTCTATTTTATTTCCTTCTTTAACTCTTATAGATCTATTGGATCCATTCTACAGGTGCTCTTGGATATATGTGTCACACCAAGAATATTTTTTGTTGAGAACTGAGCCTCACTATCATAAGGAAGAATGCATAACACTATGCCAAATACATGAGTATATTCTCTTATAATTATAATGTTTTCATTATGGATTTATTTTTTTGTCTCAACCATTTATGCATGTTATGATTCTTTATTATGTATAAACACCCATGCCATTTAATATTTTTTTGAAAAGATCATCATAATCATCCTCTGGTTTTTATAAAATTATAGAATGGTTTGGAATATGTAATGTGATATCCTTTTCCAAGAGGTTAATTTGAGAAGTCTACAATGTTATTGAATCCATTACCTATATTTAAACCAATTACTCAAAATGAATAATTATATGTTTTTTTGGAAAATTTACCCCACAAGTTCCAATTTAGTAAGAGTAAAAAACTTGGGATGTAATAATTTAACCATGATGTTTTTAAATATATATATTTAGTTAATGGTATTTAAGAGAAGATTTAATTTATTTATTAATCATATTAGATATAAATTAATGCATTGAACCAAAATCAAATAAAACATTAACTATTTTTGATAGAGTTGAATTAGTACTATTCGCCACATTATTATATTTATCTACCATAGTGGTGGTGATGGCATAATAATTTCCTTTATCCTTTTTATTTTGTGGTTATTGGCATTTATTATCATAAAATACACATGGTTTAGTAAACTATCATTAAATTTGACCATGTTAATTAATATTTAATCATTGGACCATGGGTGTAGTGTTTATTAGAACATATATTTCTTAAATTATATTGATTGGTTTCATTTTTTACCTTCATCATTCTAGATCTTTGTGTCCTTTTTTTCCACACACGAATCATTTCCTCATTAAATTATGAATGTTTTTGATAGGTGGATTTTAATATCTTCTTACCATTATAGCCTTAATCATTTAATCTTTATGTGTGAAGATTCCTACATTATTTTTTATCTTTATGTCTATAGAACCATTCCCAAAAATCCATCTATACTTCAAGAGCACATCAAACTACTTCTTCACAACGTTCAATGTCTTGGAAAGATGAAATTTTTTTATGATGATGATTTTAAAAAACCCCATAATATATCTATAACTCCATATAAATTATGATAAATTAATGTTATGACCACATGATTCATATGAATCATTTATAAACAATGAACCATTAAATATTAAATATATATAAAATATTAATTATTAGATGTGACAGTTATAATGTATCCATTGAATCATTGAGTAAATGTATAATTAATATAATATTTAAGGATATATATATAAATAATAATATTAAATTTCATTTTAAATTTCAATTCATTGATAAAATTTAATCTTTTTATCTGAATAACTTATAAGATAATTTTATCCTTAAAAATTCATTTTCATAAATAATTCCTTTTTGGGCATTATGCATTTTTATTTTGATAAACTAAATATTTAATGGTTAAAAATTATAAAATATTTTTTTTGTTAATAATATAATTATATTAATATAATTATTTATTTATACGTTATAATAATAAGGACAATTCATATTGAAATAGTCATTTTCCTATAAAAATGGATTTTTGCAATAAATTTTATGTTTACATTTAAATGTTAAACACATAAAGTTTATAACTGTTTTTTATAAATAAACTTATTTTTTGGATTCATCATATAAATTTTAGCATTAAATTATTCTTCATGATTTGTTTGAATGGATTATTTTTTAGGCTAACAGTACAAAATAGAGTTTTTAAAAATATAGTGACTTTTATGACATCATTAGAATATAAGCATGATATAAAATGTTATGAAAATATAATAAAAATAAAATAATTATTTAATAATTAAAATTATAAATTTAAAATATATATTTTAATTTTTAAACCTATTATTGAAATTTTAAAACATAACTATAGTTATTTTAAAAAATAATATTTATACATTATACAATTATTATTTCAGAATTAATTTTTTCAAAAAATCATAAATTTAATGTTATAAAATGATTTTTTATTTCTAATAATAGTATTAAAAATTTATAATATGTATAATTTTATTTTTATCTATAAAAATATGTTATCGAGGAAAACAACTGAGTTACCCTGTTAAATTTAAATTCTGGTAAAAAGTAATAATAATGATAGAAAGACTAAAAATGTTAAAATCATGTCACCAAATAAAGGATTAGGGGAATTATCTACCAAGTGTTACCAATTTACAATTATTTTACACTTCTAGAACCATATTCCATTTAATTTTAAATAACATTGATATAAAGTTATGTGTAAAAAAATAAGTCATACCCCACTGAATTTTTAAAGGATCCCATCTGCATGCCACAACTCCTCACAACACAATCAATTTATATCTACCAATGTCTACCCTAATAACTCCCAAAACCTATTATACATTATTTAGAGGTTTTTATCTCGTGAAAATTCAAATAAGGACAATGATTTATCTCAATGAGTAAGGTAAATAGTCATAATCACCCCTTTTCTATATCATTTTTTTAATTCTTATTTAAGATCAAGAAAATCTTTTATAACAAAACTAACATAATTAAATTAGAATTATAAATATAGAAAATTTTATTATTTTTATTGTAAAAATAAATTTATACATTCCTCCCAACCATTTTGATATTGATAACATCCCTCGTGTGTACATTAGGACTACCACCACTATAGACTACATGTCTTTCTATCAATTCCAGAAATGGGTGTATATTAGAATTTCTTTAATGAATAAATAGTAAATTTATTACCTAAATAAAATTATAAATATTTAATCATTATACACCATCCTTTCATACAAATAATCTAATTATAAAAAACACTCATCCATAGATGCATACTAACACCTCCGAGAATGAATCATTTCATTTTTCACCACCTCCATTCATGGTTGATTAGGAAAATATGATTAATGTATAAATATGATATTAATTACCTAAAAAATATTCTTATAAGTATTTTTTTTCATTATATTAATAATATTTTCCATTTTAATTTGAAAATATCCCATGTGTAGCAAAAGGTCTACCGCCTGTATGGATAACATGATTCATTTTTTTATCACCGCTTTAAAATATGGATATAGATATAAATTCATAGATGAATATGATTATAATAAATAAATTATATCTTAGTATTTATTATTGAATGAAATTTTAAAAAATATTTATGATTATAACATATCTCGCTGATATCAATAATGCAATGAACTGACCCGGAGTACCATCAAAATTTGTGTCAGAGCTGATTCGACATTCACCAAAAGGGAGTTCCCGATCCCCACAGGTTGGAGACAATGAATTAAGAATCAAGAAGAATGATATGAGAAATATTTTTAAAATAAACCAATTTTTTTGATAAATAGTGGTAAAAAATATATATCAAAATGAACTGAGACATTCAAAACAATAAGATACAAGCATCAAGTTAGAACATGAAACAATGTTATTTGATAATTTCATAAGGACATAAAACAAGAAAATCCATGTGCCAAGTGGATCACATGCTCCACCAGCCTCCATAATCTCCCTTTCCCCACAAATGATGTCCCCTCACCTCCTTTGAAAAATATTTTCCCTTTTCATGACCCAATATAAGAAAATATACAGAATACTAAATGAAATTGCAGGGCATGGGAAAGAAATCCAAGTGTGATTTCACAATGTTATTTAAACAAAATTACATATCAAATAATCCAATTATACTAAATTGTTAATGAAAACATAGCAGAAAATTATTTTCACAGTTTATATCAAAAAATTATATTTAAAAAAGATCAATGACTCATACAAAATAGGTATATATTTTCATTTCAATAAAATATGGAATAAACATAACATCAAAAGAGGAAAAATAATCCTTTCAGTCAAAATTAATAGATATAAAAAATAGATTAAAAATATTCTTGATTTAAAAATTTATTATAAAATATACATGTGAAAAACATTTCATAAACCCAGAAAAAAAATAATTTCCAATTATAAAACCATGGTTAAGATACCTAAGAGTATGGTTTTTAAGGATTATCAAACATCTTAGTGATGTATGTATCATAATGTGCACAATTTCCAACTCCTCAGGCAATGGAAATAGTCTTAATACTACCTAAAAATGAATACCCATACAGATAAATTGGGGAAGATCATTACAGACTAATCTCCCTACCCTCACATAAATATGTTTTTCATTTCATTATCTATCTTTTTTAAGGTAATGATAATACATGCCTAAGGTGTGTTATTCCTACATAACTACCTTGTCTTTCCTGTGAATCAAGGTAAAAATTAATTTACATGGGGAAAAATAGAGACAAGAAATCACTTACCACAATTAAAAAATTATAAAACGCCAAATGAAGTTTCAATAATAGTAACATTATAAAGATCATGAAATGTAAATAAAATAACTGAATCTAACATACTCCAGTAGATCACCTGGTATATAGACAGTTGAATCATCCTAAGAGGATCTATAGAATTGAATCCAATATATCTTAGGTTGATTTTAATAAACAAAAAATTCATTTCTGTTACATATTAAAAACTACCAATTAGAACAACCATCTAACAATCAATTTTCATGAATTCTTGAATATAAATATTTTAAAATCATTTCAGAAAACAGTTTCAATTATTAAATGGAATAAAAAAAATTAATTTTCCCGATTATCCTCATTTAAAAAACAATAAAGGTGTTAGAGGTCGTTTTGGAGGAGAATAAATGGAAAACAATGTTTCAATTTATTTTTCCCCCAAAAAGAGTGTCGCGAAATTGTAATAAGTTTTTACCCATACAACAATATTAGGTGAAATTTGTTGTTAATGTTACCCTTACACATACTTTGAAAATTAGAGGTTATTCTTATGTAGCTCACCCAGTGTTTATGGAAGCAATGAAAACCTCAGGTAACCTATAGGAATCATGAGCTACCTTTATGTATCCATGGATCCTCCCTTACATGATTCGATATCTACCTTTACAGAACCCTTAAAATGATAGTGTTACCCTTACCTAGCTATAGGATAACTCTAACACATTGTATACATATAAGTTAATACCCTGACATTACTCGTATAAAAAGGGACTTACCCTCACATGAAGTTGGGATGACCCTTATACAACACATATGATAACTAGAATACCCTTATATAGTATATATAAAATCTATCTTATCCTAACATAATGGAAATTTTACCCTTATGTAGCACATATAATCTTTGGTATACCTTAATGTGGATAATGTGGAACCATCATACTATTATGTATCCTTTTATAAATCATGTGTTACCCTTACACAACTCAAAGGTAATGCATATGGGTAGTGTTTCCAAAAAATTATTAATTTTTTCCAAATAATGCAATTTAAATTAAAAACAAGATCAAGTTTAATTAATTAATAAAATTTTATTTTACTATTCTTCCCATTAAACGAATTTATACCCAAAGAAGTCATTAAGTCTAAAAGATAAAAAAAGTCTAAAAGTACTGCCACACTCAAACCATGAGGTGGGATGTCCATGAAATAGAAGAATACTCTCCCATAATAAGCCACCTTAAAAAAAACCCATGGAATGGTCTAACAAGAGTTCTAAATAACCCTTTAAGATGAACCATTATGATAAACACATGTTTCAAATATAAAGTTCAACAACAATTATAGGGACCAAGAAACAACTATAATTTACTAGATACATAACATAGGTCTCCCCACAATTTAATGACTCATTAATTGTTAAACATGTGAAAACCATCTATAAAAACACATATCTTCAACTCAAAGAAGAGACTGTGACCACACATCAAATTGAAACATCCAATAGCCAAAACTGAATCCTTAATGAATTATATATACAAAAAACCTCAATTTTTCACAAAAGGCAACAATATCAAGATCTATTTACGATAAAACATCAATAAGAAAGGCACAGAAGAGACAATGATTTCCGTCCCATGAAAAAAATTAGTAATTACCATGGATTTTTAAACCTGGGCCTCACTCCTGAATGGGATAACCAAATCATCAACCAGAACATTCATGTGCATGGTATTTTAAGAATCCCCATCATCGTAGTTACCCATGTAAATAGATAAGGTCTATCCAAGTATAATCAGAAAGAGCCTGAAAGAAAAGGGCTAATGCCCAAACAGGGATCTACACTCTCATAAGGGAGATCATCTATCAAATTAATATTTATCTCTAATCATAAATAAAAAAAATGGGATTCCAAGATACAATAACCAACCTTGATTGTATAAAACAATTGATTGAATTTGGTGCCATATAACCAACTTCTGTGTAATTTATGATATCTTGTATTCATATTTTTGAATATTAATAAACTCATAATCATATTATTCTTCTTCTTTTTCATTACATAGTATTTGATAATGTCCTAATAGTAAATTACCCACTAATAGGTCATAGAAATTCCATATTATGATGAGATTCTAGAAGTGTTACAACACTAATTATAAATATATGTTCTATAGCCGTATGATATCATTTAAAAGAATGATGTTATAGAATATCATGGGGGATACTCATTGGATTTAAGGAAACTTCTAGTGGTGTAATCGCTTGGTATAATCCAGTGTAGGATATTATGAGAATGAGACCCGCCTATAGGAAATCCATATTTATATGTTTCCATGGATATTCATATTTTTGGATTTTTTAGGATCCTTATTCTTTAATATTATTATTGGTGAGTATTATATGTCACACACATTTATGTGTCGATGAACACCATGAATACATACATTCTCGGTGAGGTAAGATATGTTTGGTGTGTCACAAGTAGTACTGCATTAATGAATAATGTGAGAAAATATTTTCCCATTAATTCTTTAATGGATATATAAATCTCATACCTTTAATGTTAATGATATAGCCTAAATAAGTCAATGTTCATGGTGATATTTAGGTATGTTATATTTTCTAGAAGTCAAAGAAAAATACATTGAGTGCATAGGTTGATGGAATTGACATGAAACCATCTTGATTAGAGATATCAAATTAAATTGATTATATTACAATGTAAGTATCCAAATGGGGGTATTATGAAGTTGAAAAATTAAATTTTTTTGTTAGTGTATTTGATAGTTTTGGATGCTAACCATGGAATTTAGTCTACTTCTTCAAATGCATCTCATAATGTGGCTTGGAGGGTCACACAATATGTGTACCCAGAATCACATTGAAATAATATATTATTATTTATTATGTTATAAATTGAATAAATATTATTCTCCCACATGGTTTAATAATTATCCATATATGTTTAACCACATATAAAATGTCACCAGTTATTCGAGAGAATATATAATGTGATCAAAATATTTAATAATTATTCATTTTCTATTTAGTGAATATAATATTTATTTGTATATTAGTAAATAATGCATTGATATTTATTTATAAAATAAATATTCCTTATTAAAGACCTGATAAATATTTTATTGGAATGTAGGACTGATTTTTCTAGTTTGGATAGAAATAATATATATTGAATATTATTTGATTAAATAATATTTAATATAATTCAGAAAATAAGCACATTCTGAGGAAATAATAATAATAATATTATTATTTTTGAAATGGGGTTCTATAAGTGATTAAATAAATATTAATGGAAACTTGTGGAAATATTTATTTTTAAACCCTTGTGGTATTCAAACACAGTTATATTATTTTATTAGAGAGGCAATTCATTTATTTTTTTGCATAATGACATTTGCATATAATCCTCTCAAGACATATAGATGTCCCTATCCAAGAAAACTCCCAAAAATATTGAATGAACTTTCCCCACCATTCAGTCTTAATTCATTTGAGATCAAGGAGAGAGATTTATAGGTGATTATCGTAGAGATCAATGGTGAATGATGCAAGTGATAGGAATTGTTGTGCTGGCACCTGGAGATTCCTACAGTGATGTTGGGAAAATTTTGGAACACATGTGAATCATAACTAGAGGGAATGAACTCTTGATTCCTACATTTCAACGACCATACAAAATAGATATATTGTTAGATATATAAAAAAATTCCACAAGTTGGTTCTTCAAATTGGTTAAATTATTTATATATAATATGTGATAATCCTCTCTCTAATTATGATGTTTTATCTATTTCCTATTTTAATTGATTCAATTCCATTGATCATGGAAATTATCATCATGTAGATCTCACATGGATCATCGATAATGAACAATTAACAATTTTTGGGATGACACATTATATGATTCTACTGAATCTAGAACCTAAAATTGGTATCAGAGTAATCAAATTATTATTTAAAATTATTTTATGATCATTGATTGATTTAGTACAGTTTATTTATTTTTCAGTCAATATTAATTTTTCAATAAACCAAATTACAATATCTACTTTCAAACAACCATGCTTTTTGTTTAAAACTTAAAATTGATTATTTACATAAGCATCACATGATATAACATTGAGGATAGAGAGGTCTAGTGACTTTAGGGATTAGGAAAATTACATAACAACTTAAAACATGAAATAAAACATCTTTACTGAAAATTTCCATTACATGACCACTGCATTCCCTCGTACTTAGCATTGCAAGGGATAACCTGAGGACATGCATTAGAAAAAGGCGAGCTATAAAGCCCAGTAAGGTAATAATCAAGGAATTACATGAGGAATAAAATAAATGTTAGACAATAGGAATATCAATAGAGCACAATAGAATCATAAATATAAATGCATGATAAATCATGATAATCATAATAAGGAAATGTGACGACAACATTTAACATGGAATTAGCATGAGCCAAGGCTCATTGCAAATAGAGCATGAGTAAATCCTAATTTCCCAAGAAGAAAGAGTAAAATCACATTTCACATAAATTAACATGAGTCAAAAACCATTGCACATTACGTATCACGATACTATACTTTACCCAATGCATTGGAGTACTATAAGGGCGCACCCTTCTCAAACATTTCATTTAATGCATAAGTTTGCCACATGTATCATATAACATGGATTCAAAAAAAATCATCATTTATTACACAATAAAGGAATGTGGAATTCATACATGAATCTTTATAATAAATAATTAAATGTGAATAAAGGTGAATACCCTTGATAGAGAAATGGGGATGGTAGTCACTACACAATGGAATAGGCTTGGAAATCAAGGCAATTTCGGAAGCATAACAGCGTGACGTAAGATTTAATAAAAATGTTTTTTGATAGAGAAAGGGGTGTATCATCATATTTACACGACATGGAAATTAATGGGGTTATATAGATACATGTACCAACAAATATAATAGAAATTAGATTCATGATACAAAATAATTTCTTGAAGGTAAATGAGGATAGAGAAATTTCTTTCGATATTTTGACATAGTAACTGGTGTACATGGGAGGATTTTAATGAGAGATAAAGGGGTATCCCATAATTCCAACATAAAGAGGGATGTATGGGGGAGGTGTGAAACCATTCCCCAACATTTATAAATGGAATTAAAAGGGCATAAAACCATTAGGAAAATTGGACAAAGATGAGAAAAGAAGAAAAACCCTTACATTGAAGTGTGCTTCCAAAGGCTTGAGAAAGGCTTGAGAGAGGATTCATGGTAGATTCGGGCACCTTGGGAGGATTCTAGAGAGATGAGGGAATAGGTTAGACTAACTTCATTGTCTTTGAGTGAGGAGAAAGTCGGAGCGTGGCTGGGTTTATATAGGAAAGGTTAGGGAATTCTTTATTATTTAGGGTTGAGACACCTCAAATTAAACTAATTCAAACCACAAAACAGCCCCTGGTTTTTTCCCATGTTTTTTGCCAAATGGGAGTGGATCATAATATTATATAATTACAAAGTCCTAAATTCTTAAAATAATGTGGTTTCTTATGTGGAGGGGAGTGACACTCCAAAGGAAAACAATTTAAAAAGACAAGATGTTTAATAAGTCTTGAAGGGTCCATTAATGCTTTTTAAATTAATTCAAAAAAACTCAAAATCACATTATTTTAATTTTGAAACATATATTTGCCTAAAATAGGGCTTATAGTATTTTATTACATCACTATTGGGTATTTATGATGTCATTAAACACATTATATATTTAAACTGTATTTAATTTTTACCCAAAAATTTGACTGTCTCAGAAAATTATGAAAAATTCACCGTTTGAAAGTTTCAACATCCTGATTCCAGAAATAATATTAATTTTATAAAAATAATTTAATAAATATGTAAATTTTCACTTTTAAAATAAAAACGGACATTTATCGAAAGTTAATGGGTTTTTGACAAAAATGGCTTTCAAACCATAATAAAAATTACAATTGCATTCATAAAATTAAACGATGATTTATATTTAATAAAAATTAATTTAATAATAAAAAAACATTTTATTAAAATATTATTTAATAAAAAAATCCATTAATTCATCAAAATAGACTTCTTTGTTGGATATTAACTAAAAAACACTATTTGAGCTTTTAAAACCATTTATAAGGTAACTAAATTAACATGAAAATATATTCATTATTATATAAAAAAATAATGTACATAACCATAAAGCTAAGGTATTGTTATAGAACCCCTTATAACACCCGTGTAAGACTGAAGGGTAATGTGTGCGATGGTGACCAACTCTTGGGGTGACTCGGATAACATTGCTTGGGTGGTAATCTCTATCAACTTCCACTTCTCTCAGAGGAAGTCTGGATCAAGCTTAACATGTTGATGCTTGGCTTGGGCTTGGTCAAGAGAAGAGCCCAATGACACCACCTCTTTTCTATGCTCTGATAAATGGGCTTCGTATGGGGAACATCTACTGGATGAGGCCATCACTTCCTTTGTCTGGGTAAATTGGATTCGTTAAAGCCCTATATTTATAATAATCATGTGATCACAATTCAGCAGCTATATTAGCAATGGTCACAATTCTTATCATAAAACCAAAGATGTTGAAATTTTATATAAACATTTTACATAAATAGACATTTAATTGGACTAAGAGGTATTTTCATTAATGAATGTTTGTGTCGTTACAATCTTCTCCCCTTAGTAAATTTCACCCTCAAAGTTTCTTTTTAGCACACTAAAAAAATGCTGGAAACTCTGCTTCGTCACTTCCTCGTATTCCCACATCGCTTTTTCTAACATGTGGTTTCTCCAAAACACCTTGATGAGGGGAATTATCTTATTTCGTAGAACTTTTTATCTGTGGTCTAAGATCTTCACTGGTTTCTCCCCATAAGAAAGATCATCTTCTAACTATACCACCTCTTAGGAGAGTACATGTGAAGGGTTCGGTATGTACATCCTTAAGAGGTATACATGAAAGTCATCATGAACTTTGTCCGTGGTTGGTGGTAGTTCTAGTCTATAGGTCATATCCCCAACACGATCAAGAATATTGAAGGGGTCGATGTACCTTGGACTTAACTTACCTTTATTTCCAAACCTCATTATATTCTTCCACGGAGATATTCCTAGAAATACCATGTCTCCAAATTTAAACTCATGGTCTCATCGATGGTTATCTGTATAACTCTTCTGTCAACTCTGTACTGCCTTGATATGTTGTTGAATGGTTTTTACCTTCTCAACCATTTCTTCGACCATTTATGGTCCAATAAGCTTTTGTTCATCGACCTCATCACAACACGCCAGTGTTCGCCACCTTTTCCCATAAAGGGCTTCATATGGTGCAATTTGGATTCTTGAGTGGAGACTGTTATTGTAAGAGAACACAACCATAAGAAGATGTTGATCCCATACTCCTTTAAGGTCCATTGAACATGCTCCCAACATGTCATCGTGTGTTTGGATAGTCCGCTCAGATTGGCCATCAGTTTGAGGATGATAAGTCATAAAGAAGTTTAGTTCAGTATTCAGAGCATGTTGAAGACTCATCTAAAACATAGATTTGAATCATGGATCTCGATTAGACACAATAGATTGTGGTACTCCATGCATCCTTACAACTTCCCTGATATATATCCGTTCCATTTGATCCAATGAGAAATCCACCTCAATAACAATGAAGTGTGAAGACTTTGTAAGACGATCCACAGTATCCCTAATTGCAGTGTTGCCTTTGGATGAAATTAGAAGTCTGGTGACCAATTCCATGGTGATGTTCTCTAATTTCCATTCTGGTATGGGCAATGGTTGCATCATCCCCTTAGACTTCTTCCTCTCTGCCTTCACATTTTGACACTCCAAGCACATTGATTTATATTCAGCGATCTCCTTATTCATATTATCCCACCAATAATTCTCTTAGAGATCTCGAGACATCTTTTTCTTTCCTGGGTGAATAGAGAAATTTGAACTACGTACATCATCCCAATGTTCCTTCTTCAGCTCCGGAATTGATGGAACACATAGTCTTTTCCCAAATATCACATTCCTTCGTCATTAACATTAAACTCTGATGATTTCCCTTTTCCTATAGCTTCCACTTTCTCTGTAATTCCCACATCATCCCTTTGAGTATCCTTTAACCTTTCCAAAAGTGATGGTTGAGCAATCATTTGTGAAAGGATTTATGATGTTCCCTTCCTTATGATTCCCATCTCCATCCGAATCAAATCTAATGCATTTGGATTTTTTCAATTCTCATCAATGTGTTAATTGTTGGGTCCTTTCTACATAGAGCATCTGCCACCTTGTTCGCTTTCCTAGGGTGGTAATGGATTGAGCAGTCATAGTCTTTGATCAGATCTAACCATATTCATTGCTACATATTCAACTCGTTCTGTGTGAATATATACTTGTGGCTTTTGTGGTCCATATAAATTTCACACTTTTCCCCAAAGAGATAATGCTTCCAAATTTTCAAAGCAAAGATCACTGTAGCCAGGTCGAGGTCATGGGTTGGATTGTTCTGTTCATGAATTTTCAATTGACTTAAATCATAGAAAATGACTTTTTCTTTTTTTCATCAACACAAATCCCAGGCGCTTCTTCAAAGCATCACTGAATACCACAAAAATTTCTCCACTTGTGGGTAAAGTGAGAACGGGCGCAGTGATACGACTCTTTTTCAACTCCGTGAAGCTTTCTTCACATTCATTACTCTAAGAAATATTTACTCCCTTCTGAGTTAGCTTGGTAAGAGGGTTGTACAATCGTGAGAAATTTCTCACAAATCGTTGATAATATCCAGCTAACCCCAAGAAGCTATGGATATCAGTTACTGATGTTGACCTTCGCCATCCCCCAATTGAATCTGTTTTGGAGGGATCCATAGATATCCCATTTCTTGTGATGATATGGCCCAATAATGATACCTCCTTCAACCAGAACTCACACTTTCTATACTTTTCATAGAGCTTATCCTTCTACAAAGTCTCTTGTACAGTTCTTTGATGCTCCTCATGATCCTCCTTGGTATTGTAGTATTTTAGAATATCATCTATAAATAATAAAAAAAATTTGTCGAGGTAATCTTTGAAGACTCTATTCATCAATTCTATTAAGATTTTTGGAGAATTAGTTAGTCCCAAAGGAATTACTATGAATTCATAGTGCTCGTATCATGTACGTAATGTAATCTTGGGGATATCTTCCTTATTCAACCTTACTTGATAATATCATGACCTAAAATCAACCTGGGATATGTATTGTGCTCCACACAGCTGATCAAACAAGTCATCAATTCATGTGAGAGGATACTTGTCCTTTATCATGATTCTGTTGAGCTTACAATAATCCATTCAAAGGCGCATTGATCCATCCTTCTTCTTGACTAACAGGACTGGTGCACCCCATAGTGAAGTAGTTGGGCGTGTAAACCCTTTATCTAGATTATCTTGTAGTAGTTTCTTCAGCTCTTCAAGCTCTACAATAGCCATTATATACGGAGTTTTAGATATTTGTAGCACCCCCGGTATAAGTTCAATTGAGAATTCAATATCTCTTCTGTGAGGAAGACTAAGAAATTCCCCGGGAAACACTTCAGCAAGTTCCTTCATAATAGGCATGTCTTCAAGGATTGTTGCATCCTTGGACACAATCATTTGAGCCAGAAACGCATGATCATAGGGCAGTAATATCCATGCTTTAGATGAAGGAGATAAATAGGATTCATCTTTCTCCTTGCACTTGTAAATAAACAAGGGTCGATTCTCCACATAGAGTGTGATTTCCCTCTCAAGGAAATTTATGTTTTCTCTATATATGGAATGAAAATCCATGACAAAAATTGAATCAAATTCCACCAGGGGGAGTATGAAGAGGTTCCCTGGGAAGTTAAATCCACAGATTATGACAGGGGAGCTGTTATATTCATGGGATGCAATAATCGACCCATTTGCCGTAATCACCGACATCATCACTTCCATGATTTGTGGTGGTGAAGGTATTGTTACACTAAACATTCTAGATATAAAAGAATTCGTAGAACTGGAATAAAAAAGTATTTTCGCTATTCTTTAATGAATAACTAGCGTACCTGTCACCACTTCATTATCGGGGTTCACTTTGGTAGTAGTGATGGAAAAAGCTCGCCCTTACTGCCTTAGAGGTTGTTGGTTGCCTCAAAATAACACTTGGATTAGAGCCCTGATTGGCAAGATTCCCTAGTTCTTTGCAGTTGTAGAAAAGAATCACCCGTTGAGGTTTAAAGGGAGCGTTCCTCTCCTAGGTCGCAGTCGTGGGTCTTTATTGCCGATAGTTTACAGCCAGGTGCCCTTCTCTTCCACACCTAAAGTATTTTCTTCTACCCTTCATGAAATTTCCAGGGTGTTTCTTTCTGCCCCATTGGCAAGTGGGGTTCTGGATCTACTTATCACCATTAGATTTATCCATCAGACCACCAGTATTGAATTCCACCTTACACTTCTTATCCCCATGATACCCCTGAGATTCTACGATCTCCATTTCGACCTTGAGGGAACATCGAACAATTTCCTCATAGCTGCCGAAGTCACGGATTTCTAGTGCTTTCTACAGGCTAGGTTTTAACACACCAAAGAAGCAGTCAACCTTGAATTCAGGGGTAAAGACCAAGCCAGAATCATATTGTGCAAGCCGTGTGATGTTTTCTTCATACGCTCCAATAGATTAGTCGTCTTCTTGCTGGAGGGAATGGAAGTCCCTTTCCATCTTAATCCAGAGGGTGCGTGGAAAATATTTATCAAAAAACATATTCCGAAAATCCTTCCATTCCAACGCCTCGATCTCTTCCTCAGGCTTAGTATTTTTTATCAACATCCCCCATTGATCAGCTTCACCCTCCATATGATAACCAACTATGAGATCCTTCTCTTGTTCAAAACATTGAAGGATGGAGAAGATCATTTCAATGGAGTTGATCCATTGCTCAGCGATTGAGGGATCAGATGATCCATTAAAAGTAGGACATTGTCTCATGATGCTATCAATAGTGACTTGTTCATTATTAGGGGTGGTTTAATGTTCCTCTTGACCCATGTTTCTATTCAAATCTTGAGTTAGCTGAGATAGAAGTGTGAAAAATTTTGTGATTCCCTCTTCCATTGGATTGGGCATCACATTAGCACATTCATCACATTGATCTTCAAATCAGTTGTTAGCTCGGGTCCTCTTAGTACCGATTATTGGCTGGAATAAAAGGATAGTTAGGGGTAACACATAAAGGGTAATACAAGGACAAATCTAATGACATATAAATAAATCTTATTTCCTTAACATATGAATCTACCAACTTTAGTCTATGTTATCCATGATCTAATTTCTATCATATATTCTTAGGGCTTTTTTTGTCCTCAATAATGGTTCATACTAGGCTTGTGAATTTACTAAAGCATTTCCTCCCAGAAGTTTTGTAACTAAGAGTGTAGGAAGGCCCATTTTCGTGCACCAGTTATCGTTTGAGTCTATCTCAAAGCGGTGTTTTCATCTTTTACCCCTAGGATACATCTATGCGAGAGCCGCCTCTACCTCCTCAGATCCAGACAGGGATGTATTTTCATGATAAACCACTTATTCAATACCCACCAAAAAATAGGCATGGATTTATTATACTTATTATTGTCTCTAAGGCTTTACTTGGGTTTTCTAATCCTAATACCAAAAATAACTAATCCTATCCACTAATACCAAATATGACAACCCTGCTTTTTATTTCAAACATAAACAGGATTTATTACATAAAATTCACTTGATACAACATGGAAGATCGAATGGTCTAGTGTCTTTGGGGATTAGAAACATTACATAACAACTTAAAACATTAAATACAACATATTTATAGAAAACTTCCTTTACATGACCACTACATTCCCTCGTACATTGCATTTCATGGGATAACCTAGGGACATGCATAAGAAAAGGGTGACCTATATAGCCCAATAAAGGAATAATCATGGAATAACATGAGGAATACAATACATGTTAGACGATAGGCATATCAATAGAGCACAAGTGAATCATAAAAATAAAGGATTGATAAATCATGATAATCATAACATGGAAATGTGGCAACAACATTTAACATGGAATTAGCATGAACCAATGCTCATTGCACATGGAGCATGAGTAAATCCTCATTGCACATGAATCACGAGTAAAACCTATTTGCACTATAATTAGAAAGATTCAACACCCATTTCACATGATGTATCATGATACTATACTTTAGCAAATTCATTGAGGTGCTATAAGGGCGCACCCTTCTTAAATATTTCATTTCATGCAGAAGTGTGCCATATGGATCATATAACATGGATTCATAAAACATCAACATTTATTACATGAAAAATGATTGTGGAATTAATAAATTAAACTTTATAATCAATTTTAAAAAGCTCATAATGTTGAATACCCTTGATAGTGAAATGGGAATGATATTCACTACACAATGGCATTGGCTTGGAAAATTGATGCAATTTCGGTAGCATAACGACATGATGTAAGAATTCATAAAAATGGTTGATGAGAGAGAAAGGGGTGTCCCATAATATTTACATGAAATGGAAGGTAAGGGGGTAATATATATGAAATTCCCAACAAATTTAATGGAAATTAGATTCATGATACAAAATAATTTCATGAATGTAAATGAGGAGAGAGAAATTCCTTTCGAAATTTCGGCATAGTAACAGGAGTACATGGAATGATTTTAATGAGACAGAAAGGGGTATCCCATTATTCCAACATAAATAGGGTAGTATAGGAAAGGTTTGAAACGATACCCCAATATTTATAATTGAAATTAAAAGGGAACAACAACATTAAGAATATTGGACAAAGATGAGAAAGGAAGAAAACCCCTTACTTGATAGTGTGCTTCCAAAGGCTTGAGAGAGGCTTGAGAGAGGATTCTTGGGATCTTATGGCACATTGGGTAGATTCTAGAGATAGGAGGAAAGATTTTGGTTGAACTCTAATGGATTTTTTTGGGGAGAAAGTGGGATATTTGGTGGGTTTATATAGGAAAGGTGAGAGAATTCTTTATTATTTAGGGTTGGGACACCTCACTTTAAACTAATTCAAACCACAAAGCAGCCCATGGTTTTTGACAATGGTTTTTTAAAAGGGGAGTGGAAAAAAATATTGTATATGTCCAATGTACAAACTTTTTAAAATAATTGGGTTGCTTATGTGTAGGTGAGTCACACTCTCAAGGAAAACCATTTTAAAAGACAGGATGTATAATAAGCTTTGAAGGGTCCATTAATGCTTTGTAAAATAAGTTAAACAAACAAAAAATCACATTATATCAATATTAAAACATATATTGTCCGAAAATATTGATTATCGTATTTTATTACATCACTATTGGGTATTATGATGTCATAAAACACATTATATATTTAAACATTATTTAATTTTTACCCCAAAATTTGACTGTCTCAGAAAATTATGAAAAATTCACCGTTTGATTATTTCAACATCCTGATTCTAGAAATAATATTCATTTTATCCAAATAATTTTATAAATATGTTAAATTTCACGTATAAAATAAAAACTAACATTTATCGAAAATTCACGAGTTTTGACAAAAATGGCTTTCAAAAATTAATAAAAATTACAAATTCTTTCATAAAATTATATGATGATTTATATTTAATAAAATTTATTTAATAATAATAATAATAATATTTTATTAAAATATTATTAAATTCAAAAATCAATTAATTAATCAAAATAGACTTCGGAGTTTAATATTATCTAAAAAAACTATTTGAGTTTTAAAAACTATTTACAAGGTAACAAAAATAACATGAAAATATATTCATTATTATATACAAAAATATTGTATATAACCATAGTGCTAATGTCTTGTTATATAACCCCTTATAACACCTACGTTAGACAGAAGGGTAAGGTGTACGATGGTGACCGACTCTTGGGGTGGCTCTGATAACATTGCCCGGATGGTAATCTCTATCAACTTCCAATACTCTCATAGGAGGTCCCATTTGAGCTTAACCTGTTGATGCTTGGCTTGGTCTTGGTCAAGAGCGAAGCCCAATGACGCCACCTCTTTTCCGAGCTTTGACAAATGGGCTTCGTCAGGGGCACATCTACTGGATGTGGCCATAGCATCCTTTGTCTGAGTAAATAGGATTCATTAAAGCCATATATTTAGTCTAATCATGTGATAACTATTCAATGGATATATATGAAATGGTCACAATTATTAACATAAAACAAAATAATTTGTCATTTTATTTAATCAATTTACATAAAGAGATATTTATTTAGATCAAGAGGGATTTTCATTAATGACTTTTTGGGTCATTACGTACTTAATCGTATTTTGTTTATCATATATATAATAAAATCGATTAATTGTATGAACAAATTAATGGTGCTGAACTCATCTAAACGTCCATAGGATTCTGACTGTATAACACAAGAGTGCCCACCTCGTACTAGTGTTCAATTAACTGGGCTGTAATTCAGAATTATTTAAAATAGTGTTCATCAAAAAATGTGGTTCATTTAATTTCATACACCTCATGCTGACCTAGCCATATTGGCACTTGGTCAGCAGAAGGACACATCGTGTAGCCCACATACATAGTATGTAGTCCATTTAAGTCACAGACAGGCCGTTTATTTCTATACACAGCCTACCTGACTGATGACTGTGTAACTCGGAGCCCACATGTTATGTACTATAATTTTTCAAAAGGCATGATTTACAAGTTCATTCCCTAGGTGTATTCCCCGAATAGACTATAAGTGACATACATTCCAAGTAGTTCACTTGTACACACTGTGTATGTATACCAAATTATAGAGAATTAAAATTAATTTATTTAACAACGTAAACCATATTGATGTGTGCTTGATAATGGTCATTAAGTTTATAGGACACACCTTGTGACGAGTATTAATATATATATATATATAATTAATAAATATTTTTTGTGTAATATTCCTATATACATATCATGTTTGAGTCGAATTACAATTACTACTCTATGTACATTAATTCAGTACAAATGATAGGAAAAAAAATTATGCAATTATTTTTATCATTATGTTGATAGTATACATTGTAAAATTACATGATAATCCATGTATTCCATATTTCACAAGAATAGATAGTATATAATTATAATTCATGATGTTTAGATTCATAAAGGTATTCAATATATTTGGATCAAGGTGCATTTATGTACAAAGTTAATTGTTAATAAATTTATTTATTTTGTTGAAAATAATGATAGATGATAAAGCAATGGACATTTGGAAAAGAATTAAGACAAAATAATAGACTAATTAAAAAATATAATTAATTTATTCGAGTGTGATTTCTCATAAATAAGAAGGATTAATACTTGATTTTTATTTTTATTGAATGTTTTATTTGTTATGTGAATATAGATTATCATGATCTTAGACAAGACCATTTTATGTGATTAGTTTTATTTAATTTATTATTAAATTAAATTATTGGTCAGTTTTTATTCACTCATCTTATTATATAGGGTTCATGGTGATCGTGGATTCTTTTATGTAAACCTTTTCCCCCTCACCCGTGTCTGAGTAAAATAATAAGAAATAAGTGGAGATCCAATTCTAGTGGAGGTGGTTTGGGTTTGGAGTTGAGATAAAATCAATACAAGAGAGATACATAGGTGTACATGTGGAATTTGGTAACACGAACCATAATCGGTTCATTGTGATTTTCCCCTAGGTCAACAATTTGTTTACCAGGTTCTAGATAAAATTATTATTAGTACCATCTCATGACCATAACACTTTATTATTTTATTTATATCATGTTTCTTTGTTATTGAATCAAGGATATATAGTTTCAAGAATAAATAGATTAACAAGAATGCAAGATAGAACTAAAATAAATTGGATTATGAATAAATATAATCTATGACATGTTTAAATCACTTAGTAAATCCACTTAATATAAAAAAGAATGTAATAATAATAATAATCATAAATTTACACATAAAATGAAAAAATACCTCTATTATATATATTATGTCATTATAGCCTTCCCCCACTTAATTAAAAATTGAACCATAGTTCAAAGTGTTTGACCATCCAATGTTGGGGTTCATTAAATTATTAAGTAATTATAAATCGATTTTTTGGGCTGAAATAACATATCTCACATAATGGTTTGACTGACAAAGTATTAAATGGTGTAACTGTGAGTCAAGGGTTAAGGAAATCCATTTTTAAGGATTTTTGGAATGATGATTCCACTCAACAGGTCATTGAATTTTGAGTTAATGCAGCTAGTGTTTATAATACCTAACAAAAACCATTCATGTTTCTTGACTGACCATTGTTGGGGTAATTTTAAGGGAAATATGGTTCCTTGCCGCTACAATTTCCAAGAAACAGGATATTCTGATGCCCAAGGTGAGTGTTATTGGGTATTGATAAACTATTTGGAGATAAATAAATATAACATTTATTTATTTACCTAAATTTTATTAGATAATTCACAATAATTTAATCATATTAATTTTTGAAACAACAAAAAAAAATTCCTTACAAATATCATTGTGATCCATACTTTATAAGGATAACCTTCTCACAAACGCAGACTTCCATGAGTGACAAATGTACTTACACATTATCCTTCTCAGTGAAATGAAATTGTATGTACTAGAACAACTTATTTTTGATGTTCCTAGAAACGAGGCTAGTGATGAAGAGTAGTATCTCTATTAGAAACATTTGAAAAATGGTACATATGTTTAGTGCTTAAGGTTTTTATCCATGGACAATGATATTTTCATAAAACATGAGGCCATGGATGCATATATCGTGATATATCATCTTCTGGATCACTATCAAGAGAAGATCTTACAAGAGAGATATGAGATATTTGATTCTTTATTTACAACTAATCATGGAGTGTCTATGCCGGATGGGCCTCATGTTGTTAAGGTTAGTGAATATATTTAACACTTAAAGAAATTTAGTGATTAAATTATCAAATGAGTTGAATGGAAATCTCATAATTTCATCCCATCCCAAGAACTCATCGTGTTCTATTATTAATAAAACTATGATAAATAATGAGATGACTCTTTTATAAAATGGTACATTTATTTTACAAGTGGATATTGACATGAGGAATAAAAATACCATGGACCTAATGGTGAATTAAAAAAGTGATATAAAGGATAGGTGTCCTAAAACTCATAACAAGCCTAAATCTTCCAAGAACCATCATTCCATGAAGTGGATGATTCATAGGCAGGGAATGGACAAAAGGCATTGTATGTTTTGCATATGGAAAGAAAGAACACTAGAAGAATAACTAAACCCAAAATCATGGGGAACCTAGAGGTTCATTTGTTATTAAGTTTAATCATTCAATATCTACAGAATGTGAATTAGATATATCTTGTAGTGCTCACGTTTGTACGCAAATACAAGAACCAATTTGATTTTTAATGATTGATAGTGGAGAGGTGGATTTGCGAGCTACCAATAGTGCAAGGAAGGCTTCTCTATCAATTGATGACTACAAACTTTCTTTTCCATAATGAATAAATTTTTAAATAATTGTTATTATGTACCAAATGTTACCAAGAACATGATTTTTTTATCATTCCTAGATGTCTATGGGATTATTTTCATGTTGGGAAATAAAATTTGTTCTTTTATAAATGAAACTTATTTTTTGGTATGGCCTATTTTAATAACATCTTTTATGTATTAAATTACAAAAACCATGTATTTAAGATTGATAATGAATCATGTCCACATGACTCATATAACACCCAAATATGGCATTGTTGTCTTCGTCATATAAACGAGAAGATTTTGAAAAAGAAATGTCAAGATGGTTATTTGGAATCATCATATCTAAAACCAGTAAAAATATGAAATGATTGATTATAAAGAAAAATAACCAACCCTACATTTGGTGGATAGGATTAAAGGGCTGCTGAAATTCTATGATTGGTATGCACTGATGTCGGTTGACCATTTCTATTAGACTATAGCAGTGGGTTTTCTTACATCATATATTTTGGTGGTGAATTGAGTATATATGATTATGTCTAATTGATGGGGTATAAGTCTGATTACTTTAAAAAATTAAAGGAATTCATAAATGTAGTAGATAATCAATGTGGAAAAAAGATAATGAATATTTGATCAGATTGAGGCGGTGAAAATCTTAACTAATAGTGTATAAATTTTTACAAGATTTTGGGATTCTATATCAAATCAATTGACCTTATAAACCATATTCTAATAGTGATAGTGAAAGGAGGAATTTTACCTTGCTAGAAATCGTATGTTTTATAATGAGTCATGCAGATCTTCTATTATACTTTTGGGGATATTCATTACAAACTGCAACATAAATATAAAAATGTGTTCCAAATAATGCGTAAAATGCAATTCCCTTTGATTTATAAAATTTAAAGAAACCTGTTTTAACACATACCCATGTATGGGTTTTCAATGTATTTGTTAATTTCTTATAAGGAAACAAACTAGAACCATAGGGCACAAAGTGTATGTTTATGGGGTATTCTTTGGAAATAATGAAATTCTACCTAAACAACCCCTCAGAAAGGAATGTCATTTTCAATAGTAATTCTATCTTTTATGAGAGGGATAACATCCTCAATAATGATAGAAGGATAAAGATAGGAATTAATGAATTTGAAGCTCAAGATATTCAAGAGTTGATATAAGAATATTTTCCAATGGTCCATGTGGATGATGTAGTTCGTGAAAAACAAATACTACATAGGAGTGCAAGGGATGTAAGAGAACCATTGCGATATGGTTTTCTAGTAACTAAAGATAGTGACTCATTATTGGTTGATAATAATAACCATATCTCATATTAAGTGGTGGTAGAGAGCTCAAAATCAATAAGATGAATAGAATCCATGAATTTTGGAATGGATTCCTTGTATAAGAACCAATTTTTTTGTTCTAGTTGATATACCAGTTGAGGTAAATACCATTGGGTAAAAATGGGTATTCAATAGAAAACTGTACAATGAAGTTAATTTAAATACAAATAAATCAATGCTAGTGGATAAAGGGTGAAAACAATGTCATGGAATTGACTATAATGAGACATTTTCTATAGTTTCTGTGTTTAAATCCATCAGAATTCGACTTGTTATAACAGCTTACTATGACTTTGAAATTTTGAATATGGATGTCAAAACAACATTTATTAATGGGAACCTTAAGTATGATGACAATATTAAACAACTAGAAGGTTTTTTGACTCCATGTGATTCCAACATGATTTTCAAGTTGCAGAGATCCATTTATGGATTTAAGCATGCTTCCCAAACCTGGAAAATTTTATTCGATGAAGCTATAAAAGTTTTTTTCATTAATAATGAAGGTGATCCAAGTTTTTACAATAGTTTTTGTGAAAATTCATTCATTAAACTTGTTTTATATGTTTATGACATATTACTTATTCGAAATGAAATACTACTATTACAATCTGTTAAGGACTAATTACACAATTGTTTATATATGATGGACTTAGGTGAAACGGAATATATTCCAGGGATCAAGATCATAGATGATAGATCCAAGAGGATTCTTGGACTATGTCAAATTACATATATTGACCAGATTCTAATGATATTTAGTATGGAATATTCCAAGAGGGTATTGGTTCTAATGAAACATAGTTTACATCATTCTAAGAAAATGTGTCCTTAAAAACAATAGGATAAATAGAGAATGAGTAAGATATAATATGCTTAATTGATAGGATTAAACATGTATGCCTTGTTATGAACCAGACATAATGTTGAATATGTATTTAACATTTTAGGTTCATATAAACCAGATCCTAGAATGAAATATTCTAAGGATTTGTAGATTATCCCCATGTAACATAGAAGAACGAAGAAAATGTTTCTCGGGTATGGAGGAGATAAGTATCTAGTCATCAATGGTTATATGGATATATATTTCAAATTTATTAGAAAGATATTAATTCACAATAAATATATTTATTCCATCTCAATAGAGGAGCCGTGACATGGAAGTGTTCATAGCAGTCAGTTGTTGCTGATTCTATAGAGGAGTACGCGTATATAGATTCTTCTGATTTAGCCAAGGAAGCTATTTTGATATGAAAATTAGTCTCAGATCTAGATGCCATAACTAGATGTTAAGACCTTATCACATTTTATTGGGATATTATTGATGTTGTGGAACATGTAGAAGATCCAAGGATACACCTACCTACAAATCATATGCTTTATATGTATTACCTCTTTATGGGTTTTTATCGTTGGGGTGAATTTTCCGTAACCAAAGTACCAAAAAAAGATAACATGGATAACCACTTGACTAAAGGAATATGTTATTAGATACATGTGTATGATGTGAGATATTGATGATTGAAAGTTGTTAGTTGTTGGATCAAGTAAAAGTGGGAGTCACCTGGCATTGGTGCCCTAGAATGTACTTTTGTGTACTTTATGATAACTTGTATTCAATGTTTTGAATATTAATAATCTTCTTATCACAAGATGATTTTTCTTCTTTATAACATAGTACGTGATAATTTCACAAGAGTTTCTATCACACTAAAAGGTCACAATAGTTTTCTCATATGATGAGGACCTAGACGATCAACCACACTATTGTTAAATATATGTTTTATAGCTATTTGATATCATTTTAGGACACAAAAGATACATTATATCATGTGTGGAGACTCATAGGACTATGAGGCAACTTCTCATGGTGTATAGACATGGTAGTACCCCGTATAGGATATAATGAGAACGAAACCTGCCAGTAAGAAATCCACATTTCTATGTTTCATTGGATGTTCCTATATAGGGAAGTTTGTATTGATCCTTAGATATTAATATTATTATTTATGAGTATTATAAGTCATGTATTTTTATGTATGGAAGAAAACCATGATGACATATATTCATAGTGAGGTAGGATACATTGGGTGCATCACAAGTAACATTTTATTAATGAATAATGAGACATAAGATATATATATTTTATTATTTAATGAAATTTAATATCTCAAGCCCATTGATGGAAATGATATAGGCTAAATAAATCCATGGCCATGGTGTTCTATAGGCATGTTCTATTTCTGGGATTTTAATGAAAGAGGCATCGAGCACAGTGGTTGATGCCACCTGCATGAAATCTTCATGATTTGGGATATTGTGTTAAAGGAATTATATTTCATTGTAAATTTTCATATGAGGTATTATGTCATTACGACATTAACATCATTCAGTATGGGTTCAATGGCATGTTTCATGATATTAAACTTGGAATTTAGGTTATTTCACCTAAAGCCACTAAGAAAGTGTCCTAGTGGTTGACATTCAAAGTGTAACTAGAATTTCAGTTAAATAATATATTATTATTTATTATTTAACAAGTTGAATATATATTATTCTCATGTGTGGTCTAATAATTATTCATGCATGTTTGATCATATATATTGCATCACCATTTATTCTAGTTAATACTATGTGAGCGGAATATTTAAAAATATATATTTGGTATTTTGTGAATATCATATTTATTTATCTATCAGTGAATCATGTAGTGATATTTATTTATTAATTAAATATTCATTATTCAAGTACTAATAAATATTATAGAAGAATTGCAGAATGATTTTTTAGGTCCAATGATAAATAATATTTATTGAATATTATTTGATTAAATAATAAAATTATTATTATTTATACATGGGGTTATGCAAGGGATTAAATAAATATTAAAGGTAACTTGTGAAAATATTAAATTATATACCCTATAAGTATAGATTCCTGAATATATATTTTCATAGAGATTCAATTCATTTGGTGTTGTGTACAATGACTAATGGAGATAATCCCTTCAATCCCTATAGAGCATCCTCTCCAAGAATGCCCCAGTGATTGGAGAGTGATCTTCTTCCACCATTCAACCTCAAGTCAAGATCGATCAAAGATAAAAATTTGGAAGCGATTATGGTGGAAATCAAAGGATAACAATGAATGTGATAGGATCTATTGTGCTAGAATATAAATATTCCTAGGATAACATTTGATGAATTTTAGAACACATGTGGATCACTACTAGAGGGAATTTGCTCATGATTCTTACACCGCAATGACCATAAAATGTAAATATGTTTTTAGATGAATCAACAATGAAATAATTCACAGATGGTAAATAATGAAAATATTTTAATTACTTATAAATAATATGTGGTGATCTTCCCTCTGGTTCTAGTGTTTTATCCATTTCTTTTTTATTGTATTCAATTCCATTCATCACAGTGTTTATCATTGTTTAAATCTCTATTTGACCATTGATCATTACAAAAAGAAAAGTTGGGGAAAACCTATCTCATGCTACTGCAGCACCTAAAACCTACAATAATGAAAAAATAGGGACAACAATGGAAAGAAGAAAGATTAGTGATTAGAATACAACAAACCCACATCTAATTGTTCTCAATAAGAGATTTTTCATTATCTCTTAGAAAAAATTCAAGAGACCAAAATCATACAATATGGAGGCTAAAAATTCAGGAGTCCACATCCAAAAAGAACAAAAACAGATGAAACAAGAAAATGATTCCATCATCATGATCAAAGCTAGTGACTATAATATATCATCCCCACAGAACCCATAAAATTCAAAAATATCTCCAAAAAAAAATCGGTAATCAATAATTTAAAATCTACAAGAGTAAAACTTGAGTACTTTTCACTATGATTTCATAACTAACATGATTACACAATATCAAAAAAAAATTTGTTAGCTACCCTATAGTGTGAAAAGCTTCATTCTAATAACTATGACTAGATAACTATTATAATGAAGCTTCTACTATCCCCTAGTTAGGAAACAATGATCTTAGACTAAAACATAAAACTTTTGATTGCACAAATTATAGAACACAAATGGTGACCAATATTTTCAAACCATTTACTAACTCTGTGTGATTTCACATGTGACTTATTAGAATGACAAGGTCCCTGAACAGAAAGTAAATGAGATTCATATTCTATCCATGAGATGAATATCCTTTCGTGACAAAATCTTGCACTCCACCAGATGGAAAAAATTCTCCTAATCTAACTATAAAAGAGGTATTGTCAACTCATTATTTCTCTAATTTCTCTATTTCTGTTGATGTTGACCATTTATGAACCATTGAATAATAGAATGGAGTAATTTCTTGTGTATTGGTTTATAGGTCTAGGTGAAGAACCCTTTTTAAATTTATCACCCTGAGGGATTCATCACTAATAATATCAGCTATGAAAAATACCAACATAGAGTATTTCATGGAATATTATTCAAATGATTGTTCACCTTAACCGATACCCATGATCTCAGAAACATACTATATATTTACATCAATAGGATACTACCATAGAAAGAAGAATGATATTATGAATTTTGATGCCTTCCCTTCATGTAGGCTGGAATGAAACATGACATACCATCACTCTAGGTTAGGTCCCTCAAAGAGTATGTTTATATAATTAACCCTCAAAGAATAAGGAATATTTAGAGAATCAAGTATCCCCTCAACATCCTTAAGACACTCCACCACATTAGAATAACACCTCATAACTCTATATGATGGTGGATAGCAATCCAAGAACACATGGCTTTATTTCGAAGAATGGAAATTCCCTAAAAGCTCTACATAATTTAGATTCTAGATAAACTAGTCAATAAGTGACCCACTTCTGAAAAATGTAAAGCTCTCCTCCATATAAAAGACTAAAAAGAATATTTTAATCTTTCTTGTACAACATTTGAGGAGAAATATTTGGACAACATGAATCACTACATCCTCTACTCAGGGATAAAAAAATGAAACTAATTTCAAAAAAATCAAAAACATTAAAATAATACAAAAACCACTTTTATGAAAGCATCTTTGATTTTTAAGTACACAATATTTCCTCATTCGTAAAACATTACAGTAATCTTCAAAATTTATAATAATGATATAATTTCAACACAGATTAAAAAAGTCCTTAACGTTCTCTTGGAAAATTATCCATGGATTCAAAAGCATTAACCCATTTTTTCCAATTTCAAAACCGTTTCAATTTTAAATCCACTACATAACAAAAAATCCATAAAAAACAGTCCTTCCCCACAAAACATATGTTTTCTTGAAAATAATTTTTCAAAACTATGCTTTACAAAAAAACCAACCATTAGATAACTGAAAAAACTTTTCAAAGAACTAAAAAAACAAGTTCTAAGACATATCTTTGGGATATAATCTAATTTAAAATCATAACCAAATAAATTAAAATTGTAAAATCAAAACAATAGTATTTAACAATCCTCACCCAAAACCTTCATAATTTACCTCAACTATGAGTACTCATTTTGGGTGAAAGTGAAAAAGGTTCCATGTTTTGTGTTTAAGTTGAAATATTCATGGCTTGGTTACATGGGATTATAAACAATTCACCACCCTCACAATAGTACTAGGATTGACTTCTAGAATAGGAACAAAAATTACCCATTATTTATTATTCCTAGAAGGCATAGTGGGACTCTGGTCATCTTTTTATTCTAACACAATATTCATAAGAGATTCCCAAAATAAAAGTGGATATCATCGGAACTCAAAATATCATTTATCATCATGAACACAATAAATCATAAGAAAAAATACATTAACCAAATCCCCTGGTAATTTAAGTCTCGTCATGAAGGGGTGTTGGTCAAGCACCCACTCACGAAATACCTCTTGATTTGTGATAGGATATTAATCTCTTTTCCACCATAACTCAAACCAAATAACATAATGGATTTATATAATTAGTAAATTATTTTATGGGAAGACATAATTTGATACTATTAGTCATGAATAAATATAGAGTGTCATATTAACCATTATCTATATCGATTCAACAATAGCCGGATGGGAATTCCAGATCCCCATGAGCTGGGGACAAGAACCTGAGCATCAAAAAGAATTATATGAGAAACATTTCATCAAATGATGAAAAATAATAATCAATAGTGGAACAAAAGATTTGGGAAGGGAAAAAATATGGGGAATTTTATAGAAGTAGATACATTTTTTAATATAGAACACAAACCAATGTCATCAGTTAGGACCACAAAGACATCAACCTAGAAACACTGTGTGACAAGTGGATCACATGCTCTACCAGCCAGTATCAACACTGAAGCCTCACTAATCATGTCCACTCAGAACATCCAAGTGGGGGTTTCCCTTTCCTAAACCTAGAATAATAAAATATAAAAACTCCCTAAGGTAATGGTAGAGTGTGAGCATTAAATCCTAGTAATATTTAACCAAGTCAATTAATACGAAATTCTATATCTAATTAAAAAATTATTCTCAATTTGAAATTAAAACATGGAAGGGAAATATTTTCACACATCATATCAAGAAATTTCATTCATATATTTCATTAGTTTATACAAAAGAGGTACACCCCTGAATATACATCAAAAAAGGAAATTCCATATCCTAAAAAAGGACTAAATATGTATTTCTATTGTAAAATAATGTTATAAACAACTTTTTTAAATAGATTTTGAATTAAAATTTTCAAAAAAACAGACATGAGTAAAGAATTTCATAAAACTGGAAAGAAAAATCAATTTAAATTGTAGAAAATTGGTTATGAGACATGAGAATATATTTTATGTAGGTATTGTCACACATCTTACTGAAGTACTGTAACACCTCATGATTTTATGATATATGGAAACAATATATTTTTGCAATTTCTTGCGATACACGCATCCTCAAGTATTAATAGATCATAATACCGTAAATGATTATAATATAGCTGTTAAATTAGTGAGATGAATTGTAATAACAACATTATAAAAAATATATAAAAGTTTTAGATAATTCAAACAAATAAGTACTCAAATTTAAATATAGTCATCATTTTATTTAAAAATGAATTTCTATTTAAAAATGGGTTTTATTGTTTTTTGTATATATTATAGTTATTTTGTCACTATTATAAAATGTATTTGAAAAAAAATGAACTTAATATTATTAATCAACATGTCAAACTTATCTTTGAGTGAATTTTTGAGAATTTTCTGAAAGGATTGATTTTTCGTTTTTATAGTGAAAATACATATTTTTATCGAAAGATGGATTTTCATTAAAATCATTTACAATGTGTTAATTAGTATTAAAAATGGTTTAAAAGTAAATTTAGTAATTTTATATTATGAATATTTAAATTATTTCTATTTCGATTAATTTCATTAGAAATTTTGAATAAAAACTATTTATAGTTATTGAAACATTAGTTTTTTAATAGGCTGAGGGGAATTCCCTATCTTAAAAAGAGGAATCACCATTTTAAGATTGTTAAGTAGGGGAACCCAATACATGGATTGTAGACCCTTAGGCATGAGTACTTAGAGAAACATTCCCTCAATAACCCAACAACGATTAGAGGACTTAGGGACCCGTAGGTCAAGAAAAGACCCTTTTATAATGTGAATAACCAAGAGGCCTGATGGATAGAAAGATCAATGGCAAGCACCATTCAGACATCTCATCCCCCACCCCTTCCAGAGTAGTTGAAAAAATGTTCTTAGTAAAGGATGTTCCATCACCCCTACTAAAAAAAATCTAGTCGTGGTGGAATGATAGTACATAGATGGGAACCCCTCCGTCCAACAATGTAGTTTGAGGGAGGACCAGACAATTGATTTCTGCTCACCCAACACTCTATTGAGTTTCCCACTCGATAATCTTTATGATCAAACTGAAACATTAACCTAATTCTTCACACAATCTGACAGAAACATAATACATAATTTGGTCATGTTATGCACCTTCAACATAGAGTGTCCTAGAGGCCTAGTGACTTGAAGAACTATAGATGAACCAAATTCCCATTTGTAAAATACCGAATGAGACCCGAAGGTCCAGGGGATTTGAAAACCAAAAAATAGTCGCCCAATGTGATCCCAAGACATTGTCTCCCTCCATTGATACCGCCTATACTAGAAGAATCCATTGTTTCAGATATAGTTATGCTACCCTTACCACTCGAAGAAACAATTGTTGCAACCAATCCAAACTCACATCAACACTATGTCCATGATTTCCCAATACAATGGACTCCACAACCAACACCGCCAACCGTATTTCCACACTATCGTCATCATAGAAAGTCATGCTGCTATCAATGAATGATTCCATGTGACATTATTGCCATCCTGCCTCTCACCAACACCGAGATTCCACCGCCATTCGTAGACATGATCATTGTCGCTCCTCAAAGACATAATAATTGTTGTCTTCCAAAGACACATACATTGTTTCCGTTCTCCAGCACCCACAGCACGTCCATAACACTACTGACATGAATCCCGACTAAATATGATCAAATTTTTGAGATCTATATCAGATCTGAATATAGAAACATTTAGGGTCATGAAGGGGATCTAGATCATTGGCTGGGACAGAGACAAGCCAGAGCAGTAATAGAGTGCTAGAAAACATTTGTTTTCTAGAAATCCATTTTCACATGTTTTTCTACTATATTTTAAAATCAAATCCCTATTTTTAAAGATTGATTTTGATAAAATTTATTCCATATCTATAATAATCATGTCCATATTTCACTATAAAAAATAACATATACTATCATAATTCTTAAAGACTAATTTATTTTTTAGTTGAAATCAGTAATCCTAATGGATATTAGGGTTTTTTTGTATTAATTTCATGCATCAGAAATTTTGTTTACTATAACAATACAAATAATTATTTATATTAGTTTTCTTAGACCAAAAAATATTTTACTAAAATTAAAATATGTTTCTTTGTCCTACTAAATGTATCAATTGTTTTTAGCAACAAATGAGTGTATTATAATTAATTATCAGTACTAATAAAAATTTTACTATTATAAAAAAATATTACAATAAATTTTCTATTGATAATAATTATTTTAAAAAATATAATATATTTGTTATTAATTTTATATTAAGATATTACTTTTTCATTAAACATAGTTTTATGTAATGAAAAATAAAATGATAAATAAAGATATTATATGTATATTGACATAATTTGTGAAAAAATATATTAAATTATTGAATATTTAGAATTCTCATTAGTGATTCTACAACAATTGACAAAAAATTTGAATTCTCTTTTCTACAAACCATATGCCTTCATCCATCACTCATCTATGCCTCCACCCTATCCCAACTAAAGGCCCTCTGGTTTGTTCTCTAGTCTCTCCACAATCAATAATCATTAATTTGGTGATTTGGTGATTTGGTTATTTAGTGTTGCATTATTTAGGAAGGTTGAAGATATGTGGACATTTTTTTGCCTTTAGGGGCAACATTGTCGACAATCCATGAAATTTGGAATCCCAAGGGTTCAATGTTTTTTCCATTCAAACATGGATTATGTGACTTTGAGTGGGTCATGGGTAGTGGGGGTCTTTGAAATCAATGAAAGATGTGGTGGCAAGTGATTGAATTTCATCACCCAGTTCGATGGAAGATTTCATATTGAATTTGGCCACTTCATTGCATTTTCTCAATCGCGAGATTGGTTTTATGAGATGTTTATTATAATCAATGAGATGGGGGAGTGGAACACCCTATTCTGGTACGATCTCTATGTGCCCAGTTGTTAATATTTTTAATCCATGCTTCACATTTCTTAGTTGGAACCTAGAAGAATTTAATTATATTCCTTCATAATTCATGGTTTTGGACTCTCAAAATCTTTAGAACAGATACCATAGGATTTTGGGTAGGATTCTGGATGCCACATTTTCATTTTATTGTTAACAAGGGTTGTTCCTCATGCATCAGTTATGTATTTTCTCCATATTACAGTGTAGTTTTTTGTTGATATACATCATTTTGTTTGAGGGATCTAATTTTATGAAACTAAATTCCACACCCAAATATTTCTCAAATTTCTAACAATTTATTCAATTGATTTTACAATAAGAATTCAATATTCATACCTAGAATCCAAACTGAAATTTTTTTTCTGACTCAAATCACCACCAAATACATATCAATTTATCAACAAATTTTTTGAGAAATGGATCTCTTTTAATTTCACCAGATGGAGCTTCATTCTATGGATTCAAAGACTAGGTCTTGGACACAATCATGTCACATGTATTTAGAATCATCACATCATTGTTCCCTTTAGGTGTTTCACTCCGTGTCATTTGAAACATTACATGTTACTAAAACCATAAGAGTCCTTTCTTATGTTTCCTTCTAGTGTGCTTTTACCTATTAAACTATAATTGATTTTTCTATAACCACAATTTTTTTGATGAAACTCTAATCACATATACCATAATTATGGGGTCTTTAAATTATTGTCCCACCAGTGCTGTAATAATTACGAGATATAAATAGAGTGAAAAATGAAAAAACAAATGACACCAGATGTAACGTACAAATAATCGAAATGGAAGGGGTAAAAAATCACCAGAAAATAGAAGGATCACTATGGTAGAAAAGTATGTACACACTCCATTTCATATAACAGGGAGAAATCACTCTTAAAATCTCTTTTGAATATGTTTTAAAAAACACATCATAAAAATACCGCAAAATGGAATCTGATTGTGCTGATGAATTGAGATGCTTAAGGTGATGAATAAATTGGAGTAGGATTCTTCATTTTATAGGCTTTTACCAACCCTCATACCACATGAAATTACACTCACTCACTTGATGAGTTGATGGGGGTTTGGAAACCAGCCACCATCCTAGCCCACCTCCTTTGACAAACAAAAGGGGCGACATTGTCTTCCAAATATTTTGCTGAAAATAAATCTCCAACTTGGAGATTTTATTAAGAATCAACCACATCTCTATACATCATTTATATCTACCTAACATGCTGCTCATGTCTCTACGAGGGCACCTGAGGATCTACACCAACTGAAGTTATCAGAGTCAATTTCCTTCATTATGAAATCTGCAATATTTTCTTTAGTATGAATCTTCTACATATCCACATGTCCTTCCTCTACCACATCTCAGATAAGGTGATACTGTACACCAATGTGATTCTTCCTATAATGAAATGATGGATTCTTTCAATATACATGGCGTTCTAAATATCACAAAACAATAGAATATGATCATGTCTGTGCGAAAGCTCCTCCAAACAAATTCTCATCCAAATCACCTCTTTGCAAGCCTATGTAGCTTCCATGTACTCTCCCTCTATCATGGATAAATCCACAACTAACTGTAACTTCGAAATCCAGCTCACAGCTCCTCCTACAAGAGTGAACACATAACCTGTAGTGGATTTTCTCCAATCTGAATAAACATCAATATCTAAATCCACATATTCACAGACAATGAAAAATGTTCGTCCATTATATAATGCTTCATTAGAGATCTTTTATATGTATCTCAGGATCCTCTTTACCTTGATCAAATGATATCATCCTGTATTTTCCATGTACATACTAACTACACCCACTACATGTGCAATGTCTGGTCTAATACAGACCATATCGACCATTAAAATACCCTCCATTTGATGCATACAGTACTTGATGCATTTCCGACCTCCTGGCTTCACGGTTAGGAATCATTGTTGAGGATAACATCAAATTAATGAGAAGTGGGGTAGATATTAGCTTATAGTCTTTAATGTTTAAGAGTTTAAAGACTCTTTGCAAGAAACTCTTTTGTGATAGGAAAAAACATGGATTATTTTTGTCTTGGTAAATCCGTATACCAAGAATATTTTATGCTTTTATCAAGAATATCATTTCAAAATCCCTATCCAACTGTTCCTTTAGCTCATAGATATGATCATTTTTGGGGCTTGAAACCAACATGTCATCCACATACAATAGAATAATTATGAAATCATTCCCATAAATACCATTTAAATGTGTACACGGATCTGAATGATGTCTGTTGTATCCATGGCTCATGATATTAGAATTAAATCTCATGTACCAACACCTCAACACCTAATTGAGACTGAAAAAAGATTTTTTCAACCTGTAAACCTAAATCTCTTTACCTTATTCTACAAAACCTTCTAGTTGGAGAATATTGATCTCTTCATCAAGATCACCATGGGGAAAATAATTCATCACATCTAGCTCTTTTAGATGTAATTTGTTATAACAAAAATCTCCAGAACTAACTGATCAATCGTTAGTTTAACAGCAAGAGAAAACATTTCATTGAAATAAATAACTTCCTTCTGATAAAATCCTTTGACAACCAATCATTCACGATATCTTTCCACCTATTCCATTCCACCCCCCTTGATCCTAAATACAATTTGTTTTTAATAGCCTTCGTTCCAAGAGCTAATGGAACAATATCCCAAGTCTTTTTCTAGTGTAGGGATTCTAGTTCCTCCTGCATCACCACCATCCATGGGGATACATCTGGACTATGGGTTGCCACCTGAAAAGAAGATTGATCTCAATCCTCTATCACTAAACAATATAAAATATTTCTCTTAGTGTCATCGTATGAGTGCCATACTTGGGATTTTTTCTCCCTAGTGGACCATAATGGTCTAGAATCAATTGGTACTTGATCATCATTCACTAATTATACCTCAGAGGAAAGCCTTTATTCATTGGATTTGACCTCTAATTCAACTATTTTAGGTTATGTATTCTCCTTCACTGTGTCTCGATCACTTGTCATTTGCACCATATCTTCTACAAAAATGATAGCTCTGCTGAGGATAAATTTGTGGGAAGTGGTGTCCCACAAACGATACCACTTCATACCATCAGCATACATCAAGAAGATAAATTTCCTATATCTCAAATCGATATTCGACCATTCCTAGTTTTTAAACAATGCATATAATGGACTTCCAAATGTTTGTTGTTGAGAATAGTCACCATGTTAATTAGTACACATCTACATCGGTGTCTTCAGATCAATCGCCATTGAATGAGATCAGTTTATCACATAACAAGTAGTATTTACTACTTCAACACAAAAGGTTTTGGCAACACCTGCATTCTTTAACATCACCCTTGTTCTATCCAATAAGGTTCTGTTCATCCACTCGGCCACTCCATTATGTTGAGGAGTGTATGCCACCATGAACTATCTCTTGATTCCATCCTATTGGGAAAAGTATAAAACTACTTTCTTGTATATTCTCAACCATTGTTAGTCCTTAGACACCTGATCATCTTTCTATAGTGATGCTCCTTTTTTTCATTGAATGTATTGAAGACTTCAAAATCTTATGCCTTCCTCTTGATTGGGTACACCCAACATCTCCTGGAATAATCATCAATAAATGATACAAAGTACCTTGCTCCTCTGAGGGATATAACTGGTTCTTGCCAATTTTCGGAATGGATTAACTCTAAGATCTCTTGAATTCATAATGTAGACGTCCTAGACATTAAAATGTGTTGCTAGATCAAAATACAATGCTCAAAAAATGGTATGGATACCATTGTCATCCCAAGAAAAAACTTCTGATCTTCAATAATCTTTAGGCCACATTCTGACATATGGCTAAGCTTCCAATTCCATAACATCGTTAATGCTTCCATCGAGAAAGTTAATGCAACAACTATCGTCATCTCCATGTATGATTCACCCATTAGAACGTACAGGTTCTTCAAGATCCTCTCCACATTCATTACCACAAGCGCGCCCTTAACGATTTTCATCACTCCATTCTTGGTGTGATTCTTGCATCTGATGTCATAGAATTTTCCAAAAGGAAATATGTTCTTCTTTAGTCCATTCAAATGACATACTCCTTGGATGATCTATACCATGAGATCATGCATCTCCAGTTTGATGGTACTGAAGCCAAAAATCACCAGAGTGTGATTGTTCTCCATGTACACATGTCCTTCCAGTGTGGTTTTATATTTTCAAACAATTCCTATCGATACGTCATGTGACATGTTTCTATAGAATTTTTAATCCATGCATCGTAAAGATAATACCTACTTCCTGTAGACATTTCCACTTCACATACTAGTATTTTTACTTTTCCAGAAGTACTTTCTACATTATTCTGAGAGCTCTTTTCACCACTGTACTTATTCCAACAATCCTTCTAGAAGTGCCCCTTCGTTCCACAATTGATACCTGTGACATTATTATTCATAATTTTTAATTTGGACATGCCATGGTTTTGGCTCCCACTAAAACCATGCTCCATCATCCTTCCTCCCTCCATTGACAGAGCTTCTGCTTGGTTTGATGTTGATTGCCTGTCCTTTTTTTTTCATGTGCTGACTTTCTTCATCATGAACCGAGACTGCAATATCAATAAAGAGCATCATATGCCTCAGGATATTGTTGGTGAGGTTGACGATGAGATGGTCATACGAATCTGGAAAACTCTTGAGTTGAATATCTCCACATTTAGTGTCAAAACTTTTATATCCCAATGATGAGAGCTGAGAAAACTAGGTATTGAGGTTGTTGATATGGTCGGTCACTGATGATGAATCCTCCATCGAAAGAGTGTAAATTTTATCTTTAGGAAAATTTTATTGTGTATTGACTCGGCCTCATATAGATTCATTAGTGTATGCTATATTTCATTTATTGTCTTTTTCTCTACAATGCTCGATAGGATCCTTTGTCGAAAATCCAAATGGATGTTGGCAATAGCATTACAATCCATATCGTTCCATTTCTTCTCTGTCACACCATCTAAATTTTCACCAATTTCTAGTGGGAAATTATCTATCCTTAGCACTGCTTGCATCTTTATTTTCCACAATGAAAAATTATTCCCATTGAAATTTTTGATAGCGAATTTCTCCTCCATTTAGAAAAATCGCCTATCACGAGCCACCTTCGGTTCACAATATTGTATTTAATAATCTCAATACTTTTTTTTGGATGTGTCAAATCAACAAGAGTTGCAATCACAGAGTATACTAAAATTTAAGAGATTTATTAATACCTTAAAATTTGAACAACACCGGTCCATAAGCGTGCCTTTGATACCAATAGTTGGGACCGTAAATTATTATACCACCAGTGTAGCATAAAATACCAGATAAAAATAATGGGAAAACGGTGTAACTAAATGACACCAGAGGTAACATTGAAAAATCCCCAAATAGAAGGTGTAAAAAACCATGGGAAAATAGAAGAACCACTTTGGGGTAATGTGGGTACAAACTCCCTCACTTATTACAAGGAGAAGACACTCGTAAAATATTTATTGAATATAATGGGGAAACAACCTCCCAAAAATACTGCCAAATTGGATCTGATAGTGCAAATGAGGTGATATAATGAAGGTGATTAATAAATGGGTTGATGTTTCTTCCTTTTATAGGCTTCTTCTAGCCCTCCTACCACATGAAATTCCCCTACCTTGCTTGATGAGTTTGTGGGGGTTTTTCCACCAACCACCAACCCTACCCACTTCCTTTGATATATAAAAGGGGTGGCACCATCCTCCAAATATGCTTCTTCCATCACTAATAACCCCATCACTTGTTATAGAAGTCATGAACAGATATTTCATAAATGTTCTCACCTATTATATTGATTTACTCGTTCAATCATTTTTTATAATGAAGTATTTGAGCTGGTTTTTATTATTAAAAGTGATTTAGATATGTTACAGAATATGGAACTCAAACTACATCATCAAAATCAATCAAATAAAAGAATAAAATATTCTTAAAAATTAGAGGATAATTACGAAACGAATTGTAAAACATAGTTTCAAATGATTTTTACATGGTTTAGTCGTGAAGACCTATATTCACGGTATGTGTGAACTCATAGATTAATAACTAAAAGATAATTTTGGAAGTAAGGTCCATCATATCATAAACACATGATTCTTGGAAAAATTACACCATCATGACTTGGTGTGATGAAGCTTTACATTCAACTTTAGTCTTGGTTTACATACAAAGAACCTAAAAGGATTCATGGATCATTAATGAAAACCAAATGAATGTTACAACCCAAAAAAATGTTAAAACCACGGGAATATTTATGAATTGATCCATGAATCCGTAAAGAAATTCTTCTTCAGTGATGAGAATGATTATTCTCTTATTATTTTTGTCCTCTCCCTTCACGCTTTCCTCATTTCCCTCTTGATATTGCTCTCAAAATTTAATGGAATAAGTGACCAAATCAAAAAAATTAGGGAACCTAGGGATAGTTAAGATACACAGAATGAGATAGTTGATCATTATTAACTAAACTCTCCTCTCATTAATCATGTGACATGTGATAATTAATATGAGAAATTCAGACGACACCTCAACCAATATTAGTAAAAAACAATTCGAGGATCTCATGGAAGACCCAAAAACACTGAAAAATCGATGAAAGTAACCTATCATAGAAATTCTATTTGAACTGTATTGTTAATGTAGGACACATGTCACTAATAATTTTTCTTTATTATTGATCATGATAATGATTTCAATTTAGAAATCAATATAATTATTTTTTCATCAAGATTGGTTACATTGATTCATTATGTATCATTGAGAATGCTAGATTTAATGGTTATTAATTAATCATAGAAGGAAGTTGTAGTAGGATAATTAATGAATTTTATATATATCATTGAATGGTGATAAATTTTGAATCCTAGATTTTAAAAAATATATATTTTGATGGATTCAGAATTGTGATTTCAATGAATGAATTTCAACTAACATTTAGTTAATAGTACTTGTATTCAATGCAGGATTCACTGAGCATTTGGGTTGTTCATATTGATGTTCCCCCAAGGGGTGTCGCTGTGGAGCATGAGAAAGGAGATGCCAAGGCCAAATAAATTTTGAGATAACCAATTCTCAAATAAGTAGTAGCAGGTGAGTTTGTTTTTGGGATCATAATTATATTTTTGATTCTCAAAATATGTGTTGTTGATGAGTTTAAAGATGATAAAATAAAAGGGATATCCAACCCTATTTAATTCATATTTTGGATGCTCTCATTTACAAGATATTAGGTGTCACTGCTACCCTATTCGAACCATATTTAATAATGAATTGGCCAAAGAGGTTTCGAGTTACCGAATTTTTATTGATGCAAACTAGAAAGATAGTGGGGTAATTTTTCTAATTTTGGAATCTTCATTTGGATGGAACACTGATTGATATTATGATGAAATCAACCCGGATATCTTCTCAAACCAGAACCTGACCTCAATTTTCACATACCTAAATGACTTTCATCATCCCCAAGGACCAGCGACTAGCTCTTGAACTTAAAAAAACTATTAGAAGGAAAATTTTCACCCGTGTTAAAGAAGAAAACATGACAAAAACACAAAAACACACACATAGTCACATATATAACATGGGAAGAATCAAAAAGAAAATAAACAAACATATATGTATAACAAAAAATAATTTATATAAGAGATACAACTCAAATATAGTTAAACATTCTCAAAGAGAAATTTCCAACAACAAAGGACATCTAAAAAAATATTAGATGCTCTATGTGATAGCTTGAGTAAACTCTCCCAATCACACAACTAGCTACCAAAAAACAACTGAATATAAATTTTCTTCCTAATCATAACATATTGTATTTCCCTATATCAAAATACTTGAAAATAGGTCTAAAAATCATTGAATGGGTGCACTAGTTGTGACTAAAATAGATCTGCATGATTCCACACCGGTGTTCCATAACATGTCTATGTACAATAATATTAACATTATCTACATTAATGAAAATAGGGAATGATAAACAATTAAATAGGTTTTATATCAAAAGCATGAGAAACATTAAATTTCCTTGTTTACTCTTTTACAAAATATGACAGGTAAAAAAGATTCAAATAATTCCATATACATCAATGTCGTCAAATCATAAAAAAACATTCATGACATATTATATAAAATCCATTGAAGTACAATCTAAAAATGTAAAATCCAAAACACTTGTTACATCATGCTAAGGATAACTACTGGTCAGTCTAGGTAGGAACCTTGTAACTTATCATATATAGATGGAAATATCATGTCTCTAGATATATGAATCAAATCAAGAACACCCCATAATGTGAAACACCCAATAGGTCAATCAAATATCAAGATCAACGGTCCTAGGGACCAAAAGAACACCCTAGGAGTGAACCCCTGGACGGATGGTGCAGGACTATCACTACACCATCAACATAAGTACCTATGTATTCCTATGTGCTATATTTTCCAAATCATTTTATCAAAAACATGATATGAATAAAAATTCATAAATCTATTTCACAATCCTTTGAAAATACCATATCTTTTTTCCAATTCAAGAGTAAGCCCATACATTTTCAAAAAGATGTTTCCACCCACACTTATCCATCAATCAATCATGCCTTTACTTTTATAAAACATTATATTAATAAAAATCAATAAATTTCATCCAAAATAGTCTAGAGACGAAACCACATACCTCAAACTCGGGCTACATATGGCTACAATGGGATCCACAAACCAAAATGGATCCCAAGGTCAATAATGGAGGCCCCAAAATTTATTTCCCTTTCTAAGAATCACATCACACAAACATTGTAGATGAAAAAAGGTCAGATCATTGTAAACCTCGAAGAACACACACCCACCGCATTGCACCCAACAACGGATCAACCCACAAAAAAAGATTACACAATGTATCTAGAAAGGATCAAGATAATAAAAATCACAAATAAATGGTTCAAATAATGAAACACAATGGTGTAAAAATGATCAACTAAAATGGGGAAATAGAAGGATTACACACCCAATAAAAACACACCACAACTACAACAGAGATCAATCATTGAAAAAAGTGATCTGCAAGGAGCATAGGTCTCCAAAATTACATTGTAGAGCTCCATGGTTGAGAGAGAAGAGGTATACGGTCGTATGAATAACCTATCAAATGTGAACCTCCCTAAAAATAATAGTCTACTATAATTATTCTGTGTGAAACCCCATTTAACTTTTTGTAAGGAAAAAAATACCAAAACATCAAAATAATGCGCCACCTCATATAAAAAATTAGATTTTTTTCATTTAAAATCTTGCAACATTTTCAAGGCATGTAAAACCTTCATTCCATGACCTAATTCACGACTTCATACCTTACATGACATTAAACTTATTCAGGGCGTATAAATCTAGAACACCTTGTACTGATTTATAACTACTACATGGATATCAATACATGACATCAATATTCACACAGAGTGTAAACCAATCAAAACATGTAATCATTACATGATGTAAAATAACTCAGCCGACTGTAATATCTCTAGATACTTCATTAAAGTTGAAACCAACACGGGTATTATTTGAACTTGGGGTGAACACAACAATTCCTTTAACACATTTATATCTAGATTTCCTTAAATCAAACAAACATACATCCTCAACCATTAGTTCATTTCCCCCAACAAAGGCACTCTATTTTTGGTAGTCCACAAACTAATACAAATAAAGAGGGAGACAAAAGAGATTATAAATACCAAAAATGTTGTAATGAGAAGTTATATAGATGCTTGTTCAAACTAGGAATCAAGAGAAGTAGTATGGGTTGTCTATTGTTGATGAAAAAATGATGTGTTTTTATCATGAAACCTCCCAACAGAGTGTACCCCTCCTAGGATGAAAAAAATAGATGATAGATACCGACACCTGAGTCCCACCTCTAGTAGGTCCTAGGTTGGCGACTATCATCATGGGTATAGAAAAGACACAAATTGGAGGCATTTCCCTCTAAGAGAACACATGTATATGATATTATAAGACCAACACAAGTTGAATCCTTCTTAGTCTACAATATAAACGAAATCCCAAGTACACAAATGTAATGTCATGCATGAACTACTACAACTGAATGTGAAAACTATATGTATCAAAATAAAGTAACGAAGATAGTGGCCACAATGTCAAAATAACTCCGGAAAAACCCCCAATTTAGTAATAACCATCGTAATCTCTTAACATCTCCAATGGATCTAAAAAATAGATTATAAATATTTCGGGTGTGTAAAATAATAGACTCAGTTGGATCCCCCAAGGATAGTCTTACAAAAAATTAAATAATGAATGCTAAAGAACAATGTACAACTAGTTAAACTAACTCATCACCTAAACAGGTATATTTGTTTATCATCCTCACAATGGCTACTCTCACCATGATTCACATACAAGAGAATATAATATAATAAATAATATCAGGTCTAACCCACTAAAACATCCCCCCTGGTTTGTCACATTTCCCCCACATCCCATGTCCTCAGCCTCTCTCTCTCCAAAAATGCTTCCCCGAAGACACCATGGTGATGGACCACAACATGCACCTCATAAAACACACACCACCACATCCACATAATCAAATGTAACATGGTAGTTTCTGGGAGGCACCATAATCTTTATATCATATATCATAAATTATGTACTATAACTCAATCCATTACAACCCACTAACCGAGTAAGGATGCCCAATCCATCATAACTTATATATGCAATACCTATAGTAGTCCATATAAAAATATATATAGAATACATGTGTAAAATAAACACAATCAATTATAGTCCACTACACACATATTTGGGGAAAATAACCACCCTGCATACTAGCACAAGTACCTACTATGAACATAGGGTGAGGACACAATGGTTAGTCATCCATCAATCCTCCCTCTAGGATGTTTGGGAAAATACCAAGCCAAGGATCAGAATCATCGGGGTGTCAATTTCCCTAACCGAAAGGGTAGAGTAGTGTATAGATACATAAAAATTATATGATATAATCTCGCTTAAAACCACAGTATGGGAATAACCAAGTCTCAGACACAACTACAACTAACGTCACTCAAACTCTCGACTTTAACTGATAAGACCAGATATATTATAAGCACACAACCATTTTAAAGAAAATAATTTAGTTACCTTACCCCCTTTTTATCAGTTTTACATTAAATTAATAAATTATTTTAGCCATTAATTAACCTTTATCATCATCCACATTTCATTACATTAGATTCACAACAATGTTCCATTCCCTCCAGGCATAACCAATCAGAGTTCATGACTTCTCAAAAATAGAACCTCTGCATTGTATCCTAGAAAGCTCCAACCCCATGGTTTAATCATATATTATTTTATTAAAAAAATTAAATCTTTTAATAAATCTAGGTATTCTAGGGAAACATTCTATACTACCAAACAAAAGGGCTAAACAGAGTGAGTAGATTAACTATCAGTCATGTCTTTTTCACATATTGCAGGATCATAGACTCATCCCACTAAGGGACGCTAAACATTGAAAGAACATGGAATAACCCATTCATTTTCACCCCTCTTGGATGGAGAGTAAACAAAACCATCTTTTTCAAGGAGTGGGGAAATGAAAGAAGATAATCAAACAAAAAATTCACCAAGAATACAACATTAATAAAAATGGGTAAGCCCAGATTCAACCCATTCCAACACCGTCAGGGTCCTTCCTAACACCCATATTCAGAAATCTATGCATTTATCAACTCTAGGAATCAACGGTGGCCACAACAGCCAAGCCTCCCCTCCCACATACCACAATAGACCTCCGGTCCCAGCCATCCAAGACACACATAACATTATAATTGTAGGAAAAAAACAAGAAGCTAGGCTCTTGGCCCTAAAATAAAGAAATCTATCATTCACACGCAATGAGCTCTCACAAATTTAAAGAACACTATACATGACCTTACATTCAATGGGAAACTAGGGACCTACAAGCATTATCATTTATTCATACAACCTTCTCTTATTCCATATTGAATTAACCCATTCATCATTCATAGGTACAAACGATGTGAAACCGAAGAAACAAACTATCCAAGTTATTACAAATTAAATAAACAATTAATTTGAAATGGATTTAAATCATTTATCAACAAGAATTGACATGCTTCGTGTTCATAGACGAATTAATTAAAAATTCATACGTGAAAAGATTTGATTAACCCAAAATTACATCAAGATTAATTTAATCACTCCTCTTTAAAATATTATCCAATTAATTATCAATTAAATTCATATTTATAATTTTACCAATTTACATCATGAATAACATGCTATATCATGCAAGGAATAGCCATCAAACCATATGGAAAATAAAGAGGCTAATTGTTATCACGATAAAATGGTAAAACATCACTATGCGATTGAAACCAATTCATTAACCAAGTTCAAATAATTGTTAGCTAAAATTCATTGAGATAAAAGGGGTTAATGATTCTCGATCTACCATTTCTAGTGAATAAAATAAATAAGAATCAAATACCCTAACTCAAAAGGTTAGATATGTTCTCTTCCCCTGAAAGGTCCACACAACAGATCATGATCATATCTCCCGCAACAACTGCATCCACACAAAGACACCATGGTAAAACTGCACCAACCAATAGCTGAGAAAACTCCATCAGAAACATAGGTATCAAGCACCATCACAAGGGAAAGAGAAACAGCTGGAAACAGATTGTAGATACCACCCAAACAGAGGTAGATCATACATCAGATGGAAGATAGATAGATATTGATCTACAGAGGGATTTAGGAATCATTTATTGTTTAAGAAATTCACAAGATTATGAGGAGAGGTTCTCCGGGTCTATTGGAGTCGAGGGAGAGAATTACAGTAGTAGGGTTTGTGAAAACCTGAGGGACTGGAATGTTTTAAAACCAACTACATCTTGTTAATATATGACTTAAAATCACTCTTCATGTCATGTAATGCAACACATTCGGTTTCTAATGAAAAGACAATCTTCTTTTGATTTTAATTTATATTTTACCCCTGATATTTTACACACTATGAAACCCTAGTTCACATTGTGTAACCTTCTATCATGAAATGAGGGCTCCCTGCATCCAGATTCAAGTGACGGAACTACTCCAGACATCATTCGAGCCTCCTCTAAGCACCTTGATTGTCTAAAAATTTCAAAGGGTTGATCCACATAGATTCAATAATTGTAATTTTTTTATTTTTCCCTAGCCTCTCTTCACTACTTTTAAAAATAGGACGTTACATGCTAATTTGTTCTATAGTTTGTTCCTCAGCTGAAATCGAAGTGGAGATTGTTGAGCTACATTTTTTCCACATCAGTTGTTAAGGATGGTTCGTCCTTGATTCTTCGTTACCACATCTACTTTTTATATTCACAATACCTCATCACAGACCCTTGTATGATGCACTAATTTAATTCCATCAGCCTTGAAGACTTATCCAACCTTGCCTGCTCAAACATTCTACTCCATCCCCTTGTTTTCCAGTACCTAAAACAACCAATTTCCTTCTATATACCATCCTAAAAGTAAATATCGAAATCGACTATGATTTTCAACCATTCCATATCCACTTCCATTTCCCCCATATCATCCAACATTAAAGCCTCCCCCTTCCCCTATCATTCTTACCCATTCCTGGCCTATAATTTCAAAAAATAGCTTTTCACCTCAATAATTCTCATACCAAACATCCAAAACAATCCCATTAAATATTCAGCCATAGTACTATAAGCCATTCCACTCTATGAATACTAGTGATAAATACAGAATCCATGACAACATAACATCCCAACCACTTAGAACCCATGGAATCCCATTGAAGAGAGAGAAAACACTTGGAGAATATTTTTTGAAGTCTTTGTAATATGAAATCGAAGTTTCTGCCACCAATTCCTTGAGGTGTATGTGCTGATATATTATTCCCACATATGACAATAAACAATGATACACATCTTATAGTAAGAATCAATATATTTCTGTAGACCATAAGATCACTAATTAACAATATTTGATTTCTTCGAAACTAGTATCATGGAAATTCCTTAAGAGGTAACAAATTGATTTCATTGTAGTGTATGAATTTACATAATGCAATGCACATATTTTATTTTTCTCTACCCTTAAATATGGATCTCTTATCTTCCACATTGATGCCACATGTGCTGATAAGAGATTATAATTTTTTCATGTTAAATCTTAGAATACCAAACACTAATATTTGTAAGTACTAATATATTTCTATAGCCACATAGTTAAATAGCCCGGAAAAAAGAGTACTACCTTGAAAAAATCTACACTACCAAATTTTGGGTGAATCAATAAAAAACACGTGATCACTATACCATAGGTACATGTTTTTCCCACGTTATAGCTAGGGTTTTGGTAAATTGTTTATATTGGTTAATTTCACGAAGGAAATAGCAATAGTTTGTGTAAAATTATGGATATAGGGTCTTTTTCTAGGGGTTATAGCCACATTTTTGGTAATTAGTGGCTATAGGGTCTGTTTCCATGGGTTACATCCCCGGTTTGTGTGTGCTGTGGCTATAACGTTTTTAATTTATTTTATATATCCGTGGTTTCTCAATTATGTTGTTATAGTTCCCTCACTCTCATGTTGGGAAAAAATCACCTGTGAAAAAATGGAGGGAATGGTTATAGCCAATGTTTATATGTTGTGGACACTATTTTTAATAATATACATACAATAAATATATATATACCAAAAGGAATATGTGGTGTAGTGGAAATGGGTATGGTGCACATAGTGGAGGTATATATATCGAATCTGAGATGACACACAATATTTTTGGGCTAAAGCCCTATTTCCATGGTGGACAACGATGAATATAACCCAAAAACCATGGTGGATAGTTTCTAAGATTTCCAATCGTGGATATATCCTAATAAAATTTTAGCTATAGGTTTTATATATCCATGCTAATATGTTCCACAACATGCTAGAACCATGGCTATAGCTTATAGCCATGGTTTTTTACCATAGACATTTCCCTATTTTCCATTAGTGTATGATATTACTTTCGAGGACCTAGATAATAATTCAGTGAAATTTGGAGATTTTTGGAACCCATGTGGATCACCAATAGAGGGACTATATTCTAGATTCTTGTAGTGAAAAAATCGTACAACGTAGATCTTTTGTCAGATCCAACAAGGAAAAAATAATTCACACAAGGTGATTCATTAAATTGATTAAATTAATAATAAATAATATGTGATAATACTCTCTCTGATTGTCATATTTTATACATTTTATATTTTCTTGGTTTCCATTCCACTGATCTGTACATTTATCATCATATAGATCTCGGATAGATCATCAATGAGGAAAACATCTAACTTGGGGATGAACCATTGCATGATTCTGCGGCATTTGGAACCAACACATGGTATTAGAATAACCACATAATTATTTCTAACTATTTAATGATTATTGTTTAATTTATTTATTTTTGATTTATTTTGTAATCATGTTTAATTTTTATTTTAACATAATTAAAAGATCTACTTCTTAAACTTTCATTTATCACAAATCTAATCAAATTTATTAGTTTTATGAATGAATTAAAATTGATGAACTTATCTGAAGGTTCTTAGGATTCTATCTGGATACCACAAGAGTACATGCTATATACTAATGTTCAACACACCAAGAAATAATTAAAAATTAAATCAAATAGAATTAATTGAAAACATGTGGTGCATTTAATTTCATACAATGCATGTTGATCTGGCCCACTTTGCACATGTTCAGTCGAAGTACATGTCTTGTAGCCCATGTACATGGTGTGTATTCCCTTTAAGTCATAGACGGGGTGTGTATTTTCATACAGAGCCTTACTAACTGATGATTGTGTAACATAGAGACCACATTTCATGTATTATAATTATTTCTGAGGAATGATTTACCCACCTAGTCCCTAGGTATGTTCCTCGAATAGAAGTCGAGAGACGTAAACACCATGTCACTCACTTTTACATAGAGAGTACTGATTCCAAATTAAATAGAATTACAATTTATTTATGATATTATATAAACCTTATCGACAAGTTCTTATGTGTAGTCATTAATTTGATAGGACACACCATGTGATGGGTTTTAATATATATAAAATAATTAATTAATTTTTTTCATAATGCTCATATTTGTATATAATGTGTGAGTAGTATTACATTTATTACTCTACATACATTTAAGAATTACACATGATAGAAAAATTCAGGAAATTAATGTAATAATTATGTTGATATTACATGTTTTGAAAGTACATGATAATTCATGTATTCCATATATCACATGAGTATATAATATATTATTGTAATACATGTTGCATTGATTTAGACATGTATTCATTGTGTTTCATCGAAGGTACTTTTATTTACTTTGTTAATTATTAAAAAAAAAATAATTATATAAATGTTATGATAGATGATAATATCATGGAAATTTGGATGATAATTATGACAAAAGAATTGATAAATTAAACAATATAATTAATTGATTAGAGAGTGATTTATCGAAAATAACAATGATTAAGAACAAAATGTTATTTTTATTAAATGCATAATTTTTTGCATGCTTATGGATGATCAAGAGCTTTCCCCAGACCATTTTATGTGATTAGTTTTATTTTATTTATTATTATTTTAAATTATTTGTCAGCGTTTTTTCTCTGTTATTATCATGTAAGGGCCTGGGTGACAATCTTCTATTCTATGTTAATCCTTTTCAACTCACCTGTGTGTGAGTAGAATGATATTTAATGGATGGAGCTCCCAATCTAGTGGAGGTGGTTCAGGTTTTAACCTAACACAAATCCTATCCAAGATAGATATATAGGTGTATATATAGATTGTTGTAACACAATCCTTAATTGGTTCACTGTGTTTTTTCCAATATCTACGGTTAAATTATCAACTGCTAGTTAAACTAATAATTTTCAAAAGGTCATTAATATACCGCTTTATTATGTTATTTTTATCATGTTTAATAGAAGTTTTATTATAGATATTTTGTCGCATGAATTAATGAATTAACCAGTATGTGAGGTAGAACTAAAATAAATTGTATTAAGCATAAATATTATATATAAAGTGGATAAATAACTTTTGTATATTCAATTAATATTACCAATCATGAAATAATGATAATAATTATAAATTTAAACATAAAAAGATAAAATCCATCAATTATATATATTATGTCAGTATAGATATCCAAAACTTGAGAGTAAAAATCGATCCATAGTACAAAGCGTTTGTCCAACCAAAGATGGGGTTATTTCAATTATTGGGGAATTCTATCATGATTTTTTGGGTTTACATAACCTTGTTCACCTCAATGGTTGACTTCTAATGTAGTACATGGTGATACTGTGAGGAAGGTGTTGAGGAAATCTATTTAAAGATTTCAGGATTGGGGAGTACAATCAACAGATCCTGTAATTGTATGTTAATGCAGTTTGGAATTTGGAATTCATATCTAAAACTATTAATGCTTCTTTAACAACCAATGTTGGGGTAATGAGATAGGGAATATGGATACTTTACACTATAATGTCTAAGCAATGAGATATTTTGAAGCTAATGGTGAGGGATATTGGGTTTTGAAATACTATTGAGAGATTAATAAATAAAATATTTATTTATTTGTCTAAATTTAATCAGATAAAGTAGAAAATTATTGGTTATCTTATTTGAAGAAACAAAAATAAAATTAATTCAAATATATCACTATGATTCATAAATGATAAGGATAACCTTCTCACCGACCAAAATTTACATGAGTGAAAATTGTGATTACACATTATCCTTCGCCATGAATGGATATTTTATTTACTTGAAGGATAATTTCTTGATGCACCAAGATATGATTCTAATCATGAATAGTTTTCTCTCTATGAGAAAAATCCTAACAAAGGTACAAATGTTCAGTGTTTAATTTTATCATCATTGACCATTGATCTTATTTAGAAACATGAGGACATGGATGAATATTTCATGATTCATCACCATCAGAGTCTCTATCATGATAAGGTGAGAAAAGAGAGTTATGATATCTATAATTATTTATTTACAACTAATCTTGAAGGTTATGTGATACATGGGACTCATGTAGTCAAGAATATTGGATACATTGAACACTTATACATATTTATGATTAAATTCCCAGATGAGTTGCATGCAGATATCATAATTTCATTACTGCCCAAGACATTATCTTGTATTATTACTAATTACAATATGACCAATAATGAGAAGAGTCTTCCAAAACATCATACATTGAGCTTCCAAGTGGACAAGGACATGAGGAGTGATAAACCCACGATTCTTATGATGAATAAGAAAAGGATAAAAAAGGAGAATGAGAAAAATACTCATTAAAAAATCTAAATCTCCCAAGAACTGTCCATCCAATATGAGGATTATTTAGTGGATGGGAATGTAAAAGGAGGTTGTATGTTTTTCATGTTAAAAGTAGGGCCACTGGAAGATGAGCTACACCCAAAAGTAAGGTGAACCTAAAGGTTCATTTGTTATCAAGTGAAATCTTTCAATATCAATACATTAGGTATTAGATATAGCTTTTGGTGCTCACATATTTATACAAATGTTGGAACAATGTATATTTTGATAGATTCCAACAGGATAGGTGGATTTTTGAGAAACCAATTGGGTAAGGATGGCTACTTGAGCCATTGATGACTCTCTCTTTTCATTCACTATGGGAATGATATTGGTTTTAAAGGATTATTATTATATACCAACTGTTACCAAGATCATAATTTTTGTATAATGACCAGAAATAGATGGGTGTATTAGAATATCTGGAATTTATAAAGGCAACATTTTTTTGTTATTGAACATTTAAATAACTGATTTTTTGAATTGAATTACACAAACCAAGTATTAGAAACTGATAATTAACCATATTCTCCTAAATCATATAACACCCAGCTGTGGAATCACCTTCTTGGTCATGTAACTGAGAATACTTTGAAAAATCACTTTATATATGGTTATATAGACTTATCAGGTCTCAAATAAATTAAAATATGTAATGCATGTTTATATGAAAAAATAACCAATCTTGCATTTGGTGGATAGGGTTAAAGCCCAAAAAAATTATACTATTTTATATACTGATGACTATTGACCATTTATAGTTGAAAATAGAGTTGGGTATCCATACATCATTACATTTACTGATGAATTGAGAAGATTGGATTATATGTAATTGATGGTGGTATAAGTCGGATTTCATAAAAAAATATAATTAATTAATGAATGAGGTACATAATCAACATAGAATGAATATAAGGAATCTTCTATTGGATCAAGTTAGTGAATATCTTATCAAATAGTTTATCATCATTCTATAGGTGTTTGGGATTCTATATCAATTCACTCCACCTTACACCCAATAGTATAAGGGTGTTAGTGAAAGGAATAATTATACCTAATAAGAAATGGTAAGATGAATAATGAGTCATGTTGATCCTCCAAAAACCATTTTGGGATATTCTTTAAATTGTTTGGAATACATATAAAACAGAGTACCAAAATAAAGTGGAAAATTTAATTCTGTTGGAGTTATATGGTGTGAAGAACCCTGTTTTTTCTCATACACATGTATTGGGTTGAAAGGTATTTTCTATAGCTTTATTAGAAAAAAATTAGCACCCTAGGACACATAATGAATCATTATAGGGTATCCCAAGGAAATAAAGTGACAATACCTTTACATCCCCTCAGACAAGAATGTGATGATCACTAGAAAAGCCACATTTCGTGATTGGGAGTACATTCCCAAAACATATAGTAGGGGAAATATTAAAATTAATGAATTTTATGCTCAAGATACACAAGATTTTGTATTATAATAGATTCCATTGGTCTATGGGGAAGAAATACCACTTAAAACAAAAATACATCATAAGAGTAGAAGAAAGGTAAGAGAACTAGAGATATATGTTTTAATGTAACTGAAGATGGTGACTCGTTATTGGTTAAAAATAATGATTCTCTCTCATTTTTATAGGTGGTAGAGAGCGTTTTTGGTACAAGATGGAAAAACGACATGAATTATAAAATAGATTCTAAGTATTAGAACAAATTTTGGGTTCTAATCGATTCATGTATTGATATAAATCCCATAGGTGGAATATGGGTATTCAAGAAAAACTAGACATGGAAGGTAGATTAAATACCTATAAATAAATTCTAGTTGATAAAGGGTTAATACAGTGTCAATGAATTGAAAAATATTAAACCTTTTCACTAGTTTCCATGTTTAAATGCATTATAATTCTACTTGCCATATCCACCATCCATGTCTATGAAATTTAGCAGATGGATGCCAAAACTGCATTTCTAAATGGAAACGTTTAGGAAGATGTCTATATGAAACTACTAGAATGGTTTGTGACTCCAGGTGATACCAAAAATATTTTCATGTTCAAGAGATCCATGTATAGATTGAAGTTAGCATCTAGGTTATAGAAAATATGATTCGATGAAGCTATAAATGAATTTGATTTCATTAAGAATGTATGTGGGACATGTGTTTACAAAAGGTTTAGAGGGAATGTAGTCATTATCCCGGTATTATATGTTAATGAAATATTACCAATTGGAAATGACATAGTTTTATTATTGTCTATAAAGGAATATTTAAAAAAGTTTTTCTATATGAAGGACATAGGTTAAGAAAATTATATTCTAGGTATCAAGATCATTAATGATAGTTCCTAGAGGCTTCTTGGACTATGTAAAATTACATACATTTACAAGATGCTAAAGTGATTTAGAATGGAACAATCCAAGAGGTAATTTGATTCATTTTCAGATATATTGCATCATTCTAAGAAAATATTTCCTTATACATAACAAGATTAAGATAGAATGAGTATTTTCATATATTAATTAGCCATTTTATTAATCTTGTCTTCAATTTTATGAACTATAGTCGATGTTGCAAATGTATTGAGAATGGTAGGATGATATCAAGAAGATCCATGAAAACAACATTGGTATAATTTGAAGACCATCCTCAAGTATCTAAGATAAAAAAAGGATATGTTCCTAGTGTATAGAGGAGAAAATGATTTTTACATTAGGGGTTATATTGATTCTGGTTTTCCCGTTGATCAGAATGATATGGAGTCATTGTCGAAGTATTTTTTCCATCTCAACGGAGGAGCTATGATCTGGAAGGGTTTAAAGTAGCCCATTTTTGTTGATTATATAGTGGAGTATGATTATGTCACTAGTGCAGAAAACATTTTTTACGTCAGTTATTTTTAATTTTTTACGTCGGTTTCTAGCCGACGTTAATACGTGCGACGTTATAAATAAGGTTTTTGACGTCGGTTATTTAAAAACCGACGTCAAAAACATAAAATCGCGATTTTTATCACGTTGGTTATTTTAGAACCGACGTGATAAGGAAAATGGGAAGGGTTTATCACGTCGGTTATTTAACAACCGACGTGATAAAAGGCATGGAAAATGGTTTATCACGTCGGTTATTAAAAAACTGACGTGATAAAAGGCCTGTAAAATGGTTTATCACGTCGGTTATTAAAAAACTAAGGTGATAAACAGGGGCGAGGGGGTTTATCACGTCGGTTCTATAAGAACCGATGTGATAAACCATGGTGAGCGTGGTTTATCACGTCGGTTCATATAAAACTGACGTGAAAAACTGGGGGAGGGGGGTTTATCACATCGGTTATTATATAACCGCCGTGATAAACCCGAGGGAGGCGGTTTATCACGTCGGTTATTCAATAACCGACGTGATAAACCATTGTCCAGGCCGTTTATCACGTCGGTTATTCAATAACCGACGTGATAAACCATTGTCCAGGCCGTTTATCATGTCAGTTATTCAATAACCGACGTGATAAACCATTCTCCAAGCCTTTTATCATGTCGGTTATTAAATAACCGACGTGATAAACCATTCTGCAGGCCTTTTATCACATCGGTTATTAAATAACCGACGTGATAAACTATTTTCCAGGCATTTTATCACATCGGTTATTAAATAACCGATGTGATAAACCCAATTTTTTTAAACAGAATGCAATCAACTTCTCTCCACCAGAATCAACCAGAAAACAAATCAAGAAATCGTACCACAAAAAAATAAGTACATAAAAATTAAGCATGTACATAGATAACATATAAAACATACCCCCTAGACAGCATCCACCCTCATTTATACCCCATGGACAGCCCTCCCCCACCCCGTTGGAGCCCTCACCCTCATGTATACCCACTGGACATCCCTCCCCCACCCCATTAGAGCTCCCACCCTCATGTATACCCCTTGGACAACCCTCCCCCACCCCATTGGAGCCCCCACCACACTCCTGGACTGCCCCCCGACCCCCGGACACCCCCAAACACCCCTCGAAAACCCCCCATCCACATGAACAACACCCCCTCACCCCACGTGATAGCCCCCACCACACCCCTGGAAAACCCCAAACACCCCTGGACAACCCCCCCCACCCCTGGACAGCACTCCCACACCCCTGGACCGGCTTCCCACACCCCTGGACATCCCTGCCACCCCCCAGGACTGTCCCCCCACCCCACCGGATAGCCCTCCCAGACCACTAGACACACCCCAACCCCACTGAACACACCCCCACACCCTTGGAACCCCTCCCCCACAGACCCAAATCCATACCAGAAAAACCATTAAAAGTAGACCAAAACAAGAAGTAGAGGAAAATTAAACATTCACTTATATAACATTCAAAACTTACACTGTCAACTTCAAAAAAAACTAAATCCAACCTAAACAACTACCAAATACACAATTAAAATGACAATATTCAAAATTACATTTTACATTACAAACAACTAAAATTCAATCAAACCTGTAAAATAATTTGACCACTCCACTTGTACGTGTTTGATGTCTTCAGCAGTATAGGGTTGAGGGTCATGAAAAAGCTGCAAATGAAAAAGAAGATAGTTAACGTGTATAATGAATAAATCAAATTGAAATATTATGGCAGAGTTTAAGAGGAAATCATACCAGGTCAAAATTCACAACTGTCCCAGTTTTTATTATTTTATACATAAATCTTAACATATAATATCCGCATTCGATGAGGCCTTGTTGTTCATGACAATTCTATTTTGAATGAGTGTAAATTCAATATATTATTTTTATTTAATAACTAAAAAAGTACAAATTATAAATGGAAATTTACCTTCGCATTTACATATTTGATCTTTGCATTTCTTTTCATTGTGTTTTTTCGAAAGTAGACCCATGCACTGTTAGAAAATAATACGAATGGGGTAAATTTAAAATTCATTATAATATATAAAACTATTGAGAAATTGAAACTTAATTTTCCAATATATTCTTAAAACTTTCCTGCACATCACCATGAACAGAGCATATCCAATAAAGAGATTTCTCCCTTGGGCAAAAACTCCCTAACATTCAATGATCACTGATAAAAGGAAATTTAATGTTAGTGATTTTTTATGTTAAAAGATAATTAACTCTTTGAGAGAAATGTGTTTCATAACTCTCACAAAAAGGAATCATCCAAAATTGTCTGATTATATTCTTTTCAAATCTTTCAGCAATATAAACCATTCTTTGTTCCTCAGTCAATGAACATGCTTCAGGGGAAACCAATTGCGGGTCCATGAATCCATATACTTCTTTCAGTTCATTCCACTCACAAATTTTATAAACATACCTAATACAAAACATACATATGTATACATTTTTAATAAATATAACGCAGGGAAAAGGTGGTAATACTTACATGGAAAAAATTTTCACCACGTTGATTCCCAACTTATCTCTAGTAACAAGCTCCATGATTTCAGATTTTGTAATCCCTACACTTATTTCACGTCCACAAACATGAGATTCTATTGGAAACTCATAAAAACCCAACAACAAATGTGAGTATCTTGACAATCTGTCAAGACCACTGGAATCTGTATCTGATGTCATAGACTGTTGTCTTTGTTGTTTTCTATATAGTATTTCTTTACCTTTGAAGTATTCCTGTGAAAATTTTTTGAGAAATATAGTAGTTTTCAAATGATAAAACAACTTTAATAAAAAAAATAAAATAAAAGATATAACATTCATACCTCTACGGTAATGAGTCGAAGAAGTCTGGATGGCCAAACTAAAAAATGGCCGATACTCTGTCCAACTGTCGCCACCTTATCTGTAGGTATTGGTACCCTAGATGATCTATCTATAATATCCTATACAGTGACCCTCTGATTCTCTACCTCTAATTGTTGATGATGAACTGTATCTCCTATACAATATACCAACCCGTATGCTACTATATGATGTTGAGAATCATCAACATACGACTCTCAATATGTAGGAAGCTGCGGCGAAGGCGTAGGATAAAAAATGGGGTCCGCAGGCTGAGGTGGGGGAGTGGGAGCTACTAGCGGAGGTGGAGGATAAATAATGGGGTCTGTAGGGGGAGGTGGAGGAGTGGGAGCTGCAATCTGAAATTGTATTTGCATTTCTGCAAACATAGACTGCACCGACTCTCTAATCTTGTCTTTCATAGTCGCATTAATATTCTTAACTTCAGCCTCCAAGGATTCTATTGTTTTTTATAAACCCCCTCAATGTTAGAAGTTGAAGAACGTGGAAACACTTTTCTTACCGATACACCTGCCGGATATCCTCTTACATGACCAGGATGTTCGGGCCTTCCCAATGCTGCAAATAAAATATCTTCCCTCCTAGTAGCTGTAAATGTCCCCTCTGAACTCTTCTCCTCAAGAGAGTCTTGTATTAATTAATTGAACATTTCTGTAATGATTGAAACTTATATGAAGAAAAAAGTTAACTTAAATAAATTAAATAGATATCTTAAAATCCTCTCAGCTACGATTCTCGATTCTTCCGAAAGATATTGCCCTTTTTTTCACTTCCGAGCTCTCTTCCATTTTTCATGTCTAGATGGAGGGGATGGAGGGGACACCTCTCCAGAGCATGAAGACTCAGCTCTTAGTTGTTGAAATTTTTCTTCCATCATTTTTTCTTCCAATAATGTATACCCTCCCCGAGATAAACTATGAGGGTATACATTTTTAGATTGGATCTCCTGATGAGATTTTCTTGTTTGCTGTAATTTAAGAATAAGAAATCATTAACAAAACATTAATAAAATCATTTATATAAGAATGTTTATAAAAGTTTACATTTCCCTTACCATAAATGACTCTTTTTTTCTACTTTCAAAAAACTATCTCCATGTGTCTTCATCTATAAAAGGATATATATGACATGGATTGTTATGACTCCTATGACCAGAAATAAAATCAGATGAGAGGTTTGAATTGAAATCCCTCCATCTCCTGGCAGCCAACGATAAGCATTTCTTCCTGACTCCTCCAGTGTCAGGATTATCAAATGTCATCTGATAAAGAAGGGGTTAAACATATTATATATACGAGAAACATTAAAAGAATGGTCAAACAATGACAAAATATCTTACCAAAATCGTCTCCCACAACTGAGAGATAATCACTTTATCCACACCTATCCAATCATCACACAGAATGCTTACTTTGGTCTTAGCCTGAGTTGCAACAAAACTCTTAAAATCTTTGGCATTCGGACCTCTAGGAATATCATCATCATCAAACTCAACTACTATCCTCTGATCCTGCGTACGGGCAAGTGATAATTTTGGTAAACGTGTGCACCCACGTTTACCAACCTTTGAACTCTTTGTCGTAATAGGAGCATGTGAATGTTCATCCCCAGAGGTATGACCAGCAATATGCTCCTCTCCAGAATCATGTGGTTGATCATCTGAATGATCTGTCATTATCCTTCAAATAAAAAAAACAAATGTCAGTTCACAAATATACAAATTCAAATATTTTAATACTACTATAATCAGAAAATAGAAATGTGTACTAAGTTACATAAATGTAATCATTGGAAATATGGTAAGCATGGTAAACAATGTTAAAGATGGAAAAGATGGTCAAGATGGTCAAGATGGTAAAAATGGAAAAAATGGTAAACCTGGTAAACATTGTAAACATGGTAAAGTAATTGTCAGTGAAAAAATATACAAATTCAAATATTTTAATACTACTGTAATCAGAAAATAGAAAAGTGTACTAAGTTACATAATAGTAAACATTGGTAATATGGTAAGCATGGTAAACAATGGTAAAGATAGAAAAGATGGCCAAGATGGTCAATATGGTAAAAATGGTAAAAATGGTAATCCTGGTAAACATTGTAAACATGGTAAAGTAATTGTCAGTGAACAAAAATAAGCATTTTAAAATTCATGTAATGGTTATAAACATGATAAAGTAAACTAAAAAAACTTAAAATAAACAAAAACATATACTTATTTTGTTTGAAAACATGTTTTAATAAATAAAAAATTTACAATATCTAACATTTATGGAAAAAAAATGTAAACAAGAAATAAACATACGTTACATGTAATTTTAGGAATGTACAAATGGATTGTTTTCCCAAATTCCTTCATCGTGATCGTTCCTTATGGCACAAACTATGTCTTCAACATTATCGTCATTATGTTCTGTTAATAATTCCATGGAAGTAGGGATCTCACATAAATCAGCATATTCATCAAGTTCATCCTCACCAACATATTGTTTTTCCCCTTGTAAAACAACAACCCACTACATATCTGATTGATCTACTACATAAAAAATTTGTTTTGCACGTGTTGCCATTATAAAAGAATCAGCTATGTCTTCCAATCTATTCCGATTAACAAGTGTCATTCCAATTTCATCGTGTCTGACACTGTTGTTACCATTAAACCATTTACAGTTAAAAACGAGAACTTTAATTTTAAATTAATCAACCTCCCATATGTCTTCAATCACTCCATAATATGCATTGGATGCAGAAATTGGGTTTTTGTCCTTATCACTCAAAAAATGCATTGCTTCTGCAAACACCAATACACCACTATTCTGAAATGCACTTCTGTTGTCCTCAACTTTTGTATGAAATGTATAACCATTAATGTCATAACCAGACCATGTTATCACATTTAAACATGGACCACCCACTATCCATTTTAATGTCTCTGATACATCTGATCTACCAAGCAAAGTCTTTTTAATCCATGACAAAAAAGTTTTTTTGTGCTCATTCAAAATACACATTTCTTTCTTCTTTGGATGACATTGTTTCAACTCATTAATATGCAATGTGATATACGGTTGAGCATCAGCTATGTTATTCAAGATGTATGATTCTAACTTCTTCATCTGTTTAGCTGACAATGATTTGACTTTCAAGACGTGAATCCCCTTTCCCTCATTATTAACTCGTTCATGGCGAGATGGAGGCAAACCTATGTGTTGCGCCGCAACCAAGTAGCTCGTACAAAACTATGCTACCTCCTCAGAAATATACTTTTCAATAATGGAGGCTTCAGGTCAATATAGATTTTTAACATAACCCTTTAATATTTTCATATACCTTTCAAAAGGATACATCCAACGAAGATATACAGGTCCACAAAGATTTATTTCTCGAACCAGATGAATCATTAAATGCACCATTATATCAATAAAAGATGGAGGAAAATACATTTCCAATTGACAAAGTATAAAAATTGCATCCTTTTCCAAAATGTTAAATGCATTCACATCAATCGCCTTGTTACAAATTGAATTGAAAAAAGAACACAACTTCATTATAGTCTTTCTGACATGAATGGGCAATATTCCATGCAATGCAACTGGTAGAATTTATTGCATCATGACGTGACAATCATGTGATTTCATACATATCAACTTCAAGTCCTTCAATGAGACAAAATTTTTTACATTAGAAGAATAACCATGAGGCACTTTGGTATCATGAAGACACTGACAGAAGATAATTTTCTCCCTCTTCGATAATGTATGACAAGCCAGGGGAAGAAATGTTCGTCTTCCTTTAGGAGTGGGAGCTAACACCAAATGTATTCCCATTGATAGTAAGTCTAATCTTGCATCAACCCATCTTTAGTCTTTCCTTTAATATCTAACAATGTTCCAATCAAAGAATCACAAATATTCTTCTCCATGTGCATGACATAAATATTATGTTTAACTTCATGATACCTCCAATATGGTGGCTCAAAAAAATTGACCTTTTCTTCCAAATATGTCTATCATTACCAGATTTCTGTGTCTTTCCCAATGTCACGTCAAGGTTTTTCACCCTCTCAAAATACAGATCAGGGGATAAAGGTTTTGGAGCAGTATAAAATTCTTGTGAGCCATTGAATGCCTTTTTCAGTCTTCTATAAGTGTGTTCCAGAGGTAAAAACTTTCGATGACCCATGTACACTGTTTTCCTCCCATGATGCAATTGACAATAGGACGTTTGTTGTTCGCAAATTGGACATGATTGATGCCCTTTGAGACTATATCCAGACAAATTTCCATACGCTGGGAAGTCATTTATAGTGAACAGAAGCACTGCATGTAGTTGATAATATTCCATTTTATAAGAATCATACACCCTAATACCATCAGCCCATAACAGTTTCAAATCATCAATCAACGGTGACAAGTAAACATCAATATCAGTATCGGGTTGCTTTGGACCATAGATCATTGTACTCAACATGACATATTTGCGCTTCATACAAACTTCTGGAGAGAGGTTGTAAATTACCAATAAAACATGCCATGAACTATGTGTGCTACTGAGTGTTCGGTATGGATTCATTCCATCTGTGCATAACCCTAGTCTGAGATTTCTAATTTCATTTCCAAATGTATAATACTGCGCATCAATTTTCTTCCATTGTGGACAATCAGATGGATGACGTATTTTTCCATCACATACCCGCTCTTCATCATGCCATATTAACCTTTTTGCATCATGTGAATTAGAAAATAAACGTTTGAAACGATTAATTATAGGAAGATACCAAAATAACTTTGAAGGGAGCTTTGTAATCTCTACATCAGCCTGTGATTTTTCTTTCACCTTATACCGTGATGTCCCACATTTAGGACACTCTGACAGAAATTCATATTCCTTCATATATATAATTCAGTCATTCAGACAGACATGTATTTTCTCGTATCCCAATCCCATCGGGCATAATATTTTCTTGGCTTTGTAATGTGAATCTGGAAGATCGTTATCTTTTGGAAGAATGTCTTTCATCAATTGTAGTAGCTCTGTAAAACCTTTGTCACTCCATCCATATTCACCTTCAGGTTAATCAATCTTAACACCTCCGACAAAACCGTAAAATATGTACAGCCGAGATATAATGGTTTTTCAGCATCACCATATAGATGCGCAACTGTCGGTTCTATCTCAATTTGTTCTCCTACAATATCGCGAATCATTTCTTCAATTCCATTGGAGTTACCATCTTGCGAATCATCATTATCAGAGAAATTCCGTCCAGTTTCACCATGCCAAATTCAAGGGCTGTAACTCGTATTAAAACCATGACAAATCAGATGATCTTTTATCTCTCTACTTTTCAACTTCTTCATATTCAAACATTTCAGGCATGGACAGAAAAAAATGTCACTACATGGAACATTTTGTTTTGAAAATTCCAAAAAGGCATCCACACCTTCCTCAAATTCATTGCTCATTCGATGTGCCGTAATCCATCTTCGACTCATTATTATCTATAACAAATATCAACAAAAAATATATATTTTTAAGATAAGAAAAATATATGTTTATATGAAAAAAATCATAATTTGAATGTAAAACAATTTAAAATATAAAACAAATCTATAGGTATTTAAACAAATATGCTTGAATATTATTTTTAAAACAAAATATAGTTAGATATAACAGTTTTAAATTTCATTGAATCAAAGAAAACCATGACGCCTACATAGTTTAATATTGATTGCGGTTTTGATGTTTTAATATATTAGATAAACAACCTATTTTAAATGGCGTGCAGACCTTGATATTGGTCTTCATCACCCTTCGGTGTGACTGGAAAAAAGAGGTCTACCAGCATGTTATTATTTTATCAGCAATTCCCTCATTCGTGTTTCTGATGATCGTTAATTTCATTGGCAGGCTGAGAGGGCCGCCCAACACGTCCAACACTGGTCTGCTCAGAATAACAATAGTCCCACTGATTCGGTTTAATCCTTTATTTCTGCTTTTTAATCCCATGTAACATATCTTGTGGGGATTTAATTTTGTACTTGGCCTTAAGCTTTAACGGTTATCAATCAAAATAAAACTCGACTAAAAACTCTGTTTATTTTTGGTTTTCAAAATCCAAAAACAAAAAAAACAACCATGGACAAAAACTGAATTCGAATTACAGGAAACATGTTCAGAAATTCTAAACACCAAGAATTAACAAATATCAACAACAATAGTGAACATCCTGGTAATTACAAGACTAAACAGTTATTCAAACTCAAACTTCTTATATTAATTCTTATAAAAACAGAAAAAAAATATGTAAAAAAACTAATTCAACCAAAACAGAACCAAAAAACAAAAGAAATAATTTCCAGATTAAGAAACATTTATATCCAGAACCATAAGCATGTTCTAGCACATAAAGTAACCATAACAGTGAGCAATATTAAATAATGTCACCAACAATCAGCATCGATTTACATAAATACAACATAGTCTATTATATCAACAAAATAAAAATAACCATTTTCAACAACAAAAAATTCCACGAGATTCTCAACATGATTAAATAGAAAAGCATATCTGATGCAAACAAATTAAATCAAGAATCGAAACAAAAACGAACGAAACAAATGCGTGGAAGGCTTACTTGAATGTTGCGAGTTGAGATGATAGATCCGAGTGGAGTGAAGAATATAAACAATGTAGCCAAAATGAGTTTAACATAGGTCGATTGACGAGCTGATTAGGGTTTACCACGCGAAATAGACGAGCCGACAGACTGTCAATCGAAAAATCGTAAATGACAGTCCATGGGCTTTAATTTATTTAAAAGTTTTATAATGTCAGTTATATAATAACCGACGTTATAAACTATTTTTTAAATTTATAATGTCGGTTATTTTAAAACTGACGTAAAAAATCTCTCGTGCTTTGGTTTTTTACATCGGTTATTTTATAACCGACGTAAAAAACGAGATATCTACGGGTTTTTTACGTTGGTTATTTTATAAACGACGTAAACCCCCCCCCCCCCCCCGTGCTTTGGTTTTTTACGTCGGTTATAAAATAACCGGTGTAAAAAACGCGTAGATATCTAATTTTTTACATCGGTTATAAGATAACCGACGTAAAAAACCAATGCGCGGGGGGTTTTTTACGTCGGTTATTTGGAAACCGACGTAAAAAACCCGATATATACGCGTTTTTTACGTCGGTTATAAGATAAACGACGTAAAAATACAATGTGTGGGGGGTTTTTTATGTCGGTTATTTGGAAACTGACGTAAAAAACCTGATATATACGCATTTTTTACGTCGGTTATAAAATAACCGACGTAAAAAACCAAAGCCCGGGGGGGTTTTTTACGTCGGTTATTTGATAACCGACGTAAAAAATGCTTCGATATCGGGTTTTTTACATCGATTTCCAAATAAATGACATAAAAAACCCCAGTGCATTGGTTTTTTACGTCGGTTATAAGATAACCGACGTAAAAACCCAACCAGCGCGATTTGTAACGTCGGTTATTAAAATAACCGACGTTAAAAATATACTCGCCGAGTTTTTACGTCGGTTATATATAACCGACGTAAAAAATGGTGACGTAAAAAATGTTTTCTACACTAGTGTGTAGATACTTATAATATATCCAAGGAATCTATTTGTATATGAATTTTTTTTAGGATCAGGATGTGGTACCTAGTTTTAATGACCCAATCACATTTTATAGTTATAATACTGCAAGGAAAACTCTTGAAAAATTGCCAAGGTAAAACTAACAGACAATGAAAATACAATAAAAGTATCACATATTGATGGATTATTATGAGAGGGTTGAAGTCTCATTAATAATAGTACCCATAGAAGAGTGAATGACAGCACCCTTGACTAAAGTCTTATCTCAGTAGAAGCCTGAGTATCATGTGAAAGCTAGAAGACTGAAGGATGATAGCAGTTGGCACTAGTATAAGTGGGATCCGATTGGCGATGGTGGCCTAGATTTTTTTACTTTATGTTAACATTTAACCCTTGTTTTGAATATTAATAAACTTATAATGACATCATTAATGTTCTTCTTTGTAACACGATATGGGATAATTTCCTATGAGTAGTTTTCACACTAAAAGGTCATAGAATTTTCCTACTATCATGAGAACCCATATGTTCTAGGAAACTATTCTTAAATATATGTTCTATAGACGAATGATATAATTTGAGGGACAAAAATGATATAATATATCATGGTTGGAGACTCATAGGACTTTGAGGCTACATCTCATGGTGTATTCCCTTCATAATATATAGTATAAAATATAATGAGAATGGGAGCAGCCAGTAGGAAATCCACATTTATACTTGTCATTGGATGTTCCTATCTAAGGACGTGTGTATGGATCCTTAAACATTAATATTGTTAATGATGAGTATTATATGTCACATACTTTAATGTATTCATGGAATCCATGTCAACATATATTCATGGTGAGGTAGGATACACCATTGATATGACCTATTGTGCTACCACCCAGAGATTCCTATGGTGAAATTAAAAGATTTTCCAAACATGTATAGATTACTACTAGAGGGAATCTGCTCTTGATTCCTATAACGTAATTACCGTAAAATATAAATATATTTTTATATCCATCAAAAATGAAATAGTTTAGAAAAGGTAATTGTTTAAACTAATTAAATTAACTATAAATAATATATTATGATACTCAATATAGTTCAATTGTTTTATCAATTTTCTATTTTCATTCATTCAATTACATTGATCATGACTTTTATCTTTGTTTATTTCTCAGTTTGATCATCGATCTTGAGAAAAAGAAATGATGGGGACAACCAATATCACCTTCCACTTCACATGAAACCTACAATAAGGACAAAAGGGATACACCCATGGAAATACACAACATGATGAATTATAAGACAAAAAATCCACATCAAATAGTTATCAACACAATATTTTACATAATCCCTTGGAGAAAAAAACTCATTGGACAAAAATCATACAAGATGATGTCAAAAAATTCTAGAGTCCACACCCACAAGGCACAACAATAGAGTATTCATTAAAATGAATCCATCGTCATGATTAAATCCAACAACCTAAAGACATCATCAACAAAGATCCATAAAAATTCACCAATATTTAAAAAACAAAAAGGGTCATAAAAAATTTAACAAATCAATGAAGAAAACTCAAGTCATTTTATCTATGATGTCAGAAATAAAAAGCAAGGCCAATATCAACAACAATCAGTAGCTCTCCCACATTGTGGAAATCATCATTATGAGGACTATGACTAGATACCTATTATATTGAAACATCCATTATCCCATGGTTATGAAATTATGATCTCAGACTAAAACATACCCTTTTAGTAGCCCAACATATATAACTCTTATGGTGACCCAAGATGTCAAAACATTAACTAACTCTTGGAGCTTTCAGTCATAACTAATTATAATTATTAGGTCCAAAAAACTGAAAGAAAAAGAGATTCCTATTCTTTCCATGAGATTAATATCCTTCCTTGAACAACTCATGCATTCCACAAAATGGAACATCTTCTCCAAATCCAACTATAAATGAGGTATTTTCCTATTTTTGTTTCATTACTAGCTCTATTTCATCTGAAATGGGCAATTCAAGCACCATAGAATAAGAGATCGTAGAAATTTATAGTATAGTGGTTCTGAGGTCTAGGTGAAGTCTCCATAAAAAATAGATTACCTTGAAGGAATAATCAATAACATGATCAATTGATAAACATGCCATTATTATGAATTTCTTGGAATACTACACAACTAAAAGTTCACCTTAGCCGATACCCATTAGCTTAGAAATATCCACCTTTTTTACTTCTATATGATACTAGCCACCACCCTAAAGTCTTTCTTTAAGAATTCTAGTGTCTTTCCTTGATGCAGGCTGGAAGGAATCATGACTTCCCACCACTCTATGATTGGTCCCTCAAACAAGATGTTGACAAAATTAACCTTCAGAGAATCAATTTTATTTAGAGAATCAAATACCCTTCAACTATTTTAAGACACTCCCCAACATTAGTATAACACCTCCCATCTCCATATGATGGCGGGCAACAATCGATGAAGAAATGAGTCTATTTTAAAGAATATAAATGCATTAAATTCACCACATGATTCAGTTTCTAGATAAACCCATCAAACAGAGACCCCAATTACAAAAAATGTGATGGTCTACTGTAACGAAAAAAAATCATTTTATATTTCATTTAATTCAATTTAAGAGACATTTCTTAAAAACATGAAGCACTAACTACTCTACACTGGTCTAAAAATAGATTTTTTTTTCAAACAATTCAATAACATTCAATGAATCTACAAACCACTTTTATCAAATGAGTCATCTATTTCAATGTACACTAGATTTCACCATTCATAAAACATTACAATTATCTTTAAAATGTATAATCATGATATAAATTCAACACAGTTTCAAAAATATCATTACCTACTCTTGGAAATTCATTAATGGATTAAATATCATTAACCCCATTTTTTCATATTTCAAAACCATTTCCCTTTTATATCCATCACATTAAAAAAATTCTTTCATAAAATAGTCATTCAAAAAATCAAAAATGATTCATTGAAAATCAGTTTTCTGAACTATGATTTCAAAAAATACCAAACTTCTGGTAATTGAAAACACTTCTCAACAAACTCAAAAAAAAACATGTTCTAAGACAGAAATTTTTGTTTTCAATGAATTTAAAATCATAAATAAATAGATCAATGTTGGACAAAAATGAAGGAAAAATTCCTCTACCCTAACACTCAAAATTTATCTCACATATGTGATGTCATTTTTGGTGAATGTGTATAGGGATCCATGTTCAGGGAATAATTAGGACTATGCATGGCTCAGTCAAAATGGATGATAAACAATAAACTGACCTCACAATAGAACCATGAATGACTTATAGACCAGACACACCGATTCCTCATAGTTCATCATACCAATAATGCATAGTATGCCACTTGATATATTTTCGTTCCAACCCAATACTCAAAATAGATTCCCTAAATCAAATGTATTATCATCAGGAATCAAAATATTATTTATCATCAAGAACCATTAACTCAAAAGAAAGAATACATTCCCCAAATTCTATAGTAATTAAAGTCTCATCATGAAGAGGTGGTGGTTAACCACCCACTCACGATATACCTCTTGATTCGTGATAGGTACATATTCTATTTTCCTTCATAACTGAAACCAAATAACATCAGGGATTTAAATGATAAGTACAATATTTTATGGAAAAACCTTATTATATACTATTTTTCATTAATAAAACCAAGGTTCAATATTAACCGGTATCTAGGTTTAATCACCACTATAATAAAGGGCATCCTAGACCCCCGAGGGCTGGTAATAAAAACTCAAGCATCTGAAATAATGAGGTGGGAAAAATTTCTTCCAAGAATAATGAAAATATTAATCAACAGTGAAAAGAAAAAATATGAAGAGAATCATGTTGAGAAATTATATATAAGAAGAAAAATTTATTAAGATAGAACATCAACCAATGACATCAGTCAGGACCACAACGATATCAACAAATATTCTTTGTGCAATATATGGATCACATGCTCCACCATCCACCACCAAATCCCAAGTTTCACTAATCAAGTCCACTCAAAACTCTATGTGCTTTTTTTAAATTTCCTAAACCTAGATTAAGAAAATATAAATACTCTCAAGGGTGATGGTAGGGTGTTTGTAAGAAAAATCAGTATAATTTTACCATTTAATTTTATATGAAATTCCATATAAATTTTACAAATTATACAGAATTTAAAATAAAAACAGGGAAAAGAAATATTTTCACACTACATATAAAGACATGTCATTCAAATATTTCATTACAAAATATAAAAGGTACACATATGGATTTCCATAAAATAAGTCTTGAATATGACTAAATATTTTTCATTATTTTTTTCTATCATTACATATATATTTAAACATCTTTTTCTAAATGAGTATAAATTAAACATTTCAATCAAAACATGATATGAGTAAATAATTTCAAAACAAATAAGTAAAAATCTATATAAATTGTAGCACCATGGTTACAAGACTTAAGAATAGTTTTTATGCATGGATTTTCACACATATTAGTGATATACTGTAACAACTCAGGATTTTATGATATATTAAATAAATATATTTTTTTCAATAGCGTGTGACACAAGTATCCTTGAGTCATAATAAATCATAATATAATATAAAATTATTACATATCCATTAATTTAGGGATATGAATTGGAACGAAAATATTTTAAAAAATATATTAAATATTTAGATAAAGAAAACACATACCTACTCATATTTTAATAAATTCATTTTATGTTTTAAAAATATATTTCTCCTAATAAATGGTTTTTAATTTTTTTTAAATAATATAATTATTTTTTAACATTCATAATATTTATTTGACAAAATTATCTTCCTTTATATAATAAAAATGTCAAATTTATATTAGATTTAATTTTTTAGAATTTTATGAAATGATAAATTTATCATTGAATAGAGAAAAAATTAATTTTTAACAAAAGTTGAATTTTTCATTTTAATCATTTAAAAAGATGTAATTAGTATTAAAATTGATTTAAAAGTAACTTTGGTTAATTTATCCAACTAATAATCCATTTACTTCTATTTTAATTAATTTAATTTGTATTTTTTTTATAAAAACATTTTATACGTAAAGAAACATTTGATTTTTAATAGGATGAGGGGAATACTGTATATTATATAAAAAGGGAATCCCCCTTATAAACATGGTAAAGAGAGAGAACTGAATACAAGGATTGTGGACCCAGAGGAAAAAATACATCAGATAAACATTCCATGAATATTTGAACTTGGTCCAGAGGACCCAGTGTCCTATAGGTCATGAAAATACATTTCAAAAAGAGAAAGTTACATAGGCTCGACGGAAAGAAAAATACATGCTAAGCAGGATTCAGATATCTCATCCCCCACCCCTGCCAGAGGAGTTTCACCTATATTGTCAGTAATGGATGTTGTATCACCCCAGTGTTAATAGTCATGTCATGTTGTCCTGACACAACACAGTTGGGCACCCTTATATCCCACAATGTTGTGTGAGGGAGGACACGAAGATAGATATCATCTCACCAACACTCTTTTGAGCCACCCACCTGATGATTCATTTCATCACATGGCAACATCAACCAAAATCTTTAAAAATTATGACTAAAACACAATACATAAACTAGTCACGTCCTGTCACCTGCAACATAGAGTGTCCTAGAGTCCTAGTGACATGTATACCCAGAGATGACCTGAAGGCCCATTTGTCAAATTCTATATGAGAACCTAAGGTCAAGGGGGTTTGAAAACCCAAAACTAGTTTTCTAATGTTAGCCTATGCCACTATCATCCTCTCTCTCCACCTCTTATACCAGAATAATCCATTGTTACCTTTACTTTTAAGCCACCTCTACCACCCGAATTCGTGGTTTCTGCTAGCAATCCAAACAATCTTCAATGCTATATCCACAATTGACCGAAACAAATGACTCCTCAACCACCACTTCCAACCTCACTGCCACTCCATATTTATTAAAAAATTTCATGGATCCATAAACACATGAAGACTGATGAGACCATTTTCATCCATGTCTCTCGCCAGCACTGAGCTATGACCAACATTCATGGACACCATCAATGCCACTGTTCGAAAACACAAACGTTGTGGTCTTCCAAATACACAGATGTTGTTTCCCTAGTCCAGCACTAACAAGAAGATCATAACACCACAACCATGAATCCTAACTAGATCTATTCAAAAGGGCTTGATCCAAAGAAAATATGATGACAGAAATTTCGAGGTCCATGAAGTGGAGCTAGATCATTGGCTAGGAATGAGACATGCCAGAGCTTCATCACCATTTCCGTAAACATTTCTTTTCATAAAATACGTTTTCCCAATTTTTTATAATATATTTTAAAATTATTTTCCCACTTTTATGGATAGAATTTTGTAAAATGGATTTCATATTTGAAATGTTGATATCCAAATTTCACTTTAAACAAATGACTTATACTAATAAAAATTTTTGTGGACCAAATTATTTTTTAATATAAATCAGCAATTCTGATGGATATTATTTTTTTTGGTATTAATTTCATGCACCAATAATTATTTCTACCAATACTTATAATTTTTTATATTTGTTTTCTTATACCAAAAATTATTTTACTAACATTAAATTAAGTTTCATTATCATACTAAATGTATCAATAATTTTTACCAACAAATTAATATGTTTTTATTAATTATCAATAATAATAACATGTTTACTATTAAAAAAATATAAAAAAATTATTTAATTATTATCATTATTTTACCAAATTGTATATATTTATTATTAATTAAATATTAATACATTATTTTTTTTAAAAAATATTTTTATATATTGAACTAAAATATTGATAATTAAATAATATCAATATTCTTTTAGATAAATAAACTAAATATAGATATACAGACATATTTATGAATGAAAATACTAAATCAGTGAAAATTTAAAATTCTCGTCAGAGTTTCTACGTCAATTTAAAACTGCAATTTGAATTATTCATTTTTCAAACCACACGCCCGCTTCCATCATTCATCTAAGACTTCACCATAATTTAAACACATACCTTCCTATCTATTGTCTAGCCTCTCCACCAAAAAGAGTCATTGATTAGGTGATTCAGAGATTTGGTGGTAGCTTATTTGGGAATCTCAGTTATCTGTAGTGATTTTTTGTTACCTTCAGTTTCATATTTGTAAATAAACCACTCAATTTTGAACCCTAGGGGTTCCATGATTTTTATACTAAAAAATCGGTGATGTAACTTTGTGTGCATCATGGGTATCAGAGGTCTTTGAAATAAGTGAAAAATGTTGCAGTGGGTAACTGAATTCCATCGCTTGGTTCGATGACAGAGTTCATATTGAATTAGGGAACTTCTTTTATTTTTCACCTTTGGGGGATTGGTTTTGTTTGTGTTCATTATAATCAATGTGATGGGTGAGTGGAACACCATGTTCTCGTATGAGCTCTATGTGCTCAATTGAAATTATTTCCAATCCATGTTTTGTATTACTTAGTTGGACCCTAAAAGTATTTAACTATATTCTTTCATAATTTGTGGTTTTGGACACTCAAAATCTTTAGAACCAATACCATATGATCAGGGTTAGGATTGAGCATTCCATTTTTTTTTCTAAAGGGTTATCTCTCATGCACCTATTATATATTTTTTCCCAGTTACATAAGATTATGTTATTGATTTTACATCATTTTGTTCAAGAGTTCTACTTTTATGAAACCACAAATCACTCCAATTGAATTATCAAATTTACAATAAATGTTTTCAATTTATTTTACTATAAAAACCATTAATCATAACTAGAATAAAAAGGAAATGATTTTTTTATTATAATAACCACCAAATACATATCAAGTTATCAAGGACAATTTAGAAAAATTGTCGCCCATTCACATTCGTTAGACTGACCTTCATTCTATGGATTCACAGATTACGTCATGGCCACCTTCATGTCACCTCTATTTAGAATCACTACTTCATCGTTCCATTTATCTACTTCACTCCATGTCACCTAAAACAATACATGATACTAAATCCTTTAACATCCTATCTAATGATTCCTTCTAGTGTTAATTTACCTATTAAAATGAAAATGATTTGGAAATTACCACCATTTTTTATGAAACTATAAACCCTAATAACCTAAAAACACCATCACTTGTTTTTGAAGTCGTGGCCCTATATTTCATAAAAATTCTAACAAATATTGTTGATGTACACATTCTAGAGTTTTTTTCTAATGAGGTTTTTTCAACAGTTTTTGATAATTTAGAAATTATTTAAATAAGATAACGAATACGTAATACACACTACATCGTCAAAATCAAGAAAATCAGAGAGTACTATATGCATAAAAATGAGAGAACATTAACAGAATGAAAAGTAAAACAAAGTTTAAAATAATTTTTACATGGTTTAGTTTAGAAGACCCACATTCATGGTAAATGTAAACCCATATATTAATAAATAAAAGAGAAGTGTGGATGTGATGTCCATAAAATTAAAAAACCTTGGTTTCTTAAAAAACTCATACACCATTATGAAATAGTACGATGAATCATTACATTTAACATCATGCTTGGTTTACATACAAATAACATGAAAGGATTCATGGATCATTCATGAAAATCAACCGAATATTAAAACCTGAAGTAAACAAAAGATCCATGATAATATTTATGCATATATCCATGAATTTGTAGAGAAATACTTCTTCAGTGATGAGCCTGATTCCTCTCTACATAGTTTTTCCCTCTCCCTTGGGGATTTCATCGTTTCACTCTTTCTCTAGCTCTCAAACATGAATTGATGAATTGAACAAATAAATCAAATTTTGCAACCTTAGGTTATTTAAGCTATGAATAATTATATTGCTTATCATGATCATCTTGAATCTCCTCTCATTAATCATACGACACATGTTAATTAATTTGAGAATGTCAGACTGAGCCTCAACCAAGATTAGTGAATTTTTTTTGAGGAGCTAAAAAAAGATATGCCAACAATGAAATTTTGACAAAATTAACCTATACTATCAAATCTAGTGGAATTTTACATTATTTAATGAAAATGTTCACTTATAATTTATCTTCAATACTGATCATGAAATTGATTACAGTTTACTATAAAATATAACAATATTTTCATCATGATTGGTTACATTGATTCCTTATGTATCCATGAGTTTGATTGGTTTAGTGGTTATTAATTATTAATTGATGAATTTTGTAGCATGATTATTAATGAATTTGATATATAACATTTAATTGTGATAAATTTGAATCATTATATTTTTTTAAATTTAATTTTTGATGAAGTTTTTATTTAGATTTATAGGAATGAATAGCATTAAAGACTTACTTTAGAACACTCGTTTTAAATGATGGATTCACTACGGGTTTGGGTTGTTCTTGTTGAGGTTATACCGAAGGGTGTTTCTATGAAACAAGAGAAAAAAGAAGAAAAGGCCCACTCAATTTTTATATTCCGAATTCTCAACTTGGTAGAACCAGGTGAGTTGCTTTTTGGGTTCATAATTATTTTGTTGATGCTAAAAATGTGTCATGCTGAAGAGTTTCAATATTCTACAATAAAAAGGTTTTCCAGCCCTACATTTTTCATATTTCAGATTCTCTCAATTACAATAAATTAGGTATCTCCACTACACTTGTACGAACTGGATCCATGAATGCATTAATAGAAGATTTTTTGAGTTTCCCATGTCATAATGATACGATCCTTCACGATAATAGAGTCAATTTTTTACCTGTTAAATAATGATTTAGATGACTCATTGATTGATATTATGATAAACTCGACCTTGATACCTTCTCAAAATATCACATGACCTGAATTGTAACATAGATAAATGAATTTATTTATCCCCATGGGTTAGAGAACAACTCTCAATCATAAAAAAATCAGTAGAAACGATTTCACCCAAAATATAGAAGAAAACATGACATATATATATATATATATAATATTGGAAGAAACTACCAAAGAAGAAGAAAATATATTTGTATAAAAAAGGACATATTTGAAGTGATACAACAGAAGTATATATAAACAATCTCAAAGAGAAAAGTCCAACAAAAAATGACTTCTAAAACAAAAATAGCCACTCGATGTGTTTGCGTGGGAAAACTCTCACCATCTCACCAAAAGCTACCAAAAAACAACTGAAAGAAACGGTTCCACATCATCATGATGTCTTAACTTTCCCAGTATCGAAATATATAAATAGTTATACACATTGTGGAATGGGTGTACAGGTTGTGAGATAAACAGGCTTAGTAGGTGTCCATCATGGTGTTCCATAACATGTCTATGTAAAGTAATATTAACATTCTCAATATTAATGAAAACATGACATGATAAATAGTTAAATATTTTTTATATCAAATGCATGAAAACCCATTTAATTCCACCATTTCGACATTTCCAAAAAAGGCTAGGTAAAATAGTTTCAAAGTATTTCATATACATCATTGCAGTCAAATCAAATCAAATATGCATCACATATTATATCAAATCCATAGAAGTACAACCTATAATAATACATGAAAAAACACATGTAACATCATGCAAAATACCACAACTAGTTAGACTAGCTAGGACACTTTTACCTAATAATAGATTGTCGCACACATCATTTCTCTTGATATATGAATGAAATTAGGAACACTGCATAATTTGAACCCCCATCAAGTTAATCAAATCACTAGATCAACAGTCATGGGTATAAGAAGAACACCACATGATTGAACCCCCCGATGGATGGACAAGTTAAATTACTACACCTTATACCAATGTACCTAAGGATTATCATTTTCTCTATTTTCCCAATCATTTTATCAAAAACATGCATTCAAAAAGATTTCATAAATCAATTTCACAATGAATTGAAAATACCTTTTATTTTTACCAAAATAAGAGAAAAACAATATATTCATAAAAAGCTATTTCCACACACACATATCAATCAATAAATCAACCAATTATATTTATAAAACAACATATTAAAAAAAGAAATATAGTTCATCCAACATAGGCTTGAGACGAAACCACCTACCTCAATCTCATGTCACACATGTCCACAGTGGGATCCACAAACCAAAAAGAATCACAAGGTCAACAATGGTGGCCCAGAGATTGATTTCCATTTACTATAATCATTTAACATAAAAAATAAATGTAAAATTGGTATATCATGAAAGACCTCAATGAAAAAACACCCACCACATCTCACCCAACAATAGATCGACCCATGGAAAAAAGATCACATAATGGATCAAGAGAGGATAAATAATTTTAGCATCACAAATCAATGGATAAAATATTACAATACAATAGTGCTACTATGATAAATTAAAATGATTTAGTCGAAGGATTACTCACTGATAAAAACACACCACAAATTTAATGGAGATCAATCATTAAACAAAGTGATATATAAGTAGCAGAGGTCTCCAAAATAACCTAGGATTTCTCCGAGGTTGAAGGAGAAGTGGTATCCGGTCTTATGAATGACCTATCACACGTGCATCACCCTAAAAATCACAGGATATGGGAAATACCTAGTGTGAAACCCCATTTCACATCATGTATGCAACTAAAACCCATGATATCAAAGAATGTTCCACCTTGTATTAAAAATATGATAATTTCCATTTCATGGATAGTTACATTTTCACGGCGTGCATACCCATCATTCCATGAACCAATTCACGACTTAGTACTTTACACAACATGACCCAATTCATGGAATGTAAACCTTTCACGCATTGTACTGATTCATGACATATTTATGGTGATCAATTCACAAATTGAATATACACATAACGTGTAATCATTTCAAAAAATGTTATCATTACAAGACATGAAATCCCTTTCCATACATCAAAAATAATAGGTCCTTTTTGAAATTCCAAACCAAAAACGGTATTCTCCAAACATGGGGAGTACACAAAAATGCCTTTAACACATTTGTATATTTATGTCATAAAATAAAAAAGACATACATCCTTAATCATTAGTTCATTTCCTCAGCAAAGGCTCTTTATTCGTGTGAGTCCCAAGATGCATTCATATAATGAAGGAAATGAAAGAGATGTGAAATACCAGAAATGAGGTAACAGAATTTTATAGAAATGGTGGTTAAAACACAGATTCATTCAAAGGATTATGGGATTTCATTTGTTGATGAAAAAATATGTGTTTGTCAAGACACCCTCTATACAGAGTGTATCCCTCCTAGGTCGGAAATGGGAGAAGAGAGATAGTGACACCCGAGTCCTGCCACCAAAATGTCTCGAGTTGGTGCCTAACATCAATGGTATAGTAAACACACAAATTGGAGGCATTATCCTATCAGAGAGATTACGGAATAAGGATAAATAAGACAAACACCAATCAAATCATGCATAGAATACAAGATAAACAAAAAACCAAGTACACATATGTAATGTCATGCACGAACTACAACAACTGAATGGGAAAACTATATGTATCAAAAGAATGTAATGACGATAGTGACAACGAAGCACAAAAAACTCCGAAAAAACTGCCAAGTTAGTAATAACTAGTATGATCTCTAAACTACACCTACAGACCTGAAAAATAGTTTATATAAACATAGGGTGAGTGTAACAATATACTCATTAAGATCCTCCCTAGAATATCTATTGCAATATTATAGAAAGAATGATAAAGCACAATGAATAACAAGTTAAACTAACTCATCATGAAAATAGGTATAATATGTTCCCATCCTCACCATGGATAATCTCACCAAGTATCACATACAAGATCATATAATATAATAAAGAATATTAGGGGAACCCTACTTCAACTTACCCACTAGTTTTCTACTTTGACCAAACATCGCACATCATCATGATCTCTCTCCAAAATTTCTAGCCTGAAGACACCTAAGTGAAGAAATACATCATGAACCTCATGTAACACACACCACCAGTTCCACATAATAAAATGTAACCAGGTAGTGTCTAGGTGACACCATAATCCACATAACTTGTATTCGAAATCAGGTATTATACCTCATGCCATTACATCCCATTCATCGAGTAAGGATCCACATGCCATTATAGTCTATGCATGTAATACACATAGTAGTCCATATGAAACTATATTTATAATACCTGTGTAAAATAAACACAAGACATTATAGTACTCTACAAATTTATATGAGGAAACTAACCACCATGCATACAATCAGAAATAACTACCAAGAGAAGAGGGCAATGCTAAAAGTGGTAGTCAGCCATCCATCCTCCCACTGAGGTGTTGGGGGAAATAACCCCCAGGGCTCAGAATCCCCATGGTGCGAGTTTCCTAAACCAATAGGGTGGAGTAGTGTATAGAAACAAAAAAGTACATGATACAATATAGATCACAACCACACTATGTTCACAACATAGTCTCAGACACAACTAATACTAACATCACATGAACTCCTGTATTCCACAACTATGAAAATATATATTATATGAACATAACAATTTTAAAGATCTTACTTAAGATAATTTATCCACATTTTATCAGTTTCACTTTACATTAATTAAATCTTTTATCCATTAATTAACCGTTATCATCTTCAACATTTATTTAAATTTTAATCCCAACAACGTTTAATGACCTCTTGGTATAAGAAAAATGAGTCCATGACTTCTCAGAAATTTAACATCATCATTATATACCAGCAAACTCCAACACCATGGATTAAACATTTATTAATTTATTAACAACATTACCTCGTTCCACAATTCTAGGTATTCTAGGAAGAAATTCTATGATACCAATTCTAAGGGGCTCGAAATGTTGATTAGATTAAATACCCATCAATTCATCACCCCCTATAACAGGAGTGTAGAATAAGCACACCATGGGAAGCTAAACACAGAAAGAACGTGGAGTACCCCATGTGTTTTCCCTCTTGGATGGATAGTAATCAAAATATTATTCCTCAATAAGCTAGGAAAGGAAAGAAGATAAAAAAGCAACATATACATCTATAATTATTATTTCATAACAATGGGTAGTCCCAATTTCATCCCGATCCATCCCCTTCTGGGTCCTCCCCGAGACCCATATGCATAAATCGATGAATCTTTCCACACTGGGCGTCATCTTCTACCACAAAAACCAATCCTCCACACCCCACATACCACAAAATCCCTTCAGGCTCAGCTATCCCAGACTCACATCATATCACAAGATGTAAGAAATAAACAAGAAATCAATCTCTTGGCCCTACAATGAAGGCTTCTATCACTCACTACCAACAAGCTCTCACAACTCTAAATCAAAAGACACATTTACTTACAAGAAACATGAACATGGGACCTTCGAGAAAATACCTTTTATTTTTACAACCTTTTCTTATTCCATCTTGAATTAACAGATTAATTATTCACTCGTTCCAACTATGGGAATCCTAAGAAACAATCTATCCCAACTATCAAAAATTAACTAAACAATTAATTTAATAATCCTTTAATACCGTTATCAATATAAATAGACATGATTTTGGTTCATGGATAAATTAATTGAACATGCATACTAGTATACAATTTGTTTACACAAAATTACAACAGGATTCATTTAAACATTCCCTGTTAAGCCTTTATCCAATTAACAATAAATTAATATTTTATATACATTATATACTAATTACCATCAAGAATGACATACTCAATCAATCAATGAATTGATATCACAACATCTAGAAAATCAAGAGGCTAACTGTTATCACGGTATAAAGAAACAATGTCACTATGAAATTGATACCAATTCTTTAATCTAGTTCAAATAATTATTATTTTAATTTAATTGAGATCCAAGGGAAAAAACATATTATATTTACTATTAAATGTGAATAAAATAGAGAATAAATGAATACCCAACCTCATAAGGTTTCCAATGTTATTTGAATGGGAATGGTCCACACAATGGATCACGATCACCTCTCCCACAACAACTACATCCACCCAAGGACACCATGGTACAACCACACCAACCAACAGCCGGGAAAACTCCATCAGAACCATGGGGATAATGTGACATCACCTATAAAAGAGAAACAAGTGGAAACAGATCAAATACACCATGCAAATGGAGGTATATCTTTCCTTAGATCGAACATAGATTGCTATGGATCGAAAGAGGTAGTTAGGAATCAATCATTGATGAAGAAATTACCAAAATGATGAGGAGAGGGTCACCAAGTTTATTGGGGTCGAGGGAGAGAACTATAGACATAGGATTTGTGAAAACCCAAGTTACTGAAATGTTATAAAACAAGCATCATCAGGGGATTACACACTATGAAATCCCATTTCACATCATTTAATGCATCAAGGCCGGTTTCCACCGAAAGACCCATTACCTTCCAATTTTACTTTATGTTTTGAACCCCGAATTGTTACATGTCGTGAATGCCTCAATAACATTGTGTAACCTTCTATCCCATCATTGATGGTTCCCAACATCCAACTACCAGTGACTGAACTACTCCCAACATCATTCAATCCTTCTCTGAGATCCCCAATCTTCGAAAAAAAGAAAAGGGTCCATCTAAACTGATTTGGTCTCCTTCAGTTGTTCTTATTTGGCCATGGCCTATATTCACTACTAATAAAAATATGATGTTTCATTATGATTTTTCAATTGTTTTTGCATCCATTGAAATCGAAGAGGAGATTGTTGAGACATATTTGTTTCATGTCTCTTGTTAAGGATGCTTCATCCCTGATGCTAGGTTACCACAACTACTTTTTATATTCACTATAAACCATCATAGAACCCATTATGACACACTAATTCCCTTCATTAAACCATAAAGACCAATCCAATAATGCAAGCTCTAACATCCCACTCCATCCAGTTGTTTCCCACTACCCAAAAAATCCAATGGACTTCTGTATCCTATTCCAAAAGTAAATTTTGAACTACACCATGATTTTCATCCATGACTCCTCTACTTCAATTTCCCCCATATCATCCAACATCAGAGTCATCGCCTTCCCCACTCCTTCATACCCAATAGAGGCCTACAATTTCAAAATGTATCATTTTAAAAAATATGAAGCTCCTACCAAACATTCAATCCAATCTCATTAAATCCTCCATCCTGATTAATCTAGTCCATTTCACACATTTAATCATAGTGTGTAATACAAAATAGATGACAACATAAAATCCAAACAACCAAGATCCCATGTCAGCCCATTGAAGAGATATAATACACAAGGATTAAATTTGATGAATTCATTGCAATAAGAAAACAATATTTCTACTAACTATGCTTTGAGGTGTCTGTGCTGATTTATTGCTACGACCTATGCCAATAAACAATTATACACTGCTTATTATAAGCGTTGTTATATTTCTATAGCCAACATAATGACTAATTCGTAGTGTGTGATTTCATCGAATCCAGTATCATGAGAGTGTCATCATAGGGTACAAATATTCTTCTTTATAGTGTATAAATTTCCATAATGAAATGACCAACTTATATTGTTCTCTACACATGACTCTGGAGCTCTTATCTTCCACGATGATTCCACACATTCCAATAAACAATTATTTTTTTTCATGGCAGTTATTATATTTTTATACACTACTAGTTTTATGAACTATTATATTTATATATCCAATTAGTTAACTATCCTGGGAAAATAATTACTTCCTCAAAATAATCTACAATGCCCAATTTAGGGGGAAACCTTAAAAAATACATGATCACTAATATCAAAAAACAATGGCCTCCACCTCCAATAATGTGAGACTATTCAATTATTTTATTATATTATTCACTTTAAATAAATATTGTTTCAAATGACTTATTTCATAGATTAGGATTTCTTCCAAACCATTATCCTGGAAATTCTCTCATAGGTAATGAATTGACTTCATTATATTATATAACTTTGCATATGGAAATGACCATTTTCGATTTTTCTCTACCCATGAACCATGTGATCTATTATTCCAATATAGAGTATGATGTCTATATGAAAATTCAGCATGAAATATTACAACATATTAATTAATTCCCATTTCCTTTTATGAAACATATAAAACTACAAATTTTATTTTGAAAATACGGAGTCCATGCACATCATAACCAAATCCCAAACCATACATTTATTATTTACTTACTACACTGACATAATTTCATGTATGGTTGAACAAAATATAGTGTATAACAATCTTCCAACATCATGGGTCTACCATAATAGAATGTTGATTTTTCATTAATATATAATATATTGAGATATAATTTACGATTATCATCAATTTCAATAGAAATGAATTGATTTAAAAACCATTTAGTAAATTTCCAATTATCCCAACATCATCATATAAACTTCTGTATAACATATCTCTACGTGAATTTATGTTCGTATCATTTTATTTTAATGTAACATTTAATATTAGTCTATTTCATCCCATTTTAATCTCAAAAAATGTTTCAATTATGTTTTTTTCACTCTTGTAGGATAATTTTTTTAATGAAGCTCGTTGGTCAGATTACATGCTAGGTAACCACATCTGATTTTCATTGGATTTTCTCGAATGAAATATTTTAAAATTTAGATTTATCTATGTTAATATTTGTGGTATGATATTATGTTATATTTTACATTTATCTCTTAATGTTGGAATGCGTATATTTAAATCTCCATTTATTTGTATTTATATTTGGTTGTGCTCTGGCTATTTCTAGTGTAATAGATATATTGAATTTAAACAATTTCATCATAGGTTAGTTTCTTTGATTTTATCCTCTAGTTTTGCAGGAAATTTTTATGTGATTCATGATGATTAAGGATGTTTTTTTTTTCAGGATGCATTTTGGATTTCTGGTATTCTGGGATAAAAAGTAGAGTTTCACTAAATAAAAATTGATAAAAATATAGCATTGACACATCATTTGTTATAGACATTAAAACAAACATTTATTTTATGTATATTTTTGTAAATTCACTACTAATTACTCAAGTTTTTTCATTTGTAATTACTTTTTGGGAGTTTAGTCATCATTTATTGTAGGTTTTGATGAATATATTTATGGTATTTGTAGTTTTCTAAAAAAAAATTTAGTAGACATTTTATTCATTTTTATTTTCTTCTTTAGATTTGGGTAATGATATTTTCCCATATTATTACAAACTAAAAATGAAGTAATCTGGATGACTGTTCATTTACAAATATATCATCGGAATATTTCCATCCAATTTTTAAAACGCATGATTCAAAACATTTTAATTATGGAACATTTTATTTTATTTCTTATATAGTATTTGAGGAAAAACAATTTTATGGTTGTTTGGTAGTAATTAGTAATTGGGTTGTTATTTTCCAACAATTCAATTGAATGGTTTATGAGACTTGATTATCAATTTGTATGGTCAATAATAAATGAGTATGGTAGTGTGTGACATGCACATCTATAATGGATTTTATATTTGATTTCTTCTCACTGGTCTTCCAATCATGGAGTGGCTAACCATCTTGGTTAAAAACATTGAATACTACCTTGGATTTTTTGGAATAAATTATTTTTTGATCCATATTAAATGTGTGAAATTATCATACAAAACATTAAATTGATGAACTATAAAATCAGATATCAACTAAATATATATTTTTTTCAATGCAAGAAATTATAATATAGTGAAAAAATATGGGATACGAAATAATAATAGAAGTTATAAACTTATTTTATAATAGTTTTTTCTTAGATAGAGCAAGGTATTTACTCCCTATTATGGTCCCCCTTAGTATACCAATGCACTATTGATTTTTTCCATTACTTCTCATTCATGTAGGAAATGATGGTCAATGAGTTAAGTGTTTTTCTCAAAATTTTAAGTGGGAATATCATCCCTTATAGAATATAAAATTTATTTCGAAACCGAAATTTCACTTTGAATCATGGAAATATAGCGAGACAACTCTTATTTATTGAAATACTATGAATGTAAAGCACCCATATGAGATTTTATATGGGATTGTAAAACATTCCTTGGTTTCCTAGAAGTTGGATTATTTATTTTTTACTACATAGCATGCATGAAATCTTGTTCCTGATCCCATAGAACAATGAATATAAATTTCCATTAAACAAGGAATGATTCTTCATGATAAACCAAAAGAGGAGAGCGATCAGATAAGTGAATGTATTATTATCCACCATCACAATTGGAAAGGAATTGAGACATTGAAAGTAACAATTAATCTTTAAACCTTACCCAAGTGAATTAGAGGTTTTTTTGTTATACTACATAAACATATCATCAAGAAAGAATAAATTCAATAATTGTTACATTGTAATGAAAGATTTGAAAGATTTAATTTGTTATATGGATAAGAAAATCGTTTATATTTTTTAACTAATTAACCGTGAGTATATGTTTTACATTTTATTATTGAAAGTATCATTATACTAATTAATTGCGTGTTATTTTCTAATAGATTAATTTTAATTGATTTTTTGGCACAGAACAAAATCATTTATTTTTAAAAAGTGAAGAAGTTATATGGATTTTATGTACATATCCCACAATGTTTCTTCTATATAGACCTGTTTATTTTTTATTTTTAAATTGTTTTTTTATTTTTGAATGTGTGTTCATTTTTCTTCTCAATTAATTGATCTTCATTGTTTGAATTATATTTTCGGATACCATAACGTACAATTTTTTTAAAATTAAATCATATACCTGAAGATAATAAAGATCATGTGAATGTTGTTGATAGAGAAAACAAGAAGGATATTGTTTTTAACAAATGAATAAAATGTTTTGTCACATTTATATCTCTTTTTCTTATAAATATTTTTTTTCAGTTTGTACTATGTTCATATGTTTTGGGTGACAATTATAAGATAAGGTTCATATTTAATATCATATATTATGAAAATATATAAAATTTATCATTTTTATTATAAATTTGACATAATAATTGGTGTTTATTTCTGGGGAATTTTTTTAGTATGAGGATGTCCATGCACTAAAATTAAGTCAACTTTTCTTCATAGCACTCTTAAGCGTTATCATTAAAATTCTCATGATTTTTTTTAAGGCAATCAGATATGATAACCTCTCATTGATGTGGGGAGAAGTACTCAATATTAAGGATTATGAAAATCACTCACTAGCAAGTTCATTACCGTGAATACAAACACTTGGGTACAACTGTGAAAGTGACACACACAATGAATAAAATACATGTAAATGACTGGCCCAGGGACATAACCCTGTGACCACGCCCTAATCCCCTCGCCACCCATACAACACAAACCGAGTGTGGGGGGGGACTATGAATAAAAAAACTTACTCATTAGGATAATCAATATTGGGGAAAAAGTTTAACATAGATTTATGTAATTTCTCGTAGAGTTTGATTATGTTTTTGACAATTTTTTTGTAGGATTCATGTTTATTTCTTAAGAGTTTGAACAAGTTTTTAAATTACATTTGAACATTTTTTTTCAAATAATATCTAATTTTATTAGACTTTAATAAAATATAATTTTTTAATTATTATATGTTAAATATATTAAATATAATTAAATTATAAAATTTGACATAAAATGTTAACAGAAAATATCAGAATACCAATATTATATTTAAATTAAAAAATATTTTAAAAATGAAAATTCATTAACTGTAGTGCTTTTGATAATAGATAAAATGATATTTTCGACATTATTATTGAAAAAATATAAATCTTGGTAATAATATTATTAACAAATAAATATATCATTAAAATCATTTACTAATCATTTTGATCAAAAAATATAATATCTTTTTGTATTTTTATAATTTCCAAAGAAATTTTTTTCACAATAACATTTACCAAACTATTTTTTACAAATAATTTAATCACAAAAAAAATATATTTAAGGAAAAAAAATTACAAATAGAAATATATATTTACATATAATTAAAGTGATGGTGGGAAAAAATAATTTTTTTTCAATGTTTAGTAATGAGACCATTTTCATTTCTGGTCATGATGAACAGTAAAAATACTCAAAAAAATCACCATAGTTGCGGTTAAAATAGGTTTACCATGAAGTTAAGTCCAATGGTAAGGGAATGTTTTCCAATTAAATTCTTATAAACTATATTGGATTGTAATATTTCTACCACATCATATCCCAAAATTGAATATCAAGATATTTGGAAGCATTTGAATTGGGAAATAAACAATAATATTTTTTTCTTTTAGGATGTTAGAAGTGTGCCCTCTCACTCACGTATAATAGTGTCCCCACATTCTTATTTTTATACTGCATTGAGACTTCTACCATGTCCATACCCTACCCAAAACTCATCTAAACTTCCCTAGACACGAATTGGTGGTTATGGTTCTCTTAAAATACCATTACAGTTATCATTGAGAAATGATCTATGGGTGTTCAACTATGAGATAAGAGGTTTCAGCTCCATCAGTGAATGTCAAACATGTGCTAATGGGTTTATGTAACAATATCATTATTTTCCAGAATTCATTATTATTAAGTTTCCAATAACTAATTTTAAGATCCACCTCTCATCAATATCATTAATATTATTTTCTTATAGTTATTTCTAGATAATACATGTTTTCCTTTCATTAAACCATTTATATTTTTAAGAGACCAAAATCATGTTTTTAATGAAAATAAACTTTATTACACTTTTCAGTTAAAAATACTTTTTTCTTCATTGTATATGATTTATAAAAATGATTTCACAAATAATTTTATTCTCTTGTATTTTTTAATTCAAATTTACCAATGATTTTATTTTTTCCAAAATGGTTTAAATTGAACATTCTTTATATTTTCTAAACTAGGCATTTTGAATTTTAACTAAAATTGTGAAAGGAATCATTATTTAAATGTATATTACATGAACATAATTTTATGTTGTCTTGATGAATCAAGTATATGAAGATTCATCTAGTATTTTCAATAGTTATTTCCATTGATAAATTTTTCATTAATATTTGAGAAATTTTATAGATTTTAAATAAGTGATTTCTAAATAAAAATGTTATTTTCCACATGAGATATTCCAGATATATTTTAAAGGGGTTTCCATCTAATATGAAATCATTAGTGTTTAGATATGCTTTAACAAAGATATTATCCAATGATACCATCCAATTGAATAATTTGGATAAAATATAATGATGTTTAATTTATGATGATTCTATGACACCTGTTTATTTTCAATGGGTAAATTATGTTATAATGAATCCTTTACAAAACCCACTTATTTTCAACATGTTATATTATAATTCTCGGATGAAATTTTTATGAAGCACTATTCTTTTCAAAGGTTCATTATATGTTAAATGATTTATTCAATTGTGGAACAAAAGAATATGGATTTCATTATATGATGAGTGATTCATGAATTAAAAAGACCTCCAATTAATTGTGTAACGAAGCATATCTCATGAGATTATAAGGACTATAATGAGGAGTGAACCCCATTAAATATGAGACCCTGAGCAATTTGATACTCTTTGGAGTGATCACTTTCATGGGATATAATGGTTTAGGGAGTGAACACATTCAATTATGATAGCCTTGACTGAGAGACTTGACTTTAATAGAAATTATTTTCTATGAATACATGTATTCCACAATCTGATGTCTTATAAAAATGTTAAACTTCCATGGATCATTTTCTATGATTCCTTTGTGATTCATATCTTATGAACATCAATGTTTTATTCCGGGATTCATGATTTTGATCTATAATATGTATGGTTTGATTCTCAAATGTTACACTCATTTTCTCTTACCGTTATGTTGATGTTATGTTTATGTGATCATTGATATCTCTATTTTCTATTAAAATAGGTTGAGGTTCAAACCCCAATTATTTAATGGAAAATAAGAGAACCACTTTAATCAAAAGGGGAAATAGGAAACACATTAGAAATAATGAAAAAATCCAAAATAAGCTACACCCAAAGGAGGGATAATGGTCTTGAGTAACCAATGGGAAGCCGTAATCACAATAAGAAAGGAAATAAATTTCATCACCCCATCTAATCGATAGTGTAATAGTACCATCAGTTAGATAAAATGTATCTCCTCTATTGCCAAAATATTCACTATGAATGAAACAAAATGAGACAAAGAACCTCTACAACTAACTTTGAATGTGATGGAAGGACCAAATGATAGGAACCAACACCTCTATCCCAAATTCCAGTCACCCGCCTGAATAGCTTTTGAGAATATCAATGAAAGTCAACCTGATGCATCACAATCCAAGAACAAATTCACAGCACAATATAAATTCAGGGTTACCATCTGTCAAACCAGAGGAAGAACTGATGACTGATGATGGTTGTCTTCATAATCATCCCTCATTTGAGGCCTCCCACCCAACAATACCTGCAACCAGTATTACCACCATCCAAATGTGATGAAACAAATTCCAAAGCTCAAAGTAACATATTAAATTTCATCAACCAACCAGTACCACAACTAGAGTACATTAAAAAAATACCACTACCACCAAAAACATGAGCACAACCAAAGATGAAACTCAATAAAAAAACTCAAACAAAGCCATTACTTACCTGATTTAGACTCAAAATATGACAACAACCTGTAACCTACATCATCACAGCTGCTTGAACAATGAACACAAATAACACAGTAGACATTCACTAAACTGTGATGAGAAACAAAATGATCTACAGAATACCCAAAATTTCACAACCTCACTGTCATCCAAAAACTGAGCACAATAACTATATTACCAAGAATAACCACCATGAGGGATCCATGCCACCTCCTGAAAAACAACCATCGCCCTCCACGAGAGACACTATAAAAGAATTGCTCAACAGGCTAGACACAACTAGAGAATCAATCCAGAAAAACTTGAAATCATCTCATGAACGAATATCTACACCATGAGTTCCCAGATCTAATGCCAAATCGAAGTATGAAGAGGTCCAACTCGACTACCCTTCGAACTGCAAACCAACATCGCCAACAAGACCTCATGAAGATACCTAACCCACCAAAGACCTACAAGCCCCACTAAAATTCCTTTATATATACAGATTAAAGAGAAATAATGATGAAACACCTTAAAACACCACATGCACAATTGAAACTAGGATCAACATTGACGCATGTCATTGATATCTCCATTGTTTATAATTAATGAGCATCAGAGATCAGAATTTCAAATGTTTCATTTCCCCATGCTATAAAGAATTTTATTATTTATTATATATCTGAAGGGTTCTAGTTGTGATGAACATATTGGGTGAAAATTTAGTTCAATAAATAACTATTTTTTTATGTATACTAGTTTCCAAATATACTAGAATAACATGATTTTGACATGGATTTTAATGTTATGTATTGAATATTCATCAACTAAATTGTAATATCAATGTATGAAATGTATGATTCACCATAGATGGTATTATATAATGTTTTAATCTCCTTTGGAAACTAAGAAGAGAAAGATTTAGTGAGAACTCATAGGATTATCCTATATATAGGATATAATCCAATGTTAAGGTATTAAACAGAGTGTGGTTTTCCTAGAAAGAAATCCCAATTTGTATACAACATGTTAACATGGTTTGAGACTACATGAATCTAGGGGTAAAACCCCTTCAATGAGTTGGTCAAGTATATCTCAACAATCAGTCTGGTTCATAGAGAGTGTGCCCTTATTCCACACGTGTTTTGACACTGTTTTGGTATATTATTGGGTTAATTCACATTTTCATTACAAAACATTATGAATGATTTGAATAGATTACAATCATGGATGATCAAGGATAATCCTACATTGTCATGGATTAAAAATAAATTCTCTTGATTTTGTAATCCAACAATTGATTTTTCATGATTATGCAGTTTCCCACTATGATTATTCTTGCTCACACTGTGTTTTTTGGTTTTAGATAATAGATGGAACCCGAAGGAACTGTGTTAATGTTAAATGTGATGGGAAATGTAATTATTTTTCTCTAGAGCAACCATATATTGGTAGAGTTGGAATGAGGAATCTTGTTTATATTCTTACAATTCTCATGCTATAAATGATGCTGAGATTACAAATGAGAAAATGATGTACAAATGATATGTTAAGTGATTCCTAAGGTAAAATCCTCCATCTTTTAGTGGTTCAACTGATAAAATAGTTGCTGAAGAATGGATCAATATAAATGGAGAATTATTATCACTTTTCTATTGTTTGGAACATGACAAATTATTTTAGCTTTTTGTCAATTGGATGGAAAAGAAGATCAATGGTGGAATCTTATAAAGAACATGAGGGAACAATAAGGAATTGACTACAATGAGTGGGATGTGTTAGGGAGATTATTTTGGAATAAATACATACCTCATATTAGTCATACAAAAATGTATAATATATTCCAGGAGACAAATAAGAGGATGACGAATCTATCGGTACATAAGCAAGAAAATTTATAAGGAATGAGATGTATGCTTCGAGTTTTATTATTCAAAATGAAAGTATAGTTAATTTATTCATTATTGGTGTAAAAACCTAGTCTATGAAGGGAATTATCCATAAAGTACATTACTATCTATGAATAAATTTTTTGATGTGCTATTAAAGCAAAAAAAAAACAGATTATGGGAACCCATCAATCTAATGGTTTTGATAAGAAAATAGAGATTAAATTCAAAGGAAATTAAAAAACCCATTGAGATAATAATATTATCTTTACTTTATGCTCAATGTGTTTAATGAAACCTAGAGGAAATTTTATTTTATGGAGTGGTAAATCTTTTAGTGTGAAAAGGAAGGACATCAGGCAATGAAATATCAATGTGATGGGAAGAAGTTCACAAATGATTCAAATAGAGAGAAAGCTCCATTGAATTAACCACCCACACTATAGAGTTTCACATACAATGATTCTTGGAATTATGATTTCCAATTCTCAAATCCAATAGATAATAAAAATGATCAATGTCAGTAATCTCTTTATCCCAAAGACAAAAGGAAATCTCATTTTATCACTATTTCCGTTTAGGTGATCGATAATGATGCATTGAAATTTAAACAAACCATAGACTATATAACTACTAATGCCTTATTTGATTATGTATTTATGAATTCATAAATTTTTATTGGATTTTATAAAGGTTTCATAATACCTCCTCAACCACTAGATGTTAAATTAGCATTGAAAACCCATAATGGTAGGATGATCACATTTCATGTCTATAACTCTTCTCCAATTAAAATTTATTTGAATATTCTTCCTCAAAGTATTTTTATTTTATACTTGGTTGAATTTGATTCTATCTTAAAAATGGATAGGATTTATCTATATAAATACCACATCAATTTGCTGAGGATGGGATTTCACTAATGATATTTCTAAGCAACCTGTGAATATTTTTCAATTTTTTGATATATTTGAAATTGTGATTGAAATTAAATCCATTATATGGGTCATTATTCTTATTAAAAAGTAGTGTATATATTTTATGGTTTCATATAAATACAAGAAAATTGATATTCCAATTTTTTGGTAGTTTTTGGATCTATTTATGAAAGAGTTTCATTGTCTTCTCCTGAATCATGAAGTTGAATTTTCAACAGAACACATACATGGAGCTACATCTATATTGAAAATTTCTTATATAATAACCGCAATTATGATTTATTAATTGAAGAAGAATAATTAAGAGAATATTTCAAAGGGATTAGTTCATCTAGTTATGTCAATATATGGTGAACCTATTATTTTAGTTATGAAGTAATATAATAGAATGAGAATCTTTATTAATTATCAAGAACATATCAATATCACAACAAAAAATAATTATCCTATACATTGTAATGATTAATTTTTTAAAAAATTACATGAAACACAATAATTTCACAATATTTACCATCAATCGGGATATCACAATTTAATGTTAATAAAGAGTATTTACACAATATAACTTTTTATATGGGATATAGACATTATGAATTTATAATTATTCCATCTGGTCTAAAAAATTCACCCCAAATATTCATGGATTTAACGAATTAACTATTTATCGACTAGATTGATCAATTTGTGGTAGTCTTTATAGAAGATATTCAAATATATTCAAATAGAAAATAAGATTATAAGAACACTTGAATATTTCAATGTATACCCTATAAAAGGAGGTGTTGGTTTGAAAAATTTACCTAGTGTGAATCATGGATATAGAAAGTATCATTTTCGTGTTATATAATCACATGAAAGGGTATATCAGTAGATCGTTAAAATATGAAATCTATTGAATGCTAGCCCAAATTGACTATGATGATTAAGATCCATTATTTCATTGGATTGGATTTTTATTATCGATTATTTATGGAAAATTATTCTTAGATATATTATACACTAACCAAGTTAACATAGAAGGGCTCCATGTTACATTGGAAAGATGAATGTAATGAAAAATTCAAGTAATTGGATATGAGATTAGTTGATACCTCAACTTTTACATTACCCTACAATGGAGAAGAATTTTTCATCTATAGTGACACATCGAAGAAGGGATTGGGATGTGTCATCATGAAGAAATATATGGTGATACCTTATTCCTCACAACAATCAATGGTTCGTGAGAAAAATTACCCAACTCATGATTCAAAGTTAGTTATGGTATTTTTTTACATTAATGTTATAGAGGTAATTTCATTATAGTTTATGTTTTGATATATATACTGATCATTAATGTTTGAGGTATATATTCACTCATATTGAGATAAATATACTAAAATTGATGGTTGGAGTTGAATATAGATTATGAATTTTCAATACATTAAAACCATGAGAAATTTATCAATGTGGTTGATGATTTGAGTCAAAAGGATAAAGATACATTATATACAGTGAGGATAAAAAAATATTTTTAAAAGGATAAATATGGAAATTTTGAATGATGGTGGAAAATATTATCTTACACAAATGAGTGTTCAACCATCTGTCCATGTTAGAATTAAAGTGTTTGAAAATGTAGATGTAGAAATATCGAAGAAGGTCCGAAATGTTCCAGATTTAAATCATTATTACCATAGAATTATATAGTTGAAGAATTGTGTTTGTATCCTCTCAATAAAATAGTTGATGAAGGATCTATTAGATGATGTTCATAGTTTATCATTCGTTATTTATCGAAGATGTATGAATATGTATAGAGACTTGAATTATTATTTCTAGTAGGAAAACATGAAGAGTGATATTGCAGAATTTGTATCGTAGTGTTTAGTGTATCATCAATTTAAGGCTATGAGATATAATTGTAACATGATGTTACAATGATTTACCATTCTCCAATATATATGGGAAAACATCACTAGGTATTTTGTCATCGAACTAACAAAAAATTAAAGGCCCATAATACTTTTTCAATTAAAATTGACCACCTTATGAATTAATTAAACCTCAATCATATAAGAGAAGATTTATATCTTTGTCATTATACAAAAATATTTATTAAACAAGTGGCTTGGTTGCATGGATTACCACATTCTATTATATATAACCATGATCCAAGAATTACCTTTCTATTCTGGGGATTTATTCAGAAATATCTTGATTAAAATTTCTGTTTTAGTTGTACTTATCTTCCTCATACATATATTTACTCAAATAGTACAATTCAAATATTATAGGATATGATAATATCTTGTTCTCTGGATTTCAAAGGTGGTTGAGATCAACACCTTCCCATTATTGAGTTTTCCTATAACAAAATATTTCACTCAAAAATTAAAATTGATCCCTATGGAAATATGTGTATATATCAAATCTCCTGGGGAGATGTTAGAGAGAGGAATATATTGGAACCTGAGATAATTGAAGAAATTAAAGAGAGAGTCAGATCCATTCCACATCATATTAGGGTTACTCAATGTTGATAGAAAAGTTATGCTAATAATCGTAACAAAAATCTTGTATTTGAAGTTATTGAGAAGTTATTACTATGAATTTATCAATGGAATAAGGTTATGAGATTCAGAAAGAAATTTCAAATGAGCCCTAGGCATATCATTCACTTCATTACTTTCTTTTGAGTAGGGATGATAGCTTATTGCTTGGCGCTTCCGTGAAACCTCTCTCAAATTCATGTTGTGTTCAATTTATCTATCTTGAGGAAGTACATAACTGAACCATTACATGTACAAGAACAGAATAACATTCTAATAGAAAATTAACATTACAAAGTAAAAAATAGTATAAATATTATACTGTAGAGATAAAGCGACACAAAACATGACTTCTCACCCTGCTATTGATATTTTGAGAAATAAAAAATTCCAATAATATATATGGGAACCTAAGGATTTAATGAAATATAGATATAATCATTTGGTTGTTTCCGTTTAAATAAATTTCAAGGTATAAATTCATTTTCAGGCTGGTATAAAGTAACACCTCGATATTTTATTGTATATATATATAATAAATTTGCATTCTATTATGGATTGTGATTCACAAATCCATGAGTCTAATTGAATCGTCATATAATATAATATTAAAAAAATACATTTCATTGATAGAAAAAATATGAATATATAAATAGAAAAATCTTTATAAAGGTCATAGATAACGAAAATACATAAATACTTAATTTTATAAAAACCCATTTTGTGTTTTTAAAATATATTATTCCTAAAAAACTGGTTTTATTACATTTTATGAAGAAATAATATTTTCTACACTTTTAAAAATTTTATTTGAAAAAATGAACTTAATTTTTTTAAATAAAAATTTCAAAACTACCATAGTTAGAATTTTTGAGAATTTTTTGAAAAGAATAATTTTCAATGAATAGAAGTAAATATTGATTTTTATTGAAAACTATCTTCTCATTTTAACATTTTCAATGATAATTTATTTAAAATAGTTTTAAAAGTAAAATTATATCATTTATATTATTAATAATTTAATTATGATCAATGTATTTAAATTTATGTGTATTTTGGTGTAATAAATTTTTATAGTTAATAAAACATTTTTTTCGTGAAAACCTTTTATTGGACGCATTTTGAGAGTTTATGATAAAAGTTATTTTTTCACATTTATTATAACTAATTAGATTAATTATAATCCATATTTGGTATTTTAATTTCCATTTTTTTTCAAGGATTGCACATTTTTTCACATAATGAATAGTACCAAAAGTAATAATTTTCCAACGAGATTGACGTTAAAGAATTATTATCAGGGGTTAAACCACATGATAAAGGTATTTATTCTAATTAATCATGTATAAATCATATTGTATGAACAATAGTGTCCTCTCCCTAACTTATAAAATGTCTCCCTCAATATATTTTCTTTACATCACTTTTATTCTTCTTTGTCAACCAATCCCTATCCAACTCTTTTCTAAACTACCATAGCCATTAGTTGGAGGTGTTAGTATTCTTAAAATACAATACTAAGGGTCCCCAAGAAATGATCTAATGGAGTCCATTGAAAATGGAATCTGTTAAATCCCCTTTGAGGACAGTCATAATTGAGGTAAGAGTTTTATGTAAAATTCTTATTATTTACTGAGATTTTAATTATTATGTTTTCAATGAATAATTTCCTAGAATAATTTTAATAAATTTAATGGCCTTTAATATCCCCTTTTTTATTTATGGATATTTTTTTTATTTCCTATCATTTTCTTCACATTATGTACTCAAGGTAATGAGATAATACTTTTAGGAAAATAAAATTTATTTATCTTTTCAGTTGAAAATCCTTTTTTCTCCATGTCCATGTTTTATAAAAATGATTTCAATAATTTTTTTATTCTCCAATGATTGATTAAAGTAATTTACACTAATGATTGATGTTTTATAAAATATTTTTAAAGGAATAATCTTTTCATTTTCCAAATGAGGTACATTTGAATATTTAAAAAATAGAAAGTAATATTTGATTAAATGTACATAGAATTATTATAATATCCTACCATTATGTGCTCTCAATTACTTGAATCTTCCTTTATAGGCAACTAAGGTTCTTTTCAATGAAAATATTTTCCAACATATTATTTATTTGTCTTTTATTTTAAAGAAGTTATTAAAAAATTAAGAGTATATTTTAACCATGAAATATTAAAGATAAATTTTAAAGGTGTTTTAAACCACTTTGAAATTATAATAAGTTACTTGTGATTTACAAGATATATGATCCAATAATTCTATCCAATTTTATTCTTTGGAATACTTATAATGAATATTATTTAAGGATGATTTTAGGAAACTTATTTGGTTCTAACATGTTAATTATGTTATTAATATAACATTTTGAAACCCAATTTTTTTTACAGGTTATACTATGATATTATGATGAAATTTTTATGAAACTTATTTCCTTTTAATTAGTTATTCCATGATGAATGATGGTTTATATTGTGGAATACATATGAATGGTTTCCATTATGTAATAGGTGGTCCCAAAATTAAATATACCTCAAATTCATAATATAAATATAGATATCTCTTGAGGCAATAGGGAATAGAATTATGAGTTCCCCATTTTTGTAAGGGACTCTATCCATTGTGAGAGTATTGGGATGGAAAATCAACTAAGGATATGATAGTTTGGGGAGTTAAAAATATGCTATTATTGTCTTTGAATTGATCCAAGACTACTAAGTAAATGATTTTATATTCTTTTGGGTTGTCCAAAAACATATGTTTTATACCACTGTTATGATTTAATGACTCAAGTTCTCTTCTCCCTTTATGATTCATGTTTTATGAACATCCATTTTTTATGAAACAACTCAATATTTTAATCTTTGATATGTAGGGTATGGTTTTGAAATGTTATGCACATTTTATCATAACCTTATTTTCATGTTATGTTTATGTATTCATTGATCTCCCCAATTTAACCTTAACATGCTTCAGAGATCACCCTTTCTTATTCTTCATTTCCGTAGGTTATGAAGTAAGGTTTTATATATGATATGTCTATGAATTATTCCATTTATGAATTAATTATCAAAAGATGATATCGTTCACTTATGAACCAATTTTTTAGGTATATTTTCTTCCTAATATAGATGAAAAATAAAAATCTAGAATAGAATGTAATTTTATATATTTAATATTCATAAACGTAGATCTAGTATCAATATATGAAAATTAAATTTTACATTAGGTGTAGACACTTATTTTCATAGTTTCCTAGGTCTAATCCTAGAGAAATAGTCTAGAGATGAGAATAAAGAGACACCCCTAAGGATGAATAAGATAATATCCCTATGGAATAATACCCCTATAGAAAATGGAACTACCCTATGGATGAATAGTTTAATATCCACAATGAGTGTTATCCCTACCATTATGTAGTTTATTTTTCATATTCATCATAAATCCATTGTCAGGATGAGTTAATATAATCCTAGAGTATATTATTCCCAATTAACAACCCATGATCCCATGTGATTCAATTTAAATTTAATATTTAAATGGTGATATCATTATTTTAAACAATTAAAAATCATTTCACTCATCATTTCATTTGGCATCAATTTAATGTTCCAAAACATTCATTTCCTTTAAAAAACCATCATAAAATTGTTTTTATCAAAAAATCCTGCCATTACATTCAAAAACCAACATCAAATGGCACTAAAATTTCCCTTAAGGTTTGTAATTTTAGGAGAAGGAAACTATCATATACCTTTATTTACCATATTATTGAGGGTGGTTAGAGTTGTAAAAATTCCCCTTTTTATTATTTTAATTCTGATCCATTATTGGTGAGGGTGCTAGGTTGATTTTTTTGAGATCATATTACCTATCTCAACATGTCTTTAATATATATATCTTAAAGGTGTCTTAGATGGTAGCTTGTAGATAATTGGGAATTCTATATGTGGAATTGAGGGGATTGAAAAGGCTATTGTTAATCCTTTTGAAATGGTAGTCATTATGTCTCATGGTTCCCAGATCCAATTGGTTAGAGAGAAATTACATAAATCCTTGATTGACACATGGATAATTCTGAAATTGATCCTAAAATGTGGCATCACAACTTTCAGTTCCTTGAACATGAAGAAATATATCAGTAAACTGCTCCGGAGAATAACCTAGTTGGAAGGTCCTTGGGGGTATGGTGGTTTATGATCCCTATACCATTTTCACGGCTAAGTTCCTCACAAGGAACGTTAATTATATAATTTTATTTTGTAATAATAATGAGTTTGAGATTTTTAAATCATGAAATCTTATGGTTTTAGCTCTGTTACCAAAATGTTGGGACATTATTGAGATCCTTTTTATGATTTAACTAACCTCAATTGGTGTTATTTAATTTATTTTTCCCCCAAGAGAAGTATAATGGAGGTTCTGGTCATTGTACATCAATTCATTGTACAAAAATTCCATGAAGTAATGTTCTTTATATGGATTCTGATGTAAAGAAGTGTTTTTTGTCAGGAACATATTCATTACTTCTTAGATAGATTATATAATTACCGATGTGATTCCATAAATTATATTCTGATGTTGGTCACACCTCGAATATGGAATGGATTTTTGGAGGAAAATATTCTATAACTCCTCCCATGAGTTCACAACTCTAGGATGTAGATTATAGATCCACTACTTGGATTTTCCTTTATGTGAGAAGGGGAAATACTTCTATCAGATTGGAGCATCATGGACTCATCTTTTTCTATATCCATCACTTTATTATATAAATTCTCTTAAGATCCTATTGGGGACTTCCCTAGACAACAAATGAAATTTTGGAATTATCCTACTCATTCATGACTTTTTTATAGTATTTCTATTCATTTAATTTTAATAGTATTGTTAATATTGGAATTGGGGGCATACGTTTCTCTTAATGTCCTGTTAATGTGATCTAAAGTACATTTAATCTCTAAAATTTTTCATGAAACTCAATAGAAGGACGAAAATGAGGTTGGAGAGTTAGCCAATGGAATCGTGAAATACTCTCTTTCATATTATTCTATGTTTCATATTGTTATAAGTCTTTAAAATATAGTTTTTGAAACATGTAGATCAAAACCAATGAGGCTGGAAGAACTGGATATGATCATTTAAAAACAATTTTTAAATAAAATTAATCAAAAAATAGTTATAACTAGAAATGGTTCTATGTTTTATGCATTCCTAATTTGAGGCACTCAAAAAACAATATTTGAACATAAGAAATATATATTAAATGTGGGACTCCTATTTTACCCCATGAAGATAGTGTGTTGTGTGTGTTTAAATAACATATTGTGGATTCAATTTTAAAAGAGACAATAAGTAAATATTGTTGGTTTTAAAATAAATAAAGTTAAAAGTGGTTGAAACTTAAAATATTCCCTTATTAATATATTTAATCATTATTCATTTGGATTCTAACCCCCTTCTCAATGATTTAATCCAATTGACTACTTCCAAAATGAAATTTTGGTTTATAAAAAGATATATGATTATCACAATACTTTCAAAACTTTCCTAGAATGGTATTTAGATATCTCCATTTACCCTTCAATTACCCCCACTATCTACAATAACATGAAGTGGAATTAATTAATGTTCGCTGAGTGTGAAATACCAATAATATCAAAAGCAATTAAAATATAAATAACATGAAACATCTACTGAAAAAACCAATGAATCTTATAGAGGATTTAGTAATAGTATTTAATGATTAGAATTCATTAATAAGAGTGGTGAGGGTACTCTAAATGGATTAACTATATTGGATATAGTCTATCATCAAAACATTATTATGTTATAAGAAAATAAGATAACAAGAGTTGCACCTGATTGTCCTTAGGATCTCTCTTTCAGAGTAATTTCTATTTCATATATAGTGCTCGGCTACTCATGTCCAATTCATGTGAGGGAAACATGATTCTTAATTGAATTAAAAAATTTATACAGGGGTCAAGTTTATTTTAGTCCTGATATAAACAGATGTCTAGAAGGATGGGTCTGAATGAATCTTCCAATGCATCAATATTTTTGGACTAACCATCATTATGTTATATTTAAAGGTTGATAGATCTAGTGATTTTCATTAGTGGGTAAATGAAAATAGGATTTGGTTCTAATTATGGGTCTAGTTTTTTTAGATAGAGCATGAGATGATTTATTTTTATCCATGAGATATCATTTATTTCCGTATCCATAGATCAAATTCTCCCATCATTGTCTGGTGAAGGAAAACTAATTTTTTGATATTGGCACTATAACTTCTCAACATAATTTCTTTTCCTAATTTCTTCACAGTCAAAATATACAACAATGAGCAGTTCTATTTTATTATGGAGGGAGCTACTTTATTTCATATTTTTCCCTTGTTCACTTCAAGCACTCCTGGAACATGGTCCTTTATCGTATGGATCTGCTATATAAAAGTAGTAAACTCCATCGTCATAGAGTGTAATGGTAGAACTCCCTCAATAGATTTAAAGGTCAAGTGTCTTCAACTATGGAGATCAGGGATAGATCACACCCTTATTTAGGGCATAGATTATATTGGATTATAGAACTTCTATTATTCACCTAGTAGAGTGGATTCAGTCCATAAACATCTCAAATCTAGGGTTGGTAAGAGAACGTTGAGTTGGAAGGGTAGATGGAACTATGTTTATACTCATGGATATGGTAGATAAATGGTGGTGGAAACATTGGCAGTATCGAAAAATATCTAGTCTTCTTTAAAGCCTTAATCGAGAGGGATATTTATCTTCAGGGAATGTAAAGGATTGGGGTATATAATGGTATCTTAAATGGTAGTGGTATAGTATGGTAGGTGAGTAAGGATTGATTATAGTAAGAATTCTTACCTTGAAGATCATGGTGAGTGTTCTTATCGTGATTTGGTGGATTAAAAGGAAGGTACTGTGTTTGGTTTTCCTACCATGTAATTAGTGGCATGAAAAATGAATTCATTTCATGAGTTTATCTATTTTTCTTAATAGTATTATTCAATACTCAATCAACGACAAGAACTAATGGGAGGTTGACTTTCCATGAGACTGTGGTGCCATAAGGTGAGAAGGTTACACTAAGTGGTTCTCATGATTGGTTTAAGGAACGATCACCATGATTACCATATTTCAATAGGTTAAAGTAGTGGAAACATACAGTCAACACTTGTGATAACTATAGTAACCATGGAAGTTATGGTCACTCCTGGATTTTGTAATTTCCCAATATACAATAGCTTAAATGTTTTCCTCATGTAGTATAAGGTTTTTTCTAAAAAAAATATAAAATAAATAAATTCCTTAAGAATGGATCCACAATTTATTCCAAAATATGTACACATAAATAAAAACCAAATTTAAATCCTATTTATTATTAAATTCTAATTTCATACTGTTAGCAGAAACTACTGTCAACATGGGAATTGAAGTACAATGTCTGTAATTTTCAATGAATACGAGGAAAATGATTTGGAAAATTCTAGTTAACATCACAACCTCATTAGATTAGATATATACAATTATTAAATTTATATTTTCATTCGACTTTTATTATATGATTGATTCTAAAATACATTACCCCTTATTGATCTTTTGAACTCACACTTCTTATGATTATATTTCTCGTGTTATGAAGAAGTGTAATATAGATACTATGTCATGAAGGGTGTCACGTGTTGAAATTTCTCAGGATATAATGAAGACTTATAATAGAATAAGGAATTGTTTTTATAATGGAATTAAATTATACTCTATGTGTAATATATGGGTTTCCGGAGATATATCATTTTATTACTCCATTACACTCTAAAACTAAAATGTCATCCTGGCATGAATGAATCAATATTTATTATAATTATTAAATTATTGAATAATTATTTTTGGTCAAATTCACTTAGTTTCAAAGATATAATTAAAAGAATATTAATATCCACACCAAATATAGTAGTGTGGGTTTGAGGTATCAATGTTTTCATAAAAGCATTGTTTAGATAACTTTAAATGTTATGAATATTATATGATCAAGGTATAACTATTTCTGAGGGATGGTTTTTGATTTGATGTAAAAAAAATATAGGTGATTTTCAAAAAAATTAATATATTTTGGGAGCATAATGGATTAATATTCATATTTATTGGTATACAATTAGATATTGTTTGGGGGAACGCGTTCTATTGAAATTATGAAGAATTTGATTCCATAAATATTATGTTTATGATATATTAATAATTATATTGATTATTATTTGTGATTATAACTACAGAAATTTATTGAAAACTATAGCAATAAGAATAAATATATGAAACAACATAAAACATCCGTAATGTATTGATTATGTGATTTAATAGTAATAAAGTCATCATCTCAATACAAATAGTTTTAAGTAGTATCAAGAACAAGTGAACCTATTGGTAATGGACATGAAGAGGCTGGATGGGTGTTTACATGATCATCTTTGGGTTCATGAAAAATGTGACTAACTTCACTCCAATTTTGAAAATCTAGTGGATATGATTTTGTCATTCACATTCTCTTTATTAACCACTCTGATGAATTTGTCACATTATTTATGTATAGATAGGGAAACTAATAGTTATGTAACCGTATAAAACCTAGATTAAAACAATGAAATATATAAGTTAAGGTTTATATGACATTTATGATTTATTTTATTAAGTTAATAGTTTTAATTTTTATAATAGTATCATATTCGTATCATTAACAATACATTATTTAAATAATTGATTGAGTAAGGAGAAATTTAGTTAACCAAGGGAGTGGTAAGAAATATTGTGATTCTATAATTGAGAAAGCAAATAGTATGAGAGAAAATTATATGAATATTATGGTTAGGACATTCTAGTTATCCCACTTTATGATTAATAGTTTGATCTTAGTTATACTTCCCAATATACCAAAGAACTGAATGATCGATTTTCATGGAATTATTTTTATAAATAGCACGGTGGAAGGAAGATTCAATTATACATATGTCAATAATGTTGAATGTAGTAACCTATGAAATGTATCAAATGTAATGGAAGACAATTTATTTTTTTAAAATATGATACCGAGCAGCAAATTTCGAAGGAAAATTAATGAGTTAGATATAAGGTAATAAATTATATCGTAATATGAAACTTGTATTCAATGTTATAAATTTTGGGAAATCTTGGATTGTCTAATTCAATGTCTTAATCTAAGGTCTAACCAGGATAATTCACATCAGTAACCTCCATGACTATGGAAATAAAAAAGGGACTATGCTATGAAAATTACTAACGTGGGTAATGATAATTAGGTCACACTTATCCTACTATCCAAATGTATGGATATATAATCGGATTTTGGTTTTAGGAACTCCAACATATCGTGTAAGCATTCCAAGATCAACAAATTTACCACCCAAATTATTTGTTATTGAATTATTAGATAAGACTTCTTATAGTTTGATTATTTTATCCCAAGTCAAGGTTTGAGGGAATTTCTTTATTAAAAACATTTTATTACCCATTTATATGAATTTAATATAATTGTTTTTAACTTTTTGGCTATCTCCACATAGAATTTATATTAATTAACAAAATAATTGTTTCACATTTTAAAACAAAAATCATCCAATGATCTTCTAGTATTTTATGCTTGATGATGGACACTTTAGAAATTTTAATTATATTAGATAAAATTATTGGAGAGAAATTCAATATCATGTGTATTCATATTATTAATACAAATTTGATTTTTAGTCTTTCTTAATATTGTAAGAAAGATAAATTAATCATGTATATCATTAAGAAAACCATAAATATTTTCCTTAGAATATAATAATTAAAATCATGAGGGAGTAACTTATTTATGAGGTATAATGTATCACCATAGAAAATGTAATACATTAAGGTTTTAAAATCATTTTTTAGATGCAAAAATAAACCAAAATGTATAAAGAAAATTTTTATTAAGATACAATTATAAGTATTAGATATTATTTTTATAATATATTCATTGAATAGACTTGTATACATAGAAGTAACTAAATTTTTAAATCTTTTTATATTGATAATTAATGTTCATTTTTTAAAGTAATTCATTGATAAGATTCTATTAATATATCTAAAATACTAATATGATCATTTAATTCTTATTATATATTTAATTAAAAATTACATTTTTAGGAAATATAAAATTTTATTTTAAGAAAATAAATATTTTATAAATAAATTATTATAAAATTTATTATTGATATGAATAATAGATTAACAATAATTTAATTAGTAATTTTTTGTAAATAAGATTATGATCATTTAATAACTAAAAACCCATTTTCCGATAAAATAATTATTCTCATTATATTTTATATTTCCATTTGGAAATTTAAAAAGTTATTTTTGGAATTTTAATTTATCAAAATGAATTTTTTTAGTATTTATCATGTCAATATTATCTTATTATGATATTTTTTATATTTTTTGGAATTGAATATGTTTTATGTGAACAATATAAAATAACTTTTATACAAATAAAACGACATATTTTAAATCATTAGGTTACAAGAGGGAAATTAAAATTTGTGAAACCTTTTTCCTAATCAAATATGTATTTAATAAGTAAAAAATTTCAATTAAAATATTAATTTTAATTTAGAATCATATTAGTATCATTTTTTACATAATATTGTTTATGAAAAACTAATTTTATACTTAATACAGAAATTATATGAAAATTAATTTTTATCCCTTTTAGATATTGATTATTAAAAAATGTTTTCTATATTTTCAATAATAATATAATAATATTTTATTTTTTTAATTATTTTTTTAAAAAAAATGTTACCGAGGTAAAAAAATGAGTTACCAGGGTGAAAATAAATTACGGCAAAAAGGTAAAATTAAGGGAAAATACCTAAAAATGTATAAATATTTCTCCAAATGAATAAGTTTGAAATTTATCAACCAAAGAATACCAATATTTCCTAATTTTTCAATTTTTCATCCACTTCCCTTTGAAAGTAAAAAAAAATTAATATAATGTTATGAGTAATTACAAAAGTGAAACTACTCTCACTTTTAAAAGGAACCCTTGACCACCATATATATCCTCAAAAAAATCCATTCAACCCAACCATGAACCTCCGAAATCAATCCATTTACCTCTTTCCCATCTCATAGAGTTTATGGGCTCACCAAATATCCATTCTATGAAAGGTTGATGATTTTTCTTCAAGTGTAAGGTAAAACGTCCATATCACTCCCTTTTAATTTTTGTTTTATTAATTCATATTCTACCTCCAAAAATGTAAGTATATCTATTGTAACATAATTATACCAGTATAATTATTATACATAATTTTTATTATGTTATGTAATAATCATTTTCCATGTTCATCCCAAGTTTTAATATAATAAAAAATTGATTGTGTGGACGCAAAGACTACCACATCCATGGAAGACTTGTTCATTTTCATATTAACACCTTAAATGGATTTTTCTATGATTTTATTTTATTAATAAATATAATATTTATTACATAATTAATATTTGATAAAAATAAATCTTATAAATATTCCATCATCCTCTCCCATAAAAAATGAAAATCACACTCATACATACATATGGACAGCCACTTCTATAAATGCCGATTTTCTCATCACATCCATTCATGTATGGTTCTATAAATGGACTTAACATATAAATATATTTTTATGAAATTATTATATTTTTTAATGATTAATGGATAATTATATTAATAGTCCTATCATTTGGAATATACAAATGTCACTCAGGTTATATATGATCAATCGCCTCTATGTAAGACTTGTGTCATTTTCATCAATGAATTCATGTTTTATTAAAGAACATATTTATGGTTAATATTATTCTAATAAGTATATTATAACATTTTTCATTTCCTATAAGGATAACATAACAAATAATGATTATTATCAGGTAATGAAATAATATTGGTAAATTACCCGAAACAACATCATCACAGATTACATCTTCCAGAATGATAACTAAATATAATATTAAAAAAAATTAAAAAATATAGATAATAATAAAACATATACCAAAATTACTTAATTAATCTAATAATTAAGATGTTTATTTCAAAGAATTGAGTTTGGTATCACCAATACTAATCATGTGTTAAACTCAAAATTACTAAAATCGGTTGATGAAAATAAACATAGAATATATAAAAAATATATAATGTATTATTATAATTCAAGAGTGTAAGAGTTAATATATATGATTAAGGTTTTTAAATATTTAATTAATATTTTTTTGATTATGATACAAGAGGCCATATCCCTTCATTCGAAGCCAATAGTTATGGTAGGGGTTCTTCCCCTCAAATTACCATATATTAGAAATGTTTTATATTATAGACCTATTTATTTTAAATTGTATTTATAACGAATTATAGGCTTATATTATATGTAATTTATTTATTTAATATAATTACTGTTCTATTTCTTGTTTCATATTTTCTCATATTCTAATTGAAAATTTACCAAATTCATAAGGGCTTTCATTCAAATCTTGGATCTATTGGGTATAGAATATTTTTCCTCCAATTACATATTATTCATCATTCTAGTGTTCTATTTTCATAATTTGAAATAAAAATATTAATTATTTATTAATATATTTTTATTTTTATATAAATATTTTAAAATGTACTTTGTATTACTCTTATTATTATTTGGGTTTCAAAAAATATATTTTGAAATATTATTCATATAGGTATATTTAACCTTAGACTCCATATTTTTTATCTTAAAATTTATTTATTTTCAAGACTTCATTTTTTGATTTCACATTATCATATATTTTTTCAATAATTCATGTTTTCATTTTTGAAAATTATATTTAAAAATAACTTTTAAGAAAATGTTATATTAACTTTTACTTTCATTTAAAAAGTATTAATTTAATATTTTTTTAATTTTTTTAATAATTATTTTTGTCACACCCTTCATAAATTTTATTTAAGAAAATTTATATTCATGATTATATTTTTTCTAATTATATTTACATTTACATTTTAATAATATGTTTTAATAAAAAATGTATCATAAATTTAATTTTTATTTCTTCTTCATTCTCCAATTAAATGTTTAAGTAAGTTTTAAAAGTGTTTTCTTCCAATTCAAGATTAATTGGTGTTTCTTATATTTACTAGGGATTTTCACTGATGATATAATTCACTATATTTTTAGGGATGTCTTATAATCATGTTATTATATATATTGACTATGGAAAATATTGGCATCTTATATATTATTTATTCTATAATAGATGTTTTTTATCACTAAATCATGTATATTATGAATTTTACAATTATTAAAACTGACAATAATATTGAAATGATAGTAAGGAAAATATATTTCATGTGGTTTTGATGTTAATAAAATTGTTTTCATAGTGGTAATGATGGTATGAATAATGTATTGGCTAATCTCAAGATAGTAATAATAATTCCATGATTGTTGTTGTGGTCAAAAGAATATTATCTTTCCAATGGTCATAATGGTATGCATGATGTCTTGGTTGAGTCTTTTATGGAATGATTAATATGGTTGGAGTTATTCACTTTATCCGAATGAAATTAGTTATATTTATCCATGTTATTATTTATATTTTTATATCATCAATGGATTTATTTCAAGTTCATGTGGTTAATTATATTTAATTATTCAATTTATTTATTCATGCTATATTATATCAACCTTCATTATTTCATTATAGTTTCGAATATATAATCCCATTACTGAACATTTTATCTCATCTTTATTATGTTTTGTTTTTACATAGGTTAAGAAAAAGCGCAATAGATCTACCATATTTATAATGTAATAATGTGTTTAAAATTTTGTGTGACATATTGAAGACTAATTATTGGAAAATAAGTCCTAGTATAGTGGAAAAATGACAATTGGATGGGAATTAAATGGGTTTTATTATATATATTTTTGTCTAAAATATATTAAATTACAATCCCCAAATTTCATTGTGGTGTAACTGATGGAATATGTTTCGTTGATTTTGTAATAATAAATGATTATGTATGGGTTTCTTAAGTTGGTATTAATGATAATAAAATATGAATATGTTTATACGCACTAGATCAATGAGTTTTTATCTTAGAATCACCCAATCTATTTTACTAATGTGTTAGATAACAAAACATATGGTATAATTTAAAAGTCTTCTAAAATTTGTCACATATGTTTAAAAAGATCCATTATTCTTTTTTGTAAGCTCTAAAAATTATATATCAATATTCGAAATATTGTTATAATGAAAATTATTTTTAAGCAATATTTTCATATATTGTTCTCACACCATTGGTTACACCTCATCTTCATGATTTTTAATTATGATCAATTTCTAGAATTTAAAAAATTCTTATTTTTAATGATAAAGGTGAAAAGCAAAATTTTCTTCACCAAAACAATGAATCTTGAAAAATATCATTTCCCTGGATTTGAAACATTTTTTCCACGAAAAGTGGAACGAAAGATCAACTAATTATCTGTGGTCAACACTATATGAATGAAATAATAACTAGTTTCTCCCTCCCATGTTATGATCAATGCTCTACCTGGTTTATGTTAATATTCATATCATAAGACACGTTGTTTAGTTTTTCTATGAGGTTTTAAACTCCATCTCCCATTTCATTTTAAATAACTTCTGAACAATCACTATACAATCAATAACACAGTTTTTTGGATTAGATTCTCTGTGTTACCACTATTTTATATAATATAAGGCAATATAAAAAAATTTGTTTATAAATATTGGGTGAAAATTTTATTTATATGTTTAAATCAGTGCGATGCCCTTAACTTATGAAATTTATATGTATAATTGAGCATGTCATATTATAAAATTATTCCAAAATTAACTAATACTATCAATGATATAAAATATTGATCCATATATATATGAAATACATGGGTATAAAAACAATTGAATGTTAAACATACAAAATATTACAAAACCCAAAATTGATTGGTTTACTTTCTAGGGAAGATTTAGTTCCTACAACATAAACACACATAACTACTTTAACATTATTTAAAACCATAAGAATTTTCCTATGAAAGGATTTGATATTATTATTATAACACACTAATATATTATAATTTATTTTATTTAAATAATATTGCATTTGGTATCGTGTGGTATAAGAAACACCATGGTCAAATGAACTATGATATACTATAAAGATATTATTATATAAATATATCCATTATATCCTAACAATTGCATTCCAAAGTTTGAATGAGAAGAATAATATTATGAAATATATTTATAATATATTTCCTTAGTAAAATAATAATTCAATCATAATATTATAAATAATTTCTTATAATAGAAGATAAAATATTTTGATGGAAAAATATAGATTTTTTATAAAATAGTTTTTATATATGCAATGATTTTATCGTAATATATTAAAATTATTATTATTCATAATTGAATATAATTATATAATTATATTATATATCCAATATAATTAATTTAAAATCATTTAATTATGGTTGGTAAGAATGTAATGAGGATAAAGACATTTTAAGCTTCAAAATTGGTTTTTATTTGTTTTTGTGTGTGGATATTATAATTAATTACTACCATTTATTGTATTTTTTTGAGAAATTATATATCATTTTAAAAGTCATAATTTGATCATATAATTAAGGTTATTTTTTAATATTATTTCTAAAATGGTTTATTTTTAGGTGATTAATAAAAAAAGAATTTTTTCAAATACTGCAACTTTAATGACAATATTATGATGTAAGCATGAATTAATAAATTATGAATCCTTTAGGTATACCCAATATATTTAAATGGATTTTAAAAATTGAATATAATTTTTATTTTAATTTTGTAACCCATTTTTGACATTCATAAATATAAATTATATTTATTAAAATTTAAAACCATTTTGGGGTATTTACATTAAATGTTATGGTTTGGAGTTTCCAGTTATTTTTTTCATGATAAACAAACTAAAAAAATTACATTATTTATTAATTAACCAAAAAAAAGTGTGAAATTTTATTCTTATGTTTTTTCAATTATATATTGTTTTACACTTAAATATTTTATATTCTTAAAACAATTCATGCGATTTTTAAACTTATTTTGAAGTATTTTTTCCAATAATATATTATTTTATAAATAAATAGATAAATATTTGGGGAATAATCTTGTTTATTTTTTATTTATGTCTCCATGTATTATATAATATAATTATTTTATCATGATGAAAAGTTGAGTTATCATAATTAACATAAAAATTGGAATAAATGGAGCTTAAATTTATATAAGGCTTAAAAAATCTCCATAACATGTTCCAATATGTTTGGTTAAATATTTTTCAACACTATAAAAAATGATCTTAAATTTTTTTTACTTTGGTTTTATATGATCATAAATATAACATTAATATAAAACATTTAATAATATAGTGATTTTCAATTCCATTATTTATAAATGGGAACCACTTCTCCTCAGTTATCCACACCTATTAAGAAACATAACTAAACCCAAACCTTCCCAAATACCTTCCCAATGTCCATCCATAAGTAATATATTCATTAATTCTCATTAAATTACCATCCTATAAGGATTAAGGGGGGGCGGTCCAAATGTGATTTTCAAAAGAAGTGGTATAACTCATAACTGAATATTTTCATTCAATTTATGCTTTTAAATAAATAAAATAATATTAATGAATCATGATATGATATCATTGGTATATCTAGAAAAATAAAATTTCATTAATTTTGTATTAAAAACCTTATTCATCTTCTTTTAAATTCTATGTGGAATGAAAACATAAGTCGTGCATATGTTTGAACAACCATTTCCATAAAGTGATTTGTTTCAATTTTCAACACTACCTTTAATAGACAGTTTTAATGATGGATTTATTATTTATATATAACATTTATGAAACAATATCATTCTATAAAGATAATATATCATATATTTTTTTACCTATCCAGATATTTATAAATGAATATGTCAATCATTCATAGTGTGAATAATAAATGCCAAAAATCAATATGACTCGTTTTTCCAATCTATCTTAAAATAATGATTTGAAAATTGTATTTAATTTATAAATATAATAATTATTTCATTATTTATATTATGTTAATGGTGGAATAATGACCAATTTGACCATGTTCAACCTATCAAAGTTAGTTTTCGATTATGAACTAACCTTCTTCAAAACATATGATATAAAATTAACTGATTATGATTTTAAAAAACATGGTTTTAAATATAAAAAAATGTGATAATGATAATGATAAGAACAATAAAAAGGATCTTCATAAAGTAAAATAGAAATAAAAGTTTATTATTTTTGGGATTAGGTATATACAAAAAGATTCAGGACTTGAGGTAAGGGAATATTCATCCCATTTTCCTTTCATTGAGCCTTATTCCACACCCAATCCATGATTTATTTATTTGTATTATATAATACAATAAAAATGTCCTTAACCCTTTATTTATGTAAATTAAATTAAATTAAAAATATTTTACATTTTCTCACCTTTAATGATTTTTTATATCAAAGCACCAAATTTTATAAGGGATTTTTTTAAAATATTCTTTCAAATGATTTAAATCATTTTTTTCATTGTACATTTATTTTAAATGGTTCAAGAATAATTACATTTATAATTACAATAATAATAAATTCCATTTTAAAATTATTTTTACATTCATTACAATGGTTCAAAAAGGATATTTTAAATTTTTTTTCGCATGGGTCACTTTCTACTCATTTTAACATTATAAAAAGTAATGTTTTTTATGTATAAAACATGAGTAGTATATATTTCATCAATTAACGTTATTCATTTTGAATATTAATTTAAAATTTTTATTGCTTTTTATAAATATAATATCATTACCTCTTATCCTATGAATTTTTAATTTTTAGATTTTTTAACGGAAAGGGTAATTTATCCTAATTATTATATAAAACGGAAATGTGCCAATACATATGTGTTGAAAAGGATTTTTTATGGGTTTTTATAATTTAAATTCATGATTATGCATGTTTTAATTATTTTGTTCATGTTAATTAATTGTGATGATACTATATCTGGATATAGCTCTCTAATGAATTAGGTAATTCATTTTTTCTCTAGAGAATAAATGTTGGATTTAATATATGTTTTATCCCATTAATATGTGTTATTGTATGATTGATTATAATATTTATATGAATATGATGTCTCAAGGTACGTACCTGATAGTTATATTCTTGAAAATGAGTTTTCAATGATTATTTTGGATTTCATAATGTAAGTTAATAAGATTTTTTCTAAATGAATGTTTCTTTACCCTTTAAAGGGATAATACTATGTTTTTTCAAATATAATTATTTCATGAGCGAACATATTTTATGATAAAATCACATAATTATTATTTATTATGATATTTTTTATTGAATATTTGGGAAATTTAGTTTATTTAATTTATATGTAAATGATTATTTCTAAAAATGTTTATTTTGTAAATAGAAAATTTTTAATGGGTTTTCATGGATTTTTGAATGGACTAATGAGTTTAATTTATTTGCATTTCCATTACTATTATTTTAATTAATCATCCCAAATTTTCAAATATATCTCACTAGTATATATTAAAAGTATGGACTATATAGAGGTTTATCTTTTTTCCTCTGGGGATTCAACTTAAAAAAATATGTTTTGAAAAAACATGAATTTAAATTTACAGATCATTTTTTAGTTAAATTTGAAATCAAGTGGATATATCCACTATGTTTTTTAAGTGTGTGATAAGTAAGAGTTTTGAAATGTTATCTATAATTAGAAACCAAAAATTTAATGTGAATATATGAAAATATAACCTCTTTTTATAAAATAGTAATGATTGGATGAATAATGTATGATTAATTATAATTGCTATGAAAGAAAAGGATTAGATATAAATAGACTCTGGGATGATTCAAATATGGATAATATATGATTTTTAGATACTATAATGGGTTAATACATTTATTATTTCTCAAAATTTTAAATATATATATAAATATTTTGAGTTCTTATGTGATGGTAGTACTTTTTGAGACATTTATTGTGTTATAATAATCATTTCATGTATATGTCCCACTTAATATTAACATGTGTATTGATGAAAATTTAATTTTTGGATGAATTATTTCATATTTTTTTAATTTATGTTGAAAGGTGTTGATAACCTTTTGGGCTAATATGATCTTCAATGTTGAGGTAATTATCATTAATTTGGACAAAGGGTCATTATATTTTCAAAAACAATTATCATATATATAACCATGGGATTTAAAATTTATTTGGTTACTAAGTGATTAAAGATATTTTTTATGAATGTTAAATATATTAGAAAAATTATATAATTATAGTGAATGGAAATACTTTTTGCTGATATGGGAGTTTATTTCTGGAATATAGGTTAAATTATCATTTGTATGTATATATTATTTTATTATATATTTATAGTGATAAGTTTTTGTATAGAAACAATTATAATATCATAAATAATATATTATTATGGAATATATATATTTTTAGTGACTTTATATGTGATTATTGTTATTTGGGAATATGTGTAAAGTGATTTTTTTAGAATATATGATAAAATATTTCTAATCTTTGTGATGAAATATTTCTCTATAATTTTTTGACGTGTTTTAGGATTACTTTTTTATGGAATTATTTTAGTTGATTTTCTTTGTTATTACATAGATTTTTAAGATTGATTTGTGAATTTTTATTTGTATTAAATATTATCTAATCTTGTTAAAACTATTTTGGTTAAGGTTAATTTATAAATAAAATATAAATAACATGGTATGATTTTATAGATCATATGATACATTAATTGAAAATTTTAGTTATTCATACAAGGAAAAAATTCATCTAGAATATTAATGTCTTGAACTAAGATATGTGATCAAATTGGAAATTAACATACATGCAAAAAAAGAAAGAAATTGTTCTTATGAAATGGAAAAAATGAAGTGAATGTATATTTTTATGTGTTATATATAATGATAGTAAAAGAATACATCAACTATATGAAAATGTTCTTCAAATAAATGTTTTTCCTTCTATGTTCAGTCCTGATGAATTTATTATTTAATTATACCCAAATAATATATGGTCTTTTGGTTATTACATGTATCCTGATCATATCCTCCATGACTATCTATTATTCCTCAAATGTTATTTATCTTCTCCATATCCATATTTTAACATATGGATGATGATTTTCTTATCATGTAACCTGATTATGAGTTTTTCTAAGTGAACTTAATATTACCATTTTCATCTATTCAAAATTATTTTTTATAATTCATTTTCATGATGCGGGTTTTCAAAAATGGTATTTATAAATATTAAAAATTTATTTCCTTTCACGATCATATGATTTATCTTATACTATCTAGAATTTATTTTTCAAAATTATTTTTAAAAAGTTTTATAGTACGTGAGATAAAAGTGTGTGGTTAAAAATTATTTAGGTTTTAAAATATATCAAAAAAAATTCTTATTTTTGTAGTTAAAAAATATTTTGTACGATCGCATGTGGTAGAAAAAATACAATGTTTAAATGAACTGTGATGTACTATTTTAGAATAATTATTTAAATAAATTTTTTATAACCTAGTCATTGTTTTGAGGTGTATGAATTAGAATAACAGTTTTATGAAATATATATTCGAAGACGTTAGTTAATAAAATGAAAATTAAAACAAACTTTTATTATCAGTTGTTTAAAAATAATGGAAAAATCTTGTATAGGTAAAATATATTTTTTCATAAAATATTTTTGATGTGTGAAATATATATATATAGTAATTTATTAAATTATTTTTTATTGATAAATGAAACTAAATTACTATTATATTATATATCCAATAAAATTAATTAATATTCAATTAATTATAGTTATTAGATAGGAAATGAGGATATTGTCATTTTATTCATCAAAAATACAATTTCATCAAAAATTGGTTTTATGGTAGTAAGTGAATTGAAATTATAATTAATATATAAAAAATTTATAAATTTATTTATAAAAAATGGAAATAACTTTTTACATAAACTTTTTATAATATTATATGGTTAAATTTTTATAATTTTCTGAAATGGATGATTTTTTTGGTGATGTATAAAAATACTATTTTTTTACATACTGAAACATTTATAGAATTATTATTATATATAAATGAATTAATAAATCGTGGAACCATTTTCATGATCAAATAAATTTAAATGTGTTATATAATATCTTATAAATCATCATATTGAATTTGGGAACTCATTTATTACTTTTACATACACTATTTTTTAAAATTGTTTAATATGTTTGGGTCTTTGCATTAAAAAGAATGGTTGGATGGTTCCATTAAATTTTGTGTTAATAAAAATCTATAATATAGTTATTTTTTTTATTATTTAATTTTTTTTAATGAAAATAGTTTTATTACTTTATTTCAATGTTAAAATATTTTTACGCTAAAATTAAGTATTTTCCTCAAAATAGTTTTTCTATAATTTTTTGTAATTATATTAAATTTAATTTATAAAAATTATATATTTTTAATCTTTTAAAATGGATTAATAATTTATAAACAAAATTTAAATATCATTTTGAAATCACCGGTTAATTTTTTGCATATAATTATGTTTTCATGATAAAAAGATATGTTATTATGGTTAAGGTTAAATTGGGTTTAAAGGGTGTTTAATTAGGATATGAGGCTTAAAATATCTCCAAAACGTGTTAAAATGTTGTTTAGTTGAATTTTTATTAACATATCATAGATTATCTATTTTTTTTGTGTCTTGGTTTTATTTCATCAAAAATATTAACTTATATTTATTTAAAATATTGAATAATTACCATAATTCCACTACCCTCACAAATAAAAAGGCAACATTTTTACTCTCTAATTTATACATGTTGATCCACTCATATTAACATATATATATAAATTACAATTAAACCATACTAACCATTAATTAGTGGATTATTCCGCATAAAAATACCATCCTTCTGGAATTAATGTGTAATACAGAGGTGGTTTTAAAAAGAAGATATATTACTCTTAATTCAGAATTTTTGTTGTATTTCATCTTAAACCACATTAAAATATTCTTAAATCATGATGATAAAATAAAGAAACTATATCCAATATAATTAACTGTCATTATGAATATATTATATCCCTTATTCAACTCTTTTACTATCATATGGGTAATAAAAATGACATTGGAGAATATGTGTGTACTACCACCTCCACAAAGAGATGTGTTTTATTTTCCATCACTACATCTCATGGATGCTTGTAACGATGAAATTAATGTATATATATATTAAATTAATGAAATAATTATAATTCCAAAAAGATAATTTATACCCTATTTTATTACTTTACAATTTATTTAAAAATGAAAATGTTATTCGTGTGTACAAGTTGATTACAACATCCAGGAAATTATCTGGCTAGTTTTTTCATAAAACATAGATATATTCATATAAATGTACCTTAAATGTATAAAAAGTAATTTTTTAATTAGTAATATTTAGTAGATAATATAAAAATGAACGTTTTGACCATATTTTACCTACTGAGTATTTTTTGTGATAAATAAAAAAACATCTTGAAATCATCGACATGAGCTTAATAAGTTTTGTAGCTAAAAAAACATATCCATAAATAAAATTAAATGGAAAATTAATATTGAATGTAAATCAAAAATAATAATAATAAATTATATAATATAGAAAATTTTATTATTATGGGGATAAATTATGTATGAAATGAGTCGGGACTCTAGGTAAGGGATTTCATGTCTCAATTTCCATTCATTAAGATTCATATCATATCTAGTTAATGATTCATTTATGCGGTGTAAATAATAAAATATGGATATACTAATCAATAATTTATAAAAAATAAATTAGTTTACAAATATATTTCAAGTTCCCCCGTAAATGATCTTTTTATTCCAATCTTAACAAAGTGGTAAGAGAGTTTTCATTAAAACAAATTTTTAAATGTTTTTTACTAATTTACTTTATGTCCATGTTATTTTAAATGATTCAATATTGATTATATTTATACATGAAACACTGTTAATGGTAATTTTGAAATAATTATTATTTGCATTAAAATTTTTCAAAAAATAATGTTTTTAAAATTTTCCATAAGTATTACTTTTGACACATTTTAGAAAACCAAATAAGAAATTTTTTATTTCATACCACATATGAGGAATTTACCATGGTCCGGAATGTTCCACTATAAAAATATTCTTTTATTTGTTATATTGATTTTTAAAAATAAATTTTTTTTCCATCAACATCTTGGTTTTTGTTTTAAAATTAATATTTATTAATGGAGAATGTAATTTCTCCCAATTATCATGAAAATTCAGAATGTGATTTTATATATGTGGTGAAAAGGATATTTTATGTGGTTTTATGATTTAAATGAAAGATTATATAACTTATAGGGATGTTTTAGTTCATGGATATTGATCATGATTATGGGTGACCCCTGATACAACACTACATTGAATTTTATAATGACTTTTTATCTTAGGAATATATATTGGATTAACTATTTGGATTTTTACAATGGTATGAGTGATTTTAAGAGTGATTTTCTGTATGATATGAAGATGATGTCCAAGGTAAAAACATGATTTCTCTAATATGGAAATAGTGTTTTTTGAGATTTTTTTTTATTTCAGAAGTTACGATAATGAGCAAATGATAAAAGGAAGGATTAAAACTATTTTAAATTGTGAAAAGTAAGTTTTTCTTGAAATTTGTTTCATGACTGATTATATTTTAAAATAAAACGCCATTATTATTATTTTTCCATTAATATTTTATTACGTTTTATTATTAAAAATGTGTGAAAATAATTTTCATTCATAGGTCTTTAAATTATATTTTGATTTCAAATCATAGTATAAAAAAATGGGAAACATTTTTATTTGTTATCATAAATTTTAAAATATAAAAGTTTTATTCCATTGCTTATATCCTACACAAATCCTTATTTTTATCATCCCACGTTTTCGAAATAATATATTATAATATATGTATGAGTGGGAACTATAGAATGGATTATATTTACACTATGGTGGATCGACATAAAAGAAGAAATTATGAGTTGAATAAAATAGTTATTTAAATTCAATAATCATATTTTTTTTAAAATGGTCATTATGTGTACATGTCTTATTTTTATCATAATGATTTAATATATTAGTGTTTATCTTAATTATATAAAACTATGAACCTAAATGTTCTTGGGAATGTAAAAAAGTGAATCCCTTGGTATAAAATTCATAATAAGGTGTTAAATATTTTACAATACATTATACTTATAAATTCACATGATCACTTGGGGACAAACATCAAAGAATAAGTGAAAAAAGAAATTCAGTTAATGGGAAGAAAAAAAGGAAGCACTATGGGGAAGAAATAAATATGAGTACGTGGTTGAGAACTTTAGTATTCACCACATCATAACAATTGTATCATAAAAATAAGTATTCAAAATTCATTTGAAATATATATAAAATGTGGAATATTCAAAATAATGTAACATCAAAAATAGAAGTCAGGGATTACATTCAAGACAACATAACATTATAGATAAATCTAACTTCATCATATCAATTCAGAACATTGAAGAGAATGATAATTACATAATGTTAACATGTAATGATCTCAAGAGATAAAATTATATAAACAATGTATTATCGGGAGAAACTATTATGGAATGACATGTAACATTAGACTGTGATCAAAATGATATATGTTACATATAAAATTAACATACATCAGGCCACATCTTGAAATATAACAGTGTTAAAATAATGGTATTCATCCCAAAGTTATAATGTATATATTGATTGATAACCATGGATTTTAAAAAAATAATAAGGGAATTTTTTTAGAAAATAATGGGTAGTATAAAATTAAACATTTTCGTTCATGGAGATAATAACAAACAACATAATAAGATTTAATGAGAGGATTCCAAGGTAAATAATTTATTAAGGTTATTGGACGTGACAATGAATTAATTATAATGAAATAATAACATATATATATACTTATAAAAATAATTTTAAATATTAAAAAAACAAATGATTTTATTGTAGATTTTGAATATGAATGAGGTATAGAGAGAGAAATACAATAAATATTAATGAAAAATGGACAGAGCATCAGAGTCCCCATACCTTAGCTCCCATATTGTTTCATCACATTTATACCTCCTATACAATAAGCATATATTTATTAAAAAATTGATATAGAAAATATTAAATTCATTTATGTAATCGATGACCAATTATAATAATTATAATGTATTTAATAACATTTCATCTGAGAGAGAATATTTTGATGTCATGTTTATATTTTTTCCAAAATTTCATTTTTATTTCATGTATTTGATTGTTTTATTTTCATTAGTCAAATTATCTCAATAAGGCTAAACATAGATAAAATTATTTATCATTTTATTCCATATAGTTTTTTCTAAATAATCATAAATTCATTAACAATTAATGAATTAAAAAGGTCCTCATAAGTGGATAAATCAACCATTAACAAGAATTTTCTATAAAAGAGTATGACATGAATATATTATAAATATATTTTAATGAAACAATAGTGTCATTATATATATATATATATATATATATATATTCTACAAAAACCAACCATAAATGGGGTTAGACATTTAAATTAACAACATCTTCATCCAAATTTGAAATAAACCATTAATGAGATGTGACAAAAATAATGGGAATGAATATATATATGTAAATATATATATATATATAATATAATATATATATTATATTAATGTTATAGTATATGAATGAAATTAGTATCACATTTATATAATAATTGAATAATTTTAATAGTATTTTCTTAGAAATGAACATTTGAATTGATGAATGGAAAAAAAGAAAATTGAATGAAACAAAAGGAATGTGACCTCATCCTTGATGTTTAATCCATTAATAAGTGGATAGAAAATTAAATTATCAGTGGGATGTGAGTCCAAAATATTTCTAAGGATCGATGATGAATTAAAAAATAGGAATTTGGTACTTATTTGGAAATGGATTGTATTTGGGATATGATTAGACATTTGGGTAAGAGGGGTATTTATACATGAATGGTAGGGGTGATTTGGGTTAAATATTGAATCAAATATTATTATAATGATATGAATTGAAATAATTATCTTCACTTAGACTGTTAACAGTATTTAATTAAAATTTAATATTTTGTTGAATTTAAATCCTTTCAATATTGAATTTATAAGTGTACATAAAATAAATCTGGAAATAAAAAAATATAGTTTTCTAATATAATACATTATCATTTTAGACTTCAAACATTACTTTTTATTGAAATAAATTTAATTTATTATATTTTAAATACATTATCAATCATTTTTATTTTACTTTTAATTGTAAAAATCTTTTTATATTTATAAGGTCATTATAGAATAAATATTATTTCAAAAATGTTTTCTTTTCACATTAAAATTCATGGTATTCAAAAATTAAAAAAAATATCACCCAAGATAATTTTTATTTGTTTATTCCAAAAATGAAATTAATTTAACAATAATAATATTTTAACATATTTATTTTCAATATTTAATTACTAACACAAATATTGTGTATTTTTTCAAAATTACTGAAAATATACTTTTTTAATCTCTCATTATATGTTATTTGTTTCATAGGTCTTATGATTCAATAACTACTAATGGTGTAATTTTTTATCTCAAAATATCATCAATATTTGGGATTTTTTTGTGTTTATATATCTGTTTGGTAATATTTCTCATCAATATCAATGTTTTCTTAAAAAATCATTTTTTATTGAAATTTACAATGATTTTAGAAAGTCAAATTTCATATATTTTTTACAATATGGTTTAAATGGAATTTTTCTATAATTTTTTGAATAAGTTATTTTTTGACATTCCTTTCAAAAGTTTGAAATGTATTTTATTAAACTTATATGAAATGAATTTATAATTACACTGTAATTATTCCTCAATGGATTGAAGCATCCACTAAATGATTACTAGGTTCATTACAAAGGATTTTTTCCTTTATTATTGGACATCATTTTCAAAATAACTGATTTCAATTTGAATTGAGTATTTTCATCAATAATTTCCTAATCATCATTTTAATATATTTTGATTTATGACAACATACGTTGTTGAATATTATTTTGGGGAGATACTATAATTATACTATCCATCACATTTCTTCAAATTGGTTTTGATCATTTTCTCGGGGGAAATTTATTGACATTTCATATGATAGTATTTCCAATTTGGACAATTAATGATTATTAATTAATGTTGATTATGTTGTATTTTTTATTCTTACGAGAAATTCATTGGAGTTAGTAAGTGAAGGGAGGTACCATATATATCCCTTTGATGAATTCATAGGTCTCATGAGACAAAATAGATTGGATTTTTTCCAAGGATTTACCCATTTATTTTGATATCATGGCATAAGGCCTTGACTAATTTTTCAGATGTCTTGGATGAGCCTTCGATGGTATGTTTTAGATGTATATCATTATGAATTCCATAATTATAAAAATATTTATTGATTTAAATTTTTTATTTGATTAGTTAGAATATCAAAGAAATTATTTCCGTCTTATGTTATTATTTATATGAAATTATTTGATCATCATTAATTACTACTATATTACTCTTCATGTTCCAGACATTGATTAAAGGAAATGTATTTTGAATTATTTTTACATTCATAATTCATTATTACCTTTTTATTCATGATAGATTCCACTTTATTCATACCGCATACAAAGCCTTAGGGAATACATATTTCTTATGTTTTATTTTCACTATGATGAAAGGAAGTGTATTATGATTGATATATAGGAGTATACTAAAGAGAATAATGGTTTAATAAAAAATAATACTATGTAATAATTATATTTTAAACTATAATGTTCAATTAATATATGTATCTTGTTTACCAATACTACAAAATTATAATATCATGTGGAATGTGATTCCATGTATCTAGCGCCAATGTAATAATGTATCCAATATCTCTGGGCTACTGGGGTCGAGGTGTTTACATTTTTTATGATGTTGTGTTGTGTAAAATGGATCAATTCAGATCATTGGATCATGAAAGGATCAAATCCCCCCAAAAATGTATTGACTTGTTTGTTCATGTTCAATCTATGTAGAGACTAATGGTTATCCACTTTTTTTCTCTTTTTTGTGGACTCATAAAAACTATTCTATATGCTATATCTTTTTGATTTATTCTTATCTATAACATTCCCTCATTTAGAATAAATTTGTGTAGATTTGGAAAAAAAAATTCACCCATCCATTACCATTATGAACATAGTGTGAATCTAAAACATTCAACATATTCATTCTAATTTGTAGTAGTTTATCTTTCTATTTAAATGATATTATTTTTCACAAATTTTAATCATTATCAACATGTATGAATCACAACCATGAGTCTCTATGAATAAACACATTCTCTTTTTCATATATTGATTAATGGAAACCCCAAAGTCACTAGTATCGAATCAATGTATTTTTCGTGACCACTTTTCCTCACAAAAACCCAAAACCTTTTAGACAAATGATTTTTGACACCATCAGTAGTTAATATTCCAAAATTGAGCTTCCATTCCAAGAGGATTGTCTGTAACTCATTCGATCCTCAAAAAATATATTAAGATGATTTCAATTAACATTTAAATTGAAGCCTCCTTTGATAAAAACAAATCAAATTCCTTAAAACCATCTTTCTATAACAATATTTATACTAGATTTTATGTACTTCACAATAATATACACCATGATTTTGGATGTCTCAACATTAAAAAAAAACATGACGAGACTATAGGAGAAGTTACACAATAGTCCCCTATGATCTATATATTACACTAATGAATAATCAAAATAGGTCTACCCCAATTAAATTTTAACATCTTAAAAATAATCTATCAATAAAACCAAATATTATATGTTATATGGAGATATCTATGGAATTTTTCCACATTCTCCAAATAATTTATGATTTTTAACATGATGAATTGATAAATATGACTGAACAAATTATCAGAGAAGACTTTTTATATCATAGAGACTAAACAAGTACCACTATAATAATGACCAGTAGAATCCATTTGGGAATGCAGAAAACAATTCACTAGGGGGAACCAATTATCTTAAAACTATGTTTGAATTTCAACCTCAATATCAAAACATGCCTCAAGACTCAGACTAAATCATGGAAAATTTTATATCAACAAAAATATTTTTATACCACTATATTTCATGTGAAATTTGTACAAGAACTTGATAAACTACTAATTAGACCTACTGCATCCATTCCATAAAACCACTCCAAGATAATCATCACCATCATCAGTTAGAATGTACCCATTAAAAGCTAAATCATAGAAATCCATTCTTTAGTACCCCCAATGATTAGAAGGTATCCCTCAACATCAGTATCCTAAATTGGGAAATATTGGAATTCAAGAAACAATAAATTATATGTTATCATTTGGTTCTAGTACCCTATTTGAATATAAATGTCCATTCTTATAAATAATAATAAAAAAGAAAATAAAAGAAATAAATAAGTTATAATGCATAGGGTATCATGTGTTCCGTACATTGTATCTTACATCCATTGGAGAATGGTTATATATCATTAATTCAAGTAATCATTGAACTAATATATAAATGAAACAAATTTTTGAACCATACCCAAAATAATAAAATTTTATAAACTAATGCCTCTAGTATTTAATTTTCTAGAACTACTCATTCAGATCTTCTTCCATTCGGGCTATGAACATTAAACTCTTACCCTTAGTCTACATACACATGGGTGTGATATATTGGTTCAATTACATGTTGTGATATGTCCTGGTTAACCAATTATAAAAAAAATAGTCTCCTTATGATTATTTGTTAGTCTTTTATGAACATGTGGATATGTTCAACCTTTATATTAGGTCAAAATCAGTTATCTAGTTCAACCACATTTTTATATTTGTAGAAGTATCTATAATGACATTGGAAACCATTGTTTCTCTATAACATTAACTACATTAACATTAAACATATATTGATGAGTGGATATTTCTATCATGATCAATATATATGAATCTTATGAAAAATTTAATTTTACACTACATAGAATAAAGCCTTCTATATATCATAATAATAGAATTCACATAATCCATAACATCCACACTTCCATTCACAATCTCTATAAATTTGGAATGTATATTGAAGCTTAAAATTCTCGTTAAATCATTCCTTCTTATAACACATGCCCACATTTTGACTGCATGTTTCTATATTATTAACCATCCACATTCGAAAATAGATACTCCACTATGTTATAGTATTCTTCAAAATAATTTCCATTAAAAGACCATTCATATAATTTCTACTAAACTACACTAATCATTAATATTTTTTTGTGAAAGAAGTTTAGAATTCCATTGAACTACATCTGTTCAATAGTTCTAATTCTTCTAATGAACTCCATAAATGAATGTTATTCTAATTTCCCATGAATCTAGTGAACTACCCTTATCTGGTCTCCACTAATATATATTCGGAATAATATATTTTGAAAATTGAAAAAATTTACAAAACAGTTATCAACACAAAACCAAATAGGTTTCACCATGGATATAATAAAATATAAATAATATAAATAATAAATAATTTTTTTAATCATATCTTAATCAGGATGACTATGTTGAAACCAGTAAAATAATTCAAAATATGTTAATATGTAATGACATAATATCTTTAGAAACAAAAAAAAATAATATATGACCATATTATTGGGATCATTTAGTTGATTATAGAATCAATCCCTCGTTGACTCCATTACATTATAAATATAAAAAATTATTGAAATTTTATAAAATCAAATCTAACATGGATTTCATGGGATTAGATTTTACTTTGTAAACATAATTTTTGATTAATGGTTTGTTTAAATAACTAATTAATGGGAAAAATAAGAAAAATTAATGGATCATAATAAAATGATTTAATCCTTGATTTATGGAAAAATAAATAAGAAGAAGAGTAAATTCAATAATTAACTAATCAATACAATTAATGAGGATACCTTTATAATAAATTTAAATGAATATTATGATTTTAATGTCGAAAAAATCATAAAAATCTTTATTATTTTTATGTTTACCTTTTGTAAATTATCATGATAATAAATATCAATTTTATATATAGTTATATTACATGTCTTAATGAATTTTATAATGTGATATGGCGAGAGAGTTACCAAAGGATCAAGAGTGAATAATTCATTATTTTTTAAAACTCATATAGTGATTAGTGTTATCACCTAATATATCATCACACTATTAGTGTAATCACCATGGATTATCCCTTTGTAGTGAACTAATTAAAATCTCTATGTCCCTACATTTATTATAATTATCTAAATACTGTGTAAACATGAAGATTGAAAGGATCAATTTTTTCTCACTAACATAAGAACAATATTAGATGTATGATAAGAATAATTTAACACCCTAATTCACTCTACCCCTTCCCCAAGACATTATTGGGCATTTGATATGAACAACTGGTATCAAAACAGCAAGTGTCTTACATGACGAATAATTCTTAATAGGAATGATTCAGTGGGGAATGTGGACAATTCAAAAGTAGTTCATTTATTCGATAGTTTTAATTACTATATTTACAATTATATGATGATATTTTAAATATGATTTGTTAGAAATGATTTTCCTTCTAATTATGGTCATGGAATATGAATTTGCAACTTTTAAAAAATATAATTAGAAAATACAATAGAAAAAGTCTATATTATAATGAAGTGGAACAAAATTATACATTCGGAGATCTATCAAACTAAATCTATTAATTATTATGTGTTTCACATCAATAAAGTCAATTTGGGATAAAATGGAAAATATTTACGTAGAACGAATAATGTTAATAGAAGAATAAAAAAAGAGTTTCATCAAAAAATTATTAATTTTAAGATTATACAAATTGAAAATATTGATATTTTATTCACCTACCTCAATAATGTCATGACATTCATTCCAAAAATTGTTAATGAAATGAAAGTTGTAGAACTTTTGAAGAATGTTTACAGAATATTACTACCATTGTGTAATTCCATGGATTTGGACCTATTAGAAGAAGATATCAACGAATCATCCCTTGATGATATTCATATAATGTTGGGGTGTAACAAAATTCTTGAGAAAATATAAATCCCATCATGCTAATAATAAAAGAAAATTTCATTTATATACATAGAGAATATATAGATATAAGATGTTAGAAGAATAATTGAAGAATACAGTGATGAATCAATATCATCAGTAGTAAAAAAATGATTAAGGGAAACATTGGTATGAAATAAAGATAGCAGAAGAATATATTAATTTCATAATGGTTGGGAATATCGAAGAACGATATCATTATAAGGCTTGTTGTGGAGCTGAGGATAGTGTTATACGAACATAGTAGAGAAATTTCCGCAAAGAAAAAACATCAAATAAGGGAATAAAAATATAAATAAGTTCTAGTTTTAGATAATTTTGATTAAAGAATAATTATATGATTAATTATTATTTAATTTAAAAGTGGATGATTTTATTTTGGATATATAAATTTTTATGGTGGAAGAAATAAAAAAAAACAAAAATTATGTTAAAATTCCAACCTGAAGGAGTCCTTCACATAAATGTTAAATTTAAAATAGTAAATTAAGATTTAGATGTTCAACATAACAAAAATAAATAAATTTATGGCTTTCTAATGGAATAATTATATTAAATTAATAAACTCAAATAATAAGTTACTCTTTTAGGAAAAAATATGGAATAGTTAAAGGTTACTCAAGAGTAATATTGGGAACTGATTGATTTAAAGGTAATAATAAAAAAGAAAAATAAAATAATTGATAATCCAAATTATTTCATAGAAGAAATATTGAGAATTTTTGAAACAATTGAAGGTGTTCAGTATTTCAGAAAAAGATCAATGTTTATGAAAAAAATGATTAGGAAAAATATTGGTCAGGTAGAGATGAAAAATGTGGTATATAAGGGGGTGAATAGAGTGTCTTGAAAATTGAAAATATTAAAAAAAATAGTTTTTAATATCATATATTAATGAAAAATACAAAATTGGTAACTGATGTAATAATATTAAATGAATAATATAATATAAATATGCAGTTGATATATAAAAATAATGAACGTTGGATTTTATAGTTTTCTAAATCAAATAATCCAACATCTACTATTTATTCCTCAATAACACTGTTGTTAACACAAAAAAATAAATTGAGTAATGAATTAGAAGAAAAAATAGCCAAATGAGATGGTGTTGGACAATGCTGAGCCAAAACCAGTATAAGGAATTAGGGTTTTTAATGTACTATGTTTCATGAATATAATTCAGAGCACCATCAGACTCTAAATTCAATGTAAGTAACACATAATCCATTATATGTACCTTCAACGAACCAAATGCCTGTAAACACTCCAATACACTTAATTTTAGCAATATCCAACATTTTAACATTCACCTGGATCCCTCAACTTATTAAATTACATCCTTCCTGAACTATAAACCCCACTGATTCCCACATATGAATAAATTTCAAGTGTAACCTCATATGAGTCCTACAATGTATAAAATAATGTTTGAGATGAGTTTTGAGATGCTACCATCCATGGAGAACATATTTTTTTTAGGAATATACTTTATACATCTATGGGATTTATGAGAAGAATTTTTTTTATTAAACCCACAACATGGAGATCCATACAAAATACTTATTCTAGATACCCTAGTCTTAGTTTACTCCATCCATTGGGATCGATCTAAATTTCATAAAATCCTTATAAGTTACATCGATCTAATGTGTCCATTAACCAAACATAATTTTGAGAATTTTATGCACTAATAAACCCCACATCTAGTTAAACAGAGATTATACATGAAATCTCCACATGCACAACGTGTATTGTAGGCCCTTATGATCGTTCCCATTCCACTTAGAAAGTGGTGTCATTCACCTTGAATTCAGATCATAAGAATATAATATATAATGGTAAGAATCTTATATGATAGATATAATTTCTAGTTTCCTTACCTTTTCCCACTAATAATATCTACACATTGGAAATATAACCCCCAACCATAATAATCTTCAAGGGAAACCATTCCTCGTTTCCCTCGATAAGTGAAAATTAGATCCCTAGATCCTTCTATTCTCCCACCCTAATAGTGAATGGGTAGCTTAATGCCTAATCCCCTACACACCATATCCATGATGAAAAACATTAAACTATATAGTATAATATCCTAGTCACAGGATGATAAACTACCTGGAAACATACTCATTCCAAATTTAAAATTGGTTCATACTCTATGTGAGAAACATGGGTTTCTGTAAGAATTGAGCTCAGGATACCTAGAACGATTTGTGTGGGTTTACTCATGAGATGAGAATTATATAACCCCATAATTATAGGACACCAATTTTAATAATTCCCACAAACACCTTTTGTGAATTGAATGTAACATCCATGAGGTACCAAACATAATACACACAGTATAATCTTTATCTATTTCCTTCCATGATGGAATCATCATTTTCCCAAAATCATTAAATATATGGAATTTTCATATTACAAAAAAAATAAACTATATAGAATAATACATGGTTTTTGATCCCTGCCTCATTTTAGGGTACATAGAAAACCTCTACTAGGTTTAATCCTAAATCCCCAACAACAATACCCCCTAATAAATTTTATACCTTGGGTGACGATCCCCCCTTATGACCACACCATCTCTAAAATAAAAACCCCAAGAAGGTTTACTACCCGTCAAGATATAAAATCCTTTATGTCTAATAATATTCACGGACTATTCCAAACCTCTAAAAAGTGTCCACTAAGTATCCAAATGGCATTTATTTGAAATGCATAACCACTAGATATTATACTGGGATTGACCATACGTGAACATCATACATAGGTAATAATCCTTAAAATCAGGACTCAAACCTATAGCCTACTCTGACACAAATAATGTTTTTGGATTCATCCCCACTACCAATTATAATGTGACTTTTCCGTTAAATTAAATGTTTATGCGGGAGTATCAAAAATGGACACTAAATATTTTTTTACCCATACATAATGTTTGTTTGTTAGATATTTCATATTGGTATTTAAATATGATAAATTCCCTCAATTGTCATTAAACTAGTGATTGATACATATTTGATGATATTATCTACGGTCAGCCACACTGAAATCTAAATATAAGAAACAACCTCACTCGGATTTAAACAGTAAACCCTCCATGAGGCATCATAAACCCATCCTTAGGTGATGAGACTTTGGTGTCATAATTGAATAGGCTAGGAAGCATATGTGACAATAATATGATCTCTTTTCCCATAACTTAGTTGAAGAGACTAATATTTTTCATTATGTGAGGAGCATGATTCAATTTTTTTGATGATAATGGAAACATATGTGAGGAGAATAATATCTCTTTTTCCTCTACTTATGTGAAGAACCTATGATTAATATCTTGAGTGCTGAGCAAAATATTATATAAGAAATTCGCCTATGAATCCAAATGTGATTAACATAAGTTTTCTATTTTGATAAACTATAGATTTCTTTGGGTAACAAACACGGTCTTCCCCATGTGATGAGCTCAATATTCTTATGGAAAAAATAATGGCACTTCTTAAAAATCAAATAAAATATACCATATGGAAATCATGGTATTACACAAGTTTGGTACTTTAGAAGCCTTATTTCATGATCATATTATTCACTCACAACCTTAAATGAAAAATATTTTACTAAATTACATACATTCATAATATCATCATTAACTCCAATCATAGGCAGTCACCCTACCATGTAAGAAAGTGAAATAATTAATCATTTTCCACTATAATATTGAATCTTGAAAGGGATTCACAAACATGTTTTAGATCTATAAGGAATACCCACTCTAGGAAATAAAATCCAATGAGGAATCCCTAGAAAGAAAAGATAATATCCCATAAAATCATTTTAATCAAAATTATCCACCATAATTGTGAAGTCCTATAGAATTTATAATATATTATTGTGAGGACACTATATCACAACCAATCAAATTCAATAATATAATAACAAATGTGCTCCCAAAAAGAAGTTTTAGAAAATATAATTTAGATTTTGGAATTAATATCTTCACTTATAATAGTGAATTGATTATGAGTGTTAAGTGTCACTAGTACAAGACATCATCAACATAAATCACTTCTTCTCCACCCAGGCGAGGATGAGTAACATTGGGCACATTGGGATTTATATTCCGTAGAAATGTGCTATATTTTGGAAATATTTTTTTTCAATAGTATATTTTCTACCTTTAATGTGGATTATGTTTCCCCATACTCCAAAAAGTGTGATGGTATAAGGTCCAACCATGTAGAAAATCCCACATAATTATTCTTCCATAATAATAACGACATCTCCATTGACTCTTGGGATCCATTAGCCCATATATCTAGTGGATGTCATCTAGAAAAAGGTTATCAAAAATCTCATTCACCAATATGATTTTGAATGTTTTATCTACACTTTAATGACGGATCATGGTCACTTGGAGGCTAAAATGATATTTTAACCTTATCTTCTGTCATAAAAACTTACGGGGAAATGCCCCATATTTTTCATTACAACAATTTCTGGAGACTTACTCTAGAATGGTTTAGCAACTCTCTCCCCTACACGAATGATTAAAAAAATTGTCTAAATACACCAATTTTGGTTTCCAATTGGGATTTTTTTATGTTTTATCTCACCATTTTACATCATTGGTAGAGAAAGGTACCATATCTGCAGATTCATAGGTTTAGTTTATCCCTACACAACCTATCCTCGTCTTAATTGCATATTTACCATGTGTGGGATAATGTTACCAACCATTTAGAATACATTACACATAAAAAATATAATATGGAATTATCAACAACAGATTCATTTGTAATCATCCACACCATAGTAATGGGGTAAATTTATTTAGTTTATGATAGGGACCTCAATCCCCCATCGAGTGGGATGGGTTGACTCTCTTGGCCATTGGTGATACTAGAGTCTATCATAGAGTTCCCCTCTATGATAATGAACCCCTCATATAATTCATTCCCATTATTATGTCACCCAAGATAGAGTTCCATCCAATGCTAAAGAACATCAATACCATAATGGTTATTTATAGGGTAAAGGGGCTACAAAGAGTTACGATGGACAAACACATGCTGCCAACCGTAACCATCATGGAAGAATACATTATGACAAATAGGGAATTGAACATGGTTAGATATCATGACATATCTAGAGTTAGGACTATAGTGAAAGACACTGGGTTACCCTTGACTTCTCTGAATCTGAGCATATCGATGATTCCAATTACTCATTACAACCTTCATCGCAAGAGTTATGGGTAAGTGCCTGTCGGTTGAGGAGGACCATCCACATGGATGAGGTTCAAAAGATTCCCAAACACCTATCCACGTGACTACATATAAAGGATGACGTGCCTTCATTTCAATGAATCTCTATGTATTCATACCAATAATCAATGATCTCTCAACTCTCCATTTATAGTCTAGAAGCATGGGAGACATAATGGTTTAGTTTTCCCCCCTTTGATGAGGAATAAAATCCCATATAGAAGTAAGAAATTGAAATGCTTTCCCTATAGTTATATGTTAGGGATTCCCCATAATACAAGGGTATAGTCATGAAGATCACTCTACCTTTTGAGTAAATTCCCTTATTTAAGGTATGGTTAGATTGTGTGATTCCTCATCTACCTAAAATACAACATTATAATAGATCAAACTAACTACCTTAACAAATTCATAGTTGTATTGATTGAGTTATTAAAGGTGTCTTGTAGCATGACTTACCTTCTAATTAGTATCAACATGATCATTGTTTGTGAAAGAACATTTCCACTTACATGATAATTAATATGTTTTTTCCACCTACAACTACAAATTTCAACATGTTGGAAATTATTTTTTAGGATCACATTGCCTTTCACTACCAGAACACCTTGTTGACATTTTACCATCTTTAGGGAAATTAGATGACCTATTACAAAAACCATGATATCCTTGAGTCTCTACAATAGTAGTTAAAAAAATTATGTCATATCAGTGCTTCTATTGGTTCAATGTTCTGATTATTATTGGTACAAATCATGTTCCCGATGATCAATATTGGAAACCACATATTTCTCTTTTTAATCATGGAAGACGTGTCACGTCATGTTCATACGTGGGGATAGTTTTGGTATATTTATCTTCAATCCATACCCTTATTAGGGAAAAAGTAATTGATTCAATCAAATATTCCAATAAATGATTGATATTTTTATATACCAACAACTTCCACACTGACAGTCATCATTAAAAATTCCATAGATAACATAGAATGTGATATTGTGAAGTGCACCACGATGAAGAGGTCCCACAGTGAGGATAGTCACATTTTCATGTATAATAACTGATAAATTCCAATTCTGATAAGCATTGACAAGCTTTGGTACATGGGATTCCCATGGAGGCACTTCTTTATGTTCATCAACACCATGAAAAAGTTAATGAAATAACTGAGTCTTTCACCATACCATAGACTGAATATGAAAATTAAGTGATTTCAAGTATCTTCTCATTAATTCATGAGATCATAAAATATAATATAATCCGTCTCAATGTTCTCAGTAACATTTCGACAAACAAGGTAAATATCTGATATGATCATGTTTCCCTACCAATAATTCCCTAAAAGTTGAAATTTATTGTTCAATATACCAAAATAGAAATAAGTGTTTCCATTCATCCATATAGGGTGGAATATAGTGATTCAACTCTTACAAGACAATGTGTGAGGTTTCCTTTGATTCCTCCTCCAGTGTATACCCATGTCTTTATTCCACTAGATCATAAAAGCTATTCCTCAAGAGTCAAATGTCCATGTAGTGGGCAGACATAAGTAAAAACCACCAAATATGATGTCATAAATTCACTTAGTACTCAACCTAATCCCATTAAGATGAAACATGCCACAAATCTTCCTGAGTGGGACCCCTATCTAACATGGGTGGATGATACTGTTCTACCCCTAGATTTCAGAAACCTGAGACATTCAAACTTCAATAGAATATGTGACTCTGAAAACACATTTCCCATAATTCTCCATGGTGTATATCAATGACTGTAACTCAAAAAAATAGATTCTACTAGAATATGATTCATAATCTAGAATTTGAAGGGGCCATCCTTCATCATGTACATTAAGCTAGAACCAGGATCGAACACCATATATAAGGATCTATTTCGAAAATTAATTTATTATTTTAGCTTCAATATGTGAAGGAAAATATTTACTCACCTTTTAATGTGAAAATAGAAGGACAATGAATTGGTCACTAAATTCCATCCTCAATTGAAATGATTTACATAATACATTGATGTGTAACTACCTCATGTATTGTTTTTGGGAATATACATATAAAATAATCAATATAAAAAGGATTGAATCCTCATATACCTAAATTATTTCGAAAAATTATAGGAGCTCATGGAGAGAGATCAGTACCATGATGAGTCTAACATGGAGACCAAACAATTTTGTCACCCATTTCCTGCTATAGTTATAGCACAATAGCTAGGGAAATAGAAAACACTTGATATAACACAAAGTTTAGCCCGTCAACCAATATTTCTCTTGGTTCCCTTAAAAAATAGTATTTGTTAGGAACTGCTTTGGTACAAGAATGTTTTTAGGTGCCTCAACAAATCATAGTTCCTAGGATTCCATTTACCAAATATAATAATAGGTTGTACTAAATTATGTATATAAAATTCCAAGTATTTTTACATCATTCTATAGAGAAGAACATGATCTTTTTTATGAAAATAAAAATGTCCCAATAGGTTAGGTTAATAGACTATTACATCTACCATCCACGCCACATGATCCTTGGATATTCCATAAAAGAGTTTTTCATCTTCCATGACAAGAATAATGACTTGGTAGACCATGAAATAGTTGATTTGGGTCATAATATAGCATGAAATACAGTTTTTTCTTCCACCCTTGATGATGATGCATATCCAGGGGAATGGAATAAGTTCTCCAATTAGGGTGTATATAAGTTTGATTACTGCAAAAATATAAATGTTAGTTTTATGTGACTGTAGTATTATCATGACTCTATTTAATTATCCATCATCACATAAAAACACATTTTTTTCTTAAATACTTCACCATCAAAATCGTTACCATCCATTTATTTAAAGAGATTACACCAATAACATAAATACAATCTTGATGGAACATTAATTGTAAAATGAGTCTTCATGATCAAGGATTTCCATCCGATAACATTAATATTAAGTCCTCGAATCCATATGATAATGGATAAATATATTGATGAAGAGGAGGTGCGTTATTCATTCAATTCCATTAGGTTGGGGAAGTACTTCATAGGTATTAGTAAATAATTATTTAATATGGGTCCTTGTAGTACTTATTGGGGATCCTATAATTTAAAAATAAGACTCCATTATTATATGAAAAATTTCCAAGAAGTAATCCTGGGAAGAATATTTTATGAAACTAATCCAAGATGGTCAAATATACACATGATATAATAATAAAAATCACGATATGTTGGGCCCTTATGTTCTCCTCTTTATTCAATTAGATTATTTAATTATATAACTCATACAAAACCAACCCATGACTAACTACTATCACCCAATAGTTATATTCTACCTTCTAGATTGTACAATCAAAATGGAAGTCGCAATCAAGAACACATTTCCTCATTTAGATGAGCTCTCCATACATCATTTTAAGGAGGGACCCCTACGGAGAAAAAATAGGCCCCCTAATTTGAAATATTATGTATTGATGAGTATTTACTCATCACCTAAATGACTTTTAGTCTTAGAAACCCATTTGCTAAAAAAATGTGTAAATATCTCATTGGGGACCTGAAGATCCATTATTGGTTTGAAAATAATGAAGCCATGACAGATTCTTACCATGTAGAAGATAATGTGAAAGATGGGTACCATGATGTCTTATAATTCTCCAGATTGATTCAAGGTACCATCATTCAGGGGAACAAATGCACACTCTATATCCCATTCTAGTTTAATTTCATATTGATCTATAGGTTCTTGGATTACATTATATCACAGATAAATCTTATTGGGATTTATGAAAACAATATAATGGGATTATTAATTAATATTGGGCCCCATGTTATATGGAAATGCATATTCATGAAATGATCATAACAAATTCATGTAGAAATATTTTGTTCAAGACCCATTTTTTGATTTATTTATGAAAACAAATTTCATGATTTCTTCACAAGATACTTCATATATTTTCTTATTGGGAAGGTATTAGCATCAAAAGTATGTAGTAGTCACCACATCATATCATCATTATGTCATGTACACACTCAGTGGTCGAATGGGGATGCTCTTTGGTGATGGGTCTCTCAATGAATCCCTTGAAGCTCACTACTCGATGTGAGGTTTTATAAGATGGAAGGAAAGTACCCAAATGTCATTCAATCCCAGAATTTTGGTGTTTATAATGAATGAAATCCACAAAACTATATCCTTGTTAGGATATTAAGGATTCTTTAATTCATCTAATAAACTTTTTTGATGTTCCAAATTCAAAACATATGAACCATTTAATCAGTCTGATGAAAATGATTAATTCATATTCACAACAAAATAATAAAAAGGATAGGATCATCTAAATACTAAAGGACCCACAATCACTACTTATATGATGATAAGTACCCTATACACCAATGAGTACCATCATCATGTCTTACAGAGTGAGGGTTTAAACTATTATATGTTGACTAAGAGTCTTTGTTTCAACATAAAGGTTCGGCCCCAAAGAAAATAGCCATCCAAAAATGGTTCCTTATATTTTGTTTCCATGGTCACAAAAGGGAAATAATTTAAATATTTTACTACTGAGGTTTTTGAAAGAATATGTGGATTGTAGTGCTACCACACGATTTCTTATGCTCAAAATTTCATCTCTTCACTCCAATCATTTTTATTTGGGTGATGAAGAAGACTTGGATGAAGCACCATATTTCACGGAGAATGGAGACTCTAAAACCATTAATGAAAATATATAGGAAGAACTCACTACTAATGATGATTTGGAAATATCACTAACCATCATTATTAGGTCTCATTAAAAAAATATGTTTCATTCATAAAACAACAATGTGACATAATTTCATGGATCTATAAAGAGGTACTAGGGATTGACCCATATGTTTTTATCTACTATATTGGCCTTCCTACCGGTCATCAAAGATTAAAATAGGTACATAAAAATTTGTACTTCACCAATTGTTCCATGGGCAAAGCTGAATTTGAAAAATCGGTCAAAGTAAACTCTATAAGGGATGTTCAGTACCCCAAATGGGTGGAAAACATCATCCATATTCAGAAGGAGAAAGGTCATATTGGGGGGGTCTATATTGACATTAGAGTCCAAAAAAACCATTAAATAAAGGAATAAATACTAGTACTAGTTACTAAGTTATTGATTGAGAGAATCATTGTTTTTCAGGTTTTATCCTTCACGGATGAGTATTTCTTATATAATCAAATCTATATGGATACCATGGATGAATATTGATCTTACTTTTGGGAAATATACGGATATTACATATACCAATTAATTCCAAATTTCCCGAATATCAATAGACAAACATATAATTAATCCATTTATCTATCTTTTATACACTACTTAGGACATTGGTGGAGTGATATGTGTATGATTTAGTAGTCAAATTCACTAACATCAGGTGATTTTGTGAAATATATAATTTTTTCAAATAAATTTAAATATTTTCAAAGGTTGAGATACATACAACACCAGTTTATCTTTTATTACATGAAACACCAATTTTATCTTGGGTTACATACTACACAGAGTTTAGAATGTGTTTCATGCAACACTGAGTTTAAATGAAACGTGTCATATAATTAAATTATTATTATTTCATATGATAATATTCACCTAGCTGTTGGATTGGTGGTTGTAAATTATATTAACTAAATTATGAATTTTTTTTATTTAACCTTGTATATTAAATAAATTACTTAGTGACCAATTAATAATAAATTAATATATAAACTACTTGAAAATACAAGAAATATTTTTCTAAGAAATTATTTTAATCCACACAAACAGATAATATATTAATAAACTTAACAAATGAAATTCTTTGAATGATTTTAATCAAAATTTATATTATATATTTAATAAAATTCTATAATTAATATTTTTTATTTTCTAGACATGTTATAATAATAAACCGATTTTTTTGCAAAAAACCTTATTTTTCAAAAAAATGTTTTGTTGCCTTTTACATAAATCTTAATTTTTTTCATGAAATTATTGAAAATTTATTATAAAAAATAAACTTCATATTGGAAATAATCATCTTAAAATTATCTAGTAGAGAATTGTATTAAATATATATGGAAAATAATTTTTTTGATGATTACTTAAAAATCATGATTTTTATTTATATTTTTCATTTCATTTAATGAATTTTAAAACATAAAAAAACTAAGATGGTTTTAAAAGTAAAAATATATCAATTATATATCTATTAATACAATTTAGTTCATTTGAATAAATTTTATTGTTAATTTTTATATAAAAATTACTTAAACATGTATTTTTGGAAAACAACCTTTTTCGTCACATCTAGAGGATTGAATTTAAATAAAAAAAGGTCACTTATGTATATTGAATATATAAAAATGGATTAAGTATCTATAATAGAAAAATTAATATTATCTAATAATTTCAACATAATTTTTGACCATAATAAATAGTTAAACAGTAAAAATTAATTACTATAGTTACGGTAAAAATGGTATTATCAAAGGGTTAAACTAATATGATATGGGTTAAAATGAAAACAACGTGTCAAAAATCCAATTTATGGCAATATTTTTACCTTATATCGTATAAGGATCTAAAATGGGACTTTTGGAATCCTTTTGTATGTGGAAAACATGGGTACACCTTTTTCATCAGTCGCCTCAATTATGAAAGGTCATCCCCTCACCTATCTTCTTATACCATTCAAATCCCATTGGTTCTGCCAATAACTACAAGTATTTACACCATAATTACGTCCTCTAATCCTCTAATCCTTATATTGGACATAAATACAACCTAATAATGCATTTGGTGTAAATCAAATGATATTTTTCGAAGAAAATGTAACGTCCCGAACCGAGCATTTTATCATATATTTTTTTCCAACTCCTTCAAATATTATAAAACCACTATTGTATAACACAATGTATATATATAATATATGTATATGTTATTTATTATTTAATTTACTTCAAATATCACCTCATTACACAAATGGGAAACAAACTCATTGATCGTCTGTAAGATAGACTAACGCCTTACGAAACAACGTAATTCATTTTCCATAACTGATTAAATGATTGGATATAATAAAGTACATAATGATTATATAGGATATTTATGATATTATTATAAAAATTTCATTATAATATCATATATATGTTATAACTTTTCATTCCATATAAAATAAAATAACATAGTTGTTGTGTACAGTGAACTACAGCCTCGCGTAGTGATGAGATTCATTTTTAATAACGATTTCAGGGAAGGTAATTAGGGTAAACATAATGAATATATTTGATATATATATGACATAAAATTATTCCATAATGTTAATATTTTATTTATATATATTTCATTTTATCTATCAAAAAATGGAATCAACCTTCATGCATACACATTGCCTACCATCTCAATCAATAGTGAATTTAATTTTATATATCTAACTTTTATGGATTTATATATAAAAATAAATACTAAATATATATGATATTTATATAATGGATTAACTTTTTAAGATTATTGAACCATGATAATGGAATGAGGGTTGAATATACCAAATCAAAACATATATGAAATACTAAGCCTATATTACCCAGAACATGATTTTAACATGGAATTGTTAATAAAAGAGTAATAAAAGGTCATATGTAATTAATATATGTTATGATATATATATATAATATGGTTCTATAGATGTATAATAAAGTTATATTTATTATACAGGATGTTAAAATGTGTAAGAAGAATGTTGAGACTTACTTTAAGGGATTTCCATATCAATTTTATTTTCTGTGAGACAAATGGAATATTCACCATTGGTTTTTTTATATTATATATATATATATGAACCATTAATTTATTTATGATGATTATAATAAAAATTTTAGTTATTTTCATATTCATTTTATGACATCTATATCATTGTCATTATTATTCAAAAGTTACCAAAGGGGTTTGATATTATTTCATTAATCTACCTTCATTGGGACGTAAGTTATAAGGTACTCCTATATTCTTATATGATGTGTATATAATACAAATATCCTTATTTTAATGATATTTAATGTTTCATTTTTTAATTTATTCATTAACAGGTCATAATATTCCAAAAAAATAAAAGTAGTAACGGTTTGATTCTATAATCAAATTTTTATCAAGAATACTTATATATATGCATCCAAAGATGATATATCATAATATATATATTGTAATAATTTGGAATTTTATTTTAATTTGGTTATTTAATTAGAATATATTTCTTCCTTCATTTACCCATCATTTTAAGAAACTATGCCTCTTTGGCTTTAATTGAAATTGTGAAAAGATTATTTTTTTAACATGTTCAAAATTTCTTGTCTTCTTACCAGATAAATGTTTTAATGATTTCATTGATTGTTAAAATGGTTATATTCAATGAAAAATATTTTAAAATATATTTTGTTATTTAAAAAGTTGTTTTTTGTAATTTGGAAATCATATTTTCCAAAATAAACCTTTTAAATGATTTTAATGCTTCCTTTATAAGTATAATTGTTAATTCTCAAATAAAAGGATTTTAAAAATTCTTAATGTTTAAAAAGGGTTTTCAAATGTGGAAAGGCTATTTTAATCAAGAAAATTTTCAAGTGACATTTTAAAATTATTTTATATATAATGTCATCCTTTTATGTTAATTTTGAGTTTGTAGAGATATGATCTAAGAATAAAATTCTTATTATTTTTTTGAATGGTGTATTTTTATGTTGAAAATATTTTTAGGAAATCTGTTTTTCTTCCATAGTCCACACCATGATAAAATTTTATTGAAAACCAATTCATTTTTCCTGGATTATTTATTGATGAGATGATGAAATTATTATAAAAACTATATTTCATTTACACAAGATATTCTATGACAAAATGTTTATGAAACCTATATTTTTTCAGGATTTAGGATATGATGAATGTTTTATGGTCTTATAGAACACATTTGTGTGATTTTTATTAAGTACTAGTGGATACATTATATCAAAAGACAATGGTTACTTTATAACCAAGGAAGGTGGTCATGATATTTAAAATGATTAGTGGGACCTATATATCTCTCTAATCCATTTTTTAGAGATTGATATCTCCTGAGATAATCATGAATGAAATGGGAAGTGATCCCAGTTTGGTAAAAGACTCCCTCCACTATGATAGCTTGGTGAATGAATCTTGACTTCTAGGATGGTTTAGTGTGGCAACCCATTCCACTATTCACTACCAATCAATTCTAATCCACTATGTTTGTTTTTGCATTAGTGACATTATATAACATAACTAATTCATTTATCGACATTTATAAAAAAACGTTTATAAAATTGGTGTTTCTAAATTAGTAATGTTTATAAGAATCTCTAAAAACAGTCTACCAATGTTTTTCAAATACATCGGTAAATGAGGTGTGATTTCATGATTATTATATAAAACATCTGTAAATGAGGTGACATTAATTTATTGATGTTTAAGAACATCTCCAAATTAGTGATGTTTATATATGCCACTAATTACTGACACATCATTAACCAATGGTATATAGATGTATCATTAAATAAAACCTAAATATTACTAAATTAGAAAAGTTTATAAATGTAGATAATTAGAAACACCTAATTTAATGATATTTTTTATAATTATCGATAAATCATACATCATTTATTAATGTTTCTAAATTTTGTCATTAATTTTTTAGTTCAAAATTATAATTTTTGTACCCATAATTTTTTACAATAGAAGAAAATTTATACATAGGAAACTAGATGCCCTCCCAGACGACCCCTCAAGACACCAGAAGCAGTTTTCCATGCCCGATGACCCCTCATGCAAAGTCCCTTGTGCACAACGACATGTCCAATCAGAGGCACATGTATCCTCTACGCCCCACCACCCCTGCATGAGTTGGAAACAACACACTAAAGATGAAATATTTATTCCAATAGATATAGATCTTCCACATCTCCACCATCATGACTAACATTTAGACCAACCAACCTATTCAAATCATGAGTTTATAATTACAATATAATATATATATATATATATATATATTATTGTATTTAAAATGTTCCTATAATATATATTTATATTTGTATATCAAAAAAAATATATATTTTATATTTTATATTTTATGTTTATATAAATGAGTATATTATATTAAACATATGTTTATATGTTTATATATATGTTTATATAAATGTGTTTTTGTGTAAATATATAAGTGTATTTGTACATATATATAATTATAATTATATAAAAATATATAAATTAAATTTTTTTCATGTTTCAAAAATATGGTACACAAATTATAAAAATAGACATGTTTTCTTAAAAACAAGATTAATTTATAATATATATGTGTTTTTATGATAAAATATATATATATACTTATATATTTATATAATTATATATTTATATATATGTGAGTGTGTGTTTATATAAATATATTTATATAGTTATATGTATGTTTATTAATATGTATTTGGGTATATATATATATTTAAATATATATTTACATCATTGTGGAGAAATCAGGTATATAAATATTTTACATATATGTTTATATTTTTTAATATATATATTTATGATTATATATTTTTATATATTTATATATATCTTTATGTTTTGTATTAAATATTATACAAATATGTTTATATTTGATGTCTATTTATATGTTGATGTTAATTTATATAGGTTTATAAATGTATAAATGCTTTTATATGTATGTGTGTGTATAAATAAATATATGTGTGTATTTATAAATATATATAATTATAAATATAATTTTTATATATATATAATCCGTCAAATTTTAAAACACTTTTAAAAATGTGACTAAAATCGCCATGTTTTCTAAAAAACAAGACTATATTTCAAAGATATATGTGTTTATTTATATAAATATATGCATATATATATATATCATTGAGTGTGTGTTTATATATATATATATGTTTATATATATGTGTCTGTGTTTATATTTATTAATATATATATATATATATATTTCAAAATATATATTTATATCAAAGCGGGGAAATAATATATATATATATATACATTTATCGATATTTTTTAGGAAACATTGATAAATTTAGATGTTTTGGAGGAAATATCACTAAATTCACGACATTTTTATGAAATGTCACAAAAGTATTGACTTTTTTAGGAAATCTCACATATTTAGTGATGTTTTGTAGGAAACCTTGCTAAATCAGTAACATTTTTAGGAAACATCGCTTAATTAGTAACGTTTTTAGAAAACGTCTCTAAATTAAAAATTAGCAACGTTTTTTAAATAAATAGCTATAAAAATAACACCAAATTCTAGTTTTTTTTGTAGTGATTATAGCATTGGAAATGATACTAGACTACTAATAAAATGATTTTTATACATATGTGTATTCAAAAAATCCATTTATGGCATTAATATGCGCTTATGTATCATGTTCTCTGATTATATCATTATTCATGTTTTATGAAATTCTAGTATTTATTCCACGACCCATTATCATGATATTTGATTTACTAGATATGGTTTTTTAATGTTATTCCCATGTTCATTTACCATTGTTCTCATGTTACATTTCCACATCTCCCTTATTTTCCATTACTGATCTTCGGAGATCACTGTTTATTATGTCTTATTTTTTCTGGTTATGAATAAATATATTATATATGATATGATTAATAAGTGTTATAGTTATGGAAAACCTAGTGGGAGATGATGTAGCTTACCTATAGACATGTTGATTATGTTTTCTTATTTACTAAGGCATAAGAAAAAAATTATTATAGTGTGGATCATAATGATATTTAATGAATATTCATCTCTTATGATTTAATATATATATATATATATATATGTGAAATATGGGTCTCTACAATTGGTATCCATTAAGGGTTTAGTTATCCTAGGGAAACTAGTATGTGAAATCTTTAGTGATTTCCATTATGATATATCTATGATTAAGTCTGAGGATAATTTATTGTATAGGATAATTACTTGGAATATTGGTGATGGATAGAGTGATTTATTTTCATGGAATTGTATATCTATTTAGATACATCATGTTGAGGTAGATCTTGAAAATTTATACCCATGGATATTAATATTGTAAATGGGGAATTGAGATGGACCCAATCATCAACTAGTTAATGGAAATGGGCCTTTCTATACATCTTATTTAACAATCCCGGGGGATATGTTTTGGAAATTACAACAATATATATGAACCATCATAAAGGATTTGAATATTTACCATTAATGACATAAGATAATCCTAAGGATTCATGGATTAAAAAGAATTTTTCATGATTTAGTCATCCAATAAGATATATTTTATGATAATGTAGTTTTCCCACAATGATTATGGTTTCTCACACTATGATGTTTGGTTTTTATAAAAATCCAAAACTAAATGGAATTGTATTAACACTGAATCAGATTGAAAATTAATTCACTATAAGAAAACAAATAGGATAATTGATGGATATATATATATATTGTTTACACCTAATCAACTATCACAATTCATGATAATAAAACATGATCATCTGTGACATTACTAAAGAATAAAATAAGAGGAAGAATATCTTTTTTGAATTTTCATGTGGTAATGAATATAGAGGAATGACGATTCATATTCTTATAAGACAAGAATGTGGGAAGAAATACCTAGAATAATATCTCAAATGGTGCGAAAGGTTATCTTTGTATAAAATAAGGTCATTGAGTGACATATGTTTTAGGAGTTAAATGTATTATATGCGGGGAACATGGGAATTATCCATGTAAATGCCCTATCCCAATAACTAACTTATAGAACAAGGATGTACCTATTCCATGTCAATAATTAATGTTTATGTATTGAAGTATATATGCATTGGGATTCATGGATTAGGTTTCGGATGTATATTTTCCAATGGTATTGAGGTTGTATGAAGAAAAAAACATCTAAGTATTATAGTAATTTTGTAGGAATATATGTCTCTACGTAAGAGTAACCTAAGAGTTATAGATACCATCATGGTTTTATAAATTTAAGGTTAATCATAAGATCAAATTATTAAACATCCCATTAGAGATTTTATGTGATGGAATTTTATCATGATTGTGTATATTTTGGGAGATATTTATGGAAATATGACCCTTTGGTTTTATATATATTTAGAAGAAAAAAAATATCTGAGTAGGAATGACATTAATTTTTTTGGGAATATGATTAAATATATTTGTAACTTTTAGGGATAATCATCTCTATTATTTAAATGTATTAATGAGGTAATTCAATTCTATAATGTTTTTGGAACTATGTTAGTATAGTTTTTGAAAATTAATAACTTCACTGCTAGGTGGAAACCAATAGTATCAAGAAAGACCACAAGGAATTAACCCATAAATAAAAGATGAATGTGGTATAACACGTAACACTATCCGATGTGAAATATTTTCATAGTGGGACAACATGAATATAGATATTCTTGAGTATGTATCTCGGTACTAGGTATGTTAGCAGGTTAAGAATGAGAGTCAAAAGTATAAGGGGATTCTAAAACCATTATCTATTCAAGAATGAAAATGGGAAATCATCATCCTTTATTTTATCCTTGGAATCCCTAAAACCCCTCAGGGGAATTATAATAAATAGGTAATGGTTGATTACCTTACAAAATCATCACAGTTCATTACTATTAGATAATATTTCTCTATGGATCATCATCAAAGAATATACATTAGGAATTTGAATTTTTTTTGTGGAGTACCACAATAAATTATATTTAATCATGATCTATAGATTACCACAACAGTTTTGTGAAGTCATCCATATGACCTTGATATTGAGTTGAGTTTCAGTAATACGTAACATATTCAGACAGTTGATCCTTCTAATAGAATAATTCAAACCCTATAAGATATTATAATATCTTGTTTAATAGATTTAAATGGTGGTTGGAATCAACAACTTCCTATAGTTTAGTTTCTAAAAATAGTAGAGTTCACATGAAAATATGGATGACTCAATATGAAGTCCATTTTGGAAATATGTGTACATCTCCAATGTACTATAATGATGTAGCATAATGAAAGCTATCTGGACCTAATCCATCTGAAGTATATTTAGAGAATGATAGACCCATTTTTAAAAATTTATGGATAGAAAGAAGATGATAGAAATTTTATGTTGATAACCATCATTGCGATCTATAATTTGTATTTGGTGAGAAGGTGTTTCTACAAATATCTCTATTGAAGAATGAAGGGGAATCTAAGGGATATATATAGGAACCTTTGAACTTTTTGATCATAAGAGAGCCATTTCTTATCGCATAGTGCTCCCACTAAAAATATCAAAGGTTCATAATGTGGTCTTTGTATCGGTCCTAATTTTGTACATAACAAATCAATCACTTTTATTGAACATAGAGGTAATACCTATAGGAAATTATCTTTATTATGAGAATATATCTATGGAGACTCTGGATCATATAAAGAATGTTCAACAGAACAAGACCACTAACCTAGCCAATGTTTTTTTTGAAGAAACAACATCATGAGAAAATTACGTTGGACCCAGAGAATGCAATGATACAATTCTATCCTCAGTTTTTGGTACCAAATTTATGAATTTATAGCGTGAAATTCATTTTATAGGGGGTATAATGTTACACCCCATGAATTTTTTAAATTTTAATTTCACATAAATTTAATCATTTGGATATTTTAGATTACACGAATAAAATTTCGTATATTACACACAAAACTGAGTTTTTCTTTCATCATATCCAACATTGAGTTTAGTTTTCATTATATATGACATCAAGTTTAAACAAAACCTGACACACTATTCAAATATTATCATTTAATATGATGATTATCAAATTGATGTTGGAATGGTGGGTATGAATAAGATTAACGAATTCATGAAAATATAATATTTACACATGTATAAAATTTTAATTTTTTGGCCATTTAATTAGAAATGGAAATAAAAACTATTTGAAAATAAAGGAATTTTTTTTTCTAAAATCTATTTTTATGCACCAAAATGGGTATTACCTCAATAAATTAACCAAATAACATTTTATGAATTATTTTAATGATATAAATATATATATATATAATATTATTTAATGTTAAACATTTATTTTATGTGTTTTCTAGATAAGAGGTTAGAATAAATCCACTTTTACGCTAAAAATTAGAATTCAAAAAAAACTGTTTTGTTGCCTTTTGCACACTAATTTTAAAATTTATTATTTAAAAATTTATAAAATATATTAAAAAAATAAATTCAATTTTTTAAATAATCCTACCAAAATTATCTTTGATATAACTTTTTAGAATTTTCTAAAACGATAGATTTTTTAGATGAATATGGAAAATATTAGATTTTATTAAGAATTATCATTTCATTTAAATAATATTAAAACATATAAATTATTTTAATAGGGTTTTAAATAAAAAATAATTTCAATTATATATTTATTATTACAAATTAATACATTGGAATAAATTTCATTTAGAATATTGATATATAAACTATTTTTAACATTTTCCACTTTTCTATTTGGAAAGTAGTTATTTCATCGCGTTTGGAGATTTAATTATATATAATTTTTCTTATTTTTTGAGAATGGAATAAAGAAAAATATCGTAAATAATTGGATTCATAATAATTAATATTAGTTAATATGTTCAACATAATTTTTATCATAATGAATATTGAAAATAGTAAAAATTATATGCCATTTTTAAGGTAAAAATGGGTTCAGTGAATGGTTAAAATAAAATTAAAAGTGTAAAAAATGACCAAATACTTTTACAAAAACCAATTATATTTACATATATACACCTTATAACATATTGGGTTTGAGAATATACCATTTTTTATCCTTTTGGAATTTTAAAAGTATTGGTATATCTTTTTCTTTACCAAAATTACAAGTGTGGAACTCACCATAGTTATAAAAAGCCACCCACACTGGTATCCTATTAAAAGATTAAGTAAACCCATTATACAAAACAATTAATATCCAATTTTTATAATTAGTTCCATTATAAAATATTTGAATCCTTATTTTGGACATAAATTTATCCTTGGAAGGATTATGGTGTCAACCAAATGAAGTTATCCGAAGAAGATGTGACATCCGAAACTGAGTATTTTATATTATTTCTTCTTCCATAAAATTCAATTATTATTAAAAAAAATACTATATAATTATCTATGTATCTTTAATATAATTTTTCATTGTTATTTTAATATCATTAACAACAATAATCTCCTCTTCCCTCCTATGGGAAACAAATTGGTTGATCAAGTGTATAGTGAATTACCGCCTCAGGAACCAATGTAATTTGTTTAACGTAAATGCTTCTCATGGATGGATATAATGGAGAATATTATGTTTATATATTATATTTATGATATAATTATACTTATTTTGTTATAAAATTATATATACCTTCTTAATTTAATCTTCATAGAGAATAACATATTGTCTTTCATGTTTATGGAAGATTACAACCTCACGATGTGATGCAGTTCATTTTTCAAAAACACTTTTAATGGAAAGTAATTAGGTTAAATTTAATAAATATATGTGATATATATATATATATATAATAAATATTATTATTTAGTTTTATTAAATTATTTACCATTATTTCATTTTATATATCGATAAAATGGAAATAGTGTTCATGCGTACATATGACCAATCATCAGTATGAACGATGTATTTTATTTTTCATCTATAAATTTTATGGAATTTTATAAACACATATATAGAGAATATATATTATATTTATATAATGGTTAAAATTACATATATTGCACAATCATGTTCACTGTAAGAGGACAAGAAATACCAAATGAAAACATTCACGAAAAAGAATGAATTTATTTCCCGAGAGGTGATTTTAACATGGAATTGTTAATACACAAGAAATAAAAGTTCATAAGTAAATTATATATTTTATGATATATATATATATATATGTACAATTATTAAATATATGTATAATAAACTTATTTTTATTATGATGTAGGTTCAAACAAGTAGCATGGTAGTCAAGACTTATGGTATGAGATTTCCCTTCCATTTTTTTGTGAGACACATTCCATAGTCACCACTTCTTTATTTCATGTGTTCTATATAGTACCTATGACTATAATTTATAATTATTATCATGAAAATTATGTGTATTTAAAAATCCATTATAAAATCTCACATTCATGGGGTTTACAGTCCGCATGTTACGATATCTGTAAAAGATTGTTTATATCACTTTTCCTTCATTGGGACATAAGTTATATTATGCATGTATCTTCGGTTATGAAGTGTATATAATACCAATTTTAAAATTTATATCATGAATATCCTCATATTTATCATATTTAATGTTTCAATTAATTTTTTTCTTTAATGTTCCTATGATTTAAATGATACCAAATTAGAAAAGGATTGATGCTATAGTCTGATTGTTTATCAGGATTGTTTATATTTATGCTTTTGATGATTAAAATTTTAGATCTATATCTTATTAAACTATATATTTTATTTTCCTATTATTATTTAATTAAAATACATGTTTTCTCTTAATTTTCCTCAAATAATGTGATAAATATATCAGAATACTATTTTCAATGAAAACAAAAACTATTTCTCTCTTTTGTAGAAAATCCGTTTCTTCAAAAATCATGTTTTCTAGAAATGTTTTTAAAATTATTAAAATGATTTATTAATGAAATATTTACCCTAGATGGAATTTAAAATAAAAATTAGAATGAATAATTATTTCAATTTAAAAAACATGTCCAATTTATCTTTTATCGAAAATTTGAATGAAATCGCTATTTTAATGTGTAGGATATTTCCCACCATCAGGACCAATCAATGTCTTAAAAAATAATTTTTATTTCATAATTTTTGTTTTCAATGAATATGGTTTTGATATTGTTTAATTTTTTTGAAATATTTTTTTCATATTGAATAGGTTGTTTTGCTGAGGAAATGTTTTAAATGATTTTTAATGCTTCATCTACATGATTCCTTTGTAATTTTCCTAGAAAAATATTTTAAAAATGTTTTATTTTTAAAAAATTAATATATAAATTTGAAACTATATTTCCCACAATAAATGTTCCATGTGATATATCAAAATAATTTTATATATAAGATTACATCCTCTGACATTATTGTTGCATTACTGGGGATATATTCAAAATATATCATTATTATTCTTTTTATGAATGTCTTTGATTTTTATGATAAAATGTTTATGAAAATAATTTCTCTTACATTGGTTATATTATGATAAGATTTATATTAAACCCTCTTCATTTCTAATGGGATATTTAATGAGGAGCTTATGAAATTTTTTTGAGAAATATTCCTTTTATACATGTTATTCTATGATAAAATATTTATGAAATTCATTGTTTTCATGGGTTTTGATATGAAGAATGTTTTATGATCTTAAGGAACATGAATGTAAGATTTTCATTATGTGATTTTGGATACATTATAAGAAAGGATGGTGGTTGCGTTATAATTGAAGAAGGTTGTCACATTATAAAAAAGTATGGGTGGGACCTATATCTCTATCCAATCAATTGGGTAAATACCAATATATCATAAGATAAAAAAGACTGAAATAGGGAGTGAACCTAGTTTAGTAAGGGAATTTATTTGATATGAGAATATTGATTGTGAACCTTTAATACTATGATGGTTTTTCAAGTGAACCCATTCCACAATAATAGCCTTGAAAATGAGCCTCGACTACCAAGGAAATTATTTTTTATTCATATGGGTATGCCACAATTCCATGTCTTATACCATTTTTAATAACTTATGACTCATTTTATCTTATTCTCTTATAATTCATTTCTTATAAATTATCAATATTTATGAAATTAATCAATATTGTGATTTTTGATATGAAGGGAATGACTTTAAAATGATATGATCATGTTACCATACACATATTCTAATATTATATTTTTCTGTCTCCTTTTATACCCTTACTGAAATTGTGAGATAACCCATTCTTAAGGTTCCTTTCCCTAGGTTATAATGAAATATATTAGGTATTATATGTTTTAGAAGGGTCATAATTATGAATAAATTAGTAGGATATGACATGTCCTACTTATGGACATGTTACTAATGTTACAAATATTCCAAAAGTAGTAGTGCCAAATTATTCTGTCAAGGGTTGTTATGTTATAAATTTAATATTCATCTAGAATGATATAATATATATGTATGAGGTGTTTGGTTATTTATAAATATAACCAGAGTTTGGAACATTTCAATTATCTTGAGAATGTGTTTAACATACTCTATTATATACACCTAAATATGAACCACATTAATTTGGAATTCAAAGTTACCGTAGGGAAGTTTCTTAGATTTTTCTTCAAGTATACCATTATTGGGATTGGCCCAGTGATGATTAAGGAAATTAGAAAGATGACTCAACCATTTATTATCTAATATCTGTGAGTAATCTAAGTCTATATATTCATCATATTACATTTTATCCCAAACCAAGTGGGAAATCACATTCATCCTAAAGAAATACATCACATTATAGGGTTATGAGGAATTTCAGACCATGTTTCATTACAACAAGAGATATCTGTTACATCTTTTCGTTCTGATTCATCCCATTCCAGGGTAGCCAAGAGTAATTTATGTGACCACCACCTAGGTATGGACTTTAATATATATATTATCTCAAATGATCAAAAACAGAAAATATAATAGTCTATACTATATCAGTTTCATGTTTCATGAAAATAAGAATAGATTTTATCCCATCAAAATGAATAGCCTCACCTTAGTCATCATGGTCTATAAGTTGCGACATTATATACCCCACTAAGATAATTAGCTACACCCTGATTTAAAACTATTTATGCACATCCTGAACCATTAAATCTTAATTAGATGTTTGATATAGTTGGAAGTAATTATTTAATAGTTCAACATTTGGTTTATCCCCCAGAAGGCTACTAAGGGACCAGAATTATAATATATACTAATTATAGAGACATCCTATGTTGTACGTCCAATTGATTTTTTACATCACAGATGAATCTATCCTCTTCATCAACCATGATATTCCATACTAAAATATTCACTTTGATAGTTCTTCCTAGAGACTAACTTGATTAATAATCAACCACCCTATGCTCAACAAGGTTATCCATGAGATTTATTTAATTACTCCCTCAAAAAACATAATAATTTACTCATTCTTCTTGTCATAAGGATTTACCAACATTGGGTCAAATCACTATAACCTCATCACTAGTCTCAAGTTGGACCTTCAGATTGTAGTCCTATAATTTCACATGATTGGTTATTCAGAGTTAGTCATCAAATATATCAATGGTTACTACATCATTAGAAAACATAAAATGTTCCCTTTGTTGGGTCACACCCTGGAGTTGATGGGTAATTTTTCTTCTAATCCAATTTTGAATAATTTACCCTGATCCATGAATTTTAAAGAGGATTCCTTGGATATCTTGTCCATGTCCCTCACATATAAACAACAAGATGACTTGTACATTCCTGTTGAGCACTAGAAGGTCATTTTTCCAATCACTTCTAACTAAGAGATTTGATTGGTCAAATAAATTTACATCGAACTTTAGATAGAAATATTTAAATATTTCTCTATGTTCCATAATAGATGACTCCTCTCATTGAGTGCCTACGACAATAAATTCTACCATCATGATGAGGCAAGAATGATAAGATATGTCAGAGTGTAGTGAATTTTATACTCTTCGATTACCCTATACTATATTAGGTCATATATATGCAAAACATTAATTTAATCCTCTTATGAAGTATAAAACGGAATAAAATTCTATAGGTTTTTTTGTAGGGCCATTTTGGGTCACGCATAGTGTAACACCCCAAGATTTTGTTAATTAATTTTATCTTGTTGATATTTTTCAATTAAAATGACACGGAATATATATTTTTATATAAGGAAACACTATGTGTGGATTGAATTATACATGAAACCATGTTATTCTTATAAAACACACAATACCGAGTTAGATTGTGTAACATGATAGACTGAGTTTTATCTCATTTTTATGGGGAACCTATTGGAAAACTAAATATTGACACATATATAAATTATTTTTTAAAAAAAACATTATTTTTGATTCTATAATGTCAAAATTATCTTAGGGTAAATTTTTAAAAAATTTCTACACAGTTTAATTTTTTGATGAATAGTGAGAAATACTATATTTTAGATGTAAACTGATTTTTTAATTAAATAATTATTAATGTTAAATTATATGATAAATTCTTTCTAAATTAAACATAAATAATATATATATATATATATTAATCAAGTATAAGACATTGGAATCATTTTTATATTTAATTTAGTTACAATGACTTATTGATCTTTGGAGTATTCTAATTTTAAAAACCAAACTTCTCACCTCATTTGAGGGATTAACATTAATCATAATTTAGAATATTATGTGAGTTTATTTTTGAATAATTAACATTAAAGGATTTAATAAATATAATATTTATATTCTAATAATATCAACTTTTTTTTTACCAAAAACATTAGTAAAAGTTATTAAAATTAGTTACAACGAATATGGTAAATAATAATATAAACTTAAGGGCCATCATTAACTAGTCCCTTGTCCAAAAGTAATTTTATTCCAATATTCTAACCATAAAACATATTTTTTATAATTTAATGAGTTAGTGGGACACATTTTCAGGAATATGGCACATATAATAATTTAATTAAGAATTATGTCAAAAAGGCACCCACCTTATCATTAACATTTGAAAGTATTTAGAGTATGGAAGAAGCTACATAGTTTTTTGATAAATTCATTTTAAAAGTAAAATGAATTTTTTTATCATGATAATTTATATATAATTTTTTTGGATGAATTGTATATATTGTAATCTTAACAAACACTAAAAAATGAATTATTAATATAAAAATTAAATGAGATAAATGATGCTAAAAACATTAATGTATAGTAAATCTAATGAATTACTATGTTATATTAATTTTTTTAGAAACATATATAATTTTACATATATTTTCAATTAATATATTTTAATTCCAATAATGTTTTTATAATTTTAAATAAAAATTAAATTAGAAATGTAAAAATTTGTATTAATGTTATTTGAAAATAAATGATATTTTATTAAATGAGATAAAATTAATAAAAATCCTATCATAATAAAAATTAATTGTAAGAGTTAATAAATATAAAATATTTTCCATTCATGTACAAGTATATCTTTTATAATTTACATATTTACCTAGAGAATGTAAAAACAATGTTAGCATTGTCAGTGTTATAGCAATGTTTCTGTGCATTACATACACATGTTTTAAAAATAATTTCCAAAACACAAAGAATTTATATTTTGGAAGTTAGATAAAATATTCTTAATTTAATGGTTTTATATTGTCTACTAAATTTCACTTAAATTTTTTTTAATGTATAAATAACATAAGTTATAAAACTATGTACTTTAATAAAAGCCAAAATGATAAAATTGGGGAAACATAGATGTTAAGGAAAAAAATTATAAAAATGAACATAATTTTGTGTGATGGAGGTTTTAAATGATTATAAATATCCATTAATAAATTCTATGACCATTTTTGGGTCACATGGGGTAAATGAGACCTCCAAATAGTTTATACATTTTGGTATTTACACGAATTCCACTCCACCTCTATTAAAAAAATGAATTAGCTCTTCTGCTTCCTCACACCTATCAAGATGCATTGGATCATAAGAAATATACCCAGATAGTTTCCCAAAATCCCTCCATTCATATTATAATTCTACAATTGGGCATAAATCCATCAAAGGAATCCCTTTGGTGAAACCTAAGAGAAGTTACCCTAAGAATTGGTAACATCATTAAACCAGTTTTTTGTTTTATTTTATTAACCACCCACTCAAATTTTATTATAAAATTATTAAATAATAACCAAATTATACACAATATAATGATATTTTTAATTATAAGGGTTCAAAATAAACTTTTAAATACTTCAATATAATGTGTTACAATACTATCGTTCTTATGTATGACGAACTACATCGTCACAAAATGGTGTTGTTTGTTTTTACATTACCACATCTTATGGGTGATAAATATGATGGTTAATATCATTTATATGATATATGTGATATTTAGGATGTATTTAATCTTATATTATTATTATATAAATATCATCATCATTATTTTCATTTTGTGTTAATACAGCAACTTCCTTTGTGGATGTTTGCACATCTACCTCCACAAAGAAATGTGAATTGATCACACTTTAAATGGAATGTATTTTGGATGGGTTTAATGAGATTATTTTATATATATAACATAATAAATATACTATAATTAAATTATATATATTCACATTTTAATATTATTAATTTCTTTAAATACGACATTAAAACTGAAACAACGTTCATTCGTACGTTCGACCCACCATCTCAATGAACAGTGTCTTCCATATCATATTTCAATATAAAATAAAATATTATTAATATTTATATACATAATATATATGATATTTATATCATGTTATAAATTTTTTAAATAATTAAATTATGATCTATGTAATTGTATGAAAATAAAACAGTCAAAACATATATGAAAAACAATGCGGATATTACCCAAAACGTAACATTAACATGCAATTGTTAATAAAAAGGCAATACAAGGTCATAAAAAATAATATATGGTATCATATATAATAATATTGTTATTTGTAGAATTATAATAAATATATATTTATTATAAATAAATTTATAATTTATATGAAGAAATTCAATACTTATGTTAAGGGTTTTCTCATCTCACTATCTTTTTCCATGAGACACAATCCATGTTCACCAGCTCTATCTTATATGTGGTGTGTTTACATCCTGTCTCTATGATGTTTGAGGGTTTTTTCATAACATTATTGAGAATAATTCTATATGTTTTCTTTAATTACATATAAGGCCCTGGACATAAACCTTACTTAATATTGAATTAAATGAATAATTCACATAGAGGATCTTTTCTGGTTTAGAGTTATAGAGAATTAGATCATAAATCATGAATTACATTCCACATTTAAACAAAGTGGTTACATAAAAGATAGTATTCATTTTTCCCCATCAACGGAAACATATATAAAATAAAACATGGATTCTTTCTTGAAACGTCTGTGACACTATCATCATAACATGCACCTTTCCCTTGACCTGTGAAAAACATTTCAAAAACATGGGATGAGCATAAAAAGCTCAGTAAGGGATATAAAATTACGAAAAGAAAACATTATTCCATGTATGAAGTCACAATTTACTCATAAAACATAAGCATTTTAACATACATCATAAAATCATGAATAAATCATAGAAATCATAAGGCATAAAGGTAACGTTTAACGTTACCTAAATCTCTTCTGAGAAACCTTAATGTTTAACTCCTTCGCGTTACCCAATTCATTGGAGAGCTATATCGGGCTCACCCGCCCTTAGTTTATCACGGAACCACCCGTCTTCATAAACAATTCCCAAGAACCATAACATAATCATAGCACATTACTTAATCATAAAGGAAATATAACATTCCCACATATAACTTTTTAAGATATTGATATAATGAATCCATTCTAAAAACCATTTTGAAAACCATTTAAAACATTTAATAAATAGATCGTTGAATCAAAGTGTCCCATACCACATTGAATATTTTAACATTTTAAAACTTTAATATCCATATAAATAAATCCTTAAAACCATTTTGAAAGCATGGATATTAATGAGAAATATTTATAAGAGTAAATCATTAAAACATTTAAAATGATATTTTAGTTAATGGTTTTTTAACAAAATGAGAGACACTTGAATACAATAATTGAGGAATAACATTTAATTAGAATTTTATAATATAATTAGAATAAAGGAATTCATGATATAATATTCGAAAGGATAGTATATACACCATATAAGAGTGAATTGATGCATAACAACAACAAAGTCTCAATAGAAATGTAAAATGAGATGAAATCCCATGTAAAGATTGTAACCTTAAATTAAGGATAAATCAATCTCATAATTATGTGTGAAAATATAAATAAACCCAACATAAGTGGATATTAAGTGTAAAACAATCAAAGGTCATTCCCACATATTCAAAGGAGGACATATTCAATAACTACATGTCGAACCCAAAGAAATCAAAATTGGGTTAAGAAGTTCCCTTGACAGCCTAACAGCGTCACATCAAATTTTAGAAAAAGAGATGATGAGAGAGATAAATGGTATCTCATAACATGGACATACAATTTATTTCAATAAGGATATATAAGAACATATCCCCACATAATAAGATGAAAATTAAAAGACATAACAAAAGAAGTCTTTTAGAAAGAGGAGGGTGAAAGGTTCCCTTACCGATTCGGGTAACTTTCGAAACGTACACCCCATGAAAGAAAGACTATTAAACATTGATTTGAATACTCATAAATGAAAGTATGTTACACAAAGAGTAGAATAATGGACTGTACATAAACCACTCAAAAGGAAATATTGGAAAATGTAGCATGAATCTCACGAAAACACAAAGTGAGATAAAAAGCCCCTCACGAAATATCGGCAGCCTAACGGTGCCAAATAAATCATCCAAAATGGATTGATGAGAGAAAATAGGGTCCCTCATCATATGAAAATAAAAAGTGAAGTAATATTAATATAAAATAACATCCTAATCAGAAGAAATATGAGCTTAAAAGGAATGACATAAAAGAGTGTACTTAAAAAGAAAGAGAGGGGTAGGATCCCTTACCTCGGGTCCGACTTGACTCGATCGTTCTTTAACCTCCTGAATAATACAATTGAGTTAATTTATACTTGATTAAGAACCTTCTTCAAGTTAATTATTCTTTTTATATCACTTACTACCATGCTATGAACACTATGTAATTATTTAAGTTAATAATTGTTGTTTTGTAGATCATTGCTACTTCAGTCAAAAATGAACTCTTTATAATTACAAGTTGTTCATGTGGTAAAATATATATTATATCCATAATTATATTAATTATATAGATATCATATATATAATATATATCCATTATATACATGCATTTATAATATTACATAACATTTAGAGGTAAGAAATGAAATGCACCGTTCCTGGAGACGGTAAGCCGTACGTACGCATGAACGCTACATCCATTTAAATTTCTTATTTAATGGAATTAAAACATAATGATACATAATAGTATTATAATTACAGTATAGTATCATATATAATATCATTAAATCTATCCTTTATACATACCACATATGGTATTAACGAATCAAATCACATTGAGGGGGTGGTAGTCCGCACTTCCTAAAATGAAGGTATCACATTTAACCATAATGAAAACGATAAAGGTATGCCATAAATGATAAATACAGAAGCTTAAGTAAAACATAAACCTATAATATATCATATATAAATATAGTGACATCTTAATGGCCACCTTTGAGGGTGTTAAAAGAATATTGAACAATCATCGTTTCGTGAGGCATAAATTCACCATCCACAGAAATAGTATGTTCATTAACCATTAGATGTAGGTGTGTGTAAGTGTAGCTTGATTAATTCTAATAAAAAATACTATTATATTGATGATTCTAGAGTTGTTACAAAATAAATAAATAAAAAGAGTTTAGGGGGATGGAGAAGCAAAATAAAACAAAATAACACAAGTGAAGACATTACCTTAAAATCGGATATCTCTCTTTGATTTGAGCTCAAAGGCTTCCTTGGGAAGACTTCTGCCAAAAGTGAGGCTTCTAGGAGTAAGATAGAGATGTGTAGAGACAAAATGTTCTGGGTTTGGCTGAGCCAAAGGCTTGAGAGGTGTGGGTAAGGTATTAGAGGTGGGGGCCTTTTATAAGAGGAGAGGAGGGGCACTCTTTGAAAGTTACAAAATGTTACTTTATTTTCAAATCATTTTCGGATTTTAAAGGTCCCACATTGATTTATTTCGAGGCTAAGGTGGAAAGGGTTAGAAATATACTCATCCAATAGGTTTTTGACAAGTGTAAGTCATAGTTTTAACATTATATTTTCATTTTATTTAAATCCTTTATTAATGTGGTAATCACTGCATCGTCATGATGTCATAAATAATTTAATTCATTTAATGTCTAAAAAGTATATAAAAAATATAATTATGTATTAAATCTTTTTAGCTTTATAATGAATATTTATAGTAAAAAATATAACTTGAATAACCCCATTTAAAAATTGTTTTAGTAAAACAACTCATGCTTGTGACATTTTTATTTTAACTTTAAATAAAAAGTTATTTATGTCATTTTCCAACCAAAGTGGTTCCATGGGGTCCCAAGTTGTCCCATGGATTGTCCTGGTCGTCCATGGAACATCCAATGAGGGTAGGACATGTGTGTAGGTCATTTGATATTATTAAAACATTATTTTTACCTTAAATTACACTAATTACCTCTAATCGCGATGAAAACTGAAAAGTTACTATTCACCAAAAAGTTATTTTAATCCCATTGAACCACATTTTACATCCTAATGACAACCATGTATGTCGGATTTTTGAAATTCAAATCACAGAAGTGGTGACGTTTCATTTAAACGAAAAATCAGTTTTTAAACTACCACTTAGTGGTTTCACTATTCATCAAAAATTGATGTTTTTCAGAAAAATATCAAAAATTCACCCTAATCTATATTTGATATTCTGAATTCAAAAATAATGTCTATTTTAAAAAATTAAAAACATATAATGTGAATTAATTAATTTAATAATTAATTCCCATTATCAAAACAAATAGCGTGTTTTTAAGAAACAATATCTATTAAAAGATTGACACTAGTTTAAGTCCAATTTCAATGCGAAATTAATTCCAATGACCAATATTGGATTAAATGGTAAAAATATATTCTAATTTCACTTTAAAAACAATCCATAATAGAATCTAATCATATAAATAAATTATATTAAAAAGAGTTTTTGAATTAAAATACAACAGTTTTCACTATTCATTAAAAAATGAACTTTATCGGAAAAATACCAAATATTTACACAAAGTAAATTTTGAGGTCCAGATTCTAAAGAAGAATTTTATTTTGTCAAATATAACACATAAAATTGTCAAAAGGTGGATTTAAAAGAGGATCTCTATCAAAAGGCGGTTAATCGACTTTTTAAAGTATATTAGAATGTCTACGCTTAAAATTGGATTCATTCACATTTTTAATCCTCTAACATTTATTGTGAAAATTAAAAATATTTGACAACCATATATAATCATTTTTTAGTTAGTTCTATTCATTCCCGCCGTTACAATGGCTAAGAGTTAACTACCGTTTAAAATAATATTATTTTGTTATTAGAGTGCAACGTAAGAATCCAAAGAAACTCGTTGTTGCGTATTGGGTACGCCATCGAGCATAGATTCCCATTTAAAGTAATATTAATATAATATTCACAAATAGGGATAAATAGGAAAATTTCATATTCTTTATTAACCTGGGGTGTTAAATCCTTCCCCCCCTTTTTGGAATTGTGTCCTTGAAAGTTTAAAAATTGGGCTTGGAAGCTTCATTGAAAATCCCACATCGGAACAAAAGTCAGTAAAACTATCACATTAAAAGAATGGGAGGGAAGTAAAAATGTCACCCGAGTTAACCCATACTAGGATTACAATTATGAAAATATGGATATGGAGGAAAAAACAAAGGGTCATGTTCTGATGGAGAGTGATAGTAAACATGTCTAGGAGAAAGTTAACAAAAAGAAAATCAAAAACTTGTGATGGGATAAATGGTATTTGATCCTCTAGTAGGAAAAATTAACAGACAAAATTTTTGTTTTATGTTACTTTTCATTGAGGAATTTATTTTACGAGCTTAACTAAAACATAAGGAAGCATACTTAATTGTAATGTTGACTTTCAACTTTTACTAGATTTCTTACACGAACTGATATTTTCTCCAATAGACAAGTATTTGGGATTACTTGTTCACATTAATAGAGATATAATCTTCTAGAGAATCACCTAATCCACAAAAGAGAACTATATACTTCCCATGTCTTTATACATTAACCAAAACTAAACCAAAAAAAAGTTTAGTATGAAATCAGATAATACCCAAAAAGGAAAATCCTTTACAAAAAAATCTATTATAAATCTCCAAAATTGGTCAAACAAAACAAAAAGTTCAACAAAGTCCATTCAATAAACATCTATCCATAAAATTCTACAAAGTAAACCAAACTAATATTGAAACCCAATTCTCTGAAGGATTCATTCACATAGTCTCCTAAGAGAAATTTTAACACTTTTCTCCAAAATAACAACAGTTACTCTAACAGTCTCAAACTGAAAAGTAATTAACCTAATAACATATCCTCCATGATAGGCTAATCACTTCAATTGATAACCAAAAATCAACTTACTCTTAATTCATAAAAATATCTAACTAAAAATAATCATTCAAACTAACCAGGGACTTCATGTAGTCCAGTGGTAGGCTATAAATATCAGTTGCACTTTGGTTGTGGGTTCGATTCCCGCAGCTTCGTCCGACGCGACGGGTTGTCACACGGTCTACGTGTTGTCCCTTTTCAAAAACAATATAATTTTATAAAATTCCTCAAAAAGAGATAAATTCCTCAAAAACAACCTTAACAAATTTTAACCAAAATGTTTATCTGATAACTTCCATTTGCAACCGAAAATGTATTAACTAGTAATTGCCTCAAATTCAAGGATCATATAAACCCATATGGTTCTTTATAACTATATCCACAAAAGAAAGGATAATTATTCCTTGAATAAAATTTTCGTATATCAAACATCAGGGCTACTATAAAAAGTCTTCTAATGTAACCCCATCATCAAAAGAGACTTAATACATCTAGTAATTTCACCATCCTAAAATCTACCATAACTCTCGAATCCCTTATATGATGGCTTCTTACTCATTCAAAATTCTTAATGATCCATTAGCCATTCCTTTTCAACTTATTCTGATATAATTATTTCCTACAAACAAAATCATGAATCATATCATAAGATTCCAATAATAGGAAAACATATGTTAAGAAATAACCCATACCTTTCATTATTATTTGTCAGTTTCTTCATCCTCAATCGAAATGACATTAGGTATTGTTAAATGAATATTTGTACAATCTTGGTGACCCCATTCCCGAAACTTCATTGGAGGACATGTGTTTTCATAATGACCATGCACAGCACATTTAAAACATTCAGTTGATCCTTAAGAAAGAACTTCTTTCCCTTTCCTAGAGTCAACTAGATGCTTCCTTTTTCCATGGCAGGTTCTTGCTTTATGACCTTAATTTCCACATCTATAGCATCTTTCTATCCATTTGAAACATTTTCCAATGTGTTTCTTTCCACATATTTGACACATAGGTTTTTGAACATACTTACCTTTATTATTATTACCTTAACTTCTGTAGGGATTTGTTTCTCGCATATACGATGCCTTATAAAAATCACTAAGGTTCAGGTGGTTAATCATGAGTCCAGATAGTTGGTTGAGGATAAACACAAGAGTTCTTATTGCAGATCCGATATCATTTAGTTGTTCTTTCATAAAACCATCACAGTTTTCTTCAAATCCACTGTTACATTGGTGCCTGCTAGATCGAGCCATTTACTAAAACCCAAAAGGTCAGTGTGAGTATATCAGTAAAATCATAAAATAAAAAAGAGGAAGATAAACACCAAGATATACTTATCCAAGTTATCTCAAACTCATTATAAAAAAACAATGACTCCATATAATATAGTAACCATTTTGTTTATACAAAACTTGTCACTTTTTCTTAAACAACACTCTAACCTCTAAAGTTATCTAAACCGACCTCTGATACCAACTATAAGGCCCCATAATTAAACCTTACTTAATATTGAATTAAATGAATAATTCACATAGAGCATCTTTTCAGGTTTAGAGTTTTATAGAATTAGATCATAAATCATGAATTACATTCCACATTTAAACAAAGTGGTTACATAAAATATATTATTTGTTTTCCCCATCAATGAAAAAATATTTAAAATAAAACATGGATTATTTCTTGAAACTTCATTGACACTATCATCATAACATGCACATTTCCGTTGACGTGTGAAAAAAAATTCAAAAACTTAGGATGATTACAAAAAGCTCAGTAAGGGATATAAAAGTACGAAAATAAAACATTAGTCCATGTATGAAATCATACTTTACCCATAAAACATAATCATTTTAACATACCTCATCAAATCATGAATAAATCATAGAAATCATAAGGCATAAAGGTAACTTGAGGCATTCATAACATTCTTACGTATGGAGTAACCCTCTTGGTTACGTTTGGAATACCCATCATAGTATATTCCATAAATCTCTTTGGAGAAGCCTTAACGTTTAACTCCTTCGCGTTACCCAATGCATTGGAGAGCTATATCGGGCTCACTCGCCCTTAGTTTATCACGGAACCAACCGTCTTCATAAACAATGCCCAATAACCATAACATAATCATAGCACATTACTTAAACATAAAGGAAATATAACATTACCATATATAACTTTTTAAGATATTGAAATAATGAATCCATTCTAAAAAGAATTTTCAAAACCATTTAAAACATTTAATAAATATATCTTTGAATTAAAGTGTCCCATACCACTTTAAAGCTATTAACATTTTAAACCATTAATATCCATATAAATAAATCCTTAAAACCATTTTGAAAACATGGATATTAATGAGAAATATTTATAAGAATAAATCATAAAAACATTTAAAACGATATTTTAGTTAAAGGGTTTTTAACAAAATGAGAGACACTTGAATACAATAATTGAGGAAAAACATTTAATCCGAATGTTATAATATCATGAGAATAAATGAATTCATGATATAATATTCCAAAGGACAGTATATACACCATCTAAGAGTGAATTGGTGCATAACAACAGTGAAGTCTCAATAGAAATGTAAAATGAGATGAAATCCCCTGTAAAGAAGGTACCCTTAAATTAAGGATAAATCAATCTCATAATTATGTGTGAAAAATATAAATACACCCAATATAAGTGGATATTAAGTTTAAAACAATCAAAGGTCATTCACACATATTCAAAGGAGGACATATTCAATAACTACATGTTGAACCCAATGAAATCGAAATTGGGTTAAGAATTTTCCTTGACAGCCTAACATCGTCACATCAAATTTTTTAAAAAGAGTTGATGAGAGAGATAAATGGTATCTCATCACTTAGAAATAAAATTTATGGAAATAAGGATATAGAAGAACATATCCCCACATAATAAGATGAAAATTAAAAGACATAACAAAAGAAGTCTTTAAGAAAGAGGAGGGTGAAAGGTTCCCTTACCGATTTGGGTAACTTTCGAAACGTACACCCCATGAAAGAAAGACTATTCAACATTGATGTAAATAATAATAAACTAAAGTATGTTACACAAAGTGTAGAATAATGGACTATACATACACCACTCAAAAGGAAATATTGGAAAATGTAGCATGAATCTCACGAAAACACAAAGTGAGATAAAAAGCCCCTTACGAAATTTCGGCAGCACAACGGCGCCTATTAAAACATAAAAAGTGGATTGATGAGAGAAAATAGGGTCTGTCATCATATTAACATAAAAATTACAGTAATACTAATATAAAAGAATATCCCAATCATAAGAAAGACGAGGTTAAAATAAATGACATAAAAGAGTGTACTTAAAAAGAAAGAGGGGTAGGATCCCTTACCTCGGGTCCGACTTGACTTGATCATTCTTTAACCTCCTGAGTAATAAACTTGAGTTAATTTATACTTTCTTAAGAACCTTTTTCAAGTTCATTATTCCTTTTATATCACTTACTACCATGATATTAACACTATGTAATTATTTAAGTTAATAATGGTCGTTTTGTAGATCATTGCTACTTGAGTAAAAAATAAACTCTTTATAATTACAAGTTGTTCATGTGGTAAAATATATATTATTTCCAGAATTATATTCAATATGTAGGTATCATATATATCATATATATCATATATATACATTATATACATGCACTTATAATATTACATAACATTTAGAGATAAGAAATGAAATGCACCGTTCATGGAGACGGTAAGTCGTACGTACGCATGAAGGCTACTTCCATTTCTATTTCTTATTTAATGGAATTAAAACATAATGATACATAATAGTATTATAATTCCAGTATGGTGTCATATATAATATCGTTAAATATATCCTTTATATGTACCACATATGGTATTAATGAATCAAATCACTTTGAGGGGGCGGTAGTCCGCACTTCCAAAAATGAAGATATCGCGTTTAACCATAATGGAAACCATAAAGGTATGCCATAAATGAAAAATACAGAAGCTAAAGTAAAACATAAACATATTATATATCATATATAAATTTAGTGACATATTAAATGCCACCTTTTAGGGTGTTAAAAGAATATTGAACAATCATCGTTTTGTGAGGCAGAAATTCACCATCCACAGAAACAGTATGTTTTTTAACCATTAGATGTAGGTGTGTGTAAGTGTAACTCGAATACATCTTATAACAACATCGTAGTATATTGAAGATACTGGAGTTTTTACAAATGAAATGAATAAAAAGAGTTTAGGGGGTTGGAGAAGCAAAATAAAACAAAAGAACACAAGTGAAGACATTACCTTAAAATCGGGTATCTCTCTTTGATTTGAGCTCAAAGGCTTCCTTGGGAAGACATCTTCCCAAACTGAGGATTCATGGAGTAATAGAGGGATGTGGAGAGACAAAATGAGCAGGGGTTTGCCGATCCAAATGCTTGAGAGTTGTGGGTAAGGTAGTAGAGGTGGAGGCCTTTTATAAGAGGAGATGAGGGGCACTCTTGGAATGTTACAAAATGTAACTTTATTTTCAAATGTGTTTCGGATTTTAAAGGTCCCACATTGATTTATTTCGAGGATAAGGTGGTAAGGGTTCGATATATACTCATACAATGGGTTTTTTACAAATGTAAGCTTTATTTTTAACATTATATTTTCATTTTATTTAAATCCTTTATTAATGAGGTAATCGCTGCATCATCATGATGTCATAAATAATTTAATTCATTTAACGCCTAAAAATTATAAAATAAATATCATGATGTAGGAAATCATGTTAGATTTCTAATGAATATTTATAGTAAAAAATATGACTTCTATAACCCAATTTAAAAATTATTTTAGTAAAACAACTCATGCTTGTGATATTTTTATTTTAACTTTAAATAAAAAGTTATTTATGTCATTTTCCAACCAAAGTGGCTCCATCGGGTCCCCCTTTTGACCCATGGATTGGCTTGGTGGTCCATGACACAACCAATGTGGTTAGTACATGTTTATAGATCATTTAATATTATTAAAACATTATTTTTACCTTAAATTACACTAATTACCTCTAATCGCGATTAAAACATAAAAGTTACTATTCACCAAAAAATTATTTAAATCCTATTGAACCAAATTTTACAGCCTAATGACAACCATTTATGTAAGATTTTTGAAATTCAAATCACAGAAATGGTGAAGCTTCATTTAAATGAAAAATCAGTTTTTAAACTACCACTTAGTGGTTTTACTAGTCATCAAAATTTGAAGTTTTTCAGAAAAATACCAAAAATTCACCCTAAGATATATTTGATATTCCGAATTAAAAAATGAATTCAATTTTACAAAATAAAAAAAATTTATGTTTCATTAATTAATTTAATAATTAATTCCCGCTGTCAAAACAAATAGCGTGTTTTTAAGAAACAATATCTATTAAAAGATTGACACTAGTTTATGTCCAATTTCAATGTGAAATTAATTACAATGACCACTATTGGATTAAATGGTAAAAATATATTATAATTTCACTTTAAAAACAATAAAAATGATAATATAATAATATAAATAAATTATATTTAAAAGATTTTTTGAATTAAAATACAACATTTTTCACTATTCATTAAAAAATGAACTTTATCGGAAAAATACCAAAACTTTACACAAAGTAAATTTTGAGGTCCTGACTCTAAAGAAAAATTTTATTTTGTCAAATATAATACATAAAATTTTCAAAAGGTGGATTTAAAAGAGATTCTCCATCAAAAGGCGGTTAATCAACATTTTAAAGAATATTAGAATGTTTACGCTTAAAATTGGATTCATTCGCATTTTTAATCCTCTAACATTTATTGTAAAAGGTAAAAATATTTGACAACCATATATAATCATTTTGTAGTTATTTCTGTTCATTTTTGCCATTACAACGGCTAGGCAATAACTACTATTTAAAATAATATTATTTTGTTATTAGAGTGCAACATAAGATTCCCAAGAAACTTGTTGTTGCGTATTGGGTACGCCATCGAGCATAGAGTCCCCTTTAAAGTAATATTAATATTTTATTCACAAATATGGATAAATATGAAAATGTAATATTCTTTATTTACCTGGGGTGTTACATTACACCTCTCTCTTCACTATTTTTAGATTCCTATGAAAATAAAATAAACCAATTCATTATAACTTAATTGTCATTGATAGCTAAAGAATACAAAGATGGGAGGCATACCATAGTTGATGGATGACATTATTATTTATCCATTGGGGTAATTCTCTATTACTCCCTTAGGATACCCCCCCAATAATTCTCACATCTCCAAGAATCCTCTTTATTGGACACCCCTGGCATCACATCCCCAATTAGCCCAACATCTACGAGATTTTGTAGAGATGGATTGACTAGAAAAACTCAAGCCCAATTATTTAGAAGGTTCAACTATAATTTGTAGTAGATGACCCTTTTAGGTATACTAATGTGTTGCATGGATTATAGTGAATGGGAATAGAACCTGAATCTAGAATACACGAGTCTAGGAATCGATGTATCATTTCCATGAATCTACTACCACTATCCGTGGGAGAATTTTAACTACTAGACATTTTCGGAGACTTAACAAGAAGTAGGGAAGACTAGATCCATTGAAAATCCATTATTTTACCTTGATAGTTCCATGGGACTATGTTGGTTATTGATAAATCCACCCTATATGATTCTCCCTACTACTAGATTATCTTTCTGAAGTTTCTTCAACCATTAGTTAAACCTACCACAAAGACCCTCAGAGCTACAACAGCTTCTGCCTCTATATGTTACCCCATAAATGGATGAAGTAATCCCTGTGGTGTATAAGTATCCCAACCACACATTCTTGGGTCCAACATTACAAGATAAAAAAATATCATTCCACCTCAATGTATCCCTAGCATATTATCCTTCTCACATTTGTGATTATTCTTGGAGTTGGCCTAATAAATCATCAACATGATGTATGTTAGTTCGGTCCCTACAGCTATAATCAATGAATTTATGAAAGAGATACTAGAGAACCATGGGATGGTGTTCATGGTGTACCCTAGTTCAACACCTTATTGTTAGCCATTGGAGATTACTGAATTGATGAGAAAGAGTGTTTTGATTATATGGATCACAAAATTCCCTCCAATCGATGTGTGCCTCCAGTACCCCACCATGAAAATGCATTTACTATTATTTCTACTCAAGGGTCACTTTTCCCTCATCCACAATCATCCATACTAAGAGGGGTATGATAGAAAATTAATTTATATGGGCATTTATGTTTCTAAATCACTTCTAAATTATTGATCTGATTAGGCCAAATCCTCAGAAACATTCTGCATCGATGGATAGAATTCAATGTTAAGTGTTTTGATCATGATAATGTACCTATAACGCCACATGTTTTAAGAAACCATCCAATATAAAAATTGGAATGGGTCTGTCACATGAAAGGATATCTTCTTATACTAATATGATACCTCCACATGTGGTGTTTAATTACCCCTAGGATAACCAATTGGATATTCAGCCACATGAACGATATTATAGAAATGTTTAAGGGGTTTGGATACACCCCCATTTGGGTATCCAAAAAGGAAATAACCACAAAGATATGAATTATATGAATCATTTAAGAAACGTGATTTTAGTGGTATTGTCTATCGTTTTTTATCCCCATATATTATATTATCCCTCTGAAAAGAGGACTCACTATAATTCACCCTTACTTCAATGTAGTGGGCCTAAAAATTTCACCAATCATGATGGAATTTTTTCATGAGTTAGCATAAAAAATATTTCAAACCATATCTTGAATGACACATCATAAATGACAGGGTTGTCAAACAGATTACCTTTTTATATACATTGTAATTCTATGGTGTGCACTGAAAACTACTGCTACTCCTCACAGATGTTCTCCACTATAAAGAAGTAATCATAAATCTCCCCTTGAATAGGGCACCCTCTATTATATAAGATATCCCACAATCTGATTCCAACATTCCCATGGTGGATATAGAATGATTTAGTGTATGGTGAACACCTTATCAATTTTTTTGGTAGTAGGCTAAAGTGATGGTTTCGGTGGAACATAGGGCACCATGATAATTCATAAAGAACAACCCTCTAGATTTAATCCTTGATTTCATCCTAGGAAAAAAGTTAAATTATACCCAAGAACATTTTTCAATGAATTTTCCATCTCGATGAATATCCCTATATATTTTATAGTTATAAAAATGATCTAATAAACCCACTTTGAAAACATTTTTATATTGGGGAGGACATAATTTTGCAAATATTTCTTCAATTATGATGGTTTTAATAGGATTCTAAATATTGTGGGATTTTATTACTTTGTGATCCATAATAAAGTGACCCTCTACAAACCTAATCCACCAAAATGACCTCAACACAAACTGTACCAATAGACTAGGGAATCACATATAGCATCTAAGATTAAATAATCACCCCTCATTCTAATGTCATATAGTGGTATCCTATGGTAATGTGGGAAATTATTTTCATCTATTTTATGTAGTTCAACTAGGATATCACTCTAAAACATTTTCTAGGAAACCGATCCCAATGTAAATCATATTCATCATCACGCTTTATCATGAAACATGTATTTAGGATCCTTCATGATCCATTTTTAATTTATAAGATATTTTTTAAAGAATTTGGTTCAGATAGGTTTAATTTCAAAAAATATTGGTTTCATAAAATTTTATGTTCCGGGAAGAGGCCACACAAAACACTCCACACAGTGGATAGAGAACAAATTATCATCCACATGAGTAGGAGTGTTGTGATATCATTGTATATTTTGACATTTAACCCTCATTATAGGTTTAGTTTCATTGAAAAAGAGGAATGAAATCTTCCATGAAACCATATAGTTCCATCTAGGGGCCCTCAACCTAATTTTTGGAAAATATAGGTCCATATCCTTATTAACTAGGAGATAAGAATGGATAATATTTTACATTTTGGACATAGAATATGATATTTTTTCCCCGTAAACACAAATTCTATAGGGGAAATTTATTGACAATAAAAAATTCATTGAGGAACATATTTTAATTAAAAAACACTAAGGAAGAATCTATCATCATCCAAGCCAGAACTAATATAAGGAATCAATTTTTTTAATTTTATAGTTTTCTTATTAGAAATTAGAGTGTTGTGGAACTATATCCTCTACAAAGATGATACTTATTATATGAGAGCAACCTTTAAAATCCATGATTATTATAAAGACACCGTCATCCTCATATTAGGATTATCTGAGAATTGAAATTACCCTATAATATCTAAGCCTGTGAACATTTAACCTTTAAAAACTAGAATCTATATGGACTCTAATATATGAAGATATTCTATGAGTGATCTCGCATGAGTTCTTCAATGAATAGGATCCTATTTGACATGATTTTTAGGAAACTACCATATATGAAGAACATTTTCTCAAAACAAGAAATATAATTCACATATCTTTGAGGTTTTTTAAATAATAATCATTCATGAATCCCATGTCGTTGAAATCCATATGAAATAAAAATTATAGATACCCTAGTATCTATGAAATTAAATTTCATTGAAGACCTAACATTTGTGAAAACCCCATTTAGAGCTACCATCTTGTGTATTCATTAACAAAATATTGTTTTAAAAATGATAAAAAATGCTGGTCTATACATTCATCTAATATGGGAATACACATGAAAATGTTTTACACACAACTAGTATCACTACAAAATAATTACTTTTTTCCAACAGGGGTATATCTGTTGGTATAACAGAATTGTTTGTTGGTAAAACGTTTTACCAACAAAAATGTCATGTCACTAATCTGTAAGTAAAAATTTTGTTGAAAAATATTATTGTGATAGATAATGTAGTTAGGTAACATATATAATAATACTAATATATAATATATATGTTGGTCAAGGTGTTTAGCAACAGATTAATGTAGAAAATATATTTTTTGTAAATAATATTACCCACATATCTTATATTTTTATAAATTAATTTTAAATAATAATTTTAAATTTTCATCACTATGAAAATTAATTATTATATTTATTAATTTATAATATATAATAATTTAATTTTAATTATCAAGTCGAAGATGATTTTAAAACATGTTCATACTTAGAAAAATGATTAATTATATTGGAGTTTAATACAAAATGAATCCATAGATAGTTGAAGTAGATTGATAAATCCATTAAACAACAAAAAACCCATGACCTATCTATAAAATTACATCCATCGCACCCCAACCAACCATGTTGTCTCTTGACTGAAAGTGCCCAAAAATTCCATCTATTGACATCAATCCACTACCACCATTCATGGAATAAGTATAGTTACATCTTCCATAGATCATTCATCACCCCCCCCCCCGCACAGAGGACTAGAAGAAAAAAACCATGTCGGCTCTAGTATCATTGATGAACCTCAAGTCGGTGTTATGTAATACCATTAAGATCCCTAGTTTAAACCACCTACAATGAAAAGTAATACACAAAAATAAAAAATCATCATAAATTGAAAGAAAAATAATTTACAAAAAATGAAAGCCAATTTTGTTGAAATTGTGCTGAAAAAATGTACATAAAAAACCCTCTTAAATTTGTATATTTCCCCCATTTTTAGTCAACAAAAACATCCACATTTATCTTGAAATAAACAAACTTTTTTCTTTCTTCAAATCATCTAAACAGCAGAGTATTGATGAAAAATTATTTTCACTAAAACTATTATAATAAAGGAATGAAACAATGATGAAAAATAAATGGGGAAGATAATACAAAAATAATAATGTAGTAGTCATGAATTTATAACATTAAATTTCCATGTTAAGTATGGATACTTCTAAAAATAATGGATTTGGTAATAGGAACTAGAATTCTGAAATCTAGATCCTTGCATCATGATTTTCCACCTAATACATAGAGCTCAAAATAGTGAAGACTCTCAGTAAGACAACCATGATCCATAGTTTTTCCATCAGGATGAGGCTCGACTACAAGATAAGCTCCAGTAGCCATTTTAAGAGACAAATATGGACCAATTGAATTTATAATAGATGTTCGGATTCTAGGGGGAACCCATGGTGATAATGGATAAATTATCAAAAAAAATTATTTTAATGAAAAAGGTTGAACATTACACACTTGTAGATGTATATTAAGAGAGAAATCAAACTTTATTCTATTTAATATCAAAAGATCAATAAAATAAAATCGAAAGCATGTGATGTATCCCTTAAGAAATTACACATTTTTAATACCAATAGCTTTAATAAATGATTCAACAAGGATATTTTCACACAACCATTGAAAAAAATTGACCAAAAATCCAAACATGGAAACTACTATCTTAGAAAATCCTAAAGAACAAACCAAAAATAAAGAATACAAATAAGCTATCATGAAAATCATGACTTCGCAAACTAAACCATCTTCATGTTTCTAGTAGACATGTCACTATGATAACCTACATGCCAAATGAGTGATAAATATAGAATGAATTTTAACCAAATATCTTCTAAAAAATTCATGAAAAACTATAAATAATACTCTCCTAAAAATTTCCATGTTGATTAATGAACTAGGATGTTTTCCTTCCATTGAATTAAATACTAGAGTATCATTCCCACTTTAATTTCGTAACATTAAACATGGTTGGTCTATGAAACACGTAAATGTAAATGTTGATAAAACTATTATTTTCATCTTTGAAATTATTAAATCCAGGAAAATAATGATTGAGTCTATGAGATAGTTATCTTTGATTCTTCCCCATATTAATAAAACCATAAACATCATTCTTTAGAAAAAAATTAACATATTTTTCAATCAATTCAAGACCGAAATTAACAAAAATAAATATATAATGTTCAAATCAATCAATAGTTGAGAAAATAATCTAAGGATATTATTTAATGTTATTATTATATCAAAAATCATTGATTCATCATTAATGAAATTATCTTTAACATAAAAATAATATTAAATCATCTGGTAACAATGCTCTAAAAGTAAACAGGAATATATTTCAACGTTCATAGTTTTTACCAATGAATATTCAATCATATTTTCAACAAACAAACCATGAGAAATACCTGTAAAAAATAACTATCTAACCTTGAGACTCAACACACAACATGTTTTACAACCAACCATGTAGTGTTTTATTAACAGCTTTATACAAACATAGTTCATTGATTATTTGAATTACAATATTAGGTACTAAAACAAACCCATCATAACAAATAGGGTTCCAATAGGATACCAAATTGATGTGAAATTAAATTGAAATTATAATAAAATAAAGAAACAACATCCCTATAATGAGAGGGTGTTAACCATTAGAAAATTAAAAACTATCCACCATTTTCATTTTATATTTCCCACAACATGATATTTCTCATTGAAGCACCAACAAAAGAAAAACAAAATTTACATTAGATTAAATAATTTTATTTCAGGAAGAATAAAACCATGTAAAATATGAGAAAGTACATTCATCGTCCATATTGTCATCTCAACAAATCAGTCCAGCTCCAGTACTAGTCGGAAATATAAATTCGCTTTTTAGTCCCAACTTTCAATATTAGGATCTACCCCACACAACCAAAGAGTAGATCAAAAAATAAATGAATATATATAAATGATTTGATACCAAAATAAAAATAAATAAAAATATAAAAAATTATCATAGTTGAATTTTATTTTTCATATCTCTAAAAATCATGTTAGCTCATGTTCTACAGAAACCAAAAGTCATTGTTCGTAAAAAATCTTTAGCTCCAAGATTCACAAAACACACCACCAAATATCATAACAAAAAATGCTTATGACTTAGGGAGTTTTTTTACATCATTGGAGAGATTGTTATAAACATTCATATATCCATAAACATTATCCTTCTTAGATATTTCATCAACAATTTGATTCATCCTATGTGCATATATATGTCCCGACAACGAATTAATTCCTGTGGAGACTTATATGCGATGTTCTTTATCCAAACATTCTATCATCAATGAAATACATTATTTTATTTTGGAACCATGAGCACATGATATATTATTGAGAACAAAAATACAATGAAAAACATGAAATATGTAGCATACCATATGTAGTTGAGTTAGGAGACTAATCAATATTCTATGAAAGATAATGTTTGAAGTCACAAAAGATAGAAGAGTCTGCATAACCATCAAAATAAGAAGGAAAATAACACAGGAGACAAATAACCTTAAGCATATATTCCAACAATTAATGATAAATGATAGTTTCTATAGTTTATGAAGAAGAAATAGTTATTAGAATACAAATATATGTTATCAAATATATGTTATATCACAAGAGATAACTAATGGATGTAAAATGTTGATTAAATATACTTATCACAAACTATATAAGATTACAAAAATATTATTATTTAAATTATTTACACATTTCATAGACAAACCCAATACTTTTATTATGCTTCACACTTATATTCAATGCATGAATCCTGAGAGACCATTTTTGGAATTCAGAACAAAATTTCAATAAAAAATAACTAAAAAACGTCAATATATTATACAAGATCATCACCTACTTCCAGACGGATAATATACCAAATCAATAGTAAGAATGGAATCAAAATAACACTCCCTTAATGATGATATCAACTTCTTCCTCAAATACAGAGATGATAAATCCTTCCTAGAATAACTCCCATCTTTATTTTTTAGTGCCTTATTTGATTCAAATTCTTAGGAAACTGATATATTCAAATACTGACCAAAAACATTCCGGAATTTCGACCAAAAGAACAATTTAAAACATTAGAATTCAATACAAATCAAAACCAAACCAAGAGAATATTCAACAAGTACACCAACATAATGTCTATTTGAGTCAAATCCATTAAGATACATGCTTCAAGTACCTAGTGGATCAAGATGGATAGACCAATGCTGCTCTAGGTGGGAGGACTGCCTTCAAGACCAATTGGAGCCTCCAAAGATGACAATTGAAGCCACCATTAACATCATGCATCATTCAGATCTTGAGGCCAAAATAGGATTAAAAACTTGGAAATAAAATCTTGTTGAAGCTTAAATCGTCATACCCAAATGTAGGGAAACAGAATATCAAATCTAGTTAAGGGCCAATATGAAATAATTGTGAATAAACCCTAAAAGACACCAAATGAAATATAAGCATTACAAAAATCAATATATGTGCCTAACCCCGCACAAAATCATGGGTAAAAATAATAACGTGAGCAATGATGGAGGTGAGGATGAACACAGACAGGGAGCATGCTGGGATGGAGGGGAGGCTGGTGCAAGGTAGGGCAAGATTTGAGGTCAAAGAAGGGTGGGATGTGAGGCGTGTCATTCGAGGCAGGGCAGAACAAAGATAGGGGGAGGTGGTGATGGAGGCCTGAAAAGACAAAGATAGGGGTGAGAAGAGATGGTGGAGGGGCCAATCATAGATATAGAGTGGAAATGGAGTCATGACCGAACACAGGTAGGGGAAGGTCGGTGATGGAGGCGAGGAAAAACAAAGACGAGGAGTGATGGAGGAAGCCAAGAGTCAAATGAAGGTTTTCGGTGTTATTATTTTTATAAAAAAATAAAATATTTATTAAATAAATAATATTTAATAATATAATAATAGTTGAGACTTCAATGAAATCGAATAAACAATATTTAAAAATACAAAATCATTTAATATTCGGTGAAAATGGAAAATTAAAATCAATTTTGTGATGTTTTTAGAAAAAAACTATGAAATAAAATTTTACATTGGTCAGGAAAATAATATATATATATATATAAACTATGCTTTTTTAATTTGATATTGATAAAAAAATTTGTGATTGATTGGTTTATTGTAATATTTTTTGATGACAAATGATTTGTGGGTAATAGAGTTATTAATAATATACTCACGTGTTAGTAAAAAAACATGGTGGTAGTAGTTTGACAATTCAAAAGATTCAACTATTCGTAAAAGATAAGTTGGTATTTAATGATCAATATAAAAATATATATTGGTTGGTAAAAAATTTTTGGTACTAAAAATTAATACCAATAATACTTCATATCTGTGGGAATTACTCATTTTTACAAACATAAATATTACTTGTCAACAAATTTCTATTTTCATAATCCATTTTTAGTACTGTACTGTGGAACCATTCTCCCAAGACCTTTACAAAAAATTAAGGAAATATTTTATCCCTACATTATTCTCCAACTAATAGGAACTATCATGTTGTACATCCTTCTTTATGCTATAAATGGTTAGTTTCCACAACTTTTTACATTCAAAAGAATCAATGTTGTGGGTATGTAATCCCTGACCATGGAAGCATAAAAAAACAAGGTGTACAGTCCTTCGATCAGTGCATGATGTATCCCTAGGTCCATATCTCATATCACCCTTTTAGGGAGTGACAATCATAACACATATTCCCTACAAAATATATATAGGCTATAAAAAATTAATCTACAAAAGATAACTTAATTGTCACATGATTTCAAATTGATCAAAAAATTTCCTCAACGCATGAAATTAAACTATAACGTACCTTATTCGATGAACATAGAATTCCATTAGTGATGAACTACAGATTCCTCATGTAACGACTTATGTTAACTCATTTAAATACCTAGAGATTAAACCCATCATTTCAGTCCTTACACTTGAATAAATCCAACACATGCCCTTCACAACACCCTAGTATAACCTGGGAAACCCAATGAAAAATCCACACTCATTCTTATTCCATTGAATACTACTACAAGGAAAGGTTATTTTCCAAATGATGTTAAAATACCTAATATGTTATAGTTATATGTCCATACACTATAAACTCAAACTACATAGGTTTTTATATATCCCTCATAAAAGGGAATGTCGGATTCCTCTTTGAGGTTGAATCCTGACTCCCCAAAAACCATATTTCCCTCATACAATGGGATTCCTTATGTGATGAGCCAGATATTACCACAAAACAATAAAAAAATATCCCCCTAATATTTTTCTCCCCCACAATAGGCAACCTCTCCAAATTAAGATAATATTGATGTAGATTTCCAAAACTATCTTTAGTCAGCACCGAGTATCCAAAAGAATTTAAATAGTATGGCTTCCCACTAGATGTTAAAAAGTTACCACCCATGTATGGTGTATGTGTATGTATAAAATTCCTAACATTTTATGACGTAAAAATATAAACATCCCATTATAGATAATAATATGTGGCTTCATCCCCACAAGATATTGACCAGTGTCCAAAATCCTATGCATAGAGCATAAGTGGGACCATCTGTACGCAATGATAAATAATTTTTAACTCATACCAAATGAGTGTAAATCAGACCATCCATAATAGACTATAATTCTATGAAAAAACCTCAAATTTCATTAAACATGTAATCAAGTCATACAATAAGATCATATATCAATCTATCTACATTGCACAATTAATATATGAAATTATCTCACTCGAAATTAAAACAATGAACACTCTTGATATGTCAAAATCCCATCTATAGATAATGATATGATGTAACCTTAGATGATGGGACTAGAAATCATATATTATGATTATAGGATATCATATCCCTTTACATTGTTGATAATCCTAATATGTTGTCTTTTGTTATGAGCTTGAAATTTTTTATATAATAAGCATAAGAACCTTGTGATAAATTCCTAGGATCACATAATTTTACACTTAGGTGATCAGACTGAAATGATTAATATTTTAATGACCATGACATTTCATAGGTGATGATGCTACGCCGAATTATATGATTTCCATATTTTTGACGGAGTGATTGAAAAATGATAATTCAGGTAAAAAATGATCGTACATATGTTATGAGTATAGGATGCCTAAGTTGATGAGCCATGGATGAATATTGCATTAAACATATCTTTTAATGTATAAATCATTAGATGACTCATATTTTTTAAATTTGATTTATTATGTAATAATCATCATATTCCTTCAAATCCATTGGGGATGAATATATAAATTGATTCCCTACATTCCCAACAACATCATCATCTATAACTATTGATAGATTCCTTGTCACTACCTCAAGTATCATAATTAAATGTTATCTACTAAAATATAATACCTAGAATGATATTCACAAAAATTTCCTAGATATATAAGAGAGACCTAAACTAGGAAATGAACCCTATGGATGAATCATTGGATAGATGATCTGGTATCCCATCATCTATTTATAATCAAGGATCTGACATCATCAATAATGGTGGTAAATGACACCCTCAATTGAATATATGGAACGTGGGGATACTAGATTTTTGATATTCCAAATATTAAATCCTTATGTGAATACATTCCACAACATATGTTTTATGAAAAATTTGTTAAAGGAATAATACTCACTAAAAACGACATCTTTTTTAAATGATAAGATATGGCTTTAAAATAAATCTCTTCTTATAACATTGATGTACATCGTTATCTTTTTCATTTGTTTATAAACTCTGAGGAATTACCAAGAAAACCCAAAATTTGGTCATAGTCACAACTCAATATATGTACATTTTGTGCAAAACGTTTGACCAAAACTATACTTTTTATTATTAGTAATATAAAAAATTGATGATATAACATAAATTGTTGATAAATGATATTAAAATAATGAAAAATATTAAACTAGAATGTATATGTAGCTTGATATAGAATGAATCTATTTAGTAGTAAAAGATAAATAATTGAATATCCTTTATGATTTTATAGTAAAATGATATTCATTATGAATAATCTTAATATAAAATAATACAGTTTTTTTATTCATGTGATAAGTGTGCTCCATCGATTATAAGTTATAAAAAATTTATCAATGTACAATTCAATTATTAAAAACACAATGATATTCAAGATCACATGGGTTTTCTTAAAATCCATTCACAAGTAGAACCATTTTGATATAATTTAAATATGGAATAATATATTTTACCTATATATGGATGTACCCCATGTTAATCCATTATTTCTATAATCAAAAATAAATTTCATAACATTTTAATCCTTAAATCTATTTCAAAAATTAATAAAATAGATTAAATAAAAATTTAATTTATTTGTAAATAAAAATAATTTCAATATAAAAAAATAGTGTATAGAAAATCTCTTTAAATGATATTTAGGTTTTGCATAAACATGATTATAATTTTATATTAGAATAATTTTATTATTTGTTGTCTGATTCATTTTAAAAATTTAAAAAAAACTTGAATATTCATTAATCTTAATAAACTAATAATTTGGAAAATTTAAATTAGAATGAAATAAAAATATGAATTAAGTAAATTGAAAAAATGAATACAATTTCAACATTAGTATGAACTACACATGTGTTAATATTATCAGAGTACTAATTAATATGATTCTATATGTGTGTAAGAATGAATTATTTTTTCATATTCAAAAAGTATGACTAGGTAAAAATAAATTTTGATATCTTCATATTCATTTTAGAAATCATAAAATATTAAAATTTTATTATAACATAAAATTTATTCCATATTACATTAAATGAAATCATATGTGTTTAATTGAAATTGGTTTTATTTACTTGAAATTATATTAATTTCAGATCATATGATTTTTAAATTATATTAAATTTAAATCATATGACTTTGAAATCATATTAAATAAAAAAATTGTTGTGTATGACTTTATATTTTGAATAATCAATAAATTTTTATAAAATAAAAAAACTATAGTGACTAAAAATTCTTTTCTAGAAACTCTGTAAACACTAAAATACAAAATGAATAAAAAATATATGGTTTATAAAAACTATTAGAAATTATAATTTGGTAATTTAAACATGTTATGTATTTGTAAAAACAGTGAGGAAATGGTAATAATAAAAATAAACATACAATAATTAATAAAAAAATCCTCCAAATAATAAAACATTTCAATAAAAATGTCCCCCAATTGAAATTAAAAATATGAAAATGATCATCCACAAATTATCAACAATTTTAAAATTAACAAAAAAAAATTAAAAAATTCTTTAAGAACAATTTTTTCCCATAAGGAAAATTTTATCATAATGAAACTAGTTGATTAGTTAAAATGTTGATCTATTATAAAAAAATATTTATCTAAATTGTAATTAACAAAAATATATAGTTATACTCCCCATAATATATGTATATAAGACATTGATATATAATAAGTAAGACAAAAATACATCCATTAAACTTAATCTTTTAATAATTGCATATTACAAAAACTCATAACAAATAGTTATTAATAATAAAAAATGTAATACTAAAAAAACAATATATATAATCATAAGTATAAAAATTATTCCAACATTATAATTCAAAGGAAAAAAAATTAATAAACATAAAAACAATAAATATTCTCTAATGAAATTACGAAAAAATGAACAAAATTATTATTTATTTTAATAGGTCCTAAACAATTAAAATATAACAATTCAAACTAAATATCTACCAAACCATGTTAAAATTTTAGTTTCTAGAAATTTATTATATGCATTGGTTTAGAAAATATATAAAAAAGTTGATTATCAGTTCATATAAATTCCAAAACAATATATCCTCTGTTAATATGATCCCTTAAATAATTAAATCTAGTATCTATGTGTTTTTTAGTTGAATAATATGAAGTATTCTTTAATGTTTAAATAATATATGTATTTTCATATAATATTGGCATTTTAACTAAATAATCCATAAAAATAATATTTTTTTTATTTTATGATATTTAACATAATAATAAGTTGAAACTATATAATAAAACTCATAAGTGGATAAAAAACTAATAATTTCAACTTATAAATCCTTGAAATTATTATTTTATATAGTAAATAAAAAATTTATTATGTATTTTTTCTGTAAATCCTAAAATCTTTAAAATTTGAATCAAACTAAGAAATTCATCCTAAATATTTAATATTAGAATAGAATAAAATATTATTAAAAATAACATTATCATAACTAATTATTAATTTAACAGCTTTTAAATATATTTCATTAGGATTATATCGAAATTTGGAACACATGTATACAATAGAAATAATATTAGGTCTGGTTGTTTTCAAATAATATAGGCATAAAATAATTCCAATAAATTGTTTATTATTACTAGTTTTTTAGAATAATTTAAATCCAATAATTAATTTTTACATAAGAGGTTTCTCATACTTTTACATGATTCAATATTAAACCGTTTAACATTTTCCCTATCATACATACATTAATTTAGGAATATTCCAACACTTCCTAAAAAGGTTATGTCCGTAAAAAATAATTATCCCATTAAAAACAATTTAAATTCACTTATCATAAATTTATAAAATTAAATTCATTAAAAATAAGATAAAGAACCAAACATAAATCATCAATATAAATTTAAATAATTAAAATAGCATTAGTAATTTCCTTAATAATCATAGATGGATCAAATCTTCCTTTATTAAAACCATTATTCAATAAAATACAAAGACAATATATCAAAAAAAAATCTAGGGTATTTTTTAATACAATATAATGTTTTTATAGTTTTAAAAAATGTTTTGGAATCATTTCATGCTACAATAAATTTCGTTGATTAACCTAAACATGATCAAAAATTAAACGACTTAAAAATGAAAATTTATCATTTATATTAAAAAAATTAAACCCTTCAAAAAGGAAAATAAAATAAAATAATATACTCATATCTTCAGTACTATAAATTGGAAAAAATGATTCATCAGAATCAATTCATTCTTCTGGATAAAATATTTAAGAAATAAGACTATATTTGTGTTTCACAATATATAAAATTTCGTCCAATGTATTCAAAAAAATCTATTTTGTTCTTGTTACTATTTTATAATTAAGAAGTCTAAAAACATTCAAAATATTATTTCATTCAAATTGAAAAAGATCATCTTGTGTTAACACATTCAAATTATATTGATTCAAAGAATCAAACACATTATAAAAGAAAAAATAAGTAAAAAATTAGAATTATAACAATATATAAAACCCTTTTTCTAGTTTGAATTCAAAATTCAAAATTTTAATTTTTTTCTCAATAGGATAGTGTTTTAGAGTTTCCCATTTCCCAAGATTTTATTGAGAAGATATATTCTCCCCCTAAATTGATATATTATCACATTGGGTTTATCTTCACCAATTTTAAACTCTATAAATTATTCTTTAACATTATATAAATTTGAATTATTTTTTATATTATTATGTTCATCAAACTCTTCAAATTTCATAGATATTTTTTATATAATCAACCGTATTTAAAATTATTAGAATACCCTAGAAATATTTTTTCATCGCTTTTTCAATCAAATGTATCTAAGTATTCTTACATATAAAAACTCAAAATACTACACTTAAAAACATTTAAATGAATAACCTTAGGTCTCATTTCCATAAATAATTCTTCATTTTTTTGTTTACAAAATGTATAATAAAAATTATATTTATGATATTAAAATAAAGTTTTAACTGATTCAACCAATATGTATTTTGAAATATTAAATTCATTCAGTATTATCTTTTAAATTTAACAATGATATTATTTTTCCTTTTTATAACACCATTTTTACAGTTTTCTTAGAGTAAAACATTTAGTAAATGTTAATTATCTTCATATAATTTTTCAAACATTAGATTATAAAATAATAGTACCTTAAAAAATATCATATAAATTATTAAATGTGATTTTTTAATTTTGAACCAATTTATAAAAATAAATAAACTTGATTTAATTTTCACAATTACATGTTATGCAATAAATCCAAGAAAACCTAATTAAATCATTAAAACTTGAAAAAAAAAATTCTTACCTATTGAACTATCATTTTTATGGGGATAAATAAATAAAGATTTAATAGTTCTAAAAATCTAACTATATTAACATTATTATCATATCTCAATGCTTATTTATATTTCTTACTATTTAATCAAAAAATTTAAAAAATTCATTCAGTTAGGGTAGATCATGAACCTATCCATGTTTGGATAGTTTGTATAGTTTCCAAAAATAAACAAGAACCAATATTCTTTTCAAAAATCAATATATGATTCTATTTCATTAAGAGACTTAATAATTTTATCAGGAAGTTTAGAGACATTAATAGAAAATTTAATATATTTTACACTTGTGTATTAAGGGAAAAAATTATATTTATCATATAAACACATGTAATTTTCCATTTTAACAATCAATAAATTATTACAAATTACTGAGAGAAAAATTATGGTATGTTTTAACAATTATTCAGATGGTACTTTATAAAATAATATAGTTTTTAAAATACTTACTACATTGAACACCCTAATATTCAATTTTGTGTTTTCCCTGAATGTGATAGAGCCACTATATAATAGATTAAATGAAATAAAATATAATGGGTCCCTAGTCATATATATTTCAACACCTTGTGATTTTATATAAGAAATTTTATAAATTTAAATTGTTCGATAACATGTGTTACACGCAAAACCAAGATTGAACAAAACATGAAATTCAACTGAAATATTATTAAAAAATGTTATTGTTATTGCCTAGCCATTAGAATAGTGGGTAATAATATTATTAACTAAAATATGAAAATATTTTGTTTTTAAATATATATAAAATCTTATCAATTAATTATAAATAAAAATAAAAACCACTTGAAGATAGTGGATAGATTTTTAGAAAAAACTATTTTTATACAACCATACACATTTTGTTTTAATAAATTAAATAAATCAATTTTAGTTATTTATTTTATAAAAATTTACATATTATATATTCAGTAAATTTTTTAACATTCCTATAATGTGTTTTCTTGGAATGAGAATAGAATATATCTAAATTTTCTCCTAATTTTTTTATAAAATGCATTATTGTAATATATTATACTCTTTATTTTATTACTTTAATAATTTAAAAATTTAAATAATATAATGAAACTTTTTTATACAATATGGTCAAAATAATATTAATTTTAATTATTGATATTTTCTGAAAAGATGAAATTTTCAGTGAATATTGAAAAATAATTGTTTTTGTTTAGAATTGTATTTTAGTTTACATAATTTAAAAACATAAAAATTGTTTTATTATGATATTAAAAGAATAATTAGTTTAAATAAATTATTAATCCATTTATTGTCTTTAGAATCGATTTAATTTTTTTTTATAAGAACATTTTAAAAAGTTTAGACCATTTTCTTTTGAAACCGTTTTCTTCGAATTTGGTATGGGGGATTAAATTTAAATTATAAATTTCCACTAATGTGAATGGAATTTTAAAATATATTTCATATATTTTAATTAATAATAATTAATATTTTATAATAAGGTTAACATAAATTTTGGATCAACTAAATAGTAAAAAAATTAAAAAAAAATATTTTCCATGGTTATGGTTAAAATGGGGTTATAAGGCAGGGGTGGGGGTGGGGTGGTTGCCTAATTTGATAAGGGTACTATTGAAAAAAAAATTGTTTAAAAACTAATTTATGGACATATTTCAACCTTATAGTTTCCCATGTTAGAATATAAGGTCGTTTTTAATATGTTATCTAAGAAATGTTTTTTTTATTTTCGACCCTTTTTGGGAAATTTACATGTAATTTCCATGTGTGTTATATTAAAAAAATATTAAAAGACCCCCCTCACATCTCCTATTAAATCATAAAAACCACATTGGTTCTTACAATACCTACTCAAATTAACTCATTCATTTTCTAAAAAATCTTATATTGCATTTTATGATTATAAAACCCTCTTAAGATGGCTTATTGTGCTAACCTAATGAGGTCATCCAAAAAAGAGGTATCCTTCTAAACCGAGATTATATATATTATTTCTTCATCTACCAACTTAAAATAACTTTAAAATATTATAAAATAATAAAATTATTAACTCACATATATGGAGATCATATTGTGATCATTTTATAACATAAATCTATACCCTCATCCATCATATTGGAATTGAAACTCGTGATCATGTGTGTGACAGACTACCACCTCATGAAGTGATATAATTCGTTTTCCATCATCGAATCTCATGAAGGTATATAATAATTGTTTAAAATTTAATATAAGATATTAATAACATTATTAAACATCTTAAAATTTAATATCACATATACCTTCATACAATCCATTCGATGGGAATACGGTAACACCAATCGAGTGTACAATGAACTACTGCCTCATGACGAAATGAGATTTATTTTTCTATTAATAATTACATGGAAGAAAAAATGGATAAATTTAAATAATATATAAGATATAATGGACATAATAATGAAATATATATGGTTATATTTTATTTAAATTTCTTTCATTCCCTCGATTGAAATTGTAAACAATGTTTATGCATTTGTATTGCTTACAATCTCTATGAATGGTGTATTTCATATTTCTACCTCTAACTTCTATGATTGAATTTAAATGTGTATATTATAAAAATATATGATTTTAATATAATTTTTATTTATTGGAGGTAATTTTATGATGATAAAATTACGAGAACAAAAATTACTGAATAAAAATTTATATGAGAAAACAAAGTAGTTAATACCTGATATAACAATTTTAACAAAAAAAAAATCATATTTAAAAAGGTGATAAAAGGTTATTTTTTAATAAAATATGGTATGTTAAATTTGAGTATGGTTTAATAATATTTGAATAATAAACTAATCTTTATTATATAGGAGATTCAAACCTGTTTTAAGAGAGCCGGGACATGAGGTAAAGGATATTTATCTCAAATTTCATTCTTTGTGATATTAGTAATCTTATGCAAATATATTATTTTATGAGATGTATATAAAAAAAATTATATGGTATATATGGAATTTATTTTATTTCATGGTATATTATAATATTTTTAATGCAATTGTTTCACGGGGATTACAATTCAAATATTACCAAAGTGGTAGCGAGTTTATGATGTAATCTCATTTTTTATCAGGATTGTTTAGGATTAAGTTTCCATTGAAGATATATTATAATATATAACTCCATAAACAAATGAATTTTCGTTTCCTATAGTTATTTATTTATACTGTATGTTTTTCCTTTATATTCCATCTCATTAAGAACTCATGCGATCAAAATATATTTTCATGTAAAAAATACCATTTATTTCTATCTTTCTCCTAAAATAATGTTTCAACCATGTTATAATTTTCTAAAAATTATTTTAATAAGGTAATTTATTTTCTACACATAATTTGTAAATTCATTTTTACAATATTTTAATTTTTACATATTTTTTTAAAATGAATCTTCTATTTTTTTTCTAAATGAGGGGTTTTTTATGTTTTTCAAAAAATGTGAATGAAGTCCTTGTTTTTAAACGTATATGAAATGGATAAAATTTTACACCATAATGGTCAGTAAATTAATTAATGTTTCCTCTATATGTTACTAAGGATATTTTCAAATAACATGATTTTAAAAATGTTTTATAATTTTGTATTTTTAAAATTTTATTTAGAAATTGGAATGGTTATTTTACTTAGGAAATGTTCCAAGTAATATATACAAAAATTTTCCTTATAATATGACATATTTTTATGTTTCAGAAGATTTACTAGGGATATGATCCAATGATACATTCTTTATTATTTATCCATATTATTTAATTTTAATATTATAATATTTTTTTGAAAATCATTCTTTTTACACTAATTATGCTATGATTATAATATGAAATATTAATAAAACTTTATCCATTTCAATGGGTAAATTTATGATGAAAATATGAAATGATTATGAAACAAATTTTTTTACAGGGGTTATGATATGAAGAATTTCTTATTGTTTTTTGGAACAAATTTTTATGATTTTTATAATATTGAAGGTGTGACAAATTGTTCCCTCCAATGAATTGGAGAAATATTTATATATCATGTGATAAAAATTGGAAATAAGTCTATATACATGATCCATAATGGGAAACAAGCCGATGGGCTTGACCCACAATGTGAAACTAGTGATAAGGCCTAATCTACTATGTTTTATTTTCTTGTTTGTTATCCTTCACTAATGAATCAATTTATTTACCTATGTTGGTGCCATTAATTTATGTTAAGATCTCATGTTTCCTCAATTATGGTGATTTCACACTGTTTTGAATCATGTATTTTGGAATGATAATGAGTTATACCCCAAATCATATGTTAAATATATGACAGGTAGGGTATGAACATTTTTAATTTTGTTCCTGATCTTATACACTTATTATTATATTATTATTTCATAGGATCTTAAATTATATCTCCCATGTTTACCTTTACTGAGCATCGAGGTTCACAATTTCTTATATTTTACTTCCCCAGGTTATGAGTAATTATTTTGTGGGGAATGTTTATAAATTGTAGAATAAGAGAATATATTTATAGTGGATGTTTAATATAATTCATTAAAGAAGAATGGAGGGTACTTATTATCTAAATACGCTATGAAATTAGGTTCCATAGGTATGCATTTGCGAAATTTATTGCATATTCATCTAAAACAATGTGAGAGTTATCTATGAAATTATGGGGTCATTTTGGTTGGTATATAAAAAGTTCTTAGAATAACTTTGTAACTAATATATGAAAATTTTATTTATAAACCTTTGTATATATCTAGTTATATATTTAAGGATAATTCCATGTATAAGAAAATTTTAGGGAATATTGGGGAAGGGTATAGTGAGTAGATTTTGAGTAATTACATAACATTATAGGTAGTAATATTAGATGTGGATCTAGAATTTATGTACATAGTTTTGATAACTCTCAAAATAAAACGTTCTGATTGAATTTAGAATTATATTGTACACCAAAATGGGACTTACTATTCACCTAGTTTGACACTCCTAGGGGATATTCTATAGAAATTATCAATATATTTATATAAAATTGTAAAAGATTTTATTAGATAATGAACATGAATGAGATAGTTTAAACATAAAGTGTAATATATTTAAAATTGGGTGTCATTATTTAGACATCCTATAAATTATATTTCATGATTATGTGGTTTTCCACTATGATTTTTGATTCTTACAGTATTATTTTAGGTTTTATTCAATGGTAGATACCTATAAGAACTAGGATAATGTTGAATGTGAGACAATGTGTTTATGAGAATCAAAATGGGGAGATTAGTTGAGTGAAGGATATTGTAATTATTCCATGCTAGTTATCATTATATATTATTAACATCTTGAACCTTAACCAACTCTCAGACTAAAAAAAGAGTCATGGATAGAGTTTTCTAAGATATTGGGTGGTGGAGATCAAGGATGAATGCTTATTGAAGTTCCCATAAGTAAAAAATATTTGAAGGTTAACTCAAGGTAATTTAAAAATGTATGAGAAAATGTTTTCTGTGCAGAAAATAACGGAATAAATTAAGTAATTAAAGAGAAGAAATGAAAATATTCGTTGATGAAATGTATGATAATAATTTTTCCCAAAGGAATCATCAATTATTTAATGTTTCAAATTTGAATGTTATGTTAATTATGTGAATTGATATCTTAGGGGGAATATTATTAATGGTGCAAATATGGTTTCTTGAGTAAAGGTATTTTCATTGATGATGACGATACTACAAACTATATATGAAAGGATTCTGGTATTAAGGAATAATATGATGGATCCTTGTTAATGATTTAAGAATGAAGATTAATGATTAATGTATTTATGTATTGTGACTTTGGAATTATGTGAGAAAAGTTATTATCCAATGTAATTTTCATTATAATAACAGTGAAACATTTAACGTTACATATATTTTTGGAATAATATATGTCTTCATGTACAATTTACATTATTGTTATAGATAATCTCATGGGTTCTTGAGTTTGTGGTTAATCATAATTAAATGACTCAGAAACCCCTTTCTATGTTTTATGTAATTGGATTTTAATGTTATAGATGACATTTTGGGAGTTGTTTTATTTAAATAATGTATTTGTTTCTGTTAGGTTGAAAATGGAGTAATATCTAAGTAAGAATGATCTTTCCATAATATTAAAGGACTTGATAGTGTTCAGGGTTTATTTGATATATGTGTATTACAGTATTTAAGGATGATTAACAGATTTTTTGGTACATTATAAGGATTATATTAATATTATCTAGTATAAAGGTAAAACAATCAAATATAGAATGATTATTGGGCATGAACTCTCAAAAGAAGGGCGATTAGTGTGAAATTCTTACCACATACCAATGCGATGAATTTGTTATTAATATAGGAAAATATTAATTTGATTTAGTTAAAATATGATTTATATTAGATATAACCATTAGATTAAAAAAATTATATTATTATATATTATGCCTCTTGATAATTGAAGGTTCATGAGAAAAATTACCCAACTCATGAATTAGATTTAGCAATAGTAATTATTTCAATAAAGATATGGAGGAATTATATTTATAGAGAAGTGTGCGAGATATATATTTATCATAAAATTTTAAATTATATATTTACAAAAAATTATTTCAATATGTTCTAGAGAAGAACGTTGCAAATGATTAGATATTATGACTGATTGATACACTACTAGACTAGGAATAAAAAATTTTGATCGATGCATTGATTCAATAGGATAATGATATATTATATATGATGAGGATAAAAAAAACCTATATATAAGGATTTTAAAATGATGAAATTATAAATCCTGATGGAAGGGGAAAAATTGTATCTTTTTCAAATGGATTTTGAAACCATCTATCACGGTGATGATTAAATTTGTGTAGAATGAAGGCATTGAATTAAAAAAAATAGCGAGAAATGAACCTATGATTAACCATGATAATGATGGAATTATTTGGTTTGAGAATTGTTTATGTTTTCCTTCCATACCCGATTTAAGAAGGAGATGTTTTAGAAACAACAAAATTTTTCATTCTCTATTCATCCTTTAAGTAAAAAGATGTATAAAAATTTGAAGTAGTATTTAAATTAGGATGGAATGAAGAGGGGTATTGAAAAATTTGTATCATGGCGTTTGTTTTTTTTAAAAGATAATTCCGATAAGCAAAATTATAAATTTATGTGACAACCCTTACCCATAACCAAGGGAAATGAGAAAACATCACAATGGATTTTGTCAATGTACTCCTTAAAACAACAAAAGTGAATAATTCTATATCCATTGTAGTTGATCACCTTATAATGAAACCACACATCTTTTTTATAGGATAATATTATCCCCTGTATTATCATTTCATGTTATTCATTAAAGAAGTGGTATGGTTTCATGGAGTATTACATTCTATTATTTTCTGATCATGATCCTAGTTTAACTTGACGTTATATAAATTTCATCCAAAATCCCTTAATATAGATTTGAGTTACAACACTATGAATCATCTTCAGACATATATAAAGTATGTGAGATCAATTCAAACCCCATTTTTATGATGAGATCTTGATTGATTTATTTAAAACGTGGTTGGGATCAACATATTCCTCACGTTAATTTTTCTTACAATAATATCATTCACTTGAGAATTTAGTAATCTCATTGTGAATCCCTCTATTGAATGAAATATAGATATCCAATGTGATGGAATGAAGTTGGAGAAGGAAATATATTGTGATCCGAGAATGTTGAATTAATGGTAGAGATGGTAAGAGCCATCTACCATCATATAATGGAATCAAAAAGAAAATAGAAATATTTTGCTGACATCTTTCTGCATGATCAATAATTCAAAGATGCTGAGAAGTTGTTTATGTGAATTTTTCAATGGAATAAGGTTATTTTGTTTAGGAATAAAGGAAATCAAATAATTATATATTATTTCAATTTCATGTTTTTTATTGAGTAGGGAAGATTTCTTATCACATGAAACTTCCACCTAACCTCTCTCAACTTCATGATGTGTTCTTTGTATCTATCCTGAAGCAGTATATAAATGACCCATCCCATGTATCGAACATAGAGGAAAAAACATTGGATAAATAACATTATTATAAATTTAATCTAATGGATATTATTTATCATAGAGAGAGTGTTTTTTAAACAAGATCACTCACCTGGTCAAAGTTTTATGGTTAAAAAAACCATCATGGAGAAGATACATGGAAATATGAGGATATAATGGGGTAGAAGTATCCTTAATAGTCTATACTATAGTGATTGGATTTTTATGGTGAAATTAATTTTATAAGGTGTATATGGTAACATCCAATTATTATATTAATTTATTTCTATATAAATTAAATTTCTTCAATATCTTATCTTACACTCAACATCGAGTTTAAAAAAATGAAATACTACTAAAATAGTATTATTTAATGAAATAGTTTTGGCATATCCATTAGAAATGAATGTTTTAATAGGATTAAATAAATTTTTAAAATATATGGTTTCACAGATATACATATACAAATACATTTATATATATATAGTTCATTTTTACTTTTTAATTCGAAATCATAGTAATAACCATTTGAAAATAATGGAAATATTTATTTCACAAACTATTTTTATGCAAAAAAATTAGATTTATCAAAATAAATTAAATAAATAAACTAAGAGCAATTATAATAATAAATAAATTTTTTATATATTCAATAAAAAAATAAACATTTGTCTTATGTGTTTTATTGGTATGAGATATGAATAAATCCAATTTTACCCTTAAAAAATATTTTTATTGAAAAAACATCCATCATGTTTATTCATCGATTTTATTACACATACAATTCTTGAAAAAGCAAATGTACACATAATAGAAATAAAAATACACTAAAGAAGGATGGCATAAACAAACACACACCGAAATACATTTTCTATATTTTTCAGCCTAATGTGTTGCACGTATACATTAGTTCAAGATAAAACATTCATCAATTATCAAAAACATGTATTATAATAGAATAATAAGACATATATTATCAATAACTTTCCAAATTTCATTGTCTAACCTCAAAATTTTAGACTTCACCATACCAAACAGGAACCTCCTCAAATCAACTCTCACAACATCAATATTTAAAATAATTTTATAGAGATTATTTTAACCTAACCAGTACATGACATAAATATTATGAATTTTCACACCCAGAACCCAAAAAACCATTTATTCCATAGTTTTCATCGTCTGGAATGTTTTCGATTGATTTTCATATTGAGTCCCAGGTCAAATTTATTAATTTTTTTGAAAAAATTGAGTCATTTATATTTTTGGCCTACATGCAGTTGGAGTAGGAACTAGATAACTCTATGGTATGCTCTGCATCTAAATATAATAAATATGAAGTGAATAATTAAAATTTAAATAAAAAATAAAATACAATAAAATTAAAATAAAATGATAATATGATAAAATTAATGGATTGTTTAATAATAATAATAATAATATTATTATTATTATGTTTATAGTTATTATTATTATCTAGTTTATTATTATTATTAGTCTTATTATTATTATTAAAATTAAATTTATTATTATATTTATTTTCATACTGATCTCATTAATAATAATAATATTATTATTATTGTTTTTATTATTAACAATTTTTTATTAATAATAATATTATTAAATTAATAATTTAGATTATTTTTCTTTTGTTTTTTTATTTTCCGGAAACCTAATTGGGACAACCCCTCTCCTCCTACCCTTTCATGGTGCCACCTCCCCCTCCCTCTATTCTTCTCCGTGCATGGAACACCATCCCATACCTCTGACCATAACTACTTCCCCTATGTAGGATGGACCACTTGTGCACAACCCCTACCTCTGACTGACCATCCCTCACATGGATTGCTCGTGCATGACCTCCCTGGTGTGCGACCCTCTTCTGGATGACCTTCTCGGCTAGAAAGCCTCTTCTAAACTACCATCCCAATGTGTGTCCCCACTCCATCTAACTTCAACGTCGCCTAACTATCCATACTGTAAGGAATCCTTCATTTCAATGGTTTTCAAATGTAGGTTTCCTCTTTTGTATTAAACTAGAAGTTATTGTTGATGAGTAATTGTTATTATTTGGGTTTTTGTGCTTCTAGGTCATTCATGGGGTGTTGTTCTCTTTTTCATTGTGTCTTTGTTGCATCTAAACTCTACATACGTAGGTGATTCCAATTGTTTTCCTGTCTATTTCCACATAACTAATGCCTTTGTAATTTAATAATTTTTAATAAATGATGTGCTCCTTGGTAAGACATATTGATAATTTAATGCGATGTTCTTATGATTGTTGAATTAAAAAAAATTTGGTTTAATGAAGTTATTTGTGTATTCATATATGTTTTCTCATCGAATAATGCTTTATTAATTTCTAATAGATTAGAAAACAAGATATTCACCCTTATGTCCCCTTTGGGTATGTTATTGTTGTATTTTGACATTAGTAGAAATGGTTGAAATTTTTTTGGAGTGATTTAATGAATTATTCTTATGTGTACCCCACGAAAGGTTTTTGTTAAATTGTTGATTGAGCTATTAAGAGTAGAATTGGGGGATTTTTGGTGATGTTTTTTAGAGAAATATTTCATCAACATGATTTATTTTTTATTGGATTTGATGTGTGAATTGGTAGTTTTTATGGATTATTGTTTTTTAGGAAGTATGTGGTGTATCTTTAAAACTTGTTTTGGTTATTTATATGGACATTTGTGCTGTTCCATTGGATGTTTTCACACACATGTATGCTTTTGAAGTACTCCTGGGCGTGCACACAATTAAAAATGCTTTGGCATAACATTAAACCTATTATTTAAAAATACTCACTAATCCTATATTTCTCCTTCTTTAAAACCCAAAATCCACTTTGATTTATATCGATTGAAGATGGTTTTTTAAAGTCATGTTTGAATTTATTGACTATTTTGTGACATAGAAACGATATTCAAATTCTAAATGGTATGCATTATCATTTAGAATTTTGAGTCCATTGTGTATTTTTTCATTTATTTGAAATAAATATGGACATGGTTTCTTGAATGGTGTGTTGGATTATAAATGGTGTTTCTTCAATGATCAAATTTCAAAACTGTGGGATTAAATGAAAATAAAAATAGGATGCCCCATTTCGTACTAGAAATTAATGTTGGTATATGTTTATAATAATGATTAGTTTGGTTTGTTTTACAAGAACATGTACTTAATAAATGTTTATAACTATTTTTATGAAAATTTATTGGAACCTTGAATTTAAAGGAATGTTTGGTAATTTCCTTATTTTAAAAAATGGTTTCTATATATATTTATATGACATGATTGCCCGAGTGGGCACTTTTTTGATGTGATGTACACATATATATCTTTATGCCATGGACCCCTATCTTCGATTTCCTATTTATGGGTTATCATAAAGTTGATGTCTATGTGTCGGGTGGGAAAGTGTGGTGGCATCTGGTAAGGTGAGTCACATGTGTGGGAGCCTCCCAGTTACACAGTTTATTATTAATATGGGTTCCTAGGAATCCATTAGGGAATTGAGTGATGATTTTCATCCAACCTCAATTAGACAGGTTGCTACCCCCAGGATCGTGGATATGCCACATGGGATGTGCCACTAGAATGGCAAGTAGAGGGCGACGATATGGTTTTAAACGTAGGGGATTCACCATACGTTGAGTGGTTGTTTTGAACTGAGTACGTATATGGGTGTTCTAGGGGTGTTTATGATCAAATATGGTTTCATTTTATAACTGATTGTCTACATTCCATTTCCTTTGGTTATAGAATTCACTATTTACTTATTTATTTATTTTCTCTAGAACAACCCTATATTTTTTTGATTAATTGTTTGGTTTAGTTTCTGGTATCAAAAGGATAGTATGTTTTGAAAGTAAAATCTTGTGGGTCTTGGATTTTGGAATGGAATTCTAGTTTTTTAATAAAATATGAAAAACTTATTTTTATTAATTTATTTAAAACAATGTTCAATGGGGGTGTTTTGGGAATGTAAATACATTGATTCCATTATTGTTCATTAGAATTACTAGTAGGAATTTTGGTGCACATGATTACTTTATATGTTTAGTTGTAGTTTCCATTATTTTAAGGTTTTCCTGTTTCAGTTTCTCATTCTTGGAGAAATGATGGTCATGTGGTTGGAGGTGACCAAGTCGTCACCTGTAGATTGTTGTAGTGTGTTCAAATTTTAGTTTGTGTTCTATGTTTTTTATTCTTCATTGATGTATTGTATAACGTAATAATTTTTTTTATTTATTTATGATTTATTTGTGTGTAATATATTCATGTATAGTTTTTAATTTTTTGATCCTAATAATTTATTTTGGGATTAAAACATTCCCACGTGAATGTTTTTTATTCCCTTCAATAGTTTCTAGCCTATAGTGATCATAATTCCCATAGGTCCATGTCATGGGCCAGATCGGGTGACCGATTCATGGTCGACCTGGGTTGGTTCGTAGAAAAAATGTATCAGAGGAGGCCCTTGTTAATTAGTGTGTCTAACAGACAGATATTAGTAATGTCGAGGCCCAGAATGTAGGTTATGGGATGGTGCATAATCACCAGAACCCATGACAATACATAAGTATCCAGGGGTAGTCGCGATTTTGAGTTGCTTCCTTTTTTTAATGAGGGAAAACAATGGAGGCATGCTGGTGTTAAGTTGGGATTTCACATATAGTAGTGACAGATTAGGAGTATGAGTAAATTGTTTATGTACCTCCAAGTTGTGGATGCTTACTTGGGGCATTACTTCCTACAATGTCATCGAGTTGAGTATAACTACTTATTCCCCATTTCATTATTTTGGTGAATGTTTTGTTTTTTATTATTTTTTGGTTAGTTTAAGTGTGTTTTTTAAAAATAAAAGTGTTTTTGGAATTATAATTTATTCTTTTAAATTTCATTATATTGGTAAAAGGGTTTCAAAAATTGGAATTTTTTTTGATATGATAATTTGGTAAAAGTTTTGATTTGCTATGAAAATGGATAAGACGTGACCCTATATACTCTTTATGAAGATTTAAACATGTGATTGTATGTGTGTGTAATGTACATGTTATTGTATATGGATGGGATCAGATAAACAAGTGTGTAATGGTTCCTTGGAATCCATGGATGTATATTTGAAATAAAAGGATAAGATTTTTTTTGTAGTGATTTTATGAAGGGAAAATAGTTTCAAAAATTGGTTTTTTTTGTCTTGAAATGTATGTTTTGTGTAGTGAAAGGTGGTTTTTCGTTCAATAAGTTGTTTTAAATTGACCGTTTTTGAAAATAAAAATGGAAATGGAATTTGGAAAAGAGATGCATTTTGGTTTTTTGGATGGTTTTCAGTTTCCAAGCCTATTGATTTTTCATGAGGTATTCCATTTTTTGTACACTTGTTTGATTCTAGTTTCAGTTTTTGTTTTGAATGTTGCTTAGAATGTGCACCCAGATAGATTCCTCAATTTTCTAATGATTCATTCCCACTTCATTAGATTTCTTGGATGTTGTTTATCTTTGGCAGTGTTAGAGTTCTGTAGGAGGTATGTTTATGGCTTGATGATGTAGAGCATGTCTTCTGGTTGTTGGGAACTCCTAAGGATATAAGGTTTCATGCTGTTTTGGTGTTGTTTGAGGGTCCATAATTCGACCAGTGGAATTTGGTTGTCCCATATTCATTGGATGATTGGGTTGCATGGAAATGTTTGAGTCTACCTTTTAGAAGGGTTCATACCTGAGGAGGTGAAGTTGAGGAAGGTGGCAGAGTTGTAGGATGTTTGGTAAGGCTAGTGGTAGGTAAATGTTTTTGTTTACCACTTTAAAGAGATAGATCTTAGTGTTATGTATGTGGTTCATGGAAATTTGGAACCTCGCATTGTTCATAAGGGTTCCCTATGTGGCCAGAAATGAAGGTCAAATGAACCTATTGTTAAGGATTCTTTTTGTTGGTTCTGGTGTCTAGTTTTTAAGAACAGAACCTAGTGTGACACTAGTGGGGTGATTTTTTAGAAATAAAATATTTTTTGCTGCATCCCTCTAATGTATTTCCCTTGATGTGGACATTTAGGTTTCTAGGTGAAGTCATATAGAATGTTATTCTTTAATGAGTTGTGATCAGGGGATGCCCATGCTGGCTGTGAGGTAATAGATGCTTCAATAATAAAATACCAAGCCATATGACTCAGGGTGAGGCTCACACACATTCAAAAGATTCCATGGTTATGTGAAATATTGTCTTAACTTTTTAATTAAGATTTGGGGAGGAAATTTTTAATGATTGATGTTTATTGTTTTCTTACCATTGTAAGTTCATTGTGTCATTGTATGGTTATGAAAGATTTGTTATTTTTTTATCCAAACAGTTCTAACTATTTGAATGTGAATTTTGGTTATGATTTTTTTCTTAAGGTACATTTGGCCCTCTCCTGGGATTATATCTTATTTTGATCTAGTTGTGCATGTTTGGATATGTATGTGTTTTCGAGGATCGAAGAATGAAGGTGTGTTCATGTCTACAATTTGGTAAGAATTTATTTTTGTGGGGTGTCCCTATTGTTAAGAATATAATTCAGGTTGGTGTGGTTATTCTCTTGTTAGGGGATTTAGATAAAGATCATGTCGAGAGCTCTCAGCCACGTTGGGGGTGTTTTTTGATTACTATGAGGAAATGGTTGTGTTGGTTCTATCATCATAACGTCCAATATTTTATGGTTCCCTCTAAGTTGGTTTATTATTTAATTATTAGTGGAAATGTTTTTGTTTATGGTTACCAAGTAGTTGAGTTATTATGGTGGGGAGAACACCATCGTGTTCTCCCATAAATAATGGGATTTAGTTTTCTCATGAATCGGTTGAGTGTGACCTACGGAGACTATGTTCATCATAGGATTCCTGGGTTTCCATAGTTTTGTCTAGGAATTGACTCGAGTTCCGGTTAACTATCAGTATGGTGACTTTAAGGGTGTTGAATGTGTATGTGGTGGAGATAATTGTCACACCCCAACACCAAACACTCCTCTATTCCATATTTTTCATGGTCTATAATTTTTCTGGTTGAGGATCAGGTTGAGTCCTGTGTTAAATTGACGGATTAAAAAAAATACATTCGAGTAATTTTTTTTTCCACATGTGCTCATTTAGAGCATGCCATGGTAGGTCGTGCGGCCTACTCTGTGTTTAAAAATAATAATGAATAAATTATGAAAAATAAATTATGTTAAAAATATAATAAAATTAAAAAAATGAAATTATAATATGATATAATTAAAGGAATTTTTATTAATAATTATAATAGTGTTGATAATATTATTAATATTAATAATAATATTAATATTATTATCCTGTTTATTGTTATAATTATTAACATTATTGTTATTATTTTTATTATTACAATTTTTATTATTATTATTATTATTAACATTTTTTATATTAATAATATTCTTAAATTGTTAATTTTAGTCTGTTTTGTTTAGTTTTTTTATTTTCTCTAAGCCTATATTTGCTTAAATATCTCTCATATCCTTTCAAGAAACCACCCACCCCTCCCTCACTTCTTCTCCATGCACAACAGACCATCCCCTACTTGAAAATGAACCTCCTTCCCCTGTTCAACCTGAATCAACGACGTGCTTCTCCTTCCACCAGTTGACAATCCCTAGTGCAGCTTAATTATGTATGACCACCCCAACTTGTGGCCCTATTCCTGGAACATTCCTAGAACATGAACCTCTTCTATCACACCATCCTGGAATATGACCACCCCTAAGACAACCTCCTTGAAAAATGACTCCACCTTCGATAGGGACTTCTTTGTTTCTATGGGTTTTACTGGCAGGGTTTCTAATTTGGTCGATCCAAGATGATAGAGTGGATTTGAGTCTCATTTTTCATTGGGTTTTAGTGCTTTTAGATTGTTCATGGGGTGTTTTTATCTTTTCTGTCAATTTTTCGTTGCTTCTTCACCAACCCAAGTTATTTGATTCCATACTTTTTTCCAATCAATTACAATCGAATTAATTATTGACTTCTTTAATAATTTTTTTTATATTATGTACAGCTTTGTAAGACATATTTTTTATTTATTGTGGTGTTTTATTGTAGTTTAATTAGATAAAAATAGTTTTTACGACATTATTTGATTATGACTATTATTTTCTCATCGTGTGATGCAGGATTAATTTCTAATAAATTGGAAAAAATTATTTTCACAATTCTAGATCGTTTTATTAGGTTATTGTAGTGTTTTTACATTGGTATAAATGGTTGAAAAAAGTTTTTCGAGTGATTTAATTAATTATGAATATGAATATTCTCAACAAATGTTTTTGTTAAATTATTGATTAATCCATTAAGGGTACAATTTAAGGATTTTGGGTGATGTTTGTTCATTTATATATTTTATCAACTAGATTTTTTTTATTGTATTGGATGAGTGAATTGATAATTTTTATGGATTATTTTTTTACTTATGAAGTGTGCACATTTCATTAAAAATTTTGTTTGGGAATTTTTATGGATATTTATTGTGTGTCATTGGATGTGTGAACACCAATTTGTGATTGGGAAATACACTAGAGAACAAACAAAAAATAAAATGGATTGGCATATCTTTATTTCCATTATTTCAAAATCCTCACACCTCTTCTATTTCTCCCTATATCAAACCAAGAATCCTTTTTTTAAGTGGCCTAATGTTGGTTTTTAAATCTCATGTTTGAATGTATGGTCTTATTTATGATTTAGAAAATATTTTAACAATGTTAATGGTATCAAATCCTATATGGAATTTTTGAGTGCATTGTGGGTTTTTTTCATAGTTTTGAAATAATTTTGGACTTGGTTTCCTGAATGGTATTTTTGTTTCTAAATGATGTTAGTTGACTTATGTAATTTGAAAAAGGTGGGTTTAAATTGAATCTTAAAAGATTATTCCTAGTTGTTACTTAGAATACATTTTTGTACATGTCAGGCATATTTTTTAATAATAGGCACATCTAAAATGTTGAGAAAGGAATTTATGAAAAATTATTGAAACATGGAATTTAAATTCTCATTTTTCAATTCACATATTTTTAAAGAATGGTTTGAATTTTTATAAGATATGATGGACCGACTGGTACATTTAGTGATATGATGTACATATGTATTTATATTGGTAAACCCTATATAATATTTCTCTTTTATGGGTTATTATATAGGTGATATTTGTGTTTGGGTAGGAAAATGAGGTGGTTGTTGGTAAGGTGAGTCACATGTGCGAGGTCCTCCCACATACACTATTTTCTGTTACCATGGGTTCATGGGAATATTTTAGGGGATTTAGTAATGATTTTTGACCAACCCTAAATAGACAGGTTGTTTCCACATGGATCTTAGATTGGCCAGGTGGGATGTTCCACTTGGATGGCTAGTTGAGGGTGGAAAATTGGTTATAGACGTAGGAAATTCATTGTATATCGGGGAGTTGTTTTGATATGAGTACGTATAGGGGTATGTAAGGGATGTTTCCCATCACCCATGGTTATGTTATATAACTGATTTTTTTACATTCTATTCCCTTTGGTTTCATCAAACACTATTTAAATATTTATTTATTTATTTTCAGTATTACCCTAAATTGTTTTGATTAGGTATTTGGTTTAGTTTTCGGTATCAATATGATAATCTTTTTGGAAAATGAAATATTTTTTGAGTTGGATTCCGAAAGAGGAATCAATTTTGGTTTAATAAAATGTGGAAAACATATTTTTATTAATTTATTTCAAACAATTGTTAATGTATTGTTCCAATAATGGAATATTCATGGATTCTGTGGTTGTTATTTGGAATTCCTACTATGAATTTTAGTGACTACTCCTACTTCATTTTTTCAGTTGTAGGATTAACTTTTCTCAAGTTCTCCTAGTGCAGTTACTCAACATTGGAGTAATGTTCTTCATGTGGTTGTGGGTTACAATGTGGTCACATTGAGATTGCGGTAGCATGGTCCAATTTTAGTTTTATTTTCATTTTTATTGTTAGTTTAATATTTCTGTGTTGAATTTGTTAAATAATTCATTTCGATTATTTATTTAACGTTTATATGTGGTCTATATCTACTTGTTGAATTTTTATTTTATTGATCCGGACTATTTATTTTGTGATAAAATCATTCACACTTTTATATTTTGATTACTCGCACTAGTTTTCAACATGTGGGGATTCATATTTCCCTTTGGGCCATGCCACGGGCCAGAATGGGTGACCAGTTTAGGGTTGACCCAGGATAGTTCTTGACATGAAAAATTTACCCAATATCACAGTAAAAAAGGTATTCAGGACATATAAAATGTTATCAGTGATGGTTAAATAATATACCCATTTAGATTGGTGTGAAATACCCATCATTCCTCTCCCCCTATTTTATAATAAAAAGAGAGAATAGTAGGTATGTATTAAATAAAACATAAAAAATTAAATGAATCATTAATCAATCAACTGAAATTATACTTGAGCTAAATCGTATTAGAATTTTTTTTGTTGAATCAATCTTCAATTCTATCCTTATATGAATTTTTCTCATTCCTATATATTTTCTTAAAAAATATAGTGTTACACCACTATCAACACTAATTAAACCCATTTATAAAAAAATAGGGGAAATATCCCCTTCAAGAAAACATATCCACAAGAATAAATTTTGGAAATTTATAGGAGGAAAAAAAATTCATAATTTCATGGAATGATGAAATTTTAAATACTAATAATTAGATCCACATCTTCCAAAAAATTTCAGTTGGGTCACGCATAGTGTAACACCCCAAGATTTTGATAATTAATTTCATCGTGTTGATATTTTTCAATTCAAATGAAATGGAATATATATTTTTATATAAGGAAACACTGTGATTGGCTTGAATTATACATGAAACCTTGTTAGTCTTATAAAATACACAATACCAAGTTAGATTGTGTAACATGCTAGACTGAGTTTTATAGAATTTTTATGGAGAACCTATTGGAAAACTAAATTTTGACACATATATAAATTATATATTTTTTTAAAAAAACATTATTTTTGAATCTATAATGTCAAAATTATCTGAGGGACAATTTTTAAAAAATTTCGACGAAGTTTCATTTTTTTGATGAATAGTGAGAAATACTATATTTTTGTTGTAAACTACTTTTTTAATTAAATAATAATTAATGTTTAATTATATGATAAATAAATTCTAAATTAAACATACATCATATATATATATATATTAATCCAATATATGACATTGGAATCATGTTTATATTTAATGTAGTTACAATGACTTATTGATCTTTGGAGTATTCTCATTTTCAAAACCTAACTTCTCACCTCATTTGGGGGATTAACATTAATATTAATTTAGAATATTATGTGTGTTTATTTTGGAAAAATTAACATTAAATGATTTAATAAATATACTATTTATATTCTAATAATATCTACTTTGTTTTTTTTACGAAAAACATTAGTAAAAGTTATTAAAATTAGTTACAACGAATATGGTAAATAATAACATAAACTTGATGGCCATCATTAACTATTCCCCTGTCCAAAAGTAATTGGATTCCAATATTCTGACTATAAAACATATTTTTTATAATATTATGAGTTAGTGGGACACATTTTTAGTAATGTGACCCATATAACAATTTAAGTATGAATTATGTCAAAAATAAACCCACCTTATCTTTAACATTTGAAAGGATTTAGAGTATGGATAAAGCTACATTGTTTTGTTATAAATTATTTTTGAAAGTAAAAAAGAATTTTTTTATCATGGTAATTTATATATAATTTTTTTAGATGAATTATATATTTTGAACTCTTAACAAACACTAACAAATGAATTATTTATATAAAATTTATATGAGATAAATGATGCTAAAAACATTCATGTATATTAAATCTAATGAATTACTATGTTATATTAATTTTTTAGAAACATATATAATTTTTCATATATTTGAAATTAATATATTTTAATTCCAATAATGTTTTTATAAATTTAATAAATAATTAAATAAGAAATGTCAAAATTTTCATAAATGTTATTTGAAAATAAATGATATTTTATTAAATGAGATAAAATTAATAAAAATCATATCATCATCAAAATTAATTGTAAGAGTTAATAAATATAAAATATTTTCCATTTATGTACTAGTATATATTTTATAATTAACATATTTACCTATATATTTTAATTACAGTGTTAGCAATGTCAATGTAGAAGCAATGTTTTTGCGCATTACATACGCATGTTTTAAAAATAATTTCCAACACACAAAGAATTTATATTTTGTAAATTAGATATAATATTTTTAATTTAATAGTTTTATATTATCTAATAAATTTCACTTAAATTTATTTTACTGTATAAATAACATATGGTAGAAAACTATGTACCTTAATATAAACCAAAATGACAAAATTGGGGAAACATAGATGTTATGGAAAAAAATTATAAAAATGAACATAATTTTGTGTGATGTAGGTTTTCAATGATTATAAATATCAATTAATAAATTCTCTGACCATTTTTGGGTCACATGGGGTAAATGAGACCTCCGAATAGTTTATAAATTTTGGTATTTACACGAATTCCACTCCACCTCTGTTAAAAAAATGAATTACCTCTTATGTTTCCTCACACCTATCAAGATGTACTGGATCATAAAAAATATACCCAGATAGTTTCCCAAAATCACTCCATTCATATTATAATTCTACAATTGGCCATAAATCCATCCAAGGAATCCCTTTGGTGAAAGCTAAGAGGAGTTACCCAAAGAAGAGGTAACATCATTAATCCAATTCTTTTGTTTTATTTTTATTAACCACCCACTCAAATTATATTATTAAATTATTAAATAATAACCAAATTATACACAATATAATGATATTTTTAATTATAAATGGTTCAAAATAAACTTTTAAACACTTCAATATAATGGGTTACAAAACTACTATTCTTATGTATGACGAACAACATCGTCACAAAATGATGTTGTTTGTTTTTACATTAGCACATCTTATGGGTGATAAATATGATGGTTAATATTTTTTGATATGATATATGTGATATTTTGGGTGTATCTAATATTATATTATTATTATATAAATAACATCATCATTATTTTCATTTTGTGTTAATACAGGTACTTCCTTTGTGGAAGTTTGGACAACTACCTCCACAAAGAAATGTGAATTGATCACACTTTACATGGAATGTATATTGGATGGGTTTAATGAGATTATTTTATATATATAACATAATAATTATACTATAATTAAATTATATATATACACATTTTTAATTTTATTAATTTCTTTCAATACGACATTAAAACTGAAACAACGTTCATTAGTATGTTCGACCCACCATCTCAATGAACGGTGTATTCCATATCATATTTATATATAAGATAAAATATTATTAAAATTTATATACATAATATATATGATATTTATATCATGTTATAAAATTTTTAAATAATTAAATTATGACCTATGTAATTGTATCAAAATTAAACAGTCAAAACATATATAAAAAACAATGTCGATACTACCCAAAACGTAACATTAACATGAAATTGTTAATAAAAAGTCAATACAAAGTCATAAAAAATAAAATATGGTATTATATATTATAATATTGTTATTTTTATATTTTTAATAAATATATAATTATTATAAATGAATTTATAATGTCTATGAAGAAATTAAATACTTATGTTAAGGCTTTTCTCATCTCACTTTCTTTTTCCAAGAGACACAATCCATGTTCACTAGCTCTATCTTATATGTGGTGTGTTTACATCCCGTCTCTACGATTTTTGAGGTTATTTTTCATAAAATTGTTCAGAATAATTCTATAAGTTATCTTTAATTAGACCTCTCTCTTCACCATTTTTAGATTCCTATGAAAAGAAAATAAACCAATTCATTTTAACTTAATTGTTGTTGACGGATAAAGACTACAAAGATGGGAGGCATACCATAGTGGATGGATGACATTATTAGTTATCCATTTGTGTAATTCTCTATTACTCCCTTAAGATACCCCCCATAATTCTCACATCTCCATGAATCCTCTTTATTAGACACCCCTGGCATCACATCCCAAATTAGCCCAACTTCTAGGAGATTTTATAGAGATGGATTGTCTAGAAACACTCAAGCCAAATTATTTAGAGGGTTCAACTATAATTGGTAGTAGATGGCCTTCTTAGGTATACTCATGTGTTGCATGGATTATAGTCGATGGGAATGGAACCTGGATCTGGAATACACGAGCCTAGGAAGTGGTGTATCATTTCCATGGATCTAACACCCCTATCCGTGGGAGAATTTTAACTACTAGACATTTTCGAGGACTTACCAAGAATTAGGGAAGACTAAATCCATTGAAACGCCATTATTTGGCCTTGATTGTTCCATGGTACTATATTGGTTGTTGATAAATCCACCCCATATGATTCTCCCTAATCCTAGATTATCTTTTTGATGTTTCATATACCATTAGTTAAACCTACCACAAAGACCCTCAGAGCTACAACAACTTCTTCATCTATATGTTACCACATAAATGGATGAAGTAATCCATGTGGTGTAGAAATACCCCAACCACACTTTCTTGGGTCCAAGTTCACATGATAAAAAATATCATTCCACCTCAATGTATCTATAGAATATTCTCCTTCTCACCTTTGTGATTATGCTTAGAGTTTGCCTAATAAATCATCAACATGATGTATGTCAGTTCGGTCCCTACTTCTATCATCAATGAACATATGAAAGAGATACTAGAGAACCATGGGATGGTGTTCATGGTGAACCCTCATTCAAAACCTTATTGATAGCCATTGGAGATTACGGAATTGATGAGAAAGAGTGTTTTGTTTATATGGATCACATAATTCCCTCCAATTGATGTGTGCCTCCAGTACCCCACCTCCAAAGTACATGTGCTATTATTTCTACTCAGGGGTCACTTTTCCATCATCCACAATCATACATACTAAGAGGGGTAGGATAGAAAATTAATTTACATGGGCCTCTATGTTTTGAAATCACATCTACATTATTGATCTGATTAGGCCAAATCCTCGGAAACATTCTGCATCGATGGATAGAATTCAATTTTAAGTGGTTTTATCATGATCAAGTACTTATAACGCCACATGTTTTAAGAAACCAACCAATATAAAAATTGTAATGGGTATGTCACATGAAAGGATAACTTTTTCTACTAGTATGATACCACCACATGTGGTGTTTCATTACCCCTAGGATAACCAATTTGATATCCAACCACATTTATGATATTGTAGCAATGTTTAAGGGGTTTGGATACACCCCCATTTGGGTATCCAAAATGGAAATAACCACACAAGTATGAATTATATGAAACATTTAAGCAACATGATTTTAGGGGTATTTTCTATCATTTTTTTGTCCCCATATATTCTATTATTCCTCTGAAAAGAGGACCCACTATAATTCACCCTTACTATAATGTGGTGGCCTGGAAAATTTCACCAATCATGATGTAATCTATCCATGAGGAAGCATCAAAAATATTTCAAATCATCTCTTGAATAACACATCATTAATGATAGGGTTGTCAAACAGATTAACTTTTTATATACATAGTAATTCTATGGTGTGCACTAAAAACTACTGCTACTCCTCACAGATGTTATACACTATAAAGAAGTAATCATACATCTCCCCTTGAATATGGAACCCTCTATTATATAATAGATCCCACAATCTGATTCCAACATTCCAATGGTGGATATAGAATGAGTTGGTGTATGGTGAACACCTTCTCAATTTTTTTGGCACTAGGCTAAATTGATGTTTTAGGTGGAACATAGGGCACCATGATAACTCATAAAGAATAACCCTCTAGATTTAATCCTTGATTTTATCACATGAAAAAAGGTAAATTATACCCAAGCACATTTTTCAATGAATTTTCCATCTTGATGAATTTCCTAATATATTTTATAGCGATGAAAATGATCTGATAAACCCACTTTGAAAAAAATTTATATTGGGGAGGAGATAATTTTTCAAATATTTCCTCAATTATGATGGTTTTAATTGGATTCTAATGTTTGTGTGATTTTATTACTTTTTGATCCGTAATAATGTGACCCTCTACAACCCTAATCCACCAAAACGACCTCAACACAAACTACACTAATAGACTAGGACATCACATATATCATCTTAGATTAAATAATCATCCCTAATTATAATGTCATACAGTGGTATCCTATGGTAATGTGGGTAATTATTTTCATCTATTTTATGTATATAAAATAGGATATCACTCTAAAACATGTTTTAGAAAACCCATCCGAATGTAAATAATATTCATCATCACGCTTTATCATGAAACTGGTATTTAGGATCCTTCATGATCCATTTTTAGTTTTTAAGATTTTTTTAATGAATTTGGTTCACATAGGTTTAATTTCAAAAAATATTGGTTTCACAAAATTTTATGTTCTGAGAAGAGGCCTCAGAAAACACTCCACACAGTGGGTAGACAACAAATTATCATCCACAAGAGTAGGAATGTTGTTATATCATTGTACATTTTTACATTTATCCCTCATTATAGTTATATTTTCATGGAAAAAGTGGAGTCCAATCTTCCATGAAACCCAATAGTTCCATCTAGGGGCCCTCAGCCTATTTTTTTGGAAAATATAGGTCCATATCATTATTAAATAGGAGATAAGAATGGATAATATTTGACATTTTGGACATAGAATTTGACCTTATTTTCCCCATCAACACAAATTCTAAAGGGGAAATTTATTGACAATAAAAAATTCATTAAGGACAAATTTTAATTAAAAAACACTCAGGATGAATCTATCCTCATCCAAGCCCAAAATAATATAAGGAATCAGTTTTTTAATTTTATAGTTTTCTTATTTGAAATTAGAGTGTTGTGAAACTAAATCCTCTACAAAGATGATACTTATTATAGGAAACAAACCTTTGAAATCCATGATTATTATAAAGACACCATTGTCCTCATATTAGGTATATCTGAGCATTGAAATTACCCTGTAATATCTTATCATGTGAACATTTAACCTTTTTAAACTAGAATCCATATGGACTCTAACATATGATGATATTCTATGACTGATCTCACATGAGTTCTTCAATGAATAGGATCTTATTTGACATGAGTTTTATGAAACTACCATATATGAAGAAATTTTTTTCAAATCGAGAAATATAATTCACATGTCTTTGAGGTTTTTGAAATAATAATCTTTCATGAATCTCGTGTCATTGAAATCTATAGAAAATAAAAATTATAGATACCCTAGTCTCTATGAAATAAAATTTCATCAATGACCTAATATTTTTGAAAACCCCATTTAGAGCTACCATCTTGTATATTCATTATCAAAACATTGTTTTAAAAATGATAAAAACATCTGGTCTATACATTCATCTAATATGGGAATACACATTAAAATGTTTTACACACAACTAGTATCACTAAAAAATAATTACTTTTTTCCAACATGGGTATATCTGTTGGTATAACATAATTTTTTGTTGGTAAAACGTTTTACCAACAAAAATATGTCACTAATATGTATGTAAAAATTATGTTGATAAATATTATTGTGCCAAATAATATTGTTTGGTAACTAATATAATAATACCATCATATAATATATATGTTGGTCATGGTGTTTATCAACATATTAATGTAGATAATATATTTTTTATTAATAATATTACCCACATATCTTATATTTTTATAAATTAATTTTAAATAAAAATTATAAATTTTCATCACTGTTAAAATTAATTAATATTTTTATTGATTTATCATATATAATAAATGTATTTTAATTATCACGTCGAAAATGATTTTCAACCATGTTCATACTTAGAAAAATGGTTAATTATATTAATAATGGATTTTAATACAAAATGAATCCATAGATAGTTGAAGTAGATTGATAAGACCATTAAACAATAAAAAAACCCATGATCTATCTATAAAATTACATCCATCGCACCCCCACCAAACATTTTGTCTCTTGACTAAAATCATCCAACAATGTAATATCTTTACATCAATCCTCTTACACCCTTCAAGGATGAAGTAGAGTTACTTCTGCCAAAGATCATTCATCACCCCCCGCACAGACCACTAGATGAAAAAAACCAAGTCGGCTCCAATATCATCGATGAACCTCAAGTCGGTGTTATGTAATACCATTAATATCCCTATAATAAATCACCTAAAATCAAAATTAATACCCACAAATAAAAAAATCATCATAAATTAAAAGAAAAAAAATGTAAAAAAAAATGAAAGCCACAATTTTTTGAAATTGTGCTGAAAAAAGTACATAAAAACCCCTTAAAATTTGTAGATTCCCCCCCTTTTAGTCAACAAAATCATCCACCTTTATCATGAAATAAAAAACCTATTTTCTAACTTCAAATCATCTAAACAACTGAGTATTGAAAAAAAAATAATTTCACTAATAGTATTATAATAAAGGAATGAAACAATGATGAAAAATAAATGGGGAAGATAATCCAAAAATATTAATGTAGTAGTCATGAATTTATCACAGTAGATGTCCATGTTAAATATGGAGACTTATAAAAATAATGGATTTGTTAATAGGAACTAGAATTATGAATTCTAGAACCTTGCATCATGATTTTCCATCTAATCCATATAGCTCAAAATAGTGACGACTCTCAGTAAGACAACCATAATCCATAGTTTTTCCATTAAGATGAAGCTCGGCTACAAGATAAGCTCTAGTAGCCATTTCAAGAGACAAATATGCACCAATGGAATTTATAATAGATGTTCTTATGCTAGGGGAACCCATGGTGCTAATGGATAAATTTTCTGAAAAATAATTTTAATGAAAAAGGGTGAACATTACACACTTGTAGATGTATATTAAGAGAGTAATCGAACCTGATTATATTTAATCTCAAAAGAACAATAAAATAAAATCGAAAGCATGTGATGTATCCCTTATGAAATTACACAATTATAATACCAACAGCTTTAATAAATGAGTCAAAAAGGATATTTTCTCACAACCATAGAAAAAAATTGACCAAAAATCCAAACATGGAAACTACTATCTTTGCACATCCTAAAGAATAAACCAACAATAAAGCATACATATAATCCATCATAAAAATCATGACAGCACAAACTAAACCGTCTACAATTTTCTAGCAGACACGTCACTATGTTAACCTGCATGCCAAATGAGTGAAACCATACCATGAATTTTATCCAAATATGTTCTAAAAAATGCGTGAAAAATATATAAATAATACTCTCCTGAAAGGTTCGGTGTTGATTAATGAACTAGGATGTTTTCTATCCATTGAATTAAATACTAGAGTATCATTCCCATTTCGTTTCCTAACGTTAAAAATTGTTGGTCTATTAAACACATAAATGTAAATGTTGATAAAAGTATTATTTTCGTCTTTGAAATTATTAAAACCAGGAAAATAATGATTGAGTCAATGAGACAGTTATCTTTGAATCTTCCCAATATTAATAAAACCATAAGAATCATTCTGTAGAAAAATATTAACAAATTTTTCAATCAATTCAAGATCTAATTTAACAAAAATAAATAAATAATGTTCCAATCAATCAATAGTTTAGAAAATAATCTAAGGATATTATTTAATGTTATTGTTATATCAAAAATCATTAATTCATCATTAATGAAATTCTCTTTAACATAAAAATAATATTAAATAATCTGGTAACAATGCTCTAAAAGTATACAGGAATATATTTCAACGTTTATAGTTTTTACCAATGAATATTCAATCATATTTTCAACAAAAAAACTATGAAAAATACATGTAAAAAATCACTAGATAACCTTGAGACTCAACAAAGAACATGTTTTACAACCATCCATGTAGTTTTTTATTAACATCTTTGTACAAACATAGTGCTTTGATTATTTGAATTACAATATTAGGTACTAACAAAAACCCATCATAAAAAATAGGTTTCCAATAGGTTACCAAATTAATGAGAAATTAAATTGAAATTATAATAAAATGAAGAAACAACTTCCTTATAATTAGAGGGAGTTATCCTTTAAAAAATTATAAACCATCCACCCTTTTCTTTTTATATTTCCCTTCAACATGATATTTCTCATTGAAGCACCAACAAAATAAAAACAAAAATTACATTAGATTCAATCATTTTATTTCAAGAAGAATAAAACCATTTGAAATGTGAGAAAGTACATTCATCGTCCATATTGTCATCTCAATAAATCCGTTCAGCTTCAGTACCAGTGGGAAATATCTATTCGCTTTTTAGTCCCACCCTTCAACATTAGGATCTACCCCACACAACCAAAGAGTAGACCTAAAAATAAAAGAATATATATAAATGATTTGATACCAAAATAAAAATAAATAATAATAAAAAAAATTATCATAAAAGAATGTTATTTGTCATATCTTTAAAAATCATGTTATCTCATGTTCTATAGAAACCAAAAGTCATTTTTAGTACAAACCCCTTAGCTCCAAGATTCACATAACACACCACTAAAAAGCATAACCACTAAACCTTATGAGTTAGTGAGTTTTTTCATCATTGGAGAGATTGTTATAAACATTCATATATCCATAAACATTATCCTTTTTAGATATTTCATCCATAATTTGATTCATCCTATGTGAATATATGTGTCCCGAAAATGAATTAATTCTTGTGGAGACTTATATTCCATGTTCTTTATCCAAACATTCTAACATCAAAGAAAAAAATTGTTTAAGTTTGGAACCATGAGCACATGAAATATTATTGAGAACTCAAATACAATGAAAAACTTGAAATATGTAGCATACCATATGCAATTGAGTTAGGAGACTAATCAATATTCTATGAAAGATAATGTTTGAAGTCACAAAAGATAAAAGAGTCTGCATAACCATCAAAATAAGAAGGAAAATAACACATGGGACAAATATCCTAAAGCATGTATTCCAACAATTAATGATAACTAATAGTTTCTATAGTTTATAAAATAGAAATAGTTATTAGAATCCAAATATATGTAATCAAATATATGTTATATATAAAGAGAGAAATAATAGATGTAAAATGTTGATTAAATATAGTTATCACAAACCATATAAGATTACAACATTATAGTTATTTTAATTATTTAAACATTCCATAGACAAACCAACGAATTTTATTATGCTTCACACTTATATTCAATTTCTGCATCCTAAGACACCATGTTTGGAATTAAGAACAGAATTTCAATAAACAATATAAAAAAAATGGCAATACATTATACAATATCGTCACCTACTTCCAGACTGATAATATACCAAATCAATTGTATGAATTGAATCAAAATAAAAATCCCATAATAAAGATATCAACTTCTTCCTCAAATCCAGAGAAGACAAATCCATCATAGAATAAATCCCATCATAATTTTTAGTGCCTTATTTGATTTAAATTCTTAGGAAACTGATATATACAAATACTGACAAAAAAAATACCTGAATTTCAACCAAAAAAAGAATTTAAAACATTAAAATTCAACACAAATCAAAACCAAACCAGGAGAATATTCAACAAGTACACCAAAATTATGTCTATCTGAATCAAATCCTTTATGATACATGCTTCAAGTACCTGGTGGATCAAGATGGATAGACCAACACTGCTCTAGGTGGGATGACTGCCTTCAAGTCCAATTGGGGCCACAAAAGATGACAATTGAAGCCGCCGTTAACATCATGCATCATTCAGATATTGAGGCCAAAACATGATACGAAACTGGGAAATAAAATCCATTTGATTCTTAAATCGTCATACCTAAATGTAGGGAAACATAATATCAAATCTAGTTGAGGGCCAATATGAAATAATTGTGAATAAACCGTAAGAGACACCAAATGAAATATAAGCATTACAAAATTGCTATATGGGACTACCCCCGCACAAAATCATGGGTAAAAATAATAACGCGGGCAGTGAGGGAGGTGAGGATGAACACATATATGGGGCATGATGTGATGAAGGTGAGGTTGGAGCAAGGTAGGGCAGGATTTGAGGTCGAAGAAGGGTGGGATGTGAGGAGTGTCATTCGAGGCGGGGTCGAACAAAGATACGGGGAAGGTGGTGATGGAGGCATGACCAGACAAAGATAGGGGTGAGAAGAGATGGTTGAGTGGCCGATCATTGATATGCAGTGGAAATGGAGTCATGGATGAACACAGGTAGGGGAAGGTCAGTGATGGAGTTGAGGCAAAACAAAGACGGGCAGTGATGGAGGAAGCCAATAGTCAAATGAAGGGTTTTGGAGTTATTATTTTTATAAAAAATTAAAATATTTATTAAATAAATAATATAAAAAAATATAATAATAGTTGATACTTCAATGAAATCGAATAAACAATATTGAAAAATATAAAATCATTTAATATTGGGTGAAAATGGAAAATTAAAATCAATTATGTGATGTTTTTAGTAAAAAAATATGAAATAAATTTTTACATTGGTCAGGAAAATAATATATATATATATATATAAAGTACGTTTTTCTTAATTTGATATTGATAAAATATTTTTTTTGTGATTGAGTGGTTTATTGTAATATTTATTTTGATGACAAATGATTTGTGGGTAATAGTGTTATTAATAATATACTCATGTGTTAGTAAAAAAACATGGTGGTAGTAGTTTGATAATGTAAAAGATTCAACCATTGGTAAATGATAAGTTGGTATTTAATGATCAATATCAAAAGATATATTAGTTGGTAAAAATTTTTGGTACTAATAATTAATACCAATAATACTTCATATCTGTGGGAATTACTCATTTTTACCAACATAAATATTACATGTCAACAAATTTCTATTTGTATAATCCATTTATAGTACTGTATTGAGGAAAAATTCACCCAAGACCTTTACACCAAATTAAGGAAATGTTGTCTCCCTACATTATTCTCCAATTAATAGGAAATATCATGTTGGAAATCCTTCTTTATGCTAGAAATGGGTAGTTTCCACAACTTTTTCCATTAAAAATAATCAATGTTGTGGGTATGTAATCCCAGACCCTGGCATCATAAAGGAAACCATGCATACATTCCCTCGATCAGTGCATGATGTATCCCTAGATCCATATATAATATCACCCTTTTAGGGAGTTATAATCATAACACAAATGCTCTACAAACTATATATAGGCTATAAGAAATTAATCTATAAAAGATAACATAATTGTCACATGATGTCAAACTGCTCAAAAATCTCTTCAACACATGATATTAAACTACAACCTACCTTATGTAGTGAACACAGAATTCATTTATTGATGAACTATAGATTCCTCATGTAACGAATTATGTTAACTCATGTAAATAACTAGATATTAAACCCATCATTTCAGTTCTTACACTTGAATAAATCCAACACATGCCCTTCACAACACCCTAGTATAACCCTGAAAACCCAATGAAAAATCCACACTCATTCTTATTTCATCGCATAATACTACGAGGAAAGGTTATTTTCCACATGGTGTTAAAATAAATAATATGATATAGTTATTTTTCCATAAACTATACACTCAATCTACATAGGTTTTTATATATCCCTCTTAAAAGGGAAAGTTTGATTCCTCTTTGAGGTTCAATCCTGACTCCCCAAAACCATATTTCATTCATACAATGGGATTCCTTATGTGATGAGCCTGATATTAACTCAATACAATAAAAAATATCCCCCTAATATTTTTATCCCCCTCAATAGAAAACCTCTCCAAATTAAGATAATATTGATGTAGATTTCCAAAAATATCTCTAGTCAGCACTGATTATCCATAGGAATTTAAATAGTTGGGCTTCCCAATAGATGTTAGAAAGTTCCCACCCATGTATGGTGTATGTGTATGGATAAAATTCATAACATATTATGACTTAAACATATAAACCTCCCATTATAGATAATAATATGTGGATTCATCCCCACAAGAGATTGACCAGTGTCCAAAATCATATGCATAGAGCATATGTGGGACCATCTGTACCCAACGATTAATAATTTTTAACTCATACCAAACGAGTGTAAATAAGACCATCCATAATAGACTATAATTCTATGAAACACCCTCATATGTCATTAAACTTGTAATTGAGTCATACAATAAGATCATATGTTAAACTATCTACCCTACGCAATTAATATATGAAATTATCTCACTCTAAATCAAACCGATGAACACTCTTGATATGTCAAAATACCATCTATAGATAATGATATGATGTAACCTTAGGTGATGGGCCTAGGAATCATATATAATGATTATAGGATATCATATCCCTTTAAATTGTTGATAATTCTAATATGTTGTCTTTTGTTATGAGATTGATTTTTTTATATAATAAGCATAAGAACCCTGTAATAAATTCCTAGGATCACATAATTGTACACTTAGGTGAACAGACTAAAATGATTAATTTTTGAATTATCATGACAAGTCATAGGTGATAATGCTACGATGAATTATATGATTTGCATATTTTTTAGGGAGTGATTAACACATGATAATTCATGTAAAAAGAAGATTTTACCTATGTGATGAGTATAGGATGCTTGAGTTGATGAGCCATGGACGAATTTTTCATTAAACATATTTTTTAATATAGAAATCATTAGATGACTCATATTTTTTAAATGTGATTTATTATGTAATAATCATCATATTCCTTCACATTCATTGGTGAGGAAGATATAAATTGATTCCCTACATTCCCAACAACATCATCATCTATAACTATTGATAGATTTCTTATCACTACCTCAAGTAGCATAATTAAATGTTATCTACTAAAATATAATACCTAGAATGATATTCAGAAAACTTTCCTAGATATATAAGAGATACCTAAACTAGGAAATGAACTCTATGGAGGAATCATTGGATAGATGATCTGGTATCCCATTATCTATTTATAATCAAGGATCTGACATCATCATCTGTAGTGGTAAAGGACACCCTCTATTGCAAATATGGAATGTGGGGATACTAGATTGTGGATATTCCAATGATTAAATTCTTATGTGAATACATTCCATAGTATATGTTTTATGAATAATTTTTTAAAGGAATAATACTCACTAAAACCAACCTCTTTTCTAAATTATAAGATATACCTTTATAATAAATCACTTCTTCTAACATTGATGTACATCCTAATCCTATTCATTTGTTTATACATGCCGAGGCATGACCAAGAAAACCAAACATTTGGTGATAGTGACAACTCAATATATGTGCCTTTAGTGAAACATGTTTTACCGAAACTATATTTTTTATTCTTAGTAATATAAAAAATCAGTGATATAGAACAAATTGAGTATAAATGATATTAAAATAATGAAAAATATAAAACTAGAATGTATATGTAGATTGATATAGAATTAATCTCTAAAGTAGTAAAATATCAAACATTAATTATCCTTTGGGATTTTATAGTAAAATGATATTCATTATGAATAATCTTAGTATAAAATAATACATTTTTTGCCACTCATGTGATAATTTTTCTCCATCGATTATAAGTTATAAAAAATTCATCAAAGAAAAATTCCATTATTAAAAACACAATGATCTTCAAGATCACATGGGTTTTCTTAAAATCCATTCAAAAGTAGAAACATTTTGATATAATTTAAATATGGAATAGTATATTTTACCTATATATGGATGTGCCCCAAATTAATCCGTTATTTCTATAATCAAAAAGAATTTTCATAACATTGTAATCCTTAAATCTATTTCAAAAATTAATTAAATAGATTCAATAAAAATAATTTTTTTTTGTAAATCAAAAGAATTTAAATATAAACAAATATTTTATAGGAAATCTATTTAAATTATATTTATGTTCTGCATAAACAAGATTATAATTTTATATTAGAATAATTTTATTATTTATTGTCTGATTCATTTTAAAAATATAAAAAAACACGAATATCCATTAATCATAATAAACCAATAATTTGGAAAATTTAAATTAGAATGGAATAAATATATGAAGTAATTAAATTGAAAAAATAAATTCAAGTTAAACATTATTATGAACTACACATGTGTTAATATTATAAGAGTCCTAATTAACATGATTCTATATGTGTGTAAGAATGAATTCTTTTTTCATAGTCCCAAATTATGACTAGGTAAAAATAAATTTTGATATCTTCATATTCATTTTAGAAATCATAAAATATTAAGATCTTATTATAACATAAAATTTATTCCATATTACATTAAATGAAATCATATGTGTTTAATTGAAATTGGTTTTATTTACTTTAAATCGTATCAATTTCAGATCATATGATTTTTATATCATATTAATTTGAAATCATATGACTTTGAAATCATATCAAATAAAAAAATATATGTGTATGACTTTATATTTTGAAGAATCACTAAATTTTTATAAAATAAAAAAAACATAGTGACTAAAAATTCTTTTCTAGAAACATTGTAAACCATAAAATAAAAAATGAATAAAAAATTTGGTTTAAAAAAACTATTAGAAATTGTAATTTGGTAATTTAAACATGTTATGTATTTGTAAAAAATGTGAGGAAATGGTAATAATAAAAATAAACAAACAATAATTAATACAAACAATCCTCCCAATAATAAAACATTTCACTACCAATGTCCCCCAATTGAAATTAAAAATATGAAAATGATCATCCACAAATTATCAAACTTTTTAAAATTTACCAAAAAAATTAACAAAAAATTAAAAAATTATTTAAGAACAAATTTTCCCTTAAGGAAAATTTTAACATAGTGAAACAGGTTGATTAGTTAAAATTTTGATCTATTATGAAAACAATTGTAAAATAAATTGTAATTAAAAAATATATAGTTATACTCCCCATAATATATGTATATAAGACGCTGATATATAATAATTAAGACAAAAATACATCCATTAAACTAAATCTATTAATAATTATATATTACAAAAACTCATAACAAATAGTTATTAATCATAAAAATGTAATAAAAAAATAATATATATAATCATAATTATAAAAATTATTCCAACATTATAATTCAAAGGAAAAAAAGTAATAAACATAAAACCAGTAAATATTCTCTAATGAAATTACAAAAAAAATGGTTCAAAATAATTATTAATTGTAATAGGTCCTCAACATTTAAAATATAACAATTTAAACTAAATATCTACCATACCATGTTAAAATTTTAGTTTTTATAAATTTATTATATCCATTGGTTTAGTAAATATATAAAAAAGATCATTATCAATTCATATAAATTCAAAAAAAAAATATCCTCTGTTAATATGATCCCTTTAATAATTAAATCTAGTATCTATGTGTTTTTCAATTGAATAATATAATGTATTCTTTAATGTTTAAATAATATATATATTATCAAAAAATATTGGTTTTTTAACTAAATAATCCATAAAAACATTATTTTTTTTAATGATATTTAGAATAATAATAAGATGAAACTATATAATAAGACTCATAAGTGGATAAAAAGATAATAATTTCATCTTATAAATCCATGAAATTATTATTTTATATAGCAAATAAAAAATTTCTTATGTATTTTTTCTGTTAAGCCTAAAGTCAGAAAAATTTGAATCAAACTAAGAAATTCATCATAAATATTTAATATTAGAATAGAATAAAATATTATTAAAAATTACATTATCATAACTAATTTTTAATTTAACATCTTTTAAATTTATTTCATTAGGATTATATCAAAATTTGGAACAAATTTATACAGTAGAAATAATATTAGGTCTAGTTGTTTTCAAATAATATAGGCATAAAATAATTCCTATAAAATTTTTATTATTACTAAGTTTTTAAGATTAATTTATATCCGATAATTGATTTTTACACAAGTTGGTTCTCATACTTTTACATGATTCAATATTAAACCATTTAAAATTCTCCCTATTATACATACATTAATTTAGGAATATTCCAACACTTCTTAATAAAGTTAAATCCTTAAAAAAATAATTCACCGATTAAAAACATTTTAAATTCAATTATCATACATTTATAAATTTCATTTCATTAAAAATAACATGAAGAGCAAAACATAAATCATCAATATAAATATAAATAATAAAAATATCATTAGTAATTTCCCTAATAATCATAGATGGATCAACTATTCCTTTATTAAAACCTTTATTCAATAAAATACAAAGACCATATATCAAAAAAAAATCTTCGGCATTTTTTAATATAATATAATGTTTTTTATAGTTTTAAAAAATGTTTTGAAAACCTTTCATGTTACAATCAATGTCGTTGATTAACCTAAACATGATCCAAAATTAAATGACTTAAAATTGAAAATTTATAATTCATTTTAAAAAAATTAAACCCTTCAAAAAGGAAAATTAAATAAAATGAAATAATTATATATTCAGTCCTACAAATTGTAAAATAAATCATTATAATCAATTCATTATTCTAGATATAATATTTAAGAAACGATTCTATCTTTCTGTTTCACAATATATAAAATTTCGTCCAATTTATTCAAAAAAATTTATTTCGTTCTTTTTACTATTTTATAATTAAGAAGTCTAAAAACATTCAAAATATTATTTCATTCAAATTGAAAATGTTCATCATGTATTAAGTCATTCAAATTAAATTTATTCAAAGATTCAAAAACATTATAATGGAAAAATAAGTAAAAAATTAGAATTATCACAATATGTAAAACCCTTTTTCTAGTTGGAATTCAAAATTCAAAATTTTAATTTTTTTCTCAATAGGATAATGTTTTAGAGCGTCCCATTTTCCAAGATTATATTGAGAAGATATATTCTCCCCCTCAATTGATATATTATCACATTGGTATTATCTTCACCAATTTTATACTCTATAAATTATTCTCCAAGATTACATAAATTTGAATTATTTTTTACATTATTATGTTCATCAAACTCATCAAATTTCAAAGATATTTTTTTTATAATCAACAATATTTATAATTATTAGAAAATCCTAGAAATATTATCTCATAAATTTTTCCATAAAATGTATCTATTTATTCTTACATATCAAAAATAAAAACTCTACACTTTAAAACTTTTAAATTAATAACCTTAGGTCTCATTTCTGTAAATTATTCTTTATTTTTTTGTTTTCAAAAAGTATAATAAAAATTATATTTATGATATTAAAATAAAGTATCAACTGATTCAACCAATATGTATTTTGAAATATTAAATTCATTAATTATTATCTTTTAATTTCAACAATGTTATTATTTTTCCATTTGATAACACCATTTTTACAGTTTTCTTAGAGTAAAACATTGAGTAAATGATAATTATCTTCATATAATTTTTCAAACTTTAGATTACAAAATACTACTACCTTAAAAAATATCATATAAATTATTAAATGTGATTTTTTAATTTTGAACCAATTTATAAAAATAAATAAACTTGATTTAATTTTCACAAGTACATGTTATGCAATAAATCCAAGAAAACCTAATGAAATCATTAAAATTTGAAAAAAATAATTCTTACCTATTGAACTATCAATTTTTATGGGGATAAATAATTTAAGATGTAATAGTTATAAAAATATAACTATATTAACATTATTATCTTATCTCAATGTTTGTTTATATTTCATACTATTTAATCAGAAATTTAAAATAATTCTTTCAGTTAGGGTAGATATTGAACATATCCATGTTTGGCTAGTCTGTATAGTTTCCAAAAATAAACAAGAACCAATATTCTTTTCAAAAATCAAAGTATGTTTCTATTTCATTAAAAGACTTAATAATTTAATCAGGAAGTTTAGAGACATAAATAAAAAAATTAATATATTTTACACTTGTGTATTAAGGGAAAAAATTATATTTATAATATAAAAACATGTTATTTTCCATTTTAACAATCAATAAATTATTACAAATTAGTGAGAGAAAAATTATGGTATGTTTTAATAATTATTCAGATTGTACTTTATAAACTAAAATAGTGTAAAAAATACATACTTCATTGAACACCTTAATATCCCCTTTTGTGTTTTCACTGAATGTGATAGAGCCGCTATATAATATATTCAATGAATGAAAATTTAATGGGTCCCTAGTCATATATATTTCAACACCTGGAGATTTTATATAATACATTATATAAATTTAAATTGTTCGATAACATGTGTTACACGCAAAACCAAGATTGAACAAAACATGAAATTCAACTGAAATATTATTAAAAAATGTTATTGTTTTTTCCTAGCCATTAGAATAGTTGGTAATAATATTATTAAGTAAAATATGAAAATAGTTTTTTTTAAATATATATAAAATATTACCAATTAATTATAAATAAAAATAAAAACCACTTGATGATAGTGGATATATTTTTTGAAAAAACTATTATTATGCACCCATACATGTTTTGATTTAATAAATTAAATAAATCAATTTTAGTTTTTTATTTAATGTAAATTTACATATTATATATTCAGTACATTTTTTAACATTCATATAATGTGTTTTCATGGAATGAGATTAGGATATATCTAAATTTTCTCCTAATTGTTTTTTGTAAAATGAATTATTGTTACATATTATACACTTTATTTGATTTTTTTAATAATTTTAGAATATTTACATAAAATTATGAAATTTGTTATACAATCTGGTCAAAATAATATTAATTTTAATTATTGATATTTTTCTGAAAATATGAAATTTTCAGTGAAGATTGAAAATTAATAATTTTTGTTAAGAATTGTATATTGTTTTACACAATATAAAAACATAAAAATTGTTTTATTATGATATTAAAAGAATAATTAGTTCAATTAAATTATTAATCCTTTTATTGTCTTTAGAATCTATTTAAATTTTATTTTTAGTAAGAAAATTTTAAAAAGTTTAGACCATTTTTTTTGAAACTGTTTTCTTCCAATTAGGTATGTGGGATTAAATTTAAATTATAAATTTCCACTAATGTGAATGGAATTTGAAAATATATTTTATATATTTTAAATAATAATAATTAATATTATATAATAATGTTAACATAAATTTTGGATCAACTAAATAGTAAAAAATTTAAAAAAATATTTACCATGGTTATGGTTAAAATGGGGTTACAAGGTGGGGGGTGGGTGTGGGGGGGTGGTTACCTAATATGATAAGGGTAATATTGAAAATAAAAATTTTTTAAAAACTATTTTATGGTCAAATTTCAACCTTATAATTTCCCATGTTATATTATAAGGTCATTTTTAATATGTTATCTAAGAAATGATATTTTTTTTATTTTGGACTCTTTTTGGGAAATTTACATGTAATTTGCATGTGGGTTACATTCAAAAATATTAAAAGGTCCTCCTCACATCTCATATTAAAACATACAAAGCACATTGGTTCTTATAATACCTACTCAAATTAACTCATTAATTTTCTAAAAAAATATTTAATTGCATTTTATGATTATAAAACCCTCTTAAGATGGCTTATTGTGCTAACCTAATGAGGTCGTCCAAAGAAGAGGTATCCTTCTAAGCCGAGATTATATATATTATTTATTCATCCACCACCTTAAAATAACATTGAAATATTATAAAATAATATTATTATTAACTCACATATATGGAGATGATATTATTATCATTTTATAACATAAATCTATACCCTCATCCATCAAATTGGAACTGAAACTCGTGATCATGTGTGTGTCAGACTACCACCACATGAAGTGTTGTAATTCATTTTCCATCACCGAATCTCATAAAGGTATATAATTATGGTTTAAAATTTAATATATGATATTAATAACATTATTATACTTCTGGAAATTTAATATCACATATATCTTCATACTATCTATTCGATGGGAATACAGTAACATCAATCGTGTGTACAGTGGACCACTACCTCATGACGAAATAAGATTTATTTTTCTATTAATAATTACATTGAAGAAAAAATCGATAAATTTAATTAATATATAAGATATATCAGACATAATAATAAAATATATATGGTTATATTTTATTTACATTTATTTCATTCCATCGTTTGAAATTGTAAATAATGTTTATGCATATGTATTGCTTACAATCTCTATGAACGACGGATTTCATATTTTTACCTATAAATTCTAAGAATTAATTTAAATATGAATATTATAAAAATATATGATTTTAATATAATTTTTATTTTTTGGATGTAATTTTATTATGATAAAATCACAAGAACAAAAATTACTGAAAAATAATTTATATAGGGAAAACAAAGCATTTAATACCCAAAATAACAATTTTAACAAAAAATAATAATTAAAAAGGTGATAAAATGTTATTTTTTAATAAAATATGTTATGTTACATTTGAGTATGGTTTAATAGTATTTGAATAATAAACCAATCTTTATTATATAGGAGGTTCGAACCTGTATTAAGAGAGCCGAGACATGAGGTAAATGATTTTTATCTAAAATTTAATTCTTTGTGATATTAGAAATCTTATGCAAATATATTATTTTATGAGATGTATATAATAATTATTTGATATGGTATATCCTGAATTTATTTTATTTCATGGTATATTGTAATATTTTTAATGTAATTCTTTCACGAGGATTACAATTCAAATGTTACCAAAGTGGTAGCGAGATTATGATGTAATCTCATTTTTTATCAATATTGTTTATGATTAAGTTTCCATTGAAGATATATTATGATATATAACTCCATAAACAACTGAATTTTCATTTCCTGTAGTTATTTATTTATAGTGCATGTTTTTCCTTTATATTCCATCTCATTAAGAACTCATTCGATAAAAAATATATTTTCATGTAAAAAATACACTTTATTTCTATCTTTTTTCGAAAATAATTTTTCTACCTTGTTAGAATTTTCAAAAAATGATTTTAATAAGGTAATATATTTTCTACACATAATTTGTAAATTAAGTTTTACAATATTTTAATTTTTACATATTGTTTTAAAATAAATCTTCTATTTGTTTTCTGAATGAGTAGTTTTTTACTTTTTTCCAAAAATGTTAATGACATCCTTGTTTTTAAACGTATATGAAATAGATGAAATTTGACGCCATCATGGTCAGAAAAATAATTAAAATTTGCTCTATAAGTTACCAAGGATATTTTTAAATAATATAATTTTGAAAATGTTTTATAATTTTGTATTTTTAAAATTTTATTTACAAATTAGAATGGTTTTTTTCCTTAGGAAATGTTCCAAGTGATCTATAAAAATATTTTTCCTTATAATATGACATATATTTATGTTTCATAAGATTTACTAGGTATATGATCCAATGATACATTCGTTATTATTTATCCATATTGATTAATTTTAATATTATAATATTTTAGTGAAAATCATTCCCTTAACACTGATTATGCTAGGATTATAATATAAATTATTATTAAAACTTGTTCCATTTCAATGGGTAATGTTATGATGAAATGATGAAATGATTATGAAACTATTTTTATTTGTAGGGGTTATTAAATAAAGAATTTATTATGATTTTTTGGAACAAATTTTTATGATTTTTATTATATTGAAGGTGTGGCCAATTTATCCCCCCAATGCATTGGATACAGATTTATATATCATGTGATAAAAATTGTACTGAAGTCTACATACATGATCCATAATGGGAAACAAGCCGATGGGATTGACCCGCAATGTGAAACTAGTGATAAGGCCTAATCCACTATGTTTGATTTTCTTGTTTGTTATCCTTGACTAATGAATCAATTTATTTAACTATGTTGCTGCCATTAATATATGATATGATCTCATGTTTCCTCAATTATGGTGATTTCACACTGTTTTGAATCATGTATTTTGGAATCATAATGATTTATACCCCGAATCATATTTTATATATATGACAGGTAGGGTATAAACATTTTTTGTTTTGTTCCTGATCTTATACCCTTATTATTATATTATTATTTCATATGATCGTAAATGATATCTCCCATGTTTGCCATTACTGAGCATCTTTGTTCACAATTTCTTATATTTTACTTCCCAGGTTATGAATAATGGTTTTGTGGGGAATTTTTATAAATTGTAGAATAAGAGAATATATTTATAGTGGATTTTTAATATCATTCATTAAAGGAGAATATTGGGTACTTATTCTCTAAATACGCTAAGAAATTAGGTTCCATAGGTATGAATTTGTGAAATTTATTGCATATTCATCAAAAATAATGTGATAGTTATATACGAAATTATTGGGTCATTTTGGTTGGTATAAAATAATATCTTAGAATAACTTTGTAACTAAGATATGAAAATTTTATTTATAATCCTTTTTATATATCTAGCGATATATTTAAGGATAATTCAAGGTATAAGAAAATTTTAGGTAATTTTGGGGAAGGGTATAGTGAGTAGTTTTTGAGTAATTACATCCCAGTGTGGATAGTAAAATTCGATGTGGATCTATAATTTATGTACATAGTTTTAATAACTCTCAAAATGGAACGTTGAGATTGAATTGAGAATAATATTGTACACCAAAATGGGCCTTACTATTCACCTGGTTTGGCACTCCTGGGGGATATTCAATAGAAATTCACAATCTATTTATAAAAATTGAAAAATATTTTATTAGATAATGAAAATGAATGAGATAGTTTAAACATAATGTGTCATATATTTAAAATTATGTGCCACTATGTAGACATCCCATAAATTATATTTCATGATTATGTGGTTTACCACTATGATTTTTGATTCTTACACTATTATTTTCGGTTTTATTCAATGGTAGGTACCTATAAGAAATAGGATAATGTTGAATGTGATAGACAATGTGTTTATGAGAATAAAAATGGGGAGATTAGTTGAGTGAAGGATATGGTAATTATTCCATGCTAGTTATCATAATATATTATTAACATATTGCACCTTAACCAACTCTCAGACTAACCAAAGAGGCATGGATAGAATTTTATAAGAGATTGGGTGGTGGAGATCAAAGATGAATTATTATTCAAGTTACCGTATGTAAAAAATATTTCAAGGGGAACTCAAGGTAATTTAAAAAATGGATGAGAAAATGTTTTATGTGCATAAAATAATTGAATAAATTAAGTAATTAACAAGAAGAAATGAAAATATTAGTTGATGAAATATATGATAATAATGATTTTCCAAAGGAATCATCAATTATTTAAAGTTTTACATTTGAATTTTATGTTAATTATGTGTATTTATATCTTAGGGGGAATCTTAATAATGGTATAACTATGGTTTCTTGAATGAATGTTTTTTCATTGATGATGATGATACTACAAATTATATATTAAAGGATTCAAGTATTAAGGAATAATATGATGGATCCTTGTTAATGGTTTAATAATGAAGATGAATGATTAATGTATTTCTGTATTGTGACTTTGGAATTATGTGATAAAAATTATTATCCAATGTAATTTGCGTTATAATAATAATGAAACATTTTACATTACTTATAATTTTGGAAGAATATATGTCTTCATGTACAATTTACATATTTTTTATAGATAATCTCATGGGTTCATGAGTTTGAGTTTAATCATAAATTAAATGTCTCAAAACCCCCGTTTTATGTTTGATGTAATTGGATTTTAATGTTATAGATGATATTTTGGGAGTTGTTTTATTTAAATAATGTATTTGTTTCTATTAGGTTGAAAATGATGTAATATCTGAGTTAGAATGATATTTCCATAAGATTAAAGGACTTGATAGCCTTCAAGGTTCATTTGATGTATGTGTATTACAGTTTTTATGGATGATTAACAGTTTTTTGGGACAATTAAATTATTATATTAATATTATCTAGTATAAAGGGAAAACTATCAAATATATAATGGTAATGGGGAATGAACTCACAAAATAAGGGTGATTAGTGTGAAATTATTACCACAAGCCAATGCGATGACATTGTTATTAATATAGGCAAATATTAATTTGATTTAGTAAAAATATGATTTATATAATATATAACTATTAGATTAAAAATATTTATTATTATATATTATGCCTCATGAAAATTGAAGGCTCATGAGAAAAATTACCATTCTAATGAATTCGGTTTAGAAACTGTAATTATTTCATTAAAGATATGGAGGAATTATTTTTATAGATAATTGTGTGAGATATATATTTATCATAAAATTTTAAATTATATATTTACAAAAAATTATTTTAATATGCTCTAGAGAAGAACATTGAAAATGATTAGATATTATAACTGATTGATACATTACTAGACTGGGAATAAAAAATTTTGATTAATGCTTTTCGTCCATAGGATAATGCTATATTATTTATGATGAGGTTAAAAAAATTCATATATATAAGGATTTTAAAATGATGTAATTTTAATTCCTGATGGAAGGGGACAAATTGTATCTTTGTCACATGGATATTCAAACCATCTATCATGGTGATGATTAAAGTTGTTTAGGAGGAAGGCATGGAACTAAAAAAATATAGAGAGAAATGATCCTATGATTAACCATGATAAGGATGGAATTATTTGGTATGAAAATTGTGTATGTTTTCCTTCCATACCCGATTTGAAGAAGGAGAAGTTTTACGAACAACAAAATTTTTCATTCTCTATTCATCCTTTAAGTACAAAGATGTATAAACATTTGAAGTAGTATTTAAATTAAGATGGAATGAAGAGGGATTTTGAAAAATTTCTATCATGGTGTTTGGTTTTTTAAAAATATAATTCCGAGAGAAAAAATTATAAATGGATGTGACAACCCTTACCCATAACCCAAGGGAAATGAGAAAACATCACAATATATTTTGTCAATGTACTCCTTAAAACAACAAAAGTGAATAATTCTATATTCTCTGTAGTTGATCACCATATAATGATACAAAACTTCATTTGTATAGGATAATATTTCCCCTTATATTATAATTTCAAGTCATTAATTAAAGAAGTAGTATGGTTTCATGGATTATTATGTTCTATTTGTTTCTGATCATGATCCTAGTTTAACATGACGTTATATAAATTTCATCAAAAATCCCTTAATATTGATTTTATTTACAACACTATGAATCATCTCCAGACATATAGTAATTATGTGAGATCAATTAAAACCCCATTTTTATGATGAGATATTGATCTATTGATTTAGAAGGTGGTTGGGATCAACACATTCCACTCGTTAATTTTTCTTACAATAATAACATTCACTTGAAAATTTAGTCATATCATTGTGACTCCCTCTATTGAATGAAATATACATATCCAATGTGTTGGAATGAAGTCGGAGAAGGAAATATATTGTGATCCGAGAATGTTGAATAAATGGTAGTGATGGTAAGAGACATCTACCATCATATAATGGAATCACAAAAAAAAAATAGAAATATTTTGCTGACAACTTTCAGCATGATCTATAATTCAAGGATGCTGAGAAGTTGTTTATGTGGATTTTTCAATGGAATCAGGTTATGTTGTTTCATAAAAGAAGAAAGATAATACTTATATATTATGTCCATTTCATGTTTTGTTAATGAGTAGGGATGATTTCTTATCACATGAAACTTCCACCGGACCTCTCTCAAATTCATGATGTGTTCTTTGTATCTCTCCCGAAACAGTATATACATGACCCTTCCCATGTACTGAAAATAGAGGAAAAAACATTGGATAAATAACATTATTATAAATTGAATTAAATGGATATTATTTGTCATAGAGAGAGTGTTTTTTAAACAAGATCACTCACCTGGTTAATGTTTTATGGTTAAAAAACCATCTTGGAGAAGATACATGGAAATATGAGGATGTAATGGTGTAGAAGTATCATCAATAGTCTATACCATAGTGATTTTATTTTTATGGTGAAATTAATTTTACATGCTGTATAAGGTTACATCCTATTATTTTATTAATTTATTTACAAATAAATTAAATTTCTTCAATATACTATCTTACACTCAACATCGAGTTAAAAAAAATGACATACTATTAAAATATTATTATTTAATCAAATAGTTTTGGCATATCCATTCGAAATGAATGTTCTAATAGGATTAAATAAATTTTTATAATATATGGTTTCACAGATATACATATACAAATACATGTATATATATAATTCTTTTTTATATTTTAATTCGAAATAAAAATAATAACCATTTTAAAATAATGGAACTAATTTTTCCACAAACTATTTTTATGCAAAAAATTAGATTTATCAAAATAAATTAAATAAATAAATTTAGATCAATTATAATAATAAATGACATTTATTATATATTCAATAAAAAAATTTAACATTTATCTTATGTGTTTTACAGGTATGAGATATGAATAACTCCAATTTTACCCTTAAACAAAATATTTTTATAGAAAACACCTCCATAATGTTTATTCATAGAATTTATGACCCAAACAATTCTTGAAAAAACAAATGTACACATAGTAGAAATAAAAGCACACTAAAGAAGGATGTCACAAACACACAGACACCAAAATGCCTTTTCTAGATTTTCCAGCCTAATGTGTTTCACGTATACATTGGTTCAAGATAACACATTCATTAATTATCAAAAACATGTATTATAATAGAAAAATAACACATATATTATCAATCACTTTCCAAATTTCATTGTCCTACCTCAAAATTTTGGACTTCACCATACCAAACAGGAACCTCCTCAAATCAACTCGGACATCTTTAATATTTAAAAGATTTTTATAGATATTATTTTAACCTAACCATTATATGACTTAAATATTATGAACTATCACACCCAGACCCCCAAAACTTATTCATTCCATACTTTTCATTTTCTGGAATGTTTTTGATTGAGGTTCAGATTGAGTCCCAGATCAAATTTATTATTTTTTTTTGAAAAAATTAAGTCATTTATATTTTTGGCTAACTTGCAGTTGGAGAACAAACTAGATATCTCTATGGTATGCTATGTATCTAAATATAATAAAGATGAATTGAATAATTAAAATTTAAATAAAAAATAAAAATAAAATAAAAATAAAATAAAATTAGAATATGAGAAAATTATTGGATTGTTTAATCATAATAATAATATTATTATTATTATGTTTATAGTTATTATTATTATCTTGTTTATTATTATTATTAATCTTATTATTATTATTAAAATTAAAATTATAATTATAATTATTTTCATATTGTTCTTATTATTATTATTATTAATAATATTGTTGTTGTTATTGATAACAAATTTTTATTAATAATAATATTATTAAATTAATAATTTAATTTTTGTTTTCTTTTGTTTTTTTATTTTCTAGAAACCTAATTGGGTCAACCCCTCTCCTCCTCCCCTTTCACGGTGCCACCTCCCCCTCTCTCTCCTCTTCTCCATGCATGGAACACCATCCCTACCTCTGACCACACCTACTTCCCCTGTGTATCATGAACCACTTGTGCACCACCCCTACCTCTGACCGACCTTCCCTCACATGGAATGATCGTGCATGACCTCCCTAGTGTGTGGCCCTCTTCCGGACGACCTTCTCAGCTAGAAATCTCCTTCTAAACAACCATCCCATTGTCCGTCCCCACTCTATATTACATCAACGTCGCCTAACTATCCCTACTGTAAGGAATCCTTCATTTCAATGGTTTTCAAATGTAGGGTTCCTATTTTGGAATAAACAAGAAGTTATTATTGTTGAGTAATTGTTATTATTTGGGTTTTGGGCTTCTTGATCATTCATTGGGTGTTGTTCACTCTTTCTTTGTGGCTTTGTTGCATCTGAACTCCACAGAGGTAGGTGATTCCAATTTTTTTCCTCTCTGTTTCCATATAACTAATGCATTAGTAGTTTAATAATTTTTAATAAATGATGTGCACCTTGGTAAGACATATTGATAATTTAATGTGATGTTTTTATGACTGTTTAATTAAAAAAATTGTGTTTAAAGAAAATAATTGTGTATTCTTATATGTTTTCTAACAAAATGATGCTTTATTAATTTCTAATAGATTAGAAATCCTGAGATTCACCCTTATGTCGCCTTTTGGTAGGTTATTGTTGTATTTTGAAATTGGTATAAATGGTTGAAAATATTGTTTTGAGTGATTTAAATAATTATTCCTATGTGTACCCCAGCAAATCTTTTATTTAAATTATTGATTGATATATAAAGAGTATAATTGGGGGATTTTTGGTGATTTTTGTTTAGAGAAATATATCATCACAATGATTATTTTTATTGGATTTGATGTGAGAATTGGTAATTTTTATGGATTATTGTTTGTTAGGAAGTATGTGGTGTATCTTGAAACATTGTTTTTGGTTATTTACGTGGATATTTGTGGTGTTCCATTGGATGTTTTCACACCCATGTATGCTTGTGAAGTACTCCTAGGCGTGCACACAATTAAAAATGCTTTGTCCTAACATTAAACCTGTAATTTCAAAATCCTCACCATTCATATATTTCTCCTTATTTAAAACCCAAAATCCACTTTGTTTTATATGGGTTGAAGATGATTTTTTTAAGTCATGTTTGAATTTATAGTTAGTTTTGTGAGTTAGAAACGATATTCAAATTTTAAATGGTATGGATTATCATTTGGAATTTTGAGTCCATTGTGTATCATTTCATAGATTTGATATAAATATGGACATGGATTCTTGAATTATGTGTTGAATTATAAATGGTGTTTCTTCAATGATCAAATTTCAAAACGGTGGGTTTAAATGAAAATAAAAATAATATGCCCTGTTTGGAAATAGAAATTAATTTTGGTATATGTTTACAACAAGGATTCGTTTGGCATGTTTTACAAGAACGTGTACTTAATAAATGTTTAGAACTGTTTTTGTGAAAATGTATTGGAACCTCGAATTTAAAGGAATGTTTGGTAATTTTCTTATTTTAAAAAATGGTTTGAATATATATTTATATGATGTGATGGCCCGTGTTGGATCTTTTTGTGATGTGATGTACACATGTATATCTTTATGCCAGGCACCCCTATCTTCGATTTCCTATTTATGGGTTATCGTAAAGTTTATGTCTATGTGTGTGGTAGGAAAGTGTGGTGGTATCTAGTAAGGTGAGTCACATGTGTGGAAGCCTCCTAGTTACACTATTTATTATTAATATGGGTTCCTAGGAATCCTTTATGGAATCGAGTGATGATTGCTGGCCAACCTCAATTAGACAGGATGCTACCCCCAGGATCGCAGATATTCCATGTGGGATGTGCCACTAGAATTGAAATTTGTGGGTGAAAAGATGGTTTTAAACATAGGGGATTCACCATACGTCGAGTGGTTGTTTTGAACTGAGTACATATATGGTTGTTCTAGGGGTGTTTATGATCAAACATGGTTTCGTTTTATAACTGATTGTTTACATTCCATTTCCTTTGGTTATAGAATTCACTATTTACTTAGTTATTTATTTTTACTAGGACAACCCTATATTTTTTTGATTAATTGTTTGGATTAGTTTTTGGTATCAAAAGGATAGTCATTTTTGAAAGTAAAATCTTGCGGGTGTTGGATTTTGGAATGGAATGGTATTTTTTAATAAAATATGAAAACATAATTTTATTAATTTATTTAAAACAAAGGTCAATGGGGGTGTTTTGGGAATGTTAAATACTTTGATTCCAATATTGTTCATTAGAATTACTAGTATAAAATTTGGTGCACATGATTACTTTATATTTTTAGCTGTAGTTTCCAATTTCTTAAGGTTCTCCTGGTTCAGTTTCTCATTCTTGGAGAAATGATAGTCATGTGGTTGGAGGTGACCAAGTCGTCACAAAAAGACTGCAGTAGTGTGGTCAAATTTTAGTTTGTGTTCTATGTTTTTTTATTCTTCATTGATGTATTGTGTAACTTAATAAATTTGTTTATTTATTTATTATTTATTTATGTGTAATATATTCATTTTTAATATTTAATTTTTTGATCCTAATAATTTATTTTTGGATTAAAACATTCCCACGTGAATGTTTTTTATACCATTAAATAGTTTCTAGCCTATGGTGATCAGAATGCCCATCGGTCCATGTCGTGGGCCAGATCGGGTGACCGATTCATGGTCGACCTGGGTTGGTTTATAGAAAAAATCTATCAGAGGAGGCCCTTTTTATTTGTGGTGTCTAACAGATAAATATTAGTAATGCCGAGGCTCAGAATGTAGGTTATGGGATGGTTCCTAATCACTAGCACCCATGACAAAACCTAAGTAACCAAAGGTAGTCCCGATTTTGAGTTGCTGCCTTTTTTTATTGAGGGAAAACAACAGAGGCATGCTGGTGTTATGTTGTGATTTCACATATATTAGTGACATATTATGATCTTGAGTACATTGTTTATGTATCGTCAAGTTATGGATGCTTACTTGGGGAATGACTTCCTACCCTGTCATCGAGTTGAGCATAACTACTTATTCCCCATTTTATTATTTTAGTGAATGTTTTGTTTTTCATTAGTTTTGGATAGTTTAACTGTGTTTTTTAAAAATAAAAGGGTTTTTGAAATGATAATGTTTTCTTTTAAATTTCATTACTTTGGTAAATGGGTTTCAAAAATGGATTTTTTTTATTTGATAATTTGGTAAAAGTTTGGATTTTCTATGAAAATGGATAGTATGTGACCCTATGTACTCTTTATGAAGATTTAAACATGTGATAATATGTGTGTGTAATGTACATGTTATTGTATATGGATGGGATCAGATAAACATGTGTGTAATGGTTCCTTGGAATCCATGGATGTATATTTTAAATAAAAGGATTGGATTTTTGTGAAGTGATTTTCTGAAGGGAAAATAGTTTCAAAAATTGTTTTTTTGTCTTGAAAGGTATGTTTTCTTTTGTGAATGGTGGTTTTTCGTTCAACAAGTTTTTTTAAATATAATTTTTTTTAAAATAAAAATGGAAATGGAATATTGGAAAAGAGATGAATTTCTGTTTTTTGGAAGTTTTTCAGTTTCCAAGACTATAGATTTTTCTTGAGGTATTGCATTTTTTGTTACAGTTGTTTGATTTAAGTTTCAGTTTTTGTTTTTCATGTTTCTCAGAATGTGTCGCGCAGATTGATCCCTCAATGTTCTAATGACTCATTCTCACTTCATTTTATTTCTTGCATGTTTCTTATCAATTGCATTGTTAGAGGTCAGTAAGAGGTATGTTTATGGCTTGATGAGGTAGAGAAAGTCTTCAGGTTGGTGGGAACTCCTAAGGATATCAGGGTTCATGATATTTTGGTGTTGGTTGAGGATCCATGTTTGAACCTGTGGAATTCTATTTTCCCATATTCATTGGAATATTGGGTGACATGGAAATGTTTGAGTTCACCTTTTACAAGGGTTCCAACCTGAGGAGGTGAAGTTGAGGATGGGGGCGGAGTTGCAGGATGTTTGGTAAGGTTAGTGGTAGGTAAATGTTTTTGTTCACCACTTTAAAGAGCTAGTTCCTAGTGTTTTGTATGTAGTGCTTGGAAATTTGGAACCTCGCATTGTTCATATAGGTTCCCTATGTGGCCAGAAATGAAGGTCAAATGAACCTTTTGTTAAGGATTATTTTTGATGGTTCTGGTGTCTAGTTTTTAAGACCACAACCTAGTGTGACACTAGTGGGGTGATTTTTTAGAAATAAAATATTTGTCGCTGCATCCCTCTGATATATTTCCCTTGATGTGGACATTCAGGTTTTTAGGTGAAGTCATATAGGATGATATTCATTAAAGAGTTGTGATCGGGGGATTCTCATGATGGATGTGATGTAATATATGCTTCAATAATACAATCCCTCGCCACAAGACTCAGGGTGACGCTCACACACATTCAGAAGATTCCATGGGTATGTAAAATATTTTCTTAATTATGTCATTAATATTTGGGGAGGAAATATTTAATGATTCCAGGTTATTTTTTCCTACCGTTGTAAGTTCATTGTGTCTTTGTATGGTTATGAAGGATTTCTTATTTTTTTATCCAAACAGTTATAAATATTTGAATGTGAAATTTTGTTATGATTTTTTTCCTTAAGGTACGTTTGTCCCTCTCATGTGATTATATCTATTTTTATCTAGTTGCACTTGTTTGGATATGTATGTGTTTTGGAGGATCGATGAATGATGGTGTGTCCAGGTCTAAAATTTGGTAAGAATTTATTTTTCTGTGGAGTCCCTAATGTAGAGAATATAATTCAGGCTAGTGTGGTTCTGTTCTTATTAGGGGATTTAGATAAAGATCATGTAGATAGATCTCAGCCTCTTTGGGGTGTTTTATGATTACAGTGAAGAAAGGGTTGTGTTGGTTCTCTCATCATAATGTCCCATTTTTTCTGGTTCCCTCTAAGTTGGTTTATTGTTTGATTCTTGGTGGAAATGTTTGTGTTTTATGGTTACCAAGCTAGTTGAGTTCTTATGGTGGGGAGAACACCATCCTGTTCTACCATCAATCATGGGATTTAGTTTCCTCATGAATCAGTTGAGTGTGACCTATGGAGACTAAGGTCATCATAGGATTCATGGGTTTCCATAGTTTTTTCTAGGAATTGACTCAAGTTCTGGTTAACTATCAACATGGTGACTTTATGGGTGTTGAAAGTGTATGTGGTGGAGAGAATTGCCACACCCCAACCCCGAACACTCCTATATTCCGTATTTTTCTTGGTCAATAATTTAATTGGTTGAGGATGAAGTTGAGTTCTATGTTAAAATGACAGATTAAAAAAAATTCATTCGAGTGAATTTTTTTTCCGCATGTGCTTCGTTGGAGCATGACATGATAGGCCGTGCGGCCTACTCTGTGTTTAAAAATAATAATGAATAAATTATGAAAAATAAATTAATTTAAAATCAATATAAAATTAAAAAAATTAAATTAGAATATGATAGAATTAAAGGAATGTTTAATAATAATTATAATAGTGATAATAATATTATTAATATTATTAATAATAATATTACTATTATCATGTTTATTATTATAATTATTAACATTATTGTTATTATTATTATTATTACAAATTTTTTATTAATATTATGATTATTAACATATTTTATATTAATAATATTCATAAATTGTTGATTTTAGTCTATGTTTTCTTTAGTTTTTTTTCTATCTAAGCCTATATTTTCTTAAATATCTCCCATATCCTTTCACAAAACCACCTACCCCTCCCCCACTTCCTCTCCATGCATGACACACCATCCCCCACTTGCAAATGATCCTCCTTCCCCTGTGCAGCCTGAATCGACGTCGTGCTTCCCCGTCCACCGGTTGACCATCCCTAGTGTAGCCTACTTGTGCATCACCCCCCAACATGTGTCCCTATTCCTGGAACCTTCCAAGCTTGTGACCCTATTCTATCCCACCATCTCGGCATATGACCACCCCTCAGACAACCTCCATGAAAAACGACTCCCCCTTCGATAAGGTCTTCTTTCTTTATGTGGGTTTCACTGGGAGGGTTTCACATTTGGTCAATACAAGATGTTAGGGTGGATTTGAGTCGCATTTTTCTTTGGGTTTTAGGGATTTTAGATCGTTCATGGGGTGTTTTTATCTTTTCTGTCAATGTTTCGTTGCATCTTCACCCACCTGAGATAAGTGATTCAATACTTTTTTCCAATCCACTACAATCGAATTAATTGTTGACTGTTTTAATAATTTTTTTATATGATGTACAGCTTTGTAAGACATATTTTTTATTTTTTGTTGTGTTTTTATTGTAGTTGAATTAAAAAAAATGGTTTTTTATGACATTATTTGATTATGCCTATTTTTTGCTCACTGAGAGATGCATGATTAACTTCTAATAAATTGGAAAAAATTACTTTCACCATTATGAATCGTTTTATTATGTTATTGTATTGTTTTTACATTGGTATAAATGTTTTAAAATAGTTTTACGAGTGATTTCATTAATTATGCATATGTATATTCCCAAAAAATGTTTTGATTAAATTATTGATTAAGCCATTAAGGGTACAATTTAGGGATTTTGTGTGATGATTTTTCATGTATATATTTCATCAACTTGATTTTTTTATTGGATTTGATGAGTGAATTGATAATTTTTATGCCTTATTTTTTTTTACATTTTAAGTATGCAAATTTTATTAAAATTTGTGTTTGAGAATTTTTATGGATATTTATGGTGTTTAATTGGATGTGTGAACACCGATTTGTGATTGGGAACTACACTAGGGAACAAAAAAATGGATTGGAATATCTTTATTTCCATTATTTCAAAATCCTCACACCTCTTCTCATTCTACCTATATCAAACCAAGAATCCTTTTTTTAAATGGCCTGATGTTGGTTTATAAATTTCATGTCTGAATTTATGGTCTCTTTTATGATTTAGAAAATATTGTATCATTGTTAATGGTATCAAATCTTATATGGAATTTTTGAGTGCATTTTGGTTTTCTTTTCATGGTTTTGAAATAATTTGGGACTTGGTTTCTTGAATGGTATTTTTGTTTCTAAATGATGTTGGTTCACTTATGTAATTTCAAAAAGGTGGGTTTAAATTGAATCTTAAAAGATTATTCCCATTAGGTACATGGAATTTATTTTTTTACATGTTAGGCATGTTTTTTAATAATAGGTACATCTACAATGTTGAGAAAGGAATTTATGAAAATTTATTGGAACATGGAATTTAAACTCTCATTTTGCAATTCACATATTTTTAAAGAACGGTTTGAATTTTTATACGATATGATTGACCAACTAGTACATTGAGTGATTTGATGTACATATGTATTTATATAGGTAAACCCTATGTAATATTTCTCTTTTATCAGTTATTATATAGGTGATATTTGTGTTTGGGGTAGGCAAGTGAGGTGAAGGTGAGTCACATGTGCGAGGGCCTCCCACATACACTACTTTCTATTACCATTGGTTCTTGGGAATATTTTATGGGATTTAATAATTATTGTTGACCGACCCTAAATAGACCGGTTGTTTCCACCTGGATCGTAGATATTCCATGTGGGATGTTCCAATTGGATGGCTAGTTGAGGGTGGAAAATTGGTTATAGACATAGGAAATTCATTATATATTGGAGAGTTGTTCTGATATGAGTACGTCTAGGGGTATGTAAGGGATGTTTACCATCACCCATGGTTATTTTATATAACAGATTTTTTACATTATATTCCCTTTGGTTTCAACAAACACTATTTGAATATTTATTTATTTATTTTTAGTACAACCCTAAATAGTTTTGATTAAGTGTTTGGTTTAGTTTTCATTATAAATATGATAATATTTTTGGAAAATGAAATATGGTTTGAGTTGGATTCTGAAAGAGGAATCTATTTTGGTTTACTAAAATGTAGAAAACATATTTTTATTTATTTATTTCAAACAATTGTTAATGTATTGTTCCAATAATGGAATATTCATGGATTCGGTCGTTGTTATTTGGAATTCCTACTATGCATTTCACTTCCTACTCCTACTTCATCTTTTCAGTTGTAGGTTTCATTTTTCTCAAGTTCTCTTGGTTCAGTTTCTCAACATTGGAGTAATGTTCTTCATGTGGTTGTGGGTTACTCAATGGTCACATTGAGATTGTGGTAGCATGGTCCAATTTTAGTTTTATTTACATTTTAATTTTTAGTTTAATATTTATGAGTTGAATTTGATAAATAAATCATTTTGATTATTTATTTACGATTTAGATGTGGTTTATAACTTCTTTTTCAGTTTTTATTTTATTGATCCAGACTATTTATTATTTGATAAAATCATTCACAATTTTATATTTTGATTACTCACACTAGTTTTCAACATGTGGGGATTGGTATTTCCTTTAGGGCTATGCCACAGGCCAGAACGGTTGACCGGTTTAGGGTCGACCCATGATGGTTCTTGACATGAACAATTTACCCAATATCAGAGTAAAAAGGGTATTCGGGACATATAAAACGTTATCAGTAATGGTTAAATAATCTACCCCTTTAGATTTGTGTGAAATACCCATCATTCATCTCCCTCTATTTTATAATACAAAGAGTGAGTAGTAGGTAGCTATTATAAAATACATAAAAAAGTAAATGAATCATTAATCAATCAACTGAAATTCTACTGGAGCTAAATTGTATTAGAAAAAATTATTTATTGAATCAATCTTCAATGTTATCCTTATTTGAATTTTTCTCATTCCTATAGATTTTCTTAAAAAAATACAGTGTTACACCACTATCAACACTCATTAAAACCATTTATAAACAAATAGGGGAAATATACCCTTGAAGAAAACAAATCCACAAAAATAAAATTTTAAAATATAGAGGAGGAAAACCAAACATTTTCATATTTTAGTGGAATGATGAAATTTTCAATATTACTAATTAGAGACAAATATTCCAAAAAAATTCAGTTGGGTGGGGTTTTGTGTGAATAAGAACCAATTATTCTATGGGAATGAGAAACTCTAATATCAGGATTCCTCCTACAATATTCTCTTTAATGAAATTACACTTGATATAAATGGGTTTAGACCTAGAATGCAGGATATAATTTTTGGATAGATTGATGGAACTTTAATTTCCACATAAATAAATCAAATGGTATTCAACTAAAATATATAAATCATTCATTTTTGAGATTATACATATCATACGTGTAGGTTATTGTCATTAAAAAACATAAAAAACTTTATTTTGACTCAATATATGTAATTTATAATTCTTTTAATTACATATAAGATAGCTTCATCCCTTGAAATATAATATACGTATACCGAACTATCAGAAATTAATAGTTTCATCCAATTATACACCAATAAATCCTAATAGACATTGTTAATGTTTTCTCATGTACATATTCCAAAAATAAAAAGAATTTGATATGTATCTCAGGATTCTATTTACATTAGACAGATTTAATTACTTATATTTGGATTTCATCCTCGTGAAAATTATAACATAATATAAAATATCTGGTTTTATTTCTATATAATACATAATACATGGAATAATGGTTTTTTATAGCATATTGTTTTCAAATTTCACAATACCATATCTACTAAGGTTAATTCTAACTTGAATTTTTGTGGATGCACATATGGACTCCAACATTTTAATATTATTCAAAAAACTATCTAACATAATATTATTTTTAAATAAATAAGTATTTAGATGATTTGTTAACCATTAATCAAAATAATACCATCATTTATATAAGAATGAAAATTTAAAACTTCACCATAATGTGTCTTCCAATCCATTCCAACAATCTATATTCATTTATAGAAAAAATTATTTCAATAATATATCAAATTACTAGGTGTGTTGTGGTATTGATCGTCACCAAATATATGTTCTTATTCTCATTACCTTTAATGAGTGAAATTATATTTAGATACAAATCTGGTTTTAAATAATAATCTTATAGATCTTTATATAATACATAAATATCCTTATTTAATATACCCACTTTTAAAGCCTCAAAATCAAGAATAAATACCATAAGATATTACATGTAGATACCATAATCAATATCATCTTTATTAAATGTTGAAATAAAATCTAACTTTAACTTTTAATGAATATTTTGGATTATATATTTAGGAACATTTAGATATAATTATGTCTATTTACTGGGGAAAATGATCAATCAAAACCAAATCATTCAGTTTTTGAGTATTTGTTACATAATCTCATGGATTTATTTCTATAAATATCACCATTGTATTCTAGTTTATTTTTGATGACACAATTTTCTAAAATCACGTTATTTATAATAGGTCTATGAACAAGTTTACAAGTTATATTATTTTTAATCTGATTTAGTTTTTTATTTATGGCACGAACCCACTCATTATGTTCAAAGGCTTCATCAACCGTTCGAGGTTCCACCTTAGAAAAAATACTCAAATGACTAGCTTCCATTATCCTCCTGGTCACATCCAAGGTAATTGAAGAATAATATTTTTTTTCATAATTATTAATATCTATGAATTATATTGTAATTTTACATTATATGGGATGTTATGTCTGATATAATACCCAACACGCAACAATGTGTTTCTCCAAAATATTACGTTGCACACAATATTGAGTAATGATAAAAAATGATATATTATTAATATTAATATTTTATGTTGTAGTTATTGCATAGATATTAGAATGGTGAGAATGAAAAATATTAAATAAATTATAAAAATAGGATTTGAACATGTTTATGTTACGATCCATTGGTTAGTAAATTAATTAGAAATGTAAATAAAAACCAATTGAATATAATGGATGCGTTTTTATTAAAAACTATTTATGGGTGAATAATTATGATAATAAAAAAATAACCATTTTTGGATTTTATTAATGAGATATTAATTTAATCTATTTTTTAAAATTAATCTTATCTGTTTTATAGACATTATATAAGAACAAATATAATTTTACAAATTAAAAAAATGTTTTTTTTCTAAAAATGTAGTTTTACAGAACTTTGATGTTGAATATTTTTAAATCTAGTTCTTGTTAGTTTTATTTTTGATATATGAAAAAACTATAATTCTTATTTATAATAGGATTATAAAAATTCACTTTGGTTTAATTTTCGGTATTTTTCTGATAAAAATCATTTTTAAAAGAAGTGGTAATAAATACTGTATTTTAGTTAAAAACTGAATTTTCATATAAATTAATTATATTTTTAGATTGTAATTTTAAATTCATTATGGTATAATTATATTAAATTTTTATTAATATATCCAATTTATTTCACAGGATGAAATTTCATGTTGAAATTGAATAGGAAAAGTATGTGAACAATTGAATATTTTACTCTAAAAACCCCATTGTTCTCTTGACCCATCAACGAGATTAGTATTAAATATAATTTAACAACATATGTGAAATGAATTCTCAAAAATTGACATATATAGTTTTACAATTTATTAAAAGTCTAATCTAAATAATCAAAATAATTTCTAGTGAACATTAACTTAAGATTTTTATTTACACAGTTAAAGGGTGAATCGAGATAAATGTAAAAATAATAGGATAATAATATAAAACAATCCAAAAACGTTTACTAAGTTTATTGTATGAGTTATGATCGAATTATAAAATACAAGGGGTAAAATTTGGGCCTTTGGAAGCCACATGGGTGTGATTATGACATTAAGAACATTTTATTAAAGTAAAAATAAAATTATCATAAACATTTCTCATATTACTAAAATGTACCCACTCTTCTCTAATAATGACACATCAAGAAACATTATAATCAATAGATATATTCACAAAACCATTCATATAAACCCTAATAACATCATTTAGGCCTTATTTTTGTTACAACACCCAAATTAGATGTGATTAATGTGTTCTTAAAAGCCGATCAACTGAAGAAGTTGTATCGTTTTTAAGTGTTTTTGTTTTATTTATTCTTCTACTTAATTTAAATATTATTCTTCAAAGATGAAATAATAAATACATTATAATAAATATAATAATATTTTATTATGATAATATAATCACCTAAATTCATATCCAATTTCATAAAATGGAAATTAACATTGGGTTCATGTGTACGGCGGACTACCGCCTCACGAACCGATATAGTTCATTTCTAATTACCATATCTCAAGAATAGTTATAATGATGAATTAATTATTATATATAATATTGATGAAATATTAATAGTTTTTAAAGAATAATATTTCAATTATGTTCTTACCATCTGTGCACAATAAATGATAATGCCATTCGTGCGTATGTGTGAACTACCACATTCATGAAGCGATTTGATTAATTTTTATTTTCCAAATCACATATTTGATATATATAATTATATTTAAAATATTACTTTTATGGTAATAATTTTATGATCATTCTGTAAAGATAAAATAATTATTACATTATTTCCCATAATGATCAATGAAAAATGGAAATTGCTACTCTTGTGTATGTACAACGAACCATCTCCATGATTATAACGTTTTTCATTTTTTCTAACCATAATTAATGGATTGATTTGTAATATTTTATTAATGTATAAATGTTATTATTATGTCATTATTACTATTCTATAGATGCTGGACTTATGACCACATAATCAATTTACATCACAACATGTTCATTTTCTACTGAAGTATAGAATATCAACGAAATATCCGACATGGAATTGAATAATTATGTAATTTTTATAACATGGAAATAATTTATAAAAATGAATAATAACATTAAAAATGTTATCAAGAAATTATTAATTTACATTATTTTATTATTTAGGAATATAATGACTATAGAAGATTAGTGGGACTCAAGGTAAGGGGAATCATCTCAATCCCATTTCATTGAGGAATATTTTGATGTAATATGCCTCCTTATTTTATATGGTGTATAAAAACCCCTTCTAATTTTAATTTCATTCAATTTTTTAAAATGAATATTTATCTATGATGAATTTTACTAAAAGAAAAAAGGATGTTTTTACGTACATTGTGAAAAAACCTTTCTATTGTTGTTCCAATTATTTGATATTTGGATTCCTCTAAAAGACGTAACATTTTAAATGAAAATTAAATACCATATTCTCTTACCAGGTATTTTGGTATTGAAATTGGTTTTTGGAAGATTCAAATTATTTAAATATCATGAAATGATATATTTTGATTGCAATGTGGAAATATTATTTTAACCTTTATGCCTGTTTTATGTGTTATGAATTTTTTATAATTCTTGGTCATTGTCAATGTATACAGGAGGTTTCAGGAAAAAGCAATGGTGAGTAACCACGTGATAACTCTCCAATTAAATGGGTAATGATAGAGTATTAAACAGAAGGGCTTCTTCTAAGAACCACTCAATTTTTTATGTCATACACCTCCTTGAATAGAAATTGATGCTTCATGAACCCCTCTTATTTTTTGGATAACAATAGGAGAAGAATCTTGATATAAAAAATAGGTTTTAATGAATCTAAGGAGGATTTCTATATGGTTTTTATGAGAATGGGTCACTCACTGTATATTTTTTTGCTGGGATCTAAACAGTTAGAGATGTAGGGTGATATGGATGTTTCAGGCAGTAGCATGGCTCCTGCGTCCAATGGAGGTGATTAAGGTACCCACTCTTCTCTAATAATGACACTTTAAGAATCATTAGAATCAATAGGTATATTCACAAAACCCTAGTTAGAAACCCTAATAACATCATTTAGGCCTTATTTTTGTTACAACACCCAAATTATTGGTGATTAATGTGTTCTTAAAAGGCGATCAACTGAAGAAGAGGTATCATTTTTAAGTGTTTTTGTTATATTTCTTCTTCAAATTAATTTAATTATTATTATTCAAAGTTGAAATAATAAATAAATTATAATAAATATAATAAGATTTTATTATGATAATATAATCACCTAAATTCATATCCAATTTCATAAAATGGAAATGAACATTGGGTTCATGTGTACGGTGGACTACCGCCTCACAAACCGATATAGTTGATTTTTAATTACCATCTATCAAGAATAGTTATAATGATGGAATTAATGATTATATATAATATTTATAAAATATGAATAACTTTTATAGAATAATATTTCATTTATTTTCTTACCATCTATGCACAATAAATGATAACGCCATTCGTGCGTACGTGTGAACTACCACATTCAGGAAGCGATTTGATTACTTTTTATTTTCCAAATCACATATTTGATATATATAATTATATTTAAATGATTACTTTTATGTTAATAATATTATGATCAATATGTAAATATAAAATAATATTTACATTATTTCCATAATGATCAATGAAAAATGGAAATTGCTACTCTTGTGTATGTACAGTGAACCATCTCCATGATTATAACGTTTTTCATTTTTTCTAACTTTAATGAATGGATTAATTTATAATATTTTAATAATTTATAAATGTAATTATTATGTCATTATTACTATTCTATAGATGATGGACTTATGACCATATAATCAATTTACATCACAACATGTCAATTTTCTACTCAAGTATCGAATATCAATGAAACATCTGATATGGACTTTAATAATTATGTAATTTTTATAACATGGTAATAAGATATAAAAAATGAATAATAACATTAAAAATGTTTTCAAGAAAATTATAAATTTACATTAGTTTATTATTCAGGAATATAATGACTATACATGATTAGTGGGACTCAAGTTAAGGGACATCATCTCAATCTCTTTTCATTGAGGAATATTTTGATGTAATATGCCACCTAATTTAATATGGGGTATAAAAACCCCTTTTAATTTTAATTTCATTCCATTTTTTAACAGGAATATTTTTCTATAATGAATTTTACTAAAAGAAAAAATAATTAATTTTTACGTACATTGTGAAAAAACATTTCTGTTGTTGTGACAATTATTTGATATTTGGATTCCTCTCAAAGACGTATCGTTTTAAATGAAAATTAAATACCATATTCTCTTACCAGGTATTTTGGTATTGAAAATGATTTTGGGAATATACCGATTATGTCAATATCTTGAAATGATATATTTTCATTACAATGTGGAAATATTATTTTAAACATTATGCATGTTTTATGTGTTATGAATTTTTTATAGTTCTTGGTCATTTTCAATGTATACAGGTGGATTCAGGAAAAAACAACGGTGAGTAACCACGTGATAGATCTCTAATTCAATGGGCAATTATAGAGAGTTAAACAGAACGGTTTCTTCTAAGAACCACTCCATTTTTATGTTATACACCTCTTAGAATAGAAATTGACACTTCATGAACCCCTCCTATTTTTTGGATAACATTTGGAGAAGAATCATTATATAAAAAACTGGTTGTTTTTTAATCTAGGGTGGATTTATGTATGGTTTGTATGAGAATGGGTCACTCGCTGTATATTTTTTGGAAGGGATCTAAACAGTTATAGATGTAGGGTGATATATATGTTTGAGGCAGTAGCGTGGCTCCTACGTCCAATGGAGGAACCACTGGCCAGGTGCATGTGGATGCAGAGAATGTTGCAGGGTCTATTAAAAAAAACCAATAGGATGGAAATCCTCTGGTTAGTGGAATTTTTAAACAGTAGAGTAAGGACCTATAGGATCATATGCATGTTGTGATGGAGTGCATGGCTAATGCCTGTGTTATGGATCCTTTACCTGTCGAGTCTTCAATTACTAAGAATGATAGTGGTAGAAACCCAGATGTGGATGAGAGAAATGATGAAGAGGGAAATAAAAAGGTCACTAAGGATTCTTCTTAGGATGATCTTATGGTTAATAGTCTGGATTAAGCTGGAAAATATCATCCTCAGAAGACATTGGATTTTAATAGATCATTCTTGAGGAACTGGTCCCCAACCATTATTCTGGGAAATGCATTGAGAGAATGGGGATAGAAGGGCTTGTTTATGAGTCTGATTTTCCTGGGGAGGAATATGATGACAATTCATATAGTCAGTTTACTGGAGACAAGGATCCACAATTCTAGGATAATGAACCCTGCAGTCAGAGGAGGAGGAAGGGGTGACAAATAAGTAAGAAAGGAATAAACGACTACCAATATATACCTTTACCTATGAAGACTCGATCTCCAAAAAAAGAAAAAGACAATGAGAAGGGAAGTGATACCAACTTTTCTAGAATTTTGATTTGTTTGGAGGGGAATTGCAGGGTAGCCTTCATTAAGGGTGAACTATAGAGGATATTCCTTGGCAGTTTCTCCTTCATTTCGAAGAAGTTATGGAAGAAGAATCCATTGTGATTAATTCCTCTATAGTGGAAGCATAAAAGATGATGGGAAGGCCTATTCAGATGCATATAAGTAGTGGGAAGAGTTATTAGATAGACATGAATAACTTGATTTTAATTTGAGGCTTCAATGAAGATAATATTACACAGGATGAGTAAATGCATGTGTGGTACATGATGGCTTCCCACATTGAAGACCTACTAACTGATGCTCTAAAAACACAGATATCATATCTTTCTTGGAAACTCATTATGGATATGAATGTTGATATGTTCATGTTTAATATTAACACCTATGTTTAATCCTTTTGTGCTTATCCTCAATGAACTTGGAGTTTTCCACTTTCTCCCAAAAAGTGACTTTGATAATAAAAAATGAACTTTTAGTCAGGCCTTATAGTTGGTACCAGATGTTCTTTTAGGTAACTTTATATGTTAGGGTGATATTTAAGCATATGTTACAAGTTATGTATATCCATAATGGTTATTATAATACAATGAGTCATAGTTATTTTAGATATATTCAATGATATTTAGATAACATCCAAAATAATATCGTAGTTTATAACTTCTTCATACTATATTATATGTTGATTTTTTTGATATACCCACACTAACCTTTATGGTTTTAATAAGATGGTAGATGAAGGATGAAATAATGTAACAATGAATCTGAAAGAAATTGGTGTGGTTCTCTGAATAAGAAATTGAATGAAATATGAGCTATAATGAGAACTGTTATTGTTATTTTAAACCAAATATAATGATTCATGGTTAACCACAATAACATTGGTTTGTTTTATAATGAATCATATATGATAGAAATGAATCCTTATGGATGATTACGTAATAATCATAATGTTATATACATTTAATGACATATGTGTTGAGTACGATGAATAAAACACCTTTTAAATTTTTTTAATGGGATGAGAAGATGTTATATATGTTGTAATGAAGGACCTAAATCAATAACCTGTAAAGGAAAAAGGAAGCGTGCAAGTAACTTTAGGAAAGTAAAATAAGTTCTTCAGAGTTATCAATTAAATGTTCTAAATGTGGTGAGTGTGTTGATTATGAATATCAATGCCCTAGGAAAATGGTTCGCAAATGAGAATAGGAGGACTGTACAAATATATCTTTATCAATACCTAATTCCATTAAAATTTAATATATGGAAACTAAAAATTACTTATAAAATGTTTGGAATATTTCTTATCTCATGTTTTGACGTTATTGTATCATAAGACATGATACATGTTTTTGTTTATAAAAAAGAAGTATTAAGAAAAAATATTTAAAAGCATAGTTAAATGATCTTGAATAATGCTAAATGGTTGAAAGTCGATATATATTGTATTCAAGAGTAACTTTAGACTATTGAATAATGAAATGTTTAAAGGAATTAATACTATTTTGATGATGCGATAACTTTTGATGATTTTTTTTCTAGTATGTGTTACCCATGTAACACCCTGAGATTTTATGAGATTTTTTTTTGAATTTCTTATGTTATATGGAACACCAAAGGAATCATTCACTACACCCAACACTGTATTGGATTGCATTACACACAAGAGCAACCTTCCTAGATAGCTTGTGTTGTACGAAATGCCGAGTATCACTAAACAGGGATATATTATTATAATATTATGAACTGTCCATTATGAATAGTATTAACTATATTTTGAATTTTATAACATTATAATTCATCATACACAATTTCTATAATGAGATACGAAAACAAAATCAAATTTTCGGATAAAATAAGTATTTTTCAAAAAAATTCAGTTTTACAACCTTTTGATGGGGAACCCATTTAAAATATAATTTTTGACAAGTTTATAAGTTTAATTTTACAAAATAAACTTATTTTTTTGAATCAGGATATAAAAATTTACATTGGAAAATTTTTTGATACTTTTCTGATGACTTTAAAATTGTGATGAATAGTAAAAATACGCTAATTTATCATAAAAACAACTTTTTATCAAGATAATTTATATGGTTAAATGATACAATTTAAGGGTTATAAATTATAAATAGAATAAATATTTTTCCATTTAATACAATATATATCATTTCCATTTATTTTACATTAAATTCCAAGGTAAAAAAATTTCTTTCTTTGACAATGTTTTAACTTTTAAAACATGTTTCCTTAACAACATGATTAATTTGAAATTAATTACTGAAACTTCTATGTTTTGATTTTTTAAAAATGGTCTCCATATTTGGATTCAGTGGGTCAAAATTATGATAATAGGTTACTTTTTTGACATTATGATTAGTAACTACGGTAATTTTTATTTACTATAGTTAAAGGTAAATCGGTTAATTAAGGGAAATAATAAGATTATAAAATTACCATACCACCTGCCAAAAATCTAATGGATGAATAAAATTCAACCCATATAACCTAATGGTTAGAATAAATTCGTTTCATGGACTATTTACCAAGAAAATGATATAATTAAAATTAAGTGTGTTTATGAAAAATAAAAGGGTTTTTGAAATGATAATGTTTTCTTTTAAATTTCATTACTTTGGTAAAAGGGTTTCAAAAATTGGGCTTTTTTTTGGTTTTATAAATTGGTAAATGTTTGGATTTGCTATGAAAATGGATAATATGTGACCCTGTGTACTCTTTATGAAGATTTAAACCTATGATAGTATGTTTGTGTAATGTACATATTATTTTATATGGATGGGATCAGATAAACACGTGTGTAATGGTTCCTTGGAATCCATGGATGTATGTTTGAAATAAAAGGATTTGTTTTTTTTGAAGTTATTTTCTGAAGGGAAAATTGTTTCAAAAATTATTTTTTTGTCTTGAAAGGTATTTTTTGTGTATTGAAAGGTGGTTTTTCTTTCAATAAGGTGTTTTAAATAGAATATTTTTGAAAATAAAAATGGAAATGGAATTTTTGAAAAGACATGAATTTTGGTTTTTTGGATGGTATTAAGTTTCCAAGCATATTGATTTGTGTTGAGGTATTCAATTTTTTTGTACACTTGTTTGATTGTAGATTCAGTTTTTTTTTCATGTTGATCGGAATGTGCCACCCAGATAGATCCCTTATTGTACTAATGATTCATTCCCACTTCATTAGATTTCTTGGATGTTGCTTATCTTTTGCAATTGTAGAGGTCTGTAGGAGGTATGTTTATGGATTTATGAGGTAGATCATGTCTTCCGGTTTTTGGGAACTCCTGAGGATATCAGGGTTCATGCTGTTTTGGTGTTGTTTGAGGGTCCATATTTGGACCAGTGGAATTTGGTTGTCCCATATTCAATGGATGATTGGGTGAAATGGAAATGTTTGAGTCCACCTTTTACAAGGGTTCATACCTGGGGAGGTGAAGTTGAGGAAGGTGGTAGAGTTTCAGGATGTTTGGTAAGGTTAGTGGTAGGTAAATGTTTTTGTTTACCACTTTAAAGAGCTAGTTCCTAGTGCTTTGTAAGTAGTTATTGGAAATTTGGAACCTCGAAATGTTCGTAAGGGTTCCCTATGTGGCCAGAAATGATGGTCAAATGAACCTTTTGTTAAGGATTATATTTGATGGTTCTGGTGTCTAGTTTTTAAGACCACAACCTAGTGTGACACTAGTGGGGTGATTTTTTAGAAATAATTTTTTTTCGCCACATCCCTCTGAAGTATTTTCCGTGATGTGGACATTCAGGTTTCTAGGTGAAGTCATATAGGATGATATTATTTAAAGAGTTGTGATCGGGGGATGCTCATGCTAGGTGTGAGGTAATAGATACTTCAATAATAAAATCCCTAGCCACATGACTCAGGGTGAAGCTCGCACACATTCAGAAGATTCCATGGGTATGTGAAATATTGTCTTAACATTCTCATTATGATTTGGGGAGGAAATTTTTAATGACTTTTGGTTATTGTTTTCCTACCATTGTGAGTTCATTGTGTCATCATAAGGTTATGAAGGATTTGTTATTTTTTTATCCAAACAGTTCTAACTATTTGAGTGGGAATTTTGGTTATGATTTTTTTTTTCTTAAGGTACGTTTGGCCCTCTCATGGGATTATATCTCTTTTTTATCTAGTTTCACTTGTTTGGATATGTATGTGTTTTCGAGGATCAATGAATGAAGGTGTTTTCAGGTCTATAATTTGTTAAGAATTTATTTTTGTTGGGTGTCTCTAATGTTAAGAATACAATTCAGGCTGGTGTGGTTCTTCTCTTATTAGGGGATCTAGATAAAGATCATGTCGAGTGCTCTCAGCCTCGTTGGGGGTGTTTTTTATTACTTTGTAGAAAGGGTTGTGTTGGTTCTCTCATCATAATGTCCCATTTTTTCCGGTTCCCTCTATGTTGGTTTATTGTCTAATTCTTGGTGGTAGTGTTTTTGTTTTATGGTTACCAAGATAGTAGAGTTCTTATGGTGGGGGGAACACCATCATGTTCTCCCATCAATCATAGGATTTAGTTTTCTCATGAACCAGTTGAGTGTGACCTATGGAGAGTAAGGTCATCATAGGATTCATGGGTTTCCACAATTTTGTCTAGGAATTGACTCGAGTTATGGTTAACTATCAGCATGGTGACATTAAGGGTGTTGAAAGTGTCTGTGGTGGAGAGAATTGTCACACCCCAACCCTGAACACTCCTATATTCCGTATTTTTCTTGGTCTATAATTTTTATGGTTGAGGATCAGGTTGAGTCCTGTGTTAAATTGACGGATTTTTAAAAAATACATTTGAGTGAATTTTTTTCCACATGTGCTCAGTTGGAGCATGACATGGTAGGTCGTGCAGCCTACTCTATGTTTAAAAATAATAATGAATAAATTATGAAAATGAAATTAATTTAAAAATTAAATTAAATTAAAAAACTGAAATCAGAATATGATAGAATTAAAGGAATGTTTAATAATAATTATAATAGTGATGATAATCATATTAATTTTAATAATAATAATATTATTATTATCATGTTTATTATTATAATTATTAACATTATTATTATTATTTTTATTATTACAATTTTTTTATAAATATTATTATTATTAACATTTTTTATATTAATAATATTCTTAAATTGTTGATTTTAGTCTATGTTTTCTTTATTTTTTTTATTTTCTCAACGAATATATTTCCTTAAATATCTCCCATCTCCTTTCATGAAACCACCTACCCCTCCCCCACTTCTTCTCCATTCACGACACACCATCCCCTACTTGCAAATCAACTTCCTTCCCCTGTGCAGCCTGAATCGATGGCGTGCTTCCCCTTCCACCGGTTGACCATCCCTAGTGCATCCTACTTGTGCATGACCACCCTAAAATGTGTCCCTATTCTTGGATCCTTCCTAGCGCATGACCCTCTTCTATCCCACCATCTCAACATATGACCACCCCTCAGACAACCTCCTTGACAAACGACTCCCCTTTTGATAAGGACTTCATTGTTTCTATGGGTTTCACTGATAGTGTTTCAAATTTGGTCGATCCAAGATGTTAGGGTGGATTTGAGTGTTATTTATCTTTGGGTTTTAGGGATTTTAGATCGTTCATGGGGTGTTTTTATCTTTTCTGTCAATTTTTAGTTGCATCTGCACCCACAAGAGGTAGGTGATTCCATACTTTCTTGCATTCTGTTAGAATCGAATTAATTATTGACTATTTTAATAATTTTGTTATATGATGTACAGCTTTGTAAGACATATTTTTTTATTTTTTGTGGTGTTTTTATTGTAGTTTAATTGGATAAAAATAGGTTTTTACGACATTATTTGATTATTCATATTTTTTCCCACAGAGTGATGCATGATTAATTTCTAATAAATTGGGAAAATTTATTTTCACCATTATGGATCATTTTATTAGGTTATTGTAGTGTTTTGACATTGGTATAAATGGTTTAAAATTGTGTTCCGAGTGATTTCATTAATTATGCATATGTATATTCCCAAAAAATGTTTTTGTTAAATTATTAATTAAGCAATTAAGGGTACAATTTAGGGATTTTGGGTGATGTTTGTTCATGTATATATTTCATCAACTTGATTTTTTATTGGATTTGATGAGTGAATTGATAATTTTTATGGCGTATTTTTTTACTTATTAAGTATGCAAATTTAATTAATTTATGTGTTTGGGAATTTTTATGGATATTTATGGTGTGTCATTGGATGTGTGAACACCCATTTGTGATTGGAAACTACACTAGGGAACAAACAAAAAATAAAATGGATTGGCATATCTTTATTTCCATTATTTCAAAATCCTCACACCTCTTCTCTTTCTCCCTATATCAAACCAAGAATCATTTTTTTAAATGGCCAGATGTTGGTTTTTAAATTTCATGTTTGAATTTATGGTCTCTTTTATGATTTAGAAAATATCGTAACATAGTTAATGGTATCAAATCCTATATGGAATTTTTTAGTGCATTATGGGTTTTTTTCATAGTTTTTAATAATTTGGGATTTGTTTTCCTGAATGGTATTTCTGTTTCTAAATGATGATGGTTCACCTGTGTAATTTCAAAAAGGTGGGTTTAAATTCAATCTTAGAATATTATTCCCATTTAGTACTTGGAATAAATTTTTGTACATGTTAGGCATGTTTTTTAATAATAGGTACATCTACAATGTTGAGAAATGAATTTATGAAAATTTATTAGAACATGGAATTTAAACTCTCATTTTGCAATTCACATATATGTAAAGAATGGTTTGAATTTTTATACGATATGATGGACCGACTGGTACATTGAGTGATTTGATGTACGGATGTATTTATAGAGGTAAACCCTATGTAATATTTCTCTTTTATGGGTTATTATGTAGGTTATATTTGTGTTTGGGGTAGGCAAGTGAGGTGGTTGTTGGTAAGGTGAGTCACATGTTAGAGGGCCTCCCACATACACTATTTTCTGTTACCATGGGTTCATGGGAATATTTTAGGGGATTTAGTAATGATTTTTGACCAACCCTAAATAGACAGGTTGTTTCCACCTGGATCGTAGATTGGCCAGGTGGGATGTTCCACTTCGATGGCTAGTTGAGGGTGGAAAATTGGTTATAGAAGTAGGAAATTCAATGTATATCAGCGAGTTGTTCTGATACGAGTACGTCTTGGGGTATGTAATGGATGTTTAAGATCAGACATGGTCATGTTATATAACTGATTTTTTACATTATATTACCTTTGGATTCAGCAAACACTATTTATATATTTATTTATTTATTTTTAGTACAATCCTAAATTGTTTCTATTAGGTGTTTGGTTTAGTTTTGAGTATCAATATGATAATCTTTTTAGAAAATGAAATATGGATTGAGCTGGATTCTGAAAGAGGAATCTATTTTGGTTTAATAAAATGTAGAAAACATATTTTTACAAATTTATTTCAAACAATTGCTAATGTATTGTTCCAATAATGTAATATTCATGGGTTCTGTGGTTGTTATTTGGAATTCCTACATTTCATTTCAGTGCCTACTCTTACTTCATCTTTTTAGTTATAGGTTTCATTTTTCTCAAGTTCTCCTAGTTCAGTTTCTCAACATTGGAGTAATGTTATTCATGTGGTTGTGGGTTAAAAAGTGGTCACATTGAGATTGTGGTAGCATGGTCCAATTTTATTTTTATTTTCATTTTTATTATTAGTTTAATATTTTTGAGTTGAATTTGTTAAATAAATCATTTCGATTATTTATTTAAGGATTAGATGCGGTTTATATCTACTTGTTCAGTTTTTATTTTATTGATCCTGACTATTTATTTTGTGATAAAATCATTCACACTTTTATATATTTGATTACTCTCACTAGTTTTCAACATGTGGGGATTGGTATTTCCCTTAGGGCCATGCCACGGGCCAGAATGGGTGACCGGTTTAGGGTCTACCCAGGATGGTTCTTGTCCTGAAACATTTACCCAATATCACAGTAAAAAAGGTATTCGGGACTTATAAAATGTTATCAGTAATGGTTAAATAATCTACCCCTTTATATTTGTGTAAAATACCCATCATTACTCTACCCCTATTTTATAATAAAAATAGGGAATAATAGGTAGGTATTAGATAAAACATAAAAAATTAAATGAATCATTAATCAAACAACTGAAATTATACTTGAGCTCAATCGTATTAGAAAAAATTATTTATTTAATCAATCTTCAATGAAATCCTTATTTAAATTTTTCTCATTCCTATAGATTTTCATAAAAAAATACAGTGTTACACCACTATCAACAATCATTAAAACCATTCATAAACAAATTGGGGAAATATCCCCTTGAAGAAAACATATCCTCAAGAATAAAGTTTGAAAATCTAGAGGATGAAAACAAAACAATTTCATATTTTAGTGGAATGATGAAATTTATAATACTAATAATTAAAGCAACATCTTCCAAAAAAAAATCAGTTGGGTGGGGTTTTGTATGAATATGAACAAATTATTCTATGGGAATGAGAGACTCTAATTTCATGATTCCGCCTACCATATTCCCTTTAATGAAATTACACTTGATATAAATGTGTTTAGACCTAGAATGCGGGATATAATATTTGGATATATTGATGGAACATTAATTTCCACATCAAAAAATCAAAGGGTAATCAACTACAATATATAAATCATGAAATTGTGAGATTATACATATCATAGGTGTAGTTTATTGTCATTAAAAAACATAAAAAACCATTATTTTGACTCAATATATGTAATTTATACTTATTTTAATTACAGATAACATTGCTTCATCCAATGAAAAATAATATTCCTATACCGAACTATCTGAAATTAATAGTTCCATCCAAGTCTACATCAATAAATCCTAATAGACATTGTTAATGTTTTCTCATGTACATATTAAAAAAAAATTGATATGTATCTTAGGATTCTATTTACATTAGACAGATTTAATTACTTATATTTGGATTTCAACCTCTTGAAAATAATGACATAATATAAAATATCTGGTTTTATTGCTATATAATACATAATACATGGAATAATGATTTTTTATTGCATATTGTTTTCGAATTTCACTATATCATATTTACTCAGGTTAATTCTAACTTGAATTGTTGTAGATGCACATATGGACTCCAACATTTTAATATAATTCATAAAATATCTAACATAATATTATTTTTAAATAAATAAGTATTTAGATGATTTGGTAACCATTAATCAATGTAATACATTAATTTATATAAGAATGTAAATTTTAAACTTCGCCATAATGTGTCTTTGAATCCTTTCCCATAATCTTTATTAATTTATTGAAAAAATTATTTCAATAACATATCTAATTACCCGGTGTGTTGTGGTGTATATTGTCACCAAATATATGTTCTTGTTCTCATTACCTTTAATGTGTGAAATTATATTTAGATACCTATCTGTTTTCAAATACTAATCTTATAGATCTTTATTTAATACATAAATATCCTTCTTTAATATTCCCACTTTAATAACCTCAAAATCAATAATAAATACCATAGGATATTACATGTATATATCATAATCAATATCAACATTATTAAATTTTGAAATAATATATAACTTAAATATTTTAATGAATATTTTGGATTATATATTTAGGAACATTCTGATATAATTATGTCTATTTACTGGGGAAAATGTTCAATCAAAACCAAATTATTCAGTTTTTGAGTATCTGTTACATAATCTCTTGGATTTATTTCTATAAATATGACCATTGTAATCTAGATTATTTTTGATGATCACATTTTCTAAAATCACGTTATTTATAATGGTTCTATGAACAAGTTTACTAGTTATATTATTTTTAATCTGATTTAGTTTTTTATTTATGCCATGAACCCATTCATTATGTTCAAAGACTTCATCAATTGTTCGAGGTTTAACCATAGACAAAAGACTCCAATGACTAGCTTCCATTATCCTCCTGGTAACATCCCAGGTAATTGAAGAATACCATTTTTTTCATATTTATTAATATCTATGAATTATATTGTAATTTTACATTAAAAGGAATTCTATGTCTGATAGAATACCCGACATGCAACAACATGTTCCTCCAAAATATTACGTTGCACACAAGATTGAGTAATGTTAAAAAATAATATATTTTTAATATTAATATTTTATGTTGTAGTTATTGTATAGATATTAGAATGGAGAGAATGAACAATATTAAAAAACTTATAAAAATAGGATTTACACATGTTTATGTTACGATCCATTGGTTAGTAAATTAATTAGAAATGTAAATAAAAACCAATTGAATATAATGGATGCCTTTTTATTAAAAACTATTTATGTGTGAATAATTATGATAATAAAAAAATAAAATAACCATTTTTGGATTTTATTAATGAAATATTAATTTAATATATTATTTAAAATTCATCTTATGTGTTTTATAGACATTATATAAGAACAAATTGAATTTTAAAAATTAAAAGAAGGTTTTTTCTAAAAATGTAGTTTTACAGACTTTTGATGTTGAAAATTTTTAAATCTTGTTCTTGTCACTTTTATTTTTTATATATAAAAAAACTATTACACTTATTTATAATAGGATTATAAAAATTCACTTGGGTTTAATTTTCGGAATTTTTCTGATAAAATATAATTTTAAAAGAATTGGTAATAATTACTTTATTTTAATTAAAAACATAATTTTCATATAAATTTAATATATTTTTAGCTTGTAATTTTTAAATTTTTATGGTATAATTATATTAAATTTTTATTAATATATCCAATTTCTTTCACTGGATGAAATTTCATGTTGAAATTGAATAGAAAAAGTATGTGAACAATTGAATATTTTACATTAAAACCCCCACTATTTTCTTAACACATCAATGAGATTAGTATTAAATATAATTTAACAACGTATGTGAAATTAATTCTAAAAAAAGGACATATATAGTTTTACAATTTAGTAAAATTTTAATCTAAATATTCAAAATAATTTCTAGTGAACATTAACTTAAGATTTTTATTTTCACGGTTAAAGGGTGAATCGATAAAAAAAATGTAAAAATAATAGGATAATAATATAAAACCATCCAAAAACTTTTACTAATATTATTTTATGAGTTATGATCGAATTATAAAAAACATGGGGTGAAATTATGGCCTTTTGAAGAAAAATGGGTGTGATTATGGCATTAAGAAAATTTTATTTAAAGTGAAAATAAAATTATCATAAACATTTCTCTTATTACTAAAATGTACCCACCCTTCTCCAATAATGACACTTCAAGAATCATTAGAATCAATAGATATATTCAAAAAACCCTTCATAGAAACCCTAAAAACATCATTTATGCATTATTTTTGTTACAACACCAAAATTAGAGGTGATTTATGTGTCCTTAAAAGGAGATCAACTGAAAAAGAGGTATCTTTTTGAAGTGTTTTTTGTTTTATTTCTTCTTATACTTAATTTAAATATTATTCTTAAAAGATGAAATACTAAATACATTATAATAAATATACTAATATTTTATTATGATAATATAATCACCTAAATTCATATCCAATTTCATAAAATGGAAATGAACATTGGGTTCATGTGTACGACGGACTACCGCCTCACGAGCCGATATAGTTCATTTTTAATTAAGATCTATCAAGAATAGTTATAATGACGGAATTAATGAATATATATAATATTTATGAAATATTAATAATTTTTAGAGAATAATATTTCAATTATTTTCTTATCATCTATGCACAATAAATGATAACGTCATTCGTGCGTACGTGTGAACTACCACATTCACGAAGAGATTTAATTAATTTTTATATTCCCAATCACATATTTGATATATATAATTATATTTAAATGATTACTTTTATGGTAATAATATTATGATCATTATGTACAAATAAAATAATAATTACATTATTTCTATAATGATCAATGAAAAATGGAAATTCCTACTCTTGTGTATTTACAACGAACCATCTCCATGATTATAACGTTTTTCATTTTTTCTAACCATAATTCTTGGATTTATTTATAATATTTTATTAATGTATAAATGATATTGTTATGTCATTATTACTATTCTATAGATGCTGGACTTATGACCACATAATCAATTTACATCAAAACATGTTCATTTTCTACTCAAGTATCGAATATCAACGAAACATCCGATATGGACTTGAATAATTATGTAATTTTTATAACATGGTAATAACTTATAAAAAATGAATAATAACATTAAAAATGTTATCAAGAAAGTATAAATTTACATTATTTTATTTTTCAGGAATATAATGACTATACATTATTAGTGGGACTCAAGGTAAGGGACATCGTCTCAATCTCCTTTCATTGAGGAATATTTTAAAGTAATATGTCACCTTAATTTATATGGTGTATAAAAAACCATTTTTGTTTTAATTTCATTCAAGTTTTTAACATGAATATTTTTCTATGATGAATTTTACTAAAAGAAAAATGGATTTTTTTAAGTACATTGTGAAAAAACATTTCTTTTGTGGTGACAATTATTTGATATTTGGATTCCTCTAAAAGACATATCGTTTTAAATGAAAAATAAATACCATATTCTCATACCAGTTATTTTGGTATTGAAAATGGTTTTGCGAAGATACCTATTATGTCAATATCTTAAAATGATATATTTTGATTGCAATGTGGAAATATTATTTTAACCGTTATGCCTGTTTTATGTGTTATTAATTTTTTATTGTTCTTGGTCATTGTCTATGTATATGGGTGGTTTCAGAAAAAACCAATGGTGAGTAACCACTTGATTGCTCTCCAATTCAATGAGTAATTATAGAGAGTTAAATAGAAGGTTTTCTTCTAAGAACCACTCCATTTTCTATGTTATACACCTCCTTGAATATAAATTGATGCTTCATGAACCCCTCCTGTTTTTTGGATAATAGTTGGAGAAGAATCTTGATATAAAAAACATGTTGTTTATGAATTTCTGGTGGATTTATATATGTTTTGTATGAGAATGGGTCACTCACTGTATATTTTTAGGCAGGGATCTAAACAGTTAGAGATGTAGGGTGATATGGATATTTCAGGCGGTAGCATGGATCCTGCGTCTAATGGAGGTGATTAAGGTACCCACTCTTCTCTAATAATGAAACTTCAAGAAACATTATAATAAACATATATATTCACAAAACCCTTATTAGAAACCCTAATAACATCATTTAGGCCTTATTTTTGTTACAACACCCAAATTAGAGGTGATTAATGTGTTCTTAAAAAGGCAATCAACTGAAGAAGAGTTATCCTTTTTAAGTGTTTTTGTTTTATTTCTTCTTATACTTATTTTAAATATTATTATTCAAAGATGAAATAATAAATACATTATAATAAATATACTAAGATTTTATTATGATAATATAATCACCTAAATTCATATCCAATTTATTAAAATGGAAAAGAACATTTGGTTCATGTGTACGGCGGACTACCGCCTCACAAACCGATATAGTTCAATTTTATTTATCATCAAACACGACTAGTTATAATGATGGAATTAATGATTATCTATAATATTTATGAAATATTAATAATTTTTAAACAATAATATTTCAATTATTTTCTTACCATCTATGCACAATAAATGATAACGCCATTCGTGCGTATGTGTGAACTACCACATTCACGAAGCGATTTGATTAATTTTTATTTTCCAAATCACATATCTGATATATATATATAATTATATTTAAATGATTACTTTTATGTAAATAGTATTATTATCATTTTGTAAAGATAAAATAATAATTTCATTATTTCCATAATGATTAATGAAAAATGGAAATTGCTACTCTTGTGTATGTATAACGAACCATCTCCATGATTATAGCATTTTTCATTTTTTCTAACCATAATTAATGGATTAATTTATAATATTTTATTAATGTATAAATTTAATTATTATGTCATGATTACTATTCTATAGTTTCTGGACTTATGACCACATAATCAATTTACATCACACCATGTTCATTTTCTACTCAAGTATCGAATGTCAACGAAACATCCGATATGGACTTGAATAATTATGTAATGTTTATAACTTGGTAATAAGTTATAAAAAATGAATAATAACATTAAAAATTTTATCAATAAATTATAAATTTACATTAGTTTATTATTCAGGAATATAATGACTATACATGATTAGTGGGACTCAAGGTAAGGGACATTGTCTTAATCTACATTCATTGAGGAATATTTTGATGTAATATTCCACTTTATTTTATATGGTGTATAAAAACCTCTTTTAATTTTAATTTCATTCAATTTTTTAACAGGAATATTTTTCTATGATTAAATTTACTAAAAGAAAAAAGGATTCTTTATACGTACATTCTGAAAAAACATTTCTGTTGTTGTGAAAATTATTTGATATTTGGATTCCTCTAAAAGACGTAACGTTTTAAATGAAAAATAAATACCATATTCTATTACCAAGTATTTTGGTATTGAAAATGATTTTGTGAAGATACCGATTATGTCAATATCTTAAAATGATATATTTTGATTGCAATGTGGAAATATTATTTTAACCTTTATGCATGTTTTATGTGTTGTGAATTTTTTATAGTTCTTGGTCATTGTATATGTATTCGGGGGGTTTCAGGAAAAACCAACAGTGAGTAACAACGTGATAGCTCACCAATTCAATTGGTAATGATAGAGAGTTAAAAAAAGGGTTTCTTCTATGAACCACTCCATTTTTTATGTTATACACCTCCTTGAATAGAAATTGATGCTTCATGAACCCCTCCAATTTTTTTGATAATAGTTGGAGAAGAATATTGGCATTAAAAAAGTTGTTTATGAATCTAGGGTGTATTTCTGAATAGTTTATATGAGAATGGGGCACTCCTTGTTTATTTTTAGGCAGGGATCTAAACAGTTAGAGATGTAGGGTGATATGGATGTTTTAGGCGGTAGCATGGATCCTGCGTCCAATGGAGGCACCACCGGCCAAGTTCATGTGGATGTAGAGAATGTTTCAGGGTCTATTCAAACAAACCATTATGATGGAAATCCTCTGGTTAGTGGAATTTTTAAATAGTAGAGGAAGGACCTGTATGATCCTATGCATGTTTTGATGGAGTGCATGTCTAATGCCCGTGTTGTGCATCCTTTACCTATCGAGTATTAATTTTCTATGACTGATAGTAGTATAAACCCAGATGTGGATGAAAGAAATTAAGAGGAGGGAAATAAAAAGGTCACTAAGGCTACTTCCTAGGATGATATTATGCTTACTATTCTGGATTCATCTGGAAAATATCATCCTTAGAAGACGTTGGCTTCTAACAGATCATACTCGAGGAACTGGTCCCCAGCCATTATTGTGGGAAAATGATTTGAGATATTGGAGATAGAATGTCTTGTTTATGAGTCTGATTTTCCTAGGGAGGAATATGATGTCAAGTCAAATGGTCAGTTTACTCATGAAAATGATCCAGAATACCATGATAAAGAACCATGCGGTCATAGGAGGATTAAGGGGCGACAAAGCTGTAAGAAAGGCATAAAGGACTACCAATATATACCTTTAACTATGAATACTCGATCTTAAAAAAAAAGAAAAATACAAGGTGAAGGGAAGTGATACAAAATTTGCTAGAATTTTGATTTGTTTAGAAGGGAATTGTTGGGTAGCCTTCATTAAGGATGGACTATATGGGATATTACTTCGCAGTTTCTCCTTAATTCCGAAGAAGTTATGGAAGAAGAATACCTTGTGATTAATGCCTTCATAGTGGAAGTCTAAAAGATGATGGGAAGGCCTATTCAGATGCATATAAGTAGTGGGCAGAGTTCTTGGACAGACATGAATAACATGATTTTAATTTGAGGCTTCAATGAAGAGAATATCACACATGATGAGTAAATTCAAGTGTGGGACATGATGGATTCCCACATTGATGACCTACTAACTGATGCTCCAAAAACGCGGATAACATATCTTTCTTGGAAACTCATTTTAGATTAGAGTGCTGATAGGTTCATGTTTAATATTAACACCTATGTTTATTCCTTTTCTGCTTATCCTCAATGAACTTGGGGTTTTCCACTTTCTCCCAAAAAGTGTCTTTGATAATAAAAAAAATGAACTTTTAGTCAGGCCTTATAGTTGGAACCAGAGGTTCGTTTAGGTAACTTTAGATCTTAGGGTGATATTTAAGAATATGTTACAAGTTATATATATCTATAATGGTTATCATAGTACCATGAGTCATAGATAGTTTAGATAAATTCAATGATATTTAGATAACATGGAAAATTATATCTTAGTATACATCTTCCTCATAGTATATTATATGTTGATTTTTTTGATATACCAACACTAACCATTTTAGTTTTAATAAGTGGATAGATGAAGGATGAAATAAAATAAAAATGAATGTGATAGAAATTGTTGTGGTTCTCTGAATAAGAAATTGAATGAAATATGATCTATAATTAGAACTCTCGTGTTTATTTTAAACAAAATATAATGATTCATCGTTAACCACAATAACATTAGTGTGTTTTATAATTCATCATATATGAGGGAAATGAATCCCTATGGATGACTACGTAATAATCAGAAAGTTACTTACATTTAATGACATATGTGTTGAGTATGCAGAATAAAACGACTTTTAAAATTTTTTAATTGGATGGGAAGATGTTATATATGTTGTAATTAAGGACCTAAATCAATAACCTGTAAAGGAAAAAGAAAGCATGCAATTAACTATAGGAAAGTGAAAGAAGTTCTTCAGAGTTATCAATTAAATGTTTTAAATGAGGTGAGTGTGGTCATTATGAATATAAATGTCCTATGAAAATGGTTCGCAAATGAGAATAGGAGGACTGTACAAATATATGTTTATCAATACCTAATTCCATTAAAATTTAAGATTTGGAAACTAAAAATGACTTATAAAATGTTTGGAATATTTCTTATCTCATGTTTTCACATTATTGTATCATAAGACATGATACATGTTTTTGTTTATAGGAATGACGTATTAAGGAAAAATATTTAAATGCATGGTTAAATGATCATGGTGAATAATAAATGGTTGAAAGTCGATATGTTTTGTATTTAAGAGTAACATTAGAATATTGAATGATGAAATGTTTAAAATTATTAATTCTATTTTGATGATGAGATAACTTTTGATGAATTTTTCCTAGTATGTGTAACCCATGTAACACCCTGAGATTTTATGAGATTTGTTTTTTGAATTTCTTATGTTATATGCGACACCAAAGGAATCTTTCACTACACACAACACTGGATTGGCTTACATTACACACAAGATAAACCTTCCTAGATAGCTTGTGTTGTACGCAATACCGACTATCACTAAAAAGTGATAAATTATTATAATATTATGAACTAGCCGTTATGAATAGTATTAACTACATTTGGAATTTTATAACATTATAATTCATCTTACACATTCTCTATAATGAGATACGAAAGCAAAATCAAATTTTTGAATAAAATAAGTATTTTAAAAAAATACGGTTCTATAACCTTTTGATGGTGCACCCATTTAAAATATAATTTTTTGAAAATTTTATAAGTTAATTTTTACAAAATAAACTTATTATTTTGAATCAGGATATAAAAATTTACATTGGATAAATATTTGATACTTTTCTGTGACTTTCATATTTTGATGAATAGTAAAAATACGCTAATTTTTCTTAAAAACAACTTTTTATCAAGATAATTTATATGGTTAAATGATACAATTTAAGGGTTATAAAGTATAAATAGAATAATTTTTTCCCATTTAATACAATATATATCATTTCCATTTATTTAACATTAAATTCCTAGGTAAAAACATTTCAATCATTGAAAATGTTTTAACTTTTAAAACGAATTTCCTTAACAACGGGATTAATTTTAAATTAATTACTGCAACTTCTATGTTTTGATTTTTTAAAAATGGATTCCATATATGGATTCAGTGTGTCAAAATTATGATAATAGGTTACTTTTTTTGACTTTATGATTAGTAACTATGGTAATTTTTATTTACTACAGTTAAAGGTAAATCAGTTAATTAAGGGAAATAATAAGACTATTAAATTACCCTACCACCTGCCAAAATTCTATTGGATGAATAAAATTAAACCCATATAACCTAAGGGTCTTAATAGATTAATTTTATGGACTATTTACCATGAAAATGATATAAATATAATTAAAACTAAAGAAAGTGACAACATGTCACTCTCTAATATCTTATAAGTGAAATAATTAAAATTTAGTTATAAACATCCAAAAAATCAAACATGAATAGTCTTCAGAAAGATAATAAAATAATATACATCATGTGAGTTTATTTATAATTTTTAGGGAATAAATAATTATCATTAATGGTGACCCACTAGTGATGTTGAAATTATTTTATTGATTGAAATATCTAATAAATGGTTTTAAAAATATTAAAATAAATATTATATGAACTATTTAATGTGATCCACGAATTTTATAGAAGAATATCACATGTAAGGAGTCTATTAAATATTCTTTTTCGAATATATCCTCTGTTTGGATTTTATTTAAATTCAAATAAATGAATAGTGTCAAAATTGACACTATTGTAATTTTATAAAAATAACATATTTTAAAATTGTTTAAAAATAACAAAAATATTTAAATATTATAATTTGAACTTTATATGGTTTAAAATGTCATAAATTATCCAATTATAGACAATTAAAAACACATATGTAATTATTTATAACAATTTAAAATTTATAATATTATTACTGTAAAATAAAAATAAATAGATTAAATAAGGATAAATCATTTTTATACGGTTTAAAATAAAATCCGAACATGTATAAATTTTATTGGATGATGATATTACAAAATTATCTCATTTAGTCTTTGTATTGAGTCATTTTTGAGGTTTTTATGTGAGTTTTGAATTTATTATAAATTAATATTTCTTATGCTTCCAATGGTGCCCCTCACCTCCATTATAAAATGGCACATCCTCCCTCTCTCCTCACACCAAACTGAGCCTTCAAGCTCGTCCAACCCCTACCAATTTCTCTTCTCCACTTCCCTAGAATCAAACTAGATGTTCTTTTCTTCTTCAAAGACCAACTTTAGTTCCCTAATAGCTGGTTTAGAAGAGGCGCGTCGAAGAAGATGTATTATCCTTTACCGATCCATTCAGATTTTTTTCTTCTTCTAAATCTTATTCATTATTTGTTTCATCATCAATTAATAATATAAGTATAAATAATTTTTTGATATGTTATTATTAATATGAAACTACCCTATTTTACTTTCTATCCATCCTACGGAAAGCGAAATCACCGCACATGCGTACATATGGAATACCGTCTCCACACCGTGGTGTAATATGTTTTCCACCACCACCTTACTTGGATGGGTAAAATGCTGTAAAGAAATAATATATATGATTAATATAACATTACACTAATTCTCAGATATTCTATCATCCACTCCAATACCATTCAATAATTATGGGAATGATATCGTCGCTCGTGCGTACATACGACTTACCATCTCCACGATGTGATGTGATTCATTCTACATGATCTTCATTATACCATGATTATATATAAGAAATGAATGAATAAATCTGATATATATTATACTACTAAATTTTTTAAAATGGTGTAGCTATAAACTAAAATAGGAATGAGAATTTTTTCGACAAAACACGTATAAGAACATAAAGCAATAAACACCCGAATAACAAGTAGCAAATAAATATTACTAATAAGAATATAAGAATATGACCAAATATTATATAATAACAATTAGTATGACTTGTTAATAAGTCAATGACATTATTTAAATCATTATACATGAGGTTCGGATACGTAAAAAGAATATCGGACCCAAGGTAAGAGAAAATCTAGAAATCTCATTTTTATCTGAGACTATTTATACTTCAGAATTTAATGGGGCATATTAATCTACCACATACATGATTCCTCAATATGTAATATTATTTTTATCCTCCTACAATTTTTTACATCCAATTTTACCCTTTGGTGATTTATAGTAAATCATATGAAAGGAATCTTTTATAGTTTTTAGTATGAGATACTTTTTTACTTTTCTGACCAACGTATGAGAAGAATGTTTTTTAACTTATATGACATGAATGGATTATTTCCATGAAGCTTCCATTACATGTTTTCATGTTTATTTTCAATTAACTTCTTTTAGTTTAAAATTTTATGACATGTTGATAAAGGAAAAATATTTTTGAAGTTGAATGATATTTTCCTCAAGAAAGGAGTTCAAGTGTTTTATCAAAATAATTTCCCATCTAAGATAATATAGGGTTTTGTTTCTATCCTTATTATTACATTGATTTGATTATGTTATGATGGAATTATTTTTATGAAGTACTTTTATATTATAGGGATTATGTTATGATGGCATGATGTTTAAGAAACCAATATTTATTACTTGGGTTGTGCTATGATGTACTATTTCTGATTTTGTGGCACACATAAGAATGGTTTCGTTATGAGATGGGTGGGACCTATATCTCCCTCCAATGCATTGGGTAACGATTTATATCTCCTGAGATAGACATGGATAGAACGATAAGTTAATCAGGTTCAGTGATATAGGACTGGAATAAGGAGTGAACTCGGATTAGTAATGGACTTTGTCCGCTATGATGGTCCTGAAATAAGACTTGACTAATATGAAATGATTTTATATGATTATGTGTGTATGCCAAAAAGTTTAATGTCTTATATTATGAATATTGGGATTCCATTTCACTACCATGATTTATCCCATGTCATGATATTATGATCTATTTTTCACGATATTATTTTCAAAATGTTATGTTCTTATGAATATGATATGATTGATATTTCCATTGTTGGCCCTTACTGAGCCTTTGAGCTCACCCTTTTTATGATTTATTTTCCCCGGGTTATGAAGAAGGGTATTAAGTAGGATATTCCAAAAAGGGACTATTGATATGATGAAATAAATGGGAGACAATGAAGTTGATTTATGAAGCAGTTGTTTATGCTTCCCAGTTTCTAAAAACAATATACATATACGGTCCTATCATGGTTTTGTTATATGTTGTAATAAGTATGCTTCAATTCAGAATTAATAACAATGTATGTAATGTATGGGTCGTTACAGTTGGTATCAGAGTAATTGTATAGTTAACCTCTGGAAACTAGGATGTGAAAGCCTTAGTAAGATCCCTAGGGATTTTTCTAAGCATAGAACACAATATTAGTGTTTTATAAATGGCCATCAATAACCAATGATAAGACCTAGAGTGTGAAATTTTATTCTGGACTATGTGGTTTTCATGTTATGATTAGTGTTTCACACATTATGCTTGCTGGTTTTAAGTCAATGGTTGGAACCTGAAGGAACCGTGTAAATTCAAAATGCGATGGGCAATGAAATGATTTTACCCATGAGAAAACAAACGTTATGATAGCTAGAACGTAAAAGCTTGTAGCCATGCTCACACAACTTTCTCAAGCTATGAATCATGCATGACTTCCTCACTAGATAAGGAGTGAGCAACATCCTGTTGAATCCTTCATGAGGCAATGTCCACCTTCATTTAGCAGTTCTTCTGATCCATTTGTGGCTGAAAAATGGATCAGTACCACTGAAATGATATTTTTAGTCCTTCAATGTTCTGAACATGAGAATGTAATCTTAGTAGTATATCGTTTGGAAGGTGAAGCTGATCAATGTTGTAATCTTCTCAAGAATACAAGGCAAATGGATGAAATTGAATCCATGGAATGGGATGACTTCATGAACTTATTTTTTAATAAGTACTTCCCTCGTATTCTTCGGACAAATATAGAGGAGTTTCTTGAACTGAAGAAAATGGATGATGAATCTGTTGGTACCTACAATGCACATTTTACAAGACAAGAAAGGTACACTTCTCGGATTAATATCAAACCTGATAGTAAGATCGAACGATTCTTTAGTGGCTTAAAACCCAGTCCTCGAAGGGAATTAGCTATATAAGACTTCAATATCTACGAGGAAATTGTTTTATGTGCTCTCAAGGTTGAGATAGAGACTGGATTATCCCATCATCCATATGAGTTTGATAAGAAGAGGAAATCGGAATTCAATGGAAAATCTAAATACCACACTAAAAAGAAGATTGGTTTTCCCTTATGCTCATATTGTGGAAAGAAACATGGAGGGAATTTTCTTAACGGTACATGTATTTTTTTTAATTGTGGAAAATAAGGTCATTGGGCAATTGAATTCCACGGTGATGGGAAAAATATGTCTAATGATGCGAACAAAGAAAATGCAACACAAGAAATCCCCTCCTACACTTCAATGTTGCAAGTGCAAGGAAATGGGGAATTATGCCAATAAATTCTCTAATCCAAGGGTTATTGATGATGGTTGACGTCAAAAAACTCTTAAGGCCATATAAAAAGGAAAGTCACATGAAATTTTGGTCGGCAATGTGGGGTATGATAACAAAGTGGTGAAAGGTACACAAACCATCCACTCTAAAGTAGAAAATGTTTTATTTGATTATAGATCCACCAACTCTTTTATTTATGATGAATTTTCTAAGGGTATCACCGTACTACCCAAATGATTAGCTATTGATTTAGCTATGACAAATCTTAATTGCACAACAGTCACATCAAATGTTTACAATTCTTCTCCGATTTATGTTTTTGGGAAAGTTCTTCCTGCAATTCTTGTAATCCTTACTATAGTGGAATTTCCTAAGATTATTGGCATTGATTGGCTTTCATTATATGGATCTCATATAAATTGGAAAATAAGGGAAGTCACATTTCATATTCCTGATCTATCTATGATCATCTATCGATGCAAGGATGAACAAAACCGTCCAATGGAAATTTCATCCATCTTATATGTCTTGATTCAAATAAATGAAGGTTATTTATATCAAATGGTTGGAGATAAACTCATGATTATGAATATTCCCATTCTATTAGAGTTTGATGATGTCTTTCCAGAGGAATTTCCATATCTTCCACCAAATCATGAAGTAGAGTTTTCAATAGAACTCATACCGGGAGCTACGCCCATTTCACAGACACCTTTTAGAATGACCCCAATTGAGTTGTAGGAATTGAAGAAGCTACTCCAAGAGAATCTTGATAAGGGATTCATATGACCTAGTGAACCACCTTGGGGAGCACCTATTCAGTTTTTAAAGAAGAAAGATGGATCATTGAGACTCTTCATTGATAATTGAGAACTTAACAAGATCACTATCAAGAAAAAATATCTTCTCCCATGCATTGATGACTTATTTGACCAACTATGCAGAGCTCAATACTTCTCCAAGATTGATCTTCACTCAGGTTTCATGAATTAAGGGTAAAAAGGGAGGATATACCAAATAAAACATTATGTACAATGGTATGGACACTATGAATTTATAGTGATTTCATTTGGTCGTACTAATGCCCATGCTATCTTCATGGATCTATTGAATAGAGTCTTCAGAGACTATCTTTATCATTTTATGGTAGTCTTTATAGAAAATATTCTTTTATATTCAAAGAGAAAGGAAGAACAAGAAGATCACTTGACAATTGTATTAAAGACCCTAAGAAAGAAGAAGCTTTATACCAAATTTACCAAGAATGAATTTTGTCTTCAAAAAGTTTCATTTTCGGGTCAAATAATCTCAAAAGAGCAGATGTCTATGGATCCAGAAAAAACAGAGGTTATCGAAAGATTGTCGAGACCAACAACAGTAACTAAGATCTTAATATTTAATGGTTTGGCTGGGTATTATCGATGTTTTGTGAAAGATGTTTCACGATTATCTAATCCACTCAATAGGATGACTCAAAAAGGAGTTATGTTCGTTTTGGAAGAGGAGTGTGAAGAGAATTTCAAGGAGTTAAAAAGAAGGTTATCCAGTGCACCTATGCTCACACTACCTTATAATGGAGAATGGTTTGTGATCTACAGTGATGCATACATGAAGGTATTGGGGTGTGTTCTCATGAAAATTGATATGGTGATAGCTTATGCCTCACAACAGTTGAAAATCCATGATCAAAATTACCCAAATCATGATTTGGAGTTAGCTGTGGTAATATTTTCATTAAAGATTTAGTGGCATTATCTTTATGTTGAAAGATGTGATATTTATACTGATCATAAACGTTTAAAGTATATTTTCACACAGAAGGTGTTGAATATGATCCAAAGAAGAAGGTTTGAGCTGATTAAGGATCATGACTGCTCCATACATTACCACCCTTGGAAGGAAAATAAGGTGGCAGATGAATTAATTCGACAAGACCATGCTATATTATCCATGATGAGGATCACAAAAGATCCAATACTTATGGATTTACAAAGGATGGGTCATGGAATTATAATGGAAGGGGAAAATCTTATATTTCTCAAATGAATGTTCAACCATCTATACATGTGAATATTGAGGCACAGAAAGAAGAAATAGAGTTACAAAAGATGGTGAAAAATGTTCCTAAATTCCACATTGATTGTGATGAAATAATAAGGTTCAGGAATCAGGTTTGTGTTCCTCCCATCTCAAAATTAAATAATAAAATATTGGATGATGTTCATAGTTCTTCATTCTCTATTCACCCTGGAAGCATGAATATGTATAGGGACCCAAAATATTACTTCTGGAGGGATGGAATGAAAAGAGATGTTGCTGAATATGTCTCTTGATGCTTGGTTGGTCAGCAAGTTAAATCTGAGAGACAAACATATAAGGAGGTGTTACAACCATTACCCATACCTGAATGGGAATGGGAAAACATCGCTATGGACTTTGTGAATGGACTTCCCAAAACATCCAAAGGCAATAATGTTATCTGGGTTATAGTTAATCATCTTACGATGTCGGTACACTTCATTTATATTAGAGAGGATTTCTATCTTGATCAACTTGCTACGATATTTTTAAAGGAAGTGGTAAGATTTCATAGAGTACCACTTTCCATTATATCTGATCAAGATCTGAGGTTTACCTCGATGTTTTGGTAAAGTCATCAGAATAATCTAGATACAGAGTTGAGTTTCAGCTCTGCTTATCATCCTCAGACAGACGATCAGTCAGAGAGGAAAATTCAAACTCTAGAAGACATGTTGAGAGATTGATCTATGGATTTCAAAGATAGTTTGGATAAAAACCTAACTTTGGGGAAATTTATTTATAATAATATCTCTCACTCTAGTATTCAGATGGCTCCTTGTGAAGCTCTCTATGGAAGGAAATGCAGAACTCCAACTTGCTGGGATGATGTTGGCGAATTAAACCTATTAGGACCTGATCTTGTTGATGAGATGGATGAAAAGGTTAGACCTATTCAACAACACATAGGAGGTGCTTAGAGTCGACAAAAATTTTATGATGAAAATCTAATAGAAGACCTAGAGTTTGAAGTGGGTGATAAATCATTCTTATAAATATCTCCATGGAAGAGAGTAATGAGATTTGGAAAAAAGGGAAAGCTGATACCTAGGTATATCAGTCCTTTCGAAATAATGGATAATGTTGGGAAGGTAGCTTGCCGATTGGAATATCCACCATATCTCTATCATGTTCATGATATTTTCCATGGATCTCTCCTGAGAAAGTACATACCTGATCCTTCACATGTACTAATCTCAGAAGTTGTACCACTGGAGAAAGATCTTTCTAATGAAGAACAACCGATAGAGATTCTCGATCTTAGTGAAAAATTTATACGAAACAAGACCACTGAATTGGTTAATGTTTTATAGATGAACCACCAATTATATGAAGCTACATGGGAACTTGAGGATATTATGAGGGAGAGGCATCCTCATCTATTTGTTACGAAGTGAGGAATTTCGAGGGAAAAATTCCTTTTAAGGGGGGTAGAATGTAACCCCCTAAGATTTTATGAGATTGTTTTTAATTTCTTATGTTATAAGAAGCACCAAAGAAATCCGTAAATATACACAACACTTTTTTGGCTTTCGTTACACGCAAGAGCAACCTTCCTTGATAGCTTCCGTTGTACGCAATATAGAGTTTCGCTAAAAAATGATAAATTATTATAATATTATGAACTATCCGTAATTAATATTATTAACTAAATATTGATTTTTATAACATTAAATTTATTTTACACGTTTTCTATAACGAGATATGAAAACAAAATCAATTTTTTGGATAAATGATGTATTTTTAAAAAAATTGCATTTTTACCGACTTTTGATGGTACACTCATTTTAAATATAATTTTTGACAAGTTTATAAGTTCAATTTTACAAAATAAACATATTATTTTGAATCAGGATATAAAAATTTAAATTGGATAAATTTTTTGATACTTTTCTGATGACTTTAATATTTTGATGAATAGTAAAAATACGCTACTTTTTCTTAAAAAAACTTTTTTCATCAAGATAATTTATATTGTTAAATGATAAAATTTATTGGTTCTAAATTATAAATAAAATAAATTTTTACCATTTAGTATAATTTATATCATTTCCATTAATTTTTCATTGAATTCATAGGTAAAACATTTCAATCTTTGACAATGTTTTAACATTTAAATCTTATTTCCTTAATAACGAGATTAATTTTAAATTAATTACCTCTACCTCTGTGTTTTGAAATTTGAAAACTAGATTCCATATTTGGATTCAGTGGGTCCAAATTTTGATAATAGGTTACTTCTAAATTTTTTAACATTATTAATAGTTACTATGGTAATTTATATTTACTACAAATAAAGGTAAACTTAGTAATTAAGTGTAAAAATAAGATTATAAAATTACCCTACCACCTGCCAAAATAATATTGGATGAATAAAAGTCGACCCATATCACCTAAGGGTCTTAATAGATTCGTTTCATTGACTATTGACGATGAAAATGATATAATTATAATTAAAACCAAAGAAAGTGACAACATGTCACTCTCTTAAATCTTATAAGTTTAGTAATTTTAATTTAGTGATAAACTTTATAAAACTTCGAACATAAATTGTATCCAGAAAGAAAATTAAATTATCTACATCATGTGAATTTATTTATAATTTTTAGGGATTAAATAATTATGATTAATGATGACACAATAGTGATGTTGAAATTATTTTATTGAGTGAAATATCAAAACAAATGGTTTTAAAAATATTAAAATAAATATTATATGAACTATTTAACGTGATACACAAATTTTATAGATGAATATGACATTTTAGGAGTCTATTAAATATTTTGGTTTGAATATATACTCTGTGTGGTTTTTATTTAAATTCAAATAAATCAATAGTGTCAAAATTGACACTATTGTTATTTTATAAAATTAACATATTATACGATTCTTTAAAAATCACAAAAATATTTAAAAATTATAAATTGAAATTTATATGGATTAAGATTTCAAAAATTATCCAATTATGGCCAATTCGTAAAACATAAGTAATTATTTATAACAATTAAAAATTTATAATATTATTACCGCAAATAAAATTAAATAGATTAAATAAGGATAAATAAATTTGATAAAGTTTAAAATAAATTCCCCACATTTCTAAATTTTATTGGATGATGAGATTAAAACCATATATCATCTTCTCTTTGAATTGATTCATTTTTGGAGGTTTTTATGTGGGGTTTAAATTTATTATAAATTAATATTTCTTATGATTCCAAAGGTGCCCCTCTCCTTCCTTATAAAAGGGAACCTCCTCCCTCTCCTCCTCACACCACTTGGAGCCTTAATGATTGTCCAAACCCTGCCAATTTATATTCTACAATTCTCTTGAAACATAATAGAGGTTTTGGTCTTCTTCAAAGACCAACTTTAGTGCCCTAAGAGGAGGTTTAGATAAGGTGCGTCGAAGAAGATGTATTATCCTTTACCGATCCATTCAAATCTATTTCTTCTTATACATTTTCTTTATTATTTGTTTAATCATAAATTAATTACATTAGTATCACTCATATACTTATATTTTATTATAAATATTAAACAACCCTATTTCACCTTCTATCCATCCTACGGAAAACGAAATCAACGCATGTGTGTACGTACGTAATACCGTCTCCACGTCGTGGTGTAATCTGTTTTCCACCACCACATTACATGGATCGGTATAATGGTGAAAATAATAACTATATATGATTATTATAACATTATACTAATTCTGGGATATTCTATCATCCACTCTGATACAATTTAATAATTATGGGAATGATATTGTCCCTCGTGCTTACGTATGGATTACTGTCTCCATGATGCGATGTGATTTGTTCTACATGATCTTCATTAAACCATGATTATATAAACTAATTGAATGAATAAATATCATATATATTATACTACTACCATTTTTTAAATGATGTATCCATAACCTAAAATAGAAATGAGAATTTATTCGACAAAACACACATAAGAACATAAAGCAATGAACACCCGACGAACCAGTAGCAATGAAATATTAATAATAAGAAGATTACAATATTACCAAATATGATATAATAACAATGAGTATGATTCTATAAGAAGTCAATTACAATATTTAAATCATTATACAAGCGGTTCAGATACGTACAAAGCATATCAGACCTAAGGTAATGCAAAATCTCGCAATCTCATTTTTATCCGAGATTGTTTATACTTCAGAATTTAATGGGGAATATCTGTCATCAACAAACATGTTTTCTCAATATGTAATATTATTTCTATCCTCCTACAATTTTTTAAATCCAATTTTACTATTTGGTGAATTTTTAGTGAAAGATATAAAAGGAATCTTTTTTCGTTTTCAATACGAGATACTTTTTGACTTTTCCGGCCAATGTATGAGAAGAATTTTGTTTTAACTTGTATGACATGAATGGATTATTTCCATGAAGCTTACTTTAAAATTTGTCAATTTTATTTTCAGTTAACTTATTTTAGTTTAAAAATGGATGACATTCTGAGAATGGAAAAAAAAATTGAAGTAGAAAGGAGATTTTCCTCAATAATGGTATTCAAGTGTTTTATCAAAATTATTTTCAATATAAGATAATATTGGGTTCTGTTTCTATCCTTATTATTACATTGATTTGATTATGTTATGATGGAATTATTTTTATGAAGTACTTTTATCTTATATGGATTTTGTTATAATGTGATGATGTTTAAGAATTCAATTTTTATTAAATTGGTTATGATATGATGTATGATTTTTGATTTTGTGGAACACATAATAATGGATTCATTATGAGATGGGTGGTGCCTATATCTCCATCCAATTCCTTGGGTAATGATTTATATCTTATGAGATAGACATGGCTGGAACGGAAAGTTAATCTGGTTCAGTGATAAAGGACTGGAACGAGGAGTGAACTCTGTTCAGTAATGGACATTGTCTGCTATAATTGTCTTGGAAATATGTATTGGATAATATGAAATGATTTTCTCTGATTATGTGTGTATGGAACAAAGTTTCATGTCTTATGTGTTGAAAATTGGGATTTAATTTTACTACTATGATTTATCCCATGTCATGATATTATGATCACTTTTGTAGGATAAGATTTTCAAAATGATATGTTCTTATGAATATGATATGATTGATATTTCCTTTGTTTTCCCTTACTAAGCATTTGATCTCACCCTTTGTATATTTTATTATCCTCAGGTCAGGAAGAAGGGTATTAAGTAGAATATTCCAGAAAGGGACTCTAGATATGATGAAATAAATGTGAGACAATGAATTTCATTTATGAACCAGTTGTTTATGCTTCTCAGTTTCTAAAGACATTATACCTATACAATCCTATCATGGTTTTGTTATATGTTTTAATAAGAATGTTACAATTCTGATGTAATAACAATGTTTGTAAAGTGTGGGTCGTTATAACCTTGAGGTTTGTTATTTGGAAATTTTATTTGATGAAGAATTATCTTATCTTGCATGAGAATAGTTAACAAGGTATGGATAACAATAAAATTTATATGATCTTAGATTTTTGGGTATTTATGGGTTATTAAAGTTTGGTATTTAAAATTAAAGGTACGAGATAAACATTGAGGAAAAAACATGTTTTTGTTATTTTTGATAATTTTATATTATTTATGTAATGTTATAAAATTATATAATTTTAGTAAAAAACCAACTACGAGGGTGATAACCCATCGTTTTAGATATGGCTATGAAAATAAAACCCATAACTGATGTGAAACAAGGTTTTATCACATACCACTAGCCTATTATAAGTCCATGTTTAGTTTGGCATTTTTTTAAACAAGATGAAAAAATAATAATAAGATGATTTTGGGAATATATGTTTTATCAAATGGATATTGTTAGTATAGTAAAATTATTCGGGGATTAATTGATAAATTTTATTTAGGAAGATGATTACTATTTGGGAACCGTATATTCTTAATTAAAATAGAATACAATGATATTTTATTTTTTGAGTAATGATTGAATTTTATTTTGAAAGAAACTATTTTTTTATTTTGGGCTTATGTTGTTTCGGGTTATTTTTTGAAATGGTTATCCTATCTTAGATAATATGTTATTTAAGAAATAAATTTTTGGTTGTGATACATTAATAGAGATTCTTGTTATTAGGAGTTAAATGTTTTAGCTTATCTTGGAATATTTTTTGATTAAATTCATATGATTTTCAGGATTCGATCATAATATTTTTCAATAATTTTAAGGATATGTATTGTTTTATGGTCTATTTTTGAATTTGGGAATTAATTGTTAGTTTTTTAGATTAAAATTAATTATCCTTATTTTAACATTTATTATATTTAAGGAATTATATTATTTTTATCCTAACTTTTTCTTCGAGGATTATTTTTCAAGACATGATAAATAGATTGTTAATATTTTTTGGATTATGTGATTCTCTAGATGATGACACTAGAGTTTTAGGTGTAAAAAATTCTTTATAAATACACATCATTTGGGAAAAAATATGAGTTTCTGGTGGAATTTTATTAATGGATGAAAATCAACATGTCATGTATGTGTATTTCTATTAAATATAATTCTAGTTAGTAAATAAAATCAAAAAAATTTATGAAAAGAATATTAAAAAAATGTTTTCATTTTAATTTTTTCTACTAAAAAATCAAACATGGTTTATCCAATCACAATTTTATAGTTAACTTATTGTTAAAATTTTACTAATCATGTTATCTATCACTCTTCATTAGAAAATTTGGGTTTCTTTTTAGTCAAAGTAAATGTTTTCTTAAATGAAATAATTGTATGTGTTATCTATGGTGACCAATTTACTTCCCTATCATCCTGTTAATTGGTAGCTTTTATTGTATCCTTTTCCAATGTGGGATTTCAATCAAAAAATTTAGAAAAATGAAATTGTAGTTACCGATCCAAAATTTAAAGTGTGAGGATGTAATTTCTAAAAATGTGGAAGGATGCATAATAAATAATTATTATAGAATAATAAATTTTTATATTTATTAATATTTATTAATTGTATAGCAATTTTACTTTAAAATGTATTCTATGTTAGATTGTGTACTTAATGCACGACAATGTGATTCTTTGATATCTTATGTTGGACAGAAGTCTAAGTTATACTGAAAAAAATATTATTAATATTAATAATTCATTTTATAGTTATCGCATAGCCATTAGAATGGTAGGAATTAATGATATTAACGAAATTAAGAAATTAGGGATTACAGATGTTTATATATTGATTTATTGGTTACAAAATTATATGGAATTTTAAATAAAAACCAATTGAATATAAATGATGTGTTTTTATGGAAAACTATTTATGTGATAATAATTATGTATAAAAATTAATAAAATATTTATTTTTGGATTATATTAATAAAATATTAACTCAATATAATATTTAAAATTCATTTTATCTGTTTTATAGCTATTATATTAAAAAAATTACATTATTGATAAAATGAGTGAATTTTTAAAAATACAATTTTACCACATTTTAATGGAGAGCCCTTTTTAAATATATTTTTTGTCAATAATATATGTTATGTATGAAAATATAAAATTCTTATTTAAAAAATGGATATCAAAATTCGATTGTGTTTAATTTTTTGTAATATTTTTGATAAAATTCATTTCCAATGAAAAATGAAAAAATAAGGCATTTTAATTCAAAACTGCCTTTCTGCCTAATTTAATTATATCCATTGATTATAATTATAATTTTTTTTTATAATTTTATTATTTGTTGATTATTTAATAAAATGTAATTCATTGGAAGAATTTTCATTTTGAAATTTAATTGAAAAACAATGTTTCCTTTTGAATGTTTAACTTTAAAAACGGTGTTTCCAAGACCCACCACTAAGATTATTGTTAAACACAATTTATCAAATTATGTTTATTTAATTTTTTAAAATAGATATATATTGTTTGAAAAATTATTAAAAATACAATCTAATAGGATCAAAATAAGTTTGGTGAATGGTGAATTTAAAATTTCACTGACCAAGGATAAATGGTAAATCAGGTAAATAAGGATAAAAATAATAGTATAATAATATAAAACAATCCAAAAACATGTAATAATATTATTTTTTGAGTTATTAACAACTGAGATAATACAAGTGCCTAAATTTTGGCTTTTGGAAGCCCCTTGGGTGTGATTATGACATTAAGAACATATTATTTAATGTAAAAATAAAAATATTCTAATCTTGTCACTTATTTTTAAAAAAATTTAATGTAGGCTTATATATTTGATATCTTATATTGTAAATATTCATTAGAAAGATGAAAATATTACTGAATTTTTTTATTTTTTTATATTTTTTAGAAATTAAATAATTAAATTCAATTATGACACAATGATGATGTAATACTATATTTATGAAAGGAATAATGAAATAAATTATAATAATAATATTAAAATAAATATAATTAGAAATATTTTATGCAATTAAATAATTTTAAATTTAAATATATAATTTTATAATTATATTAACTGTCTTTTATCTATGTTATATCTTTGTTTGGATTTTATTAAAATTCAATGAAAAGAATAGTGAAAAAAAAATTAACATATTTGATATTTTTAAAAAATAATAATTTATTAAAATATTTATAAATCCTAATAATAACTTAAAATCAAAAAGTGAATGATATAAGATCTAAAACTACATTTAGTGTACTATTATGTGAAATTGAACCCATATATTAATATTTTTAATCCTCTGAATATTTAAAATTTTGTTACAACATTGAAAATTGAAATAAAATAAGTAACGGTAAACAGAAAAGATGCAGTTTAAAATAATATGATTAAATGTATAAAATTATTGGTGGAGTGGGATTATTACTATATTAATATTATCTTTGACATATCCCAATTTGGATTCATTGTATTATAAAATTAATATATTTTAATTTAATATGTTACGTGTTTTCAGGGGTTCCCCTAACCTCTCTTATAAAAAGGAACCCACTCTTCTCTTGTACTCACACTTTAAGAACCATTTGGTTCAACTAGGATCTAACAAAAAACCTTACTAGAATCAAAAAACACTATATTTAGGACCATTTAGGGTAGAAAAACTATCTTATAGATGATTAAGGTGTTCTTTAAATGTGATAAACAAAAGAAGATGTATTGTTTTTAAGTGTTTCTGTTTTATTTTGTCTTCCACTTCCTTTAAATATTCTTCGTATAATATGAAATAATAAATCAGGTATCCTAAACATAATTATAATTTATTATATTACTATCATCACCTATATTCATCTCCAATATTTTTAATTCGAAAATGAATATTTTATTTGTCCATACGTGTGAACTACCACCTTCACAAAATGATGTGAATTCTTTTTATTCACCACATAACTTGTAGGATATATATAAGTATTTATAAATGATTAATATGATATTAATATTATTATGATTATTTTATAAATATAAACCAATAAATATGTTATTTTTATAATGATCTATAAAAAATGGAAAATATTACTCATGTGTACATATATCCATCCATCTCCTGGATTATAACATTGTTCATTTTTCATAAACATAAATAATTGTTTAGGATAAAAACAATATATAAAAAAAGATTATTAGGTCATGAATACTAATCTGGAGATGATTTAATTATGAACACATGGATAATTTACATCATAACAAGTTCATTTTTGACTCAAGTACCAAATATCGACCAAACGTCCGATATGAGATTAAATAATTTTGTATGTTCTATAAAATTTTATTAAGTGATAACAACGGAAAATTAAAATCGAAGAAGGTTCTAGAAAAATTATAAATTAACATATTTTTATAATTCTAGAATATAATTATTCTATATGAAGAGTTAGACTTAAGGTAAGGGACATATTCTCAATCTCCTTTCATTAATGCATATTTTTCTGTTATACACCACATAATTTTATATAGTGTATAATAAACCCCTTTTAATTTTAATTTCATTTAAAAAACTTCAAGAATAATATCTTATTATTAGTTATTTTTCTAAACAACAAAAGGAATTATTTTTGAATTATGTGAGTTGAAGAATTTTTTTCCATTCTGACTTTTATTTAATATTTGGCATACCATACAAGCCAAATTTTTTTGAATGAAAATAAAATAACATATTCCATCTTCATGTAATTTGGTATTTTAATTGGATTTGAGAAGGGATCTATAATGATAATACCTTGATAATATATTTTTGATTAGAATTTGGAAATGTTATTTTTTATCCTTTATAATTGTTTTATGTGTTATGATTATGTTATAGTTATTGGGAATTGTTTATTTAAAATGTGTTTCCATGATAAATCGAGGTTGGATGAGATCCTTATAGATATCCAATTAATTAAGTAATGATATGTAGTAAAACAGTAGGGTTTCAACAATTAGATATAGGTAATACATTGTGATGAGTATTCCAAATATAACCGCGAAGGTTACTCCCTTTATAGCTCTTCATGTTACAACATATATGTGATATGGATTCCACAAGTTACCTTTAGGAATTATTATTTATTTGATTTTTTTTAGGAATCTTATAATTTCCGGAGGTATTATAAAGATATTATATTTTATGAGTGAAAAGTATTATTATGTGAAACTATTTTCAGGGGTTTAAAATATTCATGGACTAATAGTTCAATTATTTATTTTATATCCCGTACAATGAATTTTGTTCCAATCCTTTGTTTTTGAAATGTTTTCTATAGGGTATAAGGATGGGTAAGATAATGTAATATGTCAAGAAGATTTTTATTAAGAAATCATAAATATTTTTATTTTATAATGTATTAGATTATGAAATAAAATGGATAGTATGTAGATTTTCTACATTGTAAATTTTTAGATGATATGTAATAGTTATGTCCTAATTCTATAAAACCTGATAGCTGAAAATATCCTCATTGTTAATTCTCAAAATAACTCAAGATTATGCCAAGTTTAAGGCTACAGACATAAAATAAATCTAATCTATAAACCTTTATTTTGATCTCAAATTATATTTTTAGTATCCACATTACTCCTAGTCCTTAAAAATGCACCTCTATGTTTCTAATTTACATAATCATCACTAGAATATTTATAATCAGTATCATCATCGTGAGGTTTGCAATGTCTTCCATTCCTTATACAAACCCAGAATTTGAAAACTTATCCAGATTTTTAATCAAATAACCATTTATGTTATTTTATACATTTTCAAGGATAATAATATAATTAACATTAATAATTTTATTTTATGTTTATAATAACATCTATTTGAAAATACAATTGGTGTTTAACCATTTAATATTCCATCATTTAATTTTTTTTATCAGATGTTTATTTAGATATTCCCTTCATTTTTATTATTCATGAAATCACAAATAGTTCAATGTTTTTTACTCTTATTTGATTCGGAACCATATTTAATTGGGAGACATGATAGATTTAATCCATAAGAAACATTTTTTTAATAATTTTGAAAGTTACTATTACTTGTGATAAATGAAATATTTATGTGTCATCATTGAAATAATTTCTATAATAATATAAATAAGAAATCCATTATTTACCTCACCCAACATAATTTATTAATGGGATTATGGGACACTAAACTCATGTTTTATTACATGTTTTCAAGATAATTTGTGAACCATTAGTTGGAATATTTAAAATCATTTTTTGATCTCAGCCATTTTCAATGATGAACCAATTTTCTTTTCAAAAATACACTTGAAGATCTTAAATATGTATTGATTATGGAACTTTGGGGTCATAAACATAATCCATGTCATTTTTTTGAAATAAAAAATGAACGTGATGAAATACCTTTCTCTACATGGTTACTTTTTTTTATTTTCCCATACACATAGATGTGAACAAGCTTCAATGGATCATCTAATTGAATGTAAACATAATTTATGTTTTTCTATCATATTACCCTTCTTGAAGGTCTTGTAAATAGTAATATAATATTCCTTTAGTATATATATGTTTCTTTCAACTACGTATTTGATAAAATTCAACATTTTATTCTTGTCATGATAGCCCAATATTCTATACTACGAACTATATTTTGATTCCTAAGTTATATAACAACTTGGTTTTTTCCTAACATGAAATAAATTACCTTAGTTTCTAATTCCCTTTTAGATAATGGATTAATATTATATCCCCTTTGTATAAAATTAGTATTTTCTAAAAATTAATTTATTTTTACCAACAAAGTGTTTTTATAGAATTAGTAAGTAGTTTTTTGAGTCATCAATAAATAAGATATCACTTCGACAAATATAATTATTAATAAAATAGTTTGTTATAACACCATTAATTTTATCTAAACAGTTTTTAAAAATGGTCACAGAACATCTCTCATTTTCCTATATATAATGTTATTTAGATATCTAATCACATGATATGTTCATCCTCTATTGACTACCCATGTATTATTATATTTTCATTCTTTAAATGGAATCTCCACAACTTTTTCATTTCTATTTTGATTAATCTATTTTCCAAAATCTGGATATATGTTAATTTAAGAATATTTAATTGTATGAGAACCATATGATTTTTTCCTATATTGACCACATATTTAATATGACTCCAATAGACAACGAATGTTTTTTACCATATCAATATTATGTTTAGGATGTTGATAATTTCATTTATCCAACTAGTACAACTATCTATTCCTTGAAATATGATATTTTTAGAGTCCCAGATGAGATATATTATACCATTATTTGTATTTGTTATATACAATCACACTATAACCCCTAATATATCCCTGAAACCATATACTTTTATACAAGTTATATTTTTGTCTTGGAAATTTTCTGTTCTAATTTTTTTATGTCTTGATATTATTTCATAAAACCTTTTTATTGTAAAAATTACATGATATTGATGGACTAGTATATAAATTTTATCAAATGATTTATATGTACATATATAAAAAATTTAAATTTTCTTAAGAATTTAATAATTGGATATGTTACCATTTGCTATTTTATATTGAGAAATAATGACTTATATTAAAAATAAACATTCCTTAAAAATATTAATACCATGTTTACCAAATTGGATAAATGATATGATATATTATTAATTTTTATATAATTAACTATTAACACAGGTTTCATATTTAAAGTTGTATTTTTTATATTCCCTATTTTAAAATTCAACAATTTTCTACTTCAATCCATCAACCTCTATAACATTGAGGATAGTAGTGGAGGTAATATCATCAATAGTCATATTTATTAATATATTCTCATGCTTCAATCATATTATTTTTTTCAACTATATTATCTTTTTAATAATAATTATATTCATATAATATAGAAATCCTTTTGATATGATTGTTTTTTCTCAATAATCCAATTTTATTAAGAATCATTTATGTTTCCATCTTCATTTTATATTCCATGTCTAAATTTCATTCTTCAATTTCATAATAATATTTAGTATGTCAATTATCATATGATGTACAATGAGATTCTGTTTCTTATTCCACAAGAACTCTATGTGAATGTTACGAATATTTGTTCTCATAATCATAACATATATAACTAGTACAATCCTCTTTTTCAACAAATGAGGAATTACATTTGAAACATCATGGAGGTAATTACTTCTTTATTTTCCCCTATGATTGGATTTATTTTTGTGATATTCTTTTGATGGATAATAAATCATTATTTATCATGTCTTTATCTTCATATTTTTATTTTGATCAAAATTAATCATTGTAGTTAATATATTTACCATAGTTTTATCATTTTAAAGGTATATTTCCTTTCTACATACCTCATTTTCGACCAATGAATCATCTGGATACTAATGAATGATTATCAGCATATGATTATATATTTTCTTATTAGTTTGAGAGGATTTTTCATCACAAATTTCTAAATAATTGTATGTTTTGATGGAAATATATGTCAATTTATTTTCATTAATATAAATATTATCTCATAATCTCATATCATAATTGATGAGATTGTTATACAACTCAAAAATTGTGAAATCATCAATACCACTACCTTACAATGATAAAATTATGTATCTAAATTTTTAGGGGTAATTATCAGAAGATTATTTAATATAGTAAAACCATCATGTTTCTCCCAAAACCTTCTGATTGATCTTACATTACATTTACCGATGAAAAAAAAACATATCAATGGATTCATATTATATCATTCATTAAAAATTAAATTATTTTCAACAGATTTTTGGTTTTTAATCCCTAACCTTTAATTTCCTTCAAAGATGTTACATATACATTCATAGATTTCATTAGAAATATTGTATCCTCAAATTGTTATTAATTATTTATCTGAAAAATATTATACTAATAATTTCTAGTGTTATGATCATTCTATTAATTCCTCATATTAGTAGTGTTCAATGGAATAATTTATTTTAGTATAGTGAAACATTGAAGAGAACCATTTAAAATATCTCATACAAGGGATAAAAAATAATAATAAATCCTCAAAATTCATAAATTATATCGTTTTCAATAAATATTGGAAACATTGTTTTTATTAACTATGTTTTAAAAATCATTGGATAACTATCATGATATATTTACTATTTTCCTTGTGCTGATACCAATTAAAATGTATTGAATTTGTATAGAGAAGAATTTTGATTTAGGAAGGATCAATGTCATATATTTTTTCAATGACCTATAATCCCATTAGATTATTTTCTACATGTACCTCCAAACAATCCATTTGGAAAATAAATAGATCCCTTATATTTTTAATGAGATGTAAAACCATATGGATGAATATGGCCTAAGTGTGTGGTGGATTTTATCACATTCACAAAAAAATAAATTTCATTATCAATAATTACTATAAGAAAGTGTATGATCATGATCCTTTCAAATGAAGTAGCACAAAATAATTACAATAATGCTTCAATAGAACAAACTAATCCTACTAATGAATAGATGTTGTTTAATGCATGGATGTAAACACTTACTCAACAATGGTTGCTATTCTTCATATCTAATTTACAGTAATATCCTAATGTTATTCTCAGTTCTTCATCACCAATAAAATATTTTATTGTTTCTCCTCTCTAAGAATTTGTATCACTTTCCCTTTCTTCATTTACAGTAATTTACATTCACCAAATATTTCATGAATACATATTCCATTATAGTTATATTAATATCACTTAATAATGGTGACACAAAATGACTCATTTAAACTCATTCATATTTGATTCATGGTCCCCCATTTTATATTTGTTGGGAATCTAAATATATACCCCCACTATATATTTTAAATATCATGTTATTCATCTTAATTAAATAAATATAATAGGTTTTTTATATTTTAAGTTTAAATATTAAATATAGGAATGGAACATACAAAACCAAGGAATTACCAATGGTGTAGAAATGTAAGTATTTTTTTATAGGTAAAAATATCACCAGAAAGTCGCATCACTATAGCCAGATAAAAACTACCATGCCATGAAATTCATTATTTGGTAGATTCAAACAACATTATCTCCATTTCTCAGGCATAGAGAAATTTTAAAACCACTATAAACTCCAATTTATGGTTATTCATTTATGAAATAAAGTTTTAAGATATTATTGAATGATCATGATGCTTGGTTCCATTAAGAGTATTTCTAAACATATTTTCAGATTCTATTTTTATATTCAGATAAAAAAATTTGGGTATTCTTTTTTTTACAATTACATAGGCCCCGATTAATAATATCACATTTACACAACACATGATTTTTTATTTTTTTTAATCACACCTATTGTCAATAATTTAACTCCTATGTTGAGCACTTCACATATACTGTTGGTAGGATGACATCTATAATACTTCAATCTGACATATTATAATCTCTTATAACACTTAAACTACATTTAAAACTCAAGTATGATCAATATTTCGACACCTATAATGGAATAAGATGATACATAAATTGAAATTAATGTATCTAATATTCAATTTTGATGATTTTAAAATATTCAATTGTAAAAGACATCACATACATTGATTATTCAACACATATAAATTAATCATTAGGTGAAAAAAAAATTTATATATCCTTGTCCAAATATTTGTGTCCAACCTTAATGTGTATGCTTCCCTTTTATCAAACATAAACCTCCTAAAACCATCTGTAACAATATCTTGATTATATAATTTTTTTATATTAAAATTTTTCTTCATAAATAAACTTCTTTAACAAGATGAAAAATTCATAAAATGTCACACATAAAAATGTATTGTATACAAATAAAACTTCACAAATGGTTCAATATTGGTAATTTTATGATATGAAAAATTTTATTGAAGGGGACCGTAGTGATAAATTCTATTATAGATAAGGATTTAAAAGAGGCATGAAATAAAAAAAATTTACCGTGTTTGTTCAGTTTTTATCATTTAGAAAAATTCATAATATGATATTATCATGTCATATAATCCTATATTATTTATATCAAATCATTTTGCATAGATATAAGATAGGGGAGTGATCCTAATATTAACAATTAACATGTCATTCATAAACATATAAAAATACCTTATTGAGTAGTGTTATACCCTATTATGTCGAAATAATATTGTCATATTAAAATTATATTTTCCATTTATAGTGAACCAAGTATTATCTTAGTGTCCCTGCATATATTTTTAGCATTGGTTATTGATTACATTGTAACAATATATAGAGGATGAAAAAATGAATTTAACACATTAATTCACGATCATTTATAAGGTGTCTCTGTCCTATTGTTTCAATAAGACCATTTATATTTTATATTATTCTAATAATTTTTTTAGTGTTTTAACATATTAATGTGTTTTTGTGAAATTAATATTTCAATGTTACAAAAACCCTATAGAATTTTAAATTCTACAAATTACATTTATAATTTCATATTTTCCCATTGATTTTTTAAATTTTATAATAAGTATTTATCCTTCAAATGTAATTTTCTATATTTCTAAAATAATATATATTTTATTTAATTACATTGTCCATCTGTTTTATTCAATACCTTATTCCTAAATATTATATAAATACAATCTAATATGGACAATTTTATATAGAAATACATGGGTTTATATGTATGAGGACAATATATATTTCATCCAAGCATTGTGCCTCTACCTCACATGACTGAATCTAAAAAACTATACTAGGACAATGTAATAACCTCATCTAACCACCCAATTAGAACTTCTACCTATCAATATCAATCTATCATCTAGACCATTTCATACGTTTCCCACCCCACTAAAATTAATTTCCAGATATCTCATGAATAACACCATAAACCACAATATTATTATCCCTACCCAACAAGAATGATCGCATGCCCATGGTAGTTTATCACACCCCAAAACCAAAAAAACCCACACAGTAAGGTCAGACACTTGTCCCGACCACCCCATCCCCCCATTCTCTCATTTCCCTACAATTATTTTCAATGATCCTTCATCAATAGTGTAATATAAACAAGTCTATGTTGGTCATAAAAGAATATTTGTTTGTTTAAAGTTTATTTCATTGGTTATAGTTATGGAATTTCAATTCATAGTGAATGTTCTCATTCAGTATTTATATGAATTGGGGTTTTTTCATTGGTGTGGTGTTATCCATGGGTTTTGGGTAGAGGTACGATCATAACTAATTTTGAAGTTGTATCAATAGAGAACACTAAAGGTGATAAAATTTTATTATAGAAGTTTGTTCCATATTTCATTAATAATCGACTGAGTATATCGATGTGGTGGTGTTTAATTACGGATTTATATATTATCAAAATGACTGACACTCATGTGAAATACACTTCCAAAAAATGAAACATCATTGATCAAATCCTATTAATGGGGACTCACATAGGTGACATCAGTTAAATTTTATTCATTATTTCAGGTCATGGTAAGATGATATATTAGTCACAGAGTTTTGATATATGTTATATTGTATAATTTTCTTCATCAAATTTCTATATTTTATTTCAATATAACTAATGTAAAATGGATTTTTTATTGGTCTAATTAAATAATTATTTAATTTATTCAATCTAAAATATACCACATCATATAACTTTTCACATATGTTGTAACTAATAATTAATTATTAAATATATGAAAATGATGGAGTTAGTATTAATCATTTTCGAACCAATGTATTTATGAACTAAAATGTAACCATATAAGGAAAAAAGAATAGATAAATACCTCATGTTTTTGAAAAATAGATTTTCACAATTCAATAATTTATTATATTGAAACACAAAACATAAATTATTCATCATATTAAATGATGGGATGTTGGATGATTAATGAGATAAATAATAATGTTTTCTAACAATATAGAATAAGATGTTATAATATTCAAATTAAAAAAAGAATAAATGACCTTTAAATAAATCATTATTTATATGTGGGAATAAAATAATTAGGATTTCTTGTGTTCAAAAGTTATTCGTAACTCTAACATAATCTCCACCTTTTTTATATTTGTTTAGTATCATTAATTCAGTTAATAAGTTTATTAATTATTATTCATAATCACATAGACAACTTCATCTATATGTACATTATTGGAAGCAGATATCACTAGTGTCTACACATATTCCCTATATGGGATCATCCTTACTATCACCTATATAATAATTTTTAGATTATAAATTTATAAATTTATTACATCAGGACAATTAACTCAACTTCATTATTATTCATTATGAATATAATTTTAGGAAAAATAGTTTTTTTTCATTTTTAAATAATAAAGTCGTAGACAATAATGTTCGTGATTTTGTTACAATGTATACCTCATGTTATCTATATTTTCAATGACATGAGTTGTGATTGGTTCTAGAAAAAGTATTCAATTATAAATATATTTCTTTATCATGATTGATTCATTGAAGTTATTATTTATGATATAAGTTTTAAATAGTTTTTTTCTATATAAAAATATCATTATAATTTAATGAATAAGACATAATCATATGGTTATAAGGTATCATTTTTAGTTATTAATGACTTTTAATAGAGGCATTGAAAATAAAGATTTAACCTTTTTGTTATTTTATAAAAGTATCTTAATATTTATTATTAATTATTTTTAAAAAAATTGGGAATTATTCTATATATAAATATTCGACTTGGGTAGACACATTTTGGGGCTCTTGATGAGCTATAAAGCTTTGAGATATGGGATAAAAACCATGGCTAAATTTCTTATGGAATGGATAACTATGATTTTGTTTTTCTCTACACCTTTTAATTGATTTCATAAGTTCATTAGTTGTCCATTATAATATTTAGACTTTTAAATTTTGATCCTTAGTTTCCATAAGATGGGTGGTTAAATGAAATTTGAAATTTCATTCCCATTCACTCTTAATATGGGGTTGAGTATTTTTGTTTCCTTGGAGGTTATTAAAAAATTTATAACGTAAGTGGTGTTTATGTCAACAATGTTATTAATGGTTATTGGAAATGGGATATTGAGTTGTATTTCGAATTTTATAATGGTGTTGGGATAATAAATAATAATGGTATTCAGTGTTATAATAGGTTGATTTAGATTTATATTTTATTGCATAATGATTTTTAGGGGTAAAATTAATGATGATTTTTTAAAGTTAAGTGAGGGTTGTGTGATTTTTATTAGGAGTGAATTCTGTGATTACATTGTATTTTTTGTGAAATTGTTTTAGGGGTATTTTTTATGACATTTAGTACAATAAGGTGTTCTATTCTAAAAAATGTTTCTTAAAAATGTTCCTTTTAGATTTAAAATTACCTAAATAATTTGAACATTTATGTTATACATCTATTTTGACGTGATTCATTGAGTTATATCTTGTAGGTATTGATAATAATTATATATCAGTTTCCCATGATAATATATGATTATTTGAAAATTCTATTTTGCAACATTATTGTTTATATCCTTGTAAGGAGTGCATGTGGAAAATATTTTTTTATAATTGATGTATTTTTTTAAATATCAATATGTTATTGATCATGGTGATCATTTTTTACTTGGGGTGCCTCTAGAACTCGATATCTTATTTGCCTTTTCATTCACAGGGGTACTTATGGAAATCTATATGTATTCCCCATACACAATAATAAATGTCGACCCATGTAATATTTCCCCATTCTTTTTATACTATTTTCTATATCACATGATATGATTCATCTTATATTCTGATCTTTGGCCAATACATGTATTAATCCTCTTGGCCATGCTAGATTTATATATATAACATCTCATGGTGGTATAAGAGAAGTATATTATAATTTATCAACTTCCATTAGGAAGTATCTATAATTTTGGGGTTTTGAATTTTTTTATAAATTATGATTATCTAAAAACTTTTTGGATAGTCCCACATGAATACACATGATTATTCACATATAGGAGATGATTCCTCTATGTTTATCATAGAGTGTATTTGTACTTAAAACCTATATGTTCACCCTGGGTGACATGCCTATCACTTATATTATATAATATCAAATATGTATGTAAGGATTTTTTATAGACAATAATATATAGTTATAAAGATGATGTTGAAAAGAAAGAATCTATCTCGGTGTGGATTTTGCGTGGGAAACATTATAATTTGTTTTTGTTTCTCAATTTACCCCAGATCTCCTTTTATTTTATAGAGATATATTTACCTTGCATTTTTTATGAATCAAAAAATTATTTGGGATATAATCTTTTATACATAAATATTTTACAACATATATATTGATTATTTCATATCACTATTCATGTATATTAGGAACCCCTCTTGGAATTTAGATCACATTTTGGAGTATTCATGATATATTGATGTTTGATGCCATATTTTTATTATATTTTAAAAATGAACCATCATTTCCCCAATAGATATTAAATTATTCCCTAATAATTAACCTAGACCATCAGGTTGAGTTTTGGTCCCCTAGTGATTTCAATATATACATATGGATTGGAGGGGTCATGCTATCTCAAATATAAACCATCAAGCCTAAAAGAATTACATATATTGGCCTTTAGGAATATCAAATCATGCGTAGTTGGGTATGTTGTAAATCATATGGTGGGTATTTGTTAACAAATATAATATTTCATCATCCACATCTGACCTCTTCTATTATCTTTCTTTATCATGGCCATGGGGAGATAGGGTTTGTCTTTGTTGAAATTTATTGTATGTATTTTCAATAAGAGGGATTTTAATATTATTCAATGAATATATCATCCTCACAATTTGATCAAAATAATATTTTATTGTTTTATTAAACCAATTCCAATATCTATATCTAAGAAATTTCCATTATTTCTTAAAAAATTAATATGCCTCATTATTTTTAATTATGTTTTGAATGATGTACTAGTTATATGTGATATTTAGAATGTTGTTTTTAAATTTGTTTAGTTACACTATTTGTTTTTGATATTTTCATGGTGGGAGGAATTTATAAATATGATGAATCATCTTTTGAAATAACTGTTGATGACACCTTGTGTTCATTACAATGACTAATAGAGTATTATAATGAAATTATATAATGCATTTTACTAGTTTTTTAAATTGAAATATAGACAATATATATATATATATTATTTCTACGGATAAATTTTTTTTAACTATTAGACATACTTATTAAAAGACTTATATATTATTCCTTAAAGTCATTTTAATTATTAAATTCACTTATATGTATTTTTATAATTATATAATAATGGATTGATATAATAATGGATATTTTATATAAATTATTTGAACTATTCAAAATCCATTTATTATGAATAAACTTCTAGGAAAAAAATAGGAAATTTGTATTATTTCTAGGATAAGTATTCATGCCAGTTTATGATGAGATGTTTCTTATCATATATCATTCAAAATTATTGTGAAGCTCTGAGTAGGGTGGAATGGTTATGATGCCACATTTAAAACTTTCATTACATGATTATTGTGACATTAGGATTCAACTTTGGATAGTGATTACTCTAAAAAATGTTGTTTAGAACAATGGATAGTGGTTGATGTCCTATTATATATGGATATGGGTATGAACTTTCTTATAAAAAGGATCATAGTTTTTCCTACAATAGATCTGTACATACTATCCATTAATGTTTTGATATAAGCGTTATTCTAAAAACTGTTTCTAATTTACTCCATCATTAGTGTACCTGTATAATCTAGACAAAACATGGGGATATTGCATAATTTTATTTTAATTGTTTTAATGTGTCATTACATGAAAATTATTTTCATTATAAATTAAAATTGTACTATTAAATTTTTTAATTTCAAATATAGAAGGAATTGTTAAAATTATAAATACTATACATAGGGAATGTGGTGGAATCTTACTAGGAGTTTTATATGGCACCCAATTTAATGACTTCATGTCTATGGAGATTTATATTGTTTTATACTCTTATTAGGATGTAAATTATTTTAGATAACATATGATTTTTTTCTATGGATTAGTATAGAGGATGTGTATAAGAGACGATTCACCTTGTAGCATTACGATCAATACTGTGGTAGTAATTTTCATTTGGTTATATATTTTCCTACTACTGTATACTCATACTTATAAACCATCCAACAAATTATTCCATCAATTCTATATATATCTTAGATTTGTAAGTGGGATAGTCGATTGAATATGAAATTATTTTTTATAATTATGGTCATTTTGTTATTTACATGAATTATAGAGTTTTAGTTTGTTTTCACATTATACAATGTACGGATATATTACATTTTTAAATATATTTATTTATATGTGCATAATTTTTATAAATATTGAATGGTTATATCGATGTCATTGGATAAACAAGTTTTTTTGTTTCTAATTTAACAATGAAATACATCCCAATTCAGTAGGGTTGATGCTTCAACACATGTTACTAACCCATGGAAATTCTGAACATGTTTAGTGATTTTTGTTGAACCAGGTCAGGTATCAGTATATGATAACTCATGCATGTTTATTTTAAAATACTATAAGAGATTGATTTTATTTTAAATATTTTATAATTCAATGAAGACATGATATGGGATTATCAAATAATAATTTGTATGCCATAACAATGTTTATGAACAACAATTATTCTGATAAGATTTGACTTTCCATGGGATGTTAGGAATATTTATTTATCAATTCAGTTTTGAATTGAAAATCATTGTGAATATATTTATCTCAAAAAGGGAAATTAATAGTTATTTTAGAGGGAAAATGTTAGTATTCCATAGTCACAAGCCTAAAAAACCATGATTCCCAATCTGGAGTGTCTATGAGTCATGAATAGCTTACTAATGATTTCGATAACCTTGATGTCAATTGATGAGTTAGTTTTAGTGAATAAATTTTAATATATTTATTTCTAATTGTTGTTTATTATTATGTGTGAATACCCATGTTAAAATTGATAATATTAATTTTGTGTAATTTTTAATTCTGAATGATATTTCGAATAAAGATAAAAATAAATTAATAAAATACATATTTTATTTTATATTCATATTACTATTATTTTTTGTATAATGTTGTAAAGGGACATAGATAAAAATGGAACATGTGGGCTAGCCATATTCCCAAGAGGCAATAAGAAAAATAACAAGACCATCAAGGCCCCTATCACTACTAGAAAAACAGGTATTTGCGACGGGTCATTTGCGACAGGATCCCGTCGCAAATGGCTTTTTGTGACGGGGGCCCGTCGCAAATGGTCCGTTGCTGAAAACGGTGTCGCAACAACAATTATTTGTGACGGGCCCATCGCTAAAGCCTTTTTTTTTGCGACGGGGATTCTCCCCGTCGCAAATAGTACTCCTTATATTTGTAAAATCCTTTTCAAATAGTAATGGTGACAGGCCCCGTCGCAAATACCTGTTGCGACGGGCCCGCCGCAAATAGTTTTTGCGACCGGACCCATCGCAAAAAATATTAATAAATTATTTTAATTCATATAATAATAATACTATTTGCGACGGGCATAGTATCCCATCGCAAATACTATTAAAAAAATTAAAAAAATAAATTATTAATAAATTATTTTAATTAATATAATAATAATCCAATTATAATTCAACAATAAAAAATAATAAAAAATTAATAAATGATTTTAATTAATATAATAATAGAATTATAATTCACAAATAAAAATAATAAATTATTAATAAATTATTTTAATTAATATAATAATAATAGAATTATAATTCAAAAATAAAAAATAATAGAATATTAATAAATGATTTAATTAATATAATAATATTAGAATTATAATTCATAAATAAAAAATATATTAATAAGTTATTTTAATTAATATAAAAATAATAGAATTATTTTACATTAAAATATTAAAATAATTCAAGTATTACAAAAAAATATAATTAAATTATAATATTATAAAATTTTAATATATATATAAAATTTAATATTATAAAATATAAATAATATTATTATTCATATTAATATTTTTATTTCAAAATATAATATTATTAATATTTTATAATGAGACAGAAACTACGAATATAAAAAAAGTCATATTTTGATTTCAAAAATTTTATAACATAAAAACGAACACTAATCTGAAGGAGGGGGGGAGGGGGGATCTTCAGATGGTGGTGGAGGAAACTCCATCCCTAAAACATGAGTGAGTCGGCGCATGTACTCTATCTGCTCCTGATGCTGCTGCTGCCACCAACTCGTCTGCTCCTCGTACAGCTGTTGCTGGCGTCGACGCTCCTCCTTATGCTGCTGACGCATCTGCTCCTACTCCTGTCGGAGACTCTCTATCAGTGTAGTCTGAGATCGCAACTGATCCTCATACTTTGTAGCAGAAGAAGATGCACGAGCTCCTCTCGAGCTGGACGCCGACATCGCAGCACTACCATAATAATCTCCGGGAGTCAGTCGAGAGCTGATACCAACTACCTGGCCCTTCTCGAAGGCATACTGGGTGGCCTACATCCATGCCGCCTCATCAAACTGACGGCCAGTGGTCTGATCTGATGACTCGGCCTGACTCTCAGGCCGGGCCTGTGACGCTGCGGCCCCATATGACTCTTGTAGTTGCAATTTAAAATTTAAATTGTGAATATATTATATGCAGTTAATTTTTAAACATGAAAACAAATAACATTGACCACGATGTGATGCTGACGATCACCTCTGAGCTCCCCGGTAGCAGGATCACTATTCATCCTCCGATATACGCCCTACTCCGCAATATCGGTGTGCTCGGCAGCCTATAAGAATAAAAAATAAACTTTTAATATTTATAGTTATATAAAATATTTATAAATAATGTACGTACCAGATTCTGTCTATGAGTACTGAAAGAACGACTCCCAGCTCGATGAGTCACCTCCTGTCACCCCCGATTCTTCCTCCCCACTGATAATCTCCTCTGAAAGGCACCACTCAACCAGTGCGCACATAATCCATCCCATACGTGGGATGAAATTTACTCTGGTCTGTGTGCTCTACATGACTCATCAAAATCTGACACTCCTGCTTTCTTCATGGCATCTTTTCTTAAATTATGCAAAAACTGACGAAGGCGATCACGCATGGCCACCTCCCATGCCTCGTGGATGGCGTCACGCATGGTATCCTCGATCGGATACCATAAACCCTACAAATAAATCAAAATATCAACTTAGAAATGAAATAATTTTCAAAATAAAAATTATTTATTTACGTACGTACCAACCACTGCCCGAACATGTCCTGCTGCACATCAATGGGAATCTGCTCCCGTGTGGTCCAAAGATGAGAGAAATAGTTGCGCAAAATAGTGCTACCCTGTCCGACTGCTATATGCGGAAAATTGTAAAAATAATAAACATTTATTATGTAAATATATTAATGAAATATTAGTCAAATCCACAGGTTATCACACATGTTATCACACCTCCGTGTGCGTGGATCAAACCCAAGACGTGGACGTCGCTCGAGGACAGGGTCAGGAATCATCAATCGTGCAAGACCGCGCCCCCTCCGCGTACTCCCTGGAGCGCCTGCAGGCTGAGGGTCATCTGCCAGCAACTCATCCACATCGAAAGCCAGGTCAGCATCCGCCCACTCATGAAATGTGGCTTCGTCCATCTAAAATAGAAAATGTTAATGTTGTTAGCAAATAACTGATAATTACTATTATATATACATATATACATATTATGATTGTATATAAATACCATGTAATTCTACTAGTGTTCATCTTCATCATCATCTTCATATATGTCAATGTCATCTTCATATTCCTCCTCAACATCATTGATATCCATTTTAGTTACAGTTGCTTCATCTCTTACCATTTCAAATTCATATGTGACATCATTAACATCATCGTTATCACCGACTCTTAAATGTGGGGTGTCGTCATCGATTCTCATGTCTCTTTGTAAAAAAGATTGATTTTGAGTACTCTCTTGAAAAACATTAATTCTTTGCACATCAGTGAAAGCACATTCACTTTGACTAAACTGATTGTCTCGAATTTTGATTTTTCTTACACTCCACCAATCAGTCAAGTCTCTTGATGTAGCACAGTACTTTGTGTAAGAAACTTGATGTGCCTGTTGAGCCAATAAGAATGGTTCATTTACTGCAAGAACACTTTTACATTTAATATCGATGATTCTATGAGTCGGATGAACACACACGCCTCTCTCTGTATCCAACCACCAAAATTTGAACATGGTTATTTAATGTTGTCCAAGATAACAGAGTTCAATGATTTCATCAAGTATGTGATAAATGTCAAGTTCATTTTCTCGATGATGAGATCCTCTCAAACTAACTCCACTGTTCATTGTTTTTTTTGATTCCCCATATGCATGTGTGTGAAATCGAAATCCATTCACCACATATGCATTATAAGTTTTAGCAAGTTTGGAAGGTGGGTTACTCAATACACACAACCGTTTGTCAAAAAGATATATGGCTCCTTCATCAACATCCATGTAGGTAAATTGTACGGAGTTAAAAAAACAGGACAACATGAATATTGACTACAATAAGATCCAAACGGACAGAAACCATCAGTGGAAAGGACCAGTCAAATATTTCTAGCTTCTAAAGCAAAGGATGGATGCACTCTATCAAAATGTTTCCATGAATCACCATCAGCTGGATGATTCAAGCTTTTATCAGTTGAAATATTCTATTTATGCCATGACATCATTGTCGCTGTATTCTTAGACATGAATAAACGTTGAAGTCTGGATGTAAGAGGAAAATATCTCAACTGTTTTACATGAATCAAACCAGACTTCCCGTGTTGTCCTTCTTTATATCTCAGTTTCCCACATGTGAGACAACTATCCAACGACTCATTTTCCCCAGAATATAAAATGAAGTCATTTGAACATGCATGAATCTTCTGATAAGTAAGTCCCAAATTTCGAACAATCCTCTTATTCTCATAGTAATTTGCAGGCAAAACATTTCCTTTGGGTAACAATGTTTTAAGCAAAGAAAATATCTGGTCAAAATAGGTGTTTGAAATTCCGTTATCACATTTGATAGCCATAAATTTTTCAACTACTTCTAATTTTCTCATCTTGCACCTAGGATATAATGCATCCTCATCAGACCTCAACAACTCATAAAATTCAGACGGTGCCAACTCAGGATTTGAAGCTATATCAGCCGGAGTTTCTGTATGTTGAACAGATGAACCTGCAACATCATGTACTAAATCATGAAACTGGGATGGATCCGGAATCAAGTTGATATCACCTGCTCTGGAACTGCATTCACCGTGTTGATACCAAAAAACATAATCTGGTTGAAAACCAAAACGCAAGAGATGTTCCCCCACTTTGTCAAACGTGTCAAACGTTCTCAATGCCCATTTTCTGCAAGGGAATTTTATTTTTCCTTCTGAAAAAAATTCTGTATTTGATGCCGCAAATGATAAAAAAGTCTCCACACCCTCTACATATACTAGATTTAAACCAGAACCGTTTGGATTTCTACGTTCATTTATCCATGTGCGGTCACCTAATAATGATTTTTGACGACCTCGTTGTTCCATATTTTTCTATAAAATATAAAAGCATTACTGGTTTTGCATAATTTCTTAGAAAAAACACTCAAGCTAGGATAATTATAGTGTTTACATCATACACGACTGAAGTAAACTTTTTATTGAGATAGACCTAAAAATTGACCATTTAAGAATTAAATATGTTGAGAATAAAGCAAAACCTGTTACAAATACTGATAATTTTAATATTATATTAATTTTTTATTATTTTCATAGTACTAATATTATTGGTAATTATTACTAATTATTGGTAGTTATTACTAATTATTGGGAATTATTACTAATTATTACTAATTATTAGTAATTATTACTAATTATTGTTAATTATTACTAATTATTGGTAATTATTACTAATTATTGGTAATTATTACTAATTATTTGTAATTATTACTAATTCATACAAATTATTACTAAATATTACTAATTATTACTATTTACTGGTCATTATTGGTAATTATTACTAATTATTGGTAATTATTACTAATTATTGTTAATTATTACTAATTATTGGTAATTATTACTAATTATTACTAATTATTGGTAATTATTACTAAATATTGGTAATTATTACTAATTATTACTAATTATTACTAATTATTGGTAATTATTACTAATTATTGGTAATTATTACTAATTATTGGTAATTATTCCTAATTATTGATAATTATTTCTAATTATTGGTAATTATCGGTAATTATGGGTAATTATTGGTATTATTACTAATTATGGGTAATTATTACTAATTACTATTAATTATTACTAATTATTGGTAATTATTACTAATTATTGTTAATTATTACTAATTATTGTTAATTATTACTAATTATTAATAATTATTACTAATTATTACTAATTATTGGTAATTATTACTAATTATTACTAATTATTGGTAATTATTACTAATTATTGGTAATTATTACTAATTATTACTAATTATTTGTAATTATTCCTAATTATTGGTAATTATTACTAATTATTACTAATTATTAGTAATTATTAATAATTATTTGTAATTATTACTAATAATTAGTAATTATTACTAATGATTGGTAATTATTACTAATTATTGGTAATTATTACTAATTATTGGTAATTATTACTAATTATTACTAATTATTGGTAATTATTCCTAATTATTGGTAATTATTCCTAATTATTACTAATTATTACTAATTATTACTAATTATTACTATTTACCGGTAATTATTGGTAATTATTTGTAATTATTCCTAATTGTTGGTAATTATTACTAATTATTGTTAATTATTACTAAATATTGGTAATTATTACTAATTATTACTAATTATTACTAATTATTACTAATTATTGGTAATTATTACTAATTATTGGTAATTATTACTAATTATTACTAATTATTGGTAATTATTACTAATTATTACTAATTATTACTAATTAATTGTAATTATTACTAATTATTTCTAATTATTGGTAATTATTACTAATTATTACTAATTATTGGTAATTATCGGTAATTATTGCTAATTATTGGTAATTATTATTAATTATTATTAATTATTACTAATGATTGGTAATTATTACAAATTATTGATAATTATTACTAATTATTGGTAATTATTACTAATTATTGTTAATTATTACTAATTATTGGTAATTATTACTAATTATTGTTAATTATTACTAATTATTGGTAATTATTACTAATTATTGTTAATTATTACTAATTATTGGTAATTATTACTAATTATTACTAATTATTACTAATTATTACTAATTATTGGTAATTATTACTAATTATTGGTAATTATTACTAATTATTACTAATTATTGGTAATTATTACTAATTATTACTAATTATTACGAATTAATGGTAATTATTACTAATTATTACTAATTAGTGGTAATTATTACTAATTATTACCAATTATTGGTAATTATCGGTAATTATTGCTAATTATTGGTAATTATTACTAATTATTGGTAATTATTACTAATTATTGATAATTATTACTAATTATTGGTAATTATTACTAATTATTGTTAATTATTACTAATTATTGTTAATTGTTACTAATTATTACTAATTATTACTAATTATTACTAATTATTGGTAATTATTACTAATTATTACTAATTATTACTAATTATTACTAATTATTGGTAATTATTTGTAATTTTTACTAATTATTGGTAATTAATACTAATTATTGGTAATTAATACTAATTATTGGTAATTATTAGTAATTATTACTAATTATTACAAATTATTGGTAATTATTACTAATTATTGGTAATTATTACTAATTATTGGTAATTATTACTAATTATTGGTAATTATTACCAATTATTACAAATTATTACTATTTACTTGTAATTATTGGTAATTATTGGTAATTATTCTTAATTAGTGGTAATTATTACTAATTATTGTTAATTATTACTAATTATTACTAATTATTACTAATTATTGGTAATTATTACTAATTATTGGTAATTATTACGAATTATTACTAATTATTACTAATTAATGGTAATTATTACTAAATATTACTAATTATTGGTAATTATTACTAATTATTACAAATTATTGGTAATTATCGGTAATTATTGCTAATTATTGCTAATTATTATTAATTATTATTAATTATTACTAATTATTGTTAATTATTACTTATTATTTTTAATTATTTCTAATTATTACTAATTATTACTAATTATTACTAATTATTGGTAATTATTACGAATTATTACTAATTATTGGTAATTATTGGTAATTATTACTAGTTATTGGTAATTAATACTAATTATTGGTAATTAATATTAATTATTACTAATTATAACTAATTATTGGTAATTATTACTAATTATTGGCAATTATTACTAATTATTGGCAATTATTACTAATTATTGGCAATTATTACTAATTATTGGAAATTATTACTAATTATTACTAATTATTACTAATTATTACTAATTATTGGTAATTATTTCTAATTATTACTAATTATTAGTAATTATTACTAATTATTACTAATTATTGGTAATTATTCTTAATTATTCCTAATTATTACTATTTATTATTATTTACCGTTAATTATTGGTAATTATTGGTAATTATTCCTAATTATTGTTAATTATTACTAATTATTATTAATTATTACTAATTATTGATAATTATTACTAATTATTACTAATTATTGCTAATTATTGGTAGTTATTACTAATTATTACTAATTATTGGTAATTATTACTAATTATTCCTAATTATTACTAATTATTGGTAATTATTACGAATTATTAGTAATTATTGGTAATTTTTCCTAATTATTGGTAATTATTCCTAATTATTTGTAATTATTCCTAATTATTTGTAATTATTCCTAATTATTGGTAATTATTTCTAATTATTGGTAATTATCGGTAATTATTGGTAATTATTGGTAATTATTCCTAATTATTGGTAATTATTGGTAATTATTACTAATTATTGATAATTATTCCTAATTATTGGTAATTATTCCTAATTATTGCTAATTATTGGTAATTATTCCTAATTATTAGTAATTATATGAATAATTACCAATAATTAGGAATAATTACCAATAATTAGGAATAATAACATTATTAGTTTATTTTATTATTAATATTAAAATAATATAATTTACTATATTATATACAATTCTCCTTTCATCTGTGTGTTTTCTGTCTCCACATACAAATAATAAATGTGGAGACAGAAAACACACAGATGAAAGGAGAATTGTATATATAATATAAAAAATTATATTATTTTAATATTAATAATAAAATATACTAATAATGTAATAATGTTATTATTCCTAATTATTGGTATTTATTGCTAATTATTAATATTTATTCTTAATTATTAAAAATTATTACTAATTATTCCTAATTACCATTAACTATGAACAATACTAATAATTTAAATTTATTAAGTAACAAAACAATGTAAACATAATTAAATTACAACTAATTAAGAATAATTGAAACTAATAAAAAATTTAAAATAAATATTAAATTAAAATGAATATAAATACCTTGAAAATTGATCTGAGGTTAATCTCTGATCGTTCTTGAAAACTTCAATATCAACTCCGGAGAAAAAAATTAAACTTGAGAAACGCTCAACTCTAGAAATAGAATTTTGAGAGAAGAAGAAGATGGAGTTTGAGAATGAATTGAAAAAAACGGATGGGGGTATTTATAGGTTAGATTATTTGCGACGGGTCCATTTGCGACGGGTAGCCCGTCACAAATAATATTATTTGCGACGGTACCCGTCGCAAATACCTTAGCCTTCATTTATTACGGTCAACGGTTTATTTGCGACGGGTCCCGTCGCAAATAACCACCTGCCAACATACTATTTGCGACGAGGGAATATTCCCGTCGCAAATACCTTTTACCGCCGCCGGTTATTTGCGACGGGAAATAACTGCCCGTCGCAAATATGTTTCCCACGATTTGGCGCGCAAAGCGCGCCAGTTCATTTGCGACGGGGAAAGCAATCCCGTCGCAAAAGGCTACTTATTTGCGACGGGCAAATACCCTCGTCGCAAATAAGTTTTTAACAGGGCTATTTGTGACGGGATTTATCCCCATCGCAAATAACCCGTCGCAAATACCCATTTTTTGTGTGTGTGTATCAAACCCTATCTCATAGGGTATCATGCCTTGACTACACTAAGACCACCTCTGATATGCTAGGAGCTAGCGACTATCACCAAGTAGACATATTCCACAAATGGGATGAATTTTCCTATGTACCTGTACACACGCACACATCTCCAGCACCAAGATTTTGAAAAGTGAAAACACTCAGTAGACTATACATTCATACACTAATAAATAAACTGGAGAGTACAAAATTATAAAATTGAAGGTAAGAAGGACCAGAATATAGGCTCACCAATAGAAAGAGTCTGCAATAGTGAAAGTTCATGTTCTTAAAACAAATCCGTAGAAATACCTGTCGGAAGGGTAGGTGAAGAATAGTTGCCTAAAGCTATATAAGCACAACACATTTGTCTTATAACTCTACGAATCACAAGGATCACGGTGCTCAGACATCACTTTTTGACATGTGAGACATCATTAAATTAAATCTACCACGTACTTCTTTATCCAAAACCACTTGAACAGAATCCATAAATATTGGTACATCATCACCACACCCAGATGTTCCACCAATGGAGATCTGTGGAAGTCCATCTTAAGCTACACTTTCAACACCACTAGTACAATTTTGTTCCCCTTGAAAAAATGATGTGCTCCCCACCTATCGAATATCCATCTGGGGCTTGAACTATGGATAAATAAGCTTGTCAGGTCTCGTAGTCGATATCTCCTAGTTGTGCCTCCAGAACTAACAGTAAGAGTGAAGAAATGACCACAATTGATATAGGTTAGCTTCTCCATCGCCATCGACAATGGATATATGTTACATGGTAAACAACTCTAATTCCTCACTTAGTATCCACAAGATGGATATCTATTAGAGAGTGTCTACCACAACGTACACCTTATAAGGAGTATCGAAAACATAAAAGACATAGTCCTGTAGAATCTCTTTCTATAACCTTTATATCGAAATTAGATCCATGTGTGAGAAGTTATAATTGAGACTCTGTTGGTTAGTGTAGATGGTAAATTGCTCACCCGTCAGGTAGTGTCACCACATATACAATCCGATGAATACTGTTTCTAGCTCGAGATCATAGGTCATGTAGTTATTCTCATACAGTCTCAACTATCGCAAACCATAAGAAATCACTTTTTTCGCCTACTTCAGGAGATAACAATTTTTGATCTCTAATGCATCGTAGAACCCTACATACTTCATTACCCTTGTTAATTTCAATACGATAGTGCCTTTTATCATCTTCTTTAGCTTCTGAGTGAATTCCAGGAACATCTCTATCCAAATAAATTGATTCTATTCCATGTCAAATACATCAAGGGTACTTCTACTCTGGAAAATTCTTGTACAATTCTCCTATTGTACCATTCTAAACCATGTAATCTCTGAACTTTGGTAACAATCTTGTGTTGCTCCATGGAAACCACCAAATCATTCTTCTCCAGAACCACTACAAATCAATCCAATGAATTGATGTTTCCTAAATCAGGGACCTCCCAAATCATGAACTATTACAATAAGAGCTTACTATAAATATGGTTCTCTCGTAGTGTTTCCATGAAAATCCACAACTGTATCGCATACTCCCCCTCTGTCTTTGAGTAAAATAATATGTCATTAATGAATTCCACCATAAACTGGTCTATGTTAGGATGGAAGATCCTATTCACGAGTCTCATTTACACTTATGGGGATTTTTTATTACATATTGAATAATGAATTACATGTAGTGTCCGTACCGACATCTTAAGGCAGTCTTCAGTACATCATCATCCTATACATGAAGCTAGTGTTAGCCAGACCATGGGTCAATCTTCATGAACCAACTCTCTCCCTGTAGTTGATCAAAGATGTCGTTTATCCTCTGTAGTGGATATCGATTCATCATGATAAAATGTTTTAAGCACCAGAAGTCTACATGTAAACTCAATCCCCCGTATTACTTCAAGGAAACAAAATTAGGGCTACCTAGGGTGAAACACTATGTCTCACAAATCCCTTCCTTGAAAATTCCTCCAGTTGTTCCCTCAACACACGAAGCTCCACGGGAGCCATAGGATATATAGGTGTAGATATTAGTGCCATCCCAAGATACATATCAATACATAATTCAACAACCCCGTGGGGAGTCAATTTGTGTACATCTTCAGCAATGATGTCCTCATACTCCTCCAACACTATAAAACACTAAGAACTCATACCATCTTCTACAATGAGGGTGAGACTATCCAATTGATGTGTAATCGGTTAAGCCATCTTATATGATATTCCATCCTATACTGAACACATTGACTTTTCTCCAAAAAAGGGTAAACATGCTCCCATCACCATGGAAACACCACACAATGTTCCTAAAATAGTCAATCTGAGCATGGGATATGGATAACTAGTTCATACCAAGAATGAAGTCGCAAGGCCTCGACTCCGCTTCCATGTGATCCCAACTAAAACACCCTACTCAAAAAGTATGGTCACATTGTTGACACCAATGCATGATCTTCAAATATCATCCCATAGTAGTATCTAAATGTAATGGATGAGTCAACAATTCAACTAGAATCATTGTTTTTCAAACAAGGCTCATGAATATAAGGGGATGTGAAATCAGGACAAGATCAAACACCCTACCTGGAGTTTAATTTTTTTTGATTAATGGTGAAGTTGTGTTATCATCGTTCGTCAATTTTCCAATTCCAATGTTCATCGATCTTGATTTTAAAATCTATAGATTCTTGTTAGAGGGATATACCTCTATTTTCAGTAGAGGATTTCCATGGTTAGGTAGTAACGAATGATTATTTACAATAGGCAACATTAAAATGAAAAATAACATCGTGTAAAAATAAAATATTTTAATTACATATTTTAATGATGTTTACATCAAAAAAATAAATTTCACAGTCGAACTACACTGGTTAATATTATACATTTCCTAAGGTAAGGTCTGTGTTCTCAACACCACGGTGACAACATATTTCAGATTCGGGGACACATTTAGATGTTATTATAGTTTAAAGAAAATACACCCACTCTCCTTATTAATATCATAACAGTTTTCTATGAAATATTATAGGAACACCGGGCCATGAAATCACATGCAGTCTAAGGACCTAGTCTTTGAATTATCGCAATTAATTTATAATTTTATTTTGGAAAAAATTATATTCATTAGAGTCATATAGGAAAATTCAACCCATTAGGAGATCCAACAGCATAGCATGGAAGAGGAGGGTAGCTATAATTGATCATCACTTGAGAGAACATTGAATTGCATTTAAAAAATTTACATGGAGGTGGAAACATAATCTCTCTAGCATGAGGAGGTGAACAAAGTCATGTGGAATCCGTTAAAAAAATCAGTATTAATGAATAAAATGGTAGATACTAAAAAATAGTATATCATAGAATATTTATTTTTCTATGTGTTTTGTGTACTAGATATGGTATTTTTTATACTAACTAAAGTTATATCAACATGGAATTCTCATGAACCATCATCATCAGACAAACCCTCCGCCTCATACCAGCCTCTACATCACTGGACCACCAAGATGAGTCCTCACAAAACTCTATTAATGCCTTCTGGGAATCTTGAGATCGACCAAATTAACATTTTGAGGCACAATATTTCCAAGGATTGCAGCTAGAAAATGGGGAGACCACCATGAAGAACATATATAATAAGAATAAGCCAAATAAGTTACTCACTACCTACTAGGTAATCAAGCTCTACTAAACTGTATCCATGGCTATTTGTAATAGTGGAAAAGGGAGACATAATCAAAGTTTGTGCACTGTGACATGACCTCTATGATATGTTTTATTATTGGTTCTCACATATTGAACTGTGGAATTGTTCAATCTTGTGCAGTGTTGTCTTGTGGAACCTAGTAGATCAAGAATGAGATGATTTTTAGTTGTGTCATAGTTAAGCTAGTTGAACCATGGATGGTTTATGGGAATAATGCTATAAATATACTATTCTATAGGTATTATCCTGTGATTTGGTAGTTTTGAAATATGTTTTTCAAGGTTTTCATTGATGAATATGCATTTTTTCATGGATTGGATGCTAAACCGTGGTACTATTGGCTATAAATTTAAGAATATGGAGTTGAGACAACAACCTACTACAACACACCATGGCCATGAATCCCATGAAAAGGATTCACCCCAAAATAACCCTCTATTTCATAGGGCTTATGATAAATGAAAATGAAAATACCTAATGATCATGGGTATTGAAAATGATTAATTACCAACTAATGGGAAAATATATATACTATTTACATAAAGGCCTCAACTGATAAATAGGCTCTTAAAAAGGCCAAAAATAAGATATGGGGAATTATTCAATGAATGGAGTTAAAAATTAAAAAAGGGAAGATATTTATTAGAGGTGAATAAAACAAGGATAACAGGTGGTAGTGTTGAATATTTTTCAATTAGAACAGGAACTAGATGACTAGAGAGACTAGAACTACTGTTGTAGCTACTATGGAGTTTTGTAACTACAATAGGTCAATTTGATTTTATTTTCCCATTATTACTATCAACAAGGGTAAATATTTTTTCTAACCTATTTATATAATGGGGAGTTCACTTAGTTTAATTGAGTTTAATTTGACTGGTATAATGTTTCTTATTATCCCTATCATAAATTTAGAGGATATCAACATCCTCTATCATGAATGGCTACTGCTTATTGATGTGGGTGTTCCAAATAAGTTAATGACTAATTAATCTATTTTAGTAAAATAAAATGTATAGATTAGATTATTTGTGACCAAATATGATTTTTAAAATTTATATATAGATTAATATAGAGTACTTGATGGGGGAATAATGTATCTATGGTTCAAAGTGTGAAAATCTAAGAGGTTGCTCACAAGAGTTTATTTCCAACAATATAAAAATTAATATGATTAATTTATCTGATAGTTCATGAACCAAATTTCAATATTCTTGACACATTCAAATCATCAAATTCAATATCCAAATTTTATATTTGTGTTCTGTATTTATCATTTAAAAAAACATACTAAATCCATTTATATACCATTATCAGTGGATCAACATTTACCTTCCATTATATTAAATTAAAAATTAGTTATTCTAGTTTAATATTATAAATTTGTTATTGTATATTACCCAAGATAATTAATTATTCTATTAGGTGAAGTAAACAATGATCCATTATCACGGAGTGAGGACTATAAATTCATAATGTTATTTATTATTTTTTTATTTTATTTTTTTTCATCTTATTAAACATGTTATTTTTATTGTGTCATTTTAGGATCAAATTCAATGGAAAAATAATCCACTAGAAGAAAAAATAATAGGACCCTAATTTTGATCCTAATATTAAAGGAAAATTTATAAAATTGAATAATAACATACAAAAATAATGGAACAACATGGATGGTTGGGATATTGAACATCGTGTTATATTGGAATTCCATTGAAGGATGAAATGAATATTGTATGAAGTGGTAGAAGGATTAGTTAATGAGATCCAGGGATAGAACCAATGTGTTTAAGAATATTTTAACCATTGATGACCCTCAAACAAAGGATTACATACGTACATCTCAGTACCTCCCATCATAGCTCAATATTTTGAGATAAAGACGATAATCATTCAAATGATCTCCCATTATATAGAATTCACTAGGATTCCAAAAAAAACCCAATTCTAACAATGGTTGTTTTTTGGAATTATGTGAGATATTTTATTTCTAAAATTTATCAAGAGATAAAGTGAGAATATTCATATTTTGATTCTCATTTAATGAGAATGAAATATAATGGAACCATATCTTACCTCAACATTAGATCAAAACCCAGTGGGATCAATTAATAAATTTATTAAAAGGATTTTACCATTATCGAAACCCATATATTTATGGTTATGTATTTTTAAAATCAAAAAATTGAGGGAAGATTCATTATATAGTGATTATGATAGATTTAAATGTTCGATAAGATGATACCAACATAACGACATCAAAATTGTTCTTCTAATACAAACCTTTTATAAAGGATTATTGTAGGTAAATCATTCAACTGCAGATTTATCCCCTGGAGTTTTTCCCATGAGAAATTTGATGAAGGAGTTTTATGATTTATTGGATGAAATTTCCAACAATATAATTCAATGGAAACCATACTATGGATCAGTTCATGGAGTTCACATGGTAGAAAATAGCTTAGTTTCCCCCAAATGAATGAAATGTTATAGAAACATGATGTGATAAAACATAATAAAGATCCTCAAGGTACATATTATTAATATGATAAGTATTTTGATAATAATAATAAATATTATATTCATGTAGGAAGGCCATAATAGAAATTATAAAAAAAACCACTGAAAATTATTTTCATGGAAAAGGATTCAATATATGATTGCATTGTTTTCATCTCCAACACATAGTCCCAACACACACAAGTTGGGTCCACTCAATAGAGGAGACTGTGGAATGATTCATGACCACAAAAGGAGTTGCACTCAAATATTTGATTAAATATTTTTAGGACCAATGAACTCCAATTTGTGAATTAAAATATGACTCATGATACTAATGAGTATCTACAATGAATGTGGAAATCCATATAGTTCATATTTTTAAGAACTGATATAAATTACAATGGAATTCCTACTATGTTACACTGATGTTCTCGGACATGGTGATATCAAGGAAATCAACGTGTGGAGTCAAAAGATAACACATGTTTGTGTTGTAAATGTTTGAAAATAAGATTAAATGAATAGTTATATGTTAAAATACTAATGCAAGAGAATTTAGAAAAATGAATTGAAGAAAAGAAATATGTTCATCTATAATTACCACTATTGTATCAACTAAAACCACAATATTAATAGTGATTAATGATATTAATGTTCAATGATAATAGGAAAATATTTCTAGAAATGTTTGTAAATATACACATGAACATACTATTCAGTGATTTGATTTAGAAACTTCCCACCTATACCATGTTTATGAAACAATTGGTGATAAAAAAATATGATTAATGAATTGGAAACTATCCCATGGACAAAGGATTGTTCAAATGTTTTGTTGAGGTGCCTACAAAAGAAAAAAACTGATCATGGTAGTTTTCAATATTCCCATTAACACTAGTTCTACTATGTTTTCAAGTGCATTGTGCGATTTAGGTTCAAGAACAAACATTTTTAATACAAAACAATCTACGTCAGTATATGAATATAGATAAAACACTCTCACATCATGATACATCTTGTTGATATAACAGTGAGAAAACCTCAAGTACTACTACAATATTTCATCATCAATGTAAAAAACTTTTAAATTTTGGTGTATTTCTTTGTCAAGTAATTATATTAAGAGGTGACCTCAATTATTTTTGAAAGACCCTTCATATAAATAAGAGGGAAAATAATTTATTACTAAAATGGATTATTATATTTATTAATTGGGGGTTAAGATGTGATATTCAATATTCCCTAGGTGACAAAAACCCCAGATGATAAAATTGAAAAGTTAAGAGAGGATATATTATCAGAAGTTGAGCACACTAACTTCCATGGATGAAAAGATGAAGTAGATACTATAAAAACAAAATTAGATGATAAAAAAGGGGGAAGGAATGGGATGTAGATCCTTTAAAAATATAGATACAGTAAGGATATTTTATTACAAGAATAATTCATGGATGTTTATCATTTTTTGGGAGTTAGTGTGATTCCATTTAATTATTCAAGTATAACAAAAAATATTTAATTAGGGAAATGATGATTGATAATATATTAGTCAAGGGAAAAGTAAAATTGGATTTTGAAAAAGGAAGAGGGTCAATTTCATATTTGAATTAAACCATTGACCATTTTTAGATTAAGACTAGGTAACCACCTTACTACCCTAAAACACTAAACAACGAGAGGTTAGGTGATGTCCAATGAAAATAACTAAATATATTTCTAGATTAGTCCTCTTTTTTATTATTTATGATTTTAATTTCATTTTATGAAATAGTTTAGAAGTTAATCCCCTTATTTATATTTGAACATTCATTTGAATAGCATAAAATTTCACTATTTGACATTGATTTTTTAGACATTGTTGATTCATAGTGCAAGTTCCTTCTACAATATGTAAGGGGGACAAGCGAAGATGTTCAAATTAAAGGGTTGTAAGATTTAAAATTAATTATTTATATACACAACCTTTTATTTTATAGAATCTACTATAGATTAAAAGAATGAAAAATAAATTCCCATTTGTAGATATTTACATTAATTTTTTATAAATCACAGATATATTTTTTAGGAACCCCATGATTCCTTGTTTCAATATTCAAGATGATATAATTGAACATTTATGGTGGGGAATTAGATTATTAGAGTGAAACATAGAAACATGAAATCAATGAATAACATTATTCACAAATGAAATTCCTTGAAATCTTCTATTATTTGATTTTATAACGTTCTAGTTCATTGGTTTATTTATTATGACACATTCTAGGTTTCATTGAATTTAAATAAATTCTATTATTCCTGATAGGTTTCTTGAAATTTTTTATAATCATTTAATTAAAATTTGTGAGAGAACATGGGAAATGTTACCTATATGGATTTTGATTTCAACTTGTTAAAATAATGATTTTTAAAAATAACATTAAACTTGACTGAGTATTTTTTTGATATAAAGACAATCCTTGAGGCTTTATTGATATTAGTCCTCCTCATATCCCCTAGAGACAATTATTATTGTTTGAATGGAATTTCCACATATCAAGCCAATTTATTTATTCATATCCAACCTCTAGTGTTTATTATTGATGTTCAAAGTTAATGTGTGGGGGAAATGGTTTTTATTGAAAATGGGATATGATTATTTTAGAGAATATGTTATGGGTGTCTCAGTAGATTCTAGGAAGAAGTTTCAGGTTTCCATCAGTGTTTTTATTGGTTATCCCTCTAAAGGGAAAAAATGAAACAAAAATAAAAATTTGGGTCGTGTTGTGGAAGGTGAAAAGTAAACATCACTTTAACAATGAATATCATCATTTTTTGTTTGGTGATGGATATGAGATTTTTATTAGCTACATTTTAAAAACATATAAAAAATAAAGAAATTGAAAGAGAAAGAAAATATTTATAGGGATAACTCATTAAATATGATTTCATAGATCGTGGAATTACATTATATTGGGATGTGGGGAAGGATATAACTTTTTTAAGTGGATAAATTCATCATATTCACTTTGGATATCATTCCTAACACCTATTTATTAAACATATTTTCCCATATAAAATGTTATATTCATAAATTTTGTTCCATCCCATAAAATCATAATAATTTGATCCCTATTTCAGTGTCCTCTTGATACTTTGTGAGATTATTGTCTAAAATGTGGATACAATAGATTATTTTCAAATTCATATGTATGTTTCAGGTATTAAATATGTGAAAAAAATTAATTTTTTATTTTAACATGAACGATTTGAGAATAAAAACATTATGATTTAGATAACAACATGGAATGTTAATAATGATGTATTAAAAGTAACTAATAGTAGAGGTTAAAGTCTCCAACATTTTTTATTGGAAGAAACAAATAAATTGTTTAAAATTATGAGTATAATTGTTTTTTATATTTAAAATTTCATAATTAAATTCCCGAAATGATAATTTTTCATTAAAATTAATTTTTTATTTTTAATATTGGAAAAATGACCATATTAATTCAAATATAAGAGGATATTTATTCTTGAAGAATAGAATATTCTATGTTTTGGGGAATTGATGAGTTATTTTTTGTGTAAAAATATCAAATATATAATTTTCTAATTTTCATTTCTTTTTATGTGTAATGATCCATGTTATAATTAATAATATTCATTGTTGGGTAACATGCAATGAGAAATGTCATTTCAGAAAGGAAATAATAAATTACAAACATAATTATTTTTAACTTGTATATTTTTATTATAATTATTTTTCTGATATATGAAGGAGGCATAAACAATGGAAATGGGATAGTGGGACTGCTGTGATCCCATTTGGTAGAAAGACACATATCTGGCTAATGAAGGGCCCACTAACCACACCAATATATAGGGGGATCCAAACACAAAATAAGTAAGAGGTGCATTACTAGAACATGTATTCAAACATGAGAACAGTAGCATTTGGGGCCTAGGTGCACATGGTAGTGGGAGGATAACCTCAATAACATGATGAGTTGTTTGGTGGAATATGGAGTCTTCTGAAACTCATCAATATTGATGATAAGACAATGTGACAAAATAACCAAAACAGAAATCCCCATATGCATAATAATTCATAGTTTGATGAGTTCCATCATTTGAATTAATGATACATACTAGAAATACATCATCCCAAACTGCTCATGCAACATCCAAATAAGAAAACCCCTTGCTTCTTTCTTTCCTTCTTATTTATTGTCTCACGAGCTGAGTGAGTAGAAAACACCATCACTTCCACCTGGGAAGATCATTTATAATATAATTACTAATATAAATCACTGGGATTTCAATGTATTATAAAAAGAAACTCATGACAACATAATGAATATCATAAAAAATATAATGATTAAAGAGATTCTCATAGTCCATTGGAGAATCTATTTCCACTATATAGAAACCATGGCTAGGTGGTATAGTGTCTAAGGAATATTGAACCAAAGAGAATACACTGTGTCGTGTTCTCTATTCTACACTATGGTCCTTGATCATGGAGAATTTAAAAAGGCATTGTGCCATCCAATATAGTTTTGTGTCATGTATATGTGTATCTATATAATTTGAAGACTTGTGGATACACCATTGTTGAGACAAATAAAAAATCATCAGAATGAGGAAACGAAGGTTTAAAAGAATTTTTTTGTAAGGATTATCCTATTATATAGAAGCTATAAAATATGATGTGGAAAAGTTTTATTAGGTAAATAATTATTTATTAATGGGTGATATTCTATTCCAAATTCTTGTTTTCTCAAGATAGATAAATATGATGTTGTGGCCATAACCTCATACACTCCACCATGGCCATTCAACCCATACCTATGTTCTAAAAAATATAAACCCACAGCACCATAGAGATTAGGATACCTTCATATTAAAATTACCTATGATATCATTAATGTAACATGATGTAATAGAAAATTTTGGAAAATTGTAAATACTATTTACATAGTGGCCGCACCAATCAAATAAAATCTTGAAACGACCACGGTGGAAAAATATTCAATATAGAGATTTCAAATTTCAAAAAGGGAATGATGCATTTTTTGAGTAGAATATAAATAGAAGATATAATAACTATGTTGGATATTTTATGACTAGAATAGGAACTTGAAGATTGAATATACTAGACTTGATGTTTGAGATGTTGTGGATTTTTGTTGTTGTAGTAGGTAAAATTGATTTTTATATCCCCACTTGACTAACATGAGGGGGTAAACTATTTCGTACCAATCCGTGTTAATATAGTAGAGTTAACATAGTGTAATTGAGTTTTAATTGATTGGTATAAATTGCGTTTTTATCCCTATTTCCAATTTCTAAAATCCCACCATCCACATTCATTCATGACCATTTATGATTGAGGATGGTGTTCCTACCATGGTAATAAAGAATTAATCCTTTACAAGGATCTTTCAATGAATGTAATAAAGTATTTATGTTTAAAAATAGTTTTTTACTCCAAAATATAGATTTAAACAGAGTAACTATGAGTGGAAAGGTGTTTCTATGGATAAGAAGAAGATTACATTTTTAAGAGGCCCATTAGAGTTTAATTCCATAAGTACCAAAAACGGATAATTATTATATTTCTTTTTGAAGTGCTTGATCTGACTTTCAATATTCATGGTATATTTATCTCATAAAATTGAACAATAAAATTCAATATTTATTTCATTTTTTAATTTTTTATAAAATAGTTTATGTCATTTATTAACTGTTCATAGGTGATCAACCATGACCTTTATCTATAAAAATATTAAAATTTGTTAGTGTAGCTAGATAATATAGATTTTTATTTTTATATTACCCAAGTGTAGTGATGATTCTCTTGGGTGATTTTGAAAATCCATACTTCTTATTTTAGAAAATATAGTGTCTTGTCAAAGGTTTGGATAGATTTTTAGAAATCCTTATGAAAAGAAATCATTTTTTTTGTTATTGTTTCTAGTATAAATGATTATATTGATATTTTATGGTATTTATAATATATTGAAGATTTTAATTAGTTTTTTCATATTATTTCATTTATATTTCATAGATTTTTGTGAATATGATTTTATTTTATTGTATTTTATAGAGATTTATTTCTCCCAAATGAGTCTCAATGAATCCTATAGAGGGAGCCATGGATAATTTTTTTAGGATTATCCTATAACTAAAATGTATATTACTGGGAGTTTAATATAATATATGAATCATAAAATAATATTTTTTGTAATGAAAATCCCATTCTATAAAATTATCTCAATAATATCTCTATCATAATACACTAATTTATTTTGGAACAAAGATCTTCATGAATCAGAGGACTAGTTGGAGAAAATTTAATGGGTAATGGATTTCTATATAACTCATGAATCATCAAAAGTGAAGTGTCCAATTTTTATACTTGAGGAACCCAACCAGAAGTTATGGGTTTCTATAGTATAGGTATATTATATTAAAAATATATCATGAAATGATTTTAACATCACGTTTTACTCAATGATTTACATTGATATAACAAATATGTTTAAAAAATATGATTTTTATCTAGTAATGAAATTTGATAGTGATGGTGCAATATTATATATTTACTAATAATATTAAATTTTCACAAGTAATTATTATAAATGATACCTTAAAAATACTATGTCTCTTTGACATAACATCTGGTAAATTTTCATTATATTTAAACTAAAAATATATGTTGAGGTTGTTGATAATGAATTTTGATTTGATACTGACTATATTACGTTATTTTTATTGGGATTAATATTAACTTATGTTATAAGTGTAAGCTAAGTTTTATTTCATAGGGGTAAAAGTGGGATGGGTTTAGATAGAGAAGTGTCAATAGTTCTATACATTTAACTCAATGAGCCTCATTAGTTCAAATTGAGAGTAAGCATCTTATATGTCAAAAGTAGGCAAATTCAAAACACGTGATACTTTTTTGTTGTGAATTATGTAAGTTGTAACATGATCATGGTTAATTGATATTTCTTAAACAAACCTATTGGAGAATTATTTTCAATGATGTGGTGTAGGTTTCATTTGCTGCACTAGATACAAGATTGAAACTATGTCCTCTAATATATTTAGATCATATCATTTGAACGGTAAATGAAGGCTTTATTCATACCATGTGTATGTAATATCGAAGAGTGACCCTTAATTTCATGTTTTGTATCACACTCATCATGAATCTAGAAAATCATATAATTTATAACAATAACATATGAAGTATATGGACTATCCTTCATTAGTGTGAGGTACTATACATATTATATCAACCATATCTATTTTTTTATTTTATATATGTGCCTATTGATCAATTATATCTATCAACATGATATATATTTTGAATCACCCATCTATATTAATGTATTATGTAATATAGATATCATCTCCTTTCAAAAATAATAAGGGGAATGGATTCTCTTATAACACATATCATGTCTTTATATTTAATTAGGTTCTCATATGAGATTTTATTGTCCATAGATTATCCATTTTTACGTCTTTGTTAAGAAGGAATGGGTGATTCTGTTTAAAAATAATATCATTTACTATCATTAAATGGTGGTGTGTGTCTCTTTTGTTATGATTTGTATTTTATATAATAGTGATTGATAACCTAGATTTATTTTTGATGGAACTATAAGTCATAAATTATAGAATATAATATCAAATGTCATTAATTATTATGGAAATGGAATAATTGAATTTAGGGATTGAGCTTCCACCAATGGTCAATGTTTTTCCTAATTTATTTGTTAATATTTTTTATGGGTTGTATACAAATTAATAATTAATTTTATCTATTGATATTATCCTTGGGATGAAATCTATATCTCTACCTTTTTATTGGAAGGTTCTATCTAAGATTATGAAGTTGAAGAACTGACTTGATGATCTTGATGAAAAATGTTTCAATCATAATAGTTATTCATTATGGGATATACTCAAGAAATATTTCAAAAATTAAATGTTATCACATTTAATTCCTTATATTTTAATTTGGATTTTAAAAAAATACTATAGTGGTATATATAAGTATATTAAATCTAAATTTTCACCAATACTTAAATGCCATAATTTTGGTCTTCAGGAATGAAATATAGTCAATTTAAATTATAAAAACCTCATAAACATCAGTTGTTTGTTTTTAAGGAATCATTTGAGATCACTAAATATATATAAAAATTTTAAAAATATAAATTTTATATCTAAGATGTAATGTTCATGGGGCTTCTAATGTTAGCTCTAGTCATTTAATATAATATATAGAAGGGGAAAGCTATTTTTCAATACTAGAATTCTTATTTTTACCAATATATCTATAAAAGTGTTTATTATTACCATTGGTATAGAAATACTCTATCATAAGTTTAAAAAACCAATTGTATATTTCCAAAATATGATAAATGTTTGTTTAAATCATTAGTTTTCTTATAATATTAAAACAATTTTAACATATAATTACTATAGGCTACTTGGACTAAACTTGTTTGATCCCCCATTCCTAGGGATGAATTTCTAAGTTCTCTATAAGAATTCTTTCTATCGCATTATATTCCCAACATTAATCTTTTGTTTTTATCATTTGGATTCTGTTTTGTTTAAATCTATAATGAATGGAATTCCCCTTCACAGTATCTATTATTTTATTCAATTTATTTTTATTTTCAATCCCTATATTGTATTAGTGGTATAAGGATTGATGTTACCCAAATTTTATTATGATTTTATTTTGTTTTTAGTAAACAAAATCCAAATAGTTTTCATATCCCAATTAGTGTAAAAGTATTATGTATCGCTGGACTCATAATTTTTGGTAGGTTGGTCTACGTACAACCACCAAATAAAAAACCTTGACTAATTGAAATAATTTAACTATTTAATTATTGTATATTACATTTATTTGTTATTGATAATGAAATTTAGATATTACTATCTTTTTTTTATTTGGTTTTAATGTGATAAATTTTGGAAATAATTAAAAATTAACTAATAAAGTGATTAAAATAATAGTTTACAGAATATGTTTGAATAAATCTATTTTTATTATTAAATAATTAATTTTACTGCTCTAAATTATTTATCTGGTTTTAATCTCACTGAAATGTGTGGTTCTTATAGTTTTTTATATATATCAAGATTTTTTTAATTAATATAAATGTTTTTGGTGATTGTTAATATCATTAATTTTTATGTGTTGTTTAACAATATCTTGGTTGTGGGATATTATCAATTCTTTTCAACTAATATCAATGTAATTGGGTGTTTATTCCAAATGTAAAGAGTTATTTTGGGGTGTAATAACCATTGATTTTTTTCTATTATAATGATGTTTTTTGATTAATATATTAAGTTTTTTATAGAGTGATTATTATTTTTGATTTTATAGTGAGTGGTTTTTAAATTTCAATGAGGGTACACATATTTATGGTTCAGAGTATAATATAAAATAGAGGAATTTTCATATTGTGTATTATAATGTTCTACATAAAAAAATGTTTTCCATGACTAAATCATTAACGATTAATATCTATTAAAATATTTTTCCAAGTAGGTAGTCTCAATACTCTTGGTTTTATTTTCATATTTGAAATGATTATCTACATTCTTCTATTCCCTAAAATCCTCCGATTAAACCTACAATTATCCGTTTATGACATTTATCTCCTTCTATTATCAAATTAGTGCCTATATATTGATATTGTATTTTTTCCACTACTCCTATAACAAGGGAGTGTCTCTCATGTATAAAATTTCCTTGAAATTTAAAAACATTATTTTAAATAAAATCTATATGTGTATTTAGTTTTGGATTTTTTGTTATAATATATAATAATAATAAATTATCTTCATGAATTTTTTAAATTTAACCCAAAATATTAATTTTAATAAAAACATTCTTTCTTATTATAATAGAGAGAAGTTTGATCTATGATACCAATAAAATATGAAAAGATTTTCTAATGGAATTAATTTTTTTTTATATTTTTCTTTTAATAATTATGTGGATTGATGAATTATCTATTTCACATATTATAATTGTGTTGGAACACATTATTAATTTCAGAAAAGAGAGTAACTATATAAAAAATTGTTTTCAAAATGAACATTATGTATGTATTTTAATGGATTAAAAACTAAATCCCAAGTTGATAATGATCTAAATAAAAGTAGTGGACTATAAAATTTGAAATTTGATCAGTTTCTATTAATTAATAATCATAACAATGAAATTATCCCAATGATATAAGACAATGGTTTTGTTATAAATGATGAAACTAATTAAAACTATAATGTTGAAATATTGAAAAAAATATTCAAGATGCAAGGAATCATGTATTTGTATCATGTGAGAAAATGAAAATGGGTGAATTTTTAAGGAGCATGTATCATGGGAATACCATTTATGATATTTGTAATTAATTCATTTATTATCTCCTTATATTTTTTCTGAGGAATTATATCTGAATGATATAGATATATTGTAAATAATTATACGGCATGGATGTTTACTGGTTAGATTGGTTTTTCAATAAATAAAACTCATTCTATCCCAAAACTTTTTGTCTTATTTTTGAAGGAAAACCTCAGATTAAATGAAAATAAAAAATATAATACTTCTTGATGGGATCCAAATGTATTTGGATTACCATATCATGTGACATGAAATATAATGCGGTGTATTAAATTAATTCCTAGGCTCTAAAAACGTGTCACATATGATAAGATTTCATCAAATATTTGATTTCATGATGATAAGAGAATTGAGGGTTACAATGATTTTTTTATCCAACATATGGAGTATCATGGAAGAAATTTGATGCATAATATATTTATTTTTAGGCTATGGTATGTAATGTCACTTTGGTTTTATAATGTGCTAGTTTTAATCTGTTTGGTTATATTCTTTCTTAAAACTAGATGTGGCTAGTTTTCATTCCCATTTATAGCATTTCTCGAAGGATGTGTATGAAATGACCATTTAGTTTATTATTTATTACCAAATATTTACATTTTATTATATAAATTATATAAATGTGTTTATAATACCTATAATAAAATAGTTTAGGAATCATTATAATGTGGGTGTTTGTACATATAAAGTTTCTTCAAAAGACATATTCCAAATCTGTGTTATGGATATGTCATTGGAAAATGATTTTCATCCTTATAGAATATTTTTTGAATGTAAAAAACGTTTTTGAAATTAGGTATTGTCATTATGTGGAATAAATGAATCATAAGGATTAAATATAAACCTAGTTCCACTTTAATGGGACATTGATAAATGTTACCGGTGAATCATTCACAACAAAAATTCATTAAATGTATGGAAATACAATTGAGATAGACAGGCCACCTCAATATATGTGTAATTATGATATTCATAATGATTTTTATAATTTTGGTTTTCTAACTTGTAGAAGATAAATGAAATCTATAAATATGGAGAATGTTTCCACTGAATCCATGTAAGATCCAAGTATTTGAAATTGAATAATTTTAATATTTTATTAAGATTAATATGTTTTAAAATGGTTAATGTAATGATTCCATAGTGTATGATAAGAATCATAATTATCTCAGGGGTTTATGCAAAATAAAAAAGGGAAAATTGGTCATTATATAATAAGATAATGGCTGGGGCTTGATTAGAACAAATCATGCACTATAGCCCATGAGACTGAGCATTCAAACCACTTGGATAGAGTCAAGGCTATAGACACCAAACATTTTATCTATCCATATGGTTGGACCAAACAAGACATGTGGCCTCCCCCACCCCATTTAAGTATAGGGTTCCACATGGTTTGAATACATTTTGTCCAATCATGTGTCCAAAATGTACACCTCATTAAACAAGTATAATTTCTAATTTTCATCCTATATAATGAAGAGTTATTTCCCAATTTCATCATAATATACTCCTCTAATATCCTATAGTGTGAACCCTTTCCTCTCTAAATTCCAAAATATGATTGTGACTTGAGTCTTACCCATTAGAAGCACTATTTCTAGTGAATCAAATCTCTAAATGAGTCTACCTTTTCCCCATCTATTTTGATGGAGAATTAGGATGAAAAGTTTTTTATACTTTAATATACCTAATCCTTTGTTTTTCAGAAGATTATTATAACAATTATTGATATTTTTTGGGCATAAATCATGGGGCATTATTAGTTCATTATTTTCCTATAAACATCGTAAAGGTGTTCTACGAGTTAATTTCCAATATTAATAATGAAAATATTATGTATGGGTTGGTCTATTACATTTTCATATCATGTGTTAATGTTTTGAATTATGAATAGTTATTTGAGGCAATATTTGAGGTTCATAACCCCTCCCGACCACCATTGGATCCAATAAGGATGCATAAATCAGGCCTATGCTCCACAACATTGTGTGACACTCCCTTTGATATGGTAAAATGTGTTTTGATATGATTTTTTATAATTGTTATGATATTAAACCGTATAAATTATTTTGGATGTTTTAATGGAATAAGGGGTAGTTTGTATTAACATAACAGAATTAGATGAGTTATGGTATGCTAATGGGTCATTGTGAAAAACTATTTAAAAATGAATCTGCATGTGCATAAAATGATTTGATTGGGTGACCAATGATTGAATTTGTGATTAAATGATGAAATGTAATGGTTATGAAATTATTAAGGTGTTGAATGCAATGATCCATGATAATTTGGTAAATGAAAAAGGTGAAACATTTATTTTATGTTGTTTAGAAAGGTCGATAATGAAAAACCATGAAATAAATGATAAATAGAATGGTTGTGATGTTAGACTGAGGCTCTTCTAAAATGGAATGAACCAAACTGATGATCAATGCCCTAATAAAGTACTTCATTGTTTATGATTCCATACTGATGCTCCAGGATCCTAATATATGAACACAAGATGGATGCCTAGACTCATTATCTGAGGTACATCATTTAAATGATTTGATAAATGAATTTCTATGTAAAGTGAAGTATCGAATCCATTTGCTAATGGTTAAAAATTCCTACATGGGACAAAACAGTTTTAGTATTCTGGTGTCTGGGTGGAACCATATGGTTATAATTATAACGAAAAATTGTTTAATATTTAAATTTTTTACATTCATAATATTGTTTATTATTCAGGAATGTAATTTATAATCTATTATTTGAAATGATATTAATTTTATAAAAATTTGTGGTGGTCTACTATTTTATATTAACACCCTTATTGGGATGTAGTTGGGTATCTACGAAGACATCTTTGTTGAAGGTAAGGATAAGGGAAAATTGCATATGATAGAAGGATGATACGAGGGTTGTGATGGAGAAAGGATGATAATACCATAGATGATATTTGTAACATTGTTGGGGATTTTTATCCTTTTATTACATTGGTTTTATTTTATAAATTTATAATATGATGAAATGACATGTTTACGACATTTGTTACATTTGGATTCCTTAGTTTAGGATGTCATAAGTGATGTTTTCTTAGTTATTATTATTTCATGTTTTTTGTTTCTTATGATTTTTGTTCTTTTTTTATCTTTTATATTGAGGTTATATTCTCCCCTCATGCTTCATTATACCCTCAGTACTTGTTAGATGCCACTATAATATGATGAGGCAATGTTGAGGTCACATAAAAATCCGATTCGAGGCACCAATTTAGGGGCACTAAGTCCGAGAAGATACAATGTGGTATCAAATCATATTATTTTCAATTATGTTTCATTTTTATAAATATTATATTGGAGGATATGATGTTTCGATCCAAGGAAATGATCTCGCATGTGGGATTTGATATCTCATGTTTGGGGGAAAACACATGTACAAAGGGTGGGATTGTTGTTCTTGATATTCATTTTTATGATTAAATGTTTTTTTACATTGGTTGATAGACATGTTGTGTGATGTTATTTTTTATTATTGTTTTTCTCATGGACTGGTTTAGCATGAGGTTCATATAACCCTGAATTATTTTTAGCACACAGGATTTATAAGGCACACATCATATTTTGAACTCATGTATAGGTAAGTTATAGTTGGTAGTGGTAAATGTAAAATATTTTATGGTTTTCTTCTAGTTTTTAGAAAATAATCCATAATAAGAAACTTTTAAATTTTTTCATTTGAGTGGTGACAAATAAATATGCTTAAATTGTTTCCCTATGTGGATTTTGTAGTTGTTTTAGAAGTATAAATATGCTAAAATTGGTCAAATATGATGTGGTAAATTTAATTAAATTTTACCATGAGATAGCCATAGCATATGATTGGGATGATGAGGGTAGTGATATTGAGGTGATTATATCCATTTTGAGAGTGAACGAGGAATATATTTTTTGGGGATATTAGTGATACCACATTTATTTAAATTGATGGAGATATATATTATTTGGGGTTTTAATTATAGAGATATTGTACTATGAAAATGATTACCTGATGAGAAATAGTTTGAAATCGTTATGAATGCTCCTCCAGTAGTGGGATAAGAAATCCCATTGGTTTTGGGCAATAATTTGAAGGTAAAATATATGAGAACATCTATTATATTATGATGATCATGGATAGAGACCCATGGTAAATTGTACCGAGTATTTTTTTACATGAGTTAAGAAATTAAGCAATAAAATCCTGCTATGTTTGTTTGGTAGGGTTAATCTGAGGTTGAAGAGTTTTTAATAGAGTCTATATGGATTAATTTTGACCATTTAAATCCCCCTTATAAGAAAGGGGCCAAGTTGGATTTATATATGTTAAGATTTCTAGAGAAGTTATTGTGGAAAATCCTATTCAGACTGAACATGATGATGGTATGTTGTGGAAGGATTTCTAGGAATATTTATTGGACCATTTCTATGTTAAGACATTGGGATAAGAGATAGCTATGAAATTTATGATTTTGACATAGGGGACTATTTCCATGATGGATTATTTTCTCCACTTCACTAAAATGAAGCACTTTGTTCCATTATTTCTAGGGGATGATTCAGCTAATAAAATATTTTATTATGATGTACATAGATCTGAGATCAATTCCCAGGAGAATATCGTCCATTTAAATATGTTTTATAAATTAATATAACAAGCCATAATTTATAAGGAGAATATGAAACAAGATTCTAGTGATGTAAATGTGGTTTTAGTAGGGCAATATAGTGGTATGACTTTTTATTGTAGGATGCATCATTTTGAGAGATTTCACCAGGGCGGTGGTGGAAAAAGTAACCAAGGGAGATGTCATTCATAGAACATTGAGAGAACTCCATCAGTATGGTAAGCATTACAAATGTGAGTTCTGGATTCATGAAGTAGTTATTCTGGAATATGTGATTTATTATATTGGTGTCTAAGTGGATATTGAATAAGTAAATGTAGTTATTATCTGGGAGTGGCCTGAAAATGTGTTTGATATCTATAGAAACATGGCATTGGATCTTTAATATTGTTTTTTAGGATTTCCCTAAGGATTAATATCCGAAGATAGATTTATCCTATAAGAGTGTAAATATTTAATGGAATGAAAAATGAAAATGATATTTTGAGGAGATAAAGCTGAGGAAGAATTAAGCAGTAATTTTGATACTTCCATAACATGGTTTGAGTTATGAGTTTATATATGATGCTTTTAGTATGGGGTAGAGATGTGTCTTATTGTAGGGGAATCAAGTTTTAGACTATGGATCTAGAATATTACACCAACCTAAGAATAAATAACCTACCATGATATTGAGTTGGATACAGTTATGAATGAACTCAAAATGTGCCATCACTACCTCTTTGTAGAATGTTTTATGGTATATAAACACTATAAAAGTAAAAGTTATATTTTCCCTCTGGGGGATTTATTCTTGTGATAGAGATGATGTGTGTAGTATCTACATGATTTTGATTTTGATATACATATACTTTTAGAAAATGGAACATTTTTGCTGATGTGTTGATCAGGAAATTATTCACACACACAATGAATGAATTACTAGAAAAGTGATATTTGATGAGTTTGTTTGTCATGGTGATATTCGGAATGGGAGAAGATCATTGAAAGGAATGTATGGATTCAATGAATGCTGAATCATCATTTTATGAGTGGATGTGGATTGATAAAATGTATGAACATGATTAAGAGATATTTTGAAAAATCTATTACGGTGGGGACACCCTAGGATTGTTGTATTAGTCTCCCTATGGAGATTTGTTCTTCTATAGTAGGTTGGTGATTCTAATTTCACTAGGAAAATAGTTGATGGTTAATGAAAACCCTTCTTGTTGGTAGGTACTCTCATGTATTACAAGAATGTATCATGTTTTTGAGCATCATCATTCATATAAGAGGACAAGAGTGTAGATTGTAGAAATTGTGTTGTAGTGTCTTCCTTGTCAGCTAATCAAGGTGGAACATCAGAGGCCTTTTGATTTTTAACATACCTTACCTATTCCGTTATGGAAATGGGATGATATTTCTATGTATTTTATTGTTTTAGTATCATGAAATCATGGAGAGGAGGATGAAATTCGGGTGAACATTTGTTGAATCATGAAATCAATGCATTTTATACCTATCACGGAGATGTTGAAGGTGGAATAGCTTGGGATCTTGAATGTTTGTGATATTGTGAGTCTACATGGGGATCCCTATTATATTTTATCTAATAGGGACCTGAGGTTCACATCCATGTTTTGGATTTGTTTTTAAGTGGATATGGGATCCGGAATGAAATTGATTATGACATATCATTTGATGATGGATAGATAGACATAGAGGTATATCCATTTTCTTAAGGATATTCTCTAGGATGGTGTGCATGATTTTGGTGCTTCTTAGGAAAATCACCTACCAATAGTCAAATTTTCCTATAACAATAGTTATAAAGATTCAATAAACATTGATCCCATCAAGGATTTGTATGGATTTCCATGTATATATTACTTGTTATAGGAATTTTTGGGAGATAGTTCCTTCTTGGGGCCATGTCTTGTTGGTCACATCATAGAGACATCCAAAATACTATATAGACAGTCTTCATCCGCTGCTAGAGTTTGAGGTTGGTGATCATGTCTTTATTAGAGTTTCACCTAGTTAGGTACATAATTTGTTGTGTAATCATGGTATGTGAGCCCTTAGTTTTTTGGGGCCCTTTGAGATCATTGGATGTCTAGTATAGTTGTTCTATTTGTTGGACTTACCATATCATTGACTTCCATCAACTAAATGTTTCAAATTTGATAGCTGATGAAGTATCTACTAGATCATTCCCATGTGATTGAATAAGAGGATTCAGATCTTGATTCTGTTACCTTCAAGATTGAGATAGAATTCCAGATTATGTATCACTAGAATAAGGTACTACATGGTAAAACGGTTCCTCAGGTCTAGGTAATATAGGATTGGTTACGGGATAACCATGAGACTTGGGAATTTGAATTATTGATCTAGTAGTTGTGGACAATGATTTTTTGTGGATATATAATCATGAAACCCATCTAGGGGAAAAATATTTTTTGGTGGAGATATTATAACATATTATTATTTTTTTTGTTACAACCTTGATAATTTTTGTTTATCATCCTCTTTTTCCAATTTTACTATATAAACTAGACTATTTTTGAATGGTGGGATACTATATCTCCTGAAATGGTTTCATGGTTTGTATTAGTTTCTAGGATGATTTAATGAAACTCATTTAGTGAGTCAATTTTTTACAAACTATTAAAAAGGATCTTGTCTTCTAATGGTTTATGTGAGGTTTTTTATCCAAGGGGAGACATTATTCAGTGTAAATCTTTATTCAGAAAATACATGACCTGAAATAATTTCATTCCTTGTATGGGTCATGATTATTGATTTCAATGACACGTATAGATGTTTAACCATTAATTTAGTGTTCTCACCTCTCACAAAAAAGATATATCCTAGGGGATTTTGGAGATCTCTACTCTATTTTTATCATTCATTCAATGATAGATTGATATGGTTGATTCTTTTTTATCTAATTAGGTGTGTAATCCTTATACATATTTTTTCCTTTATTTACAAATACTATTTTTTCAATGTTTTTAGTAATAATTAATGATTTATTGGTTTTTTATATTGATCCATTTCATTATCTATCTAGACCTATATTTTAAATGTCGATCCATGGTTTTCTAATATATATTCTTAAAGAAGGATATGGTTCCATGAATATTGAGGTGTGTGTTTCAATACACAGTGTTAGTTAAAATTATTTCTTATCATTATTTTTATAATAATTTATTATCTTCATTGAATTAAATTGCTTTTTAGGTGAAATTTATTACATGTAATGATAATGGTATTAAGGTTTTTTCATTAATACCTAGTTTTTTCACAACAAGTGTAGGTTTAAATGATTGAGTGGGGATTTTTATTTGGAAATAGATTCTGAAACAACAATGTGGATTGTATTTCATTTATTTTTTTATAAATTGTGAGTATGGTTTTGAAAATGATTTTAAAAAGCTTACAACATTGGGAACCTTGGCCGTATTGAAATATTAGACATGGGCCATCTTTGTGAGCGTGACAAAATTGGGGGTTTCTTTTGGGATATCGACGGACATTATAAAGTGTCAATATTTGTTGGAACTAATGTATTCATAGATTATTATCTTTCATTTGTAGTACATATTCCAATTGGATTGGTCCCAATACAGATTTATTTATCATTTTATATTTATTTATTGCAAGAATGAGTTTTTCATGGATAGTTGATTACATGTATCAATACGTGGATATAATACATGGATTTGAATGTTAGGTTTTATTGGATATAGGTTTGATTTATTACCTTAAATAATTGGATATGATAACATGTTTTATCACTTCTACCTTTCATATATCTGGTTTTGTGAATATGAAATAGTTTTATGAAAACCAAAGGGAAATAATTTAAAAATTTGTATGAATTTATTAAAATGATTTTTAAAACTATATTATTTAATAATTGAACTACTGAATTATTTTTATTAGACTATATATGGAATATGTGGTTGTATCGTACTAGGGTTTTTTATCACATCCTACTTTATCCATTGGATGGTTACATATGTATTATTATATGATTCATGTAAATGGAAATACATCAGGTGTCTTGTTATCTTATAATTTGTCATTTCCATAGTAGAGGAAATGTATGGAGGTTATGAGTGGTCACACTGAGATTTTTTGTGCTTTAATGAATAATTTTTTTGGTTTATCCTATTTGGATTTGTTTTTATAGATCTAGTTTTATCTCTTGTCCTTTAATTTGTACTTTGGAGTTATGTATTGTTTCGTTGTATTAAAGACATGTTTCTGTTATTTTTTTGTACTTCACTGTGATTTCCCAACATGGGTGACTTGTATTTTTAAATCAGGTTGGTATATTACAATGTATATTAGAATGTTTGTACAGAACATGAAGCCCAGATAGAAGTTTGGTGAAGTTTGGATGGTCAGTTGCCTATAGTTCTTCCAGCACCTGAAGGTGGTGAGGGTAAATTATCAACTGTTTTAGGTATGATTGATATTTATTCTATGATTTCTAGTGATTTATTTGATATACGTGGTTCAAATTATTTTTTATTTTCGTAGTTTTTAAATGTATTTGGTCTAAAAGTGGATTATATGTTTGGGTATATGTCCATCGACACAATGTGGGGATTATGATCGGAGGGTATCTATCAATGATAGGAATGTTCCCTTGATATCGGTGAGAACAATATACGTTGGGATTATTTTATACTAGAGATCATAGGTTTTTAAATGACCTGAGTAATGGAATGGTTTCCTATTTAAAAGACACACATTTATTATTAATATATGTGGGGGAGTTTAATGTCTCATGAGGGGAAGCTTATTTTCACTATGGTAATAGGATATACAGTAAGCACATACAAGGAAAGATCATAAACAAATGGGTTATATAACAATATAAACTGAAAATATTTTTCTTCATGTTAAGGAATTATAGGATGAAATATTTCCTAAAGTATTTGATCTACTCTAGGAAGCCTATCATAAGGATTTTCCAGGGTTTCCATGAGATAAAGTTAGAGTTAACAATAGGGTTAATAAAAGCAGCTAAACAAGTCTATATTCAACTGTATATAATGGAACCAGTAAACATTCCCGAGAAAAAGAACCAACTAGTGGAGTTGGAGGATAAAGGGTTTATATGTTTGAGTATGTCACAATAGGTATCTCCAGTTTTATTCACCAAGAATGATGAAAAACAATTTGGATATGTTTCATTACCAAAATTTGAATCAAATTAGGATTGTGAAAGTTTATCTTATTTCACAGATTGATTATCTATTATATCAACTGAGTGGTTCCATTATGTTCTCCACAATTTATATGATATGAGGATACCATCAATAAAGGGTGAGACCTGCTTATATACCACCATCATATTTTAAGAGCCTGAATGGTTTGTATTAATTTGATGTAATATCGTTAAGTATACAAATTATTTAACTTTGTTTATGGATTAAATGAACTAAATATTCAACCTAAACTTGGACTTGTGTGTGGTTGTTTTTCTATATTAAATCATAGTGTACTCCTAGACCCATGAAGATCATTACAGAAATTCTATCAGTTTCATGATTATTCTAAGAGAGCATTGCCTATGCACAAAGCTATCATAGTGTATATGGGAATCCATATTTTTAATACACTATATTTCATGATTTATTACAGAATGGTACATATAATAAAATCCAAAATTATTGTAAAGTATATTTTATTTTCTAATTAGGTATATAACATATAAACAAGATATATTTATAAAACAAAATTACTGAAAATATCTTCACCATGCGCTAAATTTAAATTTTTATTTTAAAACAATATGAGGTAACTTGTGGAATATATAATATATGGGTGAGATATAAAGTCTAGTTAGTTATAAAACAAAGCATGCAAAAGGGTAAAGCAATACATATGATACAATAGGAAAAAAAATATAACCTAAGAGGTGAGATTCATATTCATGAACAATGATTCAATATATAACATGTTAGCATAAAGACAACATGGGAATGTGGAGACAACTAAAAACATGGTATCATAAGAATATGTAATGTTAAATCACTATGACAAAATAACACATTTTTCTTATTATAACCTCTCATTCATCATTCATGGAATTCCATTATATTAAAACAATTCAAAATGCATTGGTTCACTATCCAGACACACCCATTAAAATCTTTTCATATACCTGCATAAGTATTCCACATAGATGATTTAAAATAAGAATTTTTTTAATTTTAATTAACCCCATGATTATATTTATTTTGTTAAATGAATTTAATTCCCCCAAAAAATAAGAATAGATACATATAGTTGAACATCCCTGAGTTTAAATGGGTACATTAATTTACCTCAAAATTATTCGGTATGAAAAATAACAGTAAACATTCTGTATCATAAAAAGCATAATTAATGATTCCAAAAATGTTGTAATGGAAGAAAAGGGGGTATCTAATAATTTGGATATCAAAATGAAAATAATATATATTTTTATAAACATATACCATCATTAGGTGTTAGAAATAAAAACAGATTAAATAAATAAGGTGCATGAATTAATGCGAGAACGAGATGATCCCTTATCTTGAGAGGGTGTTCCCAAAAGCATGGGAGAAGAATCCTAATATTATGGGGGAATATTAGGAGGTATATAGAGAGATAATTTTAATTTAATTAAAATATACAAAGTTAAATTTTGAAAAGTAATTAGATATTGTATCGGGTTATATATGAAAATAGATAGGAGTTCTTTACTGATATCCAAAATTTAGTTTAGGACTCCATACAATAAATTTATCAAAACCACTAACAAAACAATGGTTTATTACTCTGGTTTCTAACAAATTAGACTATTTTTAATTATTTAATATCAAAAATAATCTATGTGATTAAAATATTATCCTTGGGGATGTGGAAGTGAGTCATTTTCTTTAAGAAATGATTATAAAACATTAAAATATAATATAGGATTTAGAGGGTTCATAAAGGATATATAAAATTAATAAAATTCCTTAAAAATGATTTATTTTAATTAAGAAACCTTATTATGTCTCGTGATACACATTATCAAATTTTTTACATAATTTTTGGTTTTTTAGGTTGTCATAATACATACTATATAATTATACAATATTTAATTTTTACCTGAAAATTTTACTATATAATAAAATTATTATAAATTAACCATTGGATAATTTATAAATGATTAATACAAAAAATATTTATTTCATATAAATATAAATTTTATGATTTATATTTTTAAATATAACACAATATTTATTAAAATATACAAGTGTTTTTTACAATAACATTTTTTCGAACCTTATAATAATTATTTTGGAGTTTTTAAAATTATATTATTCAGTATAATTAATAAATATTATTTTAAAAATTAATTTATTAGAACATAATTTATTTCGAAAATTATTACATTATCCAAAATGAATTTCTTATTTTAAATTGCATATAACCAAAAAATACAATTTGAGTTTCATTATATAAAAATATAAATTCATTCAAACACAAATTTAAATAATTTATAGAGTATAATTAATAAAGAATAAATATAACAAATATTTTTTAAAAGATATATTAAAAATATTAACAATATTAGGGTCAAAAAAATATCACTATATTACAATAGGGAAGTACCTAAGGGTAATGATTATGATAATAAGATTTTTTTGGGATGGATAGGTAAACATGGTTTTAGATGTGGTCTCAATGAGATTGAAATAATCCCTTAAATAGATTCTCTAGTGTGAAATTTATTGAATATTTTCATGGGATTTGTAAAGGGAAATGCCTAGAGATGGTTTATTCTTTATTAGATATAATTTTTGGGCTACATAGGGTATGATCCAATTAGTTGAGGCCATCACATCATTCATCTATATCAATAGACATCCTCAAAACCATATATATATACTGATCTTGTGATAAGTATGCAATATTTATATTTTCAATAAAATTGAATCTTTCTAGTAATTTAAATCATTATAGGATATAATATTCAAAAATAACTATAGCAGTTTATGTTTTTTCTATAACATTATTTTATAATAGAAATTTATTAAAAAAATAGGCTATATTTTAATTATAAAACCTCAGGTCATTACATTATTCCCCCTTTCATAAATTTCACACCAAATTTTCATTTCATTCACTAAAATAAATGATGTTACTTATTCATCAACAAATATTACGGTCCCTGAGTCACATCCTTTAACATGTGCTTCCACCACAACACTTTGACTAGGTGGTTTTTCTTGTATTATAGAAATTTTTGCTATGATCAAATATCTTCATAGGTTTCTCCTCATATGAATGAAAATTCTCTAACAGATTCACATATAGATTTAGTACATGTGTGGGGTATGGTATTTACTTAATCAATAGGGATAAATGCAGCAACCAATGTACATGATCTCGGTTAGGTCGGAGTGCTTGTCGATAGGACACCACTCTAATGTGATCAAGGATCTCAAATGGGGATATTGTATCCTAGATTATGATTTCACTTCTACCCAAACAACATTCAATTATTACAATGATATATATGAAGAAAAACATTATTAGTGAACATAAACTACATGTCTTTTTTACTATTTTATATAATTATTTTTTTGTAATTCCTATCCATATTTCTTATGACAGTAATTTTCTTTAACCCTATCTATCCTTTGAAAGATATGATAATGTCCCATAATCTTCCTCTCTTCAAATTTATCCCAGCATGTAATTTTTTGAAGCATCTTCCCATAAAGAGCCTCATTAGGCGCCATTTTAATATATTAATAGAACTATTGTAATATAAAAACTCTTCTAAAGAAATATTTTGATCCCAAAATACTTGTAAATTTATTGAAAATGATCTTATCATATCTTTTGGAGATTGAATGATCCTTTCAGAAAAACTATTCATCTATGGGAGCAATGAAATATTGATGATTATTTTTGTATTAATCTATTTTTGAAGGCTAATCCAAATACATCGAGGTAAACCATAGATATCACTTAGATAAAATATATAGTGAAACTTTCTGAAGTCATTCTAAATTTATTATATATATATCATTGTTAGTTGGTCAAGAGATAAATATTCCATGATTTCAAAAAAATTGATGATTTGGTAAGGTGATGCACTACCACATAGATGTTAGTATTGCATTTTGTTGTACATGGGAGTCCTGTGATGAAATCTCTAGAAATGTTTTACCACATCCATATTAGAATGGTTAAGGGTTTCATTATTCTTGTAAAATTTTTTCATTCTACCTTGACTTGATATAATACCATGCATAGGGATACAATCTTTGTAATATTTATCTTCATGTTATCCCTCTAGAAATTTTGTTTGAACGATCTATACATCTTAGTTATCTAGGTATGATTTAGTGACTCATGTTTTTACCTATAAGACATTGGAATACTCGTATGAATATTTCTAAATCCATGTGCATATTTGGCATGAGAATTTGCGTCCTGGAGAGCCTATGTTCTGTGATTTTTAAAATATTAAATTTTTTTTAATGTGCGTGAAATTTCTATTGAGATTTGAATAATTCATAAGATATGTATAAGATCAGATTATTGAGACTACATTTGAGATTAAAAATTCGTGTTTACACAGGGCATGACATAAAGTTGTCCAGAGTTGGAGTTTTTGTTGGAGGACAATTGGTCTGGTATTATGAGGTGGAATTATTATGTAAATTAAAATATAATTAATTATCTAACTTAATCCCTCCCATCCCCCTCATGTTGAGAACACAACACATATAGTAGAAACCAATCATATCCCATTGGTCTATGGATGGAAACGATCCAAAATAAAAGTAACGAAGCACTAACATTTTCCTTTCATGGAACTGATTGTCACCAGATCAAGGAGAAACATAATCTGGGCATCGTTTTACACCTGATAATTAAGCGTTTCTCCCTCAATGTAGATAGTTACAATTCCTGGTCCAAATCCCGATAAATATTTTAATATTTTATTTTATATATCCATATATATTTACTATATATCCCTCCTAGGTTGATCAACTTGTTTTGGGGTAAACTGGGGTGAACTTGGTGTTTTAGAAGGTATATCATGAATATAATTACCATATATATGGTTGTAGTCTAGTGAGACACATTGTGTGGCTATTTATGTTTGGGAAGAAGTGTGTTTTGGGATACATGTTTGGTACTGGAGTTATATTCTATTTATTACCCCAAACCATGTGACCAGGGGACAAATCTTGGTATAGTCATGTAATAGTAATTTTAAATGTAAAATTATGTGACCAATGTATATATAAATGGGGTCCAGTATATAGAAATAGGTTGTTGGTCTTTTATCCTAAACATGTCGTGTAATATGGGATTCATGATTATTAAGAGACACAGTTGGTTTGTTCAATGAGAGGAAGTACGTGGCCAGGGATTGTGTGAATCAGAACAAGATTTGTTAGGGATGTACACTCCATGTACTCCAACATGGGCTGAAAAGTCATGTAGACCAGATACATGACCATTTTCTCTGGCATGTTCACAACTATGTAGACACCAGTTCACAACATGTAGTCCTTTGAGATCTTTTTGAGATCTTTCTCGTTAAATTTCTCCTACATTGGAACACAGATTCAGTATTGTGAGTATCCTATCCATATCAATTTTCCATGTATAATGTGATGGTGTCCACTATTTCAACCCATTAGATATATCATGGTCTGATTGGATCATGATAATTGTGTAGTGGTGGTTATCCTTAGTTAGTGATTGGGGTGTGTCACCAGGTTGACATCAGGGTCAATACCCTTCCCATTCAAATTAAGTTGTGGGTCCCCTAGACCCTTGGGCTGGTAGATCCATGTAAATTTTTAAAAGAAATGATAAGAATGGTACTCCACTATGACATCAGGTCATGAGATTCTATTACCTCGCTTCGTGTGTAGAGACGTGACTCCCACATCATGGGAAGGTGTTATTTTGCTTTAGGGTAGTTATTCTAGGCTTGGTACTCCACTGATGGATTAGGATGTGTGTTCCCCATATCATTTGAGTAGTTAGATATATCACTACCTTATCAAGCAAGGGTGAGGTTCTTCCATTCTAGGTGGAATTATAGAGAAGGAACTCCCCTGTTGTACTAGGGTGTGGTTCCACTATATATGGATTTTGTACTCCCCTACCGTAAATTGTCTTAGGTTCTCCTAATGTGTGGTATTGATTTAGTGGATACTCCCAAATAATGTTAGGGTGTAGGTCCACTATCCATGGATTTGGAACTCACTTGACGTTCTATGGTGTGTTTCCTCTATAAGTGTTTTCGAAAAAAATTGGTGCTTCCTTTTTATACATGGGATCAGGTCCACTAGTCTGGGGCTGGTACTCCATTTTTGTGTTTCGGTTTGGTTCCCCCATAGTAATTTCTCTCAGAGAGTGGTACACCCCCATTTATATCTTGGTGCATGTCCTATATATTATGAGAAGATGTAACAAACCATGTATTTAAAGAATAATACGTTCAGTTTTCTATTAAAAATTAAGAATAATATATTTAATTTACATGAAAGGGGATTCTTCTTTTGATATAATACTAGACACGCAACAATGGGTTTCTCCAAATTCACACGTTGCACACAACTTTGAGTAATAACAAAAAAATAATATAACAACATTATTATTTTAAATGGTAGTTAAAGAATTGTGGTAGTATTTCAGGAAATTAAAAAAACTAAATAAATTATGATTAAAAATATCTTTTAAATGTTTTTAAATTTATCCAATAAATTTTAGAGTCATGAATTGGGAATGAATCCAATTTTACCCAAGAAATACTCTAATAATTTTAAAAGGTTTGTTTAACACCTTTTGATGGATATCCTTTTTTAAATATATTTTTTGTCACTTTTATATGATACATTTGAAAAAATAAACTTATTTTTTAGATTTGGTACTTCGAAATTTACATAGGTTAAATTTATGTAATTTTTCAGATACAGGTCAATTTTTAATGAATAGTAAAAAATACTACATTTTAAGTCAAAAATGTCATTTCATCTGATTTTTTATATGGTTAAAATTTCATTTTAATATGTTTTAAAGTATAATAATTTTATTTTTTATCATTTAATCCAATTTTTTTCATTTTAATTAATTTCACATTGAAATTAGTCATAATCCAATTTTAGTTTTTGATAGTTATTACTTCTTAAAAACCTGCTTTTTGGTTTTTACAACGGGAATAAATTTTAAATTAATTTCTGTAAAATTTGTGTTTTGAATTTGGATAAATGTATTACATATTATGAATCAAGAGTTCCAAATTGTGGAAATATGTACCTTTTATTTTTAGACATTAAGAATAGTGTCTTCAATAATTATTTTCTTTACCTTGGTTAAAGCATAAATCTCGTAAATAAGGGTAAACAATAATATTATAATAATATTAAATTTTCATAAAACATGTCTTAACCCTATTAGATAAGATGTTTTTGATCATGGTATTCAAAGGGTGTATTTAAGGACACCATGCAGCCAATTGTGTGTGAAAATGACAAGTAATTACATTTTATTTAATGTCAAGAAAACTATAACATAAACATGTATCTTATAGTAAAACAATTTTTGTATGGGGTTTTATAAGATAACTTTTTGACTATAAAAAGGAATTATAAATATAATAAAATTTCTTACATCATGGTTTTTTATTTATAAATTTTAGAGATTATATGAATTAATTTTTTATGACACAATGGTGATGTAGTGATTAACTATTTAATGAATTATTTAAATACATTAGGTTATAAATATAAAATTAAATTTATTTTGAATCTTTTTAGGTCATCTATGAATTTGATTGATTATTATTACTTGTTTTATTTTAATTAATGATGTTTTTTAATAATAATCATGTTTTTATTGATTTTTAAAAAGCCTGGATATAAATAGTATAAAAATTGACATAAATGAGTTTAAAAAAAGTATTTTATTAAAATTTATAATTTTATAAAAAATATAATATTCATAAAAATTACACATATAATGTTTTAAATTTCTTTAATTAACCACCTATGTCTCTATTTGAATTTTATGGTATCTATATTGACAATATAGTATAAATATAAAAGGAGACATGGTAAAAGTAAAATTCGTTAACTAAGGGATAATACAAAAAGATGAGTTTAATTTTATGACCTAAACTTGCCTAAAACACATTGTAAGAGAGGATTTATACCCAGACTCATATTATATTTTAAATATATTATATTATTTTTAATATATTTCTAAAATAAATTAATAATAATATAATATTTCAAAACATTCGTAAAGTGCCCCACCTCCCACTTATTATAGGTCACCACGTCTTCCCATTTAATTCCTCCTCTAAAGGCCTTGAGCTCATCAAAACTCCTCCCAGATTATCTTACAATAGTCCTTTATTCCTCCTAGATTCCATACCACTGGAAGAATGAAATTCAAGAAGTCCTTTTACCTTAAATAGAAAAGAGTTACCCAAATTGAGGTAATGTCTTCTCTCAATCTTCTGTCATTTAATTTTCCTTATAAAACCCCCAAAACTCTCCTTATTCCACTATTTTATAAACACAATAGCATCATAAATATAATAGGATATTGTTATGATGATGATTCGAACTAGAACTACACACACCTTCATCTAATTGATACGATCATAATGTTTTAATGTACGATGAACTACTACACCACGAAATGATTATCGTTCAATTTTCCCCTACCACCTCACATTATGGCCATCATGATGGAACTAAAAAAATATATGATATATATGATAATTATTTTGTATCTATGTTTCTATAATTATAATTTATAACATTCCTTTATTCATTTCATGCTGTATAAATATGATAATTTCATTTGAGGATGTGCGGACTACCACCCCGCAGAGTGATATGACTCGTTCATAATGATTAATGTTTTGGTTCAAAATATGATTGTGTTGAGAATGTATAGTCACAATGTTTGTGATTCCAGCACCAATCGAGATATGCATCTCATTTGGGTAGTCATCACATTGCCCCACACATTGGTTATTAACTATATTCCCCATATTTCTGACCATTGTCATAATGGAAAAATGAGGGATACTAATTTTTAAATTATTAAACACATAAATAATAAAATATGAATATTAAAGGGATAAATAATAAATAAAATATCTTCCATAAAATCTAAATTTCATGTCATAAATATATTTTAACCATGATCAATTTCCCAACATAAAATAACATAGGATTTTTTTATTTCATTGTTAATGGTTCATAATGAGATTTTGAATTTACCAAATAATATTCTCCATGAGTGTAAACCCAGGTTTTCATCAAGGCCCATTGTCAATAACCAATTCAAAATAGAGTCTATATCAATATGGTGTTCTCATTATTTTAACTCTTAAGAACATCTGTGCCAGTTCTAATTATACTTGATGTACGCGAGATATTGATGTATTATACTAGAAACCTCTTGTGAGATAATTTATTCATATTTATTATTGTTTTTATACATTTAGTCTAATCTGGAAGACATTTAATAAGGTTTTCGAATCATAATCCTAATAATAACTAGACATTTATTTGATTCCAACTATGACAAGACATATTTTAAATACACTTTATTTAATGATTATTTACAAAATGATACAAAAATTAAAATCCAAAATGATCATGATCTCTAGTGACTTTTGGAATTAATTATATAACATAACAACTTGATAAATGGATATAAAAATATTATTGAAAACACCCTTGGCATTCTATAACATTCCATTGCTCTTTTAAAACATTTGGTAATAACCATTGGATATAAATAATAAAGGGGTGAGGTATAAATACTAACAAGAGAATAAAAAAATAAAATTGGTTGAAGAAATAAATGTGATTCTAGAGGAATAAAAGAGTAAAATAAATGGTGAAAATTAAAATAATGAACAAAACTCATGGTATAACTTGTTACCATAAAGGCAATAATGGAATTGGGAAACAACCTAAAACATGGAATCATAATCATGAGTTAAGGTTAAAAACTAATAAATTATAACGTATTGTTCTTCAGATAACCACCCACGCATAGTTCATTTAATCTCATAATATTAAAACATTACCCAAAGTATTGGTTTTCTATTTGGGCGCACCCATCATATTCATATCATGTACTTGTATAATTATTCAATATAGATAAATTAATATAAGAATGTATATCATATCTATTAAACTTATAATTATGGAGTATAGGATAAATAAATGTAATTACCTAGTAAAATAACTATAATTAAATATTGGTGAATACCATTTAGTGAAAATGGGTATGATAATTCACTTCATAATCGTTTGGCTTGATTAATTGCAATAAAATTTCAGCTGCATTATAACAATACATAAAGATTCAAAAATTTGTGTAATAATAGTGAATGGGTTCTATAGTCATTCGAAAATTAAAATTAAAGTACGATTGATTTGGAAAAACATATCCCAACATTATGTGTTGGAAATTAGAAAGGCATAAAATGAAGACAGTGCTTGAATAAAGTGGAGGAGGGGATCCCGTACCTTGAGAGGGTGTTTCCAAAAGCTTGGTCGAAGCTTCATGACATCTTGGGGAAGCTTGTAAGAAACATAAATATGTAAGGTGAGAGTAAGGTCATGTAAAAAAGGGGTTTTACTGAATATTAATGGGATATTGGTAGGGTTTATATAGAAAAAGAGAGGGCGGTTATTTATTAATTTCCAAACATCGGTTTTGGACTCTATACCATAACACAGTAAAGAATACTAAACATACCAAGGGTTATACCAAAGAGGAGATTTTATAATTATTTTATTAGACCGTGAACCAAAATCACTAAAATAGTACCATTGGTGATGTTGAAGTGAGTCATACTATTAATGAAATCATTTTACAATCATAAAAAATAATATAGATTTTGGAGAATTCATTACAAAATTATAAAATTAATGGAATAACATACAAAATAAATTATTTGAATAGGGAAAAAATATTTTTTTTGTATATAATTCTATTTATTGTGTTAATTACATCATGTTTGGGCTTTTTTGATGTCTTAATACATTCCATAAAATTATACTATATTTAACTTTTATCAAAAAATTCGATTATCATAGAAAATTATAATAATGTAACCATTAGAAAATTTTGAAACATAAAATAAAAAATATATATATTTATTTTTTCCTTGAAAATATATAAATATTATAAATAATATTTATAAATAAAAAACAAAATTAAATAATAAATTTCTTTTTATGAATATAATTAATTTATGACATTAATAAAAATTATTTTTGACTTTGTAAAACTATTTTTATAAATATAATTATTATGTTTTATTTAAAAATAATATTTTATTAAAATATCATTTAGATTTAATAATTATTATTTCTTCAGAAGAAATGTTTAAATTAAAATATATTTTTTCCCAAAAATAAAATTTTAGTTTTTTCATATTGAAATATAATTTGTATAAATAATGTTATTTAATCATATATAAAGTAAAATAAATTAGGAATAACTATTATTATTATTTCATAGTTATTAAAACATAATATTTTCATGCTATTATGGTCAAGATACCTATCCCTTTATTACACTACTAAACAACCAAAGGAAAAGGTTTTTGACTATGATATTTTCGTAGGGTGGTTAGACAAACATGGTTTCAGCTATTATAACAATGATCATGAACATTCATATTAATGGGTTTTATCATGCTTTATTTTTTGAATATCAACGTGGGATTGGTCAATGGTAAATTTAAGAATTCTATCTCCCTCATATTCTATGATAAATGGGACTCATAGGGAACAATTCAACATGTAGTGTACAATGATTACTTCATTTATATCAATATACATTATCACAAAATGATATATATTCAATTCATTATATCACTATACAACAATTGTGTTATTAATGATTTTGATTCTTAATGGTATTTTACATCTGATGGGATATAATATTTCAAAATAATGAAATAAGTGCATGTGTTTTCTATAACTTCATCACATAATGTGACATTTATTCAATCAATGAGAATAAATTTTATTTACACAAGATTTGTTTATTATAGTGACATTTCTGAATCAAAAAGGTACATTTAATAGGCCATATAATCTTAGAGGGAGGTGTTTTAGTGGACCCAGATAAGTTTCATTGAATGGTTTATTGGGATCATCCCATGAATTTTCTTGATATTAAAATATTTTGGTGTTTACCAGGTTATTACTAAAGATTCACAAATGAATATTCCCACTAGGTTGGGCCACATTTTATCCAAACCCAGAAGATTGGCATGTTATAATTATCTGAATAATGTGAGAATAATTTCAATAATCTGAAGGGAATTTCATCCACAACATTGATTCTAATCATGCTAAATAGGGTATGGGTTATACATTATTTTGCAAATCATCTGTCACAGAATATGGGGAAATGTAGATGAATGGATATCGATTCATGGCATACAGATCTCCGTAATTTTTTCCACAAGAATGTAACTATCTTTTATAAGATCAATAGTTGGACATGATGGTTTATGTTTTGAATTTTTTTAAAATTTATCTTTTTGGGGATAATTTTGTCGTCTATATTGATCACAAGAGCCTCAAATATATCTTTTCCAACAATGATTACAATATATAGCTAAAGATATTTGTTTAGTAATTATATATTTTTAATTTAAGCTAACATATATGTTAGGTTTGTAAATTAGTGTTACAGATGTGTTGAGTTAGAACATTTTGACTAAATCAATTTAGGATTCTAGATCTGAGTGGTATTTTATTTTTTTAACACTCTAATATTTTTTGAAATATTTATTTTAAATTAATTTAATCTTTTCTATATTTTCCATTTCACAAAACATTAAATATTGATTTATTATACAAAATAACAATGTTTAGATTGTGTAATAAAAAAATGCATGTTACTATTGTGATATAATAAATAGTAATATTTTGTAAGGATAAACAAGACATAGTGCTTGGATTGTGTTACAAACAATACTGAGTTCCTTTGATATATTTCATTATATGCATGGCTGAGTTTTCTAAACTAAAAAAACTATTTATATTTTTATTAAATTATTATTATAGTTACCTCCTAAACAATGGATTAAAAGTTATGATTATAATTAAAAAATTTGTTTAAAATTTAGTTACAGTTCTATATAAAATTAATCCTTTGGTTATCAATTAGTTACAAATGAACAGAAGAACTTTCTAAAAATAAAGAGTTTCCTCTTCAAAGAAAACTAATTTTCAATGTAAAATTTGTTTTATCTCAATTAGTTAAACAAAACCACAATTTTTGAATTTTTTAAATAAATGTTTATCTTATATATCCAATAATTTTATTATATTCTTCCAATTGATTTTATATTCACAATATTAGAATAAACCTAATTATATCAATAAAAAGAGGTGGTTTTAGAAATATGTAATTTTATTTCTTTTTAATGGAGAACCATTTAAAATATGTTATTTTGGAACATTAATAAAAATTAATTTATAAAATTAACAAGAATTTTGAATTAATAATGTCAAAAGAAATTAGGCATACTTTTTTGGATTATTCTATGTAACTTAATTTTTAGATGAATAGTTAAAAATAATAAATATTAATTCAAAACATCCTTTTCATCTAAGTTATTTACATAGCTAAATTAGATTTTTATTTCGTTTTAAAGTCACTAAATATCAATTATATATCAAAAAATCCAATATAGTTCTGTGGAATTTTTGTTATATTGAATTTATATTTAAAATATTAATGAACCATTGAACATTCTCACTTTTAATACCCACTTTTCACCACATTTAAGGATTTAGAAGTGAAGATAATTTCCTTATATATGTGAATTGAATTTTAAAATATATAGCTTAATGTTTTTAATTAGTATAATATTTAAATTATAATAATATCATCGTGTATTTTGACAAAATATATTAGTAAATTTGACTAAAATTAATTATTTTGATTAATGTGAAATTAAGAATAGAAAGGGAATAAACAAAAATCTGAAGGCAAAAAATTACTGATAAAATTCTCCAAACCCCATTGGATGTCCATATTTCATCCATAAACCTTCTATTTTTGGGGTTTGTTTTGTTTTTTATGACTTTTGTTAGGTAAAAACAACGGTATACCTAACATGTTTTCATAAATTCCAAATGTTTCCCCTACCTCCCTTATAAATTAACACCACCTCTCCCTATTCTACACACCTCTAAAAACACATAGGTTTTTATTATTTATGACTAATTCACTTCTCCAAATACCCCCATTCATCCTTTAATCCTACCTTTTGGCCAAAATCTATCCATCTAAGCCCTTTGGTTAAAAAGAAAAGGATTTACCCAAAGAAGAGGTAACATCCTTACAAAAAATCCATTTCTTTTTTTTATCCTCCACCCTAATTAATATTTATATATGATTATTTAATAACCTCAGTATCATTTATATGATTATATTTTTGATTATATTATTTTTACTTACACTTACACACACTTCTATCTAATGAGTAACAAACCTACCCTTCTTGTGTACAACAAACTACTGCATTGCAAAATGATATTGTTAGTTATTACATTACCACCTCTCATGGATTTGAATTTTGATGGAAACTATATTTTTATATTATATATTTTATATTTTATACATATTTACAATAATTTATTTATTATATAGAAAATAAATTCATTCTTACCATTTGATGTAAATATGATAACTTAGTTTGTGGAAGTGTGAACTACTGCCTCCTCAAAGAGATGTGGTTTGTCAACAATATTCATGGAATATATTAATGATGGGATTAGTGAAATTATAATATATATAAGAAATAATAATTTTACTATAATTACTATATATTTATATATACATTTATTTCAATAATTTTTTTCTTTCAATATGATAATAAAATTAAAATATCATTCATGTGTACATAAGACCTACCATCTCCATGAATGGTGTATTCGATTAAATATTTCTATATATTTTTTGATACATATAAAATTATATATATGGAATTTTTATCTTGTATTACTTAATGTATAAATACAAATAATAATAAATGTAATAAGACTAAGAATAACAAACCAAAACATGTATGAAAAATAGTGCAGATATTACCCAAAATGTGACAATAACAACAAGTTGTTACTAAACACTTATTTTCAATCCATAAATATCATATATTTTATTATAAATAAATATTTTTTTCTATGGTATATGTATAATAAACATATTATACATGAGGTTTGAATGTGTACGAAGAAACACAAGACTTATGGTAACTGAATTCTATCTCCTTTTTTATTTCAATGAGATACATTCGATATTAAACACTGTTTTATTTATTTGGTATATATAATAACAAATAATTTATAATATTATTATTATAAATAAATTTGTGTGTATTTAAATATTAATTTTTTGATAATTATTTCATTGGCTTTATGGTTCAAAAGTTACCAAATAGGTAATTCAGTTTTGAAACAATTTGGTTTCATTAAGACACATGTTATTTTTATGCACCTATGTTCATTTATTAGTTGTTCATGCTTCCATTTGACATGTTATATCATGAAACACCTTATTTTCATGATAAATTGATCTTCATTTAATTGAATTTTCAAGCATTTGGAGTATAATTCAATGTTACTAAGTGGTAAGAGTTTAGTGAAACAATAACATTGTTTATCATTTGTATATATGATAATTCATCCATTGATGAAATATTATGATACATATATCTATAAATATCAGGAATTTTTCCCTACTATTTTTATTCATGAAATATACATGTTTTGGAGCCATTTCACAATCTTTAGGGCATAAGATGATTAATAATGTGTTTTTACGAAATTATGACTTTACAATACTCTTTGGTCTGAAATTTGTTCTCATTAAAAGACATGTTTTGTAATCAAAATCATTTATTAATTATAATTTTTAAAAAAATTTACAATTAAATTATTTTAAAAATTATTTCATTTTTCTTTTATAATTTTTCATGTAAAGATGTTTTCAAAATGTTATCTATAATTATTTATATGTTTTCAATTTATTTTGAATGAAATGTTTTTCAAAATGTTTTTAAGATTAATTTATATGTTTTCATTAAAAATGGTTTTCAAAATGATTTAATTAATTATTTATAGGTCATTAATTTATTTTCAAGGAGAAGGTTTTTCAAAAATGTTTTCATTATTTCTTTTTATGTTTTCAATGTTTTTTAAAGAAATGGTTTCCAATTAATTTTCATTATTATTTTAGAATTTTTCAAGAAAAATTGTTTTCAAAAAAATATTAATATTTATTTATAGGTTTTAAAATAATTTTTTTTTCAAAATGATTTTAAATATTACTTTATATTTTTTCATGTTTATATTCAGGAAAATGGTTTTAAAAATTTTATATGGTTTAAAATCCATTTTTCAATGAATAAATGATAATTTTATTGTAAAATGTTTTTATAATATCTTTCAAAATCATTTCCCATCTAAGATGAAATTTGTTGGTGCTACTCATGCCCTTATAGGAAAATTATACAATGATTCCATTAATTTTAATTCTCTTAATGGTTTATTTTTTTTATTGAATTATGTGTAAGAAACCTATTTCTCATTCATGGTTTATCTTTCAATGAATCATGTTTCAAATTCCATGATAATATTATTATTAAAACCAATTACTTTCATGGGTTTTTCATTAATGAAATGATTATAAAACCAATCTCTTTTCCATTTGTTATTATATGATTACATGTTTATGATTCCCATTTCATTTCATGGGCTATGATATAACGAATGTTAATGATCTTGTGTCACAAGTATGTATGATTTCATTATAAGATTATTGGGACCCATATCTAACTCCAATGTATTGTATTCATATTAATATCCCTTGAGATAGACATGGATGGATAGGGGAGGTAATTTGGTTTAGTAAATGAATTTATCCACTAAATTGGTCTTGATACTCAACCGTGACTATTATGATGGCAATGTGAGTGACCCATGAATTCTAAGATTGTATGGTGAGTGGACTCATACAACTAATATGGAATTTAAAATGATTTTATACCTCTATGGATATTATTTTATCTTTTAATGTTTCTTCCAAAAATTATGTCTTATTCTTATGTTATGCATTCAAGGATTATTCTCTTGATTCCCTAATGATTCATTTTTTACGAATTGCCAAAATTTACAACTTGAATCATGTATATTATAATTGATATGGATGGTGTGATCTTAAAATGATATTATCATGTTCTCATACCCTTATGTTAATGTTATTATTATGTATCTCTTTTTTTACCATTATTGAGCATTAGAGGACACCCCATTCTAATGTTTCCTTAACCAGGTTATGAATAATGGTATTTAATAGATGTACAAATGGGGAAGATAATTTTCGGAATCATTTATGATCTTTCACCATGTTAGAGGATATTTTTCCCAAGATTATAATGAAACCAATCAATTATATTCCTCAGGAATGTAATTTTAGTAATGTGATTAATATTTATCTTAAATGATATAATGTCTATTAATGTTATTCCTCAGTTTCTACTGTTGGTATCTAATGTATGTCTTAGTAAATCATTAAAAACTAGGATGAGAAAATTTTATTAAGATCCCCTAGGATACTTCTAAGGTTATGTCTAGGGATGTATCTAAGGATAATCATATGGTGTCATAGGAAGGAATCATTCAAATCCTAGAAGATATTCATAGTGATTATTTATTTTTCATCGACAATAAGTTTTTCTCACACTGTGATATCTTTTTTTAGTCATGGTGGAAACCAGAATGAATTGGGTTATAGCGGAATATTATGGAAAATATTGTAACGAGACATCAAATGGGATGATCACTGTTTTGAATGATGTTTTGATCATGCCTAATCAATTTTCATGAAACTTGATTACCAACATGTACGTTAACCCACTCCTAGACTCACATAATAAGAGTGTAATAGATTTCATTGAACGTTTAGGAAATATAGACCATGAATGAAAGAATATTCAGTTTCCTATAGGTCAAGAATGTGGAATGAATCACCTATGTGAATTTCATTAGGGAAGAAGAATATCTTTTGATAGTGGAAAAAAGAGACATGACGAAAGTAACTGTAATGGAAAAAATTAAGGGTCTGATTAAAGCATTGGATAAGAATATTGTCCTCCCATAGATTTCATTGATGGTAAAATGATTTATGTGTGGATTGAATGAGTATTATGAAAAACTATGTCCTAAGAGGAAGGATCTTTAAGGGAATACACAAGGAGGTATGAGTACTAGTAATATTGCTTATGATTATTCAACTATAGTAGAAATGTGAAAATAAAGAGGTATTAATTAATGGGATGAGGTAGCCCGGTTAATTACTTAAGGATGAAGTGGAATAATAAATGTGATTATGTATTTGGATTCATGAAAAATGAATTTTGAAATATAAAGATTCTTCAGTTTATTTTTCTCAAAGGATTTACATGAATATATTGAATGATTCCAATGTACAATAAAAGTGATTTAATGGAAAAGTGATGTTCGTTGGAAACAAATCATTAATGGAAATAGAACCCATGATAAGTTCATTATGTTATGATAATGATATTTGTATAAAGATAAGCTGGATATGAATAATTAAATTAAATAGTAAAGATTACCATTAAACTAATAAATTATTGGTTGAGAAAGTGGTCTATCTTATCATGGATGATTTGTAACGATGCATATTTTGAATTGAATGTGAATTCAAAGGTAATTTTAACATAGTCAATTTCTTGAAAGTCTAAATTTATTCCATGGATTTTGAATGATATATCAAGGGTTGGAACCTATGAATTTAATTTTTTTGGAATTTTGTGAAGGCCCATGGAGTTTCTTGTGTGGATTGAGGAGTTTTCAATGCATAAAATTTGGAAAAGAACGTTTTAATGTACCTATATAGTGAATAAGGTTTGTCTAATACCGTGTGACCCATAGCAGCTAACCATGATGCTAATTTCAGGTGGGATGAGTTTTTTTCATTGGCAACACATCATTTTACAAACATTTATCCCATCTAGTATGGTTAATAGAATAGTTAGTACATTAAAAATGTTCACATCACAATTGGTGGGTGGTTTTTGAATAGTGGGGGGAAATATGTGTGGGGGCGCTTCATGTGTCTAGGGGAGGGTAAAATGTTTTTGAAATGCATTCTAATCCTTGAATCCGAAGCAAAGCATGAATCCCAGTTTTAAAAATTTTAGTTATTTTAATTTAATAAAATTTTAAAGATAACCCTACATACCTTCTTCTCAAATCCAAATGCATACCCCTTAGTCTCTCCCCTATCCACGCATTAGACCCAATTCCAGTCTCCTCTAATATTGAGTTTTTTCCACCAATTTCACATGTTTTGTTCATTAAATATCAATGGTATGCTCCACCTTCTTTCACCTCTCTATTCTCCATCAATTTTAGGTCTCCCATTCACCCTACATGATTCGTCCGAACACCCTAGGTTAGAGTTTGATATGTTTTTTTGTTTCATTGGTTAATTGGGTATGAAATGAGCATTATGAGACATGTTTGTGTGATTTATAGAAACAATTTTCAATGTCTAGGTTGGTTTAGTTGATTTGGTTCATAGCCTACATCTGAGGTATAGTTTTATGCATGATTTTTGGTTTCAAACTTTTTTTATGGTGTCTTTTGGGTGTTTTAAGGGTCCTATTAAGTGTTTTACTTTCGATGAGATTTAGAGTTACCATTTCCAAGGTTACTCACCTATTTATACATAGGTTGGTAGATATATATGTATGTGTGTGTGTGTTGTTTCCCTCGTTATATGCTTATTCATTAGTGGTAGTGAATATACATGTATGGGGAAAGGTGTGCCTTTGTTTATATATGAAAAGGCATAAATATGTGAGTAGTGACTGTTATAGCATATAATTATATATGTATGGATTCTTGTACATATGTTAGAGTCCAATAATATGGGTACATAAGGTCTAGGTATCACTATATATATTAAGAAGTTCATATGATTAGTTGGAGAGAAACAAATTCTAGTTATAATGAATAAAGAGACGAAATGTTCGACTAGGATCCACCTTCCGGTAAGACCCCATTTCTGGTCCTTTTAATTTATAAATTAATGAATTAATTAGTTATTAATTCATTCACTCTTAATAATTATTAGTTATTTATTATAGGTTTTCTCGAATGATTTTCATTGGTGAAATGTAAGAAAATCATAAAGGAGATAAATTTTGGTTAAAAAAATACATTATTTTATAATAAATCCCCTCCAAAGAAGGTGTGAACCTTCATAATAAAAATTTAGAAAGTAGAATTTAGTGTTCTATTTTTATGGAGCATTTTTGATACTTATGCATGAAGATATAGAGGATAAATAACATTTTTAGGACCTCTTCTTATTTTTTTTAAATAAATTAACCTCTTTTGTAAATGGATTTTCCCTTCCCCCTAGATTAATGGTTTTAACCAAATACTCCCCAAGGGTGTTTCCTCTTTTTAGTATTTGATTTTTTAAATTAGGAATTTGTGGAGGCACTCTGACTTAATGAAAAAAATAATTTTCTTACTAAAAATGGAATTGAATGAGATGAATTAAATGAGATGGTGTTATCCATTGGATGTAGTGACCTTGATAGATGATCCCTTAAACCCATTTTCATTGTATATGGAAAATATGGGAAATGAATATGATTGTAATGAATCATACAAAATGGAATGTCTGGAATGAATGAAATAGTAATGATGTATTGTTTGTTTTGTGTTAAATGGTTTAAATGTAATGACTTATATGAAATGGAATTGAATATGGCCAGTGACATACATGAGATGTCACTGCCTCAAGGTATGATTTGAATGATACCAATCCCATGTAGATGTTTTAATTGAAATTTATATTATGTTTATCCATATGTATAATTATGAGTAATTTTATTAGGTTACTTATATAGATATTGGAAATATATTAATGATTATTGATGAGAGGTATACATACCCCATTCCATCTATGTAAATGATCATGGATGGGAGGAATTCTTACCCCATGCTAGTATTATAAGTGATCAGGTATGGGATGTATTATTACCCCATGATAGCTTATTATATATGAATGGGTTGTACACATGCTTACCTTATGATAGTTACAATTTCTATATGTATATTAGGGGAAGTCGTACTAAATTAAGGTATTATAATCGTTATGCATGGGAGGCATTCTTACCACATTCCAGTTATCTTCTATTTATGGATTGGAGGCATGCTTACCCCATGATGGTTATATATATATATATATATATGTGTGTGTGTGTGTGTGTGTGTGTGTGTATGGATGGATGGCATTGTCACCCTATTATAGTTAAAAATATATAAATTAATGGATGGGAGGAATGCTTACCCCATTTTAGTATCTTCTATTTATGGATGGGAGGCATTTTTAACACATTCCAGTTATCTTCTATTTAAATGTGGGAGGCATAATTACCCCAAGAAATTTATGATATATATATATATATACATTTTTATATAAATATTTATTTTTACTTGATCATACTTTTATCATGGTAATGAGCCGAAGATTATATAGCCATCAAGTGTCTCTTAGAATCCATGACGAGTGTTGTTTGTTTTTTGTAGTAATGTTTCTTAAATTATCCATACTTACACACTATCAAAATTATATTCCACTAGATTGGGATTGACAATATAGGCGTTGGCCTATAGAGATCTCATCTCATACCCTACTCAGGTACCATTGGTACCCAAGTCGACGTTTCATTTGTAGGACCTAGGTTGATTACTATATTCTTGTACATAGAGAATAAGGTGAAGAGGACTGAGCTAGAGTTTAGGATCCTAATGTAAATTACCTATGGGGATTTTTTGTATATTCATTATTATTTTTTATAATGTAAATAATGTTAGAACATTTATTTCTTTCATATATTTATTATTACCATTGAATTCATTCATATATTGTATTACTAACAATAGTCACTATTATTAAATTGAATATATAATTCATCCACTACTAGGTTTTATCATTATTCATTTCTTCTATTGTTTTCATCTATTTATATATTGTTATACCACTATAAAAACTCTAATAAGTGTGCATAGTCTCTCCATGAGGACCTCATGATACCCTCACATCTAGTCTGTAGCCTTTAGAATACATAGAGATGCACTTCATGACATGTGACCCACCTGTTCGATGGTAATCTAGGTTGGGACATGAAAATGTTTTTTGGGAGAATAAAATTAACATTTTTCTTAGAATTTTGGATCGGTATAAATTGGTATTAGACTGTGTCCGCTCTTGGTTAATATTCATGCTTGGAACTGACCACACCACCAATGGGAAATGACCAACTGTCCTGGGCTGGGATTCTTTCTCATGATGTTTGCTGGTACATTTGATTAGATTTTACCTAGAGATATTGAAGTACATTGTGACTCTTTTGATTTATTGATTATATGGTATACTACCATGTTCTGAAATGGAAAGTAAGAATCAATGCATGCGTCATATAGGTACATAGGAATTTCAAATGTCACACACATTTCCATGACATGTAGTTACATTGTTGTTTATTGGATGACTTTATTTCATTCCTTGAATGAAATTCCCTTATATTGTTTTACTACATTCGATGAAAATATATTATTGGTTAATATGTAATCATTTCAAGGGAAGATAAAATATATATCTGTTTTCAATGAACAAGAACCTATTTTCACTTTCAAGGTGAATGGGAATAATGTAATTAAAAAATAGTAATCCTTATATTCAAATCATCTTGAGTACATATTTATATATATATATACAATTTAGGTAATACTTTTATAATGTGAAGGATACTGAATTAACATACTAAATTGGCGTTTTTTTTGAGTAATGGTTTCCAAATTTAAAACTGTATTGTGAATGGTAAATTTATAGGTTGGTAGGTGGCAACCTATATCACTGGTCCATCCTATGTGATCATGTTAATTTATGAATTGAGTTTGGTTTCAATAGAAGGGTTCTTATTATAAATCCATGAATTATATGGGTGCTTCATGAATTGGAAAATTAAATCCTATATTAAATTTCATGCAATGATTCTTTATGAAATACATATAAATTTACAAGTTTTTTTGTTTTGATTTGAAGTGAATTGGATCAACGAGATCCTTGTAGGTCACTTACACTTTTACCTTGAATTTATTATAATATATTTCCTAGATATTATGGGATGTAAAAAAGTTGTTACATGCTACAAAGAGGATGTTTGATATAACATTAAATTTTTGTATTAAAATATTTACTTGATGTTGGTTTAAAACCTTGTAAATGATTAAAAGGTAAAATATGAATAAACATAAAAAAGGACATGTGAATGGAAACATAGGGGTGCCCTATGTTTAAAACCATCATGTTAAGGGTAGTTTGTGTTCTAATTAGAAATTTTTAGAATAAATCCATTATCAATGGCTTGATGATCAGATTTTGAGCCTAGTGACTTTTGATGGTATTGAACAAATGCTTGGGTCACCACCTGTTCATTATATGGGGATATCCCATCTTTGGTAGAACTCTTATAATTTTAATTCCCTGCTCAATAAAGTGAGTTATCTTATGTTGAGTGTCATTCGGGGGTCGCTCTCCCTAGTAGGACTTTTAGATTCAAATGATGCTCTTGTTAATATGGGTGTTCTTTGTGTTTTCAGACCTTATTATGGGTTTGACCATCAAGAAATGCTAAGATTCAGTTGGTTAGAAATTCATCGGGCATGGTGGGCTATTTTCTAGGTTTCTTGACCTTTTATTTTCATTATTAATGGATTAATGGATATTTTTTCATACATATTAAAGGTCATCTGAGGGAATATGATGTTGGGTTATAGAATTTGTTTCATCCTAATGATCTTAATGATGTTGAAATGACTTGGGTTTTTTGGAATGTAGTTCGATCAGATTTGCAGTTCATTATATGGTTTAACATATGTGTGTTTGACTCAGAGGAACATCACCAGTTCTTTTATGATGTTTTGTACTGGCGTGCTTGTGAGTGGTGATATTATCATCTTTTCCTTAAACTGATAGAGCACTCTAAATGTTGGGTGTTTTGTGTCGGTTTTTTATATACATTCAATTCAAATTATAAAGAACACAACCAATAAATACAATTTGAAAATGGTTTTTTTCATAAAATCCCTTGGTGCTGGTGTGTTCTTAATCATGTCGATGCATGCTCGATAGAACAACATTGTTTGTCTTTTTGTTTATGAAATACTTGTAAGACATCATTTGTCTCGAGTAAAATTATGTGGGTAATCATGAAAGATCATGTGATGCCTTGGGGGGGGGGGAATCCTGTTCCAGTTAAAAATATTTCATTAGTAGGTGCATCCATGTTTCCTCTTGTAAGTCAACCATTTGTTGTTCGTCCACTATTATTTTTAGAAATTAGGTAGGATTTAATGGAAACAATTGAAATCCACTTAATGCATTATTCTAAGTAAAAACAATTCCTTAACGTTGATGTCATCGTAGATGCACTAAGAGAGCATCGTTCTTATGCCAAACTAAATCATAAAAGCTGTTAAGATGGTTGGGTTGTTCTATTTTGATGTTTCATGCTTAATGTGTGTTTTCATTCATGGTTTGTTTAGGAATTCAACCAAATATCAGGTATATACATTGTTGGATATGTTCACAGTGAATATGGCATGCATTTATGGGAAGGAATCACAGTTATGTTGGGAAAACCACCGGCCATCTATGTTAGTATTTTTCTAAAATAGTTAGATGAAGTGGATTGGCTCTTTTTTTTCTCTTACTTAACAAAACAGATTGGTGAGGAACCATTTAAAGTATGTAGTCAGTTGAAGATGAGTGTGGTTGGTGTCAACCAAGGCATTATATGGATAGCTGAATCGACATTATCTTTGAGGATGATGGGTAATTGTCAGTTTGTTTCATTTCAATAGTCATTCTAGGATTGTCCATAAAATGCATGGGGAATTCTTTGAAAGTCAATTCCAACAGTGGTGATCTTGTGGTGTAGAATAAGACAATTATCATTAAAGACTATAGTGGGAAGTACATTTGGCTAGATTCACAGTGAGACGATGATGGGATCTTGTATCTAGGTATATGGGCTCAAGTATGATTAGTCACATAGTTTTTTTTGGAAAAAAGGGAACTGGCTCGAAATTGAAAAGTCATAAATTCCATTTACCTATGAAATAGTTAAGGTGATTTAGGAATTTGGAAATGAAACGAAACTATTTGAGGAATGATTCATGACCCCAATATGTGGGGTGATTTGTAATGTTGTTTATGAAGGCTAATCATACATGATTAGTTCTATGGTGGGATTGTTGCATTGATCCTTTTTTTTGAATTGGATTAGAATTTATAATGAATTTGAACATTTTCTATTACTCAATGGGATGAAATTAATCATGGGATTTAGAATGAGATTTTAGGGGTTATAAACCTTCAATTTCATATATTTGGTCTTGGGTGAACACCCATTCAGTTTCATGAGTGGCTTGAGATGTTTCAAGAGTGCTATTCTGGGAAGAGAAAGTTTTAAAGGACATTCATAGGGCACACAGTTTGTCTGAAACCATGCATCCCATAATAGGTAACCATGCAAATTATTTTAGCTAGGAAGAGGCCATCACACGGGATAAGCATAGTTATCCAAATGTATCCCTTATCCCACATGTTATGTGGTAGAGACAGTACCTAAACACTATTTATCACATGTTTTTAACCCGGTGGGGAATGTCCTGTGGGGTTCTACATGTGTCCTTTTGAGGGAGCATGGTTGGCACATTATTTTCCAAACCATTCAACCTAAATCTTGTGTGACACCCATTTTTTGAAATTCAAATTATTTTACTTTTATGAAAATTAATTTAAAGAGATAACACATAAACCTACCTCCCTTAATCCCTAAATTGTGGTACTACCCCCTTGGAATCTCCCATGGGAGCATGCTCGATACCCTTCCAGCCTCATCTAATATCATGTTCCACTGATTTCTCGAATTTGTTTCATAGAATCTCCCTGTTAATATTCTCCTTACTTATCATATCTATTCCATGTCTTATTTATGTCTTCATATTTCCCTTCTAATTTTAGCTGAACACCGTATGTTGGGTTTTATTCATTTTTTTGTATCATCAGATGATAGGTTATGGAACAAGCTTCTTGGGTCATGTTTATATGAGCAACATCAACCACCACTAAAGGCGAGGTGGTTAAGGTCAATTTTGTTCGACACTTCCATCTGATGTATAGTTTTTTGCACACATTTTGGTTACAAAATATTTTTATTGCATACTATGGGTGTTTTAAGGTTCCAATTAATTATTTAATAGTGCATTAAACCATGCCATGTGATTTTGAGTCACCGAGGCTAAGGCTACTCGCCTTTATAGGCTTATCCATTTATTTATATATGTAGTACCGCCTGTTATGTGTATATCCATCCATGGTAGTGAATATACATTTATGGAGATATTTTTTCCTAAGTATATATATGAAAATGCCTAAATAGGTTAGTGGAGACTAGTATATGCATATAAGCCTAAATTTAAGGATCCCCTTGAACATGTTCATGATAATAAAGACATGTGTATTTGGGCTAGGTATCCAAATATGTTTTCTAATGTGAATATTCTCAATGGAGGATCGACAACTTATAGTAAGAAAACATTAATATCGAAATGGTCATCTTTGATCCACCAGGATGTAGGATCCCTTTCCATGTACTTTAAATTTATGAATGCATTTAATAATGAATTGTTAATTCTTGAACACTTATATCTATATTTCAATTTAAAATAGTTTTTCTCAAATGATTTTATTTGATGAAATAGAATTAAATCCGAAATGAGATAAATGATTGTTTGTTCAATAAATTCCTGATTTAATAATAAAACCACTACTACGGAGGTGTGCTTCCATCAAGATAAAAACATTGAATGTTTACTTGGGTGTTTACTTGATATGATGAACTTGTGTTTTTTGCCTGAAGCTATGGATGATAAATGAAATTTTTTAGTTCCTCATCCTAATTTAACAACTAAATGAATTGATTTTCAAAATGATGGGGCCCTTGTCGCTTTTGTAATTTATTTAACCCAAGACACCCCATGGGTATTTGGAATTATAAGGATTGGATTTTCCCATGTAGGCCTTTGATAAGTTACAATGATTTATTGAATATCATAATTTGGTTATGAAAAATGATATTGAATGAGTTGACATAAATGATATGGTGACATCAATTGGATGGAGTGTCCTTGACACTTGAACCATTTTACCCATTTTCATTGTTCTCTAAAATTAGGTGATATGGCCTTGATTGGGATGACTCATACCAAATGGAATGTATTGAATGAATGTATTAGACATTATGAGTCGATTTTAGTTTATTAAATGGTTTAAATGTAAGGGATTAATTGAAATTGTATTGAATATGGATATAGAAATACATGAGAATCTATGCCTCATAGTATTATTTGAATGTTACCAAGCCCATGTTGATGCTTTAATTAAAATTATTATGATTTTTCCTTCAATATAATTGTGATGAATTTTATTATGAAACTTATATAAACAAGGGATATATATATGAAAGATAATGGATGGGTGGTAGTCTTACCCCATTCAATCTATGTAAATGAATATTGATGGGAGGAATTCTTACCTGATGCCAATATTGTACTAGATTATGAATTTGAGGTACTCTTACCCCATTAAAGATTATTATATATGTATGGGTGAGAGGTATGCCTACCCCATACTAGTTACAATACCTATTCATATATGGATGGGAGGCATTCAAACCCCATAACAATATTATAAATGTTATGGATGAGAAGCATTCTTACCCCATTCCAGTTATCTTCTATTTCAAGATAGGATACATGATTACCGCATGATGATTATATATATAAATCTATGGATGGGAGTAATTATTAGATCATTCTAGTTATATATAATTATACGTAAAAAGGCATGCTGACCCCATGCTATCTATCTTCTATTTAAGGATATGAGGAATTCTTATCCCATGTCAGTTATCTTCTATTTAGTGGTGGGTGGCATGCTTACCACACAAAAATAATTATTAATATATAAATATACATTTATCTATAAATATATATACACTGATATGATGTGACTGTTATCCCAAAAATGACTCGAAGTTTGAATATCAGTCAGGTCTCCCTTAAGAACTTGGGAGATTGCTATTTATTTATATAGTTCCATTTATTAAATTATCCATAATTGAATACTATCTAAATTCTATTAAACTATATTTTTAAGGACACCATGGGTGCTGGACTACTGATATTGCATCTAAAAAATTAGACGGGTACCCTTGTTACCTGATTAGACCTTATATTTGTAGGACCTAGATTGATTTTTGCACGCTTGTACCAAGGGAACATAGAGAAAAGGACCAATCTAGAGCTCGAGATTATCATGGAGATCTCCCATGTGGGTTTTATGTCACTTCTATATTTATGTATTATAATTATAAAAATGGTATAATATTTATTTCTTTAGTATATGTACCATTACTGGTACATTCATTATACTTATTTTATAACTATTATTGGAAACTTTTATTAAATTAAAAATATTATTCTTCCACTACATTATTTTTTTTATTGCACTACTACCACTTTTCTCATTTATTTATATACTATAATACAATTTTGAAAACATTTATATGAAGGTATAGTGTCCCCACTATCACCTCATTAGACCCTCACTGCTCGTCGTATGCCTCTGGTATATTGGGAGATTCAAATGAGGCCAAGTGACACACCGTTCCAACTACTGGTTCGATTGTAAGCTGGGTCAGGTTATTACATGAAGTTTATAACTTCATTAATTTAAGTAATAAATCCAATAATATATAGAATAATGATGAATGCATGTTTTTTAAATGGATTTATGCAAATTGAGGTTATTTCCAGGTTTCAAGAGAATATACAATGAGAGTATTCACATGTATTAAATGTGAAAACCCGTAGTTACTTTATGATAATTGTGAGATCAATTTTAATTTGATTTAGTGACCTTAATTATAATGTTTTGTGCTTATATATTTCATAAGAGTTAAAAGGTTAAACATTTATAGAATGCATTATGTTAAACATCTGATGATATTTTATAGATTAAAATATTTTTTCACCATATTTGGATATATGCATATTTAATTAATGGTGATAACCATTTTATTTTGATTAATACAAAAAGAATAAACTATAATTATATTTAAGGATCTATGGATCTGTTAATTCTTAAGGAATGAAAAATAATCCATCATTTCATTGAATATGAAATTAATTGGAAATTGATCAAGGAACAGTAACAGGTAAGGTTGTAAAGAAATCATGTAAGTATATATTTTCGAGAATATTGTTCAATTTTATGAAAATGTGTCTTGAAATAAAATGATATCAATTTATCAAAATTTTTTATGATATAAATGTCCATTTTCATGTATCTTTGGAATATGGCTTTATTATTGTTAACTTTCCCTTAATCATATTCTCTTTAACTCTCCATCACAACATAATAGTTTTATTTCACTTTCAAGCCCATGTATTACTTTAATTTATGTAATCCTATGTGGTAACCTAGTAATGAGTTACAATTTTTAACCTTTATGTTTCAATCCTCCACTTCTAAAGGAAGTTATATTATTCATTTTTCTGATGTGGGTTTCTATGAAAAAAATTTCATGTATTAAAACACTGATAAACAAAATGAATTTAGAGGGAGAAATTTTTTTAAGGGGGGTATAATGTAACAACCCTATATTTTTGGAAGTAATTATTTTTAATTAATTTAATCTTTTTGTTATTTTAAAATTCATGGAAAACTAAATATAGATTATTTTTATATGATATAATTATGTTTGGATAGTGTTATATGAAAAACCATGTTAGGATTGCACTATATGCCACACATATTGTCTTACGATACCCATAAAGTAATATTTGGATTGTGTTGAACATAATATTGAGTCCCTTTGATTGCTCTCATTACAGATAAGGCTGAGTTTTACCGAACTAAAAATTTGTATAAGTATTTTTATCGACAAATTATTATAGTTACCACCTTAACATTGGAATTGATGTTACAAATATGATTTTTTAGAATTTGATAATATTATTTACACATGTATATAAAAGTAATAATGTGGTTATAAATTAATTATAAATGAATGAAATAACTATTTTAATACATAGATATTCATTTTCTAATAAAACTATTCTTTATGTACAATCATGTTTTATCTCAATTATTTAAAAACCTCTTTTGATGATTTTTTAAATATAATTTATATATAATAATTTCAATAAATGTTTCTATATTAATAAAGTGGAATCTATAGTCATAATAGAGGAATAAATCCAATTATACAAAAAAAATTGGTATTTTTCTAAAAAAGTAATTTTAATATCATTTAATGGTGTACCAATTTTAAATATATTTTTTGAAACTTTTTTAATTTTAATTTTATAAGATAAAAATTATTTTTGAATTCATAATGTCAAAAATATCTTAGGGTAAATTTTTTGGATTTTTTTCTATGTAACATCATTTTTAGATAAGTATTAAAAAATATAGAATTTTTTTCATAACAATTTTTTCATACAATTTATTTTTATAGTTAAATTATAATTTTTGATAGTTTTAAAGTCACAATAGGTGAATTAATCATATATTATCCAAATGTATTTCATTTTGAACATTTTTGAACTAAATTTATATATAAAATAAGAATTACATTTTTAACATTCTTACTTAAAAAACCTATTTTGTCGCATCGTCTGTAGGATTAGTACTATACACAATTTCACCTATTTTATGAATTTTATTTAATAATGTGAACATAATTTTTTTAATATTTATATTATTTATTTTTTAATAGTTTTAATTAATTTGTAACTGAAAATATTAGTTAAATACATTAAAATTAATTACATCGAAAAAGTTAAAATTAAGCATAACATCTCACTAAACCTTAATCAGAAGGGCTTAAATGACCTATAAACATTTACGTAAGGAATTTTATATCCATATTTTTGGACCCAAATATTATATTATTGAGATTGGTTGGTTTTAATGACTTTTTTTGGTAAAATGTGGGAACACCTATTTTGTTTTCCAAAATTTCAGATGTGTCCCCTCCCTCTCAAATAAAGGGTTATCACCTCCACCCCTTCATCAAAAATTTAAATCCGCATAGGTTAATATAATAGATAAAACATTAAATTAACAAATAATTACTATAATTCTTGAATCCTTATTTTGTGAAGAAATACAATCAAGGAAACCATTTGGTGCAAACCAAAAATTGTTTCCCAAAGAGGAGGTAACATCTTTCCTCAAGTTTCATTCCTTAGTCTTCTTTCTCACCCACATCAAATATTCATCTTCCATGATTATATAAATAATAATTATTTTGAATATAATTATATATTTTTATTCAAATGGTTTTACCTACACTTACACACACTTCCATCTAATGTGTAATAAACTTATTATTCTTGTGTATAATGAACTACCACCTCACAAAACGGTGTTGTTAATTTTTCCATTAATACTTATCATGTGTAGGAATAATGATGGAAAATATGTTTTATATGAAATATATGATTTTTATGATGTCTTTATGCTTATTTAAATATTAAATAAATCATATATTCATGATTTCTATTTTAAGTAAATAATATAACTTTATTTTTGGAAGTGTGGACTTCCACCGAATGAAAGCAAGGTGATTCATTCGCACATTAACTGAATTGTGTTAAGGATGTTTCTAGTGAAATTATATTATATATATGAAATAATAATTAAACTTTAAATAATATATATATATATATATATATATTGATATATGTAATTTGTTTTCATTCAATCAATACGACAATAATACGGAAACAATATTCTTTTGTATGTAAGACCTACCGTCTCCATTAACAATGTATTCCATTACACACACACACAGATATATATATATATATATATATCTTATAGAAACATATATATTGAATATATAAGTTATTTTTATCATTTATTCAATTCTGGAAATTTGTAAATAATGATCTCTAATAAAGGTTCAAGAATAACAAGAAAAAAGATATATAAAAGAAGATGATATTACCCAAAACATAGAGTAAACATAGAGTAGTTTATAAACAAAATATATAAAGTCATAAAAATAATATATGGTATTAGATATAATAATATATTACTTCGGTAGACTTATAATACAAATATATTTATTAAACCATTGGTTTGAAAATGTACTATGAATGTTAAGACTTAAGGTAAGATAATTTCATCTCACTTTTTATTTTAGTGAGATACATTCCATATTCACAAAACAATTATTTTGTTTGGTGTATATACATATCCTGAATTTATTCTATACATATTTAAAATAAATATATTGGTATTTACATATTAATTTTATGCACTTTATTTAGTCTTGTTTATAGTTCAAAAGTGACCAAATTGCTAATGTAGTTTTGTATCATTTTTCTTTCATTGAGTAAAATGATTTGTTATACACATATGTTATTTTACGATGTGTATATACCTAAATTTTTCATTTAATATCATTAAAATTCTTATTTTTATGTTATTTTACGATTCATGTAATTTAATTTTTATATATTGGTTGTATAATTCAATGTTACCATGTGGTAAGACATTATTTAAATAGTCTCATAAATTATTCAGATTTTTTATGATTATTCTTCCATTGTTGAAATATTGTGATCCATATATCAAGAACTCTGATTAATTTTTCTCCTCTATTTATTCATTATATATTCATTTATTAGTACAATTTTCCACTATCTGGTATATATGATGATTAATAAAGTGTTTTTACAAATGTCTGACTTTACGTCTCTCTTATATTTTAAATATTTATAATTTCAAACCCATGTTTTTTAAAATTTATTCATCAATTATGTAAATGTTTTCAATTTATTTTCATTCAAAATAAATTCATTTTCTTATTTGTTTTCTAATTTTTCAATGATAAATATTTTTATAATATTTTTAAGAATTATGTATAAGTTTTCGAACTATTTTACAAGATAAAATTTTAAAAAAATTTAGGATTATTTTATATGTTTTAAAGGAAAATGGATTTAATAAAATATTCATGATTTATTTATAAGTTTTAAAATTATTTTCTATGAAAAAGGATTTCAAAACATTTCAAGATTTCTTTATATGTCTCAAAAGTATTTTAAAGGACATGGTTCCCAAATGCTTTCCAGTTATTTTGTAACAATTTAGGGAAAATGGGTTTCAATTAATTTTCAATATTTATTTATATATGTCAAAATTATTTTCATACAAAAATATTTTAATTCTTTTCCATTATTTCATTATATGATTTTAAATTATTTTAAATGAAATGGATTCCAAAAAATTGTCATGAATCTTCTATATGTTTTAAGGAAAATATTTTCCATAACATTTTCATGCTTTATTTATAAGTGTTCAATAAAATGGGTTTCAAAAATGTTTTCAAAAATTCCATTATATGTTTTCAACTAAATTTTTTATAAAAGGATTCATGTTTTAAAAACCATCATTCAAGGATTAATAAATAATTTAATCATGATTTTCTTAAAATATAATTCCAATTATTTCCCATCTAAGTTGAAATATGTTGGTGTTACTCATTACTTTCTAGGGTAGTGGTACATTGGTCCCATTCATATTATTTATAAAAATGGTTTATAGTTTTATGGATTAATTTTTGTGAGTCCAATTTATATTTCACTATTTATTTGTTTATGAATCCCATTTCGATTTCATTGGTTATATGCTTATGAAACCCACTTCTTTTCATGGTTTATGATTTGATGAAATGATTTTGAAACCTGTATATTTTCTAAAGGTTATGATATTATTACATGTTTTTGATAACCATTTAATTTCACAGGTTATAATATGATGAAGTTTTATTATATTTTGGCATACATATGTATTATTTAATTATGAGATTGGTGGGATCTGTATCTCCCTACAATGCATTGGGTAAATTTTAATATCTCATTAGATAGACATGGAATGAATGGGGAATAAACTCAGTTCAATAAAGATATTTGTCTTCTACGTTGGTTTAATGAGTGGGGATTTACAACAAAGATGGTTATGGGAGTGAACCATGAATACCCTGAGGGAATAGGGAGTGAAATTATAATACTAATATGACCTTGGTATTGCTTCCATAACTATTATGAAGATAATATTATAGGCTTATGTGTCTGCCAAAACTTCAATATATTATTCCTATGTTATTTTTTAATGGTTTATGCTATTGATTTACTTATGAATCATGTTTTAAAAACATCCATTATTTATGCCATTAATAATTTATCTGATCTTTGATATGAAAGGTATGGTCCTAAAATGTTATTCTCATATTCTGTTACCCTTATGCTCATGTAATTATTATATATTTAGTTTTTTATTTGTATAGAGAATCTAATATAAATCCTTTCCTATGTTTCCTTTATCGAGGATATGATGAATAGTTTTACAAACAATTATTAAAGAATAAGTTGTTTGTTGGAAACATTGAAGATCTTTCAGCAATTTAGAATATTTTTTCCATGTATCTAATGAATCAAAAGTAATGTGGTTCTCATTCATGACCTTTTTTTAATGTGATGAATATTCATCTAAAATGAAGCAATATCCATGTATATTATATATGTGTTTATGTAATATCATTGTTTAATGAGATAAATATAGATGTTCAGAAAGAGTATGTGATAATGAAACTAATGTCCTTATCTGTTAATCCATTTCTTATAAACCATTTTAGTATGTTGTAGTATGAGGATTCATAATCGCTATCCTTGTGAAATTTTTTAAGGTGCATATTCAAAATTCAATTAGACTATTGATGAGGTAGGGATTATCGATGATAAAGGACATGTTTTTATTCCTAATTGTATACTAGATGAGTTGATGTAGTTGGGGTTTGGCTTAGTGGTAAGCACCCCGTAATCCTACATGAAAAATGGGGGTTCAAAACCCATGTGGTGCAGGTCACTGTAGCAGTACTGTACCAACGGTGGTAAAGTTGATTGACAGGTACTGTAGCAGCGGTAGGTTACTGTAGTGGCGACATGGTACTATAGCTGCGGCGGGGCACTGTAGCTATGGCGGGCACTGTAGCAGTCAGGTTACTATTTACAGAATGATCCTTAGGCCAAAAAATTTGGCCTATGGGCTATGTAATGGTCTACATTCCCACTAGGCCGTCGGGATAGGTAATGGGTCTCCCTCTACCAGTTTAAAGAGGTCTTTTATTTGCTTTAATAATAAAATGAGGCTTCGACCCCAACCTTTTAAAAAAATTATGCAGGAGGAGTTGATTCATGAGTTTCATGCCTCACGGTGGGAAGTGCCACATGGTTTGATAGAAATTTTCCATGATCATCATAGATAGTGTTTGTGTCCGTGAAGGAATAAGGATATTATTTGTTTCATTAAATATTAGTTCCAATTTATGTATGTGATGGCTAATAGTCAACAACCTATTATCAATTTATAGCCATTTTCCTTTCTATAATGGAAATAAGATGATGTAACAATGGATGTTTTGGTAGGTCTCCTGAGGAAGCCTCCTAAGAATGATTTGATTTGGGTTATTTTGGATCAACTAATAGATGTATCAGATTTTTTTCTGAATTGGGATATTTTCCCCAGCGACCAGTTTATAGCATGATGTGATTGAGAAATTGTATGTTTTCAAGGTGTGATAAAAACTATCGTACCAGATCAAGAATATCATTTTACATCCCAATTATAGTAACTATTATAGAATGAACTAGGTACCCAAGTGTTTTTATTACAATATTTCATTGGAAGATGGATGGGAAATTAGAACGCACTACATAGGTTCTAGAGGAGATTTTGATGGCATACATTATATTTTTTGGTAGGACATGAGATACTCAAATAATGTTTAATTCGAAATTTTTTGGGGAAAACCATTAGAAGAAGATAATTATATGATAATCAATGTTTTTGAGCTCTTTAGTTTTGGGTATGTGACTGTGTGATCCAATATGTGTCTCTATGGATGGTTTAACATTGTATTCAAAAAAATTGAATGTTTGAACCCATGTATATAAATCCATTTGAGATTATAGAGACTATCATTCCGATATCATATCAATTGGAACTTCAAAAGTGATACAATGATAAGCATGATGTTTTTCAAGTTTCACAGATTTGGTATTATCTCATCAACTCGTCGCATGTGATTGATTTTTATAATGTTAATAATGTATTTATTGTGTCCTTTGAAGAGAATAAAATTTTTATTAAGGATCATAGTGAGAAGAGTCTTCAGGGACGGACAATGAATCCATTTTACATGTTGTGGAAGCATGGATGAGTTATATACGTAACATGGTAGAGGGATTAAGATAGGTTGGACTAGTGGGGAATCATTTTTACTCTGGGATATTATTGATTCAATGGGGTACAACCTAAGGATGAGCTATTATAAGATGGTAATGTTTTAATATCCTGATTCATGATGAAGCATATTTCCATTTTATTTTTGGTTTTAATATATTTTAAAATAGTTGATGAAATTATTCGTTGGTGTTTTAAAATATGGAAAAGAGTTTATTCTATGTTGGTATCCTAGTATCTTATTCCAATGCTCCTCCCTAGGTCAGTATAGTGGAGAGGTTCTCTTAAAGGCTTTGGGATTTGCAATTATTGTAGTTACCCTTTGTCTAGGTTGTATAACCAAAGTTGGATTCTATCACTCCTCTTGGATTAGGAAAATGGTGTGAAAGGTGTTTTCTATAGTTAAAGAATTTTTGATCAAGATCCTAAAAACATATTTGGTGATAAATGCTTCTATTATATTGGTCTCTATTCAAGGAAAATGTTTTGGTGGGATGATCTCACCAATGTTTCATGTAACGATGATAGAAATGGATTTACAGGTTTCTCAGTCAATGTGTGATGCAGTCAATAATTATATTTATCATAGTGTTTTATCATTTCTTTTATTTTATTTTGAATTCAATATTTTTAATTTTATTTTTTTTGGCATGTCGACTGGTGGTCCTCAAATGTGATTTATTATTTTGAATTTCGAATCATGATTTCCAGTTGTTTTTAAATTTTGTATGGATTGGTTGATTTCGTATTCTTTTTTAATTTGTAAGTTGTTCTCATTAATCCTAAAAGTGGTTTTATTAAAAATAAATAAAGATGTTGATATATATTGTGAATGTAACATGGGTACACAACAAAGTTTTAGACTATGTGGGTGTCCTAGAAAAACCTTGTGCCCTTCCCCCACCCTCTAGAAAATATGGTGTTGCATGGTTGGTGAACATTTTTTTCAACCATGTGGTCAAACCATCTTCCTAATTAAATTAGGATCATTTCCCATTTTCCCCTCTACCATTAAGAATTCATACGCAATTTCTTTTCCATTTCCTCCTTTATCATCCCATAGTGAAAAAAACATTCCTCCTAATCATTCCAATGACGATTCTCTATCAACCCATATTTATTTAAAGCATCATTGGTTGAAAATCATAGATCAGGGTGAGACTATCCCTCATCATTCTACTATATTATAGTATTATAATGAATGAATTTTTTATCACCTTATGAATCCCTAAACCCCTTTTCTATTTTATTATTATATTGGGTGTTAAAGTATGATTATTCTTGAGTTAGGGGTCAGTATTTTATGATCACATGTCTATGAACTCAAGGTATGTGGTATAACTGTTAATTTTCCATAATTGATATTCCTATAATTTTTATGGGTTTTTCTAATGGAATTTCATGTATCACATTTATGTTTTTAATTGTGATAATTGAATTGAGACCGAAATTGATTTCTGATACCCCTCATGATCCCCATGGGATCTTCTGAGGATCCTTAGACTTGTCCAACAGTAACCCATAGGGTGTTTCACTCCCTATGAAACTGTAAAATGTGTTTTGAAATGACAATTTCAATGGGTTATGATAATAAATATTGTAAATTAGTTTGGCATGATAGAATGAGATAAGGGGTTTTTTATCATAACTCTAAGCAGTTAAATGAGTTGGAAATTTTTAAATTTTAATTTTGATAAATAGCTTAAGGTTCATGTCCATATGGTTAAATAGTTTTAAAGGGTATTTAATGGTTTTATTTTTTCATAAATGACGAAATGAGATATTTATGAAATTGGTATTGTGTTGAATATAATAAAACTCTGTAATTTTATAAATTAAAGTGTTAAAAAATTTCACTCTTTATTATAAATTATACTAAAGACAAACCTTGAAATAAATGATAAATGATAAGATAGGAATGTTGGATTGAGGATCCAATACCTTGGGTCAGGACTAATTGATGTGTTATGCACCACTAATGTGTCACATTGTTTAGTATATCAAAATGAATCTACAAGATCCCAAGGTATTGATATAAGTTTGATATCTAGACTGATACTCAATGAAACGTTGTTAAATTCTTGATAAATGAAAGAACATGTGATGTAATGTGTTGAATAACTTATTTTAGGGTTAAATATTATAGAATAATCTAAATTGGGTTTTGTGGTATAGTTTCTAGGTGTAACCCAAGTGCTATAAGTTCAATGAAAATATGATTAATGGGAAACATTATTACGTTCTTAGTATTATTTATTATTCATGGAACTTATACATACACTATTATTTGATAGGATAATATTGTAGACACAATTAAGGGGAGCCTACTATGTTTTTCACACACCCTTCTCAGGCTATTTTTGGGTACTCGAGATGACTTCATGGTTCTACTTCCTGATAAGGGAAAATTTTATATGTTAGATGGAAAATATGGGACTCAGGTTAGATCATAGATGAGGGGACTAGACATGACATCGAGACACATTTTTGGGATTTTCTTCATTGTCTTATCTTGGATTTGGTTTCAAAATTTATAATTTCATGAAATTTCTTCTTGACTTCTTTGGTTATTTAATACTTCCTCAGTTTGGGAATGTTGTATGTGATTCTTTGTTATATATTATTATATAATGTTATTTATTATTATTTCTTCCATTTTTTTATCTAGTAATGTGTGTATAGGCTCCACCCATATTCATCTAGACCCTAAATTCTATATGAAATAAAATGGAATATAGGGAGGGAACCATGATGACATGTAAAAAATTGTTTTGGGGAAACAGTTTAGTAGCACTCGGGACTAAACCTTACAATCAAATTAAAATTAATAATAGAAAAGTATCTTATCCGATTTTACATTTTGGACCAACAATTCATTACATTTTCTTAGATGTAATGAAAAATAAAAAATATTATTGAAAATTTTCGTACAATCCTTAAAAATGTTAAGGGGAAGACTCAAATGATTTATGATCTTTTTATGGAATATTAGTTGGATTATCATACCAAAATAGTATCGTGAGTTCATATGTTAAAATAAATCGAATATTTCATATAATTATTATGTGATGAAAACCTAATAGAAATCATAATTTTATTAATTATTAAACACATTCAAAGTTTCTAATGATTATTTATGAATTATATCTAAATGGATCAACATAATTAAAGTGAAACTGATATCTATAAAAACCAATGACTACCCCATCGTCCACCTTGAATTGATTCTAAAAATAATCTATCATTTAATCAACAATATTATAATCATGAAAAAAATTCAATTGCTCTAGTTTTATAGGTATATTTGGGAAAAAATATTATCCATTTCCTTCTTGAAAAACCAGACTAATCGACCCCATTAATTATCTATGAGTTTGATAAAAATTTACCTCCAATTTTTTAATTTTCTATTACATCTAATGTCCTATATTAAAACATACATACTTATTAAGAGAGACATTAAATATTTTAATATATATAATTGAAATAAATAAGTATAAATTAAACTCTGATTTTAGGAACATGAATTATATTAATGGTTTCATTATGTCCATAAAATTAGCAAAAGATTGTGTGGATAATGATTAATGTTTTTGGAAGATTTGAGTATGAGGTAAAACCCATCACTAATATATAATGGTGAGATATGATAAAATTGATCCCATTATTTCATAAACTCCCTAACCTAAGGAATTTAATAGATTATATATCCTAGGTACATTGATTCTTGAAAAGTATGAAATTAAATGTCACCTGGTCTTGTTTAACAGTGAAGTGTTTGATTAATGCATAAAGTATGTAATTTTTATATGTATATGTTATCTTATAATATTTAAATATATATATTTTAAAATATTTATATGTTCTAATACATGTATCATAGTAATATTATAAATATATTTATCCATTTTTTATCTGCGATAAAGGAAGAGAATTTATATTGTAAAGTGTTTTCGGTTAGGTTGAAATCAATGGGTTTACCCTTAATTTTATAATATAATTTAAAAATTATAAAATTTAATGTGGATATATAGTTTAGTTATTCAGTTTATTATTTGGTTTTTTCCTCAAAAAATAGTATCATTATCTTTCAGTCCTAAAAATGTGGTATGTGGATGCAAATCATTAGAAGCTAATGGCTGTAAATTTGTTATAACTAGTTGAGTAAAGATCATTATTAGTAAAAAAATTATGGTATGTTAACTAAAAAAACAACTTTTTATGATTGTGATTTATATACCCTTCATCAATATGAAATTTAATTTAATTATTGAATTACTAATGAAGTATTAATATTGGAGTATTACTCTCATGTTCGAATCGCTATGATGAAATGAAAGTGGTTTAATAAAATAATGTGAAAGATAAAATTGATGGATAGGTATAGAATGGATATATTAATAATGGTTATTAATATTCTATCAATGAGCCTCATAATTTATTATAAAAGGTAATTTTTTTGTAAATTATCATCTAAAACCATAATTCAATGTCATTACTATAGTGATGCCATGACATATTTTAGTGGATGGTGTGGATGAAATTGATACAATTACATACCCCATTATTATTGATTTTTTTTCTTATGATGACTAAAATACTTCCATGTTTAATTTTTACAATGAAAATTAATTAGTGATTTTTAATTTATAGAACAGTGATATGTAGACTCAACCCTCCACCTTATTTCTAAATTTTTAGTGGATTTTATTCTATTTTTTAAAATGTAAATGGTTAGACCTGGTTTGAGTGTAGTTGAATGATTTTTATATATTGTTTTTCAATTTCAAATAGTTAATAAACACTGAATTTTTCATCTATAACTTCACAAATCATTAAAAACTAGATGTTAAATAAAATGAAATATTTTTTTACTCCACTGTTAGAGTGACATCGAGTCATATTTTTAATAAGTAAAATTTTAAAATAGGTTCGGCTATAGTAGAAATGTTTTTATATATTTTATTTTTATTTCTAAATAAATAAAATTCATTCAATTTTATAATTTAAAACTTATAATATTTTCAAAACAATATAAGTTGATAAAAATGATAAAATATTATATTTACAAAATATTTGGAGTCTGTTTGGGTCAATTTTTAAATTTGTAAATAATTAAACCAATTTTGGGTATAATTAAATGATTTTATGTATATTTTAAATATTTTTATAATGATAACAATAAATTATTTTTTGTATCTATAAATATTTATATTATAGAACCCCTAGATTTAACCATGATTTAAAACTAGAGATATTTCCCTGTAGTATTAGTGATTATTGGTTATTTTTTAAAATTGTTATTGGTTAAACTGAGACTAGATTATTTTTATATATTTTATTTTTCTTTATAAATTGATATGAATCATTAATTTTCAATAGCTATATATACATATATCCTAAACAAAAATTATCCAAAATAAAATATATTGGTTCTAACGGAAACAGTTGTGGTGTGCTGATTTCAAAATTTTGAGATGTAAAAGGGAGAACATGGATTCCCTATAGATGAATTATATATATATATATATATATATATATATATATATATATTAAATAAAAGATCATAATATCTCAATTATTGATGTTATAACTATATATATCATCATAAAATTGATGTCAATGAAAATGGGGAACTATAGTTTTGACCTAATATTTTCTGTGTGTTTGATTCAATTTTATAATATATAAATATATAAAATAGGTCTGCATATAGTTCAATGTTTTCAAAATATTTTTTTCATATCCAATATAATAATAATAACTAAATTATAAAAACTAACAGTTATATATTTTCAAAAAATTAGTGGTCAACATAATCATGAATTTGAAGAAGATAAAATAATAACATATTACATTTCTTGTATTTCACAATATATATTGATAGAATATAGAATACTACTATGTAAGATTATATTGAAGTTATTTAACATTCAAAATTAACACTAAGAATATAATTTTATCAGTTATAATTGTTATGGTTCAATTAATCACTATATAAGATCATAAATTTATATAAAAATAAATAAATATTATATTGATGTTTTGAAGCATTGTTTGGAACCACCTACCTTCTAGGTGATTTGTACATGATAGTGGATTTAGAAAAAAAACATACCCACATTTGAGTCATGGGGGTGTTTCTTTTTCATGTGTCATGTTATGTGGGTGTGATTTAATATCATATATGATTACCATTAAATTATTTTTGGGTAATAACATGGTTTTGAAAATGAACAATAAATTTGTGTAGTACTACTTCCAAAATTTTATATCAGGATTAGGTTATGAAAAATCAATTGAGGGGTTTATTATTTTTATATAGGTTCATTTATTATGTTACAAAATTTATTATCCCATTATTTTCACAGTTCATGGTTCTAAAAAATTATAATTTTAATACAGTCTAGTGTCTAACAATGGTCATCTCTCAAGGAAAAAGAGTTGGGGGGTATAATTATCCTAGCACATTTTTTTGAATTTTTGAAAGAACCCAGATAGTATTTTGTGGTTTTTGATTAAATGGAAATAGAAAATGGAAAATGCATGAAATGTATATAAAGGATGGATGAATAAATGAAATTAGATATATGGTTGAATTCTAGTGATATCTATCATCATTTAATTTTGCTCAAAAGAATCAAATTCAAGGAGTAGGTTCAATATAATTAACTTATTCACCCTCAAAAAATTTATTTGGTATGACACCACTAATCAACTAAATAGATACTCAATAACATGATCGATTATTTTTATTATTTTTTGTGAATGGTAATGTAAATCCCATAATCGAGTTTATGAAATCACTCACACACCTCTTGAAGCAATCACATACCCTTAATTTCATCATACCACATAAAACCACTTGTATGAATTGTGGTCCAAATGTAGGGAGACATTAAAGTGGTGTATTTGGAATTTTTAGATTGTGTTAATGGATTAAAGAGTGAAAATCGCCTCTTTCTCAGTCCACTTCCACTACCACACTATAATTAAGGAGGATATAGATTATGAATTAAGAATAGAAATTCTATATGGTCACTGTAATTCCCATCTAAACCTACCGTAATGGGTTAGATCTCTATGATCACTGAGATAGGATCCATTGGGATATCACATGTGTGAGAAAAATAATGAATACAAGGGGAGAAAATAACAACCCAATTTGATTGCATAAATGATATAACAAACTTTTAATTATAAAATGATAATTTAAAAGAAATTACAAATGTAAAATACCTAATTAGTGGAGGATAAATCTATTTGGAAATGGATGAGTATTCACAATGGGATAGGGTTAGATATATTTATATAAATGGTGATATTGTAATGGCCATATTTTCCTTCTAATTCAGTGTATATGTAATTTTTTATGATGGAAGTGATGTGTAATAGAGGATGGTAAAGGGTAATAATACTAAGGATAATCTCTTCATAATGGTGCATGAATTTAGGGTTGTTATTGTGCGACAAGTTTGAAGTTTTATGTTCCGGAAATTGGGCCTATGTTTGGAATAATGTTAGGCTAGAGTCATTGGGCATCATTATGATAATAAACATAAATTTATAAGTAATATTATAAACAATCATTTAAACAAATACACACACACACAATTATATGTATATACTTATATTAATATAAATATACACACATATTATAAATATGGATATATATTATATATAAATTATATTATATTTTTTTATAGTTTATATTATTATATATTTCATTCTATTATATTAATGTCTTTATTTTATTCTCTTTTTGTTTTTTGATTTAAAAGGGGAGAAAATTATTTTTTTAGATTGGGCTCTCAACCTAAACCTCAGGTTGGACATTAGATGAAAATATAATGTTTAATGAATGTGTTATTCATTTGATTATTTTGATTAGTCATTGGGTTCAAAATTAGGGATCGGTCAGAACATAAAAATTTATGTTGGTTGTAACCATTGCTGGCTTAGATAAATGCTCAGTGAAACTCAAGGTTCCTTGATGAAACCCTCGATGAAGAATTCATAGAATCCATCAGTGAATCCCTTCGACATAATTTTTGTGAGATATGTTGTAATCCTCTATGAACCTGATAGTGAATCCCTTTATGAAACCCTCTACGAATCCCCCATACATCCTTTTGGGGAACTAGTTGTTTAATTTCCTGGTGAAAATTTCATCATTTTCTACCAAAAAACGATGGAAAATGAAAGGTTTTTATGAAATTTATGTTTGACTTATACATTGTTATTTAATGGAGTGACATCAATAAACTCTTTTGTGGTTGGTTTTTAATAAATATTATCGTGATATGAACATAGGTAGATTAATTTAGTGTAATTTTCTCAAACTGTTTTAATTAACTGGTAGATTATTTTGGGATTTTACAATTTCTAAGAATTGATATATATTTTTTATTATTCCCCTTTATTAGTATTAAAAAAACTGGAAATGTATCACTGAAATTTAAAGTGTAATTTTACATCTAAATATTTTACTATTTGTTGTTTTCTATAGAATTTTTTTATTAATTATGTGTAGTTACCTCTAGGAATCTCCAGTAATAATTTTCAATGTCAATTTATAGTTGATATTTCAACTGTAAAATTGAATTCCAATTTCGTCTAGTTATTTAGATTTTATCAGTGTGAATGATTTGTACTTACGAATTGATTAATATTTTAAATTTCATATTTAAATGTATAGTTTCAATTAGTGGTTGAATTCATTTTAAAATTTCATCATGAAATTTCAAATATACATTCCAAATGGAAATTTCTTTTTGGTATTTATATTTGGAATTTTTATTTAGTATAATTTTCTAGAAACAATATCCAATTCCCATTCGGTGTTGAATTTTCAATATATAATCCTATTAGAAAATCCTAGTGTATATACCCAGTTGAAATTTTGGGTGGGACTAGAAATTCAGAATTCAAGTGTAAATTCCCGGTGGAATTAATTAATAATTTTCAACTACAAAATTGTTTTTAAAATTGAGTTGAAATTATACTCCATGATTTCCTACTCTTACTATAGGGATTACCACTAAAAAATTCCAATAGAAATTTATAGATTATGGTCACGTAATATTCCCAACTGTGTAGTCAAATTGAAATTTAATTATATACTATAACTATAGAACAATTAGTTTTTCAATAAAATGTGATTTTTAAGTGACAATTTCTATTGGTATTAGAAATTCTGAATTATAGTTTAAGTACCATGTGGAATTAATTTATAATTTTCAACTAAAGAATAATTTGTAAAATGATTATAAATTTAACATCAAGTTTTTCCATTTTTTCCATGGGGATTCCAACAGTAAATTTCAACCAGAAATTACCAAAGGATATTCCCATAAGAAATTACCACTATAAATTCCCAATGAAACTTTCTAGTGTAATTTATCAGTGTATTACCAACTAAGAAGTTTCATTAAAACACAATTACAACTTATAACAACTGAATAATTAATTTTTTAATTAGTTTTAATTTTTAAATGAAAATTTTTAGTACACATTCTATGTTGAATTCCAACTAGATATACCAATTTTAAATTCACAGAAGTCATTCACAGTATAAATTCACAGTATAAATTCATTGTTCACCATGCTAGTGGAAATTCGGAGAGAAAATTCCCACTACGACATGAAATTTTTAATTCTAGTGTAAATTCCTAGTGGAATACATTTATAATTTCCAACTGAAGAAACTTTTTTAAAATGAGTTGAAAATGTTAACTAGTTTTTCCAACTATTGTCATGTGTTTTTCCATTAGAAATTTTCACTTGAAATTACCAGTAGAAATTCCCTCTAGAAATTCCCAATGGAAATTGCCACTGAAAATTCCGAAATGAAATTACCACATATAATTCCCCCCATAAATTTATAATTTAAATTATAAGTGGGACTAGAAATTCCCAATAACCCTGTAAATTCCTTGTGTAATTCATTTATAATTTGCAACAACATAAAGAATTATTAACTATAATGATTTTTTACACCGTGATTTCAAACAATTACAATGTATATTTATTCTAGAAATTTTTAGGAGAAATTAATAATTGAAATTTCTACTAGATATTCCTACTAGAATTTATAGTGTCTGAAAAATTACATTTAGTGTTTTCAGTTTGATTTCTCCTGGAAATTTTTCTATTTTAATGTTGTGTTCCTTTTCGATTATTTGAATTTTCAGTAGGATATTCTTATTATAACTTATTTTATTTGTATTAATATTAAAATTAATGATGTTGAGTTATAAATGATACTAGATTTTTATGGATGAAGTAGCATCCACATAATCTATCAGACACTACAGGTCTTTAATGGATGTGTTATGTAAAATTTTTCAAGAGATTAGGCATAATTTGACTGAGAATCAAAGAAACATTCATCAAAAGATTCCATTTTGGGAATTTTTTAATGTGTTTGTTAATAACATATTTTCATTTTATGATTTTTTTAAAAAATAGTTGGCTTTACTTTATATATACAAAATATGTATAATGTTGAATTAAACACCTATGAAATACCTGGTACGAAGATAGAGTTTATAATTTATGACATATGTGATATATTTGTCAATGAGAATGGTAACTTTCTATAATCAACTACATACATAATTCGTCCAAATAATTCACATATTTTTAGGATGAGGTTTAAGCATGCGGGATGACTATTAAAATAGGATTTCATTGGAAGATATATTCTTGACATTATTGAAGCCAGTTTAGTGAAATATATCACTAATTTGGTTTTTTTTCTTTTCTTTTTTTGTAGGTGAAACATTATTTTTCCTGACATCTATTTCATATGTCATTCAGAATATTGTTAGATTTTTTTGGATATCTCCAATGTGTAGAGGATTTCTTGGGATACTGGTGTACATGACTACCTTCATACATTAGTTGAAAAAAATCCCACCACCCATTTAAATGTTTTCATCTCTGTTGTTATATTATTAGGATGATCGTCATCTTTATTAAATCTATTAATTTTACCCAGTTGGTTTAATATTTCCTAAAAATATTAAATGTTACAGTATTTGTATTTTGAGAAGTCTGGGAATGTGACACCAAAAATAGAGGGTTTATGTTTATTTATTCGGTGGAGTTTGCATGATGTTGATGTGTTATTTTAAGAAACTACAAAGGTAGTGTTAGTTGAATATATTAGTGAATAGTGAATTACATTTAAACTTATTTAAAACATCTGAAATTATTTTTATATTATGTAATTTATACACCAACTAACCATATTCAATGTCCTTGGCTATAGTCAAGGCCTTTTGTTGTAGGAGAACCAGGTCAATAGATAGTTGATGAAAATAATTTCTTTTTTGGAAGAGATGACACATGAATATTTTTCAAATGAGAAAACTATAGGATGCTACATGGATAATTTAAAGCATCATAATATGATTAAGGAACTAGAGGCCTAATTAAAAATGAAAAAGAGATCGATTTTTCTTTTTAGAGAAATTTTGAAGTGGATGGAAGAGGTAAAAAATTTTACGTGATAAGAATGAAACAATTTTTGAGGTTTTGGGAATGGAGAAATTAAAATCGTAAAGCATAAAGCATCAGCTACTGAAATGGTGGTTTCACAACAGAAATTCATGCAGCTGTGATGATGGAAAGAATTAATATGGAGGAAACCAAGGAGGAAGATATCAATGAAACTTGTTCAATAATGTCCCAAAACGTGATGAACAGTCGATTATAGTCTCTTCTGTATCAATGAAACATAATTCATGGATTAAAGGTGTGAAGAGTAGGGATATTAAATAGAAGTGTTATTATCCATATATATAACCTCATCTGACTGATAATATGAGGTTGAAAATATCCTAGAAGTTATCAAAATTAATTCCTAGGTGGGTGTTTCAACCTAATATAGTAAATAAAATGGTAGAAGGCAAATGAGAATGATGGTTTATATTGATGGGGATAGGTAATGTTTCATGAATTTCTATAGTTGGAATTTATTTTATTATATTTCTACAATAATAATATTACAATTGACCATCCATGAAAACAATAGTGTGGTTTTATAATCTATTGAAAAATCACTACAGTTCAATATAAAATTCATTAGTTATCTATTAAACAAGAGGTCCACTTTGAGTATGGTTTTTGTTTGATTAGTTAATTTAACAAACATTGTTTTATCATTTATTATGTTCAATTTTTCAAAAAAGGTAATAGAGGCACATATGGTGATAAATCAAGAATGATATCAACATCACAATATGGATAGTATAGTGAACTTAGAAGGTGTTACCTTCATTCCAAGATCCTCTATTATAAGACTGTAGTTCATTTTTTATAAAATAATTATAATTTTTTTCAATTTTGACTTTGGAATTAATGTATATATTTAATGATGACTACATTCATATATTTCCTTAGGTTATGTGATTATAGGGAGTTAATTATTAATGAAATGAAAAATTGAAAGAAATATTATTGAAGGGACAAATAGTTTGTATTATAAGGAGCTCCATGATTTTATTTTTCCCAGTAAATTTTGATAATATTTATTGGACTTTTTTATAAAAGGATTTGAAAAAAATTGTGTTTAGATATTACAAATAATTTCAACCCATCCAAATAACAAGAGAAATTGAGGCAATTCATAATGTTGAAATGAGTCTCGTATGATGTTATAAAATGATCAAAATAGTTTGGATAGATCATTGAATTTTTTTATAGAAATCCAATTTTGAAGAAGTATTCTACACTTTTCTTGTTGAGAATTTTATGCCACATATATGGGACATGAAAAATTGAGAATACACCACATTAGGAAGATGAAACTTTATATTGTTAGTTCATCATCTATTATTACATGTTGTTATTGGATATAGAAGTTGAAGTCCAACATCAATTTATGAAAAAAATAATATGTTCAGAGATACTTGTTTAAGGTGCATTACTTCCTAAATTATCTTGACAGGACAAAAACTGAGATGTATGCTAAAATTTATACGTATTTTGTTCATATCATAAGTAATGAAGATGGTTAAATTAGTATTTTACCATCATAGATATATGTTTTTTGGGTAATAAACATAACTGCGGTTACATATTGGGATGATTTAGGTGGTGGATGATTGGGTGGTGGAAACAATTATTTTTTGTTTATGTTGAACAGTAATTGGTTTTATAATAGGTTTTATTCTATTTTATGTCTTATTAATCTACATTGTGTTCCTTGAATTTATTGGAAAAATGTTCCACATTGAATTATTTATTGGTAATTCCCATTGAAAATCGCAGTGGAAAGTCTAACTATAAACTATGAATTGAAATTTACATTTTAGTTTTCCTCTATTTTTTGGGTGGTATATAGGGTGGAAATGGTAATTTTATGAAATAGGAAACCATTTTTATATACCTTATATTGATTAAATCTTTGTAAGTATGAAGGGTGTTACACTATCAATTTTCATTGTAGTATCTGTTGTAACTTCTTGGAATGGAAAATACTTGTGCATATAAATTCCAACTTGTAGTTTCTATGGGGAATTCCAAGTGGAAATTTCCATTATAAACTATTGATGATTTAATTGAATGGAAAATGTTTGTATATATAATTCCAACATGGAATTTCCATCTGTAATTCCCTGTGGAAACTCTCACTATAATCTATGGGTTAGTTCTTTGAATAGAAACTAAAAATGAATATAAAATCAAACTGGGAATTTCAATAAAAAAATTCATTTGGAAAATCCCACCAAAAACTATGACATAAAATATCTAGTTTAGATTACATCATTTTTTGGGTGGTACATAGGGGGTTGAAAAATATATTTTATAATCCACACCAACATTTGGATATATGATATATTGATTTTATATTTGATAGTATTATAGGTGTTATAATTTCATTTTTCTTTGCACACTCTTATATCAGATGGGAATTCCCAATTGGAATTTCCATTGGAAACTCCAAATATAACATGATTGTTGAAATTTATTTTTTTGTTTACATCCCATTTCATGGGTGGTACATAGGTGGTGTAATTGGTAAATTGAATATCTATCGTAACATTTTAATATATAAGATTTTTATTTTAGTTGTGATTGTACGATATGTGTTACATATTAATATCTCTTTGTAGTATCATCTTTTAATTCAAATAAATAAAAATATATGTCCATAAATATTCCATCTATGAAGTGCAAATGGAAATTTACAGTGGAAAACTTTTCTATAAACAATCAGTTGACATTTAAAATTTTATTTTCGTCAATTCACTTTTCAGTACAAAGGGGGTGAAACTTACACCATTGAATGCACTAAAATTAATATTTTCAGAAACTAATTTAAAAAAATAGTTGGATTTTATAATGACATATTATGTTTAAGTAGATCCTGTGAATTGAATAATTACTTGTTTGACATGTGTTTCCTTCAGCTTTGGTTGTTAATGTAATTTTCAGTGGCATCTGAATTTAGCAGTTAGATTGAATCACATTTTATCTTCGATGAGGACTATTTGTAGCAATAATTTTCTTTTATTAACTAAAAATAGATAAATTAGAAAACATTCATAAAATTTGGTCATGCATAATTCATATATCATAGTATATGAGTGTTCAAATATGAATGTTTCAACCAATGATATAATTTTTACAAACATTGAGATGTATGAGAGCATCTTTATGTTATTTAGAATTTGAAGCATCCCTTGTAGTTTCTGGGAACTACATTATTACATTTTCTATGCATGATATCAACAAATAGAGTAGTTCAATAAAATAACCAAATACTTAAAAAAATATTTGTTTTCTAGTCTTCTAATTTCTAATAGAGTGCGTGCTGTTGAGGCATTTTGTTGGCTGCTCAAGACAACATCTGAACCTGTCACCGCTATTTCATTTAATTTTCACTTTGAATGATGTTTTAGATTGTTGTGAGTGTTTCATTTTGGATTCATATTTTCTATGTTTTGAGTGTATACTACTTATAGATTCATGTAATTTCTTGGAATAACTATTTATATTTGGCGTCCCTATCAGATATAGTTGTTCATACTAACATGTTTTAGTTACGATATTTATGGGAATTTGTTCCAAATGTTTGTAACATCTATATTTTCATTATATCAAAAACATTTGGACATCAATAACTATTATATCTACCAAATGTACATAATGGGAATTTCAAGTCCATCCCATATCGATATAAAATGCCACCAAGCACTACAAATCCAACCTCTCGAATATTTTGAGTGCATGACATCCCAAATATACATAAATCTAATATATAATGTATGTATAAAAAATTATCATATGTGATCCTTGGTATACTACAACTGAATACTCATTTGTGGAACCATCCATTCCTTTAGAAATCCTTTTGGGGGAAACAGTTTGATTTGACATCTTTAATAATCTAGCACCAAATAGTTGGTTTTTATGGTGAAAAATGTCAAATATATTTTAATAAAAATGGATTTATTGAAATTTTTTTGTATGATATGGAAAATGAATGTGTGAGAGATTTTATCTTCCATCCATTTCAGCATTCATATCCCGATACATATTTTTCTCTAACACAAGATCAAATTGTAGGAATAATTCCATCACACTGAGCTTACAATTCAACTAATCTATTAATTCACCATTTAAACTCTCACTCAATTGCGTGATTCTAATTTCCAGTTTCAATGTAGTCTTCATAAAAAATATATCCCAATTTCCCTTACTATGTACATATCTTTTATCCATGTTATAATTTTTCATGATTTTTCATAGATTTTTTTTACAATTTCTCTAAATTCAGAATTATAAGGAAAAATATAGATTCATTTACTTAATTTTTTCAACAGTGATGAGGTATCATTCATTAATATTCTTATGTGATTAATTCTATTTTTATTAAGATCTATTTACATAGGCCATGTCTTTTATTAGGTAGGGTTATAGCGATTACTTTAGAACGAGCTGCATATTGATCAATGAAAATTGTCTCCATATTCCCCCTCCATGAAAATAAACAAATATACTAAAAAATAAACCAAATGAGTCAGTAGGATCATCATATAAAAAAGAAATCCAAAAATTACATTTCTATTGGGATGGATTTCACCAAAAAATAATCCCAAAGGCCTTGACTCCTTTTTTTGTTGAATGTAGTGTCCAACATGATGAAATCCACAAAATTCTCATATTATTCCTTAATTTTGGGATTAACCCCAAAAATTTTGGATATTTGACAGCACATGTCATGCTTTACTAAGTATAATAATGATATGTCATCCCTTGATTTCTTCTTTCAGTATTGTAATATAGCATCATAATCAACCAGATTCATGTCCCACTATCTTTTTTTACCAAAATTAATTTATTAGCTCCAGTCATGTATATCCATGACTACCAGGCCTACCAAAAATGGCTATTGCAACTGAAAATAAATCATTAGGATTCAGATTGACTTTGTCACTTGCATCCAAAAAGTCACCTTGTGCATCACTGAGGTGACTTTTTAACCACAAAAACTTCATGGTCTAATGTGATTGTAAAGTGTTGTTGTTATCTTAAATAAACATTTTTCAATCATACCAGTTATTGGACCTGTACACTACTTCCATTCATGCAAGAAAATTAGTCCTTATTTCAGTCCATTGCCTTTTATCATTGACATCATGATTTTCAGATCTACGACCACCTTATTTACTCCATTTATACAATTATTTTTTACTAATATTTTCTCCATTTTATTTCTATTAATATATTTCTTCTATACACATAAACCATCAATGAATCCTTTTATTACATCAGTTGAATGGGATTCAAACACTAATTTAAAAATCATCCCAATGCATGGTATTCATGTACTACATATTTATAAATTCTATCAGATTATGTGATTTATAAGAAATCTTAAACTTCATATCTATCAATTCAATATTCTACAATACAAATTGACATTGTAATGTCATAATAATGACGTTTCATTCTGTCATAGGTAGACAAATTTTGAATTATATTCAAATCTATAGAATATATTTGTATTTCATTGTGTATAGATTCCACAATCATCTTGATCCAACTAATGGTTATATTCCACATTTATTTTCACAAAATATATGATCACATTCATTTGTAAATGGTATTTGAGGATTTTCATTCTTTAAAATCAATTGGAGTTTTCCATTAATCGTTTCAATGGATAATCACTTTAGAAACCCCAAAATGAAATTTCAAATAAAATATATATTTTTTAATTTCGTCAGGAATAAAATTTGACCATTCTAATTGAAATATATTAAAACATAAAAATCACATAATTTTTATATTTTGGAAATATGAAAAAAATCCAACTATGAATTTGTAGTCTTAATTTACATTATAGACGTCATTAGGGACAATATTGTTTGAATATGTAGTGGAATTTGCAATTGAAATTTCTATAACATTTTAAAAAGTTTATTCTTTGAATCATTTTGACATAATATAGGGAAATATTATTGGGAACATACATTGGGAATTTTCAGTGGATATTCCCAATAGAAATCCCAACTATATATTTTAATTTTGATTGTATTTTACATTGTTATATCAATATTTCAAATAAAATTCCACTTTACATAAATTTGAAATTATAATCCACATATTTTGAAATATTTAAAAAATTTAACTAATTGTTAAAATTTATTGTAAAAATTTAAGATTGTATTTCATTATGGGAATTATCAGTGGAGATAATCATGGGATGTTACTAGTAGTTACCTATAAAAATTCAAACCAGAATATCAAGTTTGAATTTATTTTAGAAATTACCTTTATAAGATTCAATTATTCAGAACACTCATAGTAATGACCCATTAAAAACCCCCATTGCAAAGACAACATTTAGACACCCGCCTATGGTGAAAGATTCTGCAACCAATAAAAAGGGTGTATCTAAATTTTAGTTTATAAATAAATTTAGATCATCACAACACTAGTATAATGATATCACTACTGGAAAATGGGTCTATACCGACGGTTCTACACAAAACCATGGGTATAGGACACCCCTATACCCTCGGTTTCCCAAAATTGTGGGTATATGGTCAGTATAAGAACCTATACCCACCGTTCTCAGCAGAACCGTGGGTATAGGTTATTTTTGATTACATATACCCATAGTTTTGGTAAAATAGTGGGTATAGGGATTGTTATAGAGACCTATGCCCATAGTTTTGAAAAACCCTAGGGATATGAGTTTTTTTACAAGATCTATACCCACAGTTTGGGAAAACCATACGTATAACTTTTCCGTGTAATGGCGGGGGAAAAAATTCCCATGGGAGTGAATTATTTTTGGCGGGAACATGATTTCAAATTAATATAATTATATGGAGAGAAGATTTTAGTAGAATAATTTCACTGGGTTAGTTGGTTCAGTTTTCTGCGTCGTACAGGAAAGACCGGTGTTCGAATCTCAGTATTTTTTTAGATATTCAAGTATTATTAATATAAGTAAATAACCAGATGGAAATGTGAATAAAATTCTATTATCCGAGTTGGTGACGTGATACTTCTGCCGCTGCTGCGTGAGGAGTGAGTTTAAGTCCTCCCATGCGCGGTTTTTGAATTTCTTTACAAATGTTTGAAATCCGTGGATTATATTAATATATATTCTTAGATATATGAATATAAAAAAAATAAAAATTATAGCTGCTTTGGTCCAATGGTGAGGAGCAGCACTGAGGCTATTCGTGGGATGTCGGTTCGAATTCCTACAACACCCCTTTTCTGAGTTTTAATACCCCCCGGTTTGGAAACCGTGGGGATTGGTGTATTCCACGCTGGACCTCTCTTTGTCAAAGCTATACCCATGGTTTATCAGAACCGTGGGTATAGGGTGACACCCCTATAACAACGCCATTCCATCCCATGGTTCCCAAAACCGTGGGTATAGGTTATACCCACGGTTTTTGGGGCTATACCAAAGGTTTTGAACCGTGGGTATAAGTCTTTTTTTCAGTATTTTCTAGTCGGGTAGGCAGAGAATCATTCCAGGTAGGTGGGGGAAATAATATTAGAATACCATTTTTATTGATATAATACATATTATTTCTCTCATTCAATGATGATAATAAAAAAACATACAAGCACCCATCCAATGGCCAAGCTATGGGTTGAGTTTTAGTGTCGAACCTAACACGATGTGGGGAGGAAGGGGGGTTCTCGATTAGCGGTCTCTTGGGAGAGTCCATGAATGATGGGTGATATCATTTAATTTATTGACCGATATAAGTATGGATCTTGGTGAGTGTTGTCGGTTGGAATTTGGGTTTCATCATCACGGTGGGACAATTTTTTTTTCAAATGAGGCAGAAAATTGGTGAGTAGCTTTAGATATTTAGATGACATAATTTATGGTTGATTTGGTTGAATTTGGATGGTTTTAGGTGATTTTGAGGCCTAAATCTATGGTTATTTGGTGATGCATGGTAATTCCATATATCTGGACCGATGATTGGATTTATTTTCCATTATGAGTGGCTCTTCGGGTTTCATATTTATAGTTGTATGTGGTTGGGGATATCTAGTTCAAGTGTTTTTTTTATATCGGTTTGGTGGTTTATTTCCACCTTAGTCATGAAGTGTTTTGGGGAATTTCACAACATGGATTCATTATTTTCTTCACAGGAGGTGGTGTTCTCAGATGATAGTAGTTGAAAATGTGATTTTATAGGTGATTTGTTCTTAGAAGATATAAGTTGATAAGAAAAGTTTAACACTGTAGGTTGAAGATGTGACTATGTAATGATGCTACTCATGGTTAGGTGGGGGTCATGAATCTAAGGATAGGTAGTTAGGGTGTAAGAGGAAGTATGAGAAGGTGGATTTCCATAGAGGATATCTCTAGTAAGGTGCATTTCTATGAGAATATATTGATGTTATCTTAGTATGGGAGCCACATTCACTATGGAGACTATGGAAAATTGATACAATAGGGTGGAAAAAGGGTTCTCATGGTTTGTAGGCTGACTGTGAAAATTGATTGAGGTCGGAAGTGTAGTTAGCTACACACAGCTAGTCTACTGACTGTGCGAGGACTTTGCATCCTGCAAAAAATATTTTTCATAGTGAAGAATTTTTTTAATTTATATTCTGAAATAAAAAAACTGTAAAAATCAATATTTAGAAAGATTTTTAGAATAAAAAATCCAAATTTAAATTTTTAATCCAATTAAGGAAATAATATCATGATGTTTCCTTACATGATTTGCATTATTTAAAAATAACACTCATTGTCACCTTTTTTTAACATTTATAATTAAAATCTGGAAACCAATTTATGTATTTCATATACTTTATGAAAAAATGATTGAGAAATTTAATTCTAGAATTAAATCCATTAATGAATAATGTATTCATATTTTGGATTCAAATGTTTAAAAAATTTAAATTTACTTATATATTTTACAATTTAACTCGATGAAAATAAATAAACCAGTGAAACTAGTATTTTTATCCCTATATCAATTAATGTAAATATTAATAATGGTCACAAAAACTATTATATTACATTGTGTTTGAATTAAAATAGGGTATATTTTTAATGAATAAAAAAATATTTCAAATTTTGTCTCACATTTTTCCTTCACAAATAGATTATTCCACTCTGATGAAATTTATCACTGAATTAAATTTTTTCAAAAATAATAAAAAAGAAATAACATCCTCATTATAGGTAAATTTACCATCTTAATAAGAGAAAACAAATATTCTCTTCCAAAGCTAGAAAATTGTTCCTCAAATGTGGATCAATTCACTACCTTATTTTAATTTAGTCATAGTTTTAGTTCAATAGTTGATCAAATTTGATATAAATGAACGAAAATAATTAACAAAAATCACCTCCATCTATACCAATTTCATATGTTCCTAAACAATATCTTGATTTTCCAATTAATGATACTTTATTAATGAATGTTTTGTAATCCAATTTCTCCTCTTTATATGGGTTCGATATTCAACTCACATAAATGGAATAATTTTGGTAAAGGCCCCTTATTTGAAATTATTTTTTCCATTGATTATTTTATGTAAATGAAAAATCATAACATTTATTTTAGATATATTTATTTAATTATTTAAACACATCTAGTGACCTTGTCTCAAATAAAAATTGTGGGTTTTAGAATTCCCATTTATATTCTAGGCTCACAAGACACAGAAAATTTTCATTTAAGTTGGATCTCTAAGGTGTTCTTTCTGAAATAGAACATGTTACTTGAAATGAAGTTCAAAATTATATTGTCTGGAATTTATATTATTGATTCCATATAAATATGTTCACCCACACTCTATCTACTAATAATAATATAAAAATATTTACAAAATCAGTTAATAAACTCACATAACAATTATTTAAAATTCAAAAATATTACAACACAAGAATTCCTCTAACTCTAGAATTATAATTTTGAACAAGGAAGGGAATAAATTAGGTTCCTGAAAAGGGTGAATAATTAAAATAACGAACTATTTAAAAGTATAATTTATTGCACTATATTTACAAAAAAAAAATATGAAAAATAACCTACAGACAATGTATATATTCAAAAATAATTGGTTATATTTTTTGTTATTTTTTGGTAGACTAAATTAATGAAAATATTATGAATAAAAATTATATTTAAAATAATTACAATCCAAACAATAAAATTTAATTTTTTTCTAGAAATTTTTTTATTTTAAATATAAAAAAAACATATAAGAAACAAAAAACATTATATATATATATATTAAAAGATTAATTTCAAATTAATTAAATATTTTTCTAAATATATTTAATATCCTTACCCACACTTTTTCAAAACTACTAATTTAGGATCTTGAAAATTTGTAAAATTACAGTGAATAATCAATGAAAATGTGTTGAAACAACTATGTATTAATTGTTTAGCATGTTTGTGTTGAGATCTACCAGGGGTACATACTGTAGAAAATAGATCAACTCTGTTGGGTGCTACCTACTTAGGAGAAAATATTGAAAACAACATAAACCTTAGAAATTGTATTTTATTAAAAAGTAAAGAAAATAAAATAAAAAAAGAAAAAGAATGGGAGTATATTCTTGGGTTTAACCCCCATGAGATTTTGCAATATATACAATTCATATCCAAACAATGTGGGAATTATCCACAATCATTAGGTGGGTAGATTTTGTGTAGTAAGAATCACCAAATGGTTCATTTCCCATAGTTTAGTAATACATCTTCCACGAGGTCCCCATGAATATATTACTTCATTTCCAATGGGATCTCATATAATACCGCTAATCTGTATTCATCAATAGAGAGTTTGTAAAAAGATAAAATTGAATAAAAGTATATAAAGTGGAATTAATTTCAAAATTATCCCCTTAATGTGTTATAGCTAGTGCATTTATCTCATCATGAGCAGTAACCACTTGGAATACTTCCACATTAGTAGTTCATTCCTCTAGTAGATGTACAAGGTGATGTTGAGTGGGTTCCTTCTAATCCGTGAGGGACTCCAATAATCGTTTTTACTCTTTAATTGGAACATATATTAGTCCATATGTTAAATCATCATGAATGAAAATAAGATATAAAAAATTAGAATCATATTTATCTTCCCCTGAGGCATGCTCTAATGGTGATATTTCTACATCATCTAAACAAATGCTATTCAGTTCACATTGAAACTGAAAATTATTTAAAATAGAACGGTCGAGTGTATCAGTATCCCCCTCAAATGGTTTATTTGACACTTATTATGGCTATTATAGAGCCTCATGTATTGTCTCAAGACTGTGTAAGGGAGATATATCCTTCATTTCTTCTACCTCTCAGATGTATTTTCGATGTGTTATCTGATTCATGATATTATAATCAAATACTTTATATTTTTTAATAGTTGTATAACGATTCATATTTTTTTTTAATATTTATCCATCAATATATAAAAATGTTCAACAATAATACTTCTAATATTTTTTTAGTCAATCAAGGAGTTCTATTCTTCAATAAATTAAATGATGAACCTTTTTTTTGAAATTTTGTATTAAGAAGGAAAAAAATATTATACAGAGTAAATGATTAGCAAGAACTAAAACATCCTCCATAATAATTACCCCATGTTGATCACATGATTATTTCATGTTATATTAAAAAATAAATTTTTTCACATAATGCAACCTAGTGGATTCCCATGATCATATCTCAGGGAGAATGTATTGGGGAGTCTCATTATCCTCGAACTTATGTATTTTGGTCATGTTTTTTTTAAAGTTGATAAATTTAGATAGTATTTGTTTGGGTATTGTTTAAATGTGAATAATAAAGGTAAAGGGAATGTAAATTCACATATCATTTTGAGGATGAAATAAAAATGTACATCATGAAGAATTTTAGTGAGATTAGTATCATTTACATTTCTGATAAAGTATCTAATTCAAGGATTAGACTAAATAAAATTCACCTGTTAACCATCCACTATTTTATTTTGTATGAAACAAATAATATACACAATATATCCATTTTAATATGATTAATTCCATATAATCTATTAATTTAATGGGTAATATCATTCCTTAATTGAGTGAACAAACTCACTCACACAGCTCTAACAACAATAACATATATTTATTCCAATAAAACCACACAACTTCACTATTATGAGCTGTGGTTCAAATGGAGGTAGGATTTGATGTGTTGAATTTGGAAGAGTGCAATGATTTTAATTGATTGATGAGTGAAAACTATCTCTTATAAATTCTACTTTATCTATCACACTAGAATTATAATGGAGATATATTAAGATTTAAACACATATACTCAATATCATTGATGTGATTCCACTATAGACAACCCATAATGGGTTTTATCTATATGATCATAGATATTGAAGTCACTTGGTCATCATAGGGGTGAGAAACAAAAAAAATTGTGGTGGAGATAAGAACATCATAAGTCCATATCACAAAAGACAGAATGAATATTTAATTATTAAATGATGAATTAAAACAAATAACGAAAGGAGAAAACCTAATCTGTGGAGTACAAATCTAGTCAAAAGTTATCAAATATTTAAAATTGTAGAGATTAAAAATATTTATAAATAATGTATGATGGAATCAACCTTATGATCTTTTACATTCATTGGCTATGCAAACCTATTTTATGTATTCCATGAGTAGCAGTTGATGATCCTGATTATTTCTACTAGTACTTCTTTTTATATGAATGTGCACACATTTATAATTGTAATAGTTCTTCATGGTGGTAGTTGAATGTGTTGGAAATTTTCATGGGGTTGGATGAATAATGGTCCTGAGTCATTCGATGTCATTTTGTACATAAAAATACAAAAATATATATTGTTATATATATATATATATTTATATCTAAAAGGATTAAGAGTAAGGAAAACCTTCTCCGAATAAATTTTATTGGAAATATAATGTTCCAAAAGAGACATAACAAAGAGGATTTATAATTATTTGTTTGAAAATCACCACAAGAGTCTACAACAACTAAACTAGAACAAAAATATGGTAAAAAACGACTAGTTCAAAATGACCTCTATAATTTCCCTCATATAAAGAGAAGTAAAAATAATATTTTCCTTTCTTTAGACATGAGTAACATCAAGAGAAATTAAAATTTCAATATGATGGAAATAAATCCTAGATGTCAAAAATTTCCATTGGACATTCCTAGAGAAGAATTTAAGTAATTTAATATCTATAGATGAATCTGATTCTAGCCATAGCATACACCAACAAAAATTGATTTCATTTTTTACTACCACGATCATATCCCCCAACTAACCTTCTTTTGAAAAACAATACCCAATGAATTGATAAATATATATTTTATGTACATTATATTTAAATATCTATATTTTCATATTATTATTATTTTATATATATATCATTTTATTATATTATGAATTTTATTATTTTCATTTTTTTAGTTTAAATAGTGGGTGGGGGGGTTCATGATCTATATTATCTAATGGGGGCTTATGTAAGAGTTGTGATCTCCAAATTTCAGTCATCTTGAACTAGCATATGTGTGGATCCTCATGAGCATCAAGGGTTGGAATCTAGTTTTCATCATCATGACAAGGTTGGTTTTCTTTAATAGAGGTGGTGAAATGGTTATTAGCTCTAGATATTCCGATAGCATCATTAGTTTCATATCTAGATGATTTTTGGTTATGTTAGATGATGGTGAGGGTCAAATATATGGTTCTTCAAGGGAGGACTGTAGATCCACTAATCATGACCAGTGGAAAGGTAGATTTTATCTTCAGAGTGGTTCTTTGGGTTTCTTCTTTTGTTGGTGGCAATGGGTTAGGAGATATGGTTCATTTTTTTGGTTCTATTGGTTTGGTGGTGTATTTCATCCTCGACCATGATGTTTGGTTTTGGTTTTGCTTCTAGTGACTCCTTGATTTTTTTTCTTCATAGATAGGAAGTGTGGTCAGCTGATAGTGGTTGAATAGGTGATTTTACTGGTGGTTTGGTCTTAGTAGATGACATCGTATAGGATGAGATGACCATGTTAGAAAGTGATTGTTCTACTAATGGTCAGGTTGGTGAAATGAATTAGAGGTGTGTTAGGAACATTAGAATATGAAGTGTGAAATGGGTGCTTTCCATAGAGATATCGGGGTAGGGTGTCTGACCATGAACACATCTCACAGTTTACTCTATATGGGATCCAAGATCACTATAGTGTCTGCAGAATATTTTTTCAGCATGGTGGAAAAATGAGGTCACATTTGGTATATTAACCTTGTGAATAGTTTGTGGTAGTTACTTTGGAAGGAAGTACAATGTCATTATGATGACCATATGAGGATTTTTCATCCTGTAGAACATATTTTTGTCAATAATAGAATTTAATAAATTAAATTCATAAATAACAATACAATAAAAATCCAAATATTTTTCCTTTTTAGAATTTAAATTCCAATGAAAATTTAATATTCCAATTAATAAATTAAAAACATGATGTTTTATGGCTTGACTTCTATGATTTAAAAATCACATATTATCTACTTTTTTATAAATTTAATAGACTTTATGAAAAAGGATGGAAATAAATAATGTGAAAATTAAATCCATTCAACAATATTGGATCAAGATTTCAGATTCAATAATTTAAAAATTAATTCAAAATTATGTATGGATTTGAAAATTTAACACCAAGAAAATGATTAATCCACAAAACCTAGTACATTGATCTATCTCACTATTACTGTCAAAATTGTTAATGTTCTTAAAAAATGTAATTTTGAACAATGTGTAAATTAAAATAAGTGGGTTTTAAATGAATAATAGATAAATATATGGAAAATTACAGAACAATTCAATACTGTATGACTTATATTCCATTCAAAATAGTATTCTATAGTTACTATATGTAAATTTTTTTCTTTTTTTATATGAACTATTAGTATTCATTAATTTAAATTGTTTTATATTGTTTTTACTTACCGTTATTAGTGGATCCATAAAAAACATTTATTTTATTAATATGTTAAATATTCAAAATATTAAAGAAATTCTCTTAAAGGGATCATCTGATAATGATTTATAAATGTGAGACAGAGGAAAACATCCTCTAGTTCTTCTATTGAGAAAAGTAAGTTTAAAATATATTAATTACAATGAAATAATTTCCATTTTTTATTCATTTTAAATCAATTTCATGAAAAATACATGTATTAATGAATAAATATTTAGTAAGGCTACAAAATGTGTTGTGCAATATGGTATATAAATATGGGTGGTACTAGAGTTTCTTAGATCACAATTCATACATCATCAAACACTAGCATACAACCTCATATATTATCTACCACACATTTTCATCCCTAATTTCCACTAGAATCCCATGGAACATTCATACCGATTACGTTCTCCCAAATCATCTATTTAGAATTTTCCTCTTTGATAAATTTTCAATATCCCATAATAGATCCATATCTATTTTATCGTTTTTAATCACATATATGTCACATTATTTTCCAACTTCTCCTATATATTTGAGGTTCTGTGATCATGCCTCCCTTAATTTTTCATCACATATTTCAAATCTTTTAGATCATTCATTTTAGGCTTCCCATATTAATCAATATAAAAATCCATCAATGCCAATGAAACCACCAAATCCAACTGATTATCCTAGATAGGGTGTATTTTTACAATTGTGTTTAACTATTACTCGTTAATTTCATTCCATTTGTACTACGCAGAATTTTATTTTTAACTATTCTTCTTAAACCATCCTAGAGGGCCCTGTTTCATGACTACCCCAAGATCACCTCTAATAGATGAGGGGATAGAGACTATCACTAACTAGCCATATCCCATAAATGAGAGGCATTTTTCTAGGTACTATTATACAAACACACAGACATCTCTAAGCCAAAAAATCTGAAATTTAAAAACAAAATGTTAAAAATGAATGCATACACTAATATACAAACAATAAAGTACGATAGTTTGAAAATTTGAAAGTAATATGGGACAGAATAAAAGTCAAACAATATAAAGAGTATTTATAGTAAATTAACATGTTCATGTAACTGGTCCGCCAAAAATCCTACCTAAAGGCTAGATATAGGATATCTTCATGAAGTAATAGGGGCACAACATGTTCATTTGATGCTTATAAGAACCACCTAGGTCTATTCCACCTAGTACAAAATCAATGGGATGATCATTTTCTTAATACCCAACATGTGTGGTAAAATCCCATGTAGGAGTGAGTAAAACAATACCCAGTAGGACACACCAAAACCATAAAAGAATTTACACTATGAAATAAACAAACAATACCAAAAAATAAACACACAAAGTACACCATAAAGGAAACACACCAAGTACACCACAATGGAAACATAAAAATAACACTAGAAAAGAACCACACTATGTTCACCACAATGTAAACACAAAAAGTACACCAAAAAAATATACAAAGTATAGCCATCTCACAAATGTATAAGTCTAATGCATGGAGAGAATGAATTTCAATTGTTGTCCACAGATCTCCAAATTTACAAACCAGATATAGCATCAATGAACCGGAGGGGGGTTGATATCTCATAGAGTATCTATGGCACCCTAAGCATAAATGGAATCTAGAATATCATTGGCACCCAAAGTATTGGTTGAGCACTGAGCATTTAGGGCGCACGGAGTGCTGATGAGGCATGGATTATCGATGAGACATGAAGTATCTATGGAACATAGACCATCATTAGAACATAGAGTATCAAAGGTTTATGGAGTTTTGATGGTGCACAGAGCGTCGATGGGTCATGCATCCCCCTAGTGACATAGTCACCATGTCATAGCCACTCGTAGGATTCCGCTCGTAGAATACTTGTAATGGGAGTGCCTAATACTCCTTCCAATATGATTTATTATAACATGAAAAATTACTCAATTAGTGTATCTCAATAAGACCATATCATATAAAGTTTCCTAACATATCAAATAAATCATCAAATAGACACATGATATGAAAGATAAGGTTGTTTTTGTAAAATGGCACCACCCGGGTACGGTTCCGATTTGACAGATCCCAGTCCTATCCGGTTGACCCAACCTTGATAGTTTTGAACCACCATGTTCCTTTGGCCATTGGGTCTAGACGATAGAGCCACTGGAGTAGCCTGGCTACTCTGTTTCGGTCCGTGTTGTAGGACAGTTTACTTAGCCAGATGAGGCCCACAATTGCCACACCCCCTTTTCCACACGGTCCATCTTGACAGTGTGGCACCCCCTTATTTCACATTCGATGAAACACTAATCCGCATTTCCTATGACTGACCCACTTTTTCTGCATGCCCCATGGCATCGCTACTGCAGTTTCCTCCGACATGGCTCCGAGCCTCATCCATGCTCACCTTCGGGACCTACTGCTGCAACCCCAAATCTCAACTTATGGCCTCTTCTATCGCATAATCCCATGATTTCCTCGGAGAACCAAATTCAACCTCCACCATCGTCAAACCTTCTAGTGGCCACACCTTTCGGGAACATCATCTTCTTGGACTAGCGATGCCCTGCATTATGTTGTTGCCGCCATGAGTTGTCGTCAAACCATTGCAGTTCGGTTGCGGAATCAGTTCCTGATTTAGATTTCACATAGGGTTTAAATAGGAAGGGAGATTAAGAATAATACAAGAAGAACACAAGAGATTTAGGAGTATTTTTGAAACAACATGATATTTAACGAATGGATCATGGTCTTTTTTCTATCAGCCTTGATCTGTTCATTTTAGAAGAATCACAAAGAACAAATCAATAAACAAATCTAATCCCAAATAAAACTTCTCAAGTATAACAACCATCCCATAAGTGATCAAACCGTGGATCAACCTATTAATTGGTTTGTACAATATCATTGTGGGATATAAAAAGTGGAAATTAAATCACAATGAGAATCAACATCTTATCTCATTGTTAGATCAGTCGTTGATGAAGAATAAAAGTTCATGTCATCTATGATCCTCATTCCTCTGGAATTTGTCGTCATGAGTGTTTTCTTCCACATCTCATAAGAAATTTTAGGGTAATAATGACAACGATAAATTTTGGAAAAAGGTTTTGTTAAAAATAAAAACCCTGCAGCATATAAAAAAATAATTTTATTTAAATTTTTAATGATGATTACGTCCAGAAAATAACATTCACCCACAACCAGAGTTCGTCAAGGTTATTCCCCCCATAGGTTAACACTACTATTCTAAATTCATGTGTTCCCGAAAATTTCTTATTTGGGAACCCTTTTATAATTTAATCACATTTTAAAGAAAAACCACTAATGATCTTTATTAAAAAAATTCCATTTTCCATTGAACTATTCTTGGCTATCTGGGCCATGGAATCTCAAGCTGTCTCAGTAGCTAATCTCATAATTTACCCAATATATATATTAAAATAAAATCACAGAAAATTCAAGTAATTAAGTTCTTCCCACATTAGTGATTTATGTCCCTAAAGGAAATCTAAGGGATACTCAGAAAATATGATTGTACTGCACATGAATCTAAGACTGGCGCTACCATGTGTTATCTAGTAGATTCACATACTGCCACCACAAATGCACAAGAGGAATCAACTTCCAAAGAAGTATATACTCCTGTTAATTATCAATCCCCACTGTGTAATCCATAATGTCTCCCCATCATCATTATCCTACTCACCCTAGTTGATGTTGTGCGATGGATCATGCACATAACCTCTTTAGCTACGACATATTGAAGAAATCATGCATCCAATTCAATTGAAAGGGTAGAGATAAATGGTAATCCTCCTCGCACACTCTACTAAGAATATGAAATGGACCATTGTATCTTGGATATCACATTCCTCTGGAGAAAATATATCCAATCCCCAAGATGGTGAGGACCAAAAAAACAAATGTTCTGCCTCCATAAACTCCATGAACCTCCATATCCTATAAGAATATAAATTCTACAAGATCTATGTATTCCTCTTATTCTCTTGGATGATCTGCACCTTCTCAGTGGTAACATGCCCCACATCTGGACCCATAAGTGATTAATTTCTTAGGTTTTTCTATTAAAGTGGTGATTTTCATGGTCACTCGTACAATGCAACAGACAGTTCCATACCAATAGTGGAGTGACAGATGTTGTTGTAAAAAAATTCCACCTGTGGTAGATGATTCTCTAATGATTTTCCAGAGTCTCGGATTCATGCATGTAGCATGTCCTCAATAAACTGGATGGTCCTCTCAGTCTTGACATCCTTCTAGGTATATAATTTCGTGCTCAAGTGAAAATGGGTCCGAAATTTATCGTGCAATCCCTTGCAAAACCAAGATGTGAAATTAGCACTAGGGTATGCAACGATGGTCGATGACCCTCCGTGAAGCCGAATTGTCTCCATTACCTAAAGGCATCCCAAGATGTCAAATTAAATATGCTTAAATATTGGTAATAAGAGTTATGACATGGTGAGTAAGTCAATGATCACCCAGATGGTATCATGACCCTATTACATGAATGGTAAACCTACCACAAATTCCATTAATATTATATAGAAATTCTACACAGGCAACTCCAGTGGTTGGGTCTAGCTCATTGGAACCTGGTGATCATCCTTCACTTGCTAAAAATTGATGCATAGAGAAATGACCTCTTCTGCTGCCTTCTTAATCCTGGTCCACTAGAAATTAGGTTGGGGGTCTTGGTACCCCATCACCACACTCAGATGTAGTAACAAAGTGGATGTGAGGAACTCCTTTATAACATCCTCTTGTAACATCACCGGCAGCACTATTCACACTCTGAAAGGAATGACATGATCCCCACATAAAAATAATCATCAGGGGCACGCCCCGTGAAAAAATGAGCACTTTAGGTCACATAATATATATCCCCGTCATATAACTCCCTAACTCACTCTAATATTGGAAGAGTGACAACCATATATGAGAGGTAATATTTCTATAACCACCCACAAAAGATATTTTTAATAAATCCAACTACTCCAATGCCTCACTCAGTAACTGCAATCTAGATCTATTACTGAGAGAATATTCCACCAAGATCCCCTTCCTATGAGCGTATAAAATCACAAAAACATTGCCTTTGAAGAACTCTAGAAAAATTATCTATCCCTAGATTAGATCCTTATGATATAGGATATACATGATAATCTTATGGTTAGAATAGATGGTAATAAACTTTCCCATCAGGTATTGTTTCAACATCTTCAATGTGAAGACTACCACTGGATTCTTAAGATCCTCGATCACATAGCCTTTTTCATGCTTCTTCAACTGGTGCGAAATTTAGTCAATCACTAATTTCTTTTGAATTAGAACATAACCAAGATTGATCCCTAATGCATTGGATAACACTACATACCTGATGCCATCCTCTAGTGGTCTTAATATGGGAGCACTCGTCAACCTATGATTTATCTCATGAAGGCAATGATGTCTCCTCTCTATCCACACAAATGGCTTCGAATTCCATTTCCAGAATGTAATGGATAATTATACAGTTTAAAAACTGGATACAAACCTCTGATAGTACCCATAAAAACACAGGAGACTCTGCAAATTAGTTACACTCTCGGGTGGCTCTCAAGGAAGAACCGCTAAAATCTTCATCAGATCTACAAAATCTCAAGCCTTTGAAATGTTATGTCATTTAATGTGGACCTCCCCAATATTGAACTAAAACGTTTAGAGCTTCCCATAATTCAATTACTATCACAGGGTGTCGATGACCATCGCCAAGTGTATCATGTGCTTTTCCTCAAATGCTGAGTACGCTAGGATGTAATCAATTTAGACCATGATGAACTGGACTAAGTAAGGATAGAAGAATATGATCATGATTTCCATAAAAACTAATGGGACATACATCATGACAAACAGAATCACTATATACTTCTAGTGGTTGTACCGACATCTAAATATTTTCTTCGGTACATCCTCATATCAAACATGAAGCAGGGGATATCCATATTTGTGGTACATATTCAAGAACATTCTCACTCCCATTTTCTGATCAAAGCGTTCATCAATAATTTTTAGTGGATACTAATTCATCACGGTCACCTGTTTCAGGCATTGGAAGTACAAATATTCTCAGGCTCTCATCTGCCTTTTTGGAAAACAAAACTGGGCCTACCCACGGTGAAATAATGGGTCTCCCGAAGCACTACCTATGTAAGTCCTCTAACTATACCCTCGACTCACGAAGCACTAAGAGAGCCAATAGATATGAATGTGTAGAAATTGGTTTCATCTCTGGGTACAAGTCAATACATATGTATACATCTCTATGGGGAGGTAATCCAAGGACATACTTCAGAATGACGTCCTCATACTCCGCCACTACTACAATAAACTACAAATTCATATCATCCAACATATCAATGATGAGTCTATAAAACTAGTGAGTAATTGGATAAATTATCCTATGCATGAGTCAGTACTAGGTTGTATGTGTTTCGTTTTCACCAAAATAGGAAACCCTAGTACCATTTCTATGGACAAACTTCACTCTACACCTAATATATTTCTTTTAGACATGAACATTCGATAACAAATCCATACAAAGAATTATGTTGTACGTCCTTGATGTTGCCACCAACAGATCCCAACCAAAACCCTCCCCCCTAGATTAAGGGAGCACTATTGATATGAGTGTGTGATCATTCAATCTCCCACTTGTAGTATTTTATAAGAGAAGGGATCGGGTCAATGGTTCTACTAGAATATCAGAGTCCCAAAAAAGGTTTGTGTCGAGAAAATAATGGTTGTAACTTGTTTATATAAAAACTATAGATTGGATAGAAAATAAATAGATTGTACCTAAAATAATCTCAAATGAACTAGGTCTTTAAGCCTCCATTATCTAAAGCAGGCCATGTACCTATCCACCACCTCCTGGAAATCATTTTGGTCCATATGGGGGTGGTCTTGGTTGCACGTCAAACCTTCACCAACCGCTTGCTTCTCTACCTACTCATATTATAAGACTTACACCCTATAGAAAACTCTTTTCATACCTCCTACTATACATTGGTGGTCCATTCACCAGTTGTTTATCATCATCACTGAGTATTTGTAAATCTCAGGCCTGATGTCCTTGACCACCGCATGAGTAACACAACCATCCCATAATCTATCCCACTCTTCCATGGGATCCTAGAACTATTGATCCCATATACTGGTGTAATCCCATGGAGTTTTTCACCCACATGGGTCCCTGTGCCTATTTTTGGCAACCTACTACCTAAGACTCAGCTGCATGGTTCCAAATGGTAGCTCCTACATCTAGATAATGCTCCACCAAAAATCCCTCCAATATCAAGGCATCCTTCAGAACGACATCATATTTTTGGATTATAAGTGATATCATGGATTCCTTGATCCCCCATCATATCCCTTTCATAATGTTCTGGCCTCTGATGAACATGTTCCTCACCATATATTTACAGTGGTGAGAATGATTGGTAAATCTCTCTGAGTACTTTTATACTATTGGACTTTCGTGTTATAGATGATGGATAACATATCTGTGAACTATTAATAACATCACTATAATGAAATACTCCAAGATTTGGAACTCATAGTCATCCTAAGATAGAGTCGTCTCATTATTTGTTTGGTTCACAATTCTTTACCATCACCCTACTGATCCCAAAGGAAGGATCACAACTAGAATTACCATCAAGTCAAAGGGAATCATCACATGGTGGATGACACAAGAAATAGACTCCAGCCAATCCTGATTTGCCCAGGGTTATGGATCCCCACTAATCCTGGTTTTTTACTTCCTCTATTACTACTGAAACTCACTCAGCTGACATGCATCCACAATCAATAGAACTGGTAAAAACATATACACTTTAGGTGGTGATATAACTAGAACACCACCCGGAGGTGCTATCTCTGAAACTAGAAGCTATATAGAGAAATCAGCGCTAGGTTAACCAAGATCGTTTTCATGCATCAAAATCTTGGCTCCCTGTCTACACTGAAGCATCCTAAAATAGATCAATATGGTCAATATTCAATAGATTATACCTAGTTAGCTAACATAAGAAGGACACAAGTACACACTCAAAATCCTATATGATGCATGTACCATTTATTTTCCATGAAACTTGTTTTTTCGTTTACTGATTTGAATAGAAGAATTCAGAGTCCTAGTGTATGAATATGTCAAACACTGCACCAACACTAGAGTATGTGGTCTGAATCCGATCTAAAACACCTAATAATTTTTCCCCAAACTAATCTCACATAATCGTAGTTAATTAGGTTAAACAGATCTTTTTTGATACCACTTTGTCATGACCCATCGTATATGGGAGCTTTCTATGTCTACCATAATTCTACCACTGATAGTCTAGGGGCTGGAAAGAATCACCAGGTTGGTGTATCCCACAAATAAGAAGCATTATAATAATTTTCTATACAGGTGCACACATCTCTATACCCATAATGATGAAATGAAAAAACAATATGAAAACAATATGTGCATAAACTATGATACTAACCATAGAGTATGATAGTAGGAAAACTAGAAAGTAAAAAGTGCTAGTATATAATCCCACTAAATGAAAGATTATTTCATGTGAATGTAAAAGGTCTTAAAACTCGTTCATAGAAAACACTACATGAAGGGTAGGTGTAGGAAAGCTACCAGATGTAATAGATAAATAACATGTCTATCATATCCCTATAAAAACCACTTGGTCCTAGTCTACCTAAGACACCGTTAATGCATCGATCTTCTGCACAAGCATGAAGCATGTGGGAAAAGCCTCTTCATGGTGGGATAAAATAATACTCAGTAGGACACCCCAAAACCTAAAAGAAATTTCCACTAATAAATACAGAAGTTATTCCCCAAAGTAAACACATGAAGTACATCAAAAAGGCAACACATTAAGTACACCATAATGGAAAAACATTAAGTACATCCATAAAGAAACACACAATGCACACCACAAAGGAAACACATGTTTTAAACCATAGAAGAAACCCAAGATGTAAAATCTTCTCACATAGGATATCACAAAGAGAACAATTTTTATTTGTAGTCTATAGATATACCAGTATCCATGACACATATATTTTCAAGGATGCAAGGAGAGTCGATGTAGTGTGGAGTGTCAATGGTGTCGAAATCGTCAATTATTCCATTATTTTTTATTGTGACCCGAGCATCAATAGAAAATCAAGAATCAATGGAATATGGAGAATCGATGGTGAATGGAGCATTGATGGATCATGAAGCAAATATGGTTCATGGACCGTCGATTGATAGTGAAGATTCGATGGGTCATGCGGACACCAAGTCATGTAGTCACTAAGACACAACGAGCCACATTATTCCACTCATAGTGTGCTTGTTCTAGGAGAACCTAGTCCTCCAGCAAATAGAACTTATTCCAATAGTAAGAATGTCTTAATTAGAGTATTGAAAAAGGAAAACCTCATCACCAGGGTCTCAATGCGAGAAACAACTCATCAAAAAGAAACACAATGTAATGATACAACTATTTTTGTAAAATGGCCCGACCTTGGTCTGGTATGCATCCGACCCAACATGGTCTGGCTTACCTAACATGAACTAGTCCAGTTTGGTCAAAATAATCCTGGACCGTTTGGTGTAGACTGTGGGGTGCAGCGAGACTAATCTAGTTTTCCCCACACTGTAGGCATGTTTAATCCATCAGGCATGGCCCACCCTTTCCACACCCCTTGGTCCATGTGGTCCTCCTAGACTGCAATGCAACCATTTTTCAACCACTCATTGTGGTGATGATATGCCTTCCTTCCGGCTGACCCACCATCTTTTCATGACACGTGACATCATTGTGATGAGATCATTCAAAGAGGCTTCAAGCCACATCCCAGCTCATCATTATAGCCTCCTATCATGGACCTGGTCACTGCCAATGCCCTCTTCTACAATAGGCTCCCACACAGTCCCCACATGACTGTGCTCTACCTCCCCAGCCAACAAACTGTCCGCCTTGACTATCCATGTCATGCCATGTTCTTCTGACACACCCCTTACGACGTTCTGTAGTGGGATCAGTTCTCAATTAATATTTAACATAGGTTTTGAAAGAGAAATGAGAAGGAAAATAACATGTTAAGAATGTGAGAGATTGAGGGGAATGTTTGAAATCACATGAATACCCAATGAATATCTCGTGGCCTTTTTATTGTCTTCTTTGTTCTAGCCATGTTAGAAGAATCTAAAATAATATGTCAATACATAAATCTTACCCCAAATCAAACCCTGAAAGCATAACACCCATTCCACAAGCAATCGAACTGCGGATCAACCAATTCATTGGTTGGTGGAAATTAGTTGTTGGATCGTAATAGCAGAAATGAAATCATATAGAAAATCAACATCCAACGATGTTGTTAGATCCATAATTAATGAAGAACAGAGGTCTGTTTCGTTGTCGATCATTAATCATCCGAAATTCGTCATCTAGAGTGTTTCATTCCATGTTATAGGAGAATTATCAAGTTATGGTCAAAAAAAGTAAATTCCCAAAAAAATAATCCTTATAATTAAAAAATACCCTTGTTCTATTAATATATTTTTATAAAAAATTTTTAATAACGGTTACTTCCAAAAACTAACATTCTCCCTCGTCCCACGCTAGTCGAGGTTACGCCCTGCCTAAGGAAATGTTGTTGTTTTGAACACATCGATGCCTCAGATTTCTGATCTCAGCACCCATTCAGAATTTCTTTCCATTTTAATGAATAACCACCAATGTGATTTATAAAAAACATAACATTTTTCAATGAACTATTTTGGTTTCAATGGGCCTCATAATATTATTCCAACTCAGCACCACGTCATGGAATTATCCCAATTATTTTATAAAAATAATCCCAATGAAAATTTGTGTCATTTCAATATTAGTTGGATCTACTAGAAGACAATGTGGGGATATTTGAATATGTAATCTATGTAATTACTATACAAAAATTATGGTAGTGTCACATGAATGAAACCAACTATATTTTTACATGGAAGAGAATGTGGAATTTCTATGGTGATGTTTGAAAAATTTAGTCATTGTTTTATCATGCAGAAAAACTCTTGGTGACATGTATAATGTAAAATAAAGAACAATGCATTAGACGGGATATGAGTATGTATATTATTAATAAATGTACATGATATTATTTTATTTATATAAATTATTTATTTTCATGAAAATATTATTTAATATTCTTGACCATCATGACTTTTGGGATGAAAGATGAATTGAAATAAAATATTAGTGGATTGAATATAAGCATATGTTATATATTTATTGGACTTGTAATCCTGACACAGAGTTAGAGAAGATACCATTCCTCATTGATTTTTCTATTTATATAGTACCAAGATATGATTTCAAGTTTAAATAGTGATGTGTTTATGGTTTTATTCTAATTAATTGTTTTTTTATATAAAAATATTATGATTTTTATTAATAAATGGTTTCATTTAAGTGAATATTATTTTTGAAGAATCATCATAATGAAGTTAAAAACCAGGTTGTTGTGATGAATTTTTATAGTTTGGGAAGAATAATTATACATGAATAAAAGATAAAAAAGTTACATTTCATGAAAACAATTATTAACTAGGTTTACAAAGAGTTCAATTGCAATGAATAGGGAAAAGTTTTGTGAAACAAAATATTAATTTAATTAATTTTCATTCAATAGTGTAGGATTAATGAATATTTGTTTTCATACAATCATTTTCATTTTCAATGGGAACTATTGGAAAAAAAGGGTATTGTACTTCATCCAAAAATTGTTCTCTTGAGAATATATATGAAATAAGGGTGTGGATTTAATAAAAAGACATAAACAATAAATACAACTATAATTCTAAAATTTTAATATTTTAATATCTATTTTATAACTAATTATATCATTTATACTATTAATAGTATGATTTGGAGGCCCTTTATGAGAGATAATGTGTAAAATTTGTTCCAAAATATAATTTACAATAGGTAATAGGTTTTGAAAACAAATGGATAGCCCACTGTTAACCCATAAAGACAATCGTTCCCAGTTGGTATTGAATAATAACATATAAATTAAATACATATCTTAACACAATGTGGTAATATGATAATAGTTTACATCACTAATACTAGATTCTATTTTGGGTTTTGAGACATTTATACTGATGACACACTCTTTATAAAATGTTTTGTGTGATGAAGATGATAGTACTCGTGGTGGTTGGGTAGGCAACCATCCTGGACATGATAGTGGTGTTATTTGTTATGACGATGATTCTAGTAAGGAAATTCCTGATGAAGGTAAAGGTAGTGATGACCAATACTATAGTGGTGATCATAGTGAATATTGTTTGGAGTGTGATATTGGTGTTCTCCACTTTTAACATTATATTTATAACACTATGATTATATATGCAACCACTTTCTGACAATTTTTTATTATATATGTAATAATTTAAATTTGATGTTATTAATTGTTTAACTATAAATGATAAATTATTAACCTATTTTGAATGTTATTTTTGGAATTTATATGTTGATAATATTCTATTCTAAATATTTTATTATATTTTTAGGTGGTATGGAAGGGGATGTGTTGATAGGTTTTAATGTAGTAGTATCATTATACAAACAGATTGATGAAAATATATGATTCCTTCAAAACAATGTTATAGACCAATGAAAATAATACTAAAATAAATGGTTAATAGAATAAATGGTATATGATATTTCAATAGATGATTAGCAAATAAATATAGTTAAAAACTATTTTTATATCTAATATTTACAATCGTGTATTTTGGAAGTCCCTAAAAAATTTCCTTAAAAAATAATATTTTTATGTGTAGTGGGATAATACTAATGGCTCCTAAAGTATTTATTGAATATTTAATAACCATTGATTACCCTAACTAAAATAGGATTAAAATTTGAATTTATTTATTAATGTTTTGAATCAGTTGATGATATGAAAAGGGGATGAAATGAATTTAGATTATATTCTACCAATGAGAGAGGAAGGATATATTTCATGTTATAATTCCACGAGCATGGGTTTTGGATTATACATTGATGCATAATTAAATTATGGTTGATTATGGATAACAAAATCATTATCCACATGAATGAAATTTCATAGTCCATGACCATGAATTAGTATAAATATTGCATCCCCTAAAATATTAGTGAAACAAATTTTCATTATTAATCAAATACATTATATATATCATAAAACTCTATGATAAATAATACCCAAAAGGATATAACCCAAAAATATTGGTTATAAGAATATAATCTAAAAATTATTGATATCAAACTCACCTATACACCTTGAAAGGAGAATTCGGTCTTTAGAGTTCTTGAAATAATATTACTATTTTATCCAATGAATGATTCTAGCGATGAGTGTAATATAATGAGCATTTTCATAGAAATTCATCTCAATGTGAATTAAAAAAATAAGGTATTTTTTTTTAAAAAAAAATCATTATTTTCGTATAGGAAGTTCTAAAGATTCATTTGGAGAAATTAGTGGATTATAAATATCAATATACCATGGGAATAATAAATGGTGTTGACATTACAAATTATTCATTGTGATCCCTTGATGGTATCATATTTTATAGATATAACTATCTGTTCTTTCTTTTTATGGTAACTGATTTGATGAGGATCCTTTATCACACCCAGTTAGTAGTATTTTCCAGAACAATAAAAGGTCACTAGAATCAATGTAAAGGTCACTAGAATCCATGTAAAGCATAGTGATGTATTCCCTCCAAAAATTTATTACTATGTTCAGAGGATGATCCAAATTTCTGAACGAATATATTAAACTTCTATAGTGGTTTTTAATAGATCAACGGATTAACATTTATCATCAATTTAATTTTTATATTTTTGTATCTAACAATCCTCAATAAAAATAGTTCAATTAATAGGGGTATATGGTCATACATGGACATATCCTCTTTACATGACATAGAAAAATGAAACCCCATTATATGGAATGATTATTGTTTGGTAATGGTTACTTAAATTTAGATTTTTATGAATTTTTTTAATGAAATACTTCACTTGAAATCATATACTAACACATTTTATAGACTATAAGAAATTTATGTTGGGGAATTGTCTCCCATATATGAAAATAGATATTAATGGAAACAAAGTTTGGTTATGATGATGTATGTAGTACCTTTTGAGATTTCTGAAATGATTTTAATGTTTTCATACTAGTTAGTGTTACATCCTTAGGAGAAATAAATTCACGAAATCATTCATTTCATAAAATGAAAAAATAATTATGAAGATCCTCCACATATTCTAATTGTTGATGATTTTTGGTTGGGGATTCATATTTTAGTGGTTGAATAGGTATTATAGATTAATGATCAGTAAAATATAGATCATTAAATGATATAGTTTACTTCAGTTAATATTTTATGGTAACCTAGATGTTATTCCCATAAAACATAGTGGTTTGAATCACAGATAAGGGAGATATGGAAATAACATTTCTCAGATCAATCATTCTCATATGGAATTTATATGGGTATAATGTGATAAAATTTAGAGAATAGTGACAACAACTATGTCACTCAAATTATGTGATTTGTTATTTATTAGTTTTATCAATGGTATTAATGTTTACAATAACTTTTAACTTATAGATAAAATTTTTAGGATGTATAGTTAGGGTGCGTTTTTATGAGAACAAATCACATGAAATATATGATCCAAACATGGGTTTATATTAGTTGATTCACCATTATTCTATTGTTAATAGAAGCATAAAACTAATCCATTTAGGTTAAGTTGGATCAATTTATTATCTAGGAGCATGATTAGCATAATCATCCACCAAAACCATGAGGTTTGTTAAAAACATTACTATTTCTTATTTTTAAATTTGAATTTAATTATTCTAAATGGCCATTTAATAGAACACTAATTCCTCAATCATAGAATTATATTCCCTCATTGACCTTATTTGGGTTCCCTCGTCTATTTGGATTTATATTTTTTATTATTGAACAATGTGGTCTAATTTATTCAAGTATGTTGTTTTCATTCCATTTCTTCATCTTTATCTTTTATACAAATAACATTATACTCATTCCCACTATATTTCTAGTAATGATGTTCATAATGAATCATGATAGGGTAAATTAATTTTCATAATTCCAATTTTTAAAACCTAAATTAGAAAATTAAATTAATTTTTCATAATTTTCCATTTATTTTAAATATATTTTTAAACGAATTGAATGAAATGTAAACTCCATTCAATAGATTGAATTTTATAGTGATTCAAGGTATCTAAGATAATATATTGCTCCAATCAAGAAACAACTAATAATTCATTGTAGTTGTATTTAGATTCTTTTCCTATAGTTATTCAAAACATAGTGTAAGATAGAGACTATTATACTTTTAAATGATGCTTTAGAATTCATCCTGTCACTTAAAAAACAAATAAATTTCCTTTCACACACCCTTAATAAAATATGTTTTCACATCATTAAATATATCAAAAATATTGATGTATTTTAAAAAAATTATCAAAAAACTATCAAAAATCCAAACTGATGGATAATGAAACTCTTCTATAAAAGTTTTAACTTAAATATAAAAAATTTAATGTAATAAAATAGAGGTATATTAATTTTCTAGGAATGAAAATTAGATTTAGGACTATATTATTATTTTTATTTATTTCAATAAATCCATTTAAAAGTAGATTACGATGAAAAATACTTAAACAATATTTTTATAAATCACATAAGTAGTAGTAGGATAATACTAATTTGAGAGAATGAGTAGTGTATGTATATATTTTTATCAAAGGAAATCACATGAATTTATATGATTATATTTTTATTTTCTTATCATAATGGAATAATTAGAATATAAAAATATTTATAATTTAATATATTACCTTGATCATGTCCTTGACAACTATTATCCTTTATACCCATTAAAAGTATCTCTAATGTTCCTAGATTGACATATAATATAAAAATCCTTAGAGACCACCTATAATGAAACCAATATTATCAAAGTATTTAAATGTTTCTAAATTTATACTCATTTATATTAGTAACTAAAATTATTCATGAATATTTATTTAAAAAAACTAAATATTAAAAAATAGTTTTTTCTTACTTCAAATAAGATATTTCATTAAATTGAATTACTATGTTGGATTATCATTATTATTTTCATGTGTGTGTATAAATAAAAAAATTTATGAACTTGTGTAAGAATAAACCAATATTTTTATAGTTATAACTCTAATGTTTATGATGATATAAATTAGAAAATACATTTGATAATTTAAAATAAATAATAACAAAAATTATCCACATCACCCATATAAATAAAACAATTCTATATTAAATATTTTACTTTTTTCTAATATGTATAAGAATAGTCTCTGAATACACTATTTATTTAAGAATAAATAGATTCTATAAAATGGTTTTCACTTCTTGAAATCCTTCATGTATGATTAGATCTAGAATTATGCTTACATATAAATAATACAAAACTGATATATGATACCATGGTTGTAAAATTTTATCCAAAACATAAATATTGACAAGATAAATATTATATAACATTAAAAACTCATTAATAAAAAATAAATAAATTTTCAGTTTCTTAAAATAAATTCATTAACAAAATAAACAATGTGTTTTTTTAAATCAACACCTACTGTGCATTATAGTGTACTTGATCATTATAATTTTTTAACAATATAACCCTTTTTAAAGATAAAATTACACCTAAATCCTAAAATTTTATATATTATGAAATTTAATATTATAAATATTTAATATACTTATGTTTTAATGACAAATATATTTATGGGTAATTATTATTAAGAATTAAAATGAATTTTACATTTATTTGATGAGTTTTATTTTGATAAATTGGATTAAAATTGAGGTTTGGAGTGATTTAATGTCGAAAAACTATTTTAAATGAGTTTTAAGGATTAATGGATGTAACATGTGTTCTGGAGTGAATCATAGAGGATCTATAGTGGCCATGAAGTGTGATAGTGTTATTGAATGACATTCAGATTGTAAAGTAGGGATTCACATCATGATGTTTCTAGGGGACTGAGGTTTGGGTCAACTATATAATCTATTAATTTAATGAACCATATTTTCATTATCTGAATATCTTATGTCAAGTTTTCTTTAAAATTTAATTGTGGGATCAACCTCTTTTTTTACTTTTTTGATGAGAATTCATTGGAGGGGATGAACGACCGAGCCTCCCCTTCAAAGGGGATTATTTGTCCCTATTTTATTTAGAATCTAGGTATGGATTCAAATTCAAAAACCCATGTTGTTATATTAATACCATGTACATTGATTTACATTAATATTATTTGGAATTTTTTGTAATTTCTAACAAAACAAGTTGTAAATCATCCTGATTGAGGGGGATTCTATTTGACCAGCATAGCGCATGACATATAACACTAACAACACTCTATTTCATGACACCTCATAAAAGTTCATCACCTAATGATTTTTCCGAGGAATTTCTATCAAATTAGATTAAAATTTACCCTTTTAATAAATATATAAACTGGGTTTCCGTCATTGATTAAATACGATATCATGGTAGGAGTTGAACCCACCATTTTACCATGGTTTATGTGAGTGGATGATTCCCATAAATATTTTTTTTGGAATTTTTCATATTTAAATTATATATCATAAATAATTTTAAATTTTTTAATCAGTTATTTCTAATTCTTGGAATGAGACTTTTCCCCATGGGGGAGGAAGAGACATGGTTAACTTGGAAAAGACTTAACAGTTCTTCGTTAGGGGTTAACATTGGTATGGTGGTAGGTGAACACAATGAAAAAAATTAATATATATATATATATATGTGACTTTTTAAAAGATTGATTTCTTTTGAAATTTGATGTGTTTGGGAATAGGTTATATGGACATGTAGATTACATCATGGAGATGAAGGGGTGGCTCTCAACCTCCAGAGTTAAGACATAATTCTCTATAGTACATATTAAATTTGGATAACCTTGTGTCTCTGTCCCAATGTGGCGTGGTATTTATTTGATACGATGAAAGATCTATAGGATTATAAAGGGTTTAAAACTAGATGTATAACATCATAGTTTGGGTTCATATTTCTACTGGATATGCATGAGTTGATTAAAGTTGAATGGTAACAATAGAGACAAATGTTTGTCTCAAGAGTGATCAGAAGATCCCTCTTGAGGATGAAGGTTAGTATTGATGTGAACATGCAGAGATTTGAGTACACTACATCTAGGAGTAGGATGATAATGATATTTTCCTCTAGGTAATGAGTTGAGGGATATCCTTTTGAGATGTGTAAAGAGACATAGTCAATGTCAACAGAGTTATTTAGCACATAGTATATGGACACTACATATGTTTCAGATATGAATATAGAAACTACTATTGAGCCCTAGGTTATGTAGAATGGAATAGATTGGTACGGTTTATTGATATTAGGGATATAATGGATAAAGAGATTGGATAGTGTAGTTCAAACGATGGGGTACGAGTCAAAATGGGCTTCTAGGATAGATGTCACCAAAGCATGATAGACATAGGATGGTATCTACAAGTAGAGACATGACTGGTTTGGAGGACCTGGTGATAACCCTAACGGGAATGTTGGGATTTGTTGTGATGAGGGGGTGGGTATAGAGATACTTGTTTTCTACTATTAAATATATTGATAAGGAATTAAATGAGGTACATACCTATGTAATATACACATATGGAACATTTATTTGAGGAGGCTTGGTTCAATGTTCTTGAGGTGACTTCTAAAGTGTCTGTCGGGATACGTTTGTATGATGGTCATCAATTATTCTTTTAAGTATTGGGTTTAGTACCTTTCCCTGAGTTCCAAGGTATGTGTGAATAAATTATACTTTTCATAATGTAATTATGATTCAAGGACTTCCTTTGTGCATAGGTTATTGTATGATGTGACACGAGTTGACAGTGATGAACATTACCTCAAGTGATAAGGCAGTGGGTCATGATATAGATGTTCGAGTATACATAGTGTCTATGGGTTTTAGGTTGAGGATTGGATATCCCATTCCCCAGTGTATTTTGGTATGTTTTTGGGATTTGTTATGTTGGAACAAGATAGGGTGACCTAGTATAATTATAGAATGGTCCTGAAGTAGGTATGATTATGTATCACCATGACCTGGATAACCGAAAGTGACTTGAATCTAATATGGTCAAGGTGGTCTGGTTAGCACATGATATTTGATCCATTGTACGACGTGTAATTTCTTGATATTTAAAAAATATAAAAACATTGTTTTTTAGTATGTTTGATAGAGAACACTAATCCTAAATGAACCATGAAATATTATTTTATAAATTATGATAACAATAAACTAGACATTAAATTAGCAATTTTTAACATGATTAGATGATTTATGAAATATATAATGCACTTACTTGAAATAAATGTCATGATAAATTATTATAAAATAATCACTAATTTTTTAATAAAGTAATATTATTCATAAAAAATATGATTTCTTCAAAAATAGATTTTTATTAATTTTCATGAGATAATATTTTAATTAATTTATATATCTATTATAATTATTTTGACAAAATATATAAAATTTATGAAATCAAAATAATTTTTGTTATGGAGAATTTTTTCAATTTTTCTTAAATTTATGTATTTTTAATAAATAATAAAAAAAAGTAGATATTTCTTGAACACTATAAATTATTTTAAAGTGTTTAAAATTTAATAACATATTATGGATTAGTTATAAAAATTTATTATTTTTTTATTAGTTTTTACATTCCAATAATAGTTATGGGAATGAATTTTATATTTGAAATTGGTATTAAAATTTTTTCTTACATAAAATCATTTTTTCTAAAAAAATATATATTTTCATCGCATTTTGTAGGATTATTTTCAAATTTAATTCTTCCACATATGTAAATAAAAACATTGAAATGAGTTACACATTTGGAATCAGGAGGAACAAATTTTTTTAATATGCCCATTTTATTTTTATTCATTCTGAATAGTAACTATAATAGACATTTATGATCACAGTATTGGTAAATCAAGTAATTATGGAAAAAAATATGATTAAGAGTATGAATTGACCAGACCACAGACATTTATTCTACTAGATCAGTGGATTTCACCAACATCTATCAATGTCTAATATATTTAGCCACATTGTATCATATTTCTCTAATTTAGTCCTTTATAAATCTCTAATTTAGTCCTTTATAAATATTATGTAATAGATAAATTTAAAAATTGTCACATTCATCATTTTAATATAAATAATATTTGTAGATAGAATAAAAACAAAATTTTTTATTTCAAAATATCCTATTTAAATATAATTTATTTTTTTATTATCATAATTTATTTCTATTTTTTTTATGAAATAATAACCATAAATTATTATACAATTCCAAAACAACATTTTTTAATATTAATAGTAAAATTAAATAAATGATAACAAAATTATAACAAGTAAACTAAGATGAAATAATTTATCATTTATATAATATTATATATAAATTAAGCATATTATTTATGTTTTAATATATTATACTCAACTTCAATTTTTTTCGGATGTGTTCAAATTCCAATGAAATGAATTGTTCTAAAGATGGAATTAATGATATTTTATAATTAATAATATTTTATTAAAAGATTTAAATTTCATAAAAATGATATCATATTACAAGTGATTTGGATATGTTTTAAATTTTTTACCATCTTCCATTTGTTGTCTAATGATTTTATAGTATCTGTCATGATCCCTAAAGCATAAACACATTGTTATCAGGGTAATAGTCAAAAACAATAAATATGGGTTAAAAATGATAGAAGTGTCAAAATTCTCATCTAAACCTATAAAAATTTTATTGAATGAGTGTATTTCAACCCATAATAATCCTATATTTTAATTATATTAATTTGTTTCATTTTTTTATGAAAATTAAGTGTTATTAATTTATTATTTTTATAAATTCATTATACGCACCTCCTATAGCTTATAAAAGGGAACCTATTATCCTCTATTGTTCAAAATAAAAAAACATTTGGTTTATCCAATATATAACCAATTTTAATATAATACATCAGTTATAACCTCCTAGATTCCTTGGATTGATTATAAATACATTCTAGAAATGTATTTTGTGTAAACATCATGATGTTGTTCGGGGAAGATGTGTCATTCATATCCGAGCATTTTAATTTTATTTCTTCTTCCACATACATAAAATATTATTCAACAATGATGATAGAATAATATTAGAATGTAACATATAATGAGATGATATTATTGTAGTTTAATATTTTATATTAGTATCATATTCCATTAAATGGGAAACAGAACCATTGTTCTTGTGTATGACGAACTAACACCTCACAAACTGATGTAATTGGGTAAGAAAAATTTCCTTTTTGGAGAATTTATGATTTTAGATTTAATATATATATATATATATATATATATTATTATTAAAGAATATATTTTAATATATAAAATTATTATATAATATATTTTATTACCATTCTATCATAGAAATATGATAACATCATATGTGTATAGTTGTGGATTGCCTCCTACACAAATCAATGTGATTGTTTTTCCGTTACAACATAACATGGATATTATATATATATTTATGTGAATATATAATATAAAATTTAGTATATCAATATAATTTTATAAATGTAAAATAAAAAATTATTTCTTTTTTTAAATTTTATTGAATAATTGAAGTGTTACTCTTGTGTATGCATGACCATCCATCTCCATGATTGTAATGTAGGACAATTTTCATATACATATTTCATATATTATTTTAAAATTATAATATATGTATCAAAATTATTATTATGTAATTACTATTATATTATTTATGATTATATAATTATCAAATTTACCACAATTATCCTTACAATGTAATATTTGATGTATTAGTTGAATATCATAAAAAAGTCTGATTTGAATCTACATGATTAGGTAATTGAATATAAAATGATAATAAACATCATAATATAGATTATGAAATTGAAAAGGGTTTTTAAGGATGTAAATAATTAACATCATTTTATTATTCAATAATATAAGGAATGAACTAGGAAATTCATTCTAAAGAGAAGGGGCTTTCTTTTAAAGAAATCATCTTTTAAATATCCCCTTCAAACTCATTTTCTTCATTCCCATGTTTGTTAAATTTTTTTAATATAATTATTATTTATGGTTCAATAGATTCTAACAATTGGTTTTAGATATTTAAATCTCATTACAATGTTTTAAAAAGGTAATATGTTATTATGAATTGGAAACATAACTTTAAAACCATCATTTTAAATGTTTTAATTATTTATTTTAAAATAATTATCTCCAATGTCTATATTCTTATAATAATATAATTTATTTATTTATAAAAATAAAAATGAATAAAAATATAAAAATTCTTTTATTTTTACATTCTTCAAAATAATTTCAGAAGTAATGTCTTTACATATTTTATACTGAATATTTTGACTTAATTTAGAAAATAAAAAAGGATTGATTTATTTTAATTTATAATTTAAAATTATTTTCCTTCAACTAAATAAATTATTTTTTATTTGGATTTAATAATATTATTCCTTGTTTTATTCATATAAAATACCTTTTTTCATTTTTTTAATGTATTTTTTAATTTTTTTAAATTGAATGGATATTTTGATTTATAGAAATATTTTTCTTCTGTGTTTAATGGATCCCCCTATAAAAAATCATATATTTATGACCATTATCCCTTAATGTTAATTTTTATCTCACTATATTAAATGTCATGTAATGGTTTTAAATTCTATGTATATTTTTTTCAAATATATAACTATATTATTTTCTATTCCATTGATAGGGTAATGCAATCTTGATGATAATTTTCAAAATGACTTCATTATAAAATATACTTTGATTATGATATTTGTAAATATTATAAACACCATTTCTTTATAAGGGTATTTCTAACATCTATTCCTTATTATTAATTAACATTGTTGTTTCGCACATTATCATGAACTTGTTAAGATGTTTGTGCCTAGATAGAACATCAATACAATGGTTAATTATTTTGTCTAATGAGACAAGTTGTATGACATTATAGAGAAAACCAAATCCACAATTCCACTCAATAAAAAATGTAATTTTTTTCTTTTAAGATAGCCTTGGCTAATTCTTAGGACAATTTTTGTGTTTGTATAACATTTCCTATGTTGATAAGATCCCATGATACCTTGTTATATGCTTCTATGTGATTACTCATGTGTTTATGAATAACAGAAAGTATATTATACTTCATATTAGTGAAATGGAAATAATTTTTTAAAATAATTTTCACAAGATTTCAATAATTTAATAAGAACATTAATGAGTTTTATTTTTCAAATAATAAGTAAATGGAATTTTTTTATGAAAACCATTGCATATAAAAGTATATTTCTTGGGTAAGAAATGTTTATTTCACCTCAATGTTTATTTTTGGAAAATAAAACTCTTATATAAGTATTCATGAAATTACACATTTATTTGTTTCTTTATTATATGACCCTTAATAAGATTTTGTTACCATGTAATATTTTAATAATTATTCCATAGAGTTTTATGAATGTGTACGGATAAGGATGAGGTCACGATGGAAACTTTAATCATATGTGATGAAAATATAACTTTTTATACCATAAATGTTTTATTTTAGATGAAAAAAATATTACCAAGTGTAATTTTCCACATTTTGATGTAATATTTATTTATTTAAGGGAAAATAGCTAATTCAATGAAACTATTAACCATAATGATCCTCATTTATAAGATAATTAATTATAAAAAACTAAATATTATGTAATGTGTAATGTCGAGTGTTTATATTTGGTATCCTAAAAAGGGATTAAATAAAATTATATATTAGTATGTTTTCATGTTAGTTATTTAGTTTCTTGGTTCAACAGAAGCACGTGGATAGGTGTCCCCAACATTAATATAATCATTAACAAAGATCAATCTGATATCTATCATGATGTTAAAATATCGAATCTTACAAATAGAACAATGAATGTAAAATGAAAGAAGGATGTCCATGAACCATGGAGAGGATCCTCATTTTTTTGTTTTAATTTATTTAATTAAAATACAAGAATTACCATAATGGAATTCTCTCTCTGTTAATGTTTCCATTCACGATCTGATGTGATCCGTCATTGAATCAGAGAATCCATGTGTAGGTTTCCACAAGAGGTGATCCACACATGCTCTACATATATCTGGAGGTTTCTTAAGGGATCATCGGGTACTAGCATGAATGAGCCATTGCTTGTGATGCCCGCCTTTGATCACCTTCAGAGCTATATCCAATGAATTTTATGTGACTTAGTGGAAGAGGATCTCGCTCATAAGATGAGAGTGTTCTTGGAGGAAATGAATTCTCACTCGGATTGAGATATTTATCCACATTCATTTCTGATAACCACCAAATAATTTCTAGGATAATGAGAATAATATAATTGGGATTTTAATTATGTTGAATAATAAAATGAATTAATTACCTAATATCAATTATTCATTTCATTTTATTATTATTAATACCCCATGTCAAATAATAACAGTCGACTATTATCATTACATGACATGCACATAGTGAATTAAATCTAATATTATTTAATTAAATAAATAATATTATATATCACAAATCCCCAGAAAAACTACAAGGCATATATATATTAATATACACAGTGTATAATTTTGTTTTTATATTTTTATTTATTTTCTCCACCACATTTATTAGACCATGAATAGTGACTATTTTTTGTCAAATTAATATCAATACATTACTTTCTAATAATTATGTTATTTATCCAATGCTATATACTCTCGAATAACTAGTGTAAAAATAAATACAACTCGGATTCTGTGAAATATTATTAAACCACAATCGAGAATAATCCTTATTGAACCTTCTAAATGAATATTAATCTGAGATACTTAGACACACCTAGTGTGTGACCATTTAGGCTTATATCTTAGTGGTATTTGGAAAATAATACCTTAATTATGTGGTTAGAATCTAGTAACACTCCATGTAACCCATAGATAATGTAGTTAACATCGCAATGATGTGTCAGCTCCAACAAATTCTAACCGTGTAATGTAATCCTTTTTCCTCGATATCTAAAATCTAGCAGGTTATGTGCTAGTTCCATCAATCCATGTGAATGATTATTCATTAATTGATATTCCAAAATTGAACTTTCCAATTCCACCATATGTCCATGGATTAATTTGGGCTATATCAATTCCATCAAAGGTCATCTGATATCTACTTTTTTTTATGGAGTAGAAGGGAAAAATCCTTTCTCACATTATCTATTAATGTACTATTACTTATGATGAACCCAACATATCATAGCATACTGTGAGCAGTGGAACATCATAGGTTATGTCAATACATCCAAGTGTGTGTGTTGTAATAACTATTTATAATAATATTAAATTCTTTGGTCCAATACACACATATTGAAATAGGAACATCCAATGACAATATGAAATGCCGATTTCCAACTTGATGGTGTTATTATATAATATACTCCATGATATAACCAAGGCTGAACACTATGAGAAGGTTCCTCTTTGTTTTATCAGACCACACCCATAAGAGGCCTTATTATTTGTTTCCGTCAAATGACCTCATCCATCCATAGAACATATATTCATGAACAGTTTAATGGAACAATCGGGTTCTCATCATAGTAAGGATTCACTATGAACAATTGGTGAAACAGCTATCCTTCGAAAATTATCTCATGAAATGTCATGTGGTAGAATAATAATGACATGATAAGGTGTTATTTAATGTATAAAGTACAATGTAGTTTTTTCTGATCCACAAACTCCAATAGAATCCCACTTGGACTAGAGAAAACTGCTAACAGCATTTATCCCGCTCTCACTCAGATGATATTCAAGTTTCTTATAGGATTGAACATTTTTCATGGGGACCACGATATTCTCTTTTGTTAAAAATCTTCTAACTGAAACATCAACCTTTTGATAGAAATATCTCAAGAGGTGATTATTCGGAAAAAAATTATTTTTCTATTGATGTGACCATGGCTATTTTGCTAAAGACACCATTGTAGTATTATCAAAATACAATGGGACATGGTCTCTACTAATAGGCACCACATCATGCTCCTAGAAAAATTTCCAAATCCATAGGGATTCATTTTCTACATCCAATGATGCTATTAATTTATTCTCTATAGTTGAATCAACGACAACTAGATGCTTTGAACTATTACATCTCAAAGCTCCTCCATTTAGATAGAAAACATATCCCGACTATGACTTTAGATCATTCATATCTTTCTGAACACAAGTATCATCATAACCTATGATGAGAAGATATTTCTCTCCTCCATATAACTAGAACATATCCTTAGTTATTCTCATATACATAATGATAGTCTTAACATTAGTCCAATGTGGTTCTCCTGGATCTTCATGATATCTTCATACCAGGTGCAGTTCGTAGGCAACATCAATCCTTGTACATTATATGGCATACATGATAAATATTATTCCCGAAGAATATGGTATCTTACTCATCCTATATTTATCATGTTTCATTTGAAGACACATTTTCTGTGAAAGATGTTGGCCATGAGACACTAAAACCAATCCCATGTTGGATAGTTCCATACTAAATCACATTAGTATTGGGTCAATGTATGTACCCTCAAGTAGTCAAATAGCCTCTTTGATATATCATTAATGATCTTGATATCTATATTGTAGGATGATTCACCTACGTCTTTCATGGTGAAACACATTATCAACTAGTCTTTAACAGACTATAAGACTGGTACATCGTTTCCAATAAGTAATTTTGCATCATCATAAACTACTTGGATAATGATCATATTCCCAAAAAAATATTATAAAAACTTGGATCATATTCATTCTTAATGAAATCAAATTTTATTATGGATTCATCAAATTAAATGATCAATGACATGGATTCTTGCATCAATCGATAAATTGATTTCTTCAACATTCAAACCCGTATAGGACCACCTGGTGTCAAAAACCCTTCTGGTTGTGTCATATAGACATCTTCCTAAAGGTTCCTATTATGTATTTCTATTTTGACTTCCATTTTCCAAATATTGTAGTTATGGTAATCTATAGTGGAATGTATGATTCTTATGTATTTAAACATGGAAACTAGTGAGAAGTTTTTATCATAGTTAATTCCTTGACATTTTATTAAACCATTATCCACTAGCCTTCCTTTATAGGTTCTAACTTGAACTTCCATGTCCATATTTCTCTTGAATTCCCATTTTCACCCAATAGACATTACATCCACTAGCTCATCGACCAGAACCCAAACATGGTTCTGATACATGTAATCCATCCCAAAATTCATAGCTTCTAGATATCTTGATGTTTTTTATCTCTCTATATATTCTATGTATTATAGATGGACATAATTGTCTATAAATAATTATTCACCATCCTCACTGACTAGGAAACTAAATCTATTTTGGTCCCTTGCCTCTCATGGGATCCTGTGAAGTACTTTTGTTTCTGGATCCTCTTTCATGGGGACTGATGGATCTTGTTCTTGTACCAACTCCTATATATCTTGATAATCAACATCATAAAATTCAATCGTGGTCTCACTATCCCTTTTGAAGATGTTGTCCCTCCCTAGAAAGATAGATTTTCTCGAAATAGTTACTTTCTTGCCAAAAGAATTACATTGGTAATATCATTTTTTTCATATGATATGTTATAAAGATACACATCTTGTCTCAGGGTGCATGTTTATTTCCTAAGAAAGTCTTAACAAAATCCTCGCATCCCCATACACGTGTGTTTGAAAAAATGGGTTTCTATCCATTCCCTATCTCAGGGGGGGAATTCCATTTTTCATCTAAGTAGTTACTCGGTTTAATGTGTCTGCTAAATTTTGTAATTCATGTCCCCAAAAGGATAATGAATGATCTACATGTCTCATAATTGACCTCTCCATACAAATATGGCGTGGTTCCTCCTTTCACTAACACCATTCTATTATGGTGTATCAGGAGGAGTGAGTTGAGATAAAATCCCAAACTCCTATAAATAGTGGATGAAATATTGGTTAAGATATTCTCCACCTCAATACGATAAATTATTATTTATCTTCTTACCAAGAATATTATATACCTCTTTAGTGAATTTCATAAATTTATCAATGGAATCTGAATTATACCACATTATGTATATATATCTATATCTACTCAAATAATTTTTAAATGTGATGATGTAAGAATATTCTCCCCTATCTTCTACAATAAATGGTTCACACAAATTCTTGTGTACCAATCTAGGATGCTATGTGGCCCTTTCACCCTGTCAATTGAAAGGTGTCTTGATCTTCTTAATTTATAAACAAGAGTGAATATAGGATGTGGTTTTACCTCAGTAGAGTCAAAATGACCATATTATTAGAGAATTTTCATGATCTTCTCATTTACATGACCATGATGGTGATTCCGCGACTCAATGTTGTATGAATCTTTTGAGTTTGTTTTGTTATCGATTGCCAACACTTGGTTTTCGTAATTTAATTCACACAAACCGTTATTTAAATGAGACATAACATATCATATGATGTTATTATAAAATAAATAACCCTTTTTTACAAAATTAAAATAAATCCATCCATATATAAACATGATATATAAATTCTGTTCATGGTAAAAATAGGCACATAATAACAGTTCTATAAAAGCTAAAGTATCCCAGTTGGAAATGAGAGATGGTAGTCTGTAAACACATCCATCCTTTCACAATTGGAAGCTCATATATCCTCCTCTCCTCTAGAAATATTTCTAAATCAACTTGGTTCCTACATATGATTTATATTTGAGCCCCACAAAATTTATCTAATACCCAATGTGTATACTTTGATATATTACACTCAGTAATGAATGAATATTTATAATCCCCTTACTTCTGTGTGCAGTTCCCCTTATAGTGTCATGGATTACCACATGAAAAAAATAATGCCCCGAATTTCTTCCCCTTCCTATAGATCTTCCATTTCATCGAGGGAACGTGCTGAGGGGCTTCATGACGTTTAATAATAGTTGGTCTCTTTTCCTTATCCATCATTTTCTTATTCACCACATGGATTATAGGAGTTTCATGCCCCATGACCTTATATACATAGAAAATAAATGTTAGATGTTTCGATAGATTCTTCTAATTGTTTCCCATGTTGTAGTTGGAAATAATGATAGAGTTGGTTTTTGGATGTGTTTATGGGATGAGATCAATACGCAACTCATCCGAGAAGGTAATCCATATGTTGTTCAGAAGTTCAATGTAGCTAATAATATTTCTACAGTAATCCCACCTTGTGCAGAATCATCAAGGTTAGTTGTTAACAATGAATTGGAGATCTCATATCTCTCATTTCTTTATTTCTCTTTATAAAGATCCTTAAGGTGAGAAAATATGTTATACATGTCCATGTTTTCATGTTTATTTAATATACCATTAGACATGGCCGATATCATGAAAAATTGGAAATGTGTGGAATCATCACTATGTTCAATATATATATAGATATTTCCTCATAACTGGACTCTTTTCTAGGTGCAACTGTAATATGCTCCTATAGAACATACAATTTCCTCTCATTGATAAAGATGATGCATAATCACCTATTCCATTCTTGAAAATTTTTGGCAGTGAGAAGTTTTTACTTCTCGAGTATGGTGTGTGATGATTTGTTTCAAGTCATTTATTATTTCCATTTATAAAAATTAAGATGAACAGTAATTTAGTAATTTATCATGAAAAATTGAGACAAATAAATAAATTCATACTTATTAGTCTCCCACTATATTATCAAAAAACCTTAAAATTGAATTAGAAACATTATGTTGCATGAATATTTTAGTGTCAAGGATATATATTTCTCTTCGTATTATACCAAATAGGGTTGGATAGGAAACATGTTGGGTTTTAGGTAGGAATTCCAAATTCCGACTTCATGAACTTGTAGTTAGTTGATCTACTAGGTGGACTCCCAAATATTGAAATCATTTTATTTTGGATTTCCTCATTATTTGCCTCTTAGTCACACAATATACTACTGTGGTAGTCAACCATTGATGTGAAAAAAGTAAAGTCAGCCGAAAATCATGTATTAAAATTCACAAATTATTTAATGAACCCCAACTAGGTTTCGTATTGCACTTTGAACTATGGTTCGATTCTAACCAATATTATGTAAGGCTACAATGATATAACATTTTATTGAGGAATTTTATAGATATACATAAATATAAATTTTATTATATTTAATTACAAACCTGAAAAAAGTAATTGTGTTATACCTAAGTAATTAATCATGTATATGATAATATTTACGCATAATTTGGTCTCATTTTAGATCCATCTTGCATGACTGATTAATTAATAAATTGTGTGATCATGACAACACATCCACAATAAATATTCCATGCAAGTAACAAATGTAAAATAAATGGTTTAATCAAGAGATAGTTTTATTGGATGGTTTATCTAGAGGTTGATAAACTATCCCAATTCCTAGGGGAGAAACAGCTTGATCCTTTTGGTTTTGTGTTTATATCATCCCACCTATCAACCTTTGTATCTCCTTGGATTGGTTTCTCATTGGCTCCTAACTTGAGCCGCCTCCACTCAAATTGGTGATCAATCCCTTACATATGATTTTATCTCACTTTAAGGTGAGGGGTAAAATGGGGTTTTATATAAATGAAACCTCAGGCACATGTGCCTTACAAATTAATGAGTATATGGATTGTATGCCAATAAATAGAATTTACTTAAATAATTTTTATGAAACCATCCACATTCAAAGGTCATGTTTTAGCTCATGATCATCCACACATGAATCAATAAATAAACATAAATAAAAAATTCATTAAATTCTTCAATCATTATTTTTTATGATAAATAATGCTTGAATAAATTAATTATCATTATTAATGAAATACTTTTATCTTAAACCCTTTTTTTAATTTATTTGAGATTCTCATCCATCATAATCTAAAACAAATAAATTCATTTAAAATTATCTTTGTATTTAAATTTTACCTTGGAGGAAACCTAGTGAATTCACATTAATAGAAACCAAATGAGTATATATGAATATTACACAGATGTTAATTTAAACACATATATATAAAAAACATATCATATGTCGTGCTTCATCTCTATGCCCACACAATGGTACATGTCTCCAGGTTTTGTATAATATAATAATAAATTTTAATAAATATGCACAATTTGGTTGTGTACAAGATATGTAGTTCCAAAAACATGGGGGTGTACTATCGTTCCCCAACCATCCTTTGTACACACCTGAAGATACAACGTGTGAGTGTATTTCAGAAATCTTCAGAGTACACTGTGTGTCTAGTTGGAACATGTTATATAGTATCCATATAACATGGTCTCTATCTAGGATATCCATGTATGGGGTAAACCTTCAAACCCTAACCTGAATGGACTACAGGTCATGTACAGTGGGCCACATGACATGTAATCTGGAAAACCACGTGCCACCTTTTCCTGGTCAACAAATTGAGTCATTTAAGACTTAGAAAGACTCCTACACACTACTTGGTTTTTCAGAATGGTTGGAATCATTGAATATTGACTACACACTGTGTACTACACAATATATGCCATGTGTTCAGGTATTGTATGCCCAGGATGCTTTGGCGCCTCCAGATGAGATCCCCTATTTTATATTAATCAAAATTATAAGAAAATATCGTTTTTGTAAGGTGAATGAGAACCGAAAGTGGAGGAACATGTCTTGAGATTCATAGTTACCTAATGATTAACATGAATTGAAAAAAAACTAAATTAATAAAGGCATAAATCCCCAAAAAACAACTACATAATAATAATCAACTATTTTTTCATTATGATACCACTTACAAGATCCGGGTGTCGCGGTAGGGCGTTGATAGGTGTACCCAACAATTATTTTATAGTTAACAATGGTCAATCCAAGATCCTACATGATGATAAAACATATGATCTTTGGAATAGAATGATTAATATAAATGGAATGATGTAATTCTAAGAACCATTGAATGGATCATCATATGTTGGTTATAATTAATTTAATTAAATGGAACGAATTTCATTGATGAAATTCTCTCTCCATTGATATTTATAGTCACAATATGATGTGATATGTCATTGCATCATAGAATCCAAGTGTAGGATTCCTCAATCAGTGATCCACACGTTCTCCACATATTTTTGGATTTCACCGAAAGGTTCTCTGGGTGGTAGCGCGGAAATAACAACCCTTGAAATGTCTGCCTTCGATCACCTTGAGAGCCACATCAAAAAGGATGTCCATGATCTTGTGGATGATGATCACTCTCATATCTTGAGAGCGTTCAAGGAGGAAAATAATTAACCTTTTCCTTAAGATCATACTCCCAATTTGTTGTGCACAACACCCAAAGAGTGGATATTTTAATGAGAACAATAAAATTTGGATTTTAATTACTTAGAATAGTAAAACGAATTTATTACCCGAACACACTAATTCATTTCATTTAATTCATATTAAAACCCAATGACTAATAATAACAGTTGAATATTATTAATACTTAACATCCACAAAATGAATTACACATAATATTATTTAGTTAAATTAGTAATAGTATTTCTCATAAATCACCCAAAAAACTACATTGGGTGTATATATTAATAATCATGGCATGTAATTTGGTTTGTTCCATTTTATGTAATTCCCACCGCCACATTTAGTGGACCTGGAATAATGACTATATATTTTTCAAATAAGTATCATTACATTAATCACTAATAAAAATATTATTTCACCGACAAAATATTATCCCGAATAACTACATTCAAAATAAATTCGATTAGTCATCCATGAATAATTATTAAACAACAAATTGGAATAATATTTATCCAACGTGTTAAATGAATATTTAACTGAGATACAAGGATAGATATAGTTTGTGACCCTGTATAACTCTTTCTCAGTGGCATTAGATAGAGAATTTTAATAGTCTAATGTCTGCATCTAGAAACACACCAAATCACCCATATAGAAAGAAGTTACAACTGCAATTATGTGTCACCTCCAATGAATGCTAACAGAGTATTATAATACCATTGTATTTATAGCTTGAATCAAGCTGGTTGAATGCTAGTGACAACAACCCATGTGATCGGTTATTCTTTCATTGAATTCCCAAAATTGAACATTCCCATTCCCCACCATGGCCATGGATTTATTTATTCTATATGAATTCCCTAAAAGGTCCTGAGATATCTACGTACATTATGGATCATGAGTGGCAAATCTTTCCTTGCAATATCTATTAATACAGTATTAATCATGATGCACCCAACATATCCTACCTCACTACTGATAATGTTACATAATAGTTTTAATTAATACATCTAACTGGGAATGTTTTAATACATGTTAATTATAATATTAATCTCTAAGGACCAATACCCACATCCACAGATAGTAACATGCAATGAAATTATGAGATGTAGATTTCTTACTAGAGGGACTCATTATCATAATATCCTACTGGATATCACCAATGGAGAACACCCTGAGAATGTTCATGAATTTTTTATGAGTCCCCACCCCTAATGGCCTGTATTACTTTTGTCTCTCAAAAAACATCATCCGACCATAGAACATATAGTCAATAATACTGTTATGACACTTCTCATTTCTCATCATAGAAGTGATCCTCTATGATCCTTTGGTGCAACAACAATCCTTAGGACATTGACACATGCATTGTGACATAGAAAAATTTTCATGATGTGATAACATATTATTAAATGAATAATGTACAATTTATTTGGTTCTAGGCCACCAAATCTAACATGGTTAACTTAATAGTTATGTATAAAATTTTGGATTTATAAATTTATTTTTGATAATAATTCAAAAGGCACAAAAAACCATTAATTTTTTAATTTGATGATCATTTAGGGTGATGAATGATATTTTGTGTGACGTTTTATTAGGTTGAGGTATATATAACCTTTAGTCTTAATGTGAAGTGTTGTTTTAGAAGAATGATATCACATTTTTTGGTCTATAAGCTGAATGGTATGAGGTAATCATTTAGTTCAAAACCATATATTATATTGAAGTTATTAATGAAATTTTTGAGGGTTCACATCATAATATCATGAAAAAATTTATGGATATGGTAAATATTATAATATGGGATTTTATATTATGAGTAATGGTGTAATTGTATTTAGGAAACATATATTATTTTAATGAATATTTATGGTGATTTTGCTTATTTACGTAAATTATTATAATATATTGAATATTATATGATTTGGGAATATTTTTTTATGAGACATTAAGAATGATTGATGTTATTTATAGATAACTGGAAAATTTATCTTGGAATATTATTTTAACAAATCATTTCCATTTTTGGGTTTCAATCATAGTATCAAATATTTTGATGATATTTAGGGCTACTTATTTTTCATAAATTTTATTTTGGACTTTTTGTGTCATTGTAAGGGATTTGGGGATTAATGTTGTATTTCTTCTTATAATGGTTTTTTACTTTTAATAATTATATTGTGCTATGAATTTTGGATTAGTTAATTTATAATAATAGGCGGATGATATTTTTATCCATTTTATACTATATTATCTATTAGATGTTTATTTTAGTTATCATGGAATAAAAAATCCCATTTGAAATATAATCATTTGGGAAAAAAGATGAGATTCTGGTTGAAATTGATTAAAGTACAAAATTTTACAAATCATGTAGAAATATTTCCTTATGTAATACCACTAGATGGTAAAATAATTTCTCAACTCTATGAAAATTATCCTGAAAAAATTATCAATTTTCTTTCATTATTGATTAATCAATGTCCTTCTTCACACCTCATTGGTTAATGGATTTTTAGTCATTAACTTCATCTTGATCATTATTTTTTTGTGATCTATTATCCCAATCACTGTCTATATTTATTTTGACATTAATTATTTTTTCCATATCAATATTAAAAATTTCCATTAATGATCACATATTTTTGAACCTAGTTAGCTAATGACATTTATATCATTGTTTCTATCTTTTTATGTGGTAGTTTCATTAACCAATGTCATGATATAGAATATTAAAAAAAAATTTAGATATGAATCCCTTTTTAAAAAAAATATGAGTTCAAATTTTGAGTATAAAACATATTATATGGTGGAATTATGTTACTCTTTATGAATTTTTTTACAAAAATAAAAAATATCTTTTTTAGCCTATACGACACACAACACTATGTATAAAAGTATCTGGAAATATTTTTGATAAATATTACCATTAAAACATTTCCATTAAATTGGTGGGCATGAATTGGATTAATTTATTTTTGAAATATATAAAATGGTACAAAATAATATAAATTTATTGATAATTTACTAGTAAATAATCACTCAATTGGAAGTAAATTTAATTTATTCATCCAAAATATATTTTCTTCAGAATGTATATTTTGATTTTCATGGTAAAATATTGTAATTAAATTTTTAAAAAATTAATAGTTTTATTTTTATAAAAAAGATATAATTTTAGAAATCATAATTTAAAAACATTATGAAAATAACATTTTGATATTTTCCAAAAATATTTATTTTTCAATAAATAGTAAAAATAATTATTTTTTAGAAAGCTATATTTTCTTTTAAATTTGAAATAGTAGTTTTATATTTTTGATTTGTTTTAAAATTTCAATTGTTATTTTTATAAAGTATAATCTATTTATATTGATTTTAATTAACATTATAATTAAAATTGGTAAAAAAGCAGACATCAAATGGAATTTTTGCCAAAAGCCAAATTTCATCATTTTTTGTGCATTTAGTTATAAATTTGATTCTATAACTTCTATAAATTGATGATTGAGTAGTGATTGTGATATTTTTAATGAGTATTTCCCAATATTTTTAATAGTTCCATTCTATTTTTAGACAATTATGAATAGTTAGTATATTGTATATTTATTCGCATGGTAGGAGAAAATCAGGCAATTAAGGTTAAAAATAATAATAATAGAACTGAAAATTGACCTTATAACTTATAATTACTCTATTATATGAGAATATTCTAGTAATTTTCATCCAATTCGCAAATATATATCCATGTGGTGTCATATTTCCATGATTTTTTCCTTTATAAAAAATCAGTAAAAGATAATGACCAAAATTACACTCTCTTTATATTAATATCTATAATATTTTGCGGCAGGAATAAAAAAACAAATACGCATTTATAAATATATATTAGACATAAAATTATTTTTTTATCTTGTTAATTCATTGCTAATTTTTACAGATGAAATAATTTTCCTTAATTTCGTGAAAAACATTTACTATATATTTAATTATTTGATAGAAAAATAAAATATTTGAATTCCAATTTAATAAAAGTAATATATTTTCATAAAATTATTATCTTACAATAATTTTTTATAATAATTTAACTTTTTTATGTAATATATCAAATTTTATTACTTTCATTTTCTTTCAATGTCTATTAAAATGAATACTTCCAAAAATGGAAATAATGATATTTCATAATAAATAATATTTTATTAAATGATAAAAATATCCAATAAATCTTATCATCATAAAACAAGATTCTGATATGGTTTAAAATATCATAAATGCTCCCTGTATTTTCCAAATTTCCTTATATAGTCAATATCATGATACCTAAAGTGTAAAATATTGGTTATCACATTTGTTTTAAAAAATGGTGAATGTTGGTCCAATCAAATATATAGGGGTAATCTAAAATTATCAAAATTTTAATAAATGATATTTTTCTGACCTATATTCATATTAATTTTTTAAATTATTTTATTTTATACCAATTTTAATATGATAATTATTTTATATTAATTTAATATTTAAATAAATTTCAAAAGTTCTCTTCCCTTCACTTATAAATCGGACCTTCATATGTTCTTTTATTCAAACATAAAAATCATTTTTCTATAAAATTAATTAAAAACCCTTACATACTTCCCTTCACATGTTCTAGATTACATGGTTTTATCATTAATTCCTCATATTAATTATGTTGGTGTAAACCTATAAATTTTCCAACAAAGAGGTATCATTATTAATCGAGAATTTTTATTTTATTTATTCTCCACCTAAATAAAATATTATTAAACCATGATTATATAATAACATCTATATATAATATATTTTTATATTTTATAATGTTAATGGAATAATCTATAACCATATCCACTTCTATCAAATGTGAAATAAATTCATCGTTCGTGTTTTTGGCATACGACCACCCCACAAACCGATTTAATTCAATTTACATTATCATTTTGTAGGATAGTTATGATGATATATTAAATTTATATATATTATAATCATTAAATTTTCAAAATTATAGAAAAAATAATATATCACATATTTTCATACCATTCAATTCATTGAAATATGATAAATTTGATCATCAATATGTGTGTATTTCCACCTCTATGAAGCAATGTGATTCATTTCTCATCACCACATAATGTTGATTGTATATAAAATTTTACATAAATAAATAATAATTTCATTATGATATATTTTTCAATAAATAATGGTAAATAAACACTTACCTTCCTTCCAAAAGGATCTTTGAGAATTTGAAACGTTACTAATGCGTATATATGACCTACCATTTGTTTGATGTTAAGATAGTTAATTTTTGATATCCATAATTTTTGAAACTTTTTCACATTATATTTGGTAAATAAAAATTAATTATTTTTTATTATTTTTCTAAATATTAAGAAATAACTACCTCATTGACCTTATTTAAACTTTCAATGTCATTCTGAATTAATGTTTCTAATATCATAAATCATTCATCATTGACATAAATGATTATGTAAATGTAATAAAAGATAATAAAAAATATAATAGGGATAATAAAATTTAAACATTTTATATTAAAAACATAAAAATAGTTCTATTATTCATGATGTGAAGAACACATGTGACGATTCAAAATGAAGGTAATGGAATTTCATTTAAAAAACATCATTTAATGTTTCCTTTCAAACATTAATTATTCTATTCCCATTTTATTTAATAGCATTTAAGAAAATTATTATATATGAATCAAAGTATGATAATAATTAATGATAATTTAATTTCTTTATATTTCTTTGAAAATTTAATCATTTTAAGGTTTTACATACGAATAAAATGATTTAAAAAATGTGTTTCAAAATATTATAAAGATTTAATTTAAAAATCACTCTCATCCAAATCCATTGACATACAATTATTTTGTTCATGTATTTGAATAGTCCGAAATAAAATTTAATCAACATTATATTTCTCCTTTTTAATATATTTTATATTTTATAGAAATGAATATTTTTAATTATTAGAAATATAACATTTTCACTTTATTTTCAGAAGTCAAAATGAAAGGTTTTATTATATCATATACAGTGTCAAAAACAATTCCATATCTCATAACCATTATTTGATATTTGGATTTATTTTTATCATTAATTGTTTTATTCCATGAAAAGTACAATTTTCAAAATATATTTGTACTATCGAAATGGGTTTTTAATGGAATCTATATTTTGATATCTGGAATTTTTTAGCTTATGAGTGTAAAGGATGTCTCTAAAACACATGTTTCATCAGGTTATGACCACTCTATCTATAAATAACATTATATGTCTCACATTAAATTAATGTAATGATTCTAAATTCTTCATATATATCTCTCACATATATACCAAACTTATTATCTCTTCCATTGATGTGGTAATACATGCCTTATATTAATTTTTCAAATACCTTCATTTCAAAATTTCCATTGATTTTGATATGTGGAATGATTGTAAAATTCAATTATTTTAATTGGTAATAATTTTGTGTACCCCATATGATGGATTTAATTTTTATGGAAGACATAATGAAGAAGATATTATGATGGATACACTTAGATAATGCTTAAATACCTTGGGTAAATATTTTTTCTCTTGATACATTCTATATGGGTATAGAGCGTAAACCTAGTTTATTATTGAACTATATCAACTATGTGATGTTATCTTAGTAGTTATAATTGAATAATTATGACATCATATTTTTATCGAAATTTTATATGTTTCTATTATACCATGATATATTTTTCTTTATTTGGTCCTTTAATATAACTACTCAAGATCATATGTTTAAAAGAATGTATATGCTAATTCATAAGGGTGAAATGTATATATTTTTTTAAAACATAATTCCTAAATTTTACATAATTTTCAAAGAAAAATTCCTAGTTTAATATTAATCTTTAAAAATTCTTATGAGATATTTTATGAAAGTAATTTGACATATATGTTAATTTCTTACGTAATTAATTTATAATTTGTTCCTAAAGATTAATTTAAGAAAAAAAAAAAGAATCCATGAATAAAATTTATTTTTATTTATTTTTAATATTTCATTTAATAATATTATGTGTCCATACCATATTTTAAAATGTTTATAATATTTTGTTAATGATTAATAGGGATTATGAAGTGGTAATGGTGAAAAATGTGATTATATTTTCCGGAAGAAATTTTTTTTATATTACAAAAGTTTCATTTTGTTGAAAAATGGATACAAAGTGAAAATTTAAAATTTGTGATGTAATATTTTTTATATAAAATTTATGAACTAATTATCTAAAAATACAAATATTTAATATCCTCAAATATATGTAATTGAATTCATAAGAAAAAAAATAATGATTATGTAATGTTTAAGGCCAGGCATTTAACTGATATGATTCAATTCCACATACATATACATTCATAATGAAATATATATGTAGGGTTATTGGTGAGACCCTACTGTGTTATATGATCACACCATATATGGACACCACAATTCGTGTGTAGAAATTATTTTCATCATTCATGTTCATCATATGATGCGTATTGGTCCTGATAGAACAACATTATGTTTGTGGGGATATAGGGTGTGTGAGGACCAATGATAATAGAAAGAAAAGTGTGCATGTGATTCAATTTGATTTAATTTTTATTCAGGATTATCCAAATGGGTGGTCAGTTGTATGTTTTGTAAAATATCATCATATGTGTTATTTGGTAGCTTTATTGGTTATTTTCTGTACTGTGATGTTTCTGGGTGCGTATGAATCTAAACTATTTTTTATTATTGTATAATGTATATTTTTGATACAGTCTCACAATGGTATGTATTAGGGACTTACCTATAGTTTTCATCCTCTAATATAAAGGGAGGATCTCCTGAGGTGTTATGACAACTCCAGTCTAGTAATTAATCTATTTATCGTGGTCATGGTGTTGAAAAATAGTACCAAAGCATGTCTTTTTTGGGATTGGAATCATAAAGTGGAACCACTGCGTTGATATTTTTTATGATTTGGGGTAAAATGTTGATAGGTGGCCAAGGAATGTGTCAGATCCTATCATGGATATCAAGTTTGAGTGATAATAATACCTTTTCTAATAGAAATTAATGTTACAAAGGAACATGGAATTTTTATGGGGTTTTTATGTTATAGAATTATGGTTTCACCATTTGTGATACACATGAAATCATAGGAATTATATTTATGGGTTTTATCTCTTACCATAATTATAAAGAGGCCATGTTTTTGCATCAGAGTAAGAATTTATGATTTACATAACATACACATTCTCCTCGTCATTTTTTTATGATGAGAGGATTAGTTTTTCCAATTTTAAACAACAACTTATATAATATGTTCTTTCATAGAATATTGGTGGTGTTTTACATATCTAGACTGTGGGAACTTCCTTTAAGAAGTTCATTCAAATCATATAATAGGAGGTTATTTAGGGAAACAATATTAATTGGCATCATCAATCGATTTATAGACCCTCATCAAGAGTTTGTATGGGTATCTAATTCATTGAAAAGGTTCCCTAATCTATTCAATAATGTAATTAGATAACTGGGGATTAATCTGAGATGGTGATTGTGTTAATTTATGGTTAACGACTCTCATTGGTTATTGGGATTAGATTGGTTACATGATTCCCCAAAAACCTATATGGTTTTCCCATATATCTTCTTAGTGTAATTATATTTATTTAAACTAATAAGTTCAATGAAATTCTTATGGGTTTATGGAAAAAGGCATGGGAGATGCCTTGGAATTTCAGGATGTAACGAACATGGGTAATTTAATGTGTTAATACTAGTTTTGAGTGCATGATCTATGGGATACATGTCCCTATTTGTTCATGAGAATCTTATTTTTCTCAAGGTGGGAATTTTATTAGACGCTCAGGGGTTAGAAAAATGACCACATGGTTAGTGATTTTGATACATGAATTTGAATGAGCAATAAACCATGGTATGTTAGATGATCTCGAAATTATTGAGAGATATGGTCAGAATGTTAAACATGTTATATTAGGTTAGATGAAACCTAACTCATGAGAGAATGACTCTGAATATTTGATAATATTTACTAGGAGTGTGAACCAATTGGGTTTTGTTATTACTAAGTAGGACAATGGTCTGGAACTTATTTGAGGACACATGATAGATCACTCTTCCTTGGGATATCGAGTGATAATTTGATGAATCTATTTATTGAAAATACATAGTGTGATGGAATAGGTGTGGGATAGGTATGTTCTATTACTATGTAAATAAAAATAAATTAATGGACATTGGGAAGGTTTTATAAGATTTTGGAATGTTTTTGAGGATCCCATGTTGTGTAGTTGTAGTATCACTATTGTGGTTACGAATTGGTGTAAATCATAGAGTGAGGTGAATTATGTGTTCAATGAAAATATTTCAAAATTGATGACCTAGAGTTTGATGTGGTTTAAGATATACCTCAATTTTCTTGAGGTGAAATTGGTGATGGGTCAGGGTATGTGGGGTTGTAATCATGAGTTGATTCCTTTGAAATAATATTTAGGTAGGTATGGTATCATAATTTTTTAATGGATGACATGTGTGGATCAGGAGAAGTATAATGCATAAATTATTGGGTCTAATTTTTGGTTGGTTCCCAAGTATTGATCTATGGAAAACCATATGGTGTGAAATAAACCATTAGATATTATAATGTGTCCTACCAAGTGAACATAGAAAGGGTGGTAGTAGGTATTTAGTGTTAGTGCTTCTCTATGTGTTGGATCAAGTCATCCAATCATTAAGTACATTTATAGATATAATATGTGACATAATGAATGGCAATTTAGGTCTATCATTTTGGTTTTGATTAAAATAATCCTATGGTGGGGATTATCATATTTTTCATGGGTTTATGGACTTGTGTTAGACGTGTCATGGGTGGTAAGACCAGTCCGTAGAGGATTGAGGAGATATTAAATATTGGTGTGAGATATGATCCATTGATATATGTTTCCTAGTTTAATAATAAATTTGATGTTCATATGTAGTTTTGTTTTTATTTTATGTATTTTTATCTGACAATGGATATTTTTGGAGTAGTATTATGAGAATTTGGGGGGGTGGAATCCAGAATTATAGTACGATTCAAGGTGAACCATGGTTTTCACCACGAATCAGGGATTAATCTTGTGATGAAATTTAATACATGTATATTTTAGGTTGTGAGTACATGAAGGATAATCTAAATTTATTAATATGGATTATAGCTACAATCTGGGCCTTTTTCGTGGTGTTTATTGGAAATTATCAGTTGTAGGTTGGTGTTTCTTTTGAGGATGCATTGGTGTGTTTGATTGAGTGTTTTTTAGAAAAATATTTCTATGGTTTCATGAATAGATATATTTGATGAGTTTAGATGTTTTGAGATTATTAATATGTAAAGCATGCCATTAAGGATGACATTGATGTGATTAGGGTATACTATTGGTATTTTAATGTAAAAAATTGGGTCATCTAAGTTTTGTGTTTGGTTTTACGTTGAGGAAGCCTATTTGGGAACTTGAGTTGAATATATTTGATTTTCAATAAATTTAAGAGTGATATAGGTTGGTATTTGTGGTTTTAGAATTAAAATATATTCTTAAGGTTGATTATAATTATTTTGGTAGAGTTTTTAATGTACAATAAATTTTAGGTAACAATTAAGAGAAGGAAATTTTCTTTTTCATACTGTGGACAGTTTTTTTGTGAATCTAGAATATTAATTAATATATAAGAGTTTTAAAATCTTACTATAATATTTTTGGATTTAGAATAATGTTAGGTAGAAGTACATGGGGTTTATTAGAGAATCCGAGAGTAGCTATAGTGGAAGAGAAGTAAGAGGGAGCTATTTTAAGCAATTCATGATATAAAGATGGGCATCATAATGTGATGTATTGGTGGGAGGAAAATGTTTTTCCATTGCATAAATTGTTCATTATAGAAACATAGGAATAAAAAAAATGGATATTACAACATTTTTATGAATAGTGAGTATATTACAAAAGAATATGCCTTGGGACCATAATAGTTTACTGTATATGGAAACATTCAATGAAATATTCTAACTTGGTCAAATATTTTCAATGTATTTAATAATGATCTTACCCTCTATTACATCTACCCAAATATTTCCTTTATAACCTAGGTAAATAATACATAATAAAGGGATGAGCACTAATTATCAATAAGGGTAAATATAGTAAATGTGTAATCCTAACATTAAAATAAGGGTATGATAATGTGAGAATAATATTTGAAGATCATGCCATGCATATTAAAGATCAAAATCATGAGTCATTGCATAAAAATTGGTTGTTCATAAGACATGGATAATAAGGGAATCAAGAGAATAACCTTTAAATGTATTACTTATTAATGAGTCAATGAATTTTTGAACACCCATAATCATATAAAATGATTTCCATTGTAGTCAAGGAATCACTTCAGAGGCCATATTAGTATTATGGGATCACTCCCCATACCATCTTGGTATTCATGGTTCACTCTTATGACCATATTAGTAGTATGAGTTCACTCCCTATAACATCTTGGAAGTCATGTTTCACTCCCATGGCCATCTTAGTAGTCATGTTTCACTATTGATACTATCTTAATCTATATCATGAGATATAAATCAATACACAATGCATAGAAGGGATATATCGGTCACAACCATCTCATAATGAAATCATACAAACATTTTTCAAAATATCATAAAAAATCATATCAAAACCTAGCTGTTGAATTGGGATTCATAATCAAGTAATCATATTATAAATTATTTAAAATATATAGGTTTCATAATCATTTCATTAAAATAATAACTTGTGAAAAAAAGTGGGTTTCAAAATAATATAACACGTGGCAGAGAAAATGGTTTCATAAAAATTATGACAAAAAAACATAAAACATTAATATAATGAAAATGAATGAAATAATTGGACAAATTTCCCAAAAAGTCAGTATTAAGACCAACATATGTTATCTTAGATGGGTAATATCTTTGAAATTTATTTTAAAAACTGTTCTTGCGGTAAATATCCTCTTTTCATTAAAAAATTCGTTTTTAAGGCTTAATACATTATTTAAAACATTTTCCATGAAAACATCTAAATAAGTCTTGGATAATTTTTGAATGTCTTTTTACATGAATTCATTTAAAATAATCATGAAAATATTATCAAAACCATTACTTTGAAAACATATAAACAAAACATGTAAACATTTTGAAAACAAATTCCATTGAAAACATATAAAGGGAATTTTAAACGTTTTGGAAATGATTTTCCTGAAAAACATATAAAATAATCTTGAGATCATTTAATATATCCATTTAAACATTATTCTTTTTATAATATCTTATTTTTAATGTAGTATTGACAAATTTTAAAATAATCTTTCAAAATGGTAAAAAAATATTGAAAAACTTTTTCATTTAAAACCATTTTTAAAACTCTAAAAGTACAATATATTAAAAAAAATAGTTTCTAAATAATTTAATTTTAAACCAACAATGGATGATTCATCTCAATTCTTATCCTGATGGTGGGTAAGTTCATACATGTTGAACATTCCTTTTGTAACATAAAAGTCCAGAAAAGTGTCTTGATCAGAAAAAACCAGAATATATATTCATAAAAAAAAATTAAATGTAAAACCACGATCAAAATTTTTCTTTAACAAAATAAAATGAATTTAAAATATTTTTTTAATCATTTTTTAAAAATCAAGGTTTTGTAAGAACATTGATTTCCGACCGAAAGGATAAACAAAGAGATATTTTAATAAAAACAATTTCTTAGTTACATAAACCACCAATGTGTGAAACTATTGTATTAATATATGAATATATTGTGAAAACATTGAGGATAATATTATTCATCAATTTTCATGATATATTAATCATAATATTTCATAAAAGGAAGAATAATTATAAACAATCATGAAATTCAATGAAATTATTTCAATAAACTCTAACAACTTGGTGACATTGAAAAATTATCCCCAATGTAAGAAAATGAAAATACATGAATCATAAAACATCATAAAATGTAGTATATTAATGATATAAAATGTAAAAGTATTTTTATACACGTATTATAATAGAATAGGTGAATAACATGGAATAAGTTTCAAAGAAGGAAAATTGGGGGAAAATTACGTTACTGATTTAGTGTCCTTGGAAACCTAAAACCAATGAAAGAAAATTCATAAAATGGACATGTAAATAGAAATAAATTTAATTATAAGAATCAGGGAATAAATAAATGGGTATTATACAAAAATCATATAATAAATAAAAGGCCAACATGGCTTTTGTCTCATGGAAAATAAATGATACATGAGAAAAACCATTACCTTAAGTATGAATTCTCATGTGTTTATTTTGTATGCCTGAATAAAAATATAATATTTATTAATTCATTGATGAATAAATTTTTTTATTTATTTTAATACATTATCAGCACTTATTTTCATGTGTTATACAACTAATTAAATAATTACGTTTATGTAGGGTGTCTTGACCAAATTTGGATCATGTTTAAAAAAAAGGCCTTAGTAGGTCGACTATGGACAAAATGGGTCATTACGTAAACATAAAAATAATAATTATCATTAAATATTTATCATATTGTTACATAAATTATACTTTTAAAACTAATCCTGAATGATGGTTACGAAAAATGTACCCACATTACAATAATTTGGATGGTAGGTCATACATACAGATGAGTAATGTTCCCATTTTTTAGTGATCCTTTTGGAACGAAGGTAAGTAACATTACTATTTCAAAAATTATCATTATATTATAAAATAATATTATTTAATCCTATGAAATTATATATATAATTATTTTGATAAACGTAATCTCATTGGGTCGAGGAGGCAATAGTTCACACGTCTACAAACATTGTTTTCACTTTTCAAGTGTGTGAATGTGTAACAATAAATGATATATATTACATTTATAGAAATTTAATTACCTCTATAATATCATATAGATGTTATTTATGTCACATAATTTTAATTAAAACCATTCTTTATACATTCCATGTATCATGTGATCAAATCATATCACATTTAGTAGGTTGTAGTCCACACTTCCAAAAAAGATGTTATAATATTTAATCAAAATGGAATGTATAATGGTATGTTATACATAAAAATTAATGAAATAAATAGAAATTAAAGATATCTTATATATCATGTATAAAAATATTTTCCATTGTAATTATCAAAATGTGATCTGGTAAAGGATCAATGAACCCTCACTGTTTCATGAGTTGGTAGTTCACTAAATACATAAATGGTATGTTCCATAAACATTAGATGTAATTGTGTGTTAATTTAGGTAGAAAACATAACATAAAAAATAATTGAATATTTATAATAATGTTATTTTATAATCACTGAATAATGAGAGATGAAGTGGATATAATGGAAATAAAACTAAAGAGCTTGAGTACAGATGTTACATTTTCATTGGGTAACTCGTTATGGTTCAAACCAAATGGATTCAGTTGATACCTTTATGAAAATGGTGAGTCTTATAGGATTCCATAAGATATGTTTAAGAGATACTTTGTTAGATCATTATTGATCCAAGGTGTCTTGAGGGGTGTGATGATGTGGGATGAGAGGAAGTTATTTTATTGTTGAGGGGGAGTGGCACTTTGGTGTTTTTTGGGAAAGGGAATTCCACACATGATATTCCCATGGAACCTAGATCCCATAATAAAATATAATATATAAGAGGTTGGATAGGGTATAAATATTTTTATAATTTTTTTTGGGAAATTTTATAGGTCATTTTATGCCTCAATTTCATGGTTTAGTATCTTGTTAAGATTAAATTTTCGTAACCGATGTAATTAATTTTAATTATTTTCACTAATATTTTTTTGTCAAAAACTAGTTTTAACTTATAATAAAATACAAATTTTTATTATTCAAAATATTTAATACTTAATTCCAAATTATAATCACATAAATGGTGAAAATTAATTAAAAATTATTATAGCAGTCGGGTTGACTATGTGTGTTTTTACAGTAAAAACATTCAAATGTTTGTTGTGCTTTTATAATCAACCTCAATGTGAATTTTATATAAATTACCTAAATTGGATTAATTAATAATAAATATTTTTTTAATATTTCAAACCAATTTTCAATATAATTTAACACCACAAATAAATAATATTAAAAAAATATTTCACTAAAAATTCACTATTTTTTACTACTCATAAAAAACCATTACAGATGAATAAAAAACATAAAATAATTTTAATGTTTAATTTTAAAATAATAAGATAATTTTTAAATATTAAATTTTAAAATGTATCAAAAATTAGACATTAAATCGTTTCTCCATTAAAAGGAGGAAAAATCGTTTTAATAAAAATATTGGTTTTTTATTTGTAATACTCGGTTTGTTATAATATCGCACCTATAATATATATTGGATTAATATAAAAATAAATTATGGAATATATAATATATATATTATGTTAATATCACTAACTAATTTTAATTAATTAAATTTTTGTGGATAAACAACTGTTTGAGACTAAAAATATTTTTTTATAAAATCATTCCCTTTATATTCAACTAGTTCTTATATTAATTTCTAGTTAAATGGTAACATATGAATTCATATTATATTATGTGTAAACTAGATATCTTATTATGTTAGTTAATTATATTTATAACTAATAATTTAATATCTCGTTAATATCTTAAAATTATTAATATTTTTAATGATATATTAATGTTTTTTAAAACACGACCTTCCATGTTATACAAGCCTTCGAGGAAAATAAATTTTCTTGTAACTCAATATTACATCATAGTTCTGTATATATTAAGATAAAGTTTATGTTAAGTGTCGTGCATGATTAAATTGGTGTTTCCTATAATTCAATCTTAACATAGTTCTTCACAAATCTATTTTTAGTGTTGTGTAAATTGAAAACTATCATAATGATTAAATTATTTGGAAAAATATTTATTTCCCTAAATCTCTAAATTTTACATTCTATAACATGTAAAAATAACATTACGTTATATATATTTTTGGGTTATCATTGTTTCAGTACATTAATGTTCCATTCAAAGAAACCTAAATTATAAAAATGAATTAGAAAACATCCTTTTAAAATGAAATGTTGGAAATAAAAAAGATACCCACCATAACACAAAACTAATATTATACATTGGTGAACATTGGTGGAAATTGAAAATATGGACTTGGAGGAAGATAATAAATATTTATACGAAGTGATGGATGTTATAAATCTGAAATATATGAATAATCAATGTACATTTTAGGGACTCAGATTCAAAAATATATGATGACATAAAAAAATCAATCGATTAGAAAAAGGTATTTGAACTACTTTTTATTTTAATAATTTTTTCCTGAAGTTGAATAATTTTCATTTAAATATATAATTTCGTTTTTTGGACAACCTCACCATTTTTTGTTCCTAGATAAATTTCAATATAATGTATTAATTCATGAAATGAAGGTGAATTTGACATTCTTGAAGCATTAAAAAAATCATGAGATCCATATATAGAATGATAGTTTATCCCATATAAATATATATTTAAAAAAATATCATATTTCATACAATAAACATGAATCCTCATATCGAGTGACAATAATTTAATATCTAAAACCATATCCAATTTTTATCATAAACCATTAAATAAATGGTCAACATTATAAACCATTTGTAAAATGAGAGTCCAAAAATTTAAAAATAATATCAAATAATAATCCTAAAATTTATCCCCCATATATCATTAGTAAGTCTTGGTTTTCGTATTGCACACATGTGAATACTATCATCCTATATTCCCTTGAATTATGGTAATAACCTAAATTATAATAATTCTTTTTTCAAAAACATTCATGTTTCGTTATTCCGATTTTTATTTGATATATTACTTAAATCCAAAAATATTTTAATCTATATCCATTATATCACAAACTTCACTGTGAAAAAAATCCTTAACCAGATCCAAGGTGATCGGTACCATCCAATTTACTTAATCATTTCCAACATATCTTAACTGAAAAATAAAAATCATATTATAAGTAACATATTAAGAGTTATTGTTCCCTTAGTCTTGTGTTTCCAATGAACATCACATTTGAAATAAATCACTTTTCCATGTCTTCATCACTATTAAAGATATTATTTTTAATCCTTAATTTAAAAATTATACTAAAAATATTGACATATTTTATGATTCATATAACATGATCTTTGAATTCCAAAAAATAATCAAACTGTATTCGTAAACCATTACTTAGGCTATTTCAATATATTCCCTAATACGGATTTCCTATAATATGAATTATGTATTTAGGTTAATAAAGCTCAATATAATAATTATTATTTTGATTAGTTTAAGAAATACTATTAGAAAAATCCATTCCATTCCCTTTTCTTTTTAAGTATCTGTATCTTCAGTTGTATAACCATTACAGGAACCACCTTCTTGATTCAATTTATAACAAATCTTCTTAGGAAATAAATTCTCAAAATGCACATAGTTTCCACATATAAAACATTAAATCTAAACCATGTTGTTCTAGTTCCCACCATTGAATTAAATCAGAAATCATTGATTGATAAAAAACATATCCTTGAAGAAAACCACTTAATAATGAAAAATCTTTTATAGTATGTCATAAATCATGATATCTAATTTTTAAATCATTGACACCTTAAGTTTATCCTATGTTATTCAAAGACAAATTTTTAAATAAATAATGATGGATTGTGAAGAATTTTTCAATTCACATTGTATATCATTGAGTATTTTCAAACCAGGTGCCGAATAAGTCATGTTCTCATCTACTAGGTTACCCAATTCATGACCAATTTACCTTTTCCAATGTTTTACTCCATTTTACATATGTTCCTGAACAACATCCACATGTAATATAGATAAAGTTATGCATTTATATGAAACTAATCACTCTACCCTTTAACTAAATTACATAACATTTTTTAAAATATAATATCATCCTTACACTTATCCTTAGAGACATATAAAGACATATCCTTATAAATATTCCATGGAATATCATCAATTTATTCTCATCATAGTTTTCAAATTAAAAACAAATTCATTTAACAACAACTATATATTCCAAGGCTTAACATATATGGATATTACATAATTTATTTATGAATATTCATCATATTACAATATTACATACATGAGGGTTGTAATATATTAGTGTATATAGAAACATAGAACAAAAACATCTAACATGGTGAATGATAATCAATTTCTCAATTAAAGATCATTCCCTCTTGAGCTTCTACCTAAACCCTTCATTCATAACCAGGGTAAAGGAATACTAATAATGGGTTGAACTAACATGTTTATTAACAATATATAAACTATATGTGTAAACATAAAAAGAACATAACCGTATGATAAAGTGAACATAAAATTTTATGATCATACCCATCATATTGAAGATCATAATCATGAGATATATCATAAAAAAATTTAGATCCTAATACATGAATCATAATAGAATCAAGAGATAATACAAGTTGGAATAACAATAGAACAAAGAATATTATTTTTGGCAGACACATAAGCATATAAAATTATTCCCATTGTAGTCAAGGCATCACTACAAAGTCCATCATTATAGAATGTTTTCACTTATGATACCCACATGGTAGTTATGGTTAACTACTATAACATGCCAAGAAAATATAGAATATTACATTTTTATATTTATTAATTTTTTTTAAAAATTTATTTTAATTTTTTTAAAGTGGATTCTATATTTAATGGCGTACCTGATATGCAATGATGAGTTTCATTGAAATCTTATGTTCCCACTAATAATATAATATTATTGTTTAAAATAGTACTTAACACCTAGATGTTGTATTTGCAGGAATTAATATAAATAACTTAAATATGATAATATATCTTTGTTAAATGTTTCTACATTCATCAAATAAAAGTGAGAGGCTTAAAATGTAAATGAAACTAATTTTAAGAATAATTTGCTTTAAAAGGACGATTTACCACCTTTTGATGGTGAACCATCATTAAATATAGTTTTGGTCATTGTTATATTTTCTATTTGAAAATATAAAGTTCTTCTTTCGATTTCGGACATCAAAACTTACTTAGGGTAAATTTTTGGTATTTTTCTGATAAAGTTTGTTTTTAAAGAATAAATAAAAATACTGTATTTTAATTCAAATGTAACTTTTAATATAATTTATTTATATGGTTTTATTATATTTGTAATTGGTTATAAATTGTAATTAGAATATATTTTTACCATTTAATCCAATTTTGGACATTTTAATTAATTTCACTTTGAAATTGGACAAAAACAAATGTCAATCTTTTGATAGATATTATTTCTTAAAAACACGCTTTTTTGTTTTGACAGCGGGAATAAATTTTAAATTAATTTCATCAACTTTTGTGTTTTGAATTTAGAAAAATCTAATCAATATATGGAATCAGTAGTCCAAATTTTTTAAGTAGGTAACTTTTATTTTTATACATTTTAAATATTTACATTAGTAAATATTTTATTTACCATGATTAAAGGGTAAATATAGAAAATAAGGGTAAAATATAATAATATAATAATATTAAATTACCCAAACATGTATCATAATCCTATTTACTGATACATAGCTGACCATGGGCATCATTGGGTTGAATTTGAGTCCCCATGGAGCCACGTGGGAGAAATAATGACACTTTATATTAATTAATATTAAGTAAAGACAAAAATGATATAAACAAATAACTTTTTGAAAATCAATTTTTACATGGGGTTATATAAGTTATATTTTAAACTATAAATACTTTGTGTAATGCTAAAAAGTTTTCCTACATAATGGTATTTTTTTATAATATTTGGACATCATATAAATTACGTTATTTATTACACAATAATGATGCAATATTTAGCTCATTAATAAATGATTTAGATAAATATCATTATAAATATTAAAACAATATCCAAAACCAGTCCAATTTTTATTGGACTATTATATTTCCACCATGAGTCATCTTAAAATTTATTTTAATGAATACTTTTCATTTTTAAACCTATTATGAGGTGATAATTAAATAATTATTTTAGACATTCTTAAAGAGCCCCTCCTCTCCCTTATAAAAACATCTCACTTATAACTCATTCCTCACACATATAATCCCTTTGTCTCGTGAAACATCTCCTCCAATAAGCTCCCAAGATCCATCTCTTAATCCTTGAAGAGTTACCTTAGGTATAAAACACTTCCCAAAACCCTTTTGGTTCAAACCAATGGGATTTACCTGATTTAAAGTTAAGGTATTCTCTTAAGTTCTTTTGTTTTATTTAACTTCTCCAACCCCCTAATCAATGTTTATTATTTTATTTTATAAAAAATACAGTATCCTCAATATACTAGGGTGCTGTCAGGAATATTATTAGAACTAAAATTACACACACCTCCATCTAATGGGTAATGAACATAATGTTTCTATTGATGGAAAACTAACTCCTCACGAAATGATGATTGTTCAATTAACTACTACCACCTCTCATGGTGGACATTATGATATCAATTTATTTATATATGATATATATGTTTATAATTTTTTCTTTATGAATCTATAGTTTTAATTTATATCATACCTTTATGGTTTCCAGAATGGGTAAACGCGATAATTTAATTTTAGAAAGTGCGGACTGTCGCCCCCTAAAAGTAATATGAATCGTTAATGCCTTATGGGGGATGTATAAAGGATTTAGGTAATGATATTATATATGATATAATAATTTAATTATAATATACATATGGATAATTATATTTTCATTCCAGTAAATATTTAATGGAATTGAAAGTAGCGTTCATTTGTAAGTATAACTTATTGTCTCCATGAATGATGCATTTCATTTCTTATCTCCAAATGTTATGTACCAATATAAATACAAGTATATACTGTATATATATTTGATATATATGATATATAAATTATTATTATCATTCTAAAGATAATGGAGTATTGGGAACATGGACAAATTATATTTATAACAAGTTCATTTAACTCAAATTCTGAACATCGACAAAATACCCGATATGAACTCAAATAATTAACTAACTATTATTGAAAGGTAAAAAGTGATATAAAAGTAATATTAAACATTAAAAATGTTATGATGAAAGTATAAATTTACTTGTGTTTATTATTCAAGATGAACAAGGAACATAATATTCATGTTGGACATGAGGTAAGGGATTTCTTATCTCACTTTTAATTTTGTGATATTTCAATTGTTCACCACTTATTTAATGAATGTAGTGTATTTTTTAATTCAATTTGATATATATTACCATGATTCTATTTATATTCATGGTATTAGGTGATTTATTTGGATGTTATTGTCATTTACTCAAACAACTTGACTGATTACAACGTGGTAAGGGTTTTTTATCTCAAATTTTTTCCCGTGAAATTCAAGCTATATTTGACACTATTTCCTTTTGTTTGTTGATATACTTCCAATTATTGTATTCTTTGTGTAATATAATTCATATTATAGGTATTTACCTATTCATTGAGTAATCATTTTTCATGGGGGTTTGTTTTGTTTGTTACAAAACTGGTAAGGGAACCTTTCACCCTCCTCTTATTAAAAGACTTCTTTTTGTATGTATTTTAATTTACATCTTATTATCATGGGATACCTAATTAGATATCCTTATTGATGTAAATTTTCTTTCCGTGTGACGAGATATCATTTTCTCTATCATAAACTTATTTTCTAAATTTAAAAGTGGCGTCCTTAGGATGTTGAATTTCTATAAGAAAACATCATAACCCAATTACATTTTTAGGGTTAAACATATACTTCTTGATTATGTCGTTCTATGAATATGTTTGAATATACTATGATTTCTTACACTTATTATCCTCTTATATTATGTGTATTTATATTTATCACACATAATTATTTAATTGATTTATCCTTAATCTAACGATACCTTCTTTATAAGGGATTTCGCTCAATTTACATTTCAATTAAGACTTCATTGTTGATATGCACAAATTAACTATTACAGGGTTTATATACTATCCTTTGGCATATTATATCATGTATACCTTTATTCGCATGATATTATTAAGTTCTGATGAAATGATATTCCTCAATTATTTTTATTCAAGGAACTCTTATTTTGAAAAAAAAATCATTAACTAAAAAATCATTTTAAATGTTTTAATGGTTTATTCTTATATGTAATTCATATTAATGTCAATTTTTTAAAAATGGTTTTAAGGTTTTATTAAAATGGACATGAATGTTTTGAAATTTAAATTTATTTTAAAAGATTTAATGTGGTATGGGACAACTTTTTTTAAAAAATCTATTTATTTAATATTTTAAATGGTTTTGAAAACGGTTTCATAAAAGGTTTGATTTTGTCAATGTTATGAAATGATATAATGTGATTGCATTGTTGAAATGTTAAATTACCACTATATTTGTTTTATGGGTTATTAATAAGTTATGGATATTGGGAATTGTTTACGTATATGGGTAGTTCCGTGATAAACATAGAGTGAGAGAGCCAAAGATAGCTCTCCAATGCATTGGGTAATGTATAGTATCATGATACGTCATGTGCAATGGGTGTTGACTCATGATAATTCAAGTGAAATGAGGATTTACTCATGCTTCGTGTGAAATGAGCCTTGGATCATGCTAATTCCATGTTAAGTGTTGTTTCCACTTTTCCATGTTAAGATTATCAGGAATTATCAGGAAATTATGTTTCTGCTTCTCTTGTGTCCTATTGATATGCCTATTGTCCAACACATATTATATTACTCATGTTATTCCATGATTATTCCCTTACTGGGCTTTATATCTTACCCTTTTTTATGTATGTCCTCAGGTTATTCAATGCAATTCTATTTTTGAGGGAATATAGTGTTTATGTAAAGGAAGTTATCAATAAAGATGTTGTATCTCATGTTTTAAGTTGTCATGTAATGATCCTAATCCACAAAGACACTAGTCCTATCGATCATCTTTGTTGTATCAAGTGAAGTTTATGAAATAAATTATGTTTAATAGGGTAATAATGACCTGGGTTGTTATTGTTGGTATCAGATGATAGGTTTAGTTATTTTTGGGATCAGTACTAGAAAACCCTAGTAAAGCCTTAGAGACAATACTATGTATAATAAAAACATCATTATGTTTGGGTGAGTATTGAGTAAGTGGTTTACAAGAAAATAAATCCCTTTCTAACTAAGTGAAGAACTATCATAATGTGTTGGGATGAAAATAAAAGGTATAAAAACCGTTATGGTCAGAGTTTTTTTATAAAAAGGACAACACACAGACCGTGTGACAACCCTTCGCGTTGGACAAAGCTGTGGGAATTGAACCCCCAGCCAAAGTGCAGTTGGGTTTTATCGCCGACCACTGGCCTACGTGAAGTCCCTAGTTAGTATGACTTATTCTTTTGAGTAAAATGATTTTATGGATCAATAATAAGTTGATTTTGGGAACTTATATTTTATCAAATGGATATCCTTAATATATGTAAATGATTTGGTAATTAAATGATAAATGTTATTTTTGGAAGATTTTTTCTCTTTTGGAATACTATATGCCTATAGAAAATAAAATACTAATGGATTTTTATTTTGGAGTAATGGTTGACTTTATTTATAAGAATATATGTATTTATTGTGGATATATGGTGATTTAAGTTATTTTTGGAAAATTAATAACCTATCATAGAGAATATGTGATTAGGTTAATTACACATAAGAATAATACTTTAAGAGTAGTCGATGTTATTTAGAGATATATGTTATGATTTATTGTGGAAGACATTGTGATTAAACCATAATGATTTTTGGGATTCAATATTAGTTTGGATTATTTTGAATAATTTTAACGATGATTGTGTATTGAATAGTGTTTCTAGGACTTTAGGTACTTTTTGTAGAATTTTGGAGACTTATAGTAGTATTTATTTTTATAAAGTATTATCCTCTTTGGGGATTTTATGATCTCGTACTAACCATTTTGGTTTTAGTTGATGTCTAAAGATAAGGGAAATATATAGTTCATATTTTTGCGGATTATGTGCTTCTCTAGAAGATGATTATTGTTCTTTGATGTGACCATGTCATTTTGAATGATCATTGTTTTGAGAAAATATTACTTTTTGGTAGAAACATATTAAAGGAAGAAACTATACATGAAGGTCAGTATATTTCCTTATGATTTTATTCTATGTAGTAAATTAATTCCACAGAATTATGAAAAGGAATGTAAAACAAAAAAGTTTTTTGTTTTTGTTTCATACTAGGTGATCAAAGACTGTTCAACACATCATAAGTTTGTGATTATCTTGTGGCTAAATTTCTCATACTCATGTTTTCTATCACTCTCCATCAGAATATGACTATTTGTTTTCTCTTCCATATCCATGTTTTCCCATATGGAATCTTACAAAGGGATAACTCGGTTGACCTTTGTACTTATCTTTATTCCTTTTAAAGTTATAGTTTTACTGACGCTTTTTCCAATGTGGGACTTTCAGAGATGTTTCCAATCCCATTTTTGACGTTACGAGAACGCAATATCCAAAAGGGGGGAAGAATGTAACATCACAAGAAAATAAAGAATGTTATATTTGTATATTTATTAAATATTTTCTTAAGTTAAATATTAATTTTATTCTAATGGGGATTCTATATTCAATGGAATACCTGACACAGAACAATGGGTTTCATTGAAATCTTATGTTGCACACTAATAATATAATATTATTATTTTAAAAGGTAGTTATCATCTAGATGTTGTATTAGCGGGAATTAATTTAAATAACTTAAATATGATAATATATGTTTGTTAAATGTTTTTATATTCATATAATTATTGTTAGAGTATTTAAATGTAAATGAATCTAATTTTAACCATAGTTTACTTTAAAAGGATGATTTACCATCTTTTGATGGAAAACCCTCTTTAAATCTAGTTTTGGTCATTTTTATATGTTATATTTGACAATATAAAATTATTTTTTAGATTAGGTACATCTACATTTACATTGGGTAAATTTTTAGTATTTTTCTGACAAAGTTCATTTTTTAATGAATAATAAAAAATACAGTATTTTAATTAAAAAGTACCTTTTAATCTAATTTATTTATATGGTTAGAATATCTTTTTAATTGTCTCTAAATTTTAATTATAAAATATTTTTACCTGTTAATCCAATTTTGGACATTGTAATTAATTTCACTTTGATATTGGACATAAACATGTGTCAACCTTTTGATTGTTATTATTTCTTAAAAACACACTTTTTGTTTTGACGTCGGGAATTAATTTTTAATTAATTTCTGCCACTTATATGTTTATAATTTAGAAAATTTTATTCCAAGTTTTTAATCCGTAGGTCTAAATTGTGTATATAGGTAACTTTTATTGTTATTCATTTTAAATATTTACTTCAGAAAATAATTTATTTACTATGATGAAAGGATAAATATAGTAAATAAGGGAAAAATATAACATTATAATAATATTATATTTCTCTTAAATGTGTCGTAATCATATTTGATAATACATATCCAACAATGGGCATCATTGGGATTAATTTGGGACCCCATGGATCCACATGGGAGTCATAATGCCACTTTATATTAATTAATTTAAAGTAAAGGCAAAAAAGGCATTTACAAAAAAAAATTATCAAATAAATTTATACATGGGGTTATATAATTTATATTTTCAACTATAAATATTATTTGGAATGATAAAATGATTTAATACATAATTGTATTTTTTTTATAATTTTTGGACATCAAATAAATTAATTAATTTATGAAAAAATAATGATGCAATATTTACCTCATTAATAAATTATTTAAGTAAATAAGATTATAAATATTAAAATAGTATCCAAAACTGTCCAATTATTATTGGATTATTTTATTTCTAACATGATTCATCTTAACTTTGTTTTTAACGAATATTTGACCTTTTGAAAATGAATATGAGGTTATAATAAAATAATTTTTTCAAACATTCCTAAAGAGCCCCACCTCTCCCTTATAAAAATCTCTCACTTATAACTCATTACTAAAACATCTAATGCATTTGGATCATAAACACACTACACCAATAATCTATAAAGATCCCTCTCATAATCCTAGAAGACTTACCTTCGACAGAAAACACTTCAATAAACCTTTTTGTTTCAAACCAATGGGAGTTACCCGATTTAAAGGAAATGTCTTCTATTAAGTTATTTTGTTTTATTTTACTTCTCAAACCCCATAATATCTTTTTAATATTTTATTTTATAATAACACCAGTATCCTCAATATATTATGATTTTTTTATGTGATTTATTCAAACTAAACTTACACACACCTCCATCTTATGGGCAAACAACATAATGTTTCTGTGGATGGAAAACTAACGTCTCACGAAACAGTGATTGTTCAATTAACTCCTACTTCCTATCATGGTGGCCATTATAATGGAACTGTATTTATATATGATATATATTATGTTTATTTTTTCTTTAGTCTTCTGTATCTTTCATTTATATCATACCTTTATGGTTTCCATAATGGGTAAACGCGATAATTTCATTTTAGGAAATGCGAACTACCGCCCCCTCAATGTGATATGACTCGTTAATGCCTTATGTGGGATGTATAAAGGATGGAGTTAATGGTATTATATAGGATATTATACTTTAATTATAATATATTTATGTATAATAATGTTTTCCTTCAATTAAATATTATATGGAAATGAAAGTAGTGTTCATGCGTACGTACGACTTACAGTCTCCATGAACGATGCATTTCATTTCTTATCTCCAAATGTTATGTAATAATTTAAATACATGTATAAACTGGATATATATGATATATATGATATATAAATAATTAATATCATCCTATAGATAATGGATTATTGACCCCATGGACAAATTTTAATTATAACAAGTTCATTTTAACTCAAATTCTGAACATCGACAAAATGTCCGATATGAACTCAAATAATTAACTAAATTTTATTTCAAGGTAATAAGTGATAAAAAAGTAATAATAAAAAGTAATAAGGTTATTAATAAAGTATTAATTAACTTAATTTTATAATTCGTGAAGCACAAATATCATACGTGTCATGTAGGACACGAGGTAAGGGATTTCTTATCTCACTTTTAATTCCGTGAGATTTCCATTGTTCAACACTCATTTATTGCATGTGTTGTATTTTGTACTGCCATTTGATATATATTATAATTATTCTATTTATATTCAAGGTATTTTTTGATTCATTTTGTGGTTATTAACTTTTTCTCATAAGAATCGATTGATTTCAACGCGGTAAGTGTTTTTCATCTCACTTTTTTATTTCCGTGAGATTCATTCTATATTAGCAACTATTTACTTTTGTGTGTGGATATACTTCCAATTATTGTATTATTTATGTAATATAATTTAATTTATGGGTATTTAAATATTCATTTTGTGATAATTTGTTCATGGGGTGTCTGTTTCATAATTTACCAAAATGGTAAAGGAACCTGTCACCCCCCTCTTGTTAAAAGGCTTATTTTTTGTATGTATTTTAATTTACATCTTTTTATCCTAGGATAAGTCCTTATATATACTTATTGATGTAAATATTATGTCCAATTTATGATATATACTTTTATCTATTATAAAATATTTTCTTAAATTTATTGTGACGTCGTTAGGCTGTCAAATTTCTGTAAGAAAACTTGTTATCCCAATTTCAATTTTGGGGTTAAACATCTACTTCTTGATTATGTTGTGGTATGAATATGTGTGAATATAATATTATTGTTTAACACATAATATACACTTATATTGGGTTTATTTATATTTTTCACACATAATTATTTAATGAATGTATCCTTAATCTAAGGATACCTTCTTTATATGGGATTTCTTCTCAATTTAGATTTCCATTGAGACTTCATTGTTGATATGCAAATATTCACTCATATATGGTGTATATACTATCATGTGGCATATTATATAATGAATACCTTTATTCTAATTATATTATTATGTTCTGATTAAATGTTATTCCTCACTTATTTGTATTCTAGGAACTGTCATTTTGTAAAAAACACTTTAACTAAGATATCATTTTAAATGTTTTAAAGGTTTATACTTCTAAATCATTCACATTAATGTCCTTGTTTCAAAAATGGTTATAAGGATTTATTCAAATTTTAATGAATTTTTTGAAATTGAAATTTCTTTCAAAATCCTTAAAGTGGTATGGGACACTTTGATTGACAAATCTCTTTACTTAATATTTTAAATGGATTTGAAAATGGTTTGATAAAGGGTTTGATTTTTTCAATGTTTTGAAATGATATATTGTGATTGCAATGTTGAAATGTTATCATTCCATTATGTTTTTTATGAGTTATGAATATGTTATGTCTATTTGGAATTTTTTATGTATACGGGTGGTTCCATGATAAACCTAGGGTGGGTGAGCTTGAGATAGATCTCCAAGGAATTGGGTAAATTATAGTATCCTGATATGTCATGTGCAATGGGTGTTGACTCATAAAAATTCATGGGCAACATGGTTTTCTCGTGCATCATGTACAGTGAGGATTTACCCATGCTCCATGTGAAATGAGCCTTGGCTCATGATAATTCCATGTTAATTTTTGTTGACAGGTTCACATGTTATGATTATCATGACTTATCATTACTTTATGTTTATGATTCTATTTTTCCCTATTGATATGGCTTTTGTATAACATATTATGTATACATCATGTAATTCCATGATTATTCACATACTGGGCTTTATAGCTCACCCTTTTCTATTCATGTCTTCAGGTTATTCCATGAAATGCTATGTACGAGGGAATGTAGTGTTCATGTAAATGATGTTTTCAACAAATATATTTTATTTCATGAATTAAGTTGTTATGTAATGATCCTAAGCCCCAAAGACACTAGACCTCTGAATCCTCTATGTTGTATCATGTGATTTTTATGTAATAAATTATGTTTAATGGTGTAATAATGATTAGGGTTGTTATAAATCCCATGTCCATCTTAGTCATATGAGTTCACTCCCCATACTATCTTGGCAGTCATGGTTCAATCCCATGGCCATTTTAGTTGTGAATATTCACACCCAAGACCATATTAGTATATATCATGAGATATAAATCATTACCCAACACACAATAGGGACATATAGGTCTAATCCATATCATAATTAAATTAGACATACTTCTTCCTCAAGATCACAAAATATCATTTCTGTAATACCCGAGACTTTTATAAGAAATATTTTGTTTTTATTTTATATAAATCATCAAAGGAATCTTTCACTACACACAACACTAGCTTTTCTTGCTTTACGCGCAATCGCGACCTTCCTTGATAGCTTGCATCGTACGCAATACCGAGTTTCACTAAACAACGATATGCTATTAAAATATTATTAAAAATAGCCGTTATGAATAGTAATAACCACTTTTTGAAATCTTGTAAATTTTATTTTTCAAAATGGACTTCGGTTTTGGATTCAGAATATCGAAATTAGCCTAGGGTGAAATTTTGGTATTTTTCTGGAAACATTCAATTTTTGATGAATAGTGAAAACACTAGGTTACTATTTAAAAACCGACTTCTTATTTAAATAATTATTTATTTTATTTATATTTATTTAATTTAAAAATTGATACATAATACCTATATAAGTTCAATGTAATTCATTGGAGTTATTTTATAATAATTTTAGCTATATAAAAAATTTATTGAACTTTTCACCGTCTTTTACACACCTCCTAGGAGACTTTTCAAATTTACATAAAACATAATTTTACCGCTTTTGTGAGTGGAATTTCAAAAATCTGAGAGACACGGTTGATGTCAGTAAGTATAATGTGGTTCAATGAGATGAAAATAATTTATGTTGAATAGTAACTTTTTACTTTTATTTACCGCGGTTAAAAGTAAATAGGACAATTAAGGGTAAAAATGATATTATTATTACCCTAACACATGTCCAAATTCTATTGGATATTTGTAATTAGACCCAAACCAACCTTTGGAAAAACATATGACCATTTAGGCCCACTTCTATTAGATTAGGACATTTATTATTAATTTATTTGAAGAAGGGTTAAAATAGTTAAAATCAATGTTTAATAAGTAAATCATTTTTAATGTAGGGTTATACATAAGATAAATTCGAATATAAATATTCCTTATAAATCTAAAAATATTTCATACATAATGATATTTTTTTTTTAATTTTTATACATTATATAATTTAATTTATTTATGACACAATTATAATGCAGTAATTATCTTATTAATGAAATATTGAAATAATTGATGTTATAAATACACAAATAAATGTAATTTAGTCTTTTTATGCATTAAAATAATTTTCTATGTTAATATGACATGTTAATATTGTTGTAATTCACTTTTTTCGAACTAATATTTCCGTTATGATTTTCAAAAAAATCAATTACCAAATACTATCAAAATTGACGTAAAATAGATTTTAAAACAAATATTAAATTATTAATTGGTATTTTATTCCTAAAAATCTAAGGTTCGGCCAAATGACTTAGATAAGGTTATATATATTAATACTAAAAAACTTTGGGGTTCGTTTTTCTTTTTATAGTAAGTTTATTAAACTTATAGTGTAAGAACACAAAAATACACTGTAAAAGTAAAATTATTTAACTTAAAGTTAAATCTAAATGATAAGGTTAAAATAAGAACCTAAACTTGTCTAAATTATATTTTATGAGAGGATTTAAACCCATACCCACCTTAGATTTGAAATAAATCAATTTGGAGCTATTTAAAACTGAATAAGACTTTATAATAAAATAATATTTTTTGTTTTTCCAAAGGTGTCCCTCTCCTCCCTTATAAAAGGGCACCTCTTCCCTCTCTTCCTCACACCACTTTGAACCTTCAAGATCGGCCAAAACCTCCCAATTTCTGCTATAAACTTCCCTAGAAATAACCTAGAGGTCCTGGTATTCTTCAAAGACCAATTTTAGTTCCCCAAAAGGAGGTCTCAAAGAAGCGCTTCAAAGAAGAGGTAATGTCAGTTACTGATTATTTCAACTTTATTTCTTCTTCCACTTCTTCTTCATTAGTTGTTTCATTATGAATTAATAACATAAGTATCACTCATATACTTATATGTTATTATAAATATGAAACAACCCTATTTCACCATCTATCCATCTTACAGAAAACGAAATCACCGTGCGTGCGTACATACGGAATACCGTCTCCACGCTGTGGTGTAATCTATTTTACACCACCACCTTAATTGGATGGGTATAATGGTGTAAAGAATGAATATATATGATTATTGTAAAGTTATATTGATTCTGAAATAGTATACATACACTCCAATACAATTCCACGATCATGGGAACGATATCATCACTCGTGCGTACGTACGGAATACCGTCTCCACGATGTGATGTGACTCGTTCTAAATGATTTTCATTGAATAATTATTAAATAAATGAATTGAGTTAATTAATATGATATATATTACACTAATACCATTATGTAAATGTTTTATCTATAACCTAAAAATAATAATAAGAATTTATTCGACAAAACACGCATAAGAACAAAAAGTAATAAACACCCGAATAACAAGTAGCAATGAAATATTACTAATAATAAGAAAATAATATGAACATATATGATATAATAACAATGAGTATGATTATGGAATAATTCAATGAAATTATTTAAATCATTATACAGGAGTTTTGGACACTTACGAAGAAAATCAGACCTAAGGTAAGGGAAATATCACAATCTCATTTTTATCTGAGATTGTTTATACATTGGAATTTACTGGGGTGTATTTTGTCATCCACATCCATGTTTCCTAAATATTTATTATTATTTCCATCCACCAAAATTTTTTTAAATACAATTTTACCTTTTGGTGTGTTTTTAGTAAAATATATGAAAGGAATCTTTTGTCATTTTTCGTACGAGGTACCTTTTGACTTTTACGACAAAAGTACGAGAAGAATGTTTTTTTAACTTATATGACATGAATGTATTTTTAAAACATTATTTCCAAGAAGCTTCCTTTACAAGTTTTCAAGTTTATTTTTAGTCAAATTCTTTTAGTTTAGAATTGTATGACATCTTAAGAAAGGAAAGGTGTTTTTGAAGTAGAAAGGATATTTTCCTCAGGAATGGAGTTCAAGTGTTTTATCAAAATTATTTTACATCTAAGATAAAAAATGGTTTTTTTCTGTCCCTATTTTTAAATTTATTTGATTATGTTATGATGGAATTATTTTTATTAATTTCTTTATCTTATATGAATTTTTTTATGATGTCACGATGTTTAAGAATCCCATTTTTATTAAATGGGTTATGTTATGATGTATGGTTTATGATTTTGTGGCACACGTAAGAATGGTATTATTATGAGATAGGTGGGAAGTATATCTCCCTCCAATGCATTGGGTAAAGATTTTATATCTCATGAGATAGACATGGCTGGAACGGAAGGTTAAACTGGTTCAGTGAAACAGGACTGAAACAAGGAATGAACTCGGTTCAGAAATGGACTTTGTCCACTAAGATAGTCTTGGAAATGAGTCTTGACTAATAAGAAATGATTCTCTATGATTATGTGTGTATTATGCAAACCTTCATGTTTTATGTTATTATTATTGTTATTACATTCCACTACCATGATTTATCCAATGTTATGAAATTATAATCTTTTTTGTAGGGTAAGATATCCAAAATGTTATATGAATATGATGTGATTGGTATTTCTTTTTTTTTTACCCTTACTGAGAATTTGAGCTCACCCTTTTGTATGTTTTCATTCCCCAGGTCAGGAATAAGGTTATTAAGTAAGATATGCCAAAATGGAAAATAGATATGATGAAATAAATGGGAGACAGTGTAGACGCTTTACAAACTAGTTGTTTATGTTTCAGAGTTCTAAAGACACTATACCTATATGGTCCTTTCATGGTGTTGTTATATGTTGTAATTAGTGCACATCAATTTTGAAGTACTAACAATGTATGTAAAGTATGGGTCATTATAGTTGGTATCAGAGTAAAGGTATAGTCAACCTTTGGAAACTAGGATGTGAAAGTCTTAGTGAGAATCCTAAGGATAAGTCTAAGCATAGAACACAATCATAGTGTTTTAGAAATGGCCATGAATAACCTATGATAAGACCTTAAGTGTGAAATTTTATTCCTGATTATGTGGTTTTCTTATTCTAATTAGTGTTTATCACACTATTCTTCCTGGTTTTAGTCAATGGCTGGAACCCGAAGGAATCATGTTAATGCGGAATGCGACGGGCAATGCAATGATTTTCCCCCTGAGCAACCAAACATTATGGGATCTTGAATGAAAAATATTGTAGCCATGGTCACCAAACTTTCTCAAGATATGAATCATACAATACTTCCAAACGAACAAAGGAAGGAGCAACATTCTGTTGAATCATTCATGAGGCAGCGTCCACCTTCATTCAGCGGGTCTACTGATCAATTAGTTGCTGAACAATGGATTAGTACTACTGAAATGATATTTTCAATTTTTCAATGTTCTGAACATGACAAAGTCATCATAGCAGTGTATCGTTTGGAAGGAGATGCTGATCAATGGTGGAATAATATTAAGAATACGAGATGAAATTGAGTCTATGGAATGGGACGAGTTCAAGAACTTATTTTTCAATAAGAACTTACCTCGTATTCTCCAAACAAATATGGAGAAAGAGTTTCCTAAACTGAAGCAAAAGGATGATGAATCTATTTGTACCTATGAAGAAAATTTTACAAGACTTTCAAGGTATGCTTCTGGTATTATTATCCAACCCGAGAGTAAGATCGATCGATTCTTTAGTGGCTTAAAACCAAGTCTTTGAATGGTGTTATCCATAAGGGATTTCAATAACTACGAGGAAATTGTTCGATGTGCTCTCAAAGTTGAGATGGAGATTGGTGTAACCCATCAGTCATATGGGTTTGATACGAAGAGGAAAATGGAATTCAAAGGAAAATCTAAAGAGCACACTGAAAAGAAGATGAGCTTCCCCTTATGCTCAAAGTGTGGAAAGAAACATGGAGTGATTTGTCTTAAAGGGACAAGTAAATGTTTCAAATGTGGAAAGGAAGGTCATCATACATTTTAATGCCTCAATGATGGGAAAAAGATGATTAATGATGCAAACAAAGGAAGGGATCCATAGAATGAACCTACTACACTTCAATGTTACAAGTGCAAGGAAATGGGGCATTATTCCAATCAATGCCCTAATCCAAGGGATGTTGATGATGATCGACGTCAACAAACTCTTAAGGCTAAAGACAAAGGAAAGTCACATGCAATTTCTATCAGCGATTTGGAGTACGATAACGAAGTAGTGAAAGGTACACTTACCTTCCACTCTAAAGTAGAAAATGTTTTATTTGATTTTGGATCCACCCACTCCTTTATTTCTGAAGAATTTTCTAAGGGTATCACCATATTACCTCAACAATTAGATGTTGAGTTAGCTTTGACAACCCCTAATGGCACAACAGTCGCATCAAAAGTTTATAATTCTTCTCTGATTGAAGTTTGTGGGGATGTGCTACCTGCAAATCTTGTGATTTTCCCTATAGTGTATTTTGATGTTATTCTTGGCATGGATTGGCTTTCTCTATATGGAGCTCATATCAATTTCTAATGAAGGGAAGTGACATTTCATATTCTAGATCAATCTATGATCATCTATCGATGCAAGGATGAACATAACCTTCCAGTGGAAATTTCTTCTATCTTATGGGTCTTGATTACCCTAAATGAAGGTTATTTATCTCAAATGGTTTGTGAGAAACTCACGATTAAGAATATACCCATTGTACGGGAGTTTGACGATGTCTTTCCAAAGTAATTACCAGGTCTTCCACCAAATCGTGAAGTTGTGTTTTCAATAGAAATCACACAGGGTGCTTTGCCTATTTCAAAGACACCTCATAGAATGGCCCCAATTGAGTTGCATGAATTGAAGAAGCAACTCCAAGTGAATCTTGATAAGGGGTTCATACGCCCTAGTGCGTCACCTTGGGGAGCACATGTTCTGTTTGTTAAGAAGAAAGATGGATAAATGAGACTCTGCATTGATTATCGAGAACTTAACAAGATCACTATCAAGATCAAATATCCTCTCCCACGCATTGATGACCTATTTGAACAACTACACGGAGCTCGATACTTTTCCAAGATTGATCTTCATTCAGGGTATCATAAATTAAGGGTCAAAAGGGAGGATATAACAAAGATGTCTTTCCATACAAGGTATGGAAACTATGAATTTATAGTGATTCTATTTGGTCGTACTAATGCCCCTCATATCTTCATGGATATGATGAATAGAGTCTTTAGAGACTATCTTGATCATTTTGTGGTAGTCTTTATAGATGATATTCTTGTCTATTCAAATAACAAGGAAGAACATGAAGATCACTTGAGAATTGTATTAAATACCCTGAGAAAGGATATGCTTTATGCCAAATTTACCAAGTGTGAATTTTGGATTCAAAAAGTTACATTTTTGGGTCACATAATCTCAAAATAGGGGATATATGTGGATCCAGCAAAAACAGTGGTTATCGAAAGATGGTCGAGACCAAAAACAGTAACTGAGATCTAAAGTTTTCTTAGTTTGGCTGTATATTATTGACGTTTGGGAATGATTTATCACGATTATCTAATCCACTCACTAAGTTGACTCGGAAAGGAGTTAAGTTTGTTTGGACAGAGGAATGTGAAGAGAATTTCAAGGAGTTGAAAAGAAGGTTATCCAGTGCACTTGTTCTCACACTACCTTGTAATGGAGAAAGGTTTGTGATCTATAGTGATGCATCCAAGAAGGGATTGTGGTGTGTTCTTATGAAAAATGATATGGTGATAGCTTATACCTCACGACAGATGAAAATACATTGGCAAAACTACCCAACTCATGATTTGGAGTTAGTAGCGGTAATATTTGCATTAAATATTTGGAAGCATTATCTTTATGGAGAAAGGTATGACATTTATACTGATCATAAAAGATTAAATTATATTTTAACACAAAAGTAGCTAAATATGTGCCAAAGAAGATGGTTGGAGCTGGTTAAGGATTACGACTGCTCAATTCATTACCACCCTGTGAAAGAAAACAAGGTGGAAGACGAATTAAGTCGACAAGACCATGCCAGTTTATCCATGATGAGGATGATAAAGTTCAGGAATCGGGTTTGTGTTCCTCCCATCACTGAATTAATGAAGGAGCTGCTAGATGAGTCTCATAGTTCCTCATTCTCTATTCATCCTGGATGCACAATGATGTATATGGACCTGATAGAGTACTTTGGTGGGATGGAATGAAAAGAGATGTTGCTGGATATGTCTCTCGATGCTTGGTTTGTCAGCAAGTTAAAGCTGAGAGACAGAATTCTAAGGGGATGTTACAACCATTACCCATACCTGAATGGAAATGGGAAAACATCACTCTGGAATTTGTCACATGACTTCCTAAAACTTCCAAAGGCAATAATGCTATCTGGGTCATAGTTGATCATTTTACAAAGTCGGCACACATCATCACTATTAGAGAGGATTTCTATCTGGATCAGATTTCCAGGATATATGTGAAGGAAGTGGTAAGATTTCACGGAGTACCACTTTCTATTATATCTAATCGGGATCCGAGGTTTACCTCAAAGTTCTGGTGAAGTATTCAGCATACTCTGGATACAGAGTTGAGTTTCAGCACTGCTTATCATCCTCAAATAGATGGTTAGTCTGAGAGAACAATTCAATCTCTAGAAGATATATTGAGAGCTTGCTCTATGGATTTCAATGGAGGTTGGGATCAACACCTACCTTTGGTGGAATTTTCTTATAATAATAGCTTTCACTCCAGTATTCAGATGGCTCCTTATGAAGCTATCTATGGAAAGAAATGCAGGAGTCCAACTTGTTGGGATGAAGTTGGGGAAAGAAAGCTATTAGGACCAGATCTTGTTGATGAGATGGAAAAAAAGGTCAGATCTATTCAACAACACATAAGAGCAGCATAGAGTCGACAAAAAATTTATGCCAACAACCAAAGAAAAGACTTAGATTTTGATGTGGGTGATAAAGTGTTCTTATGAATATCTCCCTAGAAGAGGTTCATGAGATTTGGAAAGAAAGGAAAGTTGAGCCCTAGATATATCGGTCCTTTTGGAATTCTGGATTGTGTTGGGAAGGTAGCTTACTGATTGGCGCTTCCACTGAATCTCTCTCAAGTTCACGATGTGTTCCATGTATCTCTCCTGATAAAGTACATACCTGATCCTTCACACGTACTCAGCTTAGAATTTGTACCGCTGGAACAAGATCTTTCTTATGAAGAACAGCCGATAGAGATTCTTGATCATAGTGAAAAAGTCTTACGGAACAAGACCACTCGCTTGGTGGACGTTTTATGGAGGAACCACCAATTCGAAGAAGCTACATGGGAGCTTGAGGATATGATGAGGGAGAGGTATCCACATCTGTTTGTTACAAGTGACGAATTTTGAGGGTGAAAATCATTTTTTGGGGGGTAGAATGTAACACCCGATACTTTTATAAGAAATATATTGTTTTTATTTTATATAAATCATCAAATTAATCTTTCATTACACACAACACTAGCTTGGCTATCTTTACACGCAATCACGACCTTCCTTGATAGCTTGCGTCGTATGCAATACCGAGTTTCACTAAACAACGATATGCTATTAAAATATTATTAAAACTAGTCGTTATGAATAGTAATAACCAATTTTTGAAATTTTGTAAATTTTATTTTTCAAAATGGACTTAGTTTTTGGATTCGGAATATCGAAATTATCCTAGGGTGAAATTTTGGTATTTTTCTGGAAACTTTCAATTTTTGATGAATAGTGAAAACACTGGGTTACTATTTAAAAACCGACTTCTTATTTAAAAAATTATTTATTTTATTCAAATTTGTTTAAGGTCAAAATTGATACATAATACTTATATAAGGTCAATGTAATTCATTAGATTAATTTTATAATAATTTTAAATATATAAAAATTTTATTGAACTTTTCACCATCTTTTACCTACCTCCTAGGAGATTTTGAAAATTTACATAAAACATAATTTTACCGGTTCTTTGAGTGAAATTTTAAAAATCCGAGAGACACGGTTGATGTCAGTAAGTAAAATGTGGTTCAATTAGATGAAAAATATTTTTGGTGAATAGTAACTTTTTACTTTTATTTACCACAATTAAAAGTAAATATGGTAATTAAGGGTAAAAATGATATTATTATTACCTTAACACATGTCCTAATTCTATTGGATAAGTTTAATTCGACCAAAAACAACCTTAGGAATAAAATATGACCATTTAGCCCCACTTGGATTAGATTAGGACATTTATTATTAATTTATTTAAAGAAGGGTTAAAATAGTTATAATCAACGTTTAATAAGTAAATCATTTTTAATATAGGGTTATACATACGATATATTCGACTATAAATATTAATTAGAAAGATAAAAATATTTCCTACATAATGATATATTATTTGTAATTTTTAGACATTAAATAATTTAATTTATTTATGACACAATTATGATGCAGTAATTCTCTTATTAATGAAATATTGACATAATTTATGTTATAAATACCCAAATAAATGTAATTTGAGGCTTTTCATGCATTCAAATAATTTTCTATGTTAATATTACATGTTAGTATGGATTTAATTTAATTTTTTCTAACTAATCTTACTGTTATGATTTTCACAAAAAATCAATTACAAAATATTATCAAAATTGACATAAAATAGTATTTAAAACAAATATTATATTATTAATTGTTATTTTATTCTTAAAAATCTATGGTTCGTCTAAATGACTTAGATAAGGTTATATATATTAATAATAAACAACTTGGGGTTCGTTTGTCTTGTTATAGTATGTTTATTAACCTTATAGTGTAAGAACACAAAAAGACACGGTAAAAGTAAAATTATTTAACTTAATGTTAAATCTAAATGATAAAGTTAAAATAGGAACCTAAACTTTTCTAAATTCTATTGGATGATAGGAGTTCGACCCATACCCACTTTATATTCTAAATAAATCAATTTGGAGCTATTTAAAACCGAATATGAATTTGAAATAAAATATTATTTTTAGTTTTTTCAAAGGTGCCCCTCTCCTCCCTTATAAAAGAGAACCTCCTCCCTCTATTCCTCACACCAGATTGAGTCTTCAAGATCGGCCAACCCATGCCAATTTCTCCTCTCCAATTCCCTAGATACATCCTAGAGGTCCTGGTCTTCTTCAAAGACCATTTTTAGTTCCCTAAAAGGAGGTCTCAAAGAAGCGCTTCAAAGAAGAGGTAATGTCCGTTACCGATTCTTTCAACTTTATTTCTTCTTACACTTCTTCTTCTATAGTTGTTTCATTATGAATTAATAACATCAGTATCACTCATATACTGATATTTTATTATAAGTATGAAACAACCCTATTTCACCATCTATCCATCCTACGGAAAATGAAATAAACGCGCGTGCGTACGTACGGAATACCGTCTCCACGCCGTGGTGTAATCTATTTTCCACCACCAAATTACTTGGATGGGTATAATGTTGTAAAGAATGAATATATATGATTATTTTAAAGTGATATTGATTCTGAAATAGTATACATACACTCCAATATAATTACACGATCATGGGAACAATATTATTGCTCGTGCGTACGTACGGAATTCCGTCTCCACGATGTGATGCGACTTGTTCTAAATGATTTTCATTGAATAATGATTACATAAATTAATTGAGTAAATAAATATGATATATATTACACTAATAACATTCTGTAAATGAGGTATCTATAACCTAAAAAGAATAATAAGAATTTATTCGACAAAACACGCATAAGAACAAAAAGTAATAAACACTTTAATAACAAGTAGCAATGAAATATTACTAATAATAAGCTAAGAATATGACCATATATGATATCATAACAATTAGTATGATTCTTTAATAAGTCAATCACATTATTTAAATCATTATACAGGAGGTTCGGACAGTTACGAAGCAAATCGTACCTAAGGTAAGGGAAATATCACAATATAATTTTTATCCGAGATTGTTTATACTTTGGAATTTACTGGGGTGTATTTTATCATCTACATCCATGTTTCCTCAATATGTAATATTATTTCTATCCACCTATAATTGTTTAAATCCAATTTTACCCTTCGTTGAGTTTTTAGTAAAAGATATGAAAGGTATCTTTTGTCATTTTTCATACAAGGTACTTTTTGACTTTTCCGACAAATGTACGAGAAGAATGTTTTTTTAACTTATACGACATGAATGGATTTTTAAAACATTATTTCCAAGAAGAATCATTTACATGTTTTCAAGTTTATTTTTAATCAACTTCTTTTAGTTTCGAATTGAATGGCATGTTAAGAAATGAAAAGTGTTTTTGAAGTAGAAAGGATATTTTCCTCAAGAGTGGAGTTCAAGTGTTTTATCAAAATTATTTTCCATCTATGATAATAACGGGTTTTGTTTCAATCCCTATTATTACATTGATTTGATTATGTTATGATGGAGTTATTTTTATGAATTTCTTTATCTTATATGAATTTTTTTATGATGTCACGATGTTTAAGATTCCCATTTTTATTACATGGGTTATGTTATGATGTATGGTTTATGATTTTGTGGCACACATAAGAATGGTATCATTATGAGATGGGTGGGACCGATATCTCTCTCCAATGCATTGGTAAAGATTTTATATCTCATGAGAAAGACATGGATGGAACGGTAGGTTAATCTAGTTCAGTGAAATATGATTGAAACGAGGAATGAACTCGGTTCAGAAATGGACTTTGTCCACTAAGATAGTATTGGCAATGAGTCTTGACTAATAAGAAAATATTCTCTTTGATTATGTGTGTATGTCACAAAGAATCATGTTTTATGTTATTATTATTGTGATTAAATTTTGCTACCAGGATTTATCCCATTTTATGAAATTATAATCTCTTTTTCAGGGTAAGATTTCCAAAATGTTATATGAATATGATGTGATTGATATTTCTTTTGTTTACCCTTACTGAGCATTTGAGCTCACTCTTTTTTATGTTTTCTTTCCCCAAATCAGGAAGATGGTTATTAAGTAATATATTCCAAAAGGGAATATAGATATGATGAAATAAATGGGAGACAGTGTAGACGCTTTATGAACCAGTTGTTTATGTTTCCCAGTTTCTAAAGACACTATAACTCTACGGTCCTTTCATGGTGTTGTTATATGTTGTAATAAGTGCACTTAAATTTTGAAGTACTAACAATGTATGAAAATTATGGGTCATTATAATTTCATAACCCATGAATTGAAATGGGTATCATAAAAATGTAATCATACCATAACATGTGAGCAATAAATAGGTTTCATAATTATTTTAGAAAAATCATAACCCATTAAATGAAGTAAGTGTAAAAATAATATAAGTCATGGAAGAGAAAAGGGATTTATAAACATGATTCCATAAAAAAATAAACCATTCATATAAATATGGTGATAGAAACAATATATTAATTCCCTTGAAAGGTAGGAGTAACACCAATATATGTCATATTATATGGCAAATAATTTTTAAAGATACTTGAAAAACCATTATTGTGGAATATATCCCTCATTATTTCAAAACATCATTTTTAAATCATAAAATATGTTGATAACCACTTGCCTTAAAAAATTATAACTAAATATTGAAAAATTATTGAAAATAATTTTCCTTGAAAACCTATTAAAGAGGATTGGATACATTTTTAATAGAATTTATTTGAAAATTTATAAGGGAAAACTAAAAACATTTTTAAAACAATTTTTTTTGAAAACATATAAAGGGAACATGAAAATGTTTTAAAAACCATTTTCAAAGAAATATTATGAAATAAGCCTATAATAATTTAAATACCATTGTAAACATAATTTTTTTGAAAAAAAAAATTCATTAAAGAATGTTTTGAAAAAATTAAAATGAATCTTTGAAAAACATTAATAAATTTAAAACATTTTTCATTGGAAACAGTTTTTAAATTAATATTTGTATATATTATTTAAAAAATCTACTTTCCATAAAAATAATGTTTTAAATATGAAATGGAAGCTTCAAGGAAATGAAGGTCATTATGTCTATAACGTCCAAAACCATCATGAATAAAAATACCTTTTTATTATTTAATTAATTGTCCTATGTATAAAGAAATAAAATTGAATATTTTTTTATTATGTTTAAATGATAGTTATGTATCATTACCATTGATTATAAATCCATATAATACTGATCAAATGACTGATATAAATTTAATGTTTTTAAAAATATTTTTTTACACAGACAAAGGTGTGGATGGCCTCATCAAATTTACTTGAGATGTATGAAGCTCATTTTTTAGATTATGGAATTGAGTTAGCGTCATTGGGCTTCTCTCCTTACCATGTTGAATATCATCTTCATCATTTAATCTTGTACAGAATTGCCAATGGGATAAGTGTAAGTTAAGAGAGATTACCACTCAGGTGATGTCATCCATGATGCCCCAAGAGTCTGTCACCATCTCACACCATACCATTATGTATTATGCTGGTGTTATATAGGGTTATGTTACAGGAATTTAGTTAATTATTATATAATACTTTTGTTCTAAATAAAATTATTATTCCATCAATACCATTATGGGAATAGTTTTTCTTAAAAATATAAGGAATTTGATAAATTTATTTGTTGGGTAACACAATAATCTGTACATATATATATATATATATTATATATAACTATTGGTCTGTTAATAATGTTAGTATAATATTTTTCTAATAAAAATCATTTTAATTATATTGGATGACTGTATTTATTGTTTTACTTTATAAATCATTAAGTATTCATTATGATAAGAATCACATTTTTATACGATAAAAGAGAAGTTGAATTTTGAAATAAAAAATTTATTTTAAAAATTGATTGAAATTTTTAAATAATTAATATATTAATAAAATATTATCATGAAATTAATTTTTTTAATAATAAATGATTATATACTTTTTATAATGTCAAATTTAATTTTTATTATGGAATAAAAACTGTTTTTTTTCAAAACCTGTCAATTTTGAGTGAATCTCAGTTTTAAATTTAAAACTAAAAATTTACATAATTAGAGAAATTTTATGATAAAAGAAATAATTTTTTTGGAATAAGGACTTTGAAATTATTCAATGGAGAATTTTTCATAATTTTTTTAGATAGTCGATTTTTTTGGAAAAAATTTAATACTGAATAAATATTTACCGTGTTTTATGACATCATAATGGCCAAATTGTTATGTAATAAAATACTATAAATCGGTTATTTGGATAATATTTTTTTTCCATTAAAATAATTTTATTTTAGATATGTTTTATTAATTTTATAATGCCTTAGTGAACCCTCCAAGACTTGTAAAATTTTATAACATTTTTAAAATGATTTCTTTGAGTGCGTGACACACCTTCACATAATAAAGACTAATATTTTTATATTTTACGCCCCATTCCTTTTAAAATTTTGTTTACAACACCCCTTTGGCAGAAAACATTGGCATAAACCATGGTTTGGTTTGTGGTTTTGATTAGTTTAAGTGTAGTGTCCCAAACCTAAATAATAAACAATTTCCTCTCCATTCCTATATAAACACACCCAAAATCCAACTAATATTAACTCTAAATACTTGTATCACATCTCTAAATTACCCTCCTTTATCTATAATCCTACCAAGGTGCCCCCAAGTCTCATGAATCCCCTCCTCATGCTCATGAAGTCGCACACTCATGTAAGGGATTTCACACCCCCTCATTGAATTCAATTGCCTTCATTGAGAGAAGTTACATTAATTTAAATTTAATGCATTGAAATTCATTTTTAATAAATATAATATTAAAATTTATGTTATTTAAATGAGGTATAATTTATCCTTACCCATTTTCACCCTTACATAGGCCATTACTGTGCTAAAATATCGTAAGGGATCTTCCACCCTCCTCTTTTATCAAGCATTATTTTAGTGTTTTGTCTTTTAGTTTCATTAATTACAATGCTAGGATATGTTATTAAATATCCAAAATTATAAAAATTTGATATATAGATTATTATATCCCCTTTAAATCTCATTTATTCCACTTATTATACCTTATTGAACCTATTAACATCCAAAATTACCGCACGGGATTCCTCACCTCCTCTTTGAATTCAAGCACATTCATTGAGAGTAGTTCCTTTACATTCAATTTATTTCATTTAATTTCGTTTTTAATATTTAACATACTGTAAAATTTATTTTATATAAATTAGGTATCATGTATCCTACCTCATTTGGAGCCTTACCTTAGCTGTTACAAACCCGAAATTTTCTGAGGGATCTTCTACCCTCAACATTTATCAGACATTCTTCTCATGATATGTCTTTTAATTTATTTTATTAATATATTTGGATATGTTACTAAATATCCTAATTAATTAAAATTTGATTTATAAATTATGATATCCTTTTTCACTCTCATTTATTCCTCTTCTGAACACTTAAGTTCACCTAGTACCATGCTGAATATTTGTAAGGGTTTCTGTCCTTACTCATTTTTATCCAAGTTTCATTATATTGTTACACCATTTTATTTTCAATTAGAACTGATGGGGTAATATTTTTATGCACTCACAACAATCCTTTTTATTTTTTTTATGATGGGCTACATATTTATATCACGTTAATCCCTCCAATTTACACCTATTACCATGCCGATGTTTCTTAATAGTTATTCCATTTCTCAAATTTCATCATGTTTCTCTATTATGTTTCGCATTATAAAAATTGTGTTTGGAAGTGTTTTTATATGAAACACATACATTCTATTTCATTTTTATATTATTATATTCCACTTTCTCTCTCATCCACCATTGTTATGAATTTTATGTCACGCTGTTAGGATTCCAAAATTGCATCGTGATTTCCATGTCAAAATAATCATGTAGATAATAAGATACACATTTCTCAATCAAGGGTATTCATAATTATTCATAAATACATATCGATTATATAAATTAATGTATTTTTTACACAATACATTATCGTGGAATAAATTATTATATTCAATGAATCAATGTTATATGTTCTAGGTGGAACACTTTAGAATGATATTGAAATGTTTATAAAGGGTTCACCATGATAGCACTACAATGAATTGGGTGATGTTTAGTATCCTAAAACTCCATGTGAAATGAGGCTTTACTCATGATAATCTATGTGAAATGAAGGTTTACAAATGCTAATTCATGTGCAATGAGGGTTTACAGATGAAAATTCATGTAAAATGATGGTTTACTTTTCCTAACTAAGGTAAAATGATGGTTTACTCATGATAATTCATGTGTAATTAGGTTTTAATCATTATATACATGTGTAATGAGCCTTGGATCATGTTAATACCATGTTATATATTGTTTCCACTTTTCCATGTAATGATAATTATGTTTTATCCTGGCTTAATTTTCATGTTTCTCTTATGCTCCATTGATATGCCTATTACATAACATGTACAATATTTCCATTGTTATTCTTTGTTTAGTCTCTTACTAGGTATTATAGCTCACACTTTTCATATGTATGTCTCCAGGTTATCACATTCAATCCAAATTAAAAAGGTATTTTTTTGTCATGTAAAATATGATTTCAATTGAGATGTTGAATTGTATGCCTTAAGATGTCATGTATTGTTCCTAATTACCCATAACACTAGACCTATGTATCCATGGAGTTGTCTTAAGTGCATTTTTATGTAATAGTTCATTTTTAAATATTTACTAATGGATAAATTTGTTATAGCTGTTATTGAAGGATTGATGTAGTTATTTCTTGTAATAGGATTAGAAAACCCTAGATAAAGCCTAAGGGATAATACTATTGAAAAGGAAAACATCAATAAATATTGGTGGGTATAGAGTAAGTGGTTTATCAATAAAATAAATCCTTTTATGTATATAAAAAAGTAGAGAAGACTTTGGTATAGATGTAAAAATGGTAAAACCCAAAAACACCGCTTTGAGGTAGAGTCGAATGAAAATAGGTGCACTACAATAGGCCTTGCTGGACCATTGGATTGACACTACCAAGGGATATGCTTCATTAAATTTATAAGCATACTATGATCCATTCAGAAGGGATAAAAAATTTATAATAATATATGTTAGGATATCGATCATGGATAAAATATATTGAAGCCTATAAATTTATAAATTAAAGTGATAATTGTAATTTATAAGTTATCCATTTAATGTTATTTGATTCTAATTTAGGTGTTAAAATGTTTAAGATAATCATCCCTAATTTTAATTTTATTCTATTCAATGGTCTGTAATTTGAGGAATATGTGTAACAACTAATGTGAAGGGAATTATGATGAATGTCCCAACGAGATTCCCAATAAAATGAGAGCTCAAGTAGGACATATCATTATAATAAAAACCCAACTATCAAAAATCATGATTATCAATTAGATAATTTTATAATTTCTAATAAAATCAAGGATGGGGAAGATTAAATATCATGAAAATACATCCGATAATGTTGATAAGTGGAAGAAGAACCAATGTCCTTTGTGCAACAAGTGTGGAAAAAGGCACCAAGGGAAATGTCTCAATTGGATTAAGAAATTGTTTAACTCCAGAAATGTTGGGCACACAGTGTCCAATTGCTATGAAATAATGGATAATGTTATGGATGGAAACAAAGTTCCATATAATGCATATTAAATAGTTCTATGCTATAAACATGGATAAATCAGGCATTACCCAAGACAAAGATAAATCGTAATGGCTGAGAATATTGATGATCATCAACAATATCTTTGATGAAGGGAGCATGAGAAGTCCTATGTTAATATGTAAAATGATGAGATAACTTCATATAAACACTATTTTGAAGTAGTGTATGTCGTAATGTATTTCAATTCAATTACTATTTGTATGTCATTTATGTTTTCTAAACATATAGAGTCCCAAGAATAAATGATATTAAATCATATGGGATAACCACTTTAATTATTGTATTACATTTTGATGGTTATGGTAATGTTATTCATGAAAATATTATAACCCTCCCATTTATTGAATTTGAGGAAAAAAGACAATGTCAATGCCTATGCCTCGTGGATGTTGAATGTTTATGATCCCAATTATCCAACACATGATTTGGAGTCGGCGATGGAGATATTTATGTTAAAAACAAGAACAATTATCACATTGGGGATAAGTGTTAATTATATATAAATCATAAAATCCTCCATTTTATATCCACACAGAAGGAGTTGAATATGCATCAATGAAGATGGTCATACCTCATCTAGGATTAAGAATGCTCAATCAATTACCACCGTGGGAAAGCGAACAAGGTGGATGATTCTCTATGTTGAAAGTACCCATTAATTATATCATTAATGATAATTGAAAAGGTTCAATTTTTTTTTAATTTGATGAATATAGCAATTAGAATCCTAAATAAGTGAACATAATTAATCGTTTCACAAATGATATATCCATTATCTCTATTAAAAATGTTAAATGATGCTCAAAAGTAGGATGTGGGAATTCAGAATAATTTCAAAACTATCAGAAATGGGAAATCCTAGGAGATCAATGTTAATGATGAAGGAAATGTGATATTTATGTAAATACTAGGTGTGCCATAACATCTAGATATAATGAATGAACTCTTAGATGATTCACGTAGTTATAATTTTTCTATTCATCTTAGAAACCCAAAGGTTTAACTTGATCAATGAGAGCATTACTGGTGGGATAACATGTAGAAGGAGATTGCTAAGTATAAATCATATTTCCAGGTATGTCAGCAATTGAACAATAAGAGGAAGAAGCCTAATGGAATTTTGCGACCATTACCCATCCCAACATTGGAATGGGAAAACATCACTATATACATTATTTAGAGAATTACGAAACAATCCAATGGAAACAATGCTAGCAGGGATGTTGTGGATCATCTTACAAAGAGTTTACACTACATTGCAATTCAAAAATATTTCTAATTAGGTAAAATAGAACGGATATACATCAAAGTGGTGGTAAAGTTCCATGGAATACCACTATCGATTATATCTGATCGAGTTTCAAGATTCACCTATATGTTCAATAAGAGTCTCTAACACACTCTGAATACTGAACCAATCTTCGGTATAGATTATCATCCTCACCCATATATCCAATCTAAGCGGACTATCCAAACACATGATTACTTGTTTATTGCATGCTCAATGTTCTACGAAGGTAGACCAGGTAAAAAACATCCACTATTTGTGTTCTCTTACAATTACTGCATACACTCAAGCATCCAAATGGATCCTTAGGAAGAACGTTTTTGGAAGTGGTACAGAACACCGACATGTTGGGATGAAGTTGGGGAGTGAAAACATATTCATCCTGAAAGGGTCGAAGAAATGGTGGAGAAGGATAAAACCATCTGGAAGCACATTAAATCTGCTCAGAGTTGAAAAATTTATATGCTAACAATCATCTACGAGACCTAGAATTTGATGTCGGAGACATGCTATTCTTCTGCACATCTACATGGAAGATAGTTATGAGATTTTGGAAGAAGGAAATTCTTATTCCAATGTTTATCGGCCCTTTTGAAATCTTTGATCTCATTCAAGAAGTGGCCTATCGACTAGAACTCCCACCAAACCTGTCTCGAGTACATTATGTAATCCATGCATCATTCTTGAAGAATTACATACCTGAACCATCACAAGTACTCAATCTATAGGTGTTACCATTTGAGAATTTATTCTCTTATGTAAATAATCAGTTTCAGATCATATATTGTAGGAAAAAAGTTCTATGAAATAAGATAATGTCCCTCTTCAAAGTGTTGTGGAGAAACCAAAGTTTGAAGAATCAATGTGGGAACCAGAGAATGTGATGAGGAAAGTTACCATCATCTGTTTTAGAGTAGGAAATGAAAATTTCGAGGAAGAAATTTCTTATGCGTGGGAGGTTGTAACGACCCAACCATCAATGAATAAAATTCCCTATCTATTATTTAATTAAATGAATTATGGATATTGAAAAGACATGAATTATTATTATAATTATTATTATTATTATTATTATTGGGTTTAAATGTCTCTAATGTAGAATTATCTTTGATAATATAGTTGTTGATTTGTGATCACATGACTTATATAAATTTATGGGTTTTTAGAAGAATTTTTCCGACATAGAAAAAGGAGAGAATTTCCTTATTGAGTACACATGTTCCAGATTATACACATTTTTCAGTGCTTAGAAAGGATCTAATGTCCCTGGGACTTCCACTTGATGAATACCTAGCCAATATTCAAGAGGTTAAGCTTAAATGGAATCTCATGTGGGAGAAGTGGATGTTTATAGTGATTACTTCTCTGGAGATGTTATTTGAGACGCCCCAAGAGTCTATCACCATCGCACACTGTACCTTTAGGTCTTATACGATGTTATAAGGGGTTATTTGACAAGTTATTAGTTACTCATTGTGTAAATAATTTTTATAAATAAAATTCTTATTTCATAAATTCCATTACGAGAATAATTTTTCTTAAAAATATAAAGAATTAGATAAATTATTTTTAGTGAAAAATATTAATTTTAAGAATTATATAAATTATTATATATAACTAATGGTTTTATTAATAATTTTATTATAATACTGTTGTAATAATACTCCTTTTAATTATAAGTGATGAAAATATTTATTGTTTTTAATCTATTATTGATTAAGTATTCAGTTTGATAAGAATTATATTTTTAGATGAAAAAAGAGAAATTGTATTTTATATTAATGAATTTATTTTGATGTATTAATTAATTTATAAAATAATTTATATTTTAATAAAATATTATTATCTATTTACTTTTATTAATTATAAGTGATTATATAGTTTTTATTAAGTCAAATGTAAATTTAATTAAGGTATAAACACTGTTTTTTTTCAAACCCGTCAATTTTCAGTAAATGTATGATTTTATTTTAAAAGTGAAAATTAAAATGTTTACAATATTATTTATATAAAATAAATATATTTTCTGAAATTAGTATGTTGAAATAATCCAATGTAAAGTATTTCAATTATTTTTGAGATAATCTGTTTTTTTTAATTAAATACCCAATATATATATAATTTGATTTAGGGCATCATAATGACCCAATAGTGATGTAATATAATACTATAAAAGGTATATTTTGAAAAAAAACTCAACATCAAAATAATGTGATTTAATATTTGTTATATTATTTTTAAAATTCCTTAGTGGACCCTCCAAGACTTATAAAATATTTTAACATTTTAAAAATGATTCCCTTGAATGTGTGACTCACCTCCACATAAGAAAGACTATGTTCTAATATTTTAGGCCCTTTTAATTATAAAATATTGCATACCACTCCCCTTTGAAAGAAAATATGGATAAAATGATGGGATTGTTTTTGGTTTTTATTATTTTAAGATATAGTGTCCAAAACCTAAATAATAATGAATTCCATCTCATTTCCTATATAAACCCACCCAAAATACAACAAATATTATCTCAAAATACTTGTATCACATCAATAAACTCATATCCTCTCTCTATAATCCTCCCAATTTGGACCAATATATCATGAATCTCCTCCAAATTCTCTGGAAGTGACACACTCATGTAAGAGATTCATCTCTTCCTCTTTGAATTCACACACCTTCTTTTAGAGTAGTTCCTTCAATTTCATTGGTTAGAATTGAAATTAGTCAGTAATTACTAACTTACTATAATATTGATTTTATGTCAATGATTTCTCAATTATCCTCTCTCATTTGGACCCTTACCTATGATTTTACCATGCCAAAATTTCTTATGGGGTCTTCCACCCTCCTATGTTTTAAAGAATTACATTCATGTTATGTATTTTAATTTCAAAAATGACTATCTAGGGATATTTTTTTAAATATTATATTTACTGAAATGTTGATTTATACATGATTAAAGACCATTTCACTCTCATGTATCACTCTTTTAATCACTTTTTTGAACTCGTTATCCTGCCGAATTCTCGTAAGTGAATCATCTACTCCTCTGTGAATTCAACCACATTCATTGAGAGTAGTTCCAATAATTTTAATTTAATGAATTGATATTAATTTTAAATCAATACCTTAACATAAATTATATTTTATTTCAAAGTATTATTATTTATCCTCCCCCATTTTGACCCTTACCTATGCCTTTATGAGTCGAAATTCATTAAGAGATTTTCCACCATCCTCTTTTATCAACCATTCTTTTTTTTATGTATTTTAATTTATTTTATTCATGTGTTGTGATATGATAATAAGTATAATAATTTATAAAAATGGTATTAATAAAATATTATATCCCCTTTAACTATAATATATTCCTCTTATGAACACTTTTATGCACCTGTTAACAAACCAAATTTTTGTAAGGGTTTCATTCATTTCTCTTTTTAATACTTGTTTTACTGTATTATTTCACCCTGTTATTTTATACTAAAAATGATGGGGTATGTTTTTGAACCACCCCTATATTACCCATATTATGTTTCAATGATTGGTGACCTCTCTATCTCTCTTTAATCGCACCCATATACACACATTACCATTCAGATGATTTGTAAGAGTTATTCCATTTCTCATATTTAATCAAGATTATTTATTATGTTATGCCTTCTATACCATGTGTAGGTAAATGTATTAATATGACACCCTTAATTTAAATTTCATGTATATTTTATGTGATAACCATTTATCTATCATCAACCATGGTTATTAATTTTGATGTCATGCCACTAAGATGTTGAAATTATACTGTGATTTTCCATGCCAAAATCATTGTGTAGTAAATACAAATCACATTTCTCAATCAATGGAATTCACCTTTATGGAAATATAAATATTGATTATTGACATTAATTAATATATTCGACATTCCTTAATCATTTAATAAATGATTATATTTAATGAATCAATGTTTTATAATATATGCAGAACACTTAATCTTGTGATTGAAATGTTTATGAAGGGTGCGCCCTAATAGCACTGCAATGCATTGTGTAATGTTTAGTATCCATATACTCCATGTTCAATTAGGGTTTTCTCTTGCTAATCCATGTTCAATGATGGATTAATATTGATAATTCATGTTTAATCAGGGTTTAATCGTGCTATTTCAGGTTCCATTAGGGTTTACTAATGTTAAATCTTGTGCAATGAGGGTTTCCTCATGCTAATTAATATGAAATGATGGTTTGAACAAGATAATCATTGTGATATATGAAAATCATCCTGCTAATACCATGTGGTATGTAGTTTCCACATTTCAATGTTATGATAATGAAGCAATATCATTCCCTTATGTTCATATTTCTTTTATTCACCATTGATATGCCTATTTCCAAACCTGTAATGTATTCTTTATGTTATGTCTTTTTTACACCCATACTGGGCTTTATATCTCACCCTTTTCTTATTTATTTCCTCATCATAACCCATGAAATGTTATGTATGAAGGAATGTTTTGGTCATGTAAAATTATTTTTCAATAGAGATGTTGTATTTTAAGCCTTATATTGTCTTTTAATGTTAATAATTTCCTAGGACACTAGAAATTTCAATCCTCTAAGTTTTCTTAAGTTCATGTTTATGTAATAAATCACGTTTATATATGTAATAATGATCATGGTTCCTATAACGGAAGGTAAGTCTGTACTTTGCAAACATTCATTTTGCTCTAAAAATGTTTTGAATAGTGTATTGAAAAGAAAATTATATAATATTCATTATAAAACCAACTTTAAAAGGTATAACATAGGTATATATATTCATTAAAATCATAGGATTCATGTAAAAATATTTTTAAAACATTTTTTGATACATGATTTTGAAAAACACAGATTTTTGGCCGAAAGGAAAAATGAATTTAGATTTTCATAAAAACATTTTATTACTTATATAAAATAAAAATGATTTTAAATTTTTTTAATTCATGAATATATCATGAAAATCCAAGGTATAAGATATTTCATGAGTGTTCCTGATTTATGGATTATTGGATTTCATCAAAGGAAGAATAATCATAACGATTATCAAAAAGTCATTTGATTGTTTCAATAAACTCCTACCACATTATAATATTGAACCATACTACCCCATGTTAGAAAAGTATATTAGTAGATTATTAAAATAACATGAATATAAGTGAATTCATGATATAACAGGTTAATGGAAGTATATACACATCTTATAATGGTTTTCAAAGAATTCACATTGATATAAAATTACGTTACCGATTTGGTACCTTTTGAAACATAAATTTAATGAAATAATGATCATAAAAGGTATATCTAAATTTAAATAAATTTAAATATAATAATAATATATTACATTTTATTCAATTATACCTATATCAAATATGAAATTAGGAGTGGAAATGGATTCTATCCCATAAAAAATAAAATTGAGATGGGAGAAACTCTTACCTTGAGCCCAACTTCTTCCGTGTGTCTTTGTCAACCTAAATAATAAAATTATATTAACTAAATAATTTCTTCAGAAAAATTTTAATATTTTTTATAACATTTAACTCAATTATCATCATGTTTTATACAACTATATAAACAATTAGTTTAACAACACATGTTTTGAACTTGTTTAGTTCACGTGTCAAAAACAAATTGGTAAGTCAACAATGGTCCAAAGCAGTCATTATATAAACATATAAAGAATAATAATAATGAAAATTTTATAATATTTATACATAAAGTATTATTTTAAAACTTATAATGAATTATGATAATGAAAAATGAACCAAAATTATAATTAGGGATATGACAGGTCATACATACACATGAGTAACATTCCGATTTTTCAATTACCGTTTTGGAAAGAAGGTATGTATCAATAATCATTATAGAATGATAATTATATAATAAATAAAATTTTATTTATTCATATATAATTACATATATAAATTTTTTAATATAAAAGGAATCACATCAGCTTGAGGAGGTGGATTTCCACACATCAACAAATGATGTTATCAATTGGTAATTGTATGAAAGTATAATAAAGAAAATGATATATATCATACATACAAATATGTAATTATGTCATTAATATCATATATATTTTATTTAAGTAGGATATGTTTAAATAAAACCATAATTTATACATTCCATGTATCATGTGAATGAATTAAATAACTTTTAGGATGTGATAATCCACACTTCCTCAAAAGATGTAATTGAATTTACAAAAAATATAATGTATAATGGTATTTTCTATATAATAATTTCATAATAACAATTAAATTTTATATATCATATATATCATATAAAATTATATTATCCATCATAATACCCATCATTATAGGTTGTAAAGGTTGAATAAAGAAGCATCATTACATGATGTACTCGTACGCCATACACATATATGGTATGTTCGTTACCCATTAGATGGATGTGTACAGAATTGTAGGTAAAAAACATAACATAAAAAATAATATTATATTTATAATAATTATTTTATTGTATAATAACACAATGAGGATATTTCAGGGGGTGGAGAAGGGAAATAAAACTAAAGAGCTTGAGGAATGATGTTACATATTCCTTGGGAAATCAATTTTGGTTTTCATAAAGGGCTTTCATGGATATATTTATCCCAATTATTAGGCTTCTAGGTGTTGGTAAGTGTTTTTGAGGAGCATTTTTCCATGATATTGGTTTCTAATAAGTATCATGAGAGGTGTGAGGGTTTGGGTTGATAGGATAAATATTTATTATGGAGGAGGAGTGGAATGGTTGAAAATTGTTGGAAAGGGAATTACACATACGTTTTTCCCCTGGAAAGTGGATCCAATAAATGTAGATAATATAATATAGGTATTACAGGGTCAAAATATGTCCACCAATTTTTTTTTGGAATAGTTTCTAGGTCATTTTAGGCCTTAATTTTAAGTTTTTGTCCCTTGTTAGGCTTAGTTATTCTTGAATCGATGTAATTAATTTAAATTAACTTCACTAATATTTTTGGGAAATAACTAATTTGAGAATATTATACCATATAAATTATTATGATACCAAATATGGAATCCATTTTTAAAAAATTACAATCCCATAATTAGTGGAAATTAATTTAATATTATTAATGTAATCAGGGCGATAATATAGGTTATTATAGTAAAAAAATTCAAAACACTTCAATGTATTTATATTCAATTTCTAAGTAAATTTGATTGCATTAAAATAAATTGGATTAATTAATAAAAAATTTTGTATTTAAACATTAAAACTCATATAATATATTATTTATCCCATTAAATTAATTAGTCGAAAAAGCATTTTTGAATTAAAATTCAGTAATTAAACTATTATTCAAAATATTAAACCTTATAGTAAAATTCAATAAAGTCACTATAACCTAATTTTTAAGATTATTATTCATATATTAAGTATATATTGACATATTAAATTTAAAAAGTGTCAAAATTTGGATTAAAAAAAGGATCTCTAATATAATAATTCAAAACTTCCTTAATAAAAATATAGGTTTTTTTGTGTAATATTGATATTGTTCTTATCCCAAACCTATAAAATATTTTAGATCGAAATAAAAAATATTTCAATGAATATATAATTTATATATTACAATAATATCAGTCACTAATTTTAATTAATTTAATTTATTTTGTAAAAAAATATTTCTGATCATAAAAATATTGTTTTATAAAAACATTCGCTTTATATTCAATTTGTTTTCATATTAATTTATAGATAATTGGTTACCAAAGAATACAAAATATTTTTTTGTCTAAAGAATATATTTTCATATGTTAGTTAATCATATTCATAAATATAAAATTGACATCTAGGTTACATCTTATAAAATAATAATATTTAATAAATTATAATAATTGTTTAGTTGAACTTGGCCTTCCACATTACGAAAGACATCAAGGAATGTCATTGACTTATATAAAAAAATCTACCCTCTTCGTACCATGTAGTGATATTTAAAATTTACGTTTCATATAGTGCGTTATTAAAATGGAGTTGTGTAGAACGCAAGCCAAGCTTAGTGGTAAAAGTATAATTTCAGTGTTGGGTTAAATGAAAAATATCAAAAAAATAAAAATAAATTGGAAAAAATATATTTCAAAAAATATTATGTTGTTTTATTTATAGTGTGAACAAATAATTTTCAGTGTAAAAGTGGATTTATATATTTTTTTAAATTTAAAATGGTGGATCGGTCCCCCATTATTAGTTATGATGAACACACATGGGAGGGGAACAACCACCAACACTTCAATTACATTGTTCCCACATTAAGGGGATATTTTTTATTCATATTTTGTGTTAAATCCATGTATTTTTATTCCTTTGTACCACTTTTTTCTTACTCCCATCCATTAGCCATGGATTGTCTTAATTTCATGTTGTGATAACAATAACATGTCATAATATTATTTTTAACAGTTTTTGGGAAAACTAGATAAAATTGAACATTTGAATGTAGATTATAATTTTTATTATTTATGGATTGGAAATAGGTTAATTTTAGGGGTGAACAAAAACTGTGTTTCTTGAGGTTTTGGTAGGTAGAGGTGATATGTGGGTTATTAAGAATTATTCCTAATTAAATCAACTTATTTAATTAATTATAAATTATTATAATTAATTATTTTCTCTATATATCATGAGATAGGTTCCTGAATGTGTATAAAAGACTTGTTTTTCTTGGTAATTACTCGAAAAATCCCAATAGGGGTAAACTCTAGTATTGATCGAGGTTGCCTCTATGATACTAACTAAAATTCATGAATATTTACAAGTTTGTGTGACTACATGATTTAATGCCTTCAGAAATGGGTTATATTGAACATTAAAATCATTAAGATAGTGGGTTGGGAGATATTTGAAAATACTGGGTTAACACAAAGTGCATCATTAAAATTAGAAAAGTTGGGATCACCCAACCTTTAAGTATCTATGGGATGAGGAGTTTGGATGATCCAATGAGAGAAATCTATTAGGTCCTATAGAAAGAAATTAGATGTGGGATTACCTATGTTGGGATACTTGGACTAGTGGGAAGGAATGGGTGGCTTGGGTTTGAGTAACAATCGTAATACTTGAGATTTTATTATAGTAAGTTTGATTTTATTCATAAAGAAATCATAGCATGATAAAAATAGATTATTAAATATTGTGTTTAAAATATAAAATAAAAAATCATATAATTTAAATATAATGAAATTAATTCCAATTTTAAATTATCCTTTTCAAAATTAACTTTGGGTGAATTGTTGACATTTTTTAGAAATAATTGATTTTAAGGTGAATAGTGAAAAATATCAATTTTACAAATAATTTCAAATATATGACATTTGTAGTATATAAGACTAAATTGAATATTTATTAAATATTTTCCATAGACCAATTATAAATTTAGTAAGTATTATAATTCATTTAAAACTATAATGTTGAAATTATAAATCTATGTTTAACATTTTTGAAATCCATGTAATACTTTTATTCAATTAATTTCTATTTCTTCTACTATTTTAATAATGAATTAAAAATGTTAATTTCAATTTGTGTTTGATTTTATAGTTAAATAATCAAAATTATAATTAAAATTATCTAATTAATTCTATTTTAAAAAACATTATATATGATTTTTCTGTAAAATATTTTTTAGGCTCAAAACATAAATTTTTTAAAAAATGGGTTTCATTGAATTTAAAGAAAATATATTAAAAATAATTTCATCTGCATAATGGTATTGAATAATGAAAAATTTATTTCATATTTTTATTCAGAATAATATGTATTAGGTAAAAATTAAACTAAATTATTGGTCTTTATGAATAGAAACCAAAGTGAATATTAATATCCTTAGTTAAGGGTAAAATGACTAAAAAAATTAAACTAATGGGCCAAGGAATAAAGATAATATTATTTTAAAAAAATAAAATTTGTTGAATTTTATTGGCCCCATCCTATATTTTAAAATTTTATAATTTGGATCAAATTTACTAGTGTAATACGTATATTATATAATAAGGTTTCATGTTTTTACAAGTTTTACAACAATCTCAAATATTAAAGGAAACCTCATATACTCTCTTATCTACACTTCATAAGCCACTTAGAAAACCAATATTTACCCAAATTCATCCATGTATTTATTTTTATTTATTTTTTTGATTATATCATATAAAAAGACTAAATCACAAAAGCATAAGTTGTAATCTAATGGATGTTAATAAAGAATAGGTATATGTTCTTACTAATAAGTTTTGAATTATTTTCCTCTTAATAATCCTCCAAATAATCAGCAAAAAACATAAGATATTTAATTTTTTTATATATACTAAAAAAATATGTTTTTATATTAAGGGTACATATTCTTTATTCTTACGAACGATATACCCACTCCACATAATGGTGTAATTGGTTTTTCATCACTACCAAAATTGGATGGTTATAATGTTTGAGTTAATGAATATATATATATAATAATTTTTAAAATAATAAGGATTGTATAAATATAATATATAAACTATCTTCACACCCTTCCACCCATTGAAAAATGATAAACATAATCATGCATACAGGTGGACTACTACCTCTAAAATTTGATGTGATTCATTTTTCTATCCCCCCTATACATAGATGATTATAATGTATTATATAAAGATTATAAAATTTATTCATGATGTTATTAATCTTTTGGTGGTGAAAGAAAATTTTCATAACACTTTTTACCATGTTCAGTTTGAGGATGTAGTTTTGGAGAACACGGTCAAACAACCGTAAGTTGATGATGTAACCCAGACATATACAGTGAATGGATTTCAAATTATTATAAAAGTTAAATAAATATATTATTAATATTAAATAATTTATTCATAATTTATTTATTAAATTTAAATTTATTACTGTATAAGATATATTGTTGGAATGATGTTGCCTAAGCCATTTGGATGTTGTTGGTCCAGCTGCTAGAATCCCAAACTACAAACAGAAAGAAAATAGATGTATTGACCAGGAAACAACAAAATAGATATTTTAGTAGTGTAAAAAATGACATTATTAATATAGAATATCAATTTTTTATACAATGGTACTATAGATATATGTAATTCCATCAACCGATTACTACAATATAGGGGACTTATAGTCTGATTAGTGTAATTATTATATCATCTTCATTATTACACTACCACAAATAATATTTACCACTTCATCCTTTTCACATCAGTTATTTATAACTAACATGAAAAAGACATGTATATTGCTTTAACACATCATTTATCTAATAATTGAGGTGAAAAAATATGTATCCCACTTTACCACCTAATATATAAAATAACTGGCAAGATAAAATATTTATTTCATGTAGATTATATATAATACACGAAGTGATAATGTGCATATCATCACATTATCAATATAGTTATAAAATAATTGACGTGTTAAAGATGATTTTTCATGTCAATTACTATATAAATGACATGATAATGAAATATAAATTAATTTATCACAGTAGTTATACATTAAAAGAAGTGATAAACCATTTAAAATTTTTTCAATATCTATTTTGAATGTATTTGGTCTTGATCAATCATGAAAAATAATACATGAGTCTCTCACACATGGAAGACCTAACCACATCATTTTGATCTAGTGGACTCAAATATGGTTTTCCATCTTCATAAATCCTTCTATTTCTTCACCCTCATTGTAGCACATTTTTTATGATCATCTCTCAACTCTCAAGTAAGTTGAACACATCGATCCTCTCTTTAGGTTGTTTAAATTTTGAATACCCTAACCCTCAATTTTTTATTACGTTTACTAAAATATCTTAATACAATCTTTATAAACACATAGGTTTCCTTAAAATTATCCTTTCACATTCTTATATAGATCTACTCGTCAACAATTATGGATAAAAATCTTCTTATAAATTATTTATCCATTGATTTAAGAGAAATTTTTTGGATTTCATTATATTTTAATGTTATATGGCATGTCATAAAATTGCCATTATATTTTAATGTTATGGGTATCTACTATATGAGATATATTTTTAACTGAATTGTTTAACAAACATTTATACTACCTATAATCTTAATTTTGTGAATTGAATCTATAAATGTCTCTTATTTGGATGATTTTTTTGAGTCATTCGTTATTTATGCCCACACTATCATGTATATTGATAAATATTAATTAACATTATTCATTTATTTCTACCTTAGTAATATAAAAATATAATTTATATATAAATTTCATTTTGTATATAGTTCAATATGCTATATCATATATGTTGTGTATATACATGTATACACTTTTCTTCTGATGTGAGCATATTCTTATCATGAAAAAGTATGTATTAAATATGCAGCGACCGTATAATTAGTTACTATCAATGTAATGTTGAATTTATTGGTAAATACACAATACAAGTTTTCAATTGGTTATTTTACATATATTTTTAATATTATGATATTAATATGTTAGGTTTTGACTCTATGTGGATTAGTTAACCAATTCAGTACATATGACAATCATGACTGATGCACAACCTATCCCCAATCATACCTTATCCCCAGTCATATGTTATCTGCATTCATACATTATTTTTCCTTATTTTTTAAATTTAATTTGTTATCCCCCATCATAGTTAATGTTTTTCTATGTTTTACATTCATGGAATTACACCTGCAACACATAATTATCAAACTAAAGGAATTTTCCTCCATATAAATTTGGATTATTGTTGTATCAAATAATGTAGATATTAATATTTAAAATGTTTGTTATTTGTGTCTTATATTCCAAGAAAACATTATTTCATACAATACATAGTACATAATATTCTTTACACAAATTTCATTAAACTGAAGGTAGAATAACATATTATATTAATTATATATATATATAATTGTTCTACATTACATGTATCAACCCTGGTAATTAAATAATAATACATCTTATTTCTATTAATAATTATAAAAATGATATTAATTTTAAGTTAATTTGGACTCTTTGTATGATATCATTCTCAATATGCAGCAATGCATTTCTTCGAAATCGTACATTGCACACAATGCAGATTTATACCAAAAAATAATAACATAATAATATTATTAGAAATGGAAATTAACGCCTAGCCATTTTATTGGAAGGATTGAATAGAACTAACCATATAATGATTAAACATGTTTGTTAAATGTTTTTACATTTATCCAAAAAACTTAGTGGTCTAAAATGAGAATCAATCAAATTTTATGCATAAATACTCTAATATTTTTTTAAAGTTCTTTTGTCATCTTTTGATGGAAAACCAATTTTAAATATATTTTATGACACTTTTATATGTTTACTTTGACAAAATAAAATTTTTATTTTGAATCGGGACATCAAAATGTACATTGTGTGAATTTTTGTTATTTTTCTAATAATGTTCATTTTTTAATGAATAGTGAAATATTCTGCATTTTAAGTCAAAAATTTCATTTCATCTGATTTATTTATATTGATAAATTATCATTTTAATTTGTTTTAAAGTGTAATTAAATTACTGTTTTACCATTTAATACTATTTTTGGTCATTTGATGTAATTTAAATTTTTAATTACTAATAAACATATGTTAATCATATGATAGTTTTTATTTCTTAAAAACATGTTTTCTGGTTTTGATAATGCGAATTGATTTTATATTAATTTCTGAAACTATAGTGTTTTGAATTTGGAAAAATATATTCCTTATATGGAATATCAAGGTCCATATTTTTTAAATTTTTAACATTTACTTTGAGACCTTAAGAATAGTAACATTGGTAAATATTTTAGTTAGAATGGTTAATGGGTAAATATGGTAAATAAGTGTAACAAATAATATTATAATAATATTAAATTACCCTAACACATGTTTTAAAACTATTTTTTAAGATATGTATGACCATGGGAATTTATGTGTCAACTTTAGGACCTCATGGAGCCACTTGTGTGTGAAAATGACATTTAATTACGTTTAATTTAAAGTAAAGAAAAATATAACCTATATATGTATATTTTAGTTAATTAATTCTATTTATAGGGTTATATAAGTGATATCTTCGACTATAAAAATTAATTATCATTATAAATATATTTCCTACATCATGGTATTTTATTTATAATTTTGAAACATCAGATAATAAATATATTTTTGACACAATGATGATGTAGTCATTACATTATTAATTAATCTTTTAAATAAATGAGATTATAAATATTAAAATACATTTATTTTCAATGTTTTAATGCCAACCAATAATTTTATGGATTATTATAAAATGTTATATTTGATCGAAGGATATTTTTTCTACTGTATCTACATATAATTGATTTTTAAAAAGTCATTATATGAATTATATAAAAATTTACCTAAATGAGTTTTTAAATCAAATAATATTTTAATATATAATATAATATTCCTAAAAATCTAATATTCATCCAACTGACATATATTATTTTAAAATTTTCATCAATGATACATTTTTATGTCTCTTGTCATTTTATATTAACTAATCTGACCATATATTATAAATATATAAGAAGACATTATAAATGTTAAAGTTGTTAACTAAGGGTTACAACAACAAGATAATGTTATTTTTATGACCTAAACTTGTCTAAAACCCTTAATATGAGTGGATTTAGACCCATAATCAACTTATCATTGAAATATATCAATTTTGTGTTATTATAATTCGATAATCAATTAATAATAAAATAATACTTTCAAATATTCACAATGTACCTCGCCTCCCTCTTATAAATGTACACCTATTCTAACCATTACTCACACATGCCAAGCCCCATTATGTCGACCAAAATCTGCCCAAATAATCTCCAAATATCCCTCCCTCCCCCCTAGATGCCATAAATTGGGGCTAATTCAAATAATGAATTTTATTTAGCTTAAATAAAAAGGAGTTACCCAATTGGAGGTAACATCTTCTCTCAAGATTCTTTTTTTATTTTCCTTCTCCAACCCCCTAAACTCACATTATTAAATTATTTTATAACAACACCAGTATCATCGATATACTATTTTTTCAGAGAAGGATTCAAAATACACTTACACACACCTCCGCATAATGGGTATAAAACATACTGTTTCTCAGGACGGTGAACTATGGTCACACGAAATGATGATTGTTCAATCATCTCTTGCCTCCCCATATGGAGGCCATTATGATAAAACTATAATTAAATACAATACATATGATATTTATCTTATCTCTATTCTTCATTATTTATCATTTACAACATACTTTTATTCTTTTCATGTTTTATAAATACGATGATTTCATTTGAGGAAGTGCAGACTACCACCCCACAAAGAGATATAACTCTTTCATTTTATTTATGGAATGTATAAATGGTGGATTTAATGAATTTATTTAAAATATATAGTATATATACTATACTAAAAATATAATATATCTATTTATCATTTAGTTTTAATTTTATTAAATATGAAAATAAAATGAAAGTAGCATTCATGCATACATATGGCTTACCATCTACATGAACGGTGTAGTTCAATTCATATATCAAAATGATATGTACTATTATAAATACAAATATAGTGTATATATATGATATATATATATATATATCAAAATAATTAAGATAATTATTTAGATAACTGAATTTGACCGCATGTAGAATTTATAACTAAAAAAAGTTTGATTAATTTTCGAACATTGACAAAATGTCCGATGTGAACTAAAATAATTAATTAATTGTAATAGAAAATTAATAAGTGATTTAAAATGAATAATAGGCTTGAAAAATGTCTTGAATCTAGTATAAATTATCATAATATTATTATTCATGTAATTAATTAAAAATTAATCAAGTCAGACATGAGGTATGGGGTGGTTTCTCAATATCATATCCTTGAGGCATGTTTTGATTATATACACCTCCTACTTTTAATCCATGTATAATAAACCCACATGAATTTTAAATTCTTTAAAAATGAATCTGTATTCTCTGATTTTTTTCACTAAATGACAAGTGGAATGTTTTTAACGTATGTGGCAACAACAACCTTTCCACCGCGGTGAGAATTATTTGATATTTGGCTTTATTAACAAGATGTAATGTTTTTAAAAGGAAAATAAATTCTGTATAACCTTTTTTCATAATTTGTTATAGAAAATTGTATATATAAATGGATTTAGTATTTCATATATTGACATGATTTCTTGTGATTTAAATTGAATTGTTATTAGTGAAATGTTGATATTTTATATATTTTATTCATTATGATTATATAAAGGTACTTTGAAAATTGATGGGTGGTTACGTGATAAACGAATGTGGGGTGATTATGTGATAAACCAACTGATGGGTGGTTCTGTGATAAAACATGGATGGTTTGTTATGTAATAACATCTAATTAATTATGTATGGATGTTGGCCATATGGATATTCTATTTAGTGATATGTATGGAAGTCGACTTTATGGATATTCTATTTAAAGATGTTTATGTCCCCAGGTACCATAATATGTTATATGTTGTTTTCTATGCACATTATGGTAATCATTTTTTACAAAAATGTTATTTAATGATCATATATTTAGTGAAGGTTTTTTTATACTTCATTAATGTGATATGTATTTCATTGTGATAATGTATTCCTGGTTTACATGTTGTTTTGAAAAACTAACAGTATTCATTATTTATGTATACCTTACTGATCTTTTGATAGTAATACCATGTTTTGAAATATTTTTCTCATGACTTAATGATGAATATGTTCTGGGATGGGATAATGGAAAAGTCATGTTGTCTAAAACACGAAACTCCATAGGTTTTTTAAGTGTTTTTAATTAAAAAAATGGATAGTGAGTAGAAGTGTTTACTTTTAATATTATTATTTTTCTGTATAATTTATAACTATAATTATATATATCTTTAATCCTGAAAATAACTTCAATGTGAATTATTAACATATTTCAATATTATGTAATGTTTATGGTTGGGGCCTTATAGTTGGTATTAGAGGTCGATTTAGGTAACATTATGAGTTATAATTTTTCTAATAGAATATCCATAAATTATTTTAACATTATGGAAAATTAATATGATATAACATTTTTTATTGCCATGTTTCTTAATAAAATTTATGCTTGTTCATAATGGTTTTCGGTAGTGGAAATAAGGAATCAATGGTAGAAGTCATAGTGAGGAGAATAGCCTTCTCAATTAACATTCCCAGGATTGATAAAATCAGAACTGAACTATTTGTTACAGTAAAAGAGTAGCTGACTTAGGCTGTAAATGGTGTGGGTATACATGCTCGTGATCATCCAGATCAACCCCAGAAGAACATGTGTGTTGTAGAGTATTTCATGATGAAACATCCCCCATCATTCAGAGGATCATCTGACTTAGTTCTTGATGAGAGGTGGATCAATGCTTTGGAAAATATTTTCAATGTCACGGGTTGTACAGACAATCATATGGTTGGTCATGTTGAATATTGTTTTATAGGATATTAAGATCAGGGGTGGTCAATGGTTAAAAATATTAGGGATAGTGTGGAGATTTATGCTCAGGGTTGGGATATGTTCACAGGTATGATTCATGTCAAATATTTTCCTAAGGTGGTTCGACTTACAATGGAAAATAATTTCTTGGAATTGATGTAGGGGGAAAACTAAGTTGCTTCATAAGGAAAAAAGTTCACTCGAGTGATAAGGTATGTTCCAAATTTCATCGGAGATCATGATAGTAAGATAAAAAAAATTTACATAGAATTTAATTTAAAATATATAAAGGCATTAGCCTCTCCTGAATTCAAAAGCAATGGAGAAATTTTCAGATGTGATGAGAAAGTAGAAATTGAGTTTCTTGATGAATAGGATTTCCATGAATACAAGCAAGAGAAGAGTTCTATTTTCGAGTAAAAAAAGAATGTATTCAAAAAAAGTATGGTGGTAGGTAAATTAAATTTATAGCTTGTGAGAACTATGGTAAAAAAAACCTTGAGAATGTCTACAAAAATATATAAAGTGATTTTGGTGTTGTAGGTCTGGTCATATTGCTCTTAACAGTAAAGAAGATGATCAAGAAGGAAATGAAATGTCAGTGGTAAAATTTTTTAGTTGCAGCGAGTTTTCGAATTATGCCAATGTGTGTTCAATGTGGGATAATCAGTGTGGAAACCAGACAGATCAAAAGAAGTCGTTTGTGGAGAAATATTTTTCTACTAATATAGTTGATGTGGGACCATGAAATGATGTGGTATTAGGAACTTTTTTCCAGATAATGCCAATGTGTGGTTTGATTCAGGGTCTATACATTCTTTTATTTCTGTGAAATTTCTAGTAAATAGTGAATTATAACTCATGATATGAATTATGAATTTGTGGTCAAATTCATGGAGAATATTTTGAGACAAAATGAAAATATGAAAACCTTCATATCCGTGTGTGCGTAAAGAATCTAGCTGCAAAACTTATTATTTTTCCTCTAGTAGAATTTGATTATATTTTGGGAATGGATAGGATTTTGTTTTACCATACTAATATTGAATATTGATCTAAAGAAGTGTTTTTTATAATGACTATAAACTTGTGTACAATAATGAACCATTATCCCTGATAACATATCATGATGTTGAGAAACTGGTGAAAGAGGTAAATGAATGTTACCAAGAACATATTGTTGAAAACCAAGTAAATATTTTGATTAATGATGTGACATTAGTAAATCAGTATCATGATGTTTTTCCTAATGAGTTATTGGGTATTATACCTAATTAGGAAGTTGAATTTATTATTCACTTTGTTCCTCATGCTATTCCAATTTCAAAACCTCCTTATCGAATGACTAAAATTTAAATTTTAGAGTTAATGAAACAATTGCATTGGTTGTTAGATAAAGGTTTCATTCGACCTAGCACATCACCGTGAGGTGATCCAGTATTGTTTGTTAAAAATAAAAAAAGTTAAATGAGACTTTTCATTGATTATAGAGACTTGAATAATATAATTATTATGAACAAATATTCTTTTCCCCATATCGATTATTTGTTTGATCAGCTCCATGGAGCTCAGCAGTTTTCGAAGATTGACTTGAGGTCGGGGTACCAACAGTTGAAATTAATGGAAGTTGAAATTATGAAGACCACATTTTATACTAGAGGTAGATATTATTAATTTGTAGTTATTCCGTTTGGGTTTACCAATGCACCTACATGGATCTTATTAATATAATATTCTGTGATTTCTTTGATAAGTTTCTTGTTCTGTTTAATGATGATATTTTGGAATATTCCAAAATTAAAAAGGAACAGGATAGTAATTTATGGGTGTTCTAGAACAAATTTAAGGAAAAGAAACTGTATGTAAAATTCAGAAAAATTTAGTTTTGGTTAAATGAAAAATAATTCCACTAATATATAGTTTAAAAAGATTTCATATGTTTGGAACCATAAAAAACAATAGATGATTAAGTGTGTCCAAGAACTACCAATATCGCAGAGAGCCTTAGTTTTCTTGTTTTGGTTGGTTATTACCTGAGTCTTGTTGAATTTGTTTCATGGTTTTCTAGCCCATTGAAAAAGTTTAAACTAAAATGGGGTAAATTTTTCTGAAAAAAATAATGTGATGATTGTTTTCAAGAATTGAAAATAAAATTGGCGAATGATTTAGTGTTGTCATTTCCTTCCAGAAATTGTTATTTTTAATCTATAGTGATTCTATGTTGATTGTATATTGTTGTTTCCTGATGAAGAAAGATTAGATAATTGATTATGCTTCACGTATATAGAAAAATCAAGAGTTGATTTACCTTACACAAGATTTTGAAAATTCTGATGTTGTCTTTGATTTAATAATACTGGAGGCATCATTTGTAAGGAATAAAATTTGAAATATATACTAATCACAAAATATTGATGTATATATTCACTCAGAATGAATTGAACATGAGACAAAGGTGATTGATGGAATTAATCATGTATTATGATTGAACGATTCATTACCATATAAGAAAATATAATAATGTGGTTGATGCTTTGAATCAATAAATTAATACTACATTAAACATGCTACGTATGGAATGATATACATTGGTTAATGATTTGATTAATTTTGATTGAAATATTTTGGTGTATGAAATTCTTTTTCATTTCTTCAGTTGTCCATGAAATCGTCTCTAACAGATAGAATAAATCATGCATAGATAGAAGAGAATGAGTTGTAGAAAAATATAGAATAGGTTTAGAAGGGTATATTACCTGAATTTGACATTGATAAAGATTGTTTTTTGAGAATTGGGAATAGATTATGTATTCCATGTGATTCACAATTGAAGAAAGGGTTGTTATTTGAAGATTATAGTTCATCATTTTCAGTTCATCACAGCTGTTCCAAGATGAAAAGAAATCTTTGGGAGTATTACCAGCGGGATTGAATAAAAAAAGATATTTATTTCATTACTGTGTAGTGTTTGACTTGTCAACATGTTAATGTAGAGCGACTGTTATCGAAAGGTATGCATCATCCATAACCGGTTCCATAGTAGAAATAAGAAAAAATAACCATGGATTTCATTGTGGGATTACTTAAGACATAAAGCAGTCTGGGTTATTATTGATCAATTGAGTAAGTCTACTCATTTATGTCCTATTTAGAAACTTTTTCTCTAGATCAACAATCCTAGAGGTATATTAATGAGATATTCAGGTCGCATGGATTACCCTTCTCCATTGTATCTGATCATGATCTCAGGTTTACATCTATCTTTTAGAAAGTCCTTTAGAAGTCGTTGGATACTAAATTAAATTTTATTATAACTTTTCATCCTCAAACTTATGGGAATTTAGAAAAAAAAACTTTAGACATCAGAATATATGATACATTCTTCATCAATAGATTAACAATGATGTTGGTACCATCATATGTTTTTGGATGAGTTTTCTTATAATAATAGTTATCATTCCAGTATACAGATGGATTTATTTGAGGCATTATATGAAAATTTGTTTCGAACACAAGATTTTTGGGATGATGTAGGTGAATAAATGTTAATGGGACTATAATTGGTTGATGAAATGGTAGGAAAAGTTCAGTTAATTGAGAATCACATGAGAATAGCTAAGAGTAGGTTGAAAATATATTTAGATAACTGAAGAATTGATCTTTTTTTCATGGTAGGTGATATGGTATTTCTCAATGTTTTCTAGGGAAAAGTGTAATGTGTTTTGGTAAGAAGGGAAAGCTAAGTCTGAGGTTCATTAGAACCTATGAAATTTTAGAAAAATTTGTATCAGTTACCTATAAAGTGGATTTACATTCATGTTTATCCTAGGTACACAATGTTCCTTATTTTTCAATGTTGATAATGTATATGGCTGATCCATCTCATGTTTTGAGAACAAAAGTAGTTTAGTTGGAGGATAATCTTACATATGAGTAGCAACCAGTCCTAATTTATGAATATAGAGGGAATTTCTTGTAGAATAAGGTAACTTATTAGATAATGGTTTTGTGAAAAAAACTATATTGTTGAAGAGGCAACATGTGGATCTTAAAATGCTATGAGGGATAAATACCCCTACTTTTTTGAGAAGTAAATAAAATTAGAAGACGGAATTCCCAAAATGGGGAACAGATGTATTAAACCGTGTATTTTTAGAGTAATTCATTTGATTTATATTAATACTTATGAATAATATATTAAATTTATGATATAGGTGATGCTTTTTCTGATAGAGTACTCAACACGCAACAAGATATTTCTCAGAAATATTACTTTGCACACAATGTTGAGTTATACCAAAAATGAATATATTATTATTATTATTTTAAATTATAGTTAACACCTACCTATTTTATTAGTGGGAATGAAAATAAATAACTGTATTATGATTAAGAAATTTTGTTATATGTTTTTATATTTATCAAATAAAATTTAGAGGTATAAAATTAGAATGAATCAAATTTTAAACATAAATAATCTAATATTTTTAAAAAGTAGTTTTACCCCCTTTTGATGGAGAACCAATATTAAATATAATTTTGTCCATTTTATATTCTCAACTAGAAAAAATAATCTTCTTTTTTAGAAGTGGGATATCATATTTTACTTTTGGTATATATTTACTATTTTTCTAATAAAGTTCATTTTTATTGAATAGTGAAAAATACCGAATTTTAAGTCCAATTTTCATTTTCATCTAATATATTTATAATTTTGTATTATATTTTTAATTTCATTAAATGAATAATTAGATTTTTTTTAAAATTTAATCCAATTTTTGAAATTTTATTAATTTATTTTTTTAATTAAACATAAACATAAATCAATATTTGGATAGTAATTATTTTTTAAAACACACTCTTTTTTTTGAAAACAGGAATTAATTTTAAATTATTTTCTAAAAAATCTTTGTTTTTTATTTGTAGAAATTTATTCCATATTTCTAATAATGAGATACAATTTGTTTAAATAGATAAATTTTATGTTTAGACGTTATGAATAGTAATTTTTGTAATTTTTTAATTTTCCAAGGTTAAACGGTAAATCTTGTAAATAAGGGTAAAAATTAATATTATAATAATACTAAAATACCCTAACATGAGTCCTAATATTATTAGATGAGATATTTCCGAAAATGGGAATCCATGTGTCGATTTTAGGAACCCATGGAGCCACATGAATGTGAATATGAAATTTAATTACTTTAAATTTAATGTTAAGGGAAATATAACCAAAACAAATATCTTTTAGTAAATTTTTTATGGGTTTATATAAGTAATATCATTGACTATAAATATGTATTAGAAATATAAAAATATTTCATACATCATGGTCTTTTATTTATAATTTTTAGACATGAAATAAATAAATTGGATTATGATACCATGATGATATAGTGATTACCTTATTAATGAATGTTTTAAATAAATGAGATTATAAGTATTAAAAAAAATATTTTCAAATTTGTTATGCCTTCCAGGAATTTTATTGATTATTATGACTTTTTATATTTGAAATAATGAAGTTTTAATGAATGAATCAAGTTGTCATAGATTTTTAAAATGTCATGATATGAATATTTGAAAAATCGACATAAATGAGTTTTTAAATCAATTAAAATTTTATTAAATGATAGAAAAGTTATTAAAATATAATATTCATCAAAATGAAATATATGATGTTAATTTTTTTTATAATTATCCTTTTTTTCATCTCTTGGAATCTTATAGTAACTATGGTAACCAAATATTATGAAGATACAAGAAGGCATAGTAAAAGTTAAAGTAGTTAACAAATAGTTAAAACTAAATGATAATTTTATGATTCTATCCTAAACATAAATAAAACCTATTTTGAGAGAGGATTTATAGCCATAGTCATCTTATATTCTGAATATATCACATTTTTGTTAATATCTTTCGAAAATCAGTAATTAATAAAATAATATTTTCAAAATATCCTAAATTGTCCCTCCTCCCTCTTAAAAAAATGAAACCACCTCTAACCCTTTATCAGACCTCGAAAGCCCCATTAGATCATCCAAAATCTATCAAAAAAAATATCCCAACATCCCTAAATTCCTCAAAAAATCCTTAAAATGTGTAGAATGAAATTAACGAAGTCCTTTTATCTTAAATAAAAAAGGAGTTACCCGATTTGAGGTAATGCCTCCTAATAAGATTATTTCTTTTATTTTACTTCTCCAACAAACTAAAATCTCTTTTTTCAATTATTTTATAACAAAAATAGCATCTCCAATATTCAATGTTTTTTTACGAGATGTATTATAACTTCACATACACACACCTCCATCTAATGGGTGAAGAATATATTGTTTCTTTGGATGGAGAACTACTGCCTCACTAAACATTGATTGTTCAATCTTTTCCAACCACAACATATGGTGGTAATTATGATAGAAAATTAATTATATATGATAAATATTACAAATATTTTATATCTATGCTTTTATAATTGACATTTAAAACATAACATTATGCATTTAATGTTGTATAAATACGATTATTTCATTTTAGGAAGTGCGGACTATAGCCCTTTTAAAGTGATATGATTCATTGACGCTCTACATGGAATATTTAAATGATAGAATTGATGAACATACGTAACATATAAAACATATATATTACAATATAATTATAGTATACCTATGTTTCATTTATTTTTCACTACTTTAATTATGAAAATGAAACGATAGTAGTGTTTATGTGTATGTACGACTTACTGTCTCCTTGAATAGTGAATTTCATTTCTAATACACTAATGATATGTAAAATTCTAAATACATATATACTAGAAATATTATATATATATATATATATATATATTTAATATAATTATGGTGATAATGGAATTTTGACCACATGGAAAATTTATAATTAAAACGAGGTAATTTTTTACTCAAGTTCTGAACATCAGCAAAATTTCTGTTATGAACTCCAATAATTAACTAATTGTTATAGAAATGTAATAAGTGACATGAATTGAATATTAAAATTTATATGGGTTCGGAAGCTTGTATAAATTAACTTATGTTTATTATTCTTGAAATTAATGAACGAATGAGTCAATTCAGACAGAAAATAAGGAACTTCATCTCAATCTCCTTTTATTGGGCCACGTTTTGATAATATACACTCCCTTATATTACAAAGTGTACTAAAAAACCCTAGTAATTTTATTTTCAATCAATGTGAATCTTTTTTTATGATGTGATTTACTAAACGACAAAAGGAATGTTTTTAACATATGTGGCGACATAGACCTTTCTACCACTGCGAGCTTTATTGGATATTTATATTCCTTAACCACCCATAATGTTTCTAAATGGAAAATAAAAACCATATTCCCTTTTAGGTATTTTGATCTTAAAAATGTTATTTTAAATGGACTGAGTATCTCAATATCTTTAAATTATTTCTTGTGATTTCAAATGAAATGTTATTAGTGAAATGTTGATATTTGTAATATTTTATCAGTTAGGATTATATAATGGTATTTTTCACATTTGACATGTGGTTATGTGATAAATCAATGATGTGTGGTTACATGATAAACCAAATGATATATGGTTCCATGATAAAACAAGGATTATTGGTTACGTTATAATATCTAATGCATTGGGTATAGAAGTAATATATATAGATATTTAATTTAGATATATGTATGGATGTTGACCTTATAGTTATTCCATTTAAGTATGTTTATGTCCTAGGTTACCTTTATATGATATATAATTTTTTTTATGGGATTTATGGTAATATTTTTTTTACAAAAAGGGTATGAAAATAGATTATATTTAGGGATGCGTTTTTGCTACTTATTTAAGGTTTTAATTATTAGTTTATGATAATCTATTCAAGGTTTACAAGTTGGTTTGAAATACTATTATTTTTCGTTATTTATGTATCCCTTATCGAGATTTTTATGTTCATGCCATGTTTTAAAAAGTTTTTCCAGGGACTTAATGATGAATAGGGTCAAGGGTGGGATCAAGGAAAAGACATGATGTCTAAAACATGGAACTGGACATGCTCTTTTTTAGGAGTTTTTTTATGAAAAAATATATAATGAGTATAGGTTTTTACTTTTAATATTCATGTTTTTATGTATAAGTTATGACCTAAATCTCTAAATATCTAAACCGAAAAATGTCCACAATTTGAATTAATAACTTAATTCAAGATTATGTAATGATTAATGGTGCAGAATTATATTAAAAATTAATTATTTTATTTTTTGAACTCTATTATATGATTATCTAATAAAAAATGTCTAAATAAACACTTGATTTTGATTATGGTCAATAATATTCAATTTCATGTTTTATCTAATTTCATTCAGATGAAAATAAAAACTAAGAAAATAATTTAACAATTTTTTTGTACATTACAACAATGAATTTAATTTTAGAATTTATAATTTATATTAAATATTATATTTCATTATCTTTTTTAATGTATGATTACATATTTTCTAATAGGAATATTTTATAAAATTTCAATGTTTTATTAAATTCAAATTATAATACCTTTGAAATAAATTTAAACGTGGTTTGAATTGAATAAATTATTCTCACTTTTATAATATTATTTTGTAATTATATTTATTTATGATATTTGTTAAAGATAATAATTATTTGATGATAGATTACGGAACCTCTAATTAGTGATGAATATGAGGAACATGTTAATTTGTTTTGAATTTTTTAAATGAAATGTTTAAAAAATGACATGTTTTTATATCAATTCCTGGAATTTTTAAATATTGAAAAGTTATTAAACATGGATAGAAAATATCATTAAATTTTTATCATTTTTTATCCTACTTATAGTCCTAGGATTTGGCATGGTGAAACATGGAAGAATTTAGGATCAATTGATGATGATGTTTTGTTTGATGTTTACATCGATCAAATTGAAGAAATTATTTGTAGTGTTGAAGTGGATTCAATTGAGAAAGTACTGAAAACTAAGCATCAACATAGTGATGTTGAAATACCCTTGTATCCAGGTTGTATGGAATTTTTTTTCATCGGTGTTATGATTGGATAACATGAAGGAGATACATTGATGGAGTGACAAGAGTTTTACAAATTTTCTACAATTTTTTACTTATTTTATTCCTAAATACAATTATCTTTTATATTTACATTATATAACTATTAAAATACTATGACTAAATGTAATATGGAAAAAAATACATTCATTCCTAAATAACTGTGTTCTATATAGGAATAAGGGCAATTTGTTTTTCAAGGTTTCTAAAATGCAGGAAACCATGGTAAAAGATGAATAAAAAGTTTCATGCTAATTAAGATGTTATAAATACCCCTATAAAGGAATTTTTGTATATTCATATAATTCCTCATTTGAAATGATTATTTGAAAATTCACATGATAATAAAAGGGTAAGATGTCTTGAAGATGAGAAGATATGTGATGGAAAATTATGACACCTAGCTAATTGTCAACAATGAATTAAAATTGATAAAAAATTTACTACATTTAGAAATGAAGTTAGAAATATTATAATTGGACTATTCATGGATATAATTATTAAATATAGATGATTTAGTAACACACGTAGTTCACATCCTATTTTATTTGAAATTTTCATCTTCTCTCCGAAATTTGGTATTAGGAGAAAGTATGTCCTGTTGTGTTTAATAATCTCGGGACAAAATTACCTGTGAAATGATATAGATGTTTTTATGTAACCATTAATTTATTATTTGAAACTATTATAATAGGATAGTATTAGAGTGTATAATTATTATAAAATAGAATATTTTCAATTGCATAACATGGTTATGTTCTCTATAAATTACTTCTTAGTGAATGAAATTTTTTCTGGATTCATCGATAAGGGGAATAAATCATGTTCAATATGCAAAAAAAAGAACTTGATATTATAAAATGAATCATGGGTGAAAAAAAGTATACATGGGTAATAAAATTTTATTACATATAGATCAATCTTATATATTATTAAAATGGAATTCAATTGACCACAAGAATTTGATATTGTTTCCAAACTATTATACAGTAATCAGTATTCTATGTGGGGGAAAATATGATGTGACATTGGTAAAGTCACATTGATTTGGTAATGATAGAAATATTTGGAAGAAATTTTCAATATTTTTTGAGCTACCATATTGGAGATATTATGAGGTCTAACATTAAATTATTATCATGTATGTGGAGAAGAATATATTTGAAATCATTATTGGAACATTATTAGATATTATTGGAAAATCTAAAGATGGGTTTAATGGAATATTGGAATAAATCTCAAGGGAAATATGTTTAGATTTATATCCCAATATACATAGATTAAGAACATTCCTACCCCCATAATTTCATTCATTATCAAAGAGGGATACAATTATATTATTTTTCTTCTTCTTGATATTAAATTAACCCTAGGTTATTTATCAAATGAATTTGTTGTCTTTAACGAATTTGAAGTTGACATGTTTGAAATTTCATGAATTTCACATCATAATGCAATAAATCCTACAGGTTTCATTGTGTGGACATTTTACCATCAGTGTTAGAATGGCTATCATAAAGGTGTTTTATTTTTTCAATTCAATTTGTAATAAGGTAATTTATCTAAAACCATTGAAATTTTTTGAGAATAATGATATTTTTAAACGTTCTCAATTAGAAATGTATTTTCCTTTGTCACGACCTGTCCTCGGGGCCCATGTCGTGACTACCCCAAGCCCGCCTTCCATAGGCCAGGGGGTGGCGACTAGCACCAAAGGCGTAAATCCTGATAATTGGGAAGGAATTGCCTTTATAAAAGTAAAGAAAACACCACAGAGTACAAGAGGAAGTAAAACACTAAGTACAAAGAGAAGTGCTGAAAGGTAAATGGGTCAGAATACAAACCTCAAAGGAAGAACAACTACAACTGAACAAAGTACAACAGAAAAAGACAACAGCTGGAAGGATGGAAGCGGCTCCTGGGTCGTCCTCCTCAGATCCTACCTGAAGGGCAGGTACAGATGGTGCAGCTCCTGGATCATCCACCACGGATCCTACCTGAAGGGTAGGTACAGATAGCCTCCACAACGCTCTCGCCCATCAACCTCCTCCGAGTGTCGTCTCACCGTGATGTCCACCTCCGGATACTGACTCGTCGTGTAGTCCACCTCCGGGTACCTTCCAGTCCTCGAACACTCGGCCTCCGTCAGCACTTCCCGTCATCTGCAACCAACACAACGAGGTGCGAGAATAGCCCGTGCAGGGGTGAGTATAACGATACTCAGTAGGGACCACGAGACCCTCAAGGTCTCACTAAAACCAACAAGGATAACCACAAAGAAGATCTCAATAGATAACCTCTACTTAGGTATATTCCCATACATATATCTAAGTTCTCAAGTAACCCATCTCAATCATGAGGAAACACAAAGAACATGAAATCAACGGATAACCATTACCCAGGTATATGCCCATGCATATACCTAAGTTATCAAGTGACCCATCTCAATCATGAGGTAAACACAAGGGTCAAAAGTCTCAGCTTGAACTAGGATTTTCATTATTGAAACCGTAACTGCTGAAGAGCCCCGTCTCTGGAGTGTACAGTGGTCCTGTCACGACTCCGAGGTACTGCTCACTAACCTGAGACTGCTGAGGTACTCCTCCTATCGAGAACAGTGGGTCTTCTGCTACAACCAAGCGCTTCCCACCATGGGTCTGCCGCTACATCCAAGCACTCCCCCTCATAGCCTCAAGAGGTACTCCTTCTTTTGAGTACCGCGGGTCTGCCACTACAACCAAGCGCTCCTCCGCTGTGGGTCTGCGGCTACAACCAAGCGTTCCCCCTCATAGCCTCCAGAGGTAGTCCTTCTGTTGAGTACCGCGGGTCTGCCGGTACAACCAAGCGCTCCTCCGCCGTGGGTCTGCCGCTACAACCAAGCGCTCCCCACTGGCTATCCGAAACACACCGAGTCGATCGGTCAAGCAGTTTTCAGGTCATAGCCGGCTTCACGGTCTCCGTACTTTGCACGCTCGACTCCGGGAGGGTCCGCTCCACGAGCTACCGGTCGATAATCCATGTTTCACAAGGTCCCACGAAGAAGTATCTCAAAGAAACGCCTCGTCATAGGGGTCTCAACGCTACAGACGGCGCGTCAATCGGACGCCCGGTCTGTGAGTTATTAGCCTTTTCGTCCCAGGGGCCCGATTGGTTTCGTGAGCGAACCAACCCGGCTGTATCTCAACTGTACCATGAACTCTCATATGGTATACTCATAGGGACCGTTTCTCAACGTGATCACCAACACCGCTGACGGTTCGTCAAACGGACGTCTGGTCTGAAAGATAACAGCTTTCCCGTTCCAAGGGCCCGGTTGGATTTCGGGTACAATCCAACCCGGCCACTATCCAACAAAAACCAAAACATAGGAGAAGTATGCCAAAAGTTCTATCTCATCAAGAGGAATTCAACGAGACAGACGGCGCATCAATCAGACGCCCGGTCTGTGAGTTATTGGCCTTTTCTTTCTAGGGGCCCGGTTGGTTTCGTGAGAGAACCAACCCGACCGCACTCCGAAGGCATCCAAACCTCAAGCGAAGTATTCCAAAAGATCTTTCTCACTTAGAGGTATCCAACAAAGTCGACGGAACGTCAATCGGACATCCGGAGCTTAAGATATGAGTGTTTCCGCTCCGAGGGCCCGGTTGGTTTCGTGTATGAACCAACCCGCCGAACCCAAAGTTTTCCGAAACCTTGAGTGCGATATACCGAAACGACCACCTCGATCCAAGTATCTCATTTCAACTGACGGTACGTCGATCGGAGGTCCGTAGCCTAATATAAGGGAAAAATACCGAAGAGGGTCTGAAAATGGGGGGGTTTGGGCCCAGACCAACACGGCCCGACCCCCCCTGGGTCCGCCCGAACCGGGTCGACCCGACCCAAGTCCGGGTCCGACCTAGTTGGGCGCGATCCGGCCCGGCCTGGGCGCGAACCGGCCCGGCGAGTCGGCTCGGCTCGGTCGACCGGCCGAGAGAGGAAACCGCGGCCCCCGCGCGTGGGCTGCTCCGCGGCACCCGGACGCGGCATGCCGGCTGTGTCCCGCCGCTCGGTTCCGCGCGGCCGCAGAACTGAACTCACCGACGCGGCTCCATCCGCGGCGTGTTTTTCTGGTGGCGCGCTGGGCACTGCCACCACCTCCGGCCGCCGCGGCGCCGGTGAGGCGCGCCGGCGGGAGCTTCCGCAGACCACCGGACGCGCTCTGGTGGTCTGTTTTGCGTGCGGTCTTCGCCAGTGGTCCTCCCGGGACCCGATATTCACTATAAGGCCCTCAAACTCCATAGCGGCCTGCTTCGTCATCGTACGTCGATCCGAACATCGATAAACAAGCTGCGGAGGGTTGTCAGGCCGTGTTTGTTTGGCCCAACCCCTTCGCGTTAGGTGTTATCAATTGGAAAATAATAAACACATGATTTTAATCATTGACGAGGGTATAATTTATCCAAAATAAATTATACGAATACCTTGCAATCAAATACCCACGCATGAGAGTTTATAATTTGAATGCGCGGCGTGACGACGTCGCGCATTCTTGCCGCTCAATCCCACGCGGCGTGACGATGTCACGCATTCTTGCCGATCGATCCCGCACGGTGTGACGATGTCACACATCCTTGCCGCTCGATCCCGTGCGGTGTGACGGCACCGCGTCAATTCATTCGATCGGCAACAACAAGAAAAAAAATAAGGGAGGGGGGACAACTATGTTTGTGTGGTTCGGCCTCCTCCCGTTAACTGATATCATGTGGCCCAAATATTGCGGATAAAAGACGGAAGAGAATCACGTAAGGAAAAATCAAGTAAACCCCATACCTCAAGTTTTCGATCGAAGATTGTCATGGGGATGGATCGTCGTGGTAGAAGCGTCGCAGAGGAAGAACTGTCGGTATCACATCGTCGATCTCCGAGGGTTTGGCGTTCTTCGTCGCCCTTCGCGTTCTTCGCATTCTTCACGAAGGAGGATGAAGATCTTCAAGATTCTCCCAATTCTCTCAACAAGAAACCCTTAAGAGAAAACAAGTATTGGTCTTATTTTATTCTCATGCCAATATTTAGAAAATTCTAAGTTAACTAACGAAGCATTAATTCGATGAATTAATGGTACGACTTGACTGCCCAATTAATAGGGGCGTTTAGAATTTTAAGAAAACGCCTCGATTGACTTTAATTAAAGATGAGTTTTTGCGGGTGTGTTACTTAGTGGAAAAGAAACGGTGGGGCTCGTGCTGGCCCCACCTCACAAATATCCAACCAAGAGGGTAGGATATTTTGGATTGCACTCTATCCGCTCCAAATCCGCTTAATTAACTTTAAGTGGCTTTAAGTGAAATAAAATAAAGTTGTCGCACCACTTTATTTTATTTTCTTCACTTAACCCCCAAAAATTAAAAACCACACCCGAGCAAACGCAACTCCAGAAAAGGCGTTTCTAAGAAAATATCGGCGATGCGATTCCATCGGTGCCGTCGGAATTTGATTCCAAGCACCAGTTAAAAAGTTAGAAAAACCCGCTGGTTCGTTCACTGAACGTACCCGAGCTAAACATCAGAAAATGATTCCGGGAACACCGGGGCTCGGAATCAGGCGTCGTCAGAAACTGCGTTCTTGTAAAATCCCAAAGAAAATTTAGAAAAAAAAATTCCCTTGAAATTTCTGGGTCTTTCCATTACTCCCACTACATGACTTTACGTCCCCATAAAGCTTCAACACAAACTAGGCTCACAAAAGCGGTATTGAGAACGCATCTAAGCCTTCCGCTCCCCATGGTCGATGATATGCGTCGGGTCGTGCCCGTACCTCCTCAGCTGAGATACGTGGAAGATTTCATGCACCCGGTGCAACTGAGGTGGTAGAGCCAGGCGATAACCCACCTTGCCAATCCTGCGGAGGACCTGGAATGGTCCGATGAAGCGTGGATACAACTTGCCTCCTTGGCCAAATCTTCGTAATCAACGTCGAGGTGAGACACGCAAGAAGACGTGGTCGCCATCCTCGAACTCCAGAGGTCTCCAATTCCTGTTAGAACTGGAACTCAAAATGATTGCTGCCATGAGGGTAAGGTTGACCGACTCAATAGTGATCAGTCGCACCCTCTTGTGCAAGAGTTACCCTGTGCTGCATGGGGTTTCCTTTTTTGCCGACCAAGAAAAACAAATTCTGACGTCGTAGTTTAACCACAAACTTTTTGCCTAATACCATCAATTTTTGTATAAACTGTGATTGCCCAGTCCATACTCAAACCAACGTCGTAAGGCCTCGACGCTGCCACCAAGAGATTCCAACCGAAACTCTCTCCTCGAGGGTCTGGCCGCACTGTCGGCGTAAGTGTGATTATAGAGTCTTCTCCCAAGGTATCTCCAGATGTGAGGGTCAAGTGTACGGCTTACCGGAAACACTAGGTTTGGGAAAATATTTGTGAAAGCAAGGAGTGATTCGTATCAACGTCTGTTACTACAGTAGCTAGTAGTGAACACAGACTGTCCCTTAAATCATTTCTAGAGCTATTGGGTCACTCTCCCTGACCGCATGCATCTACTCTCTTTCTCCGCCCTCCAACTCCCTGATCCTGGCGGGGATAACTAAGGCGGGTGGTTGTAGAATGTTATGATGTACACCACCTCATGCTTATCTCCAAGCACTGCCTCCATGTATGCTACTTCGCAGACCCATCTCTCCTTAAAGCTTCCTCTTCTTGAAACATTTATCATGCTCGAGTCTCTATGACTGGCGTCGGTTTTTTGTTTCTTACTACACTATTCAGTCTTTATCCGCTCCTGGATGATCTGCACCTTCTTTTCCTACGATCTGAAGAGCTTCTAAAATTTCTCCCTCTCCGAAAAGAGAAACTCAGTCTCATCCCCTGGTTGAACCACACCCATTGCCTAATACAGTCAATCCCGACATGAGTGATGCATTCATGCCATGGATGACTTCGTAAGGCCTCAACGTAACTACTAAGAGATCCAACTGTCACTCTCGCCTCCAAGGGTCAAGTCACACTGTCGACATCAGTGTGAGGTCACTGGGTCTCCTCCAGTAGAAATCTCGGAATTGAGGGTCAAGTCAACAGTTTTTAACTAGGACCACTCAGTATCAACCAAACAAAAGAACAGGAAAGAAAACATCACAAAGATAAGTGTCTTTTTATTATTGCAGCTCATAGTACAAAGACACGAATACAAAAGCAATATGGAACTAGAAGTACAAGGGGCGTATCCACTAGTTCTGCTCCTGTCCCCCTGCTCCCAGAGCTCTACTACCTTGTCCACTGCTGGGATGTTGCTCAAGCACCCGCCACTGCTTCTTCCTCGGTGGTTCTTCCCAAGCCTGTGGATCAACTGTGCGAGGAGTCAGACAGTCACGTGCCAGGTGACCCTTCCTTCCACATTCGTAACACTTCCTGCTCCCCGTACGACTGGCTCGGGTCCTCTTGGACCTTTGCATCATCTGTCTACTGCCCACAGATGACTCGGCTAGTGATCGAAAATCCTACGGCAAAGGCAGAAGCTCCTGTACACGCTCGAGGTGTAGAGCTACTGGCACAAACTCCTCCCGGAAGATGGTCTCGAAGTCTTCCCATGCGAATGCCATCCCGTCACAAAACTGAAACAAGTGGCTCCACCACCTGCCTGTTGCTGCCTGAATAAGGCAGGCCGCAAAGATCACCATGAAGTCTGCAGGAATCCCCACTAACCTGAAGACTCTCACCACAGCCTCCATCCAATCCTCAGCCACCTACGGGTCCGTCTCTCCCCGGAACCTGGGTGTCCTCTAGCGCTGGAACTCGTGCAGCGCGCTCAAGTGGCGTGCATCGCCTACTGCTGGGGCTGGTGGCATCGGTGTCCCAACGTATGGTAGTACCGCTGGTGCCTCCTCTGGTGCCTCAACTGCAATAGGGCCATGTACCGAAGCCTCGTCGCTCGACAGGCTTTCAGTACGCACATCCCTCAAGGCTCTAGCTGGTCGTCCGAGAAAAGGCATCCTGAAAGAAACAACGTGACACGGTCAAACGTTTATACCTGGTGATCTAACCTGGTTTGAGCTGACATTTAAAAATTTCTGGAAACACACACACAATCAGTGTTTTCATGCACAAAGTCGGAAATCAGTTGTCAGGGTCCTGGTGTATGGATATGTCGGCCGCCCACACCAACACTGGACTCCCTAAACTGAAAACCACACTCGGTATTCTTAACACTATTGCTTCACAAAAAGAAAATATCAGAGTTCTAAGTTCTACGGTAGAACCGACTCCTTTGATGCCAATTTGTCACGACCCATCCTCGGGGCCCGTGCCGTGACTACCCCAAGCCTGCCTTCCATAGGCCAGGGGCTGGCGACTAGCTCCAAAGGCATAAATCCCGATAACTGGGAAGGAATTGCCTTTATAAAAGTAAAAAAAACACCATAGTGTACAAGCGGAAGTAAAACACTAAGCACAAAGAGAAGTGGTGAAAGGTAAATGGGTCAGAATACAAACTTCAAAGGAAGTAAAACTACAACTGAACAAAGTACAACAGAAAAAGACAACAGCAGGAAGGACGGAAGCAGCTCCTGAGTCGTCCTCCTCGGATCCTACATGAAGGGTAGGTACATATGGCGCAGCTCCTGGATCGTCCACCACGGATCCTACCTGAAGGGTAGGAATATATAGCCTCCAAAACTCTCTCACCCGTCAACCTCCTCCACGTGACGTCTCACCGTGAAGTCCACCTCCGGATACTGACACGTCATGTAGTCCAGCTCCGGGTACCGTCAAGTCCTCGAACACTCGGCCTCCGTCAGCACTGCCCGTCGTCTACAACCAACACAATGAGGTGCAGGAATATCCCGTGCAGGGGTGAGTATAACGATACTCAGTAGGGACCCGGAGACCCTCAAGGTCTCACTAAAACCAACAAGGATAACCACAAAGAAGATCTCAATAGATAACCTCTACTTAGGTATGTGCCCATATATATACCTAAGTTATCAAGTAACCAATATCAATAAAGAGGAAACACAAAGATCATGAAATCAACGGATAACCATTACCCAGGTATATGCCCATACATATAACTAAGTTATCAAGTGACCCATCTCAATCATGAGGTAAACACAAGGGTCAAAAATCTCAGCTCGAACCAGGATTTTCATTATTGAAAATGTAACTGCTGAAGAGCCCCATCTCTAGAGTGTACAGTGGTCCTATCACGACTCCGAGGTACTGCTCACTAACCTGAGACTGCTGAGGTACTCCTACTGTCGAGTACGGTGGGCCTGCTGCTACAACCAAGCGCTTACCACCATGGGTCTGCCGCTATATCCAAGCGCTCTCCCTCATAGCCTCCAGAGGTACTCCTTTTGTTGAGTACCGCGGGTCTACCGCAACAACCAAGCACTCCTCCGCCGTGGGTCTGCCGCTACAACCAAGAGCTCCCCCTCATAGCATCCAGAGGTACTCCTTCTGTTGAGTACCGCTGGTCTGCCACTACAACCAAGCGCTCCTCCGCCGTGGGTATTCCGCTACAACCAAGCGCTCCCCACTAGCTATCTGAAACACACCGAGTCGATCGGTCAAGCAATCGTCAGGTCACAACCAGCTTCACGGTCTCCGTACTCCACACGCTCGTCTTCGGGAGGGTCCTCTCCACGAGCTACCGGTCGATACTCCATGTTTCACAAGGTCCCACGAAGAAGTATCTCAAAGGACCGCCTCATCATATGGGTCTCAACGCAACAGACGACGCGTCAATCGGATGCCCAGTCTGTGAGTTATTAGCCTTCTCGTCCCAAGGGCCCGGTTGGTTTCATGAGCGAACCAACCCGGCCGTATCTCAACTATACCCCGAACTCTCATAGGGTATACTCATAGGGACCGTTTCTCAATGTGATCACCAACACCGCTGACGGTTCGTCAAATGGACGTCTGGTCTGAAAGATAACAGTTTTTCCGTTCCAAGGGCCCGGTTGGATTTCGGGTACAATCCAACCCAGACACTATCCAACAGCAACCAAAACTTGGGCGAAGTATGCCACAATGTTCATCTCATCAAGAGGAATTCAACGAGATAGACAGCGCGTCAATCGGACGCCCGGTCTGTGAGTTATTGGCCTTTTCTTTCTAGGGGCCCAGTTGGTTTCGTGAGCGAACCAACCCGACTGCACTCCGAAGGAATCCAGACCTCGAGAGTAGTATGCCAAAAGATCCATCTCACTTAGAGGAATCCAACAAAGTCTACGGCACGTCAATCGGACTTCCAGAGCTTAAGATATGAGCATTTCTGCTCCGAGGGCCCGGTTGGTTTCGTGTACGAACTAACCCGGGCAAACCCAAAGTATTCCAAAACCTTGAGTGCGATATTCCGAAACGACCATCATGATCCAAGGATCGCATTGCACATGACGGTGCGTCGATCGGAGGTCTGTAGCCCAAGATAAGGGAAAAAGACCGAAGAGGGTCCGTAAACGGGGGGGTCTGGGCCCAGACCGACCCGGCCCGACCCCCCCCCCCCCCCCCCCACTGGGTTGGCCTGAACCGGGTCGACCAGACCCGGGTCCGGGTCCGAACCAGTTGGGCGCGACCCGGCCCGGCCTGGGCGCGACCCGGCCTGGCGGGTCGGCTCGGCTCGGTCGACCGGCAGAGAGAGGGAACCACCGCACCCGGACGCGGCATGCCGGCCACGTCCCGCCCCTCGGTTCCGTGCAGCCGCTGAACCGACCTCGCCGCCACGGCTTCAGTCGCGGCAGGTTTTGCTGGCGGCGCGCCAGGCGCCGCCGCACTGGCGTAGCGCGCCGGCGGGAGCTTCCGCGGACAACCAGACGCGCTCCGGTGGTTCGTTTTGCGTGCGGTCTTCGCCAGTGGTCCTCCCGGGACCCGATCTTCACTAAAAGGCCCTCCAATGCCATAGAGGCCTCCTTCGTCGTCGTCCATCGATCCGCACATCGATTAACAAGCTACAGAGGGTTTTCGGCCCATGTTTGTTCGGCCCATGCCCTCGGCGTTAGGTGTTATCAATTGGAAAATAATAAACACACGATTTTAATCATTGACAAGGGTATAATTAATCCAAAAGAAATTATACGAACACCTTGAAATAAAATACCCATGCACGAGAGTTTAAAATTTGAATGCACAGTGTGATGATGTCGCGCATTCTTGCCGCTCAAACCCGCACGGCGTGATGATGTCGCGCATGCTGGCCGCTCGATCCCGCGCGGTGGGACGATGTCGCGCAGCCTTGCCGCTCGATCCCGCGCGGTGCAACGGCACCACATCAATTCATTTGATCCGCAACAACAAGAAAAACAATAAGGGAGGGGGACGACCGTGTTTGTGCGGTTCAGCCTCCTCCCGTTAACTGATATCATGCTACCCAAATATCGCAGATAAAAGACAGAAGGGAATCACGTAAGGAAAAATCACGTAAATCCCCTACCTAAAGTTTTTGATCGAAGATTGTCGCGGGGATGGATCATCGTGGAAGAAACGTCGTAGAGGGAGAACTGTCGGTGTCACGTCGTCGATCTCCGAGGGTTTGGCGTTCTTCGTCGCCCTTCGCGTTCTTCGCGTTCTTCGCGTTCTTCACGAAGGATGATGAAGATCTTCAAGCTTCTCCCAATTCTCTCAACAAGCAACCCTTAAGAGAAAACAACTATTGGTCTTATTTTATTCTCATGCCAATATTTAGAAAATTCTAAGTTAAGTAACGAACCATTAATTCGATGAATTAATGGTACGACTTGACTGCCCAATTAATAGGGGCGTTTAGAATTTTAATAAAACGCATCTATTGACTTTAATTAAAGATGAGTTTTCACGTGTGCGTTACTTATTGGAAAAAGAAACGGTGGGGCTCATGCGGGCCCCACCTCACAAATATCGTACCAAGAGGGTAGGATATTTTGGATTGCACCCTATCTGCTCCAACTCAACTTAAGTAGCTTTAAGTGGCTTTAAGTGAAATAAAATAATGTTGTCGCACCACTTTATTTTATTTTTTTCGCTTAACCCCCAAAAATTAAAAACCACACCCAAGCAAACGCAACTCTAGAAAAGGAGTTTCTAAGTAAATACGGGCACTAAAATTCCATCGGTGCCCTCAGAATTCAATTCCGAGTACCGGTTCAGAATTTAGAAAAACCCGCTCGTTCGCTCACTAAACGTACCCGAGCTAAACTTCGGAAAATGATTCCGGGCACACCATGCCTCGGAATCTGGCACCGTTAGAATCTGCGTTCTTTTAAAATCCCAAAGAAAATTTAGAAAAAAAATTCCATTGAAATTTCTGGGTCTTTAAATCCTTCCTCTTATTTTTATATCATGGTGAATTTAATGGTTTGTTTTATGTAAGAAAAAATTCTTCGAGGCAGGAATATCTACATTGGATGTATCCTTTTGAAAGGTATTTAAAGATATCAAAGGGGTATGTTATGAATCCATATCGAATAAAATCATTCATTTTTTAGAATTATATATCTAAGGAGGTTTCATATTATTGTACAAGCTATATATTTGTAGTGGAGACAATTGGTTTGCCACCAGCACACCTTGAATGAGTTAACTATGGGGGAAAGAGGATGCACGGGTTAGAATTCAAATCATTGACTGGTGAATAGATAAATAAGGTTCATTTATATATCCGGAATAACCTATATGATGCATAACCCTATATAAAAATACATATTAATGTGTTGAAATAATATTACGAAATGAAGAAAGATATGTGGATTTTGAATGAGCATAAAAATTCATTTTTCTATGTTATAAAGAATCTTTTCATGGTAAATCAGATACATTAGAAAAATTGGGATGGTTAGTGGATATTCCAAGATTAAATTAAATAACATGGTCTTGGTATTAAATTAATGTCTATACCTTTCATATGAATGACAAGGACAACATATGTTTATTTCAAAATAGTAGTGTATTGGTGTTTAGAGAGGCAATGCATTTTTCAATTACCAAAATCAAATACCCATTTCCCACATCAAGTGAATATTATGGAGTCATAGAAGAAATATTAGAGGATGATTACATTAAATTTCATGTTCCAATGTTTATCAAAAAATGTATTATAGGTTACAACCATATCTGACACGATGAATTGGGAATGAAACTAGTAAATTTGAATAGATTTGATTACCCATTGGGTCCTTTTAAAATGGAAACACATGAAAAAAAATTTACATATGTTATTTATCAATATAATATGATGTTATCTATTGTTTTACATGAAAAAAAGCATGTTGCTGATAATTAACTTGATGAAGATATTGATTTATGTGAGATCACTACTTAAATGGAAATATTAATAGATAATACTGATGATAATGTCATAGACATGTATTTTGATATACTAAATGATCATGATGAAGAAATTTGGGAAACTAATATTTTAGTATAGTCCTAATATTATAAATAAATTACGTTTATTTTTTGTTAACTTAATAATTTTCATAAAGAGTTAGATATTTTAAATTTATTTCCATTATTGAAATAGGTATTATTAATAATAAGTTAAATTGTTTATTTATAATAGTCTAATAATTGTTTTGATTACAAAATTTAAAATTATGTTTCCTATCTATTAATTGAGTTTTTTGAAAAATGATTATTTTAAATATGATTTTTTAAATAAAAAATAGGGTTTAAGATAATTTTGAAAAAATATATTTTGGGGGGAAAAATTAGGTTGGGATTTTTTTCTTATTTAGAAAAAAAATTGGAATGTTTTTCAATTGTTTATATGCCATTTTATATATCATTACTATTGTTATAATTATAGCTACTATAATAAACATGAATAAAAATGTGTTATGTTTAATTATGATTAATATTTTGTTGGATAATTTTGAAATTTTTATTTACATTGGTATTGTAAAAGTTGAATTAGATTATTTGTGTACTAATTGTTTATTTCATTGATTTGTAGGAAAATCAAAGATCAATCAATTAATCCACCACATAATTCTAAATATGATCATAATTATACCTATATGGTTGAAAGTAAAAATGCTTATCTTGATGAGCCTCATCCTTCTTTAGAAAAGATATCTTCTCTCCCAGGACCATAGATTGGTTTGATGGTTCGTAAATGTGGTAGCACTCATATACCAAAATGATCGGTATTCTATAGATATGACTAGATTATACTTGTAGATTTTGTTGATAATGACATTCCTAGATTTCCAAATTCCCAATAAATCAATAATTTTATATCAGTTTAGGATTAAAGAAAAGTTATTATTTTGATTCATGATTGGGATGGTGTTGAAAAATTGACACAATATCACTTATGGGGGACTATTTTAGTAAGATAAATTGTTAATATTTTACATATCATGGAATGTTTATAGTAATATATGTTTTCCACATTATTATCATATGACATATGATATTCCTGATACAAGTGGAATTAAGAGGAAATGTTTACCATTTTTTCTATGATATAGAAAGATTTTAAATAAACCTCACATAAAATTTCATTTATGGTTATAGGAAACATCATAATCCATTTGATATATATACCTTTATATATTAATATTCATATAGAAAATTTGTGGATATTAAATTAATTTTTTTTGGGAATGTTCATTGTTACCATTTAGATGTATTTTATATTGATGATATTTTTTATGATTTATTTATTGTTAATTTAAATCAATAAATGATATCTCATCAGAATATCCTATCTAGAAATATATACCCTCATACATTATCCCCAAAAGGGTACATGTTATTAGAAGAACAAATGATGCTTGAAAATTTTCAAAAACTAATAGTTATCTCTTCAGGATCCATAGATTTTCCCCTGGATAGACATTATAAATAATGTAGTGCTCAGAAGAGTAAAAAAGGACAATACCATACAGAATAGACAGGGGGTGTAGGTGACATGATTATAATATGTTTCATTAATTTTATTATTTATGTAAATTCAATTATTTATAAATTGTGATTCATTAAATATTTTTTCAAATATTTCATATAGGATTCTCAAGATGTGCTACGGATAGAGGGTGTCTTCTAATATGATAGTAGACATGCTATTTTAGCTACAAAATTGGAAAATCCCGAACACCAATGTTGTGTATGAGGATACATGGAAGGTTTATCAATGAAAAATTATTTTACACTTTATATAGATTCTTCAATAAAGGATTTTTTGTAAAAAAATATAACATTTATAAAATGAATTTCTATATATTCATGTTAATATGGAGGATAAAATTCAATAATAGGGATAATAAATGTTGGGAGACAAGGAATGATACTCTCAGAACACAACTCCCAATTCATTTACTCCATAGGTAGCTATAACTAGTAAACCTCCTACAATAGCTCCTACTCCACGACCTCCACTTTCAGACCCCACTTTTTATCCAACTCCTAGACTCCCCCCACCAGAGTGTCCCAGTTTGTATGTGATATATGATGATGATCCTATGCATCATATTGTTGCATTTGAAATGATACATTATATTAGAGCTACCAATCATCATAAACAAATAGATATAGATCATAACAACATTACGGTACAAGATATTATATATAGATTAGTTAGAGTACCATTACCTACATTTGAGGTGAATACTTTTGGACAAAGTATCAACCAATTTTTATTTTTTCCGTCTATACCTTGTATATATATTACTATATAGGAATGCGTACGTTTTAGTTTTTTATATAATTTAGTTATTAAATTTGTTTTAACATTTTAAATTTTATATATTTATCTATTTTTATAGGAATATAATTTAAAGGTCATGATATACTATATATAAAATAAAAAATACTATGTGTTATATCATCAGATACAAATTCTAGTAGTCTTGATATATTTTCAACATTTTCTCTTTTATTTGTGGATGTTTATGAGATTCTAATTGAATCTGAAATTTTTGGCATTCAATGACTATGAGTCTTTTGAAAAATGATATCATGGAGCTTATAACTGGAGATCTACTGGGATCAACAAGATTAATGTTTTTTCCATGTCAGTATTAATGTTAATCTTTTCACACAATTAATTTATTTAGAATTTTGTACTTATTATTATTTTTTAATTGGTATATTTTTAAAATGTGTTTGGTGAGTGAAGATGTATATGATTAGGGATTTATTGAAGAACAGTTTATTTCACCAATAACAATGATATTGGATTGTGTATAATGATCAATTTATATTTCTGAAAGATTTCAAAAGAATTTAATTTATCAATACTTGATGTTTACTTATCATTAAGAGTATGGAATATAAATCTCCCAAAGTGTTATATATATATTTTAACATAATAACAACTAAAAATAAATTTTTTTCTTATATGTGGCCATTGGATGTTATCTTTCTTCTTTCTAATGGATAAGGCACTTTTCTGGTCATAATCTATCCATAGTGAAGTGTGACAAAAATAAGAAATTATTGGAAACGTCAATTTGAATTTATTAATACTAATTTATATTATAATGAATTATAAATTTATTTCATTCATATTATTTTAAAATAGGTAATGGAATTTCTTCTGACAGACCGCAATATTCACTTGATCCTCTATAACTCCAGCCTCTGATATGACATGTCCCAGAACATGAACCTCTCAGATCTATAACTGGCACTTCATGATCCTACCATAAAGTTTGTGCTCTCAGAGTGTGTCTAGTACTACCTGAAAATGATTGGCATGCTCCTCCTCAGTAGTTGAGTAGATCAGAATGTCGTCGATGAATACTACTACAAAGTGATCAAGGTACGAAAGAAAGAAAATTGTCCTGAGTCCCATGAACATTGCTGGAGAATTGGTTACACTGAATGGCATAACCAAGAACTCGTAATGGTCATACCGAAATATGAAGGTAGTCTACTGTATATCCTCATCTCACACTCTAAGCTGGTGATAACCTGGTCTGAGTTCTATCTTCTAGAATTCTCATGACCCCTTCAGCTGATCAATGAGGTCATCAATCCTCAAGAGTGGGTACTTGTTCTTCACGGTAACCTATTTCAGGCACCGATAGTAAAAAAACCTCAAGGTCCCATCCAAATTCTTCACGAATTGTATCGGGGCTGCCAATGGGGAAAAATGGTCTTGAAAAATCATTTCCCCTACTAGTCCTCCAGATATACCCACATCTCACAATGCTCCATGGGATCCATCTGATATGCTGGTGTAGATATCGGTGTCATCCCAGAGAACATGTCAAAGTAAAATTCCACATCTCTATGAGGAGATAGTCATGGAATATCATCAAGGAAACCATCTTCATATAGGTCCACCACAATAGGAAAGCTCATTCTCTCCACATCAACATCTCCAAGGGTAAGGCTAGCTAACTGATGAGTGATCGACTGCACTCTCCACCGGGTAAGTCCATACTACACTGCAATGTCTTCCTTCTCTACAGAGAAGGTAATCATAATCCCATCCGAGTAGACACACCACACCTTGTTCCTAATACTGTCAATCTTGGCATAGACTGTAGATAACTAGTATATACCCCAGATGACGTCATAAGGCCTCGGCGCCGCTACTAAGAGATCCCATCCAAATCCCATGTCTCCTAGAGTAAGCTCACACTATTGGTAGAAGTGCGTAATCATCCAATCCACTCCAATAGGAATCTCTAGCCGTAAGGATCATGCCAACGACTCCATCGGAATCTCAAAGATCGTAACGAGAGTAGTGGTAATAAAATAATTATTGGACCATGTGTCTATAAGAACTGCCGCTAAGGTAGAGTAGACATAGATCTTACCTCATATCATATCTGGAGCTCCATGATCATAAACCTTAGCTACATGGAGCTATGCTCTCCCCTTTCCACCTTCTCCCTACGATCGGGGTGGACCTCCTTGTGGCGGTGGAGGTAACATATCGAATCATCACTCACTGCCAGCTGTATGACCAGCTCCTCTACCATGTCCACCTACTCCCTACGGACCTCCTTAGTCAAATATCTATCTCTGCCTGGGCGGTCCCTCTACCATCTGTTGATCATCCATATGGAAGGTTGGAAAGTCATGAGTTATGTGACTGTACCCGCCACATGTGTAACACTGCCCGCTCCAGGTATAACTGGATCTGTCTCAGGTGCCCCGTACAACCGATCCTGAGTCATGTAGTCATCCAACTATAGGTCTGGTCTTCATGGTCCTCTGTGACGTCTGTCTGCTATAGAAGACTCCTCTATTTGATGATAGGTAGTGGGTCTTGCTGCTACTGACTTCTCGACAATGTAACTCTCCACAAAGAGGGCTCTCTCTAACACCCCTGCCTGCGTTGGGATTCTGAGTGATATTATCGAAGCCCTAATTTCTTGTTGGAGCCACTGATTGGATGTTCGGTCCCTCATGAAAGGGTCCCACACCATATTTTTGGAGTAGCATGACAGTTCAGTGAACCTCGCTAAGTACAAATCCACAATCATACGTCTATACTTCAGATGAATAAGCTCCTCTATGCATACTACACAAAGAGTTGCTTGAAAAAACAATGATGAAAACAGACTCTTGAAGTGTGTCCAGAGAAGTGTCACCTCGTCACGAACCTGGAGTATCATGCTCCACCATCTGCCTACAGCTGTTTGTAAAAGGCTGTCAGCATGGATCACCATGAGATCGTCTGATGTCGTTAAAATTCGGAAGACTCTCACCACAGCCTCAAGCCAATCCTCAGCCTCCTACGGGTCCATATCTCCCCTGAACCGGGGTGTCCATTGGCGCTGGAACTCGTGCAACATGCTCAAGTGGTGTGCACCTACTACTACTGGGGATGGTGGCATTGGTGGTACAATGGGTATTGATTCAATTGGTGCCTTCGCTGGTGCCTCTACTCGAAAAGGGCCATACACCAAGGCCTCATCGCTCGGTGTTCTATCAGTTCGTACAAATGTCGGAACACTAGATGGCTGAATTCGTGGAGGCATAACAAAAAGAAACTGGTGTGCCATGGTCAAAAATTTATACCTACTGATCTAAATGTAATACCTAGTGAGCTGACATAAAAGATAAAAATGAAATTTTTTGAAAAAACACACGGAATCTGTATTTTCATGCACTGGGTTGGAAATCAGAAGTCAGAGTCCTGGTGTATAGATATGTTAGTAGCTACACCAACACTAGACTCCATGAACTGAAAATTGCACTCACTATCCTTAACAATATTTCATCATAGAAAAGATCACAGTCCTAGTTCTGCAGTAGAACTTACTCCTCTAATTCCAATTTGTCATGACCCGTCCCCAAGGGCCCTTGTCGTGACTACCCCAAGATAACCTTCCATAGGCCGGGGTTGGTGACTAGCACCGAAGGCGTATTTCCTAAAACTGGGAAGGAATGACATTTAAAACCTGTAAGTACATTTAACGAAGCACACAATAAGATAAGAACACAAGTAAACTGAACTATAAATAGAGTGAGTGCAGTAAGTAAATGGTGCCAGAATACAATCCCAACTAGAATGTAAAAGTACAACTATGATAAAATAAAACTGAGTAAAATGAGAAGTAAGCTGATGGGTCTTCCTCCGAGGTTCCTACCTGAAAGTTAGGTATAGATCGCCTCCTAAACTCTCCACTTCCACCTGTCTCCTCTGCGTACTGACACGCCATATGGTCCACTTCCATGTACCGTCCAATACTTGTACTCTCAGACTCAGTCAGCGCTCTCCGTCGCCTGCATCCAACACAACATGGGGCGGGTATAGCCCTGGCAAAGGTGAGTATAAGGATACTCAGTAGGGACCTCTAGAACCTGTAGGTCTCAAAAAATCCATCAACGATAAAACACAAAGTATGAAATCAATAGATAACCTTACAAAGGTATATGACCATACATATTCCTAAGTTATCAAGTAATCCATCTCAATCATGAGGAAAACATATAGGTTCTGACTCAGCTCACACCAGGAATTATTATAGGGGTAGTTTTAAGTTATATTTCCAATGACAACGTCGAACACCTAGGCTTATGGAGAAATACTCCTTTGTAGAGTACACTGGGCCTGCCATGTCACGTAGAGTCACTTCTCACTAACCTTGGACTACTGAGGTACTCCTCATGTCATGTACCGTGGGTCTGTCGCGTTACACAGAGGCACTCCACACTGTGGTCTTCGGCATCATATAGAAGTTTTCCCACTCATGGAATGATGAGGTACTCTTCTTGTCGAGTACAGTGGGTCTTTCGCGTCACCAAGGCACTCCCCACCATGGTTCTGCCGTGTGACCAATTCGCTCCCCACTAGGCCTGTCATGTCACTTTGTTTTGAAATGGTCAGTAGTGGTCAAGTCTCAGCCAGCCACTGGGTTCCCAGACTACGCTCGCTCATCTCTGGGAGGATCCTCTTCACATGCTACTGTTCGATACTCCAATATCCATGAAGTCCCATGAAGAAATATTTCAAAATAACGCCACGTCATAGGGATCAGAACGTAACAAATGGCGCGTCAATCGGACGCCCAGTCTGTGAGTTATTTTCCGTTTAGTTTCGGGGGCCTAGCTGGATTCGTGCACGATCCAACCTAACTGAATCCCATTCAATCCAAAAACTCCAGTGGGGTATAGACAGTTAGACAGTCTTGCTCCAAGATTTCCAGCAACATGGATGGTTCGTCAAACAGATGTATGATGCTAATATTATGGCTAAAAGATAGTAATTGGGTTATAGTGGGCCCGGGACTGGTTCGACCCGATTGGACCGACCCGGCCTAACACAACCTAGGTTGACCCGGTTCTGATCGGCCCGGCCTGGCCCACGAGGGTTCCATTAGGGCGGCTCGTCCGAGGGGTATCGCGAGGGCCTGGGGCGGCTCGACCTAGCCCGACACATCTTGGCCGAGGGCAACGTGAGACTGCAGGGTGGTGGTCCAGCCTCATGGTGGGATTCCGGCTATAGGACAGGGGACCAGACAAGTGTCGGCAATCCGGCCATGGGGTGGCGAATAGGCCACGGGGTCATGGTCGGGCCACGGGTCGGCATACTTGCTGCGGGTTGTTGTTCCGGTCGTGGGGCAGCGGTCCGAACTTGGGGAGGTAGTCCGGCCGTGCGGCGTTTGTCCGGATGCATGGAGGCTATCCGAAAGCTGGTGTTAGTCAGACAGTGGGGAGGCAGTCTAGCCATGGGTGGTGGTCCGGCGATGGGATGGCGGTCCGGCAATGGCAGCTCGGTGAATGGCTGCGGCAGCTTGACGCACAATGGTGGCGATTCGGCGGATGGCGAATGGCAGCAACAGCGAGGCCCGAACGGTGGCAGTGGCTCAGTGGACAACATCAGAAACTCGACACGGTCGGCAGCGGTGGCTCGTGCTACACAATGGGGACCTTGGTCGGCGTGGCTGGGCCCCGGGTGGAGGATCCGCGGGGCGAATAGGTTGCAGTGCGGTAGCGGCCGTGGGGTGGTTCGTTGGGTCGTTGCCTTCATCTCGTTCAACACCACAAAACATCACCAGATTTGCGAAGGGGTGGTGCCATGTTTGTTTTGACCGTACCCTCTACATTAGGGTGGTAGAAAGTGCCCCATAAAGAACATGAACATTGAACATCAAATCCTATCCTCACTGTAATGATTGTTCCCAACCCACAAAATAAGATGAAGGGGTGTGCATGGGAAGTGATAAACAAATAGAAATAAATCCCTACTTGATCATTATTTGATGTCAATGAGGTGGGAAGAAGATGAAGTTGTCAACCATCATCTCATCTGCCAAAAACCTCCAATTCTGGGCTCGTTCATTGGTTCATCATAGAAGAAGACGTTCTTCTTTGAAGGGTGTCCCATGGAAGAAGTTGTAGACTGCATTCTTCATCGAAGAAGATCTTCATTAGCATTCATCAGTGGAGAGCTTTCTCCCACAAAGAGATTTCTATCCTTTTCCAACGAATTATATCAAAAGGAAAAACCACCAAAATAAAATTTGTTTCCCCAAATCCACCAAAAATTAATTATTCAGAATTGTATAATATGATGTCATTATTCTAATTAAAAGAATTAATCACATACGTTGGCATAATTAATTGTTTGTTGGGTTGGGAGAATTAAGGTTGGTGGAAGCTCAAAATGATCCTCCACATTAATGAGAGATTTAAGAGGTTTATCCCTCATTAATAGGGGAGTTCATGAGATTTAGGCCTCGGTTGGTCCCCACCACCTTAACCTATCATGGGAGGATAGGATCGGGTGGTCCCAACCACCATAACCTCTCATGGGAGGATAAGGTCTTCTTGTACCCACTTCTCAACAATCATATAGAGTGGTTACAATAAATAAAATAAAATATGTACTTATTTTATTTTATTATCTCCACGAAAAAACAAAAAAAATTAACATCAAACCTCGACCAACTTTCGTCGAGGTGAAAGTATTGGTAAGCGAATACCATCATTGTGAGTTCAAGAGTGCCCTCCGATTTCAATTCCAAGAAGAAGTTCAAAAGTTATAAAAAACATCCCATACGTTTACTGAACCTACCCAAAAAAAGTTCAAAAATTCATTCTGGGAACCCCGGGCCTCGAAATCATGTGCCTTCAATTTTCACAGACACATAAAATTTCCAATTTTATAAAAAAATACATGGAAATTCTGGGTATTTATAAAGATAGTGTTTTCATGTTTTTTGTACAACAACTGATGTGAAACCCCAATTCAATAATTCAATTAAAACACCATTTTTATTTAACCGATTATAAAAATTAATTTACAACGTCACCTACAAAAACATCATCTAATATTAGATGAATGAAATTAATAAAAGTCGGCCTGAAAACTCTAATTTTGCACTAGTGATATCCTATTCAAGCTATTATTTTTGTGTGTGTTTGAAACAATGAAATTTTTCTTATAATTATGTTCTCAATCATAGTGAATTATATGCCCCCAATGAGGCATGGATCATTTCCCAAAACATGAAAATTTTTGTATCTTATTATCATCTAATCATTTTTCACTTTTTTTCAATATGAATCTTTAAAAAAATAATATCCTTGTGTTTTTATAACAATTTTTATCAGAGGGTGAGTTCAAAGGATTGAGTTTCAATTTTTCCAAATTATATATTAGTTATTGATGTAGCGATGGTGAAGATCGATCACTTTAAATGAATTGATTTCTTTTACCTGAGGATGTGTGTAGATTATTATCTTTATCAAAATATTAGAAGTTTCCACATATTTGGGTAAAACTAAATGATATGGAGGTTATAGAGTGGACAATACTATATTGATAGGTTTTGGGTTTTGTGTTGATAATATTGAAAAAAACAACATGTCAATCATATGAGATAATAAAATGATAACTAGGTTGAACCAATATTTAATGAATATGTATGAGGATTCTTCTGCATGGAACAATTTAACAACAATAAAATTCAATTAAAAATGGTGGGAAATAAAATCAATGATGTCATACGTTCATTGGTTTAACTATAATCATTCCCTGATGGTTGGGATTTGACTATAAAAGTTATAAATAGTTCCTCTAGGAATACAAAATTTTTCTGAAGAATCTAAACGACATTATCCTCTGTTATGATATTAGATGAATAGAAGAGAAGATACTTTCTAGTTTTATTCTGAATGTAGATTGAAATCATAGATATGCACAGTGAGATAATAAATGTGGATGGTCAAAATAAAGACAAATGTTCTAATTTATGGGAAAGGGGAGTGGTCCTACATTTTTGTCTTTTCTATAATGTAAGACATGTTTGGAAGTAGAGAATAATTAAATAGAAGGCACCTAAAACTAATATAAGAAACATGGAAGTTAAAGGAATAGATGATGTGTCAGTGTTGAGTGAGGATAACACTATAATACCTTGATTTTAAACTTAAGGGAGTCTTTACATACAATATTAGAGTGGGGTTTCATAGAAAATTATGTTTCTAGATGTTTTGTTGAGGTATATGTCTTGTCGGTGACATGCACATAAAGATTGGGGGAAAGTGAGATACATGGATTAAAACCAACAATTGGGGTTTGATGGTTATAGAGAATGTAAGGAATATCCCACTATATAGAATACATAATATTTGAATCTAGTAGCTTTAAGTTGTAGGATATTTTACCAAATTTTGTAATGGTACATTGAATATTACCAATAGAGCTATGGTTTTAACTGATGTATTAAAGAATGAAACCCTAAAAAACATGATATAAAAATTTATTGACCTGATTTTGTAAATAAATTTCATTAGTGATTCATAATTGTGTCACTACATGATAGGTCATAAGAGTGAGAAGGGGACAAAAGATCTTGAAACAATTTAAATTATATTAAGGATTAATTCGGTGGATGTTGGCTAATGTGATGACCATATCATTGGATAGCGGAAGAATTTATCCTTTATAAAAGGATGTCAAACAATGGAGGCATGGAAACTAAATCTAGTGCACACTGATTCATGGGGGTCTACACAAGTTCATTCCCTTCAGAGGTCAGAATATTATGTGACATTTATGTATGAATCATCATGTAAGGTTTGTGGTTACTTTTGGAAAATAAAATATGATATGATAATTATGTTTTAGAAGTTGAAGTCCATGGTGGATAATAATGTATGATAAATGATAAAATGATTGAAATATTATAATGGAGGATAGAAAGGTAGTCATAAGTTCATGGAATTGTTTCTAATAATGGGATTTTGTGGGGGAAGACGCATCCAGGTACAACAAAACATAATGGTGTAGCTATAAGTATAAAAAGGAAACTGAATAAACATTCTTGGAGCATTGGGTTGTACTCATGGTTACATAAGAATTTTTAGGTAGATTCAATAATCATGGAAACATCTCTCATTTATAGGAGTCTATATATACTAATAGAATAATATTTACTCAAGGATTGTGTGTTATTCCAATATATAAAATATGTTGCAAGGGATAAGGTTGAAGCTGATTATAAATTATATTTATTAATTGATTATGGTTATGAGAAGTTTCGTTATCACTTTTGGGATAATAATATTAAGATAATCAACAGAAGACAGAACATGATATTTAATGAAGGTGTCATATACATTGTCCATTATGTAGGTAATGATGCTATTAGGAATAATGAATAAAATTAACATGATAAAGTAGATATTGATGTTTTACATAATCATGTGACATCTAAATCAGTGTTGACTACTCCTCATGTAGAGTTAGAAAGATCAGTAAGGGTGATATGGAAAGTGCAGATGTATTCACCGTCATTATATTATTTATTACTAACTAATGCTTGAGAACAAGGATGTTTTGATGAATTAATTCATTTAAGGAGTTATACCTTAGGGTTTTGACTATCAAGTATGATATTTATTCATTAAATAGTAAAAATTATTGGGATATGACTCTTTTGAGGCATGGAAATAATGTATAGAAGAATAAATGGGTATAATGAGTCAGGAAAAAACATGATGGTAAGAGGAGGAACTTGGAATGGCTGGTGGTTAAAGGATATCAATAGAAGGTAGGTGTGGACTTTACTAAATATTTCTAACCAATTGGGAAACATAACACCATCTAGGTGCTTCTTAGTATTGTTGAATTGGAATACTTATATCTTGAGGGTCATAATTTAAATATGGTATTTCTTCATAGAGATATGGTCATGTAACATTATAGGAAATATTCAAAGGGATATGTTGAGTTATGGAAAGAATACTTTGTGTAAAAACTCAAGAAGTTATTTTATGGGTTTTAACAATCTTCGTTGTAGATGAATAAAAAATTTGATGAATTAATGAATAAGAATTCATACAATTGGTGTGGTGTATATCAATGCCACCACATGAATTCTGTTGCTGATGGATAAATTATACATGTACTATATGTTAATTAAATGGTCATTGAAGGATCATGTATATAGAGTATTGGTGAGTCGAGAGGGAATATATTAGAGGAGATAGCGATTAATTGTCTTTCAGATGATGGAAAAATATTGGGGATGAATATCAAGAGTGGCCATATATAAAAATATTGATGTTTTTACTAGCTAATGATCATTGAATGATTTTTATCTGATTCAATATACTGGATGAAAAACCCATTTATATTCCCCGTGAATTACATTTCAAACTATGAATGGAGAAATTCCCAAGAAAAATAGATGGGGTTTTTCTATACACATAAGATATTTTTATCGTAATGTATTCCAAGGTTTGAACTTGAATTTATATTTCTCATGTGTTTGGAGTTGTGATCTATTATATTGACATCCCAAGAAGGAAACATTTGGAATATGTGATGTGGATACAGAGATACCTAAAGGGTAGAAACCTAGAGTTTATGGGATTTTGTAAGGGAAATTCATTACAAGGGTATGTGTATATAGACCTTAAATATTATTCAATAATCTTAGGTGTAAAATATGTTATTTATTTACCTTGGGAATAACTATTGTAATATTGATATCTCAACTTATGAAGGTGGTGACTTTATCCAATACAGAGGAAAAAAATTAATAAAATAGCAGAACCCAAGAAGGGGACTAATTGGATAAATAAATTATTATAAGAGTTAGGTAGAAAGTGAGATGAAAATTAATGAAACTATGATATTCAGAGTGTAATAAATATTTAAATTAACACATTATTTCATTCACAGATGAATAAAAATTATTTAAAATACCATTTTGTCATAGAATTGATATTATAGGGGTTTCATCCATGGAAACAAATTTGTTGAACCAAAAAAATCTAAAAGATATGTTTTTGAAGAAAATGGTGATAGAGAATTTGAGGCACTGTTTTACCCCATATAGTATCAAATTATAAATATAGGATTAGTGGCATACTATGGGAGAAGAATGTGGGAGAAATGAAGTGAATTCAACAGTTGTTTTAGGAATTATTATTCTGAAATTGATTCTTTCAATTAATTATTTAACAAGTGAGTGAATAATATCATGATATCATTTTAAGTATGTTTTTTATGTTAGTAACACCAATGTATATTGGGATAACAGTATAAGATCCAAGTGCAATATTTTTGGAATAGTCTAAACTGATTTATTTTTGTTCTATATCATATCTGAGAGAATGTAAAATTTTAAACAAGTGACATCAGAAGGGAGCTATTGCCGTTATAACATTGACATGGTTACTATAGAATATCCCAATTTAGATATTATGGTACAATAACTCTACAAATTTCTAGACACTAGTATGTATAACATAATGGAATTACTATGAAGTTGGTGGTTCATTTTTAGCTTCTTCAATATTTTATAATTTATCAAGGGTTTCCTAGTCTATTTGAAACTTATAAATTTCTATGTAATTCTACACTTGATCATTTTAAATTTTTACATCTCTTTGGAAAAAGATATCATTTCCCATTCCATGTAAATTTTTATTTCTTATGATTTTATCCTCATTCATTGGTTTTCCTGTTCACACATCTATGTATTTTTTACTATATTTCTTCAGAATTTCTAAAACAAAAGGTTTCAAAGTGTGAATTTGAATGATCTTTCTTTGGATTTATCAAATGAACTGTTGGATATGGAAAAATTCCTGTTAATGATTAGTATCTTCAATGAAGTATTATCAGTTACTAATGTATGAAGATAAATTATTTGATTTTTTATAAAATTATTCACTTTAGCGTCCATGTGTAAAAACAAAGTATACAGATGAGAAAGAGTGGATTCTTATTGAACAAGAGGTATTGCGTGTTGTTTTCCTTAAGTTGGAAATAACATCATGTTCAAAAAATTATTGGATAATATTATTGATAATTTGATGAAGTCTCCCACAAATATATATTGTAGTCCTTATACACAAACAATGTGTACTAATATGGTGACCTTAAAATATAAAAATCATCGATGAGAATATTTTCGACGGTTATGTCAATGAATTCAACACCATCACAAGTCCATTTATACTGGGGAATTACACTTGATGAAAAGGTAGGTTCACTAGTTTTAAAATATTTGTTCCTTAATAGTTGGTAATTGACTAAAATAGTTGTATGTATTTCTTCAAGGAATAGAATGTTGGTTCAAATGTATGTGCGAGACTATATCCTCAATGAGGAAACTAAAAGAATATAATTAAGAAGTTTTTATGGTTCTTCTAAGAATGTGGAAGGTATTTGAATATATGCACAATGAGATAATATTATAGGATGATCAAAATCTATAGGAATTAATGTATACAAGGAAAAGAGGCATGATCATACATTCCCAATTTTTTAAGAATAAACATGTTAATAAAAAGTGCAGATAAAAATGTATGACACTTGAAATAAATATATAAAACAATGATGATGAAGTAATTGATGATGTGTTTCTTTTGAATGTGCATATATCTATGGAGTCATGAATTTTATAATCAACGGATGTTTTCAATTCCACACTGGAGAAGAGTTTCGCAAATAATTATGTTTATATATTTCTTTAGCGGTACATATTGATGATTACGATCCAATTATAATTGTAGGAAATAAATATAAAACGATTAAAAAATAGTGGGAATTTTATTTGGATAATGTAATGCATATCCTTGAGTGAGAAGAAATTTTATTTATATCATATAGGATTATATTTTAGGATTTCTTTCACAGTTTACGGGTTGTTCATAGAAGACTGAAAAATAACCTATGTTCAAAGCTTGTGTAGTAAATAATGGAACACTGTATAACATGATTGAAACATGCTTGGAAAAGATTCTATCAATAAATTCTCCACAAGAGTGATAAGGGGATGAATATGACAAAAAAATGGAATGGTAATATAGATAAATTCTCGGGGAGTTCTCATTATATGAGGATTGTATCTAATAATATTAGAATAATGTATAATTTGAAAAATGTGGTAGAACACCAAATCCTAGGAAGTTATTGCTGGTTCACAAGGATGTTTGGGGGAATTAAATAGTACATTCTCATGGAAGATCATAATATTATATAAAATTTATATATTGATATAAAAGGATGGTATTTTCATATATTTTGAAATTAATATATAACTTGTTTAACGTGTTTCAGAACTAGAAGAACACAGTGGGGAATGAATCAAGATCAATGCATAAAAATTTTAGGTCTGTTAATGGAAATGATTATAAAAGTTATATATTTAATAAATTTTGTTCTAATAATGGAATTAGGTGGGGGGAAGACTCTTCCAGAAAAACCATAAGAGAATGGAGTAGCTAAAATTTTGAATAAAACACAGAATGAACATTCTAGGATCATAATGATAGACTCAGGGTTACCCAAGGAATTCTTGGAAGAAGTATTATGAATTGAATCATACCTTATATAAGAGATTCCATATATAAAAATGTGAGAATGTCTACTAAAGCATATGAAGTAAGGAAAATAGGTAACACTCGGGCATTTTTATGTCATTGGATATATGGAATATTTAGCAATAGATTTTGATGTAAGGGATAATCATGATGTATGTTCAAAATCATATTTCATTATTTATTATTGTGATAAGGGGTTTTTTATCTCATTATTTATTTTATGTATATGATGATCATAAAAAACCTGAGTTTTATCTTTAAGGAAGGTGTGACATATAAGGGTTGTCTTGTAGAAAATGTTTATTCTGATAAAAAAAGAATCGCATTCCCATTAAAAAGTGGTGCATGAAGGTGTACTTGAGAATATAATACTAATACTAATAGAGCCCACACCTCGGGTGGATTTTAGGAGATCGAAATGGGTGAGAAGTCATATTTAGATGTATTTTTCATCATTATATTATATTTTATTGGCTGAATGTAGAGAACCAGAATTTTTTGGAGAAGCCATAATGCAGATGAAGTCAAACAAGTTGGGGTATGCTATAAAGGAAGATATCCCTTCTTTTAATATTAAAAATACTAGGGAGATGAATAAAATTCCTCAAAAAAAGAAATCATTATAGAAAATGTGTACTTTTCATGTTAAGGGGAAACATGACGGTAAGAGGAGGTATAAGGAATGGCTGCCGATGAAAGGATTTAAATAGAAGGAAGGTGAATACATCACGAAATGTTTCTCACATATAATGAAGGTGACAACTCTCCTAGTGGTTATCTGTATTTTTATATAATATTAAATACATATTGAGAAACATGATGTTTATATTTAATTTAATGATGGATATATAGATGTGGATCTTTTTAGGAAACTACCAGATGGATATACTTATTAAAAGAATGAATAACTCGTGCGGAAACTCAATAATAGATTATATGGGTTAAATATAGTACTAATAAATTAGAAAAATAATTAATACATTAATGATAAAAATGTATAAAAATAGTGTTTCATCGATCAATACTTCTACATGATGACATTTGGGGATGGATACATTATTCTTATTCTATATATTGATGGCATGCTCATTATAGGATCTTTTTTGTAGAAGGTGGAAGAGATGTAATCCCATCTAGAAGAAATGTTCGAGACAAAGGAACCTTGAAAAGCTTGAAATTTTTTTAGGAATAGATAAACTAAGACCATGTAGTAGGAACCATGATGTAATTATTGGTGGAATATGATGTAGAGGCTCTTAGAACATTCTGTATACCAGAAGTGGAGCCAGTTTCCTTTCTCAGGACATCCATTTCCAACTTTCAAAGGAGAAATCCCCAAGGACAATATGAGGGGTTGTATATATGGAAAATGTTTTATATATGGAAAAGTTTATATATTAACCATGTATTGGATTCAGATGTATTCTATGGAATGAAATATAATTAATATTTCTAATGTGGTGATATTTTTTACGAGGTTGACAGATAACCTATAATGAAAAATTTGGAAGCTCTGAAGTGGATACTGAGACACCAGAAGGGACAGAAAGAAGTTTATATATGTTGTGGAAATTGAAATCCATTTTAGATTTATGTGTATGCGTCCCATATAGGGGATGTCTACAACAATGGGAGTTCCAATAGTTATATATTTACCTATAGACGAAGTGTATTAAGAAATATATATCAATTATTCGGGGTTTTGGATTTTGTTGGACCCTAGAACAACCTAAGAGGGGTGGGGTGAAACAGGGTGTCACGTTCATCTTATATAATTAATAGATATTGTACACAGGTTGGTAGGAATATGTTAAACATGGAGTATGAATTTGATCAATAATAAATCATTCACATTCAAGGAGACAACACACAAATTTTACTTGCTTCGCCTCTAAGGGCTAGTACTTGGAGCATACGCCGATAGGTTATCAGTCATACCAAATTACACTAGTCATCAATAGTTGTGGATTACAAATGTTTATACACAGTCAGTCTTATTTAGGCACACTTCCTTTACAAATCTTTAGTTATAGCTCACTACGTTCCTCAAAACCCTTCCATAGACACCCACTATCTAACTTCCTTTTGATAATTCTTAAATAATGCATCGATTTAATGGTATACTCAATGTATTAGCATTGAAGTCATTATATATATCTAGCACCAGAATCTTCATTCTTTGATGTTGTCAAATGATGTAGTTGGAAGAACTAATAATAGAAATTGGATATTCAAAAATCATGTTAGAAGCTTGACACAACACTTTCATGCAACACTAGCTCGTGCAAGTGATATTTGGTATTATTAAAAATTATGGATATCACATATCCCCTATTTTTCTCATAAACCTTATATTTAATAATGCAACACCACATGTTTCACCAGGTCATAAAGACTAAAGGAACACCATTCATGAATGATTTTCTTTTTTCAAATCTTAAGCGTGAAAATCTATCACACGACAAGGAAGCCTGATCTACATTGGAAATTTCTTAGTTCTTGAGTTGGGTTAGCAAGAAATTTATAGGGATCGATGACCCTACATGAAAATTTCTGATTCATCTTCATCAGTTCACATAAGATTCAATTCAATCGTAAAAAATACCTTTTGACATCACATTGGGCGTGTTTGGATTTTCCATACAACCAAATCATACACAAACATTTTGATCATTCACAAACTTTTTCCTTTTCCTTATTTTTAAGAAATTATCCCAAATGAATCATAGTTCAAATGTTACAAAAACTCCTTCAATCCTGTGTGTAACCCCCTTTTCCAAAAACCCTTGTCCCCGTTTTCCAATTTTTTGACCGAAAATTTCAGTACAAACTGGGAAACGACACCACCTTCAAAACTATTTTTGGCATGAAATGTCGCATCACATTACATGAAAACTCTTTGATCGTATATATAAGGTTTAAAAAATATAAAACATACACCTTTTCTATCAGTGACTAGACATGGTTCCAACAATCTCCGCTTTGCGTTTTTTTGGAAATCTGTGAATAAATTCAGTAGAGCAGTAGCCACTATGTGAACATAATACAGATGAATCTACTCAACCAATAGTCTATGTCTATGTGAGTAATGCACGTTGTAGAAAAAAATAGGGGATGAATAAATTTGGTTCTTTTTTACTTGGAATGCTTAACTATTTCTTCCTAAAACCAAATTATTTTATCCATTATCTTATTATCATTTCATTTCCCCCCTTTTGAAACTCATCCTTCTCCACCATTGTAAATTTTTTAAATTTAGCTATTCTCCATCATTTTGTAATCCAGGAAAAAATTTCATTCTCCAAATTTCCACATTGAATTAATATATTCTCTATAATTTGAAATAAACCTATAGAGCTCAAAATCTACTCCCCTTGGATCCTATCTCCACTATAAACCTACATCAATTCTAGATTAATATTAAATTATTTAACACAACATGGTATTGGGGATCAATTGTAAAATCCTCATGCACTAGAAATTAGTTGAAAACTGATATTCAATTAATGATTTTATAACATATTTGTTGATATTGTCTTGGTAATTATGTCAGCCACATGATCATCAGTTCCATCATTATCCATTTCGATCATTCCCTATTCAATTTTTTAGATAAAGTAATATCTAATTTCAATGAGTTTCATAAGATAATGATGAATAGTATTATTTTTAAGATCAATTGGTCTCTTTTTATCCTAGTGAATCACCATTGGATGTTTCACCACATCACCAATGTTATCTAGTTGTTTCTTCATCCAGATTAGCCGAGTAAAATAATTATTAGTGGATATGTACTAAGATTCAGAAAATATAAGGGAAGTTCATTCATGTTTCTTACTCAACTAACTACACATTTTTTACAAATAAATAATCACAACCACTTTTGAATTTTCTATTTTGAACATATACAGCCCAGACAACATAAAATAATACCATAATTCATTATCTCTTCCTATAGTATTGTATAGCTACAATTTTGAGTGCCTTGATTATACATCATGATTACTTTAACTACTTCCATTTGTTCTTCCTTTAGATAACTTTGATTGAGGGTTTCTTAGAATGTTTGAAATAAAATATCTGGACTAGTTTTTGTTACGTAAAATAACATGCTAATAATTATATTGTACTTGCTGGGATCCACAAAAGTCACATATGAATGATTTATAAGTTTTTTTTCCAACCACAACCATATTATACATCGTTTTGGAGTCATGAATATTGAATTTAATCACCAACATTATTGAATAATTTTCATGAGAATTAATGGTATAGTTCTTCCTTTGAATCACTAACAGAACCAATAAATGCGCATGTTCACCAATCATAGACATTTCAAATTTCAATTTCCTGTGATTGGAATATTAATCCACAAATACCAGTATACTTGGACTAAATAAAATTTCATCCACATTTACTGACAACAAAAACTACATTTCCTTCGATTTATTCACAGTGAGATTATGTTCAACACCTCTTATTTTTAATTCTATCTTCTATAGATAAGAATCCAGAAAAAATATCATTTTCATGGTGCATGACTCTAACCATAGTGTTCCTATTTAATTTTTAAATCCATCATTTCATCATTACAAATTATAAAAACCACAGGTTTTCCATTTTAGATAACTTCTTCACGAACACTATTCAAGGGTGATGTTTTTACATACATATAATATTGTTCGTATTTATTTGATTTCCATTATAAGGGAAAACTTGATCATTTTAATCTCACTACTAAAGTAAATATCTCTTCATCATTAATTCCTTCAATCTTTGAATATCATACATAGCTTCTTCAAAAAAGGATGGTTCCACAATTTGAGAGGGGGAATAATGTTCCTCATTCCTCATTATTATTCATTATGTTGGATTTTTCTATTACCCAATGATATTATTTTAAAACTTTTCTACTCTTATGTTTCTCCTATGATATTCTGATGAAAATTCTTTAGCGATTGATTCCTTCTAACAAATCTTTTGAATCATATTCTTAGTTTCACCATAGAATAATTTACAATAATTTCAGTTTTTCAGCATCTAATCTATCGATTTACCTCTAAAACTAATTTTTCCAATGAATATCATCATAATCATGTTAGAAAACATTTGAAATAAAAATTATACATTATATTCATCATTCATCATTTTTCTACCCCCAAGAGAAACAATTGAAAGTGTTTTCATGACGGTGGATCTCATCAAGAATGAATTTCTAGAAATTTAATTATGGAGAATACAGTAGAATGGGTATTCAATTGTGACTTTCCACATTAGATAACATTCACGACATCACTAAGGATTATATTATTGAAAACATGTTCTCCTGGATACTACAAATAATATTAAGTAATGATTGTACCTTGTTTATCCAAATTTTCTAGAATAAAATAACCATATCTTTGTCAAAAAATTATCCTGCATCATATTTTAATTTTAATATATAATTGATGAGACATTCAATGATTGTGAATTCTTCAGCATAGCTATAAAAAATTGACATCCTTCTATTCTTCTTATATTCTCCCCTAGATAACATGCCACACCATCAATTACCTTCATTATAAGTCTAAATAAAGTAATAATATTTATATAGGGGATAAGGTGGACACTCCTTGATTCATCAATGTGAAATGCATGGTTGTGAGGATCATCTCTACCATGATTATCCAAGTTTTCATTCTTCTTGTGTGTAGATCTAAAAAAATGTTCTGATTTTTGGTTTCTTTGAATTGATTATCTCACATTCTCCTCTGCTTCGTGTGGATAATTTTTCTTCTTAATAGCCAAAATGGATGATAATTTCCTAATCCTCCAAAAGACTGCTTCTTTCTCAAGTAATAAGGTTAAAAACCCATTTCAATGTGACATGATTTTATGAATATCCCACACAAAACATCATAAGCACAATATTTTCTTTTAAAAAAAAATCTATCAAACATTGTCTTCAACATGTGTAATCTTTTCTTTTCCTTTTTCACATGCCTTAGCCCTTGAATTTTCATGATTCCACATTATTTACAAATATTCAAATCAAATAAGTAACATTTCATTATTAACTATTGATTCTTGTTTGTCTATTACAAATAGGTTCTTCTAAGGTTCATCACTATTATTATATATTATTGATGGACTACCCTTCATGTTCTCGGATTTAGATTCATGGGCCTTCTCAGATTTCATACTTGATATCTTCTTCATAAAATTTGTTTTCACAATATTATTTTAATTTCATACCAACGTTTCTAATTAATTCCTAGATATATTTTGTAATATTATTTTCATAGAATATTTTGATACATTTTGTGATGAGAATTTACCAACCATGTGACAACTATAATTGCTTATATCACATATGTTATCAAGCATTCTAAATTTATTTGTAATAAATTTATTGTTTTGAACATTTGGATGTTTCTTCTTCATCTATGAATTCCACCCCAATGAGATAGTCTTATTTTTATATTTTACATTTTGAGGATTATAACAATAATTTAATTCACAATGCCCATATCTATTATGGAACCAAAATTGTCCCACAAATCATGATTTCTTTGTAATTATTGTATAAGATTGATGGAACTTCTTCATGACATGTTGATCTATCTATGGGGAACGTGGTTCCACACTCATTTTACTATCCACCCATGATATGGTGGTGGGTTTCTTATCTCATTTATTTATCTATACTTGTTAATTATTTTTCCAAAAACCTGAACTTATCACAATAATTGTTTTAGAATAATTTACACAAGTTGGTATGAAATATTCTTATTTCTTCCCAGATACTTGATATAGATCATCAAAAGATGTCATGATCTTATTTTTTTATGTTGGGGTTCAATCACCTATAGAATCCTACAATTAAAATTTAGTAGAAACAATAGTTGTTTCCTTCTTTTTTGTGGTCTCAATATAAGTCTTCTCAATATTGACTAACATGGGATCCAAATCGAGAAATTTTATATTGAGGATGAATTTTTCACCGTAAATCCTAATCATGTTTTCAACACAAGCATTATTCATTATAATAATTTTTTCTTCATGTAGCATCAGTTTGATCTGAATCAATGTGTAATGATCCTTGATATTCTTAGATATCCTCTCCAATTAAAGTCCTTATAAATCAATGATATTTAATAATTTTTCAGCAAGCACAAGGGATCATTTCATTAAAATAATATTTGACTCCCTCATTATTGATATCTTCAATTAGGTATTTTATGGTACATATATCATTTTCCATATTTTTTTAATCAATTGTTTCATCCTATCTGGTGAGGTTCCACCACTTAGTGATTTTTCATTGCAAGACTTCTTCCATTGTAGATGGATATTTTTTTCAACACGGTGATTTCCTCCTATATATATTGTAATATTTGATAAACATTAATAACTTGTTTTTAGTAATGTCATGAAGATATTTTAGTAATATTAAAATTTTATATAATTTCGTAGATTTATCATCATTATAACATGTTATAGGATCCTCATTTTGAGGATAACATTTAATGGTGCTAACACATACCTCCTGATTATTTGAATTTTTTTATTTAAATAAGAAGGAAAGTGTGTCATTTTATTTGGTGGAAAATAAATTTTCCTACTATTTACCATCCAATAATGATATATCATAATATTTTAAAAGGCCTAGAGAGCCAGATACTACCGCATAATTAAATAAGATGGATTTATTCAACTGTCTCTTCTCATTCTTTTCATTATTCATCATGTAATTGTAGAGTATAAACCTCTTCTCACAGACGAATAAATTTTCCTAAAAAATACTACGCCATGATGACTCCAAAAAGATACTCAAATTTTCAGAATATAATATATTTATTATAGAGTTTCTAATATACAGTATCCTTGGCTCTGTTACCACTAATTAGACCTTAAAACACCCTGGGTGGGATGGTGAATTAGGGTGTCAACATTTTCTAATTAATGTGATGTATCTTTTAACCACATTGGTAGGAACTCATTAAACGAGTATGGTGAAATCGATCTGTAATCAATCATTCACATATAGGGACACGACACAACAATTATACTTTGTTCACCACTATGGGGTAGTCCACAGATTATACATCGATAGTGTTTTGATCATAACCAAGACATCTATTCATCAGCAGTTTTGGATTAGAAAAGTTTAGATACATTCACTATATTCTGAGAAAATTTCCATTACAACTTTTTATGGAAAAATCACTACATCTCTCATAACACTTCTGTCGACTACCCCTAGCTCACTACCTTATGTTAAGTCTTACTCAGTTTATCAACAAGAAGGTCACTTCAATTGATTAGAATTGAAGTCATTGTATATATCCATCCTGAGAATATACATGAATCAACGTCCTAAATTGATGCATTTTGAAGAACTGATAATAGAGACTAGATATTTAATTCCACTTAGAAGATCAATACATAACTTATGTGAAACACCTAATCATGTGCACAAGATTTGGGATTTTCGCACAAGATTTCTTTCTCACCACCCCTGTTTTTCATGAAACCCTTATCATTCGTGAAAATACACCACATATATCACAATTTCTTAATGACTAATGTAACTCCTTGCATGAATGATTTATTTTCTACGAATCACTCTTTTGAAAATCATTCACGTGGTAGATAAACTCGATCCTCGTTGGAATATTATAAATTATATAGTTTGTGTAACCACCTATATATATGCCTCAATGAATCATCATGGATTTTTATAATGAATCTTCATCACTACATGTAAGTTTTACTCTACGAATGAAAACCCCCATTTAATGTTGCATTTGGTGTGTATGACTTTTCCGCACGACCCCATCTTTCATTAATATTTGAAACTTTTGTGCACATTTTTCCATTTCCCATATTTTGATTCAATTGTCCTAAAATATTCTTCAATTGTATGATACCATGATTCCATCAACATTTCTCTCTACTTCCTTTTCCAAAAACACATTTCCCCATTTATGAATTTTTAGACCCCAAAATTAGGAAAACACATGGAAATGACACCACCATCAATCCTACTATCAACTTGAACTATAAGATACCATTCCTTTATAAAACCATGATCCTCCCTATAAGGATTGAAGAAAGCACATACCACACTCCATTTCTAGAAATGACCATCCTTGGATCCAATTGATTAATCCACCATAGATATTGAATATATTATTTTAATAGAATCATGGAATGAGATGGTTTGGAAGAATAAAATTTTGGATGAACTGTGAAGAAAGAGAGTGAACCATTAATTATAAAATGATATTCATATTTTTATAAATCATGAGAAGAACAAGATATTTCATTTTTGAAAAATGAACATTTATTTGAAGGTAAATTTTCTCATAGATATGATACTGGATGGGTTGCTGCCAATACAAAATATTGATCGAACCAAAAATCCATGAAATGTGATATTGTATCCTACGGTAATAGTGAATTATAAGATTTATTGTGCCTCTGTTATTCTAAATTAATTAATGTAGCCTGAGAGGCTGATTATGGAAGAGCACTATGGGAGAATAGATGTGAAAACAACAAGAATTTATTGATTCCTCATATGGAAATTAATTCGTTAAATGTAATCATGTAATGGTGAATGAAGAATAATAATATATATTATTGTGTAACATTTCCATGTCAGTATTAGGGAAATGAGAATTCTTAGTGGAATAGGTTTCTATTGAGAGATTGATAGAATGGTGTAGCAAGATCTTTTTGGGAACACTACCATATCTTGTCAATGGTCATAGTGATGAAAAGGTGACACAAAAAGGGAATTATATTAGTGAACATGTGGGAATATTTAATTTAACATTATGGACTTTGGAGACAATAGTAATGTATCTCTGTGGAATTCTATCTGATGTGAACTGTATCATAGTGGACTTACAGTGAAATTGATGGAACAATTGCATCATCAACATTATTATCTCATTTGATCTATGGTATCTAGGTGAATCTAAAACTCTAAAATAACATGATAATAATGCCATCCATTATAGTGAAATATTTTTCACTCCATTGAAATGGGGATCATTTCCCAAACCATGTAAATCAGTGTTCCATGTGATCTTTTTACCATATTTTTGTTTTCCCTATTACTCTTCTATGGATCATTTTTAATTTTGTGACACCTGGTTTTTATATAATATATAATGTATCAAACCATTTAGGAAACAATGGTTAGTGTTTTTAAACATCAATTACAATCCATTGAGAGATATTTTATATTAAGAACATAATTTTATTTATAATATGTAAATATTAATTTTTTGTTATATTATTTCATTAATTCAACTTTATTCATGGTGTTTTATGTTTCAATTCATGTTTACAGATTTAAGGATATTTTCTTCAAAAAAATTAAATGCTATAATGGTGCACTTTACAGTCTCACTCTTATTTGGTATTTTTCATGTTTATAATTACATTAGGTTATTGATATAGTCTTTTTTATTATAAAAACCCTTATATTCATTTATCATTGGTAACATTAATAGGTTATAATTTATTTCATCCAACTTTCAGACTTGTTGGAACTCAAATAATGAAAGAATTTTTTTCAAATCTAAATTGACCATATTTCTCTTTTTTGTTTATTAATAATTGTCATCCTTATAGTGATTTTATAATATTATTAATAATTGAGTTATTACAATCTCTAATGTTTTTATAAATTAACATTCAAACATATTTTATTTTCTTCTCCTTTTTTAGCAATGAAATACTTTTATGGTTTTTAAAATGTGTTATTTTCAGATTTTTACAATAAGATAAATGGTTATTCAAGATGTGTTTTTTAGCACTACATGAAATTTTAAATTAACATTGATTATTTTGAGATGGTTTCTAATACCAAAAAAAATTAATTTATACATGAATATAAAATTAATGTTTTTTATGTTGATGGGTGCTATTATGAATTTTTAAAAAACCCCATATAGCATAGAATGTTAAATTGATAAAAATTAAATATTATTACCCATGTTTTTTTCATGATGGGTATCAGATAAACCATTATATAATATTTTCATAGTTGTATCAATCAAAGAAACTAATTTTCATTATATATCCTTCGTTCGAATTGAAATAAATTATTCTCATGGATGGAAAAAAATCAAATATTATCGCACTTTTATTCAGAATGTAGATGCAGTTAAAGATATTCCAAAATGAAAATGTTGGTTGACCCAGATGTACGCTGATTTAAACAACCATGGATAGTGAAATGAATTCTAACATATTCCATTGAAATTCATGGTCCATTAATAGAAATTCAAATCACACTATCATGCAAATTGTTGATCAATAACAATATTGATATTAAAAAAACATCTAAAATTATATTGCAACACTTAAAACACAAATTTCACATTAAATAGGTCATATGGCCATTAAAAATAAATAGTTTCATATATATGATAATTAAACTAAATGTTTCATCTGTATAAAAAAATAAAACAAATTAGACCAATGAGTAATGCGTCTACATCAGTATGAAAACCTCAATGCGATTCTTGCTTCTCATCTTGATGACTTCCAACATTCAGTGCCTGTAATTATAGAATTTTTAAACATAAACTAGATTATAAAAAATAATAATATAAAAAAAATATAAAAATTAATTTTATCTACTAATGTTGTTAGATCATAGATGAAATGGCCTCAGTAAAACACTCTATTATGTCCGGAAATAATTTAACCAAATAATCACCATGGACAAAACAAATTCTCATCCTGAAATATCATGTGTGGCAAAGTGATCTTATACATTATTCTCTAACATCCCAATATTTTATTGTGATGATGAATCATGACCACTAATAATACCCTTTGTTGGGGAAGGCATCACATTGAATGATGTTAGAGACCTTCCAAAAACCCATGATATGAATAGTCCAAAACTTATCATATACACACATCCCACATTCTCATTTTCTTTAAACTTGTAAATCAAATCACTATAAGAGATTGATGATGACTATGAGTCACTTTCATCTCATTCCGCCTTAATTTTAACAAATATACTGAACAATATAAAATTGCATTGATATATAAAAATAAAATCTTACAAAAACTCGTTTAAAAATTTGCATTGAGTTTGATCATTGACATATATATTTCATATCATTTTATGTATATTGAACCACATCTTGATATTCTTGAACTGATGAATAATCACCAATAACTACACCAATAATGTAGATTCCACATAATTATAATATAATAATAAAATTAAATTGAACACATATTTACATAATAATAATTCAAGTATTACATTTCCCAACCTTATCCTTATCATACTCTTCAACCATACTACATATGGGATTACTTACTTCTCTCAACTCAAAATGATTTTCTTATATATTTTAAAAAATTGATGTTATGTTATTGTGAAATTTAATACGATTTAAAAATGATAATATGATTTAAAAATTCATAATAATATAATATAATAGTATATAATTCCATATATGAACCATTATACAACATATCTATAAATTGTTTTTAACAAATCTCTAGGTATCCCTTCAGATACCATGTCATTCAGCTATGGAATACAAAATGATTTGGAACTGAATGGGACCCATATTTTTTGGATATATCTCTATTTTCCCCTAAGATTCAAAATTCCACTATACCACATCTGTATAATCCTTTTTGAAATGGATAATATATAATAATTAATAATTTTTAGAAATTTTATACAATTATTTTTTATATTGATATTGAGGTCATAAATAGTTATTCAATATTTATTTTCATTTACCATTAACTGATTGTTGAATATTTCATTCATCCATTCTACTTGAACATACCTCGTATCATAATATTAAATCATGATGGGAATAAAATTAGATTCTATAATAACTAATAATATCCCATTAATTCCTCTAGCATCACTCATAGCCACTCTAATATAGTTACAAGGCATGGATACCATTATATTCAATAGCTTCTAAAGATCTGTTTTTAAATATTTGATTATGACATTTTTATTATTTATATATGTTAAACAATTATTTTAACATGGTAGTATAAAAATGAAATATAACTTCTTCACTAGTTACATAAATAACAATAATGGTCACCCACCAGGACCCGCAGGGTGGTATGGGTGAGAAAATATGAGTAGTCTAGTCATACACGCTTACTAGCCAATATGATGTCCCAACTGTTACATACACCACCACTGTATTGTTGGAAACTATACTAGATGTAGTGAGAAATGTACCTAATAGAGTTCGATCTATCATTGATTGTGTTGTGTCATCTGAGTGTGTATATCAACTAAGATTCACTCAACATTTATCCCTTGGAATTGTTCCATATAAATAAACAATGACATAATTTACAATAATGGAAAAATACAAGATAACAATAAAATTTAAAATATAAAATATAGAATTCAAAATAAAATTTTAAAAATTACCATTATAAGAACATCAAATAATTTGATGGTATTTAAATAGTTAACATCATGTTCAAAACTACTATTCTTTTTAAAAATATCAATATTATTAAATTTAATGTACTATATATGAAATTTTAATTAAAACTAATAAAATTATTTTATACTTATTAAAGGCATAATGAAAATTATTTTACCCACATTCCACTAATAGTCAATGTTGACTTCATGAAATTTACAACATAGCTATTGTGGAAAAATATAAATATTTGTGAAATTAATGTGAAAATAAAAATTATGATAGAAACTATATTATATCATGAATAAATATGGTCTAATAATAAAAATATTATAAGTTAATGTCTGATTTAACGTATTGTCATGACCCGTCCCAAGGGGCCTGAACGTGACTACCCTAAGACATCCTTCCATAGGCCATGGGTTTCTGACTAGAAGATAAAGGATTTTCCCAAATAGGGATTGAAGTTCCATAGAGATATGTACACACTAAAAGGGGAAACTGAAGTAAACACCAACCAAAGTATGGTATAACCCCAAGAGTAAAGTATAACCACAATTACAACTGAAAACTGAAAATAGTTAGCCCGAAAAAAATCCATAGAAATAAAAAAGAATATAAACAACAATCACGTCTACCTAGAGTTGTACCGTGAGGGTAATTGTTGTATGTTTGATGTATAATAAGAGGATCTCGACTGCTCCCGTCGCACCAAGCTCCACCAAGTCTAGAACTTCCAACGTCTTCCTCAGAGCATTAGTTGTCTGCACAAAAAACACAGGTACGTGCGTAGCCCATGTAGGGGTGGGTATAACAATAAAAAATAGGGGACCCCGAAACCCCCTAAGTCCTCTCTGTAGTTCACAAAGGAAAATTTCACCAGAAATACCACAAAAGGTAATTTCACAATAATGATCTAAATCATGAAACACAATGAAAAATAGATAGATCACTCTAATGGTATAATGTCAAGATCAGTAGGATATGGATGACTAGTCATTAAGCTAGATCATCCTATCTGTTATAACTATAATTCTAACTCATATAGGAGAGTGTGTGTTGACCTGTATTGGTTGTTAAATGCTGACCTGTATTTGATGATGGTTCTATCCATTATTGTTTGCAATTTCTAACCCATATTGATTGATCGTGTTGACATGTAATAGATGATCATGCTGACTTGTATTTTTCTTTGGCCTAAAGGTAGGGATTATTAGTCATATAGTTAGACCATCCCCCTCTGGAGTTTTTGAGGCTGACATGTATTGGTCTCTCTTCTTCTTCATGTCACAACCAGCAACTATATTCCCTCATGAGGCTCACCAGATATTTGGACATCTCTACTCCTCAATCAATAATTCATATTTAATCTGGTACAATGTCTCACAAAATTCACACCCAAGGGACTTCCCCATCATTGGATTCCAAACGTGACGGACAATGCATTGATCTGACGCCCTGTCTGTGAGATATGGGCACTTTTGTAAAAGGGCATGGTTGTATTCAAGCCTGATCCAACCCAGGTCGCACGTCATACTCCATCAAAACTCACATAGTATATCTACAATAGAACTCCATTTCACAAGGGTCCTTATGCCACATACGGTGTGTCGGTCGGATATCCAATATATTAGTTACACCCCTTTCTGTGAAACATGGGTGATGACACATTGGTCAGACATGGCTCGGTCAGGCACACAAAAATATTCCAAAGGAACTGCTTCCCAAAAGGGGTCTCAATGCCACTGAATATGTGTCAATATGACAATAGGTTTGTCAGTAACAAGTGTTTCATTATTTGGGGTTTGGTTGGGTCTAGGACTGGTCTGACTTAGTTAGGCTAGCATGACGCAAAGGGTTCAGGGTCTACCTAACCCCGCCCATGATTGGACAGTTAAGGGTCGGCCCGGTTCACTAGATCTTATCCACATGGGTCTGCCCAACAAGTTCTCATACCTGGGAAGTGATTGACCTAGACCGCCGAGTGGGGCTCGTCCCACCCACCCTGGCCTGCATGGCTACAGGTCCTACATAGTCCACCTGAATGCAGACAGCTTCACCTAGCTGGCCCAGCATATTTAGAACCACTTTGTCCTCCATGATGTAGCATGGCATGGGGATGTGCCGCCACATCATGATGCAACCTACTTGTTACGGTAACATCCACCATTGGCGCCTGCGGGCGCCACCCATCTCCTGCGTGGACGACCGTCTCTGGCACCCATGATGTGCGACAGTGCGCCTAATCCCCACTGCATTTGGCCAGTTTCCTTGGGCCTCCTCTAACCACTACTAGCTACCACCAACATGTCACACAAGAGGTTGTTATTTTGGGTCACCGAACGTGATATGGGGGTCAGTTCATGGAGTCGAATGCGCCTAAGGGCATCCCAGATCACCATCACCACAGCGTGACCTTCTATCTCGTGATGTCGTCAAAATGGGAAAACTGTCCCCAATGAATGCAACAAAAAAAACATGTGGCAAAGGGTTCAAGACTTTTTAATTTCACCTACTCCCTCAGCATTATTGTTAAATCATGAGGGTGTAAATTATTCAACACATTTTAATACTTTTGAACCCCTTTCCAAATACCACACAACATCCTCCAACAAAATTGGAAACAATATTGAGGGAAATCCTGAACTATAATACATCACCATATTCGTGATTCGTTGGATTAGTGGTGGATGGTGGTGCCTCCACGTTTGAGGAATTTTCAAAGAAAGAGAAATTTCATGTGTGTTGGCATTCTTCGCCCATTGACCTTCAGATCGATCCTAAAATTATCGTCGTCAATCCATCGCTCTCCTAATGTGGAAGGTGTTTCATCATTTTGTTAGAGTTTTCTGACATGATGTAGTCATTCCAAAACCCCACCAGATCTCCATTAAAAAAGGAGGGGGGGGGGGGGAAAGAGAAAATCTTTGAGGAATTAATGAGGATCATTAAATGACTTAATTAATGTTCCCCAGTAATTGAATTAATTATAGTGCCTAATTAAATGACGTAAGTGGTGGTTGTTTACCAATGTGTAACCAAGTAATTTATAGCCCATAATTAATGGTCTTAAATCATTAGTGGTCTCTACAAGCACTACTCAGCCGGTGTTAGGAAAACGCAAAAGAAATTAAAAAATAATCAAATATTATTTTATTAGTTAAAAAGTCTAAAAAATATTTTTTTATCCCGAATGACTGTGGTCAAAGTAAATCTTTCCTTAAGAGAATCATGATGCTATGGATTAAATGGTTCTTTTGGATTTCAATTCCAAGCACTGGTTCAAAATATAGGAAATTCCTCCTGTGCGTTTACTGTACCTATATTAAAACTATTTCAGAAATTTTATTCTAGGCACACTGGGCCTCAGAATCACGTGCTGTTAATTTTCACATACTCTTAGAAATCCTAAATAAATTAAAAAAATTCATGGAATTTTATAGGTCATTACATTCTCCCCAGCTTCGGGATTTATGTCCCTGAAAGACAAACAAGGGTATTGAACAAAGAGGGGTATAAGAAATTCATATTATCCTCTCACTTCGATGTGCTCTCCTAGAGATTCCTATGAATCCACAGAACTCTTAACAGAGGTATCGGCCACCAATGATGGATCCGCTCATGTGAATCATCTATCTCTAATCAGTACTCAGCATAAATCACCATGTACTCAATCTCTACCTATTCAAGGTCGATGAGGTGAGATGGGTCATGCATGTATCTCATTAGAAATGATATATGGAAGATTTCGTGCACCCTCTCCAACATTGGTGGAAGGGAAAAGTGTTACGCCACCTCTATAATCCTCCAAAGTATCAGGAACAATCTGATCATCCTCAATGAGTGTTTTCCGCCTCAGCCAAATCTCTATAGTCCAAATTATTGGGAGACACACAACAACATGTGGTCCCCCTCTAATAATAGTAGTGGTCTCCATCACCTATCAGCATAGGAATTCTATGGGCTCTGTGCAGTCTACATCTCCTTTTGGATGACATGCACCTTTTTAGTGGTTGCATGTACCATCTAGGGGCCCACAAGTGATATCTCTCATGGCCATGTCAAACACAAGGGAAATCTGCATGATCATCTGTAAAAAACCACAAAAGGGACCATACCACTGGTGGTGTGATATCTATTGTTGTATGAGAGCCCTAACAAGGGTAGGTGGTCCTCCCAACTATGACCAAAATCTAAGACGCATGCACGAATCATGTCCTCCTTGGTCTAGATGGTTCACTCAGCCCGACCCTCTGTCTGCTGGTGAAAAGAACTACTCAAGAAAAGATGAGTCTAGAAATCCTCTTGAAATCCTTTCCACAACCATGATGTGAAGCATGCATTACGGTCCGAGACTATCATCGAAGGCAACCCGTGAAGTCGAATGATCTCTTGAATGTAGGGACGTCCCAATATCATTACTGAACCCTTTTCTCAAATAGAAAGGATGTGGGCCGACATAGTGAGCCAGTCAATGATCACCTAGATTGTATCCTTCCCTTGGGATGTATGTTGTAACACTATCACTATGTTTATCGACATCCCTTCCCACTTCCACTATGGTATCTAGAGGGGTTGGGTCAAGCCTACAAGTACCTAGTGCTCGACATTCACTTGCTGAAATGTGTGTCATCTAGAAACATACTCAGCCACAACTTTCATCATACCTAGCCAACCGTATTGAGGCCAGAGTTCCCAATAAATCATCATCACACCAAGATGTACTTCTAAGGGGGATGTATGTAACTCCCCCATCACATCCTACCATATCCCCACTGGTACCACTGTATGTCCTCTAAAAACGATAGTGTGATCCCAACCTTTAGAATATTCATTAGGTGCATAGCCTGAGGATATCTGAGAACATGTTGTCTCACATCTATTGTATCTGACTTGCACCTCCCTAACTCGAATAAGGATTGGATGGGAAACTATCTTCTAATGGATGTATATTGTCTCCTCTCTATCCATGTATGATTTCTGAAGCGAGGCTAACATCTCTAAATCCTCCTTCAGTAGCTACGAACTCAATCTCTGGCTAAGTGAATATGCCACTAAATTACCCTTCCCTTGAGTATAGACTATCTCAATGTCATATTCTTGAAAACAATCTTGCTAACAAAGCTATCTCAGATTCTGCTATTTCTATGTGACGATATATCTGAGACTCTTTCTGTCTGAGTAAACAATGAACTGCTCACCAATCATGTAGTGTTGCCACATCATTAGTGAGAATTATATTACTTAAAAATCCATGTCATGAGTCACAAAATTCTTCTCATGAGGCCTGAGTTGTCATGATCCATAAGTAATCACCCCACAATCCTGCATCTGGATGCAAGTGATTCTGGTCCCTCATTCATCACAGAAAAACCATGTAGTCAGTTCCCTCCTCCAGCAACCTTAGGATGAGAGCACTAGTCATGCTCTTCCTCAGTTGTTGAAAGATCTATTGGCATGAATCTGACCATATAAATGGTTCCCCTTCTTCGTCAAGGTATTCATAGGTACTTCTACTCATGAAAAATAGGGTACCAACCTCTGATTGTATCCTACTATTCTATGGAAGCCCTGAACCTCATTAAAACTCATGGGTGGCTCCAAAGCATGTATTACCTTGATCTTCATTGGATCCACTGCAACTCTAGCCTCTGTGTTGACATGTCCCATGAATTGGACCTTATGTATATAGAACTGACACTTACAGAGCTTCACATATAACTGGTGCTCCCCGAGTGTATCTAAAACAATCCTCTAGTGTATAACACGATATTCCTCATATGATGAGTACACCAAGATGTCGCTGATAAATTACACTACAAATTGGTCTATGATGGTCTAGAAGATCCTATTCTTAAGAACCTTGAACACTATAGGGGTGTTCATTATGCTAAAATAGATCACTAGTTAATCATTATATTCATACTGAAATTAGAAGGCCATCTTTGGGATGTCCTCATCCTACAAATGAATATGATGATATCCTGATCTGAGATCTATCTTTAAGAACCACATCACTCCTTTCAACTAATGAAACAGATCACCAATCCTCAACAGAGTATAACTATTCTTCACAGTCACCTAGTTTATGAACATAAAGTCCTTTCATAGCCTCAAACATCTGTCTGTCTTCATAGAAAAAACATCGGGGATGCCTGTGGAGAAACACTGGTCCATACGAATCCATTCTTCTATTTTTCCCCCAAATATACCTTCATCTCTCAGAGCTCCATAGTGGCCATCCGATATGCTGGTGTTGATATCGATGTTGTTCCTAGGTTCATGTCAATGTAGAATTATAACACTCTACGAGGATTTATTCCTTGGACATATTCTGTATATATGTCCCAATACTCATCCACCACTTCTGGGAACATGGGAACCACATCATACACCATGTTAATGATCATTCTAGCCAGTTGATAAGTAATCGGTTGCACCCTCCAAAGCGCATGTCGATCTCATGTTGCTTTGTTTTCCTTTTCACCAAAAACAATGATAACTGGCCTCCACCTCAGTGTGTATATCACACTATACATCCCAAGCATTCAATCTATGGGGGAACTACTGATATCCGTCCAATTGCTAGAATGATGATGTAAGGATTCAAAGACACTACTAGAAGATCACATCTAAACTTTTTCATCCATAACAATGATCACACTACTGGAACTAGTTTGTGACTACTAAATCTCCTACCATAAAAGTACCCAAACTCAAAGGTCAATCTGAAAGATCGGATGGAATCTGAGTGTCCTGAACAACATCCATGGCATGGAAGGAATGGCTAGCAACCGTTTCAATAAGAACTAATGCTAATGTAGATAAGATAGATATAACTCCTTGTCTCATATTAGGGACATCTAGGTTGTGATCCTATACTTAATGTATCTATGCTTGTCCCCTTCCACCTACTCCCTGAGCTCTTGGTAGACTATCTGGTGGTGGTTTTGGTAGATCCTTGTGAGCCTGACCACTTCTCGCTGCATGTGCGACTCCCCTACCTCATACGCCGCAAGGCTGACTCTAGTGCTCTTGTCACTGTGGCTGCCTCAAAGGCCCCTCCACCGTCTACCAATCATTCATGTGGGTTTTCAAAGAGTCATTAGCTCTATGAACCTATAACCCATAGGAAAAACAAATCATGCCTCACCGGAGGCTCCCTCAGCCTCTTGAGCCTTGTAACTCTAATCATGTTTCCCTGGGTCACCCCCTCTGAAGGTTTATCTTGTTTGGGATTCTACATCATCTGTCTACTTCCAGCTACAGATGACTCTAAAACATGTCATCTGGTAGGGGATCTCACTATTTGTGCCTTCTCAGCAAGGAAACTCTCAATCAAAATAGATATTTCTAGCACCCCAACATACGTCAGGATATAGAGAGAAACCGCCGCAACTCTGATCATTAAACAGAGCCCCTTCCAAAAGTTCTAGACCCTGAAGTAAGGGTCTCATACCATGTCGGTAGAGTATCAGTACAGGTTAGTAAATCTCTCCAAGTACTGAGCCATAGTCTGGTTACCCTACTGCAGATGCAGCAGCACCTGAATATGCATAGACTGTAGTGTCGCTGGCATGAACACCCCCCCTGAAAAGGCTCTCAAGGTACGGAAAAGTGAGGATCACCTCCCCATGAACCTGATGCATTGAGCACCACCATCGTTCTGCCAAGCCCTGAACAAGTCCATCTTCCAATATCTTCATCTGATCTGAAGGTCTCTCTAATAAGCAAAAGACCCATGAATCCCCGTCAATCCAGTCCTCTTCTACCTGGGGGTTCGTCTTATCTCGAAAACCCAGAGGCCTCGGTCTTTCGAACTCATGAAATATGCTCAGTTGACATGCCTGATAAACTGGTAGCATCTGCACCTCAACCGGTTATTATGCTTCTGGTACACCATCCAAATGTTCCAAGACTATGAGTGGTCCTTATACTGATGCCTCGTCTCTTAGTGGCCCACTTTCATGATCTCCAACCAGAATCATGTCTGGATGTCTTCGTAGTGGCTACCTGGAAGAAATTGGTTGCACCCGGTCAATAAGTTATACCTGGTGAGATGACTAAAAAATATCAAGAAAACTTTTCATAACACTAGGAAAATGTGTTTTCATGTACCGTGTTGGAAAACATAATTTTGGGTCCCTGTGTATAGATATGCCAGCCGCGTGCAACTACACTAGACTTCCGAAACTAAAAACTCTACTCAACAAAATGTACACCATTTCCTATTTAAAATTACACTCTTATTTATTCTGGTATAACCAACTTCCCTCTGAAACCACCTTTTCATGACTTGTCCCACGATGCCCGAACGTCACTACCCAAAGCCCGCCTTACATAGGCCAGGGGTTGGTGACTAGAAAGTGAAATATTTTACCAAAAAGGGAACACATTCCCTTATAGATATGTACACACTCAAAAAGGGTATCTTAAGTAAAAAACCAATGTAGTGTTTTACAAATAGTGTTAAGTACAACCACAACTACAATTGTAAACTGGAAACATTAGGATGGAATACAAGCACTAGATACTGAAATTCTTTTAACAATTATAATTTCTACCCAGGAGCTCTACCTGGTGGGTAGTAGCTATATGTCTGATGTCAAATAAGTGGATCTAAACTGCTCCCATCGCGAAAAGATCCACCACGTCTCAAACCTCCAATGTATACCTCATAGTAGCAGTATTCTGCACCAATACAACATGTGCCAGCGGATCCCATGAAGGGGTGATAATAACAATAGCCAGTACGGGGCCTTGTGACCCTCAATGGTATTTCTATAATCCACAATGTAAAATATCACATGAAATAACACAAAGGTAATTTCACAATCATTATCTAAATCAGGAATCACAATGAAAAAGAGACAGCATAATCTAACCGTATAACATCAAGGTTACCGGGATATGGATGACTAGTCATAAATCCTAATCATCATAACCATAGTAATTCTTCTACTGACCCGTATTGGTCTCTATATGATGACCCGTATTGGTCGATAGATGCTGACACATATTGGTCGCTAGTGCAGACCTGTATTGGTCACAGGTGCTAACCCGTATTGGTCGATGGTGCAAACTCATAATGGTCACTGGTGTTGACCCGTATTGGTTGCTAGTACAGTGGTAGGGATGATTAGTCATACAACTATATAATCCTACTCTGGACTTTCTGTTGTGGACCCGTATTGGTCTCATTTCTTCTTCAGGTCACAGTCATCCACTGGATTTCTGCACAAAGATCACCTAATCATTGGAAGTATCTACTCCCCAATCCTTCATTCATATTTCAAACTATAGAATGGCCTGAAAAAAATCAAACCCATGGAACCACCCCATCATATGGGTATAAACATGATAGACATTGCATCGATCGGACGTCCGATCTGTGAGATATGGGAACTTGTGTAAAAAGGGCCTGGTTGGATTCAACTCAGATCCAAACTACGTCACACGTCATAATCCGTCAAAACTCACTTTGATTATCTCCAATGGACTGCCTTGTCATATGGGACATTAGTCCATTGAAAACATGTTGATTAGACCCTCAGGATTTTACTTACACCCCTTTCCATGAAACTGGGCTTATAGCACCTCAGTCTGGCCTGGTTGAGTCAAGCCCCCCAGAATAATCCAAAGGGACCGCTTCCCAAAAGGGGTCCCCACACCAATGATGGAATGTCAAATGGACACCTGGTATATTAGTTACCAGCCTTACATTATTCGGGGGCCGATTTGGTCTGGGCTAGGTACGATATAGTCATGTCCACCCGAAGCAATGGTTCACATGGTATACCTGACCCTGCCTGGGTCTGCCCCATTAATGGTTGAAATGGATCTCTAGGACCGACCCTTCAGGGTCAGCCCGACTAGTTCATGAGCCTGAGTAGCAGTTGGGACATCCCGCCGAGTGGAACTCGACCCACCCGCGGAGGCCCACTAGGCCACTGTTCCAGCCCATTCGGTTGGCCTATTTGGCCAGTCTGCCAAAAGGAGGACCGCATCACCCAACTGACCCCACATATGTGAGGTTGTTTCATCCAGTGGGATGAGGCCTGGCACATGGCCTCACCACCACTTCCTACCACAGCTCATTTTCCACGTCTGCTGCCGCTCGTGGCGCCTGCAGGCCTCGCCATTATACTGTGCAGTTGGCTTAGACTGGCCGCCTCCAGACCCCATGGAATGCGATGATGCACCTCCTCCCAAATGACCATGACTGGTTGTCGCGAGACTCCTCCAGAATCCACCGGATTCCATCGGCATGGAGCTCCGGCTGTTATTTCTATGGGCCACCAAATGTGATCTGTTTTTCCGTTCTAGGTGATGTCTATGCCTAAGGTCCTCCCAGATCGTTGTCGCGGCTGGATGACCTTCTATCTCACATTTTAGTCATATTTGAAAAACCTTCTCCGATAAATTAAACAAAAAATAAACAAGTGGCGGAGGATCCAGTCCTTGTTCATTTGGCACGAGCCCTCTAAGTTAGTTTTAATGAAATAGGTAGTAATTTATTCATAACATTTTAATAATATTGAACCCCGTTCAAAATCCCCCACAACAACATCTCAAAAAATAGGAAAAAAAATCGAGGGAATATAATGAATTGAAAGACCACCCCTACATAGTAATTCATTGGGGACATTGCAGATGGCAGGGCTTCCACGTTTTATGGTATTGTAGATGAAGGAGAATGTTTGCGTGCATTGGTGTTCATCGTCTGCCGACATTTAATCGATCCTACAACTGGAATCATCAATCCTTCAATCTACATTTTTAGAAGTCATGAAATAAATTCATTTGGGGTTCTTCACCTGAGGATGTCATTCCAAAACCCCATCCCGAGATCCATTTAATTAGGAGTGGTAAAATCGAGCAACTCCTTGAGAATTAAAGAGGTTCATTAATTTTTGTAATAAATTTTCCTCATTAATTAACTTAATTAATGTGCCTCATTAATGTATGTAAGAGGTTGTTATGAAACTAGACATTAACCGTGCAATTAACCCCCATAATTAATGGTCTGACCACCTTTGTGGTCCCCATCACCACCTCTCAACAGGTTGTTGGAATAATAAAAGAAATAAAATAACAATTAAATTTGATTTTTTAATTAAAAGGCCAAAAAATACCTTTATCTTCCATCCGAATATGGTCAATGTGATGATTACCTTAAATGTATACCCTCACTATAGATTCAATGGTGCTCTCATATTTCAATTCCTAGCACGAGTTCAAAAAAAATATTCCTCCCACTTGTTTGCTGAACGGATCTTAAAAATATCCAGACATTCATTCCGGGCACACCAGTCCTCAAGATCATGCACATTCAATTTTCGCAGACTCATAAAAATCTGAAATTATTTAAAAAAATTACATTTATTTTTCTGGGTCTTTACACATACATTGGTTTCATTACCAATTTAATGTCATTATCAACTGTTAACACAATATCCTCCTTGTTACCCTCTCTTGAAAAATTTCAGAAGTGAAATTTTTTTCAATCAATTCATTTTGAAAAAGTTCACTATTAGTAAAACACTCATCAACACTTTCACATATATCATAAATATCTCTTTATTTCAAAAGGATATCGACTACCCTCCATTCATTTATTTCATCATTACCTAATATTCAATTTTTCTTATTATTCATAAATAAATGGATTGTGTTCTTCTTGATTACTAGTATCAAGAAAATGATTTAATATTAAAAATGTAAAAAATAAAAACATATTAATTATACATAAGGAAATATCGACACATTTTCATTTGAATAACACAATATAAAAGTACCGATAATAATTTAATGTGATAATTTCAATAAATGTTCCCTAATATCCTAACTCATTCAATTATGTTAAGAATAAAGTATTTTTTTCCCTAACCATATTCGTCATAAGTTGTAAACAAATGATACCATTAATATTATATACATTTAATCATTATGATTAGATCAAGGGCCCTTATGCTAAATTTTTCAAATCATCCTAAAATTCATCTCAATTATCATCATTCTTGATCTATACTACTGGATACAAAATAATATATTTTATAAAAGATAATTATCAATATATAATAATTATTAAAAAAAATTTGAACCTATGCGATGTAAAAACCAATCAATAATATGATTATTCAAAACATTTGTTAAAAATATAATTTCCAATTAGACTCTGAATCTTTCTCCTAGTTTGTGTATTCATTTATTCAGTGAATGGTTTTAAAATTTCTCTACCTAGTTGAATAACTTTTTATTCTTGAATGAACATCGTATGAGTTAGTGAAAATGAAGATATATTTCCAATTGAATGAAATAATTTGGAAAATATTGTAGACTTATATCATGATTGAATATAATTTGTGTTATTATAAACACATCCAACTTGATTTAATCATATATAAATCATAACCAAATACCTCCAAATTTTTTTGACATACTCTTAAACTTTGTATTCTTTGTTTATAGGTCCTTCTTGTTGATATATCTACTTCAAAAAATACCTAAAATGACCAATTTATCCAATGAGTCAACATAAATTACACCTATATATTATGAGTTTTAAAAAATAATTCATAAATTAAAAAAAAAAATTGATAATCACAATACCACTGTATGTGATATATTCATCTATAGTGTATATGATCATGAAATATTTTTCATTGCTGAATTAATTTTCAAATGAATCAACACAGTGAAAACCCATGGGGGAATATAATTTATAGAAGAAAAATATTCATTAAAATTTAATCAATTAATTCGTTAAGTACGTCAATATTTTATGTAATCACATAGATATGTGGGAAGAATAAAAACTATGATTTTTTTTATTTTATAAAATAAAAAATACAAAATTTTAAGGGTTGTAGATACTCAATTTGTGTTTTTGTGTCATTTATTTTTAGAAATTGTACCTTAAATTTTTTTAAATGAACATATCATAAAATTTTACTAAAATAACCATTACGTATTTTTATATTTTTATTTTTTTCTAGCAACACAAAATTTTCATCGCTTTTCAATATAATTTTTTTTTTAAGATTCTTCTTATTCTCAGTTACTCATTGATCAATTTTTATATAAATTTTTTATATGTAATTATTTTCATTAAGATGATACTTCATTTTTAAATACATATTTAGTAATTTCACGAAAACATTATCACACACATTATTCTCAAACGGTATAACATAATGATAATGATGTAACATCTATAATTCCTAAAAAGAATTCTCAAAAAATATATATTTTATAATCTCTTGTGGTGTTACTTGTAGCGACTCAGGTTTTTGGCCCTGTCAGACTTCGAAATATTTCTACGAATAATTCCAGAGCTAGGCGCGAAGACGGCATGCGATTCCGAGGCCCGGTGTACCCGGAATTAATTTTATAAAAATATTAAGTTTTTTTTATACTATGCACGTGGCGGGGGTGTGATATCTCCTAAACGGTAGCTCAAAACGGGAATCTGAGGGCACGGTTGCGTCTGGAACGTGTCGTTTACCCTAGGCGGGGTGTAAACTTTGCGGGCGCGGGCCTGCGGTGAGAAACGCCACCAGGGGCGTTTCCGTAAATAAGTAACAAGTTAGTGGGCGAGCGTCGGCTCGAATAACATCTGAACGGAGTCTCGGATGGAAAATCTGAGATCGTCGTTGCGTTCAGAACGGTGCGTTTACCCTAGGGGTGACCTTACTTTTGTTCGCATCGGGCGTCGGGGTCCGACAAGGGTTTGGCGCCGGCGGGCCGCTGATATAAATATCACCCCCCCCCCCTTTTAATCGTTCTTCTCCGTTCTTCACCATTCTTCGCCGCCACTCCGCCGAATCGAGCAAACGGAGTGCCCACAAGCTCAGAATTCGACGGCGGACGTTCCAGGAGCACGCAGCGGAAGCTCTGGAGCGCGGATATGAGGCAGAACGTCGGCGTTTCGCCCGCGAGGTAGGCGGTTTGAGTTTTACAATCCCGGATCCCGTTTTTGTTTTGTTTTTCTTCAAATTTTCATAAGATTTGTATAGTTCGGGTCCCGATCTTTCTGAAACATGTTTCGGATCTGAATTTGGAGCACCGGGGTGCTCCCTGTGGCTCCCGGAAGTTTTCGACGAAAAACCCGGTTTTTCGGCGAGACCCGCGGCGGCCATGGCGGATTCCGGCGAGTTCAGCGGCGGCGCGGCGGAGACGCAGTGGTTTCCGGCTCCGGCACGGCGGAGTCCGGCGGCGACGCGGTGGTTTCCGGCGACCCTGCGGTGGTCCGACCAGAATGTTACGGGGGTTCTTTAAAACCCCGTAAATCGCAAACCGTAACTCCGATTTACGAGTCGTTTACGGAGATGTGCTCCTTGCGTCGAGACGGACCTTTTGAACTGACTTTGAGAATTTTATGGTTCGGGATCGTGGCCCGGGAGTTAGAAACGTCGTATAAAATAATATTATTTTATTATTTTACGACTTCGGGCCGTTGTAACTTTTACCCGGAGCGTCCGATTGACGTGCCGTCAGTGGAGTTGAGACCCTGATGGTACGACAGACTTTCTGAGATGGTTTCCGGGTGTCGGGACTGCGAACGGGGTGCGGGCCCCACGAGGCCAGTTTTGGCGTTTGCGGGGAAACGGAACTTTTACACCAGGAGTCCGATTTTGGCGGATGAATAGTCGATCCTGTGTGTTTTTCTGAAAGGATTTCAATGGTGCGATCCGTTCGACGAGTTTCGGAATCCAGGCGTGCCCCCCCCCCCCCCCCCCGAGCCGGCCTTCGGTGAATAGTACCTTTTTCACCGGGTGTCCATTTTGGGCGAGCGAGTAGTCGATTCCGCTTGTTTTTTCTGAGGGGATCGCCGTGGTGTGATCCGCTCGATGGGTTTTGGGATCGTTGTGTGGGCCCCACACTAGCTAACTACGGTGAATAGTGCCTTTTTCACCGGTGCTCCATTTCGGCCAAGTAATCAGCCTATCCTGCGTGTTTTTCCGTGTGGAACGCGATGGTGGCCTCGGTTTTGGCCTAGGAGGTGCGAAGTGTGGCGTTGTGGCGGTTCGCTCGGGTTAGCGACGTTTGGACCAACAGTGGTTGAGGGTTCTCCCTTGGTTCGTTCCTATGAGGGTTCGTGTGGTATCACAACCTTCATATGGGTTTGTGATCCTCTCGATGGGATGTTTAAACTGTTAGAGTTGTGGTATCCCTCCGGTGGGCCCGGAGTGGATCCTCTAGCATCTTTACCCTAGATCGGGTTCTTGGTATCGCTGTGACCGCTTATTCACGGGCGGCGATCTCCTATCTAGCAGGTTAACCCCGTAGGGTTTGTGGCATCATCGGGAATATGATCCCCTACGCGGTGGGTCGTGCACAGTAGGGTTGTGACATCGTCGGGTTTACGATCCCCTACTCAGCATGATGTTTATAGTAGGGTTGCGGTATCGTTGGTTATACGATCCCCTACTCAGCGCTTGGTGTCGGTAGGGTTGTGGTATCGTTGGTTATACGATCCCCTACTCATTGCTTGGTGTCGGTAGGGTTGCGGTATCGTTGGTTATGTGATCCCCTACTCAGCGCGTGGTTTCGGTAGTGTTGTGGCATCGTCGGTTCGATCCCCTACATCGCGAGTTATACCAGATAGGGTTCCGGTATCGTCGTGACCATCTTTATATGGACGATGATCCTCTGTCTGAGTGTGAAGCTTCTGTCGAGTGCAGATCGAGTTGTGGTATCCCCCAGCGGATCCTGGGTGTGATCCCCCATCTGTGAGAACTACGTATGCCAGATCGGGTCGTGGTATCCCCTAGCGGACCCTGGGAGTGGTCCCCTATCTGTGAGCTACGTATACCAGAGTGGGTCTTGGTATCCCCTAGAAGACCCTAGCGGCGATCCCCTCTCCGAGGAGTTTGGTGGTTATGTTGTTTCAGTGATGTTTCCTCTGTGATGTTGTCCGACGGGTGTGGTCTCTCGGGTGAGCGTCTGAGATGTTTTTTTGGGACCCGATGGAGTGTATCTCTCTGATGAGTGTCATCTGGTATGATAGTGTTCGTGGTGTACTCTCCTTGTTGTGGACAGTTTCTGGTGACGATGTCGGTACCTCTTGTGGCTTTGTGGCATGAGCTGTGTATATCTGGATTGTTCAAGGTGTATGTATGGGAATACACCTGAGCTGAGCAGAGCTGACTAGTTGTGTTAGACGAGGATGGTCACGAGATGGAGTTTCTCTCTCGTCTGGGTTCCCTCTGGCTGGGTTGAGCAGACTGTTGCCTTTCAGTTGCTCCCTTGGGTTTTGGGTTTTTGGGGTGCCTACTGAGTATGTTTATACTCACCCCTACACGGGCTTTGCCCGCACATGTTTGTGTCTTGTGCAGACCACAAGGCTTTTGAAGAAATCTCAGGAGGACCCGGAGCAGGCGGAGCTTAGTGAGCGAGTTGACCGGGGTGTTTACCGGAGCTGTGCCGAGGGAGCTTTCCGGCGGGTGTTTGTGGCAGTGTTCCCCTTCTTCAAAGCAGGTTGGATACGCTTTTGTATTTTTCTTTTGGTGGGCCCTGTTTTGCCCTTGTACTTTTGCTGTTGCTCTCTGGTTGTGGGATAGATTGTATGCATGCATATACTTTTCAGTTTCTATATCTCTGCACTGTTTCATGGAGGTGTTTGTGGGTGCGTGTGTACAGGTACCATAGGCTAATGCCTACCATGTATGTGATAGCCTACTCGGCGCTAGTCGCCAGCCCCTGGCCTATTGGAGGCGGGCTTGGGGAGTCGCGGCTCTAGCCCCGTTGGGTCGGGTCGTGACAGAGTGGTATCAGAGGAGGTTCCACCTTTTGGATCTCAAAGCGTAGCTGGTCTAGCTGTGAGTTTGGTTTGGGTTTCATAGCGGCAGTGTTAGGGTGTTTCGAGTTCATCTTTCAGGCCAGGGACTCCAGTGTTGGTGCGGCGGCCGACGTATCCATACACCAGGACTCTGATAACCTGTCTTTCGACTCGGGACACTTTTACACTGGTCGCGGGGACATAATGGTACATGCATCATATAGGACTGGGTTTTTGGTTTTTTTCCTTGTCCTTCTTAAGTCAGCTCTCCAGCTATACTCTTTGACTATGGTGCGTCTTGAATGTATTTCAAGATGCCTCCACGACGACAGCCAGCAAGGGTTCCGCAGCAGGATTGTGCTGATGACCCGCCCCGTGTAGTGGCTGTGGAGCAGGGCGCAGGTTCTGAGGTTGCACCTCCAGGTGGTCTTCCAGTTGAGCCACCACCTATAGAGCAGATGGTTGTGCCGGTGGTGCAGGACGAGGTTGCACGCAGGCTGAGTGCGCTGCACGAGTTCCCAAGGCAGTGACCTCTGAGGTTCCGGGGTGATCCAGACCCCCAGGCAGCTGATGACTGGCTTGAGGCAGTCACTCGAGTTTTCCGCCTAGTGTGCACACCTCCAGATCAGATGTTGGTCCGAGCGGCGAGCCTTCTGCATGGTTCTGCCAGGCGATGGTGGAGTTTGGTGACGCAGTCCCATGACGAGGAGACGCTCACGTGGGCAGAGTTTGAGCGGCTCTTCAGGGAGGAGTTTTATCCGGTGACACTGAGGTCAGTGCGGATCCAGGAGCTTCTGCAGCTTCGACAGGATTGCCTGACTATGTCGGAGTACTCAGCGAGGTTTACAGACCTGTCACGCTACTCCCTGGATATGGTTTGAGACCCGTTCTTTAGGGCTCGGACCTTCGAGCAGGGCTTACGCAGGGATATACGAGCAGGTGTGGTATCCTTGTGCCTGCCCACCTATGCTGGAGTGCTGGAGCGAGCGCTGGTGGTGGAGAGCTTTCTGGCCGAGTAGATCTCGCCTGTTAGTGCTGGGCACTCGAGTGCTGAGACTTCGTCGGTCGGATCGACATCTGGTAGCCGACGTCAGACTCAGGGGTCTGGACGTGGCCGACGTTTCAGGAGGCAACCCCAGGATGGAGGATCTAAACCTCAGGGCTCACAGGGCTCGCATGCCAGGTTTGGTCAGCCGCAGGAGAGGCGGTGTTATGCTTGCGATGGTCGGGGACATCTTGCTAGAGATTGTCCCACCCGACGTGCTGCTGAGAGGGAGTCGGTCGATGGACCGCCTTGGCAGAGGCAGCGTCTCGAGCAAGGAGGTCCGCAGGGTGGCAGACGTGGCGGCGGAGCTGGTGCAGCGGGAGGTGGTGGTAGGCAGTACCAGTTGCCACCACCCCCACCCCCAGGTGGTCCACGCCTAGCTCAGGGAGCTGGTGGCCGAGGGCAAGGATAGCTGCATGCTCTGGAGGCAGTCGACCCAGAGGCACCACAGATGGATAGAGGTACGCCTTGTGTCTTTCTACTTACTGCAGTAGTTTGATAGACACTGTTTAGCGGTACTCTTTCCTTTTGTTGCTTGCTCGAGTTTTGTTCAGGGCGTTGGTAAGACCTTGAGTGGTTGTTTTTTGGTGAGCTCGCTGGTGTGTGAGACCCAGTTGAGAGTCCAGTCTCTTTCCTTGTGCTTAGGGCTTTTCGGGGACGAAAAGTTCTAAGGGGGGGGGGAGGATGTAGCGACTCGGGTTTTTGGCCCTGTCAGACTTTGGAATATTTCTACGAATAATTCCAGAGCTAGGCGCGAAGACGGCATGCGATTCCGAGGCCCGGTGTGCCCGGAATTAATTTTATAAAAATATTAAGTTTTTTTTATACAATGCACGTGGCGGGGGTGTGATATCTCCTAAACGGTAGCTCAAAACAGGAATCTGAGGGCACGGTTGCGTCTGGAACGTTTCGTTTACCCAAGGCGGGGTGTAAACATTGCAGGCGCGGGCCTGCGGTAAGAAACGCCAGCAGGGGCATTTCCGTAAATAAGTAGCAAGTTAGTGGGCGAGCGTCGGCTCGAATAACTTCTGAACGGAGTCTCGGATGGAATATTTAGACCGTCGTTGCGTTCAGAACGATGCGTTTACCCTAGGGGTGACCTTACTTTTGTTCGCATCGGGCGTCGGGTCCGAGGCGGGTTTGGCGCCGGCGGGCCCCTGATATAAATATCAGCGCCCCCCCCCCCCCCTTTTAATCATTTTTCGCCGTTCTTTGCCATTCTTCGCTGCCACTCCGCCGAATCGAGCAAACGTAGCACCCACAAGCTCAGAATTCGACTGCGGACGTTCCCGGAGCGCGCAACGGAAGCTCTGGAGCGCGGATCTGAGGCCGAACGTCGGCGTTTCGCCCGCGAGGTAGGCGGTTTTAGTTTTACAATCCCGGATCCTGTTTTTGTTTTTTTTCTTCAAATTTTCATAAAATTTGTATAGTTCGGGTCCGGAGCTTTCCGAAACATGTTTCAGATCTGAATTTGGAGCACCGGGGTGCTCCCGGTGGCTCCTGGAAGTTTTCCGGCGAAAAACCCGGTTTTCCGGCGAGACCCGCGGCGGCCATTGCAGAATCCGGTGAGTTCCGCGGCGGCGTAGTGGCGACGCGGTGGTTTCCAGCTCCGGCACGGCGGAGTCCGGCGGCGGCGCGGTGGTTTCCGGCGACCCTGCGGTGGTCCGGCCAGAATGTTCTGGGGGTTCTTTAAACCCCCGTAACTCGCAAACCGTAACTCCGATTTACGATCCGTTTGCGGCGACACGCTCCTTGCGTCGAGACGGAACTTTTGAACTAGCTTTGAGAATTTTATGGTTCGGGATCGTGGCCCGGGAGTTAGAAACGTCGTATAAAATAATATTATTTTATTATTTTACGACTTCGGGCCGTTGTAACTTCTACCCGGAGTGTCCGATTGACGTGCCGTCAGTGGCGTTGAGACCCTGATGGTACGACGAACATTTTGAGATGGTTTCCGGGTGTGCAGACTGCGAACGGGGTGCGGGCCCCATGAGGCCGGTTTTGGCGTTTGCAGGGAAACACAACTTTTGCACCAGGAGTCCGATTTTGGCGGATGAATAGTCTATCCTGTGTGTTTTTCCAAGAGGATCGCAATGGTGCGATCCGTTCGACGAGTTTCGAAATCCAGGCATGGGCCCCGCCCGAGCCGGCCTTCGGTGAATAGAACCTTTTTCACCGGGTGTCCGTTTTGGGCGAGCGAGTAGTCGATTCCGCTTGTTTTTCCGAGGGGATCGCCGTGGTGTAATCCGCTCGATGGGTTTCGGGATCGTTGTGTGGGCCCCTGACGAGCTAGCTATGGTTAATAGTGAATTTTTCATCGGTGCTCCGTTTCGGGCGAGTAATCATCCTATCCTGCGTGTTTTCCTGCGTGGAACGCGATGGTGGCCTCGGTTTTGGCCTAGGAGGTGCGCAGTGTGGCGTTGTGGCGGGTCGCTCAGGTTAGCGACATTTGGACCAGCAGTGGTTGAGGGTTCTCCCTTGGTTCGTTCCTACGAGGGTTCGTGTGGTATCACAACCTTCATATGGGTTTATGATCCTCTCGATGGGATGTTTAAACTGTTAGAGTTGTGGTATCCCTCCAGTGGGCCCGGAGTGGATCCTCTAGCATCTTTACCCTAGATCGAGTTCTTGGTATCGCTGTGACCGCTTATTCACGGGCGGCGATCCCCTATCTAGTAGGTTAACCCCGTAGGGTTTGTGGCATCATCGGGAATATGATCCCCAACGCGATGGGTCGTGCACAGTAGGGTTGTGGCATCGTCGGGTTTACGATCCCCTACTCAGCATGATGTTTATAGTAGGGTTGTGGTATCGTTGGTTATATGATCCCCTACTCAGCGCTTGCTGTCGGTAGGGTTGTGGTACCATTGGTTATACGATCCCCTACTCAGTGCTTGGTGTCGGTAGGGTTGCGGTATCGTTGGTTATGTGATCCCCTACTCAGCGCGAGGTTTCGGTAGGGTTGTGGCATCGTTGGTTCGATCCCCTACATCGCGAGTTATACCAGATAGGGTTCCGGTATCGTCGTGACCATCTTTATATGGAAGATGATCCTCTATCTGAGTGTGAAGATTCTGTCGAGTGCAGATCGGGTTGTGGTATCCCCCAACGGATCCTGGGTGTGATCCCCCATCTGTGAGAACTACGTATGCCAGATCGGGTCGTGGTATCCCCCAGCGGACCCTGGGAGTGATCCCCTATCTGTGAGCTACGTATACCGAAGTGGGTCTTGGTATCCCCTAGCGGACCCTAGCGGCGATCCCCTCTCCGAGGAGTTTGGTGGTTATTTTGTTTCATTGATGTTTCCTCAGTGATGTTGTCCGACGAGCGTGGTCTCTCGAGTGAGCGTGTGAGATGTTTGTTTGGGACCCGATGGAGTGTATCTCTCTGATGAGTGTCATCTTTTATGATAGTGTTCGTGGTGTACTCTCCTTGTTGTGGATATTTTCTGGTGACGAGGTCGGTACCTCTTGTGGCTTTGTGGCATGAGCTGTGTATATCTGGATTGTTCAAGGTGTATGTATGGGCATACACCTGAGCTGAGCTGAGCTGACTAGTTGTGTTAGCCGAGGATGGTCACGAAATGGAGTTTCTCTCTCGTCCGGGTTCCCTCTGGCTGGGTTGAGCAGACTGTTGCCTTTTAGTTGCTCCCTTGGGTTTTGGGTTTTTGGGGTGCCTACTGAGTATGTTTATACTCACCCCTGCACGGGCTTTGCCCGCACATGTTTGTGTCTTGTGCAGACCACAGGGCTTTTGACGGAGTCTCAGGAGGACCCGGAGCAGGCGGAGCTTAGTGAGCGAGTTGACCGAGGTGTTTACCGGAGCTGTGCCGAGGGAGCTTTCCGGCGGGTGTTTGTGGCAGCGTTCCCCTTCTTCAGAGCAGGTTGGATACGCTTTTGTAGTTTTCTTTTGGTGGGCCCTGTTTTTCCCTTTTACTTTTGTTGTTGCTCTCTGGTTGTGGGATAGATTGTATGCATGCATATACTTTTCAGTTTCTATATCTCTGCACTATTGCATGGAGGTGTTTGTGGGTGCGTGTGTACAGGTACCATAGGCTAATGCCTCCCATGTATGTGATAGCCTACTCGGCACTAGTCGCCAGTCCCGAGCCTATTGGAGGCGGGATTGGGGAGTCGCGGCTCAAGCCCCGTTGGGTCGGGTCCTTACATTACTAATCTAAATAACGTGGTTTAAACAATTCACCCCCATTGGTTAACTTATATTCATTAAAAAATTCTACAAAAAAAGTTGACTATTGATTCAAAATATCGACAACAACTAAATTTTTTAAGGGTCCTCAATTCAGTTTTTCCATCAAATCATGATTGATAAAATCTAAATAAATGAGATGCCTTCAAGAACCATCAATGATAGGTTAAAAAAATTTGAGTGAAAATAAATTTTACAAATTGGACATGTGATATTTTTTTAACTATTCCATACAGACAATTTATAATGTCCAAGAATTCACAGATGATCCATAAGAGAGCTATAACAGACCAACATGGGACAACCAGACCAGTCACCCAAGCCATGCCATTACCGGGTGGGGTAAAACAAATAAGAAGAACCAATTATTTAATATAATCAAAACAAGAAACAAAACTCATGTACTACATGGAATGAAACAAAATATACAACTTATGCAAAATGGATAAACCATGAAAAAAATGATAATTCAATACTACATGTCTCTATGTCACCATGCATCACTACCAACTATCCCAAAATGAAACTACAACGTAAATAGAAGCCTTGATTTTACATAATCCCCTTACCTTTACATGAGTCCTATAAAACCAGGTTTATATCCACACCTAGAAAGAATTAGGTAGTGAGAAACAAATCCCAGTAAGATACCAAAAAAAGATCTATACATTCTATAATAAAAATAATGCATAAGTCCACAATTGGAAACCAAAATAGTTTTACATGTAGAATTATAAATAAATTAATTCAAATACAATTTTCAAAAAATCCTTGATTTTTTTAAAAATTTAATGATTTATCTACAAAATATAAAAAACTATAGGAAATAATACCATAAAGTAAACATACATGTGATACAACATCCATGAAATAACCATCATGTATGAAACAAACAGAAACAACAATTCACCTACCATACGGGCTTTAGTCTATAGGATAACATGTATTGGACACTCATAAGGAAAAACAAGGAATAAATTTGGATCCAAAATAACATCAGCACCTTCCATAGATCAACGAACTGTGACATATATGAGGCTACATCTGAGTGGCGTCCTAGACTTTTGGGGTACCCTTGTCTCTATCTTGACATAACCAAGGATCCATCTTTGAAATGTTTATCAATTTTGATTTTAAAATTCATCCTCAAATATTTATAAAAAAATTTCAAATCCAATACAATCATTTTCAGTGTTTGAAAAAACATTTTTTCAATTTCAAGTCGAGGAAATTTCATATTCAAGATAAACCACCCTTAAAACATGAAACCATGTCCCTTTTTATTTCGACACATGAAATTCCATTTCAAATATCATTTATAACAACACGAACTATAATAAACTCATTAAATAAGAACAATTGAATAGATACACCCTCAAAAGAATATAAAAGTTAACCACTTTTGATAGCGGGGATTGAAAACCACAAGATGTTCCTTTAAAATACTAGGCACATCCAATGTCTAAAAATGGGATGATTGGAATCACCATCCGATTAAAAATAATTACAAAAAATGTTGTCGTAACCCCCAATGAGAGAGAAACCAAGAATATGAATTACTCAGAATGAGAATGCAAATATACATACTATTCAATTGTTGAACTAATCTATTTGGTAAAATGTAAGAGACCCAAAATCACATTGGGTAATACCAATAGCTGAGTGGATGGGGATGTAAAAAATGTTATCCCTCAAAAACCATCATGAAAATCTAATCCATGAACATAGATAATTACATGGAATGTAATATTTTTCACATCTTTAATCCGTTAAATATTTCTTAACATCAAAAAAACACTTATCCCTTTTAATTAAAAATTATATTTATAACTTTACATAATGTGTTACCATTAAAAGATATATAAAAGCTCACTCTATGAATTCAAATCATGGGATGAGTCTGGAAAACATTACATGTCATACAACCCAAATAATCATTGTCTAACTTCCAAATGGTCAAAAAAATGACATATAAAAGCTAAAAGTCCAACAAATACAATACATCACCATTACTGGTACCCTCCAAATATAGGTCTAAAAAATATATTCCCAAAAAAAGGACACCAAATATACGGTTACTATCTTACATGATATAAAAGCACTAGGGTGTCACAATATAACTACTCAAAACGATTTATGTCCCTTGAAATAGGTCAGGATCCTTGATCCAAAAATGGGATGGTCACTGCTACCTCATCAACGACTCAATCTCCCATGTCTCAAGGAGAACGTATCCTATAAACCATAGTACATGGACTAGGGGAATAATTTTACCTTGAAATTCATTATCCTAGTGATCCCTAATCTAAAATGGTTGCTCAATAGAAGTAGTATCAGGCCATAGAACAATATCTTCTCATCTAATCATAGGGAAAGGTTTCGGAATATAGCTCATAAACTATGAAACATGAAACAAATCATTTATTGAATTCAATAAAAATGATAACAACTACCTATTGGCCTCCCTACCTAGTCACTCAATGATCTAACAGGGTCCCATAATCCCTGGTGCCAACTTACTATTCTTTCCAAAATGACAATATCCCTACTGAGGTGAAACTTTTAGAAAGACTGGATAACGTACCAAAAACTCCAGAAGCCGACGAAGATGGCCTGCATAATATTTCTGATGACTTTGTGTCACGATCAAACAAAATTGGATCAACTGCTTTGCAACTACCATCTCATTAACAACACTCATCACAAAAAAAGTACTACCCTCCAAATTATTCTCATTATGAAGGAGATTGACATAGAACCCCATACAAATATTCAAAGGGCTCCATCCAGATTGGATTCTGATAACTATTTTTTATATGAAATATCAACAAAAAAAATATATATTTGAATATCATTTAGAATCATACCCACAATCCCTGAGTATATCCTCACGAACATTAACACCCCTCTTTATCTATTAATCCTTCTATAGATGATAATACTTTCTCAATTTCAAATTAGGAACCGATTGCTTCCTAAAATCCGTTCAAGAATATAGATGTGAACCGGGAGTCACTATCCTAAATAACTATAGAGGGAACTCCATGAAGCTTCACTATCACGTGGACATATATGTCTCCATGCTTCAAACTTTTTTAATCTCTATTGTTTTCAGGAAATTAACTGATCTATTGATTCATTAAATAATAAAAAAATTCACATCTTCCTCACTATGATTCCATGTATACCAAAGAATAAATACATGAAAATATCATAAAACATCCACACTAGAATTGGTAATGGTTGAAAAAAACATGAATGTAAATGGAATTCCTCCATAACTCCATGCAATGTGAGACACCACGATACAAAATCAACAACAGACCGCCTCAAACCTTTTCACCAACACAGGGAGCTCAAATCATGGTACATCATTGTATCTCTTGGGTTCATTGACCAAAAATACTTGGATCCATTTTCTATCAAATTATACCACATGGAAAATATAATAACCAATCTAATATAGAATAAAAACTCTCCCTTGGGAGACAAATACAATTGGAATGAGGTCTCCCCACCATTTAGTATTTCACATAAGCATTGAATATCCATGTTTTCTATCTTCTCAAGTAGAACTAACTAATAAAAAGATGAGTTGTTTTATAAAATCCAATAAAACCTTTCCACCAAAAACCTTTTCTCCCAATATCATCTCAACAAACATACTCATCAGATACCACTACTAAATTGATTTCTTCAAGGATTGTTTCATAAATTTTCCACTAATCATATCAGCCACCCCATTATCTTTCATAAGGGATTATATGATATCAAAATTCATTTTATATATATATATATATATATATAACATGCCATCTATTTTTCTAGTTGAGATATCTATTATTGATGATATACTACAAGATTTTTTGATCAAAATATACCATAAAACATTCTCCAAAGATACAGTGACAACACTTTTTGAGAACATGTATCAAAAAATCCATCTCAAAATTCATGGTAGGATAGTACTTCTAATGAGTGTGTAACTAGTGTGAGCCATATTCCACAACCTATTTACGTTGAATCAAGAAACATCCCAAACCTAACCCTGAAGTATTATATAAAACATCATAACATGAGCATGGTTCCGTATGAATCAAAACTGGTGTAGAAGTCAGTCTCATCTTCATCTCCACAGAAGACCTCAAACACTTATCATTCCATTAAAACATGACACCATTATATCTTAAAGTTGTCATTGAATAAAAAATCTTAGAGAAGTCAGATATAAATTTTCCATATTAAACATCGAAACCCAATAATCATAGAATCTAAATCATGTTTCAATGATGCTTCAATAAAATATAATCCTACACCTTTTTATAAACAATTATAATTCCCCACACAAATATAACTTACCCTGGATACATCACATCCTGATCCAAAAAAACACATTTTTAATGTTTTCCATATAGATTATGTTCACTCAATGTTAAAATAATGATACCCAAATGGTCTCTATGCTCCTCCTCCAACTTGGAGTGCAGCAAGATATCATATATGAACACAACCAAAATGGATTCTAGGAACTAATGAAATATTTGGTTTATCATTTCCATTAATACCACAATGACATTAGTGAGTCTGAATGACATAAAAACATTAAATTCCCATACCGATCTGGATACTCTTTCTTGGGTATATCCACTTCTTGGAATCTCAACTGCTGGTACCCCGATCGTAGGCCAATCATAGAAAACCAAAGAACCCCTCTAATCTGATCAAAGTGATAATAAATCTTGGGTAATTGATAATTTTAATTAACAATCAGATAATTAAACTTTCAATAGTCAATATAATGTATATGGCTTCCATATTCCCTAATTAAAAAAGAATAGGAGAAGACCTTGATGACATGCTAGGTAAAATAAATCATTTTCCATCAATGTCCTCATGTTGGACATTATCTTTCACTAACATAGTATGTTCTATACAATATGATAGAATTGATATGGGTATCATTCCAAGAAAACGTTTATTAGTGTAATTGAACTCTATATATGGTAGAAACACATAAAAATCATTTAAATGCCCCCAGTTAACGTACACACAATAGTAGGTAGATAAGTTCCCATACACTAGTCAATTTCCTCAAGATACATTTCTAAAAACTGGCATATTATCAAACTGACATAAGGAACCACTAGCTGTTCCTTTCCAGATATTGAGTCCCACACTCCCTGGAAAACCTGGGTAACCCCATTGTTAGATAAGAACTTGTAACATCCAAAATCTAAGTGCCACCCAAAGGTTCCCAAAACCTGATTGGTCACATGACATCATTGTCATTTCCCCAAATTTAAGAGGCTATAGAATAGTAGTGAGAGATAAGGTGTGATATTGGGGAAACTATTGCCTCACTGGAAGAGTATACACAAAGGGAAAAAATAGTAAACATTAGAAGAATCAGTAATACCAAAAAAATTAATCAACGAAAGACTGAGGATAAATCCAACCGAGGCCACAATATATATATATATATATATATGATTCATGGAATTTGTATCTAAGAAGGAATCCAAATAAGTCAAAATGATGAAAATAAATACATATACCAAATTTAAAAAAAGGAACAAGTTATCCCTAATAGAATCACAAGCCTCATCTTGGTCCCCTTCTCTCTATCTCTATCAATAATTAAGTAATTGATGAAGAATCACACTTTCCCTTATATATACCTATAATCATATAATCTATTTTGGTACAAAAGCATTACCCAAATAGGGTGTGAGAAAAATCTCAGTTGGAAACCACTAAATGATTTGTTCCTAATAGTTAGTGAATATATATATATAGAATGTAAGAGGAACAATGACGGAATAAACTATTATATTCTCAAAAGTAAACAATCCTTCAATTTCTAAGTACATTCATTTACATATTTCAATTATTCAATCCATCGAATCATGAACACTAGGATCTAGCCTCTACTCTGTATCCACTATTTGATGTATCCAAACAGATTTCTTAGAAGGCCATCTAAATAATAAAGTAATATGGAGTCTAAGATTGTTCATTTTCATGGATGACTTCTCACAAATATACAATTATTCATAAAAAATAAATTGGGCGTATTCCCATAGTCTAACCCCACTGGTTTAATTAAATATCAATTCATTTGATATCAATACTAGGGGAATATCTCATGGTCTATCTCTTTTGGTCTATCGCAGAATAAAAAAATAAATAATGACCATTCGGGAAGCCCTCACAGTCTAACACATTTGGTCTAACATAGCACTAATCATTAACAAATGACCACCTAGGAAGCAATCATATCCAATAACACTAGTTCAACATTGAATCAATATATTATAAATTACATCAATGGTAGGTGTCGCGGTAAATACCCTTGTGTAAATCTTATACTCCAAGGCTCTAACGGTCCTGTGCAAAAATAGTGACAATATAATATCAAAGAAGCTCATGAAATATGAATCTACTACATGGCTAATCATTCACAATCATATCACATGAATTCCATATAATAATAAAATCTCTAACATAATCAACCAAGGAATGGAAAACAAGTAAATCCTAATAGGGATCATTGAACAAATGACCATAACTAATAAAACAACTTAAACACACCCATGTAGTGTCCTATTACAAGTTATCTGACCTTACGCATAAGTAACAACCCATTATCACTCAATCAAACCATATATGGAAATTAAAAAGGATAAATTAAAAATGAATAAATACCCCAATCATGGGTACTATACACTTCTATCATATATAATCCAAATATAAACAATGAAAGGTACACACCACCTACCTCGATGTCCCGTGATTGATATACATGAACATCAGCCCTTGAATCCACATAGATCTGCTTAGATCTAAAAAATATGAAAAATACCCAACCATGGATAACTCATGAGAGAGGAGAAATATGGAAGATATTATCTAGGGGTTTTGAGAACTCACTGGTGGGATTAAAATGCACTAAATGATGTCTCAATCGGGGCATGGATAGAGACTCGGGTGGGGTTTGAAGTTCGTCGGCCAATTTTTCACTCCCTTTTATAAACAATGGGGAGAAGAAGTTGTTTAAGAACATAATATGTGATCACACTTCAATATATAAAATAAAAAGAAATGTAATCAACATTTTGATTAAAACTACACACCATGTATAAGTCTCAATTGGCCCCTGAAATAAGTTGTCTTCCAAGTCACTACAAGGCCTCGTACTTGGCCGTTACACGACTATTATGTACATGAACATGGTAACTGAGTACATGAAATGTACACAGATGTACACAAAATGTACAAATAATGACCATATGTCATCCTTTTTCCTAAAAAACAACAAAAATCATAACTCGTATCTGAAATGAAGATCAGGGTTATTACAAACTTCTCCCATAAAGTAATTCATCCCCAAATTTCTGTTTCAAGAGAGGTTAATAAGAGTCCGCAAACAACTCCATCTACTACGATCAAATATCGGCCTCCCTCTCCCATGCATCATCCTGCACATGCCTGTTCTACCATATCACTTGTACAAGAACAACAGACTGACCACATGGTAGCATTGTTCTACAATCCAAAATCTGTATAGGATCCTCTTTAAAGGATACATCCATCTCCATCTCAACCTCCTCAGGTTGAAAAACATTATTCAGGTAGGAAAACTAATGATGTCTCTAAAAATTATGGAATGCATCATTCATAGACCAGTGCCACTGAGGTAATTTCAACTGATAGGTAACCGACCCAAATTTCATAGAAACCACAAATGGTTTGACCTATCTCAGTGAAATATCACTTGTCTCATAATTCTCCTATGTCCCAACCTCGGTGTGACCCACATGAAAACCTAATCTATGACCTCGAACAACAGAGGTCGTCTCAGTAGATCACTATAAGTCTTCTAGAATGATTGTGGACTATCCATCATATTCGTAACCAACTCTACCTACTCAATGGTCTCTTGGACGAGATGTGGTCCCAATATAGATGACTCTCCTAACTCCAGCCAACATATGGTTGATCGACCTGGGCTACTGGACAAAGCCTCACAAGGTGTCATCTGAATTTTTTCCGGAAAACTATTATTTTAGGAAAATCACACCATGGGTATGTTTCTTTCCCAAGACACTCCAAAATCTAAGAACCATGATCGAATCATGTCCTATAAAACCTTAATCGTGCACTCTGATTGTCCATCTATCTAGGGATGGTAAGATATACACAAAAGTACATGTGTTCCCAAACCCTATGTAGTCCCTTCCAGACATGAGAAGTAAACTTGGCATCCTAATATGAAATGATAGAGTGAGGACCCCCGTGAAAACAAACAATCCCAAAGATTTAAAACCTTCCAATCTCATCAATACTGAAGGTTTCCTTGATCGATATAAAATTGTTAACCCTTCGTGAGTCTTTCAACAACAACACAAACATCATCATTTTGATTAGGTGACCTAGGTTAACCCATTAATAAATCCATTGTGATATCATTCCACTTCCTCTCGAGAATGGGGAACTCCCATAACTGCCTTTCTTGTCACTGGTTCTTCCCCCTTCACTAGATAACAGGTGGAAAAACTCATAACAAAACCAACTACATCCTTCCTTATACCTGACTTCTAATACCAAAAATGTAAATATTGATACATCTTGGTAACACCAGGATGAACTGCCCATATAGAGGAAATAAAATCTTGAAATAACTCCTTGTGTGTGTTTTATGACACCTATATGGAACCATGAAAACAAAAAACCTCATCCTCACCCATGACCTACCCTAGAGTAGGGTCCTTTCCTAATAAACTCTCCCTTATGACTAGGCCTTCAGAATATGATAGCTACATCATTTTTCCTCGATATAGTAGAATATAGGTAATATCTTTAGAAGAAATAAATGTCTACACATATCAATCATGAACCTAACAATTATTATCAGATTACATATCCATTAGGCTCCAATCAATATTGGATTTCTGAACTGCCTATATCGGATTTCTCAAGCTCATCCCATCAGCCACTACGTTTCCATTTCTAGGTATGTAGGAAAGATCAGAATCAAACGACTAAAGGTAATAAACCAACAATCATTGAATCAAATTTATATCTTGTTTTTAAATGATATAATTGAGGATTTTGTGGTCAGTTTATACCACCAAATTCAGTCCAAAATGATAGTGTCTCCAACAACACAATGCATGAACAATTGCAGGTATCATCAGATCATGCTTTTGGTAATTCGTCTCATGTGGCCTCAACTGTTGAGACCCATACATAAGCACTACTCCCACCCAGGTACCTAATGCATCACATTAAATGAGATTGCTCTTGCTCGGATCTAGAAAAATCAGTATCAGTTCTGAATTCAATCTCCCATTCAACTCCTAAAATGTTGAATCATTGGAATATATCTAGTAGTACTTCATTTCAATTATAGTCAGGCATGTCAAAGGAACTACTAAGCATGAAACTTCTTGAATAATTCATTTTAGAAACCAGTCATCCTAAAAAAAACTTCATACCTCAGTGATGTTTTTTGAATGCACCTTGGAAACTACTGCTCTCACATTTTCTGACTCCACTAATAACCCAATCTCTGAGATGACATGGCCCAAAAAGTGAATCTGATCCATCCAAAAGTGTATCATTTAGTGCTTAACATACAATTTATTTCCTCTCTGTGTGCACAATATGATCCCAAGATGGATTGCATGGTTGTGTCGAGTGTGAGAGTACACCACGATATCATCCATGAGGACTACCACAAATGAGTAAAAATAAAGATGGAACACTCATTAAGAACCTAAACCATAATTTCATTTATAGATATTTATTTCAAGCTGTTTTTTATGAGAATGAATGAAAAGTGGATTTTATGAGTACAATCTGTGTACTTCGATGTACACTCCGTGTACCCAGTTGATGGAAATAGTCACGTACTGGCCGTGTAATGGACGCGTACATGGATGTGTGTTAGATTGGAGGACTGCTTATGTTGGGGTCAGTTAAGGCTACAACACATTTTGTAGGTATAATGAAAAATCTATTTAGTTTTCTTTTTGATTTGATATATTAAATCGGGGTCGTGTCTTATGTCAGTAAATAGCTTCTTCTTCTAGTGGTTCATACATGATAGCGATGAAACAACCGATGAATGTCAAACCACTCTCGATTCAATGTCTAATATCTGATTCAGATGCCATCAGTTTCATTGGTATCCCATCATTGAATTCTCAAAACTGCTAAATCCATTCTTCCTGATTATTTACCTCTCATGGGTTATTGAAGGTTGAACATTTTTCACCTGTTTGTGTATCTAGTCAGATTTTGGATGACTCAAGGTCCAAAGTTCAAGTATATCAATCATATAACATTAGAGTAGGTGGTTTGATCGTTTCATTGTTTTTTCTTGGATTATATATGCTTAATGTTTTGTATAACCACAATTGGGGTATTTCATTATTTAGAATTTAACCCTATTTATCACATTATATGGTTATTTAAATGATAAATCCTAGTTTATTATGTGTAATATGGGATATCATGTTTATCAAACAACCCATTGGTGTTTTTTCCTTATTTGATTATTTATGGCCATTTGGTCTAGATTCGGTTTATGCTTTCCATGTTTTACCTTCCTTGTTTTGATAGGATGAATTTATTATTTATATGAAATTATTATGATATGCACTTTGAATGTTGACCAAGAGGGATTTGACTTTTAGATCTTCTGAAGGGGTATTGACCGTGAGAGCTACCCGGGTTATCGTTTATAATTTATTAATGCTATGTTGAAAAAAGGGGGATTGGGCAGTGAGTGCTTCCCAAAGGGGTATCGACCATGATAGATACCCATGTGGTCATTTATAACAAATTTATGACATTTTGACCCAAGGGTGAGTCAAGAGTGGCTAGAGTGTGAGAGCTTCCTAGAGGGTTGTTATTTAATGAATTGGTTCAATTATAAACTAATGGGCCTAGACTGTGAGTGCATTCCCTAAGATTTGATACGAATGATTGAATGAATGTGATGAGCCTGCCAAGAAAAATCACAAGTCTTACTTGATTGATTATATGGTCTTCTGAGACATATGTTGTGTTAATATTACACAACAAAATATAGATATTATGCTGGATCCCTATAATAAATTATTTAAAGGATGAGTAATGAATGTAAATGAATCTATATAAAACTATATGATTGTTTACTTGTGCGTACTTCAAATTTTATTGCTTCAATTCCACAAATTACCTGCTAAATATATATTCACTGACATATTGGCACATATCATTTGATGGCTCCTTACAGTGAATTGTCTCACACTATGTTTGGGTTATGCATTGGACCAAAACTAATTACATGGTGGCAGGTATAGATAATGGAAAGCACCATTCATCATCACATTCTTCATTGTTGTTGGAGCTAGAGGGCATGGGACCATGTTTAGGCTTACAATGGAGATGGAGTTTACATGATTATTTTGTTCTTTGGTTTCATTATTTTATTCCACTATTGTGACTTGTTTGGTTGTTCTTGTATAAACATATTCCATGCAGCGTATATATATATATATTATGGACTTTGTTGGATTTTCTTTTAGTGTTATGATATTTACTTTGTTGTTATTACTTCTTATACTATTGTCTCTATTTATTTTCCACTAATCGTACCCTAACAATGATTTCATAGATTCTCTGAAATCACACAATTTAACGTCATTTCTAGTTCGAAGCCTCTGAAATTTGGGGGAATGCGCTTGAGGCATTGTGGCCAACCATGTACGGGGAACCATTGGGAGGCACCTGGATCCAGGATGTTACAAAGTGGAATCAGAGTTGTGGTTATTTTTTACTTTTCATTAATATTTTTATCTTATAGAATATGATAGGAAGGACTAGGTTTTTTGTAATAAGCTATGTTCAGGAGTAGCTAACCTGTGTAGAGGGAAAATTCTATTTACCTCACACACTTCAATTTTTCTGGTTTTCCAATCATTATTGTTAATTTGATTTCACCATTAGGTGATTGACTTATTCTATGTTTTTATGATTGATATCATCGAGGTTCTATTTTTATTTCATCCATATTGGATGTGGGAATACCATCTCATACATCATATAGGCACTTACTAGAGAACACATGTCAGACATTCTTGCATCCCATTTAAGGTCCATTACTGATTGCATGATGTTGAGATAGATATTTTTCTTTATAGGAATACTATTGTGATAGATTTCATGATTTAAATACCTACTATTTTGATAGGGTATTGTTACATGTAATGTTTCATTTACATTTATTCCAAAAATTTAACCCATATTACTAATGGTCCCACATGGATCAGAATATTTTGGATCATGTTTTAACTTTAATTTATTTCTGTTATGATATGACATGAATATGGATACAAATATTTGATTTTCCAGGATTTTGGGTGCTCACATATCCAAACCTGGAATACCTTGGATAAATTTTATTTTTTTATGGTTCCATAGAAGTTTCATAGGCTTATTGTTCGGAAAACTAGACCACACATTGTGTGACGTTATGAACACACGCCATGTGTTCTTTTGTTCTAGAAGAATTTTTTTTTCATAAGTGCATGGAGTTTACAGTTAGTACATGTCGTGTATTAAATTAACAAGTGAAAAAATATGTTTTTAGAGACACGAGGTTTGGTAAACGTTTTTAGAACACACAATGTAATGGTGGAACTTGCCATTTGGAAATCGATCATGTTTCTAGCCACGTGACTAATGAAATGTTTGGATAAATCTTTTGTGGTACACACAATGTCTATAGAGTTCACGTTATGTAGTGTTACACAAGTAGATAACCATGTAGTTCTAGTCATGAGGTAGAATTAGGGCAGTTGAGAATATCAAGTACACACCATGTCTTAGGAGGACTATGTTGAGTGTATGGGGTGTCATTTGACATGGTTGTCAGAGGTACACACCCATTATAAGGCTAAAAGACAACACACAGTGTAGTGGTTCTACACAGGGTGTCACCATATTTTTTTAAAACATGAATTATTTCCTTCTCTTATTATGTACTTGAAATTCTATGTTGTAGTCCTTGATAATCATAAATTGATGTGTGTGCATGAACTTGCTGATTCATGCCACTATTATGTCCTCTAGTTGTATTCTATATGCAAGGTCATGATATGACACCAGAAATAATGGATCCGGGACTACTAAAATATCCTCCTGTCATGCCCATCTTGGAAACAACACTTATACGAGACGTAGGTGCTTATGAATATTTCCATGATGGATTTATGAGGATGATGCAGACTTTTCAGGGAGCACCACATATTTCCCCAACCATGGAAGAGCTGACGTTGGTGTTCCAACAACAACATCCTACCACTTTATCTGGGGATGGGGGACCGCATGCTATAATGTCGTGGTTTATTTCTATTCATTATATCATCATTAATTTGGAGACATCTCCTGAGAGGTGGGTGAAGAACGCTATATACATGCTACAAGATTCTTCCAAGAGATGGTGGGATGTTATCTAGCAGGTGTGACATCATCAGGATAAGGCTCGGAAAGAGTTACAGAGGACCATATATTACTACTTCTATACTAAGCCATTGAGGGATGACCTAGCATAGTGGATCATTCATTGGAGTTGGGTCTCTTTCAGTAAAGGATTACTCTTCTTAGTTTACCCTGATTCTGAGATTTGCCCATATTTTTATAGGTGAATAGTTATCTCTAGTGTTTTTGTAGATGGTCTCATGTACGACAATCTATCACTGGTGAATTTTTTCAGACCGACATTGGTGACCGCTATAGTAAACTGTGAACTGATTACCAAAAACAATTTGAGGATGTTTGTAGCTGTGATACAGGGCTGTTCAACATCTATGAATTTTATTTCGTCGATCGATAGTAAGAAGCACTATATGGATACCCCTTCAGGTACCAAGTAGTGTGAAACCAGTGCGGAATGAGTGGGAATACGAGACTACATTTCTCGAGGGACCTATTCGAGTATCGTTCTTGAAAATAGATGGGCCACATTCAAAATCATTGTACGATTTTTTCACCTACAATGAGTGGGAATGGATCTGTTATGACAACACATTCAAGAAAATGACAACATGTTTCCCATCAATTAGGGAACTGGAGTACATCCGGAAATTCATCCCAAGGAGGTAGGATGTGGCCTTAGAAGCAAGATTATAGGTATATTTCATCAGCGTTGTATTTTTTCTAAGGGTATTCAGACATGGTCGCAGGTCCGCAGTGCATGTTAGAGTTTTGTAATGGAGCATACCAATAAGGAATAGAATCTTGGACCCTCGACAGTTAGAGGTATGATTGTAGTTTCCATATTTTTAGCTTCTTCCCTTTTGAATGCAGGGGGATCCCATTGTTTTAAATGTGTTGTGTTGTGGATAGAATTGGGCTCTTCATCAATACATATGATGTTTTTTTTGATTCAAGACACATAGTTAGGAAATTTTATGGCTACTGTACGTTAGTGCAAGGAGTTCCCTAATGAGGTTGGTGGGTGTCACTTCATATGGTACCACTATTTCATAGATATGAGAGTATTAAATGTCATTCTTAGAATGGACTGTTTGGTGTTCTTTCTGGCCTTTGATGACTACTATCTCTACAAGGTGAGTTTCAATTCAATAGAGGGTGTTTATATTCTACATAAGGGAGAATGTGATATATAGGAAAGAATAAAGGGACCCAATCATCATGGGTTGTGTGGAATTATAGCCCAGAATTCTAGTATGTATCTTGATGATAGGGGAGTTCAATGATGGTTTTTACTCTAGTGGTGGATCATTTCAGAGTTATCTTTCCAGATGATTTTTTCTGGTTTACCTCAGGATCGATAGGTGGATTTCTCTGTTGAGATTTTTCTAGGAGCATCAACATTGTCCATTACTCTATATAAGATTGCTTCACTAGAATTACATGATATCAAAATGATGTTATAGGGGTTTCATGCGAAGGGTTTCATGAGACCTAGAACTTATCCTTAGGGTTTCATGTCCTTTTCATGAAGAGGGTAGATGATACACTAAGACTTTGTGTGGATTATATGACGTAGAACTAGTTGAAGATAAAGAATTAATACCACTTACAAAGGATTGATGATATTTATGATCAAATTTGAAGATCCTGATTGTTATCAAAGATTTAATTGAGATATGGTTATCATCAGTTGTGTGTTAGACCATTAGATATACCACTTTCATACGTTTGGAGTTGCTATGTTCTATACATGTATTTGGATATCACATCTGGTCTCACAAATGCGCTGAATGTTTTCAGGGCACTAATGAACTGATTGTTTCTTGCATATGTGGATTATTTTTTGGTAGTCCTCATGGAAAATATCCTAGTGTTCTCACACAATCAAAATAACCCTCCCATCCATATTGTTATCATATTGAGTACACAGAGAGAGAATCATTTATATTCTATACTCTAAATGTGACACATTTGGATAGATTGAAATCATTTATTGTGTCACGTAGCCTCAGAGACAAGACTATTTGTAAATGAAGAGAAGGAGTTAAAAATAATTTAAATTGAGAAGATGGGGAATGTATTTCAGGTACAGTGTTTTCTGGGGATCGCTGGTTATTTCCGATGCATTATTCAAGACTTTGGAAACTTATCAATTCCACTAAATGTCTTGACTAATTAGTGTGTGAAATTATTGTGGACAGATTTCTATGATTCAGTCTTTTAGGAGCTACAAGGAATATTAATTTCATCATGGACACTAATATGGTATGATCTGGTCAGGAGTTAAATTGTTTACTATAATGCATCAGTTACCATGATGGGGGAAGTGCTTATGCAGGGGGGAGGATTCTTTGCCTATGTGTCTCAGTAGTTGAGGCCACATGATAGAAATTATTTGACAAACGATCTCAAGTTAGACATTGTTGTACATGATTTACGCTATTAGATACATTATCTTTTGGGAGAGAATTTTGTGTTATACACTGACAAAAAATGCTTCAAATATATATTTACATAGTATGATTAGAATTTGAGACATTGAAGGTTGATTTAGTAGCTTTAGTCTTTAACATTGAGATTTCTTATGTGGTAGGGAAAGTCAACAAGTGGCTGATGCATTGAACATGAGACCTTAGATAAAGGTAGCTTAAGAGGCCAAAAGTGAGTGGAATTTTATGGAACTGTACACCAAGATGCATTTGGAGGTGCACAATTTAAAGGGGTAGACATTTCTTTATTCAATAGTTGTTACCTCTACTATACTGGATCGAGTGCGAATAAGGAATCAATCTGATTCGAAATTCACAGATCTATGAGATAGTGTGTCTGGAGGGGACCCTACTTGAGGTTGGACCATAAGTGAGGATGATGTTTTTCATTTTCGTTGGAACGCATGGGTGTCAGAAGACATATGTGTGGAGCTAAACCATGATTTTCATTCCTCTGTATGGGCATTTCATCCTGTTGTCACCATGAAGTATGGAGATCTACATCATTAGTATTATTGGTAATGAATGAAGAGGGATGAATCTAGTTTTTATGAGATTTTCCCCATTTCAGATGGAGAATTTAGATCATTAGTGTCCTTTTTGGGATTTTATAGTAGTTACCCATTGTCTATTGAAAGTGGAATAATGTCAAAATGGATTTCATCATGGGTTTACCAAGTTCTTCCTAAGGGAATAATTCATTTTGGGATTCTATTGATAGGCTCATAAAATTTTCACATTCTCTGCTAACTATGGAATCATTTAGTGTTGATTAGAATGGAAGGTTAAACATACTAGAGAATGTTTGTTTTCATAGAATTCCACACTCAATCATTTATGATAAGAACTTTCATAATACTTCTCATGTATAGTCAGGAATATAGTGGACTTTGGGTACACTGGTACTTCTGAGTACATCTTACCATCCCCAGATAGATGGCTTGTCCGAGCGCACAATTCAGGTTTTGGAGGACATGTTATGAGCATGTATGATGGATTTTGGAGGCTCTTGGGAGATAATATACTCTGGTGGTGGTTTACTACAATAAAAGTTTTTGGGTAAATATTTAGATGGAATAATATAATTATTTGTATGGTAGGCCATGAATATCACCACTATGTTGGATAGTGGTGGGATATGTAGCTATTCATTGACTGTGTGTAGTCTAAGAGACCACTTAGCAGGCAGAGTTGATTCAGAAGAAGAAGTATACTACACAATATCGCTATAAATCATACGTTGTTCGAAGGAGATAGACTTTGGATTTTGATGTCAGTGATCAGGGATTCTAACGTGTCACACTAAGGATGGGAAATAATAGGATTATGAGATAGGTTAAGATTTCAATAAGATACATCCGTTCATTTCAGGATATGGAGAGAGTTAGGGTGGTTTCCTCTCAGTTGCAATTACCTAATCAGTTCTGGGCTATGGATGACATATTTCAGGTTTTCCAGCAACAACAATACTTTTTTGACCCATGTCATGTTTTCCCACATCATGAGGATGTGTTTGAGGTGGAAGGATACTTTAAAGAGCTCCCTATTCGGATTGTGGATCACAAAAAAAGGTTCTCCATGGATGGTATGATGCTCTAGTATGGATACTATAGAACCATTTGTAGGTTTAGGATGAGACATTGGAGAGGGATTCCAATGTGCATTCGCAGAGGCCTAATTTGATTATATATATTAATAAATACCCTTGGAATTGAAATTTGGGGATGAATTTCTTAATGGTGGGAATCATGATATAGGGTTGTTTTTTAGTAAAAAGGATGAAAATATATTTTTTAAGTACATGTCATGTACATCCTTATACATTCCTTGTACCTAGTTTATGTGTTCTGGTCATGTAACGACTAATTAAATGGTTGTGTGATGACCCAGAAGACTTCTAATGTCGGGGGCCGATTAAGGATCCAACATGGTATCTAGGTTTAATGAACATGCTATGTAATTTTATTTTTATTTTTTATAGCAGATTGTGGTCACATCTTATGTTTGTAAACCTATTCTTCATCTCGTGCTTCATAGTGTAGTGAAATAGAATGGCATACAAACATCAAACCCCTCTTGATTCACTAACCATGATATGAAAGAGATTCCACTTGTTCAGTTTGAATCCAACTAGTGAGTTATAAAAACTACTAGATCATTTCTTCTTGATTATTCATCTCTCATGGGTTATTGAAGGTGGATTGTATTCCAATTTTTTTTATATTTAATCCAATTTATGTCGATTCAAGGTCCAAAATTCACGTATATCAATCTTACGAAATTGAGGTAGGTTGTTTCTGTCATTCTTTGCGTATTGTTAGATTATAGAGGCTTAATGTGATGCATAACTACATTTGGGGGATTTCAAGACATGGAATTTTACCATTTTTATCAAATTATATTGATATTTAATTGATAAAGGGTAGTTTCATATGCGTTAAGTGGGTTTACTTTTTTATGTGACACCCCATGGGAACATTTACCTTATTTCTTTATTTATAGCCATTTGGTCTAGGATTCTGGATAAGATTTCAATGTTTTCCTTGCCTTGTTTTGTTAGTATGGATTTATTATTTAAACGAAATTCATGTGATACACATTTTGAATGTTTACCAAGGATAATTAGACTATGGGAGCTTCCAATGGAGTATTAACAATGAGAGAAACTGAGGTGCTCATTTATAATTTATTAAAAAAATGTGGACCAAGGTTGATTTGACGGTGAGAGCTTCCCATAGGGGTATTAGCCATGAGAGAAACCCAAGTGGTCATTTATAATTTATTGATTCCATGTTGAACCAAGGGTGATAACCATGTGATCTACCCAGGTGGAAATTTGTAAATGATAAGTTCTAGGATAGACCAGAGGAGTTGGACCGAGAGAGCTTCCAATAAGGACGTTATTTATTGAATTGGATTTAGATTAAAATAAATGGGTTAGTCCTTGAGAGCTTTTCCAGAGGGTTATTACGAATTATTCAAGGATTGTGACAAGTCTAGAAAGCCAATTCACAATCTTGGACTTGGTCATAATTTATTATTTAGATGGTCTTATAAGACATGAATTTTGTTAATGGTAAAAAGGTGGATATAGTTTTTAGGTGAGATCCTAAGAACAAATGCAATAAAGGATGAGTAATAAATGTAAATGAATTTAATTGAAAACTATAGGATTTTTTACTATTGAGTTCTTCTTGAATTATTTCTTCATTTATATATATATTACCTTCTACATATAAATTTACTGACAGTTAGGTATAGATCATTTGGTGGTTGCCTACTAGGATTCATCTCACACCCTATTTGGTTCATCATTTGGGGCCAAACATATTACACAGTTGCAAGTATAGATAAGGGAAATCACCCATCATCATTAGGTACTTGAATACTATTGGTTATGGGGATCATGGAACCAATCTAAGGCAAGAAATGCTACTAGAGATTACTGGTTTCTTTTGTACTTCAGTTACAATATTGTTTTCTAGCATGGTGGCTTGTTTGCTTAATTTCATAGAACCATATTCTGTGAATCATACACACACACACACACAAATATATATATATATATATATATTCAACTAGTGGATTTAATTTTCTCTTACACTATTTACTTTTGTGGTATTAATTTTTCTTCTATTTTCACTAAATGTTTTCCACTTTGTAAACTCTACCAATATAGGAATAGTTTACCCACTGTCACACCCTATGCATGTAATTCTTGTTGTCATCCACTGGAATTTGGGAAATGTTCTTGAGGCCATGTTGCCAACCGGGTACGGGGTACCTTTGAGCGGCACCAGGATTCAGGACGTTAGAAAATTGGTTTATGAGTTACATGAAAAATATTGTCGCATTCGTGGGAGAGAATGATATATCAAAATACTCGGGTAGACCATGACTACTAAAAAAGTTTATTATAGGTATATATGATGGTCTATCCCAAAACTAATGATAATCAGATATCATTTCAATTTTCATGAACTCTTGGGATCATTGAAGATGATCAATTGGATAATCAATACATGTCATGGGATATAAGTTCATGATCGTCAACTGGTCAAGCTTTTGATAATCCACAGAATGTTTGAGGGTACCATCCACCTTGTTGGAAAAAGGTACATGAAAACCACAAGGAGAATTATTGGGTCAGATGAAATCCTTTTCCTGCAACTCATCTAAATGATTCTTGAGCTCCAATATCTCTTGATTATCCACACAATACAATGGAATGGACAATAGTGCCACTACTGTCACGTGGTCAATAGATAAATCCACCTCTCTCTCTAAAGGAGTAGATGAAAAGTCATATTGAAAAATATCCTTGAAACTATCCACCACATGATGAAAGCCTATATGTGAAGTCCCTTATTCATCCATACAAAACATGAAATTTGGGATAAGAATACTCCCAAACTATTATGATAGGGTCCCATTTTTATTTCCTAGAAATCCCATTCACCCTTGGGTAGAAATTATCCACCCTATGGTGATGTGAAATTATGCATGTGGTGAGAGTATTCAACAATTTCATAAAAGGAGACCACCTAGTTGATTCTGAGAATGAAATTTTATCATGTCATTTCTAAGTCATAGAGTGTTTATAATAAGAGACTCCCACATACCTCAGGAGGTCACTCTTAACACTGGAATACAATAGTCATCATAATCACTAATGGAGTGCCTAGGGTCATGAAATCATTATATTTAAAGATACCAAGCCCATGAATCTCCACAGCGGTAAGATATATACAACTATGGAAATCCCCTATATTTAAAAGAGAGAACATGATATCTTAGGAAAATAGAATTGTAACTCTAACCATAGAGGTTCCAGGATCCATCTCATACTGGGTCTGTTCCATCACCAAATTCTAACCTGTACTGAAACCCTACCTAGTTACCCTAAGTTGACCCACCACACTATCACTGAAATCATGTCGTTTGGTTTCCACGACCAAGAACAACCTCATTGGCTATAATGGATTAATGGAATCAAGTTACATGACTGGTGATAAACTGGTGGCCCTACTCTTAAACATGGAGTCATAACAGATCTCCTCTCACTAGCTAATAGTGATAACATCATAGAAAAATGTTGAAGACAACCAATCGTTCCATAGAATCCGCACTTAATTAGATCCTTCAGTTTTTGTGGAATTGTATTCCCACTCTTTATTCACTAGTAGAACATCACTTGGAAACCTGAAGAAACATCCCTATGATGCTTCGTGCAATCAGTTGATGGAGTACAAGCCATGGATGATGAACCTCCCTGGTTTTCAGATTAGGACTCCCTCAAATTGTTCTAAATAATCTATGCCTTGTTTACTATATAATTCACTAATGTCTAAATGAAAACATTCACCTATGATTGGATTTCATACCTATGACAATTATTAAAATTCCTTGTTAGTGATAACTCATCACCTCTAAAAACAGTTCTGAAGCGCTGAAGCTCTATGAAGAGTGATGAATAATACATCGCTAATAGAGTTCCCTACTCCAAATGCCTGAACTCCTAGGATCTGTCATCCCTCAACATCTTTGGGTAGAAGTAATCATTGAAGGTCCTCTGGAACACTTCCTATTTGAAATATCGATGATGTCCCTCCTGTGAGATAACCTCCCAACGTCTCTTGGAGGAATCACATTGCATGTATATCGTGATATTCACCCCCTCTCTGGATGCATTTCTTGATGATCGATGATCAAATGCTTGGCCACCAACCAAGAATCTTCATCCTATTGTCCTCCATCCCAAGAAAATGTGGGAGGATTCTACTGATGAAACACCCGCATCAAATCTTCCATTGACATGGTAGGATGTTGTGCCTCCTAAAATATCTACATCATCCTCAAAAGCCTCATGGAACTATGCATCAATACTTTATACTAGTATAATAGATGGTTTTAAGATGGTCATGACAAGGTGATATACTCATTGTCCCAGATCTACAATTTATGGTGTCTGGTCATCCCCCTATATCTGGCATACATCCAAGGGACGTATTGGTGTAATGACAATGCAAGGTTTTGCTCACACCTCAGTTCAAGATTATCCATGATAGAAACATAAATGTGAAATAATGAAATAGGAGAACGAAAACATTCATGTTTTACCTAATAGGGTAAAACGACATGTAGAACCACTATAAGATGTGTTCCCTTATGCCTTGACTTGGACATGTACATCTTCTAACATGATTGTGTAACTCCCCATGCACATTGTGTGTTCCTCAAAAGACATGGAGTGTACATGAATATCAACTCATGTCTAGGAACATCCACTTGGATAGAACAACATAGTCCTACTATTGTAATACTACACAGTATGTTCACCGAAGACACTTTGTGTCCCATGTAATTCTATCCACATATGTCGCTAATAAAATAGTTGAACACACGGTCGATTTTAGCATGAGATGTACTCCGAGTACCTGGCGGGTTATACCTAGATTTTTCAACCCCATGTAATTTCTCACATATTCCTTTGCATAGTTAACCACTACCTAGAGGGAAAATATATTAAACAACAGGTAATTAAAAAATATCAATTCATTCTGACCAGAAGAACACATGGAATATGTTCATAACATTATATACTGTGTTTTCTGGGTTTTTTGGATAGTAATCCTCTGTAACATATCTGGAACCCCCAATATCATAAAATTTATCCATGAATGCCATGTTCTGATTTGTGAGAGCCCATACTCCCTTCTAATCAATTTTTGTCCTCTATAATCATAAAATATCATAACTGTAATAAATTAAATTTCAAACATGGTCCCACAAATTTTTCTCTGAGAGGGACCAAAACAACTCAGGGACCAATGATTGGCATGCATCCAATTAATCATTTTATATAATAGTACAATATAAAAATATTAGGTTTTCAATGAAATAATTTATCACAAAATCAGGAACATCTCACACAAAATCTATCACAACAACATGAAATCAACGGTTCACTCTATATGGAATGATATGAATTCATGAAATATGGTCATTAGAATGTGCCTATATGATGCATGATACGGAATACCATTATCTCATTGTGTTGAAATGGAAATAGAACATTAATGATATCAATCATAGTAGTACAAAACAAGTGAATCACAAATAGGTGAAATCAAATCAACAATAACAATGGCAAAACCAAAAAATTGTAATATTCAAGGTAACATGTATTTTACCTATACATGGGTTACCTACTCCCCTTAAAATCTTATTATGAACAACCTATTCTTTATTATCCTAGTCTATAGGCTACAAATAGTATGGAAAAGAACAAAATAAATCTCCTCTGATACTACTTTTTAACATCCCGGATCTAGGTGTCGCCCAAAGGTTTCCCGAACCTGGTTTGTCACATGACCTCATGAGAATTTCCACAAAAGCCACAGGCTTCAGTCTTGAAGCATGGGCCAAGGTGTGATATTTGGAAAACTATTCCCTCATTGTATGTGTATTAACAATGGAAAGAAACAGAAATCCATAATGTAAGTAGTAATACTAAAAAAGTAAATAGATTAATACTAAGGGTAAATCCAACAGAGGACACAAAAAATATATTTATAAATAGTTATGATGCATGAAATATGTATCTATCAAAACAACCAAACATGTCTCAATACTAAAAACCAATTCACCAAAGAAACATGTAATCTCCAGTATCATCGAAAGCCTCAGCTGGGTCCCCTACACTCCAGCTCAAAAAGTGATCATGTATCTTATGAAGAAGGGTGCTTTCCATTTTCATTACCTGTAATCATATAATTTGTTTTGGTCCCAAAGAGTGACCCAAATCACGTGTGAGATGAATCCTAGTATTCATCCACCAAAATATATATTCCTAACTATTATTGAATATATATATATATATGTATATTGTTTGTAAGAGGCCAAATGAAGCACTAAAATAGGATGTACACAAAAATAAAAAATACTACAGCTATCAATGACATGCATTTTCCTTAAGCAATTATCCAATCCATTGAATCATGTAATCCCAAGATCTATCCAGAGATTTGTATCCCCTTTGTGATGTTAACGAATAGATTTCTCAAAATTCCATCAATACAATCAAGTAAGACCGAGTCCATGCTTATTCTTTGTCTTGTCAAACTCTTCACAATTATAAAATAATTTATAAACAACCCCTTGGGAGAATTATCACAGTTTCAACCCTATATTATAACATAACATCAATTCATTAGATAAAGATCCTTTGGGAAGCTATCACAAAATTTCAAATTTGGAATATCATTACATTAATCAAATAAATAACAACCCATTATGAAGCACTCACAGTCTAACCCATTTGGTTTAACATAGCACTAATAAATTACAATGGAAAACCTGGGAATCTCTCACATTCAATATAACAAGGCCCACATTGAATAAATAAATTATAAATTTCCTTCCGTGTAGCCCTCATTATCAACACCCCTGGATCAATCATCTACACTACGACTCTAACTGTCTTGTGTAAAAATACTGCACATATAATATAAAACCATCTCATGTAATATAAAACTAATACACAACTTATCATTAACAAGCATATCACATGCATTCCATATAATCCATCAAACTCCAACATAATCAACAAAGTCATGGAAAATAAAAAAAATCCTAAAATGAATCATAGAACAAGAAATCCATAACTAATAAATCAAGGGAAACACACCCATGGGGTGTCCCTTAATAAGGTATATAACCTCATGCATAAGAATCAAGCCTTTATAAAACAATTAAACAATACTATGTAATAAAAATGGTTAAATTCCAAAGCATGAAATACCACAATCACGTGTACAAGGAACTTTTATTATATATAATCCAAACACAAACACCAAAAGGAATAAAACACCCACCCTGACATCACACAATTGATATACTTGAATGTTTAACCTTTATTCGGCCCGGAATGACATAGATCGACAAAATTTTGAAAACGAACCTACCTTGGATAACACAATTGAGTGGAGGAATCTTGAGGAAAGGATGTAAGGGTTTTGGGAACCCACTGATGTGTTTCTAATGCACCTAATGATGTCTGAATTAGAGTTCATAAGGAGAATAGAGAGGTGTTCAATGTTCATCAGCCGATCCGTCACTCTCCTTTACGAACCATGGGGAGAAGAATATGTTAATGAACATATGAAGAGACCTCTCTAAAATATATCAAATAAAAATAAATATACATGTATTTTTCATTAAAATAACACACCATGAATTAGCCTCAACCATCGCCTGACTTATGAGGTATTCTAGGTCACCACTAGGCCATGTACTCTGCCAATAAACCAACAATATGCAGCTGTACACACTACCAGGTACATGTCGTGCACACAAGTGTACCAGACCTATACATAGAAAACCCATAAATGTTCCTTTTCCCTAAAAAAGAACCAGATTCAAGATTCATACATGTAATTAAGATCTAGGTTATTATATAATTATACCCGTATATGAGAATAGCCTATCTAATCAATTACAATTATCATCCAATCCATGTTGATGGTCAATTAAAATATGTCATAATCAGCTACTATGATGTCTGAAACCACCTCAAAATCACCGATAACCACTCAAAAAATGAAAAACGTGAAACCTTTCATGGAACACTTTCATATTGGAATGGAATAATCTGAAAAGAAAATAATATGATCCGAATGGAAGCTAAAAACATCAACCAACTTTTATGATTTAATACAATGAGTAACATCTCTATCAAAAAATATAGTAGTAATGAAGATGAAATAAGCACCATACCTCTAATAGTAGCTATCACTATATCAGATTCCTCTAGTTCACACGCAGATGTTAAAAATCATCAAGACATCGCCACTTGGAAATCCCCAATGGCCAATGATTGAATCCCACCACCCTAGGAAGGATCAACATGTGCCTATGACCTCATAGTGGAGTGGATCATGCCTTTTTATATTAGTAAATATTATTAAAGAAATTATTCATATGGCCAAAAATCCGACAAAAATGACATGATTTTGGAGTATCAATACATTAAAGTCTAGTATGAACAAGAATCCCACACTGGTAGCAAATAAAAGGTTGTTTCCCAGTAGAATAGCTTAAAATTGATATTACAGAAAACAGACCACTATTTCTCTTTATTTTCTGACCAGAAGAAGAACCATATCAATCCACTACATCAACTAAATCTCTCTCCAAGCCTGTCCTCCCAGCTATATCGTTCCCTTAAAAAGATAACTTATCCACTATTTCTAGATTGTTTGGAAGGTATAAAATAATAAGCGTCGATCGAACATCAACCCTCAACCACATATAAAACCTTCAATAATTAATGTAATCATTGGTGACATGTTCCAATTACAGATGCAACAAATCTACCAAGTGGGTGGAATCCTTAAGAACAATACCCGCCACTTTTTCCAGTATCAGAAACTCTTGGGCCTTTTCTGCATGTAAAGTCTCAGGATAAAATTACTGATTGAAATCCTATTGAAAGAGACCCATGAATGACCATCATACTACATAGCTTGCACTCTCATGTCCGAACATCCGTTTCTTGGTCATCCAAGAAAATACATGACAAAATCCACTTTTAATCCTCAAGTTTCTTTAGAAATATAATATTCCATTCAATCCATTTATTCCACCCTTATTTTTCTTATTTTCATTTTTCATGACAGATGATAAGATGATGATGCTTGGTAAATTTCGAACCATGATCCACTTCATATTCGGGTTCACTACGCCCACTAACCATAGAGTTTGAATGGAAGTGATCACTACTTGAAACAATGTAGGGTCTACTGGAGGATCCTCTTACAACACCTTCCATTCATTTTCACATCATATATTTGGAAGTTCTCTTCTAGGAAAAGTTTATTTGTAAAACACAAGACATCATCCAATCATCCATCAAAAAATTCCAAAACCAATAAACTAAAAACATGAATAAAAAAATATGCATCCAAAAAATAATAATCTAAATAATTTATGAATCATATCAATATAATGAAGCAACCTGTTTTATAAGAATATTTCCATATTTATAAAAATAAAACATAGATTAATCAAATGATCATGCACACAAAAAGTATTAGGAAATTGTATATCAGGTAATTTAAATAAACATCCCATATAATTTATTCAAATGAACCTGAATACTCAGTCTTGGAAATAGTGAACATTTTCCAACCACCCATGAATACAAGGATTCTATAATGGGTGTGATATGGATAGGCCCCATTTCTGGAAGTACTATACAAATTCCAAGGATCATACTCCTATCTACTTGAGTCATTTAAATAACTCATGCAGTATTAAAACACATTGGGATGAGTAATAAAGTATGACACCAAATTATAACATACAAACCTAATCGAAGAAGACCAGTCACCCGAGCCAGCCCATTATATTGTGAGGTAAAGCGGATATGAATTAACATGTACAAAATATACTAAATACAATACAATCCACTAGAGTACTATGCAGGAAAAAATACTGAACTGAGCCAAATTGACTAAACCAGAAAATAGATGAAAAATCTAGATAACTTGTCTTCATGTGACCAAGCGTCATCACAAATAATAAAAAAACAACAATTGAAAGTGAATCATGTATGCTACAAAATTCTCAACCCATTACCTGTTTCGTGTAAAACAATGTCTGTCGACACCTACAAGTATAATTAGTGTCTGAGAAATAGAGCCTAATAGGATACAACCATATGATATATACAAGCTATAAAAACTAGAATTAACATCTCCAAGCATTTAAAAAACATAGTTTTACATTTATTTTTATAAAAAATAAAATTGATATCCATTTCCAAACCACCCATGATTTTTTTTTAAAATTTCATATGATATCAATGAAACCCAAAACCAAAGAAAGTAAAAATACCAAATAGTAATCATACGCGTGATAGAACATCGATGAAATAAAAATTATGTAATAAACAACAAAAAAAGGAAAATAACCCATCATCTAGGATTTATGCTATTGTAAAAATCAAAATAGATGCTCACAATCCCAAACAAGGGATAAATTTGGATCAAAACTTACATCAAGGCATACTATAAACCATCGACATACAATAGGTTAACTCTTACTAGTGTCATAAAAACTAAGGCTACCCATTTATTTATATCGACAAACCCATGGTTCCCAGTATAAAATTCGGTTCAATTATATTATAAAAATCATGTTCCTATTTTAATAAAACAAATTCAAAGCCAATAAAATTTTCATCATGTTTTGAAAATATATTTATCCATTTCAAATAAAGACAATGCTGTTTTCTTGGAAAATTCTCTTTTAAAAAGAAAATCATCCCTGTTTTGATTTCAATTAATGAAATTACAATATCCTCATAGAAAAAAAATAACTATATGAAATTAAATCATTAAAATAATTTAATAGATCCACATACCTCAATAGGGTTGAAAACCATACTACCATTGACAATTGGGATTTTAAACAATCAGATTTTCCCTAGAAAGAAAAGGCATGACCAAAGACTGAAAAAGGGGTGATAGGAAACACCATCCAATTAAAAATCCCTAAAACAAGGGTTTCATAACCACCCATTAAATTGGAACCATGAGCACAGATTCATTGAAAAGAAAAATCACATATCCATGTTGATTAATCACTGAATTATTTGATCCAGATAGAAGGAAGACGTCCAAAATCTCATAGGGGAAGAGATCTGGTCTAGTGGTGGGGGATGAAAAAATAAGTGATCCCTCAAACCCATGAATGAAATACTAAAACCTGGTACATGGAGTATTATATAGTGTTTAATCTTTAAAAAGACATTAATCCCATAATTTTTGAATTACACATAAAACAACATTACTTTTTTAATTTGATACCATATTTTTCAATTTAAATGATGTGTAACCTATTCATGATGTGTAAAAATTAATGCTATGAATTCAAATGACATGATGAGACTTGAGAACATTACATGTTGTGAAACCCTACTTCCAGTAACTACAAAACTAATGGTATAAAATCACAAGGAAAAGATTATATTTCCACAAATCATTGACTTCACCATTAAATGAATCTTTATAATTCAGGGAAAAATATACTCACCCAATTAAAAAGGAATCCAATGACATGGATCAGAACATAAATGATATAATGTTAATGGTGAGTTACATGGGTAAAATCCATTTTAATTATTGTCTTCATTAATGCATAATTTTTATGCTCATTATTTTAACATTACTCATTCAGTTATTGTGTAGGAGATCTAATGTATACATTGATATAAAATTACAGAATTCAATTTCTTGGAATAATCATTAAAATAATAAAATATGTTTTTATACACATCCATAGAAGAAAATGTCTATAGATAAAAAATAACTGATCATATTATATAACTGGTACTTAATACCCTAAAAGTTTTAAATCATTCCATAGCTAATCCCCAATTCACATTCGAAGGAACTTTAACGAAATTTTCATTCAATAAATTATAATATTTCCATGTTTCCATATCTCATTTTTGACAAATTATCCCATCAATATTAATTTTTATAGAATTCCATGTCATCTTCTATACGATTTTAAAGATATAAATAATATTTTTAATTGATTTTTTTAGGAATGTAATATGGAACAATTATATGACTTTTATTTATATTAATCATTGATGTTGCACATTTATACAGCTATGCAACATTTTTAAATTACATTCTCTAAAATGTATGACATCCTTTACATTTCAATTTATTAGAACCTTCTCTGCAAAATATTATATGAAGGACCCCGAGACACCCTGCGTGGGGAGGGGTGAATCAGGGTGACAAATTTTTCTTTTAAAGTGATGGATCTTGTTCCCACGTTGGTAGGAACTTATTGAACCTGTATGATGAATATGATTAGAAAGAAAACATTCACATGAACAGAGAAGACACAACACTTTTTACTTTGTTCACCACTAAGGGATACGTCCAAGGAGCATACGCCGACAGGTTTTCGGTTGTACCTAATTCCACTAAACATCACTAGATGTGGATTACAAAGGTTTGGGAACGGTCACTCTGTCCCAGGCTCACTGGATTTACAATTGTTCAGGGATATCTCAATACGTCCCTCGGGTCACTTCCGTTGACTCCCCCCAGCTCACAACTTTTGGTGATGTCCTACTTAGTTTATAGACGTGAAGGTCTGTTTATCATTACAATAGAATGCATCATCTATTGTGTGTATATGCTCTATTGAAGTCTGAATTTCACTCATAGAATAATATCACTTTTCACCAAAGATATCGGTAAATCTTCTAGCTTTCGTGTAGCTCCAAAAAGACCAGCATAATCTAACCTCTCCGGGTGCGCTTCTCCATGACCGGCACGCAAGTTTCAAGAATGGCGCGCAAGTCACTTGCACGGTAAAAATTCAGCACACAGGTGACACCAACCCACTTGCACAACACTTCCTCTTTCAACTCCATAATTGTGCGATGCTATGCCTTTAACTCCTAAACCGCCTTGGTCTCGTAGCAGACAACTGGCGCGTAGCCTCTACTCTGCGACCCAACTACCACTGGCGCGAATCAACCACTTTCACAAGAATAAATCGAAAAATATCTATGTTTTGAACTTCTTTTCAAATGTGGAGGGGTGGTCCTCTATTTATAGGAAAACTGGAACCCCTGTGTGATGGCGCACAAGTATGCTTTCGGCATGCTGTTTCTGGACCACATCTCATCTCCCCTATCCTCTATCACGCAACTCACTTGCGCTACCCAACTAATACCTACATGACCCTTTTTACATTTCCATATTTTGATGTTCTGATCATGAAGACCAATAGGCACACATGTTTCCAATCCTCCTAGGCACCGGCGCGTAAGACCTTTCTCTACGCGCGCAGGTCACTTCTGCGACCACATCAATACTTGCACGACCCTTATCCCTTTTCCATTTTTCAACATTCTGATCTTGAATACTCAAGGCGTGAATGTAAAATACCCTTCAAGTACATGGCATTCAGGTCACTTTACCAAAAATCCTTTTCTCTATTGGTCAAGTTTCAGGCCCAAAAATTTGGAAAACACTAGGAAAGGGTGCCACCTTCAATACTGCTGTCTGCTTGAACTGTTTGATCACATTTCTGGTACTTATTCTGAACATCCACTGAGGAATTTCAACTAACAAAAACCATACTCCAAATCATGAATAGAAAAACATGGTTCCAACAATCTCCCGCATTGGATTTTTTGGCAATCAGAAAAGAAATTCAGTAAATACCCATCCATCTGCAAATGAAAAACGCGAGAAACAACTTAGCCAACACTCTATGTCTACGTGGGCAATGATTAGTGTAGAAAATAAGAAAGGATGTTTGAATTGGGTTCCAGTGTTTTGTAATTCTCAATGATTCCAAAGAAGAATTACATGACAGACATATTCCTTCTCATCCTTCTCATCCTATCACTAACACTAAATTCGCCTCAAGTCACAGGAGCATTACATGCCTAAATAGGCCGGAATTTATTCCTTTCTCCCCCATTGACAATAAACCCTAAGACTGATAATTTTTCTAATGTTCAGTAGAAACCATACTCCCCCTGGATAGTATATCCCCCACAAACCTGCATCACATTCATAAACAGATAAAAACAATTATCATAATCAGGGAGAGGGGTATTGTGTAACCTCCTTATGCACTGGGAGGTGGATGAACACTGAGGTTCAACCGATTCTTTTCAAACACAGCTGCTGATAGTGGCTTCGTCAGGATATCAACCACTTGATCATCAGTTCCCATATGATCCATTCTAATCACCCCTTTCACAACTTTTTCTTTGATAAAGTAATACTTGATTTCAATATGTTTTGTACGAGATTGCTGAACAGGATTCATCGTAAGATAAATTGTGCTCTTGTTACCACAATAAATCACCATTGGTTCCTTTACCTCTTCACCAATATCTGTTAATTGTTGCTTCATCCATAGCAGTTGAGTTCCTGCGTATGTGGCGGATATATACTCAGCATCATCAGTACTAAGAGAAGTACTTTCTTGTTTCTTTCTCAACCAGCCAACACATTTCTTCCCAATATATAAGGCTCCACCACTAGTGGACTTTCTGTCTACTACATCACTAGACCAGTCAATATCATAAAATGATTATAATTCACTATCCCCACCTATAGTAAAATATAACCCAAATTTATGTGTACCTTGAATGTATCTCATGATTCATTTTACTAATGCCATATGTTCCCCCTTTGGATTACACTGAAAGCGGGCCGCATGAAATGTCGCAAAGACAATATCTGGCCATGTCGTTGTTAGGTACAATAGGCTCCCAATGATCCTCTTGTACATGGTGGGATCAATAGAGGACCCATCCTCATGCTTTCCAAGTTTAGTTTCAACTGCAATTGCAGTTGACATTGATATGGAGTCTTTCATATTAATCTTATTTACCAGCTCTATTTCATTCATTTCAAGAGAAATGAAAGTGTATTCCTTCTTTTGAATCACCTACTACCCAAGAAATAAGTGAGCTCCCCAATAATAGACATTTCAAATTCTAATTTTTTGTTATTGGAAAATTCATCCATTGATTTCTTCCTACTGCCACCAAATATGATATCATCAATGTAGACTAGAACCATGAATTGATCTTTTAGAGAATTTATCACATAGAGATTGTGATATACTCCTCCTCTTTTGAAATCCAGCTTCATGATATATGAATCCATCCATGAGTACCATGACTGTGGTTCTTGCTTCAAACCATATAGAGATTTCTTTAGATTGCAGACCATTGTTTCATCAGTACCTAGAACAAAAACCATTGGTTGTTCAATGTAGACTTCTTCTTCGAGTAAACCATTCAATAATTCTGTCTTGACATCCATTTGATATAATTTATATCCTTTTTGGAGATCCGTGGAAAGGAAAAGCCTGATTGACTCCATTCTATCCACTGGAGAAATGGTTTCTTCAACATCAATGCCTTTAATCTGTGAGTATCCTTTACATACCGTTTGTGCCTTGTTTCTGATGACACTTCCATGCTCATCAAACTCATTTTTCAATATCCATTTTGTAACAATAACATTGTGACCATCGGGTCTCTGGACAAGATCCCATGTCTGATTCTTGTCAATTTTATCTAATTCCTCATTCATGGATTTCACCCAAGATTCATCATTTGTAGCTTCTTTGAATGTGGATGGCTCCACAACTAACAGAAATGCAGATTGTCTGTTATTCCTCATCCTTCTTGTTTGAGTGGGTGTACTCCTGTCCCCAATTATGTTTGATGGATCAATCTCAGCTCTTCTATTTCTCCTACAATGTTCAGTTTCATTCTCTTCAGCGGCATTTTCTTCTTTAGATTTTTCTTTTGGGTCAACATCATGATGTTACTATTGAGTGTTTTTTAAAACTTCCCCTATTTATGTGTTTATATTTTCTCCATGTTCACTTTCTTCCTCACTTTCTATTATATCAGTATATGACGTCCTTGAAGCATTTTTTGTTTTATCTTCAATTATCTTAACATCTCTTCTTTCCACAATCCTTCCTAAATGATTTTTGAAACATTTATAGGCTTTTCTATTTATTGATTAACCGAGGAAAATTCCTTCATTGACATTATCTCCATACTTCCCTTGATTTAGTTCTTTTTTCCTGATGAAGCATTTACTTCTAAAGATACCAAATTATTTTAAAGAGGGATTCCATCCATGACACAATTCATATAGTTTCTTATTATCACCCATATAAGGTCATGTTTGATTCTGAATATACACTACATCTTGAACAACCTCTTTCATGTAATGTCGTGGAATAAGAAACTCAATCACCAATGTTCGTGACATGTTTTTCTCCTGTCGATTCCTACATTCAACAACTCCATTTTGTTATAGAGTTCTCATAGAAGAAACCTCATGATGTATCCCATGCTTCTCCAGATAATTTTAAAATTCAATGGACATGTATTCTCCTCCATTTTCAGATCGCAACACTTTGATTGTTCGTCAGTTATCATTCTTGGTGATTTGCTGATATGTTTTCATGCAGTCAAGGAATTTTCATTTCCTATCAATGACCATAACACATTCCATTCTACTATAATCATCTATGAAAAGGACAAAGTACCTTTCTCCATGAGTTCCAACAATGTTTATCATCCCACAAACATCAGTATCAATCAGATCTAGAAGGCGAGATTCCATTTTCTTCTTTGGTGGATATGAACTGTAGACAATCTTCCCACGAATTCAAGCATCACATGACTTTTCACGATCACACATTAAGTTGGAAATGACCATGGAAATCCTCAATTTTGATATTTTCTCCATGTCCTGTTGATTTTTGTGTCCTAGTCTCCGATGCCACAAATTGTTTTCTTCTTCAACAGTCATGTAACAGACATTTTCATCATTATCAACCTTATACATGTTTCCTTCTGTTTTGCATCCCTTCATAAGTGAATTTATTGTCTTTCCCTTGATAGTGAAGCCTTTCTGATTAAAAGTAACTATAAGTCCCAAGTAACAGAGTTGACTCACACTGAGTATATTATGATGTAGTCCATCTACATAAAGGACTTCAGTCTTCTTTAGTTCTCCATTAGCTAATTCAGTACTTCCACTCCCTTTGATTTTCATAGCTCCATCTTTACCAAACTGTATTGTATCATCAACCTTCCTTTTGATATTTTCTAACAGACCAACATTACCTGTCATATGAGATGAACAACTGCTGTCTAGAATCCAGGTACTATTGTTATTTATAGCTTTGAGATCCACCTTTCCTAGGTTGGATTTCTCAATCTTCTTCCTTTCCTTCCATGAGACACTGGGTTTAGTATAGAGTACTGATGGCCTTTCAATTATCTCTTCCACTTACCCAAGTTTTCCATAGTCTAAATCTTCTTTGATAGGAGAAAACCTATTTGAAAGAGCAACATTGTCTTGCTGATGAGACTTGACTTGTCTTGAACTTTTGTATGAGGTGTCCATGTCCCTTCTCTTCCTGCAATTAGCAGCCTTATGACCAAAGTTAGAACAATGAAAACAATATCCATAGAAATAGTTTCTTCTATAAGAATTAAGATATGAAATTTTTCTCCTTTGTTGAACTCCTACTTCTTCTCCATTCAGATAGATTCTTGACTCTTCTCAATAAGACATGGTATGGTCCAGATAGCCACAGAACTGACACTTCATGAGAGGAAATTCCATCTCACTTAAATTTCTCCTCATACATTCTTCCTTGGGAGAATAGTTATACTGTCTATCATTTCTGAATGTTTGAGGATTATGTTCAGTTCTCCTTTTTGTTTTGATTGAGGGTTCCTTTTTCAGCACTATAGGAAACATTTAAATATGTTCAACTCTCATCTTATCTGTCTTTTGGATCTTTTCACTTCAAGTAGTTTATGTCTCAGCTTCACAACTGATTTCACTTTTTCCCCTACAAGAGGGTATTTGATCACTCAAGATTATTTCAACCCCATATGAACCACACATGGCTCTTGCCCGTAATTCTGCATCTGAGAATCATCTAAACTGTATTTTCTTCCCTGATTATTTTGGAATTGATTTAGTTTAAAGTTTACTCTTAAGAGTAACAACTTCCTCTTTAAGACCCTCAGCAGTCTTGGACTTTTCTTCTAGCCTGGAGGTGAGGTCATTGATGAACTTTTCCTACTCTTCAATTATCACCTTCAGATCCACTACATCGTCATAGTTTTAAATTATTTTAGACTTTACCTTCACAAATTCTTCCATTCAATCAATTTCATCTTCAATTTGAATAACGTATTCAGTTGATTCTTCTAAAATCGATTTCAACTTGTTGCAACTCATACATTTATCCTTATGATTACTAAATGAATCCTTAAGTTTCATCTCAGGATCTGCAAAATCTCTCAACTATTTTTCGCCCCCAGTATCTTCTGACTTTTCAATAGTTTCTATCATGGATGGATGGTTCCCAGTTTTGAATTATGGTTCATCATAACAGAATTCATTATCATCTTTTTCTTCTTCACAAAATAAACTCTTCCTCTACATTTTCTTTCCAAATTTAAAGTCTCCCTATTTTAAAAACCTTCTCTGAGGATTATTAATTCTTTCATTTTCACTATCTTCATCATTGATCTTTCTAAGGAATTGAGAGTCAATGTGCTCATTTTTTCTGCAACGAAAACATGCGAGACTTAACTTCTCTTTGAATTTCCATTTTCCCTTCTGGAACTTCTTTGCAAAGAGAGAAAGAATTTCTTTTTATTCATCATCTTCACCACAACTATATTTTGAAATTTTTAGTTTATCCATGGCCATAAATTCCATTTCCTTACTCACATGAGTCTTAGCATCTTCTGGTTTCATTCTCATTTCATATGCTACCAAGATTCATAAGAGGTCATCCAGAGAATGTTTTGAAAGATCTCTTTCCTTAAGGGCTGATACCTTTGCATTGTGCCAGGGTGGAAGTCTTCTCAGTATTTTCGTCACAATGTAAAAATCTTTTATTTCTTCTCCTAGGCCCTGAATTTCTCATACTACTTCAGTGATTCGATTAAATAAGGATTCTGCATTCTCATCAGGATGCATCTTCAAATCATCGAACCTATTGTGCAGCACTTTCTGTTTCGCCTCCTTCACTTTGGTATCTACTTCATAAATATTCTTGAGTTTATCCCACATGGATTTTTCTGAGGTTCAATTCATCACCTTTATGTAGATCTGATCATAAAGGGCTGTGGTGAGTTCATTTTGTGCTTTAGCATATGCATCATGAATTTTCCTGTTTGTGTCAGACATATCCTGCCCTATTGGATTAGCGACTTGTATTAGTTGCATAGTAGAAAATAGAACTTCCATTATAAGAGATCTTAGATGAGATCTCATTTTTTTGTTCCAGATCTAGAAATTACTTCCATCAATGTGAGGGACTCCCTTGACATTGACTGCATTCTCCATGACAACAAAGGGTAGATTCAACAACAGCAACCTTTACCCTCTGATACCACTTGAAGGACCCCGAGACACCCTAAGAGGGGTGGGTGAATCAGGGTGACAACTTGTTCTTTTAAAGTGATGGATCTTGTTCCCACGTTGGTAGGAACCTGTTGAACCCTTATGATAAATATGATCAGAAAGTAAACATTCACATCCACAGAGAAGACACACCACTTTTAACATGGTTCACCACTAAGGGCGACATCCAAGGAGCATACAGAGATAGGTTTTCAGTCATACCTAATTCCACTAAACTTTACTCAATTTGTATTAAAAAGGTTCGGTAACAGTCACTCGGTCCCATGCTCACTGCATTTACAATTGTTCAGGGATAGCTCACTACATCCCTTTGGTAACTCCCATTGACTCCCCCAGGATCATAGCCTTTCGTGATGTCCCACTCAGTTTATAGACGTGAAGGTTGCTTCTTCATTGCAAGATAATGCATTCTCTGTTGCGTGGAGATGCTCTGTTGAAGTCCAACTTTCACCATTAGACAAATATCACTTTTCACCGAATATATCAGGCAATCTTCTAGCATTCCTGCAGCTCCGAAAAGACCGGCGTACTCTAACATCTCATGGTGCTCTTCTCCAAGACCGGCGCAAATGTTTCAATAATGGAGCGCAACTCACAATCACGGTAAAAAATCAGCGCACAGGTGACACCAACCCACTTGCGCGACATTGCCTCTTTCAAATCCAAACTTTCACGATGCTGCACCTTTAACTCCCATACCGCCTTGGTCACGCAGCCCACAACCAGCGTGCTGCTTCTACTTACACGACCCAACCACCATTTGCACGACTCAACCACTTGCATGACGACAGCTCAAAAAATCACTTAGTCTGGAACTCTGTTACAAATGAGGAGGGGTGGTCCTCTATTTATAGTCAAACTAGACCCCCGACGCGATGTCACACAAGTATTCATTTGGTGCGCAGGTTCTGGCGTGCAACTCATCTCCCCTAGCCTCTATCGCACAACTCACTTTTTCAACCCAACCAATACCTGTGCGACCCTCTTTCCTTTTCCATATTTTGAAGTTTTGATCATGAAGAACAATAGGTTCACAAGTTTCCAATCCTCCTAGGATTTGGCGCACAATACCTTTCTCTACGTGCACAGGTTACTTGCGCAACCACACCAATACTTATGTGACCCTTATCCCTTTTCCATTTTCCATGTTCTGATCTTGAAAACTCAAGGGGCGTAAGTTACATCCCCTTCAAGTACATGGCGTTCAAGTCACATTGCCAAAACCCCTTTTCTCTATTTGTCAATTTTCAGGCCCAAAAATTTGGAAAACACTAGGAAAGGGCACCAACTTCAATACTTTTGTCTGCTTGAACTGTTTGATCACTTTGTTGGTACTCATTCTGAACTTCCACTGAGGAATTTCAACTAACAAAAACCATACACCAATTCATGCATAGAATACCATGGTTCCAACAATATATTCATTGATTTTTATATACATGTATCTTAATATAATTTAGACTCAACACTTCAATAACTTTATTTGTGTCACAAAATGATTTAGGGATCATATAATTATAAATATAATATAATATAAAATTTAATATCAAATATATTTATTTATTTTTAATTATTAATAAACACTTGACATGGTGATATTTATATAGGAAGTCCAACTTTCTTTATTTTTCAAAATTCTCACACAACTATTATTTTTCGACCCCTATATGTTCATAAAATTTATTTTATTTATCATATTTTTTTTCTTTATATTCATGACTACAAAATATATACATGATACATTTCAATTGTTATAATTATAACATTCCTACATTTTCTTTCCTAAATAACAAATAATTAATCTTCTAATTTTATTCTCTACTTCTGGGATAGTAACATGATTAATATCGTGTTTAAAAAATATTGAATATTCTATACTGGTTGATTCACCTTCTCAAATTCACCTCGCATATCTAGTAGGAAATTTTTTCAATATCAAATGTTCCAAAAATTTATCTACTTTGAACCATAATCTATAGTTACATGGTGATCATATACCTGTAATTCATCCATTGAAATATTCATTTTTTTATTTCAATATATTTAAATTTATCTAACCCATTATGTTATTGAGGTATATTTTAAGTTATTATAATCCATGTTTTATAAGTTTTTATACTACTACAAATTAAAAAAAAACATATAAAAAATATTAGTAAATGAAATAATGTTTAAAATATAATATATAATTAATATAACATTCTTGTAAAACTAATAATAATAATACAAATCATAATACATCATCAAATAAAATAATATTTTTTATATACGTTCTCTTTCATAATGAAAATGCACAATTTTCAATATTAGATAACAATAATAACACAAAAAATTTAGATTTACTTATATCATTGACAAACCAAAAAAAATAAAAAAACTAAATAAATAATTTGAGATGTTGATGAGTTAGATTTTGTAGTAATTTATTCTATAAATAATGAAACAATGATAAAAATATAAAAATCATATCCCAAATATACTAGAAAAAAATTGAAACAACCAATTGATGAATTGATACATAATGTGTGAATAATAAAATCAAAATTTCAAATTGAATCAATTATAATAAAAATTAATAAAAATTGGTATATTAATATTTATATTAATATAATCAATATTTCAAGAACATGTTTTATAGATTTAGGGATTGATAATTGGATAGATTGTGACATAATGAATTGATAATAGTAATCCATACACAAAATATTTAATAGTAACAATGAAACCAATAAAAAATTATATACACTATGGTAATTATTTATGGTATCAAAAGGAAAAGAGGGTTTGATCATTAGTTAAGGATAGGATCATGGGGAGCAGAGGGGAGGGTGATGCTAGGGGTGGGATCAAGTTGATGGGCTGACGTCTTCTTTAGATGAAGATGGGATTGGGACGAAGGGAGGGAACCACTGAGGAGTGGGGGAGTCAACTGATGTGAGATGAAGGGGAGAGAGTGTTGATGGAATTATAGATCAAGGGGATTGGGGGGACGAGGTGTTAGATGGGGTGAATTAATTAGAGGGGGAATGAGTGTCCAACATGGCAGTGGGTGTCAGCAGTCGACCAAGGTGAGATCGAGTGGGGACATAAAACTTTGTATGGGTGGGAGGTGTTGGTAGTCTAAAGGGGAAGAGAGATTTTGGGATTGATGTGTCGGGACTGGTTCACATATTGAAAATGATCTAGAGATCCTCATGATGTTAATAGTTTCATCCAATATGGTAGAGGCTGATGAATTAAAGCAAGGGTTTATGTTTGGATGGTTGGGTTAAATTCACCCCATTATCAATGTGAAGAAAAGGGGTAAAAAATATATAAATTAGCAGAATTAGTATAATTAATAAAGAAGGTATATCATCTAAATGTTAATAATTAGATATAATTAATAACAAATTTTGTATAAAGAGTATGATTTCATAATGTTTTACATAAATGGTTTTCAAGGGGAACCTAACTACATGCATACAATAATTTATGTTATACAAAAATATTAAAAAGTCCTAAAAGATAAATCACAATTGCATCCCGAGAACTGTATCAGTCCTATACACCTATAATATATCCTAGGGAAGAAATCATGATTCCAAAGGTACACATTTACCCTTGTCCAAACAAATATCCAACAAGACTATCTATGTACAAAATGGTATCCCAATCATGGTTTGAGTAAAACTCAATAGGACACCCTCCAAAACTGTCCACTATAGTCTAGTATGTAATATAAAAATTAAAAATGTGAATGTATAATAAAATTAAACCAAATATCTAAATGTAAAAAATATCAATCTTAGGTTCATCAAGGGACAACTGTCCAAGTATACATGCTTCAACCTAAGCTAAAATGTCTCTAATCATTTTACATTTTATATAATGGCCCATGAAAAATGGAATATTTTCATGGATGCCATGTATAATTATTCTCATGTAGAGTACCAGAAGGTTCATGTAATTTATGGTTTTGAAATAAAGGTTAATCCTTGGGGTTTTACCCTTGGAATTTCAACCTAAGGGGTTCTACCCAAGCCCTATAGACAAGTCCTAGATTGCCATAGTTCCAAACATGATTGGAGCCCAAGGAGATTATATAAGGCGATCCATAACATCATAAATAATACACAGAGATGATTCAAGGATTTCTATTTCTATAAATTTCAAGTGAATCAATTTTAACTAGATGAGTGATTCACAATCTAAGACATTGAACAAATCAATATGTGTTATTCTACTTGGAAGACACATTAATGCACCAATTGGATTCCTTAAACTCTCTGAGACATTCCATGATGAAAATCCTGGTATTGATTAAGGAATGGAACACCATTATATGTATCCATGTACAAAATACAATTATGAGAAATATAATTTCCTTTTTTCTATAATCATATTCAAGGAATTATGAATTATACCACATTTAGAACCTAAGGAAAGATATAATTTCGTTTGAACTACATGATTATCCATGGAATTACATATTAGAAACCATGTTTTTTCTATGGTATAATATTATTCCATTTTACCTATGAGACCATCCATGGAATCCCTTCGTAGAAACCATGTATCACCCCAGGCATAATACAGTTCCATTTGACCTATGATCCCATCAATGGAATCCTATATCTCATCCCTATTATCAACCAAGGAATATTATATTTCATTTTATATTTGATCTCATTCAAGAAATTCCCTATCCGAACACAATATTCATTCATTTCATGATGTAATAAGAGATCATGTATCCATAATTTTGGTATCTCTGATCATACATCACAATTTAAAATGTTCCAGGTGGCATGATATTACAATTCTTAGTTTCATTTATTTCATTTTATCATTTAATTTATTAGATTAATCACAACTCACTTCAAGGGAGTTCAATTTCATGGTCGAGGTATGTGGGTTAGGTAAATATAAAAAAATCACCCTATAGGGTGGTTTGAACTATTGTTGAATGCACCCAAATATGTAATTATGTGTATGATATGTAACCAATTCAAGGTAATTGAAATTTATCTTATTTAATTCACACATAATTTGTTGGAGATGGAAGATATGATTTTGGAAAAGACAGACATGTTATAATAAATAATAATTATAGGAAAAATTACTATACGACCGACATTATTATGGTTTTAGGCTCCTCATCTCGTATCATAATTTGATTTCTACTAGAATGAGAGAAATCATAGAAGAAATTTTTTTTACCATAGGGTGATATAATGTAATAAATGACGGTAAAATCCATTTATGTTGGAGTATATATAAAAAATCATAGAGCATATGGAGGTCCCTCATATGGGGGCTACTATTCGTGAATGGGTAAAAAGAGGGGTGAAAAAAGGTTATTGTATTGGATTTAAAATCACTATTTACAACTTTTTAAATGGGTGTGTCGTTTGGGTAAATGGTTTTATATCTTTTTTATGATAACTTCTTAGAGAAAATTATTCCACATGGTCCACTCACATTGTTAGAGAAACAATGTTCACACTATACACTATTCTCTATTCCAGTCCCAAACCCCGTATAACATTGATTCGCTATTTGACAAAATGTGTTCACACTGTGCAATCCAACAAAGTAATTTATTATACAATTTTCATGTTCATTTGATCTAAATTTCCCGATTTGTAAAATTATTTTACTTTATTAGCGGTTCACATTGTTGATCCCCACTATGATTACTATTTATGTACCAATCATAGACCACACTCTGCTCCTCCAAAACTAAAACTCCATGCTCCGAATGGGTGCAAACACCCCCAGATACATCATTATACCCTTATGATCACCTAATAGAGTTTTGAAATAAAAAAGAATCCCAGATATTCCATAATGGTGGTTGATACACATATACAAATAACTACATCCACTGATCACATATATCAAACTCTATATCATATATCACCTATTTAATATAGTCATCCTTCCATATCCCCATAACTAAAGGAATTGACCTACCATGAATATCATTCATGCTATGATAAACAGTATGATCTACTTACTCCTCATAAGAAGCATCTTTCTCTAGATCAACATACCTCAGATAAAAAGCATGATAGGAGTCTAAATAACAATGGTGAAGATGAGAAAATTTTAAGACATCATGAATGGAATGTTACCTTAGAGGAAGAGCTATATGATAGGCTACCAAATTATCTCTCTCAAAAATTTCATAAGGCCCAAATAATCTTAAGTTCCATGGTATCTTGTATATGAATCAGTCAATGAGCCAATCCTAAAAAAATTCCCAGGAAGACCCAGTCTATCACCTCAATCTCTTGAAGCCAAAAAATTTGATCAACATAAGGTGTTTATTTATGCTGAGTTGTAACCATGGATTTCATAATTTTCTAAACGATCTATGATGTCATTTGAACAATATGATGTCCTAGTTGCAGTTCCTTCCATACGTATAATCCATAAAATGGTGATCAACAAGGAATACCATATATGGCCTCATAAGAGCCATCTGAATAGTCAATTGAAAGCAATTATTATAATAAAAGTCATATAGGAAAAATTAAATTTTCCAATATCCACCAAAATAAAGGAAATATGCACTGATCATATTCTCTAATTATTTATATAGTATGCTCAGAATAATCATTGATTTGAGGGTTTTATTGTATGTTATTCTCAAAAGTACCCATAAACGAAGATCCCTCTACAACCATTTCTATAACTATGATGTAAACCATGTTTTCATATCTAATACAATGGTGTGTGGGACCCCATAATGTTATATGAATTTATTGTCATATATCATTCCCATACTATCCACTATAGAGGTATCCATGATAAGAAAGAAATGGATGACTTTTATTATTTTTTCCACGATCACCAATATAACATCACAACCCCAAGGTGATTTTGGAAACCCCGTATGGAAATAATTAGTGATATCATCCAATTTCCATTATAATATGGGTATGAGATGTAAAATGAATATAGTTCATTAGTTTTCATTTTTTCACCTATATATTGGTTGAGCACTGAGTAACAAAACCTGTTATATGTCTCTTCATACCAGTCCACCCATACTAGCGATGTAAATCAATATAAATCATTAGGAGTCAAGGATATACTACCCATTTGGATCCATGAGATTATCACATAATATAGCTTCAATTTTTAAAGGTGCCGGAACATTATCATGGATATGTAGCATATCATCTACATCAATGACCCAATATGGTAGTATGTTTTCACCCAAAACATTCTCCCATATCATCCCTTGTGACTAAGCCTTTGGGATTGGAAATATACATCCCATTTTTCCTGTTATGAAGTGATGAGTTCACTACTATGTAAATATGAAAAGGAATAAAATAAAACTTTTCAACTTCTATACGCATCTCTGATGTAATATTTATCAACCGCCCTTCGTTGGAATCTTATTGAACAAATTACATCAATGTCTTTCTACATAGATCATATGCATCAAAATTTCCATTATGATGAAGGAAAATAATTTAAAAGATGAAATATTGATAGTATTAAATCCATATTCATTATTTTAGTTTCAATTCATGCTGAGTGAATATGTATTTGTGGATGTTAAGATCCATGTATACTATCTACCACTATCCGAATAAATAAGGTCTCCAATAGTTTAAAGAATAAACAAAAAATTCTTGCTTTGGATCATTTTTCTGTAAACTAGGCTCATGTGGCCTCAATATACAAGAACAATATTATATGACCCATTCCACATGGATAAAAAATATCTCATCTAGATTTCCTATGTATTAATATAGACTATACAACCTATCATATGATTATTTAATACTTGGATTAATGAAAAGTTCATTCATACATTTAATTAATGAATGGATTTCTCATAATCCACATACATTTAGAATTTTAGAACCTTCTTTTTTAATCCTTAAAGTGGTACACATAGGATGAAAATTTTAAAATGACTTCCCATCAATAACTAGAAAACACAAAGAAATGAAAATAACTATGATGTTATTGGGATATTCCTAGTAAACATATTCTCTCACCATCATTGGATATGAAAATACCCCTTATTAAAATATAATGTGACAAATTAATTTATCATTAGCAATAGAGAAGTGGACATCAATTTGGTTAACATATATTCAATTACAACTTGTTGTATTCAATAATATTTTAATATGTTTTATGTGAATGTGTCAAATTTATGAATAAACTAATATATTATCTATGTAAACACCCCAAAGTTAATACTTTAAATTGTGAAAAAATGATTCCTCATGTCCATAAGGACTCCTGGTGCATTTATGAGGAAAAACAACAATACCGAATACTAATCTAGGACATATATCCTCAGAAATCGATACCTGGTATAATTGAAGTCCTAACTCTCACATGATGATATCCTGATTTCAAATCAATATTTGAGAAGACTCTCAATCGTCAGAGCAGATCAAAGAGATTATACATACCATTAATTTGGTACTGGATCATAATGGTAAGATTATTCAATCACCCAGAATCCATACACATCATGAGGGCCCCTTCCACCTTCTTGGTGAAATGTACAGGTGATCCCTATGGTGAAGTAATAGTTCTTGTAAACCATATGGATTATAGGTCCTCTAACTACATCTTGAGTTCCTGAATCTTGGTAGGAGGCATCCTGTTTGGAGGAAAAAATATTGGTGATCATTTGCGAACTATATTAAGGGTGAATTTATTTTCTCTCTTATACTGAATGGACCGAAGGCCTTCATTTTTATTGATTTTTGATAACCCCCCTTTCAAGGGATGAGGGGGAACCCTTACAAGGCCCGTAGGCTCAGAGATTACTTGGACCGTAGGTTTAGGAGTTTATATGACCTGATGGTCAAAGGAAATTCATCCAGACGATCTACAAGGAACTTCCTCTCCCCTACATTGGCATCATGATAGTAGCTCTCCACCTTCGCTTGGTCATTTGGCTAGGATTTCCATGCAAGCACATGCCGGTACAAATGGCATAAAAATTCCCTCTCTTTCTGACAAATCCATTTGGCATTGCTCTGGTGAGTGCACCTTCTATGAATCCTCTTCTAGGGCTGTTCAATTGTTTTAGAGTCTTTCTGTGGAAACTGCATGTGGCCCAAAGGCCTTGATGTGACCCGAAGCACATAAAGGTGGCCCGGAGGCCCTACTAACCTGAAGACCATGGTGGCTTGAAATCCATAAGGACTCCAAGCCCAAACCGGTGGCCCAGGGTGAATAGTTCCAGCTGCTACAGTACCAAACAGTTCCTGCTACAGTGAATGCAGTAGTGCCCGCTATAGTACCCACACAGTGTGCATTTCTACTACAGTACCACACACCTTGTAGTTCTGCTATAGTACCACACAGTGTACAGTATGCCAAAGTTCCTGCTATAGTACCGGCTATAGTAATAATACAGTGCCCCCCCCAGAAAATTGTCTCTCTTGAGAGAAATCCCAAAAACACACCATAAAAATACATATCTGAATCTATTATCCATTGGAGGAAATATAGTTTTTCAAACTCCATGACCATTCAGAAAAATGCTATCAATCTGGGATGACATTTCAACTAGGCCTTGATTCTCAATTCTAGATCAACATTCCTAGACATCCCATTCACCCATGTGAAAATTGTCCCCATCCCAATGTGAAAATAAAAAATCATAATGATGATAATAATAATTATGTAGTTTACAATGAAATATGAAGTCTATAATGATAATGGAATAAAATACTGACACATCAATAAAGACAAGGATTCACAAGAAATGGTAGATATGAATATGATGGGGGAACTATTTTCAATGAAGTATACTCTATGATCATAATAAAATAGATTATTAAGTGTCATATGTAAAATAAATTAATAAATTTAGATCCATAGAATTTGAAAAATAAACATGGATATAAATTAATCTGAATCACCTATATCATAAAAAAAAGATACTAATGTCGGGGATACCAACATCGTACCTAGAACTCTAAATTAATGGGAACTCTTCACCAAAGGTGTAGGATGTACTACCAGAAACAAGAGTGTTCCATGACCATGAATTATAACCTCACTTCCTTGAGCATGTATGCTTAACAAGAGTTTCACATCATACATCTGGCTTCCATGATCTCAACCACATACTTTTCCCAAACTGCCTATAGTACTCTAGTTTCTATCGTGGTGTGGAGATACTAATATCACTCTAGAACCTAGGTTTTTTTCAAATCATATCACGTAAGGAACTTGAGTAAAATTACTAAAAATATATAGAGGTTTCCCTTTCATTCGTAGTCTTGGAGTTTAACAACATTTATACTACTATAAGGCTTTTAGTTACCATGTCTACCAAAATGATGGTATACAACAAAACTATATATGTGTCTAGGGTTACCACATCTACCCTTATGTGTAGACTCTAGGTTTTTCTTTCTACAATTGAATAAAACACTTACTCCCCTTGGTATTAAACAACTATTCCACAAACCTATATTTTCTCTTAGGTTACTATTGAAAATACTATTCTGGATCAATATCACCAAAATGATAGTCAACATGAAAATGTTCACCAATTATTTGATGGCATACAAGAGCCTATCCTAAATATATATCACTATTGACAGTTCTTCACGTGAAATGGTTTTTGTGATAAGATAAAACACAGTGAATAGATATTAATAGTGATTTATGTACATTAAACCATATTACAGATTCACAATCTCCTTAGATCATTCAATTCAAAAACATTAATGAAAAATGTAATCATAGAAGGTTGTCTATAAGTCCCTCCAGAGCATTTCTTGATGCGGAACAGTATAATGTAGAACATCCCCTAATTAATAGAAAATACATGAAACATGTAAACTACATGTTTGAATCATATCAGTAAAGTCATCATAAAATGCTCAAAAATCCCAAAAATGGAATATATTCATGTTTCAAAAGCTTGGAGGAACTATCAACAAATAAAGTTCGTTGATTTTTTCTACTTTAACTCTTATTTTAGCTTTGACATAGTTTTTACATGTTGTGGATCTCTCTCCATGGAATTCACTAAGAATAGGAAACCTTAGAGAATCTCAGCATCCATGCCCAATATAGGAATTATTTGACAAGCAATTATTGGTTCCCTAGGTGGCACATTAGCCAGATCTAGTCCAACCAATTCTAAAGAATGGTCTTCACCAATATATTTGAAAATGGATTGAGGGTTTCGTGGTTTTATATATCTACAATTCCCATCATACGACTCCGAATATGATAACTTAAAGAAATGATCATGTAGGATATCATAATATCCCAAAGTTCTCACTACCCAAAATTTTATACCCAACTACCCAATCTAAAGTCATTCAATTGGATTGTTCCCTATTTTAATTACAGAGGTTCCATTAAAATGAGTTTCAATTAAAAATTATAGATTAAAATTACTGTTATGATATATTTGGAATCTGAATTTAATGGAAACCATTTCATTTATGAATTATAATTTTATAATTTTATAATTATTCAACGATTTAGATAGATGAGATATAATTACTATGATAGAGAGACCTATTATTTATAATTTATATTGTGAAAATCAGGTCAACATAACTAGAATTTTCACCACTACCTTCAGGATGTATGAATCCATGTAGGATGATTTGATTATTCAGATCACAATTCCCAATTTAATTGTCCAAAAACATTATAAATAACTATTTTAATCAATTTAATATCAATAAAATAAGTTTTATGTAAATATTAATAATGATTCATTTCTCAAACAAGTGATAATTTTTTATTTCAGGTGACACATTTAAGATATATGTGAAGAAAACGTATACATTGATTTACATAACTAATCATTTTCTCATATTCTAGTATTTCACTTTAGTTAAAATTTATAGTATAGTAATCAAGTCTCATTGTATAATAAACATGAAATTTGGGCAATTTAATATACATGGAATGAAATAAACATGACAATGAAACCTTGATGTGTGTATGTTAATTCATGATTTTTTCCATTTCATTCCATGGGATTGGATAAAAATACATAATCCTATAAAACATCACAAATCAAGCATGTCTCTCTATAGTTAAAATAGATAAATTATAGTAGATGAATACTAGAACAATGAGTCACATCTATATAAACATGAATTTTTCTATGTTTTGTGGGTTATAAACTCCTAGAAATATAATCGTTTTAAAATTTTTAAATCTGTTAATATAATCATTAATATCATTAAACTATAAGGAAAATTAAAGAAATATTTGATACAACTTTGGGACACCACAAACCAGGTTCACTGATAAGTAACAAAACATGAGGACCATATATTCGTAAGTGAACCTTTCAATATTTTGATTGCTGCTGACATGAAATGTGGGTCTCTCATGGTACAATGGGGAGTCCATAACGTCATTTTGAGTGTTGTTAACATTGATAAAAAATACAAAATATAAGAGATAGTAAAACAAAAAATGTAAAAATCATTTAGAATACTATAATCAGATATATATAATATCGAATTCCATATACAAAAAGTTTATTTTATAATGCTACAAAAATGGGGTGTAAGGGGTATAGGGATGTAGGAATACAATAATATATTATATGCTGAATACAATAAGTGAAAAATATAATCTCTAAACGAATCCAAAAAAATTAGCTCAGTTTTCTGCTCCCATACTTCATCCTATAACTAAAATCATGTTTCCACATCTAAAAAATTTCCCTTTTCCCTACCTACATCCTGGATGTGTAAATGGGAACTAAACAATGTCCTAAACATGTTGTTATTATAACTAAATAGGCCACCACAAGTATTGTATAGCATAGTTCAGTCAATGAATATTAAATGACAATGTGTAGATATAATAATAGAAAATAAATGATTTAAATATAAACCATATCAACCTCATAATCTACATGGGACACCAACCCACATATATATTCTTTGGACTGAGATGGAATTTATCTATTCGTATAAAATTTTATATAAATAATCAATATCAGTCTCATATATCCATAGAAACAATGTATAATAAAAATTATATATTTTTACACAAGATTTATTTAATTTGAGATTAATATAAGGAATAATCCAATGAAGTGTACCCTTGGTATTTCGGCCAAAGGGGTCATACCCAATCCATTGGAATAAGTCCCCAATATTTGTGATACTAGGATTGATTGGAGCACAAAGTTATTATCAATGGTGGTATATAACATCAACCTAAGTACAAGGAAATGATATAAAGATATAATTTTCATGAATTTCTGGTGAATCAATTGTACCAATTTGAGGCATTCAAAATCTATGACATAGATCAACACTAATCGTGGTATTTTACATGGAAGATGTATCAAGTAATCAGTTAGCATCTTTTTCCCATCCCATGCATAGAATTTTGAAAATATATGAATATATCTAGGTGATACAAACCTTTATAGTGATACAAGACCAATATAAAATCAAGAATAATATAATTTCATTTGTCTTAAGGGCCCATTTCAATATAGTTTGATTCAGAACCCAAGTTTCTCCAAACAAATGATATAATTCATTTTTCAAAAATGATCCCATAAATGGAATTCCAAATAAGAACCAAAGTATTTACCAAGGTATAATATAATTCGATTTTACATATGAGACATTCCACATCATTTCATATAAGAACCCATGTATTACAAAATGAATAATATATTTCCATATGACCTATGATCATGTCCAATAAATTCGGTATTAGAACCCAAGTATTAACCATGAAATAATATTATTTTATTTCACAAATGAGACATTACAATTAATTCCATATCTAAATCCATGTACATAAAAAATAATTATATAATAAGTGATCATGCATCTAAAATAATAGTATATATAAGCAGACTTGAACATATAATAAGGGAAAAGTGGTATAGTCTTACCATTCACATTTTGATTTAGTTCATTTATCGTTTTAATTTATAATATAGATTCCCATATCACATCATTGGAGACCAATTACATTTAAATTGTATAGGGTTCATGATAGTATAATAATCTCCCCGAATAGGGTAATTCATATTGTGGTAGAAACAAAAAAATGATTCAATTTGTTGTTGGAGGTCTAATCAATTCCACGTATTATAAATTTTTATGAATTAATTAAAACATAATAGATGATTCACAAATTTTTTTATGTGTATCACAATAGAGACGGATAAAATCAATTATAATTTTAGGTAAAATCATTAGACCATCAACCTAAGCCTGATATTACAATCATTATATAGTATTGCAATTTTATTTTTGTGGGAATGACATAAATCATCGAAACTAGAAAAAATCATAAGTGTGATCCAACATAGTGAATGGTGGATGAATCCGAGATTGGATATTTGAGATAATTTAGATCCTATAGTTGAGGGAGAGATCTAATTTTAGGGATATCATGCATAAATTGGAGATGAAAAATAGGGTTAAATGGATAAAGGATTGGAGCGAAAAATTGGAATTTTCTAGTTTTTTAAGTGGAAAATGATTTGGAAATAATGGTTTCAAATACATGTTCCATCCATGCATTATAATATTCCAAGGGACATCTGCCTATTATGGTGCAAGTGCACAATTAGGAAAACATTTCACACAATATGAACTCAACTCTTTCCCAAACATCACACCATAAATGGCCTAGGTACATGGTTGGGAAATCCATTCACACACCATGTATTTAATCACTAAAATTTAGTACATTTGTTACATGACCATGTGTACTTCATTATATATTTATAAAAACCATGATAGTATATTTTTGGTTCATATATTCGAGCCCCATGAATACTTCTAACCATGTTCCAACCATGCACACCACCCTTCTCCTACAAAATACAATAATAAGGATCCGAATATGCTCAAAATCTCTATAATATTTACATTGAATCATATTAAGACATTATTTAGTAAATAAATAAATCTAAACTGTGGAAAAACAATGATCTTACATAGGTGGAGTTAAAAAAGAGGATGAAATGGATGAATTTGAAGGGAGGAGGAATGAGTCTGCTTGTAGTGAGTCATAGTGTTTATTAATAGTGGTTTTAATTAACTACCACATAATTCAATTTTAGTGGTATTTTTTAATAAAATACTAGTACTAATTTAAAATGTGGTGTTTTATAAAAATTACATCCAAATAATTAAAATTTATTCTATATTTGGAAAATATATGAAAATATTGAAATTCAATATGAATAAATATCATCAATTATCCAAAATTATTATATAATGATATTTTTTTTATCATATACCTATTTAATGGATTTTCCTAAATCAATTAAAATTTTTATTTATTTATAATCCCATACAATTTTCCATGTTTTTTCAATAAAAACAATTTTTTAATTATTCTATGATTTTTTTTATATTAAAATAAAAATAAATTATTTTATAAATGTATAAAATGAAATTTAGAAATGATATGTAATTAAATTTTGTAAAAAAAGTTACAGAATTTTTAATCATAATTTCTTTATATTGATTCAATACCACTTTCAACCTTATTTATGAAAAATATTTTCTTTTCTAAAACATTAATTTATTATTAATAAATTGAATTATAAATTTTTTTGCTGGTTTATGAATTATACATTATTTGTGATTATTAACATTATTTGGATTATTTTATCTATCAATATTTATTATTCATTTGGAATTATTTTTCACCATAATGTCTATATTTTTAGTTTTATTGATGTATTCAGTATCATTCCATCTACATTGATATCTTTGTAACTGTGTACCATTAATGTATATTGAATTATTTAAAAGAAAACATATTATTAAAGTTTATTCCTTCAATAAGGAAATATTAATGTTCCATATTCTTAATTTAATATAGATATATATTAATTTATAAGAAATTGTTATTATGTATTATACTGGTGATTCAGTATATAAGTAATCCATTGGAAATATTTATGTGATAGGTGGGGAATTATTAGAGATAGCACCTGATGCATCAATAGGTCGAATGAGATAAATTTTTTGACATGCCATGTTAGTTGAGTATTTTGTGTATACATACACATTAATAGAAAGTGTCTTAAAATTAGGCATTAGTAGTAAGATTCATGATTCTTTTTAATAACACCATAAAGATAATATCATGAATGTTTCACATTATACATTTCCTTCAGTGATGATTTAGCTATTATTATCCCTGTGTTTTCTTTCATTTATGGATGAATTTTATGCTCAATTTATTCTTTAATTCGAATATATTTTCATTTATCATTATTTCATATATTTATGATGTATCTACTCATTACTTCTTCTGAAATATACACTCTCATAATGAGTATATTAGATCACATTTTATTATATTTTCTTTTCCAAAGTAAATGAAGACATATTCTTGGAATAATCATCAATGATGAAATAACATTTTATTCAATGATTTAATTTTATAATATATATATATATATAAATATTGTATGTATAATGCCTCCCAACAATTCTTAAATGGATATATCCTCTATGTCATAACCCCTTTTACCTTGTACCAATGTAATAAAGTAAACTAGCCATGTTTTTCTATAGTATAATTGTTACAAATTGTATAAAATAATGTTTAGTAGGAAATTTGTGAATAATATTTTTTAAGTCCATAACTATCCCAAACATTATGATAAATCCCATGAATTTTTAATAAATTTGATGTATTATTTATATATGGATAAATATTCATGATGTTATTATATAATTATGTTTGTGTTATTTTATAGATATGGTGCTTAAGGGAAGAATGAAATATCAAGTCAACTCCTGTATAAAATTTTGTGAATTCCATTAAAGTAATTAAAATAAAATGTTTTTTTGCGGTGAGTAGAACACAAATATATTAAAGAAACTATCACATGTTTTGATAAATAAACATGCTCATATATAGATAGAATTTATTTCAACATGTAATGAACACATATTAGATTAGTTTAGACTAAAATATACTTCAAAATTTGTTGGAAATGTTATCAACTAGTAGCTAAAAAAGTTTCAACTTCTTTGAAAATATATTATTGTATACTGAATGTAATGAAAGGTAAAAGTTAATTCAAGAAATATACATTTGAAATGGATATTTTTATCAATAGTTATTGTTAATATATAATATTAAAGAAGATGAATAAATAGAAAGTAAGGAATAAATAACCTTTAAAGTGATACTCTTTGAAAAATATTTTACATGACAGAAATAAACTGAAATAGGGAGTATGTTCCTTAACATGTAGTATAAGGAAGATGAATTTTTCTAAATATGATTCCAAATTAACAAGAATATCCATATATGAACTGGATTTTATGCATAATACAAAAATTAATATTAAAAATCTCTTTGATGGGATTGAGTGGAATATTCGAAGGGAAATTATTTCCAATGTTTTCTCATCATATGATTATTTAGTATCATGTGTCACAATGATAGATAAATAATTTTTGGGTATAATATATTCAAGGGAGGTCAAGAAAAGAATAATTTTGATGAGAAACAAGGAGAAAAGAAATATGAAAATGAAGAAGAAAGGAGATATGTGAAATAGTGATAATTATAGAAAGAAACATACAAGTAAATTCATAAAGGGAATGATAGTTGGTTACATGTGTGGAGATGAGAGACATATATCTCTTAAATGAAAATAAAATAATCAAACCAATTTTATCAAGTGATTAAAATATAGTTTGACGAGGAATTATTCAATCTAATTACCCATATATAATGGTAGTCAAATATTATAAAACACCGACTAACATAATAGAGGTATACGATTTTTGTGGATTTTGAGGTTATTATCAACACATTTTTCAAATTTCATCAGATTAGATTACCCATTAATAATTTTTACATGGATATGGGTTCAATTCATATAGATTTAATTATGTTAGTAATGTTTTGAATAACTGTAGTAGGGACATTATAATGTATTTTTATTGACATTACCATTATGAAGGGACGGTTTTGTGATATATAGAGATTCATTGAAGAAAGGAATTAGATTCATCCTTAAAAAGAATGATAAATTATATAACTATTCATTAGGATAATTAAATATTTACGAATAAAATTATCCAACCCATGATCTTATGATGGTCTCTATAATCTTTTCTTAAAAAATTTGGAAGCATTAACTCTATATTTAAGTATGTGAGATATATAATAATAATAAAATATTAAATTTTATCTTTTCAAAAATAATATCTCAATTATAAATAATGGAGATGGATATATATACTCAAGGATTATGGATTCCCAACAAACAACCACTATATGAATGAAAATAATGTGGATGATGCATTTATTTGAAATGGTTATAGAGTAATGACTAATATTAGGGTTGGAAAAGATGAAAAATCATTTATTTTTTAATATTGGACAATTGAATCATTTGGGAGGGTGGGTGGAAAATCAATCCTTGTCAAAATTATTTCCATAGCATAATTTTTCTAGAATAAAAAAATGTTCAGACTTCATGATAATAGTTTACAAATGAATGGTCACTCTATGAATGATGGGAAACTGTTACAAATTATTTATGCATATAGTGTGATGAAATTAAAAAATTAGTTATGTGATTTCTATATACATGTGTTGAAAAGGGTGTTTTTATATGAAACCCATATCTAAAATATATCTGGACACTCTAGTAGAACTAAACTATATAGATATTTAAATGAAAAATTTTTATGGGATTATATGATGAGAAAAATTACAAAAAATGCATCAAGATGATTTTTTTTCTTATAGGTAAAGATTGACGTACACCATCCAATAGGATTAATGATAACTCTTCCTGTTTATATATAGAAGTGGTGTAATATTACAAATTTATTTTTTAATAAATTTTTAAAGACTCGTAAAATAAATTAGTTTGTATAGGTTATAGTTGATCATTATACCAAGTGTAGACATTTCCTTTATATAAGAATGTATTTACATTTTGAGTGTCTCACAATACTCTATATCATTAATGTCATCAGACTTCATGGGGTACATAAATTTATTTTATTTTATAATAACCATTTATTTAAATTAGTATCCTAATAAAAGTACTCAGAAGGCTCTAGAAGTTGAGCTACATTTGAGAACTTATTATCATCCTCAAACAAACGGATAGTCTTAAATGATTATTCAAACATTATGAGACATGATAATGTTAGGATTATTTCAATATCATTGTATGTGGGTTCAGTTTTTTTCTTTGGTGTAATTTTTTATAATAATAAAGTATCCAAATACCACAATATAAAGTATTGTATTGGATGTGATAACACAAACCAACTTTTTGGGATGATATTGGTGGACGAAATCTTTTAATATTGGAATATATTTTGTATATATTGGAATAAGTGAGAACTATTTAGATTTATATTAAGGATGATTAATGTAGGAAAAGTATCTATGATGAAAACCAAGAGAATGATATAGAATTTAAAATAGGGGATAACGTTTTCAACATGGTATCACCATATAAGAGAGTTGTAAGGTTTAGAAATAAATTAAAATAATGTCTTATGTTTATTGGGTGTTTTTAGATTTTGGAATGAAATAGAGTTCTGTCTTAACTATTGGAAATTGATCATAACCACACTAAAGTAAATAATGTTTTCTATATATCATTATTTAAGAAGTATATGACATAACCAATGGATTTAGTTTCCTATAATGAAATTGAATTACATCCAGATCTATCTTATATTGAAGAAACTTTCTATATTAATGACACTATGGAAAAAGTGTTGAGGAATCATATTACATGGATAGTAAAGGTACATTAGAGAAATCATAAGATACATGAGGAAACATGAGTACCTGAAGAATTTATAATAAATAAATACCCACATATATTAATAAGTTTATATTCTATATAATTTAAAGAAGAAAATTATGAATATTGGAAGAATGTAACACTTGAGATTCATTTCATGTACATGGGCATTTCATTAAAAATAAAATGCTATGTAGAGGACATAAGTTTAATCAATAATGCAACTAAAACATAATTACATAGATTTTGATATATTAAATTTATTGAAAATAATTTAATATTATTATTTATAAATACAATTATCTTAGGGATAATTTGTCAAATTTTTCAGGTATAGTTGATTTTTTAGTGAATATTGAAAGATACCATTTTAAAAAATACTATCAATTTTATGACATTATTTTGATATAAGACTAAATTTATAGTTTATGGAACTTTTTCTATACAAAAAATATATATATTAGAATTAGTATAATTAATTTAAAAATATTATGTAGAACTAATAATTATATGTTTAACATTGCTGAAATATAAGAATTGTTTTTTAAATATAGACTTTATTTTGTTCATCTCTTCTAATAATTGATATAGAAGGTTAAGTTTAGTTTTTGGTTTTATTTGAAATACAAATAAATATCATTATATTTAAAATAATAGAAATAATCCCATTTTAATCAACGTTATAATAGTTTTGGGTGTTAAATAATTTTTACGCTTAAAATAATTTTTATTTCTAAATATTGTCTTTGTTTTCATTTTGAAAATATATATATAATGTAATTTTTAACAACTAAATATATTTAATAATGTAAAATGGATATTATATTTTGAATCATAATATTTAATTATTGGTAATATGGTTTAATAAATTTTTTATAATATATAGTAACGATCTTGGTAAATATTTATCACTAATGTCGAGGGTAAAATGAGTTAATGTGTTCAAAATAAAAGGACAAGTCATCAAAATAACAAATAAAATCAGTTAAATAAAATTGATTGGTTTTATTATGAAATTATAATTATTATATTTAAAACCACGAAATTTTTTACCCTTTAATTTAATGAGACATATATTATATAATAACAATTCATGTATTTACATGTTTTCCACCCACATCACTTAAAAAAGGAACCTCCCCTATGCTCATATCTACACATTGTGTGCCACTTATATTGACCAGTACCAGCCAAAATACCATCAAACTAATTTTTTTTATATGGAGGTAATTGTATTCTATGAATAACACTTTAAAATGGATTAAGATTTATGATAGAGGAGTTTATCAAAATAAGATATATTTTTTATTTTTATTTACATTCAAGTTCCATTATTAATCAATATCATCCAAATATTAACTAAACATGTTAAAATATTTAATTAAATTTATTTTCAATAATTATATGTTTTTATTTTAATGGTACAACAATTTTCTTCATCTTTTATCCGTCCTATTGAAAATGAATATGCCATTCTTATATATGCAAGGCCTACTATTTGAAAGTATTACTATAATTAATTATTCATCCACACCTCACATGGATGGTTATAAATATAAAATATATGACAATATATGATATTAAATAAATAATAATGATTCTATAAATATGACATAGTATATATCTTCTTAAACATCCATTAATTAGAGAATAATAACATTTATTGGGTTCACGTGTAGACAACGACATCCAAGAAATGATATTATCATTGTACTATTACAACCCTAAATGGATGATTCTAAAAAATTATAAAATTCATAAAAATTATATTAATGAAATTATTAAACATTTTTATTTTATGGAACTATTTCATTAGAAATTCGACCATAGTCAATATACATTATATGTTTTAGAGAATTTTTCCAAATAACCATTTCTGAACGACAAAGAAAAAAAATTTGAATAAATAGATTTAAAATCATAAATATAGGAAAATAAAATGGTTTACATAAGAAAACATTTCATGAGTAATTATTTAGTAAATTAAAATTGCTTATTTTCGTGGAAATAACATATTTGAACATGTAGGAAACCACAATAATTGTTTTTTTATCTCTATTACGCTTCATTGAGTCAGATTTTATATTAGGAATATAATTAATTTTATATGGTTAATATTATATTAATTTAATATATTTTTCTATGAAGCATCATTTACATTTTAAAATATGTTTCAAATCATGTTTTTAATTTAAAAGGGTTTCAATTGAAATGTTATCATTCTCATAATGATTAAATTTACAATCCAACTCTTATTTGGTATTATTCATCGTTATGTTTAAATTAGTAGAATTATATACTATTTATATGAGTAAAAAAATTATTTTCTTATCTTATGGGTCTTTATGATGTTACCAAGTTTTAATTAAAAAAATTATATCTTTTTTTTTACTAAAAGACAAAATTAATAAGATTTTAACTAAACTGGCTTTATTTTTTATTTTGGGTCGATAATATTTCTCCTCCATGGTTAGTTTTTATAAAATAATTGAGGAAAGTTAGTTTTTATTATAAAATTAATTTTGGAATTAATTTTATACAATATTTTAATTTCTTTAAAAGGGGTTATAATGACAATTTTAAATTTTTTCCATTTCGGTTCTGTTTGATTGTTCTTAATGGTTTTAATGGAATGTTTTTAATGTATACAACATGAATGGATTTTACAATATCTTTTTCTGTTATTCACTATTTATCATCATCTATAAGTGTTATTTTTTAAAAAAAATACTTCTTACATTATTCTTTGAATTTCATTATATTAAAATAAAAAGAAAATATTATCTAAAATGTTGAAAATCTTTTTGAAATGTTTTATTACATCATTTTTACAGAAATAGTTACAAAATATTTATTGAAATATTCTTTCTAATATTTCCCAACCATTTTACCCTATAATTATTAAAATAATTTCATTTATTTTAAATTTTTATTTTTTATTAATCGATTGTGTTCTGTCTTATTTTTTTGATTTATGCATTATATTTTTTGGATAACTTGTTTTGATGTGATCTTTTTCCCTATCTCTCTTTGTTATTCTATAGAAATTTATTTTTATCCTTCATGTTGATATATTTTGTATCATATATGTATTCAATTTTATTTCCACTACATTGAAATTTTCATAATTTTATATCATTTGAACGTCTGTATCACATAATCAATGATTTTTTTAAACATTACTAAATTTACTGTGGAAATGTTGTTGATATATATTCTTTATTAAATATTGATATTTATTTATTGAGAATGAATTTTGATTATATTTTTTATTTTTGATTCAATATATGTTGAATGCATTAGATATATGTATGTTATGGGTGGTGCCTGGTTAAATAAATCCACTTAATACATATAATGGTTTCATGAAACAAGCCAGTATTCAGAACGTTTTTGTTAGGTATTTGGTTTATACCTTCCCAATAATTGAAAGTTCATTTGAAAAATGATTTTAGGGTAATATCAATAATATAATTTCTTAAGGACTTGGTGACAATACCTTGAATTTTTTATATTATTCATTTCCTCTACTAAGAATTGAGTTATCAATATCAACATATTTCTTTCTATTAGTGGACTCATTTCATACAAAAGTTTTTTATTATATAGAATATATATTTATTATTCACTCTTATATATTTTTATGTATTATCTACTCAAGATATTTTCGACTGTATGTGTTTATATAGTGAGAATATGATCTCACCATTTATCCGGTTTTCCATTCTCTATGATATAATCGAGTAATCCTCGAAGAATTTTCATGAATATAATAATGATTATATATAATTTTTTTCAAAAAACAAATAGAATATAATATATCTAAATAATTATATATTATATGTTCAAGTATCATGTAAATTTTAACAATGTAATAAAGTAAAATCCCATATATAGGATATATGATTCGAGATTTTAAAATGATGTGTGTGATATAAATATTCCCCCCTAATGATGAAAAGATCTATATAGAGGTTAGTGGTGATTCTTTATGTACGATTTTTCTGATAGGAGTAATTTAGGGTAGTATTAAGATGATAATGTGGGTTTATTTTATGTTATGAGATGAGGCATATCCTTATGAGATGTGTGGTGTGACTCAAGATTGGTAATGAGAGTGTATGGTACCTGGTATTGGGATTTTAAGGGGATTTCAGACATGAATTAGAACCCACCCATTGAGGCAATGGTTGTCTAGATTATATTGTTTGGGACGGTCCTAGGGTAGGGAGAAAATAAATGATGAACATCATGGAGTTTTCAGACCGAACCATGGAGTCTATGTCAGGATGACCATTCGAATGTGATATCATCAAAGGGTGATAGTTATTTATTCATATCAACAAGAAAATACATGATAGGTCTATAGGATGTTTTGAGTTCCCTAATGCATAAGTTGTTCTGTGTTTTAACGAGGGCAAAGTTATCAAGTAATTTGGTTCCATAGATCATTTGGTGAGCTATGTTATAGCCTATGTTCCCTACCATTAGCACACATAAAAAATTATATTAAAATTAAATATTTCACAATATCTCCCCTAAACATGAAATAATAATCTATAAGAAAATTTGGATATACTATAACAACATTATTATTTAAATATGACCATTATAACAGAGTAGTTAATTAGACATGTATGAATAATAATAACCAAATTAAAAATAAAAAATAACAACCCAGGTAATTTTAGAATAATTCATTTTCATATTTTATGAAAATTCAACAATTAGATTTTATATAATTATATTCCTTGTAAGAATATTAAGTAATTTTTTAGTCCAAAGGAAAAAAGCATAATTTCACACCAAAAAGGGTTTTCATAAGTTATATGCATTTATTTAAAATTAAAATTTAAAAATTAAAGAATTTAAATTATATAAATGAACATAATTTTTTATTTTAGGATGTAAAAAATATCTTCAATTTAATTTTTATGATTTTTTTGAAAATATTAATTTCACAAGGAATAATTAAAAATATTGATTTTTATGGAAAATTCTATTTTATTTTAATGAATATATAATGTAAAATTATTGTTTTAATTGCATCTAAAATTTAATTATTTACTTTTAATTTAAAATAATATTTTTTTTATTTTAATTTAATACATCAATTTAATATAGATGCATTTTATTTTTTTAATGGAACTTTTTCTGGAAACATTTTTTATTGCATTTTTCTAAATAAATTTTAAATTAAATTATTCCACATATGTGTTTTGAATTATGAAAATTTTATTCAATTTTTTTAATAATTGTGTCCAAATTTGATAAATATTTCCCATTAATTGTTTCTTTAATATGATCAGTAATCTTAGTATATTTTTGGATCAAGGTGAAGTGTAAATCAATTAATTAAAGATAAAAAATAAAATGATAAGGACTAGAAAATGATCTTAATACTTTTATTAATTTTAATTGAAGTATCCAATTTGTCCAAACTCATCAAATAGTCCATTATATTTCTTATTTCGAAAATTTTATAATATTAGGACTTTTGAAATATTTTTTTTAAAGAAAAGTAAAAAATGTCACACTCTTGTTAATTATAACAACAATATTTTTATCATGGGGATAACTAGTGGATATATTTGTTTATAATTATTCACTTTAAATAAAAATTAATATTTTCATACAGTTAATTTAATTTAAATTTTTAGTAATCAAATAATTCTGTTAAACATTTAATCATGTTGTGGTAATTATAATTAAATTAATGGAAAAATAAAATAAATCATATTAAAAACAGTAAAAATAATATAATGTGAGATAATTATCATACTACAAGAATATTATAGATACAAATGACATGTTTGGAGTGTGTTAAAATATTTTATTTAGAATTTTACTTCTTATATTTTTGTAATAAATATCATGGTAATGATTAGTTCTATAAATTGACATTAATTAATTATTATAATAAATAATAAGATAATTATAAATCTTATCAAATTAAATGAAATATTCAACTAATATAGGTGATTAATATATAGTTTAATATATCATAAAATGTTTATTTATGATCCATTAATCCATTTATACTGAGTATATTATCTTTCAAATAGTATTTATCTTCGTTGTCATGGTGTGTGTGAAATGGTTTAACAAGTGGATAAAACCAAATGATATTGGTACAAAAACGGCATAAACAGACCCAAAAATTATTTTATGAGAAAATTTAAGCCTATATTCATAATATATTTTAATGAAACTATTTTTCCTCAATTTTTAATTGAAATTTAATTTATCTTATTTTAATATTTAGAGGAATTTCAAGAGTGCACCCTAAAATATCTTATAAAAGGGAACCACTTTTTCTAATTTATCAATCATAAGTAGTAATTTTTTTTTTCAGAAATTACAAAACCAAATATCATCTTAGATACAATTCCCACAATATTGAGGCCTTTTTAGTCATAAAACCATCCTTAATGGTCTTAATGTTTTACAAAATGAGGTTATTTTAATAGGAGGTATTGTTTTTAATCGACCATTTCTATTTTATTTCATCGTCCATCTTCATAAAATATTCCAAAATAATGTTAAAATAATAACATAATTATCATAAATATATTTATAAATTTTTATTTTAATATCACTAACTATATAAAAATTCTATTCAATACAATATTAAATGAAACCATTATTCATGTTTGCAGCAGATTACCACCTCGCGAAGTGATGTGTTTCATTTTCACTCCCCTTATCTCATGGATGGATTATAATGAAAGAATTAATTATTATATTTGTTTGAATTACCTAATTATCATTTTTAAAATATATTATATAATTCACCTTCTTACCATTCCATTCACTGAGAAAGGATAACATCATTCGTACGTACGTGTGGATAACCACCTCCCAGATGTAATGTGATTCATTTTTCATCACTACATTACTAGGATAGTATATATAATTTTTTTAAATAAGTAATATTATATTTATTAAAATATAATAATTATGTAAATATAATATAATGCATACCATCTTACCATAATTGTAATTGAAAAAGGAAATCTTACTCATGTGTATGAACAACAGACCATCTCTGTTATTATAACATATTTCATTTTTTCAATGAATATTTCATGGTATTATTTAAAATATTAGTGTTTCATTAAAAATGATAAATATTTCATAATTATTATTCTTGAGATGATGGGAAAATAAACTAGTTTACATTATTCAACCCACAAAACTTGTAATGTCCGGGTTCCGGGAGCCACCCAGAGGTGCCTCGTACTCGGTTGGTCACACTGCCTCAAGCGTATTTCCCTGAATGCTAGAGGGTGCCGACTACTAGGGAGGGCCTTGAGTGTGATAGTGGGGAAGCTGTGCCTTCATTAGTAGAGTAACACAACAAAAGTAAACATATATCAATAGAAGAAGAAGTAAAATACCATACAAAATTAATCATCAGAAGACTGGAGATATAAATAACTAGAGCACATATATAAATGATGGATGATACCTATTTATAGGAAAGTAGACCAACATTTTACAATTGATGAATATAGTATGAATCCTAAGTACAAATGAAAAACTAGAAAAAACTCATCAGAATTGCATGTCTCAGCATTGTCCCATGCTCTCCTGCTCCAAGAAGTCAAGTACCACGAGTAGAAGAGTGCATGTCCTTATCAATACCAACAACAATATAATCTATTTGGGCACAAAAGCATGACCCAAATAGGTTGTGAGACAAATCTCAGAAGGCAACCACCCAATGATATGTGCCTAACAATCAGTGAGTATATATCGCAGTCTATACTCAAAATGAAGCAGTAAACAAAGATATACTCAAAAGTAAACAATCCTATAGTCTCAAATGCATTAATTTAATCAATTAAGAAGCTAATCATAAGCCTAGAACCCTATGATAAGTACTCACATCCTAACCAATATGGTCCAACTAAAACAAACACAAGAAACCCTCTGGGAAGTACACACAGTCTAACCCTTCTATTTTATCTTTTTTCACAAACTCTCTATGGATGCACTCAACATAAATTTCCCATATATTCTCATATTGATAACTAGAAGGCTCTCTAGGGAAGAAATCTACTTCAAGTTGAACTCGTGGCCCATATCGAGGAAATACAAAAAAATTTAGGAAGAAATTACATCTATTCCATCAATGGTCTCGCATCGTAATAGTAAACAAACACACTGGAGAAGCCCTCAACATCCATTCTCACTATGGTTTACTACACCAGGTTATCACATATTTGTGTAATTCAATCGATCAAAAAAATATTTTGTGGCCAAAGTATACATCATGAAATACTTTTTTAAATAGTCTACAACATAAAAGCATGTCAGATAAAATTATATCACTCCATTAAATCAGCACTAGTAAAAGAAATAAATCAGCAGAACATGCTAAGCAAGACAAAATGGTCATAAACAAGAATACATGGCCAAAACATACATAGAATGGAAATGTTAACCCTATCAAAAAAATAGCCTCTATACAAACAAACAAGTCTGAGAATGTAAATAACATGGTTAATTCCATAAACATGCAATACCCCGAAAAAGTGTATGAGGCCCTTTTGTACATATAACTCAAAGACTATCTACAGAAAAGAACGAATCACATACCATGGCGTCATACGATCTATATAACCTGACGTCAATCCTTAGATCGACCATGAACACATTAGATCTGAAAAAATCACTAAAACGTTGAACTGGGGATAACACATGAGAGAAGAGAAATCCAGAAACGAGGTTTAAGAAATATATAGATCTCACCGATGTGATTCCAATGCTATGGATAGAGTTATTATCGGAGAACGGATAGTTGATCGAGAGATTAGGGATAGATCGGCACCATATGGACTCACCTATTTGAAGAAGGTGAGTATGAAGACACTTCTCCAATAATACATGAACCCGGTCTGTTTAATGAAAAAAAATAAGGTTCATGACATGTACATTATAAGTACATGATGTGTACTTTCCATAACCGACCTCCATATTAGGCGGCCTCTTGGTCACAACCCATGACCATGTGCATGAGGGTTTCACTTCCAACACCCGTTTACCTGCGGTAACTGAGAAAAGGGCATGTAATCATAATGTACACAGTGTTCCCCTAAGAAATTGCAAAAAAAATTCCTTTTTTCCTCAAAAACATTAGAAAATGGAAATGAAAAATGAAAAGAAGATCTGGATTAAAAAAAATCCCCCCTTAAATAAAATTTTCACTAAATTTCCTTAGCAATGCGGTGTATAAGAAGAATCCTCAAAAAGCTCAAGCCACGAAGATCATTCATCGGTCTCCCATTCTTGGGCCTCATCATGTACTAACTCGTGCTTCCATAGCACTCATACCAGAGGAATACACTGGCCATGGGGAACCTTTGTACAAAAATCAAAAACCCGGATAGGATACTCCTGAAATCGGGTGTTCCCCTCTAAATCAAAATCATCAGGTAGAAGAGCATGATCCAGGTATGAGAAGTAATGTTGAAGATGAGAAACATGGATGGAATCGGGCATATATTGGTACCTATGAGATAACCTAAAATGATATGCTATCGGCCCAACTCTCTCAAACCCATCAAACGTCCCAACGTACCTCAATGAAAGCTTAGACTTCCTCATAATCCTATAGTGTCCCAACCTCTGTGTGACAAGCAAGAAATACTGATCTCTAGCCTTGAACTCTAGAGGTTGTCTCTGTCAATGAGCATATGAATTTTTTCAAGATAGTATAGCAGCCATCATCTTCTAAATCAACCCTATCTACTCTGTGGTCTCCTAGACATGATTGGGTCCCAGAATACCTACCTCCCCTACCTCCAGAAAGTATAATGGTGAATGAAATGGGCTATCGTAAAAAGCATCATAAGGTTCCATATGAATAGTTTTATGAAAAATATTATTGTTTTCACACTCATCAAGAGGTATGTTATTCTCCCCTGAACCTCCAAAATCAATGATGCATGCTCAAAGCATGTCCTCAATCACCTTGATTGTTTGCTCAGAATGGCCATTGTTCTAGGGATGGTAAGCTGTAATCCAAAGTACCTGTCTACCCAAAGCCCTTTGAAGTCCCTGCCAGACCCTAAAAGTAAAACGGTAATCCTTGTCTGAAACAGTGGAGTGTGAAACCTCATGTAGACGTACAATATCATTGATGTACAAATTTCCCATCTGATCAATAATGAAGGTATCCTTAATCAGTTAATAGTGAGAAACAATCATGAGTCTATCAATGAAAACTCAAACTGCATCATTCCCTCAAGGAGACCTTGGAAAAACTGTCACAAAGTCCATTGAGACATCATTCCATTTCCACTCAGGAATGGGTAACTGCTGCAAAATCCCCACTGGTCGCTGATGATCCTCCTTCACCTGATGACAAGTGGAACTCCTCATAAAAAAAACCGAAAACATATCCCTTCATACCAACCCACCAATACTGACAGTGTAGATCATGATGCATCATGGTGACACTAGGATGAACTGGCCAAACTGAAGAATGAAAATCCAATATCATCTCCTCGAGTATGTCTGCTGACACCCACTCGCACCCCAAAAAATGAATGATCTCATACTCCCCTATGGTATATCCAGATATTTGATTCTCTCCCTTAAAACTTTTCTGTAAGACCATGACATTAAAATCTGATTGTTTCCTCCTTCTTACTTGATCATGTAGAGTAGATGTAACAACTACAGAAGAAATAAACATCATACCCTCTCTATCATGCACCTCCAAATGCATATTAGAGAACATATCCATAAGCTGCCGCTCACTGCTTGGCTCCTTAACTACATGTATCTAAGTCCTCCTGCTCAATGCATCAGCCACCGGTATGACTTTCCTAGGCATGTAAGCAAGGACAATGCCAAAATACTGAGGGTACTCAACCAAACTTCACTGTCTCAAATTCATGTCATGATGAGTGAATATATACTCGATACTATTGCGGTTATTAAAAACCACAAAATTATCTCCCAATAGGTTTTTTCTATAGATATGTTTATCTTGAACAACTGTATCTAGCTCAAGATCGCGGTCCGAGTAGTTTCTCTCATGTGGCCTCAACTACAGAGACCCGTACCCAATGACTCCTCCCCTTGAATAAGCACTACTCCCTGCTCGATACCTGACTCATCCTAATACACAGTATATCTCTTTCCCAGATCTAAAAATACTATAATCTGGGCTGATGTCGAACCCCCTTTCAACTCCTAAAAGGCTAACTCAGTAGAATCTCACCATATGTACTTCGCATATTTCATAGTTAGGCCCATATGTGGAGCTAATTTGTGTAAAAAGTTCTGTATGAAGCATCAATTGTTACCAGCCATCCCAAGAAAACACTGTACCTATGAAACGTTCTTCTTCTGCTCCTATGAATATATAGGTCTCACTTTCTATGGGTCTACTAATACAATTATCTCTAAGATAACCTGACACATGAATTGAATTAGTCCATCAAAAAGTGGCATTTGGGGAGTGTAGAATATAACTGATACTCTCATAGTGTACTCATGATGATCTCAAGATGTGAGACATGGTCGTGTTGATTGGGATAGTACACCAAGATATTGTTCACGATGACTACCACAAAAGAATAAAAAGAATGGATGGAACACTCAGTTCTTCAGTTCCATGAAGACTACATGCACGTTTGTGAGATTGAACGGAATATACACATACTTGTATAGACCATACCTACTCTAAATGTCTGTAAGAGGTATATCATTTGGTATAACACTCAAATCATGGTAACCAGATCTCAATTCAATATTCGAGAAAACTCGGGCCCCACAAAGTTGATCATAGAGATCATAAATCCTTGGTAAGGGATATCGATTCTTGGTCATCAACTAGTTCATCTTCTGATAATACAAGAGAGTTTTATGGTATCGTCTTCAATCATCAGAAACATTACATGTGAACCCCAAGGAGAAGTACCAGGTCGAATAGAACCCTTATCCTGCAACTCCTCCAACTGCTTCTTGCGACCATGTAACTTTGGTTTATCCATCCTATAAAGAGGAATGGACAGCTGTGCCACTACTGGAACATGCTCTATAGAAAATTCCACCTATCGATCTAGAGGAAAAACAGAAATTTTCTCTGGAAAGTCATCGCTGAAACGATCTTCCACTAGTAGAAATTAAATATATGATGCCCCTGGTCATCCAGATAAAGACTACCAATATGGGTTGTAACTCCTCCCAACCCATGATGCTCGAGTCCCGTTCTTCCGCCAAGACATCGTATTATCCCTTATAAAGAAATGATAAACCCTGTTGATTTGAATCTCACCCTACGACGATAGCAATTGACAACTGCGATGAAGGGAACTAACCATTACATTCTATGATTTAAATAATAGATTTTCATCTATAGGACATAAAGGTCCCATAATAATAGACACCCACCAACCTATAGGGGGCACTCCTAATACAGTTGTACACTTGCCGTTCTTGTCTACAATAGTGTGTCAAGTGTCAAAAACTGAATAGAATAAAGCATATAGATCTCAAGGCTCTCCATAAGAGCAGCAGATATAAATCTATGAGAAGACCCAGTATCGAAAAAAGAAGAAGGTAAAACTATGGCTACATGAATAATACCTCGAACTTTAGAGGGTCCGAGTTCCTTTTCTAGATGGGTCAGCTCCACCGAAAAAGTATGACCTCCACCGTGACCCTACGACTGTGCCTTACCACTTTGATTTGATCCACCCTTCTTTCACTAAATGCCCGACAACTGATTACCATGGCCATTACCATCAACTCGGCCTAAACAGCCAGAAGTACTCTTGTTCCTAGACTAGTGGGAAATTGGTGGTGCTACTCTTTAACGAGGAGTAATCGAAGAACCCATTTCCCCAGCTGCTAAAGAGAATACCTGAAAGAAACGCTGAAGATGGGCCATCTTTCCACATGATCAGCACTCCACTAGGTCTCTCGGGCAATGTGGCCTCGTATTCCTACTCTTCCCGTACTGTTAAAACTCCACTTGGCTACTAGAAAATGTGTCCCGTCTCATTGGATCCCAACACATAGACTCCCTACGGTTCTTCTTGCTATCAGTAGGAGGGATACTAACTCTAGATGTCGAACCACCTCGGCTCACCACTCCATAATCCCTTAGATTTCACTTCGTGATTAGCACCTGGTTGACTATAGAAGTGATGGATGTCAACCTGACGATGTTCACTAGAGATCAAATGGAATTCCTTTGACCATCATCAATATTCCTTAAAATAAATAACTTACCACCTCATGAAATAGGCATGAAGCACTGCAGCTCAGTCAAGCGAGAAAAATACTCCATAACAGAAAGATTACCCTACTCTCGACTCATGCACTCGCAGGCTCGATCAGCCCTCAATGTCTCTAGGTAGAAGTAGTCATAGAAGGAACAATGAAACTCATCCCACACCATAACCTGCTAGCGTCTCTCCTGTGATATCATATACCACCATCTATTGGAGGAGTCCCAATGTATTTACATATCGATCTTCACTATCCTCTGTGGAGGAGTCTCTAGATTCTCGATGATAGAAAGCATGTCATCTAACCATGACTCCACAACCAGAGTTCCTCCTTCCTCTGTGGAGGTGGGAGGATGATTCTGTGGGAAAACCCACATCAAATCTACCATCGATGGTGTAGGATGTGGTACTCCCGAGAAGGTCTGCATAAACCTCCTAAATCCCTATTAGAACTACGCGTCTATACCTATGTCCGGAATGATGGCCAGTTCCAAGACTGGCACAAATAGAAGATCTTCTTTTAGTCCTTGATCATCCATATTTGATGTCTGATCACTACCCAGTATCTGCTAGAAAAATGGAGAACGCCTCGGTGGCCTGAATCTACATGGTCTTGCTTACACCTAAGATCAAGATTAAAAGGGACTGAAACATAGGTGTTTAATAAGGGAACATGATAAAAATGTATTCATTTTCTTAAATACATGGATTCATAGCATGTATTTCTTTTACACGACGTGTTCCCTTAAGCCTTCACAAGGGCGTGTACTTCTTCCAACTTAGGTTGTGTAACACCACATTCAAAAAATGTTTTGTCCTAACACATGGCATGTACATAAATCCTCCTACCCTTCCTGAGTTCTTCTACAATGCTAAGCCCCATGGTTCTCCTAAAATATGACTACATGGAATGTTAATTACAAACCCATAGTGTACTAGATGAAATTTATTGACCTGTGTTGTTCCCACCAAGGACGATTACACGACTCACTCTTCACGGCATATTTATGACATGCACGACGTGTTCTAGATGGATTTCACTGACCTATTTTTCTCATTACACGGTCGAGTACAAGGGTTATACTACATGGAATGTTCGAGGTTGACATTTCATGTATAAATTATGTTTTTATCCATATGTGTTGTTAGTTACACAGGTGGACACATCCTCAACACCATACTATATGTACATGCAGCACACAGTGTGTTCTACTAGATTTCCCAACCCCGGGTTTTTTCCCATGCAGTCAGTAACACGGTTAGAGACAACAGTTCGTGGACAAACATTACTCTGCATGTACTTATGAAAAAGAAATTCCTTCCCGAATAGAAGAACACAAAGCATGTGTGTCCCACATTACATGATGTGTTTTCTGGGTTTTTCTAGACAGTAATCATTAAGAACTACTATGGAACCAAGAAAATACCGAAATGAACATTAAAGTGCCAAATTCCAATCTGTGAGGGCCCATACACCTCATGATCAAAATATTTTCATCTTATACATGTTGAATATATACAGAACATAGCAATGATCCACCAAATTCCAGTCCATGTGGCCCCATAACACCTCAAGAACCAATGTTTGGAATTCATTCAATTAATGTCTTTAGACAATTAAATTCCCAATCGGATAGTAGTTATTATATCAAGGCATATATCACAACTCCATGCATATCTGGAAAAAAATGTATCAAAAACAACATGAAATCACTAATGCAACCAAAATGGACTGGCAAGAATGCATGCCATGTGATCTCTAGAAAGTTCCTACATTATGTATGAGATAGAATATCATCATATCATTGGGTTTCAATAGATATATAACATTAATGATATGAATGATAACTATTCCAAACATGTGAATCCCCCAATAGTGATATCAAATCAACTGTTAAATTACAAAACATGAAAAAAAAATCACTAATGAGGAAGAATGGATTTTCCCTGTACATGGGTTAGCTACTCTCAGGGAGAACTTATTACCTAATACTGATTTTATTTTTATCCCTGGATATAGGCTCCAAACAGTATATCAAAAGAAAATAATTCCTCTGATACAACATTGTATCATCCTTGTATCAGGAGCTGCCCAGAGGTGCACTGTACCTAGTTGGTCACATGGACTGAAGCACATTTCCTAGAATGCCAGAGGCAACAGACTAGCAACTAGGGACTTGGGTGTGATAGAGGAAAAAATATTCCGTCATTGGAAGAATAATTCAATGATAGTAAACATATAGCAATAACAGAAGAAGAATAATACCATATAATTGTAAATAGTGGAAGACTGTAGGTATAAAAAACTAGAGCACATATATAAATGATGCATGATACATATGTCAAGGAAAGTAGCCAAAAAAGTCTAAATTATGGAATACATTACAAAACCAAAGTAAAAATGAAAAATAAGAAACATCACCTCATCTTCACAATCCTTTGCTTGGCCCCATGATTTCAAACTATAAGCAGTCTTGTACCTAAATTTGAAGGGCTCTTGACCTTATCTAGACCTGTAACAATAAAATTGATTGGGACCAAAATCATGGCCCAAAATGTGTGTGAGACGAATCCTAGTAGGAAACCACCAAAATATCTATGCCTAATAGTTATTGAATATATCTTTTAGGCTATAATAAAAATTGAAGTAGCAAGTAAGGAATTACTCAAAAGTAAACAATCCAACAGTTTCAAATGCATTCAATTATCACATATCATGGTAGCAACTATTCATAAGCTGAGAAACCTCAAGGATTTACACACCACCTATCCACTATGGTCTATCCAAAACAAACACAAGAAACCTTTTGGGAAGTACACACATTCTAACCCTTCTAGATATTCTTTTTCATAGACTCTCTGAGAAATCACTCACCATCAATTTCCACTATAGTCTCGTATTGGTAAATAAATGGTGCTCTGTGGAAGCACTTAATGTAAAATTCTGCTTGTGGCCCACATCAAGTGAATACAGACACACTGGGGATGCAATTACTTCCATTCCATCTATGGTCTCACATCGTAATAGTAAACATACACTCTAGAGAAGCCCACAAATCCCATTCTCCCTATGGTCTACTACAGCACGTTCTCACAGCCTTGTGTAAGTCAATCGAGCACAATGATATATTACGACCAATGTATTCCCAAAAAACTACTTGGCTAAATATTTAATATCATAACAACATGTTAGATAAAATAAAATCACCCCATCCTCTCAGCACTAGGAATGGAAAGCAAGCAGCCTTATAAGCTAACCAAGGCCAAATGGTTAGAAACCAGTAAACATGGGTAAAACACCCATATCATAGATATATTAACCCTGTTCACAACTAATAACCTCTATCAAAATAAACAAGGCATAGTAGGCATATAACATGGTGTAATCCTTAAACACACAATACCCCTCACAAGTGTATTGGTAACTTTTTCCCATATAAATCCAAGAATGTCTTCGAAAAGTCACAAACCACTTATCTTGGTGTCGTAAAATCGATATACCGTAGTGTCAGCACTAGGATCATCCTAAAATGCAGTAGATCTAAAAAAAATCTATAATTTTCAACGTAGGATTACACACGAGAGAAGAGAAATAAGGAATCAAGGTTCAAGAAGAAGAGAGAAATCACTGATTCAATTCCAATGCAACCAACAATGATCGCTTCAGAGAACGGATTCTCGATCGGGGGCTCGAGGTTGGATCGGCACCGTACAGATGCTCTTGGATGAAGATGGTAAATAAGATGACACATATGCCAATTAGATGCGACTCTAGTCCATTTAATGAAAAAAATATAGTACACAGAGTGTACATTATAAGTTCACAACGTGCACATTCCTTAACGGGGCCCCACATTATGCAGTCTCCAGGTCACTACACAAGGTTGTGTGCATGGCCGTTACACGACCTGCCCCTAGTTACCCGCAATAACAGAGTACATGGAGTGTACTCATAATGTACATGATGTGTACTTTAGAAATTTCTAGAAATTTCTTCTTTCTTCAAAAAATGCAAGAAAAAGGAAAACCTAAATTAAAAGAAGATTTGGGGTTTTTACAAATTTCATTTCTGAGATATGAACCGAATATAATGAAAAAAACAGACTTGATTTTTTTATTTAATTATATATAACATGTTACTAAATTAAATTAAGGAATAATAATATTGACATATATAATAAAATGAAAAAAAACTTGTCCTAAATTTTTTATTTATTTGGATATAAAACAAATGTGACTAGTCAAACTCAGTTTAAGGGACTTTCTAATTAAATTCCTCTTTTAAAGTTCCACTATTGACTCTTTTTACAAAATAATAATATGAATATATATTTTTTACATATACAAGATAATGAAAATATTACACCATAATTATTCCTCATTTATATGAATATTAAATTATAATTTTCAATGGTATTTTTCAAAGAAAATGTTTTTTTGTTATATGTGATTTTTTTAAATATTAAAAGAAAAATTAAATTTATATCTCGTGTGACATTTTCCAATGATAGTCAATAAAAAATAATTTTAAGGATTTTTGAATTTCCTTACATATACAAATTATTTTCCTAAATTAACATATATAGTGACAATGTCTCTACCTAACAATGTAGATATTATTCTGATGTCTATCTTCCTCTACAAGCATTCATGCTTGCTTAAAAAACACATCATTCCCATTTTGGGGGTATTTTGGTTTTAAAAGTGAATATTTTTGGTGAAATTTCATTTAGATATCATTAATATTGTTACCATGGTTTAAATGAGTATTTCTAGGGTTTTATTAATGATATTGTACTTTAGCAGTTTATATAAAGGGTTGATCCCCAATATAGATCAGAAAAAATCATGATGTATTTAACCTGATGGGTTCTCCCATAAAACACTAGTAAAACCCATTGTAGATTACAAAATTGGTGTGCTAAAATAGAGATCTGATGCATTTGGTAATGACTCTGTAATCTAATAAATTATATTGGAATTCATCCATTTGGCAATTCCAATTGTAAGGGTTTTTATGGTTTTTAGGATGATGATGACCCACGACACCTCTAATACTTTTTATGCTTTGTAATGATTTTTCATGGTAATAATTTATTTAAAAATGTAATATAATTACTTTTTATTGAAAATGTATTTATTTTAGGATAAAAAAATTTATTTAGAAAAAAATGTCATGGGATTTAATATTTTTCACTATACTAAAGTGTTTATATTCACTATGTATCTTATTGATGCTTTTCAACTAATCCAACATTTTAATATGTTTTTCACATCGCATAAGAATGGGTAAAAGAAAGAATGTACTTAGGTTGAAATTCATCAATATTTTACATAAAAATTAATATTTTTTTAAAATTATAATATTTCGAAAAAATGGATACTGATTAGAAGTACCCACTTAATAATATATGTGTATGTTATGTAATAGTTATTACCTAACTCACTAAATCATAATACATAAAATATAATTGGGATGTAAAGATAGTGATGTAAATATTTGAGAAACAAGAGTTTTTGATGTTTAATGTTGGACTTTAAATAATATTATAATATTTTTATATAATATAAAATTATAAATTAATTTTAAATAAATATGTATTAAATTTTTAGATATTTCATGTTATTCTTATAAAATATTTTTTCTTTGAAAATAGTTTCTGTTTCAATTTATCCCACTAATTATAAAAAAATTAGTTTGATTAAAAATTTTATTTTTATAAATTAACCGAATTTTTTAAATCATAATGCAATATTATCTTATATTGAATTTTTTAAAATTTTTATAAAATGATTTATTTTTATGTGAATAGTAAAAATACATTTATCTAAAACTATCAAATATTATAATTAAATGAAGTAGTTTTAATGACCTTCTATGTTTATAAAATTATATTAAAGTAAAATAAGTATCATTTAATTATAATTAATCAAATTTATTAGATTGGAATCAATATTATATGTCGTGTTGGAATTAGTTCATTCTTTGGATTGTAAAATATTTTTATAAAAACTGTTCCTCATTGTCTTTTATGCATTTATATTTATATAGGTTTCTTAAAATTATATAAATTGAATCATAAAAAATATATCACATATTTAAAATTATGATTTTCATGTTATTTAAATTGTCCCCTTCTATTTTTCACTTTTGAATAACAAACATGATATATATTTTTCACCTCAGTAAGGGTAAAACAAGTAAAACATTGTTAAAACTATGGGATAAGGATAAAAATCTATAAAAAAGTTCCCTTTAACATTTTTTATGATTTTTTAGATAAAATAATTCCAATATATTAAAATATTTCAATTTATATATACTTAACATTTATTATAACATTTATATTATTAAATGAAAATAATAAATACAAAATATCAGTTTCATTATTCCAATTCAAATTATATGTTGACAAAGGGATAAAAATAAATTATGAATGAACATAAAAGGTTATTTTTATGGTAATAATTTAATTTTAAAATTTGGAGAAGATATAATTAGGTTTAAAACATACACAACATTGATATAGTGTTATTACAAGTAGTAGAAAAATAAAGATAAATAATTTTAAAAAATAAAAATAATATTTTTTGGATGGGTTTTTGTATTAAATGAATTTAATATGTAAAAATAAAGTAAAAAATAAAGTTAAATTAATTTATATTCTAAATAAAAATTAATTTTATTATTTTAATTTAAATAAAAATAATAGTCCTAAAAATTATATTAATGATATTTTATGTTAAATGTGGTTTTATTAAATAATTTATAATTAAAAAAATATATTGAAATATTAAAATTAAAATTTTTAAATTACCAAAATTTCATCCATATAATTTTTAGCACTATTCACCTTTGTTGTAAATTTATGACCCATAATGCCGATAATATTTTATGCCACAATTATGGTTAAAAATTGTTAATAGAGGGGTTTTTCTAAATGAAAATGATTAAAATGAAACCAAAAATTATTTTAGATTTATAAGATGGTTATATTTATAATTTATAATCTTTTTATTATAATCCATTACCATTTTAATTAATTATTCTTCAGAAATACATTAATAATATTTAAATAATTAATTTAATTCAATGTATTCCCACTCATTAATCATAATAGAGATCCTACTCTCTTACCTTATTGTAAATGTTGAGATATATATATCAACCAAGACCTACCATAATAAGAAAAATATTACTTTCATTCATACAGGTAAGTCATTTTTTCGAATAATAACAATCTTTCAATGAATAAGGTGTAGGCCAGAGGATGTCTCTAAAAAATATGTGCAACATTAACAGAGCTCTTTCACTTTTAATACATATTTCACCTTTTCTAAACATATTGAATACATAAAACATGATGAAAACAATAAAATTAATATAATGAAAAATTAATATTATTATTAAATAACAATTTCTTTCACCTTTATGTAAAATAAGAAATTAATGTATTGATCATGAGTACGAGTGGACTACCACCACAATAAAGTAATATGATCCATTTTCTATCACCACATCACATAGTTTTTAATAATTAAAAATTTAATGAATTTATATTTTATTTATTATATAATTAATAATATATAAATAAAAAAACTTATATATATATTTTCCATTCTTTTATTTAGAAAATGAAAAACGTTCAATTTTATGGACGTTCTATCATCTCTATGAATGCTGTATTTCATTTTTTATAAAAATCATTAATGAATAGTTATAATAATTTATATAATTAATATATATTATCTAAATTAAATTGGTAACAATAGTTATTCTATTTAACCCTAAAAATTGTAGGTATCTTATATTTTAATATGAGACATTCATGAAAAATTAAATAGTTAAAACCCAGAATAATGGATTTTAATAATCCATTATTAATAAATTGGTTATCAAATGTTATAATTGGATTATATATTATATTATAAGTATTAAAATATTTTATTTATGGATTTATATTAAGTAAATATTTATAATACTAGAGGATAGATAACTTACTAATCAAGTTAGATGTTAGGTAAGGGTTTGTCATCATTTTTTTTGTGAGAAATATTCTATATTCATCACTTATTTCATTCAAATGATGTATAAATTGGATATTTCATATATTATATTTTTAATAACAATATATTTATATTATTTAAATATTAATGTTATGTTATTTATCTAATGGAGGTTAAGATTCATATTTTACCCAAATAGTAATAGTTTATGTATAAATCTCAATTTTTAATAGGATTTTTTATGCATAAATTTATGATGATAAACATATGTTATAGATATCAAAATAATGTTTTGTATTTTCATCTCTTAAATTTATTAATTTATATTTTTATGTTTAATTGAATTTTAAACTCCCTATATATACTCAAAATTCCAAAATAATGTTGTTTTGGAAATCCAGTTTTGTTTCTTTATTCTATCCGGAATCAGTTTCTTCATTTTCTATATTTTCATTATTATATATTCCTTATAGTTTTTACAATTACACAATGACTTATTAAATTAATTATTACCCATGTTTTAATTTCATTCACAAGGTTTAAAATAAATAATGTTTTTTATGATTGTTATACTATTTATCAAATGTGTACTTATAACTATTTTTAACATACATCTCACAAATGGATTTTATAACTATCATGGATACTCATTTATTTGATGTTTTTTAAATATTTCGTGATTATATTTTACATTATTTTTTATAATTGTTTTTTGAATTTTTTCATTTTAGATATGTTAATTCAAAATGAAATTTTAATTTTCTTTATGGAATAATCTAGTTATATTTTAATGATATTATTTATCTATGATATCATCCACTAATGTTACTTATGATATAGTAGTGGATCTGATATAGTGGAACAATCCATATTATTTCTGTAGTTATTTTATTACTATGATGATGAAATATTGGTGAATATCATTTTCATTTCTATGGGTTATGTAATGATGAATGATAAAAATGTATGATCTTTTGTAATTAATATCAATAGATTACCATTGTATGATGTGTTGTTATGTAATATATACATAATAAATTTGATGATGTTTAAAGGCTGAAATTTTTGGATGTAATTCCAAAGTGAATTTTGTAATTGAAACGGTTGGAATTTCCATTATAATTTTTTTTCCACTATGTATTCATGGTATTGGTAGTGTGCAATGAAATTTATTTTATTTTGTTTTGTTTTTTACACACTGTTATGTCTCTCTATCATGTAAGTTTCTTAATATTATGATATGATTTTATGGAGGAGGATATATTATTCTTTGATTAATCATATTTTACGAACAGTTTAAGAAGTATTCAATGATTATGATAAATAAATTACTAGTTGTTATTAATAAATGTTATAATCTTGTTATTATACCCTTATTCCCAGGATAATATTACATATTATCATTGAATGGTTTCTTACTAATTTACTCTTACTCGTCATAAGATCTTAAAACTTATTATGATTCATCATCAATAGGATCAAATGTAATTTTTATAGTATAACTTATATAAGATGGGTTCTAGTTCTAAAGGACATTACAGGATATGATGTAGATATTTTTTTGTATAAATTTTATATATATATGAATTTCTAAACAAAGTAGACTTTAGGGTTCAAGAGTGGATCATAATGATATGTAATGAGTATCCATAAAAAAATATTTGATTTATATGATTGAAATACCTAGGTTTTCTTACTTGATATCAGAGTAATGTTTAATTAATTTTATAATTAAAGATGAGAAAACATAATTTAAAACTCATAGAAAAATCCTATGTATAAGATAACATTGTAAATTATGTTAATGAAATATGAGTTGTTTTCCTAGATAATACATCACTATCACGATAATGGAATGTGGATGTTGATTTGGAATAGATTCACATAGGGGTAATGATTATAAAAGGGTAGGATTAGTTATTAACTCCATCATTACCAATGAAAAAGGAGTGGGATGATGACTAAAGGCATAGATAGATACTACCATGGGATATTCATAAGTTAATTCAAATATTATTTATGAATCATTATGAATAATTTGAGTACATGATGATTGTGGATGATATATGTTAAACATATGTTTTCAAGTGTTAAATATAATGTGTAATGTTTTATATTATTTCACATGATTATATAACTAGTCACTATCATTATCTATTTTATAAAATTATTTTTCGTTTTAGTAAATGCCTATAAATAAGAGTAATTGTGTTAATACTAAATTTGATTGACAATTAAATAATTTTACTCATTAGTAACCAAATGGAATCAGAGACATAATGTGAAAATTTAGGATTATAAATAACAAGATATCCCAAAATAATATTAAAAACATAAATATAGGTATTTATTGAACGAACCAAATATGTCAAAAATTTACATTCAAAAATACCAATGAGTAAAGAAGATTTATCTTCTTATATGTGTATAATATTGGATAAATTACCGAAGGAAATGTATTTAATGTAAGTGAATGTGTTTCTTGTGAGGAAAATTGGGGAATAAATAATATAGTTGTTATGGAAAAAATTATGATTTCAATGGAGGTAAATAAAGATAATATTGAGGTACCATTTATAGTTAAATGTCTTTTTTTGTCGGAATATTGGTCATTATTTGAGTCAATTAAATAATCCATTGGTTTAATACTTTTCCAAGGAAGGGAATATGATAATTAAATAGTTTAATTTAAATGATTGAAGTGTTTATTTGTTGAGATTTATGAATTTTTTCCTATAAACGTTATATCAGTGTTAACATAGATAATAGAATCAAGAAACCTCTTTGAATTCTTCTTTAGTATTTTTTCTTTATGGATTTGTATTAATATGTGGAATGGAAAATATAAACAAGAAATGTTATTCAGTGGGAATGATATATTTTTTTAAAACATATGATTGAGTGTTAGATAACCCTTAATATATTTTTAATGTTTATATAATATTGATTATATTGTATAAAATATTGATTAATCTAGATAAGGTAGATTGGAAAGAATTAGTGACCTTGAAATTAATTACTTATTTGATGAAAAAAGATTTATTTTTTATTTGTTATTTTTTTTCATTTATTGATTTATTAAATATATTATACATACTGTGATTTTATTTTAAGAATAAGGATAGAGTTAATTATTATAATCAAATTTGTTTACTTTTTGGTTTTATGGGTAATTATGTTATTGGTGTGTTATATGAGATCATATAATCATTGAATTCATCTATCAGGTATGTAACATTAAAAGGTACATTATGATGTTTGGGGATTAAAATAATATCTAAATTAGAGATATTAAAAAAATTACAATTTTTGTGGGAATATGAATACTGGTTAAGAATTATTTTAGTAGTATTTAAATGTTTCTACATACAGATAAAATTATGTAGATATTTGAGTATTGTTTTTTAAATATTTGAGAATATTGATTCATCCAATATTTTATTAATATTCGTAATCCAATAATGTAATAAACATTTTTTGGTATCACTAATATAATAGTGATAATAGAAATATAATTTTATCCTTTTATAGGTCTTATTATCAATTATAAGTTTATTTTAGTGCTATCGATATGAAAAATTCATACTGATCAATCACTATTGTTATACGGGAAGAAAATAAGTGGAGTCTAATAAAAATATCCAACTAAAGTGTGAAATTTATTTTAATGGTTTAATGAAAAATTGTATATATATTTCATTATATTATATTATAAAATAATTACTCAACACTAGTAAAAAGGATTATGGAAATAATTTTTACCTTTTTATAGTTATATCTAAATTAATTATGGTATTTTTCACCCCTCAATAATTCATTGTTTTTGTTAATTAAATTTCTCATGATCATGTTCTCTTTCACTATATATTACTAGTTTTAAATTATTAATCTCTTTTATGTCCATATTTTTACTTCCTAATAATGTCATTTTTATATTGGAACCTGAATATGGGTTATTTTATATAACCATTTTGTTTACCACATCCCATTTTTGAAGTATCTTTATTATCCCGTCACACAATGTGGTTTTTCAAAATATGTATTTTATAATATGGAACCATTTATTACCACGATAAAATTTTGTGGATGAAATTTATTTGATCAGCTATATTTTAACACTGTTAATATTTAGTTTAAAATAATACAATGTTTGGGAGCCTTTTAAAATTCACAACACTGATCTTTTAAGTAATCATAATATACTATAAAAAATATATATTTTAAATATCTATATTACAAAATTTCAATTAAATTGAAAAAATTAATAGAAATAACGAAAAATTGAATAATAATTATTATGGTGTAATATAATGAAATGTTATTTATTAATTCAAAATAAATATGTACTCAATTTTTAGTGAAGTAATATTATTCTTCACATTTTTTTTCATGAACATAATTTTTAAGGCAATTTTTGCAGAATAAATAATGAAATTATTTTAATCATTATAATTTTTTTATTGAAATAAATATCAATTTTTAAATCATAGTTTTAATATAAGATGCTGGTAAATTTTGGGTATTTTTCTGGAAAGAGTTATTTTAATTGTATATTAAAAATACATATTTTGTAAAATATTCAATGATTTCGATTAAATCATGAAATTTTAAGATCACATTTTTTCTATGTTGATCCTAAAATATCATAAGAATAATTAAATTATAAATATTAAAATTATTTGTATATGAATAAATGTTATCCTTTATTTTGGTATAAATTTTTTTTTACCTTAAAACACATTTGTCTAAAAATTATTTATTCATCACTTTTTATGTTTTGATATTAATTATTTATTCTACCACTAAAAAACAGAATATTGAAAGAGATATTCCATATTTTAAATTATAATTTCTTTAATTTTAAAATATTTCACTTTTTTTCATTATGAATACTATTGATGTTAATGATTTGTTACCTGGATAAAGAAAGAACATGTAAAATTGGGTTAAAACTATGGGATAATGACTTATAATCACTTTAACCCTCTACATTATCATAATTTAGTATTATTTCTCATTTAATTTCATCCTATGATATGTCAATATAGAAATTTTTTTCCACTTTCCTTTGACTCTAACGTTTATATTTTTATTAAAAATATTAATATGAAATGGGACTTTCTTAATTTTAATTTTACATGTATGTTTTCATAGGATAAAAAATTAGATATGAGTTAATATAAAAATTTATTTCGAAAAAAATATAGTAATTTTATAATAGTTCTTTTTATATTTTATTTATGATATAATTACATTAAATGCTTATGAAATGTTGGTACAATGCTTGTGCGAGTAATTGAAAAATCATGGTAAATGATATTAAAAATAATAAAATTAATAGTTTTTGTATTATTAGTTGTATTACAATAAATAAATAGGTACTAATAAATTAAAAATGATAGTGAAAGAGATTATCTTCAAAATACATTATTATCATGATGCCATTAAGGTCAAATTAATTGAATATTTGAAAAATGAGATTAATGATATTTTACGTACATTAATAGTTTGTTAATTGATTTAAAAATAAAATAAATATTAAAATAGTATTGGTGTAATGTGGAATGGTCTAAATTTTAATTAATTAAACATTTTTTATCCACTTGTGACTATAAATGATAATTTATTACTCTTAAATTATAAAAAATATATTACCACGATTAACATTAAAATTTCTCTATGAAGGGATTAAACCAAAAAATATTATTTAATATGACACAAAAACCTATTTTAATTTTATTGGATTATTATATTAATAACATATAATATTAATATTCAATATTATGTTCATTTCAAGTCATTATACATAAGAAATATATTAACAATTTTTAATAAAATTCACTAATTCCAAGTGTGTCCCCTTCTCACTTATAAAATGGAACTTCCAATCCCATCACATTTACAATGTTTGAGACTTTTATATAGGAAAATAAATTCCATACCAAATTTCTTATAATGGTTGTATCCCAAGTAGCCTATATTTGATTCGTGCTATGTTACATTTTCATATATACAATGAGGGATATCCCGAAGGACATATATGTTTATCAGTTTTGTTGAACCAAATTCATACATGGTACCCATTTTAAATTTTGAAAAGAAAATAAAACAAAATACATAACTAAAGAAAATGATCCAAATCCATAAAAAATCATTCTAATAATTCTTCATCATATCAAAGGTAAAGGAAACAAAATAATGGTGAGCTCAAATTCTTAATAAGGGATAAATATAATGACTTTTATCAAGAATCAATAAGAATAATTAACATTGAAAGGTGATTATATGATCACAAATTAATTTTAAATATCTTGAATTACTTATAGAGGTAATATCATAGTGGTAATCTGATGAATATTGATAGTTACTATATTTTGAATGATGGAAATGTCTTATTATTGGAATTCATGTCTCAAGAACATGATACCACATCTTACAAGATATGACCATAAGATTTTTTTAAAAAATCTATGTGAAAATCCATATGATTTGGCCATCTAGTTTGACTCATGAGACTTGTCGATAATTAAAGGTTCTATCTCTAACTAGGCTCCACCACTGTCTATATTTTAAAAAATTTCATATAATAATGAATAATCTATTTTATTCCGGAACAATATTACTTATCATCATATGTCAATATTAAGTACATGATACAAATTTAACAACATATCCCTGTTAATCTAATAACATTCAATGTACACACCTTATATAAAAAGGAATATGGTTTATAAAATATTAAAATACATCATAAAAGTATATATATTTTTATGATAAATTTAATGTATAAATAAAAATGTTCACAAAAAGTGACTATTTCAAGGCAATGTTAATAATCAAAAAAGAAAGTGAGATCGTACAGTAACTTTTACCAATTTTAAATATTTATATTAAATCCCATTGGATGAAATAATTCTAATTAAAATATAATATAACATTAAATAATAATTAATAACTCTCTTACATTTCAAAGTGATATTATTTATACCATATAAAATTAATTAGGTGCATAACATTACAAAATACATCAATGAATGGAAATTGAGTGTAAGTCCCTTACAGCGATCATATCATTGAAGTGGGGATTAGTTAATGAATTGATTATGTGTATCAAATGTAAATAATCATAAAACAATTAGAAACTTGAAATAAAATTATTATAAGTCGTCACAAACATTATTTTAGAATGATTTAATCAATGAAGTAGATGTTTAAACTAATAAGGGGAGATTTAGTTAAGAAATCTCGTACCTCAAGCATTCGTTTAGTGTAACGCACATTAACATTCTGTGTATTGATTTTATGAATGTAATTAATTTTTAAGATATCTAAATTCATATTTATAATTTCACATATGATCATATTATTACATTTTACCACCCATTTGTTAATAATATTCTATTATTTTCATTGTTTCATGTGTTAATTTCCTTGTTTTCTAATCCATATTTTTTTCATGAATTTTATGATAAATTTTATTATATTATATATACATAATATCTATAATTATATTAATTCTATATATATTATAGTTACTCATATGATAAATTATTATTACAATTTATTAATGATAAACAAGGAAAATAAATCACATCACTATGTGGAGATGGTTGGCCTTACGTATTCATAGGTGATGATACCATTCCTTTAATAACTGAATGTGTATGGAAGTTATCACTATCTTAAATTTAATGAATTAATAAAATATCATATATATATATATATATTAAATAATCTTATCCTTATCAAATTCCATGTACAACGTAATTGAAAAATGATTCACATGACTTTGTGAGGTGATAGTTCATCGTACAAACGAAAGAAATTATCATATTTTAAATGACACAATAATAAAAAAAGTATATGTGATATTAGAATTCGAAAAGTATAATAACATCATATATATATATATATATATTATACTAGTGTTAAATCCATCATTATATACATCCATAAATAACAATGATAGAAAATTAACTGCATAGGTTCGAAAGGTGTTAGTTGGTTGTACACATGATCAATGATTTTGCTTCCCATTTGATAGATGTGGTGATGGATACATATTATATCATATGAATAATATCATATATGTATTTTTAATTATACTATATTTATTAAATTTTACGGGTTAATAGATAATTCATGGTGATAAATAAAGAAAATGAAGGAGCATTGTTAGTATAATTACCTTTTCTGAGTGAAACCATTTTTGGATATCCACTTATGGTCCCCATGGATTTATTTTTTGGAGGACCAGTATCATTAAAATTTAACTGAATATTTTATAGAGATAGTTTTCTAGGTTTATTTTGATGAAATGGTCTTGTGAGGTGTTAATAATAGGTGGGGTCCCTTTTATATGTGGGGAAAGGGAACCTTGTTGGAATTTACTTCGAAATTTCTCCAAAGAATCACATATGTTAGAGTAATTTGCATAAAAATTATTTCAAGTAGGCAATAATTAAAAAACGTTAAGTATTAGAAAAAATTATTTCAATCCAATAATATTTTTACATTTTATTAGGTCATTAAAACCATTTTCCTTTTAGTTTAATCACACAATAATTCCATTTTTACATTAACCTCAGTAAATATTTTTTTAAATATTTTAAACATTATTTTTCATAAAAAATTATTTTTCTATTCTTATATAATATAAATTATGATGAATAAATATATATAATCCATTCTTAAAAATTAAACTAATATAAGTGGGAAAATTTAAATTAAAATTTCAACCTATAGGTGTAATGGGAATGTGATTTTTAAATGGAAGATGCTCAAGCATTCTAAATGATTTTATATAAAAATTAGTTATTAAAATAATCCCAAAATAAAAAATTCATTTAGGTGATATGAAAATCTAATTATTTAATTTTTAAAAAATATGAAATATAATTCATCATTATAAATTATTTTAATGAAAATTTTGTTGTCAATTAAAATTAAATATTCATACCTATTCCTAAAAAAAATACATGTCAAAAATAATACCAAAAAAATTCCCTATGATAATTTTAATTTTATAATTTAAAAAATAAATTTTAATTTTTAAAATAAATTTTCTAATAGTGTTAAAAGTTACAGCGCATAGCGTGACTAAACCATATATTATAAAAATTACAATTTTTTAGAAAACATTTATTTTTCATATTAATTATTAATATTTTATTTCTAATCAATTGGTAACCCTAATTTTAATAATTAATTACAACTATTAATAGATTCCTACGTGTTGGATATGTTATAATGTTAACATTTACATAATAGTTTAATAGAGTATTTTTATTTAAAACTGTTGTAGTGTGAATTACCAGAAATTAATGAAATTTAATTTATTCAATATATATATATTATAGTATCTTAAGGTGATACATTCTTCCCCCAACATTAATTTCATCATTAAAATTTCAAGGATATTACCTTATAAACAGATGATGGTAGTTCTTCTTCATAATATCCACTAGTTCCCTTTGTTCTTCTTCTATACAATACCATACATGTTACTTTACCAATGCAACATTACCATAAATTTTATCCAATTAGTCAATAATTTTACTATAGTATGAATAATATGGATGGGTTTTTCATAGTATAATAGATCATGTTCCAATTATATTTCATCAAAGGTGAGCTCATGTATTTGGCCTGGCATGCACTTCTTTAACAATTATATTTGGAAGCCATTATGTAATTTTGAATGATTTCATTGAATTTCAAAATGATAAGATTGAAATTAAAATAAATTAAGACTATAAAGGGTGTTATGTACTTGGGGATCAATTTAAATTTCTTAAGAGTCATTATAACACCCATCCATGGTGATAATTTCAAGGAAACCTAATCCCCCACTAGATATTCCAACTAATTCATATGATTATTAGTAGAACTCTTTTTCTTAATTTTATCATCATTGATGTGATCTTGAATTTTTGTTGCCTTTGTTAATTTATAATAAACATGTTCTAGGCCAACAAGTTTTCTTTCACCAAAATCATCACAATAAGTTGGAGTATGACACCTATTTCTATATAATGCTTCATGAATTTCCATTTTAATACTTTAATGCAATATATTGCTAAAATAAAAAATCACCCAAAGAAAAATACAAGAACCATATACCTTTAAAGTCAAGTGAGAATGTATTTTACATGTATTCTATTGTTGGGGAACCCTTTTATGATTGTCCATCAGTTTTAGGATGGTTGGTAGTACATTAAGGAACCTCAATATCACGAGCCTTGTAATATTCATCTAGAATTTTGATATAAAATGTGTATCATGATCCTAAACAGTTGGTATATATGCACCATTTTTTCATATAATTTCATTATTATTGATTCGTTAAAGTTACTCATGGGGTAAATATTCTCTTATTGTGATTAAGTGTGTAGATTTTGTTAGGAGATCAATGATAACCAGTTTTGCAACATTTTTTCTAGGATTATTGGGATGTATTGTATTAAAGTGAATAGTAATTCCATCCCTTTTCCATGTATAAATAAGATGAGGTAACATGAATCCTCTAATATGTTATCTCACATATTTCACATGTTAAAAAACTAAACATCTAGGCACATAATCAGTAATTTACTGCTTCATGTAACAGACCAAAAAAAGATAACTCAAATACCTATACATCATTCTACTACTAAGTTGTATTGAGAAATTGGAAGTAAGATTGTCTTCCTGTAATTCCATTTTTAGTCTTGGTATATATATAACACATAATCTCTTTCCAAACTTTAGAACACCATATTCACAAATAATATCTAATAACTTTCCATTATTCAATGATTTTATTATCTTTTGAATGTTCTTTTCATCAGATTAAAAACTATTTATCCTTCACATTAATATGGGTTTTTAATGAATTAAAATATCAGTGAGTTATCCCTATCATTAATAAATACCATATTCATCTTTACTAGATCCATGAACATAGGATCTCTCCCAATCCACATTTGGATCAGATTTCCATGATAATTCATACTCAATGAATATGTTGCTTTATTTTCATTCCCAATGTGATATTATACTGGAAAATAATAATCCTTGAGTATCTAATTCCACCACCATATCCTCGTTGTTATCTATATTTTGTGCAAATATATGTTTTTGGATATTATTTTCTCTTTATATCTCACATCACTCACCATATAGATAATATCTCAATATATTCAATGAAGAGATTACAACTTACAAATCAAGATCATCAACTTGATTGTTTGGTTCATATGTCTTCTTTTTTTATATATAAGAAATAACATAATAATTTTCCCTTAGTAAACAACCATGTCCATTCATTAATGAATAACTATATATCTCTAAACCATAATTTTAATTGGATTGATCATTGTATATGTTTCTGAAAACTAGATTATAGACACAATACACATATTAATTTGGCATCATGAAAATAAAACATGATAGAGAATAAAATAAAATTAACAACATATTTGAATGCTCATCTGATGATTTATACATCATATATAGGGAAATAAAAAATTTAAGGGAGAGATTAAATTACCAGTAAGAGTTTATAAAAATAGAATTAGTAAATATTCAATGAGTATAGTCAACATGGAATAGTAAATAACTAATAACACATTCTATTTGTATAATTGGATAAGGTAGAATCAATATGGAAAGCAAAGTAACTAAAAACATGTCATTTAACCAATAAACATAGAATGAGCTACGTGCAATGATAATGCCAAAGAAAAAATATCATGTATGAACAATAACAAAATCATAATGAAGGAAATGCATAATTATTTGACACCATGTTTCTTAGGTACATAGTTCCTTTACCATCAAGACGTTTAACAAGGTGGTTTATAAAATATTCGGTAAAACCCATCTTATTATCCAAATGATTCTTCTTATGAGACTGCAGATTCATCAAGGGGATATATATAACTAAGCCCCACCCATGTCGTTCCTCTCAAAATCATTAATCATGTGTAGAATAATAGATTAAATTCACGAAAAATGTTCCTTATAAAATATCATTATTGAGTAAAAGATATAGATTCACTAATATTTCTGTAGTTAATAAAATATATTCATGTACACAATTTACATAAAAATGGTGTTAAATTTATGAAATAATTATACACATCTAATAAATGTATGAATATATAAAATAAATTTGATTTCGATTGAAAACAGTCCTAAATAAGAGATTGTTTTAGGAAAATGTAATCAATCACAAAAGAATGTGTAATTATATAGATAACTTTTATCACTTGGTAATTTTCAAGTCAAACCCCCAAGAATGAGATAATTAAAAGTGAAACATAGAGTTCCATGAAATATCATTGAATAAATATATTAAATTAAAAATTTAAATTATATATTCCAAATTAAATTGACTCTGTTCATAATAACAAATAAGTCTCAATAAAATGTATATAGAGACGAAATCAATTAAAACTGTGGTGAAAACAAAATCAGAACACCGAAAAGTAATAATCATAAAATAAAACATTTAAAATGGTTTAATGTTAAGTAATTCATGACATAAAATATCAAAATTATAATTATATACCCCACAAAAATGATGTAAGTGATGAATAGGGAATTTAACTATAGATGTAATAAGTGAGGTGAAAATGCATTACCATTCAATTCATTTTAGTAGAATGTCAGTTATCCACTTTTATAATGGTTTTATGATTGTTAATAATTTATTAAAGATCCATAATCATATTTATAATATCATAAATTATCTTATTATAATATCTTATTATCCATTTTTTAATAAATTTTCATCATTTTCACCGTTTCGGGTGTTAATTGTCTAGTTTATCAGGAATTTCTTTGAATTGTTATTTCCAGATTCTATTATATAGATCATGATTAAATTTTCACTAGAAATTAAATCATTATTTCAATATCCAATATATAATGTATATTTTTATTTATAGTAATACATAGCATTTGAATATATGAAATGAAATGCACCATTCATATAGACTACTATTGACACGCCCACACGTGTCATTGAATTATGTGCGAGCTATGATCAGACTTGAATTATATTGTTTTCCCAATCATCACATGCTACTATTGTGTAGTATATATAATGTCATGGATAGATCCTATAGTGAATTAATTCTAGAAATATAAATATATTGATTAGTCCTTTTGGTGTATGATTCATTTTTAGTTAATTCAGTTTTGGAATTAAATAACTAGAGAGTTGAAGGTTTGATTCCAGAATAATAAAAAGATCAGGATATATTTTCAATATCTGTAGAAATTATGAACTTAATTCTGACATGTTAGTATTATAATGTTTAGGATATTAATAAAGGAGAGGTGACTAGTATACTATGATCAAATCAACTAGTTATAACATAGAGGTAACTATTCTTTGATAAGGAAATTATCACAACCTAAATACATTAGGATTCAGTTATAAGACCTAAATTATTTCAAGTAATTGGTCATATCCTAATATAATCCAATTAAGGTATTGTTCTATAAAAAATTTTCCCATGGTTAGTGACGTTCCAATGAATTGGATATAATAAGATTATTTATCCAGATTACTAATCTTTATGGTTACCATGATTTAGAATTGACAATTTATGAAATTTAGATACACCTACTCGTGATCCTTATTATGGGTTGTTTAGCCACTCAACGTAGTAATGAATTCAAGAAAATGTTAAATTTAATTTTTTCTAAAAAATTTAATGATTATCGAGTTTATTCAATCAAAAAAATGGAATGATTTACGTTATCAATGTTTATGAGCATGAAACTACAATTGGGAAATTTAAATCACAATCCAATTAAATTCTTATATGAATTGGGAGTAGAAATGAATTCTACTTTATTTTTTCAATGATAGGAAAAAATGAAGTTAATGAAGAAAAATGGGAATGTAGGTAATAATGTAAAACAATCCTTGATGATTTCATTAAAACAAAATAATGATAAGATATTAGGAAATTTGATTTTAGGGTCGATGGAATAAAAGGGAATGAGAGAGGAATGGAAAATGTAGAATTTATTTTCTCAAGAAGATCTCTCAAATATTTTTCCCTAATACTTTATTTATAAGTGAAAACTTAAATGATTTGTAATTGGATCCACATCATGTAATTATAGAAAATCTACATCTCCATGGATTTTGAATCTACATGTATCTCTGGTGAATCTGTTATGAGAATTGAAGATTTTACTACTTCAACATTGTGTATCCGAGGATCAAAACATATGACTTCTTTTCAAATATATCAACTGAGTAGATTTATAATTCAAGGGGTTTATAATTGGTATTGTCCACTCACAATATGTAATGGATTCTTCACTTGAAATATTCACGACATGAGTCCTAACTTGTTCACGACATGAAGCATGTTGTGAACCCCCACTACACACAGTCCAATGAGGTTTCAGGATGTGTAATAGGTGAATTTTTCTATTTTATTGTATTTTATCCTTTCAAACTTTGGACTCCAAAATTCAAAAAAAATAAACACATACCACATGCATTATCGAATAAACCATTAAAAATAGTTAAGCGAATGACATAAAAAAATTATATATGATTTTAGCTTACCAAATTCTCCCACACATGAACAAATACTTGTCCTCAAGAAAAAAAGTTCTCGATGGTGTTTTTATAAAGATAATAAATTTTTAAAATATGATATATTCATTATGTCCAATAAAATAAAACAATGTGTACGCAGAAAGGGTTCATCTCCAAAATGATCCCTATATAGAAAAAATGGTAAATTAACATAGATCAGTTATTTATAGAAACTATAATTATTTAACAGCAATGTCTTACATTTTCCTTGAATTATATACCCATTTTCAATTTAACTCACAATGAATTTTCTATCATCACTTTGGGTAAAATAAAATTGGAGTTCTGATCATACACTGAGTAAATGGTCATATACATAGGAATGCAATGGTTATATCATCTCAACATTTTAATAAAAAGTAAAAAATTTATCATCAGGGCTTCAACAATTGGGATCTAATGAATGAAAGGTTGTAGGATGGTGGAGAAATAGTGAATCTTAAGATAAAATGTTATCCAATCCATGATGTATAATGTACGAATTTCATGAAAATTGTAAAAAAAGGAATCCTTTAAGAAAATAAATTCCACACTCTCAACATATCAGGTTGGATCCATGCATATGTCATGTAAGTCAAAAAATTGTATCATGTCCCTTTCAATATTATTTTTGTATTTTTATTATTTAAAAGTCTTGTATATGCCAAATCTCACATCAATCCCCAAACCACATATGACCATTCGGGGGATTCATCTATCTGGAAATGGTTATTTTTGACCTTCCAAATACACAAACTATGTAAAATATTCTTTTATTTTGTATTTTACAAAGTAATTGAATAGATAGTAAAAGTTTCAATGTATACATGGGTCTCAACCAAATAGACTAATGAGTAACACAATACGTATCTACAGTAGAATCATCATGGGTTGTCTGAAAGACTCCCCCACACTTGTTCAAAATAATTTCATGAATTATTTAAATAAAAGGGGATGAAGGGATAATTTTCATTGAATGAATTCATAAAAAATGTTCATTCATGCACACTATGGCCTTAATGAAGGAATGATTCACTGTGGGTCTTAAGAAATATTTGATAAAAAATGATCTCCTTTATCATTCTAAAATAGTACTTGTTCATTCATATCCTTATTAAGATCATATTGCATGTTATTATAGGTTTAAAATTACTAGATATTAATCAAGAAATATTATCTGAAAAGAATATGAAATTGTAGTATCATATTCATCTTGGGTAATAAGAAAAACAGTAGAAACTAGAAATTTCAAAGGGTGTAAAACTACATAGTTAGTTAGTTAACCATAATTTCAATAATAATGAATTTGAAAAAAAATATTTAATCTCATAAATCATTCATAAACCTTAAAAAAAGTAAAAACAATGATTCTATCAATTTCTAAAATAAATTTTAAATTTTATTAAATGGACATAATTTTTTTCATAATTAAATAATGTTCAAATTTGGAATAATATGTCCTAGGGAGAAGAGAATACGAAAAAATTCAACTTTATCAAAAATGAAATTCACTAATAATTCCCCCACACATATAACGTAATAGTTTCCTCCCTATAGATGGAATTATTGTGGGAGTATGATATAATATAATGAACATAAAAATTGAAATGGATATTACCAATTTAAATAAGTGGGCATTTGAGAGATCCTTTTATGAATTACAATTCTATGAGGGAACACATGATGTCCTTTTCAAAATCTGATTAAATAGAAAAATATTCTAGAAAAAATCCTACACTATATTAAACATTATTCAACATGTTTAAATCATTAGTGTGAAGAAATATATGAAGGTGTATAGTATTATGAGAAATGGTAACCATTTTTTTTAAAAATAAGTATATTTTTAATATAAATATCTAAATGGAATCAACATGAAATACAAAAATACTCTGGCATGTTGAAACAATCTAGAACCTGATGAAATATGGGTTGCATCCCATAACGTGTAAATAGAATGTCGTCAGCTAGATAGATGGTCTAAAATATCATGTAATGACGTCAATCATCTATGTGTGATATCTGGAATCTACAACTACAAGTGGAAGGGTCCTCTAGTTTGTCATGTCTCTTGACTATATTGATGACATCATGAGTAGCATAAACCAGAATTGGATTCGGAAGGAATGGTATCATAGCTCTTGGTGGTTTCTTCTAATCATTAATTTCCAACGAGAGGTCCTGAAGTTGATGTTATATTTTATCAATTCCTCAATTCACCCATTAGATCAGAATAGATGGTGGTATATTCCCATCAAAATCCAAGGATGATAAAGGGAACTAGACATGGCTACAAAAAATTTGATTGAAATAAAAATCAATCCATTTGAAAATGAAAAAAAATAATTTCCCATAAATAAAAATGAGAAGTATAAAACATGGGAATGTAGATCAATTCATTAAAATATCCATCTATATTATAAAAAATACATTACTAATGAATTGGAAGAAAGGCTAATAAGATCAGTTGTTAGGACAAATTACCTCCTCCAAAGTCAACCCGCCATCAGGTTGGGGTGTAAGCTATCAGACACGATAAGTGGTAGGAGAAAAATTAATGGAAGGTAGATCAGTGATATTGTCTGGAGTTGTGGAGAATTAAATATGATATGGAGTGGGTGGTGGAGAGGTGCTGATATGAATTTGGATAGTGGGTTTAAAAGTTGCATCGACGAAGGAAAAATTTGTGGATTTATTAGTGGTTGACCCCATACGATGCTAGGTCTACACATCTAGGTACTTTTTCTAGTCATTGGGGTTAGTAATGTATGGGGTTAGGTCTGAGTGAGATATAGGTGATGTTGGAACAATGTAAGTAGAGGGGTCGGTAGGGTTTGATCGTGGTGGAGTGGGGAAATTGAAAGGATCAGCTAACTCAAGGTGAAGATCGGTGGAGACTAAAGCACATTCTCTCAAGGATGCATGAATGCATATACCATATATATTGTGGGGATGTATGGGTGGGGTGTAATAATTCTAGAAGTGAATGTGGTTAAGGTAGGTACATGGGTGGGTGGTGTAGGTGGGTAGTCAGTCGGTGGATCGGTTTTACAGTCAGTTGCTAGTACTATCGCATGCATGCTCGATTCCCAATGGTAGATATCATCCTACTTCAAAAATAGTTTCATCATGTGAAACATCATGAAATAAATTATCTCTATTTTCTAAGGGATGTAAAGAGATTAATTACAAAGAAAACCCCATGGTGACTCGTTGGGTGGGTATCAAATTATCCTCACATCAAGGTGCCTTGAATATTATATGCATGAGCCATGTAGTAATGGGAATTCAATGAAGCCATATTAATGGATAGAATTCCCATGGAAACATACATAAATAGTACATATACCTGGATCATGCTCTTATGTGACTCTTCCTTGGAAAACCACGTGTGCGTCAAATATCGATGAAGTATTCGAATAACTACACTCTGATACTATGTAGACATACTGATACATGGGTCTAGAAGTATTTGAGGCTCATATAAAATTATTTAACAATGATGCTTTGAATCATATTTGTTTGGCTATAGATTATGTTTCATAAATACCTCATATGTGGTAAACTCACATGTATAAATGCCCAATCCAGTACCTACCTCTATGAAAGATAGCATATGTGGTCAGCCACACCGATGGAAACATAGTATATCAATAGGCACCTCATACATAAACATTAACTCTAGGAAAATATTCATGTACATCTCCTTATATATATTATAAATTCATTCTAAATGTATAGAATCAATGAGGTCCATGATGAAATCATTGATATTCAGGCGGGGAATAATAAGTCAATGTAATGTCTTGTTCAATCACATGGGACTAGCTTGCATCCTAGGGAGGTTTAATAAGTTTTCGGGTCAAGGAAGTAATGTAAAAGGTGGATATAGATGTTTTCATCACTGGAAGAGAGCTTAGAGGTGGATGAGAAGTCTTTATGTGTATCTAGTGCATCCCAACCAGCAGTAGGATGTGTATAAGGTATTGGAGGTGCGGCACAACACGGGTACATGGCAGTGTCTTCGCATCATGGTATAAAGATGACTTGAAAGGATTAGGATGAAATATTTTAAACTTAAAAATTTCCAAAGGAGGTTTTCAGGGTGATGATAAGGAGGGTAGGGTTTGGTGGAGATCAAAGGAGAAATAAGGGGTTATGTGTGGGTGCGGTTTTTTGTTTGGATGGAATGGAGAGGGGTGTAGGTTGGATCCGTCAAAAGTGGAGGAGAGGGAGTAAGGTTGGGGGGGGGGGGTCTTGGGTGGTCAGGAGAGGAGTACGGAATGGGATTTGACGTGGAAGATGAGGAAGAGAACATGGGGGAGAGGGTGGGGGTGGTTCTCGGCTGGAACATGACGAAGGGAGGTGGAAGGTCAGGGGGTTCCTGTAGTGATTTGTGAAACTAAGGTTCATGAATTGTTTTTAAAAACTGATCGTGGGTGTTACATGATGTGTATCCATGATTAATGTTGTTTAATGATAATTTTTATAATAATTTTGATAGAAAAGGAACATGTCATGTAATAGGGTTACACGACATGTAATTGAAATTTCTAACTCAAAACATTTTCAATCCCTAACATTCAGCTCTAAACTTATCCAAAATGTTACTAAGGTATTCCTAATATAATCTAGGCTAAGATGACCTACACTGGGTTTCCATCTAGTGTGTACTTCCTATAACATCGTGAGATTTAAAAAATTAGGGATCTAATGAACCTGAGGATGATGACATAACATTCACAGAAGGGTTCTAGAAAGATATTAAATCTTTGAAAATTCACATTGAATGGTGGTCTATCATCTCATTGAATTTCAATGGCCCTAAAAGATAAAACAAGAACAACTTTAAAGGGGTCATACCGTCATGATTATATCTTACTAGAGAATTTTTTTAATCTTGAGTTTAATAAGAGGAAAATATTCCCTATGATAAAGATGTTTCATTCAATGCCTTTATATTTCCATTTCATTATTATTTCATTTTATATCCTTGAATTTTCATGGAAATCCTTCCATATTTCTTCAAATTCAGTAAACTGTAGCATTCAGAATTCTCCAACTTTCTCATTATCCAAAGTTATCTTCTTAATTTCACAGTATGGGTAATGCTCTAGTTCTACTGGACAATTGACATAGTTTATCAAAAAGTAGTCTGAATGGTTTTGTCCTTATGGGTGTTTTTAATGAAGTGTGGTATTCCGATAGTAAAATGAACAATTTTAGACTACAACATATTTATCTTGTTGTCGCCATAATTTAAAATAATATTTTGATCTACATATCTGAATATTCCACTTGCCCACACGTTTTTTGGTTGTAGGGAGTTCCGGTATTGTACCAGATTCCATACATTTTCATGAAATACTTATAAATGTGGTTGGAAAAATGATTCCTTGAAAAATACTAAGTAATTAGGGGAGTCCAAATTGTGAAAGCATATTCTTTTTAGAAAAATTGTGACTAAATTTTATATGTAATGTGATGTGGATTTAACTTTTAAATATTTTTACACATAGTCAATGGCATCAAGAATGTAAGAATTTCTATGTGATGTGGGAAATGGTCCCATGAAGTCTATTCCCCATAGTATGAATATTTAAACACCTATTATAGGGTATTGAGGCATTTAATTTCCTTTCACAATGTTCCCTGTTCACTAGAACCTATCAAAGCGTTGACATAATTCCCATTCCTGTTGAGATATTGTGGGATATGATAGAGAAATTTTTAAAAAAAATTACATTTCTCTCGGGTCCATGATGTCCTACAATTAGTGATTTATGACACATTTCTATCACATATTGGATTTCATTTTCACAGTTGCAACTTTTCAATAAGCCATCAGTGAAATTCTTGAATTGTAGGGGTTCATCCTAGTAGTAATATTTTCCATCATTGAAATATCTTTTATATTGTGGATACAAGTGGTATTTGTGAAAAAATCTCATTGGGAGATAATTATAAATATCATAAAATCATATTTTCACTTTAATGATGCGAAGGGTTTCATCAGGAAAGTCGATATCGATGTTCATATCATCATCGTGTTTGATGATGGGAAGAGGAAGTCAGGATGTAAGAACCATGTAGATTTTTTATGTACCTATGTTGACTTTAATTTCAAAATAAAATCCTTTCACCATGATGATCTAGATTATCATCCTTTTCAGGGAATCATTTTTGTATATCAGATACCTTATGGATGCATGATCAGTATTCCCAATCACCGTGGATAATAATAGATATGAAACTATTTTTCAAAAGGAATACACAATTTATAAGAGTTCATTATCTGATGTTGTGTCGTTGACTTGAGAATCATTCAGGGTATTGTTGGTGTAGTATATAGGATAGAATATGTGACAAACTCGTTGTCCTAAAAAACACTAAAAAAAGGTCACTGAAATCATGGATTAATTCAAATTCCATGTCAACGTTAGCTGAAATGATTACATGGGATAATATAAGTATTTTCATAAAATTAATTACAGATTTTGAAATTATTTAATGAAATAAATATAAATATATTTGGAAAATAAGTGTGTCAATTGGATGGTATATTTTAGAAAGTATTTTTTAAATTGCCTGTATAATCAAGCATGGCCCAAAAATCTTTATATCCCATTATCTATTAATGGTTTGGGGAAATCCTTGATGACTTTGATCTTGAATATATAAAATTATATACTTTCTATGTAAATATTATGTCTGGGGGACTATGGATCATTGATCCATAAAATTACATTATTCCAAATTCAAGACAAGAATATAACTTCATAACATCATGTGAATAACTCCATATTGCTTAGAAAGACTACAAATGATCATCAATAAACTAAGAAGTCTTTCGTGATGATTTCTAAGAATTCACCAACCATATCATGGAAAATTTTCATCATAATCTTCGAAACATTGATGAAGAATTACACATTCCAAATGACATGTTTCTATATGTGAAGGTTCTAAATAGATAGTTGAATCTGTTCTTGGAATAATCATCCCAGTCAACTGTAATCTAACTGTATCATGAATATGAATCCAAGTAATATTAAATTTCATTTACATCAATTCATTAAAACATTTTATCCATGATGTGTAAAAAAATATCTTTTACTGGTACAAAATTCAATCTTCTTTAATCCATGAATACTCTCCATCTAGTTATGGTGCGTGTTGAGATCAGTTCATTTCCATTAGTCTTCTCCACACTAAGTCCACCAGTATCTGGTACCACATATAATGGACTCAACCAATCATATCCAGATATTGGAATGATTATTATTTCTTCCATAAGGTTCATCACTTCATTTTTACAAATTATTTCATTTATTGTGTGCACCATCTTTGCGGTTGATGATTGGGTTTTTCATCTTCCTCAATTATAATCATCTACAGGCATATAGTTAGACTGATTCAAATAATGTTAACCACTCTCTAGGTAGTTTAATGCTACTTCCTCTTCAAAAAAAATTTCAATTGTTCTTCTATTGACTGATATAGTTCATAGTTGATGATTATTGGCGGAGAGGTTAAAGCTCCTATGTATGAATACTTATGGGTAATGGGTAGAGGCTTCTACTCCAGTGTTGGTGGTTGAATATATAAATGGTTGAATGGCATGAATGTATCCCTTGTGAAAGGATCATTGAAATGAAAATATTCAAAATCATACACTTCTTTTTCATCTAAGAGTCCAAAATCACTATCATCATCCAGGGCCATGAATTCATTTAAATCATGGGTAATTGATATGGCATTTCAGCCAATGGAGGCATTTGATTTTTTATCTTCATTGACAAGGATGATGACTAATTGTACATATTCGACTCGAATTATTATATGTCCTTGAATAATATCTATTATATCATTTCTTGTGGCTACGAATGGTCGTCTGAGAATAATAGGGATGCCACCTTCTACCTCCATGTCTAGAACGAGGATGTCTTTTGGAAAGATAAATTTTATGATTTTGACTATAGCATCATTGAGAATTCCTCTAGGATAACTCACTGATAAATATAAAATATGATGTTCTAATCAGGTTGTTTTGAGATCATGGAGTCCCAACATATGAAAATATCCAATTATCAATATGTTGAATCTAGATCCATGATAACAGAAATCTATTCCAAATTTTATCAATCCAATAGCACATAGAATTGTAAAACTTTCAAGGATTCTAATATTTGGTGGGATTATATGCTAAAAATAATTTTTAAGATTTTTATTTCAATGACATGACATCATGAACCTCTATTATTATTTTATTGGACAATATATCCTTAAAAAAATTCATACCTCTAAATTAGTGAACTGTTATATGTAAATGGTATATTGATATGTAGTATTTGGAATAACTCTATAAACTTCTTGGATTGTGCTTACTATCTTCCATGCCATTCTATTTCCTTGAAAGGAAGGTGTGGATTGTATTATTTTGGGGAAACATAAGTATGTTCATTAGGTTGGTTATGAGTTTGGGATTGTCAAGCTGGTGATACCTCTTGAGATGATACTAGGGATGTCCAAATGATATCCAATTATTCCATTGTTCGTTTCTTCATAGTTTATTTAGTTTTTATTTAATCTCTTATGACTATTTTTTAATGACTAATATCATTCCACTTTTCAACAATAAAACCTTAGATTCTTCCCATGGTCATGTATCTATATTACCAGGTAGAGTACATAATAATCATTCAAACTATGTCTTTGAGATCTGACCAATTTGAACATACAGTTTACAAAAATAAGATCATTGGGTTTCAATCTATTTCTCTTGAGTTGTCATTATTATGACTAAATTTTTCAAAAAAGCTTCCAAGAGGTTTTCTAGGATACATAGGATAGGAATGATTTCTATTGAGGTCTTCATTGAACGAGATGAAATGAATACTTTTATATTTTTGGGAAAGGGTTTTTATTAAATTTCCATTGTGGTCAGGGTACAAGGTCCATGATAGGAAACCCGGGTGGTCCTTGATTACAAAATGGAATTTGATATCTTCGATATTGATAATATTCTATATTATTTTAAGGTGGATGTTGAGCCGAACTGTTCTTATAAAACTGAAGTTGCTATTTGAATGTTGGGTTTGGATGATTTTAATTGATGTAATTATAATCTTGAGGTTGTCACTATTCAAATCATTACTTGATGTCATGGTACAATTGTGGGCCACCACACATTTTCCATGAATATATTTCTTTTATAGGAGTAGAATGGGTTTTTTTAGTAGGTAGATGTAATGATTCTTTCAACATTCTGAGTGCTTTATCATGAACTGGTAGTATTTTGTTCTCATACACTTGACATGCACTACTAGAACAACCCCCTTATACACCTATAATATAATTCCAAAACTAAATAAACTAGAAATAATTCCTACAACAAATGGATAAATCCATAGGTGGATAGTTCTATATTCTTTCCCAATGGGATTGACCCCGGAATTTTATTATACTATGACCTAGTATCAAGTGATGTTTGGGACGACCATACAATTCCAATTTAACTGCAACATAGGTGAAATTAAATGACACATGAGAGCATGTTAACGTTTATAACCATTATCAGGTACTTAATAATTCTATGCTTCACACATTCAAACCATTTTAAAATGCCTGGGATTACCTACTTAACAACCCCTTCTAGTAGTGCAAGTTAAAGCAAACATCCAAAAATTATGTTTTAATATTCTCGAAAAATGGAGATCAAGAAGGTATGTGTTATATGAAATGCATAGAATCCAACATTCATTATAGATATCATATATATCATATATAAACTTTAAATCCATCATTATTCAAAAGATTCAAAATTATTAATGGAAGAACGAACAACATCAGTTTATGAGGTGGTAGTCCACCATACACGCGAATTATGATTGAATATCGCATTTGATTAATGTGTATATATAAATATCAAAATAAAAACATATCAGTATATTATAAATAATGATGTTATTATATAATCAAAATCTAATATGAATTTAAGGAGTTTATAATTAAATAAACCACAAATTCTAGTTGAGGAATGATATATCTTATTTCAGGTAAATCCTTTTGGATTCCACTAAACTACTTCATTGCTATTATTTATGGAAACTTTGATGCTTCTAAGACGAGTGGAGAAATTTCAGTAACTCATTGGGTTGGGTTTTTGGGAGAAAAATTTCTTGAAAGGTGTGAATAAGTTGGAGGGTTGTGATCATTTTGATTGTTGAGGAGGAGTGATATTATTGTAAATATAAAATGATAAATAGTGTTACGAGGTCTCCCTCATATCATGTTCCTCCAATAATAATCCTAATTCATGAAAAGGGATGATATGATCAAAATATTGTGAGATATTTTGGTTTTTATTTGTTTCTTGGTTATTGTCAACTATTTATTAATTTTTAACCACAATGTAAAATAATTTTTACCTTAATTTGTATTATTAATTTAAACAATTTTTACAATATTTTCTGGAAAAAAATAAATTTTAATTATGTATAAATGAAGAATTATTATTATTTTATATAGGGAATCCATATTTCAAAATTTCAATCATTTAAGTGACTGAAATTAATTTAAAATTATTCAAGAAAACATGATGAAAAAATAGGTTATTAATGTTTAAATTTTCAAAAGATCAATTTGTTTTTATATCTAAATTCAATAAAAAAATGATAAAAATGATATATATTGAATTAATTTAGGGAAAATTGATCTAATAATACTTTAAACCCTGTAAAAATATTATTTACCACTAAAAATTATGTAGACCAAAAGTCAAAATTCCATTAAAATTCATAATTTTTGACTATTCATCATAAAATGAAACATGAGAGAAAAAACCAAAATATACTCCATAATATAATTTTTGAATTAATATTTTAATTCAAATATTTACTTATAATGTTTATAAATTTTTTAAATTTTATTTTTAAAAAAATTTCACCTATAAAAGATGAAAAATTAATTTTGAATGAATATAACTTTTGGTGTGTATTATTGGATTTGTATTTATCTAATGTCTATCCAATCTATTGGTTGAATATAAAAAATATTTTACACAATATATATTATATAAATTTTCTTAATGTCATTCACTAATAGTATTTATTTTAATTTATTAAGACTGAATTCTATTGGGAACACAAAATAGTTTTTAGAGAAACATTTCCTTTATATCAAATTGGTTTTTATATTCAATTATAATTATTTTTTAACCATTGAATTACAGTACATAATTTTATTATTTAAGTAATCATATACATAAACACCAATTTAATATCATGTTTATATATTATAATATTGAATATTAATATTTTCATGATATAGGAATTTTGATAAATCTCGGTCATGCATGTAATGAAATCTATCAAAGAGTTTCATTGCTATGTGTAACACAATCAATCTTAGTCTGGTGTGTAGAATAGGATTAACTTGATGTTTCATAAAAAAATATCTGTTGATGGAATTAAATTTATTCCAAAATATAATTATTTTAATGTGTTAGTGTGTTACATTCTTCCTATATGAAATATATTTCATCCTCACAATTCATACTTGATCTTAGTATACGGGGGTTTGATACTTGAAGATACTATTATTGGAAATCCCACTTCATAAATTTGGTTAAAAACCTATCTAATTATTAATAGCGGAAGAGAAATGGGAAGGTCAAAAAATGGCAATCTAATAAGAGAATTTTATAAAAACATGTTCATAGAAGAGATAAATAACTATCATGTACTGATGTATAGTGAAATAGAAAATTTCCATGTAATTTTTTTTGACTATAATGACCAAAATCAAGGTTCTGAAAGTAGTCATTGATATCAAAATCAATGATGATAATAGGAAAAAAATATGTTTTAAGCCAATTTTCCTAGAGTTGAATAATTATTTCACTCTCTATGAATATAATAAAATATTTGTTTCTAATACATAAACATAATATTATCCTTTATTTGTGCCTTGAAATACTTACCGTTAATTTCAAAGAACATGTTGCATAATAGGGTGATTTAACACATTAACTGCTAAAACATCATTTAAAGAAAACAAGAACCATTTCATAATGGGTTTAGATTTGAAAAATATTATTATCCATCACTTTAGAATGATGGTCCCTAATGTTTCAAAATTAACATATCATTAGCCATAAATTGACATGAAGTATCAATTTAATAATAACATACTAAACATTAGAATAACTTCATAATGTATTCTCATAAAACATCATAACAGCTTGAATTACCAAAAAACATTATTGAAAACATGAATTCTTTCTGATTCCTTAATTAGAACATTGATTATTGGATATATTACACCAATTATTTTTTTCGGAAACTCCATAAATGGTAGGATAAACTATATTATCGAAAAATCATTAATCAATTACAATTTTGTTATCACTTATCCATTTTACATTATAAAAATCAATCATTTATTTATTTAAATCATCATCACCTCAACACTAGGAAAATATTAATGTTTATCTTTCCACCAATCATTTTTTTCCAAAAATATCATCTTTCCACTGAATCATTTTCATTATTCATGGCATAATACCACACATGCTTTCAATTCCATAATGAAGAAGTACTATGGTTCAATCCTTATATATTTCTGAATTATTATAACCAATAATATAATACTCAAATAGTCAAATGAAATAATTCATTAATACAAAAAAATTACACTTCATCTATGGATGTTAAAAAATCATGACCCGGATCTATTAGCCTCTTCTAGGGTATTTTCTTTTGATAATAGAGGCATTTATTTTTGTAGTTCCCCACCATCTTTTATTTGATTCATTGTACATTGGAAACCTTTTTCTTACCCTAAAAAACAAAATCACAATGGTCTTTATCTTCAAACATCTAGGAATCTCCCTCTCTTTTAAAGAATGTAACTGATTGTTTCATTACACAATTATCACATGTGGTAAAATAATTCTTCATATTATTTCATGAATGCATATTTTACTAGATATTCTTTTTGTTTTTGTGCCTCCCTCCAAATACATAATATTTGGAAAATCCATTCTCTTTACTGATAGATCATTATGCCATGTCTTCCTTTTCTGAGAATGGTTAGGTGAATTGTTCCCTTAGAATTATTAGATTAAAGCCATAAAATATTTGTATATTCTTACTCATTGGGTCATGTGGATTGGTGAGTTTCCCATTCCTTATGCTTGGAACCATTTATAAATGAACAATTCAATTAGATTATGTCATATCATTAGGGAACATAATTTTTTATATAAAAACTAGTGAAATATTAATAATAAATTGATGAATATATTCATATATTATGAAATTATCATAAACAAGGATCTTTTGGGATGTAATTCTATAATTTACATCATTTTATATCATAGTATTTTTTACAAAATCAATGTTCTAGAAAATATAATATCCATGGTTTTTAAAAAACTTTCATGGATACCAAAAATAATGTCCTAACCCTAGAATCTAATTCTAAGTGCATTATTTTATTACATTACAATGATTACAAGAAATGAAATCTCGACAGACCGATCTGTTTTGCACTTTTTGAAATACAAACTACATTTATGAAACCTATATTACATTGGAATGTAGAATATAAAACATGATAGATAATAGAATCAAATGATCCAAATCCTTGAAATCGAATTCCAATATTTCTTCTTAATATCATAGGGAATGAAACAAAATAAGGGTGAGATTAAATTTATAGTAATGGTAATTATAACAAATTTTCTAATGAATTAATGAGTAAAAACAAAATGGAAATGAAAATAAACGAGAAAAAGTTACATTTATATGACAGGAAATGGAAAATCAATATTCAATGGTATGTAACTGAACCACGTACCATTTAATCAATAAATTGAGAATAAATTACATACATATACAATTTCAAAGAACAAATTTCAAATATAAATAATAATTGAATCTGACTGAATGAAATGATTAATTATGGGATTTTCTATATCCTTGGGACATGGTACCATTACCATAAAGACCTTTTAAAAAAGGTTTTAAAACATATTATGTAAAACTCATCCCCATTGGTCAAATGATTTTTCTCATGCGACTTTCGAGGCCTCAAGGGGATATCTATAACCAATAACCACCCACATCATACTTATCACAATAATTCCATGTATATACAATATTCTTTTTAATAATGACCAATGTTCCTTATCAAATATCCATATTTTGTAAATGATACATATTAACCTATATTTCCCCAGTTAATCATATAACATTCAAGTACACACGATTTGAAAAAATAGTATATGGTATCAGAAATAATTATTACCATCACATAATATCATGGAAATCTAATATAAATGTGGTTTACTATATAAAATGGTAATAATGAAGTGATTTATTCAAGAGAACAATAGAAAACAAAAAAATGTGAGATTTCCAAAATAAATTTTCCAATTGGTAATTTTCAAGTCTGTCCCACTTGGATAAGATAATTATTGAGATACATCACATAAAATGATATGTTAGTGAATAATTAAACTAAATGTCATAGGAGATGTATATATGTCACATTATAGTGAATTGGTGCATAAAAAATAGTCATAATGGAATGTAAATTGTGATTAAATACCTTACAAAAATGGTGAAATCTAAATCTAAATCTCACAATGATATAATAATCAAATTAAAAATTTAAAAAAAATTATTATAAAACAATTAATGATATAATATTTCAAATGGGGTAGTAGATATAACTCACAAAATATGTAAGTGGTGAGTATGACATTTATGTCAAAGAGGTAAAAAGTGAGATGAAATTCTCCTACCATTGACTTTCTTTTTTTGAAAATGATTTAACCTACTGTATAATTGTTTTAGAAATGTGATTAAATATTACCAAAACCATAATTATATTTATAATATCACATATTTTCTTCTTATAAATGATTATTACACATTTTTTTAATAATCTATTTTCATTTTCACTCTTTCTAGTGTTAATTATCAAGATTTTCAATCATATTTGGACTTAGTATTTTTTGTTCCACTTATATATATCATGATTTCATCATCTTTATAAGTTTAATATGGAATTAAATATCATATATATTTAGTATTTATGTATTTATAGTAATTCATAAAATTTTGAAATAATAAATGAAATTCACTCTTCATGGAGATGATAGGCCATATTTATGGATAAACACTTTGTCCATTTTATTTCTGTATTAAAAAATAAGTAAAATTTATTTTACTTATATGGGATTCGGCCTATAATACTTTGTAATATTTATAAAAACAATTATAAATCCATAGTATCAGTTGAAGTGGGTTTCTGGGGCATGGAGATACTCAACATGGTTATATTAAATATATTAAATATATATTGTCATGTACATGAAATTAACATTGTAACATTGAATAAATCCAAAGAAGATTCTCAAATTATAATTCATAGACCGATATTGAGTATAGAATGTCTTTTTACCCTATGAGCGACATAAAAATTATTGGTACAATGTGTCTGGTCGAAAACATGTTGGAGACGAGGTGTTAAATGGAAGATATTGTTTTAATAGAATAAAACAATTATTTATCCTCCTCCAATAATTAGTTTCACACACACTTAGTATTAAATTCCCCTCTCCTCATTTCAAATAATAGAAAACCGAAGGATATAATCAATTAAACGAGGCGTCATTGACCTCCTATCTTGAGAGAGATCATTCTGTTCAGGAAACAATAACTTCCAAGTTCTGGTTCAACCTTGAAGCATAAATGTTTTTCTACAAGGATGAAGGATTAATTTAATGTCTAGATCCCAATTATTATGCCTCATTTTAATGTTTTAGAGCACATAGACGATTGTTAGGGACCCTATGAGGACCAATCTGCATGTTTTAGTGTAAACGTGTGTGATCCAGGCTATTCATAGAGAAATTACCAACTGATTTCCCAAAAACACGACATGTAGTGTGGTGGATCCTGAAATGTGTTCTTCCAATTGGGTTAAGATGTGTTTTGGGGACTACACAATGTGTAGATTTTTTTACATGTCGTATAGTGACCCCATGTCATGTGGCCTATGGAAAAGGATATGGAATCCATGTGAACATACACGACCATGAACTAGTACACAACCAGAGTACATGATCATGAGGTGATGAACACATACATGGGAAAATGAAACATCCAAGGGGCCATATAGTCTAGATATGCTGTTTATCTAGTGTTTAACGCTTTGTGGGTAATATGGATGGCTTTGCTATGTGATGTTAAGAAATAGATGAGCCTTTGAGGGGTGAGACATGCCCTTTACCAATTGTATATTCCATGTAGTTCCACAAGAATAACCAAGGTTTATGGTTAAAGGACACATTTGGGTGTTTATGTGGGTCACATGCCATGTATACACCATTACACATTGTGTAGTATCATCATGGTGGTATTTAAGAATAGTATATCCCCTCTTCTAAGCAATGGATTCCGGCCCATGATTATCCTATCCTGAGTAGTTTTCTATATAAAACAACAGGTTTTCCAATGGTTTGGGGTTAGGATATTTGAGGTGAGGCAATGCGGTTTTTCACATGGGCGATCAAATTTGGACTAGATATCATTGTGAGATCCCATGGTTTTTATATATTATGATTTTTGTATTAAGAATGTTGTAACAGATTATGATCCCCTAGATAGGATGAGCATTGATATAATTTATATATCCCTCCAGAGAGTCAGGGGTGACATCCTCTGTCATTTTTTGTGATTTTTATCCTTATATAAAGGCCGATGTGGAATCATCTGTAATAACATTTCCATAGATCTTGATTATAGTACCATTATGACCTATACTACACTATAGATGATCCCCTATCTAGCAGGATAACCCTACAGGGTTTTTGGAATCATTGGTTATACAATCCCCAACCTAGGGATAGTGAAGGTAGGTTTGTGGCATCATTGGTTAAAAGATCCCCAATTCGGAAGAGGGTTTCAGTAGGGTGTGTGGAATCATTGAGAGTAAAATCCCCTAATTCATGAGCTATTCCAGATAGGGTTTGTGAGATTTCTATGACCATAACTACATGGGTGATGAAACTCTGTCTAATTGATGTGATCCCCATTATGATAGATTGGGATGTATAACCCACTAGTATATCCTAAGAGATATCCCCTCTCTAAATGATATTCATGGGTTATGGATTGGGTTTTTGGTGTCCAATAGAGGATCATATGAGTGATCCCCCTTTTGGGGATATGTGGTTATGATTTTCTAGATAGGGTTTTTAATTCTCCTCTTAGATAACAGGAGGGATCCCCTATAAAAGGGAAAATTCCTTTCATGGTTCATGTAGAGTTAGTATCATCCCCCATCAGGGATGGGTGAGACCCCTTATAAGAGTAATAATATCCTATGAGTTTTAAAAATAGTTTCTTTTTTGATATTTCTAATGAGTGTGTTCATTTTCTCTGAAATGAATTGAGATAAATTTGTGTTTCATTGCAATAGTGTTAGGATGTTTTGTGTTTAGATATCCATTTAGATGTTCTAGTTTTGGATCAATGACCTAAAAATATACTCCCCATGACTCTGAAAACCCATTTGTTCTACTTAGTACATTAGGACACTAGTCATATAGAAATAATTGTATATGAATCCTATATGATCATGTTTTGGATTTTTACCATTCATCTTGAGTCAGCTACCCAAATATACTATTGACGGTGGCGGGTCTTTATTCTATTGCAAGATGCCTCACTGATGACATCCATATAAGGTTCATAGGTGGAATTTTTGTGATGATCCCTCCTAATATGAGGCATCAGTTCTAGGTATTTGTTATATGGATGGACCTTCAGGTTGTCTGCTAGTGGAGTCACCAACTGTCAAGAAGTAGGATGTTCCATAAGACTAGTACAATGATGTGAGCATGTTAGGAGCTCTACAAAAGACATAGATTAAAGGACCTCAATGGCTCTGGGGTGACCTATAACCCTATGAAGCTAATTCCTAGATCAATGCAGTTACATGAGTTTTCCGCCGGGTGAGTACACATCTTGATTAGAAGGTCATAGTGGTGATCCTTCTAAACGGTTTGGCCAGACGACGGGGGAGTCTTGTTACACATACGAATGATGAGATAATTTTGGCATGTGTATAGTTTTAGCATCACTTTAGGGATGATATTTATCCTTACATGTTGAGATTAGTGAGTATGAAAGAGCTTCTATAGCTTCCACAATATAGAATGATCATGGTATAGTTCTCCGCATGGTTCGTAGTATTTTAATTATAATCCATGATTATAATTTGAGATCCATTTTTTATAGAACTAACCTTTGATATTGGTTTGCTTCAAGAGAGAAGGGAGTCGGTGGGGGTGCTCAACATTCCCATATACACTGGTGTGCTAGAGCAGGCCCTGGTGGTGGAGAAATTTCAAGTTGAGCATACTTTTATCGTAACTGTTGGTAGAATAGTAGCTAAGACCTAAGTTTCAAGGAAATTATAGAAGGATCAATGATTTGGGGATCTGAGGTGCTACAGAGGAAATACTAGGATGGAAAATCTAAGGATCATACATTTGAGTACATTTTTGGTTAACCGCAAGAGAGGAGATTCTATCCATGGGATAGTCAGGGACATCATTCTAGTGATTTTCTGACCCACAATGTATCTGAGAGGGAGCTGGTTGATGGACCTCCATGGAAGAGGAAATGTTTCAATAATGGATGTTTATATGGTGGTAAACAAAGAGGATTAGTGGGTTGATCTTATGTAAGTGTCACATGATATTATTTTCCCTCACCACCCTAGGTGGTTCATGTGAATATCATGGTGATGGAGGATAGGGGTGAGGACATCTATAGGAAATTGAGGTATTTGACCTAGGGGCTACAAGTATGGGTAAAAGTATGGTCTATGTACATTCTACATTTTCAGTAGCTTAGTTTAAAAATGTAGTGAGGCACTTTTTTCTTATCAATTTTTTCTTGAGGGTTCTATTTAGTGTGACACATGGAATCAGCAAGACCAAGTTTCAGGTGTTATTTGATGTATCTTCAAATACACAATGAATAGGGATCCTTCCCACACTAAGATGTTTTTTGTGGTGTGCATGAAATAGTGAGGGAGAGTCAGTTCCTAATAAATTTGATAGTTTCATTTTAAGGTGGAGGAATCCCCACAATTTTTTTGGGGATGTGTTGTGTGTTTGTGGTTTGTGTGGCGGGCCAGATAAGGCCTAGTGTGTGAACATGGAAATACCAATTATTATTGGTACCCTGACATGTTTGACATCATATTTTTTCACGAGGTTCATGAAGAGGTCGTGGAGCAGGTTTCCCTGGATTTAGACTCAAATTATTTAGGGATGATTTACCCACTTAATATCATTCTTGATTCATGATGCAAAATGGTGCTAGTGACTTGGTGTTTTCCAAAGTGGATAATATCAAGGCTCAGTGTGTGGGATCATTTTTCTTTTATGTTCAGAGTATGTTTTCATTGGTCTCTATATTAGGTTATAGAGGTGATGTCCTGGTAGACCCTATTACTATAGATGGACTAGGTGCTTATTTGTTTCCACCTTTCACTACTATGGATACATGTGACAAGTTATTTTCAATATTTCATCCGTGTTTCTAAGAGAAATGGGGGATTATGAGCCCTAAGGTTCCACTCAATGCATTTTCATTGGAATCATGAAAATCATTTGTTTCTTTGTGGTTGTCTTGGTGAGCTTATTGGCTTAGGAGTCCTAGTTGAGAGATCATTTTCTTTCCACTATTGATATCCTTTTAATTTTTAGGGGGAAAATCCTTATGGTTGTGAGGGTGTAGCAACTCATGTATTGACCCATAATACATTGGGATATTTCATATAAAATTTCCAATTATAGGAACTGAGTAAGCATGTGATTCAGGGACACCGACATCCTTAGTGAAAATAAATTAAAAATATTAAAAATATTTTCTCACACACATACTGATTCCTTGGAAACATGGAATAAATCCTAAGTAGAGCCTATGATTAAAATTCTGTTATCATTACTGATTTCGGAATGTTTATTTACCCTATAAACAACATAAACATTATCTATACAAGTTTTCTATTCGTAGGAGAGTTGGAAATGGAGATATAAATTTAGGATAATGTATTAATAAAAGTAAAAAAATATTACTCCTCCTCTACCCCTTAGGTGAGAATTATAGGAAGAGATGAAAACCCTCTCCCCCATTTTACAAACAGATAAACTGAGGAGAAAATCCAAATGATGAGACACTTTCAATCATTGATCTTGGCAGTCATCTCTACCAGATTGTGAAACATTAACATCTGGGTGATGGTTTCACCTTAAAGCTTATATTTTTCATCATGAGGTGATAGATTGGAGTTTTACCTCCTGATCCCATTTATTAGGAATCATTTTAAGGATTAGGTTTTTGATCCCTTAGATTCTTGCTAGGGGACCAATGAGGATATATTTGTGTGTTTTAAGGAAAATGGCGGTGATTCGGGAATTTTTCAATGAAATTCCTCAGGGATTTCGCATAATCATATAATATAGTTATGTTGGGAACTCTGTTTGTTCTTCCCATATGGGAAGAAATGTTTTCAGTACTACACACCATGTACCTTGGGTTACAGACTGTGTAGTGACCCAATTTAATTATGCCTGAGGAAAAATATAGGGAATCTATGTGAATGTTCATGGATGTGAACATGTACTTGTCTAGACTACACATGCCTAGGGTTCCAGACCTGGACACTGGAAAAAGGAATGGTTTATGGTCCGTGTAGTGAGGACACTCTATATAATGAGGGGTATACACTATGTGGGTAACGTGACTGTCTGAGTCATGTGATTCGATGACATGACTGAGGCACATGTGAGGTGATACATGGTGTATATTGTATGTACATGAAATGTATTCCCGCATTCCAAGATATGAAGTGTGGTTTGAGGGTATGGTATGGTGTTTAGTGGGGTCACATGCCATGTAAACCCCCTTAGAGGCAGTTTAGTCCACTCTTATATGATTATCAACCCAGCGTATCTCCTCATCCCTGGCACTAATATTGGATATCAATTAGATTTAAATATATATTTTTCCACATTTAACATGAGAGTCTCCGTATGATTGGTCCTAAGAGATGGGTGTTGAGTTGATGTAGTGGTTTTCTTGGGATATTGATTTTTTGACCAACAACAATTACGAGGTCCAATCATCTTTTTATATGAGGATTTTTGGAATTAAATCCTCTGTACATGAATGTGATCCCCATAAAATGATTCTATTTTTTAGTGTTTTTTAACCCTCTATAGATGCCAGGGTGTGATCCTGTATCACTTTTTTAGAGTTTATATATCCCTATAGATAGGCTAGAGTAGGATACTCTAGTATAATGGTTCCTATGATCGGGTTCTTGGTATCATTGTGACCCATAATACATGGGAGAAAATCCCCTATCTTGTAATAAAACCATGTAGGGTTAGTATCGTCAATGGTTATACGATCCTATGAATAGTGGTTGGGGATAGTCAGTTTGTTTCATCATTTTTATATCAACCCCTATTTATTAGTAACTTTATGTAGGGTTTGTCGAATCGTTTAGTGTATGTTCCCCTAAATCCCGAGTTATTCTAGATAGTATTTATGGAATATTCATCGCCAACACTACATTGACGATGATCCTATATCTATGTGATGTGATATTAGACATGTCATATTGGGTTGTGGATTCCCTCTGTGGATATTGTTAGTCATCCCCTATCTATGTGTGATATTTTGGGTTATCGGTTTTGGTTGTGGTTTCCAATATCATATTCTATGATTCATCTACTTTTCGAGGAGTTGTAGTATCATTTTTCTCGGATGAGTTCATAATATCCCCTTATAAATCCTAGGTGGGATCCCATTTTTTAAATATAAAACATTTTATGGTTCTAGTAGGGTTAGTATCATACCCCATCAAGGTAGGGTGAGATCTTCTATTTTCGAATCAAGATCTATTAGGTTTTACCATGAGTTAATTCAATGAATGATCTGAAGAGTGTGTTATCTCAGATGTGTTCCCCATGGGATGGTGATGTTGTTCCATCATTATGTGATACCTAAAAGAGTGGAATCACTTTTATGTGTCATCAGGGATAGAATTTTAGTTTCTGATGGAGTGTATCTCTTGGATGTGTGTCATTTGGGATGGAAAAGATCATGGACTGTGTGCACATGGTCGATTGTTTATTTTGATCCTAGATTTTTATCCTATCACATTCATTAATATAGTAACCTCCTATAAATTATATTCTGAGATTAGTGTGTTTGGGTTTTCTATGGGATTTCATAGGGTGTCGCCACATCATGGTGGATGTTCCATGTGGTATGAGCTGAATAGTTTAGTATATCCAAGGATGGTTTTAAGATGAAGTTTCTCTAACATTTGGGTTCCCGCTATCTGATACTCTAAGACTACTTAATTGAAGTTATAACATTTCATTTTGGTATTTGGGTTTCCTACCATGTATTGTTTTACCCCACCTAGATGGGCTTTTCCTGCACATATTGTGTCTTGTTCAATCCACATTTGTTTTGATGGAGTCCCAAGAATAATCATATGAGGCCTACATTTGAGAACTAGACCAATTAGGATCGTTACTATTGTTTGGAGATGGATTTTTCCTGTGGGTGTATTCGATACTAATCCTCGAAATCTTAGTAGGTCCGACGCTTTTATAGATTCCTTTTGGTGGATGTTTATTTTTTCCCTCTACGATTTATATACCCTAGATTGGGATAGATGTATGCATGATTTTTTAGGGTTGATATATATATAAACTAATATATACATGAGTATGTTAGTTCTTGTGTAGAGGAACATCAGGATAAGGACTCTCATGTGTGTGAAATTTTACAAGCGCTAGACACTAGGCCTTGGCCTATAGAGATGGGCTTGGGGAGCCACATCATGAGCCCCATTGGGTCAGGTCGTAACATATATATACATATTTAATATTTACATTGTCATATTTATCTTATATATATCACACATTTTTATCAAATACATCATTAATACGTTCAATGAAAATTGTGAAATAATCACATCATATTGAATGTCGTAGTATTCCACACATTCAAAAATGTAGCAATCGTATACCCATAAAATTAAAATTATGAAGCCATGTGTTATGTAAAAAGAAAAAAATCATAATTAAATTATAAATATCATATATATCATATATATCATATATATTCTATAACTCCAACATTATTACCAACCTTGAATTATGGTTATGAGAGAACAAATGAGATCTATTCGCGAGGTGGTAGTCCTCTGTACACCTGAACGATGATTTTGTATCACTTTTGAAGGAAGTGTGTGAAAGTGTAGGTTGAAAGCATAGAATAATAACCTATCACTATATTTATGATAGTTATTTTATTATATAATAATGATATAAAAACAATTTATTTGGTGGATAATGAAATAAAACAAAACATCTTATTGAAGAATGTTTCCTCTTTTTCAAGTGACTTCTTTTGGTTTAGACCAAAACACATCCTTGTTTTATTTCATCAAATATTTGGGCTACTAAAATGAGGGGAGACACGTTGGGAGGTTATTGTTTCTGGTGTTGTATTAAAAAATTGTCTTGATAGGTGTGAATAAGTGGGAGTGGTGAGTTTATATTTATTTTAGAGTAGTGATATTCTTGTAAATATAAACAAATAATCATTTTTCATAGGTCTAACTGACATCATATTCATACAATAATGAAATGTTTTTTAATAAAATGAAATATATGGTCTAAATATATACATTAAATATTTTTTTAATATGTTTCTCATTAATTTATCCACTTATGAAAAAATATTAACCAATAAGTGAACTCATTTTTACCTAAATAACTGTAAATAATTTTAATTAATTTCACTCATATTTTAGGTTGAAAAATATGTTTAACTAACTATAAATTTTATATAATTATTATTTTAAATATTAAATTCTTTTATCCAAATTAAAATCATATAATTAGAGATAATTAATTTAACAATATTCCTATTGATGGGATGAGAAAGCATGTTTTTGAAGTGATAATGTTCAAAATATCACTATATTTTTATATCCAAATTTAATATAAATATGATTAAAATTACATATATTGTATTAATATATGAAAATTTTATATAATAATAATTTAAAAAAAAAATTAAAAATAAAATTTATCACAATAAACTACTTAGACGAAAAGTTCAATTTCAATTAATTTTCTATACTTTTTACTATTCATCAAATATAGAAACCTCACAAAGAAATAAAAAAATATCACCCTAAGATAATTTTGAGATTAACATTTCAAATATTAATTTTATTTTTACTTATAATGTTTATAGATTTTCCAAATAATAATTTTTAAATAGGTGCACCATTAAAATGCATCAAAAATGCCTTTAGAAAAAATACAACTTTCTATGGGTAAAATTATATTTTTTTACATCTTTGGTATATAAAATATATTTGATGATTTTGAAAAACAATATTATCTGAGTATATAATATATATATTTCATTAATATAATTCTATAATTTTAACTAATATATTTTATTTTACTTAAATTCCTTTAGGAGCTTAAAAATAGTTTGTATAGATTCATTTCCTTTATATTCAATTTTTTTATATTAATTTATAATTAATTTGTAACCATTGAATTAAACCATAAATTTTTATAGTATATTTAATATGATTCATCATAATATATTTAATTTATAAGTTATATCCTATTATATTAAAAAATAATATTTTTAACAATATATTATTGTTCGGTAAAACTCGGTCCTACGTGTAGCGCATGCTGTCAAAAAAATTATTCTTGTATGAAACATAAGCTAACATAGTGTTTTGTGTAGAGAAGTATTAACATTGTGTTTTTTATAAATAAATCTTGTATGAAAAATAAATTTATTTTAAAACTTAATTATTGCAATGTATTATGGAGTTACATCATTCCCATTACATGTAATCTCTGTTAATGAGTTAGCCAATAAGATAAAATTCAAAAACAATCACATAAAAAACCATCCCAACCAATAAAACTATATAACTTTGTTGTTTTTTGGTGCAGTCTATTTTTTGGATACGTTTTACTTATTAGGATCATATGAGATTCCATACCAAGAGACAATATGTCCATGAAATAAATATTCTTGAAGCCAACAATCAGACATAATAAATTTTTCATAGAAGTAATTCCATATATGAGTCTCAAGAATAATTTTCAAGAGATTTTCAAGGTCCTAATATATATTAGAATAAAAAAATCCTAAATGAATACTAAAACAAAACCATCAATATATTACTTTAATAATTTTTTTCATTATATGCATAACAGTAGAGGGTTCATTAGTGAATCCAAATTGAATTAATATTAACTAATAAAATCCATACCTCATTCAAAATGTTGTCTTACAAATGTCTTCAATAATTACTCACAATAGATGATACCATAATGAAATTAAAATAATGAAAGTTATTTAGCATTATGATTTCAATCTAATATGTCATCAATGCGAAGACTATTATACCAGTTCATTATCGTTATAGCATTTATTGACCTTCAATCAATGTACAACCACATGAATCCATATTTCTTCTTAATGAAGAGAACGATGGATCCATAGGGTAGAATAATATGTTGAATAAATTCCTTATCACCCTAATCGTCTATTTGTTTCATCAAATACAGTAATTACATTGTGGACATTTTTTGTGGATTCATTGATATTGGTATTTATATAGAGATTAAATCATGGAAGAACTCTACTTCATGATCTGAAGGATGCCTATTTAATTTCCCATAAAACATATCAATGTATTATAGAACAATAGGTACATCCTTAATTCAAATATTATATTCTACATAACTATATTATAGTTCACCCTTATTCCACAAGAATATAATTTAGTAAATTTATTGGAGATGAGTCTATATATGACTCAGATCATGCAGTATCTACTATAAAGATAAGTAATTCAACATAATCCTCACTAATTATAATTTTCATCTTCAAACACTAAATTTTGGCATCATATTTTAAAATCTAGTCCACATCTAGGATTATATCAAATTCATCCATATGTATGATAAAACAGTCATAATATTAAGAACATTTATGTGTCATAATGGTGACATCCTAATACATTTACATTGTAGTGAGGATCCCCATAGTTGTTTAACAGACAAATATATTCAAAAATTAAAAGGGAAGTTTATAATTTTATTGGAAAAGTGGGTAGATATATAATATATTGAGGTTTCATAATGAAATAATTAATTATGTAAATTTAAATATATTAGTAATGAACGTTCCCCTGAATCATTGGGTACTTCCACCATGGCTGTAGTGATCACATAATCTTGGCATTCTCTACTTGGCCTCTTCAATAGTGTACTCCCTTGATGCTTGGTACATTAATTTCAAGAGTACCCCCATCACCATATATGTGAAACACTGAATAAAAATTCATTAGTCTTCAATTATTATCTTTTTCCTAGTTATCCTTATGTCCACATTTATGACAAACTCATAATTAATAAAATTATTTACTTGGGTGATTATGTTGATTTTTTCACAATATGGGAATAAAAATTCTCTCTTAATCTTATATGATGACTCCACCTTCCATGGTATTCAAATATATTAATATTATACTTATTTTTATGAAATATATATGATCTAGAGATTTCATTATATTTTTGGACAAAAAAATCTATTTCAACATATTAAAAAAATGATTGGCAGACCAGCATCCATTAGAGGCATGGATTAATCCATTTAATAAAATGGTCAACCTTTCACTCATTGGTGCATATGTAATCCATAGAATAAATAGATATCCTTGTAATCATTTCCTCATTATAAATAATATATACTAATACCTTTTACATTATGCTACGATCTTTTCTATTAATTACTGTTTGTTTCTCAAAATAAATATTTTTCAAAAAAGATATTTATAAAATATTTCCATCCTATGAGTTTTATTTCCTCTTCCTATATATTATTATGGATCAAAGATTGCTATTGATAAACATATCCTTTGAGAATATAAACTGAATTCATAACCCTTTCCTTTTCATCACATCCCACTACCATAAATATCTTCTTCACTGACTTAATCTAGTCCTCACATATGGCGATGATGGCCATTGAGACCCCTCCTCCCATGTAGGAGGAGGGGTATCTGCCTCCTAATCGTTATCTTATTCATTCCTCGCCTGATGCTGGTTTCATATTTTATGAAATCTGTGTTTCTATGAAGGTCCCCGGCTGTATCTCAGGTCATCCTGTTGTTCTGGTTACAGTGCAAGAGTTCACTGAAGTATCGTTGTTAGTCTCCTTGGCTCTGATTGTGATGTTCGTTCTGCGACGACCACTTGTGGAGGATTTTGATAAGGCCGTCAATGGAAAATGGGGGTTGAAGCATCGTGCATGGTAGGTATTCTGGGGCCACAGAAATCTCCTATTATCTTTGCTGATGAAGAATATTTGGGTAGGGCTTGGTCTCAAAATAGGAAATCGTTCTTTGGTTCCTCTTTCCATCTGCTTCGGTGGACCTTTGATGATAATATGAATCGCGACCCACCCAATTTGGCGATAGGGATCCAGCTACCTGGTCTCCCCCTTTCGTTCCAGAACCATGGGTTACTGAAGACTATTGGAAATTCTATTGGGCGTTTTATATGTAGTGATCAGAGGATGGCATCGATGCCGCATCTGATGACTGTGAGAATCTCTACTGAAATGGAACTTTTGAGAGTTCCACTAGAGATTGTCTGGATTTTTGTTGAAAATGAATATAGGTATGCTCGTCTATTGTTTATGAATCTTGGACACCCTTCTATTCTGGTTGTCATAGGCAGGGACATGATGAATCTGGTTGTCGCAAGAGGCTGGGGGTGTCCGACCTGTTGAGCTCCTAGGTGTGGTAACCCCAGGTGATGGGAAAAAGGTTGACCAGACCACAACAACTGCTCTAGATTCCCTGGTCATAGTTGTACCTGATATTGGTCATGATGTTGGGTGTAGAAATTCACTGATGATTAATTTCAAGGATGGGTTTAGGGGAGTTGAAAGTGCAGACTATGGTGGTTGTGTATGTGTAGCGGCGAGGCAACATCAGGCAAGGGAGTTTCCTCCTGAACTGAGGTTTGATGAAATTTTCAAAAGATTGAGATAGGACATGGCATATCCTCCATGAGCTAATGTAGTTCCCGGGGTGTCACAGAATTGCAGTTCTCTACAAATTTGGAGGAATGATGGCTTGGAAAATCGCAACGCAGTGGCATCGAATACTGGGGTTAATGATGGTCTGGACCAGAACATTGATGCAAACCTTCAAGAGGTGGAGGCCGAATTTAATCTGTGAAAGGAAGTAAGGGATCAGCAGGCAGGAAGTAATGATCATGATTTTAGCAGCAAGGTTGGGGGGGTGAAACCTGTGGCAGTGGGGAACAGAGGTCCTGCATTGCAGGATGGCCTTGTTATGGGGGCTTCGGAGGGATGTGTTGAGAAAAGTGGCCGGAACAAAGATTATGGAGGGGTCCTCATTGAAATTCCTATAAGAAATTTTTTTCAGGGTTCGTAATAAGAGGACGCAGAGCTGGATATTCCAAGAAACACTGGTGTCAATGCGGAGAATGGATCTCAAGAGGCTATTGCTGTAAATGAAGAAAGGAGGCAGGTGTTGTATGAAGATCATGAAATAGCTGAACAGCTGCAATGCTTAACATCATTTGATGCTAATGATCAGCTTCAACAGCATCATCCATCATTTTATAAAAATTTGGACATTCCTGGGAAATGGGGGGAGGTCTTTTAGAGTGACAAAGAAAATATTTGTGGATTGATGAGGCCCTCATATAGAATCATTGTCCAGGGGGACAATGAAGTTATTTGAGAACCCGAAGGCGAGGAATGCCTCACCACGAATGCGGATGAGGAAGGATTACTCAACTTTTCCAAAGCCAATTTCCACGAGTTCATCGACAACAAAGGTAGGCAGGGTAGGTCTAAGTAAAGTTATGAAATCTCCTAATGCTTTTATTTCTTTGGAGTTGTTTAATTTAATGAGCAGCGGTTTAATTTGATGAGGAAATACTCGAAAGTCCTAAAGAATTATGAAATCTAATAATTGATGTCAGCCATTGTGGAGGACGATTTCTATCATGGGTGCGGTGACGAGTATGGTTCTGATGGGTTCTAGTTGTTTTTTTGGGCTTGTGTTCTTCTATAATAGACTTTTCCTTTAATTTAATAATCGGTCGAAGGTTATCCTCTGACTGACTTTCTGGGTAATGGTCCCACAAAATGATGTGGGCTATTATCTCATAAATATTTCGATCATGTTTTAATCTATCTATACAACAAATTTCTAATCTTGGAATGTTTATTTTTCATAACATGATCAATCTTCTATAATATCGCTTTTTATATCTAATACTAGCTTTATCAGGTTCCTCCGCAAGGAAATCACTATATAGACTCTGTGTATTGATACTCATATTCCTTCCATGAACCATTCATAGAAATTGAATATACTGAATTATATAATAAAATTATAAAATTTAAATCATTATTTATAATTCCAAATATGTTGTAACACATAGCATGATTTAAAATTTATGCAGTTTTAATCTCAAAATAATTAAATTGATTTCTTTGAATATATCGTTATTTCCAAATCCAACATAATGGTTTGTAATATAAATATGAATTATCTTAAAAATATCCCCTAGTAGGGTTAAACTATGTACTTAGTTAGTCTGGATTCCATTCCCTATAAGATGATTAGATATGTCCCAATGAACCCTTTTTGAAGTTATTACACATAGGTAACTATTTTCTAGAACAAAATCCACATGTATATCCACATATGTTTGTATTTCTAAAAAAAAAATCACTTACATACAAAATCCTTAGGTTGTTCTTATATAATTTTACACAAATCCATTCAAGGGGTAAGGTTTCTTTAATATATGTTTTCATTAATATAGTTCCCAAGAATTTTTTTAAACTTACATTGATACCAACTACAATGGCAACACCCTAGTATCCTAAATCCAGTGTCTTCAATACATAATCCACATAGATAGAAATGGTAAAAACCTAGATGAGTGATAACTTTGGTTGTTTTTGAGAACTAGATATTAACATGACACCCATTTTACATTTGGAATAGATATTAAAACCTAAAAATTAATAAAATAAAATGATCTTCCACTATAAAAACACAATCCAAGATTTATTCTTTATATACTAGGTAAATGAAACAAAATAAGGGTGAGAATAAGTGTTCATTGTGGGTTAAGATTAGTAGAATCTATAATGAACAAATAATAAATATAAATTTTTTAATTAAAATATCTAAAAACAAATTAAATTTATATTACATGAATATAATGATAAGATTAGAAAAATAAAATATAAAAAGACAAATAACTGTAAACAAATTCAAATGAATCAATTAATAAGAACGAAATGTGTTCATATATATTATCATATTGATAATATCATGGGTAATTATTATAAAAATATCATATATATATATATATAATGATTAATTATATGATTCTATATCTCAAGAACATGATGCCTCTACTATCAGGATCTGTCCTCATCAGTGTTAAAAACATCATGGTGAAAAGCCATATATTTTGGCCAAAAGGTTTGTCTCATGAAGACATTTGATGCAATAAGAGGATATCTATAACTCGGCCCCACCAATTTATATATATCGAAACCATTACGCATTTATTAAATAATAATAAATTTCATTCTTGAAAAATGTTCCTTATAATCTAATATCCGTGTTTATTAAAGGATATAAATTTATCAGTAATTCCCAATAAGTCCAATAACCATAAAAGTATAAACATAATTTAAAAATGGAATAAAATTTAAGAAATAATTATATAATTTATACAATAATATGGATTTTTAATAGAAAATAAATGTACAAATAAAAATAATCACCATAATGTGATAGTTTCATGAGAATGGTAAAAATAACAAATAAACTTTGATTGTGAAATAATTTTTACAACTTGGTAATTTTCAATTAAAATCTCTTTGGGTGAAATAATTCAAACGAAAACATAAAATAACATTATGTTTGAATTAATACTAATATTACATGTAAAATGGGTATTATATTCACTATATTAAATGAATTATGTCTGTAAGAACCCAAATATATTTTTACGGGTATGTATTTGTTTTCTGGTTGATTTTTATTAAAAAAGTAATTTCTTGAAATTTTCGAAATACACGCCATGTACTTAATGATTACACAGCAGGTACTTGGTAACGGTAGGATCCTGTGTTCTGGATATGTGATGGCCACACACACGACCATCTAGTGTTGACTTGGAGGCCGCCTAAAGCAGAGTGCAAAAAATACATGTACACATTGTGTACTTCAGAAGTATTCTCCATGTAATTTTTTTTGTTTTCAATAATAAAACCGGGGTCGCGTATAATCGCTAGAACAATCCTCTATTAGGTCTCATGTGGCCGAGAGCTCCCAAATAGACAAAAACTTCCTCCGAGACCCTGACCGGGCATCTGATCTCTGATTCGACCGCCATCGATTGCGTTGGGATCACCTCGGTAAGCCCTCTCATCTTCTTCACCTTCATTTCAAAATTCTTCCTCTTTCTCATGTTAATTTTTGTTTAAATTTTAGACGTGTTTGTATATATTTGGTGTTATAAGGTGATTCAAGACCTGAGGCTTAATTATATTGATCTCTCAATGCTGAGGTAGGTGGTTTGTGCCTTTCTGTTGAAATTAATTGAGTATTATATGCAATTTTGTCTAATACCCTTGAAGGGTGTATTCCGTGTTTACTGTTTTTACCCTATTGATTTCATGCAAAGCTGGTATGCGTTAATATAGGTTATTTGGATGTGAATAGGGTTTTTTTCTATTCTCTGGTTGTGTTTTCCCATGCAAGTTATGTTTACGTCCATTTGGTCATGTAAGCCCTTAGGCTTCCATAATGTTTCCCATTCTTATTATTGTAGGATAAAGTGATTATTTAATCTGACATGCTTGAGATGCTGTAGAATTTTTAGCAATGTAGTTCATGAGGTTTACATTGGTCATATTTCATTTCTAGGCTCGTTTGACTTACACAGGGTCGTGATAACATGTTGTAATAGTCTATAAGGGGAACTGACTGAGTGATCTCTCTCAGAGAGTCTTTATCACTTTTGACTATATGGGGAATTGACCGAGTGAGCTTCCTCGAAGAGTCTTTAAAATTGTTGACTATATGGGGAATTGACCAAGTGATCTTCCTTAGATATTCCTTACCACTTTCGAATATTTTAGGAATTGAAAAAGTGATCTTCCTTGGAGAGTCTTTATCACTTTTGACTATATGGGGAATTGACCATGTGAGCTTCCTCATAGAGTCTTTAATTATTTAGACTATATAGGGAATTGACTAAGAGAGCTTCCTTAGAGAGTTTTTTTAGTATCCTTTTTTCGATTGAACCAGAGGGGTTAGGCTGAGAGAGCTACCTTGTGGGTTACCTGCTTGTTTTTCTATTTTTGATATATGGAACTGATTTCTTGAAATTATAGGATTGGTTACTGATGAGTACTTCCATGTTTACTGCTTTGTTTTGATTATTACCTGCCATATATTCACTGACTATTTGGCACAGATCTTGTGGTGATTGACTATTGGGATTTAGTGTCACACCCTATTTGAGCTATGAATTTGGGCCCAAACAGATTATATTCCTGCATCTATAGATTATGGAAAACACCATTCTACATCAGGTACTTGATATGATGTGTAGTTGAATAGCTTGGGACCAAGCTGAGGCTTATTATGTTGAGGAACTGTTTATCTGTTTTCTTTTGTACTTTGGGTTAGTACTATTCTATATTCTAGCATTGTTATGTGTTTAGATGTTTTTTAGACATATGTAACATGCATCATTTATATATATATACACTCCAGCCTTTTCATTCATTATACTTCCACTATTTACTTTTGTATGTATTATTCCTAATACAATTTTTTCCATTTGTTCACTTCAACGGTGTTACATTACCAATGAGGGCATAGTTTCCCTACTATCACACCCAAGGAAATCGCTGCTAGTTTTCAGCCTCAGGCATTCGGGAAAATGTGCTTGAGGCCTTGTGAAAAACCCAGTATGGGGTGACTCTGGGTGGCTTTCAGAACTGGGACGTTACAAAGTGGTATCAGAGGAATTAATTTCATTGATGTACTATTTGGAGCCTATAGTCAGGGATAGGATGGAATAGGTACTTGGTAATAAGCTGTTCTCGAGAGTAGCTAACCCATATATAGGGAAAATCCAATTTACCTCATGTTGCTATATTTTTGGTTTTGAATTTATTACAATTGATTTGATTTCACCTTTTGTTATTCACATATTTTGTTCTATTACTGTTGATGTTGTTGAGGTTATATTTCTATTACAAACCAATGAGATGAGGGTATGCCATCTCAAGCATCATATAATAATTTTCTAGAAATCACATGTCATGCATACTTAACATGCCATTTAGGGAGCATTAGTGATTGCATATTGTTGTGATATGTGTTGTTCTAGATATACATGTTGTTTTGATAGATTCCATGATATAAATAATTGTGGTTTGATAGGGTATTGTTTGTGTAAGTATTTGCTTTAATAAACTCAATACATTGGTTCTTGAGGTGTTATAGGACCTCATGGACTAGAATTTGGTGGATTATTGCCCAGTTTTTCTTGTTTTAACATGTATATGATGCCAAAATTTGATTCGTGGGGAGTATGGGCCCTCATGTATCTGAATTTGACACTTTGGTGTTCGTTTTAGTGTTTTTTCTGGGCACGAGAGTAGTTTTTGAGGCTTACTGTCTAGAAAATCCCAGAATACATGTTGTGTAGTTTTGACTACATGTCATGTGTTCTTCTATTCATGAAGAAATAGATTTTCTTATGTACATTCCGTGTACCTTATATACACTCTGTGTACTCACTAACCGTGTCATAGGACGTGTGGGCGGAGACATGAGATATGGATGTTCTAGCGGAAACACACCATGTACCGGTTGTACACACTGTGTCGTTTTGACCCTGTTTCTGGCCATGTGACTAAAAACAAAGATAGAGAAACCTTAGGTGATACACGCCGTGTAAGTTCTAAACAAACAATGTAGTGTAATCTTGGAATCTGACCATGTAACTAACAACACGGGTCGATGTAACCATTTCTAGTACACGCAGTATCCAAATGGAAAAATCCGTGTAGTGTCGGCCGAGTATCCAGTCATGCCGCTAACAACACGAGCTTTTGAAACCAAATAATTATGCGCCCTGTCCATCTGGAACACGTCGTGTAATGTGACACCTGTATCCAGCCAAGTCATGAACAACATACGTTGGTGAAGCACATCCAGTACACGCCGTGTTAGGGAAAAACACACCGTGTAATCTCATTCTAAGGTGAAATGTGTGGCTTAACCATTTAGAAGTACTCGAGCAGGGGAAGATGATTCATGTACACACCGTGTGTAAGGAAAACACGTTGTGTGTTTGGGGTGTTACATGACTAGTTCTGGCAGAAGTACATGCCCATGTGAAAGACTTAAGGGAACATTAAAAGTAGTTATTATACACATCATGTAGTCTTGTATTGTAAAACATAAATGTTTTCTTTCTCATGTTCCCCTCTTACGAATCTAGGTTTTATTCCATGATGATCTTAATATAAGGTGTGCACTTGACCTTGCAGAGTCATGCTATCAAGACATCCTCTGATTGTATGCTAGTTGTAATGTGATGATAAGACCCTGGACATGGACGATCATAGACTTCCGACGAATCCTCCAGTTGTGCCGGTCATGGCACCAGTTGTTATACTTGACACTGGTGCCAATGCAAATTTTGGGGTAGACTTTCTGAGGATGATGAAGACCTTCCATGGAGTTGTGCCCCCTGCCCTATCGATGGAATAATTAACGTAGGTCTTTTATCTGTAGTATCCTCCCTCTTTCTTAGGGTAAGAAGGACCTCATGATATAGAGTCATGGCTAGAATCCACGTTGACTATCTTCGAGCATCTGGAGACTCCTTTAGAGAGGAGGGTCAAGATCGCTATGTACATGATTCGAGATTCTGCCAAGAGACGGTGGGATGTGATCCCCTGTGCAGGATGCCAGTCAAATATTGCTTGGGATGAGTTTCAGCGCACCATATTGGATTACATATACCCAGAGAAATTGAGTTTTGATCGAGCCTAAGAGTTTATGAGTTTGGAGCAGAGTACTTTTTTGGTTTTGGAGTATTCCTCTCTCTTCACCAAGCTGCAGCGTTGTAGACCATTTCCAGGAGGTGATGAGTTATTCCAAACAAGGATGGTCATGGATGGTATGAGTAATGACATCCAATATCATGTGAATATCTTCATGTTGACTTCTATCTCTTCTTTAGTAAACTAAGCAATGATCACCAAGCGCAATCTGATGGATTCTAGAGCAGGGATCCAGGGCTATTCATCATCCGGTGTTTGTTCTCCCCCAGGTGATAGCAGGAAGTGACAAAGGGAGATTGATATAGGGGATCAGAGTAGGCATGATGCATATTCTCGTAGCCTGGTTGTATGATACTAGTGTTGGATGAGCGGTCAAATGAGGCAACATTGACAGGCGGACCCAGTGGATGGAAGATCTTGCTGCAAGATGGGCCATATTCAGTGCTTCTGTCTGATCATCTCATGAGCAACTAGTGACATGGGTTCTAAAATGACTCCTCATTCAGGAGAATCAGCACCAGTTTTTCACCAGTCTGGGAACAAGAGTTCTTCTAGACATTCTTGTTGTGGTGGAGGTCATGTACGTGGTAGACAGTTGCCCAGGTTTCAGCGACATTAGGGAGGATCAGCTCAGAGTGGCCAGGAAGGGTCACAAGGCAGTGGTACATGCCATAACTTTGTAGTGGAGGAGACCCCACATGAGTAGAATCCTAGACCATCTACAGTTCGAGTTACGATCTTAGTTGCCTCTGTTTTAGCTTATGCTCTTTTCAATACAGGGGCTTCAAATAGATTTATATCTGTTGTACTTTAGGAGAGCCTTGGGCTCTACATCTTTTCTTATGCTAATATCATGACACTAGAAACTCCATTGGGAAATATAATGGCGAGTGTATGTAATCGAAAGGAGTGACTTCTACTGGTTGGTGGGTGTCACATTTTATGGGACCTCTATGTCCAAGAGCTGACGAGATATGCTGTCATTCTCGGAATGGACTGGTTAGTTCCCTTCTAGGAAATCATCGATTGAAATCACCATAGGTGACTTTCACGTCCCTAGAGGGTTGTTCTTTTCTTCATAAGGGTGAGTGAGATGTCCAGGAATGCAGAGCAGGGCCCGAGCATCATGGGTTGGGGGAGTTACAAACAAGATATCTAGTCTATATCTGGATGACCATGGGATTTCACAGATGGACTTTCCTCTAGTGGTGGATTCTTTCATAGATGTATTTCCAGAATACTATTCATCTTTTCCTCTAGATCACGAGGTGTACTTTTATATTGAGCTTGTTCCAGGGGCGGAACTGATGTCCATTCCTCCGAATAGTATGGCTACACAAGAGTGAGATTATCTCAAGAAGAAGATGGAGGAGTTATAGAAAAAGGGTTTCATCACAACCAGTACTTCCCTTTAGGGTTATCATATTCTATTTTTGAAGATGGTGGACGGTACCATTAGGCTTTGTGTGGATGATCAGAAGATGACCTATTTGATTGCCAAGAACCGATATCCTTTGTCAAGGATTGGTGATCTCTTTGATTAGATTCTTGGAGTCCAAGGGTAATCGAAAATTGACTCGAGATCCAGATATCATAAGTTGTGCGTTAGACCCTCTGATATACCTCTTACAGCCTTCTAGAGTAGGTTTGGTCTAAACGAGTATATGGTTATTCCATTCGGTATCATGAACGCGCCTACAGTTTTAATGGAACTCATGAACCGAGTGTTCCATACACACTTGGATTCTCTAATCGTGGTTTTCATGGATGATATATTCGGGTACTCTCACACTCAGAATGACCATGCTACCCATATTGAGATAGTTTTGAGTACACTGAGAGAGCATCAGTTATATTCTATGCTCACAAAATGACACTTTTGGATATATAAAATTCAATTCTTTGGTCATGTTACCTTAGAGACAAGAGTATCGGTTGACCCAGATAAATTTGGAGCAATAGTTTCATTGGAGAATATATAGAACATATTTGAGGTACGATGTTCTCTTGGGTTGGCTGGATACTACAGATGTTTCATTTTAAAAATTTCAAACTTTGTAGCACCACTGATGGGCCTGACTACGAAGGGTGCCAAGTTCTTATGGTTAGATTCATGTGATTCAGCCTTTCAGGAGCTGAAAGTGAGGTTGACCACACCACTGATACTTTTTTTTCCACAACCAGGAAATAGATATACAGCGTAATGTGAAGATTTAGGTATCAAGATGAGAGATGTGCTTATGTAAGGAGAAGGAGTCATCGCGTAAGGGTATCTGCAATTAAGGCCACATGAGAGTAATTACTCGACGCACAATCTCGAGTTTGTTGTTGTTATTCATGCCTTGAATTTTTGGATACATTAACTTCTAGGAGATCATTTTGTGGTTTTCACTGACAACAAGAGTGTCAAGTACATCTTCACTCTGCATGATCTGAAATTGAGACTATGAAGGTGGGTTGAGTACCTTCAGTCCTTTGACTTTGATCTTGCCTATTCTCTTGGGAAAGGCAATGTAGTGGTTGATGCGTTGAGTAGGAGGACTCAGATACAGGAAGTTCAAGAGGCCAGCAGTGAGTGGCAGCTGATGACCCTGTTCTCTGAGCTGCATTTAGAGATGCACGATAGATAGGGGCAGACCATTATTTCTTCTATGGTTATTACCTCTAATCTTCTTGAACGAGGGAGAATGAGGAAGTTATCAGATTCTGAAGGCCCAGTCCTACGCGTAGGCGTGTTAGGAGAGGACCCTATTCATGGATGGACCATGGGAGAGGATGATATATAAAATTTCAATGGATGCATATGGGTGCCAGCAGACATAAACAAGGAGATGATGTGGGACTTTAATTCCTCCAATTGGGCAGTTCATCCTATTGTCATCATGATGTATTGTGATTTACACTACCAGTATTGGTGGCCATGTATGAAGAGTGATGTTGCTGGTTTTTTCATTAAGTGTTCCACCTATTAGTTGGTGAGGGCAGAACATCAGCGACTAGCAGGGATATTGAAGTAGTTAACCATTCATGAGTGGAAGTGGAATGATGTCAAGATGTATTTCGTGAAAGGTTTACTGAGGTCCCTTCAAGGGAATGAGGTAGTTTGGGTTTTCATTGAATGAATCACCATGGTTGATCACTTTTTACCGATCAAGGAGACCTTGATTGTAGTTGAGTTGGGATGGTTGTACATCCGAGAAGTTTTATGTCATCATGGGGTTACACACTCCATAATTTTAGATAGGGATTCCCATTTTACTTCTCAGTTCTGGTAGGGGTTTCAGAATGATTTGGGTACACATGAACATTTGAGTACTAATTACCACCCCAGATAGATGGCTAGTTCGAGCGTATGATTCTATTTCTTGGGAACATGTTTCGTGTATGAATCCTGGATTTTGGAGGTTCGTGGGAGAATCATATACATGTTTTGTAGTTGGCCTCTAAAAATATTTTTCATGCCACTATTTAGATGACACCTAATGAGGCATTGTACGGTAGGCCATGCCGATCACCTTTATGTTGTCTGGAGGCTGGAGAGGCCGCAATGATGGGACCATATCTTATTCAGGAGACCATATAGTAGATTGAGTATATTCAAAAGAGTATGACTATTGTACAGTCTCAGCCTAAGTCTTATGCTAATCTGCGGAGATGACCTCTATAGTTCGAGGTCGGGGATCAGGTTTTCCATCATGTCACACTGAGGATGAGAGACAAGAGGATTATGAGACATGGTATGCTTTTTTCAAGTTACGTCGGTCCATTTGAGATGTTGGAGAGAGTTGGGATAATTTTCTATTAGTTGTAGTTACCTTAGAGGTACCGGGCTATGAATGATGTCTTCCATGTTTCTCAGCTTCGACGTTACTTCTCAAACTCGTATCATGTCTTCCAACCCGAGGAGTTTGAGTTGGAAGTGGATGGATCTTTTGAGGAGATCCTATCCGGATTTTCGATCAATGTACGAAGGTTATCTGTGGTCAGTCTGTTCTTCATGTATGAGTAATATAGCAGCACAGGCGAGTAAAGGATGTGACTTGGGAGATGGAGGCAAATGTATGATCATATTGGTCAGATTTATTCAGAGTTTCTTGTTCTATGCCGCCTTGCTAGGGAAATTCAGGGACAAATGTATTTATGGGGGGATTTTTGTAAGAACCGGGATCTTCTTTTTCTGGAATTTTTATCTTTTCTGTTCTTTTTTTAGAAAAAGTGGAATTTCTGGAAATTTTTTACATACACGCCGTGTACATTATGAGTACATGACATGTAATTGGTCTTCATAGGAGGAAGTGTGTTGGCCATGTGATGGACGCCCACACGGCCATGTGGGGGTGAATTGGAGGAAGCCTAAAGCAGAGTACAGAAAAGTAAAGTACACATTGTGTACTTCATAAGTACACACTGTGTATTTTTTTCATTAAACGTAACGAGGTTGCACCTAATCAATAGAGTAATGTTTATCTCAATCTCGTTCAGCTGAGATCTCCCATATGGCCGCAAACATCCTCCAAGCCCCCGGCCGAGCATCTGATCTTTGATTAGTCCACCATAGATTGCATTGGGATCGCCACCGTAAGCTCTCTCTTCTGCTTGAGCTTTGTTTCCCAATTCTACATCTTTCTCAAGTTATTCTCAGTTGAACGTTTTAGACGTTTTTGTAAATATTCAGTGTTCTAAGGTGATTAAATCCCTGATGCTCAAGAATATAAATCTCTAAATTCCATGGTAGGTGGTTTGTGCATTTCTGTTGAATGTCTTTGAGTATTATGTGCAATTCTGTCCAATACCATTGAACATGGTATTGTGTGTTTACCGTTTTAACCCTGTTGATTTCTTATAAGGATGGTATGCATGAATATAGGTTATTTGGATGTGAATAGGGTTGTTATCTATAATTTGGATTAGTTTTCCCGTGCATGTTCTATTTATGGTCGTTAGGTCATGGTAACCATTAGGCTTCCTTGATGTTTCCTATTCCTAGTACTACAGGATGGAGTGATTTTTTTATAAGACTTGATTGAGATACTGTAGACTATTTAGCGATGTAGTTCATGAGGTTTACTTTGGCCATATTGCATTGCTATGCTAGTTTGACTTAGATAGGGCCATGAGAACCTGGTGTAATAGACTATGAGGGGAATTGACCGAGTGATCTCCCTCAGAGAGACTTTATCACTTTTGACAATATGGGTAATTGAGTGAGTGAGCTTCCTTAGAGGGTAATTATCACTTTTGACTCTATGGGGAATTGACCGAGTGAGCATCCTCAGAGAGTGTTTATCACTTTTGACTATATGGGGAATTGACCGAGTGAGCTTCTTTAGAGAGTCTATATAACTTTTGAATATATGGGGAATTGAGTATGTGAGCTTCCATAGAGAGTCATTAACACATTGGTCTATAAGTGGAATTGACTTTTAGAGCTTCCTCATAGTGTCTTTGTAGTATCCTAGTTTTGATTGAACTAGAGGGTTTAAGATGAGATAACTACATAGTGGGTTACCTGCATGTTTTTTTGTTGGTATATAGAATTGATTTCTTGAAACTATAGAATTGTTTACTGATGAGTACTTCCTTGTTTATTGATTTATTTAGTTTATTACCTTCCATATATTCACGAACTGTTAGGCACAGATTTTGTGGTGATTTTTTATAGGGATTTATTATCAAACCCTATTTGGGATATGCATTTTGGTCCAAACAGATTATATTGCTGCATGTATAGATAAGGGAAAACACACTTCTACTTCAGGTATTTGATATGATGTGGACCTGGAGAGAATGGGACCAAGCTGAGGCTTGCGATGTAGAGGAGTATTTTATCTATTTTCTTCTGTACTTTGGATTAGAATTGTTTTGTATTCCAGCATTGTGATATGTGTTTCTATTTTAATATACATATGTACCATGAATCATTTATATATATATACACACTCCAGCTATTTATTTCATTATACTTATGCGGTTTACTTTTGTATGGATTATTCCAGCTTCCGTTTTTTCCATTTTTTTACATCTAATGTTTTCCTCTTCTATTGAGAGGATAGTTTCCCCATTATCACACCCAAGGCCCTCACTTCTAGTCAGAAGCCTCTAGAATTCGGGGAAATGCAATTGAGGCCATGTGAAAAACTGGTTACAGGACGCCTATGGGTGGATTTTGAAATCGGGACATTACAATGTGCTTTAAATTATTAACTCTTTGATAAAGGGAAATTGAGACAAAGTACCTAACAATAAACATATGATTCTAGTGGAAATTTATAAATGAATTTATTATGTGTATAAAATTTAAATACGAATAGAGAAAGTTAAACTATGACATAAAATAATCAATTTTTTTGTTACACACATAATCTTAACTTGACATAATCAATGAATTTGATGTTCAACCCACTGAATTAAAATTGTGGTATGAAACCATGTACCTCATGCATACTATGAGTTGAATTTTCATAAACATCCTGTATAATAGTTTTAAGAATGTTTTAAAATTTTAATATAACCATATTAATATTTATAATAAAATATATGATACAATTATTACATTTTATATCCCTTTTTTCAATAAAATATCATTATTTTAAATATTTCATGTGGTAATTTAAACGTTTTTTCTTGCATGTTTTGTCATGAATGTTCTTGTGCATTTTCATATAATATATAGAAAAAATATATATAGTGATATAAATGTTATTATTATCATATTTACTCAAAAGATGCATTATTATAACCTTTTAGGAATTTTGATAATGGAAAATTAATCACATAGTTTCATGGAGATGGTAGGTCGTACGTACGCATGACCAATGATATCATTCACTAAATGGGTGAATAGTTGAGGATGTTTGTGTTATTTTACAAATAAAATAATATATATTAACTCATATATAAAACACACACACACACAAATATATAAATATATATATTGATTTTATCCTTATTACATTCCTTTTAAAGAGAAAATGGAATATGATTCACATCGCCTCATAAGGAAGTAGTCCACCGTAGACATGAGCGGCGTTATAATATGTCAAAGGACATAGAACATAACAATGTATATATAATATTAAAATCAATGAAGAATAATAATATTATAAATTTTATATACATGTGTTAAACCAATCATTTTATCATTCCTTGAAATGCGGTGAAGGAAAACGAACGACATCGATTCACGAGGCGAAAGTCAATCGTACACATTATCGATGATTTTATTTCCTATTTGATGGATGTAGAGATGGATATATATTATGTTATAATGATAATAAATTATAGGTATAGGGTAGAATATTTTGTTTTTATATTTTTTCTTGTTAATAAATAATTGAATGTGAAAAAGAATTAAAATGAAAGAGAATTGTTATTATAATTACCTTCACTAAGAGAAACCTTATTTGGGTGTCCACTTAAGGACCCTAGAGAAAGTATATTGGGAGGACCATGAATATATATATTTTAAATATTGATTTTTAGTATAAAATTAGGTAGTGGTTTTTCTAGTGATAGGTCATGGATGGTTTTTATTAGTGAGGGGAGAGTGTGCACTTTTATAAATAGGGAAAAGGGACCCTCGATAAAATTACATGGATATTTCCAAAATCAATCCTAATTGTTAAAGTCATTCACATAAAAAAAAGAACCCAAATAACTATCGATAATAAAATAGGAAGGATAGTGTGGAAATGTGGTCATAAAATAATATTTTTACACGATGTTAGTTGATTTTAACAATTAGCCTTTTAGATTAACCCTAGTAAATACATTATTACGTTAACCATTATAAATAATTTTTACCCTGTCACTGTTGAAATCAGTTCAAAAAAATGTTGACCTTAAAATATAATATAAATTATTTAAATTAAAAATATATTACTCATTTAAAAAAATACATTTCACAAAAGTGGAAGAGAATAATTTAAATTATTCCCACATAAGAGATGAAAAAGAGTGTTTTTAAAGAAAAATGTTCAAAAGATTACAAAGTATATATATCAAAATTATATATATAAATTATTAAAATGACCAAAATTGGATTAAATGATATAAAATTGATCTGATTTTACATTAAAATGAATTCAAAATATAATTCTACATTATAAATTATTTAAACAAAAAGGTACTTTTTCAATTAAAATTTAGTATTTTTCACTATTCATTAAAATGATTCTATTAATAAAAATTCCAATTGATAACCATAAGTTAATTTTTATATGATTATTTAAAAAAGGAAATTAGTTTTTGAAAATAAATTTTCTATAATTATTAAAAATTAATGCACAAAGTAAGACAGAATCTTCATTTATAAAATTACAGTTTTTCAAAAAAATATTTCATTTTTCTTTTAAATGATTCATATTTTATTTATAAAAAATAGATTACATTAATTTTAATAATTATATAGAACAATTAATACCCTCCACGTTAACATCTAGGCTATAATGTTTATGTTTAAATATTATTTGAATTAGTTATTTTCATTTAAACATGGTGTTTCATGCATCCTAAGCTATTAATGAAATTAAATTTATTCTAAAATAAAGATATTGTAAATTATTTGGGTGTTAAATTTATAGATTAATTTCCTATAACCAATATCACATTGAATTCTCCTAAGATAAATATTCCCATGGATAAGGTGTTAACAAAAGGTGGTATCTCAAAGAATATATATAAATCATAATCGATATCCATCAATTTTATTTCATCTTCCACCATATCTAAACATATTGTATCAATCGTATCATGATGAATAGAGTATAATAAATATAATGATCTTTTATTATTATGATGAAACAATTCTATCAAATGTGCAATTAGGGTATCCCATATTTTTATTTGTAGACTATAACCTCCACAGTGAGATCTGATTTCTTTTACCTCACCACATCTAACATTTATATATAATAATTTATTTAATAAATATATATTACATTTATTATATAATTATAAATATAAAATGGTAATATGTTTTTATCTTTATATAATTATTTTCATTAAAAATTTGAAAGAGCTGTCATGATTATATATAGACTACCAACATCGTGAATGGTTCTATTCATTATTATATTTCCAAATCTTATGGATAGATATAAATAATTTTATAATGAATATATATGTTATTAAATAGCTTATTAAAATTTTGAGATTATGGAACCCTGATCAATATGAACGGTATGAAACTTCTTAAAATAAATAGATAAGAACAAGAATGAATTATTTTAAAAAATAATTATTAATAAATAGGTATTTTAATTCTATAAATGGAACATATATATGATCATATATGTTTTCAAATTGTTTCCACGTAGATTTATAAAAATTATAAATTTATAGTACATGATTTTATAGTGCTTAAAAATAATGTAAAGTATCTGTTAATGGATTCTTATCTCATTTTTCTTAATGTGATACATGTCCTAAATTGACAACTTATTTATTTCGTGTGGTGTATACACTACCACAACAATATATTATATAATTAATATTTATATAATAATGGGTTTTAGTGATTTATTTGATATTTTTTCTGTCATGGGGGTTATGATTCAAAAGATATAGAAGTGGTGGGGGTTTTGTGTTATATTCTCACTTTTTATCGAGAATATTTATTCATAAATTTCTGATGACAAAATTATATCTCAAATCTATAAAAAAATTATTTATTTTCCTATACTCTATATAATTATATGTATTTCAAGTAATCATTTCCCATTCTTATCTCTATGTACTCAAAAGTCTGAAAGAATATTTTTCAAGAAAATCGTCTTTCATTCTCTATTTGGTTGAGAATATTATTCATACATGTTTATATTTTATTTAAAATGTTTCACGAATATTTTTAATATTTTTCAATTATTTGTTAAATTTATTTTAACTCATTATTGAAATTATACAAAAAAATTAAATGAATATTTTTTTATTTTTTTGAAAATCCTTTTTTTTCAATATCTGTGACTGGAATATATTTTTTATCATATATCACTTCAATGAATTTTCCATACATTATGAATATTATTTTCCTCAATGATTATTGTAAAGGGTTCTACATTTATCTTAAAAAAATATTCAATATTTTTGAAATATTTTAATTTTGAAAAAGTAAATTCAAATTTAAAATAGTAATTTCCTCATGAAATATTCTAGTGATCTTTTAATGGAATTTTTTAGACAATGATAACATCCTTTGATTTTAGTTTTTATTTGATAAGTTATATAATAAAATTATTCTATACTTATTATTTCACTAGATGTTATAATATTATGATTGTGAAATATTAAATAAGTTTTTTTATATTCCAAGGGTTATGTTATGATGAATGATATGTTTTTAAAAATCTTGTGGAATCCATAAAAATTAATTATATTTATGTAATTGGTGAGTATTTCATAGACTGCTAATGAATTTGGTAACGATGATAGAGTTTTTGGTTGACGTTACTAATATGAAATATTTGGAATTTAATAGGATGGATTTTCCATTATGAGTTTACATACACTATGTTATGATAGTCTTATAAGCGAGTCTTGAGTGTTGAATTCTTCGATTTTGATTATGCCACACATTAATGACACTCTCTCTTTTTATGTTCTTATACTTATAATATGATGTCATGTATCATGGTATTATCATATTTTATGATTCATCTTGTATGAACTATAAAATACTTATTCCATGATTTTGATCTATGAATTATTTTTTTTATTTATAATGGTTAATCTCGAATTATCGTACCCTTATTCATAGGATATAAATAAATATGACCAGTGACCGATATCTCTCATATTTACCATTAAATAGACTCTATCATCACCATTTATTATATATGATTTTCAACATATATTAAGAAAAGATTTAATAAATATATGTCTATGAAGGGTTCTATTAATGAATAACTTATTGGGATATGATATATATATATATGTTTTCATAGTTGTTTATGTATCCATGTTTCCAAACATAGTAAAACATTATTGACTTGGAATGGATCATAATGATATATAATGAATATTCATCTAATAAGATTTAATATAGAAGTATAAAATACTTATATCTCCCCACAACTATTTTTTATATGCTTGTGGGGATATTCCATTTAGGGGATTAGGATGGAGTGATTAAGGTTACCTCATTATAATTTAATGGGATGGCTCAGTGAGATGACTATTATTTGTAATTTTGGTTATTTGATTGAGGACATTTTAATGAAAATATTAGGTTTGTGTGGATTAATTGTACCTTTCCTTCTGTAAGATTGGGTTGAGGGAAACCTTTATGGTTGGGTTATGGCATGGTGTGATGTGATATGACACTAATTGACCCTTACATGAGGGAAAAGGAAGTGGTTTAATATAAAAATATTCGACCATTCCATTTGTCTGAGTATTGGAATAATGTTTGAACAATGTCATACCCTTTTTTTCTTGGGTATGGGTTTGGCATCGGTTTTGATAGACCAAAATGATGAAATGAATAGGAATTATATAATGGAAAAAAAGGTACGATAGGGTGTCATGTTAGCCTTGTTAGCACAAAATATCCCAAAATTTTGGAAGTCATAGTTTCCTAGTTAGTATATTCCACCCAATTAATTTTGTGACATGTTTCCTTTTCAACTATATACACAAGTGTTTGATGTAATATATTATTGGTGTTTCATTAGAAAAAAATAATATAAATTCTCATACCCTTAATAGGAACTAATGTTTATATAACAACCCTTTATTATACATTTAGTTACAACACATGATGTGATGTTAATGTTGCTTATGTAGATCATTGAGTATTTGGAAGCATTGTTTGTGAGGCCTAAGGATAGTAATATTTCTTGTGTTCATGGGTTGTATTTTGATATAATTATTATTTGGTATTTTTCTAATGTAATATTAGTTATATGTTATGGATGAGATTGTCATGTATATTATTTAGTATATTTATTAAGTATTTTATATATTCCAATTCTTATTGATATGGGGGATGATTGTTTATTTTTATACTATTGAATGAATCTGAATTGATTGTATAGTCTCCCCATTGTTTGGATTTGGACCTGGATGCTAGAATGTAATAATTATCATATATGGATGTGGTGTTAATGTCATAGGATGTTTTTAGTGGATAAACTGATGAGTATCCCTTGGATGATGAATTACATAATCTGAAAAATCAATAAATATTGATTTATTTAAAAAATTTATAATTTCATTCTTTTTAATATCATTATTCTCATTATATGAAATAAATAAAAAAAAATAAAAATATTAATATCATATATTATTTTTCAAATTTAATTAAGAATATTAAAATACAATGACTTCATATCTATAACATACATTTTTTAAATAATTTAATGGAAATATTTCTAAATAAATTGCAGAATATTTGAATAAACAATCAACATATCAAAACATAGAATAATTTGGAATTTGGTTTAGGAATTTTGGGGTTAGATTGATCTTGATAAACACAAATAGGATTATTGGATTATACCAAGAGTAACTGAAAATAAGATTATAAAAACTAAAAAAATAATTAGTAGGCCATCAATGGAATTTAATGGAGTTACTAATGAAAAATCACTTATCTATATATATAAAGGATTTATCATATTCTATTCAATAATGTTATCATGTGGAATTTAGGATTTCAGAACTATGTCCTTGAAGTATAATACAAATGGATATTATTTGTATAAGATAACTATTTCTACAAAATTCATTCCGAGCTGTTCCACATAGATCGATTAATCTATTGATCATATTAGTAGTTTTATCCAAAATATGATATTTAGTGTGAGGTACCTTAAGGGGGCAGGGGGTTAACAAGGGTATGGAACTTATTCCATCATAACCATTTCCCCATCAAACTCCCTTCATCCATAATTATCATTTCCTCACTATTAATAAAGTCAAAAAAAATTATTTTGTCAATATTAAATTGATTTTTTATATCATATATTTTTGTGAACTATATTTTAATAGTTATTCTATAAACCAAAAAATAAATTTATATCTTTTAAAATATAATAATAATTTGAACATAGTACAAATGTATTTTACTTGGTTCCCAAGAACATGGAAAATACATTGAGTATCCAAGAGAAATGTTATGATTGACTAGAATCTCAAAAACAAACTATTTGGTGGTGATTTTATTCTAAGTCACTCAATATATAGGGGCACACCACATATAATAGTTTATGTATGGGTCATTACCTCCCTAGGGTAATATTTTTACTATTCCATTTTTAATGAAATTCCTGAAAAAAAATCATCTTGAATTAGAAGATAATACAAAAACATCAATATTTTTGTTGATTAAATGATTTTCGATATATGCACATTAATAAAATCAGTTTTCTCCATTACCAAAAAAATTGGAACACCCCAAAATATAAATATTACCATCCCTGATTCGGTAGGGAATAACTACCATACAACATTAGAAATATACTTATAGAGTGTTAGTGAATTCTTCAGTATTTTTCATATCATATTTCTAGAAGTCATCCCAAATAGTATAAGATATATCAATTATTCAATCTCTTTGATTCTGCCTCACCTATTATACATGATGAAAATATATATTATTTATGGAGTTATTTATCCCTATTATACACTATTCTAGAGTTTCCTTTTCTCTATTCCCAAATATATTCTCCATATTTCCCTTATTTAATATCTAATATTTACCATGTGTATGATTATAAATTCTATAAAATATACTTATTTAATTAAAAATAAAATCTCTCCAATTAATTCAAAACAATTACATAAAAAATAGAATATTTCAAATATGGGATCATATAGTGTAAAATGATTTATGGAATGATTTGACATATCATGATGAAACCTTCATATTCTAATTTAGTGATTCATCTAATATTTGTAACTCCAAGAAGTCATATATCACATTATTGTGTAAAAAGGCATAATACTTTTTTTCTTTTAATAAATAATGCGATATCATATAAAATAAAAATATCTCATTTATATAGGACAATGGTTGGAAACTCCTCTCACTACAAAACATATATCATAGCTAAAGAGAGACTAATATTTATTATATAAAATTACAAGATTGTGTAACCTAAATAGAATAAAATATTTTACATTAATATTAATATGACTTAATTTGATCCACCACCATGGACTAGGAATCTTCAAATAAATAGAACCACAAAAATCAACATTTGAGCCTACAAGGCAATGTTTCCCCTTCTATGTTATCAAATCCTATGGTTAGAAATTTTATATTTGAATATGTTTATCCAATTATAAAATTGATTTTAAAATATCATGTGTATTCCTATATGATCTAACCCTCTCTACATCCTTAGTATTCTCACCTAAGACTATCATGTCATATGTCATCTCAATTAATGGAATGTTACTCTGATGTGAGAATATTTAAACCATGGCGATGAATGTGAACCTTCAATGAATTTGATATTCCTATGGTTGGAGACCTCATTATTTTTTAATCCACATTGATGTAGAATTTGTCTCATGTAATGTTGGATTGAATTATTCTTACATAGCTTCACCAAATTTGGCTTCCCAAAATGGGTGGTATTCATACGTATACATAAAAAACTCTTTTTTATTTCTAAATTACACTATATTTCATTTGTTAATGCTAAACATGCATTTCAAATCCTTTTTTCTTATATCTTCAAATTCATATAAAAATAAACTATATCCTTCTATAAAACATAAAATCCTACAGAAAATCCATATTAAAAAAGAATATACACATTATTCGTCCATTATATTTCCTACATGGAACCATCGTGTATATCTTCAATTTGTTCCAAATCCTTGATAATGGTTCAATAAACACAAACATAATATTAAATATTTATATAATAACATGATTGGAAAAAAATACATCACTATTAATCCATTATTATATCCATGTCTAGCATAATCATCATTATTTTACAAGAAATCCAACACCAACAACAATGTGTCATGACAATAAATCCATGACCAATAATAATTGTCAATTGTATTCTAAGAATGCATACCTTAGGATAAATAAGAGACTATATCATGAATCCAAAAATAAAAAATCAGTACAAAATCTTATATATCCAAAATCCAGGATGATCACCTCTCACCTTTAATACCAACTATTCATTTTCATAAATCTCTCTTATCTTGTTCTAACATGAAATCCAAAGAAAATATTCCTCCAAAAGTATAAAATATAAAATCATTCATTAAATTTTCTTTTATATGCATGGGAATTTTTATTCATCATTAATATTATTCTCCCTCCATCTTCATGATGTCAAACAAAACATGAATAAAACATAGATGCATCTTATCTTTTATTTCAGGGGTTTCCAACAATGATAGATATGAATATTTTCATTGAATCATTACTAAATATTTCTAAATATCATAGGGTAATATTCAATATATCTTACAAATGTATTAATATAGACTATACATAAAATTTATTATAAACTAAAAATTATCTTTACAATATATTTCAAGGATTCCATAATTTAAAACTCTTTTTATACTTGTATAGCAAAATTATAGGCATGATTTTATGGCCAAAACTATATAATAATTTCTTAATATTTTTAGGTAATGATCATAAAACATAGAAATATTATCTCTATACAAAACAAATTCTTCATTAGTACATGATCAGTCTCAAATATTATAGATTAGGGTAATTAGATTAATATAGTTCACTACTGTTTCCTACTAACATAAGTTACATGCAGTCACAAGATTAAGCTTATTTTAATTAACTGCCTCTTTGATCACAACCACACATTCAAAAAACCATTACTTTTTAATTAATATATTGTAATGACTCCAAATAATTCTATATTTTTCATAAAATTTCATTATTAGACGTCAAATAAATTTCATTATTGTGGCATCAAATATCTTTCATTTGTTGATAGGGATGCCACCTTTCTGATCTTCATATCAAATCATTTACTAATTTTCAATTCATTATTTCTAAATATTTAATTGACAGTTATCTTAATATTCATCCGTTTATATTTTATTGTAATATCATAAAAAAATATTAAGTTACCACATGCTTTTTCAAATAAAATAAATCAGGAAAATATTTTTTATTTCCACTTCTCCATTACTGTGTCTTCTACCATCGTCAAGGATTGAAACCAATGAATTAATATATTATTTTGAATACCAATAACAAATTATAAATATGGAAAATATTTATTCTAATTATTGTTTCCATAAATATTCTTGTTTAACTCATGTACTACTAATTACAGATTCAAGACGATACAATATTCACTACTCTAACTTGACTCTTAACAATAAAATATTTCCCTATACAACATAATTATTTTAATGAAATCACTCCAAGGATCATATATACCGAAAAAATCAATATCATCTTTATAATATAAGTAACATTTAATTATATGGTGAGAGGGGTACATTTAATTTCCTGAAGATGAGATTGATAGTGATTCATTATTGACCACCACATTTCTATTATTCTATAATATTGAATCTATCTTGAGATAAAAATTAGTTTTGATAGAATCAAACAACATGTAAATTTCCATCGGGGTGTTATTATTTGTATGGCATAGATCACATGTTTTACATCCTTACATGATCTTATTGAAAAGGATCTCTCGACACATCACAAATTAGACTTTTTATTTAAAAACCAGCGTACTAAATTATAGATATTTTTAATAATAATTTGGATTCATAAAACATATGTTGACATAGGATATATCATTGACAAGATATTTATCTATTTAAGAAGAATAAAAAACATGTTTCTATATTAAAAATATTGTTTTTCTATCAATATCATTTTTTACTCAATAAAATATCTTTAAATCCTTATAAAACATATTTTGGCATGTTGTTATTATTTAACTAATTAATTAAATAAATTTAATTTAAATATTGATTTTCCCATTGATACACTCTAGTCTACCTTATATATTCCAGGAAAATTTATATTGTAGTTTATTCAGTGTATAGTATTACTATGACGTGAATTATTGGAATAAAATCCACACATTAGTTAATATGGTTTGTAACTCCATTATTAAAAACATCCATCTACTTCATAGAAATAAATATATTCTAATGAAATAAATCAAAAGCACAGAATATTTCCATACATTATATAATAATAGAAATTTCCTTTATACCTTCTTATGGAACTAATTAGTGTATCCTTAATACATATAGGGTCATTATTGAGTGTGTTCCCGTTAATAAAATTGTTTTTACTTTTAATGGGAACTCCCAAAGTTCTCATGATTTATTGGGATTCTATCAATTACATGGTTGGGTTCTCCCTTAGAACATGATCATTTTGTCATAATGGTTATTTTAGTTGTACCATTTGATATTATATTTTAGTTCTTAATCTTAAAATATATTCTAAAAGGGTAATAAAATAAAAAATATAAACCCAATTTTATATATTGTTTACCAATTAACATGGTTTTTCATTTTTTACTTTGATCAATTCCTCTTTATATTGATGAACATTTTTACATCATTCCATAACTTAATCATTCATGTTTTAATTTAGCTTCTTCTCTTTAGAAATTTCGTTATCTATTTCATTTTAAATTTTATTAAACATGTCACTTTTTTCATTTATATTGGTGTCCATATAATTAATGAAATTATTAAGGATTAACTTCTCGTACTTCAGTAATTGAATCTCCATGACCACATATACTATTTATTTAAAAAGATTCTTAATCATAGGCATCATGTTTTGAACATATTTTTTGTCAAGACACTACTACTTTGAACCATATATACACCTATAAAAATTTTATAAAATAATCATTCATTAACTATATTGGGATTCATATTTTACATTTTTATTTATTACCACATCAAATGGTATTTTCTCATGTTTTTCATTTTTAATGACCTAAATATTATGTTCTAAAACATGAAACATTGAATCTTATTTTCCTCTATCAACAAAAATTGTTTTTTGTATCATTTTATCTTGCTACTCTGATACGTGTCTAATACAAAAAATTTTACTTCATTGTATCTCTTATTCATTAGCATATGGAATATCACTAGGGGTATTTGGATACATGGATATTCTAGTAGCATAGATGTATTAATTAAGAGGTTACCAATCTCAATAATTCTTAAAATTCATTAAAAATTTGTTAAAATGTTTAATATAAATCACACATTTTCTAAAAACTAATCCACTATTAGGAGTTTCCTATGTTATTTGATTCAAATTTAAATACATTACTTTTTCCATGTCACCAAAATAATTCATATATATAAAAATCCTAACTCTAAGATACAATTAGATCACATAGACAAAGAATATTATAGAAAAAATGAATCTATGATCTAATACCTCATATTAATCCCACAATTCTCTTTCGTGATAAATATCATAATATCAGGTTGAATAAAGGTATGAATCATAGTAAAATATAACCACATATTTTTCAAACACCTTCCTAAAAAATGAACTTGATTTTATTTTTATTTTGGAGATAAATAAAATAAGAATTCAATGATGATCCAATTATTTTTTCCTTGTTATTTTTAATATCAATTTTTTTCAATGATTTATTAACCCAGAATTACAAATTTTTTTCTAATACAATATAAAGAAAACATGATCATAAGAAAAAATTGTTTTACCTAGTACTCAAAAATCATGACAATCCAAAGATTATATAATTGAAATTTATCTTTGTACGAATATCCAGTAAATTCACAATTTTTTATAAATTAATGATATGACACTCCAATCCTTGGGATGCAAACTATTTTATGATTCATGGATGGTTTAGTACCTCCACAGGGACACTCCCTTACTCCACTCCTTTTCTTAAAACTCAAAAATGTAAATCACCTAGTCCTCTTAGCATATAAGAAAAATATCCCTATCGTTGTTTAAGTGTAGAGAAGTATGAATTGAGCTCTGTAATTTCATATAATTTTAGATTACAATTTCCATTATAAGAAATAATATTTTTCCTTACGTATAATTTAATTGAATTTATATTTCATTAAATTAATTTATTTTTATTATATAAGATGAATATGAATGTGTTGGAGATTATCCTATACTTAAATCATGTATTAATTATAGTATCATAGAAAAAAATGAATATAAATTACATCATTTCATGTGATTTTATCGACATCATTTATAGACACTTTTTGACCATCGTTTTTATCTTCATCTTTAGTGGAGGATTAATATATCAAATCATACACAATTTTGATTCATATGTCTTGGAATATTTGATATCATCAATATTTAACATTAATCATGATTTCCAAAAAAGTTACAATAAAGTTAATTTCATTTTTGTTAAATGAATCTATGTCATCCATGTAAATTTTTTATTAGATGGATTTGATCACAATATTTCTTACATTGAAATATTGTAGAATATTAATCATCATGTTATAAAAAATTAATTTCCATTATTTTAGTAAAATCACATATATTCCAAGATTTATTCACTAATTAAATCACAATAATAAATTATTTTATCCTATTGGATAGATTTTAGAATGTTACAACATCACATTATACTATAAAATCTTTCTCATTATGATAATAAATATAAATTAAAGTTGATAATTGAGAAAATTGTGTCTTCGAACTGTGTAATTAAATAAAACTCTTTTAGGAATACATATCCTATTATGTTTTGGATCCTTTATTAAATTAAAATTAACTATGGGAAGATCATTTTGATCATTGAAATCAGTTTCGAAACAAAATATAATATCATTTCTTAGATTTATTCCATGGTAATTGACTTCTATATCTAGATATTTACATTTTTTAAATTCCTTTAAACTATTTGATAAGTTTATTATTGTAACATATTCAGCCTAAAATGTATGTTTCTCTACTATAATTTTCATAATGGAACTCGTATGTATTCCTCAATGATGGTATAATACTTTTTTAATTGGTTTTTTTCTTTTAGCTTTTGAAAGGAGGTTGTTTTTTATTAATATATATTTTGTGAATTAATTGATGGATGTTGATTAATTATGATATTTTTATTGATTTTGGTGATATAAAAATTATGAATTTTTTGAATTAAGATATCAATGAGAATTACATGGTATTTTATATAATAAAAATTTATATCATATGATAATTTAGAACAAAACCCACAGGATTGTACATTAATCAAAATATATATTATAGTCTCAAAAATAATATGATCCCATTCATAGATTGTTCAGTGATCCATGACTCATTCTTTATGTTTTTAAATATTCTACGGAATCAAAATAAGTAACTAGATATTTCACTAAACCATCACATATCTAATTCATTTATAAAACTTTAATTTTTCTTAACATAATAATATAATTCTCTTAATCCCATTTAATTACCCACGTATTGACTCAATTAAACGAATAGTTTTGTCATCGATTAAAATTTTAAAATTTTTTGGTAAGTCAATTAGGATAATATGAATTAAAATAAAATTATAACAGAAAATATAGATACAAAAAAACTCATTAAAATCAAAAAAATTATAAATGATTGTAAAAAATTGAAAAGGGTAAAGATGAAATGGATTCCCGTACAATTAAAATTATTTTAAAATAATAATAAAATAATATATATACTTGGGATGAGGATAATATTTCATATAATTGAAGACATTCATTACATATAAATTAAGTGAGAAAAAACATACATGATTATATCTGAAAAAGAATAAATAATAACATATTGATGACGAGTGGATGTGTATTTTCTATTGTTAAAAAAGGAATATTAAAAGTAATAAAATATCTTTATCATGATTATATTCATTCCATTGATCCTCTATGAGTGATAAAGTTCCATAATTTGTTATGACGAGGGTAAAAAATAAATATATAGCTCTATGGGGGAGTGATGGTTTCCCTCTAATTATTATATCAACATTTTCTAAAAATATTGAATCTATATAAAACCATATCTTGGAAAATATTAGTAAAAAATGTTATATATATGATTAAAAGATGTCCTAAATAAATTTTTTACACATTATAGATGATTAGAAGTAATTCAATTATCATTTAACAAATGCGTTTTTCCTTAAATATCCATAATATTTAAAATCCCAAAATGGGAACAATTTTATTCCTTTGGATGATTAATAATATATGAAGGAAATCGTAAAATAAAAACATCACCTAGGTGAATAATTTATATATATAATATTTTAGTGGTTTTTAATAGGTTTCATGTATTATATTTTCAAAAAACACAGTAATACTAAAAATATGATAATATTTTTTGGATTCATATTCTGGGTACAATGGGGTGATTTAATGTAATTTTATTCCATAATTTTTTCTAATAAATATAAAAATTAATGATTTTATACAAGTATATAATTTTCATTGAACATGTGATTAAAAATTTATCTCATATTGTTTAAGATTTATATTGGTATTGTTTTCTTGACATATTCATATTTCTTTCTTGTATGGTCTATATGTCAATTAAAATGGATAAACTAGCCAAATATATTTTCAAATTAATTTTTTTAATAAAAATCAATAAAAATATAAATATAATGTCACAAAATTTGGAATTATACATTTATATATTTTATAAAATATAAAATAGTATAGTAAAATGAAATACTTGAACAATTATCATTAAAAATGGAAAAGATAAAAACATGAAAATCGGTTAAAAATTATTATTCTTTTAAAGAATAAACATGGATGATAATAATTCAGAATCACTAATAAATATATAATTTAAAATCTCCCATACAGAGTTTATAGATTTTCTTTATAAAAAATAACTCAAAATAATTTTAGATCACAAAAAACTATTAAAATGTTGATTTCTCTCATAAAAGATTCTATTCCAGTTCACTCATTTATAATGAATTCCCCAATAAAATTTGATTTCGAATTTAACTATTTAAAAAAAATAATTTTAATGCTCACAATTAAAATTAGAATTTAATCCCCCAAAAATTCACTCCTATAACAATTATACATAGTTATTAATAAGGATCTCTTATTCATGAACCAAAAGTGAAATTCTATGTGATTATAAGTGGTCTAATGTACCATTATAAACACTAATCTCACAAGTAATAAGAAGAATTCGATAGGGTATTTAGTGGATATGGGATTATTGGATACTAGTAACTAAAATATTTTAAAATATGGGTAAAATACACAAAAAGGACAAATGTACCTAATATATAAAAAATTGTACATGCAATGCCCATAAAACAAATTTCTTCATGGAAAAAACATTTAACGAACGAGACAACATATTGAGAAATAGTAGGGTATATAAATTAAAAATATATAAAAATGAAAAAAGTCTCACAATGACTCAATTAAATCTTATTAAATAGATTTTTTTCCTCTATTTTATATGCATTTGTCACATTTTGTTTCTATTTATATGTTTTTTAAATGACCAACTGTTCCTCCAAAGTATGGTAAATTAATTTTCTTATCAAAACTCGAGAATTAAAAAAATATTTTTCCTGAACCTAAATCATTTTTCTAACTTTATATTAAATATATAAACAAATTATATGAAAAAGTCCTTTTGAATCTGCAAAAATGGTTAGAAATAACAATAAATTTAAATTTTCTATAATTATATTTTTTATATTTCGAAACAAATACACATATATAAGAAAAATAATAATCCTTTAAGATATAGGAACAAATATAGAAAATGTGATATAAAGTGGGAAAGATAGAAGATGAATAAGATGATGAGATAAATAATTAATGGCTTAGCTTGACGAGAGAAGATTTATAGTTAATGTTTTACTTCATGATATAGATTATGATGGTTTCTCTCTCTTTATTGTGGTGGTTCCGTGTTATTATAATTTATTTTAAGGTATGTTGGAATGGTTTTGGATGAATGTTTCTATTCAATGTATCATTTTAGTCTTGACCCATTTATTATGAAATTCCTTGAGGCTGAAATATTCATAGTCTACATGGTTCCAAATGTGTATACATTAGTAATGAGCAATGAACCTTCCCATAAAGAACTTATCTTTACTATGTGAAGTAAAAAAATAATTTTAGTGAGTTACCTTATCACATTCATATAATTGCATTTAGATGATAGGTTTGACATGGAATACCATATTTATTTTCATTGTAGTGTTTTTTATTTTCATAAGAATAAAATTGAAGATATTTAAGATGATTAATTGTAGAAATATCTCTTCCCCGACATTTTAACAATAATAATTATTTATTTTAATACCCCAAAATGATTCAGGTTGATGATTTACTCATAAATGATGAACCATACTAAAATATTAACTAAATGGACTCATCTTTATAGGGGCCTTATATATATTCTGGAAATCTCAGTGTGCCTCATCTAGTTTTCCATGAAAAAAATTTATGGGGACTTCAAAAGTATATGTAAAACTATTTTAACAACTACCTTAAAATATAATCCCAGATATTACTTTCGGGTTATATGTAATTACTGTTTTATGTATAACCACTTGATCTAGAACAATAGGCAGATTTGTTTTATAACATATATGGGTTTATAAATTACCCTCTATGTTATGTGGAGTTAAAAATATATTGAATATGTATGATTAGTGGAACTATGTCTAAATATATGAATCATTCATTTTATTGGGTTACGCATCAACATAAATAAAAAAAATTCAATTTAAAGATGGATATTTGTGAATATATTTTATATTGGAAAGGGTACCATGATATTAGTACCCCATAAATAAAAGATTTCATGGTTGATTAATGTTTTTTGGGGAATCTAATTTCTTTTTGATGTTCTGATTAATTTCGTGTCTTGTTAAACATGATTTATTGAACATATATAAGTATTTGAAAATTACGGTCTATAAGAAGTACGATTCAAGGATATTTTGGTAGGTTAATTTCATTCCAAAGTGACCACCACTTAGAGGTGATTAAAATAATCACAATATTATAGAATTTTCCACAACATAAAAAATAAAATTAATTAATATATCCTCCCTAGTTTTAAAAACATTATTGTCCTCCAAAAATATTATTTTTAAATGCTTTTAATTTTTTGTTATTTTTTCCAATTAATATATATTTTAAAAATATATTTCACATTATTAACTTATAATTAAGGAATAAAATTGTATTTTTTGAGATATGGATGACAGCCGCTCAATGTGGAATTTATGATCAACAATTTAAAATTGATGAGAATAAAAAATTTCAATAAAATGATTAGTAATAAAGTATTATTTTATAATATTATAACTAATTTAAATGTATTATAATTTTAGGATTATAATTCATTAAAGACTCAATTTTGAATCCCATTTTATAAAAGAATATTTAATATTATTATTTGGTGAATGTAATGATTTTTCAGAACCTGAAAGATTGTGACGAAATTTCCACCATGTAAATAATCATAGATAAAATTTATTTTTCTATAAGAATTTAATAGGATTGATATAATTCATTTATTTTTCTATATATTAAATGAAATAGATAATTTTTTTATTAATATGATAAAAATGATTTTTATGGATCCATCTGATGCATCAAGCATTTTTTCTAATAAAAATTATTGGTCATAAGATAGAATGATTGGGAAAGATGTTATTGAATTTTATATTTTAATGAACCATTTATTAGAATCCTAATTTAAATTTATTTTAATATTATTTTTTATTAACTGAGTAAGAGGTGAGGTTATATATTGGAAATTATGGATGAATTATATATAGAAATTGGAATCTCCATAAAATGATCAAAGGAAATTCATAAAAAATTTTATGAAGTTATTTAATTACATACTTTTTTTCAATACTAACTTAAATAATTTTAGGATATATTATGTTTCCTACTTAAATCCTACTAGTTCCCATAAATTAAAAATTTTCAATAACTAACCAACAAAAATAGATACATTTTTTTGGACCATAATGGTTAAATATTTTCTGTATTTTAATGAATCACTATAAATGGTAATTTAATCTCTACAATTATCATTAAACAAAAAAATTATAACTAACTTGAACCACTTGAATATCACCATAGAATTATAAAGGTTAAAATGTATTATTCTATATATGTATATGCAAAATGTTAAACTAATGGTCATTATTTCTTGTTCCTTTGATATAATTGGGATTTGAAATTACCCAATGCAGTATTATAAATTTTTGTCCAATAATTATTTAATATTGTATAGAAAAGGATGTGTGTTTCATAGTTTTTTTAATTCATCATTGGTTTTTTAAAATCATTATGGACACACCACTTAATTATAACTTTAGTTGGGACTATCACATTGTGTTAATTGGTCACTACAATTGTTCCTCCCTTTTTAGGAACATCTATAATTGATATAAAAGACTCACACTTAGATATATAGAATGTAATACTAGTTCTAATAAACTTGATAATATATTGACCTAAAATATATTTGATTAGTTGATTTATCCTACATTTGTATTTAAAAATGCGTTTGGATGATTTCTAAATTTGTATATGAATTAAATAGAGAGTAAGATTGATTATAGGTATTGTTGAGTCAATAAGTTTTTCCTTATGACTTTTCCATTCCTTCTTGTTTTGAAAATCACAAACACCTTATCTTTAAGGAAAATTGCTTCTATAAGGAAAATTGCTTTTATAAGGAAAATCGCTTTTATAAGGAAAAATTTCATTTATAAGGAAAATTGATTTTATAAGGAAAATCACTTTTGTATGAAAAATTATCCTTATCATATTTTCATCCATATATTTATTAACTATTAGATTCAGATTCATTTCTATATTATCAGAATTGTTTGAAACTTTGATATAAAGCATTCTGTTTTAAGATCCGAATTCTGGATGAGAACTGTAATGAAGTTTCACTCCGAATTCCAGATGAGAATTTTAATAAAGTTTCATTCGGAATTTCGGATACGAACTCTGATTAAGTTTTACTCCGAATTCTGGATATGAATCCTCATGAAGTTCGACATCTAATTCTCATTTTGAATTCTGATGACGAATTCTCAATACAAATTCTGATAACGAATTCTCATTATGAATTCTAATGAAGAATTCTCATTATGAATTCTTATGACGAATTCTCATTACAAATTCTGATGACAAATTCTCATTACGAATTCTGATGACGAATTCTCATTATGAATTCTGATGATGAATTCTCATTACGAATTCTGATGACGAATTCTCATTACCAATTTTGATGACGAATTCTCATAATGAATTCTAATGATGAATTCTCATTCCGAATTCTCATTCCGAATTCACCTATTAAACAGAATCTGATCATCTTTGCTTTATACACTCCAAATTTATTTAGACTCCGAAAATTATTTTTGGTTGGACTCCGAACTTTCATTTTGATTACGCTTTTATAATTTGTGTACTCTTTAATATTTTTCATACACTCTGATCCTTCACTCCGAATCTTCACTCTGAACTTTTGAGTTAGACATAAAACTATGTCGTACATTCTGTTTCACTTATTTTGTTTTAAAATGATGTCGTCTATTATGTTATAAACAAACCATTGGTTAAGATACATGTGTACATGTCCCTCCGATTTTTAAGGAAAATATGACCATTGGAAAGGAGGCCGAACTTGCCTATAAATATGAGCTCATTTGAAAGAGCTCAAAAACAGAGTGAATAGAGAAGTTGATTGATCTAGAGACCACACACTACTAAGGTGATTTCTAGAGAGAGAAATATTTTCATTCCTTGTGCGTACTGAACCGCTCGTTTTGTTTTTGCTTCGTGCGACTCTGAATGATGTTGATTACATTCGAGGACTTCCGGGGATAGGAAGACAGAGGTTTCCAACACCTTGAAGTTGAGGGCTTCCTTGCTGAGGAAGACAGAGGTTTCTAACACCTTGAAGTTGAGGGCATCCTTTCTAAGGAAGAGAGAGGTTTCCAACACCTTGATGTTGAGGGCTTCCTTGCTGAGGAAGACAGAGTTTTCTAACTACCTTGAAGTTGAGGGCTTACGGGGATAACAAGACAGAGACTCCGATATTCGTATCGAGGGCTTACCCTAGTGTGGGTAAGACAGACATTCTTGAAAGTATAAATCAATAGACCTTTATCCAAGGTTGTTGGATACCCTTCTCATTGGGTTAAACGACTTATATCATGTTAATTGTAGTTTTACTACTTGTTTATTTCCGCTGCATTTTATATTGTAAGGAAAGTATAACTATCTTATACTTCCCTACATGTACTCTGATTCATTTAGATTATATACGCTTTAAGGTAGAATCTCATATTGTAATCTTTAGCTAATTTTCAATTTCTGGAACCATATTTCAGGAACCTACTTTGGGAATCTCTTTCCAGTTTTAAGCAAGTACATAGGACTTGATATTTATAACTTCATTCCTCTTTTCATGTTTTCATTTTGTGTTAGAGGTGTTGTGAATTTTCTTAGTTTAACATTGTTAAACTTAGACCTTTCCATTGCTTTAGGAAAAAATAGTTAATCGTAACTAGCATTAATGGTTCCAAAGGAATTTTTAAAGTGTAAAATTCACCCCCCTCTTGTATATTGAGCATCTACATCATTATTTAGATCCTACAATTGGTATCAGTGGTTGGAAACCGCATACTCAATACCAATCCTACAATTATTATCAAAGGAGGTCTCTGAAATACTTTTACTCATGTATAAGTTTTTCTTGCTCACTTTGTCATTCCGAACTTTATCATTCCGAACTTTGTCGTTCCGAACATTGTTATTAAGAATTTTTTTTCTACTAACAAGTTTGTGTGCCGAAGGTTATTTTAAGTATGGCAGGAGTTAATGTTGGTTCCATTGATAATCTAAATCCTAAAAGGCCACCAATCTTTGATGGTAATGATTATGAGTACTAGAGATATTGAATAAAAACTTTTGTTATCAATACTTGAGTGGACAACTTGGTTATGTTTACTGGAGATTATAAAATTCCTAACAAGGAAGTTAGAACTTTTACTATCCTGGAAAAGCAAGAGTATCAACTCAATTATAAGGTACACAATACCTTACTTTGTTCAATGACTAGAAATATATATATCCAAATTTCTTCTTGTGAAGTAGCTAATTGTATCTGGAAGAAGTTAGAGGTTACACACTTTGGAACTTCAAAAGTGATTGAGACTAGGAGAGCTATTCTTAGAGTTGAATATCATGGCTTCAATTTTTCTTTATGGTGATCCAATATGTAAAGTTCAAAAGAGGTTCAGGACTATAGTAAACAGTTTACAATCTATGGGAGAAAAAGGGTTAGATGATGAATCACTTGTGGATAAGTTAATTGATATTTTGCCCAATGAGTGGGAATAAAAAAGAACTGGTATATATGAGAACAGGAAGGTCACTCAGATTTCTCTTGATGAGTTATTCAGAACTCTTCTCCAACATGAAACCAGAATGAAGAGAGATGCTGACAACCTCACGAAGAAAAATGTGAATGGTACTGTTTCTTTTACAACAACATCAAATCAAATAAAATCCAAGACTCCAGAGAGAGTAACCAGATCCAAGTCTAAGAATGTTATTTTCCAATCCAAATCTAGTGAGAGTGAAGTCTCTAAAAATGAGTTAGCAAATCTTGCTCGTAGGATGAACAAGATATCTGGTCATAGAAATTTCCAATCCATGTATAAGAAAAAGGACAGGAAAGATAAGAAAGATGGAGAAGTTACTTGTTATGAATGCAAGAGAGCTTGACATATTAGACCAGATTGCCCTTTGGTCAAAAAGAAAGAAAGGAAAGAAAGGCATTCGGACCAGAACTGAAAGAAGTATTTTAAAGCCAAAGCTAAGAATGTTCTGAAAGCTAGTGACACCTGGAGTGCCAGTGGTGGTGACTCTTCATATGAATCTTCTAATTACGAATCTTCAGGACAGAGGAATCTTGGTCTTATAGCCATATTACCTATTGATAATCATTGTTTTATGGATAAGGTATGAAATTCTGAATCAGTAACCAATGTATCTTTAAATTATAATGATAGTATGTATTATAACTCCTCTAATGAAGAATCCTCTGTTGATGAAGAAAATACTTTACCTACTTATGAAGAAGTTTCTAGGTTTGCTGAACTTCTTGAGATTGAGAATTCCAAACTCAATAAAAACATGATAAGGAAAACTCTAGAAATTATATTCTTACGAAAGAGATATCACATCTTTCTAAAGATCTTGATAGGAAAAATTATGATTTTAAAAGTATTTCAAAAAATCTTGAGGAAGTGTGTTCTAAGAAGAACCAACTTTCTAAAGAGTTAGAAAAAGTAATTTCTAAGAAAAATGTTTTCGAGCCTAGCTCTAGTTCTAAAAATAATGTTTTTGAGGATAAAAACTTGGTTATAAAACTCAAGTCTGAAATTTTTTCCTTAAATAAGTGCTTATCAAACTTTACCCATGGTATGGAAAATTTTGATAAAATGTATTCTCAAATACAACCATTAAGAAATAAATCCGGATTTGGTTATACCCATGCAAAACCAATTTTTAGTAACAATTATTTTGTTCCTCAAAGTTCCCCATTTTGTAATATGTGTCAATGTGGTGGTCACTGAGAAAAGAATTTTTACTTAAATAAAACCCAATGTCTAGTATTTCACAATGCTTATTTCTCTAAGAAGATGTAGGTACCTAAAATTTTGTTTTCTGGAAATCTTGGATCCAAACAAGTTTGGATTCCGAAAGTCTAATTCTCTTCTTGATTTCATGAAAATAAACAGAGTACCAGCAACAATACATGTTACATGGATTGTGGATGTTCCCGGCACATGACTGGTAACAAAAGCTTTTTTGAAAAGATTATCAAAAAGAAAAGGATATATAATTCTTCAGTTTATTGGAAAACAAAATCAACTTGCTGATATTTTCACAAAATCTTTTCCTTCTGATAGATTTGAATTCATTAAATAGCAGTTAGGAATGATATTCGTTAGGTTATCATTCTTCATTAACTTCTTGTTGAACAATTCTCCTAACAGTAATAAACCCATTTTCATAGGGGGTGTACATTTGATTGTTAGTGTAACTAAATTTTTCAAAGTTAGTTTTCAAAATTTTCGGAACTAAATTTTCGGAATGGGAATTTCCGGAACTGAAATTTTCCAGAATGGATATTTTCGTATAGAAAAATTCTGGAATGGAAATTTTCGTATTGAAAACTTCCATAATGGAAAATTTTGTACTGGTATTTCCATAATGATATTTTCGTACTGGGACTTTCATAATGAGTTTTTCCTTTTTAAACTTTTGTAATGAAATCTTCATGCTGAAAATCTTGTAATGTTCTTTTTGTTTTCATTGTTGAGTTTTTCGTAGTGATTTTTTGCAAACTATGTCTTTTCATAATAAAGATTTTTCATAGTTATTTTCCCATTACGAATAATTCTCTTAAGCCAATCCGAAAGGTATGATTTCCTTACTCAAGTTTTCATAGTCATAAATTACTTTCTGGCATTTTCTTATATTTTTTTCGGATTATAGTTTTCTTAAATCTTTGTTTTATTAAAAACATTAAAAGATCGGATTCATGTTTTCATGAGAATTGGTTTTCACCCGTCAGATCTGATGTCAGCTTGTCACAATAGTTCGATCAACTGATGAAGTTAAACCGTCTTCTCGTTGTCTATATAAAGGGGACCCCAAATGGTTGTCCCACATCGGTTTTCAAGATCCAGTGTCCTGATGCTCTGCCTCTCTGTTTTAAAGCCGTTTCGAACATCATCTTTCTCCATTCCGAACATCTCAGAGGTCTTCAGATCCAAATGTATGTGGAAGTATCTTCTCAAGACATGTCTTCCTCTAAGCTAATTTCGAAGTGGTTAGTATATAGAGAAAGGTTGGTTCATCCTGATTTCTTCAACAAGTATGATTCTCTTATATCCAAGAACATAATGCTTAACAGATGGGAAGATGTTTTTGTGTCTAAGCCTGGGAATCAAGATGATTTTTTTTTCAGATTTTCTTGTAGAGTTCTATGAGACAGTTTCCTTCCTTAAGGAAGATGGTAGGGAGAAGTTGTCATTTAAGTCTTCTAGAACGACTTATAAACTTTCTTATGCCATGTAATCCAGCTTGGTAGGGATGAATAATGAAGGAGAAGCTGAGTTCATTTCTCATGTTTTTCCATATTCAAAGGGAATGTTCGACAAGGAAAAGGCTTTGGAAACTCTGGGACTATCAGATGATAAGGCTCCGAAGATTGCTTCTCTGTCTATAAATTTCCGGATTCTAGAATTATGTGTACAAGGCCTTATCGTACTGAGAAAGGGTGACAAAGACAATTTGAAGAAGAGAGAGATCTATATCCTAGTTTTTCTGATAAATCTGGGGAAGTTTAACCTGATGAAACACATTCTTATTACCCTTGAGAATGTTAAGAAAGGGAATCTGAGAGCTCAAATAATAATGTATCCAGCAATCCTCTCAAAGATGATAGTTCGGTTCCTTGAGTCTTTCAAGGAAGCTTGCAAGTCTAAGCCAAGAGTTTTCAAATTATGTTGGTGAGTGATGGTACTATCAAAAGGATGGATGTAGCCTTCAACAAGAAGACTGGTCATTTTGTTGATTTATCTACTCAAGAAGAAGCGGTTCTGAAAGTTACTGATCCGGAATCTTCTAAACCCTTTAAGAAGAGAATGTTGAAAGAAGTTGAAATTGAAGTAGAGAATCCCAAATCTAAGGAAGTTCATTCTGCACCTCCTAAACTGAAGAAGAAGAAAGCTTACCCTGATGAGTTAGTTGCTAAGTGGAGGGAAATAAAAGAAAAGAGAGTGCAAGGGGAGCCTCAGTTTGGCATGGATCCTGTGGAGGCTAAGGCCTTCAAAGAAAGAACTGTGGATGAGCTAGAAAAACAAGTAAAAGAAAAAAAGTTTAAGAAGAAGATGTTTGAAGCTGAGGTGGTTCATAATTTGTTAAAGTTTACTGAGATGGCCTCTGGAAACATTCACATTCCGAGATCCTTTTCTTTGGAATCTCTACCTGAGCCTCCAGGAAGAAAATTTGTCGCTCCGGAAGAGGTAGTTGCTAAGCATGTTGAAGAAGTAGAGCAGATTGAGAATGTAGAAGAGCTAGAAGCAGTTGCTGAAGGTAGTGGTGAGACCAGCTATCTTTTGAAGCAAGTAGATGATTATATGGGGAAACCTTCGGAACATTTGTCGCTCCGAACCTCAGAAGCTAAGTATTCTAAGTTAGTCACTCTTGGTAAGGATGAGGTGGAAGGAGGACAAGAAGTAGCCTATAATGTAGAGGAAGAACAACTTCTACATGATGTTGCTCAAATGAAAAACATAGAGGATGGTGATCAACTTGTGGATAATGAAGACAATGTTGTTCAAGTTTCTGATAGTGAAAAGAAGACTCCGGAATAGCAATCCATTCTGAAAAAGGACAAGGTAAAGCAACTTGTTTTTGATACCCTGAGCTCAGTGGTTGTAAAGTGAAGGGAAGTTGGTGATTCTTCTAAGAATAAGGTTGAGAATTTTGAAGAAGAAAACTCTCTAAGAAAAGTCTCGGATTCAGAGTCATCTTCTTTGGGGCATGAATTTGTTGTTCAGTCGTTAAAGAAGTTGGTAGTTACTATTCCGACTTTCTCAAGTATTAATTTAAGATGCCAGATGCCCCAACATGCTTTGAATCAGAAAACAGACTCTGTATCCATTGTTATGGACAAAATTTGTTGAGATAGAAGCTCAGTTCAAAACATTCTTTGTCGGCTATGAAGCCCACAAAAGATCTTGAAAGAGGATGACTAGTTGGTCGAGGAAGACTGTAGAAGAGATGAGGCTCTTTGATGAATTCCAAGATAATGTGAAGGATGCCTTTGAGATAGAAGACAGGAAGATAAATAAACATACTTCATCCTTTCATGAAAATTTGACAGATGAAAAGAAATTCTGGATTCAAGAAGTCAGATATCTAAATGGTAAGCTGAATTCTATTTCTCAAAACTAGAAGTATTAAAGGGATCATTAGATTGAGTTTGAAGATAAGTTGTTAAAGAAAAAACAAATCTTGAAGGCTCAGGAAGAAAAGCTTCAGGTTCAGGAAGAAAAGATTCAAGCCCAGGAATAAGAGATTGAAGCTCAAAATGCAAGAATTGTTGTGTTCGAGAAGCAAGCCGAGGAAGACCATAAAGACTTGAAAAGATAATTACTATTCTTAAGGGTCTCATGGTAACGGAAAAAGATCTAAAATAGAAAGATCCGATCTTTTGTTTTATCTAAATTTCATTGTTTCTGAGATTCCAAACTTAATGAAACTTGTGCTTGCTCTTATATTTTTTTTTTGGTACTAATTTTTCAGGTACTTTGTTATATTTTCCATTCCCTTGAATTCTTTTTTAAAATAACAATGGGGGAGAAGGAAAAGAACCCTAATAAAGGGGGAAAATAATCCTAACAAAGGATGAGAATGAAAATGAACTCTAATAGAGTTTATCTAAGGGGGAGTTTTTCATTAAAGAAAACATTCTTATTCGTAATGAAATATCATTCCGGAAATCTAGAATACGATTTTTAGAGTTTCAAAGCCTAAGGGGGAGTTAGTCGTATTCATCAATATCCTTAAAGCAAAGGGAGATAATCCTTAATGTTTTCATTCTTCATAGAATTTCTTTTTCATAAGGATGTTTGTGCTTTCCAAAAAGGGGGAGATTGTTGAGTCAATATGGTTTTCCTTATGACTTTTCCATTCCTTCTTGTTTTGAAAATCACAAACACCTTGTCTTTAAGGAAAATTGCTTCTATAAGAAAAATTTCTTTTATAAGGAAAATCTCTTTTATAAGGAAAAATTTCTTTTATAAAGAAAATTCGTTTTATAAGGAAAATTGCTTTTGTAAGAAAAATTATCCTTATCATATTTTCATCCATATATTTCTTAAGTATAAGATTCGAATTCATTTCTATATTCTCGGAATTGTTTGAAACTTTGATATGAAGCATTCTGTTTTAGGATCGGAATTCTAGATGAGAACTGTAATGAAGTATCACTCCGAATTCCAGATGAGAACTATAATAAACTTTCATTCCAAATTCTGGATACGAACTCTGATTATGTTCTACTCCGAATTCTGAATACAATTCCTCATGAAGTTCGACATCGAATTCTCATTACGAATTCTGATGATGAATTATCATTACGAACTCTGATGACAAATTCTCATTATGAATTCTGATGACGAATTCTCATTACGAATTCTGATGACAAATTTTCATTACGAATTCTGATGAGGAATTCTCATTAGGAATTCTGAAGAAGAATTCTCATTATGAATTCTGATGATCAATTCTCATTATGAATTCTGATGATGAATTCTCATTATGAATTCTGATGACAAATTCTGATTACGAATTCTAAGGACAAATTCTCATTCCGAATTCTCATTCCGAATTCACCTATTAAAAAAAATCTGATCATCTTTTCTTTATACACTCCAAATTTATTTAGACTCCAAAAATTATTTTTGGTTAGACTCCGAAAATTCATTTTGATTACACTTTTATAATTTGTCTACTCTTTAATATTTTTCTTACACTCCGGACCTTCACTACGAATCTTCCCTCTGAACTTTTGAGTTAGACTTAAAACGATGTCGTACATTCTGTTTCACTTATTTTGTTATAAAACGATGTCGTCTATTCTTTTATAAACTAACCGTTGGTTATGTTACACATGTACAGGTCCCTCAGATTTTTAAGGAAAATATGACCGTTGGAAAGGAGGATGACCTTGCCTATAAATAGGAGCTCATTTGAAAGAGCTCAAAAAAGAGTGAATAGAGAAGTTGATCTATCTAGAAACCACACGCTGCTAAGGTGATTTCTAGAGAGAGAAAGATTTTCATGCCTTTTGCATACTGAACAGCTCGTTCAGTTTTTGCTTCGTGCGACTCTGAATGTTGGTGATTACATTAGAGGACTTCTGGGGATATGAAGACAGAGGTTTCCAACACCTTGAAGTTGAGGGATTCCTTGCTGAGGAAGACAGAGATTTCCAACACCTTGAAGTTGAGGGATCCCTTGTGGAGGAAGAAAGAGGTTTCCAGCATCTTGAAGTTAAGGTCTTCTTGCTGAGGAAGATAGAGGTTGCCAACTACCTAGAAGTTGAGGGCTTGCAGGGATAACAAGACAGAGACTCTGATCTTCGTATCGAGGGCTTACCCTGGTGTGGGTAAGACAGACATTCTTGAAAGTATAAATCAAGAGACCTTTATCCAAGGTTGTTGGATACCCTTATCTTTGGGCTAAAAGACTTATATCTTGTTACTTGTAGTTTTAATACTTGTTTATTTCCACTGCTTTTATATTGTACGGAAAGTATAACTTTCTTATGGTAACACCCCGAGATTTTATGAAAAATATTCTTTTTAATTTCATTAATGTCTTGTTTTGTACGCTACACCAAAAGGATCTTTCACAACATGCATCCTTGACTTTCCTTTCATTAAACGCAATCGCGACCTTCCTCGATAGCGTGTGTAGTACGCAATACCGAGTTTCACTAAACAACGATTTGCTATTAAAATATTATTATAACTAGCAGTTATGAATAGTAATAACCACTTTTTGAATTTTTGTAAATTTTATATTTCAAAATGGACTTCATTTTTGGATTTGGAATATCGAAATTAGCTTAGGGTGAAATTTTGGTACATTTCGGATAACTTTCATTTTCTGATGAATAGTGAAAATTACTAAATTTTAATTAAAAAAAACTTTTAAATTGAAATAATAAATAGTAATAAATTATTCATTTGAGTGGTTTTAAAGTATATTTAGAATATATTTTTACAATTTAATATAATTTTGGTCATTGGATTTAATTCTACATTTAAACCAGACATAAAGAAGTGTCAATCTTTTGATAGTTATTATCTCTTAAGAACACGCTATTTGTTTTGACGACGGGAATTAATTTTTAAATTAATTAATGAAAATGATATTTTTTTAATTTGGTAAAATAGACATCATTTTTGAGTTCATAATATCAAATATAGCTTAGGCATAATTTTTGGTATTTTTCTGGAAACTTTCATTTTTTGATGAATAGTGAAACCACTAAGTGGTAGTTAAAAAAAATGAATTTTTCATAAAACATAATTTTACCGCTTATGTGAGTGGAATTTCAAAAATCCGAGAGACACGGTTGATTTTAGTAAATAAAATGTGGTTCAATGAGATGAAAATAATTTTTGGTGAATAATAACTTTTTACTTTTTTACCACGGTTAAAAGTAAATATGGTAATTAAGGGTAAAAATGTTATTATTATTACCCTAACACATGTCCTAATTCTATTGGATAAGTGTAATTCGACCAAAAACCACCTTAAGAATAAAATATGACCCTTCAGGCCCTCTTGGATTAGATTAGGACATTTATTATTAATTTATTTAAAGAAGGGTTAAAATAGTTAAAATCAAAGTTTAATAAGTAAATCATTTTTAATATGGGGTTATACATAGGATAAATTCGAATATAAATATTCATTAGAAATATAAAAATATTTCCTACATAATTGTAGTTTATTTTTAAATTTTAGTCATTAAATAATTTAATTTATTTATGACACAATGATGATGTAGTAATTATCTTATTAATGAAATATTGACATAATTGATGTTATAAATACCCAAATAAATGTAATTTGAGACTTTTTATGAATTAAACAAATTTTCTAGGTTAATATGACATGTTATTATTGATTTAAGTAACTTGTTTAGAACTAATCATTCTGTTATGATTTTCACAAAAATCAATTACTAAATAGTGTCAAAATTGACATAAAATAGTTTTTAAAACAAATATTATATTATTAATTGTTATTTTATTCCTAAAAATCAATGGATTGGCCAAATTACTTAGATAAGGTTATATATATTAATAATAAACAACTTGGGGTTCGTTTTGCTTGATATAGTATGATTATTAACCTTATAGTTTATGAAAACAAGAAGACACGGTAAAAGATAAATTATCAAACTTAAAATTAAATCTAAATGATAAGGTTAAAATTGATACCTAAACTTTTCTAAATTCTATTGTATGATACGATTTAGACCCCTACCCACCTTATCTTCAAAATATATCAATTTGGAGCTTTTAAAAACCGAATTTGACATTATAATAAAATAATATTTTTAGTTATTCCAAAGGTGCCTCTCTCCTCCCTTATAAAAGGGCACCTCCTCCCCCTCTTCCTCACACCACGTTGAGACTTCATGCTCGGACAAACCCTGCCAATTTCTCCTATCCACTTCACTGGAAACATCCTAGAGGTTCTTGTATTCTTCAAAGGCCTATTTTAGTGCCCTAAAAGGAGGTCTCAAAGAAGCACTTCAATGAAGAGGTAATGTCCGTTACCGATTCCTTCATATTTATTTCTTCTTCCACTTCTTCTTCTTTAGTTGTTTCATTATGAAGTAATAACATCAGTATATATCATATAATTATATGTTATTATAAGTATGAAACAAACCTATTTCACCATCTATCCATCTTACGGAAAAAGAAATCACCACGCGTGCGTACGTACGGAATACCGTCTCCACGCCGTTGTGTAATCTATTTTCCACCACCACCTTACTTGGATGGGTATAATGGTGTAAATAATGAATATATATGACTATTATAAAGTGATATTGATTCTTAAATAGCATACATACACTCCAATACAATTCCACGATCATAGGAATGATATCATCACTCGTGCGTACGTACGGAATACCGTCTCCATGATATGATGCGACTCGTTCTACATGATCTTCATTTCAAAATGATTATATAAATGAATTGAATGAATTAATATGATATATATTAAACTAATACCATTCTAGAAATGAGGTATCTATAACCTAAAGATAAGAATAAGAATTTATTCGACAAAACACGCATAAGAACAAAAAGTAATAAACACCTGAATAACAAGTAGTAATGAAGTATTACTAATAAGAAGCTAAGAATATAACCATATATGATATCATAACAATATGTGTGATTCTGGAATAAGTCAATAACATTATTTAAATCATTATACAAGAGGTTCAGACACTTACGAAGCAAATCGGACCAAAGGTAAGGGAAATATCACAATCTCGTTTTTATCCGAGATTGTTTATACTTTGGAATTTACTGGGGTGTATTTTATCATCCACATCAATGTTTCCTCACTATTTAATATTTATATCCTTATACAATATTTTATATTAAATTTTTCCCTTCGGTGAGTTTTTAGTAAAACATATGAAATGAATCTTTTTTCGTTTTTCATACGAGGTACTTTTTGACATTTCCAACAAACGTACGAGAAAAATGTTTTTTTAACTTATATGGCATGAATGGATTTTTAAAACATAATTTCCAAGAAGCTTCCTTTACAAGTTTTCAAGTTTATTTTTAATCAAATTCTTTTAGTTTAAAATTGTATGACATGTTAAGAAAGGAAAATGTTTTTGAATTTGAGAGGATATATTCCTCAAGAATGGAGTTCAAGTGTTTTATCAAAATTATTTTCCATCTAAGATAATTTATGGTTCTGTTTATATCCCTATTATTACATTTATTTGATTATGTTGTGATGGAATTATTTTTATGAATTCCTTTATCTTATATTAATTGTTTGAAGATCTCACGATGTTTAAGATTCCCATTTTTATTACATGGGTTATGCAATGATGTATGATTTATGATTTTGTGGCACACATAAGAATGATATCATTATGAGATGGATGGGACCTATATCTCCCTCCAATTCATTGGGTAAAGATTTTATATCTCATGAGATAGACATGACTTGAACGGTAGGTTATACCGGTTCAGTGAAACAGGACTGAAACGAGGAGTGAACTCCGTTTAGAAATGGACTTTGTCCACTAAGATAGTCTTGGAAATGAGTCTTGACTAATAAGAAATGATTCTCTATGATTATGTGTGTATGCCACAAAGTTTCATGTTTTATGTTATGATTATTGGGACTCCATTTCACTGCTATGAATTATCCCATTTTATGAAATTATGCTCTCTTTTTCAGGTTAAGATTTCCAAAAGTTATGTTCTTATGAATATGATGTGATTGATTTTTCTTTTTTTTACCCATACTGAGCATTTGAGCTCACCCTTTTATGTTTTCTTTTCCCCAGGATATAAAGAAAGGTTTTAGGTAAGAAAAAAAGGGAAGATCTTTATGGGAGATGTTGAAGATCTTTCACCATGATTAGAAGATTACGTTCCGAGTTTCCAAAGACACTAAAATATTACGGTCCTTGTGTGTGTGTTTTTGTAATGTAATAAGTATTCCGCAAAAGTAATGTAATGTCCTTGTACGTCAAGCTTCGGGTCTCTGCAGTTGGTATCAGAGGAAAGGTTTAGTCAACCTTTGGAAACTAGGATGCGAGAATTTTAGTGAGATCCCTAGAGATATTTCTAAGGCATGTCTAGGGATGTCCCTAAGGTTATGTATAAGTATAGGTTATAGTCCTAGAATTGAACTAATGATCTTAGAATTAATCCTAAGATGTTAGATATTGAGGGTACTCCACCTTTTATTATTTTGTTTTCCCTAGCATGATTTTTTCCTCTCACACTATTCTTTTTGGGTTTTAGACGATGGCTGGAACCCGAAGGAACCGTGTTGATCAATGCAATGGACAATGCAATGATTTTCCTCCTGAACAAAAAAATGATATGGGAGATGGAGTGTAAAATCTTATTCCTATACTTACACAAGCTATGAATCATTCTGGACATCCAAATAAGCATAGAAGGGAACAATATTCTATTGAGTCCTTCATGAGGCAACACCCACCTTCTTTCAGTGGGTCGTCTGATCCACATGTTGCTGAATAATGGATCAGTACAACTGAAAAGATATTTTCAGTTCTTCAATGTTCTAAACATGATAAAGTCATCTTAGAAGTATATCATTTGGAAGGTGAATCTGATCAATAGTGGAATCTTATCAAGAATACAAGGCAAAGAGATGAAATTGAGTCCATGGAATGGGATGAGTTCAAGAACTTATTTTTCAATAAGTACTTCCCTCGTATTCTTCGAACAAAGATGGAGAAGGAGTTTCTTGAACTAAAGCAAAAGCATGATGAATCTGTTGGTATATACGAAGCGAATTTTACAAGGCTTGCAAGGTATGCATCTGGTTTTATCATCCAACCTGAAAGTAAAGTTTATCAATTCACCAGTGGCTTAAAACCAAATCTTCGAAGGGCATTAGCTATAAGAGACTTCAGTAGCTATGAAGAAATTATGTGTTGTGCTATCAAGGTAGAAATGGAAGTTGGTATTACTTATCCATCTCATAGTTTTGACAAGAAACGAAAGATGGAGTTCAAGGAGAAATCTCAGAATAATGGTGAAAAGAAGATGAATGTTTCCTTATGCTCTAAGTGTGGAAAGAAGCATGGTGGATATTGTCTTAAAGGGACAAGTAAATGTGTCAAATGTGGAAAGAAAGGTCATCGGGCATTTGAATGCCACAATGATGGGACGAATATTTCTAATGATGCAAACAAAAAAAGTGATACACAGAATTAACCTACTACACTTAAATGCTTCAAGTGCAAGGAAATGGGGCATTATGCTAATAAATGCCCTAATCCAAGGGTTAGTGATGATCGACATGAGCAACCACTTAAGGCAAAGGACAAAGGGAAGTCACATGCGATCACCATTGGAGATGTTGAATATGACAACGATGTGGTGGAATGTTTTAGTGTTTATGTAATGGGATTCCAAAATAATGTTGTATATATTATCATGGAATATTGGAATATTTATGTATTGGTTTATTGTGTTTTTCAATAATTTTATGGTACCAGTGACCATGGAAAGTGATTGAGATATTTTTGGAAAAAAAACATGATATGCGCATAATGAAGGGAAAACGAGAAAATGAAATATTTGACAGTATTCATGAGCTCATGATTGATATAATGACTAAGTGATATCATGGTTTGAGTATATAGAATTTTGTGGATTTTGGTATGTGGAAAGTGTAAACTTTTAACTACATTCATGTTTTCACTAAGGTTCAATGGGTATTCAAGAGAATACATGATTAATGCCTTTGAATGTTTGGAATGTGACCAACAAGACATATCTTATGATATATGGGGATCAACGATGGTATTAAATCTCTAGTAATCGTTATCACTATATTATGAGAGTGAACTGCAGTATTATGGATAAGCCTAAAGATTGTAATGGATTATGTTGGACATATGTTAGTATTGTTTAAGGATATAATTTTTTTCGATATTATTGTTGGGATGTTATAGTAATATAGTTTTAGAAACAGGACAACCTGCAGGACGAGCGACAACTCATCGCGTCGGACAAGGCCGTGGGAATCGAACCCACAACTGAAGTGCGATTGGCCTTTATCGCCCACCACTGGCCTACATGATGTCTCTGTTTATTAGAAACTAGTTTTATTATATTAAGCAGTATGATATATGAAGTATAAGTCCATTTTAGGAACCATATATGATTAATCACACTATAGATGGACTTATGTATTTATTGATAACTTTTCTAACCTTTTGTTTGAGACAGATGGAATGACCCATCATTCTATCACATGATCTGATAACACATCACGAATGATATATTCAACTTCATTTCTTTAAGAGATGAAGTTGAAATTTTCCAAAGAACGTCCAATGGTGGGAATACACTGAAATCACGAAAGTATTTCTTCTAATTCTAATTTCATCAACTTTAGGGAAACGATCTTGAAAACCAAAAATGATGTCCTAGTGCTATTATATCTGATGAATCATATGGTACATTAGATCATCACAAATTTATGGCTTTGTGATTTCTGGATTTTCCATAGCCATGTTCTCTACCGCTCTCCATCAGAACATGATTGTTAGATTTCTCTTCCATATCCATATTTTCACCTATGTGGAAACCCAGTGATTAGTTTATTTGGGTAACCGTTACATTTCATACTTTTGTTTTTAAATATTGGTTTTGGTATTCCTTTTTTACGATGTTGTTTTCTATCAAAGAAACTTTCAAATAGTAAACCATTTATAACCCCGACGAATTTCGAGGGAGAAATTCATTTTAAGTGGGGTAGAATGTAACACCCCTAGATTTTATGAAAAATATTCTTTTTAATTGCATTAATATCATGTGTTGTATGCTACACCAAAAGGAGCGTGCACATCACGCATCCTTTACTTGCCTTTCATTAAACGCAATCACGACCTTCCTCGATAGCATGTGTAGTACGCAATACCGAGTTTCACTAAACAACGATATGCTATTAAAATATTATTAAAACTAGCCGTTATGAATAGTAATAACCACTTTTTGAAATTTTGTAAATTATATTTTTCAAAATGGACTTAATTTTTGGATTCTGAATATCGAAATTAGCTTAGGGTGAAATTTTGGTACATTTCGGATAACTTTCATTTTCTGATGAATAGTGGAAATTACTAAATTTTAATTAAAAACAACCTTTTTAATCGAAATAATTAACAGTGATAAATTATTCATTTGAGTGGTTTTAATGTATATTTAGAATATATTTTCACAATTTAATACAATTTTGGTCATTGGATGTAATTTTACATTTAAACCAGACATAAACAAGTGTCAATCTTTTGATAGTTATTATCTTTTAAGAACACGCTATTTGTTTTGACGATGGGAATTAATTTTTAATTAATTAATGCAACTGATATGTTTTCAATTTGGTAAAATATACATCATTTTTGAGTTCATAATATCAAATATAGATTAGGCCTAATTTTTGGTATTTTTCTAGAAACTTTCATTTTTTGATGAATAGTGAAACCACTAAGTGGTAGTTAAAAAAATGAATTTTTCATAAAACATAATTTTACCCCTTATGTGAGTGGAATTTAAAAATTCCTAAAGACACTGTTTATGTTAGTAAGTAAAATTTGGTTCAATGAGATGAAAATAATTTTTGGTGAATAGTAACTGTTTTCTTTTTTTTACCACGGTTAAAAGTAAATAGTGTAATTAAGGGTAAAAATGTTATTATTATTAACCTAAAACATGTCCTAATTCTATTGGATAAGTGTAATTCGACCAAAAACAACCTTAGAAATAACATATGACCATTTAGGCCCACTTGGATTATATTAGGACATTTGTTATTAATTTATTTAAAGAAGGGTTAAAATAGTTAAAATAAAAGTTTAATAAGTAAATCATTTTTAATATTGGGTAATACATAAGATAAATTCGACTATAAATAGTCATTAGAAAGATAAAAATATTTCCTACATAATGGTATTATATTTTTAATATTTAGACATTAAATAATTTAATTTATTTATGACACAATGATGATGCAGTAATTGTCTTATTAATGAAATATTTACATAATTGATGTTATAAATACCCAAATAAATATAATTTGAGACTTTTTATGAATTAAACTAATTTTCTAGGTTAATATGACATGTTAGTATTGATTTATGTAACTTGGTTTGAACTAATCATTCTGTTATGATTTTCACAAAAATCAATTACTAAATAGTGTCAAAAAAGACATAAAATAGTATTTAAAACAAATATTATATTATTAATTGTTATTTTATTCCTAAAAATCTATGGTGCGGCCAAATGACTTATATAAGGTTATATATATTAATAATAAACTACTTGGGGTTCGTTTGGCTTGATATAGTATGTTTATTAATCTTATAGTGTAAGAAAACAAGAAGACATGGTAAAAGTTAAATTATCTAACTTAAAGTTAAATCTAAATGATAAAGTTAAATTGATACCTAAACTTGTATAAATTATATTTGATGATCGGATTTCGACCCCTACCCACATTATCTTAGAAATATATCAACTTGGAGCTATTAAAAACCGAATTTGACTTTATAATAAAATAATATTTTTAGTTATTCCAAAGATTCCCCTCTCCTCCCTTATAAAAGGGAACCTCCTCCCCCTCTTCCTCACACCACTTGGAGCCTTCAATCTCGGCCAACCCATTCCAATTAATCCTCTCCACTTCCCTAGAAACATCCTAGAGGTTATGGTCTTCTTAAAAGACCTATTTTAGTGCCCTAAAAGGAGGTCTCAAAGAAGCACTTCAAAGAAGAGGTAATGTCCGTTACCGATTCTTTCATCTTTATTTCTTCTTCCACTTCTTCTTCATTAGTTGTTTCATTATGAAGTAATAACATCAGTATCACCCATATACTGATATGTTATTATATGTATGAAACAACCCTATTTCACCATCTATCCATCTTACGGAAAAAGAAATCACCGTGCGTGCGTACGTAAGAAATACCATCTCCGCGCCGGGGTGTAATCTATTTTCCAGCACCACCTTACTTGGATGGGTATAATGGTGTAAATAATGACTATATAGGACTATTATAAAGTTATATTGGTTTTTAAATAGTATACATACACTCCAATACAATTCCATAATCATATAAATGATATCATCACTCGTGCATACGTACGGAATACCGTCTCCAAGATGTGATGCGACTCGTTCTACATGATATTAATTTCATAATGATTATATAAATGAATTTAATTAATGAATTTGATATATATTACACTAATAACATTCTGTAAATGTGGTATCTATAACCAAAATAGACTAATAAGAATTTATTCGACAAAACACGCATAAGAACAAAAAGTAATAAACACCCGAATAACAAGTAGTAATGAAATACAACTAATAAGAAGTTAAGAATATGACCATATATGATATCATAACAATAATTATGATTCATGAATAAGTCAATAACATTATTTAAATCATTATACAGGAGGTTCGGACACTTACGAAGCAAATCGGACCTAAGGTAAGGGAAATATCACATTCTCATTTTTATCCGAGATTGTTTATACTTTGGAATTTACTGGGGTGTATTTTATCATCCAAATCAATGTTTCCTAAATATGTAATATTTATATCCTTCTAAAATAGTTTATATTATATTTTACCCATCGGTGAGTTTTTATTAATAGAGATGAAACGAATCTTTTGTCGTTTTTCGTACGTGGTACTTCTTGACTTTTCCGACAAATGTACGAGAAGAATGTTTTTTTTAACTTATACAGCATGAATGGATTTTTAAAACATTATTTCCAAGAAGCTTCCTTTAAAATTTTCAAGTTTATTTTTAATCAACTTCTTTTAGTTTAAAATTGTATGACATGTTAAGAAAGGAAAATGTTTTTGAATTTGAGAGGATATTTTCTTCAAGAATGGAGTTCAAGTGTTTTATCGAAATTATTTTCCATCTAAGATAATATAGGGTTATGTTTATATCCCTATTATTACATTGATTTTATTATGTTGTGATGGAATTATTTTTATGAATTCCTTTATCTTATATGAATTTTTTGATGATGTCACGATGTTTAAGACTCCCATTTTTATTACATGGGTTATGAAATGATGTATGATTTATGATTTTGTGGCACACATAAGAATGGTATCATTATGAGATGGATGGGACCTATATCTCCCTCCAATGAATTGGGTAAATATATTATATTGCATGATATAGACATGACTGGAACGGTAGGTTATACCGCTTCAGTGAAACAGGACGGAAACGTGGAGTGAACTCGGTTCAGAAATGGACTTTGTCCACTAAGATAGTCTTGGAAATGAGTCTTGACTAATAAGAAATGATTCTCTATGATTATGTGTGTATGCCACAAATTTTCATGTTTTATGTTATGATTATTTGGATTCCATTTCACTACTATGATTTATCCCATGTAATGAAATTATGCTCTCTTTTGCATGTTAAGATTTCCAAAAGTTATGTTCTTATGAATATGATGTGATTGATTTTTCTTTTGTTTACACTTACTGAGCATTTGAGCTCACCCTTTTATGTTTTCTTTTCCCCAGGATATAAAGAAATGTTTTAGGTAAGAAAAAATGGGAAGATATTGATGGGATATGTTGAAGATCTTTCACCATGATTAGAAGATTATGTTCCGAGTTTCCAAAGACACTAAACTATTATAGTCCTTGTGTGTGTGTTTTTGTTATGTAATAAGTATTCCGCAAAAGTAATGTAATGTCCTTGTATGTCAAGCTTCGGGTCTCTACACTTATATGTCCCAACTTGTACTCTGAATCATTTAGATTCTATACGCTTTAAGGTAGAATCTCATATTTTAATCTTTAGCTATGTTTCAATTTCTGAAACCATATTTCCAGAAACAACTTTCAGAATCACTTTCTAGTTTTAAGAAAGTACATAGGACTTGATGTTTATAACTTCATTCATCTTTTCAAGTTTTCATTTTGTTTTAGAGGTGTTGTTAATTTTCTTAGTTTAACTTTGTTAAACTTAGCCCTTTCCTTTGCTTAAGGAAAACATAGTTAATCGTAACTAACTTTAAAGGTTCCAAAGGAATTTTTAAAGTGTAAAATTCACCCCCGCTCTTGTATATTGAGCATCTAAATCATTATTTCGATCCTATAATTATATCTTATAGAGACATTCCTAATTAAATTTTATTTTCCTTTAAGATAAGTATTTTCTTGGGTTTCTCAGACATACAAGTGAATAATATTTTTTGACAAGGAATGATTTATTTATGATGTTACAATCATATATCTGGTGTTTAGAAAGGATTTTGAATTACAGGTCATCATTTATTAATATACAATGATAATTGAAATCATATAAGGGGATCAAATATATTTTTAATTAATTATATCATTTTTTTAAACATAGATAATAATGAATATTATGTGACAAGGGAGTTTAGATATTATTTGGGTCATTTACCTCAATGGACCGTGGAGAAGAAAAATAAATTTTAGAATCACCATTAATCAAATTATTAATGATAAAAAAAATCTTACAAACACAAATATCACTGGTGCATGACAAAAATTATTAATTAATGTTCATGTCACAAACAATATATATTTAAAAATCATGAATCTATTAAAATAATATTTATCTTAAGGGAATGGAATAGAAAATTATTTACACAAATAGTTAATCACATAAATACATGAATATGATTTCAACATGGACATCTATTTTCCTTTCAGTTATTATAAGTAAAGGAATTAATACTATTAATTTATATTTTAAATAGAATATATTAACTTACATGTAAAGATCAGATAATTTAGTTAATATTATTATCTTATAAAATTTAAAAAAACATACTCTTTGATTACTTCAACACAAGTAATTCTATGATTATCCAATTGGGATACTAAAATTTTAGGTTATTGGGGACCACAACCAAGAATCAGAAACATTGGCATGTGTATGATATTAAATGATTCTCTTAGGTCAATAATTGATTCAAAAAATATATCGAGGGAGTGGAATCGTTTTCAATGGTATGCAGAGTGGATAGGTTTTTATTGGTATTGAGTTGAATAAATCTATATTGATAATTGAATACATAGAATCTTATTGGATGGGATCGATGATATAAATTCTGAATTAAACCATTTTAATGTTTTTAACATTTTATAATTAGGTTCCAATCATTTATTATGATTTGAATGTCATGGGGAAAAGCAATTGGGTTAGCGGGATAATTGACGTGGTGATTAATTGGTTTGTAATCCATTCATGGAATATTGAATTTTTATTCCCTAATGAATGGATATATTCAAATATAGCGATACATAAAAGGCATGAATATTTTCTTCCCCCATCTATGGGAAATTTCATTTAAAATTACATTAGGGTTTGGTGATTGTTGTGTGGAAAATTAGAAAGTACCATTTTTATATTGTAATATTATATGAGAACTATGTTAGAAAAGTTAAATTTAAATTTTCATTAGGATAAATTAATTTAACAGTTAGAGTTTTTTTTAAAACCTATCACATGATTTATTATATGATATGTTGTGAACATATTTTAGATTTCATATATTTTTTTTATAATCAACTATCCTTGTTTTGGAATTTGGATGAATCACAATGATGGAGAAAACTAAGTATAATAGGATAAAGAGTATTGCTCTTTTTTATATTGGGAAGGAATAGTTATTTTTTTTAATATTACCCCAAACATTAATATATTTGATATGGTTTTTTTATTTGTGGGGGGGGGGTGGTTTGAGGGGTTGTTGGATAACATTATCATTCGTCAAGTGAGTGGGGGAATGATTGAATTTATAAAAATCTAAATTAGAGGTTATGGTCTGGGGTTTTAGGAATAAATACAACATTTATTTCAATTGTTCCCTATGAATTTATGTGATCAACTAGTAATTTTGTATTGATATCAGTTTAAGGTGTATGTAAGGAAGAAATATCCCAATTTATGTTGGGTCTTATGAATTTATATTTATTAGGAAAATATTTTTGGCCCTTAGTAGACACTGATTGTTTTATTATTATTATAATGAGATCACTTATCCACTCATCTATCTTATCTTTCTCAATTAGTTTACTCTCACAGGTTTTCTTCACACGAGTGGGCAATATAATATGGAATCATATGTGTTTTTAGTCATGTTTCTTTTCAGATTATGAATAGATATAAATTTTTTTCATATGAGATCACCATAAGTTTTAGAATAAATTACAGTTCCATCTATCCCCAATAATCCCACATAGTGGAGTTGGAAAAGGTTTTGTATTAGGATTTTGTGGTGTGGAAGCAATGCTACCTGATTTTTTATTCACTCTTAGAATTAATATAGTTATTCATTAGGGAGTTTAAAATGAAACCGATTTCCTTTCGCATATATGTTATTTGATATGCACAAAATAATTGTTCGAGTTTATAGTCACATAATTTCATTATATGAGTTTATTGAAACATTTGGGAGGTAATAGATCAATGATTTGGTAGAGTCATTAAAATAGAGTTGAAATGACCTATTTATTATTATTTTCTTCATAAAAAACATATGGATACCTGGAAGATAATACAACTTGTATCTATTTTAAATATAGGTGAGGATCCTCACTTTCTATCAACTAAAAATGAAGTATAAGGAGATTCAATACAAAATTTATTTAAATATTAGATACAATGTTGGTATATTGAATTCCAATTGGTCAGAAATTACAGTCAATAGAATCAAGTAATTTTATAGTTTGTTCCCTAAACCTTTCCTTGTCTAGATACATAAATGGAATTGTTAATTTATTGTGTTTATTTTGGTTACCCAGAGTTAATCTTATAACTTGATCCACAATTCCCAATTAATTATACCGACCTAATTTATGATGACCAATATAAGGAAATGATTGAATGTCAAAACATAAGAAAAAAAATTATAGATAAGTAAAATTTACCAAAAATATATATTTTATAATGGTGAATATCATTATGAATTCATGGAATTTTCATTTTGGGTGTAAATCCCTATTATGTTTTTATGTTTTGTCTATTAAATAAAATATTATGTATTTGATAGTTTACTTACAAGCAACACCAAGACAATATAAACCATGATATAGTAAATTGTTATAACCAATATAGTAAATAAGAATGTATGAAGAGTAATGAAAAAAATTATAAAAAATATGCATAATGTTTTTATTTATGATTTTATTGATCAATTCATTATAATGAAGTAATTTATTTTTTGTAATGTAATTTTATGCTTTAAATATATATTTTTATAAAAATACTTTATGTACAATTTTTTTGAGAACATTATAATTAGTTTATACTTTTTTAGAAATTATATTTTAAGAAATGAATTTTTTTAATAATTATGTAATTATTATATTTGGGTTAATTTTTTTGAATTTTATTAAATGATTAATTTTATTGTCAATAGTCAAAATAAAAATTTTCAAAATAACAATATTTTCATTTTAAATAAAATTTTAATTATATTTTTTATTTTATCTTTATGTAAAATCATTACCCTTTAATAAAAAATAATCTAGTTAACTATATAATAATCATCATCAAAATTAATTTTTTTACAAGTTAATATTTGGGTTTAAAAATACATTTTTCAGAAAACTAATTCTATGCTAAAAATATGATTTTATAATAATAAATTAACTTAATCCATATTTATTAATTTTTTTTAATTATAGTTATTGAGTATATATTTAATAATATATTTTAAAAATGTTTTTATGTGTTTTAAATGGAATGGAATTTAATTAAATTATATTCTATGATTAAAGATTCAGCCATCTAAAATGGGTTTCATTATGGGTTGTGCGCTTACTTAAATAAAAATTACACCTCATAGGGATATTTAATGAGCTAAAATTGATTAATCATTTAGATTAATAATAATATAATTTATATAATAGGATTATATTGTTTTGTATCACAGTGACTAGTAAACACAGTGTAATTTTCTTACCATGAGTAAAGTTAAAACGATTTCGGGTGGGGGGGGGAGTAAACCATGAGATGAGGGTATTGTTTCCACCCAAACCTATCATATTTTTTGGGGTTAAAAATATGTAAAACATATATTATCCTACCTATAAATAAATATCCATTTGGAGCTGCATTCCATTAAATGTGACATTAAATAATTGAAATAATTTAAGAAATGAAATGTGTGTCCCCCATCACTAAAAATGGGAACCATTTATCCTACAATATTCACACCATTTTCGAATTATATCATGAAAAAAAACCTATAGTAAAACCATCTTGAAGTCATTTCCTTTATTTTATAGTGTTTTCGTCCCCTAAGACATATCCTTTGGGGTTTAAAAAGTATGCCAAATGTGGTCTCTAAAGGAAGAGCTATAGATCGTAACCAATACCATTCAATTTTATTTATTCTTACACTTCCTATAATCATGTTGGATCCATAAAAACATAAATAACCAAATATAATTAATATAATGATATATTATTATAATTTTTTACAAAAATTACCAACACTTATCAATCAAATTGGCAATCACATTATCATCTATTCATTCGTTTGGATTATCACCTCAACGTAGTGATGTATCTCATTTTCCACCACCATAATTTAGGGATTATTATAATGATATATTAAATTTTTATAAGTTATATTTATTTTATAATAATTTTTATGTAAATTTTAATTAATATTTTTCCTTTTTTTCATTCAATTCATTAAAAACGGTGACATCAGTCATGTGTACACATGAACAACCTTAACCATTTAGTGATGTAATTAATTTTTCAAAAATTATTTATATGAATGGATATAAATATTTGTATAATGAATGTATAAAATATTTTTATATTTTTTAATATTTTCTATACAGAGATACCATTATCAATGTTCATGGATAAAAACTAATGAACCAAAACATTAATGAAAAATGAAACTGTTAACAGTAAAAATGATGGTGATAATGAATGATTATTAATGTAAAGGAGATAATATGTAACAAGTAAACCATTTATGGTATTATATATAGGGGTATTATTTTTTTTTATTAAAAAAAATTAATTTTATGGTAATTATGATTTTAGAGTGCATAAGAATTAATAGGGAGTTGAGTTAGGAGTATTATGGCACAATATAATTATTATCTGTATAATTTGTGATTAAATTTTTTTAAGGATGTGATTATATGATCTATCTCACCCTTGTATTATTATTATTATTATACTATATTTATTTCTATAAATTTTTTTCTTTAATGTCAGTTTTCACTATTTTAGACTGAATGAATGTTTTAAGGTATATCAGGATAGATTTTTCTTTCAATCCGAAATATTTTATCCCATTTCTATATTTACAATAACATGTTTTAAATAATAAATTTAATATTATCCAAATATTTATTAATTTCATTTTTACACATTTTAGAATTTTTTATAAAAAACATTTAATGAAATATTCTTGTGGTTTCTATAAATTAGGAGCTTCTGACTTCCTAACAAAAATGTGTGAGGAATATTGGTTTTAATGAAAATCACATGAAAATATTTATCTACCAAGATTAATACACATATACTTGAACAATATATTATAATATTCTTTATTAATTTTCAATGAAATTTTTTACCTTTATATTTTTGAATTTATTGTCTTCAAATTTGTGATTTCAAATAAAAATGGTATTTTACTAATGAAATGTTATAGGGATATTATAAGGGTATTTTAATCTAAAAAACACATTTTATACCTCTTATAATTTATTGGTGGTATGGTCAAATTATACCATCTTTATTAATTCTATTGACTTCCTATGCTTATGATGATGAAATATTTTATTGAAGCATTTTCCTTTCCACAAGTTATGATTTGAGGATATGATTAATGTTTTATGATCATGGTAAAATTAAATGTTCGGATTAAATTTTGTAATGGGTGGGAAAAAATTATATATCCCTTCAATTTAATCGGTAAAATATGATATAAAATGAGATAATAAAAACTATAATGAGATTAATATATGACCATTAGTGGATTTTCTTATAAAATATTGTTTTGGGAGTGAACCCTAACAAAGGAAATGATGAAATGGGGTGTGAAATAAATAACCTATGATAGTCTTGGATGTAATCCTTGAAAAAGGAAAATATTTTCTACAATTATGTGTAAGGAACACACTTTTTATATATATTTATGTTATGTTTTCATGGATCATGATTTTCTAATGATTTTTCCTAACCTTATGTATTATGTTCTTCAACTAAAAAATTGATATTATGTAAATCATAATAATGATATAAGAATTTATTAGTGTGATTTTATAATGTTTAGTTATTGTTATCATATCCATATGATTAACCTATACTCTCTTATGATCATTTATTTATGCCTCTCACTTTACACTTACAAGGCATCTAAACTCATCCTTTCTTATGTTTCCCTTCGGTAGGATATGGAAAATGTTTTTGTGTATGATTTTTCTAATAAGGGTTTTAGTTGTGAAGAAATAAATGGGAAATGATGTAGATATTTTATTGAATTTTTTTACATAACAATATTTATAGAGACAATAAATATAACGACCCATACATTACATACATTGTTAATACTTCAAAATTTAAGCATACTTATTACAACATATAGCAAAACCACGAAAGGACCGTATAGGTATAGTGTCTTTAGAAACTGGGAAACATAAACAACTGGTTCATAAAGCGTCTACATTGTCTCCCATTTATTTAATCATATATATAGTCCCTTTTGGCATATCTTACTTAATAACCTTTTTCCTGGCATGGGGAAAGAAAACATACAAAAGGGTGAGCTCAAATTCTCAGTAAGGGTAAACAAAAGAAATATAAAACACATCATATTCATAAGAACATAACTTTTGAAAATCTTAACCTGCAAAAGAGAGCATAATTTCATAACATGGGATAAATCATAGTAGTGAAATGGAATCCCAATAATCATAACATAAAACATGAAACTTTGTGGCATACACACATAATCATAGAGAATCATTTCTTATTAGTCAAGACTCATTGCCAAGACTATCTTAGTGGACAAAGTCCATTTCTGAACCGAGTTCACTCCTCGTTTCAGTCCTGTTACACTGAACCGGTATAACCTACCATTCCAGCCATGTCTATCTCATGAGATATAAAATCTATACCCAATGCATTGGAGGGAGATATAGGTCCCACCCATCTCCTAATGATACCACTCTTATGTGTGCCACAAAATCATAAACCATACATCATAGCATAACCCATGTAATAAAAATGGGAATCATAAATATCATGACATCATAAAACAATTCATATAATATAATGTAATTCATAAGAATACTTCCATCGCAACATAATCATATCAATGTAATAATATGGATATAAATAGAACCCTCTATTATCTTAGTTGGAAAATAATTTTGAATAAACACTTGAACTCCATTCTTGAGGAAAATATCCTTTCTAATTCAAAAACATTTTTCCTTTTTTAAAATGTCATAAAATTATAATCTAAAAGATGTTGAAAAAAAAATAAACTTGAAAACTTGTAAAGTATTCTTCTTGGAATTAATTTTTTAAAAATCCATTTATACCTTATAAGTTAAAATAACATTCTTCTCGTACTTTTGTCGGAAAAGTCAAAAAGTACCTCGTACGAAAAACGACAAAAGATTCCTTTTAATATCTTTTACTAAAAACTCACCTAAGGGTAAAATTTGATTTAAAAAATTGTAGGTGGATGGAAATAATATTACATATTTAGGAAACATGGATGTGGATGATAAAATACACCATAGTAATTACCAAAGTGTAAACAATCTCGGATAAAATGAGATTTTGATATTTTCCCTTACCTTAGGTCCGATTTTCTTCGTAAGTGTCCGAACCACCTATATAATGATTTAAATACTGTTATTGAATTATTTCAGAATCATAGATATTGTTATGATATCATATATGGTCATATTCTTAGCTTCTTATTAATAATATTTCATTACTATTTGTTATTCGGGTGTTTATTACTTTTTGTTCTTATGCGTGTTTTGTCGAATAAATTATTATTCTTCCCTTTAGGTTATAGATACCTCATTTCCAGAATGGTATTAGTGTAATATATATCATATTCATTCATTTAATTCATTTATATAATCATTATGAAATGAAGATCATGTAGAACGAGTCGCATCACATCATGGAGACGGTATTCCGTACGTACGCACGAGTGATGATATCGTTCCTATGATCGTGGAATTGTATTGGAGTGTATTTATACTATTTCAGAATCAATATCACTTTACAATAGTCATATATAGTCATTATTTACACCATTATACCCATCCAATTATGGTGGTGGTGGAAAATAGATTACACCACGGCGTGGAGACGATATTCCGTACGTACGCATGCGCGATGGTTTCTTTTTCCGTTGTATGGATAGATAGTAAAATAGGGTTTTTCATACTTATAATAAAATATAATTATATGAGTGATACTGATTTTATTACTTCATAATGAAACAACTAAATAAGAAGAAGTGGAAGAAGAAATAAAGATGAAAGAATCGGTAACAGACATTACCTCTTCTTTGAAGTGCTTCTTTGATACCTCCTTTTAGGGCACTAAAATAGGTCTTTGAAGAAGACCAGAACCTCTAGGATGTTTCTAGGGAAGTGTAGAGGTGAAATTGGCAGGGTTTGGTCGAGATTGAAGGCTCAAAGTGGTGTGAGGAAGAGGGGAGGGGGGGGGGGGGGGTGGAGGTGCCCTTTTATAAGGGAGGAGAGGGGCACCTTTGTAATAACGAAAAAAATTATTTTATTATAAAGTCAAATTCTGTTTTTAATAGCTCCAAATTGATATATTTAAAAGCTAAGGTGTGTAGGGGTCTATATACTCTCATCCAATAGAATTTAGACAAGTTTAGGTATCAATTTAAACATTATCATTTAGATTTAACTTTAAGTTAGATAATTTAACTTTTACCGTGTCTTCTTGTTTTCTTACACTATAAGTTTAATAAACTTACTATATCCAGCCAAAAGAACCCCAGGTTGTTTATTATTAATATATAAAACCTTATCTAAGTCATTTGGCCGAACCTTAGATTTTTAGGAATAAAATAACAATTAATAATATAATATTTGTTTTAAAAAGTATTTTATGTCAATTTTGACACAATTTAGTAATTGATTTTTGTGAAAATCATAACAGAATGATTATTTCGAACCAAGTTACTTAAATCAATAATAACATGTCATATTAACCTATAAAATTAGTTTAATTCATAAAAAGTCCCAAATTACATTTATTTGGGTATTTATAACATCAATTAGGTCAATATTTCATTAATAAGATAATTACTGCATCATCATTGTGTCAAAAATAAATTAAATTATGTAATGTCTAAAAATTACAAATAAAATACCATTATGTAGGAAATATATTTATCTTTCTAATTATATTTATAGTCGAATTTATCTTATGTATAACCCCATATTAAAAATTATTTACTTATTAAACATTGATTTTAACTATTTTAACCCTTCATTAAATAAATTAATAATAAATGTCCTAATCTAATCCATGTGGTCCTAAATGGTCATATTTTATTCCTAAAGTTGATTTTGGTTGAATTACACTTGTCCAATATAATTAGGACATGTGTTAGGGTAATAATAATATCATTTGTACCCTTAATTACCCTATTTTCTTTTAACCGTGGAAAAAAAGTAAAAAGTTACTATTAACCAAAAAATTATTTTCATCTCAATGAACCACATTTTACTTACTGACATCAACCGTGTCTCTCGGATTTTCAAAATTCCACTCACAGAAGTGGAAAAATTATGTTTTATGAAAAAATCAGTTTTTTAACTACTACTTAGTGGTTTCACTATTCTTCAAAAATTGAAAGTTTTCAGAAAAATACCAAAATTTCACCCTAGGCTAATTTCGATATTCTGAATCCAAAAATGAAGTCCATTTTGAAAAATAAAATTTATAAAATTTCAAAAAGTTGTTATTACTATTCATAATGGCTAGTTTTAATAATATTTTAATAGCATATCATTGTTTAGTGAAACTCGGTATTGCGTACGACGCAAGCTATCGAGGAAGGCCAAGGTTGTGTGTAAAGCAAGCCAAGATAGTGTTGTGTGTAGTGAATGATTCCTTTGATGATTTATATAACATAAAAATAAATATTTCACATAAAAGTCTCGGGTGTTACATTCTACCCCCCTTAAAATGAATTTCTCCCTCGAAAGTTGTCACTTTGTAAAAAACAGATGAGGATACCTCTCCCTCATCATATCCTTAAGATCCCATGTAGCTTCTTCTAATTGGTGGTTCCTCCATAAAAAATTCACCAATTGAGTGGTCTTGCTTCGTAGGACTTTTTCGCTACGATCCAGAATATCTATCGGCTGTTCTTCCAAAGAAAGATCTTGCTCCAGCGGTACAACATCTGAGCTAAGTACATGTGAAGGATCAGGTATGTACTTTCTCAGGAGAGATAAATGGAACACATCGTGAACTTGAGAGAGATTTGGTGGAAGCACAAATCGGTAAGCTACCTTCCCAACGCGATCCAGTATTTTGAAAGGACCAATATATCTAGGGCTCAACTTCCATTTCTTTCCAAATCTCATGACTCTCTTCCAGGGAGATATTCGTAAGAACACTTTATCACCCACTTCATACTCTATGTCTTTTCATTGGTTGTCGGCATATCTTTTCTGTCGACTCTGAGCTGCTCTTATGTGTTGTTAATTTGATCTGACCTTTTCTGCCATTTCATCAACGAGATCAGGTCCTAATAGCTTTCTTTCCCCATCTTCATCCCAGCTAGTTGGTGTCCTACATTTCTTTCCATAGAGAGCTTCATAAGGAGCCATCTGAATACTGGAGTGAAATCTATTATTATAATAAAATTCCACCAAAGGTAGGTGTTGATCCCAACCACCTTTGAAATCCATAGAGAATTCTCTCAACATAACTTCTAGAGTTTGAATTGTTCTTTCAGACTAACCCTCTGTCTGAGGATGATAATAAGTGTTGAAACCCAAATCTGTATCCAGATTATGCTGAAGAATTCTCCAGAACTTCGAGGTAAATCTCGGATCCCGATTAGATATAATAGAAAGTGGTACTCCATGCAATCTTACCACTTCCTTTACATATATCCCGGTAAGCTGATCCAGAGAGAAATCCTCTCTAATAGCAATGAAGTGTGCAGACTTAGTAAGATGATCCACTATGACCCAGATATAATTATTTCCTTTGGATGTTTTAGGAAGTCCTGTGACAAAGTCCATAGTGATGTTTACCCATTTCCATTCAGGTATGGGTAATGGTTGTAACATCCCCTTAGACTTCTATCTCTCAGCTTTAACTTACTGACAAACCAAGCATCGAGATACATATACAGCAACATATCCTTTCATGCCATCCCACCAGAAGTACTATTTTAGGTCCCTATACATCTTCGTGCTTCCAGGATGAATAGAGAATGAAGAACTATGAGCCTCATCCAGTAGCTACTTCTTTAATTCCGGGATGGGAGGAATAGAAACCCGTTTCCTGAACTTTATTATCCCATCAAAATCAAGGTTGAATTCAGGAACATTTCTCACCTTCTTTTGTAACTCGACATCTTCTTTTTGTGCCACTTTAATATTCACATGTATAGATGGTTGAACATTCATTTGAGAAAGATAAGATTTTCCCCTTCCATTATAATTCCATGATCCATCCTTTGTAAATTAATAAATATTGGTTCTTTTGGGATCCTCATCATGGATAAACTGGCATGTTCTTGTCGACTTAATGCATCTTCCACCTTGTTTGCTTTCCCAGGCTGGTAAAGGATCAAGCAGTCATAATCCTTAATCAGCTCCAACCATCTTCTTTGACGCATATTCAGCTCCTTTTGTGTGAAAATTTTCTTTAAACTTTTATGATCAGTATAAATTTCACACCATTCTCTATAAGGATGATGCATACAAATATTTAATGCAATGATTACCGCAGCTAACTCCAAATCACGTGTTGGGTAATTTTGCTCATGGATTTTCAACTGTCGTGAGGCATAAGCTATCATCATATCATTTTTCATAAGAACACCCCCCAATCCCTTCTAGGATGCATCATTATAGATCACAAACCTTTCTCCACTACAAGGCATTGTGAGCACAGGTGCACTGTATAACCTTCTTTTCAACTCCTTGAAATTCTCTTCACATTCTTCCGTCCAAACAAACTTAACTCCTTTCCGAGTCAACTTGGTGAGTGGATTAGATAATCATGAAAAATATTTCACAAAACGTCGATAATATGCAGCCAAAATAAGAAACCTTCAGATCTCATTTACTATTTTTGGTCTCGACCATCTTTCGATAACCTCTATTTTTGCTAAATCCACAGATATCCCCTCTTTTGAGATTATGTGACCCAAAAATGAAACTTTTTGAAGCCAAAATTTACACTTGGTAAATTTGGCATAAAGGTTCTACTTTCTCAGGGTCTTCAATATAATTCTCAAGTGATCTTCACGTTCTTCATTTCACTTTGAATATATAAGAATATCGTCTATAAAGACTACCACAAATTGATCAAGATAGTTTCTAAAGACTCTATTCCTCAGATCCATGAAGATAGCAGGGGCATTAGTAAGACCAAATGGCATCACTATAAATTCATAGTGTCCATACCTTGTACGGAAAGTCATCTTTGGTATATCCTCCCTTTTGACCCTTAATTGATGATACCCTGAATGAAGATCAATCATTGGAAAGTATTGAGCTCCGCGTAGTTGGTCAAATAAGTCATCAATGCATGGGAGAGGATATTTGTTCTTGATAGTGATCTTGTTAAGTTCTCGATAATCAATGTAGTGTCTCATTGATCCATATTTATTCTTAACAAATAGAACAGGTGCTCCCCAAGGTGACGCACTATGGTGTATGAATCCCTTATCTAGATTCTCTTGGAGTTGCTTCTTCAATTCCTGCAACTCAATTGGGGCCATTCTATAAGTTGTCTTTGAAATAGGCAAAGCACCCGGTACAAGTTCTATTGAAAACTCAACTTCACGATTTGATGGAGGAACCAGTAATTCCTCCGGAAAGACATCATAAAACTCCCGTACAATGGGCATATTCTTAATCGAGAGTTTCTCACCAACCATTTTAGATAAATAACCTTCATTTAGTGGAATCAAGACCCATAAGGTAGAAGGAATTTCCACTGGAAGGTTATGTTCATCCTTGCATTGATAGATGATCATAGATTGATCTGGAATATGAAATGTGACTTCCCTTGTTTGTAAATTGATATGAGCTTCATATAAAGAAAGCCGATCCATGCCAAGATTCACATCAAATTCCACTATAGGAAGGATTACAAGATTTGCAGGAAGCACATTCCCACAAACTTTGATCGGAGAAGAATTATAAACTTTTTATGCGACTGTTGTGACATTAGGTGTTGTCACAGCTAACTCAACATCTAATTGTTGAGGTAATACGGTGATAACCTTAGAAAATTCTTCATAAATAAAAGAGTGCGTGGATCCAGAATCAAATAAAACATTTTCTACTTTAGAGTGGATGGTATGTGTACCTTTCACAACATCATTATCATACTCCACATCGCTGATAGAAATTGCATGTGAATTTCCTTTGTCATTAGCCTTAATAGTTTGTTGACGTTGACCATCATCATCAACCCTTGGATTAGGGCATTTATTGGCATAATGTACCATGTCCTGGCACTTGAAACATTGAAGTGTAGTAGGCTCACTCTGTGTATCCCTTATTTTGTTTGCATCATTAGACATCTTCTTTCCATCACCGCGACATTAAAATCCCCGATGACCTTCCTTTCCACATTTTAAACATTTAATTGTCCCTTCAAGACAACTCCCTCCATGTTTCTTTCCACACATTGAGCATAAGGGAAATCTCATCTTCTTTTAATTGTGCACTTTAGATTTTCTTTTGAATTCCATTTTCCTCTTCTTATCAAACCCATATGACTGATGGGTTACTCCAATCTCCATCTAAACTTTGAGAGAACATCGAACGATTTACTCGTAGCTATTGAAGTCCCTTATGGCTAAGGCCCTTCGAAGACATGGTTTTAAGCCACTAAAGAATCGATCGATCTTACTCTCAGGTTGGATAATAATACCGGAAGCGTACCTTGCAAGTCTTGTAAAATTTGCTTCATAGGTACCAAGAGATTCATCATCTTTTGGCTTCAGTTCAAGAAACTCTTTATCCATCTTTGTTCAGAGAATACGATGGAAGTACTTATTGAAAAATATGTTCTTGAACTCGTCCCACTCCATGGACTCAATTTCATCCCTTTGCCTCGTATTCTTAATAATATTCCACCATTGATCAGCATCACCTTCCAAACGATACACTACTAAGATGACTTTATCATGCTCAGAACATTGATGAACTGAAAATATCTTTTCAGTAGTACTAATCCACTGTTCAGCAACTAATGGATCGGTAGACCCGCTGAATGAAGGTGGACGCTGTCTCATGAAGGATTCAACAAAATGTTTCTCCTTCCTTTGCTCGTTTGGAAGTCCTGCATGATTCATAGCTTGAGAAAGTTATGTGAGCATGGCTATAAGATTTGGCATTCCAGCTCCTATAACGTTTGGTTGCTCAGGGGGACAATCATTGTATTTCCCATCGCATTCCGCATTAACACTGTTCCTTCGGGTTCCAGCCATTGACTAAAACCAATAATAATAGTGTGAGAAACACTAATTATAATAGGAAAACCACATAATCAAGAATAAAATTTCACACTTAAGGTATAATCCTAGGTTATTCATGGCCATTTCTAAAACACTAAGATTGTGTTCTATGCTTAGAATTATCCTTAGGGTTCTTACTAAGGCTTTCACATCCTAGTTTCCAAAGGATGACTATACCTTTCCTCTGATACCAGCTATAACGACCCATACTTTACATACATTGTTAATACTTCAAAATTGAAGCATACTTATTACAACATATAACAAAACCACGAAAGGACCGTATAGGTATAGTGTCTTTAGAAACTGGGAAACATAAACAACTGGTTCATAATGCGTCTACACTGTCTCTCATTTATTTCATCATATCTATAGTCCCTTTTGGCATATCTTACTTAATAACCTTCTTCCTGGCATGGGGAATGAAAACATACAAAAGGGTGAGATCAAATGCTCAGTAAGGGTAAACAAAAGAAATATCCATCACATCATATTCATAAGAACATAACTTTTGGAAATCTTAACCTGCAAAAGAGAGCATAATTTCATAACATGGGATAAATCAATGTAGTGAAATGGAATCCCAATAATCATAACATAAAACATGAAACTTTGTGGCATACACACATAATAATATAGAATCATTTCTTATTAGTCAAGACTCATTGCCAAGACTATCTTAGTGGAAAAAGTCCATTTTTAAACCGAGTTCACTCCTCGTTTCAGTCGTGTTTCACTGAACCGGTATAACCTACCATTCCAGCCATGTCTATCACATGAGATATAAAATCTTAACCCAACACATTGGAGGGAGATATAGGTCCCACCCATCTCCTAATTATACCATTCTTATGTGTGCCACAAAATCATAAACCATACATCATTGCATAACCCATGTAATAAAAATGGGAATCTTAAACATCATGACATCATAAAACAATTCATATAAGATAAAGGAATTCATAAAAATATTTTCGTCAAAACATAATCATATCAATGTAATAATATGGATATAAACATAACCCTATATTATCTTTGATGGAAAATAATTTTGATTAAACACTTGAACTCCATTCTTGAGAAAAATATCCTTTCTACTTCAAAAACATTTTTCCTTTCTTAACATGTCATACAATTTTAATCTAAAAGAAGTTGAAAAAAAATAAAGTTTAAAACTTGTAAAGGAAGCTTCTTTGAAATAATTTTTTAAAAATCCATTTATGCCGTATATGCTAAAAAATACATTCTTCTTGTACTGTTTTTTGAAAAGTCAAAAAGTACCTCGTACGAAAAACGACAGAAGATTCCTTTCATATCTTTTACTAAAAACTCACCTAAGGGTAAAATTGGATTTAAAAAATTGTAGGTGTATGAAAATAATATTACATATTGAGGAAAAATGGATATGGATGATAAAATACACCCTAGTAATTACCAAAGTATAAACAATCTTGGATAAAATGGGATTGTGATATTTTCCCTTACCTTAGGTATGATTTGTTTTGTAAGTGTCCGAACCTCCTGTATAATGATTTAAATAATGTTATTGACTTATTAAAAAATCATAATTATTGTTATGATATCATATATGGTCATATTATTAGCTTCTTATTAGTAATATTTCATTACTACTTGTTATTCGGGTGTTTATTACTTTTTGTTCTTATGCGTGTTTTGTCGAATAAATTCTTATTCTTCTCTTTAGGTTATAGATACCTCATTTCCAGAATGGTATTAGTGTAATATAAATCATATTCATTCATTCTATTAATTTATATAATCATTATTAAATGAAGATCATGTAGAACGAGTCGCATCACATCGTGGAGACGGTATTCCGTACGTACGCACGAGTGATGATAGCGTTCCTATGATCGTGGAGTTGTATTGGACTGCATGTATACTATTTGAGAATCAATATAACTTTATAATAGTAATATATAGTCATTATTTACACCATTATACCCATCCAAGTAAGGTGGTGGTGGAAATAGCTTACACCACGGCGTGGAGACGGTATTCTGTACGTACGCACGCGCGGTGATTTTTTTTCTATAGGATGGATAGATGGTGAAATAGGGTTATTTCATACTTATAATAACATATCTGTATATGAGTGATACTGATGTTATTTCTTCATAGTGAAACAACTAATGAAGAAGAAGTGGAGGAATAAATAAAGATGAAAGAATCGGTAACAGACATTACCTCTTCTTTGAAGTGCTTCTTTGAGACCTCCTTTTAGGTAAATAAAATAGGTCACTGAAGAAGACCCGAACCTCTTGGATGTTTCTAGGGAAGTTTATAGGAGAACTTGGCAGGGGTTGGCCAACCATGAAGGCTTAAAGTGGTGTGATGAAGAGGGGGAGGAGGTTCCCTTTTATAAGAGAGGAGAGGGTCACCTTTGGAATAACTAAAAATATTATTTTATTATAAAGTCAAATTCGGTTTTTAATAGCTCCAAATTGATATATTTAGAAGATAAGGTGGGTAGCGGTCCAAATAATATCATCTAATAGGATTTAGACAATTTTAGGTATCAATTTTAACCTTATCCTTTAGATTTAACTTTAAGTTATATAATTTAACTTTTACTGTGTCCTCTTACATTATAAGGTTAATAAACATACTATATCAAGCCAAACGAACCGCGAGTTTATTAATATATATAACCTTATATAAGTCATTTGGCCGATCCTTAGATTTTTTGGAATAAAATAACAATTAATAATATAATATTTGTTTTAAAAACTATTTTATGTCAATTTTGACACTATTTAGTAATTGATTTTTGTGAAAATCATAACAGAATTATTAGTTCGAACCAAGTTACTTAAATCAATACTAACATGCCATAGTAACCTATAAAATTATTTTAATTCATAAAAAGTCTCAAATTACATTTATTTGGGAATTTATAATATCAATTATGTCAATATTTCATTAATAAGATAATTACTGCATCATCATTGTGTCATAAATAAATTAAATTATATAATGTATAAAAATTACAAATAAAATACCATTATGTAGGAAAGCCTTTTATCTTTATAATGAATATTTATATTCGAATTTAACTTATGTATAACCCCATATTAAAAATGATTTACTTATTAAACATTGATTTAAACTATTTTAACCCTTCTTTAAATAAATTAATAATAAATGTCCTAATCTAATCCAAGTGGGCCTAAATGGTCATATTTTATTTTTAAGGTTGTTTTTGGTCGAATTACACTTGTCCAATAGAATTAGGATATGTGTTAGGGTAATAATAATATCATTTTTACCCTAAATTACCCTATTTACTTTCAACTGTGGTAAAAAAAGTAAAAAGTTTCTATTCACCAAAAAATTATTTTCATCTCATTGAAACCCATTTTACTTACTGACATCAACCTTGTCTCTCGGATTTTCGAATTTCCACTCACAGAAGCGGTAAAATTATGTTTTATGAAAAATCCAGTTTTTTAACTACTACTTAGTGGTTTCACTATTCATCAAAAATTGAATGTTTTCAGAAAAATACCAAAATATCACCCTATACTAATTTCGATATTCCGAATCCAAAAATGAAGTCCATTTTGAAAAATAAAATTTATAAAATTTCAAAAAGTGGTTATTACTATTCATAACGGCTAGTTTTAATAATATTTTAATAGCATATCATTTTTAGTGAAACTCGGTATTGCGTACGACGCAAGCTATCGAGGAAGGTCGTGGTTGCGTGTAAAGCAAGACAAGATAGTGTTGTGTGTAGTGAAAGATTTCTTTGATGATTTATATAACATAAAAACAAAATATTTCACATAAAAGTCTCGGGTGTTAAAATAAACATTGATTGGCCTCATATGTGTATTATTGTGAAATTAATTGATTATTAATATAAAATGATGAAATGTTTATATATAGAAATTATGTATGAAATTTTTTTTTATAAAAGGAATGGTTTTATTTATTTTGGAAAGTAGGATGAGGAATTATTAGTATGAACCATTAGTATAATCCTAAGAATAGGATACTACCTAATGAAATGTTAAATTATGGAGTGTAGAATCCCAAAGAATATGCATCATGGTTTGCACATTATAAGTGGACATGGTTTTAAAAAATATGAATCAAGGGGAGATAACCCCCAAAAAAGTTTGTTGATTATATCTCATCCATCATTATTGTGCATAGGTAATGATCCCTTACAATGAAACTTTCATGACACACCTAATTTGTATTAATAGATTGATTCACATTTTTTTAAAGATCAATTATAATGTATTTAAATTGACATTGAACATTAATGATATATGTTAAAGATCTGGTTTCATATTTTTAAATGATGTGTTATGCTTAAGAAATACAATGAATTATTTTTCATGATTAATCACTCTGATTAATGATGTAATATTATCCTGCTAAAAATTCTTGTTTTTTAATGGATTTAAGAAAAAATAATGATGCGGAGGTGGTTATATCTATTCTCTATTACTAATGTATCTTTTTTGTTTTTAGTTATTATAATTAATTTATATTCTGAAAATTAACAATGAATATTTATTCACATCCTTAAAGATTATATGTTAAATTATGGGTAAAAAAACTTCTTGGAATGATGGTCATATAAAATGTATATAGTTATAATCCAAATGAATCATGGGGGTATGATCTCCCAAAACAAATTTTATTCAAAATCCTATTGAGTTTGATGTGGTTTTCGTCATGGACTGGATAACATTAAATAGATCCCAATTCAATTGTCAAGTAAGGGAAGTCACATTTAATATGTTGAATCAATCTATGATGGTATATCAGTGAGAAGATAAAGGCCAAATTACCATCAATATTACATATATTACATGTGTATTTAGTCCTTTTCAAACTTGTTAATTAACTTTTATTGTTTTATAGAAACCAAACATTTAAGATATAACTATTGTATGGGAGTTTTTGGTCATCTTTATAGAATTGATTCGCAGTCCTCCACTAAATAATGATATTGAGTTTCCAATAAAACTCATACCCAATAATTCAACTATTTCAAATAATTTATATAGAATATCCCCAATCGAGTTTCTAGAATTAGACATGAAACACCTAGATATTCTTCATAAGGGATTAATTCTACCATGCATGTCACCATTGTGAGATCCTATACTTATTATTAAGAATAATTATCGATCATTGATACACAATATTGTTTATCAATAATATAAAAATTCTATGATTAGGAAAAATTATCACTTTTGTGAATTTATGAATTGATTTAACTATTTTTTAAAAGAAAATTTTTACCAAGATTGATCCTCAATCTAGATACTATTAGTTGAGGGTAATATGTTAAGACATACCAATGGAAACCATTCATTTCCCATATAAACATTATTAATTTAGAGTGATTCCATTTGGAATTACTAATTTCAATACTATTGTTATACATTTATAAACTTAATGTTAAGAGATTACGATGATTATTTTCTTAGTCTATTTAGATGAAGATCATATATTTTCAAGGAGCACAGAAGAACATTAATATCAGATGAGGATTTTTCATAATATTGTATGGATGAAGAATCAGTATGAAAAAATTACCATGTTTGAATTGTATCTACACAAATATTCATTTTTGGGTCATTTAATTTCATTTGAGTGTATGTCGATATATCCATAAAAGGAATAAGTTATTTAAAATATTCCATGTCAACCACTTGGTCCAGGATTTATAATTTTATTTGATACTTTTTGAAGGATTTCACACAACTATATAATGATGTCACAATGTTTACACAAAAGGGTGTTGAGTATCTATTGGTTAATGAATGTGAAGATATTTACCGAAATTAAATTGATGTTTTACTATTAAAATAGTTCTCACACTACCTGAATGTAGATATTGATATTTGATTTATCGTGACACTTCATGTAATGTACTATGATATTTTCTCCTATTTAATTATATAGGGATGTATTATTCATCATGCTAAAGGATTATGAAAAAAGTTAACTAACTCATTATTTGTTGTTAGTAATAGTAATCTTTGTATTAAAGATATTAAGAAATTATCTTTCACTGAAATTTGTGTCATATATATTTATCACAAATGATTATATTATATATTCAAATAAAAATGGATAAATATGTGGTAAAGAAGATGGTCAGAGTTAATTAATGATTATAAATGCTGAATAGACTACCACTGTGGGAAAATGAATAAGGTGGACAATAATTTGAGTCAAAAGGATCATTCATGATGGATATGTATAATATTGTCTATGAAATCTTGATGGAAGGGGAGAAATGTTACCTTTCTTTAATGTCTGTTAAACCATCTATCCATGTAAAAATTAAATATGTTCAAAAGGAGGATATGAATCTACCAAAAAATGTGATAATTTTATTATGCCTCAACCTTTTTTATGAAGTAATGATAATTATCAGGAAATGTGTATATGTCCCATCAATAAAATACCAGAAGAAGGGACTATTGGATTAATCACAGATAACATCGCTCTCTAATCATCCTAGAAGTATGAAGATGTATAGAGATCTGAAATAGTATTTCTACTTTGAAAACATGAAGAGATATATTGAAAAATATATATCCCAGTGCTTGGTATGTCAGTAATTTATGCCTAATAGATATAAATATAAGGGGGTGTAACAACGATTACTCGTAACAAAATTAAATTGGGAAAAAATAACCATTGATTTCATTTTCAAGATCCCAAAGAAATTTAATGTATATAATGATAATTGTGTGGAAGATAATTATATTTGAAATTTTGTTCACATCATTCATATTTAAGAAAAATTCCCTCTTCACCAAATTTAAATGAAATATGTTAAGGATTTGTTAAGGTTACATGGGACTATAAAATTATGTTATATTTGATCAGGGTCCTAAGTTTACCACTTCAACAACACATGGTTTTATGAAAATTGTTTCCATTAAATATAATATCCTTGATTGCTTGTGCTAAACACACCATCGAGTTTAAATGAATAGTGATATACTATAAAATTATTTTAATTACCTAGAAATTTTATTTGAGGGTTTTAATATGATTAGAAAAATTAATATAATATTTTAATGATATATATATATATAGAAATAAATTATTTTCATTTCTATTTATTAGATGTAAAATTAAAAATCATTAGAATGTATAAGATATAATTTTAAAAAAAATATGTTTTTAAGCATAAAATATATTTTTATTATAATAAATTAAATTGACCAATATTTTTGGATTATTTTAATTTAATATATCTATTATGTATTAAATTTTTTTATCATTAAATTTCTTCTAGGCATGAGATAAGAACATACCATGTTTTATGATTTAAAAATTCTTATTATAAAAACTAATTTTTATCATGCATTACATATTTATTTTAAAATTAATTTTTACATTTATATAAATTAAATATGTTAAAATTAATTCTACATTTAGAATCATTACGTCCATATTTTATAAATAGGACGTCTTTATTTTTTTAATTATGAATAGTAACTGTGGTAAAATTTATTACCTCACTAAAAGGTTAATCACGTTAATCTTGGATAAAAATAAGTGAAACGACAATGATTTTTCATCCAGATTCATATTATAAGAATTTAATTCATCCCATTTAATTTGAACCTCTAAATTAATTTTTTAATGGATATCATTCAATGATAATGACCTATATAATATTGAAATCAAAGAATGTTAAAAAAATGTCACCATCTTAGTTTTAAATATCTATTATGTGTATACATAGAGAAAAAGTAACTAATGATTTAATATATGTATCTATTATTATTATAGTTAATTTTATTTTATGATTTAATTTTATTAATATGTATTAATAATTATATAATGACTTTAAATTCTTATTCACCAATGATGCAATATTTCTCCAATTCGTAAAAATTAAAATTAATGATATTAAAAATAATAAAACTAATATATTTTTAGTTAGTTAAGGTGTACCACTAATTTTTTAGATTAATTATTAATATTTTGTATCCAAATATCTATATTAGAATTATAATTTTTTATTTATGTCTGTTACGTCAAATTAAACAAATAATATCTTAATTATAAATAATGATATTTTATTAAATTAATATTTTATTAACGTACATAAAAATATATTACATATTAAAATAGTATAATAGGGATAATAAATTTTCTAAAATATAATAATTTTAAAATTTTAGGCTATTTGGAACCATTTTAATTGAGAATGGATTTAATATATATAAATCTTTTTCAAAAATGCAACAGTGTCCCTCCCCTTAATTGTAAAAGGGAACCCCAATTTTATATTTTCACACAAAATTGATCCTTAAATCATGAAATATATATATATATAGGGTACTCTTGTAAAATAACATATATATGTTCTGAAGGTACTTTTATTACTAAATGATCAACCCTAGAGCCCTTATGAAGGCATCTAAAGGTGTTAGTTCAATGAATAGGAAAATGCATTAATTGATAACATACATAAAAATAAAAAAATTACCACAGATAAAATGTTATCATTCTTTATAAGAAATCATAAATATAAAAAATAAAAAAATATATTATTTCGATTATGAAACAATATTAATTCACCCTCTTTCAATAAAATTATAAGTGAAAATATCACTTTTGTATACGTATAACTTAAAATCTCCAAGAAATGATACAATTAATTTCTCATCACCATATATAATTGATAAGTATTATGATAGTTTAAATATTTATATATAACAAATAAGAAATAATTATACTAATATACTTATAATATAATATCAACCTTCATATTTTCCAAACTATTTGAATACAATAATGTCAATCATTCTTTTATGTCGACCACCACATCCACAAAGTGATGTGGTTTTTAAATTATATTTTTTTATATGGATATTAAAAAAAATTATATAATGAAAATTATATATATATATATATGATATAATTATTATTTTTTAATGGTGATTTATCTTTCACCACTTTTTCTCTATCAATCCGAAAATAAAAACAGTGTTCGTACGTATGTACGACCAATCATATTCATAAATAGTTTAATTAAATTTTCATTATCTATATTATATTATTTTGTATAAAAATGTATATAATATATATATATGTGATATTTTATCATTATTATTATTATGTATATATTGTTTCCACGATTAATTTGTATTACAGAAACTATAGAACTAAACCATACATGAAAAATGAAATAGATATCAAACAAAACCGTGACATTTATAAAGATGTTTAACAAATATGTGATTAAGGTAATATGTAAATAATATACATTTTTATAAATACGATCATGGTTCTAAAATATATTTTTATTAAATTAATATTAATTATTTAGGATGTTCTAATACGTATAAATAAATGATTAGATAAGGTATGTAATTGTTTCCCCATTTTTATTTCCATAGGACCCATCCTCTATTCACCAGCTATTTTTAATGTTTGGTGTATATACATCCCATGTAAGTTTTTTATGGTTCAAATTTTAAGATTTTTGTGGATTTAAATATCTATTTATGTCTCTTTCTTTCATTGGTTTTATGATTTAAAAGTTATCAAACCACTAAGGGTTTTATATCACCATCTTATTATTTATCAAGATTATTTTTGATAAATTTATGATGTTAAAATTCTATGATATATATCTCAATAAACACATATAATTTATTATAATCTGTATATTTATAAAGAAAAATTGTTTTCCATTCATTTTCACCGCCTTAAGTACTAAAGAGACCGAATATTTGTTTCCCTAGAAAATTATTCGTCATTCTAACATCGATGGAGAAACAATATTCTTCTATATACATGTTTTATAAAAAAAGTGTTTGAAAATTATCATATTAATATTTAATGTTATATTTACCCATGTTTTAGTTTTTATGGAATTTTTTTAAAAGGCATCTTTTTTTTTTGAATTTTCTAAACATGGTACTTTTGGACATTTTTTTACCAATGTATGAAAGGGATTACTTTTAACATATGTGGTTTAAACAGAATTTACCACCATCATTATCTCAAAATAATTTCAATATTTTATAATATTTCTTATGTTTTTTTTCAGTGGAAATTATTACAATAATATTCATGAATTTATTACTTTTTAAAAAAGTTATTTAAAATTTGAACGGATTTTTTCCTCGTGACTCTTTTATTGTTATATAAATGGTATTTATATTCAAGAAAACAATCATTGATTAAAATTAGGTGTTACATGGAATATTATCCAACTATATCATAATTATTCTTTATTTGTATTTTTTTTATGATTACAAGATGTTTATAGAACCCATTTACTTTCCATGGGATATTCATTGATTAACATTTTATAAAACTCTATTATTTTCAAGGGTTGACAAGTGATGAAAGTTTTATGTAATTTTTGAACCCAAATATATGGTTTCATTTTTCAAAATAGTTAGATTATAACCATGTATATTGGTTACGTTTTAAACATGGATTATGGTTATGTTAAAACCTAGAATGATAGTTACATTATAACCAAGATGGTAGTATCGTTATAATAATGGAAAGGTAAAAACAATATCTGCCTCTAAATAATTGGGTATTTATTGATATCTAATGAGATAAAAATGTCTATAATGGGATGTGAACCCTGTTTTTTAAGTGAATTCTTCCAGTAGGATTATAATGGGAGTGAAAAAATAACTACAATGATGGTTTGGGTAGAAAATACAGTCCTCTATGATAGTAGGGTGATTGAACCTATTCTGCAAAATAAGTGATTTTTTATGATTATGTGTTTTCAAAAACATATGACTTATTCCAATGTTAGGATCTCATCTATGATTCTGTTTTATTCCATTATGATTTATGTCTCATGAACTGCAAATATTAATGTCATTACTCAAGATTATGTTCTATGATATGCAGGGTATGATTATAAAATTTTTTTTCTCATGTTACCATGTCCTTATATTCATGTTATAGACATGTGATCATTAATTTATCACTTTTTAACCCTTAATGATAATTCTAGCTCACCAACTTTTATAATTCATTTCATTGTATATGGAATAATGTTTCATTTAATGACAGATCTATGAAGGGTGATTATTATTAAGATCATAGTGGGAGATGCTATAAATCTTTTTTAAACCTGTTATTTGTCTACTAAAGTTTCAAAAGGAAACTGACATATATTATTATAGGTGTGGATAGTTATGTTATGTAATGAATATTCATCTATTAATATATAATATATTTCTATAAAAATTCTATATTTTTATAGATAGAATCAAATCAATGATTTGTTAACATTTAAAAATTAGGGAGAGAAAACATTAATGAGAAAATTTTGGATAATTATATGTATAGGATCCCATCCTAATGATTTGGTAATGATCATGAATGACATTGGGTGAAATGAGGTCTTATTAATGAATTAATCACAATTAATACATCATATAACAGATTCCATTCAATGATGAGGTTTTCCAATATGATCATTTCTACTCACACATTGATTTTTTGGTTTAGTCAATGGTTGGAAATTGAAAAAATATTATTAATGATGAATATGATATAAAATGATATGATAGTCCACTTGGGAATCCAATTTATATGGTATCATGAATGAAAAATATTTTTGACATTCTCATGAAACATTCTCATGCTATGAATCAACTAATATTCCAAATTATCAATGGAAGAAACAATTTTTTATTGATTCCTTTATAAGGAAACCACCACATTATTTTATTTTGTCTAATAATCCACTAGATTATAAGAAATTTATTAGTACCTTGAATAGTTAATTTCTATTTTCTAGTGTATAAAGAATGATAATGTTATTCATTATTTTTATCATTTTTAAGGTGATGTGGATCAATGGTGGACTTATATAAAGAAAATGAGAGAACAATGCATATTTACTCTATTGGGTGTGATGAGTTTATTAGATTATTTTTCAATATGTACTTTCCCCATATTGTTAAAATGAGAATGGGGAGGGAATTTATTGATCATAAATAGAATGACAATTATTTCATTGGAACATATGAGGAAAATTTAACTACTCTTGAAAGGTTCATATTTGGTAATATCATCAATACTAAAAGTAAGTTTGAGCAATTTTTCAGTGGATTGAAATAAACTCTCTGAATAGATTTTGCCATAAGGGACTTTACTCAGTATGAAGAAATTGATTGATGATTCATTTAGACATGGATGACTAAAGTTACACATAAAGATCATGGTTTTTATTTGGAATGAAATATGTACTTCAATGAATATTATATAAAAATGTAGAGTAGATTATAAGATATCAATTATGCTCAATGTGTGGAATGAATCAAGGAGGAAAATTCCTTATGGGACCGGTAAATTTTGTATGTGTCAAAATTAAGTAAATAATGAAATAAAATATTGATGTTATGTGAAGAAGTTTTCTAATCATTATAATATAGAAAAATAACCTCCAAAATTTCAACACACAATCCACTATTTTAATTAAAAGGTTTTTGGGAATTATGCAAAATAGTTCCCTAATATGATATTAATGACAATGGTCGATGCCAATAAACCTCTAAAGCCTATAGATAAATTGAAATCTCATTCGGGAAATAGTTCTGATGTGGGATACAATAATGATGTGGTGAAAGGTACAATTACCATAAAATCATGAAATTTCATTGTTTTATTTTATTATATAAATACTCTCTCTTTTATATACAAATAATTTTATAATGTTATCACTATAAAACCTTATTTATTATTCGATGAGTTAGTAATAAAATCCCATAATAGAGTGATGATCACATCTAAAGTATTTGATTCTTCTTCATTCGATCATTGTGGTATTGGGATTCCTAAAAATCATGGTATTGTCACTTTAGTGGAGTTTGATATTATCTTAGGCATGGATTCGAGTATTTGCATAAATACCATATCAATTTTTGGGGAAGGTAAGTATCATTTTATTTTACCAACCAACCAAAGATTATATATCATTTGTTTTGAAAAATATGGACATTCAATGGAAATCACATCAATTTAATGGGAATCGTTTTCTATTCCAAAAGGGTATTTTTATTAGATGGTTGGGGAGAAACTCAAAATAAAAACTTCCTTTTAGGAAAGAGTTTTTTTTGTATTTCTGTATGAACTTCTTTATATTCCACTAAATTGTGATGTTATTTTATCGATAAAACTCAAGATTGGTTCATTTTTTTCAAATAATACATATATAATGGACCAAATTGTGTATTAGGAAATGAATAAAAAACTATAATATAAAATATAAAAGTGACTCATCTAACGAAGTGAATCACCATAGGGTGCACTATTTCTTTTTGAGATAAATAATTATTGATCAATGTGACTTAGCATTTATTATTGATATCCTTACAAAAACACTGTAAAAATTATGTATCCACTACCCCATATAGTTGGAATATTTGGTCAACTATATATATCTCATTACATTTATAGGATTTAACTCCATCCTAGATATCATCAATTGAATATAGGGAAGGAGGATATTCCAAAGAAAAAATTTTGAACAAGTTTTGAACACTTTGAATTTAACCAGATGCCATTTGGTCTTAGTAATGCCCCTATATTTCCATGGATTTAATGAAAAGAGACTTTTTGAGATTACCCTGATCAGTTTATGGTAGTCTTTATTGGTTAAATTCTTATTTATTCAACGTGTAATAATGAGCATAAATATCACATGATAATATTTTTTGAGACCTTGAAGATAGAATATCTTTATAAAAAAATTTCAATGCGAGAATTATATATTTGGAATGTTTCATTATTGGGTCATATAATCTCAAGTAAGGGTATATTAGTAGATCCTTCAAATAATGATAATATTGAATGTAGTACAAGATCAACCATTCTGAGTGAGATTAATAGTTTTTATTGTTTGGAGGGATATTATTATATATTTGGTGGTAATTTCCCATGACTATCTAAATAACTCACATGTTCACTCAGAAGGGATCAATGTTACATCATATAGAGGAATGTGATGAATATTTCAATTAGAAAATTATAACATTAGTCATTGCACCTATGTTTACTTCTATTTGTTGTATAGAAGGGGTTTAAATAAATATTAATGCATAAAAGAATTGACTGTGATAACTTCGCAAGAATAATGATATTGTGGTAGCTTATTATTTATACTAATTAATAGCTCATGAGAAAAATTAGCTAATTCATGATTTAGAGTTATATGGTGTAATTATTGAATTTACAAATGAATGAATTATATTTATAGATAATGTTGTGTTATATATACTAACCATAATATTTTAATGTATATTTTCACATAGAAATAGTTGAATATGATTGAGATAGGATTGTTAGATATTGTTTAATTTTTATAATTATCAATACATTTCCATCCTAGGAAAGATAATATGGTGGATAATTTTCTAATAAGAATGGATCATTCCACCTAATCTATGATGGAGATAAAAATGATACAATATTTATGAATTTTAAATCGATAGATCATGAAATCAAAATGGAATGGGTGAAATATTATCATTCTCAAATTAGTGGTCATCCATTTACCCATGTAATGATTAAATATTCGTGGAATGATGACACAGAACAACAAAATAAGGTGAGAAATGGTAATTATTATAACCATTATGGTGATGTGATGATACTATTTTTGTTTCATTTATGTGTTCCATCTCTACCAAATTTGAAAAAGTATATGGTTTATGAAGATCACAATTCTCTATTATATAGATTAAAATTATTTATATTGATCCGAATGAGTATTTGTGGTGCGACAGAATAAAGAGATTTATTTTTAAGTATGTATCATGGTTCATGAAAATTATGTATGTTAAGGCTATGACACAAATTTTTTTGGGGATGTTACTACCATTATCCTGACCATAATTGAAATGAAAAAATATACCACATTGATTTTTTCATTGGACTCCACAAAACATCAAAAGGGTATAAAACTATATGGTTTTTGTCAATATCCATAAGATCTATGCTCAATTATTTTCCATTATACAATATTTCAATTTTAAATAGCTTTATATTATTTATATTAAAGAAGTGGTATGATTTGATGGATTACCAAATTATATTATTTCAAATTGGGATCTGAGGAATACGATGATATTCAGGAAAAGTATTTATCAAGATATGTATGTAGAGTTTATTTTCAAAATGATATATCATTTTCATATATATTATTATTCTAAGATAATAATTATAAACAAAGAGGATATGTGAAGATCTTATACAATGGATTTCAATGGTGGACTCTGTGAACACATTCCTCATGACAATTTTTAATAAAATAATATATTTAATTCAACTATCTAGATGGAATTGTTAGAATCTCCTTATTTAATGAAGTTTATAAATCTAATATAATGGGATACTATTTTAAAAATTTATCTATTTGTACATGATCTGTATTAGGAAATGTCCGAGAACATTAGATCAAATAATTAGTACATCAAGTCTTCATTGAGTTGACAGAATTTTTTTTACACAATAGTCATCACGATCTAAAATTTGATGCTAGTAGAAATGTGTTTCAATTAATTTCCCCAATTAAACATCGACTGAAACTCCCTCTAATTCACAATGGGTTCCATATATATCTCCTAATGAATTACATACATGATCCATCATAGATACCAAAATTAGGGGTTTATCCATTGGAATATTTTATTCTCCATGGATAACAACTCATGTAAAACATGGATTTTAGTTACAATGATCTATGGAACAGGACTGCACAATAGGTTAATGTTCTCTTGAGAAAACCTAATTTCAGTGAATCTTCATTGGAACATAAGGATTTAATGGAACAAAAATGTCATAATTTTATTATATTAGAGTGATTTAAATAATGGGGGAAATAAATTTTAAGGCGGTATAAATCTCTAGTGTTAAACACAATATCAAGTTTTAACAAAAAAAGATATAATTTAATAATTTAGTTTTCATATAGCCATTGGATTGGATATTATGAATATTACTAGATAAATAATAAAAATTTTATGGTTACATAATTAAAATTTAATTAATTGGGTGTTAAATATTTACTAATTAAAATAAATCTCATTAGAAAGAAAGAGAGATATTTTTATCAAATATTGTTTTTAGAACGAAAATGTATTTTTATCTTCATAAAATTTATTAATCACTATAGTGAATTAATGTAATTAAATTTATATATTTTATATTGAATATTTTTTTAGAAAATTCATTTAATATAATTCAATACATCAAATAATGAGAAACCATGTTTTAAGGTGAAAATGTATTTATATAATAATTCTTTTTCACTGCATGTTGAATTCATATTTGATAATTAATTTATAAAATGTATAGAAATTCAATTTTATAAAATGGATTCAATATTTAAAATTAATAGGTTATAATTTTTTTAATATATCCCTTTCATTTTTTATCATTATGAATAGTAACTATGGTTAACAGTCACAATTCAGTAAAGGGTAAATTGAATTAATCTTAGTTAAAACTAAATTCTTATACTATAACATTCTATTATAATTCTAATTTGATGAAGTTAATTATACTATTATCCACATAGGATTAAAATGTTTTTGTTTAATTGAAACATTTTCATGAAAAGGACCAATATAGTACTTAAACCAAAGAAAGTTACAAAACAATCTCTCTCTTTGTTTAAAATACCTCTTCTGTGACCGCATAGGGACAAAATAATGTTATAAATTAATATTAGTGTATATATTTGTACTAATTATTTTATTTTTCTAATTTTAATTTAATTATATTTTTTATCAATTATATATTGACCTTAAATTCATGTGAAACACTATTTTAGTATTTCACTAATTAGTAAAAAAATATAATATATGATTTATTTTTTTTAAAATGTAATATAATAATAGTGATTTATGGTGTTGAATACCCTTTTTAGATTAAGATTAAATATTAATGTTATTTGAAATAATTATTTTATAATTAATACTTTTTATTTATAGATTTTAAGTCAAATTAAATGAATAGATTCTACATTTTAAATAATGATAATTTAGGAAAATATTATTTAACTATATTATATAAAAGACACAAAAATAATAGATGAGTATAAAGGTAGAATATATGGTCTAAAATTTCATAACATTACCATTTTTATTAAATTGTGATAAATTTGGTTTAAAAATGAATTTAACATATTTAAATGTTTTTGGAAATTTGATGGCTTCCCCTCCAGACAACAATAACAAGGAACCCGACCTTTCCCTAATTAACACCAGATTCGGAAATATATTAAAACCAATGTAACACCCCAGGTAAATAATGAATATTACATCTTTATATTTCTCCATATTTGTGAATAAAATATTAATATTACTTTAAAGGGGATTCTATGCTCGATGGCATTCCCAATACACAACAACGAGTTTCTTGGGAATCATACGTTGCACTCAAATAATAAAATAATATTATTTTAAATGGTAGTTAACGCCTAGCCGTTGTAATGGAGGGAAAGAACAGAACTAACTACAAAATGATTATATATGTTTGTCAAATATTTTTACTATTTACAATAAATGTTAGAGGATTAAAAATGCAAATGAATCCAGTTTTTAAGCGTAAACTTTCTAATATATTTTAAAAGGTCGATTAACCGCCTTTTGATGGCGAACCCCTTTTAAATCAACTTTTTGAAAATTTTATAAGCTCTATTTTTCAAAATAAACATATTATTTATGATTGGGATATTGAAATTTACCTTGGGTTAATTTTTGGTATTTTTCTGACAATGTTCATTTTTCAATGAATAGTGAAAAATACTGCATTTTACATCAAAACTACTTTTTCATATTATTTAGTTATATGGTTATATTATATTATTAATTTGTTTTAAAGTGTAATTAGAATATAGTTTTACCATGTAATTCAATTATGGTCATTGGGATTAATTTCACATTGGAATTAGGCATAAACAAGTGCCAAACTTTTCATAAATATTGTTTCTAAAAAACCCGCTATTTGTTTTGACAACGGAAGGTTTTTTAAATTAATTATTTCAATTTATGTGATTGGAATTTGGTAAAATGAATTACATATTTGGAATAAGAAGGTCCAAATTATGTAATTAAGACTCTTTTTTTGGACATTATGAATAGTAACAACAGTAATTATCTTTAATTATCTTGAATAATTCGTAATCGGGTAATTAATGATAATAAGAAAATATCATAATAATAAAAAATGACCACAAAATTTGTTCTAAGTATAATTTTTGTCTCATTGAAGACCATGGGATGCCTTGTTCCAAACTTGGGGGGCCCATGGAATCACTTTTGTGAGAAAGTGACTTTTTATCTTTTTATTTTTAAAGAATGTTAAATGTAACAAAGAATGTATCACCTAAGTAAAAATATTTTTAATTTTGTGTAAATAAATTATCTTTTGGACTATTAATATTCATTGAAAAGATAAAACGATTTCCTACATCATAGTATTTTTTTTTATAATTTTTAGACATTAAATAAATTAAATTATTTATGACATCATGATGATGCAGCGATGACCTCATTATTTAATGATTTAAATAAAATGTAAAGATAATGTAAAATCTAAGACCTACACATGTCCAAAACCTATTATATGGGTGGATTTTGAACCCTTATCACCTTATCCTCGAAACACATCAATGTGGGACCATTAAAATCTGAAACTCATTTGAAAATAAAGTTACATTTTATACCTTTCCAAGAGTGCCACTCCTCTCCTCTTATAAAAGGCCCCCACCTCTACCACCTTACCCACACATCCAAAGCCCTTTTCTCGGCCAAACCCTGACAATTATGTCTCTCCACATCCTACTATAACTCCTTGAAGCCTCACTTTGGGCAGAATCCTTTCCAAGGAACCCTTTGAGCTCAAATCAAAGGAAGTTACCCGATTTTAAGGTAATGTCTTCACTTGAGTCCTTTTGTTTTATTTTGCTTCTCCAACCCCCTAAACTCTTTTTATTAATTTTTTTGTAAATAATCCAGTATCTTAAATATACTAGTAATTTTTTATAAGATGTATTTGAGCTACACTTACACACACCTACATATAATGGTTAAAGAACATACTGTAACCGTGGATGGCGAATTTCTGCCTCCCGAAACGATGATTGCTCAACATTCTTCTAACACCTTCAAAGGTGGAAATTAAGATGAAACTATATTTATATATGATATCTAATATGTTTATGTTTTACTTAAGATTCTGTATTTTCATTTATGGCATATCTTTATGTTTTCCATTATGGGTAAACGTGATATCTTCATTTAAGGAAGTGCGGACTACCGCCCCCTCAAAGTAATTTGATTTGTTAATACCATATATGGTACGTATAAAGGATATATTTAATGATATAATATATGATACCATACTGGAATTAAAATAATATTATGTATCATTATGTTTTAATTCCATTAAATATCAAATAGAAATAGAAGTAGCGTTCATGCGTACGTACGGATTACCGTCTCCATGAACAATGCATTTCATTTCTTAACTCTAAATGTTATGTAATATTATAAATGCATTAATATACTGGATATATATGATATATATGATATCTAAATCATGAATAAAATTCTGGATATAATGAACCTCTGACCACACGAACAACATGTAATTGTAAGAAGTCCACTTTCGACTTAAGAACCAAATATCGAGAAAACAAACATTATTAAGTTAAATGATTACATAATGTTTATGACATGGTAATAAGTGATATAAAAGGAATAATGAACTTGAAAAAGGTTCTTAAGGAAGTATAAATTAACTCATGTTTATTATTCAGGAGATTAAAGAACGATCGAGTCAAGTCGGACCCGAGGTAACGGATCCTACTCCTCTCTTTCTTTTTAAGTACACTCTTTTATGTCATTCCTTTTAAGTTCATCTTTATTGTTATTGGGATGTTCTTTTATATTATTATTACTGTAATTTTTATTTTCATATGATGAGAGACCATATTATCTCTCATCAATCAATTTTGGAAGTTTTGAGTGGTGCTGTTAGGCTACCGAATTTTGGTAAGAGATCTAACCTCTCTCTTTCTTTTCAAGTACTCTCCTTTATGTCACTTCTTTTAAGCTCCTATTTGTTATGTTGGGGGATGTTATTTTATATTAGTCTTTCTGTAAACTTTGTGTTAATATTATTAAAGACCCTATTTTCTCTCATCAATCCATTTTGGAAGTTTTATGTGGTGCTGTTAGGCTGCCGAGTTTTCTTAAGGGATTTTTCATCTCACTTTTATTCCCGTGAGATTTATGATACATTTTCCACAATTTCCTTTGAGTGGTGTATGTACTGCCAATTATTATACACTTTGTGTATTATAATTTCATTTATGGGTTTTCACATCTTCATTGTATGACCCTTCTTCCATGGGTTGTACATTTCGAAAGTTACCCTACTCGGTAAGGGGACCTTTCAACCTCCTCTTTTTAAAAGACTTATTTTGTTATGTCTTTTAATTAACATACTATTATGTTGGGATATGTTCTTTTATATACTTATTGATTTAAATGTTATTATCAAGTGATGAGATGCCCTTTTTATCTCTCATGAACTCATTTTTTGAATTTTGAAGTGATGCCGTTAGGCTGTCAAATTTTTGCAAGGGAACTTCTCAACCCAATTTTGACTCTTTGGGATAAGCTTGTAATCCTTGAATACGTTGTTCTATGAATATGTGTGAATAACCTATGATTGTTTTACACTTAATATCCACTTATATTTGGTTTATTAGTTTTTCACACATAATTATGTAATTGATTTATCCTTAATACAAGGATATCGTTTTTGTAAGGGACTTCGTCTCAATCTCCTTTCATTGAGCCATATTTCGTTTTATACAAAACATTTTATTATACAATGTATAAACCCCTTTCACTTTTACTTTATTACAAAAAGGAATCTTTTTCTATGAAGCATTTTACAAAATGAAAAAAAGGAATGTTTTTTTAACGTACTCGGTGACAACGACCTTTTCCACCGCCATGAGTATTATTTGGTCCTTGGCTTCCTCAACAATCCATAATGTTTTTAAAATGAAATAATTACCATATACTCTTTTATGTATTTTGGTATTGAAAATGGTTTTTATAATGGATTTGTTATGTCAATATATTTATGTGATATATTGTGACCAAAGTGTGGAAATTTTTTCTTTCCATTATATTTGTTTTTTGATTTTATATTGGTACTTGGACATTTGACGGGTGGTTACATGATAAACCATATGACGGGTGGTGTCGTGAATACCAGGATGGGTGGTTACGTTATAATCTCCAATGCATTGGGTATGGAAGTCGGCCGTATGGCTATTCCATTAAGTATGTATGGATGTTGGCCATATAGCTATTCCATTAAGTGATATGTGTGGAAGTCGACCGTATGGTTATTCCACTTAAGTATGTTTATGTCCCAAGTTACCTTTATATGTTATGTGTTCTTTATATGGGTTTTATGGTAATCCTTTGGTTAAAAAAGGGTAAGTAATGATATTTTATTCAGTGAAGAGTTTTTACTACTTCATGAAGTTGAAGGTATTACTTTGATAAAGTATACATGGTTTACTTGATGTTTGAAAAACTAACAGTTTTAATTCTTTGTGTATCCCTTACTGATCTTTTTATGCTCACCCCATGTTTTTTTGAAATTTTTTTCACAGTAATTAATGTGGAATAGGGTCAAGGATGGGATCAAGGGAAAGTCATGATATATAAAACATGGAACTAGACATATTTCTTTTTAAGAGTTTCTTTTATTCTATGGAAACTCAGTAGATGTGTCTACATTGTAATCTTTTGAGATGTAACCGTTATGTACTAATTCTCTAAAACTCTAAACCTGAAAATATCCTCAATGTGAATTATTCATTTAATTCAATATTAAGTAATGTTTAAGGACGGGGCCTTATAGTTGGTATTAGTGGTCGGTTTATAGAACATTAGAGGTTTGGTTATTCTTTAAGCATAAGTGACATTACCATAATGGTTAGGATTTCAGAAAAAGTCCTAGTTTTAGATAATGTTAATGAGTAATTATATCATAGTTTTTATCTTCCTCATTAGTACATGATGGTTTTGTTGATATACTCACACTGACCTTTTTGGTTTTAGTAAATGGCTTGATCTAGCAGGCACCAAAGTAATAGTGGATGTGAAGGAAACTGTGACAGTTTTTTGAGCATGCAACTGAATGATATTGAAGCTGGAATGAGAACTCTTCTGATTATCCTAAACCAACTATCTAGAGTCATGATGGACCACCTAAACCTTGTTGAATTCTCTAATTCATCATATATGCGAGAAACAAATCCCTACGGAACTACATGTAATAATCATAATGGTAGGTGTGTTCAAAAACCTATGTGTCAAAAATGTGGAAAAAAACACCTAGGAAAATGTTTCAAAGGGACAGAAATATGCTATAGATGTGGAAATGAAGGTCATAAATCAAAAACCTGCCATGGAAAAAGGAAGCATCCAGTTGACTCGAGGAAAGGGAAAGAAGTTCTTTCTGAGGGATCAATTGAATGATTTAAATGTGGTGGGCATGGTCATTATGAAAACACATGTCCTATGAAGAATTTTCATGAATGGGATCACCAAGATCGTACAAATGTTCGTTTACCAATACCTAATTCCATTCCGATTGAGGATGAAGAAACTGAAAATGACCAATCAAAGGTATGGATTATTTCATAACGATTGTTTTCCTATTTTTGAATCTTAGGATATGATTCATGATTTTATTTGTAGGAAAGAAGTATTTCACAATAAGTTGGAAAGGAATGGTTAATAGATCATGAAGAATGTTGAATGAGTAAGATGTCAACATATAAGGGCTTCAGGAGTTATGGTGAAATTCTTAAGAGTATTAAGTCTTTTTTGATGATGGGGTTACATTAGAAGACAATTTATAGTATGTATAACCCTGATGATTAATATATGAAAATTTTATTCAAGGAATAATTATCCGTTCTTTTGTGGACATAGTTATAAAGAACCATTTGGGTTTATATGATCCTTACTTTTGAGGTAATTATGGGTTACTATATGTTCTGATGGAAGTGAAAGGCATGAGATAAAATTGAGGTTAAATTATGTTATGGTTATTTTTTATGATTTTATCTCTTTTTGGGGAATGATTTGATAATTATATAGTTTTGGAAAAAGTACAACACGCAGACCGTGTGGCAACCCGTCGCGTCAGACAAAGCTGCGGGAATTGAACCCACAACCAAAGTGAAACTTGTATTTATCACCTACTACTGGACTACGTGAAGTCCATGGTTAGTTTGACTGATTCCTTTTAGTTAGATGATTTTATGAATTAAGAGTAAGTTGATTTTGGGTTATCTATGGATATTTATTAACCTATCATGGAGGATATGTGATTAGGTTAATTACTTTTCAATACAAGACATTAAGAGCAACTGATGTTGTTTGGAGATAAATGTTACTATTTAACTTGGAAAACTATGTGACTAAATCCTTCAAATATTTGGGTTTCAATATTAGTTTGGTTTACTATGAATAATTTTATGAAAAAATTGATTATCGAATGTTCCTCGTTGAACTTTGGGTTTTGTTGGACAAATTTTGGAGATTAAGAATAGATTTTTTATATATAAAAGGTTATCCTTTTCTGGATTATCTGATCCTTTACTAACCTTTTTGGTTTTGGTTTTGGTTAAAGTCTAAAGTCATGGTAAGTATATAGTTCTCTTTTTTGGATTAGGTGATTCGATAGAAGTTTATTATAGTACTCTTAATGTGAACATGTCTTCCTAAATACTCGTCTTTTGGAGAAAATATGAGTTTGTGTAAGGAATCTATTAAAAGTTGAAAGTCAACATGATATGTGATTATGTTTCCTTATGAATAAATTCTTCAATAAAAAGTAACTTAAAACAAAAATGTTGTCTATTAACTTTTCCTACTGGGGAATCGAATACCGTTTAACCCATCACAAGTTTCTTACTTTTTGTGGTTAACTTTCTCCTAAACATGTTTTCTATCACTCTCCATCAGAACATGACCCTTTGTTTTTTTTCCTCCATGTCCATATTTTCATACTTGGAATCCTATTATGGGTTAACTCAGGTGAACGTTTTACTTATCTTTCTTTATTTTAAAGTGATTGTTTTACCGACTCCTACTCCGATGTGGGACTTTCAAGGATGTTTCCAAGCCCAATTTTAAAATTGCGAGGACGCAATTCCCAAAAGGGGGGAAGGATGTAACACACCAGGTAAATAAAGAATATGAAATCTTTATATATATCCATATTTGTGAATAAAAATATTAATATTACTTTAAAGGGGATGCTATGCTCGATGGCGTACCCAATACGCAACAACGAGTTTCCTGGGAATCTTACGTTGCACTCTAATAATAAAATAATATTATTCTAAATGGTAGTTAATTCCTAGCCATTGTAATGGCGGGAATGAACAGAACTAACTAAAAAATGATTATATATGTTTGTAAAGTATTTTTAATCTTTAAAATAAATGTTAGAGGATTAAAAATGCAAATGAATCCAGTTTTTAAGCGTAAACATTCTAATATTCATTAAAAGGTCGATTAACCGCCTTTTGATAGCGAACCCCTTTTAAATCCACTTTTTGACAGTTTAATAAGCTCTATTTTTCAAAATAAACAAATTATTTTTGACCGGGACATTGAAATTTACCTTGGGTTAATTTTTGGTATTTTTCTGACAATGTTCATTTTTTAATGAATAGTGAAAAATACTGCATTTTACATCAAAACTACATTTTCATTTAATTTAATTATATGTTTATATTATATTTTTAATTTGTTTTAAAGTGTAATAAGAATATATTTTTACCATGTAATTCAACGATGGTCATTGGGATTAATTTCACTTTGGAATTAGGCATAAACAAGTGCCAAACATTTCATAAATATTGTTTATAAAAAACCTGCTATTGGTTTTAACAACGAGAAGATTTTTTAAATTAATTATTGCAATTTATGTGTTTGTAATTTGGTAAAATTAATTACATATTTTTAATCAGATGGTCCAAATTATGTAATTAAGAATCTTTTGTTTTTGGACATTATGAATAGTAACGACGGTAATTATCTTTAATTATCTTGATTAATGAGTAATCAGGTAGTTAAAGATAATAAGATAATATAATAATAAAAAAAATGACCACATAATGTGTCCTAAGTCTAATTTATGTCTCATTTCCGACCATGGGATTCCTTGTGCCAAACTTGGGGGATCCATGGAATCACTTTTGTGAGAAAGTGACTTTTTATCTTTTTATTTTTAAAGAATGTTAAATATAACAAAGAATGTATCACCTAAGTAAAATATTTTTAAGTTTGTCTAAATAAATGACATTTTGGACTATAAATATTAATTGGAAAGCTAAAACGATTTACTACATCATAGAATTTTTTTATAATTTTGAGACATTATATAAATTAAATTATTTATGACATCATGATGATGCAGTGATGACCTCATCATTTAATGATTTAAATAAAATGGAAAGATAACGTAAACTATAAGACCTAAACATTTCCAAAACCTATTGGATGTGTGTATTTTTAACCCTTATCACCTTATCCTCGAAAAACATCAATGTGGGACCATTAAAATCCGAAACGCATTTGAAAATAAAGTTACATTTTATATCATTCCAACAGTGCCCCTCCTCTCCTCTTATAAAAGGCCCCCACCTCTACCACCTTACCCACACTTCCAAAGCCGTTTTCTCGGCCAAAACCTGCCCATTTTGTCTCTACACATCCCTCTATAACTCTTTGAAGCCTCACTTTGGGAAGAAGCCTTTCCAAGGAAGCCTTTGAGCTCAAATCAAAGGAAGTTACCCGATTTTAAGGTAATGTCTTCGCTTGAGTCCTTTTGTTTTATTTTGCATCTCCAACCCCCTAAACTCTTTTTATTAATTTATTTTGTAACAAATCCAGTATGTTCAATATATTAGGATGTTTTTATAAGAATTATTCGAGCTACACTTACACACACCTACATCTAATGGTTAAAGAACATACCGTTTCCATGGATGGCGAATTTCTGCCTCCCGAAATGATGATTGTTCAACAATCTTCTAACACCTTCAAAAGTGGAAATTTAGATGACACTATATTTATATATGATATCTAATATGTTTATGTTTTACTTAATATTCTGTATTTTTCATTTATAGAATAAATTTATGGTTTCCATTATGGGTAAACGCAATATCTTCATTTAAGGAAGTGCGGAGTACCGCCCCCTCAAAGTGATTTGATTCGTTAATACCATATGTGGTATGTATAAAGGATATATTTAATAATATTATATATGATACCATACTGTAATTAAAATAATATTATGTATCATTATGTTTTAATTCCATTAAATATGAAATAGAAATGGAAGTAGCGTTCATGTGTACATACGACTTACCGTCTCCATGAACGGTACATTTCATTTCTTAACTCTAAATGTTATATAATATTATAAATGAATGCATATACGGGATATATATGATATATATGAAATCTACATCATGAATAAAATTCCGGAAATAATGAACCTTTGACCACACGAACAACATGTAATTGTAAGAAGTCCACTTTCGACTTAAGAACCAAATATTGACAAAACAAACATTATTAACTTAAATGATTACATAATGTTTATGACATGAAAATAAGTGATATAAAAGGAATAATGAACTTGATAAAGGTTCCTAAGGAAGTATAAATTAACTCAAGTTTATTATTCATGAGATAAAGGAACGATCGAGTCATGTCGGACCCGAGGAAAGGGATCCTACTCCTCTCTTTCTTTTTTAAGTACACTCTTTTATGTCATTCCTTTTAAGTTTATCTTTATTGTGATTGGGATGTTCATTTATATTAATATTACTATAATTTTTATGTTCATATGATGAGAGACCATATTCTCTCTCATCAATCAATTTTGGACGTTTTGAGTGGCGCCGTTAGGCTGCCAAATTTTGGTAAGAGATGTAACCTCTCTCTTTCTTTTTAAGTACTCGCCTTTATGTCACTTATTTTAAGCTCTTATTTGTTTTGTTGGGGATGTTATTTTATATTCGTCTTTCTTTATACTTTGTTTTAATATGACGAGAGACCCTATTTTGTCTCATCAATCCATTTTGGATGTTTTAAGTGGCGTCGTTAGGCTACTGATTTTTCGTAAGGGATTTTTTATCTCACTTTTATTCCCATGAGATTTATGCTACATTTGCCACAATTTCCTTTGAGTGGTGTATGTACTTCCCATTATTATACACTTTGTGTAGTATAATTTTATTTATGGGTATTCACATCTTCATTTTATGACCTTTCTTCCATGGGGTGTACTTTCCAATGTTACCCAACTCGGTAAGGGGACCTTTCACCCTCCTCTTTTTAATGGACTTCTTTTGTTATGTCTTTTAATTGACATACTATTATGTTGGGATATGTTATTTTATATCCTTATTGATGTAAATTTTATGTCCAAGTGATGAGATGCCCTTTTTATCTCTCATCAACTCATTTTCTAAATTTTGAAGTGATACAGTTAGGCTGTCAAATTTTTGCAAGGGAACTTCTTAACCCAATTTTGATTCTTTGGGATAAGCTTTTACTCCTTGAATATGTTTTTCTATGAATATGTTTAAATAACCTCTGATTGTTTTACACTTAATATCCACTTATATTTGGTGTATTAGTTTGTCACACATAAATATGTAATTTATTTATCCTTAATCCAAGGATATCATCTTTGTAAGGGACTTCGTCTCAATCTCCTTTCATTGAGGAATATTTCGTTTTATACACAACCTTCTTTTATACGGTGTATAAACTCCGTTGACTTTTACTTTTATACAAAATGAATCTTTTTCTATGAATCATTTTACAAAATGACAAAAAGGAATGTTTCTTTTAACGTACGTGGTGACAATAACCTTTTCCGCCGCTTTGAGTATTATTTGGTCATTGGCTTCCTCAACAAGTCATAATGTTTTTAAAATGAAATAAATACCATATACTCTATTATGAATTTTGGTATTGAAAATGGTTTTTATAATGGATTTTTTATGTCAATATATTTATGTGATATATTGTGATCAAAGTGTGGAAATGTTTTCTTTCCATTAAATTGTTTTATGATTTTATATTGGTACTTGGACATTTGACAGGTGGTTACGTGATAAACCATATGACGGGTGGTTCCATGAATACCAGGACGGGTGGTTACATTATAGCCTCCAATGAATTGGGTATGGAAGTCGGCCATATGGCTATTCCATTATGTATGTATGGAAGTTGGACGTATGGCTATTCCACTAAGTTATATGTGTGGAAGTCGAGCATATGGTTATTCAACTTAAGTATGTTTATGTCCCAAGTTACCTTTATATGTTATGTGTTCTTTATATGGGTTTTATGGTAATCCTTTGGTTAAAAAAGGGTAAGTAATGATATTTTATTCAGTGAAGAGTTTTTACTACTTCATGAAGTTGAAGGTATTACTTTGATAAAGTATACATGGGTTACATGATGTTTGAAAAACTAACAGTTTTTATTCTTTGTGTATCCCTTACTGAACTTTTTATGCTCACCCCAAGTTTTTTTTGAAATGTTTTTCACAAGACTTAATGTGGAATATGGTCAAGGATGGGATCAAGGGAATGTAATTCTATATAATACATGGAACTAGACATGTTTCTTTTTAAGAGTTTCTTTTATTCTATGGATACTCAGTAGAAGTGTCTACTTTCTAATCTTTTGAGATGTAACCGTTATGTCCTAATTCTCTAAAACTCTAAACCTGAAAAGATCCTCAATGTGAATTATTCATTTAATTCAATATTAAGTAATGTTTAAGGTCGGGGCCTTATAACCAAACTCTAAAAAATCTTCTAAAATCATCTATTAAAATTATAGATGCTACGGTATTACAACAAGTCCTTCCCCAGAGACCTTAAGAGGATATGAAAATGACTTTTCTCATTAAAGTTATAAACCCCATAAATGATCAATATACCATTAATCATTCCTTTATCTCTTATTAATATTCAATATTAATTTTTAAAAATTAACATAGGTATAATTAATTAACCGAAATTTTATTATGAAAATGAGACCACAATTATTCACAGTGTTTCCATAAAATGGTATGTAGAAATATTTCTTGTGCGTACGTATTCTTTCCCATATTTATGTAACGATACAATCCTTTTCATGTCACAGTATTTTGTGTTAGGGAATTATGATGGGTTTAATATTATAATTTACTAATTATGAAATAATTATAATTTATTCATAATAATAGAGAATCTTCCTCTTTTGCTTTCAATCCATTGATAAATGATAACGTAGATCGATCATACATGTAGACCACAACCTCTACAATGCGATGTGAGACGTTTCTGAGTTATGCTATACTTGGATGGTAATAAATATATAATTAAGGAATATATATTATATTAATGATTTAATAAATATTATTAATACTTTTATTTATTATTTGAAATTATTTTTTTTCTTCCATAATAAAATTAAAATAGTGTTTGTGCATCTGTACAATTTACCATCTCCATAAATTGATTAATTTATTTTTTCCATCTATATATTATATGAATTCATATAAAAATAAATATAATTAATAAATATTATATTTATATCACGATTAATAATATTTTATATTATGGAAATATGATCATAATACTATGGCCATAATATCCTAAACAAAAAAACATGAAAAACGAAGCAGATATCACCTGAAATAGCGATTTCATTAAAAAAGTGTTAAAAATTAGTGATAAAATGTTAAAAGTAAATCATATAATGTAATATATAAATTGATTTATTATATTAAATATATTTATAATAACTATATATTTTTTATATAGGAAATTCAAACATGGATGATGAATATGGGTCCTATGGTAAGAGATTTTGGCCTCACTTTTATTTTCGTGGGTCACATACCATATTAATATTTTTTATTTTTTATGGTGTATATAATAAATTTAAAGGAATTTTATATTTAATATTATTAAATATATGGTTATTTAAAAACCAACCTATGTTTATATCTTTCATGGACATTAAGGATCAAAATTTTCACATACGGTAAGGAGGTTTTGTTGCAATCTCTTTGTTTATTAAAATTTTAATGATAAATTTTCCAATGATGAAAGAATATGATATGTATCAAAATAATACCATTAAATTTCATATAACATTTATATTTCTTTATAATAAATGTTTTAATTTCATTTTTCTCACCCTATGTACTCAAGAGATTGTAATATGTTTTTAAGGAAAATCATCTGTATTTCTCTCTTCAGTCGAAAAAACATCTCATTACATATCTTCATATTCATAAAATATATTAATAAAGGGTTGGAATATTATCTTATGATTATTAATTTAAATTATTACCCATTATTTAATTTTTATAAAAATTTATTAATTGAAATTTTCTTATCATTTTCCAAACAAGTCATTTTTTTACTTTTTAAAAAGTATTAATGTAATATTTTGTACTTATATGGAATAACTAAAGTTTCATGCCCTAAATAACACTCAATTATATTAATATAATTTCAATTGTTTCTATAGTTATATTGAAATTATATTTTTACCATATTATTTGTAAAAAATTTAGGCTTCAATGAAGTGATTCCTAAATTGAATGGATATTTTTCTAATGAATGTTTTAAAAAAAATTTAAAGGTATTATTATTTTAGAATAGGAAAAAACTTGATTTAAATTATAATTTACTATGGATATGATACATTTATCCAATAATTATTCACTCTATTGATGTTTTATGTTGATACTGACATTATGTTTATAAAACACATTTCTTTTCAATGGGTTATGCTATGATGAATTGTTTACAAATATCATTTCTTATCAAGTGTATTGATGCGATGAGTGATTTATTATATTGTGGCACACATATTTACGGTTTTAATGAGGTGATGATGGTTATGATTTAATGAAGGATAGTGTTTAAATTATATCCATGGACATGGTAACGTTATAACCGTGGAAGGTTGTTACATTATAACCAAATAAGATAGTCATGTTATGACCATGTATTGGTGGGACCTATATCTCCCTCCCAAGAATTGGTTATAAATAGATATCTCATGCGGTAAATACAATTTTTATAGGGACTGAACCTAGTTTACTAAGGGATTTTTCCCACTATGATTGTCTTGTTAGTGAGCCTTGACTATTATAATGATTTAGAAATTGACCCCATTCAACTATGATAATCTTGGATATGATCCTTGAATACCATGGAAATGATTTTCTATTCTTATGTGTATAGAAATCAATACATATTATAATACTGTTATTATATCATGGCTCAGTTTATATGATTTATTTATGAGTCATGTCTTTTGATATTTTAATCTTTAAAACATGAATCAAGATTATCATATATAATATGCACGATAGTATTTTTAAATGTTAAAATAATGTTCTATAAATCTTATGTTCATGTTATGCTAATCAATTATGTTCATGTTAAGATTATAATATCATGGATTAGTTTATAATGGAACAAATTATGATATGTTTGTAAATTGTGATAGTTATGATAAACGTAGTGGGAGATGATATAAATATTTTTAGAAATAGTTTATTTTCATTCCAATATTACAAAGCCACATAACCTATACGATTCTAGCATTGATCTTTTTGTTATATTATAATTTTCATTTATTCAAATTGATATCTATTAAATAAAATTATCGGACTCTATTACATTGATTTTTTAGAAAATTCATTAGAAAGATCTAGATACTATTTTGTGATTTATTAATTATAATCCGCCTTAGATTGATGGTCACTCTAGTTGTTACATTCAATCCCAAAATAATTATTCATTCTCTATATTGTAGATTTCAAATAGTATAGGTATCAGCATCCTACCCTTGTCAACTTTTCCTATAATAATATCTTTCACTCAAGCATTTTGATGTCATGTTATGAACCCAAATATGTAATATTTTATAGAAATATGACATAATATGATGATGTTATTGAAAGAAAAATATTGTTACTTACGGAAAAATGTAAATGGGAGAGAAGGTGTTATCCATTTAGTAACACATCATGAAGAAATGAGTGTACAGAAGAGTTATTCCATCTATCATTGGTGAGATCTTGAAATAGAATATGGTGAGAAGGATTTATTGTGACTTTATATATTAAATACATTTATAATTTTTATAATTATTGTAATTTTCAAACCTAGCTATATTAGTACCATTTATATTCCAGATCGAGTATGGACTATATCTTTTCACATAACACTCCCACCAAACCTCTCTTTTTTTCATGATATGTTCCATGTATCTCTTGAAATTATGTACATAATTTTTCCATCATATATACTAAACATAAAGGTTGTAACAATGGAAAATGATATTTATTAAGTGGAAAAAATTGTTTAGATTTGGGATAATGAATGTAATGTTTGAAAAAAAATACTACACTAGAGGTAATGTTATTTGGAGGAATCAGTTCAATGAGGATGATACATTGGACATGAAAATGTTATAAAGTAGAGATACCCTCAATATTTTATCTATATTGTGGACTTTTGAGTTTGAAATTCATTTTAATGGTATTATAGTGTATCACCCAAAAATTTTAACTTTATTTTCATTTACCTAATACTTTTATTATTCGATTGACTTCCTTACACATTACCCAAGTCTATTTGAATCATGTTATAGTAATCTGTTATAAACATGCCAATAAATTCATAGATATATTTAATAATTATTACATAAATAAAAATATGTATAATGTATTTTATTAATGATTACTAATTTATATATAGATAATAAATAATCACTCAATTTTTAGTAAAGTCAATTAATGCTCCAAATATATATTTTCTCCATGAAATGGGTTTCATAGAATTTTTTTATGAAACAAAATATAAATAATTTACACCATTTTTAAAATTTTAATTCTAGTAAATGAATATCATTTTTAAAATAAAAATATCAATAATATATTACATTAAATGTTTATGATTTTTTAAAAATGATTTATTTTTAAAGTATATTGAAAATTAAAATTTTGGTAAAAACAATCATTTATTTCCAAGTAAAACTACTTCAATGTTATGAATTTTTTATTAAATTAACATAAGTATTATTTTATGAAAATAAATATAATTTATTACATAATAATGATCATTATACAAGATATTAAAATAGTTCATTTTTTGTGATTAAAAATACATTTTTTGTTTCAGATCGTTTGTTAAAAAAAATTCTTAATATATTAAATTAATATATAGGGATTAATATTTTTAATGAAATTTTAAAATAATATATTCATTATTTTTTTAAATTTTTTTTGTTTTTAAAAATATTGATATATAATAAAATATTCTTTTTTTCTTAATGATTCATTCTTATAAAATGGGTTTTCTTTGCGGGGTGTATGCTATTTAAAATGAAATAATGAGATATATAAAAATTAAATAATTTTAAATGGATTTAATATTTAGAAAAATTATTTTTAATATAATTATTCATATTTAATTAAATCATTTTCAATTTTTTTAGTAAATACTAATATTATTTTTTCATGATTAATGTTAAAAGGTTTTATTGATGGTTAAACCATGATACAATTGTAGGATTTTCACACACATTGATAAACATTATTATCATTGAAATATATATCAACATATAACTACTCTATATTTTTATAAAATTTCTCATGATTTTTCCATTATATAATTGAAATCATTTAATAAATTACATGTTTGTCACCCCCTCAATTATAAAATGGAACCACTTCTCCTTAATTATTCACACCATTTGATCCTTTTATCCAAATAAATACCTATTAAATAACCTTAATATAATTTTTCCCTTGAACCAAGTGATATATTATTATATTATGACCAATCCTTCAATTCTTAAGGAGTATATCAAAGGAGTTTTCTCAAAGAAGAGTTTTAGATCGTAACAAATATATTTATATTTTATTTATGCTTACACGTCAAATAAAATTATTTTCTAAAAAAATGATACATAAGGTTTAACTAATATACTTATATGTTATTAGGTTTATTTAACAACAATTTACCACCTCTTCTCAACCCAATGTTAGATAAAAATATCCCATGTGCGTACGTGTGGACTACCACCTCCACGTTGCTATACGACTCATTTTACTCCACTATTATTCATTATTAATTTTTATAATAGATTTATTGTTTATATATATGATAATTATTTTTAAAAAATTATGTAGTAATGAGGATTTAATATTAACCTTTCTTTCGTTACATCCCTTGAAAAATTGAAACATTACTACTGCATACTCAAATACTACCATCTCTATATAGTGATGTAATTCATTTTTCATCACCAATTTATATAAATGGTTATAAATATGTACATATTTATTATATATGATATTTATATCATGATTAAAATTATGCATATTAGGAATACATTATCAAATTTCATGTATTATAACATCTGAACTGAAATAAACATCAAAAATAAAATAGTTAACTCTCAAAATGACAGTAATAATGAAAGATTATTAATGAATGGTAGATAAGATATTAATAGTAGAAAATTTATGTAACTATAGGTTTTATTATGTATATATTTTATATTTATAAAAATTTTAAATTTATTATATATGAAATTATAGTTTATACAAAGAATAACGAACATGAGGTAATGATTTCTGTTACAATCTATTTTTTACGGGATTATTTATAATTAAATTATATATTGATGAAATTATATGATGTATATTCCAAAAGAATTTTTTAATTTAGTATCCTATTTTTATTTATATATATTATATATTTCAATTTCATTTTAATCATTTTATATTCTCGAGAAATTCAAACAGATTTCGTAAATAGACTATGTTTTCCCCTTCGACCAAGAATATTTTATTCCATGTAGATGTTTTGTTTCAAAAAAATTACAGAATTTTTTTCATAAATCAATATTCACCCATTTTTACATTATATAAAAATAATTGAGGTTAGTATTTTTTATAATCTAAACATATTTATTTTAACTTTTTTCCTACAATGTTAACTAAATATTTGATTTAACATACACCGCTTGAATTACTTTCTCCATAATAGTTAATAATATATTATTTGAGGATTACATTATATGAATCTTTGGATATTTTTTATTAGAAATTTTTACCTAATATATGAAAAATTTATTGATACTATATAATTTATTAAATATATTTTTCCCCAAGAAATGTTCTATATATTTTTTAATGGTTGTTTTATCAATAAAAACAGTCTTTGAAAACAATTGTGATTTACAAGGGGTATAATGCAATATTATAAATTTTTTTCTTGATTATTTATGTTTATGATGATAAAATTTATATGAAATAGGTACAATTTTTAAGAAACCCATATCATTTACATTTGTTATGATTTTATCATATGTAGAATGTTTTATAATCTAATGCTAATAATATGTATGTTTCTCATTATGTGATATGTGGGAGTATAAATATATATCCCAGAAATTAATTATGTAAATGAGTATATCTCATGAGATAATAAAGTCTAGAATGAGGTATGAACCTAGTTTACTAAGATACTATGTAGAATAAGATAGTCTTGGGGGTGATCTCTGACTAAGGAAATGATGCAAGGGGAGTGAATCCCCTCCACAATGATAGATATTGAATTGATAATTGAAAAAGGAAATGATTTTATATTATTATGTGCATGCTAAAAACTTATATCTTACAAATATGATTAGTTTTCCTGGATAATGATTGACTATTTATGATTCTTCACTCTTATGTATTATATTTTTCAATTGAGAAAACATTATTCCATGTTTCATGATTATTATATCTGAATTTATGGGAATGTTATTATAATGTTTTTTTCATGTTCTCATATCCTAATGATAATAATATACTCAATTATGATCATTTTCAGACATAATTTTTTTACTTTAAGTGACTATCATATCTCACCTTTTTTTATGTCTCCCTTCTATCGGTAATAGAGAAATATTTTACTAAAGAAATATCCTATAAGTGTGATATTCATATAGAAAATATGAGAAATAATATTTATGATATATATATATCCATGATTCAAAATACATGAACCCTTTAGAGTCACCATGCATTTATTATCATTTAATATGTTTAATATTCATTACAAATATGTAATATTTAAAATGAAATGTACATTTCTCTATAATAGGAGGTCATTTATAATGTAGTTGAATAGTTCCATTTTCCATTCATTGTTACATCATGCATACATGGTTTCTTAATGATTTCATGGTTCCCCAATGCACACGAGAGTCCTTTTGCACTTGCATCCTCCTTCCCAACCTGTGTTAGTTTGAGGCCATATTATGTTGTTTTATCATGATCTCAATACCATTCATAGGAAGATAGAAATTTTATTTTGGTGAATATACAATTTTTTTCCAATATCATAAGTTGGACATATAATTATTACTTGACCACATACTTTATAGAGATAGTAATGATGCTTTTTCTTATAATTACAAACCAAAAATATCAATGGGGATACATCTCATACCAACTTTTATCAACACTGACCATTTTATTTTTCTGAAGAACCACATGATCATAAAGGGATTACATTACATGAGGCATCAGATAAAACCAATAAAATATTCCCAATCTAGATCCTAATATTAACGTGTTAATATATATTTATTGGGGTACCTTTATGATTCCCACACTATAGAGTTCCCACATAATATTCCTTCTTGATTACCCCTATATGGGGACCCTTTATGAATCCCCTCTATGAGATTCCTTCCTGGGGCACCTTACATGAGGTTATATCACAAATCCACCTCTATAAGGTTTTTTATGTGGCTCATCCAAAATATTAGAACATGAGGCCCCACCGCGAGGTTCCATTGTGGATAATTTTTTGTGAACATCATTCATGGAGGTATAATCGATAACCCATTGAAAAAATATTATATAGTAAAACAACCAAATATAGATATTCATACTCATTGGAATGTAGTTCAAATCATATGTGATAATTTATGTTTTTGAATTAAAATTCTATATCACCATAAAATTTGATAATGTGTTTTATTTTAAATAATTAAATGATTGATAGAATATACCACACTTTATACAAAGCATTAAATGAATAATTATATACCATTAAAATGGTATTCTTTAAATATAATAGTTATAACATATTCCATAGATTTTATAATATTAAAAAATGAAAAAAAATTGTGAAATATATTTAGAAAACAATTTACAAAAAAAATATAGATTAATTCCTTGTAAATAAGATCTCAATTATAAATAAAATCATATAAAATTAATTGAAATATTTTGGTGGTAGTGATATCTATGATCCATTATTGATGTATCTTTTTTGAGATTAGTCATAATAAATAATTTATATAATTAAAAGTAACAATGAATATTTATTCACATCCTTAAATATTATACATTAAATTAGGAGTAAAAAACTCTTAATTCTACGATGGTCATACCTAAAGTATATAGTTCTTCTCCAACTAATGTTTGGGGGTATTTTCTCCCTAAATAATTTTTTATTAAATATTAAATTCAGTTTTTGTGGTTTCAGAAGTGGATTGGATAACATTAAAAAGATCACATTTTAGTTGTCACAGAAGGGAAGTCAATGTCATATTTTGAATCAATATATGATGGTCTACAAGTGAGAGGATAAATGCCAACATACAATTGATATTACATACATTACATGTGTATTTAGTGCTATTCAATGTGGGTACTTATCTTATATTGTTTTTTAGAAACCTAACATTGAAGATATACATATTTTATGGGAGTGTGTGGTAATCTTTATGGAAGAGTTTTTCAATCCTTCTCAAAATAATTAAATAGAGTTCCTAATAAAACTCATAACTGGTGATTCAAGTATATCAAAGACTCTATATAGAGTTTCATCAATAGAGTTTTTAGAATTAGAGATGCATCTCCTACAGAATCATTATATGGGATTAATTATTCCATGTATATAACCATGGTGAAAACCTATACTTATTTTTTAGAATAATGACTGATATTTTATATACTTTATTGTTTATTTGGAACATACAAATTCTATGATCATGAAAAATATCAATTTCGTGATATTTATGCATTTTATTATCAATTATTGAGCTGATAATTTTTTACCAAGATTGAATTTAAATTTAAATACTATTAGTTGAGGGTAAAATATGAAGATATTCCAATAGAAACCATTTATTTGACATATGAAAATTATGAATTTAGAGTGATTCCATTTGGCCTTAATTATTCCAATACTATATTTATGTATTTAATAACAATAATGTTATAATATTTCCAAGATTAAATTTTTAGTGTTTTTAGAAGAAGTTCATATACTTTCAATGAGAACATAAGAAAATTAATATCACCTGAGAATTTATCCGAACATCATCTGGAAAAAATAATTAATATGGAAAATTTAACATGTGTGAATTGTATTGACAACAGAAATTCATTTTCGGATCATTTAATATCATGTGAGGGTCTATAGACATACCCATAAAAAAAGAAGTTAGAAAAAATATTCCTAGACAACAACTAGGTCTCCGATTTATATTTTCATTTGATTGATTGGATATTACTCATGATTTATGAAGGATTTCTCATAGCTATCGAATCTAGCCACAATATTAACTCAGAAAGAAGTTAAGTATCTCTTGGTTTATGAATTTGAAATTATTTTATGGAATTAAAGAGAATGTTTTCTATTAAACATGTTCTCACACTACCAAACTGTTTGGAATGATTTTTGATTTATAGATTTTCATCAAATAGTGTTCTAAGATGTGTTCTCCTATTTAATAATATATTGATATATTATTCCTCATGATTAACGAATTATGAAAAAAATTAACTGACTCATGATTTTCAGTTAGTAATAATAATCATTTTATTAAAGATATAGAGAAATTATCATTAAATAGAAATTTTTTACATATATATTGATTATAAAGTATTATAATTTACATTCAAAAAATAGTTAAATGTGTGTTAAAGAGGATGGTTAGAGTTAATTAATGATTATAAATTCATTATAGACTACCAGTCGAGAAATAGAATAACTTGGATAGTGAATTGAGTCAAAAGTACCATTATTTATTATCTATGATGAGTATCAAAAATGATATAACATTTATAGATATGGAAATGATGGACCATGAAATATTGATGAAAGGGGAGGAATATTACCTTTATCAAATGAAATTTCAAACATATATCCTTGTAAAATTTAAATAGTTTCAAAAGGAGGATGTGGATCTATTAGATAAGGTGATAAATTTTCCATACATCCACATTTTTTATGAAGGAATGAAAATGATTAGGAACATAGTATGTATACCAAAAATAAAAGACCCGAAGAAGGGACTATTTGATTAATCTCAAAAAGCATCATTATCTAATCATCCTAGATCCATGAAGATGTATAGAGATCTGAAATAGAATTTATACTTGGGAAAAATGAAGAGAGATATAATAAAATATAAATCCCAGTGCTTGGTATGTCAGTAATTTATTCCTAAGAGAAATACATATAAGGGGATGTTAAAATTATTACTCATAACAAAATGAAAATGGAAAAAATCACCATGGATTTTATTTTCAATCTCCCAAAGACATTTACGGTACATAATCTTATTTTTGTTTTAATTAATTACATTACAAATTAAGTGGAAATCAATAATATTAGGATAATTTCCCTCTTCATCAAATTTACATGGAATATGTTAAGGATGTGTAATGTTTACAAGGGGGTAAACCATTATATTGAATTTGATCAGGGTCCTAGGTTAACCTCTTCATCACCACCTGGTTTTATGAAACTTGTTAAAATAAATTTAATTTCATCGATAACTTGTGTTAAATACAACATCGAGTTAAAATTATTTATGATATACTATAAAATTATTGTTATCACCTATCCATTGGATTTGAGGGTTTTAATAGGATTATAAAAATAATATTAATATTTAAATTTCATATATGTACAAATAAATTATTTTCATATATAATTTTTAGTTTTAAAATTAAAAATCATTTGAATGTAAAAGATATATTTTTTTAAAAAAATATATTTTTATGAATATAATGTATTTTTATCATAAGAAATTAAATTGATAAATATTTTTAGATGATTTTAATTTAATATATCAATTATATATTAAATTAAATGTTTTAACATTCATTTTCTTCTATGCGTGGGATAAGAATATAGTATGTTTTATAATTTAAATTTTATTTTTATAAAAACATGATTTCATCCAGCATTGAATATTTAATTAAAAATTTAATGTTTACATATAGATAAATTAAATATGATAAAATTAAATGTATATTTGGAATAATTAATTCCATATTTTTTAAATAGGACCCCTTTATTTCATCTCAATATGAATAGTAACTGTGGTAAAATTTTCACCTCAGTAGAGGGTAAATCAGGTTAATCTAGGATAAAACAAAGTGATACGACCATATTTTGTCATCCTGATTCTTATTAAAAGAATTTAATTTTACCAATTTCACATTATTCATGAAATTCATTTTTTAATGGATACATTTCCATGATAGTGACCTATAAAATATTTAAATCACAGAAAGTCACAAAACATTCACTCTCGTATTTTTAAATATCTATTATTTGTATACATAGGAAAAAATTGTTACTAATGAATTAATATAGGATTCTATATCAATTATATTAAAATTTATTTCAAGATTTAAATTTATTTATATGTTTTAATAATTATATGATGACCTTAAATTCATATTCAACAATGATGCATTATTTCTCCAATTAATATAAAATATAATAAATGATATTAAAAATAATAAAAGTAACATATATTGAATGATTCAACGCGTTCCAAAATTTTTTAGATGAATAAAAAATAATTTTTTTATAATAAATATCAATATTTGATTTCTAAATTTGTATTTATGTTTCTTAATTCAAATTAAAAAATTTATAACTCAATTAGAAATAATTATATTAAATTAAAATAATATTTTATTAAAATACCTAAAAATCATAAAATTTTTGATATAGGATAATAGGGATAATAAATGGTCTAAAATTTAATTATATTACCATTTTAGTCTATTTGGAACCATTTTACATGATAATGAATTTAATATATTTTAATGTTTTTGGAAATTTTAAGAGTACCCCTTCAAAATAATTATAAAAGGGCACCCCACTTTTATTTTCATTACACAACATTGATCATTCTATCATGAAAAATAATATACATGTTCATATTATAATATCAAATATGTAGGTTCTGATGGTTCATATATTACTGAAAAGTCAACCCTAGATCACATAAGAAGGCTTCCAAATGAGTTGGTTAACTGAATATGTAAATGCCTTAAATGGCCACTTTCTTTTTAATAACTATATTACCATCGTTAAATTATTTAAATTAATTATAAGAATATATAAATATAAAAAATAAAATTATATTTTGGTTTGACTATGATTTCATCTTTATTAACCATCTTTCAATCAAATGGTAAGGGAAAATACCGCTTTTGTACACGTACAACTTATCATATCCATGCAATGATACAATTAATTCCTCATCACAATATTTTATTCATAAGTAGTATGATAGTTTAAATATTTATATAAAAAAATCATGAAATAATTATACATATATATTTATAATATAATATATAACATCATACCATCCAATCTATTAAAATACAATAATGCCAATCATTATTAAATGTGGACAACCACCTCCACAAAGTGATGTGATTGGTTTTTAATTATTTTTCTCAAATGGAGTGTATTATGTTTTTATTTAAGGAAAATAATATATATATATATATATATATGATATAATGGTTATTTTTTAATGGTGATTTATCATTCACCCCGTTTTCTCCATCCATCCAAAAAATGAAATCTTGGTTCGTGCGTATGTATGACCTAGAGTCTTAATAAATAGATAATATCATTTTTCCATATCTATATAATATTATTTTATCTAAAAATGTATATAATAAATACATAAGATATTTTAATCATTATTAATATAGTGGATATAATGTATCTTAAATAATTTACTATGACAAAAACTACAAAACCAAAACACACTTGAATAATGAAATAGATCTCACCCAAAACCGTGATTTTTATAATGATGTTTTAAAAAATACTTGAAAAAATGTTATATATAAATAATAAATGGTATGATATATATTTTCATGTTTATATAATATATTTTTAATAAATAAATAATAATTATTTAGGAGGATCAAATACGTACCAAAAAATTATTAGCTTAGGTATGAGATTTTTTGTCTCATTTTTGATTCCATAGGACACATCCTATTTTCACCAAACTTTTTCATTGTGTGGTGTATGTACATTTTATGATTGTTATTTATGATTCAAAATTTAAAATTTTGGTGTATTTAAATGTCTATCTATGTCTATTTATTTCAATGGTATTCAGAATTAAAAGTTATCCAGTCACTATGAGTTTTACTTCACAACCTTATTGTTTATCAAGATTATTTATGATTAAATTTATGATGTAGAAACTATATGAAATATATGTCAATAAACTCATATAATTTATTCGATTATTTTTATTTATTAAGAATAATTTTATTCCATTCATTTTCATCTCCATAAATACTAAAGATACTAAATATTTGTTTTTTATGAAAATTGTTCTTTTTTCTCTCCGATTAAAAAACATTTTTCTTATATATACATGATTTTTAAAAAGTGTGTTTAAGTATTATCATATGATTATGTAGTTTTATTTATCCCATGTTTTATTTTTTAAGAAATATATTCAAAAGGAATCTTTTTTTTTTGTATTTTCTAAACAAGGTACATTTTTACATTTTTTCAATTGTATGAAAGGAATGATTATTTAACTTATATAGTTGGAACATAACTTCCTCCATAATTATCTCTAAAAATTTTCAATATTTCATAATATTTTTCATTTTTATTATCAATGGAAATTATTTCAATAATATTCATCAATTTGTTACATTTTAGAAAAGTAAATTCCAACTAGAAATGATAATTTCTCCGTGAATGTTATATTGCTATTTTAATTGAATTTATATTCAGGAATTGCAAAAAAAATTATTTAAATTATTATTTAAATTGAATATTATCCAACTCTACCATCATTATTCTTCATTTGTATGTTTTTTTATTATTACAAGATATTTATAGAATCCGTTTACTTTCCACGGGATATGCTATAATGAACATTTTATAAAACACATTTATTTTCATTGGTTTATTTGTGATGAAAGTTTAATGTTATTTTTGAACACATATATATGGTTTCATTGTTTTCCGATGGTTAAATTATAACAATGTATATTGGTTACGTTATAATCAGGAATTTTGGTTACGTTATAACTAAGAATGGTGGTTACATTATAACCAAGGACGGTAGAAACATTATAATAAAATAAATGTGTGAACTATAAATATATCTAATGAATTGTTTATTTATTGACATCTCATGAGATTATAAAAACTAAAATGGGGAGTTAACCCATTTTTTAAAGAGAATTTTTACACAAGGGTTAGAATGGGTGTGAAAAAAGGACTACTACGAATTTTTGGGGAGTAAATCCTACCCTCTATGATAGTTAGGTGACTGATCCTATTCTACCAAAGAAATAATTTTTTATGATAACATGTATTCCAAAACCATATGTCTTGTGCCAATGTTATAACCTAAAAAGTCAGGTTATTTTATTCTATTGTGATTCATGTCTCATGAACTCACAATATTTAAGTTATTATAGAAGATTATGATCTATGATATGTAGGGTATGATTTTAAAATGTTTTTATCATGTTCTCATGTCCTTATATTAATGTTATAGTCATTTGATCCTTAATTTATCACTTTTTAACCCTAAATGAGATTTTGATCCCACCCAATATTATGTTTAATTTCCCTGTATATGGAATAAAGATACTAAGTATGACAGTTATATGAATGGATATTGTTATGGGGAACATAGTGGGAGTTGATACTGATCTTTTATGTAACTTTTATTTATCCATACAATTTTCAAAAATAAATAGATATATAATATTATAGTTGTGGATAGTTATGTTACATAATGTATATTCATCTTTTAATATTTAATATATTTTTATAAAAAAATTTCTATTATAGTCTGTTTAAAATCAAGGATTACTTAACATTTATAAATTAGGATGGGAAAAAATTAATGTGAAAATTTGGGACAATTATATGTTTAGGATTCCATCCTAACATTTTGGTAATGATCATGATCAACATTAGATAAACACGAGGTCTTATTGAAGAATTAGTCAAAATTCAGACATCATATATCTAATTCTTCACGATGATGTCGTTTCCCACTATGATCATTGCATGTCACACTATAATTTCTTGTTTTAGTTAATTGTTAGAAGTTTAAAGGAATCTTGTTAATGTTGAATACGATAGAAAATGAGATGTTTTTCCTCTTGGGTAACCAATTGTTATGGGATCATTAATGAATTAATTTTATTGGAATTCCTATAAATCATTCTCAAGCTATGAATCAGAAAATATACCAAATTATCAAAGGAAAAAACCATTTTCTATTGTGTCCTTTATGAGGAAACCTCAACATTTATTATATTTTCTAATAATCCACAAGTTTATAAAAAATTGATTACTACCATGAATAAATAATTTATATTCTTTATTATTTATAACATGAGAATGTTATTATATATTTTAATTATTTTGATAGAGAAGTTTATCATTGGTGGACTCCTATAAATAAAACTAGGGAAAAGGTAAATTTACTCCATAGGGTGGGATGAGTTTATGAGATGATAATTCAATATGCACTTTCCTTATACAGATAACCTGAAAAAGGAGAAATAATTTATTGATCCTAAAGAAAAGGATAATGAATTTATTGATACATATTGGGAAAATTTTACAAGGCTTTCTAGGAACATATTTGGTAATATAATCAATCCTAAAAGTAAGAAGGATCAATTCTTCAGTGGATTGAAACAAAGACCCTAAATGGAGATAGCGATAAGGGTATTTAGACTCTATGAAGAAATCATTTGATGTTTCATTTAGATAGGGATGACATAAGTAACAAACAAAACTCATGGTTTTGATAAGGAATGAAAGATGTACTTCAATTGAAATTATAAAAACATGTTGAAAAGTTGGTAAGATTTAAATTATTCTCAATGAGTGGAATGAATCACCGAGGAAATGTCCTTAAGGGATAGGTAGATGTTGTATGTGTTGAAAGTATGGTAATCATGAAATAAAATACTAATGTTATAGGTATAAGTTTTCTAATCATTAGAATATAGAGAAAGAACCTCAAAATGTGCCACACACACTCCACAATTTTTATTAAAAAACTGTTTGAGAATTATAAAAACTAATGCCCAAATATGAGTTTTATGATAATGGCCGATGCCAAAAACCTCTAAGGCCAAGATATAAATGAAAATATCATATCGTAAATAGTTTTGGTGATGGATAAGATAATGATGTGGTAAATGGTACACTTACCACACAATAATGAATTTCATTTGTTTTTTTCGATTATTCATCAACTCTACCTTTATTATAAAAAAATTTTTATAAGGTTATCATTATACCACCTATAGGTTAATTAGTTGTCTTAGAAATAAAAACCACTAATTGAATGATGATCGCATCTCAAGTAATTGATTCTCCATCTATTAATGTCTGTGGGATTTTGGCTCCTATAAATCATGGTATTATTACTTTAGTTGAGTTTGATATTATACTAGGAATTGATTAGAGTATTTATATAACTCCAATATCAAATATTTATGAAGGTAGGTAATATTTTATGTTAGAATCTAACCAAATATTATCTTTCATTACGATGAATAACATGAACTTTCAATGGAATTCTCATCAATTTTATGGTAATTGATTTCTATTCAAAAATTAATTTTTATCAGATGCTTTGGGGGAAACTCAAAATAAAATCTTCATATAGGGAAGGAGTTTTCTTGTATATCAAGAATAAATTCCTTGTATTCCATATAATTTTGATGTTAGGATATTGATATAACTCAAGCTTGGTTCATTTTTTTCAAAGAAACAAATAGAATGTACCCAATTGAGTTATTTGAAATAAATAAACTACTGTAACAGAAACATTAAAAGAACATCATTCAAAAAAGTGAATCACCATAGGTGGCAGTAGTTCATTTTTTGAAGAAGAATTATGGGTTAATGTTACTTTCCATTTATTATCGAGAACCATACTAAATCACTATCAATTTGAAGTATCCTCTACCCCATATTGATGACCCGTTTGATCAAATAAATGGATCTCAATACCTTTAAAAGATTTAATTTCATCCAAGATATCATCAATTGAGTATTGGGGAGGAGGATATTCCCAGGAATGAAGTTTGAATATGTTATGAACACATTGAATTTATGGGCATTCCATTTGGTCTTATTAATGAACATATATATCCATGGATTTAATTAAAAGTGAATTTTTGAGTTTACCATGATCATTTTATGGTAGTCATAATAGGATAAATTCATATATATTAAAATTTTAATAAAGAGTATCAAGATCACATTAGAATCCTACAGAAGACCTTGAGGAAATAGTATCATTATAATAAATTTACAATGATACAATTCTAGATTTGTAATTTTTCATTATTGGGTCATATAATCTTGAGTCAGGGTATATCAGTTGATCCTTTAGATAATGATGTTATTGAATGTTTTACAAGACTAACCATTGTGAGTTAGATTCAAATTTTTCTTGGTTTTGAGTTATATTTTTAGTGATTTGGTGAAAATTTCTCCAGAATATCTAATTAAATCACATGTTCTCTTAGAAGGGATATATGTTATTTCATATAAATGAATGTGAAAAATGTTTCTTCTGACTAATTATATGGTTTGTTAGGGAGCCTATGTTTACTTCTCTTTGTAGTAGAGAAGGGGATTTAATCAATAATTATGCATAAAATAACAAATTCTGATAACATCACAAGAATAATGATATGGTGGTAGCTTATTCCTCAGACTAATTAATGGTTCATGATTTTTTTCATCCAATTCATGAATTGTTATTAGCCACGGTAATTATTGAATTAATGCATTAATTCATTATATTTACAAATAATGTTATGATATATATACTATCAATAAAATTTTGATGTATATTTTCATATAGAAATAGTACAATATGATCTATAAATATGGTTAGATCTTATTGAATATTAATAACTCTCAATACATTACAACCTAGGGGAGGATAATATGGTGGATGATTATATAATATGAATGAATCATTCCAAAAAATCTATGATGAGTATAAAAAAGATACAATTCATATGAATTTTAAATCTATAGATCTTGAAATCTTAATTGAATGGGTGAAATATTATCATTCTCAATTTTCCGATCAACCATTTACCCATGTGACGATTAAATATGTGTGGAAAGAAGACATGGAACTACAAAATATGGTGATAAATGATCATTATTACAAACTTTATGGTGATGTGATGATACAGTTTGGGTTTCATTTATGTGTTTCATACATTCCCTATTTGAATAAGGAAATGGTTTATGGAAATCACACATCTCCATTCTATATATTAAAAATATTAATAGTGATCTGAATGAGTAGTATGTATAATGATAGATATTGTTGAGTATGTATCATGGTTCTTTAAAAATTCAGTACATTAAGGCTAAGAGACAATATTATTTGGTGATGTTACAACCAATACTTGTACCATAGTGGAAATGGTAAAATATCCCCCCTTGATTTTTTATTGGAATCCCTATAACAACAAAAGTGTGTAATAATATATAGTTTTATTAAATATCAATAACAAATATTCCCAATTAGTTACCATTAGAGAATATTTCTATTTGGAATAGCTTTCTGTAATTAAATTTAATGAAGTGGTATGTTTTCATTGAGTACAAAATTATGCTGTTTCAAATTGGGATTTGGGGATCACCATGATATTCTAGGGAAGTCATTAGCATGTCATATATTTGCAGTTTATTTTCAGTACGATTTATCATTTTCAGATGTATTCTTAGTCTAAGAGTACAATAAAAACCATAGAGGATATATAATGATCATATTCAATCGATTTCGAAGGTGGACTAGATTAAAACAGTCCTCAAGTCAATTTTTCCTAAAATAGTACCTTTAATTCATATATTTAGATGGATTCTTTTGAATCCCTCTACATAATGATGTTTATAAATCTAACATGATGGGATAATATTGTAAAAATAAATCTATTTTTATCATATCTACTTAGGGAAATGATGGAGAACATTAGATCCATTCAATAGCACATCAAGTATTCCTAGAGTTGGCATAAAATTTATTTACCCAATAGTCAATGTGATATAAAATTTGAAGCATGTGGAAATGTGTTTTTATTAATTTCTCATTGTAAAAATCTTATGATATATATTAATTAGGTAAATTTAAGCCCTAGGTATATTGGCACATTAGATATTCTTGATTGATAATGTCTAGCACATTATCACTTGAAACATCCAATGAACCACTCTCTAGTTAATAATGAGTTCAATATATATCTTCTAATGTATTACATATATGATCCATCACAGATACTAAAATTAGTGGTTGTACCATTAGAATATTATATTCCTAATGGATAACTACTCATATAAATCTTGGATTGTACTCATAATGTTCTATGGATCTAGACTACTCAACAGGTGAATGTTCTCTCAAGATAACCTAATTTTAGGAAAGTTACATGGGAACTTGAGGATGTAAAGTAACAAATAAATATTCATTCTGTTATAATATATTGATTGAAATTAAGGGAGAAATTCATTTTAATGGTGTATTAAACTCTATTGATACACATGATATCGAGTTTAAATATAAAAAAGATATAATTTAATTGTTTAGTTTACAAATAGCCATTGGAGTGGAGATTATGAATAATAATAGATAAATAATAAAAAATTTATGTTTAAATATTTATAAATTAATTCATTGGATATTAAATATTTACAAATAAAAAAATTTATCATTTGAATGTATTATATATATTTTTATGGAATATTAATTTTATGATCAAAACTTATTTTTATCTTTATAGAATTTATTAATCACTATAGTAAATGAATCTAATTAAATATATATATATATTTTAATAAATATTTTTTTAAAAACGAATTTTTTTAATTTTATTCGAGGCATTAGATAATGAGAAACAATGTTTTAAGCCTAAAATATATTTATCTAAATATTCTTTTTCACCACGTGATGAATTCATAAGTGAAAATAAATTTTTAAATCGATTCGAAATTGAATTTTATAAAATGGATTTTATATTTAAAATTAGTAGTTTAGAAATTGGTTAATATGGCCCATTTATTTTTTCTCAATATGAATTGTTAAAATGGTTTAATGTCTCAATTCTGTTAAGGGAAAATCCAGTTAATCTGGGTAAAAAGGAAGTTATTATGCCAAAATTTTCCATTATAATTATTATTTGATGATGTTAATTATACAACTATCCCATTAGGATTAATTTTTTTTAATGTAAACTTTTTGATTAAAATGACCTATATAATATTTTAACCAAAGATAGTTTCAAAACTATTGATCTTTTAATTTAAAATACCTCTTCTGTGCCAACATAGATTCAAACGTATGATATAAATGAATATTAGTGTATATATTTTAACTAATGATTTTATATTAGTAATACTAATTTTATTGTATTTTTTATTAATTATAAATTCACTATAAATTCATGTGTAACACAAATTTAGTATTTTTCTATTATGTAAAAATGTATAATATATGATTTAAATTTGTTTAAAAGTAATAAAATCAGAGTGATTTATGGTGTTGAAAAAAAATAATTATATGAATATTAAATATGAATATTATTTTAAATAATTATATTATAATTAATAATTTTTATTTAAAACATTTATGTCAAATTAAATCAATAGATTTTATATTGGAAATAATGGTAATTTAGGAAAATATAATTTAAGTATATTATATAAAAGACATTAAAATATTAGATATGTATAAAGAGAATATATAGTCTAAAATATCCTACCATGACCATTTTTAAGATATTTGGATACATTTTCATAGAGAATGACTTTAACATATTTTAATCTTTTAGGAAATTCAAAGGCCTCCCCTCCCCAAAACTATAACAAGGAACCCCAAATTTCACTTGTCCACACACATTGAGCCATTTATCTAGAAAAAAATCTACAAACTTATCTTATAAAATCCTCTATTAAAATTATAGAGGATATGGTCTAACAAAAAGTCCAACCACAGAGCCCTTAATAGGAGATGTAAATGAGTTTTTTCAAAAAAGTGGTAAACCCCATAACAGATCACTTTAATTTGAATTATTCCTTTAGCTCTTATAACTATTTTATATTATTTATTAAATAATAAAATAGTTATACTTAATATAATGAAATTTTAATTTGAAAAAAAACCACCATTATTCACCATTTTTCATATAATGGGATGTGGAAATATTGCTTGTGTGTACGTATGCCTTACAATATCCATGTAATGATATAATCCATTTCTTATCATAATATTTTGACATTGGGTATTATGATGGGTTTAATATTCATATATAATAATTATGAAATAATAATAATTTTTTCATAATAATATCAAATATACCTCTTTACCTTCCAAATTGTTAGAATATGATAACATTGATCATGCGTACATGTGGACTACCACCTCCACCAAGCGATGTGAGTCGATTTTCAATTAGGTTATACTTGGATGGTAATAAATGATGCAATTAATGAATATATATAATATTAATAATATAATAATAATTATTTATAGATTATTTATTATTTATCATTGTTTCATTCCTTACACCATAATATTAAAATATTTTTTGTGCATCAGTAACGTTTACCACCTCTATAAATAGTTTAATTTATTTTTTCCATTTATTTCTTATATAAATGAATTTAAAAATAAATACATTTAATATATATGATATTTATAAAATATTTAATAATATATTATATTATTGAACAATGTTCATAATACTATGACGAAAACTACCTAACCAAAATAATCATGAAGAACGAAGCAGATATCACCCAAAATAGTGATTTTTTTAAAGATGTGTTAAAAATGGGTGATAAAATGTTGTATGTAAATAATATAATTTAATATATATATATATATATTAATATATTTATTAAATATATTTATTATAAATATATATTTATTATATAGGATGTTCCAACATGGATGAAGTAAGTAGGTCCTACGGTAAGATATTTTCGACTCACTGTTTTTGATGGGACAAATGCCATAATCACCAAATTATTATATTTTGTGGTAAATATAATGAAAATAAATGGATTTTATAATTACTATTATCAAATTTATGGTTATTTAAATATAATCAGAAGGTTATTTCTTTCATGGGTCTTAGGAATAAAAATATTCCAAAGTGGTGAGGTTGATTTGATGCAATCTCTTTTTTTTAGGATTTTGTATGGTCAAGTTTCTGATGATGAAATAATATGATAGGTATCATAATAGATTCATTAAAATTCTTATCCAATATATATTTCTTTATATTAGATGTTTTAATGTCATTTTTCTTACTTGAAGTACACAAGACATTGCAAATTGTATTTTAATTAAAATCATTTGTATTTCTCTCTTTAGTCAAAAAATATTTTCATTCCATATCAATGTATTATAAATATATTTTAATTAACAGTTGTCATATAATCCTAGGATTTTAAAATTAATTCTTACTCATGTTATACATAATTTAATGTTACATAAATTGGAATATTCTTAACATTTTCTAAACAGGCCACTTTTTCAATTTTTTAAATAATTATTAATGTAATGTTTTTTAATTATATTGTATAATTAAAATTTCATGCCATGTTTATATTAAAATAATATTTCATCCATATTATTTGTAATAATTTTAGGCTTCTCGCAAGTGATTCCAAAATTGAATGGATTTTTTTCTCATGAATGTTTTAATGAACATTTAATGGTATTATTATTATTAAAAGGGAAAAATATTGATATAAATTATAATTTATTATGGATATGATACTTCTATCCCACCATTATTCTCTCTATGGATGTTTTATACTGATACTAACAATATGTTTTTGAAACCCATTTCTTTTCCAGGGGTTTTGATATGATGAAATGTTTATAAAACTAGTTGCTTATCAAGTGTATTGATGTGATAAATGATTTATTATATTTTGGCACACGTAAGTATGGTTTTAATGAGGTGATGATGGTTTTGTTTTAATGAAGAATAGTGTATACAATATATCCTAAGAAAATGGTAATATTATAAACAAGGATGACAGTCAAATTATAACCAAGGATGGGTGGGACCTATATCTCCATCCAATGAGTTGGTTATAAATTGATATGTCGGGAGATAAATACAATTGTAATAAGGACAGAACAAAGTTTACAAAAGGATGTTTTCCACTATGATTGTATTTGGAGTGATCCTTGACTAATAAAATGATTTATAAAGTTAACTCATTCCACTATTATAATCCTGGAAATGATCCTCTAATACCATAGAAATGATTTTCTATGCATATATGTATGGAAAAAATATTTATTCTACTAATTCTATTATATCATTGATCAGTTTATATGATTTATTTATGATTCATGTTTTATGAGATATTAATATTTAGTAAATGAATCCTGATTATGATTTATGATATGCAGGGCAGTATTTTCAAATGTTATGTTCATGTTCTCATAATATTATATTCATGTTAGGCTCATGTCTAATGTTCTTGTCAAGATCAAAATCTAATGGATCAGTTTAATGTGGTACTAATTATGGTAGGTGTATATTTGGTGGTAGATATGGAGAACGTAGAGGGATATGCTAAAAATATTTTTTGAACTAGTTCTTTTTGTGTCTAATATTAGTATGTCACACAACCTATATGATGCTAGGAGTGGATCATTATGTTATATAATTATTTTCATTTATTTGAATTGATATCTATGATAGAAAAATTTAGGTCTTTATAACATTGATGTTTTAGATAATTCATCAGAAAGATCTAGATACCATGTTGTGTTTTCCTAATGCGTATACTCATTACATAGATTTATAGTATAATATAAACATTCAAACCCAATATAATTATTGAAAAACTATTCTCTAGATTTCAAATAGGACGGGGATCAACATCCTACACTTGTCATCTTTTACTACAAAAATATCTTTCACACAAGTATTCTGATGCCTTCTTATGAACCCAAATATGTAATTAAGTGTAGAAATACGTCATAATATGATAAAGATATTTAAATAAAGGTATTTTTACTCAAGATGACATTATAAATGGCAGAGAATGTTTTATCCATTTAGTATCACATCAATAATATATGAGTGGACATACGAGTTATGTTATCTATCATTGGTGAGATCTTGAATTAGATGTTGTTGAGATGAAGTTATTGTGAGTTTATTTAGTGAATATGTTTATGATGTTTATAATGATTGTAAATTTTAGCCCGAGATATATCAGTACCATTGATATTACTAATCGAGTGGGGCCTATATCATATCACTTAACACTACCACTAAACCTCTCTTTACTTCATGATCTGTTCCATGTATCTCTTTAAATGATCAACATACATCATCCATCATATATAATAAACATATAGGTTGTAATAATGGAAAATGGTATTTAATATGTTGATTTTTTTTATATTATGGATAGTGAAGGTAATGTTTGATAAAATAATACTACACAGAAGTTAAAAAGCTCTTTAGAGGAACCAGTTTTTTTAGAAAGATACATTGTACATGAAGATTTGATGATGTAGGGATATTCTCAAAATTTAAATCTGTATTATATAATTTTGAATGTGAAATTAATTTTAATCGTAATATAGTTTAACACACCGAATTTTATATTTATTTCCATTTATATAATACTTGTACTATTCGATAGACTTCCTTACAGGTATCCCCAAGTCTATATTAATCTGGTTAGAGTATTCTGTTATAAAAAACCCCTTAAATTAATAGATATGTTTAATAATTTTCAAATAATAAAAAATATGTATAATGTTTTTTATTAATTAATATTTATCGATAAATAGATAATAAATAATTACTCTATTTTTAGTAAATTCATTTAATGTGCCAAAAACATGTTTTCTTCCTCAAGTGTTTTTTATAGAATTTTTTCTTGCAAATAATATAAATAAATTTCACTATTTTTATAAATTTATTTCTATTAATTGAATAAAATTTTTTAAATAAAAAAATTCATATTAAATTATGTTAAGTATTTATGATTTTTCCAAAAAGATTTATTTTTTTCTTTAATTGTTGAAAATCAAATTTTGGTAAAAACTCCAATTTATTTTCTGTTAAAACTCCAAATATGTTTCTAATTTGATATTAAATTAACATAATTATATATTTTTTGTTATATAATTTAATTTATGACATAATAATCATCAGTATACATGATTTTCAAATTAGGTCATTTTTAGCATAAAAAAACATTTTTATAGAACCTTTTTTATTAGAACATTTTGTTTTTTCACAATAAATTGTGTTAATATCTATGGATTAATATTTTTAAATAAATTTATATATTATATATTCAATATTATATATTTTTTTTATATATGGAAATATAACACAAAGAAATATGCTTAATGATTCGTTCTTCTAAAATGGTTTTTCTTTGTGTGGTGAGTGCTTATTTAAAATGAAAAAATGAAACATATAAAAATAAAATAAATTTAAATTGAATAAATATTTATAAACAATATTATTAGTATAATTATATAATTTTAATTAAATCCATTTCAATTTTTATACAATAAAAAATAACATTTTGTTTCCATGATTAAGGTTAAAAAGTTTTATTTATGGTTATCCATCAGATAAGTGTAGCAATTTCACCCACATAGATAAAATTATTATCATTGAAATATATCTCAACATATACTCACACTCAATTTTTATAAAATTTCCCATGAATGTAACATTATATCATTAAAATAATTTAAAAATTACATGTGTGTCACCCCATCACTAGTAAAAGGGAACCTCTTATCCATCAGTATTCACTCCATTTGATCCTTATATGCAAATAAATACATATTAAATATGTTTAATATATTTTTTCCATCACCCAAAAGTTATATTATAATATTATGACCAATCCTTCAATGATTAAGGAGTATTTCAAAGGAGTTCTATCAAAGAAGAGTTATATATCGTAACCATGATATAAAAATTTTATTTATTCTTTTAAATCCTATAATATTTTTTTGTTAAAAAAATGATAAATAAGGTATGATTAATATAATTATATTTTATTAGGTTGATTTAAAAACCATTTTCCACAACTTCTCAATGCAATGAGAGATAAAAGTATCCATAGTCCGTACGTGTGGACTGCCTTCTCCACGTAGCTATACGACTCATTTTCCTCCACGATAATTCATGATTAATTTTTATAATTGATTTAATTTTTATCTATATGAGATATATTTTGTTAAAATTATTTATTAATTATGATTTAATATTTACTTTTCTTTCCTTTTATCCCTTCAAAAATGGAGACATCATTATTGCATACTCATATACTATTATCTCTATATTGTGATGTAACTCGTTTTTCATCACCAATTTTTCTAAATGGTTATAAAAATGTATATAATTAATATATATGATATGTATATAATGATTCAAATTATGGATATGAAGAATCCATGTTTTTATTTCTAGTATCATAACTGTTGTGCCGAAATATACTTGAAAAAAATAGTTAACCCCTAAAATGAAAGTGATAATGAATGATTTTGATCGAATGTGTTATAAGGTGTTAATAGATGAAAATGTATGTAACTATACGTTTTATTATGGATATATTTTATAATTATAATAATTTTAAATTTATTATATATGACATTAGATTTTTTATATAGTATAATGGACCTATGTTAAGGATTATCATTAAAATCTCATTTTTAAGGGAGTATTTATAAATAAATATTATATTAATGAAATTAATTGATATATCTAACAAAATAATTTATCATTTTATAATAATCTATTTATTAATTAATATTCGTTGTTTTTATTTGATTTTCATCTCTTAATATTCTAATAATAGAAAAATAGGTAAATAGGCCACGTTTTCCCCTTCAACAAATAATTTTTTATTCCATATAGTAATTTTGTTATAGAAAAATTAAAGAATTTATTTAAAAAGTTAATATAAACCCATTTTAAACATTATATAAAAAAATTAGGGAATATATTTTTTATGTTCCAAAAAATGTTGTTTTAACTTTTCAGTAACAATGTTAAGTGATTATTTGATTTAACTTACAATACTTGAATAACTTTATCCCTAATAGTTAATACTCGATTATTTGAGGATTATAATAGATGTTTATTTGGTAAGTTTTAAATAGTAATGTTTCATTAATATTTTTAGAATTTTTTGTTTATATATAATATGTTTCATATATATATATATATATATTTTATTTTCCTCCAAAAATGTTCTTGAGATTTTTTAAGGTTGTTTTATCTATAACAACATTCAATGAAAACAATTTTGATTTACTTTGATTATGATCCAATGTTATAATTCATGTTCATTTTCTAGTTTATTAAGGTTTATGATGATGAAATTTATTGGAAACGTGTAAATGTTTTTTGAAAACCATATCCCTTCAATAGGTTATGATTTGATCATATGATGAATGTTTTATAATATAATGCTAAAAATATGCATGGGTCTCATTATGTGATAGATGTGCATAAAAATATATATCACCAAAATTTATTATGTAAATAGGTATATCTCTGGAGACAATAAGGACTAGAATGTGGAATGAACCATGTTTAGAAAAGGAATGTGTCCAATATGATAGTCTTGGGAGTGATCCATGACTATGGAAATGGTATAAGGGGAGTGAGGCCAATCCACTATGATAAAAATAGATTTGATAATTTAATACGGAAAAGATTTTATATTCTTATGTGGATGATAAAAACTTTTTTCATACATTAATTATTTGTTTTCATGGATCATGATTGACTATAAAATATTCTTCATAGTTATGTTTTATGTTTTTCAATTAAAAAATCATTATTCCATGATTCATGATGATGATATTTAAATTTTTGGGAATGTCATTATAATTTTTTGTTCATGATCACATATCCAAATTATTATAATATACAGAATTATGATCATTTTCTTATATAAATGTATTTACCCTTATAGACTATCTGACCTCACCCTTTCTTATATCATCATTCTATATGTAATAAAGAAGTATTTTATTAATGAAATGTCTTATAAGGGTGATATTAATAAATAATAAATGATAAATAATATTTATTATATATATAAATATACATGTTTAAAAATACATGAAACTTATATATTACTCATGAATTTTTTATCATTAAATATGTTGAATATTCATTAAAAAATATATCATATTTATTTTGAAAAGCATGGGTATTTATAATTGGAGTTCATTTATAATGTAGTGTAATAGTCACATATTCAACATAGTTACCTCATGCGTTCATGGTTACATAATGATTTCAAGGTTCCCCAATACACCCGAGAGTCCTTCTACACTTGTGTTCTCCTTCCCAACCAGTGTTTCTTTAAGCCCAAATTATGTTTTTTATAATGTTATCAATACCGTTCATATAAAGAAAACATTTTTATTTTGATGAATATAAAAAAATTAACATACTTATATTGGACATATAATTCTTATGTGACTACATACTCCATAAAGATAGTAATGAAGCATTTTCCTATAACTATCCACCACAAATTTAAAGGGAGATACATATCACACCAACAATTATCAACATTGACCATTTTCAGTTTCAGATGAACCACATAATCACAAAGAGAATACATTACACAATGCTTCAGATTAAACCCATATGAAATTCCCAATCTAGATCCTAATAATAAAATGTGGAAATACGTATTTTGGGGCACCTTGATGACTCCCCCACTATAGAATTCCAACATAATATTCCTTCAAGATTCCACCTATATGAGGACCATTTATGAATCCCCACTGTGATATTACTTCATGGGACCCCCTACATGTGGTGTCATCACAATTCCACCTCTATGAGGTTTCTATAGATGGATAATCCATATGATTCTTTCTTGAGGACCCGCATTTTGGTTCCATTGTGGACAATTTCTTATTAACATTATTCATGGAGGGAAAATCTCTAAGCCCGTTCAAAAAGAGTACTTAGTAAAACAACCAAATTTAGCAAGTCATACCCATTCGAATTGAGTAAAAATCATCTGTGATAATTTATGTCCTTGAATTAAAATTCTATATCACCCTAAAATTCGAAAATGTATATTATTTTAAATAATAAAATGTTTATTATAATATAACACACTTAATACAAAGCCAAAAATGAAGTATGATTTACTATTAAAATATTATTCTTTAAATATGATAGTTATAAAATAGTAATTGGATTATAGAATATGATATGATGAAAACAAATTGTGAAATATATTTACAAATTTTTTTCATAATACTAAAATATATATTAATTCCTTGGAAAAAAGTTCTCAATTATAAATAGAATCATATAAGATTAATGGAAATATATTTTATAAGACCGATTTATGTTTGTATTATATTTTCCAGCAAATAATTTAAGATAATTTATTTAGTTTAATGAAATAATGAAAATAAATTATTATATATTTAAAAAAAATCAATTAACATTAATCTAATGATGTTTACTAGAAAAGGAATGTGCTGAAATATGTTGTATACTTCCAAAATATAATTTCTTCAAAAATAGTTTTTATTGAATTTGTGTGTGGATATTATATATTATTTCTACCACTTCTAGAAATGTTTTTATTTTAATTTTAATACTATTTTTAAATCAAAAATTTAATAATAATATTAATAGTATTTTTGTTATTTTTCTGAAATGATTAATTTTCAGGTGAATTCTAAAGCATACCAAATTTATAAAATCATTTTATTTTCATGTAATTTAAAAATATAATGTTATTATTTATTTTAGTTAATTTAATTTAGTACCATTTAAATAAAAATTTCATGTAATACCATAATAAAAAATATTATACTTGATTTTTCTATAAATTCAATATCAGTAATTAAAACATTTTTATATTAAAAATTATTTTCATTTAAATTTGTGATCCTCTTTTAAATTTAATTTCCAAGACTTTTATAGATTTAATATTGAATGTTTTATTTTATAGTCTTAATAATTATGGTTAAATATAGTAATGATGAATATATAATATTTTTGATAATTAGTATTTACTATAGCAAAAATTAGTTACCATGGTAGAGTGTAAAAAATATTAATTAATGTAAACACAAAAATATTATATTAACTGTTTTTATATTATATCTTCATATCTATATAACCATATATTTGATATTGGATTTTTTATGTTCCACTTTACCTTTATTAAGATATTTTTAATAATTTAGCATTATTGATATTTACATGTGTCCCACTCCCCTCTCTTACAGAAGGGTGTACCCTCTACCCACATATAGAAAAATTTATGGCACTTTAAATTAATTAGTATCTTCAAAAATACCTTATTGAAATAATTTATATTGTCTTATATGTTCGTTTGATAACAAAAAACCATCATATGATGTCTAAATGTGTAATCTAAAGGTGGATTTCCAAAGATTATGTATTACTATTAATTGAGTTCTTTAGTGTTTATTTATTCTTCTTCAAACTTCATAACTATTATATTAATTCTTATATAATAACCAATATATAAAAAATAAATTTAAATGTTATTTTTTATGTTTAAATAATTTTTAATATCCTTTTTCAATATATGCGTATTGAAAACCTTGCTTTTTCGCACATGTGGACTACAAACTCAACAAGGTGATGTGATTCGTTTTTCATCACTACATCACAATACTAATTATAAAGATTATATTATTGAATATATAATATATTTATGAAATTAGAAAGTTTTTTAATGACATTATATTATCTAACTTCTTTCACTTCTGTCCATTGAATAATAAAATCGTTTACCATTCAAACATGAGGACTACCACCTCCACAAAACAATGTGATTCATTTTTCATTACCGCCTCACATGGTTTGTCATATGAATGGAACTAAAGAATAAAAATGAATGTTATAACATATTTATGATTACATAAAAGTTATATATATTCTGCTTTATTTCATTTCCGCCTAGTAGAAAAAGGAAAACACCATTCTTTCACACACACACACAATACCATCTCAATGGAATGATTTTCATCTTTTTTACTGACCTCACTTTATTGATTGTTGTAAAATTATATTAAATATATAAAAGTGATAATTTATTCCTGATTATTATTTATTTATTATATATAGAGATATATATTAAAACATATTCCACTTTCATCCTAATATTTTTTTTTGGTATTATGAAATAAAAGTCCTCTAAACGTTCAAAATGAAATTAACTAATTTAGTAACTAAATAAAACATGGTAACAAAAAGAAATAGAATACTATTACAGGAATGAAATTTAAACAATTTCTTAATCATGATTAAAATTAATTAAATTTTATTATTCAATAAATTAAAATATTAATTTGGTGATTCAAAAGTCATGGTAATATATAATTTTTCTCAATTTCAATTATTTTGGACAGATGAAATTCTGAAAAAAAGTCTTTTTTATGGTTTATAAACATTAATATTGATTTATATTTAAAAATTTCATGAAATTAATGTCTCTTAAAAATCCATTTCATATTCCCATCATCAATATCTTTTTGATTCAAATGCTAAAAAACGTGTAATGGATTTTTTATAAAACATCATTTCAAATATTTTAAATTTGTTTCCCACAAAATTCTTATTATATTAAATTTTAATGAAATTTCATTATTTATACTTAATATATTATTAATTATAAAACTTAAATACTTTCTATATTCTTTATAATGTTTAAAAAGCAATATTTTCCTTAATTTTATGAAAAGAAAATTTTTGGATTTCATTATAAATGTATAAAAACCATGTTTTTAACATATGTAGAAAAAATAGAATATACCACTATAATGAGTATTATTAATTAATAAGATTCATATATATGTTTTAATATTTTTTATAGAGTATCATATTTAATTTTCTTCGTTGCATTATTTATTATAATAGTTTTTAAAGGAAAAATGTTTTTTACAGTTTCTCAAGTAATTCTTAAAATTTCTCAACATATGTGTTAAAAATAATATTTTATGATATTTTATTATTTAAATTAAATATGATGTTTTTATCATGATATGTTCATTTTAAATTTTATATTATAATGGTTGAACCCAATTTATCCCTCTTAATAATTGTATAATGTGATGATGTTAATGAAATTTATGTTAGTCTTAAGAGATATTTTGGAATTAAAAATAATTGTAATTAATTTTTAAGGGTTACTATAAGAGGTGGTGTAAAGATAATGTTCAAAAACAGAAATATATATTTTCAATGCATTTAATGGTTTTAATGGATATTTTTTTATTTTATAATGAAATATAATGAACGTATTATTAATGGAATTGTTGTAATCTTATTGAGGTGAAATATTTATTTTCATGTGTTCTTATGTTTCCCCAAATAACATTCACAATAATCATTTTTCATTTATACATTCATAAATAATTTTTTAAAAACATATTTGGCATCGATGTTTTTTTGTGAGTACATATTGATTATTTTTATCTCAATGATTAATACATACATACGAATATTTCTTTATGGGTTTTCAGGAATATTCAAAATAATTAAGAGGTTTCCTTTTTTTATTCCTTATATATCATTCTGTTATTATCTTAATTTTCCAAATATTTTTCTCATGTAAAAACAAATTACATGGAACGATATAATGTTTTATATTTCCCATATTAGGATTCTTCTTAATGTTTTTGAACATATTATTTTAAACTATAGCCTATATTAAATAATTTTTTTTAATTAAATGGGATTATAATAAAATTTCATACATACAATTAATATAAAATGTATGGGGAAACTAATGTATGGGTCCCTATAAGTGGTATTTGAGAAAAGGTTTTGATATGTTTTGAGGCTTGGATTAGATTTCATTGTATGTTATAATTATTAAACAAAAATAAATGCTTGTGTGTTCTGTATAAATGTGGTTATCTTGTATACTCAAAATAACAATTTTTTGATTTAGTAAATGGTTGGAACTTGCTGGAATAATGTTAAAAATGGATGTCAATGACTCCATGGTTGTTATAGAAATATGAAACTGAGCAAGATAGGTTCTTGATTCAAAAATATTTTTGATATTTTTATCTAGATATAGTTTTTATGAATGAAAACCTAATACTAGGATATATTCCTAACACATAAAATAAAATAAAAATATATTTTCATTTAAGATCAAATCATAATAATCATGGAGGAATAAGGATTTGAAATCGTATGGGTCTAGAATTTTGGAAAAATTACAAAGGTAATTGCTTCAAAATAATTTTGAAGTTGTTTTATATGCGTTAGATGAAGGAATAATGTAAAAAACTGCCATGGAAAAAGGAAGATTCTAGATAACACAATGATGGGGAACATAGATCATCCTTATATAATAATAAAATGACTTAAATATGGATAGTAGAGACATTATGTAAATTGATACCTTTAGATAATGTTAATATAAGGGGAATATAAAGATCATATAAATGTAAGATTAGTATGTTTATATTTTTATGATGAAGAAACTTTGAATAAAATATAAAATATATAGATTATATAAACTCTTTTTAATGTTTAAATTAAGAAGCATGATTCGCCGTGATTTAAAAATTTTATGAAATGATTTATATTTTTTGTTATATGACAAAAATAATAAAAAATACAGTAAAATTTAATGGTTAATGGTGTATAAATGATTTTTTAATGATTGTAGTGATTATATATAGGGTTTTAAGAGTTATGATTTAATTTTAAATTATTTCAGGATTGGTATATATTAAGAAAAATACGAAGATAAAAAATTTTAAAAACCTTATTGACGTATTTTTTCATTATATTCGATAATTTATTTATAAAAATTTTATGAGACATTTATTGGGTTTCAATACATTTTCGAGATATATATAACCATGGCTTTAACATGATTATTACAATAAAGGTAATTTAAGATAAATTTTATTATTTTGAAATATAAAGATAACAATTAGGTTTATTATTATAATTCACACTGACAAAATTATGATTAATTTGGACACATTGTTATTAGATTTTTTTGGATCATTTTATGGTTTTGGTAAAATAATATTTTAGGACTAAATATCTAGTTAATTTATGGATTTATACATGATATTTTTATGGATTTTCTGTGCTTTAGTTTATTAATAGAAAATTTTATCATATCTTGTATATTATATGATTAGGAAATATAAATGTTCTGTATATTCCTTTATTAGTGAAATATTTTTCTTGGAGAATATTGTTTGGTTTTTCATTGAAGAAAATGTGATCAAATAATTCTAATAAATGTAATTAAATTTTGGAATCTTATATTTTCTTGTGCATAATGATTTTTCATAATAATTTAGGGTTTTGGTTATTGGATTTTAGATTCATTTATGAAGGTTATACAAATAAGATATTTATTTACATTAAGAAAACCATTTTGGTTTTAATAAATATCTCATGAAAAATTAAATATATTTTCATCATTATAAATATTTTTTGCACTATGAATAGTTAATTTTAGGAATTAATTAAAGAAAAATTAAAAATATATTTTAATATTATTAGGTTATGGAGGGAAATAGAGGTGAAAACTATATGAAACAACCTTCAATAGGATGAACTTATGTGTATGTATTTTAAGGAAAACAGTAAGTATATTTACTTTTTTTCTTTACTTGGATGATAAAACAATTATACCTCACAATAAAAAATATCATTAAATTGAAATTTCATTTTCTAATCATTTATGATAAATTAATTATATCTTCTTTCATTGGTGAATATGAATTTTTAATTCATGGTATTTTCATAACTGACATTATTATTCTAAAATTATAGTGATGTTGAGAATAATTCCCAATCTCATTAGTAATGACTTCTCTTATAGGATTATATTTATAATTATCACTAATTTTATACTAATTTGGAAACCTAATTATCTTTTAATTCAGGTGAATTTATATTTTCTTTCTATCCATTTATAAAAAGGTTGTTTATTATCTCTTTTTATTATGTGGGTTTTCAAAAAAGGACATTTTCAATTTAAAAAGGGATTTTTTTTTCATGATCATATGTTTTATCATTCCCCCAAATTTCTTATAAATAACCCTAATGTATTTTTTAATATTCAATTCATGAAGAATCCATTGAAATCATTAACTTTCAGTGACCACTTTCGCATATTAAAATGTTTTTTGATACCTTTAAATAAAATTCACCTCTCAATTAAATAATTATTTTAAATTCTAGATAAAATGAGGGGAAAAGTTTTTATTAATGGTGTAGATTTATACAATAGTAATATTTTAAAATTTATTTTATTTTTAATAATATTATTTTAAATAGCATTTACCAATTTCAATAATGAGTTTAGAATAAATTATGTTATAATATTATAATAATATTATTTTACTATGACCATTATAACCTATTAATTTGATAAGTTGTAATTAATATTATTAATTTAATTATTATATTTATTTAGAAATGTTTTATTTAAAAAAAAAATGTTCTGAATAATTCTTTAATAATTAGAACTAATTTTAAAATAATCTAATATAAGATGAAACGATATATTATTCAGAAAACCAATTTATGTTCCCAATGCATTATTATCAATGTAAATTAATTTATACAATATAAAATATTGAATTTATAATAATTATTATATCATATATTATATAATTTTATTCAAAATTCATATAACACTATTTACTATAATATAATAGAAATATAAATTCTTTTTATAGTTTAAAAATATGTTTTCATAAATAATGTAATTTATTCCATTATATACTATGATATTATTAATAATTCTCGAATCTTTTAGAAATTTAATTTGATAAAATATATTTTTTTAAAATTTAATATGTAAAAATAATAGGATTTTTACTTTTTGGTAATTTTTTTAAAAGATATATTTTTGGTATTTTTTAAAATATTGATTTTAATAAAAAATTTCATTTATTTTGAGGAATATAATACTTTCATTCTATTTTGGATAAATATAAATGAAAAACTGTGCCCTTTGACTAAAAAAATTCAACAAATGTCATATTAATCATCATTATACAATATTTTTGTATATATTCATTTTTATCCTTAAACCCCATTTTTTTAAAATGAATATTTTTTTGTTTCATTTTCCATTCATATAATTATGATAATTTCATACAATTATACATATTGAATATTGAAAATATTATTTCATATTTTTTACCATATATTTAAAATTTATTAAGGATTATAATTTAAATTAGGGTTATAATGAATACTGATGATGGTAAACATTAGTTATTAGGAGAAAGGGTAATACATATTAATTTAGGAAAAAAATAAGTGATATGGTCACAAAATCTTATCATAATTTTTATTAGATGAGATTTTTTAAACTAATATAACAATATATCTGTTATAGGTTGGATTTAGTTACAATTTTCCCTAATTCAAATATATGTAATATTTATTATTTAATGATATTTTCAACTGTTCGACTCCCCTCACTTATAAATGGACACATCCAATCCTCACTTATTCATAGACCATGAGCACCATATTTCGTAAAATAACTACATAAATACATTAATAACATTATATTCAATCTCATATATGTCCTGGAAATTCCAAAAGATTAACATTAGAAGGCTTATAGTGTATTCCAAAAGTTGTTTTCCAAATAAGATGTAAAACTCATAATTGAGTTCTTTCATGTTCAGTTCTTCTTTTACAACATTTAAACCTATCAAATCCACAATTATATAATAACATAAGTACCTCGCATACAACTAAATTTTATTATTATTAAAGTAAAAACCATTTCTTCTCATTTTCATTATATGGAAATTTAAAACATCACTCTTAAGTAGGTGTATACTACCACCTGCACGATGCGATGGGTTTTGTTCTTCATTACCTCCTCACACAGATGGTTATAATGATTAAATTAAGGATTATATATTATTTTTATTAAATTATTATTTTTATGGGAATATAATATATTATCTATCATCTAACTCTTCCATCACCTGGGAAATAAAAAACACTTTCCTGTGTATGTGTGGACTAGCACCTCTATGAAATCATGTTATTATTTTAGGCAATCACCTCATTAGATGTGTGATAATGATGGATTATATAGATTAATATGAAATATAAAACATAAATAACTTTTTAAAAAATTTATAATATCATCTAATTTAATATTATTATCTAATTAGAAAAATGATTTTTTCATTCATTTGTTCATACAAATTACAATATCTCTTAAATGATTTGCTTTAATTTTAATGATCACCTTTCTAGGAGAGTTGTTAATCTATATTAGTTTTATAAATATAATAATTATTCCATGATTAATATTCTTTATATTATGGAATATTCGTCCCATTTTACATGGTGAATATACCTATGTTTTTTCATGAAATAATTGAACATCCTCCAAATTTCAAACATGAACATAATAATAAATTGACTAAATATAACATGGTAATAAAAAAATTAATATTAAATATAATGAACCAAAAAAAGGGTTCTCAATCAACTGTAAAATAAATATAATTTTTTTATTCTATATATTAGAAGATGAATGTGGTGAATCGAGTGAAAATATATGGGATTTCTCGTCTCACTTTTCTTCTTTGAGAAATATTCAGTTCTAACAACATTGATTAATTTATGGGATGTATAAACGTCCATATGGTTGTTTTTTTAACAAATATAATGACATTTTTTTAGAAATCCCATAAATTTTCTCTTATTTAATGTCTTTTTGATTTATAAGTTACCAAAGAGTTATCTAATTTTTCATTAGAATGATTTTTGAAATGTTTTAAACTCTTCTTCCTCCATGTCCATATATATTTAAATGTATCTAGATTGTTGTTATTTATAAATACATTATTTTAAAAATCCATTTTAAAATAATTTATACTCTATTTAAAATGTTTCAAAATAGAATTTTTAGGTTTAGTTTTTAAATATAATTTTTTTTCTTTCTTCAAAAAGGTATGTAACATCAGATTTATTAATGTATTTAGTAAAAATAGAATTTAATATAATAATAACTATAATACAATAATATGTATCCTATATTTTTCAATTATTTTTTAAATAATATTCTAATTTTCATTCTTCTATGTTTTTTTCATTTTATGTGTTATCATTAGAAAGATTATTTTTATCCTAATTTTTGTTAGACCAAAAATGATTCTAAATATTTTATAAAGAGAATATATTAAGATATTTTTTGTCGTAGATGAAATATATCATCTGTTTTTAGCATGATAAGGACCATGTGCAGTTTATATGATAAATGATGAGCCTGATGTTGCTATGATAATTGGTGAATCTAATATATCTCACCAATGCATTGGGTAAAGTGATGGAGTTAATGGGAATTGTGTTACAAATATGTGATTTGATGTAATTGACCATGATGTATAATTCTTTATAATGGTTCTTCTAATGGATATTTTATGAAAAATATCCAATGATAATTAAAAAAAATTAAAGGATTTATAATGATATAATTTAACTATTTCAATTTATAGAAGATAAGTGAATAATAATATGATAAATGGAATGCTTGTGATATTATAAATGAGTAATATCAGTTTTCATGAGTTCTCTTTTTTACCAATGTTACATTCAGGATTATGATTTTTCATTTAATCTTTCTTATAAATTTATTATGGAAACTTTAGGCTTCAATGTTGTTTTCATAAGTCAGTAATGATTATTTTGTAATAAATGTTTTTAATATAAACATTATAATTTATATGTGGGTTTTTTTGAATTTTCAAATGGATGTCAAGTTTTAAATTTTTTCATCCTATAGGTATATTTTAGTGCTCATACATTTTTTTAAATATTATTTAAAGTGATTAAGTTTGAGTATTCCCTGTAAAGTCTTATATCATCCTATAATGGGAATCATATAAAAATGAGAGAATAGTTTCCTCAATTTAACAAGGGTTTAAATATAATAATACTACATTTTTGGAAAATGGGTATTTAAATGATGTTTCCTCTTTTAAATGAGTTGGTTTGAAATGTATGTGTTTAATGAAAATCCCTAAAACTATAATCATAAAGGATAATAGTAATGTAATAAAATTATATCCATTCCATTAATCTTATAATTATTTGTGGATTATTGTTTGGGTCTTTATGGTTTGTATTATAGAAACACTTTAGATAACTTTAGAAGTCATAGTGTTATTTGGGAAGAAGATATAACTCTTATTTTAACTTAAATGTTATATTTTGTTTTGGAGAAATATGATTATTTATTGGATGAAATATAATATTTAAAAAAAATATTTCATGGTTAATGATATATTATTATTTACTATTCTTGAAATATTCTTTATTATTATTATTTTATTTCATATAATCGCACACAAAAATTTTAGTTTCATTAAATTACTAGAACCAGCAGGAACCATGTTAACAATGGTTGTGAAAGAAACTATCATGGTTTTATGAATGAGATACTAAATGTCATAGGATATAGAGTGAAAACTGTTTTAGTTAAAATTAACAAACTATATATTGTTATAATTAAAAAACTAAAACTATATCATTTCACAAACTCAAAAAATAAGAGAATTATGTTGTTTCTTGTATGTTTGGATAGAAATAATCATCAAGGTAAAAGAATTAAATGCCTTATGTTTAATGAATTCGAGAAAAGGTACCTATGGAAATGTATCACTTTAAAAGTAATATGATTCATATATGGTAAATTATAGAATAGTTAAATAAACATCCACTGAAAATTGATGTTTTTAGCTAACCCAATAATGGGGAATAAAATTATTTCTATGGTTTCAATTGAATGTCTTAAAATTTTATGTATAGCCATTTTGAAAATTGATATCTTCGAATATAATATAGAGATTCAGATAAGAATTATCATAAAAATAAATATTTATCAAGTTCATATGCTAAGGATTAATAATGTAATAATAACATTTAAAATTAATTGATTATTTTAATAATTTATTAAATGAAAAATGTGGGACACTTGATTAGAATAAGATTGAGGAATCCATGGAATTGATTAATATATTGGATTCTTAAGGAATTATTTAGGAATAATATGTAAAATAGTGGTTAATTTCATAAAAAAGATGTTGAATGACTAATGTGCCTACATGTTTGGAATCAATAGTTATTATATAGTATTATTTTATTTTAGGTTTGACAACATCTAATAATGATCCTATGTTGAAGTGTATATATACTATTTGGACTTCTTATTTGATTATATTCAAGAGGGACTACATATATTTTTGGGAGACACTTATTAGGTTTAAATACATTATTGAGGTATATATAACCCTTATATTTATCATGTGACATACTATAAAGGATTTTTGTGTTGAATGTTCTTATTATGGGATAAAAAATAACTATTTTGGTTATTGTGATGTTTTATGTAGATGCAATTATGGTTAATTAGGATAAAGGGTTGGTAACAACATAAGATTATGGAAAATAATCAGTATAAATATGTAGTAAATTTAAGGATTCATACAGGATATTAATGTTGTTTTATGGTGGTTATATTTATTTATTGAAAAAATCATCATATCATGGAGGTTATAAGACTATGTAATATAAATTATTTGGTATATTAATTTATTTTAGATTTATATATTTATGAGATAAATGTTTTGTTGATTGTAAATCTATATGATTAATACTCTTTTTGATCATTAGGGTTAAATTTTTGTCCACTATATTTTGACGTTTTTAACAATTTATGTTAAAATTTTGGTTTTTTGTTAGGGTTTTTTGATAAAACAATTCTGATTTATTCATATTGGATATAATTTTACCCTCTATCAACTATAATGGTTTTATTAACAGTCTAAAAACTGGTGGATTAAATTTTCATCCTTTTTTAAATCTTAATGTCCATCAGAATTTAATTTTAGGGCTTCAATAATGATAAATTCAACATTGTTATTTATCATATGGAATTTTTGAATAAATAGTGGTGTAAAATAAATGAAACACAAAACAAAATGATGAAATTTTGATGGAACATATGATATAATAAATGTACAGTTTTACGAATTATCAACCAGGATGGAATAAGTATTCCTTAACTCGAGGAAAAGTATTTTGAAATGAATTTTTATTTATTTTACAATCATTTCTGCTGAATTGGTTTTCTATTATACATTTAAGGGAAATGAAATTTTAATTCAATTCATTAAAGATAATTAAATTATTCATTTAAAATGTATAATATTGAAGAGAAAAATTATAACGACCTATGATTTTGGAATATATTTTTTCTCTAAATTAATATTGCCTTTGATAGATTCGGTCACACACAATACGTAACTAATGAAGTAATCAAATAAATAGAATCAAGTCATATTAAAATTAGATGATGAATCGATTAATTAGTAATATACGATTAAAATAAATTAATATTATTATACCTTGGATTTTTTTTACTAACATTTTTAAAATTTTATTTTTTCTATGAAAAAGGTTTTCACTATATTTTTATGTTATTTATTAAAAGTAAGATTACTAAAATATATAATTTTAATTTAATAATAATTTATTTTATTAAGAATATCAATAATTTATTTCAATAAAGATATGATGTATTTTTTAAATATTAAAATTTTAATTAAATAATGAAAAATATAGTTTTTTATAAATTCAAGGACATTATCAATACATGAGAAATACATAAAACTTTATAAAAAACTTAATTTATTAACTATTAATATAATTATTTATGATATATATTTTAAATTATTTTTTTAACTTTAAAATAGTAAATTTATTTTTTAGATTTTAGGAAAAAATTTATTCCAAAATAAAATATTTTTTAATATTTTAGCTTAACAAGAAATTCTAGTTGTGATAATAATTTTTTGGATTTATTTGGAATTAATTTAACATTTATTTTAATTATAAAAACCCAATTTATAACCTCAAAGTAAATTACATTGAAAAAATAAAACTAAAGATAACTTTTATTCATAAAAACCCATTTTTTCAAAGAACTATTTTATTAACATCATTTAATTTTTAAATAAAAATATACATTAATCCCTTAATAAAAAAATTAATATATTTTAATTTTAAATCAATATATATATATATATTAATTCTATTTTAATTTGTAATCAATACATAATTTGATAATGAAAAATTTAATGGTATACCAAGATATTTTGGGGAAATTTTTTTTCTAATATATTAAATGTTTTAATTTAAAATTGAGAATAATTTTGATTTATAAAAGTAATTGGATTAAATATATATTAAATTTATGTTCTTCACACAAAAATTTGGATGAAATTTTTTTATATTATTATTAAAAAAATATTACTTTGTTAAAAACTAGTTATTTTGATGAAATCAAAAATAAAAAAACTGTTTAAACCAAATGGTATTTGATTTGATAAATTTTAAAACCTGACTTAAAATGAGATGTAAAGAATTATTCAGACATATCCCACACAAAACTCAATTATTAATAACATTTTTAACCATTAACCCTTTAATTGTTTCATTCTTTTATTGTTAAATAATATTGGTTAACAAAAGTGCACATTTTTTACTTATAAAAGGGGATCACTGGAACCTCGTAAAAGATACACATAGCATTGTAAGTAACCATAAATCCCTAAAAAATTTACTCCCATAGATATTCCATTCAAGAACTAATTCCATCGGTTATAATAAAATATTATATACTCTTCTATTCTAAGGATACATTCAAGTTAATGGTTAAGGTCCCAATTTAAGTATTACTTAATCCTTTTACTTTTCATCTTAATCATTCTCATAAAAAACATCACTAACACTATTAAAATATTTTATTTAATATAATTCATATAATTATTTTTTAGTATATGAATTTTAAAAAATATTTTTAATTCATTTCAATTCTCATTAAAAATCATTAAAATGTCTATTTTGTGTTATAATGGGCTACCACCTCTATAAAGAGATATCTAATGTTTTCACCACTACATCAATTCAGAAGTTTTAATGATGGTACTGATGAATAAAGTGGAATTTATAATATAAATATATATATATATATATATTTAATCCACCCTATTTCTCTCTCATTGATTGGGGAATGAAAATGTTAACAAAGCATTTTACAGACTATAACCTCCATGAAATAATGTTTTTTTTTCATTTTCTATATTGATTTTCTTCCAATATGAAAAAACATTAATTAAAATAAAACACCATAATAATATCTAACAAATATCATTTTTCATCTATAGTAATGTTATTATTTTAAAACAATAATCTTTTATAAACAAAAATATCCATTAATTATGGTATGTTCATATTTGGGTCAATCTGACCACCTACATGAATAATGCTATAATAAAAATCAAAAACGTCATTGGGAACATAAATACCAATATATTTATTTTTTTATTATAAAACAGGTATTGTTTTAATTTTTTTGAAATTTTTTATTATGTATCTAAATTATTTTTAAAATATCATCTTAAATCACAAAAATTATCAAAATAATTCGACACAAATTTCACTTTCACCAAACATAACTAAAAACCTATAAAACGTGATAAGAAATTTATAATTAAATATATGTTTTCTATTATCTCACCATAAATGATGCTGTAGTTTTTAATATATTATCAAATCATGGGTATCAAAATTGACATCATGAAGTAATCACAGTAAAATAAATGTTATTAACACTGAATGGTAAAAATATGTTATAATAAACTATAATATTATTACAAATGATCTCAAATGAAGTATATAAATTCAAATTTTAAAAATTTGTGTTTTAAAATTGAATATTATGATTGTTTTTCAAATGGATTCTAGAGAATATAAGACTAGTTGGGGAAAAATGTTAAGGATTTATTTTCTAAAATTTAGTTTCTTGAGTCACAGTTATTATTATACACCATTTCATATTGGAATAATGTTTCTAAATACCCTTTATTATATTTTATGGTGATTATATCGTTATTAAAGCTATTTAATGTCCCATTTGAAATAATATCCTTTAAGGGGTTTTGATTTAAATGTTACATGGGTCATAAAAAATTTCCAGACACATGTTATCTCTCCATTATCCATATTTTTTCAATATGGTTATTATCTTATAAGAAAATTATAACGACCGATAATTTACATACATGGTTATTACTTCAAAATTGATGCATAATTATTACAACATATAACAAAACCATGAAAGGACCATATACGTATAATGTATTTAGAAACTGGGAATCATAAACAATTGGTTCATAAAGCATCTACACTGTCTCCCATTTATTTCATCATATATCAGGTCCCTTTTGGAATATCCTACTTAATAACCTTCTTCCTGACCTGGGGAATAACATACCAAAGGGTGAGATGAAATTCTCAGTAAGGGTAATGAAAAGAAATATAAATCACATAATATTCATAAGAACATAACATTATGGAAATCTTAACCTGCAAAAGAGGCTATAATTTCATAACATGGGATAAATCATAGTTGTGAAATGTATTCCCAATAATAATAACATAAAAACTGAATCATTGTGTCATACACACATAATCAAAGAGAATCATTTCTTATTAGTCAATACTCATTTCCAATACTATCTTAGCGGACAAAGTCCAATTCTGAACCGAGTTCACTACTCATTTCAGTCCTATTTCACAGAACCGGATTAACATGTCGTTCCATCCATGTCTATTTCATGAGATATAATTCGTTACCCAATGAAATGGAGGGATATATAGGTCCCAAACATCTCATAATGATACCATTCTTATGTGTTCCACAAGATCATAAATCATAGCACAACCCATGTAATAAAAATGGGATTCTTAAACATCATGCCATCATAACATATTCCATATAAGAAAAAAGGACATCATAAAAATAATTCCATCATAACATAATCAAATCAATGTAAATAGAGGGATAGAAACAAAAACCTATATTATCTTATATGGAAAATAATTTTGATAAAACACTTGAACATCATTTTTGAGGAAAATATGATTTCTAATTCATAAACATTTTTCCTTTATTAAAATTTCATACAATTTTAAACTAAATTAAATTTATTAAAAATAAGCTTTAAAACTTGTAAATGAAGCTTCATGGAAATAATGTTCTAAAATTCCATTCAGGCTGTATAAGTTTAAAAAAACATTCTTCTCGTACTTTGGACGGAAAAGTCAAAAAGTACCTTGTATGAAAAATGAAAAAATATTCCATTCATATCTTTTACTAAAAACTCACCGAATGGTAAAATTTTCGTTAAACAATTTTAGGAGGATATAAATAATATTAAATATTGAGGAAACATGGATGTGGATGATAAATATTCCCCAGTAAATTCTAAAGTATAACCAATCTCGGATAAAATTTGAGATTTGCGAGATTTTCCCTTAGCTTAGGTCTGATTATCTTCGTAAGTCTCTAAACCTCTTGTATAATGATTTAAATAATTTCATTCACTTATTCCATAATCATACTCATTGTTATGATATCATATATGGTCATATTATTAGCTTCTTATTAGTAATATTTCATTGCTACTTGTTATTCGAGTGTTTATTACTTTTTGTTCATATGCGTGTTTTGATGAATAAATTTTTATTCTTCTCTTTAGGTTATAGATACCTCATTTCAATAATGGTATTAGTGTAATATATATCATATTTATTCATTCAATTAATTTATATAATCATTATGTAATTAAGATCATGTAGAACGAGTCGAATCACATAATGGAGACGGCAGGCCGTACGTACGCACCAGTGATGATATCATTCCCATGATCGTGAAATTGTATTGGAGTGTATGTATAATATTTAAGAATCAATATCACTTTACAATAATCATATATAGTTATTATTTACACCATTATACCCATCCAAGTAATATGGTGGTGGAAAATATATTACACCACGGGGTGGAGACGGTATTCCGTACGTACGCACGCGCGATGATTTCGTTTTCCGTAAAATGGATAGATGGTGAAATAGGGTTGATTCATACTTATAATAACATATCATTATATGATTTATACTGATGTTATTACTTCATAATGAAACAACTAAATAATAAGAAGTGGAAGAAGAAATAATGTTGAAAGAATCTGTAAAAGACATTACCTCTTCTTTGAAGCGCCCCTTTGACACCTCCTCTTAGGGCACTAAAATTGGTCTTTGAAGTAGAACAGGACCTCTAGAATGTTTCTAGGGAAGTGGAGAAGATAATTTTTTAGGGTTTGGCCGATCTTGAAGGCTCAAAGTGGTGTGATGAAGAGAGGGAGGAGGTTCCCTTTTATAAGGGAGGAGAGGGGGACCTTTGGAAAAATTAAAAATATTATTTTATTATAAAGTCATATTCGGTTTTTAATAGCTCAAAATTAACTTATTTAGAATATAAGGTAGAGATGGGTAGAAATAATCTCATCAAATAGAATTTAGACAAGTTTGGAGTTCTATTTTAACATTATCATTTAGATTTTACTTTAAGTTAAATAATTATACTTTTACCGTGTCTTTTTGTTTTCTTACACTATAATGTTAATAATCTTATCATAACAAGCCAAAAGAACCCCCTGTTTATTATTATTAATATATATATCCTCTTCTAAGTAATTTGGCCGAACCATAGATTTTTAGGAATAAAATAACAATTAATAATATAATATTTGTTTTAAAAACTATTTTCTGTCAATTTTGACACTATTTGGTAATTGATTTTTTTTAAAATCATAACAGAAAGATTATTTCTATAAAATTTAATAAAATCAATAATAACATGTCATATTAACTTATAAAATTATTTTAATTTATAAAAAGTCTCAAATTACATTTATTTGGGTATTTCTAACATCAATTATGTCAATATTTCATTAATAATATAATTACTACATCATCATTGTGTCATAAATAAATAGAATTATTTAATGTCTAAAAATTATAAATAAAATAAAATTATGTAGGAAAGAGGTTTATATTTTTAATGAATATTTATAGTCGAATTTAACTTTTGTATAACCCTATATTAGAAATGTTTTAGTTATAAAACATTAATTTTAACTATTTTAACTATTCTTTAAATAAAATAATATTAAATGTCCTAATCTATTCCAAGTGGACCTAAATGGTCATATTTTTTTCCTAAGGTTGCTTTTGGTCAAATTAAACTTATCCAATAGAATTCGGACATGTATTAGGGAAATAATAAAATCATTTTCCCCTTAATTACCCTATTTACTTTTAACCGTGGTAAATAATGTAAAATGTTACTATTCACCAGAAAATATTTTTGTCTCAATTAACCACATTTTAGTCCTTGATATTAATCATGTCTCATGTATTTTTGAAATTCCCCTCACAGAAACGGTAAAATTAAGTTTTATGTGATTTTGGAAATTCTCCTAGGAGGTGGGTCAAAGACGGTGAAAAGTTCAATAAAATTTTAATATATCTAAATTTATTATAAAATGACTCCAATTAATTTAATTGAACATATATAGGTATTATGTAACAATTTTGACCTAAAAAATTAAATAAAATAAATAATTATTTAAATGAAAACTTGGTTTTTAAATAGTAACCCAGTGTTTTCACTATTCATCAAAAATTTAATGTTTTCAGAAAAATACCAAAATTTAACCCTAGGCTAATTTCGATATTCCGAATCCAAAAATGAAGTCTGTTTTGAAAAATAAAAATTTCAAAATTTTAAAAAGTGGGTATAAATATTCCTAACGGCTAGTTTTAATAATATTTTAATAGCATATCGTTGTTTAGTGAAACTAGGTATTGCGTAAAATGCATGTTATCGATTAAGGCCGCGTTTGCATGTAAAGAAAGACAAGATAGTGTTGTGTGTATTGAAAGATTCCTTTAATGATGTATATAAAATAGAAACAAAATATTTCTCATAAAAGTCTCGGGTGTTACATTTTACCCCCCTTAAAATGAATTTCACCCTCGAAATTCGTCACTTTGTAACAAACAGATGAGGATACCTCTCCCTCATCATATCCTCAAGATCCCATGTAGATTCTTCTAATTGGAAGTTCCTCTATAAAACTTTCCCCAAGCGAGTGGTCTTGTTCCATAGGACTTTTTTGCTATGATTAAGAATCTCTATCGGTTGTTCTTCATAAGAAAGGTCTTGTTCCAGTGGTAAAACTTCTGAGTTGAGTACATGTGAAGGATCAGGTATGTATTTTCTCAGGAGAGATACATGGAACACATAATGAAATTGAGAATGATTCTGTGGAAGCACCTATCGGTAAGCTACCTTTCCAACACGATCCAGAATTTCCAAAGAACCGATATACCTAGGGATCAGCTTTCCCTTCTTTCCAAATCTCATTACTCTCTTCCAAGGAGATATTCGTAAGAACACATTATCACCCACTTCAAACTGTAAGTCTTTTCTTCAGTTCTTGTCATAACATTTTTTGTCGACTCTGAGATTCTCTTATCTATTGTTTAATAGATCTGACCTTTTGTTCCATCTCATCAACAAGATCAAGTCCTATTAGATTTCTTTCGCCAACTTCATCCCAGCAAGTTGGAGTCGTGCCTTTCTTTATATAGAGAGCTTCATAAGGATCCATCTGAATACTAGAGTGAATTCTATTATTATAAGAAAATTCCACCAAAGGTAGGTGATGATATTAACCACCTTTGAAATCCATAGAGCAAGCTCTCAACATATCTTCTAGAGTTTGAATTGTCTTCTCATACTGACAGTCTGTCTGAGGATGATAAGCAGTGCTGAAACTCAACACTGTATCCAGAGTATGCTGAAGACTTCTCCAGAACATTGAGGTAAACCTCGGATCTCGATCAGATATAATGGAAAGTGGTACTCCATGCATTCTTACCACTACCTTTACATATATCCCGGAAAGCTGATCTAGAGATAAATCCTCTCTAATAACCATGAAGTGTGCCGACTTTGTAAGACGATCAACTATGACCCAGATAGCATTATTTCCTTTGGTTGTTTGATGAAGTCCGGTGACAAAGCCCCTAGTGATGTTTTCCCATTTCCATTTGGGTATGGGTAATGGTTGTAACATCCCCTTACATTTCTGTCTCTCAACTTTAACTTGCTGAGAAACCAAGCATCGAGAGACATATTTAGCAACATCTCTTTTCATGCCATCCCAACAGAAGTACACTTTCAGGTCCCTGTAGATCTTTGTACTTCTAGAATGAATAGAAAATGAAGAATTATGAGCCTCATCCAACAGCTCCTTATTTAATTCTTTTATGGGAGGAAAACAGACACGGTTCTTGAACTTTATTATTCCATCACAATCAAGGTTGAATTCAGTAACATTTCTCATCTTCTTTTGTAACTCTATATCTTATTTATGTGCCTCTTTGATCTTCACATGTACAGATGGTTGAACATTCATTTTAGAATGATATGATTTTCCCCATCAATTATAATTCCAATATCCATCCTTTGAAAATCCAAAAATTTTGGATCATTTGTGATCCTCATCGTGGATAAGATAGCATGGTCTTGTCGACTTAATGCATCTGCCACCTTGTTTGCTTTCCTAGGGTGGTAATGAATTGAGAAATCGTAATCCTTAATCAGCTCCAACCATCTTCTTTGGAGCATATTCTGCTCCTTTTGTGTGAAAATATACTTTTAAAGTTTGTGATCAATATAAAAGTCACACCTTTCTCCATATAGATAATGCCTCCAAATAATTAATGCAAAGATTACTATAGCTTACTCCAAATCATGAGTTGGGTAATTTTTCTCATTGATTTTCATCTATCGTGAGGCATAATCTATCACCATATCATTTTGCATGAGAACACACCCCAGTCCCTTCTTGGATGCATCACTGTAGATCACAAACCTTTCTCCCCTAAAAGGTAGTGTGAGCACAGGTGCACTGGATAACCTTCTTTTCAACTCCTTGAAATTCTCTTCAAATTCCTCCGTCCAAACAAACGTAACTCCTTTCCGAGCCAGCATGGTGAGTGGGTTAGATAACCTTGAAAAATCATTCACAAAACGTCGGTAATATCCAGCCAAACCAAGAAAACATCGGATCTCAGTTACTGTTGTCGGTCTCGACCATCTTTCGATAAACTATGTCTTTTCTAGATCCATATATATCCCCTCTTTTGAGATTATGTGACCCAAGAATGCATCTTTTTGAAGCCAAAAATCACACTTGGTAAATTTGGCATAAAGATTCTCCTTTCTCAGGGTCTTCAATACAATTCTCAAGTGATCTTCACATTCTTCCTTTCTCTTTGAGTAGACAAGAATATCATCTATAACGACTACCACAAACTAATCAAGATAGTCTCTAAAGACTATATTAATCAGATCCATGAAGATAGAAGGGGCATTAGTAAGACCAAATGGCATCACTATAAATTCATAGTGTCCATACCTTGTATGGAAAGTCGTCTTTGGTATATCCTCCCTTTTGACCCTTAATTGATGATACCCTACACAAAGATCAATCTTGGAAAAGTATTGAGCTCCAAATAGTTGGTCAAAAAAGTCATCAATACACGGGAGATGATATTTGTTCATGATAGTGATCTTGTTATGTTCACGATAATCAATGCAGAGTCTCATTGATCCATCTTTCTTATTAATAAATAAAACAGGTGCTCCCCAAGGTGATGCACTAGGGCATATGAATCCCTTATCAAGATTCTGTTGGAGTTTCTTCTTCAATTCATGTAACTCAATTGGGGACATTCTATAAGGTGTCTTTGAAATGAGTATAGCTCTCCGTATGAGTTATATTGAAAACTCAACTTCACGATTTGGTGGAAGACTCGACAATTCCTCTTGAAAGACATCATCAAACTCCCGTACAATGGGCAGATTATTAATAGTGAGTTTCTCTCCAAACATTTGAGATAAATAAACATCATTTAGTGGAATCAACACCCATAAAATGGAAGAAATTTCCATTGGAAGTTTATGTTCATCCTTGCATCGATTGATGATCATAGATTGATCTGGAATATGAAATGTGACTTCCCTTATTTGGCAATTGATATGAGCTCCATATAATGAAAGCCAATCCATGCCAAGAATCAAATAAAATTCCACTATAGTAAGGATCACAAGATTTGCAGGAAGCACTTTCCCACAAACTTCATTCAGAGATGAATTTTAATCTTTTGATGCAACCGTTGTGCCATTAGGTGTTGTCACAACCAACTCAACATCTAATTGTTGAGTTAATACGGTGATACCCTTAGAAAATTATTCAGAAATAAAAGAGTGGGAGGATCCATAATCAAATAAAACATTTTCTACTTTAGAGTGGATGATAATTGTACCTCTCACCACTTCGTTGTCATACTCAACATCACCGATAGTAATTGCATGTGACTTTCCTTTGTCTTTAGCCTTAAGAGTTTGTTGACGTCGATCATCATCAACCCTTAAATTTGGGCATCGATTGGCATAATTCCACATCTCCTAACACTTGAAACATTGAGGTGTAGTAGGTTCATTCTGTGTATCCCTTCCTTTGTTTTCATCATTAGACATCTTCTTCCCATTATTGCGACATTAAATTGCCCGATGACCTTCTTTTCCACACTTATAACATTTTCTTGTCCCCTTAAGACAATTTCCTCCATGTTTCTTTCCACACATTGAGAATAAGGGAAAACTCATCTTCTTTTCAGTGTGGTCTTTAGATTTGCATTTGAATTATATTTTCCTCTTATTATCAAACCCATATGACTGATGGGTTACTCCAATCTTTATCTCTACTTTGAGAGCACATCGAATGATTTCCTCGTATCTATTGAAGTACCTTATGGCTAACACCCATCGAAGAGTTGGTTTTAAGCCACTAAAGAAACGATTGATCTTACTCTTAGGTTGGATAATAATACCAGAAGTGTACCTTTCAAGTCTTGTAAAATTTTCTTCGTAGGTAGCAACTGATTCATCATCCTTTTTCTTTAGTTCAAAAAAACTCCTTCTCTATCTTTGTCGGAGAATACGAGGGAAGTACTTATTGAAAAATATGTTCTTGAACTCGTCCCATTCCATGGACTCAATTTCATCCCTTTGCCCCATATTCATAATAAGATTTCACCATTGATCAACATCACCTTCCAAATGATATAATGCTAAGATGAATTTATCATGTTCATAACATTGAAGAACTGAAAATATCTTTTCAGTGGTACTGATCCATTGTTCAGCCACTAATGGATCAGAAGACCCGCTGAATGAAGGTGGACGCTACCTCATGAAAGATTCAACATAATGTTTCCACTTCCTTTGATCATTTGGAAGTCTTGCATGATTCATAGCTTGAGAATGTTGTGTGAGCATGGCTACAAGATTTTTCATTCCATCTTCCATAAGGTTTAGTTGCTCAGGGGGACAATCATTGCATTGTCCGTCGCATTCCGCATTAACACGGTTTCTTTGGGTTCCATCAATTGACTAAAACCAAGAAGAATAGTGTGTGAAACACTAATTATAATAGTAAAACCACATAATCACGAATAAATTTTCACACTTAAGGTCTTATCATAGGTTGGTCATGGCCATTTCTAAAACACTATGATTGTGTTCTATTCTTAGACATATCCTTAGGTTTCTTACTAAGGCATTCACATCCTAGTTTCCAAAGGATGACTATACCTTTCCTCTGATACCAAATATAATGAACCATACTTTACATACATGGTTATTATTTCAAAATTGAAGCATAATTATTAAAACATATAACAATACCATGAAAGAACCATATAGGTATAGTGTCTTTAGAAAATGGGAAACATAAACTACTGGTTCATAAAGCATCTACATTGTCTCCTATTTATTTCATCATATCTAGAGTCCCTTTTGGCATATCCTACTTAATAACCTTCTTCCTGACCTGGGGAAAAACATACAAAGGGTGATCTCAAATGCTCAGTAAGGGTAAACAAAATAAATATAAATCACATCATATTCATAATAACATTATATTTTGGAAATCATAACCTACAAAAGAGACCATAATTTCATAACATGGGATAAATGATAGTATTGAAATGTAATCCCAATAATCATAACGTAAAAAATGATACTTTGTTGCATACACACATAATCAAATAGAATCATTTATTATTATTCAAGACTCATTTCCAAGACTATCTTAGCAGACAATGTCTATTTCGGAACCGAGTTCACTCCTCGTTTCATACCAATGTCACTGAACCGAATTAACCTACCGTTCCAGCCATGTCTATCTCATGAGATATAATTCTTTACCCAATGCATTGGAGGGAGATATAGGTCCGACCCATCTCATAATGATACCATTCTTATGTGTGACACAAGATCATAAATCAAAGCATAACCCATGTAATGAAAATGGGATTCTTAAACATCATGCCACCATAAAATAATCCATATAAGAAAAAAGGACATCATAAAAATAATTCCATCATAACATAATAAAATCAATGTAAAAATAGGGAAGTAAACAAAACCCTATATTATCATAGATGGAAAATAATTTTGATAAAACACTTTAACTTCATTCTTGAGAAAAATATCCTTTCTACTTCAAAAACATTTTTCCTTTCTTCTAATGTCATACAATTATAAACTAAATAATGTTGATTAAAAATAAACTTGAAAATTATTAAAGGAATCTTCATGGAAATAATGTTCTAAAATTCCATTGAGGCCGTATAAGTTAGAAAAACATTCTTCTCATACTTTGGTCGGAAAAGTCAAAATGTACCTCGTACGAAAAATGACAAAATATTCCTTCCATATCTTTTACTAAAAATTCACCGAAGGGTAAAATTGTCTTTAAAAAAATTTAGGAGGATATAAAGAATATTACATATTGAGGAAACATGTATGTTGATGATAAATATTCCCCAGTAAATTCTGAAGTATAAACAATCTCGGATAAAAATTGACATTTGCGAAATTTTCCCTTACCTTAAGTCCGATTTGCTTCGTAAGTGTCCGAACCTCCTGTATAATGATTTATATAATGTCATTGACTTATTCCAGAATCATACTCATTGTTATGATATCATATATGGTCATATTCTTAGCTTCTTATTAATAATATTTCATTGCTACTTGTTTTTCGAGTGTTTATTACTTTTTGTTCTTATTCGTGTTTTGTCGAATAAATTATTATTCTTCTCTTTAGCTTATAGATACGTCATTTACAGAATTTTATTATTTTAATATATATCTTATTTATTCATTCAATTAATTTATATAATCATTATGTAATGAAGATCATGTAGAACTGGTCGCATCACATCGTGGAGACGGTAGTTCGTACGTAAGCAAGAGCGATTATATCGTTCCCATGATTGTGAATTTGTATTGGAGTGTATCTATAATATTTCAGAATAAATATCACTTTACAGTAATCATATATAGTTATTATTTACACCATTATATCCATCCAAGTATGATGGTGGTGGAAAATAGATTACCCCACGGCGTGGAGACGGTATTCCGTACGTACGCACGAGCGGTGATTTCGTTTTTCGTAGGATGGATTGATGGTAAAATAGAGTTGTTTTATACTTATAATAACATATAATTATATTATTGATACTGATTTTATTACTTCACAATGAAAAAAAATAAGAAGAAGTGGAAGAAGAAATAAAGTTGAATGAATCGGTAACGGTCATTACCACTTCTTTGAAGCGCCCCCTTGAGTCCTCCTCTTAGGGCACTAAACTTGGTCATTGAAGAAGACCATGACCTCTAGAATGTTTCTAGGAAAGTGTAGAAGATAATATGGCAAGGGTTTTCTGAGCGTGAAGGCTCAAAGTGGTGTGTGGAAGAGAGGGAGGAGGTGCCCTTTTATAAGGGAGGAGAGGGGACCTTGAAAAAACTAAAAATATTATTTTATTATAAAGTCATATTCGGTTTTTAATAGCTCCAAATTGATTTATTTCGAAGATAAGGTGGGTATGGGTCGAAATCCTCTCATATAATAGAATTTAGACAAGTTTAGGGTTCTATATTAACCTTATCATTTAGATTTAACTTTAAGTTAAATAATTTTACTTTTACCGTGTCTTTTTGTTTCCTTACACTATAAGGTTAATAAACTTACATAACAAGCCAAAAGATCCCCAAGTTGTTTAATATTAATATATATAACCTTATATAAGTAATTTGTCAGAACCTTATATTTTGAGGAATAAAATAAAAATTAATAATATAATTTTTTTTAAAAACTATTTTATGTCAATTTTGACACTATTTGTTAATTTATTTTTGGGAAGATCATAACAGAACGATTAGTTCAAGAAAAATTAATAAAATCAATACTAACATGTCATATTAAACTAGAAAATTATTTTTATGCATAAAAAGTCTCAAATTACATTTATTTGGGTATTTATAACATCAATTATGTCAATATATCATTAATAAGAGAATTACTGCATCATCATTGTGTTATAAATAAATGAAATTATTTAATTTCTAAAAATTATAAATAAAATACCATTATGTAGGAAAGAGTTTTAAATTTTTAATGAATATTTATAGTGGAATTGATATTATGTATAACCCTATATTAAAAAAAATTTAGTTATAAAACTTTGATTTTTACTATTTTAACTATTCATTAAATAAAATAATATTAAATGTCCTAATCTAATCCATGTGGACCTAAATGGTCATATTTTATTCCTAATGTTGTTTTTCTTCGAATTAATCTTATCCAATATAATTATGACATGTGTTAGGGTAATAATAATATCATTTTTACCCTTAATTACCATATTTACTTTTAATCGTGGTAAAAAAAAGGAAAAACGTTATTATTCATCAAAAATTATTTTCATCTCATTGAACCACATTTTACTCCTCAACACTAATCTTGTCTCTAAGATTTTCGAAATTTTCCTAGGAGGTGGGTAAAAGACGGTGAAAAGTTCAATAAAATTTTTATATATCTAAAATTATTATGAAATGACTCCAATAGATTTCATTGAACTTATATAGGTATTATGAATCAATTTTGACCTAAAATAAATTTAAATAAAATAAATAATTATTTAAATAAAAACTCGGTTTTTAAATAGTAAGCTACTGTTTTCACTATTCATCAAAAATTGAATGCTTTCAGAAAAATACCAAAATATCACCCTAGGCTAATTTCGATATTCCGAATCCAAAAATGAAGTCCGTTTTGAAAATTGAAAATTTCAAAATTTTAAAAAGTGGGTAGTAGTATTCATAACGGCTAGTTTTAATAATATTTTAATAGCATATCATTGTTTAGTGAAACTCGGTATTGCGTACAATTCAAGTTATCGAGGAAGGTCGTGGTTGCATGTAAAGCAAGCCAAGATAGTGTTGTTTGTAGTGAAAGATTCCTTAGATGATGTGTATAACATAGAAACAAAATATTTCTCATAAAATTCATGGACGTTACAAAAAATTTCATCATTCTATATCTTTTTTCAAATGAAAATTTAACATTTTATCATTGAAATATACTTATATTCATGTGTGAAAACTTATTTAATGAAATATCTTCTCAAAAAAAGAATTACATTTTTAATAATACCTCAAATTCATTCTGAAGGATCTTTATACTATATTTATTTATTTTAATTCCTACATATGTTTTAATTTCTATTTGAGAATAAAATATAGATTAATTTATATTTTCCTCATCATTGTGATGACCACTTATCAAATGGATATACTATTACCCTATTTATGATATGACATTTCAATGATTTTTTTTCAAAATATTATTTGGATTGACATATCATATTTTATAAATCTATTTCATGGGAATTTTTGTTGAAAAATGAGTTTTTATACCAGAAATCAGGTGGTGCGCGGTTGGCACATAGAAAGGGGACACGATGTGCCATCATAGAAGTGACTGTTCACTCTAGAGAGTGGAATTGTCATGACTGTATGGGCATGTTCCATCCCCTAGGAAAAGTTGTGGCTGGTTTTCTCATTGATATAGGAGAATGAAAGGTTTCCCCATGGGTTGTAAAACTATACTAGTTAATCATGAAGCCTATCTAGGAAATAAAATTGTATAATTTACCCATTTCCCCTCTTTGAATTTTATCCTAATTATACCTATTTCTACTTACACTCTATATTTACATCCCTGGGTGTAACACCCCAAGAATTCACGATACGCCTCTCTTTCAATAATGAAATAGCTTGCATTTTACGCAAGTTCGAGTTCTAACACACCGTGACTAATCAAAGTAGCCATTATGAATAGTAATAGCCACTTTTTAAAATTATAGAAATTTTATATTTCAAAATGGACTTCATTTTTGTATTCATAATATCGAAATTATCCTAAGATGAATTTTTTGTAATTTTCTGAGAACATTCAATTTTTTATGAATAGTGAAAAATACATAAAAACAACGTTTTTAATCAAAGTTTTTTTATTGATAAATTATACTATTGAGTGGTTTTAAAGTATAATTAGAATATATTTTTACTATTTTATCCAATGGTGTTCATTAGAATTAATTTCACTTTGAAATTGGACATAAACAATTGTCAATCTTTTGATATATATTGTTTCAAAAAACACGATATTTGTTGTGACAGCGGGAATTAATTATAAAATTAATTAATTCAACTTATATGTTTGGAATTTTGTAAAATAGACATCATTTTTGGATTCAGAATATCAATTAAATCTTAGGGTAAAATTTTGGCATTGTTCTGAAGAACTTCAATTTTTGATGTATAGTGAAACCACTAAGTGGTAGTTAAAAAAACTAATTTTTTGTTTAAATGAAACATTACCACTTATGTGATTTAATTTTCAAAAATCCGACATACATGGTTTTAATTAGGAAGTAAAATGTGGTTCAATGGGATTAGAATAATTTTTTGGTGAATAGTAACTTTTAAGTTTAATTAATCGCGATTAATGGTAATTAGTGAAATTTAAGGTAAAAATAGTATTATAAAAATATGGAATGACCTTTAAACTTGTCCAAACACTATTGGATGTGTCATGGACGACCAATAAAATCCATGGGTCAACTTGGGGACCCCATGGAGCCACTTTGGTAGGAAAACGACATAAATAACTTTTTATTTAATGTTAAAACAAAAAGGTCACAAACAAGAGTTGTTTTACTAAAAAAATTTAAATGTGGTTATAGAAGTCATATTTTTGACTATAAATATTAATTAGAAATATAATAATATTTCCTACATCATGATATTTTTTTTATAATTTTTAGACATTAAATAAGTTAAATTATTTATGACACCATGATGATGCAGCGATTACCTCATTAATTAACGATTTTAATAAAACGGAAGGATAATGTAAAATATAAGCATTACACTTGTCCAAAGCCTATTGGATGAGAATATTTCGAACCCTTATCACCTTATCCTCGAAATATATAATTTTGGGAACTTTAGAATCCAAAAAATCATTTCATAATAATGTAACATTTCAATCTTTCCAAGAGTGCCTCTTCTCTCCTCTTATAAAAGGCCTGCACCACTACCACCTTACTCACACCATCAAAGCCTTTTGGCTCGGCCAACGTCTGCCCAAATACTCTCCCAAATTCCCTCCCTTAATCCTAGAAGCCTCACTTTGGTCATAATTCTTCCCAAGGAAGCCTTTGGCTCAAATCAAAAGAGTTACCCGATTTTAAGGTAATGTATTCTATTTTGTTATTTTGTTTTATTTTGCTTATCCAACCACCTAAAATATTTTTATTAATTTCTTTTGTAACAACAACAGTATCCTCAATATACTAGGATGTTTTTATATGAAGTATTTGAGCTACACTTACACACACCTACATCTAATGGTTAAATAACATACTGTTTTTGTGGATTGTGAATTTCTGCCTCACGAAAAGATGATTGTTCAACACTCATATAACACCTTCAAAGGTGGACATTAAGATGTCACTATATTTATATATGATATATAATATGTTTATGTTTTACTTAAGGTTCTTTATTATTCATTTATGTCATACCTTTATTGTTTCCATTGTGGGTAAATGCGATATTTTCATTTTAGGAAGTGCGGACTACCGCCCCCTCAAAGTGATTTGAATCGTTAATAACATATTTGGGATGTATAAAGGATGGTTTAAATGTTATTATACACTATATTATAATGGAATTATATTATTCCTTTATATCATTATGATTTAATTCCACTAAATATGAAATAGAAATGAATGTAGCGTTCATGTGTACGTACGGCTTACCGTCTCCATGAACGGTGCATTTCATTTCTTACCTCTAAATGTTATGTAATATTATGAATGTATGTATATAGTGGATATATATGAGATATATGATATCTATATCATGAATATAATTCTGTATATAATGGATATTTCACCACATGAACAACTTTTAATTATAAGAAGTCTATTTTTGACTCAAGTACCGAAGATCGACAAAATGACCATTATTAAATTAAATAAATACATAATGTTCATGACATGGTAATAAGTGATATAAAAGGAATAAAAAGCTTGAAAAACATTCTTACTAAATTATAAATTAACTCTAGTTTATTATTCAGGAGGTTAAAGAACGGTCGAGTTAAGACTGGACGCAAGGTTGGGAATTTCTTAACCCAATTAATAATCTCTGGGTTAATCTCCTACTTTCAAATTATGTCATGATATTATTATTTACTATCTTTTATTTGTAATTTCATTATGTGTAATTATAGTGAATACACATAATAGATCTATTTTATTTAAAAAAAATATCTTTGTGAGGGACTTCATCTCAATCTCCTTTCATTGAGGAATATTTGGTTTTATACACAACATTCCTTTATACGGTGTATAAACCCCTTTGACTTTTATGCTTATTCAAAAGGAATCTTTTTATACGAAGTGTTTTACTAAAGGACAAAAAGGAATGTTTTTTTGTCGTATGTATGCGGTGAAAATGACTTCTCCGCCTCCATGGCCATTATTTTGGTTTCGGCTTCCTCTACAAGCCATAACGTTTTTTTAAAATTAAAAATAAATTCCATGTTTTAATTTTCTTTTATTTTGGTACTGAAAATGGTTTTGAAAGTGTTTTTATTTTATCATTGTGTTTTATTGATATATTGTGATTTAAATGTGTAAATGTCATGTTTCCTTTATGCATATTTTATGTGATATGATTATGTTATGGTTTATGATATGTTTAAACCTGTTCATATGAGGAATTCATTGGACTTAATAAGTGACGGGTGGAGCCAGCTATATCTCCTTGATGCATCAGTAGGTCTCATGAGACAAACTAGTGTCTTGGCATGAGGCCTTGACAAAATCTTATTTGTGGTCTTGGCACGAGGCCTTGACTATGTGGTTATGATAGTCTGGCATTATGCATTTCATCATTATGAAAGTGGTTATTGATATTTCATGTGATTATTCGACTAGTAGAATATCTACCTGAGTAAGTAAATGGAATTATTTAATTTTATTTTTGCCATATCATGCTGAAGTTCAAGTTTAAAAAGGATTTTTTTAGTTATAAATTGCCTTAAATGTTAATGATTATTTATAAAAGGTTATGCAATATTGTTATCCTTACTGTGCATCTTAGCTCACCCCATTCAATGTTTTAATATTTTCCAGGATGTGAAGAAGTATATTATGAATGACCTGCAAGGATAGTCAGAAGAGGATATGAGTTTGGACTATGGAGACTTTGTTATTGTAGTTTTTCACTTTATGATGTAATGTAACATTTATGAATGTATCTAGTGTTTCCAAGGCTAATAAACTAATCGGTCTTTCGAGACTTGATCTTTTGTGATCATGCCAATGTTACGTAATAATGCACCAACTCTGGGTAGCTGGGGTCGGGGCGTTACAATTGGTATCAGAGGCAGTTTAGTACTAACCTTGGAAGCTAGATTTAGATAAACTCTGATTAGAGCACATAGCCCAAAGATAGACTTTGAGGATTAGTATAGAAGAACTTCCTAAAATTTTGGTATTATAGAGATTTTGTGAGTTTTCCGAGCAATACATCCCTGTCTGGATACGGGCAGGTAGAGGTGGCTCTGGCACAGATGTACCTAGGGGTAAAACTCGAAAAAACCACTTTGAGCTAGAATCGAATGGGAACTGTTGCACGACAATGGGCCTTGCTGCACTCTTAGTTAAGAAACTCCCGGGGGATATGCTTAGGATAATTCTCATTTTCCTTACAAACCATTATGAAGGGTTTATGAGTATATACTTCCTCAAATAAAGCATTTTTTTATGATTATGGATTATATCCATAAATAGTTAAATTAGTGTTAAGTGTTTTACAAGTATGGAATTATGTATTTTGATTCATAAACTAATCTAGTTTATGCTATTGTTTAGAAATGGCGCATAGTGGAAGGAATTGAAACTGTATCAATGCACGCACTCCGTGTAGGGATTTCCCTCCTGATCAAGATAATTATTGTGGATCTGGAGATACAACTAGTGATGATCAACTTATTACCATACTAGGACAACTCACTCAGGTTATGAATAATAACCTTACTCGTATGGAGCACCATGATCCACAACGTGGAGGATCAATGTTAGACCGCTTCATGAGGCAACAACCACCAAAATTTAATGGGGGTAAAAATCCATTAGTAGCTGAGCAATGGATAAACTCCTTAGAGAAAATATTCCATGCCTTAGGGAGTAGCGAAAGGGAGAATGTTGTCATGGCGGTCTACCTCCTCACTGGAGATGACGATCAATGGTGGTCGCTGATTCAAAATACAAAGGAAGATGAAGAAGTATCAAGTATGGAATGGAGAGAGTTCAAAGATCTTTTCTTAGAAAAATATTTTCCTCGTGACCATTGAGCAAATATGGAAAGGCAATTTCTGAGTCTGAGACAAAAGGAGGATGAGAATGTCGCAAAGTATGAGGACAACTTTACAAGGTTAGTGAGACATGCTGCAGATTAGTTACGTAACCCAAGAAGTAAGATTGATCGTTTCTTTGATGGGTTAAAACCATTTCTCCGTCGAGCATTAGTCTCACAATCCTTCTCATCGTATGAAGATATTGTCTCATGTGATATCAAGACGGAAAAGTAATTATCTAAGTCTTATGACAATAAAGTAAAGCAAGAGAAGAAGAGAATGGTGGAAAAAGATAAAGATAAAGGGAAAAAGGGAAAGAAGGATTTTCCATTATGTGATAATTGTGGGAAGAATCACCCTGGTACTTGCCTAAAAGGAATGGGAGTTTGTTACAAATGTGGAGAAAAAGGTCACCAGGCTCGTGATTGTAAGGTAAAGAAATAGGATATCAATGTTGAATGCTACAATTGTAGGGAAATGGGTCATTATGCAAATGAATGTCCTAAGCCTCAGGGAAACTTACCTCAGAAAAGGCCAAGGGATCAAGGACAATCTTATGTTGTTACTACAGTTGAAGCAGAATTATTAATGTATTGGTGCTTTTGGACTCATGGAATATATTCTGGTAATTAAAATAATGTGATATATATATACATATTGTACTTCAATACTTGTTGATTTAATTAAGGATTTAATATGATGAAGGTAATCATATTTTATGTATTTTACAATAAGATAAACTTTACTTTGTTTGGGGAATCTAATGTTACAATTGATTTTGGAATTTAGAGACCTTTTAGAAAAAGTCTGGACAGAGGTATTTTGGATAACTATATAGTTTGGAATGGAATAAGTTAAACCTTGGATAGTATTGTTTAAGGTTAAAACATTTAGGAAGATAATTTTTGGAATATTATAATACTATAGTTTTAGGAAAAAGACAACCTGCAGGGTGGTGCATAATCCATCGCGTCGGACAAAGCTGCAGGAATCGAACCCACAACCATAGTGCGACATGCCTTTATTACCTACCACTATCCTACAGGAAGTCCCTGGTTATTACAAAATAGTTTTACTAATCTAAATGGTATTGTTAATATTTGGAACCTTATACAATTAGGATAAATAGAATATTTTTGAGTTCTATTACCTTTTAGAATGAAAGATGGGTTTGTGGGAAAAAAAATTATGAATGAAAGTCTACATGACAAGTATGTATATTCCCTTACATTCTTAATAAATCTCCTAAATAAACTCCTCAACTTTATAAAAAGTAACTTAAAACAAAAACGTTGCCGGTTAACTTTTCCAACTGGGGATTCAATGACCGTTTAACCAATCTCGTGTTTGTGGTTTTCTTGTGGTTAACTTTATCCTAATAAAGTTTTCTAAAACTCTCCATAAGACCTTGATGGTTTGTTTTTCTTCCATATCCATATTTTCATAGAATCCTAGTATGGGATATCTTGGTGACCTTTGTACTTATCTTTCTTTCTTTTAAAGTCATATTTTATTAACCTCCGATGTGGGTTTTCCACAAAGGTATTTTCTATTTTCAACCTTTTATTTTCAAAGAAAAATTTCAAATTGCGAGGACGCAATTTATTGAAGGAGGGGAGAATGTAACACCCTGAGCTTTCACGATACGCCTCTCTTTCAATAATGCAATAGCTTTCATTTTACGCAAGTTCGAGTTCTAATACACCGCGACTAATCAAAGTAGCCGTTATGAATAGTAATACCCACTTTTTAAAATTATAGAAATTTTATATTTCAAAATGGACTTCATTTTTGTATTCTTAATATCGAAATTATCCTAAGTTGAATTTTTTGTAATTTTCTGAGACCTTTCAATTTTTTATAAATAGTGAAAAATACTTAAAAACAACTTTTTTAATCAAAGTATTTTATAGTGATAAATTATAATATTGAGTGGTTTTAAAGTATAACTAGATTATATTTTTACTATTTTATCCAATGGTGTTCATTAGAATTAATTTCACTTTGAAATTGGACATAAACAATTGTCAATCTTTTGATATATATTGTTTCTTAAAAACACGTTATTTGTTGTGACAGTGGGAATTAATTAAAAAATTAATTAATTCAACTTATATGTTTGGAATTTTTTAAAATAGACATCATTTTTTGATTCAGAATATCAATTAAAGATTAGGGTGAAATTTTAGCATTGTTCTAAAAAACATCAATTTTTGATGAATAGTGAGACCACTAAGTGGTAGTTAAAAAAACTAATTTTTCATTTAAATGAAACACTAACACTTCTGTGATTTGATTTTCAAAAAACCGACATACATGGTTGTCATTAGGAAGTAAATGGTTGTTCAATGGGATTAAAATAATTTTTTTGGTGAATAGTATCTTTTAAGTTTAATTAATCGCGATTAAAGGTAATTAGTGAAATTTAAGGTAAAAATAGTATTATAAAAATATGGAATGACCTTTAAACTTGTCCAATCACTATTGTATGTGTCATGGACGACCAAGAAAATCCATGGGTCAACTTGGGGACCCCATGGAGCCACTTTGGTAGGGAAAGGACATAAATAACTTTTTATTTAATGTTAAAATAAAAAGGTCACAAACAAGAGTTGTTTTACTAAATAAGTTTTTACATGTGGTTATAAAAGTCATATTTTTGACTATAAATATTCATTATAAAGATAAAAAGATTTAATACATCATGATATTTTTTATAATTTTTGGACATTAAATAAAGTAAATTATTTATGACACCATGATGATGCAACGATTACCTCATTAATTAACGATTTTAATAAAATGGAAGGATAATGTAAAATCTAAGCATTACACTTGTCCAAAGCCTATTGGATGAGAATATTTCGAACCCTTATCACCTTATACGTGAAATTTATAACTTTGTGACCTTTAGAATCCGAAAAAGCATTTCATAATATTGTATCATTTCAATCTTCCCAAGAGTGCCCCTTCTCTCCTCTTTTAAAAGGCCCCCACCACAACCACCTTACTCACAGCTTCAAAGCCATTTGGCTCCGCCAACCTCTGCCCAAATACACTAAAAAATTCCCTACCTTACTCCTATAAGCCTCACTTTGGGCATAATGCTTCCCAAGAAATCCTTTGGATCAAATCAAAAGAGTTACCCAATTTTAAGGTAATGTCTTCTCTTATGTTATTTTGTTTTATTTTTCTTATCCAACCACCTAAACTCTTTTTTTTCATTTCTTTTGTAGAAAAACTAGTATCATCAATATACTAGGATGTTTTTATAAGAAATATTCGAACTAAACTTACACACAACTACATCTAATGGTTAAAGAACATACTGTTTCTGTGGATAGCGAATTTCTGTCTCACGAAACGATGATTGTTCAACACTCATATAACACCTTCAAAGGTGGCCATTAAGATGTAACTCTATTTATATATGATATATAATATGTTTATGTTTAACTTAAGGTTCTGTATTTTTCATTTATGGCATTCCTTTATTGTTTCCATTATGGGTAAACGCGATATTTTCATTTTAGGAAGTGCGGACTACCGCCCCCTCAAAGTGATTTGAATCGTTAATACCATATGTGGGATGTATAAAGGATGGAGTAAATGGTATTATACACTATATTATAATGGAATTATATTATACCTTTATATAATTATTATTTCATTCCATTAAATACAAAATAGAAAGGAAAGTAGCGTTCATGTGTACGTACGGCTTACTGTCTCCATGAACGGTGCATTTCATTTCTTACCTCTAAATGTTATGTAATATTATGAATGAATGTATATACTGGAAGTATATGAGATATATGATATCTATATCATGAATACAATTCTGGATATAATGTATATTTCACCACATGAACAACTTTTAATTATAAGAAGTCTATTTTTGACTCAAGTACCAATGATCGAAAAAATGACCGTTATTAACTTAAATAATTATATAATGTTCATGACATGGTAATATGTGATATAAAAGGAATAAAAAACTTGACAAAGGTTCTGAAGAAATTATAAATTAAATCTAGTTTATTATTCAGGAGGTTAAAGAACGGTCGAGTTAAGAGAGGACACAAGGTAAGGGAATTTCTTAACCCAATTTCCAATCTCTAGGTTAATCTCCTACTTTCAAATTATGTCATGATATTATTATGTCCTATCTTGTATTTGTACTTTCATTATGTGTACATATAGTGAATACACATAATAGATCTATTTTATTTAAAAAAATGATCTTTGTGAGGGACTTCGTCTCAATCTCCTTTCATTGAGGCATATTTGGTTTTATACACAACTTTCCTTTATACGGTGTATAAACCCCTTTGACTTTTACATTTATTCAAAAGGAATATTTTTATACGAAGTGTTTTACTAAACGAAAAAATGGAATGTTTTTCTTGTCATACGTATGCGGCGACAACGACTTCTCCGCCGCGATGGCCATTATTTGGTTTTCGGCTTCCTCTACAAGCCATAACTTTTTTTAAAAAATGAAAAATAAATTCCATGTTTTAATTTTCTTTTATTTTGGTATTGAAAATGGTTTTGAAAGTGTTTTTATTATATCAATTTGATGTATTGATATCTTGTGATTGAAATGCGGAAATTCTATGTTTCCTTTATGCATATTTTATGTGATATGATTATGTTATGGTTTATGATATGATTAAACCTGTTCATATGAGGAATGCATTGGAAATAATAAGTGACGGGTGGAGCCCGCTATAGCTCCTCTATGCATTGGTAGGTCTCATGAGACAAACTAGTGTCTTGGTACGAGGCCTTGACAAAATATTATTTGTGGTCTTGGCACGAGGCCTTGACTACATGGTTATGATAGTCTGGCATTATGCATTCCATCATTATGAAAGTGGTTATTGATATTTCATGTTATTATTCGACTAGTATAATATCCATGTGAGTAAGTAAATGGAATTATTTAATTTTCTTTTTTCCATATAATGCTGGAGTTCAAGTTTAAAAAGTCTTTTTTTAGTTATACATTGACTTAAATGTTAATGTTTATTTATGAAAGCTTCCGTAATATTGTTATCCTTACTAAGCATCTGAGCTCACCCCTTTCAATGTTTTAATATTTTCCAGGATGTGAAGATGTATTTTATGAATGACCTGTAGGGATAGTCAGAAGAGGATATGATTGTGGACTATGCAGACTTTGTTATTGTAGTTTTTCACTTTATGATGTAATGTAACATTTATGAATGTATCTATTATTTACAAGGCTACTGAACTAATCAGCCTTTCGAGACTTGATCTTTTGTGATCATGCCAATGTTATGCAATAATGCACCGACTCTGGGTAGCTGGGGTCGGGGCGTTACACTGGGTACCTATACCTCTTATCCATGTTCCATTGGTTCATCAATTTTTTTGGTTGATTTGGATTTGGATCTCCATGAATAATTAAGTATGTTCCTCCAATCTTGATTTCATCCTTCTTATAGTGTTCTTCATTCCTCTATCATAGGATCTTATTTATCTGATGGGTTGTTTTCCCAAATATGGTTTGAACCATGGTTATATTGGTTTTATATTAGTTTTTATGGTTTTATCATGCCATTATTTGTTCCTCTCAAGGTGGATTTATGTTTTTTCACATGACTCTGATAAATTATACACATAATCTAGGCAGTTCCATTGTTTTTTTATTATTATATGATTTTGGTATTCAATATTGGTTTATTAAATGTGTACTCAATATTATGTATTTGGTGGGAAATGAATTTTATAATGGTTTTGGGGAACCTATGTTTTGATATATGGTTTATAAATGATTTTTTTGGGATTAAAGTGTACTTCCATGTTTAACATCATAAATGTGTTCTATAATTGGATTATGTGTTGAAATGTGTGTTTCCATATGAATTTTTTGGGGGTCTAGATTTAAAAGAGGATTTATTATGAAAATGGTGGTTGTAGATGTGTATTGATACTGCTAGTTGTGTGTATGTGAATGTAGTGATATATGTGGAATGGAATCCAATACAAAGGGAATCTTATTTTCCAACTAGTACTAGTACTATTAGGTATTACACATGGTTCTCTCTTATAATGTGTCACTCACCTTATATATATGGTTGGCCTTAGATTTATTCTAATTATAAGGATTATCTTCCCTTGAAAATAAATTCCTTAAAATTTTTCTATGAAATTTTTCCATCACTTTTACTTAAATAATTTCATGTTGATTTCTATTATAGTATTTTATCATGGAATCAATTTTGGGTGGAATCCTACTGGGTTTTGGATCACACACTAAAATAACCCTTGGTGTATGTAGTTCTTGTGATGTTTGACCTAGGTAAAGAATATATGTTTCATTTAATGATTGTGGATATGGATTCTAGTGTCTCTATATTCATTCATGTGTTGGTGGTGGTGGCTTCATGGTTATGGACCTATTGTTTTATGTAGGTATCAGGATTTAGAGTAGTATGTTCCGCTCTCATTTTGGTAATCTCGGATTTTGGTTAATGTTGTGAAATGTTTAACATAATTTTTTTATATTTTATTTGTTAGGGTTATTTAAATTGGTATAATGATTTATTTTTTATATTGTTTACAATTTTTTATAATGGGTGAAATGTGACCACCCAAGCATTCACATTACACTTCTTCATTATAATTCAATAGATTGCGATAGACACAAAACTGAGTTCGAGCACACCATGACCAATCAAACTAGCCGTATAAAAGGAAATTATGAATAATATTAACCGTATATTTAATATTATATATATTCCATATAATTTAATAATTTATATTTTTTGTTTTTTAGACATATCATATGTACAAATTTTATTTTTCTCTTTAAAGAAGTATTAAAAAAATTACCTTTGAAAAGAGAACCATTTTTCAATCAAACATTTCACAATTTTATATATTTAATATGATGTAATTTAATTATTCATTATAATCCTAGAATAAAAATTTAGTTTGGAATAATTTTTGACAATTTTATGATAAATTTAATATTTTATTTAAAAGTGAAAAATACTAAATTTTAATTGAAAATAACTTTTTTAATCGAAACAATTTTTAGTGTCCAATTATATATTTGTGTGGTTTTAGAGTATAATTAGATTATATTTTTGTAATTTATTATAATTTAGGTGTTTGGAATTAATTTCAATTTTAATTTGAACAAAAACACAGGACAATATTTTTATAGTTATTACTTCTTAAAACTCACTTTCTGGTTTTGACGACAAGAATTAATTTTAAATTAACTTAACACAATTAAATATTTTGAATTTGGAAGAACTTATTCCAAATTTGAAATATTAAGCTCCAAATTATTTAAATTTGTACCTTCTATGTTTGGAAATTATGAATAGTAACATCAGTACATAGTTATATTTACCATGGATAAATGGTAAATCATGAAAATAAGTGTAAAAATAACATTATAATAATATAAATCAACCCTAACAAGTTTATACTTTTTATTTGATGAGATTTTATATACCATGAAGATACTTAGTCTGTTCTTGTGGCATTTGGGTGCCACTTGTGTGTGAAAATGACATTTTTGAAAATTTAATTTAACCGAAAGGGAAATATAACATAAACATGTATCATTTACAAAATAAATTTTAATATAGGATTATAAAACTGATGTATATGACTACAAATAGTAATTAGAAATATAAAAATATTTAATACATCATTGAATTTTATTTATAATTTTTAGACATTAAATAATTATATTTATTTGTTACAGAATAATAATGTAGTGATTACATTATTTCTAAAGTATTTAAATAAACGAATTTATAAATATTAAAATAATTTTAATTTTAACATTTTGATGTCATCCAGGATTTTATTGGATTAAATTTACATATTAGGGATGGTTCAATGCCTTTGACTTAATGTAATCTAATTGGAATGGCCCAGACCCCCCATGACCATAACTTTACCAAAAACACGCCTGCACCATGACAGCGGCACCGTAACGGTGATGCTGGTCAGGGTTGCATAGTGACTGTCACACCGGTCATGGTGGCACCGTGACGGTGACTCCGGTCATGGTGGCACAGTGACAGTCGCACCCTGACAGTGGCACCATGACGGTCGCACCATAACAGTGACACCGTGACCATGACATCGTGTCCCCTTCATTGTTTTCCAGTTCCTGAAAATTCCTCTCCCGCAATTCTCTTAACCTTATTAAAGCCCATAATTAATACCTAAAAATCTCACGAAACTTCCCCGATGGGGGATATTAAATAACCACTTAAAACCATCGTGTGTAACTGCCTACCCATGTAAGAAACCTCGATCTGTTATTCTCTCCATTCAAAATTCTATATCCCTATCTCCTCATTATATCTCCCGCTGGAGTTCATTGTTTCTTCTCGGTTGAATTTCCTTTTTCTTCCTGGTGTGCTTTGGACCCTTCTTTCTATGGTTTGTGGTGTGCCTCTGCTGGAGCCTTCTACCCTTCTTAGAGTCCACAGATTTCTTCCCCTGAAGGCCACACATCCCTTGTTCCTGATGCGGAGTTGGAGCTTCGATCTATGATCAACCAAGTAGGGGTTTTACCTTCGTCTCTCCTTTCTGTGTATCATGTGGGGAGGTTACACTACTTCTTATATAGGAATGGATGAAACAAACATTAATAAAGATAATAAATAGACTTCTAATGAGTGAAGGGGGTGTGATTGAGGATGTTTCTATGTTTTTCTCCTCTTTCATGATTAATGATTTCTGAATTGTGTGGGCTTGCGCCTACTGAATATCATGGCCATTGGTGGTCTTTATCTGTGCACTAATAAACTCATACCCCTTGTGATGTTTAAATGTATGGTAATTTTTTTGTGAACCTTTTGCTCTATAAAGAAAATTGGTTAATTACCTATATTCGGCTAAATAAATTGGAAGCACCAGGATCAACTCCCTTTCTATGATAACCCTAGTTTAATCCCATTGGAATTGAAATAATGGAGTGTGTTAAATCATTTAAATCTGAAAATACCTTTTGAGTCTGCCTTGTGTTGGTAGTATTGGTTTTATTGTTTCCTCCACAGGATGAGTACGGGTGACACTATGGTTTTCTTTGACATAGGCTTACATTGCTGGGGTGATGTGGGTGAGGATGGGATCATCTTTTTGTATCACGAATTGTGCTGGAATCCACTTCTATTGTGAAAACTTTTTATCCATAGTTTTAGGTATGTGGAGGCTATATCGTGAATCCTACTTTGGTTCCAATACTTGGAGGGATCTCACTTTGATGTGAATTTACAAGAGAACTGGGTGTGAATTCTTAAGATACTGTTGGATGTATCTATTTCCCCTAGGTTTGTGTTTGTGCCTGTTAGAAGCCCAGTAGTGTAGATTTTACTTAAACAGGATCACTTGAACATGAAAATAAGAATGGGTTAATTGGTAAATTGATTCTGGGAATGAGTTGTGACTCTGTTGTGAGTAGTATGTTTTTATATGAGTAGTGACTAGACTGTTCGTTCTTGGGTTAGGTGTGCAACCCTATGTTGGTTTGAGTCTTTTTTACCTATATATATATAATTGTAGTTCTTTTGTTTCTTATTCGCGCCCCACCCATGTTGAGAATTTAGTGCCAAACAACCCAATTTCACGGGGGAGGGTGTTTTTCCCATCAGTCCTATGAGTGGCTTGTTGTTAACTGACTTTCTTCTCCCTTTCCCGAATAGCACATGACACTTTTGGTAGGCTGTGATGGCGTGAAGTCCATTGTTATCCCAAGAACCTACGGTCAGAATAGTGTGGTGGTTGGCCAGGTGTTAGGTTGTTTCTCAAGTATCTTCGGGATGAGGCCCAGGTGTCTTTGGGTGTGGTATTGGATGTCATGGCCCAGGTGTGTGCGGGTGGGGTTTGGAAGTGGGACTATGGTGAAGTTTTGGCCCAGGTGTGTGCGGGCGGGGTTTCGGAGTGGGACTACGGTGAGGTTATGGCCCAGGTGTGTGCGGGTGGGGTTTGGTAGTGGGACTGCGGTGAGAATAGCGAGATTGGTTCGATGCGTAGGATTTCTTCCATAACCAGTCGGAAAGTGGCTCGGGGTACCCAAACATCCATGATCTATTACTATACATTACTTGACTTGCGTTATTTGAGGAGTTTGCCTTAGTGAGGCTTGGGTGTTTAGTTTCCTTGCTAGGGGCTTGTTTATCTCTTTTCTCACATGTCATTAGTATGCCTCCCCACTTGTGCACAAGAGTCTTTGGTTTTTCCCTACTTAGTATATTTGTGTGCTCACCCTACGTTTATAAAACTGCTTTCAGGTTCCTAGGAGGACTTCAGGGATCGTTCGGGACCTTACTAGCAAGGACCATTAGGGCAGTTGTTGTTGTTGTTCTCTTTTCTTGTTATATTTTTACCTTTGGAGTTTTGTGACTTTTATCTTTTACCATTGAACATGCATATGGGAATGGTTTATTTTCAGCCATATTTTCACTTTCAGTTTTGGTGTTGTGGGATTTACTATCTTATCTCCCAATCCAATTAAAAGAAAAATGGTAATTACATTCATTTAGTGTGTGATTATATACCCTTGGTGTTGTTCGCCACTCCGGGACTTATTGAAGGTGGGTTTCGGTAGTCATTATCTCTCCTTCAACATAAAGAAGGATGGGTCTGACAATCTGATGACCCTTCCCTCCTTTTGGTGAAGGCAGGTCGTGATAGAATGGTATCAGAGGCAGGGTTTGAGAGATAAGATGGAGTTTGGAGTTAGGCATAATGAGGATTGAATGGGATGCTAGGGAACTATTGTTTGGTGACCTTGGTGCGCGAATTTGGCCAGGGTAGATCGGCTAGGACAAGGGATTTTAGGGCCCCCCGTGATCTGATGCAAGGACTCTGGACCTACCAAACGACCATGTGAGGCCATGCTGATTGTAGGGTAGGGACCCTAGAAAAGGTACATTCATCATATTGAATTGTTTTCTCATGGTTTATTGGTGTTTTGGGGATTGAAATAAATAATAAGTTTAAGAAAATTTATGAACAACATTCTGCACTACTTGGGCATAGGAATTCCTTGTTTACCTTGAAGCTATGGAACCTGGGAGAGGACCACGAGTGGTGCGGGCGATCAAGGCCTTGGAGGTTGACTTGGCTGATCGGCAAAGGGCTGATCGAGAGGAGGAGGACGACCAGTGGCAGAATTCTCTTCCAGCCTTCCAGCGACAGACCCTCGAGATGTATGAGGGTAGCACCTATGACATGAAGATGAAGAGATAGCTAGAGGAGTTATTGATAGCTTTTGGCTTGATTCGGGAACCAACCGAGTACTGGGTTCCCCTAGCTGTCAGCCAGATGTGGGGGGCAGCGCTTTAGTGGTGGACCCTATACCTGGGGGAGTATAGAGTGACTGAGGTGGCATGGGCGGATTTTGAGAAGGAGTTCCGGGAGGAATTCCTTTCTTCTACGATGATGGAGAAGAAGAGGCAGGAGCTACTCTCCCTCCAGTAGGGGAGTTTGTCAGTAAGGGAGCTGGGAATCACGTTCAAGGACCTCCTCCGTTTTTTTCCCGACCTCTTTCTAGATGAGGAGTATCGGGCGAGACATTTAGAGGATGCGCTCCGACCCTCCCTCCAATACGCTATTACCCCCTTCACCTTGCTGACATACTTAGAGGTCCAGAAGAAGGCCAAAGTTGTAAAGAGGATTCACGCGCTAGGAATTGTGGCATGAGAGGGGATTCATCTAGGCTCGTCAAAAGGGTAGGATGTCAGCAACAGACCTCTAGCATCGGGACCCTCTAGGTTCCGACCAGCAGGGAGCAGGCTGTAGTAGTTCGAGTCTCTTTCCCCCTGGTCCTCGCCCTTTTCCTTGGGGCCCAAGACCGAGGTTCTTCATCTGTGGGAGCCATGGACATCTCCGGAATCAGTTCCCAGACCGAGTTCAGTATGTTAGTGGCAGACAGGCCCAACACCCGCCCTTGTAGCAGCTTCCAGATAGGACCTTCCAGTAGTAGCAGCAGGGGCAGCGAGCTCTCGCTCCTCCGAGGGAAGGTGTTGCAGGGGTACCCCGAACTCAGGGAGATCCTCAGGTACATCAACCAGGGCGTGGTCGGGGAGGCGGTCGACAGCCGAGAGGTAGAAGAGATGGGTGTGGACAATTGCACGCCATGGAGGCAGCAGTTCCAGCAGGACCGAAGGTCGTTTGAGGTACAATCAGTTTGCTTAGTACCCTTTCTTACACCTTGTTCGATACCAGAGCTTCACAATCCTTTGTTGCACCCATTATGGCTCGTGCTCTGGTTCTAGATGTCAAGAGTCTTCTAGTTCCCCTGGTTCTGAGAACACCAATCAGAGGTCAGAACGACTTGTTATATGTTTTTCGAGGATGCAGACTGATGATGGGACCACATCAGTCGGTCAGGGATCTATTAATGCTACAGATACAGCCATACGATGTCATCCTAGGCATCGACTGGATGTTCTCTATCTGTGGCGTCATCGACTACTTCCCAGGAAGGGTTGTGTTCTCAGACTTGGGTGGCCGGCATGTTACTTTCACCGGTGAGCGGAGAGGTCATATGGGTAGCAGGGCGAGAGGAACCCCTCTTATCCTTGTTAGTTGGGATGTCAGTAGAGTTAGTAGATGCTGTAATGGTGGAGGTACCAGGGATCATCAGTGAATTTATGGACGTCTTTCCTGAGGAGGTAACGACTCTACCCCCTCGACGTGATATCGAGTTTGGGATAGACTTGCAGCCTGGTGCTTGTCTGATTTCGAGGGCTCCTTAGCGGATTTCACCTTCGAAGCTACGGGAGATGTGGATTCAGATTAATGATCTAATGAATAGGGGTTATTTTCGACCAAGTGCGTCACCGTGGGGTGCTTCCGTTTTGTTCGCAAAAAAACCAGACGATGGTCTCAGGTTGTGTATAGGCTACAGGAGGCTGAATCAGGTGAAGATCAAGAATCACTACCCTCTTCCGAGGATAGATGATCTCCTTCACCAGATGAAGGGGGACAGGATGGTTCTAAAATATCGACCTACGGTCTGGGTATTACCAGTTGAGGTTGAATGAGGGATACATCTTGAAGATGTCCTTCAAGTGTAGATATGGGCACTTTGAGTTTGTTTTCATGTCTTTTGGTGTTACGAATGCCCCGGCCGTGTTCATGGGGAATATGAACTCCGTCTTCCGGGAGTACCTGGATCGACTCATAGTTGTGTTCATCGATGACATCCTGATCTATTCGAGATTAGAGGAGGACTATGAGGAGCATTTTAGGACGGGTTTAGAGGTCCTTCGACAGCACCATATCTATGGGAAGTTGTCGAAATGCAAGTTCTGGATGTGAGAAGCACACTTCCTTGGTCACGTAGTGTCCAAATAGGGGGTAGTGGTGGATCCATCAAAGGTTGAAGCCGTTGTTTCTTGGGAAGCACCCAAGAATGTGGCAGATGTTCACGGGTTTCTCAGGCTGACAGGTTACTATCATAGGTTCATACCCAACTTCTCCCGAGTCGCAGCCCCTTTGACAGCCTTGACCAAGAAGGACCAAGTTTTCGTTTGGTGTGAGCAGTGTGAGGTAGCCTTTAGCTATCTAAAGGAGAAGTTGGTGAGTTCCCCAGTGCTGAGTCTACGAGAAGAAGGGGCAGTGTTTGAGGTGTTCTGTGATGCTTCAGTGCAAGGCCTCAGATTTGTGTTGATGTAGCGAAAAGGTTTGATCTCTTATGGGTCTAGGAAGCTACGCCCTCATGAGCGTAATTATTTCACCCACGATCTGGATCTTGCAACGGTCATTTTCTCACAAATGTTTTGGTGGCATTACCTCATCGTAGAATACATCAGGTTCTTCACGGATCACAAAATCATGATGTATATCTTCTCCCAGTGGGACCTAAACAAACGATATCGAAGGTGGATGGTGTTCTTACAGGATTATGACATCATGATTTACTACACTTCAGTAAAAGGAAATGTAGTGCCAGATGACTTGAGCAGAAGGTCACAGAAGGATGCAGTTTGAGAGTCGGCAGCTGCGTGGAGGGCGATGGAGGAGTTGGCTTCCCTACACCTGGATGTGAGGATGGAAGCTGGTAGAGGTTGCCTATATCAGATGATAGTGAAATATTCTCTGTTGCGGTGGGTAGAAGAGTTCAAATGGGGGGACATGAAAAATGAGGTGATGCGTTATCAGTTTAACCATTGGGATTGTCCTGAAGGGTGGACAGAGGATGGTAAGAATTTAGTGATTTTCTGAGGTAAGTTGTTTGTTCCAGAGGCGATGCATGAGAGAGTCCTTAGTGAGTTCCACATCTCACCCATAGCTGTGCACCCGGGAGTTTCCAAGATGTACCAGGGTTGGAAGAGACAGTTTTGGTGTCCCGGAGCAAAGCGAGAAGTGGTAGAGATTGTGGCCAAGTGCTTAGTGTGTCAGCAGGTGAAGGATGAACATCGTGTTTTAGGGGGGTTGTTGCAACCTTTAAGTGTCCCCAAGTGGAAGTGGGAAAACATCTCGATGGATTTCATCATGGGACTACCTAAGGCTCAAGGAGGTTTAGACGCTATCTGGGTAGTGGTGGACCGGTTGATGAAGTCATCTCACTTTCTGGCGATCATGATGTCAGGTGTAATAGATTCCTTAGCACGAAGGTACGTGGATGAGGTGGTGTGGTTTCATGGAGTTTCGAGATCCATATTCTCATATAGGGATTCATGGTTTACCTCACGAGTCTGGAGATGATTTCCGTATGCTTTTGGAACCCAACTATGTATTAGCACTGCTTTCCATCCCCAGACAGATGGGTAGACAGAGCGCACCATCCAGAGGTTGGAGGACATGCTGCTGGCATGTGTTCTGGACTCAGGAGGATCGTGGGTGCGACACTTGCCTCTGGCAGAGTTTGCGTACAATAATAGCTATCACTCAACCATTGGCATGGTTCCGTTTGAATCCCTACACAGAAGGATATGTCACTCACCGATGTGATGGGATGAGGTTGGGAAAACGAGTATTCTTGGCCCGGAGGTGGTGCAGATCACGAAATAGAAGGTTCATATTATACGAGAGAGGATTAAGGTGGCTCAGGACTGGAAAAAGTCATATGACGATATTTGGAGAAGGCACATGTAGTATGAGGTTGGGTACCATGTGTTCTTGAAGGTATCCCCATGGCGTGGACAACGGAGGATCCATAGAGGGAGTAAGGTTTCTCCCAGATTCATCGGACCCTTCGAAGTGTTGGGGTGGGTCGGAGAAGTGGCATACCAGCTAACATTTCCACCGCTGATACTAAGGATACATGACATCTTCCATATGTCCCAGAGCCGTCGGTATCTTCACGATGATTCCCACATCCTCAGCTGGGGAGAGTTAGACATCTAGGATGATGTGACCTTTGTGGAATGACCTATGAGGATCAAGGGTCTTGAATAGAAGGTGCATCCTGTGAGAAAAATCCCTTGGTTCACGTGTTGTGGAAGCATGGTGGGCTTGAGGAGAGTACCTGGGAGAGGGAAGCACAGATGAGTTCCCAGTACCCAGAGTTTTTTTGAGATTTGTATTGTTCTGTTTATACTTGTTGTGATAGAGAATTTTACCTTGTTGGCTATGAAATGTGTGGATTTTCATTTTCTATGAATGTGTGTGAAATGTCCTGGCTATGGGGAGGGGAGGAACCGACCCCTAATCAGAACTCATTAAGGTGGGTGCGATTAAACCCCTTTCGGGCGAGTCAGTGCTTCCCAAAGCGGATAATATCTTGACATGGGGGAAGAGACTCCCTAACCAATATGACTGGGAAGTTTGAATCTATTATGTTTCTTGGTTCTTGTGAGGGAGGTGTTTTTAGATAACGATGAGGATCACTCTTGAGAGGTATATCTCGATGTGGTTGTTCGGACCCTCTCTTTCCTTCAGGTCTAGTTTTATTACTCATGGGTGAGAATAGTTTGAGAGGTATCTAATGTAATGGCCCGGACTCCCCACTGGCCATTACATTACCAAAAACACGGCTCCACCATGACAGTGGCAGCAGTCACTGTGGCACCATGATGGTGGCGCCAGTCATGGTGGCACCATGACGGTTGCACCGTGACGGTGGCACCGTGAGGGTGACACCGTGACAGGGACACCATGTCCTCTTCATTCTTTTCCAGTTCCCGACCTTTCCGCTCCCACGGTAAATTAATTATCTTACCCTTATTAAAGCCCATAATTAATACCTAAAAATCCTGAGAAATTTCCCTGATGGATGATATTAAGTAACCACATAATTCTTTCGTGTGTAACTACCCACCAATGTAGGAAACATCGATATGTTATTCCCGGCGTTCAAAATTCCATATCCTGATCTCCTCCTTATATCTCCTTCTAGAGTTCTCCATTTCATCTCAATTGAATTTAATTTTTCTTTCTAGAACGCTTGGGGTCCTTCTTTCCGTGGATTGTGGTGTGCCTCTACTAGAGCCTTCTTCCTGTCTTTAAGTCCATTGATTTCCTCCCCTACAGGTCGCGCATCCCATGTTCCTAACGCGGAGTTGTAGCTTCGATCTTTGATCAACCAAGTAGGGGTTTTACCTTCGTCTCTCCTTTTTGTGTATCATGTGTGGTGGGTACACTACGGTTTCTGTAGTAATGGATGAACAAAACATTAATAAAGATAAAAATGGACTTTTAATGAATGAAGGGGGGTGTTATCGATGATTCTACTCTATTTTTCTCCTATTTCATGATTAATGATTTCTGAATTGTGAGGGCTTGCACCTACTGAAAATCATGGCTGTTTCTCATCTTTATCTATGAAAATAATAATCCCTTACCCCTTGTGATGTTTAAATGGCTTTTATTTTGGTTGTGAACATTTTTTTGTGTAAAGGAAATTGGTTAATTATTTATGTTCGGCTAAATAAATAGGAAGCACCAGGATCAACTCATTTTATAAGATAACCCCAGTTTAAGCCCAGTGGAATTTAAATCATGGAGTGTGTTAAATATTTAAAATCTGAAAATACAGGTTGAGTCTACCTTGAGTTAGTAGTATTGGTTTGGTTGTTTCCTCCACAGACCGAGTATGGGTGACCCTGTGGTTTTCATGGATATGGGCTTAGATTGCAGGGGTGATGTGGGTGAGGATGAGATCCTCTGTTTATATCACGAATTGGGGTGGAATCCTCTTCTATTGTGAAATTTTTTTTCCATAGTTCTGGGGATGTGGGGGGATATAACTTGAATCCTTATTTGGTTCCAATACTTAGAGGGATCTCACTTATATGTGAATTAACAAGAGAACCAGGTGTGAATGTTTAATTTGTTGTTGGTTGTAACTTTTCCCCTAGGCTTGTGATTATTCCTCTTAGTTTCCCAGTAGTACTGATTTTACTTAAATGGGATCACTTGAACAGGAATATAAGAAAGGGTTAACTGGAAGGTTGATTCTGGGAATGAGTTGTGACTCTGTTGTGAGTAGTATGATTTTTTATGAGTAGTCACTAGACTATTCGTGCTTGGGTTAGGTGTGGATCCCTAGGTTTGGTTGAGTTCTTGTTACCTATATATATATAATTGAAGTTCTTGTGTTTCTTATTCATGCCCCACCCAAGTTGAGAATTTAGTGCAAACACCCTCATTCCATGTGGGAGGGTGTTTTTTCCAACACTCCTTCGAGTGGATGGTTATTAGCTCTTTTTCTGCTCTCTTTCCTAAATAGCCCAAGACTCTTCAGGTAGGCTGTTATGGCATGAAGTCCATTGATAGCCCAAGAACCTTCAGGCAGGATAGTGTGGTGGTTGTCCAGGTGTTTGGGGAAGGTTGTTTCCCATGTGTCTTCGGGATGAGGCCCGGGTGTCTTCGAGCGTGACAGTGGTTGTTCTGTCCCAGGTGTGTGTGGGTGGGGATTTGCAGTGGGACTACGGTAAGGTTATGGCCCAGGTGTGTGCGGGTGGGGTTTGGGAGTGGGACTGTGGTGAGAATGGCGGGATTTGTTCGATGCGTAGGATGTCTTCAATAACCAGTGGGAAAGTGGCGCGGGGTACCCAAACATCAGTGTGCTATTACAAAACATCACTTGACTTGGGTTATTTAGGGAGTGTGCCTTGGTGAGGCTTGGGTGGTTAGTTTCCTTGCAAGGTTCTTGGTTATCTCTTTTCTCAAAGGGCATTAGTATCCCTCACAACTTGTGCATGAGAGTCTTTGGTTTTTCCCTACTGAGTATACTTGTATGCTCACCCTACGTATATAAAACTGCTTTCAGGTTCCTAGGACGACTTCCAGGACCGTGCGGGACCATAATATCTTGGACCTTTGTGGTAGTTGCAGTTGTTGTTCCCTTTTCATGGTATCATTTTACCTTTGGAGTTTTTTGACTTGTATCTTTTACCTTTGAAAATGCATATGGTAATTGTTTATTTTCAGCAATATTTTCACATTCAGTTTTGGTGTTGTGGGATTTATTATCTTATCTCTCGATCCTATTAAAATAAAAAGTTCAATTCCTTCCATTAAGTGTGTGATTCTATACCCTTGGTGCTGGTCACCACTCCAAGACCTATTGAATGCGGGTTTCAGGTGTCATTATCTCTCCTTCAACTTAAAGAAGGAAGGGCCTGCCAATCTACTGACCATTCTCTCCTTTTGGTCAAGGCGGTTCATGAAATTAATTTTTATGAATTTAACCAAAATCAATTACTAAATAGTGACAAAGTGGGAATAAATGAAGTTTTATAACAAATATAATTTATTAAATGATATAAAAATTTTAAAAATCTAATATTCAGCCTAATAAAATAGATAATATTAAAAATTTCATTAATGATCCACTTTGTGTTATCTTGGAATTTTATAGTTACTAAATTAACCCAACAATATAAAATTAGTAGAAGACACATTAAGAGTTAAACTGTTGAAGTAAGGGATAATCAAAAAAGAAAATGTTATATTCATGTAAACAACTTTTCTAAAAATCATTATCTATGTAGCCTTCAACCCATACAAATCATAGACTATAAAAAATAATTTTGGAACTATTAGAATCTAGAAATAAATTTATAATATATTAATATTTCAATCTCATCCTAAAGTTCCCCTCATCACTCTTATAAATGGACACTTTTATTTCTATTTAATTCATACCTCTATAGCCCATTGGTTCAAACAAAACCTGCCAAAATATCATACCAAATTCCCTAAATTCATGCTAGATTCTACACTTAAGGTATAAAACCTTCTTATATAGTCTTTTTGTGCAAATCAATTAGAGATGCTCGAAGACAAGGTAATCATTTTATCCCTTGTATCAAATTTATTAGTATCCAATAATTCCTAATGCTAAGATATAAACATACAAAAATAAGTAATATATCGTATAATATATGATGATATGTTGTTATTATTATTTTAAAACCATATTACTCCTTTTACCCATCATATGTAAAACAATACAACTATGCCTATGTATATACGATTTAACATCTCCCCGCAGTAGTGTAAACTATTTTTCATATATAATTTACTTCGATGGGAATAATGATGCATATAAATGAATTAAATAATAAATAAAACATGGTATTATTTATTTAAAACACATATTCCATAAAATTGATACCATTATTCAATTAATGATATAATACCATCGATCGTGCGTACGCACGACATACGATTTCCACAACACGATTTGACTCATCTTCCACATACCCCATCCAGCAATGATTATAAAAAATATATTTTATTCATTAATTATGATATATATGAAATAATAGCTTTATGGGGATGATATATATATATATATCAGTATTCATGTACACATATGTCATTCACATACTATTATTCAATTTTATAAATAAACAACATCGTTGTTCTTACGTACGTACGACCTATCATCTCCATTAACGGTGTATTTCATTTCATATATCTATCTATTATATATATTTATATTATGAACATATATGATATATAAATAACATTATATATTATGGATGTATGTAAATCATGTTATAGCTAATATGATAAAGAATAACAAGTCAAAACATGTCTGTTAAAAAAGTGATTATTACCCGAAATGTTGCATTAACTTGTAATTGTTAAAAAAATGAAATATAAAGTCATAAAAGAATAAAATATGATATCATAAATATTATTAAGATTCTAATATTATTTAATTATATGTTAAAAAAATAAACACGAGTTTCAAACACATACGAAGAGTATTAGACATAAGGTAAGGGTTAATTCCCCAATCTCATTATTATTTGAGATTGTTTATGAGAAAGTATTTAATAGGAAATATTTATCATCCATATCCATATTTTATAGAAATATTTTCAAATGGAATATTTTAATGTTTTATGGATGATATTCTTTAACTAGATCACCAATTTTAAATGGATTAATGATTTTCTTTCAAAATCTTTTGAATTAATGTCCATGTTTTCAAAATGATTTTAAGGATTTATTTATATAGTCATGATTGTTTTAAAATAGTAATTCATTTCAATTGTTGTAAAATATTATGTGCCCCATTGAAGACAAAATATCTCTTAAATTAAGTCCTTTATAAATTGTGAGATTTTTAAATGATTTTACGAAAAAAAGGATATTTACTTCAAATATATTTACTGATTAATTTAATCTATGTCAAAATTATTTATTAGATATTATTTTTGATTGAGAATGAATTATTATAATAAAATATTTCATGTTATATTGAATGAGTTATGATATGTTTGACTATGTATTTTTTATTTTTATACCATTTATTATTTATGGTTAATGTATTGCAATTTAGTATGTTAGTTTTAATACAAATGATTATGTTAGGTTTCAAAAATCTCATATCGGATTACCTTGGTCTTAGTATGTGATTGGTGGGCACCACTATTTCCCAACAATGAATTAGTCGGTCCCATGAGACAAGCTTTGTTCTTGGCATAATGCCTTGACAAAAAATTTGTGTATGGTCTTTGTATGAGGTCATGATGTACAAGTAAAAATGTCTCCCATTATGCATTTCCTCGTTATGTGATTTTTTATTGATTTTAAAAGAGATTGATTGAATAGTATAATATCCATGTGAGTGTATAAATGGAATTATTCGATTTATAATTTCCATATTTTGGTTAATATAATGCATTAAAAGTATTTTGATTTATTTCTGTACCCTATTTAAATGTTTAAGAATATTTATGATAGCTTCCACTATATTTTTTATCCTTACTGAGCATTTGAGCTCACCCCTTTCTTATGTTTTGTATTCCCAGGATTTCAAGATGTGTTTTATGATCTATATGCATGGTTATGATATGGGAGTAATGGAATTCTTAAAAGATTATATATGATGTGTTTTTCATTAAAAATTGTAATGTAATGTTCATATAAGTAATATAATTTCCAAGACTAATAAATTGATCCGTCCTTTAGGACTTGTTTCCATTTCATAATTCTAGAGTATTAAAATAATGAACCATCTCAGGGATTCTAATGAAGATGTGTTACAATTGGTATAAAATTAAATTTATCAGCAACCTTTGAAATATATTTAGGAAACATAGATTACGGATCAAAACACTAAGATTGACTTTGAGGATTATAATTGAACAACCCCCAAGAATTTTTGTAATGTACAGATTCCTTGGATAGTCCATGAATTACACACCTGTGTGGATACTAAAAGTGGATGAGGTTTGGGAACAGATGTTCCTAGGTGTGAAAACATAAAAAAGGTTCTCTGAGCTTGACTCAAGGTAACCCTGTAAATTACAAAATTCCTAACATGTGCACCTGGTTTGACCCTCCCAGGGGATGTTCTTAGGATAATTCATATTCAATTCACAATCAATTATGAAGGATTTGTGTTAAAATATGTCTTTAAAGGAACCAAATATATGATTAAGGATTACATAAGAATAACTTATTCTTAAGTATTTTAATAGTTTGGATTAATGAATTTTGATTCATTACCTAATATATTGCATTACCAATTTAAAAGTTGTGCCTAGTGGAAATAATGGAAACTTTATCAATTCACACAATCCATGTAGGAATTTCTATCCTATGAAAGATAATTATAGTGGTGCTGGAAATTCAACTTCTATTGAAAATCTTATAACTATACTGGGACAGCTGACTCAGGTTATGAATAAAAACCATACCCATATGGGGATCCCTATTCCACGACCCTGAGGATCAATGTTAGACCGCTTTAAGAGAAAACAACATCTATCATTCAATGGTACAAGGAATCCATTTGTTGTTAATGAGTGGATAAGTTCTCAAAAGAAAATATTTCTTTATTTCGGGTGTAACGAAATGGAAAATGTTTTCATTGTAGTATATCATCCTTCTGCAGATGAGGATCAATGGTTGACATTAATTCAAAACAGAAATGATGTTGAAGAATTCCCAAATATTCATTAGAGGGATTTAAAATATATATATATTGATATACATTCCTAGTTAATAGATAGCTGATTTGGAAAAAGCAATTCCTATTTATATGGAAAAAGGAGGCTGAAAATGTTGCAAAATATGATGCTAAATTAAACATGTTACTGATTCATGACGTAGACTACACACATAACCAAAGATATAAGATTGATAAATTATTTTAGGGGATAAAACCATTCCTGAAATGGGAAAAATCTTATAATATTTCAAACCATATAATGATATAGTCTCATGTTATTTAAAAATGAAAAAGGATTTCTCTAAGTTATATATCATTAATGTAAGTAAGTGAAAATGAAAATGGAGGAGGAATATATATATATATATATATATATATATATATATAATGTTAAAAGGGGAATTATTTATTTTCTATTATGTGATAATTGTTGAAAGAAACACCTTGAAACATTCCAGAATGGAATGGGAGTTTGTTACAAATATGGAGAAAAAGGTCACCAAGCTCGTGACTGAATGGAAAAGAAAGAAGTTGAGAAATTCTAAAATTGAAAATATAAGGGAAATTATGAAAATTATTTTCCTAAGAGACAAGGATATATAGCTCAGATAAAGAAAATGGATTATGTTCATGATTATGAAGTTAATACAGTTGAACTAGAATAATTAATACATTTGCTGATTCTAGAAATATATTTTGTTTAAAATAGGAATGTGATATATATGGTGATTTTACTGAAAATATCATCTAATTCATTAAGGTTTTTATATGATGAGGGTAACCATATATTCAATATGATACAATAAGAGCATAATTATGATAATTTGGGAATCTAATGTTATAATTGATTTTGAAAATTTAGTGGCCATTAGATAGATATTGGATAGAAGTATTCAGGATATATCAAAAGGTAAGAATTGATTAATTTATTCATTTTATTGTATTTTTTAGGTAAAAACATTGTGTAATTTTATTCTTGTAATGAAATATTTTTAAGAAAATTAAATCTCGTAGGTTGAAGAAAAAAACTGTCACATATGGTAATGCCCCAAGACTAGAACCTACAATTGAAGGGTGAGAAGGTTAAATAACCTACCATTGGCTTAAAAGAAGCCCTTGGTCAGTATAATATATTTTTATTTATTTAAATTATATAGTTGTATAATTTTTACCTTATAAGATTATAATAAATATAATATTTTTGATTTGTATCATTTCAATAGAAATATTAGTTTTTGTAGGAATTAGTTAAAGGATAAAATTCTACATGTTAATTATGTATGCTTCATTATATTCATTTTGTATGAATTAAATTAATTCTAAAACACTATGAAAGGGATCATTAAATAAAAAAAAATTCTAGTAATTTCATTTGTGATGAATCAAATTGTCCTTTAGATCAAAACATATTTATAGCATTATCATTGATATATTTCTCCTAATAATGTTCATCATAACTCTCCATCAGGATTTTATGGTAAAAATTTCATTAATGTCAATTTTTTCCTACATGTAACCCTTGTATGTGTTATTTTTGGTATCCTTCTAACATCCCTTTCTTTATTTTAAAGTGAATGTTTTATCCACCATTTTTCTATTGTGGGATTACAATAAAGGGATTATGAATAATCCAACCATTGTTACTGATCCCAAATTCAAAATTTTCATGGATTAAATTTATTGATGCTGGTGATAATATATCCCACCAAGCATCCACAATAAGCTACTTCATAAAAATTCAATAGTGTGCACTACATGCTATATGGAGTTTGAGCACACCATGACCTATCAATATAACTGTTTCAATAGAGTTCAATAAAAATATTGAGAACATTCTGAATATTATGTATATTATATATAATTTTAACATACATATTATGTTTTCCTAGACATTTTATATAGACACATTCAATTTTTCTTATAAAATAAATATTTTCCCAAAAAAGAAGTTTTTCCGCATTTTAATGGAGAACACATTTTAATCTAATATATGACACGTTTCTATTTTCAATTTGAAAAAAATTAAATATTATTTAGAATTGGGGCCTAAAAATTTATTTAGGCTGAATTATTGGAATTTACATGATAACTTTAATATTTTGATGAATAGTTAAAATATTAAATTTTAATTGAAAACAACTTTATTAATAGAAATAATTTTTAATGATAAATTACAAATTTTAGTTATATAAAGTATAATTAGACTATATTATTATCATTTAAAATAATTTCTTTCATTTTAATTAATTTCACATTTAATTTAACGAAAACACATGTCAATCCTTTGATAATTTTTTGTTCTTATAAACATGCTTTCTGGTTTTTTCAACATAAATTAATTGTAAAATAATTTCTTAAAATTCTATTTTTTTTCAATTTCGATGAAAGTATTCAATATTTGGAGTCATACGGTCCAAATTATGAAAATATGTACCGTTTATTTTTTTGTCATTATGAATAGTATCATCAGTAATTATTTTTATTTAGCCTGGTTAGAGAGTAAATAAAGTAAATAAGGGTAAAATTATCAATTTAATAATATAAAACTACCCTACCATGTGTACAAATACTTCTGTATGCCATATTTTTGACCATGAGCATCTTTTGACAAAGATTGTACATTTGTGATCCACTTGGGTGTGAAATTAACATTTTGTAATATTTTATTTAATAAAAGGGAAATAAAACATAAACACGTGTCTTTTACTAAAATAATTTATATAGGGTTATATAACACACCAATATGTCTATAAATAGTCATTATAAATCTAAATGGATTTCCTAAATTATGGTATTTTATTGATAATTTTTAGAAATTAAATAAATATATTTATTTTTGAATGAATGATGATGCAATGATTACCTTATTAATGAAATATTCAAATAAATGAATTTATAAATATAAAAATAATTAAAATATGAAAATTCTTATCACATCAATGAATTTTTAGGTTTATAATAACATATTAGAGATTAATTAATGCCTTTTTTCAATGGAATCAAGTTGTTATGAATTTAAAAAATCAATTACTAAATAATGTCAAAATTGACATAAATGAATTTTTAAAACCAATACTTCTATATTTAATGATATAAAAATCATATAAATTTGATATTATACTTAATAAAATAGATAATGTTACAAATTTCATTATTTATACACTTTTGGTTATCTTTCCATATTATCCTGACTAAATTTACCCTATAGTAGAAAAATAAAAGAAAACACATAAAAATTTAAACTATTTAACTAATTGTTTATCCCATAAGATTAGGTTAATTTAATGAAATAAACCATTAAAAATTAATTTTATGACAGGATTTATATCCATCATATCTTATCCATGAAATAAATCCCTTTGGTGCTATTATAAGTAGAAAATAAATTTATAATAAATTAATATTTCAATCATTCCAAAAGATCCCCTAACCTCTCTTATAAAATGTCACTTATCCATTTATTTAATTCACACCTACAAAGCCAATTGGCTGGACCAAACCCTAACTAAGTATCCTCCCAACATCCCTCTCTTCATATCTGAGGCTACAGTTTTGGTAGAAAACTAGCTTAAGATGTCCTTTTGTGAAAATAAAAACCAGACACCCGATGAAGATATAATCATTTTATCCCTTCATTCTATGTTTTTTTCTTATTCGACTTACTCATTAAAAGCTTTTACCATACTAAAATAATAAATATTGAATCTAATATATGTTTATATTTTGTTATGATTATGGTAAAACCACATTATTTCTTTTACCCATCCTATGAAAAACAATACCACCATGTGTGCATATGTACGACTTACTGTCTCCACGCTGTGGTGTACACTGTTTTTAAACTATAATATATTTAGATGGGTATAATGATGAATATAAATGAATTAAATAATAAATATAACATGGTATTATTTCATTAAAATTTATCTTCCATCAAAATCCATACCATTAAACCATTAATTAAATGATATAATCACTTGTTTGTACATACAGCTAACCCTCTCCACAATGCGATGAGACTCATATTCCATGTCCACCACCCAAGATTAGATATAAAAATATATATAGTAGTAATAATTATCAAATTAATGAAATAATAAGTTTAATTTATTGAGATATATATATATATATGTATATGTATGTAGGTATATATATGTAATTCACATCCATTCAATACAATAAAACACGAAAACAACGTTCATGTGTGCGTACAACCTACCATCTCAATGAATGGTGTATTCCATTTCATATATATATCTATTATATATATTTATCATATGAATATAGTTGATATATTAATGATATTACTCATTCATTAAGTAATTAAATCATTATATATGTAATATGATCAAGAATAACAAATAAAAATACCTACGATAAACAAAGCGCTTATTTCCCTGAATTTTTCATTACCAGATAATTGTTAATAAATGGGTAATAAGAAGTCATAATAGAAAATTATATGATATTATGAATATTATTATGATTCATATAATAGTTAATAATATGTTTTTAAACACTATACAAGATTTTAGGATATGTATGGATAGTATCAGACCTAAGGTAAAGGTTAATTCCTCAATATCATTATAATCTAAGAATATATATGTGTAAATATTTACTAGGACATATTTATCATCCATGCTCATATTTCATAAAAATGTTTTCAAAATAAATATTTTAAGGTTTTAATGATGGGAACCTTTAATTAGATCATTATTTTATATGTTTTAAAAATATTTTTCCCAATATTTTTAATTAATTTCCATTATAACAAAATTATTTAAAGTATTTATTTATATGGACAATTTTGTATTAAAATGTTAATTAATTTCAAAAGTTCCAACATTTTATAGGAATTTATTATTCAAAATTCATTTTTAAAGGACATCCTTTGTAAATTTTGTGTATTTTAATTGATTTCAAGAAACAAAGTGATATTTATCAGAAATAGTTTTACTAATTATTTTCATCTATGTTAACAAACATTATTAGATATTATTAATGGTTGAGGTTGATTAATTATAATACAGTCTTCCATATGTTATTGAATGAGTTTTGATATGTTTGACTATGTATGTTCTATTTTTATACCACTCACTATTTATGGTTAAAGTATTAACATTTCATATGATTGTTTTAAAACGTATGATTAGTTTATGTTTCACCCTTTATATATGTGGAATGCTTTGGACATAGTAAGTGATGTGTATGGCCTTCTATAGCCCATCAATTCATTAGTAGGTCTGATGAGACAAACTAGTGACATGGAATTAGGCCTTGACAAAATATTTTTGTATGGTCTTGGAACAAGTCCTAGATGTAGTGGTTACGATTTTCTACTTTATGCATTTATTTGAAGGTATATCGTACATGTCCTTCACAAAATCAATGGTGACATCATTCCATTTCCAATCAGGAACATATAGAGTCTATAAAAGTCCAGTATTTCACTTAGGATCCACCTTCACCAACTAATAGGTTGAACACCATGAGATATATACTTCAACATTCCTCTTCATACATAGCCACCAAAACTGAAGGAATAAATCCTAGTACATCGTGGTATTTATAGGGTGAAATATTAAAAAAAGTATGATATTACTTCATCAACTCTTATTATATATTAGAAGGCACCCAAACCAATACATGTTAGTGTAAGGTATAATTTTATTCAACATTCCAACTACAAAGTGGGTACTCACATGTCACGCTATCCCTAAAGATGAGACCCTTGAAATAAAAAAAACTCATCTGGACCCTATATATAAGGGAGGATGTTACCACTAGAGCTGCTAAAATAGGCTTCATATGATGTTATTATACGTCTAGAAGTATCTCATAAAATAGACCCATCAAATTCCATGCAATACGAGCCTCTTAAATGTCCTATGTCTTATTATTTTAGTTCTAGGAATCATCCACAACATTACCCTTTCTTGGTGTAAAAGCAATGTCAACATCGAATGACTTTTGGTACTATACCCATCCAAAATACCTGAGAATAAAGTCTCATTGTGTGGATATGTATTTGAGACTTTTATGGCCTATGTAAATGAAAAATACTCTCCCAATTTATACATCCTCCAACAATTCAATGCATGAACCAAAGCATCAAGCTCGAGGTAATGTGTAGGGTAATTCCACACAAAAGGTCTTATCTAGTGGGTCCCATACACCACAACACGATCTCCCCACATTAGAACCCCTTTATGCCTGATTATTGAAGAATCAAAATAGATAGTATAGATTCCACAATATTTTGGTAGAATCCATATTGGAGCTAATTTCAATCAGCCCTTCATCTCTTGAAATGTTGTCTCTCAAGCATCATACAAGAATAATTTCACACCCTTTTACATCAAGGTCATATGTGTCACTTCCAATATGATAAATCCTGAATTAATTTCATTTAATTTATATCCATAACCTTAAAACTATATATCTCATACAAATTCTTGGCATAATTCTAGGAAAACATGGTGCTCAACTTCTCTGTGTCAAAATATATGCATACCCATGATTTGACATGAACCGAAATTTGAACCCTATTGATACAAAAAAGTGAAATTTAATGAGATTATCATATATCCAGTTATCTCAATAAGTATTCAGAACAATATATATATGGTTTTAAATGTTTCTTCCTGTAAGAGAGAACACAATGATTTCATCAATGAATTATACATCATTTTATTCCATGTATGGGTTGAAAACACAATTCATCACAGCTATGAAAAAGGATGGTTCATTCATTGAAATGAATTAAATAACTATATGGTCATAAAATATTAAACTTATTGTGAATTTTTAATGTGGTATGTATGATGTTCTCACACACACCTAATGGATGCTTTAAAAAAATCTATCTGAGAGAAAAACAATAATTCATTGGATCTAGTTAAAGAGGTCCTCTACATGCGGCAATAGATATTGGTTCTTCTCTACAATCTAGTTTAATATGTGTTACTCCACACAAAATTATAGGTTACAATTAACCCTATTTAACAATAGGATGATTGAATCAAATGGTGAAGTTTAATGTTGAAAAAAACATTTTCAACGTAGATCATCATGCTGCTTCTTGACTTCCTAGAGCATGGAAGGTGTCATCTTATAGGGAGGGATGGACACTGATGCCAAACATAACACTAGATCTATGGTAAAATATACCTATATCATTGATGTAAATCTAGAGAAATAAATAAGGAATACATCCCTAAAATAATCCACAATAAGAGGTAATTATATAGGATACATTCCCAAATCACTCATGAGGAGACTCGTCATTGGGGCTATCACTCGGACAGTCCATGTAAACTCGGGTCCAGATCGACTATAATTGATACCTCATTCTCCCTTATAAAGATATGTGATACCATTAGGTTATGTGGATGACACCTTTAGGGGGTATTAATCAACATGTTAATGATATGGAACAAGACAATGCATATCGAGAATAACGTCGAAGTTAATCCTCTTGAGGACGAAGAAAATCCATAGTAAACAATACCATCCTCTTTCATGGTGGAACTGGTTGTACTACTGTGTTCACTCTAATCTGACCCCTAGTGGTGTATCAAGTGTCAAAACACCATAAATATTCATTATTGATATGCCCAACATCCCATTATTTTTGAAGATATAATATATTGTGTTGATCCTTTATCCAATAGGCATGAAAATAAATTATAAACAACTAATATAGTACTGAATACATTATATGGCCAAATCACATACTCCATAGGAATATAACTGACATTATTGATATGGATTGATCCAATTCCATGAGATGTTTCCGAACTAGTCTGAGTGGGGCCTATTTTCTACCAATAACCCTCTATATCCTATCTTCGTTGGCCATAACCACCTATTTTTCCTGATAGATCGTAGACGACCAACTCCATACCTCCCATGGATTTTCTAGTATTTTAAATAAAATTAGTGTCATCACATTTTCCTGTTCACTAGGAACTGGATGAAAATCAGTAGAAACATTGAGATTTCCTATCCTACAAAAATCATGGTTCATTATCAGAGTCCTTGTACTCTAGGGATTCTTACGGCCTTTCCTTCCACAATAGTTATATATGACACAACTATCATTGTGTGACCCATGGATGGTACTGAACCTACATGCATCCTCAGAATGAAATTTCATTCATCTGGATAAACTACTTCCCTAGCTTGAAGGAAAAACCCGATAAATCATAGTGTAAGATTCATTTAGTTTATTCTCAGATAAGAGGGTTTGGTTCACTATATCTAAAATTGTGGTTAGCTACATAATGTTCACATGTGATCAAATGGAATATTCAATCCCATACTAAACTCTCTCATATTCTACATCTTGTCACCACAAAATGTTGATAAAAAAAATCAATAATTCATTGATGTGGGATAAATATTTCATCACTAACAAGTCACTTTATTGGGGGTTCATGAAATCTCGAGAATGGTTTGTTTTCAATTTTTTGGAATAATGTGATTGAAAAAGGATTTCTGTAAGGCCACACAGACCATACTCTGATATCGACCTGCCTGAGTAAGGAAAACCCATAAATTCTTAATGGAGTTAAATTATATATAGGTGTTAATCTTAACCATTCACTATAGATGAATATCTATATGGTCTAAGATAGATATCATGGACTCTATCTATTAATCATTTGTTTGAGGACCACCATTCCCAGATAAGGTGAGGCAATGCATCCGCTGAAAGTCACATGGTCAGTTTATCCATGTTAGGGGTAGGCTAGGGAGAACCTAGTAAAAACTACATGAAACAAAAGAAGCTATATTTGAGCTGAGTATCATCACCTATAATGAGATGGATAAGAGGTTCCTCATGTGGAACTATTGGAGGTATCACAGGTAGATCAAGGAACACCACCTCTTAAGTGTGTTCGTCTCCACTTTAAGAGGGTATAAATCAAGCATGTCATAGTTGGGTAACACTACCATTTCCATGTTAACTCTTAATATAATATTTATAATAGATAGAGAGAGATAACATGAAAGGACATGCATAGATACTTTCAAAAAATAAAACACACTTATTTTCATCCAACTAAATCAAGATCTATATGATAATAAAGAGTCCAAAACAATCATAGGAGACCCAACCAACTTCCAACTACTATTTTTGGGTAAGGGTCAAGTTATCATTCCACAAAAAAATTTCCATTATAAAGAGTATCAAATGAAACGTTTAGGGTAAAAACCTTTACTATGTAACTCGAATCCCCATCTAAAGGTGACCGTTTCGTTATAAAAAAATTGTTTTATTAAATTATTTCTTATATATTTTCTTTAAAATATTTTTATCTACTTAATCTCATCACCAATTTATCATTTATAAAAGAACATACTCTTTATAAACTGTAATTGGCACATCATGTAACTAAGATCTGGACTATATGTTAAGTATCTGTATGTTATATAGTATTTAGAGTTATTTGATTAACTGAACTTCCATTCAAAATTAATTTAAGCACTTTCCGGTTAAATTTATATTATATCTTTATAATCATGTTAACTAATGTGGAATAATAGGTTAGTTAAGGTGTCACCATCAATTGTTGTTGGAAAAAACCTATTAGATTGATGTTGGAACATTAATTAATCAATTTATTTGATATATATAAGGATATATATTGAATTGCAAAAAAAAATAAGTAACCATAGAAATAAAAAGAAACTCATGATTCAAACACAACAAAATTAGATATTTAATTTCATAAAATATGGAATTCGTGTACCATTGGGTCTAGTATGATGCATGAATTAATAACACTTCATATCATTTGTCTAGAGTTGATCAAATAATAATAATAATATTTATAATAATAATTTTACAATAAAGGTTCATTACCCAATAGGGAAATCTATGAAACAACAATAAGGGAAAAACAAAACAGTGGTGACTTATCCTATGTAATTTTTGTTTCACCTATATGTAGGATATATACTCCTACAAAATGTATCATTTCCATATTAAATTACTTTCCTAGTATACATTCTAATTCAAAAATAGTTAGAAAAATGGAAAAGGTCTCTAATACAATTTTTCCAAATCCCTCCCTGAATGCCACTATGTGATGCCCTGATATGCTTGCCCAAAAGACCTTGAGAATTACACCCCTCACACCAGAGGCTGAAAACTAGCAGTGATGTCCTAGGGTGTGTTTGTGAGGAGACTATGAACTCATATGATAGTGTGAAGCATAATAGTAAATGGTATTTACAATATTGTAGAAGTAAAAAAACAAGAAAAAAATTAATAATAAATAAATATCCATGATGTATAGACAAGAATAAACTGCATAAATAAATGATATAAAGTTAATGATGATGATCTTGTAGCAAAAAAAAATGAGTACATGAGAAAAAAGGGGATATGAGCATATAAAACATTCTATTAAGAATAAAAAGGATAAAAAGAATCTACTACTATTATCACATGTATAGGTTCAATCCTCTTCTCCCACGTAACATCCTTGATCTGGTTTTAATCAGAAGATGATCAATTTTCTTTTTCCTTACCTACAATCCAGGAGAGCACTTGGGTATCAATTTTTATCTATGAAGGGTTTGTGATATACTCATTAGGCCACCCCCAATGGATTGTAAATCAATTTATATCTTTCATATAAAATGAGAATAGTTCTAAAAGAAATAAATGCATAGATGATTTTAAATAAACAAGAAACATCAGACCATATTCTACATTGGATACTCACCCAATTCTACCTAATTCATCCTATCCCGGATACCTCAAACCCCTTTTATATTTCAAAATTTGCATTTAATTGTTTCGTGAAATAGGTATTTACATATATAATGTAATAAAACGGTGTAATTTCCATGAGTATGTGATTTTTCATTGTAGATGTGTTACTATATTTACAATTACATGTTCGTATTATTTACTTTTAAAATAATTTTAATAATTTATGAAGATACACCAAGAGCCCATACATGGCAGTCTAAAAGTTATCCCATGTATTAAGAAAGGTCCATTGTGTATATTACCAATGTCCATGGAGTCTGTCTAAGATGAACCATGAATAAGATCCTATTTATCACTGCCGACATAATGTGAAGAAAACAACGACAAATCTCAGAGTTCATCCCATTATATCTCATGTTAGTCCACAAGTCTCTCTCATGCCATGTTAAAACCATATTTCCATTAATCTCATTCACATTTTATACCCTAGGCAACCAGTATCACTCATTTATTGGAAAAGGATAACACACAGTGATCTAGTCCTAGGATTATCTAGTATCTCCCCCAATGTGTTTTTAATTCATTAAAACATTATTACTGGTAGGAACAATGATCTCATCCAAGGTAACCTTATGTTGGGTCCCCAATATCCCCTCAGTATGGGGTATGGATATTGTTTTCATAGTAATTTCATATCATTTTCTAAGGATAAATTTTAAACATGAATAAATATTTTAATTTATCACTAAATTAACCAATTTAATTATGGTATGTGAAAAGTCATAAGACACTAGGGCATATGTAATAAGGATTAAGGGACTAAAACATGGCCTAAAAATTTCCAATTTATAAAAAAACATTTATTACTAATCCACGTCCAAACTCAAGGGTGATTTAGCAAACATATAAGGAATGAAAACCATGATAAAAAGATAAGGAAAACCCAAAAGGGGTTTATTTGGTCAATTATATTAATAAAAGGTTGATTCTAAACTCAAAAGGGACATAAATGTCATGGTGTGGAACTCAATTTAATTTATATAACAATTTATTGGAGTCTTCAGAATGGTATCACATCCGGCACAATGAAACATGGTATAGAATGTGATGAAGCTTATGAAATGAATCTAGAACCCCTACCATAGGTTTATAGACAACCCCTCATCTTTCATCAAAAACTGGTATTAGCTATAATGCAACGAAGTGAAAAATAACATGAAAACGCTAAAAAATTGTAAAACCTAGCTTGCACCAAAATAAAATAAGAGACGGGAAAATAAATAATGAAATTAAGAATTCATTGTACAGACCATACCAAGTGGAGTCCAACACACCTGATGATGATGAAAACAAAGCTCATACAAAGGGGATCTAATAAAACCTATGTTGGGAAACATGGGGGGTCTTGAATGGAACATGATAAAAGAGGAATATGACTCGATTAAAAATGGATCCCATAACCTATTTAAAAAACACCCATAGGAATTTACATTGTGTATATGCTTTACATGTTGTTCACAAATCGAGGTTCTCCCCTTCTAAGATACCCCAACTCATGTTATACAAAGAGTTTGGAAAACCTTTTACTTTTCGTGTACTTTATAAACATAATGTGTTAATAATACAAGTTTTATATTAAGTAGACATCATGTACTTGGCCTACAACCAGCCTCCAACTCCCTAAAACTTTTCCTTCGAAAAAATGGACCTTCCCTTTGGTTACATGTTGTTAGAGACCACTATTATATGTATATTTCTTATATTTCTTATATGTTAGTTTCACTTTCAGATAAGTAATTTTGTTTCTATATTTAATGTTTACCAATATTGAAAAGTGTATAACTTCCATTACATATAAAAGGGAACATCATATTCTCATTTATTCACAATCATTTAGAACAATATATCTACCAATATGTACTTTTTTATCCAAAAATACCAATGAATGATGAAGTTGTATGTAAAATCAGATTTTCTAAATAAGAGGTATAACTCTTAAAGGAGTTCTTATATGTTTATTTCTAATGTCACCTCCTTCAACCCTATCATAACCATTCATACATAAAAATATTAATATATAACATATTATATTACTTCATTAAATTTATATCACAAAATTTCTTAAGCTACCATTAACTTCAATATAAAGAAAAGACATATTTCATGCATACTTATGAATTTCCACCTCTTCCGACTGATGTGTTTCGGGTTTTTTCACCACCTCACATGGAAGGTTATAATTACAAAATTAACTAATATATATAATTTCTATAAAAATATTATTATTATGAATGATAATTGAACATTTTTCTTCTAACCCTTCCATATTGTCATTCATTGTTGTAAGTTGATCCACTAAGAAGGGGGTTTTGAATAAATAGTGTTCTTATTGAGACATTCATTATCATTAAGGTAACTTCTGCAACATGTTAATTTTATGATCTATTCATATAGAAATAATCACACTCATTTCATATAGAATAGTAAATAAAATATAATGTTACATAATTTTCAAAATGGATTGTTCCCAATAATGGACCATACATATATTAAGGGTTGAAAATTTTGTGCCATGGATTTTACATAATAATTGATCTATAATTGAGGGGTAATTGGAAGGGATAAGACATTACACATTAGTGCATTCCAAAAATAAATTCTCTTTCATGAATATTACATTCATTTCCAATAGTTCACAATAGAGGGAATATCATCCAAACCTAATAAATAGTAAAGAATATACTACTCACAATTTTCAACCCATGGAATATCATCATGGAAATTATTGATATTCAGATATTCTCAACTCAATGAGATCATTATTATGAAGAATGTATATCACATTCATGAATATCAAATTAACAAAAATATGATCAATATTATTTTTAGAATTTGAATTCACCTAAAAAACATTTTACCAGTATATCTTAACCTTTATATCAATATAAATTCTATGATAAATGTGGAGAGTTAAGAACCTAAAGTTTTGATATACATAGTCACTTCAATTCTTCGATTAACTGTCATTAAAATATATGAATAATTTAGTGTTTTGAATTCATTAAGACTAGCAAAAAATAGTATCAACACACTTAATTATATCCTACGGTCATGGATTGAATCACAAAATTTCATTCCTAAATAATTCCAATTAAAAATACATATAATAAATTTAATAATATTTTTAACTTCATATAATTTATTTAATGACACTTTTAATCTACTACTGAGTATAGTTTTTTTAATATTCTTCAAGGGAATATATTTCAGGTGAATTTCATTCAGGTGAAGGTACATATAGAAAATTGGAATCATGAGAAACTATATCTGGTGAATATACTTTTATTGAATATAATTCTCGTGATCATAATCCAGTTGAACTAAATTGAGGTGTAGGTAATTGTAATGAACAAACATACTATGTATGAACTTTTGGTGAACACACATCTATATTTCAAATCGATTTTGTATTTGAGAAAACTGAATTAATTATATTTATTGAATATTACATCATCATCTAACTTATTTACCAAGATAACCCTTCTTTACAATTACTTGTTTTAATGCCTCCATGAACATTCATTGTGTATACAAAAACCTACAGACCAAATTTTTGAGATTATCAATCATTACAGACCAAATCAAAAACATTATCTCAAAATATATTGAAAAAAATGATCCACCTCCAAATAATGGGGTAAATTCAATCTCCTCCATTAGATTTAATGGAAAACAATCTTTTATACAAAACAAAAAAAAAATCAAATAAAATTGTTGACATTTCAAATAGAGAAAATTACTGATACTGCACTACCAGTGTCATAATGTATTTGAGAGATTTAAATGTCTCATTGATGGGAATATTTATATCTTAGTGATTTTGATATAATCCCCCTGAATCCATCAAAAATACATTATATCACAAATATTAGGATAACTACATCATTAGATCTACAAAATTGGAAACGTTATCCCAACTTTTTATTGCAATGTTTGTTCACATCACTCCCCTTTTATTAATATAATATATTGATTATTGCAGTTGGTCCAATATATATATGTTATATAGATATAGGTGGATAAACATAATGATTCAACCTTATTTCCTTAAACCCTTCCCTTGGGACAATTATAGTGAACATATAACAAATTTAATGTACTTCCCCAATGCCGGAAATGGGGATCCAATGCATTATGTTATTACATTGACATGATTAAAAATAATGATAACTAGGACCAAAAAATTTATGATTTTTTTGAAAACCATATTTAATACATGATACCAATAATACATAGGAAAATGAAAATAATGTATGAAATAATTAAAATCTTGACATAATTGAAAAATTTTCAAAGGATTAATCTTCATTAGTTATCAGAAGGAAACATAATGAGGGTGATCGCAAATGATCAGTAAGGAATTGTAAAGTGGAATGAATAATGAATAGATGAAAATTAATGTATATTTAAATGTTAATAAATTGAAACACATTCAATTTAAATATTTTTTAAGGCATAATCTATATTTCAAGGTAAATAAGGGAATCACATGAAATTTTATCAATAATATTGGAAGGAAATGTATCTAAAAATAATTTTAATGAAATAATATCATGGATGATAATTATAATAGAAATTTAAAAAGGTGAAATTATTTATTATTGGATGTCTTGATTCTAAATTATATAGAACCTTTACCATCAAGATCATTCATAATATGGTTTAGGTTATTATTTAGAAAATGATCTGATTTTATAGTTGATTGATCTCATGAGAATACCGTTTAAATGAGGGACCTACTTTAAATGGACAATAACCTGTGTCTTACAAGTAAAAATCATTATTATAATATCAAATTTTCGATTAAAAAATATTTTAAATAAATGTTCCCTATAAAAATTTGAATATTTTTTATATCATGTAGAAAATCTGAATAATAAGATGATATGTCAAATGGTTGCATAAATACAAGAAAAATAGGAAATAAGTTATGAATAATGAATATATATCACAGATGTAAATGTTATGTGGGAAGATCCATATAACAATGTAATCATTAATTTAAAAGGGAACACATTTATAAAAAGATAATTTTTATAAAAAACCCTATAATGTTTTAAAGGTTGCTTCACACAATTAGGTCTTCATTATGGTAAAAAATTTCATTCATTCTGTATAAGTTAAGAAAACATTCCTTTAACTTATTTAAGAATGGCCTTAAAATACCTTGTTTTCGAAAATTATAGGATTATTCCATTTGATGTGTTTTTAAAAAGTAAAAGAGGAGTGAAAATGACTTTAAAAAAATTAGAATAGTAAAAACATTTTTGAAAACATTTTTATAAAAAAAACATGGACTATAAATATTCCCTAATGGATACCTCCATAAAAAATCACTAATAATGTAGAGATTGTTAAATAACTTGTTACAACATTATATTTAGTTGAATAATATGACCCATGAAAGAAATAATATTTTATGTATAAAAAATTGAATAAAAATAAGAATAATAATCATAAAAGTCATTCATGGATATTATATAAACCCCACAAAAGTAAAAATTACTGTATACGACATGTGTCCCATAGAAATAAAAGTGAGAGAAAATCCATTACCTTGAATTTCATTTTCGATGGAGATTAATTATCTTAGTATATAATTGTTTAAATAATGTTATTAACTTATTAATAAATAATTATCAAATTTATAATATCATATATTATCTTATTCTAATATCATATTATTTTTTTATTAGTAATCATTCATTATTTTCACTATTTTAGGTGTTAGTTTCCTAGTTTTTTGAGTATGTTCAGAGTTGTTACTTGTAGTTCATAATAATAAGATCATGATTTAATCAACTAAAAATTTTAATTTTTTTTAAATATCATATATATTGATTATATTTGTATTTATAATAATCCATAAAATTTTGATAAAGGTAATTAAATGCAACATTCATGTAGACGATAGGTTGTATGTACACATGAACAATACTTTTATTTCATTGTCATATTTAATGAATGAAAATTAATTGATATAAATGTATATTATAAATATAAAATATTATTTATCTCATATGTTTCAAATAATTTTTTAAAAATATTCCTTAATACATTCTATTTATTTTGTGAACTAATCACATCACTTTGAAGAGGCAGTAGTCTACACGTCTACAAATGATATCATCGTATTCCCAAAAAGGAAGTTCATAAAGGAATGTGTTATATAAAAATTATAAAAGAATAAATACATTATAAATAATATATAAATCACTCATAATCTATAAATAAATCATTACTCTAAAATTAAAACGTTGTAAATGGATGAAAGAAAAACATTAATTTGGGAGGTGGTAGACATCCATACATAAGAAAGGTGATTGTGCATCCCATATAATGAATGTGTGTATGAGTGCATCTGAAAATTTGAATATCAAAAATATAAGAATATTTATGATAATGAGGTTATGATTTCTGTTTGAAATAAAAATACCATAATTTTTTAACATAGAAATTAAAAAAAATCTCTTTTGATGAGTATTACCACTTCTTTGGGTATCACTTTTTGATATGTAGAAAAGGACTTATTTCGTTGTAGTTTTTCAGAAATTTAGCATTCTTGGATGAATTAAGAGAATTCTGGTGGAGTAATGGATAGGTTTTGGGCGAGGTATAAGGCTCAATGTGGTGTGAGGAAGTATAGGAGGAGGTTCCCCATTATAATTTAGGAGAGGTGTACATTTAGAAACACTCAAAATATTATATTTATATAAAAAAACTTCAGGTAAAAATTTCTTCTATTTGAGATTTTAAGAAATAATATGATTATGGGTAAAAATAGTCTGAAACAATAATTTTTAAACATGTTTATGTCACATTATAACCCATACCTTATTGTTTTAACCCATATTTAATCCCATTAACTTTTACCGTGACAATGTGACTTCTTCATCATTAAGGGACAATATAGTTAATATAAGATTCCATTAGAACCTTAAATGTTTCATGGATACCATTTTAAAAATTCTACAAATAATTTTTTGATTTTTTAGATTTTATATACATTATATCATTTAATAAAAATTTTTTTCTTTTGAAATATAATTAATAATAATTTTAACACTATTAATTTTTTTTAATTTTTAAAAATTCCCAAAAAATATTAATTTTTAATGAAATAAATTAATCTATTTATAATATTTCTATGAAATAAATATATATTCTTTTACGACATTAATTATATAAAAAATATATGTTTTTTGAATATTTAAAACAATATTTATTGGATATGTCCATTAATTAAACAATTACTACATCATTATTGTGAAAGTATTTAATTTAATAATTTCTTCTTTCAATTTTAAAAATAAATTATCATGTTGAATATAAAAAATTTATCTTTCAAAAAAGTAAGTATATTATAACATATTCTCTATATATCCCCATATTAAAAATATTTAACTTGTTAAAAACAAAATTTTGACAAAATTGACTTCTCATTGAATAAAATACTATAAAGGGATTAAAGGCATCCATGTCACTCCGATAGATCAAAAAACCCAAAAAGTATGATTTTGGATGATAATAACTCTTCCAATTAAATTATGACATAGTTTAGGGTAATTTTATAATATTATATTTACACTAAATTGTTTAATTTACCTATAACCATGATAATAATAATTACCAATGTTTACTCTTCATATTTTGTAAAAATATAAATGGGAAATATTTACAAAAATTTTTATCTACTAATTAAAAATATTGAACCCGTTTTTTAAAAATAAAAATGTATAAGTGAATAAAATAAATTTAAAATTTATCCTGTATATGGGGCGTGGAAGCGAGGTTTTAATGCGAAAATGTACAAAAGATTGAAATGTTTTTATACACTTATTCAATGTAAAATTTATTCCAATGAGAAACCTTATATTATGTGATAATATTTATTTTCTATTTATACATTAAAACCATTTAAAATTATTATTTAAAAATATACATTATTTAGATGAAAAATTTGTTTTTAATTAAAATGGAATATTTTAGCAATATTCATCGTAACATAAAAGTTATCATAAAAAGATGAAATATTCATCCAAAAAAATTTATAATTTTAATTTAAAGGTTGAAATATAATTTTTCATTTATAATTAATAAATGTTTTATGAAGTAAATTTAGAAAAATTGCACAATCAAAAGTGGGTAAAACATCCACTATAAAAAAATATATTTTTATAAGTAAAATTAGGTTTTTATTATCTTATGACTATGAAATATTCTTGAAAATGTAAAAAAATAATTTATTTAATATATAAAACATATATCATTAATATTATTCAATCATAGTAAATAATTAAATTTAATAAAAATAATATTACTTTACAGCATCAAAAATAAAATTTATAAAATAATTCCCTTTTTATTCATTTTGTTTCTATATTCATTTATTATTAATTGGTAGCTAATGAATTAAAATATATATTTTAAAATTTTAGATAATCATATTAATAACCTCTAGTTTAGTGGATAGGTTATATATTATTATATTAAATATTAATATTTATAATAATATATTATTGGTTAGTAAAACATGATCTTACATGTATCCAAAGAAGTGAAAGAAAGTCTTTGTTGTGTGTAATTAAATATAATTATGTAATGAATTAAAAGAAAGTTATATAATATATTAAATTTGATTAAAATATTAAATTTGATTAAAATATTAAATATAACATAATGTTTCTAATGATCAGATTCCTACCTACATTTCATTTTGTATGTTGTAGATGGTATCGAATATAAGATAACCGTTTTTGGGTTTCATGGTGTTATTTTCTCACAAACGTAAATAAATTAAATCCTTACAATTTAAACTATGACCTAGAAATATTAGTTTCTTATTTGAAAATTATTTTTTAAAAATCTCAAATATTGAGAAGAATTAATAAAATACCATCTTTATAAGAGAAAATAAGAAGTACAAGTTTGCATTGAATAACATATAGCATTGTTTCTATATAGGGGAACATTAGTGGAATATAGAGATACGTACATGGAGGAAAATTGTAAATATTTAGAGGTAGTAATTTAGGTCCTTGATCTTAAACAAGTGAATGAAAAATAGAAATTTTACATCCTCAAATCCATAAATATAAGATGATTAAAAAAACCATTGGTCCAAAAAACCATGGTATTAGGATAAACTTTTTTCATTAAAGATCCATTTCATATTTTTGAGGAATTAATTTGTTAAATAATATTTTAAATAAATTATACATTTCAATTTCAAATCAAAAATTTCATCTTTTATATAACACCTAAAATATTTTATGGTAAGTCTATTTTTAAAATTTTACTTCTTCTAACGATTAAGTTACACTGAACAGGTTGAATAAAAAAATTAATAAACATTATCATCTAATTGTAACCCAACCATTGGATTGGTGGTAATGAAAGGGATTATGTAAATTATGAAAATATATTTTAAAAATGTTTATAATGTGAATCCATTGGTTACAAATTAAATATAAATTAAAATAAAAACAAATAAAATATAAAACATGTGTTTTTATAAAAAAATTAAATTTTTTACCACAATGAAATTTCATCTTAATAAATTAATTAATCTCTATTTTTCCATTATTTTAATGAAATTTATAAATTATCTATTTTATCAAATACATTTAAATTCTATCAATATGTTTCATAAGATTAATATAATAATTAGTCCAGTTTCATTCATAAAATGATATATTTTCTAAAATGAAATTTTACTACCATTAAATGGGTCAAATGTTTTCCAAAAGATAAATTAAGTGTAGGTATTTTTGTAATGATTATATGTTATTTACAATTAAAAATAAATATAATTTTTTAGAAGTAAATTTCGTTTCAAAATCTATATTAGTAAATTAATATTTTTTCTTATGATTATAAGGTATTTTTATGTGGCATTAATTTATTTTTTAAGGTGTCATAAAATTAGTTGTAATTTTAAATCAATATTTTTCGAATAAATATTAATTTTAATTGTAATTAAATTTATCATTTTTATAAAATTAAATTCATAATTTTTTTCCATTTTTTATTTTTATGATTTGATAAATGTTTAAGAGTTATATTTTTTAATTTTTTTAAAAGATGACATTTTTGTAAATAGTGAAATAATCCAATTAATGATGTTTAAAATTATAAATAAATAAATGATTTTATTTCATGGATGATAAATTGATGTGGTAAGAACCAATTGGTTCAAAATAACATGCATATGTTAATGTAATTATTCACAAGAACTAACACTATTCATAGTGTTGAGACAAAATATTAAACCGATGAATTAAATAATAAAAAATACCCTTATTCTCCATTATAAATACCACCCCTTATAATCATACATCAGAACATTAAATCAATATTATATTCTACTAATTTACTATCCCAAACATTTCCTCCAAGATTTGTTTTTTCTGGTCTCACCAAAAGTCCATTTCAATTTCTCTTAATGAGGTTCTCAATGAGGCGACACTCAGGTGGTAAAACCATTCTCTCTCTCTCTCTATATCATTCAATTTATTTTAATTTCATATTTTTACCTAAAATATACTATTAAAAGTTAAATTATAAATATAGTATATTTTATATAGTGGAATGTTATTACTCAGAAGGTGCAGGACTAGGCCTAATGCCCAGTCCCGTGAAAATTTATTAATAAAAAGAGAAAGTACAAAGAGCAGAGGGGAAAAAGAGAAATGATAGCGTACCACACAACCTTACAACCTCATACCTTAGAAAACATCAAACCCATCCTCACCACCACCTTCAGAGAACTCATCCGGATCTGCCGACTCCCATTCAGATTGAGGAGCGTGTTGATTGAGCATTCCGATATACTGCTCCCTCAGACGTAACTTTGCTGGAGACATTGGCTCTTTATTCTGTCGTCCCTTCTTCTGCTCCGGATCTTTCATCTTTCCATTTTTGGTAGATGACCTGGTGGATATGGTCCTCAACGTGTTGGAGTAGTCTTTTCTGGGCTTCCTCTTTTGTGGAGCAGCGGAAGCCCCATTACTCTCATCCCTCTTCTCCTCTTTCCTAAGAATGTCACTATATGATTCCTTCATAGAACTCTTTGATCCTCCTCCTTGATTTTCTTTCCCCTCATCCAGCCTTGGAGATCCTTCATGCACCAAGGAGGATGTAATCCTGGAAGACTTCTTGTTAATAGTACATCAGCAATCAATTCTCTTCCCTTTCCCTTTTTATTCTATAAATTAATACATCTTCCGTGAGGTGTCTATTTAACACCTTCGTGGATGAAAATTTTCATTTTGAAATTATGACATCAAGGCTGGTCATAGAACCATTTTATGGATAAAATAAACATTAATTAATGTTATATAACTTATTTAATCATTTTGAACCTATATATATATAAATAATATTAATTCATAATTCAAAAGTTGTTCATGATGATTGATAAAATTCCAAAATAATCTAAATGGTTATCATTATTGATTTATCTAATAAATCATCCTCATATATGTTTAAAATGATATATATATATATATATGGCCATTAAATCCCTTATATTTTTTTTAATAACATATAATATAAATTCTTGATAACAATTTATATTTTAAAAGATATTTTGTACATGTATATAATTGAACCAATCATGAAAAAAAGGAAACAAACACTCCTAAATTATCAAATTGAAACTTATAAATAATTAAAAAAAATCCATAAATGAATATATTAAAATTATAATAATCCAAATAAATTATTAATAGGATCTTAATTTTATTAATAATTAATATAATTTCATTATACATCACATTATGTACAAGAGGAAAACACTTTCAGACATAAGGTATGAGTTTTCGCACTAACTTATATTTTTGTGAGATATTCCTTATTCACCATAATTTCTCATGTGTGAGTTTCCTATTATGTATCATATAAATAATCATTTTTTCTTCAAGGTATCCAATGTTTTTTTTGGTCATTAATTTTTATTGGCATACTCTTCTATTGTTTTAATAGAGGTATGAGATTCCCCTTGAACCTCCATTTTTTCCTTCCGATTATGCTCTCTCTATTTTTACCACAATATAATTCAAAATTATTATTATATTATACTCTTAAATTATGTTTTAATTTTAATAAATAATTCATTAGCTCAATTATTCATTATTTTATGGGAAATACATGTTTTATAAGGTTTTCTTTTCAATTCTTCCAGATACACAAGCCATATTAAACGGAACATCAAAATTTAATACCCATTTTCATGTACTATATATAATATATTTTAAGATACAAATACTTTTTTAAAATAAATAATTTTTTCTAGAAAAGCTATACATTTTTATTTCTATTTTTATATAAATAACTATATTTTTTCCATTTAAAAGAATTGTTTATATTTTATCTCAAACGACAATGAAGTGGCCAATTTATAATGTTCCATAAAACACTTTTTGCTTGTTTTCACATCAATTAGACATCATTTATGCGTCAAACATATTTTCATTTTCATTAAAAATTAGATTCTAGTATATAAATGTTTATAAAATGATTTTATTAAAAATAAATTTCGTTTTAAAAAATAACTCTTATTTCTAATTTAAAAATAAAATTTTTACAAGAATTAATCAATGATTTTATTAGAGTATCATTATCTATTTCAACACCCTCAGTTTAATATTATTATTAATTTGGATTTAACATTTATTATAACATCTACCATATTTTACTAAATGGTTTATGATTACTTTTACTATGGATGTGATATCTTGATATGATTCACCATATTACTTATAATTTTTAATGATTATGTTTAATGATTGGGTTTTTTTTTTCAAGATCATATGTATATTTTTTTAAATCATACTCCATTAATATGAGAAATTAATTTCAATTAGTAAGTGATGGTAGTGGCCCTCTATAGCCCATCAATTCATGGGTAGGTCTGATTTGAAAAACCAGATATGAACTTGGTTGAGGCCTTGCCCATTTATTTGTATATATGTATTTGGATGAGGACATTACAATTTATTTTATGATATATTAGTCGATGTCTCTAGGAAACATTTCAATTTTCTGACATTATTCATTCAATAAAATTAATATTAATAATTGATAATCCATTTGATTATTCATCCAGCAGAATATTCAGAGTAAAGAATAATTCTCATATGATTATTTATATGAATTATTTAGTCTATTTTTATTCCATCCATATTATGAATAAGATTATATTTTAATGGCATGAGTTTTGGATTATCCACCTCTCCTTATTGTTTATGTTTATTTGCGATTGCTTCCTCTTTATTTATTACCCTTAATAAGAATCTGCGCTCACCCCTTTAATATGATATGTTTTCTATAATGAGGTGAAATATATTATGAATGACTTAATGGGGTAATCTATAAGATTATGAGTGTTTACCTAGTGTATATATGTTTTTTTCCTTTCAGGTTGTAATTTAATAATTATGTTTGTATATGGTATTCCAATGATGGTAAACTAGTTATTCTTTAGGATGAGAATGATTATTAATTCTATTTATGTAATAAAGTAAGGAACCAGATCTAGGAAAATTGTGTTGGGGTATTTATAGTTGTATTAGTGTAATTTCAGTAGAAACCAAGGAAACTAGATTTTGGAACCATCGATTAAGGAATATGACCCTAAAATAGACATATTGGGTCAATATAGAAGAACATCTTAGAATTTGGTAAGGTAATGATTATGTGTGAATTACTAGAAATATATACTTATATGTATATTACATGTGGATGTGGTTTCGTAAAATATATCCCTAGGTGAAAAACATTGAAATTACGCATCTCGCAAGACTCGACATAAGCAGGTACATGTAGGTGGGACTTACTACACACCTTGTTTGAAACTCCTGAGAGATTTTAATAGGATAATTTAAATTTATGTAGAAACAATTATCAATGATTTAAAAGTATATTTATCCCTAAAGAAACAATTTTAATGATTATGAGATTGTATATGACTAAATTATAAATTTTAATTAATAGTTTTTCTAGTTTTAAATTATGCATTATGATTAATTATACTATTTAGTGTATTTCATTACGTTGAAATTGAACCTCATATATAGAACATAGAACTCACCAATGAAAATGATGTAATTTGAAAGAATGATAATTAATTTTATGGTATTCTTCCAATATTTTGATGAAAATTTCTTCCCCAAACAATCTCAATACACGAGTAGATAATATCTCATACTAATGAGACAGTGATAGAATTCAAAAAGTATTATGATTTTCAAGGGAAGCATAAGAATAAGAGTATAACGAAGGATATGTTTTATAATGGAAAGTAGATAATGAATTATTTTCCCCCATGTGATAATTACGAAATGAAACACAAAAGTACATTATTAAAAGGAATGTGAGTCTGATAAAAGTGTGGATGGGAAGGTCACTGTTCTTATGATAGCAGGGTTATGAAAAAGGTTTTTGATGTAAAATTCATCAACTACAAGGAGATGATACACTACCCAAATCAAATTCACATGTGTCTAAAGATTATATACAAAAATAGGATAATGGATCATGGGAACAGTTTTTATACTACCCTAGATGAAGTGGAATGATTATTATTCAAGTGTCTATATTCAATAATTACATTATTTGTGTATTTTTTTTTCAATAATTATATTGTTATTAGAATCATGAGATATATATGGATTGTAATATAATACTTATTATTTATGAAATTTGATGCATTTTATTATTAGATCCAATAATCCTGAGGATTGATTCTTTTTTATTTTAATCTTCCTAAACCCATTTGAATTGGGAAATATATCTCTAAATATAAGATCAATATTGAGATAATTATGAATATATATCTTTTGGATTGTATTGGTGACCATGAAAGTTTTTAATGATATGAAGGATTATGTTAGAATAATTAGATGTTTGGATTAATGAACAATATTCAAAAATGCGAGATTATATTCAGGGAAGAATAATTGTATCATAAAGGATTAAATGATATTATTGTATTCATATATTTTTTATATTCCAATAAGAGATAAATTATTTTGGTAAATCATATGTTTAGTTTACTTTGGAAATTTACTGACCTTCCATCTACTTTTTTTAAGTTAAATTTGAAAAAATGTATTTTTAATTATTCTTACGGTAAATTACACATGGAATGGATAAAGTATGATACTAATTACGATGAAATTATAATTTATCCGAATAGAAAACATGTTCTATACGAAACTCCCAAACATATAATGTCAGAATTTTGTATTCAATTGCATGCTTGAAACATAATTATAAGCACATAAGTGAATATAATAAAACAAGATGATATAATATAATTTATATTTTCAATAAATTCAATATATTACATAGATTTTTATGAATTTGATACTGATTTAGTTTATGACATACGCAACAACAAGTTTCTTACATGAATAGCATTACATGGATGACCGAGTTTAGCTGAAAAACAATACACTATTATAATATTATTATAATACATAACATGTCCATAAATTTTTTTTATGAATATTATTAACTAATATATGAAAATATATGTTTTTAAAATATATAAAATGAATTAATGGATTAACAATTAATGAAAAATTATAATTTAAATCAATTTAATATAAAGGAAACAATATTATTTTTAAACTCACAATGGAATTTTTTCATAATAAGATAAATTAATTAAAAATAGTGAATGATATTAATTAAATAAATATGTTATATATTTTTAAAAATATTTTTTATAATCATCCAATAAATTTTATAGTCATAAGATAAAAATAAAATTAATATAACACATAATGAATATATTTTTAATGAACATTTAACACCTCATAATGGATGACCCTATTTATTTACAAATTTTAACCCATTGAGGAATATAATACGTGAAAATAAAATTAATCATTGAAAAAGAAATAAAAAAATTATGATGGGGTAAACCTTTGGAATTTTTTTCATGAAGTATCATTTTTAAATGAATGGTGAAATGTAGTGAAAATTAATTCAAAACTAAATTTCTTATAATATATTTATAAGGATAAATTTTAATTTTTTTTAAGATTATTTACGAAATATTCTAATCATTAATATTATTTAGGTAATTTTGATTAATTTCTCAGTGAAAGTGACAATAAAAACACAACAAACATTTGTACGTTTTTACATTCGAATCTAGAATTGTCATCCCATCTAAATGATTAGATTTAAATTAATTTAGGACACTTCTCTGATTTGAACTTGAAAATAATGGATTTCTAATTTGGAATCAAAATAATATACAATGTCTAATAATTTCAACGTAGTTTTCAATAATAATATTTTAAATTTTATAAAATTTATTACAATGATTAAGGTGAAATAATTCTTAACAGTGGACTAAACCCTAATGTTAGGGCCCAAAACGACCTATAAACTTATAAAAAATCCATTATATAGATATATAGACCATATCATCATTTAGATCTTGTTTTGACCATTATTGATCCACTTTCTATAAAAAATTGGGGGGGGGGGTCCTTTCTTTTAAAAAAACATAAGAGTGACACTCCCCCTATAATATAAAAGGACTTGTTTACTCCTATATCCTCAACCCTATAAAACCACACAGTTTTAGAGAAATAATTAAAATTCCATCCCCAAAATCATTCTATTACTCTTTTAAGTATTACTGTAGGAAAAATGAAAACCAAGGAAGCTCATCTGGGAAAACGAAAAGATGTTACCTAATTAAGAGGTAACACCCTCCCCTCCCTACATCATTCTTTTATTTTCATTCTATAGTATTTAAAATAATAAGTTTACATTGTTTCATAACAAAAATGTTATTCTCAATATAACAGGGTGATTTTATTCTATTTTTTCAACCTACACATAAACACACATCCATATAATGGGTAATGAACATACTGTTTACATGTATGGTGTACTATCGCCTCATTATATAATAATTATTCAGTTTTAGATTAAAACCTATTATAGTGTCAATTATGATAAGAACAATATTTATATATATAATATATATTATATATTATATATTTATCCATTTATAATTATATTACAACACATATATTTAATTAATCAATTTTGTGAAAAAATGAGAGCATCGTTTGTGAAATTGTGGACTACCGCCCCCTAAAAGCGACGTGATACGTTCAAACTATAAATGGAGTGTATAAAAGATGATTTAAATTAAAAACATGTTACATAAATAAATGAAAAATTATATTCATAATAGAATTATCTTTTTGGAAATATAATATATATCAATTTTTTTGTTTCCCTTTCACGCACTAAAAAGTTACAACTTGATTCGGGGACATATGGACTACCACCACCTCAACATGATGTGATTAATTTTACATATCTATAATAATATATATTAGTATATATAATTAATTAACATGGTATTTATGAAATAATTATAATTTTGGAAAGATGTAAAGTTACATACCTTTTTTCAGAATGTTAATTGAAAAATGGGAACATTACTCATGCAAATGTATAGCCTACCATCTTTATGGTTGTAACATTAATTCATTTTTCAAAACCATATTTAATGATTGATATTAATAGTATAAAATTAATGTATAAATATGATAATAATTTCATTATTAGAATCCTGGATATGTTTTATAATGACTTTTTGACCATAATTAACCTATTAAGGATATTTTTGGCACACAAACCAAATTTGGTCAAAACACTCAACTTAATTATAATTGAATTGGTAATTCATTAAAAAATTATAATAAGTGAAAAAAAATTTATAATAAAAATTAAATATGCTATAAAGAAATTTTATAATTAACATATGTTTATAATACACTATGTTAAAGGATTTTCATCAAAAATTAGACTCCATGTTAGAGATTTTCTTCTTTGATTTTACTTCTGTGAGAAAAAATTAATGTTCAGCATTTACATATTTTGTGTGGCATATCAACATCCCATTTGGATTTATTATATTATGAATTATTTAATATTAATATTATTTAACATTTTCATTTAATAATATTGCTTCATGATGCTTATGATTTAAAATTTTCCAATGTGATATGGGACACTTTAGGATGTTTAAATATTATTTTCCTCATAACTACTACTAATGATCATTCAAGAATATTTTATTTGGGGGAAAATATATAATTTCTTTTCCATAAACTCATTAATTTTTATCAAATTATTCATGGCCAATTTCAAGTATTAGTACCATTTTCCCACTCTTTGGTACCCAAAATGATTAGAAAATGTTCTTAAGAAAACCTGACATCATTTATCTCTTTAGTCTGTGAACCTGTTATATTTTAAAAAAACATGATTTATTAAAATGTTTTAACCATTTTCTAAATATTTACTAAATAAATTTTTAACCTTTCGTCATTTAGCCATGCTTTTTACGTTATATTCTTGTAGCTTCCATCATTGTACATTTTCAATCCTTTTTACCATAAAAAATAAATATTATTTTGATCTCGAATAAAATGTTTATATTTATCCAGATTAATTTATTTGAAGAATCATTTTAATGATAAAATGGTTTATTTGTTATAAAAATATTTTCAAATGGTATTTTAATGGAAAAATATGATCAACAATGTTTTCAAAATAAAAGGACATTTTCTTTAAGAATATTTTTGATGTAATTATTTTATTTAATCAAAGTCCAAAATCCTCTATTTGTAATCACAATTGGGTTTAATATATTCATACAATCTGTATAATTCTTTGTGATGGTTTAATATTGAGTTTAATAGAGATAGTATTCACAGTAACTTCTATAATTTATTGTGGAATTCCCCTTTAAATATTCACTTTCATATGATCATTAAGAATAGAATTTATCATAATTATCAATATCATTTATCATGGATACTACTATTTCGTATACCATATACAATTTTAAATATATAGATTAGTGTTATATTTATTTGTTTAAAGGGGGAATTATTTTTAAATTCGTATTTCTTATTCAATAAGTCTATTTGATAAGACATATTAATTATTTTTAATATTCAACATGAGAAATGATTTGGACATCAAATTTTGGGTAAAACCTGGACTATATATAGATCTTCAAAGTATCTACATGTTCTCATAAGATAAATAATATGTGTGAAATTAATGTGTTTTACCCATAATTTTAAACTATCTTGTGAATGGCCTTAATGATATTGGTTTTCCTGTGCCTGAGACATCAAATCCATTAAGAAATAATTTTCCTTTATTTAGATTCAATTATTATTTATGAAGAAGACGTTACAAATATATATGTATTGATAAATTCTATTTTAGATCAATGATTTTTTCCAGGTGTTTTAGTTTCATACATTTCTATATTTATTTTGTTTTATCTATTAACATAAATGGAATGTATTTACAGTTATTAAGTTTCCATATTTTTTATTCAATTCCTTCTTAGTTTTTTGATTAATGGTATTTGTGTTCAGTTATTTAACATTCCATATTTTTTACTCTTATTTATTTATTATATCTTCTACTATATTTTCTTCCTACTGTGCATTCGAGCTCAACCATAACTTGTGTTATTACCAAGGAATCTAATAAGAGTATTATGAATGATATATAGGTATTTACTTTATAGATTGAAGTTATACTCAATGTTATTTAATTATTTAGAGTGATGAAATACAATTATTTTGTAATTAATGTATTCATATTTAATAGAAGACTCATTAATGTATCATGTTTACCATGAATACTAAACTCTTTACCCATTAAGGATTTATTCCTTGTAATCATTCCAATGTATTTGATAGAAAACAAAAGATCTAGGTTATCTAGGGTCTCAAAACTACGGTGGGTATAAAATGAATTTTTGTGGAAACTTTCGGTACAATATTTAAGGAAGAACTGATTAGTTAAAATAAAACTATGGTATAATTTGAGGATAATATTAGATAAAATCCCAATAATATTAGGGTATTATAGATTATTCTGGTCACACTAGAAATACATCCCTTTATAGAGACTATAAGTGGAAGTGGATCTGGAATAGACATACCAAGGATTCATCCGACAATGTGTTTCAGGATTGACATAGGATGACCTGGTACATGAAAAAGGTGTTTATTGCACACCTTGTTTTACACTCTAGTGTGATATGCTGAAGAAAATTCACATTTTCTATTTAAACCATTATGATGTATTTTGAAATACAATAAGTAACATCATTTAAAAATAATGTGTTTTATATTGAAGATAATGTTTCTTGATTTAGAAATCTAATGAATGATATTATGGTAAATCCATTGACCTATGAATAACCTATCCCAAATTAATTTTGATGATGGTTTTATGTGTTAAGGATTAATTAAAAACATTAGTTGAAAGGATATTTAGTGATTGAACTTATTTAGAAAATTTTCATTATATTTTTTTGATGTTATATCAATATTATTTTTGAAAATGATAAACTATGAACTGGGTGAATACTAATCAAATTCGGTATGGAAATGGGTCATGAACCCGTGACTTAAGGATGATAAGGGTTTCATGCCACCACTAACCTACATAATGTCCTGGTAGGTTTTTAATTTTTATTAGTTAATTTTTTTAAAAATAACGAATAATAATGAACCAGTATTATAAATTTTGAGGATTATAGATTAATTTATTTTCAATATTGACATTAGAAAATTCTTAAACACAAATAGTTTGACATGTCACTCATTCACAAGCCTTATGATCAACTAAATATCTAAGTTCCTTAGTGATTAATGTTAATTTTTGGGTACCCATTTTGTGAGGTCATGTATGATTTATAATTATATCGTTGAACAAACAAATGTTAATATTATTCTCTTGATATTTAAATATATCAGGAAATAATATTTCCTTCTATTCTTATGAAGTAATATAATTACTCAATAGTAGTATTATGTTAAAAAACGTGTTTTCTAAATACCACAATTTGTTGTTTAACAGATGGAATTTTAAACAATATCAAATTTATGGATTTGAGTCCCTAAACATTCGATTGATAAATAAATTTTCTTTGATTTATGAACTCAATAACTCCATATAAATATTCATTCTTTTTCTACAATTACTTATCTCTACTTTCCACTGATGTTCTCTTACATAGATACCTAGGTATATGTGAGTGCATGGAATCTTTTCACATCCTATTATCTCTTTTCATGAGTATTATTTATGAACCATTATCATGATGTGGGTTCTAAAACATAATAAATATCAACCAATATATTACTAAGATCTTGTTTATATTGGGACATCATAATTTAATTTTGTTGGGGAGAATATAAATCCCAGAAATTCTAATATAGGAATATTATATTCAAGATCATGTTTGACCAGTAACACCAAGCATGTAAGGGAATATAATACCCCAAGAATTAATAATATATTTACTATTTTAAATAATTTCATTATAGTCAATACCTTTTAAGTCAGAAAATACTAACATTGCATATGACATACACAATAATGAGTTTCTTCTCTGGATTACATTAAAACCAAGACGACGTTTTACTGAAAAATAATATATTTAAAAAATATTAATATAATAATTACCAAATATTTTATGAATTGTATTAAAAATCATTTGAAAATATATTGTTTTCTTAAATATAAAATCAGTTAACAGGTTACCAATTTATTATTAATGAAAATATAATCAAATTGTTTATAAAAGAAGTATTTTTATTTTAAATCTCAAAATGGAATTTTTCTTTATTAGGTTAAATTAATTACAGTAAGTGAATTATATTAATGAAATATATATATTATATAATAATTAAAAATTATTTTTATAATCATCCAATAGATTCCATAGACATAAGATAAAAATAAACTCAATATTACGAATAAAAATCTATATTTTAGTAAATGAACTTTTGTCACTATTTAATAGAGTCCATATTTTGAATACAATTTTTTACAATTTTATAAATTTAATAAGCAAAAAATATACTTCATCTTTGATGTAGAAACATAAAAATTATATTAAGGGGAAAAAAATAATTTTCCTGTGAAGATTCAAATTTTCAACTAATGTTGAATAATATTGAAATTTAACAAAAATTGATTTTTCATCTAATTTACTTGTAATAATATAATATTAATTTAATTTGATTTATTGTTTAATTATATAATATTTTTATCAATAAATCCAATTTAAGAAACTTTAACTAATTTGATTTTAAAAAGATTATAAAATCATAGAAAAATTTGGAAGTTTTTATATTAAATCCCTGCATTGTTGTCCCATCTACAAGATTAAATTTAAATTATGTTACACCACTCTATGATAATAATACTGAAAACTAGATTAAATATTGGAATAATCATTATTTATTATTTCTAATAAGGTAATATTATATTTTTCCAAAAATATTAGGGAATGCAATTAAAATTAATTACAGTAATTAAGGTAAAATAAAGATTAATAAGGGACTTAACCCAAATGTTATAGCCCAAAACGAACTATAAACATGTCCAAAATACATTGGATTTCCCTATATCGACCATATATTACATCTTATCTACTTTGGAATATTATTTTTCTACTTGAAAAAAACTTTTGTGTGATTCCTTTCTTATAAAATATCACAAGAGTGTCACTCCTCTTCAATTATAAATTGTATCCATTCCTCCCATTTCCTCAAACATATAATGTAATATAGGTTACAAAAAAATTGAAAAATACACTCCCCAAAATCCCTCACGTACTCATTTGAGCCATCATTTTGGTAGAATGAAATCCATGGAAGCTCATTGGTGTAAACCAAATGGAGTTACCGTATTAAGAGGTAACACAGTCACCCACACTCTATTTACATATTTTAATTCTCCACTATATCAAATATTATTATAAATTTTTTTTATAAAAAATTATATCATAAATATACTACAATGTAGTAATTATATGGATTCGACTTACACATACATTCACTTCGATCAAATGGATAACAAACATATTGTTTTTGTGTATGGTGGACTACCACCTCATTAGACGATGATTGCTCAATTTTTCAATACCACCTTTCATGGTGTCTATTTTAAGGTAAACTCTATTTATATATGTTATATATAATATTAATTATTTATATACTTTTTTAAAAAAAAATTACAACAAAAATCATTACACTTTCCATTTCATGTATAAAAAATAACATTATTAGTGGATGTGTGGACTTCTCCCCTCAAAGTGATATGATTCATTCAAATAATACAAGGAATATGTAAAATATTATTTTAATTAAAAATATGTGAAATAAATAAATATATTTTATATTCATTAAATAATTATTTTTCATTAAATATTATACATATCATTTTATTTGTTACCCATTCACAAACTTAAAGTTGTTTGTGGACATGTGGACTACCGCCTCCTCGACACGATGAGATTATTTATAATAAAAATTTTATATATATAAGTATTTATGTTTAAATAATATAGTATATATCAAATAATTATCATTATTTAAAGATATAATGGTATATACCTTATTTCTATAATGAAATTGCAAAATGTTAACATTTCTCATGCGTAGGTACGACCTACCGTCTCTATAATTATTATATTGACTCATTTTTTATAACGATATTAAATGATCTGTTTTTATAGTATAATTAATATATATATATTGTATAATAAATTCATTATGGTAATCCTTGAGATGTTATATAATGACCCCTTATACCATAGTTGACATACCAAATATATTTTTGACACGTAAACCAAATTTAATGAGAACACCTTACTTAAACTTATTTTATTTAGTTGTTGAATAAATATTGATAATAAGTAAAATAAAATTAATGATAAAAATGAAACAGTTCTCAATAAAGTATTTAATTAACATAATTTTATTATATATAATGATAATGGAAGTTAACCTGAAAGGAATCTCAAGGTAAGGGATTTCCATCTGACTTTTTTACTTCTGTTAGATAAATGTCATATTCATCATTTACTTTCTTGTGTGGTGAAATTACTTCCCATTTTGATTTATTAAATCATTAATTATTTCATATTCATGGAATATAATACTTCTATTTTATATTATTCTATTCATGACACTTAACATTTAAAATTATTCAGTGTAGTGTGTGGCACTTTGGGTTATTTAATGATAATTTCCCTCATGAGTAATAATATTGATCCATTAATGGTATTTACATTCAAGTAAATTATATAACCATTTTTAAATAAATGGTATCATTCTTGTGTAGTTATTCATGACTCTTTCCATTTATTAGTACGATTTTCAACTCTTTCGTACTAAAAATGCAATAGAAACTGTTTTTAATGAATCACAACATCAATTATCTCTATTGTCAGAGAACATATGTTTATCTAAAAACCATGTTTTATTAAAACAATTTAAAAAATTATTTAACCTTTTAAATATGATTTATGAATGAAATTTTTACCCTTTTTTCTTTTTCCCATGTTTTAAAGGAATCTTTTCTGATATTCCCATAGAGAAAGTTTACAATTCTTTTTACTCTGCCAAAAAAATATTCTTTGTACCACACACAACATGTAAGGATTTATCCACCATCAATTCTTTGATTCCTCATTTTCATGTGTGAATTGTTTATTTTTAATGAAGATGTTTTCAAAAGTGATTTTTAAAGAAAAATATTTTTAGAATGTTTTTCAAAAGGATATGGAGTATTAATGTTTATTCAACTATATAATCAATGATAGAAACCCCTATTTTTTCTCTATTTGGGTTTTTTTGTATTGAGAATATACATTTTCTTCCTCAGGATGGTTTAATATTGATTTGTCTATGGGTAGTATACACATTTACGTAATGGATTAATTATTAATTACCATTTAAATATTTAATTTTATATTATCATTGAGCATTGAATTTATCTTCATTATCCATATTATATATAACTGATATTACTATTTTATAATCGATAAACATTTTTACATTTGATATTTACATTGATAATTATTTAATTAAATGGGGAATTATTGTAAACTATATATTTCTCATTAAATGTGGTTATTTGATAAGGCATAATAATTATTTTTTTTATTCAATATGAGAAATGATTTGGAATCACATTTATAGGTGGAGCTTAGAATTTATATATCTCAATGATGCATAGATAGGATCTAATGAAAAAATAGCTTTTTAAAATTTAATGTGTTTATACACATAGATTTAAACAATCTTGTGAAAGGTCACGATATTATAGGTTTTCATGTACCCGAGACATGACATCCATTAATAAATCATTTCCCTCATTTAGATTCAGTTATTATTTTTTCAAGAGATTCTGTGTCGATATATCTATGGGAACATTTCATTTCAATTCACTGATTAAATGGAATTAGTTTTAGTTTCACACCATGCCATATTTAAGTTTCCTTATCTAGAAATTTTAATGGAATGTATTTCTAGTTATTAATTTGAAATATTGTTTATTCATTTCCATCATAGTTTCATGATTACATGGTATGTATGTTCAGTTTTTTAACATTACATATTTATTACTCTCATTGATTCATTATTCCCTCTATCATATTTTTACATAACTAAGCATTTGAGATCACCATTATTATTTTTCATTCCCTAGGATTCCAATAAAATTACAATGAATTATACAAAAAGAATTGCAAGATGGAGTTGATTTATCCTTAGAGAACATTATTTATTTAAAAAAAAGGAAAAAAATTGTAATTAGTGTATTTATGTGTAATAAATTTATCATTTTTGTATCTGGTTTACCAACAATACCAAACTATAGGACCTTCAGGGCTTGATTCCATATAAAAATTCCAATTTAATCCATATCAGATGTCGACTTCTGGTTATCTAGTGTCGGGTTGATACCATAGCCACCACGGTTTTATTAAACATATAAAGGCTTAAGGAACGTCTTGTGGGTAATATGTATCATAAAATTGCATTAGGCATTAAATTTGTATTGAATATCCATCTCCAAATAAATTATATTAAGTCACGTTTGATCAAAAACCCGAATGATGAGATTATAACATGGAATGGAGTAATATATGTTTATTTTATAATTCTATTACCTAAATAGAAAATGAAACGGAAATTTATAGGAAATTAGTTCTCAAATAAAAAATATTATAAGTTTACTTTTCTTTTGGAGAAATAAATTGTCCTATAAATGATAACAAATTTAGTGTTTTGTGATGGTAAAATTTATAATGAATATTTTATCTATCACTATCCACCAGAACATGATAGTTGGATTTTTCTTCCATAACAATATTTTCATGAATTTTCCCCTGTTTTAGAATCTTAGTTTTTTATGGTGACCTTAAAATTTCTCTCTAACACTTTTTAAAATTTTATTTTAGAAACCCTTTTTAGGATGTGGTATTTCCAAAAAATATTTTCCTAGTATAAAAATATATTATTTTTAAAGTGTCAATTTATATTTTGAGGACACAATTTATTGAAGAAGGGGATAATGTAACTCCAAAATATTTTACGATTTGTAACTTTTTAATAATTAACTTATTTCGATAACATAGATTACATAGAAAAATGAGCATAAAAATGATAATATATTATTATTTACATGGGACATAGCTGCTTGAATTTTTAGAAAAAAATGGATTAAGTAAATAATGATGATATAGGTAACTCAAAATTATAAAATCAATCAATTATAATCCAATTAATAAGAAATTAAAATATATACCAATTGAACATAAATGATGTGTTTTTATAAGAAATAAATTTTTTGACCACAATGACATTTTATCTTAACAAATATAATTAATCACTATTACTGAATGATATTAATAAAATTTATATATTCAATATTAAATAATTTGTTTTAAATTCAATCAATATGTTATTTTGGATTAAAATAAGAATAAATATAATTTCATACATAAAATGTTTTTTTATCATATTAAATTTTACAATCAATTAATGGTGACTATGTTTTAAAAATGATATGTTAACTTTTGTTATTTTTGTAAATCATATATATTTATTTTCAATTTTATATTTTATAAAATTTGTTATATGAAAATTTAATTTCACAAATTAGATTCATAATTTAGTATCTTTTCTCCTATGATTATAAGATAATTTTATGAGTAATTATTTTTTGAAATTGTCATAACATCTATTATAATATTAAAATTGAAATTTTTCGAATAAATGATGATTTTAATTAAAAGAATTATCAAATATAGAAAAATTATTATATTAATATGGAGTCAAATTTTCAATTCAACTTGTAAAGAAATTATAATGGAAAATGTTTCCAAATTTTGTAAAACAGTTGATTTTTAGATGAAAAGCGATATGCTTTAACATGGAATATTTAAAATTTTAATTAAATAAAGGAATTATTATGTCATGAATGATATATAGATGAAGTAATAACCCATTGGTTCAGACACAAATTCTTTAGATATTTTATTTAGTTAAAATAACGAAAACTATACAGTCTTGATCCAAAATAATAAATAAATGAATTACATAAAAACAAACTCCCTTCCACAACAAATACTACCCCTTGCCACCTCTTATCCAAACACCTAAAAAGACTATAATAATGATTATTTTCTTCCTATTTTTTCTACCAAACCCCTCCACCATGTTTTTGTATTTTTTGTCTCACTAAATGATCATTTCTAAGCCCTATAAGGAGGTTCTCAAGGAGGCAACACTCAAGTGGTTAATCCTTCTCAATCTCTCTCTCTCTTTCAATTTATTTTCTTTTATTTTACATCCCTTAACTCTACTATACAATAATACATGATAAATCTAGTATATTTTATAACCTATAATTTTAATGTGTTATTGGTATATTAACCATTAATTCTCTTATCTTCACCTTTTTATATTAAAATGGATAAAATCATCTGTGAGGTACTGATTTACCACCATTGTAGATGTTGTTTTTTATTTTTTTCTATTACGCATTCATGTATAGTCATAAAACCATTTATATGGTTAAAAAATACTTTAATATATTTAATTAAACATATTTAATGTTCTGAATCAAGTATATTTAGATAATATAAACTCATAAGACCAAAGTGGTTCTGGATGATTGAATATCCCATAGGGTGTTAGCCGAGTGGTACCCTCTGGTTGTACCCCTCATTCTCAATGGGAACTAGAGCAAGCATAAGTCATACCAGACTCAGACACTGTGCATATTATGCATAGGGAAATTCAAATCCATTGTGTAGTTGGGGAGTGTGGAGCGCACCAAGGCTTGGTCAGCGCCCCCCGCAGGGAGTCTGTGTTAGAAACCCACATTTTGGATGGCTTCACACTCTATCCCAGTGATCCCACTGCCTTCCCCTCCCCTAATAGAGTTTTGAGGTTTGGCTTCACCCCGTGTCTATCTTCTCCCCTCTTTTGTCCACTTCTTCTTCCCTCTCGACCGATGCGGCATGCTGGTGAGGCCACAGTGTGTTTCTCACCTCCCCTCTTTCTGACATTATATTTGCATCAAACCCCCCATGTTGGGTCTGTGTGTGAATTTTCTGAAGTCATCTTGGGTCGGCGCTAGTGACGACGTCCAGTGGAATGCTTCTACTCTTCCCTTGATGACCTACCTATTATTTTTGACTCTACTCTGGTCGGGATCGATTTATGTTTTGGGATGTCTAGGGAAGAAGCTGGATGATGGATTGTAGTAGACTCAGTTTGGGTTCTTTCCTATTTTTTGATCACTCCCTTTTTCTTGGAAGTGGTTTAAGGTAAGTTTTGGTGCTTTCTTTTGGATTCCTCTATTTCTTCCTATTAGTGGTTCTCTGTTTCGATGGAATGATAAGGTTTTCGTATTGGTCTCCTGCCATGGCCCCCATTTTGTCATCCATGCTCTGACGTACTAGTCCTTCTCTATGTTCAGTGTCGTTCATGTGTTCATATCTTCATGAAGGATCTGGGAGGTGATGATCAGGTGGTGGTGTGTCTCTTGGAGGGAGAATAGCCCACTATCGAAGGTTCATATGGTTTTATTGTTGTGTTTTAATGGATTTTTGGCGGTGATGGTGAGGTTAGTCGTGGTGTTGTTAATATAGTGGTGGTCATTGGTGGTGGATGTCTGGTTCTGTGGCCTGATTCTCAGTTATAACGAGGATGGTCAATGCCAACGATGGTGATTCGGTGAGGGTTACAGTGATGATGTTCAGTGTGGTTGGCATCGTTGGGATGATGAAAACTGAGGATGATATCTGCGTCAATGATTTTGATGGGCTGAAGACAGTGATAGTTGGTAGGCGACGTGATTATTGTGCGTCTCTGATAGGTCATATCAGAAATAGAGATGGGTGTGTATCTCGAGGTAGATGGGTGAATCATGGGTGATGATGACTTTTGATTTGAAATTTGAATTTTACATTTTTTTGGACGGATATTTTGGCGTTACTTTGTCTGTAAGGAAGTTGTCTGTGATTTTTGAATTCACTATGCAGTTTTTTGGTCATCTAAGTAGGATTTCTGCTGATGGTTTGAGGAGGTTTTTTTTATCGTTCTGACATTCCCAAAAGTGACATTTTATATAATAAAAAAATGTATTGTGATTGAATAACACCAAAATAATCCAAATGGTTATCATTACTGACTTATCTAATTAATCGTAATCATGTCCCAAAAAAATATTATATAATTACAATAAATATCCTAGAACATAATTCATAACATATAATTTCAATTATGGATAACTATTTCAATTTTACGTGATCTTTCATACACGTATACTAGTGTACCAATCGTGATAACCAATGAAATAATGACTCCTGAATGATGAAATTGAATCTTATAAGTCATCAAATGACCATATTTGAAAAAAATACAATTATAATAAATAAAATACCTATTTAGTAGGTTCTTGATTAAAATTTCAATGTTTAAAATTTCATTATCAATGACATTAATACCAGTGTAGACCACATTCAAACATAAGTTGGGGGTTTTCTCATCTCACATTCATTTCTAAATGATTTACCTTATTCACAACTATTACTATAGTGTGGTGTGTGTATACATAAATTTAATGGATAATATCATGATTCCTATTATATTATGGGTATCTAATATTAATTTTATTGTTAATTAATATTATAGGGCATAAAGTTTGAAAGTTTTCTAAGTTTTAAGGGATTATACCCCAACCTCCATTTTTTTCTTCGAGTTATGCCAACTCTCTACTCTCCCCAATGTAATTTTTAATTATTATTATGTACTCCTACTAAATTCGATATGAATGTTCCAAATAAATTTTCCAATATTAATTATTCTTTCATTGATGGGAAATACATGGTTTTTAAGGATCCTATTTCATTTCCTCTGGACAAGCTATCCTGATTAATGGGAATTTTCCAATTTATTTCTCATATCTAAGTACCATCCATAATCATTTTTAAGAAACCAATATTTATATAAAATCACATATTTTATCATGAAAATATATATTTTTTCATTTCATGTTTTATAAATATAATAATGAATTTTTATATTATCAAGGCACTTTTAAATTTCCTTTTATACCACACTGAAGTGGCCCATTTATAATTTTTCTTAAAAACACTTTTTACTTGTTTTCACTTAACTTAGAAATTATTTATTCCAAAAACATAATTTCATTTTCATTAAATTTTCATTTCAAGTATACAGAATTTCATAAAATTATTTTTTATAATTAAAATTTCTTTTCCCAAAGAACATTATTGTCAAAGAAAAAATAGAATATCTCACAAGAAGTCATCGATGATTTTATTATAGTATCTTCATCCCTTAAAGAAAAATCGATTGAATCTTATAATTAATTGGAATTTATCTTTTATGATATCAAATATTATATTTTATATAATACATTATGAATAGTTTGATTATGGATGTGTTATTTTGATACCATTCTCTATATTATCAAAAATGGTTATTGATTTTGTTTGTTGATTACAGAATGTTATTTATATTTTGTATGTATACATTTGACTGGTTTAACCCCATTAATATGAGTAATGTATTGGATATAGTATATCATGGATGGGGACATCTATATACCCTCGATGCATCAGTAGGTCTCATGAGACAAACCAGATATGGACGTGGGTGAGTCATTGCCAATTGATTTTTAGTTATGGATTTGGAATATCCCATAAAAATTAATTTTCCCATGACTTTGATGAGGCCTCAACAAAAACCTTTCAGATGCCCAAATTTATTCATTTCATCATTACAATATTAGTAATTGTTAACCCATGTGATTATTCTACTTGTAGAATATCCATGGTTAATATTTATTATTATATGCTTATTTATATGACATTATTTAATCTGATTTTATTCTTGCCGTACAGTGATCAATATTATGTTTTAATATATTTTTTTGAGTATTCTCAATTCCATATTATTAATTATCATTTATGATTTCTTATGATGTTTTTATTACCCTTATTGAGTATCATATCTCACCCTTTCATATGATTTATTTTTTCACAGGATGCGAATATGTATATTATGATTGATTTTCAATGATATTCTTGAATATTATGAGTTCTTCCATTGAGTTATTACGTTTTTTCATTTCAAGATGTAATTTGAATATTATATTTTTATCTAGCATTCCTAATCTATTAATTATTCAGTTTTTAGTGATGTAAATTCTTGTTCGTAGTATCAATGTAAAAAATTAGAGAACCTTCATTGAGATATTGGAGTCAGTGTCTTTATAATTTGGTTGTGCTTCGATCTACTTTCACTTAATCCCTTAAAATATAGATTGATATTCATGATAAATTTTATTCCTTCTAAACCATAATCCAAATATCAACAAATAATACCTTGATCCTTTTAATATTTATCAAAAAAAAATAGTCAGCACAATTTTTCCAATATCGTAATTTATTCGTTAACCAATAATAATAATATACAAAGTTTAACATAATCCATTCAACAAGAAGTTACCTAAAAAATCACTTATAATTCTTTAATCCAAATTTAAATTCCAAAAACCTAGAAGTATTTTCACTAAATTTCAAAACTATTTTTGACATTAGATTCCCCAAACAACATAATTTTACCTTATTATAACATACCAAATACTTTACCACCTGAAACCCCAAAATGAAAATGTTCATGATTCCAAATACATAAAGAAGAACTAATAAAATATAATCCTTATATATATAATTATTATTATAACCAGAGAACCATTGATGAAATAATTCTTGTAAAAAAATACAAAAGAAAATTATTCATTCCACTTCATTCTTAAAACATAATATATGATATGTCATATTATTCATTAATACCTCTTTCATTTAATTTTTATTTTATATTAACTTCATCACCAGTGGTATAAACATTATATTTATAACCTTCCTGATTCTATACATTTACCATTGACCAAAGGAAAATATGAGAAACCATAATAATTTTGATATCATCCTGATGATTCATTTATAAGATGTGAAAATCATGAAATATTATTTTCAATATAAGAGTTCATAGGTTTAACCTAGGTTATCCATAATCATTACTAAATATACATGATGTTGTCCTATACTTATACTTATCATCAATGATAGTAGACTGTGTCTGTTTTCTAATGAATAATTTCCTATGTCATGTTTCCATGGATTCTTCTAAACTTACATTGATGCCAACAATTACATCCCGACCCCATAATCCCAGAGCTAGTGCATTATTTTTTTACATTTTCATAATTACATGGAATCAAATCCAGATTATAAAATAGATTATTAGTTATAGAATACCAAATTACAAATTTGATACCAATTATACATATTTAAATGGAACTAAATCATGAAATAAATAAAATAAATATATCCTTTATGCTCTATAAAAAATTCATATTCGTTTCCCATATACAGAAACATAATAATATTGATCTCAAATTATCAGTAAGGGTATGCACAATAGAATAAATATTTAATCAATGAGAATAAACTGATATTGAAATGTCAATAACTCAAAACACATTCCATTCAAATAAATGGATAATACATAATTGATATGGTATGGTATATAACTAAAACACATGCCATTTCGTAAATAATATGAGAATAAAATAAATACATAGATAATTTCAAAGAAATAATATTTGGTATAATAATAATAATAACTATATTCTCATTATAGAAAATTCTTAATTATTGGATTTCATGTCTCCTGGGTTTACAGTACCTTTATCATCAAGACCATTAATAATACGATTTATAATATTTGGTAGAAACCCATATTATATTTCTAGTTAATTTGTCTCATCATACTACTAATTAATCTAGGGTGTAATATGAAATGATCCACAGACCATTTTGCACCATTCTAATGCAATCTTCATATACTGATTATTCGATTTAAAAACAATTTAACATGTTTATCATACCAATATGATACATATGAATACCATGATGAAAATTATATTTATGATATGATATATCTAATTATAGTATAAATACACCCCACATTAATAATAAGTGGTTAATAAAGCATATATATCATCAAAGTAAAAGTTAGACGAGAAAATCATTATCTTTTTGAAATAATTTATTTTAAAGGATGTGTATTTATAAACTAAAATATTTTCCTAGAAGAAACCTTATAAAATATTAATGGATTAATTGAGAAATTATAATTCCATGATATAAGGATGTTTTTTCCATGCATTATATGATGAAAACCATTAATTTACTTTTGTAATAGAGGTCATAAAATATCTTTTTCTCGAAAAGGATCAGAAGATTCATTTTATATAATTTTGATATAATTAATAAAGTAGTAAAAGTGTATTTAAAAATTATTTTGGGAAGAGTAAAACCAATTTTTAAAACAATTATATAAAACACTATAATGATAGCAAATTATTCACCAGTGGAGATATAAACAAAAATAATCTTGAAAAATGAAGAAATTATTAATATACCCATTAATACTTTACAATCTTCAGAATCATATTCCCCATGAAAGAATTAAAATTATATAGAAACAAAAATTCCATAAATATAAATATTACTCATAATAAATAATAATTGGAACTATATACACTACAAAAAACAAACATGTAGTGAATAAGGCATGCGGCCAAACAAATAAAATTGAGAAGAAATACCATACCTTATGTTTTCTTATAGAAGAACGTACTTTATCCTCCTATATAAATGTTTTAATCATGTAATATAATTTTACAGTATCCATAATCATATTTATACTTTCATATATTATCTTCTTATAATCTCTTATTACCCATTTGTTAGTAATTTTATATTAACTTCAATATTTTGGGTGTTAATTTCATTGTTTTTAAAATATGTTTTCACTTGTTACATGTTGTTACTATTAATTTGATAAATATTTAATTATAATAATAATTTCATACAGTATTTAAATATCATATATCTTAATTATATATGATTTTATAATATTCCATAAATTTTGGAGATAGGAAATGAAATCCACCTTTTATGGAGACGGTAGGTCGTATGTATGCATGTATGCTTAAATCATTTCTCATTATAAAAAATAGAATTAAAAGTAAATGATAAATTTATATATTATAAATATATTAACATATTTATGTAATATATTTCACATATTTTGATTAAATTTATCTTTAATATATTCCATGTATACAGTGAATGAATCACATCGCTCTTAAGAGGCGATAGTCCACACAACCAAAAAATATATTATCGTATTCCCATGAATTGATTGAATAATGGTATGTGTTATATAAAAATTATATAATCATAATGTCATTTTAAATACTATATATATCACATATAAACTATAAATTTATCATTATTTCATCCTTGAAAAGTTGTAAATGGAAGAACAAATGACATGGGTCGAGAGGAGGTTGCCCATCATACATACATATGATAATTGCATATCTCATTTGATTGTAGTGTGTTTGTGATGGAATAACAATAATGAAACAACATTTTATATAATAATAATGCATATTTTATTATATAATATGGAAATAAAAATATTTTAATTGGTTTATTGAAGAAAATAAAAGTAAATTTTTCATTGATTAATGTTACCTCTTCTTTGGGTATCTCCTTTTGATTTTCACAAAGGAATACCTTGGTTGGATTATATCCAAATTTAAGTAATCTACTATAATGGAAAGAAATTGTAAATGAGAAATGTATAGGTTTTGGCCGATCTAGAAGGATCAAAGTGGTCTGAGGTTTTGAGGGAGGAGTTTCCCATTTATAATTGAGAAGATGGGTAGTTTTAGAAACTCCCATAATATTAAATTAATATAGATTTACATTATATTTCAAGTTATTTTTTTAGAATATAATATGATGATGGGTCTAAATCTTATGAAAAAATAATTTTTTTACATGATTAGGTCACTTTATTACCCTTTGATTTTGGATTTAACATTTTCTAAACCCTTTAACTCATACCACGACAACTTAGTTTGTTTAACCTTTAATGGATAATAGAGTTACTATAAGATACCAATAGAACCATAAATTTTCAATAGAGGATATTTTAAACCATATACTAATCATTAGTCCTAATTTTTAATTTTTTTTAATTTTATATCATTTTAAAAAAACATTATTTATTTTAAAATATCTTTAAATATAAATTTCTACATTATTAATATCTGGGCACCAAAAAAATATCAATACACAATATATCATTGAAATTTCTTTATAAAACCATAATATCACTATTAAATATACAAACAACTTCATGTAATGTAATTATATCAATTTATATTTATTTTTTTGATAAAATTTAATTTATATTTAGATTAATTATAAAATTATTGGGTAATCATTATGAATGAATTTAATTTAGTTATTTATTATCTAAAAAAATATTATGATGAATATAAACATTTCATATTAAAAATTAACATTTATAGTAAATAATATACCGTATATAACCCCATATTGAAAATATTTAACATGTAAAAAATAAAAGTGTAACAAAATTGACATTTCATTTAATAAAAAACTATAAATGGTTTAATGACATATAAGTAGGTCATAGAGCTTTAAAAAATAATAAAATTGATGATTTGGGTATTAAATTAATGTTAAAATTAAATTATAATAATTATATGTGTGATTTTCAAATATGGTTTTTCCCTAAATTACATGAATTACCCTTAACCTTGAAAATAAAATTAATAAAGTTTACTATTCATATTTTGTCCAAATATAAAAGGTACCTTATTACTCAATTTCATATATCTTATTTAAAATATAGAATCCATTTTCAAAAATAAATAGATAAGAGTGGACAAACATGATTTAAAATTAATCCCAATGTCTATAGATGGAGAGTCTATCTCTCAACATCAGAGAGAATCTCCATTATAGATTTAGAGGGGATTTCTACTGCAATCACACCTCTTCCCCTCAGCCTCCACCAATCAAAAATCATGAGGATGAAATTTTTAGTCATTCTTCCCTTTTCGCAGCTTGTGGCAGGAGGCGCGGAAATACTGTTTCTGATCTAGATGAAGTCGCCATGATGGTGGCTGATGGTGAAGATACATTGAAGATGTAGATAGGATACTATGATTTGATTGTGGTGGATGGCGTTGTGATAGTGGTGGAGGTTGTGGGAAATAGGGTCTTTTTGTGAAACCCAAGGGTTGACTCCGAGGTAAGGATGATTACAAGATTTAGCTATGTGGAAAATGGTGATCTTGTTTGGATTCCATCTACAATAAATTCATGGGTGACGGGGTTGTGCGGCTGGCGTTCGTTCAGCGATTGAACATTCGGTGATCTCATTTTTGATTGCGGCTTTGATCTTCATCATGGGGAATGGCGGGGAGACCGTGGATCTCTGGTGTTATCGACGGGGTGCTGGCCGGAGGGATTCGAAGGTTTTGGGATCCCATCGGTTTTGAGAACCCAACATGGATGCGAGAGCGTTCGCGGTTCATGGGGTGTAGGGTGAGGGTGCGACGACACTGGAGGCGAGATAGTAAAGGTGATACCTTGTGGGTGCAGGCTAGGGGTGAGATGACAATGGAAGCAGTGGGGATCACGGTGGAGATGGTTCTCAGCAGTAATGTCTTGTGGTGACCTCGATGTTGGGAGATGACATAGGGGGTGTACATGATGTTTTTGAGCTGGCTGGTGATGGGAGAAACACATAAGAGGATGAAGTTCAGGGAAATGACATTCAGATTCTAGGATCCAGACAAATATGATATGTGAGGCAGGATGTCGGCGGCGTCTGGTACAACGATGGATGATCCGGGTTCATTTCAGGTGTGGTGACATGCTGGATCACATGCTATCAACCATGAGAAGCAGAGGCGGTGACCTTGATATGGGTGGTTTATGTGGGAAGCGAATCAGAATGTGGGTCGGCGCCTCGGTACACATGGGGTGTCAACATTGGGTTGCGTTGGCATTGATTGAGATGGGTGTCCACTTTCATGCACCGTCTCATGGGTATTGATTTGAGTGGTGTTAGGCTGCTTGTTGTGTTTTTGGTGGTGTCATGTACCACATGACTTTATGTTGTTTGTATGCACTTTTATTTTCATTAATAAATTTTAGGACCGAGCACGCTCTGATCATGAACATTCTCGGTAAAATTAATCATGTAGACGGTGCATGAAAGTGGAGTTTTATAGTCAAAACGTTCATAAGATTTAAATATTTTTATGTACTAATTAAATTTGAAATTGATTCCAATGACATAAATTATTTTTATTTATAAAAATAGTTATTCAAATTTATATTTAAATTAAATAAAAATATAATTTAACATAATAAGACTTTTATATAGAACTTTTTTTTCAATTAAAATGAAATTTTTTTATCAATATGCATCACATCATTATCCTTATAACAATAATAGACAAAATTCAACAAAAGAAAATTTATATATTCTAAATTAAAATAATATGTTAATATTTACAAATATATTTTATATGTGTTTTAAAAACACTATTAAAAAGTGTTCCATCAAAAGGCAGTAAACCAACATTTTAAAAATATATATTTTTATGCATAAAAATGTGTTTCGTCTTATCATGACACTACAAAATATATTGGAAGAATGTAAAAATTTTATGACCTTATAATTGTTTTATATTCACACATTTAACTAATTTATATTTTGTCACCTTAATTAGAACAATGATATATGAATCAACATACACAAAATATTCCATGTGAAGCTTCCTCAAAATTTATTTAGTATATTTTTTATATGATAGGAATATGAATCGTCAGTATAGTAAAAATTATATCACCAGATAGAATTTCATCTTTTCATGAATTTAAATTTCAAATTGTTCTTTCATATGATCTAATAATTTCTTATATGTATAATCATTTTCGTTAGTAAATATTAATCCATAAATATAGATAATTATTGGAAGAGTTTTGAAACATATATCCAGAACATATATGTTTATTTCAAATTTTCCATTAGTGATGTTTAATATATTCTAGTAGCTATCATGTTTATAATACCATGAACATTTTTCATGATTCAACCAATTTAATGATTTGATGACATTACATATAAAACTTTAATCTTTATCTATATGAACCCAAATGGTTATTCAATGTATACATCATCTTCCACTTCACCATTCTGGAAACATAAAATTGTATCTATCTAAAAATCATACCCTTTTAAAGTCTAGTAAGTAGCAAAATCTTTTAGATGAAATTATGTTTTATAGAGGGAGAAAATGTTTCTACATAATAAAATCCTATCACCTCTAAGTATTTCTTAAAAATATACATTTATTTAAATCAAGAAACTTATTTTATTACATTTATCCCATTCCAAAATATTTACATAATTTTTTGGATATTATCTCCATCTAGTCTCAGGAGATGTTATCAGGTGTTACTCTATCCAATTTAAATCTTAATTCAATGATTTTAACCATTCCTTAAGATCAAAATATTAGGATATTGATAGGGGTTAAATCTGAGAGATAAAAGCCATTTCATTTTATATTTTTTGAATTCACATTTATTATTTCGATATAACAAATTATCAAAGATATTATATAGTTCAACATGATTTTTTAATTGCTATAACATTATGTTTATAATTCCAATTGAATCAATTTAATATCATATTTGAACATGGCATATTTTTTAAATAATGAACATTGCAAGTACTACTTCACCACTAGTATTTCCATATTATTTTCTAATATAGTTCATATATTAATTTGATTAAAATTTTTATTCTTCTATTTTATTTGAATTATTTTCAAATACATTAAAATAAAATGTTTCAAAAAAAAAATTACTTTTTTTTCAACATCAGTACATTCATCTATTTGTTATGAAATCTCGGAAATCACTTCTTTATGATTTTACTAAATTTCCCTATTTTGAAATATTTATATTTATTAGGATTTTTCATACAAAAACATTAATATATTTTACTATTTGTTTATTCTAGTACAAAAAAATATATGGGTAAAGTCATTTCATGATTTATAAAAGAATTTAAGTTTGCCATGTATATATATATATAGATTCGCTCCAAATGATAGTATGGTGTTTATATTAGGAAACCATGTCCATTACCATTTCAACCAATCATTCATTTTTTATCATCCCCATTTTGTTGTGTATCATATGAAGATCTATATTTATAATATATTCCATTTTATAAAGATTGAATTTAATTTAATTAAAAACAATGAAATATTTATATTATCCATTTATTTCTTTAGGACATGTGAAAATACTAGTTTTTCATTTTTCCTCCTACAAAACATGTACATTTCTGATATTCTATATTTATGGTTCAAAAACATAACATTGGTCATTTAGGTGATGAAATAAAAAAAGTAATAAATTAGAAATATCATTTCATATATGTATGCCTCATATATCTACATGAATCGTAATTTATAGGATTAATAGTTATAGTGGACTGAGTATCAATTATTTTATATTTTATATCATTCATATTCCAAATTTAAAAATAATCACAAATAATGGTTCATTCCCATTTTAGTTTATGTAAATATCATATAGAATATTACTTTGTGATTTTTCACATGTTTTTATGGACAAGATGCCTAAACCACTTTTTCTACAGCTAATTTTATTCTATATCTATAAGATAAACTAATTTAAATTATTAAAAATAGTCATATAATTAGTATGTTATGTTTAAGTGCATTTAAAGTTAACTTCCATGAATTTAAATTTATCATAATGGTTAACAATTTCACCAATTTCGTTGTCTTTTAAGGAACTATCATTTCAAAATGTAAAAAATAATACATATTAGTCATTAATGTTTCATAAAATTATATCCACCTTGATAATATGTGAGGAGAATTCTCTACATGTAATCCCATGTTTCTCTTTACGAATACCATTCACGGAGACATTATTAATAATAGACTTTTTTATTTTATTTTTTCTATTCTATAATTATCATATAGGGAAGAGAACATGTCCTTGAAGAGTCCATAAAAATTCGTTAACACAATAACCACTATAAACATATATTCTATAGGTTTCTTCATGGAAGTCAAAATAATTTCTTATGGTATAGTTATGAAAGATCAATTCTATATTCTTAGAGATATCACCTCATTTCATCTGACTGTTCTTTTATTTTCTTCAAATGATTCAATAAATGAAATTGAACTTTGTTATTATACGCAACATGTTTCCCAAAAAAATTATTTACTATGGCCCATAGTTTCGATAACAAAAACAATGTCCATTAAACTTACAAATTTCAAGCTCATAGAGGATATTTTTATATAACTACTATTTTAGTTTATAGATATATATAAATTAATTATAAATTCATCATGTTTAATCATTACAAGTTATGTTTAACTTTTAATGGTTTAATAAAATTATTACACAATTATTATCAATCCATACATTATATTTATTTATTGAGAATCTATACTTATTATTAGTCATTAATTCATATTCACATTTAGTAGAAAGACATTTGAAATGTTTTTGAAAACTTTCTTGTCAAGATTCATCTTCAAAAAATTTCATTGATGAAATCATATTAAAATTTTCATAGAGTTCATTTAACTTCAAGATCTATAGATTGTTTCTAAAAAAATTCAACTTCCTCTACATCTAGATTCTAATTTTTATCCTTTGTGATTCTTAATATTCTAAAACCTTAAGATTATTGTTATTTTTTCTATAGTGTATGAATTCACACATAAGAGTGACACTTCTACACATAAATTTAATTTTTACCTTTTTTTCCATCAAGAAAAATTATTTAATGGGATTTATATTTTTCCCAATACATGATAGATGTTCATATGTTTATATGTGTTCTATTTTGGTTAATTAATTTTTTTATTCTTCACTTGAGGTTTCCTCCAATATTATATGATCCTTGTATTTCATTAAATCCCCCTAAAATTTATTATTTGGAAATAAAATTTTTCATTATTTCCTTTCTTCATCTATAAGAAGAAATAGTAATTTATTTTTCTGAGAAAACTTATTTTTTTTACTTTTTATAATTTTTTAAATTTATTTTCATCCCTAATCAACTTTTAAATTTATGGTTCTCATCAATCACATCTTTTTCACTATCAGTACATTTATTTTTAGGCAAATCAATAGAAAAGTTCCAAACTCAACAGCACTCAAAATATTTCAACATGAAAAGTCCTTTGTACATCCAATTAAATTTTATAAAAAATGAGATAAAAGATTAATTGTATTCTTGTTATCATTTAACTCATTTCATTATATTAAATTGATAAATTGATTCAACTTATAGTGTATATTTTTTTGGTTTTCTCATGGATTCTCAATCCATCTCTTCTTAATATATTTTCTGAAATGTGTGATCCTTCCATATTTCAAATTCAATAATAATATTATTACATTTATATAAGTATTGGTCGTATATATCATTCATGTATGAGAACTTCAAATTAAATAAATCTAGAATGTTATTTACTAAATTTTTTAATATAGTTCATCTTGCTATGATTCATACAGTTCCTATGATGTTACTAGTGATTTCATGTAATCTAGTCAAAATTTCATCTAGGTTTTCTTAAATACCCATAAATATTCTTCAAAATAATTTTATAATATTTTATGTTTTTCTTATTTAAGCATAAAATTACATTTAAACAAATTTTCAGGATTGTAAAATCATTCTTTAGCTGATTGAAGAACCATTAACATTGTGTAATAAATTAATATTAAAGACATGGATATTACATTATTATCATTAAAATTAACATAAATATTACTTATTTCAAAATAGATAATGGGATTTATTTTTACCGAGGAGGAAATCCTTCTATACCAGTACACAGAAATTTTATTCTACAAGGTAAAACATATGGTTATAATCTATTTTCCATCCATGAATGTTTTTACTAATAAAGGTAAGAATAGTATAACCATTAAAATTATTTATTTACTCTATCAATTCTAATAGATATATAATAGGGAACATATTAAAATACCACATGTTATCCTATGGATGGGTTGACCATCTTTGAGGTGGAATTGAAGTTTTTGTTAACATTTTCATTCATTCATTAATATTAAATTTTCATTTTAATCTAATTATTCTTATGATTCAAAAATGATAAAATAATTTTACCCATTTCAAGTTGTGAAGTCATCAATAATGTATCAAAATTGAATTTTACATGGTTTATACCCAATGGGGTATCCTAGTACAAGATTTTATCTGAATTATTGAGTCATTGATGTTTCAAAATGATCAATACCAAATTATAGTTTCATGGGAAGGGATCATCCATTATCAATTTGTGTAAATAGAAATAAATTACCTCAATAAAATATAATTATTGTTTAAACCTGTTTAAAATTTATATATTATCATATGGGACTCTTGAATAGAAAACAAACTAATGCTCACAAGTTTCAACCTCCATAACTTCACTATTTAGAACCTTTTCCTTTACGTAAACTCAAATCGAAGAGATCCTTCTTCAGATGAATGTAGGTTGAAAGCTCAAAGACCATATTCAGTCAAAAAGGAAATATATTATCTATGAAAATTTGATATCCATAATAAAATTTCTATATAATGATATTCCCTCAATATATAATAATTCTTTGTCCAATATAATGTTTTGAATTCCCATGATATAATTTTAAATCATTCATTGAATTCATGTATTTCTTAAATATACTTAATAAATCCAATTAAATCTGAGTACTGTCTATCTCAGAACATACAAATATACATTTCATCTACACCCTTAAACTCATTCAAAGGTCTCAGATTAAATCTTTAACTGTATTTCATATATAATTCACTTTTAAAATCAAACTCAGAATCGTCACAATAGATATGAATTCATATTAATTAAATTAAGATACTCAAACCCATTTCATGGATTTAATTATACTTAATATACTTATGTTTAACATACATCTAGTAAATAGACTTTAGGATAAGGTTTTTATGGTGAACATACATATGGTAAACATAAATCTAGTGAACAAACATTCAGGTAACATGGTTATAGTGAATTTACATATGATCATTATACTTATAGTGAACTTAAATATGTTAAACATACTTCTATATCATCAATCACTATTGGTGTTTGAGTAAAGTGTTTTACTTTAATTTATAAAATAGTACAACATTTTCTAACTTATATACCATGATCTCCCTTTAACATAAATCAATATCATCATGCCACTATAAAAATCTAGTGAAACTATGAATTCCACTATACTAATATTTTAAAATAATAAAAATTTATACCCCAACTAAAAAAAATTATTTCAAAACGTTTTTGAATAAATGTAATATATTAATATAATAAGAGTAACATCACATCCATTGAAAATTTATAAATTCCCTCATGCATAAGTCTAAACTACCAACTCCACGAAGAGATGAAAATAATAATTTTATTACCACCGCAAATACATGGAGAAAATATTCAAATAATGAATAAATATAAAAATATTTACAAACATATAATTTTGGAAACATTAGTTATTATATTCCTTATTTATTTTCCTTTTTTATTAAAATTAAACCATCATTGATGCATATATACAGAGTACCATCTCCATGAATGATAGATATAAAATATTTATTATTATTAATGTGTAAAATGATTTACACCCAGAACATTTCTCAATTTTGGATTATTTTTATTATTTTATTATTTTTGGTGAGTATTGATTTAAAATGACATAATTGGTTAATTCTGGACATTTTGATGTTTTTTCTTACCCAGTGATTTCTATCATAACTCCTAAAATATTGATCCAATTAATGTGACTGTTTGGTAAGATTTTTATCTTCATGGGATACAAAATATTCTTGTGTAACAATAACCAATTCGAATTCCCATATCCCCAAATAATTCAACTAATATAAAGACTTATTATGGTCATCAAAATAGATAATACCTCATTCAAATAGGCATTTATTAGTATGCTAAATATCGAATCGGATGATCCTAGGTAGTTTCTATAGTTGAGTCAAAGGTGAAGCTCTAAATTAAATTTATTAAAGAAATACTTTCATTATACCCTTGCTTGAACTGGTCAATGTGGGTTTAGTTAATGTGGGGTCAATCAAATAGTGATTGGTGGCATGAAAAAGTCAGGTCTATTAATTCATCTCTAACTGATTAAAAATGACATCAAATGATCTGAATGTTATATAGTAGATGTCCAATCCATTCTTCATAGTTTAGAAGATTGGATCTCATCATGATTCAAAAATATGGGCGCCCAATATAATCTATATTCTGTAAGAAATATTCTGGAGGATTTTTTCAGTTTTCATTTATTTTGTTTTATCTTCTTAATATTTTTATGAATTCTTCATAGCCCTTCTTTTAAATTTCCATTAATATGGCAAAGTAAATATTTAGAATGATTTGGAAATGTTAGGTTTTATATTTTTAATTGTTTATATTCATGCATTTGATTGAATAAAAACTCTCTCTCTCTTCTGAAATGTTGGTTTCAAATTATAATAAACACTATTATTATCATATACAATCGTATTTGATTTAATAATCTGCTCTTATTATTTCATTGGTAAATGTTCTCAATCTCCCTCTACTAGGTTCTGGTCTATATATGACAGATTAGATCTGGGATTAGTGGTAAAGTACTCAGTGATCATTAGTACGTGTGTCAGGGCTATTGAATATTTATGATTTTTTGGGATAAAAAATCGGTAATCATGAATTGACTAACTCAATTGATTATATACTTTATATATGTTTCACACATAGGAAGTAGAGTACAAAAAGATTTGATATTGGTATGGTTTAATCTCCCTATCAACAATTACCAAGAGAGATATAGGATGTGATTGATAAATAAACTTAAATTGGATTATTAATGTAATGGTACGGACCTCTCCGGCCCATTCCTTTTTCAAAAGGAAGGTCAAGAAGTGTTTTAGAGGGTAAAATGGACTTTTCCCACACTTTCCAGAATTTTGAAACTACACGCCGTGTAGTTTGAGTACACGCTGTGTACCTCCTTTCTGGGTATACCCCGTGTTGCAAGCCATGTCCTTGCTGTGTGGAATAATGGGTGCACGCCGTGTGACCAGTTATACACGCCGTGTAGTCCTTCCCCACATACGCGTTACCAGTCAACACTGTGTACCTTGTTAGAGTTGTGTCCTTGTCATGTGCAATAAATGAGTACATTCCATGTGTCTAAACTACACGCCGTGTAGTCCCTCCCCGCGTATGCGTTACCCTCAAACCGTGTGTTGACCAGTCAACGGTTGCGGAGCCGTGTTGGAAGCCGCGTGGAGACCGTGTGAAAGAATCTAGTACACGTCGTGTACCATAAAGTACACGCCCTATATTTTTTCTTTTCACGCCTATAAAAGGAGGGGTCCCCTCCTCCTTTCAACTCACACCTCTCCTCCCCTCTCCTCTGAGCAGAGCTCTCTCAAGAGACTCGAAGGCTCTTCCTTCCATAACTTGTTCGTCCGACCTATGATTTACGATCCGTCAGTGGCCACGAGATCGTAACGACGAAGAGGAGCTTCCGAACATGGATCTTTTGTCTTTCCTTCGGCCTTTCTTTTCTATCTTCTACCCGAGGAGGTTTTTCGGGGACCCGACAGAAGTGACGGACGCCGACGGACGTCTTCTAAGGTTGATCCGGGGGAGCGTTGTGATCAAGAACCTATTGAGGTAGGGATCTTACCTTTTTCTCTTTAATTTGTGCATCATGCGGGGTGGGTGTTCTATTGTTTATGTGAAACACTTTTGAACCAGTTTAATAAAGATAATAACTGGCTTATATAACGGGGATGGGATGTTGTGATCACTGTTTCTTTATATCCTATTATATTATGTTGTGAATTGAATGAGCTTCTACCTACTGAAAATCACGGTCATTGGGGGCCTTTTCTTACGCAATTAAATGTTTCCCCCTCCTTCTGGATTTTCTTATGTTTGGAATCCTTGTGGAATGTGGAAATTGGTTAATCACGTAAAGTTGGCTGTTTAAAATCTGGAACCCATGTGTGATCACCCCGGTTAAACAAAATGGAATAATGAACATGTGGGAGTTGGCTTGGTTTCGAGGCAGGTGATGGGGGTGTTTTGTAGGTTGTTGTGGATCGGGTGAACAGCAGGGCTGCGGTTGACTGGGGTGTAGGTTGGTGTCAATGCTTTGATGGTGATGGGCAGAGGGGATACAATAATTGGTACTAAAGGGATAATGACGTATGGGATTTGGTGTGTTTATGGTTATGGTGGTTGGCAGGGTGCTGCAGGGATGGGTTTAAATGTGAACAGGCTATGGGTTGTGATAATAACTTAAAAGTGGAAGAGTTAAAAAATGGTGGGGAACGGTAGTGGAACGGGAATGTTAATCAATGGGTTGGTTGGTTATTAAGGAGGGATTTGTTGTGTTGCTCGTGTTTTTTCTAACATGATTTGTGGATGGCAGGGATAAGTTTTACGAACGATTGATGTGGTTAGTTATGGATAGTTTCCCAGGATTTAAGTAACTAAATAAACTAATTCTACTGAAACATGAAAACATAAATGGGGTTGGAGTTGTTTGTTTTATGCATACTTTGTGGTAGAAGTGCCGAGGTACATGCTCAGTTTTCTGCTTAGAAGCCATAGGTTGGGCTGTGTGTTTGGTATATATATATATATCTGTATCTTTTGTGTTTTATCACACCCCACCCATGTTGAGCACTTAGTGGCGAACACTCCCATTTTATGGGAGATGGTGTTTTTCCCTTAGTTACTAGCTTCTTCCTGCTCCTTCTCCCCTATGCTGTGATGGCTTGAGGCGACTTTACACCTAAGAATCTTCGGGTAGGTTTCGATTGGGGTGGTTTTATCTCAAGACTCATCGGGAAGGTTCCACTATTTCCCAAGAATCATTGGGATAAGTCCCAGGTGTGTGCGGGCGGGATACATGGTTGTGAGGCCCAGGTGTGTGTGGGCGGGGAGAGTGTGTCAGCGTCAGGACGTTCTTCGTTAGGAAGAGCAGCTAACGAAAGGGAAATGGTGCGGGGTACCCAATAATCTTGTTCTTATATACTACTACTACATTTTGTCATTGTGTTTTGTTGAGTGTGGCTGGTGAGGTTGGGTGGATAGAATTACATTCTAGGTTTCTTCTGTTGTTATCACGGGACATTAGGATGTCTCCTCACTTTTGCACGAGAGCTTTAGGTTTCCCTACTGAGTATACTTGTATTCTCACCCTACGTTTACTTTCAGGTTTCTAGGAGGACTACTAGAGCCATGCGAGACCTAACTAGTCGGACAGTTGGAGTTGTTGTTGTTGTTGTTGTACCTTTGTTTTCTTTTGGTATTGTACTTTGAGATTTCTTGTACTTGTAACTTGTTATAAAATTGTTTAAACATTCATGTGGGATTGTTTTGGGTTTACTTCTATACACTTGATCTTTTCCTTTTTTGGTGGTTGACTTGTCCTATTTCCCAATCTTTAAAAATAAAAAGGGTAATGCCTCCAATATTTCTGTGAAAAAACTCATACCCTTGGTGCTAGTCGCCACCCTGGGGCCTACTGGTGGCAGGACTGGGGGGGTCATTATATCCCTTTAACCATTTCCAGCTCAGGAGGGGAATATTTGGTGGAAGGGGGTCGTGACAGAATGGTATCAGTGGCAGGTTGAGAGATTGGATGGAGTCTCAAGTTAGGCACCATAAGGATTACATGGGATGGTAGGGCGACAATGTTAGTTAATCATGGTGTGTGACATAGGACAGGGAAGACTGGCTACGACACGAGATTTTAGGGCCCCCGTGATCCGATGCAAGGACTTTGAGCATACCGAATGACCAAGTGAGGCTAAATTGATTGCACGATAGAGACCCTAGGTAAGGTACATGCATCATCATGATTGTGTTTTACTTGATTTCGGTGTTCTGTGAATGAAATATAAATAAAATTATAAAAGGAAGCCTTGAGTTTTTTCTTACTACTTGGGCTTAGGCGATCTTTGTTTACCGTATAGCTATAGCACCTGGACGTCGTCCCTGGTTGGCCCATACGGATGAGGCCCAGTAGATTCAGGAGGTCGATCAGCTGAGGATTGACTGAGAGGAGGAATATAGCTAGTAGCAGAAGACACTCTGTTCATTCCAGCGGCAGACCCTCAATAAATACGACGGTAGTACTTCGGATACGGAGATGGAGGGGAGGCTTAAGGAGCTAGGGATAACTTTTACCTTTATCCGTGCTCCGAGGGAGTATTGGGTTCCCCTAGGTGTCAATTAGCTGAGAGGTGCGGCGCGACATTGGTGGACACTCTACCTATGAGAGAGTATAGAGGCAGGGGTTCCATGGGCGGACATTGAGAAGGAATTCCGAGTGGAATTCCTTTCTTCCACGATCAAGGCGGAGAAGCGACAGGAGTTACTCTCCCTTTATCAGGGGAGTATGATGGTACGAGAGCTGGGGATCAAGTTCAAAGATCTCCAGCGCTTTTCTCCGGATCTCTTTCTGGATGAGGAGTCTCAGGCGAGACGTTTGGAGGAGGTGCTCCGTCCTTCACTCCAGTATGTTGTCACCCCCTTCACCCTTCCGACATACTTGACAGTACAGAAGAAGGAAGAGGTTGTAGATAGGATGCACTCGCTTGGAGGTGCACCCTGAGAGGGGATCCATCTAGGTTCGTTGAAGGGGAAGGTGGTCAGCAGCAGGTCTCCTGCGATGGGACCTTCCAGGTTTAGGCCAGTGGGGAGCAGGCCCCAGCAGTTCCAGTTCAGATCTTCGGTTCCTCGTCCCTTTTTCACGAGCCCGGGACTGAGTTGTTTTTCTTGTGGAGGTTTCGGGCACGTTCAGAGTCAGTGCCCGACCCGAGCTCAGTACGGTGGAGGTGGGAAGGTTCAGCGCCCACCTCAGCAGCACCAGTTGCCTGCGAGGCCCTTCTTGCAGCAGCAGGACCATGCTCCTCCGAGGGAAGCCTTTGTGGGAGGGAGTCTACCTCTTGGTGCTCCCTAGGGACCTCAACCAGGGCATGGTCGGGGAGTTGGTCGACATCAGAGAGGCAGAGGATCTTGGCATGGACAGTTGCACGCAGTAGATTTGACAGATCCAGCAGGACCAGAGGTGGTGTGAGGTACGATTTGTTTGTTCAGCACTCTTGTTTCTGCTTTGTTCGATTCGGGAGCCTCACACTCATTTGTTGCACCTAGTCTATCCCATGATTTGGGACTAGATGTAGAGATACTTTCTATACCACTGGTATTGAGTACACCAGTTGGGGGCCAGACCAGCGTATCTTGTGTTTGCCGGGGATGTGGGCTGACTTTGGGACAACATCGATCTAGTGGGGACCTTCTTCTATTACAGATGCAACCATACAATGTCACCCTAGGAATCAACTGGTTGTATTCTGTTAGTTCCATTATCGACTGCTTCCGGAGAAGAGTCGTGTTCTCCGACGTGGATGGGAATCGCGTATCTTTTGTCAGAAAGAGGAGCTTTCAGGCGGGAAGCCTGCATGTGGAGCCTGTCCTTTTCTTTTTGGGCGGGTTATCAGTGGTTCCAACTGATACAGAGATGATGGATGTATCAGAGGTTGTTGGGGAGTTCATTGATGTTTTTCCTGAGGAGGTTATTACTCTCTCCCCCCCCCCTGACATGACGTTGAGTTCAGGATAGACTTACATCCTGGTGCCTGTCCGATTTCGATGGCACCTTCGGAGTTGCGGGAGCTGCAGATTCAGATTGATGATCTGATGGAGAAAGGTTTTGATCGACCCAGCATATCGCCATGGGGTGCTCCGGTTTTGTTCGTGAATAAGGAAGATGGCGGTCTCAGTCTATGCATAGACTACTGGAGGTTGAACCAGGTAACGGTCAAGAATCGTTACCCCCTTCCAAGGATAGATGATATATTCGACCAGCTGAGGGGAGCATGTTGGTTTTCTATGATTGATCTACGATTGGGATATCATTAGTTGAGGGTGAAGGATAGTGACATCTCGAAGACGGCTTTCAGTTGCAGGTATGGGCACTTCGAGTTTGTAGTGATGCCGTTTGGAGTTACAAATGCACCATCTGTGTTCATGGTACTTATGAACATTGTCTTCTGAGAGTTTCTGGACCGGTTCGTCGTTGTGTTTATTGATGACATCCTGATCTACTCAAGATCAGAGGAGGAGCACGTTGAGCATCTCCGGGCAGTCTTGGAAGTCCTTCAACACCACCAGCTTTATGGGAAATTATCGAAGTGTATGTTATTGACACATGAAGTACACTTCCTTGGGCACGTGATGTCTCAGCATGGAGTGTGAGTGGACTCGTCGAAGGTGGAGGAAGTTGTTTCCTGGGCAACACCCAAGAGTGTGGCAGAAGTTCGTAGTTTCCTGGGGTTAGCAGGTTACTATAGGAGGTTCGTTTCGGACTTCTCTCGAGTTTATGCTCCATTGAATTCTTTGACTAGGAAGGACCAGGTCTTCCTATGGAGCGAGCAGTGCCAGAAATCTTTTGAATACCTGAAGGAGAAGTTGTTCAGTGATCCCGTACTCAAGTTTCCCAAGGATGGGTTGTTGTATGAAGTGTTTTGTGATGCTTCTGGCCTTTGTCTAGGGTGCGTGCTGATACAGGAGAAGGGTGTGATTTGTTATGGGTCTAGGAATTTGCGCCCTTACGAGGGTAACTATGCCACCCATGACCTGGAGCTTCTAGCAGTAGTGTTTGTAGTGATGTTTTGGTGACATTACCTCTTTGGGGAGCGCTTTGTGGTCTTCTCAAATCACAAGAGCATGCGTTATATCATCTCCTAGCGTGACCCGAACTTACGACAGCGGAGATGGGTCGAGTTTATCTAAGACTATGACTTTGAGATCTCTTACACTGAAGGTAAGGGAAACTTTGTGGTTGATGCCCTGAGAAGGAAGTAAAATCAGGAAGTGGTTTGGGAATCTGGTGATGCTTGGAAGGCGATGGGAGAGTTGGCAGCCTTGCACTTGGATGCCAGGGTAGAAGGTGTTAGAGGCTGTTTGTTTCAGATGACGATGTAGTCCTCCTTGATGCAGCAGGTGGAAGAGTCTCAGTGGGGGGACTCCGAGGCGGATGTGATGCAGGATCGTGTCGATCATGGGAATGCTTCAGAAGGATGGTCAGAGGACAGCCGACATCGGATGCGTTTCCAGGGAAGGTTTTTTGTTCCGAAGGCAATGCGTGAGGGAGTTCTCCGTGAGTTCCATATCATAGCCATGGCGGTACATCTAGGAGTTTCAAAAATGTACCGAGGCCTGAGGGAACCATTTTGGTGTCCTGGGGTGAAACGGGCAGTGGCGGAGTTTGTGACTAAATGCATAGTGTGTCAACAATTGAAGGCTGAACACCGTGTTCCCAGTGGTTTTTTTCATCCTTTAGATGTCCCCGAGTGGAAGTGGGATGACATCTCAATGGACTTCTTCACATGAATACCTATAGATCTGGGTGGTTATGATGCTATCTGGGTGGTGGTGGATCAACTGACGAAATCAGCTCACTTATTAGTAATCAAGGAGTCGGGCCTGGTGAGTACCTTAGCACAGAGGTACGTAGACGAGGTGGTGTATTTGGATAGAGTTCCAAGGACTATCGTCTCAGATCAGGATACTCGGTTTACCTCACAAGTCTAGGGGGTTACAGCATGCTATTGGCACCCAGCTATGCCTTATCAATTCTTTCCACCCCCAGAACGATGGGCGGACAGAGCGGACTATCCATACATTGTAGGACATGCTACGAGCATGCGTTCTGGATTTTGGAGGATCATGGGTATGGCACTTGCCTTTAGTAGAGTTTTCCTATAACAACAGCTTCCACTCTACTATTGGCATGGCACTATTTGAGGCATTGTATGGAAGGCCATGTCGTTTACCCATTTGCTGGGAAGAGGTTGGTGAGACAGGTGCTCTTGGGCCAGAGGTAGTGCAGAGCACCACAGAGAGAGAGTCCAGCTTGTATGTGAGAGGATGAAAGCGGCTCAGGACCGAAATAATTCTTATGCTGATCGTTGGAGGAGGCCCGTGGAGTTCGAGGTGGGGCATCATGTGTTCTTGAAGGTTTCCCCTCGACAGGGGAAACGGAGGTTTGGGAAAGGGAGCAAGCTCTTGCCTAGGTTCATCGGACCTTTTGAGGTGTTGAGGTGAGTTGGTGAGGTGACATATCAGCTATCCCTTCCACCTCAGTTGGAGAAAGTTCATGATATCTTCCACGTCTCCTAGATTCGTCGGTACATACACAACGACTCCCACGTTATCGACTGGGGAGAGCTAGTTATGGGGGACGACGTGACCATCGAGGAACGACCCATCAGAATCGAATACCGTAAATAGAAGGTTCTCTGTGGACGAACCATTCCCTTGGTTCGTGTGTTGTGGAGGCATGGCGGCCTCAAGGAGAGCAATTGGGAGTGGGAGACCCAGATGCACGCTCAGTACCCGGAGTTGTTTTGACTTGTGTTTTTCCATTGTTCTTCTGAGCTTATGTTGATGTTGTACTCTCTACCCTTGTTATATGGAATGCTTGGCTTGTCAGTTGAGAGAACATTTGTTTCCTTGTTCCCTGGTAATGTGTAACATGTCCGGATGTGTGGAAAAGGGGAAAACCTGACCCTTAATCGAGACTCATTAATGCGGATGCGAACGAACCAGTGCGGGTGAGTCATTTCCGCCTAAAGCGGATAATATCTCAACATAGGAGAAGGAATTTTCCCAAAACCATGTGTTCAGGCAGTGTGTTGGTAGTGTGGTGTTGGGGGTAGTTCGAGTTGAAAAAAAAATTCTAATTTATGGAAGTGGGAAGACCCATTTCTTAATTGAGATGCATTAATGAGGATGCGATTAAAACTGTGCAGGCGAGTCAATGCCGCCTAAAGTGGATAATATCTCGACATATGAGAAGGAATTCCTAACACATATGATTGGGGTTGTTGTTTGGGATCCTGTTATAATGAGAACCCTAAGAGGTATCTTGTTTGGTTTCCCTGGGTTGGTTTTTGAATTCACGGGGATGAGAATGTTTTAAATGGTATCTGATGTAATGGAACGGACATCTCCGGCCCATTACATTGTCAAAAAGAAGGTCATGAAGTGTTTTGGAGGGTAAAATGGACCTTTACCACACTTTCCAGAATTTTGAAACTACACGCCGCGTAGTTTGAGTACACGCAATGTACCCCCTTTCTGGGTATACCCCGTGTTGCAAGCCGTGTCCTTGATGGGTGGAATAATAGGTGCACGCCATGTGACCAGTTCTACACGCCGTGTAGTCCTTCCCCGCGTACGCGTTACCAGTCAATTTTCATATACCGGGTTGGAGTCGTGTCCTTGCCGTGTGCGATAAATGAGTACACGCCATGTGTCTAAACTACATGCCGTGTAGTCCCTCCCCGCATATGTGTTACCCTCAAACCGTGTGTTGACCAGTCAACGGCCGCAGAGCCATTTTTGAAGCTGCGTGGAGACCGTGTGAAATAACCGACTACACGCCGTGTATCATAAATTACACACCATGTACTTTTGCTTTTCACACATATAAAAGGAGGGGTCCCCTCCTCCTTTCAACTCACCCCTCTCCACCCCTCTCCTCTGAGCAGAGCTCTCTCAAGAGACTCGAAGGCTCTTCCTTCCATAACTTTTTCGTCCGAGCTCTGATTTACGATCCGTTAGCAGCCACGGGATCGTAAAGACGAGGCAGAGCATCCGATCTTTTATCCATTATCATTCCTATGGCCTTTCCTTTATGACATCCACCTAAGGAGGTTTTTCCGGGACCCGAAAAAAGTGACGGACGTCGACGGACGTCTTCTAAGGTTGATCTGGGGGAGCGTTGCGATCAAGAACCTATTGAGGTAGGGATATTACCTTCATCTCTTTAATTTGTGCATCATGCGGGGTGGGTGTTCTATTGTTTACGTGATACAATTTTGGACTGGTTTAATAAATATTATAACAGGATTATATAATGGGGATGGGAAGTTGTGATTGTTGTTACTTTATATCCTGTGATATTATGTTGTGAATTGAATGAGATTCTACCTACATAAAATCAAGGTCGTTGGGGCATTTTCTTAGGAAATTATATGTTTCCATCTCCTTCTGGATTTTCATATGGGTAGAAACCTTGTGGAATGTGGAAATTGGTTAATCACGTAATTTTGGCTGTTTATAATCTGGAACCCTTTTGTGATCACCCCAGTTTAGCAAAATTGAATAATGAACATGTGGGTGTTGTCTTGGTTACGAGGCATGTGTTGGGGGTTTTTTTGGGTTGTTGTGGATTGGGTGAATTTTAGGGTTGTAGTTGACTGGGTTGTGGGTTGGTGTGAATGTTATGATGGTGATGGGAAGTGGGGCTGTGATAATTGGTACTAAAGGGATAATGACGTACGGGCTTTGGTGTGGTTATGGTTATGGTGGTTGGCAGCGGGGCTACAGGGATGGGTTTAAATGTGAACGGGCTATGGGTTGTGATAATAACATAAAAGTGGAAGAGTTAATAAATGGTGGGGAATGGTAATGGAATGGGAATGTTAATCAATGGGTTGGTTGGTTATTAAGAAGGGATTCGTTGTGTTGCTCATGTTTTTCTTAACCTGATTTGTGGATGGCAGGGATAAGGTTTACAAATGATTGATGTGGTTAGTTATGGATAGTTTCACAGTAGTTAAGGAAATAAATAAACTAATTATGTTGAAACATGAAAACGTAAATGGGGTTGGAGTTGTTTGTTGTTTGAATACTTCGTGGTAGCAGTGCCGAGACACGCGCTCAGTTTTCTGCTTAGAATTCATAGTTTGGGCTTTCTTTTTGGTATATATATATATATCTGTATCTTTTGTGTTTTATTGCACCCCACTCATGTTGAGAACTTAGTGCCGAACACTCCCATTTTATGGGAGAGGGTGTTTTTCCCTTAGTTACTAGCTACTTCCTGCTACTTCTCCCCTATATTGTGATGGCTTGAGGTGACCAAAAACCTAAGAATCTTCAGGTAGGTTTCGATTGGGGTGGTTTTATCCCCAGACTCTTCGGGCAGGTTCCACTGTTTCCCAAGAATCTTCTGGATAAGTCCCAGGTGTGTGCGGGCGGGATACATGGTTGTGAGGCCCAGGTGTGTACAGGCGGGACACGTGGTTGTGAGGCCCAGGTGTGTGCGGGCGGGATATGTGGTTGTGAGGCCCAGGTGTGTGCGGGCAGGGAGAGTGTGGCGACGTCAGGATGTTCTTCGTTTGGAAGAGCATCAAACTAATGGGAAATGGTGCAGGGTACCCAATACTCTTGTTCTTATATAATACTACTACATGTTGTTATTGTGTTTTGGTGAGTGTGGCTGGTGAGGTTGGGTGGATAGAATTCCTTGCTAGGTTTCTTCTGTTGTTCTCACGGGACATTAGGATTTCTCCTCACTTGTTGATGAGAGATTTAGGTTTCCCTACTGAGTATACTTTTATGCTCACCCTACGTTTACTTTCAGGTTTCCAGGAGGACTACCAGGGCCGTGTGGGACCCTACTAGTCGGATAGTTGGAGTTGTTGCTGTTTTTGTACCTTTATTTTCTTTTGGTATTGTACTTTGAGCTTTATTGTACTTGAACCTTGTTATAAAATTTTTTAAACATGCATGTGGGATTGGTTTGGGTTTATTTCTATACACTTGCTCTTTTCCTTTTTTGGTGGTTGACTTGTCCTATTTCCTGATCTTTAAAAATAAAAAGGGAAATGCCTCCCATATTTTTGTGAAAAACTCATACCCTTGGTGCTAGTTGCCACCCCGGGGCCTACTGGAGGCGGGACTTGGGGTTCATTATCTCCCTTTCACCATTGCCAGCTCAGGAGGGGGATCTTTGGTGGGAGGGGTTCGTGACAATTAGAAGGGGATTGTATAAAATGAAACTATGATAGAAATGGAATTAGAAACATAAACATGACCATATCCCTTAATTCATATCATTGTTTCATTAAATTTATTTACCATTTTCTTCCAATATTTTTTAAATTATTTCTTTATTTTTATTTTATTCCTTGTTTTTAAAACCAACCGAATTCAAAACACCAAATTTATCCTCTAATTAATAAGTGATAAACATGATTTTTGTGTTATCCTCTCTCATGAAAACCTATGTTAACCACTATAATATGTTGTAACGTTGTATTTTTTTCCCACACACCATGATAGGAACGTTTCAAAACATGGCATCATTTCCTAGGAGTTAGTGCCATAATCTAATTACAAATGTATAACACTATAAAAAACATATCAAAAAATCATTTTTATATTGTTTTCAAATGATTATTTATTTAATTCATGGAATAATTTCAGACAACTTCGTGAACCAATTAATATTTCACCATTAATTATGGAATATGATGTTTCTATTATTTTTAGAGAGGTGTGGTCATTTTCAATGTGAAATAATGGGGAATATGAATTCAATGAATTCATAGATTTCCTGGTGGAGGAAAGGAAATGATTTTATAGAATCAATGGCATGGGTTCTAGATTTGTTATTTCATTACATTACCAAATTTTAAAATTTGGATGAGATCCAAGGACTTTAGGATACTGACTACCTGTCTCAATATCCTACTACTCACCTCTAATAATAATGTTCCACTGAAGAATCAATTGAAGTCGAACAAACTTTGAGAGATGATCATTTTATAAACTCAATATATTCTAATTTTGTCATGTTGATTTTATTATCACCTCCCCTTGACAGAAATTTTAATAATTAGAAAAAAAATTTATTACCTTGGTGGATGAGGATAAAAAATAAGATACACATAAAGAGGAACATCTAAAGTTCCTTAATCATGTCGAACATTTATTCGACGGTGTTCAAGAGGAGACCAAAGTAAACATTTTAGGAGAAAAAGAGACACATGATTCATACATTGAAAGGGTAGAATTTAATATTGATACATTATTTTTTAATTTTATTCTTATTGAATTACAATGTTACTTTTTCATTGAATTCTCTATTGATGCACCATACCATCAACAACCATTGGAGAATGAAGAATAAGTAGTGAAAGTCAAAAACAACAAACAGGAGGAATCATTCATTACCATGAAAACACCATCCAATATTCAAAACAATTTCAAATGTGTGGATTTTAAATACTAGAGTCTTTATAAAAAAGGATTAAGATCAAACTAGAAGTTGTGTTTGTGGTTAATATTAACAAAACACAACCCACCATCAGATTGGGGATAACAAACTATAACTACTTATTTGGTGGTAGTCAAAACCCAATTCCCACATGGGGGATTAAACCAATATCTATCCATATTTTTCATCCATATTTATGATTTTATTTTTGAATATATTTTGTAATTATTTTCTCAAATTTTTTGTTGGTGTTCATGTGTGAAACAATTAGGAGCATAAAATAATGTTGTAATGCCTATTAGTCAGGTTGTACCTCTTCTTATCACATAATTGATTGAAGTGATTGAATTTATAATATAATTACATATTAAATCCACTTGAATGAACTGCAGACAGATCATCATTTAAGTGTTGGCGAGGTATTCTTTGTAGTTTAGTATTTTCAATTTCTTTCTGGTTTTTCAAAGAAAATTGACTGTTTTTAAAATATTTGCTTCATTCCATAAAATTTGAGCTGAAATGATTATCATTTCACCTTTTGAATATAATTTCAATGTGTGAAAAAATTTATCCCATGAAACAGTGCTTAAATGAATACTGAAAATGATTTTTTAAAGATAAAATCCTTATAAATTTCATGAATAGTACACTAAATTTTGAATCACATACCACGTCTCACTATCTTTATATTTGAAATCACTTTCCTATTAGGTTTTTGAACATATTTTTCCACATTATTTACATTCACATCACTTATTTATAGAGAAAAACTATTCTTCATTTAACCAGATTTTGATTTACTCCTATCAATACATGAGGGTTCGAGGTACATGTTTTTTAAAAGATTCAGGTATTTTTTTGGGTTTGATTCTCACATTTATTAATAATACATTTTAAAATGGAAATCCATGAACATTTAATCCTTTTATCATTTAGATTCTGGGAATATATTATTTGTTTAGCCACATTAGATGGAAATTTTTCATATCCAACCTACTCTTGAAATTAAATTTCATAATCTCATTGATCATGACTGTGGGGGAAGCTTTCTGGTATTATGAAATATCATTAGTTGATACATTGGGTTGAAAATAAAATGCTGAAGAGATGAGTTTTCTACTAAGAACAATCATTAATTTGAATTATTTTCTATTTTGGAACTTTCATAATAATTCAATGTGTTCCTTTCTAGGGCTTCGAATGCAGAATGGAAGTAGTTTTTCTCTGGGTAATTCATCATAAATCTTGTTTAATATGATTGGTATTTTTTCTAATTAAATATTGAATGGTGTTCAAATTCCATGATTTTTCAGGGTTATAGAAATTAATTGAAACAAGGGGGAGTGAAGAGGAAACCATACTTGAGTGAAAATTATAATATTATAATATTTCTTAAAAAAATCCATCCTTCCTTATTCAGCCTCTTAATTTGTCAAATTTATGTCCTACTAACCTATAGCAATAGAAAACCCCTAAAAATTATGCATGATATAAATATGTTCATGACTCAAATCTGGTGGAGGTGTAAGAATCTATCAAGCCTATGGTGACCCTTTTATAGGTTTGGATGAGAAAGTCATTACAGAAAAATTGACATTTGTGTGACAAGAAAAAAAAGTTAGATAAGTGTTATGTGTACATGAGAGGAGAAATAAATAAGAAATATATTTAATTATCTGAATTTAGAATTTGAAATAAATGTTTTTGGGGAGGAATGATATATTTAGTTTCTTGGTGTGAAACTATTGGATCTCAAGGGTATAAGTTTTAAATTTTATTTGATATGCTTTTGATGCTTACTTGTCCATGAGTACATGTTCTAGGTGTAGGGGAATTCATAAGGGTAATATTTTAATTATAATAATTGTGTTTATAAATGATTTAATTCCTAACCATTATTCAATTTGACAATATTTTCAATATTTTTTTAATTTTGGCGAGTTTAAAGCTTAAATTTTATAAGAGGTTAATTCTAAACATTTTATAGCTTTTGGTTGCTTCTGTTTTTCAATCATAACTAATAAAATTTTGAACCAATCCCTTTGATTATTTTTATAAAGATTTCTTGTTCATGGGATTCAAAATATTCATCTAGAACAATATCCAATTCGAATTCTCACATGCCCAAATAATTCTGTTATGTTGAATACTTATTCTGATCGGCTTAAGGGTCCATGCCTCATTCAATGAGGCATATCTCGAGATACTGACCATAAAATTAGATGATTCATATAGGTATTTATAGCTGACTCAAAATGGATGTTCTAAAATAAATTTCATGAATAAAGGTTTTCATTAAGGACTTTCTTGAAAAAGTCAATGTTTGGTTGGTGGAATAGTTATTGGTGTCCAGAAAATGTTAGGTCTTGTAATTAGATCATTACTCTTTCTCTATGGCTCTAAATTATATAAAATAGTTACAGTATATTTCCAACTCCATTTCATTCAGTATATAAGAAGGTATCTCAGCATGATTCGACTGTATTGTGGGAATAACAGTAGAAAACCTCGAGAAGAAATATTCTGGAGGATTATTTTTATTTTCATTCATTTCATTATTTTTTCCTTCTTAATATTGTAAAGAATTATTATTCCCCCTTCTTATCAATTAACCATACAATGGTGGGGTTAATATTTTAATTGATTGGGTATGGTTTATTTTTATATTTTTCGATTCTTAAGTTCATTCATATGATTGAATAAAAAGTCTCTCTCTCTTCTATGGTGTTGGTTTCAAATTATAATAAACAGTTTTATTATTAAATTCAATCATATTTAATTTAATATTTTGATTTTATTATTTATTTTGATAATTTTCATAATATCCATCCGCTATGTTCTGGTCTATATACGATGTAATAGATTCATGTATAGAGGTGATGTACTTGTAAATCATTATTACGAGTGTTAGGTGTATTGATTTTTATTGATTGTTTGGGATAAACATGGACTGATCTTGAATTTCATAATTCAATAGATGGTATTCGCTACATCTGTTCCATATATATAAATGAGATTATACTGATCTAAGAACAAGGTATGGTTTATTCTCATCATCACCATTACCATGGGAGTGATAGGATGGGATCATGAAATATCATTTAAATCAGCACAGCAGAAGAGGCTTTGATAAATAGGAACTTTAATAACACTGGAATTGGAAAATTTAACCACACCAGATCACTCAAATAATATAACTATTTTCAATAAATTTCATTACCATTATCTTCTAATATTTTTAACTATATTTTGTTACTATTTTAAATATTTGATTTCAAACACAAACAAATTAGAAACACCCAATTTGTCCTCAAATTTAAAAGTATCAAACATGAAGGTTTTGTGATCCTTTATGGAGACAACCTAGGTTAACCACTATACATAATTTTAACGTCGGAAAAGATTGGTTTTTTCATACCACATGATAGGAATGTGTTAATTAATCAATGGGATTATTTTTTAACAATTTCCTAAAATAGATGAATATAAAATTATATTGAATATATAAAAATTATCATTACTCTATTATTAATATTATTGATATGATATAAGAATGAACACTTTGACCATGGGGAACCTACCTATTTTTTTGGGGGATTATGATCCAAATATCTTCCAAACAACCAACATGAATTTAAATAATTCGTTGACTAAATAAAATATGTTAATAAATGAAAAAATATAATATATAACCGGAATAAACATGAAAATTTTTCTTAATCTTGTAGATAATTAATAAAATTTAATTATTTTTGTATGTAAAACATATATAAGGAATGTTAGGAGACATGGTAGGGTATTTCTCATCTCAATTTCTGTTCTTTGAGACTTCTTCCATTCGTACCACATTTACTATTTCGTTTGGTGTTTAAAAATACATTGAGATTTATTTTATAGAATTATAAAAAATTCAATAGGTTCAAAAATCCATGTCAATTTATCTTCTAGAATGTGATTTTGATTTATAACTTTCCAAACTAGTAAGGGATTTATCATTAAAATATTGTTCTAAATGATTTAAAATCTTTTCACTCCATGTCTGTGTTTCATTAAATGTTTTGGGATTGTTCTTCTTTATACATATTTTTGAAAATATCTATATCGAGTAAAATTTATATCGTCTAAAAATATTTAAAAATGGATTTTTTTCAGTGGTTTCTATGATGACCATTTTAACTTTTTTTTCAAATGTATAAAAATATTTAATTTTAACAATTGCAGTAAAAAAATATTTCAAATATTTAATAAAGTTACATTTTAAGAAGATTACTATAAACATTTTCACAGTTTTTTCTAAGAAATTCATATTTTTTTATTATTATAAGATTTTTTAAATTTATTATTTTTTAATGGAAAAATGAATTTTATCCATATTTTTACAAAATCCCAGAATTGTATTTTGGATATGTTTAAAATAAGTTAGTTTATTATTATTTATTATGGAAATGTAATAATTTATGTGTTTCACTCATGATATATTTATCATACATTTTATATGATAACATGTGTGTCTAATATAGTTTTGATATGGGGTGACCCATATACATATCTTTAATTCTAAGGATAATGTTATAGAGTTAATGTGAATTATGTCACTCCTATTAAATATAATTGAATTAACCATGATGATTTTCCATTGAATCATTTATATAAGGTGGATTTTAAGGATAAATTCCCTTGATACCTTGACAGTTTCTGAATGATAATTTTGGGTTTTGAAGAATTTTTTATATTTTATAATATAATAGAATAAAATCATGAATAATAGAAAATTTATGATCTACTAATGGGAAAAAGTTTTGTTTTCATGATTTCTTATTTTCTTTGAATACAATTTAGGATTATGATATTTAATTTATTCATTATTAATAATTAATTTATGAATAGTTTAGGCATTGTTTTATATTCATGATTATGAATTGATTATGTTCATATAAATTTTTATTCTGTAAAAGGGTATCACTCCTTTGTGTTTTCTATAATTTTCAACAGGAATAAAATGTATAATTTGTTATAAATCTTATTATGATTTTTATTTTTATCTCATGTATTCAAACGTTCTTATTATGTAATAAGGACGAATTAGAACTACAAAATGGTTCAACTTTCCACTATGGGGTTTCATAATAATAGAAGTTAATGTGTTTTATAGAAGAATTAAGAGTATAAATTTAATAATCATATTTTTTAAAATACTATATTGAGTTAAGTGTACGATTTTTAATGTATGGGGTTGATATATATTAATTTTTCCTAATTCTTTAAAATATTAAACATAAAATATCAAGGGAGTGTGAAAAATATAAATCGATACTATTAAACTCAAATTAAAGGTTGATTAAGATATAAGTCCTTATAGATTGTATCAGAACAAAGGTTTATATAAAATTATAGGTTTGGAGGTTATCTGTGCGTTTGTTATAATTATTATATAAACATTAATGTTTGCGGGTTATGAAGAAATATGGTTATTTTTTCTCTATATAAAAATATGTTTATAGATGAAGACATGTTTAATGATATATTAGAATTTATCTGTCTCATAAGAAAGATTATTATGATTTTATAGGAAATAATAATGCCCACTATTTTTGATTTTGTAAATGGATATAACCATTAGGAATAATGTAAAAAATTGAGGTTAAGTAAAATGCAGTGCTAATTTAAATTAATAACGAAAAATGATTGTATACATAGTGAAATTACTTTTTGTTATCCCTAATGAGATATTTTGAGTTATTTTTAACAACCTAAACCTATTTAAGTTTCCTAATAAAATAAATAAGGGAAAATAGAGATTCATGTATGTTTAGGTGATAAAAATCATAATGGTAAAATGTTCAACATTATATATGTCATGAATGTGGAAATAAACGCGCTACGAAATGTATCGATGGAATATGAAGATGTTTTATAAGTGTTAATCGATGGAATATATCAATAAACAAGAAATAAAAATTAATGTTTTTTTGAACACCATGATGTGAATTAATTTTCATATAATAGTATGGATTAAATTTTTTCAGTGAGGTGAATATGGTCATTATTGAAATATATTTTCTAATAGTGTAGATATATAAGTGGGACATAAATATTATAATAATAATGTTTTATTAAGCATATATACATAAGATGAAGAATTTGTGAATAACATATAAAATGTATGGATAATTTTAATATTTTTCTTAATATTTTAATTATTAAACATTATTATACTGAGATTGGTTTGACATTGGACATAAATAATATTTTTTTATTATAGGAAATAAATTTTAATGAATAAGATGAAAAATCAATGTAAATCTTTATAAAGAAAGTGGAATTATGAATGTGTATTCATATAAGGTTTCAAGAGTTATAAAGTATGTGAGTTTAATTTGAGAATTTATAATTATTTATAATTACCATAAGATAAATTGTATTGATACAATTACGAGTTATTAAGTAATTTTTTAAAAAAATCATTAATAATATTATTTTGAAACATTTATTGGGTTTTAAAACATTATTTAGGAATTTATAATGCATACGTTTATTATGTGAAATTTGGTAAAGGTTATTTCTGATATTATTATTTTTGGGAAATAAAAATAGTCATTAGGGAAATTATGGTCTTTGTTATAATGGTAATTATTGTCAATATGTAAATTGGGTTATTACATTTTTTGAACATTATTTGATTCTGGTAAATAAAATTTTAGGACAAATGATTTCTTTAATTTATAAAAGAATATATGATTTTTTTGTGGTGTTATAATATTTACTTTTATTTATAAAATTCATTAGAATATATTTTTGATTATATGATTAGGGTGAATATAATATTGGAATGATATATTATAAGTGATTGATGTTTCTTATAGATAAATTTTAGGTTTATCTTGGAAGAATACATGATCAAATCATTCTGATCATTGGGTTTATATTTTTTTGGTTTATTTATATGTATTTTATGATTTATATTGAACATTGGGTGTTTATTGAGGTTTTTCATATTAATGTATGATTTATTATTCATATATGATATAATTTCACATTATATGAACCATTTTGGTTTTGGTAAATATATTAATATAGGAGGAATAACTCATCATCCTTTTATAGATATTATGGTCTTCCCAATGATAATTTTATTTCTTTATCCTTAAAAAAATAAACATAGTTATTCATAATTTTTAATATTAGATTAAATGTAGTTTGGAACTATTTGAATCAGAGAACCAAAATAGGAAATTGTGTTTATGGATTTGAATAATTCAAGTAATTATATTTTCTAGAATTCTCTATCCACATTGTAAAATAATTCCTCAACTCTAGAAAAGGTATCTCATAATGAAAAATTCATTATATTCAAATCAGTATCTATAAAATTATATTACCTTCTCTCTTAAAACAAAATGAAATATTAATTGAAAAAATTTTCCAAGATTGAATTCTTCTTATTAATAGTATAACATTTTTATAAAAATTACCATCCATTTTAGTTGAAATTTCAATTTAATATCTGAAATTTAACTTTCTTCCAATTTTCCCATTATCACAAAAATAGATTATATCTTATTTATTCCAAATTTCATTCATATTTATATTAATCCTATTTATAAAACTATGCTTTATTATTTCTTTTTATGATGTGGGTTTTCAAAAAATTAATTTTTTTATTATTTTCCATTCATGATCGTAAGTCTTATAATTCACTCAATATTTACTATATATAACTTTATTTATTTTTCAGGGATCAATTATTCAAGTATGTTTTGAAAATTATGATGTTCAATGGCCTCATTTATAAATTCAAATGGTATTTGAAATTGTTTAATTTACTTTTTTCACTTTTAGATTCATTTAAACTTAACCTGAAGTAGAAATGTGAGAACATGATTTTAATCAAGAGTAGTTTTTAGAAGAAAAAATTATATAATATATTTTATTTTCAATAAAACTTTGTATGATAGTGTGTTACACAACCAATACCAATCATAAAAAATCTATGATGTACTATTAAAATATTATTATTATTATTTGAAAATTATGACCTAACCGTTCAATTGGAGGATATGAATAAGAGTAATAACATAATGAAACATGAGTCAAAATTTTTTCCTTAATAAAAATTTATGGATTAATTTATTTTAGATATGAACTCAATTTTATTTAATATCATATAAGCTTAATGGAGACATTTTCTGGAAAGATGATTTATCTTCCCAATGAATTACCATCAAAATAATTTATGTTAATCATGTATTATGTAGGAATTTAATGAAATTCATAGACCATTTATTTATTAAAAAATAAATTTTATCAAATGGGGGTTAATAGATAAATAAAGAATATAAATTTAGTTTATACGTCAATAATTTATTTTATTCAAATATGGTTCTTATTGAATCTTTTGTTTGGATATTATAGAAAAATTAGAATTTTTAGAAATTTAATTTGTTATAATTGAAATAAATTTTTAATGAAACATTTTAATATAATATTTTTATTTTTTTCGGATTTTTCAAAAAAAAAATGATTTGTTTATTTATAAAAAATATCATTTTTTATAAAAAATGACATTTCATTTTTGGATTTTGAAGAAAAAAAGGAATAGTTTAAATACAAGGCTTGAAAGCCCTTTTTTGGCCCAAAGGACCCCTCAGTGAACAGTACTACTACAGTACCCGTGCTGCTACAGTACCACCACCGCAACAGTAACAACAACAGTCCCTCCGCCGCTACAGTGTTTCCACTGCTATAGAGCCGCCGCTGCAACAGTACCTGCTACAGTACTGCTACAGTACCTGGGAAATTCTCCCCTGCCTGGATTTCAAGCCTTGTATTCAGGCCACTTTGTTGTGGGCCGTCGGGCTATGTAATGTGTCTCCCTCTACCCAGTCTAAAGAGGTCTTTGCTTTCAAATAATAAATTGAGGCTTCGGCCCCAACCTTTCAAAAAAATGAAAAGTTTAAATAATAAATTAGTCCCAATTTAATAAAAATTAAAATTAATATCATTTAAATCCATTTTATTCATGAATTTGGAATAAATATATTTATTGACCTAAAAGGACATTTTTCTAAAAAAAATTATTTTACACTTCTGGAAATACAGTCTTTCCAAACGGTTCTCAACCATTGGCAAAGGCTGCAGAACTATTGGTATATGTTATACCAACGGTTCTGCAAACCGTAGGGATGTAAGCTGTTGGGAAAGCTTTTCCCAACGGTTTACATTGAACCGTTGGGATTGGGTGGGGAAAATTTAAAACCATTGGGATAGTTTTTCCAAACAGTTTGGCTTGAACCGTTGGGAAAGCCCAAACACTCTCCACTTTCCCAACGGTTTCTAAACCGTTGGGAAAGGTTTTTTTACTAAAGGTTCATAGAACCATTACTAAAAAATGCAGAGATTCTATGCCAATGGTTTAAAATCGTTGGGATAGCATATGCTCTGCAAATTGCACAATAGCCTATAATTTGCACAGCAGCTCTACAATTTGAAAATCTGATCTCATTTTGTACATTCCCTTTCATTTTCAATCCAATTATTGTACCTGTGATAAACTAACACATTCATATAAAATTATTGTACCTTCAATAACCAACTAACACATACATATAGAGAAAAAATTCATACACATTTATCCTATAATGCATCCTGGAACTATACAGATCCACAATTAAGTTAGAATTCATAACGTAATTATAAACATAATTTATTCATTTAAAATTCAATTTAAAATTTAGATGATAAATATATGTGGAATCCGGAATTCAATTCATAATTTGATCGGCTTTTCATATACCATATATTTTTACCTGAAATGATGCCCATTTTAAACAAAATACATACACCTAGAGTGATACCAGCCACACTATGCCTTGGATTGAGGCGAGGTTAACTCGTACACGTCACAAATGACCAATCGATCGGTTCACTAAAGTATCAACATATTCCTGAAGCGTTTGATTGATTTTCCATATTCCAGTTGATGTTTTTCATTTAAAATGATGTCCTTTTGAAACAAAAGACAAACAATTTGAGTGGTTCCGGACACACCACATCTCAGATTGATGTGGGGTTGATTCTTACACGTCACTTATGACCCACGGATAGTTGTGCTAATGTATCAACAAAATCAGAATCTGTTTGGTCAGTGTTCTGTATGTACTTAAAATGTTGTCCATTTTAAACAAAAGAGAGCCACATAGAGTGATCCCGGAAACACCGTGCTTCTGATTAAGGCGGGGTTGACTCGTACACGTCACAAATGACCCATGGATCATTTTCCTAAAGCATCAACACATTTATATTGCATTTGGTCGGTTTTTCGTATGTCAGTTGTTCTTTTCACTTATAATCTTGTCCATTTAAACAAAAGAGAGACATTGTGAATGGTGTCGGCCACAAAGCGCCTCGGATTGAGGCGGGGTTGACTCGTACACGTCACAAATGACCCATGGATCATTGTAATAAAGTATCAACACAATCCGAATGTGTTTGGTAGGTTTTTCGTATGTGAGTTGATTTGTTTCACTTAAAATGATGTCCTTTTGATTCAAAAGACATACACTTTGAGTGGTGCCAGCCACACCTTATCTCAGATTGTCGCGGGGTTGATTCTTACATGTCACATATGACCCATGGTTCGTTCTCCTAAAGTTTCAATGGAAACCGAATGCATTTGTTTAGTTTTCCCTATGTACTTAAAATGTTGTCCATTTTAAAAAATAAGAGAGACACTTAGACTGATCCCGGCCACATCGAAACTCGTATTGTGCCAGGGTTGGCTTATACATCTCACATACAACCCATGGATCATTGTGATAAATTATAAACATATTCTGAATGCATTTGGTCGGTTTTCTGTATGCCAGTTATTCTTTTCCCTTATAATCCTGTCCATTTGAAACAGAAGTTACACAGTTAGAGTGGTGTCGGCCACACCGCATCTCTTATTTAAATGAGGTTTAATTGTACACGTCTCAAATGATCCATAAATCATTTTCCTAAAGTATCAACACAATCCAAATGTGTTTGGTCGATTTTCTATATGCCAGTTGATGTTTTCACTTTAAATGATGTCCTTTTGAAAAAATAGATTGACACTTTGAGTAGTGCCGGCCACACCGCATCTCAGATTGAGGCAGGGTTGATTCGTACACGTCACATATGACCCATGGATAATTGTTCTAAAGTATAAACACAATCAGAATCTGTTTGGTCAGTTATACGTATGTACTTAAAATGTTATCCATTTTAAACAAAAGAGATTCACATAGAGTGATCCCGGACACACCGTGCCTCAGATTAAGGAGGGGTTGACTATTATACATCAAATATGACCCATGGATCGTTGTCCTAAAGCATCAACACATTGAGAATGTGTTTGGTCAATTTTGCATATGTCAGTTGTTCTTTTCACTTATAATCCTATCCATTTTAAACAAAAGAGAGACACTATGAATGGTGTCGGCCACACCGCATCTTGTATTGCGGCAGGGTTGACTCGTACATGTCACATATGATTGGTGGATCGTTGTGCTAATGTATCAACATAATCCGAATGCATTTGGTCAATTTTTTCGTATGCCAGTTGATGTTTTTCACTTAAAATGTTGTCCTTTTGAAACAAAAGACACACTTTGAGTGGTGACAGCCACACCACATTTTATATTGAGGTGGGGTTGATTCGTACACATCACATATGACCCATGTATGGTTCTCCTAAAGTTTCAATGGAAACCGAATGCGTTTGGTCCAATTTTTGTATGTACATAAAATGTTGTCCATTTTAAACAAAAGAGATCCACTTAGAGTGATCCCGACCACACCATGCCTCAGATTAACACGGGGTTGACTCATACATGTCACGTATGACCCATGAATCATTTTTCTTAAGCATAAACACATTTTGAATGCGTTTGGTCGGTTTTTCATATGCCAGTTGTTCTTTTCACTTATAATCTTGTCCATTTTAAACAAAAGAGAGACACTATGAATGGTGTTGGCCACACCACGCCACAGATTGAGGTGGGGTTGACTTTTACATGTCACATATGACCCATAGATCATTGTGCTAAATTATCGACACAATATGAATGCATTTGGTCGGTTTTCCGTATGCCAGTTGATGTTTTTCACTTAAAATGATTTCCATTTGAAAAAAAAGACAGACATTTTGAGTGGATATGGTCACACCGCATCTCAGAATGAGGTGGAGTTGATTCGTGCACATAAAATATGACTCATGGATCGTTCTTCAAAGGTTTAACTGTAAACCGAATGCATTTGATTGGTTATCCATATATACATAAAATGTTGTCCATTTGAAACAAAAGAGAGCCACTTAGAGTGATTCCGGCCACACCGTGCCTCAGATTAAGGCAGTGTTGAATCGTACACGTCACATATTACCCATGGATCATTGTCCTAAAGCATAAATACATTTCAAATGCATTTGGTCAGTTTTTCGTATGTCAGTTGTTCTTTTCACTGATAATCCTGTCAATTTTAAACAAAAGGGAGACACTATGAATGGATTCGGCCACACTATGCCTCGGATTAAGGAAAATTTGACTCGTACACGTCACATATTACCCATGGATCATTGTGATAATGCATAAACAAAATCCGAATGCGTTTGGCTGGTTTTTCGTATGCCAGTTGATTTTTTTCACTTAAAATGATGTCCTATTGAAACAAAAGACGGACAATTTGAGTGGTTCTGGCCACACCGTGTCTCCAATTGAGGCGGGGTTGATTCATATATGTCTCATATGACCCATGGATCATTGTGATAAAGTATCAACATAATAAGAATCTGTTTGGTCAGTTTTCTATATGTACAGAAAATGTTGTCCATTTTAAACAAAAGAGAGCCACTTAGAGTGATTCCAGCCACATCATGCCTCAGATTAAGGCGGGGTTGACTGGTACACGTCAAATATGACCCATGGATCTTTTTCCTAAAGCATCAACACGTTTCAAATGCGTTTGGTCAGTTTTGTGTTTGTCAGTTGTTCTTTTCACTTATAATCCTGTCCATTTTAAACAAAAGAGAGACACTGTGAATGGTTTCAGCCACACCACGCCTCGGATTGAGGCAGGGTTGACATGTACACATCACATATGACCCATGGATAGTTGTTCTAGTGTATCGACACAATACGAATGTGTTTGGTCAGTTTTCTGTATGCCAGTTGATGTTTTTCACTTAAAATGATGTCCTTTTGAAACAAAATGATAGACACTTTGAGTGGTTCCGGCCACACCACATCTCATATTGAGGCGAGGTTGATTCTTACACGTCAGATATGAACCATGGATCGATCTCCTAAAGTATCAATGGAAACTAAATGCGTTTGGTCATTTTTCCGTATGTACTTAAAATGTTGTCCATTTTAAACAAAAAAAGCCACATAGAGTGATCTCGGCCACACCGTGCCTCAGATTAAGGAGGTGTTGATTTGTACACGTCACATATGACCCATGGATAGTTTTCATAAAGAATCATCACATTTCTAATGTGTTTGGTCAGTTTTCCATATGTCAGTTGTTCTTTTCACTTATAATCTTGTCCATTTTAATCAAAAGAGAGACACTATGAATGGTGTCAGCCACACTACACCTCGGATTAATGTGGGGTAGACTCTTACACATCACATATGACCCATGGATCTATGTGCTAACGTATCAACACAATCTGAATGTGTTTGGTTGTTCTTCTGTTTTCCATTTACGATTTTCACTTAAAGTGATGTACTATTGAAACAAAAGACAGACACTTTGAGTGGTGCCGGCCACACCGCATCTCCGATTGAGGCAGGGTTGATTCATACACGTCACATATGACCCAGGGATCATTGTGATAAAGTATAAACACAATCAGAATCCGTTTGGGCTATTTTCCTTATGTACATAAAATGTTGTCCATTTTAAACAAAAGAGAGCCACTTAGAGTGATCATGGACACACCGTGCCTCGGATTAATGCGGTGTTGACTCGTACACGTCACATATTACCCATGGATCGTTTTTCTAAAGCATCGAAACATTTAGAATGAATTTGGTCGGTTTTTCGTATATCAGTTGTTCTTTTCAATTATAATCCTGTCCATTTTAAATAAAAGAGAGACACTATGAATGGTGTCGTCCACACCGCACCTCTAATTGAGGTGGGGTTGACTCGTACACGTCACATATAACCCATGGATCATTGTTCTAAAGTAATGACCCAATACAAATGAGTTGGGTCAGTTTTCCGTATGCCAGTTGATGTTTTTCAGTTAGAATGATGTCCTTTTGAAACAAAAGACAGACACTTTGAATGGTGTCGGACAAACAACATCTCATATTGAGGCAGAGTTTATTCTTACACGTCACATATGACCCATGGATCGTTCTTCAAAAGTTTCACCGGAAACCGAATGCGTTTGGTCAGTTTTCCGTATGTACTTAAAATGTAGTCCATTTTAAACAAAAGGGAGACACTTAGACTGATCCCGGTCACACTGTGCCTCGTATTGAGCCTGGGTTGGCTCATACATGTCACAAATAACCCATGGATCATTGTGATAAATTATCAACAGAATCAGAATGCATTTGGTTTGTTTTCTATATGCCAGTTGTTCTTTTCACTTATAATCTTGTCTATTTTAAACAAAAGAGACACAATTAGAGTGGTATGTTAGTTGTTTATTCACATTATCCAAATACACTGTTTGACTATGGGTCATTAAATTAATTTATTTATGAAAAATTTACATTTAAAATGAGAATATCAAGAAAATTAATAGAATGTAAAACTTTTACTAAAAATCCTTGTGGAAATATTAAGGTAAACATGATAAATGAGAATCCTCATGTGTCTATTAGTGGAATGGTATTTACTTAAAATATAGTGGACATTCATATAGAATATTTTAATATCATTCTTTGTATGGATTATATTTTATTTTATCGTGCTATGAAACATTTCAGATCTAACAATTTCATGACCAATTAATATATCCATTTTATAACATACCAAGAATCTATGATATTTATTAGATGTGTAAATGTTATTTACTTTGATTATCATGTTAAAAATAAATAAAATATATATTATAGATTTTCTAATATTAAATGAAATCATGGAGGGTGGGGGCTGTTCGGGGGGGGGGGGGGCTGTCTGGTGGGTGTTCGGGGGGCTGTCCGGGGTCCAAGGAGGAGGGTGAGGGGGGGGGGGGGGCTGTCCGGGGGGCTGTCTGTGGGGCTGTCAGGGGGGCTGTCCAGGGGGCTGCCCTGGGGCTCTCCACGGGGATGTCCGAGGACCAAGTAGGATAGTGGGGGTGATGTCCGGGGGGTTTTCGGGGTCCAGGGGGAGGGTGTGGGGGTTGTTCGGGGGGCTATCCGGGGAGCAAGGAGGATGGTGGGGGGCTCTCCGGGGGGGGATCTCTGGGGGGTTGTTCGGGGTCCAAGGAGGATGGTGGGGGGTTGTCCAGGGTCCAAGAAGGAGGGGGGTTCCCCAACACACAACCACTAAAAGACAACAACATCCATAAAAACAGATAATATATAAAAATAACTCAACTCCAATACTATACTATGAGTCTAGATAAACCAACAACTAGAATAAATTAAATATCAAATGTCAGTAATATTAGTCAAACAAGAAATGGATCAATTTGTCCAACATCACCATCACCATCATGACCACCATCATCACCCTTGTCCTCATCCCCAAAATCGACCTTGCCCTCCTCAGTGCCCTCCATCTTGCCCAAACCCTCATCCTCGCCCTCACCACCCGCCTTGTCCTCCTCCTCTCCCTCCTCTTCCGCATCAGACTCCTCGCCATCATAATCATCAAGATGGAAATAGTCCTAACTACCACTAGAACTGCCACCTGGTGCACCATATATAAAATGTATTGACGACATATATTCATCAGAAGCTGGGCTGGCCTCTACTGGAAGTGTTGGGCGTAGAACATCAATAAATTTCATAAACAAACTGTTTTCCCAAACAGACTATTCTGCCGTCTCTGTGGCCCTTTTCTTAGCCTGTTCCACATGTGCCCTAACTTTCTGAAGCTCGGTGGCACTAAAACTCGTACCTGAGGAGGGCCAATACCTATTCGGGGCTATCCTAGGTCGGCAGTGTACTCTTCCAGGATGCTCCTCTCCCATCACCTGATGTAAGTGATCTGTTGGCCCAAAATTATTTTGTTCTTGGGCATCGAGGGACTCTAAACTAACCTGTTACAAATCTAAATATATTATTAAGTTAAAAAATAGATATTAAAATATAAAATCAACAAATTAAAACATACAATCTGCCACTGAGTAGGTTCATTGACATCACTTCCATCCTTTTTCCGCCTACTCGAGAAAAATAGTTTTTCTCGAGGCACATGTCCTTCAATATTCTGTATTTTCCTCTACAATGACATTGAAATATAATTTTATATGAAAACATCAGAAAATGATTAAATAATTTAGAAAACAAAATAAAATGTATGTTGTAAAGAAAACTTATAAAAACTTGTCATACCTGCTTCCTCTCATGATTTGGCATCGTAGTATGTCCTAGTGGGTGGAGATATTTTTTTGTATCAATGTTTTTTTAATATTTTCCACATGAATCCTAAATAAAATTAGATAATGAAAAGTATAATATTAATACAAAACATGAAAGTTATTATTTTAATACCTCAAATGTAATTCATTCCTTAAACTGGGTACTCGTTCAATGAGTAATCATCTGATGATACTGCTCTATAGGACAATCATCCATGACTGGTACCGCCTCTAACTCAGTGCCAACTCTAGAACACCATCCAATATTCAACTCATGATTGTATGCTCTCCAAGGCTTGCCTAAATCCTTTAGACGTTCCGATCGACCAGCCTCACCATCGGGAAAATTAAATCGAAGCTAACATCAAAATATTAATTCATATAAATACTAAATTAATACATGGAATTAAATAAAACAGATTTTTTTACCCATATCTCTGCCCAATATCTATCCTTTAACTCATGTAGAAAATGTCTCCATGACAGCGGCCTGATGTGAAGGATGTCGGAGTATTTTTCAAGTGTCGCCAAAAAACTCCGACATTGCTCCCATGATTTCTCAACAATTTGGTTGTATTCATTGTAATCCACCATAACTTGTGTGCAGGGGTTCCACACTGAACGCATGCGTGTATGCCCCCGCTGCCACCTCTCGTCAGTAGACGTATCTATCATGAAAGAAAAACAAATATTTTATCAAAACATGTTTTATTGAAAATAAATATTTCTATAAAAATTTGTTAGGGTTTTATAAATATTCAGGTAGCAGTATGATCGGTGAGCGCCGCCGGATCCTAGAAACTGATGGAACACCCTGTGGTGGAAAAGGAGTTGAAGATGATGGTATATAGAAGCTCAGAGAGACAAAAGTAGAAGGAAAAGATGATGTGACAACTGTATGACCAGATTCTGACTGGGGAGTGGGAATCCTCATGGGATGTGGAAATGATGGGGCAGAATATTCAGAAGGTAGCAAAAACATGGGAGGCCTAAATTTCCCATGTGTCTTTAACGACAAATCGGGATCAGAATGTGGGAAGGATGACATGTCAGTGGGAGGGGTAGGGTCTAGTCAGGCACGCGCAGCTATTCGTCCACCTCTGGTACGAACCGTCCTCGTACCACCGGCCTAAGTACTAGGACCAGTACTAGGCTCCTCCTCGAATTACTGTTGACGTATAGGTGGATCCTACAAATTTTTTTACAAAAACATTAATCACATGACATTATATAATCTTTAAATATATATATATTTGAAATAAAGTACTCACTGTAGGTACTAATGGTGGAACACCCATCTCCGCCATCCGATGATTGATCACCGTCATTTTTTCCTTCATCACACTTCAATTGGCTGCATTTCCTGATTTTGAAAAAATATGTGTAATTTATTAGAAAAAGAGAACTAATGTGTCAACCAAAAAACTAAATATATGAGGGAATAGAGGGATTCATTGGTAATTTAGTTATCAATTGTTTTAGAAGAGCATGAATGAATTTAATAAATCATTCAACTTGTAATGTTTACCAAGTTAGAAATATTGTTTGACTAGGTTTGAAAATAGCTCAATTCTAAATTAGAAAATGCAATTCAAATAAAACAGCAACCAATAAACATAGAAAATTCACATAACGGTCAAGTCAGCTAAAACATATTTGTGATCAATACTAAATCAATTTTAATATTACCAACCATAACAACCCAACTTGAGGTAAACCAAAAGAATTGACAACATGGATGAATGATCATATATATTTTCAACTGCAACTTCAGGTTCACAATAAACTCTGAAAATTGAGTTATTAAAGTCATCAAATGAAATAAATATATTGGTTCCAATGGAAATACGGACAGTGTCAATTCCATCATCATAATCATCAAAAATATGCCTTGGAATTACTTCGACTTTGACACCAACTTCAGGTCGAAGTTGGTCTTTGACTTAAAAAACATGTTTATCCATTCGTGCCAACACATATGGTTCTTTGGTAGCAAGAGTGTGAGTCATATTAATTACTTGAAATAAAAAATCATCAATAAATGTGACATGTCTCGTCATCGAATCAAACCAATGGCATTTCATCATTGTGACTTGTCCATGAGAGTAATAATCCAATATTATTATTTTCTCATCGACCCCATAATAACCCACATTTTCAAATCACGGTCTACTATCTGATGCTTTGGCATAACAATATGTTTTTGTAGTAACCATAACACCATCATGTTTTGTTCTCATGTTCTTTTCTCGTTCAGTGATAATAAATTTGTAACCCTTGATAAAAATTGATTTACAGTCACGAACCATGATATTAGGACCAAAAGCCAAATCTCTTATTTCCTCAGAGACAGAGTCAGAAGACAAAATCAATACCTGCAATATAAATGACTGTTAAACTTAATTAAATATTGAAATAACTAATTTAAACAGTAATATTTTTACCTTCAATTTTAACTATGCAGAAAACTCATTGCTATGCAAAGTCTCTCTCCTTCTCAATGATAAAGAACGATGCTTTATATTTATCATTGTTTTACGATCCCTATAGATAAAAAATATGAATAGTTTAACAGATATATATGTAATATATACATATTCAATTTAGTTATCTGATATAGTCATCGAACAAATCACAGTTGAACAAAACTGTGCCATTGGCCATCTCCTGCTCTTCATGGCTTAATGTCTTAAATTTATATGATCCAGGAATTCCTCTTGTTTGAGGAAGTGATGGAAAACATGGTTCAATTTTCTCATAATGTTCTTCTTCATATCTCATTGGTCTGTTCATTATTTTAGTAAGATCAAGAAAATACATTGAGTAGAAATACATACATTCTTATGCTAAGTAACCATTCAAGATAGAACCTTCGGGATGATTCCTGTTTCGGACATAAGACATTAATGTGTACATATTTCTTTCAGTTGGATACATCCAACGAAAAGAAACAGGTCCTCCGAGAAGTATTTTAGTGGGAATATGGACAGTCATATGAAACATGCATGTGAAAAATGATAGAGGAAATATTTTCTCCAACTCACACAAAATTAATGGGGCATCCGTCAACATTTTTTGCAAGAAAGACTTAGAAAACTTCGTAGCACAAAGATCTCTAAACAAATGGAACAAACGAATAACAGTCACCCATACATTATTGGACAAAAGATGAAGGATTTCTATTGGAAGTAACTCATGTATTAGACTATGATAATCATGAGTCTTCAATGATTTTAGCTTCAACTCTCTTCTATTGACCCGTTTAGATATGTTGCTTGAATAGCCATCAGGAACTCTAATAGTCTCTAATACTTCCAGATATTGTTTTTCCCATAGGTGTCATCACATAAGAATCACATGTAAGTTGCCATTTATTTCCACTGATACGCACAAGATGCAATTTCGGTCTGATGCCCCAATCCACCAAGTCACGTCAAGATCGTAAATCATCTTTTGTCTTCCCCTTGACATTTAGAAGAACCAAAAGCAACATTTCAATATATTCTTTTCAATATGAATTACGTATAAACAATGACATAACAAATTGGTTGACCAATAATGGAAATCAAAAAAGATACTCCTCTTCCTCCAATTGTAAAAGGTTTCAGTGGAAATATTCCTTCTCTTTCCAGATTTCATTTGACCCTTCCCAAATGAAAAACGTAAATATTTAAATTCATTAACCACATCAATTCTAGACATATGCTAAGTTGGATCATCGTTTGCTATGGTATTACCAAATATTCTATAATTCATTCTATATGGATGATCCTTTAGCAAGAATCATCGATGTCTGATAAAACTGAAACCACAGAGTTGTTTCAGGCTTTTGGATTGTGTATTCTTTATAAAAATTCGACGTGATAGTTTTCCCTTCGTTCTCCATACAGACATCACTCCAAAATCCGGAAAATCATTGATCATCCACATAAGCACAATACGCATCTGATATATGTCTTTCGAACATGCATCGTATGTGCGCACACCCACATCCCAACGAAGTTTCAACTCTTTTATTAAATGTTTCATGTGTACATCAATATCAATTCCGTGATCAAATGGTCCAGATATGGGTATACTGAAGAAAGTGAAAGGTTTTTACATGCAAAACCATGGGGAAATATTAAAAATGTGTATAAAAACTTACTATGTGCTGTGCGAAATAAGCATTTTCCCAAATGGATTAAAACCGTCGCATGAAAGACCCAGCCTCACATTACGCACGTCAACTATAAAATCCGGATGCCGAGCATCAAATCTCTCCCTGTACATCCATCTGCATGATGAACCAACTAATTAGTAGTCTCTTTTCTCTCAGTATCATGCCATCTCATTTTTATTGATATGTCATTAGACATAAAAAGATTCTAGAGTCTAGGGATCAATGGAAAGTGCCACATTACTTTATGTGGAATGCAGGATGCTGTTCCATCAGATTTTTACTTCTAGAGGGACGTGCCACATTTTATACAATCATTTAATTCAGCGGATTCCTCCCAGAATAAACTGTAATCTTTCGGGAAAACATGAATTATGTTTCTTGAAAAACCAAGTTCCTCAACTAAAATCCATGCAATATAGTGGTTTGAGGGAATATATGCATCATCTGGAAGTAAATCCTTCAAGAGGGTAAGAATGTAATCGATTTTTGTATTTGGAATCCCACACATATTTTTCTGATGAAACAATCAGATTAAAAATTCCATCTTTTTCATTTTATCGCATTGTCGATATACTGGAGTCATGGCAGTATCATTCAATTTTTTCACCCTATCAATATCATAATTTTCACTAGATGAATCAGATGTCCTCATATCAAAGTGTTCTTGAGTCAATACCATTTCTTTTTCATGATGATGAAAAAATGTAAACCGATCATCTAACAAATTCTCCATTCCAATCCTTTCATTTCGATCATCACCAATTCGAGATTTCATTTCCTCCCCATTGTGATACCACACAAAGTAGTTTTCTTCAAAACCATTTTTGGTTATGTGGTAGCTGACTTCTTCATTGCTCAACCAAGGTCTACCAACACAATTGGAACATGGGCAGTGTGTGCGACCACTATCTGAAGCATTGTGAAATGCAAAATCTATAATTCTCTCTAAATTGTTTTGAAAATCGCTTGAGATCTGATCTGTTTCATACATCCAAATTCTTTCCATTCTGTAAAAAAAATTATATAAGTAATTTTGTCATAAAAATTCAACAGGAATAATATTTAATAGAAAATACATTTATGTAAATGGTAAAGGAAGAAAATATTCAAGGTATCAACTACACATGTGAAAAAATCGTACAAATGTGTTATTGAAAAAATGTAAAACCAACAAGAAATTAATGTGTTATCACATCACAACATGACTCATACCATAACCATATTTGTAGGGTATCAAGAACATGAATAACATCAACCTTGTGCCATCCTCCTACGCTACGTGACCCCAACCACATGCCACATTTTATTATAGCCTTTCCACATAGCACCTCACCTGAAAACAGTAGGGAAATCATTGTACATCTCACCAGAAGACACATGAACAATCACATCGCATATTTCCTAAAAACACATGGTCAATCACTTATGAAGGAAGAGTAGGGAAGACATGGAAGCTATCCAACCTTATAACCACCATCCTAGACATTAGAAAAATACCCATAACTCAAAATGTGTTATCGTTGGTATGTTTATCCAACTCTGGTTGGGATTGTGTAGAAATAACATAAAATACATGATATATAGATAGAACAAAATACCCAACCTATGGGTTCACATTAACTACATAATCACACACTTAACTACTACCATACAACACATAAAACATCACAAACACTTTCACCACTATATGCAACACACCACACCACCACAACACAAGACACATAACATTTCCCACTTTCATTTATAACCACTTCATTCACACTTACATTTTCCATTCATTTAATGTTAAATTAATTAAATCCATTTACCACACATCCATTTCTATTCCATCTCATTTATTTATATCTTGTTTTTTTGTTTTAATAGCATAATTTATTACATAGATAACCAAGAAACTAATAAAACCACCACACAACAACTCACCATCTCACAATAACCATCGTCTCCATGTTACATCAGCCAACCATCTAACCACAACAACCAAATATCACAAAAAAAAATTCACATCACAAACCACCACCAAACCAAAACCACCTCAGTACATTATACACCACAACCTCATCACACAACTCCTCCACATGGCATAACACCACCACACATCATCACAATCACACAACTTCACAACTCACATCCATGCCCACTAACCATCATATTACAACCCCACATATCACAAAGCCCAACTGGTCAACTCAGTCACCATACAATAGCCTACAACATACAATGAAAGACTACAAGAAACCTCTCATAGAAGAAACATACCCCAAATTCCACAATTTTTTCAAGTTCTTCTATTACATTACAACTTTATTTAGCATGGACATTATAACACAAACGATATTCCATGGGAAACTAATTAATTAACAAAATATTCATTCATTTCCCTATTTTTCTGGGTGAAATCACATCAAAATCAAAACTTAAAACTAAAATATTAGATCAATAACAATAATAACAAGGTATAATATGTGTATAAAGAATAAAATACCTGATTTGAGATGATTTAGATGGATTTTCACCTGTTTGGATGGGGGAGTTCGGGAGAGGATCTAAGCACCGGATTGATTTTAGGTTTCTGTCGCGACTAGGGGAGAGCAGCGGCCAGATTGTATTTGGGGAGAATATTTACCAACAGTTTTTAAAAACAGTTGGGAAAGGGGCGTTCAGGGTACCCTTTCCTAACAGTTCAGTGGAACCTTTGGCAAAGGGGTACCCTTTCCCAACGGTTTCATAAAACCATTGGGAAAGGGTAACTTGAACACCACATTACCAACGGTTTTATGAAACTGTTGGCAATGGGGTACCCTTTCCCAATGGTTCTAGTGAACCATTGGGAAAGGGTTTCCTAGCCCTTCATTACCAATGGTTTAGGAAAATCGTCGTTAAAGAACCGTGGGTTAAAACCACATTTCCAGTAGTGGTATTTTATGTTTTTTGAATTTTTAATAATTATTTTATATTATAAAAATTAGATATTGAAAATAATATCTAATATTTTCAATTGTATGGTTAAAATTTAATAATTGGAATATTTCATTTCTGTCAAAATGAACAGTTACCATGTTAAAAATTAGTTACCATGCTAAATGGTAAAACAAGTTAATTAAGGGAAAAACAAAATGATAAGGTAAAATAATCATATCATAATTTATATTGGATGAGATTATGTTTAACATTATCACCCATGTTTCATAATTTGTTTTATTTAGTTAAATTTATAAATGGTTTTACATCTATCATATTTAAAAGTTAATGATATTTACAAGTGTTCCACTCCCCTCACATATAAATGGGGGGGATTTACTAAATTATTAAAAACACTAAGAACTATATTTCATCCCATAACATCACAAATCTCATTATAAATTCCATAAACACCTTTTATATGTCCTATTATTTCCAATATACTAACCTATAAATGCTTAAAGTATATGTCAAAGCAGGTTTTCTTGAAACTATGTTTAAAAATTAATATATTTTTTCCTTGATTATTTCTTCTTCTACCTCAATTCAACATATCACATAAATTATTATATATTTAAATTATAATTTATAATATAATTAAATTTTCATAAATTTATAGTAAAACCCTTTTTTATATCCTCTTCCATCATATTAAAAATAAAAACCTCGTTCAGGGGTATGCACAGACTACCGCCTTCATGAAGTAATGTTTTTCATTTTTAATCATACCCTCAAACAAGATATTATAAAGTTACAATTTAATAATAGTTTTTTGTATTAATTTATTTTTATTCTATAAATTTATCATATTATCTACCTCTTCACCATTCATCCATTAAAAATTGGTAACTTCTCTCAACTTTGTGTGTGGACTACCACGTCGACCACGCGATGTGATTAGCTTTTCCTTACAACCTCACATGGTGGATCATAAGGATGGAAATTATGAAAAATGGAAATTTATAACATATTATTGATAATATATAAGTAAAATATTATTAAATATATTTATTTTTCTCTCTATTTAAAAATTGAAATGTCATTCATGTGTACGTGTTGACTATCTTCCCCATGTGTAAGAACTCAGATGATCATTGAGGTATAAGTCACTTGTTTTTCCAATATTAATAGTTTATATGCTTAAATATGGACTGATTTGTATGTTAGTTGAGGTAATATAGGGATCACGAGTGTTCATGGAATTTTTGGTTCCTGCAACCCATGTTTTTGGGTGATTTTAGCCCAACACGTGATTTTTGCGAATAGTTCACATCATGCCACATAGTTTGACTAAACTATGCTTGTGTTGATCGTGGGGGCCTATATGCTGCATAATTTGATGAAACCTTGCAGGAGTAGGTGCACAATCGTGTGACCAGTTCTTCAGTTTTTTCAGAATTTGAAAGAGGAACTTCATATTATTTATGCACGGTTTGTAAATTGTGTGAGTACTTCTTTCTCCAACATTAGACCATTCGACATGGCCCATGGTTTGAAAAATCATGCACCAAAACTATGAAACCCATATATTTTCGGTAAAATATCTATTTATCCCTTAAATCCTTTTTAAATAAATATCATGTTTATTTTTCATTTCATTGGAGTGTAGGAGGAAATTTTGGTCCCCTTTAATGAACTATCCAAGTAATTGATCTATTTTCCTCCTCAAATCACTAATTCAAACATGGTTTGTCTCCTTAGATTCATATTGGTAAATCCACACTACCTTTTAAGACATAATTGATTTATTAGTATATCAATTTCACTATTTTTATTTAGGATCTTATGCCCTAATTTATCATTCTTGTATTTTTCATAATGTTTCATCCAAACTAGGATGAATCATAGCTTGATACCAGACGATCCATCTAGAAGAATCCTAAGGTTGGTTATCTCATCCCTTTTGTGGGATTTCATGCTGTTTAGAAATGTCAGGGTTCCACACCCATTTTTTAGGTGTCACCTTAAATTAAAATTGATCACCTTAATTATCAGTCATGGATTAGGTAATTTAATTTTATTGTTAATGAATTTTATGGTTTTAGAACCTTGAATAAGGACCACCCATTGTGTGAGTTTCCTTGAATGTCTATTTTATAGCTTTATGACTTACACACCCTTTGAGGATTTATAATATCTATTTCATGGGTTGTTAAAAGTTGAATTTGTTATAATTGGAATTGAAATATTGTAATATTGTAATTATATTTTTTAAAGGGTATGGGATGGAGGAATATACCCATGAACCACGTATGCCTATGTGGTTTAGAGTTTTTTTGGCTTTCCAATGTGAGTAAAGTAGTGGATGTGACTTGAATCCATGAAAGTGGATTGAATTTCCCAAATTGTTGTTTTCCAATGTGATTCATATGATAACTAATCCCTTTGGTATATTTATAGGATTGATAAGTTTGTTATTCTAAAAAGAAACACATTAGTATTTGAAGGAAATCCCTTATGCTTGGAAATGCGTAGAAATTGACTTAATATGAATAAATATCAATTTTTATTCTTTTACCATGTCAGTTATAGTATAAAATGTACATTTAGTATCATGTTATTCCATTCTAACATGTTATAAAAAATTCTCCTTGTGAGTGAATGAATGGTTAGTCTAAATTATGTTGGAAAATTCTTCAGTCACAAATTTTGGGGGCTTTGCTACTACATTATCTGGTTTTCGACCTTCACATGTCTAATGAATGTTAATGGATTTTATTTGTGTAAGTATTTAATATCCTTGAGTGACACATGGATTCAGATCAACATTAAATGGATTAAATCATGTGGCTAGTGAAATTTATACCTTGTTTGATACAAGGATAAACCATAGGATTCCATGGAAGGACTCAAAGGATAAATGTTATTATTCCATGGGTGATACATGGATCCATTGAGGGATTCTGTGGACACACACATCGAAGATAGAATTATATGTTGAGTGATACATGGATCGATTTGAGTGATTCCATGGATGGAATAATGGGGGATATGATTATATTTATTAGGAGATACATGGTGTTTTTTTATAGGACCACTATAGAGGAACTCACACAACATGAACTTTATACCCCACCTAGAGGGATATTAGGATTTTGAGAGGTTCACCTAGGATGGGAATGGCATGTGTTTGTTGATATAACACCTAGAGTTATAATTGAGTTCAAATTTAATAATTCTATAGATGAGATCAAGTTATATATTGAACATTGAAATGTAATGACTTATGACGTGTCAAAAAAGCCAAAGAATAGGCTTGTAATTGGACTTGATTTGTATTGTTTAGATGGACTTCTGATGCATCTGATGTTATTATAGTTATAGGATGGATTTAAGGATTAATCTGAAAATCAATACTCATAAATTCAATGAAATTGAATTTTCTAATGAATATTAATTGAATAAAATTAACATTAGATGAGTGGTTTCACATTATAATGGTTTTTCAGTTCCCCTTGTTGTCTTGTTTCCTCATTTCACACTACCTTCCAAATATATACACTGACTATTGGGCATGGACCTTGGGAGGATTCCTACTATGATTTAGTCTCAGAGCATATTAGGCCCATGTTTTGCGACCCATATATATTATTTGATTATATATAATGATAAGGTAAATAACCCTCATTTATATACTTGATATGGTGCTTAGGAGGAGGATAACAAGGGGCCAAGATGAGTCATGTGATGCTACTGGGATTCTTTTGGCATTTTATTACTTTTGAGAAATTTATTTTATTTGACTATAGTGTATCTTTTTGTAATGTTTTATTTGAATCATGTGACATGTGACATATTGCTGTATAAGATATGAATTCTGGATTTACATATTCTTTTAATCTTCCATTGCTTATTTTTTTCTTATTTTTTACTACTTTCATTGATGCACTATTATTTTTTCTATAATGTCACACATTACTAATGAGGTAATAGTCTCCCCAATGAAACAAATAAGGCCTCACTACTAGTTGGTAGCCACTATCATTTTGGGAGATGAGATTGAGGGCATGTTTACTAAGATGTGTGGTGAACCATTGAGTGACATCTGGAACCAATACATCTGAAAGTGGTATCAAAGCAATATTTTCAGGATTGATTTAATATTTTGAGATAATGAAAAGACACTGAAATGAAATGTAATTTGGTAATGATATATTCTCGAATGTATCAATCCTTTATAGAGGGAAAATCAAAATTTTCTTAAATTGGATTGATGATTTCTAGATTTTTATCTATTATAGTAGATTTATTTACAAAATTGGGTAGTGCACATGATTTATAGTATTATTATTTATATGATTATGGTTTATATTGTGTTTCAACTTGTTTAGTGGAGGGTATTCCATATCATGCATCATATAGGGACTTGTGAAAATCTCAAATTTCATGTATTTTTTAGGCCATTTAGAGGGAATTACTAATAACATGATATTGTGATATATTTTGTGATAGATATTCCTACTACTGTGATATTTATATTTGGATATATTGTGGTATAGAATGGATGGAAAATATTATTTGGCCCGTGAGGTGTATGGTATCTCTTGGATTAGAATTTAGAAGATCATGTTTCATCCTTAAAGTGAATTTTGTTCTTATGTGCCATATGTTGGCACCAATCTTTGATTTAGGGGGAGTATGGGCCCCCTTGGATCTAGAATTTAGAATACATTTTATTTACCATTCTAAATTTAATTTAATAAAAATTAAATGAGTATTAATTAAATGAATGTAAATGTGAACTTAATTTGAAATGAAATGAATGTGAAATAAAGTGAAACTGATATAGAATATGATAGAGAACTTGACCAGAACTAACAACAAAATTGATATTTTTATTGTATCTCTTCCTAGTTTGATGTTGACACCTGACCCATCATAAAGGAAGATATGTGAGTTGATAAATAGGAAGGTTTTATCCTATTCTATTTTGATAAGTGTGCTTTTGAGATAAGATCCTTGATAATGATATCTCACAGAGGCATGTGTTTTTAATTGTAGAGTAGGGCCATGATGAATAACTCAAGATGTAGGCTAGGATAGTGTTGATGATCATACGCTAGAGTTGGATGGTCATGGTCTACCAGTGGATCGTCCAGTAATTCTAGTTGATGAACTAGGTGTTGTACCATAGAGAGGTATTGAGGCATAGTTCAGCTATGAGTGTTGTATTTTATCAAGACCTTTGTGGGAGCATCATGACCTTCCCCGACAATAGAGGATTTGACATTTGTGTTTAAGCACTAGTATATTCCCACATTATTAGGGTATGGAGAACCATAAGCTATAGGGTCATATCTAGAGGCATTCCTTTCTATCATCGACCATTTATAGATTTATCCGAAGGGGAGGGTAAAGATCACTACATATATTCTACATGATTCATGCAAGAGACGGTCATACATTCTTACATAGAATAATCTACTTTTGCAGATGGGATTGATTAGGTTTCATATGGCCTTCAATGATTAGTTCTATCTTTATAATTTGATGGACGATCTAGCCTAGGTGTTTTTAATATATGGAAGTGTTCACTATTGGTTTTGGAATACATGACTCATTTTACTGAGCTCAATCATTTCTAAAGTATTATGAAGGGTGATCAATTATCAAATGACATGAAATTCATGGATGTTATAATGTAAGGAATATGATCATAGGTAAATGCACTCTAGATGACTATTGTATATGGGACAATGAATCATATACTAATCACAAAGCAAATCCTAAGGGAATTTGGCAGTGTGAGCCCGGACAATTCAGCACCTAGGTCTGGTATTGGATTGAAAATCATTAGGAAGCATCATCTGGAGCTTCCATGTTGTGATATTAGCAGTCAGAACGTCACTTCCCATAGTTAGGTGTGGTACTACCAATGTAGTATTCTATGACCTATGAGGCATAAATATATGAGGGACCCAGTCATGTGCTAATATTTCGGTATAATTGGCCATGTACAATTCTTATACTGAATTTTTAAACCATCATCCAATGATAGAGGGGGTAAACCAACTTCACATTTAGGATTATGTTCAACTGTTTCTCACTAGGTAAGGAGATGTGGTACACAAGGTCATTCAAGCTGAGGTGGTGGTCGTGGTAGGTAGACCCTGAGATCACAATGACAGAAGGGTGGATTGGCTAAGGGTAGCTAGGAAGTGTAACATTGTTGTGATATAGGCTATGTATATGAAGTGAAAATAACCTATATGGAGTAGGATCCAAGTTCTTATACAATCAGATTAACTATTCCAGTTTCCTCTATTTTATCTTATGCACTTTTTGATATAAGGTCTACGCATGATTTCATATTTTTAACTATGGTAGAAATAATGTGTCTTATTATAAACACCATTGATGGATTGATGACACTATACCCTCTATTGGGATTCATTATAGATGGTGTGCATTAGTGCAGGATGTCCCCATTGATCATGGTGTGTGTCACTTCATATCGAACCTCATCATCCTTAAAATAATAGGATTTGATGCCATTGGAGTATTGGTATTTTTTGTTTCCTAAAAATCATTTGATGATTTGTATCACCAAATGGTGTGTTTCACATCACCAACGAGTGAATATATTATTCACAATGGTGATGGGATGTCCAGGTGAGCTGAGATGACCTGAACATTCTAGGTTGGGCGGGATGAAAAATTAGATTGTGATATTATATCTTTATGACCAGGGAACATGATTGACCAATTTCTCTCAAGTAGTTGATAATATTAGGGATTTCTACGAAGATTAATTTTCAGGATTACCACTAGTGGGAGAGGTTGAATTCTCTATTGAGCTAGATCTTGGGGTATCATTGGTATTCAATCCTCCCTATAGGATGGCTATGATGGGGTTGTAAGAGCTCAAGAGGCAACTAGAGGGTTTCCAAGAAAATGGTTTTCATCTGATCTGGTAAATCTCTATGGGGTTCTTTGGTCCTTTGTGTGAAAAACGCATAAAAAATCTCATTCTATGTGTGTATTACTAAAAATTTATTCCCTGATGGTTAAGAATCATTATCCTTTTCCATAGATAGATCATCTCATCAACCAACTCTGATGATATTGGGTACTCTAAAATATTTAATTGAGATTCAGTTATAATTATGTGTCTCTTAGACCATCCAATAAACCTCACATACCCTTTAATAGTAGAGATGGTGTGTATTAGTATTTGGTTATGTTGTTTGGTCTTACGAACATTCCAGTAGTCATCATGGAACCGATGAACCCGGTGTTCCAAACATTTCTTGATATATTTTTTGTTGTTTTCATGGATGATATACGGCTATATTTTTAAAATCTACATAGCTATATGAAACATCTGATGATCGATTTGAATACATTGAGAGTGCATATGTTTTATTCTATTCTCATAGATTTCCACTTCTGGATGGATTAGATTCACATCATGGGTCACATCATCTAATTGGCAAGAGTCTTAGTGGACACAAATATGTTGAGATTTATAGTTACCTATAAGATTCCCAAGAATTTATTTGAGGTACAGAGCTTAATAGGGATGTCTTGATGCTATTGTCATTCCATAAAGGAGTTACCACACATTTTCTTCCAATCGATGTGACTAACTAAGAAGGGTGTGAAGTATTTACATACAGTTTCTATGGGACAACATTTTATGAGATTAAAGGGAGATTGAATTCTGCACAAATACAAGCTTTTCAAAGCCACACAAGAGATACACTATGAAATATAACTCATTGGGTGTCAGTCATGGAGTAGTTCTTATGTAGGGGAGTCGAGTTGTTGCATATGGTATCAGTGGTTAATGCCACATGATATGAATTACCTAACACATGATTCCACGTTAGCTACAATCATTCCCACATGGATCTATTGGACACAATACTAATTGATAGAGCATTTTTTGGTGATCACGGACTGAAAAATCAATAATTATATATTTACTAAGTGTGATTTTATTATGAGTTAGTGAAGGTAGGTAGGATACCTTCAGTTTTTTAACTTCTTTATATAATATATTACTGGTACTGTAAATATAGTTAATGATTCACTGTGAATGAAGACATAGATATAAGAACATCAACAAGCTAGTGGTGAGTGGTAGCTTATGGAGATGTTCTCAAAGATTCACATGGAGGGGGATGATAGTAAGGGGAAGAAATTTCTATCATCCTTAGTTTTTACCTCTACCCTAATGTAGAGAAGGATAATTAGGTGCCTCTTAGAATCTGATGTCCTAGTTCTACAAGAGAGTGTGGTGGGTGAGGAACCTCCTCCTAGATGGAAAATTTGACATGATGATTTTACGAAATTACATGGACACATATGGGTTTCAGCTGACATGCATGAGGAGTTGTTTTGGGATTTTCATTCTTCAACATAGGTAGTACATCCTAGTGTCACCAAGATGTATCAGTATTTATATCATTGATATTGGTGCCCCGTTATAAAAATTGATGTATGTAGTAATTTCATGAGGTGTTCCACCTGTTTGTAGGTTAAGGCATAACACTAGCGACAAGCTATACATTTATAGCAATTAAATAATCACAATGGAAATGGAATGAACCCATGATGGATTTAATTGATGTTTTATAAATGTCTCCTCAGGATAATTATGTTGTATTGGCTGTTTATAAATGATCAAATATGTTTCTCCTTTCCTTCAGACCAAAGAAATAATTTTTGTTGAGGATCTTTGGTGTTTGTACACCCATGAGTTAGTAAGATTATATAGGGTCCCACATACTATCATTTCAAATATGGACTCTTATTTTACTTCTCAATTTTGGAAATGGATTGGGTGGGATTTTGGTACATAGGTTCTTCTGAGCACAACATACTACCCCAAGAAAAAAGGCCATTTATAGCACATGATTTCGGTTCTTAAAGACATGTTATGGGATTGTTCCCTAGTTTTTGGGGGCCCTGGGGGATTCATATACCCATGGATTAGTTTTATTATAATAAATTATTTCTAGATACATTTCAAATATAACCATATGAGGCTTTCTTTAGTAGTCCATGTCGATCACCCCTATGTTGGCTGGAGGTTGGAATGATAGCTATGCTCCAACCATGTCTGGTCCATAAGACCACATAGATGGTGCTATTGATTCAAAAGTTGATGGATACTATGATTTCTTTTAATAAAAATTATTCTAATACCCATTGGAAACCTTTTGTGTTCGAGGTCATGAATCAGGATTTCCTACATGTTTTATCAAGGTTAGGACATAAGATGACCAGGAGACATAATAATCCTCTGTCGAGATTTGTTAGGCCAATCAGGATTATAGAAAAGGTCAGGTTGGTTTCACATTTGTTGTAATTACCTCAATGATACTTATCTATACATGATTTCTTACATTCCTTACTATTGGAATGTTACTATTCAAGCTCGCCTCATGCTTTTTAGCACGAGGATGTGAGGTACAAGTAGATGTGCCCATGGATAAGAATCCTATATGAATTGTGGATTGTAGAACATAGTTTCTCCAAGGCTAGTTTGTTTCATTGGTACGAGTGCAATGACATAATGTACATGTGTGTTATTGGATCTGTGAGTGGGAGGCCGAAGTTTGAGTATAGTGCCCTGATTTATTCATAAATCGTGATTCACCGCCAATGGAAGGTAAACATGGCGAGGAATTACTTTAAGTGGAATGCCGGTAAGAGCTCAGTTCATATTTGAATTAAAAATATATTTTTACATAAATTATTAGATAAAATTCTTAAACATTGCCTAATGTGGATGCTTGTTGAGTTCAATGAAGGCTTGGGGGATGATGGGGATATTTTTTAGCCCAAAACACTTGTTTTTGTGTGATTTTGGCTTGGCCATGGTTTCATCAATCCATGCGAAGATTGAAATTGGAGGCCTACTAAACAAACTATTTGATGAAATCGTGCTGGAGGAGATGTATGCTCGTGCAACTATTTTTTTCAGTTTTTGTATAATTTGATAGTGGCTCTTCAGACAGTTTACCCATGGCTTGTAAACCATGTGAGTGCACTTTTCTCCTACAGTCAACCATGCTACATGGCTCACAGTTTGAAAAAGCTTTCACCTAACTGTGTGACCCATTTTTTTGGTAAATGATCATTTTCCTTAAATCCTTTTTATATTAAACATAGGTTTCATTCTTCATTCACTGGATATGAGGAGGCCATTTTGTGCCCCATTGAAGAACTATACTAGAAATCGAACTGCCTTCATTGTAAAACCTGCACATTGAACATGGTTCATCGCCTAGGATCAATAATATTATGGCCCCGATTCCTTTTTATACATTATTGATTCTTCTAGTTATCAACTACACTATTTGGATTTAGGCTCTTATTCCATTATTTCATATTATTCATATATTATTTATATTTATACCAATCCTAGAAAAACCATAGCTTGATACAGGATGAGTAACATTTCACGAGCCTATGTATGTTGGTATCATGCCTTTCATCGAATTTTGAGATCTTTATATTTGTTGAGGTTCTACACGCCCATTATTTGGGAATCACCCAAATTTGAAATTGAACCCAATTATTACATGCCCATGTTTTTTGTAATTTAATTGGTGATTTAATGAATGTTATGGGTTTATAACCTTTAATTAGGACCACCCAATGGGAAAGTTTCCTTGAATGTCCCTTTTATATCCTTATGCCTTGGAAACCCTTGGAAATGTTCCCTTATCCCATTAATGGGATGTTTAAAATGGATTTGGTTATAAATTGAATTTCAATATTATTAGATTATATTTGAATTGGGTTAAGGGTATGGGATGGATGAATTTTCCCTTGACCCATGTATGCCTTTTTTATTTAAATAATGTTTTCCATTCTCATGTGAGTAAAGTAGACGCTATGAATTGAATCATTGCAATAAAATCATATTACTCTATTTTTCATTTTCCCATGTGAGATATTTGATATCTAATCCCTTTTGTAGCTTTATAGACTTGTTAGACTTGTTATGCTTAAAAGGCCATTGTGAGTATTTTTAGGTATTCCCTTGAGCTTGGCCTTGTATATAAAATTAAATAATAGGGTGAATTTCACCTTTTAATTCTTTTTTGATATTGGTTTTTTGATAACCAATACATGAAGTGTCTTGTTATTCCTTTGAACCATGTTATAAACACTAAACATGTGTGAGTAAACGAATTTCTAAGAATTATGAATCTATCCAATTCATGATTCACCCCTTGAGGTGAGTTTGTTACTAGATTGTAACACCCCGCCCCTACCTCATTGTCTTAAGGAGTTGGTGTGGGAAACTTGGCCATAAGCGATGTTCCCCAAGAGCCAATGGCTGGAAATAAATGTCGAGGGCTTCAAGGAATAGCTGGGAACAATTTTCCCTTAATAAAAAACCAAAAAACAATGAAAGATGCATGCACTATCAAACCCAACCATATGATACTATCCATGCCATCACATACCCCAAAACCATTCAACAAGACATTACCACAAAACAACAGAGTACAAAGCAGAAATTAAACAACAGAACACCATGATCCATGACACCACCACATATCCACACCAAGCTCCAAGCTCTAAGTTCCACCAACACTTCTCAAGCATTACCACGAACCACTAGAAATGAGATGCCATACCTTTACCTGTATCCCGGTACAAGAAATGTGAAAAGACACCAAAGTTCCAAAGAAGGTTTTGAGTACAACAACTTAGTTGGTTTTCCCCAAATGACCTCCCTACACACGCCACTAGGATAAATTGTTAGAACATGTATATAAAGAATTTAAATTAAATAATCACATGTGCATCCAATACTATATGCCAAACACACCATTATGAAGCCATCATGCCCAAACCAAGTAAACCCAGTGAAATCCAAACAATCATTCATGAGACAAACATGCCATATAATAAATCCCAATAAACCATGCCAAGCAAGTTAGCCAATTCAACAATTAAAAATTTCTAAAACAAATTCCATAAATGAAATGCAACACACAATAATGCAACCATAATGGTGGGACTTCCCGCCTAACTCGTTCACCCCATCTTCAGCAGCAGGACTTCCTGCCCACTACGTGGCAACCCGAAATGGTGGGACATCATGCCCATATCGTTCACCTTTTTGCAAGACCACATACATATCACAATCATACAGCCATTAAGCCACACAACCAATGCCATTCACTCAATCATGGTGCTACTTTAACGGTGATACTTTCATAGCCAACTCGTTTCCGTCATAATGTGGGACATCACACCAATCATTAGTGTAAAGATTCATGCCCATCACCCTCCCATCAATGGTGTGGGACCTCACGACCATCACCAAAATCCCCACACAATTTCAATCCAAAATTACCAACTTTATAGAACCCATCATTTTCCAATACCAATTTAACCAATCATTTCGAGCATCATTCCAATGATAACATGTCAAGTTACATCAATAAATCATGCATTTATTGAATACATCCTCAATAAATTTTCCATGTCAAAGGAAAATTTATTAAAACAACTCTTTTATTGAAAACCAACTTTCAAAAAATATTTTTTTTATTAATAAATAACCGTGGAATTAAAAATCAACATTTTTCAATCACAGAACAACCACTTTTTTCAACAATAACTAGTTTATTTCAAAAACCGCCAAATCCGAAATGAATGAGTTTCTAATAAGTGTCACACATCAATATCACAATTAATTTCAAGAAAAGATAATTAATTGTAATCAAAACCACCAGTTATTACAATGTGGACTCTATAGAGAAGCCACCAACCTTCAGGGTTCTGGCAAAATCAATCCGCAAGAAACCACTTTTCACAACCAGAGAATGCACCACCGAACCCTATCTTGATCTCCTTCCATAACATCCACAAGCCATAAAATTAACATCCAAGGAAAGCAGGAACTTATTTCTACAAAACATAGTTGTGGATCTAGAAAACCGAGAGATATATAGAGATTAAGATTTAGAGTAAAACACAAAGAACCCAAGAGGAGAGACATACCCAGAGAGAAACCACCTTCAATACACCATGAAACCAATTTGAAATGCTTCCAAAATGAGTCGGAGAGAACCCTAAATCCCTATGATTCTAAATTCCTTAGTTAGGATCGAGGGGGGGGGGGTTGTTTGGAGTATTTTATGTCAAGCCCGAGGTAGCCTGGAATTAAAACCCCTTTCTTTATGTGGAAGCACAGTTAGACTACATGGTTTAAAAAACTGTTCGCCAACCGTGCACACGCTACATCCTCGAGAGGAGGGTTCCACATTGTTATTGTGCATGGTTCGGAAAACCATACACATGCCGTGTGAAGGATAAGGTCTTCCCTGCACGGTTTCCTGGAGAACCCGCACGGTTTCCTCTAACCGTGATCAAACTGTGCTTCCTAAGAAAAGCCTCCAAACTTATTCAAAATCATTCCAAACTCATCCAACCTCTTCCAAACTATTACAATGAAAATTAAACATATAATAAGGAATAAAAAAAGATACAAACCTCAATCCTAGGTTCTAAATTCTCCCCACCATTAGTCTTTCCATACTAGGAATGTAGTGATCTCACCCATTGCTGAAAGAGTTTGGGCCATTGCTTGTCCATATCTTTCTCCCTCTCCCAAGTCTCCTCTTGGATCTGGACATGATGCCACAAAACCCAAACCTTACCAATGCTTTTACCACATAATACTTTCTCTATCCATTGCACAACCAGCACTGGCACGTGGACCAACAAAGCATCTGGCTCAAGCTCAACCTAATCCTATCGAATCACATGGTCACGATCCATCAGATAAATTTTCAACTGCTACACATGAAACTCATTGTGCACCGCACTGAACCTAGGTGGAAAATCCAAATGATAGTCTACCTCACTAACCCACTCAAGAATCTCAAAAGGTCCAATATACCTCGGAGATAACTTTCCGTGCTTCCCAAACCGACGATGTCCCAACCTAGGAGAGATACTCAAGAAAACATGATAAATCACCTCAAATGACAATGGTTGTCGATGTTGATCCACATATCTTTTCTGATAGCTCTGAGCCATCTCCATTATCTTCCTGATTATCATGTTCTTCTTAGTAGTCTCCTGGACAAGGCTCGTTCCATCCATCGAGGACTCACCTGTTTCCACCCAGCATTGGGGAGAACAACACGGCCGCCCATACAACGCTTCAAACAGAGCCATATGTATGGATGCATGATAACTACTATGGTAAGATAATTCAACCAAAGACAAGTGCTCCTCCCACGAGCCACCAAAATCCATGACACATGCCAGCAACATATCCTCAAAAGTTTGAATCGTCCTCTCGGATTGACCATATATATGAGAGTGATACGCCATGAACATAGTCAACTGTTTCCCAGGGGCTTTCTTCAAGGATTTCCAAAAATGAGATGTAAATCTCGGATCCCTATATGATACAATAGAAAATGGAATACCATGCATCTTTACCACCTCCTAGATATAAATTTTGGACAGATCCTCCACAATATTATATTCATGAATTAGAATGAAATGGGCTGACTTCGTTAGCTGATCCACTATAACCCAAATGGCATCGTGCTTCCTGACCATTATTGGGAGACCTATGACAAAATCCATCACTATTTTCTCCCAATTCCAAACATGGATTGATAAATACTGCAACATTCCCGCTAGCCTCTGATACTCTACCTTGACCTGCTGGTAATTCAAGCATCTCGAAACAAACTCAGCCACTCGTCTTTTCATACCAACCCACCAGAGCTACACTTTCAATGCTTTATAATGTTTTTGAATTCTAGGACGAACAACCCATATGTAATGATGATACGCCCTGAGATGATCCTCCTGAAAAGAAACTCGTACAACCATCCAATTCCGAAAACACAAAACTGATTCTCCATTTAGTTTCCAACCCTCAATGGTCTCCCCACCATTGTGTTTCGACCTCATGGTCACACACTCAGAATCATGTATCCTTGCCTATTTAACAAAGTCAACCAAGTTAAGAATCGACAAAACGGGAAAGAAGACTGCTTTATCGCCCTGGTCCTCACATTACACCCGCATGTCAGCTATAACTGACATCAATTACCACTGGTCTGATGGATGTTTCACCACTTGTGCATATGATTTTCTAATTAATTCATCCGCCGCCAAATTTCCCTTACCCAGTGTGTACATCTAGTCAAAATCAAACATCTATAGATATTCCATCCATCTACTTTGCCTCATGTTCAAATCTCATTTTGATAAAATGTGCTTTAAGCTCTTGTGATCTGTATATACCATGAATTTCTCACCGAAGAGATAATGATGCGACACTTTTAAAGCATGGACCACTACTGCCAATTCCAAATCACGAGTTGGGTAGTTCTTCTCATGCACCCTCAATAGCTATGATCCATACAAAACCACATTATTTCCTTGCATGTGAACACATCCCAACACAGATCCCAATGCATCGCAATACATCGCATACCCTATTCCTGGTTCTGGAAAAACCATGATTGGTGCTGATGTAAGGCGACCATTTAGCTCTTTGAAACACTGCTAACATTGTTCATTCCACTGGAATGGAACATTATTTCTTATCAAAGATATCATAGGTGAAGCCTAACATGACAAATCACTATGAAAATGGAAACAATACCCAGCTAGACTGAGAAAACTCAGTTCCTCAAACACTTTCATTTGCGGTTTCCATGAGATAACAACCACTATCATTTCTAGATCCATTAAAACACCCGATTCTGAAATCACATGGCCCATAAAATGGAATTACTGTATCCAAAAGTCACACATTTACAATTTTACATACAACCGTAGATCCCTCAAGATCCCTAGCACTATTTCCAAGTTCTAGTCAGGCTCCACCCATGTCTTTGAATACACTAGAATATCATCTACAAACACCACCAAAAATTAATCCATAGATCACTAAAATATCTGATTCATCAATGCCATGAATATCGTTGGTGCATTCATTAGACTAAAGGTCATAACCACATATTCATAATGGCTTTATCTAATTATGAAAGCTGATTTAGGAATATCGCCTTTCTTCACCCGTAATTGATGATATCCCGACCTTAGGTTGATCTTGAAGAACCACTCGGCTCCCCTCAACTAGTTGAAAAAAATCATCATTTCGTGGAAGTGGATATCTGTTGTTTATTGTAACTTGGTTAAGTCGACGATAATCAACATAGAGTCTCAATGTTCTATTAGACGTTTTCAGAAATAACACAGTTGCATCCCATAGAGAAATGCTAGTCCGGAAAAACACTTTGTTTCCTAACTCCTCCAACTAGACATTTAATTCCCACAATTCAGTAGGTTCCATCCGGTAAGATGGAAGTGAGATAGGATTGGTCCCTGAAGAGATATCAATCACAATCTCCACTTCCCTTATGGGAGGTAACCCAGATAATTCTTCGAGAAAACATCCATGTATAGATCCACTATTTCTGGAAGAACACTATACGCAACACCCTCTACTGATTCCAATGACAACACCACCAACTGATATGATAACACGCCTTCTGCTTTTGGAAACAAACCTATTTCACCAATCCTTTCATGACTCTCTCCCCTAAAGAGATATCTAACAACATCATGTGTCATAAAAGCCAATGACTGCGTATTATAGTCAATGTGGGCCTTAAACTCCACCAGCCAATCCATTCCCAGTATTACAACATACCCATCCATATCACGCACTAATAAATTCCACATTAAGTAAACCCATCCCACAATGATACAACATACTCTACACAAGAAGGCTCGACACACTCTTCGATCTAGAGGAGTTTGAAGTTTCAAAACTGAAGGCATCATTTCTACCCTTAAACCCAGCATCTCAACCACACGTACAGTAATAGTGTTCCCACCTTGGGAATAAGTGTCCCTCCTCTTCTTGAACCCAGCATTAGTGTCCCCACTATTTCCCATGGGTATCACCATGATTCCTCTACCTGGACCTCCCAACAGATCCCGCTGAGCGACAGATGCTGAATTCACATCGTTGTGTAATCACAATACACAACACTGCTATCATTAAACATATCTCCTTCCTTAACCCTGCTTTGATGATCCTTTCCTTAAACAATGTGATACCCTCCACCATAGGAGAAAACAACACTATGCTCATAAACATAGCTTCATACTCTATCACAGACATATGCTCTTGCTTAAGACTGAATAAATAAGTTGTGTGATGAATTCTGAACGTATGTGGGTAGAATTGTTTACTAAACAATTCCTCAAATCCTTCCCACATCATACCCTGGTCCATCCCCATTGGTACTACCAACTCCCACCACTTTAGAGAAAGATCCTCTATCTTATACGTCGCTATCTTTACTTTCATCTCTACTGGCATCCACAAGAATTCAAAAAATTCTGTTCATTCTAGACAGCCACACCTCTACCCCTTCCAAGTCTGAATCACCCCTAAAGATGGGTGGATTATGCTGTTGAAACTAAACCGCATGATCCACATGCCTTGGTTAATCCACATTATTTCCACTTTCCATAGCATGGAAATCCTGCAGTTTACTTTACAATAAATGCTAGTTCACCTGGTGGTTAGGTGCAACCAAATTTTCATCGGCAACTTCTGATTGGTCTCCACGACACCTACTTGGTGCCATGTTTATAAATAGAAAACAAACAACCATGAGTCTCACTTCCGTATACATCATAAATTCCCATTTCACATCGCATTACACAACACTATCCCAACGAGGCTTTTCCACCTTTCCACCATTGCAATGTATCACCATTTTTTAAAATCATACCATTTTCAAAATACCAAATTTTTTCACATTACAATTTCACACATTTGAAAAACTATTTCTCAATTTCGCGCATAAATAATTATGCCCAATGAAATATGCATCCTAGAGGGAAGTCATTTCTACCATGCATGTCATGCTCATCTCATTGGATACACCGACGACAATGAGATATCCAATTCCAATAAGTGTCTCCAAAACACTTATGTACCCAACTCCCTCAGTACATGAAGTTCATCATAAAAGGGTTAGCTATGCCTTTTTATGATATAAATTCAATGTTCAGACATTCCTATGCCTTGATACCATTCCAACTCATGGAATATACCACAACGAATGTCAACTCCAAATCCATGAATTTTCTCCAATGGAACGAATATGCTGATACCACTTGTAACACCCCGCCCTTATCTCATTGTCTTGAGGAGGCTGTGAGGGATACTTTTCCTTAGGAGACAATCCCAACATGACAAAGGCTGTAAATAAATGCCGAGGGATTCATGGAATAGTGGGGAATGATTTTCCCTTATGAAAAAACCAACAGACAATGAAAGATGATTGTACTATCAAACCCAACCATATGATACTAACCATGCCATCACATACCCCAAAACCGTTCAACTAGACATGTCCACAAAAAATCAGTGTACAAAGCAGAAACTAAATAGCTAAACACCACGAGAAATGACACGACCACTGCACCACACTTAGCTCCAAGTTCCAAGATCCACCAACACATCTCCAGCATTACCACTAACCACTAGAAATGATATGCCTTACCTTTACCTGTATCCCAGTACACGACATCTGCAAAGACACCAAAGTTCCAAATCAGGGGGTGAGTTCAACTACTCAGTAGTTTTTACCCAAATTTCATTCCTATAAATGCCACTAGGATAAACCGTTAGCACATTTATATAAATCAGTTTATATAAAAAAATCACATGTTCATCTAATACAATAATCCAAACACACCCTTACCAACCATCATGCCCAAACCATGTAATCCCTGGGAAAGAAAAACAGTAATTCCATGAGCCAAACATGCCAGACAAGGAATCCCAATCAACCAAGCCACATAGGGAAGCCAATTGAACCATTTCACATTTGCACAATAAATTCCATCTATAAAAAGAAACACACAAAAAATCAACCATAATAGTGGGATGTCTGGCCCAACTCATTCACCCCATCTTTACCTAGCAGGACATCCCTCCCAATACCTGAAAACCCAAATTGGTGGGACATCCCACCCTTCCTATTCACCTTTTGGCTTCACCATATACATATCAAAATCATACACCCATTATGTCACACAACCAATACTATTCACTAGATCATGGTGCTACTTTAACGGCGATACATTCACAGCCAACTTGTATCCTTCATAGTGTGGGACTTCACACCCATCACTAGTGTGGGGCTTCATACTAATCACCATACCATCACGGGTGTGGGACTTTACACCCATCACCAAAATCCCCAAAACATTTCAATCCACAATTACCAACATCATACAACCAAACAATTTCCAATACCAATTTCACCAGTCATTTCGAACAACATTCCGATGATTACATGTAGAGTTACCTCAATAAATTACTTATTTATTTAATACACCCTCAAACCATTTTCTATGTCAACCTACAATTCAATAAAACTACTCTTTTATAGAAAACCATCTTTCCCAAAACATTTTTTATATAATAAACCACCAAGGATTTCAAAATCAATTTTTTAATATCACACAACAACCCCTTTTTGCAACAATAACCCGTTTATTTCAAAAACTCCCAAATCATCACCGAATGAGTTTCCAAAATCTTTTTCATATCAATATCACAATTAATTTCAAACATTTAAAATTAATTGTAACCAAAACCACCAGTAATAACCAAGTGGAGTCGGGATAGAAGACATATACCTTTAGGGTTCCAGAAAAATCATCCCACAAGAAAATACTATTCAAAACCAGAGAACGCACCACCGAAACCTCTCTAGATCTACTTCCCTAACATCCTCAAGCCTTATAATTAACATATGAGGCAACCAGAAACCTAGATCTACACACAACGAGTGTATATCTTCAAAAATGAGAGAGTGAGAGAGATGTAGATCTATAGGAAAACACAAATAAAACAAGAGGAGAGACTTACTAAGGAGAAACAACCATCAGTTAACCATGAAACCGCATTGAAACACTTCCAAAACAAGTGGGAGAGGACCCTCAACCCTTGAGAACCCGAAATCCCTAGTGAGGCTCGAGTGGGAGGATGTTTGGAGTGTTTTAGGTCATGCTACAAGGATCCCAGATTTAATACCCCTTAATTTAAGTGGACGCATGGTTAGGCTGCACTGTTTGACAAAGAGTGTGCTAACTTTGTTCATTCTGCTGCCTCGAGAGGAGGGGTCTTCATGATTTCCTCGCACAGTATGGAAAACTATGTTTAGGTAGTGCGAAGGCTACTTTCACCCCCTGCACAGTTTCATGAAGAACCAGCACGGTTTCCTCTAACCATGCTCAAATTGTGCTTCCTAAGAAAAGCCTCCAATCTTATTCAAAACTATTCCAATGTCACCCAACCTATTCCCAACTCAACCCATACACATTAAACACATAAAAAGGCCTCAAAAAGGCTACATAAAACAAACCGGTGGTGCTACATAGATTCTCTCGATTTTCACTGTGCAATGTATAATTATTGTAAATGAATTTTATTGGGTTAAATATTTAATATCCCTTAGTAACACATGGATTCATATTAGAACTCCAGAGATGGAATCCTATAAATAGTGAAGTTTATTACATGGGAGATACATGGATCCACCTTAGGATTCCATGGAGGGACACAATGGTTAAATTTTATTATTCCATGGGTGATACAAGTAATCATTGAGGGTTCTCATGGAACGACACATTGAGGATTGACAAATATGCTGAGTAATACATGGATCCATGTAAGGGATTCCATGGATGGACTAATGGGTCCTTTGATTATATGTTATGTATGATACTTGGTGCTTCCTTATAGGACTACCAATGATAGAACAAGATGACATAGACATTATACCACACCTAGAAAGATGTCAGGTTCCTCTTAGGTTCATAGAGGAAGGGCTTATATGGTTTTGGTTGAGATATAACCATGAGTGCTACTTGATTTCAATTTGGGAATGTCAATGATGGGATTATATTTTAAATTTTAAATTAAAATGGAATGACATATGACAATTCTTCCAATCCAAAGAACAAGTGTGGACTTATTCTTGACATTAATTGTCTAGATGGCTTTCAGAGGAATCTTTTGTGCTTATAATTACAAGGGGAATGTCGGTCTTGAGCCAGATCTTGAGATATATAAATTAAGTGTAATTTAATTGTTAAGTGGATATTATTTTAATGCATAGGATGTTAAATGTGTACATGAACACAATTATGTTATCATTTGAGTTCTCCTAGTTTTCACATTACACATTGCGTATTTTGTATCATATATACATATACATTGACTGTTTGGAACAAACCATTGGTTGTTTCCTACTCAGATTTAGTCTCATACACTATTTGGTCACTTTTTGGGACCCAATGTTATCAGATGATTTCATGTAGTGATAAGCTCGAGTGCCCTCCGAAAGGTACGTGATATGCTACATAGGATCAAGAGAGAAAGGGACTAATCCAATGGTTACAATGCTACTATGATTATTTTGGCAATTTGGTAATTTTGAGATAGGTACTATATATGACTATAATGTACGTATTTTTGATGTTTTAAAAGAAACAAGTAACGTGTATGATAATCTGGTATATGATATGAATTATGGATTTTCTTATACTTTCAGTCATCCAATACTTATTTATATCGTATTTTTTCTGCTTCAACTAATAAATTGATATTGTATTACACTATGATATAATTGGATATCGAGAATAAATATTCCCTACTAACACACATAGGCCCTCACTTCTAGTTTAAAACCTATGACATTTGGGGATATTCTCTTAAGGGCATGAGGCCATCCAGGTACGAAGCACAAATGTGTTGCATTCAAAACCAGGACATTACACCATGAAATGTTGTGTTTCATTTTAAATGATCACCAAATAGGGAAGTTTATAAATATATGTTAATTGTGTAAAAATTATTATTATTGCATTTTTAATATTATAGATGTGATGGAATAATGAACCCTTTATCCATGGTTATCCTTTAAATTTTGTATTGAGATTAGGAACCAAACAACCTCAAAACAACTAACATCAAAGAAAAAAAATTAGTAACTGAAAAAAAAACATGGTAATAAATGAATAAAATAATAATAAAAATAAAGTAATTAAATTTAAAATGTTTTTTATGAATGTATGAAATTAGTACAATTTTATTATTTAGGAATGTAAAAGTTTCACATAGTGAGTGGGGAGACAATGTAATGGATTTCTCATCTTAATTTAATTCCATTGAGACATATTTCATTCTCACCAACTATATTATTATGTGTGGTGTATGAATTTTATATGGATGTATTTTATAATATTTCATGGAACTAATGTGTTTTTAAAATCCATTTCAATTTCCCCTCTTCAATGTCCATTAGGTCCTTGTTGTAATTCCCATTGATATTTAAAATGCTCCTCCTATATTTTTTCAATATATCAATGAACATCCTATTTAATATTATTTTGTAAATTTTTCATTTAAATGGTTTTCAAAAGGAAAAAGGATTTTTATCTATATTTTAACGTGAAGATTTAATAATCATTGGAATACATGTTAAACAATATATATTTATGTTATTCTATTATGAAAATAAATGAATTTATGTGTTTTCATCAAGATATCATTCATAGATTGTTTATATAATAATGGGTATTCATAAAATTACCCTTATAAATGGAAATATAGATATAGATATCCAATTCATTTAGAATAGTTATGGAATAAAGGGGAATTATTTTACTCCAATTAGATATGTTGGAATTAAAAATGATTGTCATTACATTTCATATTTTTGTGTAAGGGTGATTCCAAGGATAATCTCCCTATATAATAAAATGGGTTTTCAATTATTTCTATTTTTTAAAGGAAATCATTTCATTTATTTTGGTAAGATAAATTAATCATGATTAAAAGAACGGTTATTATATTTTAAGGATGAAACTTTTTTAATGAGTTCTCATGTTTTCCGAAGTGACATTCCTAACAATTTTATTACTTTTTTCCTGATTATGAATTTAATTATAGAAACATTTATCTTTAAAGTTCTTTTTATGAGTAATTGTTATTTTATATTGATGATTATAATTTAAAGAGTGAAATTTAATTTCCATTACTCATGAAATTTAATATCGACTAATATGTTTTTTATTTTGTATCCCATACTCATCATTTTGTTACAACCCTTTGTTGTCAAATTTTTTCCACAAGGATTAAGGATGAGTGGTAACTATAGATAGGTCTATGATTCATCTATTGAAAATTCATCGTAATATATGAAAATTCATTTTTTAATGTAATTGGTGAATAAATTTAAGTATACATTTATTATAAAACTATATACTATATGGAAGTGTCTACTTTATAATGTATGTGTTTGATATGTATGTTTTTTCGTAATTCAAAAAAAGTATAAACCAAAAATATAATTATAATGTATGAAAATTTAACCCTTTCTATTAAACTCATAATTTAATTTTTATTAAGCTACATGTCCTTACAATTATACCCTCTTTTATATGGCCTATTATTGTGATGTTTCAGACCCAATGATGGATTCATAGAGAATCAACCTAACTATGTGTATTAAGATATATTTTTATTCCCTTCTTCTATAAAAATTTTATATATAAGAAAAATAATTCCAAATGACCTTCTTGGATTCCATTTAATATGGTTATCACCCTAAAATTCAATTCTATCAATGATTCACACCAAAACCACTTCATATATATGGGAAATTTGTGCACACGAGTTTAACACATTGAATCATGTATTTTAATGAAAATGGGAATCTCCATGAAAATCCTCCATAATAAAAATAAATCTTAGGGAAATAATGATAATTTATTATTGTGATAATTATGGTTCATATCATGAAGATATAAATGAAACCATTCTTGGATGATTTATCTAATGTGGTTGAACTATATCCATAATATTATTATCCAAAGAACCTGACAGATCCATTTTTTTCACTCAACGAACAATGAATAATCCAAGGCACTACTATGTGGTGTAATTAAAAATATATAACCATCATATTACTCACATAATTGGTTAATAATCATTGTATGACATATGTATATTCCCTACAGGCGTGAGTCCTTCTCACTACTCGAACCCAAGACTCCAACTAGATGTAGCTCCCAACATCTACTTAATAAGTCCTTATTCCCAATGAGTCTATTCATACTTGTTTTTAATGTGAAAAAGATAATGAGAAATTACATTTGTTCCTTCAGGTAGAACATGCAAAAATCCTAACTAATCTTCATAGGGTCATGTCACTTTTGAAACCAATATAAATTGGTCGTATTTCTTACAATCTAATAATACACTTCCTGGTTTGTTAAAAATATCAATGCTTAACATAAAAGGGAAACTATTATATATTTGTTACACAAACAATTTTATATAACCCATTTTCATGAAGTCTAAGATTCATGAAATTAAATAACACAATATATTTCCTTATAAAATTAATTTTAACTTCATAGACATTCCCCAAAAACAAGACCTCAACATTGATAAAATGATAGATTGAAATTTTTTATTTATTAAAAATGATACATATGATGCCTCTAGAAGGTTCAATCACAACACCTCTAGTTCATATACATATTAAGTTAGAAATAAGTTCACCAGTTCATGGTTTCATGACCTTAAAAGGCACAACATTATACCATGTAAAATAAACATAAAATATATAACAAATCCTATTAATTTGAAATGAACTACATGGTTTAATTCCCCTTTTATGGATATATATAAATCCCCTTTTGAATTCCTAGTACATGATCCAAAATAAATAAATCCAATATATTTTGTGATAAACATGAATATGACTTATTGTACAATTTTAACCATAATAAAACCAACAAGTAAAAGAAATATACAGATCAATTGATATTCAGAAATGGTCATATATATGTAAAACCCATGATTTATAAATATTTTCGAATCCATAGATTTCAATTATCAATCACTATAAAAGATGTGACATACCATCACACTATGATTTCGCAAGGATTCCTTAACACGCCTTTAATCATAAATAGATTCTTAGATTGTGTATTAAATCCTTCAAAAATGGATTATATTTTCTAAAATAATATCCTCTCGACTATTGTGAAACAAAAGGTATCAGTGGTATGGTCACAATGGACCACTACTTTTGAAGGAGATATCCATTATGATAATATAAAAACACAATAACATTTCATGTTAGAAATAGAATGGTGACCCTTACATGAATCTCATAACCACTAGAATGATCAAAAAGTGATTATTTTACCTAATACACTTCATCAATTTTATATTTCATGGGGTTGTTGATTCAAAAATCCATTAAATATAAAATTAACATGTCACATCCAACCAAATAGCGTCATCAATCCATGTGTAATAACAATTTTGGATGTTGATACATGCTAGTGATAACTATGGAGGTCCTTAGGCTACTACTTCAAATACACAGTGGCTCTTGATAGATACCACAACCAAAATGATAGAAATTGTTCTGTAACTTGTGTGACCATTATCACCAATAAAACAACATTAGTAACATGTGGTGAACTCCCATGTTTGGGAGTACTATATAAATAATGTCACATTAACCATGAAGGCATCCTTGGAAAACCCATAGGTGATAATCCACTATTGACAATATTTCCAACAATAGAAGATCCCAAAATAAGTGGCTCTAGTATCCCCACCCAACCACTTTATAACACTCTCCATAGTGAATAATGTGCCCCATATAACTTACATTAGAGATATAAGAGAGTAAATTGATAGCTCTATAAATGTTCTGAAGACACACTAGATGAATCTCATGACTATCAATCACCACATCAAATATCGCAAACCCCCTTCCCCTAAAAAATACACTGGTTAGGCCACAAAACATTCCCAACTATGGTAAATTAAACTATGATTATATGAGGATGTATATCCAAGGGAGATATATAATCTGGGAATGGGCTCAAATTGATGTTCTCATTGAAAAAGGACATATATATATCATTTATGTAGATGAAGAGAATGTGTATATCATTTTTCATACCTACTAATAATTCCAGTATATATTTTATATTGTAGAAGAAAAATATTTTAAAATATTTGTGTCCACCATGGATGAGGACCATATTTGAGTTCCAATAAACACCAGGGAAGAACATCGATATATCCTAGTGACTACTTAGGCACTTTCCCATTTACCTACATCAATCTATATGTATTTTCATCCCATCCTAATTAAGAATGACTAGTATGATAACACATATTTAGACATTCCAACAAGAGTTCGCTATCATTTTCTAGTAGTCAGTCATTGTAAGTCTTATAACCCTACTAGCACTATAAGTGCATTCTAACATATCTTTTCACTGTGTTAGGGGATGTCTTGTATCCCTATCCACATAAATGATATTTAGAGAAATTATTTTAGAAATAAAATATCATAATTATATAATTAATCATTCATATGAATCTCATTAGAATATCTCAAAAAATATTAAATATAATTACCATATTCCAATAATTACACAGGATACATCTTAGTATATTTTCATAGTGATTGAAGAGTATTTGTTGGATCATATCCTCATTATTTTCAATTATTAAATGTCATTCTTAAATCCATCAACAAAATCCATCAATATATTCAAATAAATATAAGATTGTCACCTATATGTGTTCTTATACATGAATTTTGTTTTGCACGATATGTTAATCCAATAATATTCAATGTTTGGACACTAGTTTCATGACTATTTTGTAACAAAAATTCGCATAAAGGGAATCATATAAACCTAATTTTTTTCCATCGCTACTATATTAAATGTTGATATTCTTCAGATCATGTGACAAATTTCTATTGGGATTTGAAGTATATTTCAAACAACCTGATTCAGGTCATCATATTTAGTTTAATAGTAGTTATGTTATCATTTTCAATATAAATTGACCAATGATTCTATTTAGAAGAATGTGGAACTATAGAATGTTTATATATTTTCAGGGAAATATGGAGGAATAAATATTTTGATATGTAGAAAATATTTGAATGATGTTTCTAGAGGTGTTTATAGGTGAATCCAATCAACCACAATGAGATAATGAACATCTCCAAATACCATTGTAGATATACTATTTCCAAGGAATATTGGAGTTCGATGTAAATGGTATGACTAGATAAAAAATAAAATAAATGGGAGTTAGGACCCTATAAAATAGTGTAGCCTCGCAGTAATTTGTGGATTAAAATACACACACTGATTCTAATATAATCTATGAATTAATAAAATTAAATCTTTCTAATGAGTTCTTACAAATGATTTTTATAATTTAAGTTTTGATTACAATATATCTGATTATTTTATTTAATGAATTAATATTTCCCCAAGTGTGTAAGACTCATAGTTTGAATCATGATAATTTATTTTTTTCATTTCCATCATGTTTTTTATGTTCTGATTGAGAGAATTTTTATTTCATTGAATATATATACAATGTGTATGGTCTTGAAATTTAATTTTAAGGCATGAATTTTTGTAGTGATTGGGATTTTTTTACTTCTGACTATTGATATACTTAATCAAGGAAAAGATGTTCGAAATGATTAAACTCTATTGTGCTAAAATTATTATGTGTGATATTAAAGTGGAATGATGTCTCTGTTTTGAGTGATCCCATTGTTCATACCTCCCAACATGTGGAATCATTGACTGTTGTTTAGGGAACATTAAAAATACGTAGACCAAACTATGTTTTTACTACCAGTTTCTTAAATGTTATTTTATATTTTGTGGAAGGATAGTACTAGAAGAAGGTATGTCATAAGAAAAAGGTATGATCATGTTCAATAAGTTTAATTGAATGGATTTTGGATTCATTATAATAAATATGGAGACTCATTTATTTCAAAATTACCTATATATTATTTTGAATTATGTTTGATTGGGTAAAATTGAGAAGGACGAATGCGAAAAATATAATAGGGAGCCGCATGAGTGATCTGGATACCATTTTAAAGGAAAGTTTCAATTATAATTAATAAAATAAAGGTTACTTCTGGATTCCCTTAAAAGTAATTATAATGTTCTACAAGAAAATCGTGAGGCATAATAATTTTTTCATGATATTATGTTTACCCAAAATTAGGTTATCAAAAGGAACAACAATGAAATATAATAGGAATTCTTCCATTATGATCCGTGGGTAGATGGAATATTTAATAATAAAATTATTTGATGTTTTATGGGGGTTACTTTTATTAGGATCACTTCTAATGATTTTAGATGTGATATTGATTATTTTTTTTAAATTCTATAGAAATATTGATATCATATTTTTGGATGTCGGGAATTTTATCCACTATAAAGAACTTCATCAGATATAAGTCAAAAAAGCATCACGTAGTTATATTAATGTTGATGATAAATGATAGTCCCCATATAGATGGTATAGAAAGAAAACAATAGAATATAAATCATTTCAATCGATCTAGAGAAATTAGTTTTTCCTTGGACCAATATGCAAGAGTAGATAGAATAATGGACATATTAATACGAATTTAACACATCAAAATGAGAACTCTAGAATGGATGTAAAATTATAATTATAAAATACTATAGGTAGAAAGGAATGAGTAACATTACTATTTTTTAGTGTCAATGTTCAATAATAATCAATGGTCCTTGATTTTTGAGAATCCATCTTTTCAATATAATAATGTGGATTCATTGTTATTTATGATTCTAGAACTTATTGAAAATTTCATCTATCAAAAGATGAAGCCTTTGAAATTTTCAAAAAGTGTTATAGAAAAAGAAGGTGGATGAAATTTTGGTTATTGAGACTTAAAAAAGAATATCATATCTCAGAACCATGAAATAACCTATTTTCCAAAGGACACCATTATGAAGATGGATATGGAATGATGTTTTCAAATGGATCACGAATGTAACTCAAGGTACTATTTATATTACACAAGAATTAACGGATTGACCCATATAATTCATCAAAAGAATATAAGGATCAAAAATGGAATAAACTACATATTTGGGGATCTATAAGTCTAGAATTTTATACCATTTAATCTTTAAAAAATATTATGAACCTTCTAAATGGTGAAGACATTTTTAATCTTGATATCATAGATAATGGAACACTACTGGAAAACTAACCTTTACCAACGGTTTGGAACCGTTGGTATAGGCCTCCAAACCGTTGGTATAGCCTATACCAACGGTTTGGAGAACCGTAGCCAAGTAAGCCGTTGGGATAGGTCTATGCCAACGGTTTTCCAAAAACCGTTGGTATAGACCTATACCAACGGTTTTGGGAACAGTTGGTATAGGTAATATGAAATCTATACCAACGGTAATGGAACCGTTGGTATATAAATTCAAAAAATAAAACATCCGCTGGGATTTGATCCCAGGACCCCTCGTTTATAATCGAACCACTTAACCACTAAGCTAACATCACTTTTGTAATCATAATTTCATAAATATATATATGTATTATCATAATTATATTAAATTTTTATTTATATAATGTTCTCGGTTAGTGGATCTGGAAAAAGTAAAGAACCTATCCCAACGGTTTTGAAAACCGTTGGGATAGCCATATCCCAACGGTTTTCAAAACCGTTGGGATAGTTTCTGGTTGGGTGTAATGTTGTTGGCCGACTGTTGAATTTTTTTGATGCTTTTTCCCAACGGTTCTTGAGAACCGTTGGGAAAGAGTGACCTTTCCCAACGGTTCTCCCAAACCGTTGGGAAAGGGGTGGGAAAGGGGGGTCTTTCCCAACGGTTCTCCCAAACCGTTGGGAAAGGGGGGGGGGGGTCTTTCCCAACGGTTTGGGAGAACCATTGGGAAAGGGGTGGGAAAGGGGGTCTTTCCCAACGGTTCTCCCAAACCGTTGGGAAAGACCCCCCCTTTCCCAACGGTTCTCCCAAACCGTTGGGAAAGGGGTGTTTTGAGGCCCCTTTCCCAACGGTTCTCCCAAACCGTTGGGAAAGACCCCCCTTTCCCAACGGTTTGGGAGAACCGTTGGGAAAGGGTGTATATAAGTGTTGGGAAAGATCTGATTTCCAGTAGTGGAAGGTGTAAAATTTAAGTATTGGGGAAACAAATAAGGGTTCCTATCAACATATATGAAATATTAGAGCTCTGATATAGGAACCAGTTGTGTGAAATGTGTGGGGACCTAACCCAGATAATTCATTTAGTGGTTCAATTTTATTTGAAATATTAATTAATATTTATAAATTATTTGTTTTTGAATAATTTTTTAAGAATAAGTCTGATATTTTCCTAAAAATAAATTAATGGAGTGACATGGTTGAATAGGATTATGGTAAGAAGTTGAAATGTAACTATTTATAAAATTTTAATGATTACACTATAAATAACATCATGATCATTAATAGGATTAATGGGATCTGGTATTAGAAGATAGTTAATGGAACACAATTTAAAAATGGTGTATATGGAAGGATTAATCATATATTGAACATGAAGTCCTATATAATGAACATGAATTCAATGTTTCCTATGCATTTAGAAAATGTAGTCAGTATAGTGGAATACATTTTAATTTGAAGTATAGTATCATCTATTGAGAATAAATATTGTGAGGATCTATTTCATAGTAAATAAATAGACATTAATGATAATAATTTATTGATATGCTAGTATTAACATATTGTTGATACAATGGATTGATGTAAGAATGTGAAAAAATCCACGTGTTTCATATCATTGGGTATTAAGTTGAATATTATGGATTTTAGATATGGGACAATATGATGAGATAAGTAATTCAAATATGATATTTTCCCATAAACAATAATTTTCTATGGAATAATTTTAACAGGGAATAAAAATATGGTGTAAAAAATGAATCGAAAATAAAATTCAATGATGATCTATTAAAAAATACAAAATTAGGTAATTGTAGATAACTTGGATAAAGGAACAAAAATATAGTGGTTATACCAATAGAATATACTCTATAATGTTTAGATGTAGTTAAAAATTTAGTGGTTGTACTGAATGGTAGGGCACTAGAAGATATAGAAAATATAAAAATTTCAAAATATCGAATGTAGTAAAGGTGGAAAAATAGAATAAAAATAATGGTTTATAGGTTTGAGGATGAAAAGAATTTTTAACTTATAGGGGGTGTTGGAGAACCTGAATGTCTTGAAGAACCAGTGAAACCTTGTGACTCGAAATAATGTAAATCAATAATGGATAAATAAATTATCTATATGAAATCCAAAAAATTAGTATAATTTTAAAATTTATTGGAAATGAAATTAGAACTAAATAACAAGTTGTTTTTTCACATGATATAAGAGTTTAATTGAAAAAATTACCCTAAAATACAACTATTGGTAAGGGATTTCAAAATAAAGGAGTTTATTTTTTAAATATTTTCTCAATGGTGGTAATACATGTAACTATCCAAATAGTGTTAAACATGGTCATATTATATGTCCTTTTCTTGGAACTGAAGGATGTAAATATGGTGTTCTTTTATTCAATGTTAGAGGAAGAAATTTATAGAAGTAAGTGATGGGTTCATTGGAATAAGGGAAAATAAATTTAATTTTCAGCCTAAAGAAAAGTATTTATGGGATGAATAAAAATAATTATTATTATATTATAATATAGGTAATTTCATGTTGGATGAAATATTCAATAGGTAAATCAAATATCATGGATGTCACTGGACACAATGGGATTGTGGGACTTTTATCTTACAGGTCATTTCTATGACATATAACTAGTGGTTCCAAAGGATTGATGGATTGATAAGAATATGTGCAATTTGAAAGGAAAATTTAAAATTAAGGATATTATTGAGTCCAAAAAATTTTTGGGGATTAATATTGAGGGGGAAATGAATGAATAAAATTCATTTTTATCTCTAAGATGCTAAATCCATGTGATCATTAAATTTTTTGGAATGGTTGGATGTAAGTATTTATTAACCCATATTAATGAAGAATAATTTACTACATGAAATAAGAACCATTAATGGAACAGTCAAGTTTGTACATGTAGAATTTGTCCTTTTGATTACATTTTTTAATTTAATTTATATGATGATTAATAAAAGGTCAAATGCTTCTTTTACAATGTAAGCTATAAGTCAAATTTTTTAGAACCCATGTAGGTAAAATTGTAGAGAAGTTATGTGTTTAATATAATTAATATAAGGATAATAATATGTTTCTATATGATTTATGGATGATGATAAGTTTCAGGTATATTCCGATACAAATTTTACTGGCAAATTAGTCATCAAAATGATCAAGAATAGTTTTGTATTTAGATTCAAAGGAATAATGATCAATTGTGTTTTATATATGCATATAATTTTTACAAAATATAACAAATATGTGTTATATATATCATTAATGGATCAAAGTAATATTTTTGTGTGTTTTACGGATTTATTGAGGGATCATCGAAGGATACACGATGGTGGATTTTTATTCTATGACAAAATGAGTGAACTTCATTTATCAAAATATGATACTTCATGCCAGGAAAAATAATATTGACAGAAATTATCAATTTCAAATAGAATTTTTTTGTGTAATTCATTAGGCCCATGAAAGATGGATATAATACAAAATTTAGAAGTCATATTCCATAATTTTTTAGTTCAATAAATTTTGAGGTAACAACATGACTTAGTGGGAAATTGGTGAATATAAGAAGAGAATACCACACTACAGGATGTGGATGGAAAAAGATGTTTTATGATTTTTTGGATAATTTCGATAGTTTTCCTAAATTTTTAAATAATTATGATATTTTAGGAATGGTAATTCTAATTCATGTCATCAGATTTAGGCCACCTGATCGAATTCGTTGATTGTTACGTCATATTAGAGTGTCAAAATTGTTAGTATAATTACTCTAGGATGAAATAGAACCCTCTACAATTCATATATTACATTAGAATATATATATTATTTGTAGGTTAATTATGAATATGTTTTTGAAATGATGCATTTGAAAGTGTTCCCTGGGGAGAGAAATCATGGATAAAGGGTTAATAGAGATCATCAGTCACCTTTTCAAATAGAGATATTTCTATGAATGTTAAAAATTGGTATAACTAGGGTAAATTTTCAATTACACCTATATATGGTACTAGTTACATCATTAAATAGTGTAACATAGAAGAAACAAGTTTATCAAAATCAATACAGTGATTTTGATATGATCAATTTATGACACACTTATGAAATGAATTCGTACTTACAATCTTTTTAGTTAAAAGAAAACTTATTTTACTTTTTCTAAGTATAATGAAAAATTTATTGTTTCTACCTTTTAAATATTACTCGTTAAAATTATCATGTGTGCTAATCTTTTTCGTTCCTATTTATTTAATATACTTCTATAGGTATTGTTTTTGTGTCTTTGAATACATTTAAATTATGTTTTTTATCATCTATTTGATGATGTTACAGTTTTTTTGGTGAGTTGGGATCATTTACTTCCAACTTATAGTGAAACTATTATTGAGAAGAATCCAATCGGGAGTTGATTTATTTTTTTTATTTCTTATTTATAATTTTTCAATGAATTGAGTGTCATATATATGATTATTATAGGATTCTACATAAAAATACTTTTGATAGGATACCAAAAATAAATCACCTCCAAATTATCTAGATAATGTAGATATATTCAAATAGTATAGCTATTTAGTACCCTAATTAGTAACTCATGAAGTCTTTTATAATGTAACATCAATTGAGTTCCTCCTTATAAAATCATGAAGATAATTCCCGAGGGTCCTACAAAATGGGTTAGGCTATGAAGACCCTCCCCATTCCATGAAATTAATAGTTGGTAACCTATGAATTCATGCCAATTAAAACAAAGATAATGACTGTGGACTTCCCCCCATAGTTCTAATTGCAATGTTCCTCTCTATAGTGATGTATCTTCTAGGCATGAAGCTCCTCCCTATGTCAAGACTATTAAATGTATTCTTTCATATTTTGAGGCACATGAAATGTATAGTCCAAGCACACCCAATTCCTCGTAATTAAATGAAGGTGGTTAACACTTTTCAATGTGTGATTTGGGGAACTATCATCATCCATTCCTCCAAAATATTTCTTTCCTATAAAAAATTGAGGAGGTTCCAAACTAACATTCTCTTATTGATAGAGAATTGGAAAATAAAATATATGTTTAGATTAACTTAAAGAATCCATCATCGATAATTTGGAGAATATAATTGTCATGTGTCCATAGCTGACTGAAGATAGAATATAGAACATGTTTTATCCCATATCACCCTTTTATATTATATTCAAGAGATTATGAAAGATGAATACATGTATTATATTTTCCAATATATGTGGGAAGTTCTATGAAATATTAATAATAAATAATAATATCATGAGTATTATTTTAACCACATTTTTTATATGAGAGAACATTATTGAAAAGATTATTTATTTACCTACATAGTTACATAAAATCTTATGGTGGTCATGTGACATTATTATATCAATTAGTATTTCCTCAATAGTATAAAGATGCTAAATAAGATAATAACTTATAAAAAACCACACATTCTTATCAGAGTGTTGGGAGAATACATAATGTTTCACCTTCCTCCACTTAATAGGTGGTACATTCCTAAAATAAAGAAAATATGAAATTTTATTTCCACTATAAAACTATTAGACTATGGTTCTATATATTCATATTGTCATTTTTAAGGAAATAATTCAATCCAATGTTCCAAGAAACAATATAATAGACAAGATAAGTCCATTAATAACCTCTCCAAAAAATCCACAAATAAGGTTAAATAAGAACTAGATTTCAGGAAAGGGAATTCCACAATCACAAAGATACATAAAATAGTGAGAATTTTTTTGTAAAAAAATAGTGTATATCACGATCATTCTCAAATTAATTCATTAAAATTTATAATGATTATAAAAACACTTTACAATGAGGAAATACAAGAGAATCCCCATCCAACAAAACATTATGGTGGAAAGGGAATTCCACAATCACAAAGATACACACAATAGTGAGAAATTTTTAGTAAAACAATTGTGTATATCACGATCATTCTCAAAATAATTCATGAAAATTTATAATCATTATAGAAACACTTTCCAATGAGGCAATAAAAGAGAATCCTCATCCAATAGGAATGGTAGTATATTTATCACCACCACCACCCTAGGGATAAACATATAAAATGAAAATATTATCTATGATGGTGTAGAAGTTATAAAATCATAGTCTATAGGTCTGGTTGTATTATATCTCATCCTTATTAATGGAATTGTATCTTCAATATAATGATTAAACATTATCACAACCATCACTAATTTTACACTAACTATACGATCCACCATAATAATTGAGAGTGACATATGTGAAATTCATTTTAGACTCTCTCAATTATAAGATCTATCTCAATGGGATAGTGATTCCTTGTAAGGGATATGTGCCAAACATTCCAAAAAAATGATTATATCAAGGGAGATTACACCATGTCTCTAAATGAGTATTTAGAGAGATATAAATCATGTCACTACTATATAGTGAATTAAAATATGATTTCAACTATGTACCATGAATTATTATATTTCATTTTTGTTGCACTTGGGGAAATTAATGAACATAACAATAACATAGAGGTATATGTTGAGTACAAATATTATAGAGGAATTGTTTCATACACAACGTAGAGGGTTGGATCTATATTTGAGTGTTCCCTAAAATATTCCTCTACATCATACCATTGCATCGTATGACAATGTCATAGAAAAATTGTGGTCATATCCAACCAGGCATTTGAAGATGTTGAAATCATATCTATAGAATATAAATTTTTAAAATATGATGTTGAGATAAGGAAATTAAATATACTTAACAAGATATTACATTGATAAATATTACACCTAATTAAAACACATATACATAGGAAAATATCTCTCTTCTAGTGAATTCCATATAATAAGGATATTCTAAACCCATAATAGTTAAATCCATCCACCCAACCAACTCATTGTCTAATAAATTTATTAATCTAAAATCGATATCCAATATATATAAAAAATTAAACCTTCATGGAAAATAAAGAGAATAATTTCAGAAAATATAATTTGATCCAACTTGATCTAGGTAGCAATATCCAGCACATTGATAGATAATATATCATATTCCACCAAATTTCCCTTGTTAATAATCCACCAAATAAACAATGCCACTAAAATTACACAACCCCTTTGAGTCCATTTCTACCACAATAGGAATCCATAGAGGAGTTAAAGAATCCAATTTTTTCAGAGATAATCCATATATAAGAGGTATGGATGCCAATCATCCTCCACCCGACATTAAAATTATTACCTTATTAAATTTTAATGGAATGAATGACCTAGAATGAATCCTTAAGGAATCTGTGTCTGAATGTGTCCCCATGATGTAAATGCTTTAATAATATGAGACGTAAAATATTACATGACTCATGTAGAATCAATAGGGATTGTTATTCAATTAATATATCATCTAACCATTTGGGATGGTTGAAAATTGATAACAAATCTCTAGGTAATTCATATCTTGATTTAGCTTCATGATGAGAATGATGAAAATATGAAACATTTTGAATTTAAATAAACGTGAGAATGAGAGGATATCATATTTCATCTCATGAAAAAAGGTCCTAACAAACCCCCTAAAAATAAATCTCTTAAAGATGAATCTATTTGTGATATGCATAGAAGATCTATGAGATTAGTTGTAAACACTGATTATTCCACTAATGAATATAGATCGATGGCATTATTTCAATATTATTTCATATAATTTGGAGGATTATATCGTATTTTGTAACACCAAATCTCTTATTCTCATTAGAGATAAAGAGGGGTGGTTAAATAGATGAAATAATTGTTACAATCAAATGACAACTTGTTCTAACTCCAACCCTAAACCCACACAATACCATATGGTTCATCCTATAAAAAACAAAACAATAGATAAAGATCAATCAATATAAGTGGAGGAATAACCCAATAACTAAAAAATTAAAATATTTATGGAATAAGGATTATTACTTATGAATAGATAGAGTATCAGGATACATCGTTTGCATGTTATAAAACCCCTTATATAATTATGAAAGGACAAGATCTCGAATATTTCTGGTCTCAATGAATTTCCTAATTACATATTATACCATTGAATACTACATTACAATATCAATTCATTATATATCATTAAAGTATTCTTTCCAAAGACGGTTGGCTCTAAGAATGTTAAACAGGGTAATCCCCTAGAACATGTGACTTGTTTTTCTATCATCCCACCTATGGTGAAAAAATAATGGATAAAATATTTAATAAGAGTAACATTGTTTTTTGATATCTATATGATAAGAAAATATTCCAACCAAGAAAAATAAATACGTAAGGTGAAGAAATCAACCATTTATGACCCCAATTACCCATGTGATGCCTCATTATATTTCATTAGCATCACTAATTTCTCTGATTCATCATAAAACATGAATGAAAAACATGTCATGAGCTAAACAATCATTATCTGCCTCTATGATAGTCTACACTCCTCTAGATTTATTTGACACATCATTAGGAGGATTGGAACCACCCCACCGAATGAATCATTCATCAAATGACAAGGTCTAGTATGGGTCATTTATGTTCATTCACTTGACAATACTCTTCACCAATAATTAATATATATATATATATAAACCTTAATTCCTTACATATAATAAATAATTTATTTCGAGGCCTGTGGGATGAATTTTTTTTAGTTTTATAAAATATGATATAATTTTAACAAAAACCTTATATACATCTATAAACAGGTTACAATCAATCTAACATGCCTAGTAGGAAAAATAAATAACTAATAAATATTATAGGACTTTTTTAGATAATATCATTTTATATGATAGACTAAAAGGTGTACTAATGATCATTCAATATAGAAAATAATTGTGGCTAGATCATCCCAACCCTCAAATTGGAAAAAATCGTTTGATTATACATTGAAATGGGAGTCATTTGAAATAGTATCATTGGATCTTAAACCCAATGATTCATAAAACCTGAGGATATAAATAGGAATCCCCTATTTGTGAAATATTGAATCCTAAAACAAATGGGGTTTTCCTAGAAAAAGTTTCAATTCAAGATTCAATTCAAGTCTCCATGTAACTGAAGGGGGGACTCGTTGAAGAATTTTATATCTTCATGAATTTGAGCATGATGTTATTATGGTTGTGGTGTGTCATGTATATGCTACTTCCATTAAATGTAACATGTAACTCTAATTCCTAGAACATCATGAAAAATATATCATATATCATCACATTAGACAATTTCATATATCTATAAATTTTAACACTATTTAAATCCATTGGGAATTAATTTATTATGGAATTGGGATTAATCAAATTTTAATCAATATCCTCTAATGTTTACGGTAATGTGAATCAGAAATCAATCTTATAAACATGAAACTATGTGGGTATGCTAAGAGTGATATAAAATCCCCTGATGAAGATAAATAATTTGGACCAATTTTTTTAACTATTTTATTACATGGAATACATAATGGTTTTCTATGATATTATTTTCAACACAAAACTTGAGAGGAAATGGGTCCATATACATGTGAAAGAACATTATTATACCATTAGTTCCCATAATACTATATCAATGTCTAGTTCAGGTTATTTCATGGTGAGAATAACCCTTTGAGTCCCATAAGACTCAATATAAAGATGATGGGATTTACAAAATGTATGAGAAATAGATTATAGTTGAAAGATCTATTTAAATAATTTCCCCCAATGACCTAAAATATAGTTTGGTTAGTCCATAGAGTGAACTTGGTAAATAATATGTGTTGTTGATCAATTTTATATAGGTGAAAACCTCAAATTTTTTGATTCAATATGTAATGTGGGAACATTATTCAATAGACTGAAGCATCAGGTTTCATTATTTTCATTTGATGGTCCATAAATAGTCTTAATGGTGAAGCCAACTCAATGTAAGAGAAATACCATTGTGTAATCCATTTGTATCCAGAAGGACCCCAAAAATATTTAGTTTTTAGAGGGTTTAACAAATTTTAATACATTTTAAACATAACTGAGAATCCTCAATAAATTATATTTGAATCCCAGAATAAGAAGAAGAACATGTGGTTTGGGCACCAACATCGACATTCATATGGTGTTGATTACTTCATATGAGATGTTCTTTTAAGAGGAATGATTTCATTCTAATGGGGGGAAAGAACCCCCCTGATTATCTTATAAATATCAAAATTACCATAACACGTTAAATTCAAAATATATGATGTAATATGATAATGTGGTATAATCAAAAGTATAATATATCCAGGATGACCCACAAATACTCATGTAAGTTGTCTCCACCACCATTATTTAACTCGGAAATGTTAATACAGCTTCATAAGAAGACATTCATCTCATGTAGATTAGAATAAACATGTTTATTGAATAATTAGAGACAAATATTTTATCATGAAAAATAAAATGATACTAATTTCCTTTAAATTATATTGAAATTACCATGATGGATCGTGATGTTGTAACCCATCACATGGGTTTTCTAGGAAACCACCATGGATATAAGAATGCAACAAGTATAATGCATCCAACTCGTATTTCCAAGGTAAAATATGATGTTTAAAATCATATCAATGGAAACCACATAAAATATTTTAAATTCCAAAAAAGGATCAAAAAAATTTCCCCATCAAGAATAATAATAGGAAGAATAAGGATTATATTAGGCTTTGCAATCTAAGTTATCATTTTCCAAAAGGTAATTTTCAAGTCCAAATAATAAGTCTACTATTTGATTTAATTGAATTTTTATTGTAACACCCCAAGATTTCAAAGTACGTTATTTCTTCAAAAACAATTCAATAAATTGCACTACATGGAAAATCGAGTTTGAGCGCACCACAACTTATAAAAATAGCCGTTCAAAAGTATTTATGAATAGAATTAACTGAATTTTGAACTTTATATAATCTTTATAATTTTAGAATCCATATTACGAGTTTCTTAGACATAATGTAAGAACAAATACATTTTTTCAGATAAAAGAATTATTTTTTAAAAAATGAAATTTTACCCCTTTTAATGGAGAACCCTTTTTAAATCCTATATTTGAAACTTATATATATTAAATTTTGCAAAATAAACATCTTACTTAGAATTGGGACATAAGAATTTATCTTCGATAAATTTTTGGTGTTTTTCTGATAACATTCATATTTGGGTGAATATTGAAAAATACTATATTTTATCTGAAAACAACATTTTTAATCAAAATAATTTATAGTGTTGAATTAGTAATTTTAATGTTTTGGATGTATAATTAGATTATATTTTTACCCTTTAATCCAATTTTGGACATTGGAATTAATTTCACATTGAAATTATACATAAACACATGTCAATCTTTTGATATTTACTATTTCTTAAAAACACGCCCTTTGTTTTGACAACGAAAATTAATTTTAAATTAATAAATCCATCTTCCAGGTTTTAAATTTGGTAAATTAGATTTCATTTTTTTATTTGGAATATTTAAATTATCCACGATTGATGTTTTGGTATTTTTCTGAAAATGTTCAATTTTAGATGAATAGTGAAAAAGCAATGAGTTATCGTTTAAAACAGAATTTATATTTAAATAATTATTTATTTTATTTTATTTTATGTTAAAATAGATACATAATACCTATATAAGTTCATTATAATTTATTGGAGTCAATTTAAAATAATTTTGGATATATAAAAATTTTATCGAACTATTACCGTCTTTTACCCATCTCCAAGGAGCATTTGAAAATTTACATAAAACATAATTTTACCGCTTATATAAGTTTAATTTAGAAAATACAAGAGACATGGTTAATATAAAGGAGTAAAATGTGGTTCAATAAGATAAAAATATTTTTTGGTGAATAATAACTTTTTACTTTTATTTACCACGATTTAAAGTAAATATGGTAATTAAGGGTAACAATGATATTATTATTACCCTAACACATGTCCTAATTCTGTTGGATTAGTGTAATTCGACAAAAAACAACCTTGGATATAAAATATGACCCTTTAGGTCCACATGGATTAAATTAAGACATTTATTATTATTTTATTTGAAGAAGAGTTAAAAGAGTCAAAAACAATGTTTAATGACCAAAACCATTTTTAATATAGAGTTATAAATAATATAAATTCAACTATAAATATTCATTAGAAATATAAAATGATTTCCGAAATAATGGTATTTTATTTATAATTTTTAGAGTTTAAATAATTAAATTTATTAATGACACAATGATGACACATTAATTAACTTATTAATGAAAGAATTAACTTAATGGTATTATAAATATTAAAATAAATTTAATTTCAATGTTTTTATGACATCCACTAATTTTATAGGTGTATATGACATGTTAGGAATGATTCAATGTATTTATTTGATGTAATATCACTGTTATTATTTTAACAAAAAAACAAATACCAAATAGTGTCAAAATTGACATAAAATAGTTTTTAAAACATATATTATATTATTATTTGATATAATGGTCCTAAAAAACAATGGTTTGGAAACAATACTTATATAATAATATATATGACATTAATGAACCAATTGGGGTTCGATTGGAAGAATATAGTATGTTTATTAAACATATAGTGTAAGAATACAAGAAGACATGATAAAAGTTAAATTTTTTAACTTAGAGTTAAATATAAAATATAAGGTTAAAATGGTAACCTAAACTTGTCTAAAATCTATTTGTCGAAAGTATTTAGACCCATCCCCACCATAAACTTTAAATAATCCACATTGGAGCTATTAGAAACTGAATATGAATTTATTATAAAATAATATTTTATGTTTTTTCTAGGGTTCCCCTCACCCCTCTTATAAAAGGGCATCCCCCCTTCTCTATAATTCACACCTTCATAGCCTTATGTCTCGGCCAAAACCTGCACAAATGTTATCTTAACATCCTTTAATTAAACCTAGAGGCCTTCGTTTTATCATAAATCCATCCTATGGAGCCCTTTTGATCAATTCAAGGAAGAACCCGAAGAAGATGAAATTTTTTCAGCACACTCTTTCAAGATCCTTTCTTCTTCAACTTCACCATTATTTGTTATTTCCATTCTAAAATAATACCTCTATTATCTTCTCTATACTGTTATGTTATTATAAATACGGTACACCCATATTCAATATTCTATCCATCCTTTGAAGGACATTTCACCATACGTGCATACGTACGGCTTACCGTCTCCACGTCGTGATGTAATTGTTATTCTGAAAATTATTATTTGGATTGGTATGATAATGATGTGTAATTGAATTAAATAATAAATATAACATTATAATGATTCTATATATATGATATGAAATCAAATTATATTTTATTTTAATATCAAAATAATGATATTGTCACTCGTGCGTACGTATGGACTACTGTCTCCACGGACACGATGAGATTCATTCCCCATCTTATCAATTCAAGTCTAATTCTTATTTGATGATTAAAAATAATGTTTGAGGACTTCATATCATTCTGGATATGAATAAGATACAACATATCCATTACAAAAATTTCTAATGTAACAAAATATATAAAATATATCGATTAAGTTAACACCTGAAACAACGATAATACTAAAATATTATTGACAAAAAAATGTTAAAAGATCATATATGATATCATATTAATGTATATGATTCTTGTATAAATTTATAAAAATTATTTAACCATTATACAGAATTTTAACCTACCCTCGACCAAGGAAATGTACAAGGTAAGGGTTAATATCAGAATCTCTTTATTGTCCGAGTTTGATTATACGTAATTATCTACTGGGACCTCTTTATCATACACATCCATGTTTCTTAAAAATATATTTCTAAACATTTTTACACATTACTAGACAATAGGTTAATGTCATTTATACCCTTGTTTGACTTTTTATGAGATGATTATAAATTAGTCTTTCCGTCGTTTTCCAAACAAGGTCTTTTTTAACCTTTTTGAAAAAATTAAGGTATGAATGTCTTTCTTTGACTTATACGGCGGGGGAAACTATTTTCCATCACTATAAAATTGTCGAGGCATCCCTTAAAAGCGTATAAGATTATTTTCAATGTAAATGTTTTATTTTATAATTATGCGACTCTTAAATGATTTCAAAAAATAGATATTTATCTCAAATATTTTTGATTTCATCTATGTCAACATCATTTTAAATGTTTTAATGATTTAGTCTTCTAAACCATTCTCATTAATGTCTATGTTTTCAAAACGGTTTTTAAGGATTTATTTAAATGTACATGAATGTTTTAAAATTTTAATTACTTGTTAAACATTCAAAGTGGTATGGGACACTTTTATTCAAAAAGGACTTTAAATGTCATCCTTTCTAAATTGTATTACTTTTAAATGTTTTCATCAAAAAGGGATATATAGATCAAAGAGTTTTACAAATCATTTCCATATATGTCAAATCCTTTAGAGAATATTAAACATGTTTTGAAGTTGATTTATTATGATACAAAACTTCAATATTGTATTGAAGGTTTTGTGATATGTTTCAATTTGTATGTTCTATTTTTATACCATTCATGGTTTATGGTTAAAGTATTGATATTTTTTATGCTAGTAATAATACAAATTTTTATGTTCTATTTTAACCATTTCATATGAGGAATGTATTGGACATAGTAAGTGATTGGTGGATCCCTCTATAGCTCCTCAATGCATCAGTAGGCCTCATGAGACAACTATACATGGAATCAGGTGAGGCCCCTTCCCAATTTGAGTTATGGTTTTCGCCGAGGCCTTAATAATTTTTAGAATTCTTGGCCAAGGCCTTGAAAAAATGTTTCAGAATGTTCGGCATTATACATTCCCTAATTTTGGAAATAATATTTATGGTTTATGTGGACATTTGACTAGTTGAATTTCCATGATTATGTTTTATTATGGATTTATTTACTCAGCTCATATTCTTTCCAAAAGAGTATTCATGTTTATTATTGGTAATGGGATGTGGTTTCAATTATTCTCCATGATTAATATTTATATTATCTTTTGCTGTATTTCTTACCCTTACTGAACATTTGAGCTCACCACTTTCTATGTTTTATTTTTCCAAAAATTCTATGAAGTGTATTATGATTGATGTGTAGAGTTAAGCTAAAGGGAATAATGGCATTCTAAAAGAACTATTTACACTGTGTTTTATGTTTTAAATTCTAATTTAATGTTAATGTATGTAATATATTTTCCAAGGCTGCTAAACTGATCGGTCCTTCCGTACATGATTCCTTGTAATCATGGAAATGTATTAAAATAATGCAGCGACTCTTGTAACCGGGGTAGACGCGTTACAGTTGGTATCAGAAGAAGTTTTTCAATAACCTTGGTAGCTTGATTTAGATAAACTCTGATTAGATAACATACACCTAAGATAGACTTTGAGGATTAGTATAGAAAGAATTCCTATATTTCTGGTAATGTAGAGATTTTGGGAGTTTTCCAAACAAATACATCCATGTCTAGATACGAGCAGGTAGGGGCGGCTCTGGCACAGATGTAACTAGGTGTAAAACCCGAAAACACCTCTTTGAGCTAGAATCAAATGGTAAATGGTGCACGACAATGGGACTTTCTGTACTCTTGGTTACGACACTCCAAGGGGATATGCGTAAGATAATTCTCGCATTATTTACAAACCACTATAAAGGGTTTATGAGTATATATCTCCACAATGAATTTTTTTTGTGATTATGGATTATGTCTATAAACTTTTCAATAGAAGTTAGGTATTTTACATGTTTGGAATTATGAATTGCGATTCGGTGTATGCCACTGTTTAGGAATGGCGCCCAGTAGAAGGAATGAGAATTCCAGCAATACATATGATCCAAAGAGTAAGAAGGATCATATCTTTAACAGTATTAAGACAATATTTAGAATGGAAATATTCTCCAATTTAATCTCAATATATGAAGAAATAGTATCTTGTTTTAATAAGATAATTAAATAATTCTTTGAAACCTATGGCTTTTATGGGAATCCAGAGAAGAAAAAGATGGTAGAAAGAAAGATGGATAAATGGGAATAAGGATTTCCAATATGTGATAAATGTGGAATGAATCACCTTGGTAAATGTGTGAAGGGAATGGGAGTTTATTATAAGTGTGGAGAAAAAGGACACCAAGTACGTGATTTTAAGGGTAAGAAAATGTTTTCAAATTTAAAATGCTTCATCTGCAAGGCATTGACAAATTACGTGAATCAATGTCTCATTCATAATAGTATATCAAAAATGATATTATTGGATAATAATAATGTTATGATACTACCTCATATGAAGAATAATGAATAGTGTTCTTATTTTTTTATTATAGAATTATTTCATTTGAGTGTTTTATCAACAACATAATGGTTACATTAATTATGGAGATAAATAAGGATTGTACTACAGTACTATTTCATTGGGAATTTGAGATACTAAGGTAGTAATTTTGGAATAAGAGGTGGTTTATTTTGGTAATTCATGATATTGCGGTGTGGTAAAATAATACAAGATGAAGGCGCTCACATGTTATTACCCGGAAAAAAAGGATCCTCATTATGTTTAACTTCCTTATAAAAATTCGAATGAGAGTTTGGATATAATTATTTCGGATAATTATAAAGGTTGGAATGGATTATGTTTTAAATTGGATAATATTGTTATGTTTATTTTTGGATTTCTATAAAAAGGACAACCTGGATGTCGGGTGGCGACCAGTCACGCATGGCAAGGCCGTGAGACTTGAACCCACAACTGAAGGGAGGAAAGGGTGTATCACCTATCACCAACCCACGTGATGTCCTAGATTGATTAATGTAGTTTTTTTAGAGGTTCTTATTTGTGAATTATAAATTCATTATTTTTAGAACCCTATAAGATTAGGATAAATAAAATATATATATATATATTTGAAATCCTTTTGAGTGAAATATGAGTTTGTTGTAGGAATTATAAGAAGGATGAAACTCCACTTGTAATGTATATATATATATACATATATATATATATATATATATATATTCCCTCTTATTTTATGGATAAATTAGTTATTAAACTTTAGGGAAGGGATCTTAAAACCAAAAACTTGTTATCCTAATACATTAAGTTTTGTTAAACAGATGTTATTTTAAATCATCATAGATTAGTGGCTTTCAGACCCACAATTATACAATTGTTTGTCATTAATGACCTCAATCACTCCCTATAAATATTTACGGTTTTCCTCCAATTATTTGTCTCTAATTTCAATCAATGTTCTCCTAATAGAAATCATAATTTGGTGGTGACTTTTTCATTCCCCTTTTCCTCTTATTAAGACTAAATTTTATTGACCCAATTTCCTATGTGGGTTTTACCACAAATGTATTTTCTATTTTCAACCATTTATTTTCAAAGAACAATTTCAAATTGCGAGGACACAATTTATTAAAGGGGGGAAGAATATAACACCACAAGGTTTCAAAGTACGTTATTTCTTCAAAAAAATTAAATAACTTGCACTACCCACAACACCGAGTTTAAGTGCACTAAAACATATCAAACTAGCCATCCAAAAGTAGTTATGAATAGTATTAATTGAATTTTGAACTTTATATAAACTTTATAATTTTAGAATTTATATAATGAGTTTATTAGACATAATGTAAGAACAAATACATTTTTTCAGATAAAAGAATTATTTTTCAAAAAAATGAAAGTTTACCGCCTTTTAATAGAGTACCCTTTTTAAATAAAATATTTGAAACTTTTATATATTCAATTTGAAAAAATAAACTTATTCTTTAGAATCAGGACATAATAATTGAGCTTTAATAAATTTTTGGTGTTTTTCTGATAACTATCATATTTGGTTGAATAGTGAAAAAGACTATATGTTAACGAAAAACAACGTTTTTAATCAAAACAATTTATATGGTTGAATTATACATTTAAATATTTTGGAATTATTATTAGATTACATTAATACCCTTTAATCCAATTTTGGCCACTGCAATTAATTTCACATTGAAATTATATATAAACATGTGTTAATCTGTTGATAGTTATTGTATCTTAAAAACATGCTATTTGTTTTGACAACGAAAATTAATTTTACATTAATAAATGAAACTTATATTTTTTTAATTTGGTAAAATAGAATTAATTTTTTTATTTTTAATATCGATGTTATCCTAGGTTGATGTTTTGGTATTTTCTGAAGACGTTCAATTTTTTATGAATCGAGAAAAAAATGATTTATCATTTAAAACATAATTTTTATTTAAATAATTATTTATATTATTTTATTTTATGTCAAAATAGATACATGATACTTATATAAGTTAATTTTAATTCAATGGATTCAATTTATAATAATTTTAGATATATAATAATTTTATCGAACTATTACCGTCTTTTACCCACCTTCTAGCAACATTTGCAAATTTACATAAAACATAATTTGATTGCTTCTGTGAGTTGAATTTAAAAAATACGAGAGACACGGTTAATATAAAGGAGTAAAATTTGGTTCAATAAGGGAAAAATCTTTTTTTGGTGAATAGTAACTTTTTACTTTTATTTACCACGGTTAAAAGTAAATAGGGTAATTAAGGGTAAAAATGATATTATTATTACCCTAAGACATTTTATAATTCTATTGGATAAGTGTAATTCGACCAAAAACAATCTTAGAAATAAAATATGACCCTTTAGGTCCACTTGGATTAGATTAAGACATTAATTATTATTTTATTTATAGAAGAGTTAAAAGAGTTAAAAACAACATTTAATGACTAAAACAATTTTAATATAGAGTTATACATAAGATATATTTGACTATAAATATTCCCTATAAATACATAAATATTTCCTACATAATGGTAATTTTTTTATAATTTTTAGAAATTAAATAATTAAATTTATTACTGACACAATGATGATGCAGTAATTACCTTATTAATGAATGAATCAAATAAATGGTATTATATATATTTAAATAAATATAATTTCAACGTTTTTATGACATCCACAAATTTTCTAGGTGAATATAACAAGTTCGTATTTATTAAATGTATTTTTTTGATGTAATCAAGCTGTTATTAGTTTAACACAAAAAATACCAAACAGTGTCAAAATTGACATAAAATAGTTTTTAAAACAAATATTATATTATTAATTGATATAATTTTCCTAAAAGTATAAGGTTGGGACCAAAGACTTATATAATAATATATATGACATTAATTATCCAATTGTTGTTTGATTGGAAGTTTATTGTATGTTTATTAACCATATAGTGTAAGAATACAAGAAGAGGCGGTAAACGTTAAATTATTTAACATAGAATTATATCTAAATGATAAGGTTAAAATTGTAACCTAAACTTGTCTGAAATCTATTGGTTGAAAGGATTTAGACCCATACCCACATTAACCTTTAAATAATCTACTTTGGAGCCATTAGAAACTGAATATGAATTTATTATAAAATAATATTTTAATTTTTTCCTAAGGTGCCCCTCACCCCTCTTATAAAAAGGCATTCCCCCTTCTCTCTAATTCACACCTTAAAAGACTTTTGGCTCTGCCAAACCCTGCCAAAATATTCTCTTAACTTCCCTCAATTCAACATAGATGCCTCAGTTTGATCCAAAAGCCAACCTATGGAGCCCTTTTGATCAAATCAAAAGTAAGAACATGAAAAAGATGTAATGTTTTCACCACCCTCTTTCAAGTTCCATTATTCTTCAACTTCTTCATTCTTTGTTATTTCCATTATAATATAATAAATCTGGTATCTTCTATATAGTGTGATTTATTATAAATATGGTAAAACCGTATTCAGTATTCTATCCATCCTTTGAATGACATGTCACCATACGTGGCGACGTACGACTTACTGTCTCCACGTTGTGGTGTAATTGTAATTCCAAACATTATTATTTGGATGGGTATGATAATTATTTGTAATTGAATTAAATAATAAATATAACATTTTAATGATTCTATATATATGATATACCATCCAATTATATTTTATTTTAATACCAAAAGAGTGATATTGTTGCTCGTTCGTACGTTCGAACTACCGTCTCCACGAACGCAAGGAGATTAATTCCCCATCATATCCATTCAAGTATAATTATTATTTGATGATTAAAAATAACTTTTAATGACTTGATATCATTCTGGGTATGAATAATATACAACCTATCCATAACAAACATGTCTTATGTAACAAAACATATAAAGTAAAATGAGTATGTTAACACCTGAACCGACGATAATACTATGATATTATTAACAAAGAAATGTTAAAAGATCATATATGATATCATATTGATGTGTATGATTCTTGAATAATTTAATAATTATTATTTCACCATTATATAGGAGGTTTACCTACCATGGACCAAGGAAAAGTACAAGGTAATGGTTAATTTTACAATCTCTTAATTATCCAAGGATTTTTATATGTAATTATCTACTGGGCCTCTTTATCAACCACAACCATGTTTCTTAAAAAAATTCAATTTTTTTTACTATTTAGTTGATGATGGGTTAAATTCATTTATACCCTTGTTTTAATTTTTATAATATGTTTATAAAGGAATCTTTCCATCATTTTCTAAACAAGTTCCTTACTAACCTTTTCGACAAAATTAAGGTAAGAATGTCTTTTTTTATGTTATACAGCAGGGCTGGCTATTTTCTGCCGTTATAAAATCGTCAAAGCTTCACTTACAAGAGTATAAGAATATTTTCAAAGTTAATTTTCTCTTTTATCAATATGTGACTCTTAAAAGATTTAAAAAAAAGAGATATTTCTCTCAAATAGTTTTGATTTCAACTATGTCAACATCATTTTAAATGTTTTAATGATTTATTCTTCTAAACCATTCCATTAATTTCCATGTATTCAAAATGGTTTTAAGGATTTATTTAAATTTAAATGAATGTTTTAAAATGTTAATTAATTTTAAAAAATTTAATGGGGTATGGGAAACTTTGATTCAAAAATGACGTTAAATGACTTCCTTTTTAAATTGTGTGACATTTAAATGTTTTCATGAAAAGGTATATTTATATCATTGAGTATTAAAAATAATTTCCATCTATGTCAAATCCTTTAAGGGATTTTAAACTTGTTTTTATGTTGATTTATTATGATACAAAATATCAATATTATAATGAAGGTTTTGTGATATGTTTGACTGTGGATGTTCTATTTTTATACCATTCATGGTTTATGGTTATATTATTGACATTTCCTATGCTAGTTCTAATATGAATGTTTATGTTATGTATCAACCTTTTCATATGAGGAATGTATTGGACATTGTAAGTTACAGGTGGATCACTCTATAGCTCCTCGATGCATTGGTAGGTCTCATGAGACAACATGACGTGGAATTGGATGAGGCCATTTCCCAATTTGAGTAATAGTTATCGCTGAGGCCTTAATCATTTTTAGACGTCTTGGATGAGGCCCTGATAAAATTTTTTAGAATGTCTGCCATTATACATTCCCTCATCTTGGAAATAATATTAATGGTTCTTGTGGTCATTCAACTAGTAGAATACCCATGATTATGTTTTATTATGGATTTATTTACTCATTTGATATTCTCGCCAAAAAAGTATTCATGTTTATTATTGGTAAAGTCATGTGGTTTCAATTATTCTACATTATCAATATTTATGTTAACTTCTACTGTATTTCTTACCCTTACTGAGTGTTTGAGCTCACCCCTTTTTATGTTTTATTTTCCCAGGATTCCATGAAGTGTATTATGATTGATGTGCAGAGTTAATCTAAAGGGAATAATGGGGTTCTCAAAGAACTATTTAAGTTGTGCTTTATGTTTGAAATTTTAAGGTAATGTTATTGTATGTAATCTATTTTCCAAGGATGAGAAACTGATCGGTCATTCCAGACATGATTACTTGTAATCATGCCAATTAATTAAAATAATGCAAATACTCTGGGTAACTGGGGTCAGGGAGTTACAGTTGGTATCAGAGGAAATTTAGCAATAACCTAGTTAGCTAGATTTAGATAAACTCTGATTAGAGCACATAGACATAAGATATAATTTGAGGATTAGTATAGAAGGAATTCCTAGAATTTTGTTAATGTAGAGATTTTGTGAGTTTTCCAAGAAAATACATACCTGTCTGGATATGAGTAGGTAGGGTGGCTCTGGCATAGATGTACTTATTGGTAAAACCCGAAAACAGCGCTCTAAGATAGACTCGAACGGGAACTGGTGCATGACAATGGGCTTTTTTGTACCCTTGGTTATGACACTCCCAGGGGATATGATTAGGATAATTCTCCTTTTCTTTACATACCAATAAGAAGGGTTTATGAGTATATACCTCCACAAAGAAAACATTTTTGTGATTATGGATTATGTCCATAAATGTTAAATTTACGTTATGTATTTTACATGTTCGGAATTATGAATTGCGATTCATAAACTGGCCTAGTGTATGCCATTGTTTAGAAATGGTGCCCAGTAGAAGGAATGAGAACTCTAGCAATACATATGATCCAAATAGTAAGAAGGATCATATCATTCACGGTATTAATCCAAAATATTGAAGGGAAATAGTCTCCTATATATTCTCAACATAAGAAGAAATAGTATCATGGGTTAATAAGATAAGTAAATAATTATCTGAATCCTATGGCTTTGAAGGGAATCCAGAGAAGAAAAGGATGGTAGAAAGAAATATGTATAAAGGAAAAGAAGGATTTTCAAATATGTGAAAATTGTGGAATGAATCACCTTGGTAAATTCATGAAGGGAATGGGAGTTTTTTATAATTGTGGAGAAAAAGGACAACAAGTACGTGATTTCAAGGGTAAGAAAAAGTTTTCAAATGCAAAATGCTTCATCTTCAATGTGTTGAGACATTACACAAATCAGTATCTCATTCATAAGATTATATCGAAAATGTTGTTATTGGATAATAATCATGGTAGGATACTACCTCATATGAAGAATAATGACTAGTGTTCTTATGTAGTTATTATAGAATTATTTCATTTGAGTGTCGTATCAACTGTATACTGGTTACATGAATTATGGAGATAAATAAGGATTGTACTGCAGTACTATTTAATTTGGAATTTGAGAAACTAAGGTAGTAATTTTGGAATAATAGATGGTTTATTTTGGTAATTCAGGATGTTGCGGTGTTTTAAAAGAATACATGATGAGTCACTCACATGTTATTACATGGAGAAAAGTAACCTCATTATGTTTAACTTCCTTATAAACTTTAGACTGAGAGTTTGGATATAAGTATTTTGGATAATTTTAAAGGTTGGAATGGATTATGTTTGAAATTGGATATTATTGTTAATGTTATTTTTGGATTTCCATAAAAAGGACAACTTGGAGGTCGGGAAGCAACCCGTCGCGTCGGGAAAGGCCGTGAGACTTAAACCCACAGCTGAAGGGAGGCACGAGTGTATCACCTATCACTGAACCACATGATGTCCAAGATTGGTTAATGTAGTTTTTTTAATGGGTCTTATATTTGAATTATAAATTCATTATTATTGGAAGACTATAAGATTAGGATAAATAGAATATATATATATATATATATATATTTGAAATCCATTAGAGTGAATGATGAGTTTGTGGTAGGAATTAGATGAAGGATGCAACTCTACTTTTCATGTAGACAAACACACACACACACACACATATATATATATATATATATATATTTTACCTCTTATTTTATAGATAAATTAATTTTTAAACTTTAGGGAAGGGAATATAAAACCAAAAATGTGTTATCCTAATACCTTACGTTTTGTTGAAACGATGGTATTTTAAATCATCATAGATTGGTGGCTTTGAGACCTACAATTCTACAATTGTTTATGATTGATGACCTCAATCACTCCCTATAAATATTTACATTTTTCCTCTAATTATGAGTCTCTAATTGCAACCAATGTTCTCCTAATAGAAATCATAATTTTGTGGTGACTTTTTCATTTCCCTTGTCCTCTAATTAGGACTAAATTTTATTAGCCCAATTTTCTATGTGGGTTTTCCCACAGGTGTATTTACTATTTGCAACCTGTAATTTTCGAAGAACATTTTAAAATTCCTAGGATTCAATTTATTTATGGAGGGAAGAAAGTAACACACAACGATTTCAAAGTTTGTTATTTCTTCAAAGAAATTCAACAACATTCATTACACGCAACACCGAGTTCAAGCGCACCACAACTTACAAAACTAGCCATTCAAAAGCAGTTATAAATAGTATTAACTGAACTTTGTATGTTATATAATCCTTATAATTTTAGAATCGATATTATGTGTATCTTATACATAATTTATGAAAATACATTTTTCCAGATAAAAGAATTATTTTTCAATAAAATGAAATTTTACATCCTTTTTATGGAGAAACATTTTTAAATCCAATATTGGAAACTTTTAAATATTATATTTGACAAAATATACTTTTTCTATAGAATCGGGACATAATAATTTAGCTTCAATAAATTTTTGGTGTTTTTCTGATAATTTTCATATTTGGGTGAGTAGTGAAAAATACTATATTTTAACTGAAAACAACTTTTTTAATAAAAATAATTTATATTTTTGAATTATACTTTTAAATATTTTGGAATTATAATTAGATTATATTTTTAACCTTTAATCCAATTTTGGTCATTGGAATTAATTTCACATTGAAATTATACATAAACAAGTGTCAATCTTTTGACAGTTACTGTTTCTTAAAAACCGGGCATTTGTTTGGACAACCTAAATTAATTTTAAATTAATAAATGAAACTTATATGATTTGAATGTGGTAAAATAGATTTAATTTTTGTATTTGGAATATCGAAATTATCCTAGGGTGAGGTTTTGGTATTTTCTGAAAAGAGTCAATTTTTTATTAATAGTGAAAAAACACTGAGTTATCGTTTAAATTTTTTTAAATAATTGATTATTTTATTTAATTTTATGTCAAAATAGATACATAATACCTATATAAGTTCATTTTAATTCAATGGAGTCAACTTATATTAAATTTAGATATATAAAAATTTTATCGAACTTTTACCGTCTTTTACCAACCTCTTAGTAGCATTTGAAAATTTACAGTGAACATAATTTTACCACTTCTGTGAGTTGTATTAAGAAACTCTGAGAGAAACTGTTAATATCAAGGATTAAAATGTGGTTCTAATATGATAAATGTTTTTGGTGAATAGTAACTTTTTACTTTTATTTACCATGGTTAAAAGTAAATTGGGTAATTAATTGTAAAAATGATATTATTATTACCCTAACATGTGTCTTAATTCTATTGGATACGTGAAATTCGACCAAAATAAACCTTATAAATAAAATATAACCCTTTAGGTCCACATGTATTAGATTAAGACATTTATTATTATTTTATTTAAAGAAGACCTCAAAGAGTTAAAATCAATGTTTAATGACTAAACCATTTTTAATATTGAGTTATACATAAGATAAATTTGAAATAAATATTCATTATAAATCTAAAAATATTTCATACATAATGGTATTTTATTTATAATTTTTAGAGATTATATAATAAAATTGTTTATGACACAATGATGATGTATTAATTACCTTATTAATGAAAGAATAAAATAAATGGTATTATAAATATTAAAACAAATATAATTTCAAAGATTTTATGACATCCACAAATTTTATAGGTGAATATGACTTGTTAAAATTGATTCAATGTATTTTTTTATGTAATCATGTTTTTATTATTTTAACAAAAAAAATACAAAATAGTGTCAAATTTGACATAAAATAGTTTTTAAAACAAATATTATATTATTAATTGATATAGTGGTCCTAAAAATCTAAGGATCGGAAAAAAGACTTATATAATCATATATATGACATTAATGAACCAATTGGGGTTCTATTGGAAGTATATAGTAAGTATATTTACCATATTGTGTATGAATACAAGAAGACACAATAAAAGTTAAATTATTTAACTTAAAGTTAAATCTAAATGATTAGTTTAAAAGGGTAACCTAAACTTGTCTAAAACCTATTGGTTGAAATGATTTAGACCCATCCCCACATAAACCTTTAAATAATTCACTTTGTAGACGTTAGAAGCCTTATATGAATTTATTATAAAATAGTATTTCATGTTTTTTCTAAGGTGCCCCTCACCCCTCTTATAAAGGGCATTCCCCCTTTTCCCTAATTCAAACCATCAAAGCCATTTGGCTTGGACAAACCCTAAAAAATATTCTCTTAACTTTTATAAATTTAACCTAGATGCCTTAGTTTGATCAGAAATACAACCTATGGAGCCCTTTTGATCAAATCAAAAGTAAGAACCTGAAGAAAAGGTAATGTTTTCACCACCCACTTTCAAGTTCCTTTCTTCTTCAACTTCTTCTTAATTTGTTATTTCCATTATAAAATAATTACTCCAGTATATTCTATATACTGCGATGTTATTATAAATATGGTACAACCATATTCAGTATTTTATCCATCCTTTGAATGACATGTCACCATACGTGTGTATGTACGGCTTACCGTCTCCACGTCATTGTGTAATTGTCATTCAAAACATTATTATTTGGATGGGTTTGATAATGATGTGTAATTGATGTAAATAATAAATATAACATTATAATGATTATTTATATATGAGATAGTATCCAATTATATTTTATTTTGATATCACATGAATGATATTATTGCCCGTGTGTACGTACGAACAACTGTCTCCACAAACGCGATGAGATTCATTCCCCATCATATCCATTCAATTATAATTTTTATTTGATTATTAAAAATAATGTTTAAGGAAATGATATCTTTTTGGATATAAATAAGATTCAACCTATCCATAACAAACACATCTCATGTAACAAAACATATAAAAGAAAATGAGTATATTAACACCCAAAATGATGATAATACTAAGATATTATTAACAAAGCAATGTTAAAAGATCATATATGATATCCTATTAATTAATATGATTCTTTTATAATTTAATAACAATTATTTAATCATTATACATGAGGTTAACCTACCCTCAACCCTGGAAAAGTACATGTTAAGGGTTAATTTCACAATCTCTTCATTATCCAAGGTTGTTTATACGTAATTATCTACTGGGACCTCTTTATCATCCACATCCATGTTTCTTAAAAATATATTTCAAAAACATTTTGACTATTTACTGGAAAATGGGTTAATGTCATTTATACCCTTTTTTAACTTTTTATAATATGTTTATAAAGTAATCATTCTATCGTTTTCCAAAAAATTCCATTTTTATCCTTTTCGACAAAATTAAGGTAAGAATGTCTATTTTTAACTTATACAGCGGGGGTGGCTATTTTCCACTGTTATAAAATCATTGAAGCTTCCCTTACAAGAGTATAAGAATATTTTCAATGTAAATGTTTTCTTTTATAATTTTTCGACTCTTAAATGATTTCAAAAAAAGTTATTTCACTCAAATACTTTTTATTTCATCTATGTCAACATCATTTTAAATGTTTTAATGATTTATTCTTCTAAACTATTGTCATTAATGTCCTTGTTTTAAAAATGGTTTTGAGGAATTATTTAAATGGACATGAATGTTTTAAAATGTGGATTACTTTAAAAAGATTCAAAGTGGTATGGGACACTTTGATTTAAAAATGTCTTTAAATTTCTTCCTTTATAAATTGTGTGACGTTTAAATGTTTTCATGAAATGGGATATTTAAATCAAAGAGTTTTACAAATCGTTTCCATCTATGTCTAATCATTTAATGGATTTTATACTTTTTTTGAAGTGGATTTATTACGATACAAAACATCAATATTGTATTGAAGGTTTTGTGATATGTTTGACTGTGGATGATGTATTTTTATACCATTAATGGTTTATGGATAAAGTATTGCCATTTCGTATGCTAGTTCTAATACGAATGTTTATGTGATGTTTCAACCATTTAATATGAGGAATGTATTTATCATATTAAGTGATGGGTGGAGCCCATTATAGGTCCTCGATGCATCGGTAGGTCTCATGAGACAACTAGATGTGGAATTGTCTGATTCCCTTTCCCAATTTGAGTTATGTATTTGGCAGATGCCATAATCATTTTTAGACGCCCTGGATGGGGCATTGAAAAAATGATTCAGAATTCCGGCATTATACATTCCCTCATTATGGATATAATATTGATGGTTCATGGGGTCATTCGACTAATATAATACCCATGATTTTGTTTTATTATGGATTTATTTAGTCATCTCATATTCTTTCGATAAAAGTATTCATGATAATTATTGTAAAATTCATGTGGTTTCGATTATTCTCCATGCTTAATATTTATGTTATATTCCATTGTATTTCGTTCCATTATTGAGCATTTGAGCTCACCCCTTTCTATCTTTTATTTTTCCCAGGATTCCAAGAAGTGTATTATGATTGATGTGCAGAGTAAAGATAAATGGAATCATGTCGTTCTCAAAAAACTATTTATGATGTGTTTTATGTTTGAAATTGTAATGTAATTTTAATGCATGTAATCTATTTTCCAAGGCTGATAAACAGATCGGTCCTTCGGGACTTGATTCATTGTAATCATGCCAATGTATTAAAATAATGCACCGAATCTGGGTAATTGGTGTCGGGGCATTACATTTATACCCCATCCCCATCAAGGATTTATATTGATTATATAAATAGAATCATAATCCCCTTGATGATGGAGAAGTTAATGCCTTAAATGTACCATAAAGGGTACATTTATATTAAGTGATTCATATTGCTTATAGAACAATGTCACCACATAAAAACATTAAATTCACTGTTTTGTAAATACCCTAATAGGGAATAGCAATGAATAATCTGGAGGTTATTTGGTGGTCAAGAATTACCTAAGTTATAATAATATTTTTTATTTTGAGGAATTTTAAAATAGTAGATAGTAATAGAGATTAATGACAATCCCATTGAAATCTACCTTCTTGGTATCATCATGGATATTTTTTGGCTTCTTGTTATGTCATAATGGAATCATTATTTATCCTGATAATGCTATGGAAATAATTTATATGTCTCCTAGTTGATATCCTTGGATACTTAAGGTACTCTGAGGGATTATTTCCTATGTCTAATTTTCTATAGACAATATATCAAGAAAAAAAATTTTATTTTATAAATTTATTGAATAAATACACCATCTATCACTAGGATGAATATTATTAGAATTAATTTTAATATCTTAAGAGAAAAAACATAAATCCATTAGATTCGTTGAAACCTTTTGAATGAAATAATCTCATCTTTTTTATGGAAATCCATGAAAATTCACCTAACATTATCCATAATAAGATAGATGATTTTAGAAAGGTGATAGTTATTGATTATCCAAGAAAATATGGATACTGATACTTGAGACTATGATAAAAAAAAATAACTACTTGGGCTTGATTATTTCATTGCAGAAGTTTGAACATTATCTATATCATCACATGGGTCAACACATCAATCATGTCTGTCATCTAAGCTATATCATAATTTAAATAATGATATATAGATATATGAAATCTGTGGGAGGTCATTTGACAATAGTGTGACCATTATATATTATCTTATAAGCTAGTCAAAGGCTGATAATTGGAAAATTTATTTACAGCACACCATACCTGAAAAAGAGTTCTAATGAATATAGATGTCCCGAATGAAATGGTGTTCCCTATCCATGAAACTCCCTAAATATGGAATATTTTTCTTTGATAGTTATTATTGGGTCCTAATATGAAAAATAATGGATAAGATAAATAAAAATATGGATTGATTACAAATTAAAATTATCTACAAAGTGAAGGAAGTTCTACCATATTAATTCAAACCTTTATAATGTTTGAATAACAACAATGTAGAATACACGTCCTTTGTTATAATCATAGAAATAGATTTATAGATACTAAAGGACCATTTTAGTAATTAGGATGACTCATAGTTGGTATTAATTTATATGAATTTAGATAATTATACCCCTTTATTGATATTGTATTGGGATTGATGACTAAATTCAACTTTCATATAATATTGGATCGTGTTTCGTGATCACAGTATACTTATACTAATTCATTGGATAATGTGTAAAAATCCCTAGTAAACCAATATGAAAATTAAATAGCCCCTCATATCATGAACTATATGGTGATGTCAATGTTCATATACAATGTTGTAGGGATTATCAATGAATTCAATACTACCAATGACAATGTAGAGACCATAACCTCACCAACATATACTGTTATTTAGTGGATACATCCCTAAAAATACTATATTTAATGAATAATTTTTCCATAAGAGTAGGAAAAGAAATAGTATGTCTAGTGGGTGGTATAACAATTCATCCTTTATAATATATTAATTTCCTAAAATGTCCTTTATACATAAGGAATTGATGGAGTCCTCCTTGGATGCAATGAATAAAGAAAGACCTTCACTATCCTGAATGAATTCCATATTTATTCGTGTGGTGCTCATTAGTTAGAATAAAATATTGTCCATCAAGTTACGTGGCTTAGATATATAAATCCAAAAATAATGTTAGATTGTATTGATATTACTAGGAAATACTAGGGTTTTTAAATACATTTTAATCTCATCCCTCATCCCCTAAAATTACTACATATAAGGACCCATTATTTCCCATATAACATGTTAGAAATTGATTTCATGGGGATATATAATCAAATTATATTTTTATAGTTCTTGTATATCACTATATCCTCTAACATATTCTCTATGTGGATTAAGGATATATCCTTCTTAGATGTTGTAATAATGCCTATCATCACCAGATTTTTTGATCCCTATTTAAGATTAATAGACAATCACACAAATTGTTTCTCAAAATTGAAGATGTTTTATCAAGAGTATAATATTAAACAAACCCATTGACACTTTTATTATGAAATAGAAAGTGGGAAGATATATTCTTTTAAAAATATATTTTAAATAACTTTTTTACGATAGTGGACAATGAGAAGAAGTATATTCTAATATAGCATGATTTATAGGATCATCAAAACACAACCCTCACATCCTCACAAGAAACCCCATATTGGAACAATAATTTAGTATTCTACAAAAATTATATGATATGCTTAAAAAGTGAAAAAAATAATGCATTATCATTTTCTTATGAATTAGGTAACATTAATTCATGTAACCATAATAATTTTACAAACCATTTGAAATATTTTATTTCAATGGGTAAATATTAGAATTATATTCCCGGTGATTCAGATTATAGAAACAACGAACTCCCTCAAGTTTCATGATAAATGAATCAAACTCTGGAGAAATCAAATTTTAATAATGTTCATAAAAATATGGGAAATAAAAAAAATACAATAATAAACCATAAAATTTATATGTATGAATATAATAAGGAAGGTCATTTTAGACCCAATTTTCAAAAAAAAATAGAAATGACAAATTTAATTGTAAGAAGGAATTATAAAATAAAATAAAATAAAAGAGAAAAATTATTTCTTTAGATACCTAGAGTGGTAGTGAAAGTGACACATCATTAGATATTTTATCTAATGAAAGTGGAATATAAAATAGAAAAAGTAGTTGGTTTCAATTAAAATTGTCCAATGAATGAAATATGATTCATTGAAAGGGTATCGTCAGAATCCCTTACAAATTTGTGTTTAGAGTCCTAATTAACATATAGTATATAAGGTTATTATAAAAATACATATAAAGATGAAAAATTCAATCCATAACTTGTTTAAAAATAATTTTCATTGAAAGATAATGAAACATTAACAACTATTACCAAAATGGTAAGATATTTAAATATTATAAGTAAATCATAAATTGAATATTACATTTCATTTTACTAACAAATAAATTACTATTGAAAATATTATATAAATTAACATAACATAAAAAATTTAAAATATTCAAATGAATTATATTCCAATGTTAATCACTATTGGAATTTTCACTAATGAAATTTAGTTTATTTGAGATCTATTAATCAAAATGTAGATAATTATAATTTTATTCATTAATTTATATTAAATTTTTAGAGTATAATGAAATTTTTATACAACATTACTTCTGATAATTTTAATTTTGATAAAAAATATTTAAAAATAATGATATCCATAATTTCTAATTGGATTGACTATATATCTGAAAACCCATGATTTCCATAAAACTATTTTGAACCGAAATGTGATTATATTATACTAAATATCAAAGATTTTGTTTCAAGAGTATGTATTATTCTCCTAATAATTTTCTATGTTATGATTTATTTTTATATAAAAATAATCATTATTGGTAAAAAATAAAATACTTTGGTAGATGTGTGTTCTGAATATTTTATCTAACTTAACGAGACCCAAACATGTGTAGGTACCATGAACAATATTTTATATATTTCCAGAAAAGAAGACTACTAGGAGTATGAGAATAAAATACTTCATGGATATTGGTTGTTCGAAAAATATTATTAGTGGAAATAAAACTTCTTAAATTTCAATAAATTTCAAAAAAAGTTAATTTTATTGACAACACACTATGATAAATTGTATGTATCAAGGGTATTGATGATATTTAAAAAAATGGTTTCCAATGTTTTATATGTTTTAGGAAATAACCAAAAACATATCTATATATTTTATTTAATTGATGAGATAAATATTGTGGGATTCAAGAATTATAAATATTCTTTTCAAATTTGAGAATGTAATTTCATTTTATCATCATATAGGAATGAAAATTCCAACACAATAAACTTTGATTAATTAAATCATCAGAGCATTAGATTTTTATGTGAATTAGAAGAATTATATAGGTATTATAATATGATATTGCTACAATATAATATCTAAAAATTAACTAAAGCTTCATGGAAAGAAAATTTTAGGTACCTACTAGATCAGAATTCTAATTTTACATGAGTTATGATTATTTTCTATTATGTAATAAATATATGTTGATATTTAAATATAATATTGAATTCTCTACTTTTGATGAATTTTATTTAGTTCACATGGATTTGTGTTTTCCCACAAAACATGGATAATTAGTTGTAAATAATTTCTATACGCCTTGGTTGATTTTTATAACTGATTTAAATAGATCTATTTTCTCTCTATAAAATATGAATATCTTTTTCATTTTAAGGTATTATGGGTATCAGCTAAAAAAAGAAAACCAGTATTTGGTTACAATCTTTGGGGATCATATTTATGAGTTTGTTGACAATGATTTTTATAATTATAATTAGAATCAAATATATAACTCATAATATTTTAAATTAAGTTTATGAAAACTATGTAATTGATTAAATATATAATTCTTTTGAAAATTACTCAATCATTGATTAGTGGGTATTTTGATGATGAACATATTTTAGCTAAGATGTGTGGCACTACTTGTTATATTGTATGTTTAATTTTATTTTTATTTTTTTATAATAAAACAAACAATGAATTGGGGACTGGATGAAATGAAAGACAATATTACTACATATTCCATGAGGGTAATGAATTTATCCTGAAGAAAAAATATCAGGTACATAAATATGATAAAAAAGTATATAACATTTTTTATGGATTTTTATTTTTCTAGTATGGATATTCATGTTTTTATTAATCCAATCGATGTTTTTAATTAAATGGTCCATTTATTGTTAGATGAATCATTTCATTTTTTTAATAATTGGAAATTAATATTACCAATTTAGTTTCAAAATTATTTTTACACAGTTATCAAATAATTTAATACAATTTATTATAATTATTAAATAAATAAGTTCCCCATATTTACAATATATAGATGCTACTTCAATAGAATATGTACATTCTTTAGTCAAAGATCAACATAAAAAACATCCATAAAATAGTCAAATTAAGGAAATAATGATTTCCATTTTAACATTGGAGATATATGTTATCTGGTTAAAACCAAAAGTTCTATACGAAATAAATTAAACCACCATGCCTTCCTATAACAATATAATTCTGAAATAAATGATGATACTTTAGTGGATGGTTGGGGGGTACATGATTTGTAAGAATATATCTTGTAGTTTAAATGTTATCAATTTTGGTCACTAGTTGAATGTCCTATAGATCTAACTATAATTAGAATAAAATGGGTTTTTACAATCACATTTGTTGAAAATAGAACTGATAGTATAATAGTTAATGTATTTTTACTAAAAGATATTTTCTAGAATAAGTCATAGACTATGGTGAATATTTTTCATAAATATCTATAATATAGTATATGATGTTCTTATTATCATTTTTAGTTCAAATATATGTGAAAATATTATTCCATAATGGTTATGTTCATGATGAATTTAATGTTGAACAATCCCTTTGAGGTGAAGATATTAGATTTCCTAAAAAAATTAGAAATTAAAAATAAACTCTATGGATATAAAAAACCGCATGATCATTATACGATACAATTAATATATATTTAATTAAAAATAAATTTGTTAAAAGAAGTGGTTATATAGTGCTTTTGATAAATAAAATTATAAAAACGCCATTTTTTTCAAATTTACATTGAAAAACTTATTTTCGGTTCATTTAAAAAATATCTTTCTGAATGTTTTACTTTACTTTGGAAGCTTTGGTTTGAAATGAACATGGAAGAAGAACTAAATTTTAGTCCATGGTTTGTTTATTTATTTAATGAAACATTGAAATATGTTAATTTAGAAAATAAAATATTTCCAATAAATTGAAATGTTTTGTTTTTGATAATGCGTAAAAAATTACTCTAACAACAACTTCTATCAAACATCATCTCAGAAAAATAGTAAATCTTTAGATAATTTTTTTAAAAACCTATTATTATAATAATATTATATCATTTTAAAATTCAATTAGATATAATGTGTTCATTATCTATATGTTTTGTATTATAATAGAATAAATAAAAATCTCATTTGGAATTTTTAACACTAATTTTCTGATTTTTAAAAGGCACATAAGAACAAGTATTGTTTTATTCTTCTATAAATTATATTGTTCTAAAACTTTAATCAAATACTAAAGTTATAGGATATATGTTATGTTAAAAATGTATGTTTGGAACATTTAATTTCATAGAAGAAGCATTAGCCACATAGTATAGTAACAAAAAATATCCTGCAGCATTATCCACAACTAAAGAAGAATATACAGCTATGAGATGATGTTGTGCTCATCTTTTTTGAATACAAACACACACATATATTTTTTATTTATTTTTACTCAAACTCCAACTATTTGATACAATATTTGTGTTATATACATATCTATAATCCCAAAACAATACTCACAATAAATGAACATAGATATTAGACACCATTTCTATCGGGATTAAACCCAAAAATGAAATATTATTATAGACATTCTTGATATATAATATAATCATATTGATATTTATAAAAACTTCTCTTTGATGACAGATTAATAATAATTAAATAGATATTGTTAATGGTCAACATTTAGTTATAGTTATTCCAATTATTGTTTCGTCAATCATTGTAAATTAAAAACTCCTCTATTAAAAAAATATGTTGGGAAAATTGAGTTTTATTTAAATTTATCTATTTTTAAAACCTTTAAATTTTTTTGAACATACTAGTTTTTGAAACATTTTTATTTTTTAATAGAAATTTCTTTTCAAACTTATTTTTTTCTCAATTTTATTAGTTTTACAAACCATTCTATTTACTAGTTGTTATCATTTCCTTGGACCATACTTATTGAAATAAAGACACTATTATATATTTTGGAAGATAAAATCTAGATTGTTAAATCATCTAAAATATTCCTTATACTACTCTCATGATATTATTGTTTAATATATGTGAGATATTACCTTTTCGTAAAATAGTTTACTATTATATGAGGTTTTTTTGTATATTTTAACAAAAACATTTTCTTTCCATTGAAATAAATATTAAAATAATATCTTAAAAAATCATTATAATATATGTTTTTGCATTTTATTTTATATTAAATTATATGAAAACCACTTATATATCAGGAGTATAAGAGAATAAATTATTGGATGATAGAAATTTTAGATATCATTATATTAAGTACAACCCCAGGATCATTTCACACTCAATGTTCTATCTTTTCTATTATATAAAGAAAGATTTCACAAAAACATTATCATTATAAGAGTTTATATAAATACTTTTCAACGAAAATCTGTGATATTTAATGTTATAATATAAAAATATTTAAAATAATCATATATAGCGAAAAAAAATCAAGTTTATTATTGGTGAATAAGAGGGAATATTAAATTCTGGTAATGTATAATTTTATAATTTCTTATATAGATATTCCAGATAATATCATGATGACTAATAGAGAATGTGAATTTAAAATGAAAAAAACATTATAAGGGGATCTTGTCAAATAATAACATATGGTTGAAATTTAATTGATATAGAAAATGAAATTATTTCAACTATTATAAAAGGATTTTCATGAAGAATTGAAGTGATGATGATGTTTTCAATGTAATCCAAACATATGGTGGGAATATTCTCAAACGGAATGAAATTTCTAATATCCAATTATAATTTAAATTTTATTTTTATTTTTTACATAAAATAAAAAAAGGAAGAAATGAAAAACTTTATATTTTTTTTGTTTTTTGTCATGAACATTTTCCGATATTTTTCTTCGTTATAAAATTTTTTCAAACAGTGACTACATAGAATTTTTTTTAATAATGTTTTTATAATTTATATCTCAATAAAGGTATATGAGTTATCTATTATAAATACATCGAGGACATTTATTTATAATTTCAATTTTATCATCAATAATACATATGGTTGATCTATTTTAAAATGGAGATAGAAAATTTGGTAAATAATTATATTAATTATTTATTTTTTAAAACATAATATTGTTTTAATAAAAATGATTTACCAGTATTTCTTTTGTTCAAGTCATTATGAAAATTTAGAATGATAATATGTTAAATAAAATACCAATTAACTAAAAATATTTTAAGAAAATTGGTTGATCTAAGTATATTTATTGATAATATCCATAAAATATAAAAGCAAATTAGTGATAATAATTTAAATTATCAGTAGATGAAGAAAAATAAATATTTCATTAGTAGATGATGTTGTTGATATTGATATATGTATATCTTTCTATGTGTTTTTTATGTAATTATACAAATAGATTTTTTTTAAATGATGAATATAAATAAATCATCAAATTTGGAAATAAAAAAAACATGAACACATATGAGATGAAAATGAATGAACTTATACATTCGAAATTCGTATTTTTTCACTTTGAATTTTAATTTCTTATTTTTGATGGAGCTATAGATCAATGTAATAAATTTATAATGGGTAATTCTATTAAAGTATACCATTATCAGGTTTACATTGTAACAATATTTGAAATTTTGTATGTAATTCATCATATTCTAATATAGTAGGATCGATGGCATCCAGGGATATAAAGATAGTGAAATTTATGATCACTAGTGATCAAGGGATTCAAAGAATACAAAGACTAATCACATTTACTTATGATTTGTGAAAGTGATTTTCTATCATCAAGTAATGTCATGGTATTCAAGTTATTGGAAGACAGACCTTAAGATATTTATAAATTTGAGGATGCCTTATAAAAAGCGCAATTTCATGTATACCTTGTATTCGTTTGATAAATCCATCATTAACTTTTTTTTAAAAGTGATGTTTTAATAATATATTTTAATGGAGTATTATTATTCCTAAAAAATAATCCATTATTTTAGTGTATTTTCCACGTTGTTAAATATTTAATAAGTACTATAAAATACTAATAAATTTGTTACCATTATTATAGGTTTATTTTATAATGATTATAACTCATTTACTCAATGTTTTATTTATCATCAATAAAAATATGGTCATCATAATACTTTATGATGACCAAAATTATTAGTACATTTTGAAAACAGAAATCACACATCATGTATACTATTTTCTATCATTCTATTGGATAACTAGAAAAACATTATATTATACAAAAGGACAACTATAATAGACATTACTTCTTGATAATAATTTAAATTGTGTATATAATTTCCATCATAAATATGATATTTCATAAGAAGTATTTTTCATAATATCATGTTGGTTTCCTAGTCCATGAAATATGACTCTATTATAAGAAGTGTCTCATCCAAGATATATTAAATTAAACACTATGGAAAATTGAATCCATCATATATGACTATAAAAATCATAAAATAATCCTTTTATTAAACGACCTATCCATTATTTATGATCCAGATCCTTATAATATTCCACAACATATATTTTTTTTACATAGACCTATAATAAAAAAATAGCCACACACTATGTAAGAGAATGATCTTTATAAGGATCCTTTTTCATGAATTCGGGTTTCAATATTATTGGAAATAATTTTTTCTCCTTCTTTTATGGTTCACATAACCATTGACTCAAACTACTACCTATGAGAATGATGTGTGGCTTGAATCATATTATACATATATTTACAGTGTTTCTAGGATTTTATATGCTAGTCCTTGAAAAAAAATTAATCTTCCACTATATAACAATTTCAAATCCACTAATTAATTAATTCATGATAAGATAAGGATATATATTTTTCAAATTATTAAAATCTATGTGAAATACACCATATAGTGGTAACTACAATATAACTACAATTGTTATGGAGTCTAAGCCCTTATATCATTCTTTAAAACATCCAAACATAAGGTCCACCCTAAAGGAACATAAATTACATAGATCAAACCTATATGAACCATTGTTATAAAATCACCCATAATTTAGATATTTATCTACATTATCAAAAGGCCTTTCATGCATAAGAGACTACACATTTGAGATATATGTATCATTAATTATGTTATTATAGAATTCATATATTCTTATAATGGTTTTATGTTTCTACTAGACTATGATGAGGATAATTCACTCATATATATATAGACTAAATTTATCATAATTTTTATTAAATCATGATATGTAGTAATTATCACATTACTTATTGTGGGTCCATTCATAATTCATATAAATTCCATCCTCACATTATCTTAGTATGGGACTCTCCTGTTATGTCAGGTCTCCCCCAATAGAACAAATACATTTAGTTTTATAAAAATTATATGTTGTTGGACTCCTATTAACAAAAGATACTTATTCACTCCTGGATTGGTCTCTATTTCAAATTCAAATAAACTCCAAACATTAATTTGATTTTTTACCTCCTCATTCAAAATTTTTGTCCTTTATGAGATCATCACTAAGATGAATCCAAGTTATTTTATTCATGAGATAGATCTACGGAAATACCCCATATAAGGATCATTTTTTTACAACCCAATACTACGGGGAAATAGAGTTCTTCTAACATGATATTAAACATCATGACCCAAGTTCCTTCTTGCTAGACCTCAAATTTCATACATTACTCTATAATCTATGACTTGACTAACATGTATGGGAGACAAATACATGAAACACTTTTTGTAATATGGTATCAATCATCAAACCGATTCTAGGATAAAATATCCTCATTCCTATAAAATTCATTTCTATTATATTGGGTAATATACTCGAAGATTAGTATGGTTATAATCCAATACTAGAATAAAAAATAAACCTTCACTATATAATATCATTATTTATCATGAGTATATATTATAAGAACTCTATGTTGATTGATAGCATATTCTATAAGATATATAGAGTTATATGATTAATATATATTGGACCAAGAGGTAATATTTCACCGACAAACAGTCGCCATTATTATCCCACAAAAGTATTATTATGGTTAGTTTGGTTTCAGAATATTTCAGTAATCTCTTGAATATCCCCAACCAACATAATTATTTCCATGAGTGTTTTGAATTATTACAATCCTTATATAGGAATCAGAAACAAGTTTATTTAACTCTAGGGGAAACCATGACTTGGTAATGATATTGTGGAACAATATTCTAAACTACCAACCAAGATAAAAATTATATATTTTATGGGTTACCATTTAATCTATATATTAATCAACTAAATCAATGTGGGATCTATTATTGGAATGTGTTTAGTGGTAATCCCCCACATATTTGTACCATATCATCACTCCATAATTCAAATACCATAGTTATGATGTATACCATTCCGATTTCCTATTCAAAAGGATTTAGGTGTTCATAACAATTGAACTCCCTTTGGGTTTTAAAATAAATCATCAATAATGGTCCATATACTATGAACATAAACTATGAACATTTTTTTATGAAATTAACAATACTAGAATTGGTATATAAAATGAATTTTTTTATTCATCTCCATAAAGGGATAGACTTATAAACCCTTTTATCAATGTTTTATAAACACAGACCCTAGAAATATATATTCATTGATAGAGAACCTTAATCCCTAGAAACATTTAACAGAATCAGTTTCATCTAAAAAACTAGGTCTTAAATTATAAAATTATATGATTTTAAAAGGATAATAAATGAGAAATAATTTATTTTTTATATTAAAAACCTATAAATGTTTTCTAAAAAATATAATGATTATACTAGAAATGTCATATTATTTCAGGGCAGAGCCAAATGCAATAGATAAAATAGACGATGAGAGAATATTAGATAATCCATCATTTGTCACAAGAAAATTCCAAGATATACTCATTTTGAGCACTGGTAAAAGTTAAAAATAGAATATATCTTCTACCTTCTACCTTACATGCATATTTAATAAATTTTATTTTGTATCCAAGTTTCCCAAGAATGTGATTGGGAACTACATATAATTCCATGAACATGAATTCTTGGAATTTATCATAATAAGAGAAGATCAATCCCATTTTAGAGTGTATCCCGCAACATATAAAATAAAACATGAATTGTAATATTTCTACAATATTCAAAAAATAGTTTAACGGAGTTTCATCAATGTTTACTCAATTTGATTCATATTAGGGTGAAAATACATTAGAATAGGGTATTTTCCCTATAAATATTGTGGCAATTCTGATTTCCTTATACAATCATCCATTCGAGTTATTTTATATTCATCAACATATAATTTTTCCTCATCTACCACTTTTCCATATATAATTATCTCCCAAAAAAGTTGACCAGCTATTAGAAGGAATCATTCAACCAAGTCCCTTTCTTATCTAATATATTGTTTATTCTTCATTGACTTTGTCACAAGTTATGAATGTTCCTGAAGAATGAAAACTCAAACACTAAAATATCACTCTAGTGGTTCCAATATATATAGGATCATTTTGGATGCTTTTTAATGGTAATTTTGAAGAATAATATCAATAATGGCTACATTGATAGCTATGTAAATGAAATATTCATAGCATAGGTATATGAATAATGGGATATAATAGTGTAATTTCATATATAATCCCTCTGTATGAGGGTTTTGAAATTAGATTCATAATTTCCATCTATATATTCTACTTGAAGTCATGTTTAAAATCACAATATTATTTGTCTGATTCATATTCAATTTAAAAGACTAATACATACTATAAAAAATCCCACTAAAGGGGGTCAACTGCCCATTAACCATTAAAATTTTAATTTCTAAAATAACTGTATATTTTTATATTATAATTAATGGGGATTAAAAATAGTTTCTTATATCAATGGATCACATTAATCTTGTATAAATAAATTAATGAGACTGAAATGAGATCAATTATAATCACCATCACATGATCTATATTATTTTGATACTTATAGTATATGAAGATAATAACTCCCCATTTTTTATGGTTATTTTTGTTTTTACCATCTACATCAATGATGTAATTAAAGGATATATTTATTAATTTAATTTAAGATTCCAATGATATATTAACCCTTCAAACATACTTTCTTTGCCTTCCATTTAGGTAATCCTTCCACATTATGAATCCAAATCCTTTGAACGGTAGATTAGAGTTGTAGTAGGTGAAATGAAGTCATTGCATTCATGTGCCCATGCACAACTATAAACTAAATCAAGATAATAATTGTAATATTTTTCTTATTTGGAACTCTTGGGAATGGATTAAAATACACCCTCTACCAACATATGAAGTGATATGTGAATCAATATGGAGATTAATTCTAACAAACTATCAGCACATAAATAGAATCCACTAAACCACAATCGGGAGAAGAAATAATAAAAATGTACTTCCATATTTATTATACGATTATCAACAAATATTCTTGAAGTCATGTCATAAGGTAATATTTGTGAAAAAAGAATAATTCCCCATCGTGTCACGGACCTAGATAATACTCAAGGAATTGATTGAACGTCAATAATGTCGGGCATCCTAGGTTGAGACATAGAATGAGGAATTGTTATCATGTTTTGAAACTCATATTAATATAAGGGTTCTTCTTCCTAGAAATATAATAATTGTATTGTATCATTTATCTTATATAGAGTCATATTACCTTGTATTTTTCTTGTCATATGTTAAATCAAATATAGAATCAAAACATCAGGTTTGATCGAGGGGCCTTGAACTAGAACATCTACCATGACTAATGTGTTATCTCTAACATTTGAGTGAGAATCCTAAACATGAAATAGACTCCCACATAGTATCATATATTGGAACCATGATCTTTGAGAATTTAGATCTATGTCTAGTTTAGCTACATACACCCAAGAAGTGTACTGGCTTACTTCAAGGCTAAACAAAAAAGAACCCTTAGTATTCCATGGTCGTTAATTGGGACTATCCTTGTAAACCTAGATTATATCCTTGTTCATTATGTTGGATAATTATATATTCCCACACTTTAGGAATAATAATTAACTAGGTAGGGAGATCATTTCCATGAATTCTCTCTACCTCAATTAATAAAATCATGTTAAAAAAAGGGGTCTATTCTACAACAACCTAGATCTTTTCATCGGAAAAGATATATCTATAAAGTCTATTAGGGATAAATATTATCCCTATCTAATTAAAATCCCACAATATAATCCCCAATTTATCATATGGTAGGTAAACTTGGTTTTTTCTCAAACAACAGTGATTGAAAATCATTGATAGAAACTCATGTGTTTGATATAACATACCCAGTGAGATCCATAATATCTGATATAAATCAATTTCATGCATCTTTTTAGTTTATTCTATATTTCATTAACGATCCTTGAAGGTACAAGAATATTAATTAGATATGTTTCTTCTAGGTCATAGAATTCACAATAGACTCCACCCTATAGTTTTATTGTCTAGTGAGATGGTGAAAATGGAAGAAGTGTCTGGACTGATAGGGTTTTAAATTTGGTATTGGTTTTCCTGAGTCAATTGAGATCTATTATATATGAAACAACAACAATGGTGAATATATCGGATAAATTTTCATACAATGGAGATGTTTATATGAATATAATCTACATATGATTTTACACATGTCAATGGAAGTATATGATTGCCAATAATAATCATTATTTATTCTTGAATAATAATGATATATTTGTGTATCCTGTCATATAGTATGTAGTTTTGGGTCACTAGTTGCAGAATTTTTTTAGAATCACTTTGAGAAATAATATTATTTTATTGGTCTATAACAATGTTCAGTGAATTAATAGACCTCCTACAAAGTTTCTTCATGAATTTTTTATAACCAAAATAAATGTTATATGAAAAATTTAATTAGAGGTTTTTTTTGAAATACAAAATTTTTTTGGATTAGGGTAAATTATGAGAAACTATGATGTATATTTTCTACAAGACACATAAGTGAAATATAATAATCCATAAGTTATATAAATGTAGCAGTTTATATTTGATTACATCTAAGAGGGAAATTAGTTTGTGAATTCCTATTGTCTTTATAACTGTCAAATTACTTTTTGGGGCCTCAAACATTTATTCCTGAGAAACAAATTTCTCAAATTTACCCATTCCCATGGAGAATAGTGTGTGATGAGTATTTTTTACAATGGAAACTGTTTATATAGGGAATATATTCACAAATAACTCAATAAAAGATTCTATAATGTATGAAAGGGGGACATCATGACCAATATAAAAGGGTAGGCCCACATTCTGTATACGTGAATAGTTATTTGGGAATGTTATATTCCACAAAATCAATCCATTTTCACACAAATAATAACCTATTATGAGGGGGTATATTTTTTAACACTTGAAATATTATAGTGATCTATATGAAGGTGATTAATTTGAATAAAAATATTCAAATTAAAGAAACCTTATGTGGAAAATATTGAAACAGAAAACTCAATAATAATATTGTTCAAAAAGGAGATTTTCTTCATTATCGTAAGGAATATTTTTAATATATTTTTTTATAAAATATGTGTAGATACATAATGTATCCTTAGTTCCTACACACATGAATGGTTCCTTCATGAACTCATGGTTATTTAATTCTAATATGATTGTTTCTTTATCTAGGTAATCTTTAATTTCATGTATACATTTATAGATGAATAATATAGTTTTTTCACCCAAATGCAGTACATTAACTGGTAGACATCATTTAAAACAAGATGATCATACACCTTTATTATAAACTTAAGATTTTGTATTTTCTATCCTATTATTAAAACATGTAATCCTCATATAATGATACATAATTAGTGATAATAAACATCAAATAGTCCTATAAATAACAATATATCTAACACTCCTCAACATTGACCATTTTCATCAGTAGAAGAACCAAATTTATTTTTATGTTCATATTCTTTATAATTATTTTGATAAATCCCATAAATAATTCATGAACATAAAATTTATGATAAAGGAGGTAAAAAAGTATTATGGGGTTCTATCATGAGTCCCCCATTTTAGGGATCCTCCACAAGGCCACCACCATATGATTCCTTCTTGAGAACCTATTAATATGGTACCCTCTAAGGCCCCCAACACATGATCTCTTTAAGAAGAACGCCTATGAGGATCCCTCATGAGGACTCTTACATGTTTCATTATTATAAGCCCCATATGTGAGTTCCCTTTGCATGTACCTTCACTGAGGTTCCATCATATTTATCCTCTTTCAGGTCCCTTTACAAATTATTTCCCCGGAACATCATTCACATACGTATGATAGTAATGACCCCTTCATGAATGAATAATTATAAACCAAACAAATTTAGTGATCTATTAATTCTAAAATAACATAATAATTATATATGAAAATTGGATTCCATGATATATATTTAAGCCTAATTGTAATGGTCCAACACCATGAAGCATCTAACTTAAGGTTGATTACTATGTTAATAAACCAAATTGTGTATAATTGGATCAATTTATCATCTGTTTCTTTACAAATATCTTCTATCTTAGTTGAATAACTCCCAATTACAATCTTAACGTCATTTAACCAAGTTTTAAATCCAAAAAAATGGTATTCCATGAATGATTCCTCAAACAGTATTCATCATACATTTTCCTGTGATGAACACTAGAGTGAAGTGATTTGATCATATATTCCCTTGATAATTGGAATCATCTAATAATTCAAACCCAATATATACGATCTAAAAGTTAATTAAGATCATGTATTTTATTGATAATGATGGATCATATCATGAGGATATTGGTATAACGTCCCTTGGCATATACATTCTTACATGGTTGAGCCATATACAGTATCGTGTTGGCATATGTAATAGACGGATCCCATTGTTCCACTCAATAAGATTGGAATATTCCATAGTACTCCTATATTCTTTGAAACTTTTAGAAAACTCAAAATAAATCGTGTAATTGGTTAGACAACTCTTGGTATCATACGTATAATCCCCATAACTATCCATCCTTCTATGTAATAGGACTCGAGCCACTTGTTAGGTGTATGTCCCAACTAATTATTATGTGGTCTATATTTCTCATGAATTTAGTCACACTTATTTGTCATTTCACTTATAAACAAGAATATGGTGACTACATAAATGGTAATCCCACTTGTATTCCCCTACTCATCCTCATGGGGAAACATCCACCATGAGTCCAATCTCAAATATCATATTTTCAGGCGAGAAAACCATAACCTTTTTATATAGTAACCACTAAATGAGATAAAACAGAGAGGGATAATCACATGTTAGTCATACATAAGTAATTTCTCTGAACCCATTACCAAATAATTCTATAATATTAAAATTAATCTACAATAAATACATCATTATCACACAATGTTAAACTATATGGACTGGGCATGTAATATGGACAAATATTATATAATACAAACTATGTGCTAATTGATTATTGATAACTATGATATTAGGATTCAACTATAAGGTTATATCACAACACCCCATTGGTTTGGAAATCAATAAAATAAAATGAAGTTCACCAGTTCATAGTCACATTATCATAAAAGAACCATAATGTCCTTTGTCACTCAATAATAAAAGTTAGGATATTCCACATTAAGTGATGTCGAACAACTTGGGTTCTAATTCCCATCATAAGGATATGTTAGAATCACTTCTAAATGGATTTATCCCAACTAAAAAATATATGAATCTTTATTTAATTCATATAAACCATAAAATACCTATATGTGTGTCTACAAACCATGGTAAATAAAAAAATATTAAAAATATAGACAAAATGTGATTTATAAAAATTATAATATCATGGGAGATCCACAAATATATGCATATACTACCATTGATTAACATTGATGATTGATAATGGGAACTGAGGTTACTAGTCAGAAAATCTGATTTAGTAAGGACTCACTACCTTATATTAGATATTTAAGAGAGTCCCATAATAAGAAATAATTCCATCCCCCAATGGGTGGAATATGTCTAACCAAAAATCCTCTCTATAAATGTGAAACCGAAATAATTTTTTCAATGTCCCGTAATTGAACAAATTTATAAATTAGGCTCACGAAAACTCAAAAAATAGAGACAAATTACACATTAGAATCGTTAAATTAGGGTATATTCAATTTCAGGATCAATCTAATCTGATAAAATATTTATGAGACTAAATAATATATATACATTGTAAATTTTTTGGAATTGATGCATGGTGAATTTATATTGTAAATAAATTATTTTTCAGTGATGTATGATTTTATTTTATTTATATCATATTATTTTTTAAGTTTTATATTTTATTTTAATGAAAAAAATTAACTAACTAATTTAAAATTTTTCTTTACAAAGAAATATATTTAAATTATTGATTATTATAATCCATGAACATTAAATGTTTTGAGGATCTACTAAAATGCGTATATATTCACTCAAGACAAAACATTGAAAATGATATTATAATTATGTAATTGGTTTTTTATTTTGACATTTGAAGGGGGTTTATTTTTCCATAGAGTTAAAGAGAATTGATTGATGAATATTTATAAATTAATAAATTATATATATATATTTTGGGGTGGTATAATTATTAGTAATTTTATTTATTATTATATACTTGACCATTACGAAGTATCTCATAAAATGAAAATTTTCAACAAACTATTTGATAGTGTGATATCATTTTTTATAAGAGCTGATTTTGTTGTGGTATGATGTTTGAAGAGTCTTTGACGTCAAAAATAAATTTTCATTTTCATGGATATTCATGGAATAAATTCTCATGGAAGAACTAGTTGATGAAAATAAATGATCATAGAACAAATTTTCATTGAAACACAAGTGAATAAATATAGACAAAAAAGAGCCTTTGATATCTCTATATATCAAGGTCATGACATTGGATGTGGTTGGATTAAATTTGATGTTAAAAGGGGATAAATAAAATATATCTTGAATGTAATAGAAGGAAAATAATGTTTTAATAAAATATATTATTCCTTTATTAAGATAAAATTAAATAAATAGAAAGGAACCATCATGTGTAAGATGTCTATTTTGAATTTACAAATGAAATTTATGTAATTATTTTTGGATAAGGAGACAATATAAATATTGAAATGATTTAAATTATATAATGTATTTGTTAGGATCTAGAATAATATTTCATACTCTTTCAAATTTGGTGTTTTTTCTTTTTCACAAAAATATAGATAGGAATGATATGATGGTTGAAATGGTGGATATATTAGTTATGGATAATATTTTTTTACCATATTATGGAATATTTTTTTCACCATAAATTGTTATAGTATAGAATTTAACTAACATCAACCACACTGTTAGTCAAGGGTTGCATCGTGGAGGAGGATTAAAAGAAATTAAGGGGATCATATAATTTTAATTCCTTTACTATATGGTAGATAATTGGGTCATAAAATGTTAAGAGAATGATTATATTCACACCACATAGTAGTATAATATTCCATAGTTTATTGTTTTATGAAGTAAGCATTTTTTGAAAAACAAAATTAGTCTATGTTGGTTTGTTATAGGATTTTGCTGCATAGAACAACATACCACATCACAATAATTTGAACATTGAGTATATCTAGAGATGATTTCACCATTATTTTATAGAATTATTGAAGAATAAATTTAATGGATATTATAGAATATGGATTCTTCCTCTAGTCCATGGTACAGTACCGAAGACCTCACCATAATAAGAAAAGATTTGGGGTATGTAATGTCATAATGTAAGAAAACTAACTATTAACAAGATATCTCCATATGACCTAAATTAATTAATTCTCAATTTAATGGTGTAACATATAATAATATGTAGGTCGTAATTGACTAAATATAATATAATTAAAAAATAATATTTTCAGGTACATGCGTTATTATCTTAGTAGAGTAGAAAAAGGAGTAATTACACAAACACTCAGATCAGTGTGATTATTAGTAAAAAAGTCTATATAATTTCATATATCTATTTAAGAATTTATGAGTTAATATATTATTACATATAAAAATTTGTGTAATAGAATAATAAAAGAGATATTGGGTGTTTTGTTAGTATATTTTTTGTTATTACAATGTGAAAAATCATGGAAAAATACAAATGAAAAAAACTACTTCACCTAGTTGTAACAAAATATAATAATAAGGTAATTCTATTTCTAGTGTTATAATCAACTATAATAATGGATATATTCCATTACAATATCAAAGAAGAAATGAATTTAGTAATCACATCAGGGTGTTGATCTTACTTTGTTGGTAAAAAGAAGATAGCATCAAATAATGATTTTATAAATTCATTTATATTTAGATAAGGATTAAAGGTATATTATGGTCCTATATTGTCATATATGTGACCAAAATATCTATAAAAATTTAATAATACACATTAGTATATAATCTCTCTATGTGTTGTCTTATATAAATGAATTATAAGATAAGAATATGAAGTTACCCTAGATGTGACGTGTTCTTTTCTAAATCATGATTATACTAAATGTCAGTTTAGTGGATTCTAGTACACTAGTGTTCCATCCTGTGTCTACTCCATGTATTTACATTAATTAAGAACTAATTAAAAATAAATTATTTTATGTTCTTTATTTTTTCCATTTTTATTTAACTACAAGTCATAAGAGATACAGTTAAATTAGAAATTGAACATGTTTCTACTAATGTGGGAATAATATCTGTAAGCCCAGGAGGCCAACGAAAAGTAAAATTGTTTAAATCATTGAACATCGAGATTCATCAAACATCCCACTAAATATGTTTCAAGTTCTCACAAGTGGACAAAAAAATAGTTATATCTTATAGTCCAATATTTTTTTTTTGAATTATTGGACTTATAGATTCTATAATGATACCCCAAATTTTAAGAGGAACTAACATTTATGATTTAATGGAAATAACATCTATATTCCTTAAATATTTTTATACATAGTTATGGAGATGTATTCTTAGAGTAACTAATTTAAATAAGCCTAAAGATAGAGTTATTGATGGCAGGATTGATAATATCATCATTTAATAAATATATAATAATGATTAAAAATGACTACACTTTATTTAAATTCATTTTATATGTGGAAGATGGTGGAGATTATATGTGGTAAAATAGTGATGGTGAAGAATTTTAATTAATCATTAAATAAAACTAGTGAAAACCACCATATATAAAAAGTGATGAAGAATAGAAAGAAGATAAGGGACCCAATTAAGATCAATTCTATAATTGTGGTGAATAATTGTGATTCCACTGATAAATCTGATTCTGATAATATTTATTCTGTTTTTTGCAAATATGGGCACTCATTGACATACATAGAGTTTAATAGATGGATGGAATCCAATTATGGAATGAACGTGATATATCATCATCAATCTGGGGAATCCTAATTATCTCATAAATAGAAAATCCAATCATAATATAAGAATGTAGACCAATAAAAATTCATTATTTAAGTGGATATAGAAATCATTGAAGATATATCCATAGGAAATAAGAGGCTATGAGTAGTGGAATTGTCATTTAATGTAGTATCGTACAGATGGTTTCATAGATATCATGGAAAATTAAGAATCTTGTAGAACTTTTATAAGAGATATGTAAATATATAGGCTTAAAAAATTGAATAAAATATTTATCCATCCTAAGACACATATTAAAGAGAGAATAAAATACAAAATTTAACCTACTAAAAGGTTAAAATATGTGATTTCTCAAATGAATGAATAAATATGAATATCAAGAATATTAAATAAAATCACTGATCATAATTGAAAAAAGGGATGATGGATTATCTGTTTCAGATAACCTCAATAATTAAAGGAGGTAGTATTTCCAATCTAAAAAAAGTTAGTAAGTGAAAGACTCTAGAGAAATTTATAATTAGTCTCTTAAAGAATTTATCTATAATGTGATTCTTTTTATACATTATTGGGACACACTAAATGTTTGTCTAGAATCCCAAGAGATTAATAGTTATAGAAAACTGGGTATGCAAACATATAAACTAAAAGTACAAAACATGATGTATGATTTATATATAATATTATTTTATATCTCTGAACTATTTTGATGTGTAATTAAATTTTTTAAATAATGGATAAAATACAGTTCTAATGAATTCAAATAATTCTCTAACATAAAATAGAGGATGTGCATAAGAAGAATATCTATAAAGATGAAATAAAATTCGCTATTTCTAAGGAATATTATTGATATAAACAAATGATGAACCACGATTCATTAAATATAAACTCATGGTAACCATTTTATAGTGAATAATAAAAATAAAATATTAAGAAGAAATATTCTATAGTTTTGGTAAAGTTGATTAAACATTCTATCAAAAACTAATATAGTAAAAGTATGTTCTATATAAATAATATAAATTCATGTAGAAAGACGTGAATCATGAAAAAATGGACTTAGAAGTCCCACCACAATGTATGTTTAGAAGATTTGTATGAAATATCTTCCTCATAGAAGGATACATGATAAAGGAATCAAGAAAAATGAATCATTTGATGAATATTTTACAACATTGATTTTTCTCTAAATATAGTTAGGGAAGGATCCCACATTGATGAACATATTGTGACAGATGGAGGTAATTTATTATAAAATATTCACAAGTAATATTAAAAAAACCTCTAGAATGGTGTGCTAGAAATTATAAAGTGACTGTTTAGTTCATAAATACCAAATATATTCCTCAACCAAGGTATTTTAGAGGTAACCTCCCTCCTTAAAATTAAAAATTTATAATTTCCATTTAAGGTGGAACATGAATAAGGGCAAGATACAATCCATGGTATATATTAATTCAAAGGATTAAGAATTCATAGTGGAAATTTTTTTTCTAAATAAATCTATTCTAAAGAAATATATTTTGTATTTTTCCAATTCATGATAGGTACTAGATTCTTAAAAAGTGCAAATAATATCATAAATCATACCTGACTGTATATGTTATGTTAATAAACCACTTTTCTCATGTCTAAATGTGTAGTTACCTAATATATCTCAATTATTTTAAGTGGAATGGAGACTTATATATAAATGAAGAGATTTCCAAGGTATATATATAATTTCCAATGGTTCTTGGAGACCACTAGTGATTAATAAGTGGAAATTAGAATTTTACAGTGTGGTGTCAAACCAATTGAAAATGAAAATGAGAAAATGACAAAAAAATTCATGATTATATATGTTCTATTAAAAAATGGGGTCTAAAGTGATTATTTTATTGGATCCCAAATTCTTTTGAAGAAAATATCATTACAATAAATTTCTCGATATGATTAAAAAAATAATTATCATATAACATAGTGTTATTAGGGGAAGGATTTTAAGTGGTGTTAATATAGATAACTAGAGAGTTATAAGACTTATATGAGAAATAAATGGCCATGAGAATTAATGATGATCGTATATATCAATTGGTATAAAATTTTTATTTAAAACATGTCATATAAGTTGGTTTAATATGTTTTATGTCTCACACACATGTGAATTAATGATTATTAATAATGGTCTGGTGAATTTTTATTGATATAACATGATGATTTTCTCAAAAGATTAAGTGATAAATTTGGATTACAAAATTTATTTAAGAAATTTACTAAGTAGAAGGAAATTTTTTTCCTTTTAATATAATCTCTTTTTTATGACATGGATTTATAAGTCGACATTCTTAGATTGGTTTTTATAAATAAAATTTAATTTTACGAATCCAATCACAAAAATATTTAATGAAATATTACATGGGTTTACAAAATGGTTTAGAGCTTAAATTGTAGTTAATATGTAATTATACTATAATTACTAGTTCTTGAGAGACTAAAATGAAAATATCAAAATTTAAAAATTCAATAAATATTATCATCATGTTAAACATAGGTGATATGAAAAAATGACCATCCTTTATAAATACTTTTACAAATGGGTGATAAATAATCCATAGAATCAATATACATGTTTTTCCCTAGATAATTGAATGTGATAGATGTGGTGAAATACTAATATTTCAAATAGAGGTTTTATAAGTGGTGTGTAATATATAAATATTATGATTATGAAAATTCATATTGGTAACAAAAAAATTTTTTATGATGTCCTGGACATATGAATAAAAATATTTCATTACATAGAATAGATATATTGTTACACTATATCAATATAACCCCTTAGGTTTAGAGTTTTAGATATTTATAAAAACAATTAGCTAATAAAAATCCTTCCTCTTTTAACTAATGGATATTTTTCTTATTCCAATACAAAAGAAACCACATAATACATACAGAGATTCCAATATCTCCCATAAATGATTCTAATAATATTCCTTTATAGACGCATAATACATTTTACATTTTTTTGATAACATATGGAAATGGAAACAAAACACAGTAGTGAGCAAATATTATCAAAAAATTTACACGTAAGGGATAATAATAAATAATCATAATGACTATAGTATTAGTTTATGCTTATAATCAATATACATAATAGAACTATAACCCAAATATACCTAAATAATAAAAAAATGTTTCAATAAGAATAAAAAATATAAATATAACATAATATTATTAAAACATAACCATGGAATAAGAAAACAATATAAGATACTAAAATTATGATCCATAACACATTGGAAGGATCACAAAGGAAAAAAACATGGTATGTGTAATATTTGTAAACCTACATACTCAAAAACTCGTTAACATGTAATGTTAGGAATATAATTATTCACAATCACACTATCCGTTTGTGAACATGGAAATTCAATATCATATTCACATAAAAAATTGTGAGTATACCTAAAAAACATCATAATCACCATAGGTGAACCTAGAAACTCACTAACCTATCCACATAATATTTATACCTTTTGAGATATATTTCATTACCTAATGAATTAGAGTGATATATATGTCCCTTTAATATCATAACCCATACATTTGGGTTCAATATTATTGAATCATCAATTTATCAAAAAAAGTATGGAATAAAAATGAGATTCATATAATTTTAACATAGAATCATATAAGGGAAACATTTATAATTCAATAAATAATCATAAGACAATATACAAATGGAAAATAAATGGTGGTCCAAATATATATAGTCACTCCCTAGTTAAATATAATTTAATATAGATAATATATAATATGTAATTTACATTATATTGATAAGTGGTATGGGGATATAGAAATGATTTTTCAAAAATAAATAGATGTGTATCCTCTAGGGATGCCCTTAAATAAAATGAGTCAACAATAGGGTATTAATAATGGAATTGTATTAGAAGGAAACATATTGGTGTACACTAAAAATGATTAGGCAAGACCAAGGCTTTGATAGATCATTTATCCAAGAGAGAAGGACATTACATAATCTATACAAAGATGTTTAATGGATTGACGAAAAAACATCCATTGTATAATAATGGAAATCCATTATGATTTTGACGTAGATGAAAATCATTCTTAAAAAATAATTTTTTGAATTGGATCATATATTATGTTATCATGAATAAAATATTTTGATATTGTGAGTTTAATCACACAAATTTTAAATATATTTATTTATTAGTGAATAGATTATTAACATATATCCAATAAAAGTACATAATTTTTAATATTTCATTTATAATGGTGGAGAAATCATAAATGTGCCTCCATAATTTTTTTTAACATTGATTTAAAAAAACATACATGTCACCGTCAAGAATAACTATTTAAAATCGTGGAATGGAATATTTTGATATTTTATATATTAAATAAATAGTCTCTAATATATGATTCATTAATGTAAAATAATGTTTTCTATAGGAAATTTGGTTTTAATGATAAAAGATTTGATAATAAATGGAATGGGATTTTTAATACATTGAGAATATATACATTTCAGAAAAAAAAATTAAAAAAGATTAATAAAAATAGTTTTGCATAAAAAAATTATTGAAATTATTATTATTATTAAATAACATTTAATATAATAATAGTTTTTTATAATCCATTTATATAATAATAATTTTCAAGATAAAACATCTTAAATAAGAGAATGTTGATTTCAGTTATCAGTATCTCTTATGAGAAACATACATCATGATGCATGAAATATGTGAATATGGTTTTATGTGGTAAAAATGTAATCAATGATGTAATAACACATCATATAATAAAATGAAATATTTTCTCAACTTATATGAAATAATTTCCATATAATTATTATATCTCAACGAAAAAAATTGTGTTACCAAATATTCTTATGAATATGGTGATAGTAGATTCAAAAGAAATTTGAAGAAATAAACTCAATTTATATTATAATATCCAACTAATTACAATGAAATAATTTTTTTTGACATTAATGTGGAAGCAAATCAATAGAAAAAATTCAAGGGAAACAAAATTAAATCATATATCAAGTCCCAAATAATCAATATAGAGACAAATAAAACACCTACAGATTGAGTAAGAAATTAATCCAAATAACATGGAACGATATTTATATAATGAAAAAAATATAAATTGATAATAATATAATTCATTATATTATATCTCAAATATTAATAATATACAACACAGAAAATAAATTTGTATTATAATACCAAACATGTCTCAAAGAGAGGAATTTGAGATAAAACCCCTTACCTTGTTTTCCAGATTAATTAAATTCACTCTATGATCCTATATAAAAAATGTTTAATTAACATATTTAATAATAAATTTAATATAAAAATTCTATATAATATTCCTGTATAATTATTTCCTATATTTATATGAGTTAGTTGTTAACTATTTTTGATGTTAGTAGTCGGTAATCTTGATTGTTTTTAAAGTAGTTTCGTAATATCAGTATCAATATTAATTCATATAAAAAGATCTATATGTAAAATACTATCAGGGTTATAATGTAAATTAATTAATAATTATTTATTATTTTCAAGCTTTCATTCAGGGAAAATTTATTTTTTATCCTATAATATTATATCAATGACAAGTATTTCTTGATGATTTTTAACATATAGTGGGTGTTTTATTCATAAATTAGTTAAATATTATTGTATCCATTTTAGGAACAAAAAAGATAAATATTTTCATACTTATATGATATAATACAACTAATTTTTTTTCATAATCATCCATGATATAATTGTTCAGCATTGTTCTACAAGGTGGTCAAACTGAGACAAACATGACCCTAACCTAATAAATGGATGATTATATGGTTATTTAGTAATAATGAATTTATGTAGTTAGAATAAGGATATATTTAAGTATTTATTATTGTGATATATTATAAATATAAATACATAGGATTGAAATTTATGGATTCAAAATAATTTCATACAATAAATAATTTTTTTTCTCCTATATAGCTTGTTTAACATGAAAATTTTTAGAATTATTTTTTACTAAAAATGTAATTAAGTGGATATTAAATTTATATTACCAAATAATATAAATATCATAAAAATATAACTTATCCTTTAATACCATCCGCATAAACAACTTTTTAATATAGGTATGAAATGAAAAAGTGATGTAAATTCTTCCATGGCGAAGGTAGTCTACACATATACATAGTTGATGAATATTTTTCCTTAGAATTGGTAGAAGGATTGATATAGGTAAAACTTTAAGAATATAAAACATATAATAATTATAATAATTATATATTAAATTCCGTATCAAAACCATCATTATATTTTGGTGATGGAAAACTATGATTTTTACATCATGACGGTGGTGGTCCGCACAACAAAAGATTCTCAATTATGTTTTTCTTTATGGAATATGGAGTGGGTTAGTTATTAAACTATTATTTTAATTAAAACTATAAAATAATTATATTTATGTTATAATTTTTATATGAGAGAAATAAATTTAAATATTTATAATACCATATTATATAATAGAAAAAATAAAGAGAAGTTATGAACTAAAAAATCACTACTTGGATTACCACCTTTGAAAAGGGGAACAAACCATTGAGAGAAGGAATTATGAGAATTACAGTTCACTATTAAGGTGGATAAAAGTTTTTATTATCATTTTTAGAATATTTTTGGATGAAATTATGTGTATTTGGTTTGATGAGACTTGATGATTAGAGTTCCACTTTTTTATGTGAAAATATCTGGTATTTCTGTAAATACCAAAAATTTTCCATAATACAACTTCACTCTCAGGAGGCTCCAAAATTGTGAAGTAATGGAGAGTAAAATAGATAATTATTATACTCACCTATACTAGTAAATTATAATATTATTTAAATATAAGTTAGGTTATTAACCTCTATGTTTACTCTTTTTAACCATTTTAATTTTCACTGTAGTAACTAGTTTCTTACCCTGATAAAATAGGTTTTATGACCCAAAATAAAATTTCCTTTATTATAAAAATTCTACGTACTAATTTTAAATTTAAAACATATTTACAAATATCCAATTTATTAACTAATACAAATTTAATTTAAAATAATAAATGTATAATTTATTTAAATCATTTTCCTTCAAAAAAATATATCTTTTCTTCTAAATATTTAATTTGGTGTTCAAAATTAAAATTAAAAACATTAAAATGATTAATAAACATATAAAATATATATTAATATATATAAAAAGGATTAGTAAATTTCAAATTAATACTTATAGACTATTATTGTTATGAATATTTTGTTAATTGATAAAACAATATTTTTTACTATTCACATAAAATCTATATTTTTAGATAAAAAATAATATTTAATATTATTTTAATACTAAAATTTTTAAACCAATTTTTTTTAATATTATTAGAATTAAATGTACAATATTTAGAAATCATATTTCAAATGAAAATAAAATTTCTTAGGATATTGTTCCTTTATTAAAAAATTGACCTTTTAATCCAATAAGTGTTTTTAATCCAATTTTATATATGCTTATTAATAATTGAATAATGATATATTATTTCATAAAAATAAATATTACATAATATAGAAACATTTATTTTTGATCAATTTAATTTATTATTGAAATATAAAATAACCATTATAGTTAATTTTTCATCGAATGATGTATTTTAAAAGTAATAATCAAATATCATAATAATATATAATTATTAAAATTGATTATTATTATTATAAGATCTGATTATTTTGTTATTCATATATTTTTAATACTTCTTGGATTTTTTAGTCATGTATTACATTAGTTATGTTTTTTATTTGATAAAAGTTATCGAACATAGTATTAATTTGATGGATCTAAAGTCACATGTAGTTACATTCTACTCCATTAAAAAAATTGAACCCATTAAATTTTAATTATTTCCTAATGGAGAAATTATCATAGGTTATTCCTAACATATTAGTATTTACATATATAACTTTTAATGTAAAATATAAATTATTACCATTATCTAAATCAACATACTTATATTTCCTCAATCAACATTGATAATTAATATCTAATTATATGCTCTATTAAGTATATATTAATCATAAAAATTTGAATATTCAAGTATTTAAACCATAGGTAAATCATATATTCCTCCTAAATGAACTCTTATTTTCAACCAGTAGACAGTAAAATCACACAGTAGACAATATAATATAAAAAATGAGATAATATTCACATAATATAGGTTGAAGCAATTGTAAATTTCATGGTCACTAATAAATTCTATCATAAATATTCAAAATCAGTCAAATATATTCATTTAACACCAAGAATATATTAAACATAATAGTTTTTTTATGCCTCAATCATGTGTTCTTATATAATCATGCCCAAAAATAAAAACTTCACATTAAATATATTTTTAAGGTTATTGATATCATTTAATATATGATGTTATAATTTTATAGAAGGAAAAATAATGAATCAAACTTAGATGTTTCAATTAATCCTCATAAATTTCTAATATATACCAGAAAAACATTGAAAAACATCAATCATTAATGAAAGTAACTAAGAGTAATAAGAGTAAACTACTTTTATTATGTGAACCTAATTTAATTAGGTGAGTATTAGAAACTTATATATTCCATAATGACATGAATATACCAATATTTTCAATAATTTAAGAATTATTCTTTATTATGATACAATAAAAAATGTTTTCTTGATAAATTCCTTTTTCATCATCATTTTTGTGATCATTTTTCAACAAAATACTAGACCAAAATGATTATAATAATATTTAGATTATATGTTCAGTGTTAAATAGTTTTACATGGGTAAATGATTTATATTCCTTAGGGTAATTTATTTTTAGTTATTTGTAATTAAATAATTACCTTAATGTTTTACACAATGTTACTACATTAATTATTCATTTAATTGAATAATAAAATAAATGATATTAAAAATATTAAAAGTATTATAATTTGAATGAATTATTGTGAACCTTAAATTTTAATTATAAAAATTACATGTTATGTATGTATTGGAATATTTTTTTTAAATTTCATTTTACTATTAATTTAGAAAATGTCAATATAATTGAATTGATCTAAAACTGACTTTATTAATATTTTATGAAAATAATAATTTATTAAATGATATTAAATTAATAAGTATACTGTATTATTATAAATTTTTAGGATATGGTTTAAAATATCATACATATTCCATTATGGGAATTTATTAAATTATTGTAACTAACATGACCACTAAGGAGTAAAAATCATTGCTATCACTGTAAGTGTGAACAGAGTTAATAGGGAGTTAAAACATAAAGATAAAGGTAACAATATTCTCCAAAATTGGAAAAATTATATTTAATGAAATAATTCAGAATAATAATAATAATCATATCATTTGATATAATTATATTGGATCTAGTTGGACGTAAAAATAAATTTATATATAAGTTTTACATTATGAAATTCCAAGAGTACGCTCTTCCCTATCTTATAATATGGAACCACATTTTCTCATTTCATGACACCTAAAATGATTTTTTTGGAAGAAAATCCCAAAAATACATTACATATATACCTATACATGTTCAATAAGCCTTATTTATGGAATAATATTCATATTATAGGTAATATGGCCTTAATAAACGTTGATTTTTCAAAGAAGTTGTATATTTTTAAACCGCGTATATTGGTCTAATTTCTTCTTAAACATCATTAAAATATATTTAAATCACGATTAAATAATAATAACTAAATAATAAATATACTACAATGTTATTATGTTTAATTAATATCCTATATCAATCCCTTATTCTATCGAATGGGAAACGAAATCATTAATTGTGTGTATTGCAGACTACCACCTTATAAGCTTTTGTAATTCAATTTCCATAACCCTCTCTGACATATAATTATATTTATAGATTTAATGTTTATATATTATATTAATTTCACATTAAAAATTATTAAAATATAATATATAATTTAATTTCATACCTTTTTAGGAATTGAAAAATAATAACGTTGTTGATGCGTATGTGTGGTCTACAACCTCCATGATGTGATGTTATTAGTCTTCCATCACCCCATGACATGGATGATATATATATATATATAAGTATATATATGTATGATTAAATATGTAAAATTTTAATTATAATATAGAGATAATTTTGAAAATATAAAATAATGTTTACCTTCTTTCTATAATGATCATTGAAAAATGGAATATTTTCCATTGCATACGTACGACCCACATTATTTGTGACTGTAATGTTGTTAATTTTATCATAAAAATATTTCATTATTGTTTTTAAAATTATAATATATGTATAAAATTTATTATTATGTCATTATTTTTATCCTTCATATTATGGAATACTGAAATCATTGTAGATTGTCAACAAAAAAATCATTTTTGAAATTTTAGTCGAATATCATAAAGACATGCGAAATTAAATTAATTGAATATGTAATATATAATATCATGGTAAAAAGGAAAGATAAATATTAAATAGGTTTTAATAATTTTATTAATTAACAAAACATTACTATTCAGTATGATAAATATCTTATGTGACAACTCAAACTCAAACTAGTGGTATTTCCTTTAAAAAACCTTTTTAGAGTATCTATTTCAACTATTTTATATCCATGAATATATTTCCATTATATTATTTTAATGAAATATGTATATAGAATAAATTAATTATAGATGGTATTTAATATATATTTTGAAATTATTTAAAAAAACCTCAAAAATAATCATTCAAATTCATTATAACAATTTTTTTGACAAAAAGAGAAAAGGAATCTTCTATTTTATTATATAAATCCTCAAAGGATTTTCCACAACCATAAAAACATTTTTTAGATTACATTAATAGAAATCATTTTATATTTAATAAATACCCATATTTCCTTTTTCTCCTAGTTATTTTAGTATTGGAATTCGGTATTGAAAGGAAATGGGATGTTAGTATCTAATAGTGTTTTCATATGAGTTTGAAATAATTTATTCTTTGGTTTTGTGATGAAATGTTAATGAAAAAACATGTTATTAATAATATTGTACTTTAGATTCATATATGATAAATATATGGTCTTGATATAGTTTATAAGAACGATTTCTCCCAATTGTATCTCTTGTATAATGGGAGTGGATGATATAAATTATATGATGGGTGAACCCAGATATTGCTCCAATAAATTATGTAATGTTCGTTATCATAATAGGGATGAAATACAGAGTTACTAGAGGTTTTCTCTTATTTATTTTTCAAAGCTCAAGTTATTTGTGACATTGTTTTTAAATTAGTTTTGATTATTTTTATCTTATATTCCTAAAAAGGGTTTTCAAAGGATTTTTTTTGGGTTTAAAAGTATTTATTTGAGCCAATGGTTTTTAGTTTTCATATAGAAATTAATTATATCAAATGTTCAAATAATAATGTGATACATGCATGTATTTTATGGCGATTTATTTTCATCACTATTCTAACAAATTTCTTCTTTTTATATACCTTATATTGCATTTTGTGCTCATCCCAATTTTTAAAATGTTTTTCAATTTAAGGATGAGAACAGATAAGGATAAGGTCATGATGAAAATGGTGATGATGATTCATGAATTTTTTAAATATATTAAGAGTTTTGTTTTTTGGAATAAATGGATGCAGAATAGTGGTGACTGCATTGCAATATTTTTTTTTATCTAGGTGTTACGACATAAATTTAGAAAATTGTAAACCTGAAAGATTATTTGGAATGAAAGAAAGTGATTTCTAGTTTAATATCACTAAAATTTGTAATGTATAATGTCGAGTGCTTATAGTTTGTATCATAGATGGGTTTAGAAAAATTTATATTATGATGTTTTCATGTGAGGTTGTATAAATATTTATGGTTACTATCATGGATTTATAATCTTAAGGTTGATTATAAGTTCAATAGAAAAGAAAATAACAGTTTTTAGGTTTTATGTGATATAATTTTTAGTTTATTAATGTTATTTTGGGAGAAGATATTTTGAATTGAGGTATAAATTATCATTATGTTTAATTAGATTGTTTATTTCATAAGAATACAATTACATTATTATGGATGTATGTTGAAAGCAATGAGAAATCGTTTGAGGTTAAAACATTCTTTAATTCATACTTTATTAAATAATTTTTTATGATTTTACGGTTAAGGTATTATATAATTTCTAGAGGAATTTTCTTTATATAGACCATTTTTAATTTAACATGGTGTACATCTTTTAAAATTGAAATGATGTTATTTGATAAAGATGAATGTCTTTTTATCTACATGATTGTTAAAGGGCCTAACTCAACCCTTTTATCCTTTTCAGATAATTTAATAATCACTGTCATGGTTTAATATTCTTCAAATATTTTGAATGGTTTTCTAAAATCCAAAAAACAAGTAAGAAACTATTTCATCAAACCAAAACCTTTTATTTACTCAAATATTTCTTTAGATCATCGAATCTACATTATTTTATTTCAAAACTTCAACGCATACATCTCATTCAGAATGGTAGATTCCTCTACAGACTTGAATTTTTCTTTTTTGGAGATATGGATGCATTGTTGAAAGATAAATGGGATAACAATATCATAAAGGTGGAAACTAATGACATCATTTATGGTACAAACTATTTTATAATGATTTAAGTATGAATTATGGATGAGATTATATTGTAAAATCACAAGGAAATATTTCGAATCATATAATAAGGTAAAAAATAATGGTTATGGTTTTAAAAAATAATTTGTATGATGGATTTTATTTTCAATGATATTATGATATATTATGAAAATAATGAAATAATCAATAGTATATTTTTTTCAAAATTTAGAAACACATGTTATAAGAAATCCATTATATTTTTAATTAGTATATTGGAAAGGTGACATTTTTTTGAGATAACCATTTAATGAAATAAGATAAAGGGATTTGTAAAACATTTGGGTGAACTGTTATTTATTTTAAGGAAATTTTAGTCAAATATTTTTTTCTTGAAAAAAGTGCAATATAAAATACCATAGAGGATAAAAAAATACTGGTTAATGATAATATTGATAATATTGATCATATTTTTTGGATGGTTATACAAATTACATTTATATAGTTTTAGTAAACATTATATCGATATGCCGAGTGAAAATGTATTATCTCATTAGAGAACCTCGAGATTGAACCCACAACTAAAGGAAGAAAAGTGTGCATCACCTACCACTAGCCTCTGTGATTTCCAAATTAGATTGAAATTAAAAATAATTATTAATTTTATGCTTTAATTATAGGTTTTATCATATAGATTATTGTGGGATTAAAAAGTTATTGGGAAATTAATTGATTAATGTTATTTCAAAAAAAGTTAAGTGAATTTTATGATTAAGGTAAACTAAAAGATAAGAGATTTCATTTAATTATTTGAGGTCAAATCATATTTTATAAATATATTTGTATTTATGATGATTCAATTCTTTATTAAAATGATTTTTATATTTTTATGATTATGTAACTATGCCATATACATTTATGAATGAGTAATTAAGATTGATTGATGTAATTTTGAGATGAATGTATAATTCATCATGAAAGGATGTGTGATCATACCATTCAAATATTTTGGTTTCAATCTCATTTTGGAATATTTTGAAAAATGTTATGGTAACTTATTTATCATATTATCTATCTTAAACATTCTATGTTATTATTAATTCTTTTTATATTAATTTTGTATTTATTCAAATGAATTTTTATTCATATAGATAATTATCTTACCTTAATCATACCATTATGTGTATTTTTATTGTCCAAATATAGGACGTACCTATTTTTATAACATTATGGAAAGTTCTTATTTCATGGAATTTTATTTTAGTTCTTCAAAATAAAAAAAATCCATCTTGATTACTCATCATTTTGAGAAAATGTTGAGATTGTGGTTGAAATTGATTAAAGGATGAAATTTTACTAACCATGTATCTATATTTCCTTATTTTATTTTTCATTATTGTAAAAGAATTAATAAACATGAGTATAAAAATAAAAAAAATCCTATGAACATTATTTCAACATATTTTCCGTACTTTTATACGTAATTATTTGTTATTCCAGATAACAATTAAATTTATGTCCTTTTTAGGGGGAACTATTGATTACCATTTTTATGAAGTCAGATAACAAAAAGTAATTTTCAATTATCAATCCGTTAATTTCTGAAATCAAGAAAGAATTTGGGTGGCCAAATTTATTAATTTATTGGGATTGTATAATATCCATAAATTTATAAATATATATTTTGTTATGTAACATTCAAAACATGCAACACTGAACATAAATGAACCAAAAATTATTATAATTTAATTATGACCATTATAAACTATCCATTAGTTTAGTGGGTATTAATATCATAAAATACTAAATTAAATACATGTACATATCTAAATAAATATAAATTTAGTTATTATGTATTAAGTAATATTCACCCATTTTTTATTAAAACAATTTTATTCTTCAAAACCACATATCCATCAAAAGAAATTGTTGATTTCTGTGAGAATGTAATTATAATAAATTTTTGGTAATTTTAGAAATTTATTTCAGTAAAAAGGATATATTATTTAATCCATCTTATCAAAATTATAATTATATTAAATTTTAGTATTTTTATGAACATATTGATTTCTCAGTGAATAACAAAAAATGTGTTTTTTAACTACCACATTCAATTTATAAAATATTATAATTATGATTTATGTTTGATATAAAATAAACATAATTATTATTTAATTATTAATCATCCAATTAAAATAATTTAAATATTAAGCATATTTTAATATGGAATAAATAATTTTTGGCTCTTAAAAATGTATTTTTCTAAAAAAAAAATTATTTCATTTTATACGTTCTTATTAAAATTAATTTATTCAAATTATAAAAATTAAATAATGAAATATGGGTTAAATAATTTGAATATATGGTTCAAAATTTGGTAAATTGGTTCCTTTTATTTTGAAAATTTAGGAATAGTATCTTTAGTAATTTTTTAAGCACACTAAAGGGATAATTGTGGAAATTTAGGAAAGCAATTAAATGATAAGGACTAAATATGTTCCCTAAATATTTACTGAAATAATTTTTATGAATATCTTTCATCAATAAAAATGAAAAATTCTGTTGTATTACCTTTTTTCCATTTGGATATAATTTTTACATTTATAAAATTTTATGTAATGAAAATTAAAAAAATGTCACATTCTAGTTGTTAATCACTAAAATATTTTTAACATAGTGGTTACTTGTTAACTTTTTTTACAAATAGTTTTTTGAAAAATAAATGATTTATATTCTTTGTGGAAATTTATTTTATATTTTTAGTAATGAAATAATTACCATAAATTCTAACATGATGGTGGAACAATAATTGTTAAATTTGTATGAAAAAAAGAAAATGATATTAAAATAATAATGTAGTATAATTTGGAATAACAATTCCAGACAAAAACATCATATAAAAAATACTATTTTTTATGTATTAAAAATTAAATTAAATAAATAATTTTTTTGCCATTCTTTTATATTATTCTATTTGAATGAATAGAGAAAAATTGATACTATTGATATTTTATGAAAATAATAATTAATTAAATGAAAAAATTAAAAAAATTACTATATTCGGAGAATTTATTATTATGTTGATTAAAATACCAAACATGATATATTTTGGACCATTTTACATTTTTTATAATAGTCATGAAACACAAGTAGTAATGACCTTTTTATCAATGTCAGTGTGAAAGGTGTCAATGCGGGGGAATAACAAAATTATAAGGGTTCAATTGTGGTAAAAAATTGAAACAAAAATTATCGTGTTATGGTGTTTCATGTTATTATCATATTATATCATAATAGTATATATTTATATCTATTTTCACTCCAAAATAATTTTATATTAAATTAATATTTTTTCGAAATTCAAATAGTATCCATCCCCTCTCATATAAAAGGGTATATCTTCTTCCCATTTATTATCGTGTAAAAAGCCTCTTTATTTGATTATAACTAGTATAATACCATATCTAAATCCCTAAATATTTTTTATATGCCTTATATAGGGCCTAAAATTAATCATAGAGGTTCTGAGAAACTACAAAAATAGTTTTTTAAAAGAAGAGTTATGGTTTTTAACTACATGATTTTGAATTATTTCTTCTTCCAGATCCATAAAATACTATTCAAACAATATAAAATATTAAAAACAATAAATTAAAAATAGTGGGATTTTATTTTTTAATTTAATATCATATATCCATATATTATTCGATGAAATGGAAAATGAAACCAATGTTCATGTGTATGGTGGAGTACTGCCCTGCAAACTATTATAATATTATTCCTACTACATATCTCCAGATTGGTTATAATGATGACATTAATGATTATATATAATATTAATTAAATACATATCACTGTGATAAGATAATATTTCAATTACTTTATGACCTTTCCTTTGATAGAAAAATTATAACATCGTTCGTGTTTACGTGTGGACAACCACCTCCAAGATACAATACGATTCATTTTTCATCACCACATCTCATAGATGATATATTTAAGCATGATTAAAGAAATAACACAGAATTTATTTTCTAATTAATATTCTAAAAACATAAATTATAACATAACATCTTTTCATAATTACCATTGAAAATTGGAAATGTTACTCATGCATTCGTACGTCATATTGTCTCCATGATTTTTACATAGTTCATTTTCCCCAACTGTCATTCATTTTTGGTTTTAAATATTTTATTTATTCCTAGAAATAAATATAAAGTAACTACAAATAATAATAATATTATTTAATAACTACCTCTTGGACCTTAGTATACATACAAAAGTAATTTTGGACATATGAGCTGAATATCATCATAACGTGTAACAGGAAATTAATTGATTTTGTAATTGATTAAAACATGGATAAAATGATATAAAAAATTGTAAAATTGGACTTAATAAATTTTTTTATTATCATTAAATTATTATTCTATAATTTAATTATTGTATGTGATGAGTTAGACTCATGGTATGAGACTTTCGTGTAAAAATTTTCTTTTAATGTTTCCCTTTCAAGTAATTTTCTTCGCTATCTATATTTCATAAAATTATTTAACTGATCTATTTTTATAGATATAAAATAATTATAATTGAAATTTTATATATATTTTTAATTTAGTTCAATATTTTTCAAAAATAATATTTTAAGGTGTTTTAGACGGGGCATTTTAACAAAAGGGAAAAAGAAATGTTATATTTTAACATATATGACCTCAAAAATATTTAACTCTGATATAAAAAATATTTTATTTAGGATTATTTTAAATGATTTCAAGATTATTTAATGATAGGGGAACTCTTTTCCTTTTATTCGATATCATGGTTTTAGAGTTATTTTAAAAGAGAAAGGGGATTTCAATGTCCCAACATGTTTTGAAAATGAGTACAAAACTATTTTTCAAACTGTTTGTGATGAAAATTGTGAAAAAAATGATGTATTAATGATATTGTACAAGGGAATTACATATGATAAATTATTGAGCTCAGTACAGATTGTATAATTGGTTGAGGTAAGTTATATATTATGAAAAAATTGGTGATCTCTATCTAACATAGATGATGTGTGTGCCCAAATAGAACATCACTACATTGGGTAAGGTTCCTAGTCTTAATAAAAAAATATGGGGAGAGTTAATAGAGGGTTATTTTAGTTATTTAACGGGGAATAATTTATTTTTGACTTGGGTTTAAAATGTGTTTTAAATTTGGTTATACCTATTTCCTAAAAGGGTATTCAATTTCTTGTTATCGGATTTATAAGTTACCATTTAGAAAATGAAATGTGGTTTTCTTGTGGAAATGATTTAATTCATACCCAAAAATAATAATGTGATAATGGTATTATTATTATTGGTTTAAATGATTTTCAGTAGACTAATCGATTTATTATTTTTAGGACCCTTACTAATCTTTTTATGCATATCCAGCATTTTAAAAAAGAATTCGTTGGGTTTTAAATATTAATAGGGATAATGATAAGGTGGAGTTGGAAATGGTAAATTGTTGTGATGTTATGTAACAAAAATATTAAAAATATTAACCCAAGAAACCTAAAGGGTCATGTACAGCATTTATGTCATATTGAAACTTAACATACCAAACATTTATGTCATTTAAAAAATTTATATTTTCCTCAAATAATAATAATATATTATCCTATGTAATAAATACCCAACTCTAATACCTACTATGTAACCCCAGACCAAATCTTCTAGTAATTACATGAAATAAAATTAATCTATTTTCACCCTTGACTAAATCATCTATTTATTTTAATTCACCATCATATCTCAACTAATTTTCATACATTAATCTACTATCATGTGTACATTGAAAGTTATCCAAAATATATACAAATTTAAGTTAATTTTTCATTCCATTAAAAATTGATATCATATATTATTATACAATTATAAATATAATCTAAAAATTATCATATTACATTTTTTACATCTTGTTCATGGAAAAATTATGTCTTCTAAAAATCAAACACAACATCATATTATTGATAACTTTGATCTCTAGTAAAACCAGAAATATTATTGTCCATCTAATCAAAATCAATTTCATTACCATTTAAAATATTAGTCTAAAATCGTTTTTCATTCTTCAAAGTAGAGGAAAGTATAAAATCTAAATGTATCAACTTCTCATTTTTTTAAAATAAATCACAAAAAATAGGAACAATTTTAGATTTCTAAAAATAGAATTCGTGGATCAAATGATTCGAGATTGAAATCTTAAATTGAAGTAAAAAATCAATAAAAAACTAATTATTGATATTGGAATTGAAATCATCACTAAATTAAATGAATTATATGAAGTTTATATAAAATAATTAAAACAATTACATAATAATAAAATAAATTCGTTATATGTGACAGAAATTTAATATTATGATAGACGTATAAAAATAGAAATAATTTTACGGGGATACATTGTTATATATATATATATATCTCTACTTATGTAAGACATATTAATAAATATCAAGGGCTGTATAATAATTAAGAAAGACATTTCAAATGATTAAAATAATGAAAATCAAAAAATATATGATTAAATTTGAAACTATAATGATATAAAAGTTCAAACACTTCACCAAAAAAACCAAAAAATTTGATCTAGAAACATTGAAAATTAATTAATTCAAATAAACTCAAACAAACACAACTAACCGTTAAAAATAAAATCAGAAAAAATAAATCATCTTAATAACAATATTTAACAAATAATATTAATTCTAAATGATCTCAAGATAAATACCCACTTCTGAGTAAAATATCTCAAAAAAGATGCATGATATCAATGTTCATGATTCAATTATAGAATAATTATTTTTTATATATTTTAATCTTTATATAGATATAACCTAAACATTTTCATAATTCAAATATACTTATTCTTCATCGAAAAATTGGGTCTTCATCCCATTAAATAGAACATACCAAAATTATAACTCAAATATATATATATTAATAAAAATTATTCTTTAATAAATAATAAAAATAAATTTCATCAAATTGTAAAAAAAATTAATCTAAATACAATTTTTTTGGGAGTAGGGGATACATTAGAATATAATAATTTCCACTTTTCCTATTTTTAATATCAATCAAAAATGATATTAAATGATTTTTAATTCTTAAAATTGATGTTTTGGTTCCAATGATTCAATTTGGTATTCCTTGATTGAAGGCACGGTTCAATAAAAAATAAATTTATAGATATATTTATAGAGATCATCATTAACTGAAAATACATATATTCAATATGTGTAAAATAATTATAATAAAAACATAAGTATAAATTAAATATAATATATGATATATAAATTTAAAATTATTTAGTCAGTATATAAATCAAATTGATTTTATATAGAAACAAAAATTACATTGAGATAGCTACTTAAGTAAAATTTAAAAAACAATATCAAAGACTATATAATAATTTAAAATAATATTTAATATGATTAAAATAGTAAACAATATTATAAAATAATATTAAATTGAAAATTATAATGATTAATAGTTTTATGAACTATACCAAAAACCAAACAAGATATTAAAAAACATTAAAAACGTCAAAAAAATAATAAATTCAATAAAACTCAAAAAAAAATGTCACTCCTAAGAAAATAATATCCATACAAATCAAGGGTCTTGGTAAAAATATTTATAGATAATGATTAATGTTAATAAAACCATGACAAATATAACTTTTTTACTATAATCTCTCAAAAAAAATTAATGACATCAATGTAATTGGATCTATAGCTCAATAAATAATTTTTATAAATTTTTGGGGAACTGTTTTTATCCAATATAAATCCATAAATTCAGCATCATAATGTGAAATAAAATAAAATAATAGGATTTAGGAAGAAATAGTTTCAGAGAAATAAAACCATTTAGATTATTTAAAGTCAATTTGTTAAATTTCATAGGAGAATATATAGAATTATCTTTAAAACTAAAATAACAACACACATAAAATATTATGTCTGTTTAACATTCTAGTATTAACTTACATTGAAATTAAATCACTGTTTCGGAATAGAAAATAATTTAAAAAAATAGATTCCCAAATACTGTTGTAGTTTTGTGCATTTGGGAAACATTGAATCATAAAAACCATTAGAGGAGTGAGATAAATTATCTCCCACTATGTTATCCAAGACTATAACCCCTCTTAAAAATATCATACATAGAACATATCTTAATGACCTAGGAAGGTAAATTTAAAAATGAGTAATCTTATATTCCCAGAAAGTGTAATCAAGGGGGAATTGAAAGCATAAGCATGAGCATAAGGTTCTGATAACATGATCATAGAATTTGAAGATCATACCCTAAATATCAATTATTCTGAACATTAATCATGGAATAAATTATTTATGTTCATAAGACATGGATCTCAGGGGAATCTGGAGTATAATTCATGAATTCATAAAATATAAATAAAACATGGAATTGTGAAAAAGACATATTCATATAATATTGCTACCATAGTAGTCATGGAATCGTAGAAAATTCTATATTATTATTATGGGTACATTCCGTAACCCATATTTGTAGTCATGGTTCACTCCCATGGCCATAATAGTTGTATGAAAATACTCCCCATACTATCTTGGTAGTCATGTTTCACTCTTAGGTCCATATTAGTAATCAAGGTTCACTCCCCAGACCATCATAGTCTATATCATGATATATAAATTTTTTCATCATGTATTAGAGGGAAATATAATCCTCTCACATCTCATAATGACATCATACATTCTACTTCAATAGGATCATTAAAAATAATAACTTAATAAAATCAAATGGCCATAAAAAACATATAAACATTTCATAACCAGTGGAAATGATATTGGATTCATAATCATTTCATGAAAAGAAAAACACATGAAAAGAATCTTGTTTCAAAGACATATAACCCATGAAAGAGAAAAATGATTCATAAACCTCATTTCAATAACTAATAAACCATTCAGTGGAATAATATAAGTTGAATCATTAAATAATTTCCCCAAAAGGCAAGAGTTACACTATCTAATGAAAACTTAGAAGGGAAATAATTATGAATACTATTTTAAAACATTTCATGTGAAAATTTCCATGTATTCATTAAAGAAATTAAATTTTAAAACATAAAATCTGTTGAAATCCATTTTCTAGAAAATAAATTTTTATCATATATACAATGTTTAGAAAATATTTGGGATACGTTTTTCTTTCAAAATATATAATGACTACTTGAAAATGTATTGAAAAATATTTTCCATAAAAAATTATTTAAGAAGCCTCAAAATGTTTTGAAAACCACTTCTATAGAATTAAATTGAAATCCTATAAAAATCATTAAACTTTTTAAAATACCATTTTTATCTTTATAAATTTTTTAAAAACATTTTAATTTTAAAATATATTTCAAAAAAATAAAATGGAATCAATGATAACAATGATTATTTTCTGAAAAAAAAATTTCATTTAAAACTACTTTAAAAAAATTATTTTTATGATATTAAGAAAAAAATCTCTAATAAAACTAAACTTTGAGTGGTATAATTTATTCACCAACGAAATTAATTTCATGAAAATAGGTATGTCTATACATAATGAACATTCCTTTTATACCTAAAATTTTTAGTAATGTTTCTTGACCATAAAATGACAGGAAGAATCTTTTTAAAATCTATTTTAAAATGTAAAACATGGGTGAAATGTACTTTAATATCATAGGATCAAAGTAAAAAAAATTGAAATCATTTATAGGAATCAAAATTTTGAAATAACCCAAATTTTATATCTAAAGTAAAAATAATGATGGATTTCTATAAAAACATTTTATAGTTATATTAAGTAACAATGAGGGGGAAATGGCACTAATACAACAATATATAAATCAAAACTGGAAGATACTATAAATAAAGAGTTTTTTGGAGACCAGGATCACTGTATTTCCTCATTGGAATCATATTCATAAATAGTCCCAATAAACGATGAGGTTGTTTCAGCAAAATCTTACCACATGGTTACTTGGGATCATACTCTCCATATAAGAAAATGTAATTACTTGATGCTTAAAATATCATTAAAATAAGAAGATTACTGATATAACATGTCAAATGTATGTATATAGACATTGAAAAATATTGTTGGGGAATAAAAAACATGTGTCTCAATGGACACAAATTAAGACAAAACTATCTTACTGAATTGGTTTCTTTAGAGACATTAACACCAGGAATGAATTATTATGGATTGGATAAGTAAATACATAGAAACATAATAATAGTAATCATATATACATTAATCATTATTATATACACCATTCAAAATAAAATACTCATGAACATGTCAGGTATCTCATAGACATAGAAAGTGTGTTGAAGTATCCTTACCTTGTGTGTTGACTATCATAATACTCATACATGATTCCTGAATAATATATGTATATATTTTTTAAATAATTTAAATAATAATTTATTATATCTAATACCATGTTATATTTTATAATGACATTTTGTTACCCATTTTTTAACAATTCATTGTAATGGACACCCTTAGGGTAATATACAATTTATTTTTCACATGTTTCTTCATTTATAATGTCTTTGGTATTTATACTTTTTTCATGATTTACATTATTTATAAAACAATATAAATATATCTTATATTAATTATTTATTTATTATAATAATTTATATAATATATAAGTATGAAATGGAAAACATATTTCATGGAGAAGGTAGGTCATATGTACCCATGAACATAGTTTATGTTTTATTATCATATAGAATGAAAAAATTAAATGAGTTATATGTATATATATGTACACATATCATTATCATAGTATAGTTATCATATCATATATTAATATAATTTCACTAAACTCATCCTTAATACATTCCATTTAGAGTGTGAATAAATCACTTCATTATAAAGAGGCCGAATTCCACATGTCCACAAATGATGTTTTTCCATTTACACAAGATGGAAAGTATAAGTGAAGGCGTAATGAAATAATAAAATAAGCCTCAATACATAACAAATATCATATATTTCATATATACATTGTGACTCTATCATAATTTCCATCCATGAATGGGGTAAAAATTTATTTATGATTTAGGGGTATTTTATACACAAGTAACATTTGTAAGATTATTTTTATAGAATGCTATGATGAAAATGCTCTATTTTGATTTCATTTTGGTGTTTACATAGCTCTTTAGACCATTTATGATACATTTTATATGAGTATGAAATTATATTTTATATTCATGTATTATGTTGGTCCTATGTATTTTATGATGAAATTAATTTCCGTAATCATATGATATGGTTTTATTTTTATTATCTTCACTTCTATGTTTGTTAACAAACCATAGAGGTGTTTTTCATGGGGGTTAGAGTAGGTGGACCATTGTGATTTGGTTACCCCATATAGGGGGAGTGTGAAAAACATGAGACAATATTGATGATGGACCTTAGTATGATAGAGGGATTTGATGATAGCTCATGGATGTCCTGTGATTTAATTTATTCCTAGAATATTCCAGGAAGTGTTTTGACTCGATGCATAGTGGATTCAAAATAGAATGCACACTTGATGCCTTATGGGTTCCTAGGAGATGGATCACAAGATTCCTAATGAATTTTAATTATATAATTCACATAGTGCTGAAAAATTTTGTTAATATCCTTGTGGATGGTTCTTATTTACTCCCAATATCAAGATATTTTTTCTATTTTGAAGCCTAATAAGGTATATATGGGGGGAATTTGTGACTTTATTAGAAGACAAGTTCTCAGTACATGATTTTTAAACTTAATTTTTCATTTATTTATTCTAGGAATAAACCAGTTATATATGATTACATTTATTGAAGATGTATTGGTGGTGTCATACTGGTTTTTATTACACAAACCCTACATGACCAACTCTATATACATGAAGACTTCATGTATGGTGATCCAAGAAAGGAATAAGAGCTCATGGATGACAGATGAGTCATGAATCCTAAAACTAGTGATGAGACTATGAAAGACTCTGAAGGATTTCACATAGTTTATTAACTAGTTTTTCGTTATATAGTATTACCCATGTTTAAATTTTTTCATAGGGAGCCCATTTGTTAATTTATTATATGAAATAATTCCCATTCTACATTAATGTAATATTCATTATTAAATATGATTTGTTAAATATTTTTTATTTTCTTAGTGTTAGGATATGATACAGAAGTTATAGTCTCTCCTCTGATGACATTTTTACCCTCACTACTAGTCGATGTCTCTTGCATACAGGGGTGAATCATTGATGTCATGTATCTCTAGATATAACCTAGTGGGTCTAGTTAGTGAAGTAGCTAATTCCTTTAGAGAATTATTTTGTTTTGTTATTCTGTATAGCAGTATACTTGGTATAAATTATATTGGATTTAAGGGACATGGGTAGTATATTTTCAGTTTTCTTGGATAGCACAGGTGGAATAGAACTTACAGCTACCATTGATGAAATTTTTGTTACTATTTAAAGGGATTTGAGTTTGTTAATTCTTCTTGAATAGGAATATTGGATTACATTCTATAGATGATCATGTGTGTGATATATAGTAGTATTTTAATTTAATGCCTTGATTTCACTATCTGTTAGGGATATACATATATTATCCTACTATGTGATATATATATTTACCATGATTTAGGGATATATATATTAGAATTAATTATGTGAATATAAGAAAATATTTATGTTTTTGTATGAATATATGACTATAGCGAACGTGCAAGAATTGGGAACAGGGAATGTACTTGGAGGGATACACCTTGGGTTATGAATAGAATCCTAGGAGAACATTTATAAGATCTCGTAGGAATTCTAGTATCTATCCAAATTACTACATTCTTCTAAATATTTACATCGTTTTAAAAAAAATGTCACCCAAAATAAGATTGATGGGACCACCTACTGACACAGGTTGGGATTCATCTATTAGAGAGGATATCCCTTTGTCACTACCTTCCCCGCATGATGGGGAGACATAACATGATCCTACACATACTTTATTGGTGTTGAGAGAGTGGAAACCTCATGTAGTAATCTTTGTGATTATTCCACCCCAGGTAAGTGGGAATAAAGGTCCAGTATTGACTACACTAATGAAATGTATTCTAGAAACCACTAGTGATTCAGGGAACATTAGGGACACATTATGTAAATGACTTGATAGAAAAAATTGATGGTTTTTTTTCATTATTTAGAAAATGTATGATAGGATTAAAATTAGTTAATTGTTCATGCTATAGGGACCATCCAGGATATGGTGGGCGTGATGGGATCGTTTGGTAAATGAAAAAATATCCCTGGGGTTTCCCTTATGGACCTCATTTTCAAAGAATTTATTCCTTATACATTAAGGTTAGACATATAATTTTATTTGATGGAGCTATAACTGTGGATTGTGATTGTTTCCATATACTCATCTTCTTTCACAATGTTAATTCACCTTTACATTCTCTATGATGAAATCATTCCGAATAAGACATGGATGTTTGAGATCAGTCTTTTCCCCAACATTATGTAGCAAATTAGTAACATTGACCAAGATACATACCAAGTGATTCTACACAATGATGTGAATATTTATAATTGGATAAAATATGATCAACCATATATTCTTCTTCAACCCTTCAGTACACATGCAGTGGGAATTCTTATTGTTGTGATGAGTGTGTCTGATGGTAGCAATAAGTGGGAGATAAGAGAAATTAAAAATTGTAGTGGCGTATGGATCGATCATAGTTTTTATTTTCCATTTACATAAGGATGTGGTCCACATTTCATAATCTATATAAATACTATCATTATCGCAGGGTCTTCCTTGAACCTAAAATCTACTATTTGTATGGGAAAAGATGGTGCATCTCAAGTACTTTTCTCTAGGTCAATGATGTTATGTATCTATAGAGGATTAATGAATATGTGTTTTGGGAACCATATATCTAGAATAAAAATCAGTTCCATACACATATGATGATTACTCAAGTTAGTCATGTTCTTTTTGGATAGGTTGATAGAGTAGAGGAAGGTGAAGTATACATAATGGACAAGGATATAGTAGAAGTATGTGAGGGAAAATGTGATATTAATGGAATAGCCTTGATGAAAACTTTTTTTCCGTTTTGATATCAGTTCATCCCATTACATAAAATCTTCACATGTTCTTGATGGAATTGTCTTACATGAAAAGTTTTCATCTCATATTCATTCCCTTGATGAACTATTTGGTCCAAAAAGTGGACCATCTTTAATGATTTTTTGGTTTTCAAATTTTCCTTTTTTTTGTTATTGACATGAATAAGGATTCATGATTCAAGAAGAAATTACATTTTATGTGATCATAGGAATTAAATGGGTGATTGGGTTCCATGATCACAATGATTACTACAAGAGAAGAGTATCATTTTCATTTCCCAAGGGAGAGAAGTTCAAGATAATGGGTGACTGGGTTTTTAGATATGGTAGGGTGGGTACATGGTAGAGTTTTCATGGGATCATCTTGTTAATGATTTTTGGATTGACTATTTCATCTACATTAGTTTAATCCCCCTTACATCCCCCCAGTTGTTGATATCTATAAGGAAATCTTATTAGAAGAATTCATAGTAAATACCCATAAAAGAGAATTTGAATTTGAGGTGTATCTAGTGCTAGGTGAACATCCCATCTCAATGCCCCTTTGGACATGACATTGAATGAGTTTAAAGAGATAAAGGTATTGATTTATGACATAAGGTATAAGGGATCTATATGTTTGAGTACTTCATCATGGGGTGTGCTAGTTTTGTTCACTAAGAATGGGGACAGTAATATTTTACTATACATAGTTTACTAAATGTTTAGCAAGGTGATGGTGAAGAATATATTTCCTTTTTACCATGATTGATGAATTATTCATTAATTTACCTTAATCGTAGTAGTTCATAATGATTCTTCTTTGATTGGGATTTCACAAATTATGGGTTAGAGAGGATGCCATCCTAAAGATGTATTTTTAGAGTTTGTAGTGATATATGAGAACACAGTGATTCCATTTATATAGATTAATGTTCTAAAACATTTCAAGGATCTGATGAGAAATATTTTTCAACCATATTCTAACTCAGTCAAATGTGGTTCTAGTTGATTGAATCATCATTTACTCACCTACCCTATAGAATCATGCCAAAAATAATGAGACAATATTGAGTAATATATGATCACATTAGTTTTATGCCAAGATTTAAAAGTGTAACTTTTGGATCCATGGTTGAGTATTCTTAAAACATGTTCTCTTATACCCTTTGAGATCACATAAATGGTCATAAAATTGACATACCATCTGGATCTTTCATCTCCCTTCCATTTTATACATGATATGTTTTATTTTTATTTGAATTGGAGGTTCATTATTGATCATCTTCATGTTATCGATGTTTGAGGATGTTGAACTAGATCTAGATGCAACATATTTGGAATGTATTATGGATATAATAGATCATAACTACTCGATTTTCTTGGGAATGTAGTGTCACTTGTCTACATTTATTAGAATGCTGGATAGATATTGGAGGATACATGGGATTGAGTGTCTAAAATTTGAATTTAATAGCACTTGTTGTTTTAGTTTACCTATTTATATACTTATTAATAATGATATTTCAATATATGAGGTGAGTTATTACACACTCATATGATGTGGTTATGTTCTTTAAGAACCAACATGTCTAAAATGATGTTATTGAACAATGTGGTGGTGGAATAATTGGTCTCATTTTTCTTGGGAATTGATTAAAGATTATAAATTTAGATTCATGGGTTTTATATCTAAAACAGAAAACACTACACCCCTTTCTTAGCCGTATTGTACCTAGATTTCTCTTATGAAAAATTACTAAGTTAGAATTTCATTTCAATCACTTTTGGAACAAATGGAATGAGAAAAACCCCTATAAATGGGAACCACACATTGGTGGAAGCGACTTGCTTATCAGGATTATTGGTTAATGAATAAAATACATCTATCTTCCTCAAATCTAAATCATTATATGGAATTTGAGCATTAAAACATTTACTATAATAACAAGGGTTCATTTAATATCATATTCACTCATTTTACATTGATTAAGTCGAATCATTTTCAATAGCATTTAGATATTGGATATTATGGGTTGTTCTTGATGAGAAGTTTGTATAATTTTGTGATCTTTATTCCATACTATATATCCTCTTCATTTTCCTGAATCCTTATACCACATTTTTTTTATCAAACTCTTCGTTATATGATTAATTCTTAGTGCTTATATTTTATGTAGATTTGATAGAAATCCTAGTGAGTTCTTTTTATTCTTACTGAAATTTTCTTCTCCGTTTTTTGGAATTAATAAAATAAGGATACAAAGGTTATATCTATGTTATGTCATATGATCTTTTTTGGGGTATAATCAATTTAAATATAAAATGTCTCTTCTTGTGTGTCTTTTTTTGTTCAATATCTTGACGGTGAACCTCATGGTGAATCCTTCCTTAGAGAGACTTTCATATTCTATATTTTATGTTTCTCTTCAACCAGACACATGTTCCATTATTGATGATTTAAATAATTAGTAAAGTGTTATTCTACCCATTTCCTTATTCTTCATTGTTTACCTCTTTATAAACAATATTATTTTATATAAAACTATTTTTAGGAGTTCATGGTGGTTGTACATATTATGGTAGGTGTTTTAACCTGATTAGGTAGATGACACCCTTGACAAACATTGATGTTGACTTTAAAAACATTTAGTTAAGAATTTCATTTCCATTTGTGGATATCATATACCCATGTTTCCTTGGTAGTTTTCTTTTATTGGCATTATTTATTTATCAGGATTTATTACGATCACAGGTGGGTGTGTTTAATTCCTGGGACTTCTTTTTATACATTTTCCCATGTGAATTCCTATTTTTTATTTTTTCATGTTTAATGTCGATCACATGTACCGTATGGTTCTATTATTTTTAATGATTATATGAAAGGATATTATTTTAACACAGAAACCTTTTATTTATGTTTCCATGCCACTGAGGTATTTTTCTTAGTTCTCAGAGTAGGAACATCTTCATAGAATTTTATTCTTTTAGAGTGGGATTCATTTTAACTATGATAATGGTGTTGATAAATATAAGAACATGGTATAAATATGAATAAACGTTGTGGATTTCATGTGATTCACATGACTCTTATGGAATACCAAGTATTATTTTGAATATATTCCTTATTGATACAAATAATAATGATCAATCGATGCCTAATTTATAGATAGGACATGGATCAATTTATTTCAAGTGGATATCGAATATTTTTTTCACATGAATATGAGTTTTATATTTTCAATAATTTTGGATATTTCTTGACATTTCATCAAAATAATAATCAAAATAACCATGTATAGTTATGAAAAAAATAACCTATTTTTCCTCTTCCATAAAATATATATGTTCTTATTGATATTATTGATCAGCCTCAAATTCATAAATGGAATCAATTTAGTAATAATCAAAAACAATCAATGTGATTATAATTTATTCCATTATTATCTTTATGTAATATAATATTCAATAAAAATTACTTTTATAGTTAATTTTTTTATTTAATTTAAGGGTAATAATTTTTCATACACTTAAAAAAATTTCAATCATATAGTTTAACATCTTTTGAAATTACATTAATTTTTAAAAATTTGTCAATAGAACTTAGAAATCAAATTATTCTCTTACAAAATTTGTAAAAGTATTTAACGCCATAAATAATTTTCATCACCATTATAAATCTACTAAAATATCATTAAATATATGAATAAAAAATAACTTCTTATTTGATTTCATCCAATGATGAATCAAAATTAAGGTAAAACTATCGTACCCAATTAACATGTGATCATCAACTTTAGGTTTCATTCTTGATTTAGATATCATTAGATTAATAATTAAATTTTCAATTTTTAAATATTTAAAATATGTATAAATTTATCTAGAAGAAAATATACCTCTCCATGATGTGTGTAGAACTATCAAAACATTTAAATCGTGATAATATTAGTATATAGTATATCTTGGTTAGAATCAATATTTATAATTTAATTGAGGCTTTTATTCATTTTAGTAATGAATTCCATTTCAAACATACAAAAAGTGTCAAACATTGGACAATATTTATTGTAACTAAGTTATTCTATATTATATATGACATGAAAATAAACTAAAGGGGTTTCCCAAAATTTATAAGCTATAGTAAACTTAGAAATTTCATTAAATTCATAAAATACAATTCAATTAATAATTTTAATCATAGATTTTTTATATAATATTATACCAAATTTATAATACTATGATGTTTATGATTACCAACAAGTACCCTTCAATGTTTTATTACTTATATATCTTATTTTTACCCACATATTAGTGATAAATAATCACCCCCTTTTTCCCTATAGAAATAATTATCTCCATTGAAATATTCTTTTTTATCCATAGTCAAACATTACCTATTTTTATAAATTTTATCAACACAAGATGTATCATTAATCAAAAATTTACCATTATAGAGCTGTTAAAAATATTCAGTGGATAGCAATTGTTGTGTCATATATTTTGATTATATGAACATGAGAAGGGGTGAGTTGAATTCATAAATTCCACCAGATTAAAACAATATCTCCCCACTTTAATTAAATAATTATATTCATCAAATTCTTAAAAAATATTTATAGTGAAATTAAATGAAATTTAAATGTCATAGTATAGAAATATTTTTATAGTGGTTTTAGAGCTTGATGATAGTCATATAATCCACTCACCTAACACCCAAAATATGTTTTTTACTTTTAATAATATCCATTTCCTAGGTATCAATTTACCTATGTCCATGTAGTATAAATTATATTAACCAAGGTATGAATTCATTAAATTTATTTATTTTAGAGTAACTTGAATCCATGATCATTCAACATTATATATAATTATATCTGAACACTTCTTGAAATATAAAAAATTTGAATATGTTTTTCAGATTTTTGAAAAATAATTGAGTTGAAACATAAATAAAATATGATGAAAATACTCAAAAAATATGTTTCCGAAATGAAATAGTCATGAAGTGGACAAATAATCAAAAAAAGTTATTCCACTAAAAAAACCTACAAAACTATTATCTCCTTCTTATTTTCCAATTTTATGAATCATAAAACTCTATATTATAAAAAATAATATTTTAATAATATTTTAATAAATAATAACAATAGTGGAAAAATAATAGAAATTTGAGAGAACGAACAATATATTTGAATCCTTATTAAAAGAAATAACATGCATGTATATGAGTTATATTTTATATCTTAAGCATAATTGGTGTTAAAATAATCTATAAAACTTAATATATTTTATGATTTAATTCATAATCCACCTGAAAAAGGTATCTCCCACACCCATTATAGAATATCTATAATGGTGGACGAATAATAGAAAATATAATCAAGTAATTATCTCCATAAAATCATTCATTTCTAAAAAAACATTAAATATTTTTCATTTAAATCAGAAACCACGATTATTTCTTTAAAAATTAACAAGTTATTGAAAAATCACATTTTCTTCCTTTACATAAGATATTATTTGATACAAAATTTCTATATATGAATAACATAAATATTACAATGTCTATGAATGAATAAAATATTTTATATTCATGAATAAAATTAACCCATTATTTTCAAAAAAAACACTTTAATTTAATTATAAATGTATGAAAATATATTATAATTAATTTACAATATCTGAAAATCAAATAATTCATTACATCTCATAAATAATGAAATTGTTTTTGGGAGATAGTGTAATTCAGAAATTTTTCATAATATAAAAATAAAATCTAAATCCTATTGTTCGTATAATAATAAAAAATAACTATTGAATGGTTTTCCCATTGAAAAAACCTGCATATAATTGTAAATCATAAATTGTTTTAAATATTTTTTAATAACACAAGTTACTTGTATTATATTATAATTTGAAAGTATCATTAAAAGAGTTGTAGAATAGATTTCTCAAAATAATTTTTGCATTTTGAAAATATTTATTAAAGAGAATAATAATATATAACTCAATCCAAGTACATTAAGTAAAACAATATTAGAATAAAAACATATAACATATTAGTGTATGTTTGATCACAAAAACAATCCAAAAACCATGTCCACCGTAAAATGGTTTTGTGTAACCGGAATTATGATATGGGAATTTTAAAAGGTAAGGATTTCCATAATATTTTATAGAATTATCCTCCTCTTCTTTGGAATAAAAATTTAAAAATGTTTCATTCAATAATGTTTTATAAGTTTGCATTTTTTATGTTTCAATTTTCATAGTAGAATTATGATTTTTTTGATCTCATCCTAATATTTTGAATTACAAATGATGGTAGAATAGTGTATCATTAATAGTAATTTTTTTCAATCGATGGGTTGGGGAATAGAATCATCCCAGGATGGTTTTTATTTTCTAATCAAGTACTCGTACAAATTTAAGTAATGTTTGTGAAATAATTCATTATAATAATATTGATTAACTATTGGTGAAATTTACTAACTCAAATTATCAATTTAATATGAGAATATAATTTGATCCTTGTATTTCATTACACAATAATTTAAAATTATATAGGATGGATATACGGAAATTATCACTATCTAGGGATGAATTTGGCTTCTTATAAGAAGATATTAGAGTTGTTAACGGGTCGGGGTCACGTCCTTAATTTTTTTACAATATATCCCTATGAAAAAAATAAAAAACCACATAGTTTTCTTCTATTTTATAATGAACAGCATAAATTTTATTTGCAACAACCCATTATTTAAAAAAATGAATCTTTGGTCTATAAAATATACAACACGAAACATTGATCCTAAAGAAACCATTAATTTTGTTATTTAAATATGATAACTACAACATAGCCATTGGGTGGGTATAAAAATTATTAAGAACATTATGAAAATTATTTAAATTCCTAATCAATATAAATTTATTGATGAATGATTATGAAATAAACACTCAATTTTTTAGAAAATTCATTTTATTCATCCCAAAATTGTTATCCACAAAAATGATTTTATTGGTGTTTCTTGGTGAATATTCTAAATATTTTCTACAAATTTTAGAAATTTTATTTTATAAAATGGTTATAAATTTTTAAATTAAGATAAGAAAATTGTATCATGGTGATGTTTTTTTATTTTTATGAAAAGTTTGATTTCTAAGGAATAGTGAATAATATTTAGTTTTGTTCAAAACAATAATTTCAATAAAATTATTTTAAAATTAAAATTTTATTTTGGGATAGTTTTAAAAATTAATCAGTTCTATTAAATTAAAAATAAACTAATTATAGTTTTTTGAATGAATTTGATACATTAATTTAGTAAAAACAATTTATACTTAACATGATGTTTTCAGAACAACTATTTTCTATTGTATATTATGTTTCTACCTTATATTAATTACTGCCACAGAATCTAACTCATTAATAAAAATGAATTATATATCATGAATAGGGAGCTCCATGTTCATAAAACAATTAACTTTTATTTTTGGTCATTATAAATAGAAATAATAATAAATAATAATCACAATGGTAAAGGTAAATTGAGTAATAGAGGTAAAAAATTATATAATGGGACTAAAAATGACCATACACCTCCATTTACCATATTTTATGAGTGTTTCATAGCCTAATTAATATATGTTTTGAAAAACTGGAATATGAGGCAATATTTCATTGATTTTAAACATATTATTTTATTATATAATGAAGTAAAAAAATTTAATTTTTTGTTTTATTATCTCTAATTTGTTGACATAAGTATAAAATGATTCTATGTTCTGTTATAAAATGTATATTTGAAAGATAAATGATTTTATTTCATGGTAATTTATTACTAATTTTTTGTGATGGATTAATTTCAAATAATCCTTATTCCACAAATACAATTTATTTATTCAATTTTTAAATAAAAAATAAATGTTTTTAAAAATAATAAAATTAATATAATTTGAATAAATTATAATGTTAAATGATTTTAAAAATTAAATGTACCAATTTAGAGATATTTTAATGAATTAGATCTGAAATAAATTTATTTACTGTTGTTTTTGAAGTCCAATATAATGAATATTGAAAAAATGACATTAAATATTTTTTTGATAAATAATATTTAATCACCCTACAAGTTTATCCAGAATCTATGCTTCAGATCATTTTTTAAAAATTATAGAAAATTATATTGAAGATGGGAGAGGTCAAAAATGTACTTTCCATCCTTCGTCAAAAAAGATACAGATCCTAATAATACATTTCATTACCATAATCAAAATCATATGTGGTTTGAAACTCAGATTAGGACTTACTCAAATTGAAAATCCTAAATATATCCCGATTGAACATTCTCAATAATATAAAATTAGATCAGGTAGTCTTAGTTTGAGGTATATTGAAATAATACATTGATGTCCTCTGTATTGGGGGAGATGGAATGGAATTAATAATATCAGCTACCATCTATTTTGAAGATAAGATTAAATCCTTAAAAGAGGCATGACGACTTATGGAAATTGTGATCTTTTATTACACAATTAAACATAATTTAGGACATAAACATCATTTGATACAACATATAATATTGAGAGTTCTAGTTTCTTAGGGGCTTAAGATCATTACATAAAAACTTAAAACATGAAAATAAACATCTTTATTGAAAACAACATTTACATGACCACTACATTCCCTCATACTTTGCATTGCATGGGATAACATAAAGACATGCATAAGAAAATGTTGAGCTATAATGCCCATTAATGGAATAATCATGGAAAAACATGAGGAATACAATACATGTTAGGAAATAGTCATATCAATAGAGGACAGGAGAAGCATAAACATAAAGACATGATAATGCATGATAATCAAATAATGGAAATCTGGCCACAACACATAACATGGAATTAGCATGAGAAAAGGCTAATTTCACATAGAGCACGTGTAAACCCTCATCACACATGAAGCACGAGTATACCATCATTTCACTTGAATTAGCATGAGTGAAGACCCATTGCACATGAAGTATCATGATACTATACTTTACCCAATGCATTGGAGTACTATAAGGGTGCACCCTTCTTAAAGATTTCATTTCATGCATCAGTGTGCCACATGGATCATAAAACATTAAATCATTCAAAATAATCATTTATTCCACAATAATAGAATGTGGAATACATACATGAAACTCTTTAAACAATAAGTAAATGTTCTTAAAGGAGAATACCCTTGATCGAGAAATGGGCATGGTATTCACTACACAATGACTTTGGATTGGAAAAACGCGGGGCAATTTCAGCAGCAAAACGACGTGACAAAAGAACTCATAAAAATGGTTGATGAGAGTGAAAGGGTAGTCTCCTCATATTTAAATGACCTGTACATTAAGGGGTCATTTATATACATTTCCCAACAAATTTAATGTAAATTAGATTCATGTTACAAATGAATTGCTTCAATGTAATTTAGGAGAGAGAAATTCCCTTCGGAATTTTGGCTTAGTAACTAGTGTACATTGAAGGAATTTAATCAGAGATAAAGGGGTATTCCATCATTAAAACATTCATAGGGAAGTATGGGGGAGGATAGAAACCATACCCCAACATTTATAATTGAAATTAATAGTTCATAACAACTTAATGAATATTGGACAAAAATGAGAAACGAAGAAAAACCCTTACTTGGAAGTGTGCTTCCAAAGGCTTGATAGAGGCTTGAGAGAGGCTTCTTGTGAGCTTAGGGAACCTTGGGAGGATTATATATAGAGTAGGTTAGAGGTTTTATGAACTCCAAAATCTTTGAGTGAGGAGGAAGTGGGAGCATGGATGGGTTTATATAATAAAGATGAGGGAATTCATTAATATTTTGGTTTGGGATACCTCATATTAAAATAATCCAAAACACAAACCAGATCAATGTTTTTTACCATGGTTTTTGGAAAAGGAATGTATAAAAAATATTTTATAAGCCCGAAGTCCGAACTTCTTAATATAATGGGGTTGCTTATTTGGAGGTGAGTCACACTTCCAAGGAAAACAATTTAAAAAGACAAGATGTTTAATTAGTTTTGAAGGAACCTTTAATGCTTTGTAAAATAAGTCAAAAAAACAAAACTGTCATTATTTTAATGGTAAAACAAATATTGTCCGAACACAAAACTTATAGTATTTTATCCCATCACTATTGGGTCATTATGATGACATAAAACCCGTTATATATTTAAACGGTATTTAATTTTTACACATTAATTTGACTATCTCAGAAACTTATAAAAAAATCACCATTAGATAAATTCAACGTCTTGATTCCAAAAAATAGTATCTATTTTATCTAAATAATTTTTTAAATATTTTAATTTTCACTTTTAAAATAAAAACTGACATTTATAAAAAATTCATCGGTTTGGACAAAAATGCATTTCGAACATTAATAAAAATTACAATTGAATTCATAAAATTATACGATCATTTATATTTAATAAAAATTAATTTAATAATAATAATAATAATTTATTACAATTTTCTTTTCTTCAAATATCCATTAATTCCTCAAAAAAGATTTCTTAGTTGAATATTTACAAAAAACAAAATTAGTGCCGTAAAAACTATTTACAAGGTAATAATAATAAAATCAAAGTATATTAATTATTATATACAAAAAAAATGTACATAACCATAGTATTAGGGATTTGTTACATAAAACATTAAAACAGCCGCCTAAGAACTATGGGTAAGGTGTACGATGGTGATAAACTCTTGGGGTGGCTCGGATAACATTGCACATAGGGTGATCTCAATCAACATCCAATTTTCCTGTAGACGGTTCCATTAGAGATTGACACGTTGAAGCTCAACTTGGGCTTGGTCATGATCGAAGCCCAGATACGCAACCTCTTTCCCGAGCTCCAAAAAATGGGCTTCATATGGAGCAATTCTACTTGATGAGGCCATCGCTTCCTTTGCCTGAGTAAATTAGATTCATTAAAGCCCTATATTAATACTAATCATGTGATCACTATTCAATGACAATATTAGAAATGGTCAAAATTATTTACATCAAATGATAGATGTTGGAATTTTATTAAAACATTTTTTATAAAGAGACCTTTAATTAGATCAAAATGTATTTCCATTAATGAAATTTTTGGTTGTTACAATCTTCCCCCCTTAATAAATTTCGCCCTCAAAATTTCCATTCCCATCACTAAAATAGATGTGGGTAACTCTGCTTCATCATTTCCTCTTATTCCCATGTCTCTTCATCAAACTTGTGGCTCCACCACAACACCTTGATGAGCGGCATTTTCTTATTTCGTAGAAAATTTTCTCTATGATCTAATATCTTCACTTTTCAATCCATATAAGAAATATCATCCTCTAATTATACCACTTCTAAAGAGAGTACATATGAAGGGTCTGGTATGTACTTCCTTCAGAGGGATACATGAAATACAACATTTACAGTGCCCATGGTTGGTGGAAGATCTAGTAGATAGGTCACAAACTCAATACAATCGAGAATATCGAAGGGGTTCATGTACCTTGGACTTAACTTCCCTTTATTTCCAAATCTCATGACCATATTCCACAGAGATATGCGTAGAAATATAGGTCTCCAAATTTTAAACCAAGGTATCATCGACAGTTATCTGCATAACTCTTCTTCCAACTCTGGGCTGCATTGATATGTTGCTGAATGGTTTACACCTTCTCCACCATTTTCTCAACCAGTTTGGGACTATACAGATTAAGCTCACAAACCTCATCCCATGAGGCCATTGTTCTGCACATTATCCGTTAATGGGATTTATATGGGGCCATTTGGATGATCGAGTGGAAACTGCTTTTATAAGAGAATTCAAGCAGAGGAAGATGTTGACCACATCCTCCTTTGAAGTCCATCGATCACTTTCTCAACATGATGTCATGTTTTTGGATAGTCAACTTGGATTGTCCATCAGTTTGAGGATGATCGTCCGTACTAAATTTTAGTTCATAATTCATATCATATTGAAGACTCTTCCAAAACATAGAGGTGAATCATGGATCTCAATAGGACACAATAGAAAGTGTCACTCCATGAAACCTTACCAATTCCCTAATATATATATGTGTGAGTTTTTCCAATGATAAATCCTCCCAAATAACAATGAAGAGTGCAGTCTTTGTTCGACGTTCCACAACAACCCAAATTTCATAGTTTCCTTTGGATGTATTTGTAAGTATGGTGAAAAATTCCATGGTGATGTTCACAAATTTACATTCTAGTATGTGCAATGGTTACATCATCCCCATAGACTTATGCCTCTCTTCCTTCTCTTTCCAACACACTAGGAAGTTTTATATATATTCAGTGATCTCTTTCATCATAATATCCCTCCAATAATGCTCTCGGAGATCTCGATATAGCATTGCACTCCCTGGGTGGATAGAGAAGGTTGATCTATGTTCATCATTTAATATCTCCTTCTTTATCTCGGGATCAGATGGTACACATAATCGCATCCCAAATCTTACAACTCCTTCCTCATCAACATTGAAATCTGAGGATTTCTCATTTCTAACAGCTTCAAACCTTTTCTAAATTTCACCATATTTTCTTTAAGCATCAATTATTCTCTCCAAGAGAGATTGTTGAGCAATAATTTGATAAATTATTGATGATGTTCCTCGCTTAATGATTACCATGACCATGCTTTTAAAATATAAGAAGATCGTATCCTTTCCAATTCTCATCATTGATAAAGATTTAGGATCATTTCTACTTATAGAATCTGCCACCTTGTTTGTCATATCGGGATGTTAGTGGAGTGAATGGTCATAATATTTGATTACCTCTATCCATCTTCACTGGTTCATATTAAGCACTTTTTGTGTGAATATATATTTGAGACTCTTGTGGTCAGTATATATCTCACGTTTCTCCCCATAGAGATAATGCCACCAAATTTTCTATGTGAAGATCACTTTAGCCAACTCGAGGTCATGTGTTTGATAGTTATGTTCAAGAAATTTCAATTTCCTTGAAGCATAGGCAATGACTTTTTCATTTTTCATCAACAAAAATCCTAGACCCTTCTTCGAAAAATCACTAAATACCACAAAACGTTCTCCACTTGTGGGTAATGTGAGCACGGGCGTAGTGATAAGCCTCCTTTTCTACTCCTTGAATCTTTCTTCGGATTCATCACTCCCAGAAATCTTTAATCCATTATGAGTTATCTTGGTAAGATGGTTGGACTATCATGAGAAATTTCTCACAAATCGACGATAATATCCAGCTAACCCCGAGAAACTGTGGATATCTGTTACCGATGTTGGCCTCAGTCATCCCTCAATTGTACATGTTTTGGAGGAGATCAATAGAAATATCATTGCTTGTGATGATATTGCCCAAGTATGAGACCTCATTTTACCAGAACTCACACTTTCTATACATTTCATAGAGTTTCTCCTTCTGCAAGGTCCCTAGTATATTTCTTAAATGGTCTTCATAATCCTCCTTGGTTTTGGATTATATTATCATATCATCTATAGAGACTACCAAATATTTGTCGAGGTAATCTCTTAAAACTCTATTAATCATGTCTATGAATATTGATGAAGCGTTAGTAGGTCCAAAAGGAATTACTATGAATTCATAGTGCCCATATCTTGTATGAAAAGAAGTCTTGGGGATATCATCCTTCTTCACACTTACATGATAATATCTCGACCATAAATACACCTTGGAGATGTATTGTGCTCCATGCAGCTGATCTAACAATTAATCCATTCATGGGAGAGGATACATTTTCTTTATCATGATTTTTAAGCTCATGATAATCGATGCAAAGGCGCAATGACCCATCCTTCTTAGACAAAGAGGATTTGTTCACCCCATGGTGAAGCACTTGGGCATATAAAACCTTTATCCAAATTCTCATGTAGAGGTTTATTCATCTCCTCAAGCTACAAAATAGCCATTACATATGGATTCATTGATATTTTCTATGCCCCATGTATAAGATCAATTATGATTTGAACATGTATTCTAGGAGGTAGACCAGGCTATTCCTCGGGAAACACTTCTGTGAATTCCCTCACAATAAGAATGTCTTCTAGGATGGTTGCCTCCTTATACTCAATCATCTGATCCAAATACGCGTGCTAATAGGGTAATAATATCCATGCTATAGATGATGGAGCTAAATAAGATTCATCATCTTCCTTACACTTTTAATGAATCGGGGGGTCGATTATCGTTATAGAGAGTGATTTCCCTCTCAAGAAAATTTATATTGGATCTATATAAGGAAAGCCAATCCATGCCGCAAATGTCAACAAATTACACTAGATGTAGTATGACGAGGTTCCTCGGGAAGTTTAATCCACATATTATGACATGGGAGGAGTTATATTCATGGGATGCAATGATTTTCCTATTTTCCATACTCACTGACAACTTCACTTCCAGGATTTATGGTGGTTCTGGGATTGTTCTACAAAACTTTTGAAATATAAAATAATTTGTAGAACTTGAATCAAAAAGTATGTTCTCCATTCATGAATGAATAACTAGTGTACCTGTCACCACATCATTGTTGGGGTTCACTTTGGGAGTAGTGATGGGAATTGTTTTCCCATGATGCCTTGGAGGTTGTTGGTATCCTCAAAAAACCCTTGGCTTAGGAAAATGATTTGCAATATTCCATTGTTCGTTGCAGTTGTTGAAATGAACCATGCGTCGAGGATCGAATGAAGCGTTCCTCTCCTCTATCACATCTCTGTGTCCTTCTGGCCGATAGTTAACACCTTTTGACCTTCTCTTCCACACCTAATGTATTTCCTCATCCCCTTCAGGCAATTTCCAAGGTGCTTCTTTCTGTACCTTTGGCACGTCGGGTGCTGGATCTTCTTAGCACCATTGGATTTATGGATTAGATCAATATCATTGAAGTCTACCATATTCTTTTTATCACCATCATACCCATGAGATTCCCCGATCTCCATTTCAAACTTGAGGGCACATCAGACAATTTCATCATAGCTTTCGAAGTCACGGATCGCTAGCACTTTCCGTTGGATAGGTTTCAGCCCACCAAAGAAGCGGTAAACCATGCATTTGGGGGTAATGACAATGTTTGAAGCATATTGTTGAATCCTTGTAATGTTTTCCTTGTACGCTGCACAGATTCAACATCTTTCGGCTTGAGTTCAAGGATGTCCCTTTCTATCTTATGTCGGAGGGTGCACTGAAAATATTTATCGAAAATCATCTTCTGAAAATCATTCCATTCCAATGCCTCAATCTCCTTGTCATGATTTTTATTTTTGATCAACTTCTACCATACAACAGATTCACCCTCCATATGATAAGAATCCAGGAGAACATTCTACTGTTTAGAACATTGAAGGATTGATAAGAACTTTTCAATGGAGTTGATCCATTTTTCAGCGATTGAAGGATCAGATTATCCATTAAAAGTAAAAGGCCTTTGTATCATGAAGCTCTCGATAGTGACTTGTTCCTTCTTAAGGGGGAGGGGGGTTGAACATTCCTCTTGGCCCATGTTTCTATTAAAATATTTAGGTAGCTGAGACAGATTCATGACAAAGTTTGTGATTCCCACTCCCATCAGATTGGACATCTCATTAGTACAATCGTCACATCAATCTTCACATTAGAAGTTCACCCGAGTCCTCCTATTACCGTCTATTGGCTAGAATAAAAGAAGATTTAGGGTTAACACATAAAGTTTAATCCTATGACAGAAGCTGATAACATATGAATCACTTTTATTTCATTAACATATGAATCTATAGGCTTCAATCTGTGTTATCCATGATCTACATTATAACATATGTTATTAGGGAAATTTGTTTTAATTCCATTTATTAGGGTTCATATTAAGCTTGTGAATTTACCAAATCATATACTATAGGAGTTTCATAACCAAGTGTGCATAAAGGCCCATTTTCATGTTCTAGGATACCCAGGGTTAATCCTGAATCACCTTATTGGGGTTTTCACCCCAAGGTACATTTGTGCCCGAGCCGCCTCTACCCACTCGTATCTAGAAAAGGATGTATTTTCTTGATAAAAAACTTACTCAATACTCACCAAAACATATGGATGATTTTATTATACATAGTATTTTATCTAAGGATTCACTAGGGTTTTTATCCTAATTCTAAAATAACAGAACCTATACTCTGATACCAACTATGACAACCCTGATCTTTTATTACACAAGTAAACATAATTTATTACATTAAAATAATTTGTTACAACATAGAAGATCGAGAGGTCTAGTTTTTATTAATTTTAGGATCATTACATAACAACATAAAACATGAAAACAACAACATCTTTATTGAAAACATCCATTACATGACCACTACATTCCCTCATGCTTAGCATTGAATGGGTCAACCTGAGGACATGCATAAAAAGAGGGTGAGCTATAAAGCCTAGTAAGGGAATAATCATAGAATAACCTGAAAATCACAATACATGTTAGAAAATAGTCCTATCAATAGAGAAAAAGAGAAGCATAAACATAAAGGCATGATACAACATGATAATCATAACATGTAAATCTGGCAACAACTCTTAACATGGAATTAGCATCAGACAAGGCTCATTGCACATAGAGCATGAGTAAACCCTCATTGTACATGAATCATGAGTAAACCCTCATTGAATTATAATAATCATGATTAAACACCCATTTCAAAAGATGTATCATGATACTATAATTTAACCAACACATTGGAGTGCTATAGAAGCTCACCTTTCTTAAACATTTCATTTCATCCATAAGTGATCCACATGGATCATAAAACATTGAATCATTAAACATAATAATTTATTCCATGATAAGAGAATGTGGAATAGGTAAATGATACTCTTTAAAAAATATGTAAATGTTCATAAAGGTTAATACCTTTGATCGATAAATGGGCATGGTATTCACTACAAAACGAATTTGTCTTGGAAAAATGTGGTACAACTTCAGAAGCATAGCGACGTGACATAAGAACTCATAAAAATGGTTGATGAGAGATAAATGGGTGTCTAATAATATTTAAAATACATGGACAGTAAGGGTTCATTAGGATACATTTACCAACAAATTTAATTGAATTTAGATTCATGTTACAATAGAATTTCTTGAAATGAAATGAGAAGAGAGAAATTTCTTTTTGGAATTTTGGAATAGTAACAGGTGTGCATGGCAGAAATTTATTGAGAGAGAAAGGGGTATCCCATCATTCACACATTAATAGGGTCGTATAGGGGAGGTGAGAAACCATAACCCAACTCCTATAATTGAAATTAAAAGGTCATAACAACTTAAAGAATATTGGGAAAAAATGTGAAAGGAAGAAAAACCCTTACATGGATGTGTGCTTCCAAAGGTTGGAGAGGGGCTTGAAAGAGGCTTCACGAGAACTTGGAGAACCGTGGGAGGATTCAAGAGAGAGTAGGGTAGATATTGGGTGAACTCAAAAGGCTTTGAGTGAGGATGATGTGGGAGATTTGGTGGGTTTATATAGGAAAGATGAGGGAATTCATTATAATTTTGTTTGGGACACCTCACATTAAAATAATCCAAACCACAAACAAGTCTATGGTTTATGCCAATTTTTTTTAGAAAATGGAAGTGTAAAACAATATTTTATAAGGAAAAAGTCATAACTTCTTAAAATAATGGGGTTTCTTATGTGGAGGTGAGTCACACTCCCAAGGAAAAGAATTTAAAAAGACAAGATGTTTAATAAGTCTTGAAGGGTACCATAATGCATTGCAAAATAAGTCCAACAAACCCAAAATTACATTATATTAATGATAAAACATATATTGGCAGATAATAAAGCTTATATTATTTTATTACATCACTATTTAATCATTATTATGTCTTAAAACACATTATATATTTAAACAGTATTTATTTTTTACCAAAAAATTTGACTATCTCAAAAAATTAAGAAAAATTCACAATTGGATAATTTAGACATCTTGAGTCCAAAAATAATATTCATTTTATCTAAATAATTTTCTAAATATGTTAATTTTTTAATTTTAAAATAAAAACTGACATTTATAAAAAATTCACTAGTTCTGACAAAAATGGCATTCAAACCTTAATAGAAATTACTATTGCATTCATAAAATTATATAATCATTAATATTTAATAAAATATAATTTAATAATAATAATAATAGTATTTTATAACAATATTATTTAATTAAAAAATCCATTATTTCATCAAAATAGATTTCATATTTGAATATTAACTAAAAACACTATTTATGCTTTAAAAACTATTTACAAGTTAATAATAATAAAATGAAAGTATATTCATTATTATATAAAAAATAATTCACATAACAATAGTACTAGGGATTTGTTACATAACCCCTTAAAACAGATGCATAAGACCTAAGGGTAAGGTGTGCGATGGTGACAGACTCTTGGGGTGGCTCAGATAACATTGCATGTGTGGTGATCCTTATCAACTTCCACTTCTCATGTAGATTGTTCCGTTTGAGATTGACTTATTGAAGCTCGAATTCGGCTTGGACAAGAGAAAATACAAAAGACTCCACCTCTTTTCTAAGCTCTGAAAAATGGGCTTCGTATGGAGCAATTCTATTGGATGAGGTCATCGCTTCCTTTGTCTGAGTAAATTGAATTCATAAAAGCCCTATATTTATACTAATCATGTGATCATTGTTCAACGAATATATTATCAACAATCACAATTCTTAACATAAACCCAAGAAGTTTAAAATTTATATAAACATTTTACATAAAGAGACATTTAATTAGATCAAGAGAGATGACCTTTAATGAAATTTTGGGTCGTTACACAACCTTTGTTCATTTCATTCAGGGTGGTGGAATTTTCCATTGCTTTTACATCAGAGATAAAACCACAATTCTCTAATATCCTAGAATAATGAAAAAATTTCTCAACCTTCATATGGAAATCAACATACTAAGAGACCCCATTACTAGGATAAAAATAAACATTCTCATCATGTTGAAATCCTTCACTAGTATAAACATCTAGAGGGAAAGTGCATATTGGATACCATGTAACAATAAGACTATAAGTCTCTCCAAAATCAAAAGGAATGGATGAACGATAATCAATGGATTTAACCTCCATAATAAAATTTATCTGTGTATTATATGGACAACTATTGGCTATCATTGAAGACATATCTACCAGTATTAGTTTTCATTTCATGTTGGGAACTTGTGAATATTTGTCAGATGCCAATATATCATCCTTAAAAGAAGATGGTATTTTAGAAAATATCTATTATGAACAACAAAAATTGAAAAATAAACATTATTCCTCTATATATTCCTCTATTATAGATTAGTTTGGTTACCCTTCAACCCACATATCTCGCTAGAGAACTTCGTTCGACATACCTCCAATGAATGACTAAAAACCATGAATTCAATACAGAAGAGAGGATTTCATTCTTACACATCATCAAACTGAATATTATTAGTGGGAGTAGAGAGAGTTACCATATCAATCATGGTGGATCAAATACTATTCTCCTCTAACATTCTGGAAATGTGTCCAAAACGAACCACCTTAGTTTCTTTATCAAGGAGTATAATGGTCCTAATTTCCATGCTAATATCCCAAAAAATATTTTGATGCAAATGGTCAATGTTTATCCAATGAAAATTAACCATAACCCGATTAAAGTCATTCCATGAATATGAAGAACTGATATCCATGTACTATTCATGAAAGTGAATCCATCAATTCCACATGGTTATAGATCTGATTATCCATGCATGAATTATGAAAGCATCAAAATGAATGATGAAATTAAAAAACCCATGACCACGAGTGACAAATTTATAATTAGAAGATCCCAAAAAAAGAGGAATACATAACCAAATAATAAATTATCTAGGACTTATCATCCTTTGGAATAACATGGCACACAATTAGGAAAGTCATCCCAATTAAAATTCTCTCAAAAAATGAATATGTGTTAACCTCAAAATGAGTTAATGACCCCTTTTAGAGAATATTTTCAGCATTGGATTTAATGAAGGATGAAAAATGGGATCTCTATGTAGATCTCTCCATCCTAAAAATAATTCCCTTTGGGTCCTACACATTCAAACATTCATTTGTTAGCATTGACACATAATTTTACTCTATCATTTGAGGATTATGTTAGGTCGATTTCTTGCACACAACAACAGTTTTCTTCAGCACAAGACAAATATCAAACTTATGAATCTCATCCCAGTGCATACCTCCAACATGAAAAAGTATAATTAGGATTATAAATGATTTAACATATCATTTGTTGGCCATTTATGGGAAATTTGTCACTTTATATGTAAAATTATAACCCTTTAATGATGGAAAAGCCATTACTGTGGTTATGGTCAAAATTGGGCAACCAAGGGGTTTACAAAAATAAAAAGTGTAAAATAATATGAATATCAATTAAATTTTTTTATGATTATATTAAGATCATTTAATAAATATCATTAAATCCTTTTGCAACATCCTAGAGCTGATTCCACTAAATTGGTTCCCTAATTTGATTCGTCATAGGACCTAAAGCACGCCTCCATGTATACTACAGGAAACTGGCTTGCAATAGGATCCTAAGTTAGAAATGAGAGGAGAATATACCCCCATATAAAAGTGAAAAACTAGTTTTAAATAACCTAACATCCCACACATTATATAATACCAATGAATAAATAAACTAAAATTTAAACATACTATAAAAAAAATGAACTATAGTAAATGATTGAAACGTCATGTCCTAAGTAAAACATCAATCACCCACTAGGATGGTCACATATAACAAAAAACAATTATGAAATAAATATATATAGATTTACTATCAACTTTGGAAAAAGTCATATACCTAGTCCCTAGTAGCCTGTATACCTACTCTAGCCTGATCATCAGACCCACATGAGCATCCCACTCAACAGTTCAATCATGGGCCTCTGCCTGATCAATCATGCATCTATGGTCAACCTTAAAGGAGAAATAAGGACTTCAAGTACACCATGTTGCACATAAATGGGGTGTGATAAAAATCTTAAAAGGCAACCCAAAATATTGAACCAACAAACTACCTCAATAAGTGCATTCTCCTGAAATATTTTTAGCCTAATAGAAACATAACTGAAAAAAATATTATTAATACCACTATCAATACAAAAATCCACGACCTCTATTGACCATAACTTCTATGGAAAATGTAGGGGTGTCTCTGTGAATGTGTTAATGACTATGCATCCCAAATAACCCATGAGATCCAAAAAAATGCAACTTCAACAATTCACGACTAATCCAATGACCCATTTTAAAATATTCATATCATATAGGACACTAAAGAAATTAATACCCCCACCTTGTCACCATGACACAACTATTATCTCATTCATGGAACCTCAACACATATATCCCACATATAACATAAGATTACTAAAATTACTGAAACATCACTCTGGAATCTATCTCAAGTATCGTAAGAAATATTTCATAGGTAATTTTTTCAACGCCTAAACCATAAATCAAAACGATCATGCATGGATCGTCAGTCCAACTCCAGAACCATATATCAATCAAATCATTCATGGAGCATCATTCTTACAAATGAACCATATATCAAATCATTCATGATTATAGAATTATTTAATTACATAAACCCTTGATATATAGCATCATTCCACCATCCATACTTTTGAGTATACCTCGATTCCAAAAAAAATCAATCTATCATAAACGAAACAAATAATACAATCTATGTCTAGAGACTCAGTGTGAAACCCAATTCATATTGTATACGATCTGAGACTACAACATCAATCCATCATTTAATTACAAACATCTGATATCACATCCCTAATACCCAATAATATGAACATTTTTCTTAGAACCTTGGTCTAGTAATCATCCCATAAAACAACTATCTGTACCAATGTGAGGCATCCTATACACCATTATCGATTAGAGTTATTTTAAACCATATAGTTGGATCATTTATCCATCACTCATATCCATCAAAACCCATACTAGTATATTGGGATACAAAATGTGGCAACCCAACCATGTCATAATAGACTCAAAAAAGTATACCATTTCTCAAAATCTATAAAAATGAAAAAACATAATAAGGAATTGTCGAACTCCAAATCCAATCAGAAGACCCCCAAAAATTCCATAGGCCACAACAAGATTAAGAAACACTATGATGTGTTCCTCAATATCATAAAAAAACACATGACAATACCATCACAAAACACATATTCAGTGGCCATATTTATCTTCTAACTGATCCATGATAAACAATGCCCCAACAAGGGAATCCAAAATAATGAACATTCTAGGCATTTTTGTCAATATCCATCGACGACATCCAATAATCACATAATAAGAAACCCTCATTTTAAAGGCATCCTCCGGAGTCCCTCATACTCAAATCAAAATAATAAAAACTCCCAGTTGTAACATTCATACTAAGATTTCATCTATGCTCAAAGTATCTAACCAATATGATCTTTAATAATAATATCTAAGCTTCAATATCAATAACCTTACAGAACTAATTCTGATGCACAGGGAAAACCTAGGATCACCCCTGTGATACTACTCTATCACGCAGTCTAAGATCCAACCAAGGATCCTAAAATAGATTTCCATGGACTTATCCAGACAATATGATCACTGATCTCACAACCCTCACTTGAACCTCATAGTTCACAACCTAACCCAATATAGAATTATGACCCCCCCCCCCCGATAGAATCATCCAACTAAACTACCTTGGTCCCAAAACACCACCCAGATAACCTCTAATTTTTGATGGGTTCCACAACTATAGCCAATGTGAAAAATGATCAAAATGGACTAATCACAAGTCCTATTATAACTCTGGGGCATAAAACAACAACAAAACCACAAAAGGGTAACAAAATAAAATCACATGACGAGGATTCCCAAGTACAAAACATGTGCTCCCATAACCCCACATGTGCATCTACTCCTGAAAAATATGACAAGTAAATCCATTTTACCCAATATGTAAGTCAAGATCACAGAGTTTACCCTACAAAGGATCTATACCCCTATATATAACATGGACTGGCCATGTGTTTATGTCTACTCTTTTCATCAAACACATCGTGTAATCTTTAGTGAGTTTGGTTGTGTATCATACATGGGTATATGGTTCATTTGGCCTTGCATTCAGCCAAAAGATGAGTGGAAATACACAGCATTATCTATGGACTACATGCATTTTAGTGATTTTCTCTTCTTCTTCCCAAAAAAGTATGAACAAACCATACGTGTTTTTAAAACCACATGTTGTGTAGTCGGGGTTTCCAAACTGGACACCCCAGCAAACTTCCCAAAACCCTTTTTTCTGATGTATTTATAGATATATCCCCATGGGATTATTAGTAGTCATTATTGGACTTTAAAAAATGAGAAAACAATATTTTTATAGTGGTGGAAAACACAAAAATAGTCCTACAATTTGTTAAAAATGAAAAACCTTTTGGGTCTAAATCTACTTCCTGAAGATGCTACTCCATGATCTGATCTTGATCAGTGCTATAGAAGAAGTCCAGTGGATACTCCCCTTCATACCTTCTTGATCATGAAATCATTGTAGGAAGAACCCTCTCCCCCAACCCTTTCATGCATTGGGCCCCAAATGAGGGAATGAAAATTTTAAATAAATAATTTCTTTTTTTAATAATCATTATGTGTCTCGTAACCTGAAGAAGGTTTATACCACAGTGAGGAAAAACCCTCTATTATTGACTAATATTTAGTTTCAGAATACCAATATGGAACTCCATTACAAATATATTTACACCTAAACCAACATGAATATTTTAATATTTAATTAATTTAATATTTTTTATTTTTCCAAAAATCGATCAGATCAGAATTCCAACATATTCTTTTCATAGGATATAATACATAATTTTGGGACCAATAGAGTGGTCAGAAACATTATCTGGGATAATATTATATGGGAATATGGAAATTTAACCCTTCATGAGCACCCAGAAATAAAAAAAATAAACTTTTAATCATATTTCCAAATGAAAAAGATCTCAGTTCTCTACCACCACCCACCAAAAAGATTCTCACACTCTAGTTGTCTGAGTGGTCTTCCAACCACAAATCCCAACCTACCTTGGTGATTAATATAATCACGCTAGGATTACTTTTAATCAAGATTGGAATCTATGTTCCACTACATAACAATAATAAAGTGTGTATGACACATCAATGGTCAGGTAGCCAGTTTCCACTATCAACAAATCACTTGGATAGTGAATAATTACACCCATCACTATAGAGACTACACATAGTAATTTAAAATTCATCATCATACTTGTGGTTCTCAATACTATATAACTCAACCCATAACTACTGATTCTGGTCCATGAAGCTTCCCAACATTAGAGACACCTTTCAAAACACATCCTCTATGATCCCCTAACTCTCTCAGTGTGGTTCTCATGGCATCTGTGACCCAACCCTTAGAAGGGTCACATCACTAAATATGATCTGACTAACCCCACTAAAGGAGTCATTTGACTCTCACCTCATAAAAATACATATTTTCCATAACCCATTTCCCAATCACAACAAAAAATCAGAACTGGATATGGCCATCTCACTAGCACCAGAGCATCAAAATGAAACTTACACTATCATTCATTCCCAAATTACATTAAGGAACCCCATGGAATTAAATTATATTAGATCTGTTATAGGGATGTTGCTAACAAAAATATAATTTTTTGATCCCTCATATAACTTCAATACACTTCTCAATGAGAACAATCTCCTAGGAGGCCCTTTAATGGGACATGGAAAAATATATATATTGTATGTAATATAGTTGACACACTCTTATCATAATCAAGATGATGTAAAGATATTGGGTATGAATTTCATTGAACTATGAGTGTACCAATCTGTTAGGAATGATTACCACCACAAACACATCCATTAAAAAGTATCATTATAACCTAAGGCCACATGTCACCCTGACCAAAAGAAAAAAAATTACACTAGAAATGATACTCATCCCACTCATGACTTCCTACACAACTGACACATCTTGGATATACACTCTAGTAATGTATGATCCACAAGAAAAATTAAAGAGAACGTCAAAACCACCCATGTATCCAAGATTCTACTATCACATAACCATTAAAAATTCTTTTGTAATGATATGGAATACATTTTTGACTCCAACAAGTCACATGTCATTAATTCCTGGAACATAAGCCATAACAGTGCCACTTTGTCATTTTTTGAAGCTCGGGTTCCTAATCAAATTCACTAGGCTCATCATTATATCACTACTATTTCCTTGGCTACGAACCTGAGCAATAATATCCCACTAATAACATACCACTAGTATAAATACATGAACAATATAGCTTCCTCTCAAAACCATGGAATAGAAATATCATAAACCTCAAACCCAACTACGCACATTATGCACCATTTTCAAAAGTACCAATCAACCTTTCTTCCCCAAGATCCAAAAATCACTTGTAACTCGACTGACCCCTTTCAAGGGTAACCCTTGAAAATAAATTGATTCTAACTCCATAGTATGGAGGCACATCAAAATGAAAACTAGGATCTCCCACATAAAAATATAGATTAAGTCACGGGTTCCAACAACCACGGTCTATGCCAACTTATAGATGGTCACTACTCATAGTGAATAACATGCACCCATATCTTCATCACAAAAAAATCAACAAAAGAACACAATATTCTAGGGTCATGAACCATAAAGGTTCCATATATTAACCAACTAATCAAATCTGTGGTTCTCATCCTCTCCAAGATTCTGCACATATGACCATTCCCTGTACGACCCAAAAATAATACCCACCTCAATAAAAACCACCCATAATGGGGTCCAATGATTATATACATACATCATACTAACCCACCATGGTCATTGCATCGACCATATAGGAAGACCAAACAAGAATCATTATTTCTAATCATGTCACCAGAGATACATAGAACCATTAATTCAAAGATAAATCAATAACATCACAGACTAGTAGGCCTTTATCATTTGGATCCATGTTCCTATCATGATGCATGAGAGGCATCCTTCCTCTAAAAGAGAAGAGTTAAAAACAAGTCACATGACTCTACAAATCTGTAAAAGATCATAAAATCCATCATAAACCATCAAATCCCATCAAAATGTGAATCTATATAAGTGAAAATCATATACAACAGTAACATGATAAATCTAAAACATCAGTCCAATACCCTGGTAACATGGAATTCCTCTGGGAATGGGTGTTCATGATGCACCATCCCTATAACCATAACTTGATCAAACATATTCCTATGTATCCAGTCTACCAAAAAACAAATAGGAACATAAAATGAAAGTAAAAAACAATGATACCACTTGGTTACTTCTCGGCTGAGATGTTAGTAAATTGGTGACCTGAGCCAGTTCACGACAATACCTCAAGTGTGCCTCCTCATAAGAAACATGTTACATACTATATGTAGGGGTAGAAAGTGGAACTATGAGAAGACTATACCCCCATATAATAGTTTACAACCAGAAGTATATAAGCAGACAAAATAGACATTAGAGAATGTGGAAAAATAAATAATTAAAATTGAAACATACTGTAATAAATGAACTAAAATAAAGGCCTAAATATCCATTCCATTTATACAAAATTGATCTCCCCCTAGGAAGATAAATTATATGAAATAAAAAAATTAAAAAATTACATATGAAACTACTTCAAACTCTCGGACATATCAAATTCCAAGTATTTTTTACTCATTCGAGAAAATAAAACCTGATCATTTGAAACATATGAGTATCCCCTCAACCATTCAATCCTCAGACTTTTCCCGATCTACCTTGAATTTATAGTCAACCTAATAGAATAGATATGGTCTTCAGTTACACCAAGGTTCATGTATCTGAGGTGTGAAAAAAATATAAGTAGTCCACCCCTAATAATGAACTTATAAAAAACTTCCATACATGCACTATCATCCAATATTCTCAGCATATCAAAAAAAATCATTGATAATAAATATGAAACAACCACCATTGATCCTTAGTTCCATGACCTTGATAAACCATATCATATTTATCTTTTTTTAGGGTTTTTTTCAGAATATTAAAATTAAAATGGATCAAAAATAATAGAAAACATTCAAATCTATTATTTCCACAAAAAAAGAAGGCATATACATGTATCCATCCTATGATAGTCATATCATCTAGGATAATAATCTAACTCTTCTCCTACCATGTACCCATGTCCCAACCATTATCTCATAGATGGAACCTCGACACATCATTCAAACATACCGCAAAAAATAACGACAAAGCTTAGATCCTCATTATGACTTATATCTTTTGTATCATAAATAATAGTTCCTATGAAATCTGACCATCACCTAATCCATATATCAGTACAATCACTCCTAGAAAATCAGCTAGTTCTTAATCAATATATAAAAATAATCAGGCCTAGAGAACCAGTCTAGCACTTTAACCGTATATCAAATTAATCATTCCTGAAGCATTATTCCAACAAAAAACCCCTTGACGTAGAGCATCATTCCACTGTCCATCATATCAGTTATAACATCAATTCTTATAACATCAGTCTGGAAAATAAAATACAATGTTTTCTATATTTTTCTTGATAAATAATCTCAATCATAATCAATATATTAAACTATCACTTCCTAGAACAACATTACAATATCTAAACACATACATGTGATGATACATCTATTATACTCGAAAATACCATCCCGATTCTAATATCCATGGTCCAACACTTAAAAAATAAATTATTGAAACCATTACAGAGCTTATTATCAAATATTCTCAAATATGGATATCTAGAACCATACCTATGGATTTTTTTCCTAGCTCTGTAATCCATTACATCCCTCAGAAGTAAATTGGGTTCCAAAATGTGGAAACCCTAGCATATCAAAATAAACTCATATGCGTAATCCAAATCACAAAATCCAAAACCATGAAAAATAAAAATAAGGGGTTTTCAACATTGCACAACGATCAAAACAGCCCCAAATATCATAATGTCCAAAAAAATCTTAAGAAACCATATGAGGGTTACACTATCTCACACAAGGATCCAAGAAAAGCCCATCAATAGAATCATTCTCAAGTGGCCATTAGTGGCCTCCAACTGATCCTTGATCAAAAATGCACTAAAAAGGAGTCCAAAAGAAATTCCATGCCATACAAAATTATTTTCATCCAAAAATAACATCCAATAACCACTTAATCAAAAATCATCCCACACCGGTCTTATTAAAAAGTACTTCAGAGACAAATTTGGACCGCAACAGAACCCATCCAAAACAAGAATCCAAGGATGTCAACCATGTTCGAAGGCTCTAACAACTCTGATCCAAATTCATAGTATCCAAACTTCAACTACTATAAACATTACCACCTAGTCCTAATGTTCTTGGACAAAACAATATCTCCCCAAATATAATACATGATCCCACAATTCGGGATCCTTCTATGGAACATCAAACACATCACCATTTGAGTCTCTTTCTCAAAAAATCACTAAGCTCCCAACAATCATCCAGACCATTTAGCTCACAACCAAACCCACTAAATTATTTTAAACATACGCCATGAGGGAATCCATATAATAAACTACCATGTTCCAAAAACACCACCTAGATAGACTCTAATGCGGGAAGGATGTGACCACCATGGTCAATTTGGTAAAATTCCTTGACTAGGCTACTTAAATGTCTAATTATGATTCTGGAAAAAACAAACAGAGTAACCCCAAAAAGAGTAAAAAAAGAGATACACACTGCATGTATTCAAATATACATGGATTGTTCTCATGTATCCCCACATGGCCATGTACTCCAACTGGGCATGTCATGTGAGTCCCAGGTACATGGCATGTAAGTTAGGCACATGGTGTGTTCCCTACATGGGGTCCCTAACTATGTACCACTCATGGAATATCCATGTGTCTCTAATTTACATATCTTCATACATGGAATGATATCAAAATGGGGTCTAGCTATGTATCATACCTGGCAGTGTCCCCCAGACACAATTGTCATATGGCCATGTACATGGCCACACGCCGAGTGTCACAACACAACATATCCTCCCAAATAAACATTGTGTAGTCTTACTATATCCTTTTTCCATGAACATGAATCACACATGACATATGTTATTAAAACTATATGTAGTGTAGTAGGGGTTTTTAAACCGAAAACCCCAATGAACTTCATAAAACCTATGTTTTCCTTAATTAAGTATAGATCAACCCCTATTGGGTTCATAATAGTCATAATATGGATTTAAGACATTAAAAATCTAATCTATGTGGATGAGGGAAATAAAGTAAAAAAATGACCTAGATCATGGTGTAAATGTTGATGTTGTATGTCTAAATATGATCCTGGAAGTAGCTTCATCTATCTCTTGTACCAATATACACCTTGGAAGAAGTCTGGATGTATCCCCCCCTTCTCTCATCTTTATCTAGCCATTACACAAGGTAGATCCCTCTCTCTCTTCACGACATGTATGGGAATCGAATATAGCGGGGTGCTAATTATTTTTATTAATTATTCAGTTAATTAACATTCCATTTTAATATTGGTCACAAGTCGCAGAAGTCAGAGAATTTTTATACATCACATAGTTAAAAAATCACATTCTAGAATCAATAACAATGTCAAAATCTCAATCCAACACTCTAGTAAAAAAATATCACCACATAAACATGTATGAATAATTTAATATATAATTATCTAAATGTAAAATATATATTCCAAACTCTATTATCGTGAAATTCAACCATAATATTGTCCTTGGGTAAAAAACATATTTCATAACCAATAATGTAGTCACAAAAATTATTCCATATCACTTTATATAGTAAAATTATTATTTTACACCTCATTATCACTAAAAAACAAAAACAAAAATTTTAGGTAAAATATAAATACCCAAAAAACTCAGGAGCCTTAACCATGATATTTTTCAACCATTTGAAATTATATAAACACATATTGCATTTCAATATTTTATAAAGTTCAATTGTTGAGATTATTGATATTTTTAATAAATAATATTTTATTAAAGGATTCATAATTCTGAAAAATATTTTATTCTTCCTATTAAATGGTATGTGGAGAAAATTTTTTCCATATCCCATTCGTTTTGCAATTTTATTTTTATAATAAATATATTTTTCCCAATATACTAAAGGATGTTTTTTATCAGGCATAAATCAATAAAGGTTATTATAGGTCAAAAGAAAATGATAAGGGACAAAACGTCACCCAGACATCAATAATTTTTAATGGATGAGGTTATTTTCAATAAAAATCATATTTTATCTGGATAAAATCAATTTTGGGCTATCTATTATTAAAATTATTATTTTTACTTTATCATATTTAATATTTAAATAGTTTCCCTCTCCTCCCTTATAAAATGGAACCTCCGATCCTCTTTTTGTCACACATAAAAATATCTTTTTCAAGCAATACCTACCCAAAAGAAACAATAATTTCCCTCACCTTGTTATATAGTTATTATTTGGGGGTTAAATCAAACCTTTTATGTATTATGATGTAATGAAACAGAAGTTATGTGATGAAGAAATATTTTTCTTTACTAAGTATTTTACTTTTGTTTTTTTACTACATCCAAAATATATTATTAAAACATAATGAAAATATTACACTGGTATCTTACATATAATAATATGTTATCATGATAATTTAATAACATATATCAATCTCTAACTTTAGTGAACTCTTAAATCAATTCATCATTCGTATACACCCCAGACAACCACATATTGAACCAATGTAATAAGTTTCTAATCACCGACTCTCAAAATTAGTTGGGATGATAGATTTAATGTAACAGTAAGATATTAATTATTCAATTTATTATAATACAAATATAATATATCAACTTTTTTCTGAATATCCCATTCACAAAAAATTGACACCATCGTTCGTATGTAATTATGGACCACCACCGCCATGAAAAGATGTGATTCGTTTTTCATCCCCACATTTCATGGATGATATATAATAGTTTCATTAATGAAATATATGGTTAGAATGTTATATATTTTATTTGGGAAATATAAAATAATATTTACCTTATATACGTCATTATGATTGAAAAATAGAAATAATTCACAAGCATGTGTAAAACCTACTGTATCCATGATTGTAACATTGTTCATGTTTAATAACCACATTTCACTTATTTATTTTAAAGAAAAAACAATGTATAACATTTTTATTATGTTATAATTATGATTTTTAATATTATGGAATAATTAACCATATATATTAGTCAACCTACCACGGTCATTTTTTATATATCATCAGAATAACATCATAACATCTGACATAAACATTGTTGGAGAAGTAATTAATCATTACATGATAATAAATAATATAAAATTAATAATTAAGATGAAATAATATTATTAAAAAAATAATATTTAAGATAAATATTTTATGCATGATGATAATGAACTTACATGATGAGTCAGACTTATAGTAAGGGATCCCTCTAAACCACCATTTTCTTTAGGGTTATGTTCAATCTCTATCCAACTTACATTCTCACCCTTTTTAATGGTATAAAATGCCTCTAAATTCATTAAAAAGATTTATAATATATATAGAGCACATTATCCCTTTATTTTATGTGTCAATACATTCTATAAATTCATTTCTCAAATTTATACTTTTTCATGAACCCTGATTAAGGGGAACTTTTCTATTCCTTATTCTTTTTTAGGTTAGTATTATTTATTATTTTTTTCTAAAAAATTGAACACCATAGATTGTGATATATGGTTATGAACTCGATTACAATCATTAATTTCATTTAATTCCTTCATCTATTTTAATATTTGAGACATTTAGTTTCATTTATATATGAGTCACGATTATGAAACACATTTAATTCAATAGGTAAATCTAATGATTAGTCTGTTCGATTAATTTCATTTTTTGAAACACATATTAATGAATATTTTTTGATGAATACTAGAATATATCACTCCAATTTATTCGGTAATGTGTTTTTCTAATGATATGTTATGTATTGTATTATTAAGTAGACCTAATCCATGACGAGACATTGAACATCATGTGATGTTGTCATGGAATTTGTCCTTGACTTATGGTTTCTTCGCGTTTTGTTTTACCACCACATTTTCTATGGTTTAATTTTCTCAAGATATAATGTGTTTTTGGTATTATAAACAATGATTATTAATTATCCATCTATTTTATTATACCTGTTAATAACTTTGACTCAAATATTCTGATTTCATATCATGTTTTATCTTTTACAGATATTTTTCTTCTCATCAAAAAAATTAAAATAAAATTAAAATGATTTTATGAGTTAGTTAATAAAATTATGACGTTAATATTAGAAATTTTTATAAGTTTTCATTAAAATATAACTTTTCAAAACATAATTAATTTTCCAATAAAAATTGGATTCTAATAAGATGTTTTCAACATTTATTTAATCGGTTTATTATGTAAATGTTTTGACTTAATTATTCAAAAATAAAAATCATAAAGATTCAAATATTTAATTGAATTAATTATGGAATAAATTCTCAATATTATTTAATATTTATTGTCAGTTCTATATAGTTTATAACAAAAAAAAATATAAAAATCTTTGATGATTTTGATTTTTTTCAATTGAGTTTAACCTAAGTGTTTTTGACACTAGCATGGGTTTAATGTATTATGATTTATCAAAATATTAAATGATTAGACATGAATTTTTTGGATTAAACTGATGAAAGTATAATATGATTATTAGTATTTTGGGATACATTTATATTAACATAAAAAGTTTGTTTAGTTTGGATTTTACAAAAAAATTTATTTGAGGAAGAATGCGTTCAAATTTTTACACATAAGTTTGATGGTATTGAAATCCATTAGGGTTATATGAGATTTTAAATTAAATTAATTATGGTTAATACAATTTGTAAAAATTATATTTATTTTTTAGATAACTGTTGTATTAAAAATTTATTTACTACTTAATTGTTTTTGGTTATTTCGGATGATGATCACTATAATTTTATAGAAAATTATATGATAAAGGTAAACAAAATATTTTGGGATATTAATTATGGAATAAAAGGTGAATTATATTTCAGAATGATTTATTATTTTATTATGTCTTAATAGAGATACAAGATATTTATTTAAGTGATTATTATATTTTTTAAATTGTATGATTTGATTATATACATATTTGGGTATATAACATTTAGAGTGACTAATTTTATTTAGAAAAAATTTGTTAAGCTTATCTTGGAAGAATATGAGATCAAATCAATCAAATATAAGTGTTTCAATTTTAGTTTTCAATATTTTGATGTATTTTAGGGATATTTATTTATCAAATTATTTAGATTTAATTTTGGGTGTTACTATTAAATTTTAGTGTTTAATGTTTTATTTTATCTTATTAAGTCTTATTGATTTTGCTTATTAGTTCCCTTGTACTAACTATTTTGGTTTTGGTTAGCATCCAAATACAAAATCAATATATTTTAAACCCCTTTTTATTATATTATCTAATAGAATTTTATTTTAATGATTAAGTAATGAGAACTTATTCTTGAATACTCATCATTTTTTAGTAAAAGATGAAATTGTGAAGGAAATTGATTAAAGGATGATATAATACATATCATTTAATTATTTTTCATTATTTTCATATTTTAGTCGATAAAGGAATACATAAACTCTAGGGAAAGTATATTTAAATACAAATGATATCATATTACCTTGCTTTTTTATGAATCAATGGAATTTTCACAAATCATTTGATTGGGTTTTTCTTGACATTAAAAACAATAAAATTATTCACTTTCTTATGATCAGTGATATATTTGACTCCCCATCAATATTTAGATATTAATATTTTCTTCCATGTCCATATTTTTACATCCCAATAATTTTCTAATATTTTCTAACATAGAATGTCTTATTCTAGAAGGAATTTATACATCTCTTTTCTCTATTTTCATGGGGTTGTTTGATTAACCAATTTTACATTTTGGGATTTTGACCAATGAAATTTATAATGATAAACATTTAATTAATTAGATTAATTTTATATTGTGAGGATAAAAGTAATTAAATTGATTGTAAAATTTATCACCCTGATATTTAAAAAACACGTGTTCCATATAATACATGGAACAAACCAAAAAGCCTAAATAACCATTGAATAATATTATATAAATATGACCATTATAACCTAGTAGATAAATTGGGAACTATTAATAGGATTATTCAAATAATTATTATATATATATAAATATATGATACAAAATACATATTTAGTGTTTAATTATTAGGAAATAGGCACTCAATTTTTTACTAAAGTCATTTTATTCATCAAAAAGTTGTTTTATTCAAAATGATATTTATTTATTTTTGTGGGATAATTTTATAATTAATTTATATAAATTACATAAATTTTCTATAATAAACAAGTTATGAAATTATTAAGCAACTTTTTGAAATTATCTTATGGAATTTATTTTAGATTTTTTTTAAAAATTATAATTTTTTAATGAATAGTAGAAATTATTGATCCTTATTAAATAATATATTTTATATAAAATAATTTAAAAAGTAAAATTCTATTTTAAAAGTGTCCTTAATTTAATTGGTTCCTTTTTATTAAAAATATTTAATTATATAATATTTAATTAATAAAATACTTGAATTTGGTACAAAATAAACTTTATACTTAAAATCCATTTTTTCTAAAAAAACTATTTTTTTGATGTGTTTTTTGTTTTTTTCATCTATTAGAGTCTTAATTTTTCTTTAAATTGAATTTTTAAAAATATTTTCCATATCTTGAATCAGGTGGCCCAAATATTTTTACAATGTCCCTTTTATTTTTGGTCTTTATGAATAGTAATCATAAAAAAATTCCCACCATTGTAAGGCTAATTTAGGTAATTAAGGTTATTAATAATATGATATAAATAATAACCCTAACAGTTTCTTTTATACAATATTATTATTGGAGTTTAAATCGATATATCGAATATTATAATATATTTAATCTTTGTGCCATATTTCATTGATTTTGTCTATTATATTATTTTATCCAAACAAAAGTACCAAATTTCATTCTATTTGAATTAATGTATTTGAATTTTTAAAATTTGGATAAAAAGAGGATAATTTTTATTCAAAAGGATTTATTTGAAAAATAAATTCTTTTTTTATCCTGGAAAATTATTTTTCATTTTTTATTTTTGAAGTAATTTACATAAATGTTTTCCCAATGCCAAAAAATTATTTATTCAATTAATAGAATATTACAATAAATAAATTTAAAAATATTAAATGTTATATAATTTGAATGATTTATTATGTTTCTTGACTATTTATGATAAATATAAATTCATTGGTATGTTTAAAATTATTTGATTAATATTATATTTACAAATCCCTAATATTTAAAAAAAATCCATGCTCAATAGATTAGAATATATGCAACACCGAGATTAAAAGATCTATGAAATAATATTATTTTAAATTTTAACATTATAACATATTGGTTAAATTGGTGGATTTGAGTTGTATTATAAAATTTATAATATATATATATATATATTAGTAAATCATTGAAATTTTATTTACAAAATGATAACAAACAATCATTAAGTTTTTATTAAAGTAATTTTATTTATTAAAATATGTTTTCCAATAAATTATTTTTATTAATTTTTGTGAGAATATGTTATAAATGATTTATCTAAATATTATAAAACGTATTTTATATAATTAATTAAATTCTATAAATAATAATTTCCAAATTAAATTAGGGTTTAATTTTTGGATTTTTTGAAAAAGTGGTCATTTTTAGTGAATAGTTGAAAAATACAGATTTTTTTGTAAAAATAACATTCTATTTTAATAAATTAAGTTATTTCAATGTATAATTAAGTTATGATAATTATTTAAAGTATTATAATTTTAATTTTGTAAATTTTTGTTCATTTAATTACATTGGGATTAAATTTATATCGGATTTTAGTATACTTTTATTTTTTGGGATTAGAGTTTGTATTTTTCTAAAAATTGTTCAAAGTAAATAATGATTCTATATTTATTTTAATTAAAACAACCCATAATGTAAAATTATTAAAATTAAATTTATATATAATATAATAATTAATATTAACTAAAATTCATTCAAGACGTATTTTTTGTAATAAAATTAATATAAAATCATCTAATGCATGAACAATACATATCATGAAAAATATCATATTATCACATTTACGGGATTAATTCTAGATGAAATTCTTCCATGTATTTGAATATAATTTCAATAAATGTATTTCATAATGTTAATAGGAATAATATATATTATATAATGATCTCAACATAATTTTTTATCATAATTAATAGTGTAAATGTTTAAAATATTTCACATTTGTTAATATAAAAATGGATTTACTAGCTATTAAACTAAATGGGTATTGGTTAATATGATGACATAATCTTATATAAAATATATTTACATGGTATATTAGGGAGATATAATGATTCCTACATGATAATAGTCTTGTTTTAATCTTTGAGGCTTGTGTAAAATATTGTTACACTTTTATCATTACAATAATTAAAAGAGTGTCACTCTCATAAAATATAAAAGCTACCTTGTCTCCTCTCATTTTCACACAATTAGAGACATGTGGAGTGGATGATACCTTCTCGAATTCCTTTTCAACATCCCCTAACAACAAGAGTATCCCTTTTATTTATAATAAATCTACCCGAAGAAGGCTTTTTGTGTTAAACTACAGAGGTAGTATGAAAAATATGTATTGGGCCTAGCTAAGCATATTTATTTTAGATCTACTTCCCCCGCATTCATATATTCCTAAATTTTGATGATATAAAAAAATAGAGTCTATAATATAATGATATGTTAATATATCAATAGAATAATAGAAATCCATATCTTCTTTCATCAATTGTTATCCAAGCCCTCATTGATGTGTATGGTGGACTACTGCCTTGTGAATCGATGTGATTCAGTTTTTCTTCATCACATCCCAATTACTACTATAATGGAATATTTAATGTACATATATTAAAATTTTAATAAAATTATACTTCTTGAAATATTATATGACATATACTTTATTAATTTATTTATATGGGGGCACAGTAATGTCACTCATGTGTATAAGGGACTACTGTCATTCTATGTTTTGTGATTACTTTTTCTCAAACTATTTTCAAATATGGTAATAGGGGTAAATATAATAAATATATGTGTTATTTATAAAATATTTTTGTTATTAATTAAATATTTATCATTCTAATTATATATTACAAATAATTTAATTTTACCTTTCTATTCACCGGGAAATAATAAAATCATTGCGCGTACTTGTGGACTACCTCCTCAAAGATGAGAGATGATTATTTTATCAACAATATTTAATATGAATAATATAAATATTTATATTAAATTAAATAATACGTTTTTAATTATATATAAATATATATATTTCATTAAAAATAATATAATAATTATATTGTTTATATAATGATCATCGCAAAATGGTAATGTTACTCATGTGTATGTACAGCGTACCATCAATATGATTGTAAAATAGTTCATTTTTTATAACCATAATTCATAATTGGTTTAAAAGGTATAATTTAGGAATAAAAATTACATTAATTTCATGTTTATTAATCTATAGATTATTTAATAGTTTCCACTTTGACTATAGTTATCCAACCGAAGAAATTTTTGATATGTATGATGAATATCATCAAGATATCTAAAATAAAATTAATATATTAAGTACTAATAGATAAAATGGTAATTATTGAAACAAAAGAAACAATAAACACTATAATATTTCTAAATAAATTAAATATTTAACATTATATTATTATTCAGAATGAAAAATAATGTTTGTGTGGAATCAAACAGACTTTATTAGATTCTATCTCAATATACATTCATTAAGGAATATTTTATTATTATACACATAATTTATTTTATATTGTGTATATACACTACATTTTACATGTTATATTATTAATACTTCTAACATAATGGTATTTTTTGTTTCCATTAGGTCATTTCATCGAATAGAATTTATCTTTAACGTAATCAAGTGTTAATGAATTTAAAAATATAATTTATTTTCATTAGGATATATTACATAATCATTTTAGTTTATATTCCATGATTATTTTATTAATTAATTTATAAAAGAATTTTTTTTGATAATGTTTTTTTAAATTTTATTTACATTTAATACACCAAAATTAAATCACAGTTTAATTCTCACATAAATGATATTATCATTGTAAGGGTTTCTCGTATCATATAGTCTTTTTGGGACATGTGTTATGTTATAAACCTACCATACATTATGATATGTATCTACAACCCCTTTGATATTTTATAGCATTAATCTAATTATTTTCAATATATTTCATGTCTATATGATTTGAATCTTTCATTTGGCTTACAATTTAAGGGTTCACAAAGTGGAAATGGCATTATCATACAATTTTTTTCTTTTTATGAATATTTATGTTGAAGAATTATTCAGAGAAAATAATATGATATTAATTTATTGAACCACAAATATTTTATTATATTCAATTAAAACATGATATTTTCCTATAATTGTACTATTTTACACTTTTATAATTTTAAATTATGATAAAATGTTTTTAAGATAATTGGAATTCATTTATCTCTTCAGTCAAAAATCAATTTTATTCCAAATATGTGTTTTATAAATAAGCACTTAATATCGTTTTATACTAACTGATTATATTAAAATTTACCGATTGTTGGATTTGTAAAATATTTTTTAAAACGTGATCTTCAATTCATGGTCCAAAAAAATCCTTTTTTGGAATTTACTAAATATGTGAAATGAATATTTGTTTTGATATACTTGGTATGACCTTAATTTTCTACGGTCATGACCACTCACTATTCTAAATATTCTCTTTTATGTTTAAATAGTTGTTTCAATAAAATTAATCAATTATAGTTTTTTATTCATTAAATATGTGTTTTCAAAATGTAATGATTATTTTCCTCAAGAAATGATCTTCGTGGTATTTTAAACTAATTTTCCCCTAAGATGACATCTGTTTGTGTAACTAGTAGTGAAAAGTGTAGTTTACCCCAAGAATGGTTTTCAAGATATTTTAATGCTATTTCAATTCATAAAAATCCAAAAAACAGTGATGTTACACACACCCCACAAACCATCTGTATTAAATCATTGGATACATTATGATATTTTCATGTAACCCATTTCTTCAAATGGTTAATTAAACTATGAAGTAATATTGATTATTGTTATGATGGAAATGTTTATGAATCCAAATGTTTTATTGTATAAAAGTACTTGTACATTATTGATTATGAACTTTTGATCCCGATACATCATATAATATTTTTTGATATCCATTATGTCTTATATGTGAGCCTAGTGTAGCTTTTATGATGGGTGCACCCTGATAGAACCATATGATCCTGATATAACGTATATGTTCGGTGAACAAAGATAATTCTCCTACGCATCCAGTAATGTTCCTTGCATTAATTTGAAATAAATACGGAGTTACTAAATGGATTCATATATGTATTTAACTTGGATCCAATTATTTCTGAAACGAGATTAAAATGGGTTACAAATATGATGCTCTATGTTCCCAAAATGTTATTTATTATATTTATATGGGTATTATATTATTTCATTGAGAAAAATGTATATGTATTTTTCATATGGAAATGATTTATTTTATATGCTCAAATTACATTGAATATAATTTTAAAAATTACATGGTCTTTCATGTTTCTCATATGACTGATAAATTTATTAATTTAATGTCCCTTACAAATATTATTTGGCTCATACAACATTTTACACGTTTTTTCATAGGTATTAGGAATTAGTATGAAAAAAATTACTATAGATTAAATTCGTGAATATTTATCATGAAAAGAAAATATAACTTTACAAAATTTATATTTGGAAAAACGGATACTATTCAGAAGTGTCCACTTTGTAATATATTTTTTTAAATACATATGATTTATGACATAATTCTAAAAAATAGTAAAACAAATTGATATTTAGGATTGAAAAAAATATAATACTATCTTAAACCCACCAGATCATCTAATTTATATTTCTTGTTCATAATATTTGTTATTATATAAAGCTTTAGATAACATTAGATGTTATTATTTTATATAATATTATGAAAAAATTCATATATAACCACAATGTCTTATATTATCAGAAAAAGTAATATTATTTTCAATTAATATAGTGAGTTTAATAGAGGATGGAATGGTTAAGGGTATATTATTATTTATCCTCCATATAATATGTTTTATTATGGTTTATTTTTTATACTCAGAATCACTTTTTTTTGTTTTAGAAAATGGATTTCTCAAGTAGAAACAAAATTAATAACTGATGTGAAGGATAATGTGGTGGTAATATAATTGGGAAACCAAATGGAATATGAGCTATATTGAGAACTATTTTGGATATTCTCAACTATCTATAATAAGTTATGATTGAAAACATAATCTTTAGTGAGTTTCTTAATGAACTAAATAATATAAATATGAATTTTATAGAATTTAATGAGATAAATATCATTAAGGGAAAAATATTTGATTAAATATTTTTCATGAATGTGGGAAAATCACCGAATTATATGTATTAGGATAACAAGATAATGATGGTTATTTTGTAAAATAGGGACTAAATAATGATTTTCCTAGGAAAAAATGATGCAATTTGTTATTGTCGTCAAGTGGAATAAAATTACACTCAATTTATAAATTGAAAGTTTTAAATGTTGGGTGTATAGGACTTATTCAACTCAATTTACTAGGGGAAAATTTCATGAATTAGATCAACAAAACTAATGAGATAAATACCAAGAAATTCCTAATTCCATTATAGTTATTAAGGAGGAAATAATATATGGAAAATGAAAGGTATGGTTTATATTATAGATTATGTTTAAAATTTGTTGAATATTAGGAAATGATTCATAATTCTATTTATAAGAATGATGTATATTTTAATAACATTGATAACTGTGGTTAATGGACTATGATGAAAATTTAGGGATTAAGGTGTCTATATCATGGGATTTATCAGTTATGATTTATTGTTAGATTTAAGGATCATTATTAGATTAAATTAATTAATAATATTTTGATATTTTATATTATGAGAATAATTTCAAGATATTTTTTTATATTTTTATAAATTATTATGGTATATTTAATCAAATGTTTAACATTTAAAAATATTTTTTGAGGGAGAAATCTATTTTTTTTTAAAATTATGCTATTGAAAAATTTAGGGTTTATATGATCATGGATGATTATGAAAAAAATAATGATATTACCTATGTTTTTGGGAATGTTATTACAATAATATTGGTAGATTTGAAAAAAACGGAAAACTTTTCACATCTGAAATGGCCTTAGGGATTGAACCCACAAATAATGGGAGAAAATGGTGTAGTATATTGTCATGACCTTAAACATTATATAATATTGAATTAAATGAATAATTCACACTGAGGATCTTTTCAGGTTTAGAGTTTTAGAGAATTATTAAATAACTATTACATAACAACTTGAATATTACATATAGACATTAATACTCAGTATCCGTTTTTTCATATAATAAAAACTCTTAACATGAAACATGTCTAGTTCCATATTTTAAACAGAATGACTTTTCCTTAATCTCATCCTTGTACTTATTCATCTTTATTTTATATGTAAAATCATTCAAAAACTTTGGATGAGCATAAAAAGATCAATAAGTGTTATAAAATAAAGAAGGAAAACATTCTCCCATCAATAAATACAAATAAATAAAACCATACATTTCAATCATAATATACATTATGAAATCATAAAATTTATGAATAATACACACAAGTCATAAATCATAAAGATAACTTATGGATTTCATAACATACTTACATTTTAAATATCTCAGCTACATAGGGAATCACATTTGGAATACCCATCATAGAATATTCCCAAAATCTCTTAGGAGAAACATTAACGTTTACCCCTGTTACATTACCCAATGAATAGGATAACTATCTTAGGCTCAACCGCCTTATGTTTATCATGGAACCACTCATATACGTAAACAATGCCCAATAACCATAAAATAATCAAAACACATAACACAAGTATAAATAAACGATAACATTTCCACATTCCATTATCTCAAATCAAGATATTGAAATAAATAATGCATTATCAAATCATTTACAAAACCATTTAAAAAAAGATATTTTAATAAAGTGTCCCATACCACTTTGACGCATTAAATGAATTATCATTTTAAAACATTAATATCCATATAGATAAATCCTAAACCCCATTTTGAAAACATGTACATTAATGAAAAAAATTTAGAAAAAAAATTATTAAAACATTTAAAACGATATTTTAGTTAAAGAACTTGTTAACAAAAAGATAGATGCTTGAATACAAATAATTGAACAAATAACATTTAATATGAACATTATAATATCATTGGAATAAAGGTATTCATGATATAATATGGAAAAGGTCAGTATATACACCATATTATATTGAATTGTTGCATAATAACAATGAAGTCCCAATGGAAATGTAAATTAAGATGAAATCCCTTATAAAGATGTTATCCTTAATTTAAGGATAAATCAATTACATAATTATGTGTGAAAAATATAAATAAACCTAATCTAAGTGGATATTAACAGTAAAAAAATCATATGTCATCCACACATATTCATAGGACGAAATATTCATGAAGTACAAGTTTAACTCAATGAATTGTAATTGGGTAAAGTAGTTCCCTTGCAAAAATTCGACAACCCAATATGATCACATAAAAATTAAGAAAAGGAGTTGATGAGATAAAAAGGGTATCACATCACATGGACATAAAATTTACATCAATGAGGATATATAAGAACATATCCCCACATAATAATATGTAAATTAATATACATTACATGTAGAAGTACTTTAAAAAGTGGAGTGTGAAAGGTTCCCTTACTGATTTGAAAACATAAAAAACATACACCACATGATAGAAGGATCGTACAATGAAGATTTAAGTACTCATAAATGAATTTATATTACACAAAAAGAGAAATCATGGGCAGTACATACACCACACTAAGGGAAATAGTGGAAAATATAGCATGAGTCTCATGAGAATAAAAAGTGAGATGAAACCCTTTACCATGTTGTAATCAACTGAGTCATATGACCAAAAGATAATAACCACAAAATAAACCACATAATACCATGAATATAATGAGAATCATGATAATATATTTCAAATGTTAGTACAAAATACCCCACATTCTATGAATAAGTAGCAAACAATGGAAATCTCACAGAAATAAAAGTGAGATAAGAAAATCCCTTACCTCGTGTCCGACTTGACTCATTTGTTCCTTGTTATTCCTGAATAATAATATAATGTTAATTTATACTATCATAAAAACCCTTTTCATGTTTATTATTCTCTTTATATCACTTATTACCATGTTATAAACACTATTAAATCATTTATGTTAATAATGGTCATTTGGTCGATATTTGGTACTTGAGTCTAAAAGGGACTTCTTATAATTACAGGTTTTTCTAGTGGTCAATAATCAATTATCTCTACAATTATATTCATTATTTAGATAACATATATAAAATATATATTCTGTATACATTTTTATTTGTAATATTACATAACATTTAGAGGTAATAAATAAAATGCACCATTCATGGAGACGGTAAGTCGTGCATATGCATGAACGCTACTTTCATTTATATTTCGTATTTTAATAGAATTAAAACATAATTATCCATAGGTATATTATAATTACTATGTAATATCATACAAAATATAATTAACTCCAACCTTTAAACTTCCAACATATGGCATTAACGACTGATATCATTTTGAGGGGGGTGGTAGTCCGCACTTCCTTTAATGAAATTATCACGTTTAACAATAATGGAAACCGTAAAGGTAGCATAAAAAATAAAAAATCATAATGAAAACATAAAAATTATATATATATATATCATATAAATATATTGACATCATAATATCAACCATGAGAGGTGGTAAGAGATAATCAAACAATCATCGTTTCTTGAGGCGTTCGTTTGATATCCACAGAAATAGTATGTTCTTCACCCATTAGATGGAGGTGTGTGTAAGTTTTGTTCGAATACATCTCATAAAAACATAATAGTATATTTAGGATACTGGGTTTCTTATTAAATAAATTAATAAAAAAATTTAGGGGTTGGAGAAGTAATATAAATGGAAAGAAGTTAAGAGGAACTGTTACCTTTAATATGGGTAACTCCCTTTGGATTGGACCAAAAGGACTTCTCGAAGTGCCTTCTGCCTAAGGTAAGGCTTATATGAGGAGAACAGGGATGTATAGAGCTTAATTGTTCAGAGGAAGGATGATCCAAAAGGCATGATAGGTGTGAGGAATTGGTTACAATTGAGGGGTTTTTATTAGGGGGAGGAGGGGCTCTTTAGGAAAGTGTGATAATATTTTTTTTTATATAATGATATTCGTTTTATAATGGTAAAAAAATCATTAAGGTAGAATATAAGATGAATCATGGTATAAATAAATTCATCAAATAAGAATTGTATAGGTTTGGGATGTTATTGTCATATTTATCATCGTATTTATTTAAATCATTTATCAATGAGGTATATACTACATCATTATTGTTTCTTCTGTAATTTAATATATTTGTTGTATAACAATTATAAAAAAAATACCATGATGTAGTAAATCCACTTATCTTTTCAACAATTTTTTATAGTCAAGAAGATAACTTATACAACCCTATGTAAAAATTAATTTACTGAAAGATATTTGTTTGTGTCATTTTTTCCTTTACGTTAAATTAATTAATCTAAAGTGTAATTATCACACATAAGTGTCTCCATGGGGTCCCAAAATCGACCCAATGTTTTCCATGGTTTTTTATTACCCATCAAATAATGTTAGGACAAGTGTTAAGGTAATTTTATATTATTATGATATTCTTTTTACATTGAATTACCATATTTACCTTTAACCGTGGTAATTAAAAGTCAAAAGATACTATTCACCAAAAAAACATTTATCTTATTGAACCACATCATACTTACAAATAACAACCATTTATGTTAGATTTTAGAAATTCAATTCCCAGAAGTGGTAAAATTTCATTTGAATGAAAAAGTCAATTTTTTAACTACAATTAAGTGGTTTCATTATTCATCAAAAATTGATGTTTTTTAGGAAAATACCAAATATACAGTCCAAGATATATTTGATATTCCGAATTAAAATATGGTGTCGATTTTACAAAATTAAAAAAATAGATTTTTCATTAATTAATTTAAAATTAATTCTTGTTGTCAAAATAAATAGCATGTTTTTAAGAAACAATAACTATCAAAAGATTGACAAGTGTTTGTGTCCATTTTCAAAATGAAATTATTTCCAATGACCAAAATTAGATTAATTGGTAAAAATTTAATCTAATTAAACATTAAAACCCATTAAAAAGATAATCTAACCATATAAATAAAATATATTAAAAGGATCTTTTGAATTTAAATACAGTATTTTTCACTATTCATTAAAAAATGAAATTTATCAGAAAAATACAGACAATTTACCCAAATTAAATTTTGATGTCGCTAATCTAATGAAGAAATTTATATTTTCATATAGGACATATAAAAATAACCAAAACTAGATTTAAAGAGGGTTCTCCATCAAAAGGCGGTAAATCAACCTTTTTCTAAATATTAGAGAATTCATGAATAAAATTAGATTCATTCATATTTTAAGCGCCTAACTTTTGTTTGATAATTGTAAAAACATTTAACAAACAAATATAATCATATTTTAGTTAGTTCTATTCATTCCCACTAATAAAACTGCTAGGCATTAACTACCATTTAGACTAATAATATTATATTATTAGTGAGCAATTTAAGATTTCAAAGAAACTCATTGTTGTGTATCGGTTACACCATCGAACATATCATCCCCTTTAAAGTAAAATGAATATTTAACTCAAAAATATTGATAAATATGAAAAGTGTCTTATTCCTTATTTATCTTGGATGTTACATCCTTCCCCCCTTTTGGGAATTGTGTATGTGAAATTTTAAAACTAGGCTTGGAAACTTCATTAAAAGTACCACATCGGAAAAGAGTCTGTAAAAACTATCATTTTAAAAGAATGAAAGAGATGTACAAAGGTCACCCGATATAATAGATAATAAGATTCCATGAAAACATGGATATGGAAGAGAAAACAAACCCCCCATGTTCTGATGTAGAGTGATAGAAAACATGATTAGGAGAATGTTTACCATAAAAAAATCACAAACTTGTGATGGGTTAAACAGTCATTGATTTCCCTGTAAGAAAAGTAAACAAACAACATTTTTGTTTTAAGATACTATTCATTGACGATTCTATTTATGAGATTAAATAAAAATATAAGGAAACATTCATAATTTTCATGTAAAATTTTATTCTTTAATAGATTTCTATCACAAACTCATATTTCCTCCAAAAGATGAGAATTCAGGATGACTTGTTCACATTTATAGTTCTATAATCAACTTCGAGAGAATCACATAATCCACAAAAAAATGAACTATATATTTCCCTGAACATTAGATATTAACTAAAACCAAAATGGTTAGTATGAGATCATATAATCCCCTAAAAGGATAATCCTTTATAAAATGAAATACTACTATTAATATCCAACATTCCACAAAATGTACCCAATCTTAAAGAATGACCATTAAATACACAATTGTCATTAAACATCATCAAAAAAATAAAAACTAATATTGGAACACAAAACTCAGAATTATTTAAATCTCATAATCTTCCATGGAAAATATTAATATTTATCACTAAAAACATCGACTACTCTTAAGGTCTCATACAGATGTGTAATTAACTTAATTACATATCCCCTATGATAGTTTAATCATTTCCATTAATAACCCAAATCACCTTATGTTCACAATAAAAACATATATTCTTCCAAAATAAAATTTAAAAAATTATTCCCCAATTGAAATCCTATAGTATTCTATCATCCCTAGGCATATTGTGTTTCCTCAAAAGAGAGAACATCTTCCACAATAACCATTATCACATAATCACTAATTCATTTTTCTATAATAATTATATCCATTTGATAAAACTAAACTTCCAAAAATCAACTTATTCTTGTTCCATAAAATCATTTTACTAAAATAATAATTCTTACTAACTAGGGATAACAAGTAGGCTAGTGGTAGGTGATGCACCCCTGTCGCCCTTCTGTTGTGGATTTGATTCTTATAGCCTTTCCAGATGCAACGATTTGTCACCCATCCTATGAGATGTCCTTTTTATAGATCTCCAAAATTAACCTAACATTTTTTAACCTCCATGGTTTCTTTATACCTCTCATTTTCATCCAAATTCATTATGATATCAACATCTATATTCGTGTAGTCGTATTTCACCACCATATTATAAAATAAATAAATCCCCAAAATGTAGAACAGCATACCTTGATCATGGTGTCTATTGGGTTTCATCTTCACCTTGTTCAGATAGGTAGAAGGGCCATTCATTACAACAATGATTTAGAGATCCTTCAAAATCATTTGCTTCTTCCATCAAAATACACCTTGGAAAACATGGGTCTTATGGATTTTCATAGAAAAAAAGTTTTGTAAAATAATTATGTAGGATATATAATTTGAAAACATCTGATAAAACATTATTTCTATAAAATAGTCAGAACGAAATTGAGTTGAATCTATCAATTAACGGTCCTCTTAAAATACCATAACCATGTCCTGGGAGACTATACTGTAAAATCAAATATAAATAGGTTTCATAAGGGTCTTCTTCTTCTTCACCTTTTTTAAAATCATATTATCCTTAAAAATCTTGTGATAAGGTAAAATATTTATAAATGCCTTGATAATATTTACCATTCTTTATAATATGAGAATATTGTTAAAATAGGTTTTGTTTAAATACATTCCATGATCCACGATGATAACGAGGTATAGTGGAGGTGTTTGATATCTCAAACAACTACTTGTAAGTGAGTAGTATGCTAGAGAATGTTTGACAATCATCCGAATATGAATTTGCAATAATTATTGCAAGCATGTCATCAGGAAGAGATAAGAATTTTGTTTGAGATCGTCCTCCTTCCATTTGTAACTGACATTCCTTGATCTGATAAAGTTATAAAACAAGGATTTATCTGAAATATTAGACCTAGGGACTAACCATTTGTTTAACGAAAACTCTTAATCCATTATGTTTTCTAAACCTAACTCTGATACCATCTATAAGGTCTTGGCCTTATACCATTACACAATATTGGATTAAATGAATAATGTTTATTAATGACCATTTTGGGTTTATATTTTTAGAAAATTAGGCCATAACCATTACATAACAACTTCAATATTACATGTAGACTCGACTACTCAGTATCACTTTTTTTCATAAAATAAAAACACTTAAAAAGAAACTTCTCTAGTTCAATGTTTTAGACCGGATGACTTTCCCTTGATCTGATCCTTGACCCTATTCATCTTTTATTTTTGAGGAAAAAATTTCAAAAACATGGGATGAGAATAAAAAGCCTTGTAAGGGTTATAAAATAAAGAAGGAAAATATTATCCCATCAATAAATACCAATCAATGAAACCATACTTTTCAATAATAATATACCTCATGAAATCATAAGGTTTATTAATATTATACAAAAAACATAAATCAAAAAAGGTAACTTATGGAATTCATAACATAAATAAATTTTAGCTATCATAGCAACATATGGAGTCACATTTGGAATACCCATCATAGTGTATTCCCTAACTCTCTTAGGAGAAACATTAATGTTTACCTCTGTCACGTTACCAAATGCATTGGAGAGCTATCTCGGCCTCATCTACCATAGGTTTATCACAGAACCAACCATATACGTAAACAATGCCCAATAACCATAACATAATGATAACACATAACAAATCTAGAATGGAAATATCACATTTCCACATGCCAATATATCAAATCAAGATATTGAAATAAACTATGCTTTATGAAATCATTTTCAAAACCATTTAAAAAGAGACAGTTGAATCAAAGTGTCCCATAACACTTTGAAGGTTTTAAATGAATTATCATTTGAAAACATTAATGCCCATATTAATATATACTAAAACCCATTTTGTAAACATGGACATTAATTAGAAATATTTAGAAGATTAATTCTTCAAAACATTTAAAACGATATTTTAGTTAAAGAGTTTTTTTAACAAAAACAATGATGCTTGAATATGAATAATTGATGAATATAATATATTCATAACATTATAATATCATGAGAATAAAGGGATTCATGATATAATATTTAAAAGGATAGTATATACACTATATAAGAGTGAATTGGTGAATAACAACATTGAAGTCCTAATGGAAATTTTAATTGAGATGGAATATATTATAAAGACAGTATCCATAAATTAGAGATAAATCTGTTATAGAATAATGTGTGACAAATATAAATACACCCTGTATAATTTTATATTAAGTGTAAAACAATCATAGGTCATTCACACATATTCATACGATGACATATTCAATAAGTACTAGTTTAACAAAAATAATTGAAATTGTGTTAAGAAGTTCCCTTGCAAAAATATGACAGCCTAACATCGTCACATTAAAATTAAGAAAATGAGTTGATGAGATAAAAGGGTATCTCATCACTTGTACATAAAATATACATCAATAAGAATATATAATAACATATCCCAACATAATAATATGTAAATAAAAAGACATAACGAAAATATGTCTTTCAAAAAGAGGAGGGTGAAAGGTTCCCTTACCGATATGGTAACATACAAAACATACCCCACATGAAAAAAGGATCATACAATGAAGTTGTAAATACTCATAAATTAATTTATATTACAGAATGTGTACAATCATGGGCTGTACATACACTACACAAAAGGAAATAGTGTCAAATTTAGCATGAATCTCACAAGAATAAAAAGTGAGATAAAACACTTTACCACATTGTAATCAACTAAGTCATATGAAAAAAAAGTTAATAACAAACCAATGAATCACAGAATTCCATGAATATAATTATAATTATGATAATATATATCATATGGTAGTACAAAATACACCACATGCAATGAATAAGTGGCGAACAATGGAAATCTCAAGGAATTAAAAGTGAGATAAGAAAATCACATACCTCATGTCTGACTTGACTAATTTGTTCTTTGTTATTCCTGAATATTAAATTAAAGATAATTTATACATGAGTAAGAAACTTTTTCAAGTTTACTATTCTTTTTATATCACTTATTACAATGTTATAAACACTATGGAATCATTTAAGTTAACAATGGTCGTTTGGTCGATATATGGTACTTGAGAAAAAAATTGACTTCTTATAATTATATATTTTCCATGTGGTCAATATTTCATTATATCAAGAATGATATTCATGATTTAGATATCATATATATCATATATATCGAGTATATATGTGTATTTTTAATATTACATAACATTTAGAAGTATGAAATGAAATGAACCGTTCATGGAGATTGTAAGACGTACATACGCATGAACGCTACTTTCATTTCTATTTAGTTTTTTAAAGGAATTAAAACAAAATTATACATAGTTATATTATACCTCCAGTATAATATCATATATAATATCATTCAATACATCCTTTTTATGTCCCTAATATGGAATTAACGAGTCATATAACTTTGAGGGGGTGGTAGTCCGCACTTCCTCAAATGAAATTATCACGTTTATCCATAATGGAAAACAAAAAGGTATTCTAAAAAATAAAGAAACATAAAGAAAACAAAAAAATAATATATATATCATATATAAATATAGTTACATCATAATATCCACCATGGGAGGCGTTAAGAGTTAATCAAACAATCATCGTTTCGTGAGATGTTCGTTTGTCATCCACAGAAACAATATGTTCTTCACACATTAGATAGAGGTCTGTGTATGTTTAGTTAGAATACATCTCATAAAAACATCCTATTATATTTAGGATACTATTTTAGTTATAAAATCCTGGAATAAAAAAACATAGGGGTTAGAGAATTAAAATAAAAGGAATGAAGTTATGAGGAACCGTTGCCCTTAATTTGGGTAACTCCTTTTGGATTGATCCAAAAGGACTTCATGAAGTGCCTTCATCATAAGGTAAGGCTTTAGGAGGAGGAGATGATTGTTGGGAGCTTAATTGGGTAGAGTTTTTATGAAACAAAAGTCTTGAGAGGTGTGAGGAATTGGTTAGGAGTGAGGGCTTTTATAAGGGTGGGAGAGGATCTTTAAGAAAGTGTGATAATATTATTTTATTATATAATGATATTCATTTTCTAAAGATCCAAAACTCATTAAGGTAAAATATAAGATGACTCATGGTCATAATAAATTCATCCAATTTTAATTGGACAGGTTTTGGATGTTATTTTAATATTTATAATCTTATTTATTTAAATAATTTCTTAATGAGGTATATACTGAATCATTATTTTGACATAAATAATTTAATTTTTTTTCTCTAAAAATTATAATAAAATACCTTAATTTAGGAAATAATTTTATCTTTCACATGAATAATTATATTTGGAAAGATATTTTATATAACCAAATTTAATATTAATTTACTAAAGGATATTTTTTCTGTCAATTTTACCGTTAAATTAAATTAATTAATCCGAAGTGTCATTATCACTATTAAGTGGCTCCAGGGGCTCCCAAAATTGACCCAAAAATTCCCATGGATGGACATGACTCATAAAATAAGTTTAGGAAAATTGTTAAGCTAATATTTTATATTATGCTATTATTTTTACCTTAAATTAGCCTATTTACCTTTACTCAGGTAACTAAAAGTCAAAAGTTACTATTCCCCAAAAAAAATATTTTCATCATATTGAATCACAATTTACATACTAATAACATCCACGTATGTCTGATTTTTGAAATTCAATTCATAAAAGTGGTAAAATTTTAGCAAAATGAAATAGTCCATTTTTTTACTACTACTAAGTGGTTTCCCTATTCATCAAAAATTGATTTTTTCAGAAAAATTCCAAAAAATAAGCCTAAGATATATTTGATATTATGAATTCAAAAATGATATATATTTTAAAAAAATTCAATACATAGAATTTTCATTAATTAATTTAAAATTAATTCCCTTTGTCAAAACAATTAGCGTGTTTTTAAGAAATAATAACTATCAAAATATTGACACTTGTTTATGCCCAATTTCAAAATGAAATTATTTCCAATGACAAACATTAGATTAAACGGTAAAAATATATTTTAATTAGACATTAAATATAATTAAAAAGATAATATAACCATATAAATAGATTATATTAAGAATCCCTTTTGAATTCAAATACAGTATTTTTCACTATTCAATAAAAAATGAACTTCATCTGAAAAATACCAAAAATTTACCCTAAGTAAATTTTGATGTCCCGAATCTAAAAAGTAATTTTATTTTGTCAAATATAATATATTAAAATGACCAAAACTATATTTAAAGAGGGTTGACCATCAAATGGTGAAAAATCGACCTTTTACTGAATATTAGTGTATTCATGCATAAAATTAGATTCCTTCATATTTTAAGCCCCTCACTATTGTTGGATAATTGTAAAAACAATTAACAAACATCTAAAATCATATTTTAGTAAGTTATATTAATTCCTTCCCATAAAATGGCTAGGAATTAAATACCATTAAAAATAATAATATTATGTTATTAGTGTGCAATGTATGATTTCAAAGAAACCTGTTGTGGCGTATCGGGTATGCCATCGAACATCCTGTCCCCATTAATGTAAAATTAATATTTAAGTCACAAATATTAATAAATATGAAAACTTTCTTATTCCTTATTTATCTGGGATGTTACATGTAATTCAAAAAACTAGACTATGTGATGTTCTATATAGTATGATATAATTTGTTTCACAGAAATGTTTTTCATCATTATTATTAAATTAAATTCGGAGCATATAATTTATAATATTTAAAACAATGGGATTGAAATGTAATTTGGTGATTATTTGGTTAATGTTATTTCGAAATATATTCCTGATTTTGAAAAGATTATATAATTGAGGTAAATAGAACATTATGAGATATTAATTGAGGAGTAAAAGAAAAAAATATATTTTTATTGGGGATTATTGGTAATTAATTTTATTGATGGAAATTATTTTTCTATCATTTATAATATAATATTAAGGAATATGAAATGATGGAATGAGACTCTAATAATTATTAATTTTTTTGTATTTCATTGTTAAATCAATCACAATAAAATATGTGATCAAACACTACTGATTTTGGGGATTTAATATTTCATAGGAATATTTTCTTGAATTATATATATAGTTATTAATATAATGGTTTATACTAAAATATTATTTTCATTATTGTTTCCTTGGAGATTAATGTTCTACTTCATCATAAAAAGGTTTTATTTTGGTAATTGAATTTCCTTGTACTAAAAATATGTGCTATTGTCTAAATAAATGAGGAATATATTTGTATCCATTTATTGTTATGTGATCCATTAAAAGTTTATTTTAGTGCTAAATCATGAAAATTTCATATTGAATATTTATCGTTTGGATCAATATTTTACACTTTGGTGTAAATTGAATACTGGATTAAATTAAAATTAGCATGTTATAATATAGCCTTATGTTATTAGCCTAAGTGGTATGAAATACAACAAAACTAGGAAAATGGTTTTGAAAATTTAAATTTTATCTTATATTGTTCAATATTTATGAAATGATGGACTTTTTTACACCACTTTGGTATATGTTTTTATAGAAGTCAAACTTCTCATAACCATTACAATTCATGTGATTAATGATCTCTATCACAAAAAATTATTATTTTGGAATTATGAATTTATTAAATGTACATATTATCACTTCCCAACAATTTTATTTAATTTTAATACCTAGTATGTGTTAGTTTAGATGTCCTTTGTACTTATTTTTCCCTCTATTCAAGATGATGTTTTGTTACACCTTTTTACAATGTTCATTTCCAAAGAGGTTAATTTCAAATATCAAAAATTATATTATCGTGATAAATTTAAAATTGTGTGGATATAATTTATTTATGGATGGGATAATTAATCACTAATATAGTTTAAAAAATGTAATATATGCTCAATATCGTACAAGACAGAAAACACTGAGCTTAAACAAACAATGAAATAATATTAATTTAAAAAAGGCCATTATAACATATCCATTAAATTGAAAGGTAATAATATTATTAAATAATTATATATATATTTAAATTTCCTACAACATAAAAATTTATTGATATATTCATATATTTTATTTAAGAATTTTTTAGTAAATTAATAATAATCCTCAAAATATATTTTCTTCCACCTTTCTTGTATTTAAAGGAAAGTATTATAATTAATATCTACCAATTTAAGATTTTTTTTAAAATTTATATAATTAATGAAATAACCATAAAAAATTATCATAAAGAGAATTTTTTGGGAGATTTTAGAAAATATTTATCATTTAGTGCATAGAAAAAATTGTATTTTTTTTAAAATATTGGGTTTCTCCAATAAATTAAATAATTTGAAAGTAACATTATTATTTGAATGTGATGTAATGTAAAATAATTACTATTAATTTATATTTATTAAAATTTAATTAATTTTTAAGCATCTTTATATTTTTTTTAGTGTATGGTTATTTTTAGGTTTGAAACCAAATTCTTCTTATTACTTTTTTAATTTGAATTATGTTTCCCAATTTTATATAATTAAAAATTCCTAATTAGAAATGATTTAAAAGATATGTGTATGTTATATATCAATAGAAATTATTTTAAATTCATATAATGACTATTTTATCCCTTAATTATTATAAATATAACTTATTCTTGAAAAATACACTTCCTGTGTAACACCCCGAGCTTTCACGATACGCCTCTCTTTCAATAATGCAATAGCTTGCATTTTACGCAAGTTCAAGTTCTAACACACCGCGACTAATCAAAGTAGTTGTTATGAATATTAATTCCAACTTTTTAAAATTATAGAAATTTTATATTTCAATATGGAATTCAATTTTTGTATTCCTAATATTTAAATTAGCCTATGTTGAATTTTTTGTAATTTTCTGAGAACTTCCAAATTTTTATGAATAGTGGAAAATTCTTAAAAACAACTTTTTTTAATCAAAATAATTTATAGTGATAAATTATATTATTTAGTTGTTTTAAAGTATAATTAGAATATATTTTTACCATTTTATCCAATGGTGGTCATTAGAATTAATTCAACATTGAAATTGGACATAAACAATTGCCAATCTTTTTAAATATATTATTTCTTAAAAACACGCTATTTGTTGTGACAGTGGGAATTAATTATAAAATTAATTAATGCAACTTATATGTTTGTAATTTCATAAAATTGACATCATTTTTGAATTTGGAATATCAATTATAGCTTAGGGTGAAATTTTGGCATTGTTCTGAAAAACTTCAATTTTTGATGAATAGTGAAACCACTAAGTGGTAGTTAAATAACTGATATTTCGTTAAAATAAAATATTACCACTTCTGTGATTTTATTTTCAAAAATCCGACATACATGGTTTTCAATAAGAAGTAAAATGTGGTTCAATGAGATTAAAATAATTTTTTGGTGAATAGTAACTTTTAAGTTCTTAATCGCGATTAGAGGTAATTAGTGTAGTTTAAGGTAAAAATAATGTTTTAATAATATGAGATGAGCTTGAAACATTCCCTAACCTCATTGGATGTTCCATGGACGACCAATACAATTCATGGGTCAACTTGGGGACCCCAAGGAGCCACTTTAGTTGGAAAATGACATAAATACCTTTTATTTAATGTTAAAGTAAAAAATGACACAAACAAGAAATGTTTTACTAAAACAATTTTTACATGGGGTTATACAAGTAATATTTTTGACTATAAATAGTCATTAGAAAGATAAAAAGATTTACTACATCATAGTATTTTTTTTATAATTTTTATACATTAAATAAATTAAATTATTTATGACATCATGATGATGCAGCGATGACCTCATTATTTAACAATTTAAATAAAATGAGAAGATAATGCAAAATCCAAGGCTTACACTTGTCCAAAGCCTATTGGATGAGGGTATTTCGAACCCTTATCACCTTAGACTCGAATTATATAAGTGTGGGACCTCTAAAATCCGAAACTCAATGTATAATAAAGTGACTTTTCTTTACTTTCCAAGAGTGCCCCTCCTCTCCACTTATAAAAGGCCCCCACCTCTACCACCTCATTCACACTTTCAAGCCATTTGGATCGGCCAACCTCTGGCCAAATACCTTCCCATAATCCCCCTCTTACTCCTAGAAGCCTCACTTTGGGAAGAACTCTTCTCAAGTAAGCCTTTGGCTCGAATCAAAAAGAGTTACCCGATTTTGAGGAGGTTAAAGAACGGTTGAGTCAAGTCAGACATGAGGATGTGAAGAAGTATTTTATGAATGACCTGCAGGGATAGTCAGAAGAGGATATGAGTGTGGACTATGACGACTTTGTTATTAGTTTTACACTTTATGATGTAATGTAACATTAATGAATGTATCTAGTGTTTCCAAGGCTACTAAACTAATCGGTCTTTCGAGACTTGATCTTTTGTGATCGTGCCAATGTTACGAAGTAATGCACCGACTCTGGGTAGCTGGGGTCGGGGCGTTACATCCTGAAAACCACTTTTTCATCTTATTTTTCAGGTTTAATTTTAAATTAAATTATACCACATAATTTAATATAATTTTAATAAATGGATTCAATATTTAGATTCATCATAATTTATATTATATAAAATATTAAAATTAATTTTTGGTAATAATTAATAATAAAATCAATAATTTTTTTTTACTATTGTAATGATTAAAATAGATTTATCGAGGGGTTAAAATAGAAAGATAGGGATTAAAATTTCCAAAAATCATATATATAATCTATATTTTGGAAAATATTACGAATTTTTAATGCATAATTATTGATAATAGTTCTTGTTTTATCCTTTTTCCATGTGAAATACATGTCAATACATTTTTCATTTCAAAAATTAAAATTTATTCCAATTACCACACATATAAAAGGACACCACCACTCAATTACTATTCAAAAATTAAAATCCTTTTTTCATTGCTAGGAACTACTCAAATAACATCCTAAATTACCTATTCACGACCAAGATCTTATGGTTTGATCATATATCTATCCTATGATGGTAATTGGTGACAACCTCTGGAGGTTGACGAAGAAGACATATCATGTTTAAAAGTTTATTTTTTATTTTATTTCATTTTCCACATAATTAATATATTATAAAATTAGAAATCAATAATAACACCAGTATAGACCATATTATGAGATGTTTCTTTATTAATGGTACACCATAAATCCTTCTACTTAATAAGGCCCAGACCCAGGAGTCACATAGAAATGTGCCCCAGTCTTGATTCTCGTTAGGCATCATGCACGCCTCCCCATATACCAGAGGAAGCCAACTATAAGAAAGGTTATAATGGAGGTATTTTTGGTATACTATACCCACTAGATTAGTAACAAATACCATGGAAGTAATAATAAATATGTCCAGGGAAACAACACCAACATATAATAATTATTGAAGAGTAACCATTCCTGGATATGCCATAATGTGTAGTAAAATCATAAAAAGTTAACATATAAATGGTTTAAAAAACAAAATACAAATCACTAAGTGCCATATTTACATGTAACCTAAGGTTTTTCTCAGTCTGGAACACTTATTATCCTACCAACAAGAATATATAAACAAGAATATAATTTGAACCTAAACATGCAACCATTAGGTATTTTCTTGTACCCTAGTGGAATGTCTTCCCAAATAGGTTGTAATATATACATAATAGGCCACCACCAAAATAGTGTAATACTATACAAATATTGAATATAAAAGACTTAGTGTTCATGTATATAAAAATTAAGTGGTAAACAATAAAAATTAACATGTCAGGGTTAGGTTCCATGAAAACACCATTCCAGCCATTGCCACTTCGAAATATGTCGTAATGTCTCTTAAATACTTCAATTCTATTTATGTATTAATATGTAAGATAAAAATTTAATAAAATATACTTATACTATGGTTGACTATATTTTTAATATCCAGGGAATCCACATGACAAGATCACATTCTAGATAATGGAAGTCATACCTAGGATTCCATACCCATAATCACAATCTAATGGAATATATGGTATAATGATAATAATAGGGAGTGATCTATCATATAAAAAGGCATACATCACCACTTCATATCAATCCAGCTCATAGTATCAACTCATTAAATTTGTCTATAAGGTTCTACGTGTAATACATTGGATAAATCCATAGCATTCCACCATAAAAAGTTCTCGCCAAGAATGAGTATTTTTAGCCACCCGGGATTACCATAAATGGATGTTACATAATTTTAGATGAATATTTAGTACATTGAAAAAAATAAATTCATGGGGGCCATAATAGTTTAGTGTCTTTGAAAAAATTGAAAAAATATCCTCTACCCTTTGTGAAATATCAGCAACATATCCCATAATGATCTAAACCATTAGAAATTATTCCTAAATCCTCTCATCATAACATGGTGAAAGGAATGGTAAGTAATGGGAAAGAATATATGCTTGCTAAGGGTGAATAAAGTAAATTTTTATTAATAACAAGAAAAAATGGGTTATATAACTTGAGAATAACATTTTAAGATCATACCCTATATATTAGATATCACACCAAATATTTGCAGTTTATAAGAAATTAATCATTACAGAATTAAGAGAATATGTCATGAAAGAATAACATAATAATAATACATAGTATTTGTGGCTTTCACATTGTTTTATAATTTTTTTAAAATTTATATATAGAAATAGTTTCACTCCATAAGTTGATGAAATGAAATCGGGCCCCTACATCAACTTGTGGACATGCAACCAGGTCCATGAATAACATTGTGAATGTGTAAGGAAGTTCATTCATAACCTTATGGACATGAATCCAAGTCGATGAATATCATTGTGAACATGTAATCAGGTTCAAACTTAAAATTTTGATCATGTAATCTTGTTTACACATAAACTTTTAAAAATGCAACTAGATCCATCCATATCATTGTAATAACATAATAATGTTCACTCCTAACAATATGAATATGTAATCAAGTTCATGCAAAAAAATTTGGACATGCAACAGGTCCATGCATAACATTGTGAAAAATTAATCATTTTCATGGATATCAATTATATTCTTGAGTGATCCATAATTACCCAATACTTTAGATGCATATATATATGTCCCACCTAACAAATAAAAAATTCATACTTATATGTGCAACATGATAATAAAACATGTATCATATCATGACTTATAAAAACTGATAAAAATAATAACACACATAACGAAATGGGTTTCATTAACATTTCATCATCTCATAATTGATATAAAAAAGATTGGTTTCCTAAGAATCTAATTAAATCTAACCCCATGAATAGAAGTGGGATTAAAAACCATGTATCCCATGGATGATAAATATGTTTCATAAGAATCAATCAATGAAAACATAAACCATTCAATAAATAATATTAATTGAAACATTATATCATTTCCTAGATAATAATTAGTAATATCAATACATGATATCATATATGGAAAAAAATTGAAATATCATTCCAAAAAATTTCTTGAGTAAAATAACCATTATTTTTTTAAAATGTATTTTTAATACATAAAAAAATTTAAAAATAATATTCATTTATACATACCTTGAAAAATAATAAATAAGACATGAAATGATTTTGAAAACCGATTTCCATGAAACCTAAAAAATAATCTTCATAATATTTAAAAAAAATATATTCTTTTTTTTAAATATATAAGAAATGAATGTAAACATTTTGAAAAACAATTATTTGAAGAAAAAGTCAAATAATTATTTATAAATATTTTAAAACCACAATAAAAATAATCCATTTTCATTGAAAATTTTCTTCAAATTTCATTTGAAAACTTTTTTAAAAATGTGGTTTTGAAATAAAAAATATATTTCCAACTAAATATAATGATACAATCAGATTTTTCAGAAAATCATTTTATTAATTATCATAATTAAAAAAATAATAAAAGTGGTACTAATACATGGATTTATCATGAATAAATTTAGGATAATTAGGATCATGAGTGTTCTTTAGTGATATATCATAATATTTCATCATAATCATCATAATCATTATCTATCTCAGAAAGTGCTACAATTGTATCAATAAACACATACCAAATAGTTACATGGGATTATAAAATTAACGTAATAGAAAAAAAATTATATGATGCATAAAATATCAATAAAATATGTTTATTTGTGATATGAAATGTCAATTGGAGGCATATACAACTCATTAAACAATATAGGTGTGTAATAAAACATGTGTCTTAAAGAAGGTAATTTCTGACCAAATAACACAACCAATTTGGAATCTTTTAAAACATTAACCCCATGCAATAAAAATTGTATAAAGCATATAAAAAACTTATAAATTCATATATAATAATTATATAATTAATCAATATATATTATAAACACCACACAGAAGTAATTGGTGTTGAATAAAGCATTTATCTCATGGTAATAAAAAGTGAGATGAAATTTCCCTAACTTATGTCTTGATTTTCTTCATATTAATACAATATTAATATAAAATAAATATATTTTAATATTAATTTTTTAAAGAAAAATATTATTATATATAACACTATGTATGGTTGGAATAGGACTATATATTACCCTCCTCTTAATGGCCCTATGTTAAGTATTCACATCGGTTAATATTCATTTTGTTCTTCTCATTTTAATTAATTTGTAATATATTTGGTCCATACAATTATAACATTGTTACAAAATTTAAACCATGATATAAATATCATGTATATATAGTTTAATTTTATTATAAAAATCTATATCATAATGAGGTGTGAAATGGAATACATCATTCATGGAGATGGTACGTTTTACCTACACATAAATTTTATTTTTTCTTTAGTTGTATTATTGAAATAAAGTAAGAAGATTATATATATGCCTATATGTTTATAATAAAATTATAGTATAATTATAATGATTTATATAACATATAAGTTCACTAAACACCTCCTTAATGCATTTCATTTAGTGTGTGAAGGAATCACATCATTTTGAAGGGGTAGTAGTCCTCACATCCTCAAACAAAATAAACATAATTACACCAAATGGAATGTAAAATGATATGTGATTAAAAGAAATTAAGAATCATAAATAAGAAACAAATATAATATATAATATATATAAACATATTTTCCGTCATAATTTCAACCATGATAGGTGTTAAATAAGAAATAAACTATCATTTTTTAGTGAGGTCATAATTTACTATACACATAATGAGTATGTTTGATACCCATTAGAAGGAGGTGTTTGTTGGTGTAGGTCAAAACCCATAAATACAAAAACTCCAGGAGATAATGGTTTTTTAAAAACATAATGTTATAATGATTATGGATGTGTGGATAATGGAAAAAATAAAGGAGCTTGAAAGTAGATGTTGCCTCTTAAACGGGTAACTCTTTTTGGGTGGTGCAAAACTGCATCCTTCAGTCAAATTAATCCTAAGGTAAGTATTATATGAGGAATAAAGGGAAGTAGGGAGATTATTTTAGCATAGTTTGGTTGATCCATGAAGCTTGATAGGTGAGGGAAAGTGGGTATAAGTGGCATCATTTGATATAGATGTTAAAGGACACACATGACATTTTTTTTAAAAAATTTGGTGTAAAAATGTTTTTACATAAAAAAAAGTCAAAACAAAACTAAATAATGGAAGGTAACATTTATAATCATGGACATACAATGGGTTTTGTACAGGTTTATAGGTCGTTTTGGGCCTTATAATTATGTTTTATTACTTTTTTAAACTAGTATTTCTCTTAAATGATGTAATTATTTTTAGTCACGTTCCTTAATATTTTTCTATCAATAAATGTTGAAATTTTTAGATATTAGAAATTATTATTATTAAAAATATTTAATATATTTTTCCAATTTATAATCACATAATTTTACGAAATTATTTTAATATTAACCTTGCTGAAGGGATGACACAGCGTGTTTTTAATGTAAAAACATCAAAACAATTTGTGTGCTTTTATATCAAATTTCCATGAGAAATAGGTTTCAATGACCGAAATTGGATTAGATGATAAAAATATTTTATATGTAACATATTAAACAATTAAAATTTTAATTTATCCTTATAAATAAATTTTTATGAAAAATCATTTTTGAATTTAAATAGAGTTTTTTTAACAATTCATTGTGAAATGAGAGACAACATAAATTACCAAAAAATATCATAAGAAATTTATAATGTATTTAATCCAAATATGTAGTTTATTTTTTCATTTTAAATTAATAATATATACAAATTTTTAATTTGAAATGGGTTCACCATTAAAAGGAAGTAAATTTACCTTTATAAAAATTAGGTTTTTAGGAATAAAATTGGGTTATTTCTATTCTTATGTCTATCAAATATATTTGATGAATATAAAAAATATATTATTGAATATAAAAAATATTAATTAAATAATTTCACTTACCAATTCTAATTATTTTAATTTTCAATCGTCAAATATCTTTAAAACTATTATAAAATTTTCTTTTGTTTTGAATTAGTTTTTATATTAATTGATTATTAATTTTTAACCTATTAACTCATCTTATACTTTTATAAACCTCATATTTTCATAATTTATTTAATACTATTTATATCAACCAATATAAAATTAAGCTTATATCAAATTACAGTGATATTTGTAATGATATATTATAATTAGGCAACACTTGATCTTGTGTGTTACACAAGACATTGAGGAATGACAATATAACATGTAATGTACACTAAATTTGTTATTATGTGTAACATATTCCAAGTCAATGTTACTTATAATATATTCCAAGCAGGATTCATGGGAATGAAATTTTTGACTTAGTGAAAAAATATATTCAGAGTTGCGTGAAATGAAAAATAACAAAATATTAAATTAAAAAGAAATAATATAATTCCTAAATTATTGGGGTGTTATATTCTACCCCATTAAAATGATTTTTTCCTCAAAATTAACTTGGGTTATCAGTGGTTTAATACATCAATGATTCATTCATAGAAACCCACATCATTAAAATAAATATTAATCCATTCATTAAAAATGCATTAATAGACCCTAAATATTTACCCATTTTAACAAATAATTGGCTTCCCACATCGAAGAACATTGATTGGGAGTGATGATTGAACATGGAGGAAAGGAATAAATAAGTATAGAAAGTGATTGAGGTTATCAATTACAAATAATTTAATTATTAATATAAATTTTATTCCATCATAGTCATAAATATATAATAATTTATAAGGACATTGGTTCAATAAAATATAAGGTATTTTGTCCATGAATTTTTTGATAATTATCCTATCAATTTTTAATTATTCCAATGAACAAAAATATAAGGTAATATTCCTATATTACATGTTTCAATTAATAAAATTTTATTCTTTTTTTGTTCATTTATTTAATTCTAAATCTTCCATTACATCATGTAATGGATTTCCATAAAAGAAAATTGATGCCCAAAGCAGTATTATAAACTTTTATCATATCATAAGGCTCATAAAAGAATGAAAATTATAACTATTTATCACTAAATATTCATAAAAATAAATTAACTATTTAGTTAACATAAAACTTAACTCTTCTATTTCATCAAAAATATTTATTCATAAAAAATAATTACATATTAACCAGGACATTGGGTAGGATAGTGGTAGACATAAAGCCCTTATTGTCTTCCATTCATACATTCAAGACCCACAATGTGGCCAAACTTTATTGGAAATCACCTTATATACATGATTACCTTTTAAAAACATTCTAATATGATTTCCAATATATATAAGATGGACTTCCTTGAAGAAAGTTTAATCACTAAATAGCCTTTTTACCATGATTTTGAATACAAATGCAGTTCATAAAATCATACTCTAATGTTTAAATTAAATGTTTCATGAAGGTTTATCCTTGTTACCCTTATCAAAAATTAAAATCCAAAACATTAGAGATGCAGTCAGGCAATCATCTTAAAATTTATTTCCATGTATATCACAATGTATCTATTGGCAATCACATTCCAAACATCTAAATATGATCATAATATATTCTCTTGAAATGTTATAATAACCTTTACCATAAATTCTTTTGTAAATATTCATAATTCCTTTTTCTAATTATTACTCTATATATTGATTAAATACAAGAAGTTCGAAGAATTATCCTTGATGACATAGACCATATTTTCATTAATTAATCCCAGGATAATCATTTCTATCCAATTTACATCATCCAAATTAATCTTCAATTTATCCAAGATAAACCAAATTTTCTCAACATCTTGATCACATTAAGAGTTACATTTAATTAACCAAAATATCAGTCTTCCATGAAATCATTTTTCAGTTTCTTCATCACAATTCAACATGTCCATTTAAATACATAATGAAAATATAAAATTAATATAATTGCGTATTTAATTATTGTTATAACATAATCTTTCAATCCAAATATATAATTAAATCACTCATAAAACATTATTCATAAACCATTCCTCAGAATTCATCAACATATTCCATAATGCATTTTTCCTAGAATATTAAATATGAATAATTTCTTATGTTTTTACTCCCTCAAAATAATATTGATTCTCATGACCAGTGTATACAATACTAGAATAAGATCACATTCCTTTCACAGTTCATTTTCGAATGCTTTATCTATAGAATTATAACGGATACTCATAACACATTCCAAATTCTCTTTATGAGATTTATACTTGGGAAATTGAATTTTATAGTGACAATACATCCATATTTAAAAAATTAATTGTTATCCATGTTCCTTATATTTCTCTCCATTTATATCAACTAGAAATCATTTGTTAATAAAGTAACATCATAAAAGAAAACTACTTATTCAATAAAAAGTACATATGGGGTTTTTATAGCATGACACCTAATATATTAATTGATCAAACTATAGGTTTATCCTATTTTATTCATAGTAGACTTATTTTTATATATTTCATCATGGTTCATGATGATTTTTCAAATTCCCAAATAATAACTCCTTGGAGTGTCATACCAGGTGTGAAGAAATCCCTATTTTTGTGTACCAGATTACCCCGAGTCATGCCTAGATCATCATTTCAGAGTTTCTACCACTTGGGAAATATGTTCTAGATACACTTCCACGTGTAGTATTCATACAAAAATATATTCCTTTAAAAAAATATCACTCTATCCATTACCAAAATTCTATGACATTTTTCTAAAAATTAAATCATCCTTATATTTATCCATAGATTCATCCCTGTACATAGTCGTAGAAATATACCTTGGGATCACAATAAATTTTTTCAACCTAGTTTACATTGTTTGACAAAAAAATTCAATTAATAACAATAATAAAAACTCACACATATAAGAACATGGATATTACATTGATTTATATGAGTATTTAGTACATTGCAAAAACATACATACCTGAGGACCAGAATAGTTTAGTTCCTTTGGAAACATAGTAACAAAATCATTTATCCTAGTGAAAGATCATCAATATTTCCCATAAATATCTACACCTTTTGTAGTTCTACCAAAAACCGTTTTCATAACCTAGATAATGGAAACATAAGAATAGGGTGAGCTTAGATGCACATTAATGGAAAATAAATGAAATATGTATGCATAAAAAGAACAAATAGGGTATGGAACTTCATCATAACTTTGAATATCATACCCTACATGTTAGAGATCATAATAAAAAATTTTATTTTATAATACATAGATCATAAAATAATTAATTTCTTTTGACATTGAATCTTAAAATAAGACTAATACATGGAATTTGTGGAATTAACATTGGATTATACCATTGTGAACATATATATGTAGAATCATGTACAGTCATTATGTTAGTGAAAGGAAATCTGGCCCCAACATCAACATGTGGACATGCATCCTAGTCCATGCATGCCATTGTGAATGAGTAATCAAGTTCACCAATAACCTTTTAGAAATTAAACTAGGTCAATGAATGACATTATGAATATGTAATCTTATTCATTCAAAACATTGCAAACATGTAAAGAAGTTCATGCATAAAAATATAGACATAAAACTAGGTCTATGCATAACATTGAAAACACATGATAAGTTTCACTCATAACATTGTGAACATGTAATAAAGATAATGCATAAACATATGGATAGGAAACCAGGTCCATACATAATATTGTGAACATGTAATTAGGTTGATGCATAACATTTATATGCATAATTCATCCATCGTCACCCAATGCATTGGAGTGAGATATAGGTCGCACTCATCCCAAAAAATACATATATGTTCTATATGATATAAAAACATGAATCATATCATAAAACAAAAAATAGATAATAATCATAACCCAAGAAATGAAATGGGTATCCTTAACATGTCATCATGTCAAAAACTGATGGAAAATTGACAGGTTTCCTAATCTATTCATTAAATCATAACCTGTGAAGAGAAGTGGTATTCAAAAATCATATAACCCATAGAAGAGAATCATGTGAGATACGAATATCTGCATAAAAATATAAACCATTCTAGAAATAATATGTATGTAACATTTATATAATTTCCAATATAGAAGTGTGTAACATTAATGGATGTCATATTAGAATGAAAATAATTTTGAAATATATTTCACAAACCATCCTTGGGGAAAATATCATTTATTCTTTTTCAAATTTATTTTTAACAAATAAAAAAAATGTAACATAATGTTCATATAAAAATACGTAGAAATCATTAATATATTACAAGAAATAATTTTAAAACCCTTTTTACTGAAAGGAATATAAACTTTTCATCAAAAAAAAAATAAATAAAAACAATTACTTTCAAAACCATTTTAAAATATTTAATGAATGCTTGAAAACTTTTTGAAAACATTTTATTTGAAAATAACATCATATACATATTTATAATTATTTTAAAACCCTACGAAAATTTAAAAATCATTTATCAAAGATAATTATCTTCAAATATATGTTAATAACAATTTTGAAAACAATTATGAAAACATGGTTTTGAAATAAAATGGACTTCTGACTGAAGAGATAGACAACCTAAAATTTTTATTAAAAATTCTTTTTTAATTATATTAAGTACCAATGATTGATAAATGGTAATAATACATGTATATATCTTAAATAAAAATATTAGAATGAATTGCATGGGTTTTCCTTATATATGGATCATAATATTTCACTAGAAGAAGCACAATCATTAACAATATTTATAAGTGAATAGATTGTTTCAATAAAATCTTACCACTCTATTATGTGGGATCATACTCTAAATTTAAGAAAATGATACTAAATGAAGCATAAAATATTACAAAAAATATGGCTATTCATGATATAATATTTCAATTGGAATCATATACACCTAGTTAACGAATATATGTGCACACCAAAACATGTGTCTCAAAAAAGTAAAATTATGAAAAAACTACATTACTGATTTAGTATCTTTTTAAACATTAATCCCATTAATTAAATGTCATAAAATGTATATTAAAAAACACCTAAATTTATGTATAAGAATAATTGAAGATTTCCACTTTTAGTATACACAATACTCAAATGAAATGGGAGATGAATAATGCATGTATCTCACATAAATAAAAAGTGAGTGAAAATTCTCTAACCTTGTTACTTGAATATCTTCATACTCATACATAATTACTATTTAATTAATATAACTATATTATAAAACTATTATATAAGAATATTATTATATATAATAAAATTTATTGTTTTATATAGTCTTTGTATTACTTTTTTGTTAATGATCCTATTTTAAGGTTTCACTTCGAGTATTATTTACTTCGTTCTTCAAATGTGTCTGAATTTCTAATATATTTGGTCTTATATTTATATCATGATTAATGAGTTTTAAAAATTATATTAATATCATTTAAATATATTATATTTATATTATAATAATCTATATCATAAATAAGTGTGAAATGGAATACATTGTTCATGGAGACAATAAGCTTTATGTAAGCATGACTGTTGTTTCCATTTTAGTTGTCATACTGAATGAAACAATGATGATGAAAAATAAGTTTATATATATAATATAATTAAATTTACATTATAATTATATACATATCATATAATTTCACTAATCCCATACTTAAAAAATACCATGTTTTGTGTGAATGAATACATCACTTTGAGATGGCAGTAGTCCACATTTCATAAACAAAATTACCCTCATTACACCAAATAGAATGTAAAAAAGTTATTATTTTTAATATTAATGAGGAAGGGTAAATAAAAAATAAATTTTATATATAAAATATATAAACATAAGTCAAATGATAATTTCCACTTTGAGAGGCAGTAAAAGAGAAATGAACAATCAATATTTGGTGAGGCAGTTGTTCACCGTACACGTAAACAGTGTATTTCTTACCCATTAGATGGAGGTGTGTGTATGTGTAGGTAAAAAACATATAAAAAAATTCTAGTATATAGAATATAATTTTTATCTCATACTATAATGGAATTGTGATATTGTATGGATGGTGAAGTTAAATTAAATAAAGTAGCTAGAGAGAGGATATTACATCTTAATCAGGTAACCCATTTTTAGTTTGTGATAATATAATTCCTTGAGTTGGATTCTACCCATGGTAAGGATTATAAGAGGATAGAAGGGAGGTTTAGCTCTTATCTTAGAAAAGTTTTGCGGATACAAGGTTATTGGGAGGTGTGAGGACATAGGTATAGGTGGTGGCCTTTTATTGGGAAGGGAAAGGACACACATTGAACTTTGAAATCATGCTAGGTGTACACACATTTTTAAATAAAAAATGTCAAACCAATCCAAAAAAACTCAATAATGTGGGTTTAATTGATGATCCTTTTCATTATAATGTGTTTTTTGTGAGTTTCAAGATCGTTTGGGGTGTTATATTTATGGTTTAGTACTTATTTAACCTAATTTTTCTCTTAACTATTTTAATTAATTATAATGATGTTCACTAATTTTTTTTATATAAACAAATGTTTAACTTATTATAAATTATATATTATGTATTTTAAAAATAAGGAATTAATATTTCCAAAATCTAATCACTGAAGAAGAAGAAATTATTTATAAATTCATCCCGCGGATGAGATAACACTACATTTTTTAATGTAAAATCATCCATAAACATTATTTGTTGTTATATCAAATTTCAAGGTAAAATTTGTTCCAATAACATAAATTGGATTAATTTATAATAATATTATTCAAATAAACTATTTAACAAAATGGAAATAGAATTTAACTTTATCAATAAATTAGATGAAAAAGTATATTTGAATTGAAATCGATTATTTTTTACCAATACTTAAATAATTAAACCATACATAAAATAAAAAAATTAGTCATAACCTAATTTTTATTTTTTCAATAAAATGATGAAGTGTCACGAACCGTCCTCGGGGATCGTGCCGTCACTACCCCAATCCTGCCTTCCATAGGCAGGGGCTGGAGACTAGCACCAAAGGCGTAAATCCCGATAATTGGGAAGGAATTTCCTTTATAAATGTAAACAAAACACCACAGAGTACAAGCAAAAGTAATACACTAAGTACAAAAGAAATTTCTGAAAAGTGAGTGGGCCAGAATACAAACCCAACTAAAAGTATAGCTACAACTGAACGAAAGTACAACAAAAAAGAAAAACGACTGGAAGAATAGAAGCAGCTCTTGGGTCCTCCACCACGGATCCTACCTGAAGGGTAGGTATAGATAGCATAGCTCCTGGATCATCCCCCACCGATCCTATCTGAAGGGTAAGTACAGATAGCCTCCACAACGCTCTCGCCTGACAAACTCCTCCGAGTATCATCTCGTCGTGACGTCCACCTCCAGATACTGTCCAGTCCTCGAACACTCAGCCTCCGTCAGTGCTGCTCGTCGTCTTCAACCAACACAATGAGGTGCGGGCATAGCCTGTGTAGGGGTGAGTATACGATACTCAGTAGGGACCCCGAGACCCTCAAGGTCTCACTAAATCCAACAAGGCTAACTAAAAAGTAGGTTCTCAACAGATAACCTTTACTTAGGTATAAGCCCATACTTATACCTATGTTATCAAGTAACCCATCTCAATCATGAGAAAACAAAATGGTTATCAAATCAATGGATAACCACTAGTTAGGTATATGCCCATACATATACCTAAGTTATCAAGTGACCCATCTCAATCATGAGGTAAACACAATGGATATAGACTCATCTCAAACCAGGATTTTCATTTTTGAAACTGTAACTACTGAAGAGATATATCTCCGACGAGTACAGTGATCTTGTCATGACTCAGAGGTACTACTCACTAACCTTAGACTGCTGAGATACTCCTCCTGTCGAGTACCGCGGGTCTACTTCCAACTACCGGGTGCTCTGTCCACTGAGGGTCTGCTGCCAAATACCGGGTGCTCTCCCTAATAGCCTACAGAGGTACTCCTCCTGTCGAGTACCTTGGGTTTGTGGCCAACTACCAGGCGCTCCGTCCTTCGTGGGTCTGTTGCCAAATACCTGGTGCTTCGTCCACTGTGCTAGTCGACTCACTCCAAGTCGAGTCGGTCAAGCAGTCGTCAGGTCTGAGCTGGCTACAGGGTCTCAGTACTCCATACGCTCATCTCCGGGAGGATCCGCTCGACGAGCTAAAGGCCAATACTCTAAGTATTACAATGTTACATGATGAAGCATCTTAAAGGATCGCCTCATCATATGGGTATCAACACATCAGATGGCGCCTCAATCTGGCACCCAGACTTTGAGTTATACGCTTTTTCGTCATATGGGCCCGGTTGCTTTCCCGTGTGAACTAACATGGCAGTATCTCAACCGTACCCCGAAATCTCATAGGGTATACTCATAGGTACCATTTCTCATCGTGATTACCAACACCGCTGATGGTTCGTCAAACGGACGTCTTCTCAGAAAGTTATCAGCTTTTCCGTTCTAGGGGCCAGGTTGGATTTCGGGTTCAATCCAACCCGACCACAATCCAACTGCATCCAAACCTCACGAGATGTATAACAAATGTTATGTCTAATCAAGTGGAATCCAACAAAGAGGACGACACATCAATCGGTCATCCGGAGCTCAAGTTATAAGTGTTTCCGCTCCGAGGGCCCGGTTGGTTTCGTGTTCAAACCAACCCGGCCATACTCAAACTTCTCCGAAACATTGAGTGTAATATACCAAAACGACCGTCCCAATCCAATGATCACATCGCAACTAACGGTGCATCGATCGTAGGTTTTTATACCATGTTATGAGCGTTTGAATGAAAACTACCCGAAAATTGGGGGTTCAGGCCCGGTCCGACCCGGCCCGAGACTCCCTGGGTCAGCCCGAACCTGGTCGACCCGACCCGGGTTCGGGTCTGGCCCACTAGGGCGCGGCCCGGCCCTGTGCGCCCAGTCCATGTGGCCAGCGTGGAGAGGGGGGGGGTGGGGGTTACAACCCACCACGGTTGACGAACCAGAATGACATAAGCCGCGCCGCCCAATCCGGAACGGCCGAAGTCGTTCCGGTTCTCCCTCCACCGTAGTGGCTCAGCCGCGGCTGTTTGCTCCGGCGGCCCACCGCCGCCACCTTCTACGGACCACCAGACGTTCTCCGATGGTCCGTTTCGCCTGATTTCTTCGCCAATGGTCCTCCTGGGACCCGATCTTCCCTGCGAAGGGATTCAAACGTCATTACGGCCCGCTTCGACATCACCCGTCGATCCTCACGTCAATAAAAAAATTGCGGAGTCTTCAAATCGCTTCTACAGCCCTGACTCCAACCACGGTTTCGTTCTACCTCAACAGCGTGGCGTGACGGCACCACGCTTCTTCGCCGTGTTCCTCATTGTTTTTGCGCAGTGCCGTTGTACTGCGCCTCCTTCGTTCAAGCCGCAACATAATCAACAACAAAGGGGAGGAGGGTCGGCCGTGTTCGGGCAGTCCGACCTCCTCTCGTAACAACGATAACAGGTGGCCCAAAAAATAAAAGATGATGTACGGCAAAGATTATTCCAAGAACAAAAAAATATCCCACACCTCGATAAACGGTGTTGTTTTCCGACAACATGAATGATGGTGTTGCGGGGAGAGGTTTCTTAGACGTCGACGGAGAGCATTCGAGGAGGAAGTGGTGTCTCCTCTTTTTATCACGGTGATAACAAAGCCTGATTTTTTTGGCTAATTTCTGCGTCGTTGTTTCCTTCCTTGCCGCAGAGGAGGAAAAGAGAGAAGAATTCGGACCGGTGGGTCGACGATCTTCATTGGAGGGTTGGCATTCTTCATTGAAGATGAAGTTCTTCAAAAGAGAATAGAACTCTCTCCCCAAAATTCCGCACAAAACAAAACTAACCAAATAAAATAAGGCCACTCCTTATTTTATTATTTTTCCATGCATTTCAAACTTTAAAATTCAAAACACTTAGCTAAATTAATTGAAGAGGTTTAATCAATTAATTTAGTGTGTGTTTTCATGTATTAAAGTTGGAGGGTGGGGAGTTACCCAATTAAATACAAGGGGTTTAACAAGATTAAAGGGGAAGAGTTAAGGGGTTAGGGAATGTTAATGGTTGGGGCTCGTGTGGGCCCCACCTCACAAATATCCTAACTTGAGTAGTTAGAAACTTGTGGGTCCCACCACAAATTCCCCTTGTAGATTAAAACCACTTTAATAAAAAGAAATAAAATTGTAACACAATTTTATTTTACTTTTCATTTAATCCACATTTTTTAACAACTCCTCCCGAGCGGACGCATCTTCGGTAGAGGTCCTCTTAAGCAATTACGGGCACTACGGTTCCATTGGTGCCCTTAGATTTCAATTCTGAACACCGGTTCAAAGGATAGAAAAATCTACTCATTCGTTCAATAAACGTACCTGAGATAGACTTCAGAAGATGATTCTGGCCACAACGGGCCTTGGAATCAGGCGCCGTCAAAAACTACGTACTCGTAAATTTCCAAAAAATTATGAAAAAAAAATTCTGAAAATTTCTGGGTCTTTACATTACTCCCAACTCAGGGCTTTACATCCCCGTAAAGCATTAACACAAACTAGGGATACAAAAGTGGTATTGAGCACGTATCTGAGCCTTCCGCTTCCATGTGCCCACCTGGAGGTTCCCGTACTACGAGTGAAATCACACCCTAGGAATCGACTATCTACGTAGGATCCGCTACTTTCGATCCTTGATCCCCACTGTAACCTCCGTGAAAGTCACCCCATCACCAATTTTCAGCTCCCAATGGTCGATGATATGTGAAGGATCATACATGTATCTCCTCAGCTGAGATATGTGGATGACATCATGCACCTGGTGCAACTAAGGTGGAAAGGTCAAGTAGTAAACTACCTCGCCTACCCTGCTGAGGACCTAGAAAGGACCACTGAACCTCAGAGATAACTTGCCACCTTTGCCACATCTCCGTAAACCTCATCGAGGTGAGACCCGTATAAGGATGTGGTCGTCATCCTCGAACTCTAGAGGCCTCCTGTCAGCTCTGTGCAGTCTCATCTTCCGTGATCCATAGGTGATCACTGCCCACTCCTACATTAAGACACACCCGAGTCCGGTCCCTAATGTGTCACAATGAACTATGTAACAAACGCCCACAGGTTGGGCGCACCGGTCAACCCAGCTCTTGAAGGCTCTGCTAGAAGTGGTGCCATAACTCTAGAGAATTCAGGCACAATGGTAAGTCTGTCATCTCTTGAGTGATCAAATGCACCCTCTTATACATGATTCCATCTTGTGATGTCTGGGTTTTCCTTTTCGCGGACCAAGGAAACCCCATCCCAACATTGTAGATAAACCACAACCTTTTTTCTTAATACAGTCAATCTGTGTATGAACTGTGGATCCAATCCATACTCAGACCAACATCGTAAGGCTTTGACACTGCCACCAAGAGATTCCAACTGAAACTCTCACCTTGTGGGTCCGATAACACAGTCGGCGTATGTGTGATTATCAAGTCTCCTCCCAAAGGTATCTCCAGACGTGAGGGTGAAGTCTACGGCTTACCAGATACTCCAGGACAGGGACATGATTCTTGGAAGGAATGAATGATTCGTATCAATGTCTTTTTGTTACGGCAGCTAGTAGAAGACACAGTCCATACTTCGAATCATTCATAGAACCTTTCGGTCGCACTCCTTGACCGCATGAAGCTACTCTTTCCCATGCCCTCAATCTCCCTTAGCCTAGTGGGGATTACAAGGGAGGGTGGTTGCAACATGTCAAAATGTTCACGACCCAATGCTGCCCTCATAGCTCTGCTTTTATGTCTACCACCTTGAAGATTCATCTGTCATTTTTTACTTCCTCTACATGAAACATTTTACATGCCCAAGTCTCCGAGACTGATGCCAGTTTTGAGCTTTCCCACTGTTATCCTTCACTGACTACATCCATTCAGTAAAAGAATTCTCAACCACAAAGGTTCTTTCTAGCACCCTAGCATATGTACGAATGCATAGAGAAAATGTGATGGCTCAGGTGTCCTTAAACACACCACGCTCAGTAGTCCGAGCTCTATAGAACTGATCAAATCACATTCATCGAATACCAGGAATGGTTTGGTATGCCCCAATGAATTCTCAACTATCGACAGGTCATCCTGCCGAACCTGTATAAGCTCTAGAAAACTCGCAGCCACCTCTTCAAGCTAGTCCACAGTAGCCTATGTGTTGGGATCGCCTCAGAACATGAGAGTATCTGATGTTGGAACACGTGTAAGGCAGTAAGCCTACATGTGTCACCTACTAGTACTGTCGGTTGTAACTAATGACCAATAGGTAGTGATGTACAGGTGACACACTACCTGAAGGTACTATCTCAGGCATCGGTCCACGTACCGAAGCCTCATCACTATGCGGACCATCCTCATGGTCACTCATTGGAAAACACTCGTAGCCAAGTATACCATCCACTCAACTGGTGTCTCATCTAGTTGGAAAACTCTAGAAATCACCTCCAACCAGTCCTATGCTACTTGGGAATCGGCCTCTCCTAGTAACCTCAGAGGCCTCTACGGCTGGAACTCATGCATCACGCTCTGTCGACGTGCACCGTTTTCTAGTATGGAAAGTAGAATTTTCTACCCAATAGGTGGTGGTGCTGCTGGTACACCGCCTGAGGGTGCCAATATAGTAAAAAGGGCCCTGCACCGGAGCCTCGTCGCTCGGTGGGCTGTCATCGTGTACTATATCCGAACTCTAACTGACTGTCTGTGTGGTGACATCCTGAACAGATGCGACTTGATCAAACGATTTATACCTGGTGAGATGACCTGGTTTGAGATGACTTTAAAACTCTTCGAAACACAGACGCAATCATTGTTTTTGTGCACAAAGTCGGAAATCATTATTCAGGGTCCTGCTGTATGGATACGTCGGCCGCCGCACCAACACTGGACTCCCTGAACTGAAAACCACAGTTAGCACCATTTACACTATTGCATCACCGAATGAAAATATCGGAGTCCTATGTTCGGTGTTAGAAATGACTCATTTGATACCAATTTTTCATGACCCGTCATCGGGGCCCGTGTCGTGACTACCCCAAGCCCACCTTCTATAGGCCAGGGGCTGGCGACTAGCACGAAAGGTGTAAATCCCGATAACTGGGAAGGCATTGCCTTTATAAATGTAATAAAAACATCATAGAGTACAAGAGAAAGTAATACACTAAGTACAAAAGAAAGTGCTGAAAAGTAAGTGTGCCCGAATACAAACCGAACTGAAAGTACAGCTACAACTAAACGAAAGTACAATAGAAAAGAAAAACAACTGGAAGAATAGAAGCATCTTCTGGGCCATCCACCTTGGATCCTACCTGAAGGGTAGGTACAGATAGCGCATCTCCTGGATCGTCCACCATGGATCCTACCTAAAGGGTAGGTGCAGATAGCCTCCACAACGCTCTCTCCCAATAACCTCCTCTGAGTATCGTCTCATCTGGAAGTCCACCTTTGGATACCGTCCAGTCCTCGAACACTTGGCCTCCGTCAGCGCTGTCTGTCGTCTGAAACCAACACAACGAGGTGCGGGCATAGCCCATGAAAGGATGAGTATACGATACTCAGTAGGGTCCCCGAGACCTCAAGGTCTCACTAAATCCAACAAGGATAACCACAAAATATGATCTCAACAGATAACCCTTACTTAGGTATAAGCTCATACTTATACCTATGTTATCAAGTAACCCATCTCAATCATGAGGAAACACAAAGGTTATGAAATCAAAGGATAACCACTACCTTTGTATATGCCTATACATATACCTAAGATATCAAGTGACCCATCTCAATCATGAGATAAACACAAAGGTCATAGACTCAACTAAAACCAAGATTTTCATTATCGAAACTATAACTGCTGAAGAGCTCTGTCTCCGACGAGTACAGTGATCCTCTCATGACTCCGAGTTACTTCTCACTAACCTTAGACTACTGAGATACTCCTCTTGTCCAGTATTGCAGATCTACTACCAACTACCGAGGGCTCCGTCCACTGAGGGTATGCCGCCAAATACCAGGTGCTCTCCCTAATATCCTACAGAGGTACTCCTCCTGTAGAGTACCGCGGTTCTAAGGCCATCCATTGGGGGCTCCATCCATCATGGGTCAATCTCCAAATATCGGTCCCTCCATCCACTGGGCTAGTAGACTCACTCCAAGTCGAGTCGGTCAAGCAGTCGTCAGGTCTCAGCCGGCTACACAGTCTCCGTACTCTATACGCTCATCTCTGGGAGGATCCGCTCCATGAGCTACAATCCAATACTCCAAGTATCACAAAGTTCCACGAAGAAGTATCTCAATGTATTTCCTCACCAAAGGGGTCTCAATGCATCAGACGGCGCGTCAATCGGGCGCCCGCTCTGTGAGTTATTAGCCTTTTCGTCCCATGGGCCCAGTTGGTTTCGTTTGCGAACCAACCCGGCCGTATCTCAACCGTACCCCGAAAACTCATAGGGTATACTCATAGGGACCGTTTCTCAACGTGATTACCAACGCCGCGGACGGTTTGTCAAACAAACGTCTGGTCTGAAAGGTATCAGCTTTTCCGTTCTAGGGGCCCGGTTGGATTTCGGGTTCAATCCAACCCGGCCACAATCCAACTGCGTCCAAACTTCATGCGAGGTATGCCAAAAATTACTCCTCATCAAGAGATATCCAACAATGTCATCAACACGTCAATTGGACGTCCGGAGCTCATGTTATAAGTGTTTCCGCTCCGAGGGCTCGGTTGGTTTCGTGTTCGAACCAACCCGACCGTACTCAAACTTCTCTAAAACATTGAGTGTAATATACTGAAACGACTGTCTCGATCCGAGGATCTCATTGAAACTGACGGTGCGTCGATCGGTGGTCCATAGACCATGTTATGGGCGTTTGAATGAAAACAGCCTGAATGTAGGGGTTCAGGCCCGATCCGACCCTGCCCGAGACCCCCTGGGTCAGCCCGAACAGGGTCAACCAGACCCGGGTCCGGGTCTGGCCCAATAGGGCGCGGCGCATCCTGGGCGGCCCAGCCCGGTGTGGCTGGTCCACGTGGGCAGTGTGGAGCGGGGGAGGGGGGGTTACAACCCCTAGCGGTTGACGAACTGCCGTGGCATAAGCAGCACCGCCCAATCCAGAAAGGCAGATGTCGTTCCGGTTATCCCTCCACCGCTGCAGCTCAGCCGCAACTGTTTGCTCCAGAGGCGCGCCGCCGCCGCCGGTAGCCGCCGCCGCCACCGCCGGTCACCGATGCCGACGTGCCGGTGTGGCGCCCCACCGCCACCTTCTTGCGGACCACCGGACGCGCTCCGGTGGTCCGTTTCGCCTTCTGTCTTCACCAGTGGTCCTCCTGTGACCCGATCTTCACTTAGAAGGGATTAAAATGCCATTACGGCCTGCTTCGTCATCGCCTGTTGATCCACATGTCAATAAAAAACTTTGGAGTCTTTGAATCACCTTTGCCGCCCCGACTCTGACCACGGTTTCGTTCAGCCTCAACAGCGTGGTGCGACGATGCCGTGCTTCTTCGTCGTGTTCCCTTTTGTTTTCGTGCGGTTCCATTTCACCGCTCTTCCTTCGTTCGAGCCGCAACAAAATCAATAACAAGGGGGAGGAGGGTCATCCATGTTCGGGCGGTCCGACCTCCTCCCGTTACAACGATAACAGGCGGCCCAAAAAATAAAAGATGAAGAACAACAATGATTATTCCACGAACAAAAAATAACCCCTACCTCGATAAACGGTGTCGTTTTCCGGCAATACAAAAGATTGGGTCACGGGTTGAGTTGTCATAGACGTCGATGGAGAGAATCCGAGGAGGAAGCGGCCTCTCCTCTTTTTATCACGGTGAGAAAAAAGAATGACGTCATTCACAAGTTCATGCATCTTTGTTTCCTTCCTTGCCGCGAAGGAGGAAAGGGAAGAAGAATTCGGGCCGATGGGTCGACGTTCTTCGTCGGAGGGTTGGCGTTCTTCGTTGAAGATGAAGTTATTCAAAAGAGAGTAGAACTCTCCCCCCAAAATTCCTCACAAAACAAAACTAGCCAAATAAAATAAGGCCCCTCCTTATTTTATTATTTTTCCATGCATTTCAAACATTAAAATTCAAAACACCTAGCTAAATTAATTGAAGAGGTTTAATCAATTAATTTTGTGTTGGTTTTCATGTATTAAAGTTTGAGGTTGGGGAGTTACCCAATTAAATAGAAGGGGTTTAACAATATTAAAGGGGAAGAGTTAAGGGGATAGGGAATGTGAATGGTTGGGGCTCTTGTGGGCCCCACCTCACAAATATCATAACATGAGTTGTTAGAAACTTGTAGGTCCCACCCCAACATCCACTTGTATATTAAAACCAATTTAAAAAAAAGAAATAAAATTGTAACACAATTTTATTTTACTTTTCATTTAATCCACATTTTTTAACAACTCCTCCCGAGAAAACGCATCTTCAGTAAAGGTCCTCTTAAGCAATTATTGGCACTACGGTTCCATTGGTGCCCATAGATTTCCATTCTGATCACCAGTTCAAAAGATAGAAAAATCTGCTTGTTCATTCACTGAACGTACCCCAGCTAAACTTCAGTAGTTGATTTCGGGCACACCGGGCCTCGGAATCAGGCGCCATCAGAAACTGCGTACTCGTAAAATTCCAAAGAATTAAGAAAAAAAATTCCTGGAAATTTTTGGGTCTTTACATGATGTTTATTTTTTGACAAATTAAATCTATAAATGATAAAAAAAATTAGAGTTTAATAGGGTTCTTCATTAAATGGAGATAAAACTACCCTTATAAAATAATAAGTCCTTACGCGTAAAGTGGGGTTTTTTTCTTTTTTCTATCGAATATATTGTATGAATATAATAAATATATGACATAACATATATTACTAATTGTGTTAATTTAATTTACTTTGTTTAGATTTATTTGTGAAAGTAATTATTTTTTCTTTATTATTCAATCTTCATTCGTATTCATTTCCAATTAAATGATAGCGCATGAATTATTCATATAATTATGTAAAACACATATTTTATATATATATATTTAACACTACTCTCCTACATAAAAATAAAAAATAGGTTATATCCCATTATAATGATATTTTTAATAATATATTATATTAAGGAAACACTCAGTCTTGCGTGTTACGCTAGCCATTGAGGAATTTAGCTCTTACATGTATTGTATGTTAATGTTATTATTTCATGTAACATATGCCAATTATATTGTCCATTTATCATTTATTAAGCTTGTTCCTTGTGAAAGGAATTTTTTCTTAGTGAAAATTATTTTCAGTGTAGCAGGAAATGAATAATATAAACAGATTAAATTATTTTGAAAAAATATTTTTAAAAAATTGGCAAGTTATTGGAGTCTTGAACCATGTTATATCAGGCTACGAATTATTTGGATCTCAACGAGGTAAAACATGGAATTTCATGACCATGATCTTGATGGTTAAAACAAGGAATGTATTTTAGGCATCCTAATAAACAAAAAACAGTGAGTGATGGTGAATCATCAAGGACACACAGATCCATTCACAATAATACATTTACAAAGTTCCAAGGTGGGTATCTCATTTGGAAACCATCCCAGTGAAATGGGGTGGTGTCTTAATATTTCTTGTGTCATTCCCTAGAGATTTCCATTATATATCTAGTATTACTACTAATAGAAATGAAATTTCCCATAATAATATTATTAGGAACCTTGAATTTAATGAATAGTTTTGGACATTTAATAGTCTTGAAAATTTATCACATGAACTTAATTAATATTTTACGCATTCATCAACAAGATACATGGGACTATAGATGATTTCATGCCTATTAATCATATAAATTCATTCACTTTATTTAATTTAAGCCTCTACCTTTTCACTCAACAATGAAAATGGGATATATAAGGTTTCATATCATTTATCGGGTCATTAAAAATAATTTAATCCATTACCATTAATTTATACATGACAATGTCAAATGTATGTTTCATGTTAGTTAACATTCCATTACATGTGATGATAATGAATAGAATCATGATTTCCCAATTAAAGGATATCAATTCATCCATTTATGTTAATTAAATAATTTGATGAAGACAAAAAAACACACCAAAGGGTGTTTTGTTTAATAAGGATTAAAGGGGGGAATAGGAGTATGCATAGTCCACCCAAGGGGTGTCTCTCATTGAGTTAATTTACCTCCAATGATAATAATATTATCTCATAAAACCTTTAATGTAAAAGGACTATTTAATGATAAATTGTTTTAGGAAAAAATCATCGGTATAACAAAATCGCATTCGAACACCAAATAATATAAATTAATGAGACATTAGAGAAAAGAAACTAGACCACCTACCTCATACTTATGATGGTTAAATCATCCAAAATCAAGGTTTTATCTGATCAAAAACATGATACATTTTAAGAATCATCAATCTTTGTGAAAATAGAGTGAATTAGCTCATATATAAATAGTTATAATGGTTTCAATATATTATCAAAAATTGTGAAAATATAGTGAATTAGCTCATATATAAATAGTTATAAGGGTTTCAATATTATCTATGAATGGAAGAAATAACATAAATGAATAAATGATATGCCTCTAATATGTCTAGTAGGGATTGATTCTGAGCTTGTATGGGGAAGATCACGTAAATCCTTGGATGCGATGATTAGATATCATGTTGAGTTTTGTGGAATGTTGGAGGGATATTTGATGAAGGAGGAGAAATTAGCCATTATTTAGGAAGGGGTAAATCCTGATTCGTCATATTTTAATGAGCCACATGGTTTGGAAGCACAATTTTTCTAACAGTATGCCAATAATGTGATGCCACTTCTATTTTGTCACTACCCATGTGTTCTAGGTGTATAGCTTAAAAAAATATTTTTAGACAATGTGGAGATACGATGCATGTGAAAAAAACCACCACCCCACATGGATAGGCGTATGATAAGACATACAATGCTATTTCCTTGTGATAGACCAAGAATTTGTTTTATAGGGTTCTATAATAATATTTTCCTTTTCGCACAATTTTAAAAATATTTTCCTTTAGAAAAATTGGCCACATGGCTATTCCACCCTTTTAGAACTAATCGTATTACAACCATTCACGCTTGTGTGCATCTCCCAAAATTGAGTTCTCAGGGATCGATGATCTGAAAACTCATTCAAACACATATTACAAATCTCGTGCCTTAAAAACATTTTAAAAGAAACAATTATAAGTGTTATAATTATTTTATAAAAATTTATAAAATTGTTTTAAAAAATTATGTTCATAAAATAAAATGTTCCAATGACCTTCGAAAAATACAACTAGGTCTAAAACATGAGATCTTATAGTCTCCCCACATTAAACTATCTTAATAATGTAATGAACGAGGTATTTAAAGAATATTATTTTCTATTAATTACTATTAATAAAATATTAATTTTATATTAAATGGGATGATATTTCTAATAGAATACTCGATACACAACAATAGGTTTCTTCGAAATAGTTTATTGCACACAACATTTGAGTAATAATAAAAAATAATATAACAATATTATTACATCAAATGGTCTTTAACGAATAGTTTTTTTTTATTATTGGGAATTAAAATAACTAACTAAATTATTATTACACATGTTTTTTAGATGTTTTTACATTTATCCAATAAATTTTAGATTCATAAAATTTCAATGAATCCAATTTTGAGCACGGAATACTCTAATAATTTTAAAAATCGGTTTACTTTCTTTTGATGGAGAGCCTTTTTAAATCTTGTTTTTGTCACTGTAATATGTTCCATTTTAAAAAATAAACATCTTCTTTAGATGCTGGACATTGAAATTTACTTCAGGTAAATATTTGGTATTTGTTGGATGATTTTCAATTTTTTAATGAATAGTGAAAAGTAATGCATTTAAGTCAAAACTGTAATTTAATCAAATTCATTTTTAGGGATATATTACCTCTTTGATTGTTTTTAAATTTTATTTAGATTATTTTTTTATCATTTAAACCAAATTTTGTCATTTTAAGTAATTATATTTTGAAATTGAACATAAACAAATGTCAGTCTTTTGATAGTCATTAATTCCTAAAAACCTTCTTTTTGGTTTTGACAGTAGGAATTAATTTTAAATTAATTTCAGAAACTTCTATGTTTTGAATTTGGAGAAATGTATTCATTATTTGGAATCCGGAGGTCCAATGGTTTAAAATACTTATCTTTTATTTTTTGACTTTATGAAAAGTATCTTCAGTAATTATTTTATTTACCATGGTTAAAGAGTAAATCTAGTAAATATCGGTGAAAATATTATTATAATAATATTAAATTACTCTAACTCTTGTCCTAACCATATTTAATGATATATTTCTGACCATTGAATTCCTTCGGTCAATTTTAGGACCCCATGGAGCCACTTGTGAGTGAAATTGACATTTAATTACATTAAATTTAAAGTTAAGGAAAACATAACCGGCACATGTAACTAATTGTAAACGAATTTTTAGATGGGTTTATATATGTTATCATTTCGACAATAAATTTTCATTATTAATATAAAAAAATTTAATTAATCATTGTATTTTATTTCTTATTTTTAGATATTAAATAAATTAAATTATTTAGGGCACAATGCTGATGTAGTGATTATCTTATAATGAATGATTTAAATAAATGAGATTACAAATATTAAAATAAATGTAATTTTCAAACATTTTATGTCATACAATAATTTTTCTATTATTATTATTTTTTATATTTTAATTAATTATTTTTTTGTAAATAACAATGTTGTTATTGATTTTTAATAAGTCATGATATGAATAGTATAAAAATAGACATTAATGTGTTTTAAAAGAAATACTATATTATTATATTATATAATAGTCCTAAAAATATATGATTCATAAAAATTATATATAGAGTGTTTTAAAAGTCATTAATTAATAACATGAGTTTCTATTGGTAGTATATGGTATCTATATTAACCATATAGTATTAATATACAACAAGTCAAGGTAAAATATAATTTAATTAACTAATGGTTAAAGAAAAAACGATAATGTTCAGTTTATGACCTCAATTTTTCTTAAACACATTATTTGAGTGGAATTTAAAAATCCTAATAAGATCATATAAATATATAACTTTGGAGTTATAAGGATTTTAAAATCAATTAATAATAAAATAATCTTTCAAAACATTCCTAATGTGCCCCTACTCCCTCTAATATAAGGTCACCACCTATACCCATTTAATCACTATTACAAAACCCATTTTCTCGTCCAACCACTACCCAAAAAATCCCCCAACATCTCTATGTTCCTAATATATTCTTTTACTTGTAAAATAGTCAAATAAGAATTTATTTTTGCATAAATCAATATGAGTTACCTGATTTGAGGTAATGTCTTCTCTCAAGCTTCATTTAATTATTTTTCCTTCACCCACCCCCTAAACACCCTTCACTAAATTATTATATAACAGAACCAGTATAATCAATATACTTGTATTTTTTATGAGAGTTATTCAATCTAAACGTACACACACCTTCAACCAATTGATACGAACATACTATTTCTGTGTACGGCGAACTATTGTTTCGCTAAATGGTGATTGTTTGATTTTCTTATATCTCCACTCATGGTGTCCATTTTGATGAAACTAAAATTATATATGTTATATATTATATTTATTTTATCTCTATTTTTCTATAATTATCATTTATAACAAACCTTTAATCTTTCCATGTTGTATAAATACAATAATTTCATTTGAGGGAATCAGGACTACCGCCCCCTCAAAATGATATGATTCGTTCATGCCATACATGGAAAATATAAAAGATAGAGTTAATTAAATTATATAACATATGTAATATCTGATATTATAATGTAATTATAATAAACCTATGTATCAATATGTATTTATTTCATTAAATATGAAATAGAAATGAATGTTGTGTTAATGCGTACGTAAGGCTTACTGTCTCCATGAACAATGAATATCATTTATTATCACCAAATGTCATAGAATATAATAAATACATATATCTAGATATATTTGATATATATATGAATAATATTTTGGATATAATGTATTTTTGACTATATATACATTTTCTAATTATAACACGTTCATTTTTTAATCAAGTACCTAATACTGACGAGACAACCGATATTAACATAAATGGTTATGTAATGTTTAAAACGTGGAAATAAGTGATATAAATGGAATAATAAACATGAAAAAAAAATTAATCAAGTTAAAGTTAAAATATTTTTATTATTCAGGAAGAACAAGTAACATATGTGATGATTCAGAATCTTGGTAAAGGACTCTATCTCAATCTATTTTCTTTGAGTCTAGTATTGATAATATAGACATACTTATTCTACATGATGTATAATAAACTCCTCTAGCTTTTAATTTCATTCAATGGGAAGTAATTTTTCTGTGTATCATTTTACTAAATGAAAAATGCAATGTTTTTAATGTATGTGGCGACAACGACCATTCCACAATCGCATGCATTATTTCATATTTGGCTTCTTTAACAAGCCATGATGTTTTTAAATGAAAATTAAATACCATATACTCTGTTTATATATTTTGTTACTGAAAATGGTTTTAAATGTGGATTTACTATTTCAATATCACGAAATTACTTCATTTGATTGAAAATGAAATTTTATGATTGAAATATTGATATTTGAAATCATTTTTGTGATTATTATATAATGGTACTTGGACATTCAATTGGTGGTTACATGATAATCCATATAACGAGTAGTTCAATGATAAACTAAGGATGGGTGGACACTTTATAAACTATAATGAATTCTGTATGGATGTCTCCCCTAGGGATATTCTATTTAGTGATATATGATTATGTCGACCGTATAGTTATTCCATTTAAGAATTAAAATACGCTAAGTTACCTTTATATAATATATGTTGTTTTTGTGACCTTTATGCTAATATTTTGGTTTAAAAAGGGTAAGAAATGCGCATATATTTAGTGAAGTATTTTTTCTACATCATTAAGGTGATAATTATTTCTTTATGATAAAGTATTAATGGGTTACATGTTGTTTTAAAAATAATAACTATTTTCCTTCTTTATGAATCGCTTACTGAGATTTTTATTCTCATACCATGTTTTGAAAAAAATTTCACAGGATATAAAGTGGAAAATAGTTAAGTAAAGGATCAAGTAAAAGTCATTTTGTCTAAAACGTGTAACTAAACATGTTTTTTTATATTTTTTTAATGGAAAAAATGTATATTTAACAGAATTGAGTAGTTGTAATATTCAAGTTGTTATGTATAATTTGAAACCTAACTCTATAAATCTATAAAACTAAAAAGAGCCTAAATGTTAATTGTTAACTTAATTAAATAATATGTAATGTTTATGGTCGGAGACTTATAGTTGGTATCAGAGGTTAGACTAGATAACATTAGAGGATAGGGTGTTACATAAGTATAAGTGACATAACTATAACAGTTCTCATATTACAAAGAGAAACATTTATTTTAGATAAATTGAATGAGTTTTAGATAACATGAATAAGTATATCTTAGTGTTTACCCTCCTTATAATATATTATATTAAGATTTTACTAATATACTCACACTGACCTTTATGGTTTTAGTAAATAGATGGATCTAGAAGGCACCAAAGTAAAAATGGATGTGAAGGAAACTGAGGTGGTTTTCTGAATGAGAAACCAAATGAAATGGGAGATGAAATTTGAACTCTTGTGTTTATTAATAAAAAACTAACTGTATGGATTGTTGAACACTTGAACCTTGGTTAATTTTCTTATGGGGTCATATATGCGAGAAACAAAACCATATGGATGTTCAGGTAATAATCATAATGGAATGTATATTCAAAAACCGATCTGTCAAGGATGTGGAAAGAAACACCTAGGAAAATGATTCAATGGGATGGGAAAATGTTATATACAGGGTAATGAAGTTGACAATGAAATAACCTTCCTTTGGAAAATGGAAGCATTAAGTTGACTCAAGAAAAGGGAAAGAAGTTTTTTATGATAAATCAATAGAATATTTTCAATGGGGTGTGTTTGGTCAGTAAAAAAATAGATTTCCAATGAAGATGTTTCCACAGTGGGATCCACAGTACCATAAAAATACATGTTCACCTATTCTGAATTCCATTCTAATTGATGATGAGGAAATGGAAACTAACTTATGAATGGTATAAATGATTTTATAGATCATGTATTAAAATTACTGAAATATTAGGAAATAATGCAAGATTTTGGTTTTAAGAAGAAATTATAATAGAATAATATGGAAAAGATGGATAAAGGATCATCAAGGTTGTTCTATGATTAATATTTATATGAATTGAAGAGTTATATTAGATCTATAGATGATGATATATTTAAATTTATTAATGATAGGAAGACACTGGAAGACTTTTTTTAGTAAGTGTATCATCGAATTTTGATATGGTAAAATCTTATTCACGGAAATATTATCATTTCTTTTTGGACATAATGGATAACCCAAGGGGTTCATGTGATCTTTTTTTTCAGGAAATTATTGGTTATTATTTTTTGGGATGCAAAATGCATGGTATTAGATAATCTTTGAGGGTAAATTAGGTGATAATTTTTATGAGAATATTATATTTTTTTGGTAATAATATAATAATTATATGGTTTTAGAAAAAGGATAATAAATAGGATAGGTGAAAACCCATAGTGTCTAGTAAGGGAGGAGGAATTGATCTCATGAATGAAGGGAGACACCCGTGCATCACCTACCATGGTCCTATGTGATGTCCTTGGTTAGTATGACTTATTCATTTTAGATAAATGACCTAATGGATCATGTATAATTTGATTTTTTAAACCTATTGATATACTTATTATTTGAAAATGATTTGGTGGTTAAGTGTTAAATTTTATTTTGGAAGACGTTTTCTATTTTGGGAACACTATATAACTAAGAAGAATATGGAACAATATGATTTAATTTGAGTAGTAATAGTGGAATTTTTTTGTAGAATATATGTTCTTTTTTTTTGATACATGGATTATTTTGTTACAATTTGTAATGATTAACGTATCATAGAAAATATGTGATTATGTTAATTACTTTTCATTATGGGATTTTAAGAGTATTCTACGTTATTTGGAGATAAATTTTAACAATTATCAATGAATACTATGTTAAAAAATACTTCTAAATTTTGTTTTTCAAAATCAGTTTGGATTATATTAATGAATTTTAAGGCTAATTTTGTATCGAATGGTCTTTTTTTATCCTTCAGTATAGTTTGTTGAATTTTTAGACTAAGAGTTGTATTTATTTTTATAATAGATTTTACATTGTGTAGATTATCTAATCCTATAATAACCATTTTAGTATTAGATAATGTATAATGATAGGGGAAATATAAATAGTTCATCATTTTTGGAATATTTAATTCTCTAAAAGTTGATTCTAGAACATTAGATGTTACCAAATCATCTTGATTACTACACGTTTTGAGAATAGATGAGTTTGTGGTAGAAATTTATTTAAGGATGAAACTCGACTTGATATGTATAAATAATTTTTTACATTCTTATTCTTTATTGTAAAATAATTCATCAAAATAATGAACAAAACACATAAAAAAATATTATCTATTTACTTTTCTTACTGGGGAATCAAAGATAGTTTAACTAATCACATGTTTATGGCTTTCTGGTTGTTAACATTCCCCTAATCATGTTTTCTATCGCTCTCCATTAGAACATGACACATACTTTCTCTTCCAAATACATGTTTTCCTACATGGAATCCTAGTATGTGTAATATAGTGTGACCTTATTAATTGTCCTTATTTCTTTTAAGGTGATATTTTTATTGACCCTTTTTCTGATGTTGGACTTTCAATTATGTTTCTAAGCCCAATTTTAAAATTGGGAGGTTGTAATTTCAAAAAGGGGCAAAGCTATGACGACCAAAGTATTAAAAGAATAATACTTATATATTTCTATTAATAATTATTAATAAGGTATTAATTTTATGTTAAAGGTGATTCTTCTTTCGATGGTGTACTCGACATGCAAAAATAGGTTTCTTTGAAATCTTATGTTGCACACAACATTTATTAAAACCAAAAAATAGAATATTATTATTATTTTAAATGGTAGTTAAGGCATATCCATTGTATTTTTGTGAATGAACATAAATAATTAAATTATGGTTACACATGTTTTAAATGATTTTACATTTATCCAATAAATTTTAGTGGCTTAAAGTGATAAATAATCCAATTTTTAGTATGAAATACTTTAATAATTTTAAAATGTTGTTTTTCCACCTATAGATGGAGAACCCATTTTAAATCAAGTTTTTATCAAATTAATATTCCATTTGAAAATATGAAATTTTTATTTATAATAGTTACTTCATATTTTTCTTTAGGTATTTTTTTGGTATTTTTCTGATAAACCTCATTTTTTAATGAATAGTGAAAAATAATGCATTTTAAGTCAAACAGTATTTTCATTTGATTTATTTATATTGTTAGATTATATTTGTTATTATTTTAATAAAGTTATTAGATTATGTTTTTATATTTTAATCATATTTCTTCCATTTTAAGTAATTTCACATTAAAATTTTGCATGAACACATGTCAATCATTTGATAGTTATTACTTCTAAAAACCCCTCTTTTTGTTTTTTTCAATGGGAATTAATTTTAAATTAATTTTATCAACTTATATGTTTTTAATTTGAAAAAATTATTCAATATTATGAATCATGAGGGACAAATTGTGTAAATAGGCACCTTTTATTGTTATTCATTTTGAATAGTAATTTCAGTAATAATTTTGTTTACCATTGTTAAACAGTAAATCTACTAAATAATGATAAAAATAATATTATAATAATATAAAATTACCATAACAGAAGTCCTAACCTATTGGATAAGATATGTCTGACCATTGACATTTTTGGGTTGATTTTAGGACCACATGGAGTTACTTCACTGTGCAAATGACATTTAATTACAATTAATATAATGTTAAGGAAAATATAACCTAACCATGTATATTATAGTAAAATAATTAATATATGTTATAAAATTAGTTTTATTATCAACTATAAATAACTTTTATATTTCTAAAAATGTTCCATATATAATGGTATTTTGTTTATAATTTTTAGGTATTAAATATATAAATTTATTTATGACACAATGGTAATATAGTGATTCCTTATTAAAGAAGGATGAAAAAATGATATTATAAATATTAAAATAAATTTATTTTTGTGAACTTTTTATGTCATCCACGAATATTATGAATTATTATTACTTCTTAAATTTTAATTAATGATGTTTTTTCTTATGAATCAAGTTGTTATGGATTACAATAAATCATGATTTGAATAGTATAAAAATTGTCAGAAATGATTTTTTTTCATATAATATTTTATTAAATAATATAATAGTCCTAAAAATATAATATTAAACCAAATTACTTATATAATGTGTTATATGTAATTAATTAATAACTATTGGTTCTACTATAATTTTATGGTAACGATATTTACCATATAGTATGAATATATAAGAACACATGGTAATAGTTAAATTAGTTAACTACGAGTTAAAGCTAAAAGATAAGGTTAATTTTTTTGACCAAACCATGTCTAATACCCATTTTAATTGAGTTTTATGAACCCTAATAATCTTATATTCTAAATATATCACAATGGAGTTATTATAATTCAAAAATAAATTAATAATTATATAAAATTTCAAAACAGTCCTAAAGTGCCCCTCCTCACTCTTATAAAAGGTCACCACCTCTACCCATTTAATTACTCCTATAAAGCCTTATGGCTCGACCAAACTCAGCCCAAATAATATCCAAAAATCCCTATATTCCTCATATATTCCTTAACTTCAGAATAAAGAAATTGAAGAAGGCCTTTAAGCTAAAATAAAAAGGAGTTACCTGATTTGAGGCAATGTCTTCTCTCAAGTTTATTTCATTTATTCTTCCTTCTCCAACCCACAAAACTCTCATTATTCCATTATTTTATAAGAATGATTATATCAGAAATATAAGATTTTTCTGTTAAGATATTGATTATAACTACACATACACACACATCCATCTAATGGACACAAACATATTGTTTCTGTGTACGTAGAACTACTATATCACAAAATGATGATTGTTTGATTTTCCCCTACCAAAACTCATGGTGGCCAATAAGATGGCACTAATATTATATATGATGTATATTTTATCTATATTAATTGGTAATTATCATTTATAAAATACCTTTATTATTTTCATGTTGTATAAATACGATAATTTCATTTGAGGAAGTGTGGACTACCACCCTCTCAAAAAGATATGACTCGTTCATTCGATACATGGAACATATAAAGGATGGTGTTAATGAAATTAGGTAACATATATAAAATTATTTTTTATACTAGAATTAAAATATACCTATGTATCATTATTTTTTCATTCCATTAAATATGAAATAGAAATGAACGTAAAATTCATGTGTATGTATGGCTTACCATCTCCATGAACAGTGCATTTCTTTTATTATATCAAAATGTTATGGAATATTATAACTTCATATATACTTGATATATATGATATATATGTGTGTGTGTGTGTGCGTGTGAATAATACTCTAGAGATAATGGAAATTTGACCACATAATTGTTTTTTAATTCTAGCACGTTCATTATTGACTGAAGTACCGAATTTTGAAAAAATGACTAATATTAACATAAATCAGTATGCAGTGTTTTTAAAGTGGTGATAAGTGATATAAAAAGAATAATAAACATTAAAAGGGTTCATACGTATGTAGAAGTTATCTTATGTTTATTATCAATGAAGAACAATGAACATACATGATGAGTCAGATTCATGGTAATGGACTTTGTCTCAATATCAATTCATTGAGTAATGAACTCATAATATTCTTCTCTATCTTTTACATGGTTTAAAATCAAACCATTTTAATTTTAATTTCAATTAGATGGAATATTTTTTCTACATAGAATTATACTAAATGTCAAAAGGAATTTTTTTAATGTATGCATTGATAATAACCTTTCTGCTGCTATGAGCATTGTTTGATTTTTGGAATCCTTTACAAGAAGTGATGTTTCTAAAAGGAAAATAAATACCAAAAACCATTTTTACAAATTTTGTATTTAACATGGTTTTCAAACTAGATTTACTATTTCAGTATCTTGAAATTGTATATTGTGATTTCAAATGAATTTTTATGATTGAAATGTTGATATTTGTAATCATTTATATGTGATGATTATATAATGGTACATGTAAATATGACGGGTGGTTACGTGATAATCCAAATGATGGGTGGTTTTGTGATTAACCATGGATAGGTGGTTACATTATAACCTCTAATGTATTGGTTATGGACGATGGGCATGTAGATATTCTATTTAGAGATATGTGGAGAATTTGATCATATGGTAATTCCATTTATTTATGTTTATGTCCTAAGTTACCTTTATATGATATATGATCATTTTTATGGGAATTATGCTAATCTTTTGGTTAAAAAGGGTATAAAATGAGCTTATATTCTGTAAAGTGTTTTTTCTACTTCTTTATGGTGAAAATTATTACATTATGATAAACAATTCAGGGTTTAAATGTTGTTTTTAAAAAATAATAGTTTTCATTCTTTATGTATCTCTTACTATGTGTTTATGCTCATCCAATGTTTTGGAATGTTTTCCACATTAATTAATGTGGAATAGGGTCAAGAGTGTGATCATGGAAAGGGCATGCTATCCATAATCATGGAACTAAACATGTTTCATTTTAATTGACTTCTGGTTTAATTAAAAAAATGAATTGTGTATAGAAGTGTCTACTTGTAATATTTAAGTTGTAATTTATAAGTTATGACCTAATTCAATTGTTTTCTAAACCTGAAAATATCCTCGTGAATTAATAACATAATTCAAGATTATATAATGTTTAAGGTGGTGGCCTTTTAATTACCATGAATCCTTTGGAAATAATGAAAACACCACCCGACTTACCTGGATTATAATGTTTCATTCCAATAGTCATTTGTTATTTCCAAATGACCAATGCACCTCTAGGATCCAATTTCATCACATTGTACTTATGATGCTAAATACTATCCAATTCTCAAACATTCATTTTAAAACATAGATCACACATACCCAATCCCATCTATCCAAATATATGATCACATCAACATATCTTACAGCATCTGACTTACGTTTCTCTACACTATAGGTTCTAGTATTGAGATGTAAATTTCCTTGTAGCATTACTTCCAACATCGTAATAATCATATAAAAACATATTGAGTGTACTAGAGAGACCAATATAACATTTATCCAGTTTAAACATGATGACATTAAACTTGTTCCTTGATCTAATGAAAATTTTCAAACATTAATTAACCAAGCATAACTGGTCAAACTAGATTTTCTTGAAAAGTACCGGCAAAACTATTATGCTACACCTGTCTCATTCCAATGTAAGGACTGAGGTGATTTACCCACTAACTGCTTCCGAAGGCATACTAAATTCCATGTGATCTCTTTCTGAAATCAATTTTCTTTTATGTATAATGCATTTCCATTTTAATATTCTGATATCTTTATCCCAAGGCATGCTGAGATAGTTCAAAGAATTCTCACAAAAGCTGATACCCATCTTTTATGGATGTCTCCACGCTGGAGAATTTCCAATGAAAATAAGTCCCCATTATATAACCCCATCATTATCATTATCTTGATCCGACATACGTAGATCATATTGAGCTAAATTGTGCATAAAACCAACCTCTACAATTTTACCCAGTCCATAAATGATCCAACACCTAAATTTTACAAAATATTCCCTCCATACAGTACTATATTTTTTTAATGGAATAAAATTTCTACAATGACCATAATAAATCCAGTCTTATGGTCTGATGGAATTTATCTCCTAAGGGTCACCCCTTGAAACTGACATCTCACTCCCCACACTATGGGCATAATTTTTATCACATCATTGAATAGGAAACCACTCATCATTTCCCAGGTCCCATACTTACAGAACATAATAGTATGCTTCGCTCGAATTCCCCTCATACTGAACACCGTTGAAAACGTCAACCATCACCTGTTGTCATTTCTAGAGGATTGTTATCATGGATAATACCAAACATGAATCATATTGAGGGTCATTTCCATCTAAAGACCAATGGTGTCCGGAACACCATTTGTATTAACAACTTCTTGATCTCTACTCCCTAAAAGTCCTATCACTATCCATAATAGTTATTTTAGCATGTATCATGGAATACAGTCTATTCACTCTCAATTTTATCATGGAAATGTAAAGACAAGTGGAATGATATCCACTGTATTATTAGAACACTATGATTTTAACGATAGGTGTGTATATCTTCCTCCATTCCATGCCCACCTAATTAGGCCACACCGTCACTTTTCAACACCATTCACTACATCTTCTAACCATACATGACTGGGTCTAATCTAGATTATTCCTAAAACTAGGTAATTCAATTTAATTACCCAATGATCTGGGGCATCCTTCCCACAAGAATCATATTAAAAACATTGATCTTCAATCCTTACCTGACCTCTAACTGACGTTACACTCTAAATTGTTTCTGTGTGAAATGGGAATGATCTAGCCCTACCATATGCAGTGGGTGTACGTCCAATACCCCCAAATTCCTAATCTGATCTCAATCTTCTGAGAGTCTTTAGTTTAGAAGGTTAAAATAACTATGCTACACAACATGTAAATATTTGAACATGTTAGATGTTTCCTTGGAACTCTTACTCAAAATTATGAATCTCACATGTAACTTTATTTTTTGAATGACCTCTCACCTCACGACATTGTTTTTTTAGAATAATGGGTCAACAATATAGGCACTAGTCAAATTGATCAAGTACATGAGTAGTCCTACGTAATTTATTATGTCTTATAAATCAGAACATAGGGTTATTTTCAAACAAAGGGAATCACCACGCCCGAGTTAAAAGATTGAAAAACCTTCCATGATATTTTCTAGAAAATATTGTAAACTAAATATTTCAATATAAATGAAAACATAGTCGCAAACCAACATTTTCTTTAGGATTTCATTAATATAACCATATTGTTGATCAATTAGGGTCTGAGTCCAAGTAAGGGATTCAAGGTTTGTACACAGAGATATAATGTTTCTATCATGATAATCATGTCTTATTCATGGATATTTATTATATATAGTATAAATAGATTATAAAACCTCTTTTAGAATTTGTTAAACTACAACAAGAAAGTATGTGTTGACCTATAAGTGTTGGGATCTATCATCAAGGTTTTTATAACATATCCTTCAAACCATGGGATACCAGGACCTCTTTACTGCAAGAATTAAAAAATGGAAATCTTGTTGATTTTTTATAACTATATCATTATGAATAAAGGGAATCAACACAATATATATCAACATACTTTAATATCCCCTCATGGTTTTTCATAAATTAAAAGGATCCTTGTACCTAGGGTTTCCTTTAATTATATTATGTCGTACTCAATAGAACGGGTATGTGGATGGTACCAGTTTTCTAAAAATACAATGGAATCATTTATAAATGATATAAGGTCAGAAGGAACAACCAATAAAATGAAATATCCTAACATACGCAAGACATAAAGCATAATATAATGTCACTCCTGAATGAATCACTATGAATTTCCACATAACCTCTAGGACCAATACGACCTTGCAATAATTCAATAGATTCCCACAAAAACAGTTATATTTATATTCAAGGAGACTCTCAAGGAAATATTGAAAACTAACCCATATATTTGGGTCCTTTCAACAATAAACTGTAAATTATTTAATTTTATGTCACTTTGTTGATTCAAATTATTTTCAAAACTCAAAACGTGTCATATACTAAGGATATCAATAATGATTTTTTTGAAAAACAATATCAATCATTTTATTTAGCATACACAATGAATAATCTCGAAAACTATCTACTAATTTCCTTTTTAATTTATTATTTGATTCAAGAGTTTTTGAAATTAGCTAGGATAAATTAAATTTCAATTAGAAATCTATAGAGGAAAGTAATATATAATTTTCAATTTTAATTTTAATCAACTATCCTATTAGATTAATATTGTGTAGATGAGAATAATGGGTATTTATTTAATTTAGGGGACTTTACATGTAAGGGACCACCATATGTTTATATTTAATACCATATAAGCTGATGCAGAGCCATTAAATGACCATCCCATATTCAAAAACATACCCCATGGAGTTTATTTACTAATCATATAAGAATGTAATAGAGATGTATGTAGCTCCCATTAGGTCAATTGGAAACTTATTATAATGGAATAAATTTCCAATTTATAATGTCAAAACTCTATAAATTAAAATTTGTATCCCTTTTTTGTGAAACATACAATAGTATATATTATTGAAATTTAACAACATCCTAATAGGTATATCTCAGACCCAACATTATAAGATCAACATAATTAGGTCGAGCAAAATTTAACTAATAAGAAACAAGCCCCATCTTACCTACTTGGGTCCATTTATTCATCTATAGTTTTATTTAAATGGGTCACCATGCCCAATTTATAGAGTTACAAGACCCTTAAGAAACAATTTATCCTTTATTTAAACACAACCACTTTTCTATATAAAATTTCATTTAATCATCTATATATAAAAAACATATTGGTTTTTTTAGATGAATTACCATTACCAAATCAGAAACATACTTACCTTCTTAAGTTATAATCAGAATTCATGTAACTGAAACCAGTTTTTTATTTTCGATCACATCTATTAAAAATTTATGAATAATTAATTGATTACATGGGTTACCCTTCATTATTTATAAAGTCCCATAAAATATATAAATTGATAGTGGCACTCATTTAATCACAATCTTAAATATTTCATCCCATGTAACTGATTATCCCTGGGTAAAAAATTTCATATTTTTCCAATTACGTTTTCAACATCATAATATATGGGAAAACATCATTTATATTTATTCATAAACTATAATAACTATTTACACATTTCATAAGTTCATATAGTAATGTTATCAATGAGAAAAAAATATTTTCATGTAGGATTCTAATTTACCAAATAATTTATACAACTTATAATGATATATAATTTTTGTGGAAAATTAAATAGATAAACATGATGATCTAATATGAACGTCACATCTATCAAGTATCCAGAAATCAAGAAATGCAAACTACATGAAATGAAATATGCATGGTATGTGAGACTCTTTTTTCATAATATTATTCATGTAACCACACTATTTTTCCATAATGGGACAAGGTTAAAAATAAAAATACAAATTAATCAATTACTATCAGAAGTAAAACAATCATCCAATGTAAAATATTAACCCTCATTAATATAAGAAAACACGAAAACCACATACTATACATTGAATTTTGATCATTATCTTGGGTGTCAGTTGGCTAGACAATTTAACAAGATATTTAACAAGTGTAAAAATATTCCTAATCTGTTTTATACCATCAAAAAATAGTAAACCATAAGGAAAATAAACTTATGATAGCATGTATAGCAACCCAACCCAGGAACCATATAGAATTATTCCCTGATCTAGTTTTCCAATGGGTCACCATAATACCTACCCATATCCTAGAGGTTTACGACTAGTAGTTAGGGTGTAATGGATGGTGAATGTGGATACTATACCCTCTAGTTTAGTAAAAATTATAAATAATGAAAAAAATAAATAAGGGATGTGATGAATTACAACTATAAATAATATATGATGATTAATTATTCTTGGATAAACCATAATGTATAGTAATAATCAAATAATAGGAACACATTAATAATAGAAAAGGAAAATAAAAATGGACAAGGGAAATATATATGATCATCATGAACTCTAAATAAGTCATGTTCTCTTGAGATCTCATGTACAAGAATAAAAGTGCAAGCATGGACTATGAACCTGAAATCGAAACCATGATGTATGTTTGGGTACCCCCAATGAAATGGTGTCCTGGACATGGTGTGATATAAGCTCAATAGGCCACCACCAATGGTGTCTATGTCGATCAATTTAGTGAAAATAAAATAATATGTATGTAGCTTTATTAAAATGTAGTTGTTTTTAACAAATAAAATCTTCCTTGTATTAGGTTTCTGGAATACAATATGGTGACCATAAATTCATTGTCCTAAACCAAATTGTCTCTTCATACCTACTATTATATATATATATATATGTATATATGAGAATATAATTTCTACATATATACATGAACTGGAATGGATATGAGGATTGGTGCCTGAATCATCCACTTAAGAGGATCTAATATCTAATAAGGGATGTCATGCCCAATGTTCAATACTCATAATCACAATATGAGGGACTATAAAATATAAAGATATAAATATGAATGGATCTATCATGTATTCAAGGAATCTTTAGCTAAAACAGGTTCATCCATATCATATTATAAACTAATGATGTCTAGTTATAGGGTTATATGTTTAATCCATAGGATAAATCAATGGCATTCCACCATAAAACGTTCTATCCCTTTATGGGGAGTCATGTCCCACATAATAACTAGATAAGAATAATTTTGATCAAAATGTGGTAACCCTTATAATTGTCTGGCCGAGGTCATCTATCTATATCCTAGTAGTGTATCAAATGCATTATAATATTTGAAAAAGTGTTAGATATGGTAAATTTAAAAGGAAATGTCGAGGAATTTAGCTATAATACATTGACCAAGTTCCAACATGAGTATATCCCTGGGAAATCGTTCTAATAAATCAAGGTTGTTTCCTATTAGTTACTAAGGAATTCCCTCAGGAATCCAAGACTGTATCAAGTCTTACAAGTCTTAAAAATGAAATGGTCCCTTGTAATATAAGTAAGCACATAGCATTTAATAAATTCTTTTGGCATTATAATAGTAATTATAATGTATTATTTTAATTTACAGAATCCTTTACCCTCTCATTAACATGATAAAAGATTAAATATGTTATGTTAAGAAAATTTATCATATAAATTCATTATCATTATTAAATTCAAGTATCCTCTTTTTCACTCAATAAGGAAACAAGGGAAAATAAAGTCTCATGCCATTTATCCCAAAATGACATATAATTGAAGCAATTACATTTCATATTTACATGAAAATGCTCAGGGGGTGATTTATGCCAATTAACATTCCATTTCAAATGATGCAAAACAAGAGAAATTTTTTTCCCAATAATACGGTGTTAATTCAACCACTTATGTTAATCAAATCATTTGACAATGTCGAAAAAAACACACCACTATGTGGTTCGACTAATAAGGTTTAATGGTTCACATTAGAATAATCATGGCACCGCTAAGGGGTGGATCAAGTTGATATAATTTACCTCTATTAATAATTAGTGGACTGCATAGTACACATAAATTTAGAAACAAACAGATATTTTGAGGGGACATGAATTTGTTATATGGAAAACTTTTAGTTAAAACCAATTCTTATAGGGAAATGAAATATTATTAAGGAATGATACTTTAGGTAAAATAAACTATACCACCAAGAAATTCTTATAAAATTTTACTCATATGAAATCATGTTATGAATCCTGATGAAATGGGAGAAGTTAGAATATTCGTCCAATGCCAAAAAAAATACGGCTAATTACCTCACTTGAAGATAAAACCTATGATAGAGAGATAAAATAATAATGTATTAAATATGAATCAAATACTAAGTGATAAACTTCCTAAACATCATGTGACACATGATTCTCAGATCATATGAAGTATGTTTTTAAATACCATGGGGGGTAATGGAGCCTAGGTAGAGGTTTTCTATATCTGGGAAGAATAAGGAAATGAAGTTTTAGGAAAGGAACATTATGTATTAAATAAAAAAATCATCATTTTTTACATTAATTGATATTCTTGAATTGGGTAGACCATTTTTCTAACATTTCACTAAATGTGTGGTGCCACAAACCAAGTAGAATTAACCCTGTAGGCTAGGGGAATAGTTTGCAAAATCATGTACAACCCAGGAATAAGTACTATTCAGGTGACACCCATAATGTTGGGTGAATGGTTATAAAAAACATGTATCAATAATATGACACACCTTAAATTTATTTAATAAGGTTAAAAAATTAACATGGCCACCTTTTTCCATTAAAAAAACGTGTCCCTTAACAAAAACAAGCCACACAATTGGGCCACAATATCATTAGTAACCATGCTCCAACCACAAAACCTTTTGTGGTTCACATGAGATGGGTTTTTATGGAATGATGCTTCAAAAACTCATCCAAACACCCATGACACATCACATGCTTTAAACCCTATCTAAAAAAAACTTATAAGTGTTCTAATGCTATAATATACATTCCAAATCGTTGTTTAAATGTCTGTCCATACAGCAAATGAAATGTTACAAAGTCATTTAAAAATTACAAATACGCCTAAAATAGTGGATCTTACAAACATTTCCAGAAAATAGTGAACATAACCATCATTAATATGTATTGAGTAGCATCGCCTAATGAACTGATGTTATTCATCTTTCATCATCCCATCTCTTGGATTGTTATGATGATGAATTTAATATACATATATATATATATGTTATTATAAAAATAATTATATTCCTTTAATTATGATATCACAAATACTATTTTACTTTTAATTCCATGGTGGATATTGTGATGAATCTTGTTTGTATGTCTAACTACCACCTCGCAAAGCGATGGAATTCATTTGTCAATAAAAAATTTAATTGATCGTAATAAGGATAAATTTAATGAATTTTTATATTATAAATAATATAATTAAGGTATTCATGACATATTATCATTCATAAAAATATAAATATTATACATTTTTACCATTCTATTCCCTAGTAGATTATACTGTTGTATGTGTGTAAGTGTGGACTACCATTTTCATGAAGTGATATGTCTATTTTCTCATCACCATGTAACATGGTTTATATATAAGTTTATTCAATGAAATAATATTGATTAATTAAAAGGTTATTATTCTCGAAAAATAAAATAATACTTCCATTATTTCATTTATGATTATTCAAAAATTGAAATGGTACTCATTTGTACATAAGTCATAACATCTCAATGATTGAAACATAAATCATTTTTCAAATCCATAATTCATTATGGGTTTTAAAGGTTTAATATATGATGGAAAATTATAATTATTTAATGACTATGTTATGTATATTATGGAATAATGAAAACTTTTACCATAGTTAAACCTACCAATGCCTTTTTTGAAACATAAGATGAATATCATCAAAAAAATATAGAATTTATTGATTAAATAATTACATATAACATTGTAATAAGTGAAATAAAAGGACTGATAAACCATAATTTCTTTAACATGTAAAAAAATTAACAAAATTATTGTATTAATAATTATAATGAACATTCATGATGAGTCAGACGCAAGCTAAGGGATTTTAACACAATTTACATTCGTTGGGTCGTATTTTATTATTATGCACCTAAATTATTTTATATGGCATATATACACACCATTTTACATTTAATATCAAAAATAATTCATAAATATTTATATTTTAAATTTAAATTTAAATTATTTAGTCCAATTCTATTTTACGTAGAAGTTACCCTATGGTAAATAATTTAATAATTCAGTTTCGTTTCATTGGGTAATATAAGTTATCAATATTCATTGATATTATTATATAATGATTGTGATGAATTTTTATTATATTTTATTTTATTTAAAAATGTTTTATGTGTATTTTTATTTGATACACATAATCAATTTATTGATTAATTCTTACATTAATGTGTTGATCGTTGTAAGGGTTTCTCATATCGATTTGTCTTTTCTGGGAAATATGTAAGGTTATACATATACATTGATTTATAAGGTGTTTATACAACCCATTTGATATGTTATATCATGAATATCTTTCTATTAATGATATTTCATGATCTTATGAAGTTATTCATTACTGAAGCTTTTGATTGTGAAGTTACCAATGTGGAAAAGGATTTCAGAAACAATATCATCTTTTTGGGATTATTTATTATGAAGGTTATTTTGGAGTTAAAAATATGATATTTTTTCAAAAACCATGTATATTTTATTCTCTACTTGTAAATCATAAAATTTTTAATTAATTTTACCATTTTCCTCTAATTTTAACACAAAATGATTGATTTATTTTAAAAATATTACTTCATTTCTCTCTTCATTCAAAAATATATTTTCTTCCAAACCCATTTGTTTTAAAAATAATTAAAAAAAATTACTAAATATTTTTAATGACATTTATAAAAATAATTTTATTTTTTAATATTTTTTTAAAATGAACATTCCTGTAATTTTCTAAATGGGGACCTTTAAGTATTTTACTTAAAATGTTAAATTAATCATTATTTTAATGTACTCGGCATAAAATAAATTACACCATCATGACCACATAATGTTTTAGTGATTAATTTTTAAATTTAAATTGTTAATTTTTATAGAAATTTTTTATTTATTCATGGATAATATTTTATATTTTACAAAAGTGTACACAAAATTATAAGGATATTTTAATTAAAAAATGTTCCATGTGATCATTTTCAATTATGGTTCAACTAAGATGGTATCCTTTAAAGATACTCAAAATGAAAAGGTTATTTTTATAATTAATGGTTTGAATTATATTTTCATAATAATTCCATCCATCAAAATCAGAAACACGTAATTTTACATACACTCCCATGAGTATATGTAGTATTATAAACATGTTAATTATTTCATTTTATGGATGATGATACTTTCATATAACATGTATCTTTTCCCATGTTTAATCGACTAATAAAAGGATATTGAATATATATATGATTGAATAAAACAGAATCTAAACGTTTTATTCATTAATTTTACATGGAAATTATTTATGATGAATTTGTTTGCATGAGGTGTCATATATGAAGTGTTGAGACCCACTATAGTTCACTAAAGATCCCAATATAAATTTTATTATGGGATTTCAATGATATATTTAGGTTATCCCAATATAGATTATATGATTGGTGTGACCAGATATCACACCAATTCCTTAGGTAGGGAATCTTCTCCAAATAAAAAATTATGATGGAGATACTCGTTTTTTCTACTTCTAATTTAATTGGGCTGTCATTATTTTTGAAATAAGTTTAAAACAGTTTATGAATGTGATTCTCTATGTTGAAAAAGGGTTTTAAATTCATTAGTAATGGTTTAAATGTTATCTTGTGAAAACTTTTAATGTGTTTTTTATATGTGGATGATTTAATTATTATGATTAATGAAAATTTAAGATAAGTATTATTATTACATGGGGTTTTTTTTGTTTTTCACTAGAATAATATATTTCTTCTTTTTAAGTCCTTTAATATTATTTTTGTGAGAATCCATTATTTTTTAAAAACATTACAGGGTTTAAGGATGGTTAAGAACATGGAAGAAGTCATATAACGTAACTTTAAATAAATTTATTCTTTATTTTACCGTTTTTTAGATTTTCATTGGTTGGGTGATACTTGGAAGGAATTTGGAGGATACCTATAATGTTGAAGTCCTAGATTTTTTTTGGAATTATCAGAATGAATACTATAGTTATTATAGTCTAAAAATGAATTAAATGTTGTTTAATGGGGTTGCATGATGGGTAATAATCTCCTAGAAGATTCCATGAAATATGAACATGTCATGATTGCTTACCCATCATCTATACATTACACACTGTGAAAATAATAAAAACGGTATTTTTAATAAATGGATGTAAGTTTTTTAGTGTATGTGGGACTCAGTAATTACATGACATGTTATTGGGTTGCATGCTGTGTAAAATTCCATGTATCGTTTTTATTTAGGAGTTTCTCCTAAAATACACATTTTATTCATACAAAAGTTCTAACTCTATTCCAAGAGTCTCTTCCAAGATAATTATGGAAGTCTCTAATACCTCTTGATAATTTTTTTGGTGATTTATCCTCATGATAGTGGTGGTGATTATCTCTCAGAAAGTAGTCTCCCTATATCTTATGTATCTCACTTCCCTCCTTGTAGTTTGATAGTTCATATTGGGATTGATCGATCTAAACTAAATGTTGGTGAGTCTTGATTCTAGGTTAAGTTCCCAGATCTTCCACGACTTCATTTTCCATTGGGGATTTCCATTATGGTTGTTGTGATTCCTTGAAAAAGTTAGTTAGTTCTATTTTAGATTTTCCTATTGACTGAACCTTGAATTTCATGACATGATCATTTTTATTATAAATTCCATTAACATTGATGATGCATAAAACTTTCCTATTGAATTATATAAACTTTCTTATATAATGGGTTTATTTAGGAAATGTTTGAAATGCTATCCATTATTTTTAAATGATTCATTTTTTACAGATGGAAATTTACTACAATGCTCGTTTTTAATAAAATTGGATCCCCAATTCGGTTTACATTTATTAAATCTTAATATGGCACACTTTATTAATAACATGATAGGATTTTATGATCACACCCTAAATTTTTTCTTTTGTTAGTATATTTTATCCTTCCAAACCTAAGTAAAGTGAAAGAGCCTCTTAAATGAGGTGGATGATCTTGATCCCTTGGGCAAAGAGTGAAGTGTCCTTTGGGATGTTGATTTTTTCTTATAATCCATTGAGTACATTGATGAAGTAATTTTTTGTATTTGTTCTACTTATTTAGATTTGGGTACATTCATCTTTTTGAGTTTTTTTATCACATATTTAAGTATCTTATTTTCCTTGTTATGTCTTATATTTTTATGGTATTTATCATACATGGTATTTTCTAGTTGTCAACATGATTCCTCTTGATGTCATTTTCAAAATGGGATGGTTTGTTTTAAATAAATCCTAAATGTATTGTTATCTTTTATGGTTCACCCTTACTTTGCCCGATGGGGTGTGTCATATCATTAAAAGAGAATTGGACCCGAGGTTGGGTGGAGTCAATACTTCTTATACAGAGTGGGATAAAGTAATATCACTGTCCACTTTTGATCTGAGTAGGAATATTTGAGAGATTATATCCCTCTATTTTTCAATGATTTTTTGGGTGTTTTTCCTTATGATTCCCCTAGAAATTGAGGTATGGTATTTTATTGATTTAGTGCATGGTACTCAACTATTATCTATTATTTATAATGAAATGGAACCAGCTTAAATAAAATAGTTGAAGACTCAAATGGATGGATTTTAACAGAAAGGGTTTTTAAGGCCGATAATGTCATCCTGGAAGGAAACTATTCTATTTTTTATAAAGTATATGGAACACATTATCAATGTGTTTATTACCCCAAAATCAACCATGATATAATATATAAAATGTATATCTTACCACACACTGATTATCTATGTGAAAATTTGAATGGGTAGAATTTCTTCCTGAGGATTGATCTTCCCTCGGGATATCACTAGTTGAGAATAATAGAGTAAAACATTCATAAAACCACCTTTTGGTGCAGGTATGGACATTATGAGTACCTTGTCATAACATTTGATCTAAAAAATTCACTTGTAGTCTTTATGTATTTGAGGAAGATGTGATTCCATTAGTATCCTGATATGTTCATGGCATTATTTTGGAATGAAATCATGGTTTATACTATGTCTAATGAGGATCATTTATATTATTTGAGAGCAGTTCCAGAATTTTTGGGAAATCACAGACTTTATATCAACATATCAAAATGTCATTTCTTGTTTTATTAAGTGTGTTTTATGGGAGATGTTGACCTGGAAAATTGTTTTTTAGTTCACCCTAATAAGGTGAATGATGTTATGACATGGGAGAAACCATGAAATGTTTTTAAAATTTGGAGCTCTCTTTTTTATGTAGATATTATTTCTTGTTTCAAATGGATTTCTCAAGGTCATATCATCCAATAATCGCTCTAACTCAAAATATGGTAATGTTTATTTTGTATGAGTAAATTCAAATGTATTTTTTTAAGATGAAACATATTTTGATATATCACTTGTGTTTACTAATTCATTGGATGGGAATGGTTATGTGGTATTTTGTGATGCATCATGTTCTGGATTTTGTTGCGTTCTTATAAAAAATGATCATGTTGTTGCCTATGGCTCATGATTCTGAGGCAATGCGAGCATAATTATCCAACCCATAACCCTGAACATGGAACTGTAATGCATGAAATTATTTTTCAATGATAATACCTTTTTAGATAATTATTTAACATTTATTCTAACCATATGACCATGAGTTATATATTCTCTCAAAAATATTTAAATCTATTATTGAGGAATTATGAATAGTACCTATAGTATTTTGATTTTGACATCTCTTATACAAAAACTAATGGTAATTTCATTTTTTATATGTTGAGCCGGAAACTCCCAACCCATTACATAAACAAATCATTAGAATAGTTCAAATTGATGGATCTTTTTTCACTGTTTCACATTGTAGTTTTGGAATAATGGGATGAGGTTATATTGGTTAGTTTTAAGTTGACATCTTATCTTCTTGAGATGATTCTTTAGTAAACACGTCTTTAGGGTGAATTTTATTGAATTAGAGACATAGTTTATGGTGTGGAAACCACTTTTAAGAGGCCATTCTCAATATAGGCTATTTTATGATTTCAAAATAATTTTTTTTGTCTTTACCATTGAGAATGTTTATAATGGTGGATTTCACTAATTTGAAGTGGGATGTGAACCTAGAAACCAAAAAGATGTTCTATGACATGAAACAATGATTATGGTGGTCAGGTATGAGACTATCATTGTATTGCACTACTATTCATTCCAACAAGTCAATACTAAGAATCATAATATTTTTTATGTGTTTCAGCCATTTATAGTTCCCATTTGGATGTGAGATGATATTTCTATGGACATGGTGGTTGGATTTACAATTACCCTAAGAAATAATAATGTTATATGTGTTAGGATTAATAGGGTATCCAAATACCTCACTTTATACCCATTCTTGAGACCACCAATGTTGAGGTGCTAGGAAATCACTATGTGGGAGAGATTTTTCATTTCCATTAACTTCTATCTGTTATAGTCTTTGATGGAGATCCATGTTTTACTTATCACTTTTGGAGAGGCCCTTAGGACATTATGGGATCTGAGGTTTATTTGAGCATGGTATACAATCCATCGATAGTTGGATGGATAGATAGTATATAAAAATTGTTATACATATGATTAATGTTTTCATCCGCTATTTTGGTGGGGCTTTGGATTTCCATTTCATAATGGTTGATATTTATTATAATAATAGTTACCAATAAATAATCAAAATCGATCCTTTTGAGGCCTTATATTGAAGTCCTTGAAAATATCTATTTTGTTTTTTGGAGATCGATGATTGTTCCCTTGATGGATAGAGCTTGGTTCAAGGAAACATATAAAAGATTTAATTAATTCATCAGATGATGTTTTTAATGCCGAGCCGATATAGATCTTATTATTATCATTAGTTTAAACCACTAGTGTTTAAATTAGGTGACCAAGTTTTCATGAATGGTTAACCTCATTAGGGTTATCAACATATTCAGAGTCATGAGAAGCACACAAAACATTTTTGTGAATTTTTGAGGTTATTGAGAAGGGGGAGAGAGTGTGTTACCATTTTTCACTTCCACAACATTTGACGTTGACACATAATGTGATCCATGTATCAAAACTATTAATTTATCTTTCTGATCTATCTCATGTTTTGAGGTGAAGTTATCATGATTTTGATACTGATTTATCTATAACTAATCTTCTTGGTTGGATTGTATATTTTGAGAAAAAGGTTCTATGTTAGAGGAAGGTACCATTGGTCCATCTTTTATTACAACATGGTAATGTTTTTCATGAGATGTGGGAGCATGAGGCACTCTTGAGAGTGATTTGGCCTCATCTATTTGATATGAAAGCTTCTTGAGAGGGTCACTAATGACATAATATATTCATGGTGTGGAGTTGGTAACTCACTGTTACCCTTCTATCAGGCATGTTTTAGAATTTTTTTTCTTTTATCCATGGTTGAGTGATGTCGTGATGTAACTGGAAGGATAACTCTATTCATGAATTCAGTTATTTGATGTAATTCTCAAAAAGAAACCTATAGTTTTATGAGACTTATATGGAATGACACACCATATAATGGGCTTATATAATGTGTAACCATCACATCATAGATTACATGAAATGGTTATACAATGTGTATGGTTACACACAATTAATAGTTTACACTGGATGTAAATATTAAAAAACATATTTTTAATAAGAGGCTATAGTTTTTTATCTTATGTGGGACTCCAAAATTACTAGTTGTATAATTTCATTTCACATCTTTTAAAATCATTAGTGTTGCTTTTAAAAATGTGGTTAAAATAAAATACTACTTTCATTACTATAGTGATCATTTCTCTCATCCTTGGGGCTCTTCCTAGTTAATTTGGGAGATCCCCAAACTCTCAGCTTAATCATTTCCATGATTTATCACCATGATGGTTTTGGGGAATCTCTCTAGTTAAGAGACATTCCCATCTTCTATGAGTCTCTGTATTTCCTCATTGGATTTTAAGAGATCATTTTGGGATTGATGGATCCAAATTCCATATTGTTGAATATTTATTCCTTGTGGTGTTCATAGACCTGTTATGCCTTATTTTTTTATTTTCAAGTCCTCTTTTGGGTAATGTGATTCCTTGAAGAAGTTATGTCATTCCATATATGATTATATAATTGATTAAACAATAAATTACTTGTTGTGATTATTTTTATCATAAATTCCATTGAATTTGAATCTTCTTTACTCATTCCTAGTGATTTATATAATTTGTTTTCAATAATTTGTATATTCAAAACCATTTCATAAATGTATTCCATTTTCTGAAATGATGTTTGTTTTATTTTAAAATTTAAAATGTATTTGTATTCATGTTTTGATTAAAATTTAAATCATGATCTGGATTATTATTATGGAACACATTGCGAGACTATAATTGGATTTTTAGATCATGCATTACCTTTTTCATCATTGGTTTTATATTTTCTCCTACCAGGTCCATGTAATGTTAAATCACCCCTTGAAGTATGTGGATGTTCTAATTTCTTCGGGCCTTGGTCTTACATGTAATTTGGGTAGTTGAGTTGGTCTTTTTATACATTTATTACATTAATTATGTACAATTTTAATTACTGTTATACCTATTTGGTTTTTGGTAAAATCACTTTTTTCATAATCATTCGAATATATATATATATTTATCTTGAACTATTTTTTTAAAATCCATTCCAACTATTATATTGTATGATGTCAAGTTCTAGTCACTAACCCAAGGGGATCAGGCATGACCATCGGGCTATGTGGTGTCAGCTGAGCTATCTGGGTATATGGGAATCATTTCTGGTTAATGATAATTCGAGTTAATTTTCATGAAGATTTTTCATTAAGTGAAAATATTTTTTACATTAATTATTTTATATAATGGGAAAATGGATACTTATCAAAAGATCACACTTTGTTACATATGGATTTTCTATGTATTAGTTATAACCTCATTATGTAAAACTCTATATATAAAAGATCATTTGGGTAATAACCCTGACCCTTGTAGCCGAGAGTCGGTAGTTATTTTATAACAATGGAATAGATAAAGCAGATTAAATAAGAAATGATAGATCAGTTGTGTAGTCTTAAATAACTAGATGTATAAATAGAACAAATTTTACATTTGGGAAATGAAATAAAATATAATTCAAAATAAAATCTAATTAACTACATCCTTTAAAACTCATTATATTATATCATCTCCATAACATGGGGAAGGAATACAAATAAAAGGGTAAGATAAAATGCATAGTAAGGGTTAGTTATAATATAAAATAACATGAATAAATAATAATAATCAAAATATAATGGTAAATAACTAAAAACCACTTTCCAATAAATACATTGAGAAAGAAAATTCATTCATAGATTATGTCATAGTGAAATTAATTTGGATAATTTTAACTGAGTACTGAATGAAGGAAATGCTAAATTATTGGATTCCATGTTTTTTGCACATGAATCATTATTCCTTTAAGAATACTTGTGTATGTTGGTATATACCCATATAATTCTACATTCAATCAATCATTACGGGGTTTTATCCTTCTTTTTTAGTCTCATTAGACTATCGATGCATCTACGGGATATCTATAATCGATCCCCACCGATAGGGCTTACATTAACATGGCCCCAAACTCAATCATACCAGTCCAAATCATTCCTCATATAACAAATAATTTTTTTTATTAATATATAATATTTCTTATGATGAAATATCCATATTATATAAATGATATAGATTTATCAATATTTTCCCAGTTGATCAAAAAACAATTATGGTAAATGCTCTATTTAAAAGTGGTATAAGGATTATAAAATAATAATATACATGAAATTATGGATTTTAGGGATTCAAAACTCATGATTCATGATTAATTATTTCCAACTAAAATGAAAAAATTTATAGCCTTTTATGAAACTTTAGAAAGGTTCCATTTTATGTGTGGTTGAAAGGGAAAATTTAAAAGTGTGTTTAAATAGAAAAATGGAATAATATCTTGATTAAAACAATAAAAAAACAAATATATTCATTCATGATAAAAATATTTTCCTTATAAAAAAATTCAAAGGCAAAAAATTGATTGTGGAGTGTATTTGATAATGGGTTTGAAATTGGGAGAATCCTTTTAATAAGGTTTCCATATTGGGAGAAATTGAAAAGGTATCTTTTAAAAAACATTTATTTATCACCAAATAAAAATGAATTTTTCAAGATATATATATTTAGAAGATATATATATATATTTAATTTATAATAATTATATAAAAATAAATAATAATTTGACCAGGGTATAGATGGAGAAAGCAGATCCTGAAGGATAAATTGGGGGTTCGGAAAGAATCCCTTACCCCCTAGTCATCTATTGAATCAAATGCCCCATTAGATTAATAATAAAAAAATTAAACCACTAATAACATAAAGATAAATTATTCAATATATGATATATCAAATTAAAGAGTACATAAACCACACGGAAGAAACAATTGGCGAATAAGGATTATCTCACAAAAATAAATGTGATATTAGAAAACCCATAAAATGATAATATAATTTAAGTGAGGATAAATCAATGAAATAATTATTTGTGGAAATTATTAACAAAATAATAAAATTGGATATACATTATAAAAAATAAAATTACATTTCACATATATTCATGGAAAAAAATAACCAATAACAATGATTGTTAACATAATAAATGAAAATTATGTTAAGAAATCCATTACCTTAATTCCCGCTTAATTTTGTTGAATTTGAGACTCCTAGATAATTCACATATGTTTATTAAATATTGACCCATATGTGAATTATAGTAATTTATAAAACTATTTATCAATTATAATTATTTAATTAAATTTCGTATTGTTTTTTATGAAACTGAAGGCTTTTTATATAATGTTTTCTTTTCCAAATTATCATTTGCCTAGATTTCACTATTTTGATTAAACTAAATAATAAAAATTATCATTAATTGTAGAAGAATTATGTTTCCAACATTTACATATTTATATATTTTATATAATTCATATAGTATAGTCATGATTATAGTTACAAGAATTGATTATGAAATGTTTTTGTAGGTTGTTAACCAACCATTAAAGGGACGTTGTCGAAAGAGCGAGAAAAGGGAGTAAATATTTATATATGTCATATATATCGTAACTAAATTGGTTAATATTTATTATTCCATTTTAACAAACTAAAAAATTAATATTAGAGTATATGGTTTTGAAAGGAATTAGGAGATAGAAGAAGCAGAGGGAGAAAAAAGGATGAGGCAATGGAGACTTACTCTTTCCTCTATGTGGATTCTCTTATATGACACTAAAAATCCTTTGATATTTTTATTTTTATTACTCCTTCAAATAAAATAGTTTATAAATTTTTTATGATAGTATATTTGGGTAGAAAATTGGATTTGTAATTAGTTTAATGAGTGGTTTTCTAAGCGAAGGAGGGCTTATTTATACATGAGAGAAGAGTATTTTTAGAATAAAATATTAAACAAAATATTATATCAAATATGAGACTTTTAATATTGAATTTGTAAAATATAAATAATATTTTAATATAATTTTATGTTTTTAAATTATTAAAACACATTTATAATTTTAATTCATCAGTTTATTGAAAAGGAATGTTGCAAATAATTTTATTTTAAAGAAACAATTTTGACCTTTGGTTTTTGAAAATACATTTTAGGATTGGAGGTTGAGTTCATTATATTTTAATGAAAAATTATAAAATGTAAATATATAATATCTAGTAATTAGTTTACGTAAATCATTATGTCACTAATACATCATGATAAGTGTAATTTATGTTACATTGGTTACGTGAAAACTATATTTTTATTATTTTTAAAAGAATTGTTGTATTTTAGAAAATTACCTAAAAATTGCCCATGATCAATTTAGACATAATGAATTAAAAAATTGTATCCATTTTTTGAAAGTAATTTTCCAAATTTTATAAATTTATTTATAAATTAATAACATCATTTATCTAAAAATATACTAATTTTAATGTTATAATAGATTTTATGGAACATTGGAAAAATAATTCTGACTGTAAAAAATTATTATATAATAATAACACAAAAATATTATTTTATAAATATATATTTTGATGATAAATTTCCATTTAAATTATTATATTAATTATAAATTTATAAATAAAAATTAACATTTAACTAAATAACTGACACTTAATTTTTCATTTTAAAAACATTCATTTAGTTATTTAATGATATAAAAAATTATTTTCTTTTATTAGATTACTAAATTTTATTATTACTTTTTGAGGTTAGGATTCTATTCTATTTTCTGAGTAAATATTATTAATGGTCACGACACTATTCCAATTGTCAAACTATTATTTAATTAAATGTGTCTATACATTCATGATTAGCGATTCATTAAACATATTATATTGAGTAAATGGAATATATTTATAAATATGCATACCATAAATCATGGGGTATTATATTCATCCCTCATATAGTAAATTTATACTCACATTTTGAAATTGAACATTGAAAATTAATGGATGGTATTTGAAAATTACATTATGGGAATCCTGAATCCTAAATAGAGATAATAAAACATCTTCATAATGAGAGGAATAGAGATATGTGATGAACATGAAAAAAATAGAATTACGAACATGAAAAAAATCATAAAAATATGGACATGTAAGAGAAATACAATTGTAATTCTCTAATAGAGAGTGATGGAGAACATGATCATTGTATTTTTAACTGTTACAAAACTATAAATATGTGATCGGTTAAAATACCATTTATTTCTCAGAAATAAAATTAAATTGATAATATTAAGGTTCTAAAATCCATTTATTAGAGTTGAAGGACTCTTTTTCTATCAGGATTATATTTTTTTAATTTAATCACACATGATTTTTTATATGCCACAACCAAAATATCAACCTTTGGTTGATTATAGATCTATCTCAAATTCATTTCTTAAATATGGAGATGGGTATTCATGGTAAATGTTTTTCATTGAACCACATTTATAAATCATCGCATCAACAAGTCATTTTTTTAATATTTAATTGTTTACAAAAACCAATATTTCTAGTACATGTTATCTAATATGATAAATCCTACTTTTATCTTAATAAATAATATCCTTAATCTATTATATAATTAGGTAACCTTAATAATCATCCAGAATATGTCTGTCCATATCCAATGACTAAAAAATTAGAAGGAATGTTTAATATTATGATCCTTTATAAAGGTATAACCTTATTTTTTATAACCTCATTAATTTGGTTAATGAAGAGTTTTTTGTGAGTAATAAGAGTTTTGATGTGTCTTGGGAGTTTTGAGATATGGAAGTATGGAAAAATTGGCCAAACAATGTGAATTGCATAGTTGAGGAAAACTCTGCGTCTAGCACAGGAAATCATGCGTCATGGGGGAACCATTTTGATACAATCTATGGAATTGGTAACGCAAGAGTACTGCATGGGTTTTTGGGCCCTAGGGTTCTTTTGGGAAACTGTGCGGATTGGGCCTTATTAGAAAAAGGGAGTCGTAGGGTACACACATGTTTCAAGAAATCATACTGCCAAACAGTGTGGCCCATAAAAAGATAGAAACTACCATTTTCCTCCTTATATTATTTATTATTTCATTATTCCCCCCCCCCTTAAAAATTCCTCTATCCTAGGTGATGAAATAAAATCCCACTATTCCTACATGGATGGTTCTCCTTTGAATATGGGCCATTTGAAGGGTGTTCAGGCGTGAATAGAAAATCTAGGTGAGTCTAACACTCTTTATTTTTCTATTTTCTGGATTAGGTCATGTAGAATCTTTCCTCTTATACCAATTCCCTAAAACAATCACATATTATGTGGATTTTATAATGGTTCATTACATTTTATTTGACTTCTAATTATATGATTTCTTAGGTCTAGTAAATATCTTCAAATATGAAGTAGGTGATCATTATGCTTTTTCCCACAGTCTTGATGTTTTATATGTGTATGTGTATTTTCCCATGTTCTACATTATTATGATTCTGGACCTTTATTTTGGAATGTGTTTTGGGGGATTAGAGTGAGGTGAATAACCCTTCACAGACCCTTTTTGGTTCTTTGAACATGCGATATCGAACCTAGGGTTACACTTGGGGTGTTTCGATCCCTTGAAATGGGAAATAAATTGCTAAATGTTGAAATAGAGAAAATATGATATCATATCGTATGTAAAAAATAAATTATATATGTGTCCTAGATTAATAGTAAATTTATATTGTAATACATACTATTTGTGAAGAACCCATGAGGATTTTATAATGTTTTTAAAGATCAGTTGTGGGTTTTGGACTCAACCATGATTTTCTAAAATGAAATTGATGCGTGATAGTGAGAAATGTTTTTTATATATTTGTATACCAAAAACGAGTTTAAAAAAGGGGGTTTTATTAATTTATTTGAAATGATAATTTGAAATAGGGATGTTCCCACTTTAATGTCAAAATTCTTAATGATTGTTTAGAATGATTAAAAACAGAAATAAAAGCACTGGGATTTTTTTTGGATTTCCCAAAAGGAAGATCATTTTTTTAAATGGATATTAAAATGATTTCAAATTACTATTTGAATCATTTTTTATACCTTGATGTGGTTTTGAATAATCATTATGACAATAATAATTGTTGTGATGTAAGGATTAGTGAAATATAACCCACAATGACTATGTTGGCATGTTAAAATGAATAATAGATTAAATAAATGATGAATATTCTTAGTTGAAGATGTAGAATACGGGGATTTTTGGCATGATGTGAAAAAATATTAAATTGGTTATGTTATATTCATGGTTAAATATCTTAAATGGGTAATGTATAGACGTTTTTTAATATGATTAAAGGGCTACAACATGGGAAAGAGAAATGGGTTACATTTTTTATTTGATGTAAATTGTTATTGTGTTAATTGGTTATGGAATAAAGGTGATTCCTATGTAAAATGAAACTATGAAATTTAAATTTTATTTGTTATGTTGTGCATAGCTAGAGAAGTTTTGTATATGTGGTAAGGTGTATAGAAGCATGTGCACAAGGATTTGTAGTTATAGGGTATTGGATTGGAGGATCTATATAGATGGATCAGAATAGACTATGGCTCCAAACCCCACTACGTAATGCATGAGTTAGGAAAGGGACAATGGATTTATTCCCCTAATAGTTTCATTTGATGAGACTACCTCATCCGAGACTCCAAGGTATGTGTGATGTTTTTTAATTGAAATGTTTATTCCTTTTGAGAGAAGAAACTTGATTTATACACTTTTGCATAGTGACCGAAAGGCTTCGGCCATAATTTAAATGGTATAAATGATTAACCTATTTACAGGTGAATAAAATGAACTCAGTGATGATGATGGTATAGGATATGTATTTAAAATAATGATGGTGATAGTTAATGTAAATATCATTATCTAAAGGCATAGTGGAAATTTGTGATTAGTGAAACCCCTTGTAGTTAATCTTTTGTATGTGTGTAACCCATTACATAATGGAATATAATCCTAATATGACCCAAGTTAGTTTTGATAATTATTTGGAATTAGAGGGCCTAATGGTTAAAATAAATATCAAATATTTTCTAATTTTTTCCCCTTGTTTATTTTTTAATTTTTTTAGTTAATTATCCACTTACAGTATTATATAGACTGGTTAATGATGGAAACACCATTTTTGGTTACCTACCAAGTTGTACTCACTCCCTGATCAAACCTCCATGGTACATGGGTACCTGGGAAATTGCTACTTGTTTTCAGGTAAAGGTTCAAGATAGGGACCTGACGCGTGGTTCCTGCTAAGGTTGTTTGGTTTGAGCATGGGATGTCAGGATCAGGTTGGGACTCAGGTCTGTGTTTTATATCATTTTGGTATTTTGGGTTTGTGAAATTTTGTATTATTTTCTAACATATAGATTAATCATCATATTGTTGTAGCATCTATATTGTGAACAATAGTTGGATTTTGTTAAATGTTGTCAGTTTATATATTTCCACAAGTTACTATATCTGTTGATATTATTTTTAATTGTGGATTACTATAAGTAGTGTGTATATTCTCCCCAATATTTCTCATTAAACTCATGCTTGTATTCAACATCTTCTAAAATATAGGGAGTCATTCCATATGTCATGTGATGACCCGACTCAGGGCATCATATAGTGACCACCAGGACAGGGAGGTTACAAATTGATATAAGAGATGGTCTTTTTTCTTACTTTTCATTTCCTTGTAGAAAAGAGACTTGGATCCTTTTTTGTATTTGTAAGAAGATTTTTTATAGGTGCTTTTATCCCCACGTATGATGGAAAATATTTGTTTCCAAAGGTTGGAATTAGGGTTTCATTTTGATTTATATAGCTGATTGTTATTTCCTCCTCAAGTGATGTACCTGGATGTGATGTTATTGATATATGAGGTTTGACTATTTCCCCTATATGGAATGTGAGTGTTTATGAGTTCATGAATCATTCTAGTTACGTAGGATTGGTAGGTCATCCGAATGTTTCATGTGATTGATAGTACCTTGGGACTCACATGATGGAAGTTTATTTTTTGTTAGGTAAATTATTAGTATTTGTATTCTCTTGAAATAATGAAAATTTTTTTAATGTGAAATTGAATAAATAATGGTTTTTTAAATGATGGGTTCATTAAAAGATCCATGAATTTTTAAATTCAAGGGTTTTTAAAATGAATGATTTTGTAATATGAATATTTGGGTTTTAAAAGGTAATGTTTTATTAATAGAAGTATTGAAACATGGTGGAACAGATAGGAATATTAGAAATGGATATCCCTAATGTCATTATCATACCATGTGTGTGAGTGGTTTGCAAAGTTAGGGTACACATGTTTGAGACCATGGTTTTGGGTTGTGAGGATTGTTTCTTTTCATTGTATAGTAAAATAAATATTATTGTTAATCCCTTGATAAGGTTGTTACCAAGGGTTATGAGTTTTTGTCTAATAGTGAGGATGTGGAAACTCATAGGTGTTTTAATTTTGAGAGTTCTGTTATTGACCCATTATTGTGTGTTTTCCTTTTGGTTCTGATGTATATGTGGGGGTATCATAGGTGTGAGGCCAAGTGTAAATGTCTACTATGGTTTATTAGATGTCTTTTGTTTTAAAATGGGGGAATGAGTGCAACCATGAGTTGTGGCTTAGATTGAGTTTGATGTTTTTGGATTACAGAGCGAGAGTGAGTGATAATTTCTTGACTTGACTATAGTATAGGTAATTGGTACCCTTTTTTGATGATGTCCTTTGGGATTAGTTGGCTAGGATGTTAGTGATCTTGGGGGGTTTATGGAATGTTCAGACATTTTGTGCCTTGGTAGTGTCTCACATTGACTATTTCTTAGATCTGGTTTGTCCTAAAAGGATAAGAGAGAATGTTAGGGGTTTTGGATTTGAGAATTGAGTTGTAGTTATTAGTATATAGTGTTAGATTATCAAGGGTATCCTCAATGAAGGTTGGCACAATGTTTAAGTTTCCTTAATATTTGAAGCATGAGTGGTTTCCGTAAAGGCACAATCCTCATATGGTTGGAGCTCACGAGTGTCAAAAAATTTCATTGAATGATTTAGTTTCATTCTCAAAATGTAACAGAGTTTATGTGGTTGGTTATAAAGATGATTTTGAAAAGAGAAATATTCATTAGTATCCTTTTCCTATGGATTCGACAGTAGTCAATGCAGAAAAAAATATTGATATTGGGATTGAGAGACAAGAACGTCGAAAGTGAAGATCGAAACTCTTGTATAATAGTGACACTCAAGGACAGTGGTGGTCACACGGTTAAGATTTCATGTATTAATTCTTTGTATGTTGGATGAGAATGTGGAGAATTCTTTATGTCTAATGAGCTCGATATGCTTGGAGGTATAGTTAGATAAATGAGTATGTGTTGGGCTATGATATTGGGATTTGTTATTCATGTGTTCTAGAGTCATGTTCATTTATGTAGCTATAGAAAATCATTGATCATAAGTTTTTATGAAAGATGTGACGCCATTGAGATAGATGGATATGTCACTTAGGATATACACTAGTTGTATTCCGGTGTTATCACATTGGGAAGTGTGGTTTATGTTTTAAGCAATGGGGTTGTGGTTCTTTGTTGTGATTGATGAGATCCATATAAATCCCCATGATCAAAGAAGAAGTACTTGATTTGGGTCATGTTCATGGTTCTAAGAAAAATTTTGGGATGAAAATTCTTGTCTTAATGTTGTGAAGTGGTACCGAGTTTTAGCTAGATGTCCCCTTTTGGGTTGTGATGTTTGAATATGGATGAGAAATAGGAGGGAAATGAATCTTGAGGCATTCTGTAATAAAATGTGACCTCGTAGTCCGAGGTGACATCAGTGATGGGTATTTTGTCTTGTTTTTTGTTGAATACTTCTAAGAATAATTTTTTAGTGAATTTCTCTTCTAATATCTTGACATTGTCCTGTGTTTGATAACAACACTCTTGTTTTATGTATAGTGATTTTAAAGTGTTTTGGTTGAATTTTGTAAATCATGGATGTTTTTATCTTAGGTTGTCACATGCATATTCATATGGTGGGGAGTGCACCATTGAAAATTTATGGGTGAAGACCTCCAGATGGACTAGATGTTGGTGAATTTCATGGGTGTCTTTACCAAAATCTGAGACCAGGTAGCAGGTAATTTAAGCCTAGTCACATTGGGAATTTTTTTAAAAACAAATTCTTGGTTTAAGATCATGTTTTGATCTACGAGCGAGATGGGTGGATGGAATGGATTGAGGAAAGTTGTGAGAATAATACACCTATGGTGGGGAGTGGTACGTTAGTTATAGATGATCGTAAAAGACTATCGTGTGGATTTTGTGGCATTGAGATTCCAATAAAAAGTATAAAATGGAATGATGTGATTGCATGGGGAAGTCTAGGAGTTCCTAGGGTTTAGTGTTATATCATTCTATGTGATGATTTAGAATCTAGCTGGTTTAAAATGTAAACATAGTGTTTTATTGGAGATGTCTTTCTAGTGGTAGTAGAACCTAAAGTAGTATGTGAAACAATATATTTTATGGTGTTGATGTTCCATTGAAATAGGGGAATGAGCATTGGTAGGGGTGTGAGGATGGTGGGTTATGCCTTAGGTGAGAATTCATCATGTCTATGAGAAGGATAACCTACCAACAACAAAAATTGGGTGCCAAAAAAGTGAGTTGGTCATGATAGCCCGACTAAGTAAGGTAAAATGGAAGAAGATGTGGTGGACCATAGGCCACCCTCAATTAATGTTGAAATGATAAGTTTCCTTCAGAATGAGAATGGGTTTTGAGGAAGGCTGAGTTGTCACTGGTTCAGATAGGGACAATAGAGGTGTCTCTAAACTGGGTGCTCTTGGAGATAAGGATGAATGAAAAATTTTGGTAATGTTATGAATTAGGTTGGGCATGGTGAGTTAAAAGTAACATTTTTTAGTCTCTATTCAGATGAAACAAGTGTTCACTTCCACGTTTGGTTGTGCAGAATTAAAGCGTATAGTGGGGTGGACTATGGAGGCAAGTTATTGGTTGATGATGCGAAAAATAGTATGAGTTGGATGGGCTCAGGTGACAGTCATTTTTGAATTTTTGTTCTAGTAATATTCTTCAACTCGGTAGTTGACTAGTTCAGTACCTTGAGGTCAAACTTCTCTTTTAGGATGTGATGTAAATGTTTGTCAATGGGGTGATTTCATTGGGAAATGTTTTTGGTATCATTGTTTGTTAGAGAGTGTTGTTAGAATTTTCATATCCCTTCTTTTATGCTGAGATTTGATCTCCATTATACTTTTGGGAATAAGGTGTAATGGGGAGAAGTGTTATGGACAATGAAATGTCGAGAGAATCAGACCAAGGGTGTTCAAATTGTCTCTTCCTGGGTAATGTAAGCATTGTCGATATCTTATTGTGTAGTGGCTCAATGATAATAATCATAAATTTACCTTAAGTCGACATTGATAATTATGTGTTTTAGGTTGTTTTTTATTTTTTGGATATAGTGACCCATAATTAACATACATCGATATTACATCATTTTAGATGAATATTTAGTTCTTTACAAAAAAATATACCTGAGGAGCATAATAGATTAGTGTCCTTGGAAATATGGAAACAAAATCTTTTATCATAATGAAAACTCTTCAAAATCACCCATAATGATATCCAAATTTATTAATTCTACCTACAATATTTATTTATATCATGCAGAAAGTAAATATAAGAATGGGTGAACTCAGATGCTCAGTAAGGGTAAATAAATGAAATGTGTATGCAAAGAATGAAAAAAGGATATATAACATGAGTATAACATTTGATGATCACACACTAAATATTAGAAATCATAATGAATATTAAAATTTAATTATACATAAACCATAAGGAAATAATGATCATAATCCTTGAACGAATAACATTGGAATATAACAAAAAATTTGGAAAATCAAATATGCATATAAAAAACATATGTCACGGTTGCCTACCAAGGACTTTATAACATGTGGGGATTTATTTAGTCATATGTGTACCTACTTAATTATTGGGATGTCCTCCCATGTAACCTATTGTTACTGGATTGGGATGTCCTCCCACGTACCATTTTGTTACATTCATGGGATATCCTCCCATATACAACCTAGTTTTTCACTGTGATGTATACCCATATACCCTTTTGTTTGGGATTAGGATGTCCTCCCATATACCATCTTGTTTTTGGAATGATATTTCCTCTTGTATATCCTCTTTTTTCTGGTCATGGGATCTTTTCTCGCATACCCACTAGTTTCATGCTTAGGATGTCCTCACATATACTCTCTTGTGTCGATATTGGAATGTTCTCTCGTATACCCTCTTGTTTCCAGATTTGGATGTTCTCCCATGTACCCTTGGAGCTCATAAAAAAATTATCATTACACAATAACTATTAGAGAGATATAGGTACCACCCATCACATATTGATATCATACATGCATGTTCCACAAAACATTCATAATATAAGGAGCCATGAAAAGAGATGGGTTCTATAAAAATAAAATCATAACACATGAAATGTAATGGTTATCATTCACATTTTATCACATCATAACCTCTAGAAAAGTGATATATTTTATTATAATTTCATCAAATATGAACCTATTACAAGAAGATGGTTTCAACATCAAAAAACCCAAAAAAATAAAAAGATTTCATAAACATATAACTAGTCGAAAGAAAAAAGATTCATAAATACCATGACATTAAGAATAACCCATTCAGTGGAAGGGTATGAATGGAACCTTTGGATAATTTTCTATAAGGGAGTGAGTAACATCAACTGATTTCATCATATATGAAAAATAATTTTAAAATTTAATTCGATAATATTTCATGGGGAAAATATTCATTCTTCTTTGAAATAAAATTAATACATAAGAACATTTAAAAATAAGTTTCATTAAAAATACATTGAAAACGTATAAATAATACTTGAAATAATTTTTATAACCATACTCCTTGAAAATTATAAAATAAGAATGAAAATATTTCAAAAAACATTTTCATTGAAAACAATTTGAAAAATTATAAAGAAAACATGAGAATTTTAGGAAAACCTTTTTAAATTGATACAAATTAAATAATCATGAATTATTTTAAAAACCATTTCTTTGAAAATAATTGGAAAATAAGTAAATTAGGCTTGAAATTTTCTATAAAATATTTCCCATCAATACATATAAATGATTATTGTAAATAATTTGAAATAAAATTTCCATGAAATCATATAAAAAATCTTGAAAACATTTTGAAAAAAATATCCATTCAAAATTATTTTTAGAAACATTTTCATAAATATTATCCAGTTAAAAGTATAATGTATTCATCAATGAAATGTTAGTGGGTATCTATGTACATGACATTTGAGGTAAATGAACATTCCTTTTTCATGATTGTAATGTTAGAGGAATGCCTTGTTCGGAAAGTGACAGTAATGTTACATTAAAATATTTGGATAAGAAAAAAAGGGTAAACTATTCTTTTAAATATCATGGAATAATGGTATAATATTCATGTAAACCTTATTTAGAGAACACGGTTTTGAATTGATTTTTGACTGAAGGGTGTGTGAAGTAGGGCTATCATAATAGAACATTATTAACTATCCAATATACCAAAGAGTAAAAAATCGAACAAATGAATTAATATATAAATAATATATACAACATAACAAAATTCATGAATTTATTTGATAGATGTATCATGATATTTCAACAAAGTAATCATAAACATAAAAATAATGCAAAAATGATGAGATTGATTAAATAAATTGTCATCAATTGGTAACATGGGATTATACCTTCTTTGTATGAAAATAAATTAAATGATGGATATAATATCAATAAAAGATTTAGAACCGTGATATATCTTTTAAAATGTATTTATAAACACCTCAAACTGACATAAGGAACATAAAAAACATTTTCCTTGAAAAAATAAAATGGAGTCTATATTGTTTTATATATTTGGTAACATCGGAATGTAAACCCCATGAAAGAAGGATCATAATATAGGAAGGTTAATACCTATAGATTTAATTTTAGAATACATGGAATAACATCATGTTTAGTACATACAAAACACAAAATTAATGATTGGCGGACATAACATTTATCTCATGGAACAAAAAAGTGAGATGAAATCCCATTACCTTGTGGCATGAATCACTTCATACATTTACAAGATTCCAATATAAAAAATATAAGTCAATTTTAAATATTTTATTGTATAATATTCTAATATATAATAAAATATGTGGTTTTTTATGACTTTATATTACTATAATGTTAATGATCCTATTTTATGGTTTCGTTTCGTGTAATATTCACATTGTTATTCACATACATCTTTATTTGTTATATCTTTGGTCCTTATATTAATATAATGATTTTGAGAATTTAAATAATTATATAAATATCATGTTCATATAGTATATTAATATTATAATAATCTTTAGCATTAAGATTTATGAAATAAAATACACCATTCATGGAGATGGTAAGTCATACACAAACCTGAATGCTATTTACTTTTTAGTTGTGATATTGAAAAAATAGAATCGAAATAAAATAAAAGAAAATATTTATATAATATCATAAATATTAATTATAATTATAGATATATCATATATTTCCAATAAAACCATCTTTAATACATTCCATGTATTGTGTGAATGAATTACATCACGTTGAGGGGGAAGTTGTCCACACTTCCTCAAACAAAATTATCACATTTACACCAAAAGGAGAGTACAAATATATGTGTTGTCACAAGAATAATGAATATTAAAGACATAATAAATATAATATATGACATATAAAAAAATATTTCCATCACAATTTCCACCATGGTTTGGGGTAAATGAAAAATTAACAATGATAATTTCGTGTAGCAAAAACTCATCGTACATATAAAAAATATGTTCATTACCAATTAGATGGAGCTTTGTGTAAGTGTATCATGAACCTTTAGTATAAAAAAATTTAGTATATATATGATAGAGGTTTTTTATACAATTATGGATAAAATAAAATGTATGGGTGGTGAAAGATAATACAATAAAAGACTTTATTGAATGAGGTACCTCAAAATCGACTAACTCCATTTATTGTGTGCTAAAAGGATTCATAGGGTTTCCTTATGAAAAATGAAATGATTATGGTGGAATTGGGTATTTATATTATGTTTATTGATATTTTTTGTAATAATTTATGAAGTTATTGAGGTGTTAGGAATTGGAAGAGGTGGTGGCCTTTTAGAGGGAAGGAAAAGACTCACTTGGTACATGTGTTCGTACCTAAAAACGTAATAGAAAACCATAAAACAAAATAATAGATTTTAATGGCCTGAATATTGATATAAAATGGGTTTTGGATAAGTTCATTGATAATTTGGGAACATAGTTTGAAGGTTTACTCCCCAATTATGCTTAATCTGGCTTTAATCAATGTGATTATTTTTAATCATTTTTAATAATCATTTTGGTCCAAAACTAAATTGGTCTTATAAGTCTCTATTTATTATAATTTATAAAAGTTTTTATTTATTTTTAATTCATATAATAGTTGTGTAAAATATGAAATTATTTCTAATCTTGCATGCGAGATGAAATACCCTGTTTTTGAAGTAGAAGAATGACAGAAAGTGTCATAAGATTTTATATTCAATTTCCATTTGAAATTGATTCTATTGAATAAAATTTTAAGAATATATTTATTCCTTATTTAATTTTAATTTAAATCAATTATATAATATTATTCAATAATAATTAATTCTTCAAATAAAAGGTAATTTCTAACTAAAATACAGTATTTTCCAGTATTCCTCAAAATGTAAACTTTCTCAAAACATAATTAAAAATTCTACCTAAGATAATTTTGAGGTTAAAAATTCAAAAATGATGTTTGTTTTTCCAAATTTAATTTATAAATTTTTCTAAAATTGTTTTTATCTTTAATAGTTATTTATTCAAAAAAAAATATATTATTAAACATAAAAAGGACTCAACAAAAATTTATATCATTCATCATCAATAAATTTTATATATATAAAACCATTGTAAAAATATTTTAAAAATAGTTATTACTATTCATATCATTAATTTTAAAAACATGGTTATACGAAAATTATATTTGAAAATGTAATCAAATTACGCTTCGTATAAAATCGTTGTTGTATATAACGTACGCCAGGTTGATGTTCTATGTATTGGAATCCATGTTGGTATTGTGTGTAGGATAAGAAGATAGGAAATCAATGTAGTGAATGAAATTAAGTGATTTTATATAGTGAATTTCATGTCATTATTGTATGTAGAACAATCCATATTTGTATTCCGTGTAGTGCAAGCCATGTGAGAATTTTCTGTAGTGCACGATTAACATAGTGTTATGTATAACTCAATCCAAAAATAGTCATTTCATTTAAAAAAAACTACCATAAGTTTTTCAAGAATTGATAAAATATCAAAAAAATATAAATTAGTTTGAAAAATAATAACTCACAAAATATCAGGGTGTAACATTCTACCATCTTAAAATGAATTTCTCTCTCAAAATTTATTTGGGTTATCAATGGATTAATACCTGAAAGTTCCACTCATAGTAACCCACATTATAAAAAATATACTATAATTTCACTAAGAAATGGAATGTTAGAATGATAATAGTTACCTAAAGTAACTCAAAACTAGATTTCCACATTGGAGAACAAAGGTGGAAGCGAAAGCATGGACATGAATGTGAAATATTACCATCATGATCTGATGGAGAGTGATAGAGAACAAGGATTGGAAAAAGGAAACAACCATAAATCCATAAAATTTTTATGGCTTAATAGACCTTCTAATTCACCTGAAACATTTGTATAGGGAAATATTTTTGGTTTCAGGTTCTTTATTTATAATGATGATGATTTCTCATGAAAATGTAAACTATTAAGATTTTAGAACAACATCGACCATTTTATTCTTATATACATCACCTCTTTATCTAAAAAGGGAAGGTGATTTTTTTATTGATATACTAAAAGATCTTGAGACCCATGATATGCCATAACTTATTTTAGTTATCATCAAAAAAAAGGTTGTTTTAATAAACTATCCAATATGAATAAAATCTCAAATGGAGAGATAATAAACTAGACATACTGAATTCATATGAATTTTTTCTTAAAATTTACATAAATTGTTAACCATATTATTCGTCCCAAAAATGAAAATACAAATCATTTGATAGAATTTCATGAATTTTTCTTAAAATTGACACCCCATATATCACTATGTATCACTTGGTTTTCACATTCCAAACATGTGAAAATCCTTATTGTATATTCATTTAAACATGTTAAAAACCATAATTACCATAAATCCTTTTGGAAATCATGCATGCTTCTTTATTTCAATCATTTCTGAAAATATCCTCAAAATCAATTATGTTTTAAACATCATCCTTGATGATATAGATCACAATGTCAAAAATCATTTTCTAGGTAATCTGTAGCATCCAATTTACTTATTCACATCTCGTGTACCTTTATCCAAATATCATTATCTCAACATTAGGCATTATTTATGGGTGACCTTCCCTTAATCAATATATCTCATTTCCATTAAACCATTTCTTATGTCTTCATCACTATTCAAAATGTCCTTTTCAGTCCTTAATGAAATCATATACTGAAAATGAAAATATATTCTTGATTCACATAACATATTCTCTGAATTCCAAAACATAAATACTAAAGTCTTATACAATTATTCATAAACCATTACTCAAGATTCATCTAAAAATTCCACAATACCACATTCCAAGAATAAGAAATATTAATCATTTTTAAATGTTCCTAAAACTCTATCTAATCATGATTCATATATTTAATGTAAAAAATAATGGATGAACACAACATACAATTCACGTATAATTTGCAGTATCATTATCATCAGAAGTATAACCAATACTCATATCACCTTCCAAATTCAATTTATGATATTTCCACCAGGGAAATAAATTCACATATTTCACATACATTATACATCTGAAAAAATAGATTTTATACTGTTTCTTCTAGTTCCCAGCATTGACTAAATTAAGAAAGCAAAGTGTGAGAGACATTTATCTTAAAGGGATATCCTAAAATCGTGAAACAAGTAGTTATATGATGTCCAGATTATGGATCATTCTTACTTAATCCATGAATCCTTAGGTTTATATAATTTTACTAAAATTAATAATCTCTTTAAATATTCATGATGGTTTGTAAAGAGTTTTTTAATTCACTAAAGAATATCCCATGGGAGTTTCAAACTAGGTGTACATTAAGGAATGTTTTTGTGTACCAGATTACCCAGAATCATGCCCAAAACATATTTTCTGAGTCATTACTCCTAGGTTTATTCGGTGAAAATCTATATCCACATTTATTATTTAGATAGGGATTTATTTCTAGGAAACCCTCAATCTATCCTTTACTATATTTCTCGATCATTTTTCTAAATGTTATCCAATACTTATACTTATCCTTAGAGACATACCTAGACAAAACATTATAAACATAAATAGGGCTCCCACTAATTTTTTCTCATTTTAGTTTCCAAAGTATTTCTAAAATATTCATTTGATACCATATATATGGACGTAGGATTAATATACATCAATAATATATCATTTTTTATGATTATTTTGTAAATTACTAAAATACATTCCCTAATACCATAATAATATTGTGTCTTTGGAAAATTGTATAAAAATATTATGTCCCTATGAAACATTTTCAAAATCTACCCTATATATCTCTTACTTTAGAGCTTCTACCTACACCATTTAATCATATCCTGGAGAAAGGAAACATAAGATAGGGGTGAACATTGATTCTCATTAAGGGTAAATAAATTAAATTCATAAGAATTGAATAAACATAAGGCTATGGAACATAAACATAACATTTGAATATCATACCCTATGTATTCTAAATCATAAAAAAGATTGGATGTTAATAATACAAGGACTATAATGAAATAAAGAAACATATGAATTAAACATGTAACTATGGTATAAAAATAATACTATAAAAACCATATGTTAATCAGGCTTACCAAGACAATCGTTATGTGTTAGGCTCGGGTTAATCACTTATGTACATACTTTGGTATTTGGATGTCTTCCTGGGTACCCTCTTGTTTGGTGCTTGGGATGTCCTCCTGTATTAACTCATGTTTCAGTCATAGGATATCCTCTTTTATACACATTTGTTTTGGGTTTGTCATGTCCTCACATTATACCTATTGTTTGGGATTTTAGATTTCCTCTCGTATACCTGCTTGTTTCAGGCTTGGTATGTTCTCTCATATACCCTCTTTTTTCTTGCTTGGGATTTCCTCATGTATACCCTTTTATACTGGGATTGAGATATCCTCTCATATACCCCCATGTTTCATGTGTGGGATTTTCTCTTGTATACCATCTTTTTTGGTGATTTATATGTCCCCCCATAAACCCTTTGTGTCCATAGAACATTTATCATTACCCAATTAATTGTACGGATATATAGAAAAACTCATCACATATTGAAATCATACATGCATGTGCCATAAAAATCATCATATAAAGACCCATAGAAAAAGGATGGGTTCTATGAACGTCAAATGATAACCAATAATATGAAATGGTTTTCATTAAAATTTCAACACATTATAACCTATATAAAATAGATATTTTTCATAATCCTTTAATCAAAGCATAACCTGTGAAAAGAAGCAGGATTTAAAAGCATATAATCCTTGTAAAAGAAATGGATGTCATAAAAATATATCCCATGAAAGAGAAATAGGTTTCAAAAAGACCAAGACTTTAATACTAACCATTCAAAGATTGGATATGAGTGGAACCTTTATATCATTTACTAAAATAGAATGAGTAACATAAACAAAGGTCATCTTAGATAAAAATAATTTTCAAATATATTTCAGTAATATTTCATGAAGAATATATCCATTATTATTTGAAAAATATTTTTAATACATAAATCCACATAAAAATAATTTTCATAGAAAATACCATGAAAAACTAAAAAGAATACCTGAGAACATTTTGAAAACATTTCTCCTTGGAAAATTACTAAATAATATTCTGATCATTTTAAAATAAAATTAAATGAAAATAAAGTTAAAACTTATAATTAAATGTTGAAAATAATTTGAAAAACTTTTTACGTGAAATAAAATAAATGAATCTATAAAATTTCATAAAACCCAATTATTTTTGGATACATTGAAAACTATTAAATTTGGCTTGGAATGATTTTAAAAAAATACTTCATAAATTATAATGGATGCTTGAGAACATTTAGAAAACAATTTTCCATGAAAATTTATAAATGATCCTAGAAAGCATTTTGAAAAAAAAAATCATTCAGAATTTATAAAAGAAGAATAAAAAAAATTTAAAACATTTTTCCTTGAAAATTACTTTTAGAATCATTTTCATAAATATTTACCTTTTCAGTTTTCAAAGGAAACCTTAATGAAATAATGGTTGGAAATTTTGTACATGTTGTTTGAGGTAGATAAACATTCCCTTTTCATGGTAAAAAGGGTATATAAATGTGTTGTTCAGATAGAAAGAAAATTTTACTTTGAAGATATTATGACAATAAAAATTGGATAAAAATTAATTTTAATGATCATAGGATAATGGAATAATTTTCATGGAAACCCTTTTTAGAAAACAAGGTTTGGAATAGATTTCCAAAAGAAGAGAGGGTAATGTCAGGCTTTCTTAATAACACTTTATTAAATAACATACATAACATAGATTATAAAATGGTACAAATACGTGAATTAAACATAAGTAACCATCGATGACCAAAATTCATGAATGTTCTTGTGATATATATCTTGATATTTAATTAAGGGAATAATAAACATAAACAATCATGAAAAAGTTATTATATTGTTTAAATAAACTCTATTCACATGGTAACATGGGATCATACCCTCCATGTAGAAAAATAAAATTAAATGAGGGTAAAAATATCATTAAATTAGGTATATTAAGGACATATCATGTAAAATGAAATTATATAGACATCAAAATGACTTTATGTGCGTAAAAAAACATGAGTCCCTGAGAAGAAAATTGAGAGAAAAATATTTTATTGATTTGGTAACTTTTGATCGTAAACCTATTGAATGAAATACCATATGATAAACATTTGAATACCTGTAAAATTATTTTCAGGATATATGTATAAACATCATTATTATTATGTATGAAACTCAAATGGAATGAGTGGACATCATAGCATATATCTCATATAAAAAAAGTTAGATGGAATCACCTTACCTTGTGTCTTCACACTCTTTGTACTCACACAATATTCCTATATAAAAATATAATTTTATTATAAATCTTTTACATAATAATATTCATATATATAATACCATATATGCTATGATTATGACCTTATATTACCCTCTTGTTAATGATCCTGTGTTGAGGTTTCATTTCATGTAATATTCACTTTGTACTTCACATTTTCCTTAATTTGTTATATTTTTATTCATAAATATATATCGCGATTTCCAGAATTTATGTCACGACCCACCTTTGGAAAGAAGAGGGAAAGAGTGGCAAAGGTCTCCGTCGCCATTCCTTCTTCAAGCCAAAGACGAGATAATGACCCCCGAGTCCTACCTCTAATAGGCCCTGTGGTGGATACTAGCACTAGGGGTGTAAAATTTCACAATATGGGAGGCATTGCCCTTTTTTTGTTAACCAGGAGTGTGAGAAAGAAGGATTCAAAACCAAACACCACAAGGAACTCAAAGTGAAACAAATTACATGCATGTTTTAAATAATAAAAATTAAAAAAAATACAAGAACTCCAAAGTACAAAACCATACAGGATGAGAAAAATCTAAACAGAATCAACAGCCACCAACAACAACTCCAACGTCCAGCCTAGTATGGTCTTGAAAGACCTTTGAAGTCCTCCTGAAAACCTAAAAGTAAACGTAAGATGAGCATAAAATGTATACCCAGTAGGAAAAAACTAAAGCTCTCATGCACAAGTGGGGAGATGTACTAAAGTCCCGTGAGAAGAAGACAACCAAACACTATCAAGGAGTCTATCCATCCCACCTCACCGGCCAAATTAACCAAATTACACAATAAGTAAGGTAATATTAAAGAACAAAACATATTTGGGTACCCCACACCACCATTCCCCCACTATATAGACACTACTCCCTAACAGAAAATGTCCAGACGCTACCACGCTCTTCCCGCCCGCACAAACCTGGGCCTCACAGCCACACATCCATGCCCGCACACACCTGGGCCTCACATCCACACATCCCTTCCCACACACACCTGGGCCTCGTCCTGAAGACACATGTGATAACCAACCATAACCAGAACCCCTGCCCAAAAACACCTAGGTAAAAAACACACCAAACGGAACCTACTCGAAGAATCTTGGGAGTATGGTCGCCTCCATCCATCACATCTGTGGGAAGAGGGAGCAGGAATGAGAGTATCTATGGGGAAACCCTTCCCCATGGAATGGGGTGTCTGAAAATAAGTTCCCAACATGGGTGGGGTGCAACTAAACACAAAACATAGAGTTACATATATATAGAGATATATATACAAACACACAGCCCAACCTATGGCTCCTCAACAAGATACAAGTAGGTACACAAGAACTACTGCCTCAGAAAGGAGGCAAACAAAAAACAGTTTCCAGTTCCCTTGTTCAAGTTGTCATTCGTAATGATTTAGTACGAGTTAATCCCTTCACTACTGGGCAACAAACAGGCACATTCACGGGTGGAACAACAAAAACGGAAGAATGGAAAAACATTAGGTAAATTAAACGTTCACACACATTTATCTTGTGATGTCACAATAACTAGGTATCAAGTGAGACCCTCAAAGTACTTGATCCAAAGAAACCCTGAGACAGATCCACATGTCCCCAAACTCCAGAAGCCAAAGGTTCCTCAACAATAAAAGATTCCACCCCAATTAATGATAAAAATTGAGTAACCACATAGCCTCAGATTCAAAACTGGCCAAATTATAACAGTATGGGATCCCATCCCCTCCCAAATCACCCAGCAACAAAGCCCCCATCCAAGAAAACCATAAGGTCACCTGCAATCGGCCCAAAAATGATGAACAACCAATACCACCAACACAAACTTGGCCCAAGAAGGTATTTTCAGATTTAAAAGATTTCACAGACTCCATGTTTCCAATTCCACTATGTCTTAACTGGGTTTATCACATAACAGGGTTGATCCTGCTGCTTTCAATTTATTTAAACGAGTATACGTAACTTAACCAATTCCATGTTGCGGTTATTCACCATCCAGAAGCATAGTTTTTCATTAGTACATAGAGAAAGGCCACCAATGGCCATGATTTTCAGTGATCAATTCACAACATATATCAACATGAAAGATCACAACAGAACAACGATCACGCCCCCCCCCCCCCCTTCATTCTTTAATGGTCTATTCCTTATCTTTATTAAGTTGGTTTTGTCAAATTTACGCAGACACAGAAGCATTCCCACCCCACATGATACACATAAAGGAGAGATGAAGGAGAAAATTCCCTACCTGATTGATAAAATATCGACGTTTCAGTTCTCTCTTGGAAACTGGAACAGGAGTTGCCGGAACTCCATGGAATGCGATCAAGAAAACATCGTGGGGTGGGGTACAACTCATCCAAAGGAAGGGTATCTCGAGCACAATAGAGAAAATAGAAACGTAGGGAGAGGAGAATCCCTTAGGCTATAAGGGCTGAGATACAATGCCCTCGGACGGTTAAGATATGGAGAAAATCTAGGAATCGCGGAAGGAGTGGATTGTGGGTTGACCATGCGGTTGGGCCACCCCACACGTACAACTCAAAAGTCCCCACCCTTTCGGGCAATTAAAATAGACTCACATGTCACCAACATTTAATTAAAACCCATTAATGGCTTTAAAGCGGGTCAAAATGCAGCTTAAAATCAAATTTGCGCAAAAATAGGCACCACTGGGAAAACCCGTGGTCACCAGTAGGCTAGGTCTACCAGTTGTTTGAGGCTACCGGTAGGCGGAGCTACCGGTAGGCGGCAGCTAACGGTAGCCCGAGCTACCGGTAGGCCGCGTCTACCTGTAGGCAATGGCTACCGGTAGACCGAGCTACCGGTACACTGCGACTACCGGTAGGTTGTGGCTACTGGTAGCCAAGCTACGGGTAGGCTGTGGATACCGGTATGACGAGCTACGGGTAGGCCTGCTACCGGTAAGCCGAGCCACCGGAAAGACAAGCTACCGGTAGGCCCAGCGACCGGTAGGCCAAGATACCGGTAGGCCGAGCCAGTGGTTGGCCAAGCTACTGGTAGGTCGGGCCACCGGTAGGCCTGCTACCAGTTGGCCTACTACCGGTACGATAAGGCTACCGTTAGGCCTACTACTGGGAGGATAATGCTACCCTTAGGGGACTTAAGCTTCACCGAGAAGCCTCGATAACTTTCCCAGACTACCCATAACACCCAACATCATATTTTCACCAAAATATGGACCCCAAAACCCCATGCCATTACATCATATACTTCTCAATCTATTCTCATCCTAGAGAATATAAGAACAGACCAGAAAGAAGATGAGTGTGGTCTGAGCAAACACCCTCTTAAGATACTTCTCAGGGGAAAACCCCTTAGTTGTACCAAATCTAGGAAGAACCCATCCTACATCTAGGAATACTCACCCAAGTTATCAACCACAACATTCACAAAAAGAAAAATGATTCACACTGCCCAACACCTGAGTCAGGGTGTCCCTTCCTACATGTCAGTTTATTATCCGCTTTGGGCGGCACTGACTCGCCCACAAGGGTTTAATCGCATCCGCATTAATTCATCCTGATTAGCTGTTAGGTTTTCCCCTCATCACACATCCAGACACACACAGATGGAACATGGAACAGATCATCTCATGGTTAATCAAAACAAGCATTTCCTATATTGATGCACAAGGTGAAACATCTTATCAAAACATAGAACAAAACAACAAGGAAGTCAAAATAGCTCTGGGTACGGGACGTGTAACTGGGCCTCCTACTCCCAAGTGCTCTCTTCCAGGCCACCATGCCTCCAGAACACACAAACCAAGGGGATGGTTTATCCATTAAGCACATTCTCCTTATGATCCTCGATCTTGATCGGTTGTTTTATGAAGGTCGCATCCCCTTCCACATATAATTCTCCCCAATCGATGACGTGCGAGTCATCGTGTAGATATCAATGAAACTGGGAGATGTGAAAGGCATTGTGAACTTTTTTCAACTAAGGTGGCAGTGCCAGCTGATATGCCTCCTCACCAACTCGTCCCAACACCTTGAAATGTCCGATGAACCTAGGGAAGAGCTTACTCCCCTTCCCAAATCATGGCTATCCACGTCAAGGTGAAACCTTCAAGAACACATGATTCCCATCCTCAAACTCCACGGGCCTCCTCCTATGATTGGCAGACGACTTCTGTCGGTCATGGGTTGCCTTCATCCATTCTCCCATGAGCTGAACCTTATCAGTGGTACCCTGCACCACTTCTTTCCCAAGAATAGCTACTTCCCCAACCTCGGTTGAGCAAAAATGTAAACGACACAGTCTTCCATACAAAGCCTCAGACAATGTCTTGTCGATAGTGGAGTGGAAGTTATTGTTATAAGCAAACTCCACTAGAGGAATGTGTCATAAACAAGATCCCCCAAAATCTAGAACACAAGATCGCAGCATGTCTTCCAATGTTTGGATCGTTCGTTCTATCTTCCCATCTGTCTAAGGGTGGAAAGCAATGCTAAGGCGTAGCTTTCTTCCAAAGGCATGATTTAATCCCCTCTAGACTTGTGAGGTAAACCCCGTGTCTCGATGGGATACAATAGATCTCAGAATCCCGTGCAACCGCACCACCTCATCGACATAACTCTATGCTAAGGTACTCACCAGGCTCGATTCCTTAATCGCCAAGAAGTGAACTGATTTTGTCAACTAATCCACCACTACCTAGATGGCATCATAGCCTCCCTGAGCCCTGGGTAGCCCTGTGAAAAAGTCCATCGAGATGTCATCCCACTTACACTCGGGAACATCCAACGGCTGTAACAACCCTCCTAGAAGACGGTGTTCGTCCTTCACTTACTGACACACTAGGAACATATCCACGAACTCTGCCACTGCCCGCTTTACCATGGGCCACCAAAACTATCCCCTCAGGCCTTGGTACATCTTTGAGACCCCAGGATGCACCACTAAAGCCCATGAATGGAACCCACGGATAACACCATCACGCATCATCTCCAGAACAAAAATCCATCCACGAAAAATCATCTGATGCTGACCATCCTTTGACCATCCCTCAAGAGCATTTCCCTGATAAACACGATCTCTCATCACTTCCACCTCCGAGTCCACCCACTGAGACTCCTCCACCTGCACCACTAAGGAGGTAACTACAGTCATCTGAAATAGACAACCTCTTCCACCTTCCACCCTTGCATCCAAATTCAAGGCCGCTAACTCTTCCATCGCTGTCCAATCATCTGCAGACTCTCGAACTACTTCCTTTTATGACTTCCTACTCAGGGCATCGTCCACAACATTTCTCTTTACCTCGGTATAAGATATCTCAACGTCGTAATCTTGGAGGAACACAACCCATCTCTACTGCCGCAAGTTCAGATCTCGCTAGGAAGAGACATAACACAAACTATTGTGATCTGAGAAGACCACAAAGCGCTCTCCGATGAGATAATGCCACCAAAACATCAGTGTGAACACTACGGCCGTAAGCTCCAGATCGTAGGTCGTATAGATATGTTCATTAGAACATAACTTCCTAGACCCATAAGAGATCACTCCTCGCTGATGCATCAGTACGCATCCCAACCCATGGTTAGAAGTATCGCAGAACACCTCAAAAAACACCACTTCCTCTAGTAGTCTAAGCCCTGGAGAACTTACCAGCTTCTCCTTTAGGTAGCCAAAAGCTGTCTGGCACTTGTCGCTCCACACGAATCCCAGGTCCTTCCTAGTTAAAATTGACAACGACGCTGCAACTCGAGAGAATTCGGGCACAAACCTCTGATAATATCCTACCAAACCCAAGAAACTACTAACTTCCACCACATTATTACGTGCTACCCAAGAAACGATTTCCTCGGCCATCAAAGGGTCCACCTTTTTTCCCTTATGAGACACTATAAGTCCAAGGAAGTGTAACTCCCGCGTTAAGAACATGCACTTAGACAGTTTCCCATAAATATGATGGTGTCTAAGGACTCCCAAAACTGCCCTAAGATGATCAAAATGCTCCTCCTCTGACCATGAGTTGATAAGGATTTCGTCGATGAACACCACAAAGAACTGGCCTAGAAACTCTCAGAAGACATAGTTCATGAGGTTCATGAACGTAGCTAGTGCGTTTGTAACACCAAAGGGAATGACCAATAACTCAAAGTTTCCATATCTGCACCTGAAAGACGTCATTGAGATATTACATTCCTTTACTCTCAACTGGTGGTATCCAAACCGCATATTGATCTTAGAGAACCAACCTGCTCCCCTCAGCTAGTCGAAAAGGTCGTCTATCCTCAGGAGGGGGTAGCGATTTTTGATCGTCACATGATTCAACCTCTGGTAGTCTATGCATTGCTGTAGACTACCATCTTCCTTCTTTACGAACAAAACTGGAGCACCCCACTATGACAGGATGGGTTGAACAAAGCCCTTCTCCATCAGATCGTCAATCTGAATTCGCAACTCCCGAAACTCATAAGGTGTCATCCGATAAGGTGCCACCAAGATCGGGCGGGCGCAATGCTCTATATCTATACTAAAATCAATGTCACGTTTAGGGGGTAGGGTCACAACCTCATTGGGAAAGAAATCAGGGAACTATCTTATGACCTCTTGGACATCCATCATTCCTACATCTTCCGACTCCACTGACATCCCGCTCAGCATAGAAAGGAGTGGCTCCACATGTCGACTCCCCTCCTGATAACTCTGCTCCCCAAAAAAGCCACACGTCGTCCATCCTCATTAGAGAATTCAATCCTTCTCTGATAGATTTTGAGGATGGCATGAATGAAGAATAACCTGTTGATGCATATGATGACATCGTATTGCTGCATATGCAAAGAAAGAAGGTCTCCACTAGACTGATGCGGTCCTACCATTAGTCTACATCCCCGAAAAAGGTAAGATACACTGGTCTGACTCCCAACTGGTGTTCTCAACACTAGGGGCACAGAAAGTCTCTCAGCATCCAGACCCAGAGCATGGGTCAACTTGAGCATAACGAAGGAGTGCGAAGCTCCCGAATCAAACAAGGAAGAAATAAGAGTGGTGAACAAACTGATCGTACCTCGAACGACATATGGTCCCGTCGAAGCCACTAACATTGTGTCGTGCAACTTTCCATTCCCATCTCCTCTCCCTCGTTGTTGTCGACCACCTCCCCGACCATGCCCTAGTCGAGGTGCCTCAGGATGGTGTCGATATCCTCCCACAAGGTCGTCCCTCAGAGGGCGAGGGGCATGCTGTTGTAGCTGGAAAGTCCTCTCCGGCAACGGATGCTATTGAGGTGGGTGCTGGAACTTCCAACCTCCAACATGTGGGGATCAAGTTGGAAACCTTATCTGGATGTGCCGAAAAACACTACAAGAGAAACACTTCGGTCCTGGCCCTGTGGAAAAGGGGTGAGGGCCAGAAGATCAGAACTAGAACTGTGGAGGCCTACTCCCTACTGGTCGAAACCTCGAAGGCCCTGTCGCTGGAGTCTTGCTACTGACCGCCTTCCACTTTGATGAACCCAACTGGTTCCCTTCTCGCTATGTGCCTCCTTTTGAGTGAATCCTCTCTATGATCTCGGCCTTCTTTTGTACTTCCAGGTATGTCAGGTGTGTGAAGGGAGTGACAGAGTACTAAAGAGAAGGATGAAGTGCCTCCTCTAATCATCTCACTCGAGACTCCTCATCTGGAAAGAGATCTACGGCAAAGCGCAAGAGATCTTTGAACTTAATCCCCAGCTCCCTAATCGAAATGCTTTACTACTGAAGAGAGATCAACTCCTATATATTCTCAGCCTTCACGGTAGAGGAGAGGAACTCCTTTCCTGATTCCTTCTTGAAACTGGCCCATGGAACCTTTTCCTATGTCTTCTCTCCCAGGAAAGGTTTCCACCACTGACGCGCTACTCCTCTCAGCTGACTGACGGCCAACATTACCTAGGACTCCCTCAGAGCACAGATCAAGGAGAAGGTGATGTTTTGCTCCTCGAGCCATCCCTCCGTCAATGAGTTAGAAACTATGCCCTCGTACTTCTCGAGGGTTTATTTCTGGAAGGAGCACATGGTCCTCTGCCACAAGTCGTCCTCCTTATCTCGGTCAACCCTTTGTTGGTCAACTACCTCGATCTGTTGGGCCTCAACCACCTGAGTTGCTCATGGAACCAAATAAACCCCGAGACACAGCCCCATGTCCCCAAACTACAGAAGCCAAAGGTTCCTCAACAATAGATTATTCCACCCCAATTCGTCATATAAACAGAGTAATCAAACAGCCTCAGATTCACAACCAGCCAAAGTATAACAGTAGGGGATCCCATCCCCGCCTAAATCACCCCAGAAACCAAGCCCCTATCCAAGAAAACCATAAGGTCACCCACAATCATCCCGTGAAGGAATAAAAACCAATACCACCAACACAAAGAAGGCCCAAACAGTTATTTTCATATTTAAAAGATTTAACACACTACATGATTTCAATTCCACTATGTTTTAACCGGGGTTATCACATAACTGGGGTGATCCTAGTGCTTTCAATTTATTTAACTGAGTATACGTAATTTAACCAATTCCATGTTATGGTTATTCAATATCCATGAGCACATTGGTTCATTAGTTTGCAGAGAAAGGCCTCCAACGACCATGATTTTTAGCAAGCAATTCACAACATATATCAAAATGAAAGATCACAGCAGAACAACGATCGCACCCCCTCCCCTTTTCATTCATTAATGGTCCATTCATTATCATTATTATGTTGGTTTCATCAAATTTCCGGAGAGATAGAAGCATTCCCACCCCACATGATACATAGAAAGGACAGATGAAGGAGAAAATTCCCTACTAGATTGATCAAAGATCGACGTTTAAGTTCTCACTTGGAAACTAGAACAGGAGTAGTAGGAACTCCACGGAACGTGATCAAGAAAACTTCATGGGGTAGGGTATGACTCGTCCGGAGGAAGGGTATCTTTAGTGCAATGGAGAAAATAGAAACGTAGGGAGAGGAGAATTCTTTAGGCTATAAGAGCTGAGATACAATGCCCCTAGACAGTTAAGATATGGAGAAAAACTAGGAATCGTAGAAGGATCAGATCGTGGGTCGATCATGCGTTTGGGCCACCCCACACGTCCAACATAAATGTCCCCACCCTTTGGGGTGGTCAAAATGAACTCACACCTCAGCATCAATTAATTAAACCCCATTAATGGCTTTAATGGGGATCAAAACGCGGCATAAAAGCCAATTTTCACAAAAAGAGGTGCCACTGGGAAAACCAGTGGTCACCAGTATGATAGGTCTACCGGTTTTTCAAGGATACCGGTAGGTAAAGATACAAGTAGGATGCGGCTAGCAGTAGACTGAGCTACCGGTTGGCTATGGATACTGGTAGACCGAGCTACCGGTAGGGCGCGGCTACGGGTAGGCTCAGCTACCGATAGGCCGCGACTACTGGTAGGCAGCGCTATTGGTAGGCCGCAACAACCGGTAGGCCGAGCTGCTGGTAGGCCTGCTACGGGTAGGCCAATGCACTAATATTCCAAGCTACAGTTAGGCCGATCAACTGGTAGGCCAAGCTATCGGTAGGTCGATCCACCGGTAGACCAAGCTACCGATAGGTCGATCCACCGGTAGGCCTGCTATCGGTAGGCTAAGGATACCGGTAGGCGTGCTACCGGTAGGCTAAGTCTACGGTTAGGTCTTCTACTAGTAGGATAAGGCTACCGGTATGCCTACTACTAGTAGGCTAAGGCTACCGTTATGGGTCTTAATATTCACCGAGAAGCCTCGATAACTTTCCCAGACTACCTAGAACACCCAACATAAGATTTTCACCAAGTAATGGACCCCAAAACCCTGTGCCATTACAATTTAAATCATGATATAAATATCATTTAAATCCATTAAATTTATATTATAATAATATATAGCATAATAATGTTTGAAATGGAATACACTGTTTATGGAGATAGTTAGTCGTACGTATGCATAAACAATATTTTTTTTAATTATCATATTCAAAAAAGAAGAAAAATTTCATATAACTATATATTTATATAATATCAATATATTTTAATTAAAATTATATATATATATATCATATATGTTCACTAAAACCATCTTTAATACATTCCATTATAGTGTGAACGAATCACATTACTTTGAGTGGGTGGTAGTCCACACCTTCAGAAATGAAAATTTGGAAATATCACCAACTACATAGTTAGAAGATATGTGTTGGAAAAGGAATAGAAGATCTTAAAGACATAATAAATATAATATATATCATATATAATCATATTTTACATCATAACGGTCTCCAATATAGTTGGTAAAGTAAAACTGAACAATTGTCATTTCATGAGGTAGTAGTTCGTCGTATACAAATACAATATGTTCATTACCCATTAGATGGAGGTGTGTGTAAGTGTAGGACGAAAACTAAGTGTGAAAACATACTATTTTATTTATGATACATTTTATATATAATAATGGAATGAAAAAAAGTGTAGGGGTTGAAGAAATAATATAAAAGAACAGACCTGAGAGAAGGGATTGCCTCTAATTTGGGTAACTCTTTTTGGTCTGTGACAAAATGATTCCTTGGATTTTCTTATTCTCAATAAAATTATTGTATGATGAATGGATGATTTATTTTAAGGGTATTTTTTAGGTAATTTATGAACATAAGTTTTTTTAGAAGTGTAAGGAATGGGTACAGGTGGTGACCTTTTATAGGAAAGCAGGTCTCGGTTGGGATTTTATGAAACAATTTAGGTCCACACATGTTCTAACCGAAAAATGACATAAAAATAAAAAAAACTAATTAATGGAAGTTTTATTTTATAAATATTGATATAAATAGGGTATTTAACAAGTGGGTAAACCATCCGGGCCCTTAATTTAATGGTTTAGTCCCTAATTATGACTAATTTGTCTTTAAACACTTTGATTAACTATAATCACTTTTACAAATCATTTTGGTCAAAAACTAACATGTTTATATTAGAATATAAATATTATAATTATTAATGTAAATTATATTGTTTTTTATAAATTCAAATCATATAATACGAAAAATTATGATTATTGCTACTACCACAGACTGGATGAAATAACTGGTTTTTTATATAGAAATTTTTTCAAGGATTGATAATATTTTATATTCAATTAAAAAATTATTTTTATTATACGGAATAAAATTGTAATAATATATGTTATAATTATCTAATGTGACCTTAAAAAATATATAATATCATATAACATTAATAATTAAGTAAACAAAAAGGTAGTTTAAACTAAAAAGTAGTAGTTTTCACCATTCATTAAAAAATGATGTTTCTCATAAAAAACCCTAATATTCACCCTAATATAATATTGAAATTATAAATTAAAAAATTAATATTATTTTATAAAATTCAATATCATAATTTTTATAAAAATAATTTTATTATTATTATCAATTTAATTAAGGAAATAATATTTCTTAACATACAAAGGACTCTACAAAAAATAAATTTTCCCTTATCAATATGAATTATTTCTATAAATACATTATAAAAATATTTGAAAATTAGTTATTAATATTTATTTAAATAATTTAAATATTATATTTATACTTTAACTATTTAGTAAAATTTAAAAAAATTATGCATCATAGAAACTCAATGTTGTGTTTAACATACGCTACATCGGTGTTGCCTGTAGTGCAAGACATGTCGCTGTTGTTTGTTGAACAAGACATGTTAGTATTCTGTGTAGCATAATCCAAGAAGTTATTTAATTTAGCTCAATCCCTTTTGGTATAGCATGTAGCACAAGCCAATTTGTTATTTCATTTAGCATAAGCCAAGTCAAAATTTCATATAGCACAACCCAAGTCAGAATTCTGTGTTGAGCACGATTAACTTGTTGTTTCATATAATGAATGGAAAAATAGTGATTATATATAAAATACAATATAATCATTGTTTCATGAAATAAAATATATCAATAAGGTTAACCTAATTCAAAAAAAAATCACACATTCTCGGGGTGTTACAGAGGCGCGCCAACTTGAAGTTGTGCACTGCGATATGGGAATTTTCATAAGAGTTGGACAGGTTTGTTGGTTTAAGAAAGGATATCGAATTAATGTGACTTAGAGAAGGCTTGGAGATAGAAATTTTCTAGGTGGTCCCTATAGCCCGACCTTTGGTCTTTTATGCTCAGTAAGGTTTAGAAAGTATGGCTTGAGGATGAGTTACCATACTGTGGTGAGCTTATAAGATACCAAGCTATTTTGAAGGCTTATCCTCATATAATATTTAGGGAATTAAGAGGTTAATGGTGTAAGTGTTTTTTGGGGGTGTCTTGGGTGGTTTATAAAATTAAAAGAGTGTAAAATAGGCCAAATAGTGTGGAGGACATGGTTGGAGAATGGTTAGGGAAAATTGTGCACCTGGCCTAGGAAGACACGCAATTTGGGGACCCATTTAGATAGAAGCGAACACACAGTTACTGCAGGGATTTCCAAACTATATGGGATTTTCTAGGAATCCATGCGTTTTTTCACTCTATGATAGAGGGATATTCATGGTTAGTGTATAGTTTGGACAATCATGTTGCTAAACTGTGCGACCCATAAAAAGTGGGAAATTCTTTTTTCCATTCAGATATTATTTTTTCCTGCCTAATTCCACCCACCCCTCCCCATTTTCGCCCCTCTATCCTAGGTTAAGAATCATCAGCCTCATATTCTTACATGGATGGTTATCCATTGATTCATGGCTATTTGGATTGCATTGGGGTATGAATTGATGATCTGGTATATTCTAACACTCTTATTTGATCTGTTTTCTAGATTTGGTCGAGTAGAATATCTCTTCATATTCTAAAGATGAAAAATTATCATTTTTTAGTAATTCTATATTGGGTATTTAAAGGGATTTTGATTTCAAATCAATGTCTTTTTTGGGATACTAATTATCTTCGAGAATGTGGTATGTGGACCTTAACCATTCACCCATAGTCTCGATGTTCAATATGGGAATTTGGTTTTTCCCACGTGCTTCCTTATTCTATTTTATATCATTGATTTTAGAATTTGTTTTGTGCCATTAATTTGTTGTTTGAAACCCTTCGTGGACCTCATTCAGTTCATTGATTCTCTGATACCATACCTATGGTTTCCCTTGGGGTTTTTCGAACACTAACAACTGAAAATAAATTGGTAATCATTGAATTCGAGAAAATATGTGAGTTTATGCGATGTGAAATTATAATCAAGTATATGGCTTAGGTAAGTATTAATTTGATTAAATTATATGTTATAATTGTGATAACCAAATGTAATTTTAAAAAAAAATAAATGATACGTTTTGGCGTTTTGATCCAACCATGATTTTTAATAATGAATTTTTTTTGATAGAGAGGAATGTTTCGAAAGGATATGTTATCCAAAAATTATTTGAAAAGTGATTTTTCATTAATTATTTTCAAAAGATTATTTTAAATGGGGTGTGTTGCCTTTATTTTAAAAATTTTAAAGATTGTATTGAATGGTTGAAAATATAAATGAAGGACTTAGGGTGTGTTTTTATACTCCACAGTGGAAGATATGTGTATTAAATGGGTATTCAAATTAATTCAAAGATGTATTTGAATAGATTTCTATACCTTGATGTTTTTTAATGGTCTTTTGGGACCATAGTAATTGAAGAGACATCAGGGTTAGGGAGATATAACCCATAATGAATACATTATAATGTTAACATGATTATGATATGAACTAAAAGATGAATATACATTTTTGAAGATATAACATTATGGGGATTTTGGATTGATGTGAAATAAGTTTAAATGAATTATGGTATATGAAATGTTATATATATGAAATGGGTTAATATATGGAAACAATTGAATATTCTTATAGGGATAACGCTTTGGAAAGGGAAATAGGTGAAATGTGCTATACTATGTAAATATTAATTGTGTTAATGAGTTACAGAATAAATGTGATTCATGGGTTAAATGAAATTATGAAATGTAAATGTTATGTGTATTTTTATGCATGGTTTGTGATGTGGTTTATATATGGAAATGGATATTGAATAATGTGAACATTATATGGTAGTTTTTGGGTATTGCAATTTAGTATTTAATCACATGATTCTATTTATACTGAGGTTCTAAACCCCACCACATAATTCATGGGATAGGGTTGGGACTTAGGCTTAATACCCCTAATAGTTTCATTTAATGAGAATACCTAGCCTGAAGCTCCTATTTGGTTGAGATGAAATATTAATGGAAATGTTTATTCCTAGTGATATAGGAATATTGATTTATTCTCTAATGTATGGTCATTGATTGTATTAGGACATAATATAAATGATGTAAATTTCTATCCAATGACCATGTGAAGAAAATGAACATAGATATGATGATGGTAAAAATGTTGGATTTAACATAATGATTGGAAATAATGATGGTAAAGTGAATATCATTAACTAATGAGTGTGTTGTATTTTTTGATTAGTGAAACCCATTGTAGTTAATTGAGTGTATGTTTCCCCTCGTGTCATCAAATATAATCCTTCTTTATCATTATCTTGTTTTGTTAATTGGTTGACTATAGAGGGCCTAATGGGTAAAATAGATCATTGGTAATTACATAAGGGTTTCCCTTCTTCCTTTTTTACTTTATGCACTTTATTATCCCCATTCAATATTATATATACTGGTTAATTCCTTAGACACCATTAGAGGTGGCCAACGAATCTTTACTCACATCCTGCTTGGGTTGCAATGGCATTTGGGTACCCAAGAATATGTTGGTTGTCTTTAGAAACAAGTTCAGGACTAGGACCTAATGTGTGGTTCTTTCATGGGAAGAATGGTTTCAGCATGGCATGTCAGGATCAGGTTGGGACTCGGGTCTTTATTTGGGTTTATTTAGGAATTTTTTGTTTTGGACATTTTTTATGAATTTTTGGAAACAATTTTACTCATCATATTGTTGTATAATGTGTTTCATGGCTTTTGGTTTCATCTTGTTACATGATTTCCATTTATTTTTTATCAATGGTTACTGTATGTGTTAATATTATATTGTGTTCTATATTACTCTAAGAATCTGATATATTCTCTTCAACATTCCTCCACAGACCCCCATTTCTAGTTGGCAGCCTCTCGCATATAGGGAGATGTGCTTGTGGTCATGTTATGACCTAGCTCGGGGCACCAGATTGTGGCCACAGGGTCAAGTACATTACAAAGAGTCACTAAATTCACAAAAATCAATGTAACATAAAATTTCCCCAAATAATTTAGTTATTATTATCACATACCAAATATATGAATATGTTAATATCCTTTAATCTTTTATGAAAAAAAAATCTTCCATGTGTAAAAACACAGGTTGCTGAATGTATTCCTTAAATCCAAACATATAATAATTCTAGAATAACATATACTGTCATATCACTAACCACCTTCAAGGTATTCATAAAAATTAAATAATGACCTATTTATTATTATATCAAGATCAATAATATAGTTACGGTTATGTTTCCCAGGTCATATGTTTTCAAGTAGCTTAAATTACATGAGAATCACTTCTTTTGATTACTCGTTCTATTAAACTCATGATTCAAATCCCTTAAGGAATAAGTATAGTAGTATAATCCGTATATGTCTCATTATTCATATTACCAGAGAATTATTGATAAAATACTAAAATAAAATAATTATAAAATCTTATTAAAGGAATATTAATCATTCTTCTCCATTTTTGGTAGTTTCATAAGTTCTTCCATGATCCATTATTCTCTTCTATGATATTTTCATTTGACGATTCGTACATTGCCTTGTATAGTGTCCCATATCTTTTCTATTGGAGAATTTTTATTTGGAAACCTTTTTCTTACCCTTATAATCACATCCATGGTAGAATATCTATCCACACATGTAAAAAACTCACATTCTTTTTAAGAATGTATACAGTTTTTTATTTCCATAATTATCACATGTGGGAAAAATAATGATTTCTCGTCATTCTTTTATAAAAAATATTTCTATTTGTAATCTAGTTCATATGATTCTCTTAGAATCTATAATTTATATAGAATTATTTAATTTTCTCATTATAAAATGATATAATTTCCTTGTATGAGGAATGTTTTTGGGAGATGTATTCCCTTCAAAATATTGGAATAAGAACATAAAATATTTTATCCTCCTTACACATTGGATCATGTGTTTTGGTGAGGATACCATTCCTACATTGAGGCTCCTTTCCTAAATGATGACATACAATATATTATAAAATATCAATATAACATATAACATATTATCTCAAAACTATGGATATACTTAATATAAATTGAAATTTTTATGTGTAGCGAACCACAAAAAAAGGCCAGTTTGGGATGTCCTTCTATAGTTATCCCTGATGTTGATCTTAGGGTTATGTTTCCAAATATAGAATATTCAATATATAGTCCCCATGGATTCTATTAAAAATATTCTGATAGCAACCACAACAACCCCGAGCCATGTATCCTAGATTTTGTTGTAATTTTTTTACAATAGAATATATGTATGAGATAACATAACCAAGGATCAATCAGTTTTGTACTTTTAATGAAATGGATATACACATGGAACCCATTTTACATTGGGAAAAGAAAATAAAATATAACATATAACAAAAATTAATAAAATCTATCCTTGAAAATTCATTAAATGATCTCATCTTCATAACCTAGGGAAGGAAAACAAATATAAGGGTGAGATCAAATGCTCAATAAGTGTTAGGTAAAATGGAATATTACATCCATTAGTATGTATAATCCAAATATAAACATGAATAAAAAAATACACATTGAAATTTAGTCATTGGAAAAGAAAATGAGTCCATAGATTTTTTCATAGTGAAAATAACCTAGATAATAAAAACAAAACATTGAATGAAAGAAATTGTTAAATATTGGAAATCATATATCTTGAACATGAACCCTTATACCATGAAGAAAATTATTTTATACAAGTATAAACCCATCTAGTTATTATAGGAATAAAATGTGATTGGTTTTTTTCCAACTTTTTCATCTCATGAGACTACTGATTCATTTAGGGTTTATCTATATCAAGTCCCAACCTCTAGGGCTATTATTAACCGGTCCCCTACCTGTACGACAAGCATTAACTGGTCCCCACATCATTGGACTTGTATTAATGGGTCCCAATCCCATGTCATACTAGTCCAATGCATTCCCCATATATCAAATAATTAATTTAATTAATAAATAATAAGGCTTATCCTCATATATCCATATTAAATAAAAGATACATATCTATCAATATTTCATCATTTCATAAAATAAGTATTAATGTACAAACTTCTTGTAAAAGTGGAAGATATATTAAAATAATCATATACATGAATGCATAGATTAAAATTAGTAAATATTTATTATTCATGAGAAATAATTTCCAACTAAAATGAAAACATTTAAAAATATTGTTTTATGAAACATGAGAAATGATTAATTTCGTTTTAGTTTAAGGGAAAATATAAAAGGGGAATTAAAGAGGACAATAGAATTTTTTCTTGTATAAAAACATTAATGAAATATGATAGTTTTTAATAATAAAAAATAATTTTATAAATATAAGTTTGTATTACAAAAAATTATTGAGATCACATCAAAAGTTGTATGAAATTGAGAAGTTCCCTTTAATCGAGATTCCATATCAAGTGTAATTGAAAGGGGAACCTTAAAAACAATTAATTTCTCATCAAATAATCATTACTTAATCAATATAAATAATTTGGTAACATAAAAATTGAATTTATAAGATTTATATAAAAATAAATAATAATTTCACTTGGGTAAAGAGGGAGAAAGCGTAACTCAAATGAAAAAATGGGGATTCAGAGTGAATCCCATCCGATATTGTCATTATTCGAATTGTCTGCAGAATAAAAATAATAATCATAAAATGAAACATTTAATACCATTAAGATAATTAAAATCAAGATATGGGATAACATATGGAAAGATACAAATTCCCCACATAAGAAACAATTGGTGAATAAGGTATATCTGGCATAAATAAATGTGAGATAAGAAAACACTTACAAAGAACGTTCCATTGGAGTGATGATAAATCAATGAAATAATTTTGTGTGAAAAATATAAATCCACATAACAAATTTTGATTTAAATTAAATTAAAATCATAGTTCATTTCATACATATTGTTGTAATAACATAACCAATTCCATAGATGTTTAACTCAATTAATGGAAATTGAGTTATGAAATCCCTTACTTTAATTCCCACATATTTTTTCTGCATTTGAACATTTTGAATAATAATCCTATGTTTATTAACATAATGATCCAAAACAAAATTATATAAATTTATACCACTATATTTCAATTATTATTATAGGATAAAATTTCGTAATTTTTATTGATGAAATTGATTTGTTTGTTTGTCATGCTTTTCTTAATAATTTCCAATTTCTAGTCGGTTTAGTTATTTTATTAAATATAAATAATAAAATTGTATGAAAAATAATAGAATAACAAAATAAATGTAAATACATGTTATTAAATTTTATATAATTCATAAATTCAATCCATGAAGTGTGTTATATGAATTGTCTTGGTATTGTCTCTATATGTGGTAAATAAGCCTTTAATAGGACGTTGTCAAAAGAATAAGAAAAGGGATTGTGAAATTTTTATATGTATTATATATGGTACTTGTAGTATTTTAACATAATTATTGACAATGTAAATTAATTAATAATTATTTTTAGATAATATGGTTTGGAAAGTAATAGGGAGACGGAAGAAGGATAAAACGAAAAAACAAAGTGTTAATGCAGACTTATTATTTCCTTAGTGTGGAATCTCTTGTACGACACTATAACTACATTGATATTTGGAGTGAAATTACTCTTGGATGTTCCAATGGTTTCTTTGAGTATTAAGAGGGAATTTTGGTGTACATATTTGGCTTTTTAATGGGTGGGATGAGTCCATGGGAAGGGAGAGGTGTTCATTATACTTCGAGAGATAGTTATTTTTAGAATAAAACACAAAATAAAATATTAGTTCAAAGGGGAGACTTATAATAGTGATTTTTTTACAATATAAATACTATTTTACTATAATAATTTGTTTGTATGACTATAACACAAAATTATAATTCTAATCCATTAGTTTATTAAGATGGAAGGTGGCAAAAAAATATTTATTTTATAGAATCACTTTTGACTTTCGGTTTTGGAAAGTAATTTTTAGATTATGAAATTTTGTTTATTTAATTTAAATTAATAATATGTAAAATTAAATATATAATATCAATTATTTATGTTTTATAAATAATTATTTCACTAATACATCACAAATTATGTAATTTATGTGACATCAATTACATAAATAATGTATTTTTTAGTATTATTTAAAAAATTAAAGTATTTTATAAAATGAACTGAAAATAAGTCTTGAAAATTTTAAACAAGTTTATTTAAAAAATGGATCAATTTTATGAAAATATTTTTTATATATGAGAAATTTTATTTTTAATTAAAATCATTACTTATTCTATAAATAAATATTTTAATGTTCGAACCGATTTTATGACACGTTGAAAAATTAAATAAGTTCTTATAATATAATCATATAATAATATTACAACAAAATATTAATCTATAAATATATTTTTTTAATAATAAATTTTTCTTTCAAATAATTATATTAATTATAAAATTGTAAATATGCATTTACGTTTCAAAAAAATGTCATCACTTAATAATAAATTTTTCTTTTAAATAATTATATTTGTTATCTCAATGATCATAAAAAATGGTGAGTACATGTTAGAAAAATATAATGGTGATAAATAACATAAACATATAATTATTTTATATTAAGAGATTATTTTAATAATTAACCTATTATATTCAAACAATATCAATTTGGATTATTTCTAATCAAAAAATTAATTTATGATGATTTATTACCTGACAAAATTTCAAGAGAGAATCTCTATTCTCTTATAAAATGGATCAAACTATCCACTTTTCATCACATGTGAAATTAATTTTGAATCATATATGACCTAACAAAATCCATTAATAAAACCTCTACCCATAGTTTATAAGTATTTTTTTGGTTTAATAACAATCATATATGTCTTATTGTTTAATGCAATAGAGGTTGTTTGAAGAAGAGGTATAGTTCATAACCAAGTGGTTTAGTTTCATTTCATCTTAAACATCCTTCAAATATTATCTTAAAATGATGATATTATAAAAATATTATCCTAAAATTATTTATATTTTATCCTAATTATATAATAAATTATATTAATATCCAACATCTATCATATGAGAAATGAATCCATCATTCATCTTTACGGGGAACAACAGCCTCACGAACCGATGTAATTTGTTTTTCACCACCACCTATCATAGATTTTTATAATGATGTATTTAATTTATATATATTACATTCATAAATTTTTTATCATTTGGTAAGTATTATACTTTAAATTTTTTCTTATCATTCATTTCACTAAAAATAATAACGTCATTCGTGAGTTTTGTGGACTACTAATTCAATAATGTAATGAAATTTTTTCATCACCACATCTCATCGATGATATATATGAGTTAATTTAATGAATTAATATGTTATTTAGGATATAATTATAATTATTGAAGGATAAATTATATTTACCATCTTTCAATCATAATCATTGGAAACTGGAAATGTTAAAAATCTGTATATACAACCTATCGTCTCAATGAATGTAACATAGTTAATTTTTCATAACCATCTATCATTATAGAATTAAAAGTATAATTTTGGTATAAAATTATTATTATTAAATTATTATTATGTATATGATTTAATAAGGACCTATTTGACCATATTCAACAATTCAAATTCATTTTGGATATGAGATCTGAATACCATAAAAACATTTGACCTAAAAACTATTGATTAATTAATTTAGTATAATATAACACTAAAAAAGTAACATTGAAGTATAAAAGGGATCCTAATAAATTAAATAAGTATCATATTTCCATTATTCATGATGATTATATTTGTACATGTTGAGGCACAGTCGAGGAAAATGACCTCTCTATACCATCCTTTTTCTTTTGGTTATGATCTTTCTCCCTTTAACTCAAATTAAATTTCAATTTAATGTTATGTAATTCATATAAATTTTTATATATGTCCCTCAAAAATATACCATGCTTATTCTCCCATATTTTTATGTGATTCAGAATTCCACAAATTCAGTTCCCTATTTCATTCTTCAAAATCAATTCTATTTAAAGGCATCCTTTATATTCATTAATCAGTTTATTTAAGGCTCATATAATACTTTTCCCCCAAATAAACAACATAATATTATACCTTTATTTATGTAACTAGATATGAAAAATCACAATATTTAATTATGTATTCTGTTTCGAATATTTATCCTATATACATTGATTAAGATATATGGATTGATTTTACAACCCATTTCATTCTATGGGTAATACTTTTGATTATTCCATATAATTGATTTCATTTTATAGAGAAAATAATCTTGAACATGTTATGATAGGAGTGCCTAGATTTCATTCCAATAGATTTTGTAATGTTTTTTAAACATGAGATGTAAGGTATGTTATTTGGGAGTAAACTGAATCTATGATGGAACTCTATCCACCATGTTATAATTTCATAGTATATAGTGTCAACATATGGGTATGCCATGTTTTCTGTCCTAACCACATTTACTATGTTTCAATGTTCTTATTATAAATTGGTGTTTCTGTTATTTTCCAAATTTATTAATCATGTGCCTCCTTTTTTATGATAACATGTTATACATTTATCCCTCATTTTATAGTTCATTATCAATTTTATACTCTGACTATGTTTTTTTCTCTTCAAACAATTTAAAATTATTTTCATTGGGGTTTAATGAATATTATGTACCAGGATATGCTCAATATGAAATATTGTGATGTTATTTAATGAAAAACAACATGCTACATCATAAACAATTTTTTTAGTGGGGGAAATGATAATAAGTGGAAGTTTCAAGCATTTAATGAATGTTTTTGTTAAGAAAGCGTTCTAAAATTGTTTTCTAAAAATATAAACCACAATAGTCCTCAAATGTAAGAGAATGAGGTCATGACTCAAAATGCGTGATTAAGTAATTTTAAGGCTATATTATTAAAATTATGGTTCCATGAAAAGGATATATGGGGTTACAATAATTTTAATTAATCCATGAAAAAAGGAGTTTCTATTATATCCATCCCTTTAGAACCAAAAAAAATATGATTAAGGTTATGTGGAGTAGATTGCAGTGATGATGGGACCTAGAAAAATTCTGTGTAAGACTTTCACTGAAGTATCCATTTTAGGTTTATCATGATATATGAATTAGGTGAAACTGTTTTTGGGAAATAATAATGTAATATCAAATCACGAAATATTTTAAAACCTAGAGAAGTATCCCAACTAAATAAATTTTGGGAAACCAAGTGAAGTATATCAACTCAATGTGTTTGAAGAATCAAATATGAGTATCTTGAGTCAAGGTTTTGGTGTTCAAGGATTACCATATAGATTTATATATAATAAATAATTCATGAAATAATTTTCCCTCTACCAAATATTAAATTAATCTTGGAATTTTCAATGGGGGTAACCTATAGCATAAGATTTTTAAGTCCCTAGGAATATTTCGTTATGGTGAAATGATGTTTTTCATGAAGGATTCTTGGACACCAATTAAAAAAAGTTTAATAAAATGGAATAACCTTAGTAATATATTATATTAGGATAGAATTATGAATGTATGGTGATGCATATTTTATGAAACGCCAATTTAAAAAAATGTTTTATTCATTTTGTGGAAACATATGTTCCCAAGGATAATGGAGGTTTAAGGATATCCATAGTGCATGTTTCAATCAATATCTATCTATATTGTAATGTTATATATAAGAACTTTTTTAAATTATTTTTATACATAAAATAAAACTAAAATTTTATATGGAAGAGACATTAATGTCATATTTTTTCATTGTGTTATTCATTCCTCTTATAATATATATTTTGAGAGTATTATTGGTAGTTAAATATAGAAGGGTCTCTCATGTAGGATCAGTCTAAAAAATTTATTTCTCAAAGTCAACTCCATTGAAAATTCTTTTCACTCGAAAATGAATTTTGTGGGAGATTTTACGGGAAAATCTATGTAACTACCCAAACTCGGATGTGTGTAACCACTACCCCAAAAAGACATTACAAACACATATAAATTCTTTATCTATTTTGAATATTATGTTATAAACATATATGATTGTTGTTTCTATATAATATTCTCATTAAGGCTTCATTAAAGGCTTCTTGGCTGCATAAATTTGAAGAAACCACATAAAAACTCCTTTTTTACATGTGTCAAAATTGATCATGTCATATAATAGGATGGTTTCCAAATCAGATCGTGAGGTTCTTGTATAAAATGAAGATTGAGCCACATAATTGATTCAAGAACACCTAGAAAACATAGAATTGGACCATTAATGGGGACTTTCTATCTATATCGTTCTTGTTCCAAAAAACTTCTCCAACATATGAAATCATCACCTTTATCAAAATGAATTTGAACATAAAACAACCATATATCTTGATCAGTGTATATTTTATTACTCTATATTCAATCAAATCGAAGCCTATGAAATTAAACGCATCCCCAGTTATGGTTTATAACTGTTAAAAGTGATGTTAAAAAGAAAAAATAGCCATTGTTAAATTAATATAGGACTTATGGTATTGATACCCATTCCACTAGTAAACAATAAAATATATAGATTACGCATAGTTGGATGTCTAGGTTCTGGGCGTAGAGGAAGCACATGGATGGGTGGAACCAACTTTAATCTTACAGTTAAAAATGTCCAATCCGAGATCTGACATGATGATAAAATTTCAGATCTTCTAAATAGAATAAAGAATGAAAAAGATATAGGGGATTCCTTGAACCATATAGAGGATCATCATATGATGGTTATAATTAATTTAATTAAAAGATAAGAAATAACATGATTTAATTCTCACTCAATTGATGTTTCAGGTCATGATCCAATGTGAACCATCATTGTGTCACTGAATCCATGTGTAGGATACCTCTAGTAGTGATCCACATGTGCTCTACATATCTAGGGACATCACTGAAGTGATCTTCAGGTGCTAGAGAAGAAGAGCCTTCACATGCAATGTCTTCCTACAATCGCCTTGAGATCCACTTCTAAATCACCCTCCTTGATCCGGTGGAGGATGATCTATCTCATAACATGAAAGTTTTCTTAGAGGAAAATAATTGTCTCTTGTCATGAGAGATTTTTTCAGATCTGTTGAGAAGAAAAAAAGAGTGGTTAAATATTATGATAATAATTTAATTATGATTTATAATACATAGAGTAATAAAATAAATGATTTACCCAAGGAATTTATTCATTACATTTATTTCGTAGATAGTCCCTATGTCCAATAAAAAAAATTTCAATTACTATCACTTGAAATGTGCCCAGTGAACTACACATATCATTAGATAAATAATTAAATAAAATTATTTCTCACGAATCCCTAGAAAAACTACATGGTGTGTGTATATAAATATACAAGATGTGTACTTTTGTTTTTACATTTTCTTTATTTACTCCAACACATTTATTAGAATATGAATAATAACTATTTATATCTTAAATAAACATCACTAAATTACTCAAAAATAAATATATAATATTTTACCCACAACATATTCTATCAAATAACTAATGTTGAAATAAATTTGATCAATCATCGTTGAATAATTATTAAACCATAATTGGGAATATTCATTATTCAAATTTTTAAATGAGTGTTCAACTATGATTATTAGACCCACGTATTGTGTGACCCTTTAAGCTTTATTTTCAATGGCATTAGGGACATCATGCCTAATATCCGTGGATTGAATCTAGAAACACACCAAGGCACACATAGATAAATAAGTTAACATTACAATAATGTGTCACTTCCTATGAACACTTTCCATATAGTGTAATCACTTTGTCTCGATATCTTGAACTAAGCGGGTTTCATGCTAGTGGAATCAACCCATGTTATCGATTATTCTTTCTTTGACTTATTGGAATTGAACTTACAAATTTTCCACAATGGAGATGAATTTATTTAGGAAATATCAATTCCATCAAAGGGTATAAGATATCAACATCTGTTATGGAATTGAATGTTCAAATCCATTCTTTCATTTTCTAATTATTCAGTAGTACTCATAATGAACCCTACATATCCTACCATAATGAGAACAGAGTGTCATCATTGATTTCATCAATTCTTATATTTTCATGAGTTTTAATACCCATTAATCATAATCATTTTGTCCAAGGACCAATACACACATATGCAAATAGGAGCATCAAATGAAACTAACAAATGTGGATTTCCTACTGGCGGGTCTCATTCCAATAATATCCTCTTGGATATTACCAAGGGTGAACACTACGAGAAGGTGTCTAAATGTTTTATAAGTGCTCCCCCCTAATGTTCTATATTATTTTTATCCTTCGAGTAACATCATCCAGCCATAGAACATAAATTCAAGAACAATGCTACGGAACTTCTGGGTTCTCATCATAGTAGGGATCCACTATGACCCTTTAGTGAGGAAACTTACATTAGGACATTATCACATGTATCATCACACAAAATAATAGTCAATATGTTGTAACACATTTGTTAATATTCAAATACCTATATAAAGATTTATTATAATGTAAAAATTAGTTGCTTCTAGGCACTGAACTCCAATAGACTCCCACTTGAAATAGAGCCAACAGCTAACGACAATTAATCTGCTTTCTCTCTTATGATATACATGCGTCTGCTAAGATAGGGCTTTAGTCATGGGGTATCCTAAGTTCTCTTTCCTAGACACTCTGCTAAATGAAAATTCACCCCTTTGATTGAAATCCCACAAGAGGTGGTTCTTCTAGAGAATGTTTTATGTCCATTGATGTGACATTTGTTCTTTTGTAAGATCTACTGCTGCAGTATTAAAAAATACAATTTTATAGGGTATCTACTACTAGGCACCACATCAGGCTCCTAGGAAATGTTCTTGAATACATATGTAGTCCTTGTATGAATCATAAGCCTTAATATATTCACACTCTATTGTAGAATTGGTGACAAAATGTTCCTTTGAACTCTTCCATCTCACATCTCCTTCATTGAGATAGAAACATTTTATAGATTTCAACATCAGATCATTCCGATCTGCTGAGAACTAGCATCATCAAACTCTATGATGTTAGTCCTCCCTTCTCCTCTATACAACAAGAACATATCCTTTGTTTTTCATAGATACTTGTAGGTAGTATTAACAATCGTGCAGTGTGTTTCTCTTGGATCTCCATGACACGTAACTACCATACATTGGGAATAGGAAAAATAAATCCTAGTACATAACATGGAATAAATGTTGAATATTATAGTCTAATCATAAAGAAACATACTCATACAATCATTCCCTTATTTTGTATAAGGACACATTCTCATATAAAGATATAGGCCATGTGATAGTAGAAGCAATCCCATCTTAGATTGTTCCATAATAATTCTCTTTAGTATCTTTTCAGTGTATGTACCCAGAAATAGTCTAAGAATCATCTTGGCCCTACCAAGAATGATCTCCATCCCTATAATTTAGGCCGCTTCACCTAAGTCCTTAATGGAGAAACACTTGTTCATGGTTTCCCTAATTTCTTGTAAGAGAGGTGAATTATTTCCACTTACTAATATGTGGCCAACATATACTACAAGAATAATGTCTACAATCCCATTAAACCACTTATAAATACATGGATAAAATTCATTCTTAATGAAACCGAATTATTTCAAGGATTCATCAAATCGAATGTTCCAAAACTCAGATGATTTCCTTAATCCATAAATGAATTTCATCAATATGAAAACACTTTTGCCTTCACATGGTGTCTCAAAACCTTCAGGTTTTTTCATATAGACAGCTTCGTAAAGGTTCTTGTTAATGAATTATATTTTGACATCCATTTTCCATATCACATTGTCATGGTAAGGTACTATGGAGAGTATGATTCATATGGATTTAAACATTGAAACTACCAAGAATGTTTCATAATAGTAAATTCTTTGACAATATTTGAATCCTTTAGCATCTAGTCCTACTTTATAGGTTCCAACATGACCTTCCATGTCCAACTTTCTATTGAATACCCATTTGCATTCGACATGATTTACATCAACTGGATCATCAACCAGAACCTAAACATGGTTTAGATTCTTTTAATCCATCTCAGATTTCATAGATTCTAGACATCTTTCATCTTTTGAGATCTCTACTTGTACCATGTAGGAGAGAGGTTCATCATTGTCAAACAATATTGATTCACCATCCTCAGGGACTGAGAATCCCAATCTATTAGGTTACCTTAATGTGTTTAAGCTCATATGTAGTACATGGGTTTCTGGAACCACTTCCACAAGGACCATTGGAAGTTGTTCCTCTACCAGATCCTATTTATATTTATCATCAACTTCATGGAATTCTATATTGAAACCACTATCATTTTTGAGGATGTGCCCCATCTCAAAAAAAATTTCTTGTCTGGAAACAGTCACATTCTAGTCAAATGAGTAATATATGTAATATTTTTTTGTTTCCATGGTATATCCAATAGAGTTACACAACGTTCCCTGGGTGCTTGTATCTTTCCTGAGAAGGTCGTAACAAATTCCTCGAATACCCATACATGTGTGTTCGACAGCATGGGATTCAATTAATTCCATAACTCATTAGGAATTACCTTTTCCTCTATAGTCGGTACCCGATTTGATGTGTATGCTACTATTTGTATTGCATATCCCCAAAAAGTTAATGGATGATCTACATGACTCATCATTTACCACACCATATCCAACATGATTTGGTTCCTCCTATCACAAACACCATTTCACCATTGTGTATAAGGAGGAGTGAGTTGAGATAGAATCCAAGACTCCTATAAATGGTTTATTACCCTTAGTTAAAATATTATCCAGTGTGATCTACTCAAATCTTATTTACCTTTTTACCAAGATGATTCTCTCATTAATTCATGGATTCCATAAAATTCTCCAAGGGATTAGACTTATACCTCATTATGTAGAAATATTCATATCTACTCCAATCATCATAAAAATTAATGATACTAGAATATCCACCTCTATCTTCTTCTAGAAATGGCCTACACGCATATATGTATACAAAACCTAGAAGCTCTGTGGCCCTTTCACCAATTCCATCAAAAAGCATCTTGTTCATTTTCACTTATAAACAATGTGACATCAATCAAGTGGGTTTTTTTTAATAGAGTCTATGTAACCCACTAGGAATAGCATTATGTAGTTCTTCTCCTTTATATGTTCGAGAAAGGGATGCCACAACAGGGTGTGGTATGAGTCACAAGAGTTTTTTTCATTATCAATTTCCAATACTTGGTTTTTTTAATTTAATACATGCAAAGTATTATTTAAATCCTCTATACCATAATATAAGTTGTTCTTATAAATGAAACAACCCTTATTTCCAAAAATGAATATAAATCCATATATATCCATACATGATATAGAAATTATGTTCATGGTAACACTAGTTACATAATAACATTTATGTGAAACTAGAATCGTTCCAATTGACAATGAAAGATGGTAATCTCCAATGGATAATACAAGAATACTCGTTCCAATAGTAGCTCAAAGATCCACCTATCATCTGGAAATATTTATAAATCAATATGATTCATTCAATTAAATATAGATGTGAAACCCACAAGCCATATCTATTACCCCATATATATAAATTTAAATATTAAACTTGATAATAAACTCACCTTTCAGATCCCCATGCTTCTAGGTGTAGTTTCTCATATAGTGGCATGGCTTGAAACATGGAAAAAAATACTACCACCCATTCCTTTCCTTGCCTCTATATCATCCCCTTATTGAGGTGATGGTGATCGGGTGCTTTAGACAATTTAAAAATCCTTGACCCCGTCACCTTTTACATTCTCGTCTTATTCACCATAAGGGCTACGGGTTTGTCACACCACGTGTCCTTATCTACCTGGTGAATGAAGGTCAGACATTCTGAATGACTTTCTCATTATTTCTCATGTTTTAGTTGATAATAAATCAAATGAATCTATTTTTTAGTGTTGATAGTATAAGATCTATATGCAACTCATCTAGGAACATATTCCTTAAGATTCCAAGATATTCAATATAGCCAGTAATCTTGACTACTTGAGGCCTTGATGGCACAAACTCTCCAAAAACGGGTTTGAAAAAGGTGTTGGAGATCTCAAATCTCTATTTTCACACTTCCTCTTGATAGATATCCTTATAGTGAGGCACCATGCTATATGTGTCTATGTTTTTCATGTTTCTTCAAGATCACATTAGACATGGCCAGTAGCATTAAACATTGATCATCTATATCATCATGAAATTGATTCATATAGAAATATATTTCTTCCTCACTTGCCTCGTTTCTATGTGCAACTGGAATAGGCTCCTCCAGTATAGAGTTTTCTCTCATGGCGAAGGATGACACATAAACCCATCTATCACTCCAAGAACTTGATGCCAATGAGAATAATTTCTTTATAGAGTACGGTTTACAATGATATGTTGGATGTTATTTTTTCAGTCACATATCAAAATTAATATGATAATAGATTTATTGCTTTATCCTGATAAAACTAAGAAAAATAAATTAATTTATACCTACTAATCTCCTACTATTTTATAAAAATCCAATAGCCCTCACCATTGACTTCAGAATGTTCTGTTTCCTAAATATTCTATTGGAAATGATCCATATTTCCCTATTCATTTCACCATTAGGGTTCATAAAAAAAATTAAGGGTTTTAGGTTGGCATTCCAAATTAAAAGTTCATTAATTTGTAGCTCCTTGATCTACTGAGTGGACTCCCCAATCATGAAGTCCTTTTATTTATCGATTTCATTAACCTTTTCCTATTGGTCAACAATGTATTACTTTGGTAGTTAACCCTTGATACGAACCATGTCAATTCAACCCAATACTATTAATTTTAATTCCCAAATAATTGAAATCCTACCAACTAGGACTGTTCTAGAACAATGAACTAGGGTTTGATTCTAACCCATATTATGGATGGATATACCGACATAATATTTCATTGATGGATTTTATCAATATACGTACATTTACATTTTATTATATTTCATATATTCATGTCAATATTATTTAGGATATACATAAGAGATTAACCACATCTAAGATAATAATTACGCCTGAGAAAATCTTATTTTAGTCTAATATTGCATAATTGTTTAATTCATTAATTGTGTGATAGAAACAACACACACACAAAAAATAAGTATTGAAACTAATAGAAATAAAATAAAATTCATGATCATAAGAATATTCTATTTTTTAATTTAAATAGAAATTGATAAACTAACTAAACACCTATGGGATAAAAATCCTTGAAACTTTTGGTTCTTGTTTATAATTTTCCACCTATACACCTCTATATCTCCTTGGATTGGTTTTTCATTATCTCCAAACTTGAGACTCCTTCAATAGCTTGGGAGATCACCCATTTCATTTGATTTTATATCACACACTCATTAGGGGGAAAAATATGTTTTATATAAAATAATTCTTGGGCACACATGCCCTAAATATTAATGAGGAGATGGAATGTTGGCCAATAAATTAAATTAAAAAAATTTAAATGAAACCATCCACATAAAAAAGGACCTAGCCTCGATCTTGATCATCCATTCATGGAAAAATATTTATGCGTTAATAAAACTAGCATTAAATTCATTAATGGATCTTGTTTAAGATAAACTGTGTTTGAATAAATTAATTATCTTTAATTAATCAATCATTTTATCTTAAAACATTTTTTTAAAATTTCCTGGAGATCCTAATCAATCCTAATTTTAAAAAAATATATTCATTTAAAATTATCTAGGTACCTAACATGAAACATAGATATAACCTATGGAATTCCCATTCATTACTACCGAATGAGTTGAAATGAGCATTACTAAGATATTAAATTCAAAATATATCTAAAAAACACCAATCATGTGTTGGGACGCATCATTACACATGCTATATGGTATGGGTATCAATGGTTTATATAATATAATAATAAATTTTAATAAATCGGAAAAATTTGGATGAGTACACGACATGTAGTTCTAACTACAAGGTGTGTACTATCATTAAATGTCCATCCAAAGTACATTCCTTGGGATCATATGTGTAAATGTACTTCAGAAATCATTAGAGTAAAAACTATTTCCAGTGGGCCACACGCTGTTTACTGTCTGCGTTACACAGTCTCCAACCCCTCAATCCATGAATGGGGTACACGGTTCACCCTAACCCTAAGGGACGACTTGTCGTGTCTGCTGCACCACAGAAATTTTATCCCATAAACTGTGTGCCACATGTTTCGGGTCAACACATAGGGTTATAAAGTCTTAGAAAAACTCCAACACATAGCTTGGTTTGGAAGACCAGTCCTAATGCATTGAACATTGTCTACATTGAATGTATTATTGAATAAACTTCATGTTTTCTAGTGTTGTATGTCCATGAACCATCGATACATTCGGATGAGATCCATTATTCTATTTTTATCAAAATTAATAGAAATGATTGTTTCTTTATGGTGAACTAGAAATGAAAGAGGAGGAACAGATCTCAATATTCTGATATATAGAATGATTTACATGAATTGAAACAACTAAATTATTAAATGTGTAAATCATCAACAAAAAAATAAACAATAATACTCAAGTATAAGCTCCCTCTATTTCCACTTGTAGGTTCCATACGTAGTGGAAGCACGTGGATGGGTGTACCCAATATTAATTTTACCATTAACAGTGATCAATCTGAAATCTATAATGATTATAAAACATCATATCTTCATAATATAATTATGTAAGAAATTGAAATAGGGATTTCCCAAAACTATATAGAGGATCATCATATGTTGGATATAATTATTTTAATTGAAATATAAGAAATACCTTTATGGAATTCTCTCTTTGTTTATGTTTCTTATCATGATCCGATGTGATCTATCATTGCATTATAGAATCCAAGTGGAGGATTCCACTTTTGGTGATTAACACATTCTACACATATCCCTAGACATCATTAAATTGATCTTTGGGTGCTGGTGTGGATGATTCTCAACTTGCAATGTTCTCCATTAATCCCCATGAGAGCCGCTTCCAAAGAACTATATTTAATCAGGTGGAGGGGGATCTCTCTAATAACCGGAGAACATTCTTAGAGGAATGGAATTCTATCATGGCTTGAAATATTTTTCCAGATTTGTAGTGATCAACTCTAAATAATGGCATGATTTAATTATAATAATTTAATTGGGATTTATAATACATAGAATAAAAAATTAATTAATTACACAATGTATTTATTCATTTTATTTAATTTTTTGAAAGACCACATGTCAAATAATAACATTGGAATATTTTTATCACTTAACATGAACCCAAATAATTGAACCTCTTTTTATTTAATTAAATTAATTTTTTTTCTCAAAAATCTGGAGAAACAATTGGTGTGTATATATTAATATAGAGAACATGTACTTTGGTTTTTCCATTTTTTTATTTCCTCCACCACATTTATTAGACCTTGATTAATGACTATTTTTTTCTCAAATAAATATAACTGCATTACATGCCAATAAATATATATTATTTCTCCCATAATAAATTCTCTCGAATAACTAGTGTTGAAATAAACGAATCAATAATTTTTTAATAATTATTAAACCATAATTTTGAATAGTATATATTCGACTTATTTAAAGAATATTTAATATATATACTTGGTCACAGTTAGTGGGTGACCCTCTAGGACTCATTAATAGGGAAATTAGGTGGAGCCTACATATAGTCCTTGGTTAAAATAAATCAATAATCCATGGAACCTATAGAGAATGAAGTTAAATCCATAATTATGTGCCACCTACTTGAAGTTCATTCCATGTAATATTATCCATTTTTCTCGATATCTCCAATATAGTGGGTTGTATGCTATTTTTATCTACCCATGTGCTCATTTATTCATGCTTTGACTTCCTAGAATTAAACTCACCCATTCCTCACCATGGAAATAGATTTATTTAGGTTATATAAATTCCATAAAAGGTCCTAATATATCAACATTCATTATGGAATAGATTGTAAAAATCCATTCTCGCATTAGCTATTATTGTTGTATTGCTTGTGACACACCCAACATATCCTACCTCACCGTGAATAGTTTGTCGTCATAGTTTTTGTCAATACATAAAATTGAGCGAGTTGTAATACCCACTAATAATAATCTTAACATCCATGAACAATACACATGTCTGAAGATAGGATCATCCAATTACACTATGAAATTTGGATTTCCTACAAGCGGGTCTCGTTCTCATAATATCCTCTTAGATATTACCAAGGGCGTACACTAGGAGAAGGTGCCTCTATGTTTTATGATTCCACTCCCCTAATGAAGTGTATTATCTATGTCCCTCAATGAACATTATTCATCCATAGAACTATTCTAGAATATTGTTATGGGACTTATGGGTTCTCATCATAATAGGGATTCGTTATGAACCTTGAGTGAAACATTGGTACATATTACAATATCACATATATTTTCATGCATAAGAACAATCAATATGTGATTATTGATTTATTAATTTTAAAATCCATGAATACAAGTTTATCATAAATTAAAAAATATTTGGTTCTAGGACGCCTACTCAAAAAAGAAGGTTCCCAGAACTATATAATTAAAGTAAGAAATTTTTTAGGAATCTTAATCTCATGGTGAATGAATTATCATAAAACACATGGATCTCTCATATGTGTCTTATTTAATTATGTATATTCTTTTTCATCCAAAAATAATTATTATATTATCTAAGAAAGGGTTTCAACATGGATTCGGGTGAAAATAATGCGTCACATTTTTTTTTGTGACAATAACAACTCTATAAAATTTCCATTATTTCATAAACTGGGGATGTTATTTACGACTTTAGATGAGTTTTTTAATTATTTAAATGTTATATAAAATATAAAAATTATATATTGATATTTTTTTGGTGAAAATATTTGTTATATATATTGTTATAGAGTATGGATTTCATAATGAGAGCGAATGTTATTTCAATAAATTATTCTACACATTGTGTTTCAATATAATTTTTTAAATAAAATTAAAAAATTTTTAGATCATTTCAATGGATATAGTGTTGTTATACTATTTAATATAACAATTAAATTAGTTTTCCATTTTCAATAGAGACCTTTTTATTATGAAATTTAGTTATATTACTTTTTTCATTTATTGGTACACTTTTGGTTATAAAAGGGTATGATTTATATACATTATTTTAATTATTTAAAATCATTGGTTTGGATAACACATCATGGTAATACCTTATATATGTGTACAGTTTTAGAGGATACATTACTATTCTTAGTAAACATTCCATTATCTTTTTTATTTACTTTTAAATTATGATTCCACTCAAAATCAGGGGTCCTATTAATTATCATACTCTAACTAGTTAGATTATTGAATAATTACTAGGGTAAGATGCCAATATGGATAGAAATTCCTCTCTCTAGTCTGTGATTCCACTCTAGTTTTAACATATGTGTAGTTGTACATGTATATGTGTATTAAAATAATTAGTATTAGGATCTTAATTTTCCCAACCATAGTCATATAAGACCCCCCAACAATTATGATTGCACATGATAATTGATCTAAAAATCAATTACAGTACTACTTATGATAGTGTACTTGTATACTCTGGAAAAAAATTATGTGGTTTTCTAACTTTTATATGAATGGTTTTAATGACCCAAGGCAAGTTATTTTTAATCATTAGAAATTTATTTTTTAATATTATTTTTTTAGTTAAAACTACATTGAAATAGTTTAAATTATTATTTTTATACTTAGATTATGTAGTGGAATAAAATTAGGTGTGTTTGGTCACATGAAATATATATACATTGTGTGTATATTGAACATGTATTATCTAATAAAGTTATAATGGGGGAAATATTTGAGAAAAAAGTAGTTGTATGTTTATGGTTCATGTATGGAGGATGTTATAGGAAAATGATTCGCCATTGTTAAAAATATTAGGGTAGTTTTTGAGTACATTTTTGGGTAGAATATTTTTTTATTATAATGTGTTTATCCTTGTGAACTTTTTAACACTTTTCTCACATACTTTTTCTATCTTTTTTATTTTTTCATGTGATGGTTAGTTGTTTATTTTTTTAATTTTATATGATAATGAATATTTGATATTAACATGTTTGATTGATTTTTGTGTTATTTTTCATGTTATTCCATGTTTGATAATTTCTATATTTTAAAACTTTTTATTTAAATGTGTATTTATTTCCAATAAATGTAATTTTCTTGTCATGTTTTTAAGGTAAACCTATTTATTAATTTATATTTTATCATGTGAAATTATGCTCAATAATGTATTATTTGTGTTATGAAACGTATTTTCATTCCATAATTATTGGGAATGCCTTTTTGGTAATGTGGAAAAAATTCTTAGTTTCCTATAATGGATATATAGGTTTTGTTCATTACATATATTCTTTATTTTAGTAACTCATTATATCAAACCATTATATATGTAATAAATATTATATTTTTTCATTATAGTTTCCTATATATTATTTGTGGTGAACCCTCTATTTATGAATTGAGTAAAACTCTAAAATAACATAATTGTTGAAAATATTCACTTAATCCTAAAAGACTGCATGGTGAATATTACAACATGATGATATTTTTATGATCATTTTTCTTAAAATTATGCTTTGGGGAATTTAATAAATGAAATTGGTATCAATTTAGTAGGCCCACATATATATATTATAATTATCAATCGAATTATTGACACATCATGTGATGAGGTCTATATAAATTATTAGTTACTAAATGATTTTTCAATTGAATTACTTCATTTAGGATCTATTATATGATTTATAATTGTAGAATCAAATAGTAATTCATTTCAAAATGGAAAAATCAATAGTCTCTGACAAGAACCTTCATTCAATAAATGAGGCATATAAATTGGAGTTTATTGACATCATTTGGGTACGATTGACTCCATTCTCATTGTCAGATCTCTCTCAATTATTTATCATGATTTATGTTTTAGAATTATTTTTTAAACTACTATTAATGTATGAATGTTTAAACTAAAAAATTTTATGTTTTTAGTGGATAGTGAATATCATTGGATGTTGGAATGAACTGGTTAATACTGGTGGGAACTCAATAAAACACATTGATTGAAATGAATCTGTGATAAAACTAAGGTATGTCTGTTTTTTGTTTTTAATTATATCATACTAACATCCTCTTATTTGAATTGTTTTCTTGGTTTTTTATTTTCTTCTGTTTATTATATGCATAAAAAAGTATTAAAAATCTTCTATTCAAATCAATTATAGTACCTATGAATGAAACATATGATAAAAAATAAAATTTTAAAAAAAATGTTTTTTAGAACTATAAATATGACCCAAAAATAACTTCATGATTCAAAAAACTTCTTCAAAGAAATAAATAGTTCTCTTAATTCTAATTATTTATTTAAAATTAAGGTAAAATGGATTTTTGGTGAAAAACTAGGTTATTTAATATATAAAAAATTTCAATATTACTGCCACATGGTTTCCAGTGAAAAGCATAATTTTTTATGTAAATGGAATTACTATTTTAAATTCCAAAATTTGGTGAATATTTTTTATTAATGGTTTATAGAATGACCACTGTATAAATGGACATTAATTTATATAAAATTAATTTGTTCAAGTTCATCCTTTGAAAAATTATCTATCGTAAATGACTTGGGTAAAGAAACTCAATCATTGTTCTTTATTATGATTTTTAGAAAATTTAAATAAATAATTTTAAAACCCCTTCACTAGAATGAACCTATGAAAAAAAATTCAAATAATTTATACTTTTATAAACATATTCAATATTATGTTAAATATGTTAATTGTTTATCTATTTATTATATCCTTATTCATTTATATAAATATTTTATATTATAAATTTTATAAACATTAGTTAAAATTATTTGAACTATTTATTTTGATTTTCCTTCCATGTATATAGGAGTTACAGGCATGGTATGACATAAAATACATAATTTTCATTTATCCTTCACTATGATTTGGTATCTAATTTATAAATTTAATAATAACTGTTATTTATGTTTTATAAATACTATGTGTTATAGTTTTATCAATATTAAGGTCTCTCGTTAGTATTCATTGATGGATAATTGTACTCTCGTTTATGATTATCATTGGGCTAGGGGCTATGTAATTTTCAATGAAATTTGTTGTTGGAAACCTATCACCTCACACTTTTTTTGGTTAGGATTTTGGTTTCATATTATTCTAGTTCATTACCTGAAATGGTTTCATGTACCATTTACGTGGAATGATTTTAGATAGTTGTAGATATAATTCATTTTTATATCAGATATGAAAAAAATACCTTTTATAGTTTGATATACATTAATATATTTGGAACATGTTAACTTGTTTGTAGAGTTATTATCGAAAACTAAATAGCTATTAAAAATTCATACACATTATGATTAAGTGATATAGAGTGATTATATTTAATGAAATGGTGAAAACTTATATTCACATGATGAAAATAAAAATTTATTGACTAAGAAAACACCATTAAATACTATATACAATATTCTATAGAAATTTAATATTTTCAATATTTTAGATTATTCATTATAGGTGACCCTAAAAATTAGGTACCCACAAATTATCTTTGTTATTAAATAAGACTATAAGTGAGCCTATTGATTATTTTAATATATCTAATGTTATACTTGTGTTATAATTAGTTCAGTGACCCTAAATATTATTTACCTAGAGGAATAAGGTTTGGATAATTCATTTGGTCAAAATGGAAAGAAGTATTCCACCTATATATTAGATAATTAGATGTGTTTTTATGGAAATTATTCTCTATAATATATATTTATTGATTTATTTCTGAAATAAACATGATTAATCGGGGATGAAATATTAACATGTCTCACTAAATGGATAAGATAAATGATATTCAATATTCTTAGTAGGAAATTTTTTTATGAAAATGGAATTTGACATAATATAAAGCATGATATCCATACAATGATTTCTATTGTTATATATATTAAAAAGTATCTTGAAATCAATTAAATATCACTTATTGGTCAAATATAAAATATTTATTTGTATGGTATAGAATAAATATTGAGTGGAAGCAGTATAAGAATGTGGATTTGAATGTTAAATAAATAAAGTAATCTAATTCAAAATTCATGGTTCTTAGATACCTTGTGTGCATCATGAACTTATTATAATAGATACCCCCTCGGAATTAAGAGTGAATTGTTGGAAGTAATATTTGATCTATGTGTTTAAAATGGGTGAATAGTCACCATATATTATGTCAACACTTATGATCTAGTTTTACATTGTGGATCAGTTCTAAAATTGAAAAGTTATTACTATGTTCTAAACATAAATAGAAATTTCATTTCAAAAGATTTTATGGACTAGATGGGAGTTGTTCGCTGTTAAGAATGAATGTTATTTTATATACCAAAATTAAACATATCATGGAATTTTGAATATGATGAATGGATTATAAATTCTACATATGGTTAACATGGAATATGAAATTCTATGTAAGAAGAAAAAATTGATTCTAACACCTATAATATTTATCAATATTTCCATGGGTATACGAATAAGAAACGGACCAAAAAACTTTATAGAGTTGAATAATTTGAACCATTTGGATATGATTTTTTGTAAATTTATATAATAATTTATTATGAAAAATAACCATTGATTTATTTAGTAAAAAAGGTCTAAGTGAAATTAAAAAATATATCTAAATCATATTCATGCATTGTATTGATGGGTACTCAATAATGTGGTGTGTGTATATGTACATCATATACACTAAAAAATACAAAATGGGACATTCATACCTGTTCCTTTCGAGTCACCAATTTGAAATAATTTATAATTTTAAATAGTTTTTAAATTGTTTTATATAATCAACTAGATCGATGTGTTGAATATTTGTGAAATGAATTTAATAATCATTTGATAGTCTAGGGAATCGAATCATAACTCCATTCTCTTAGAATGGAAAAGACAAATGGTCTGTATGGGAAGAGGAATTGTACATTTTAGGAAATAGTTTAGTATGACCCTCCTATATCATTATAGGATTATAATATAGATGTAACAGATTTTATAATAAAATTAATTCCATATTAGGTGTTCATAAATACATCAAATGAGATATGGGGTTGGAGGTATCATAATTAGCCTTTTAAATGTATCTAAGGATATAAATAATATGTATGTTGTTTTTATTATGATAAAATTTTCCCTAAATCATTGAAATACCAGGAAATTTATAATATACATGTTAATGGTATGATACGTTTTAATATTTAAAAGGATTTAAATTGTATTTTTATGGAATTAGAGGAATATAGGTGTTTTCTGTTGGGGTTTTTTTGGGCGTTGTTTACAGAACTAGTTTATTATATGAAATTGATACAAAATGTGACTTTGGTTTTGGCCAAATTCTTGACTATGGTTCAAATTATGTAATGTTTTTTAGTTATGAATAATATTTTCACCATGAGTTGGTCTCTTAATATTATTAATCTAACTACTAAAGATTGAAGTACAATAAAAATTACATTACTTTTGTGGAATACATGATATATTACATAAAAAGAATCCTAAAGACTATATTCATTCAGTGCATGTAGAATCAATGAACACATTATTCTAATTCATGGAAATATCATAAACATATCCCATAATGATATTTCCCATTAGTTTTCATACCTAAAATTGATCTTTATATCAGGGAGAAAACCAAACATATGTAAAGAGTGATCTCCAATTCTCAATAATGGTAAAAAAGGAAAATATCAAACAATACTTCAATATAAGAATGTAAAAACATGATCACAACTTTGTAAAATTATATCATGTAAATAATATATCAAAATTATGGGTCTTCAAATAAATATTGGACGTTCATAAGGTATAAATCATAAAGTAAAATGAGCCATGTAAGAATAGAAATGTCATAAAACATTGATTTCTTGAAAAAACATAAGCATAGAAAATATTTTACATATTTTACAAGGATCATTTCGAAGACCATCATATCTTAATAAGTCCATTAATAAACCTAGTTCACTCCTCATTCAAGAAATATATTACTGAACAGGTTCACTTCACATTCACGCGTTGTATTACTGAATTGAGTTCATTTCTAATTTGTGCTCTATCTTTCTCCTGAGATATAAATATTTACACAATGCATTGAAGGGAGATATAGGTCAAACCTATCAAATGATGAAAACCATAAATAAGTGTTCCCTAAAAAATAAATCCTATCATAACACATGGAATGGAATGGGTTTTATAAACATTATCAATTCATAAAATAACCCCTGGAAATGAAATGGGACAAATAAATATCATTCCATTATAACATAATCCATCAAAAAGAAATGTATTTCATAAAAATCATTCACTATAAAAATAATCAAAAAAATTTAATAATAGGGATAACATAAATGAAACATTTCCTTATTAATTAATGTCATCTTATATGGAAAATAATTTTAAAAGAAGACATGAAATTAATTCTTGAGGAAAATTTATTTTCTTCTTCAAAAACATTTAGTTTTCATAAAATAAAATGAAACATAAAAGAATAGAATTTAATGGAAAATATTCATGAAATATTGTATGATATTATTGATGGAAATATGATTTTATGAAAGTGTAAAAATAAATTCATGCCTTATTATTTAAAAAAACATTCTTCTCCTACTTTTGCTGGAAAATTCAAAAATGTACCTCATTTTGAAAACAAAAAAATTATTACATTCAATCTATATTTTAAAAAATAAATAATGGGTGAATTGTCTATAGAAATCTATATTATTTTATTTAAATACTATATGAAAACATTTTTCCAAAATATGGATATTAATTATAAGTAATCCTCCATAAATACTTTGGTAAAAACAATCTCTGATAATAATGAGATGGTGCAATTTTCTGTTACCTTATGTTTGATATCCTTTGTATATAACCACAATTCAAGTATAATGATTTCAAAAAAAATTAATTTACTTATTCCAAAAGAAATTTCATTTTTATGAAAATATATTTGATCATTTTTCATCCGTTTTTTAATTGCATTTAATTACTACTCGTTATTTGCGTATTGACTGCTTCATTTGATTAAGCATGTTTTGTTGAATATGTTTTGGATTTCATTATTTTGTATTTTTTATATCATTTAAAAATGATATCGACATAATATATGTCATGACCCATCCCCGAGGCCCATTCTGTGACTACCGAAGCCCATATTCTATAGGCCAGGGGTTGGAGTCTAGCACTAAAAAGTTGTATCCCTAAAAATGGAATGCATTTCCTTTAATATTGTAAAATAAAAATGACCAGAAGAATAAATTATGCAACAAGAAACTAAAATTGTTCTTGTAAAAGTGAGTACTAAAAGAAAGGGGCTGATATACAAGCTCTACTGAAAAGATACAACTACAAATGAAACAAAAAATATCTCATGAGTGTAAAGACCCGTAAAATTAAAGGGAAATTTTTTTCTTAATTTTCTTTAGAATTTTACAAGAGCGCGGTTTCAGACGGCACCTGATTCCGAGACCCGGAGTGCCCGGAATTAATTTCCGAAGTTTGGCTCGGGTACGTTCAGTGAACGAACGAGCGGGAATTCCTAACTTTTGTTCCGGTGCTCGGAATTGAAATCCAAGGGCACCGATGAACTCGCAGCGCCGATATTCGCTTAAAGAGACCTTTTCGGGAGTTGCGTTTGTTGCGGGTTGAAAGTTAGTTTTAGGGGTTTTTAGTTTGAGTTAAATAAAATTTGTTTAGAACAAATTTTATTATAACTTGTTAAAAACCTACCAAAGGGGGTTGGAAGTGGGACCCACACCCACTTAACCTCCCTTGGGAGGATTAAGTGTGGTGGGGCCCACACGAACCCCTAAACCTTTCAAATTCTCCCAACTCCCTTAACGCCTCATTTATTGGCTTGAGTTACCTTTTTAATTATGGGAGTTAAACCTTTTGAATTTCAAACTTTTGAAATTCTAATGTGTTATGTGATAATAAAATAAGATGTTGTCTTATTTTATTTTGGGGTTATTTGTTTGTCTTCTTGAGAGGTGGAGAGCTCTTCTTCTTCTTCAACTCTGACAAAGAACTCGAAGAACGTTCATCTTGACGAAGAACGCTCAAGCTCCGACGAAGAACGCCGCACCTCCATTCTTCGTTTCCCGTGTCAACGAAAGGGGACGCCACTTCTTCCTCGGAGAACCTTCGTCGGCGTACAAGTTTCGCCAACAACGTGTCTCTTCGAAAGCATCCCTTCGTCATCGGATTTGATGAACGGCTACCACGACGCCTGACCTCCGCGACGTCGTCTTCCGCGGAACCTTGACAATCTTCGAACCTTATACCCGAGGTAGGGGTTGTTGTTTTATTCTTTAATTATTCCATTTCTTTCTCGTGGATCGCATGTCTACGTGAGGCTTTTGAATATTTTATATAAGTGTTATTGTTAACGCGAGGGGGGCCGGACTGCACGAACACGGCCGAACCCCCCCTCCATCGTTCTTGTTTATTCTTGCAGGTAGAAGCAAAGTGGCATGGTGCCGTCGCACCACGCGGATTACCGTGCAATTATTTTACGCGGCGCCGTCGCGCCACGCCGAGGAAGAATCTTCAAGAATGTGACGCCGTCGCGCCGCGTTGAAAGGAATCAAGGCACGGTGAAAGGGGCGCGGTGCCGTCGCACCGCGCCGGACGACGAACACCGCGGCCGGTTCCGGGCCGCGGCGGGACGAGGAGACCGCGGCCGGTTCCGGGCCGCGGCGGAAGAGAAGACCGGTGGCCGGGCCGCCGGTGTCGGAATCCGAAGGGGGGACCGGAATTTCCGGTCCCGTTAGAGAAAACCGGCCGGCCAGCTGGCCGGCCGGATACCATTAAAAACCGGGGGAATTAATCCCCCGGCCACCTCATAAAACCCCCCTCTTTATGAGGGGGGGGGGGGGCGGTTCTTTGAAGGAGGGGGGCAGCCGGCCCCCCGGTTCCGCACCAGCAGGCCCCCCATGTGGGGGGGCGTTTTTTTTAAAAAAAAAAAACGGCGCGGCTATGCCGCGCCGCCAGATGAAGAGCGGGGGCTTGTTCCCCCGCGTGCGGCCCCTCGCGGCGCCAGGCCCCTCGCGGCGCCAGGCCGCCGCGGCCCGCCGCGCCGCCGCGCCGCCCTAGGAGGGGGGGGGGGGTCGGGTCGGGTCGGCCCAGACCCGGACCCCCCCGTTTCGAACCAGAATCGGTTTTTGGGTCATAACATGAGCCTCGGACCTCCGGTCGACGAACCGTCAGCGGCAACGCGATCCTTGGATCGAGACGGTCGTTTCGGTATATCGCACTCAAGGTTTCGGATTACTTTGAGTTCGGCCGGGTTGGTTCGTTCACGAAACAAACAGGGCCTTCGGAGCGGAAACGCTCATATCTTGAGCTACGAACGTCCGATTGACGCGCCGTCAGTCGCGTTGTGTTCCTCTTAGTGAGACGGATCTTTTGACATACTCCGCCCGAGGTTTGGACGCAGGTGGAGTACGGTCGGGTTGGTTTTGCCTTAAAAACCAACCGCGCCCCGGAGACGAAAATGCCAATAACTCTCAGACCGGGCGTCCGATCGACGCGCCGTCTGTTGCGTTGAGTTCCTATTGACTATACGGAACTTTTGGATACATCAACTCTGGTCTTCGTGACAGTTGATGTATCAGCCTCTCGGCTCGTGGAGCGGACCCTCCGAACGAACTTGCTATGTGCGGGAACCCTAGTGCTGGCTGCGACTGTTACTGCGACTGTTCTACTGCTACGACTGCTACTGTGACTGCGACGACGACAGTACAGAGATCCTGTGTGGATTCGACGACGACGACTACAGCACTCAGCGATCCTACGTGGATCAGTGCTACAGGTCCTGTGTGGGCCCGATCCTGTGTGGGTCCTTGCGCTCAGCGGTTCTGTGTGAGCCAGCGCCTACAGGTCCTGTGTGGGCCCGATCCTGTGTGGGACTTTGCGGGGGTTAGTTACCTATCGATCCTTCGTGGGTCCGACGACTTAGATGGATCAGTGATCATCTTTATCGTCCTTGAAGAAGTATACCTGTGTGAGCTGAATCCTTTTGCTTTCCTGAGTGGATTGTGTTGTGCAATCCTGTGTGGATTATGTTTTGCTTTCCTATGTGGAATATGTATACTTTCCTGCGTGGACTGAGTTGTACTTGGGCTCGGAGGTTGGAGCGTATTTGAATTGATGACATAGGTATATGTATGGGAATATACCTAAGCAGTGTCGGTTGTTACTTCGTGATTGTACTTTTCTTCGTGGATTATCCTTTGTAGATTTGAGAGACCTTCAGGGGTCTCGGGGTCCCTACTGAGTAGCTTATACTCACCCCTGCACGGGCTTTGCCCGCACTACGTTGTGTTGGTTGCAGACGACGGACAGCGTTGACCTTAGCTGAGGCTTGCACAGCGGGACGGTACTCGGAGGTGGACCACTGGGCGGGACGTGCTCGGAGCGGACGGCGGAACCCGTGGAGCAGAGGAGCTATCTGTACCCACCCTTCAGGTGGGATTTACAGTGGACAGCTCGGAGTAGCGGCTTTTACTTTTCAGTTGCTGTTTTTCCCTTTTCGAGTTGTACTTTACTTTCAGTTTGGGTTTGTATTCTGGCCCATTTACTTTTCCGCACTTTCAGTCGTACTCTGCTTTTGTTTAGTGTTTACTTTCCGCTTGTTTACTCTGTGGTGTTTGTTTACTTTTCAAAGGCAATGCCTTCCCTTTTTACTGGGATGTACGCCTTGGTGCTAGTCGCCAGCCCCTGGCCTATGGAAGGCGGGCTTGGGGTAGTCACGGCACGGACCCCGAGGGCGGGTCGTGACAAATTGGTATCAGAGGAGTTCGGTTCTACCGCGAACTCTGATCTTTTCTATGTGAAGCAATAATGTTTAGCGTATTGAGTGTGGATATCAGTCCAGGGAGTCCAGTGTTGGTGCGGCGGCCGACGTATCCGTACACCAGGACCCTGACTTCTGATTTCCGACTTAATACACGAAAACATTGATTGCGTGTGTGTTTCAAAGTTTTCTTTGTGATTACTTATATCAGCTCACCAGGTATACTGTTCTGACCGTGGCGCACCTGTTTCCTTTTCAGGATGGCCCCACGACGGCAGCCAGCTAGGGTTCCGAGAGTCGAGCGTGACGACAGCCCACCGAGCGACGAGGCCTCGGTGCAGGGCCCTTTTCCAGTAGTAGCACCGGCGGTAGCTCTACCCGCCGAGCCCCCGATGCTTCCAGCAGCATCCGCTGACGATGCACGTCGCCTCAGCACACTGCATGAGTTTCAGCGCCAGCGACCGCCCAGGTTTCGCGGGGAGACGGATCCCCAGGCAGCAGAGGACTGGCTGGAGGCAGTGGTTCGAGTGTTTAGGCTAGTGAGGACACCAGCAGACCTCATGGTGATCCTCGCTGCGAGCCTACTACACGCAGCAGCAGGACGATGGTGGAGCTTGATGCTCCAGGTGCACGATGAGGCATCTCTACTTTGGACGGACTTTGAGAGCCTTTTTCGCTCGGAGTTCGTCCCAGCCACCCTTCGTGCGGTGCGTATCCAGGAGCTTCTACAGCTGCGGTAGGGCAGCCTGACGGTCGCTCAGTACTCGGCGAGATTTACCGATCTCTCGCGCTACTCGACCGACATGGTACGGGACCCATTCTTCCGGGCCCGGACCTTCGAGCAGGGTTTGAGACACGAGATCAGGGCATCGCTGATCTCCCTCAGCATACCGACTCAGACAAGAGTACTGGAGCGGGCCCTTCTGATCGAGAGGTTCCTTGCTGAGTCTACACAAGCACAGCGACCCACCGCAGGGCGACACGTGGCAGAGTCATCTGCAGCAGGCAGTCGACGGATGACTCAGGGGTCCAGACAGACCAGACCTTCGGGCAGACGATCTCAGGGCACTGGCTCAGCAGTGCGGGGCACACAGTGCGGGGCCAGTCTTCCGAGAGGCAGACAGTGCTACTCATGCGGCGGGCAGGGCCACATGGCTCGTGACTGCCCGACCCGCCGTGCCGAGGAGCAGCAGTCAGTTGATGGACCACCGAGGCAGAGGCAGAGGATCGACCGTGGCGGTCCGCAGGGAGGAGGCGGACGAGGCAGAGGATCTGGACGAGCAGCTGGTTGTGGCCGACGCTTTGAGGCTCTACCACCACCACCACCAGGAGGTCCACCCCGACCACAGGGAGCTGGCGGGCAGCGACAGGCACAGCTCCAGGCAGCAGAGGCCTACGACCACGGCGCACTCGAGATGATTCGAGGTACTATCTGTGTCTATTCCACCCTTGATGCAGTTCTTATAGACACAGGAGCGAGTCATTCTTTCATAGCCGCTGTCCTTGTTCGGAGCTCGGAGATTCCGACAGAGCCGTTGGCTCGATCCTTACGGCTAGAGACTCCTACGGGAGCAGACTCGACGATTACGCACTGGAGCCGGCAGTGTGAGCTTACTCTAGGAGGCGAGAGCTTCGGCTGGGATCTTCTTGTAGCAGCGTCGAGGCCTTACGACGTCATCTTGGGCATGGATTGGCTATCTACGGTCCATGCACAGATTGACTGTTTTAGGCGCAAGGTGCGTTGTCTACGCACCGACGGGAGCAGGTTCACCTTCACCGGCGAGAAGGGAGCCTTAGCAGCACAGGATGGACTTCCGCGGAGGAGAGGACAGCCCATCACTCATCAGTTGGCTAGCCTAATCCTAGGAGCAGTTGACGTGCGGAGTCCTGGTTTTCCTGCAGTGGTGGATCAGTTTGCGGACGTTTTTCCTGACGACGTTCCAGGGCTACCTCCTCGCAGATAGGTAGACTTTTATATTGACTTGTACCCCGGGACAGCCCCGATATCCACTCCAGCATATCGGATGGCCCACGCCGAGCTTCGAGAGCTACGGGTACAGTTGGAGGACTTGCAGGGCAAGGGATTCATCCGACCCAGTGTTTCACCCTGGGCTTCCCCGATATTGTTCGCCAAGAAGGCGGACGGGAGCTTGCGACTTTGTGTTGACTATCGTCGCCTGAACCAGGTGACAGTGAGGAACAAGTATCCGCTACCGAGGATTGATGACCTCTTTGATCAGCTCAAGGGAGCACGGTGGTTCTCGAAGATAGACCTCAGGTCAGGCTATCATCAGCTCAGAGTCAGAGACGAGGATGTGCAGAAGACGGCCTTCAGATGTCGGTATGGCCACTATGAGTTCTTGGTTATGCCTTTCGGTGTAACCAATGCTCCAGCAGTGTTCATGGCTCTCATGAACAGGATCTTTCAGCCATACCTCGATCGGTTTGTCGTGGTCTTCATCGCCGACATTCTGATTTACTCTACGACAGAGGAGGAGCACGCCTATCACTTGCGAGTTGTTCTTGACACACTCCGAGAGCACCAGCTTTATGGTAAGCTCTCGAAGTGCCAGTTATGGATACGTGAGGTCCACTTTCTAGGACACGTTATCTCTGAGGCGGGAGTTGCAGTGGATCCCGCGAAGATTGAGGCTGTGTTAGCTTGGGAGCCACCCAGGAGCGTGACTGAGGTTCGGAGTTTCTTGGGACTAGCTGGATACTATCGGAGATTCGTACCAGACTTCTCTAGAGTTGCAGCATCACTCACAGCTTTGACGAAGAAGGGGAAAACCTTCGTGTGGTCAGACAGATGTCAGCAGAGCTTCCAGGAGCTGAGACAGAGATTGACTAGCGCACCTATCTTGAGGTTTCCTGAGGAGGGAGTAGGGTACGTAGTCTACTGCGATGCATCAGGGACCGGACTCGGATGTGTTCTGATGAAGGAGCGGGCCGTGATCGCCTATGGATCACGTCAGTTGAGGCCGCATGAGTAGAACTACGCTACCCATGACCTGGAGTTAGCAGCAGTGGTCTTCGCTCTAAAGACATGGCGACACTATCTGATGGGCGAGCGCTTTACAGTCTTTTCCGATCATCAGAGTCTCAGGTATATCTTCTCGCAGAAGGACCTGAACCTGAGACAGCGACGATGGCTCGAGTTCCTCCAGGACTATGACTTTGAGATAGTCTATACTCCTGGGAAGGGGAACGTAGTAGCCAATGCCCTCAGCAAGAGGACGGGCATTCAGCTACTTGAGGAGGCGACGGAGCAGCTAGCCTCTTTGCAGATATCCTTCGTGGATAGAGATGGAGCAGCCTTTCTTCAGTCTCTCACAGTCACTCCTCCACTACTGCAGCGAGTTAGCGAGGCACAGCGCGGGGACGCTGACTGTGAGACACGGTGTGCACAGATATCCTCGGGACAGGCACCTGATGGTTTCTCCCTTGGAGCAGAGCACGGCATCCTTTTCAGAGGACGTACCATGGTACCAGTCGCATTGCGAGAGGAAGTACTGAGAGAGTTTCACACTTCTCCTTTAGAGGTACATCCTGGAGTGGCGAAGATGTACCAGGACCTCAGACGACAGCATTGGTGGCCGTGTATGAAGAAGGATGTAGCAGAGTTCGTTTCTCGATGCCTCACCTGTCAGCAGGTGAAGGCAGAGCATCAGGTACCAGCAGGCTTGGTACAGCCCTTGGAGGTTCCGGAGTGGAAGTGGGACGGCATATCTATGGACTTTGTGACTGGACTTCCACGCACTTCCAGAGGTCACGACTCCATCTGGGTGATTGTTGACCGACTCACCAAGTCGGCACACTTTTTACCCATCAGAGAGCAGGGCTCAGTGGAGAGCTTGGGACGTCTCTACGTTCAGGAGATTGTGCGGCTCCACGGCGTGCCATCATCTATCGTTTCCGATCGAGATGCCCGCTTTACTTCCCGGCTTTGGAAGGGGTTACAGGAGGCATTCGGTACGCAGCTACGTCTTAGCACAGCTTTTCACCCTCAGACGGATGGTCAGACGGAGAGGACCATTCAGACTCTCGAGGACATGCTCCGCGCATGTGTCCTCGACTTTGGTCGTAGCTGGGAGGACCACCTACCCTTGGTGGAGTTCGCATACAACAACCGATACCACTCCACCATCGGGATGGCACCGTATGAGGCGTTGTACGGCCGACCATGTAGATCTCCTTTGTGCTGGACAGACCCTGGGGAGTCAGCACTGGTGGGACCGGAGATGGTCTAGGCCACGACAGAGAAGGTCCAAGTCATCCAGGAGTGGATGAGGACAGCTCAGAGCCGGCAGAAGTCATATGCTGACAGGAGGCGGAGGCCACTGGAGTTCGAGGATGGCGACCACGTCTTCTTGCGGGTCTCACCTCGATGTGGTATTCAGAGATTTGGCCGAGGCGGCAAGTTATCTCTGCGCTTCATCGGACCCTTCCAGATTCTCAGCAGGATTGGCGAGGTGGCTTATCGCCTGGCTCTACCACCTCAGTTGCACCGGGTGCACGACGTCTTCCACGTATCCCAGATGAGGAGATACGTGCACGACCCGACGCACATCATTGACCATGGGGAGCTTGACGTTGATGATGGGGCGACTTTTACGGAGGTCCCGGTGGAGATAGAGGATCGACAGGAGCGGGTCCTGCGTGGGCGATCGATTCCTCTTGTGCGCATCAGATGACAGCACGGGAATCTCCAGGAGAGCACATGTGAGCGGGAGGCTCAGATGCGTGCTCAGTACCCTCTTTTGTTTCCCTAGTTTTTGATGTATCTTTACTGGGACGTAAAGCCCTGAGGTGGGAGTAATGTAAAGACTCGTAAAATTCAAGGGAAATTTTTTTCTTAATTTTCTTTAGAATTTTACAAGAGCGCGGTTTCAGACGGCACCTGATTCCGAGACCCGGAGTGCCCGGAATTAATTTCCGAAGTTTGGCTCGGGTACGTTCAGTGAACGAACGAGCGGGAATTCCTAACTTTTGTTCCGGTGCTCGGAATTGAAATCCGAGGGCACCGATGAACTCGCAGCGCCGATATTCGCTTAAAGAGACCTTTTCGGGAGTTGCGTTTGTTGCGGGTTGAAAGTTAGTTTTAGGGGTTTTTAGTTTGAGTTAAATAAAATTTGTATAGAACAAATTTTATTATAACTTGTTAAAAACCTACCAAAGGGGGTTGGAAGTGGGACCCACACCCACTTAACCTCCCTTGGGAGGATTAAGTGTGGTGGGGCCCACACGAACCCCTAAACCTTTCAAATTCTCCCAACTCCCTTAACGCCTCCTTTATTGGCTTGAGTTACCTTTTTAATTATGGGAGTTAAACCTTTTGAATTTCAAACTTTTGAAATTCTAATGTGTTATGTGATTATAAAATAAGATGTTGTCTTATTTTATTTTGGGGTTATTTGTTTGTCTTCTTGAGAGGTGGAGTGCTCTTCTTCTTCTTCAACTCTGACGAAGAACTCAAAGAACGTTCATCTTGACGAAGAACGCTCAAGCTCCGATAAAGAACGCCGCACCTCCATTCTTCGTTTCCCGTGTCAACAAAAGGGGACGCCACTTCTTCCTTGGATAACCTTCGTCGGCGTACAAGTTTCTCCAACGACATGTCTCTTCGAACGCATCCCTTCGTCATCGGATTTGAAAAACGGCTACCGCGACGCCCGACCTCCGCGACGTCGTCTTCCGCGGAACCTTGACAATCTTCGAACCTTATACCCGAGGTAGGGGTTGTTGTTTTATTCTTTAATTATTCCATTTCTTGCTCGTGGATCGCATGTCTACGTGAGGCTTTTGAATATTTTATATAAGTGTTATTGTTAACGCGAGGGGGGCCAGACTGCACGAACACGGCCGAACCCCCCCTCCATCGTTCTTGTTTATTCTTGCGGGTAGAAGCAAAGTGGTGTGGTGCCGTCGCACCACGCGGATTACCGTGCAATTATTTTACGCGGCGCCGTCGCGCCACGCCGAGGAAGAATCTTCAAGAACGCGACGCCGTCGCGCCGCGTTGAAAGGAATCAAGGCACGGCGAAAGGGGCGCGGTGCCGTCGCACCGCGCCGGACGACGAACACCGCGGCCGGTTCCGGGCCGCGGCGGGACGAGGAGACCGCGGTCGGTTCCGGTCCGCGGCGGAAGAGAAGACCGGCGGCCGGGCCGCCGGTGTCGGAAACCGAAGGGGGGACCGGAATTTCCGGTCCCGTTAGAGAAAACCGGCCGGCCAGCTGGCCGGCCGGATACCATTAAAACACGGGGGAATTAATCCCCCGGCCACCTCATAAAAACCACCCTCTTTATGAGGGGCGGCGGTTCTTTGATGGAGGGGGGAAGCTGGCCCCCCGGTTCCGCACCAGCAGGCCCGCCATGTGGGGGGGCGTTTTTTTTTAAAAAAAATAAAACGGCGCGGCTATGCCGCGCCGCCAGATGAAGAGCGGGGGCTTGTTCCCCCGCGTGCGGCCCCTCGCGGCGCCAGGCCTTCGCGGCCCGCCGCGCCGCCGCGCCCCCAGGCCGCCGCGCCACCGCAGGCCGCCGCGCCGCCGGCCGCCGCGCCGCCGCCGGCCGCCGCCGCCGCCCCGGGGGGGGGGGGGGGGGGGGGGGGGTTGGGCCGGGTCGGCCCGGACCCGGACCCCCCCGTTTCGAACCAGAATCGGTTTTTGGGTCATAACTTGAGCCTCGGACCTCCGATCGACGAACCGTCAGCGGCAACGCGATTCTTGGATCGAGACGGTCGTTTCGGTATATCGCACTCAAGGTTTCGGATTACTTTGTTTTCGGCCGGGTTGGTTCGTTCACGAAACCAACCGGGCCTTCGGAGCGGAAACGCTCATATCTTGAGCTACGAACGTCCGATTGACGCGCCGTCAGTCGCGTTGTGTTCCTCTTAGTGAGACGGATCTTTTGACATACTCCGCCCGAGGTTTGGACGCAGGTGGAGTACGGTCGGGTTGGTTTTTCCTTAAAAACCAACCGGGCCCCGGAGACGAAAATGCCAATAACTCTCAGACCGGGCGTCCGATCGACGCGCCGTCTGTTGCGTTGATTTCCTATTGACGATACGGAACTTTTGGATACATCAAATCTGGTCTTCGTGACAGTTGATGTATCAGCCTCTCGGCTCATGGAGCGGACCCTCCGAACGAACTTGCTATGTGCGGGAACCCGAGTGCTGGCTGCGCCTGTTACTGCGACTGTTCTACTGCTACGACTGCTATTGTGACTGCGACGACGACAGTACAGAGATCCTGTGTGGATTCGACGACGACGACTACAGCACTCAGCGATCCTACGTGGATCAGTGCTACAGGTCCTGTGTGGGCCCGATCCTGTGTGGGTCCTTGCGCTCAGCGGTTCTGTGTGAGCCAGCGCCTACAGGTCCTGTGTGGGCCCGATCCTGTGTGGGTCTTTGTGGGGGTTAGTTACCTATCGATCCTTCGTGGGTCCGACGACTTAGATGGATCAGTGATCATCTTTATCGTCCTTGAAGAAGTATACCTGTGTGAGCTGAATCCTTTTTCTTTCCTGAGTGGATTGTGTTGTGCAATCCTGTGTGGATTATGTTTTGCTTTCCTATGTGGAATACGTATACTTTCCTGCGTGGACTGAGTTGTACTTGGGCTCGGAGGTTGGAGCGTATTTGAATTGATTACATAGGTATATGTATGGGCATATACCTAAGCAGTGTCGGTTGTTACTTCGTGATTGTACTTTTCTTCGTGGATTATCCTTTGTAGATTTGAGAGACATTCAGGGGTCTCGGGGTCCCTACTGAGTAGCTTATACTCACCCCAGCACGGGCTTTGCCCGCACTACGTTGTGTTGGTTGCAGACGACGGACAACATTGACCTTAGCTGAGGCTTGCACAGCGGGACGGTACCCGGAGGTGGACCACTGGGCGGGACGTGCTTGGAGCGGACGGCGGAACCCGTGGAGCAGAGGAGCTATCTGTACCCACCCTTCAGGTGGGATTTCCAGTGGACAGCTCGGAGTAGCGGCTTTTACTTTTCAGTTGCTGTTTTTCCCTTTTCGAGTTGTACTTTACTTTCAGTTTGGATTTGTATTCTGGCCCATTTACTTTTCCGCACTTTCAGTCGTACTCTGCTATTGTTTAGTGTTTACTTTCCGCTTGTTTACTCTGTGGTGTTTGTTTACTTTTCAAAGGCAATGCCTTCCCTTTTTACTGGGATTTACGCCTTGGTGCTAGTTTCCAGCCCCTGGCCTATGGAAGGCGGGCTTGGGGTAGTCACGGCACGGACCCCGAGGGCGGGTCGTGACAATGAGAGCATCCACTGGTAATCCCACATAATTAGTAGGTAAAGCACTTCTCCATAGCTCTCCATTTCAATCTTCTCTACCGTCCACTTTATGGTCCTAGCTCCCCTAGTCACAGTCAAGGATGCCTTTCATCTTCATAAGACAAAACAATGTGCTGCTGAAGCCCATGCATGGGTGAGTATAATAATACCCGGTAGGGAACCTGAGACCCCCAAAGGTCTCTTGAAATTACACAATGTAAAATCATAGGCATGATCTAAATCACAAATCATAAAGAAAAAGACTCATATTAATGTAGTTTTATGTAATGCATAGAAGTACAGATGATTAGTCGAGAAACTAGAACATCTTATTCTGTTGAGAGGCACTACTGCAGACCATACATAGTATGACCTACACATGATTAATAGGTAAAACCATCGTTGTCCAACAAAAGAACGGACATTCCCATGATTGATAGATAATAACACCCGCTGACCCACAGAGGATCTGACCAAACCATGATCTATATGCACTGACCCATACATGATCACTAAGAACTAACCCACACATGATCTGGACCACATGGTATCAATAGGTGTGGACCCACATAAGATTTCTTGGTAATATCCTCCGTATGATCTGTCTCCAACCTCAGCCTCACTACTAGCCACTAGATCAATAGGAGATGATTTACAAAGAATCGATGGGTGATGATTCACTGATTCACCTAGAATCTTTATGTGTGGATTCACACAAAATCGTTGGATGCTAATTCATATAGAATCACTGGGTTTGGATTCGCATAGAATTGATGGGTGCTGATTGACACAGAATTGATGGGTGATGATTCACATAGAATATCTCTTATTTCTTTACACCTCAACCAGTCACATGATTCCCTCTTCATAGTACGCTTCTCTCTGAGATAAAATGCTCCTCAATACATAGGCATTATTTCAAATAGCAAAAAGTTCCACAAAGTTATACCCCCTGATCTACCTTGTGATAATGGTTCCAATGAAATAGACAGTGTGCCAACCAGACGCCCCAGTCTGTATATTGTTGGCATTTTAGTGCCGAGGGCTCAGTTGGATTCAGGTATAATCCCACCCATCCATAATCAAACATTCTCTAAAAAACATGGACTTTCAATAAATGACTGTTTCACTCCAAGAATCCCAACGTCATAGATATTTCATTAAATGGACTTACGGTTCTCATGATCTGGTCACTTTGAGTGTAGCTAAGCCCGAGAGGGGTCCAGGTCCGGTCTGACTCAGTCGGACCGACTCGGCCAAACACGACCTGGACTAGGCAGTCCCAGACTAGTCTTAGCCAACCTGATGCAGTATAGGTATTACAAAGCCCAACCCGAACTGGCCTGGGCTGGCCTTGTTGGGCTCAGCCGTGGTGGGCACTGCCTGCTGAGCTGTAGACTGGCCCAATACTCCGAGCATTCCGGCCCATTGGATAGTGTGACCCATACAGGGGTCACGTGGTCCACCTCCCAAACGGCTCAAAGTGGAATTTGGTTTATTAATGGGTGGTTCCATGTGGTTTCGCCTTGTCACCAGCAGGAGCGAGTCCCCTTCTAGCTATGTTGTGGCCTCCTTCAACATGGCGTGTGATGGCGCACCACGTCCACCTTCGCGTTCGGCCACTACCGGCCACCTGTCTAACCGTTGCCCCGGTGTTGCACACTCTAATATTTCATGGGACACCAGGTGTTCTTTGGTGTCTGTTACTCCTTCCGGATGTGCCTATGGTCCTCCCAGGTGCTCTTCCTCGTTGCACAGCCATTAAAAACTCCTTGTCTCCACATTCGTAGTTCTACCCTAAAGAACACACCACGAACAAGTATAGTAGAGGGTCCGAGAGTTGATGTATTCAACCCAATCCCTTTTCCTAAGCGTTTTAGACTTGAGAAAGTGTAATAAACAAAAAAAAGAATAACCCCCAAATTTACAAACCCGCAATAACCACCAGCATGAATAGATGATATGCTGATCAACTTGTAAGTCATTTGGTCTATGTTCATTATATTTTTCAAGAACAGAATATAGTGAACATCAAAGCACGTATACCCCTACCTAGAGAATCATTGTAGTCATCATTGTGGTGGGAGGAGAATCCATGCTTTGATGAAGTCATCGAAGATCATCGCTCACAGTTTATTGTTACCCAAGCTTGAATCTCCGTTAGTGGAAGACGTCATATTACATTGCAAGAGGTTCAATGTTTGGTGAAGCTGGGTCAAAACTCCACCCCTGAGCCTCACATAAATAGTGGGGAGAAATGGTGATTAACACACTATGGAATTACTGAGATTCATTAATTGAAATATTTTATGTCCCTCATTAATTAAACAAGGGGTGGTTATGCAACCAAAGTGCAACCGAGCATTTAATATCCCATTCTAAATGTATGAGTACCTCTATGGTCCCTACCATCTCCACTAAATAGGACGTTGAAAAAAGGATAAAATAATGACCTAAATGTTATTATATTATTTTATTAAAAGTCACAAAAATTAAATTTTATACCCAACCTACTGTGGTGGAATTTAACCCCCCCCCCCCCCCCCCCGCTCCCCCCTCCCTCCCCCACCCTTAAGCTATTCCTAGCACTACAAATTCAACGGTGGCATAAGATTTTATAATTTAAGCATAGGTTAAAAAGATAAAAAATGCAGTCTACACGTTTATAAAAGGAACCTTTAAAAATGGTCATATAATTATTAATAGCCACCCACGACCCATTCCTGTCACGGATAGGTTAAACCTATGGGGAACACACTCTTTAGAGCTCAACGGTACTCTCGAATTTTTATTCTGAGCTACCGTTTAGAAGCAATATATTTTACAATAAATTAATTTTCAATTAATTATTTTATTGACGGCCAAAAGATATCTTCCATTGATGGCTTGTTCTGTCCAATGTTAGTATCTACCTAAGGAAAGAATACCCTCTTGAGTTCTATGGAAGTCTCAAATTTTTAATCTGAGTCACCATTCGTGAGTTATAGAGATTTGAAAAATAAAAAAAATTTATCCATAATTTTATTTACGGTTATTCCATTTTTGGGTTTACTCACTAAAATCCTGCACGTACATAAATTAATTATCTCCTAGGGTAATCCCAACATCTAGGATGCAATGTTGTCCTCAGATTTCTAATTTGGGAACCCATTTCATGTTATTACAATTTTCTCAGAATACAATTCATGTGATTTATTTAAATATCAAAAAATTTCGACGGACCATTCCAGGAACTCCAATCATCAGAATCTTGTTCTATCAGATTTCACGGTCTCAAAATGTTTCCATATAATAAAATAATTATATGGATATTTTGGGACACTAAAATCATTTCACCATAGGGACTAACGTCCCCGTTAGCTAAAACAATGTCAAATGAAACAAATGGGCGTACAAATCATGAATCTAATCCTCCTTATCCCTCGGGATCTCCTAGAGATTCCTTTACATGAAAAGAAAATCACTAGTGGAATTGACATCCCACAAAGGACCCACTACAATTGATCCTCTATCTCCACCAGGAACTCCATAAAAGTCTCCCCATCATCAAAGTCCAGCTTTCCCTAGTCGATAACGTTCAAGGATTAAGGGACATATATCATAAACATTGGGACATGGGAAACATTATTCACCTGATGCATCATTGGAGGATGAGTTAGGTGGTACACCTCCTCACCAACTCTTCTGAGAATCTAGAAAGGTCTGATGAACCTCGAAGATAGCTTGCCACCCCCCCCCCCAATCTCCACTGTACATGTTGGGGTTAGACCCGTATGAAGACATGGTATCTCTTATAATTCACTAAGGGTAAACATATCTTTTTGGCATAATAAATTTGTCATCTCAATGCATTCCCCATCCCTGGACACTAGTTCTAACGCCATGTATCTTGGAACAACTTTTCCATACTTGGAAGTAACACCAATTGCAATGTGTTAAAATCCCTCCACACCTCATGTTGTATCTTCATAGGTACCATGGTGCATCCTCTAAAAAGGATGGAATTCATCCAACATTAAGAAAATAATTCAGGAGCGATTCATGAGGATATCTATGAACAATGGGCCTCACAGTCCACATCATTATGTTCTGCCTCCTGAACATGCTGAAGATGTGGGGGAGTGACAGACAAAGACTGGAGGTAATTTATTCGATCACCATACATGAAGGATATCTTTAACATGTCTAGATTCTCTTTTTCATCACTCAGTATCTATAAACCAGACCTCCTATTGAGTGTGTCATCCACCACGTCACCCTTACCAAGAGTAGAGACTATCTCGATGTCATGGTTTGGGAGAAACTCTAACCATCTAATTATCTCAACTGCTGAAAGTCCTATAAGATCATTTCCATCCACGTGAAACGATACCACTTTTTGACTGATTGATGTTCCCATGTTCCCATTAACCCTTTGGTAGTGGATACTCATTCTCCCTGCCATATGGTTAATGTGTTAGTAATACACACATAGCCACAAACACTGGGTCTTACTAAGAACTTCCTTTACAAGTCCCCCAACTAAACTCTCAGTTCTCGTTGCTCAGTGGAATCCATCTGATATGAAGTTTTAGATATTAGTGTAATCCATGGGTACAAGAAAAATACATAGGTAACACTCCCATAAAGGAGGTAATCCTGGAAACTTCTTTTGAAAATATTTTCTCGCACTCTGCCACTACTATTGGGAACTGTAAACTCAAGACTCCCACTGCCACGAGGGTAAGGATAGCTGACTCAAGAGTGATCAGCTGCACCATTCTATAAAAGTTGGTTCCCTAGAACCAACTGGTTTTAATTTTATTACATGTATAATTAATGTATTATTATATATAGTTCACTGTTATGCATGACTATGATGAAATAATGTCCTAGAGTATTTGTTGCAATGATAATGTCATTGGCGTTCCCCGCTATGATGAGAACCTTGAAATGCTAAAACAGTATTCTAAAATATGGTTTTTTGGTTGGATGACATGAAATTATAGGACACATCGAATATAGACCATCATGTGCAAGTACTCATAAGAAAATGAGACTTCCTCTTATGATGTTCACACTTGGTAATCTTCATGATACGAGACCCATGAGAACATACCCGCTAGTTGAAATTCCACATGTTTTGGTGTCATCAGATATTTCTATCTTCGAGTGTCTATAATGATCCATATACTTTATGATTATCATTAATATGTATCATGACTTACACACTTTTATTTACTGACGAAAACCGTCACATAGACAGTTGGATGGATGTTGGGTACGTTGGGTGTGTCACGAGTGACATGTTATTAATTGATAAGTTGAGGAAGGATTTTCCCTTATATTTATGGAAGTTTATATCTTGACACATTGATTGAAATTATAGCATCCTGCCTTTTTATCACATAAACATTCATTACATTTTACAAAACCAAGGATCTTTAAGGTTTAGTGTCTTGGAAACCAGGATCTTAAAACATGAAAACATAAAACATTCTTCTTAAACACTTGAAAGGCTTCTCCTCATGTTCATCCTAGATTCATTACTGCATCTCATAACCTGGGAATATATATCAAAAGAAAGGGTGAGCAGAAGGCCCAGTAAGGAAAACAAGAGAAACATTTTACATGTGAACTTGAGATACTTCAATAGGGTCATGAAAAGAACTTTAAGGCATGAGAAAGAAATCATGAGATATATCATAATAAAAATAACATTTTTCATAAATTAAAGATGTGGCTGCAACATTTAATATAGACAATCATGAACATATCACCAAGGTCCATCCCCAAGGTGTCATTTGAAAATTACCAAGGTTATTCACCAAGGTAACATGAAAATTGTAATCTCTAGTGGTTACATCATTACCCAATGCATTGGAGCGCTATCAGGGCGCACCCTTAAATTTGCCTTTATTATCATGTGAGCCACATATATCATCATCAAAAATTTAATAAATAACCCATATAGCATAAAATAAATGGGTTTCATTTCATAATCATAACGTTTTAAAAACTGCTTTAAAGACATGATCTTTACGTCACTTTAAACCCACTGAAAGAGAAAGAGGGTTTCATGTATGTAATTACCAGAATTTAAAATAGAACATTTTGATATATATGTGAATACCCCTGTATAAATAAGAGCTTTGAGTATTCACTTTATAACATAAAATAATTTTTAGAAAAGAGAGAGAGGCATTTTGAGACGAAAATTCTGCAGCATAACGGCTATGTTACAAGGTTTTAGAAAACATTGAGAAGAGAGGGGACATGGGTCAAACATTCATAAATGACCCATAAAACAGTAGAGGGACAAAATATAAGGGATTTAAGAACACGGTAATGACATTTGAAAATATACCATATGAAATGAAGAACACGAAAGGAAGAAAAAAAAGATTTCTCATGTGAGAATTCGGCAGCCTAACGGCGTCACTTAAACTTCAACAAAATTGAATTGACAAGGTCAAATAGGGTCTCTCATCATATGAACATAAGAGTCCAGTATGATATATATAGAGATCATAACCCAACATAATAGAAAGGAACTTGAAAGAATTGACATGAAAGTAGATCTTCAAAATGAGAAGGGTGAAGAACCACTTAAAATTTCGGCAGCCTAACAGCACCACTTAAAACTTCAAAATACTGAATTGAAGCGATCAAATGGGGTCTCTCATCATATGATCATAAATTATCAGTATGATAAATTTAGAGATCATACCCCAACATAATAAAAAAAGGAACATGAAATACTTTACATGAAATAGATCTTGAAAAATGAGAAGGGAGAAAGAATCTGTTACAAAAATTTCGGCAGCCTAACGGCGCCACTTAAAACTTCATAAAACGAAATAATGAGAGTAAGAGGGGATCTCTCATTATATTAACATGAAAAGGGCAGTAAGAGGAGTATAAAATAACATCCTCCAACATCAGAACATGGAGCATAAAAGGAATGGAATAAAAGAGATTACTTGAAATGAAAGAGAGAGGTCGGATCCCTTACCTTAAAACATAACTCTTAAAACTCAAAGGTTGGGACCTTGAGGGCTTGGGGGAACCTTGGGAGGACTCCTTGGGAGTTAAGGAGACCAGAACTTCGTTGAGGATGGTTTTGGAGTCGAAAAGATGAGAGGAGGGCTTGGTATTTATAGGGAAAGTGAGGGGACAAAGCATTAATGGCCAAGGGACACCACAAAAGTGGTTTTCTCAAAAGCATGGGCCCTCCCATGGTACTTCCCATAAAGTTAGGCCACATGGGGACCCCCACACAATAATTCATCCTGTTTAGTCGAACATCCTTTAAAATATCTCATGACTTCATCATGACACAGTTATGATGTCATTAAACATACCGAAACCCTAAAACTGTATTTTTACTATTCACTGAAAATTCGACTTTCTCAGAAAAATCCCAAAATTTCACCTTAACCAAATATCAATGCTCTGATTTCAAAAATGAACTCCATTTTATAAAAATAATTTTCTAAATATTTTTAATTTTTTTTAAATAAATACACTATTCACCGAAAATTCATTATTTTTAGAAAAATCACCAAAAATTACCTTAACATAATATCGATGCTCTGAGTTCAAAAATGAAATACATTTTATAAAAATAATTTTTTAAATATTTTTAATTTAATTTTTAATTAAAAAACACTATTCACCCGAAAAAACTAATACTTGAATAGTAATTTATGAAACCGTTTTTTTAACCATTTTATTGAATCACATTACTTAATCAAGGTGCCTAGATTATATTAATAATTTATTTAAGTGAGATTACTAATCCATTTGGTCACATTACTAATCCTAAGCATAAAATCACTATTCATAATTTACTATTCATCAAAAATTAAGTTGATCTTATTAGATTCTAAATTCCATACTGAACATATTTGTAGAAGACCATTTTTTGAAAATCATTACACATTTTTATTTATTTAAGGTTTACATAAACATTTTTAAAATATCCTTTCTCTAAAATTCATCAAAAATATGCATACTATATTTATCCGGTCATTTGAAAATTCATAAACTTCATCATAAGAAGAAATCCCAATTTTTATTTAAAACAAAGGATTAAACAAGGCAGTTACGGTCTCCTTACATAGCCCCTTATCACACCAGCATAGGACCTAAGTGTAAGGTGTGCTAAGGCGAGAGAATCCGAGGGAGGCTCGGCCAACATCGCACGAGTAGTAATTTCTATCAGTTTGAACTTCTCGTGAAGGCGATCTCGTTCTAGCTTTATACGATGAAGTTCAGCTTGGGTTTGGTCCAGAGCAAAGCCCAGTGGTGCTACCTCCTTCCCAAGTTCTGTTAGGTGGGCTTCGATCGGTCCAAGACTACTGGGTGAGGCCATCGAATCTTCTTTCTATATTAATTAACCAAGATTACTTGTATTTAGAGACAATAATCAAAACGTTTAGTTTCCAGCGGTCATATTGACCAATGGTCATATAATAGTCAAAAAACAATGGTATCATTTTAATTATACTCATTTTATCAAATGAAACATTTTTTTTGAGTATAAAAATAGAATAAAATAACACATAAAATTAGGAAACAAGATTTATTCAAAATTTCAGGTCGTTACAATCTTCCCCCCTTATGAAATTGCGTCCTCGCAATTTTTTAAAATTAGGATTTGAAATTTCATTGAAAGTACCACATCGGAAAAGGAGTCAGTAAAACTATTACTTTAAAAGAAAGAATTGAAGTACCAAGGTCACCCGAGTTAGCCCACACTGGGATTCCATGTAGGAAAACATGGACATGGAAGAAAAACAAAGGGTCAAGTTCTGAGGGAGAGTGATAGAGAACATGATTAGGAGAAAGTTAACCATAAGAAAATCCCAAACTTATGATGTCTGTAAACGGTCATTGATTACCTAGTAGGAAACGTAAACCAACAACGTTTTTGTTTTACGTTCCTTTTCATAATTTTGAGGAATTCATTTACTACATAGAACAAAAACATAAGAAAATATACCTACCTTCATGTAGAGTTTCATCCTTTAATATGTTTCTACCAAAACTAATATTTTCTCTGAATGATGAGCATTCAAAACTACTTGGTCTCATCAAAACACAAGAATCATCTTCTAGAGAATCACATAATCCACAAAAGATTAACTATCTATTTCTTCTATCTTTAAACATTATCCCAAAACAGAAAGGGTAAGGTAAAACAACTCTTCAAAAAGAAAGAATCCCATAGGAAGGGAAACAATTTTTAAATCTTCAAAGTTCCATGGTACTACCCAAAGTTCATCATAGACCATCCCATAAATAACGGTCCTTAAAATTCCTCAAAATAAACCAATATAAGATTGAAACCCAAATACAAGATGGATTTGATAACATAGTCTTCCAAAATAACTTCATTGTTCATCTCCAAACAACATCAACCACACCTAACATCTTATAAAAAAAGTAGCTAACCTAAACATATTTTACCCAAGATAGGTTAATCGTTCCCATAAGTAACCTAAATTACTATAAGTCCACCTTCAATTCATTGATTCTTCAAAATATAAGTCAACCTTACTCCTCAATGAAAATACCGTAGTAATCTATTTACCTCGATCATATAGGGTCCTCAAAATAGTGAACGTATTCCAAAATAATAAACATATTTTAATCCCCTAATCATCTCTGTCGTATTAATACGGCTATCGTAGCATTTCCTATCACATTGGTTGTTGGGACATGTTCTTCCATTTCCCGCCATTAACTAAGAAAAGAAACTATAAATAGGGGCTTAAATACTTAGCCAATAGTCATGAAAAGAAACTTAAAGCATATAAGGATAACTTGTAGTTAAAATGTATACACTAACTTGTGATCCCATAGGTTTCCATCTAGGTTATCCATGATCATATATTCTTATGTGAACCTTTATTTTATTTTATCTTTGTTCCTTTAACAATGGTTCATACTAAGCTTATGAATTTACCAAAGCATATCCCTCGGGAGTGTCGTAACCAAGAGTGCAGCAAGGCCCGTTGTCGTGTACCAGTTCCCATTCGAGTCTAGCTCAAAGCGGTGTTTTCAGGTTTTACCCCTATGTACATCTGTTCCAGAGCCACCTCTACCTGCTCGTATCCAGACAGGGATGTATTTTCTTGGAAACCCCTTACTCAATACTCACCAAAATACCCGGAATATTTCCTATATTTAGACTTTTCTATAGGGTTCTTCCTAGATTTTTCATATCCTAATTTCCACAAATAACTAAACTATCCTTTGATACCAACTATAGCATCCTGCCTTTTTATCACATAAACATTCATTACATTTTACAAAACCAAGGATCTTTAAGGTTTAGTGTCTTGGAAACCAGGATCTTAAAACATGAAAACATAAAACATTCTTCTTAAACACTTGAAAGGCTTCTCCTCATGTTCATCCTAGATTCATTACTGCATCTCATAACCTGGGAATATACATCAAAAGAAAGGGTGAGCAGAAGGCCCAGTAAGGAAAACAAGAGAAACATTTTACATGTGAACTTGAGATACTTCAATAGGGTCATGAAAAGAACTTTAAGGCATGAGAAAGAAATCATGAGATATATCATAATAAAAATAACATTTTTCATAACTTGAAGATGTGGCTGCAACATTTAATATAGACAATCATGAACATATCACCAAGGTCCATCCCCAAGGTGTCATTTGAAAATTACCAAGGTTATTCACCAAGGTATCGTGAAAATTGTAATCTCTAGTGGTTACATCATTACCCAATGCATTGGAGAGCTATCAGGGCGCACCCTTAAATTTGCCTTTATTATCATGTGAGCCACATATATCATCATCAAAAATTTAATAAATAACCCATATAGCATAAAATAAATGGGTTTCATTTCATAATCATAACGTTTTAAAAACTGCTTTAAAGACATGATCTTTACGTCACTTTAAACCCACGGAAAGAGAAAGAGGGTTTCATGTATGTAATTACCAGAATTTAAAATAGAAAATTTTGATATATATGTGAATACCCCTGTATAAATAAGAGCTTTGAGTATTCACTTTATAACATAAAATAATTTTTAGAAAAGAGAGAGAGGCATTTTGAGACGAAAATTCTGCAGCATAACGGCTATGTTACAAGGTTTTAGAAAACATTGAGAAGAGAGGGGACATGGGTCAAACATTCATAAATGACCCATAAAACAGTAGAGGGACAAAATATAAGGGATTTAAGAACATGGTAATGAAATTTGAAAATATACCATATGAAATGAAGAACACGAAAGGAAGAAAAAAAAGATTTCTCTTGTGAGAATTCGGCAGCCTAACGGCGTCACTTAAACTTCAACAAAATTGAATTGACAAGGTCAAATAGGGTCTCTCATCATATGAACATAAGAGTCCAGTATGATATATATAGAGATCATAACCCAACATAATAGAAAGTAACTTGAAAGAATTGACATGAAAGTAGAACTTCAAAATGAGAAGGGTGAAGAACCACTTAAAATTTCGGCAGCCTAACAGCGCCACTTAAAACTTCAAAATACTGAATTGAAGCGATCAAATGGGGTCTCTCATCATATGATCATAAAAGATCAGTATGATAAATTTAGAGATCATACCCCAACATAATAAAAAAAGGAACATGAAATACTTTACATGAAAATAGATCTTGAAAAATGAGAAGGGAGAAAGAATCTGTTACAAAAATTTCGGCAGCCTAACGGCGCCACTTAAAACTTCATAAAACGAAATAATGAGAGTAAGAGGGGATCTCTAATTATATTAAAATGAAAAGGGCAGTAAGAGTAGTATAAAATAACATCCTCCAACATCAGAACATGGAGCATAAAAGGAATGGCATAAAAGAGAATACTTGAAATGAAAGAGAGAGGTCGGATCCCTTACCTTAAAACATAACTCTTAAAAATCAAAGGTTGGGACCTTGAGGGCTTGGGGGAACCTTGGGAGGACTCCTTGGGAGTTAAGGAGACCAGAAATTCGTTGAGGATGGTTTTGGAGTCGAAAAGATGAGATGAGGGCTTGGTATTTATAGGGAAAGTGAGGGGACAAAGCATTAATGGCCAAGGGACACCTCAAAAGTGGTTTTCTCAAAAGCATGGGCCCTCCCATGGTACTTCCCATAAAGTTAGGCCACATGGGGACCCCCACACAATAATTAATCCTCTTTAGTCGAACATCCTTTAAAATATATCATGACATCATCATGACACAGTTATGATGTCATTAAACATACCGAAACCCTAAAACTGTATTTTTACTATTCACTGAAAATTCAACTTTCTCAGAAAAATCCCAAAATTTCACCTTAACCAAATATCAATGCTCTGATTTCAAAAATGAACTCCATTTTATAAAAATAATTTTCTAAATATTTTTAATTTTTTTTAAATAAATACACTATTCACCGAAAATTCATTATTTTTAGAAAAATCCCCAAAAATTACCTTAACATAATATCGATGCTCTGAGTTCAAAAATGAAATAAATTTTATAAAAATAATTTTTTAAATATTTTTAATTTAATTTTTAATTAAAAAACACTATTCACCCGAAAAAACTAATACTTGAATAGTAATTTATGAAACCGTTTTTTTAACCATTTTATTGAATCACATTACTTAATCAAGGTGCCTAGATTATATTAATAATTTATTTAAGTGAGATTACTAATCCATTTGGTCACATTACTAATCCTAAGCATAAAATCACTATTCATAATTTACTATTCATCAAAAATTAAGTTGATCTTATTAGGTTCTAAATTCCGTACTGAACATATTTGTAGAAGACCATTTTTTGAAAATCATTACACATTTTTATTTATTTAAGGTTCACATAAACATTTTTAAAATATCCTTTCTCTAAAATTCATCAAAAATATGCATACTATATTTATCCGGTCATTTGAAAATTCATAAACTTCATCATAAGAAGAAATCCCAATTTTTATTTAAAACAAAGGATTAAACAAGGCAGTTACGGTCTCCTTACATAGTCCCTTATCACACCAGCATAGGACCTAAGTGTAAGGTGTGCTAAGGCGAGAGAATCCGAGGGAGGCTCGGCCAACATCGCACGAGTAGTAATTTCTATCAGTTTGAACTTCTCGTGAAGGCGATCTCGTTCTAGCTTTATATGATGGAGTTCAGCTTGGGTTTGGTCCAGAGCAAAGCCCAGTGGTGCTACCTCCTTCCCAAGTTCTGTTAGGTGGGCTTCGATCGGTCCAAGACTACTGGGTGAGGCCATCGAATCTTCTTTCTATATTAATTAACCAAGATTACTTGTATTTAGAGACAATAATCAAAACGTTTAGTTTCCAGCGGTCATATTGACCAATGGTCATATAATAGTCAAAAAACAATGGTATCATTTTAATTATACTCATTTTATAAAATGAAACATTTTTGTTGAGTATAAAAATAGAATAAAATAACACATAAAATTAGGAAACAAGATTTATTCAAAATTTCAGGTCGTTACAGAAATAGAACCGTAGTGAGAATTTACATGGACATGGTGTAGCGAGGAGTTTATTTCAGGTTTTCAAATAATGTTGTATTATGCATAAAAGTTGGTTACATAATCATGAAATCTTCTTGATGAAATATTCTGACAAAGGGATTATATTTCACAGTGAGAATTTGTATGTTGATGTTATTGTTGTGACTTTAAATTCATTATCTTGGGTTCCTTCACCCATTTCTAGATAGTACTCTTGAACTTTAGGCAAGCCCGCCTAATGCTAATGAGAAATAATTCTAGATGGTCACACACTAAATGTTTTTGGTGGTCTCGGATAAATTCTCTTTGAATTTAATTATTGATAAAAATATTATTCTCAAGACCGTGGAATAAATGTATTCAAAATTCCATGATCCCTTTAATTAAATAAAATTTATTTATTTATTTTATTTAACATTTAATAAATATTTATTTACTAGTTTGTAAATAAAATATTTATTTAAGAGAATAAATTATTTAATTATTTATTCATGAGTTAAATAAATGGAAGTAAAGTACGAGCGGACCAAGGTCAGTCAGGGAGTAAAATAATTATTTTCAAGAATATAAACAATTATTTAACTAGTTGGCACAAAATAAAATATCACTTCTATTATTTAATGATGTTGAATTTTATTTATAATTTCATTTTGTGAAAATTGGTGCACCATAAAAAATGACATGGTATAATTATTAAATGCATGGGATTTCTCTAAGATTAGAAAAGTATTTAATTTTTTTTATGTATTTAAATATTGTAACTAAAATTCCATGTATATAAATAGGCAAGTACGCATATTGTGCCAGAAACCACACCATACGACTGGTGAATTGATAATTGTAGAGCCAAACAATTTCTCTCTAAAATACTCTTCTCTCTCCTCTCAAGAACGAGAGACGATATTCAGGGCTGAAGAACAAGCAATCAAGAACGACCAACACAAGACACTTTCTTCATTGTGCTAGCACACAGAGAACTAGTGGTGTCGATGGGAGGCCATCAGAGCACATGTGAATCAATGCTAGATGGATTCTAGTTTGGATTCTAACACGTTATTTGAGATAATCTAGAAGGGTCATTCCGGACAATCAATATCATCAACAATGAAATATAACAAAGATAAAGGTATTATTTTTCACTATGAAACTCATTAAATTAATTATATAAAATATTTTCAAGATCATGTCTAATGTTTCGGGCCTATTTATTCTTTACCTAAATCTGTGATTATATTCCCAGGAGGCTGGACTTCATCGTCATATTGATCCCAGAATAATCATTGATCATGGTAAAAAATAAATGTTGGGTACCATCCTAACCATGCTTTGGCTACACCCGAAACCTTCAAGTGGTATCAGAGGGGTTACATCTTATTTTATAATTATTTAAATATTTCTTTGATTAATTATCCATTTAATAATTTTGTTGTTTCAATCCATAATAATTGTTCTGAAAATCTGAATCTTCAGATCTATTCCTCCTCTTTTGTTTCTCATTCGCCATACAGAAACTATGTTTTCTTTTAATTTTGATTAAAATAAAACAGTGGATCTCATTCAGTGGTTCCAATGATTCCTGGCCATACAACACCAGAACCCACAACGTGTACTAGGCAGTACAATCCATGTAGTCAAAATTCAATGCATCGGACTGGTCCGCGAAACCAAGACATGTGTTGGAGACTTTCTATGTTATAAATTACTCTGTGTGTGGACTAGGAACAAGTGGCACACTATTTCTGTATTACATGTTTTGTGGCCCAATGGAAACGGTGTGTAGTCCATTCGGGTTAGAGTAGGGCCGTGTACCCCATACATTGCTTTCCCTGTGAAAGACTGTGAAATGAGGAACTACACGGCGTTCGGACCACTCGACATGTCATGTACTCGGAGTATTTCTGAATATTACCCACATGTTGTTTCCCAGATAATTTACTTTTGATAGATTGTGATAAATAATGCACGCCCTTTAGTTGGAACTACAGATCGTGTACTCATCCAAATTATGCAGATTTATTAAAATTTATTATAATATTTAACAAACCCTTGAGATCTATACCATCGTGCAGGAATAAAGCTAAGGTACAACATTTGATAGGTATTTTATATATATGTGTTTTATTTATCATCCGTGTAATGTTAATTTATACTCATTGGGTAGTTATAAATTGGAATTCACCGGGTTTCCTCCAATGTACAATTTACGTATAATGATAATTTTAAATGATTTTAATTTTTTAAAATTATGATCGATGTCAATCTCAAGTAAATTATGAAAAAGGTTTAAATATAAATGGATTGATTAATTAAATATGATAATTAATTGATTCAAGTGTGATTTATCTTAAAAAAGAATGATTAAAGGAATGATTTCTAGTTTTATTTATGCGTGAATATCATTTCATGTATGGAAGATAATGAGCATGACCAATACCTTTGTATGTGGATGATTTCATTTAATTTATTAATTTGATTTATTTTTTTTTGGACTTCAATCCTTCTCGTTAATATGTAGGTCATGTGTGCCCAATGATTCTTTTATGTAGAACCCATTTTAACCCATCACCTATATGTTAGTTAAAATGGAATATGAAATGGATGGAACTCCCAATCTTGTGGAGGCGGTTCATGCTAGATCTGAGAAAAAACAAATCCCAAGATATACGAAGGTGGACAGGTGGAAGCTGTAAACGCAAACCCAAAAGGATCAAGGTGTTTCTCCCCTATGCCAGGGTTAGTTTATCAACAGAAAGATAAACTAATCATTAGAAAAGATCATGATCATGCCAGTTACTTTATTTTATTTTTTTTCAGTTTCATGGTTTATCATTATGGACATATTGTCAATATCACATAATTAATGAATTAAACAAGAATGCAAGATGTAACTAAAATAAACTAGAATTACACATAAATATTATCAAGACATGGTTCTTCGCTTATGTATTTTCCACTTAATATTAACCTGTCTATGAAAATTATTATAATAAATTCACACATAAGAGATAAAAAATCCCTCAAATAAAATATTAAAGTCAGAATAAGCCTTAAGTTACATGATTTAGGGGAAAACACAACAATACTATGTGTTGGACCAACCATTTTTGGGACACTTACTTTTATACAAGAATCGCTTATGAATTATTTTGGGTTGAAATAATAATATTTCATTAAAAGGAGTATCCCTATATAGACGAGGTGTAATATTGGAGGCAAGAGTTGAAGAAATCCAAAGTCATGATTTCAGGATTGGGGAGTCAACTCAACATATCAATGAGCTTCAAGCGTGCAGTTGGAAAACACCTACCTTCCATAATACCTTCTAAAATCTTGACCAACACTTGTTGGGGTTATGTTATAGGGAATATGGATCCTTACCTCTATAATGTCATGGAAAATGGAAATTCCATGTTCATTGTTCAGGTCTTTTTGGATTTATAAAATATCGGGAGAATTAATAAAATTTATTATTTCTTATAAAATGTAATCAATAAATTACTAATGTTATACTTTATTAATTATAGAATGAAATTGACAAAATCATCAACCACACTATACCTATGATAAATTCTAGATAAAGACAACATCTTCACTAATAGTAACTCGTAGGAATGGTTTAGATGGCTTCGGGTTATCCTACGCCATGAATGGAAGTCTTACGTGTTAGAGTGAGCATTACATGATCATCCTGCCAGTGAGGTGAGTGATGATGATTACCTTGTCTATGTGAAACATATGAATGATGTGGTTGATGTTCTATGTTTGATACTATCGTCAATGTATAGTGATCTCATGAAGTCTCATGAAAACATGGATTCTTACAGCATGCTTGAGAACCTACATGGTCATTACGAGGAGAGAAAAGATAAGAAAGGATTGAGATCTATAAAGAATTCATTCAAATTAATCATGGAAAAGGTTCCCTAGCTGGGCCTCATGTAGTCATGCTCAATGGCTGCGTTGAGCGCCTGGAGGATCTATGGTTTAAACTTCATGATGAACTAGGCACTGATCTCATTCTCGTATCACTTCCTCAGAGATTTTCTAACATTGTTTTCATTTTCAATATGAATAACATTGATACGTATCTATATAATATTCTTATCCACATTCTCTAAGGGTCCAAGATATGAAGAAAGAAAATCTTTCTATCCTTATGGTGAACAAGAGGAAATGTAAGGTGAATATATTTAAGCCCAAAGCTTCTTCACGGACTTCCTAGAAAAGGAATATCAAAGGGGAGGCAAGTTAAAAAGAGGTTGTTTGTTTCGCATGTGACAGGACGGTCCACTAGAAAAGAACTGCACCTTTCCAAAGAAAAAAGGTGAAGCTTCAGGTCTGTTTCTTATCGAATGAAATCAATCTATATCTATAAATTAGGTATTAGATACAACTTGTGGTGCTAATATATGTATCCAAAAATAGTATCCATGTAGATTCAAAAAGATTGGATGGGGGGAGGTAGATCAATGAGCAGCCAATGGAGCTAGACTTGGTGTTGTAGCTATCAAGGACTACCACCTAAAGTTGCCAACGGGGATGATCTTGGTGTTAATGGGTTGTTATTATGTGTGTTTTTTTAATAAAAACATTATTTATGTATCCAGATTAGATATATATGGATTTTTTTTCATGTTTCGAAATGAATGTTTCTTCTTTTACAAATATATATAGTTTTTTATCATATGGAACATTTATACAATGGACATTACGTGTTGTATTACACAAACCAAGTAATATAAATCGATAACAAAGATACATCACATGAATCATACCACAACCAACATTGGCATCACAAGCTAGGTCTTGTAAATTAGAAACGCTTGACAAAGATACATCTAGATGGAGATTTAGATTATTTATAACTAAAAAAACTTTAGGTATGTCATTAATGTTTTCAAATCATAATGACTAAATCCCCATTTAGTGGGAAATTTGAAAGGGCAAATGAAATTCTTGAATTGGTCCATAATGATGTTTGAGGACCATTTCTAGGTAAATCAAGGGGAGGGTACCCAAAATTCAAAACTTTTACAAATTATTTTAGTAGATATGTATATATATTCATAAAGAGGTATAATTAGGATTCTATTGATATGTTCTAAGTATACAAGAATGAAGTTGATTACCCGTGAGGTTATATTATTAAAAAACTCTACTCAGACCAAGGTGGAGAATATCATAATCAAGACTTAATTGAGTACTTACGAGATTTTGGGATCCTATCCCAACTCACTCGTCCAAACACGCCCCAGTGGAATGGTGTTAGAAAAAGGAGAAACCGCACCCTCTTGGACATGGTGTGATCATTGACGAGTCATGTGAATCTTCCACAATCCTTTTGGAGATATTCATAAAAAAGGCGCACATATTAATCCATGTACTAACTAAATCGATAAATGGAATTCCATATGATTTCTGGAGTGGAAGAAAACCCATGTTATTGAATTTACATCTGTGGTGTAGAGAAGCATTTGGTAAGGCCCCTTCATGTAACAAACTCGCAACTTGAGGAACAATGTGTACCTTTATATGATACCCCATGGAAACAAGGGGATATTAACTATACAACCCCTTTGACAAAAAGGTTATAGTGGAAGAAATTCCATAGTCTATGAGACATAACACATCTCCAAAAGAGATAGAGGGAGTGACATAGATGTTCATGATGTCGAGGATCAAGTTACACAAGATTTGGTACAGGAACAGATTACGCAAAGCCGCATGGAAGAAGAATCTATTCAAGAGACACAAGTACTACGTAGGAGTAGAAGAGTTGTTAGAGAACTGAAATAGTATTGTTTTATAGTTTATGAGTATTGTGACTATTTATTAGTTGATAATAAAGATCCAATAACCTACAAAGAAGAAGTATGTGTAACAGACATTTCCAAGTGGAAAGAATCAATGAATTCTGAAATGGATTCCATGTAACAAAAACAGGTCTGGATTTGGGTTGATCATCCAGCTGTTGTAAATCTTATTGGATGAAAATGGGTATTCAAGAAGAAACTTGACATTTAAGGACATGTAAGTGCCTATAAGGCAAGACTGGGAAGAAAAGGTTTTAAATAGTGTCACGGAATTGACAAGATGAAACCTTCTCACTAGTTTCAATGCGCAAATCCATTAGAATTCAACATTACATTCTAGCTTACCCTGACTATGAGACTTGGAAAATGGATGTGAAATAACATTCCATAATAGGAACCTTCAGGAAGATGTCTTCATGACACAACCTAATGTTTTTGTGACTACAAAGGATTCCAATAAAAGAATCCAAGTTGTAGAAATCCATTTATAGATTAAAGAAAGAATCCAGGTCATGGAACATTTGTTTTGATGAAGTCGTAAATGAATTTGGTTTTAACTAAAATGATTTTGATCCTTGTTTCTTCAAACAGTTTAGTGGAAGTGCAATCGTTTTCATAATAGTATATGTTGATGACATATTACTTATCAAAAAGGAGATACATGTATTATAGTCTGTTAAGGAAAGGTTGAATCAATGATTCTATATGAATGGAATGGGAGATGCAACATTTATTCTTGGGATCATGATACATTGTGATAGATCCAAGAGATTATTGAGCCTAAGAAAAAGTTCATACATTAATAAGATTCCTAAAATATTCAGTATGGAACAAACCAAAGGGGATTGTTTCCAGCATCGCATAGCATTCATTGTTACAAGAAAATGTGTCCTCAGAAACATGAGGAAAGAAAGATAATGGAAAGGAATCCATACGCATCAGGTATTGGTTTAGTCATGAATGTCATGCTATGTACTAGGTTGGATGTCGCTTTCACATTGAGTGCGGTAGGTAGATATCATGCTGACCCATGGGACCGCCATTGGATGGCAGTCAAGACTATCCTAAAGTATCTGAGGCGTACTAAGGGTATGTTCTTAGATTATAGATGAGATGAGGAACTAGTCATTAAGGGATATGAATATGTTAGTTTCCATAATGATCAAGATGACATGAAGAAGAAAATAGGATACATCTTCACATTGAATGGAGGTGCAGTGAGGAAAATGAGCTCAAAGTAGAGTGTGGTCACATATTCTGTAGTTGAGTCCAAGTATATCGCAGCATCTGAGGCACCTAAGGAAGCGGTTTGGTTGAGAAGCTTCATCTTGGAGTTAGATGTGATACATAGTAGTAAAAATTCCATCACATTGTACTGTGATAATTCTGAAGTGGTGGATCTCACAAAATATCCATTGTCACTTCATAGGACGAAGCACATAATTCGGAATAATCAACTCTTGATGGAATTTTATTAGATAGGTGAAGTTTCAGTGAACAATATTTCCACAGAAGTCAACATGGCAGACCCCTAGACTAAATCATTGACTCAGCAGAAACATGATATTCATGTCAGGTCTAGGAGACTGAAAGTCGTTGGTAGTTGGATCCAGTGTATGTGGGAGTTTGTAAGAGTTGGTGTCCTAAAAACAACTAGTTTTAATTGTCTTACTTGGTAATTTAATTTATTATTGCATATTGTTCATTTTTCTCCATGAGTATGATGAAATAATGTCCTAGATTATTTTTTACATTGATATGGTCAGGGCAGTTCCCTGCTATGATGAGAAAATTGAAATACTATACAAATATTCCTAAATATAGTTATGTGGTTGTATGACATGCTATGATGGGACACATAGCATGCAGACCATCAGATGAGAGAACTCATAAGTAGATGAGAATTCCTCTCTTGAAGTTCGCATTTGGTAATCTCCAAGATAAACGATTATGAGAACAAACCCGCTAATAGGAATTTTGTATGTTTTGGTGTCATCGAATATTTCTATCTGTGAGATTGTGTAATGATCCTTATACATTAAGATTATTATTAATGTGTGTCACGACATACACACATTAATTTACTAATGAAACCTGTCAAGAAGATAGTTGGCAGGAAGTAGGGTACGTTGGGTGCATCAAGTGAGCCATGTTTTTAATGGATATGTCGAGGAAGGATTTTTCTCTTCCATTTTTGGAAGTTAATATCTCAACCCTTTGATTGAAATAGAACCATCACGCGAAATTCTATGGCCATGTTGTAACGATGATTTTATTTTAGGAAGACAAAGAATGAGGTATAAAGAATTAAATTTGATTACCCAATCAGGAATCCTCCTTGATGAGATATTGCATAAAAGGGATTATATAACACAGTGAGGGTTCATATGTGGATGTCATAGTTGTGACTTTATATTCTTTCTCATAGGTGAAATGACCCGTCACTAGACAGTACTCTGGGACTTTAGGAAATCCCACCTAATGCCAATGAGAAAGATTCATAGAGTTTCACATGCTACGTGTTTTTGGTGGTCTCAGTAAAATTGTATTTGAATTTAATTTATGAAATAAATATTTTTATCAAGACTATAGAAGAATTTTATTCAGGTTACACTGATCTCATTAATTAATTAAAATATATTTATCTATTTTATGGAACATTTCAAAAATATTTATTTATTAGTTTGTAAATAATATATGTATTTAAGAGAATAAATTATTTCTTTATTTATTTCAGTGTTAAATAAATGGACCTAGAGTTCGAGCGGACCGAGGTTGTTCTTGTAGTAAAATAATTATTTTCAAGAGGGTAAATAATTTTTTAACTAGTTGGAACAAATTAAAATAATGCTACAATTATTTTACGATGCAAAATTTTATTTATAATTATGTTTTGCGCAAGTTTTTTCCCCATAAATAATGATATAGTATTATTATTAAATGTATGGCTTTTCTCTATGTTCAAGAATGTATATAACTATTTCTATGAAATTAAATATTGTAACTAAAATTCCTTGTATATAAATAGTATTGTATTCCTATTGTGCCAGACACAACCCCAAACACCTGGTGAATTGATAATTGATGGGACAAACAATTTCTCTCTCAAATACTTTTCTCTCCCCTCTCAAGAACCAGAGAAGTTCTTCAGGACCGATGAAAGAGAGATCAAGGGCAACCGACACACGACACTTGCTTCACCTCGCTAGCACCCGGAGAACGAGAAGTTTCTGTCAGAGGCCATTAGAGCATGTGTGGATCACTTCTAGAGGGATTCTAGTTTGGATCCTTACAAGCACAACTTGATAATCTAGAAGGGTCATTACAGATGATCAACATCATCAATGAAGAAAAATAAGAAATATATGTGTATTTTTTCATAATGAAATTAAATAAATTATTTATATACATACGTTGCATGATCCTCTCAATGGTTTCGGGCCACTTTCTTCTTTATCTAAATCTTTGATTATATTCTGTGGAGACTGGAATTCATTGTCGAATAGATCCCAAAATAATCATTGATCATGGTAAAAATCAATGTTTGGTATCATACTAACCATGATTCTGCTACGCCCAGAACCATCACCTTTTTTGAATGAGTTTATCCTATTCTACCTGGGTTTCCTTTTTGGCCAACCAAGGAAAAACCCATTCCAACATTGTAGATATTACACATCCTTTTTTCCAAAAATAGTCAATCTGAGCATGAACTTTGGTTTCCTAGTCCACACCCAAAGTAACATTATAAGGCCTAGACGCTACCACCAATAGGTTCCAATCGAAACTCTACCCTCAAGGGTCATATCACATCGTTGGCTTAATTGTGATTATCATGTCTCCCCCCATAGATATCTCTAGGCATAATGATGAAGTCAATTTTTTAATAGGAAACTCTAGGTCTTGAATAGGATTCTAGACAAAATGGAATGATTAGTACATATGTATATTAATATGGAGGATAGTATTAGACATACACTATAAATCGAATCATTCATTGAGCCCTTGGGGCACCCTCATTGACTGCATACAGCTACTCCATTCCCCTGTCTTCATGATCCCTAAGCCTGGTAAGGACCACAAGGGGTGGTGGTTGCAACATTTCAAAATTTGTACCACCTCTTGCTTCTCTCCTAGATCCTCCTCTACATTTGATTCCCTACAAAATAATTTTTCCCTATCACTTCCCCTTTTCGAAATTTTTTTCAAATCCATGTTTCTAAGACTGACATTAGTTTCCTGATTACCCACTATTATCATTAAATGGAAGTATCTGATCAGACAACGAACATTCAACCACAAAGGTTCTATCTAGAATCCTAACATAAGTAAAAATGCATATAGTAATAGTGCCAGCTCATATATTTCTAAACACATCTCGCCCAGAGGTCTGAGCCCTGAATGACTTTTCGTATCATATTCATTGGGGGCCTAGAATGGTCAGTACGCCTCGATGAATACTCAGCTACTAACATGTCATCCTTATAAAGCTATTGAAGCACTTGGGAACACATACCCACCAAATATATGTGGCACAAAACCCCTTCCCTGAGGAATTTTGTCATGTCATTCCATGGAAAATTATCCTCATCATACGTTTAGGGTTTTTTAAACAATGTCATTACCAAACTGAGTAATGATAGTTGCCAGTATCTAAGATCACCATCAGGTCTGATGGTGTCTCAGCCAAGAAGAAACCCTTTCCATAGCCCCCAACAAGTCCTTAGCTGCCTGGGGATCTATCTCTCCTCGAAACATCATAGGCCTTTGTCTCTATAACTAATGAAACACACTCAGTATTTGTACACCACGCTAGTGGGGATAGTGTGAACAGATTCCATCAGAGTGGTGGTGTAGCTGGTACCACACCCGAAGTTTATATCAATGTAAGAAGGCCCTACACTGATGCATCATCTCTTGGTGGGCTGTCATCATGATTGCTCTCTAGAATCCTGGCTGGCTGTCTACCAGGTGGCATCCCATAATGAAATAAGTGTTTCACAGTTTATAAGTTATACCTTGTGAGGTAACTCAATGTGATCAAAAGAAAAATAACATTTCAAAAACACACACAAACTCTGTTTTCTTGCACCATGTCAGAAATCAGAATTCTACATCCTAGTGTAAGGATATTTCGAACTCTACAACAACACCATACACCCCGAACTGAAAACCAAACTCAAAAAACTTAACACTATTTCTCCATTAAAAATATCAAAGTCATAAGTTTTCAGTAGAACTGACACCTCTGATACAAATATTTCATGACCCCGTCCCTTAGGGTCTATCCCATGACTATCCTAAGCCATCCTTCAAAATGCCAGTGGTGGGCGACTAGCACCAGAAAGGCATATCCCAAAAATGGGAAGGAATTTCCTTTAGACCTATACAGATACACAGAGTAGAATGATATAAGATGCAACCATAAAGTTAAACTATTGTAGTAAAAGTGATTACAGAATGTAAGGGGCTGGAAAACATGCCCAACTGAAAAGATACAACTACAACTGAAAATGAAAACATCTCATGAGATCATCCACTAAGAATCCCACATAATGGGTTGGTAAAACTCATCTCCATAAATCTCGACAATAAGTATGATTATCATCAACCATCAGGTCTTATCCCCCTGAGTCTTAGTCATGGATTTCTATCGTATGCACAAGACACAACAAGGTGTTGGTGAAGCCCATGCAGTGGTGATAATTAATAGTTCCCAGTAGGGACTCCAAGACCCATGAAGGTCGCTCAAAATTCCACAAAGTAAAAAAAAGCTTGACCTCAATCACAATTCACAAGGAAAAACACTCAACTCATTCATAGTATATGTAAAGCGAAAAATTACATATGAATTGTAGAGAAGCTAGATCAACATATTCTGTCAAGAGGCATAACAACAGACCATATGGAATCTGACCCACACAGGGTCGATAGGTATAAACCCCCACTAACCCACATAGGATCTGAACCGCCCAAGATTGATTGGTAATAAACCCCACTGAAACACATAGGATTAGACCCACATAGGATCGGTATGCGCTGACCCAGGCTGAATCGAAGAGCGTTGACCCACAAAGGATCAGACCCACACAGGATCATTAAGTGCTGAACCATACAGGATCGCTATGTACTAAACTTTTAATGATATGTCTCCAACCTTCGCATAACTGAAATCCAGTGGATATATTGGTGTTGATTCACACAGAATCACTGGGTGTTGATTCAGACAGAATCACTGGATGCTCATTGACATATAATTTCTTGGTGATGATTCACAGAGAGTCGCTCGGTGCTGATTCATATAGAATTGCTGGATGACGATTCACACAGAATCACTAGGTACTGATTCATACCTAATTTCTCGATGGTTATTCACACAAAATCGGTGGGTGATGAATCAAATAGAATCACTAGAAGATGATTCATATATAATCTTGGGGTGCTGATTCACAAAGAATCTCTCTTCATTTTTCATGTCTTAGCCGGTCATAGGATTCCTGCTCATAGTATGCTTTTTTCTAGGTGAAATTGCTCCCCATGAAAGAGGTCATATTTCATCCAGCATCATGTCCCATGAAGTTGATACCATAGGATCTGTCATGACATAAGGATTTCAATGAAATATGAAGTGCGTCAACCGGATGCACAGTCTGTTTCTTATTGGCATTTTAGTGCCAAGGGCCCGATTGGAGTTGAGTACAATCCAACCCGCTCATACTCTAAATTTCTTCAAAACTCCTCTTGGAGTATCCCTAATGAACCATCTATATCCAAGGATCCATGTGCCATAGATTCTTTGTCAAACTTATTTTTGGTTCATAAGATATAGTCACTTAAGGGTATCCAGTCCTGAGAGGGGTCTGGTCCGACCCAACCGGCCAACCCGTCCCGACCCAGACGGGGCCGACCCGGCCTAGTTTGAGTTAAACCAATCTTGGCTGACCCAACCTAGTCTGCATCCTACCCATCCCGGTTAGGCTAGGCCGTGGTGGGCTTTGCTGGCTTGGCCATGGAGGGCTCTACTTTCTTGGCCGCGACGGTCTCACCTTGCATGGTCATAGCGGGCTCGGCATGCTGGGCCACATACCGGCCCGACTCGCTGGCTAGGCACGACCTGTCGGGCGGGCCGGCCCGCTGGCATGTGTGACCCACAGGGGGATCATGCGGTCTGCCTCCCATATATCTCAATGAGCCATTCAGTTTATTAAAGATTTTTTCCAAGTGGCATCGACTTTTCACCCACTGGACCTCGATAAGTGTGTCCCCTGCCATCTCTGTCGTGGATTCCTTCAATGTGGTGCATGATGGCGAACTACCTCCACCACTATGATCGGTCACTACTGACCACCTATCTAACCTCCATGGATCTGCTCTTCCACTATGGTTGGCAAGTGTCAGTGCCATCCCTTGATGTCGTCGCTCCAGTGTTGCACTGTCAAACCTTCCACGGGCTACCAGGTGAGCTCTGGTGGTTCGTTATTCTTTCCGGATGCGCCTATGGTCCCCATGGGATTCTATCGTCATTTTGTGGCCCTAAAAAACGTGTTTCCTCAATGTTTTTTTTCCACCACAAAGAACACACCAAGGTAAATTTTAGTCGAATGTCTTAGACATGTTGTATTCATCATGCGCTCTCCGCATTAGTGTTTTAAACACGAGGCAGTGTAAAAATAAAAAAGGAAGAATAACCGCCAAATTTAAGAAATTTCAATAACAAACATTAGGAATATATGACACACATATCAACCAGTTAGTTGTTTGGTCCATGTTGGTTATATTTTTCATGAACGGAAGAGCGGGAACATCAATGTACTTAATCTCATACCTTGAGAATCGTTGTAGTCATCAAAGTTGTGGGAGGAGAATCCACGTTTTGATGAATACACATGTTCTCTTAACTCCCAGTTCATTGTCTCCAGAGTGTCCATCTCTATTTGGTGGATGCTTTCATGTCACTTCTCCAGAGGTTCCATTCTTGGTGAATCCATGTCAAAACTCCTCCCCTAGCCTAACTTAAATAGTGGGGAGAAAGGATGAGTCACCCATGGAGGAGTTGATGAGATTCGTTATTTAACGTAATTAATGTGCCTCATTAATTACATGAGGGTTGGTTATGAAACAAATGTATAACCATGAATTTAATATCTCATACAAAATGTCTGACTACCACTCCAATCCCCACCACCTCTGCAAAATAGGTGGTCAAAAAAATGACCTCCATGTTTTTTATTATTTCTATAAAATTCCCAAAAATTAATTTTTACCTGACCAAATTTGGTCGATGATATGGATCCCTTATGTGAATCTCAACAAAACAGATTCAATAGTTTCCTCATATTTTTAATTTGATCACTTGTTCAAATGATAGAAAATTTTGTTCGAGCGTTTACTAAACGTACAATTAAAAAAGTTCATAAAATTATTTATAGTCACCCTAGACCCCTGCCGATCATGGATAGGCTATTCCTAATGAGTACACACACACTCATAAGCTCAACGGTAGTCTAGGATATTTAATCATTGTTATTGTTTAGAAGTTATGTATTTTAAACTAATATAATTTTCACTTAATAATTTTATTTAGAGCCAAAAAAACATCCACATGTTGCTCATGCTGGCCAATGTTAGTATCATCCTATGGAAACAATACCCTCCCAAGTTCAGTGGAGATCTTTTATATTTAATCTGAGTCTCCGTTCATGAGATATAAGCATTTGAAAAATAAAATAATTTTATTTAATAATTTTTTTACCGTTATTCAATTTTTTGGGTTTTCTCACTAGAGGCATGCACCACTACACTAAAGTCGCTCATTGGGTAAACCTGACCTCCTCAACACAGTGGTGGCCTTATATTTTTGATTGGGGAACCCATTTATGAGTTATTATTATTTTTCAAGATAATTACTCATGCACGTTATCTACATCTCAACAATTTTTTATGGAAAATTCGGGGCACTCTAGGCCTCGGAGTGACGTGCCATCAGAGTTCGCGGTCTCATAATATTACCATATAATAAAAAAGAGGATATGAAAATTCCATGAAATTATAATATATATCATTTATATTCATTTTATATATTTATTTATTATTTATTTCCTGGATATCATGTAGAATGAATCATTTCGCATCATGGAGATGGTAGGCCTTACGTAAGCACATGTGAAGACATCATTACAACAATTTTTAAAAGGTATAGAAGAAGATTGTATATATTTTGTTCCGTAATACATATCATGAAATAAAAAATATATATATATATATACTTATTTTTTAAATCATTATACCCATCCAAGTAAGGTGGTGGTGAAAAATAGATTACAACATGACAAAGAGACCGCAGGTTGTACGTACATACATGTGGTAATTTTGTTTTTTTGTAGGATAGAGATAATGTAGAATATGGTTGTTCCATATTCATAAAAAAATATCATAAAATTAGTGATACTAGAGTGAATAAATTTGAATAAAAAATACTCATGAAGAGTATGCATAAGAATAATTATGTTTGAAATAATCGGTAGAGAAGATTACCTCATCTTGGATAAGCTCCCTCTAGATATCCTCATAGTGGAACTAGATTTGGTCTTTTGAGAAGACCTAAACATCTAGAATGTAACAATAGAAATTTATTATGTTAAAAAATGTTATGGATGAACTTGAAGGATGAAAATGAAGTGAATAATTGAGGTATGATGTTCCCTTTCATAATTCAGTTGAGGGGCCAAATTTAGATTCCCCAAAAAATATTAATTTATCATAAAACCAATCCACATCCAAAATCCTATAAAATATCATATTGTAATATATGATATGAGATAAGGTTGAAATATCATCAAAAAATAAATTTTATAATTTTTTCCCTTTCAATTTAAACAATATAATTTTAATTAACACTTTGTTATTCTCTTTAATTTTTGCTAAGGTAACAAATAATTCAATATTAAAAGGGTGAATAAATTACATATTTGATTAAAATTTGAAACTAAAATATTAATTTATTTCTTTTTTGGCCATATCATAAGTATTATAAATTTTTTGAGCTGTTTTTGGAATATAAAATAATTTAATAATACATTATTTTGATAAACAATCAATAGATCCAATTTTAACACTATTAAATTCATTAATTATTAAATATGAAAAGATAACAGGTTAACTTCAAACCAAATATTTTATTGTATTACTAATAGATAAAGTTAATAAATTTTGTTATCTAATTAATTATCTAAAATTTTACTTATTTTATTATGTGTAAAAACATAAATTTGACATTTCCATTAATAACATAATTACAACATTAGTTTTTTGCAAAAATTTAATAATATGATTTGTTGAATAATATTTAAAAATAAAATTATATGAAGAAGATAAATCTTATTTATTTTAGAAGAAAATGTATAACCAATTATATATTTGATAAAATCCAACACTATGAATTGTTATATTTATTAAAACTCGAATGTGTCAACTTTGACATCAATTCAAATAAAATATTATAAGTTTCAAAATCATTCCATTGTGGATCCAAATGGTCAATAGCTCATCAATATGATGATTATGGTCGAGATATACTAGAAAAATAAGATTTGGTCAATTGTTTTGTTCTTTTAATTGTTATTATATTTTTAATGAAAATAATGTTATTAATTCTTCATGAGTTTAATAATTTCTCCATCATAAATGTATAATCCATTATTGTAATTATTTATTTCATTAAACATTCAAATAAATTACCATGATAAAAATTAACTTATTATATGTCAAATGAGCTTTTATAGTCAATTTTATCATCTATTTAAGATTATATTTGAAATGATATATATATATAATATTTTGTGTTTGAATTATTTTAATATCAATTAAATAAAATAAATTATTTTTCCTAGCCTCATCCAAGTGTCTTCAAATAGATTCCATTTAGACCCAATACGGATTTAGGTCGGATAACATATATCTAATAATATTAGGAAAAGTGTTAGGATAATTTTATAATCTTATTTTTATCCATAATTACCTTATTTACCCTTTTATTGTATTAATAACAATTAGGGATGTTACTATACAAAATTCCCAAAAATAAAAGAAATCTATTTACATAATTTTTACATATTGATTAAAAATATTGAATGCTTGTTTTTAATTCAAGACATAAAATTTTTAGTATTTAATTTAAAAATAATCTCATTGTTGAAATGTGAAAATGAGTTTTTAAAGTTAAAACATTGCAAAATATGGAAATATTTTAACATTTAAATTCAATGTAAAATTAATTAAAATGGTATAAATTATATTTAATGAAATAAATAAAATCTATTTATACTTAAAATCTAGTCCATAAAATAATTTAGCTATATAATTTATTTCAATTAGAAATGTTGTTTAGAATTAAAAAATAGTATATTTTTATGACTAATGAAAACATGAATGTTATCAAAAAAATGTCAAAATTCTATCAGATGAAAATTTTTATATCCTTCTTCCAAATAATAATTTTATGTTCCCATATATAAATTTTTACTATGTCAAAATATTAATTTGAAATGGGTTCTTCATTAAAAGGTTGTAAAATTTTCCTTTTGAGAAATATAATTTTTAATTCATAAAATAGTGTTGTTCTTATCATATACAAGAAAAATATATTAAATAAACATAAAAAATATTTTATTGAATATATATTATATTTATTTCATTAATATCATACAATATTTTGAATTTATTTAATCTACTAAAAAATGACTTCGAGTGCATAAGAATATATTTAATGTATATTTTTTCATTTATAATTTATTTTTTACCAATGAATACATCTTATAAATAATATATTTTAATAATTTAGTTAATAATATTCAAAAAATCTTATTTATCGGATGTGTTACAGTAGTTTAATAATTATAAAAATAAAAATATGTTACTTGGAAACTCAGTGTTGAGTGTAAAGAAAGCCAAGTATGTGTTGCGTGTAGCACAAGCATAACATTGTGATGGGTATACAAGAAAAATGATTCTATATAATCATATATATTTTGTGTTTTAAGAAGTGAAAAATATCATAAATAATAAATTAATTTTGAAAAAAATTCACTAAATCTCAGGCTGAGAAATTCTACCCTTTTAAAATGAATTCCACCATATAAATTCGTTTGGGTTATCAAATTTCTAATAGTAGAATGTTTCGTTCATAGAAACCCACATCGTAAAAATGAATACTGAAACCACATTTTTTTTAAAAAAACATATGAAACATAATAGTTTCCCAAATTAACTCAAAACTAGGTTTCTATATTAGAAAATATAGGTGAAGATTTGGGTGTGGAGTAAAAGTGTAAAAAGTCACCGGGATTGATTAAGATCATTGATAATAAGAAATTTGGTGATCAATGAAAAATAAACTATCACAAAATCATAAAATAAACAAGAATGAAATTTATCATTGTTATAATAAAAATTATGATAATTGGAAAATGTTTTTACATCCTTATATTTTTTTTAATATTAATTAATTTCCACCACAAGACATACTTACTTGATTTCAGCACAATCCCACCCTTTTTAAGGCAATAACCAATTTACACATCTTTTCTTATTCAAATAAATGAAGTTTGATTTGAAAATCCTAAAATGCTAAAATATAATTAGATCCACACATTGATTGATAAGTCATTCCATCAGTCATTACAATAAAAAGGATAGTACATGTTATTTAATATGCATAACTCCACCTATGGGGAGATTAAACATTAATATCACAAACTTCATATGATGTTTAACTTAAAATATCCTTAAATGGATATCTTTACAATCCAAAAAAATATTAGAATTAAAATTATTAGAAATAGGTTCACTAAATTATCTTAACATTTATTCCCCATATATCACAATGTTTCCCTTTTAGGTCACATTCCAAACATGTGAATGCCTTCATAATGTGTTCTCTTAAAACATGGTAATAACCTGAATTAACATAAATACATATTGAAAACTTTCATTTTTTCGTATTCCAATGTCTATTGGATTTATTCAATATGTAAAAAATTTTGTAAACAACATCAAAGAAGCATAAGACATACGTCAACAAATTGTTAATTAATATAATATTGTTAATTATATCCAACATATCATTATCCAAGGTATACAAAAAAATTTGCACATTATAAACACATTATGAGTTACTTTACCTTCAGAAAAATGTTACATATTCATTAAATAACCTTTCTATGTATTCATCACAATCCTAAATATCCTTTTCAATCATTAATGTAAAACTTATTAAAAAAATACAAATATATTTAATGATTCTGTCACGACCCATCCTCGGGGCTCGTTCTGTGACTACCCCAAACCTACCTTCCATAGGCCAGGGGTAGGCGACTAGAACAAAAGGGTTAAATCCCTAAGCTGGGAAGGAATTACCTTTATAAAATTAAACAAAAACAACTGAGAATGCAACAGGATGAAAACACTATGTAAAACTGTATACAAAAGATTGTGCTGAAAAGTAAATGTGCTAGTCTAAAAACCCAACTGAACAACATGTACAAGTAAAGGGACAAACATCTGAAATTAAAGAGATGCTACTGGATCATCCTATGGGGATTCCTACCTGAAAGGTAGGTACAGATGGCCACCTCAGCACCCACGTCCATCAGTCTCCACCGTGCGCCGACTCGTCGCAATGTCCACCTCTGGGTACCGTCCATTCGCGGCGCGCTCGGGCTCCGTCAATGTTGTCCTTCATATGCATCCAACACAATGAGATGTGGGCATACACCGTGCAGGGGTGAGTATAACAATAATTAGTATGGACCCGAGACCCGCAAGGTCTCCCAATATTCACTAAGGATAAGAAAAAGAAGAAAGATACAACTACAAAGTATCAACAAACCATACTTAGGTATATGCCAACACATATATCTAGGTTACTAGTCACAGATCGTCTCTTACTCACGATCCCAAGAACAACTCAGTCCACAAAAAATTAAAGTCAAACACCATGATTATAATGGTTGAAAGACATGACTCAGCTCACATAGGTATGCCATAGTTATAGAGAGATATAAATGATCAGATGTAGCCACTGGATCATCTAAGCAGTCGAACCCACACATGATACAGTCCACCTAAGCTGTGAGACCCACACAGGATACCATCGAGCTATCTCGTCTAAGCTATCGGACCCACACAAGATACATTCTATCTATCTCGTCTAAGCTATCAGACCCACAAAGGATACAGTCCGGCTATCTCGTCTAAGCTGTCGGACCCACACATGATAAAGTCCATCTATTCTAGAGTAATATAGATGATCGGATGTAGTTACTTATTCATCTAAGCTGTGGGACCCACACATGATTCTGGAATAGTTGTCATCGGCATCGAACCCATGGAGGATTCCAGTAAGGTAGTCATTGCTATCGAACCCACACAGGATTCTTGTACAGAAGTCGACGCAGTCGCAGCCCTCTCTAGGGTTCCCGCACACAGCATGATCGATTCCGGGAGGGTCCGCTCCTTGAGAAAAGGGGTTGATTCATCAACTATCACGAAGTCCTGAGTTGATGTATCCTGAAATTGTAAAGACCCGTAAAATTAAAGGGAAATTTTTTTCTTAATTTTCTTTTGGATTTTACAAGAACGCAGTTTCTGACGGCACTTTATTCTAAGGCCCGGTGTGCCCAGAATTTATATACGTAGTTTAGCTTGGGTACGTTTAGTGAACGAACGAGTGGGTTTTTCTAACTTTTGAACTGGTGCTCGGAATCGAATTCTTAGGGCACCGATGGATTCACAGTGCCAGTAATTTCTTAGGAACACCTTTTCCGGAGTTGCGTTTACATGGGAGAAGTTGTTAAAAATTGTGGAAGTTAAAAATAAACATTTAGCTACAATTTTTATTTTATCTTTATAAGTGGTTAAAACCATTGATTGGAAGTTGGGGGGAAACCACCCAACTTCCCACGAGAGGATATGAGGTTTGTGGGGCCCACACGAACCCCACCCCTAGATATTCCCTAACTCCTTCAACTCGCAATTTAATTTGATATCTTATGTTAATTAAATAGTTGACTTTAATTTGAATGTTTCAAATTCAAATACATAAGTCATGTTAATAAAATAACTGAAGTACATATTTTATTTTGGTTAGAACTTGTTACATTGAGAGGATTTGGAGAAAAGCTAATGGTCTTGAATATCTTTTTCTTCTTCGACGAAGAACGTGATGAACGGGAAGAACACGAAGAACGCCGACCTCCGACGAAGGTTGACAAGAATGCCGGATCCTCAGAGATCGACGACGCGACACCGACAAATCTTTTCTCCTTCTGCGACGCCTCCTTCTGCGATGGTTATTTCCGTGATGAACCTCCGTTCAAACTATACTCGAGGTGGAGGAATTTTATTTTTGATGATATTCATGATTTTCTTCCGTCGACGTTACTCGTTCAATTGGACCGCTTGTTATCGATTAACGGGAGGGGGTCAGACAGCACAAACACGACCGACCCTCCTCCCTTATCTTTTGTGTTGATTATGGTTCAAAGGAAAGTGACGCGGTGTCGTCGCACCGCGCTGGAATGGGGGGCAAGGATGGGCGGCGCCATCGCGCCGCGCAATTGAAAATCGAACCAAGCCGCGCCGGAAAAACCCGAAGAAACTGCGGCCGGAGCGGGGCCACGGTGGAGGCGTGCGGCGCCGTCGCACCGTGCCAGACGAACCAAGGCCGCGACTTAGGCTGCGGTGGAGCAATGACAAGCGGCCGGTTTCGGACCGCCGGCGTCGAAGCAGGGGGACGGGCCCATGCCGGTCCCATGGCGGCAACAGCTGGCCGACCAGTCAGAAGAAGATCCTGGGGTTACGACCCCCGGCTAGCCGGATAAGAGAGGCCCCCACATGGGGCCGCAGTTACAAACAAGCGAGGAGCAGCCCCCCCCCCCCCACCCCCCGCACCTCAACGCTCAGACGTTTCGGTCGAGCCTCTCGACCAGCGTGCCGGGCCGCCAGGCCGGGCCAGTTCGAGTCCGGCCCAAGCTACTCGAACCCGGACCCGGGTCGGGTCGAACCAGTTAGGGCTAACCCAGAGGGTATCGGGCCAGGTCGGACCGGGCCCGAACCCCCTAATACCAGACCTCTCACGATCTTTTTCCCATAACATGGAATGCGGACCTCCGATCAACGCACCGTCAGCTGCGATGCGTTCCTTGGATCGAGACAGTCGTTTCGGTATATTAAACTCAAGGTTTCAGAGAACATGGGGTTAGGCCGGATAGGTTCTTACATGAAATCAATCGGGCCCTCGGAGTGGAAATGCTTATAACTTGAGCTCCGGACGTCCGATTGACGTACCGTCGACTTTTATGGATTCCTCTAAGTGAGACGGACCATTTGGATTAATCCGCTCAAGGTTTGGACGCAGTTTGAGTATGGTCGGGTTGATTTTGACTTAAAAATCAATCGGACCCCTGGAACGAAAAAGCCAATAACTCTCAGACCGGGCGTCTGATCAACGTTCCGTCAGTCGCGTTGAGTTCTTGTTGACGATACAGAACATTTGGATACATCAACTTAGGACTATGTGTCAGTTGATGTATTAGCCCCTCGGCTCATGGAACGGACCCTCTCGGACAAGCATGCTGTGTGTGGGAACCCTAGAGCTGGCTGCGACTGCAATGACGATGCCGACTGTACAGAAATCCTCCGTGGATTCGACGGCGTCAACTACAGCACTCAACGATCCTACATGGATCAGAGCTACTAATCATGTGTGGGTCAGATCCTGTGTGGGTCAGCGATCAGCGGTCCTGTGTGGGCCAGCGCCTACATATCCGGTGTGGGTCATTGCGGGGGGTTAGTTACCTATCGATCCTTTGTGGGTCATTGCGGAGTTAGTACCTATCGATCCAGTGTGGGTCCGGCATCTTAGATGAATTAGTGGCTACATCTGATCATCTCTATCGTCATACGAAGAAGTATACCCGTGTGAGCTGAATCTTGATTTTCTTTCCTATGTGGATTGTGTTGTGCTATCCTTTTTGTATGTGATCGAACTTGGGCTCGGATGTTGGAGCCGAACGAGAATTGATGACTTGGGTATATGTATGGGCATATACTTAAGTGGTGTCGGATGTTACTTCGTGATTGTATCTTTCTTTGTGGATTATCCTTTGTGGATTCTGGGAGACCTTCGGGGGTCTCGGGATCGCTACTGAGTATCTCATAATCAACCATGCATGGAGTATGCCCGCACTACATTGTGTTGGTTGCAGATGACGGACAACGCTGATCGTGGGTGAGGCTTGTGGAGCAGGTCGGTACCTGGAGGTGGACAACTAGCCGGGACATACTCGGAGCGGACTGTTAGACCTGAGGAGCTGTGGAGGCTATCTGTACCCACCCTTTAGTTGGTACTTCCAGTGGACGACACGAGGTTGCAGAATTACTTTTCAGTTGTTGTACTTCCTTTTTCAGTTGTACTTTACTTTCAGTTTGGGTTTGTATTCTGGTCCACATACTTTTCCGCACTTACTATTGTACCCAATTTTTACTTAGTGGTACTTATGCTTGCTTGCTCTGTGGTGTTTGTTTACATTAAAAAGGAAATGACTTCCCTTTTTACCGGGAATTACGCCTTGGTGCTAGTCGCCAGCCCCTGGCCTATGGAAGGCGATCTTGGGGTAGTCACGGCATGGGCCCCGAGGACGGGTCATGAAAAATTGGTATCAGAGGAGTTCAGTTCTACCGCAGAACTTAGGACTCTGATCTTTTTCTATATGAAGCAATATTGTTAAGAGTATTGAGTATGGTTATCAGTCCAGGGAATCCAGTGTTGGTGCGGTAGCCGACGTATCCGTACACCAGGACCCTGACTTCTGATTTCCGACTTAATGGACGGAAACATTGATTGCATGTGTGTTTTACGTTTTCTTTATGATTACATTGTGTCAGCTCACCAGGTATACTGTTCTGACCATGGCGCACCTGTCTTTTTTCAGGATGGCCCCATGACGGCAGCCAGCTAGGGTTTCGAGCGTTGTGCGTGAATACAGCCCACCGAGCGATGAGGCCTCGGTACAAGGACCTTTGACAGAAGATGCACTGGCGGTACCTCTACCCACCGAGCCACCGATGCTACCATCCCCAGCCGCTGACGATGCACATTGCCTTAGTGTACTGCACGAGTTTTAGTGCCAGCGACCGCCCAGGTTCCGCAGGGAGTGGACCCTCATGAAGCTGAGGATTGGCTGGAGGCAGTTGCACAAGTTTTAATGTTAGTGAGGACACCAGTAGACCTCATGGTGATCCTCACAGCGAGCCTCCTGCATGCGGCAGCAGGCAGATGGTGGAGCATGATGCTCGAGGTGCACGATAAGACATCTCTTCTCTGGACGGACATTAAGAGCCTCTTCCGCTCGGATTTATTCCTAGCCACCCTCCGTGTGGTGCACATCTAGGAGCTTCTATAGCTGCGGCAGGGCAACTTGACGGTCGCCCAGTACTCGGAAAGATTTACATATGTCTCGCACTATTCGACAGACATGGTATGGGACCCATTCTTCTAGGCCCGGACCATTGAGCAGGGATTGAGGCATGAGATCAGGGCATCACTGATCTCCCTCAGCATTCCGACACAGGCAGGGGTACTGGAGAGATCCCTTCTGATCGAGAGCTTCCTTGCTGAGCCTACATCAGCAGCGAGACCTACCGCAGGGCGGTACATAGCAGAGTCTTCTGCATCAGGCAGTTGACAGATGACTCATGGGTTCAGGAAGACCAAACCCTTAGGCACACGTCCTCTGGACACTGGATCAGTGGTGCGGGGCACACAGCGCAGAGCCAGTCTTTCGAGAGGCAGACAGTGCTACACATGCGGCGGGCAGGGCCACATGGCTCGTGACTGCCCGACCCGCCGTGCAGAGGAGTAGCAGACAGTTGAGGGACCACCCAGGAAGAGGCAGAGGGTCCACCGTGGCAGTCCGCAGGAAGCTAGCGGACGAGGCAGAGGAGCTGGCCGAGCAGCAGGTGGTGGGCGATGCTTTGAGGCTCTACCACCACCGCCGCCAGGAGGTCCACCCCGACCATAGGGATCTGGCGGGAAAAGACAGGCATAGCTTCAAGCAGCGAAGGCCTATGACCACGGTGCGCCCGAGATGATTCAAGGTACTATCTGTGTCTATTCCACCCTTGCTACAGTTCTTATAGACACAGGAGCGAGTAATTATTTCATAGCCGCTGCCCTTGTTCGGATCTCGAAGATTCCGACAGATCCGTTGGCTCGATCTTTACGGCTAGAGACTCCTACAGCAGCAGACTCGATGATTACGCACTGGTTCCAGTAGTGTGAGCATACTCTAGTAGGTGAGAGCTTCGGCTGGGATCTTCTTGTAGTGGCGTTGAGGCCTTACGACGTCATCTTGGGCATGGATTTGTCATCTACATTCCATGCTCAGATTGACTGTATTAGGTGCAAGGTGCGTTGTGTACGCACCGACGGGAGCAGGTTCACCTTCACTGGCAAGAAGGGATCCTTAGCAGCACAGGATGGACTCTCGCAGAGGAGAGGACATCCCATCACTCATCAATTGTCTATCCTCATCATAGGAGCAGTTGACGTGCAGAGTCCTAGTTTTCCTACAGTGGTGGATCAGTATGTGGATGTTTTCCCCGACGACATTCCAGGACTACCTCCTCGCAGAGAGGTAGACTTTTATATTGATCTATACCCCAGGACAGCCCTGATATCCACTCCATCATATCAGATGGCCCCCGCTGAGCTTCGAGAGCTACGGGTATAGTTGGAGGACTTTCAGGGCAAGGGATTCATCCGACGCAGTGTTTCACCCTGGGCTTCCTCGATATTGTTCTCCAAGAAGGCGGACGGGAGCATGCGACTTTGTGTCAACTATTGTCACCTGAACCAGGTCACCGTGAGGAACAAGTATCCGCTACTAAGGATTGACGACTTCTTCAAGCAGCTCATGGGTACACGGTGGTTCTCAAAGATAGACCTCAGGTCAGGCTATCACCAGCTCAGAGTTCGGGACGAGGACGTGCAGAAGAAGGCCTTCAGGTGTAGGTATGGCCACTATGTGTTCTTGGTTATGTCATTCAGTGTAATCAATGCTCCAGCAGTGTTCATGGACCTCATGAACAGGATATTTCAGCCATACCTCGATCGATTTGTCGTGGTCTTCATCGACGACATTTTGATATACTCGACGACTGAGGAGGAGCACGCCTACCACTTGTGGGTTGTACTGTACACACTCCGAGAGAACCAGATTTATTGTAAGCTCTCGCAGTGTCAGTTCTGGATATGCGAGGTCCACTTCTTAGGACACCTCATCTCTGAGGTGGAAGTTGCGGTGGACCCTACGAAGATCGAGGCAGTATTATCTTGGGAGCCACCCAGGAGCGTGATGGAGGTGCAGAGTTTCTTGGGACTAGCTGGGTACTACCGGAGATTTTTTCCTGACCTCTCTAGAGTTTTGGCACCACTCTCATCTTTGAAGAAGAAGGGGAAACCATTTGTTTGGTCAGACAGATGTCAGCAGAGCTTCCAATAGCTGAGACTGAGATTTAACAGTGCGCCTATCTTGAGGATACCAGAGGAGGGTGTTGGGTACGTAGTTTACTGCGACGCATGAGGGACCAAACATGGATGTTGCCTGATGCAGGAGCAAGCCGTGATCGCCTATGGATCACGTCAGTTGAGGCAGCATGAGAAGAACTATGCTACTCATGACCTAGAGTTAGCAGTAGTGGTCTTCGCTCTGAAGATGTGGTGACACTCTCTGATGGGCGAGCGCTTTATAGTCTTTTCTTACCACCAGAGTCTCAGTTACAACTTCTCGCAGAAGGACATGAACTGGAGACAGTGGCGATGGCTCGAGTTCCTCCAGGACTATGACTTTGAGATAGTCTATACTCCTGGAAAGGGGAACGTGGTAGCCGATGCTCTCAGAAGGAGGATGGGCATACAGCTACATGGGGAGGCGACAGAGTAGCTAGTCGCTTTTTAGATATCCTTCATGGATAGTGATGGAGCAGTCTTTCATCAGTCACTCATAGTCACTCCTCCACTATTGTAGCGGGTCGGAGTGGCATAGCGTGGGGACGCCGACTGTGAGACGTGGCATGCACAGATATCCTTAGGATAGGCACCTAATGGTTTCTCTTTAGGAGGAGAGCATGACGTTCTTTTTCAAAGGACATACCTTGGTACCATTTTCATTATAAGAAGAGGTGCTGAGAGAGTTTCACACTTCCCCATTGGCGGTACATCCTGGAGTGGCGTAGATGTACCAAGATCTCAGAGGACAGCACTGGTGGCCGGGCATGTAGAAGGTTGTGGTAGAGTTCGTTTCTCAATTCCTCACCTGCCAGCAGGTGAAGGCAGAGCACCAAGTACCAGTAGGCTTGGTACATCCCTTAGAGGTCCCGGAGTGGAAGTGGGACAAGATATCTATGGACTTCGTGACCAGACATCCACGCACTTCCAGTGGTCACGACTCCATTTGGGTGATTTTCGGCCGACTCACCAAGTTGGCTCACTTCTTACCCATCAGAGAGCATGGATCAGTAGAGAGCTTGGGACGTCTCTATTTTCAAGAGATTGTACGGCTTCATGGTGTGCCATCATCTATCGTCTCTGATCAAGATGCTTGCTTTACTTCCCGGCTTTGGAAGGGGTTGCATGAGGCATTCGGGACGCAACAACGTCTGAGTACCGCCTTTCACCCTCAGATAGATGGTCAGATGGAGAGGACCATTCAGACTCCCGAGGACATGCTCCGTGCATGTGTCCTCAACATTGGTCGCAACTGGGAGGACCACCTACCCTTGGTGGAGTTCGCGTACAACAACAGCTACCACTCCACCATCGGGATGGCACCATACAAGGCGTTGTACGACCGACCTTGTAGATCTCCTCTATGCTGGACAGACCCTGGGGAGTCAGCACTTGTGGGACCAGAGATGGTCCAGGCCATGACAGAGAAGGTCCAGGTCATCCAGGAGAGGATGAGGATAGCTCAGAGCCAGCAGAAGTCTTATGCAGACAGGAGGCGTAGGCCACTAGAGTTCGAGGATGGCGACCACATCTTCTTGCGTGTCTCACCTCGACGGGGATTACAGAGATTTGGCCGAGGCGGCAAGTTATCTCCATGATTCATCGGACCATTCCAGGTCCTCAGCAGGATTGGTGAGGTGGCTTATCGCCTAGCTTTACCACCTCAGTTGCACCGGGTGCACGACGTTTTCCACGTATCCCAACTGAGGATTTACGTGAATGACCCGACGCATATCATTGTCCATGGGGAGCTGGACATAGACGATGGGGAGACTTTTGAGGAGGTCCCAGTGGAGATCGAGGATCGATAGGAGCGGGTCCTACGTGGATGATCTATTCCTCTAATGTGCATGAGATGGCAGCATGGGAACCTCCAGGAGAGCACTTTGGAGAGGGAGGCTCAGATGCGTGCACAGTACACACATTTGTTCCCCTAGTTTTTGATGTATCTTTATGGGGACATAAATCCCTGAGGTGGGAGTAATGTAAAGACCCGTAAAATTCAAGGTAAATTTTTTTCTTAATTTTATTTGAAATTTTACAAGAATGTGGTTTCTGACGGCACTTGATTCCGAGGCCCAGTGTGCCCGGAATTTCAATCTGAAATTTAGCTCAGGTACGTTCATTGAACGAACGAGCGGGTTTTTCTAACTTTTGAACCGGTTCTCGGAATCGAATTCCGTGGGAACCGATGGATTCGCAGCGCCGGTAATTTCTTAGGAACACTTTTTCTGGAGTTGCGTTTACACCGGAGAAGTTGTTAAAAATTGTGGAAGTTAAAAATAAAAATTTAGCTAAAATTTTTATTTTTTCATTCTATGTGGTAAAAACCATTGAGTGGAAGTTGGGGGAAACCACCCAACTTCCCATGGGAGGTTATGACAGTGCTGGTTCCCACACGAACCCCACACCTTCATATTCCCTAACTCCTTCAACTCACCATTTAATTTGATAACTTATGTTAATTAAATAGGCGAGTTTTATTTGAATGTTTGAAATTCAAATATTTAAGTCATGTAAATAAAATAAGTGAAGTAATTATTTTATTTTGGTTGGAACTGGTTGCATTGAGAGGATTTTGAGAAAAGATAAGGGGTTGAAAATCTTCTTCTTCTTTGAAGATGAACGCGATGAACGCGAAGAACATGACGAACGCCAACCTCTGGCGAAGGTCAACAATAACGCTGGATCCTCAATGTTTGACGACGCTACGCCGACGAAGCTTTTCTCCTTCAGCGATGCCTCCTTCAGCGACGGTTATTTACGGGTCAAACCTCCGTTCAAACTACGCTCGAGGTAGGGTAATTTTATTGTTGATGATATTCGTGATTTTCCGCGACGACAATGACGATGGCGACTGTGCAGAAATCATCCGTGGATTCGACGGCGACGACTACAGCACTCAGTGATCCTACGTGGATCAGTGCTACCGATACTGTGTGGGTCAGATCCTGTGTGGGTAAGAGCTCAGCGTTCCTGTGTGGGACATTGCCTATAGATCCTGTGTGGGTCATTGTTGGGGTTAGTTACCTATCGATCCTTTGTGGGTCATTGCAGGTGTTAATACCTATCGATCTTGTGTGGGTCCGACGGCTTAGATAAATCGGTGGCTACATCTGATCATCTCTATCATCATACGAAGAAGTATACCTGTGTGAGCTGAATCTTGATTTGCTTTTCTATGTGGATTGTGTTGTGCTATCCTGTGTGGATGTGATCGAATTTGTTCTCGGATGTTGGAGCCGGATGAGAATTGATGACTTAGGTATACGTATGGGCATATACCTAAGTGGTGTCGGATGTTACTTCATGATTGTATCTTCCTTTGTGGGTTATCCATTGTGGATTCTAGGAGACCTTTGGGGGTCTCGGGGTCCCTACTGAGTAGCTTATACTCACCCCTGCATGGGCTATGCCCGCACAACATTGTGTTTGTTGCAGACGACGGACAGCGTTGATCATGGTTGAGGCTTGTGGAGAAGGTTGGTACCTGGAGGTGGACCGCTGCGCAGGATGTACTCAGAGCGGACGGCTAGACCCGAGGAGCTATGGAGGCTATCTGCACCCACCTTTCATGTGGGAGTTCCAATGGATGGCACGAGGTTGCGGCTTTACTTTTAGGTTGTTGTACTCCCTTTTTCTATTGTACTTTACTTTCAGTTTGGGTTTTTATTCTATCCAACTTACTTTTCCGCACATACTTTTTTACCCAGTTTTTACTTAGTGTTTACTTTTGCTTTGCTTGCTCTGTGCTGTTTGTTTACTTTTCAAAGGCACTGCCTTCCCTTTTTACCAGAAATTACTCCTTGGTGCTAGTCGACATCCCCTGTCCTATGGAAGGCAAGTTTGGGGTAATCACGGTACGGGCCCTGAGGAAAGGTCATGACATAAATTCCATCTCGTCAAAAGAAACCCAATGCGACAGACGACACATCAATCGGGCGCCCGGTCAAAGAGTTATTGGTATTTCTGCTTCAGGGGACTGGTAGGATTTACGCTTGTTCCAAACCCGGCCATTTTCCAATGTTGTTCAAAAATTACATAGAGCATCGAAAAAGGACCGCCTCGCTGCAAGGATCCCAGTTACATAGACAATGCGTCGATCGGATGCGCGGTCTAGAAGATATTCACATTTAAGTGTAGCGAGCCTGACTCGTCAAGCCCAGTAGGCTGGCGGGTCGGCCCGACACGGTTCGGTGGGTCTAACCCGGCTGGGGGTCGGTCGGGCGCGGTAGAGCACGACCCACCTAGGGACCCTACTCAGCGGGTCCGACCCAGATAGGGGGTCGGACCGACCCAATGGGTCGCGGCCCACCCGTGGACCCTGCCCGGGTCGAGGGGTTGGTTCGGCTAGCCCGATGGTGCTAAGCGGCGCCGCCACACCTTGTTTCCCGGTCAGCCGAAGCCGGCCAGTTTTCTCCAGTGTGAGAGGCCCGTGGTTGGGGGCCGCCATTCCTCCAGACACGGCACATGCGGGTGTCGCGGTTTCCTTCAGCCCTGTCGGCAAGCAGCTGCCCGGTTCACCGGCCAAAGCGGCCCGCCCTGTGCCGTCCGCGGACTTCTCCGCCGTGTGGTTCCAATCGACCTCATGGTCTCCCACCCGGCTAGCTACGACCGGTTCATCTAGCAAGCAGCCCGCAGATGCGAGCCGCCCCTCCTCCGTGTGGCACCTGCAGGTGCTGTAGTTCAGTAGCCCGGCCGGCTAAGGCCAGCCGATTCGTTTCAGTTCGTCCGAGCAGCCCGTGGATGGGGGTGAAAAATTCCTCCACGCATCTGCCACCTCTGGTCACCACTACCAAAATACTCAAGAACCAACGGAGGGTCATCGGGTCGTGTTCGTTCGGCTTGCGCCCTTCATGTTAGGCGATAATAAAAAGGCAGAAGACAATCCAAGGTATTCAATGAAGAAAGAGGTACAATTTTATTCAATTAAAATTGATCATTACCCCCTACCTCAATTCAAGGTTCGTTCGTCGAAGTTGCGGGAAGTGAATTCAAAGACAAAGACGCTTCGTTGATGTCGGGGTGAATCCGTGGAGGAAGCATAGTCGACGTTCCTCACGGGCGACTCCTCCTCTTGTGGCCCGCATGAAGATCGAATATTGTTTCATCATTCATCATTGGAGAGCAAGTACATTCTTTGGGTTCATTGGGGATGAATGCTCTCTCCCTAATTCTCCAAAAGTTACACCACAGAATATTTTCCACGGAAAATATAATAAAAGGTACCCCTATATAATAATTTCAAGCATTTCAAAACAATTCAAATGAATTTTTGACACCAAAAATTAATTAAAGAAGAATTTAATTAATTTTTTTGGCACAATTAATGGGAGGGAGGTGGAGAGGCTCCACCATTATGTTTAAGTTCAAATTTTAAGTGAGGGGTTTAAGGAGTTAAAGGGGGTTTTGAGTGGTCTGGTTCTCATGTGGGCCCCACCACACATCATCCTCTCATTGGAGATTATGTGGGTTGTGGGACCCACATCCAACTCCTTTTGGAGGAAATAACCACAAGTTCAAAATAAAATTGTGTAACACAACAATTTTATTTTATTTATTATGAATCCCCAAATATAACTTCTACTCTCGACCAAACACAACTACGGTAAAGGTATCCTTAAGAGAATACCCACTCTGCGAGTTTATCGGTGTCCTAGAATTTCAATTCCGAGCACCGGTTCAAAAGATAAAAAAACCCACCAGTGCGTTTACTAAACGTACCCAACCAAAACTTCAGAAATTGATTTCGGGCTCACTGGGCCTCGGAATCAGGCACCGTTGGAAATTGTGGATGCGTAAAATTACATAAAAATTCAGATAATAATTTCCGTGAAATTTTCGATTCTTTACATTATCCCCACCTCAGGGATTTACATCCCTGTAAAGCTAAAACACACACTATGGAAACAAATGGGGGTACTGAGCACACATCTGAGCCTCCCGCTCCCATGTGATCTCCTGGAGGTTCTCGTGCTGCCAGTGAACAGGCACCAGAGGAATAAACCTTCCATGTATAAACTGCTCCTTTTGATCTTCGATCTCCATTGGGACCTCCGTGAATGTCACCCCATCATTGATATCCACCTCCCTGTGGTCGATAATGTGGGATTGGTCGTGCACGTATCTCCTCAGCAGAGATACCTGGAAGACGTTGTGAACCCGATGAAACTGTGGTGGAATGGCTAGGTGGTTATCCACCTTGCCTACTCTACTGAGGACCCAGAAAGGTCCACTGAAATGCAGAGATAACTTGCTGCCTCAGCCAAATATCTAGAGACCTCATAGAGTTGAGACCCGTAAGAAGTCGTGGTCACCACAGTCAAACTTCAGTGGTCTCTGTCTCATATCAGCATAGGACTTCGGTCTGCTATATGCAGTCTTCATCCGCTCCCGGATGAACTACACCATATCCGTCGTAGCCGACACCATCTCTGGTCCTACAAGTGCTGAATCCCCTTAGTTAGTCCATCACAAAGGTGATATGCATGGTTGTTCGTACATTGCCTCGTAAGGTTCCATCCCGATGGTGGAGTGGTATCTGTTGTAATATGCAAACTCCACTATGTGTAAGTGATCATCACAACTACGACCAAAGTCGAGGACATATGCACGGAGCATTTCCTCGAGAGTCTGAATGGTCCTCTCAGTCTTACCATCCTTATGAGGATGGAAGGTGGTTCTCAAGCGAAGCTGCGTCCCAAAAGCATCTTGTAACCCCTTCCATAGCCGGAATGTGAAACGAGAATATAGATCAGAGACGATAGTTGATTGAACACCATGAAGTCGTATAATCTCCTAAATGTAGAGGAGTTACAAGCTCTCTACTGAGACCTTCTCTCTAAACGGTAGGAAGTGGGCCAACTTTGTGAGTCAGTCTATGATCACCCAGATAGAGTCATCTCCTCTGGTTGTGCGTGGAATCCTTGTCATGAAATCCATGGATATAGTGTCACACTTCAACTCTGGGACCTCTACGGGCTGGATCAAGACTGCTAGTACCTGCTGCTCCGCCATCACCTGATGACAAGTGAGGCACTGAGAAATGATCTCTGCTACCACCTTCTTCATACCCGGCCACCAGTGCTGTCGTCTGAGGTCCTAATACGTATTCGCAACTCCTAGACGTACCTATAGAGGGGAAGTGTGAAACTCTCTCAAAACCTCCTCTTGTAGTACATCTGGTACCATGGTACGTCCCCTGAAGAAGATGAAGTGATCTCCACTTTCAGAAAACCCTTCATGTGACTCCCCAGAGCATATCTTAGCACGTCACGTCTCACAGTCAATGTACCCATGTTGTACCTCCATGAATCGCTAAAGAAGCAGATGAGTGACTATGAGAGACTGAAGGAAGGCTACTCTGTCACTATCAACAAATGATATCTGCAACCCGACTAACTGCTCTGTCGCCTCTCCTAGCAGTTGAATGCCCGATATCCTACAGAGATCATCTTCTAATACGTTCCCATTTCTAGGAGTATATACTATCTCAAAGTCATAATCCTATTAGAACCCGAGCCATCACCACTATCTTAGGTTCATTCCCTTCTGCGAGAAGATATACCTAAGACTCTGGTAGTCAGAATAGACTATAAAACGCTTTCCCAACAGATAGTGCTGCCACATCTTCAAGGCGAAGACCACTGATGCTAACTCCAGGTCGTTGGTAGCATAGTTATTCTCGTTCTATATGAACTGCCATGAACCATACGCGATCAATGCTTTCTCTTGCATCAGGACACACCCAAGTCTGGTCCCTGATGTGTCACAGTAAACTACGTACCCTATGCCCTCCTTCGGTAGCAACAAGATTGGCGCACTAGTCAACCTATGTCTCATCTCCTGAAAGCTCTTATGACATCTATCTGACCACACAAAGGCTTTCCCATTCTTCGTCAAATTTGAAAGTGGTGCTGCATCTCTGGAGAAGTTTGGAAGAAATCTCCGACAGTACCCATCCAGACCCTGGAAACTCCACACCTCCATCACAGTCTGGGGTGGCTCCCAAGAAAGAAGTGCCTCGGTCTTTGCTGGATCCACCGAAACTCCAGCCTCTGAGATGACATGTCCCAAGTAGTGAACATATAGAATCCAGAAATGGAACATCGATAGATTACCATAAATCTGATTTTCTCAGAGTGAATCCAGTACTACCTGCAGATGGTAGGCGTGCTCCTCCTCAGTAGATGAGTAAATCAATCTGTCATTGATGAAGACTACGATAAAGTGATCGAGGTAAGGCTGGATGATCTTGTTTATGAGAATAATGAAGACTGCTGGAGCATTGGTTATGCCGAAGGGAATAACCAAGAACTCATAGTGGTCATACCAACACTTGATGTTCATCTTATACACATCCTCATCTCGAACTCTGAGCTGGTGATATCCTGACCTGTGGCCTATCTTTTAGAATCATCGTGCTCCCTTGAGCTGATCAAATATGTCATCAATCCTCGGGAGTGCGTACTTGTTATTCACGGGAACCTAAGTCAGGAGATGATAATCGACACATAGTCGCAAGCTCCCATCCGTCTTCTTGGCGAATAGAATCAGTGATTCAATAGTGAAACACTGGGTAAGATAACTCACTTTCCCTACAAGTCCTCCAGCTGTACCTGCATCTCCCAAAGCTCAACGAGAGCCATGTGATATGCTGGAGTAGATATCAGTGATGTATCGAGGTACAAGTCAATATAGAAGTCTGCCTCTCTGCGAGGAGGTAGTCAGGGAACGTCGTCAGGGAAAACATTCGCATACTGATCCACCACAACAAGAAAACTCGGACTCTGCACATCAACCACTCCGAGGATGATACTAGCCAACTAATGTGTGATCAAATGTCCCCTCTTCTGTACAAGTCCATCATGTGCTTAAAAGGCTCCCTTCTCGCTGGGGAATGTGAACCTAGTTCTATCTGTGCAGATACCCCACACCTTGTGCCTAATACAGTCAATCTGAGCATGAACTGTTGATAACCTGTCAATACCCAAGATGATGTCATAAGGCCTCGATGTTACTACAAGAAGATCCCAGCCGAAGCTCTCACCTCCTAGAGTAATCTCACACTACAGGAACCAGTGCGTAATCATCGAGTCTGCTCTCGTAGGAGTCTCTAGCCATAAGGATTGAGCCCACAACTCCGTTGGAATCTCTGAGATCCGAACAATGGTAGTAGAAATAAAATAATGACTCAAACCTTTGTCTATGATTAATGCAGAAAGTGTGGATTAGACACAGATAGTACTTAGAATCATCTCAGGTGCATTGTGGTCGTTGGCCTCGACTTCCTGGAGCCGAGCCCGCCTCTGTCCGCCAGCTCCCTGTTGTCATGGTGTACCTCCTGGTGGTGGTGGTGGTAGAGCCTCAAAATGTCGTCCACCACCCGCAGCTCGGCCAGCTCCTCTGCCACATCCGCCTACTCCTAGTGGACCACCACGGTCAATCCTCTGCCTCTACCTGTGAGGTCCCTCTACTATATGTTTCACATTTTCATGGCGGGTCGGGCAGTCATGAGCCACGTGGACCTGCCGGCCGCATGCATAGCACTGTATGCTCCTCGTATAGCTGACTCTATCTTGTGTGCCCCGCACAACCAAACCTGTATCCTGAGGATTCCCACTAGATGGCCTGGTCCGCTTGGACCTCTACATCAACTATTTACTACCAGCTACAGAAAAATCCTCTATGTGTCACCCTTTGGTGGGTCTCACTATTGGTGACTACTCAGCAAGGAAGATCTCTACTAAAAGGGATCGCTCCATCACCCCCACCTACGTCGGGATGCTGAGGGGAATTGTTGAAGCCTTGATCTCATGCCTGAGTCCCTGCTCGAAGGTTTAGGCCCTGAAGAACAGGACTCGCACTATATCTGTGGAGTAGCATGAGAGGTCAGGGAACCTCACTGTGTACTGAGTTACTGTCATGTTGCCCCACTGTAGATGAAGTAACTCCTAAATCTGCACCGCCCGAAGGGTGGCTAGAACAAACTCCAAGGGGAAGAGACTCTCGAAGTCCGTCCTGAGTAGTGATGCCTTATCAAGCACCTGTAGTATCATGCTATACAATCTACTACTACTACATGCAGGAGACTCGCGAAAAGGATCACCATATGGTCGATTGGTGTCCCTACAAATTTTAAAACTCCGAAGACAGCCTCCTACCAATCCTCAGTAGCCTGTGGGTCAGTCTCTCAACAGAACCTGGGCGGCCTCGGTCGCTGGAACTCATGAAAAGCACTTAGACGGTGTGAAATATCTTCTGTCGGTGCTCGTAGTATCGGTGGCCCTGCGAGTAGTGGTACCGCTGGTTCCTCCGCTGTGATGGGTCCCTGCACCGAGGCTGTGTCGCTCGGTGGGCTACCATATCGTACATGACACGGAAACCTAGCTAGCTACCTTCGTGGGGCCAACCTAAAAATAAACAGGTGAGCCATGGTTAAAACAGTATACCTGATGAGTTGACACAAAGTAATCACAAATAAAACTCTTGAAACACACATGCAATCAGTGTTTTCGTGCACTGATTCAGAAATCAGAGGTCACGGTCCTAGTGTATGGATACGTCGGCCACCGCACCAACACTGGACTCCCTGGACTGAAAACCACACTCAATACTCTTTAAATTATTGCTTCACAAAAAAGAATGATCAGAGTCCTGAGTTCTGTGGTACAACCGAGTCCTCTGATACCAATTTTTCACAAATTTTCCTCAGGGCTCGTGCCGTGTCTACCCCAAGACCACCTTCCATAGGCCTGGGGCTGGCGACTAGCACCAAAAGCATTCATCCCTAAGCTGGGAAGGCAATGCCATTATAAAAGTAAACTAACATGATAGAGTACGCAATAGGCAGTAAACACTAAGTAAAACTATATACAAAATAGTGTTCTAGTAAGTAAATGGGCCAGTATGCAAACCCAACTGAACAACAAGTACAAGAAAAGGGACAAACAACTAAAAGTAAAGAGCTTAACTTGGATTGTCCATCGGGGATTCCTACATGAAGGTAGGTACAGATGGCCACCTCATCACCCACATCCTTTAGTTTCCCCCGTGTGTCGACTCGTCGCAAGGTCCACATCCGGGTACCGTCTAGTCGTGGCGCTCTCGGGCTCCGTCAATGTTGTCCTTCATATGCATCCAACACAATGAGGTGTGGGCACAGCCCGTGCATGGGGTGAGTATAAAAATACTCAGTAGGGACCCTCAGACCTGCGAGGTCTCACAATATCCACAAAGGATAAGAAAAAGAAGAAAGATTCAACTACAAAGTATCATCCCACCCTACTTAGGTATATTCCTATACATATACCTATGATACTAGTCACAGTCTGGCTACAACTCATGAGCCCAAGCACAACTTAGTCCGCACCGGATGTAAAGTCAAACACTATGATGATAATGGTTGAAAGACATGACTCATCTCACATAGGTATGCCACAATTGTTGAGATATATAGATGATCATATGTAGCCACTAGATCATCTAAGCTATCGGTCCCACACAGGATACCATCCTGATATCTCGTCTAAGCTGTCGAACCGACAAAGGATATAGTTCAGCTATCTCGCGTATTCTGTCGGACCCACAAAGGATACAATCCATCTATTCTAGAGTAATGGAGATAATTAGATGTAGTTACTGATTCATATAAGATGTCCGAACCACACAATATTCTGGTATAGTTTTCCTCATCGTCGAACCCACAGAGGATTCCTGGATGGTAGTCCTCACTGTCAAACCCACATAGGATTCTGGTAAAGAAGTCGACGCAGTCGCAGCCAGATCTAGGGTTCCCGCACACAGCATACTCGATTCTAGGAGGGTCCGCTTCTTGAGAAAAGGTTTCGATACAAAAACTATCACGAAGAATAGAATTGATGAATCCCAAAGTTTCTTCTCGTCAAAATAAACCCAACGCGACAGATAGAACGTCAATCGGACGCCAGGTCAGAGAGTTATTGTCTTTTTCGCTCTATGGGCCCTGTTGGATTTACGCTCATTCCAAACCCATTCTTTTTCCAAATTTGTTCAAAAATAACATAGAGTTCGAAACAGGATGGCCTCGTCACGAGGATCTTAGTGTCGTAGAAAGCATGTCGATCAGATGTGTGGTCCAAAAGATATTCGTGTTTAAGAGAAATGGGCCTGACCCGTCAATCCCATTGGGCTAGCGGGTCGGCCCAACCCGGATCGGCGGGTCTGACCCGGCTGGAGGTCGGCCCAGAATGGTAGATCGTGTCCCTCCTAGGGACCCGGCCTGGAGGGTTCGACATAGATAGGGGGTTGGCCTGGCCCGGTGGGGCGCGACCCACCCGCGGACCCGACTCAGGTCGCGGGACGGTTTGTCTCACCCAACAGCGCCGAGCGGCATCGCCCCTACCTGATGTTCGGCCGGCCGAAGCAAGGCGGTTTTCTCCGGTGCGAGGGTCCCACTATTGTGGGCCGTGGTTCCTCCACACACGGGACCTGTGGGTGCCTTGGTTTCCTTCATCCTGGCTGGCAGGCAGCCTCCCGGTTCGCCTGGCAAAGCGGCCCACCCAGCACAGGCCGCGGTCTTCTCCGTAGCGCGGCCCCAAGCGGCACCGCGGTCTCCTGCCCGGCCGGTCATAGCAGGCATGTTCTTCCAGCCGTAGTTGGCCGGTTTTTACAGTATGCGGCCCACGGATCTAGGTTTCACCTCCTCTGCGCGGCACCTGCAAGTGCTTCTATTCAGCAGACCGACTGACTACTGCCGGCCGGTTCGGTTCATCCGAGCGGCCCGTGGTTTCCTCCACGAGGCTGCCGCCTCTGGTCACCACCACCTCCGGTCGCCACCACCAAAATATTCAAGAACCAATGAAGGTTCATCTGTCCATGTTCATTCGGCCCGTGCCCTCCGCGTTAGGCGATAACAAAAATGCTGAAGACAATCCAATGTATTCAACAAAGAATGATGTACAATTTTATTCAATTAAAATTGATCATAACCCCCAACCTCAATTCAAGGATCGTTCATCGTAGTTTATGGAGTAAATTCGAAGAAAACATCATTTCATTGAAATCAGGGTGCGTTCAAGGAGGAAGCATAGTCGACGTTCCTCACGGGCGGCTCCTACACTTGTGGCTTGGACGAAGATTGAAGATGGTTTCGTCGTTCTTCGTTGGAGAGAAGGGGAGTTCTTCGTGTTCTGCGGGGAAGAATGCTCTCTCCCAAATTCTCCAAAAGTTTCACCACAGAATATTTTCCTTGGAAAATATAATAAAAAGGATCCCCAATATATTAATATTAATCATTTCAAAACAATTCAAACGAATTGTTGACACCAAAAATTAATTAAAGAAGACTATAATTAATTATGTTGGAACAATTAAAGGATGGGAGGTTGAGAAGCTCCACTATTATGTGGAAGTTCAAAAGTTAAGAGAGGGGTTTGAGGAGATAAAGGGGGTGATGAGGGTTTTGGTGATCGTGTGGGCCCCACCACACATTATCCTCTCATGGGAGGTTATGTGGGATGTGGTCCCCACCTTCAACTCCTCTTTGGAAGAAATAACCACCACATAAAAATAAAATTGTGTAACACAAAAATTTTATTTAATTTATTATAAATCCCCAAATATAACATCTACTCTCAACCAAACGCAACTGTAGTAAAGGTCTTCTTAAGATAATACTGATGGTGTGAGTTCATCGGTGTCCAAGAATTTCTATTCTGAGATCCGGTTCAAAAGATAGAAAAACCTGCATGTACGTTTACTGAACGTACCCAAACAAAACTTCAGAAATTTATTCTGGGCTCACCGTGCTTCTGAATCAGGAACCGTCAGAAACTGCTGACTCGTAAAATTCCAAAGAAATTATGAAAAAAAATCCTTGAAATTTCTAGGGCCTTACAGATTCTTATTACATTATCCATTAATTACAAAACATATATACTTTAATCATAAAACATTATTCTTAACCCCTTACTCATAATTAATTATATTATTCATTCCAATAATATGAAATAGGAATCATATATTAAGGTTCATCATCCTTATTCTAATAATGTTTCCTATATTTAAGGATCAATTACTGATAGATCATCCAATACCATTCGAATGTCATTTTTAGCCTTTTTATCCTCATTCATATAACCAATACTCATACCACCTTCCTGAATATCTTCATGATTTTTAAATTTATTACATATAATTCCACTACTTATTCAATCTGAAATAGCAAATTTTATTATGTTCTATCCTGTTTAGTATATTTATAATGACTAGAAAGAAATGTGTGAGAAATAAATATCTATGATGAAGGAAAAAAATTAAGGAAAATGAATTATAGTTTTTTAATCTATGATATCTTATGTTAAATCCATCCTTATTCATAACTCTCACAAAAAACTCTAGGATCATAACATATACTAAGACATATATAGTGTGAATTCTGAATCATATCTTTTGAAATACCTCTAGTGACCTCAGTAATGTTTTCACATACTAGTTTCTAATGGTTGAATAATGCTTCTCTTTGATACTAACTATAATGTCCCTATCTTGACATAAATGAATATTACATTACCTTTTCATAGTAATTAATATATTAAATAAAAAACCCCCAAATACCTTATCGGTTTAGTTCATTATGAAACATGGAAGACATTCTTATAAATTAGTGAAATATCTTCAAAATACCAGATAAATATCTTACCCTTTAGTTTTCTTACCTAAAACCATTTTTTATATACCATGGAAAAGAAAACAAATGAATAGGGTGATATCATATGCCTAGTAAGGGTAAACATAGAAAATATCAAACAAAAAATGATCATAAAAATGTAAAAATATGAACATAACCTTTTAATATCAGTCCATGTATAAAATATATAAACATGGTGATTCATGAATTAATTATTGGTAGTTCATAAAGAAAAAATCATATAGGAACACAAGCAATATGAAAATATCAATTGTATAAAACCTAGATTTGTGGAAATCACATAATCATAGAAAATCATTTCCATATTAGATAAGGATTATTTGAAAGACCTTCATAGCAAAAAAATTACATTTTTAACAGAGTTCACTCCACATTCTAGCCCTATATTACTAAACTAGGATTAATTCCCATTTCAACCATGTATTCCAGATCTAAGATCATTACCAATTACTCTCTACCTATCTCATCAGATATAAATCATTACCCAATGCATTTGAAATAGATATAGGTCCCACACATAACATAATGAAAACCCAAAATATGTGTTCCATATGATAATAAATCACATTGTAACCCATGGAATGGAATGTTTTTATAAACATCATTCAATCATTGCATAACCAATAGAAATTTAATGTGTTTCTTAAATATCAATCCATTATTACATAATCAATGAATAATATAGGGATGTCATAAATAAAATTTCATCCTAAAAATATTCAAACATTAGGAATAATAGGGATAATATACAAAAAAAATTCCTTCTTAATAAAGTTCATCTTTTATAGAAAATAATTCTTATAGAACACTAGACATTAATTATTTAAGAAAATGACCTTTCTTCTAAAAAATGTTTTCTTTTAATAAAATTCCATGAAATATTAAAAAAATTATTTCATGTAAAATAACATTTAAATATTATATTGAATGTATCATGGATATAATGTGTTAGGAAAGTCAAAAAATAAATTCATGCGGTATAAGTTATAAAACATTCTCCTTGTAATGTTTTCCAAAAAAGTCAATAAAGTACCTCATTTGTAAAACAGAAAATATTTTTTTAAAACCATACTGTAAAAAGTAAAAATGTGGTAAAAATGTATTTAAAAATAAATAGAGATTATTAAAACATTTTATGAAATCATTTTTAGAAAACATATACATGTATGATAAATAGACACTAGTTAGCACTTATGTAAAAAGAATCTCAGATAAAAATTAGATTACAAAATTTTCCATTACCTTATATTTTAAGTCCTTTGTACATATCAAAACCTATTTTATAATTATTTAAATATATAAATTGACTTAATAAGGAATAATAGACCTTTTAAATTATATCAAATAAGATCATATTATCATGTTTTTGTTAATAATAATTCATTAGTACTTGTTATTCTGGTATTAACTGTTTCATTTTCTTACGCATGTTTTTGTGGAATTAGTGTTGGTTATCCTTCATTAGTCATATTTATATCATTAAAAAATATATCAACATAATATATATCATATTTATTTCATTTATTACATTTATATAATAATTTTTATTGTATATCATATATAATGAAACACATCTCATTGTTTAGATGGTATGGCGTACGTTTGCATGAGCGATAATATCAATCTCATAATTGTGAAACTATATTGATGAGGATTGAATATATTTTGTTATAGAACACATATATTGTTATTTAAATGATATATAGTTATAATTTACATCATTATTCCCATAAATGTATGGTGTTAGTGAATGAAATATTACACCATAGCATGGAGATGGTAAGTCATACATACGCACACATGGTAATTTCATTTTTTATAAGATGGATAATAAGAATATGGATGTTCCATAATCATAATAACATGTAATAATATCCATGTATTGGATTTATTAATTTATAATACAAAAAAACAATAATAAAATGTATAAGAAAAATAATTCTGAATGAATCAATAGAGGAGATTACTTCTTCTTCGATGATCTCAATCTAGATCTCTAGTTAATGGCACAAGATATGGCCTTTTGAGAATAATTCCACATATAAAACTTTAGTAGGGAATTTATAAGGTAATTTTTTTGTTATATCCTTTATTTGTGGGAAAAAATTAAGTGATGATGTTTGGGATTTGGTTACCATTTATTACTGAGTTGAGGGTCACTTCAGGAATCTCCAAAGAATATTGATTTATAATAAAATACCACCACCTCCAAAATCTTCCAGAATATCATATTTTAGAAGATAAGATTTTATAGGGTTGTAATATCATCAACCAGTATATTTTAAATATTTTTTTCATATATTTAATCATTATCAATTTATTGTACATGTATTAATTTTATTTAATTTGAACTATGCTAACAATTATTTCAATATCTAAATTGAGAAATATATATTTATTTGATTTAAATTATAATTAATCAATATTTTTTAACATTTGAGACCATATAATAATTATTTCTTATTATTATAAATTATTTATAATTTTTAAATCATTTAATAATACAATGTTTTGATAAACATTAAGTAGTGTCAATTTTTACTATAGGATCCCAGGTATTTTGAGAATAAAAATTTATATATATATTATTATTTATGAATTAGATATTAATTTTACATTAAATAGGATGATTTTTTTGATAGATCACTTGAAACACAACAACAGGTTTCTCTGAAATCATCTGTAGTACACAAATAGGAGTTATACAGAAAAAATAAAATAAAATTAATTTTTTAAATGGTAGTTATGAAATAGCCATTGTAAGAGTGGGAATTAACAAAACTAACTTTAATATTATTATAAACACTTTTAAAATGTTTTATGCATTTATCAAATAATTTTTATGGGCATAAATTTTGAATGAATCCAATTTTAAACATAATATACTCTAATATTTTTTAAAAGATTAGTTTACCGCCACTTGACGGAGAAACCATTTTATATCTAGTTTTTGGAACTTTTATATGTTATATTTAACAAAATAAAATTCTTATATATAATTGGCACATCAGGATTTACATTAGATAAATTTTTGGCATTATTTGGATGAAATTCATATTTTAATAATTAGTGAAAAATATTGCAATTTATTTTAAAACTGCCATTTTATTTAATTCATTTATATACATAGATTATCTTTTTAATTGGTTTTAAAGAGTCATTGTAATATTTTTTATCATTTAATACAATTTTTTTCATTTTAGGTAATTTCATTTTTAAATTTGATATAAATATATGTCAATCTTTTTATAGTTTTTACTTCTTAAAAACCCACTATTAGTTTTTGACAACTAGAATTAATTTAAAATTAATTTTTGAAATTTATATGTATTCAATTCTGAAAAATATATTCTATATTTGTAATTATAAGGTCCAAATTTTTTAAATAATTATCTTTTTTGACAATTGGAATATTAACATCGGTAATTATTTTTATTTTCCATGGTTAAAAATAATATTATAATAACATTATACTCCCCTAAATCTTGTCATAATCCTATTGGATGAGATATTTCTGACCATGGGAATCCATGGGTTGATTTTAGGACCCCATGGAGCCACATGGGTTTGATAATGGCGTGTTAGAAGAATTAATTTAATGTAACGAGAAATATAACATTAATATATATCTTTTAATAAAAAAAATTTAATATAGGCTAATATAACCAATCAATATGACTATAAATATTCATCAAAACGGAAAAAAAATTTTACGTCATGGTATTTTATTTATAATTTTTTAAATTTATTTATAACAAAATGGTGATGTAGTGAGTACTATATTAATGAACAATCCAAATAAATGATATTATAACTATGAAAATAAATGTAATTTAAATATTTTGATTCCATCCAAAAATTTCATTAATGATATTGACATCATATATTTTATTTAATACCATTGTTTCAAATCAATAATTTTTTTTTCTAAAAATCAATTACTAAAAAGTGTCAAAATTGTAAAAAATGAGTTTTTTAAAACAAATATTATTTTATTAAATGACATAGTATTCCTAAAAATATAATATTTTGAAAAATAAATTATATAATGTAAAATATTTAATTAAATATATAATTTTGGTTCTCATTTAATTTTATAATAACTATAGTAACCATATATTCTGTAAAATACAAGAAGACATGGTAGAAGTTTTTGTTTTTAACTAAGGGTAAATGGTACAAGATATGGTTAATTATGTGACCTAAAAATGTCTAAAACCTACCGTTTAAGATGATTTATACCCATTATAATCTTATAATATAAATATATTACCTTTTAACTATTATAATTTTAAAATCATTTTATAATAAAATAATATATCAAGACTTTCCTAATGTACCCCTACTCTCTATTTTAAAAGGTCACGACCTCTACCCCTTTACTCACACCTCTCAAACAAATTTTATCATCCAAATTAGGATCAAATAATCTACCAATATCACTCACTTTATCCTAGAATCTATAACATGGGAAAAAGGAAATTCAATAAATCCTTTTTGGTCAAATCAAAAGAAGATACATGATTTAGAGGTAATCAATTTTCTCTAGTTCCTCTCTTTTATTTTTCTTTATTCACTCTCTATTCTCTTATTATTATATGCTTATATTGAAACAAAAGTATCATAAATCTAGGAGGGTATGAGATAGATTCTTGGTACAGATACACAGACTTCCATCTAATGGATACGAACATATTGTTTCTGTTTAAGGCGTACTACAGCCTCATAAAATGATGATTTTTCAATTTTCACATACAACCTCTCATGGTGGACATTATGATGTAAATATGATTTTAATTGATATATATTATATTTATATTTTTCTTATTAATCTATTATCACTATTTAAAACATAACATTATGCTTTCCAAAATGTGTAAATATGATAATTACATTTGTGGAAGTGTGGACTACCACCCCCTCAAAGAGATATGACCCATTCATGTCATACAATGAAAGAATGTTGTATGGAATTAATTAAAATATTTAACATATATAAAATATATATTATAATATTATTATAACATATATATACTTTATTTTTTTGTCATTTCTTTAATGTGATAATGAAATGAATGCAGCCTTCATGTGTACGTATGGCCTACCATCTCCATAAAAGGTTCATTTCATTTTATATATCAAAATGTTATAGACTACTATAAATTCAAATATAATTACAGATATTATATTTCAATATTTAATATTGTTATAGAGTTGAAGTATTATTGGCTACATCAACAATTGACATCAAAACAAGTTCAGTTTTAACTCAAGTACCGAATATCGACCAAACGACCAATATGAATTGGAATAATTATGTGATTATTATAACTAGGTAATAACGAATATAAATGGAATAATAAACTTTATAATCTTCTAAAAAATGTATAAAATAACTTAAATTATTTATTTAGGAAGAATAAGGAACTTACCAGATGATTTGGACACAAGGTAATGGACATCGCCTCAATCACTTTAAATTGAGGCATATTTTGGTTTATAAATGTATTTATTTTATATAGTGTATAATCATCCCCTTTAACTTTTAATTTCATAAAATATTTATAAGAAGTAATATTTTATTTATTAATCCCTTTACTAAATGATATAAGGAATGTTTTTTTAATATATGTGGTGACAATGACCTTTCCGTAGCTACGAAAATTATTTCATATATGGCTTCCTCTACAGGAAATAATGTTTTTAAAAATAACAATAAAAACCATATTCCTTTTAAAGGGTATTATGGTATTTAAAATGGTTTTTAGAACGTATTTATTATATAAATATTTTTAAATTAGTTCATATGACTGTAATGTAGAAATGTTAATTTTCCTTTAAGCGTGTTCATGTTTTATGATTATGTAATGGTTCTTGGTAATTGATAAAGTATAAGGATGGATCCATGATAAACTGAGGGCTCATGAGCATGTCGTAGCTCCCAAATGTTTTGGGTAATGTGAAATAGGTATGAATTAAACTTTATTTTAATTGATTTGGGGAATATGCTATGATGGGTATTCCAAACATAACCATTAAGGTAACTCCATATGTAGTTGTGAAAGAAAAACAGTAAGAATGCTATGGATGGCAAAAGATACCTATTTCATTTATGATTTCTATGAGTTACTCATATATTTAATTATTTCATTAAGAATATTAAAGATATTATGATTTATGATTAAAAAATATGATTTCATTGATTTGTATGTATTTATGGACTAATGTTATCCTTCATTATTTTATAAACACCTACTGAGATTTTTATGCTCATCATATGTTTTTGAAATTTTTTCACAAGGTATAAGGAAGGCAATGAGAAAGGAAGAATTCATGACTATTTTTATAAAGAAAATAATTATTGTTTTTTGGTGGTTTATTTTTCTGAAAACCCTTGGATAAATTAGAAGTGTCTACTTTGTAATATTTGAGTTGTAATGTAATAGTTATAGCCTAATTATATAGAACTCTAGACCGTAAAAGATACTCAATGTCAAAGAAATTAAATTCTTGATAAAAATGATGATTATGTAATTTTTAAGGCCGAATGCTTATAGTTGGTTCCAAATTTCTGTTTATATTACACAAGGAGTTAACATATTATTAAATAAATATACATAAATTATTTGTATTTATAGTAAGATTGAAATGTTATATCAATTGATTATTACCAAGTTGCTTCATCTAAGATGTGTTTGTGGTATTAATGGTTTCCTGGAGAGGAAACATGGAACCTATGATGGGGTGGAATCTTGAGGAAACAAATGTACAAAATATATAACTAGAAATGGTCAGAATCAGAACAGAATAGTTTTTGTAGTGATGGAATAGATGACTAAGTATATAAATGGGGGTGGTGTAACATCCCGGATCTGAGAGTCACACAACGGGTGCCCTGAACCTGGTTGGTCACATGACCTCAAGCACATATCCCCAAACACCAGAGGCTGCCGACTAACAGCGAGGCCCCAGGTTTAATAGTGGGGAAACTATTCCATCATTTGTCAAAGTGTAGCGCATCAGAAAAGATAAATAACATACAATAGTGGAAGTAGTAAACCATATACAACTGAAATGGACAACTTAAGTAAATAGAACCTTCAGTCTTATATATAAAGATACACCATGTCACTAGTACTATGAAATCATCCAAAATATGATATATTAAAATACAATACAATATAACTTTAGTACAAGTTAAATCCAAACAAAACAGTGTAGAGAAAATAGAACGGAACAGCATCGCAAGCCAAATCCTGTTCCCATGATCTCCTACTCTACCACAAAAATCAAGTACCTGTATAGGGACGCGTTCCCCTATTGACAACGACATCAATATAGTTTTTTTGGTCCAAAGACAAGTCCCAAACATGGTGTGAGAAATAAATCCCAGTAGGCACCCACCAATGGCCCTTTCCCAACTGTCGGTGAATATGTGCAACAATAGTGTGCAATAATAAAATGTTGTAAACTAGTAAGTACTCAAGTAACTATCTCTACCAGTTATTATTTCTATTTTAATATTCTTTTAACAATTTAATATATTTTAATTCTGAGGTAATCTGAACCATGTCCTTGGGAAAAATAGAACCCCGCCCTCAGGATATTTTTAACAATTCCCTCATGCTAATATAGTCATGCCCTCAGGATAAATATCACCATTCCCTCAGGGTAATATAACCACACCCTCAGGGAAAATATCACCATGCCCTTGGACTAATATAGTCTTGTCCTCAGGCTAATATAACAATACCCTCAGGCTAAAAGAACTGGACCAAGATAAAATCATAAACAACAATTTATATAAACCTTACCTTAAAAAAATCAAGGCACAATATATTAGTGGCATACCCTTGGGTATCCTGGCCAAACGGCTAAACAGTGGAACGCACCCCTGGGGTGGTCCTAGATCCAAGCAATGATCCCAACAACAGTTTATACTTATCATCAGATTATCATTGCAATTCTAGATATCTTTGCAGCAATGACCTCAGCCATATGACACCCCAACAAAGGGCGTGTATCATAACGAAACTCAATTACAACACAACAGATGAAAGGAACATCAGACCACATACCTCGATCATCTCTGATCGGTATACGTGAATGTCACCTGCCAAATCATCCATGAACGACATAGATCTAGGATAAAATAATTCTCATTCAAATGTAAATAACTTCCCTTAGAGAAAGAATTGGAAAGAACAATGCAATGAGATGGGAGAGATTACCCGTAGGGTCCCAATGTGATCCATAGTGGATAAAGCGGAATCCTGGTGCGCGATCGGGTGTTCTTCCAAGGTTTGTCCATCCTCCTGAGCTCAAAAAACGAACTCAAGCCTCCTCTACCGAATGAGGAGGCTACTGCCTGTTTTAAGCGAAAACAAAAAAAACTACATGCCGCGTGCTTTTCATTTTATTAACTCTTCCTCTGGCGGCTTCTTTCCACTGCAGCATGGTTCATCTGTCTACCTGAGTAGATGATGTGTATTCCAGATTAAATGGAGATTATTGTCGCTCCAATAGCGGCAGCCTCCACCGCCTTACTATTCACCTACTGACTAATTACACGACGTGTAAATACAAGGTACACGGTGTGTAGTCAGTTTTTACACTCTTCATTTCCGACAGACCGACATGCCCTGTGTACTCATTCCACATGGCCAAAGTACACGGTGTGTACCCACAAAATTTTGTATTTTCCTCATTTTACTTATTTCCTCAAAAACACTTTAGGAAAAGGGAAAAGATGATACCCATACCTAAAAAAGAAGAACCGAGTTATTCAAAAATTCCCCCCTTAAAAAATTCGTCATTAAATTTCCCTTCCATGCGTGGGGAAGATAAAGCACATAACAGTTCAAGCCACTGAGCACGTACATCGGTCTCCCGCTCTTAGGTTTCGTCCTGCACTCAGCCAGGCTGCTATAGCACCCGAACGAGAGGAACTGACAGGCCTCAGAGAACCTTTGTGCTCCTATCACCAATACAAATCAGATGCTCCTCAAAGGATGCATCGGCCTAATGCTCAACCACCTCAAGATAAAAAATATGAGATGGGTCTGAATGATTGAGGCGCAGCTGAGATATATGGAAGACATCGTGCATGGCCTGGTACCTCAATGGTAACTCCAACCGATAGGAAACCCGCCCGACTCTCTCCAGAATCTCAAACGGTTCAACATACCTCAGTAAAAAGTTACCATGTCTCATGATCTGCATGTGTCCCAACCTCGGTGAAACATGCAAGAAAACCTGATCCCTTACCACAAACTCCAAAGTTCATCTCTGGAGATCAGTATAAGATTTCAGACGAGACTATGCGGTAGCCATCCGCTTCTGAATCAACTAGACCTGCTCTAATGTCTTCTGTACAAGACGTGGCCCTAGTAAAGCTACCCCACCTTCCTCCAACCAGCACAAGGTTTATCGACATGGACTACCACATAATGCCTCGTAAGGTGTCATCTCAATAGTTCCCTGAAAACTGTTATTATAGGCATTCTCGAACAGGGGTATATGATTCTCCCAAGAGACCCCAAAGTCTAGGAATCATGCACGCATCATGTCCTCTAGCACCTGTATCATACGCTCTAACTGGCCATTGGTCTAAGGGTGGTATGTTGTGCTCAGATGCACATGTGCACATAGTGCCCACTAAAAACTCTTCTAGAAACGAGACGTAAAATCGATGTCCCTATCAGAAATGATAGAACGAGGGACCCCATAAATACATAATACCTCTCCGATATACAACTTTTGGAGCTCATTAACATAGAAAGTCACCTTGATCAGCTAAAAGTGAGCTAACATCCTAATTCTGTTTACAACAACCCACATGGCATCACTGCCTCAAGGTGACCTCAACAACCCGGTCACAAAATCCATCGTGACATCATCCCATTCCCACTCCAGAACAAAGAACTGTGGTAACAGCCAAGCTGGCCTCTGATGCTCCCCCTTCACCTACTGACTAGTGGAACATCTCATAACAAAAAATTCTACCTCTCTCTTCATACATGGCCACCAATACTGACGTCTCAAGTCACGATACATTTGGGGAACTCCCGGATGCACTCCCCAAGATAAAGCATGAAACTCCCACATCAAATCCTCATGTATATCCCCTGGAAACCACACTCGTCCATGGAAATTCATTACATCATCATTGCCGATCGTCTATCCAGGATGAGGGTCCTCAGTTGCCACCGACACCCATATAATAAGGCCTTCCTATTCGGACAACTATCTCATCCTCACTCTATACAGGAGGGTATAAGTCACAACTAAGGAAGAAAGATAGGTTTTCCCCTAACAGTCATGAACCTCCAAATGCATCTCAGAGAACAAATCCATAAGCTCCCACTCACCACGGGCCTCCTGCACTGCCTGTGTTTGAGCCTTCCTACTTAGTGCATCAGCTACTACATTACCTTTACCAAGTGTATCTGCTAGCTCAATGTCGAAGGTCTGATGGTATTCAACCAACTTCTGTTGTCTCAGATTCAGGTCACGCAGGGTAAAAATATATTTGAGACTTTTTTGGTCGGTGAAAACCATGAAATTCTCTCTCAATAGATAATGTCTCCAACACCACAACGCATGAAAAACTGCAGCCTACTCGAGCTCATGCGTCAGGTAATTCCAGTCATGTGGCCTCAACTGTCATTCCCCGTACTCAAAAAATTGATTGCCCAACATCAACACTGCTACCAGCCCAATGTATGATGCATCATAGAAAACTATGTATCTCTTCCCTTACTCAGGAAGTATCAGGATTAGTGCTCATGTCAACCTTCTCTTCAGCTCCTGAAAGGCTGTCTCGGAAGAATATGACCAAAAAAACTTCACCCCCTTTTTAGTCAAACCCATCAACGGTGCTGCTAAGCGACAAAAGTCATGTATGAAAGACTTTTAGTAACTAGCCAGCCCCAAGAAACTCTGTGTCTCAATCACATTCTTAGGATGCTTCTAGGAAACTACTGCTCTCACCTTCTCTTGGTCAACTGCAACTCCTTTCTCTAAGATAATATGACCGAAGAAGTGAATATGGTCCATCCAAAAGTGTCACTTTGAGTGCTTACCATATATTTGATTCTCATTAAGTGTACTATGTACGATCTCAAGATGGGTGGCATGGTCGTGCCAAGTGTAAGAGTACACCATGATTTCATCCATGAAGACTACCACATCAGATTCTAGATAGGGATGGAACACATGATTCATTAGAGCCATGAAAACTGCTGGCACATTCGTGAGTCCAAATAGCATGACAAAGTACATGTATAGACCATATATGCTCTGAAAATTCATATGCGGTACATCAGATGGTCTAACGCATAACTGATTATATGCAGATCCCAATTCAATTTTAGAGAACACTCAGGCTCCTCTAAGTTCTTAAAAATATCAACAGTCCTCGGTAATGGATATCGGATCATGACCGTCAACTGGTTCAGCTTCCGATAATCCATGAAAAGTATGAGGGTACTGTCCGCCTTCATAGAAAACAGGACAATAAAACCCCAAGGAGAAGTACTGGGTCAGATAAAACCCTTTTCCGGTAACTCCTCCAACTGCCTCTGGAGATCCTAAAACTCTGGTGTAGCCATCCTATAGGGGGGAATGGTCACCGGTGTTGCTCTTGGAACTATATCAACGGAGAAATCCACCTTACGCTCCGGAGGTAGACCAGAAAAGTCATCCGGGAAGACATCCCTGGAATGATCAACCACTTGAGGGATATCTTTTTGACTAGTTCCCTGATCATCTAGATACAAGCTCACAAAATGGGTTATCACACCACCTCACCCACGATACTCAGGTCCAGCTCGGCTCACCTGGATATCCCATTCACCCTTATATAGAATCTTTCTACCCTTTGGTGATGTGAAACTCACCCTGAGACGATAGCAATCTACAAAGGCTCAAAAGGGAACCAACCAGTGTATCCTGAGAATGACATCATAAGCTATCATCTATAAGACATGGAGGTCCCATAGAATGTGACACCCACTAAACTATAGGGGGAACTCTTTTAACTGACACATACTAGCCGTTCTAGTCCCCAATAGAGTATCTTGTGTCCTGATATTAGAAGGAGATGAAAAACATATCCCAAGGATCTCCACAATGGCCACAGATATAAAACTATGTGTAGCATAATATCAAATAGTGCAGAGGATAAAACAGAATCAACTAGGATATTACCTCTGATAGTAGAAGGTTTGGGATCATGCCTCTTTTGGGTTTGTTTCACTACATATGTCGGGCCAATGTCACGGCCCTACGCCACAGCCTGGCTACCCTAAGCTAACCTATCGTGCTGCCTCTAAGATTCAGGTGTCTGGCTTTCACATCCACGACCACCATCCATGCCTTCATGCCCTGACGTACCCCAATTACTAGACTGGTAAGAAGCTACTGGTCCTACTCCCGCACATGGAGTCTGCATAGAACCCCTCTCACTAGCTGTTGGTAGAAACACCCTGCAAAAGCACTACTGATGAACCATCTTTCCACAATCTCGACACTCCACATGGTCACATGGACACTGATGTCTCTTGTGCTCCAATTTACCACATTAGTATCTCGTTATCAGACCAGCTGAAGAATTCCTCTGGCTAGTACTTCCACCGTGAGAGAAATATGTCTTCCTCTTCCACTGTCTGACAGAAATAGTACCAGAAACGGGTGCTGAACCACCCGGGCCTACACCACTAGCCTCTCGCAGGTTCCGCTCTATAATCAGTTCCTAGATCATAATTTCATGCATGGTAGAGAACCTGAAAACATTCACTAGTGCTCATATTCGCACCGAAGACCATCCTCAAAGCATCTAGCCCTCAATACATCATCACCCACCAAAACTGGTTAAAAACATTGAATCTCAGGGAGGCGAGCAGAATAATCCATCACTCACATGGCGTCATGCAATAGATTCAGGAACTCTCGAGATCGATCTTCTCACATAGTCTCCAGGAAGAAGAATTAATAGAAGAATGCCTGAAAATCTTCCCACGCCATGTCTCAGTGATGCCCATGCTGGTTGGTAATATCCCACCACCTCTTGGCGGAATCACGCATCATGTTTGTAGCGAGCATGACCCTCCTCCAAGGAGGCATCTTCAGATACTCGAATATCGTCTTCATCGAATCCGGCAAAGACTCCGTAGCCTGTGGTCCAACATCCCCTAAAAATGTCGGTGGAAGCTGCAGGTGGAAGATAAGTTTCATCTTTTCCATATATGTGGTCTCCAACACTGCACCCTGGAAGGTCTGCATGAACTGCATGAAGCCTTCACAAAACTACACTTCCATGACGGTGTCCGGTATAATGTCTAGCACCGCATCTGGTACTGCTGGAGGATCCACTGGTAGCCCATGGCCCACCATCTTGGAGTAAAATCATCGCCTCTCTCCTGGAGAACAACCAATGTTCGTCTCGGCTGCATGACTCTACAAGGTCAAACACACACCTTATATTATGGTCATAAAGGACTGAAAACAAGGAGTGTAAGAAGGGAACATGAGAATAAAATCATTCATGTTTTACAAAACAAGACTACATAGCGTGTATAAATATTACACGGCGTGTTGTCCCAGGAAATCCACATGGGTGTGTACTCCAACAAAAACAGATCGTGTAACACCCCAAAAAAAATAGCATGTTGTCCTAACACACGGCGTGTACCTGAATCATTCTTCTGCATCCGAGTCCTTCTACACGGCTTAAGCCACATAGATCTCCTAAAACAAGACTACACGGTGTGTTCAGTGGTCGACACAGCGTGTACTCTATACGCTTTTGTCGGCCTGTGTTGTTCTTCACACGGCATGTGTACCCAAGTCACACTATACGGCATATTCTAGGAGGACACGTCGTGTACTAGGAAAGATAACACCAACCTGTGTTGTTTGTGACACGGTTGGGTACCTGGGTAAGACTACCCTGCAAGTCCATGGTAGACATGGTGTGTATGTCTTATGGTTTCCTCTGTCTGTGTTGTTAGTTACACAGGCGGACACCGGGTCAACACTACACGACGTGTGCAATCGGTACACGACATGTTTCCCCAAGCCTTTCCCTACCCCGTGTCCTTGCCCACACGACCTATTACACAGAAAGAGACTACATAGTGTGTACTAAGTGTACAATTCATGTACTTAAAAATTATTCATATCTTCCTGAATAGAAGAACACACGACCTATGTCCATAGACCTACACGGTGTGTATGAAGGGTTTTTCTAGATAGTATGCCACAGAAACTACTCCGGGACCCAGAGAAACACTGAAACAAACACTGAAGTGCCATATACCGATCTGTGAGGGCCCATACTCTCTGCGAGTCAATTAATGTAATCTTATATATGTTATAACAAGGAAAACACATTAATGATCCACCAAATTCCAGTCATTGAGGTCCTATACTCCTCAAGAACCAATGTTTGGAATTCATTCCATCAAAATTTCACACCAAAATACACTAACAAAAGTAGGTATTTATCAAATTAGAAATCACAATAGCATGCTCTTCTAGCACATCAACAATCACAAAAACATGGAATTTCTAATTCACCTACATGGCATAGAAGGAATGAATGAAATGTGACTTCTAGAATGAGCCTAAATAATCCAAGAGATGGAACAACCTCATCTCATTGGTTTGAAACTAAATAGAACCCATTTATAACATATAAACATCAAAATCACATGTGCGTCCCCCAACGGTGAAAATCAAATCAATTGTAAAATTGCAAAACCAATAATAATTGCAACAACGAGGTAGATTGGATATTCCCCATACACGTTTTAGCTTCTCTCAGGAACAACTCAAAACCAACTACCCATTTCTTCTTATCCCTGAATAATTATCCAAACAGTATTTCAAAGAAATGAACCCCAATAAAACCACATTGTAACGTCCCAGATCTGGGAGCCACACAATGGGTGCACCAAACCCGGTTGGTCACATGACCTCATGCGCATATCCCCAAACTCCATAGGCTGCCGACTAGCAGTGAGGGCCCAGGTCTAATAATGGGGGATCTATGCCCTGATTTTTCAAAGTGCAGCGAAATGGAAAAGATAAAAAACATGAAACAACGGAAGCAGTAAACCAAATACAACTGAAATGGACAACTGGAGTAAAGATAACCACCAGTCATATATAAAAAGATGCAGCATGTCATTAATTCTATGAAAGCATCCAGAATAGGATATAAAGCAATAAAATAAAATACAACTCTAGTACAAGGTACATCCAAAAAATAAAATTCAAAGAAAATAGAACACAGCTGCATTGCAAGCCAAATAACGGTCCCATGATCTCCTACACTTCTCAAACAATCATGTACCTGTATTGGGACCCTTTCCCCTATCGTCCCCTGCAGCAATATAGTCTGTTTGGGGTGAAGACATGACCCAAATAGGGTGTGAGAAATAAATACCAGTAGGCACTCACCAATGGCCTGTTCCCAACAGTCAGTGAAAATGCGCAACAACAGTGTGCAATAATAATATGTAGTAAACTAATAAGTTCTCAAGTAACTACCACTACTAGTTTTCATTTCCATTTTAATATTATTTTAAAAATTCAATATAATTTAATTCTAAGATAATCAGAACCATGCCCTCAATCTAAACAGAACTCCACCCTCAGGATAGTTGTAACGATGCCATCGGGCTAATATAGTCATGCCCACAGGATAAATGTCACCATGGCCTCAGGCTAATATAGTCATGCACTCAGGATAATATCACACTGCCCTCAGGATAATGTAATCGGGCTGAGCCCAAAGCATAATCAACAATTTATATAAACATTCCATCAAGAACAAGAAATGCACAATATATTAATGGCATAACCTTGGGTATCCTGGCCAAACGGCTAAATAGGGGAATGCACCCCTGGGGTGGTCCTGGATCCAATTAGTGATTCTAACATCATTTTAAACATGTCATTAGATTATCTATAAAATTATAGATATCATTTTAGGAAAGGCCCCAACCAGATGGGACACCAAACATTGGCGCGTAGCACAACAATACTCAATTTCAACACAACATATGAAAGGAACATCATACAACCTACCTCGATCATCTCTAATTGGTATACGTGAACGACGCCTCCCGAATCATCCAAGAATGATGTAGATCTTGGATAAATGAATTCTTGTTTTAATGTAAATAACATCACATAGTGGAAGTGTTGGTAAGAAAAATGCAAGGAGAGGGGGGGGGGATTACACGTACGGTCCCAACATGATCGATGGAGGCAGAGTTGGATTCCCAGTGCGTGATCGGGTGATCCTCCAAGGTTTGGTAGTCCTCTCGAGCTCCAAAAATGAACTCAAGCCTCCTCTTCCGAATGAGGAGGAAACTGCCTATATTAGGGGAAAAACAACCTACATGGCATGTACTCTCAAGTACACAACATATACTTTTCATTTTTTAACTATTCCTCTAGAGGCTTCGTTCCATCGCCGCATTGTTCATCTGTCAACATGAGTACACGGCGTGTAATCCAGATTACACGGCGTGTACTGTCGCTCCACTGGCGGCTTCCTCCACCACCATACTGTTCATCTACCGACTGATTACAAGGCATGTAAATACAATGTAGATGGCATGTAGTCAGTTTTCACACTCTTCATTGCCGGCATCCCTACATGCCCAATGTACTCATTCCACATGGCCAAAGTACACGTCGTGGGGAAAAGTACACGGCGTATACCCAAGAAATTTTGGATTTTTTTCCCATTTTCCTTATTTCCTAAAAAACACTTAAGTAAAATGGAAAATAAGAGACACATACCTCAATAATAAAAATAGGGTTCTTACAGGTGGCATCCATGCATGAGATAATCTAGATCAAACAGAAATGAATATTTCGATAGTGTAGAATTTATTAAGGAAACATCCATCATCATTCATAGGACCATATGACCCAGTGCTAACATAAGGGTAGATTAAAGAATATGAAATGATTTTCAAAGTCATGGGTTTTTACGAACATAAAAATGTTAGTCTTTATGTTTACTGTTTTGAAGGTGAAGCCGATCAGTGGTGCTCTATGGTCAAAAATATCAAGGATAGTGAGGATATTAATTCTCTTGATTAGGATGAATTCAAAAGTATGTTTCTTGAAAAATATTTTCCTATGGTGGTTTGACTACGGATGGAAAATAAATTACTAAAAATGATTCATGAGGATGAATCAGTGGGAGCATATGATTCCAAATTCACTTGACTGGAAAGGTATGCTCCAAATTTCATACAAAACCATGATTGTAAAATAAATTGTTTTTTTACTCATGATTAATTCCAAAGATTCAAAGTGGATTAGCTTCTAGTGAATTCAAAATATAGGAAAAACCATTTAGATGTGTGGAGAAGGTGGAAATGGAATTTTCAAATGATCATATGTTCTTCGAAAAATTGCAAAATTAAAGGGTGATGTTGTAGACAACATGGATGAAATTTTACAAAAGTATTATGGTAAGAAGCTTATGTTTATAGTTTGTGAAAATTGATGTAAAAAAGAACACTAGGGATTGAATTTTTAATTCTGTTAAGTTCTTTTGATGGGGTAAAATGAAACACTATAATTCTAATTTCACTGAAAAAGATTTGGGTAGTGGTAAGATAAAATATGATTTACAGTCAGTAATTTTTTAGTGGAATGAAAAGGGTAATTATAAAAATTAGTGTCTTAAGAAAAACATAAGTGATGGAATGAAACCATACCACAAGAATAAAAGTGGGTGAAAACCATTGTATCTACTTTATCCAATGATGTTCTATATAATCAAGTAGTACTAGTTACATTTTTTATTTATTTAGATTATTCCAATGTGTTGTTTGGTTGTAGGTATACTCATTTATTCAATTCAGGGAAATTTTATAGTAAATTGGGAATTTAATCTCACGATATGAATCCTAAAATTTTGGAAAAAACCCCTTGAAAATTTTTTTTGAAAAAAAGAAATAATAATATCCTTTATGTCCATGTGTGCAGAAAGAGTCTACTTGAAAAACATTTTGTTTTTCCTCTATTAGAGATTGTTGTTATTTTTTTTATGGATTCCCTTTCAGTTTATCATGATAATATTGGATGTCAAGATAATGCAGTTTCCTTTTATAATGAATTTTAGTTTTTTTTTCAAGAACAAACCCTTACTTTTGATGACATATCAAGATATTGAGAAACTAGTAAAATATGTAAATGAATTTTATGATTCACATATTTTGTAAAATAATGGAACATTTTAGATTAATGATGTGTTGGTGGTCAATGAGTATCTTGATGTTTTTTAGATGGGTTTTCTTGTATAATACTATATTAGAAAGTAGAATTTATTATTGACTTGGTTCCTAGTGCAAAGCCAATTTCAAAACTCCCTTATCGAATGGATCAATTTTATATTTTAGTGTTAAATTAGAGATTGTCGGAGTTATTAGATAAAGGTTTCCTTCAACCTAGAACATCACCATGTGGTGCTCCACTCCTGTTTTTTGAAAAGAAATATGATTCAATGAGACTTTTCATTGATTATAAACACATTAATAACATCACAATTAGGAACAACTATCATTTTCCTCATATAGATGATTTGTTTTATCATCTCTAGGGAGATCAAAATTTATTTAAGATTGACTTGAGGTCGGGGTTCCATCAGATGAAAGTAAAGGAAGAAGACATTCTGAAGACCTAATTTCGTACTCAATATGGTTATTATGAATTTTTAGTTATGCCTTTTGGGTTAACCAATGCACTATTTTTATTCATGGAACTTATGAATAGAGTTTTTTTTTTGTTATTTTATATTATTGGGGTTGTGTTTAATAATGATATTTTGGAATATTCAAAAAGTAAACACGGTATTGAAATTAATTAATGGGTTGTCTATCAATCCATAAATGGAAAAACAATTAGGGTAAATTTATCCAGTGTGAGTTTTTGTTGCAAAAAAATAATTCCTTGGCACCATTGTTTTTAAATTAGGAATAACTGTGGATCTTTCTAAAACCAATGTTTTTAATGAATGTCCATGTCCCATAAAGATACATGTGATTGGTAGTTTTCATAGTATATCAGGTTATTACCATAGGTTTATTGAAAAAAATTCATGTTTATCTATCCCACTTACTGAGTTAATCCAAAAAGGTGTTATGTTTATTTATAAAAAAGACTATGAATAATTTTTTCTTGAATTTAAAGAAGATTGGTGAATGCTCTAGTTTCGGAAGTACCTTCATAAACGGGGAATTTATTATCTATAGTGACGCATCATTGAAAGGAATTGGTTTTATTCCTAATGCATAATGATCAGGTAATTACTTATTTTTCATGTTAGGTGAAAACTCATGAGTTATATTACACTACACATTATTTGGAATTAGTTCTTATTGTTTTTCTTTAAAAATTTGGAGGAATAATAGGTACGGTGTGAAGTGTGAAATATATACATAACACAAAATATTTAGTATGTATTAACTCAGAAATAATTAAACATAAGATAGAGGATATGGATAGAATTAATATAATATTATTTTATAATGATTCTTTACCATCCTAGAATGGAAAATAAAGTTGATGAAAATTTGAGTCGAAAGAGTAATTCTCTATTAACCATTATAGGTTTGGAATTATGTCCTTTGGTTTTTGATTTGATGAAATTTAGATTGGAATTTTTATGTGCAAGGAATTAGTTATTTTTATTTTAGGTGTTTGTGAAATCATCTTTATCCGATTGAATTAATAAATCTTAGAAAGAAGTTAGTGAGTTGCAGAAATAGGTAGAATTTGATCAGAAGGGTATGTTACCTGAATTTACAATTTCTAAAGACTTATTTGTAGGTTTGAAAAGATATTATGTGTTACTTTTTATTCATAATAAATGAAACATTTTTTATATGTATCTCACAGTTCTCTATTTTCAGTTTAACCTAGTAGTAAAAAGATGTACAAAGATCTTTAGATGTATTACAGGATGGATGGACTGAAAAGAGATATTGCTGACTTTACCTTGAGATGTTTGATTTTTCAATGGGTTAAAGCAGAGTAGTAGATATCGAATGTGAAGCTTAAACCATTTCTGGTACCAAAGTGGAAATAGAAAAATGTGTCCTTTGATTTTTTAGTGGGATTACCAATGAATTATTAAAATAACAATACAATTTGGGTTATTATTGATCGATTGACTAAATCTGTTCATTTTCATTCTTTTTGAGATACTCTGTATATGGATAAAAATTCTCAATTTTATATTAAAAATATAGTGAGGTTACATGGAGTTTCCCTCTCAATTGTATTTGATCATGATCCCAAGATCATATCTATCATTGTTAAGGACCTCCAAAAGTTATAGGGAACTGAATTAAAGTTTTGTACAGATTTCCATCCGTAATAAAATTGGAAATCAGAATGAACAATTACGACATTGGATGATATGATATGTTCATGTTCAGTGGATTACTGAGAAAGTTTAGACTAACATCATTCACGGGTTGAGTTTTCATATAATAACACTTTTCATTCATGTTTATAAATTTCACCATTTGAAGCATCATAGGGAAAGCGGTGTTGAACTCCATCTTTTTTGGGAAAAACTAGTTGAACTGAAGTTAATGGGACTAGAATTGATAGAATATATGGAAAAAAGGTAAGTAGATTCAGAAGCACATGAGAACGACTCAAATTAGGTAGAATATTTATGCATATAACCAGTGAAAGTATCTTTTTCTAGAGGCAGGTGATCATGCCTTTCTCAATGTTTCTCCATGGAAATGTGTGATGAATTTTTGTAAGAAGGGATAGATGAGTCTATGGTTCATTGGACCCTATAAAATCCTAGTGAATGTTGTATCTATTTCTTATAGGACAAATTTAACTCCATGTTTATCCTATGTACAAAATATTTTCAATGTTTAATTGTTTTGAATGTATATTTCAGATCCATCCCATATTTTGAGTCCATGGGTAGTTTAGTTGGATGAGAATCATTCTTATGAAATACTACTAGTATAGATTCGTGACCATAGAGTTAAAGTGTATTAAAATAAGGCGATTCATTAGGTAATGGATTTTTTAAAAAACCATATGATTGAAGAGGCAATGTGGGAATCTTAATATTCTATTAGGGATAAATATCCCCACATATTTGATAAGTAAATAAAACTAATGGGACATAATTTTCAAAATGGTGGAATGGTGTGGGATCCGAGGTATTTATAGAATATTACATAGTTATATCATTTAATATTTATGAATAAGATATTAATTTTACAGTAAAGATGATGCTTTGTTAGACAGTGTACTTGACACACAATAATGGGATTCTCCAAAAATCATATGTTCACATAACATGGAGTTATACCAAAAAAAATAATATAACAATTTTTAAATAGTTTTTAACGTGGTGTTGTTGTATTGGAAGGAATGAACAGATCTAACTAAAATATTAGTACACCTATTTTTTAAATGTTTTTACATTTATCTAATTAATTTTACAGTCTAAAAATGAGAATGAGTCAATTTTTAAGAATAAAATACCCAAATATTTTCTAAATGGTCAGTTTACAACCTTTTGATAGACATCCCTTTTTAATTATATATTTTTTCACTTTTAGATGTTCTATTTAAAAATATACACTTCTTATATATAACCAAGACATCAAAATTTACTTTTGTTACATTTTTGTTATTTTTTTTGATGAATTTTATATTTTAATGAATAGTGAAAATACTGCATTTTAATTCAAATATTCCTTTTTATTTAATATATTTATGTACATAGATTAAATTTTTAATTAGTTTTAAAGTGAAATTGGGTTATTTATTAACATTTAATCCAATTTCTGTTATTGGAAGTAATTTCTATTTAAAATTGGACATATATACAAGTCAATCATTTGATAGATTTTACATCTTCAAAACCCACTTTTTAGTTTAGACAATGGGAATTAATTTTTAATAAATTTCAGAAAATATAGTGTTATGAATTTGGTAAAATTGAATCCATATATGGAATCATATGGTTAAAATTGTTTAAATAAGTACAATTTATTTTTAGATATTTTGAATAGTAAATTCAGTAATTTTTTTATTTATAATGTTTAAATGGTAAATATAGTAAATAACGGTACAAAATAATATTATAATAATATTTAACTACACTAACACATGTCCTAATCCTAATGGATGAGATATGTCCGACCATAGGAAACCATTTGGTCGATTTTGGGGTCCCATGGATCCACTTGGGTGGGGTAATGATATGTTATAAAAAATAATTTAAATTAAAGAGAAATATAACATAATGATTATCTTTTAAAAAAATGAATATAGGGTTATATAAGTTATCTCTCTGACTATAAATAGTCATTAGAAATATAAAACGATTCGCTAAATCATTTTATTTTATTTATGAATTTTAAATATAATTGTGACACAATGATGATGTAGTGATTACATTATTATTGAAATAATGAAATAATTGAAATTATAAATATTAAAAAAATTAATTTGAATATTTTGATTCCATCTATGAGTTTTATGGATGATATTGAAATATTTTATTATAGTTAATTCATTTTTTTCTAATTAATCATGTTTTAATGACTTTAATAATATTCAATTATTAAATAATGTCAATATTTCCAAAAAAAAGAGATTATTAAAACAAATATTATATTACTAAATGATATAATAGTCCCAAAATCAATGATTATAAAAAAAACTTTTATAATTATTTTATAATTAGAAAAAGGTATTATGTTATATAAAAGGAAAAATAAACATGAAAAAGTTTCTGAATCAAGTATAAATTAACTTCTCTTAATTATCCAGAATGAACAAAGAACATACGTGATGATTTGGAAATTATGTAATGGGCTTCTTCACAATCTCTATTCATGAAGTATATTTAGTTTTATACTTGAATTAAATTTATACGGTGTATAATTAACCCCTTTGACTTTACATTTTATACGATGTTTTTCAAAAGGAATATTTTCTTTATGAATAATTTTACTAAATGTCAAAAGGAAAGTCTATTTTTTACATAGGCGGTGACACCAACCTTTCCTCCACAACAAGGATTATTTTATTTTGGGATTCCTCTACAAGCAGAAATGTTTAAAAAAAAACAAAAACCAAATTACATTTTATGGTATTTTGGGATTTAGAATGGTATTTGGAATGGATTGATTATATCAATATCATGACATGATTTATTATGATTACAATGTGGAAATGTTATTTTTTCCTTATAATTGTTCATGATTTATTATTATGTTATTGTTTATGTGAATTGATTCAGTATATAGGTAGTTCCTTGATAAACTGAGGATCAGTGATCATGTGATAGCTCTCCAATGCATTAGGAAATGTGGTGGAGTTAAGCATTATAGTTTATCATACGATATTTATGGAATACACAGCGATGGGTATTCCAAACGTAACCAATAAGGTTACTCCCTATATAGCTGTGAAAGCTACACAGTAAGTATATTATTAATTACACAAGTTATCTTTATGATTAATTAATTCTATTAGTTATTGATAAATAATAAGATTTAATGAGGTATATTAAAGAGCATAATTTTTTTAGTAAAATGTATGATTTTAATGATTTTATGTATTCATAGACTAATGTTTTATTTCCTTATTCAATAACCCTAACTGAGATTTTTATTCCCATCCTATGTTTTTGAAATGTTTTTCACAGGTTATAAAAATATTTAGAGAGAATAATAATTCAAGAATATTTTTATCAAGAAAATAATTCTTGTATTTGGTATTTTATTGTTGCAAAAAAATGGATAGTGTAGAAGTGTCTACTTTGAAATATTTGAGATGTAATTTAATAGTCATGGCATAATTCTCTAAAACTCTAAAAAATATAAAGATAATCACTTTTAATGAAATTAAATTATTGAACAAAAATAATGATCTGGTAATGCTTATGGTTGGGTCCATATATTTACAAGATTCAATTAATTTATTTTTAAAAATATAATGATAAAATGTTAACTTAGAACCAAATATTTTATATTATTTATAAGAGGTCAATGTCGTTTTGAATTTATTTATCTTTTTAATTATGTCAAATTTAATTTATTATTGTATTTATAATAACATGTATTTTTTATTTTTGTTAATAAAATAATTACTACATCAGTTTTGTGTATTTTTTAATTTAATTATATGTTGAATAAAATATATATATATAATAATAAGATTCAGATAAATCATATATATTTTAGATGATTACTTATAGTAAAATATATATTTTGGAAAATCTTACATTAAAAATGTTATATTTATTAAAACATGAATGTAAAAAAACATTAACATGACTTAAAATAAAATATCATACGTGTCATATTCCATTCTATAGGAATCAAAATGAACAAAAATGAATTATTTTGATTCTTATAGTCATGATATACTCAAAAAAATAATATTTGGTGAAGTGTATTGGTCTTTTAATGGTTATTATCATTTTAATAAAAATTATTTTATTTTTTTAATCAATTAAATATTGTATTCATCATCAATGTATATGTCTTCAAGTAAATTATATATTTAGAATAAATTTAAAATAAATTACCATGATATATAAAAAAATTAAATTTCGAATGAGTACTTGTTGTCAAATTTATCTGCTATATAAACTTATATTTAATATGACATAGTAATAAAAATTTTATTAAGAAATATTTAGCTTTTTTTAAAATAAAATAAATTGAATGTCATAATCTTATATAAGTTTCTTCTAAAGGATACCATTTTGACCAATGGATGATTTAGGTCACAATAAACTAATTGAATGATGTTAGACCATGTTATTGGAAAAAATTTAATGTACTAATAACATTTACAAAAGTCACTATTTATAATGCACAAAAATAAAGGAAATAAATAAATATAATTTTGACATACTGATTCCAAATATGGAATACATTTCTCAAATTTCAGAAAATAGAAGTTACAGTAATTAATTTAAAATCAATATCTTTGTAATAATGTGGATTTAGGATATATTAAATAAAACATTTTAATAGATTGAAATGTTTTTACAGCTGAATTTATTGTAAAATAAATTGTAATGATATAAATTATATTAATTTATAAAAATATAATCTATTTTTACATTAAAATCACTCAATAATATAATTTACTATAAAAATTATTTTGATGAAAAATGTTTTTTTCAATTAAATTATAATATATTTTTACAATTGATTAAAATGTGAAAGTAGTATAAAGAATATGAAAAACTATTCCAAAGATAATTTTAATATCCCACATCCTATTTATAATTTGATGTTTCCAAATAAATTTTATTAATGTGTCAAAATTTTAATTGAAAATGGGTTCTATATTAAAAGGCTGTAAATTTACCCTTTTAAAAAAATAAATGTTTTTATGCATAAAATTGTTTTGTTCTTATATTATCCCTATATAATATATTAGATAAAAATAAATGATATTTTATTTAATATATAATATATTCATTTCATTAATATAATTCACTATATTTAATTTATTTAATTTATTAAGACAAAATGATTTTAGGAGCATAAATTTTTTTCTTATATATATAATCATTTCTAATTAAATTGTTATAAATGAATTAATATAATTAAATATATATATATATATAAGTTGGTTAATACTATTCAAAACCTCAAATTTTATGTCTAGGTTATATTATTTTAATAATTATAAAATTAATATGATGTTTCTTAGTAACATAGTGCTACTTATAGCACAAGCTAAGTCTCTATTGTGTATAATGAAATCCAAGTTGATGTTTCATGTAGTCGTAGTATAAATTTGTTATCTGTATACAAACTTTGTGATTTTTTATAATAGTCTATACTCAGTGTTTTGTGAAGTAAAAAAATAAAAAAATAAAAAATTAATTTGGGAAAATCATTCAAAAAATAATAGGGTGTTTTAATTAAACTAAGGTGATTCCTTTTTTTTTGTATATAAAAACATATAAATTAACATAGTGAATATTTGAATCATGATATATAATGATTATATCTAGTTGGTTTTAAACCCTTCATTCCTTAATTGTCTCCCTTTAAGTGTATAATACACTCCCTTGAACAGTTGGTGTTTTCTAGGAATTCTTGGGTTCATTTAGTGCTTCCAAGAATCTTCTTTTTCTTTGTTTAACTCTATAATTATTGGTTGTTATTCCTTTGGATTTTGTTTTGTTATATATTTTGCCTCTTCATTGCGTTTGGGGTTTAGGAGAAGTTTCTAACTATGGTTATAGATTCCATCAAGTAATTTTTTATTTCTATCGACGTTTTGTATATTCCTTCGGGTGTTTATCAACTAAGGAATTGTTTTGGTGTTGGTTGTGGATAAGTGCAAGGGTTTCTGGTGTTATTTTTTGATCTAACGTCTCTTCAGCCATGACCCATCCCCAGGGCCCATGTCATGACTACCCTAAATCCCGCTTTTCATATGCCAGGAGCTGGAGACTAGCACCAAAGGCGTAATTCCCCAAAACTAGGAAGGCATTGACTTTATAACCTGTAAACACATACATCAGATACGATCACGAGTATACTGAAAAATCCAACAAGTGAGTATATTAAGTAACAATATTCTAGAATACAATCCCTACTAGAATGTACAAGAAACTGAATGTACAAGTACAACTGAGGAAATAAGAAAAACAACCACTAGGTCCTCCTCTGTGGTTCCTACTTATAGGGTAGGTACAGATCGCCTCCTCAACACTCCACATTCGTCCGTCTCCTTCATTTATCGACATGTCGAAAAGACCATATCTGAGTACCGTCTAGTCTTGGTTCTCTCAGCCTCAGTCAGAATTGTCTATCGTCTACATCCAACACAACGAGTTGTGGGCGTAGCCAGTGTAGAGGTGAGTATGAAGATACTCAGTAGGTACCCTGAGACCCGCAATGTCTCACAAAATCTAACAAGGATAAACCAAAAAGTACTAAATCAGCATATAACCCCAATTAGATATATGCCCATACATATACCTAGGTTTTCATGTAATCCATCTCAATCATGAGGTAAACACAAAAGTTACTGACCCGACTCACACAGGAATACAACATAGGTAGAGAGATAGGGATGATTAGATGTAGCAACTGAATTATCTACTCTGTCGAACCCACGTAGGATCCTGGAATAGAAAACAGAGCTATCGAACAAACGTAGGATCCTGGAACAGTAGTCAGAGTTGTCGAACCCACGTAGGATCCTGGAACACTAGTCAGAGCTGTCGAACCCACGTAGGATCCTAGAACTGTAGTCAGAGCTGTCGAACCCACGTAAGATCCTTGAATAGTAGTCAGAGTTTTAGATCCTTTATATGATCCTAGAAGAGTAGTCAGAGTTGTCGAACCCATGTAGGATCCTTAATACTAGATAGATATCAACCAACCGCAGGTTTCCACACAATGCACGCTTGATTTCGGGAGGGTCCGCTCATCACGCGAAGAGTTGATACATCAACTGCCATAAAGTCCAACAAAGAAGTATCCCAAAGGTATACCATGTCATAGGGGTCTCAAAGAAACTAAATTCGTGTCAATTAGATGCACGGTCTGTGAGTTATTAGCCTTTTAGTCTGGGGGGGGCACAGTTAGATTCTTACTCGATCCATTCTGACCATATCTAAACTATACCCAAAACTCTAGCGGGGTATACACAAATTGACCATCGCACTACAGGAATACCAGGGTCACTGACAGTTCATCAAATGGATGTCTGGTGACAAAGATATGGCCAAAAAAATGTAAAGGGTAGGTAGTAGTCCTGGGTCCTGTCCGACCTGGTCGGACCGACCTGGCCTGACTTAGTTTGGGATGACCCAGTTCAGGTTCGGCCCAGCCTGACCCATTTCGGGTAAGGCCGGCCCATCCCCTTTTCGGGTTTGGCTAGTCCTGACACGTTGGGTTCAACCCGGCCAACTGGGCCTAGCCCAGCTGGCCACGAGAAACGAGAGTAGCACGGGGGAGTGGACCGGTCATGAGAGCTAATTCCAGTTGTGGGTCGGTGTAAAGGTGTTTTGCCCTAGAGGCGCCATGAAGGGAACTGTAGGTCGGCTCGGCCAGGTGCTCAAGGGGCATGGCTCTGTGGCTTGGCTCAGGAGGCTGGGGCCAGTTCGGCTGGTGTCGTGAGGGGCGTGACTCGGACGGCTCAGCCCGGATGGACAAGGCTAGTTCAGCCAGTAGCAGTAGGAGGCACGCAGGATGAGCAGAGTGCACAAAGGCTGGAGGCCGGTGCGGCTCGGGCTGGCGGGGCCAGCGCGGTTCGGTCGGGGCACCACGAGGGGGGTCGCGGGTCGGCGTGGTTCGGTTGGGGCTCCGTAAGGGTGGCTGCGGGCCGGTACAGTTCGATAGTGATGCCGCGAGGGGGAAACATAGGTCGGTGGGTGGTCAGGCAGCCATGATGCCGACGGGTGGCCGGGATCCGAGAGTCCGGCGGGTAGTGTTTTCATTGCCTATCGCCTTCATCGCCGCTTCGTTTCGTTGCCTTTCCAAATAACAACACTTGAGAGATCCGAGGAAGAATTCGGGCCATGTTAGTGTGGCCCGCACGCTCTACGTTTAGGGTGGTAGAAAGTGGTTCAAAAGCTTCTTGATTTTCAATGAATTGTCATGAAAATAAAAGAGAAGAATAACACCACACATCTTCTAGAAAATAAAGGTTCCCAACTTACGAGGTAACATCCATAATGATACTTTGTTTTAGAAGGGATGAAATGTAGGAAAAATATTTTATTCAAATAAAACCCCTAAATTTTTTGTTGTTCGTTGATGGAGTCGTAGGAAAGAAGACAGATCATTGGAAAAGATAGACGAAAATGTTTTCCTTGATCGTCGGTTTGTGCACGGACTCGTTGTAGTCAAAGACATCCAACAACGAAGGAGGTCCCGAGGAAGAAAGTAGAAGATGCTCCTCACCAACGTTCTTCGTTGGAAGAACACGTTCTCTATTCTTTGTTGGTGTGATATTTTGTGCCTATGCTCCCTCTCTTCTCCCAAGTTCAACCAAAAGGAAAATTCCAACCAAAATAAAAGATTATGTTTATCTATTATTTATTTGTTGGCACAAAATTCAAATTGGATAATTAATTAATTTAAAGCATTAGTTCAATCAATTAATGAGTAGAATTAGGCACATTATGTGTTAGGGGAGTTGAAGAGGCTTCCCTACACTTAATGGAAAATTTTTGGGTTTCTACCCATGAATGGGAAGTTTTAAGGAGGTTTAAACACAGGTGGTCCCCCCCACAATTAACATGAAGAGGAGGTTAGGTTCGGGTGGTCCCCACCTCCATAACCTATCATGGGCGGTTAAAGTGTTGTGGTCCCCTCCTCCATCTGTAGCATGGAGGCATTAACCAACAAAATAAAAATTAATCTAAAAAACTTTATTTTTATTTAATATATTCACTAAAACCCTAAAAACGAACTTTTATTCTTGACCTAATGTCGTCATGGTGAAAGTCTCTTTAAGAGAATACTAGAGCTGTGAGTTCAACAGTGCCCTCGAAATTCAATTTTGAGCACTGGTTAAAATGTTATAAAAAACTCACTCGTACATTTACTGAACATACCTGAACAAAACATCAGAAATTGATTCCTAGCTCACCGGGCCTCGGAATCACGCGCCATCAATTTTTGTGAACTCAAAAAATTCCCATGAATTTAAGAAAACATTTTCCACAAAAATTCTAGGTCTTTACATCTTCTACTATTTTTTCTTATGAAATTATATTCTAATATGTGATAATTGATGAAAGGGATCATTTTTTCAATCAATGTTTCCTTGGTTTCACTATTTGTGTGTGGATAATCTTATGGGTAGAGTGTTACCCAGGTATGAGGTTGGTTCTTTCATCTATAGCCTATATTATTGTACCATAATTGTTCTTGGTATTATAAAATATTTTTGAAAGAAATACCATTATAATGGATCAAGTGATTTGATTATGTGTAAACTAGGTTTTCTAAGAAAAGATTGTTTCATCCTTATTATGGAAAAAAATGGGATTTTCAATGTGTTGTGAATTGGAATTATGAAATAGATTTTAAAATAAGGATTTGATTGGAAAATAGTGTTTGAAATGTTATTATGAAATGTGTCATACCTTTTGAAATGATATGAAATATAGTATATGGGTGCCTTGGGTACATATATAGAAGGTGTTATGGTAGGGCTTGTCCATTGGTATTGTATGGCGGTTCACATTATAGGTTTATCATTAATTCATAAAATGAGATGTATTTTTGTCAGGGACATGAATAAAATTTTAGGGGGTTTACTTTCTGTGGAGTTTTAATTTTCCCTATACCTTGATTCACAGGATCTAAGGACTTTTAGTGCATAACAGTCATTATTGAAGTTTGTGTGTCCTATATGAATTGAATGTGACCTATTTTTGGAGTGTTTTAAATTTGAGATTCTGTATTTTTAGTATTTGAAGATTATATACCTATTATTGATAATATCAAATTATTTTTCATGAGTTATACTATGAAACTATTTTACCAATATTTGTATGGGAACTCTGGGAAAAGGGAAACTGTTTACCATTATTTTCAAATAAAACTTTTTAAATATTTATCATAAATTTTTTTAATCAATTGATTATATTGAGATTATTTTTTAGAGTCTCTATATTTTTTTAAAAAATATTGGGTCCAATGCCACAATTTATTATTTAAAGAAAATACCTCTTTAGTGTTCGTAGAGGGAGACCCATTACATAGCCAAAAGGTCCAAGGCCAAGTGACCTGAATATATGGTTTGAAAGCCCATTTTTGGCCCAAAGGACCCCTTGAGGAACATTACTACTATAGTATCAGCACTGCTATAGTAAATGCTACAGTAAAGCCACCGCAACAGTGCCTCCACCGCTATTGTGCCTTCGCTGCAATAGTGTTTCTATAGTGCCATGCTACATTTCTGTTATAGTGACCCAAATTTTTTTTCACTGATCGTAATTGATCCTAGGTCTTTTGGATGCCATGTTGGATCATGTACCACTTGGGTACAGGCTCGTTGGCAATCAAGTTGTAGGTAACTAGGTATAAGTGATTTCCACACCATACTTTTTCTAGGCCCCATTCACCACCTACACACTGTTCTTCCCCTGCTAAATTCAAGCATGGCGAGACTCGAACCTATGCCAGTTCTGTCGTTGTGGGGGTGGCTGCCTTACACTGTAGCACTATGAATAACCCGGTCATATATAGAGTCTTTATATGGAATAACTATGTGGAATATTACTAGGACTGTTTATCTAAGACCACACACATTCTCTCATGAATTTTTAGACCATGAATTGTAATATTATATTGGATACAATAAGGTTCCATAGTGAGGTTGAATGGGTTTTTTCTTCTAGATATAGAATGCTAGTGTGAGATAGTGGGATATTTCCAGATATCTCATGGAGTGGTTGTTCCCTATTTTTGTTATCCATTTTTTAAACATTTATATTTACATTTTATTTTGGGTTATATTTCCACCTTATCATTATTTTTTATAGAATATATTATTGTAGTTATTTTTATTTTGTATCTTTTCTTTGTGCCTATTATCCAAAAATCATATTTTAGGTTAGTAAGAATTAATTCCTTAGAAGGTTTTTGATCACCTTGGTGCTACTTTTTCTCCGTGGTGATCCAGAACAGCATTAGGGTCATGATGATTTGATTTGAGTACCAGTTTTAATGGGAATCTAAGTTCATTTAATTATAATTAGTATCAAAGGTAGTATGTACTAAATAGGTCTGGTCTCGGGACAACTATTAGATAGATGAAATTATTTTTAGTACTTCAGTGGAAGGTTTTGGTGAATGTATGGTTATCACTAACCGTGATGAGCCTAAAGTAACAATTGGATGTTTGTAATTTTTTTTATTTTCTGGTTAGGTTTTTGGTCATGATATCAGTTTATTTTAATGGATTCAAGTTCAAACTAATACTTTCCTATTGTTTGATCATTTTATTAGGTTAATAGTATATAGATACAAGTATATGAGATATATTCCCCAGGTTCCACATGAGGATGTAGTCAGAGATTCTATATAATGGAATCATCCTTAAACTACTGGAATTTGAGGTTTCTGAAATGGGTTATTTGTGATAAGATACCATTGGAAATGAGATTTTGTGATTGGTTACCGTGAAAAATGGCATGTCAAAAAAAATGGTGTTGCAAATCTTATTTTTTGTGACAAGCCCAATGAAAAAATTACTACTTACGATGGGACAATTTTCTCATCACAAATAGTTCTTTCGTTTATATATAAAACCTGTTGTGATCGGCCCGTCGCAAAACAATATTTGCAATGAGCTCATTTTCCCAACGTTAATATTTATATTAAATATATATAAACAATTTGCGAAGGGAACCTGTCACAAAAGGTCTCGTCGCAATTTCATAACAAAATTAAAAAAAATACATTCAATAAAATTATGATAAATAATTATTAGAACTTAATATTATTATTTTAACTATTAATATATATTATATTATATTATATTACAATAATACTAATTTTAATAATATTAAAAATTATATTATTATAATATTAATAATAAAATAATACTAATAATATAATAATGTTTTTATTATTATTATATCTAAAAAATTAATTTTAACATTTTTAAAAAATAATATTATAATTATAAAATATCAAAATTCTACATTTTTTCAAAAAAATATAAAAATATAATAAATTATTATTATTATTAGTCAAATAAATAATATTAAAGAAATTTAAAAAATTAAAAATTTTAAAATATTAAAATTAAAAAAATAATATAAAAAATAAATAAATTATGAAATATTTAAACCAATATAAAAGAAAGAAAATTTAAATAGTTAATATTAAAAACCACTTTAATTAAAATGTATATAACATGACAAAAAATCACATGGGGGATGGTTTTCTCAGGGAGGTGGAGGAGCTGGTGGAGATAGAAGAGGAAAATACATCCCTAACTACGAGTCACGCAGCGCATGTACTCCATCTGCTTGTGTTGATACTACTACCATCAACACATCTACTCCTCATACTGTTTCTCCAGTCATCGGTGCTCCTCCTCATGCTGCTACTACTGCTAATGCATCTCCACCGGCTCTTTACACGAACTCTTTATAAAATCACTCTGAGCTCATTCCTACCCCTGATATTGTGATCCCAAAGATGATGCCTCTCCCTGATCTCTTCTTGAGCTAGACGCTGACATCAGAGTGATATTTTTTACTAATTTTATGTATTTGTTTCTATTTATCAGTATTTATTACTATTGTTTTTCCAATTTTTACTAATTTTCTTTTATTTTTACTAATTTTTACTACTTTTACTATTTTTTACAATTTATTACTACTTATTATTTATTATGAATTATTAGTATTTATTACTAATTATTGACATTTATTACTAATTATTGGTATTTATTTCCATTTATGAGAATTTATTACAATTATTGGTATTTATTACTAATTGTTTTTATTTATAACTAACTATTTGTATTTTTTAATAAATAATTAGTATTTATTAGTAATTATACGCATTTTTTATTAATTATTAGTATTTATTAATTATTATTAGTATTTATTACTATTTATTACAATTTATTTCTATTTACTACTATTTATTACTAATTATTACTAATCATTACAATTTATCACTAATTATTACTAATTAAAATTAATTATTACTAATTTCTTCAAATTATTAGTAATTATTTATAATTATTACTAATTATTATTAATTATTACTAATTATTACTAATTATTACTAATTATTATTAATTATTACTAATTATTAGTATTTATTACAAATTAATAGTATTTAATAGTAATTATTATTAGTTATTACTATTTTTGAAACATATAACTCTTTTTGACTAATTATTTCTATTTATTTCTAATTATTACTATTTATTTATAATTAATACTATTTGTTGCTAATAATTACAATTTATTGATAATTATTACTAATTATTACAAATTATTTCTATTTGTTTCTAATCATAACTGTTTATTAATAATTATTGCTAATTTTTTCTAATTGTTTCTAATTATTTCTAATTATTACTTATTATGGAAAATTATTAGTAATTATTTCTAATTATTTGTAATTCTTGCTAATTACTACTAATTATTGCTAATTATTACTAATTATTGTTAATTATTTCTAATTATTGGTATTTATTACTTACTATTTCTAATTATTACTAATTATTTCTAATTATTATTATGAATTGGTGTTTATTACAAATTATTAGTTATTATTAGTAATTATTAGTATTTGTTACTAATTATTAGTATTTTTTACTAATTATTAATATTTGTCACTAATTATTAGTATTTTTTACTAATTATTAGTATTTATTTACTAATTATTAGTATTTGTTACTATTGACTACTAATTCTTAGCGGTTTTTAATAATTTTGAAAAAAAATTAATAATTATCGGTAGTTATTACTATTTATTAGTAATTATTACTATTTCTCAATAATTATTAATAATTAGTTGTTTTTATTACTAATTATTGTTATTTATTACTATTTATTACTAATTATTACTAATTATTCTTAATTATTCCTAATTACCATTAATTATTACTAATTAGATTTAATTAACATTAATTACTGCTAATTACCGCTACTAATAACTAATTACAACTACTTATTTATATTAATTATTAATTATCGTTAATAATTCCTAATTACCACTAATTATTAATAATTATCCATAATAATTTAAATTTACTACTACTAATTAATACTAATATCAACACAATCTAAATATAATTTAATTACAACTAATAATCAATAATTAAAAATAATGTAAAAAATTAAATAATTATAAAATTAAATAAAACATAAATACCTTAAAACATGATCTCTTATAGGTGTAGACAACATCAAAATCCGTTCGTAAAAAACAATAACTCAGGGAAATTTTTACTCTATAATTAGAGTTTAGAGAGAGAGAATATATTAATAGAGATAAATAATGAAAAAATGGATGGGGTATATATAGGTAAGATTATTTAGGAAAAGAATATTTTCTACGAGACTCTAGTCGCAAATACCTTTGGCTGCTTTAATAACTGTCAGCAGTTAAAAGGGTATTTGTGATGGGTCCTGTCTCAAATAGTGACATGCCAAAACAGTTTTTGCGATGGAGGAATATCCTATCACAAATAGTATTTACTACCACTAGGAATTTGTGATGGGGAGGCACCACCCGTCGTAAATACCCTTCCCACGGTTTGGCGTGAAAACTGTAACAAACCTTTTGTGGCAGGACCCCTTATCCCATCACAAATAATCATTTTGACAGACTGTTTTCCAGAGGCTATATTCCTGTCACAAATAATCCATCGTAAAAGGCCATTTTTCCTGTTGTGTTAGGATCAAAATAATATAGAGTTCATAATTTTGGGAGTTCCTCTCATGTATTGGAATGTACTATGAGTTTAGAATCATGTTTTTGAGGTGTACCAATGATTTGAGAGGTAATGGATTGATCATTAGTGTTCTTATTTAATAATCCCTTATACAATATGGGTATCAGCAATCCAAATGAGGGGGATAACAAGAAATACAAGATCAATAATTTATTTCAATTCTTCGATGCATATAAGGATATCAAGGTGAAGCCTATAATATTCTACCACAAAAGTATTATAAAGTGATCATCTGATTCTAAAAGAAAGGAAAGTCGATACATGGGATTGTATTTTAAAGGATTCAAGATCCTCTTCTTTCAACATTTCTTCATAGAGTCTCTAATTATAGAAATGTCTTTGGAGTTCCTCTCCCTATAGTTAAGGAAGCATTTTGTATCATGTTAGACTAATTGGTTTTCGTAGCTAGTATGTATTTCTCTAGAGGTGGTGATGAATGATTAGATAAAATCTTAGAAACACGTGTAGGGTTTGCAACCAAACATCTGATCACATGTATATATATATTAATGATTTCCACCAATGTGGAGATAATTGACAATGCAAAGATGGAAGATATTGATATAAAAGGAATTATTGGTCACTATACCCCATCTCTCCCAACTCGTGGTGGTTTCAATGGTTCATTGATATCGAAGAAGAAGTAGAAGGATAACTACAATGGTGGTGGTGTTGGTTATATTCTCTAGGCTTCCTTTTCACCATATGAAGTAGCTAGTACTATTCCCATGAATTTTTATCAGTGTGTAATGTTAGGGAACATATGAAGTTATTTTCTAAAACATGTAAATATTTTAAATTCTTGTAGAAGTAGAGGTTATCTCTAGATGTTCTGTTAAACTATGTTTATGCCCCACTGTGGTTAGGGGTCATTTGTTCCCAAGGAAACTATGGAATTTTAAAATGTTACAAGTTATATAATGAACCAACCATAGGTCTCACGATTGTTGAAGCTTTCAACGTGGTTGAGTTTCAAGTGGAGGATAAAATGGGCCCATTTATAGTGAGTTGTACCATCCTGTATTCAACTTCTAAAACAACTATAATGATGGACATAAGTGTCTCACACTCAATTAAATTTTCCCGTTTTGGAGGTCCTAAAACTTCCAATTGAGCTCATTTCATTTATTAAGGAGAAAGGGGATACTCTTCCAATGATGAATAATGATCGGTTTCAAGGTCCTATATGATCACTATTTATAGATTACATTGATTTTTACTGATATTTCATAGTTGATGGTCTAGTTCAATTCGATGTAATTAAGAAGAATTATTTTCTAGTTTCTTATCACTGTGTGATTGATTATTATCATTGGAATATTTAATTCTTTTCAACTAATCAGATATATTAGCTGTTTTAGGGATAGATTTATCCAATGTATTGTCATGTTGGTCCCTCCTTCCTAGAGCTCAAGAGTCTGTTTCACATCATTTCATTAGATCATGTTGATGTTCCTACTTTTATTGATCTTCTCATGGTTGTTCAACATTTTCATGATGTCTTCCCAAATGTCTTCTCTGGTCTCCCTCTAGAGAGGGGTATATTTTACGATTGTTCTTGTTCAAGGTATGCAGTCACTCTCGATACCCAATTATTTTATGGTACTAGTGGGTTTAAACTATCTCATGATCTATTTGGATAATATATTGGGGAAAAGATTTATTTTCACTGGTGTTACACTGTTGAATGACCCCATGGCATTTTCTAGAAATTCAGTCATTTCTCTTCATTTATAAATGGATTATTGATATTTTAACTCGGTTTTTCTTTAGATTAAGTACCCTTTTCTATATGGGGATGATTTCTTTGATTATGTAATGGGGTTGAAATGTTGTTGAAAATCAATCATTAGTTGGTTTATCATCATCTCAGGTTTCAAAAGTGTTATATTTCAGACTCCACTATTAGGAACATGTATGGCCATTATAAATATATTTTTATGCATTTTTGTATACATATTTCTTCCAAAGATGTTAAGAGTTTGATGAGTTGGATATTCCATCAATATCTCAAAAACTTTTTCAATATTATTATTAATGATATCCTAGTTTGTTAGAGATACATTCCAGAGAATGAGGACCATGAAAATCTCATTTTATAAATACCAAGGTGTCCTTGAATTTTTTAGAATATTTATAAATTCACTTTTTGAATACAATATGAGACGTTATTAGGGAACATTATTTATGAATATGGACACTAAGTCGATCTCGTGATGGGTAATGCTATTTGTGTCAGGGGAAGAACCATAGAATATTTTCTTGATATAGGGATTCCTATGTATGAGGAGATGTTATCGACATTTCATCTTGTATATTCAATGTTCATAATAAATTTCACAACTATTACCCTGAAATGGGTGCATTTTTCTTGGGATTCTATGTTCCATACTTCTTTTGATGAATTGAAATAAATTTATACATCATCATGTGTTTTTATATTTGATAAGACGAGAAAGTGGTATACTATATACTGTGACGATTTTTGTGATGGTGTGGATATTTTTCTTATTCATGATGATCCTCCTGTGATCTATGGGTCTAAACAACTTCTAATACATGATAAAAACTACCATACTCATGATTTTGAGCACACTATTGTAATGCATGCACATAACTGTTAGCGAGACAATAATTTTGGGTTGGGGTTCCGGGTATTTTCTAATCATAAGAGGTTGAGATACATATTCTCTAAAAAATACATGAATATAAAGTTAAGATGATGGGTGTAATATCTTATAAGAATCAATTTCAATATCTCTAATAACCCGGGGTGGGATGCATTGTCACAGACACTCTCAATAGAGATATTTTACTAGAGGATGTCATGGAAACAAGGGAAGAGTGGAAACTTATGCAAATCTTGACCTAGTTATGTATAGAATAATATGAGTATGTTTTATAAATGATTTTAACTATTTTTAATTTATAAACATATTTTTGGGGGTATATTATATAGATCCAATTTTAGGATGATGAAGCTAGAGGAATCAATAAAATATTATATGGTGGAAAGACTATTACTAGTTGGTCACTCCCATAAAATTATATTATCTACTTCATGAATCCGATGTTCATCTCAAAATATCTAAGGAATTTATTGTTTCATAATTTTCATATTTCTTCACGGTTCATTCATTCTAGAACTGTGGATATGCATTACGACCTGAAATGTTGTTTCTTGGTCGATGGGTAAAAAGATCAACCTATCTCATTATGTTTCTCATTGTTACACCTATCAATATATAAAGGTAAATAACCTGAATCATTATAGTCAATTTTATAATATTTTGTTGTTAAAATATAAATTGGATGATGTTTCCATGGACTTCTTTTTATATTAGTATGGGATAATTCAAGGAATAATGTTATCTATGATGTGATTTATCGGTTGATAAAATCCGATCATTTCATTATAGTATGGGACATCTCTAAAGTTTAATATCTAGGTAATATATATATGTATGAGATAAAAAAATTTGGGTTTCCCAATTCAGTTTTTTAGATAAGGATCTGAGGTTTACTTCCAGGTTTGCATGGAGGCTCTAGTTGTTGATTGGGACTTTGGTCATATTTAGAATATTTTATCATTCGGAAATATATTGAGAGATGGAGTGTTCAATTCTGACCCCAAATGATATTATCTAAGATGAAATCTTGGACATAATTATATCATGGGATTTTCATCTTGGACTTAATGAGTTAAATTAAAAAAAAGTTATTATTCATCAATCTAAATAGAAACCTTCCTGGATTTGATTGGCCAGAGGTGCTGGTCGCAAATTTATTGGGAAGATTTGGTTGAATCCAACCTTATGGGACTAATTCAATTTTATAAGAAATCTAAGAGAATTAAAGATATATATCAATTACTTGTTAATTTATAGAGTTAGATGAAATCATTTTCATATCATCATCATTTTCATTTACTATTTTCATACAGTATCTGTGTTTTATTGCAATTTTCTCTTATAATGGGTCACTATAGGATTAGGAAATAGTGGAACCTATCTATAATATATGATATAACTTGTAAGGTCACTAATAATCTTCGTAAAATTTCCAATCAGTTGGTTTACATGATTTTTTGATTGGAATACATGTTTTTTTCAACACGTGTCATCTTAGGAAGTACTAGGACAATCCCTCTCAAATTCAAAATTTGGAAGATATTATGATGAAGTGGGATGTTTCATTCATTGAAAATGTAGTTTAGATCATTGATTAATAAATTAAATTATTTTTTGAGAGGTCTATTTCTTAATCAATGTTTGTGGGCCCATGGATCATATTCTCATAACACTTGAGAGTGAAAGTCATCGGTTAGGTTGTAGTGGCATCACAACATTTCCTTGAATTATTATTCCAAATAAATTATTCGTATTGATGATTACTATGGTTGGGATAATTGAAATATCCTATTTAATGTTATGATCAATTTTAATTTTTAAGAGGATATGATTTTTGTTCGAAGGGTGTTAGAGGAAATTGTGGATTATTTATGGAGGCTATGTTGGGTGTTAGATATAGAATTAGTTCAAGCCATTAACTGGATACACAAAATGATTTTGGTTTTAGGTTGATACTATAAATTGGGTTCAAATAATGGTAAATTTTTAATCTACAAATAATATTCACATCATGAATTTTTCACATTGTATTATTAAACCAAGGGGACACATTATTAATGTACATGATAACCTAGATTCAAGCTATGAATATAGGATTTGAGACATGTAATGTTAATATCTGGTGAGATTTTATGTGATGAATGATTTAATAATCAATAATTTTATATGATTTACACTTCCTCCAACCCTAGGTCTCTACATGTTCACATACATGGATTCTGTTCTTTCTGGCCACTCCATTTAGTGCGATGATCTTTTAAATTGGTGGGTTTTCAATGTTAAGAAATAATTATATCTTATATTTTTTTCTTGTTTGATTATAGGTTTTTTCAGTTTTTGGTATTTATTTTTTGAGATTATGTATTGGTTTTTGGTTTATATAGATCCCTTTTAGATTCATTCAAGTTTATGTCTTCTGGGGGATAGCTTTTAGTGTATGTTGTGGTGTGGTAATGAGTTTATCAAGGTATGCATTGATATAACCACTGCTCAAATACATTGGCTTATGGAATTCAATCATAAAATTATTTAAATGATGATATGAGATTATTTTATTGATCTATGATTCTTTCCATTTACAGATTTTGTTTGAATCCCATTGTGTGTGGTGTGTGACTTGATTTTGAGGTAGGTTGTTATGTATCTAGACTATATTAGATATATCTAATGTTCTAAAGTATTTATAAGAAATCTAAATAAATTTCCTTATATTGGATTGATTTATTTTTGTGTTTACATGGTTTTCTTGAGAAATTTTTGTTTTTCCATTGTTTTGGTAAAATAAAGTTGATTTTTATTGATTTATGAATTAGATTGTGAAATTGTTTTTTAAATAAGGTTTTGATGGAACACAATTGATTGAAATTTTATTATAAAAATGGTATTATTTTTTAAATTATTGTTAATGCAACACATGACAGATTTGGGTACTAAGGTAGAAAGGTGTATTATTAGGGATCATCCTTTAGTATTATAACAGGGTTACATTATAGGGTGTTCTTACATTCATATATAGAATTGAAGTTATCTCTAGAACAAGAATTACACTCCTGGAGGATTCACATTATGAGGTGTTACTAAGTACATTAGACTAAGATATTTTGGTTCTATGGACTTGTAGTGCACAATAGTCATTATTTTTCCTTGAGTGACATATCTAACTTTAATATAAGTCATCCCTCTCAGGTTTTACTATTTTTCATTTGTATTTGTATTGTTATTAATTTTATTCCCTGATTTCTTCATAAAATGAATTTTTTTCTTGATTTATGATCTCAATGTAATTTTCCATGCTTTGTTCTCAAACTAGTTAAATGGGGAAACTATTTACCTTGCTTTTAATAAAAAACTATTTAACTGTTTTTCATTCCATGCTTCCTTGAAATATATAATATTGGGGTTATTGTACATAGAAATGATATCGAACACCAGAGTATGATCCTACTAAAACCATTTATATCACACCTTACATATTCTGTTGGGAATGTGTAGATTGTTTTTTTTTTGTTTGATTTTGTAAAAAAATACATTGTAATGAGGAATTGAGGTTTTTGATATATGGGTATAGATATATAGTGGGGAGATTGTGGGTTGTTTCCCACATAACACATAGAGTGGGTTTGTCCTTTTTTCATTTGGTTGGTAGGGCATGTACCATTCTATTTTTTGGGTTTTTTGAGTACATTTTCATTCATTGTTATAGAATATATTATTTTGTTTCTTCATTCATATAAATATATCTAATCTATGCATATGTTACATATATATTATATCTGTTTGGGGGAAATCATTCACTCTGATTGTTTCTCAAATATTGGGTGATAGTCACCAGGCCAAGGGGATCATTAACTCCCTTCACGTTGGTAGAATATTTGTTTGGTTACCAGTTTTATTAGTAATCCCAAGTCAATTTTTGTAATATAGGTTATTCTAAGGAAAATATAAGATATACATTTCATAATCCTATTGGAAACAATGAGTTTGTGGCATAGAGATGTGCTTTAATTTATAAATAACAAATTTTTTTGGTTTTTATTAGAAAATTTATTATATTTAAGGAAATTTTAAAATAAAGAATGTTTTTATTGTTGTTGATCGAATTCCATTAAGTGTTTTGGATGAATAAATAACTCAAGCTATACAAAAACCTAAAAGTTTTGTTATAATTTATTAATATTCTTAGAGTCATTGATTTGTTATAGTGAATGATACTCAATGATTAGTGGGATTTCATTTATATTCTAAGTAATTTTATTCAAAATGTGATGAGTTGATGTGATCTGTGATGGTCTCCATATATAGAAAACATGTTTGGATCATGGTTTGTAAACCAGAATACATTTTAATAACCAATTTAACATTGTTTCTTTATTAAATATGGCATTGATAATCTATTTTTATACTATAAATCATTCAAGGTCATAATGATTTGTAACATAACTTAGTGTATTTAATAGGAAGATACCCTTTCACATGTTCCGATGATAAATACTATTAAGATATTTCTTTCTATAATATCTCATTGTGATTAAGATATATTTAAAATTGATGTCCAAGCCACCTTACATAATTGGAATTTAGTCAAGGATATGTATATAATACAACCGATAGATTTTATGTTATTTTTTTATTACTAATGTTTTAAAATTAAAATTTTTTATTTAGGGATTATAAAATGTTTCTTTGAATTGGTGTTCAAGTTTTTTCTCTAAAACCAACTATTTTATCATTGATTACACGTATATTTATAAATTTGAATATTAATAAAATATATTATTACATATTCTTAATTATTGTACATGAGTTTAATGGAATGATTTCCCCCATTATCTATCCTGTTGATAGGTCATAATGGCTCCCAACTATGAAGAGAACCTTGAAATACCATGAATAAATTATTAAATATAGTTCCACAAACAAATAACATTCTCATATAGAACACATATAATGATACTGTCATGTTCGATTATTCATATTCAGATGATACATCTTCTAATGAAGTTATCAATTCGAAACCTCAATGATGAGAAATTATAAGAACATACCCACCAGTTGGAATTCCACTTGTTTTTGTGTCATTCCAACTTCCTATATGTGAACATGGGTATTGGACTATAGGATTCAAGATTATGATTCAAGCGTTTTACCACTCATACTCTTTTATATTTCATAAAGCTAGAAAATATAGTTAATGGAGTAGTAGGATATGTTTGGTGTGTCAGTAATAAATTTTTTTAAATAGATATGCTGAAGAAGGAATTATCCCTTCCATCATTATGGATATTGATATCATCACCATTTGATATAATAGATCGACAACATTAAACTACATGGACACTATGTAATGACATGTTAATTTTAGTTAGTAAAATACAGATATATGAAGCAAATAAGTTGATGACATGAATGTGAAACACACATGATGGGATAATGTGAAAAAGTGATTATATTTCACATTGAGTGGTTTTATGTGTTTTTTGACATCATGAAATTATGTTCATTATATTTTGTTACATAACCAATTTCTCAAAATTAATCTTATGAATTTTGAAATACTACCTAATTCTATTGAAAAAGAATCACAAATGGTCAAACACTATGTTTTTTAATTAATTTAATTATATTTTAAATTATTTAATGGAACAAAATATATATTTCAAGATAATGGAATAATTTTATTCACATTTTATTAATACCAAATATTTATTGAATATTTCTTAAAAATTTATTAATTTTTTTGTGAATAGAATATTGATTTACGAATGAAATTTTTATTTAAGTAATCAATAAATATAGATAATTCTGAGTAGACCAATATCAAGTCTAGTTATTAATATTAATTTATGAGTTTGTGAAATAATATTTATCATTGTCAATTTTAGAAAAATCTATATAATAATAATAATAATATTATTATTAATTTTAATGTTATTATTATTATATGTCATGGTGATGTATAAGGAATATAAAATTATTTAAGGTATAATACAAAATTAAATAATATTTTAACTTAAAGCCAATATATATTAATCTATGGTAATGAATATTGTTCATAGTTAATCTATACTTGAGAATAGTTATGCAAACCATACTTCTCTATGGAATTATTTCTATCATCTACTCCAGATTAAGAAGAATACCTTCCAGCCTAAATGAACATGATGTGATCAAGGAAAAATTCAAGATGAATGACTTTCTATACTATAAAATGTAAAACAATCGATGTTATTGGTTGTCAAAGTAGCACATGTGGATCACAACTAGAGGGATTCTACACTTTTATTCTTATAGAATAGTGATGGTGATCCAAAAAGGGAATTTAAAAAATCAAAATCATCTATAAAGAGTGTTCCATGATGACGTGACCTCAACATCTGATCATAAATAAACTATTTATAAAATTTACATGAGAAGATACTCTTCTGTTTTGGGTTTTCACTTATTTATACACTCAAGGGAATTTTTTTTGGTCATGAAGTTTATGTCTTGGAAAATATTGTTAATTATCTATCAAATTGAAAAAAAAATATTATGTTTGTTTACCCACGATGGAATTTTCATTGTCCTCTGAACATGAAAGTGGTCTCAGAGCAATCACAGTACAAATTTATAATTATATTTCTATTTTTTGATCTATATGTGAAAATGGGATAGAAATTTCATTTCATAATTATTTATTCTTTATTATGATTTTTTAATTAACATTTTTTACATTTTAATTACAATCAATCATGATTTTATTTTCATAAATGATGATGAGTAGATAAATAATTACAAGATATTTAATCAATATGTGTAAATAATTTTGGCCTGTAAGACTTGGTAACACAACGTGTAGCGAGAGTACATGATTTATACCCATATGCATTGCACATGGACATGTCATGATAAACATTTAATGAAATGGAATGATGACATATTGTTTACTTATTTCACACATCATTTAGAAATGGCCAACCTAAAACATAGTTTGTTTGATTAAACAACATTTAGCTCGATTACACATAGTTTGGTACACATGATTTAGAGGTGAAATTTTCACAAAGTGTGCAGTCAAATACATAGAAAAAACTACATGATAATGAGAACCTGGTGCAATACTGACCCAATTATTGTCTATCTAGAATAAATGAAATATATTTCATTATTTTCAATTCCTTAAGTACACATTGATACATTCAGTGAGTCGAGAACGAACGATGATTGCGGAACACCTGGGATGTAACAATACTACATGTCGTGTGGTCAAACATCCAAAGAACAGTTAGAGTACTTTTGTATTTTGCATGAATACAAAAGAAGTGTGATACATTGTGTGTAGATGGATAATAAATTTTAGGTATTCTATTGAAGCTTCTAGTTGATGCCCCAAGTGTTGTTCCCAAATAGGACCGATACCATTACGAGGGGGTGACTTAGAGATTCCTTTTTCTTTTATAATATTGTTTCTTTAGAGATTTAGTGAAAATTCATAACCCGAGAGACTTTTTTCTTTTATGATCCACTCAAATATAAATTTTCAACCGTACCTTTCAAATCAAATAAATATAAAGATACGTTAGATCATGATATTTACCAGGTTCTCTATAGAGAACTACTTCATTTTATGTTTGATAGTCCCACTAACATGGCTTCTTTACAATCTTATTTCTAAAATAAAAATACATAATCAATAGAAAATTTCTACAATCCCATTATAAAATCTGCCTCATTATTGGGTTATACCTCACAATATTCCATTTCAGTGTCCACTTCCCACAACTAGTTTTACTCCCCAACAGACATAGAAGCCTTTTATAAAATTTTCATGTATCAAAAATTAAAAGACTCACATTTTTTTAGGATCCACTATAGGGAATTTTCACATACTCCATATGTGTGATAGATAAAAATTATCATTCATACAATCTTCAAGAACTTATAAAATTATCTAAGAAACTTGTTGATCATGAAACTTTCTCCAAAAACTCTGTCAGGAGAACTTCCTCAAAAAAATTTAGTTTGATCTGTCTTAGTCCTGTATCCTCAATTCGGTGGGGCTCTGTCCGATTAGCCTCAGTTCAATTATCCTTTTACACTTCCTTATTCAACTATATTGAAACTCAATTAGAAATTTTTTTTTTCTTATATAACATGGTCGGATTAATCTTTCTGTAAAAGTTGTCACTCTGGTGCTCTTTTTTTTGTTAGACTTGCTTTGATGAAATATCATTTGTTGGAACTTTATATGACGATTGGATTGAACCTAACCACATTGATCTTCCTCATCTTCAATTGAAAACACAATTTATGTTTGGGAACTCAATACCTGTTTTAAATTGTCGGAAAACTATTACACTTGAATAGTTTATGTTGGCGATGTAAAAATGTGTTGTTATCTCCTTTTAAAGGTACCCCAAAATTGAAATGGCGGGAAAAAATTATCTTATTTCTAAGAAAAATTCATAAATCCTAGATTTATTATTCATTAAATTCTTCATCATTTAATTCATTAACTCTTATCAATCCATAATTTTTATTCTCGGATCTTCTCAAATCTTATCAAAATATCATATTTCGTAAATTTTACAATCATTTCTCCAGTATGATTATTTTGTATGATTCATAATTCAGATTCTTCATTCTAATTCTACATTACCATTAAAACATATGAAAAACAAAATATTGACCAATACAATGACATCTTGTAATCATTGAATGATTTCCCATACAGGTGATTTATATCAAATTAAAAAACACTTGTCCCAACATTGAGAACATTATATAAGGTTAAAAATATCCTTCAAATATAATTTTCCACCAATCACCTCTTTAAAAATTCATCTGAAATATCTTAAAATTGTTTCTTATTTTCAATAAGTCCTCAGTTTGATGATTTATCATCTGATGAAGGTCATAATTAGATGAATATATAATTTTCAGCATGCATCTAATTGATACTTCTCTCTGTTACTTTGATTGATCAGTTTTAGTGACTGTCCAATGAGTCTACTACATTTTCTATTGACCTAACTGAAATACAATTCTCCCTAATGAAAATGAATGACTACAATATTGATTATCAACTAGGTGATCAGACTCTGTTCTCATCTATTTCATCTATCTCGACAACCTAACAACTAAATTTTTTCTTTTATAGAGCATTGTATCCGATATATTAATGATACTGACAATATATTAAATTAATTAGTGGCCGGATTCATTATTATAGATTGGTGGAATCTTGTTTCTGCTGGATCGGAGTCAGATGTGACTTTTATCTTTAGTAAGATCATTCTTCCATCATTATTACATTATCAATCTTCCATCCTTATAATATTCTCAAATTTATGATTCTCATACTGATAATCTACCTCCGTCTTTATATGGTGTCCCTCACACCGATGGGAAATGGATAGAATACATCACCGTTTATTCCCATATCTCCCTCATCCCCATATTGTATCATGATTTCATGAGGATTTATGGGAACTCCAAGGTCACCAAATAAATTCAAGATTTACTATCAAATTTATAATTTGATAAAACTTCTAATTTAGATCAAAATATCCAGTCTAGACTCAAAACAATTTCAAAAAGCTTCTAAATTTCTATAAAAAAATTGATTTCTTGGAACTGTTAACTCAGGACGATGGGTTGAGTCCATTTTCTCATATTGATGACCTAGGTCTGATGTGCTATGTATAGTGAATTTATAATGTCAGTCTGATGTGGTGTTTATAGAAACTAAAACATCTACTTTTCTAAACATCAAGAATATATAATCTATTAACAAAAAATATAACCAAAATGCAACATGGTCCATACAATATCCCCCCTTTTCTTATTTTCCTATAATCACTTCAAAAAACTATCACTTCTAGTTTTATTTTCTCAAATTTTCTTCTATCAATTCATATATTTATCTCCACATTTATTATTTCCCCTACAATTCCTTATATCTCCCCATTATTGAAAATCAAATTCAAGGAGACCATCATTACAGTTTTCCCCATTTATTGAAATTTTTTTCATTTTAAATGGTTAGAACTCATCATCTAAATATATTGAAATTATTCTTTAGGAGTATAAATGTATCACATGATTTTCATAAAAATTTTTTTTAACTAAATAATAATATGTCTATGTGGGATAAAAAATTGTAGAAAAAATGATTGAATAATCAAGGTTGTCAGTGTTTTTCATAAGATGACTTTCAGATAATACATTTTTGTGTTTGATTTCCCATTCTATTTTCTAGAGATGTCTTAAAAGGATTTGGGTAAGATAATAGAAACCTTCACCCATATCTACATATATATCTGAATGTTCATGTCAATAAACACAATTTTTTTTAAAAAATGTAACCTCATTAATTTCTTTTGAAATAAGAGTAAATGACCCATGAATCAAGGTCCTTATTTAGAATCCTTAAATTCACTACAAGATGGTAAAAAAAATATTTAAAGAATTAGGGGGAACCTAAGTAGTATTTTTAGTATAATAATTTGGTATATGATTCCCCTCTCAGACTTTCCTTATTCTTCTTCTTCTTGGATTTTTCATTAGATAAATTTTCTACCTTCTATTCATCCTTTTCAGATTCAGTGAAAACATAATTTTAATACGTAGAATTTTATTATATGGATGTGAATTTATTTTATCTTTTAGTAACCTTTTTTATATTGAGTATGCAATAATTTTTTCATGACTAGATATTATTTGGATAGGATAGTGAAGTAACTTTTTCTAACATTCCCTTATTTGTCACAACTCTTTTATTTTTTTCTGAATTTTAAACCATAATCCATTGATATATTTTTATAACATTTTCACACATCATCAAAAACCATTTTACTCCTATTTTATTCATCTTTTTTTTCTTATTCTAAATTTTTATCCATGTAAACTTGTTTTAGCATCATAACTATGAATTCTTTCTAATCATTTTCTCTCTCATTACATAACACTTATTCCTTAATGTACTCTGGTTTCATAATCATATGTGTTCCCTTATTTTATTGCACATATATTTTAGGGAAATTTGATCTTCTCTTCTCACCATTACTACCCCTTGATTCATATATATTTCTTAGATGAGCATGTTAAATTAGAATGAATAACCTCTATGTCAAAAAACTTTAAAACACAAATTATTACATCTAAATTTTTATTTTTCAGACATATTTTAAATATTTTTAGAACATTATTGTTGTTGTTTTTTCTTCCCAAAATGTAAACCACTTCACATTTGGAGATTATACACTGAATAATTATTTTCTTTTTTTTTGAATTATATTTCTTGAAAAATTTCTTTTCATAAGCATTATTTATACCCACTTTTGATGTTTCACCGTTAAAATCAAATGCCTTAGTGATGTCATCAATCCTTTTTTATCTTAATTTTTTTTATAAGAAGTATTAATTTTTTTTGAAACAATTCATATTTTTTCTATTCCAGACTTTGTTTTAGAATATCTATCATCTTTTTGGATTAATATAACTTCAACATTCTCTTTTTATTTTCACCATCAAGTATAGATTTTTTTATGTTGATGTTCTCATTCCTATCAAATATTTATTTATAGTTTTTCAATTTCACTTCATGCTCACCAATATTAACATTCTGAGATCTATTAAAATTAAAAATATTATATTATTTCTTCATCTATTCTTTATTCTCTAAAGTTATTCTTTAAATTAATTTCTTTAGATTCTTTATTTCATTATTGATCTGAGAATTTTTCTCTATTTATGTTTCCCAATTATCTTTTAAAATTCATTCCATTTTTTTAATTTATTCATCATTGTCATCAAAATATGAAGAATTAATTCCATTTATATGTTGAGTGATGAAGTAGAGTTGATGATATGATTGATCAATAGATGAGGAGTCATTATTATTTTTTATAATCATATTAATTTTCTTCTTGTTCTGATAAGAATTGTATTCTTATATTTCTCCCACTTTTTTTCTGGGATTTATTATCATCTTCATGAGAATCTTAATCTTCTACTTTCTTCCAAGTACAATTCTATGCAAATTTTCCCCAAAAAAATTCTAACATTGGAGGGTTTGAAATTTCTATTTTCCTTTATTATATTTCTTTGAATTGAGAGATCAAATTGTATGGAAATAATAAGCTTCTTCCATTGATTATTAATCACTTGATTATTATTTAACATATTTTTAATTATTTTTTCCCTTTTAAAAAATCGTTGAAAACAATTTCTTTATCTTCATTTTACTTAAAAGAACAAGCTTTTCTCATTTCATATACCACAAGGATAGTTTTAAGTTCATCCAAGGAAAAAATATTTATGATCATCTAAATCTAATAATTTGGCATCAAATATTTCTAGAATGTTTACATAAGATTATTATCACTTTTATAATCTTCTATCTTCAAAAAAAAATTTCTAATGTTATATAGAATCTAATTTACTCTTATAAAGTAACTATTTATACATTGATTATTATCCATTGGAAAATCCTCAAACAAACTTCTGTAAATTTAAATATTATCATCTTTAGCATTATTATTCCTTTTATAGCTACTTCTCTACTTATTCCACACATTCTTAGCATTTGGATACCACATAACATTTTCATAAACAACTTTAGTAAAAGCCATGAACAATGCATTTTGATCATTTCCATTAGGCACTATAATTCTATTATTGGTATCTATCATAACATATTCAATAATTAGAACAATAACCACTTTTTATGCATCTCCAACATCAAGGAAAAGTGAAAGAAGATTGGGGGAAATCTTATTCATTCAATTATGATAGGTACCGTCATTTAAAACATGAACATCCTAATTGTTAAATATATAGAAGTTCTCTATTATTAGAGATGAATAATTAAAAAATATCTATTGATCTAATACTAATTATTTGTTGAAAAAAGTATTTAGATCACTCAGGGGGGGGGGGAGAATCAGTTGTTCCTTTTATTATAATAATGTTTATTATATTCTTTGGTAATCATTCCAAACTGATGAAACATGTTAATTTTTTGATTGAGTAAATATAACTTTTATACCTTACCTATCATATGAAACAAATTAAATATATGGAAACATGTGATATTTTCAATGTTCAAGAAAAATGACTACTTTATTTTGTGTTGTATTGTCCAATAAATATTGATTCTTTAACTAAATTTTTTTATGGAATATAATGGAAAAATAATTGAATAAATACACAGTCTAAGTAGAAACATTCCTAAAATAGTTATTTATAACCCCAAACTATAATTATCAGTATCCATTTACCCCAGCTAGTTATACACCTCAACAAACACACAATGCATTTCAACAACTAGTAAGTATCCACAGTTACAATCTTTACTTTATTTATTATTTTTTAATCCACATCTGAATGTATTCAAATCCTCCATATGTAATATAAATAAAAAATTAACTATCTAAAATATTCATGAGCATTAAAAATTATATAATTATCATGTTGGTCTTGAAACATTTTGTAGAAACTATGTCAGAAAAACATCCTCAGTAAAAGTTAGTCTGATGAGCCTTTTTCCGATAAACACTATCTGTTGGGGCTCTGCACAATTAGCCTCAATCCGATTATCTTTCTTCTCTTCCTTCATCATCTAAGTAGAAACCCAATTTCTAACTCACATTTTCTCTATCAAATTTAACTTGGTCTGATGAACCCTACTCTAATTGATGACACTCTGATGGGATTACTCTGATAGATATGCTTTGAAGAAACATAATCTGTTTAAACTTTCTCTGATAACCATATTGAGCCTTAATATTAGGATATTCTTCAGCATCACCCTCAAATATAAAGTATATTAAGAACCTCAATAATCATTATAAAGTTATAATAGTTCTATAACACGTTAATAATTCATGTTTTTGAGGTAAAAATTGTATTGTTCTCACCTTTTTTATCCGCCCTAAAATGGAAAATGAATGAAAAATAATTTAACATTCAACTCAATGAAATTCATAAATCCTGAATTTATTTTTCATTTCATTCATCATCATTGAATTATATAACACATCAAAATAAATATGGGATATTTAATATTATTCATTAATCTTCTAAAATATTTATATTTCTGAATTTTTATAAAAATATTCTTAGTCTAATTCTTTAATTAGATTATTCATTCTGAATTTTCATTCTGCTTCTTCATTACTGTGAAAACATATAAAAAACTTAAGAAAAACCACTATAATGACCACATATAAAAAATGAATTTAATCTCATATATATTCTCTCAATCAAAGGAAAAAACATGTTAAAACATTGACAACATTTTACAGCATTCAAAATTTCCTTTCCCAATATATTGGTTGTAAGCACCTCTTTAAAAAAAAATCTGAAATATATTGAAAGTATTTATCTTTTTCATAAATTCCTTAAACGGATGATACAATGTCTGGTTAATTTATTCACTTGATGACCTTAATGGTGTTAGAATACATCTGATGGATTAGTGTCTTCATTACACAAGTTTTTTACTATTGGAACCAGTCTGATGAGATTATATATTTTTTTATTGACCCAATCAAAATTAAATTCATCCTGATTAATGTTATTGACTATTTGTTGATATTAATATGGGTGATTGGTCCCTATTCATATATATTTAATCAATATAAAAAACATAAACACACAATTCTACATCTAATGGTGCTCTGCATCCGATGTCTTAATGATAAAATCAATATATAGAAAGAATCGGTTTCAGGATTCATTACAATAGATCAGTGGAATCCCATTTTCGGAGATACAGTTTCAGCCATGAATTATTTTCAATAACATGATCAATATTATATCGTTATTTTATTTTCAATCTTATAGCCTTACGATATTTTTACACTAATATTTATTATATTGATGATCTACATCTTTCGGTGTCTAGTGTTCCTCACACCCCTCAGCAACGACCAAAATACATCACATGGTATTCTCTACTATTCCAAAAACCCTAGATTGTATCATGAAAACATAGATATTAATGACAACTCTATCTACAGAAAAGAATCATCAGATTTATTATCGAATTTATACTCCAATAAAACATTATATTACAATCAAAACATCTATTCAAAAATTAATATGATTTCTCTAAGCTTCTAACATTCTTTCCAAATCGAAAACTAATTATCTGATATATTGATTCAAGCCAATGGTATGAGACTAATTTCTCAAATTGATGGCCTAGGATGGAATTTAATTGTCTGTTGAATCTTCAAGGTCAATCTGATGAGGTTTTTTCAGAAACCAAAACTTCTCCTTTACTCAAATTCATGAATACATCATCTATTGGAAAAAAACAAAAACTCGACTAGGGAGTATACTGAGGGGGTGTATACTAGGTACATAGAAATCTATTTACATAGAATTTAGCTCATTATTACATGCCATGAAGTCTCCTAGTAAATTAAATGATGAAATTACATTAAATTTTTAATTGCATCATTAAAACCTTATTATATTTATTATTAACTTTTTTCTTTAAAAATTTAAAAATTGTTTTTAAAGAGTTATTAAATTATCAATTAATTTATTTTAATTAACTATAATTATTGGTTCATCTAATTATTTTCCTTGAATGAATTTATAATTGTTAAATCCAAGTGAATCAGATTTTCCTTATGATAGATGATAATTATTAGTTAATTATGTAATTAAGGAAAACTTATTTGTCTTGATAATAAAGAATGAATATAAATTAATGATATAGAGTGTACTTTTTCCAAACTATTTCATGTGTATAACCAATCATGACCTTGGAAAATACCTATCTATGTCTTCAAATTAATTAATTTAATTTGTTCCATTGGTTTGAAATTTTTAATTATTAAATTTGGCATTATGACCAACGACTCATCCCTCATTCCATTATTATGTTGAAACTATATGTTTAAAGTTTTATTTTGTAATTATCCTTAACTAATCATTTAGTTAATCTCAACTATGTATCATTTATAAATAAATACAAACAAATTAGTATCCTAAGGCACTAAGAGGTATTTCATGTTAGAAAAAATATTTTTCCAACTATATTAAAACATAAGAGGACTTGTGGAATGATGAAACCAATGCCAAGATAGGAATTATTTGAGTTCTCTTAATTGATAGGCTGATTTAATGTTTTATAAATAAATAAATCCCTAGATAATATCCTAATCATGTAAATTATTAAATAATATATTTATATCTTATACATTATTTATTATATATATTTCATACCATGATCAAAAAAATTAATGAAATTATGTGAAAAATTTGATAATAAATAAAAAGATTATGCGTAAATGTGTTATCCAACCATAGTTAACAAATTATGTAAAATCAAGTTAATATTAACAATAAATGTATGAGAAAAAAAAAATACACATAATAAATTAAATCAATAAATATAATATTATATAAAACTTCTTTCAATCATTTGAATTAATATGATCCCACAATAATGGTGTATGTTTAGAAAAAATCAATGGAACATTTATTTTTAGGGAATTATTAACAAAGATAATAGTACAACATAGAAAAATATGTATTTTTTTAATAATCTATGTATGGATAATAAAAATTAGTTAGAAAATTCTGAGGAAATCCCAAATAATATTTTTGGATTGGGGAGTCCACTCCATGGATCAAGTAATTTCACACCCGTAGATGGTAATAGATCCTACCTAAACACACTCTTGTAATATTCGTGGCCTATTTCTTGATAATGAGAATGGAAATATAACACATTTACACTATAGATTCTACCATGATAGGACATTCCCTGTTCAAATTTTAGGGCCTTTGAGACATGATAAAATAGATAAAGTCATAGTGAAATTAGTTATAATTTCTAAAATGATTTATAATCAAGAAAACTACTAATACTTTTCTCTATTATGGTAGTAAAATAATCATAATTTCATTATCTACATTATTCCTATTATCAGTGATGAGTCATGGGGGTCTTCCATTGTTATTTCAGGGATTTTTAAACAAAAAAAAAGCATATATATACATAACCTTGTTCAAACCGAATGGGAATATAATATTTCATACCAATTATGGTGTGGAAATAAGCCTATGTTGTTGTACTTACATGTATGGGGATGTGACTTGATAGTAAAATCCTCTTCAGGTTACGTGCTTACACATAGTGGTACAATGTGTACCTATATAGGATATCCAAAGGAAAAAAGGGGATACTAACTATAGAATCATCTAGTTAAAAGTTAGTGGCTGAAATTCATTTGATGTTTTGTGAGAAGGATAATATCTTAAAAATATATATTGGAATAGTATAGAATTTGATAATGTCATGGCTCAAGATACACAAGATATGGAATATGAACAAATTCTATAATAACCAATGGAAGAAGATGATCCATCGAAACAAGTACTTATTAAGAGTATAATAGAGATTAGATAACATAAATGGTATGGTTTTCTAGTCAGTAAGTACTGTGACCCTTATTACTTGATACTAATTATCTTATAACCTATAAGGAAGTTGCATGTGGAAAAATGATTCCAAGGAGACTGAATTAATGAATTATGAAAGGGATTCCAATTATAAAAATCATGTCTTTATTTTTATATATCCACTAGTAAGTGTAATAAAATATGGATGTAAATGGGTTCTCACAAAGATAAAAGACATGGATAGAACAGATAGTAATTATAGGGATGGACTGGTGGAAAATGGATTTAATAGATTCAATGAATTGATTATGAAAAAACCAATTCACATATTTAAATACTAAAATCAATCCTAATTCTACATTCCATTACCGCATTATAGGACAATGAAATTTGTAAAATTGTTCTCAAAACAACCTTAATTAAAGTTATCCTTTTGAAGATGTCTATATGACACATCCTGAGGGGTTTGTAACTCTAAAAGATACTAATATGGTTTTAAAATTGAAAAAAAAAACCATTTATGGATTATAGAAATCACCCAAGTCATGTAAAATCTAGTTTGATGAATCCCTATCAAAATTTGGTTCCATAAATAATTAATGCATATCTGGTGCCTAAAAAATATTTAATGTTAGTGTGGTCATTTTCATAATAGTATTTGTTTATGATAAATTACTAATTGAAAATGAAATACTATTTGGACAATATTTTATGGTTTAGTTGAATAATGTTTTCTCTTTAAATGACTTAGGAAATCCAACAAATATTATTAGGATCAAGATCTATAATGATAGTTCCAAGACAATACTCAACATAAATTATGGTACATATACTGACAAGGTAATAAGTGGGTTTGGTATAGAATAATATAATAGAAGATTTTCTCCAATGATACACGTCCTTCATCATTCATGGAAATTGAATCCTCTCACACATGAGGAAATACAAAGAATAGAAAGAATTACATATGTGTTACTAATTTGGTTAGTCATGTATGATATTATATGTACTAGGGAAAATTTATCCAGTCCCTTAATTGGGGTAACAAGATATCAACCATAACCCTATGACCACCATTGGATGGTCTTCAACACTATCCTTAAGTATCTATGGAATATTAGGACATGTTTCTAGTTTATAGATGACGTGAGGGACTAGTCATTTAAGAATATGAAAATTATAGTTTCTGAACCTATCATGATGATCTGAAATTATAGATTGGATATAAACTCACTCTTTATTGGGGTTCTTGGAGTAGGAAGAGTTCAAATCTAGATGTTGTCATAAATTCTATAATAGATTCCTAATATATTTTGGATTTTATGGTAGCCAAAGAATACTTTTGGATATGAAACTTCATTCAAGATATTGATGTGATACTTATTAGTAATGATCATGTCACACTCTATCGAGATAATACCATAGTTGTGGTTATCATAATGGAGACAATGTCTCGTTAGTAGATGTACCACATATGTTAGAAGAATAAAATCTTGAAGGATTTTTCTTAGAGGAGAAGTCACTGTTAGTAGAATATACAAGGAAACCAACATCACTTACCCTTTTACTAAAGAAATAACATAGGAGATACATGAATACCAAATAAGGTGTATCAGACTAAAATTTGTAAGTTGTTGGATATAATCTAGGTGGGAGTCATTTGGAGGTGATGTTAAATAAGTAATTATTTGTACATTGATTACACTTATATTAATATATTTTTGTTTTAATAAAATATATTATCACGTATTTTTTGTTTCACTTAATTAATTTAATGTAATGATTTTCAAGAATATTTATCACATTTATAATGTCATGGTAGTTCTCCATTATGATGATAATAGTGAAATTTCATAATTATGTTTTTAAATATGGTTCTATGGTAGAATAACAGTATATGATAGGACAATTATAAATTTAATGTTAGGTGTGAATAATCTTAAGTGAATGATACTTATTTTTATATAGTTTTCACTAGGTAATTATCGAGATAAGGGATTTTGAGAATAAACTCGCCAGTAAGGAATCCACATGTTTTAGTATAATTGGAAATTCCTATCTGTGAGCATATATAATGGTACATATCCTTTAATATTATCATTAATGCATGTTAAAACTCACACACATAGATTTTTTTCATAAACCATGACAATAGAGTTTGTGGAGATGTTGGATATGTTCATTTTATCACTATTGACATGTTATCAATGGATAATTTGAGGAAGGTTATGTCCCTCCAATATTTACGGATGTTGATTTCTGGTCCCACTGATTGGAATACAACAATTTACTTAAATTCAATGTCTATTGTTTAATTATAAGCTTATTTAAGATAGTCTAATAAATATGTATCAAGAATATTGGTTGATAAAAAAATTTGCGACCTTCTGGATGAGATATTATGAAAAAGGGACTATATTACATAGAGATTGTTCATATTTTGTTTTCAATTTTGATAAACTAATTTTATTCTCTATGCTTCTTTAACCCATTACTAAATAGTAATCGTGGAATTTATGTAGGCCCACCTAATTTCAATAAGATAGAATCCAAGTGGGCCACATATTAAGTGTTTCTATTTATCTCGATTACATGGTATTAGATTTTAATTAGTGTTTTAATCATTATTCTCAAAAATGAGAAATGATGATTTTTATTTTATATTGACTTAATATGTTTTTTAATATTTAATAAAAATTTATAATCATTTATAGACATTGTTTTGGAAGAAAACATTTATTGATGAATAGTTTTTTTTTGTATTCAATAAATGTTTAAGAGTACAAGAAGAACATTATCATGTCTGGTGAAGAATATTAATTTTCAATTCAGTAAAACAATATTTATCATTGAACAAGTTCACACACAGTATACAATAATAATAGTTTTATTATTATTACATGGAATGGGGTTTGATATGGTTTAAAATATTACATAACTGTTGGTAGAAAATTAAATAATATTTTAACATAAACCATAACTTGATAAATTGTTTGTTATTTCTATAATGTATGGTTAATCATGTATTGAGAATCATTATTCACAATAGAATTATCTCTAGAATTTTTCAGTTAATATTATCAAGAAAGAGAAAAACTACCTCAAGACTGAAAGAACATGAAGCAATCAATTAAAACAAAATAAGGCAATTAATTTTCTATGCTAGCACCCAAAAATCACTCAGTGTCTTTCAGAGATAAAAGGAGAATGTTTTGATCATTTCTAGATATATTCTACAATTTTTATCCTTATAGCATAAGGAATTTAATCTAAAAAGGTTATTAGGATGATCAAACCCATCTATAAATAATGTTAATTTATGAGGTTTCCTTTTTTTTTGATGATAAATAAATAAATTATGAATTTAACATGAAAATAATTTATTTAGGTTCTTAGTTTTCTCTTATATAAATATTGTATTGAAAAGTATCATTGGTCATGATGTTTATGTCTTGTTCTATATTGTGAATAATGTATGAAATTTAAAAAAATATTATCATTCTTCACCCACTAAGGAACATCAATCATGCCAAAAAACTATAATTATTGTATCCATTTTGAATATATATTATAATGGTCTTTTTTCATCAAGAATATAAATAAGTCTTATATATATTTTTCTGTTCGTGGGAGTGATATTGTATTTCGGGTTTTGTATATTCATGACTTACTACACATCTAAAATGATATCTTAAATTTATACTCTATAATGTTATTATCTAAAAATGAGTATGAAGAACCCCAAATCTAGTTACCCAAATCCAGTAGTTATTATACTACATTGGAACAAGGTATAATAGATCACATTATAATGTATTCAATTGTATTGTAGTCTTGTGATAAAAGATACATATTCTCCCATTGTAATTGATAACATGAAATACAAATAATATTCTAGAAAGTACATTATTAATTATTCTATAATATACCTTAAAACATTCCTATATAACTTCTTTGTATCCTAGAGAAAGGAAAAAATAATAATGGATGGGTTTATATGCACATCAATGGATATTTTACAAAAAAATTTCATTAAACAAACCAATCATGAATAATATGAAAGATACAAACAATAATCAAATATTCCCTAAAAATATTATCATAGAATATTTATATAACCATAGATGACATAATAACATAAAAAAATCTAGATATCAATAATTTTTTCATATGATAGATATAATAATATTATAAATCATACTCATAACATTAAGCCCTTGTTTTAGGATATCTTAAAAATACCATTGAGGACTCGTGCCAAAAAAATAAAAAATAATTGGTCATCCATAAACCATCTAATATTAAAAATTTTCACATTGAACCCACCAATAATTTAAGGGGATATAATAATATTTTTCAGTTACTTAATAAGTCCAATTAATTTATCACAGCAAGTATATGAAAAAAAAATTCAATACATAATCATCATTTGTATTAATATTTAAAAACTAGAAAATGAAATGTTAAAATTTTATCAAATCAATAAATAGAACCACATGATCCCAATTAATCTAGATAATTAAGGTAGATAGTATCATTAGATTATATCCTTAGTAAAGCATAAGATTCATCAAATAATTCGGAAATTTATGATAATACTTTTTAATATCATTGGGACATTTCTTAAGGACAATAAACTTTTAGATTGAAATGTCTTATTGAAAATTTAAAAATTCTCATAATTTGTTTTTTTAAAATATTTCATTGAGAAAAACCATGTAAAATTTTAACGGATTCTTCATGGAAAATAATAGTATTGAGGGTTTTAAAATTCTTCCATGTCGTAAATGCTAACCAAAATATTATGTTCTAACCATTGGTAGAAAAAACCTAATACAGAGAATGGAAAAATGATTACATTAAATGAGTTTCATATAAATTCAATTATTGTGACCCGACCCCAAAAATCCAAGATAAAATTTATATTACCATTAAATTAGCATAATATACATGTAAAGTTTTTCCCAAGGGACCGAATAGTGTAGTAGTCTTAGTGAACTATATACACACATGAGAAAAATTTATAACATAATTTTTTTTAGGATAACTTTATTCCATATAGTGAATCCTTTCATATGTTTCATATTACACATCAAGAAATCCTAGGGAAGGGAAATAAAATAACGGTGAGATTTAATTATTAGTATGTGTTAAGAATAGTGCAAGCAATAATGAATCATTGAGAATAATAATAATGGAATGGTAAAATACTAAAAAAACATACCATGTAATCCGTAAATAGTGAGTGAGAAAACAATAAATCAAGGTAAATAACTGAACACATTTTCTATTTTAAGTAACTATATAGGGAATAATCAATATAGTAAGGTAACTAACTGAAAACCATTCCACTTAATCAATAAAATCAGAATCAAATGCATCTATGTACTTTGTGGTAGTGAAATTATCATGGATAATAAATACTAAATCAAAAAGATGGAAATGATTAATTATTGGATAACATGTATCTTATGTAAATTTCACCTTTACTATTAAGGAATTTCAAATGATGGTTTATAACATATTGTGTTAAAAACCCACTATTGTTATCCAACTAACTCATCCCATGATACTACAGATGCATCAATGGGATAACTAAAACTAGGCCACATCCATGTTGTTCCTATCGAAATCATTCCTAATATATCTAATATTCGATTTAATTCATTTACAATGTGAAATATAAAATATTTTCATTGAAACAATGATGATGAATTATCAATATTTACCTTGATATTTAATAACATTAAAAGTAAATGTTTTATGTAAATACGTTATACAATTTAGGGAATAATGATATCCATCATAAATGATATGGATCATTAGGATAAATTCAATTTTCAATGATTATATAAATTTAATATTTCAATGGGGATAACAAAGGAATCAAGGTCATCAATGTTACTACTATAATGATTAAAGGAATAATTAACTATCAAGATGAATAATACTCATAGTATAAATACTACATATCCCTATTTGAGTAAAATAAATGGTTTTTCTTACTGAGGAATGAAAATAATATAGAAATATCATTAGAAAACATATTTAGGAAAATATCATTATAATGTTGAAAAAAATTTGAAATTAGTTATCATTATGAAAAAAATTGAAATCCTTTTTGTTAAAAATATACCTTTTAAACTCACTATATAATATTTAAATAAACAACGATGGGTAATTTTATTCATTTCATTAAAGGTAAAAATAAAATTTATATAGTAATATAAAATCTAAGAAAAGTGACCTATTAGGAAGTACAAAAAAAATATTATGTAAAACTTTTAAAAAAGAAAAAATGGTAAAATGACATTAAGAAATAATTTTAAATGTTTAAAACCTTTTTTAATCCTTTTTAGAAACTGGGGTTTTTATAAGAAAACATGTTCTCTAACTAAAGAGAAAAATTAAGTTAGGTTTTCTAAAAAATGATTATCTATTTAATTTTTAGTACCAGAGAGTTTTAATATGGTAGTGTTACATGAAAAGGTTCATGAACAACTAGTGGAGTTGAAAATTAAATTTTTTATCAAATCACATATTTTATTGGAAATTAATGCGTAATCAATCCCGAATATAATGAGATATTGAACTAAACTATTGAAAAGACTATATCATTTTTTGTGATAATCATCCAATGAATAGATTTTGGGTAGAAAATATAAATCCCAATAAGGAAAGTGTAAATATTAAAAAACATAATAAAATTTAATTACACTCATAATCATAGAATATTAATGACAACGAGGAATAAATATAACTAGATGGAATGGAATCTAATTAAGAAATGCTTTAAAACTTGGTAAATTTTAACTCAAATCCCCTTAGAAGAAATTATTTAAATTTAAACTAAAAATAAAATTATGTTAAATTAATTATATATGTAATAAATAAAAATTGTAATTATTGACCATTAATGAAGGTGTTTGTGGTGAATTTGACCTTTATCAAATAGATGTAAAAAAGTGAGATGTAAATCCCTTACCTTTGGTTTCTATAAAGATGACTTTAATTTAGACTTTTGAATAATGTTTTAATAATGTTAATAACTTATTTAAGAACCATAATTATTTTTATAATATAATAAAATATATTCTTATCATATCTTATTGCTCGTTTTTCAACAATCATTCATTAGTTTCACTATTTCAAGTGTTAATTTCGTAGTTTTTAGAGTATGCTTTTTACTTGTTACTTTTAGATCCAATTAATTATATAATGCTTTCATCATCTAAAAAATATAGAATATTATTTTAATATCACATATTTTCCTTATATATGTATTTATTATAATCTATAAAATTTTTAGACAGGAAATGAAATCCACCATTCATAGAGACGGTAGGCCATACATATAAATGAACGTTGTGTCCATTTCATAGTCGCATTTTAAAAAATTTACAGTAACTGTTATATAAGTATATTATAATTTATGTATCTTATATAAATCATATATTTTATATACTCTTATTATAACCATCTTTTATACAATCCATTTATAGTGTGAACGAATCCCATCTCTTTGAGGAGACGGTAGTCCAGACATCTATATACAATGTTGTATTATTTAAAAAATAAAGAATCCATGAAGTTAAGTGTTATATAAAAATTAATGAACTATGGAGAAAAACTAAATATCATATATATCATATAATAAAATTATTTCCATCATAATTCTCACTGTGATAGGTTGTAATGTAAGAATGAAAAATTATCGTTTCACGAGGAGGTATTCCGCCATACACATGAACTGTAAGTTTGTTACCCATTAGATGGAAGTATGTGTATGTGTAAGAGTATAAATAAGAATAAAAAACCATAGTATATTTGGAATAATAAATATATTATATAGTAATATAATAATATGAAATTGGGTATTGTAGAAAAAAATACCACTAAAGTGATCGTTGAATTACGTTACATCTCATTAGGGTAACTCCTTTTCATCTATACCAAAATACTTAAATGGGTTTAATTATGAAAAAGTGAGTATTATAGAATAGGGAGTTATGTTGTTTGATTATTTTATCTTATATTTTTCATGTAATGCATATTTTTAGGAGTAATATGTTTAAGGGGTGAGTGTCTTTTTATAGTGGAGTAGGAGTGACATTATTAAAAAAATTTAAAAAGATTATTTCACCGACATTTTCCCATGACATGTGGATATAATAAGTAATAAAATTGTATAAAATTTTTTATATGGTAAAAAAATTAGCATAAAATTTCATTTGGATATGTTTACATGTCATTTTCTCCCTTTAGTTTATGGTTTAGCCACTTATTAAGATAGTTTTTTTTATAAATCATTGTAATGAAATTTAATTAATTTCCCTATTTTTTGGTCAAAAACTAAATAGAAATTACTAAATTTTATTAATTATTATGATTCCCAGTATTTAATCCATTTTTTGTAAATTCTAATGAAAAAATTGGTAGAAATTAATTTAAAATTTATCCCATAGAAGGGATGAAAATGTAGATTTTTAAAGTAAGAATGCTGAAACATTTTCTATGTCTTTTGTATAAATTTAAATGTTAAATTGATTTGGATGGCCTAAATTGGATTAACTGATATAAATTTTTTCATGATATTATTTAATAAAAAATCAAAACCTAATTTTACTACATAAATAAATTAAACGAAAGATCACTTTTAATTTAAAATTCAATATTTTTCATTATTCAACAAAACATAAAACTACACAGGAAAATAAAAAAAATCAAACTAACCTCATTTTTAAGTTCATATTTTAAAATAAATTATATTTACTTTTAAAATTTATAAAATATCCAAAAAATTTGATTTATATTGGTCTTTCGATTAAAAGGAGGTAAAAGTTCTTTAAAATATATTTTTTAATAGTAATACTGGGATTTTTCATATATTATGTCTATAAAATATAATAGATGAATTTAGTAAATGTTTGATTGAATATATTTTATATAAATTCAATTAAATATCATTCACTTATAGTAATTTATTTAATTTATTAAGATAAAACACATTTGTATGAAAAAAAATTTCTTTTATATTCAATTGGTTTTTATGTTCAATTATAATTAATAAGAAACCTATGAATTCCTATTATATTTTTTAAACTATATACATTTATAAGTTAGTTATTTTTATTCAAAAACTCTAATTTAACAACTAGGTTATATCTTATTATATTAAGTAATAATATTTTAATATTATATTGTGGATTAGTTACACTCAGTCTTGTGTCTAATGAATACTATCGAAGAAAGTATTTTGTTACGTGTAATTCAAGATAACTCATTATTTTATTCATTTAAATTGATATCATCGATTGATTTAATTGAAAATACTAATTATATTGCAATGTCATGGGATATTTTATTTCCTTATGAACATGGTATATTGTGTCATACACACTTTCAAATACAATTCTTTTTAATTTATAATTTTGGGATGTTATATTTTATACACCATAATTAAACTATATCCAAACAATTTAAACTCATTATTGGTAATAAATTCTTTTATATTTCTTATTTTTTAATCAGACACCATTGAAAGGGTTCATAAAACATCCTCTAGAAAAGTGAGTATATTTTGTAAAAAAGGACACAAGAAATAAGATATAACTAGTTCTCTAATTAGGAGAAAATTAATTTAAAGTTGAGATACATAAATGGGAGAAAATCTTAAATTTTTATAGGGAGAGATTGAGGTAATTAATTACAAATAGATGAATGATCAATGAAACATTGAGGGCCCCAAAGGCCTAAATCTGTGATGATTTAAAATGTACCAACCCTAGATTTTATAACTTTAATTTTACTTCATATAAATATTTTATAAAGTATAAATCGCATAAATTCACATAGAGAACACAGTAAATACATCATAAATGAAAAATTTATGAAATAATAGGTATTTCTAGAAGTTCAGAAACGTATACCAATAAAATTGAAACTTGACCCTAAGAATAGTAATATGAATCTTATGAATAATAAATAGCAAAAATTAATTATAACCTCACACATGAAAGTACAAGTTAAATTTAGGAATTATATAAATGAATTTATAATGTAATTAAATCATTTTATAATTAAATAAATATTTTCATAAATATTAATTAATTGTTGGTGTTTTTTGTAATTCATAAATATTTATTTATAATTTTATAATTAATAAAAATATTTTTAAAAAAATTTATATTCATAAAATATAATAATAAATTAATATTTTTTTTCTTATTATTTTAAGATAATTTTATAATTTCTTGGTTAATTTTTCAATGTGTAATAAAATCGGAAATAATTTTTAAATTTGTATTTTTCATGTAAATAATGATTTTACTATAAATTTAATTTCTCATATTTTGAAAATTATCTTTATAAAATTGAGTTAAATTACTAATTTGAATTTAAAAAAAATGTTCTTTTTAATTTTTGGGATTTTTCTAAAATACGTTCATTTTTTGTGAATAATAGAATACGATAATTACTGATAAATTTTTAATACATAACTTCTTCAGTCATTATTGATGTATGGTTGAGGTAACCCCATTAGTTCAAATTCACAATAACATGTTATGGAAAGTAGTCAAAAAAACAAAATTATTTCTTGTATGGATTCAAAATAAAATACTAATGATTAGAATACTCCAAAACACCCATCTCATGAACAACAAATACCAACTATCAACTCCTCTTCTCCTCACACCTTTGTAGCATTTAGGATTCTAAAAATTCTAAAAAATCGTCTTTCCAAGCTCCTCCACCACTTCCATTATCCTTTGGTCTCAAAAAAATATCAAAACCTTTTCCTAATGGAGTTTCTCAAGTAGGAGAAATTCAAGATGAAAAAACCTCTTTGTTTTTCTTTTAATTTCTTTTCAAGTTATTTTCGTTCTTATCTTCTCCCCACATCCCCATTTAAAAGTGGCATGATAACTCCAGTATCATTTAAATACTATAATTATACCTTGTTAATGAAATATCCATCATTATAATACTTTCTCTCTCTCTTTAATTCAATAATGGAAAATATCACCTCTGATGTGTTAATTTACCCACATCTTGGATGGTACATTTTTATTTTCCATTAAAACCTTAATGGAAGGATATAATATTATTTTTTTGATTATTAGAAATTATAATATATTTATTTTAGCCTATTTAATTTTATAAAACCAATATATTCATTTCATTTTAATTAATAAACAAAACTAGTTGGTGATGATAAAAAAACTACAAAAAAAAAAATTAAACGATTATCACTAACGCCTTATCTAATGAATCATTCTAACCCAAAATATAAAAAATAATTATATAACAATTTAATATTCATAATTTAAATTAATATCATAAAAATTCAATTTTATATATCTATTCCTATTTTACATGAACTTCCATACTCATATATAAGTAAACCGTTCATGAAAACCAAGGGAACAAATGCTCCCTACTGATAAAATTGTATCCTATAACTCATCAAAATACCATAAATATCCTTAATAAAAATATATAAAATCAAATAAATGTTTATAATAGTATTAATTAATTAAATATTGGACTTAATTTGATTATATAGGATAATAAGGTCAAGTGAAAAACACTTTTTAACATAAGGTAAACGTTTCTTCCCAAACCCCCATTTTCAGTCATGTTTTGCTTTCACCATCATTACACTGAACTAATTCCTAATTACTTTTTTATAATTATTCAAATTTCTATTTATATGTTCCAAATATGTTTATCTATATCATTATATCTTTATTTTTTGTATCAATTCATGATTAAAAAGGTTCTCATCTTAATTCTTCATGATACGCAATCCTGATTAAATAGAACATATCGATTTCTTACTAATACTCAAGTACCAAACATAATCTATTTTAAAACAACAATATTTTCAAAAAATAACTAAATTTTCAATAAAAAAATTTTCATTCAAATTATGGTATTATATATTCAATTATGAAATATAAAAATGAATTTTCCAAAAGAACTCTTCTTTACAAAATAAGAGGGATTTTTCTCTCAAAAATTTCAAAATGATTTTATTAAAGTATTTTCATATGTTTAAACGCACATGTTAAATTTTATTCTATTGATACTATTCTATTATTTTTATCATATAGAATCTTTTAAAAAATGGATTATGATTAGTTTGACTATAGATGTGCTAACTTGATACCATTCACCATGCAAATTTGAATGGTTAGTGATTATGATTGCATATTTGGGAATGTTAATTACATTTCAAATTTATATACTATTTATGTTTAAACTCATTCATATAATTAATTTATTTGACTTTGTATGTAATGGATGTGGCCCACTATATCCCCTTGATACATCTTTAGGTCTAATGGGACAAAAAACGGAATGGATTTGGTAGAGGCCATAACCATTTATTTTTGGATGACTTCATCGAGGCCTCAGCAGTATGATTGTGATGTATGACATTATAAATTCACTAATTATTATATAAGTAATTGATTATCCATGTTAATACTTAACTAGTAGAATATACATGTTAAATCTTAATTCTGTTGTGATTAGTTATATGGTATTATTTTTTTAACTTTTAGTCCTGCCATATTATGTTCATGATTATGTTTTAATGGTTTGTATAATTTTTTGTTCACCATGCCTTATTATTTATGTTTATATCCTCCCCTGTATTGATTTTCCATACTTTAAATTGGTGATAAACCATTTCTTATGTTTTATTTTTACCCAGGATGATAAGATGTATATTTTGAATGACTTTGAATAATAATATTGATGCTATTGATGATTCCAATGGATTTTCTAGGTTGCTTTCTTTTTCAATTTGTAATGTTAAAAATATATTTGTTTCTAGTTTTTTAAAGCTACTAAACAATTCATCCTTTTTAATTCTATTTACATGTTATTATACCAATTTAATAAAGTAAGGCACCGGATTTGGGATACTATGGTTGGGGTCTTTACAGTTGGAATCAATGGAAGTTCTATAGAAACCAGTAGAAGAAGATTTTGAGAACATATATTATGGAACTAAAACCTAAGATATAATTTGTGGATAAAAATAGAATAAAGTCCTTGAATTTTGGAAAGGTATAGATTATTTGGGTCTTCATTTAAATACATCATTGTTTGGATAATAAAAGTTGACATGGTTCAGGCATAAAAGCAACTAAGGGTAAAAAATCTAATAAGGTTTCATGGGCCAGAAATAGGGTAACATAGTATATAAAATCAAGCCTTATTATGCATTTATATTGACACTCATGGGGGATATCCAGATAATAAATCACATTTTAAATATATTTCAATATGAAGTATTTAAAATTAAAAATTTCCATAATGAAACCATGTTTATAACTATGAGATTTTATATGGTTTATGTTCCAATTTATATTATGAGTTTCCTTAATTAAAAATTATTAATTATTATTTATAACCATATTTAGTGTATTCACTTGTTTAGAAATGGTGCCTAGTGTAAGTAATGAAAATAATATCAATTAACATATTTAAAGTAGGTATTTCTATCCTATGAAATATAATGATTTCATTGCAGGAGCTATAACTAGTGATGAGTAACTTATATTTATACTAGACTACTCAATCAGTTTATAAACATTATCCTTAATCGTATGGAGAATCATGATCCAAAATGTGGAGAAAAAATGTATTACCACATTATGTGAAAAAAACTTCCATCATTCAACGGGACTAAAAACACTTTTATAGTGGATTAGTTGATAAGTTACTTAGAGAAGATATTTCTTATTTAGGAAGTAATGAAAGAGAGACAATTGTAGTGGTAGTGTATCGTCTCCCAGGTACTTCTGATAACTGGTGGTCATTGATTCAAAACATGAAGAAGGAGGAATATATTTTAAATATGTAATGTAATTCTTATAAGGATGTTTTCTTATAAAAATATATTCCTCGTGAAAGACTAAGAGATATAGAGAGGAATTCCATTAGATTGAAAAAAAGATTATAAATACATTGTTAATTACAAATGAAATTTTACAAGTCTAGAATGTAATTCCATGGACTACATATATAATACAAGGTGAAAGATTTATTGATTCATTGATTATTTAAAACAATTCCTCTTAAGGTAACTGGTCTTCCAAAATTGCTCATCATATGGAGATATAGTCTCTTGTGCTATCAATATAGAGAAATAATTCTCTAATTCGTATGAATTTATGGGAAAAAAGAGAAGAATTGGGTGGTGGTGGAAATAATGGATAAATATAAGAATAAAAATCTTAGTTTTCCAATCATAAATACTTATAGAAGGAAACACCCTAGTTCTTTATTAAAAGGAAAAGGATCCCATTACAGGTGTGGAGAAAAAGGCTACTAAGCATGTGATTGAAAAGAAAATAATGAAGATACAAATATTCCATGTGAAATTTATTGGGATGTGGTACAATATTAGAATGAGTGTACTAAGTGTAAATGATATTTTCTCGAGAAAATTCCATGGTAGAAAGGCAAAGACTATGAAATCACAACTCTAGATGTTTATGTTCTTAATGATGTAGTGGCAGAGATTTTAGTCATTTTACAAACATATCTAGTGATTTATTTCATTCTGGACCATCTTAATCTATTATATCTTCCATGTTAGCAAATAAAGTTAGTCATTTTCATTTTTATTTAATAAAGGATTTGTCAGTCAAAACTCTAAAGGTAAGTATCATTGAAACAAAGACGACTTGGCCAATTCCCTTTATAAAACATAAGTGTTCTTTAGTTACTAAAATTGTCATCATAAATATTATTGAATTTGATATAATCCTTGATATATATTGTATTTCAAAATATGATACAAAATTCTATTTTATGAAGAATGAAAAAATTATTGGTGAGGAAGATATTTAATCCCTTATATTTGGAGTACAAACATCGTCATCTGATTCTTATATGGATCTACCCTCCGTAGCTCTACAAAATAATATTTTTTTAGTGGAATGGAAAATATCCTATATATATGAGGAAGAAAATCTAAAAAATGATGATGTACCATTTGTGAAAGAATGTATAGATTTATTTCTAGAAGACTTACTAGAAAATCATATTGATTGGGAAGATGAGTTCTTTATTGATTTAATTCTGCGTTGACGGCCTATATCAATGACACCTTATAGAATAGTCATTATAGAATTAGTGGAGATGAAGATACGACCAGGGTGTTTGAGAAATAAGGTATCAATTTACCATATTGTTTCTCAATTGGGATCCCCTATTATCATTTTCAAGATGAAATATGGATCAATGAGGCTATACATTGATTATAGATAAACTAATTCCATTATAATAATTAAAATGTATCCACTTCCTCACATTGATGATTTATTTTCATAAATTCACAGAGATAAATAATTTTCAATGATTTTAAATCGATATATATCATCAATTGTGTGGGAGGAAGGAAGATATTAAAAAGTATACATTTTGAGCATGGTGTGGAATTTACGATCTTATAATAATTCTATTTGGACATACTAATTCACATTTAATTTTTCTAAATCTAATGAATAGAGTGTTCAATAAATATCATGATGATTTCATTGTGGTATTTATTGATTATATCTTGATATATTCTAAATTATATGAGGACCATTAGAACCACATACATGTTATTCGGGAAACCCATAGAAGAAATAATTTATATGGGATGTTCAAAAATCATAAATTCTATCTTCAAAATGATTTTTTATGGATATATTTTCTCAAAGGACTGAATTTTAGTTGATATTTCCAAGAAGAATGTTTTTGAAGAATGTCCAACACCATCAAACATAACTGTCGTATATAGTTTAATTGGTTTAGCAGGATACTATAAACATTTTCATCATAATTTTACCTCATTATCTATCCTATTAACCAAGCTTACTCATAAATGGATTTATCATATGGGAATAATATTGTGATTAATGTTTTGTATAATTGATGAAGAGATCAGGGAATGCTCTGATATTGAATCAGCCATCGGGAAATGATGGATTTTTAATTTATAGTGATGTATCAAATAAAGGACATGGCTATGTCTTTATGAAAAATTTTATTGTTATTTCCAATGCATTAAGGTAGTTAAACACTCATGATACTAACTATATAACTGATAATACTCAGTTAGAATATATAATTTTTCTCTAGAGATATGGAGACATAAGAATTATTGTTACATATGTGAGACATATATTGATCACAAGAGCTATAAATATATCTTATCACTGAATGAAATTAGTATGATACAAGCGAATTGAATCATGATACATAAGGATTATGATTCTTCAATACACTACCACTTAGGGAAGGTGAATAAGGAAGAAGATACATTGAGTAGGAAGAAACATGAAGATATGGAAAAAATGACGAATAAAAATGATCTTGTGTATGTGGATCTAGAAATGATGGATATGGGAATTATCATGGAAGGTGAGACATTATTACTTTTTAAATTTTTTTCCCATCTATCTTTAATAGGATATATTAAAAGTTTCCAATCTGAAGATGAGAATTTTCAAAATAAAATTAAAGCTATGAATGATGTGATGTTGATATACTTCATGTATGAAGGTGGAATTCTAAAATATGGGAAGAGTCCTTGTGTTAACTCTATACCTTGAAAAAAATAGATTTTTTCGATTATTCTCATATATCTAATTTCTATATACACCCTGTTACCACTAAGATGTATAGAGATTTGAATGAAAATTTCTAGTGGAAGAATATAAAGCAAGAAATAACTGATTATGTATCATTAATTTTAGTCTGTCAATAGGTGAAGGATGAAATAAAACATCCTAGAGGGTTCATTCAACCACTTATTATTCCTACATGGAATTGGGATAACAACCCTTGTTTTTATTTCACTGGATTACCAAATACTCCATGAATGAATGATTCAATTTGTGTAATTTTTGATTGACTTTCCAAATCTACACATTTCCCCGATATAAGGGAAGATTTACCTCTTGAGCACCCGGAATGACTCTGTATTAATTTAGTTTTATGACTTCAAAGATAACCTCTTTAAATTGAATCTTATTGTGATCGAGAATTTATATAAAAATTATGGAAAATCTTTCAGAAATCATGGGATTTTGAGCTTCATTTGAGTACTATTTATCCCCTTCAAATAGATGGGTAGTCTAAAAGGACCATTCAAACATTATAATAAATATATATATCATTCTCATATGACTTTAATGTTATGTGGGATAATTTTTTAAATTTAATATAATGTTCATACAATAATAGTTTCCATTCAAGTATTCAAATGTCACCATATGAAGCATTGTATAGAAAGAGTTGTTGTACAGTAACTTGGTTGGATAAGGTTTGTGAAAGGAATCTTGTATGACCAAAACATGTTGGGGAAACCATAGAAATGTTAAATATTATTCAAACCCATATAAAAAAAATCATGAAGTTAAAATAGGCATTCTAATAATTAATGGATGTTTTTTGGAAATTCAAGTGGTAGTTCATGTTTTATTGAATGTATATCCATGTAAGTGTCTTATAACATTTGGAATTAATGGAAAACTATTCCCAAGGTACATTTTTCAATTTGAAATTTTGTAGAGAATTGGTGACGTACCATTTCATTGGGAAATGACACATTTCCTTTGTAATGTTCATGATCTGTTCCACATATCTTTGATAATGGTTTTTATTCCAAATCCAACCCATGTAATCACTACTGAAGGAATATAATTGGAACAAGATTTATTATACTATAAAATTCCAATTAGGATTATGGACACTAAAGAACTGGTGTTGACGAATATGATGACTTATATGGAAATGGTTCTTTGTAAAAATTATTAAATTGAAGAGGTTAAATGTGAACTAGGGGAAATTATGATGAATAACTATTTAAATCTTTTAATGAGGTGACATTATAGATATTTCAAGGAAGAAATTTTTATAGGAGGGGAGAATGTTATGACCCGATATTTTATCACAGAAATTTTCTTTCATATATATATTATATAGTATAAATCTAATAAAATCACTTACAGAACACTACATGAACATTTAAAATGAAGAATTAATGAAATAAAATATATTTATAGTAGTTAATTAACCAATAAAAATGAAATAGTAACTTGACCATAGGAATATTAATATGAACCTTATGAATTGTAAACTATAGAAATGAATAGTACAGCCACCCTTGAATGTATATATAAAATTTAGTAATCTTATACATTAAAGTATGACTTAATTATTTCAAAGTCTATGTAAAACATTATTTTAGAAACTATTAATTAATAGTTGATATTTTTGTAAGCCAAAAAAATTTAATTACAATTTAAAAAATAGTAAAATGATTGAAAAGAAAATTTATTTTCATAAAATTTATTCATAAATTCACATTTTATTTTCTAATGACTTTAATACATTTTTATAGGACTTAGTTAATTTTTAAAAGTGTTATAAAATCTATTATAACTTTCAAATTTGTATATTTTGAGTAAATGATGTTTTCAACTAAAAATTAAATTTATAATATTTATAAATTTATTTAAAAAAATTTGATTTAATTTTTAAATTCTAAATTTATAAAAAATTAGGGTGAATTTTTTATATTTTTCTAAACCACTTGAATCTTTTGTGAAAATTAAAATACGATAATTGAGGATAAATGCTAAATACAAGAATTTTGGGGTCATTGTTGATGTAAAGATGAGATAAGAAACATAATTTGAACTGACATGAACTAATTTCTATATTTAGTCACATGAATCCACACAATTTCTACTATTAAGAGTAAATTAAAATCTAATGATTTAAATAATCAATAGCACATCCATCCTCAACAATAATTACCACCGCTCACCACCTCTTCACATCATACCTTTAAAAATACGATCCTTGTCCGAATACTACTCAATACATATCCCAATACCCTCCCCCATATCTAAGATCCTTTGATATCCCTAAAATAGCTAAACCTTATCCCTATGGAGTTTCTCAAGGGGAAGAAATTCGTGTGATAAAAACCACTCTCTTTTTCCTTTAATTTATTTTAATGTTCATTTGTTTATAATCTTCTCCTCACCACCCATTTTCCAAGTGGCATGATAACTCTAGTATAATTTATATACAGAAATTATATATTTTTAATGGAAGATAAATCATTAAAATCTTCTCTATCCCACTCTCTCTTATTCAATAAAGGAAAACATCTCCAGTGATGTGTCAATTTTTCCGACATGTTGGGTGATGTATTTTAATTTTCCATTAACCCAATAATTGATGGTCATAAAAACATTTTTATGGGTATAAAATTTTATAATTTATTTTTTACACCCTATTTAATTTTTGGGAAAAAATATATTTCCATGATGTAAATTAATAAAACAAATCTAGTTTGTGATTATAGAAAATCCACAAAAATAATTTGAACGATTATCACATGCCTCATATGTAATGATTCATCAACAAAAAAAATATCCAAATGATTTAGATGACTATTTAATATTAATAATGTTCACTAAATAATATATAACTTCAATTAAAGATATCTATTTCCATTTTACATGATCTTTCTTTCTCATATACAGGTAAACCAATATTGAAAATAAAGGAAAACAACGCTCCCAAACGAAAAAATTGTATATTATAACTCATAAAAACACCATGAATGAACCTAATAAAATTATATTGGAGAATGTTTTTTAAGGGGTTTTTAATTTAATATTTAATATATTTAATTTTATTATCTTGGTTGATATGGTCAATTTCACAACACATTCACACATAATGTGACGTTTTCTTTAGGAACCTCCATTTTCATTCTGGTTTTGCTTTATCCCACCATAAACCAAATTAATTCATAATTATTTATTTGTAATTATTAAATTTTAATTTTATATGTCAAAATATCATGTATCCAGATCATTTTATCATTAAGTTATGGGATAATACATGTTTTACAATGTTCCAATCTGAATTCCTACAGATACGCAGGACCAGTTAAAGAGAACATCAAGATTTCATAGCCATTTTCAATTACCAACCATTCTTATTTATAAGAAACCAGTATTTTTAAAATTTACTCATTTTATTATAAAAAATATATTGGTTCCATTGTATTTTAATACAAACAATTATGTAGAATACAAATTAATTTTCCCATAAAAATATTCTTTGAAATATAAAAGGCCAATTTACCTTGAGAATTCCTCGAAGATTTTACTAGAGTATTATTAATATTTTTCAACACCCCTATAATATTTTATAATTTATTGAGATTTATCTCTTATTTTATTCATATAAAATATTTTATTAAAAGGTTTATGATGAGATTGACTGTTGATGTTCTATCTTGATACCGTTCACCAAACTACTCAAAATGGTTAGTAATTATGTTTTAAGATTGAGGAATATTATTTAAATTGGATTAATGTATATTTATTATGGATAACCCCAATTATATTAAGAATGAATTGGAAAAATTAAGTGATTTTTAAGAACCACTATATCCCCTCAATTCATCATTACAGCTCCTGAGAAAAAATAGAAATGGATTTGGAGGAGGCTTTAATAATTTATTTTCTGATGTCTAGGTTGATGCCTCAATGGTATGTTTATGATGTCTAGAATTATGAATACCCTCATAATGATGTTATTAATTGATTATCCAAGAGAGTATTTTACTATTATAATATTCATGGTTAATCTTTATTCTCATGTGATTATTTATTTGGAAATATTTAAAAAACTTTTATTCATTCCATATTATACACAATATTATGTTTTAATGACATGTGTTTTTAATTATTCATAATGCCTTATTATTTATGTTTATATATTAAACTATATTTCTTACCCTTACTAATCATATGTTATCTCCCTTTTCTTATATTTTATTTTTCCCCTGGATATGAAGATGTATATTCTTAATTACTTATAGAGATAATCAAGGAATTAAGGATGTTTCCAATGAAGTATATAATTTTTTTCATTTCAAGTTGTAATATAAATATTAGGTTTGTATATGGTTTTCCAAAACTTCTAAACATTTCAATCCTTAGGTATTAGACATTATTGATATTATACCAATGAAATAAATTAAGGCACGGGCTTTTGGCAACTAGGGTTGGGGTATTTATATAAAAGACCATCGGTTAAACAAAAATTAAGGTATTAGGATAATATTTTATTTCAATATCATTTTATTAAGGTTGGTTAAATCATTTACTACCATAAATATATTAAAATATACTTCATAATATATTTTTATAAAAAAATTAATCAATTGGTTGTGAATTGATAAATTTCTAATTATTCCATTACATCAAGAAGTGGATATTCAAAAGGTATATTTGATTCATGAAAAACTAAAATATATTTCAATGGATTTTAAGGACTATAAAAGTGTGAAAATTAAAAATCTGTGTCTCTAAATATTATCCAATGTCAATATGGTCAATATATTAATATATAAACCAAAAAATATACACTAATTTTTTTCTTTTTAATATTTATACATCTATTTTGTTAACTGAAAACAATGAAATATTAACCAGGTCAATCTATAGATTAATGTTTGAAATTAAAAAGATATCATACACTGGTCATATGTTCAAGCCCCATATCCTTTTTTGACATGATCGGTTTTCACTTGGAATACGAGTTTTCCTTTTTCTAAAATCATATTAATATAATTTTATAAATAAATATGATAGAAATCGTTGAGATGTGATCATTAAATAACATGTTAACTATAGTTTTAAATACATACCTAATACAAAAATTCTTCATCCATTTATTTCCATATAGGTACTTCATTGGTCTAAAGTTTATCCAAAATAAAATTTTTCGGATTTCCAGACCATGACAACTTATCTTCCAAATAATACACCTTGTGTTTATCCAAGTCTATTCATTTTCATTATCAATTCTAATGCATCATAAGGGTGGGTAAATAAAATTTTAATTATCCTAAGAATATCCCTTGTCCGTGTTATCCTTGCTATACAATAAGGCACATTGTCCTTTTCCGGGTTATTCTTGAGTCCGACCCAATGGAAATTTTCATATTTTTTACCCCTATGTACATTTGTTCTAGAAATGAATACACTTGTTGTATCCAGAAGAGGATTTATTTCTAGTAAGACACAAATAATTTCTATATTAACAACATTATAGTATTTTCTTTTATACTTATCCTCAAAGTTAACCATAGTGTTATATTCTGAAATCTATGATTTCCTAAATCTAGTTTTCATGGTTTCTATTAAACATTTTATAATACAAAATGTAGCAACTTGACCCTCGAAATATTGGAGTTAGTGTCTACTAACATTAAATTTACATAATATACATGTAAATAATATCCCAAATAAGCAAACATTTTAGTAGTCATGGTAAACTAGATAAATACATCAGTAAAAATTATAACATGATTTTTTTAGGAAAACATTATTCTTTCAATTGTCCTTACATTTATTATTTCATACACTTTACGTATTTTTGGGGAAGGACTATAAAATATGGGTGTGCTCAAATGTTCAGAAAGGGGTAAGAATATGGGAATAAATAATGAATCAATGAAAATAATCTTTATATAAAGGTAAATAACTGAATACAAAATCCATGTAATAAATAAATTGGGAGGGATTTCGTAAAAAATATGGAATGGTAAATAACTGGACACACATTCAATTTAAAATAACATGATAAGTCATAATCAATATGGAATGGTAAAGAACTGAAAACTATGACATTTAATCAAGAAAAAGAGAATTAAATGCATCCATATTCTTTTTTATAATTAAAATATCATGGATAATAAATACTAAATTAAAATGAAGGCAATGGTTAATTATTGTGAACATGGTTTCCTAGGTACATGGTACCATTAAAATGAATACCTTTCACAAGATGGTTTATATCATACTGCGTTAAAAAAACTAAGGATATCCAATTGACTCATATGATGAGACAACTGATGCATCAAGGGTATATCTATCATGGATCCCCTCCCACTTCATACATTTCCAAAGCATTCCTCATATATAGAATACTATATTTAATTCATCAAAAAACGTCCATATAAAAAATCTATATTTAGAAGAAGTTTCTGATTTAATAATATTTCCACAAAAATTGAATAAAATTAAAATTAAACAGCATATGTATAATTGGTATATGTTTTAGTAAATAATCATATCCATTATATCTAATATGGATATTTAGGATAAATTCAATATTCAATGATCATAATTAATTGAGTAATTCCAGGGGACTAACAATGGAATCATGTTAAAGAGTTTTAATACTATACATGGTCATGATAATCAAATACCATATTTGGGATGAAAAAGAATGGTATCAGTAAAAAATTACCCTATTCCTGTTAAATAAATAGACATTGTGGTTGATTAATGAAAATAATATAAAAATATATTTTAAAAACATATTTGATGAAAATAATCATTTCATTTTTAAAATTATTTTGAAAATAATTTTCCTCGGGATAATTTTTTTAAAACATTTTATTTAAAAGTTATCCATTTAAACATAGATTGTATGCTTCAAATAAATTGTTTGCTTTAATTATGTAAATGTCGGAAAAGGTAAAAATAACATTCTTTTTTTAGGTAAAATCGTAAAAATTATCCTTGTCAGGAAAGAAGCATGAATATTAAATTGAAACATATTTGACAGAAAATAGTGGTAAAAATTACAGTAATTAGTCATTTTTAATATTTTAAAACCCTAATAGAAAACCCTTTTTGAAAATATGATTCTTTGAAGAAAGCCGTTGTCAAACTAAATTGAAAAATGAAGTTGTGTTTTCTTAAAATCATATTTAAAAAAATTATTGAGTTCTAAAGAGTGAATTATTATTTATTACTATAAAATGGTCATGATTCACTTGAATAGGATAAAATAAATGGTGTATCAAATAATTTCCATCAATGTAAATTCATGTGTAAACAATCCAGAACATAATGGGATTGTGAAGTGAAACCTTGAAAAGACTATAACATTGATGTTGGAATCAATAAATGAGTAGATTATGTTTTTAAAATTTTACTCCAAAATAAAATAATTTAAATAAAAAAATATATAGTAAAAATTTATTACACACATAATCTTATAATATTAATAAAAATGAGAATGTAATATAACCCAATGCAAAGGAATTGAGATATGAAATTCTAATATAGATAGTAACTTTTAACTCAAATCCTATTAGAATAATTAATTCCGAATTGAGACTCATAATTCCATGAATATAAAATAATTCTTGATTAAATATATAAAAATTATATGTATATACACTACACAAATCAGTACGTGGTGAATGTGACATTAGTCTCACATATGTAAAAGTGAGATGAATATCCCTTACATTGTGTTTCTATTCTTATAAACACCATTTATCATCAGGGGTAATGGATTTAATCATGTTACTAATTTATTCCAGAACCAAAATTATATTTATAATATCATATATTATCTTGTTATGACATCTCATTACCTGTTTGTTAACAATCATTCCTTATTTTCACAATTTTGGTAGTTAATTTCCATATTTTTTAGAATGATTTGAATTGTTTCTTGTTGTTCATATTAATTAGATTGTGATTTCATCATCTCAATATTTTAAATCAAGATTTAAATATCTTATATATATTAATTATATATGTATTTATAATAATACAAAAAATATAGATATAGTAAATGAAATGCTGTTCACGGAGATGGTAGGTTGTATGTACGCATGAACCCTACATCCATTTCCTTCTAGTATTTAAAATTATTAAAAGTAAATGATATATAGGTATATTATTATTTAATTATGATATATATTTCAAATATGTCACATATTCATATTAAAATCATCCATTATATGTTCCATGTGTAGTTTAAATTAATAACATCACTTTGTGGAGGTGGTAGTCCACACATCCAGAAACTATCATATTACAAAAAAAAGGAAAACATGATGATATTTTTTATATAAAAATTAAATAATTATTAATAAAACATAAATATAATAAATATAATATAAATATAAAGATTATATTTTAATTATCTCTAAGAATGCTGGTAAAGGAAGAAGGAACCATCATATCAACATTTTGTGAGGTGGTTGTCCGTCGTATATAAAAAATGGTAAGTTCGTTACCCATTAGATGGAAGTGTGTGTGTGCTTTGGTAAAACACATACAAGAAAATATTTGTATATTTATGATATGTATTTTTTTGTATAATCATGTAATAATAATAAATTACTTTTTGTATAATGTAATAGGACTAAAGTGATCATTGAAGAACATTTCCCCTTGGTTGGGTAATGTTTTTTGGTCTATACCAAAAGACATCATTAAAATTCATTATGATAAAATTTAGGATTATATTAAGATGGTTGGATTTTGGAATCTTATCCAAGTTTATTTTTGGGTTAGTAAATTTTCTTCATAAGTGTGTATAATTGGGTGGGTTGAGTGCCTTTTATAGTGGAGGAGGAGTTTCATTCTTATAAATTTTTGGAAAAGGAATTCGACCCATGTTATTACAATGTAATATTCCAAAAATAATGTCCCAAATTATATAAAATGTAGTATAAGGTATATATAAGGACACCCAATGAGGTTTTAACAAGTTTATAGGTCATATTGTCCCTTATTATTAAGGTTCAGTCCCATGTTAAGATAATTTTCTTTTAAATCATTGCAATTATTTTTAATTAAATTCACTAATATGTGTTTCTAAAAACAATGTTGATATTAATATAAATTATAAATAGGTATTATTAAAAATATTTATTTCATTTTTACATATTCCAATCGCATTGTTGGATTAAATTAATTGAAAATTAATCCCATGGACGAGATGACAATGCTGGTTTTTAAACTAAAAACATTTAGAAGTTTGCTATGTTTTTATATCCATTTATATTGGGGAATTGATTAAAATGTCAAAAATTGGATTATGTTATTTAAAATTTATCTAATTATACTATAAAACAAAAATCAAAATATAGTTTAACTATATCAATAAATTAAACAATAACACGGTCTTGAATTACAATTCAATATATTTCACTATTCATCAAAATATGAAACATCACAGAAAAATAACAAAAATTCACCCTACACTGTTTTTGATATTTATATTTCATAAATAAAATATATTTTGACATATAAAATTTATTAATGTTCAACAAAATATTATTTCGAAAAATTTTACTATTATAAGATTGTAAAAGTCCTTAAAAATATAACATTATGTCGAATATTGGGTTTATTCTTATCATATTACTATTAAATCTATAGGAGGAATATTAAACATATTTTAATTAATACATAGAATAAAAATTTCATTAATAGCATTCAGTAATTGTAAATAGTTTAATTTTTTAGGCTAAAACAACATTATGAACATAAAAACCTTTCCATTATATTCACCTAGTTTTTATATTTTTTTAAAATTAGTTGGTAACCTATGAATTCATATTACATTTTTGTTAACCATATATTTTCATAAGATAGATAGTTCTTTTAACAAATTCTATTATAAAATATATGTTATATCTTATTATATTAAATAATAATATTTTAATAGTATATTATTTCCTGGTAAAACTAAGTATTCTGTGTAATATAAGCTATTAAATAAATTAATTGTTTCATGATAGGAAAGTTAAATAATTATTGAGTTAATTGAAATATATATCATATATTGAGCTAATTTAAAATCATACTTATATTATAATGTATTGGAATATTATATTCCCTTACGTGCTCGTTGTTCCATTTCATTCTTCTTATCGAATACAATGCTCTTATTTTAGAATTTCATGGCATTACATCAATCATATATAAATATGAAATTAATAAATAATTATATAATTTTAAAAACATTAAGGGAAAAATAAATAAAATATTGGCATGCACGAAAAATATTTCCAGCCAAATAGAAAAACAATGTCGAATTTCATTAATGACACTCTTTTACGATTTTGAGTACCTGGAAAAAAAAAATAAGAAGGATATAATGATTTTTTAGAAATATCTAAAGTATATGAAAATATATGGTTTTTAAGATAACAATATCATATAATTCCTCAAACTAAAACTAAGACATATATTATCATAAATAATTTTGAATTTTTGATATAAACCCTTAACATATATTTTATTTTCTTTGTAAATAATTTTAACCTCATGTATAATAAATTTAAAATTATTATACTTATAAAATAGAATAATATAGAATAATATTATATCATATATGTTAATATAGAATAATATTATATCATATGTGATCTAATTTAATATTTTGACACATGTTTATTAGTATTTCATTATTAAAATCATAATTTTTTTATAGTTTATTATTTTATTTTTCTTATATGTTTCGGTTTGGTTGTTTCAAACCTTGCATTATGAACGTGGATACATTATTTAAATTACAATAGTGATAAAATTATTTTTTTAATAATTAAATACCCAATTTTACAAGTTTTACTCTAGCGGTGGTGAAATTGTTTTATAATTGTAACTATTCATAAAAAAATAACTTCTTTACCAAATTTGAACCAGATAATTAAAAATATGGAATTAATTTTTCATGATTAAATTTCATGAATTTCCATAAATTAATGTTAATATAATTGAGTAAAATGCAATGAAAATAATTTTTAGAAAAATGCATTTTAGGCCCAAAAATAAACTTATACAAAAAAAGTATAATAATTATTGATTTCTCATTAATTATATTATATTTAATTATAATAATTTTATTTTAATTTTTTATTAAATTCAAAAAATAATGTTATTTTGATAATATTTTATTTATTTAAATGAAAAAAATTACAACGATCGGTATTTTTACTATTCAATTAAAAACAACTCTTTTTAGATAAATCCCAAATGTTAAACATAGGACAATATTGACCTCATGATTTTTTATATGATCTACATTTCATAAATTTTAATTTATATAAATTTTATAAATTGTTTATAAATTTAGTGTACCAGATTCAATAAAACCCATTTTTATAAGAAAATATTTTTTATGCATAAAATGACATTAATAAAATTTGGTTACTTATTTATTAAGAATTAGTAAATAAATTTTCATTATATTGAACATCTATTCAGTGTTTTCATAATTTGGATATTTTTATTAATACCACCAATTTAATGGCTAGGTAATAATGGGAACATACTTGTAATTTTATAGTATATCTCATTTCAAATTAAGCTTAGCGTTTTGTGTAAAGAAGGATATTGAAAATATTATTATTTTAAACTAAAATATTCATGGTGTTAAACTCTCTGCCAAAAATAAATTTCATCCTCATGATTTATTCATCTCAATATTCAAGTGTTCAATATTTTATATTTAGTTTTATGCTTTTTCAACCAATTCAAAAATCAAAAAAACAAATTAAACAACAAAAAATGAGGATTATATCAAAGCCAAAAATAGGTGAAATATTTTTTTTAAAAACGGTATGTCTATGTGACATAACGGTAACGAAGTAAAATAGTTTTATTAAAATAAGGTTTTCACTCTGATAATTTATTTACAACTCCATTATTATAATTCTTGGGAAATATCTACATTTTTTACCAGTCGTGGAAGATATAAAAGTCTGATAAGATCCGTCATAAAATAAATCCTTAACATAATTTGAGACTATAATAACAGTATATACTATAACAATTTATGTTTTTTCAATATTAACAATTTGAATTGAATAATCATGTCCTTGACCACTTGGTGTTTTGTCAACCAAATGAACATAATGCATAGGGAATTCATTTATTTAATTCCCAATCTTTTTATTGTATAAACATTACACATTTAGAGTTTTCTTTCATTCTCATGGATTCCCATGTTTGATGGGATTTATGTCCACACATAAAGAAAAAAACCATATTCCCTATAATAGTTTACCATGATGTTTCTTTATAAAATTTTCATTAATTGGATGGTCAATCCTTCTAATATTTTACATCATCTCTTTTATTTCAGTGTTGCTTAGTTTTCATCTTCATCTTGTGTCTTACTTTAAAAATATAATACTTATTGAATTCATTCACTATACTGATTGGTCTTTATACCATATAAACATATGATAAAATCATTTGAGATAATAATACCCTTCAGGGGATTTAGTTAAGACCATCAATTAAATTTCCAATCATACATTTCATATAATGTGTATAGTCCATAACCTTCCTTGTAGATATTTTAATATATATATCATACATAGAATCACTCTTATTTACCTTACATCATAGTTTGATGTATTTATTTTCCATATCAACTTTTCACTATCATATAAAGTGTTTTTCATATAATATCTCTTTAAAAGGAATCTATTCCATTTTCAATATATCATGATCATATATATTTTGAATCAATGACCACCATTAATTATCATATCCCATTAAATAATAAACTATATGAATAAACATCTACTATTCATTACTTATGAAATATATACATTTATTTTGAAGGGATTTGATAGACTCTTTAGCTATCAGTCGAATAGTAGTTCAATTGAAAGAATGAAGTTTTCTACCTCATACATTAGTATAACTAAATTGAATCATACTGTGAACTAATAAGTTGTTTTATATAGGAATTGTAACTGGTCATAACCTAAGTCAACTATTCAAATAATGTTATAATCCTCTCAACAACTACACTAGCCATGTTTACTTTCTTGTTAGGGAAATCCTTATATTGATTATGGATATTTTTGTGTTTTTTCATTCCTTTTATTAGTGTCCATTTCTATATAATTTAATATATTAAATTTTCACGTAAAGCAATGATTCATAGTTTATCATTCCAAAAAATTTTCAATACCTAACACCAATTTAGAATTTTTACATAGATAATCATAGTATCATAACTCTAGTATCATTGAGAATATAATCATATCATTAAAATATTTTCAAATCTTTGATAAATGATTATAATGATGAGGTGAATCAACAAAATCATATTCCCTGGGGGTATCTTTATATGTGATTATTCATATTCCAACTAATCATGAACTAATGAAAATCATTTTAATACTTAATATTCCTTTTTCGGGTAGTTTACACCTTAGTGCATCTATGCCACAACCAGATCCACTTTTCAACATCCAAATAGGGATGGAATTTCTATGTTGAAAAAAAATCTATTCCTTCACCAAATAGGATGATGTTATCATATACGTAGAGTGATCCCTAGAATTTGTTACATGTTTTTGTTCTCTAATATATGTTTTCCTAGACCTAGTTCTCAAGGTTTATATGAAACATTCATTGATATCCACTATAAAATGTCTACTCTGGTAACCTAGAGAAAGTGGTTATCATACTTCATTGGAACATTATAGATGATATCACATCCTACAGGACCAAGTAATTTAATATTATTTGGGGAAAATAAATATATATTATTCTCAAAATAAACATTGGAACATGAAATAAAATGTGATATTCTATTGAGAAATTCATTATTTCTCTTATTGTTTCCTTGAAATCATTCAAAGATATTTTATTGTTATAATGGCTAAAGGGATACATAAATATTGTTAAGATAAGATTCTCTGTAAGGTAAATCATGAAATGTAATCTATTATAAAATAATAAATTTATTAATAATATGGAACAGATAAAAAACAAAAAAATAATCTATATAACTGTCAATACCCCACCTACTGATGTCTGACCAATGAAAACATCTCTCTCGCCTCTAATAGCCCAAGGAGTGATGACCAACATTGATTATGCATATCCCATAAATGGGAGAAATTATCCAAAAGTAAAAATACCAACATAAATATCTCATTACCCATGCAATGTTGAAATCTAAAACAACTGAAAAAATTCATGCACACATCTACGATCACAAAACATAGTATGATAGTAAAGTATTGAAGTGTGAAAAGGGTTCAATACAAGCCCAAAAAAAGATTTAAGAGTCCAACCATCTCCATGGTTGAGGACTAAGGTCAAATTCTATCTCCTAGTAGAAACTGTGGTATTTCATTCTCCGTCTATGCTACACTTGCACCGTGTGCATCCATGAAACAGTAAAAAGTGTCATTTTATGGATATTACATGACATGTGTGGAAATAGCCTATTTATTGATGAGTATATAAATACTTTCTAGGACACCCTAAAAACACACAACTCAAAATTACCAAGTATTTTCAACTAAATAAAAGATATAACATTGAAATTTTAGTTGAAATTCCCAGACATACTCAAGAAAGACATCACTCCACCAGACAGTAATAACCAACCATACTCATTAGTATTCTACTCAATGAATGGCTATTTCTAAGGTAATAAACTCCACAATCCATACAATAATCATATACACATGATTGATAGGTTTAGACCATTGGGCCCTACCCAAGAACTTTCACTAGTCAAGGAATACTCTAATACTAAAAATGGGGGTCCCACCCAGAACTGCTGGGGAACACCATGAAACCAATATGAATCAACCCACTACACTGGTGATCATATTACAATGATACTTCAAAGGCTAAAAATACAATATTATTGATTGTGTATCCACTCCCAACTCAATGAGTTAATGGAAATTTCCCTAACCCCACCCAGGGAACAATGAAGATAGAGGATCGCACTATAGTTTCACATAAGGAACTAATACTATATCTGACACTCATCCTCTAGTTGGGATCAAAATCCTATGATGTGGATGTAATGATTTATTGTTCAATAAAGGGAATGGGAGTATGGAAAACACTAAACCTACACTAGTCCAAACATTGGAAATGAAGAGCTACAAACACTCTTGAAGGAGGGAATATGGAGTGAACTAGGTGGTACACAGTGTTTCCAACTATCCCCAAGTCTTCCCATGTGGTAAAGCCTCATATAATATGTAATTACCATAAATAAATTACAAGTAGAAGTGGTACACAGTGTGTGTAGACACACAGATATCTGTAGATGTGACTTGGCCATAATTGTGTACTTGGGATGCTCATGTACAAAATCTTTCACATGTTGTTGTGTTCATGTCATAGTACATGACATGCCACTTGTCATGTACATTTTCATTTTTCAATATAAATTTCTATGTACACATCAATTCAAATGAGAAGGGGTCACACACAATTTGATAGGGGTCACATGTCCTGTTATCCTTATTTTCTTCTGAAAACCTTATACATTTCTATGCATGCCCCCACAATGCATGTAATATGGATTTATACACTATCTATATAAGTATTTTCAAAAAATATGAAACTAATTTACGTGTCACAAATATTTTCTAAAACTTCTTAAAACACAATATCTATGGATAATCAGCCTTGCCATCGGTTCTTCACAAAATTCCAGCCACCAAACAGATCAGGAAATGATCAACTATCATCCGAGTCTCCATACACCCCTAGGGAAAAAATAACTCCTATTTCAATTCTTTTCTCAGATGATCTGACCAAAATCATCATCAAATATCAAATATCAACCACCATTACATTTTGTACCCATGATTCTAATCTGTTACTTTGAATAACGGTCAGACCATTATTATAAATCTGGTATAGGTTGAACTATTGGCCAATAGAAATTCCAATGATGATCGAATGAAGAAGATACATGATAAATCCATAATCCATAGATTGAGAGGAATGAATTGTCAATATTGTTCACGTTGAATTGATTCATTTTCATAGAATATGATGAATGAACAGGGATAAATTCAAAATGAACAATTATATATTTATATCAATTTAATTCTACCTATAATGCTCATATCAATTTCATTTGTGGAATTTATACAAACTCTTCATCGATTATGATATTGTATGGAAATTGTAAAAACATAATTTCATTTGTTTTGATCGATTTTTGATGTAGAGGGTTTGTGTTACTATTATTGATGAGATCATAAAAATTCATTGGTGTAACGATCCATGATCTCTTCCTGGCCAATTTTTTTATAGTGAAATCACTCCAGTAATCATCTAAATATTTTGGATTCAAGTAGAAAACCCTATAAAAATATCATACCCATATAAATAATGGATAAAATGGTTCGTTGTGTCAAAAATAAAATAAAAATTAATTTCATATAATTATTTATGCCATGAAGATGTTTTCACATATTTCATGCACTGCCAATGATATTGTCCTGACTAGCATAAAACCTGTATTATGAACATAATGGGATACTTTTATTTGTGATCTAGGACCCCATTTTGTAGTTACTACACCATTCTTAGGAAACATTTATGTGTGATCTATTTAATATATTTAATTTATTTCAAACATTTATCTTGGGAAAACTAGGCCACAGAATCACACACCATTTTAGCAATAGGTCTTGAAAATAATCCATATAAAAACAAAAAAAAATCTTTTTCTTTAAATTCATCTAATTTAAGGGATTTGAATTATGAAAATATAAAAACCAACTCAAAAGGATGAGGTTTTTGGGATCTCATTTTTATCTCCTATGTTAATTCTCTCCTAAATTTTTTTTTGTTGTTATCAGACACACATAAGGTGAATCAATCCCCAATAAGGGATCCTCTCCTTCCAATCATCAATCATCACCAGATATTCTGTAAACATTTCTCCATTCTCGATGTCCAGTTTTCCCTATTCAATAACATGTGACGGATCACGAACATACCTCATAAGTTGGGACACAAAGAACATGCTTTGTACCATTCCCTACAACATCATTAGAACATAGTGGTACACCACCCCACCAAATATTCATAGTAACTAGAAAGAACTAATAAATATTAGGGATAACATCCAACCATGTTCAAATATCCACAATCCACATTCATGTGGGACACTCAAGAACATGATGTCTCCCTACTCGAAATCTAAAGGTTTCCATTTGTAGTTTACATATAAATTCTGACGACTCTATGCAACCCTTAATCATTCTAGGATAATTTAGACCTTCTCTAAAGTGTCTCTCACCCACTATGGGCCCATGATTTCTGACTCACCGGAATAATTCCAACAGTGTGTTGATATTAAGGGTCTCCCATACAAAGACTTTAATGGTTCCTTACCAATGGTGGAAAGGTAGTTGTTGTTTTATGAAAACTCCACTAATGGTATGTGATCCTCGTAACTCTTGCCAAAGTCCATCATGCAAGCATGAAACATTTTGTCCATGACCAGAATGGTACTCTTGGTCTGGCCACCATTTTAGGGGAGGAACATTGGGATCAAGCATAACTGATTATCAAAGTAATCCTATAATCATATCCATAACCAATGTGTGAAGAGATCATCATAGTAAGAGATGATCGTCAAGGTAACTCCACGGATTTAGACACTCTATTGCACGTAGAGGCATCATTATCACTCTACTAAAAACTTCTCTTGAATATATAGGATGTGGGTAGACATGGTGAGTCAGTCTATGATCACCCAAATGGTATTATTTCCCAAGGATATAAATTTTAATCCCATCACAAAGGCCATGAATATACTATCAAACATCTACTTCGGAACCTCAAGGTGTTGAGATAATCCAACTAAAACATAGTTTATAGCCTTCAACTTTTGATAAGTGAGGCATCGATAGAATTAATAGGCAACTCCCATCTTCAATGTCAGCCACAAAAACTAGCATTTGTTTTCATAGTACATCTTTTCCACAATGGGATGTACTGCCAAAGGGGATGATTGAAACTATCACATCACTTCATCTAAAAACTTTAGAGGTACCATTTTTGTTCCTCCTAATAGTACAGAATGCTCACCAACTTCGAAATAACCATCATGCATATGTTTGGTGGATATCTAATTATATATGGCCTATTAGTCCGTATCTCCACATAGAGCATCCCTGGAATGTTGAAAAAGTTGTGGGGTAACAACCATCGACTAAAGATATCAAGCTCCATCCTTGTCCACTAAGTAAAACTGCAATGATGCTAACAACTCCTACTCTGTTTCCACCAACTGATAATATCATATCCAACTAATAGCATCTACCACCATTTTCCCCTTCCCATGAGTATAAACAATATCAAAGTCATAGTCATGGAGGTACTCAAGACACAACCTCTATTTGAAATTATGATCCTTCTATGAGACGATATACTTGAGTCTCTTTTGGATGTAGTAAATGATAAACCTCTCACCCATTAGGTAGTTTTACTTAAACATTAATGTGAAGACTATTGCTTCTAATTCAATTCCTTGGATCACATAGTTCTACTCATTTGATCTCAACTGATGTGAACCATATGCAATATCTTCCTAATTATACATTAAAAAACCAATTCAAGTCCCAACTAAAATATAGAATAGTACATACGAGACACCCCTCCTCTTTAAATATGATGATTGGTGCATTCATCAACAACATCCACATCTCCTGAAAGCACTACTTTATTATTTCAATCATTATGAATGATTTCCCATTCCAGGTCAAATATGTCATGGGTTCTTTCTATCTAGTTAAACCAAGTACAATACTCTGATACTACCCTACCAAAACATGGAAACTCTACCCCTCATTAAGAATCTTAGGTGGATTTGAAGAAAGAACTAGCTCAACCATCACCTGGTCCATGGTTACTCCTACCTCTCAGATTATGTGACCTAGAATGTGGACCTCCTTAATCGAAATGGGAACCTTTGAGAGTTCAAATAATGATGTTTCCCTAAGTGATTGTGAAGGACCATCCTCATGGGCCACATTTTCTCCTCCTCATGCACTGAATACACTATGATGTCATCAATGAAGACCACCATGATTCGGTCTATGAAAGGATGAAAGATCCAGTACATGATTCCCATGAATATTGTTGGGGAATTCATCACATTAGATGACATCACCAAGTATTCATATTGACTATATTGAAATATAAATTCTTTCTTCGGTATATCCTAATTTCATACTCATAGATTGTGATAGTCGAATCTAAGGTCAATCTTCGACAACCATCTCACCACTCTAAATTGATCAAACAGTTCATCGATCCTCAATTGTGGATACTAATTCTTCAGAGTCTCCTGATTTGAGAACATATAATCAACACATATCCTCAATGCTGCAATCCTTCTTCTTAGTGAACAACACTATGGATGGCTATGCAGAAACATAGTGTCTCACAAACCCTTTCCCCTATAAGACTTCCAACATCACCCTCAACACTAAATGTACTATGGGATCCATCCAATATATTGGTGTAGATATCTGTTCTTTTTAGTGAAGCAAGTCAATGTTGAAGCCAAACTCTTATTAGGGAGGTAAACTAGGTATTTCCTCGGGAATTACTTCCTCATACTCTACCACAACTGTATGAATCTGATATCCAAATGTATCTACTACTCGAAGATTGATTCTACGCAATTGGTCAATAATCAGTTGAACTCTCATATTCCTGAGCTCATCCTTATTAGTAATGGTTTTCTTTTTACTGACAAGGGAAAACCACATTCTATTCATATAGGCACATAACATCCTCTACCTTAAATATTCTATTTGGGTATGAACTATAGATAAATATTTCATTCTGAATATAATGTTGTAAGGCCGCATTACTTCACAAAAAGATATCATACAATACTCTCACCTCCATGAATCATATGACACTATTACGACAATCGAATAATGGATGAGTAACCACCCAATAGTTTCTCCAACCGCAAGGGCTGAGCATATGGCTCAACCAAAATCTCTTAGTCATAAACTAAAGATATAGAATGGAATGAATGAATTGTACCTTTGTCTATCAATACTATAGATAAAGTATAAAATACACAGATCAAACCGCTTATCATCCATGGATCCGGGGGATCATTGGACTCCATTCCCTATAGCTAGAATAATCCCTTTTTACAAGATCAATGAGCCTAGAATAGACCACATGATACTAGTTCCGATTAAAAGGTTAAACCAATTTTCACCTCCTACTAACCTGATTATCCCTCTCCCTTTTTTCCACCATCTATACCACCCGGCTCCTTCCACTGTCTCTTGCTTGGTGGTCCATCAACCATCTCATGATCAATTGTATGATGGGTCAGACAATCCCAATACATTTTCCCTCGACCGGTAAAGGAAAAACAATGAAACTCCGTTGGATTATTTGAATAACCTTGGGATCACTGAACCAGTGAATATGTATTTAGGGATCACCTTCTAAAGCATCTAATAAGCATGGATTTCTTTGTCTCCCATTCCCTTCCCACTAACATGGTCTCAGCTACTAGGTACTCATTAATAGATCCCATTGCTAGTTTATTCTATACATGAATGCACTCAACTACCATGTCTAACTCAATCACCCCAACATAGGTTGGAATGAAATGGGTTACCCCTAATGCTATGATGTCTTGGTGAAATCCATTCAAAAAAATTCAATCTATGATGAACTGATCCCACACCATATCCAAGGAGTAATGTGAGATATTAGTAAACCACACTGTGTACTATTTCGTGTTTAAACATCCCTACTACATATTCAGAATCTCATATATGCGTACTGATCACAATGTGGAAAGATAGAACATCTCTATGAAGAGACTCTCAAAACATAATCAGCGGAGAGTTGTAAAATGTTGTGATTGAGTCACTAATCTCTACCATCACCCAGTATAGCCTTGAATAAGACTAGCCATGAGGAATTCCATTTGATCTACAAGAATCCTCACAAAGCCAAAAACATGAGTGACTACCTATATCCAGTCTACAGTCTCTTGGGGGTATGTCTCATAATGAAAACTAGGAGGTCGTTTCCTCTAAAACTCATGAAACACACTCAACATGAATGCATATTTTGCTGGTATTTCCAATGAATGATTCTTATCAATTTGTGGTGGTATAGATAGAAAACCAAAAATAGGTAAAATTTATGATACAAGTAATTATACCAATACCTAATCAGAAGGTGGATTTTCTTTATGATCACATAGTGGAATCTAGGATGGTTGTATGGATGGAGGCGTCCTGAAATAAAATAAGATGTACCACTGTAAAAATTGTATAACTAGGTAAATGACTCTAGGTGTACAAGGGAAAACAAAAAACATTATTATATGATGCATGTACTAAGAATTTCCACTCAACCATTCCCTCCAAGTACTAAGTCGAAATGAAGAAGATCAGAGTCATGGTGTATGGATATGTCTGTCTCTACACCAATATTGGATTCCCTATCCTAAAAGATTTACTCAAATCATAATAAACGACTTATCTAAAAAATAAAAATAGACTATATTCCTAAGGTAGAATCAACTAGTCTGATTCCACTTTTTCATAACCCAACCTACCAAGGTATGACCCCCAACTACCCCAAGCCTGCCTCTAATAGGCCAGGGGCTGACAACCATTGCCATGTAGGTATATCCAAAAAATGGGGGGCATTATCCTAAAGTACCTATGCCCACACACAGATATCAGAGGCCACAAAGTGATGAAATTTAAAACAACTAAAACTAATTCCTTCATAAATCATAGATAGCAAAATATAGTGGAAATATATATTACTAAACCAGAAAGGGGTCAAATGCAAGGCCAACCAAAAAATTTAACTTCTCCAACCAACTCTTAGGGTAATAACTAATGTTAAATGAAACTCCTAGTAAACACCAAGGTATTTGAAGCTCCAACTAGGCTCCACCAGCTCCCTATCCTCGCATGAAAGTTAAATAGGTTTCATCATCTGTATAAGATATACCACTTGATGGAAAAGACCATACATGGGTGATTATAACAATACCCAGTAGGAAACCTTGAAAACAAAAAACTCATACCACCATATATAGTTATCTCAATAAACGATATAATAATATAATTATAAAAAAACAAATATATTCTAAATAAAGACACCATGCCAATATGCGGTCTTAACCAACTACTAGCAATAGGATTCTACTAGAAGCAATACTTGTTCAATGATAATCCACTACACAATCCATGCTATAATCGAAGAAACTCGTCAAATATGTGAATATTTTTGGACCCCATGCATGAAAGATCAATATTCTAGGACGTACCTAATACTCTGATAGGCTTTTTATGCCTACAATAGCTGGGGAACCCCATACACCCAATCTAGATCAATCTACTATTTAGGGGATTGTATGCCAATAATACCACAAACCATAAAGATATAGTATTCAATATAGAGGAACAATTCCCAGCTTAGGGAGGTAATATCAATTTATCTAACCCCATCTAGAGAATCATTATGGTAGAGGATCGCACTATAGTCTCATTGAAGGAAATCACAGTTCTATCTAAGACTCAACCTCTAGATGGTATTACAATTTAATGAGGTGGATGTACTGTTTCACTACATCATCATGGGAAAGGACTTATGGAACACACTCAACATAAATTAATTTAAACTAAGAAACCAAGAGCTATAAATACTCTTAATGGGGGGTACATGACTAACAGCAGGGGGTCCACAATGTGTCTATATATCCCTATATCTTCCCCTGTGGTAAATCCTCAAATGCATTCTACGTTTCAAAATACATAGTTTGTATAAGAATAACATAGCATGTACAGAGACATGAAATCATTCATGTGTATCATGGTCATGAACATGTACTTATGATGCTTGTGGACCAACCTGTGTATAGGTATCCATGTCTGAATATGAGTACATGACATGCCACTTGCTGTTTTATTTTTTGTATGCATTGGTACTAACAGCAGTACATGCTCATTCAATAGGGAAGGGATCACACACCTTGAGATAGGGGTTAAACATCATGTGATCCTTATCAAAATACCACAAACCATCCCACCTCTGAGTACTCCCCTCCTAGAGTCTAATCTCGATCTACACATTATATTGATATTTATTTTTTATAAATTCATGTTTGGTTCACCTATCACCCCAATTTTCTACCTCTACCATCGATCTATCCCTAGAACACCTGATCTAGAGTTCATTGTCATTTCCATCATTCGTTAGCTAGATTTTACTCACCAAATGAATTGGGAAATCATAAAGAATCAGTCATTTAATTATACTCCTCTTGGGAAAATGAATAACTCCCAATTCAATTTCTTTCAACTCCAATCTACTAACCATCTTGGTTTACTTTCAAACCGCAATAGCCATTGTGTACCATACCTGGTGTTTCGATACAGTTTTTTAATGAATGGTTGGGAAATAATTAGTAAATAGGTATTTGTCAAACCATTGGAAAAAATAAATAGTAATGATGATTGAATGAAGAAAAACGACAGAAATTCCTAATACATAAAATTTGATGAATGAACCACTATCATTATTTGTTTGGCCTCAATTCATTGTTATAGAAAAAGACAAATGAAGATGTATAAAATCAAAATGAACAATTAAAAAATTCAATCATTTTAGTAATACTGATGATGTGAATATCAATAATTTTCTTGGAATTGGCCCATATTCATTTAGGATTAAGAAACTCGATGGAAATAAAAAAAATCTTACCAGGATTTTGGACCGATCGTTGATGAATAATATTTTTGTTGTCATTATTGATGAGATCCACGTACTTCATCAGTAAAATGATCAATGATTTGATCCTGAACAATTGTCTTTTTCCTTGAAATTGATCCAATGTTCATATAATTCCCTAGGATTTGAGTTTCCAACACTAAGGAAATTTCATAATAGTATACCTAAAGGATAAAAGGGTAGTCGTGTCAAAAAAAATAAACTAATTACTGTATTTATTTTATCTATTTAAATTCATAATGAATTGGACATAAATGCCCTATTAAAACAAATATTATTTTCTTCCTAGGGTAAAATAAATGTTCTTAACATAATGGTAGCTAGGAATATAGGATCTGGGCCCCCATTTGAGAGTTTCTATAACAAAATAACGAAAATTGCATGTTGGTTCTATTTAATATATATATATATATATCAAACATCTATCCCCGGAATATAAGGCCTCATAGTCGCATACCATCTAAGCATGTTGTCTAAAAAATGATCCATATAATATCAAAAAATAATATAGGAATAATATAATTCATTATAATAACATACATGATAATGCTGGAATATATCTGTGGATGACATATAAATATAAATAATCACAGGGATAACAATTAAAAATTTTATAATGAAGGAATTCATAATTTTGAACAATATATTCATACTATCAAGGCCTTGTTTAATGAAATCATAAATATATCATCGACACCTTATCCCAACACATCATAAATAATTGTTGAGGCATACACCAAATACCATGTGTAGTTTGTCTCATTAGACCTATTAATGATTCAAGATGATATTAGAGTCACCTAAAAATATATAATAAGTCGAAATAATTTATCATATCTATGAAATGAACAAAAATTCAATATATAATCAACATAAACATTCATATTAAAAACTAGTATAAAAATGTTATATTTACCTTGATAAATAAATAGAATAACAAAATCAAAATACATACACAGAAATATGGTGGACTGTATATTTAAATTATACCCCCAAAAAACATAAGATTAATTAAATTATGTTTACATATTGTAAAATACAATCAAATTATGATAGTAACATATCTTAGGGAAAATAAATTTTTTTATTTTTAAATCAAATATTTAATTATATAATTTTATAAAATATTAGTAAAAATATTTTCTATAAAAAATCATTTAAAATTTCAATTAATATTTGAGTAAAATAATATTATTGAAATTATTAATAATGTATTCATGTGGTAAGCAATAAAAAAAGATTGTATTCACGCCATTGATAAAAAGTGACTTCTTCAAAAAATGAAAATAAGATTTATTTTATGATATTTCCTAGAAATTAAAAAATGATTAAAAATAACATTATCAAATAATTTTTTATTATCATAAATACTAATGAATATTTTTAGGAAAATATGTACTTGTAAGAAAAATAGTACAAATCAAATCGAAAAAAATATGGTTTTCATTAAAAATATTATTTCAAAATTTTGAGTAAATAATGGGATTACAAATAAAGAAATAATTTTAATTTATATAAATAAATATTGGATAATAAATTATATAGGATTTAATATCAAAATATCATGTAATTACTTAGATTAAAACATAATTATAAACAACTTCAAATATGAATGAGATTGTGAAATAAACTCTAATATCAAGTCCAACATCCATTGTAACTCACATTAACCTCATGTATAATAAAATAAAACATATAATAATTCTATACCAATGTTATATACACACTTATAATATCATATATGATATATTTTTAGCATTTCAACACCCGTTTAGTAATAATTATTTTTTATAGTCAACAATGTTGGGTGTTAGCTGTTTCATTTTTCAGAGAAGCGATGATTCAGTAGTTTCCATATTTGAATAAAAATCATAGTTAAACAATATATACTGCCTTAATATTGTTATAAGTTTCAACTTTTACCATTAAATAAAATTTTTTAATCATTCATTTAATGTGATGGAGAAGAATTAATTACATTACTTCAAAGAGATGACAACACTGTTGTATGCACAAGTGATGTTTCTACTTTTCAATGGATATAATGAAAGAAAGAGTAATAATAAATCACTTTTAAAATTTATTTATTAATGAATAAATATAATATATATTTATTAAATTCATCATTATTTCCAACTATTTAATGTGTATATGAAAAAATCATATTGCTTCATAGAGGTTGATATTCACATGTACGAACGAGCGATAATATCATTTCCCAGTCAATGGGGATGTACTAAAGATGATATGATCAAATAATTCAAGAAACATAATTATTACATTAATACTATAAAAAAGAACAAATTACATCATAACAACCCTCTAGGAAATTTGGGTTTTTAAAATAATTCATATTGCTAAATGGAGGTGGTAGTCTATACATACACCTGGAAAATACATTCCTCTCTTATTTGATGAAACAGAGGTTGAAAATGGATTTAAAATAATCATAATAACATCTTAGTAAATTTATCATATATAATTCATTATTTTAATTTAGATATAAATAATTTATGCGATTTAAATGAATAAATAAATATTGAAAATGTGGATAAAGATGATTTCAACTTCTTTGACATTTTATCATTTGGCTAACACTATAAGATCCTAAGTATTTTATGAGATATGTTTTTGTTTATTTTTTTTCTACAGACCCTAAAATGAAATGTGGAGTGATTCATTGGATTCATAAACTTTTTAGGAGCATATCACATTTTAATGGCATGAAAAGGACGGAAAATGGAGAGAATAGTTCATGGTGAATGGTCAGTGGTAATAATGTAAAAGGACCGCCAGTAAATTTTTAAAAGGATCCATGTTTTAAAAACCCTTAAAGGGGGCCTTGGAACCATGACACATGGGTACATTGTTGTTTACATGAATTCATTTTTCTTTTCTAAACCATACGGGTGGCTAAAAGACTATGCAACATATCCTTACCTTAAATAGAGGAGGTCGTTTGGATGGAACATGTTTTGGAAAGTTGTGAGTCCATACCATTTGGGTCATTAAAATTATAATTTTTATGAGTTTTCCATCCCATGATTATATACATATTTCCTGATTCTCCCCCTCATTTATCTCCCTATACCCTAGGGTGTGAACCAATATCTCCCTCCACTCCCAATGGTGTAGCTCCTTCAATTCTAGGGAATTTCATGTTTAATTTCCTAAAATATTATGCCAATGATAATTTCACATGTCTATTATCTTCTATTTTCTAGATAATTCAACTCTTTTTTATTACTCCTATCTAGATTCCCATGGGACCATTTTATAAGAAGTTCATCACATTTGGGGTTGTATCCATTTTCTCGTCAATCAAAGGTCAAGGTTAGACGATGGATTATCTACGATCCTAAGCTAGTTGGTTTATATAATATTTCTTATAGCCATTATATTGTTCAAGTATATGTGTTATGTGACATTTCTACAACATGTTTGTAAATTTATTCCATGTTTTAGAATGATAGACTGAGATTTTAAATTTTATCATTGACCCTATTTGGATTCCATTAGGTCCACTGATGACTATGAGATCCGACCTATATCAACCCAAGGGTTTGTCAATCCTTGGTAATGTTAGTAATTGGTTGAAAATAATGGAATTGAGGTTTTATGGGTTTGAAATTGTTAAACATACATAGTGGATTGTTAGGAAAACATAAAAGGAATGTTTCATTTGATTGGGAATTATTTGGTTTATGACATGATAAAGGTTATAAATGGTAAATGGTTAAAAAGTGGCTTGAAAAAGTTGTTAAATATTTTTAAAACAATATTTAACAATAAAGTGTAAGATTAATGGTGAAATGGTTTAACTGTGAAATTAGTTGTTGAAGGAATAGTTTTAGTTAATATACATGGTTCTCATCTCTCATGGGATGAGATGTTGGAAATTAAATTAAACAACATTGATTAATATTTTTGGACATGGTGATGCATGATCATTAGTTTATAATTTCATATGTGGCACTCCACATATTTGATTGGGATTTTAATACATGTAACTCTTTATCCCTGGTTTGAATACTTAGACTAGATCTACTTGTTTAAAATGTGTAAATATTAATGAATATGGTTTAGATGAATATCATGGGGTAATGTTTTCCTGTTACATATAGAATTCATGTTGAACTCAATATAAATTGAGTTTAATTGAAAAATATTTATTCATTAAACCAAATCGCATTATTTCCCCATCTATTATTGCCTTTTACATATATGTACATTATTTTTTGACTATATATTACTAAATAAATATTTAGGGTGGCCTACTGATTTTTACCCAAACCCTACTTGCTCAAACTCACTATGATAGATGGCTGATTCAAGACATGGGATAGAGAATGGGTGAGGATACCATGTATGATTTTGGGAGATTTTTTGGGTATTTCTAATTGTTTTTTATTTTATGTTTCCTTTTTTACACATGAAACTATTATGAAAAGATATGTTTACTATATTGTTTAATGGGAAGTTACATAGTTTTGGGAATTAGTTATTTTAAATTTGATTACCCTATAGTTATTTATTGTTATTTATTTTAATATTTATTATTATTTTTGTTATTTCATTACTCTAATAAATAGGTTATATTCCCCATACATATTTCTCATTAGACCCTCACTACTAGATAACAACCTTTGGGGTAATTGGAGACATTATTGGGGTCATGTGACAATCTAATTCAACTACTAGTTTGAGTGAGATGGGATGAGACTTTATAAAGTTGTTTCAAATTTAGGTAGGTTCTCATTTATATATTCACTATTTGAGTATGGTTGATCAGACACTATGATGTGTTGGTCATGGATAATGAGTTCATGCTTAAGAATAGCTAACCCTTGTGTAGGGGAAACTCCAATTTCCCAAGGTTGGATGTTAGTAGATTATGTTAACCTATTATAGTTTAAATGTTAATTCACCTTGGATGAATCTTTTGTTGTGTAATGTTTCAATTTTTTGATATTTTATTAAAGGGTCGGTTTGGAATAAAATTTATGTATTCTCGAATTATTATAGGATATCAACAATTTATGCGACATGATTGATATTAGAAACCTGTGGATAGTGTGTTTTGGAAAACCTTATGATTTTTTGTTTTCAAAGAAATGATTCCTAAAAAATTGGTTGAAAATATTTTAAATTAAATTATGTTAATTGAAATGGATAGATTAGTGTCAAATTTAATAATTTTGACTTAGATGATTTTTTACCCAAAGTTAACCTCTTATCCTAGATAGGTATATTTGGGTGTAGTGAATATTTTGTGACTATGCCTATTGGGATTGTGTTTGTGGAGTTTTTTATTGATAACTATGGTGGTTTTATGTGTAACCATGTGATATATATGATATGTTTCTTAAAGAGTGTGTTTTTAATTATAGAGGGATGATTCAATGATAAAATTATTTGGAAGGGAGATATGAGAACATTTCTGAAATGCACATCTGGTAGGAGGATTAGATACCCTGTTGGTTCATGTTGATAGGGAGAAGGGGATGTTCCATGATAATTTGATCCACATTAAAAAAATATATTAGAAAGAGAATATGTGTGGGTTAAAAAAATTATCTGACTAGGATGTTCTAGCAGCAACATCCTCCTATATTTATAAATGAGGGTTGTATAGAGTTTGATGAGTTTTTCATTAAATCTATCCATATGATTCAAGATCATTTCGAGACTCCTTAGAAGAATAGTTTTAAGTTGAAATATTTTATATTTCATGGGATGGTGAGGTGATTGTGGTATATTCGGTCCAATATAAGGAGCTACTGGAAATGACTTGGGGGGAAATCCATGAGAATTTCTTAGAACACTTTTACATAGACACCATTAATGACACATATTTTTGTGAAGGTATAACTCATTTTTTTCATTTTAAATCTTTTTATTAACTTGATAAGTGTTCACTACAATGTAAGTATTGATCTAAGGGAATGGAAGGATTTTTCGAATCCTGGATCTCTGAGAATTTGGAAAAAAAAATACATTACACAATTACTGCATAGCTCCTTAAAACTGTGTTGGTAACCATTAATGAAGCATGGACCACCTTTTTTTCTATAGCCCTGTGACCTAAGGTGTTAGACAATGCGTGATTTATGAAATTCTTGACATTGGGTGTTTTCACAGTTTCCTCACTATTAGGTAAATTGTGAACATTATTCATGTGTGGTCCCTCCATAGATAATGAAGGGATGACATTTTTCACACAATTTTTCCAAAGATTTTTTTTGAAACACGAACACCTATTTTTTAGGCTGAAAAGTTATAATACCGTTATTGACTACAATATCTAAAGCCCTTTTATCCCTTTTCTATTATAGAATATAACTCTTCATTTTATTATTTTTTTGAGCTCCCTTTTCTCCTAATATAATATTTGAAACTAATCACACATTCTTACTATGAACTGAGACCCACTATGTATTTTACATCTATAGGTATTCTCTCAGGTACCCATTATTCTTTTATAATTTCACTCTGTATATATTGTTCTATTTAGGAGCACAATAATTTTCAATATTTTTAATGAATTGGTCTATTTTTTCAATATTCTTCAAATCATGGGCCACTATTGGATGTGGGGTCATCACAGAATGGGCCTTAGGCCAACAATTTGTGCCTACAGGACATGTTATGGAATAAATTCCCACTGGGAATTTGGGTAAAGTAATGGGTCTCCCACTACCCAGTTAAATGAGTTAATTGTTTTTCTATAATAATAACATGAGGATTCTTCCCCAACCATTTAAAAAAATATACTCTTTAAGATTGGTGATTAGTAGTATGATGATTATGACCACATTTATGGACACCCCATGGGTGTTCTAAATTCATATTTCCCTTATTAATTAATTGGTTAAATAAAAAAACACTTATTATGTGTTCATCTAAGGTTGTAATCAGCATTGAACTCTTTTATATAAATTGTTATCAAACTATTTCACCACTTAACTACATGGAATGACATATAAATTGAATTTCACTTTTTTATATTTTCCTATATAATAATGGAACCTTCTAAGTGATTCATTTGACGATTAAATTAAATTTTTAATTTTTGATTAATTAAATGGATTATATTGAATTTATTGGCTTACTTAATGTTGGTATTCCTTGATTAAATGAATAAAATGGATTAATTTTTTATATTTTATGAGTGGAAAGGCCATTCCAATTATTTAATACTACTTTATGTGGCTTATATGAATTGTAATGCCCTTGGTTATATTTGGTCTTGATGGATATAATTAGTGAGAGGTGATATGTCATGGATATTATTATCATGATTATTCCTTTTTTATTAGTCATGAAATGATGGTTAAGGGACTTTTTAGGCATGACATTCCACTATACTTTACATTATGTTTTTTGCATGACATCTTACACCATTGCAACTATTTGGGAGATGGGAATAATGAACCATCTCAAGTGTAGATCATGGAATCTCTCATTCATCGTGAAATTTAGGTCTTGTACCCTTTGATGAGATTATAGTCTCATCTAGTCTGGTTATGGATGACTAAGTTACGTCTTGGTCCATCAATCAGCTAGTATCTAGGTATATGGATTCTTACGTCCTCATGTACATAGTGAATATAGGATGATAAAATATAAAACTATACTATATATTTATATATATATTATTAACATATATATTGTTTCTGATCAGACTATCATTCCGGCCATAGTTGAAGAAGTTTGAGATTCCTAGTGTCCTATTGGAACCCGAGCAAGATTGTGATTATTTATTCAGAATATTTTAATATTTTTTATACATGAAAAACATTTATATATGTACACTACATGGATTCCATCTAAACAACATTTGTGGTGGCCTATTAGGGTTTTTTTCTCACTCTCTACTCAGGCCACCTTTGGTACACATGTAGATTACCTATATCCATGTACGGATATTGGAAATATCCTTGATATAGATATTTTATATGATTTATTTATAATTTTTTTCATGGTAGTAGAGGACCATTTATATGATCAAGATGACGTGGAGTATCCTTTAGACCATTTTGAAAAAGTTTTTAACATGTTTTATATTACTATACCATGTTTCTCTTTTTTGTATCATCATTCCATGGAAACATAATATATCAGAGTAATCCATTTTTTTCTTTCGATATTGTTATTCATTTGAACAGATATATATGATTTCAATCATTTTTTACTAATTTTTATATTTTTTGTTTCCAATGGATGGTTACTTGTCCAGACATTTAAGTGTTTCTTATATATGCGTACATGTTTGTCTTTTTAATGTTATATTACCTTTTACCCTCTAATATGAAGGTATAGTCTCCCATTGTACCACCTTTACACCCTCGCTATTGTTCAAAACCCTCTTTCATATGAGGAGGTGTACTTGAGGGCATGCGACCCAATGGATTTGGGTATTGGTTAAGTGGATCCCATGTTAGGATGTTAAAAAGTTATATTATAGTTTCTAATTTTTCATTTGTCATACTATTTGGGTATTAGATAGGACACTGTGATTTAATTATATTTTGAAATGATCATGTTCCAAAGAATATCTTACCAACATATAGGTGAAACCCAAATTAACTGGTACAGGTTATTAAATTTATTGATTATTCCAATTTAATATTATAAGACCTATCCATTGGGTGATTCACATGTCTTGTGGGGTTACAATTGTTAGTATTTTTAAAATGATATTTCATTTATCTTGGACTGTGTAAATTATTATGTTTCATTACATGTCCGAAAATAGGCATAATATGAATAATATGCCATGCATTGTTTCATGACATGTTTATTTTCCACATGAATTCTTATACTTCATAGTATTGGTTCCTTGATTTTTATATATGGAAATGAGATAACATAATAAACACTTAAATTCCTTTCCTTAACCATACAATTTTTTCATACATAAGTCACATAAAACAACATAATCATGTAGTTATGGAATGGTGAGCCATGGAACCTCAGTCACATGGGTTGGAACATTTTAGGATAATGACTAAGAGGACACCATATTAGGGTTAATGAGAAGTATGGTTCTATATGGGTCTAAAATGGTGATCCAAAATATTCATCCACATAAAAATACTTCAATGCATAAATTGTTAAAAATTTGAAAATAATATCACTTTTAGAATGCAATGGACATCTTATATGTGATTCATGAGACATAGACCAAAAATTGGACTTATTAGTGGGTAGTGTGGTTCCTTTTGTACTCATTATGGAAATACGGTCTTTATCAATTACCTATGCCTATATTTTATAGGAGGTAGAGAGGTGTGATATTTTTATAGGATGGTTGTGTACTTATCCACGTTATCTATTTTTAATTATTTCTACTATTAAGAATTTATTTAAGGAATGGTTTTATGTTTTTTTCATCTTTCCTTCATGACATCCTTTGTGTGTATTCCATGAAGGAAGTAAAAACCATACATGTGAGGTGGAAAACCATGAGCCACAAATGACCCCTCCTATAGTGCCACCTTTGGAACCCCATATTATTCTCAATAAGGGGATTGAACCCAAATTCCAAAAGGGATTTATACATATATTTTAGTCTATGAATTGAGTTTCCTGAACACCCTTGATTAAGGAAGAGTTTACTTGGAAATTATAGCATTAGAATCCTCATAACTTTTAAGGGATTGAGGAACTCGTGTTGTTGAGTCTTGTCTCAAATCTGTAACGTATATATTCGATCATCTGGGGGTGCCTCCAATGTTGAGCATTGATATTTACCCTTATATGCTATTCAATTCTAACATGATATAGTGGGATGATATTACTTAGAATGATCAACATATATATATTATTTGGGATAACTACCTGAATATCTTCTATAATAAATTATTTCCATAGACTATGATTTCTTACTAGGATTGAGGGTTTATAAACTTGTAGTATAGAGTCATGTCTGTTATAGAATACTCTACTTGTTTTATAGATTCTCATCATTTGTAACTTAATCTAGTGGGTGATGATCTTATGTATACCAGGTAATTCAATGATGTGATGCAACATGCTATCTGGTCATATGACAATCTCAATGGGTTGATCCATATCTAATATCGTCAAACAATCCATTAGTATAGAGCTGAATTTGAGCGATTTGATGTGTGAGTTAGGGTGATTCAGAACCTATATCTATCAGTGCTTCGTCTCGTTGGTAAATTGTATGTTTTGAAGCTACTTTTCATGGTAGCTGTAGTTAGTCTCATTATACAGATTGTTTCTGGATATCTCACTAGTGTGGGAATTAGGGACATAGGAAGCCCTATTTTGTATAGAATCATTTGGAATAAGGATTCCGCAAAAGGATGGGGAATAAAAAATACTTATACAGGACATTTCCCTTAGTTCCTAGTGACTGGGGATCTACACCTACTCCATGGTCTGGATGGGGGCCAGGAATATCTCATTAGGCATGAAGCTAGAATACCACTGATCATTCAGTCTGAGATAATGATCAAGGAAGATGTAGTCAAACACATTATTCTTAGCACCACCAGATATGGATTTCTTATGGAAGCCAAGTTGTCACCTAGGTCCATGCTACATATTAGTTAAATGAAGTACAACCTCTATAGGAGGAACATAGGCCCAAAACTTCAACAGTTTGAGTTACAGTTTTAGTATGATCCAGTTTTGTATCTTCATTGATTGATACAGGTAGGTATCACTCTTATATATCTGAGTATGTCATGGTGAGTATGGGCATCGGAATTCAACACACATAATACATGATTATGATCAATACCAAATTAGGTATCGGAAAAGAGAGCAAACACTGATGAAATTTGTGTAACCTGAAATAGGTGATTATTTCATTTTATGGAATTTTTTCATACTCCATTTGAATAGATTATATTCAATCATCGGGACGGACTAGTTAGTTCACTGACAATACCATGTTGACTAAAATCATTGTAGGGAGACGTTTATATCACTAGAAGATGATAGGAATATGCACAAGTGTTAATGGGATGTTCTTTCATCTCATGATGGACCTAACCAGTAGAGGATAGGTAGTGTAACATCTCATATCACAAGACTCTTCACAGGTGATGAGGGGTTTTGACCCCTATTTTCCCTCCTAAAATTCATTTTTTAGGCATGTATTATATGATGAATTGTATTGGCTACTTAGAGTGGGATAGGTATATTATAATAGTGATATAGTCCCAGGAGTTTCACCAATTACAATTCCTCTATATATAAATTCACATATATAGATTCTGGAGCTCAAGAATTAGTAAAATGATCTATAGGTTAACAGATTTATACAACCCAATACATTTCCATGGGGTTCACCAGTCCTTTTCTCAAATAAGAAACATGGTACTTTTAGTATTTTTATGTATTAACAAGATTTAAACCAACATATAGTCAATAATTTATATGCACTTTATAATATAAAGAATCGCATTGATCATATATAATGATTCAAGGTGTTTATAATGATTGATTTGAGGTTAGGATATCATTTGGTTAATATCAAGTCAGTAGACATACCTCGCAAATCATTCAAGAGTTTGTATTATCTTTATGAATACCTTGCCAGGCCATTTGGTCTGATGAATGAATGTACTGTTTTCATGGATCTAGGGAATCAGGTTTTACACCCATATCTAGATTCATTCATGGTAAACTATTTTCATAAAATATCATTGAATTCTAATTCTAGACGTAGCCTTACCAACCATCTTGATATCATTCTTAATATACTGAGAGGAAATCATCCATATTCAAAGACCAAAAAATCAACATTTGGATCGACAAGGTCTTTTTCTAGGTCCTACCATCTCGGAGTTAGAAGTTTTAGTAGACCAAGAGAAATAGAGAGCTATAGTTTCCTGGGAATAGCCTAAGAATATGAATAACATCCATAGTTTCTATGGGATATATGGGTTTCAATGATGCTTTACCCATGATTTATCAATCCCTACATCATAGAATATGGGATTGAATAAAAGGGGAGTTCAATCTTTATTGTAAAATTCTTATGATGTACCCTTTTAGGAGTTGAAGGATATATTGACATCACCATCAATCATGATTCTTAAAATCCATGAAGAACTTATGTTGTACACTATAAGGAATCATGTATCTATTTGGGAGGGTTTCTAATGCAAGATGAGTGAGTCATCGAGGGCGGGTCTCATTAGATGAGACATCAGGAGCAGACTTACCCGATGCATTCCCTCGACCTGGCTAATGTAGTTACTTCTCTACACTGTTGGAGACACTATTTACATAGATAGAGTTTTGTTGTATTTTCCAATCACAAAAACCACACGTAAATATTCATATATTGATACCTCACTCTTTGTTATTGTATATGGGTTCAATACCTAAAATAATTTTTTTGCACTCCTACAAACCTGGAAAAGGTAATTCATTAGTAGTTTCTCTTAGTCGAAAGCATCAGACACAGGCGGTTCTAGAGTCCAATGGGGAGTTGAATCTATGGTATTTCTTTTCATAAATGCAATATGAGTTTTAGGATGATCATGGGATGTCTATCCTCTCAGCCATTGTAATGACATCTACACTTCTTGAATTAGTGAGATTGAAGAAACTATATAATCTTGGGGCCCTAGTCCAAAGGGAAATCATCTTAGACAATGATTAATATTCTAGTTAGACCATGGAGGTGGTTTATAATTTATACATTCATTGGCACATATGGGTCACAACATACATCAGAGAGAGTAATGATGTGATAATTTCATGCCTCAACATATACAGTTCATCCCGGTGTCACCAAGTTGTATGAAGATTTTCATCGCTAGTATTGGTGACCTGGTATGAAATGTGATATTTTTTGATTTATCACTCAATGTTACACCTATCTTTAGGTGATGAAATTACCTCCAAAATTGATAGGGATTTAATGCTTTCATTTGCACATATTAGTCACAACATACATCAGAGAGAGGAATTATGTGATAATTTCATGCCTTAACTTAGACAGTTCATCCCAATGTCACCAAGATGTATAAAGATTTGCATCACTAGTATTGGTGACCAGGTATGAAATATGATATTTTTGGATTTATCACTCAATGTTCCACCTATATGTAGTTGGTGAAATTACCTCCAAAACTGATAGGGATTTTATAGTGTTTGTCCATTCCATCATGAATTAGGGATGGTGTTTCTATTGACATCATATCTAGTTTACCCAAGTCATCTCATGGAAATAATATTGTGTGGGTTTTCAGGGATCATTTGACAAAGGTTGAAAATTTCTTACCTGTATGAGAGACCGTATTAGTAGAAAATCTTGGTAGGCTATTTTTAAAAGAGGTCATGAATCTTCATGGATCTCTAAGTAATAAGATTTCTAATAGATATTATCCATTTACTTCATTAATATAGAAAAGGTTTTATAAGTCCTTGGGTACACATATGCTGTTGAGAACTGTCTAACACCCTTAGACAGATGGAATTACAGAGTGTATGATTTAGGTGTGAAAATAAATTATCTGTACAGGAATCGGTGAAATTGTAGGTTCTTTGGAGAAAAATATATCCCACATGTATTTCACTTAAAATAACAAATTTAAGTATACAATCAATATGGATTTTATAAAGACTTGTTTGATAGCATATTCATTCAGCATTATGCTAGTTAGAGGTAGGGATGGTAGATTTTCATTTACAATATCTCTTCCAAGAGGCTAAAAAGATTTTATAGTTGAATAGAAAGTATATGTTGACAGATTAGTAGAGAAATAATCCATTAGATAACATTCACTATTTACCTCATTAGATTGAGGATGTATATCTGATTTTATTGCTTGCTTCACCCAATTTGGGCCATCAGTGTATTCAGTTGTAGGTAAAGCATTCACCTCGATTTGTTGGATTCATTGAGGATGTGATATAGATTAAACCATTGGATTTCAAATTAGTACTTACTATGTGATATGATTCTATCCAATATTTATTTCACGTGTCTCACCTTTAACAATATTATCTAGTCCCTTCAAATGTATTCCAACCTAATGAGGTTGAGTTAGAGATGGACGCTTCCATTGGTGTGTATTCCACGTATATTGTTCATCAGATCATGTAGACACTTTCAGGTTGATTAATTACTTTTGCATAGCTGTTATGGTAACATGGATGATTACAAGTCGAGACCTGGGAGAAAAAAGATGATATACAACCTTTGTGGTTGGAGCTACTCTCAGGAAATTCCTCATTACCATCATGAGTCCAACTCGTGGATGAGTTCCTTTATAGAGGGGAGGTTTTTACAACCCATATATTCACGAATTTGACAATCATCTATTTTTTAGCTTAAATCCTCTATTAATCTTTTTTAAATATGAACTATGTACTATGGATTTATTTGAGAGAATCTGGGGATTGTTTAGAGATTCGAGAATCGTGAATTGGAAAAAAGGGTAGGCCTCATGTTCAACACATGGTTAGTACATACCATAGAGGGTTATCAAGCCGAGAAACATTTAAATATGAAGGGGTTACATGGTTTATCTAAAACTAAGTGACATGAGGTTCATTGACATGTGATTTTTCATAAATTATTGATAGTGGGGGTTTCACAGCTTGTACATGATTTGGGAAACTGTGCACCTTAACTATGTAGGGTCATGCCTTAGATAGTGAAGGGAGTATATTTTTCATGTAGTTTTTCCCAGCCATGTGGAAAATCATGTGCCAATTTTTTTAATGTGAAATTTCTAAAATACCCTAAATGAACTAACCATATAAACATCATTTCTCTAATTCCTTTTCCAGGTTGCAAAGCATTGTTTTTGTCTCATGTTGATCTCCCTTTTCACTGGACCAAGGCATTGATTCCAATCATACATCCAATATCTGAATTGAGATCTATTAGAAGCATGGGATATCTATATTAGTGATCTTGAGTCCACTACCTTCGATTCAATGTTTTTATTCGTATCTATTATGTTGTTTAGGTGCAATATAATTTTCCTTATTTTTATAGTGTTGTTATGTTCTTCATTTTTCATGCAATATACTTTGAATATGAGGCCTCTATTGGATGTTGAGTCATAAACAACCCTAAGTTATATGGACTAGTTAATTTACTTAAATTTTATGAGGTTTTATAGTAATGAAATTTTACCACATTCTATCATTTTTTGTGTGTTCCCCAAAAACCAGTTCCTTGATTATATAATAAGTTTTTCACATCGTTATACTCCCATGGATTGTTGTATTGTTGTTATAAGATTTTGACATCAACTATGGACACACCATGGGTGTTTTTAATTGAAATGTACCATTGTAATTACGTAATTAAATGATTAGAAGTCCTCTTAATTGTTTTTATTGGGTTCTAATTGAAATTTATTTCTTTTATGTAAATGTTTATTAGACCAAATAACCAACTAAGTGATTTTATTGTCTTATAAAAGAAATTTACCTTATTGTTTGTTTTAAAATTGATAATGAAACCTTCTAAGTACTTTATTCATCCATGAAATTAAATTTTCATGATTTGATTAATTAGATGACTTGTATAAAATTGAATGTATTTCATCATGATGGTTTTCATTATATAAACAAATTAAAAGGATTATTTGATGAAATTTTACTAGTGGGATGGCCATTCTAATTTTTTCATAATTATTTATATGTCTTATAATAATTTTAATTCCCTTGTCATTATTTGGGTTTTATCGATATAAATTATGAGAGATGACACCACATGGCTATGATTACTATGAATATTCCATTGATATTGGTTATGGAACAAGGGTTAAGGGACTTTTGGGGATGAAGATTCACTCTCTCTTGCATCAGGTGTTGATAATGACATATCACACCATTGAAACTATTTAAATGATGTGCCTGACACACCATGTCACATGTTTCAAGTGTTGACATGATGACTCACCCACCATCTCAACCAATGAGCATGATGTATCTCATTCATTATTAGAAGTATTTATTATACCCATTCTTGGGATTATTGGATCATTTAGACTGGTTATTGATGATTTTGAAACTGAGATTTCTAGTGATTTATTATTTATTATTGTTTAATATTTATTATACATGGACACTATTTATCTATACAAACTACTTGTATTATATCTAGATATCATTGTTGGTGGCCCGCTAGGATTTTTTCTAACACCATACTCAAGTCTCCTTTGATACTTGAGTAGATTACATTTCTATAGGTATGGATGTGGTAAAATGATCTACTTTTGATATTTGTTAGGACTTACTTATAGTTGGATCATGGACGTAGAGGACTAAGCATACCCTCATTATGAGAGTGGAGTAGTCTATAGACATATATTTTCTTTTTTATACAATGTTTTATAAGAATGTACCATGTTTCTCTTTTGTAAATCAGTAGACCATGAATTCTTCATGTATCCTACTAAGCCCTTTGTATTTTGATATTATTATTTAGTTGATCATTATTTTACACTGCTGGTCTTTTTTACTATATCTGTCATATTTTTATTTCCGCTATGGCGGGTTACTGCCCTAGTAATTTTTGATTCTACATATATATGCTTCCTCTATTTCCTATTTAATGTTATATTTAACACCCCAAGCTTCCACGATACGCTTCTCTTTCAATAATGCAATAGCTTGCATTGTACGCTAGTTTGAGATTCTAACACCCCGCGACCAATCAAAGTAGCCTTTATGAATAGTAAAACCCACTTTTTTCAATTTTATAAATTTTATATTTCATATTGGACTTCTTTTTTGGATTCGGAATAGCGAAATTAGCCCATGTTGAATTTTTGATATTGTTCTGAGAAACTTTAATTTTTGATCAATAGTGAAACCACTAAGTGGTAGTTAGAAAACTAATTTTTTGTTTAAATGATACTTTACCACTTCTTTGAGTTGAATTCCAAAAATCTGACATACATGGTTTTACTTAGGAAGAAAAATGTGGTTCTATGAGTTGAAAATAATTTTTGGTTAATAGTAACTTTTATGTTTTATTAATCTCGATTAAAGGTAATTAGTGTAATTTAAGGTAAATATAATGTTATAATAATATTAAATTACCCTTACACTTGACCTAACCTTATTGGATGAGCGATGGCCAGACAATACAATCCATGGGTAAACTTGGGGACCCCATGGAGCCACTTGGGTAAGAAAATGACATTAATAACATTTTATTTAAAGTAAAAATAAAATTGTCACAAACATGTGTTGTTTTACTAAAACAATTATTACATGTGGTTATATAAGTCAACTTTTCGACTATAAAAATTAATTGGAAAGATAAAAGTATTTCCAACATCATTGTAGTTTTTTATAATTTTCAGACATTACATAAATTAAATTTCTTATGACACCATGATGATGCAACGATTACCTCATTAATTATCGATTTAAATAAAATGAAAAGATAATGTAAAATCTAAGATGTATACTTGTCAAAAACCTATTGTATGAGTAGATTTAAAACCCTAATCATATTATCCTCGAAATATATAATTTTTGGAATTTTAAAATCCGATACCCATTATATAATAATGTAACATTTCATGACTTTCAAAGAGTACCCCACCTCTCCTCTTATAAAAGGCCCCCACCTCTACCACCTTATTCACACCATCAAAGCCATTTGGATCGGCCAACCTCTACCCAAATACACTCTCAAATTCCCTATATTACTCCTAGAAGTCTCACTTTGGGTAGAAGACTTCCCAAGGATGTCTTTGCCTCACATCAAAAAGAGTTTCCCAATTTTAAGGAGATTAAAGAATGATCGAGTCAAGTCGAACACGAGGTAAGGGAATTCGTATCAATATCCTTTCATAGAGGCATATTTTATTTTATACACAACCTTATTTTATGAAGTGTATAAACCCATTTGAATTTTACTTTTATACAAAAGGAATGTTTTTATATGAAGCATTTTTACTAAACAACAAAAAGAATGTTTTGTCTTACGGACACGGCAACAACGACTTCTCTACCGCAGTGACCATTATTTGAGTTTTGGCTTCCTCTACCAGCCATAACTTTTTTTAAATGAAAAATAAATACAATTTTTTACTTTTATTTTATTTTGGTATTGAAAATGGTTTTATTATATCAATGTGTTGTATTGATATATTGTGATTGAAATGTGGAAATGTTATGTTTCCTTTATGCATGTTTTATGTGATAGGATTATGTTATGGTCTGTGATATGTTTAAACATTTTCATATAAGGAATGCATTGGACTTAGTAAGTGACTCGTGGATCCCGCTATATCTCCTCGATGCATCGGTAGGTCTAATGAGAAAAACTAGTGTCTTGGCACGAGGCCTTGACCAAATCTTATTTGTAGTCTTGGCACGAGGCCTTGGCTACGTTGTTATGATAGTCTGACATTATGCATTCCATCATTATGAAAGTGGTTATTGATATTGAATGTGATTATTCGACTAGTATAATATCAAAGTGAGTAATTAAATGGAATTATTTCATTTTACTTTTTCTATATTATGATAATGTTCATGTTTAAAAGGCTTTTTTTTAGTTATAAATTGTCTAAAAATTTAATGTTTATTTATGAATGTTTCTTCTATATTGTTATCCTTAATGTCCATCTGAGCTCACCCCTTTCTATTTTTGATTTTTCCCAGGATGTGAAGAAAAATTGTATGAATGACCTGTAGGGATAGTCTGAAGGGGATATGAGTGTGGACTATGGAGACTATGTTATTGTAGTTTTTTACTATATGATGTAATGTAACAGTTATGAATGTATCTAGTGTTTCCAAGGCTACTAAACTAATAGTTCTTTCTAGACATGATCTTTTGTGATCATGCCAATGTTACATAATAATGCACTGACTCTGGGTAACCGGGGTCGGGGCATTACAGTTGGTATGAGAGGTAGTTTAGTACTAACCTTGGAAGATATATTTACATAAACTCTGATTAGAGCACATATCCCTAAGATAGATTTTGAGGATTAGTATAGAAGAACTTTTTAAAATTTTGGTAATATAGAGATTTTTTGTGTTTTCTGAGAAATACATCCTTGTCTGGATACGAGGAGGTAGAGGCGGCTCTGGCACAGATGTACCTAGGGGTAAACCCCGAAAACACCGCTTTGAGCTAGACTCGAATAGGAACTGGTGCACGTCGACGGGCCTTGCTGGACTTTTGGTTACAACACTCCTGAGGGATAGGCTTAGGAAAATTCCCATTTACTTTACAAACCATTATGAAGGGTTTATGAGTATATAATTCCTCAAAGAAAACATTTTTATGATTATGGATTATATCCATAAATAGTTCAATTTATGTTAAGTGTTTTCCAAGTTTGTTATTATGTATTTTGATTCATAAACTACTCTAGTTTATGACATTGTTTAGAAATGACGCTTATTGGAAGGAATGGAAACAGTATCAATGCACACACTCCATGTAAGGATTTACCTCCTACTGAAGATAATTATAATGGAGCTGGTGATACGACTGGTGCTGATCAGCTTATCGCCATACTGGGACAACTCAATCAGGTTATGAATAATAACCTTACTTATATGGAGCACCCTGATCCGCAACGTGGAGGATCAATGTTAGACCGCTTCATGAGGAAAAAACCACCAACATTAAATGGGATTACAAATCCCTTAGTATCTGAGCAATGGATAAATTTCTTAGAAAAAATATTCCATGCGTTGGGGAGTAGTGAAAGGGAAAAGTTTATCATGGAAGTTTACTGCCTCACTGGAGATGCTGATCAATGGTGGTCATTGATACAAAACACAAAGGAAGATGATGAAGTATCAAATATGGAATGGAGGGATCATAAAACAATATTTTATTGAATATTTCATTGATAATAAATGATATAATTTCCTCACATTGTGTTAAATATGTTTAATTAGAAAGTATTTGGGATTAGATCATTCATTTGAATATTTTATGAAAATTCCAGTTTTACCCTTTATAATTTACTGTAGTATTTCGAAGATAACTATTTTTATATTTATTATTTGAAATTTAAGTTTTGGAAAAGTGTTCATAACTTAATTATCTACAACTTTTATTCAGGACACTAGAGCTAAAGAGTTCATTTGATGGTTTAAAATGGGCCATGAAGTCAAAGTTGGGCTGGGCTCGCCAGAATGGAGAAGCTTCTGTATGTTCACCATAACTCCTTCATATGGTCCTTTATTGAGCCCAAATTTGGAGAGGAGACATAAAACCCATATCCGCACATTTGATCCTTCTAGAAGGCCGGCCAATGCACGCGTTTTTGTGGTCAAATGGGCGGTGAAAGTTGGAATAAAATATTTGTCCGAATTTCCACATTCACACTTGAAACCACTTGTAACCTCTACTCCCGTCCCCTCTATAAATTGGAGTTTTTCTCATTTGGAGGGGATGGGACGTGCATTGGGAGATTGGAGGCAGAGGAGAATTTGTTTCACCTAAATTCTCCAACCATTGTAAGAGGGGTATCTCTTGAAGCAAGGATCCCCTCATCGAAGCCTCCTTCTCTTCTTCATTTTGTAATTTTTTCATTTGTGTAATAAACATCATTGTTATTTTATTTATTCTATTTTCTTCTATTTTGTTTAAATTTCTTCTTCTCTTAATCTTCCTATTTGGCTGGATTTCTTGAGTAGAAGCGTTATTGGGTTATACCCATTATAAACCTTTGCACATGCAAAACGCTTCTACGATGATTACGCCACCCATGGAAGAGTAGTCTTTTAGTAATCGATCTATCTTCTACCCTCTTCGTTTAATTATTTTGAATCATTGAGATAATCTAATTCACATAATATGATTCATGAATTGTGTTTTTAAATTACAAGAAACTAAGCAAGAAATTGAACAATTAAGACAAAAACACATGAGGTCGGGATTTTGTGTAAATTGTGAGAGCGTGATCTTAATCGGTAATACAAGACCACACGGGATAAATTTGTAGAGTTAAAATATAATCCCTAAACACAATTCATCCTCATTTCCAGAATTGATATGAGCCTTAATTTACAACTGACCATAAGCTAATATTAGAACATCAATCAAAGCAGGGTGTTGCGCTTGCATGTTCCGAAGTTAGCCTAGGGTTAAATTCACATCATCTTCGCGGTAAAGTTAATTCTCGTAGGGTTCGGGATTTAAAAAATTAAGGGATCATAATTAAGTAAATGTTAATTTAAATGATAATGATTAATAATAATGTGAAGAGGTAGAGTTATATCGATTACGCCTTTTAAATAGATTTCTAAAAAAACATCTTCTTGTTGTGTCATTGTAATCGAAATTCATTTCAAAACTAAAAACAAAAAAAATATACAATCTTCTTCCAGAAAACTTCTTCTAGATTCATAAACTATAAACAAAACCCAATCCTTTAAATTAGTGTTTTTATTTTATTATCTTTTATTTTATTTTTAGAATACCTCTAATAAGTTGTTAAATTCACTTCCTCCTTTGAGAGACGACCTTGGTCAGCCACTCTGCTGCACCTAAGTACCCCAAATTACACTAATCATTTGAGGGCGCCCATGACAGCACTCTTTCAAATTGGCGCCGTTGCCGGGGAGGCAAGTAATTATTTCAACCAATTAGAGGTATTTATTTTATTTTACATTTTATTCTCTTCATCTCTTCTTTCTTCCTTCTGTACCCAATCTGATTTTTCATCCTCTTCTTTTATTTTCTTCTACTTCTTTTTGGACCATCAACTCAAACTTCTCATTTTTATTTTTCTATGGTCCACATTCATTCTTTTAATTTTTATTTAATCTGTGACACGAACTAATCCCGAAGATCTCTTAGATCTTGACCCTGAGATTGAGCATATCCTTAGGGCTCCAATCAAACATTCTCAGTCTACGGGAAGTTTCAATATTCAACCAGTTGGTGAATTCCTCACTTATGGAAACATTGAAAATGGAAGCAATTCAAATTCAAACATAGAAGAGGAACCAATGGCTGAAAACAATGGAAATGAACTTAATAGAACCATTTGAGAATTGGCTGCACTTGATATTAACTATCAACCAAATTGTATATCATACCCAAATCTCGAATCGGACTTTGAACTAAAATCTGGGATAATTCACTTAGTTCCAAAGTTTCTTGGCCTCTCTGGTGAGGATCCTAATATACATTTGAAAGCATTTAATGTGGTTTGCTCAACCCTAAAACCAAGAAATGTTTCTGATGATCAAATCAAATTAAGAGAATTCCCATTCTCATTTGATGGAGCTGCAAAAGACTGGATGTATTATTTACAACATGAAGATGTAACTTGTTGGAATGATTTGAAACGTCTTTTCATGCAAAGATTTTTTCCAGCATCAAGGACAATATCCATTCGAAAGAAGATATCAGGGATCAAGCAAGCCCAATGGGAGTCAATATATGAGTACTGGGAGCGATTCAAGAAGTTGTGTGCAAGCTGCCTACATCACCAAATCAGTGAGCAATTACTCATCCAGTACTTCTATGAAGGACTCACACCTCTGGAGAGAAGAATGGTGGATTCTACAGTTGGAGGAGTATTGGTGGACAAGACACCAGTAGCTGCATGGGAATTGATCGACAAAATGGCCCAAAACTCTCAACAATTCGGTGATAGAGGTACACCACATGTTCGAGGAGTACATCAAGTAAGTCCTTCTTCTCTTGAAAGTCATTTGATTGATACTAAGTTAGAAGAATTGACCACTATGGTGAGGCAGATTTCATTGGCTCAAAAGACATCCCAACCCCCTCCTTCAAGGCCATGTGGCATTTTCACTGAGACAATCCACCCAACTGACTGTTTCCCACAACTACAAGAGACAGAAGATTGTGCAGCAGTGTTCCCTGGGAGACCATTTCAGCAGCAACAACAACCATACCCCCAAAAGAAGTTTGATTCATTTGCTCCAACATACAACCAAGGGTGGAAAGATCAGTCAGACATGAGGTATGGCTCAGGACAACAACAATGGCCCCCTTTTCAACCAAACTTCTAGCAGCCTCCACCTTACCAACAGGGTTTCCAATAACCCCAAAGGAGATTCGAAGATCAAACATCAACGAGTCAACAACAAGGGAATATCCAACACAAGGTAGACTCTAACACTGATGATATTTTGAAACAAATTGTTCTTAATCAACAGAATGAGCTGAAGAGTCAAGTTTCGGAGCTGAGGGAGTTAAAGACTCAAATGAGCCAGATTGCCACCGCCCTCCATGAACTTGTATGTAAGAATTCTGGAAATCTACCTTCCCAACCCACTCCAAATCCAAAGGGGAATGTTAGTTCCATCACATTGAGAAGTGGGAAGCAAATGAATGATACATCTGTACCTACCATTCCACCGGGATTCACCTCAACTCCAGAGAAGCCGCATTTCAAACCAACTGATGAGAAATCCAAGGAGAAAGATAAATGTAAGAAAAATATTGATGATGTTCCTCCTAAACCCCTTCCTTTTCCAAACAGGGTTGTTCAAACAAATAAGATGGCTGAAGAAGCAATGCAAAAGGAGGTTTTGGACACATTCAAGCATGTGGAGATCAACATTCCTCTACTAGAAGCCATTAAGAAAATCCCAAGTATGCCAAATTCTTAAAAGAACTCTTCACCAATCGAAGAGGGCTCAAGGGAAATGAGAGGATAAACCTTGGAAGGAATGTCTCGGCACTCATTACACCAACTCTAGAAATGCCAACAAAGTGCAAGGATCCCGGGACATTCACCATCCCATGTACCATAGGGGAGTTGCACTTCTCTGATGTTCTTTGTGATTTAGGAGCTTCAATAAATGTGATGCCTCACTCTGTATTCTCTTCCTTGCTGGTTGGTGAGTTGAAGCCAACAAGAGTAGTGGTGCCATTGGCGAATAGAGCTACGGCATATCCAGCGGGATTTCTTGAGGATGTACTTGTTCGGGTAAGAGACATGATCTTTCCAGAATACTTCTATGTGCTTAACATGGAGAATGATCAGGTATGTTCTCATGCCCCATTATCTTAGGTAGACCCTTCCTCAAAACTACAAAAACTATCATAAGTGTCAATGAGGGTACACTTTCCATGGAGTTTGGAGATGAAGTTGTGATATTTAATGTTATGGATTCCATGAAGTACCCCTCAGTGGACCATTCTGTTTTTGTTATCTCCCATTTTGAGGCACCAAGTAAAAACATCATGGAATTGGATTGTCCTATGCTTAGGGAGATTATGAGTATTGGTTCTAGTTTGATGTCTAAGAGTACTTCTACACCCGTTTTTATGGAACAAGGCTCTCTATGATTTGATTTTGAAATGGAATCATATTCTGATTTTGATCATGTGAACTATGATTATGACATAGCTATTGAGTATGTTTATGGATTTGAAGCTTTATTCTCTGATTTTGATTATGTCTATTCTGATACTGATTCTATTTCTGCACATATTTCATTTCCTTCAATGTCTCCATCAATATTACACCCTCCTTCATTAGAACTCAAGACATTTCCACCAAATCTGAAATACTCATACTTGTTGAGTGGTGAGAGATTACCTGTTATCATTGCTAACAGTCTCCCTTTTGAACTTGAAGAAAAGCTTTTGAATATTTTGAGGGAGAACATCAGGGCGATTGGGTGGATCTTGGCTGACATATCAGGTATTAGCCCCTCCATTTGCATGCATAGGATTCTCTTGGAGGATGGGGCTAAACCGGTGAGACAAAAACAAAGGAGACTCAATCCCACCCTCCTGGAAGTCGTTAAAAAAGAAGTTGAGAAATTGCTTGAGGCAGGTATAATCTTTCCCATTTCAGATTCTCAGTGGGTAATTCCAACTCAGGTTGTGCCTAAGAACACTGGTTTTACTGTTGTTAAAAATGAGAAAGATGATTTAGTTCCAATGAGGGTGAAAAATAGTTGGCGTGTGTGTATTGATTATAGGAATCTAAATCAGTCCACTCGCAAGGACCATTTCCCCCTCCCATTTATTGATCAGATGCTTGAGAGACTAGCTGGGAAGACACACTATTGTTTCTTGGATGGATTTTCTGGATATTTTAAGGTTCCTATAGCTCTGGAGGACTAGGAGAAGACGACATTCACCTGCCCATTCGGTACCTTTGACTACCGAAGGATGCCATTTGGACTTTGCAACGTCCCAGGTACCTTCCAGAGATGCGTGGTGAGTGTTTTTTTCTGATTTTTTTGAGACCTGCATGGAGGAATTTATGGATGATTTTACAGTGTATGGATCCTCATTTGATGAATGTCTAAAGATTTTGGGAAAGGTGTTGAATCATTGTATTGAGAAGAATCTGGTCCTGAACATTGAAAAGTGTCATTTCATGGTAGAGCATGGCATTGTCTTAGGGCATGTAGTGTCAAAACATGGGATAGAGGTTGATAGATCTAAGATATACATTATTTCATCCTTACCATATCCTTCATGTGTGCGTGATGTTAGATCTTTCCTAGGGAATGCATGATTTTATCGGCACTTCATCAAAGATTTTAGTAAGATTGCTCTTCCTATGTCAAGAATACTTCAAAAGGATTCTGATTTTGTGTTTGATGTTTCTTGCAAGAATTCATTTGATGAGCTAAAACAATGTCTGACCACTCCACCTATCATATAGCCCCCACGGTGGGACCTTCCATTTGAGCTTATGTGTGACGCCTCCAACTTCGCAGTTGGAGCTGTCTTATCTCAGAGGGTGGAAGGACGTTCACATGTGATCGCTTATGCATCGAGGACACTGGATTCAGCCCAATCAAACTACACTACCACAGAAAAGGAGTTTCATGCTATCATATTTGATTTAGATAAATTCCGTTCATATTTATTGGGCTCTAAAGTAGTTGTTTTTTCTTACCATGCACCTTTGAGGTACCTCCTAAAAAAGCCATATGCAAATCCACGACTTATCCGTTGGATGATCCTTCTTCAAGAGTTTGACCTTGAGATAAAGGAAAAGAAGGGGTCAGAGAATTTGGTGGCAGACCACATGAGTAGGCTTACTCACACACTAGAGGGTGACACCTTGGACCAGGTACCACTTCGGGACACTTTCCCCGATGAGCATCTCTATACCATCCCAGGTAAGCATCCTTGGTATGCTGATTTAGTTAATTACATTGTTTCCTATGAAATCCCAGTAAATTTGAAGAAGCATCAAGTCGAAAAATTAAAAAGTGAGTCTAGGTATTATCTGTGGGATGATCCTTACCTCTGGCGCATGTGTAGTGACCAAGTCATTAGGAGGTGTGTTCCCGATCATGAGTTTGAGTCTGTTTTGAATTTCTGTCATACACTTGCTTGTGGTGGACACTTTGGACCCCAATGGACAACTAGGAAGGTTTTGGACTCTGGATTATATTGGCCTAGATTATTCCATGATGCACATGTGTTTTGTAGGTCATTCTATCATTGCCAACACACTGGAAACATTTCTAAGATACATGAGATGCCCCAACAACCCATACTATTCTGTGAGATTTTTGATGTATGGGCCATTGATTTTATGGGTCCTTTTCCTAGTTCATTTGGATTTTTGTATATTTTGGTTGCTGTTGATTATGTGAGTAAATGGGTGGAGGCCAAGGCCACCAGGACTGACGATTCTCATGTTGTAGTGGATTTTGTCAAGTCTCAAATTTTTTGCAGGTTTGGAGTACCAAAGGCCATCATTAGTGACCAAGGGACACACTTTTGCAATAGGAATTTTTCTTCCCTCCTTCGAAAGTATGGGGTGACACACAAAACATCAACACCATACCACCCCCAAACAAATGGCCAGGCTGAGGTTTCAAATCGTGAGTTGAAAAAAATCTTGGAGAAAACCGTGCAACCAAATAGGAGGGATTGGAGAAAGTGCTTGGATGATGCATTGTGGGCTTATAGAACATCATACAAGACCCCCATTGGTATGTCCCCATTTCGGATTGTTTTTGGGAAAGCATGTCATCTCCCAGTGGAAGTCGAGCATCGGGATTATTGGGCTATAAAGAAATGCAACATGGATTTGCCCCAAGCTGGAATCCAAAGTAAGCTTAAAATTCAAGAGCTTGAGGAGATTAGATTATCATCATATGAGAACTCAAGGCTTTACAAGGGAATATCAAAAGCAGATCATGACAAAATGATCCAGCAAAGGGAGTTTCATGTTGGAGAGAAAGTCCATCTCTATAGTTCATGACTGAAGCTAATGCCTGGTAAGTTGCGTTCCAGATGGTTAGGTCCTTATGTTGTGACTAACATTTTTACTTATAGTGCAGTGGAGATCACACAAGAGGACACTAGAAGGAGATTTACAGTCAGTGGGAAACGTTTGAAGAGATACATTGAGGGACTTCCTACTGATGCAGTGGATTTTTTCCCACTGCATGACCCCATCATCACTTGATCACATCAGGCTGTTCCTAACCCTTTCACTTTTATATTATTTGTCCTATTTAAAAATTCTGCATTTCACGTGCATATATCATCTCACGGGTTCACATTGAGGACAATGCAATATTTTATGTGTGGGTGAGGGAACCTTTTAGTTTAGTAATTTCAATTGTTTTCCTGTTTAAAAAAAACAAAAAAAAATTGCGTGTTTTTCAAAAAAAAATGTCTGTTTTTAAAATTTTGTGTGTTTATTTTACAATTTTTTGTGTTTTTTGAAACATTTTGAGCTAAAATGATTCTCATCACCATTTTTAAATCCATATCAATAAGTGAAACAATTTAACCTTTGAAACTAAGCTTAAATGAATGCTGAAATGACTTTGTTTCAAGTTCAAATATTTAGTAATTTCATGAAAAGTATGATGACTTTTGAATGCCATGCCAATCTCATTGTCTTTATATTTGAAATCACTTTCCTGTGAGGCTTCTAAACCATTATTTTCATATTCTTTACATTCACCTCACTTCTTTAGAGAACCAAACCATACATAATTTGACCAGAATTTGATCTATTCTTGTCAAAACTTGAGGGTTTGAGGAACTTATGTTTAAATGATTGAGGAATTTGATTGGTATTAAAGAACCTATTTCAAAGAATCCTTTTTTATAATGGCCTAACTTTAATATTTAATCCTTTTAGCCCTTAGAATCCATACAAAGCCTGTTAGTTTAGCCACATTACATGCAAATTTTCCCTATCCAACCAACTCTTGATGTGAAATTGCATAATCTAGTTGAGCTTAAGTGTGGGGGATGTTGTCTTGGGTTTTTCCACCACATTCTGTGATACTTTGGGTGGAAAATTAAATTCTGAAGAGATGTGTTTTATATTAAAGAAAGTCATTATATTGAAAGCTGTGCCTTTTCTGGAGCTTTCATGACAAGTGAAGTTGTGCCTTTTCTGGAGCTTCTAATTGAGGTGGAAAGTTGTGCCCATCTGGAGCTTTCAAGAAAATCATGTTTGAGAAGATTGAAATTTTTTATGATGACATGATGAATGGTGTAAACCTTTCATGACTTTTCATGATGATGGAGCTGAATTGATACTATGGGGATTGAAGAGAAGACCATATTTTAGTGAAAATTAGATTAATCCAATTTTTCTTCAAAAGAGTCAAGCCCTCCTCATTCAGCCTCATAGTTTTTCACATCTTAATCCGACCAATCGAAAGCCACAGAACAACCCTGAAAATTCCTCATGATAAACATATGTCCTTGACTCACATCGGGTAGTGATGTAGGAATCTATCAAGCCTATGGTGACACTTTTATGAGTTTGGATGAGAAAGACATTGCAAAAAAATTGATATTTGAGTGATGAGAGAAAATTCAATCGAGGTAAGTGTTTTGTGCATGGTCAGATAAATGAAGTGGAAATATATTGAATGATATAAATGGAGAAAATGAAATAAGGTTTTTAATGAGGAATGATATCTTTTGATTCTTGGTGTGAAATTGATTGATCTTAAGGATATGTGTTTTAAAATTGGTTTTGATTTGATATTGATGTTTACTTGATATGAGGTTTTTCCCAGGAGTGCAAAAGGGTAAGTGTGGGGGAGTTGATAAAAAACTATTTTATTGAATATTTCAATGATAATATATGATATAATTTCATCACATTTTGGTAAATATGTTTAATTAGAAATTATTTGGGATTATATCATTCATTTGAATATTTGATGAAAATTCCAGTTTTACCCATTATAGTTCACTGTAGTATTTCGAACATAACTATTTTTATATTTATTATTTGAAATTGAAATTTTTCAACAGTGTTCCTAACGTAATTATCTACAACTTGTATTCAGGACACTAGAGATAAAGAGTTCATTTGATGGTTGAAAATGGGCCATGAAGTCAAAGTTGGGATGGGCTCGCTAGAATGGAGAAGCTTCTGTATTTCGGCCATAACTCCTTCATATGGGTCTTTATTGAGCCGAACTTTGCAGAGGAGACAGAAGAAAGATATACTCACATTTTATCCTTCTTGAAGGCCGGCCAATTCACGCGTTTTTGTGGTCAAATGGGCGGTGCAAGTTGGAATAAAATATTTTTCCGAATTTCCACATTAACACTTGAAACCACTTGTAACCTATCCTCCCCTCCCCGCTATAAATTGGAGTTTTTCTCATTTTGAGGGGTTGGAAAGTGTATTGGGAGATTGGAGGCAGAGGAGAATTTGTTTCACCCAAATTCTCAAACCATTTTATGAGGGGTAGCTCTTGAATCAAGGATCCCCTCATCGAAGCCTCCTTCTCTTCTTCATTTTGTAATGTTTTCATTTGTGTAATAAATTTCATTGTTCTTCTTTTATTTCTTCTCTTTTCTTCTGTTTTGTTTAAATTTTTTCTTCTCTTAATCTTTATATTTGGGCTTGAATTCTTTAGTTGAAGCGTTATTGGGTTATACCCATTATAAACCTTTGCACATGCAAAATGCTTCTACGATGATTACGCCACCCATTGAAGAGTAGTCTTTCAGTAATCGATCTATCTTCTAACCTCTTCATTTAACTATTTTGAATCATTGAGATACTGTAATTCACATAATATGATCCATGAATTGTGTTTTTAAATTACAAGAAACTAAGCAAGCAATTGAACAATTAACACAAAAACACGCGAGGTCGGGATTTTGTGTAAATTGTGAGAGCTCGATCTTAATCGGTAATACAAGACCACACGGGATAAATTTGTAGAGTTCAAATATAATAACTAAACACAATTCATCCTCATTTCCAGAATGGATATGAGCCTTAATTTACCACTGACCATAAGCTAATCTTAGAACATCAATCAAAGCAGGGTGCTGCGATTGCATGTTCTGATGTTAGCCTAGGGTTAAATTCACATCATCTTCGTGGTAAAGTTATTTCTCGTAGGGTTCGAGATTTAAAAAATTAAGGGATCATAATTAAGATAATGTTAATTTAAATGATAATGATTAAAAATAAAGTGAAGAGGTACAGTTAGATCAATTACGCCTTTTAAATAGATTTCTAAAAAAACATCTTCTTGTTGTGTCATTTTAATCGAAATTCATTTCAAAACTAAAAACAAAAAAAATATACAATCTTCTTCCAGCAAACATCTTCTAGATTTATAAACTATAAAAAAACCCAATCCTTTATAGTAGTGTTTTTATTTTATTCTCTTTTATTTTATTTTTAGAATACCTCTAATAAGTTGTTAAATTCAATTCCTCCTTTGAGAGACGACCTTGGTCAGCCACTCTACTACACCTAAGTACCCCAAATTACACCAATCATTTGAGGGTGCCCACGACAACGCTCTTTCAAATTGGCGTCATTTCCGGGGAGGCAAGTAATTATTTCAACTAATTAGAGGTATTTATTTTATTTTACATTTTATTCTCTTCCTCTCTTCTTTCTTCCTTCTGTACCCAATCTGATTTTTCTTCCTCTTCTTTTATTTTCTTCTACTTCTTTTTGGACCATCAACTCAAACTTCTAATTTTTTTTACTACGGTCTACTTTCATTCTTTTCATTTTTATTTAATCTATGACACGAACTAATCTCGATGATCTCTTAGATATTGACCCTGATATTGAACGTAGCCTTAGGGCTCGAATCAAAAATTCTCAGTCTACGGGAAGTTTCAATATTCAACAAGTTGGTGAATTCCTCTCTTCTGGAAACATTGAAATTGGAAGCAATTCAAATTCAAACATAAAAGTGGAACCAATGGATGAATCAATGGAAATGAACTTAATAGAACCATTCGAGAATTGGCTGCACCTGATATTAACTATCAACCAAATTGTATTGCATACCCAAATCTCGAATCGGACTTTGAACTAAAATCTGGGTTAATTCACTTACATCCAAAGTTTCATGGCCTCTCTGGTGAGGATCCTAATAAACATTTGAAAGAATTTAATGTGGTTTGCTCAACCCTTAAAACATGAAATGTTTCTGAAGATCAAATCAAATTAAGATAATTCCCATTCTCACTTGATGGAGCTGCAAAAGACTGGATGTATTATTTACAACCCGAAGATGTAACTTGTTGGAATGATTTGAAACGTCTTTTCTTACAATGCTTTTTTCCAGCATCAAAGAGAATATCCATTCGAAAGGAGATATCAGGGATCAAGAAATCCCAAGGGGAGTCAATGTATGAGTACTGGGAGCGATTCAAGAAGTTGTGTGCAAGCTGCCCACATCACCAAATCAGTGAGAAATTACTCATCCAGTACTTCTATGAAGGACTCACACCTATTAAGAGAAGCATGGTGGATGCTGCAGCTGGAGGAGCAATGGTGGACAAGACACCAGTAGCTGCACGAGCATTGATCGACAAAATGGCCCAAAACTCTCAACAATTCAGTGATAGAGGTACACCACATGTTCGAGGAGTACATCAAGTAAGTCCTTCTTCTCTTGAAAGTCATTTGATTGATAATAATTTAGAAGAATTGAACACTATGGTGAGGCAGATTGCATTGGCTCAAAAGACATCCCAACCCCCTCCTTCAAGGCCATGTGGCATTTGCACTAAGACAAGCCACCCAACTGACTATTGCCCACAACTACAAGAGACAGAGGATTGTGCAGTAGTGTTCCCTAGGAGACCATTTCAGCAGCAACAACAACCATATCCCCAAAAGAAGTTTGATTCATTTGCTCCAACATAAAACCGAGGGTGGAAAGATCAGTCAGACATGAGGTATGGCTCTGGACAACAACAAAGGCCCCCTTTTCAACCAAACTTCCAGCAGCCTCCACCTTACCAACAGGGTTTCCAACAACCCCAAAGGAGATTCGAAGATCCAACATCAACGATTCAACAGCAGGGGAATATCCAATACAAGGTAGACTCTAACATAGATGATATTTTGAAACAAATTGTTCTTAATCAATAGAATGATCTGAAGAGTCAAGGATCGGAGTTGAGGGAGTTAAAGACTCAAATGAGCCAGATTTCCACCACCCTCCATGAACTTGTAAGTAAGAATTACCGAAATCTACCTTCCCAACCCACTCCAAATCCAAAGGGGAATGTTAGTTCCATCACATTGAGAAGTGGGAAGCAATTGAATGATACATATGTACCTACCATTCCACTGGGATTCACCTCAACTCCAGAGAAGCCGCATTCCAAACCAACTGATGAGAAATCCAAGGAGAAAGAAAAAGGTAAGAAAAATATTGATGATGTTCCTCCTAAACCCCTTCCTTTTCCAAACAGGGTTGTTCAAACCAAGAATATGGCTGAAGAAGCAATGAAAAAGGAGGTTTTGGACACATTCAAGTGTGTGGAGATCAACATTACTCTACTTGAAGCCATTATGCAAATCCCAAGGTATGCCAAATATTTAAAATAACTCTGCATCAATCGAAGAGGGCTCAAGGGAAATGAGAGGATCAACCTTGGAAGGAATGTCTCGACACTCATTACACCAACTCTAGCAATGCCAACAAAGTGAAAGGATCCCGGGACATTCACCATCCCATGTACCATACGGGAGTTGCACATCTCTGATGCTCTTTGTGATTTATGTGCTTCAATAAATGTGATGCCTCACTCTGTATTTTCTTCCTTGCAGGTTGGTGAGTTGAAGCCAATAAGAGTAGTGGTGCAATTGGCGAATAGAGATACGATATATCCAGCGGGAGTTCTTGAGGATGTACTTGTTTGGGAAAGAGACATGATCTTTCCAGCAGACTTCTATGTGCATAACATGGAGGATGATCAGGTATGTTCTCATGCCCCCATTATCTTAAGTAGACCCTTCCTCAAAACTGAAAAAAACTATCATAAATTTCAATGAGGGTAAACTTTACATGGAGTTTGGAGATGAAGTTGTGATATTTAATGTTATGGATTCCATGAAGTACCCCTCAGGGGACCATTCTACTTTTGTTATCTCTCATTTTGAACCACCAAGTAAAAACATCATGGAATTGGATTGTCCTATGCTTAGGGAGATTATGAGTATTGGTTCTAGTTTGATGTCTAAGAGTACTTCTACACCCGTTTTAAGGAACAAGACTCTCTAATATTTGATTTTGAAATGGAATCATATTCTGATTTTGATCATGTGAACTCTGATTATGACATGGCTATTGAGTATGCTGATGGATTTGATGCTTTATTCTATGATTTTGTTGATGTCTATTCTGATACTGATGCTATTTGTGCACATATTTCAGTTCCTTCAATGTCTCCATCAATACTACACCCTCTTTCATTAGAACTCAAGCCATTGCCACAAAATCTGAAATACTCATACTTGTTGAGTGGTGAGATATTACCTGTTATCATTGCTAACAATCTCCCTTTTGAACATGAAGAAATGCTTTTGAATATTTTGAGGGAGAACATCAGGGCGATTGGGTGGACCTTGGCTGACATATCAGGTATTAGCCCCTCCATTTTCATGCATATGATTCTCTAGGAGGATGGGGCTAAACCAGTGAGACAACCACAAAGGAGACTCAATCTGACCCTCCTGGAAGTTGTTAAAAAAGAAGTTGAGAAATTGCTCGAGGCAGGTATAATCTTTCACATTTCAGATTCTCAGTGGGTAAGTCCAATTCAGGTTGTGCCTAAGAAAATTGGTTTTATTGTTGTTAAAAATGAGAAAGATGATTTAGTTCCAATGAGGGTGCAAAATAATTGGCGTGTGTTTATTGATTATAGGAAACTAAATCAGTCCACTCGCAAGGACCATTTCCCCCTCCCATTTATTGATCAAATGCTTGAGAGACTAGCTGGGAAGACACACTATTGTTTCTTGGATGGATTTTATGGATATTTTCAGGTTCCTATAGCTCCAGAGGACCAGGAGAAGACGACATTCACCTTCCCATTCGGTACCTTAGCCTACCGAAGGATGCCATTTGGACTTTGCAACGCCCCAGGTACCTTCCAGAGATGCATGGTGAGTATTTTTTTTGATTTTATTGAGACCTGCCTGGAGGTATTTATGGATGATTTTAAAGTGTATGGATCATCATTTGATGAATTTCTAAAGAGTTTGGGAAAGGTGTTGAATTGTTGTATTGAGAAGAATCTGGTCCTGAACTTTAAAAAGTGTCATTTCATGGTAGAGCATGGCATTACCTTAGGGCATGTAGTTTCAAAACATGGGATAGAGGTTGATAGATCTAAGATAGACATTATTTCATCCTTACCATATCCTTCATGTGTGCGTGATGTTAGATCTTTTCCAGGGCATGCAGGATTTTATCGGCACTTCATCAAAGATTTTAGTAAGATTGCTCTTCCTATGTCAAGATTACTTCAAAAGGATTCTGATTTTGTGTTTGATGTTTCTTGCAGGAATTCATTTGATGAGCTAAAACAATGTCTGACCACTCCACCTATCATACAGCCCCCATGGTGGGACCTTCCATTTGAGCTTATGTGTGACGCCTACAACATCGCGGTTGGAGCTATCTTATCACAGAGGGTGGAAGGACGTTCACATGTGATCACCTATGCATCGAGGACACTGGATTCAGCCCAATCAAACTACACTACCACATAAAAGGAGTTTCTTGCTGTCATATTTGCTTTAGATAAATTCCGTTCATATTTATTGGGCTCTAAAGTAGTTGTTTTTTCTGACCATGCAGCTTTGAGGTACCTCCTAAAAAAGCCAGATGCAAAGCCATGACTTATCCGTTGGATTCTCCTTCATCAAGAGTTTGACCATGAGATAAAGGACAAGAAGGGGTCAGATAATTTGGTGGCAAACCACATGAGTAGGCTTACTCACACACTAGAGGGTGACACCTTGGACCATGTACCACTTCGGGACACTTTCCCCGATGAGCATCTCTATAGCATCTCATGTAAGCATCCTTGGTATGCTGATTTAGTTAATTACATTGTTGCCTATGAAATTCCAGTAAATTTGAAGAAGCATCAAGTCCAAAAATTAAAAAGTGAGTCTAGGTATTATGTGTGGGATGATCCTTACCTCTGGAGCATGTGTAGTAACCAATTCATTAGGAGGTGTGTTCCCGATCATGAGTTTGAGTCTGTATTGAATTTCTGTCATACACTTGCTTGTGGTGGACACTTTGGACCCCAACAGACAGCTAGGAAGGTTTTGGACTCTAGATTATATTTGCCTAGATTATTCCATGATGCCCATGTGTTTTGTAAGTCATTCTCTCGTTCCCAACACACTGGGAACATTTCTAAGAGACATGAGATTCCCCAACAACCCATACTATTCTGTGAGATTTTTGATATATGAATTATTGATTTTATGGGTCCTTTTCCTAGTTCATTTGGATTTTCGTATATTTTGGTTGTTGTTGATTATGTGAGTAAATGGGTGGAGGCCAAGGCCACCAGGACTGAAGATTCTCATGTTGTAGTGGATTTTGTCAAGGCTCAAATTTTCTGCAGGTTTGGAGTACCAAAGGCCATCATCAGTGTCCACGGGACACACTTTTTCAATAGGAATTTTGCTTCCCTCCTTCGAAAGAATGGGGTGACACACAAAACATCAACACCATACCACCCCAAAACAAATGGCCAGGCTGAGGTTTCAAATCGTGAGTTGAAACAAATCTTGGAGAAAACCGTGTAGCCAAATAGGAAGGATTATAGCAAGCTCTTGGATGATTCATTGTGGTCTTATAGAACAGTATACAAGACCCCCATGGGTATGTCCCCATTTCGGATTGTTTTTGTGAAAGCATGTCATCTCCCAGTGGAAGTCGAGCATCGGGCTTATTGGGCTATAAAGAAATGCAACATGGATTTGGCCCAAGCTGGATTCCAAAGGAAGCTGCAAATTCAAGAGCTTGAGGAGATTAGATTATCATCATATGAGAACTCAAGTCTTTACAAGGAAAGATCAAAAGCATCTCATGACAAAATGATCTAGCAAATGGAGTTTCATGTTGGTGAGAAAGTCCTTCTCTACAGTTCACGACTGAAGCTGATGCCTGGTAAGTTGCGTTCCAGATGGTTAGGTCCTTATGTTGTGACTAATGTTTTTCCTTATGGTGCAGTGGAGATCACACAAGAGGACACTGGAAGGAGATTTACAGTCAATGGGAAATGTTTGAAGAGATACATTGAGGGACTTCCTATTGATTTAGTGGATTTTATCACACTGCATGACCCCATCATCACTTGATCACATCAGACTGTTCTTAACCCTTTCACTTTTATATTATTTGTCCAATTAAAAAATTCTGCATTTCATGTGCATATATCATTTCACGGGTTCACATTGAGGACAATGCAGTATTTTAAGTGTGGGGGGAGGGAAACTTTTAGTTTAGTAATTTCAATTGTTTTCCTGTTCAAATAAAACCAAAAAAATTGCGTGTTTTTCAAAAAAAAAATTTGTGTTTTTTAAAATTTGTGTGTTTATTTTACAATTTTCTATGTTTTTTGAATCATTTTGAGCTAAAATGATTCTCATCACCATTTTTAAATCCATATCAATAAGTGAAACAATTTACCCCTTGAAACTAAGCTTAAATGAATGTTGAAATTACTTTGTTTCAAGTTCAAATATTTAGTAATTTCATGAAAAATTCGCTGAATTTTGAATCCCATGCCAATCTCACTGTCTTTATATTTGAAATCACATTCATGTGAGGATTCTAAACCATTATTTTCATATTCTTTACATTCACCTCACTTCTTGAGAGAACCAAACCATACTTGATTTAACCAGAATTTGATCTATTCCTGTCAAAACTTGAGGGTTTGAGGTACTTATGTTTAAATGATTGAGGCATTTGTTTGGTATTAAATCCCCTATTTCAAAGAATCCTTTTTTATAATGGCCTACCTTGAATATTTAATCCTTTTCTCCCATATAAGTCATACAAAGCCTGTTAGGTTAGCCACATTACAAGCCAATTTTCCCTATCTAACCAACTCTTGAAGTGAAATTGCATAATCTAGTTGAGCTTAAGTGTGGGGTAATTTGTCTTGGGTTTTGCCACCACATTCTGTGATACTTTGGGTGGAAATTTAAATTATGAAGAGATGTGTTTTCTACTAAATAAAGTCATTATATTGAAAGCTGTTCCTTTTCTGGAGCTTTCATGACAAGTGAAGTTGTTCCTTTTCTAGAGCTTCTAATTGAGGTGGAAAGTTGTGCCCATCTGGAGCTTTCAAGAAAATCATGTTTGAGAAGATTGACATTTTTTATCCTAAAATGATGAATGGTGTAAACCATTCATGACTTTTCATGGTGATGGAGCTGAATTGATACTATGGGGATTGAAGAGAAAACCATATTTAGGTGAAAATTAGATTAATGCAATTTTGCTTCAAAAGAGTCAAGCCCTCTTCATTCAGCCTCAGAGTTTTTCACATCTTAATCCTACCAATCGAAAGCCACAGAACAACTCTAAAAAGTACTCATGATAAACATATGTCCTTGACTCACATCGGGTAGCGATGTGGGAATCTATCAAGCCTATGGTGACCCTTGTATGAGTTTGGATGAGAAAGACATTGCAAAAAAATTGATATTTGAGTGATGAGAGAAAATTCAAGCGGGTAAGTGTTTTGTGCATGGGAAGATAAATGAAGAGGAAATATATTGAATGATATAAATGAAGAACTTGAAATAAGGTTTTTTATGAGGCATGATATCTTTTTATTCTTGGTGTGAAATTGATTGACCTTAAGGATATGTGTTTTAAAATTGGTTTTGATTTGATATTGATGTTTACTTGATATGAGGTTTGCCCAGAAGTGCAAAAGGGTAAGTGTGGGGGTGTTGATAAAACACTATTTTATTGAATATTTCATTGATAATAAATGATATTATTTCCTCACATTGTGTTAAATATGTTTAATTAGAAAGTATTTGGGATTAGATCATTCATTTGAATATTTGATGAAAATTCCAGTTTTACCCTTTATAGTTCACTATAGTATATAGAAGATAACTATTTTTATATTTATTATTTGAAATTGAAATTTTGCAACAGTGTTTCTAACGTAATTATCTACAACTTTTATTCAGGACACTAGAGCTAAAGAGTTAATATGATGGTTGATAATGGGACATGAAGTCAAAGTTGGGCTGGGATCTCTAGAATGGAGAAGCTTCTGTATTTCATCCATAACTCCTTCATATGGGCCTTTATTGATCCCAAATTCAGATAGGAGACATAAGACCCATATCCTCATATTTGATCCTTCTAGAAGGCCGGCCAATTCACGCGTTATGGTGGTCAAATGGGCGGTGAAAGTTGGAATAAAATATTTGTCTGAATTTCCACCTTCACACTTGAAACCACATGTAACCTCTCCTCCCCTCCCCTCTATAAATTGGAGTTTTTCTCATTTGGAGGGGTTGGGACGTGAATTGGGAGATTGCAGGGAGAGGAGAATTTGTTTCACCCAAATTCTCCAACCATTGTAAGAGGGGTATCCTTTGAAGCAAGGATCACCTCATCGAAGCCTCCTTCTCTTCTTCATTTTGTAATGTTTTCATTTGTGTAATAAACTTCATTGTTCTTATTTTATTTCTTCTATTTTATTCTGTTTTGTTTAAATTTCTTCTTCTCTTAATCTTCCTATTTGGGCTGGAATTCTTGAGTAGAAGCGTTAATGGGTTATACCCATTATAAACCTTTGCACATGCAAAACGCTTCTACGATGATTACAACACCCATGGAAGAGTAGTCTTTTAGTAATCGATCTATCTTCTACCCTCTTCATTTAATTATTTTGAATAATTGAGCTACAGTAATTCAAATAATATGATCCATGAATTGTGTTTTTAAATTTCAAGAATCTAAGCAAGCAATTGAACAATTTACACAAAAACACGCGAGGTCGGGATTTTGTGTAAATTGTGAGAGCGCGATCTTAATCGGTAATACAAGACCACACGGGATAAATTTGTAGAGTTCAAATATAATCCCTAAACACAATTCATCCTCATTTCTAGAATGGATATGATCCTTAATTTATCACTGACCATAAGCTAATCTTAGAACATCAATCAAAGTAGGGTGCTGCGATTGAATGTTCCGAAGTTATCCTTGGGTTAAATTCACATCATCTTCGTGGTAAAGTTAATTCTCGTAGGGTTCGGGATTTAACAAATTAAGGTATCATAGTTAAGTGAATGTTAATTTAAATGATAATGATTAATAATAAAGTGAAGAGTTATAGTTATATCGATTAAACCTTTTAAATAGATTTCTAAAAAAACATCTTCTTGTTGTGTCATTTTAATCGAAATTCATTTCAAAACTAAAAAAAATACAATCTTCTTCCAGCAAACGTCTTCTGGATTCGTAAACTATAAAAAAACCCAATCATTTAAAGAAGTGTTTTTATTTTATTCACTTTTATTTTATTTTTAGAATACCTCTAATAAGTTGTTAAATTCACATCCTCCTTTGAGAGACGACCTTGGTTAGCCACTCTGCTGCCCCTAAGTACCCCAAATTACACTAATCATTTGAGGGCAACCACGACAGCGCTCTTTCAAATTAAAGTCGTTGCCGGGGAGTCAAGTAATTATTTTAACCAATTAGAGGTATTTATTTTATTTTACATTTTATTCTCTTCCTCTCTTCTTTCTTCCTTCTGTACCCAATCTGATTTTTCTTCCTCTTCTTTTATTTTCTTCTACTTCTTTTTGGACCATCAACTCAAACTTATCATTTTTATTTTACTACGGTCCACTTTCATTCTTTTCATTTTTATTTAATCTATGACACGAACTAATCCCAATGATCTCTTAGATCTTGACCCTGAGATTGAACTTAACCTTAGGGCTCGAATAAAAAATTCTCAGTCTACGGGAAGTTTCAATATTCAACTAGTTGGTGAATTCCTCTCTTCTAGAAACATTGAAATTGGAATCAATTCAAATTAAAACATAAAAGAGGAACCAATGGCTGAAAAAAATGGAAATTAACTTAATATAACCATTCGAGAATTGGCTGCACTTGATATTAACTATCAACCAAATTGTATTGCATACCCAAATCTCGAATCGGACTTTGAACTAAAATCTGGGTTAATTCACTTACTTCCAAAGTTTCATGGCCTCTCTGGTGAGGATCCTAATAAACATTTGAAAGAATTTAATGTGGTTTGCTCAACCCTTAAACCAAGAAATGTTTCTAAATATCAAATCAAATTAAGAGCATTCCCATTCTCACTTGATGGAGCTGCAAAAGACTGGATGTATTATTTACAACCCGAAGATGTAACTTGTTGGAATGATTTGAAACGTCTTTTCTTGCAAAGATTTTTTCCAGCATCAAGGACAAAATCAATTGCAAAGGAGATATCAGGGATCAAGAATGCCCAAGGGGAGTCAATGTATGAGTACTGGGAGCGATTCAAGAAGTTGTGTGCAAGCTGCCCACATCACCAAATCAGTGAGCAATTACTCATCCAGTACTTCTATGAAGGACTCACACCTATGGAGAGAAGCATGGTGGATGCTGCAGTTGGAGGAGCATTGGTGGACAAGACACCAATAGCTGCACGAGCATTGATCGACAAAATGGACCAAAACTCTCAACAATTCGGTGATAGAGGTACACCACATGTTCGAGGAGTACATCAAGTAAGTCCTTCTTCTCTTGAAAGTCATTTGATTGATACTAAGTTAGAAGAATTGACCAATATGGTGAGGCAGATTGCATTGGCTCAAAAGACATCCCAACCCCCACCTTCAAGGCCATGTGGCATTTGCACCGAGACAAGCCACCCAACTGATTGTTGCCCACAACTACAAGAGACAGAAGATTGTGCAGCAGTGTTCCTTGGAAGACCATTTCAGCAGCAACAACAACCATATCCCCAAAAAAAGTTTGATTCATTTTCTCCAACATACAACCAAGGGTGGAAAGATCAGTCAGATATGGGGTATGGCTCTGGACAACAACAAAGGCCCCCTTTTCAACCAAACATCTAGCAGCCTCCACCTTACCAACAGGGTTCCCAACAACCACAAAGGAGATTTGAAGATCAAACATCAAGGAATCAACAACAAGGGAATATCCAACACAAGGTAGAATCTAACACAAATGAACTTTTGAAACAAATTGTTCTTAATCAATAGAATGAGCTGAGGAGTCAAGGATCAGAGCTGAGGAAGTTAAAGACTCAAATGATCCAGATTGCCACCGCCCTCCATGAACTTGTAAGTAAGAATTCCGGAAATCTACCTTCCTAACCCACTCCAAATCCAAAGGGGAATGTTAGTTCCATCACATTGAGAAGTGGGAAGCAAATGAATGATACTTATGTACCTACCATTCCACCGGGATTCACCTCAACTCCAGAGAAGCTGCATTAAAAACCAACTGATGAGAAATCTAAGGAGAAAGATAAAGGTAAGAAAAATATTGATGATGTTCCTCCTAAACCCGTTCCTTTTCCAAACAGAGTTGTTCAAACCAAGAAGATGGTTGAAGAAGCAATGTAAAAGGATGTTTTGGACACATTCAAGCGTGTGGAGATCAAAATTCCTTTACTTGAAGCCATTAAGCAAATCCTAAGGTATGCCAAATTCTTAAAAGAACTCTGCACCAATCGAAGAGTGCTCAAGGGAAATGAGAGGATCAACCTTGGAAGGAATGTATCGACACTCATTACACCAACTCTAGCAATTCCAACAAAGTGCAAGGATCCCGAGACATTCACCATCCCATGTAACATAGGGGAGTTGCACTTCTCTAATACTCTTTTTGATTTAGGAGCTTCAATAAATTTGATGCCTCACTCTGTATTCTCTTCCTTGCAGGTTGGTGAGTTGAATCCAACAAGAGTAGTGGTGCAATTGGAGAATTTAGCTACGGCATATCCAGCGAGAGTTCTTGAGGATGTACTTGTTCGGGTAAGAGACATGATCTTTCCAGCAGACTTCTATGTGCTTAACATGGAGGATGACCAGGTAAGTTCTCATGCCCCCATTATCTTTGGTAGACCCTTCCTCAAAACTGCAAAAACTATCATAAATGTCAATGAGGGTACACTTTCCATGGAGTTTGGAGATGAAGTTGTGATATTTAATGTTATGGATTCCATGAATTACCCCTCAGAGGACCATTCTGCTTTTGTTATCTCCCATTTTGAACCACCAAGTAAAAACATCATGGAATTGGATTGTCCTATGCTTAGGAGTATTATGAGTATTGGTTCTAGTTTGATGTCTAAGAGTACTTCTACACCCATTTTTAAGGAACAAGACTCCCTAAGATTTGATTTTGAAATGGAATCCTATTCTAATTTTGATCATGTGAACTCTGATTATGACATGGCTTTTGAGTATGCTGATGGTTTTGATGATTTATTCTCTGATTTTGATGATGTCTATTCTAATACTGATGCTATTTGTGCACATATTTCAGTTCCTACAAAGTCTCCATCAATACTGCACCCTCATTCATTAGAACTCAATCCATTGCCACCAAATCTGAAATACTCATACTTGTTGAGTGGTGAGAGATTACCTGTTATCATTGCTAACAATCTCCTTTTTGAACATGAAGAAAAGCTTTTGAATATTTTTAGGGAGAACATCAGGGTGATTGGGTGGACCTTGGCTGACATATCAGGTATTAGCCCCTCCGTTTGCATGCGTAGGATTCTCTTGGAGGATGGGGCTAAACCGGTGAGACAACCACAAAGGAGACTCAATCCCACCCTCCTGGAAGTTGTTAAAAAAGAAGTTGAGAAATTGGTCGAGGCAGGTATAATCATTCCCATTTCAGATTCTCAGTGGGTAAGTCCAATTCAGGTTGTGCCTAAGAAAACTGGTTTTACTGTTGTTAAAAATGAGAAAGATGATTTAGTTCCAATGAGGGTGCAAAATAGTTGGCATGTCTGTATTGATTATAGGAAACTAAATCAGTCCACTCGCAAGGACCATTTCCTCCTCCCATTTATTGATCAGATGCTTGAGAGACTAGCTGGGAAGACACACTATTGTTTCTTGGATGGATTTTCTGGATATTTTCAGGTTCCTATAGCTTCGGAGGACCAGGAGAAGACGACATTCACCTGCCCATTCGGTACCTTTTCCTACCAAAGGATGCCATTTGGACTTTGCAACGCCCCAGGTACCTTCCAGAGATGCATGGTGAGTATTTTTTTCTGATTTCATTAAGACCTGCATGGAGGTATTTATGGATGATTTTACAGTGTATGGATCCTCATTTGATGAATGTCTGAAGAGTTTGGGAAAGGTGTTGAATCGTTGTATTGAGAAGAATCTGGTCCTGAACTTTGAAAAGTGTCATTTCATGGTAGTGCATGGCATTGTCTTAGGGCATGTAGTGTCAAAACATGGGATAGAGGTTGATAGATCTAAGATAGAAATTATTTCATCCTTACCATATCCTTCATGTGTGCGTGATGTTAGATCTTTCCTAGGGCCTGCAGGATTTTATTGGCACTTCATCAAAGATTTTAGTAAGATTGTTCTTCCTATGTCATGATTACTTCAAAAGAATTCTGATTTTGTGTTTGATTTTTCTTGCAGTAATTCATTTGATAAGCTAAAAAAATTTCTGACCACTCCACCTATCATACAGCCCCCACGGTGGGACCTTCCATTTGAGCTTATGTGTGATTCCTCCGACTTCGCGGATGGAGCTGTCTTATCTCAGAGGGTGGAAGGACGTTCACATGTGATCGCCTATGCATCGAGGGCACTGGATTCATACCCATCAAACTACACTACCACCGAAAAGGAGTTTCTTGCTGTCATATTTGCTTTAGATAAATTCCGTTCATATTTATTGGGCTCTAAAGTAGTTGTTTTTTCTGACCACACACCGTTGAGGTACCTCCTAAAAAAGCCAGATGCAAAGCCACGACTTAACCGTTGGATGCTCCTTCTTCAAGAGTTTGACCTTGAGATAAAGGAAAAGAAGGGGACAGAGAATTTGGTGGCAGACCACATGAGTAGGCTTACTCGCACACTAGAGGGTGACACCTTGGACCCGGTACCACTTCGGGACGCTTTCCCTGATGAGCATCTCTATACCATCTCTGGTAAACATCCATGGTATTATGATTTAGTTAATTACATTGTTCCCTATGAAATCCCAGTAAATTTGAAGAAGCATCAAGTCCAAAAATTAAAAAGTGAGTCTAGGTATTATGTGTGGGATGATCCTTACCTCTGGCGCATGTGTAGTGACCAAGTCATTAGGAGGTGTGTTCCTGATCATGAGTTTGAGTCTGCTTTGCATTTCTATCATACACTTTCTTGTGGTGGACACTTTGGACCCCAACGGACAGCTAGGAAGGTTTTGGACTCTGGATTATATTGGCCTAGATTAATCCATGATGCCCATGTGTTTTGTAAGTCATGCTCTCGTTGCCAACACACTGGGAACATTTCTAAGAGACATGAGATGCCCCAACAACCAATACTATTCTGTGAGATTTTTTATGTATGGGGCATTGATTTTATGGGTCCTTTTCCAAGTTCATTTTGATTTTTGTATATTTTGGTTTCTGTTGATTATGTGAGTAAATGGGTGGAGTCCATGGCCACCATGACTGACGATTCTCATGTTGTAGTGGATTTTGTCAAGGCTCAAATTTTCTGCAGGTTTGGAGTTCCAAAGGCCATCAGTGACCAAGGGACACACTTTTGCAATAAGAATTTTTCTTCCCTCCTTCGAAATTATGGGGTGACACACAAAACATCAACACCAAAACACCCCCCAAAAAATGGCCAGACTGAGGTTTCAAATCGTGAGTTGAAACAAATCTTGGAGAAAACCATGCAGCCAAATAGGAAGGATTGGAGTAAGCGCTTGGATGATGCATTGTGGGCTTATAGAACAGCATACAAGACCCCCATTGGTATGTCCCCATTTCGGATTGTTTTTGGGAAAGCATGTAATCTCCCAGTGGAAGTCAAGCATCGGGCTTGTTGGGCTATAAAGAAATGCAACATGGATTTGGCCCAAGCAGGAATCCAAAGGAAGCTGCAAATTCAAGAGCTTGCGGAGATTAGATTATCATCATATGAGAACTCAAGGTTTACAAGGAATGATCAAAAGCATCTCATGACAAAATGATCCAGCAAAGGGAGTTTCATGTTGGAGATAAAGTCCTTCTCTACAGTTCCCGACTGAAGCTAATGCCTGGTAAGTTGCGTTCCAGATGGTTAGGTCCTTATGTTGTGACTAATGTTTTTACTTATGGTGCAGTGGAGATCACACAAGAGGACACTTGAAGGAGCTTTACAGTCAATGGGAAACTTTTGAAGAGATATATTGAGGGACTTCCTACTGATGCAGTGGATTTTATCACACTGCATGACCCCATCATCACTTGATCACATCAGGCTGTTCCAAACCCTTCCACTTTTATATTATTTGTCCTATTTAAAAATTCTACATTTCATGTGCATATATCATGTCATGGCTTCACATTTAGGACAATTCAACATTTTATGTGTGGGGGAGGGAACCTTTTAGTTTAGTAATTTCAATTGTTTTCCTCTTTAAAAAAAACCAAAAAAATTTTGCGTGTTTTTCAAAAAAAAAATTGTGTGTTTTTTAAATTTTGTGTGTTTATGTTACCATTTTCTGTGTTTTTTGAAACATTTTGAGCTAAAATGATTCTCATCAGCATTTTTAAATCCATATCAATAAGTGAAACAATTTACCCCATGAAACTAAACTTAAATGAATGCTAAATTGACTTTGTTTCAAGTTCAAATATTTAGTAATTTCATGAAAAGTATGCTGAATTTTGAATCCCATGCCAATCTCACTATCTTTATATTTGAAATCACTTTCCTGTGAGGCTTATAAACCATTATTTTCATATTCTATACATTTGCATCACTTCTTGAGAGAACCAAACCATATTTGATTTAACCATAGTTTGATCTATTCCTGTCAAAACTTGAGGGTTTGAGGTACTTATGTTTAAATGATTGAGGCATTTGTTTGGTATTAAAGCCCCTATTTCAAAGAATCCTTTTTTATAATGGCCTACCTTGAATATTTAATCCTTTTAGCCCTTAGAAGCCATACAAATCCTGTTAGGTTAGCCACATTACCATCCAATTTTCCCTATCCAACCAACTCTTCAAGTGAAATTGCATAATCTAGTTGAGCTTAAGTGTGGGGGAAGTTGTCTTGGGTTTTTCCACCACATTCTGTGATACTTTGGGTGGAAAATTAAATTCTGAAGAGATGTGTTTTATGCTAAAGAAAGTCATTATATTGAAAGTTGTGCCTTTTCTGGAGCTTTCATGACAAGTGAAGCTGTGCCTTTTCTGGATCTTCTAATTGAGGTGGAAAGCTATGCCCATTTAGAGCTTTCAAGAAAATGATGTTTGAGAAGATTGACATTTTTTATGCCAAAATGATGAATGGTGTAAACCTTTCATGACTTTTCATGATGATGGAGCTGAATTGATACTATGGGGATTGAAGAGGAGACCATATTTAAGTGAAAATTAAATTAATGCAATTTTGCTTCAAAATAGTCAAGCCCTCCTCATTCAGCCTCAGAGTTTTTCACATCTTAATCCTACCAATCGAAAGCCACAGAACAACCCTGAAAAGTACTCATGGTAAACATATGTCCTTGACTCACATCGGGTAGCTATGTAGGAATCTATCAAGCCTATGGTGACCCTTGTATGAGTTTGTATGAGAAAGACATTGCAAAAAAATTGATATTTGAGTGATAAGAGAAAATTCAAGCGAGGTAAGTGTTTTGTGCATGGGCAGATAAATGAAGTGGAAATATATTGAATGATATAAATGGAGAACTTGAAATAAGTTTTTTTATGAGGCATGATATCTTTTGATTCTTGGTGTGAAATTGATTGATCTTAAGGATATGTGTTTTAAAATTGGTTTTGATTTGATATTGATGTTTACTTGATATGAGGTTTTTCCAAGGAGTGCAAAAGGGTAAGTGTGGGGGAGTTGACAAAACACTATTTTATTGAATATTTCATTGATAATAAATGATATAATTTCCTCACATTGTGTTAAATATGTTTAATTAGAACGTATTTGGGTTTAGATCATTCATTTGAATATTGGATGAAAATTCCAGTTTTACCCTTTATAGTTCACTGCAGTATTTAGAATATAACTATTTTTATATTTATTATTGGAAGTTGAAATTTTGAAAAAGTTTTCCTAACGTAATTATCTACAACTTGTATTCAGGACACTAGAGCTAAAGAGTTCATTTGATGGTTGAAAATGAGGCATGAAATCAAAGTTGGGCTGGGCTCGCCAGAATGGAGAAGCTTCTGTATTTCGGCCATAACTCCTTCATATGGGCCTGTATTGAGCCCAAATTTCGAGATGAGACAAAATAAATATATCCTCACATTTTACCCTTCTGGAAGGCCGGACAATTCACGCGTATTTGTGGTCAAATGGGCGGTGAAATTTGGAATAAAATATTTGTCCGAATTTCCACATTCACACTTGAAACCACTTGTAACCTCTCCTCCACTCCCCTTTATAAATTGGAGTTTTTCTCATTTGGAGGGGTTGGGACGTGCATTGAGAGATTGGAGGCAGAGGAGAATTTGTTTCACCCAATTTCTCCAACCATTGTAAGAGGGTATCTCTTGAAGCAAGGATCCCTTCATCGAAGCCTCCTTCTCTTCTTCATTTTGTAATGTTTTCATTTGTGTAATAAACTTAATTGTTCTTCTTTTATTTCTTATCTTTTCTTCTGTTTGGTTGAAATTTATTTTTCTCTTAATATTCCTATTTGGGCTGGAATTCTTGAGTAGAAGCGTTATTGGGTTATACCCATTATAAACCTTTGCACATGAAAAATGCTTCTACGATGATTACGCCACCCATTGAAGAGTAGTCTTTTAGTAATCGATCTATCTTATACCCTCTTCATTTAATTATTTTGAATCATTGAGCTAATCTAATTCACCTAATATGATCCATGAATTGTGTTTTTAAATTATAAGAAACTATGCAAGCAATTGAACAATTAACACAAAAACACGCGAGGTCAGGATTTTGTGTAAATTGTGAGAGCGCGATCTTAATCGGCAGTACAGGACCACACGGGATAAATTTGTAGAGTTCAAATATAATCCCTAAACACAATTCATCATCATTTCCAGAATTTATATGAGCCTTAATTTACCACTGACCATAAGCTAATCTTAGAACATCAAACAAAGCAGGGTGCTGCGATTGCATGTTCCGAAGTTAGCCTAGGGTTAAATTCACATCATCTTCCTGGTAAAGTTAATTCTCGTAGGGTTTGGGATTTAAAAAATTAAGGGATCATAATTAATTGAATGTTAATTTAAATGATAAATATTAATAATAAAGTGAAGAGGTAGAGTTAGATCGATTACGACTTTTAAATAGATTTCTAAAAAAACATCTTCTTGTTGTATCATTTTAATCGAAATTCATTTCAAAACTAAAAACAAAAAAAATATACAATCTTCTTCCAGTAAACATCTTCTACATTCATAAACTATAAAAAAAACCAATCCTTTAAAGTAGTGTTTTTATTTTATTCTGTTTTATTTTATTTTTAGAATACCTCTAATAAGTTGTTAAATTCACTTCCTCCTTTGAGAGACGACCTTGGTCAGCCACTCTGCTGCACCTAAGTACCCCAAATTACACTAATCATTTGAGGGAGCCCATGACAGTGCTCTTTCAAGGGAGTTCAAAGAGAGTTTCTCAGAAAATTACTTCCCTTGTGACCATCGAGTAGACATGGAAAGACAATTTCTGAGTTTGAGACAAAAGGAGGAAGAGAATGTTGCAAAGTATGAGTCTACCTTTACAAGGACAATGAGGCATGAAGCAAATTATATACATAACCCAAGAAGTAAGATTGATCATTTCTTTGATGGGTTAAAACTATTTCTCTGTCGAGCCTTAATCTCACAATAATTATCGTCATACGAAGATATTGTCTCATGTTCTATCAAGGTAGAAAGGAATTTTCTAAATATTATGAAAATAATGTAAAGAAAGAGAATAAGAGAATGGTGGAACAAGAGACAAATAATGGGAAAAGGGAAAGAAGGATTTTCCATTATGCGATAATTGTGGGAAGAATCACCCTGGTACTTTCCTAAAAGGAATGAGAGTTTGTTATATATGTGGAAAAAAGGACACCAGGCTCGTGATTGTAAGGGAAAGAAAGAGGCTATCAATGTTGAATTCTACAATTGTAGGGAAATGAGGCATTATGAAAATGAATGTCCTAAGCGTCAGGGAAACTTACCTCAGAAAAGGAAAAGGCATCACGACCAATCTTATGTTGTTACTACAGTTTATGTGGAATAATTAATGTTTTGGTGCTTTTGGACTCAAGGATTATATTCTGGTTATAAGAATAATGTGATATATATAAGGATTGTACTGCAGTACTTGTTGTTTTCATTAAGGTATTAATATGATGAAGGTAATCATATTTTTAGTATGTGACAAAAAGAGAAACTTTACTTTGTTTGGGGAATCTAATGTTACAATAGATTTTGGAATTTAGATACTATATAGAGAAAGTATGGAAAGAGGTATTTTGGATAACTATAATGGTTGGAATGGATTAAGTTCTAATTTGGATAGTATTGTTTAAGGTTAAAAAATTTCTAAAGATTATTTTTGGAATATTATAATACTATAGTTTTAGGAAAAGGACAACCTGTAGGTTGGGGGATAACCTGTCGCGTCGGACAAAGCTGCAGGAATCGAACCCACAGCCATAGTGCGACATGCCTTTATTACCTACCACTAGCCTACAGAAAGTCCCTGGTTATTACAAAATAGTTTTCCAAATCTAAATGGAATGTGTTAATATTTAGAACCTTGTACGATTAGGATAAATATAATATTTTTTTGTTCTATTACCTTTTGGAGTGAATGATGGGTTTGTGGTAAATATTTATTAATGAATGATAGTCTACATGACATGTATGTATATTTCCTTACATTCTTAGTAAATCTACTAAATAAATTCTTCTACATTATGAAAGGTAACATAAAACAAAAATGTTATTGGTTAACTTTTCCAACTGGGGAATCAATTACTGTTTAACCAATCACACGTTTGTGATTTTCTTGTAGCTAACTTTCTCCTAATCCTGTTTTCTAAAACTCTCCATCAGACCTTGATGGTTTGTTTCTCCTCCATATCCATATATTCATAGAATCCTAGTATGGGCTATCTCGGGTGACCTTTGTACTTCTCTTTAAATCTTTTAAAGTTATATTTTTATTAACCCTATTTCTTATATTAGTTTTCCACAATGGTATTTTCTATTTTCAACCTTCAATTTTCAAAGAACAATTTAAAAATGTGAGGATGCAATTTATTGAAGGAGGGGAGAATGTAACACCCCAAGCATCCACAATACTCTTCTCTTTCATTAATGTAATAGGTTGTGTTGTATACTAGTTTGATATTATAACACACCGCGACAAATCAAAGTAGCCATTATGAATACTAATACCCACTTTTTAAGATTATATGAATTTTATATTTCAGAATGAACTTCATTTTAGGATTCGGAATATCAAAATTGGCCCATGTTGAATTTTTGGTATTGTTCTGAGAAACTTCAATTGTTGATGAATAGTGAAACCACTAAGTGGTAGTTAAAAAACTAAATTTTCATTTAAATGAAACCTTACCTCTTCTGTGAATTGAATATCAAAAATCTGACATACATGGTTGTCATTATGAAGCAAAATATGGTTCAATGGGATGAAAATAATTTTTGGTTAATAGTAACATTTAAGTTTCATTAATCGTGATTAAAGGTTATTAGTGTAATTTAAGGTAAATATAATGTTATAATAATATGAAATTTCCTTTACACTTGTCTTACACTTATTGGATGATTCATGGCTACCAAGACAATCCATGGGTCAACTTGGGGACCCCATGGAGCCACATGGGTAAGAAAATGACATTAATAACTTTTTATTTAAAGTAAAAATAAAATGGTCACAAACATGTGTTGTTTTACTAAAACAATTATTACATGGGGTTATATAATTTTACTTTATGCCTATAAACATTTATTGGAAATCTGAAAAGATTTCCTACATCATGGTAATTTTTTTATAATTTTTAGACATTAAATAAAATAATTTTTTTATGAGACCATGATGATGTAGCGATTACCTAATTAATTAACGATTTAAATAAAATGAATAGATAATGTAAAATATAAGACTTAAAATTGTCAAACAACTTATTGGATGAGTAGATTTAGAACTTGTTTCACTTTATCCTCAAAATATATAATTGTGGGACCATTAAAATCCGAAACTCGTTATATAATAATGTAACATTTCATGACTTTCCAAGAGTGACCCTCCTCTCCTCTTATAAAGGGCCCCTACCTCTACCACCTTATTCACACCATAAAATCCATTTAGATTAGCCAACCTCTGCCCAAATACTCTCTCAACTTCCCTCTCTTACTCCTAGAATCCTCACTTTGGGCATAAGTCTTCCCAAGGAAGCCTTTGGCTCAAATAAAAAACAGTTACCCGATTTTAAGGAGGTTAAAGGATGATCGAGTCAAGTCGGACACGAGGTAAGGGACCTCGTCTCAATCTCCTTTCATTGAGGAATATTTTATTTTATACAAAACTTTCTTTTATGCGGTGTATAAACCTAGTTTACATTACTTTTATTCAAAAGGAATCTTTTTATATGAAATTTTTTTACTAAACAACAAAAGGAATTTTTTTCCTTTACATACGCGTCGACAACGAATTCTCCGCCACCGTGACCACTATTTGAGTTTTGGCTTCCTATATAAGCCATAAATTTTTTTAAATGAAAAATAAATACCATGTTTTAATTTTCTTTTATTTTGGTATTGAAAATGGTTTTATTAAATCAATGTGTTGTATTGGTATTTTGTGATTGAAATGAGGAAATGTTATGTTTCTTTTATGCATGTTTTATGTGATATGATTATGTTATGGTTTATGAAATGTTTAAACCTTTTCATATAAGGATTGAATTTTACTTAGTAAGTGACGGGTGGGGCCCTCTATAGCTCCTAGATGCATCGGTAGGTCTCATAAGACAAACTAGTGTCTTGGCATGAGACCTTGACAAAATCCTATTTGTAGTCTTGGCACGAGGCCTTGGCTATGTGTTTATGATAGTCTAGCATTATTCATTTCATCATTATGAAAGTGGTTATTGATATTTCATGTGATTATTCGACTAGTAGAATATCCATGTGACTAAGTAAATGGCATTATTTCATTTTACTTTTTCCATATTATGCTAAAGATCAAGTTTAAAAGGCTTTTGTTTTAGTTATACATTTCCTTAAATGATTATGTTTATTTATGAAAGTTTCTGCTATATTTTTAAAATTACTGAGTATCTGAGCTCACCCATTTCTATGTTTTATTTTTCCCAGGATGTGAAGAAATATTTTATGACTGGCCTACAGGGATAGTCTGAAGGGGATATGAGTGTGGACTATGGAGACTATGTTATTGTAGATTTTCACTTTATTATGTAATGTAACAATTATGATTGTATCTAGTGTTTCCAAGGCTACTAAACTAATCGGTCTCTTGAGACTTGATCTTTTGTGATCATGACAATGTTACGTAAAAATGCACCGACTTTGGGAAACTGGGGTCAGGGTGTTACATTATATATTATGGGTGTCTCTGATATGAGGGTATAGTATCCCCACTATACCACCTCTATACCCTCACTATTATTCACCATCATATGAGGTATGGGGAGGTGGGATTGAGCCCATGTGATAGATCAACTCAGGGCATATGTTAAGTGGATCCCGAGAAAGGATGCTACACCACCCCGTACAAACGGTCCATATAGAATACATCCAACTAAATGAAGTATGTTAGTTATGGACTACGTTTTTCACTTTTACCACATTCAATATTTCTTCCAATTAAAACATCGGATGAGGCTAAATTGAAAAATATTATCATGATGGTATTATATGTTATATCAAATACCATGTAAATATTTTCCTTTTGAATAAGTTCACACAGGTGGTGAATAAGAATCTAATTTTTATAGGAACCTAAAGGTTTACCCTAGTGTTGGATAGATGTTTTTTACTGGATGATCTAGTAATATGTTCTCCCATAGTATGAGGAATCATTATTTTAACTTCACCAAGGTGGTAGTGGGAAAAGTAGTCAGGGGAGAGGATCTGCCTATTGGGGAATTTATTTAGTGATCTGTTATCTATTTTTTAATCCGAGCCACATGTGAGATTAGTTTCATCATCCCCTAATGGAGTTCCATGATATTGGGAGGACGGGACAGATTCATAGGTTCTATAAGAACACTCTGTAGAAGGGTAGTGATAGAGGATATATCTAATATAGTGAAATGGAAGGGTATCTATAACAAAATATCAGTCTCTTTGTTGGATTTCTACTAGATATAACAATCATTGTGTGGGATCAATTAGATGAGTAAGAGTAGTAATATTAAAAGAATAGTACATTTGAAGAGAACAAGGTAAGAGACATGTTTATAGGGATTGGTCAAATGAAATATGCTTATTCTGCACCATTATTTTGTGAGGTCAGGTCATGAAATGTTTGAGGTTGGATATTTGTTTAAAACAAATATTTTCTAGTTATATATTTGACATAGAAGAATGAAATTATTTTATTTCTATTTTTTATGTGAATTGATTGGGAATATTAGTAGACTTCTTGGTTAGAGTTATTTTGATCAACACACCATTGGGTGTGTGATTGAATGGAATATGGATTTGTAATGGGTGTTCCTTCAGGGTTGGTGCGTAGTTTTTTATTTATTTCAGATAGAGATGTGAGGTTTATACTTTAAATTATCTGTGGATTGGTTAGTTTCATATAGATATCACATTGATTGTTACAATGGGATAATAAATTCCAGGTATCAAGAGGGTGAAATCAATGTTCAGAATGTAGAGTACAGTATTTAGGTAGACTATGCAGGTCCATCCCATTAGTAGCTAGGTGATATCATATAGTAGGTTGTGAGTCTTATGCTATATGATAGAGGATTAGAGCATGATTTCTTCCTCTAATAGTTGATCAGTTTATGGATTTGTTTCCATAGGAGTTCTCAATGGTTCCAACAGAGAGGGATATTGAGTTTATGATTGAGATAATACATAAATTTGTGCAAAATTAAATGCCTAATTTTTGAATGCCACCATAAAATTTTTGTGATTAAAATATTTTGATAGGGATGTTATATGATATAGGGTTCCTCCATCCGAGTATGTTACCATGGGGATCTCCAATTTCATTTACCAAGAACACTGACAGAATTTCATGATATTGGGTTGATTACTAGAAGGTGATCCTAATAGAAATTATGAACTAGTATTCACTTTCATATATTAATGATCTTTTTAATCAATTTTAGAGTGTATTTTTATTCTGTATGACTGATTTTAGATCAGGGTAAATTCATATGAGGGTGTGACCTTCTAATATACCATGGAATGCTTTAAGAATTATGTATGGATTGTATGAGTTTTTTGTGGTGTTATTAATCCAATAAAATAATCCTTTGGTGTTCAGAGCCTTCATGGACCAAATATTTCACTAGTACCTTGATTTTTTTGAAGTTTCCTTGATGGATGAGATCATTGTGTACACACAGACATCAGTTGATCAATCCAAACATCATAACATTTTACTGAGTAAACTGAGAGAGCATTGTATATACATCAATCTATATAAGTGATTTTTTTTTGTATTGAGAAGAATTTATCATTAGGTCACATAATATTGGAAGATGTTGTGTATGTAAAACATAAGAAGGTCTATGTGTTTTTTTTCATAGGAGTTTTCCAATAACGTTTTTTATAAAAAAAAAATATTTTATATGTTCTTTGGGTGTATACCAATGTTTTGTTAATGAAATTTACTACATATAAGAAATTCTCTCTGTCCTAACCCAAAAGGGAATAATTTTTGAATGCTTTATAGATAGTAAATATTCTTTCTACCTTCTTTAACAGTTCTTGACAACAACATCAACTATGATATTACCAAAACTTCATAAGTAGTAATCTCTATACTATGATGCATCTAGAATTTGGATTGGGGAGTACCAGTATAGGGATATTGAGTCATGGAATATTAATTATGTAATTTTACTCCATATGAATTAATCTAACCTACATAGGATCATGAGTTCGTCGTAATGGATCACACCTAAAAATGTTGGTGGTGTTATCATCTTGAATAATGATTTGTCTACATTTACTGATCATAATACCCTTAAATATAACTTCTCTCAGTATTAACTAAAACTACAAAAGTGGATATGTTCTGATTATATTCAATCTTCGAATTTCTAAGTTAGCTTATACACCATGAAAAGGAAACAGTGTTGACGAATCATTGTATTAGAAGACATGGAATGTATTTCATTAGTCTAGTTCATAGAGGAAGGCGATTGCCTTATTTTTTAAGATTCATATAGTTATTAAAGATTAGAAATTATGATGATCATGAGTTTCTATTATTAAGGGTCATCTTTGGTGGTTGGGATATACCTTCCAACTGGACGATCGATTGTTTTGATATTATTCATGTCCATGGCTGTCTTTTCAAGCCTATAGGTATGTAATAGGAGATGATGAAAGAGTTTCATCCTTCAAAGTTTGTGGTGCACCTAGTATTGACAAAAATTTGTCATGATCTTCCAAGATAGTATTGGTAGATTGGAATATAGAAGGAAGTGGGATGCCTTGTGAAATAGATATATAAAGTTTATCATGTGATGGATGAGAATCAGTGGTCTAATTTTATTTTTCATCAATATCCCATTTTAGAGTGGATGTTGGAATATATTACCATACATTTTGAGGTAGAACTTTTTTAGGACTTCTTAAAAGTTTTATGTGATATGGGTGGTTATGGATTAGTTGAGAAAGTTATCCCATTTCATTCTAATTGAAGAGACATTCAACGTCGATCAATTGGGTGACTTGTATATTTGAATAATGAAAATTTTCATAGGGCACCATAGATTATTATTTTAGATGTATTTTTTAATTTTAATTTTTTCATATGTAAATGATTATCAAGGGTTCTTGGAACTTTGGTACTTGTGAGTAAAGCTTACCACCCACAGATAGAAGGGAAATCAATGTAAACATTATAGGTTTTAGATGGCATTCTATGAAAATGAATCTTTTAATTTGGTGAAAAAATAATATGCACATATAAATTATTGATTTCACCCATAATAATAGTTATCAAGGGATTATTCAAATAGAATTATAAGAGTCACTATATGGTAATCCTATCATATTACCTCTCTAATGGATATAAGTGAGAGAAACAGAGTTTTTGTGACCATGTCTCATATTGGAGTAATCAAAGCATATATAGTTGATATAGAAACATATTTCTATAGCCCAATGAATACTGAATTCATATTATAATTGGAATCTACCACATTTACATTTTATAGTGTGATACAGTGTTTTTCGTTTTGTTTTATCGCGTCTGGGTCATTTTCAGTCACAAAATCCAAGTAATTTGGAACATAGGTATATCATGTCTTTAGAGATTGTTCATAGCCTTATTCTATTAGTGTATCAATTTTATATTCCACTATGGTATAGTTTTATACATTATCTTCTCTACGTATCAAAACTTCTATAGTATCAACTTGTCCCATCTCATGTGATTAGGATTGATGATGTCAAGATTGAGTCTTATTAATACATTAATGAGAATTTGATTTGTAATGTGGATTATAGTGAGAAAAGACTTTTGCGTAAAATTGTGTCATTGGTGAGAGTTTTTTGTTAGCAATGACCATATTTATGAGGAAACATCAGAGAGGGAACCATATATGCAATCCATGTGTTCATGACATTTTTCCTTGGTGTCCTCATGATGTTTTGGGGTGAAAATAAATGGTATTCATTAATATGGTAGGAATATTCGATGATCATTAAACATTGATGACTTATATGTTTATTTTTATTTCGGTCAAACTTCTTCCAAATGGATAATATAATTATCCCTGATAGTAGTTAATGTTTTGTGAGCATCCTGGGGTTTTAGGACATGTATATGATGAAAAATGAAACTTATATTTCATGGAGCACAGTTAGAACATTATAAATACTAACCCTGCACCATAAATGTGTGACACAATTTAAGGGGAATATTATTAACAACTATTAAAAGATGCCTATAAATAATTAAACATTGGTCCAGATCTATTCAATTTGATCCCTTAAAGATTTTAATACTTTTAGGCTGGTCAAACAGACTTTGTTTCACATTGTTTCCTTTGATAGAGGAGGTCACATGGTTGGCATGGTATTTGAAATAACATTCAACCCAACAGTTTACCTCATTAAAATGGGAGTTTTCAAAAAATACTTCCTAGACATAAATTATTCTCCCCTAATTTTCCTCATAATTTTACACTTATTATCTTAGGGTGGAAAATAAACACTCCCTCATCTCCCAATGGTGTGACAATTTTGATTATGATATGTTTTAAGTGTTTTTCTTACATTTAGAATCCTCATGTATGTCTACAATTTCATTTTCAACTATTTTTTGGATGATTCATAGCATTGTTTTACCTCTTCATACAAGTCTCATGAACCCTTTTTCAAGGGAGTTCATTGAATTTGTGGTTCAGGTTGTTTTTTCTTGAATCAAAGGATGAGGATAGATGAGGGTTTTTTATGAACAAAAGGGCGATAGTTTAATATATATTTTCCATATTTAGGATATAATTCATGAATATGTGATATGTGTTATTATGACAACTTACATTTCAATTTATACATTATTTAATAATGATAGAATGAGATTTGAAATGTTGTGTTAGACCCTTCATAGATCTCGTTGGGTCTATTATTGATTATGGTACTGAACATATGGAAACCCATGGGTGTGTTAACATAGTGGTAGTGGTATAAATAAGTCTTATGTGATGAAATATAGTGTTTGTAGGTTTTTATCAGTTAAACAAGCTACATGGAGTGTTATAATGTCATATGGGGATGTTAGAATTTGATTATGAATTAAATGGTTTAAGAAATGATAAACAGAGGAAATGGTAAATTTTGTTCTAGGGGATTGTATATGTTCTTAGGTGAAATTAAATTAACATTGGAAAGATTCATTTTCAATTAATTTTAAAATGGATTAATTGTGAAATAGAATGTTGATGGAACTATTAATGTTGTAAGAAATTGTGCACCATAACCACAGTTAAAGACGTTAGACATGATGTTCTACATATTTTTTTTTGGATTGTTGAACATGATTCCCTATGATCTGTTGTCTAGGATGTTGTACATGGAGTTCCACATTTTTAATTAATATTGTTGGACATGACTCTACCCTTTATATGGTTTATGATGTTATACATGGTTCTCATTATTGTTTATTGTGTTTGATGGAAACGAAAATCATTATCCCCAGTTTGGATAATTGGAATGGTGATACTTTCATAAAAACAATAACTCCTATGGTATATGCTTCAGATGAACCGTTTGGGATAAAACATGTTTTTTCTTATGATTCATTTTGAAAATAAGGGATAAGGAGGATAATTGTATACATTTAATGAATAAATATTTTATCATTATTACCTTGAATATTATTCCCTTTTACATCCAAAATAATATTTTATTCATATTTTAAATTTAATTATACACTATTTGTGGTTTCCTATTGAGTGATAATCACACAATTATCATTTTTCAGTTTGTTCCTGAGAAGATCTCTAGGTTGTAAGTCTAGATTAGGGAAAATGTCTTATATTAAATGTCTTGTTTGGGACATGGGATAGAGAATAAATTAGGGGATTTCACTAGATGTTAGAACCCATTTTGGGGAATTTTAGTTGTGTTTTATTGGATTAACTTTTATACATGGCATGATTATGACATCACATGGTTACTATATTTATTCATGATAATATACAATATTTAGGAATTGGTTATATGATATGATATAACATTCTATTTATTAAATATCATTTATTGTTAATATTTACTATAATTTAAAAATAATATAACACTTATAAAGATGATATAGTCAACCTATATTATTAATTATACATACACTACTAGTTGGAATCCTCTAGAGTATTGTGATGTGTGCATGATGTCAAAATGTGAACTAGTTCACCAATTATTTTGATTGTGTTAGAATGGGATGTTATAGAAACATAAGTCATTCGTAGAATGGAAATATTAGAATACGAAATGATTAATTACAAAATTTAAGTAATCTAGGAAGGAATTAGGGTGCATCATGGGTGATTTATAAGGATAAAATATTTTGAATAATGGATAAGATGAAGATATATTTTATAACTAATTGAATGACACACTACGAATTAATTATAATATGTTAATATAATATATATTATAATCAAGGAATGTTGCAAAAAAACCCAAATTAATTAATAATATATTATAGTGAAAAAACATAGACAACCAACCACGTTTAGACAAGTTTTGGTGATATTTTAATGGTTCTATCATAGATAAACCTATTTTAATTCCAATATAATCACAACAGTGATATCATAACTATTTTCCCTGATAACAAAATTATTTTTAAAAAAATAAATGTGGAAACCTAAAAAATTAGGAAATCATGATTCCACATTTGGAATAAATTTTATAATATTGAAAATATATAAGTGGATAAAATTTATTATAATACATGTGTGAAAAATGCTTGAAAATACTATTTATTGAAATACTTGATTTAAGAATAAAAATAATTTCCCATTAATATATTTTATGAATTTGATTTTGTGAATTTTTTTAGTTAAATAAAAAAATGAATATTTTTATACTATTTTATAAATCTGGAACTTAAAAGAACCGTTTATACCTAACATAAATTGAGAGGACCCAGAAATAGTTTTATATTTAGATAGAATATAATTTATGAACATAAATGTCAAACATGGGTTCCCAAATTAAAAAATATATATCTTAAAAGAAAACTTTCAACTCTATAAACATATTTTTAGACAAATAAAATTCATAAAATGTGATAAAATCATGTTTTGGAGTGATTGTAAAGACATACCCTATTGGTTTATCAATATTTTACTGATTTCCTCTTACAATGGTGACAAATATTTATTATGGTTTCTAATCATAATAACTAAAAATAAAAGGGACCTATTTATAAAATATTATCCTCCAAATTTAAAATATGGAATCAATTTTTCATGATTAAAATTATATATAACTCATTAATCGAAGATAATATAAATCCATAAAATGTAACGAAAAAAAGGTTTTAAAAAATTGAATTTTTAATCCCAAAAATGAAATTACAAAAAAATCAAGTATGAATCTAATTAAATTGTAATTTACTTGATTATTTATAATTAATTGTTTCTTATTTTTTGTTAATTTAAAATTAAAAACAAAATGGTATTTTTAAATTACCTTATTTAATGAATGGAAATAAAATTTTTACAAAAAAAATGTATTTTTTACTATTTACATAAGAGAAAATGATTTCAAAAAAAAATTCTCCATAAGATTATATTTACCTGATTATTTAAAAAATTATATAAATTTATTAAATTAAAATTTATAAAAAATTTAAAAATTAATTGTAATGCCAATATATAAAATTCAGTGAGAAATCCTTTTTTATGAAATCATTTTTGAAACATCAAATAAATTTACTGGAAATTGAGTACTAATTTATTCTCAATTAAAAAATAAATATTCATTTTATTGAACTATTAAAATTATTAAAATTATTTTTTATTCATATGCATAATTTAAATTTTTGTTCTAGTTTATAATAGTCACATAATAATTTTGTATTATTTTGGGAGGTTTGCTTAAATCTCGATGTTGCAATTCAAGTATGCTATAATGATTATTTTTATTTTTAACAAAAATTTTGGGGAGTTATTATTTATTGATAAAATAGGTGGTTAATGAATCCAATAAAAATGTATAGGGATCAACATAGATAGATCAAAGATGTTTCATAATGTAATGCAGATCAAATATTTTGGAAATTTTATAAATAATTTTTTATTAAAGATCTTCAAGAAGGATTCATTACAAGTGTATCATTATGTGCAACTTATGAATACTAAATATCCTCCTAATTCTCTAAAAACAATATTAATGTATATAATTATTTTTGTGCCTATATAATATCAATCATGTATTCAATGATGTCCACTTGACTCAGTGTCATTTATGTTTTGATAATATCAATTTTACTCCAATCTAATCATAGTGGGAAGAAATACAATTATATAAAGATATCCTTATATACTTTATAATAAGTACAGATATGTTCATTTTCATTAGAGGTGTGGTTGATCTCACCATATGTGATTACATCGATTGTAATTTCCAAAACTACAAGGATGATATGTTATTATAATTTCGTTTTGGATTTTATCTTAGTTGTCTATAAATCACATGGAAGTGTTTTAGATAAGCCATCATGGATGTCATGCTAAAAGAGGTAAGGTTAATTTGTGAATCATATATTATAAAGTGTCCCATTTACAACATGAATATTATTACTAAAAATTAGATGGTTTCTAGAATTACAAAATCAATTTTGATAAACTATTATAGAAATAGAGAGATTAATCAGGCCAATAAATCCTAGAAAAACAAATGGGTGAATCACATATATTAAAAATACCATTTCATTAAAAACATTATTGAGAGTATTAATATAAAAATATCATGGTAGGATCAATGTAAGGCTTTCATGGGTCTTGTGATCAAACCAGTGATTTTAAAAACCATTCAATGTATCTAGGGAAGATGAAAAATGGGAATTATACAATGAATAATGTTATGTGTTCCTGTTCTCAAATGATTATTAATTTTTTTAATTTTATTTTTTAAATAAGAAATTAATATAAGACTCTACACATAAATTGAAAAAAATGATAATGAATCAAAACTAAAATACTAAATATGATGTTACTCACTTGATAATACTCGGATTCACTCTATCATAATAAATCAGTAATAAATTTACCCTTAATTAACATAATAACTCCCTTGATACCTCCCACCACTCACCCATCCCTATCAAGTTTATCATTGGAAGTACATTTAAAAAGTAATTCATAAACATCTTTATCCTTCCAAAGGTGAAAAAAGGTGTTTTATCACTCTTTAATCAGTACTCACTCCCCTAAACTATATGGGAGTGGAATAATATTGTGGGAGAGCTATATGAAAACCAAAAATAAATATAATGAGGATAAGATAATTACTCATGTAATGATATGGACATCCACAAATCTTATGAAAACAACATGACTCTTCATAAAAATATATAACAATAAATAGAAACATAAATTCATTGAAATATATGAGTGGGTAATAGGTTAGATTATTCATATCCCATTCACAAATATCTTATAGTTACTTCACTATAGAACAAGAGATGAAAAATGAAAAAAAGTATATTTCCCGAGTTTAAAACACATACCTATTGAAATGATGAATTTACTATACAGTAAACAAAGGATATTTGGTGGGAAAAGGAAAAATTCCATTTCTATTGTGCATGTGGGGGTTTTATTCCATGAGAATAAATCTCAAAATCATCATACATTTAAAAAATCTAAGGGATAACAAGATCAATTATTTTATTATAATTGTACCATGTAAATATCCTCATCAACCCTTTACCAATTTATTCTTCAAAACGATTTAGAATAAATCATTTTTACAATTCTTTTGTTTATGGTTTCCATTCTTAATATTATTTTATCATTTCCCTTGACTGCTTCATTAGATAAATATTGATGGAAGGAGTATTATATTATAGTGGTGAAAAATATTTCATTTTTATTCCTTGATAAAAGTGAAACATTTGACAGATCATTTTAAATGGGATTATGAAAATTAATATAATCCCATATGGACATAATTTGAGATGAAATATGGTTTTGACAATTGAGAAAAACATACCCCCCCAATGTTCTCAAATTTTATTAATATTTTTATTTTTAATAAAAATAGATTGTATGAGGAATAATTAATGGTTTAAAACCTAAATTGAAAATAATTATGGGGAATAAACTTATGTTATAGAAAGAAAGGTGTTGGTTACAAGGTAATTTGAACTTCTTACCTTCATTACCCAACTCAGTTGTTTAAGAAATACATCATTACTTGATCAAAACCAATAACTATACAATCCCAATAATTATTGATATAAATCAATTTGTACCTGAAAAAATAAAAGTTTATAGACATCAATGAACATTCACAGAACCCCATTATTCTATTGGAGATATGACTAAAATAATAAAAAATTGAATAAAGGGTAATCAAGTAACAAAGAAACATTTAATTTTTGTATGAGCGTAAAAATAAAATAAAATCCCTTCTGAATACCTTGGGAGATGACACAAGTATTTACACAAGGATAAAGTACCACCTCTATACATAACATTTACTAATATTTTTATTTGTTTGAAGATATTAAGTAGTTGAAACATTGATGAGTCTGAAACATAAATTGAAATAGAATTGAAAAAATGAACTGAAGGGATAAAAAGAAAGGTGTTTATCCCAAGGATAAATTGTATTGGTATCTTCAATATACATCTATGTTATTCCAAAATTCTATATGGATATATCAAACCCTCCCACTATCCCCCCCCCAATCTATGTTACAGTGCGTAGCGCCCCTTGAACCCTTCCTTGGAACACCAATCTCAATATAATCCTTGCTATTGGTTATTATACATTCTTTAGATAGCGTTTTTCTTCCAGATTCTAACCCCACTCCATCATAAGTGGTTCATACTTCAACATAACCATTTTCATAATGTAATGGGCTAGTAATGAGAAGGTAGAGAGAAATTACTGTGATAGAAAGAAAAAAATAAGCAAGGGTATGTAGAATAAAATAATCCAACATTAAAACTAGTTTCCCATATACACATTATTTTATTTGTGATAGGAGGAAAAATTATCTAATAGATGATTTGTGATTCAACCACCAAATAAATCTACTCTTGTGGAGAATTCATGGGTCAATCGTGCATAAAAATGGAAGTAAGAGATAATAGTGGTGAATAATAATTCATGGAAAAAATAAAATAAAAAATTAATATTTAAGTAAATTTAAAAGAAAAACCCAAGAACTCCACTGCACAGAAAAGAAACAAAACTGAAACTCCTTGCATTCATTTCCCTATTATAAGTTCTTAACAATTATCATATAACTCTTAATCCAATGATTAAAACACATATATGTAAATATTTAAAAAAATCACTAACTACTTGGCATATCAAGCAACATTTATCATCTTCAGAGGATCCAAAAACTACATCCTTGAGAAATTTGATTTTTTTTTACATGTAATGGTTGTAAAAGCCTACTATTTAATTTTTTTTCTAACTGAAAAATGAAATATTAAACAGTTTTCTCATATGATATGAATAAATAAAACAAAATAAAATCATTGATAAATTTATAATATTGAATATTAATGTTAATATATATATACACACTAAATTAGATAGTATAAAATTTAATTAACCCTATTGTAATGGAAAATCAATGAAGTAAGTAGGAAGAAATGACATCAAGATATAGAAGTCTTCCATGAGAATCCAACTTTTCTATGATCGGAAAGGATATGTATTCTCTAGTTATTTTCATACACCAATCCCAATGCAAACTTGAGAAACTTATATTTGATGGAAATTGTACATGGTATTTGTTCAAGCTCATTGAAATTTACACAATATCTATGCTAGTTGAACCACCACAAACAAATAAAATCATTTCTTCTATAATGCTTAGGAATTATTCAGAGAATATATAGGGTTATTTAAGTAAAAAGTAGTATTATATCTATATTCTATAAAATATTTATATATATATGCATATCATTGATTTTATTACTTTTCCTAAATTCATTTTTTAACTATTCATCATATGCCTAAAAAAATTAATTAAATTGTGTTTTATTTAAATGAACTCGGCATATTATAATTGAATAATAAAAAATAGATATATTTTTCAACATTAATTATTTATCATTATAATAATTGGTCACTAATATCCAAATTTAAACATAATATTCTAAAAGTCATCTTCCAAAAAAAATATTTTGTCTTAATATTTAATATGTTTAATTAAAACTAATTATTATAAAATTTATGAGGAGAATTTATTAAAAATAAATTAATTTTTTATAAATAATGATAATATAAACATAATATTATGTTTTTGGGATTTTCTCTACTATAAAATATTTCAGATGAATAGTGAAAATTATTTATTTCACAATACTATTACATTTTTGATAGTATTAAACAAAAATCACATGGATGATTTTTTAATAAAAATTACATAACAGATTATAAATTTAAATTAAGTGTTTTATATTTCAGAAATTATATAAAAAACATAATCTTAATATGCTATAAAATTTAGGTAATGTTGTAATGAAAATAATTTTCTTCTATTTCTTCTAATAAAATTTCCCATTGTGGAAATTGATTTTCAAAATCATTTAATATTATTTAAAAATTTATTAAATAAAATGAAAAAATTACTTTCATTAGAATCAATAAAAGTTATCATTTTATCTTAAACATAAGTATTTTACATAATGTATAATGATTTTTCCAATAATGGGCTTCTTCACATTATACGCACCAGTAAAAAATTAATTTGAATAAATACATGAAATTTTTCTTTAATAAACTCATTTAACATATTAATATTATTAGTTTAAATATATTAAATTATATTAATTTAAATTTTTTCAATTATAATTTTTTTCGGTGGTGAATGTGGTGTCATCATGAAAGGTAATATTTGGTTAAAAGTAATTTAACATTGTGAAAAGGATGAATCATGTGAAAAATTGTTTATAATTTTTTTGGAGAGAGGAATAAATTTATCTCTATCCCCGCACAATTAATTGTCATTTTTGGAACCTTTAGACTTTAATAATATAGTGATATCAATGATAGATAATTGTTTTTATGAAATTTCCCTTTTCTTCAGTTGTAAAGGGATACTAAATACTCCCCTTCTATCCACCCATTCTGAAGCCTCGACTCACCCAAAACTATTTCCTTATCTCTCCTAAAAACCATACCCATGTAATTTAAGATTCACTCTCCATTAAATAAAAACCTAATTATTTTTAGGGATTTTACCAATATAGAGGATCCAAGGGAAAGGATGTTAGAATTATGTTTAGAATTCTATTATACATAACACTAAGGGATCATTTGAACCACCCTTATTACATTTTGATTGAAAATTGTATTTATTTTCCCCAATTTATTTTATCTTCTTCTCAAGTATATCATCTCTATTCTATATATTTTTTCTCATTACATATATACCATGTTTTCATTACAATTATTTATTTGGTAATGTACATTTTAAATGTCCCATTAATGTTTTCTGTTTTTTGTGAACAAAACATTTAAGGGAACATTATTTTTTATTGAATCATATAATGTGTAAACCACATTAAATTTATTAAAATTGATTTTTTTATAAAAAAATTATCTATTTCATTAAAATAGATTTCATAACATTCTAGTTTTAAAAGGAAAACATTATTATTTTTTCTTCATTAAATGTTTCCTCGCACATTTCAGAAATCATCACTGAAGTGGTTATATTTATTGTTACTTATTATAACTGTTTTAATAATTATATTCCAAAATGACTACCCATTTTCAAAACATATTCTTATTTTTAATGGAAATTTAATATCTAATATAATTACATTCCCCATCTCCTCAAAAGTATATATTATATAGCATTCAGCTATACCGTAAGATATGATTATTAAACCCACATTATTATCATGGGGTTTATCCTGATTTTGATTTATGTATGGTTTTTTTTCATTTTCTAATACATATATTCTATTAAATTTTATGATTTTATTTCACATATTTTATGATGGGAGGGTCCGTTATTTCCCACTAATGTGTTGGATAATGTTAGTTTCCCCGAATATTCCATGCATGGTGTAGTGATGTTTATTCTAAAAACAATACATATGGTTCACTATCATTTATCCTGAGTACATTATCTATTGTTCATAAGTGGTTATCATATCCACCCTATGCATGGTCCATAGTAGTTTGTCCAAAGTACACTATGTTATGATAGTGTTTAGCTAGAGCGTTCCAAGATTATGATAAATGTTTGCCTAAATTATGTTGTCTTGGAAATTATCCTTGAAATATGATTGTGATTTCATTCATTATTATATTACCGCATTATTATGATACTATAATCTTGTGATTTTATTTCTTTATACTTTTTTTAATTTTTATGATTATTCTTGTTATGATATTATTGTTGACCTTCTAACACTCATTTTATTAATTATTTTAATGTTTATCCCCTTACTGGGATATTTATCTCACCCTATCCATTATGTATTTTCCCAAAAATATCCCATGAAATTTTAAAAGACATATTGGAGAAGAATCCTTATGTTTATTTCTATATAAATAATTTTATTTACATTTAATATGATGTATTTATGTATCAAATTTTCCGAGGACAATATACCTCGAGGTCATTGGATTGTATTGTTGGGAAAATATTATAATTAATGAGTTAAGTTATGTTTATGTTGTGGGTTTTTATATCTAGTATCAAAGAATTTAATAGTTATTCATGATATTATGTTTATTGAACAATTGTTTAAACCATTTGGACCTATCTATTATATTAGTCTATGTATAGGATAACATACAAATTTTTTTAATGGTTTTTTGATGTGGTTATTCTAACAATGAAATATCTATCTAGATATTACATTTAGATGTTTTTTTAAATATTCATCTAGGGGTAATAACACCAAAAATAGTTGGTTAGGTGTATCAAATCCCTCGTTTTAGTGCTTGTTGAATGGGACATTACCACACATATATTTTGACACTCCTAGGGATTCATTTTGGTAAATCATATGCTCTTTATAAACCATTATAAAGAATTTATTTCATAGTTACATTTAGTTACTTGGTTGATATGTATTAGATAAAACAACATAATTTATTCTAGGATAAAATAATATTAAAAAAGGTTAAACAAATGAAACTATGAGCTAATGTGATGATGAAATCGGTAATTGGGTTTTAGTTTAAATCCATTTTAAAATATTGTTTATGATAATCCACAGATGGTGTTAAATGTTTTTCACCCACGTTAACCATTTCTGTTTTAGTAATGTATGGAACTAGAAGGAACTAATTTAATATTGGTAATGAAGGACAATTTAATAATTACATCAATAATTAACCTAATGGAATGGGATATAGACTGATAAATTTAGTGAACAAACCAAATCAACTATCACAAAAACATTAATAACAATGTATCTATAGATTAAATCTTGAGTACACTAAAGAAGAGAAGGATGGAGAGTCCTTAAAATTTATTTAGTGATGATGAAGAATGGATGGGTATGAAAACACTAATATACCAAAAATGTGGGAGGTTGAACGATGGAAATTTCCTCAAGAGGACATGAAATTCTTTAATTATGGAAGAAGGGGTTTTTGACCATCAAACTATCATAGGAATATGATGTGGTAAGTTAACTTTATGGGATTATAATGTTTACATCCAAAACCACCCCTAATAAAATAATTCATTATATGTCGAAAACATAAAAATTACCCATGTCAGTTTCATAGATAAAATCATAATGAGAATGTATTCGTGTAAACCCATCACAACCAAGGGATCAAGTTGTACCATTTTCAACGACTACCGATAAGGTGAATTGGGATACCTAAATACTCCTCATTGGAATTTTGAATATGGGATCCTTTTCACTATCCATGATATTTTTCATTGATTTTTTATTTTGTCTACCACCCCAATGTATTGTTTATAAAACAAAATCTATGGGTGTATGATATTTAGATTTTCACATTTTAGTATATGTGAACATAAATATAATTGTGGGTATTTTTTATATGTATAAAGTTATTCTATTTATGCATTAACTATTTCAATATATTATCTGTATTTACATGTCATTGTTTTATTACCCACAACATAAAAATTAATAGGAAAATATATGGGGGTAGAGACAATAACCCACCACTATTATAGAGAGACCGTAAAATCACTACAATAGCAGATGACACCAACAAGTCATTTTCATCGCTATCCCTTAATTAACTACCATCACTTGTTGGGAAAATTTTCATGATAGGATTATAGAACTATTAAAATGGTGGATATAAAATAGAAACCCCTACAACTATCAATATTTAAATAGAATTGGGTGGTTATGTGTATAAGAAGGAGGTCGCTTAGTAACCTCGAGATTGTGAGTAGTTCAAACATCAAGTATGATACACCAGAACATGTGAGACCATGAATCTTGTTTAAAAAATATTTGAGAACCTGGAAGGCCCTATATGGGCACATGAAGAGATAGTTAATGTATGATGGGTAAGTCATCTATCCCCCTCCAACATTTATCTAGGGGGATTCACACAGAAATGAATACAATTATTGGTGAAATAAGTGGGAATAGAGATGTTTAGTTAACTTTGGAGGCTACAGATTAAGGTGAAAGGTAATTTATAAAAGAAAAAAAATCCATTTTGGTAGGGGAAATGACTTTGAAAAATGTTTTGAGATGTCTGAATGTGAATCTGAATGTTCATTATAAAGATTAGGATCATTCTTTGTTGAATTCTTTGTTTATCCTCACCTTTCCACTAGAACCACCAAGTCAATGAACCACACAGGATGAGTGATTGGTGTATATGGTATATGTATTATAAAATAGTGAATCAAATTTCACTCCTCCTTAAAAATTAAGAAAATATATCATTAATAGTGTAACTTTGATCTCATACAAAAAAATAAGTCTTAACATAAAATCCATATATCTTTTTAACTAAACTTTTTACGAAGAATCACAATATATGGGTTATTATTATTATAATTGAATAAATGTGATCGATTTATCATTGGAAAAAAATTAAATCTAGAGCCACCCTATAATACCCTAAAAAAATTTCATAGTAACTAATAATTTATAATTATGAGAATAACATTTATTTATGTAGGTAGAATATTGTGACCTAGGATTTTTCTATATATTATCCTTAAATAAATGTAACATTATATAGTGTGTTTCACATTCTATAAAAAAAATACCAAGATATATTTTTAATATTCAATTTTAATAAATAAAAATAAATTCTTTAAAATATCTAGTTTAAAATTAATGTAACCCTATTATATGAAAATGGACCAAATATACTAGACGAAATGGAATATGGATGTTGTATACTTTCAAAAAACTCCACTATCTATATCCTATGAAGTGATGTATTTTATCTAGTGTTTTAATTTAACTAATTGTAACATAAACTCATACAATTGCATTTCGAGAGAAATTGTATATAGGAGAATTTTATTCTTGTGGAGATTTTCCTATGACCCATGCAAGGTTAACTGCCACCTGAAACTAAAATCAGAGCATATAATGTTTAGGACATTCATAGATATCATAAGGGGTTATGTGACTATAAATTATGATTATATAATATTATAATACAATATTTATGTGTATAGTCATTTCATTAATTTTCAAACATTAAAAAAAATTAGTTTTGCTGAATTTTCCTTTTTTATTAGAAAATTTATATTCCAAGATTTTATTTATTTAAAGGAACTAAATTTATAATTTATAAATAATAAAAAGATATAATTATTTTATTAAAAAAATTTGGACACTAGATTAATTTGTAAATTGTTGAAAAAATTAAAATTTAATATATTGAAAGTCATTTTCCTATAAAAATAATTATTATTATGTTTAATATATTAAATTAAAAATAATGTTCCATATATTTAGAATTTGAATTTCGAAACAATACATAAATTGTTTTTTATTAGTAAATTATTAACATAGTATTTATTTCTGGGATTGTTAAAAATAATTTATTTTTTCAGTCAACATTGAATAATACTAATTTCACTAATATTATAACTTTAACAGCATTATTATAAAAAACCACATTGAGTTTTTTCAAAAAAAATATAAAAAACATAATGTTAATTTATCTTTTAAAAAACTGTTTATATACATATATATATATTCCATTATTTATATATTATAAAAAATATGAAATGTTTTATTGAAATTTGTTTTCTTATTTTCCTTTTAATAATCTTTTCACTAAGTTGAATTATATTTTCAACTTATTTCAATAATAATTAAATATTTACTAAATAATAATTAAAATTTTAATGTCAAAATAATAAATATTATTTTAATTTAATATTAATCATAAATATTATGTTTAGAATATACTTTCTATAAGGGTTTTTGTGTGTTATATGATCCAATACATAAATTAATTTCACTAAACTCTTTGCAATATTACTTTTCAACATTATTTACATGCTTATAATTAATATATTGAAATTATTATATAATCTGTATTTTAATTAGTACCATTAAATTTGGTTTTCATGGGTGAATTTGGAGTTACCATGGTGAGGGTAAATTTGGGAAAAAGTGGTCAAACATAGTTTAAAAAGCATGAAAATGGGAAACCAATTTTTTATATTGTGTAACGGAGGAAGTCTTGTCGTTATATTTATCCCCACACCATTTTAGGGAATTTATGGATCCATTCACCTCTAATAATATAGTGACATAATAAAAAAATATTGATATTATACAAAATTTCAATTTTTGACACCTATAATAGTAGACCACCGCCTCCACTTTTCTCCACCCATTCAAAATCTTAAGCTCACATATAACTCATAACTAGTATCTCCAAAAGACCCAATACATTCCTTTTAATGTTTTTTTATCAACAAACATCCATGATAAAGAGTCATATGTAGTTACCCAATATTGAAAATCCATGGGAAAGGAAAACAAGTTAAAGTATAGAACGATTTTGGACATAATGGTAAGAGATTCTATGAACATCCCTCATTACATTTTGGTTATACCCTGTATTTATTTTTTCCATTTTCTATTATATTATTATCAACTATATCATCCACGTTTATTAAATTATATCTCCTTACAAATTTACACTGTTTACATTACTTTTTTTTTTGTTGGGAAGGAACTTTTTTATTTCCCATTTAAGTTTTCTCTTTTAGATGAATGTTTTTAATGGATATTCCATTTTTCTATAATAAATGAATCATCCACCCCATAAAATGTTTTTAACTTAATTTGTTCCTAAAAAATAATATTTTTTTATGAAAACTCTTTTGAGATCAATTGTGGTCTTAAATAATAAATTACTATGTTATTTTATCTTTAAAATTTCATCCACTCATTTCATAAAGAATCAACTAGGATTTTTTTAATCATACCTCATAAAAATGAATTATTTTATAAAATGACTTCCAAGGATCAATTCTTATAGTTATTTCTTGTAATGCCCCGACCCCAGTTACCCAGAGTCGGTGCATTATTACGTAACATTGGCACGATCATTAAAGATCAAGTCTCGAAAGACCGATTAGTGTAGTAGTCATGGAAACACTAGATACATTCATAAATGTTACATTACATCATAAAGTGAAAACTACAATAACATAGTCTCCATAGTCAACACTCATATCCCCTTTAGACTATCCCTATAGGTCAATCATAAAATATTTCTTCACATTCTGGGAAAAAGAAATCATAGAAAGGGGTGAGCTCATATGCTCAGTAAGGATAACAATATAGAGGAAACTTTCATAAATAATCATAAACATTTAAGGAAATGTTTAACTAAAACAAAATCCTTTTAAACTCAAACTTTAGCATAATATGGAAAAAGTAAAATGAAATAATTCCATTTACTTACTCACATGGATATTCTACAAGTCGAATAATCACATGAAATATCAATAACCACTTTTATAATGATGGAATGCATAATGCCAGACTATCATAACCATGTAGCCAAGGCCTCGTTCCAAGACTAAAAATATGATTTTGACAAGGCCTTGTGCCAAGACACTAGTTTGTCTCATGAGACCTACCGATGCATTGAGGAGCTATAAAGGGCTCCACCTGTCACTTACTTAGTTCAATGCATTCCTTATATGAAAAGGTTTAAACATATCATAAACTGTAACAAAATTGTATCACATAAAACATGCATTAAGGAAACATAACATTTCTACATTTCAATCACAAGATATCAATACAGAACATTTATATAATAAAACCATTTTCAATACCAAAATAAAATAAAAGTAAAAATGGTATTTATTTTTCATTTAAAAAAATTAATGGCTTGTAGAGGAAGTCGAAACTCAAATAATGGTCATAGTGGAGGAGAAGTCATTGTTGTCGAGTACGTAAGACAAAAAATTAGTTTTTTTGTTTAGTAAAAACGCTTCATATAAAAATATTATTTTTGAATTAAAGTAAAATTCAAATGGTTTTATACACCGCATAAAATAAAGTGGTTTATAAAATAAAAAATGCCTCAATGAAAGTAGATTGAGACGAAGTCCCTTACCTCGTGTTCGACTTGACTGGATCATTCTTTAATCTCTGGAATAATAAACATGATTTAATTTAAACTTTCTTAAAAACCTTTTTCCATTTCATTATTCCTTTTATATCACTTATTACTATGTTATGAACATTATGTAATTATTTAAGTTAATAACGGTCGTTTTGTCGATCTTTGGTACTTGAGTCAAAAATAATCTTCTTATAATTACAAGTTGTTCATGTGGTAAAATATTAATTATATCCATAACTATATTCATGATGTAGATATCATATATATCATATATATGTAGTATATATATGCATTTATAATATTATATAACATTTAGAGGTAAGAAATGAAATGCACCGTTCATGGAGACGGTAAGCTGTACGTACGCATGAACGCTACTTTCATTTCTATTTTGTATTTAATGGAATGATATCATAAGGAAATAAAGTTATATTATAATTCCATTATAACATCATATATAATAACATTTACTCCATCCTTTATACATCCCACATATGGTATTAACGATTCAAATCACTTTGAGGGGGCAGTAGTCCGCACTTCCTAAAATGAAGATATCGCGTTTACCGATAATGGAAACCATAAAGGTATGGCATAAATGAAAAATAATGAAACATAAGGAAATCATAAACATTATATATATCATATATATATCTATTTACATCATAATGGCCACCATGGAAGGTATTAATAGACGATTGGAAAATCATTGTTTCGTGAGGCAGTAATTCACCACCCACAGAAACAGTATGTTCTATAACCATTACATGAAGGTGTGTGTAAGTGTAAATCAAATACTTCTCATACAAACATACTATTATATTGATGATACTCGTTTTGGTACAAAATAATGGAATAAAAATAGTTTAATCGGATGGATAATCAAAATAAAACAAAAGAACATAAGAGGATACATTACATTAAAATTGGGTAACTCTTTTTGATTTGAGCCAAAGGATTCCTTGGGAAGACATCTGCCCAATGTGAGGGTTCTAAGATTAAGAGAGGGAATATGAGAGAGTATTTTTTAAGATTTTGGTCGATCCAAATGGATTTTATGTTGTGAATAAGGTGGTAGAGGTGGGGGCCTTTTATAAGAGGAGGGGAGGGGCAGTCTTGGAAAGTCATAAATTGTTACATTATTATATAATGAGTTTCGGACTTTAAAGGACCCAAAATTATATATTTAGAGGCTAAGTTGACAAGGGTTCTAAATATACTCATCCAATAGATTTTTTACAAGTGTACGTCTTATATTTTACATTATCTATTCATTTTATTTAAATCATTAATTAATGAGGTAATTGCTGCATTATCATGGTGTCATAAAAAATTTAATTTTTTCAATATCTAAAAATTATAAAAAAATTACCATGTTGTAGGAAATCTTTTTATCTTTCCAATGAATATTTATAGTCGATAATTTAACTTATATAACCCCATTTAATAATTATTTTAGTAAAACAACACATGTTTGGGACAATTTTATTTTTACTTTAAATAAAAATTTATTCATGTCATTTTCTTACAAAAGTTGCTCCATGGGGTCCCCAAGTTGACCCATGGATTTTATTGCTTGGCCATGACTCATCCAATAAGGTTAGGACAAGTGTAAAGTTAATTTCATATTATTGTAACATTATATTTACCTTAAATTACACTAATTACCTTTAATCGCGATTAATAAAACTTAAATGTTACTATTAACCAAAAATTATTTTCTTCTCATTGAACCACATTTTTCTTCATAATGACAACCATGTATGTCGTATTTTTTAAAATCAATTCAAAAAATTGGTAAGGTTTCATTTAAACGAAAAATAAGTTTTTTAACTACCACATAGTGGTTTCACTGTTCATCAAAAATTGATGTTTCTCATAACATTACCAAAAATTAAACATGGGAGAATTTTGATATTCTGAAATAAAAAATTATGTCCATTATGAAATATAAAATTTATTTAATTTCAAAAAGTGGGTATTACTATTCATAACGGCTACTTTGATTGGACGTGGTGTGCTAGAATCTCAAACTAGCGTACAATGCAAGCTATTGCATTATTGAAAGAGAAGCGTATCGTGGATGCATGGGGTGTTACATTCTCCCCTAATTCAATAAATTGCATCCTCACAATTTTAAATTTTTCTTCGAAAATTAAAGGATGATAATATAAAATACCTTTGTGGAAAACCCATATCGGAAATAGGGTTAATAAAATTATAACTTTAAAAGAAAGAAAGAGAAGTAAAGAGGTCAGACGGGATAGCCCATACTAGGATTCTATGAAAACATGGATATGGAGTAGAAAAAAACCAACTTGGTCTGATGGAGAGTTGTAGAAAAAAGGATTAAGAGATTGTCAACTACAAGAAAATCACAAAATTGTGATTGATTAAATGGTCATTGATTCCCCAATTGGAAAAGTTAACCGACAACATTTTTGTTTTAAGATACCTTTCATAATGTTGAAGAATTTACTTAGGAGATATACTAAGAATGTAAGTAAATATACTTACTTGTCATGTAGACTTTCATTCATTAATAAATTTTTACCAAAAACTCATCTTTCACTCCAAAAGGTAATAGAACTCAAAAATATTATATTTATCCTAATCGTACAAGGTTTTAAATATTAACACATACCATTTAGATTATGAAAACTATTTTGTAATAACAAGGGACTTCATGTAGGCTAGTGGTAGGTAATAAAGTCCTCTCGCACTATGGTTGTGGGTTCGATTCCTACAGCTTTGTCTAACGCGACGGGTTATCCCCCAACCTGTAGGTTGTCCTTTTCCTAAAACTATAGTATTATAATATTCCAAAAATAATCTTTAGAAATGTTTTAACCTTAAAAAATACTATCCAAAGTTAATCTTAATCCATTCCAACCTTTATAGTTATCCAAAATACCTCTGTCTAGACTTTCTCTAAAAGGTTCCTAAATTCCAAAATCAATTGTAACATCAGATTCCCCAAACAAAGTAAAGTTTCTATTATTGTCACATATTAAAAATATGATTACTTTCATCATATTAATACCTTAATGAAAACAAAAAGTACTGAAATACATTCCATATATATATCACATTATTCTTATAACCAGAATATAATCCAAGAGTCCCAAAGCACTAACACATTAATTATTCCACTTCAACTGTAGTAACAACATAAGATTAGCCTTGATCCCTTTGCCTTTTCTGAGTTTAGTTTCTCTGATGCTTAGGACATTCATTTGAAAAATGCCCCATCTCCCTACAATTGTAGCATTCAACATTGATATCCTATTTAATTCCCTTGCAGTCACGAGCCTGGTGACCGTTTCTCCACATTTATAACAAAATCTCATTCCTTTTAGGCATGTACCAGGGTGATTCATACCACAATTATCACATAATGGAAAATCCTTCTTTCCCTTTTCCATTTATTTTCCTCTTGTTCAATTGTTCTCTTCTTCTCTTTCTTTACTTTATTGTCTTATGATTTAGAGAATTCCTTTTCTGTCTTGATAGCAATTGAGACAATATAATCGTACGATGAGAAAGATTGTGAGACTAAGGCTCGAAGGAGAAATGGTTTTAACCCATCAATGAAACGATCAATCTTAATTATTGGGGTACAGATATAATCTGCTGCATGCCTCACTAACCTTGTAGAGTTAGCCTCATACATTGCGACATTCTCATCCTCCTTTTGTCTCAGACTCATAAATTTCCTTTCCATATCTGCTCGATGGTCACGAGGGAAGTATTTTTTTAAGAAAAGATCTTTGAACTCCCTCCATTACATATTTGATACTTCATCATCTTCCTTTGTGTTTTGTATCAGTGACCACCATTGATCATCATCTCCAGTGAGGCGGTAAACTGCCATGATAACCTTTTCCCATTCACTACTCCCCAAGGAATGGAATATTTTCTCTAAGGAATTTATCCATTTCACAAATAATAAGGGATTTGTACTCCCATTGAATGTTGGTGGTTGTTTCCTCATGAGGCGGTCTAACATTGATCCTCCACGTTGCGGATCAGGGTGCTCTATACAAGTATGGTTATTATTCATAACCTGAGTGAGTTGTCCCAGTATGGTGATAAGCTGATTAGCACCGGTCGTATCACCAGCTCCACTATAATTATCTTAAGTAGGAGGGAAATCCCTACATGGAGTGTGTGCATTGATACAGTTTCCATTCCTTCCACTAGGCACCATTTCTATAAAATGTCATAAATTAGATTAGTTTATGAATAGAAAGATATAATAACAAAATTCCAAAACACTTAACATAACATGAACTATTTATTAATATAATACATAATCATAAAAATGTTTTCTTTGAGGAAAAATATACTCATAAACCCTTCACAATGGTTTGTAATGAAAATGATAATTATCTTAAGCATATCCCCCGGGAGTATCGTAACCAAGAGTTTAGCAAGGCTCGTTGTCGTGCACCAGTTCCCATTCGAGTCTAGCTCAAAGTGGTGTTTTAGGGTTTTACTCCTAGGTACATCTGTGCCAGAGCCGCCTCTACCTTCTCATCTCCAGAAAGGGATGTATTTCTAGGAAAAGTCACAAAATCTCAATAATACCAAAATTCTAGGAAGTTATTTTATACTAATCCTAAAAGTCTATCTTAGAGATATGTGCTCTAATCAGCGTTTATCTAAATCTAGCTTCCAAGGTTAGTACTAAACTGCCTCTGATACCATCTATAACACCCTGACCCCAGTTACCTAGATTCGGTGCATTATTACGAAACATTGGCATGATCACAAAAGATCAATTCTTGAAAGACCGATTAGTTTAGTAGCCTTGGAAACACTTGATACATTCAAAAATGTTACATTATATCATAAACTGAAAAACTAAAATAACATAGTCTCCATATTCCACACTCATATACCTTTCAAACTATCCCTGAAGATCATTCATAAAATATTTTATTCACATCCTGAGAAAAATAAAACATAGAAAGGGGTGAGCTCAGATGCTCAGTAAGGATAACAATATAGAGGAAACATTCATAAATAAACAAGAAAATTTAAGGAAATGTATAACTAAATAAGCCTTTTAAACATGACCTTTAGCATAATATAGAAAATTTAAAATAAATAATTCCATTTACTTACTCACATGAATATTCAACTAGTCGAATAATCAAATGCAATATCAATAACCACTTTCATAATGATGGAATGCATAATGTCAGACTATCATAACCACATAGCCAAGGCCTCGTGCCAAGACTACAAATAAAATTTTATCAAGGCCTCATGCCAAGACACTAGTTTGTCTCATGATACCTACCGATGCATCGAGGAGCTATAGAGGGCTCCATTAGTCACTTACTAAGTCCAATGCATTCCTTATATGAAAATGTTTAAACATATCATAAACTGTAACATAATCATATCACATAAAACATGCATAAAGGAAACATAACATTTCCAAATTTCAATCACAAGATATCAATAAAAAACATTTATATAATAAAACCATTTTCAATACCAAAATAAAATAAAAGTAAAACATGGTATTTATTTTTCATTTAAAAAAGTTATGGCTTTTAGAGGAAGCCGAAACTCAAATAATGGTCACGGCGGCGGAGAAGTATTTGTCTCCATGTACGTAAGACAAAACATTCCTTTTTTTGCTTAGTAAAAACACTTCTTATAAAAAGATTCCTTTTGAATAAAAGTAAAAGTCAAATGGGTTTATACACCGCATAAAAGAAAGTTGTGTATAAAATAAAATATGCCTCAATGAAAGATGATTGAGACGAAGTCCCTTACCTCATGTTCGACTTGACTCGATCGTTCTTTAATCTCCTGAATAATAAACTAGAGTTAATTTCTACTTTCATAAGAACCTTTTTCAAGTTCATTATTCCTTTTATATCACTTATTACCATGTTATGAACATTATATAATTATTTATGTTAATAATAGTCGTTTTGTCGATCTTTGGTACTTGAGTCAAAAATAATCTTCTTATAATTACATGTTGTTCATGTAGAAAAATATTCATCATATCCAGAATTATATTCATGATGTAGATATCATATATATCATATATATCCAGTATATATGTAAAGACCCGCAAATTTCAAGGAAATTTTTTTCTTAATTTTCTTTGGAATTTTACAAGAGCGCAGCTTCAGACGGCACCTGATTCCGAGGCCCGTTGTGCCCGGAATCAATTTCCGAAGTTTGGCTCGGGTACGTTCAGTGAACGGACAAGCGGGTTTTTCTATCTTTTAAACCGGTGCCCGGAATCGAATTCTGAGGGCACCGATGAAATCGCAGCGCCGGTATTTTCTTAGAAACGCCTCTTCCGGAGTTGCGTTTGCTCAGACGTGGTTTTTAAATTTTACGGCTTTAAGTCAGAAATAAAATAAAGTTTGTGCGACAACTTTATTTTATTTCACTTAAGCTGCTTGGAAGCCACTTGAAGTCACTTAAAGGCGGCTTGAACTGAGTTGAACTGGATAGGATGCTATCCAGAAATATCCTACCCCTTGGTAGGATATTTTTGAGGCTGGGCCCGCACGAGCCCCGCCGTTTCTTTCGCTAAGTAACGCACCCGTGAAAACCCGTCAAAGTAACTGAAAAGTCAACCGACGTGTTTTCTTTAATTCTTAACAGACCATTTAATTGGGCGGTTTATTTCGTGAATTAAATGGACTGTTTCTTCATGAATTAAATGGGTCGTTTCTTTCGTTGAATTAATTCAACGAATTGATGGATCGTTTCTTAACCGGTTTCGTGTGTTGGCATGTTTATAAAATAAGACCAACCCAAAAATCCTTGGAAAGGATTTGAAAAAATCTTCGTTCCTCCACCCTCTCCGCGAAGAACGCGAAGAACGCGAAGAACGCGAAGAACGCGAAGAACGCCGGCGACCGGAATTCGACGACGCACACCAAGATCTGCGACGTCGACGAGATCTACCCGCGACGTTCTTCGGCGACGCCTCTTCTTCCGCGGCCGACCCTCGTTCGGCAACAAAGGTGAGAATCGGATCTTTTCTTCTCCCTTTTTAATTTCAATATCAACGGATTTAAACTAATTAAATCCGTTTGATCTTGATCCGGAGATTGGCGACGCGACGCCGGATACCGCGACGACGCGACGATCTCCTTCCTCCGCGACGAGCGATTCCGCGACGACCTCTCGTCCGACGACGACGATAAGGTAAGGGATGCTGGATTGTTATATTTCTTTTCCCGTGTTTATTCTTTTCAAATAAAGAACCCGATCGGAACAATTTTAATCTATTTAAAATTGTTGATCTGATTGATTCTTTTCCCTCCCGGTGACGTTTATGGCTAATGCGGAGGGTGCGGGTCTAACGAACAAGACCCGGCAACCCTCCGCCGATCTATTTTTGTTGTGCGGATATGGCGGACGACGACGAACCGCGCGGCGGGGGCGATCCGTTGATCCCGCAGTGAAGGTCGGCATCCGGGAGGGGCAACGGCGCAGACGGGAGGCAAATCGGGCCACCGGAGCATCTCCGGCGGCCCGCGGAAGGCGGCGGCGGCGCGGGTCGCCGGCGCGGCGGCGCCGGCGACCGGAGGCGGCGGCGCCCGGCGCGCCGCCGTGGAGGAAGCCCGCCACGGCTGAAGCCGCGGCGGCAACGGCGGCCGGTTCCACGGCCGCGCGGAACCGGGACGGACGCGGCGGCCCGGCTGCGTCCGCGTGACAGGCGGCCCCCCGCGGGGGCCGCGTCTCCTTCAAAGCCGCGGGTCAACCCCGCGGCGGCGGCTCTTCGGCCGCTCGGCCGAAGACCGAGCCGGCCAGTCCGGTCGGCCGGGCCGCGCCCAGGCCGGACCGGACCCGGCCGAGCCGGTTCGGGTCGGCCCGGTGCGGGCCGACCCGGTTCGGCCGACCCCAGGGGGGGGTTCGGGCCGGGTCGCCCCGGGCCCAGTACCCCCGTTTCGGGCCCTCTTCGGTCTTTCGCCCATATCTTGGGCCTGGGACCTCCGATTGACGAACCGTCAGCGGCTACGCGATCCTTGGATCGAGACGGTCGTTTCGGTATATTATACTCAAGGTTTCGGAAGACTTTGGGTTCGGCCGGGTTGGTTCGTACACGAAGCCAACCGGGCCCTCGGAGCGGAAACGCTCATAACTTGAGCTACGGACGTCCGATCGACGTACCGTCAGCTGTGGTAGTTTCCTCTAAGTGAGACGGAACTTTTGGCATACTCCGCCCGAGGATCGGATACAGGCGGAGTACGGTCGGGTTGGTTTTTCCCTAAAAACCAACCGGGCCCCTGGGACGAAAATGCCAATAACTCTCAGACCGGGCGTCCGATTGACGCGCCGTCTGTCGCGTTGAGATCCTGTTGTCAATACGGAACTTTTGGATACATCAACTTCGGACTACGTGTCAGTTGATGTATCAGCCTCTCGGCTCGTGGAGCGGACCCTCCTAAACGAGCTCGCTTTGTGCGGGAACCCTAGCGCTGGCTGTGACCTCGACGACAGAGCAGAGATCCTCCGTGGACTGCGACGACGGCAGAGCAGAGATCCTCCGTGGACTGCGACGACGGCAGAGCAGAGATCCTCCGTGGACTGCGACGACGGCAGAGCAGAGATCCTCCGTGGACTGCGACGAAGGCAGAGCAGAGATCCTCCGTGGACTGCGACGACGGCAGAGCAGAGATCCTCCGTGGACTGCGACGGCGGCAGAGCAGAGATCCTTCGTGGACTGCGGCGACGACTGTGCAGAGATCCTCAGTGGACTGCGTCGACTACTGTACTCAGCGATCCTACGCGGATCAGTGCCCGATCCTGTGTGGGTCCTACTACCGGTTCTGTGTGAGCCACTGCCTACTGGTTCTGTGTGAGCCACTGCCTACAGGTTCTGTGTGAGCCCGATCCTGTGTGGGTCTTTGCGGGGGTTAGTACCTATCGATCCTTCGTGGGTCCGACGACTTAGATGGATCAGTGATCATCTTTGACGTCATCTGAAAAAGTATACCTGGTTGAGCTGAACCTTATGTCACTCTCCTTTGTGGATTGTGTTGAACTATCCTATGTGGATTTACTATTTACTCTCCTTTGTGGATTGTGTTGAACTATCCTTTGTGGATTTACAGTTTACTCTCCTTGTGGATTTGAGTCTTGCTTTCCTTTGTGGATTGAGTTGTTCTTGAGCTCGTGAGCAGAGCTAGAATTGGGGACTTAGGTATATGTATGGGCATATACCTAAGTCGGGTCAGATGTTACTTCGTGATTGCATCTTTCTTTTGTGCTATATCCTTTGTGGATTTCGGGAGACCTTCGGGGGTCTCGGGGTCCTTACTGAGTAGTTGTACTCACCCCTGCACGGGCTATGCCCGCACCTTGTTGTGTTGGTTGCAGACGACGGACAGCGCTGATCACGGTTGGGGCGTGGAGCAGGACGGTACCTGGAGGTGGACCACTGGGCGGGACGTGCTCGGAGCGGACGTGGGACCCGAGGAGCCTGGAGGCTATCTGTACCCACCCTTCAGGTGGGATTTCCAGTGGACGACACGAGGCTGCCGTCTTTTCTTCAGTTGCTGTACTTTACTTTTCAGTTGTACTTTACAGTTGGGCTTGTATTTCCAGCCCCTTTTTCTTTTCTGCACTTTACTTTCCGCTTGCTGACTCTGTGTGGTTGTTACTTATAAGGCAATGCCTTCCCTATTTACTGGGATTTTACGCCTTGGTGCTAGTCGCCAGCCCCTGGCCTATGGAAGGCGGGCTTGGGGTAGTCACGGCACGGGCCCCGAGGACGGGTCGTGACAAATTGGTATCAGAGGCGGTCGGTTCTACCGCAGACTCTGATCGTCCTTTCTTTCTATGTGAAGCAATAGTGTTTAGTGTATTGAGTGTGGTTATCAGTTCAGGGAGCCCAGTGTTGGTGCGGCGGCCGACGTATCCGTACACCATGACCCTGACTCCTGATTTCCGACTTAATGCATGAAAACATTGATTGCGTGTATGTTTCAAGTTTTCTTTGTGATTGCTTGTGTCAGCTCACCGGGTATACTGATCTGCTTTATGAAAGTCTCAAGTTTTCCTTGTGATTACTTGTGCCAGCTCACCAGGTATACTGTTCTGACTGTGGTGCTCTTGTTCTCCTTTTCAGGATGGCCCCGCGACGACTGCCAGCTAGGGTTCCGAGTGTAGGGCGCGACGGCAGCCCACCGAGCGACGAGGCCTCGGTGCAGGGCCCTTTGCCAGCAGTGGCACCGGCGGTAGCCTTACCCGCCGAGCCACCGATGCTTCCAGTACCAGACGCTGACGATGCACGTCGCCTCAGGGCACTGCACGAGTTTCAGAGCCAGCGACCGCCCAGGTTTCGCGGTGAGGCGGACCCCCAGGCCGCCGAGGACTGGCTAGAGGCGGTGGTACGGATCTTCAGGCTAGTGAGGACACCAGCGGATCTCATGGTGATCCTCGCAGCGAGCCTCCTGCAGGCGGCGGCAGGACGATGGTGGAGCCTGATGCTCCAGGTTCACGATGAGGCATCCTTGCTCTGGGCGGACTTCGAGAGCCTCTTCCGCTCTGAGTTCGTCCCGGCCACCCTCCGAGCGGTGCGCATCCAGGAGCTTCTCCAGCTGCGCCAGGGCAGCATGACGGTCGCTCAGTACGCGGCGAGGTTCACGGACCTATCTCGCTACTCGACCGACATGGTACGGGACCCCTTCTTCCGGGCCCGGACCTTCGAGCAGGGCTTGCGACAGGAGATTCGGGCGTCGCTGATCTCCCTCAGCATTCCGACCCAGGCGGGAGTGCTGGAGCGAGCCCTCCTGATCGAGAGCTTCCTGGCAGAGCCTTCTTCAGCAGCGAGACCTAGCGCAGGGCGGCAGGTAGCTGAGTCATCGGCAGCAGGCAGCCGACGGATGACTCACGGGTCCAGGCAGACCAGACCCCCACGCAGACGGCCTCAGGACACCGGCTCAGCAGTACGAGGCACACAGCGGAGTGCCAGCCTTTCGAGAGGCAGGCTGTGCTACTCTTGCGGCGGGCAGGGTCACATGGCTCGTGACTGCCCGACTCGCCGACCAGAGGAGCAGCAGACGGTGGAGGGGCCACCCAGGCAGAGGCAGAGGGTCGACCGTGGCGGTCCGCAGGGAGGAGGCGGACGAGGCAGAGGAGCTGGCCGAGCAGCGGGTGGTGGGCGACGCTTCCAGGCTCTACCCCCACCACCACCAGGAGGGCCACCTCGACCACAGGGAGCTGGCGGGCAGGGACAGGCCCAGCTCCAGGCAGTGGAGGCCTACGACCCCGACTTGCCAGAGATGATTCGAGGTACGATCTGTGTCTATTCCACCCTTGCTGCAGTACTTATAGACACAGGAGCGAGTCACTCTTTCATAGCCTCTGCCCTTGTTCGGAGCTCGGAGATTCCGACTGAGCCGTTGGCTCGATCCTTACGGCTAGAGACTCCTACGGGAGCAGACTCGACGATTACACACTGGTGCCGGCAGTGTGAGCTTACTCTAGGAGGCGAGAGCTTCGGCTGGGATCTCCTTGTAGCGGGGTCGAGGCCTTACGACGTCATCTTGGGCATGGATTGGCTATCCACGGTTCATGCCCAGATCGACTGTTTTAGGCGCAAGGTGCGATGTGTTCGTACCGACGGGAGCAGGTTTACCTTCACCGGCGAGAAGGGAACCTTTGCAGCACAGGATGGACTTCCGCGGAGGAGAGTGCAGCCCATCTCTCATCAGTTGGCTAGCCTCATCCTAGGAGCAGTGGACGTGCGGAGTCCGGCTTTTCCTGCAGTGGTGGACCAGTACGTGGACGTCTTTCCCGACGACGTTCCAGGGCTACCTCCTCGTAGAGAGGTAGACTTTTACATCGACTTGTACCCCGGGACAGCCCCGATATCTACTCCAGCATATCGGATGGCCCCCGCCGAGCTTCGAGAGCTGCGGGTACAGTTGGAGGACTTGCAGAGCAAGGGGTTTATCCGACCCAGTGTTTCACCCTGGGCTTCCCCGATTTTGTTCGCCAAGAAGGCGGACGGGAGCTTGCGACTATGTGTCGACTATCGTCGCCTGAACCAGGTGACAGTGAGGAACAAGTATCCGCTGCCACGGATTGATGACCTCTTCGATCAGCTCAAGGGAGCGCGGTGGTTCTCGAAGATAGACCTCCGGTCAGGCTATCATCAGCTCAGAGTTCGAGACGAGGACGTACAGAAGACGGCCTTCAGGTGTCGGTATGGCCATTATGAGTTCTTGGTTATGCCGTTCGGCGTAACCAATGCTCCAGCAGTGTTCATGAGCCTCATGAACAGGATCTTCCAGCCATACCTCGACCGATTTGTCGTTGTCTTCATTGACGACATTTTGGTATACTCGACGACTGAGGAGGAGCATGCCTACCACCTGCGAGTTGTGCTAGACATACTCCGAGAGCACCAGCTTTATGGCAAGCTCTCAAAATGCCAGTTCTGGTAACGTGAGGTCCATTTCTTGGGGCACGTCATTTCTGAGGCGGGAGTTGCGGTGGATCCCGCGAAGATCGAGGCAGTGCTAGCTTGGGAGCCACCCAAGAGCGTGACAGAGGTGCGGAGCTTCTTGGGCCTAGCCGGATACTATCGGAGATTCGTGCCAGACTTCTCCAGAGTTGCGGCACCACTCTCAGCTTTGACAAAGAAGGGGAAACCCTTCGTGTGGTCAGACAGATGTCAGCAGAGCTTCCAGGAGCTGAGACAGAGATTGACCAGCGCACCTATCTTGAGGTTGCCTGAGGAGGGAGTTGGGTACGTAGTTTACTGCGATGCATCAGGGACTGGACTCGGGTGCGTCCTGATGCAGGAGCGGGCCGTGATCGCCTACGGATCACGTCAGTTGAGGCCGCATGAGCAGAACTACGCCACTCATGACCGGGAGTTAGCAGCAGTGGTCTTCGCTCTGAAGACTTGGCGGCACTATCTGATGGGCGAGCGCTTCACAGTCTTTTCTGACCACCAGAGTCTCAGGTATATCTTCTCTCAGAAGGACCTGAACCTGAGACAGCAGAGATGGCTTGAGTTCCTCCAGGACTATGACTTTGAGATAGTCTATACTCCTGGGAAGGGGAACGTGGTAGCCGATGCCCTCAGCAGGAGGACGGGCATTCAGCTACTTGAGGAGGCGACGGAGCAGCTAGCCTCCTTGCAGATATCCTTCGTGGATAGAGACGGAGCAGCCTTTCTTCAGTCTCTCACAGTCTCTCCTCCACTTCTACAGCGGATCAGAGAGGCTCAGCGTGAGGACGCCGACTGTGAGACCCGGCGTGCACTGATATCCTCAGGTCAGGCGCCTGATGGTTTCTCCCTTGGAGCAGAGCATGACATCCTTTTCAGAGGACGTACCTTCGTACCAGTCGCTCTACGAGAGGAGGTGCTGAGAGAGTTTCACACTTCTCCCTTGGCGGTACATCCCGGAGTGGCGAAGATGTACCAGGATCTCAGACGACAGCACTGGTGGCCGGGCATGAAGAAAGCTGTGGCAGAGTTCGTTTCACGATGCCTCACCTGCCAGCAGGTGAAGGCAGAGCACCAGGTACCAGCAGGCTTGGTACAGCCCTTGGAGGTCCCGGAGTGGAAGTGGGACGGCATATCTATGGACTTCGTGACTGGACTTCCACGCACTTCCAGAGGTCACGACTCCATTTGGGTGATTGTCGACCGACTCACCAAGTCGGCACACTTCTTACCCATCAGAGAGCAGGGCTCAGTAGAGAGCTTGGGACGTCTTTACGTCCAGGAGATCGTACGGCTTCACGGTGTGCCATCGTCTATCGTCTCCGATCGAGATGCTCGTTTCACTTCCCGGCTTTGGAAGTGGTTGCAGGAGGCGTTCGGGACGCGGCTCCATCTGAGCACAGCCTTCCACCCTCAGACGGATGGTCAGACGGAGAGGACCATACAGACACTCGAGGACATGCTCCGTGCATGTGTTCTCGACTTTGGTCGCAGCTGGGAGGACCACCTACCCTTGGTGGAGTTCGCGTACAACAACAGCTACCACTCCACCATCGGGATGGCACCATACGAGGCGTTGTACGGCAGGCCCTGCAGATCACCGTTGTGCTGGACAGACCCTGGGGAGTCAGCACTCGTGGGACCAGAGATGGTCCGAGCCACGACAGAGAAGGTCCAGATCATCCAGGAGAGGATGAGGACAGCTCAGAGCCGGCAGAAGTCATATGCTGACAGGAGGCGGAGGCCACTAGAGTTCGAGGATGGCGACCACGTCTTTTTGCGTGTCTCACCTCGACGTGGATTACGGAGATTTGGCCGAGGCGGCAAGTTGTCTCCACGCTTCATCGGGCCTTTCCAGGTCCTCAGCAGGATAGGAGAGGTGGCTTATCGCCTGGCTCTACCCCCTCAGTTGCACCGGGTGCACGACGTCTTCCACGTGTCTCAGCTGAGGAGATACGTGCACGACCCGACGCACATCATCGACTTTGGGGAGCTGGACGTGGACGATGGGGCGACTTTTGCGGAGGTTCCAGTGGAGATCGAGGATCGACAGGAGCGGGTCCTACGTGGGCGGTCGATTCCTCTTGTGCGCGTCAGATGGCAGCACGGGAACCTCCAGGAGAGCACTTGGGAGCGGGAGGCTCAGATGCGTGCTCAGTACCCCCATTTGTTCCCCTAGTTTTTGATGTATCTTTACGGGGACGTAAAGCCCTGAGGTGGGAGTAATGTAAAGACCCGCAAATTTCAAGGAAATTTTTTTCTTAATTTTCTTTGGAATTTTACAAGAGCGCAGCTTCAGACGGCACCTGATTCCGAGGCCCGGTGTGCCCGGAATCAATTTCCGAAGTTTGGCTCGGGTACGTTCAGTGAACGGACGAGCGGGTTTTTCTATCTTTTAAACTGGTGCCCGGAATCGAATTCTGAGGGCACCGATGAAATCGCAACGCCGGTATTTGCTTAGAAACGCCTCTTCCGGAGTTGCGTTTGCTCAGACGTGGTTTTTAAATTTTACGGCTTTAAGTCAGAAATAAAATAAAGTTTGTGCGACAACTTTATTTTATTTCACTTAAGCTGCTTGGAAGCCACTTGAAGTCACTTAAAGGCGGCTTGAACTGAGTTGAACTGGATAGGATGCTATCCAGAAATATCCTACCCCTTGGTAGGATATTTGTGAGGCTGGGCCCGCACGAGCCCCGCCGTTTCTTTCGCTAAGTAACGCACCCGCGAAAACCCGTCAAAGTAACTGAAAAGTCAACCGACGCGTTTTCTTTAATTCTTAACAGACCATTTAATTGGGCGGTTTATTTCGTGAATTAAATGGACTGTTTCTTCGTGAATTAAATGGGTCGTTTCTTTCGTTGAATTAATTCAACGAATTGATGGATCGTTTCTTAACCGGTTTCGTGTGTTGGCATGTTTATAAAATAAGACCAACCCAAAAATCCTTGGAAAGGATTTGAAAAAATCTTCGTTCCTCCACCCTCTCCGCGAAGAACGCGAAGAACGCGAAGAACGCGAAGAACGCCGGCGACCGGAATTCGACGACGCACACCAAGATCTGCGACGTCGACGAGATCTACCTGCGACGTTCTTCGGCGACGCCTCTTCTTCCGCGGCCGACCCTCGTTCGGCAACAAAGGTGAGAATCGGATCTTTTCTTCTCCCTTTTTAATTTCAATATCAACGGATTTAAACTAATTAAATCCGTTTGATCTTGATCCGGAGATTGGCGACGCGACGCCGGATACCGCGACGACGCGACGATCTCCTTCCTCCGCGACGAGCGATTCCGCGACGACCTCTCGTCCGACGACGACGATAAGGTAAGGGATGCTGGATTGTTATATTTCTTTTCCCGTGTTTATTCTTTTCAAATAAAGAACCCGATCGGAACAATTTTAATCTATTTAAAATTGTTGATCTGATTGATCCTTTTCCCTCCCGGTGACGTTTATGGCTAACGCGGAGGGTGCGGGTCTAACGAACAAGACCCGGCAACCCTCCGCCGATCTATTTTTGTTGTGCGGATATGGCGGACGACGACGAACCGCGTGGCGGGGGCGATCCGTTGATCCCGCAGTGAAGGTCGGCATCCGGGAGGGGCAACGGCGCAGACGGGAGGCAAATCGGGCCACCGGAGCATCTCCGGCGGCCCGCGGAAGGCGGCGGCGGCGCGGGTCGCCGGCGCGGCGGCGCCGGCGACCGGAGGCGGCGGCGCCCGGCGCGCCGCCGTGGAGGAAGCCCGCCGCGGCTGAAGCCGCGGCGGCAACGGCGGCCGGTTCCGCGGCCGCGCGGAACCGGGACGGACGCGGCGGCCCGGCCGCGTCCGCGTGACAGGCGGCCCCCCGCGGGGGCCGCGTCTCCTTCAAAGCCGCGGGTCAACCCCGCGGCGGCGGCTCTTCGGCCGCTCGGCCGAAGACCGAGCCGGCCGGTCCGGTCGGCCGGGCCGCGCCCAGGCCGGACCGGACCTGGCCGAGCCGGTTCGGGCCGGTTCGGGTCGGCCCGGTTCGGGCCGACCCGGTTCGGCCGACCCCAGGGGGGGTTCGGGCCGGGTCGCCCCGGGCCCAGTACCCCCGTTTCGGGCCCTCTTCGGTCTTTCGCCCATATCTTGGGCCTGGGACCTCCGATTGACGAACCGTCAGCGGCTACGCGATCCTTGGATCGAGACGGTCGTTTCGGTATATTATACTCAAGGTTTCGGAAGACTTTGGGTTCGGCCGGGTTGGTTCGTACACGAAGCCAACCGGGCCCTCGGAGCGGAAACGCTCATAACTTGAGCTACGGACGTCCGATCGACGTACCGTCAGCTGTGGTAGTTTCCTCTAAGTGAGACGGAACTTTTGGCATACTCCGCCCGAGGATCGGATACAGGCGGAGTACGGTCGGGTTGGTTTTTCCCTAAAAACCAACCGGGCCCCTGGGACGAAAATGCCAATAACTCTCAGACCGGGCGTCCGATTGACGCGCCGTCTGTCGCGTTGAGATCCTGTTGTCGATACGGAACTTTTGGATACATCAACTTCGGACTACGTGTCAGTTGATGTATCAGCCTCTCGGCTCGTGGAGTGGACCCTCCTAAACGAGCTCGCTTTGTGCGGGAACCCTAGCGCTGGCTGTGACCTCGACGACAGAGCAGAGATCCTCCGTGGACTGCGACGACGGCAGAGCAGAGATCCTCCGTGGACTGCGACGACGGCAGAGCAGAGATCCTCCGTGGACTGCGACGACGGCAGAGCAGAGATCCTCCGTGGACTGCGACGACGGCAGAGCAGAGATCCTCCGTGGACTGCGACGACGGCAGAGCAGAGATCCTTCGTGGACTGCGACGACGACTGTGCAGAGATCCTCAGTGGACTGCGTCGACTACTGCACTCAGCGATCCTACGCGGATCAGTGCCCGATCCTGTGTGGGTCCTACTACCGGTTCTGTGTGAGCCACTGCCTACTGGTTCTGTGTGAGCCACTGCCTACAGGTTCTGTGTGAGCCCGATCCTGTGTGGGTCTTTGCAGGGGTTAGTACCTATCGATCCTTCGTGGGTCCGACGACTTAGATGGATCAGTGATCATCTTTGACGTCATCTGAAAAAGTATACCTGGTTGAGCTGAACCTTATGTCACTCTCCTTTGTGGATTGTGTTGAACTATCCTATGTGAATTTACTATTTACTCTCCTTTGTGGATTGTGTTGAACTATCCTTTGTGGATTTACTGTTTACTCTCCTTGTGGATTTGAGTCTTGCTTTCCTTTGTGGATTGAGTTGTTCTTGAGCTCGTGAGCAGAGCTAGAATTGGGGACTTAGGTATATGTATGGGCATATACCTAAGTCGGGTCAGATGTTACTTCGTGATTGCATCTTTCTTTTGTGCTATATCCTTTGTGGATTTCGGGAGACCTTCGGGGGTCTCGGGGTCCTTACTGAGTAGTTGTACTCACCCCTGCACGGGCTATGCCCGCACCTTGTTGTGTTGGTTGCAGACGACGGACAGCGCTGATCACGGTTGGGGCGTGGAGCAGGACGGTACCTGGAGGTGGACCACTGGGCGGGACGTGCTCGGAGCGGACGTGGGACCCGAGGAGCCTGGAGGCTATCTGTACCCACCCTTCAGGTGGGATTTCCAGTGGACGACACGAGGCTTCCGTCTTTTCTTTAGTTGCTGTACTTTACTTTTCAGTTGTACTTTACAGTTGGGCTTGTATTTCCAGCCCCTTTTTTCTTTTCTGCACTTTACTTTCCGCTTGCTGACTCTGTGTGGTTGTTACTTATAAGGCAATGCCTTCCCTATTTACTGGGATTTTACGCCTTGGTGCTAGTCGCCAGCCCCTGGCCTATGGAAGGCGGGCTTGGGGTAGTCACGGCACGGGCCCCGAGGACGGGTCGTGACAATATATATGCTTTTATAATATTACATAACATTTAGAGTTAATAAATGAAATGCACCTTTCATAGAGACGGTAAGTCGTACGTACGAATGAACGCTACTTTCATTTCTATTTCATATTTAATGGAATGAAATAAGACTAATATAAATGTATATTATAATTACATTATAATATCAGATATAATATCATTTACTCCATCCTTTATACGTCCCACATATGGAATTAACGATTCAAATCACTTTGAGGGGGAGGTAGTCCGCACTTCCTAAAATGGAGATATCGTGTTTACCCATAATGGAAACCATAAAGGTATGCCATAAATTAAAAATAAATAATCATAATAAAATATTAAACGTAATATATATCATATATAAATATAGTGACATCTTAATGTCCACCATGAAAGGTATTAAAAGAAGATTGAACAATCATCGTTTCGTGAGGCAGTAATTCGCCACCCACAGAAACAGTATGTTATTTAACCATTAGATGAAGGTGTGTGCAAGTTTAAATCAAATACTACTCATTAAAACATAACAGTATATTGAAGATACTCGTGTTGGTACAAAATAATGGAATAAAAATAGTTTAAGGGGTTGGACTAGCAAAATAAAATAAAAGAACATAAGAGGAGACATTTCCTTAAAATCGGGTAACACTTTTTGATTTGAGCCGAACGCTTCCTTGGGAGGACTTCTGCCCAAAGTGAGGCTTCTTTGAGTAATATAGGGAAGTTGAGAGAGTATTTGGGCAGTTTTTGGCCGATTCAAGTGGCTTTTATGGTGTGAATAAGGTGGTAGAGGTGGGGGCCTTTTATAAGAGGAGAGGTGGGGCACTCTTGGAAAGTCATGAAATGTTACATTATTATATAACGAGTTTCTGATTTTAAAGGTCCAAAAATTATATATTTCAAGGATAAGGTGATAAGGGTTCGGAATATACTCATCCAATAGGTTTTTGAAAAGTGTACTTCTTTGATTTTACATTATCTTTTCATTTTATTTAAATCGTTAATTAATGAGGTAATCGTTGCATCATCATGGTGTCATAAAAAAATTCATTTATTTAATGTCTAAAAATTATAAAAAAACTTCCATGATGTAGGAAATATTTTTATATTTCCATTTAATATTTATAGTCAAAAATTTAACTTATTTAACCCCATGTAATCATTGTTTTAGTAAAACAACACATGTTTGTGACAATTTTATTTTTACATTAAATAAAGAGTTATTAATGTCATTTTCTTACCCAAGTGGATCAATGGGGTCCCCAAGTTGACCCAGGGATTGTCTTGGTCGTCCATGACTCATCAAATAAGGTTAGGACAATTGTAAAGGTAATTTCACATTATTATAACATTATATTTACCTTAAATTACACTAATTACCTTTAATCGCGATTAATAAAACTTAAAAGTTTCTATTAACGAAAAATGATTTACATCTCATTGAACCAAATTTTTATTCCTTATGACAACCATGTATGTCGGATTTTTGAAATTCAATTCACAAAAGTGGTAATGATTCATTTAAACAAAAAATTAGTTTTTTGACTACCACTTAGTGGTTTCACTATTCATCAAAAATTGAAGTTTCTCAGAACAATACCAAAAATTCAACATGGGATAATTTCGATATTCCGAATCCAAAAATGAAGTCCATTCGGAAATATAAAATTTATATAATTTCAAAAAGTGGGTATTACTATTCATAACAGCTACTTTGATTGGTCGCGGTGTGTTAGAATCCCAAACTAGCGTACAATGCAAGCTATTGCATTATTGAAAGAGAAGTGTACCATGGAAGATTGGGGTGTTACATTTTTAATTAAAAATGAATATATTAATGATTTTGATTCCATAAAATCCTTATAATACATAAGATATTGCATTTTGTTGGGCTTTAAAATTAAATTTTGAATCCCACTTTATTCACATGGTTGTTATTATGCTTATAATTTATATATGGTTACATTTTCCTTCTCTGTATCCCAAAAGTATTTACATATTATGATGGACTTTAGAATATGATTTGATGTTTGGGTATTTTTAGCCATCAAATTCATGCTGTATTATTAGTGTCTGATGGGATTCCTGGTACATTACATAAGAAGTTAGTCTAAGAATATTATAAATAGTGGTTGGGTAGTTAGCCTATGTGCACTATGTGTTGTGAAAATTTTATTAACCTTATCAAACTATTTTTGGTGAATGGGTGTGTAGAATAAATATATCATGTTTTGTTGGTGGTTCACCAGATAATTCCATGTTAATTATGGTGATTTGAACATATTATATTGTCTTGGAGGTTATCATTGACATATTCATATGATGTCATGATTTATGATGTTTCCACAAGATTATGATTCCATGATTTTATGATTTTATTTCTATATTCCAATTTTTCAAGATTATGGTCATTTCTATTTTGATATCAATTTATTGCTCCTGAATCTCGTGTTATGATTTATTTCCATGTTTATCCACATAATTAGATTTCTATCTCACCATTTCCTTTAGGTAATTTTCACCTGGATATCCTATATTGCTTTAGAGGACTTATGGTAGTAGGATCACTATGTAGAGTCCCAAATAATGGTGTTGTTATTATAATTAGGATGATGTATTTATGTATCTAATTTTCTAATGTCAATATACCTCGAGATCCTTGTCTTATACAGTTTTGGAATAGTGTATAATAATTCATTAAGTAAACTGTGACTCAAGAATGGGATTAAATTATTGGTATCCAAGAATGGTTTAGTAATTTTTAGAGATAAGGATGATTGAACCATAATTAAGTCCTCGATTGATAATTATAAGGGATAATTCAAAGTAGATGATAAAATCATGATTTTTGGTTAAATCATTGTGTTTTTGGTTTTTGATGAAATTATGTCCTTCTAAAGATACTAAAAGTAGATGTTTTTTTGGGTGATATTCATATATCGGTAATATCCCAAAAAGGAGTTGTTTGATTATATCTCTTCTTCAATATAGTGCATGATGAATTGTCCCTTACTTTTCACCTAGAATTAAACTCTTGGGGGATACTTTTTAGTTAATCATATTCACTTTATGACCCAATATGATGGATTTATTTTCAAATTACATTTAGGGACAATGTTGAAATTATAAGATAACCAACCATCATTTATCCTACGTTAAAATAATATTGATTTATGTTGAACTAACATAACTACATGCTAATGTGATAATGGAAAGGGTAAATGTTTTTAAGGTTCTATCTGTTTTATGTTATTTATTATCACAATCCCCATAATATGTTAAATGTTCATCACTCATGTTTACCAATTTGGTTTTAGTGATTGGTGGTATAAGATTGAACTGAGTAAACCATGAGTGAGAAGGAAAATCCCACGATTACTTCATCGATCAAACCATTTGAATGGGAGATGGTCTAAATAAAACATTTAATTATATCAAACGAATTTTCTGGAAACATGATTAACAGTGTACCCATAGTTGAAATACATAGTTTTCCAATGAAGATAAGGATGGGGGTCCAAAAAAATTATGAAAATATTGATTTGAATTAATGGATGTTCAACCACCTATATGTAAACTATTTGGAAAAAGATCCTTTTAAACATCCTTAATGGGTCATGAAAATGAATTATATTTAGAACAGGGGGTTATAGAGGTTGGAACTACATTAGGAATATGATAAGACTAGTTAGAATATTTTAGTTGAATGTGTGCATCCAATAGTACCCCTAATTGTGAAATGTACTAAGTGTATACAATTTATACAATATCCTATTTCGTTTCATAAATCTAATTATGATTAGGGTGATGGTCTAAAAAACCTTCACAAATAATGGAATAGGTTATGACACCTTCAGTGAAAACTGTTGAGGTAAATTTTGATTACTAAATAATCCACATTAAAAATTATAAATATGATATCTTTATTTTATATATTCCATGTTTATTGGATTATTTTTTATGTTTACAACAATTATGTTTATTTATCAAATAAAAAATATATATGTATAATATTTTCATTTTGAAATTTTAATTTAATGGGATAATAAATCATGTTATGGTTATTATAAATGGATTCAATATGGTTTTATTAATGGATTAAGTATTTAATTATAGACTCCCTATTCATTGATCTTGGTTATAATACCCATCACATCCTCCATATTTTTAAAATGGATTGGGAAGAAGAAATAACTACCAATCTCTATTGAGAGATCTTAACATGACTGCAACTATAGACTAAAACAATATATTCCCTTCATCATCATTCATCAGTAAAATAAAATCCCTTGTAGGACCCAATAATTCAAGATAGGTTGAAACAACCATTCCAATGGATGATTTGTTATAAATCCCATATATACCAAAGATAGTGAAATAGGACATTATGGTTATGTTAAAATGATGGGGACTACCTATTAACCTTATGTCTAGCATCTTTTTGAGAATCATGTTCGATTTCCTAGAGAATGCATGCCCCTGAATTGTATGTGGGAAATTGTTTAGGTAATTGAAATACACGTTTGTTAACATGTAACAAACTAAAATTGGATAGTGTGATTCATTCATACCCTTCCAACCATTAGTAAGGAGGGAATCACGAAGAGAACATACAAGTACTGGTATATTAAGTGGGTGAGGATATATGTAGTTAACTATTTGTTATGGTGATGTAAGTGATGGATAAGATAGAAAAGGCATTCTGGGTGTGGTGGGGGGAACTACTCTAGAATGATCTAGGAGAGGTCTGAACATGGACCCCAATTAGAATTTTATTGATGAATATAAATCTTATTCGACTTATTCTTTTGACCTCAAATTTACTGTAATACCACAAACTGAAAGAACAAGATGGGATAATATATTGGTGTTTGTTGTGTATCTATTATAAAATAGGATATCACATTTCAAGTCTTATACTAATTTATAATAATATATCAATCCAATTTTGACTATTAAATATTCAAAAAATTAAATAGTTCTTAAAATGAAACCTTAGGGGGTGTTGAAATAAAGTGGTTTGGAAGAAAAATATAGGGGTTATGCTTATTATAATTTAATATACGTGATTGATGGATATTTGAAAAATAAAATATTAGGTATCCTTATTTATACTCATAGCTAAATTTGATATTAATTATTAATTTAAAATTATGTTGATTCAGTTTTTTAGGGGGGGGTAATGTAATGGCCTGATATTTCATTGTATTTTCACCATAAATAGATAAAATATTATATAGTGTGCTTCAAACTCTATATCAAGAAAAATACAATGAACCATAATATATTTTAAATATCAAATATGACCATTAAAATATATCCATTAAAATATATAGTATAAAATTAATTTATAAATATTTCTAAACGAATCCAACCAAAGAAGTTTGACGAAATGGAATCCACAAGTAGATGTCTTCCATACAGATCCCAATTTTCTAATCTCGTAAAGGATGTAACTTCTCTAGTATTTTCCCTATACTAATCCCAATATAAACATAGAAAAATATGATTTAAGATAATCCATATAAAATATAACATCAATATCATTGAGTTTTTCATATGATCAATGCTAGCTGGTGTGACACCTAAAACTGTAATCGGAGCATATTTGATGATTAGGAATTACATAGAGATCAGAATGTGTCATTTAAGTATAAATTATGATTATATAAACATGTAATAGAATATTTATATCTATTTACCTGTGATGAATTTTCATTCTTTACAAAAATTCATTTTTCCCAAATTCTATTTATTCTAAAAAATGTATTTTTTGAATATTGGTGTTTTATTCCAAGAATCATTGTTTATTATAAATAAATTATAGCATTAATTTATTGAATTTTTTAAATAAATAGTTAACATTATACTAATAATAATATTGTTTAAAATATAATATTTTATATACAAAATGTTTTCTCTAAAAATATTCTTTCCTTATATCACAAGTTTTCCGGAAGAGCCCTCTTATTAAAGTTTTCTCTGTATTTAATATTATTCATTAAAAATAATTTTTATAAAATAAGGATCTTAATTTTAAAAAATATATATATATTATTTAGCATGAAAATATTAACATAAGATTAATTATTCGCATTTTTTTATAATATATTTTTAGTTGAATAGTGAAAAATAATAATTTTAATAACATTATCACTCTAACAAAATTATTATACAAAAATTTCATTGGTATTTTAAAATTCCATTTTAGTGTACAAAAATATATTTAAATTATGGTTTTGAATATACATGTTTCAAACGTAAGACACATGCTTAATTAAGTATTTATTGAATACTAAAAATAATTTAGTTTCAAAAAAATTTAAAATTTATATATATATATATATCAGAAACCTAAATCTTATGCTAAATAAACCCCTTTTAACAATGAATGGTTTCTATATATAATATACGCCAATACAAAAAAAATAATTTCTATAAACTCATGGGAATGTTTTTTTATAATTTTTTACTTTTTCAAAATTATAATGTTAAAATTAAAAAATAAAAAAAATTAATTTCTCCCATTATAATTAATTTTAATGGGAGAATGTGTAGTCACCATGTTAATTTTAAATTATGGTAAATTTGGATTTTCATTTTGAAAAATGATAAAACATCTGAAAAACATGTTCAATATTGGATGGTAGAGGATTTCATATAATTTTCTCAATACCAACACCATTTTATCCATTTTTTATCATTCTTCCTTGAATAATAGAGTGATATCATTGATAAATAATTAGTTTTTACAAAAATATCATTTTCATCACTTATAAAAGAAAATAACCACCTATTTATTTTTCTACTCATTCCAAACACATGGATAACCCAAAGCGATACCCAAGTCTATCTTCACACCCTCCAAATAACATTAATGATTTTTTATCCCAAAAATACAAGTATAATGTGCCTTATATTGTTACCACAAGGATAAATTTCATGGGAAAGGATGTTATGTGAAAGTACAGAATGATTTCAAAAATAGAGGTAAGTGATCCTTTAAACTATCCTCATTACATTTTGTTTACATGTAATCATTATTTTTCACCATTTTCCAATATCATATTATCATATATATCATCTACATTATATATATATATTCACTTTACTTATAAACTAAATTTAATTTTCCTTTCATTATCGGGGGAATGCACATTTTTATGTTCTCATCGGCATTTTATCTTTTAAGTGAACCCAGTTTTTATGTAAATTCCTTTCTCTACAATCATGTTAAATAACACCCCCATAAAATGTTTTACCCAAAATGTTATTATAAAAATATATATATTTCATGAAAAGTCTTTACAGATCATTTATTGTTTTGAACTGAAAGCATTATTCATTTTTATTTAATAAAAATTCGTTTTCACATTTTAGAAAGCATCAACTAAGTTGTTATTTTTATTTTTACCTCTTAAAATAATTTAAGAATTATTTTATAAAATAATTACCAATTTTCAGTACCAATGATACTTTTTTATAGAAAATGAATATCTATATGAATTTTATTATATCATATCCTTTAAATCAATATGATAGAGCCTTTGGTTATACCTTATAACAATATTATGAAACCCATTTTATTCTCACTGGTTTTCTGATGATTGTAATATATATATTGTTAATTCTTAATTTTAGAGAACATATAATCTTGTAAATGTTATAATGGTGGTTATCCTATGTTGTGACAGGAGTTTCCATTATATCCCTCAAATTCATTGGGAAATGTTAATGTATATTGAGATTCAATGTATGGTTCACAGGAGGTTATACGAAGAACATTATATATGATTCATGGATGGTGAACCCATATACACTATGAATGGTACATGATATGTTACAATAAGCACTCCATGTATGGTAAAGGTGTGGTTATCCAAGGTACACTATATATTGATAGTAGTTAGGCAATCATACTTTGATTAGTATGGAATTTATCATATATTTTGTTTTCATTCTAGTTTTAATTAGAATATGTCTATGATTTAATGCATTATGTTGTTTCCAAATGATTGTGATTCAATGAAAATATTCTTTCACTTTCTTATTCCATTTTTCATTCATATCACCATTGTTTTTATGATATCATGTTATGCCTCTTAATGCCCATGTTATGGTTTATTTAAATGTTTATCCCCTTATTAGGTTTTTTAGTTCACCCATTGATTTATTTATTTCCCCCTAGGATATCCCATTCATTTTTACAGTACTTATCTATTTACTATAACAATGTATATTTTCAAAGAAATATGTTGTTTTTGTACATAATATAATTTATTTATATATAAAATCGTTCAAATAAAATATACCTTTGTATCCTTTTCTTGTGTTGTTGGAAATTTTTGTTATAGTTAATTAATAAATGTGTGTTTCAGACCTAGGAAATTATATTTTTGACCCATTGATCACTTTACAAATATTTTAGAAAAATGTGGAGGCATTCCTTACTTGAGATATTCCCGTATTTCTTATGCCTTCCCCATATTATGAAAAAATGTTCATGGTGTAATCCAATGGTTTTTATTGACAACATAAACCCTTCTATACTATTGAAAATATTCATAGTGAACTCATGCATGATGATTTAGTTGTTTTTAGTGATTCAAAACATGGTTGGTGATAAAATGAGTATTATAGAATCCTAGTGGAATCACAAATCATAAAGTGTTTTTATAATTCAACAGAAGACACCACAATTTAAAATTGCACGGGATAGGATTCAAAATTTCATTATCATAACATGGGAATATTCTAAAAAACATTTATGTTTCCTAATTAATTCAAATTAAAAAAATTCATATTCAAGTAAATGGATCATACATTCATATCCTCGTTAAATTAATTACATTTAAATTTAAATAATTTTATGGGGTACCCTTAAATAGTAAATCTAAAACACTTTTCTATGGGACATTCCACATCTACACCAATGGATATAAACATACATATCCCAATATATGAATGTTCTTTTTATCTATTATCCTTCAAAAAAACTTAAAAATATTTTACATATACTAGGTAACCCCTATGACTCAATTTCATTTATATATAAGCATTTGAAATTTATTATCCTCATATAGTGGTTTCCACTAATCTCGTACAACCATTTAAAATGTAATATCCTCTATCATCTATTTACACATTAAAATCATTGAAATTCACTTTATAATAAAAAAAATTTCCAATATTAAATCTAATATAACAAAATACATAAATCCTGATATAATGTAATTTATCAATTTATCTGTTTGTTATTTGGATACATAAAAATTTTGAAAATTTTAAAAAAAAATAATGAAAATATTGGGGATTAATGGGAATGGAAATAAATTAAATATTAAAAAATATTTCATTTTATCACTCCACCAAAATTAATACGTCACACTTTTAGTTAATATTATCACATAATCCAAAAAACAATTAAATAAAAAATGATAATTATATCAATTTTTCATTAATATTCTCATCTTTACTTTTTTATAAAAGTAATTATCATTTTACTATTATCAGTAAATTTAATTTTAGTCCATTAATTCAGGAACTCAATTATTAACATAACTCACACTGAAATGAATCTCCCCTGCTCAATAAATATATGTTTTCAATCAATTCTTCTATAACCATGAACACATTCTACAATCGTGCACTTTAAAAGAATATCTACTCAATGAGAAAGGTTATGCACAATCAAAATGTCATCTTTATGGGTTTTATCAGGGATTTTGGTTGGTATTTTTATTTTTCAAAACACTTTTTTCAAATGGTTTTTTTTTATTTTATAGTGCTCTATGCATAATGTAACATTAGAAGATAATTAAAAAACATCACTACCTCTATTAATCCTTTAAAAAAATACAATATGACAGTATATTTATCCTTTTCTAATGTGATTCATATACAAATAAAAAAAATTAATGAATCATCCTATTATCTCATTTATATATCTTTTTATTTTTTTTATTTTTTATTTATAATAATAATGATAATTTAATACAAAATAAATATGATAATTCATAGTAATTTATTACGATAGCAGCTATGATTCATTCAATGAGGTAAAATAAATGACATCAATCCCATATCTATTTTTTAATAAAATTGAAACATTTTTTGGTTCATTTTTAGAGAAAAAGTTATAAAAAATGTATCACATGAAAAGTGTGGCATAATTCCATAAAAAAATGATACCACGACTAAGAAATACTTCCACACATGATACAATATGAAATAAAGATATTCCTTTGAACCACATCCCCCATATTTGAAATAAAATGTAAATCATGCATCAAAACATCAAGATATGGGTGATAAAATATTATTATTTTAATGTATCTCTTATATTGGAGGAAATGGTCCCTAAATCTCATCAAAGGGGGAGTTAGATGTAATTTTGGATTTGAATGAGTAAATCAAAGAGGCATTGAATTTAATAAATTCCCTTCAAAATTTTAAGAACACTAAAATAAAATAAATTTCTAATAATACCACAGATAAAGTACAAGATTTTGAAAATCAAAGAAATATCTCGATAAATATATCGATTTGAGAAAATTTCAAAAAAAAATAGAAACTAATTTGGTTTGGAAAGACATTTTTAGATAGTATTTTATATAAATTGACTTAAAAATAGTCCCCAAAATTCATTAAATATTATAAATTAATTTAATTATAAATATCAAATCATCAATAATGTTATTTTTAATATTTTTAATTCAATAATACCACAATAATTAACTAAAAGGGAAAATTATTAAATTTACCAATAAAGCATAGTATTGTCACAAAAAGAAAAACAATGAGAATAAACCACAAACATGCCCAAATTTACTATATCCACACTCTAGAAACTATACATTCCATATTAACTATTTCAATTTATGAATAATAATGATTTTATATTATTCTTCATTCTTATTTTGAGCAATAAATAACAACAAGTTTAAATAGAAACAACCTAACTGATTTGGAGAGGTAGATTCTTATGTGGTAAAATTGATTCTAAATTACTTCAAAGACGTTACACTCCACGATAGACTAAAAATAAAAATATATATATATTAATTTTTGTTAAACAACAAAAAAATTGAAATAAATAATTGAAGGAAGTCATGGTTTAATCCCCCATATGGGTAGTAGGTTTTCACTTCCCCAAGTTCTGCAATTATAGTAGCTATCCTTTTTCTAAAGTGGGTTGAGATTATTTTATTATCATCACAAAATATGTTTGGATATATTAATAAGAACATATTTTATTGTAGTGAGGACCCTTTTTTTATTATTTTAGGATTCCATACAGTAACTTTTTACTTAAATAAATTCTACTATTTTGGGAAGTGAAGTCAGCTGAGACTCCATTATTTTCATTACCATTTTATCGAATTATTCTATAGCGCCTTCCACATATTTTAGAAAAATTTACCCTATATAATAAGTTTTGTTTTATGGAGAGTCGCATAATATTTTAGAGTGGAAGAAATTGAAACAATAGGTGTTTATATCATAATATTTCCCATTTATATGGTTATTGAGTGGTTCCCCCTATTCATACAAGGTTACTAAAAACTCCCTTTCACCATTGTTCACACTTGGAAAACCTAATGAGGTTGTGTAGTTTTCTAATATAAGTTTCTTACTGTAATTGTTTTCTTATTTAGGTTTCAAATCATAAATTTCTACATTGGCGACTACTCCTACGTCAACCATAATAGGAAACCATAATCTCCCTTCTATCACATCTTGAAAATATGAATATTTTCCCATGGATTCATCATCTTATTCAACAACGGAATTTAGTAATATTTCAAAATATTCTATAATAGTACATAGTTGGTATGTTTTTGGTTTTGGTAAAATATTTATTAAATTAATGCACAAAATAATAATTTACCTCATATATTTCAACCACTTATTCTTTCTCTATAAAAAATGCTCCTAGAAATCCATTTTCTATGACTACTTAGGGAAACTATAATATATATTCAAATTCATAATCCTCTTGTTTGATGTATTGTTATTATAGGAGGCATTCAATATGGGGGAATTTGTTTTATTTATTGTATTAAAATGGATAAGTCTATATTTATCCAATAACGTGTTCTACCATGTTTTCATCCAATGACTATCATCCTCCCTCAAACATTATAGTGATGTAATGGTTTTTGGATGAATTCACCTCTGGTATTTCTAATTTATGGGTCTATATAGGATTTCCAATTTTTCTAAAAATTTTTGGATATCAAATTCATCAGTAAGATGTAATTTAATAACTTCCTCTATCAAATTTCTTATCATATTCATTTGGGAAATTTTTTTTATCTGAGATATTCAATTAATTATCTCATTCATTTAACTCTCAAATAACCCTTCTTTCAAATCATCAAATAAGGAATTAGTACTATCATTATTATCTTTCTAGAATGGATAATCATGGTTATCTCCTTCGATTCCTCCTAATCCAGGATGACAATAAAATTTTTATTTTGATAATTTCATGTTCTAGAAGTATGTTCTAGTTTCAAATTATCTATTTCTCACATTAAAAACTGAATCATGACTATAAGAACTTTTTTTAAATATCTCTAAACATTATATAATCATTTTTTGAAGACGTAGATTGTTTTAATGTCTTATCATCAAAAGACATTTAGAGACTGTGGATTTCTATTAGAGAATTTAAGAATGAAATTAAGAAGAATATGTGGAATACTATTTAAAAATTAAAAAGTTACGGTGAATTTATATAGGATCCCTATCAATGACTCTGAATTTGAATTTTTGTTTTTTCATGGGGTTATCAAAAAGAAATTAAATCCTCTACTATCTACTTTTACGTTGATGCTGATTATCCCAAGAGAGTCCAAGCCTATAACCATGTAGCCTATCATTTTATTAATATTTATGGTGATTTAAAAATAGAAAAAAAAATTAAAAATGGTATATGATGAAACCTAAATATAAAAAATTGGGAGAAGATTCCCAAGTGGAAAAAATGGAGTTATTCCCATGTTTAAATTACAGAGGTACTTATTTTCCACATAATTTATTTTTAAATTTCACCATGGAAATATAGAAAAAAATAACTATTAACACATTTAAATCTATATTATAGTTATAAATGGAACATTTATCCTTTCTCAAAACACCAAAGACAATATATTACATGGTAATGGGTTGTAATCACTCTGTAGTTGACCATTTTTCACCACACACCTAACCATATCCATCAAAATTAGTCCATCCTCCAACATGTTAGATAAAACTATGTGATATTAATTTATGTAGATGTTTAGGATAATGTATTGTGAAAATAAAAGAATAATTCTATGGATATATATAGTATAAGAATAAATCTTTTAATCTAATTTCTCAGACACCCAGTATGAAATCAAAGATATGATGAAAAAATTGAAAAATAGATGAGTACAGAGTTTGTAACCCACATAATTTCTCAAGGGCACAAAGCCATGGGTCATTATTCTCTAACCATAGAATTAATAGTTAACAATGGAAGTGAAATATGTATAAGAAGAAAACAATAAAAAAAAATATTTTATAATTATATTATAGAGATGACAAAATAACTACAATACTCATCAAAGAGTTGAACCTTGAACCTATGAGTTCATTTTTTTTATATGTTCATGTACACTCATGAATATATCTTGAATCCTGTGATCATAAAAAATTTCAGTCTATTTTCAAACATTGTCACAAGATTCCAGGAGATTTAAATGTAGAGCATATTCTTCTCCTGGACATCAAATAGATCCCATTACTAATTTCATTATTTCAATATGAATTCATAAAATATGAATTACTTTATAATTATTTTAAAAATATAAAAAAAAATTATACTTGTGATATTCCATTGGTCTATCAAATATTTCATAGATGATGAACACACATTCATAGAGGAATAGAACGGATTTCGTTGAGTGTCTTGATCCTTATAGGTGCTTCTAAAGTGATCTAAGGAAACTATTCAAGAAGATTCAATTATATTCAAAGATTCATTCCATGGGTGGTGATAAATTGAATATCATATTCTCCTAGAAAAATACATAATCCTAAAATGGTATTATAATATAACATAATCATCTATAATTAAATCTTCCATGGGACGGGTTTCCAAATTACTCTATTGTGACTTTTGAATCTTCATTAAAATCCATTAATATCTTCTTTATTTCCAATGAAATGCTTATATATTCGGACTAAGGTACATTAAATTTAATGTATTTCATCCTTATGTAAATAAAATCCATTATATATCACATGGGTAATGAGGTAATCAAATGTATCATCCTTTTAAAACCATTATATATGAAAAATTACTCTTTTATTGTAAAGTAAAATACCCTCACCAATCACTTTCATCATTTGGTACTCTTATAGATATATATATATATATATATATATATATTATATTCCCTTAAATTTGTGATACTGCACCACTATGAAAATTAAAAATACCGTTATGTTACACTTGGGGTGTGGGATACTCTTTCAAAACAACCTTTTGAAATTCTCATGTATCATGTGCATCCTCTAGTAACGTTATAATATTACATTCATTCCGATATATAACATTTACCCCCTTTTTATTCACATTTATTTGCTTCCTCTTATCTCATGTTTCCAAGAAAAATATGGGATTAAATATCACATTACAACTATTTAAATCAAGAAACCATTAAAAATACATTATTAATTGTAGTAATTATCCAAAATAAATTCTATAATTATTAAAAATATATATATCTTAAAATTATTCGATTAAACAACATAACTCAAAAATTATTCTGAAATGAAAAAATTGATATTTTGTATAAATTATTGAATCTATAGTGGAATATTGGAAATGGAACGAAATTAAAATTTCAAAAAAAATCCATTTTAAATTTCATTAATAGTAAAAAGTAGAGGCTCCACTAAAAAAGACATTAAAATTGAAAAATCAAGTGGATCATGTAAACTATATTACTTTAAGACACATGAGAGACTGAATATAATGATTATGTTCAAGGTAAAAATTAAGTGGTTTTATAATACATGAAATATGTATTTATTATTAAATCATGTGTGAATTTTTTTTATACAATAGGGGAATAATAAAATCATCTCAAAGAATAACATGTAATTATCATTTATTAATGATAACCATAGATTATTTTGGTAGTGATAATATGTTGCGATTACAATGAGTAAAATTATGTATATAGTACAGAGTAGAAAAGTGATATAATAAGTTAAGAAATATTACTTAAATCTTTCTATGGAAATATAATACATTGAATTTATTATAATTATTAGTATACATAGGTTTCTACACATTGTAATAATCATCATAATATATGGTTGATAAGATAATGAGCATGTGAACCTTCACACATTGGTACCTTAGGTGCACTAGCCTTATGGATATGCTAATCATGGGACAATTGGGTATATTGTTAATCTTGTCTTTATTTACAATTAATTAAAATATGATTTGTTCACATGATTAAAATTTAGAAAATTCAGTCCCTCAATTGAACTATACTAATGAAATTCATGGCCATTCTTAGCGGGGTGGAAAGTGATTTTTCAAACTACTTTTTAGAATATCATGTGATTGGTTAGACTCTTAATTGAATTGTGAATACTTATTATGGATTATTATATATCGACATATTTTATGTCTTGTGGTCACTCAATGTATTGTAAAATGGATTATATAAACATTTATATTATGGGTATAGATAAATATTTTACTCAAAATATTCATATAAAGATATGAGTTTCTTTGATCAAGTTCATGAGGGACCCCTTTATATCTTGATTAAACATGAAATAATTTATAGTGGTTATTCATTTAATATCATCAAAGATTAATGAATTCATAATTTTTTTCAATGATAAAATGGCCATATTCATAACATATAAGGACTTAAAATAAGGATTACGTTTTTTATAATGTGTTTATATTAAATTTAAAATATTATTTATGGTACTCATTCTAAAAAAAAATTAATTCATTGTAAAAGTGTTGTTAATTTTTTTCATAAAGTATAAAAGGATTTAGATAAATTAGAAAATTGTTGGAAACATGTTCAAAGCATAAACCCTAATATAGTGATGTTCACCAAGTAGTTCAAAAAATTACATCATGGTGTATATGATGAATGTAAGAGGATAAAATTCATGTGACTCTAAAACATTTATTATCAAGATCATTCAGATTATTGACATGTCATGTGATTATTTATATATTGATTATTTATCATTAAAATAGTTTTGTAATATAATTTATAGAGTTTTAATCAATTATAAGATTTATAATGGTGTAAAGCCAATGATTTGTTCATTTTATAATTCATGAATTTTTAGACACCAATAGGGTACTTCATTCATTCGTGGAGGGTAATAATTTTGAATTTGTAGACATAATTTATATATATTGGAGCTCAATCCCATAGATATCAGTCCCTCAATAAAAATTTCTTCATTTAGTTTTATGGATGGGGTGGAAGCACACGTTGAAAGGATAAATTATCTATCCAATGTGTTTGGGGAATCTAGTGATAACTGGATACCTTTTGAAGTATGTATGTATTGGTTTCTCCTAAGTCAACTAGATAAAATTCATTATTGGTTATATATTTTCATAGATAGTAAAAAAATTATATTTTATTGTTATTATCATGTAATGTTAATTATATTTCCAATAGATCTTATTCATGTGTTTTTTGTTTCCATTTTCTACTTTTGGGTATTAATATTTTCACCTCCTACCCAACTAGAACACATTCTTGGTCAACAGTTAATACAAGAGTGACCTCTAAAGTTCCAAAGAATCAAATAACAATTGTGAATGGGGGAATTAAATGGTCACATTTTATGATTTTCATAACTTATATAAACTAAAACCCTAAAACCTGTTAATAATTATTTCATTATCATCCTTTCTATAAATATTCATTCTTGAAAAAGTAAGAAATAAAGTAAATATCTCAATATTTACAAGGTTTGGACTCATTGTGAGAACCTGCATCCTTTTCATATCCACTCATGTGGGTCTATGGAAATTAATTGTTATTATGAAGTGGACATGACTTGTTCCGAATCTCATTCGATGCCTTATATATATTAAGAGGAAATATTATACTAACTCTCATCAGTTCAATCTCAATCCTTAGTCTTATTTAACTGAGTCTGATTTTTCCATTTTGATAAACTTCAAAGGATTATCCCCTTACTCAATCCACTCTTCTGAAACTCTTCTCAAGAATTAATTACGATCTTTTTTAATCCGATCAAATTAATTTTTTTCTCAATATGATATTTCTCAATACAATTTCTCAATCTAGTTGAAAAAATATCAAAATTAAGATCCTCTAAAAAGATCTATGTTCTTTTGGAACTATCACTTCAAATAATTCACCACTCCACCTTTTATGCTTATGTGAAAAGATAAAATGAATGAATGAGCTGTGAAAATATTTGTTGGAGACTCTAAAAATAATTAGTTGTAAAAAAGAAAAAATTCCTTGATTCATAAAATTTAGAAAATCCAAAAAACACTCATATTTAAACATCAACATTAACGTCCTCAATCCCTCTCTGATTTCTCTGAGATTTACAAAAAAATTGAAATATGAGTATGGTTTTATCAACTCTTTAAAAAACTTTTAGAATCTATTTTTTTAGTTTTTATTGTAATAAACCTTCTCTAACATTGTAAAATTTATTTAGTCTAATGAATCTTCCTCAGATTCGATATGATTTTCCTTCCTCAACTTGTTTTTATTTTCATTTATTTCTCATCGCAATACAATTTTCCATTCTTTATCAGATCATTATGATCTACCTTTTTTCTTAGCACATTATGTTCTTCTATTATTTATCATCACATTATGATCATCCTGTCATTCACATCTCATTATCATTATCCTTTCTTCTAAAACTCATTATAAACATTCTTTCTTTATCAGTTCCTTATGATATGCCTTTCTTTTATAGATCAGTATGATCTTCCTTTCCTTCTCTCCTCATCACAAGCTTCCTTTCTTTCTCATCTAATTATGATGTAAATTCATAATGATGAAATTCTCATTATGATGGAATAATCATTATTCTGAAAATATAATTACGATGAAAATATCATTATGATTAAAATATTTTTACAATGGAAAATTTACTCTTCGACATTAAAAAACTATCTTCATTTGATTTACACATTATAACTTGTAACAACTTCTGATTCTAGTACATCAGGATATGATCTTTTGTGTCTAGGTTATTGGAACCTATACAATCATTATGACTCCACTATTTCTTCAAAATCTATTATCATGAGATTTTTTATGATTTTTGAGAACTTCATTATCAGAAAACCATCGTCTGACATAGATTATAATGTTTCGGAACTATCTAACCAATGATTACATTTTCTTCGAAAAACCTCTTTAACATCATTACCACTTCTTCACTCAGTAACATATGACATTCTATCCAATGTTTAGTCTAATGAATCATCATAAATATGGATTTGAATCAGATATATAATCTAATCAACAGCTTAAACTTTCTGACTAATTCTACATCTGGTGATACTCAATCCAAAAAATGTGAGTCTAGTGCTTATGATTCTAATTATCTGAATCTAAACAAAACATTATTTTAATCCATAATTTTCTCCCATTTATGTTTGGGTTTAAACAGTAATCATCATTCAAATTTTATATAATGATAATTAAAATGGACAACATCTAATTCCTTAACAACAAAAACATTCCTATATAAAAAGGTGTGTTGTTAAAAATACAAAATACATTTTCAAATAAAATTATAACAATGGGTCTTCTATAACACATTTGAGATTTTTTACAACCCTTGTAAACAACATTTTCAGATCTTATAAATTTTTCACAACTCAATTTTTTTAAAGAAATCATGTTTTTTTTCCTTTTATCAAAACATATCCATTATCCAAATAGTGTTTCCCAACAACACACTAAGGGATAAAGTAATATTTTTTAAGAATATCATCGCTCATTGGGATGAAATTTTTGAGTCCATGTGAAGATAAAATATCCCTCACCATTATCCTCTCCAATCTCAATTTTATTTTTCTCACCCCTATTTTATAATAACCACAACATCAGATCCATTTAACAATGATAAGTAAAAAACTAACATAGAAAAACAAATTACATTCAATCCCCCTTTGTAAATAAAATCCAAAGAGTGATGGCGGTTTTTCTTAATGAGGTTTATTAATTCAGCTGAGAAATCAGAACAAAAATTTTCAGTCACAATTCAAAAAAACGTTTTTCAGGATGGATTTTGTGAAAATATTAGAAAGTAAAAAAAATTAGATTTTTTCTAGCTTAACATCTCCGACTAAAACATTATCTTTTAAAATGTGAAACATTATATTAATTTGTTTTGATATAGATTGTCAGACATGATTTTTATAAAGATTAATTGAACTCTGATTATAAAAAAGTAACATCAATGGTTTATAAACAATCAATTTGAAGTCATCTAGTTGAACATTATTCCAGAACAATGGAGTACAACCCTTTTTAGATAAATCATATTTGGATTCAGATGCCCTCAGTATTAATGAACTTTTATTCTTACCATTCCAACATACACAAAATTCTCTAAATAAAAATATTCCTCATGAGTTTTATTTTCTATCATTACATTCTCTTTCCCAATTGGAGTCTGTATAACCATGAAAAATCATTTAACAATTTATTTTGTTAAAAAAACCATGTTAATTGGTTCATTTGAAATATATTAAAATCCCCTTTGCTGTTAAAATATGTGATTATTATAGATTACTTTGATACCTAGAACACAAAGCCAAAGCATAAACAAGATCACACGTTGAGGTTATAAGATAATGTGTTCATCCTTAGAGCTTCCACAATCCATTATAATTCACACTTTTTTTCAAGATTCATCTTTACAAAAATATTTATTCATAGATATTGGAGTAAAATATTCTTTGGATACAACCATCCCAAAATTTCTTTACAGTTCCCTATCATACGTCATTTATATTAAATAAATGTATTTTTCTTGTTTTTTATAGGTGTATGAAAAGGAAGAAAGTTAATTATCCTAAAATAGATAGTTCAAAATTCATATTTATTTCAACAAAAAACTCTTTAAAAATATTCTTCCTCCCCAAAAAATTTATATCATCCACATAAACAATTACAATGATCATTAAGGGGTAAAAATATTTCACAAATAAGTTTCTATAAACTATTAATTGGTAGAAGTTCAACATTCCCAAACAAATGTTAATAATAAAATACCGATCCTATGGGGCTTGATTCAACCCATAAAATGATTTTTTAAATCTAAAAAACCGTTTCTTCATCATTATCAAGTTAAAAAACACCAGGTTGTTGAATGTAAAATTATTAACCCATATCACCGTTTTAGAATGATGACTTTACATCCATCTGATAAACATTGTAATTCTGATATTATTCTACTGAAATAAACATTCTAATAGTTTCTAATATTGATAATGGGGAACAAATTCTAAAAAATAAACACCTTCCACCTATACATAACCTTTAAAAAAAGTCATGGATGTGTTTTTGAAAATATATCCTTGTTCATTCAACATGTTTCAATAAACCCTCATTATTCTGATAACTTTTATATTTCTTGGTCATGGAAAAAGTTCCAATGTTTCTTTTTTCTAAATCCGACCCAACTCAACATTCATATAATCCATTCATACTTTTGGTTGAATCACTTCTAAAACTGATTCTCATACAACTTTAGAGATTACTTATGTTTGAATTTCAAATCCTGACATTCTTCTGGTCTGAACTGGAACCTTATAATTTTCAATATTGTTTTCAGACTCAATATGTTTTTATAAAGTAGGAAATTTTAGTGTTTCTTTCCCAACAGAAAATTCCTCCACACATGAATCTTATGAATTTTGATAATGATGTTTTCGATTATATTAACTATTGTTGGAAATCTCCAATTTATCCTTCTCAGTATTCTTAAAAACCATAGGAAATTCGAATTTTCAATTACTTTTTGATCAAATGAGTCTAATAAATTTTTTAAATGTTTGTTCTGACATTTGTAACTTCTTCCATTTGGTGAATATCCCATAAATGTTCCTTCCTTCACTTTATCATCAAAAAATCCCATATTTACATTTTTTATTTAAAATAAACATATAATTCCAAAAAAAAATTGAAGGAATTTAATTAATGTTTTTTGGTTATAAAATATTTCATAAGAATTCATGATGGATTTTGTTTATAGAAAACAAATTCTTTCAACATTTATAGTATTACTGACTACTTCTTTCGTGTAAAACATTGAATGTTTTTATTCTTCTAACATATTTATTCCTATTTACACCAATATTATATACATTTATTAAACTAATCCATTTTTTGTGGTGTACAGGGACCACTATATTGTTTTTTGAAACCATATTTTATTAGGTAATATTCAAAATCATTACTACTGTATTCGGTACCTTTATTTATACTTAGATTTTATATATAACCCCCATTTCTTTCTCAACTTCATTTCTGAAAAACATTAACATTTCCACAGCCTCTCACTTGCATTTCAGAAACATGAGGTTTTTTATCCAAGATAAATCATTAATAAAAGTGATAAATTATTAATCTAATTTTATTGTATGATGTTTCATGGGCCCACATAAATATGAATTAATTAGTTCAAGAGGTCTGGTAGACAAAATTTGAAATATCTTATGTCTTTTATTAGTTATTTTTTCTTCGTAAAAATTAATATAAACATATTCTTCTATTTTCTATAATTTAGGATGGTTTATAAGAGAATTATATTTAGATGGGTTTTTAATGTTTTTATATATAAAATGTCCATGTATTTGGGGGAACAATTTATTTTAATCTTCCGAACAAAATTAATTGGCGTTGTTATGTTCTCTTATTGGGATAATATTTCCAATAGTTTTTTCTCTTTTTATCGTCACGTTTCCATCATTCACACTTTAGATAAAAAAGAATATTTCTTTTAAGATTACTACTTTTCCATCATCACAATGTTAACTTAAACTATGTAAATTATGTTTTATCCCATAAAAATTGAAATTCCATATATTTATAATATTTTATTCATTCTCATCCATTTTGATTCCTTTGATTTTTGAGGAACTATTATAACCAAATATAACTAATATTCCATAATGACATTCCACGTGTTTCAATATTTTCATATCACTTATCATATTTAACAAATAAACACTATCGAGTATCAAGGGTTTGTTTGTTCTACTTGAATTTAATGATTTCTTGACCAAAGAAGCTCTTTTTAAAAATTATTCTTTCCATCATCATTTTCATGTCTACCATAATAATCCTATTCTTGAAAGAGTTCCATATATTTCTGACCAAGATGACTAGCTTTGCCACATATTCTACAAACTTCTTCCAGTCATTCGAATTAATTTTTTATGGATGGTTCATAACATCATGAGAATTTTCATATCTAGATTCTGATGGGTTCAAAAAGATACTCATTAAACTTCCACTATTTCATTTACATTGATAAAATATTCTTCTAGGTAAAGATAAATTGTTCTAAATATTATATAACATGTGAACATAGATTTAAAAACATTAAAAATAGCCATTAATTATTTATTTTATATTGAATGAGATCATTTTCTATAAAGACATTGTTGAGGTTGATAACTTAATTCATTTTTTACAATATCTTTTTGTGGACCATCTTTCCTCATGAGTGGGTTTTCATATATTTTAGATAAAATAGGTTTCTCACACCCTTTTCCACCCAATATTTCCCAATACTGATTCTATCACCTAATAGGGTAGAAAATGAGATGAATAATTATTATTATTGTGTGTGGATTTCACAGGATTTTTAATTTGAGATTTATCATCACCCTTTTAAGTCTCATTATTTACTTCTGAAGAATTGTTGAAGTTTTCATTCATATTCATTTGGAATCATGATGTTTTTATAGAACAATGTTAAATTATACTTCCTTAACCATGAACTTCTTACTATGATCTTTAATCATATATTCCGATTTAGATATTCTATGTTTGTAACTTAAGATTATCTGAAGGTATGTTTCCTCCTACATGATGAAATAATTTACTCATTTAAAACATCTTCATAATAATTATTTAGAAATCTAATTTCTTTCCTGAGAGATTTTTTTCCTCAAGACATTAATGAAACTATATACTAATATGATACTCTCTATAAGATTCTACATATCCTACTTTTTTCACTATTTTAGGAGTCATTGACTTTCATTACATTTGAAATTAATGTTCTAACCCTTTCTAAACATTCAACTTTTGAAAATTTATTTTCAGTGGAGTTGGATTCAATTTTATTACACAACATGATTCTCTTATTCCTCATTAGATCCATCTTAAATTTTTGGGATGACTTTTATTCTTTTTCATTTTTATTCCACTTCCTCAATTGAGGTTTTCCAATGGAATCTTCCCGATATTCCAAAAATTTATCCATGGGGTTAATCTTAGAAAAGTTTTTCATTCCCCCACAATCAAAACATTTTAATGTGATCTTACCCTTGTATATTCCTATTCCTATTAAATAGTTCTTAGATATAAGATACTTGATTTTTTCATTCAATTCATAATACAATTTATATTTTTAGTCAAAATGATCTACATCTTAAACAACATTTACTTTTATTTTTCACATGGATTCAAAACCCATCTCTTATTTCTTATTATACTGAATATTGGATATTCTATCAATCCATAATCAATATGAAAGATAGAAAATTCATCAATATATAAATCAAAAACATATTAAAAATATGAAATTTTAGAATCATACATGTCTCGAAAGATTCTCATAAGTTTCTTCACAAAAAAGAATATTCTAAGACGTATCCAAATCCTCTAATATAGAAAAAAATTCATTTAACCAAGTGAATTATTCATCAATAGTTTCTTCCTCTCTCATTATTAATTCTTTATACTTACTTCACCAGGTTTTTAACATTTCTTCCTAAACTATTTTATTTACTTCAAAAATACATTTCAGCTTCTCCCATATACTCGATGATGTTTTTAGAACCACCACCTTTTGATAAAAAAAATTTCATCATGATATAATTTCATGCTTTTCCATCAACATCTATATTTCTATTACCATCAATTTTCATTGGATAATCATTATCAATGGGTGGAAACTGAATTATAATAGCATAAAAAAATTCCCATCCAAGATATCCGAGATAAAGAATCGTCCTATTTTTTCATCCATAATATTTTTTACAAAAATGTATTAATTCTTCTATTATTGGATAGATTGATATTTTTTGTGATAAGGGTCCAATAATGGACCCTTAGCTAGGATACCTGTTGAAGTTCCAAAGGGTAAAAAAATAAAAGATAAGGGGGGGAGAAATTGTCAAATTTTTATGAGATTTATAACATATTTAAATGTAACCACTAAAATATATTATGATTTGTTTCCATATAAAATTTTTAGTAAATACACATACTTGAAAAAAATGGAAATAATGTAAAGAATGCATGATTTAAATGGTTTTTCTGAAATTTGATAGCATTCATATTTTACATAGCCACTCCCTTGGTTCTATGTAATTTCACTACCTTTATGAAGTGAATACAACTTCTAAAAACTCATATTACACAAATTATATATCTAGATAGGAAATATTATATTTTCCCATATTAGTTTACCATGTTTCTTAACAAAAATGTAACCAAAAAATACATAATTTTTTTCAATTTCCTCCATAAATGTCAAATCTGAAACATCAGTCTAACTTAGACATGTCTGAATTTATCAGTCTATTGAACTCAATACGATTCTCCCCATACTCAATCCCCACCTCTCAAAATAAAAATAAAATTCAGTCTAATCTTCTTCTGTATGATCAACTCAATACTATTTTCACAATTCAATGATTCTCAATACAATTTTCTAAATCTAGTTGACAAAATAATATAAGTTAGATATTCTAAAGGGATCTTTGTTCGGTAGGAACATTCATGTTGAATTCATCAGTGCTCCATGTTTTCACTTACGAGAATAGTTATAATAAAAATGATCTAAAAACTATTTTAAGGTGACTCATAAAATAAATAGGGGGAAACGTGAAAAAGCTCCCCACTTTCCCAAATTTCAAAACTCCCAAAAACACTCGCACATAAACTTTAACATTGAATTCATAAATCCTTCTTTGATGTTTAGGATATTTATGCAAAATTTAATTTCATGTTTGGACTTATCAACTCTTAATAAAACTTCTAGATTCTTTTTTTTAGTCTCCCTCGTAATAAGCCTTCATGAACATTCAAACCTTTTTTGTTGTTTGATGCAACTTCCTCAGATTCAATATGATGTATCATCCACAGTTTATTATGTTCTATCTTTCATTCTTATCACATTACGATCTACCATTACTTATCAAAACATTAAAATTTTCCTTTCTTTTTCATCTCATTATGATATTTTTTTTCACAAATCATTATGGTATCACTTTCTTTATTAGCGCATTAAAATATTTCTTTCATTATCAACTCATTACGATATTCCTTTATTTCTCGTATCGTTACTATCATCTTTTCTTTCTCATCTCATTATGATATACCAATTTTTCAAAACTCATTATGATATGACTTTCTTTCTCAGCTCATTAGAAAATTCCACTCATTATCATCTCATTATGAAGAAAATCCATAATGATGAAATTATCATTATGAAGGAATTATCATTATGATGAAAATATTATTACTATGAAAATCACATTACAATAAAAATTTTATTTTGTTGGAAACACCAATTTGAAATAATGAAAAACAACTAACATGGTCAGCTTAAAAAATTGTGAATTTTGATAACCTATGAGTCTGGAACATCATGATTCATTATTCTTTGATTGAGTTTTAGGAACTAATAAAATCATTTTCATTTGTTCATTTCTGCATAAAAATTCCCCACAATAGTTTTCATGATTTGTGAGAACTTCAAGACCAAAAGATCAAAGTCTAAAATAGTTTATAATGTTTGAAAACTTTATAAATTCAGAGGTCAAATTCATAAAAAAACCTCTCCATAATCATTATTCATTTTTCAATCAAAATCGTATGAAATTATAACCAATTTTAGTCTCATGAATCTTCAGGGAGAAGGATCTGAATATGGTAATGTATTTGATCTACAACTTTATCTTTTTGATTGCATCTACATTCATTGATACTCAGTCCAAAAATGTAAGTATGGACCTTCTTAGTCAGATCCTCTAAGTATATAAAAAGCATTCAATGAAGATAATTTTTCTCCCCCTTTATGTTTGGGTTCAGAATTTAAGCAATTTTCAACTTTCATACAAGTCACATTTTCTTGGGCTGGGTCTGATTTGTAACTAATAGAAACATTCTTATATAAGAAGGCCGGTTGTCAAAAAATCCAACAACCATGTTCATAAAATTTATCAAAATTTTTCTTCAACCTCCAAATCAATCCTATAATAGTATACATGGTTGTGATAAGAATCATGGGTATAATGAACACATAATTGGAGGAATTACCCAAAAAATCTAAAAAAAGAAGATTATAAACAACACTTTAAAACCAAAGAATAAATTTAAAAAACAAATCATGCATGAAAATATCGAAAATAATCAAGTTCCCTAAAATAAATACCAAAACTAAACTAGTATTTTAGTGACTGCAACAATTGCCAGGATCACAACAAGATATTACGGTCTAACCCGATCACCAATTTCCACAGAGAAACTATTAATGTGAGTGCCTGTCTGGGGGGTATCATACAATTATACTCATTATGATTTTCTATAAAACCACTGATGAAAATATTGAAGAATAAAATTAATACATCAATATTTATATTGTATTACCTAAAAATAACTCATACCCAACATAGTACGTCCCACACTCAAAAATAATTAGTTAACTAAAGTGAAATATATAGTAACATAATATCAAAAGAATATTTTAGTCAAATTCCCCATAACTGCCTCCCCCTAAATTATTCTCCATCATTCAACAATTGTATATTTCCTAGAAATATCATACCATCTAAATCCGCATATCCACATAATAACATCATATTTATATAATATAGTAGAGACCACATATCTGTAAACACTCCAACCAATCATATATTCATATCACTACTACAGATAGAATCATCCACATTCTATGGAATGTTATCATGAAGGACATAAACACTTTACCCTTCTCATTCCATGTACACCCCCTATCATGTGTCATATCCAAAACAATACATCATTACCAAAACCACAACAAATCATATTTCAACTATCATCAATACATTATTAATCATGAAATAGAATCTTATGCCATCAAAACTTATGAAACATATATAAAATAGTGTGGGGGAGGGGTATCCAGCAATTCGTATCACCTCCATCATAGATATTAATAAAACTATACAAAACCCAATACCTCATATAGAAATATGTAATTTTACCCAACATAGGTGCTAGTATGTATGAAATAACATAAAATGAAATGTATATAATAGACCATAAAATACCAATCTAATGGTCGATAGTGAAATACATTTAATTTATTATTTCTACTAAAAATAGTAAATCTATCATAACTACCACACAAAAAAACTTTCTTCCGCAACTAATCACAATATAACCATCACTTACATTTCATTAAAATAACCATAAAAATTCAATAAAATAATATTTGTTCAAATAATTAACCATTTAAATATTAAAATTATGTTTCACATTCTAATTATTTAGTTTATTTTTATTTTATCCAAATTTATTCTTTATCCAACCATTCATTTTAACAATAAAAATTTTATAATAAATATCAAAATATTATATATAACATTATTTAACATACAACCCATCATAATTATGCACATACCCATTTATTATTTTATTTTTTTACAAAAAAACCATATTTTTAGAAAACTATGAATTGAAAATATTAACAACTACAAAAAACCATATTGATCACCACAAAAACCCATAAAACTACCATTAGATCATATTTATTTGAAATAAATGATCCATACCAATGATACAATGATTACCACACATCATCACCCCCAAAAGGCAAAAAAATCAACCAGAACACCCTAAAAATACATGAATACTCAATGAATAACAATAAACAATAACCATCAATATCATTTAATAATTATTCATTATTAATTAAATATATATTTAAGAAACATTACTAATTAAAATTCAATATTTACACACCTCCCATTTATTTCTTCCATTTAATGTTTAACCAATTATGAATGGTAATGATAAATTTTGACAAAAAATAAATATTTTATCTGAATATATATACTATCAAATAAAAACAAAAATTATGCTAAAAATATCATGGAAGTTAATGAATCACATGAAAATTACATCTACCATTCTAATTTCCTTTTAGTTTGTCATTATTTTATAATTTTAACCCTAAATATCTATCTATTAAAATAAAATGCATATAGTATTGTATTTATATAAGAAATGTAGATGTGTAATATTAAATATTATACCTTAACTAGATCATTGAAAAACACAATACCCAAAATAGTACGAGGAAACCAATTGGACACCACCAAACCTGCAAGGACTCATAGTGAAACCTACACTTATCAAGCCTCTATTAATAGCTCACACTAAAATCACCCAAAAAACACCTCCTTACACTTCCATGACATATAATAAGATTAGTTACCATATGAAATGAAGGAAATATGAATAGGAAAACACCTCTTAAAATATAATCTCATGCACATGAAGGGATGGATCAACAGCTACCAAATAGTGATGAAGTGGTTCCCAAGATGAACCATATAGAAATTAGGTTTTGATGGAGGACATTGTAATTAAGGTAAATAAGATAATTAAATAAAATATACAATAAGAATGTGTAACCATATTTTCAAAGTGTGATAGGCTTGGCCATGCCATAATAGTGGTCCAATACAGAAATCACAGTTTGATCCTCCCAATTTTTTTTGGAGTTAATATTTTTGAAATTAACATAAAAGAGGAATATTATTTTGTATTAGGTTACATCATCGAACAATTCTTAAATTCTTAAGAATTATAATCTAAAACATGATATTTCACCATAAACACAATAAACATTGGAAAACTACAATGTTATAATGATTACCACCATGACATAACAATGAAAAAATTATAGAGCCATGAAATCCCGATTAAATACTCCCATTGTGCAATAAAATAGTCCATATTGAAATAACCCACTTGTAAGATTAAATAACAACCCATAAAAATATAAAAAATACATAACACAATAATAATACTTCCAAACATATAAAAAATGACACAAAAAATCATAGGGTCTAATCTCCATACCATAATATAAAATGCTTGTTTCAACATCATTAATAACATCCCAACATACTAAAATATAATAACACCTCTTCATTAATAAATCCACTATTCCCCAATCCACATTCTCATAGTGTGTTCTATTATTCTAGTGAAAATTTCATCTATATTTCAAACCTACTCTACAACCCACCTATAAATATCTGACTGACTCTCCAAATACATAATGAATGCAATGTAAATATTCATTAAATTCCTTGGATTTACAATAGAATTCTATCAATTAATTATCATCACCAAATATTTAAAACCAATCATGGATTTATAATAAGGGACCTCAAACTAAAGCACCCCCATGAGATGCCTCCCAAACACGACCCTCACCACTATCAAAACATTTCACAATGATAGGAAATATTCAATCATTTTAATGAGATAAAAATCATTTCAATATAAAAACTATAAATAAATAAATCAGAATACATCTCATTCATATATGACTCTAATTACTCTATAAAATACTATGAAACATCATTCTGTGATAATACATGAGCTAATGGAATAATGTGTCCATGAACCCCCTTTATTAGATAATATCAAATACAAGTTAATCAATCTTTAAATTTCTTTCATTCCTAAAATTCCAATTCATCCCAATCAATTACATAGGTTTAATCAAGAAGATAAAAATAAATCTATGATACATGGATCATTATTTGACATATAGTTCATCTAATGTGGAAACACTATTTAGTATCCCACCCGACTAAGATTATCGAACATCTTAAATGAAAAATTTTAGGGCTAAGAATACTCCATTAAACAAAACTTCTATAGGTAATGTAACTCTAGATCAACCACATTAAATTAGTTCAAGGTATGAAAAAATCAATCTGATATACACTTTCTTAATTTACTATTTTTCCTCTATAGTATACTGTAGGGTTGGGTAAAAAAACACCCCAACAAAAGAAAACTAAAAACTAAACCAAACTAAAAAATCGAGTTTTTTTTCGAAATGATTCATATATAGTGTGAATTAAGTAGAACCATTTGGAATGCGGTTTATTTCATGTTCCCTGAAAATACTCACCTTTTAATCCAACCACAACTATTTTATAAAAAAATAGTTTTAAAGTTTTCTATTAGCTCAATCCACGCATTGATTCCTCGATTCAATCATTCATTCAAATTTTATTTTCAGTCCGCAATAAAAAATAAATATATTATTTTTTAATGTACATTATAGATAATATTATGTAACTATTTCTTGGATTATATATAAATTCCAATCATATTATCATCTAATAATTATAAAAAATATCAAGATAATCGATTTTTACATTTAAAAAAATAGTTTAAGCCACAAAATAGTCTTACCAATCCTAAAATTATTATTTTATAAATAATTTGATTAAAAATAGATATAAAATTATTTATTCTCATATATAATAAAATTTAAACACGGATTAGATGTTGTTTTGGTTTTATTCAAAACCAAACAAAACAATTTTTTCCCACCCCCAGTTTTAGTTTCATTAATTGGTTCTTTGGTTAGAATTTGTGAATGGGATTACCTATTACTTTTAAAGTGGACACTAATGTTTATAGGGAACTGAGATTGTTTTTATTGGTTTCACATTTACGGTTTAATGTTTTATTTATGTTATATTATAGAATTTTGGGATTATTAGTTTTCATATTTCTTAATGTGGAAAGAGTGTGTGATTACATGTATCATGATTTTAATCATTAGTTCCCTATTAATATTCCTATTTTTATGTGATTATAACTTATTTTAAAAAATATATATCGTATCAAATAAATAATTCACAAAAATAATTTATTCATTATTTTCAAAAATATATTTTTTGTGGAAAATAATTAATAAAAAATGAGAGATATAAAGTGTTTATATATTTTATATAAAAAAATTATTTGTGGGTACAAAACTTGTGTTCTTAAACCTTTTATAAGTGTTAATTTGTGGTGTTTTAGTATATCTTAAGATTTTTGTGTTGTTTTTTTATGGTGTTCATAAGTCTGTGTATGTGTGGGTTCTTATACATGGTCAAAATCTTTTAAGATTTATGTTGTAATAAAGTATAATAAATATGTGTTTTAGAATATAAAAAATACCTATTGAATATATCTCATGGAGAAACTAAAAGATGGAGTTAAGGATTTTATCTATGGTCTATTATCCCTTCTATACCTCCATGATTTTAAGAGAGAGGATATGAGCATGCTTCTAAGGGTGCTCTAGTGGGTATGTCCAGTAGGTCTGTGTTAGAATGGGTGTTATTTATACTGATGGTAAGATGATGATGGGGACATAGGTGTGGAATTACTATGGTTGATTTCACTTAGAACATCTTGATATATAAATACTTATACTTTCATGGCACTAGAGTTCCTTAAGATTTTAGGTAATATACAAAGATCAGACAGGGATTTATTGAGAAACTTGAGATTCTCAATGATCTATTCATGTGCTTACTAGGTTTCATATATTATGATCATGCCAGGAGATGGTGGGTGTGATAGTATAGGTCATGTGGTGTGAGGTATTTTCATTAGAGGTCTTAATGTATATCTTACATAAGTAAAATTTCATTGAGTCTTTGAGTATGAATCGTGCTCAGAAGTCTATAGTGATTCATAAGGGATCATTTTAAATGATATATTATGATACCATTTTCTATTAAATATTACACCCTTTATAGAAGGGAATGAGTTCCAAAATTTCTAGATTATTATGTTTGGAATTAATCTTGATTTGTGGATCCAAGGGATAATTTCATACATTATATCATATCCAGAGGTACTTCATGGGTCTCTTCTTGTTGTGCATATCATAAAATATTATTTTAATGTAGTCTCCCTTATTTTAATGGTTAGGGTAGTGGAACCAATTTTACCAGTATGAAGAGGTTAAAAAATAATTTTATCTATCGTGGTTAGAGGAATCCTGATAATAAAAGATATTCATCACTTCCTCCGTCCAATGGAACTCCACTAGTGTGTCATTTATGTTGTAAGTCTTGTAAGTTTCATAGTGGTTATCCTAAAAACCCAATGGTACTAAATATATCTGGATGGTTAGGTAAAATGAATCATTTCTATGATAAAATTTCTTATCATGAATAAATTAGGGTTTTAGTGCAGATTTTGGTCTATCTGTCATAGTCTTAAGGCCAAAGCAGACTAACAGTCAAGATTCATCTGGGATTTCAGGGTGAAGAGATGGTTAAGGATCTAAAGGGTTGTAAAAAATAGATGTCATTGGGTTTTTTAATTTATGACATTCTAGGAACATATTTTTACGGCTTTGGGTCCATCAAGAGTATATTTTTTTACACTTTACAATGTTCCTGAGGGTGGTACATATGGTCTTTATTCTATGATATGTATCAATTTTTACCTCTACCATTTCATTTGTTTTTATATATATAATTTTGGTTCATTCATTATATATGACCATTTTATATCTTGTTTATGGATTATTTTGGATATCCGTTATAATATTATATGACTTGATATTAAATATGGGAAGAGTTTAGATCGTATTATGATATTAATGGGTTGTTTTAGTTAATTTTGAGGTTTTGGATACTTACAGGATTTCATTATCTTTTATATGGTATTCAATAATTTTATTTTAAATATTTAATGGATTACATGTTTTTAGATCATAATGACTAATACTATATGCCTATATCATATTCATCTTTAATTATACAGGATTATACCTTAATGGGAAAATGGAATATTATGGTTAGTAGAAGATCCAATTACCATAGATAGTTGGGAATAATTATAGCATAAATGGATTTTTTTAGATATGTGATAGTCGAATGAAATTTACTATAGTTTTTTAATATTTCTTTGATGTATTACCAAAATATTTCCTTTAATTCCATATTATGAGATAGATCATGTTATTGATAAACCACATTATAAGTGAATATTCCATTTCGATGCCTTCTTAACATATAGCATCAATCCATTTGAGAGAGATAATGGTACTTATCATGGAGCTTTAGGTGAAGTATTTTATTCATTGAAGTACTAATATATGGGGAGTTAATGTTTTATTCTCTAATAAGGGTGATGGTATCTTTAGGTTATTAATAGATTGTTATATTAAAAACTATGTTATATTATAAAATAGGTATCAATTTCCTTGGATAAATGAATTTATTGATATGTTAAGGGGATCCCAATTGTTCTCTAAGAATGATCTAAGATTAGATAATCTTCGGTTTTGGTTTAGTATATGTGATTTACTAGTGATATTTGTTTGAGAAAAAATTTCATATATTAGTTCCTCATAATTTCATTTGGTATTATTAATGTTTGAGTTGTTTTCATGACTCATAAGAATAATATTTATCATCTAAACCTAGAATATTTCGTCATGGTGTTAATTGATGATATAATGGTATATTATCATGATTATGAATTTCACACCATGAAAAAAAAGGTAAAATCATATACACATATGGTGTATCATATTCATAGTAAGTTCTCAATGTTTCAATTCAGGAAGCAGTAGGTGATCATTATTTTAAATGTGATATCATAGGTTAGAACATCAATTTACTTGGTGAATGTGGAGGTTGTCACATCTTAGTCTAGACTTAAAAATGTTTTCAAGAATATAATTTTCCTTAGATTATAATGGTAATAAAACAATTTATACCAAATTTATATCCTTTGGAAATTCATATGATGTGACTAACCAAGATTGGGTTGAAATTTATGTGGATCAATTAGTGTGAATTTTATTTTGAAGTCTTGATTGATATTTTGACATATGCTCTGATCTTGACTCTACCAGACCACAGAAATTTTAATATCCTATATTGTTATTCTTATGAGTGTATTAAATGATATTTATTGATATATAAGGACTATATACCAACCAATCTGACAGACTAACTTGACCATGATTGTAACATCCTATGATTTGTGGAGTTATTCTTTTTGGATTAATTTAACCTTTTTGACATTTTTCATTTAACCCAACACTGAAAATAGTTTATTTTATATTAAAGAACTATGTTAGGATTATGTTATATAAAACATCATGTAAATCATGCACTGTATTAAAAAAACTTTTTTTCATCCTCTACACAAAACACCTTAGTTAGCTGGTGTTACACAGAATAACGCTATGGCTTGATGGCCCGTGTAACACACAAGACCAGTTTTTACCTAATAGTATTATATCATAAAATTTGTATTATTTAATAAAATATGATATAATATAGGCTATAAATTAGAGTTTATTTATAATATTTATTAATTTATGAAATTATATATTTTAAAAATATATAGTAATATTTCATAGGATATCAATGAAATATAAATGGATATGAAAACCAATTAAATATAAAAAAAATGCTATTATGGTCAAAAAGATGTTTTAACCTAATAAATTAAATTAATTAAATTTAGTGAGTTATATTATTTTAATATATAATATATATTAAATAAAATATTTTTGACATTTATACAATTTATTTAGTATACATAGGATAAGAAAAACCCAATTTTATGCTCAAAAACATATATTTTTATATGTGTTGTTATACAGACTTTTAATTGAGAACGAATTTTAAATTCCAATTTTTAAACATTTATAGATTTAATTGATCAAAATAAAATTTATAATTAGAATAGAAACAAAAAAAATTAGGTTCTGAATTTTTTTTTTGTATTTTTCTATAATGCTTGATTTTACAATGAATAGTTAATAATATTGAATTTTAATTCAAAATAGATTTTTCATATAAGTTATTTATAATGATAAATTAAATTTTTATTTTTTGTAATAGTTTATTTATATAATATTTTTTATCAATTAATTTAATTTAGTTCATTGGAACCAATTAAACATTGAAATTTGATATAAAACATAGCATACTTTTGTGCATTTTTAGTTTAGAACACCACAGTGTTATCCACTCAGAGGGAATAATTTTAAATTAATTTCCTCCATATAGGTTATTATAATTTCGTAATATAGATTCCATATCTGAAATCATAATAATTTATAATATCTAATAAGGTAGATATTTTTTTGACCCATAATATTTGTGAAAGAGATTAAATTTAATTACATCGGTTAAGAGAAAAATTAGGTAAATAAAGTACAAACACTAATATATAAAACCCAAAAAGACCAAGAAACATTTCTGAAACCCATTATTTAGAATTTATTTGTCCAATAACATTACTCTATTGTTTTTTTGTGTCTTTTTGTAAGTAAAAACGTGTGTACACGTAACTTTTTTTCCAAAATGTTGTGTCTATCCTTTCACATCCCTATAAAACTCCCCCACCTCTACCAACATCCTCGAAACTCTCAAGAACCATGTATAGACCATGCTATACTTCAATAACCTCACAAAATAACTATTTTACTCTTATAATCATTAAATTGGTTAGAAGAAATCCCAAGGAATCCTTTTGGCACAATCCAAAAAGTGTTTCTGGATTAAGAGCTAACGTCTTCTCCCAAGATCTTTTCATTTATTTTCCCTCTTCACCCCCTCCACACTCCTTATTCCATTCTTGTATGACCATAACAACATACTAAATATACTATAATATTCTTTTGATAAGATTTTGTCCACAATAACGCACACCTATATCTTATGGGTATCAAATGTATTGTTTACGTGTACTGAAAAATACCACCGCACTAAAAGATGATTGTCCATTTCTCTATTACCACCTATCACTATAAAAATTATAATAAAACATTAAGTAAATATTTTGATTATTATATTTAATTATTATTTAGTATTATTTATTACTTTTATATCATATATATTTTTACTTTCCATTTGGTGTAATTATGGTAATATCATTTCAAGTAGAGTGGACTAACCCCCCCCCAAACTGATGTGATTTGTTCACACTCTATATGGAATGTATTAAGGATGAGCCTAGTGAAATTATATGATATATATATATATATATATATGTAACAAAAATTATACGATAAATATATTATATAAATATACACTTATATGTCATTTTCACTTTTTCTTTTAATATGGCAATAAAAACGGAAACAATGTTTATGAATATGTATAGATTACCGTCTCCATGAATTATGTATTCCATTTCATACTTAATTATGATATAGATTATTATAATAAAAATATAAATGATATAAATGATATTTATATACTGATTAATATTTTTAAATTAATGATATTAGTATATCGACCAATGATGATAACAATTAAGACACATGTGATGTACAATTCGAATATTACCCAAAGTGAAACCTTAACATTGGATCGTTAACAATCGGGTAATATAAATTCATAATAAAAATATATAGGGAATTATGTATATGAATATTATTTGGTAAAATATGTATAATAATAATATATTTATTATGTAGTAATCTTGTATGACTTCTAGGATATACAAGACATAAGTTAAGGGGATTTCATCTCACATTTTATATTCATGAGATTCATTCTTTTTTCACCACAAAATAATTTTTGTTGTTGTGTATACTGGACATGTATGTATTAAAATTTTCATATAGTCAAATTTATGGGTATTTACATATCCATTTTATTATGTCTATTATTGGGGGTTTCAGTTTCAAAAGATACCAGATCTGTAAAATGGTTTTGTATCAATTTTATTCTTTGAGACTCATGTTTCGTTATCTGTTTAAATTATTTTTGAGGTATATATAATTACATAACATGAATATCATTAATTTAATTATATTTAATTCTTAATTTACTTTAATTGTCTTAAATGGTAATAATGGTTCAATGTTACTAAGTCCTAATATCTTATTGAAACAATCTCATCGCTTTTTTAGATTTTTTAGGTTAATCCTACATTTGATGAAATATTATGATCCATCTCTCAAGAAAATTCATTAAATTTATTTTCCTATTGTAATTAATTATATATGCATGTATTGGAACCATTCCCAACTATTTGGTACATAATATATTTAAGAAAATGTTTTTAATAAATCAAAACATTACCCTCTATTAGGACAGATAACTATGTCCCTTCATAACATGTTTTCTCAAAAGGGTTTGCAAGAATATAACACAATTCTCCCATAATATTTAAAACAAATATTTTCCCTTTTTTCCTTTTTCAATCCCATTAAAATTAATATTTTTTCACTTTATGAATGAGTCATTTTTTTCTAACAATTTTACTATGAAATAATAATTGTTCTTTTTTACTTCGTATGACATGTTAGGATTTACCTACTGTCATTTCATTGAAGCTTCATTTGAATTATTGATAGTTTAATCATTTCTAAAATGTTTTTAAATGTAATTTTCAATTAAATTTTTTTCCAATGTTTGTAAAGCCTTTTTTACATGTTTTCAAAGTTTTTTCAATGAAAAAGGGTTTTAAATTTTTTTTAATTATATATAATAATTTTTTAAGGAAAAAAGGTTTTCAAATTTATTTCAAGTATTCATTACAATATTTCATGGTATTTTCAAATAAATTGATATTATAATGGTTTTTGGTATTAAAACCCATTTTTCAAAGATGAATGGAAATTTCTGTTTTCAACGATGTTGGAGGGTTCCTATGGTCACCTGATTTTTCATGGAGGTTCTTCTGTAGTTCTGTAGGCAGATATCTATGGTGGAATGTGATGTATTTAGGTAGATGGGATGATGAATCTTGGGTTTTTGGTGTTGGTGGTGGTTGACAACGAAGCGGATGATGAAAAGGATGACAATAAAGATGATGATGCATCGATGTGACAGTTGTAATTCATTAGAGATGCTAGGTGAGTTATCTGATGATGGAGGCGATGGTGTCGTATATTTTGGGTATCTCAGGTGGCTTGCTTCTACCATAAAAATGAGGATTTAATTTTTGATTTTCAATTTTATAATTTTGAACTTTTAATGGGATTTTTTAATGGTGTAATGATATGTTTCTGTTTTATTGGGGGTTTTGAATTTAGATATTTATTTCAATAAGGATCTCATTCACCCTTAAAGTGTCTTAATTAGAAAATGTGGGAAAAATTATTTACTGATGCTACAAGAAAAGATATAAACATAAAATAACTTATTGTAATTATTTTCCATCTATAACTAATGTTCCTATATACCCTCCTCCACCCCAGTTTTCCACCACAAGACAAAAAACAAGGGATTAGAAGGCCTATAAAATACCTTCATCTAGTGGTCATTGATCTCTGCAGGCCACTCATTTAGGGTCACATTATTATCAAAATCAATATCTCCACAATCAATTATATAAGAGACGTCATGATGAAAATGATGAAGAGGCAACATGTGAAAAACATCTTGTATTATTCTCATTTTTGTGGGATGATTTATCTGATGTTCCATGACTCCATTACAAGACAACACCTCGAATGGCCTATCAACCTGAGAGAAAGATTGCCCCATGACCAAATATTCTTATCCCATAAGGAGGATTCAACTTCAAAAATATTTTATCTCTAACATCAAACTCTAGAGGTCTGCTCGAATGATCAAAATATTACTTTTTTATGATATTTCATTTCCTTCATCATCTTGAGAATTACCTAAACAATCTATGTCATATAATATTCAAATTTTAGGTGGAGAATTTCTACCACTCAAATTCTAGTTCAGAATAATGTAGAATGGAATCTTCAGTCATACAATGCTTCAAACTACAATATACTAATGATGGATTGGAAAAAATTATTAATGAAAACTCTTCTATGTTAAGTTTCCTCATCCCAAAACCTCCAAAATATAGTATATAAGAGTAAAACATGTCTTCAAGAGTTTGGATATTCAGCTCTTTTTGAATATCCATATATTGATGGATAGTGAAAATTAGGAAAAATTGATATCCAAAAGAATGATCGAGACCTCTCACACCATAGAGGTAAAATGTGGTGCCCACTGAGAGATTATCATCATATATACTATATTAAATCACCACCTCCTACATATTCTCACATGGAAATCCCTATATTGATCATGACTCTCCGATCACAATACATTGGGATAATAATTTCCAATGATTAATTATCAAAAATATAGAATCATATACTACCTTATCTCATTGTAAACTAGATATGAAATATATTTATATGTCCTCCCACTTCAACTATGGAAAATATAAATGATAGAGAAAAACACAGGGAACACGGTGGTCTGGCTTAACATTCTGAAAGGCCAAACATTGAGAAACAATCTCTATAACTGCATTCTTCAACCAAAGAAACCAAAAATAACCAATAAATTCTCAATATTTATTATCCACACCAAGATGCACAACCAAAGTCGAGATGTGACATATATAGAAAGAGATCTGATAAATCACTAAATGAATGAAAATTTTTCCATAAAACCAAACTAGTTGTTTTTTATCCTCAGAAAAACGATCTGGGATATCACCAAAAATACAATTTCGTCCCCCCTAACATTCCCCTTATAATTCCCTAGATGGGAAACCTCCAATCATTTCACCAAATATGACTACCCCATTATCTATAATAGGAAGCCCCCTCCTCCAACTACTGCCATATCTAGATTCAATGATGGGAGTTCTTTCATCACCATCCAAGAATGTCCATATTCACACAAAAAAATTCTATGTGACTTCCTTCTCAGTTTGTTGGATATAATATATCCCATTCCTAGAATAAATGAAATATTGAATTTTCAATACTACAATAATTACATCCACTAACATTGAATCATGTTCAAGTCACATTAGTAAAAGACATACCTCAGGCTACTATGGTTGATACAAACCAAGAAACAATCACTGATAAGGTGATATGCCCAAAACATCAAAGAAAACATGAATTTGTCTAACTCAAGATAATGGGTGGCATAATTATGTTCATGAGGAAATAACTATATTTAACAATAGGAAACAATCATTCTCCATTTCCTCATAATGTATCCCAATCCAATGAACAAAACATCAAAATAACCTCAAACTGAACTCCTTGTGTGAAAACATTGCACAAGAGTTATAACCATATTCTCCTGGAAGTACTCAAGATCATCCTTACACAAGTCATTCCTGAGTTATTAATGATTCGTTCTATTCATGTTTCTTAAAGGAGTCATAATACTGGAAAAATCAGATATAGACTTATGTTAATATCCATCAAAACTAAGGAAACTCTACACCACTTCCACCCTCTTGCGGGATGATAACAAAACATTGCTTCTAGATTTGAAGTATCCATAACTACTATATGATGGACCTTAACATTACCCAATAAAAAAAGTTCAAAATCCTGGAAATCATATTTCAAAAACTTCTTGAATATATTTTCATAATGAACTACTCCAACAATGTCACGCAGATACTCTGCAACATTCTCCTTATACGTAGAGTAAACAAGGATTCTAAGGATGGAAACCAGCATAAACATAGCCATGAACTACCTGAACACTCCTTTCATGAACACCATCAACATGGATAAGGAATTAATCATATAAAACTACATTACAATGAAATAATAAGTCTCATGATGAAAATGTAAATTAGTATTTTGAATATCATCACCCTTTAACTATATCTAGTTATATTTTGACCGAAAAATCAATCTTCGAGAACCAACATTAACCAATATATTGATAGAATAAATCATCAATCTATATAATAGGATATTGTTTCTTCACTATAACATTGTTAATGAAATTATAATTGATAAGAATCTACAAAACATTGTCATCCATCTTTATGAACAAAACTGGTGCACACCATTATGACACACTCGACTAAAGAAAAGATTACTGAAATAGATAATTGAGTTGTACTTGTAACTAAAGAAACATATAATTTTCCATAATATATGGATACATTGAGTTTGAAGAAATTATTTAATGTAGCTTGATCCAAGTATGGATCTTCTATCAAGGGGGTAATGGTACGACCTCTTATATAATGAAATCGGGATACTATTCTAAAACTATTAAAAATGGACAACTGAACCACTGACAACTTCAGAATGAACATGACCATCAATGATGCCAAGTATGTAACATTTATATAACCCATTCGAGGGTCTCACTCCGCAAAAAACATTGTTGGCTCTCCACCAGAAACATTGAACATAACATGCCTCTTATAAAGATCCATGATAGCATACAATGAATACAAACTATACATGTTGAGGATAATGTTATATGATTTTATTTTTAAACATAGGAAGTCCCCCCAAGAGTGATTCTTTCCCATCACTATCTCACAGGGCCAACATACTTTACACAAGCCAAGTCATCCACTAACAAGATTAATGAATGTGAATGGAATTAGAATCCTCTCTATATCAAGTCCCAAAGCATGTACAAGGGAATATTTTACTAATGAGTTTTTAAATATTGAATCAAACACATAATTCACCCATTTAGAAAATAAGAATATGGTACAATGAAGGATTTACGGATGTCTTGGTGTTTGAAACACTAAAGCATGATAATGATCTTAACATCCCTATAGCCTCTCTAACATTGCTAACAACCGCCTCCATGGTTGTGCTCTTCTACATAAGGACAAGGAGTGTATTTAGGATGTACTATTTATTACACATATAACCTCTACCGATCACAAACTATAACATATTTTTGTTTAAATATTATAATAAAATACATCTTTTTAGGAACCTTAAGTAAAACACTTGGGACATTCTGACTCCATAGAACGGTCGGGCACCCTCTCCTCTGATGACCTCAACCACCAAAATAAAAACATGGATCTGATTCCTGGGAATAGGTCTGAGAGCTATCACCCCTAGTTAAATGAGATTATAGGGTATGGGACCTAACCTTATTTTATTGACATCTCCCATATCAAGAAAACGGTGTACCTCTGGCCATATCTCTACTTCATTAGGAATCATGATGACTCCCCTCTATTGATGATATGGTTATAGCCACTATCCTCTCAATAGAATACACTATTTCTAGAACATCAAGATAAGTAATCATCATAAATGGGTTGACCTTGAACTGGATCGAGGGATTTAAACCCTCCTAAAAATTTCTCAACCTAGCATCCTCATTTACAAACAGGTTAGAAGCATGTCGCAGAAGGTTCCTAAAATGAATTCCAAACTCTCTGATACAAGAATTCCTTTATGGAAGGGTAATCTACTACCAGTTACTAGACTCATTTATAATGGATGAAAGGTTATATACTCAATATTGGTCTCATAAATTCTTTCATGATACTACTGAATCCTATCAATTCTCACGAAATAAGAATGAACACTACCTTACATCTCTGCATAGCTTTGTCATAGCCCATAAAACCCAATGCTCCCTCTGAGCATAGATTGAACCTAAGGCTATCATGACATCATGTAAAAATTATTATGTTATTGAATATGAAATGGATCTCTGGTACTTATATGCAATCTAGTAATGAAATTATTAGAGTTTCCTCCTCTATGTTTTGTCGTCGGAAATGTCTCTTATGTAGTGATCTGCTGAAACATCCTCCTAAGCATATTTAGAGATAAACTGATGAGGACATCAACCTAGATCAATGCATGAAAAAAGAGATAATAATTATTGATACAAAATATATAATATAGAACATTTATGTTTAATTAATTAATTATTTTATTATCGTTATCCCAGGTATTGTCCTTTCAAGCATAGATGAAAATTAAAACGATGTATAATTTATTCATTGGAATGTACACAAAAACTAGTATCACTTCATTTAGTTGGCTTAGTAAAACTAAATTTTCATGAATCATGTCATAAGGTTCCCTAAATACCCAAGTATTGTTCGGTCTTCAATGCTTACATCGCTTACGAAACATAGATGACACTATTTTCCAGCCAACAAATAAAATCTCACACATTAATAACATCAAACTGAATTTTATCCCTTAACCAGAACCATTGATGACACACTATCATGAGCCCCTCAAACAAAATTTTACCCCTTATAAGAAGGTAATGCGAGAAGTGAGAATGTGGCTACCTGAGTCATACCTCGAGTAGGCCCCATATTTGATACTGGCACAAAGGGTATAATAAGAATATATATGGAAGGTATTACCCACTATGAGAACCTGAAAAAATGAGATATAACAATAATAATCCAATCAAAACCTATTTTTAAATATTTATTTATCAATATCATATTTTAAAATAACAACTAAATAAAAAACTACACGTACCAAAATGTAAAGATAGTAGTGACCAAAAAGCCCAAATTCCTCTGGAAAAACTCACCACAAAGTAATATCTAGCCCAATCTCCAACATACTCCAGCTAACATAAAAAATATTTAAATATATGTGATTTAAGAATAATATTTATCTTAGTTGGAGCCTAACAATATTCTCTCATTAAAAAGGTAAATAGATCATGCTAATCCATAGTGGACAACATTTAAAATAAATCATCACCTAAAGAGGTATACTAATTTACCTACCTCACCATAGATAACTCAAACCAAGTATTGCGTACAAGAGAGAATAAAAAATAATAATTAAACATCAAGGGTACACAAGTATAGCATCCTCACTGGTTTTCCACTATTCCCAAATGTCGCACATCCTAATCCATCTCTCTCCAAAATAATTCATCTGAAATACACATGAAAAAGGAATCAGAATATGCACCTAGTTTATCACATCATCACATCAACCCATCCACATATCCATATATAGTAACAAAGTAGTTTCCATGATCCATAAAATCCCATAAAACAAGTATAATACACTGGATATTATATATCAATTCATCACAACCCATAAACTAAGTAAGTACCTCAATCCAACATACCCTATATGTGTTATACCGTTAATTATAATTTAGATACTGTATCCAATGAATATGTGTGTGAAATAACAACTATACATTATATACATCTACAGAAATATATTGGGTAATTAAATACTATGAATACACCGAAAATTTACTACCATGAGAAGAGAGCACGGCCTGAGAGGGTAGTCAACTCTCCATCCACCCACCAAGATGTTGGGGAAAACACACTCCTGTAGTCTATTAGGTGTTATTCACACTATTTAACATGGGAGGGGACACTTATAAAATCACTGAATATATAAGATACAACATATCTCAAAACCACACTATGTTAGTAACTTAATCTTGTACTCAACTACAGTAAACATTGTTCAGAAACTGGGCTTCCACTAATTACAAGAGATATCCCATAAGCACACAACCATTTAAAACAGATACATCAATTACTCATTTCATTTTTATAATTTTCCTTTATTTAATTATTTCAATTGAAATTAAATTAACCGTTTAAAAAATTCTACATTGCATTAAATTAATCATCATAGTAAATTGAATGCCCTCTATGCATAATCAAAACTGATTCCATGGTTTCTCAATATTAACCTATTTTTTACATTTTCATTCCATAAACATGAACTTCATGGGTTAAAAACCTTTTAATAATTAATATAATCATTCCATAATCTAATTACTCTAAAAAAAGAATCATATCCAAATATAAAGAGGAAACATGTATGAATATCCAGCTACCTCAACAATTTGGGAATAAAATGTAGATAAACCAAGAAACCTGGCCATCGTCCATTAAAAAAATTCGTAAGTGAGCATCCCACATCCCAACATCACATCAATGGGTAAAACTCGATTCAACCCATTTCATAATCTCTATTGTCTTCCGCAAAACCTAAATTAAAATATTGACACATCTCTCTTTCAAAGTAATCAGCTACTTCCACATCAAACATGCCTCCTCACCCACACATCACATTGCAAAGTGAATATCACATTCAGATCACATCACAAAACCATCAGAAAAAAACAAGAAAAAAATAAGGAAAACTAGGAAATAAAACAAGGAATCATTCATTGACATATAAATCATTTCTCATAGCTCCAAACTAAGGGTACTCGGTCTTCTCAAGAAGATCAGAAACTCGGACTCTAGAAATTAACTTTTAAAAAAAACATGATTTTATTCCTTCTTGAATTAACTAATTCATTATTTATAGGTTCTAACTATGGGAAGCCTAAGGCATAAAATTATAACAATATATTAAATGGTTAAACATGCTTTTAGTATTAAAACTAGATTCAATAAACATATTGAAGTACCATTCTTATTAATAATTCCTTTTTAGTTCAACATTATTAACAAGAATTATCATTCATCGCATTATTTATCAATTTCATTATCATGGAAGAAGAAATTTAATTAATCATGTTCACTATATCAATTTGAATTTTAATAAAATTATAAGAAACACAATATTCAAACATACATATTTTGTTATTCTTAATTAAATTTATCAATTACACCCATCTTTAAGTTCTTTACTAATTTATATCAAAAAAAAATTAATCCATTACATAACAAGAAATGAAAACAAGAATAATATAGATATATCACTATCTAGAAAATCATGAGGAATGTTTTTTTATTGGTAGAAGTAAAAAGAATTAAATTGATATAACCAATTCTTCCTTATTCAGGTTGAATAATTATTTAGTTGATTCCATCACTATCCAAAGGTTTAAAGCTTAATAAATTTTTATTTTCTTCTAAATTGAAAGGAGAAGTAATGAATCTCATGCCTCAAAGGTTTAAACATTCTTCGCATAAGAATGAACTAATGTTGTAGATCCTGACCAACTCTCTCATAAGAACATCATCCCTCCCTAGATGATGTGCCACAACTGATACTTAAAATAACTATATAAAAATTGTATGAATGATGTAGAGAAACCACCATCATGTAGAATGATAAAAAAGAGGGATCCATAACAAAGAACCATGATAGAAAAGATTGAATTACCAAAAATCACCTCAAATCCAAGATGGAATCTGACAAATTCTTCCAATCAAAGGGATTCCAAAACACCTTAAGAGAGACGTGTTGGCCACCAAGAAATCAAGAGATATTTCATTGGTTTTGATAGAACCTAATATGCTATATTTTGTAGAGGATCTTTTCACTATATATTTTCAGGGCATGAAAAATTTTCACATCAAAAAAGTACTTTTTTTTAATTTTCTCCAAAAAAAATCACCTAATACTATTTAAAATGAATTAATTCACGTCAAGAAGTAACCCCGGAAATAGCCCCACACAAACTGTGAATAGTTTTCCGCCTGGGAATCAGGCACTCTCCCAACCCGTGAACCACAGATTCATGACATGAATCCCTAAAAAATCATTAATTCTTCCTGATTTCATATTTTAGAAGCCAAACACCTATGGACCCGCTCGATTTCTCCATTGAGTTTCTCAAACATCAGAAACATGCAATGGGTCTGACTTCACATATCTAGTCCATTATAGATTGTCTTTTGATTACTAATGAATGAAAAAAATGAGTTCGTTTTTTTATTACATGTGGTATGAATTATATAGTTTCATAATATTTTTTATTTAATAATATATATCTTTATATTTAAATGATTTCCAATTTTATTATTTTTAATTACATGATAATTGAGTTATTGTATCCTTGAGATGTTGTTCAATATCTCACCGCTAGTCAAAAATCACATTCATATAGGCTTTTGTACATAGGTTATGTGGCACTCTAACACAAACTCAATAAATAATGTTGGGGAACTACATCATAGATAGAGGTTTTCTATTATTTTATAGAGTTTTTCTATTCTTGTAGATTTATATTTATTGTTACTATCATATGTGTTGTTGTTTATCTATGGGTGAAAAGGAATTTTCTATTTTATGATAGTGTTTATTTCTTTATTTTTTACATTAAAAATATTATCATTTCTTGACATTTTGATATAAAATATTATTATTATAATAAATGATGTAATTATATTGATTGTTTCATTGGTTCATATGTACAATGAACATAATAGAAGTATTCCTTTAAATTATATGTTTTACTTATAGAGATAAAAGTAACCATATCTATACTATTACATATATGGTTTAATTTGATGAATGGAGGATATATTTAAAGGGTTTGGTTTATATATGTGATATCTAATGTTATAAACTATTTAAAATGAATATGAAAACATTTTATATGTATTGAAAAATTCATTATATAGAGGGGGATTTATTAAGGACAACATATATGATTATTGATGAAAAAGTGGAATTTTTTTAAATATTATTTCACATCATGTGAAGAATAAGGTTATATTATTTAAATTTAGTTGATATGGTAAAAATAATAAGTATTTTTCTAGTGTGATTTTAAATATTATGATGCATGTTAGAATAATTTTATGGAATTCCACTATATCTAACCGAAATGTATCAACCGATGAGAAGAGTAGATATTTTTCAATTATTTATAAAATATACTTTTCTAGGTGATAATATAGCATGATTATTCTAAATTTTCTATGTTTTCAAATTTTAGATGATTTTTTAGATTCTTTTTAAATTATACATATAGTAATTGAATGTAAATGTATGTTAAGAAGAATGATATATTAATAGAAAGTGTGAGATTAAATTGAATGTGTTTTGGGTTTGTATTAAAGATGGTTACATCAGTTTTATACATACATGAAGGGAATTGTTTTCAGCTAATAAGAGTGTACAATATTACATAATATTAAAAAGTAATATACTCATTGTATCAAAGGGGAATTATTATTTGATCTATATAGGTTTAATATATTTTAAATGTTGACTTCCATCAAATAATGGATAACATTGTAATTTAAATGATCTTATTGATGGTGAAGATCCAGAAATACCACAAGAATATTTTAATTTACATCATTATTTAATACATAATATATATATATATATATATATATATTTAAATTTGAAAACATAGGTGGTATATTTTTGGAATTCCATCATTCAACCCAGATAAAGAACACAATTGGTGGGTAATTACTTGTGTTATATTATATAACTCAACTATCCTAGATGGTTTGGACTAAATTGATATAGAAATAAATATTTTTGAACCCCATATAAACACTATATATATCCATTCAGCCCACAATGTGGAAAAAAAGTATGAATGGGTTACTATTTGGAAAGAAATTAGAACTCGATTTTATGATGATGGTTACAATAGCCAAGACACATGATCGTATGTATATGGATCATTTTTTATTTATTTATTATTTTAATATTTTTATAAATTTCATTATTATACATTATTTTTAAAACTAAATAAAAAATGATATTTAAAATGAAATTTCATTTTTTATAATGTTGCATATATGTTAATATATTATAAGAATATTACTTCTTTTAAATAAATAAATTACTTATATAATTATTGAAGCATGATCAACAATGTCACAGAACATTCTATGGATTAATGATGGTGATGATATGATTATTCAATTATTCTTGGCCTTGTATATATAGAGATTCAATAAATTAAATATATGATGATAGAAGAATTAAAAAAGTGACTTTATTTGTAAAAATGTATTTTATTCAGGGAAACTAAGTGAATTTGAGAATATTCGTGAGTTTCAATTACATGTTTATAAAATAAAATTTAATCCTTATATTAATTCTCAATAAATGATATTGTGAAATACTTAAAACACAATCTATAAAATGTTTAGTACATTTATATTTGGTTAAGAAATAGTAATATAATGTGTGAAAGATAAAAAAAATTGGGATAAATATTTTAAAATTAATTTTGGATTTATTTTATAATTACTAATTTATAATACTATATTTATATTTCTCTAGTCTTTATTAAATATTATACTGTAAAAAAAATAATCTGCATTGGGCATAAAATGATTCTAATTTTTGAGGTTTTAAAAATACACATTGGTCGTAACTATGATATTGGAAGATATGTATAATAAGGAAATGATGTTATTGAGGGGTTTGATGAAGAATGAAACTGTCTAAAAGAAATAATTTATAGTGATATTGGGTTATTAGTTGAAAATATTGATTAAGTATAATTATATAATAATTTTATAAATCCTTTATTATAATTATTACCATGAATTAAAAAATATAAAAAGATATGAATAAATCAGGATGCTATAATAATTAATGTGTTTAACAACATTGCAGTTACTCTGTCATGATCCTTGAAATAGTCAATTGATTGTTTGGAATGTCCAATTGATAAAGGAGATCATGGTAAAAATGTTGATAAAATGAATGATTTTTTTATAATTTTCTATATACTATCTTATATTTCATAATATTTGAATGAGTTAAAAAATACTTGATGATCATATTTGAGGAAAACATATTTATTGGTAATATAAATATTTCTTGTATATATAAATCTAACATTCAATAATTGTTTTTTGTCGAATTTTTTTTGAAATAAATTTATTCTCGTTTTTTTATATTTTATTATATGGTATGTTGGGAAACCAAAATACCATCCAATTACTAAATTATTAATCTATTCACTAGAATAACACCACAAGATGAATTATATTTATATACATAGGGATGGATACACTTAAATGAGTTGGAAATCCACTGTAGCCTTAGTGATTGAAACAAGGAAGACTAGGAACCCCAACCACCAATCCGAGTCACACTCCACTGGTTCTTTCTCCCTCTCCTTGTTCACATTCAAGATCGTCCATATAAAAAATAAAAAAATAAGAATAATCATGTTATAAAACAAACTTAACATGTGAGTATGACACACAATAAATCACCTACTTCAGACAATGTTTCTCACGCTGATGGGAGAATAAGAAGAATCCTTCTTTTCAGGGAAAGAAATTCAATCATTTTACATGAAAAAACTCATCTTCTTCCCTGATTCAAAAAACATATCATACCAATACCTTCCTATGAAAAGATCAGATGACTGTCACCGATGTAATATCCAATAGATTATAATTCTTTAATATTATGATAAATTGTTTTTCATGATAAAATAAATGAAAATGAACTACAATATAATTGAAATATGACCATTATAACATAGTCATAGAATTACAGAGTATTAATAAAAGTAAATATATTATGAAATTAATAAATATAGAAAAATAAATGGAATCATGTAATATTATTGTTATTTATGGGGATCACTTTTCTCATCATAAAAGAGATGCATCTTCACTTGGGCTTGAACAATAACTGGCATAAGTAGAACACAATGAAAGTGGGGACTATGTGGAATTATTTTTGGTATAATTTAATGCCCCTATAAATCACTATGATATTCATTAAATCTAAATCTCCACAAATTATACCTAACTGATAATATTATCTTTACGTATTATGAGATGATTTTAAGGGGTTATGTGAGTTAAAGTTGGGTTGATGTATAAAGTTTTTATCAAGGTAATAAATTATATATATCTGGTGTATTTTTATATATTTTTTATTTCAAATATTAAAAAAATTTATATTTTATTTTTTATAAAGCGTGTCCATTTAATGTAGATAAATAATTAAGATAACCTTTTTTACATGAAGTTTTATTCTTTAAAAAAATATGAGTAAATAATTTTGTTTTTAGAAACTAAAAATATTATTCTAAAATCATGATAATATATATTGTTAATATAAACAAATTATTAAACTAATTTTACTAATAAATGATAATAATTATAAATTAATATAGTAAAAATTAATAAAATCATTTTTCTATGAAATGATTTTTTTCTATGTGTCTTATGTTTTAATTTAAAAGTTATTTTTATCTTATATAGGAATTGAATTATATGAAATGGAGTAAAAATTTAAAAATATTATATCAAAATGTTTCTATATGTTTTACATTATTTGTTTTGTAAAAATATAATTACCACACTAAATATTTAATCAATGTTAAATGGTGAAAAGGAGGTAACTTATTATAGATAGTGTTTTAGTTAATAAACATAATAATTAAATATTCATGAATACCATTTTTATGTAGTAATGTAAATCCAAAATTTTTCACTAAGTTTTACTCATATAACTCACCTAACACCCATGTTAATCCACCCATACCCTCCACCTAACATTAGTTTCCAAGGAAATTTCCATCTTTTTCACCTATAATAGGTTCCCACTTCCACCAATATAAAAGCAAAACATTCCTTAAAAATTTCATTAAAACTATACCCATTTAACCTTAACTAGATTCCTCTTTCACATTTGGTATTCCCTGTATACCAACTTGATATTACTTGAAATATATTTTTTGAATTAATTTAATCTTTTTGGTATTTTCTATATCAGGAAATAGTGAATATATATTTTGTTATATGAAATACAGAATTGTGGATTGAATTATATGAAACACCAAGTTATTATTTTTTTACAATCAACACATAGATTGTATTAATAAATGTTCAACACTCTTTTGTCTTCACTTACACACAATATTGAGAGCCTTCGGTATCTTGTGTTAAATGCAAGACCCAGTTTTACTAAACTAAAATATATTATAAATATTGATATTAAAATATTATTATAGTTACTGCATAAAAATTGGAATTAAAGTTATTAATATGATTAGGTAAAGTGTGAAATTTTTTTACACATGTACCTAAAATAAATCTTTTGGCTGTTAATTAGTTATAAATTAAAGTATGAAATACTTGAAAATAAAGTCATTACTCTTCTATGATAACTATTTTTATGTAAAAATATTTTTTATCTAAAAAAGTAAAACAACAAAAAATTGATTAATTTTTTTAATCCTATTTTTATATTATATATTTAGCTAATATTTTTATACACATAGAATATATTTTATAGTCATAAGATAAAAATAAATCCAATTGTATGAATAAAAAGAGGTATTTTTATTAAAAAATCAACTTTTAATAAAGAACCAATTTTAAAAATGATTTTTTACGCTTTTAAAATTTTATTTTATAAAATAATCTTTTTTTAATTCATAATGTTAAAAATATCTTAGGATGATTTTTTACTATTTTTTTGAGAAACATCATTTTTGGATGAATAGTAAAAATTATAAAATTTAATTCAAAGCTTTTTTTCATATAATTTATTTTTAAAGAAAAAATATATTTTAAGATGATTTTAAATTAATAATAGATTAATAATAAATATATTAAACCAATTAATTTCATTTGAATAATTTTTATATATAATTTAGATATAAAACCTTTATGTACTTTTTGAAATTTTGACGTTAAAAACCATCTTTCTTGACACATCTATGGGATTAAAATTAAACATATTTTTTCTACTTCTATAAATTGAATTTTTAATAATGTAAATATATGGTATTAATTAGCATAATAATTATTCTAGTATGATAAATTATATTTTTAACCAAAATGTTAGTGATAATGACTACAATTAATGACAATTAATAAGGAAAAATCATGATTAAATAGGGACTAAACCATAAACTTAAGGGGAAAATGACCTATCCAATAATCCAAAACGCATTTTATATACAAATTTCAGCCAAAGACCAGTGATTATTATATTTTTTTAGGAAATTGTTACGTAAAAACATGGGTACACCAACCTTTTTTCAAAAATGAAATTGTGCCACCTCCCTTCTTTATAAAAGTCCACCTATTATTATCCATCATCAGACCACTAAAATTCATATTAATAAAAAATATTTACCCAATTAAATTCCTAGAATCCCTATTTTCCACCATGAGACCTCCCTTGGGGAATAATTCTAACCAAGTAATCACTTTGGTTCAATGTAAAAGGAGTTACCTAAAAAATATGTAACATATTTCGTTAAGATCCTTTCCTTTAATATCTATCTCCAACATACCAATTCTTATTATTACATGATTAAAAAACCTCAATATACTCAATATAACTAGATGTTATTATATGAAGGGTTGTAACTACACTTACACGGACATACATCAAATGTGTAATGAACTTACAGTTCTTCTGTATAGCGCACTACCACCTCAAGAAATTATGTTGTTCATTTTTCTATTACAACCTATCATGTTTGGTAATTATGATGGAAACACTATTTTTATAAGATAAATATGATATTTATGATGTATTTATTATTTTTTTAATTTTTATATAAAACAAACATTCATGCTTTCATTATTGTGGATATATGATACCTTTTTGGTGGAGGTGTGGACTACCACCTTCTCATAGTGATGTTATTCATTCACACTTTACAATGAATGTATTAAGTGTAGTTTAAAAAAACATATATTAGATATATGACCTAAAAAATGTAATTTAATTATATTATATATATTTATATATATATATTTCATTTACATTATTTCAATACTTCACAAAAATGAAAAAGAGTTTATGCATACGTACGGCCTACCATCTCCTCAAAAAGAGTATTCCATTTAATATATATATCCTTCATAGATTATTATAAATGTTTATATACTAAATATATAAGATATATAAAGCATTTTTTACATTTTTTTAATCAATAAAAAATTATTTATGTGATTTTATCAAGAATAAAAATTCAAAACACGTACGAACAAAAAGTATAGTACCAAAAACATAACATTAAAATGGAATAGTTAATAAAAACCTAATAAAAATTCATTAGTAAATAATATTTCGTATTATATATATGAAAATGGTTATGATATAGATTTATAATAAACTTATACTTATCATATAAAAGTCTTGTATGTGTACAAAGAGATTCAAGACATAGGTTAAGTGAAATTTGTCAAACCTTTTATTTCCTTGAGATACATGCCATAATAACTATTCGTTTCATTTGAGTGGTGTATATACATAATATGAATTTATTATATGATTACAATAAATAAATTTTATAGATATTTACATATTAATTTTATGTTTTTTATTTTGTGGTTTTTATGGTTCACAAGTAACCAAAGCTATGATGTATTTGTTCTCAATTTTCATTCCATGAGACACATGTTTGGTAATACACCTAGGTTCATTTACATGGATTATATACTAATATTTTACATTCTATATATTTAATATCATTGTTTTCTGAGTATATTATACTTTATGTAATTTTTCTCATACAAGGGGAGTATTATTTAATGATACCAAGTGGTAATTGTTTATTGTAACAATATCATCATTTATCAAGATTTTTTATGATTATTCTTCCATTCAAGAAATATTTTATTGAACTTTCACGAAAAATCAATAAGTTTCTTATCCTCTGGTTATTCATGATGCCTTTATGTATTAGTGCGATTTTACCATTCTTATTTACTTAATATATTTAATAAAAAATTGAGAAATTGACATCAATTCTTTCTTTGTCAAAAATATATTTTATTTCAAAAACATGTTTTCAAAATTGTCTTTAAAATAATATTTTGGGATCATTTTCAAGGAAAAAATATATGAAATATGAATCATGATTTTTCAAATATTACTTTATAATTTTTCAAGGAAATTTGTTTTTGAAAATGTTTTCATATTTGTTTTTTAAGGAAAATAGATTTCAAAATGTTTTCTATCTTCTTTTATAAGTATTTAATAAATATGGTCTTTAAAAATATTCCTATATTATTATATATATTTTTATGGAAATTTTTTTTCAATTTTTTTCAATATTCATTAATAACTTTCAAAGGAGAATTTGTTTCAAAAAAATAGAATTCCATTATGAGATTTCAAGGATAAATTTTAAGAAAATAGTCTTCAAAATGTTTTAATTTTTAGAATTATTTTTTCAAAGTATAAAGGATACTTATTCATTAGGTTTTTTTAAATATCGTTCCAATTTATTTTTCATCTAAGATGACATCTTTATGTTTTACCAATTCATTTTTAGGAAATGCCCCTAAAGTTCTAGTCTTATTATTTCTTTGAAGGGTTTCTGTTTTAATCCAATGATTTTTGTGAATCATATTTCACATTCATAGGTAATATTATTATGAAATCCAATTATTTTTATGGGTTAATGTTTGATGAATTAATTATGAAACCAATAATTTTTCATTATATTATAGTATGCATACATATTTATGATAACCATTTCATTTCATATGCTATGATATGATTTTTATGATGTTGTGGAAAATTAATATATTATTTCATTATGAGATGGGTGGGACCTATATATCCCTCCAATTAATTGGGTGAATATTTATATCTCATGCGACAGAGATGGCTAGAATGGGGAGTGATCTTGGTTCAATAAAGGACAATGTCTGCTAGAATTTTCTTAGGAGTGAACCATGACAACTATTTTAGACATGGGAGTCAACAATGACTACCAAAATAGCATGGGGAGTGATTTTATACTTCTAATATGGCCTTGGAAGTGATTCCTTGAAAATAATGGAAATTATTTTATATGCTTACGTTTGTGCCACAAATTCAATATCTTATTCCTATGTCATCCTTTCATGGATTAAGATCTTTATTACCTTATGATTAATGTATTATGGAAAACAAAAATATATTCCATGAAACATATATATGATTTTTAAATATAGTTTATCATCTTAAAATGTTATTCTCATGTTATCATACCCTATATGGTCATATTATGCTCTTGTATCTCTTTTTTTCCCTTACTGAGCATCTCACCTCACTGCATTCTTATGATTTATTTCATCAGATTATGAAGAATGGTTTTAAGTAAAAGTTATAAAGGGGAAGATATTTATGGGAAAAATTAATGATCTTTCACCAAGTTATAAAATTTTGTTCCAAGTTTACAATGAAACTAAACTATTATTGTCATTGGGATTATATATTTTTATTGTGCATAATATTAATCTAAAATGATGTAATATCCATGCATGTAAATATAGGGTTGCAATTTTTGGTATCAAAATAATATTTTTTCAACCTTTGGAAACTAAGATGAGAAAAAATGTGAGATCTATAAAAACATTTCTAAGGATATTTCTAGGGTTGTATATAATGTTAAGCCTAAGGTAACATAGATTTAAAAGTTTGTGGCTTGATTTAGGCTTCCATAAGTATTTGTTCTTATTTATGTGTTTTTCAATCGTGGTAAGAGCTTATCACAACATGCATTATAATTTTAGTCAATGTAGGGAACAAGAAGGAATTGTGTTTGCATTGAATCCAATGGAAAATTTGCTGACTATGAGCAAAAATATATGATGTTACTGTAGAGAAATATATTGAGAATATGCTTAATAATCTATCATGATATATGATTAACAATGTGAACTTTAGTGATATTATTAACACATCCAATAAATAGAATATGGACTTTTATAAATGTTGAAATGGTAAATAAACATAGAGTAATGAAGATTTGTATTCCTTCATGTCAAGAACATGGAATGAAGAACCTTAAATATTATCTCAAATGGAGGGGAATATGTTATCTATGTGATAAAAAAGGGTAAAAGAGAGATGAATCTACATAGAGTTTATAGTCTTATCTATGATGAACATGGTAATTATCCATCTCAATGCCCCAACCTATTAATTGACTTCTAAACCAAGTAAGGAAACATTTCATGCCAATAATTTTATAGGAGGAATTGATGTTTTTATTTTTTCAATTCATGAATTATGAAATATATAATAATTTCTCAATTTATTTATTTTACTTTGTATTTACAAGAGTTTGTTGAATGGTTTTAAAAGACTATAAAAGTGATTTAATGGAATGGTGATGTTCATGGTAAACACTTGATTTTGGTAATGGTAATAATTAATACCTACCTTATATTAAGAAAATGATTCCTATATAATGAAATTTTGGATATGAATAATTAAATTGGACAACACTGATTACCTACGAAATGATAATGGAATTTTTTTTAAAAAGTAGTGTGTGCTATCATTGATGTATTTTACAACATTTTTTTATTTAATGATTACATCCAAGAAACATTGGAATAAGGAAACATGAATGTTTTCAATATGTTTTTTTTTTGAAATTTAGGTTATTACAATGTTTCATGACAATAATTATTGAAGTAATTAAAATGTTCAATATGGAAAAAAATATGATCTATTTTATTATATACTGGGGATAAATGTTTAGATAAATTAGTGACCATCTTTATAATGTTTCTTTTTTTAATTTTCTTGAAGGGTTATAAGTTGAACCATTTATGGAAATTTTTATGTTAAAATTCATATGAGGTTTTAGAGATTAAAGTATTATCTCTCCATAGGAAGATTAAGTCATATCAGATAAATATAGATAAATGTTTTTTATGACAAATACATATGGATTGACATATCATTCTATTTAAGGATCTTGTGATCTATTAATGATTTTTGAATGAAAATTTCAACATCATTTATTGCAAAAAATTATGATGTTGCAGTTGATCAAGAGACAAAAAAAGGTAAGGTTTTGTTGAAATAATTTAAATATATCTTCTCATGAAATTCTTAAACATTAAGAAAAGGATTCTTGAAATAAACAAATTTCATGTTATCATAATTTTGGTGAAATCAATGACCTTTTTCATATGTCTTTGGCTTATGGATTTTTTACTGTTAACTTTAACTTAACTATGTTATCTGTCACTCTACATCAAAAATTGATAGTTATATTTTTCTTCCAAGTCCATGTTTTCACTTTCCGAAATTGTTCTCTTATAGATAGACCTCGTTATTAGTAACATTGGGTAACCATTATGTTTCCAACACCCCCTTTTTAAAGTTTCACTTTTCATTTTTATAATGTGGTTTTCTATGAAAGGAACCTTAAATTTTTAAACCTTTGATAACACATACTTTTTTAGGGAAAATTAAATTTACTGGTTGTAGAATGTTACACCCGAAGATTTTGTGAAATAATTTTTTTTCTAATTAATCAAATATTTTTCATATTTTTCATTTCACTCCGTACTGAAGATAGCTTTTTTATATGAAATCACAATGTAATGATTTTTCTATATACAACATCTAGTTAAGATTGTGATACATGGAACAATTTTATTGGTTACAATGCATGAAACACTATGTTTTTCTTGTGTTACACACAATACTAAGTATCATTGATAGCTTCGGTTACATGCAAGGCAGAGTTATACCGAAGTAAAAAATAATATCAATATTGTTATTAAAATATTATTATATTAACCACAAATCCAATGGAATGGGTGTTATATATATAATTAAATATAGTATGGAAATATTATTTACACATGTATATAACATGATTCCTTGGGTTATCAATTAGTTATAAATGAGTGTAATAACTATTTGAAAATAAATAGATTTATTTACTATGAAAAATATTTTTCAATGTACAAACACTTTTTATCTCCATGAGTAAATGATTAAAATTTTGTGACTGTTTTTAATAAAATTTATATATTACTTATTCAATAATTTTTTTTACACTCATCCAATAGATTTTATAGACTTTAGATAATAATAAATTCAATTATATTAATATAAAGTTGTATTTTTATAAAAACCTAATTTTAGAAAAATTCAATATAGAACCCATTTTAAATAAAAAAAATTACACTTTTATAGTTTTTAGTTTATAAAATAAAATTAATTTTTGAATTCATTATTTCAAAATTATATGAGGGCGAATTTTTGTATTTTTCTAAGTAACTTACTTTTGGAAGAATATTAAAAAATGCTCGATTTTAATTCGAAAATATGTTTTAATATAATTTTTTTATATTGTAAAATTATATTTTATGTTTGTTTTAATGTAGGAAATTGATCTATCATAAATATATTAATCCAATTTTGGTCATTGAAATCATTTTTTTATATAATCATGATATTAAATCTATTAGAACATTTGGGAATTCTAACTTTTAAAACATGTTTTATCGCCACTTCTATGGGATTTTCATTTTAATTAATTGTTCCACTACCGGGAATAAAATATATAAAAATATATAGAAAATGTTTTTATTATAAAAATGTTTATAGTCTAATAATTTAAACAAATCTTTTGAACAAAAATATTAGCAAATGTGATAAAAATTAATTACAACGAATAATGTAAAATAAAGCTTACCAAGGTACTAAACCATAATCATAATGGTCCAAATGACCTTGAAACTGGTACAAAACCCATTTCCTAGACATATTTTGTCATTAAAACAACTATTATTGATTTTTTGGTTATTAATATTTTTTTTTATGGAAATAGGGGTACACTGAACATATTTTAAAAAATTCCATGTCTGTCCCTTCCCTCCATTATAAAAGGCCACCATAACTAACGCTTATTCACACATCTAAAAAAAATTATTTTCAAAAAATATATTCTCGATTCATTTTCCAGAATTTCTCCATTCCTCCTTAAATCCCCCTATTTGGGCACAAATCTAACCAATGAATCCCTTTGCGGAAAACCAAAAAGAGTTACCCGAAGAAGAGGTTACATCCATCCTTCTGCTCCTTTCCTTTATTTTTCTTCTCCAACACCTAAATTATTCTTATTAAATATGTACATAATATCCTAAGTATCCTAAATATAGTTTTATTTTATTATATTAACTTTTTTACCTAAACGTACATACACATCTATAAAATGGTTAATGAAGATACCATTCTTCGGTATTGTGAACTACCACATCACGAAATGATGATGTTTGTTTTTTCATTACATCTTAGCATGGTAGGTAATTATGATTAACACCCTATTTTAATATCAAATATATTATATTTAGGTTTTATTTATTCTTATTTAATTTTTATATAAAACATAGTTTCATTCTTTCTATATTTTAAATATATGATAACATTGTTTGTGGACATGTGGACTACCACCTCCATAAAGCGATGTGAATCATTCAGACAATATATACAATGTATTAAAGATGGTTTTTATTAAAATTTGTGATATATATAAAATAATGATTCTAATTTAATGATATTATATATGTTTTTTTGTGTTTGTATTTTAAATTCTTTTAATACGCTCTAAAAATGGACACAACTTTTATGCATACGTACGACCTACAATATTCATGAATGGTATATTATAATGAATATATCAATATTTTATACATTATTAAAAATGTATATATACTGCATATATATCATATATAAATCATGACATACATTATGGAAATAATTTAATAATTATTTATGTAAGAGGATCAATGTTTACAAGTCAAAACATTTACAAAAAACAAAGCAGATATTACCTGAAACATAACATTAACATGGAATTGTTAATATATGAGTAATAGGAGTTCATAAGTAAATAATATATGGTATCAGATATATCAATATGATTATGTGATAAATTTATAAAAAAAATATATTTATTTTATAGGATTTTTGTATGTGCACGACGAGAGTCGCAACATAAGTTAAGGGAAATTCATCTCACTTTTTTCTGTGAGATACATGCCAGGGTCATCACTATTTTATTTTGATTGGTGTATATGCATCCAATGAATGTATTTTATTATAATTATTATTAAATTTATTTTTTTTAGATAATTATTTTATGTAATTTCATTCATGGTTTTTGTGGTTTAAAAGATACCAAATCAGTATAGAAGTTTCTTCTCAATTTTCCTTCATTAATACCCGCATTGTTTATGAACCAATGTTATTTTATGAATACTATATAAAAAAATTTGACATACTATAAAATGAATCTCATTATTTTAATAATATAATAAGTTGAGTTTAATTTAATATTTTTAAATTTGGAGTATGAATCAATGTTACCAAGTGGTAAGTATTTATTGCGGCAGTCTCTTCATTTATCATGATTGTTTTTGATTATGTTTCCCTTCATGAAATATTATAATACATATCTCATGACCCCATATGAATTTTATTATCCTATGGTTATTAATTAGTTATTCATGTTTTAGTTTTATTTTTCCCCCATTGGTACATTATATATTTATGAAAAATTACTATGAAATGCTATCCTTATTTCAATCTTCGGCTAGAGATCTCTTTTATTTCAAAATTAATGTTTTCAAAAATGTCTTCCAAAATTATTTTAAAATGATCTGTTAAGATCAATTTCAATGAAAAAGGATTCTAAATTTCTGTATGGTTGTTAATTCTCCCATTAAATGTTTTCAAGGTAATTTTTTTTTCCAAAACCATTTCAGGATTATTTTACTTGTTTTCCCAGAAAATGGTATTCAAAAAATAATCATCCTTATTTTATAAGTTTTCATAGAGAATCGTTTTCAAAATCATTTCAATTTTATTTTATAATCTTTATCTAAAATAAGTGTCATAATTTTTTCATTGTTTTTATGAGGTTTCTAGGAAAAAAGTATTCAAAATGTTTTTAATAATCTTTTTTTAGTTTTCACGGTTATTTTTATGAAAATGGGTTTATTTTTTTATGTTTTAAAAATAGCCAATTAGTAAAAGATATTTTCCTCATGAAAATTTTTTAAATGATCAATCTAAATTATTTCCCATTAATGATGATATCTGTTGTTATTACTCACAAGTTTATGAGAAATTATCCAAAATTTCCACTCATATTCATTTTGTAGATGGTTTATGATTTGATGAAATGATTTTTATGAAACCCATTTTCCTTTCATGGGTTATATTCTTAGCAAACCAGCTTCTTTTTATCGGTTATTATATAATGAAATGATTATGAAATCTGTCTCTTTTTTATATGTTATTATATTATTACATTTTTATTATAATAATTTCATATCATGAGTTATGATATGATTTTTTCTGATCTTATGGAATACGTTTTTAGGATTTCATTATGATATGGTTGGGACCTATATCTCCCTCTAATGCATTTAGTAAATATTTATAACTCATGAGATAGACATGGCTGGAATGGGGAGTGAAATTGGTATGGTGAAGGACTATATCTGTTAATATAGTCCTAGGAGTGATTCTTGAATACTAATTTGGCCATGGATTTATATCTTGACTTCCAATATGGTATGGGGAGTGAACCCATTATACTATGATGGCCTTTGTATAAATTACATGACTACCATAGAAAAAAATATATATGCTTATGTGTGTGCAAAAAAAGTCTATGTCTTATTCCTATGTTACGATTTCATGAATTATTCACTTGATTACCGTATGATTAGATTCATATGAACTGCTAATATTTATTCCATGAGTCATTTATATAATATTTAAAATAAAGGTTATTTCATTTAAATGCTATTCTCATGTTCTCATACCATTATTCTCAGGTTATGCTTCAATATCTATTTTGTTTACCCTTATTGATCATCTGAGATCATCCCAATATTATGTATCCTTTACCCAGTTTATGAATAAAGTTTTTAAAAAGAATAACTAACAGACGCTATCATTGTGGGACGAACTGGAGATATTTTAGAATGTTAGAATATTTTCTTTAAAGATTCTTAAGATAATAAAGATTTATTATCCACAGACGTGTATTTTTGTAACTGGATGAGTATTCATATAATATAATTTAATTCCATGGATGTTAATGTTGTTTCACTATACCCTAGTTGTGAGAATGTTTCCAAAGTCCACCATTTCCCAGAGGCCTTTATTGATAATATTCAGGTTCTTTGTATGAGAATTATCTTCTCGCAAACCTTTTATTCTCTAATATTCTCTTTCACCCATTCTCCAAAACTTTTCTAAACTTCCAATTTAAATACCTATGAATCATTATTAGACCAAAATGTTATTCGGTTGATCGTATAACTATTATTTATCTCCCTCGTATCCATTGGGAAATTAAAATGCACTTATATTATATATAGCAAATTGCCTCCATGAACACATATTTTATTTTTCTGCAAGACCAATCATTGATGGTTGTAAAAATGTATTTAATGAATAAAACTATATTTATGATGAGATTAATATTATATAATAATATATTTGTTATTCTATTAATATATAATGCATTATTAATATACCACATTTTCTGTTTAAAATTACTAAAACAATCTCATCACTTATTTCATCTTCATAAATCCAAAACAAAAATCTCATGTAAAAATATGAAAAATTTATACATCATTATATAATATCGATTAAATTATGATGTATAATATATAAATAAATAACATGGTGCTAATATACTAGGTTTGATATCAATATTACCAAATATGTGTGATTCCATATAAGAAACTAATAAATAATGATGAAAAAAACTAATAAATATTAAATGAATGTTTATAATTAAAGAGTGTAAAATATAATTTATTTTAAAATGGTGTTGATATAAGTAAATCATAATGTTATTTGTATCTTACAAAAGATTATGGAATTTTGGACGAATAATGAAAACAAACTAAGGGTTTTTTGACCCATCCTTATTTTTATTAAGTCCATGATTTTCTACCTTCATCGTGTTTTTATATGTTTTATATTTATTTATATTATATACCTTAGTTGACTACATATATTTCCATCTATTGGTTTTTTATTTTCAAATCATAACATTCTAATATAATTTATTTTTTCTCTAATAAAATAATTTTGGTAAAGACAATTCTCATCCTCTCAGATAAGTTATTTCACTTCCATGTCAATATTATTTAATTAAAAAAAGGTTTCCACTTCTAATTTTGAAACCCAATTATATATTATCCCATATTATATTCATTATTTTAATTAAAACTTTTCAATATAATGTATTATTATTCTCTTAATCATGTCGAATAAATAAATGTATTTTACAATTTTAAAAATGTTTTTCCACTCATGGTTGTATATTATGTCTATCACTACACATTTTCCAGGGAAAACCATAATTTATTTTTTAACACTCCAATTATTGGGATTTGTTTATTACCAATGATTGAACAAAAATGATGTTAACTTCTCAAAAAATTTATTTTTTAGGTGACACAAAACTTCACATTGTTACAATAATATTAAGTAATTATACTAAAAAATAATTTTACATTTAATTTACATTTTTTAAAATCAAAAATATATATGTCTTATAGATTATTTTTCATGTAACAACATCTAAAATCTATTTTGATATTTTCCTTTTGGGTATTGAGTTTTGGAATCAACTGATCTCATTCACTAGGCTATTTTATATGATACATTTTGGAAATATTTAGAAACAAATTTTCATTTCATGGGTTCATTAATATAGGATAAGGGATTTATTTGAAATGGAACCCACTAACACACACACACAAAAATATATATATATATATATATATATATATATATATATATATATATATCTGTGAGAAGTGGGGTCAGGTGATGCCTGCAAATGCATTACTTGAAGTTTTATGTCTCATGAGACAATGAATCATTTTCATGATGGGTTTTACTAACAATATAAAGGGTGGCATGATTTGGGTTTCTCACAACTTAAAAGGCTGGTATGATTGGGTTTTCACACAATATAATGATTTTCTATGATTATGATTGTGTTGTGGTTCCTTATTATTAAATATTTCATTGAAATTCCACATTTTATATACCTATATTATAATCCATGCATAATTCTTATTATCTCATGTTTCCACAATACCATTCAATGATATTGTTTAATTTTATAGATTTAATTTTTTTCTATATGAACTAGAACAGCCCCCCTGGAATGAGCTCTCAATCAAACACATGACATTTTTTAGTTGCATTATCAATTACCTCAGGGTGGTGATAGGTTCCAAAAGAATCAATGAGAACTAAAGGTAATTATTTCTCCCAAAGAAAAAATATATATAAGAAGGATTCCACCTAGAAAACAAAAATTTCCTTTCTAGATGTTGAGAAACCATAAGAAAAAAATAGTCACACTTTATAAAAAACAAATAAATCAAAAATGAAATAAATTCCATGAAAAATGATAATGATTGATACATAATAGACAACATCACAAATGAAAATGAAACAACTGGAAATATAGATTTCATAGAAGGAGTCCTAAAATCCCACTACATTAAATATTAAAAAATAAATATAGGACAATGATGATAGGTAAATATTTATGAACTATCTCCTTGAGTGAGGTGAATTTTCGTCACCTGTCTCCATATATAAAAATCCAAAAAAGATTATACTAACAATAAAAAATTATCAAATAACCTTATCTAAGACAAACCAATTGATCCTATAAAACATGAAATGATGATAGGCATGAGAATAGTTTCCTTGTATTTTTTCACCCATGGATCCATGCATAATCTTAAAAGATAAAACTTTTTCATGCAGGTTGGAAAATAGGAATTTGGGAAAATAAGGGGATTAAATTTATTTAATTAAAACAAATTGTACATTATAACGTTCCAAAACCAATCGTTAAAAGGGAAATATTAGAAACAATCTCAAGGTGTATATATAGATGCATATATATATATATGTTCCCCCGAACATTCATATGAATGAATGATAAAGAATTCCTATATATATATACCCTAGTGAAAGAACCAATTGGAAGATATGTTGGAACACACAAGGGAAAAACAATTATTTAATCATAAAAATGGAGGAACTATGAGTTACCAATTGAAAACATTTTGATTTTTATTATTGAAAACATATAAATTCGGATATTTAAGAACATCATATCATGGGAACCTAAAAGATAAAGTTGGACAATCTTGAAAATTTTCATACAAACTACTAAAAAAGTCCACAATATGATTAAATCATCCTTTTCTAACAATGTGTAACATCTTCACTTGTCGAAGAAAGTGGCATATCCCATAAGTTGACTCAAATATATCTCAACTCCACTATTCTAAGCATAACCATGAACTAGTTTGGAATTTATACCGATATATCCTTCCTAGGAACCGAAATAATACCTTGGATAAAAATTGTAGTCGAGTAAAATAAATATTTCATAGAATTATATATGTAATAAAATTCACAACCGAGCAATATCCTCACCTCAAGCTCCCTCACATGAAATAAAACTAATTTCCATAAAAAATAATTTTAGAAATATATATTCCCCTTTTTCATTCATAATCTCATATAATTGTGAAGGAATATATTTTGAAAATAAAAAGACTATTGTTTATATATGGGTTTTCATTTTATATGATCCTTTTAGAATGTTCTAAACAGACCTCGAAACATTTTCTTATAAAACCAAAATTCCTATTAACTTTTAACATAGAATCAATCTGATTTCCATCAAATATTACCTTAAAATAAAAACCATGGACAAAAATCATTCAAAATATATCCATAAATTTAAACGTGCTAACAAAGAGATTGAAAAACACCTAATAAAGAATAGAATTTAAAAAAAGGATTTATGTTATGATAACAAAGGAATAATCATGATTATTTAATAAAAAAAACTATTCATACTTTTATAAATTATACTAATTATAATTAATATGAATATTGAAAACCCTAATTATAGAAATTAAATCAAAAAGAAATGATACTTCTGATTTTAAAATTTATGGAATAGGAACCCATACAATTAATACTTTACCTTTATCAAATGGAAATGAAAAAAGGCTTTAATAATAACCAAGAGGTCTTAGTGTAACATGGAGATAAAACAATAAAATCCCCAATAATATATTAGACCAAGAAATCACCAGTTCTATGTATCATGCTTTTGTTAGAGAGAAAGAGGGAGAATGGAACAAGAGAATGGAATCAAATTCTTAGAGATGATTACCTTGAAGAAAACACATTAAAACATAATGATACACAATTCCACCATGGTGATAATGATAGATGAGTGGGATAATCTCTATAAGTTGTAAGGGTTGAATGAGTGAGAAAAATTAGGCCCCACTAAATTAATTCAAATAGGGGTACCAAGGTAATTCTATATTTTTAATGAAATTGAGAACACGGAAAAGTATGGCCACATGGTTTTCCAATTCATGAACCCTATACAAGGATCTCGAAGTACTTCACATAGGGATGTCAGATGGTTAGAAAAACATAATGTTGACAATGTAATTTGAATTTGTTAAAATTTCAATGCATAATTAGTGACTTCCACATGTTATTTCTAACCATGTGAAAACCATGAAACATGAACTTATTGACCTAAAACTATTAATTTCAATGAAATTCCCTTTCAGGGAAAGATATAAACAAAGGATGCTAAAAATATAAAAATTTAAATAAAATAATAGTGGAAAGTGGGGTCAGGTGTGAAACACACCCCCACTATAATGTATTGTATCCATAGAAGGCACCATAAGGGCTCATTTTTAGAGAAATGTACTCAATGATCTACTTCCCTATTAAAGGAAATATCTGGGAGATAAATACTTTTAAAATGGAAAAACCCAAAAACATAAAATTCACAAGCACGGTACAAATTTTTATAAGTGGAAAAAGACTGACCTCTTCATTTTGGAATCATAAATAGAGGATAAACTTGAACTGAACATAAAATAAAAATGAAGATATTATGGAGTAAACCACCTTATAATTGAATTTATAACATTTTTTATGATCTAATGAAATAATAATGGTTAAAGATATGATTATTTTAGGCTGGAATCAAAGAACTCACCCCAAGACTGGAAACCAAAGCTCAGAGTGGGACAAAGATAAATTAACATAATGTTAGGAAAAGGTTTCTTATTAAGAGTTATACCCACCATATAATAATAATTGTTGAATACCAACCCTTCGAATAATATAGTAATCAAAACCATAAATGATATAAAATTTTATGAATGGAATTATTTCATTAAAAACCAGCACACACCAAAATCAAAATTTTATACAATCTCCAAAACCCATTGATTATTGAGAATTTTAAAGTTAAGATTAAATATGAAAGATTTAATATACATTAAAAATAGTCAATAATGTTTTTAAACAATATCAAAACCATTTTATTAAGAATATATTACCAAAAATCTACTACCATCACCATCCCAAAACACTAAATCGTATAAAATATTACTTACATCACACGGTCCGAGAGGGACCAAAAGGAATGAAAACGAAAAAATGAAATGTAGTACCAAAAAAAGTGAAGCTTAAATTCTTATTTCATAAAAAAAAAGTTATAAATTTTTAACCTAAGGAACCACTAGAAAGGAATATCTACCTTTGACCATCCTATAAGATACCCCATGGTTGAACCTTTAATGTGACCCATATGACCACGTGTATGATATGAATTAAGTTCTTCCAGACAGGAAGTCATTTTGTGCCCAACCATTGTGTATTAATGAGGAACCCAAAACACACTCCACAATGATCTTAGCATGAATAAATTTATGTAATGATTGATATAACTACCAATCTTCCAAGAAAAGTCTCCCTCCCCTTTTCCTTCACTAGAGATTCTTCCACTTCTACCTTGATCATATGAATCATAAACATATTTAATTATTTCTTCCGAGATGTATATAATTCTAAGTGGATTATTTACTAATGATTCATAAGTATTGAGTCCAAGAGGGAAAACTACTGATAGAAAATTTTCTTCAATACAAAAATCATAATATCAATCCATCAAGGATTAATCTACAGATAAATTTGGCAGGTATGATGCCAACTTAGTGACTCTAATAAAATAATCTAATACCAATATATCACCATCAATATTCTCACCTCCATTAGGAGGTACTATCAAATTTATAGTACATTATGTCCTTCGAAAGAAATTTAAAAAATATGGATTTTCCTATATAGTGTAATTCTACAACATCCAACATGGGTCCTCAAGTATGAAGGTGGTGAAATTGAGTTGAAGAGACTCTGGAAACTCAATCATAACAATAATTTACTCAATACCCAACACCAGTTCCTTTAGTTCCTAACAATCTATCAGAGCAATGTAATGATAATGATTTTTGATTTTTAATTTCGAGTAAAATTCACCATGCTGGACTATATGGGAGATACCACTACATTCTATATATTATGTAGATAGTGTAAATGAATCTGATGGAGCTTAATAAACCTAAGGTTCTAAAAATAGTGAAACACCCACAATTCCCTCTTATGAATCCAATGTTCTTATTAAGGGAATCCTATTAAATAATGGTTCATAAAACATAATCAAAATACATAATATATTCAATATTAATAAAATCACTAACCATTATATCAAACTCCAAATTACAATTAAAAAACAATTAAATCCTATAAAACTAAATAATACAGTAAAAATCATATATTAAAACATGAAAAGAAAATAATACCAATACATATCCATCATAATATTAAAACATAGAAAACTAATGATGTATTAATACAAATTAACATTAATCAATTGTTCCAAAACCCTTTCTCAGTTATTAATTCTGAATTCCACTTGTGATCTTATAATTAAATTTCAAAAAAATCATCCTAAAAACATTTCCTGTACATGTATTTTTTACAATATATATAATTATTATTTTTAAACCCAAAAGAAACCAAAAAGATATTTTATCCAATTTTAAGAATTTTCTCTCTCATATCAATAAATTTATAAAACCCCATTTAACATTAATTCTGAAATCATGTAATAAATTCTATTTGTTTGGTAATTATTGATACCATTTTTAGAAAGTAGATTTTTTTAAAAAAAATCAATTCAAACAAATCAATTAATATATTGACATATAAATTAATAACCCTATGTCATCCTTAATCAATAAAAAAATTATATAAAACTCTAACAATAAATAATCAAAATTATAAAAAATTCATTGAAGTGAAAACTATACATGATTTGAACGAACGGTTTGGTGAAATGGGTTCCAACTGTGAAAATATAACTCTAATTCTTCTAGAGATGATTGAAATTTTTTCCCAAATACCAAGGATTACTCAATAACCTAGGCCATTACCGAAACCTAATCCTTAATTGTACTATCTGTTCACAGGGCATCCTTGGCCTCCCTTGGATTGAGCACCTGAGCTGGACCTAGATTTCCCTGAGGTATGTTATTGACCACCATAGGGTGGTGAAAATCACCAAGGGAATCATTGAGTACAAAGGGTAATGATTTTTTCTGAAGAAAAAATATTGATTAAAGGGTTTCCACCGAAAAATTACATGTGATCATTCCAAGTGTCAGACGAACCAATCATAAAAATTAATAAATCATATAATGATATAAATAAATGTAAAAAATAATGATTATATAGGTAAATTGAATCTAAAATGCAACCAAAATGAAATCTAAAATAATCCCATATACAAAGTTCATAAAATAAATCCTAAAAGGCTAGTCTATGAAACATACAGACCTAAATAGAGAACAAAAATAAGTATGAATAACCAATGACAGTCTCCATGAGTCAAATGAAACAATATTACTAGATTCCATCCATACCAACACCAAGAATCTGATACCATCCCATAGTTGGTAATCAAATATTCACATCCAAGACATATGGGATAAACCTAAGAAAACTATAATGATTATAGACATGAGAATATTTTCATAGTAGCATTCCACCCATAGATCCATTATTAATCATTAAAGAAAAATATATTTAATGTTATATTGAAGATAATCATATAAGAAAATTACATTTTTCAATTTTTTAATGAAAAATAATAATACACTATACCTTTCCGAAACCAAACATTAAAAATAAAAAATCCGATGAATTTTCATTAATTGTATATATAGATTCACACATTTGTATATTCTTTTACGTAAGAATATGCATGAATAATTTTGTTTCAATATATATATACACCAATTTAGGAATCCATAGATAGATATATAGTCATATCTAATGAAAAATGTTTTATTTTAACATAAAATGTAAGAAAAAAGAGTTCCCAAAAGAAACCATATAAATTTTTATGATAGAAATATTAAACATATTACAGTACAGAACATCAAATCCTGGAATCCTAGGATCTGCATATGGAGAATCTAGGACAAGGACATTTAAACTACTAAAAACATGACACCAGATAACAATCTCCTTTCATAACATTCGGTGTCACCCTAACAAGTTTAGATAAGGGGAATGTACTATTAGAAGAGTAAAATCCATGTTAGTGAAACTATTAATAGTGTTAATGTTAAATAGTGTTACATGTGTAAAAATAATTCACTCCCAAAAAAATTAGTATTCACAAAAACCAAAATAGTGGTGATTCAAAAAAATGAATAACATTTTAAATATAATATATTTCGAATCAATCCACATCCTCGCCTTTAAAAACCTCTCAAGATATTGCCCCAATTTTTTTAACGTAAATTGAGGGAAATATATAACCCTTTATCAGAAATCATATAATAATCACATTAAAAAATTGATAGTCATAATACAATGGGGAGTGTTTTAAGATGCTTTTTTCATTTCATAAGAACCATTTCAAAAGTTCTAAGTGGGCCAGAAAATTTTTCCTTATAAATCCAAAATTCCAAAAGAAAAATTAAAAAGGAAATGAAAATTTTTTCAACTGTGAATAAATTTAAAATAATCTAACCACATAAAATTCAAAAGATAACCATCAATATAAAATATCAAACAAGTCCTTTAAACAAACAGATTGAAATATTGTATTTCCATAAATATATATTAATGTATTGAAAACAAATAAATGGCCATGGAAATGTTATGAAAGACAAGATAATTGTTTCCCTTTTTTAAAATTTACTAATTTTATTTGATATTAATCATAAAACACTCAAATTAGTCAATTAAATTAAAAAAGTAAATATTAGTTATAGTTTCAATTTTTCAAGAATATTATCATCGAAATTTTATTCACTATCCTTTTCGAATGATAGTGATAAAAAACATTAAGAGATGAAATTGGGATTATATAATAAATATAAATCCTATGAAAAAACCCCTAAATTAAAAATAATTCCAAGATAATGATAGGTTACCATATTATTCTAGGGATTGAGAGATATTGAAAAGGGAGAGAAGGTAATAGATGAAGATTTTTAGAGACGATTAACATAAAGATTCCACATTTAAACATGATTAATATACATTATTTCTCAATGATGATCAAGGAATACGTTTTGAAGTTTATCTATACCCATCAAGGAGAAAATTATGGAGAAAACATAAGCGTTAATACTTTAATTATAAGAGGGGAACAAAGATAATTTTAATTTTTAATAAACATTGGAAATGCATATGGTTTGACACAAGATTTTTCAAACTGTCTTCCAACCAATAATTATCTAATATGATCCTATAACACATCGGATGGGTAGGTATTACGGTTATAAAAACCATTCCATTAGTATTTTATTTAGCTTTGTTAAAAATATCCTTCCCATCACAATATTACTGAACAATTTATACTAACTATTCGCAAACCATGAGACATGCGATGCTTTCCCAAAAACTACAATTTTTAATTAAAACCCCTGATAAGAGAGATAAACTAGTGAGTATAAAACATAAAAGAAATAAAAATATATAAAATAATTTCTAGGTTGTTAAAAATTATATCATGAATTATAGGAAACTCTTATTATTCTATGTTACTTTAATCAAATATTTTTTACATGATCGTATATTCTCACATATATTTGTTCCAAACCTTTAAGAATCATTGATAGGTTTTACCCATCTATGATTTTTTAGTTTACCCCATTTAATATTTCCTATTTCCTTGAGAAATTATGTACAATATTATCTATAGAAGAAAGTCTCATATAGAGATGTTGTGAGAGATGTTGAATCAATTATAATAAATAATATTTTTATGTATTTTATCTACAATGAAACATAAATTTTGGTTCACAGGTCTATAAAATTATTTTTTATAGGTAATATTTAAATTTTGAAAATTATATGAAATATATGGATATTTAACACAGGAATTATGAATTGGTATCAATGTTATAATGTAATTTATGTATTTTCAATTCCACACCAAGGAGTGATAGTTTAGGGGAACTCTGTTATTATTAAAGAAGGATTTCATTATATGTGGGATTTTTACTAGAGAACATTAAGAAAAAAACCATTGGGAAAAATCTAAATCTATTAAATGATAGTTATAATTATGTAAAGTAAATAATCCATGGTTTCCTAGAAATTAAATCAATGCCTTTATATAATCTAGTAGATACCAGCCCTGGCTCGGATAAACATACATGTAAGAACACTGAAATTTTTTTGTGGAGAATTTATTGGATCTTGACTCGATGCACAATTAATTAGAAAAACTGAACAAATGTTGTTAACGCTCCTTGGGGATGTGATTTAATATATTCACATACTATTTTTAAATAATTAGTAATGATTTCAAAATTATATGATGATGTATTTTATAACTAGTTATTTTAAAAAGAATGATAGTAATGTGACCATCGATAATCAAAATTTCAACCTTGAGATTCATGCGTTTGGGTATATATATAATTCATGAGTCACAATTTCTATGTTCATAGTTATTGTTTTTTCAAAATTTTGTAATTATACCATGCCTAAACATTTGATTATGAATTTAATGAATATATCCCAATGGAACAGACCTAACAATGTGTATGATGGATAATATAATGGTTTTACTAAATAAAAACCTAATGATAATGAGTCTGGAGTACAAATTATTTTTATGGCGCTAACTTCAATTTCCCAATCTATAAAAGATAAAGTAATTCATTTTTTCCTCCAAAACACACCAAAGAGGGAGTAACTTGTATTGGGTCATTCAAGTGACAATGTTCACCCTTATTTATTTGATCTCTCAAACCAAAAATTAATCATTAATGGATAAATGTAACTTTTAATATATTATTATGATGTAGAGATTATAATAATAATGAAAACGTATTATTTACTCAATATTAAAGGGTTTTTTTATTTTCTTTAGAGGATTATAATACTTATTTAAGGTCGATCATTGGTTTGGATTCTATCAAGTAAGGGTGAAGATTGATGACCATCATATTAAATCATTCATTGTTTGTTATGGATTTTATAAATTCATAGTCATTCTTTTTTTATTAAACCTTGCTCGAGTAGCCCAAATATGGTTTTTTTAATTTATTCATATCTAATAATTAATAATAAATTATCATGAAAAAAACACATTTATGTTCCTAAATAATATTTATAATAGAAGACATGTGGTTTTCCCCCTATCTGAATGTTTAATAGATATTAAAAGAATATAAGATTATTTTTGTATTTTTAATTGTTTAATTTATTATATAGGTCACATTCATGGAAACATGTCCCATAAACTCATAAAAATAGATCCTAAGATTATAATTATATATATATGTCCATAAAAGGATTTTTACACATATTGTTAGTTCATTTTTCCCTTATCTACTTAGTTTAACCGCTGGTAACCCCCTTTTTACCTTAACCATGTCAATTAATTTTTATTATTTTCACTATTAATATTTGTTAAAAAAACTGAACTTATTATAAAATATAAATTACTATTATTCTAAATATATAATCCATTTTTTAAAAATCCTTTGAGATGAATGGAATTATGTAATTTAAAATTAATCTCACAGACACAGTGAGAAGGAAGGTTTTTAAAGAAAAAATATTCAAAAGATAAAAAACATTTTATATCAAAATAAAATAAAAAAATTATTCAAATCACATAAATTGGATTATTTTGTATAAAATTTTACTAATTTGATTTTAAATATATTTTAAAATATAATATTACTTTATAAATTATTTAAACCAAAATGTTATTTTTAATTACTATTCTGTATTTTTTACTATGCTTCAAAAAATGAATCTTTTAATTAAAATACCATAAATTAAACAAATGATAAATATTATAATATGATTTCAAAAATTATGTTTATTTTATCATATATAATTTTCTAAAAGTGGTAAAAAGTAATTTTAAATTATGTTCTTAAAGCATGACTAAACCGTCTTTGAGAAAAATCATGTTTCTTATAAAACATAGATTTTACATTTAAATTCTTCTGATTTTATATTTAATAAATAAATATTCATAATTTTCATAATTTTATTATTATTACTAATACTCACTAATTTAATGGCTAGGTTTTAATGGCGTACTGTATTATCATTCATTTTAACTCAGGGTTCCAGGTTCTACAATGTATCGTAGAGATTAAATTTAAATAAATATATTGTGTTGGTAGTTTATGATTGGTGTTTCATGTGAAATATTAAATCGAATTAAATTAAGAAAAATTTCTTTAAGATAATTTTTATATTAATATTTAAAAAATTAATTTTAATTTTTTAAATAAAATTTATAAAAATATAAAAATTTTGTTTTTAAATAGGAGTGTTATTAAAAGGCCACAAAACTACCATTTAGAAATATATTTTAGTTATCCTTGACATTGGATTTATTCATATCATAAAAAATGAAACATATTTTATGATTTTAGAATCATTTGAAAGTATATATAAAATATAAATTTCATTAATGTATTTCACTAATAGTGATTAATTTAATTTATTATTAAATAATTCCATTATGAGAATAAAAATATTTTTTTTAAACGTCATATGTATGTTCAATTTTTAATAAATTTTTTTTTAATATGTAACAAATTAATTCATTTTATATACATGGGTAAACAATATTTTACTAATTTAGTCAATTTCATTCATTCCCACAATTCTAACAATTATGTGATAATAATATTTAAAAAAAATTTAATCATGGTGTATGATATCAAAAAGATTATATTTATTTTTTAAACATATTATAAATTATTTGGGTGTTACAATCTACTACACTTAAAATAAATTTGTCCATTAGTTTCATTAATCATATAGAATTAGATGATGATACCATTGCTGCATCACATCCTCAGGTTCTAAGGTAGCTTCCTCAACCTAGTTGTTTCACTAGAAAATTTTCACTAGGTGAGAGGTCTCGTTTCAAGGAACATTCTCTATTCGATCCAGAGTCTCAAAAAATTGTTCCTCATAAGAAATATCCTTTTATAGAGGTATGGACTCTTCTTTTAGAACATGTGAAGAATTAGTTATATAATTCTTAAGAGAGATAAATAGATCTTATAATTTACTTTAGAGTTGTTCGGTGGAAGTTCTAATCGATAAGCCACCATCCCGATACGATCAAGAAATTATGTCCTCAAAATTTTCAATATCACATAGAAAAAACAAACTGGATATTTGAACATACCTATTTTGGGAAATGAAAATCATAAAAGGGCCATTAAAACATCCTCTTGAAAATAATTAATGAAAAAGTTTATCATCTCCCAGAAACTAGGATTTCAATTAAGAGAATATTAGTGGAAAGTTTAAACATGGAAATATACGCGAATTATAACTATTATGTTTTATTGTAGAATGATAGATAATATAGCCTTTATAAGGTTAATTACCAGAAAAAAATAGACTAAATAGGTCTTAAAAAGGTCATTGATATCATCATAAATGATGGTAATAGGATAACAATTTATTTTGAAAATCATTTGAGAATATATACATACTTGATTTGATCTCATATATACCATCTCACTCTTTGGATGTTTCTTAATAATTTTCTACATCTTCTCTCAATACAAGAAATTTATTTGAAATTGTAATTACTACATAACTAGTAAATCATAATATCCATAATGGGATAAAAATTCATTCCTTCTATCTCATGTTATGATAAAAAAAGGATAGCACATGTTATTAAATACACATAAATATTCATATGGTTATGTAATATATTATTATTTAAAACCACAACCAATGTTAAATTTTAAAAAATATCTTAAATGGTTACCCATATGAACCTTCCAAAAGATTAAAATCCAAATCATTCTAATGAATGTCACTAAATTTCTAATATCAACTTATCATTTATCACCCAAACATCTTGTTATAGCTCTTAATTTCCAAGAACCAAACATGTTGTAACCCTTATCATGTATCATAATAACATGAATCACCATAAACTATTAGTGACAACAAGAATTATTTCAAAAATTAAGTCCTTACTTATACCATAAATCCCAAAATTCTATAAACACAATCCATAAACCACCTAGTAATCATGTTACTACTCAGTTCCTAGGTTATCAATATTATCCCAGAGGACAAACTATCTAATTAAATTCCCAACATCATGCACATATTAAAGATTATCATTATCTTAATCGTTTATTCAATGAACATATCACCTTATCATTAAATCACTTTTCAATTCCATCATCATCATTCAACATATCCTCTAAAATCATTAATCAATAACTTATAATTAACAATACTGATATATTTCATAATTTATATTTCGTATACATTGAATTCTAGTGCAAGAATAATTAATTCTTCCAACTTCCTTCCCAAATAATTAACTAATCTTTTTCACCCCTTACCATTAACATTTTCATGTTAATTTTATGTTTTGGTCAATACCCACTTTGTCTTCCATAAATGTTTTGACATGTTACACGTGGTCCTTTTAATTTTATCATGATTTCAACATCTAAAAATTTATAAAAATGGTATAAATATCATATATATGTATGTATATATATATATAAATATATTTATATTCATTTTATATTAAATTATTTTGATTTATAAAAGTGATAGGTAGAAAATAAAATACACTGTTCATGGAGATTGTAGGTCATATATACGCATGAACGATGTTTTCATTTTCTTGTCAGAATAAAATAATGAAAAATATATTTTATATTATCATTAAAGAATTATTTTTATGTAATATATAACACATATTTATATTAATAACAACCTTAACACATTCCATGTAATGTGAATATTAATCGCATCACTTTGCAAGGTGGTAGTCTGTCGTACACACGATTAATGTTATCATATTACCATAATGAAAAGAATGAAGATATGTGTGATATAACAATTCAAGAATAGTATTAATATTAATAACATAATACATTACATATATAAACTATAAATAAATAATTATTAACATCCTTGAAATATGGTAAAGGAATAGAAAACAACATCAGTTCGCGGGGATGTTGTCTCTCGTGAACATGAATAATTATTGTGTATCCTATTTGATGGATTTATGTGATGTTTTTGGTAATACCCTTAACATAACAACATATAATTTTATTTAATATAATTAAGAATATATATGAAAATTGTATATAAAAAATTAAGGGTTAGGGAAAAAATAAAAAAACACATTTTTTTTATGAATGATATCTCTTGTTTAGGTATCCCCTTTTTTCACCAATGTAACTATGTGGTTGGATTTATACCCAAATAAAGTATTTTATTAAAAATGGATGGAATTTAGGAGGATATTTTTATATGTTTTCTATTATCCAAATATATTTTATGCTTGGGTAAAATATAATAAGAGGTTAACTTTTAGATGCTAGGTGAAGGGGAACTATTGAAATTTCTCAAAATATTTAAATAATATAAATTAATATTGAATTAAAATTTTATCCAAAATGATTTATTTTTAAAATAGGATGATTATTGGAATATATTATATCATAAAATATTTTATGGATAATTTAATCTCACATTATAACCCTTATCATTTAGTTTTAAACATTATTTAACCCCTTTAACTCATACCATGACAACATTGATTTTTACCCTTAAATGGTTAATATAAATACTCTAAAATTAAATACCACCCATAAAAAGATAATTTATGACATTTTAAAAAAAATAATTTTTATCAAATTAATATTTTTAATAATTTTATATCATTTAATAAAATGTTATTTTATTTAAAATATCATTAATTTCTATTTTGACACTTCATTACTTTAACTTTTAGAAATATCAGTAAAAAATATATCCATAAAAAATATTTTAGTACATACATAATATTTATTTTTAATATAGAAATTTTTTGGTGATATTAATTATCATAAATTATAATTATTTTAAAATTCAAATATCATTTATTTGATTTTTCAATTAATTGAATAATTGTTGCATCATCATTGTGTAATAATTTGTGGAAATTATTTCTTCTCAAAAAAATTAGAAAAATAATAATCAATAGGGTTATTTTATGTTTAAAATTAATATTTATAGTTTATTATATATTCTAAATAAACCAATATAAGAAATATTTACCCATTTAAAAACATTATTGTGACCAGTTTGACTTTTCTTAGAGTAAAAAACTATTAGGGGATTACAGTCCTCCAAGTGGTTGCATGAAGTCATAAATATTAACTAAGGATAAATTTAATTGACACTCCCTCATAAAATAAAATTAAGGAATATTAAGGTTAATTTTTTCATCCTTATCATAAATATTTTAACCCTTCTATACCTGATCTACTCTTAATAATTGTAAAAAAAATTACAAAGGACATTATTTATATTATTCAAAAATCTAATGGACCAATTTTAAAAAATTAATATTTTTATTCCAAATATAAAATATATTTTTAAGAATTAAAAATATCTATATGGAGAAGAAAACATTAAAATTAATCTCATAGATAACGTGAGAAAACATATTTTTTTAATAAGAAAGTTCAAACAATCAAAAACTTTTCTTTCAAAATTAATTATGAAAATTATTAAAACAATCCTAAATTATATTAATAAATTTTTAATTTAAACCAAATTTAAAATATAATTTAACATTATAATTTTTTATACAAAAAGCATGTTTCAATTAAAATTCAGTATTTTTCACTATTTTTCTAAAAATGAAACATCTCAGAACATTTCCAAAAATTCACAGTAAGATAATTTTTATATTAACTATTTGAGAAAGATTTTTAATTTTTTAGCTAAAATTTATAAAAGTTTCAAAATTTAGTTCTAAAACAGGTTCACCAATAAAAGGTGGCAAATTTTTCTTTTAGAAAAAATAATGTTTTTTGGTTACAAATTAGATTCATTCTTATCTAAAGCCTATAAAAAATTTAGATGATATTAAAAAAATATTTAATATATAAAATATAAATTTCATTCATATAATTCAATAATATTTATTAATTTAATGTTTTAATATATATTTTAAGTGTTTTCTTAAAAATAGTTTTTTATAAAAAAACATGATATTTATGTTCAATTGTTTTTTCTTTTCATTTAAAATTAATTTTAAACAAATTAATTCATTTTAAATAATTTTTAAACTATATTTTCATAATTTAGTTATTAACATTCATTCCCTCTATTCCAAAATCTAGGTGATAATAATATTTAATCGTTTTTTAATCATGGTGTAAGCTATCGAAGAAAATATAATTTTTTTTTGAAAATATACAGTAAAATATTCGGGTGTTATATTTTTAAGAAAAAATAATCCTAATTAACCATTATAGAATTATTATGGTTTATGGAAATTCGAAAAACATGATGTAAAAAAATAGTTAATATAAAATAATATGGAGAAGGGAATGATAAGTGATTTACATTGAATAACACTCTGAATCTAAAGAAAAAAATCCATAAATCAAAGGGGGTAAATGTTGGAAAACTACCTTATGATCATATGAGTAGGTCATGATATTGAGATGTAAAAATAGAGAAAATATCACAAAAATAAAAATGGGTAGAATCAAAAATTTAAAAATTTAAGATTCTACCAAGGTATCCTCATGGTGTGTTGCATTTGGTTACTTCAGGATAGACCCTCTAGAAAAAAATGTCATAAAATAACACATTTTATCATTGTATGACATTTTATAAAAAATTTGATATTTTAGTAGCCTATGATAGGTTGTTGGGTGATTCCTTATGTCATGATCACATCCTATTATAGTCTATAATATTATCTCTCAATACTTTCCTGACACCATAATGATTTCAGAGCATCCCCATAAACATAATTTAGCCCAAAATCACTAATAGATAAGAAAATATGACATGGGTTTGTCGCAGTCCTCCGCACCATTCTGAATTCTACATATATAAACAATTTTTTTCCAAATTAAATAAAAATAAAAATTAAAACCCCTAAACCTAAGTGTAGAATGTGGGATGGTTGATTATGAACTAATGAGGGCCTACATTGAAAGGTGAACTGGAAAACCCACAAAAATCATCAAACAACAAAACCCCAAACTGAAATCACCACTAAAATATCAATTAATGGACACTAATAATCATCCAAACTAGATCCTTGAGTGGATGGTGGACTATTATAAGTATCCCCACTAAATGAAATTCATTTAAAAATGTCAAACCATGAGAAAATAATCTTATGAGGATATATCTACTAATAAAAAAACATTATTTCGAAAAATGTCAAAGTAAAGGAAACCTTTTTCCACCATCAAATGTAAATCCCAAAGGATCGATTCAATTACCAAGAGAAAAACAACATATGATAAAATCAAAACATCAACAAGAATTATTTGATCAAAAAAATGACAACTCCATCAATAATTTACAACCTAAATCAGACAAGGAATAACCAAAAATATCCACATCATGAGACAACATCGGATCCCACCTTATGTATTGACACTCCAAAAAGATAAACTTGGACCTAAACCTTGTAACACTATCTAATAGAAATCATAAAAATAATTAGTTTGACACTAGGCAAAACTAAATCCTAACTAGTGCACCATAATACATGGTTAATTGAGAATGGACCCATCAGACCCCATTCCAATCCATAAAAAACCATTCTCATCAGTACAAAAATCACACATATAAACCCCAATTAAACATATTATATCAACCATTCATTGGTACAACCCTAATGTAATTAAAATAAAAAATGGATGAATTAAGAGGAACCCATAGAAAATATCCACATAAGAACTCCCAAAAAACATTAATCCATTCAAACTCCAAAAAGGAAAAAAAATTAAATTTATTCCTTTAAAATAAAATTACACAGAAAATAGATTCTCAAAACCATACATACTAAATTTGTAAATGTTATCTAGGTGGAAGTAATGATGTTTTATCCTTCTAAAATGAGGGCTTGGGGTTCCCTTGACCCCCACATTGAAAGAAAACAAGTGGTATATTACTACACAAACAAAGTCCAATAGAATAATAAACCTAAAAAAACACATACATCTAACTTATACTCACCCTACTTCGGCACCTTGAAATATGGGTTTCCATTAGTTGAACTAGGTTGAATCGAGGAATAACCCATCATTGGATACACCTATATTAACATTACAACTACCTATTTTAAAGATACTAAGATAAATAAAATAATGGATAATCAATATATGGGAAAACCCTATTTTTAAAATACTAGACATCATTGAACCATTGGTGATCCACTACTAAGTGAATTTAACTAACTCTGATGAATGATCAGTCTCCTCATTCACTAACCTCTCACCCTGATGAAGGCCCAGACACACAATAGCACTATACACCTTCACATTCATGGAATAAAAAATAATAAGTACAATGGAAATCATAATAAATCTTACCCTTGAAACCTCAAGAGCATCATTGATAATTGAGGATACATTCAATCATTTCCAGCTACTTCATATCTTTATAATAACATTAATATAAAAATTTAATGAGGATATTTGTTCAATATGTTTGGTATAATGTTTAATTGTAGTGAAGTTTTTTAATCAACCACACAATTCAGAGTCTATGCAGTGTATAGAACTGGAATGATATTCATTGAATGATTAGTGGATTCACCATGAGGATAATCCTTAATGAAATATCTTATATATTATTTATTGACGTTTCTAGGAGGAATATTCTAATGAACGCAATCCATGAACACAATCAACTAATTCTACATAATCCTTTCAAAAAAATTCATCTATTTTTAATTGAAAATTCCCAAACACAACCAACAAAAATATGACACAAAATTAAAAACATCCTTTATTTAAAATCTCTATCATAAACTATATATTTTTTTAGAAAAACCATTTTTACAAGGTATACATTTGAGAAACGAGGCACCCTAATTATTTTAAAACTAATTCACCTTAGTAAAACTACGCATTAAGTTTTTAAAATTAAAGAAAATCATTTGATAATTTTATTAACAACTAAAATAATTCAAAAATAAAGGGGATCCTTTTAAAATTTTACATTAAAAAACATTCTATTTAAAAAAATAAAAATAAAATAATGGAATAAAATAATTTATAAGACTCCATATGAAAAATAAGGAATTATTATTTAAATTACCCATTAAGCAGAAATTGAAAAAACAATGATTTAATAATATCAACCTTTTCACCCAGAAAACCTATGCAACATTATGAAAAAACAAAGTATATCATAACAAAAAATAAAAAAACCATGCCATCAATATAAAAACACCAATTAATATATCTATAATCAGTGGGAATAACATTATGATAAATAATAAATTAAGTGAGGACCAAAAATCTCTATGGAATGAAAAAATATCCCTATGTTGTTCATATGGTTTTTTGGATGATTTTCCAACTAGGAAACAATATCTACAAAGTCTTTAGAATCATCTTCATGGATTCATAATGAATTACCATGTTGTGTAATCTAACCATTATTCTATAATTCTTCCTCTGTATTCACCCCAAACCTCAATAGAACCCCTAAAATCATATTCATAGCTCATTGGGGATTCAGATACTACTTCCTGTATCAATATACATAAAAATTAGTGAATAATGAAATAAAAATGAAGGAATAAAATCCCAAATTCCCATGTAAACTCATGGATCTAAATTAGAAATTGGTTGCTAGTATCTCCACAAACCTATCATTGGAGTCCCAAAATTCTTATCTTTAGTCTACTAGACAATTTAAAATGAAAAGTGAGTTTTCTAAGAACATTATGCTTTCAAAAAGATATGATCTGAGATGATTTTTAACAAACCAACTCATGTTGACCAACAACATCACCCATGTTGGTCGACCACTAAGCTTGAATGGAATTCCCAATCCCCAAAGGTTGAAAAATGTTCCATGGAATAAAATGATAAAACAATAAATTGAACTTTCCCTCTATTAAGAGTTAATATGGAAACGTATATTTTAATAAAAAAAACATACATTGGGTATCCATAAATTGTATTCCATGAGAAAAAAATAGAATGTAATACTAAGTAAAAGAAAAAAAATGAGAAATAGCTAATAAATGTTATTAAAATCATTTTTATTAACAAGAGATATAATATATAAATAAATAAACCACATATAATAATAAAATTTTTGATTGATAGGTATTTAAAGGACGTTTTATTTTAAGATACATTATCATTGAAAAATAAATCCAATTATTGAAACATTCTAAGATCTCAACCCGTTGTTGAGGTTTTTTCAATTCATTTTAAATTCTTTTTTAAAATGTTAAATGGAATGAGTCTTAAAATTTAGTAAGCTATCATGGGTGTATAAGGGGTTCAATACATAAAGAATTAGGAAAGGGCCAAACAGTTCTTGGCACATAGTTAGCACATAGTTAGTACTAATCGTACACCATGACTGTGCAACATGGAAACGGTGTATAAACGTTTATAAATCATGTAGAGGGTGGTATAAAAACCCTATGAAGCTAGGAATACCCATTCAAAATTCTAACCCAAGGGGTTTCAAACCATTATGGTTCCTTAAGAAATTGTGAGACTTGGTCTCTAATTGCATAAAAGATTCCACATGGTTTGCACATGGTTTGGAATGTTATTTGGCCTAACCATGTTCCTCTTTAACGGTAGAAATTTGATGATTTCATCCTCCATATCATTAAACTTTATAACTAATTTTTAAACCTAATTTCAATTCAAGTAGTCTAGGATATGATCTAAGAGATCCCAAATCCTCCGATGATACATTCCTCAGATTTTATGGTGTTTTGTAATGGTTTAAATTTTAGTAGATCGCCAGGGAAGTATCAAACATCATGTATATCTTTCTTTGGAAGATTCACACAATGGTTTTTCCTCATTTCTTGAAGATCATGGTCCTTAATTAAATGGTGTTATTCATATAAATATTTGAGTTCATTTTTGATTTAATTAAGGGCTAGGGTTGGATGATTGTTTTTCTATGAGAATAAATTTGGTGGTATGTAAGATTTAACTAATTGGCTTTAGGTGGTTATTGTGTATTTGGTTATTCCATTACAAATCCATCAAATGAATTTTTTTATTGACTAAAAAAGAAATTTGATCCTTAGATTGATGTGGGAGACCCTTCATGAACCTGGTTGGGTTCATTAGTGGTTAAGGGAATAGAAATATGGCCACCTCTAGAATATTCAACTCCCTTGAAAATTGTGAAATTAGTGGTTGAAGGATTATTTATGTTGTATTATGAGTGTAAAATAATTGTACATTTTTTTTTGAATGTTCACATTATATCTAGGGAGATTTGTATTAGCTTTGATAAGCTAAATAAGTTATGATATGTTTGAGAGTATAATCATTAAATGACTAAATGGGTTATGTTCATGTTCTCAAATGGATATAAAGAGTTTCTAATGTTTATGTTCATGGAAAAGTGGGGAAATGGAATAGTCATGAAATTACATTAATTATGATGAATTTAATGAACACTGGAGTTATTGATAAATGAAATGGGGAACCCTTTTTCAAAATGTTAAAGACATCAAGTATGTTGAATCGTAAAATGTGATTATTGATGAAATAGTTTAAAAATATTACATGTAATTCCACACCCCTGGTTCAAAATGTTGGACATGGTGTACCACATCGTAGGTTTCAGATATTGAGAATGGAATACAACCTTTTTGGTTTGGGATATTGGACATGTAATTCCACATCCTTGATTAGGATTATTAAATATGAAATTTTGTTTCCCTCATTGGATAGATAAACAGATGCTCCTTGTTTAATGATATGTGACCCCACTGATATATTAATTTGATGATCAGCATTATCCAAAGTAGGTTTTATTTCCTCAGGTGTCACTACAAACCTAAGGTAAATGTATGTTAATTTGAAAATATTTTAATTGTGAAACCTCTATATATATATATAATCCTATTTTATTTATTGTTGTTCTTATGCATACACTATTGTTTGAATGGATGATACTCTAGACACTATTTGTGTTGTAATATTGATTTTTAATTGCACCCTTCTCAAGCCTCCCATGACACCTAAGAATAATTCATGTTTTTAGGTTTAGATATGAGAAATTACCATGTGTTAGATGGGTGATATATGATTCGAGAAGGAGTATGGATAAGGGGACCATACACAGTGTTGATTCCCAATTTTTGAATTTATTAATGTGTCATTATTTTGTGGTTTTTTTAACTTTGATGTAACATGACATAGAATGTTTACACTATTAGTTTTGGGAACATACATAGTTTTGGGATCCAGTTATGAGATTCATGGTTATGGTTGGATATAGATTATTCCAATATTGAATTTTATTTATTTTGATTTATTATATTTTATTATATTGGTAAAGATGGTATAGTCTCCCCATATTCCTTATTAAACCATCACTAGTAGTTAGAATTCATTGGTCTATAGGGATACACTCCTGAGTTTATGTGGTAAATTATATTAGAGAACTAGTATAGTGGCACCTAGTCCAGGCTGTTAATAAGTGGCATCATATGAGATTTATTTTCTAATGTCTTAATATTTGATAAGAGTATATATGATAATATGATATGTAGATCTTTTGTAATAATCTATTTCATTGGAGTAACTAACCCATGTGTGGGGGGAAACCATGATCCTATGGTGCGATTATCATTATTTATATTCACTATTATATTTTGATGTTATTTCACCATAGGTGATAAATGTTATTTGTGATGTTATTTTTTTTCTTAGATTTTATTCTTGGTCTATTGTTTCAAGATATTGTGTATGTGAGAATAATTTTAGAAACTTAGTGAAATATGTGATGTTCATCATATTAGGACAATGTGGGAAAGTGTGTTATGATTTTGCTGTGTAAAATGAAATTATTTTATTTTTATTGTGATTTTTCATGAAAAAGTGGGTAAATTAATGGTTTAATTTTTTCCAATTAGAAGATATAAATTGAAAAGTTTAATGTTATTTAAAAATAAAATCTTGTAACTATATCGAATTTTTTTACATAAGTTATTCATGGATCAATATAGGTATGGTTGAGGTTATTTTTAATGTTATAAACGTTGGAATAGTGCATGTGGAGTAGCATGATATAATTAGTTTTGAACACCCTCATTGTGTAAAATGTGAAAACAATATGTTATTTTCCAAATGACATGTGTTTTTAAATATATGGGGATACCTCCATGATGATGTTTTCTAGTTGGGAAATAGGAGGACATTGTTGAGAATGATCCTCCAGTATTGTGACCAGTGTTCCCATTCGTTCTGGGTGGTTGGTCAGAAGAGAAGCTCTTTGATAATTTCACTCACATTATATAGTTTATAGAAAGAGAATCAAGACATGCTACGTTGAGTGTGTTTGATCCGACCTAGTAGTTCTTGTAGTAGAATCCTCTTATGTTTATTGGAGGAAGTGGGCAAGAGGGAGCATTTTTCTAGATTGAATATATTTATATGATCTTGGGTCAGTTGGAAACTCCTCTAGAGGATAGATTCTTGTTAGTAGCTTATATGTTATGAGGTGAATCAAATAATATGTGGTATATTTAGGATCATGATGATTAGTTAGGGGAAATGGTATGTAAATACTTTTATGAGGTGATCATAAAAAACTTTTACCCCAAGACCATAAGTCAATAAAGATCTGTGGATTTTATACATTAACCTAAGGGAGTAACCTAGTAATGGATTGTGATTCCCACTTCACTAACATGAATTTTTTTGTTTTCACATTGACAGGAGATCAGGATACTATGGAAAAAGTTTCTAATATGTCCTTAGATGTGAGATCAAGGATTAGGTGAATATATTTAGTTTGAGGATGTTTTTAGACGTTGTGAATCAAACTCTCTTCTTTGCAGTTAACCAATAAGAATCCTCTATTAGTTGATATATTGTTTTGATTTTAGTGATCTGGTAGTACTTCTTCTAATATTATAAATTATTGTTATGAGATCTTACACTAAATAAATGGGGGAAATAGTATTAAGGGGAGTGGATTGGCCTCTCAATGAAGTGAATGAGTATTCATATATCAGTGTGGAGAGCCTAGTCATATACATGTTTAGTGTATACAAGTGCCAATGTAGTTCCATGATTTTGAAAGGATGGGACTTGTACATATGTTATATATAAACCCTTAGATTATGTATAGTGATGGAGGACCCATATTGATATGGTGTTCTTAAAAGGTTTCTTCAACCATATATCAGTTAATCAGTTGGAGTTCCACTAGCCATACAGGTTAGATTTGTTTATTTCATACTTCATGTCAATAACATCCATAGAAGTGGTGCAAGGAACCACACATAACTCATGTAGGATCTTATGTTAGAGGGACTGTATGGCTTCATGCATTTCATCCCACACATATTTGTTGGTAGGCTGGTCCGTTGACAGTCTGAAATATGATTCTTGTAGCTTCTTCAAATATTAATGCATTGTTTTATGTGGGATCAACATATTATTATATATCTTCTTGATTTGTGGCTAGTATGGGTATATTAGGAGAGTTTATATATGGGGTTAAGTTAAATGAGAATTTATTATGGGTGTGATCATATGGAATTTGAAATTGTAATGATTGTGCCCTTGAAATTGGTGGATACCATATATTTTGTTATTTATATCGTATTGATATGATAGGTTTGGACATTATAATATATATGGTATAGATGGTTTCGAATCAATATCACATTGATTATTACTATAGGATAGTGACATTCATGTAACATGAGGGTAATATCTATGATCATCATGGAAAATGGCATATCCTAAAAGGCATTGTTGGCCAAGTTCGTCCCCAATTTAGTGAACTTTCTACCCATGATGAATGCATTTTTCTTAATGATGGGGAATTAGAGCATGATTCCTTGCCTCAGATAGTGGATATGTTTCTAACCTATTTCATGAGGAGTTTTCAAGGATTCCACTTAATAAGAGTAATGTGTTTATAAGGGATATGATGCCTAGACCGAATACAATTTCCATTAAACCTTATCAGATAGAACGATAAGTGTATCAAGAGCTCAATACTTTGCTAAAAGAATTGCAAGATTAAGGGTTTATCTATCTGATTATGTCACCTAGGGGTTATCTGGTTCTTTTTTCCTAGAATGTCGTTAGATAATTTCACTTATGCGTTGATTATTGGATGTTATACCAGATGAGGATTAAGAATTTTTATCTGCTACTATGCATTAAGGATGTTTTTGACCATTTTTGGGGTGCCTTCATATTTTCCATGATTTTTTTGAGATCAAGGCATCATTAGTTGAGGTATAGACCTTTGGGTATACCACAAATTTATTTTATGAAGAAGTTATGGATTGTATGATTTCATTGTGATGTCATTTGGGTTAAAGAAAATTCTTACTGTGTTTATGTAATTGATGAGATGAATTTTTATTTGTAATTGGATCAGTTTGTGGTTGTCTTTGTTGAAGAAATGTTATGTCACTCCCATACCCATGAGGATCATGCCGAATATCCTAACATCATATTGATTACACTGAGATACCATAGGATATTTTTCTAGATATTTATGTGCCATTTCTTGATCGATAATGTATATTTATTATAACACTTCATCTTGGAAGAAAGTGTGATGGTGGGCCTTGAGAATAATTAAGTTGTTGTTTCATGGGAGAATCCATAAAATATTTTTAAAATTATATGATTTTTTGGTTTACCAGTTTATTATTAATGGTTCATAAAATTGTTTTCTAACATGATAGGGCCTCTATCCTTTCTGAAAAATAAAGGAGTAATGATTGAGTAGCCTGAATAAAGAAAAAATGCATTCTAAGAATTAATGATGTGTTTGGACACATCACTGATTTTGGTATTATAGGAAATGGGTAAGAATTATTCCATGTATTATAATGCATACAGGATTTAACATGGTGATATATTAATATTAGGAGACAAATTCATAGTGTATATTTCATAGAAGTTGATGAAACATTAATGAAACTATCATATGCCTAATCTCATGTTAGTCATGGTAGTATATTCCTTAAAATGTTGGTAGAATTAACTCTTAAGTGATAGTTTTATTGTTCATACATACCGTAAGATCCTCATGTATAGATTTTCTCATTGATTTTTAGATCATTATAATTGGAGATGGGTTTATTAAATAAATCGTATGACATTGAGCTAGATTATGCACTGGATGAAAAAATGTTGTTTAATTTATTGATTCCAAATGCTTTGAGTCAATTGTTTAGGAGACTTGTTCTGAGTGGAATGTTATGGACTATTTCAATGATATTTATATAGGCCACTAGTTGGAGAAACAAATGTTGAAACTCATATCTTTATTTATTGAATCCTCTTTTTTCAATTGAGTAAAGAGGAGGCTGTATGAGAATTTAGAGTTCTTAGATTTGAGGAATAGCTTTGAAGGTGGAGAGCTAGCTATATATTAGACAATTAATGATGATGAGATTATTTACATTAATTGTAAAAACTCTAAATCAAGTATCCCAGAGTCATTGGTTTCTTTATTTAACTGGTTCTATATACAATATATCACTTCCCGAAGGACTGAATAGTTTTGTAGTCTTGGTAAACTATATATATATTTAAATCTCACATTACAATAGAAAACATTAAATACAATTTTGTATTTTATTCTACTAAAATATTCATTCTTATAGTATATACCAATATATCAATAATAATAAACTTCCTAGTATCTAGGGGAAAATAAAACAAAATAAAGGGGATAAATAAGAATCTCATTAAGGGTAAGTGTATTGTTGAAGCTTTCGTGAATAAATAAGTCATAATAAATATGTAAATTAAAATAAATGAAAAATATTCCATTTAATTAGTAACATGAGCATAATATATATTTAAAAAGATGATTTAATAATTCCATATATACAATCACATCGTCTTGATACATAACCATGGATATTCTAACTAATAAAATATTGAAATGGAATATCAATAACTAAATTCATAATGATCGAATAAATAATGTTAGATATCTAAATCATACCATTAAGGCCTACTTTCAATTTTTCTAAATAAATGGGTATGATCTCTAATAAAACCATTTTAGTTTTAATTCCTACTGATGTATCGAGGGGCTATCCAAAACATGTCCCACCCATCACTTACTATGTCCAAAGAATTCTTCATATAAAAGTTCGTTAACAAAATCAACAAACACATTAAAGTCAGGAAAATTATATAAGATATGTTAATACTTAAGCCAATCAAATAAACATAATCATATACCATCGAGATTAATATAGTGAATGGTAATAAAATTGTTCATCCTCATTCAAACAAATCATAAACCATCCAAGGTCAGAATAAGGATAAGATCATTACAACATATCCACAGTGGAACATATGAACAATAAATTTTTGATTTCATTGAAGAATATATATACCATAATAATGTCACTAATAACATTTTTTTAGGAAAATAACCTTTTCTATATAAAAAGTATTCTTTTTAAAAATAAAATTTAATGAAATATATTTAAAATAATTTTTTTAAAATAAATGTAAAAAATAATTAATTAATTTTTTAAAACCATTACATGTCATTATTATAATAAATTATTTTTATTCCATACATGTCAAAATAATGTTTCCTATTATATTTTTTGTAAAACCTAAACGTGCCTTATTTTGAAAATGAAATGAAAATTATTTTCAAAAAAAATTATAAGTTGTAAAAAAATAGGTAAATTTTTATTAATATATCATTTTAAAATGGATAAAAACATTATTAAATACATTTTTAGAAAACATGGATTTTGATGGAAAAATATTTTTGACCGAAGAGGTAAATAATGTTGAATTTTCATAAAATTATTTTCTCACACATTTTATGTACCCAATAGTAGAAAATTGTATTATTACTTATAAAGGTCATGAATAACAATTTTATAAAGACGTATTTTTGTTTTATGATTTAAATATAATATAATTCCCATGAGGGAGGCTTACACAAAACAATCGTGAATAGTGATGTGATTGTAAAATAATCCCTTTCTATATTGGTAACTTTTGATTCATCAGACCCATGAAAGAAATAAAATAAAATAAATATTTTAATACCATTAATATTCATATATTGAGGATATAAAATATCTAAAGGGTCATTATATACCCCACATAGAGGAGGAATTAGTGAATATGGAATATGTGTCATGGATATAAAATTGAGATGAGAAACACATACCTTAGGTTTGACATCCTTTGTATGCGTTTTAACCTCATTTATAATAAACATATACTTATTATAAATATATTATAGAACCATAATAATATATATTATTCCCTATATGATCTTTTTAAATCCTTTTATCACCCATTTTTTATCAATTATTTTTTAAAATTATGATTTCTTGTGATAATTGATTGATTTTTAATGTGTGTTTTAGTTATATAATTTAGACCCTTTTAATTTTATTCTAGTTAAATAATAATAAGAATTTAAAACCTTATATAAATATAATTTATATTCATTATATATGTTTTTAGAGTCAATTATATTATTTAGAGATAGAAAATTGATTACACATTTCAGGGAAACAGTAATTCATATAAAGGCATGAACATTGTTACCATTATAATCGATGGATAGAATGAATGGAAAAAAAATATTAATTCACATTATAAATTAATTATTATTCTTAATAAATATTTTATAATAATTAAATACATTATTATTATAGTCCATATAAAAATAAAAAAACATTTTATATCTCTATGTGGAGGCGGTAGTCAACACGTATGACTGAGTGATGTTATTATTTTATAATATATTTTATGATACGAATTTAGATATTATATTATATTTATAGAGGTATTTTTTGGTCAAAAATAACACAAATATTCATTATATTTATCCTAAATACCTTGAAGATAGTAATCAAAAAACGAAACGTTTCGCTTGGAAGTGTGGTAGTCAGCCGTACTCACGATTGATGTTATCATATACCCCTATAGAATGGTAAATAAGAAGGTATATGTGATATAATAATAATATAAGTATAATAATTTCATAAATAATATAAATATTTATTTATTTGGGTGTGTGTGTGTATTAAATCTGTTATAATATCCTATCGTTAGAGGTGTTGATGGAAAATGAGCTACATTGGTTCGTGAGGGGTAGTCTGTCATAAACACGATCGATGATTTTATTTCCAATTTTATAGAAGTGGAGATGGATATCGGTTATTCCATTACCATAATAAAAATGTATATGGGAGAATATTATTATACCAAACTATTTGGATTTAAAAATATTTTAATGAGGTGGGTGAAAAAAAATCTATAAAATCCTCGGTTAGCGATGTTATCTCTTCTTTGGACAACTTGTATTGGTTTTCTCTAAAAAACATCCTAGGTTACATTTCTGAAAAAACATAGTCTTATAAGATGATATTAAGGAATTAATTAATTTATTTGGATATTTATTGGCTGAAACAGAGGGTTTTTAATTTTTTTAGTGGAGAGGAGAGTGGTGGCCTTTTGAAAGTGAGGTGAGTGGTATTCATATATTTTCAGAAAAGAATAAAGTATACTCATAAATTTCAAATGCCACAAGGCACCAAAATAAACCATTACCAAAAAAACATAAGGTTTAAATATGGTCATCCAATGGTTTTTTTCACTTTTAATGTTCATTTTACACCTTATATTTTTATATTAACCCTGGTAAACCCTTTTTATCATTAACCACAATATTTAATTTTTACTGTTTTACTATTTATTATGTTATAAAATTAAGATAAACTTATTAGATAATATAAATTATACTAATTACAAATATTTAGTCTATTTTTTAAAATTCCATTCATATGAGTATAAAATTTTAAATTGAAATTAATCGCACACACATGATGAAAAAGAGGTTTTCTAAGGAGAAAAGTTTCCAAAATTTATAATGTATTAAAATAAAAAATCACTTTTAAATTTTCTAAAATGAAAATAATTGGATTAATATATATTATATTGAACAAGATTTAATTTTAAAACCGTTATAAAATTGATATTTTATAGTATTTTATTTCAATGAAATGGTTTTTTAATTAAAACCATTACTTTTCCCTATTAATTAAAAAATATAATTTTCAGAGGAATTCAAAAATAATTAATACTAATATAAGTATGATATTATTATTTTAAAAATTTATATTTATTTTTTCAAATCAGTTTTATAAAATGGGTAAAAAATAATTTTAAATTATCTATGTAATGAGCGACTAGACCACCTTTTAGAAAAATACATTTTTTCACTAATCATTTTATTTTATGTCAAATGATTGTTATATTATTTCTAATAAATAAATAAAACATAAATATATTTTATTCGTGTTTAAAAAAATTAATTTTAATAATTTAGTTAGTAATATTCATATCCTCCAACTTAATGGCTATTTTATATTGCTGATGTTTAAAGAATAATACATTATCATGGTATTGTTTTTTGTTCAATCCTATTGTTACATGAATTCCAAGCTATCAAATAGATTGAATTTATTTAAAAATAAATATATCATAATGTCTTAGTGAGTTACATTCTCTTAAAAAAAATTCATGTCGATTCTGTTATTGAATATGATGTTCCATTTGTAAAATCATGGAGTGCCTTATTCTACACCTTAAATAATTTAAATCCTCACAATTTAATCATCATCTTGGTAATCAAGGGTTTTAAATTTGAAAATAATTTTTTTGAAATCACATATCGTGAGAAGGGTTACTAAAAAATTCTCTTAATAAGATAGAAACAGAAGTATGAATTTCATCTCGAATAATCACTCAAAAATAATTATTTTATTAATAAATGAAGAAATGGAGTAAAATGGCCTCATGGGGGCCTGAAGAAATGAATACCCATGGTGTCTCTCATTGAAATATATGCACCCCCTTGGGGAAGAGAACCAATTTTATAAAACTCTTCAAAGGTTTCCTCTAGGGAGGCCATTAATTTAAAAAATAATGCCATCTGAATCCCTTCACCACAGGTATGGGATATCTAAATTCCATTAGTAATCAAATGTTTAAATTTATAAGTCGGGTATATGATTTCTAAATGAGTAGAACAATGTACTTTCAAGGAGATCTATATATTCCTTGAATATATCTCCATCAAATACAGAATTATATTTTTAGTGTGTCATAATTCAAGACCACGGAGCGAAGCCTCCCACTGCATCCTACGAAAGTCATCATCCCTATAGAATGATCAGAAGGAGATTAACACTAATCTCAAGCTGTCCCAAACCAATCATCCTACCCACATGCTTCCTTTGGTTCATGATCCATCTATATTGAATTATAGACCATGTCAAGGGGGGTCCACCTCACCTAATGGCCCAAAGGTTGAGTTCTGGGTAGGATGTGAAGATGCTTACTAATAATGCAGTACATGAGAGAAGGGTTTGACTCCCATTGGCCTAAGAGACTTGCGAGGTATTATGATAATAATTTGGTCATTATCATAAGAGATTACCCCATGATAAAATCCTTGTTCCAAGTTGAGATCTGTGCCTTCCACAAGCTCTAGTAGCCCACAAAAAGCCATATAGAATGATCCCTCATCTTGGGTTTGTTACTAGTAGATCCACTAAACTGAATCTAACCAAAATAATCCAAGGGCTTTACTTCCAATTTAATGTCAAAATAATTACCCAACATAGTCCAAATCATCCCATCCCACTCTCCTAGAAAAATTGGTGGTTCAAGGTTTCATTATTATATTTTATTCAACTAGGTCACCTAGAAAAAATATGTATTCCATTTCATTTAGCATCCAAAATTCATTGGTAGAGTCAAACTTTTAATCCTTGAAATCATTAACTTGTATTTAGGAGGAATAGAATTTCACTAAATGGTGCCACTCCATTCATTATGTTCACGGTGTGGGAGAATCACCTTCCATTATGACTTGGATGATAATTTTGTAAAGGTAGATCCTATGAAAATAAACTCATTAGGAGCCTCTTCCAAACAAATTCCATATAAGAGGATTTTCTTACTGGGGTAAAGGATAGACAAGATAAAATATGAAAAGGTGTAGTTCTACATGAATTTCAACTAATACATGGGACATACATGAAATTCCAATACATTTCCAACCTAGTTTTAGTCCCAAAAGATGGGGTCCCCATGGGTGAGGATCCACTAAGAGTCCCTATAAAGAATTGGAATGTGATGCTATATAGATTTCCATTCAGAGAAAGACTGACATCTAGTCAGTCTCTATATATTTCCTTACATTCTGTTGTTGAACCTGCATCATAGGGAGCTCCACCCAATGACTTCCCACCCTAATTTTCTTTTAAATAAATTCATCTCCTCTTCCATATTCCTCACATTGTCATCAAAATTCTCCACTAATCTAGAAATATTCTATTAATAATCCCAATGAAACATCCCATCTTCTTGAGACATGTATAAAAGATCATAAGATTTTATGAATCTCCTTCAGAACCATATTTTACACATTAATCACTAAAAGTATGTTCTTAGGAATAGTGATCATAATTTAGTTTACTAGGGTGGTTCTAGGCCAAATTAATGGAACTAGTTTTCAATTTTTTTATTATGTTGTCGATCTTATTAATCTACCCATAAAATTTGATAATTATAATTATTCCTTGAGATAATCTAATGCATAGATAATCCATATGGAAATCCTTTTTATAGATACCCAATATTGATTCAATATTTCTCCTCCTTCTACCTGAACAAAAAGTTGATAATAACACCTGACTCTTTTCTTTAATACTTTTTTCCCCACTCTATATGGTATATGGTTCCATGGATTCCCTAAATACATTGATCATGGTTTTACATCGGTTGATATAGGATATCATGTTATCTTCAATGAAGAGATGAGACAACTGAGAGAAGTGGGCTCTGTAAATGTAAGGCTTTATTTTTGTGTGCTGAATATGTGTTCCCAAAAGTCTACTAATAGTGTTTAGTGTCATGATGAAAATCATGGTAGATAGGGGAACACCTTTTCATATCCCCTAATTTGTTTCAAGAATCCATGGTACTTACCCTAGTTTAAAATATTAAACTAGGGTGGATTATAATAATGGAATATTAGATCGACAACCCATTTTAAGATTCCCAAGCATCTCATAACTTGATGGATGATGTTTCACTCAAGGAGATCATATGCCTTATCCATATCGAGCTTAATTTCCATATTTTTTTCACATCGCAATTTTTTTAATTACTCCAACTGCCTCCAAAGCTATACCAATGGCTCCTTAAATGGACTAGCCTTAGATGAAAGCATATTGTTCCTCAGAACCCCAAAAGTGAATAAACTGAGAGATCCTTTTGTTGTTGATGGTTTAGAAGAACTTTTATGCAGTATTGCACATGATAATGGGTTGAAATTTAGAAATTGGTGACGGGTATTTCCCCATGGGGATGATTACCACATACGTGACACATGTAACCTGGGGGAGATGACCACATCTAAATAAATCTTGTGTTGCTTCAATATGTTCCTTTTTTATAACCTCTAAGGAACTATTATAATAAGATGTTGGTAACCCTTCTAGGCCTAGAACACTATCTTGTTTGAGATATTTGATCACAACCGATATTTCCTCATTTTTCGTGGTTTTCTCGAGGAAGCCCATTGCATGGGAAGTAACCATGCATGAGATCAAACTAAATTTCCTGACCACCAGGGTAACCATTATTGATATTCGGGTTAGGAACACATATTAAAGATTTAAATTGAGAATTCACCATATCATCAATCAAATAAGTATCTCTAGTCAATGTTTCACTATTCCGATGAATATTTCGAGCCGCAGCACATCATTTTTATTTCAAGAATTCTTAGAAGAAAAAGGAATTCTGGTTTAATTATTTGTTCTTGGTAGAAGATTACCATTCATGAAGGCATAATTCCTAATACATCAAAATTTCATTCAGTAGTTTTTTATTGATCCCAATAGAGATAAACTGGTCATCATTCCAATATTATTATAGAATTAGTTTGCCATATTATATATCTTTTATGATTGAGTATAGCTTAGTGTGGGAAGAGGAAAGAGATTTGGCCCAAACCAATAGATCATAATTTAGTAGAAACATAGTACTATGGAAAATAATCTTGAAACACCCTTGGATAAATTTATCAAAATAGTCATGAGACATTATAAGGATTCTTTGAAGGTCTAACCACTATCTAGAGGAGAATAAGAAGCCCTATTTTATAGGGCCATATTTAAGTTGGATGAGAAGTGGAAAGTGGTCTGAGGGCACACAAACCAGGTGGGAGACCAATGTTTTTGGGAAAGGGAATATTTATCATAGATTTCTAATGTAGCAGACCAATATACACCATTTTCATCTACATTCTCTCTATTTATTACACCATGTGAATATATCACCTGATAAACATAGTTCGAGAATTCCTTATTAGGCTTTGGAGGATGAGAAAGAGTGTATATCCCTATGAGAAGAAAAAACCATTCCTTTTTTCTCAAATTCCACTACTATAGAGTTGAAGTAACCACCCATTATCCAAGACACATCCCCATGATTGAACGTTGTGTGGTCGTTCCATAATATTTCATAGTTCCTTGCATCACATTGGGATTAATCAATAGATAAGAAACATACCTCACCTCCCTCTCCTACTTTGATTGAGACATGATTTTCTAACACTTCCCCCTTATCCAATGAAACAAAAGGATTATTGAAGACCCAAATGTGATTGTTCAGCAGTTATCCTTGCATAAAATGATTCATAACCATTCATTTGGAGAACTACATAATCATTTAAGAGTTTTTCGTTGGTTTCATTAAGAAAATAACTAAGACATTATAATTAGATGCCTCGTTGGATATTATGTCCATCATGACCTGAGATCCCTAGCCCCTTGCATTTGATATGATGATCAAGATCATTGGAAAAGGGTTACCATGGAATTGAGAAGAGGTGAGGGATTCCTCCTATCTAATGCACTCATATAAATTTAGAATCCAATATTTTTAGAACTTTTATAAACCCTAATGTGATGTTGCAGAAGGTGAAATGGGAGGTCGGAGTTCCTCCACAGAGAGATGGGTCCTAAACTGGATGCCTTTCTTGGAGAGGATAAAAGGAGGGGGGATATCCCATACATAAACTAATACATTATATCTATTTGATAAATGGACAGGGGAACACTAAGAGCTAGGGTCTTATCGGAGGGATACCTCAATAGGACTAGTTTAGATGATTTCCTCTCATTTGAACACCTTTATCTAATAACTAGAGGATGTGGAAATGTTGGATTCCAAAATGAGAGGAGAATGTTTTGGGAAGAAGGGGATGAGGGTCATGTAAGGGGGAATGGGCGTGGGGCACAGTTTATGGAGCCATTATGTAGAGAGGGGGAGATGAAAAAACGGGTATCATGGGACCACTGAACCCCATAAATTCCATTTTAGGGGTTTCCATAGTCATACAATGAGGGATGGAACTAGAGTAGTAAGATTTACCTATGAAAATTGGATCATGTTATCATGTAGAAGATCTTGGGGGCCATGATTCCTCCAAAAAGAAAGCGAGTGTCTGTGGATTTGACATCGTTATTAGAATCATGGAATCATTGAATCAGATATATGTTACATCCACTCTATAGATTCTTCAACATGAAGATGCAACTAGGATGGAGTTGGTTTGGAGAGGTCCATAGTGACCCAAATAAAGGCCAATGGAATATCTTCAATATGGAGAGTGTGATAACACACTAAAAGAAATTCACCATGTCTCTTCCTAATACTCTATAGAAAAACTATATTTTAAAAAGGGAGCGATAAGAAATCATACATGATCCACACCACCACCATATGAGACTCTCATATGCGGTGAACCTCCATTTACTAGTAGGAGAGGTGGAACTACCAATGGCATTGAGATCAATGAATTTGGTTCCATGCCTTAAAAAAAGACATTGTCATAGGCCAAGATTATGTAGAACAAATTTCTATTGAGATCGAAAGTTCTAGAAAGAAGATCCAGGTCCCAAGAGTGAATGAAATTCTGGAAGAGACCCAATGGGGTCTTATCTACCCCAAAGAGAGCCACCAAAATCCATCTGAGGAGACTTGAGGCCACTTTAAAGGAAGAATTCAAAACATCGAGAATGGGAGTACCATTAAGTGATTCAATGCTAGAGGAACACATATAAACCATTAGAAGATGAAATGGTTTGGGTGGAATTGAGGAAACTTGTGAAGGACATCCTTTTATGGGGGCCTAGAAGGGAGAGCTGGATCATGTGGCAATCAATATTCAAATTGGGATTTAGAAGACACCACAAAAAAGTAATCTAGGGTCGAGGGGGAATATCAATTTATCATCATTGGATTCATTGAAGATATTTAAATTGATGAAAACACTAACACTAAAAGATTAATAGTCAGTGGTATAGATCATTGATCACAAGAATGTGAATGAATAATAGAATGTTTACAACCAGAAATCCAGAAATCTATAATGTAAATAAAGGTAAAAGTATACAATTTCAATTTAAAATTTTTTTCCTAAAGTTGTTAGATTCTTATACATTCAATACTAAGAACATAAGGAAATGTATTAACATTGTGTATGTTAATTTCAAAGCAACAATTTCATCTTTTTCTTGTGCTTCGAACATTTTATAATTCATTTCATACTATATGAAATTAATATCCACGATAAATTTTGTATTTTTGGTGCACTAAAATTAACATTAAACAGATCATAAGATCCATAAAATAGTGAAACTCCCTATATACATTAATCTATAGAACTCAACAGTAACCCAAAAAGATTAACATAATCCATTACATATTTATTTATCCATGAAATATTTTATCAAAAAATAGTGTCATATTAACAAAAACCATCCATAGGCTTCTGGTAAGTGCATAACCCTTATCACCCTTCAGTTTTAGGTTGAAGCCCCATATCCATTATCAATGCAATGGGTTTTCACCAAGAATGTAGTTTTTTGTTATGAAACAATATTATCTTAATTATTATATTTTGGAAAATTGTAATAACCCATAATTACATAAACATAAAAGATTAGATAAGTGTTAAATTTTACCAATACCATCATAAAAGCATAATTATCATTATTATCTTGACATCGGGCACATAATAAAGGTAATCCACCATCAATCATGTATTTTACATGAATTTCAGTTGACCACTAAATCACATTTTATTTTAATAGGTATCATTAAACATATAATCTAAAATCCTTATTGAAATTTTATTACAGAACAATAATAATTCATGTCATATTTCATATAACCATAATATCATTGATTAAAATAATAATATAACAAAATTACAGAATCTAAACACCAGAACATTATATGTTTAAATTCATCTATAGTAATAGAATAATATTGACTATGAACCCTTAGGTCCTTTTGTGCTATATTCCCTTGCTGCAAGGGGAATTCATTTTCAAAGTGCTCCATCTCATTATAGTTGGATCATTTCACATTGGAAAATTCTTTTTTCCTAGTCAATCATGATCACGGTGTCCTTTTTCTCCACACTTGAATCAAACTTGTTTCTCTTTTAAGCATTTATCGAGGTGTTTCCATCCACAAGTATCACATGTAAGAAAATAATCCATTACCGTCTTCCCACTATACATATTTTTCTCTATCATCCTATTATTCTATTACTTCCCTTTGAATCCATGGGTCTTGGAAAAAACATTTATATCTCTAAATAGCTCAAGATATTATATCATTTTATAATGATAATTTTTAGAAGACTGGTTCCCATTAGAGGATTGTCTTAGTCCAACTAATGAAATTGTCCATATTTCTCTTTGTATTATGTAGTCTATAGAATTCATTACAAACCTTTTAAATAAAACTTGATACATATAAAAAATTCCATCTTCCATTTATCTTGGCCTAAGGAATTTTCTCTCCATTTCTATTTATTTCTCATCAGGAAAATATCATTCCATGAATAGTACCTTAAAATCCATCCACTCCATTCTTTCTATTTCCACCTCATCCTCTGTATTTCTAAATAATTACCACTATTGATCTAAATCCCTAAACAGATGATAAATTTACCTAACATCCTTCTCCATTTCATTACATCCCTGAGTGAGAAAATTATATTTAAGACACATATCCATTGCTCATATATAAATGGATTTAAAGTCACATTGAATGATGTTGGTTTCTAATAAAATAAATGGCCTAACATTGTTATTTTTCATGGTGATTCAGCATGTTACTCTATATTAGAAATTTTATTTCTCATAACCTAAGTTAGTTTCCATAATATAGTTATTATTTGATCAATTTATGTTACCCCTCATACATTAGACTCATTATATTGCCTCAGAAAAATTCTTATATGGGGTACGTGCTTTGATACTGTTCATGTTCCATCCACTATGATCCATTTCTAAATATTGAAAAACATAATATTAGATTATAACTATATGAAACATAACATATAATTCTAGATCAATTGAACCACATAAGATCAATTAAAAATTTATGCATAACAAATCTCAACATCATAAACATGGTTTCTATGAGAATGTTTTCAAATCATAAATTTTTTTCAAATAATTCATAATGGTTTGTAGATAAAGTGTACAATAACCCAAGTATATAACTTGGGAGTGTTAAACTGGGTGTTCATTAATTCTCATTGTCGTATACTAGGTAATTCTAGATTCAATATTGATATGATTTTTTTGAAGTTATTACCCCAAGGTACATATTTTCTAGAACCATTTATACTAATAGTATCCATATAGCTATGTATTTATTCTAATATTATATAATTTATACATTAACAAATCTTTTGGATGTTATTCTATTTTTATCATCAATCACTATCTTAGGGTAATAATCCTTAATAAATTTTTTAAAACATCTGGTCATCATTATTTTTAGTGAAAATCCTCTGATATCAATAGTAAATACCACAAACCCAACATCATAGATTTTGTGGTTAATTTATTACATTGACAATAGACACGAGGCATCACATCCCAAAGTACATAATAGTAAAGTAGTCTTAATAAAATAGATATATATTTTAATCTCACATTAAAATTGAAATCCTAAAATAGAACATAATATTTTTTTATTACGCCACTCTTTCCGTTATCATATCACTATATATCTATCATAATACACTTCCCATTATCCTATAGAAGATAAAAATAAGAAAGGGGTGAGCTCAAATACTCAGTAAGGGTAAGCATAAAGAGGATTCTAGCATGAATAAACAGGGAATAATAAATATTTTAAGGTAATTAACAGAAACATATTCCATTTAATCAGAAACTTGAGCATAATATGGTAGGAATAAAAGATGACCAAATAATTCCATATATCAATTCCCATGATCTTGTAAGATAACCATGGATATAAAACAAATCAAATAATCCCATGGAATATCAATAACAAATTTCAAAATGATGTAATTCATCTGAACATCTGAAATATACCATCTAGGTCTTATTCTAAGACATATGAATAATTGGGTAACCCTCATCCAATACCCAATATATTATATCACATGAGACCTACTAATATATCAGGGGGATATCTGTAACAGATCCCCTATAATTACATAGTATGTCTAACATATTCCTCTTATGAAATAGGTAAAACATAATAAACAAAAACATCAACATTTAAAAAATAACAAACAAAATGTTAATACTTTCCCCAACGACATAAACATAATCCAAATCCATCTAGAGTAATATGGTGAATTGTATTAAAAATAAACATCCTCAGTTAAATTGACCATGAAACTTCAAAAGAAAAAATAAGGATTATATTAATAGATCATATTCCTATTTTCTCATAATTAATATAATGGTTCGATGTCATTTATTTATATAAATATCATAATAATCTCATTAAATGATTTTTTGGGAAAATAACTATTTCACATTGAAAATATATTTTTTAAAAATAATATTCTAAAACCGATCATTAAATTATTTTTTCAATAAAAATAAAATTTAAAATGTATAAACTAATATTTAAAATGTTGAGTTTTCATGATGGTAGGATATTTAGTTCATTCCATGCACGTTAAAACAAATATTCCATTAACATTTTATATAAAATAAAAAAGAAATTTATGTTGAAAATGATATGATTATTATTTTCAAAAAATAATTAAAATGTAAAAAATATAGAATAATGTATTTAATAAATCATTCCTAAAATTTTAAAAACATTTTGGTAAAAAAATTTAAGACATGGTATTTGATGAAAAGGTTTTTCGACCAAAGAAAATAATAATGGAATATTTTATTAAAAACATTTTTGAAATAATTTGCACACAAAATACTAATAAAATGGTAATATTACTAGAAAATTTCATTAATAAATAGATTATAATAAAATATATTGGTTTTAAGAAATAAATATAAAATAATTCTATTAATGTAGAGTTAAATAAAAACAATTTTGAATAATGATGAAATTGTGAAATAAAACCATAAACATTAGAAACTGTGGAAACAAAAGCGATATAAGAGAAATAAATTAATATGAAATTTTAAATACCCTAAAAAAAATATATTCATTATATAAAATATCAAAAGGTTCTATTTTTACACCACAAAAATGAATAAGTGGTGAATATGGCATATGTCTCATTAATGTAAAAGTGAGATGAGAATCCATTATCTCCAGTAAACATCAATCGTATGTGTTAAAAAATCTAATATAATTTATATAAGATTATTATAAATATATTATATTACCATAATAATATATATGATACCATAAAATATTTTCTTTTAGTCTTTTATCAGTCGTTTATTATCAATTGTTTGATAAAATGATTGTTTTGGGTTATAATTGCTTCAATATTCATGTATGTTTTAGTTCATTAATGTTGGTCCTTTAAATTTTAACATTGTTAAATCATCTCATTAATTTAAATAATTATATAAATATCATATATATTTTTTATATAAGTGCTTATTGTAATAACTAAATTTTAGAGATTTAAAACGGGTAACACTGTTTATGGGGACAGTAAGTCGTACATAAGCATTAACGTTGTTTCCAATTTTCCAAATGAATGGGATTAAATGAAAATTATTATTAATTAACCTTTATATAATCATTAAACTTAATTATATATAATTTATATTAATTAATTCTAAACTTATTTCTATCCATGTAAAAATAAAATTAAGAACATTCTATATCGCTATGTGGAGGTGGTAGTTCACAGATACGCATGAGCTATATTATTATACTAAAATGGATTGGATGGTAATAATTAAGTTGAATTATTATATTTACATAATTATTTTTTTGTAATAAATTTTACATATATTAATTAACATTATCCTTAAAACCTTTCAAATAGATCATAAGATAAAAATGAATCACATCACCTCGTGATGAAGTAGAATGTTGTACACACGAGCAGTGTTATCGTATCCCCCACAGAATGATAATTATGAAGTTAAATGTTATATAAAAGTTATAGAAATATAATAATATCAAAATAAATGTATATTAATATTAAATCCTCTATTATATCCAAACATGATAGGTTTTTATGGAAAACGAGTTACAATGGTTCATTAGGCGGTAGTCCAGCATACTGTTGATTGAAGATTTCACTTCCAAATTTTTATAAGTGGAGAAGGATATAGGATATTCCATTAAAATAAAAACAAATCAGTATATGGTATATAATTTTATATTTATAATATAATTATAGAATAATTGCTTCCTCTCTGGAATTGGGGATGACCTCGTTGACTGAAGGTTCAAACATTCCAATAGGTTTCTAACGGGTTTGTTCATAGAACCGGAAACATCCAATGATTCCATATCCATTTGGACCTACTTAACAAAGGTAGGCCCTCATTAGTTGTGGACTGATGAGGCTTATTAATTTGCATTGGTCGAGAGGATGGGAGGTCGGACTCATCACACCTTTTTAGGGGAATTATTGTCTACTCTGGGGCTCTCTTTATAGATTTAGGTTATGTTCGTGAATCTGTATTATATTACCAAGTATAAAATGAGCATTCCTTTAGATATGAAAATCAATGATTGATATGTAAGAAATTTAGATAATCTTTTATATGTATTTTAGGTTCTTCATCGATAGAGAATCATCTGTATTTGTTTAGAGATTCATAGCCAATGGTATCCTTTGATACAAAAAAGTCTCTTGAACATTATGATGACCATACTAGTTTTAAAACCACTCAGTGAGGCACTTGAAGTTTATTTTCATTCAGAACGAAATGGATTATTTCAAAGTTGGGATCATACCCGCTGATGGGCTACATATGTATCCTTTGTTTTGGAAAAGGAATCCGAACCCACATAGTTCGAGTAAGGGAGTATGATTTTTATGAAAGATTGATGGCTCAAAGAAAGATGTCATGATTAATTTTACACTCTAAGCTCACTTGAGTCATGCTCGGTGTGAGAAACAAGAGGTTCAGTGAAACCAGAAAATTTGTGCCCCGAAAGATGCAATGATGTGGGGATTATGTGTGTATGACTGCCCAAAAAGATGAATATTAAGAATTACTTTGGAGAAGAAATCCATGAATACGGTACATAAAGGTATATGTCCTTCATGGAGATTTGGATACTCTAATCTTGGGGATTACTCTTAATGAATATTCCTAAGTTAGGAGGGGACTTATGATAGGATTTTACTCCTGAGAAGGAAGCCCAGATCAAAAGGAAATTAAGGGTGGTGAAGAGAAATTAAGAAGGGGGCTTTCTCCTGAAAAAGATGCCTAGGTGAATTGAATTTTAAGGGACATGGGGCTTACTCCTAAGGAGGATTCTCATATTTGGGAACTTTAAGACTGGGGCTTATTCCTGATAAGGAAGCCCAGGTTAAAGGAATTATGTTTGGGGCTTACTTCTGAGGAGGATGCCTAAATTATTGGACTTGGGGCTTACTCATGAAAATGAGGCCCAATTAAGAGAACATGGACTGGGTCTTACTCCTGAAAAGGAGGCCTAGATTAATGAGTACTTGGGGATTACTCCTAATGAGGATTCCCATATTTGGGAATTTTAATACTGGGGCTTACTTTTATGGAGGATGCCCAGGTTAATGAGGACTTGGGGATTACTCCTAAGGAGGATTCCCAAAATTAATGGGAATTATGACTGGGGATTACTCATGAAAAGGAGGCCCAGGTTAATGAGGACTTGGGGCATACCCCTAATGAGGATTCCCATATTTTGTAATTTTAAGACTGGGGCTTACTCATAAATAGGAATTCCATGTTAATGAGTACATGGGGCTTACTCTTAAGGAGGATACCCAAAATTAATGGGAATTATGACTGGGGCTTATTCTTAAAAAGGAGGCCCAGGTTAAGGGGTTATCTCATCTTAAAGGATGAGGTTGAATGAATGAAATCTCAATCTTTAGTGACATAAAGATGTGTAAATCACTAGGTTTTGAGAGATGTTCCACGGAGTTCCTTTCAGATAAGGAAGTCAAATCAAGAAATCATGTCATAAATGGATTTGAAGAGTGTCTTGAAGACTGAACCTTGAATAAGAGAGGTGGAATGGCATAAGAGGTGTGAAATGGGCAGGAATGGCACCCAAAAAGATAGGGGCGCGCAAGACCTAGTAGGTGCGTAGGTACTTCATGGGCACGCAAGTCCCTGGTCACGTAGGTATACCTGCGCGGAAAATGTGTACTTACGTGATTTTTAGACCTTAGGGTAATACTTTGGTGAGACTTGGCTCAAACCCTTGGTATTATCCCTAGAGGCTTTCCATAAAATGGCGCACATGTTCTGGTGAAGAAGTAGGGCGACGCGCAAGTGTATCCATTTCCCTTAAGGGTAAAACACTTAGGTGTGCAAGTGTTAGTGAATTCTAACACTTAGTCCTTACTCCTCTTGTTTAGACCTTCCATTCTAGGTACAGAATTACCTTAGAAGTGTTCGGAAGACCCGAAGAAGAGACTTGGGCGTTCATAGCTCTGTATCTGAATTCTGGAAAAATTCCTATCCAAATGGGGGGACCACTGAGGGTATTTATTGGCTGGAGAAGACCCAAGGTGGTTATCACATAGGGTGTGCAAGTCACTTGTGTGACCATTAGGCGGCGCACAAGTATACTTGCGCGACAGTAAGGGAACTTGCACTCCCTTAGGTCTTTTGACTCCTTTTTCATTCCTTTGATGGTTTTTAATGTTTTCTTCAAAGGAAGAATCACATTATGCTAAGTCATTTCCCTTTCCATTATTTTAGACTATTTGATGAAATGGAGCATCAACAAAAGTCCCCCCTCAGAGTTGGATCTGAAAGAAATAAGGATTTTACTCTATGGAAAAGAATAAAACCAAAGGGAAAGAGGTGAGCAGGTGTTTATGGCGTAGAGGGTGCCACACAAGTGTTGAGCACACAGGCATCGGCGCGCAAGGGTGCATCCTGGCCTATAAATATGCGGGCCCATTTCGGTACAAAGCATCCGGATTTCAAACTTTCGAGCTCTCGCCACGCAAGTTTCCTTCATCGCCCAAGTTGCTCTGTTTTCCGATGTTTGTTTGATGTCGCGCTACTGTATAGGTATTTGGACTTGCGCGGTGATACTTGCGCATAAAAAAAATGTGCGTCACATCCATACTTGTGTGTCAAAATTTTACTTGCGCGCCTTAATGCCTTAGTCATTTTTTCAAATTCCTTCACAATGTTTATAAAGAAATAACCTACTTTAAGAGTTATTACTCAACTTTTGTGCAGATCCAATGGCTCCCAAGAGAATTGGAATGGCTGATGAATTTAATAGAAAGTGGATTGATGACATAATGAACATTGTTGGCCATGATTACTATGATATCAACGACATCACTCTCCTAGATTTGGCTAAGTACTTGAAGAAATATCATCTTAATTTCTCACAGAGCATCTACCTGTCTCTATATGGTCATGGTCATATGCAAGGAGTCAATGTTCCATATGCAAAGAATTATATTACTGAGATACAACTACACTCCTACACCTCTATTTCGGTTATGCTGTGCATTAAGAGAAACAACATTAGTGTTAACTTTCAGATTTTTCCTGCATTCCATTTCCTTGTAGATATGAAAATGGAAAACCCATGGTCTGAAATGTTTTCCACTGTCGTTTGGTGGAGAGAAGACAAATATGGTATTAGAACAATATCTGAAAAGAGTACTCTCTCCAAATGGCTCTTTACTTCCAATGCATCATTACCAAATCCATGTATCCATCTTCCTAGTCTCTTGGACAGAAACAAAGTCACTATTTGATCAGTAGAAAATTTTATCAAACCGCACTCAAGAAAATTCTTTTATAATTTTTCCAAGAAGAGCTGGTATCACTGCATCTCTTGTAGTATCTAGTTGAATGAATAAATTCCAGGTGGCTACTGATGAAGCTCTGGATGCCGTAAATCAAATGAAGAGTTATGTAGAAAGTATTTTGTAATTTCTGAAAAAGAGAAGAGACTCCAGTCTATGGATGTCCTTCTAACTCTTATGCATCAATGAAAAACACTTTCACCTTCAATCATTTGTACCTGCATTCTCTTTTGCTATCTGTTTTAAATTTTACCTAGCCAATGGGACTAGTAAGCATAGATTGATTTTTACTAGGATTAATATAAATAACCCTACAATATTCGAATCACTTAATTGATCAATATTACCTAAATCCTACAAAATATATGTTTAGTGAGCTGGGACTTGACTTTTATTCAGAGTTCCTTTGTCTTTTGTGGGCAGTTTAAATTCATGAACGTCAGACATACAAAGGCTAATTTTTAAGGTCGAAATAGCTTTAACCGATTGAATTAGAATTGACTCAATTCCTTGAAAATTCCTCTGAAAACATATTACCATACTCAATTATGAGGGAAAATATGTAAACTATGACTTAAGAATATTTGAATCTGAGGAATGATATGAAAAAGAGCTAAATGTCATTAGAAGAAGTAATTCCCATGAATGAAGTTACCATTATATAAAAAACTCGTTAGGGGATTGAATTATGCAGGGCCACCTAAGGGAATTGGCTGCATAGTCAAATAAATAGTATCTTTTGGCTGACAGGTCTGTTGTGTAGACTACTTATGTAAGGCCACCTTAGGGCACGTGCTGCATAGTCAGGCAAAAGAACTCTCTGAAATTTACATTCCTAGTGCTAAAAAGCCATTGAATGTTTATAGAGATTCAAATTTTCCAAATTATAGAGTTTTCTGTATGGAAAGAAATACTTGAATATGGTGAAGATATTTCCAAACAACATTATAGAATAACTGGATGGATATCACTCATATGAAGGTCTGACCCAAATGTAGGGAAAGAGAATATAAACCATAAACTTGAATACTTTGATATCATGAAAAATGATATGGGACAAATATTTTAAGGATGGTTATTTTTTCGGATCCCTACATATCAAGACAATTAAAGAAAAAAGTGATTTTCCTCACAAGAATGAAGTTAGAACTATTTAACAAACCAGTTAGGGGGTTGAATTATGTAGGGACAACTAAGGTCATTAACTGCATAGTAAAATAATAACATCTTTTGGCTGACAGGTCCATTATGTAGACTGTTTATGCAAGGCTGCCAAAGGGCATGTGATGCATGGTCAAGAAAAAGAACTCTCGGAATTTCAGGCCTTTTTGATTAAAAGTTAAGAAAAGGGTTATGAATATCTGAAAATATTTAAGGTAAGGATTATGACACATAAAGATGGTTATTGTCCAATGTATACAGAGATACACATATCAATGCTAACCATAATCATGTTGTGGTTGGTTCCTGAATGGAAATGTTTGACATCACTACGTATCCCATAAGGATAGGAATCAAGCAATACATAGTTCTTGAACTACAGTTTAACGTCATGTGGGACAAAAGGATGGGAGATCTTAGTTTAGGGTCATATAGCATGGACCATTATAATAAATACACAATGTGTGTTTTCATGGGGACTTTTCAGCCAGGGGACTGAAAGTGGAATTTGGGGTTAGGCCCAAAGACTTGGGGCTCGATTCGAGGGACACTCGAACGTTCCTACATATCCCATAAGGATGGGAATCAAGCCCACGTAGTTCTAGAAATACCCTCTGTAAAAATTTGGTTCGTACATGTGAAGGGTGAAAGTGGAACTTAGTGTAATGATGGTTTAACCCAAGATAAAAGGTTCGGGTATTACCATGTATACACGTAGTATTTGAAATGAAACATGATTGAAAATCTATGTAAATAATGATTCCATATCATTTGAGGGTATCAAAGAATATTGTAGTTTATTGTCATACTGGACAAAAGTGTTGTATTGTTTAACGTCATATAGTAAGGACGAAAGTGAACCAATGTAAAGATATTGATTCTAGGGGTGGTTTCACGAATCAACATCGTATGAGATGGAGGTGAACCGATGTGAAGAGATTGGTTTTGGGATTGAACCGTGGGATGTTTCCTACATACCCAGCCTAGAAGGCAAGGATCAAAGTCTGCGTAGTTCAATTAAAGAATGAATTAGTGATCAAGTTGTCCTCGGGGACAATGACTTAAAAAAATAGTGTTGGGACTTACACATGGTTAGTAGCCCAGAGAGATTGTTATGGTTGAAGTTTGCTCTAATCTCACGTGATTCATACTCGGTGTGAGAAACAAGAGGTAGCAACAACCCTAACGATGCACAGTTTAATGTCATGTAGGAGATAAGAGGGACTATGCAGTGTAATGTCATGCTAGACAAAAGGGGGACTGTGCAGTTTAATGTCATGCATTGTGGACAAAAGAGTACACCATTTAACATCATGATGGACGTATTAGAGACTTTTTCATAGTTTAACGTCATGTTGGATGAAAAAGGGATGATACAGTTTAGCGACATGTTGGACGTAAGTGCCAATAGTTTAAGGTCATATGCATGGACTGTTGGTTATGCAGTTTAACGTCTTGCTGGATGTAAGGGGATTCTATATAGTTTGACGTCATATAGAAAGGATGACGAAGGGGGACACAGTTTAACGTCATGTTGGGTGAAAGTGCGAATAGTTTAATGTCATATGCATTGAACCTGGATGGTGCAGTTTAACATCATGCTGGACGCAAGGGATGTGAAAATAGTTTAAGGTCGTACGCATGGATCGTTGGTGGTGCAGTTTAACATCATGTTGGACATAAGGGACGTGCAAGTAGTTTAAAGTCATATGCATGGACCGTTGCTGTATAGTTTAACTTCATATATCAAGGAAAATTAAGGGGAGATAGTTTAACGTCATGTTGGTCAAATTAGGGAACTTTTTCATAGTTTAACGTCATCTTGGACGAAAGCGTGAATAGTTTAAGGTCATATTCATGGACCATTGGTTATGCAGTTTAACATCTCACTGGATGTGATGAGCAGTTTTAGTCTCATGCAGGATGGTGGTGCAGTTTAAGGTCATACCGGACTGATGATAATATATTTTGTGTTTATACAAAATACTTCTCCAGAAATCTGGCATTGGTTGGAGTAGTGATGAGTTTTCCATCGATTGAGATTAAAGAATAAGCTCCATTGCAGTAGACCTTATGTATGGAGTAAGGTCCTTCCCATTTTGGCTCAAGATTGGAAGGTTTCATTCTTGTTATAATTGGAGTTATGAGAACTAATACCAATTCTCCCTCAGTAAATGAACGAAGATAAACTTTTTTGTTGAAATCTCGTGCTATTAGATTCTGATAGACTTCCAAGTGATGCAGTGTGCACAATATTTTCCCAACTGACCATTTCAATTCATTCAATTGCTTTTGAGATTTCTCATTTGTAGATTACTGATCACAAATGGCTAATCTGAGTGAGGGTAGTTAAACTTCAATGGGAAATATGGCTTCCATTCCATATACCAGTGAATATGGAGTTGACCGAGTTGCAGTGCGGGTGGTGGTCCAATAGGTCCATAAAGCATGAAAGAGTTTATGAGGCCATGATATCTTATCTTTATCCACCATCTTTTGTAGTATATTTGAATGAGTCTTATTGAAGGCTTCTATCTGGCCATTGGACGCTGCATGATACCGAGATGAATGGTTGGATTTGATGTTGTATTCTTAATACAACTTCTTCACCTCGGATGAACAGAAGTTGGTGCCACTGTCCGTCAATATGGTATGAGGGACACCAAATATGGTAATGATGTTAGACTTGATGAAGCTAACAATTCATTTAGAACTGACTTCCTTAATAGGTATTGCCTCTTCCCATTTGGAAAAGAAATCAGTAGCAGTAAGAATATACTTAAACTGCTTGGCCGTAGCTGAAGGGTAAGGTCCCACCACATCCATTCCCCATGTGGAAAATGGCCACGAGTATTTAGCTATATGAAGCAACTCTAGAGGTTGATGAATGAATTTGGCATGTACTTCGCATGAATGACACTTCTTTGTGAAACCAACACAGTCTTTTATCATTGAAGGCCAAAAGTATAGAAGCCTTTGAATCTGATCAGATAGTCTATGTTTAGACTGGTGGCACCACAAAATCCTACATGCACCACTTTCATGACAGCCATTTTCTCTTCACCATCAATGCATCTGAAGATAACTCCATCAAAACCACGTTTGTAGAGAATTTTCTCGAGGTGATCTGGGCTATCATAAAGAGTAAAATTGACCACACGTCGCCGGATTTTTTCATTCTCAGCTCTATCAGGTGGAAGTGTTCCATTTTCAAGGTATTCCCTGATAGGTGACATGCATCCTGTAGTATGACCATACGGTTTAGGAATGGGACTAATTTCATTAATTTCCTCTGTTCTGATTTGAACAAAAGGTTAAATTGCACGACGGTGGGCAATACTGATGGGTTTCTCGTCCCGATTTGGATCTGCCAGCGTTGTGGCTATATTAGCCAGTGCATCAGCCTGAGCATTTTGTGATCTTGGGACATAAGAAAATGTCGGTTCAGAAGTGGATTCCGCCATTAACTCTCACATGTAATCATACAAAGGGATTAGTTCTTCTTTCTGATGGCATAATCCCCATTGACTTTTTTTATTACCAGGTATGAATCACCTTTCACCTTTAAGTGATTCACTTGTGTTTGAAGCGCCAATTCCAAGCCTTTGATGAGAGTTTGGTATTCTGATTCATTATTGGTACCACCATCCCACAATAATAAGGAATAAGGTAACACTTCCTTTTCTGGAGAAATGATCACAATTCTTAAACCAACCTTGTTGAATTTAGGATTTTCTAATTTCCTCCCTGTTGGACTTCAGGAAGCCCCATCAAAGTACATTTCCCATGTCTGAGGACTATCCTGAATAGAGAAGACTTCTTCCTCAGGGATTTCAATATCTAAAGATGTATCTTCTAATGAAGGATGTTCATCCAGGAAATCGGCCAGATCTTGGCCCTTTATTTCCTTTTGAGACACATACTGAATTTCAAATTACTGCAAAATAACTGCCCACCTTGCCAGACATCATGTAATAATTGGACGACTAAGGATGAATTTGAGTGGGTTATTACGAGATAACAATTGGACCTCATGATGTTGCAGGTAGTGTCTCAACTTCTGAACTGCAAAGATTAATGCCAGGCATCACTTCTCAATACTTGAATACTGGGTTTCTACTTTAAGCATAGTCTGACTGAGGTAGTAGAGGTTGTTTTCATTCCCAGCATCATTCGTCTGAGCAAGAAAGGCACCCAATGATCACTCTAAATCTGTAACGTAGAGGATAAGTGTTCTTCCTTAAACATGTGGCATAATTACCGATGGACTCAAGAGATATTTCTTGAGAATATATAATGCTTCTTAACATTCTTCAGTCCACTGGTAAGTGACTCCCTTCTTCATCAATTTGCTAAAGGTTAAACTTTTGCCTGCTAAATTGGCGATGAAACGCCGAATATAGGCTAAATGTCCCTAAAGCCCTCTCAATTAATTCAAATTTTGAGGAGGTTACATACCAAGGATTGACTTGGTCTTCTCAGCACTGACTTCAATACCACGATGGCGTACAACAAAGATGAGAAATTTTACTAAGGTTACCCCAAAAGCACATTTTAAGGAGTTCATCTTCAAATTATGTTGTCGAAGCTTGTGTAATATGACTTCCAAATAATCCAAGTGACTATAAAATTGTTTGTATTTGAACACCAAATCAACCACATAACATTCAAAAATCTTCCCTAAAAAGGTCTTGAAGATGCGATACATTGCACGCCGATATGTTGCGCCTACATTCTTTAAGCCAAAGGGCTTTACCTGATAGAAAAACACACCCTGAGGGGATCTGAAAGCTATAGATTCCTCATATTCTAGAGGCATTCAGATTTGATTATATCTGTAATATCCATCCATGAAACAAAGTGCTTCATAGCTAGTTGTTGTATTGATTAAAATTTCTATAATCGGAACTGGAAAATCATCCTTAAGACAATGTCGATTAAGATCTCTGAAATCAATTAAAACTCTAATTTGCCCATTCTTCTTTTTCACTGGGACAATATTAGCCAACCACATGGGATATTGATCTTCTCTGACGAATTTATCTCTAATAAGATTATCCACTTCAGCTTCAATTTTGGAAGCATAAGTTGGGTGTGTTCTTCTCATGGCTTGCATAAATCCTTGATGTTATTCTGGTAAACCCAAATGATGAGTGGAAACAATAGGATCAAGCCCTAGTATATCTGTATTGTTCCAATAAAATATATCTTTATTTTTCTTTAGAAAGGAAATATACATCTCTTTCTCTTCAAGAGTCATGGCCGCACTGATTAAAGTGGGGTGTGGATCTTCTTTTGTACGCAGATTTATTTCTCTAAGTTCATCCACGGTGGTAGAGATATCATCTTCAAATGCTGGAGGAGCATCCCTGAGATCTTCCTCTTCTTCTTCAACATGTGTTATTTCTTCCATTTCAACTTGCATAGTAGATGATGAATAAAAATTTCCATGATCAGAAGAGATGTTAAAACTTGAACATCTTGAAGAATAGGCTTCCATTTCCGACCCAATTGATGATGAAGGGTCTTCATTGGGTAATAAATAGGAGATGATGGATTGAGAATCGACATCATTGTTCACCTCTGACATCGCTATCACTTCTTCTGTCCTGGTTGGCGAGGTATAGACTTGCTGGATTTTAGCAGATTAAATAAAGACATCTCCATTTGATCTTTCATCATTGCCTAGAGGATCACCAATTTCTCCCATGTTGTCTGGATCGATTTTCGTAATTGACATTATGGGTTTTTTCATAAGAGTATTTTGATTTGGGTCTATCCTGTCAATTTGACTGATAGGAAACACATAATCTGTACTCACATGCGAAAATGTATTTACTGGAATATCTTCCAAAACACATGGAGCATTAAATTTGGTAATCTATTTTGTTGTGGAATTCTCCTTTCCCTTCATGTGATAGAATTTCCTCTCAATTTATTGAGATTCACATGTCTTGAACGGGGCCTTATCACCATACAATGTTCCAACTTGACCATAGAAACAATATTTGAGACATTGATGGTATGATGAAGGGATAGCCGCATGTTGATGTAGCCAGGGTCTTCCAAGAAAAATGTTGATTGATGAGTCTTGATCAACAACCATGAAATCTGAATTGGATACGAGATCTCCAAACAGAGTTCTGAGTGTAACTTCACCTAGTGGTTATTGTTCATTTTTATCATATCCTTGTAACATCTTGGTAAAAGGAGATAAATCAGATTCTGTGAGGCCCAATCGACGAAGTGTACGAATGGGCATGAGATGACTTCCGAACCATTATCAATGAAATATCATCAGACATCTACTACATTGACCTTGCAAGATTAGTATAAAGGTCTAATATGTCCATGCACGACATCATCTTCATCTTCATCAGAAAAAGATATTACTTCATGGAATTCATGCTGGATTATTCTCTATGTGATAGACTTCAGCTACAGAAATTTCAGTTTCAAACTCTTGAGGACTTGAAAAATCCTAAATGAGTGCTTCCAAAAGATCCTTTGATAAATTCAGGGCATCCAGAATTGATAACTTGGCTGGTACTTGGGTCAGGTGTTTCCCATACATCATACTTTTGATCCAGAGGTCTGTGTTTCCCAACAGGAACATGTGGTTTAGCAGGTTCCTTGGAAGCAGATGCTTTTGAAATTGATGCATCTTGTATCAGGATAGGAGTTGGCAATATTCTTGGTTTTGGAAGATAAGACCGATTAGATCCATTTACTTGTTGAGAGGATGAAGGTGGAACCCCCAACCGATCCTCTTAAATAACTATGCCAGGACTGAAGTTTCTATTGGTGGAAGAACTTTCTTCTTCTTGCTGAGCTTGCTAAATGGCTCTCCCACAAGTTTCTACTGCATACACAATTCTAGCAGGGGTAGAATTAGAATAATGGTTTCTGGGATATCCATGTCTTCCTTTGTATCCCAGACCCCTAGATCTTCCTCTGATTCCTCTATTTGATATAGGGAATTCGGGCTCATCAAAATTGAAACTGCAACTGGCATATTGATCTGTTAATTGTATCATATTAACAGAACCGAAAATCAACTCTTCATCTGATGAAGACTCTGCCTGATTATCCTGTTTAGGTTGTGCCTTTTGGTGGGACAGTGCACGTAGCTTCGAAGTATATGGCATGAAATTTTCCAGAATCAAAGACAACTTAGGCTTTGACACATACTCATCTTCTTCTGATTGTTCCTGTTTCTTGTAATTGTGTCATTTCTTTGAGGATTTTCCCTCTGAAGAGAATTTTGTTGTGGCATCCATAGTAGAATACATAATTGGTTTCTTCAATTGCGTTCGAAAAATGTCATGAGTTTAGTTGATCTTTTTCCTGACCATCCAATCATCATATTTCTGCGCATTTTTTCTTTTTTACCTCTTGCCATTCGCCTGCTTCCTTTGGAACTGTAGCAATAACACATGCTACCTAGGCTGAAGAGCCTTTTAGTTTGACTTGTCTCGAGTCGAACATCTTTTGCAGAAGGTTATTAAAGACAAAACACTCCTGGATGGGATGCCCCAACAACTGATTAAATGGGCAATAATTGGGATGGTCTTCATCACCTTTATTGTTTGTCCTCTTGGGCCTCGGCAGCTGAACCAAATTATTCTCCAGGGCTAAAATGAAGTCACCAGGAACTTGTTCATTTCGGAAAGAATAAATTTTACTCTTCAACTCATCAAACTGTTTCCGTATTTTATCTCTTTGATTGTCTTGACGAAACGACCTTTGTTTTTGATGCTCAAGAGGTGGATCCCTTCGAGAAGATGAAGGTTTTGAGGTAAAAGCAGGTATATGTGCATGTTTAATCATAACTATAGCAGTATCTTCTTTACCAATTATCCTTCTGGAGCTGATGGAATTACACGAGCATTATCCTTAGTCTTTATAAGAGAATCTTCAATCTGCTAAGAGATTGAAGTAAGGTCTTGAAACCCTCCTGTGTATTTCACAGGGATCAGCGGTGTGCGTAATTCATCATGCAGATTTTCCACACAGATTGGCAATAGTTCCTCTTGGGGGAGTGCTAAGCTTCGGCAATATGTTAATCCCTTCCAGTGAGAAATGAAATCTGATAACCTTTCATTCTCCCTTTGATTACAATTTGTAAGATCAAAAACTATTGTCTTTGGCAACGTTTGTACTGAATTAGAGAAGGAATCTTTGGCGAAGATCCTCTTATCCGGTAATTGACCAGGATTTCAAGCTTTTATACCAGACAAAGACTATTCCTTGCAAGGTTCTCATGAAGCATCTGAGTTTCACTTCTTCTTGCCACTCTAGAGTTCCCATCATAAGATTTCAACAAGACACGTAATGCATCAAATGTTGTTCAGGGTCACCTGATCCATTGAATATAGGGAATACAGGGTTCCCAAAACTTGATGGGGGAGAGATTGAATCTACCCATTCAGGGTAATAATTCTTTTCTGGTTGAACCTGTGCGCGCTTCCCTTCCATAGTCTCTGACCGATTTGTTAATGACTCAATGGTAGTTATTAACTTTTGAGAAAAATCTGGTTGAACTTGGACTTGGCAGGTGCAATGACTGGATTTTGGACAGCTATGGCAGCTGGTACAACAACTGATGTCAGCACCGCCAATTGTTGTTGAACATGACCCGTGGGATTAGACCTGTGAGGGTGTATAGATAAAGGAGAATATTCTTGATCCATATCATTGGATGCAAAAAATTCCCTTGGCTGACTGACTCCAGCACGCTTTGGAGGAAGACTACCTTGAGGTAGTTCTGTGTTCAACCTCCTCAATTCCTTCATTTCTTCCTCTTGTTGTGAAAATATTTTCTCTAGTGAGAGCGATTGACCTTCTCTATAGGAAGGATAAGTAACCTGATTCTTTCCCTTCCCCTTGTATGATCCCTTTCAGAGAGTTGGAAGTGGGTTGTTTGAAGGAACACCCAGATTTTGGGTAAACCCTTGATTTCATGTACGCACACCTTCTTCATTTGTGTCTGTGCGTACAACTTCTTGAACTGGGACCACTTCATCTGATCCCTCTGAGTGATCCTCATCTGGTGGATCAGCAACAACAACAATGATGACATTAATTGATGCGTAATGCATTTCATCCCTTCTATCAACATTTCGGTGATTTTTCCTTTTTTCCATGCCCTTGACGAGAAATTTCCTTTTGTTGGTTTGATCCCTCAGGATCTTCTGGGCGAACCGTAATTTGGAGAGAATCTCTTGATAATTTTGCTCTTAGTTCCTCTTGAGTATTCTTCCCTAGATGAGAAAAGACCAACTTTCTCTTAGGAGGGGATTGATGATTTGAAAAGGTCCCCAGTCTGGTGGACTGGGGCTGTTCCTGCTGTCTTTTCTCAACACATTGAATCCTATTTGTTGATTCTAAGGGTTGGTTTAAAAGATTCCACAGTCTGGAAAGCTAGGGCGGCTCTTGAAATTATATGTTTGAAACTTTCTTAAAAGCTCTCCTGATCTTGAGGACCTTAGTCTAGAAATTAGTTGGATGCATCAACAGATATCCACTTTTATCACCCGGTTCAAAAGACTGTTAAATGATTTCTGACACTTCTATCCCCTGATAATGTGCTTGCTTCATATGAGAGGCTTGTTCAATATTCTCGTTCTCTTGATGCAGGAGTAATTCAACAACTTGTTCTCTGTATTCTTGATTTTGAGAAGAACTAGTTGAAGCATGTTCTGGGGAAATCTTTTGATTACAAACAAAACCCATTGACTTTGGCCGGCCATGGGAAATAACATTGCATGAAACCATTTTTGTTGGGCTTTGTTGACTGGAGAACATAGTGAAATGTAGTGCTCCATGAACACCCCATCCTCTGACATGAATACCAGATGGGGCATTGGCAATTAAATGGCGCAATTTTCTTAGTTTTCTAAGGCATGAACACTGAAGGGCTCTCTGCTACTTTTCAGCCTTCGGATATCGAGAGACTGATAGATATTCCATGTCAATTTGGCATTGTAACAATTCTATTATCTTAACATGATTTTCATATTCATCATAAGATAAAATATTCTTTTTCAACTGACTAATAGTTTTCCATATGTTGAGACGAATATCATGAATCCCATCTTCCGTCAACATATCTGGAATGTCATACTCAGAGTCATCCAAAGTCCAAAACATGATTGGAACTTCACCTTTCACCATTTGTTTTCTCATGTTCAGCATTTCCTCTTTATCATTCAATGAAGATTCTTCTACCTGTTTTGACCAGAGATGGTGCTTCCTTGTTGCTTCATTGGATTCAACAAGATTGGTAGAGAATTCATTGATAAAACTAGAAGATTCATGACTTAGGGGTGGTTCGAAGAATGACCTACACCCTAGGATATCTTCCGATTGAGAAAGTATTTCACCTGATAGCGATGAAGCATCAGACAAGACTGGTTTTTCATTTTCAAGTGCCTCAAGATAAGAGGGATTTTTCGGCACTACATTTCCCACTGGAGCATTTTCCGGGCAATGTGCATCACTACTGCGGAGAGGACTTTCGCAGCGAAATTCCTCATCATGGGGAGGAACACCTCAGTGGATTATAGCAAAAGATGAGATCTCTTGCTCCTTGGTCTTCTGGCCACACAGAGGGTTATTGTATCTCTCATCTGAAGATGAAACTTCAATATCGACCAAACTGTCATAAAGAAAGCCTTCATGAGGAAGTGTCTATAAAATACATTTTGAATTAATGTTCTCACTATTGGGAAATGAGGGAGTAGAATCTTGGATTCCAATAGATAACTATCTAAGGGCTTCAAGAACTTCAGCATCGAGAAAGGCCTTGTTACTGATTGGATCTTGATTTCATGACTATGTTGGGAAGGTCTTCTTCTTAGATGCCTTCTTACTCGCCTTGGAAACCACTTTTTGACCAAAGTGGCTGCTCTAAACAGGTGTATGTGCCAGATCAGGAGAGATGGCAAGGTTAGGCTGAAGATCTCCACTCAAATCAGGTGTATGTGCCTGACTTGGTTGTTCGTATGATATGGGGGAGTATTCCCCACAACCCTCTTGGACTGGAACAGATGTGTGTGTATGTTCCAGAGTGAACTATTGATGTGACACTCCACTGGTAGGGATAGATTTATGTGTCTTTCCCTAAGATGCCACTGAAGCTGTTATAATATCCTGGAAAGCATCCAGAATATGAGCAGGGATTTTCTTCTGCTCTTTCATCATTGATAGAATTTTCTTGGTGACTGCAGCTTCCAGAACGGGGATATACGTCCATTCCATTCTTAGAATAGGTGTGTGTTTCTTCTCTTGTCCTCCTTTTCCTGTCAGTGAATCCTAACAGTACTCAAGTATAGGGGTAGAGAGTTGAGTCTTCCTCCTATTTGTTTCCGGATCTTTTCTACTAACTTCTCTGAATGCTACCAAGAGAGACTGTTTGTAGGCTTGATCAGTACTAGTAGGTGTATGTGCCTACTGATTGCACTTCGTCGAACGTGGTTGACGAGCTCCGTCATATGTAGTCAGAAGGTCCTTCTGACTAGCTGGTGATGTATAAACAGGTGTATGTTCCTACCTATAGTACTCCACTGAAATTGCCTGGCGGGATTGGTGTGATGCTTCCAGATGAGTCTACGGGATAGCGGAATTAAAACGGACGGGTGAATGTGCCCCCTCGGTTCTTGCCAATGATAACATGCTCATTGTTAACCGGATATCACCTTTGGTGATTTAACATGCCCACTTGGGTTTGAGGAACCTAAGCCGAATGCCTGGAGTCAGTACCCTCATCATGTTGAGGGCGCGCAGTCGCACGAGTCTGGCGGTGATTGTTGGTGGGAGCCCTCGGGAAGGACTCATGTCTCCTTGAATTAAGGCCCTGAGGGACCTGCTAATTCACCTCCCCAGAATACGGGAGTTAATGCTGATTGCCTTCTGGGGATAACGACCTGAAACGGTTGGAGATGGTGGTTAGCACCGCCTGCTTCTTGATCACTGGTCATCGCTGTCCGGATGACCAGGGTGAATTGTTCACTTGGAGGGCTCATCGAGCAGCCTCCAGAGTTGGAATAGTACCTTTTTAACAGTACTCCTTGACCAGTGCATTTGATACCCAGTGTTGAAGATGCTATGTAGGTGATTTCATCCTCAGAATGGACGATGATCCAGTAAGAGTAGCAGCAGTGGCATTCCCAGCAACGGTATTCATAGGTGTAAAGTTGAGAGCATCCATTTCTTAGAATGCAGAAAATCTTGGAAAAGAGTGCCATGTTGATATAACTGACGTAATCACGATAAATTCAGCCACTATATATTTTGGATGAGCACATATGTCAATGATTTTTTTGGCCCTCTCATTGAGTATTAAATAGGGTCCTAACAAATAAGAAAAACATCATTTTACCTTGGTTAAGGATTCACGTCGGGTTCACCATTTTTTGTTTCCTATCTGGAATTGGGGATGACCTCATTGATTGAAGGTTCAAGCATTCCAAGAAGTTTCTAATGGTTTTGTTTGTAGAATGGAAAACATCCAATGATTCCATATCCATTTGGACCTACTTTCCAAAGGTAGGCGCTCATTAGTTGTGGACTGAGGAGTTTTAGGAATTTTCATTGGTCGATAGGATGGGAGGTCGGACTCAACACACCTTTTTTAGGGGAATTATTTTCTACTCCTGGACTCTTTTTATAGATTTAAGTTATGTTCGTGAATCCTTATTACATTACTAAGTATAAAATGAGCTTTCCTTTAGATTTGAAAATCCATGTTTGATATGTATGAAATTTATAAAATCTTTTATATGTATTCGAGGATCTTCATCGATAGAGAATCATCTGTATTTGATTAGATATTCTTATCCAATGGTATCCTTTGATACAAAAAAGACTTTTGGTCATTATGATGACCATACTAGTTTTAAATCCACTCAGTGAGACACTTGAAGTTTATTGTCATTCATAAGGACATGGATTACTTCAAAGTTGGTATCGTAACCGAAGATGGGCTACCTACATATCCTTTGTTTTGTAAAAGGAATCAGAACCCACGTAGTTCGAGTAAGGGAGTATGATGTTTATGCATGATTGGTGGCTCAAAGAAAGATGTCATGATTACTTTTACACTCTAAGCTCATGTGAGTCATGCTCGGTGTGAGAAACAAGAGGTATTGGTGAAACCAAACAATTTGTTCCACGAAAGATTCAATGATGTGGGGATTATGTGTGTATTACTACCCAAATAGATGAGGATTAAGATTTACATCAGGGAATAAATCTAGGAATAGGGTCCATAAAGGTATATGTGCTTCATGGAGATTTGGATACTCTAATCTTGGGGCTTACTCCTAAGGACGATTCCCATGTTAAGAGGGGACTTATGATTGGGTTTTACTCCTGAGAAGGAAGCCCATATCAAAAGGAAATTAAGGATGGTTAAGAGAAATTAAGAAGGGGGATTACTCTTGAAAAGGAGGCCTAGGTGAACGGGATTTTAAGGGACATGGGGCTTACTCCTAATGGGGATTCCCATGTTTGGGAACTTTAAGACTGGGTCTTATTCCTGAAAAGGAATCCCAGGTTAAAGGAATTATGGTTGGGGCTTACTCCGGAGGAGGACGCCCAAATTAGGGGACTTGGGGATTACTCCTGAAAAAGAGGCCCAATTAAGAGAACATGGACTGGGGATTACTCCGGAAAAGGAGGCCTAGATTAATGAGAACTTGGGGATTACTCCAAAGGAGGATTCCTAGGTTAATGAGGACTTGGGGCTTACTTATAAGGAGGATTCCCATATTTGGTAATTTTAAGACTGGGGCTTACTCCTAAGGAGGAACCCCATGTTAATGAGGACTTGGGGCTTACTCCTAAGGAGGATGCCCAAAATTAATGGGAATTATGACTGGGGCTTATTCCTAAAAAATAGGCCCAGGTTAAGGGGTTGTTTCATTTTAAAGGATGAGGTTGAATGAATGAAATCTCAATCTTTAGTGACGTAAAGATGGGTAAATCACTAGGTTTTGAGAGATGTTCCACAGAGTTCCTTTCAGATAAGGAATTCAAATCAAGAAATCATGCAATAAATTTCTTTGAAGAGTGTCTTGAAAACTGAATCTTTAATAGGAGAGGTGGAATGGCATAAGAGGGGTGAAATGGGAAGGAAAGGCACCCAAAAAGATAGCGGTGCGCAAGTCCTGGCAGGCGCATAGGTACTGCGTGGGCACACAAGTCCATGGTCGCGTAGGTATACCTTCTCAGCACATGGGTACTTGCGCGATTTTCAAACCTTAGGGAGATACTTGGGCCAGACATGGATTAGCCCTTGGTATTATCCCTAGAGGCTTTCCAGAAAATGGCACGCAAGTTCGGATGAAGAAGTAGGGAAGCGCGCAAGTGTGTCCATTTCCTTTAAGTGTAAAACACATAGGTGCGAAAGTGTTAGTGAATTCTAACACTTAGAACTTACTCCTCTTGTTTAGACCTTCCATTCTAGGTTAATAATTACCTTAGAAGTGTTCAGAAGACCTAAAGAAGAGACTTGGGCGTTCAGAGCTCTGTATCTAAATTCTAGAAAAATTTCTATCCAAATGGGGGGGCCCACCGGGGGTATTTAGAGGCTGGAGAAGACCCCGGGCAGTTATAACTTAGGGCGCGCAAGTCACTTGCGCAACCATGAGGCAGAGCGCTAGTATACTTGTGTGACAGTAAGGGAACTTGTTTTCCCTTAGGTCCTGTGACTCCTTTTTCATTCCTTTTTCGCTTTTTGATGTTTTCTTCAAAGGATGAATCACATTATGCTAAGTCATTTCCTTTCCATTATTTTAGAAAATGTGATGAAAATGAGCGTCAACAATAATATTTTAATTATGTTTAAGAAGAAGTAAAATAAAAAACTACGTTAGGGATGTCACCTCTTCTTCACACATTCTTTTTTGGTCGGCACCAAAATACATCATATGATAGGATTCTAAAAACAAATAATGATAATTGTACTATAATATGGAATTAAAAAATTTATTTGAGTATTTATTTTTTAAACCATGTGTTTTTAATGTATTAAGAGGATAGAAGATGGGTGGTCTTTTATAAGGGGGGTTACTGACACGCTTTATTTATTTTTTTGAAAGGAAAGTGACGTACCATTGTATTTCACATTCCATGAGGATTAAAAATGGTCCATTTTAGAAAATATAAGATATAAGGTTTTAATATATCTATAAATTGTGTTTTGGAAAAATATCTATATCATTTACCCTTTATATTTTTATTTTATACCCATGGTAAACTCAAATTCACCTTAACCCAAATAATTAATTTACTATTTTATAAAATTCATTATGTTCAAAAATTATATTAAACATATTATAAAATATAAATTATTATGATTAAAAATATTTAATCCATTTATAATAATTTCATTCACATAGTGGAAAATAGTAAATTACAATTAATCCTGCAGACGTGACAAAAAATCTATTTTTCAAATAGAAAAGTTTCAAAATTAAAAAAAAAGGTTGTATATCAAAATTATATATGAAATTCAGTACAAAGATCAAAATTAAACAAATATATAAAAAATTGAACAAATAATACCATTTAAACCATCTTAAAATAAAAATAAATTCTTTTTAATTCTTTAAATGAAAAGGTATTTTTTAATAAAACGTTATTTTAACTATTCATTGAGAAATGAAACTTCTCAAAAAACAAAAAAAAACTACCCCTAATTAAATATTGATATGATGATTTCAAAAATGAAATTTTTTTGAAAATATTTTTTATAAAAAATTAAATTTATTTTTAAATTTTGTGAGAAAAATTCGAATAGACTTGTTTTTTGAAAAATTACAGTTTTTTAAAAATCATTTTTTACTATTAAAATGATTTTTAATTTAATTATAATCTATAGATAATTATTGGATTTATTTTATACATGTCTTAAGAATATTATTTTCAAATTTTAGTTAATATTATTTATACCATCCAACATAATTTATATGTTATCATGATTATGCTTAGAAAATAATATTATAATATATTAATATGTTCCGATCAATCCTAGTGTTGTTTTATCTACAAGATATCAAAGATATTAAATTTATTTAAAAATAAATATATTTTAATGGATTTTTATGTTACATTATATTTAATTATTTTTATTGTGTGTCATATAAGCTATCAAATATTATTTTCATCTCTTAAAATCATGGGGTGTTACATGAATTGTTGTTTTATTATGCATATTTATATAAGAGATGATAATTAATGAGTTTAATGCCTCAACGTGGGTGGGAAAAAAATTTACCATAATGCACCATGATGTTTGTGAATGTATTGGTGGCTAGAAATGAAGAATGAGATTGTGGGTTTTGGGACACAATACTACACCTATTGGGAGGTAAAGGCTGACTATTAGAAATCCACTGGTCATTTATAGTCATTGTTCATTCATAAATGGTAGTGGGATGATGTAATCATGCACTTCACGGTGGATTTTCAGAGGAATCCTTAGAATAATCATTATATATGGTTGATTGTGGACTATATAAAAAAGGATTCACATTTCATACCGATCCAAGAGACTTTTACCATTGACTAGTTGTGTGATTTTTTGTTAGAGATGTATTACATTTTCATAGGGTTCCTTGAAGTATCATTTAGTATATTGATCTAAATTGTACATGGAACTTGTGGTAAGGATTGTAGAAGGCATTCATTACTCTGGTATTCTTTTGATAATATTATCACTCACAAACGGACATGAAGGCTGATCATTGTCAACCCACTAGAATTTTATAATCATTTTTCATTCTTAAATGCATATGGGATGATGTAATAATGGATTTAATAGTGGTTTTTAATAGGAATCCTCATAATAATGATGATATATGGTCTCTTGTGGAATATATGAAAATGGATTCACATTTTTTACTGATCCATGATACTTTTAACATCAACTGGTTGGGTGAATAATATGTTAGAGAGATAATACATTTTCTTAGGGTGCCTTAGAGTATAATTTCATATCATGATCTACATTTTACTAGGAAATTATGGAAATTATTTTAGAAGGAAACCATTATTTAGGTGTTATTCAGTGTATTTTATAATTGACAAAGGGATGGGAAATCTGAGAATACTATATACGTGTTAGAGGACATGTGTAGGAATGTGTCCTTGATTTTGGTGGGATATGTAAAAAAATATATCACTTTTTTAGAATTAATATAACAAAAATTACCAGGTGACTGTTCAGATGGAACCATATGAGGCACTATATTTTTTGCCTGGAATATAACCTTTGTAATGGATTTAAGCATAATAATAATTGTTTCCGGGGCTGATCCACTGGAGGGATATATCAAAATAGGTTCAGTTGATCAAAAAACAACCAGATACCACAAAAATTGAATAATATTAATTTGTTTATCGATGTCCTTGACTTCTTGAGTATATATTCGGTGACTATGTGTTCCTTCGAATTTCACCAATAATGGTTCATCATTAGATTTGGAAGCAAGGTATGTTGGAACCCAGATATATTGGGATGTTTTATTTTATTGATCAGATCAATCTAGTAGTACATCTATTTTCTCTTTCAAAGTATTATTGTAACATCTTTAACATAGTTTATTAATCACTGATCTATCTTGTTTTCCACATGGACTCAAGTGTACCTTTATTTATGCCTATGTATACATACTAGAAGAGTAGTAAACAGAGTCATATTAAAAATGGGTGAAATTTCAAATGTTATAACTAATAACATCTTGAGTATAATATATCTCCTCTTCACCCATACTCCATCCTAGTATAAAAAATAAGTTACCCAAATACCAACACTTCCCTTTGTCACTACCTATACCTATGAGATCTATCTAGGTAAAAATTGGTGGCCTAGATAGGATGTGAGATAAACATGGTATGACACCACCAGTATCATCTTGTATAATCCTTATAATTTAAATAAATTAATAATTTAAGAGTTATAAATTTTATAAATTAGTAAATAAAATGTAATCAAGTTGGATTGGGTTCCCAAAGGATAATCGACTGACTCACCCTTCTTCAGCCCAAGCAAGACAATCTCTTATTAAGTGTCGTTACTTATATATGTATATATATATATTATATTTAAAACATGTTAAATATAGATAGAATCATAGTACTATCTAGGACATGAGGTATGAAACCAAGGTGTTTATATATAATCACCACAGTTCCATACTTTAAAAAGGGGAATGGAGCCAGTATTCAACCAGGGATACAAAATATAATTTACGTCATTTCCAATAAATGATTAGAGCCACAACAACCAATGTCATAAAAAAGTTACCGTGAAGCATAATATAAAATTTCCAAATAAAATAATTCAAACTTCATCTCCAACATCCACTAAATTATTCAAAACATAATGTTCAAAGTCACACGTAAGGGAGGAGTGAAGCATCATTTTCAAAAAATTCATGGACCACGTCCCAATGACTAATGTACTTGTTCAAACATTAATAAAAATCAAACTGAATGTTCTAATTTAACATAATCCGGGAAATTATTTTCAACCATTATACATTTCACTTATTCAAGGTCACAATATATGTTTTAAATAAGATACACATGTCATGGTCAAATCATATGCTTCTCATTTACATCCATTAATAAATTTCCATTAAATAATTAAAAATTCCACTTACATGGGGGTTGGTCACATATAAATTTAAAAGTCACGTAATTCAATAAACTAACCCAAATGGGCAGTACTCATCGAGGTACAAAATATTCAATAACAAAATGGTTCAGGGAGTATTTTTAATAAGGATTGATTACTGTAAAACTATTATCCCATTTTAAGGAAATTTATAGAAATTTTTAGTGTTTGGAATAATGGTGTATGATATAGGGAAACTATACCTTTTAGGAAAATTATTAAACCACCTACCATATTGCGGTAGATGAGTCGTTATCTAATATTTCCCACTAATCAAGGCAATATTGGGGGAAATTGAAGAAATAGATGAATACCCTAAAATTGGTCATATTAACTAGCATGGATTTGTAAATCCATACCTTAAATGAAATGTTGAAATGATATAAGAGGAATGAAGATCTTACTTGTGTATTTCTAATGTCAAAAATGGTGAGAGAAACAGACAGTAGATAGAGGAGCAGTCTCAATGTCTAGGTTGATGGCCATGGAAGATCTCAACATGGGGAATGTGGATACAATCCAATTTGGGGGAAAAGGGGGGATTTAAGTAAAATATAAGGATTTAAAAGGATAATATCAGCCATTCAAAAGGTTTAATGGTTTGGTTTCTTAGTTGGGAAAACAATGTTACAATCATAAACCACCAATATCTTAGTGTAACACCACATCGCATAGCTAGATGTTTGGTTGGACTAGCCATGTTCAACTAGTTTGTGATAACTATAAAAGGTCCCCACTCCCTCATATGGTTTGGAACATGGTTAATAAAATCATTCACTAACCATGTATTTTAACTATAAAACAAACCAAAACTATTTTTCATGTCCACAAATCCCCCCTCATATAATTTTTTAAAACCATTCTACACTATTAATGGTACTGATAGTTGAGATTCACAGTCACTACAAACCATACACCTACCATGCACCTCAACCTAATTCTCCAAAAACCGATGCTCCTGGCTCTGAAAAAACCTCTGATTCTCATAAACCATTCCATATAACATTAAGTACAATAAATAGATAAAACAATATGTCAAAACATAAATTTAAAGGATTATCACCTCAACATAAATCTAGGTTGTTGAAACCTCTCATCCCTAAAACAACTTGTCCTGGAGTTTCTCTAAGAGTAGTTGAATATATTCTGAAAATAGATCTTTTCATTAAGTATATACAACATCCAATAGCCCCCAAGTCTCATCCAATGATCAGTCATGTTTCCATACCACCCATACTATAGGATCATTCTTACTATATAGATATTTTATGTTATGATCAATTATATGAACCAAATAATCATCAATAGAAGAATCAACCTCTAATATAAGTTCCTCTTTCTAAAAAACATAATATTTTTTGGAATGATATGGGTGAATCAAAGACACAAGGAAGATTTCATGCATTCCATAATACCTTTTGGGAACATTTAACTGATATACCAATAGTCCAACCCTCTCCAAACTCCATAAATGATAGAAGAATATCAGTGCAAGCTTACCCTGTCACCTAATCCACTAATTCCCTAGTATAGGTGAAACATGTAAGAGGATTCTATATTAAACCCCAAGCACCAGAATTCATCAACGGTTAATGGAATAATATTTATTCATGGGGTTAGTTGTATCTATATGATTCATGATATGTTTTATCAGTTCAAATTCCTCTTGAACAAGATGATGCAGCATTAGAACTGTATTTCCTTCCTATAACTAGAATAGGGATGAATAACATCGAATACTATATAGGGACTCATAAAGAACCTCCTGTATAGTCACTTGTAATATTTTATTGTAAATATTTTTTGCAAGAGGTAGGTTTTTCTCGCATGATGCTCCAAAGATAAGGATGAATGCCCAAATAATTTCATCTCACACCTAATTAATAATAGATTAACCATCAGTATGAGGGTGATAAGTCATAATCATCAGTACCAATAAACCCAGTTCCTTATATAACCCCTTCCAATATCAAGACGTAAAATATGCATCCCTATCTAGTACAAATATTCATTTAACACCAATGATTAATAAGATATCCCTAGCATATATCCTCCCTTGAGTTTCCACTAAATATTTATCCCCAATAAGTCTGAAGTGGTTGACCATCATCTATCATTCAACAACCACCCATACTATATCACTTTATCAAGGGAATCTTAAAAAGCCCATAAAAAACATGGTGACATAATCCCATATCCACATAGTAATTAGTAAAGGCTTAAAAAGACCTATTTCATGATGGTGTTCTTCATTCACCTACTAATAGGTGGAACACCATGTTATGAAACCATTTATTTCATGTTTCATACCATGTCACTAATAAAGGTTGCATACATCACTGCACATCTTCATGAGACTGGGAAGTACTGTCCAAGAAGTATGATGAGAATCTTGTATCAACTCCTCTCATTTTATTGTAGGTACCCACACACATATATTAATGTGCAAGATATGATCCCCAAAAATGACCCAACTTGGAGATGGGTCATCACCTAAAATGCTCTCCTTTAGGAACAAGCCCCCAGGATCAATAATATTCCTCAACATCACTATATAAAGAAGTGAAGAGTTCACTGGTAATAAATAATGTATCGTTTACCTAAGATAGTCCTACATCACTAAGTACATCTCTTAAAATAATACCATGAACTAACATTAAAAATGGGCCACCTCAACTACTTGTGTCAGATACTTCCTTCTCATATCGTATCCACTTCATTGTCTTTCTGGAGAATATAATTAAGCACAAAGACTTATTAATGTTTTTATTTAACCTAATTTTATGTCTTATATTCAATTCATGTTATCTGAAGGTGTATTTGTGGATTTTTGGTCCATGTATATAACGAATTATTCACCCACAAATTAATGCCTCCAACAACATAAGGCATGATCCATTCTAGCTAGCTCATGATCATGTGTTGGGAAATTCTTCTCCTAAGGTCACAAATGGTGAGACTCATAAACCATGAATCAATATACATACATTAGTACTTCTCTCATCTCAATTCATGATGCATCATAGTAAAATTTATAAATTTTACCACGATCTAGAAGAATTTGGATCAATGCATAATTGAAACTTCATTTCATCTCCCTATATTCTCCCTTATATTTATCATACCATTTACAATTAACACCATTTTTATTTACATGAATAATATATGATTATTTTTTTGAAAATACATAGACAAAATTCATTTAATACCTTTAAATCCCCAATAAACACTTAATATACATGAGGGTTTCGTTTTTATCTCAAGAAACCACATATATTACCTTCTATGGGTGAATCGATACTCCTTCCTCTAATAGCATGTGAGCTAAAAAAAGACATTTTCTATATAGATGTTGTCTTAAGTGCTCTTAGAATATAGATGGTGCTCCCTCGGTTTACATAAAATGTTTTCAGGTTTTTAAGAATGATTAGGTCAAGTATGTGAGTACACAAATATATCTTCCAAGAATACTACCACAAAATAATCCATATACAGGTTGAAATCCCAATTCATTAGAACCATGAAAGCATACAAAGCATTCGTGAGACTGAATGGAATGAATAAATAATCATAAAATAAAAATCTTATATAGGATATTGTACGTGGAATATTTGAAGGCATGAATCATATCTAATGATTGACAGACCTCAGATAAATCTTTGACAAAACTCAATCTCCTCAAAGAGGATCAATGAGGTCATCTATATGAGGTAGTTGATAATAAATCATTACCATAATCAAATTCCATAGACAGTAATCCACACAAATCGTGAGGGTCTCTCCCCTCATCCTAGAAAAAATAACATGAGAACCCCATGGAGAAGGGCAAGGTCATATAAACCCTTAAAATTCATCTCCTCCAACTATATTTAGGGTTCTAAAAGATCAGTAGGTTCCATCTTGTAATGAGGGATGGACACTAGTTTTTATCAAATCAATTGTTCAATAGTGAACCCCACCCATCTTTTAAGAGGTTACCCAAAAAACCAGGGAATAAATCCCTAAAATGATCCACTAAAGAATGAAAATATTTATAACGTTATCCTTGAAAACACATAAAAGGACTAGAAATATTTCATGACACGCAAATAATACCATGATACTAAGGTATATCTTGACTTTTTTGAACATTTCATTCACCCTTTTGAATAAAGCTACCACCCTTGACTGATATAAAGGACATGATTCTTTGATAACTGTTAATATGGGAATGATAGGGTACTATCCAATCCATTCTATGAATTACATCAAATCCTATCCTGTTAAGGACAAAAGGATTTGATATGAAAACATAACTACCATTTTCAAGGGTAAAATCCATCCACTAGTGTATGTTCTTGGATCAGATTCCCAATGAAGATTTATGGGTCATTAAACCAAATAAACTATCTTTCTTGAGGACCAAACATTTAATATTTACAATAGATTTAAACAAATTAGATGATATTATGTTAAATAATGAAGAAACTGAATTAAAAGCTTCTAAAATCATATTGTGCATTAGAGAATTCTAGACACTCTACTCCTAAGGTGACAGTTGTACTTCATATTTCTACCATGATATGAATCCCTTGGAAACAAACTTACTACCCCGAGTTGGTCTACTCTACTAGTCCTATGAATCTTGGTTCTGGATCCCTTGGCCACAATCTCCTCCTTGGCCTAATGTCTAGTAGTACTCAAGATTCCATCCTAGCGAGGTGCTATGGACCTTTCTCCCAAATGTGGATTTAGTGAAGTTCCTCTCTTAAAGGTAATTAGAGGAAAAGTTTTACAAACATGAAGAACAAGACCCGTCCTGTTTTAGGGTAGGCAATCAAATGGGTACTTTTTTCAATGGGGTTTCATATGTCCCAACATCCAACATTGGTTACATATCTTGTTATTGTTAGTTCATGTTTTCAAGAAACTACTTCCCCTATTAATATACTCTAGGAATTCTATCCCCCCATCATATGAAATACTACTATGTTTAGGATCTGAACCATTATATCCCTCACATTTTCCTTCCCAAAAATTCCACTCAAGGATGAGGGCCTATTTTACCATATTTTTATGGTTTTAAGTCAAAAGATTAAAATGTAATACTGGATGGTTTATATGATCCCATACTTAAACCATATCATTTTTATCACCTGTTCAATGGAAAGAGTTGTTGAGAAATTATGGATCTCAATGAAATGAGATTAATAATTCATTAGATAAATATATCTCTATAATAGGTGAATATAATCTCTACATCCATCATCCCTCATAATATACATAAAGAAGTAATTATATAAGACCACCTTCAAGTCCCTAGAGACCATATCCAAATGACAATTTGCCTATGTAATTACATCCTACCAATTCATGGATGAATCACATCGCATATAAGCTGCAAGATTGACCCTCTATTTAAGAGGCATCCCCATATTCTTGAATAAAGATATCATGGCCTCAATCTATTAATTATAAACCTAGAGATATCATCCTCTAAAAAGGTAAGTGGATGCAACTACTAAAATCCTTATATCAGCTTATACCATAGTAGGGTTAGGTTATGGGGACTCGTGTAGAGACTACACTAGTCTCAGGAATCCGTATTGGAACTGAGCATTGTTGCCTAGATCAGGAATAATTGAGGGTTCCACATGAGGCATTACATGAGGTAATACTTCGGGGCTTAGGGTCTATCACATCTTAACCATGGTCTTCACCACCTTCCAAGCATACGACCTGAATCCATAATGGTGTAAATTTTCAATAATTCCGAACATATTACTCAAAAATAAAACTTGATAATAGAATATATCTGAAAATTAAGTAAAACTATTGGTGCATATCCTTCATATATACGATTCAACACCATCTTCCTAATCCTACATCTAGTCCTAGGTGACATGGAACAACACAAGGGATAAAAAGATATAGTATGTACTTCCCACTACTAGGTTTGGGTCAAGTTGAACATCTCACGTCACATAGTATTGGTCTTGGTATATGGAGTGTCAATTTCAAGGTATATATGGAAACACCCTTTACATTACAATTGGATGCCACATTTAACTGAAACCATTTTTATTTAATAATTTAATACTATTCAAGTTTAAAATCACTTATTTATATAATTATAATATCCCATTTTGATGCTTCCCCAATCCCATGTTATATAATTTAAAGATTCAAAAATTATAATTTTTATAAATTTAACCAAAATCTTCTAACATTTCTACCCTTACATCTAATGGTCCATGGATCAACCATGTGATAATTGGTTTTTCGAGGTTCCACCATTAAGATAGATATGAAAACACCAATAAGGTTGATAAAGATTCATTAATTAACTAATTATTAATCCTATATACCCTTCATAAACATTAATCAAATAATGGTTATTTCAATCAAGTCATGACAACAAGTTGTTGACAATGCATGAAATAAAAATATATATTTTATGGAATATGAATGACATGTAAATTTTGGTTTTCCAATAATGATGCATGGTCCATTCCCCCATTACATACTTGGAAAAGGGTAAAAATAGTTACTATAACAATAATAAATTCCAAAAATCATGCATGTCACCCAATGGTGAAATCAGTTAAACAGCAATAAGAAAAATCCAGAATAACAATCCCCATCCTATGTAATTTGGATTTTCCCCTATAGGTGTCTAGGGTACTCCAAAAAATGGGTTCATTACATAATTATGATGCTTCCTAGTCTCCAATCTACAAACTTAAAATAATAATAAAAAATGCTAATTGGGATCTTAAACCACTTTTTAATGTCCCAAGACTAGTTCATTAATCAGTGACCAGTATGGTTGGACACATGGACTCGAGGTAACCTCACCATATACTAGAGGTTGTTTAATAATAGAAAGGGTTTGTTATTGTACATTGGGGAGACTATTACCTCATGATCAAAGAGAATCATTGATGTAAAAAAAAAAAATAGTTGATGCAGATAATAACAATCAAGAGTAGCGTAACCAATCATCTCGATAAATTAAACTGAAAGAAGCAACAACAACTAGAATCATATATAGTATGATATCGTGAATATATGCTAAAAAATTAAAAGAATGACAAAATTTATCTCTAATATCATCACAAGCATAATATCATTTCTATTATCCTATACTAAATCCTAGTATAAAAAATCTTTAATCCAATGCTATACTCTTCCCTTTCCCCAATATGCATCAATGAGATCTTTTAGCATCTGAAATAGAAACCAAAACTGGGATTGAGATAAACTCAGTAGGTCACCACCAATGGTTTATATTATAATATATCTACTGTATATAAAATGAGAATTGTTGAGGTATAATAAATATAAATTTGTAATGTAAAGGGAACTAAGTCAGCTCAGGTTCCCAAAGGATACAAGACAGACTCTACCTACTTTAGCCAATGCTGAACTATCTCTTTGTAAGTGTCACTACATATATATTGTATGTGTAATATATATATAGTACTAACTAGGACCGTAGGCATGAAACCATGTTATCCATAAATAAAAATAAGAGTCTTGTATTGTAAAAAGGGACATCACTCCAACATTCACACATGGATACAAAATTCATGTCTGAGTATCCCAGTCTATGATGTGATTCACCATGATCATCAACCTAGACTTGGGAATGTGAAGAGTCATGTCATACATTCAAATAATAGATGTGAAATTTCTTTTCCAACATCCAAGGAAGGATGTGAAATATCATGCCCAACATCACACATCAGGGAAACACGAAACGTCATGTCCCACACATTCCTTGAATGTTCCACAACGATTAATGTACATGGTCAACCAGTAATAAATAAATTACTTATAATACATTAACTCAATTCCAGAAATATATTTTAACCTTTATAGATTTTACTTAGTCTATGTCATATTCCATATTTTAAATAAGAGGCTCGTGACATGATCCAACTACAAAGATATCATCTAAATCCATTAATCTATTTAAATTAGATAAAAAAAAATACACTTAGATAGTGGTTTTGTCACATAAACATTTATAAATTTGTGGAATTCAATAAACTCAACAAAATGGGTAGTACTCATCACGGTGGAAAACCATTTCATAATATTAAGGGTCTATGAAGTATTTGTAACAATGAATCATAGAAGTCAAAATATTTAATCATTTTAAGTCAATGAAAATAATTGTATAGAGTCTTGAGAAACATATCATTATATAAAAAATATATCATTTAAGGGAAAATTACTATACCACTGACCATATTGGGGTTGATGACTCATCATCCATTAATGGATTTTAATTAGGGCTAAAAGAATAGAAATTAGAGAAACAGAAAAAAACATGAAAAATATGGTATATTATCTCACATGGATTTAACCTTACATACATGAAAATAAAACTATAAATTAAGGAAGTGGAATGAATATATTATATGTGTCTATCCAATGTGGAAGATAATGGGAGAAACATGTGTCAGAAAAAGTAGTACGCTCAAATCCTTGGTTGTTATCGAATGGAACTCTCAATGTGAGGGAAGAGGATTCTGTGTGATTTGGGGAATATTTAGGAGTTATGCCAAATAGGAGGGTAAAATGGTAATTTCACACATTTATAAGGGTGCATGGTTTGGATTCATGGTTTTACAAAACATTCACTAATTGTGAGCCACTATTATCTTAGTGGAACACCTCCTCACATAGATAGGAGTAAGGCTTGAAAAACAATGAACATCCCATGAATTCTAACTATCCAAGGACTACACCCCCTCACATGGTAAGGTTCGCAGTTAATTAAACCATGAACCAAAAATGTATTTATTATTTTCAACACACCTACACAATTTCACATGTCTCTATGGCCTCCAATTAATAGTTTTCCAAAATCTTCTCCTCTATTGATGGGTCACATTTTTTAGCTACATGGTTACTGATAATTGTGTTCCAATTGTGATCCCAGACCTACTTCTCTAAAAGAAAAACTATGGGATCAGAACAATCCCATGATTCTCCTGAATTTATTCATAAACTTTTATGATCTTTAATTAGATGAAAAATAAATATTAAAACTAAAGATGAAATGATTTTCACCTCATCAAAATATCATGGTGTTATAGTTATATTGTTATGCATGTTGTTTTTCATCTGTCATAGTTGTAGCTGTAACATCTAAACCACTATTCTGTGATTGATATTGATTATATTGAGCTATATGTTATTTCATCCTTTATGTAGAATCTGAATAATGTTGTGGATTACAGTGAGAAAATGCATTAGGGTAATACAATCACTTTAGATCAAGTGTAGTGGAAGTATTGTTATGTTCAATAGAAAACATGGGAGGTGGAGTAGGATACAAGGTCCAAGAGTCCTGACATTTAAACTAGAAGGTTTAGTGATGTTTAGGAGTACAGCTCAAGGATGTGCTATATATGGTGGGGAGATTATAAGATATTTACTCGTTGATGAAAATGTTTTGTTTCAATTTGGATCAAATCCTTTTTAAAAGTGGTTAGTGGAATATCTCTATGGAGTAGGAAAGGTCTCAAGAGTGTCATGGGGGTTTTGGACATAAAGATAGTGGGAAAAGTACTATACATTGTATAGTGTAGGGGTGGAACATGGAAATTACCAACTTTGTTCCATGACCATGTGACATGCAAAAGGGGGAACAAGGAATATAAACCAAGAATGGTGTGGCTTGGAAACTATAAGTGGTTGAATAGATCCATTAAAAAAAATCCACAAATATTATAAACAATTTTGGTTCCCTAGAAAACCATTAGTCATAATTTCATCATAGATAGAGGAGTCTTTACGGTTTGCGCAGTATTTGGAAAATTTAGCTTCCTAACCCTAAACCTCTTTAATAGTGCAAGTTTGATGATTTTCACTTCAGATGTGTAAATCATTTATAGCGAATTTTACCTTCATATCACACCGAGTAGACTATGGTGAAAACCAAGATCAAAAAAATACTCCATATATCATTATCCTATAATACTTGGGCATTTTTGTGCTATTTAATGATATTAAATGACCTAGGAAATCCTCCAACACTATTTCCTTCTTTTTTTAGAACATTCACATGAATGTTGTTATTTTTCTATTAAATCTCATGGGTGTTAATTCTAGGATTTTCTTCAAGTTCAACTTTATGGTTGTTTTATATTGAATAAAGAATCATGGTAGGTAGTGTGGTTTCCTATGAATATAATATAGGTTTTTCTATAAGCTTTCCCATATTGTTGATGTTTTTCTCATGTATGAGGTTGTGACATTGAACTATTGTGTGTCGCATTTTTTTTCATGACCAACATAAGTAAATTAAGCTAAAAATTGATGTGTGAGAATGTATAGATAAATTTTAAAGTATATTTACGGTTAGGAGTAATGTCATATGGACTCCTTTGGCTATCCCACCCCCTAAAATGGTTATATGTGTTGTAAAAGGATGAATTATGATGTATTAGGAGATTAAACTAATTGTACATGTTTTTTTATATTTCAATCATATAAGTGGGGGGTTTTCTTAACATAGATAAGATAAATGAGATATAATATGGTTAAGAGTTGAAATGGTAAATGATTAAATGGGGTATGTTATTGTGGTTAAATGGAATTAAAGTGTTTCAAATGGTTGTGTCAATGAATAAGCAGTTAAATGGAATAGTCAAAGAATTAGGTTAAACATTTTGAAATAAATGAACCATGGATGAATTGTTAAATGAATTGTTTCAAACTTGTTTTTTAATATGTTAAAGTGTTCATGTATTTTGAACCAAAAAAAATTTATTATTGACGAAATGGTCAAATAATTTGGCATATAACTTGAAACCCATCGTTAGTAGTTTTGGACATGGCATTCTATATCATAGGTTTTAAATTTTTTGGAATATCATTCCACCTCATTAGTTTGGTATGTTGTATATGGTGTTCCACATCGTGGATTGGGAGAGTTATACATATAATTCCATATCCTTGGTTGGATGATTGAATGGGTGATCCTTGGTAAATGATTTTTAAACCCTATATATTATATGAATGACATGGTGCGAAGTAGATATGATTTACTCGGGTGTCACTGAGAACCCTAGGGATAAGGATGTTAACTGAAAACTATTTAATCATGAAACCAATTTACATATACATCTAAGTTTATTATTTATTTTTTACATCTTTATAAACTATTATTATAATTGATATTGCTTTAAAAACTATTAGTGGTGGAACACCGAGTTGTACTACCCCAATGATTGACCCCACCTTTTCACATGAGTTGACTTCATGGTTGTAGGTTTGGATAAGGTAATGTCCCAGTTTTGATTGGATAATTTTGGATTCAATAAGGAACATAGATTAGGGTACTAGACATCTTTTTAGGAACCCTTTTGGGTGTTTTAATAATTTCAGTATCTTTTGGTTTCTATTGACTCATGACAAAAATATGATGTAGACTTTTTATTGTATTAGTTGGTGGGAACATTCCCAGGTTTAGGATCTTATTATGATATATATATATATAGGCATTAATTGGTTGTTTATTTTTTTTCTTCATTTTTTGTTTATATCCCTATTTTTTTACTCTGTTAAAGAGGGTATAATCTAATGATGTTCTTTGTTATACCCTTGATGTTGGATAGTGACATTCTAACATATAAGGTGGTGTGTATGAGGTTATTTAGTGCAATGTATTGTGGAACCAGTTCTGGTACGTCACAAAAATGCATTAATAATATCTTTCTATGATCCATAGTCGCACACAACATCCAAAATCACTTATTGGAGGAAAAATGTAATGAAATTTCATCAAAAAATAAACCCTAGAAACCATATAAAATATTATAACTATAAACACATATGAGTGTGTATGCATTATTTGGGAAGACAAACCCACTATGTTCTCATCATGGATTATATAAAATTCCTTTCATAAAATAGTTCATCAATGATATTTTAACATATATTCGAAAATATTTTATTCCAATTTAATAACATTAATGAAACCAAAAATCACTTTATTAACCATACTCAGTACAAATTTTCATATTTGAATAATAACAAGTTGGTTCTTTAAAAAGTTTTAAAACACTAAAAATATATATGATGAGGGACATTAAATTTTTTAAAAATAAATCATTCATTTTTTCCTTAGATCAAAACCATTCCAAATTCACTAATTTCAATAAAGAAAATTTGTTTCCCTTTTGAATCAACTTTTCCAAACCACCTTTAAAACCATTTTAGAGACAATATCAAGCATAAAAGAGGGAAATACAGTCCAAACCATTGTAACATATCATGTAACACAAAAAGATAAAATAATTGTAAGGTTCCACAAGTATGATAATCATAAGGGTGTGCAAACCAACACAAAGTATGAATATCCTACATGGAACCAAAAATAATGGAATAAGTATCAGGGAATATACACTATGTACAAATATAAAAAGTACTTAGTCATACTATAATAAGATGAATCCAATTACTATATTACATTTCATGAGAAACCAACACACAATACATCCAATTTATCCACACACACCTCCCCAATTCTAACAACTCATGTTTGACAAACATGGAAATTGCATTTATTTTAACGAATACATAATACATTACACAAATATTTTCCAAAACACTGTATTATTTTACTGTATTTGGAAACTCATATTACATTACTCAATCATTGTGAATGATTTTCAACATCACCCATAAATATCTTCACCTTTATCTTTCCTACCTAAAACTGTTATTTATATTCTTGAGGAAGGAAAAAAATAAATAGGGTGAGATCAAATGATTAATAAGGTAAAACAAGTAAAACATAAACATAAGGATATAAAAACATGAACATATATTTTGAATATAAAAATCTTGTGTCTTAAAATAAGTCATAGAAGCACATAGGGAATAAATTATAATGTAACATGAACCATTATAACAAAACATTAGTATAAAACATGAACTTTTTGGAAAACAGATAATCCTATAAAATAATTTTCATATTATAAATGGATCATTTATAAGATTTTCATAGTGTAAAAATTCCATTTACTGAACTGGGTTTACTTTCTGTTTTAGACCTATATTACTGAACCGTATTTACATGTCATTCCAACCTTGTATTAATGAACTAGATTTTCTTACAGTTATAGACCTACATACAGAACTGGATTTACATGCCATTTTATCCATGTAATTATCATCATATATAAATATTTAACCAATTAATTGGAGTGAGATATAGGTCCCACAGGTCACATAATAAAAGACATATAAATGTGGGCCACAAAAACATAAATCATTCAACATTAAATTACCCAAAAAAATAAATTGGGTTTTTTAAACATCATTCTATCATAATATAGTCCCAGTAAAAATGGATTTAATAATTAGAATTACATCATAAACATAATAAAACATATGAATAATTTGGATAATATACATGAAAATAACCTAAATCTTATATGGAAAATAATTTTTATAAAACACTTGAAATTTGTTCATGAGGAAAATATCCTTTCGACATCAATTTTTTTTCCTTTCTTAAAACACAATGATATTTTAAAAGAAATTAATTTCATTTAAAATATCATTGAAAACATTTAAGGAAGTATGCATGGTAATAAGGAATTATTAAAGAGTAAAATTATGTTCATGTTGAAAATTTTAAAAACATTATCCTCAAACTTTCTCTGAAAAAGTCAAAAAAAATTCCTCTTTTGTAAAACAAAAGAAATATTCCTTCCAGACATTTATTAAATGGAAAATATTGGTAAAAATGATTTTAAACATTCATATAATAATAGTAAAAATTTTATGAAAACCTTTTTTTATAAAACATTGACAAGGATGATAAATTTACCCCTGTAAAAAATCATTTATAAACAATCTTAGATAATAATGAGATTGTGAAATCATCCCATACCAATTATAGTCAGTCAAATTGTATTCCTCATAAAATAAAAAAATATGCATATGTAAATATCCAAATAATCATAATAAGAATCATAGAATATTCATGGGAAGCATAAACACCACACAAAAGAAATTTGTGGTGTATATTGCATATCTCCCACAGAAGCAAGACAATCCTTTACCTTAGGTCTGATATCCTTTGTGTGTATTTGAACATCATATGTAATGATTTAAATGATATAATTGAATTTTAACATAATCATATTCATTTTTATGATATCATATATGATCATATTATCATTGGGTTGGATATAATATTTCATTCTTACTCGTTATTTTAGTATAAACTACTTCATTTTCGTAAGCATTGTTTGCCGAATAAGTTATGGTTCTCCTACATAAGACATATTTATATCATTGAAAATTTATATTAACATAATACATGTCATATTTATTCATTATTTAAATTTAAATAATCATATTTTAATGGATATCTTGTAGAAATAATCACATCGTAACTTGGAGACACAAGGCCATACGTACGCATGAGCGACGATATCATTCGGTTAATTATGAAATGGTATAGAATTAGATGGTATATATGTTGTTCAATAGTAAATATCATGTTATAATAATCATTTATAGTTATTATTTTCGTCATTTTATCCATCCATGTAAGATGGTGGTGAAAAAAAATTACACCATGGTGTGGAGAAGGTAAGTCATACGTACGCACGCATGGTGATTTCATTTTTCATATGATGGAACGAAGGAGGAATGTGGTTGTTTAATCGTTATAATAAAATATAAATATATATTATATACTTATGTTGTTACTTTATAATGATAAAATTAATGCAGAGGAAGTAGAAGAAGAAAGAAGTTTGAAAGAATTGGTAGAAGAGATTACCTCTTCCTCAGCGTACTTCCTCAAAATATCATCTTTAATTCACATGATCTAGTCTTTTGAGATGACCAAAACCTATTTAATATGGATAAGTATGTTTATAAGGGGAAATTTTAGGGTATGACCGATCTTGAATGCAAAAATTGAAATGAATAGGTGTGGTAGGAGGTTCCCTTTTATAATTGATGTTAGGGGAACCCTTTGATATTTTGAAGATATTAAATTAATATAAATTAATTTTTCAGTCCAAAATCATCCAAATTGTAAAATTTATAATATAAAATGATTATATTTAAAATACTCTAATACAATAATCTTTAGACACGTATTGATTATTTTTTAACAATACATTTTTTACCCTTAATTATTATCTTTTAATTTTAATTATGGTCACAAAATTTTAAGTACTAAGTGGTTATAAATTTTACTTATAAGGGTATAGTTTCCATAATTAAAAGATTAAATAACTTTTATATATTTTCTGTGTAAATTTTTAATTTTAAAATATTTTTATTGTCTTTAAATAATTTAATAAAATATTATTTTTATAAAATAACAATAGTGTCAATTTTTACACTTTTTTGGTTCATTGAATTTAAATAAAATTCATACTAAGAGATAACTTTGTTCCAAACCATTTCGTTGTATTATAACATTTCATAGTCACCAATAAAATCTGTGGATTTCATAAATTATGTAATATAATATTTATTTTAATATTTATAATATCTTTTATTTTATATATCTCTTAATAAAACATTCACTATATAACGGTTGTGTCAATATTTATGGTAATTATTAAATCTCTATAAAATATAAATAAATTCACATGATGTAAATAATTTCATTATATTTATTTATAATACATATTTGTTTTGTTAAATAATTTTTATCGGTTCATTAATATTTTTATATTTATATGAAATAAGAGAGTAACATGTTGTGACTTTCTTTGGTTTAAATAATGATTGCATAACGTTTTTGGACAAAAGTACCATAAAACAATCAATTATGATCCTTAAATATTATAGGTATACTTTTATTCATATAATAGTATTTTTTAGGTGTTATTTCAATTTTATTATCCTTATCATGTTATTTATTACAATAATTTACTTGATTTACCATTAACTGTGGTAAATAATAATTACTGAATTTGTAATTCATAATGTCTAAAAAATAAAAGGGTCTCATTCACATAACATTGACCAAATTATTCCAAATAATGAAAAAAAATTCCAGAAATAGAATAACAAAATTTCGACTATTAATTTAAAATTAAGTCTTGTTGTCATAGAGGGAAAACAGGTATTTTAAGTAAAACTCATCAAAAGATTGACATGTGTTTATATCAAATTCAAAAGTGAAATTAATTCCAGTAAAAAAATTGGATTAAATTATAAAGAAAAAATCTAAAAATACATTATAACAAATTCAAAATATAATTTATAAATAAAAATAAATTATAGGAAAATGAATTTCTGAATAGAAATGCAGTATTTTACACTATTCATTAAAATATGAATTTACTAAGAAAAATACCAAAACACAATCCAATGTAAATTATTATGTCCCACTTCTAAAGAAGAATATTATTTTGTCAAAAAGAAATTATAAAAGTGTAAAAAAAAATTATTTACAATGGGTTCCCCATCAATATGTGATAAAATTTTATTTTCTTTTTGAAAAATACTTATTTTATCCAAAATAAATTGAAGTTGTTATCATATCATGCGTAGAAAATGAATATGGTTAATTTTAAACATTAAATTGAATATATTAAATACATATTTCATTAATAAAATCAATTATGAGTGATTATATTATTTTATAAACTCAATTATTTTCATTCAAAGAATTTTTTAGAAAAACACTTCCAATTACTTATAAAAGTTTTATTTTCATTAATAAATAATTTTTTACAATAGAATTAATTAAAAACATGTGTAAAAAATATTTTCATAAATTAATTAATACCTTTCATTCCTAGAATTTTAGAATCTATGTTATAAGGTAACATAATAATATTTACTTTTTTACATATACTCAGTCTTGCATGAAATGAATTATTTGAAATGAATTTGAACTTGTGTATAACACAAAACAAGCATAGTGTTGCATATACCACATGATAAGAAGGTGTTGTGTACTGAGCAAGAATATCTCAATGTATTTTAAAACAAAAAACAATAAATAAATTAAAAAAACACTATCTCTTAAAAATCTTAGGTTGTTACATTCTACCCTCGTAAAATGAATTTCTCCCATGAAACTCATCGGGGATATAATAGGTTTTCTACTTGAATGTTTTTTTCATAGAAACCGAAATATAAAATTGTAATAAAAAACATTATTCTAAAAAGAAAATTTAGAAACAAAACAGTTACCCAAAGTAACTCGTCAATGGGCTTCCACATAGGAGAATATAGGTGGGATGAAAAAACACAGATATTCAATGTATTTATTACAATCCTTAATGAAAAATATATACGGAATACACTTATATATTTCATGTTTTATATAACATAATTATTTAATTCTGAAACATATAAACCTAAATAATACAACAGTATTATTAAAACATTACTCAAGATCTGGCATTTTCATCTTGCCTAAAATATTAATCATGAATTATGGTTTCCCTACCTTAACATACTTAGGTGTAATGTAAATAATACTTTAATAACATCACTTACCTTTCACATGTCATTTACAATCTCTTTATCCTCAGTATTATGACTAATACTCATAAAATTTTCATGATATTTCCACATAAAAAATTGATCTTCATAATTCTGATAATTTCCACAACAGAAACATTCAATAGTTAACTATATTCATTGTAGTTCTATATTTTGACTATGACCATAAATAAAAGTGTTTGAAATTCCTATCAGAGAGTAGAAACACATTAGTAATGTAAATTTCTTATAATATTTAAATCAATGATATCTTCAGTCTAACCCTAGATTATCCAATATTTTCAGAAAAACCATTGGATTTTAATCTATACATAGTCTTAAAATTTTGAAAACCTTAAACATATCCTTAAAAATAAATCTAGGGATCTCAATAATATTTTTGAAACCATGTTTCTAAATTTTGACTAATCATTTTTTTTCACTGACACCAACTCCAACAACTCAATCATAACGTAGGTGGACATTACATTTCTTTTGAAAAATACTTAATACATTACAAAAATATAGTCCCAAATAACATAATATTTTAGTGTATTTGGAAACATGAAACAAATTTTTTATCATGGTGAAAGATTTTCAACATCTCCTATAAATATCCCCACGTTTATTTTTCCAACCTAAACCCTTTATTTATATCCTAGGGAAATTAATACATAAATAGTGTTACCTAAAATGCTCAGTAAGGTATAAAATGGACAAACTAAACAAAATAATGTAAAAATATTAACATATATTTGGAATATCAATAACTTGAGTCAAAAAATAAATCTTTGCAGTATATAAGGCAAAATTTATAATGGAATATTAACTATTATAGAATATAGTTGTTATGAACTTAAACTTGTGAAAAACATATAGGCATGGAAAATAATTTTCATATTATCCATGGCTAATTTACCAGAAAATCATAGTGGAAAAAGAAAATTACTGAACCAGGTTTACATGTCATTTTTTCCCTTTATTATTGAACCAGATTTACTTGTCGTTCCAGCCCTGTATTACTAAAATGGATTTACAAGTCATTCCAACCCAGTATTACTAAACTAGATTTACATGTCATTATAATCATGTCTATATAATGATATTAAAATACATACCTAATGCATTAGAGGGATTTATAGTTCCCACCCATCACATGAGTATTACCATACATATGTGTTCCACAAAATCATAATTCATTCATCATAACATAACCCAAAAATAAAATGGGTTACTTTAACATCATTCCATCCTAACATAATCCATGTAAAAAATTCATTTCATAAATATCATTCCATCATAAACATAATAAACCATAATAATCATATGTATTGTATACTTGAAAAAATATTTGCAATCATATATGGAAAATATTTTTGATAAAACACATGAAATTAATTCTTGAGGGAAATTTCATTTCTTCATAAAAATGTATTCTTTTCTAAAAAACATTAGGAAATTTTAAAAGAAAATAATTTACTAAAAAATAACCTTTAACAATATTAAGTGAAGCTTCAAGGAAATAAGGTGTTATGAAAGTGTAAAATTACATTCACGTTTTATAGGAAAAAAACATTCTCCCCATAATTTTTCTAAAAAAGTTAAAAAAAGTACCTATTATGGAAAAAGAATTAAATATTCCTTATAAATGATGTAGTAAAATTAAAAAATGGGTAAAATGACATTAATAATCCATATTATAATAGTAAAATTTTTATGAAACAATTTTTTTAGAAAACATGGACATGGATGATAAATATACCCTAATAAATAATTATGTATAACCAATCTTGGATAATAATGAGATTGAAAAATTATCCATTACCAATTATAATCATTCGAATCTTATGCGTCATAAAATATACAAAATTATATGAATATGTTATTATAATAACCTTAATAATAATATTCCTAAAATATTAATGGGAATAAAAAGCACCACTTAAAAGAAATCAGTGGTGTATAAGGAATATGTCCCACAGAAATAAAAGTGAGAAAAATTAATCCCTTACCTTAGGTATGCTAACATTTGTATGTATATGAACCTCTTGTATAGTGATTTAAATGATTTCATTGAATTTTTCCATAATCATATTCATTTTTCTGATATCATATATGATCATATTAACAATTATTTGGTAATAAAATATCATTATTACTCGTTATTCTTGTATAAACACCATCATTTACATAGGCGTGTTTTTTTGAATAACTTCTGGTTATCCCTATTATGTCATATTTTTTTCATTAAAAAATTATATTAACATAATTAAAATCATACATATTCATTCTCTATATTTATATAATCATTTTTAATGGATATCTTATAGAATGAATCTCATTTTTTTATGGAGAAGGAAGGTCGTAGGTACGCACGAGTGATGATATCATTCTGATAAATGTGAAATGGAAGGGAAATGGATAGTATATATTTAGTTCCATAATCCATATCATTTTATAATTATAATATATAGATATTATTTCCATCATTATATATATCTAAATAATGTGGTGGTGAAAAATATATTACACCACGACGTGGAGATGGTAAGTTGTATGTACTCATTCTTGGTGTTATCATTTCATAGAATGGAAAGAAGGTGGGATATATTTATTTAATAATTATAATCACATATCAATATTTCAATGATATATTTTTTATTAATTTATAATGAAACAACTAATGAAGAGGAAGTATAAGAATAAATAAGTTTGAATGAATCGATAGAAGAGACTACCTCTTCCTCGGCGTGCTTCCTCTAAATCACCTCTTAAAGGCACTATAGTTAGACATTTGAGAAGACTAGAACCCCTATAACGTGACTAAGAATTTGTAGAAGGTATGAGGTAAGGGTATTTCTAAGATTGATGGCTCACTTTGAAGTGAAGAGGTGAGGGAGGAGGTTCCATTTTATAATTGAGGTGAGGGGCACACAAGGACATTTTTAAAATATTAATTTAATATAAATTGATTTTTTAATCCAAAAGCATAAATATTGAAAAAATACTAAGATAATATTATTATAGTTTTAAATCCTCTCATACAATAATTTTAGACTTGAATTTATTTTCTTTTAAACCCTATGTTTTTTGTTTGCCCTTAATTATTCTATTTTTATTTTAATTATGGTAACATACTTTTATGTATTAAGAGGTTTTAATAATTACTTATAAGGGGTAAATTTACCATAATTTGACACTTAATGAAATTTTAGACCTTATAATATTCACATTGTGGTTTTAAAATATTTTTTTGATTTTTAATTATTTTAATAAAATATTATTTTTATAATATATCAATAGTTCCAATTCTTACACTATTCATTTAGTTGTATTTAAATAAATTTTATATAGAGGGATAACCTCAAAGAAAACAATTTAATAGTATTATAACATGTCATGGTCACATATAAAATTCAATGATAACATAAATTATGTCATATAATATTTATTTTAGTATTTATAATTTCACTTATTTGATATTTCTCTTACTAAAACAATTATTGTATCATAGTTCTATCAATATTTATGGTAATTATTTAATCTATAAAAATTATTAATAAATTAAAATGATTTTGATATTTTTATTATATTTCTATTAAATTATTATTTGAATAGTTGCATCTATTTTATCACTACATTATAATTTTTATACTTATAACAGATAAGAGAGTGACATGTTGTCACTTTCTTTTGTTTAAATAATAATTACATCACTTTAATTGAAATAAGTCCATTAAACGAATAAATTCTGACCCATATATGTTAAGGGTAAAATTTTATTCATCAAATGGGATTTTCAGGTTTTAGGGTAATTTTATTATCCTTATAATATTTTTTACCCTAATTTACCTGATTTACATTTAACCGTGGTAAATAAAAATTACCAAAGTTACTATTCATAATGTCCAAATAATAATATGTGCCTATTTTAATAATTTGGAACTAATGATTCCAAATATGGAATCCATTTTCCAAAATTAAAAACATATAAATTACAATAATTAATTGAAAATTAATTCTTGTTGTCAAAGAGGGAAATGAGATTTTTAAAAAAAGTAAATTCCATCAAAAGATTTATATGTGTTTATATCAAATTTCATTGTTAAATTGCCTCCTATGACCGACATTTTATTAAATGATAAAAATATAATCTAAATATAATGTAAAATAAATTCAACAAAATAATGTTGTAATACAAATAAATTAGATGATAATGCATTTTTGAATTAAAATGCAGTATTTTTAACTATTTATTAAAATTTGAATTTTCTCAGAGAAATACCAAAATTTAAGCCAGTGTAAATTTTTATGTCCCTATTCTAAATAAAATGTTTATTTGGTCAAAATTAACTTATAAAAATGTAAAAAACCATCCCTATAATGTGTGATTTTAGTGTTTTATAAACCCTCTTATTTTCATTTAAATAGCTTTTTCATAAAGAAATTTTCTATTAATTAAAAATGGTATTATTTTAATTTATAAATATTTGTACACAAATGAATAATTAAATACATGTGTAAAAATAATTTCATAAAAAATTAATATTTTTCATTCCTACTATTTTAAAATCTAGGTTATGAGGTTACATAGTAATATTTATTTGTTCACTTATACTCGGTCATGAATGGAATGAATTATTTCAAATTAACATGAACTTATATATAACATAATCCAAGAATATCATTGTGTATACATCAAACTAAGATGATGTTTCATATTGCACAATATTAAATTACTGTAGCAAACAAAACAAGACATCAATAAAATTAAAGAAACTCTATCTCCTAAAGACATCAGGGTGTTACCCTATGGAACTCCCTTAACATAAGAAAGGTATACAATTATTAGACACTATCTAGTGTGTGAGATAACCAGTGTAGAATAAATCAATATCATTCACTTAGTTACATGGTTACCCTTGATTTAATCAAAGTAGAGGAGATATAAAAATCATGAATAAATCAACAAGAATGGAATAAAAAACTAACTCTCAAACAACTCCAATACACTCACACACACAAAAAACTATTCACATCATACAACCATCCCATAAATAATTATCAACATAAAAATGATAAACAATATTAAGGGGCCATAATGAGGTACCCAAAACCTCAAACAATTTTATTTTACAAGGTTATAAACTGGATTTTAAATTGAATATGAATTATAATTAAAATTAATTTTTAACTCTTAAAATCTCATAATTTAGAAAATCCTTTAGAAATTATTGATTAAAGAAGACCTATTTCTTATAAAAAAATATTTAGAAGCCATTTGGAAATATTACACACTCATTTATCAAAGGAAATTCATTAAAAATTACATTCCTTCTATAAAAAATAAAACATGGATAAAATTTATCCTTTTAAATCAACACTATTTAAAATAATCCTCTTATGAATTTTTACAAATTTGTAACCTATAAAACATACAATTATAAAGACACACTTGAAATTCATAAATAAAATCCTTTATTCCAATTGTAAATTTCATGGAAATCATTTTATAATAAATCATTGGTAATATATGTTGTAATTTATTTATAAGAAGAGATTTCATAAAGCCAAATCATTTCACATATTAGAAAGTAAATGTATTTAACCGAAAACCCATCCTCAATCTAAAAAAATGTATATTTTAATGGTGAAGATCATGAAAAATAAATAATCTCATTTTTATCATCCCTAAGTGACAAAACCCCTAGGTTATAACTAACCCCAACCCTAAATCCCCATTAAAAAATGATTATAGTTTATATTAAGAATGAATATCTATGGTAAAAGGAAAAGGGAATAATATAGAAGAAGTAGAGAGGAAATAGAATTAGTTTTCCTTGAATAAAATCTAGAATATGAATAAAGGAAACATGAATTATATTTAGGAATGGTAAAAGTTCTCCCTTGAGATCCTAGGATTTGGTCTTGTATAACTTATCAGAAATGATGGCCAAGATCCTAAAAATTGGGTGGTACATAATTGAAATTTAAAAAAATTAAGTTCCCTCTCAGGGATTGTTATGGAATGATTCATTTCTACAAATTGTGATTGACCCCATATAGAATTAATAATGTAATGGTTTTTAGAATATATAAAGGTGTTTCTTCTCATGGATAGGTTATGGTGCATCACCACACATTAAAACCATGACTTATTGTAGTCCAGAACAATAGCTCCTCAAGTCTTACTGAATGCGCAAAAAATAAGGTAGGACCCCTATAAAATAAAGACAGCCAAATAACATTAAAATATAAGACAAAAGTGATATGGGGTGTTCTAATTATCCCCACAATACCATTATTCCATCCCCGGAATTCCCTAATTCAAAATATAATGAAAATAATAATTCAATCCTTACCACCTTAATGAAATTATATAGAGTCTCTTATAATAACTAATGAGGTTTTTGTACGAAATAAGCACCGTAAGTTCCAAAAAATTCTACAATGAATGGAATTTAAAACTGAAAACACCAATAACATCATTACACACATACAACTATAATTATTCAACTAGGATCCATGACTAGATTGAGACCTATTATATGTCTCCCCACTATTTATAATTTGGCTAAAATACATCATCGAAAATAAAACTCTCGTAAGATGAGTCCAATACTAAAAAAACATCATATTAATAAGAATTTAAAGGAATGGATGTTATCCACTAACCACACACATTCATCCTAAAGTAACCAATAAAATACTAACAGAAATAAACCTATGATAACATGTAAACATCCAATAAAATGATCCCACCAAAACCATCAATTAATCCACCAACAATTTCAAACCAAAAACAAAAAAAACCCATAGACCACAACTAGAAGCATCAAGACAGTACATGGGATACCATCATATGTTTCAAAACAACACACTGATAAAATAGGACCCCAAACATGAAGAAAACATCTCATGTAAAATCCCAATAAAATTATTCAACCACTAACCAATGCATAATATTAAATAGTAAACCACATGTCTGAGTGTTTGGTTGTAGTAGATATGGAAATAGGGAGTCCGTTTTCTTTTAAAAACTAAATAATAAGGTAAAGGGGAATTTTAAATTTATAATTTTTGTTAAAAAGATATAAATATATTGAGTGAAAGTTAATAAATTAGATCTTTGTTAAAAATATATTACCAAATTTAAGATCAGAATAAATCAAATAAAATTCATGATATTAGACAAATCAATATAAAATGATGAAATGTAATAATGTTAAGAGAAGAAAAATTATATTTGATAAAGAGATTAGAAATATAATTAGAATAGCTCTTATATATCCCCCCCCTAAATTAGATAGATAAGTATTATAATGGCCTTCCCTTGGTTTCAATGGAAACTCAATAACCACTTCCCTTGATTTTAATAATGACCTAAGAAACAAAAATTCCTTGGTATTATTGATGACCTAATAACTATACTTTACAAGATTTTGAAAACACCCCATAACCAATCCCCTTTGTTTTAATGGAATCCCATGAAACAAAGAAAGAAGTAGGTTTTAGAAAAGATAAATTTTCAAGATGAAAATCATTTAAAAATATGTTATTCTATCTGTATTTAAGGATAGATACAAATAGAGAGTGATAGATAAAGACGTGGGTGAGAACCTTTAAAATTTAAAAATGGAGGTCTCTCTCTTCTAGCTAGTAACTCAAAGAAACCTAGAGCTTCAACATATTGAATCAGACTGAGGGATATTGTAAAAGATAATTATCAATGGGATTTTTTCGTTTTGATATAAGAACCCTTGATTCTTTATTTATAGCCTTTATGTCTTCAAGGAACATTTTAAAATTATTATGGTTGAGTTGGGGTATCAAAGAGTTTAAGAGAATATTTATTAACCATAATAAATGCTTCCCTCAAGGGTTAGGATGGATGCCACTGGTTACCCAATAGCCTCCACCAGGTGGAAAATTGCCTTACTAGAACAAGTAATCCTTATAGAATGGGAACCAACAATCCGATTCACCTCCCCCAGACATCTAGTGGAATTATTCAGGATGATATTATTTTATTATTTACCATTAGATGGACAGTGAGACTCTACTATCTGGCTAATGGGTCTCTACAATATCTGGGGCTACTAGAAATATGTCACTGGCTAGCTGGTGTAGCCTATATAAGCATACCTTTAGAAGGACGACATGGAGTTTCCTTTTAAATACATTATCTGATCTTATAAAATATTTCAATGACTAGAATCCTAAAAATATACTTCTGGAAGATCCTTAAATCCTTCGAATGGAAAATAAACATAACTAAAAACCTCGACTTTCTCTATTAAAATACATAATTAAAAAACAACAATTTTGATACTATTAGATACATAATTGTGGTTTTTATCATTAAAACACCATTATATGTAGAATCATAATAATATCCTCATTTTTGTGTAAAAAACACTTAACAAAAAAAATATTCAATTTAATTCGATAGATAATGATAAGTAATACTTAACTAGATCAATAGTGAAGTGAGGTATAAAACATGAGAAATACATATCACTCCATTGAAAAAACAAAACAATTCATCCATTTTTACCAAATAAATCAATTTTTAAAAAATTATCATATTATGAAAATTGAAACACCTTAAACATATCCCAAAAAACAAAGCACCTAAAATTTCATCCCATTTTTGTTATCAAATTCTAAAATAATGACTGCGAAATAGATGACCATTCATTCATATATACAATAAATACATTATTTTGATAAAATATTCTTAAGATATAACATTAAAGATACAACATTAATATTATTCTTAGATAAGGGATAAAAGGATAATATATCATTAAAACAAATATCCCAGTATCAAACAAATAGGAAATATAACATGGTCGAAATACGTAAGCCCTTGGAGAAGAAATACATAAAAAACACTGAAGATCATATCAACACAAATAAAATTTAATTAGAGAGTGAATAACAACATTTTAATGGTGAAATATTTGAAAAACGAATTTTTTTGAAAATGATAAGAAAATTAAGGTTAGAACAAAGGAATAAAAATTATTGTTATAAGAAAATAAATTTTATAAAAAAAATTTGAGAAATAAAAAAGGGGAAAACAAAACTAATATTGAAATTTTGAAAAAGATAATAAAATTAAATTTTTAGTATATAAAAAATTGGAAAATTTGAAAAAAAAACGAAAATATAAAATGAATTTAATAGAAATTAATAATAAAAAAATAATGAAAATTAAATTATTAAAAAGGTGGAATATCAAAATTTTAAAAATCATATATTAGAGAGGGAATGAGTGAAATGATGGATGTATAATTTCTATTGAATAGAAAAATAAACCTAAAAAATATCAATAAGCATTTCTCCTTTTAGATCATTTTTTATGTCAAAAAAAATCTAAAAAGGAAAAAAGTTAAGATCCCCCTATATTGGATAATTTTACAAGGTAATCAATATAGAAGAGATTTTATCAACAATTCCAAGGTGTTGAGTGCCATTGTTTTTTGAAAATTAAACATTTTATAGATCAATAATGTTTAGTGGTAATGTTTTGAAAATTGTTATAAATGAGTTTATTTTCTAAAAATTGAGGGTTTAGTAATGGGAGATAATAATTCATTATAATTTGAAACAATTTGGTGTACAAAGATATAAGATAATTATGAATTATGAAAAAAAAAATCATAGAATGATAATTTTTCTTAGAAATATGAGAAGAATGATTATTATTTTTGGTTTACAAAATACGCCATTTTTTAGATCACATTATTATATAAGATTCAAAAATAATTAAAATAGTTGCAAATCTTATTTTGGGACACACCTTTTAAATAAGTTGTATTTTTTAAATAACTCTTATTATTATCAAGACTTAAAAACTTAATTATTCGATTTAAAACATTGAGAATAAAGGATCATCTAAATATGTTCTTTAAATTTGGTGAATTTTCAGGTGATATTTAGATATCCTTTATTTTAGATTTTAAAAATTCCACATTCAACATATTTTTTTAATTTTAAAATGATTCTATTATTTTTGTTTTTAATTTTATCTTTCTAATTAATATCATTATTATATTTAATTTCAATATCATTATATAAAGAATTAAGTTATTAAAATCTATTTTTTTAGTTGATCAGGGGAATAAATTATGAATTCTTATATTATGGGGATTTAATAAGTGTAATAACAAGAGTAAGAGGGGGTAGAATATGAAATATTTATATTGATACTTATCAAAACTACCTCCATGAGGAATTTCATACATGAGACACTTGATGAGGATGAATCAAACCAAGTCAAATATTAAATAACTTAATTTTATTTATTCGTTTCCTTCAACCACTTTTTTAGCATAGGAATTCAGGTTAAATATTAACTTTTTCATCATATTCATACGACATAACCTTAAATCATCAATTTGATCATTATTTTCAACAAATAGAGATTATTTATTCTTATTTGGATGTTTGTTCAATACTTTGACAATGTTTTCAAGTTATGATTTTTCATTGATGTCACTTTCGAAAGAATGTTATTTGATTTATTTAAAATCTATGTTATTATTTGTTTCCTTGAATTCCAATGAATTTTATTCAACTTGGAGTTTCCTGGTTATATTAAATTTAATTAGTGATATGATTATTTCTTCAACAGATATTTTCATTCAATATGTGTATTATTAAATTTTCATCACTTTCGGTGCCCATAAACTAGGTAAAATTCAAAAAAAAAATCATCATGAGTGTTTTTGTTGAAAAACACCACCAAGTGATTTTGTGACAATAAATATTCCATTGAACTGTGTAAATATTCTACTAATATAATTATTTGGATTCATATAGAAACATTCAAAATATTTACCATTCATAGAAAATATAATCTATTTAAAATTATTCGTTCTTTCATGTGTGACTTATAATATTTTTCTATATTTTAGAAACCATTTTTATGGAAGAAACATTTTGAGACACAATATAGGCTTGATCATAATTTAGAAAAATCATCTATTTTATAATTAATTAAATATTCTTAACATATTTTAGGGAAGATTTTCCTTTAGATTCATTAGTATGAACAAAATCATGATTTACCATTTTTCAAAATGGTTAATTAAAAAACCATGAAAAGTTGACATATGGTTTTTCCAATGGGAATAAACAATGAAATTAAAGATTATAGGATGCGAATAAAAAATATATTCCATAATAAAGTGACCAAAATTTTAAATAGATAAAATATTTGAAACAAAAAAATATGAAATCATAGTAATTAAATAAAGGGATATTCTAAATAACATAAATCAAACCTTTGATACGAATTTTTTTCTGAATAAAATTTGGAATTTGTTGGGTTAGTTCAATTTAAAAAAAATTAAACAGATATTTAATGATATATATAATAATTAAAATGACTTTGATACAATGAAATAAATAAATTTAATAAAATACATTGAGTGATAGTGGATGAATTGGATCTGAGTTAAAATTCTAATAGCAAAGTTAAGCATAGAAATGTTAAAATAAAATTTATAAAATTATAATAATTGATATAAAATTATGCAGTGCAATTAAGTGAAGAGAATAAAAATAGTATTTGATAAGAATGTTGAAAATATATCTAAAAGAGACCCTATGTATCTACCACTAAATTATAAAGATATGTCTTATAATTACACATCCTTGGTTTTAACATAAACACAAGAACCACTTCCCTTGGTTTTAAGGGAAAACCAATAACCAAACATTCCATGTTTTTAACGGACACCCAAGAACTAAAAATTTCATAGTTTTATTAGGAGCCTAATAACAACTTCCAATGGATTTAATGGAATCCCATTAACCTACGAAATAATGAGGTTTCAGAATAGAGATATTTTCTAGATAAAACCCTTTCCAAAGTAATTCGTCTTTATCACTTTATGGATGGATAAAATTATAGAGTGAAATATAGTTAAAAGTTTAAGATCCAATAAGATTGGTAAAATGAAGTTGGGCTATTTGTTCGGGTGTCACCAAGAAATATATACCTCAAGGGTCTTCAATAATGTTGAGAGATATTTCACAACACAATTTTTGATGAGATAATATTTGTAACATCTAATCACTATTTACACTTTATTTATTTAATTTAATACATCTAGGAAAATTCTTGATGTTTTCAAGTTGATTCAGTTCATTAAAAAGTTTGGATGAAGCTTTATGGAAAAAATAGATACTTCCTTTGAGGGTCTTCTTTGACGCCATAAGTTACCTTATAGACTCCATTAGGTATAGGGTGGGATACATAGGATAGATAAGTTTTTTAAAATTGCCACTAATTAGCTGATACACATCCATTAGGTAGTCAGTGGAATTATGATGGATAGTCTTGCTACTGAGTTCACTATAGATAGGTCTGTTAGACTCCATTAGCCAGTCAGCGGGTCTCTAAAGTATCTACATATACTGGATACATGGCACTAGATCACGGCTGTAGTTGGTATATGTTTACCTTCAAGAGGAGTGACCAAAATATTCTTTATGGACTTTTTATAATATTTTAATAGTTTCAAATAACATGAAACATAAAAAGAGTCTTCAGGAAGATTCTAAAATCTTACGAATGACCATTAAACAAAACAAAAAACCACAACATGGTACATTAAAGGAAGTAACTAAAAATAAAATAAATGAAACTCTTAGATATAATATTGTGTTTTTATCATTACAACATAGTAAGATAGAGAGGTTCAACTCTAGTCTCCAAATCATATACCTAGGTATTTCACCTTCTATTCAATAAAAAACACCATACTTTTTTAAATAGAATTTACACACGTAAACATTAAGAAGTAAAATTCTATTATTTAATCATAGTAAAATCAAAATAAATAACCAATATCCCATAAAGAACTATAATAATGTCACTTAAATAAAATATAAACATAAAACCCCCTGAAAATAAATATTTCATTCCAAATACACATCCTAAAACTAAAAAATGGATATTCACCTTAACGAAGATTGAACACAATACTTCATCTAAAAACCAAAATTATAAAATTTTGGAAGGTGATTGATGTTGACACTATGAATTTATGTACTTATAGAATTCTGACATGATGGATGATATTTCCCTTTAACCCCTATCTAAACACCTAGGAGCGGTCTTTTAATTCCATTACCAAGGCCTAGAGATTAATCTGCCTAGTAAAATCTTGATTCCAACTCAGAATCAATGATATTTTTCTGTACGCCATACTTGACTCCTTTAGTAACACTACATAGATTCTTGACATCATCCAAAACAGGCTTCGAAGACTAGTATGTATCCACCTTAATTATCTTCTCAACAACTATATTAAAATATACCAAGCTATATCTAAGAATAGTATATCTAATATCTATGAAAATATCCTTTTAAAAAATATGATACTTCAAATAATTCTTGATGAACTACTCAAATTAAAGGATCATGAACAGTTAAAATGGAAGACATCTACCTTCAATGATGACCCACATTAATGATGGATCATAAAATTATGATATTTCTCAACATTAATTTCCTTAAGATAGAAACAATATATGAATATCCTATTAATTAACTCCCAAAACATGTTATTTTTTAACTATAATGTAATTTTTATCTTTCACCACACTCTTCTTTTTCCTATAAGAAAACTCACAATATCTCTATCCCATAAAGCCTCGAGAGACTCAGAAGGATTTATGATCCCCTAAATCCTTTCTAGCCTCTCCAATACTTAAAATGAACAATGGTATTTGAAGAAACATGGATGATTCTAGTTAAATAATTCAAATATGGATCAACGAGAAAAGAAGGTTTTGAGTCCACTACTCTATTCAATGTCTTGTTAGTTTCCAAAAATGTAAATGTGTTTTCTAAATAAATAGAGAATTCACTATAAATACTATCCTCAAATGAAATTATTTTTAATTATTTCCTAACTATTTTAGGCTGAATGCTATAAACAACACAATACAAGAATGTAATAAATTCATGCCTCACAATTCACAAAAAATCGACCCATTACATATTATTAGAAAAATATAAAACAAATGTAACTGAAACAAGAAACATAATTTAAAACATCCATTCATTAAAACCTCTGATATTGACTTGAGAATTTTTTAACACCATTTTATGATGGCATTGATTTTTTTAACTAGTTTCCCTTTTTTAAGACCAATAAATATTAGTAAAATTCACCATTCCATTTTTAAAAATTAATACCTTCACTTCACAATTTTATTATCACTTGAAATCATTCCATATAAAATGGGATCCTTTTAAAAAAATTTACAAAAATCCAATTATAATTTCAAAATTATTTCCAAATAACATATTGAAATTCAGTACTTTATATTATAACTTATATAAAATAAGAAATTATTTTTTTAATTACCCATCTAAAATGGTTTTAAAAAACAATTATTTTGTTAAAACCATCTTTTCACCCAAAAAAACATTTTGAACATCAAGAATGAAGAATACCTTGAAAAAAACCCATAAAAATCTATGTTATCATCATAAAAAATACATCAATACCATCATTAATACATCTACAACAAGTGGAAACCATATTATTAGTAATCCAAAATTCAAATTGGTTGAGAAACAAATGTGAAGGATAAAGAACTAGGAATGGTTTGTTTTCAGGGTTCAGTGGACCACGTGCCAACCATGAAAAGGCTCTATAATGTTCTTTGAATCGTCCACATGTGATCTGGATGATTTAAAAGACATTGTGAGCTAACTCTGATGATTTAGTTCTTCCATCACATTCACTGTAAAATTTATTTGAACTGCCAAAATCTCTAATATAACTCATTTTTGAATTAAATACAAATTTCCTTATAAAAATTAGTAATGAATGAAATAAAAATAGTGGAATGAAATTTCAATTACCCATGGTAACTCTATGTTCTAAATGTGAAAGGGATAGTAAAGATCTCCCAATATCTACCTATAATATCTGGAAATTAATTTTTCCAAACTCCCAAACTCCTCAAAATAACGTGAGGGAACTCCAAGAACCTAAGACCTTCAAAAATCTATTCACTGATACTATATTTAATAAATCACCTTGAGAAAACTATTTCATCACCCAAATCAATGTACTACTAGGCCCAAATGGAATTACCAATTCCCAAGTATTGAATTTATTTTTAGTGAAAAAAAGAGAATACATTGGAATTATTATGCCATAAAATTAGTTTAAAAATAGAAATTTATAGTTTTAGATCAAATCTAGTAGTAGGTATCAAAACATTGTACGTTCATAAAAATAATATAAGAATATAAATAAAAATTAATGAACCAAATTTGTCACTATCAATTAATGTTATCTAACTCATTTATATAATTTTGAGAAATGATCCCAAAATAAATACACCACCTTGAAAAATAAAAAATTGATACTATATATAGTGAAATAATAGGAATTATTTTTTGATTAATTTACAATAAAAAATAAAATCATAACCAAACACATATAATAAGAAAACCTCTAGCTGATCTATATTCACTCACTGTCTCCCAACTCACCCATATGCAACCCAAGTGAAAAAATAAATTTTTAGAATAAAACCTAGAATGTGTGTAAAATTAGAAAACTATATACATACACCCGTGTGTATATAGGGAATGAGAAAACAATCATTGAATGACCTCACCAAGGAGTCTATGTAATTCTTATCATAAAAACTTTCATCAATGCAAGTTTGGAATAGTGTATAAAATATTGTTTCCAATTTTATTAACATTAATGTAACCAAAATAAACTATTTTATCCATAAAGAGTAACTATTTTCTTTTCCATATAATAATAAGTGGGTCCTCAACATTGTATTAAAACACTTAAAATGGGATATAAGGGAATTTCATTTAATGGAAATAAAAACCATTTTGCCTCATTTCAAAGCCTTTATTAATTTCCATGCATTAATAATACTTTTCAATTTCCCTATTGGAAACATATTTTACAAACTAACATTTAATGAATTTTAGAGAAAAATACTACCACAAAAGAAATAAACACAATCCATACATCACAAAAAATTCAAGGGAAACAAGTCAAATAAATAAATAATGGTTTCTTGAGCATGGTAGGAATTCGAGGGATGCAAAAAATCAATGTAATAATTCCCAACATGTAACCACTAATAAAAGAATATGTTTCATGGGAAACACCCAATTTCATAATGTGAGTTGTCCCTGATGATACTATTATAGAACGAGCCCAATTTCTAGCCTTATTATTTTCAAAAAAAATTATAAAAGCAACCTCATGTACCTAAATAAGACTCTCTAGGAGAACACTCCTACTATGATCTAATCATAAAACTAGGGGCACTATAATGTGTGTGACATAACTATGGTAGAATAAGTAAATATATCCCACTATTTTTTTCATGTACGCTTGACTCAATCAAAGTAGAGGTTTTAAAACAATCAATCCATGGTCAATTTGAAATTCATAAACTAATAAAGTTTCCTTTCCTCTAATACATTCAGATGAAATAAACCATTTCCCCATCAGATAAATATCAAATAAATAATTCACAACACATAAAAATGGAGAGAGAATCTTTTGAGACTATTATTAGTGTCTACCAACATCAAACTATTGTTTTATAATATTCTATGAAATTATTTAAATAAAATCAGTCTTATAATTCCACTTACTTTTAATCTCTTTAAATTCAGAAATTTAAATATATTGTTTAGAAATAATTATGAATATAATAGAGAATTCGTTTATAATTATATTTATAAATCACATATAATTCCAACATATTCATATATCCAAAATAGTTCCTTACAACATAAATTTCAATATTTATTAGAAAAATAGGGTTAAACACAATTATTTCTAATCAAAAACATTAAAATTAATCCTCTTAGAAAATTTCCCAAAGGATTTTCAAAAGAAAACTTTTAATAACAAAGACACTCATAATTTTTATAATGAAATCCCTTTATTTCAAGCATAAATTCATGCAAATAAATTTTCAACACAACCTTATAATATATATGGGAGTAATTATCTAATAAATGGATTCTTAAATCATAATCATTTCATGAGTTGAATAATTAAAGGGTTGTATAGAAACACATACCTTAATTAAAACAGAAACCAATAACTTTCAACAGAGAACACAAATATAAGTAATGATACACCCTATACCAGCACTAATTGAAGAAAACCATAGGTTAGAACCAATGTAAACCCTATACCCCCATTACACAGTATTAGGGTACATTTATCAAATAAAAACATCATGAAAAGAAGAAGGAATGGTGTAGTATATGAAGAAGTTAATGAGAATGGATTTATCTTGAATAGACCTTGGAATATAAAGAGAGAAGACAATAATGATATGATATAAATCATAAAAATCTCCCATAATATTATAAGAGTATGTTGAGTGAATGGGAGGTGTATGGAAGGATAAGACCCTGAAAAGAAATTCTAGAGAATTGAAATTTTAAAAAATTTAAATAATTCCACTGTATCATCATGGAATGATACATTTCATTGTTATATTCCATAGTATCTATTAGAACACATCATAGGGTGATACATTTCATCATGGTGTTATAGTCTGTCGGATGAATTGAGGGGTCAGTACTCGGGAAAATGTCACAGTGTAAAGCCACCAGTTATAGTCATGGCCTAATTCAAGATGGAACTATAGCTCCTAAGGACATTCAAAACCATAAAAAATAATGAATAACTCATAGATAATTTATATAATAAAAATCATTTATAAATATGAAAATGTTAATTTGGTGGTGTTTTAGGATTTTTATGTTCATCTACCCTTTCTCAGGATGTAACCATATTTCACTAGCCCTATCACCTTTGGCCTTCCACTTATAATTTTTAATTTCTTTAATTCATTATTAGGCATTAACCACTCTCGTACCTTAAAAATAGTTCTCTAACCTCATCATATATAGTGATTTCTTTTCTTTCATATAGTTTTCAATCACTTTTTGATACTTTCAAATAAATTGTAACTTTACTCTAATATTTATGGGAGACCTCCCACATAATCTAACGAAATCACCACCTCAACTGGTAAAAATAGTGAACAATGTCTCTTTTAAAATTCCGTTATGACCTCTTTAATTCAATAATAATTTAGGAAGCTTCCATTCCATTATTATCACATATTCTTTAAAAATTAAGGGTTTCTAAAATCACCTAAATTTAATGTTTCTTTGCTTCATTACATAACTCAGATCTTATTATGATTCTTCCATTAGATTGTATCTATTTAGTTACATCCACTGAATCCACTCAAATATATCCAAATAGTTTCCAAAAACTGTATCTCATGTTTTATTCACTGGGTTATTTCTACTTATCTATTCTCCAGTGAACTTATTCTACAAACCAAAAAACCAAACTCTGTGGTTAATGTGAAGTATCTACATCATGTTTTTAAATTATAACTTTTGATGCTTCCCCTAAAACTAGAAAACAATTATTTTCACCAAGAGTAACAATATCACACATGGGAATCATTTATTGAGGTTAATAATAACAATTTTCTACTCGAATAATATCCTAAATTCTCTCTCCGAAGTCCCAAAAATCAACATCTATCCAACCATCCAATTCATCGTGGTTATCTAACATGAAACTTTGGATCATCCAGGATCCCATTCAAAAAACCCCTCTTCAATTTTATGAAACTATAATTTTATCTGAATATCTCAAAGACATTTTTCTCCCAATGAAAATTGGAATGATTTTACATCCCTAAAACTTTTTGATGTCACATAAATAAGTACTGTCATGTATGATTTCCATTTCCTTACATCTTTTGGTCTACTACTCATTAAAAAAACTTCTTCACCGAGTACTCGAAACCTAGGAGATATCGTGTACATATAACTTGAGTGATACATTCATAACCAACCTCCATCTAAAACATAAAATATATAATTTTATGTATAATAAATATAATGAAATCTCACTAAATCAATCTGTTATATTTGTGTCACAATTTATTAGTGCAACTAAGGAATGCACCGGTCCTCTAATCACAAAACATTCCAAACACATAATGGACCATCTAGTCTCACCTCCATTATAGTGGTAGTTTCAATACTCCCACAATATAATGTCAATAACTATCCAACGCTCAAGAAACCACCATTTTCTTCAACACCTGCATTTGAAAAAAATAGTTGATAAGACATAAGGTTGTCAACTTAAGGTATAAATGTGGTCATGGTAGGTTTTTTCAATGAACATGTGAATCATAGAGTAAAAAACAAACCTAAATTATGAACATAAACATCATATGATTTATTTAACCATAAATAAAATCAATTTCCACTCAATGACACATTTTCGTGTTCTAGGTTGGTCTCCATAATACTATATGTTTTCACCGCTAGTAGTCTTTCTAGAACTCCCAAATTCTATGAAACTCTTATACCACGACTATATATCGGTAAATTTAATAAACCATTATTCTCTATGGTGACAGATCCAAATTTTTCCCATATAAAATCTCTTGAGTACCAACACTCACACTTTCATGATACCATATAAAGGAAATTAATCTGTAGTACCAATGAAACTAGTGGAAAAAATGAACTTGAATTGTTCAAATAATAATTCAATATGACAAATACTTTTGAAATAATAACACCCATAACTACTTCTGAAGAGATAACTCTATTCATCATATATAATCTCTATAACAATGTTACAAATATCCTTATCAAACCTAATGTTTTCCACCAACGTTTTACTTCAATGACTAATAAACAATTTCAAATCTCAAACTAATCTAAGAATAAACTATTTATAGTAAAAAAATACATGTATAAATGTATTTAATACATTACCACAACCAGGTTTATAATTCTTTTATCCCAGACTATCCACAAATTTTATTTTAGAAACCTAATCCTTCCAATGATCAATTTAAACACCTTCTAATAAATAAGGACAATGCTGCTAACCACACCACATTCCTATTCTAGATAAAACTACCACATCCATGATTTCACTAAATCATGACACCTACTTACAATTAGACTTTTATTGATAATAAATAGATTAATATATTATAAATTAAATAATGTGTTATAGAACACTTTTTATCTTTGATGGAACCCCCCTTAAGCTATAAGATTTTATTATCCTCTAATAGTGTTCAATCGGAACTAATATTCCAATCCTAGTAGTCCTATTATAATATACTCTGATTTATTTCTCAACATCAATCATAAGAATTAGTAAATAGTTAAATAAAATCAGCTCATCACCATAGTAACTCATTTTATCCCCTCTATAATATCACCAGATTTTTTTCTAAGAACATGAATCATCTCTTATTTCAATATATAGAATATCCCTCTACATTCTATCATGAATATTAATTCTTCTAAAAAATACCTCACTTCCAGATAATACACCATGTAATGAAACTTCCCAAATTCTACAGGATTATAAATCCTATTATGCACTATATTATGAATCATCCTTTTATAAAAAAATATCAATCATTTCTTTCCCATGAAATGTTATCCTATCAATACATAACTCTGATTAAATCAAAATATCATGTGGATCAAGAATTTTTGTGGAATTATTCAATAGTATTCTCACTGAACTCTAATATTTCACCATGGTGGAAAAAAGTCAATTCTAAACCATAAATGTTAAAATACATCCTTTTTTAAAAATAACAAACCCAGGTACCAAACACATCTCCACCAATGAATATCATTCTGGAAACTCAAAATGTTCTTATAGAATGGAAATAATTAGTCTTCTAAAAAAGATCATTATGAAACAAAAAATAGAATAAAATTACTTAAAAATCCATATGATCAAGGGATATTTTAATATATCATAATCACCTCTAGTAACATCACTATTATCAGAGTGAAAATGATTTGAGTCCTTGTTAAACTACTCAATATATGCTCAATCACCTTACTCAGATCCCACTATTCAGGAATCGTAAACATTGTGAGAAAACAAAAAATGTCCTCAAAACATCAAAATCAAACCCCTAGAAACTAAAATATATAGAATAGATCAATAAATGCTTTGATGATCAGATAATACCTCATAGAATTAGAATCTAGAATAGGGTAGACCAGTCACCCAAACCATTTCCCCAAGTCACCCTCCTTTAACTCCAACACCCTATATTGGTTCACAATCAAGACCTTCCTACTAGATAATGAACAATTAATAATAATAACATGATATGAAAAATTAAACAATTAGTTATGTCACATTAGCGAAAACATATTTTAGACTGTGTGTGCTACATCCATAGAAGATTAGGTAGAATCTTTCATCTCATAGAAAAACAATTCAACCAAGTTTAAAGGAAAATCATATTCTATTACCAGATTCATAAAACAAATATTATCAATTAAATCCCATTATAATATCTTGCAGCTAACACTCCCACCATGAAACAAACATTTAAGGAGATGTAATCCACAAGGTCTCAACCTTTCTCTATTGGTTCTAAGTCATATTTCCTTATACATATTATGTTTTAATTATTATCATGAATATTCTTACATTCATCTCTCTCTTACCCCAAAAATATTAGAATAATGTGATAATATATAGTGAAGTATTTTTCTTCATCTACTATTCTTTCACCTATAAATTATTAGAGAGGAATTTCCACCACACTCCAACCTTCAAGGGAGACCTCGCAAATAGTCAAAGTCATTCCCCACCTCAATCGGTACACTTATTAAATATGTAAAATTTATTCACTTCCTCCAAGTAGTTTATATTTCCGTTCTTCTTCCATAATAATCCTATTCTATTTGAATGACTACCACCTATGCAACATGACCAAATCCTACAATTTCATGTGAAAAAATTCAATTATTCATAGTCTATTACTAGAAAACCATTTTAAAACCTTCTTTATACTACATTTTTTCTACTGCATATAGTGAATCCAATCAGCTACATCTATTTACTTGACACTAGCTACATCTTCAACTGGATTCACTTAGTTATTTCTGTTGTGATATCCTTTGATAAACTTATATCACTGACCTAAAAAAAAGCTCCTCATTGATCTTTAACTATATCCATCCATATTTCCCAACTATAACTTCTACAGATTATATACTAAATCAGAAAAAATTTCAGACAATAATACTACGATGGTGGAATTATTATCTCTATATTCATTTTTTGGGTTATTTATAAAAACTTCTTGATGTTAATATGTAACCAAGTATATATCCGTAAAAATAAAATCTAGAGAAAACACCCAAAATAGAAGAACATACCAAAATGAAAAACATTAAAAACATGGTTCAGATGGCCCAAACCCATCCATATCTAATCCCAACACTATAATCACTAGGGGATCCCTTTCTGAGAAAATTTTAAACCTCAAGCTCTTCAAAGGACCTATAAACACATGAAATTTAAATCATAAATCCATCGATATATTCTCTATATCATTCTCTAATATATATTGGTTGATTTTTTGTTCTGGGATTGAACTCCTCACTAATAAATTCCTATTGACAATAACTGATCACTTTTATAGAGTTTATACCCCCAAAGACAAAATCCTCTACCTTTATTTTGATCAAACTCAAAAAAGTAAAAAATTAAATGTCATTGAAACAAAACAGCCCAAATCATTGATCAACTTAATTTTCTATACATTTCCACCCTCAACTAGTTTTATATCGTTACAATGTGTCTCCATGTAAGAAACACTGAATCAATTATGAAAATTCATTCATTTACATCAGATTCCCGAGTATCATATTTTATGGATAGAATAAACAAATAAAAAATTAAAATAAAAAAAGGATTCAAATTATTTAGGATCACCAATGCTATGATAAAAAATAGATCTTGATCCAGATGAAGGAAGTGCAAACATCAAGGGGAAACTCCGCCAATGGATAAACCTGAAAACTATCATTGAATTTTTCTACTAACACAATTTGAAGCTACTAAAATCTCCATTATGAATGGAAAAAAAGAATGAAATTTAATATAATGGGTTGTGTGGGAAGGGTAAGGGGGAATATTCTTGGGGAAATTCCAATTTATATAATTTCTTAGAATACAATTTCCAAAATTCAAAATCTAGAATATAAAGGTTAATAGTTTATTCAATCACCCACATCCCAATAAAAAAACTTCTAGATATATATATCATCTAACAAAATATGGGGACTCACTTAGAGAATATAAAAATCATTCCAATGATTAAATATGAACACATTCTATGAAAGCCACAAAAAACACAAAATATCTATAATAGAAGGAAAAGAATAAAACAGAGAAACTGTCAAAGAATGTAGGCCAAATGAGTCCAGATAGAAGGAAAATATAAGGTATAATGCATTTATTTACCACCAAAATTTCTATGAAGGGATGTAAGAGGAAATCCTAAAACATGAAAACCAAAGAGTGGGAGGGAGAAGTGTCTGGGAGAATGTGGTGAAATTTTTTTATTGAATTATTTATTTTGCAAGAAACATACCAAATTTATTATAGTTTTTTATATATTTATTTGATGATCTTTTAATATAAGTCCATTTTTAGTAAAATAGTATTGGAATTTTATTTTTTATATATTTTATTTATTGAAATCAAATAATGGTTATACTTTAGACATGTTTTGGGCCCTATTTGTATAGATATAATACAATACAAGGTTATAAAAACTAGAATGCATATATAAAATAAAAATTATATTAAATATTATATTTTGTATTTTAGATGTTTTTTTATAGTTTGAAATTTATTTTTTATTCTATATGTTAGGGTTTCTATCAATAAAATAAATATTTTTGGGTTCTACTTTGGAGTATGTTAAAAAAACTTATATGAGTATTCTCACTTGAATATTTCATTCTCCATATTAGAATTTATTTTTTCTAGTGAACATATAAATTATGGGTGTTTCTCTAGTTTTAGACATGGATCATGTGTATTATGGTTGGGTGGAGGCTATTTCAATCCATTATGTTACCAAATTATGTTATGCAATATATCTTATAACATGAGTGGAGTTTTCTTTCCTATTTTATGTTATATTTATTTGTATATGTTATTTAAAAATAATTTTTTGTAAACATGGAAAATTGGATTAAAAAATATAATTTGGATCTGGTGAGGTTATTTTTGGTTTTATGATCTGATTAAGGTTGCTGAAATGTGGTTGAATTGTCAGGTGGGTTATGTGTTTTTCGATAGTAACTCAACATTACTAATATGAAGCATATGATGCATCCACAATAACAATTTAAAATAAAAAACGCACATTAATATATTATTTTATATAAAAGGTCACACAAAATATATAAATTATATATTTCTCACTAATAATAAATCAAATTAAGAAAAATTAAATAAAAATAAAAAAAAATAACAATAAAAAACCACAAAAACCAAATTTATAATTTTATAATAAGTAAAAAGACATTAAATTGTAACTCCATAAGTTTTTATAAAATATGAGGTATTTAATTTTTCCATAACACAATTCATAAATCCATTTTAGCTATTTTATGCCCCATTTAATTACATATTTCCCTTAAATCTATTGTTTTTCTTTCACCACCTACATCAATAAGTTTTTATCACATAAAATAGACATGTTGTTATCTTATAAGTTTTAAACAAATAATTTTTGTATTCCCCTAATATTCTAGTACATTTCATTCATCCATAGTTCTGAGTGAAACTGTCCTTTTTAAGGGAATTACTAAATATCATTTGAAGGGGAATATTAAAGATCCCTTGATGATTGCAATTTTTTATAAGAGTTTGTGATAGAAGAATGAAATCATTAAATAAATTAACAAATGGGGAGCTAGGAGTTTATCATAATTTGGACTTGGGCAATATAGTAATTATAGTGACCCACACATTAATACATAAATATTACATCTTAATAAATGAATATTAATTATATAAACTAATGATCAGTGCTATAACCATTTTGTTTTAGTGCCTTTGGAAACATTGAAAAATAAACATCTAGTTTATAAGTGTTCTACATTATCTCCCTCTTAGTTTCTAATAACTAGAACCCTTCATTGACATATCATATATAATACCCTTCTTCATAACCTAGTGAGGGGAAATAAAAGAAAGGGTGAGATTTGATGGTTAGTAAGGGTAAACTAGGTAGATATTAATGACCACATTAGAATAACATGAGCATAATGGTATGAAAACATCAGATTAACATTTATAAAACATAACCTATATATCATATATCATATAATTGTGTCATAAAATAAATCATGGTAGTCTATACGACATTAATCAAAAAGGAATCAAAGTACATGATCGTTGAGATCACAACATAGTAATAAGACCTAGGTTTTTTAAAAACACTTAGGCATAGGAAATCACATCCACAGTGGACAAGACTCGTTTCCAAGACTATCATAGTTGATAATATTAACTCCCAAACCATTTTATTAATAAATATTCACTACCATTAATATCATAGTAGACTATATTTACACCCCAAATCATCATAGTTGTCATTATTCACTCTCGTGACTTTCATAGTGGAAAATATCCCTTACTAAATTGGGTCCACACGCCATTGTATTCCTATTTATCTCGTAATATATCAATCATTAAAAAATTCATTATAGGGGGAGATATTTCCCACCTATCATAGGTTATAACATAACCACTATTCTTGGTAATAATGTAACTTCCCTCTTTGGTAATATCGTAACAACTTTCACATAATAAAAACGACACATATGTGTTCCACAAATATAATAAAACAATTATCATATAATAAATCATTACAAAATGGGTTTTACAAATAATTCATCATATCAGAACCCATCAAAATAAATGGGTTTAAAAAATATGTCATCATAGCATCAACTATGAAAAAGAAAAGGGTCTCATAAATATTTCATCATATCATCATAGAAAAAACGCATAGAAATAGAATAGATTTCATGAATATATTATAACTATAATAATATATCACCAATAGAAATAATAAGGATGGTGTTAATGTGTCATATCCCTATAAATACTATATATCATTGATGGATGTTATATTTTATTTTACATGATTCTGAAAGATTTATTGGAACATTTCCTGAGGAAAATAACATTTTTCACTTTGAAAATATCATTTTTAAAACAAAAATTTCAAAAACCATTTTGAAAACCATTTCTTTGAAAATATAATTTTAAAATAATAATGTAATATTTAAAATATTGATTGGTTATGATGGTGGAAAATTTCATTCATGGTGAACATATTTAAATGAAGATTCCTATCACTTTTTTAGTAAAATCCAAATGGTCATTATTTTTAAAAATACAAGATGATTCCCCTAATAAAAAAATAAAAAAGTGTAAAAATCACATTATAATTAATATAGTAACCTTAAAAAATTTATGGAAATATTTTTTTAAATCATAGAAATAACAGAAAAAGGTTTTTTGACCGTAGATAGAAGAAAAATAGATTTTATTTTGTAAGGATATTTTAGAACATTCAGTATATAATGGGAGAAAATGAGATGAAAAAATTTATTTTTAATAAAAAAAAGGAAAACAAATTAATTTTTATTGAGTGGTAGGTCTTATGATTTCATCATCAGAAACTTAATCATAATAAATCATAAAAGAATAAGATTATAACAAAAAAACATTTCCACTTTTGTATCTATAGAATAGTAATCCTCAAGAAAGAAAGAAAATTATATGGATATTTATATCCCATAATTTCATGATAATAATCATAAATAAATTATTGGAATTATATACAATGCACAAAATACAAAACTGTTCTATAAGACATGTGTCAAACAGAAATAATAGTGAGATGAAAATATTTTACTACTTTGTTAATCATTTGAATCATAAGCCTCGTTAAACAATATAAAAAAAATAAAACATTAAATATCACAAAAAAAAGTATATTCATTATATAAAATTAAAAATGGCCATTATATACACCACTTATATTAATACAGGTTCATAACATAACATTTGTCTCATAGAGGGCAATTTGAGATAATGACCCCTAACCATAAGTCTCGAATTCCATCACACACATCCGAATATATTTCAAAATAAATATTTGTTCATTATAAATATATTATAAAAACATATTAATATCTATAATCCTATCTATGGATTATTTATGACCTTTTATTACCCGTTTATTAAAAATTCTAATAAAAATCATATTTCATGTAATAACTTCTTTGTTATCAAGTATGTTTTGGTTTTGTATTTTTTACTTATTTAATTTAATCAATTTTACATGATTAAAAAATATAAATCATTATATAAATATTTTTTATATTCAATATATATGTATTTAGATTAATATATTAAATTTAAATATAGAAAATCAATTAGATTGTTCATAGAGACGTTAGGTCGTACGTACACATAAACACTGGTTTCATTTTCTAAATGAAATAAAGGTAAAAAATATATATCATTTGAGGAGTAATTTTTATGTTATATTTATCACATATGATTATTAAAAATATCCTTTTGAACTTCCATTTAAAACATAAGTGAAAAATGAATTACATCACTTCACGGGGTGGTAGTTCGTACAAATAAGGGACGTTATCGTGATCCCAAGGAATTGAAGGTAAGAAAGTATTTGTCATATTATAATTATATAATTATAATTATGTCATAAATATCATATAAATTTATTTATTCATCATTATATCCAACCATGAGAGGTGGTGATGATAATTGAATTTCATCGATTAACGAGGTTGTAGTATGTTGCACACATGATCAACATTTTCATATCCCGCATGATGGAAGGGGGATGGATATAGGTTATTCTGTCAACATAAAAACATCATAGTACCAATTAGATATTGTTTTTATTATATTTTAATTATTAATACACGAATTAAAGTGGAAAGATAAGAAGTAAAAAAGGAAAGAGCTTAATGAGGAAAATTACCTTCACATAGAACTACCTCTTTTGGATCTCGTGTTAAGGTCCTTATGATTGGAATTTTGGGATAAACAAAATATCTTGAAAAATATATGGATGTTGGTAACATATTTTGGAAGGTTTTTCTGACCTAAAGGTCTTATTAGGTGTGAATATGTTAGGGGAAGTGGTGTCTATTATAATTGCAGAGGATTGGTATATTTTGTAAATACAGAAAACTATTCAATAATTGGAAGTCACATTCATCCCAAATTCCTAGAAATTGATAAATAATGTATTTTATAGATAATAAAGTCTATTAAAGCCTTCAATATGAAAATAAAGAAATGTTTTAGCATGTTTTTCCTCAAATTATATGTTTCATTACTTTTATCATTCCAGTTATCACTATGGTAACCAACATTCTAACTAGGTTATTTCTCATTAAAGACTTTAAATAAAATGATACTTATAATAATTCTTTCCCCAATAGTAATAAATATTAAATCCAATTTATAAAACAAAACACTTCTATTCCATGAAAATTAATTTTAACAACTTTTCATGAATATGTAAAAACATATTTTACCATTTACCATGGTACTGGTGTTTTTTCTATTTAAATAAAAATATAATTATTATAAAAGAATAATTGGTCCATGAATGGAATATGATTAATAATTTTAAAAATATACCAATAATATGGAAGAGGATAGTATTTTTTTTGTAATTTTAATTCACTTAGTACAATTTTATTCCTTATAAAATAACATTTACATCAATTTCGAAACTATTGAATTATTTTGACTTGAAAAATGTCAAGAAAAATGTGAAATAAGAATATATTATTTTCAATACTATATATTATTTTATATTTATCTATAAAATTAATTAAATAATATATTTCATTCAATTTATATTATCTCTAAAAATACTATTATAATTTATTTTATTTTTCTATAAATTTAATTATTATTGTGTTATATTTTATTCATAATTTAAAGTAATGATATAAATAAAAAAATTAAAAATAAATTGACATATCTAAATTAATTTCATTTTTCCTAAAATTACTATTTATATTCATTCACATCTTTCATTTTCGCTATATAAACATATAATTTAAATTTAAATTCAAGAGGGTGACATTTTATCTTTTCCTTTACAGAAAGTATTATATTGTTAAATTTCAAATAAAATTGTACAAAAAGCGCATTAAAATAGATAATTAGGAAATATGGGGCGAAATATTTCCCGTCAATATTAATTTTATCCCTTATCCATTTAGTTTAACCCCTGGTAAAACTATTTTAACCTTAATCATGGTAAATAATTTTTACTATTTTTACTATTCATTTTGACCAAAAATGATGTTCACCTTATTATATAATATTAATTGTCTAATTCCAAATATTTAATCCATTTTTTTTAAATTTTATCTACATAAGTTGTAAATTTTAATTCAAAATTGATCACATAGATACTTTTAAAAAATGGTTTTCCAATGACAATTTTTTTAAGTATATAATGTTTTAATATCAATATTTAATATAAAATTGTTTCGAATGATATATATTTGATTAATATATATATAATTGAAATAATTTTTCTTTAAAAATTTTCTAAAAAATATGTATCTTTGTAAATTCATCAAATGAAAAGATAGTTTCTCATAAAAATAATCATTTTTAATAATTCTCTAAAAAAGTAAATCATTCATCAAATTATAAAAAAAAAATCCCCAAAATATATTTTTAACATGTTGATTCAAAATATAAACATATATATTTAAAATAAAATTTATATAAGTGACTAAAAAATTATTAATTTTTCAAAAAAAATATAAAATATCTGGGGGAAAATGGTAATTTCAATGCATATAAAGATTTTGGTATAAATAAAGAACTTTTTTATCAATATTTTTTTTATATAAAAATATTATAATATATATTTTAAAAAAAATTGTTCCTACTCGTACCATAATGTTTAACTACAATGTTTTAATGATCATGTTTGAATAATAATATTAATTATATGTATAAGTTTGTTAAAACGCAATGTTGCGTGTAACATATCATATCAATGAAATTAAATTAATTTAAAAATAATAATAAAATCTAGGGGTGGTAGATTATACCCCGATTAAAATTAATTTATCCCATGTAATAATTTCACTTTGATAAAAAAAATGAGGATACTCCAGCCTCATTATATCCTTATGTTCGCATATTGCTTCCTCTAGTTGGTGGTTTCCCTACAAAACATCTAACATGTTAGAGGCCTAGTTTTGTAACACTTTTGTTCTATAGTTATTAATATCCACTAGATATTCATAATAAGAAATATCATGCTCTTGTGGTATGACATCTGAGTTCAGTACATGTGATAGATCATGTATATACTTCTTTAGGGGAGAAACATGGAATATATTATGAACTAGAGAGGGATTAAATTGAAAATCCAAATGATAAGATATTGTCCGGATATGATCAATAATTTTAAAGGTACCCAAATATCTATGGATAAACAATCTGTAACACAATAACCAAAATTTCATCCTTTGGTTTCTCTTTATTCAATTTCTACTTCATCCATGAAACAATTATTCATGATGAAATTTGTATTCTTAAAACACTAAAATCATCATAAGATCCATAAGTCATTCATTCAGCCTTTAAATATTTTCCAAAACCAAAATCACTTCCAAAAGTTATCCAATAACGTCCAAAGATCAACATAATTCATTAAAATAATAGTTAACCTTACGACTCCTCCATTTCTAGCCCAAATATAAATCAAAAAATTTATAAACAGGGTTACTAAAATTCAAAAATCAACTTATCCCAACATCATTACCTTACTATTTGGAACGTATTAAGGGTAATATTTCTCTTAATGATGTGTTTTCCATAAAATATATTCTTTCAATTAAATAATATTATAGTTCATCAGTACCATTCTGCATTTTCTTGAAAATATATAATGAAAAAAATTTATATGAAAATCCTTATATATTTCCTAATTCAAGAATTCCAATTCAAAAACACAACGATCATTTCACATCATTTTAAACCACTAACTAGGCTTCATCATCATATTCCCTAAAACCTTATTCATTTTATATGTCATTTTTAGTATTTTCATCATCAATATAAAAATCATTACTTGTATATATTTATTGATCTTCATTGTGAGATTTCTCTCTTTGACATAGATTTCCATAATGATCATACTTTCCAGATTCAAAAAATTCAACCCTTAATGATTCTATAAGGAACCATTAGTATCATAAAATTTTTTAACTGTTGTTTTCAATTTTTTCTCTAATATCACTTACAATGTTCACTTATTTTCCACATATTAATCATCTGTTCTAACTTTGAAACATTTATTTGACTACTTAATCCCAAATTCTCATAACATCGAAAACAATATACTTTTCCTCCAAGGTCTCCACCGCCTAAACACTAAATTAACTATATACTTATATTATTTTGGGATTTTAATAGTCAGTTAAGGGGAAATTTATAATCATATATCATGATAACTAAATACACCTAATAATAATACCCATTTCTCCAGTCATCATCACATTTGATTTCTTCTCAACATAATGTATATCACATTCAATGTTAACCCAGTTCCTCCTGGTTCCCACCACTTACTAAAACCAAAAAGTATAGTGTGAGAAATAATATTCATAGTGAAAAACCAAAAAATCATCAAAAATAATATTAAGGATGACTAAATCATGACACCATAGGTTTAACCTAGGTCATATGTGATTATAAACTATTCAAACCCTCTATAATGATTGATATAGAGAAATTTTATTAACTGACAATATATCTTCAATGAGTTTCAAACTAAGTGCCTAGTAAGGGTACACTCACCATGCACCAGAATGATGGTCGAGATATACTCTTGCAACACTTTTGGGGGTTTTATCCCCTAGATTCATATATTCTAAAACTATATCCTCATATAGTATATAGAGAGGATTTAATTTTATGGAAAACCCCATAATATCTTCCTTAACAAAAAATTAGATGTTATCCTTTACTTAGGCTTATTTGTATGGTCCTCACAATTTGTTTCTCACCTTAATGTATCGTATTTGGCCATGTGCTACTATAATCGGTTCCTCATGCCTAATTTCCATATATCGTTAAGTGTGCCTCCTTGCATGCCAAGGGATGCAGACTATAAGGTATAGTCTACTGGATATTGTGGGGAGACTATAATATATTTACTATAGTAAAAAAAATAGAGTAAGTCCAAAAAAAATACATGAAATAATAATAATTTCAAAAAATATCACATACCACATTCACAAACTAAAGAAGTACCCAAAAACCAAAATATTAAAATATGATATATCATGATTGTTTAAAGTTCCAGAAGTAAATCAAAATAAGACACTAAAGAATATCCCCAAATCGAGTACCAATATCAATTATGGTCCCCTGATCCATGCTCCATCCCATATCCAACATCGACCATATAATATAATGTATTTTCCATTATTCTTACCTACAGCCCTGATTTTTTCTCAAGTACCCATCAGTGGACTAAGAATGGTGTGAGTACATCTCAGTATGCTACCAATAATGATGTCTTTTATAATTTCCATTAAAATAATAGTGTTTTTTGATGTAAAAAATATGAAAGGTGATGCAGTAATTAGTAATATTTTCATTATTTAATAGTATTTAATTTAACCATTATAGTTCTTAGTTCCCAATATCACCAATACTCATCAATCGAACATTGACACAATGTTATTCATCTTAACCATATGTCAAAGGGGTTGTAGTTTTGAAAACAAGGGCCAATTGTCAAAGTATCCAAATGGGATTCATAACACCATGTCCAACCATCCCGGCCATAATATAGAACACCATGTCCACGCCCATAGAGTCAAGAGTATCAATACTTTCTCTAAAATATTCTATTTATTGGGTCACCAAGAGATTTTCTTTGGCCTGCCCAAGGGAGAGGAGAATCAGTTCAATATCCCAACCAAACATTAGTTTTCATTTTTAAAGGTCTGTCATCATTAAATTTTTTTATCAAAAAAATACAACAATATTGAAACATTTATTTTCTCATAGTTACATCATTCATTTCATTAAATATATTTCAATTACCATAGTTAGGTCATTTCACCCTTTAAAAACCATTATAACCATTTGTCACCCCTTTTAATCAAATTAACCACTTGGAAAAACTCCATTAATCATTTCTCACATATACACATTTATAATCCATAACTCATCTAACATATAAATGTTAAGCCAAAAATACCTCTCTCTCATTCCAATATTCTCACCTAAGATACAATTTGGTTTTATCTCAAATACCTTTCGATATATCATTTTATAACTCAACTCTCATGTTCACGGAAGTGGCACACCCCATGGGTGACCATAGTCTCGTACTAATAAACCTCAATGAATATAATGGGGGGTTGTGAGAGGTTCAAAACATCATTAACACAGCCATTTTATCATTGTGTAATAAGGATTCAAATATATAGCATAAAATTCCAAAGGCACAACCACAAACACCTAAATTAAACATCAAGACTATGGAGATATGTTTTGGAACACCTACAACAGGATTAAGGATGAACATTTTCTCAAACATGGACCTTCATTCAAGATAAATAAACCCTCATTAAAAATTATATGTAAATGATGAAAAACATGGTTTTGAGGATTTATATGGAGAAGGAAAATAATACAAGGCCACTTGTAGAAAATAGATGAATTATGAGTGGTAGAATCACTTGAATATTGGAATTATAATAAACGGTGTTTAAAATGAACCAAGATTGTAGGATAATTTCTCTTTAAGGAGGAGGTATCCATTAGTTCATCACTCTAGTTACTCTATTTGTAAGGAGGAGAAAAATTAATTAGGAACTCATAATGAACAAGAAGGAAAATGGTAAATGGTCTCTTTTAATGAGTATCACGGTTGTCCATGGATTAAACTAACCATGTGCCATCTTCTATCAAAGATGGGTATTGGGTAATATGGTCTCTTGGGGAGTGTACACGGTTTTTAAAATCATGTAGATTCTGTGAGTTTGCATCTATCCAAATCTGCATCATTTCTAGGCACCCCTTGCAGGATTTTTCAACCATTCACCCTCCCTCAATAGATTTAATGGTTAAGGAGCACATTCAGAACTAACTACGATCTAAACATGAACCATGCACTATATAGCCTCTTTTTTCCACTTTCAGGTATCAAACTCCAATAACACCCCCTATTTCCCTAATTTTCCTAAAAAAATTTCATTAACCATTTTAATGGGATTTAACTAAAAATATAAACAAGAATTCACCTCATTAAATTGTTACGATATTATATCCGCCCCACATTATAATAGCTCATCCTCATGATTTTCTCCCAAGCATAGTTAAGCCTTCATGGTGTATAGGATAGGCTACTGGGCTCCCATATCAAACCCTCTATCCCATGTTTTCACCTCCATTTTACTATTATCCCACTATACATAAACCAGCAGCACAACCTTACACCCAAAAAATCATTCTTATTACAATACAAAATATAAACTAGATGCTCTTTAAAAGATGCATCAGTCACGAGCTCCCCATCATCAATTTATATCACATAAGAAGGATTGGATTGATACTTCTAAATTTTGGAATCATAGAAAATATCAACTTTCGAAGTATACCATTGTAGAAGGGACAATATATAAACCACAAATATAATCATATCCACAATCTCATGTGGCCCCACCTACCTATGTGACAACTTTAACTATTTATAAACCTGTCGGTTACCTGATATCAATGACACCTGAAGGAAAAAATGGTCACCCATAGTAAAATCAAGTGGATAATGACATCCACAGAATATGAATTCTTTCTACTATAATACATAGAAATGTGCTTCTAAATTTTCTGAACCTACTCCAGTGTCTCCTACATGAGACTTGGTACTAATAATGCTTAATCCCATAATTCAATCCAATATTAGGGAGATCTGGAAGGCCTAAACTAGAGTTTCTCATGTGGTTCCATATTAAATTTCTCTAGATAGCCATTGTTAATGGAAAAACCAAGGTGTTATAATTATTTCTCTGAATATTCACCAAATTCTAGGACACATTACCTCAAAATAATCTCTTGTACCAGAATAGTACCTTTCAATTTCACTTCTCTCTACGGGTGAAAATATATACCCAGAAATGTGTAATTATGTAGTGCCTTCTAAAAACCTTTCCGGATGTGTAATGTATAATGTGGATCATGGTATGAATAAATTCTCAACATTACCTCATGAAAACATATTATATATTTGGTATATCGCTCACCCAAATGTTCATCATTTAAATTCTTTTATATCTACAAGAAAATAGATTCCTTAGTCAATTGATCCAAAACCCCCAAAATTACATCTTTTTTATGAGTAATCCCACGTATACCTACCAAACAATAAATAGTAACATCACCCAACTTACATTTTAAATGGGAAATAGATGTAAAAAACCATTCCTCAAATGCTCATCCTATACCTACTCATAGGTGTGGCACCATGTCATGAAACATGAAACCTCCTTTTTCATTCCTAGCTACCAATACTATCTTTGATGATCTTAGTACATTTTTTTCAAACATTGTTTCACTAACCACTTCGAATAATGAAACACACTCATATTATTTTTCCTCATACAAGTATCCAAAATAATATTGACACGAACATGGATAATCTCATCCTCATCAAGGGTCCAATCAAAAGGTGTCTCCCCACATTCAAAATAGTATCTCAAATTTAGATATTCAGAATCTATATATTGCATCCTCGTTTATAAACTTAGAGGAGAGGGATCAACTAATAAGGACATGAGTTTCATTAGTTCATAGTCCTCATAAACACCTATATGTATCTCATCAATCAAATCCATCATCTTCTACTCATAACTAGACTCAGGAACCGCCTGGTTCTGTTTTTTATGACTCAATGCATCTGGGACAAAATTTTTATTCCCTAACAAGAATGCTAACATTAATTAAAAAGTCATCATTCAAAAAAGAAAAATTAATTGATTAAATTTTAAAAAAATTCATGAAAATATATTTTTATTTCTATTATTTTAAGTATAAACAATAGAGTTCTCACCCAGAATATAATTCCACCAACATTTCAAGGAAGAATAAATTGTCTAAATTTCAATATAATGTGTAAGATTTTCCCATTCATGTTCCATAAATTGTTGTGATTCATAATACATGACTCAATCTCCCTACATCAACACTTACCCATGTTCAATCCTATATTCCTCATAAATTATAGTATACTCTTTACCCGAATCAGGTAAGATAAAGATTAGTGTAATGGTCAAATGTATCTTTATATCCAAAAAATCATTCTTACATGATTTATACCACTAAAAAATTAAACCCTTCTTGGTTAGTCCTAAAATAAGTGATACCAATTATAAAATGACCGTAATTAACCTTATTTAGTAACATGATAATCCCAAAAAAACCATCAAATGTCAATAAAATTCTTAGGTTTATACCAAGAGACAACTAGTTGACCCTTAACTAGCTTCATTGAAACACATTACTATAATATTATGTTTGTCAATAAATGTATCATATCAATACATAAGTGAAATTTTGATATCATGGAATATAGTGGATGTTATCTCTGTGTACTCAATATGTTGTCAAGATGTTGGTAATTATCATCATGAGTCTTGGAGTACACCAGGATTCCATCTTCAAAACAACTACAAAATTTTCTAGGTATGGGTGAAATAATATGCTTATCAATGACATAAACATAGTAGGTGTGTTCTTTAGTCTTAATGGAATTATGAAGAACTCATATTAACCATACCTACTTCTAAAATAATTATGAGGAATATAGGAAGGCATAACCCTTGACTAATGATACCTGGACCTCAAATCATTCATAGAGAACATGTAACCACCCTTTAGTTGGTCAAATATATCATCAATTCATGTAAGAGGATATCAGTGTTTAAACATCATAAAACTCATCTTCTAGTAATCAAAACACAAATATAATGTTTTATTGGATTTCTTAGATAGAGAAAAATATAGAACCCATGGTTTCATACTCAGATTGATAAACCATTTTTTATCGAATTCCTCTAAATGAGTTTAATGTTCCCAGATCCCTAATATTTCCATTCTATATGGAGAAATATAAATTGCTTTAGATATAATTATTTGATCAATTATTAACTCAACCTATCTCTCTGGTGGATTCCCTGACATTTCCTATATAAATGTATCCTTAAAATAATCCACCATAGCGACGAATACATTGTTCTCGACTCCATCATCATCAAAAAAAATAATTTCAAATTGATCCATGTTATCTTGAATTTGGTGAAGTATTGTCCCTACATAGCCTTTTATGATTTGCAATTCCCTATTATAAAAATTAGTTTCACCCTCAAGAGATGTGAAACTCACTGTCATTCAATAACAATCAATGTGGTCCTAGTTTGAAACTAACATGTCCATTTCTAATTTGAGGTCAAAAACTCACATATCAAGCATGTAATAATCCCAAAAAGATAGTACCCACCAACCTCAAGGGAACACACCTTGTACTTTAAGAAACATTCATCTCATACTTGTAATGGTATATCAATTGACATAACCCCACAAATATATTCCATCACTAAACCCATGAAATTAACATGTCAAGTAGATATAAAATAATTAGAGGACATTTTATTAAAAAATTCACAAAAATAATAGAAGAAGAAATATTTATACACTGAATAGTCGATGGAAAAGCCTCACTATTACCCGGTATATGCTAGACTACATAGAGTTGTCCTACCCCTCTTCAATGTTTTCCTTTATAAGTTCTTGGTTTTTTATAGCCCTATTGATATAGAATATCTTATCCCGATGAACCATTCCCCCTACTATGATTGATATGTATAGTGTAACTCCAATTGCCTTAGTAATACACAGTTGCATACCCCCTATAATTTCTCTTTAATAGACTAGATCCTCCACCATTTTCCTCATTTTTTGTGTTCCTATATAACCTAGGTATATGACCCATCCTTTCACAAGATCCACATTCCTCTAGTGGTTGATAACATTAACCTTTAATGTGGCCCATTCATCCACAATAATAGTAGAAAACTATACTTCCTCACTATGATATAGTTTCACTTCCATAGAAACTTTACACACCACCATTCTGGTGGAAATTCTAGTAACAATGCTTCCTTCTATTGGAAGAAATATCACCTAATCATCCAACAAAAATAGTTTTTTCACAACTAGAGAACACCTTCAGGTTCCCATAAAATATTAGATCATAATCAAATTCCTAAGAAAATCTCTATAAATGATATACATTTATCTAGTACTTGATCTCACATCAAATCCCATCCTAAAAATTTATGGCCATAGTACCCTCATCTTCTATCACTATCGGGGAAAATTATGTTAGTCTATGTAGTAGCCATAATAATCCTTAAATATCATACATTTATGGGCCAATATTATAAACTAGTCAATTTTATATTTCCTCGTGGTCATGGGGTAAAAATTCATTACAAATTTTTCCTAGAATTCCTTTGATGTCATTCCATACATCCACTCATTGAGAGATTATATCTCCCAAAAGTGCTACACTAGTCTACGTAACATATACGTTTCCATTTTTACTCTTTTATTGATATGAGTATCTAATTCACCCAAAATCATATGGATAGATTAAATCGATAACATCGCTTCTTTATGTCCATCCTATCTAGAAAACTTTATAGGGTTCTTTAGTTGAAACTCTCTAGTTATGTCGATCATACTCGGTGCTTCCCACCCTAGGTCTCGCTTCATATACTATATAAAATGGGTGAATTTATCAGGGAAATTCTCTTACCCCTAATTTATGGAACCAATGGTGGTTCTTTCACCACTGTTGGAGGAGAATACCTGGAGATATCCTATTTTATTAAAATTGGTTGTCTTCATCCGAGGAGAATCTCTCTATAATTCCAAATTCATATCTCAAGACACATATAATAAAGATTCCATTAATTTAAAAAAGAGGAATATAATCTTGTCAAAAAAAATTACCTCACATACACTATCCCAACATGTAAAAAAACAACACCATCACTACCCTCAACCATCCCAATCCTGGTCTATGTTAAACACAGGGTAAATCAATCAACCATATTCCAAAAAATCATTTGAGCCCCTTTTTAACCATTTTACTTTCAAAAACATAAATTTTTCTCCATTAGGAACATATTTTATCTTTCTAATACCACAAATCACAATTAAAACCATTTAAAACACATTATTTTGAAATATTCTAACCACTTCCATTTTAAAACTTTTTAACTGTAAATATTTTAAACATTATCATTAGGCACCAATTCCATTAAACATCAATATTTAACAAATAAAATTTTAAATCCTATAACACAACCATAAAAAAATATTCATGTGTTCCTAATTTGATTAATGTCACATAAATATTGAGTTCCTAAAGTGATGCATGCACATAAAAAACCATGTTTCATGTCGAGCTATGAATAAAACCATAGAAAATAATAACACCGAAAAAATAGATCATCCAAGGTGAATTAACAATCAGTGGTAATATCTAAAATCAAGAAAAACTATCCCAACCAAGGTATTTGGTTTTTCCCCCACACAACGGTTTGTTATGCCCAAGTGTGAGCTCATTTCGATGGCCTGAAACATAATAACTTCATGTTTACAATTCCCAAATAATAAAACAAAATAAAAGAAAATAATTTGATACCAATTTGTAATTTCTTTTCCCGGTACCACAATATTAGGTTCCCTGAGAAAAATTATCACATGACCTCAAGAACACCTCTTCACATGCTGGAGGATTTAAACTAGAATAAATAGTCTGATGGATTTTTGTGGAGACAATATTATCTCTACTAAAGATTAAACTAAGAAAAAATCAAGATAAACAACAACATGAAATAATAATAAATTCTAAAAACATCACATACCCCATTCTAAAGATGAAAAAGTACCCAAAAACCAATATAATAATATATAAAATGTCATCAAAGTCTAAATTTCAATAACAAAATCTAAATAAGACACTAAATACAATCCATAAATTGTTTGTTGACATCATTTATGGTCCCCTCATCTATGCTCCACCACATATCCCACATCAACTATTTAGAATATGTCATATTCTTTTATTTTGACTTGCAACCATGAAGTCTTATTGGGTACCTAGTAGTGGCCAATGAAGGGTGTGAATAAAACTCTTGACCCCACCACCAATGGTGTCTACAATCATATCCTATCAAATCATATTGTATAAATATGTGAAAATAATCATGTCAAGGTAGTAACTAGAATATTTTTCCTTATTTAAAAATATTTACATTAACCCATCTTATTAAAAGTTCCTATTGTCACACATACTCATAAATCATTCAACTAATAAATTTCATTCATTAGAATCTTCTACCAAAGTTTTTATAGGTTGGAAGATAATTATCATCAGTCCAATTATCCAACCAGGATTCAAAATTACATGTATGGTCATCCCAACCATGATATTTAATTCCATTTCTATAACATTGTTGTTAGGAGAGTTATTATTTATTAAAAACAGATAATGCATAGGAGTTCCTAGAGCATCTCTTTAGATCACCAAAGTGAGATAACCATCAATTAAACATCCTAACAAACCATTTTTTCACATTTTCATTGTCTCTTAGTCATTTACCTTTTTATCAAACATAGATATCATAGGTTCACCATTTCATTTATGAAAATTACATGGCTTATTATATTCAACATATTATCAATAACCAAAGTTAAGACACTACATCCTTATAGAACCATTACAAAGATTCATCATATTTCAATCTAGTTAACTACAAGAGAAACCCCTTTAACCATTTCACACATATACCCTTTACAAGACATAACTCATTTAACTTATTCAAGTTAATAAAAACACCACTTTATTCAATTCTAATATGATTTCCAAAATTAAAATTTGGTTTAATGTCATAAACCCTTCATTTAATCATTTGCCAACTCAATTCCCATTTATTACTAGTGGAACACCCTAGAGGTAACCATAGGTTTAGTCTAATCAACCTAAAAACTCAATCGGGGTAATGAGAGGTTCCACACACCATTTACATGAACATTTTATAATTTTCTACCAATGAATCAGATACATGATGTAGTAGTAAAAAATTGCAACCACATACACATAAATTAAACATCAAGTTAATGGGTGATAACTTGGAGACCACCTACTTCATGTTCATGGAAGACTGTTCTCTCAAACACAATCCTTGATTCAATACCAAAAAATACCCAATTCCCAATATATGAATATGATTTAAAATAATGGTATTGATGTTTTGGAAGGATAATAACAATTATATAAGTCTTCTTCTAGAAAATTTTACAAAGAGGAGTGGCAGACTCACCGAGGACATTAATTTTCTACAAACAGTCCTTCAAACAGCCCAAGACTGAGGAGAAATCATCCTTAAAGGAAGAGAGGTCCTTTGGTTAATTAGTATATATTCTAGAGGAGAAATAAATATAATAATTTGGTAATAAATCATAAATAATGATAGGTAAATATAGGAGATTCCACCTTTTAATGACACACATGGTTTGGTTGCATAGTTGGCCAAACCATGCGTCGACCATACACCACACTCTATCCAATAGGGGCTGAGTCACATGGTCTGATGGTGAGTAGAAAGTGTTTGTAATAACATGAAAAGTTCATTCATTGGGATCTATCCAAATTTTCATGGTGTTCGGTCTCCCCTTGAATTTTCTGTTAACTGTGCACCATCCCCCTACATACATCATTAATAAGATGCATGATCAGTACTAACCAAGATCCAATCATGAACCCTATATGGTATTCCCTATTCTATTCGGATTTCATGGCTTGATCCCCCAGGAATCCCTGGATATCCCTTATATTCTTAGAATAAAATTTATTAAATATTTTAAAGGGAGTTAACACAAAACATAAACAAGAATACATCTCATTGATAGGTCGGGATCTTATAATTGTTTACAAAGGTTAACTAAAACATTTATCTAATACCAAATATATTGACCCACACTTTTCATACATAGATATTAAATATTAATAGATTAATATTCATTACATAAGATTATAATCCGTGAGATAATATTTAAGATGTATTTCTTTTGGAAACTTAGAATCTTAAAAAAAATGGTTCAAAAGAATTCATCTCCTTCTCCCACTTACATTATCATAACTATCACCCATCATAAGAATATCATACCTAATAGCATTCTTCATAACCCATGTAATATAAACATAATAAAGGTTGAGATCATATTCTCAGTATGGGTAAACAAGGGAGATATCAATGACTACATTAACATAAAATAATCATAAGGATATGAGAACATGAGGTTACCATTTGAAAACCATAAACTTTATAACATATATTATAAACATGATTCCTAGAATAAATAATTTAAGATCATTAGAAATGAATCATATTAGAATCAATAAACATAAGATATAAGATCATATCCTAGGAATAATACATAGGTTTTTAGAAAACACATAAGTATAGAAAATCAGTTCCTTAGTACTCAAGTATTGTTTCTATGATTATCATATTGAATTTGGTTCACTCCCCCAAACCATATTAGTTTTCATTTTTCAGTCAAATGACTTTCATAGGGTATTTGGTTTACTCCCCAAACCATAGTTGTGTTAATTTTTCTATCTTGTGTCTATGATTGTGGACAAAATCCCTTACTGCATTAGACTCACTCCCCATTCAATTCTTATTTATCACATGAGATATCCATTATTACCCAATAAATTAGGGAGATATATAGGTCTCACCCATCCTTTGTTATAATGTTTCGACCATCCTTGGTTAAAAAAAATTACCATCATTTTTTATAAAATATCAACCATCACAAAATTAAAACCATACGTACATGGGTCATAAGATCATAAAACATTAATTAACTTAAAAACCATGAAAATAAATGTGTTTCATAAACATTTCATCAATTAATAATATTAAGCAAATATGTGGGTTTCATAAATATTTCATCATAGAAAAATTCCATATAATTGGAATGATCTTTATGGAAATATTATCATCGCAATCATAAACTACCTAGAAAAATAATTAAGATAAATGAATTTATCATATCCTAATTAAAGTATATTTAATATCAAATTATGTCATCTTATATGAATTTTTTTTGAAAGATTACTTGGAGCATTTCTTGAGGAAAATAACATTTTCACTTTGACAAAAAGTTAAACTAAATGATCATAAAACATTTTGAAAATAATTTTCCTTTTAAATAATATTTATATCTTATAAAATAATCATTAAATCTATCATTGGTAATTATGTTGGAATTAGGTTTGATGTTTTACACATTAAAACAAATATTCCATTCACGTTTTCAGTAAAATAAAAATAGGCCTTCTTTGGAAAACAATATGATTATTATTTTCTAAAAAAATAAAAAATGAAAAAATATTAAAATTGATTTTAAATAATCAAATATTCATATTAAAACAATATTCAAAACTTCTTTAGAAAACATATATATTGAAGAAATAGGGTTATTGGTGGAAGAGAGGAATAAAGTTAGTTTTCATTAAAAACATTCTTCTGGAAGATTGCAAACATAAAGATAGGAAAATGATTGGAACATATTTATTTTTATAAAATTTACATTTTCTAAGAAAATTCATTTGTTTATTAAGAGGTATTTCATAAGATTTAATCACCAAAAACTTATTAATAAACAATCCTGCTAAACAATGAGATTATAACATAAAACTTTTACCACCTTGGAATCTTTTGAATCATAATACCCATGAAATGAATAAAACTATATAGATATTTATATCCTATAATTTCATGTGAATAATCATAAAAGTGTTTAATGGTAAGTATATACACCATAGAAAAAAAATCAAGTGGTGTATAAGGAATGTGTCCCACAGAATTGAAAGTGAGATGAAAAAACCTTACCATTTTGGTAATATTTTGAATCGTAAGACCGATTATAGAATAAAATAAAATTAAATATTATATATCACAAAAATAAGGAAATTTATGGAACAAAATTTAATAGGGTCGTTATATATACCTATTTAAATAATATTGTTTCATAACATAACATATTTCTCAAAAAAGACAATTTGAAACAAAAATCCCTTAAAATAAGTCTCAATATAATTCGTACACATTAAAATGTCATGTATAATTAATATATTTTTATTATAAATATATCAAATAAAAATATTCATAAGTATAATACCATATATTATTTAGCTATTACCATTTATTACCCATTGATTAATATTTTCATTTTAAAATCACATTTCAGTTTATAACTACTTTGTTTTGTATGTATGTTTTGGTTTGGTATTTTTCATCATTTTTAATTGATCATGGTTTCATTATATAAAAAATATTAACCATGATTTAAATATCATAATTTTTCAATATATATGAACTTATATTCATAAATTAATTTTCAATATAAAAAATTTATTACAGAATTCATAGAGATGGTTGGTGGTACGTATGCATGAACGTTGTTCTCATATTTATGGTTGATCAAATGAATGAAAGATATTTGATATATAATAAATCTAGAATAATTTTTATTTCATATGTATCTCATATTATCATTAACATTTCCTAATTACCTTCTATGTAAATTTAAAATGATGAATGATCTATAACATTTCATGAGGTGGCAGTGTGTTGTACTTACAGGTAGCTTTATCGTATTTCTACAAAAAAAAAGAAAATTAATAAGTTTTATGTGATATTATGTATAAAAATAATAATTATATAACATATATTATTCAAATATGTCAAATATTTCATTATATCATGTTGAGATAAGTGGTGATGGAAAAATAATTACATAAGCACCTGAGGCGGTAGTCTGTCGTACATAGGATTGATGTTTCTGTTTCCCACATGATGGAATATGATATGGATATTGGTTATGAAATAAAAATAATAACATCTAAATAAATCGATGATAATTGTGTTATTATATTTAAATTATTATTCTCTGAATGATGGTGGTATGATAAGAAGTAAAAATATAAAGAACATAGTAGAGACACTTAACTTCACTTAGAACAACCTCCTTTGAATCTATTATTAAGGACCCTTGGATAGGTATTTTGGGATGACCACAATCTCAAAAATGTGCATATGGATTTTGGGGAGTGATTTTTTGGGTTTTGGAATTTCTAAAGGTCTTAATAATGTGTAATAGGTGGGGGGATGAGTTAGACTTTAATAATTGGGGAGGAGTGGAGTTTTTGTAAATAAACAAAACTATTCAATAATAGGGAGTCACTATCTGTCCAAATGACTAAAAAATTTATAAATAATGGAGTTTAGTGATAAAATATTCAATTCACACCTCCAACACACACAAAAAAATTATGTTTCAAAAAAAATCCTCAACATGTTAGTTTCCAAACTTTTACCATTTTAGTTTTTACTGTGATAAATCTCCTTTTCATCTGGGCTATTTATCATTTATGATTCTAAATAAAATGGTAATTATTAGGTGATTTTCTCCACTACTTTGAAATAATAAATCAATTTTATAAAATACAAAACTTATGTGTTTTTAAAATTATTCTTAACATGAACACAAGAAACGGACAAAACCTTATTTTTCTCTTAACCAAAGTAATGAGGTTTTTACTATTTAGGGGTCATATAAGTTTTGAAAATGGATAATTGGTACAATATTGGACTATGTTTAATATATTTAATTATATAAAAATATATTTTCAATATATAAGAATTTTGTGGAATTTTCCTTATTTAATACATTATTATTTATTATAAATTAACATCAACTTCAATTTTGACAATATTTATTTAATTTTACTTTAAAACCTAATTAAAATATGTGATTAGAATATATAATTTCCAAAGAATTATTTCATGATATATTTTTTCTAAAAAAATAATTAAATATAATAATTAATTCAATTTATTATTCTATTAATATTTTTAGAATCATTTAATTAATTTTTCTATTAATTAAATAAAAATTGTGTTGTTGTTATTTAAGCATTTTAAGTCATTATATAATTACCGAAAATTAACAATAAATTACCCTAATTAATTTAATTTCATTGTTATCAAAATTAACTTCAATATTAATTCATATAATTATTTCATCCAAATGTGAACACATAATTGAAATTTAAAATCATAAGGGTGACATTTTGTATTTTTCCTTATGTATATATATATTTGTCATTTAATGGAAAAGTTTCCCATAAGAACATTAATATATATCCTAAGGTAATAAGGGTCTAAATATGGACATACATTAATAATTAGACAATTTTTTTACTTATTTTAGACCATAGCATTTTAGATTAACCTCCTAGTAAACTCATTTTAACCTTAAATGTGGAAATTAATTTTTACAATTTTTACTACACATTATGAAAAGAAAATTAATATAAATTTCTTATATAATATTAATTATTTTGATTCCAAAAAATGAAATCCATTTTTATGAACTCCATTCACATAAGTGGTAAATTCTAATTTAAAATTAAACCCTCAAATGCATTGAAAAAGATATTTTCTAAGGAAATCTTTTTCATAAGTATAAAAGTTTTAATATCAGGTTTAAATAAAAAAATATAATAAATTAATTTTTATTTATGAATATATAACTCTACTAATATTATATTAAAATGTTATACAATAAGTTACATTGTAAATACTTTAGACAAAATGGTATTTTTAATAGAAATCATTATTTTTTACTATTCACTAAAAATTAATCTTCCCTGTATGTCCTCAAAATTTAACCCAAAAATAATGATAATTACAAACATGAAGTTATTTTTTTCAAATAAAATTTCTAAAAGAATCATAATTTGTTTATATTATTTATTCAAAAAAACAAATAAAAATCATTTTTTAGAGAAAAATGTATTTTCGAAGCATAAATGAATTTACTAAATAATTTTTACTATTTTATTAATATTATTTCATTATATAAATCCTTTATAATATATTTTTTTCATATTTTTTATTCATATTCATACCACAATGTTTACCGTCATGGTTATATTGGTCATGTTTAAAAAATAAAATTAATAGTACACTATGGTTCATTAAACTCAATGTTGTGTCTACTTTGGGAGGACACTAATTGGTAGCCCCAATTTATGGGGCACGGTTTTGTATAGCTCAGAGGCTCTGATTTTCTTGAGTAGAACTTGTTGTCTAAGCCATCCTATGACGATACAGTGAAATCTGTAGAAAGGGTTATCCAGTCTCAAAATCGATTTGCCGCTTTGGGGAACGAAGAGTGTCATGCAGTTGAGGAAGGGGATGAGATGGATGCTTCTCTAGAGGATAGAGACATTAATTCAGACTCCCCTATTACGTCCATGGAAGTGGAAATTATGGATGAATATTTATTATCTACTTCAAATAAGGTGAAGAAAACCATCGTTGATTTACAGGGCTTTATTTAGCACACTCAGAGGCCGTAGAGAAGAAAAGGAATATTATTTCGTTCCAAGCCATACCGTTACTAGATCCTCATGAAAAGGAAATCTCCCTCTGAAGGTTCCGAAGTAGGTTAAGTAAAATTATTCTAAGGAACTAAAAATCCCAGAAAGGGAATGTTCTATCATCAACCTGATGGATGCTAATAAGGAGCATATAGAAACTCATATATTTCAGTACGGGAAAGAATTTATAGAGTGTTATTAGTGGGAAGTCATTGTCAATGGAAATGAGGAATTTACTAAAAATGGTCTAAAGGTCCTCACTACACAATAGGAGTATGAAATGTTTAATGGGAGGCTTATTAAGGTATAGTTTTCCATGTAGCAGTGTGACTGGTCCCAAAAAACATGAAATACAGGAACATGGTTTCAACAGGAAAAAGATCAATGTCGAAGATCTCATCCAAACATTCGTAATAATGTTCTATAATTTTTAAAACCTACCCAATAGTGATCTGGATGAGAAGTTTATTGTCCTTAAATTGAGTCTATTTAAAGGTAAGGTCTCTAAAAGGCTCAAACTAAATATCATATATTCATCTTTCATGTATAAATCTGCTCGATTGTTCTTTGAGAACTTGACTGGTTTCTCACTTTTTCATAAAAAGTGTTATCTTAATAAAAAAAATATTTTTTGGGGGTGTAAACATAATTTTGTGGGAAACACAATCTACTAATGATTTAAATTAATTTAAAGAAAAAATAATTCATAAAATATTAGGGTTTTTTTGTAATTGTATTTATACTAGGAGATTATTGAACTCTGTAAAACCACATACTATCACTACTTTTTTGTTTAGATAACCGTCAAATTAAAGTGATTCTTTGACTAATTTCTTATGGAAATTCATCATAGAGTTTGTTTCTTATAACCAATAAGTTTGTACATTAAATTTTTAGATATATTCAAAGAAGTGAACATTAAATATATTTTAAAATATATTGATCATTATTCTACGTTAATTTAATTTGATAATTTTTTAGGGTAGTTGTCACATCAAAATCGTTCATAAGAGTTCCCTAGTGAGATAGGGAACATGTATTTTTTATTATCAAATGATAGTTATCCTTAGAGGATGGGGATTTATCGTCTAGATAGTGAATTTTTATGATATAACATTAAATAATAATTATGCATGTTTTTTGTTTCATCCTATATTCTTGTTTAAAAGTGTGTGTAATGGTCCTTAAACATAACGATTTTTATTAATATATATTTTCACTTGTGTATTTTGATGTATATACAAAACTAATGTTTCATAATGTTCATTCTACATATGATATATTGGTCACATTATGATCGGTATGTTATTAATGAATAAGTTATGGAAGGATTTTTTTTCTTCCATATATGGATGTTTATATCTCTTCCAATTGATTTGAATAGAATAGTTAAAATCAATTCTATGGACGTGGTGATTTAGAAATTTTTATCCTAGATACTCAAAGAAAGATATATTGACCACTAGGTTTGATGACAATAGTATGAATCCAACTTTATGAGATATATATATAAAGGGATTATATTACACATTGCAGACTCATATATGGTTGTTGATGTAATGGCATTAACTTCTTCCTCATTGGTTCCTTAACTTATTTCTAGACAGTAATCAGGAACTTTCGGGAATCTCAGCTAATTCCCATGAGAAATAAACCTATAGGGTCACATACTATGTACTTTTAATTATCAAAATGAAATTTTATTGGAATTTAATTATTGGAATAAATATTATTTTCAATTTTGTTAAATAATTTTATTCAGGTTTTATTATTCATATAAATTTAAAAAATATTTACTCTTAGTGTAATTATTTAATTAATCATATATATATATTTTTAATTAATAAATAAATATTTAAATAAATATTTATTTGGGTATTTGATAAATTTCAATCCAAAATAGCATACCAAGATTACTTTAGGTGATAAATATTAATTAAATAGATGGTAATATAATATTTATTGTCACAACAATAAGTGAACTCCATGAGAAAATATTGATAAAATTATTATTTCATGTAATGGATTCATTATGGGTATAATATATTATTGAAGTCCTATGTGAAATTAAATAATATTTAACCCAAAATGATAACTCAATGAATAGACTGTTAGGTCTACCATTCTAAACATGATCAAATTGGAGAATCATTGTGCACTAGGAAACCTAGAGCTCTATCTCAAGAATGGAGATTTTTATTTGTATTATGATCTCGAGTCTGAGAAACTCTCCACCCTCAACTATATTCTCTAGAATGAGATTGTGAGGACACTAATTCAATAATTTTAGATTCATCATAGTGATCATAGAGAACACTACAAGATGATCGATCAACTGTGCTAGTACCAACATTCAGTAGGCATTTTTTAAAGATTCACGGAGCATGTGTGGATCACTACGGGGGGGGGGGGAATTCTACACATATATCCCATATTCCCAATGAAAATAGGCTAAAGTGTTGTTGGATGATCGATATCCAATTAAATAAAGATCTCAAATTTAGGTATTCTTTATTTCTATCTACATAAATTATTTACAAATTTAATTTGAATGATCTTCTTGGTTTCATCTTGTTTCCCAAGATCCAGTGGAAAATTCTTATTGGTTAGGGCTCACACTTCATGTACATCGTGGAATATTCATTTAATTTTAATCATTTTGAGTTGGAAGTTACCCATATAAGGGCTAACACTATGCCTGAAATCTTGAAGTGGTATTAGAGTGGTTACATTCATATTTATAATTATTGTTTTAAATGTTGATCATTACATATTTAAACGTTATATATCATTTCATGTTTTAATTAATTTGTAAAATATCACTGATATCTCTTCTTCATAATCTTTATTTCTCACACACATACCAAATATAATTTAATAATTAATGATGAACATATTCGATGAACCCATACATAGGTGCCAAGAACTCTAGCTAGATAACACAGGTTATACAGTGTGAACTCCTTTGTCACATGTTATGTATCATTATTAATTACATTAGGACACCTGTGTGGACTCTAGGACATAATATAATGAATACGCGCTGAATGCATAAAATATACCATATTCTGATCAACTAGGATTTCATACGATTTTCCATACAACACGTCATGTAGATTTCCAAAAAACCAGGTAGTCTACATGTTTTTATGCTGAAAAAAAAGAGGTCAATACATTTTGTTTGATTAATAAACTGCATGTATTTAATAGATGATACATATAGGAAGGAATTCACACAACTAGAATTGTAGTCTATGTATCCTTATTTCATTCCTTGTAACTCATGAATTTTCATGGGAAGTATATATGTATTTTTTAGGTGTGTATTGCATACAGCCGATGAAGTAATGTATACATTATGTGGACACCTCGAACATTCCTTGCACTTTATCTATTTACATAAAAATATTAAATTTCATTACTTACTCTATTAAACCACATCAACCTAAGTTCCATATGTCATTAAATATATATTGCACACTGGTCGTGAGGTTCATGTTATATTAAATTCTAAATTAATTCCTTTTAATAGTAGAAATTATAAGTATGAATGGTTGTTTCATACTAAATATTTGGTATGCATTAAATCTTATGAGCAATGTAATTTTCATGGGTTTCATATGTCATTAATTTTATAATACATGCTATGAAATTATGACACATGTTTTTTATGAAATATATCATGTGAGTGTACAATATAAAACAAGGACCTTACTTAATAAATCAGATCAGTACTTCTTGAGTAGCTTCAAAGTAAAATGTTGTGTGCTGTTTTTATTAAATAAAAAAAAAATTATTATCTTATTTAAAATCACATTTAACTGTAATATCTTGGAAGATATGATTGAATAAGATAAAATTAATTAATTGATTACTAATATAATTAATAGGATTAATTTGTGTGAGTTTTATTTTATCAAATAAGGATATAAACTGAATGAAAGCTAGTTATTTTAAATGTGTATTAGTTACATATATATAATTTCTCATGAGAACTAAAGAGACCTTTGTATGAGTTAGTATTATTTAATTTAATTTTATTACATGAGTATAAAATTATTTATTAATAAATTAATTATGATTTCATGTTTTCACCACTTCCACCATTATTATGTAGGACACAAGTGTCCGATCTTTTTTAGATAATTCCCCCTAAATAATAATTTAGTTCCCCTAACCTACATGTGAGTTATATAACATTTTAAAAAAAAGGAGAATCTAAATTCATATGGATTTCAGTCAAGGTGGAGCCAAGTAAATGGTAGATCAATATAGAACTAATATAAAATCCACAAACGTACACTCCTAGATCTGGTGATAAAAACATAAAACATCATTTCTGGATTTAATACTAAAGTGGGTTACCCAATTTTTACCATCCAAAAATTACAAAATTTGGAGGACATATTGGATCATATATATTCTCAAAAACCTTTTCGGTTTCAATATTTAGATAATTATGAAAAACTCCAAACATCAAAGATTCCTAAACAACTGCTTCAAAAAGATAATCATAATCTCTTACTATACACAGCTTTTTATATTCTATATTAGGTCATCATCCATATCAAACCCATAAATAAACAATTCATTTTACATCATTCTTCATAATTGGTAGAAAATGAAACATAAGAAAGGTGATCTCACATACTCAATATGGGTAAATATAATAATTTAAAACTGAATTCCATTAGTAAGATTAAGATTGGAATAATGGTATGATGATATAATCAAAATGTATGAAAATAACATAAGTGAACTCATACCCCTGAATACTAGGATCATAAAACATGAAAATATATCATAAGTATATACCAAAAGCATGATTCATCAGAATCAAAAAAACATGAGCATTGTGATATCAATCATCATCAAAGGAAACATTTATAGCCCTTTGAAAGAATAACAAAGACAATTTAGTTTCTTGGGACATCATCATTATGAAACCCATTCAGAAAACATACAATTGGAATAAACATTCATCTGAATTACTATATAATTATCCTGAGAACATAATCATTACCCAATGCATTGGATATCTATGTAACAACCCAAACTGTTATAAATAAAATTTCACTTTTGATTTAATTAATTGTCTTATTGAGTAATATGGTTATAGAAAACACAAGAACTTTTTATTATTATATTCAATTTGATTTAAATGACTATGAAGTATCATTAATATTTATAATATATCCTTATAAAAGTGATCAAATTATTTGTATAAGTATAGGGTTTTAACAAATCCAATTGACATGCACAATGAAAGTGATGGCCTAAACCAATAGAATCATACCCTTTGGAGCCCATTTATTAGAGATTCTGATGTAGATAGAATCTCTGGGATTTTCCCTTGACCAAGCATAGGATGCATCAAACAAATTAAGCATGAGAGAAACCATTTATTGGAGATGTTCAAGATCATCGAGATCATGTCCCATACTATGTTCGTCAAACCGCCCCATGAATGTATCATTATCTCCCAACTTAACCTTAGGGATTTTTTTGGTGTATTGAAGGGTTATTTATCAAGACCCTAGTATTATGAATATGCACCTTATTTTTTACAAAATAATGAATAGATTTTCATTATATTATTGTAACATCCCAGATAATTTTTATTTGAAACAACAAAACACAAATATTATTTTTGTATAATATAAAAATTCAATTGAGGAATTTATTTTTGATGAAATAATGAATTTTTTGAATGTATAAACTTTTATTAAAATTTTATTATTAAATAATTTTTATTAATTATAAATTATCATTTGATTTTTTATGAATTCAAACGTACTTTTTATAAGGGTAGACAACTATTATGGTCAATAAAACCAAATATATCTCAATAAATATTAATTATTATTTTAATGGTGAAAATAATCATATTTAAAAGCATATTTAGATAAATTGAACATTATTTTTGAAATAATAGTATCAAAATTATCTAATGGATAATTTCTCATTATATTCTGAGATAATCGAATTTTCAGGTAATAATAAAATACATTATAAATACACTTTGTGTATTATGACTTCATACTGACCCAAAACTGATATAATAAATACTATAAATGGAATCTGGGATAAAATTTATGTTCTAACTTTTATATAATTTGAATTTATTTTTATCTTGTAAATGTTATAAATTCTTTTAAAAATCCACCAAAACCATTAATATATTTTAATGTTTCAAAGCCATTTTATTAAAATTTTGACTCACCTCTACCTGAGAAACGGTATTATTTTTTTAATTTCATAAAATGGGATAATAAAATAATATAAACCACACCCATTTATTCAAAAACTATTGGAATTTTTGTGGTTTTTGTTATTTTATTATATTGTCCAAAACCTATGTTTGCTAAATATTAAAGAAATTGCCACTCTTTCCCATATAAACCCACCCAAGAACCCATTTTGATCATTATAAATCCTTTTATAACATCCATAATCGTCCCTAACCTCTCTATATCCCTTAAAAGGAACCAAGAAGCACTCAATAAAATTCTACCGAGCATTTGGAGTCGCACACTCAAGTATGGGATCATTTTCTTTCTCCTATTTATTCTAGTATCCTCTTTACCTTATATCTTTTGTATTCATTTAGTTGTTATTGGACATGTCATTAAAAATCCCCCTTACTGATTTTTTTTTAAAAAAATGATGAGATAACCCTTTCTCTCTCATCAAACCATTTTTATAAATTATTAAGCGATGTCATTATGCTACCAGAATTTCTCAGTAATTTTCCATGGAAAAATAATGGTATATTGAATACCATACCCATTCTTATCAAGGGATTTAATCTTTAAATGTCTAGTGAATTGGGTAATGTATTATTTTGTGATATATCATGTTGGGACTGGGAGTGAACCGAATTACTTTATGGTAATTTTTCTATCATGGTCTACTTCTAGTTATCCTTGACATATGTTTATGATGAATTATTTTTGGTTGTTTCAACCTTTCCCATGATATAATTATCATTCTATATCATGTATTATTATTCATGTTCCATGTATTCACCATTTTAATTCTAATTTTATAACTTTTATTACCTTATTCTACTGTTATTTTTTTACTAGGATTTATATCTCATCCCATTTTTACTTATGTCCCCCGGTTATCTAATACAGTTTTAAGTGAAAGCATGTTAAGGAAGATTTTAATAAAGACGATGTTTTCACTATTTTAAATAGGTACGTAATATACCAAATTCAAAAATAATCTAGAATTATCGATGAACCAGGATTTATTAAGTGTAATCATGTAAAATAAGTCATGTATTAATGTTAAATAAAAACTAGTTTTGTTGTGTTTGGTATTGAAGGAAAAGTTTAGTTATTTTTTGGATTAGGATTTGAAAACTCTTGAAAAAGTCTTAGGGATAAGAATATGTATAAGAAAACATCCCTAAATTTTGGTATGTATAGATTAGGTAGTTTATCATGAAAATAAATCCTTATATAGATACTACTATTGGGCATGGTTCTGGCATGGATGTACTTAGGGGTAACAACTCTGACAAGGTGTGTCGGGCCTGACTCAACGTAACTTGGTACATGAAAATGGACCTCATAGTGCACCTAGTTTGAAACTCTTGGTGGATATTCTTTTGTAAAATAACAAGCTCATTTTAAACCATTATTTAAGGAATAGAAAAATTATCATAAGAATATATGTCAGAAAATAGATCCTGGATAACATAGATTGATGCTTAGAAATTCATAAGTTAAGGAAATAAATGTAAAATTATAATTTATCTATTTATTGCCAATGGATTCACCGTTTATGTGTTTAATAGTTTAAAAAATAAACATACATGATTTACCTTATAATATATCAAATGGTCAAAAATAAGTGGAATCAGGTAACCAACCAATGCAATAAGAAATTTGATGACTTCCCAAACATGATGCCCAACCTGATAGGACTAGGAATCAAAAAATTTACGAAGATACTTACTCAGATGACCTAGGTTTTTATTAGAAACCTAGATCATAATGACCACCCAAATCCCCCCAAGAAATACCAAGTTTCAATTATTTCCTCTATGTGACAAAGGCCCTCAAATTTCCAAAAATCATTTAATCCCTTAATCATGAAGCATTGGATCAAATCAGTTGAGAATATCTTCCCTATAGATCAATGTTACGATGAAGAGAGACTTAAACTAGTTTTTTATTATATGGAGAAAAAAATTTATCAATTGTGGACAATGATCATGAATACAAAGCCTGAAGAAGATATCAATGTGATGGGGTGGAAAGAATTCTAGAAAATTTTTATTGATAAATATTTCACTCAAAATCTCAAACATAAAATGGAAAAGGATTTCATTGTCCTCAAGAAAAAAAGACAATGAATCTATTTGGGAATATGAGAAAAAATTCAAAAGATTTTCAAGATATGCCTTTAGATTTTTCGTTACCCCAAAATGCAATATTAACCACTTATTTGGAGGTCCAAAACCGAGTCTATGACAAGGCCTAGTGATTCATCACATTTATTTCTATGAGAAAATTGTATGATATTCCCTCAAAGACAAAATTAATATCAGTGAATTTGATGGTAATCATGGAGATAAGATGTGTATAGTGGATTTAAATTCGTTTGGTCCTATGGAGAAATATAATGGTACCAAAAAAATTAAACATCCCACTTGTCTATGGTATAGAAAGAAACTCCCTATAATTTTATATGGGAGATGAGGAAATGATTTTGGTGAAGGAAGGAATGGAACCTAGTTAGAGATTGTTGATTGGAGAAACCCACTAATTAAGTGGAGGAAATGAATTATCCAGTCAACCCTAAGCACATTTTTCGTTGATTCAACAGAAATGAAACATGGAGCATTACTAACCAATTCACTATGACAAGGGTTTTTTTTAAGAAAACCAACAACCTCTAAGGAATCAAGGGATGGATTTTTCTGTAGCAACTGTCGAGGTGGGTCCTAATAGGGAAGTTGTGATAGGTACACTAGTTATTCATGAAATAATAGAAAACATAATTTTAAATTCTGGGCCTTTGTATTCCTTCATATCATTAATTTTATTTAGAACTATTCAAAAACCACAAAAAATCATAGAAGTAGAACTATCATTAAAAATGGAAAATTAGGAAATTATTACATCCCAAAAATATAACTCATCATCTGTACAAATTGTTTGGTTTAACTTCTTATTCAATCTTTTCATACTCCCTTTGGGGTAATTTTTTGTAATTATGGGCATGGATTTGATTTTTCTTTGTAGATCCAAAATAAATTTTCATGAGAAGGAAATAACTCTCCATTTTGAAAATCATCCTTCGATTTTATACAAGTAAAAAGAGGAGGATGAATCTTTTATAGATCTCAATCATGGATATTATTTCCCTATGAGAAATTATTTCTAGCTAAAATTATTGAGTCTAAGGAAAATATCATCCTTGAAGACATCCATTTTGAGGGATTATTCTAATGTGTTTCTTGAGGAATTTTTGGGTCTTCCTCTTAGCCGAGAGGCTTTATTTTTTATCCATTATATACATGGGTCATTACCATTATCCAAGACTCCATATCGAAAGGTTTTTGAGGAACTATAGGAGATCAATAAAAAACTACTATAGAATTTGGATAATGGGTTCATATGACCAAGTGCTTCACCTTGGTGTTCACCAGTCCTCTTATTCAAGAAGAATAATAGGTCAATGTGCCTTTTCATTTATTACCCTGATATTATGAAGATCATGATAAATAAAATGTATCTGCTTCCATGTATTGATGAATTGTTTGATTAGCTATGTGAAGCACAATACTTCCCCAAGGTGGATTTGTTGTTAGGATATTACCATGTTTGGGTGAAGAAGGAGGATATACCCACGACTACATTTTGTAGAATGTATGGGAACTATGAGTTCTTAGATAATCAATTCAAATAGACTAATGCTCTAAAAATCATCATGGACATTATAAATATAGTATTTTGATATTACCATACCAAATTTGTAGTAGTATTTATAGATAATATCTTAATATTCTCCTAAACCAAGGTAGAGAATGAGTAGTATCTATGAACTATCATATAAACCGTATGAATGGAGAAGCTTTATTCCAAATACAAAAAATGTGAGTTCTATTTGAAGGAAGTATATTTTTTGGGTATATCATCACAAGGAATGGGTTATTTATGGAACCTACAAATATAGATGCAATTTATAGATGGTCGAGGACAAAAAATGTGACAGATATCTATAGTCTCCTTGAATTAGTTGGGTTTATAGTTCAATTTATTAGAAACTTCTCCAGAGTTTTAAACCATTTAAACAAGCTAACTCAAAATGGAGTCATGTTTTCTTTGTATGATGAATGTAAAGATAGTTTTGAGGAGTTTAAAATATGATTATCACTACCCATGTTCTCATACTACCATCAAGTGGAAAACATTTCATAGTATTCCATGATACTTAGATGAAGGTATTGGTCTATATGTTAATGTGGATTGACAAATTCATGGCCTATTATTCAAGGTGGTTGAAATTTCAGGAATAGAACTTCCCATTGAATGATTTAGAGTTGGCTGTAGTGATCTTAACTTGGAAAATATGGTGTCATTATCTATTTGGGGAGAAGTGTGAAATAAAAACGGATATGAAAAGCCTCAATTTTATATTTACATAGAAAGACCCAAATATGATCCAATGATGAAGGTTAGAACTAATTAGGGACTATGATATCTCAATTCAACACCATCCTTTAAAATAGAATAAAGTGGAAAACTCTATATGTATAATGGACTAGAAATTACTTCATTTATGTGAATTGATATGAATATAATCTTCTAAGATTTAGAATTAATGGACACAGGAATAATAGAGGAAGGAACATCATCAATCCTTTCAAAAATTATTTTCAACCATCTATTTCAAATAGGTTAAAGGATGCTCAAAGGGATGATGAGGGTATTCATAAAATAGTGAAAACTATACGAAATACCAAATCCTCAGAGTTCAATGTTAATGAAGAATGTTTTGTACGATTTTGTTCAAGACTATGTATACCATAAAATAAAAAGATATATAAGGAGATGTTAAATGATTCAAATACCTCAACATTCTCTATCCATCCTCGAAGAACAAATCTGTATCGAGATCTTTTAGAACAATTTTGGTGGGAAAATACGAAGAAGGAGATCACAAAACATTCTTCAATATGTCTTGTGGTTTAGTAAGTGATGGAGGAAATGAAAAACATCTAAGGGGTGATGCAACCATTACCCATACCAGAATGAAAATGGTTAAACATAACCTTGGAATTTGTCATTATACTTCTGAAGAAATACATATCAAATAATGATTTCTGGGTTGTGCTGGATTATCTTACAAATACCGCACAATTCATTATGATTAGATCGGACTTATCACTAGATCAACTTGTACGGATATAAATTAGAGACATGGTGAGGCTACATGGTTTACCACTATCTAGATCCAAGATTCACCTCCATATTCTGAAAAAGTATAAAACATGATCTAAATACTTAGCTGAACTTCAGTACATCCTACCATCCTCACACAGATGGACAATCTGAGTTAACTATCCTGAATGGTGTGGACATATTGATAGGATTCTCAATTTACTTCAAAGGAGGATGGGATTAACATATATATTTGGTCGAGTTCTGAACCAATAAAATTTTCCAATCAATCGAAAAAATTGATACCTATGAATTCCTTTATAGGAAGAGGTATAGAACACCAACATTTTGGGCTGATATTGGGAAATGAAAACAACTAGGTCCTGAAATAGTGGAGAATTTTAATACCATTCAATAGAATATCGAATCTACATAGATTCAATTGAAGTGATATAATGAAAATCATCGATGAGACCTAGTGTTTAGTGATATAGAAATGGAATTATTACACATATATCCATGTAAGAAAGTGATGGTTTTTTAGAATAAGGGAAATCATAGTACAAGAAACATCGGTCCCTTTGAGATCCTTGATCTCATAAGAGTAGTGGCCTACCGACAAGCACTCTCACATAACCTATCTCAACTACATGATGTATTCCATGTACCCTTATTGAGAAAGTAAATACTATACCACTCTCATGTACTCAATCAAGAGTTATTACCATTGGGAAATGACTATTCTTGTGAGGATGAGCTTGTGAAATTCATAGATCATTGAGACAAAGTTCTACTAAATAAGAAATTGAAAACTATCAAAATGTTTTGTAGAAAACATAAGTTTGAAGAATCCTCAAGGGAACTGGATAATGAGTTGAAACAAAGTTACCATCATCTATTTTATTTTGGGAAATAAAAAATTAATGGGAAAAGTTTCATAGTGGAGGGAATATTGTAATGACCCAAAATATTATAAATAAAATCTCCCTTATGGTTTAATTAAATGAATTATTATGTAATATTACTATAGAAGGAACATGAACTTATTTTGTTTTATTATATGAAATTTGATTTAAAAGACTATTAAATATCATTACCGTCTATAATATAGTAATTTAATAGTGATCACATGATTAGTATAAATATGTGGTTTTAACAAATCCAATTGACATTGATAAAGGAAGTGATGGACACAACAAGGATGAGAGTACCCTTTGAATCACATTTATCTATGCTTCCAAGGGAGGTAAAATCTATGGTATTTTCCATTGACCAAAACCAAGATAATATCTAATAACTCCATCATGAGAGAAATTGTTTACTAGATATGTTCAAGCACATTGATCTCGCAACCCAAACCATGTTCGTCGAACCACCCCTAGAATGTATCATTGTCTCCCAGCTTAACCTTAGGGTGTTTTCTGTTGGATTGAAGGGATATCTATAAAACCCTAGAAATATGAATATGTATATAATTTTGTATAAAATAATTAATATATTTCCATCCTATTTTTTTAACTCTCAAATGATACTTATTTTGATACCATAAAACAGAAGTAGTACTTTTGGACAATATTCAAATTCCATTAAAGAATTTATTTTGATGAATAAATTTATTTTTTATGATATATATTTTTTTAATAAAATATTACTATTAAATAATTATTATTAAATATAAATGGTCATAAATTTTCTTATGAATTTAATTTTAATTTTTATAAGAGTTTGAAAAATATTATTGTCAAAAAACCCCATAATTTCTCAATAAATGTCGATTATTATTTTAAAAGTGAAAATAAACATAAATATAAAATTATTTTGAAAGAAAAATATTATTTTTTTCAATTCATTCTATCCAAATTATCCAATGGTAATTTTTTCATAATTTTTTGATACAATCAAATTTTTGGTTAAAAATAAAAAACAATAAAAATATACATTGTGTATTATGACATTATAATGACCCAAAAGTGATTCAATAAATAATATAAAGGGGTTAAAAGACCTAATATATGTTTTATCTTTGAAATAAATTGATTTTATGTCTATTTTATTAATTTTATATATCCTTTATGAATACTCAAAACCCATTACTATATTTTAACTTTTTAAAACCATTTCATTAAGAGTATGTCTCACCTCCATGTAATAAAGGGTATTATTATATTAATATATTCTCTATTAATTATAAAACAATATAATTCAATCCCATTTTGTAGGAACCATGGAAAAATAACATCATAAGGATTGTTTTTTTGGTTATTTTTTTATATAGTGTCCAAAACCTATGTTTGATAAATATTAAATAAATAAACATTTATTTATAATATAAACCCTCCCATGATCCCATTTTTATTCAATAAAAGAAATTCGTTAATTTCGTTACTCTTAAATACGCTCTAAATATCCCTTCTATGGTTCACACAAGCTCCCATGAAGCTCCTCCCAAGAATTTGGAGTCACACACTCATGTAAAGAATATTTTCATTTCTCTAATTTATTAAAGTATCTTCTTCACCAAACATCATTTATATTAACTTCGTTATAATGGGATATATAATTCAATATAACACTTATTTTAAAAGTTATTTCCAAATTATTATAGATCCCTTTATCTCTGATCAGCCGATTTTTATAAATTTTTAAGCGACATTGTTATGCTGCCTGAATTTCGCCATGATTTTCCATGCCAAAATAATTGTGTAGTGAATACCATATCTATTTTATAGAAAATTCTTTCAAATTTATACACATAAAATTTTTTACATGGGACATAAATGTACTTATTATATACTCCTTGATCGTGGAGTAAAATATGATGATGAATGAATCGATGTTGTATGATCTTTTTGGAACACTTAAGCATCAGAATGAAATGAAAGTCAGGGGTTCTCCTAGAATTATATATTGCTATAATTAATTTTTTAATTTTTAGTATAATTATAAGAAATTTCGTGATAGTAAGTTAACCTGATTCATTTATTGATTATTTTCCATCATCATGACTTGGAAGTAAGCCTTGACATATGTTTATGATGTTGTGTTTTTAAATGTTTCCACATATCCCATGTTATGAATATCACGAAATATCATGCCTTATTATTAAAGTTACTTTTATTCCCCATATATATTCCTATTTTATAACAACTACTACCTTATTCCCTGATTATTCCCTAGTTGGTATTTATAGATTGCCCCTTTCTTATGTATATACCCAGGTTATCCTGTGTAGTTTTAACTGTGAGAATGTAAATGTTGTTTTCAATAAAGGTGATGTTTTTTCATTTAAAAATTGTTATATAATGTACCTAATTCCCAAATACTCTTGACATATCAATCTTTTGGGTTGGATTAGGTACAGTTTCAGGTAATAAATCATTTATTAATTTGAAATAAATAGTAGGGTTATAAAGCCCCAGCCTTAAACCTTACTTTATATTGAATTAAATGAATAATTCACATTGAGGATCTTTTCAGGTTTAGAGTTTTAGAGAATTAATACATAACTATTACATCTCAAAATATTACAAAGTAGTCGCTTCAACTAAATTTCCATAAAATAAAAACTCTTAAAAAGAAACATGTATAGTTCCATGTTTTAGGTAGCATGACTTTCCCTTGATCCCATCCTTGACGCTATTCCATGCTATGTCCTGTGAAATACATTTCAAAAACATGGGATGAGCATAAAAAGCATAGTAAGGGATACACAAAGAATTAAAACTGTTAGATTTTCAAAACAAAAAGTAAACCATGTATACTTTATCAAAGTAATACTTTTCACCATTATGAAGTAGTAAAAACTCTTCACTGAATAAAATATCATTACTTACCTTTTTGTAACCAAAGGATTACCATAAAACCCATATAAAGAACACATAACATATATAAAGGTAACATGGGACATAAACATACTTAAGTGGAATAACCATACGGTCGACTCCCACACATATCACTTAATGGAATAGTCATACGACCAATTTCCATGCATACTTAATGGAATAGCCATACGGCCGACTTCCCTAACCAATGCATTGGAGGTTATAACGTAAGAAACCGTCCTAGTATTCACGGCACCACCCATCATATGGTGTATAACGTACCCACCCGTTAAAATGTCCAAGTACCAATATAAAATCATAAAACATAAAACCAATATAAAGGAATGATAACATTTCCACATTTCAATCACAATATATCATAAATATATTGACATAATAGAATCATTTATCAAAACCATTTTCAATAACAAAATACATAAAAGAGTATATGGTATTTATATTATTTTAAAAACATTACGGCTTGTTGAGGAAGCCAAAGACCAAATAATACTCGCGGCGGCGGAAAAGGTCGTTGTTACCGCGTATGTAAAAAAACCATTCCTTTTTGTCGTTTAGTAAAACGCTTCGTAGAAAAAGATTCCTTCTGTATAAAAGTAAAAGTCAAAGGGGTTTATACACCGTATAAAATAAAGTTGTGTATAAAACAAAATTTGCCTCAATGAAAGGAGATTGAGATGAAGTCCCTTATAAAGACGGTATCCTTGGTTTAAGGATAAATCAATTACATAATTATATGTGACAAACGAATACAACAAATATAAGTGGATATTAAGTGTAAAACAATCAGAGGTTATTCACACATATTCATAGAATGACATATTCAAGGAGTACAAGTTTATCCCAAAGAATCAAATTTGGGCTAAGAAGTTCCTTTGCAAAAATTTGACAGCCTAACGGCGTCACTTAAAAAATTCAGAAAATGAGTTGATGAGAGATAAAAAGGGAATCTCATCACTTGGACATAAAATTTACATCAATAAGGATATAGAAGAACATATCCCAACATAATAGTATGTGAATTAAAAGACATAACAAACGAAGTCTTTTAAAGAGAGGAGGGTGAAAGGTTCCCTTACCAACTTGGGTAACTTTCGAAAAGTACACCCCATTGAAGAAGTGTCATACAATGAATATGTAAATACCCATAAATGGAATTATATTACAAAAGGAGTGTAATAGTGGGCAGTATATAAACCACTCAAAGGAAATTGTGGCAAATGTAGCATATATCTCACGGGAATAAAAGTGAGATGAAAAAAATATCTTACGAAAACTCGGCAGCCTAACGGCGCCACTTAAAACTTCCAAAATGGATTGATGAGAGAGAATGGTGTCTCTCATCATATGAACATAAAAATTAAATTAATATTAATATAAAAGAACATCCCAATCATAAGAAATATGAGCTTAAAAGTAATGACATAAAAGAGTGTACTTAAAAAGAAAGAGTGGAGTAGGATCCCTTACCTCGGGTCCGACTTGACTCGATCATTCTTTAACGTCCTGAATAATAAACTTGAGTTAATTAATATTTTCTTAAGAACGTTTTTAAAGTTAATTATTCCTTTTATATCACTTATTTCTATTCTATAAACATTTTGTAATCATTTAAGTTAATAATGTTTGTTTTGTCGATATTTGGTTCTTAAGTCGAAAGTGGACTTCTTACAATTACATGTTGTTCGTGTGTTCAAAGGTTCTTTATATCCAGAATGACATTCCTGATTTGGATAGCATGTATATCATATATATCCAGCATATACATGTATTTATAATATTACATAATCATTTAGAGTTAAGAAATGAAATGCACCGTTCATGGAGACGGTAAGCCGTACGTACGCATGAACGCTAATTTCATTTCATTGTCATATTAATGGAATTAAAAATAAATGAGAGGAATGTATATTTTAATTCAAGAATTATATTCATCATTTAGATGTATCATTAATTATATATATCCATTATATACATGTACTTTTAATATTACATTACATTTGGGGATAAGAAATGAAATGCACCGTTCATGGAGACGGTAAGCCGTACGTATGCATGAACGCTACTTTCATTTCTATCTCATACATTAATGGAAAGAAATAATAATTATATAGAGGTATATTATAATTACATTATAATATCATATATAATAACATTAAATCCATCCTTTATACGTCCCACGTATGGCATTAACGAATCACATCACTTTGAGGGGGCGATAGTCCGCACTTCCTAAAATGAAGATATCCCGTATACCCATAATGGAAGCCATAATGGTAAGACACAAATGAAAAATACAGAAGCTTAAGTAAAACATAAACATATTATATATCATATATAAATATATTGACACCTTAATGGCCACCTTTTAAGGTGTTATATGAGTGTTGAACAATCATCGTTTCGTGAAGCAGAAATTCGCCATCCACGGAAACAGTATGTTCTTTAACCATTAGATGTAGGTGTGTGTAAGTGCAGCTAGAATCTTTATTATAACAACATCCTAGTATATTTAGAATACTTGAGTTTTTACAAAATAAAATAATAAAAAGAGTTTAGGGGGTTGGAGAATAAAAATAAAACAAAAGGACTCAAAAGAAGACATTACCTTAAAATCGGGTAACTCCCTTTGGTTTGAGCTCAAAGGCTTCCTTGGGAAGACTTCTGCCCAATGTGAGGCTTCAAGGAGTAATATAGGGAAGTGGAGAGACAAAATAGGCAGGGGTTGGCCGAGCCAAAGGCTTTGGGAGTGTGGGTAAGGAGGTAGAGTTGGGGGCCTTTTATAAGAGGAGAGGAGGGGCACTCTTGTAAAGTTACAAAATGTTACTTTATTTTCAAAATAGTTTCGGATCATTAAGGTCCCACATTGATGTGTTTCTAGGATAAGGTGATAAGGGTTCTAAATCCACTCATCCAATAGTTTTTGGACATGTGTAGGTCTTAGATATTACATTATCATTCCATTTTATTTAAATCATTAAATAATGAGGTCATCGATGTATCATCATGATGTCATAAATAATTTAATTTATTTAATGTCTAAAAATTACAAAAAAAATACTATGATGTAGGAAATAATTTTATATTCTATTGAATATTTATAGTCAAAACTCTGACTCATATAACCCCATGTAAAAAATTTTTTAGTAAAACATCTCATGTGTGTGTCATTTTTACTTTAACATTAAATAAAAAAGTTATTTATGTCATTTCCCAACCAAAGTGGCTCCATGGGGTCCCCAAGTTGACTCATGGCTTGTCTTGGTCGGCCATGACACATCCAATGAGGTTAAGACATGTTTCAAGTTCATTTCATATTATTAAAACATTATTTTTACCTTAAACTACACTAATTACCTCTAATCGCGATTAAAAACTTAATAAGTTACTATTCACAAAAAAATTATTTTAATCCCATTGAACCACATTTTACTTCTTAATGACAACCATGTATGTCGTATTTTTGAAATTCAAAACACAAAGGTGTCAAAATTTCATTTAAACGGAAAATTTGTTTTTATAAGTACCACTTAGTGGTTTCGTTATTCATCAAAAATTGAAGTTTTTCAGAAAAATCCCAAAATTCACCCTAAGCTATATTTGATATTCCGAATTCAAAAATGAAGTCTATTTTAAAAAATTCAAAACATATAAGTCACATTAATTAATTTAATAATTAATTCCCGCCATCAGAGCAAATAGCGTGTTTTTATGAAATAATAAGTATCAAAAGATTGACACTAGTTTAAGTCTGATTTCAAAGTGAAATTAATTCCAACGACCACTATTGGATTTAATGGTAAAAATATTTTCTAATTTCACTTTAAAACCAATTCAAATGATAATATAATCATATAAATAAATTATATTAAAAAGATGGTTTGAATTAAAATACAACATTTTACACTATTCATTAAAAAAATGAACTTTATCGGAAAAATACCAAAAATTTACACAAAGTAAAATTTGATGTCCCGATTCTAAAGAAGAGTTTTATTTGGTCCAAAAGAATGTATAAGAGTGATCAAAACTATATTTAATGACAGATCTCCATCAAAAGGCGATAAGTGAACCTTTAGTGAAAACTAGGCATATACGCCTAAAATTGAATTCTTTCCGTATTTTAAGCCTTTATCTTTTATTGGATAAATGTAAAAACATTTAAAAACATATATAATAATATTTTAGTTATTTCTATCCTTTCCCGCCAATACAACGGCTACATGTTAACTTCCATTTAAAATAATATTATTTTATTATTAGAGTGCAACGTAAGATTCCCAAGAAACTCGTTGTTGCGTGTTGGGTACGCCATCGAGCATAGTGTCCCCTTTAAAGTCATATTAATATTTTATTCTCCAATATGTATAAATATAAAGATGTAATATTCTTTATTTACCTGGGGTGTTACATCCTTCCCCCTTTTGGGAATTGCGTCCTCGCAATTTTAAAATTGGGCTTGGAAACATCCTTGAAAGTCCCACATCGGAAGAAGAGTCGGTAAAACAATCACTTTAAAATAAAGAAAGATAAGTACAAAGGTCACCCGAGTTAACCCATACTAGGATTCCAAGTATGAAAACATGGACATGGAGGAGAAAACATAGTGTCATGTTCTGATGGAGAGTGATAGAAAACTTGTTTAGGAGAAAGTTAACCACAAGAAAATCACAAACTTGTGATGGGTTAAACGGTATTCGATTCCCCAGCAGGAAAAGTTAATAGGAAACATTTTTGTTTTAAGTTACTTTTTATTGAGGAATTTATTCAAAAGGAAACATAATCACTTATCATGTTGACTTTACACTTTTATTATATTCCTTACACAAACTCATATTTTCTCCAAAAGATGAGTATTTAGGAAGACTTGTTCACATTAAGAGTACTCTAATCAACTTCTAGAGAATCTCCTAACCCAAAAAAAGAGAACTATATACTTCCCATATCTTTAGACTTTAACGAAAACCAAAACCCAAAAGGTTAGTAAAAGATCAGATAATCCAGAAAAGGATAACACTTTATAAAAAGAAAATCTATTCTTAATCTCCAAAATTTGTCCAACAAAACCCAATTTTTAAAGAGGACCATTCGATAAACAATTTGTCCATAAAATTCTTCAAAGTAAACCAAACTAAGATTGAAACCCAAATATTTGAAGGATTTAGTCCCATAGTCTTCCATGTTAAATTGTAACATTTATCTCCAAACAAAATCAGTTGCTCTTAATGTCTCGTATTGAAAAGTAATTAACCTAATCACATATCCTCGATGATAGGTTAATAATTTCCATAGGAAACCCAAAATAAACATACTCTTAATTCATAAAATCATATAACTAGAAAGAATCAGTCAAACTAACCAGGGACTTCACGTAGTCCAGTGGTAGGCGATAAATACCAATCGCACTTTGGTTGTGGGTTCGATTCCCGCGGCTTTGTCCGACGCGACGGGTTGTCACACGGTCTGCATGTTGTCCTTTTTCTAAAACTATATAATTCTTAAAACATATCCCCAAACGAGTTAAAATCTTCAAAAAATGATCATAACATATTTTAACCTCAAGTTTATCTCATTCCTTTCATTTTTTCATCATATCATGGAGTAACCCATAATTACCTAAAAATTAAGGATCATATAATCCCTAATGGTTACCTTAATAATTATTACCTGAAGTTCCACATCGAGTTGGCCATCTCGTACATGATTCATTAGAGAACTCACCAAGGTTGAAGTGGTTGATCATGGCTCCTTGATAGTTGGTTTAGAACAACCATGAGATTCCTCATTGAATCCCCCATCTCATCCAGTCTCTTAATCAGAGAACCACCACAGTTTCCTTCAAACCCATTGTCACTTTGGTGCCTGCTAGATCCATCCATTTACTAAAACCAAAAAGGTCAGTGTGAGTATATCAACATAACCATCATGTACTAATGAGGAAGATAAACACTAATATATACTTACTCATTCACTTTATCTAAAACTAGGACTCTTTTTGAAATCCTAACCAATATGGTAATGTCACTTGTGCTTAGAGAATACCCTAACCTCTAAAGTTATCTAAACCGACCTTTGATACCAACTATAAGGCCCCAGCCTTAAACCTTACTTAATATTGAATTAAATGAATAATTCACATTGAGGATCTTTTCAGGTTTAGAGTTTTAGAGAATTAAGACATAACTATTACATCTCAAATGATTACAAAGTAGTCGCTTCTACTAAATTTCCATAAAATAAAAACTCTTAAAAAGAAACATGTATAGTTCCATGTTTTAGGTAACATGACTTTCCCTTGATCCCATCCTTGATCCTATTCCACGCTAAGTCCTGTGAAAAACATTTCAAAAACTTGGGATAAGCATAAAAAGCTCAGTAAGGGATACACAAAGAATGAAAACTATTAGTTTTTCAAAACAAAAAGTAAACCATGTATACTTTATCAAAGTAATACTTTTCACCTTTATGAATTAGTAAAAACTCTTCACTGAATAAAATATCATTACTTACCTTTTTTTAACCAAAGGATTGCCATAAAACCCATATAAAGAACACATAACATATATAAAGGTAACTTGGGACATAAACATACTTAAGTGGAATAACCATACGGTCGACTCCCACACATATCACTTAATGGAATAGTCATACGGCCAATTTCCATACATTCTTAATGGAATAGCCATATGACCGACTTCCATACCCAATGCATTGGAGGTTATAACGTAACCACCCATCCTGTTATTCACGGCACCACCCGTCATATGGTTTATAACGTAACCACCCATTAAAATGTCCAAGTACCAATATAAAATCATAAAACATAAAACCAATATAAAGGAATGATAACATTTCCACATTTCAATCACAATATATCATAAATATATTGACATAATAGAATCCTTTATCAAAACCATTTTCAATACCAAAATACATAATATAGTATATGGTATTTATTTTATTTTAAAAACATTACGGCTTGTTGAGGAAGCCAAAGACCAAATAATACTCGCGGCGGCGGAAAAGGTCGTTGTTACCACGTACGTAAAAAAACATTCCATTTTTTCGTTTAGTAAAACGCTTCGTAGAAAAAGATTCCTTTTTTATAAAAGTAAAAGTCAAAGGGGTTTATACACCGTATAAAAGAAAGTTATGTATAAAACAAAATATGCCTCAATGAAAGGAGATTGAGACGAAGTCCCTTACAAAGACGGTATCCTTGGTTTAAGGATAAATCAATTACATAATTATGTGTGACAAAAGAATACACCAAATATAAGTGGATATTAAGTGTAAAACAATTATAGGTGATTCACACATATTCATATAACGACATATTCAATGAGTACAAGTTTATCCCAAATAATCAAATTTGGGCTAAGAAGTTCCCTTGCAAAAATTTGACAGCCTAACGGCGTCACTTCAAGAATTCAGAAAATGAGTTGATGAGAGATAAAAAGGTAATCTCATCACTTGGACATAAAATTTACATCAATCAGGATATATAAGAACATATCCCAACATAAAATTATGTGAATTAAAAGACATAACAAACGATGTCTTTTATAGAGAGGAGGGTGAAAGGTTCCCTTACCGACTTGGGTAACTTTCGAAAAGTAAACCCCATTGAAGAAGTGTCATACAATGAATATGTAAATACCCATAAATGGAATTATTTTACAAACGGAGTGTAATAGTGGGTAGTACATAAACCACTCAAAGGAAATTGTGGCAAATGTAGCATATATCTCACGGGAATAAAAGTGAGATGAAAAAAATATCTTACGAAAACTCGCCAGCCTAACGGCGCCACTTAAAACTTCCAAAATGGATTGATGAGAGAGAATGGGGTCTCTCATCATATGAACATAAAAATTATAGTAATAGTAATATAAAATAACATCCCAATCATAAGAAATATGAGCTTAAAAGTAATGACATAAAAGAGTGTACTTAAAAAGAAAGAGTGGAGTAGGATCCCTTACCTCGGGCCCGACATGACTCGATCATTCTTTAACGTCCTGAATAATAAACATGAGTTAATTTATATTTGATTAAGAACCTTTTTCAAGTTCATTATTCCATTTATATCACTTATTTCCATGTTATAAACATTATTTAATCATTTAAGTTAATAATGTTTGTTTTGTCGATATTTGGTTCTTAAGTCGAAAGTGGACTTCTTACAATTACATGTTGTTCGTGTGGTCAAAGGTTCTTTATATCCAGAATGACATTCCTGATTTGGATAGCATGTATATCATATATATCCAGAATATACATGTATTTATATTATTAAATAATCATTTATAGGTAAGAAATGAAATGCACCGTTCATGGAGACGGTAAGTCGTACGTACGCATGAACGCTACTTTCATTTCTTTGTCATCTTAATGGAATTAAAACTAAATGAGAGGTATGTATATTTTAATTCCCGAATTATATTCATCATTTAGATGTATCATTAATTATATATATCCATTATATACATTTACTTTTAATAGTACATTACATTTGGGGATAATAAATGAAATGCACCGTTCATGGAGACGGTAAGCCGTACGTACGCATGAACGCTACTTTCATTTCTATCTCATACTTTAATGGAAAGAAATAATAATGATATAGAGGTATATTATAATTCCAGTATAACATCATATATAATTACATTAAATCCATTCTTTATACATCCCACGTATGGCATTAACGAATCACATCACTTTGAGGGGGCGGTAGTCCGCACTTCCTAAAATGAAGATATCGCGTATACCCATAATGGAAGCCATAAAGGTAAGCCACAAATGAAAAATACATAATCTTAAGTAAAACATAAACATATTATATATAATATATAAATATAGTGACACCTTAATGGACACCTTTGAAGGTGTTATATGAGTGTTGAACAATAATCGTTTCGAGAGGCAGAAATTCGCCATCCACGGAAACAGTATGTTCTTTAACCATTAGATGTAGGTGTGTGTAAGTGCAGATAGAATCCTTATTATAACAACATAATAGTATATTGAGGATACTGGAGTTGTTACAAAAGAAAAGAATAAAAAGAATTTAGGGGGTTGGAGATGCAAAATAAAACAAAAGGACTCAAAAGAAGACATTACCTAAAAATATGGTAACTTCCTTTGGTTTGAGCTCAAAGGCTTCCTTGGAAAGACATCTTCCCATAGTGAGGCTTCAAGGAGTAAGAGAGGGAAGTGGAGAGACAAAATGGTCAGGGGTTGGCCGAGCCAAAGGCTTTGGGAGTGTGGGAAAAGAGGTAGAGGTGGGGGCCTTTTATAAGAGGAGAGGAGGGGCACTCTTGTAAAGTTACAAAATGTTACTTTATTCTCAAAATAGTTTCGGATTTTTAAGGTCCCACATTGATGTGTTTCGAGGATAAGGGGATAATGGTTAGAAATCCACTCATCCAATAGGTTTTGGACATGTGTAGTTCTTAGATATTACATTATCGTTCCATTTTATTTAAATCGTTAAATAATGAGGTCATCGTTGTATCATCATGATGTCATAAATAATTTAATTCATTTAATGTATAAAAAATATAAAACAAATACTATGATGTACTAAATCTTTTTATCTTTCTAATTAATATTTATAGTCAAAAATATGGCTTGTATAACCCCATGTAAAAATTGTTTTAGTAAAACATCTCATGTGTGTTTCATTTTTACTTTAACATTAAATAAAAAAGTTATTTATGTAATTTCCCAACCAAAGTGGCTCCATGGGGTCCCCAAGTTTACCCATGGCTTTTCATGGTCGTCCATGACACATAAAATGAGGTTGGTTCATGTTTCAAGTTCATTTCATATTATTAAAACATTATTTATACCTTAAACTACACTAATTACCTCTAATCGCGATTAAAAACTTAATAAGTTACTATTCACCAAAAAATTATTTTAATCCCATTGAACCACATTTTACTTCTTCATGACAACCATGTATGTCGGATTTTTGAAATTCAAAACAAAAAGGTGGCAAAATTTTATTTAAACAGAAAATCAGTTTTTATAAGTACCACTTAGTGGTTTCACTATTCATCAAAAATTGATGTTTTTCAGAAAAATCCCAAAAATTCACCCTAAGCTATATTTGATATTCCGAATTCAAAAATTAAGTCTATTTTACAAAAATCAAAACATATAAGTCACATTAATTAATTTAATATTTAATTACCGCTGTCGGAGCAAATAGCGTGTTTTTATTAAACAATAAGTATCAAAAGATTGACACTAGTTTAAGTCCGATTTCAAAGTGAAATTAATTCCAACGACCACTATTGGATTTAATGGTAAAAATATTTTCTAATTTAACTTTAAAACCAATTCAAATGATAATCTAATCATATAAATAAATTAGATTAAAAAGGGGTTTTGAATTAAAATACAACATTTTACACTATTCATAAAAAAATGAACTTTATCGGAAAAATAGAAAAAAATTTACACAAAGTAAAATTTGATGTCCCGATTCTAATTAAGAGTTTTATTTGGTCCAATAGAATGTATAAGAGTGATCAAAACTATATTTAATGAATGTTCTCCATCAAAAGGTGATAAGTGAACCTTTAGTGAAAACTAGGGCATATACGCCTAAAATTGAATTCTTTCCGTATTTTAAGCCTTTATCTTTTATTGGATAAATGTAAAAACATTTAAAAACATATATAATCATATTTTAGTTATTTATATCCATTCCCACCAATACAACGGCTACATGTTAACTTCCATTTAAAATAATATTATTTTATTATTAGAGTGCAACGTTAGATTCCCAAGAAACTCGTTGTTGCGTGTTGGGTACGCCATCGAGCATAGCGTCCCCTTTAAAGTAATATTAATATTTTATTCACAAATATGGATAAATATAAAGATGTCATATTCTTTATTTACCTGGGGTGTTACAAGGGTTGTTATATGGTATTTTTGTAAACTGATCATAAAAGCTATAAAAGGATCACCCAACATTATCTTGGACCAACTATAATATAAAAATTACCAAGAACCATAAATAAATTTCATTGATCTTTTTTCATCATAAAATTCAAAGAAAATCATTATTCCTTTCATAACATGATTAACCAATGGAAAAGAAATAGTTTCCCTAATAATCACTTTGAAATAGGTTTAATCTGTGGGAAATAAATGAAATTTTATAACAATCACTATGAAACATTATTAACTTATGTAAAAGAAATAGGTTCATAAAAATATCTTTGAAACATAAAAATCTCTTTAAAACATGAATATTTCATTGAAAATAAACATGTTCTATAACAGTCTCTTAGAAACATGATTAAATCATTTAAATAAAATGGGTTCCATTACAATATCTTTGAAACAATAACAGTCCATCAAGATAAATAATGAGGATGGTATCATGAAAAAAATATCCCCACTAGAGAATAAGTAAAAAAATGTTTTTTGATGCTGATGAATGAAAATACCATTAAATACCATTAAAAGTATTTTATATGAAAATAAACATTTCATTTTAAAATTCGCTTTCAAAAACTATAAATTCACAAAATATTTTGAAAAAAACATTTCTTTGAAAACAAACTTGAAACATATAAATGAAGAATAAATGAAAATAATGGAAATGATGGTGTTAAAATCTATTTATGTCATAAATTATGAAAATAAAAAAATTTCAAAACATTTTGAAAAAGGGAGTAAAATGTGACCCATTTGGAAAACATTAAGAAATTTCCTTTTGAAACCTTTTAAATGAAGGTAAAAGTTCATGTAAAATGAATTCAATAAATAATTTAACTTCATAAAAGAAAATTTTTAAAAATATTTTTTAACTATGTATATAAAATATAAAGATACCTAATCATATAAAAATAAAATATCAGAATCATTTTCAAATGACTTTATTGAATTTTTTTAATCCATAAAAGAGGAAATAGAAAAAAAAAATAGGTAAACCACATTCATAATTGATGGATAATAAATATATTTGATTCAAAAAACAAGATCATATGATTTCCTCTAATGTAACCTTGAATATAAATAATCCAAAATGAAAGAAGATTATAACATGAAGCATTTTCCACTTTGGTAGCACTTCAATCATAAGCCCTATGAAATAATAATTTAAAATTTTACATTAAATATAATTTGCCTAAAAATTTCAGGATTTAACATGTAAATAGGAAGTATATACACTTCAATGTTTAATATAGATTCATATCATAAACATATGTCTCAAAGAAAGATAATTTGATATTAAAGATAGATAGAAAAGTAGTACCATTGAATTTTATAATTAATCAAAGAATATATTTAGAGTATAAAATTTAAAACCACATAATATACATTTAAAAACAATATAATATAATCAAAATTCATTAGGCATAAAATCATGAAAAATAATATCAATAAATAAGTATTATAACCTAATTAAAAGAAATTGGGTTAAGAAATTATATAAATATTGTTAAATTTCATGTCAATTCCCTTTCCATGAAATAATTAAAATAAAAACATATAATACCATGATGTAATAATAATTCATGTTATTAAATATAAAATGATAATTTACTAAATATACTAATCATAGTTTTTCCTCCTTCCACGTGTCACTCTCACCTTCTTCCACGTCAGTTTTTCCATATGTGTCACCCCTCAAATTAACCACATCACCCCACCATGAAATATCTCAACTTTTCTCTACCTGTATCTCCCGCTAAATGTTTCACGAGTCATGACCTAGCCTAACCTCAAACCCCCGCATCTATCGTCCTCCCGCTCTCGGTCAACCCATATTCCGCCAACGTCATCACGATTATACTCCTCTCTTACGTGGGTTCCTACTCGTGATATCCCTCATCTCCTCCAATTGTTCTAACACCTCTGACTTCCAGTTCATCTACGACCAAGTACTCCTATGTCAATACAATCCCAACCACTCCCGCAATATAGTGATCGTTACCTCCCACCATCATAGGGTTCCCACTGTGAGATCTTATACAACTCCATGATTCCCTACACCTCTATTTACCTACAAGGTCGGGTTATTGGTGAAGGAGGAGTCGTGCATGCTTGGCTTTGACATATCCTTTACCTTTGATAACCTTCACCAAAACCAATTTATCTTCGCAATCGGGTTCTTTCTAAAAATCAACTACTCCATTTTTGTATTCGTTAAACGAAAAATCCTCGATGACTCTCTCCTCATACATCTACCTATTCTCAGGCTCTCCAATCAGTACTCTTCCAACATGTGAGTTCTATTGGTTTGTCCTTCGGTTCCCCTACCACATACCATTGCATTATCTACTTCGCCAACCACCATTGTGGACAACTCCAACAACTTCTTCATGAACTTCTTACCATTAGAGATACCTGATTCAGAGACAATACACATTGAGACCTCCACAGAAAGTGTGTATTCCTTATGTTATCGAATTATCCTCCCTAATTTCCTACATGATTTAATTACAGTTAAACATGATTATAAAACATTGACTACATTTTCCTTTTTGTGTTTTTTTGGATATGCAACTCAGTGTTCGAGGAAATGTTTTAAGATCATGTATAAATGTAACTTTGAATGTGTTTGGTGTCATGACTGAATGGAAATATTTTTAGCTAGGCTAAAGGTATGGGCTTCCAGATATCATTGATTTTCTGAAGGTATGTTTCACAAATAGTATAGTTGTTAATCCACATTGTCATACATGTTCTATAGGGTGTTTTAGGTGTTTCTTAGGTTGATGGAGACTTCATCTTATTTTTAAGATCCCATTTGAACATGAAAAAATCAATGAATTTTTTCTCTATTTTGTTTTTTTATAGGGAAATTCATTGTACCTAGTTTGTTATTTGGACAAAAGGAATTTTATTATGTTTTTCAATTTGAGAAATAAATTCTGAATGTATAACTCAAAGCTTAATCTATATATGAAAATTTTAAATATAGAACCTGAGTTTCTTTCTTTCCAAATTTTCACTTGATTCATATTAATTTATTCTTTTATGGATTCTAAACATTTTATCTAATTCATATTTTTTATATGTTCATGGAATAGTTGGTGTTGCTGATATTGTAGGGTTCACTGGTTCTGAAATGATATCTGCAAAACCAGATGGTAACAACAACACCAAAATCTACTTACATGACAAATGCATCCTTATTACTTTTAATGGTATTCATTTTTTTATCATTTAAGACAAAAATTAAAAAACTTTTAAGGACCTTTTAAATATTATGTCAATTCATTTGATCATTTCAACACCCTAAAGCAAGATGTTCGTGATGGAAAACTAATCATCAGAGGTAAAGAATTATTGGATGTAATTCTTTTTATACAACCTTGATTTATATTTCCTTATTCTTATTTTTGTCTTTGAAACTTTTTGTTCATTGATATTTTTTATTCTCATGTATGAATGGAGCATTGAATCTATTTGGTGTCATGAATGAATGATGTTATTGGCAGCTGGGTTGCAGGTATGGGCTTCCAAAGAACATTTCTTGCATCAAGGTATGTTTAACTGAACCTACAGTTATTTTCCCACTTTCACATTCAAGTTATATAGGGTGTTTTTTGTATTTCTTAGGTTTATGTAGATTTCATATTACTTTCTAGATTATTTTTGACCTTGAAAAAATCCAAGAATGTTTTATCTTTTTTTATTTTTTCACAAAGTGCATTGTATATTGTTCATTCTCTTGATAAAAGAAATTTGAGGGCGTTGTTAGTTTGTTCAATGTTAATATGTTTTATTCCAGTAAATATGTTTTTATGCATTTCCATAATATTGTATTCACTTTTAGCGTCTTCAATGTTAATATGTTTTATTCACTGTTGGTTTTTTCAACATTTATATGTTCTATTCACTGTTAGTTTTTTCATTGTATTCACTCTAATTTTTTTTATGCTTTAGTATATTCTGTTGAGTGAAAATACTTTAAGGTTTGATTCAAAATATAAAATAATATATTACTGTTGATATTCAGTTTTATTGATCTCAAATAATCTGTGCGATTTATAGAGAATGATGGAAGTGCGAAATTATTTCAATAAAGTTGCACTGATAAGAGTTGTGATTGAGTTAAATCCTACACCAATCAGAGCCCAAAATTATGAGGTAAACCCTAAAATGTTCTGAGCCCTAAATATATATGAGTAATGTTATTATGATGTTGTATATTCCACTAGTGTTCATAAGTGTATCCATTATTGTAGAGGAAATTGTACTCTCGCCTTCTAAGTTGTTGTAACCAGGTTATTGTTGACTGTAGAACATATGACGAGGTATGTTGTGCTAGAAAAGAGGATTTTTTTCATATCAATACATGGTTCCTACTACACAAATTGAAAATGATAGAGAGGCCCCATGGTTCTCCACTTCTTAGTTTCAGGCTTGGAGTGGATTGCACTGGACATCCTTTATAAAAAGCCTCAGTGAACTCAGGTTGTGATCCCAGTTTTTGTCTTTGATTATATGTTTCCATTCATTGTTGTCATGTTGTGCACATTTAAAATTTCCAATACATTATATACGTGTTTCAGATTATTATGTTATTTCCACTCTTTGTTCATGGTTGGAATGTTTTGTCCACTATTATTATATAGTGCACCTTTTCAAATTATTCTCAACTGATGAAATTCAATCTTCTTTTTAGTCCGGGTAACCAATGGATCACTTTAGGGATTAGCATAAAATAGGTGAAAAAAAATTCATATGTTCTACCTATTATGGGTATACTGTAGGAGAACCTTTCATTATTCACAAGATTTCAAGCAATAAAATTGCAAAATTCTCATTTTATTTTATGATTAATAAGATTTTCCTCTGCTTATTAATCTTTAAATATTATCTAAGCAGACAGTTGGAGGTCAATAGAGCTGGTTGAATCCTACCATCTAGTATCCCATTGCCAATTTTTTATAAAATGAAAAAACCTTTATTATATATTTATGCTTAATTTGAAAATAAAAACTATAGAAAAGTAGTGGAAAAAACATTTTTGTATTAGGTCAATGATCATGAAAAATATGGTTGTTCCAGTTTGGTGACCATAAAATGGTCCTTTTATGTGTAGAATCCTCCTCTGTGATGGTTGTTCAGTGTAGGTATTATAAATTTTATGAATATTTTTAGTCTGGTATTCAGAAACTTCTTAATTTCTTTTTTGGGTTCAGTTGGGAATGGCTAAAATAGAATCAAATTAAAGTGAATAATTATTCTTGTCTTGGAACATTATTATAAATTGATACTATTCAACATTGTGATTTATTTCAAGAACACATTCTGATTTTCAGTAACTACAAGATCAACTTTTTAATTGATATCATTACTATATATTCATTTTTTAAGTCTTATTGTATCTATATAATGTAGCTGATGGAAGGTTTTCAATCTCACAATTCATTGCAAGAACAATTTCTTTTGACCATCATAGGAGTGATTTTGATTTCTTTGACTCTTTCTATTTCATTTTATGAAATAACAGAATCCACAATTTTGTAAATGTTTTTACTGTTATGTTATAGGAATAAGAAAGTTCATGATGTTTAGTAGTCAGCTGCAACACTGACAGATGATTTAATACAAAAAAAATTCATCCACTCAGGTATTAAGATTTTTATCTTCATTGTATTATTTTCATTATTAATTTTTAGTAGACATTGCTAATTTTTAGCAGTTTCATTTACATTGATTGTTTCATTAAAAAAACTTTGTTTCTTCTTCTCATCACAAATTGGTAAACATTATATTCATTCTAACTATTGTGTGTGTTCTTAGAGCTAATAAACACTATTTTTACTACTATTTCGGTATTTTGATGATACTATGTAGTCTTTATCTCTAGAATTTTTTATCTGTTTCAAATTCCTCTAAACTGCTATAATTTTTTCTTATTTTCCTTTCGTGTAACCAATGGATCACTTTAGGGATTGGTATCAAATATGTGAAAAAAAAATTCATATGTTCATCCTGTTATGGGTATATTGCAGGAAAAGGATTCTATAATAATCTTTAGAAGTACCCTTCAATTTAATGAAAATAAAATCTTCATTGAGACAAAACATGATATAAAACATGAACTTTTATTGATGAAAGTCAGTTCTAATCTTGATAAGGATATTGAGTTTTGTTTTAAAAACCTGAAAAATCATATTTGGAGTTGCATGAAGAGTTGGCATAATAAGATATTTGAATGGAGCCATGAAGAAAATAAAATGGTGGAATTTGAAAACGTGGCTGTGGTGGAAGACGATGAAATTTAGGATTAAACAAGTCATTAATAATCTAAAAAGGTTAAAAACATAAATCAAAAACTATTTAAAATCAATCAAATGGTTTCATAGGCTGCCATTCTTTGTGCTACTCTACTCAGGTATTAGGATTTATATCTTCATCACATTTTATTTTCAATAAATCATTGTACTGATTATTTTCCAGTTTCACTCACATTGACCATATCATTGAAATAGACTACATTTTTTATTCTCCATTCAAATTGATAAATATTACATTACTACTTTAATGATTACACCGGTTGCTATTTTTTCTACTTATTTATTGAAGTCATTTGTTGATGTAGAAAAAGCTGTTTATTAAGTTTGATTCTAATGATATGTTACAACACAATGATACAAATTCTAGAGACACTGTGTAAACAACAAGCCAAGTCAAATATGTTCATTCTTGTTTAAAGTAAAATCGAAACAAGAAAAGTGAAAAAATTTACTGATGTGATGCTGCAATTGAAAGGTAATGGAAAATCCTTAATGAATCTGTCATGTTTAAATTGACTTTTAAATTAATATTTCTACTTTTAAATCTAATTTTATTATAGTATACATAAAACCTATACCATTACATATAAGATAGAATATTATCCTTTCTATTGATAAATTAATTTATAATGACCATATTTTAATATTTATTTTTTATGAGATATATTGAAGTGTTGCAGGAAACCACAATGATTCCAATAAACATGCACAAGTACTGACCATTACAGCCATGACGCATGGTACTCATGTCTGGAAATTAATAAACGGGACATCGCTCACACTGTCTGACTATGAAATGTACAACACGTACTCTAAAAACAAGACCAAATGTAGTCTGTAATAGGTTACTATCAAAATTTCAAATAGGGAGTTTCAATGTTAATTTTTAGTATTTCATATTACAGATTTCGTATACATAATGTTTTAGTCATTTTCCATGGTGAAAAGAATGTTTCTTTTATTATGATATATACTTAAAGATACATCATGTTTTTTTGTCTTATTACATCATGTTATATCTTTTTTATTCCGTTTCATATATATTTTCTGATACATATTATTTTTCATTTGATTCATTATTATCTATCACTATATCTATAATTTTAATATATTATTAACTAATTTTCATTAGTTACTCCTCAAAATATTAATACAATTGAAATTTATGTTTGAATTATAGTGACATGCGTATGAACAGGCGGGGTACTAGTTATATACAAAACAAAATAAAACAATGTGGGGAATATGGCATATTTCTCATTAAAATAAAAAATGAGACGAGAAAATCCTTAACTCGAGTACTGACTTTAAATGTCTATATTTTAACACCAATATAATAATATAATATCTATTATTTTATTTCTTATAAACCATTTTATGGTTTAATAACTTATAAATAAAATATTTATATTGTTTCATTTTAATTATATATTAAAATACTTAATTAGTTCTATACACCTCAGGTGTTTTGATATCAGTACATTTTTTCAAACTTAGTTTTACTAACCACTTCGAATCATGAAACACACTCATCTTCTATTTCCTTATACAAGTATCCACAATAACATTGACATGAACATAGATAATCTCATCATCTTCAACAGTCCAATGAAAAGGTCTCTCCCCACATTCAAAATAGTATATCAAATTTAAATATTCGAAATACACATATTGTATCCTCATTTCCACATCTAGAGGAGAGGGATCAACTAATAAGTACTTGAGTTTCATTAGTTCATAGTCCCCATAAACACCTATATGTATCTCATCAAACAAATCCATCATCTTCCACTCATAATGAAACTCAGGAACCACCTGATTCTATTTTTTATGACTCAATGCATCTGGGACAAAATTTTTATTCCCTAAAATGAATGATAACTTTAATTAAAAAGACTACATTCACACAACAAATATTAATTGCCTAAAATTCAAATCTGGTCCTGAAAAGATATTTTTATTTCTATTATTTTCTTTATAAAAAAATAGTTCTCACCCAATATATAATTCCAGCAACATTTCAAGGCATAATAAATTGTGTAAAATTCAAGATAATGTGTAAGATAATCCCCTTATTGTTCGATTAATTGTCTTGATTCATAAGAAATGACTTTATCTCCCAACATCAACACTTACCCTTGCCTAATTCTATATTCCTCACAAATTAAAGTATACTCCTTACCCGAATCAGGTAAGATCAAGATTGGTGTAATGGTAAAATGTATCTTTATATCCAGAAAATCATTCTTATATTCTTTATACCACTCAAAAATTACACCCTTCATGGTTAGTCCCAAAATAATTGATACCAAGCATAAAATCGCTTTAATTGACATTATGTAGTAACCAGATTATCCCAAAAAATCAAATGTCAACAACATTATTAGGTTTCTACCAAGAAACAGCTAGTTGAACCTTCACTTGGTCCACTGAAACACATTCCTATAAGATTATGTTTTCTAATAAATGTACCATATCAACACATAAGTGAAATTTTTATATCACGGAATATATTTGATGTTATCTTAGTATGCTCAAGATAATGTCAAGATGTCGGGAATTATCATCATGAGTCATGGAGTACACCAAGATTTCATCCTCAAAAAAACTACAAAATGTTCTAGGTATGGGTGAAATAATCTATTTATCAATGACAAAAACATAGTAGGTGTGTTCTTTAGTCTTAATGGAATTATAATGAACTCATATTAACCATACCTGCTTACAAAATATGTCTAAGGAATATAAAAAGACATAACCCTTGACTAATGATACCTACACCTCAAATCGTTAATAGAGAACATGTAACCCCCCATTAGTTGGTAAAATATATCATCAATTTAGGTATGAGGATATCAGTGTATAAACATCAGACAATTCATCTTATAGTAATCAAAACACAACTATAATGTTTTATTGTATTTCTTAGAGAGAGAGAGAGAAATAGATAACCCATGGTAGCATACTCAGATTGATAAACCATTTTTTATCAAATACCTCTAAATGAGTTAAAAGTTCTCAAATACCTAATTTTTCAATTCTATATGGAGAAATATAAAATGGTTTAGATCTAGTAATTTGATCAATTATTAACTCAACCTATCTCTCTGGTATATTGCCTAACATTTTCACTATAAATGTATCCTAAAAATAATCCACCATAGGGACGAGTACATTGTTCTCAACTCCATCATCATCTAACAAAATAATTTCAAATTAGGCCATGTTATCTTGAATTTGGTGAAGTATTATCCCTACATAGCCTGTTAATATTTCCCATTCCCGATTGTGAAAATAATTTTCACCCTTAGGAGATGTGAAACTCACTCTCCTACAGTAACAATCAATGTGGTCCTAGTTCGAAACTAACATTTCCATCTCTAATTTGACGTCAAAAATTCACATATCAAGCATGTGAGAATCCCAAAAAGATAGTACCCACCAACCTCAAGAGAATTCACCTAGTACTTTTAGAAATGTTCTACTCACACTTGAAATGGTATATCAATTTACATAACCCCACAAATATATTCCATCACAACACCCATGAAATTAACATGTCAAGTAGATATAAAAGAATTAGAGGCCCTTGAATAAACAAAGAACAAAAACAATTGATGCTGCAATATTTATACATGGAATAGTTGATGGTAGAGCCTCACCACAACCTGGTATAGGCTAGACTACATAGAGCAGTCTTACCCCTCTTCCATGGTTTCCCTTCCGAGTTCGTGGTGTTTTACAGCCCTACTGATATAGAATCTCTTATCCTGAAGTACCATTTCCCCTACTTTGACTACTATGGATAGTGTAACTCCAATTGTCTTACTAATATAGGGTAGCATACCCCCCTAGAATTTATCTTTAATAGACTAGATCCTGTACCATTTTCCATATTTTGTGTCTTCCTATATAACCTAGGTATACGACCCATCCTTTCACATAATCCACATTTTACTAGTGGTTGAGAACATCTACCTTGCATGTGGCCCAGTCAGCCACACTAATAGTAGATGCCTGAACTGCCTCACTAAAATATATTTTCTATTCCATGGAAGCTATACACACCACCGTTCTGGTGGATATTCTAATAACAATTCTTCCTACTATTGGAAGACATATCACCTAATCATCCAACAAAAATAGTTTTTCCACCACCAGAGCACACCATCAAGTTCTATTAAAATATATGATCATAATAAAATGCCTAATAAAATCTATTCAAATGAAATATATTTATCTAGGACTTGATCTCACATCGAATCCCATTCTAAAAAAGTATGGCTATACTACCCTCATCTTCAATAAGTGTCGGGGAAAACGATATTAGTCTATGAGGCAGCCATAATAATCCTTAAATATCATACATTCACGGTCCAATATTATAACTAATAAATTTTATATTTCCTCATGGACATGGGGTTAAAATTCTTTAGGATTTTTTCCTAGATTTCTTTCAATGCCATTCCCTACATTCACTCATTGAGAGCATGTAACTCCCAAAAGTGCTTAACTAGTCAATGTAACACATATGTTTCCATTTTTACTCATTTATTGATACAAGTACCTAATTGGCCACAAATGATATGGATAGATTAAATCGAGAACATAGCTTCTTTATGTCCATCCTATCTAGAAAAAATCATAGGCTTCTTTGGTAGAAAATCTTTAGTTAGGTCAAACATAATCTGTGCTGCCCAACCAAGGTCTTGCTTCATATACTACATAAAATGGGTGGATTTATTAGGGAAATTTTCTTCACCCTAATATAAGGATCCAATGGTTGTTCATGCACCACTGTTAGAGGAGAATACCTAGAGATATCCTCTTTTAATAAAATTGGTTGTCTTCATCTGAGTGGAATCTCTCTATAATGACAAATTCATATCTCAAGACACATATAATAAGGCCCAGATAATATAAAAAAGAGGAATCTTATCTAGTCAAAACAAATTAGCTCGCATACACTATCCCAACATGTACAAAAACCACACCATCACTACCCTCAACCATCCCAGTCCTGGTCTATGGGAAAAAATGGTAAATTAATCTACTGTATTCCAAAAAACCACTTGAGCCCCTTTTTAACCATTTTAATTTCAAATACAAAACTTTTTCTCAGTTAGGAACATTATATATCTTTACAATGCCACACTTCACAATTAAAACCATTTAAAACACATTATTTTGAAATATTCTAAATAATTACATTTTAAAAAATTTTAACCATAAATATTTTAAACATTTTAATTAGGCACCATTTCCATTAAACATTAATATTTAACATATTAAATTTTAAATCCTATAACACAACCACAAGGAACACTTCTTTTTTTCCTAATTTGATTCATGTCACATAAATCTTGAGTTCCTAAAGTGATGCATGCATATAGAAACCATGTTTCATGTCGAGCTATGTATAAAAACACAGCAAATAATAACACAGCAAAAAAATCGATCATCCATGGTGAAATAACAATCAGTGGAAATATCGAAAATCAAGAAAAATTATCCCAACCAATGTATTTTGGTTTTCCACCACAAATAGGTTAGTTATGACCAAGTGTGAGATCATTTCAAAGGCCTGAAACATAATAACTTCATGTTTACTATTCCCATATAGTAAAACAAAATAAAAGAAAATTATTTGATACAAATTTTTAATTTCTTGTCCCATCTACCACAACAATATATGCCCTGAGAAAAATTATCACATGACCTCAAGAGAACCTCCGCACATGCTGGAGAGTTTAAACTAGAAGAAAGTTTCTAATGGATCTTGTGTGGAGACAATACTATCTTTACTGTAGTAAAAAATAAGAAAAAATAAAGATAAACAACAACATGAAATAATAATAAATTCCAAAAACATCAGATACCACATTCCCAAGATGAGAAAGTACCCCAAAAAAATATAATAAAATATAAAATGTCATGATAGTCTAAATGTCCATAATAAAATCAAAATAAGACACTAAATACAATCCATAAATTGTGTTCTGACGTCATGTATGGTCCCCCCATCCATGCTCCATCACATATCCCACATCAACTATTTAGAATATGGAATATTCTTTTATTATGACATACAACCATGAAGTCTTATTGGGTACCCAGTAGTGACCAAAGAAGGTTGTGAATAAAACTCTGTAGTCCACCATTAATGGTGTCTAAAATCATATCCAATCCAATCAAAGTGTATAAATAAGTGAAAATAATCATGTCAAGGTAGTAATTAGAATATTTTTCCTTATTTAACAATATTTAAATTAACCCCTCTTGTTTATAGTTCCTATTTTCACACATACTCATCAATCATTCATCTAATAAATTTCATTCATTTGAATCATGTATCAAAGTGGTCATAGGTTGGAAGGTAATGATCATCAGTCCAATTATCCAATCGGGATTCAAAATTACATGTATGGTCATCCCAACCATGATATTTAATTCCATTTCTACAACATTGTAGTTAGGATTGTTAGTCTTTATTCAAAAAATATAATTCATAGAGGTTCCTGGAGCCTCACTTTAGATCACCCAAGAGAGATAACCATCAATTCAACATCCTAACAACCCATTTTTTAGCATTTTCATAGTCTCTTAGTCATTTACCTTTTTATCAAACATATATATCATAGGTTCACAATTTCATTTATCATAATTACATGGATCATTACATTCACCATATTTTTAATAACCAAAGTTAAGACATTACATCCTTATATAACCATTACAATGATTCATCATCTTTAAATCCAGTTAACTATATAGATAAACCCCTTTAATCATTTAACATATATACCCTTTACAAGATATAACACATTTAACTTATTCAAGTCAATATAAACACCACTTTATTCCATTCCAATATTATTTGAAAAATTAAAAAAAATGTCATAAACCCTTCATGTAATCATTTACCAACTCAATTCCCATTTTAATGCAAGTGGAACACTGTAGGGTTAACCATAGGCTTAGTCTAATCAATCTAAAAAATCCATCGGGTTCATGAGAGGTTCCACACACCATTTACATGCCCATTTTATAATTTCATACAGATGATTCAAATACATGATTGAATAGTAAAAATTCACAACTACATACACATAAATTAAACATCAAGGCAATGGATGATAACATCTAGACCACCTACCTCATGTTCATAGAAGAATGTTCTCTCAAACACAATCCTTGATTCTATACCAAAAAATACCCAATTCCCAATATATGAATATGATGGAAAATTATTGTCTTGAGGTTTTGGAAGGATAAGAACAATTATATAAGGCTTCTTCTAGAGAATTTTACATAGTGGACTGGAAGACTCACTGAGTACATTAATTTTCTACCAACAGTGCTTCAAACAACCCAAGATTGAGGAAACATCATCCTTAAAGGAAGATAGATCCATTGGTTAATTAGTCTGTCTTATTTTGGGGAAATAAAGAGAACAATTGGGTAAGAAATCATAAATCATGATAGGGAAATATTGGAGATTCCATCTTTTAATGTGACACATGGTTTGGTCGCATAGTTGGTTAAACCGTGTGTCAACCATGAACCACACTCTATCCAATAGGGGGCTGAGTCACAAGGTCTCATGGGGATTCCAAAGAGTTTTTAATACCATGAAAAGGTCATTCATTGGGATCTATAAAAAGTTTCATGGTGTGCGTTGTCCCCTTGAATTTTCTATTAACTGTGCACCATCCCCCTACATACTTCATTGATAAGGCACATGATCAGTACTAACCATGATCTAATCACGAACCCTGCATGGTATACCCTCTTCTATTCTTATTTCATGGCTTGATCTCCCAAGAAACCCCATATAACCCTAATATTCTTAGAATAAAATATATTATATATTTTTAAGGGAGTTAACTCAAAACATAAACAAGAAGACATCTCATTGATAGGTTAGGATCTTATAATTGCTTCCAAAGGATAACTAAAACATTTATCTAATACCAAATATAGTGACCCGCACTTTTCAGACACAGATATTGCATCTTAATAGATTAATATTCATTACATAACATAATAATCCATGAGAAAATATTTTAGATCTAGTTATTTTGGAAACATGGTATCATAAAAAAATGGTTCAAAAGAATTCAATTCCTTCTCCCACATACTTTCTCATAACTATAACTGTTCATAAGAATATCATACCTAATACCCGTCTTTGTAAACCATGTAATGTAAACAAAATAAAGGTTGATATCATATTCTTAGTATGGGTAGACAAGGGAGATATCAATGATCACATAAACATAAAATAATCCTAATGTTATGAGAACATGAGCTTCCCATTTGAAAAATATACAGTACATAACATATATCCTAAACATGAGCCCTAGAATAAATAATTTAAGATCAAATGAAATTAATCATATTGGAATCAAATAATATAAGACATAAGATCATAACCGAGGAATAATACCTAGGTTTGTACCAAACACATAAGTATAGAAAATCAGTTCCTTATTATTCAAGTATTTTTTCTATGATTGTCATATTGGATTAGGTTCAATACCCCAAACCATATTTGTCTTCATTGTTCACTAAAATTACTTTCATTGGGTATTTGGTTTACTCCCCAAACCATAGTTGTATTAATGTTTCTATCATGTGTCTATGATAGTGGAAAAAGTCCCTTAATGCACTAGATTCACTCCCCATTCCATTCTTGTTTATCACATGAGATATACATTATTACCCAATAAATTAGTAAGAGATATAGGTCCCACCCATCCTTTGTTATAATGTTTCCACCATCCTTGGTTAAATAAAAATCACCATCCTTGGTTATAACATATCAACCAAAACACAATTACAACCATAAATACATGGGTAATAAGATCAAAAAACATTCATTACCTTAAAACCATGAAAATAAATGGGTTTCATAAACATTTCATCAAATAATAATATTAATAATAAAATATGTGGGTTTCATAAAAATTTCATCATCGAAAAAGCCCATAGAATCAGAATTATCTTCATGGAAATATTATCATCACAATCATAAAATACCTAGAAAAAGAATTAATTTGGTATAATTAATTATATCCTATGTAAATTATATTTAATATCAAATTATATCATTTCATATGAATTTTTTTTGAAAGATTACTTGGAACATTTATTGAGTAAAATAACATTTTCACTTTGAAAAAAATTAAACTAAATGATCATAAAACATTTTGAAAATAATTTTACTTTTAAATAAACATTATATCTTATAAAATATTCATTAAAACGCCCATTGGTAATTATGGTGGAATTATTTTTCATGTTGTACACATTAAAACAAAGATTACTTTCACGTTTTCGGTAAAATAAAAATGGGCCTTCTTTTGAAAATAAAATGATTATTGTTTTTTAAATAAAAATTGAAAAAAATAGTAAAATTGATTTTAAATAATCAAATATTAACATTAAAAAAATAATTAATACTTTTTAGAAAATATATATATTTATGAAATAGGGTTGTTGACTGAAGAGAGAAATAAAGTTTGTTTTCATTAAAAACATTCTTCTGGAAGATTGCATACATAAAGATAGTAAAATGAAAGGAACATATTTATTTTTATGAAATTTATATTTCGTAAGAAAATTCATTTGTTTCATATGAGGTATTTAATAAGATTTTATCATCGAAAACTTAACAATAAACAATCCTGATAAATAATTAGATTATTACCTAAAACTTTTACCAATTTGAAATATTTTGAATCATAATACCCATGAAATGAATAAAATTATATAGACATTTATATCCTATAATTTCATGTGAATAATCATAAAAAGTTTCATGGTAAGTATATACACCACACAAAAAAATATGTGGTGTATAATGAATGTGTCCCACAGAATTGAAAGTGAGATGAAAATACCTTACCATTTTGGTAATATTTTGAATCATAAGACCCATTATAGAATAAAATAAAATTAAATATTATATATCACAAAAAAATAGAAGTTTTTTATACAATATATAATAGGTTCTTTATATACACCTCTTTCAATAATATAGTTTCATAACATAACATATTTTTCAAAAAAGACATTTTCAAACTAAAATCTCTTACAATAAGTCCCAATATAATTCATACACATTCAAATATCATGTTTAATAAGTATGTTGTTATTATAAATATATCACATAAAAATATTCATATGTATAATACCATATATTATTTAGTTGTTTCCATTTATTACCCATTGATTTATAATTTCTTGTTAAAATCACTTTTCAGTTTCTAAATACATTGTTTTGTATGTATGTTTTGGTTTGGTATTTTTCATAATTTATAATTATCGTGGTTCCATCATATAAAAAATATTAACCATGATATATATACCACAATTACTCAATATATATAAACTTATATTCATACATTAATTTTCAAGATAAAAAATTTATTACACAATTCATGGAGATGGCTGGTGGTATGTACGCATGAACATTGTTCTCATTTTTTTGATTGATCAAATGAAAGAATGATAATTGATATATAAAATATCTAGAATAATTTTTATTTCATATATATCACATATTATCATTAACATTTATTTATTACCTTCTATGTAAATTTTAAATGATGAAAGAACTACATCATTTCACGAGGAGGTAGTATGTTGTACATACTTATAGCTTTATCGTATTACTATAAAAAGAAAATTAGAAAGTTTTATGTGATATTATGTATAAAAATACTAATTATATATCATATATTATATAAATATGTTAACTCTATCATTATATCAACATTAGATAAGTGGTGATGGAAAAATAATTACATAAGCACCTGAGGCGGTAGTCTGTCTTACATAGGATCGATGTTTTTGTTTCCCACGTGATGGAATATGATATGAATATTGGTTATGACATAAAAAATAATAACATATAAAAAATGAAATATAATTGTGTTATTATACTTTAATTAGTATTCCCTGAATAATGGTGATATGATAAGAAGTAAAAATATAAAGAACATAGTCGAGACAATTACCTTCACTTAGAACAACCTCCTTTGAATCTATTATTATGGACCCTTGGATAGGTATTTTGGAATGACCATAATCTCAAAAATGTGGGTATGGATTTTGGGGAGTGCTTTTTTTGGTTTTTGGTATTTCCAAAGTTCTTAATAATTTGTAATATGTATAGGGGATGAGTTAGCCTTTAATAATTAGGGAGCAGTGGGGTTTTTGAAAATACATAAAACTATTCTATAATAGGGAGTCACTATCCGTCCAAATACCTCAAAAATTTATAAATTATGGAGTGTAGTGATGAAGTTTTCAATTCACACCTACACCACACAAAAAAAACTTATTTTTCCAACATTTCATTCCTCAACATGTTAGTTTCCAAACTATTTCCATTTTAGTTTTCACTATGATAAATCTCATTTTAATCTGAGCAATTTATCATTTATGATTCTAAATACAATTATAATTATTAGAGAATTTTCTACACTAGTTTTAAATAATAAATCCACTTTATAAAATACAAAAATTATGTGTTTTTAAAATTAATCTTAACATAAACACAATAAACGCATAAAAACTTGTTTTTCCCTTTACCAAAGTAATGAGATTTTTACTATTTAGGGGTCACTATAATTTATGAAAAAGGGTAATTGGTACATCATTGGACTTGGTTTGATATATTTAAGTATATAACAATAAATTTTCAATATATAATAATTTTATGGAAGTTACATTATTTAATAAAATATTATTTATTATAAATTAACATCAACTTGAATTATGAAAATATTCATTTAATGTGACATTAAAACCCAATTAAAATATTAAATTAGAATATATAATTTCCAACCCTATATTTCATGACATATTTATAAAAAAATAATAATTAAATATAATATTTAATTCAATTTATTATTCTTTTAATATTTTTAGTATCATTTAATCACTTTTTCTCTTAATTAAATAATTATTATGTTGTTGTTACTTAAGCATTTTAAGTGATTATATACTTACCAAAAATTAACAATAAATTTCCCTAATGAATTTAATTTCATTATTATCCAAATTTACTTCAATATTACTTCATATACTTCTTTTATCCAACTGTGAACTCATAATTTAAATTTAAAACCATAAGGGTGACCTTTTGTATTTTTCCATATGTATATATATATATATATATTGGTCATTTAATGGAATAGGGTCCCATAAGAACATTAAAATATATCCTAAGGTAATAAGGGTCTAAATATGGATATACATTAAGAATTAGGCAATTATTTTAGTTATTTTAATGCATAACCTTTTTTTTAACCTCTGGGTAAACACATTTTAACCTTAAATGTAGAAATTAATTTTTATAATTTTTACTACTCATTCTGGAAAAAAATTATTAATCTAAATTTATTATATAATATTAATTATTCTGATTCCAGAAAATAAAATCCATTTTTATGAATTCTGTTCACATAAGTGGTAAATTTTAATTTAAAATTAAACCAGCAAATGCAATGAAAAGATTATCTTCTAAGGAATTTTTTTACATAAGTATAAAATATTTTAATATCAACATTAAATATAAAATTTATTCTATTAAAATAATTTTTATTTATTAATATATAATTCTACTAATATTACATTATAAAATTATACAATAAGTTTCATTGTAAATAATTTATATGAAATGGTAGTTTTTAATAAAAATCATTATTTTTCACTATTCAATAAAAATTAACCTTCCCTAAATGTCCTCAAAATTTAACCCAAATATAATGATAATTACAAACATGTCATTATTTTTTTCAACTAAAATTTCTAATAGAATCATAAAATTATTTTATTATTTTTTCACAAAAACAAATAAAAATTATTTTTTAGAAAAATAGGTATTTTACAAGCATAAATGAATTTACTAAATATTTCACACTATTTTATTAACATTATTTCATTATATAAAACCATTAAAATATATTTTTTCAAATTATTTATTCATATTCATACCACAATTTTTACCATCAGGGTTATATTGGTCATGTTTAAAAAATAATATTAATAGTACACTATGGTTCATTAAACTCGATGTAGTGTCCGCTTTGGGAGGACACTAATTGGTAGCCCCAATTTATGGGGCACAGTTTTGTATAGCTCATAGGATCAGATTTTATTGAGCAAAACTTGTTGTCTCAGCCATCCTATGTTGATGCGGTGAAATCAATAGAAATAGTTATCAAGTCTCAAAATCTATTTTCTATGTTGGGGAATGAATAGTTTCATGCGGTTGAGGAAGGGGATGATATGGATACTTCTTCAAGGGACAGGAAGACTGATTCAGACTCCCCTATTAAGTCCAAAGAAGTGGAAATTATGGACTAATATTTATGATCTACTTCTAAGAAGGGTAAGAACACCAACATCGATTTAGAGGGGTTTATTCAGTACTCTCGAAGGCCGTAGAGAAGAAAAATAATATTCTTTCTTTCCAAGCCCTTCTGTTACTAGACCCTCAAGAAAAAAAATCTCCCAATGAAGGTTCCTAAGTAGGTTAAGTAAAATTCTTCTAAAGAACTATAACCCTCAGCAACGGAATCTCTTATCCTCAACCTGATGAACGCTGATAAAGATCATGAAGAATCTAATATCTTTCAGTGTGGTAAATAATTGATGGAGGGTGATTAGTAGGAATTCAACGTCGATGGAAATGAGGAATTCACTGAAAAGGTTCTAAAGGTCATCACTACATAGGAGGAGTATGACATGCTTAATGGGAGGCTTATTAAGGTATAATTTTCAAATTTCAGTGTGACTGGAACCAAAAAACATGGAATACATGAACGTGGTTTCAACAGGAAAAAGATCAATGTCGAAGATCTCATCCAAACCTTGGACATAGTGGTCTATAATTTTAAAAACCTACCTAATGTTTGTCTGGATGAGAAGGTTATTGTCCCACAATTAAGTCTTTTTATAGTTAAGGTCTCTAAAAGTCTTAAACTAAAAATCATAGATTCATTATTCATGTATTATTTTGCTTGATTTTTCTTTGAGTACTTGACCGGTTTCTCACTTTTTCATAAAAAGTGTTATATTAATAAAAACAAATATTATTTGGTGGTGCAATATTTATGTTGTGTGAAACACAATCTACTGATGAATTAAATTTATTTAATGAAAAAATAATTAATAAAATGTCTGGTTTTTGTAGTAATAGTATTTATACTCGGAGATTATTGGAATCTGTAAAACCCCATACTATCACTACTTTTTTGTTTATATAACATTCACATTAAAGTGATGCTTTGACTAATTTCTTATAGAAATTCATGATAGAGTCTGTTTCATATAACCAATAAGTTTTTACTTTAAATTTTTAGATATATTCATGGAAGTCAATATTTAATATATTTTATAATATATTGATCATTATTCTACATTAATTTAATTTGATAATTTTTTAGGGTAGTTTTCACATAAAAATCGTTTATAAGAGTTCCCTGGTAAGATGGGGCGCATATATTTTTTACTATCCTTTCATATTTATCCAAGGATGATGGGGATTTATCATCTAGATTGTTAATTTTGATGATATACCATTAAATAAGAATTATTAATGTTTTTTGTTTCATCATATATTCTTGTTTAAAAGTGTGTGTAATGGTCCTTAAACATGAGGATTTTTATTAATATATATTTTCACATTTGTATTTTTATGTATATACAAAACTAATGTTTGATAAAGTTCATGTTATACATGATATATTCGGTACATGCTGATCGGTATTTTATTAATGAATAAGTTATGGAAGGATTTTTTTCCTTCCATTTATGGAAGCTAATATCTCTTCCCATTGATTTGAATGGAACTGTTAAAATAAATTCTATGGACGTGGTGATTTTGAAATGTTCATCCTAGATACTCAAAGAATGATATATTGACCACTAGGTATGATGACACAAGTATGAATCCTACTTTATGATATATGGATATAAAGGGATTATATTACACATTGCAGACTCATATATGGTTGTTTATGTAATGGCATTAACTTCTTCCTCATTGGTTCTTTAACCTATTTTTAGACAGTAATCTGAAACTTTTGGGAATCTCACCTAATTCCCATGAAAAATAAACCTATAGGGTCACAAACTAATTACTTTTTATTATAAAAATTAAATTTAATTGGAATTTAACTATTAGAATAAATAATATTCTCAATTTTGGGGAATAATTTTATTCAGGTTTTATTATTCGTATAAATTTAAAAACAATTTACTCTTAGTGTAATTATTTAATTAAACCTATATATATATTATTAACTTAATAAATATTTAAATAAATATTTGTTTTGGTATTCAATAAATTTCAATCCAAAAGAGAATACCAATATTACTTCAGGTGATAAATATTAATTAAATAGATGGTAAAATAATATTTATTGTCACAACAATAAGTGAACTCCATCAGAAAATAATGATAAAATTATTATTTCATGTAATGGGTTTATTATGGGTATAATATATTATTAAACGACTATATAAAATTAAATAATATTTAACCCCAAATGTTAACTCAATAAATAGACTATTATGTCTACCATTCTAGACATGATCGAATTGGATAATCATTGTGAAAAATGAAACCTAGAGATTTATCTTAAGAATGAATAATTCTCTTTGTATTATTATCTCAAGTCTGAGAAACTCTCCACCCTCCACCATATTCTCTATAATGATATTGAAAGGACACTACTTCAATAATTTCAGATTCATCACAGTGATCATAGAGAACACTACACAATGATCGGACAATTGTGCTAGTACCATCATTTCGTCGACATTTTATGAAGATTAACGGAGCACGTGTGGATCACGGTTAGAGGAATTCTACACATAGATCTCATATTCCGAATGAAAATAGGACAAAGGGGTATTGTATGATCGACATCCTATTAAAGAAAGATCTCAAATTGAAGTATTCATTCTTTCTATCTACTTAAATTAATTACAAATTTAATTTGAATGTTCCTCTTGGTTTCAGCTTGTTTGCTAAGATCCAGTGGAAAATTTTCATTGGTTAGAGCTCACACTTAATGTACATCATGGAATATTCATTTAGTTTAAATAATTTTGAGTTGGTAGTGACCCATATAAGGGCTACCACTATGTATGAAACCATAAAGTGGTATCAGAGTGGTTACATTCATATTTATAATTATTTTTTTAAATGATGATCATTACATATTTAAAAGTTCTATATCATTTCATGTTTTAATTAATTTTCAATCTATCATCGAGATCTCTCCTTCATCATCTTTATTTCTCACAAACATGCCCAATATCATTTAATAATTAATGATGAACATATCCAATGATCCCATACATAGGTTCCTAGAACTTGAACTATATAACATAGGTTATACAGTGTGAACTCCTTTGTCACATGCTATGTATAATTATTATTTACACTAGGACATCTCTGTGGACTCTAGGTCATCATGTAATGAATATGGGACGCATGCATGAAACACACCATATTCTAACCAACTAGGTTTTCATATGATTTTCCATACTACACGTCATGTAGATTTACAACAAACCAAGTAGTCTACGTGTTTTTATTGTGAAAAACATGAGGTCAATACATTTTTTATAATTAATAAAATGCATGTATTTACTAGATGATTCATATACGATGGAATTCACAAAACTAGAATTACAGGCTATGTATCTTTATTTCATTCCATGTAACTCATGTATTTTCATGGGAAGTATATATTAATTCATTAGGTGTTTATTGTATACAATCGATAAAGTAAAGCATACATTATGTGGACATCTCAAACCTGACAAGTACTTTATCTATTTACATAAAAATATAAAATTTCATTACTTAAACTATTAAACCACATCATCCTATGTTCCATGATTCATTAAATTGATATTATACACTGATCATAAGGTTTATATTATATTTAATGCTAAATTAATTCTTGGTAATATTAGAAATTATAAGTCATGAATGGTTGTTTCATACTAAATATTTGGTATGCATTAAATCCTATGAGAAATGTAATTTTCATGTGTTTCATATGTAATTAATTTGATAATACATGCTATGAAATTATGACACATGGTTTTTATTCAATATATCATGTGAGTGAAAAATATAAAATAAGGGCCTTACTTAATAATCCAGATATGTACTTCTTGAGTTTCTTCAAAGTAAAACATTGTGTGCTATTTTTAATAAATAAAATCAAGATTTATTATTTTATTTAAAATCACCTTTTATTGGAATCTCTTCGATGATATGATTGAATAAGATAAAATGAATTAATTGATTATTAAGATAATTAATTGTATTAATTTGTGTCAGTTTTATCTTATCAAATAATGATGTAAACTGAATGAATGCTAGTTACTTTAAATGTGTATTTTTTACATATATATAATTACTCTTGAGCACTAAAGAGAACATTTTATGAGTTAGTTTGATATAATTTCATTTTATTACATGAGTCTAAAATTATTTATTATTAAATTAATTGTGATTTCATGTTTTTCACAACATCTACCATTATTATGTAGGACCCATTTGTCTGATCTTTTTTAGATAAGCCCCCTTAAATAATCACTTAGTTCCCCTAACCTACGTTTGAGTTATATAAAATTTGTAACAAAAGGAGAATCTAAATTCATTTCGATTCTGTTCAAGGTGGATCCAAGTAAAAGGTAGTTCAATATAGAACCAATATAAAATCCCCAAACGTACACACCTAGATCTGGTGCTGAAAACATAAAACATCATTTCTGGGTTTAATACTAAAGTCGGTAACCCAATTTTAGCCTTCCAAAAGATACAAAATTGTTAGGAAATATTGTATCATATATATTCTCAAAAACCTTTTTGGTTTAGAGCTTTAGAGATTTATGAAAAAATCTAAACATCAAATATTCCAAAACAACTTCTTCCAAAAGATGATCATAATCTCCCACTATACACAACTTTTATATTCTATATTAGGTCATAATCCATATCAAACCCATAAAGAAAAAATTAATTTGACACCATTCTTCATAACAGGTGGAAAATGAAACATAAAAAGTTAATCTCACATACTCAATAAGGGTAAATATAATCATTTAAAACTGAATGCCATCAGTCAAGTTAATATTGGAATAAGGGTATGATGATATAATCAAAATTCAAGAGAATAACATATGTGTACTCATATCCCTCAATACTTTGATCATAAAACATGAAAATATAGCATAATTATATACCAAAAGCAAGATTCATCAGAATCAAAAATCATGAGCCTTGTGATATCAATCATCATCAAAGGAAACATTTATAACCAACAGAAAGAATAAAAACGACAAGTTAGAGTCTTGGGACATCATCTTTACGAAACCCCTAGAGAACACTTACAATTTGAATAACCATAACATTGAATTACAATATAATTATCCAGATAACATAATCATTACCCAATGCATTGGATATCTATGTAACGACCCAAACTGTTATAAATAACATTCCACTTTTGATTTAATTAAATGTCTTATTGGGTAATATGTTTATAGAAATCACATGAACTTAATTTTTTTTATTATATCCATTTTGATTTAAAAGACTATTAATAACATTAATATTTATAATATATGCTTATAATAGTGATCAAATGATTGGTATAACTATAGGGTTTTAACAAATCCAATTGACATGCACAACGGATGTGATGGCCTCAACTAGAAGGATCATACCCTATCAAGCCCATTTATCAAAGATTGTGATGTAGATAGAATCTCTGGGATTTTCCCTTAACCAAGAACAATCTGTATCAAACCACTTAAGCATGAGAGAAACCATTTATTGGAGAAGTTCAAGATCATCGAGATCATGGCCCATACTATGTTCATCAAACCCCCTCATGAATGTCTCATTATCTCTAAACATAACCATATGGATTTTTATGGTTAATTGAAGGGATTTGTTTCAAGACCCTATTATTTTGAATATGCACATTATTTTTTTACAAAATAATGTATAGATTTTCATCATATTATTGTTACCTCCCAAATGATTTTTATTTGATATAATAAAACACAAATAGTATTTTTGGATAATATACAAATTCAATTAAGGAATTTATTTTTGATGAATTAATAGATTTTTTAAATGTATAAAATTTTAATAAAATATTATTTTTAATTAATTTTTATTAATTATAAATTATAATATAATATTTTATGAATTGAAAATTAATTTTTATATGGGTTCGAAAACTATTATACTAAAAAAACAAATATATCTCAATAAATATTGATTATTATTTTAAAAGTGAAAATAATCATATTTAAAAACATATTTAGTTAATTTGAATATTATTTTTGAAATCATAGTGTCAAAAGTATCCAATGGATAATTTCTCCTAATATTCTGAGATAATTAAATTTTCAGGTAAAAATAAAATACATTTTAAATACACTATATGTATTATGACTTCAAAATAACCCAAAAGTGATATAATAAATACTATAAATGGTATCCATGATAAAATTTATGTTATAAATTTTATATAATGTGAATTTATGTTTATCTTATCAGTGTTATAAATCCTTTATAAATCCTCCAAAACCATTAATATATTTTAATGTTTTAAAACCATTTCTTTAAAATTTTGACTCTCATCCACATGAGAAAAGGTATTATTTTATTAATTTCATAACATGGGATAAAAAAATAATATAAAACACTCCCATTTATTCAAAAACTACTGGAATTTATTTGGTTTTAGTTATTTTATTATATAGTGTCCAAAACCAAAATTTGTTAAATATTAAAGAAATCACCTCTCTTTCCCCATATAAACCAACCGAAAACCCATTTTATTCACTACAAATACTTTTACAACGTCCATATTCGTCCCTAACCTCTCTATATCCCTTCAATGGTTCCCATAAGCACTCAATAATCTTCTACCAATCATTTGGAGTCACACACTCAAGTATGGCATCATTTCCTTTCTCCTCTTTATTCTAGTATCTTCTTTACCTTATATATTTTATATTCATTTAATTGTTATTGGATATGTCATTAAAAATACCCCTTACTGTAAATTTTTTTTAAAAATTATGAGATACCCATTTCTCTCTCATCAAACCATTTTTATAAATTGTTAAGAGACGTCGTTATGCTGTCGGAATTTCACAGCAATTTTCCATGAAAAAATAATGTGATAGTGAATACCATACCCATTATTATCATGAGTTTTAATATTTAAAAACTTATAATTCATTTTAATAGGACTTACATGTATGTAATACATACTCCTAGATCATTTAAAAATATATAATGATGAATAAATCCATGTTGTATGATCTATTTGTCCCACTTAAGAATTGAGAATGAAATGAAAGTGATGGGTGTGCCCAAATTTATATAAATGTCCAATAAATTGGGTAATGTATAATATCATGATACATCATTTTGGGACTGGCAGTGAACCAAATTAATTTATGGTACTTTTTCCATCATGATGTACTTCCAGTTATCCTTGACCATGTTTATGATGAAGTATTTTTTGTTGTTTCAACCTTTCCCATGATATAATTATCATTATATATCATGTATTATTATTCATGTTCCATGTATTCCCCATTTTAATTATAATTTTATAACATTTATTACCTTATTCCATTAAAATTATTTTACTAAGATTTATAGCTCACCCCATTCTTATTTATGTCCCCAGGTTCTCTAATGCAGTTTTAAGTGGGAGCATGTTAAGGAGGATTTTCATAAAGATGATGTTGTCACTACTTTAAATAGTTATGTAATATACCAAAATCTATAATAAACTAGTCTTATCGATGATCCATTATTTATTAAGTGTAATCATGTGAAATAAATCATGTATTAATGTTAAATAAAGAGATGGTTTGTTATGTTTGGTATCAAAGGTAATGTTTAGTTATTTTTTGGATTAGGATTAGAACACTCTAGAGAAAGACTTAGGGATAAGAATATGTATAAGAAAACATCCCTAAATTTTGTTAAGTATATATTAGGTGGTTTATCATGAAAATAAATCATTATATAGATACTACTAATGGGTTTGGTTCTGGAATGGTTGTACATAGTGGTAACAACTCTGACAAGGTGTGTCATGCCTGACTCAGCGTAACCTGGTACATGAAAATGGGCCTCATAGTGCACCTAGTTTGAAACTCTAGGTGGGAATTCATTCGTAAAATAACAAGCTCATTATAAACCATTATTTAGGGAATAGAAAAATTATCATAAGAATATATGTTAGAAAATAGATCCTGGATAGCATAGATTGAAGCTTAGAAATTCATAAGTTAAGGAAATAAATTTAAATATAAAATTTATTTGTTTAATGTCAATTGATTCACCCTTTATTTGTTTGATAGTTTAAAAAATAAACATCCTTAATTTACCTTATAATATATCAAATGGTTAAAAATAAGAGGAATCATGTAACCATCCAATGTGATGGGAAATTTGATGACTTCCCCAACAAGATGCCCAACCTGATAGGAATAGGAATCAAAACATTTGTGAAGATACTTAATCAGATGACCTAGGTTTTGATTAGAAACCTCGATCATGAGTACCACCCAAATCCCACTAAGAATAAAAAGTTTCAATTATTTCCTTTATGTGACAAAGTCCCTCAAATTTCCAAAAATCGTCTAATCCCTTAATCAGGAAACATCGGATCAACTCTATTGATAATATCTTCTCAATAGAGAAATGTTCAGATGAAAAGAGAGTTATAATAGTTGTTTATATTATGGTGGAAGAAGTTTATAAGTGGTGTAAAATGATCAAGAATACATATGCTCGCGAAGATATCAAAGTGATGGGGCGGAATCAATTCAAGAAAATGTTTCTTGATAAATATTTCACTAAAAATCTAGATTTTAAAATGGAAAGGGATTTCCTTAACCTCAAGAAAAAAAGTTGATGAATCTATTAGGGCATATAAGACAAAATTCTAAATAATTTCAAGATATTCCTTCAGATTTTTTGTTACCCCAAAATGAAATATTGACCTCTTATTTGGAGGGAAAAAACCTAGTCTATGAAAAGGCCTAATGATTCATCACTTTGATTGTTATGAGTAAATGGTATGATATGACCTTAAAGTCAAAATGAAGATCGGTGAATTTGAAGGTTATCATGGAGATAAGACGTGTAATGTGCAGTTAATTTCATGAGGGCCTATGGAGAAATATCATGGTACCAAAAAAATTCAACATCCCACTTGTCTAAGGTAAATAATGAAACTCCCTAGAATTTTTCTATGGGGTATGAGGAAATGATTTTGGTGAAGGGAGGAAGGGCACCTAGTCAGTGATTGTTGATAGGAGAAACCCACTAATGCGAAGGAGGAAATGAATTCTCTAGTCAACCCTGAGCAAATTGTTCATTGATTCAACTGAAATGAAACATGGAACCTCACAAACCAATTCCCTAAGACAGGGGTTTTTTGAGAAAACCAACAACCTCCATGGAAGAAAGGGAGGGATTTATCAATAACAACTGTCAAAGTCGATCCTAACATGAATGTGGTGATAGGTACACTATTTATTCATGAAATAATAAAAAATATTATTTTTAATTCTGGGTCTATGTATTCCTTAATATCATGAATTTTTAGTAGAACTATTCAAACACCGCCAAAAATCATAGATGTAGAACTATCGTTAAAAATAGAAAATTGGGGAATTATTACACCCCTGAAATATAACTCATCGCCTATCAAAATTTTTTGGTTCAACTTCATAGTCAACCTTTTCATACTCCCTTTGGGGGAATTTTATGTAATTATGGGCATGGATTGGATTTTCCTATGTAGATCCAACATAAATTGTCATGAGAAGGAAATCACTCTCCATATTGAAAATCATCCTTCGATTCTATACATGTAAAAATAGGAGGATGAATCTTATATAGAAATAACATATCAATAATGGATATTATTTCCCCTTGAGAAATCATTTCTAGATAAAATTATTGAGTCTTAGGAAAATATCATCCTTCAAGACATCCATTATGAGGGAATATGCTGATGTCTTTCTTGAGGAAATTTCTGGTCTTCCTCCTAGCCGAGAGGCTTTATTTTTGATCCATCTTATACCTGGGTCATTACTGTTATCCAAGACTCCATATAGAATGGTTTTTGAGGAACTATAGGAGTTGAAGAAAAAAATACTACAAAATCTAGATAAAGGGTTCATATGCCCAAGTGCTTCACCATGGGGTGCACCAGTCCTCTTCGTCAAGAAGAAGAATGTGTCAATGTTCCATTACATTTATTACCCTAATATTACGAAGACCACGATAAAGAAAATGTATTTACTTCCATGAATTGATGAATTGTTTGATTAGCTATATGGAGAACAGTACTTCCCCAAGGTGGATCTGCTGTTAGGATATTACCATGTTTGGGTGAAGTAGGAGGATATACCCACGACTAAATTTTGTAGAATGTATGGGAAATATGAGTTCATATATATTCCATTCAAACACACTAATTCTCTAAAAATCATCATGGAAATTATGAATATTGTATTTTGAGATTACCTTACCAAATTTGTAGTAGTATTTATAGATAATATCTTAATATTCTCCCAAACCAAGGTGGAGAATGAGTAGTATCTGAGAACTATCATATAAACCTTATGAATGGAGAAAATTTATGGAAAATACAAAAACTGTGAGTTATATTTGAAATAATTTTATTTTTTGGGGTATATCATCACATGTAATTGGTTTTCTATGGAACCTATAAATACAGATGCAATTGATGGATGGTCGAGGACAAAAAATGTGACAGATATCTATAGTCTCCTTGGATTAGTTGGGTTTATTGGTCAATTTATTAGAAACTTATAATGAGTTTTAAACCGTTAAAACAATATAAATTAGAAGGGAGTCAGGTTTTCTATGTATTGTGAATATGATGATAGGTTTGAGAAGTTGAAATTATGATTATCACCAGCCATGTTCGCACGCTAACATCAAGTGGATAACATTTCATAGTATTCCATGATACATATATAAAGGGATTGGTCTATTTGTTATTGTAGATAGACAAATTCATAGCCTATTATTCAAGGTGGTATAAATTTTGGGAATAGAACTACCAAATGCATGATTTAGAGATGGTTGTTGTGATCCAAACTTGGAAAATATTGTGTCATTATCTATTTGGGGAGAACTATAAATTAAAAACGGTTCAAAAAATACTCAATTATATATTTACATATAAAGATCCAAATATCATCAAATGAAGATGGTTAAAACTAATTAGGGACTATGATGTATCAATTCAATACCATCCTTTAAAATAGAATAAAGTGGAAGACTCTATATGTATAATGGACTAGAAATTACTTCATTTATGTCAATTGATATGAATCTGATCTTCTATGATTTGAAATGAATGGATATGGGAATAAAAAAGGAAGGATCATCATTAATACTTTCAAAAATGATTTTCCATAATCTATTGCAAATATGATAAATAATTCTCAAAGAGATGATGAGGGTATTCATAAAAATGTGGAAACGGTAATAAATGTCATATCCTCAGAGTTTAATGTTAATGAAGAAGGTTTTTTAAGATTTGGTTCCAGACTATGTGTACCATCAAATACAAAGATATATAAGGAGGTTTCGAATGATGCAAATACCTCAACCTTCTCTATCCATCCCAGAAGAAAAAATATGTATCGAGATCTTTTAGAACACTTTTGGTGGGGAAATATGAAGAAGGAGATCGCAAAATATTCATCAAGATATCTTGTGATTTAGTAAGTGATGGAGGAAATCAAAAACATCTAAGGGGATGATGAAACCATTACCCATACCTACATGATAATGGTAAAACATCACCATGTAATTGGTCATTATACTTCTGAACACATCTATAAGAAATAATGATTTCTGGGTTTTGGTGTATTATCTTACAAATACCACACAATTCATTATGATTAGAGCGGACTTATCACTGGATCAACTTGTACATATATACATTAAGGATATGGTGAGGCTACATGGAGTACCACTATCAAGATCCAATATTCACCTCCATGATATGGAAAAGTATACATCGTGATCTAAATACTTAGCTGAACTTTAGTACATCCTATCATCCTCACACTGAAGGAAAATATGAGCGAACTATCCATAAAGGTGTGGAATTACTGATTGGATTCTCAATTTACTTCAAAGGAGGATGGGATTTACATATCCATTTGGTCGAGTTCTGAACCAATAATAGTTTCCACTCAATCATCAAAATCGATGCCTATGAATCCCTTTATGGGAAGAGGTGTATAACACCTACATTTTGGGATGACGTTGGGAAATGAAAACAACTAGGTCCTGAAATAGTGGAGAATGCTAATACCATTAAATAGAATATCAAATCTACTAAGACTCTATAGAAGTGATATAATGAAAACCATCGAAGGGAACTAGTTTTTAGTGATATAGAAACTGAATTATTACACATATATCCATGTTCAAAAGTGATGGTTTTTTAGAATAAGGGAAAGCAAAGTCCAAGATACATAGGTCCCTCTGAGATTTTTGATCTCATAAGAGTGGTGGCCTACCGACTAGCACTCCCACCTAACCTATCTCAAATACATGATGTATTCCACGTATCCTTATTGAGAAATTAAATACTATACCCCTCACATGTACTCAATCTAGAGTTAGTACCATTGGAGAATGACGATTCTTGTGAGGATGAGCTTGTGAAAATCATAGATCATTGAGACAAAGTTATACTAAATAAGACATTGAACCCTATCAAAATTATTTATAGAAAACATAAGTTTGAATAAGACCAAGGGAACCAAAGAAAGAGTTGAAACAGAGTTACCATCATCTATTTTATTTTGGGAAATAATAAATTGGTGGGAGAAGTTTCATAATGGAGGGAAGATTGTAATGAACCAAAATATTATAAATTAGATATCCCATATTGTTTAATTAAATGAATTATTACGTAATATTTTTATAGAAGGGACATGCACTTATTTTGATTTATTATATCCAATTTTATTTAAAATACTATTTAATATCATTACCATAGATAATATAGTAATTGAATATTGATCACATAGAGGGTATAAATATTTGGTTTTAACAAATCCAATTGGCATTGATAAAGGAAGTGACAGAATCAACAAGGATGAGTGTACCCTTTGAATCACATTTATCTATGATTCCAAGGGAGATAAAATCTATGGGATTTTACATTGACCAAAACCATGTTTATATCTAATAACTCCAGCATGAGAGAAATCATTTACTGGAGATGTTCAAGTTCATTTAGCTTGCAACCCAAACCATGTTCGTCGAACCACCCCTAGAATGTATCATTGACTCCCACCTTACCCTTAGAGATTTTTCTAGTGTATTGAAGGGATATATATAAAGACCATAGAAATATGAATATGTAAATAATTTTTTATAATATAATTAATATATTTCCATACTATTATTTTCAACTCACAAATGATACTTATTTTGATACCATAAAACACAAATAGTTCTTTTGGATAATATTCAAATTCAATTAAAGAATTTATTTTGAGTAATTAATGTATATTTTAATATATATATTTTTCTAATAAAATATTATTATTAGATAATTATTATTAAATATAGATGGTCATATAATCTTTTATGAATTTAATTTAATCTTTATAAGAGTTTGAAAAATATTATTGTCGAAAAACCCCATAATTTATAAATAAATGTCGATTATTATTTTAAAAGTAAAAATAAACAGAAATATAAATTTATATTGACAAAAAACTATTATTTTTTAATTCATACCATCCAAATTATCCAATGGTAATTTTTTCATAATTTTTTGACAATATCGAATTTTTGGGTAAAAATTATAAACCATACAAATATATATTGTGTATTATGACATTATAATGACCCAAAAGTGATTAAATAAATAATATAAATGGGTTAAAAGACCTAATATATGTTTTACCAATAATATAAATTGATTTTATGTTTATTTGATTAATCTTATATACCCTTTATGAATACTCCAAAACCATTACTATATTTTAATTTTTTAAAACCATTTCTTTTAGAGTATGTATCACCTCCAAGTAAGAAAGGGTATTGTTTTTTTAAGAAATTCCCTTTGAATTATAAAAAAATAGAATCCTATCCTATTTTGTTGGAACCATAGAGAAATAACATCATATGTATTGGGGTTTTGGTTATTTAATTATATAGTGACCAAAACCTAAGTTTGAGAAATATTAAATAAATACACACTCATTTCTAATATAAACCCTCCAATTATCCCATTTTTATTCAATAAAAGAAATTGGATAATTTATTTACTCTTAAATATGATCTAAATATTCCTTCCATGGTTCCCCCAAGCTCCTAAGAAGATCCTCCCAAGAATTTGGAGTCACACACTCAAGTAAATAATTTTTTCATTTCTCCAATTTATTAAAGTATCTTCTTCAGCATACATCATTTATATTAATTTACTTATAATGGGATATTTTATTCAATATAAAACATATTGTAAAATTTATTTCCAAATGATTATAGATCCATTTCTCTCTCCTCAACCCATTTTTATGAATTTTTAAGCGACGTTGTTATGCTGCCTGAATTTCACCGTGATTTTCCCTGCCAAAATAATTGTGTAGTGAATACCATATATATTTTTTATCAAATGTTTTCACCTTTATACACATAAAAAAATTACATAGGAAATACATGTGTTTATTACATACTCCTTGATCGTGGAGTAAAATCTGATGCTGAATGAATCCATGTTGTATGATCTATGTGGAACCCATAAGTATCAGAATGAAATGAAAGTCAGTGGTGCTCCTAGAATTATATATTTCTCCAATGAATTTGTTAATGTTTAGTACAATTTTAAGAAATTTTGTGATACAAAGTTAACCAGGTTCATTTATCGATCATTTTCTATAATCATGACTTTGATGTAAGCATTGACATAAGTTTATGATGTTCTGTTTTTAGATCTTTCCACATATCCCGTGTTACGAATATCACGAAATATCATGCCTAATTATTCATGTTACGTTTATTAATAATATATATTCCAATTTTTTAATAACTACTACCTTATTCATGGATTATTCCCTTTTTGGTATTTATATATTTTCTATTTCTTATGAATATACCCAGGTTATCCCATGCAGTTTTAACTATGAGAATGTTAATTATGTTTTCAATAAAGGTGATGTTTTTTCATTTTAAAATTGATATATAATGTACCTAATTACAAAATACTCTAGACATATCAATCTTTTGGGTTTTATTAAGTTTATTTTTTTGTAAAACATAATTTATTAATTTGAAATAAGTAGTAGGGTTGTTACCAAGAACCCTACTATTATCTTGGACCACCCATAATATAAAAATTACCAAGAACCATAAATAAATCAAATTGATCTTTTTCATCATTAAATTCAGAAAATCATTATTCCTTTCATAACATGATTAACCCATGGAAAAGAAATAGTTTCCATATCAATCACTTTGAAATATGTTTAATCTGTGGGAATGAAATGACACTCTATAACAATCACATTTAAACATTATTGCCTAATGGAAAAGATATAGGTTCAAAAAATATATTTGAAACATAAAAATATCTTTAAAACCTTATTATTTCATTGAAAATAAACAGGTTCTATAATAGTCTCTTAGAAACCTGATTTACTCGTTTAAAAGAAATGGGTTCCATTACAATATCTCTGAAACAATAATAATCCATTAGGATAAATAATTATGATGGTATCATTAAAAAAATATACCCATCAGAGAATAAGTAAAAAATGATTGTTGATGTTGATGAATGAAAATACCATTAAATATCATTAAAATTATATTAATGAAAATAATCTTTTCATTTTAAAATTCAGTTATAATAACTAGAAGTTCCTAAAATATTATGAAAACCCTTTTCTTTGAAAACAAACATTGAAACATTTAAATGAATAATCAATGGAAATAATGGAAATGATGGTGGTAAAATGTATTTATTTCATAAATTCTGAAAATAAACATTTTTTCAAAACATTTTGAAAAAGTGAGTCAAATGTGACCCATTTGGAAAAAATTAAGAAATTTCCTTTTAAAATCTTTTAAAAGAAGGTAAAAGGTCATGTAAAATGGATTCAAGAAATAATTTATTTTCATAAAAGAACATTTTTAAAAATATTTTATAACTATTGATATGAAATATAAAGATACCTAATCAAATAAAAAAATATCATCATCATTTACAAATGACTTTCTTAAATTTTTTTAAATCAATAAAGGAGGAAATTGAAAAAAAAAATGTAAAACACATTCATAATTGATGGATAATAAATATATTTGATTCAATAAAACAAGATCATATGATTTCCTCTAATTTAACCTTGAACATAAATAATCCTAAATGAACGATGATTATAACATGAATCATTTACCGCTTTGGTAACTCATCAATCATAAGCCCTGTGAAATAATAATTTAAAATTATACATTAAATATAATTTTCCTAAAACTTTAATCATATAAAATTTCAATGGGAAGTATATACAATTCAATAATTAATATAGATTCATATAATAAACATATGTCTCAAAGAAAGATTATTTGAGATTAATAATAGATAAAAAAGTTGTACCATTGAATTTTATTGTTAATCAATGAATATATTGACTGTATAAAATTTAAAACCACATAAAATACTTTTAAAACAATGTAATATAATCAAAATTTATTATGCGTAAAATCATAAAAAAATAATATCAATAAATAGGTATTATAACCCAATTAAAAGAAATTGGGTTAAGAAATTATATAAAACATTGTAAATTTCAAGTCAATTCCCCTGAAATGAAATAATTAAAATAAAAACATATAATACGATGATTTAATAATAATTCATGTTATTAAATATAAAATGAGAATCTACTAAATATACTAATCCTAGGTTTTCCTCCTGCCACGTGTCTCTCTCACCTTCTTCCACATCAGTTTTTTCATACGTTTCCCACCTCTAATTAACCACGTCACCCCACCATGCAGTATTTCAACTTTTCTCTACCTCTATCTCCCGTTGAAGTATTCACGAGACATGACCTATCCTAACTTCTATCCCCTGCATCTGTTTTCCTCCTGCTCTCAGTCATCCCGATGTTCGCCAATGTCCTTGGGATTCTACTCATCTCCTTAGTGGGTGTCTTCTTGTGATAGACATCATTTTTTCCTATGGTACTCCCACCTCCTACATTCAATTCATCTTCGACCAGGTACTCCTCTATCAATACAATTCCAACCGCTCCTGAAAAATAGCGACGGTTACATCCCACCATCGTAAGGTTCCCACTGCGAGATATTCTACTACTCCGAGAGTCCCTACCCCTCTTTTTACCAGTAAGGTCGGGTTATCAGTGAAGGAGGAGTCGTGTGTTCTTAGCTCTGATATATTCTTTACTTACTAAACCCTTCACCAAAACCCCTTAATCATCACAATCGGGTTCTTTCTAAAAAACTACTGCTCAATTTTTTCATTCGTTAATTGCAAAATCCTTGATGACTTTATCCTCCTCATTATACCTATTCTCAGGCTCTCCAATTAGTAATCTTTCAAATTTTCAGTTCCATTGGCTTGTCCGTCAGTTCCCCTAATGTATACCATTTCATTTTCTACTTAGCCAACCGTCGTTGTGGAAAATGCCGAAAAAGTATTCATGAACCTCTTACCATTAGAGATACCTGATTCAGATACAGTGCACATCAAGACCTCCACAGCAGGTGTGTATTCCATATGTCGTCAACTTATTCTCCCTAATGTCCTCCATTATTTAATTACAGTTAAACATGATTATAAAACATTGACATCATTTTCCACTTGGTGTTTTTTGGTTGTGCAACACAATGTTCTGGGAAATGTTTTAAGATCATGTATGAATGGAGCTTTAAATGTGTTTGGTGTTATGACTGAATGGAATTATTTTTAGTTAGGCTGTAGGTATGGGCTTCCAGAGATCATAGATGTCAACTTACTTTCAAGATTCTGTTTGACCTTGAAATAATCTAATAATTTTTTATCTTTTTTTATTTTTTAGCAAAGTGCATTGTACATGGTTCATTCTCTAGATAAAATCAATTTGAGGTTGTTGTTAGTTTTTCCAATGTTAATATGATTTATTCCACTAAATATGTGTTTTTATACCAGTCCTGAATATTGTATTCACTGTTAGTTTGTTCAATGTTAATATGTTTTATTCACTATTTGTTTTTTAAATGTTGATAAGTTGTAATCACTGTTAGTTTTTTCATTTTATTCACTCTAATTTTATTTGTGCTTTGGTCTATTATATGGAATGAAATGTATTTAAGGTTTGATTCAAAATATATAATGATATATGACTGTTGAGATTCAATTTTATTGATCTCAAATAATTTGTGTGATTGATGGAGAATGATGGAAGTGCGGAATTATTTCCATAAAATTGCACTAATAAGAGCTGTGATTGAGGTAAATCCTGCACCAATAAAATCCCAAAGGATGAGGTAAACCCTACAATGTTCTGAGACCTAAATATGTATCTGTATTGTTAGTATTATGTTGTATATGCCACTGGTGGCCATAAGTGTCTCCATTATTATAGAGGAAATGGTACTCTATCCTTTTAAGTTGTTGTAACCAGGCTGTTGATGACTGTAGAACATATGATGAGGTATGTAGCGCTAGACTATAGTACTTTTTTATTACTGGCTACATAGTTCCTGCTACATAGATTGAAGATGATAGTGAGGCCCCACGGTTCTCCAGTTCTTAGTATCAGGCTTGGAGTTGATTTCATTGGACATCCTTTATCAATAAACTCAGGTTGTGATCCCAGTTTTTTTCTTTGATTATATGTTCCCATTCACTATTTTCATGTTGTACACATTTAAAATTTCCAATACACTATATATGTGTTTCTGGTTATTATGTTTTGTTCACTATTTGTTCATGGTTGGAATTTTTTCTTCACTATTATTATGTAGTGCACCTTTTCAAATTATTCTCAACTGATGAAATTATCTCTTCTTTTCTATCCGAGTAACCAGTGGATCACTTTAGGGATTGGCATAAAATAGGAGAAAAAAATTTCATATGTCTTGCCTATTATGGGTATAATTTAGGAGAACCATTTATTATTCACCATAATTCGAGCAAGAAAATTGCAAGATTCTCAATTTCATTTGTGATTACTATGATTTTACTATGCTCATTTATCTTGAAATATTATCTATGCAGACAGCTAGAGGTCAATAGAGCTAGTTACATCCTACCATCTGGTATCCCAATGCCAATTTGTTAGGAAATTAATAAACCTTCATTATATATTTATGATTAATTTGACAATTCATACTACAGAAAAGTGGTGGAAAAAAATTTGTTAGGTCAGTGATCATTCCAAAGATGGTTGTTCCAGTTTGGTGACTATAAAATAGTCCTTTTATGTGTACAAGCTTCCTCTATGATGGTTTTTCAGTTCAGGTATGATAACTTTTATTATTTTTATTATTCTGGCATTCAGAAAATTATTAATTTCTATTTTGGTTTTAGTAAGGAATGTCTAAAATAGAATCAAATTAAAGCGAATAATTATTCTTATCATAGAACATTATTAGAAATTAATTCCATTCAACCTCGTGACTTATTGTAAGAACACATTCTGATTGTCGGTAACTACAAGTTCAACTTTTTAACTGATATCATTTCTATATATTCATTTTTTTAGTTCATATTGTATCTACAGAATTTAGTTGATGGAAGGTTTTCAATCTCACGACTTATTGCAAGAACAATTTCTTTTGACCATCATAGGAACGATTTTGATTTCATTGACTCTTTCTATTTCATTTTATGAAATAATAGAATCCAAATTTTATTATTTTTTTTACTATTATGTTATAGAAACATGAATGTTCAGGATATTTAGGAGTCAGCTACAACACTGACAGACAATTTTCTACAAAATATTTGTCATCCACTTAGGTATTAATATTTCTATCTTCATTGTATTATTTTCCTTAAAAAAATTAGTAGACATTCCTGATTTTTTGCAGTTTTATTTATATTGATTATATTATTAAAAAACAATATTTCATCTTCTCAGTTCAAATTGGTAAACATTATATTCCTGCTAACTATTTTTCATGTTTTAGAGCTAATAAACACTTTGTTTTTACTACTATTTTGGTATGGTGAAGCTACTATGTGGTCTTTATCTCCAGAATTTTTATTTGTTTCAAATTATTCTCAACTACTAAAATTTTGTGTTTTTTTCTTTCCAGGTAACCAATGGATCACTTTAGGGATTGGCATCAAATATGTGAAAAAAAAATTCATATGTTCTTATTGTTATAGGTATATTGCAGGAAAATGTTTCTATAAAAATCCTTAGAAGACCCCATAAATTTCAAGAAAATCAAAACTTCAGTGTGAAAAAACATGATATCAAACATGAACATCTATTGATGATAGTTAGCACTAATCTAGGTAATGATAATAAATTTTGTGTTAAAAACCAAAAAAAATCATATTTGGGAGTTGCATGAAGAGTTGACATAATAAAATATTTGAATAAAGCCATGATGAAAATAAAATGGTGGAATTTGAAAATGTGAGTGTGGTGGAAGATGATGAAATTTTGGATTAAAACAATTGGTAATAATCTAAAAAGGTTCAAAACATCAATCTAAAACTATTTAAAATCATTAAAATGTTTTCATAGGCTGCCATTATATGTGCTACTCTACTCAAGTATTAACATTTATATCTTCATCGCCTTTTTTTCAATACTTCATTGTACTAATTATTTTCAAGTTTCATTTACATTGACCATATCATTAAAACAGACTACATTTGGTATTCTCTTTTAAAATTGGTAAATATTATATTACTACATTAAGGATTACATCGGTCACTATTTTTTTGTACTTATTGATTGAAGTCATTTGTGGATGTAGAGAAAACTGTTGATTGGGTTTGATGCTAATGATGTGTTCAAATGCAATGAGACAAATTCTAGAGACACTGTTGAAACAAAAAAGCCAAGTAAAATATGTTCAATTCCCATTTAAAGTAAAACAAAAACAAGCAAAGTGAAAAAAAATTGACTGATGTGATGCTGCAATTGAAAGTTAGTGGAAAATCCTTAATGAATCTGTCATGTTTAAATTAACTTTTACATTAATAGTTCCACTTTTAACTGTACTTTTATGATATTATACATACAACTTAAAACATTACATATAATCTAGAATATTAACCTTTCTGTTGATAAATTAATATTCAGTGGCCATATTTTAATATTTATTTTTTATGAGCTATATTGAAGTGTGGCAGGAAACCACTATGATTCCAACCAACATCACCAAGTACTGAACCCTTGCAGCCACGACGCAGGGAACTCATGTCTGGGTATTAATAATAAAAATGGCGCTCACACTGTATAACTATGAAATTTACAACACATACTCTAAAAAAATAACAAATGTAGTCTGTAATAGGTTACTATCACAATTTTAAATTGGGAGTTTTAATGTTAATTTTTAGAATCTCATATTACAAATTTCTTATACATCATGTAATATGAATTTTTCATGGTGAAAATAGTGTTACTTTTATTATGATATATACTTAATGATACATCAAGTTTTTCTTAGTCTTATTACATCATGTTATATCTTTTTTATTCCTTTTCATATATATTTTCTGATACATATTATTTTTCGTTTCATTCATTATTATATATCACTAAATCTATAATTTTAATATATTATTAATCAATTTTCATTATTTAATACTCAAACTATTAATACACTTGAAAATTAGGTATGAATTATATTTGCATGTGTATGCACATGCGAGGTACTAGTTTTATACAAAAAAAATAAAAAAAGTGGGTAATACGGCATATGTCTCTTTAAAATAAAAACCGAGATGAGAAAATCCTTAACTCGAGTCCTGAATTTCAATGTCTACATTTTAACCCCCATATAATAATATTATATATATTATTTTATTTCTTATGAACCATTTTATGGTTTAATAACTTATAAATAAATTATTTAATTTGTTTCATTTTAATTAAATATTAAGAAAATTAATTAGTTATGTACACCTCAGGTGTTTTGATCTCGGTACATTTTTTTCAAACATGGTTTCACTAACCACATTTAATCCTAAAATAGACTCATCTTCTTTTTCCTTATAAAAGTATCCACAATAACATTGACACGAACATGGATAATCTCATCATCATCATGGGTCCAATCAAAAGGTGTCTCCCCACATTCAAAATAGTATCTCAAATTTATATTTTCAGAATCCACATATTGTATCCTCATTTCCAAATTCAGATGAGAGGGATCAACTAATAATGACATGAGTTTCATCAGTTCATAGTCCTCATAAACAACTATATGTATCTCATCAAACAAAGCCATCATCTTCCACTCATAACTCGACTCAGGAACCACCTGATTCCGTTTTTTATGACTCAATGCATCTAGGACATGATTTTTATTTCCAAACATGTGTGATAATTTTAATTAAAAACAAAAAATTCAAAAAACCAATATTAATTGACTAAAATTGAAATCAGGTCATGAAAAGATATTTTTATTTCTATTATTTTCAGTATAATCAATAGAGTTCTCAACCAAAATATAATTCCACCAAAATTTCAAGACATAATAAATTGTGTAAAATTATATATAATGTGTAAGATAGTCCCATTCAGGTTCCATCAATTACCTTGATTCATAAGACATGAATCAATCTCCCTACATCAAGACTTAACCATTTTCAATCCTATATTCCTCACAAATTAAAGTATAAACCTTACCCGAATCAGGTTAGATCAAGATTGGTGTAATGGTCCAATGTATCTTTTTATCTTGAAAATCATTCTTACATGCTTTATACCAGTCAAAAATTACACCCTTCTTGGTTAGTCCCAAAATTAATGATATCAAGCATAAAATGTCCTTAATTTACCTTATGTAGTAACTAGATAATCCCAAAAAACATCAAATGTCAACAACATTCTTTGGTTTCTACCAAGAAACAACTAGTTGAACCTTCACTAGGTCCACTGAAACACATTCCTATAAGATTATGATTGCCAATAAATGTACCATATCAATACATAAGGGAAATTTTGATATCTTGGATTATAGTTGATGTTATCTCAGTGTGCTCATGATGATGTCAAGATGCTGGGAATTATCATCATGAGTCTTGGAGTACTCCAAGATGTTATCCTCAAAACAACTACAAAATATTCTTAGTATGGGTGAAATAATTTTTTTATCAATGACATAAACATAGTAGGTGTGTTCTTTAGTCTTAATGGAATTATGAAGAAATCATATTAACCATACCTGCTTCTAAAATAAGTCTGAGGAATATAGGATGGCAAAACCCTTGACTAATGATACCTGGACCTCAAATCATTCATAGAGAACATGTAACCCCCTTTAGTTGGTCAAATATACCATTAATTTATGTAAGTAGATATTAGTTTTTAAAAATAATATAATTCATCTCCGGGTAATCAAAACACAACTATAATGTTTTATTGGATTTCCTAGAGAGGGAATAATAGAGAACCCATGGTAGCATACTCCGATTGATAAACCATTTTTTATCTAATTCTTCTAAATGAGTTTAAAGTTACCAGAGCCCTAACATTTCCATTCTATATGGAGAAATGTAAAATGGTTTAGATCTAGGAATTTGATTAATTATTAACTCAACTTATCCCTCTGGTGGATTCCCCGACATTTCCTCTATAAATGTATCCTGAAAATAATCCACTATAGGGACTAATACCTTGTTTTCAACTCCATCATCATCCAACAAAATAATTTCAATTTATTCCATGTTATCTTGAATTTGTTGAAGTATTTTCCCTACATATCTTGTCAGGATTTCCCATTCCCCATTATGAAAATAAGTTTCACCCTCATGAGATGTGAAACTCACTCACCTCCTGTAACAATCAATGTGGTCCTAGTTTGAAACTAGCATGTCCATCCATAATATGACGTCAAAAATTCACATATCAAGCATGTAAGAATCCTAAAAAGATAGTACCCACCAACCTCAAGGGAACACACCTTGTACTTTTAGAAACGTTCTACTCATACTTGTAATGGTATATCAATTGACACAGCCCCAAAAATATATTCCATCACTAAACCCATGAAATTAAAATGCCAAGTATATATAAAAGAATTAGAGGACCTTGTATTAAACAAAGCACAAAAATAATTGACGATGAAAAATTTTTACACTGAATAGTCGATGGTAGAGCCTCACCGCTACCGGGTATAGGCTAGACTACATAGAGCTTTCCTACCCCTCTTCTATGGTTTCCCTTCCGAGTTCTTGGTGTTTTATTCACCTAATGATATAGAATCTATTATCATGAAGTACCATGTCCCCTTCTATGACTGTTATGGCTAGTGTAACTCTAATTGCATTACTAATATAGGGTAGCATATCCCCTGGCATTTCTCTTTAATAGACTAGATCCTCCACCATTTTCCACATTTTGTGTGTTCCTATATAACTTAGGTATATGACCGATCCTTTCACATGATCCACATTCCACTAGGGGTTGAGAAAAATAACATTTCATGTGGCACAGTCAGCCACACTAATAGCAGACGACTGAATTGCCTCACTAAGATATAGTTTCTCTTCCATGGAGAATTTACACGCCACCGTTCTGGTGGAAATTCTAATAACAATTCTTCCTACTATTGGAAGATATATCACCTAATCATCCAACTAAAATTGTTTTTCCACCACTATAGCACACCTTCAAGTTCCCTTAAATTATAAGATCATAATCCATTGCCTATGAAAATCTCTTTAAATGAAATATATTTATCTTGGACTTGATCTCACATCGAATCCCATCCTAAAAATGTAAATCCATAGTACCCTCATCTTTTATCAGTGTCGTGAAAAAAGATTTTAGTATATGAAGTAGCCATAATAATCCTTTAATATCATACATTCATGGGCAAATATTATAAACTAGTTAGTTTTATATTTCCTCATGGTCATGGGGTAAAAATTCCTTAAGAATTTATCCTAAAATTTCGTCGATGCCATTCCCGACATCCAATCATTGAGAGCCTGTATCACCCAAAAGTGATTCACTAGTCTACGTAACATATAAGCTTCCATTTTTACTCTTTTATTAATATGGGTATCTAATTAACCCAAAATCATATGGATATATTCAATCATGAACATAGCTTCTTTATGTCCATCCTATCTAGAAAACATCATATGGTTCTTTAGTTGAAACTCTCTAGTTAGGTCAAACATACTTGGTGCTTCCCACCCTAGGTATCGCTTCACATAATACATAAAATGGGTGATTTTATCAACGAACTTCTCTTTCCCCTAATATATGGAACCAATGGTGGTTCGTGCACCACTGTTGGAGGAGAATACCTAGAGATATCCACTTTTAATAAAAATGGTTGTCTTCATCCAGTTGTAATCTCTCTATAATGCCAAATTCATATCTCAAGACACATATAATAAGGATCCCATAAATTTAAAAAAGAGCAATCTGATCTAGACAAAACAAATCACCTCACATACACAATCCCAACATGTACAAAAAACACACCATCACTACCCTAAACCATCCTAATACTGGTCTATGGTAAACATAGGGTAAATCTAACTACCTTATTCCAAAAAATAATTTGAGCCCCTTTTTAACAATTTTACTTTCAAAAACATAAATTTTTCTCAGTTAGGGTCATTTTTTATCTTTCCAATACAACACGTCACAATTATAACCATTTAAAACATGTTCTTTTAAAATATTCTAACCACTTCCATTTTAAAACTTTTTAACTGTAAATATTTCAAACATTTTCATTAGGATCCAATTCTTTTAATCATAAATATTTTACAAATAAAATTTTAAATCCTATAACACAACCATTAAAAACACTTCATGTGTTCCTAATTTGATTTATGTCGCTTAAAACTTGAGTTCCTAATGTGATGGATGCAGATAAAAACCTTGTTTCGGGTCGAGATATGAATAAAACCTTAGAAAATAATAACACAGTAAAAAAACTAAATCATACAAGGTGAAATATCAATCAGTGGTAATATCAAAAATCAAGAAAAACTATAACAACTAAGGTATTTGGGTTTTTCCCCACACATCGGTTAGTTATACAAAAGTTCAAGCTCATTTCAAAGGCCTGAAACATAATTACTTCATGTATACAATTCCCAAATAGTAAAAAAAATAAAAGAAATTATTTGATACTAATTTGTAATTTCTTGTCCCATGTACCACAATAATAGGTTCCCTGAGAAAAATTATCACCTAACCTCATGAACAGCTCTGCACATGGTGGAGGATTTAAACTAGAAGAAATAGTCTGATGGATCTTGTGTGGATATAATAATAACTTTACTGTAGTAAAAAATTAGAAATAATCAAGATCACATACAACATTCCCAAAATGAAAAGGTTCCAAAAAACCAATATAATGAAATATAAAATGTCATGAAAGTCTAAATTTACATAATAAAATCAAAATAAAACACTGAAGACAATCCATAAATTGTGTTTTGACGTCATGTATGGTCCCCTCATCCATGCTCCATCACATATCCCACATCAACTATTTAGAATATGGAATATTCTTATATTCTGACCTGCAACCATGAAGACTTATTGGGTACCCAGTACTGGCCAAAGAAGGGTGTGAATAAAACTCTGTATTCCATCAACAATAGTGTTTACAATCATATCCAGTCAAATCATAGTGTATAAATAAGTGAAAATAATCATGTCAAGATAGTAATTATAATATTTTTCCTTCTTTAACAATATTTAAATTGACCCCTCTTGTTTCTAGTTCATATTCTCACACATACTCATCAACATTCATCTAATAAATTCCATTCATTTTAATCATGTGTCAAGGTGGTCATAGGTTGGAAAATAATGATCATCAGTCCAATTGTCCAACCGGGATTCAAAATTACATGTATGGTCATCCCAACCATGATATTTAATTCCATCTCTATAACACTGTAGTTAGGAGTGTTAGTCTTTATTTGAAACATATAATGCATATGGGTTCCTAGAGCATCACATTAGATCACCCAAGGGAGATAACCATCAATTCAACATCCTAACAAACCATTTTTTCACATTTTCATAGTAACTAAGTCATTTACCTTTTTATCAAACATAAATATCATAGGTACACCATTTCATTTGTCACAATTACATGGCTCATTAAATTAAACATATTATCAATAACTAAAGTCAATAAATTACATCCTTATAGAACCTTTACAATGATTCATCATCTTTCATTCTGGTTAACTATATAGAAAAACCCCTTTAATCATTTCACACATTTACCCTTTATAAGACATAACTCATTTAACTTATTAAATTCAATAAAAACACCACCTTATTTCATTCCAAAATGATTTCCAAAATTAAAATTTGGTTTAATGTCATAAAACCTTCATGTAATCATTTACCTACTGAATTACCATTTTAATGAAAGTGGAACACCCTAGGGGTAACTTTAGGCTTAGTCTAATCATCCTAAAATAATCCATCGAGGTCATGAGAGGTTTCACACACCATTTACATGCCCATTTTTTAATTTATTTCCAATGATTCAAATACAGGATGCAATAGTAAAAATTCACAACCACATACTCATAAATTAAACATCAAGGCAATGGGTGATAACTTGGAGACCGCCTACCTCAAGTTCATATAAGAATGTTCTCTCAAATACAATCCATGATTCAATACCAAAAAATAAACAATTCCTAATATATGAATATGATGGAAAATAATGGTCTTGAGGTTTTGGAAGGATAATAACAATTATATAAGGCTTCTTCTAGAATGTTTTACAAAGAGGAGTGGAAGACTCACCGAGGACTTTAATTTTCTACCAACACTACTTCAAACAGCCCAAGATTGAGGAAAATCAACCTTAAAGGAAGACAGATCCCTTGGTTAATTATTATGTCATCTGGGGGGAAATAAAGAGAATAATTGGTTAAGAAATCATAAATCAAGATAGGGAAATATTGGAGATTCCATGTTTTAATGAGACACACAGTTTGGTCGCATAGTTGGTCAAACTATGCATCAACCATGCAGCACACTCTATCCAATAGAGGGCTAAGCCACATGGCCACATGTGGATTCCAAATAGTTTCTAATATCATGAAAAGGCCATTCATTGGGATCTATCCAAAGTTTCATGGGGTTCGGTCTCCCCATTCATTTTCTGTTAAATGTGCACCATCCCCCTACATACATCATTGATAAGGCACATGATCAGTACTAACCATGATCTAACTATGAAACCTACATGGTATACCCTCTTCTATTCATATTTCATGGCCTGATCCCCCAGGAAACCTTGGATATACCTCATATTCTTAGAATATAATTTATTAAATATTTTAAAGGGAGTAAACTCAAAACATAAACAAGAATACATCTCATTGATAGGTCAGGATCTTATAATAATTTCCAAAGGTTAACTAAAACATTTATCTAATAACAAATATATTGACCAACACTTTTCATACATTGATATTACATCTTAATATATTAATATTCATTAGATAACATAATAATCAATGAGAAAATATTTTAGATCTAGTTCTTTTGGAAACATGGAATCATAAAAAAATGGTTCAAAAAAATTCAACTCATTCTACAACTTTTGTTCCCATAACTATCACCCTTCATAGGAATATCATACCAAATACCCTTCTTCGTAACCCATGTAATGTAAACATAATAATGATTGAGATCATATTCTCAGTATGGGTAAATAATGGAGATATCAATGATAACATAAACATAAAATAATCCTAAGGCTATGAGAACAAGAGCTTCCCATTTGAAAATCAAACACTTCATAACATATATCATAAACAAGAGTCCTAGAATAAATAATTTAATATCATAAGAAATGAATAATATTGGAATCAAATAACATAAGACATAATATCATAACCTTGGAATAATACATAGCTTTGTAGAAAACACATAAGTAAAGAAAATCAGTTCCTTAGTATTCGAGTATTATTTCTATGATTATCATATTGGATACGGTTCACTCCCCCAAACCATATTAGTTTTCATTGTTCACTAAAATTACTTTAATAGGGAATTTGGTTTACTCCCAAAACTATAGTTGTATTAATGTTTCTATCATGTGTCTAAGATTGTGGACAAAGTCCCTTACTGCACTAGATTCACTCCCCATTCCATTCTTATTTTTCATATTAGATATCCATTATTACCCAATAAATTTGGGAGATATATAGGTCCCACACATCCTTTGTTATAATGTTTCCACTATCCTTGGTTAAAAAACTCACCATACTTGGTTATAACATATCAACCATCAGACAATTAAAACCATACATACATGGGTCATAAGATCATCAAACATTCATTACCCTAAAAACCAAGAAAATAAATCGGTATCATAAACATTTCAACATATAATAAAAATAAGAAAATATGTGGGTTTCATAAACATTTCATCATTGAAAAATCCCATAGAATCGAAATGATATTCACGGAAATATTTTCATCACAATCATAAAATACCTAGAAAAATAATTAATATGGTATAATTTATCATATGCTAAGTAAAATATTTTTAATATCAAATTATATCATCTTATATGAATTTTTTTTGAAAGATTACTTAGAACATTTCTTGAGGAAAATAACATTTTCACTTTAAAAAAATTAAACTAAATGATGATAAAACATTTTGAAAATAATTTTCCATTTAAATAATCTTTATATCTTATAAAATAATAATTAAATCGCTCATTGTAAATTATTGTGGAATTATTTTTCATGTTGTACACCTTAAAACAAATATTCCTTTCACGTTTTCAGAAAAATAAAAATGGGACTTCTTTGGAAAACAACATGATTATTGTTTTTAAAAAAAATTAAAAATTGAAAAAAATAGTAAAATTGATTTTAAATAATCAAATATTAATATTAAAATAATATTTAAAACTTTTTTAGAAAACATATATATTGATGAAATACGGTTATTGACCGAATAGAAGAATAAAGTTAGTTTTCAGTAAAAACATTCTTCTTGAAGATTGCATACATAAAGATAGGAAAATTAAAGGAAGATATTTATTTTTCTAAAATTTACATTTGGTAAGAAAGTTCATTTTTTTCTTAAGAGTTATTTCATGATATTTTATCATCAAAAACATAATAATAAACAATCCTGATAAATAATGAGATTATAACATACAACTTTTACCACTTTTGAATCTTTTGAATCATAATACCCATGAAATGAATAAAATTATATAGATATTTATATCCTATAATTTCATGTGAATAATAATAAAACAGTTTCATGGTATGTATATACACCATTCAAAAAAACAAGTGGTGTTTAAGGAATGTGTCCCATAGAATTGAAAGTGAGACGAAAATACTATGCCATTTTGGTAATATTTTGAATCATAAGAACCATTATAGAATAAAATAAAATTAGATATTAGATATCACAAAAATATGTAAATTTAGGATATAACATTTAATAGGGTCATTATATACACCTCTTTAAATAATATAGTTTCATAACATAACATATTTATCAAAACAGACAATTTGAAAAAAAATCCCTTACAATAAGTCTCAATATAATTCATAGACATTCGAATATCATGTATAATAAATATATTTTTATTATAAATATATCACATAAAAATATTCATATGTATAATACCATATTTTATTTAGCTATTACCATTTATTACCCATTTATTTGTAATTTCTTATTAAAATCACATTTCAGTTTATAACTACTTTGTTTTGTATGTATGTTTTGGTTTGGTATTTTTCAACTTTTTTAATTGATCATGGTTACATCATGTCAAAACTATTAACCATAATATAAATACCATAATTATTCAATATATATAAACTTATATTCATACATTAAATTTCAAGATAAAAATTTTATTACACAATTCATGGAGACGGCTGGTGGTACATAAGCATGAATGTTGTTCTCATTTTTTTGATTGATCAAATGAAATAATGATAATCAATATATAGAATACCTAGAATAATTTTTATTTCATATATATCTCATATTATCATTAACATTTAATTATTACCTTCTATATAAATTTTAAATGATGAATGAACTGTATCATTTCATGAGGCAGTAGTATGTCGTACTTAAAATAGTTTTATTATATTACTATAAAAAGGAAATTAATAAGTTTTATGTGATATTATTTATAAAAATAATAATTATATAACATATATTATATAAATATGTAAACTCTATCATTATATCAACTTGATATAAGTGGTGATGTAAAAATAATTACATAATTACCTGAGGCGGTAGTCTGTCATACACAGGATTGATGTTTTTGTTTCCCACGTGATGGAATATGATATGGATATTGGTTATGACATCAAAATAAATTCAAGATACTTGTTTTATTATATTTTAATTATTATACCATGAATTATGGTGGTATGATAAGAAGTAAAAATATAAAGGACATAGTTGAGACAATTACCTTTACTTAGAACAACCTCCATTGAATCTATTATTAAGAACCCTTGGATAGGTCTTTTGGGATGACCATAATCTCCGAAATTTGGATACTGATTTTGGGGAGTGATTTTTGTGGGTTTCGTTATTTCCAAAGGTCTTAATAATTTGTAATAAGTTGGGGATGAGTTGGCCTTTTATAATTGTGGAGGAGTGGAGTTTTTGTACATACACAAAACTATTAAGTAATACAGAGTCACTATCTATCCAAATGCCTCAAAAATTTATAAACAATGGAGTGTAGTGATGAAATTTTCAATTCACACCTCCACCGCACACAAAAAACTTATATTTAAAACATTTTATTCCTCAACATGTTAGTTTCCATACTTTTACCATTTTAGTTTTCACTATGATAAATCTCCTTCTCATATGTGCTATTAATCATTTATGAATCTAAATAAAATGGTAATTATTAGATAATTTTCTCCACTGGTTTTAAATAATAAATCCATTTTATAAAATAAAAAAATTATGTGTTTTTAAAATTAATCGTAACATAAACACAAGAAACGCACAAAACCTTGTTTTTCCCTATACCAAAGTAATGAGGTTTTTACTATTTAGGGGTCAATATAATTTCTGAAAATGGTTAATTGGCACACTATTGGACTATGTTTGAGATATTTAAGTATATAACATTAAATATTAAATATATAGGAATTTTATGGAATTTACATTATTTGATAATATATTATTTTTTATAAATTAACATCAACTTCAATTTTGACAATATTCATTTAATTTTTCTTTAAAACACAATTAAAATATGGAATTATAATATATAATTTCCAAAACTATATTTCATGATATATTTATCAAAAATTATAATTAAATATATTAATTAATTCTATTTATTATTCATTAAATAGTTTTAGTATCATTTAATTAATTTTTCTATTATTTAAATAATTATTGTCTTGTTGTCAGTTAAGCATTTTAATTCAATATATAATTACAAAAAAATAACAATATATTACCGTAATGAATTTAATTTCATTATTATCATGATTAAATTCAATATTAATTCATATGCTTCTTTTATTCATATGTGAACACATAATTGAAATGTAAAAACATAAGGGTGACATTTTGTATTTTTCCTTATGTATATATATATATTGGTTATTCAATGTAAAAGTGTCCCATAAGCACATTAAAATATATACTAAGGTAATAAGGGTCTAAATTTGGACATACATTAAGAATTTGAAATTTTTTTAGTTATTTTAACCCATTGCATTTTAGTTTAACCTCCTAATAAACTCATTTTAACCTTAAATGTGGAAATTAATTTTTACAATTTTTACTAATCATTATGAAAATAAAATTAATCTAAATTTATTATATAATATTAATTATTATGATTCAAAAAAAATGAAATCCATTTTTATGAATTCCGTTCACATAAGTGGAAAATTTTAATATAAAATTAAACCCGTAAATACAATGAAAAAAATATTTTCTAAGGAAATGTTTTTCAAAAGTACAAAAGTATTAATATCATGATTAAATATAAAATTTACTCTAATAGAGTAATTTATATTTATGAATATTTAATTCTACTAATATTACATTAAAAAATTATACAATAAGTTACATTGTAAATACTTTAGATGAAATGGTAGTTTTAAAAAAATCATTATTTTTCACTATTCACTAAAAATTAATCTTTCCTAAATGTCCTTAAACTTTTACCCAATGATAATAAAAATACCAAAAATGTAGTAATTTTTTTAAACTAACATTTCTACAAGAATCATAATTTTTTTTATTTGTTCACAAAGACAAATAAAATTATTTTTTAGAGAAAAAGGTATTTTCGAAGCATAAAGGAATTTACTAAATATTTTGTTCTATTTTATTAATATTATTTCATTATATAAAACCTTTATAATATTTTCTTCCATATTTATTATTCATATTCATACCAAAAATTTTACCATCATGGTTATATTGATCATGTTTAAAAAATAATAGTAATAGTACACTATGGTTCATTAAAATTGATGTTGAGTCCGATTTGGGAGTACAGTAATTGGTAGCCCCAAATTATGGGGAAAGGTTTTGTATAGGTCATAGGTTAAGATTTTCTTAAGCGGAACTTTCTCGCTAAGCCATCCTATGCTGATCCAGTGAAATATGTAGAAATGGTTATCCAGTCTCAAAATAGATATGCAGGGTTGGGGAATGAAGAGTGTCATGTGGTTGAGGAAGGGGATGAGATGGACGCTTCTCTAGAGGATAGGGACACTGATTCAGACTCTCCTATTAAATCCACGGAACTGGGCATTAGGGATGAATATTTATGATCTACTTATAAGAAGGGGAAGAACACCATCATCGTTTTAGAGGGTTTTATTCAGAACTCTCAGAGGCCGTAGAGAAGAAAAAGAATATTCTTTCTTTCCAAGACCTATTGTTACTAGATCCTCAAGAAAAGGAAAGATCCCTATAAAGATTCCTAAGTAGGTTAAGGAAAATTCTTCTAAGGAAATAGAACCCCCAGTAAGGGAATCTTCTGTCATCAACCTGATGAATGCTGATTAGGAGCATGCAGAAACTAATATCTTTCAGTTTGGGAAAGAATTGATGGAGTGTGATTAGTGGGAAGTCATTGTCGATGGAAATGAGGAATTAAATAAAAAGGGTATAATGGTCCTCACAACACAAGAGGAGTATGACATGATTAATGGGAGGCTTATTAAGGTATAATTTTCCATGGAGCAGGGTGGCTATACCCGAAAAATATGGAATACAGGAATGTGGTTTCAACAAGAAAAAGATCAATGTCGAAGAGCTCATCAAAACATTGGACATAATGGTCTATAATTTTAAAAACCTACCCAACGGTGATTTGTATGAGAAGGTTATTTTCCTTCAATTGAGTCTCTTTAGAGGTAAGGTCTCTAAAAGGTTTAAACTAAAAAACATAGATTCATCTTTCATATATTATGTTTCTTGATTTTTCTTTGAGTACTTGACTGGTTTCTCACATTTTCATAAAAAGTGTTATCTTAATAAAAACAAATATTTTCTGCTGTTGTAAAATTGATGTTGTGTGTTGTGTGAAAAACAATCTACTGATTAATTAAATTTATTTAAAAATATAATAATTCATAAAATATCAGGGTTTTTTAGTAATAGTATTTATATTACGAGATTGTTGAACTCTATAAAACCCCATACAATTACTACTTTTTTGTTTAGATAACATTCACATTAATGTAATGATTTGACTAATTTCTTATAGAAATTCATTATATAGTCTATTTCTTATAACCAATAAGTTTGTACATTTAATTTTTAGATATATTCAATAAAGTGAAAATTAAATATATTTTATAATATATTGATCATTATTCTACATTAATTTAATTTGATGATTTTTAAGGTAGTTGTCACATCAAAATAGGTCATAAAAGTTCCCTGAAAAAATGGGGCACATATATTTTTGACTATCCTATGATAGTTATCCTAGGAGGATGGGGATTTATCATCTAGATAGTGAATTTTGATGATATGCCATTAAATAAGAATTATGAATGTTTTTTGTTTCATCAAATATTCTTGTTTAAAAGTGTGTGTAATGCTCCTTAAACATTAGTATTTTTATTAATATTCCATACATAGGATAATATCCTTTCCAGTCAACATTCGGAGATGGTTTGAATAGTAAGTGAACAGTTTATTGCAGTGAGGGTGTAGTTTACACAGGCTATAAAAGGTGGTGGTGTACATGCACAAGATCAACCAAATCAACCCCATAGGAACATATCCGTAGTTGATCACTTCATGAGGAAACATCCCCCATCATACATAGGATCATATGACCTTGTTCAAGATGAAGGGTGGATCAAATCACTTGAAAATATTTTTGATTTCATAGGTTGTATAGACAATCAAATGATTTGTCTTGATGTTTATCATTTTTAAGAAGAAGCATATCATTATGGGTCTGTGGTTGAAAATATCACAAATAGTGAGGGGATTGATGTTCTGTAAAGACCCGTAAAATTCATCCGAAATTTTTTTTTCCTTCATTTTTTTCTTTGGGATTTTTTACAAGAACGTAGTTTCTGACGGCACCTGATTCCGAGGCTCGGTGAGCTCGGAATAAATTTCAGAAGTTTAGCTCGGGTACGTTCAGCGAACGAACGCACGGGTTTTTCTAACTTTTGAACCGGTGCTCAGAATCAAAATCAGAGGACACTGATGGAATTGCAGCACCAGTAATTGCTTATGAACGCCTTTTTTGGAGTTGCGTTTTCTCGGGTGTGGTTATTAAATTTTTGGGTTAAGTAAAGATTAAAATAAAATGGTGCAACCGATTTTATTTTTATTTTTTTAGTAATTTAACCTATGCTAAGTGGTTGATGTGAGACCCATATCCTAACTACTCCACTAGGTAGGATATTAGTGGGGTGGGGCCCACATGATCCCCACCCTTTCAACTTCCTCAACCCATATTAATTATGTAACCCACCCGCAACCCCTTTAAATAAAGTCAACTCATTAATTGAGTAGGTTTTTCAAAGTAATTAATTCTTGGATTCATTTGAATTTCAAATGAATTTTTGTCTTCTGTGATAATTAAATAAGACTAAGTCTTATTTCGTGAGAGGTTAGTTGGTTGTGCGAGAGGATTTGGAGAGGAAAGCTCTAAGTTCCGAAGGATGTTCTTCCTCCTTAAAAAACGCGAAGAACGCACCGTCGCCGACGAAGAATGCCGAGCTCCGACGAAGGACGACGGTGAGAGATGCCTTCCTCAGAGATCGACGACGCAACGCCGTGTACCGCGATGCCAGTGACCCTCTCCTTCCCCGATGAACCTTCATTCAACGATTTCGTCGAGGTAGGGGGTTTGGATTAATTTATGTGGATTATATCTTCGGCCTTTGATTTAATTGTTGTTAGTCATTTGAGCCTCCTGTTATCGTAATAATGAGAGGAGGTCGGACCGTATGAACACGGACAACCCTCCCCCCCCCCTTGATGGTTGTTCTTGTTGCGGCACGAGTAAAGGCGGTGCGGTGCAACGGCACTGCATGGAAACAATTAAAGAACATGCGAAGAAGAGCGGCGCCATCGCGCCGCGCCGTTGCAGAGATTCGAAGGCTCCGTAGATCATATAATTGTCGGCGGATCGTCAGGCGATGACGGAACGGGCCGCAGAGGTGGTTTTATGATTCCACGGTCAAGTTCGAGACCCAAGATGAACACTAGAATAGATTGAATTGAAAACAGACCATTGGAGCAACTCTGGTGGCCCGCGGAGTACACCGGCGGCACGGGCGCCGGTGCGGCAGCACCGGCGGCAGCGCACGGCACGCCACTAAGAAGGACCGCCGCAGCTGAAGCGGTGGCGGCAGGCGGCTGGTCCCGCGGCCACGCGGGATAGAGGATGGGGACGCAGTGCTAGGCCGCATCCGCTGGCAGGGAGCGGCCCCCACGTGGGGGTCATGGCTTTAATTAGGGGGGTGTGCGCCTCCCCCCCTGCTCCGCTCAGCTCGGCCAGCCGAGCAGGCCACGCGGGTCGTGCCAGCGCGGCAAGCCAACCGGCCGCTGGGCCGGGCCACGCCCAAACCGGCCGGACCCGGACCCGGTTCGGGTGACCCGGTTCGGGCCGACCTAGGGGGTCTCGGACCGGGTCGGACCGGGGCCGAACCCCCTATTTTCATGCAGTTTGTGTTCAAACTCCCATAACATGGGCTACAAAACTCCAATAGATGCACCGTCAGTTTCTATGAGATCCTTGGATCGAGGCGGTCGTTTCGGTATATTACACTCAAGCTTTCAAAGAACTTTGGGTACGTCCGGGTTGGTTCGAACCTGAAACCGACTGGGCCCTCGGAGCGGAAACGCTTATAACTTGAGCTCCGGACGTCCGATTGACGTGCCATCGACTTTGTTGGATTCCTCATAATGAGACAGAACCTTTGGCATACTTTTTCTGAGGTTTGGACGTAGTTGGATAGTGGCCGGGTTGGATTTACCTGAAATCCAATCAGGCCCCTAGAACGGAAAGGCCGATAACTTCCAGACCGGACGTCCGTTTGTCGAACCGTCAGTGGTGTTGGTGATCACGTTGAGAAACAGTCACTATGAGTATACCCTATGATAGTTTAGGTACGGTTGAGATATGTCCAGGTTGGTTCGCACACGAAACCCACCGGGCCCCTGGGATGAGAAGGCTAATAACTCACAGATTGGGTACCCGATTGACACACCGTCTGTTGCATTGAGACCCCTATGATGAGGCGGTCCTTTGAGATATTTCTTCATGGGACTTGTGATACTTGGAGTATCGACCAGTATCTCGTGGAGTGGACCCTCCCGGAGACAAGCTAGCAGAGTGTAGAGACCTAGTAGCTGACTGAGACTTGACAACTACTGATCAGTCGACTCGGAGTGATTTGGATAGCCCAGTGGGGTGCGCTTGGTTGTAGTGGTAGACCGACGGTGGAGGTGCACTTGGTTGTAGTGGCAGACCCGCATTACTTGATTGAAGGAGTACCTCTGTAGGCTATGAGGGGGTGTGCTTGGTTGTAGCGGCAGACCCATGGTGGGATGTGCTTTGTTGTAGCGGCAGGCCCATAGTACTCGACAGATGGAGTACTTCAGCAGCCCAAGGTTAGTGGGACGCGCTTGGTTGTAGCGGTAGGCCAACTGTACTCGATAGAGGAGGAGTTCTCCAGCAGCCATGGTTTCGATACCATGAATAAAATCCTGGTTTGAGCTGAGTCTATGACCTTTGTGTTTACCTGATGATTGAGATCAGTCACTTGATAACATAGGTATATGTATGGGCATATACCTAGGTAGTGGTTATCTTTTTATTTCATAACCTTTGTTCTCCCTCATGATTGAGATGGGTTACATGATAACTTAGGTATAAGTATGGGATTATACCTAAGTAAGGGTTATCTATTGTGTTTCTTCTTTGTGGTTATCCTTGTTGGATTTAGAGAGACCTTGAGGGTCTCGGGGTCCATACTGAGTATCGTTATACTCACCCCTGCACAGGCTATGCCCTCACCTCATTGTGTTGGTTGCAGATGACGGTCAGTGCTGATGGAGGCCGAGTGTTCGAGGACTGGACGATACCAGGAGGTGGACCACAAGACGAGTCAGTATCCGAAGTTGGACTTCACGACGAGATGATACTCGGAGGAGGTTGACGGGCGAGAGTGTTGTGGAGGCTATCTGTACCTACCCTTAGGTAGGATCTGTGGCGAATGATCCAGGAGATGCGCTATCTATACCTACCCTTTAGGTAGGAACCGAGCTGGATGAACCAGGAGCTGCTACTTCTTTTCTTCCTGCTGTTTGTCTTATCTGTTGTACTTTCATTCAGTTGTAGCTGTACTTTCAGTAGGGTTTGTATTCTAGCCCACTTACTTTTCAGCACATTCTTTTTTACTTAGTGTATTACTTCCTCTTGTACTCTGTGGTGTTTTCTTTACTTTTATAAAGGAAATGCATTCCTAGTTATCGGGATTTACGCCTTGGTGCTAGTCGCTAGCCCCTGGCCTATGGAAGGCGGTCTTGGGGTAGTCACGGCATGGGCCCGAGGACGGGTCGTCACATGTTCAGTGTTGGGATGAATTCAAAGGTGTTTTTGATGCTTTATCCAGGGTGCACATATCTATATGGTTGAGGAGGATGCACTGATTTTTTCCCTATATTCCCACTTTCCAAAGAAGGGAGGCATCTGTCACTTATTCAGGGACGTTTTCTCCTTGATCGAAAATGGTTGATGGGATGTCATCTCTTCTGTCCATGTATTCCTCCTTAGAACTCATTAAATAGTCTGTGTCTCCCTTATTGATTATGACATTGTTCGTGAATCTCTTTACAGTGCCATATCTTCATGGACGCTAGTTAATTACACTTCTTCTGTCAGGACATTCCAATGGGTCCAGTCAGGGATGAAACCTTCAGTTGGGAGAGTAGTCAAGTTGGACATAACTTGTGTGTCTATATGCTGGAAAACTGGAATGTCTAGTTTTCTTCCCGTTATTATAGGGATCCTATAGGGCGTGGAAGCCCAAGGCATCCCATGTCGAATGTGGGGAATTATAATCCATAAGCATGTCTCAAACGTTTTCTACAGATTTCCATGTTTTACAAAGTGTATGTAACAGGTTTAACGTCTAGTGGAGATGGATTATATTGATCAGAACACTAATAGTAGTGGATCATATGGGTGAAACTCCTAGAGGGAACCCTAATGCTGGGACTAACGTGTGGTTACTTACCCAGTTTCTACTAGGTGCAGCGAGGAAATGAGGTGGAAAGATCCCACCGGGATGTCGCGGCCCTGGTGATAATCAAGATGGATGATTGAGGGCTGAGATTTGATGAATAATGAAATATAACCAATGTGATAACGATAGTGATGTTGGACTTGATCCTCTAAGAGACTTCCTACATATCCCTGTTGCAGGGAATTAAAGTTTATGTAGTTCGACGGGAACCCAGAAGAAGTGGAACCTCCATGTTGGGAAATCATATTTGGGTGCATGTGGAGGACAATGAACTAACGACATGCCGAGATCTATGAAAGGTTAGTTTACCAAGTGTTGGTCTGACCCCAGAGGGGCAGACTAGAAATGTGGGTCATAATGGAGGGGACTACAATAGCTTACTGCTGGATGGGGTCACAACTTCTAGCCACTATATGGGGTTACAACGGCTTACTGCTGGATGGGGTTGAACCTCATGGAGGCTTCCTACATACCTTTTCTAGGAGATAGGGATCAATTCCCACGTAGTTTGAATGTGTATAGTTTTAACTTCATTCAGGATGAAAAGGGGGCGTTCAGTTTAATGTCATATTTGACGAAGGTGAACATATGTGAAAAAGGGGGTTGGAAAAACTAGGTGTTGGGTTTGAACCTCAGAGAGGCTTCCAACGTAACCTAAATTGGAAAGGATCATATTCCACATAGTTCTAATGGGGTGGTGAACCAACGTGAATGGGGTTGGAACTGATGGTTGGGGGGCTCGAACCTCCGGGAGGCTTCCTACGCACCTTGCCTTAGCAAGGATCAAAGTCCACATTGTTTAGGAATGGTGTGGGGATTACACTCTACGCTGCCCAGAGAGGCTGTCATGGTCGATGCATACTCTAATCCCATGTGATTCATGATCGGTGAGACAAACATGATGAAACAATGACCTGATGATCATGTCGCTAAAGGTGTGTCTATGGGAAGTGGAATGTGGCTTACATGTGGTTAGTGGGCCAAAGAGGAAATGGGGGCTTAAGCCTGGTTAGCAACCTAGAGAGATAGAGATTGGGACTTACTCTAGGATGGAGGCCCAAGTGGCAACAAATCCAAGTGGGAGAGGGATTTTGAACATAATAATAAAGGAGGAGTAGGGGCACTACCTTCCACAACAAAGGCTCTGGGCTTATACCAAGGTGGATTTCCTTTTCCCCACAGACAGACTCCACTCCAGAAAAAAGAATCTCTCTTCCATGTGGGGAAGATCTCACCCTGATGGAGATGTGTGAGCATATAGAATGTTTGAGATGGGGCACCTCGCGTATGATGCACGGGGCGGGGTCACATTTTAACGTAATGTGATGAGGACGATGGTGCTTAACAGTTTAATGTCCTATAGCTCGAATGAGGTGGGTTTACTCTGCACCCCTAGGACATACATAACTAATACCCACCCTCCCTTGGGGATAGGAAGGCATCAGAAGCACTGTGGTGAGGTGGTGTCATGGAGTGATCCAATGAGGGGTCCATGTTAGTGTGGCTATGCAAAGTAGCAATATCCATTAGTGTGCCTATGCGAAGAAGCATGAGGAAATTCAACGTAATGGGAAGCACCACTCAAGGGAATTTTATGTTACTTCATATGATCCTAGAGGGTCGTACGAGAGAAGGGTGTGTAATATAGAAGTTTTTGGCGTAAGAAGTGCCCAAATATGACTCCTGAAAGAGGGACATTCAACACGTGCGAAAGTGAACGCATAGAGAGGGTGTGTTTCACAAAAATAGAGAAGATTCATGGAAAATTACATGTGATCAGAAATTATGTTTTGCATGTAATAAATGTGGTTTGTGTGCAATAGGCGTGCTACCGGAGAATTTGCACGAAAAATGTTGGGTGAGAAGAAATGAACCTTTTTGCTTAATATAGGAGGTTTCTGTGCAAAAGGAGGGTTGTGGTTTTTCACGCTGGTGGAGGGGTTTGCAAACAATAGGCCTAGAAGGTGAGGACATAGGCAAGGTTCAATTCCTAGTGGTCCTGCATGAAGGCAGACCCCTGAGAGACCTATCATGGAAAATCACATACCTAGAAGTCATATTTTTCACGCGGAAGAGGTGAATTCAGCACAGAGGAGAAGGATCGTATTTTTTAGTCATCGGAAGAGGAAGGGGAACCCTTATATATATAGTCATTTGGGGTCATCAGGTCTGCACGAAAGTCGACTGGCACAGAAACCCTAGTCCCGGTGTCAGTGGCGTGGATGTTTCCGCACTACAATGAAAACTCTTTCTAGTGTTGGTAGTGTGGATGTTTCCACACCCACGTAGAAAATTCCTTCTAGTCCTGCAGTTTTTTTACAAGGAAGACGTTTTGTGTGCATGCCTTGGATTTTTCACGCATCCCTTAGATTCCTCCTAGAATTGGTTGTTGTGTTTAAATATGCCTTCTTTTTATCCAAGGATTCCCTCTATAGGCCTTAAGCGGATTTTAGTGTCAATAAATGCCCCCCTCAGAATTGAATCTGTGAGGGCACGTGAAGTTCAGATTCTGAGGGAAATGTCAAGACATCCAATCTCTTGAAGATGGGGCACATAAAATCAATAAGTTTCGCATAAATATTTTTTCTCACAGATGAAAACCATGCTTCTCACCTATAAAATTCCATGGGGGTCCCATATACCATACAAATTTTCTCACACGATAAGCTCAGAGATCTCATGCACATAAAATATTCTTTTATTTTGCATGGCATCTGACCTCCCTTGTGCGCAATCTCCAGAATATGGTCTTTATTTTACATATAGGGTCGGATTTTACCATGTCACTTCATCAGTTTTTTGCACTGACTTCAGGTTTTTCACATGTTGTACTAGCCTTTTCAAGTAGGGTCTTCAGACATTCCTGAGAGAATATGGCCACTAATCAGGGTAATGTTGAGAGAGAAGCTGTATATGCCACTCTAAGGGAAGAGTTGGTTGCGAACCCTGAAGTTTATGGTGCCTAGAATGTTGTGTCAAACAACCAAACTCTCTTCAACATGTTGACCCATCCCAGAAAGTGTATGTGTATTATGAAAACCTACTGATATGGGACTTCAGTATTTTAGAGGAGGTTCATGTTCCAAGATTCGAAGTCGATACCCCATGGTCATGGGTGACTCATGAAGAAGATATCCCCCAATATAAACTTACTAACATTGTCCCTCCTACTAGAGAAACCAGGCACATGGATGTTTATGTCCTAAATCCCAGGTCCCAAACCATTTTGGGAAGCGATCCATCTGTGAAGGATTCTCTATCCCATTATGCAAGTACCTTCTGATAGAGTATCACTGATGAGACTAAAGGCTGGCCGTAGGAATGGTACTTGTGGTCTAGAGTCAATTTTACAAGTGAGTGGGATTGGGTGTATTGGGTACACCAATCTTATGATAATTTTGGATTAGAACTACTACACATCATTCTAATCGACGTGTTGTGGATGTCGTAGTTCCATTTCTACGGCTAGAAACAATTTGGTCCAAATTTGTTTACCGGTGGTCCCCTTATACGAAAACCTTCCATCTCCACTAGGGAGAGGTTGGTATCAGTCTTTGGGATGTTAATTTCATTGGGGGGAATCCCTTTGGATGGGCATCAGTATGATGAATTTCTTCTAACATGGAACATTTGGGAAGGTAGGTCACAAACTCCCATCCTAACATGGCACATGTTGGAGTTGGATAAGGAGAGGCTGGGGTCAAGGACTTTCTGAAAGACATTTCTTACTCAAAGTGGTTCATCATGTTTCTGAAGAAAGACCTGAATATCATGATACTAGGGCGAGGAAGACGGTGTCTAACCGTGGCACAAATAAGAAAAAGTGGATCATACTGGAGGATCCTGGAGGCGTGGGAATATCAATCCTAGGTCTTTGGTTAGGATGAGATCCAGGACCCGAATGTTCGATACGTCGGAGTTCTGGAATCCTTCTTAAGTGGGTTCCAATTTCTAGTAAGGTACACAAGGATTAGATTGTGTCCTACAACATTGGATATGGCCATTATTATGGCATCCAACTAAAGGTTTAATTTGGGAGTCCATGTGGTGGCCCTTCGGTACTTCATGCTAGGGAATATTTTGAGAGGGGGTTCACCAAGGAAGATCAGTGGCCCTTTCCAAAACCTTCATGGTTGGATCGCAGCTCAATGTGGCGGATGCACCTTCTCTAATTCCATTTTTCCTCCATGATATATTCGGAGACCTTCCTTGTTGAACATTGATTGGGTCATGCCATTGGTACTCAAGGAAGAGGGGGTAAGAATCAGGATCGGCAATCTCAACAATTTTACTTTTAGTATGTTTCCCAACATAGCTGGCTAGATAATAGAAAATGGGTAAGGATCACTAGTGAAAACGGAATACCTCTAGAGCATCAGAGGTGGGGTGCTTGTGTCTCAGGTCGATGGGACGATTCTTTGCAAGCCTTACATGCCATCAGTATTTTCCAGGTAGTTTGGATACCTCCAGTGGATGCCAAATAAAGTGTATACAGTGGTTCCGAAGGAGGTTAATCCTTGTTTTATTCGCCAAATGTGGTTGATGTTTACAACTTTTGGATCCGGATAAGTCATTACTTTTCCCCCACCAGAGTTGATAGTGGTCTTTCTATAAAATATGTCAAACATCAGGTTGTGGAACACCCGGAAGGGATTCTACAAAAGTGATTTAGATAGCTCATGGTGGCTAGTGTAGAACCTAAGTAGCAAGGAAGTTGATAAGGTGTCGTTGGGGAGGAAAGGTCGGCAGTAAGTTGGGAAATTGGGCCAGAGAACGTTGGGACTACAGAAGTGGGAACGTCCCATTGTGTGGTTGTTACTTCATCATCCGACGGAGAGGGGCTCATGAACAACCTCGTGGATCAGTCAGGGAGCTTCCTGGGAAGTAGATAAGATACTTTCTTCAACCATCTAATAATGCAATCTTCCTTGCATTGTTGTCATACAGTTTGACCCTGTGGTAGTCAATGGGCAATGAATCCCTTTGGAAAAAGATTGTACAAGATGAAATATTGATGTCAGAGGTCAGACTCATTTTGATTGATGACATGGTGAACTTCCATCATTGTTATGCGTATTTCATAGCCATGGACAACCATGCACGCCAGTAGGGTCAGTGTGAAGAACCACCTATCCTGGTGAAGGTACTACTCGACTCGGAGTACAATCCAGAAAAAAATGTCGTATGAGGATGATGACAACAATGAGAATCCATAGGGAAATGATTCAAGAGTATAAGAGGGATAATATAGCAAACAATTAATTGGGGAAGCTGAAGAGAAATTTGGAGGCGGGGGTATCAGGAGACAGCCCACCCAGGGAGTCCTCGAGGGGGGGGGGGAGAATGCTGGCACCGATATGAAAATAGATGAGTTACCTGAGGTATGCCTGAATCATCATCATAGCCTTTCTTCTATTCATTGTTCCCAATTATTAAATGGTTTTCTTATCCTTCTCAGATGCATATTGGTGCTGGCCAAGGATATCTATCCGGAGGGGGGATGTGCCGATTGAACAAGGTGGGGATCTGACACCCATCATTGAATTAACATGTGTTGAAGGATATCCTATAGTGACAAATCCTATAGAAACTGAAACACTAGAGGTTGATACTTTGAGATCATGTAAGTTTCATCACTTAAATTCTTGTATTTGTCATCAGAGAGCTCAGCTGATTAGGGAGTTTGTTTTTTGTGAAGTAATCACAGTATTAGAGGATCAACAGGCCACCGAATTTAGACCATCCGTGGATGCCTCTATGGAAAACACACCCACCCAATCGGGACCCACTTCTCAAACCAAGACGGATTGGGCACTTGGTGAGTAAAGGGTTGTGGACATCGGCGATATCAATGTCATATTAGGGTCTGAATTTGGTGGGGAAGAAGATGTTGGGAATGAGGTGAGAAAGGAAGTCCTCCCACATGTTGGAGATCCTAATCCCTTTGGATGAGTACCAGAAAAATATCCAGTATCATTTCTCATGTTAGATTTCCCCGACTATCATCCAGAAATCCTAGAGGGTATGGATAAATCTGATTTAGAAGCAGCCGATGAAAGCTTGATGATGTGGCGTAAGGGGTGTTAGTGTATCAAATAATTCTACAGTCGTCAATAGGAATAATGGATAAAATTGATGGATTCACTCCCCACTTTGTTGCACTTTCTCTGTATTGGGTGGGTTCCTTCTCACTATCTTCAACTAACAGTCTGTGACTACAAGGCTAAGAAGATATGAGAGAATATCCAACGCCCCAAAATTTCTCTATGATAGAAAGAGTCAGTGAATACCCATGAATTTTTTATGGTGGAGCATGAGGTCTGCCACCTTTAGGAAAAAATGAATGAAAGGGAGGTATTCATTACAAACTGCTCTGAGCTCATTGAGTATCTAAGGTCCCAGCTAGCGGATGCCCAAGAGAAAATAGTGGAGGTGAGTCAGAAATTTAATGATCTTCAAACTGAATAGGCGTGAGTAAAGGCTAGGACTAGTGAGTTGCGCTCTACGGTTGTTGATGTAGAGAAGGATCTCAATGGGTGGGAAGCAAAGCTATAATCCAAAAACCATAGGGTGGAAATAATGGAGCAATCCATCCAAAATGCTGATCCTTAAGGTCCAGGTTTTGGCTAAACTCATAGACTTATTTTCCTTTACTGTATATTATTATGAACTGCATGCATGAACAGATTATTAACTTTTTTTCATATTAATTCATTCCAACCACAATCATGAAATAATTAGCAATCAATCACTAAGTTAACATGGTTCATGCCTGATGTGATAAACAATGGATGGTCGTGTCATCACTTTTTTTTCATGGTAACGCTAACCAAATTTCGAGTGTCTAGTGTATAAACAACCAATCCAGGCTCTTGAGAAGAAATGGGGAGACCTGATAGGAGAATGAAGCTCTCAGAATAGTCAAATTATTTACTTCCCAATGTACTCTAGTGCACAAGCAGTGTAATGCCAGGGGAATTGGAATTTATCCGAACATAGGGGAGTGGAATCAGTGAATCACGATACCATGGATTTGGAACATTATAGGGATTTCATGACAGTGAAGGATAACTTTTGACTATGTTAGAAACACAATACCCATATTATGTAAGCCTGAAATTGGGATAACAAATGAGTGCCTTCCACTGACCATGTTCAAAACACGGGGCCTGACTCGAAATGTCATCCATTAGTCTTTTGAAATGTTATCCCATGACAGAAGGCGAGCCATAGGCCGATCATCCATACTATTAGGGGGTACCTTTAGACATGAAAGGGGACGAGGGTCCAAATAAAGGGCATGCAAAGAATGGATGGTGGAGTGATGGGTTGTTCGAATGGAGTCTAAAACTCCTAAAATTATGCCACTGTAGTGAAGATGCGTTAGGTAGGCACATCGGTCAGTTCAAGGATCATAACTACATCATCATATGACCTCTATGGTTAGGACCTAGAATTACTTTTGGTTTTATGTCATACCAATAAACACAATAAACATGTAGTTTAGACGTCGTATAGTGAGGATGGTTCACATAGTGTAAAGGTCATACTGCCTAGACCAAGATCGAGGCTGAGGGGACATAAGGGTTAATGACCCTGGGGCTGGGCCCATGGCCAATTGCCTATGTTTATCTATGTATCCCTTGAGAATGATAATAAATCCAAACATAGTTCTTAATCATGGCATGACTGGAGGCCAACGCTGATAGGGAAAATCATCTCTGGTGAGGAAGCTGGTGCATCCCATAGTTATCATGGGGCATCCTGAACTTGTTCAGGGTAGAACTGCAGTTTAATGTCATGCATCAAGGACATATGGGATCGTGCAGTTTAACTTCATATGATTGGATATGGAGTGAAAACTAGGTTGGTCACAAGATAAGTTTTCTGGTCGTTCCTACATACCCCACGAGAATGGGAATCAAGCCACATGTAGTTCAAATAGTGCAGTTTAATGTCTTGTGGGATGATGAAGGGAATGTGTGACATGGCTTCTCCAGTACAAATCCAACCAAAACTACCAATCCCATCTTAGTCGTTCTCAATGTGGGAAATAAAGAGTAGTGATGGGACTATCCAAGTACTGGGAGGCACACATTAGGGGTAATGGGATGCTAGGTGAATGACTTCCTCAAAATGTTGACCCACCTACTTAACGCACAATGATGCATAGAGGGGTAAATCCGAGTATGTTGGAATTACACTTGAAGATAAAAAGTGAAAAAATGTGATTCATGATGCTCAAGATCTTTACCATAATGATGGTGGTGTGACACTAGGGGATACTGGTAAATTGTGTTCGAAACATAGCATCCATATCGCATTATCCTTGAATGGGGAAAGAAAAATGACGGTCAACCACTGACCATGTTTGAAACACGGGACCTGTCACGAATATCGTCTGAGGTCCTCTGGGATGTTGTCCCAAGACGATAGGTAAACCAATGTGTCATGAGACCAAGCCATAAAGGGGGTCCCTTCAGACATGGAAGATGACGAGGACCCAAATAACGGGCTCACAAAGCTTGGACATGGAACGAGGTAATGTCCCTATAAAAATTACATACATCAGGCTCTTTGACACATCGCATCTATGTATGACAGTAATACGTATCAGATAGAGGGATTCGAGTCCTTTTCCATGGACTAGGGTCCTAGGGTTTTAGGCTTCTAGTGTAAGGTCATAGGATGGCCCATTAAGGGTGTGATGGATTTAACGGACTGTGCGCTAGCTGAAGAAGTATCCAAAATCCTATTTCCCATAGAGAGACCTTAGTTTATGGTCATAGAACTTGGATCGTATTGGGAAAAGACAAAGTAGGCACATGGTGTGGTTGTTAAAAAAAATCACATGAATGAGAACCCAATAGGTACTCACCACACCACATGTTCCCAAAATAGTTCGGGCCAATGGTCTAAAGAGAGGGGCAGGATTTTAGATTCACAGGGTTGGACCCAAAGACAATATGCATGTAAATTATTACATAACCCATGAGGATGGGAATCAATCCATACTTAGTTCTAGAAGATGTTGTTCCATTTAATATCTTTTGGAAAGGGTGCAGAGTTGTCGTTGTTTTTTGTCCTAGTTCTAGGACCATAGATGGAACTGGAGGAGGGGGACACATGGTGAAGTAATTAATAAAAACCACTGTGAATGGGGACAGTAAGAGTCGGTATCACCACAATGTGCTCCCTAGGAAACTTCTAGGTGAGGGGGAAAAGTTAAAGTTAGTTTGGGCCCGAGGCAAAGTGCTCGGGAGTACCTATGTACCCCATGAGGATGGTAATCAAGCCATATGAAGTTCTAAAGGTGTCATAGTAAGAAACTTGTGCCAGGGATGATATGTTGGTGTGGTTTTCGACCTCACACCAAATGAAGCATCATTTTATAGATCTTGTTTGACCATTATAATGAATGTGTCGGTGTTTTTTTAAAGCAATAGGCCTTGGATAGAGAGTCCAGACGTCGCCACAAGAATCAATTTGTATACAAGAATTGTCAAATGGTATGGTGGGCGACCAATACAAAACCCAGTTTCTACTTGAGTGAGGAAACCATGATACACTTTCATTTTTCTTCATGTGGTCGGGATGATAATTTCACGGTTTAGGCAAATGTGATGGGACCAACCACTTCACTTTAACATTTCGCAGTACATATGCAACTGTTTAATGTTATGTGGGACTAAGTAGCATAGGTTAAAGTCATATGGATCATACATATTTAGGATAAATGAGGTTTAAGAGGGGTTATACACATCATGATAAATCATACCTGATGTGAATGAGGACAAGGTCCACATCACCAAGTGCACGATTCCAAAAAAGAAACCTCAGGATGAGGGGCCAGAAAAGGTTAGATAATATGGGGTAGGAGAGACTATCTCTCAGAAGGGAAATACATGGTGAAACTATTTCATGCCTTATTTGAACGAATAAATAAGTTCACACATGCCACACCATGCAATCTAATACAGATCGGGGCTAAAAAACCTGAACAAAAGTGATAATTACTGAAAATTGAGCTGGACCCAAAGATGAAATGTTCGGGCATTCCTCATTATCCAATTAGTATGGGAATCAATCTAGACATAGTTCTAGAAGATGATGTATAATGAGATCCTATTTTAAGGTCATAGAGCTTGGACTATGAAGAAGCAACACTCTTCCATGCAAGCACAGACCTCGATCCGGTCCCTAAGCCCAATTGAGTTGTACTAGGTGTGGGAAACAAGGGTGGAAGTGGTCATTTAAACTCATGGGATACACATAAAGGGGATGTCGGTGCGGATCCCTAAATGATGCCTTACCGCAGCTTTGTCCTCCCAACGTGAAAATTCACACTGAGGGATAGTACCAAGAGTGTCAAAATTCCACATCTATATGATGGGGTGGAAAATTATGTGAACTATGCAACAGTCATTTAAGGCTTGATGGGATTGGAGAGATGATGGAGGATAACTATTGACCGTGTTTGAAACACAACATCTATATCATGTGACGTGGAATGGGAATAAAAATTTAGTGTCAACCGCTGACCATATTTGCAATGTGGGACTTATACCAATTTGTTGTTCAAAACCCACAAGGATATTAGCTTGTAATGGTAGGAGAACCCTTGGGCCGATCATCCATTCCATTTGGGGGCCCCTTCGGATGTGAAATATAATGAAAGACCGAATGAATGGGAACATGAAGCCTAAAAAATAGGTGAAATCATGCCTAGGTAAAATCCGAAACTCCAAGTTCTGAGCCAGAGTACTCTTGGGCACATTGGCAAATCATCGAAGAGTGTCGAGGGACCCAACATAAGAGAAACCGACTCAAAAAGATGATTGTAGGGAAAGGGAGCGAAGGGAACTCCGAAGAGAGTGGTATGTGGTGTGGTTGTTACAAACCTGACATGAATGGGAACACAAGCCCACACAACACAGTGTACCCTTCCCCTGAAAGACTCAGGCCAAGGGGCCATAATGATAAGGAGGCTTCTATGGGATGGGGATAGACTAGAAAACTAGATGTTCGGGAGGTCCTTTGTATCCCATGAGGATGGGAATCAAGCCACACGCAATTCATGAGAAGTATTTTGTGCAGTTTATCATCATGCAGTAAGGCCGATAGTGCTCTTAGTTCAAGGTCATAGGGCCCAGGCTGTAGATGCCTAGTTTAATGTCATATGCATGGGACAACTGAGTGGAGAGGGAGAATCATTGGGTCTGTGGAAGAACACAAAACTATAACAATGATAGAGGATAACTATTTAACATGTTCTCAACACAGTATCTGTATTCGGGGGACTAGGATTTGGGGAAGTCAATTGAGTGTAGACTATTGAACATATTTGCAACACGATACTTGTGTCAATTTTTTGTTCGAAACCCTCGAGGACAGGGTCCGATAAATGTAGGAGAGCCCTTGGGCCGAGTATCCATGTCATTCAGGGGGTCGTTTTGGATATAGAAGATGATGGAAACCTAAATGATGAGTCTCGCGAAGCATGGTGGGTCATGTGCTCGTGGAAAGGATGATAAATGAAGGAGTAATGTATCAAGGGGAAATATGTAGCATGTAAAAATAGCCATAAGTGAATGAGGACGTGAGTTCATACCACACCATACAATACTAAATGAGAACATGGTCCAGGGGGTCGAAATGGTCTAGGGACCTAAGGTTGGAGATCCTGGCCAACTATAGACATATGACCTATCATGCGGGAATTTCCTATTCATAGCTCTTATGCCCACGTGAGAAATTCTCAGTGTGGGAACAAGGATTAGGAATAGGAAATCCCCATCATATAAGGGTCTCACAGTTGGAATCACACTCCTAACCAAGGCAGACTAATGCTTGAAGATACAGAGGGTAGAATGGACCACTACACTCAATGTTTGGGACATATGGGGGTGGTGACCATGGTAGAGGATAACTATTGACCTAATTCGAAAGACAACATATGTATCGTGTGACCTGAAATGGGATCAACAAATGAGCATCAACCACAGACCATATTCACAATGCGGTACTTCTACCAATTTTTTGTTCGAAACCCTCAAGGATGTTGGCCCATAATGGTAGGAGAGCCCTTGGTTTGAGCATCCATTCTCTTTGGGGGAACCTTCTGATGCGAATGATAATGGAGTCCCAAGTACAGGGAGTGTGTGAAGCATAAATGTTCCCGTGAAATTTAACATCAATTAGGAATATGAAAGAAGTGGAGGTCTCTAGGGAAGGAAATATATTTTTTGGTCATGATGGATCTGTCATAAAAGATAGCAAAAGTTGGAACCACACCATGTTTTCTAACTCGAGGGGAGATTATGAATTTGGGGCTCGGCCAACAGGAAAATTATCAAGGCATTCCTACATATCCCATGAGTATGGGAATCATGCCACACATAGTTCTTGAAGGCCATGTAGTTTAATGTTGTGTAGTGAGGATGAGGTTGAAACAGAAGAACGAGGAGGGGAACATGGTGAAATCATTACAATCCTAACATGAGGGGGGGAATAATAGTACACAACACCACGTGGGATCCTCTAAGAGAACTGTACCCAATGGGTATTTAAAGAGGAAATAGGGGCTGGACTCAATAAGAAGCATCCAAGTGTTCCTACGTATCCCATGAGGATGAAAATAAATCCATACGATGTTCTTTCGGTTTAATGTCTTTCAGGGCAACACATAGTTTAACATATTGCAAGATGACACATAGTTTAATTTCATACGAGACAATATACAATTTTACATCATGAGATATGACATACTATTTAATTTCATGTGGGACAGTATATAGTTTAACATCATGTGGGATGACATATAGTTTAACATCAGGCGGGATGACATATAGTTTAACGTCATGTAGGATGATGTACAGTTTAATGTCAGGAAGAACATTTTATAGTTTAACATCATGTAGGACCCTGCTTAGGCAACGTATTTCTTGATGATATTCTCATTGGTGGGAGGAGTTATTTTCTCATCATCCATGGTAATCAGGGAGTATGCACCATTGGAGTAAACCTTATGAACAATGTAAGGTCCTTCCCATTTGGGCTCTTACCTTGGTGGTTTCCTACGAGGTATCATTGGTGTTTTCAGTGCCGACACCATGTCTCCTTGCATGAAAGTGAGAATGTGAAATTTCTTGTTTAAAGCTCTATCTATCTTTTTCTGATGCCTTTCTAGATTGTGAAGGGAACGAAGTCTGTTCTCTTTGAGCACTTCCAACTCAACAAGATGGATTTTAGATCCTTTATCTGGTGTTGGATGATCATAGACAGGTGTGGTCGATGTGGATAACTAAATCTTGATGGCCAGGATAGCTTCAGTTCCGTACACCAGGGAATATGGGGTCACCTGGGTGGAATTATGATTCATTGTCTGATAAGCCTAGAGGGAGATGGGTAGCTTATCCAGCCAACTATTCTTGTTCTTACCAACCATTTTCTGTATAATGTTAGAGAGGGTTTTGTTGATCGCCTCAATCTATCAATTTGACTTCACATGATAATTGGAGGTATGGTTAGAATGGATGTTGTACTTTGCATACGATTTCTTCAACTCAACTGCCCAATAGTTCATGTCATTATCGGTGAGGACGGTGTGAGGGACTCTAAATCGGTAGATATTATTGGATCTCCCAATGTCAATGATGGAATGGTTCTTGAATTCCTTGAGTAGGACTGCCTCTGCCCACTTGGACAAGAAATTTGTAGCTGTGAGGATAAACCTGCACTAGTGAGCTATCGCCAGTGGATATGGTCCAACGACATCGATTCCCCACATCGCAAAGGTCCAAGAGTACTTGGTAGTATGGAGATGCTCTAGTAGCTAATTCAAAAAGTTGTCTTGAATGTTTCATGCATGGAACCTCTTGGAAAACATGATGAAATCATGGATCATGGAGGGCTAAAAATACCACAGTCTCTGGACATAGAGAGACAGTTTTGGCCTGGTCTGATGAGCCCCGTAGGAACCGGCATGAACCTCCTTCATGAAATGAGAAATGTAAACTCATTGGATGTAACGGAGGAGAATCCCATCATAATTTCTCTTGTAGAGGACCTTATCAGGATCCAGGCCGTCCTGAAGGGTAAACTGTAAAGTGAATTGTCAGATTCGCTTGTGCTCGGCCCTATCCGCTGGGAGATTACCATTTTCGAGATACTCGACAAAAGAGGTTATCGAGTTGGGAGTCACCTCAATCTCTACATTCGGGGGACCTGGGGGTCTTGACATGGAGGCTCCAGTGGTAAGGTGGCTTACCTGTGGGTTTTTATCATCATCCGGAGTGACGGGAGCATTGACTCTCCGGTGTGCCACATGGATAATCAAATCATAATTTTCGGGCTCTGCAAGTGATGCATCAAGGCTAGACATGTCATTAGTTTGACCATTCATGGTTCGAGAGACATGTGTAACTTCTGGTCATGATGAGAACTAGTTCATTATCTGGAGAGTGTGTTCCAACAATGGTACAAGCTCTGGATTTCAAATGACATAGTCACCGATGATCTTGTTGATGACCAGTTTAGATTCCCTTTCACGTGAAAATAGAGAACGCCAATATCTAGGTCCATCTCAAGGCCAGTAATGAGAGCCTGATACTCTGACTCATTGTTGGGGCAGGCTTTTGACAAGAGGAATGATTATGGAAGAATTTCTTGTCATGGGGTGATCATGACAATACCCTGGCCTACTCTGTTGAGCCTGGGGTCATTGAACCTTCTTCCAGTGGGGCTCCAGGAAGCACCATCAAAGTACATATTCTAACATGTCATGTCTTGGTCTACTGATTAAATCAATTCATCGAGGAAATTGAGATCTAGGGACTTTTCAGATGGATCATTATGGGTAGAAAATAAGTTTTCCCATGCCTTCCCCTTAATAGCCTCTTGATGGACAAACCTGATGTCGAACTATTTGAGGATTATTTTCCACCTATCTACACATCCTTTTAATATTGGTTGGTTACGGATGTGCTTCAACAGATCCACTTGAGACACTAGTTATACCTTATGGTGTTGTAAGTAATGTCACAATTTCTGTACTATAAATACTAGCGCAAAGAAACTTTTCTCGATTGGGGAGTATCTGGTCTCTGTATAGAGGAGCATGAGACTGAGATAATAGATACTGTTCTTCATCCCCTCATTTTTAATCTGGGAAAGAAGGGTGCTGATAGATCCTTCCAGGGAGGTCATTTAAAGGACTATTGGCATTCCAGAGATGGGTGGAATTAAGACCAGAGGCTAGATCAGGTACTGCTTGATTTCCTCGAAGTTAGTCTGACATTATTCGTTCCACTCATAGATAGTGCATTTCTTCATAAGATGAGAAAAAGGCTTACACTTTCCTACCAGATTCGTGATGAAATAGTGTATGTTGGTCAAGTGGCCTTGGAAACCTTGATGCTCCTAGATATTTCTCAAGGGAGACATCTGCCTGATGGCCTTGACCTTCTCCGGGTTGATCTCAATGCCCATCTATCTGACAACAAATCTAAGAAACATTACAGAGGTGACCCCAAAGGTGTACATCAATGGATTCGTCCTCATGTGACGGGAATGGAGGAAGCTGAACACTTTATCAACGTCTCTGAGATGGTTCTAAAGTTTGTGAGATTTTTGTGCCAGATCATCCATGTAGCATTCAACCAATGTTCCTAGGATCGGCTTATATATGTGTTACATATCCTGCTGATAGGTGGAACCAACATTATTTAAACTTAAGGGCATTAATTGGTAAAAAAACTGCCTAGTGGTTCCTTGAAGGTTATAGAATCCTCATCCTCAAGAGCCATTCAGATCTGGTTATACTCGGAGTACCCATCCATGAAGGAGATGGCTTGTAACCAAGCTTTAGTGTTGATCAACAACTCTATTAGAGGGAGGGGAAATCATCCTTCGGTCACTAATGGTTGTGATCTCGGAATTCAATGAAGACTTTTATATTTCTATTCTATTCCTCAATGGAACAACATTGGATAGCCATTTGCGGTACTAAACCTCCTTAATGAAATTTGATATGATGAAATTATCAATTTCTACCTCAACCATGGCACTGTGAGAAGGATTCATCTTTCTGGGACGTTTCATGAACCTACGATCATTTGCTGGGAGACCGAGTCGGTGGAAATCTACCTGGGGATCTAGTCTGGGCATCTCATTATAACCTCAGGAGAATACATCACGGTGTTCTTTAAGAAAGTCTATGTAATTATTTTTCTCCTCGAGGGGCATGGAGACACTGATCAATGAGGGTTGTGGGTCTTCCTCACAATTGAGGTTCACCTGTATCAATTCGTCGATCGTGGTGGAGACTCCATCATAAAAGGCATGGATGGAATCCTGTAAATCGTCATTTTCTCTTATGGAGGAGGGATCCTCAAGGGGAGGAGTTTCCTCTAACTCCACAAATCTTGATGGGAGTCTAGTACCAGCCTGAGCGGTAGTGGACCCTGCATCGAGAGCCTCCTATGTTGTCAAAACCATGGTGATGAAGGTAGTCAATCCGATACCATCTAGTCTTTGGCCCAAGGGGCTGTACTTGATGATATCAAAGCAATAGTGGTGTGTCGGCTTGAGCTAGCTAATTCCGGACTAGAGAAACAAGAAAGTATGATGTATTTTTGTTTCCATGGGGCAGACATCCTGATACCCTATTAGAGTAGGAGGCTCCAAGATCACATGATCATGATTCTTGTAGGAGTATGAGGTGATCTTTTGGTGTCTTGTAGCCTTACAAATGTGTTACCCCTTGTTCTAGAATCAATGAATCATTGTCCCCTGTCCGGGGTTGTATCCACCAATTGGTGGATCATAAAGAACTAGGCTTCATCTAGATCTGTCCATGGGTCGGTCGCAGTTGTGGCACGCTCAAACTCATTTTCCGAAATCTTCCTATCTTTTCTCTGGTAATATTCAGCATCCAGATAGTGGGATTCAATATAGTAAAATAAGTATGCATCACCTAGAATCATTCCCACTCGTCCATTAAGGGGGTTCTTGAGGAACTGGTGATATGATTAAGGAACCACCGCATGTAGATAGAGCCACGGCCTACCCGTCAATATGTTGGAAGAATTTTCCTATTAGACAACCATGAACTCATTACTAGTAACTATGCCTTAGAAAAGGGTCTTCAAGTGGATCTTGATGATCGGTGTCTATTCTATCCTATCATAACATTGGATTCTTATGCCATAGGGACTCAGATCATTCTGGAATAACCCTAGTTTCTGCGGTGTCTAATTCGGGATTAGGTTGATCAGAGAGCCTGTGTCGACAAGACATCGATGGACCTCCAAACCAATAAACTGACTGGTGATGTACAATGGGTGAATTTTCCCCTATATGAGAGAGCCTTCACCTTCTCTAGAGAATAAGATGATTTCCTCGCATTCAGCATGATTGACTGCCTTAGAATGGATGACTTTTGTGGCTGCTACCTCCATCTTGAACTAGAGGGGGTTTCGTAAAGCCTCGGCGAGGGCCTCGTGCATATCCAATGACAAGTGGAGGGCCCCATGGATTGAGAGCTTGTCTATTGTGATATAAATCTTCTTCAAGACATCATACTTTTGTGTCGCGGGTCAACTTCTTCTTACAAAAGGTTTCTCTATGATAGGAGGCACGGTGAGCCCTACCAGCTGGACTGGCGGCTGACTGGTGCTAGGAATATCCCATTTTTCACTAGTGGAATCCTATGGAGTGACTACCAGATGAGGGTGATATGACTGAGACCTATCTGTAGAAAAGCGTGGATGGTCACGTCGTGGTCGAGGGGGCTCTTCCTGATCCAAGAACATGAATGATGGTGAATGTGATCCTGATGACACTAGATTGGAAAGTTGTGTGCATTGTGCTCTATGCTGGTCCTAATAACTAGTTTCTGTAACATGAATAGCCTGGCTGGAAGAACTGACTGAGGCACTCTGATGGCCCATATATCCATTACTCCGCTGATGCTGGCAATGGTTGGGGACATTGGGAAGATCTTCCAAGCACTCCTCATCGTCCGGAATCATGTAGGGTTTTTACTAACTCTAAGGTATTAATTGAGGTGTACCATTGACTGTCAATCAAAGTTTCATTCACTACTAGACATATTCTAGGAGGAATTTCCATCTCTAGGGGAATGAAATCACTAATATTATGGGATGACGACAACATTTTCAGGGGCTTTTTTTCAGTTATTCCACTGGTTCTTGCTCTTCTGAGAAGGGGATGACTAAGATGACAATGCAGAAGTAGTTGTTTTGACTTTTGAAGGCTCTGGTTGATTTAGGAAAGAATGAATAACACCATGGGCACAGGTGACTATTTTATGAGATATCCGGTCGTCATACATCTGGGATCTACAGTTAGAAACCTGATGTCACCTTCCATCACTGTCACTGCTATTATCTTCCCTCATAAAGACACATTCCACTTATTCTGGATCTGGGCCTAACCGGACTATGTTGTTGTCCACCTGGTCTTGAAGGTAGTCTATAAACAAATAGCACTATTTGAGGTTGTTCTCTAGGATTTGGTGATAGGGTAAGTAATTTCGTCGATTAGTGAGGTTTTCCCCTTTTGGAATCCTGCATTCAGGAAAACGTACAATCCTCTGATCCAAGGCACTGTGGAAATAATCAGGGACATGATCCTAATTGAATGATTATGTATGATTCCTCCTATCTGGGAAGGGGGCTCTAGAATCCTAGACATGACGAGAGGCTGGAGGAGCCTGTTGAGGAAGAGGAACCTAGTTTCCTCACCTGGGTGGTGGTGGTGGATTACGTGGGGGCACCATCCGGTTATGAGGTGGGTGAAGATAGTCCAAGATTTTCACCTAACATGGAGGGCCCCTGTGAGGCTGTGGAGGAGGATCCACTGGTAACAACTCTAGCTGATGGGGGCCTCTATTTAGGCCACTATGGTGGGCTCGGCCCTAGCATCCCTTCTTGCAGAGATTGGAGGAGGCAACGGGTGTGACTGGCTGGAATGTTGCAAAGAATCCTCTAGAAGCTGCGCATTATTATAGTTTTATTAGAATCCCCTTGGGTAATGATGAGAAATAAGGGATGGGACCAGTTCTGTCTTCACATTCCCTATGCACATCGTCAGCAGTTTCTCCTATGTCAATGGCATGTCAAGGTAATATGTGTGCCCTTTCCACTGGGTGAAAAAATCTCCAACATGCTAATCAGGCCTCTTCTTGTACATGAAGAGTTCTGTGATGCTTCTCTTCTGAGTGGTAGAACTGAATAGGTATAGAAATTTCCTCTGAACATCCTTCCAACCAACTACTGATCTGATGGGTAACAGTCCATACCAGATGAATGCAGACCCTTTCACTGTCTTCACATAGGATCAGAGCATGGCATCCTCTTACTGTGTTGGAGTTCCCAAAAAGGGTCCACACCTTGAGAGAAGTGGGCCAGATTCTGTTGTGGGTCACCTGTCCCATTGAATGGGGGAAATGTGGGATTTCTAAAACCCAAGGGTTCTAGCATATCATCCACCCATGCTAGATTTGTCTTACCCTCGGGCCATATTTCCACATGTTTCTCTAATTCTTTGAGGCGGGCAATGAGTGCCAACATTGGATCATCTAGACAAGGGTTACTATCTTGAGGGGGATCCCTAACCACCAATGCATTGGTAGGTTCTTTAACAAGATAAGCAGGCCCAACGACATGTGGGCAGTTGTGGGATGACCAGCGGAGGAGCTGGGGGAATCGGGGCTGGGTTCCAGGGGTGGTCGCACCTTTCAGGTGGATATGGAAAGACAGTTATTTCCTTATTTCCTTAAGTTTGGCCACTACCCTGTATGTGTGGGCAGGATGGTCAGGGTCACGTAGGGGAAATTCCCCCAGGGAGAAGTAGGGTCTACCCCAGCCGCCCCAGCCAAGGATCAGCGTAGTTCGATCGTTGCTCTGTAGTGCATTCAGCAAGAATTTTGTGGACCATATTTTTATGTTCTGTGAGTTTCTGACACAACCTGGCTTTTTTGGGATCATCTTCCGCCTTTTTCACTTATCCAGACAGGTCAGAGGGTTTGATGGATCTAAGTTTCTCATTACCCTAATTGGGATTTCAGCTAAAGACCAACACCTCAATGGGCATGAGAAGACCCAGTAGATTCCTCTATTGATGAGAAATCCATCCCAATGGATCCCAGATATGTGTAACTCCCCCAATGGGAGGTCCGCTCCACGAATTTGTAGCTCGTTCTCACCCCCTAGTTTGTCGGCCATATTAATCACGACCCTGCCTCGTGGCATATCCTTTATGTCTCCTGGAAAATCAGGCTGACATCGGATGGAATTAAAAGGGAGATTCACTTACTACCTCCAACCACAGATTTTAATGTGGGGAGAAGCCTAATTGATTATCATACAGAGCACTTAAAATCATTGTACCCATCATTGTTGGAGGGTCCAATGGAGACTTGGTGACTCAGGGCACTGGTCCATGGGGAGTGTTGCCAAATAAACCAAGAGGAATTATTGGCTGATGTCTTAGAAGTGTGTTTAACTCTTGGGGTAGGCCACTCATCAATGATGAATATGGAAATGAGTCAACCAGACGGTTTGGAGAAAGCATCCAACCTCCTACTGGGTGAGTGCTTCTGGTGCCCTAAAATTTGGCACCAAAACAAGCCAAAACATCTCCGGGAAATTGTCCGCTACGAGAATATCCCTCAATCACCTTGGTCTAGATTCAGGGGTTTTCCCTTCATTATTCCACTCGTGAACCTGAGGCAGCTGGAGAACCAGTAGAGGTACTAAAGAAGACTGCTGATATAGAAGGTTGGCCGGTTGAGAATACGGTGAGCGAGCTGAAAAAATTCTGCATCTGGGGCTATCCTACAAAGAGTGTAGTGACATAGCCACCACATCGTGGTAAGAAATGATAGGGAACACAGTTTCAGGCACAGGGACTGCGGCTTCTGATGGTGGACCAAGCTTCTGATCGTCCGCTATTGGTCCCCAGAATATCTCTCAATTATCTCTTGTCGAGGTAGAGAGTTATTCTTGTGATGATGGTGGCAATTTCATGGTCAGAACCTATGGAGATGTCAAATTTGCATCCACCTCGATGTAACTGTGGAGAGAGGCAGGAATCCAATGGACCTCACATTCTAGAATTATGTGGTCGATGCGCCTTGTTTCTTCCCCAGCCCTTGACATGGAGAATCTAGGTGAGGTATAAATCGATGAGTTGTACTCAGCCTCATAATCTGAGAATAAGATAGGTTTAATCTTAGTCTAAATCTTCTTAGAATTATATTTATGGTAGTGTTGACCCACCCACCTATAGCACGATGGTTCTTCAGGTTATGGTATATTTCTGGTGTGAGGAGTCCATTCGGCTGAGCTGATGTCGGGATGGATAGGGATTTCTCCTGAGTGAGGTGTGGTTTGAGGAGCACCTAGATAGATATCCAAGGTAACACGGGGAGGAGCTCCCTGTCCACTAACTGATGTGTAGATGGGATATCTATAGAAAATATTGGAGTGGGTAGGACATCCACTGGAGCTGGTAGGAGTACAGGTAGGACCTCCAAGCTTGTTTCTTCTAACAGTTTCAGCGTTAGGAGGGTCCTCATATTGGTCAAGCCGAACAACGGTAGGGCCTCGATGCTGGGTGTCATTGAAGCGAGGCTGACCCTCACACATCTGATTGCTAAGGTGAAGAGGACCTTCCCCGACCATTGTGAGGACATGGGGAAGGCCCCCATATAGGAGATTGACAGGTTGTGTTACATTTCCACGTCGGCGGCATGTGGCAGGAGGAATGACCCCATACTCGATGTCATGATCGTTGAAGAGGCTTCCATACTGAGGGTCACTATCGTGGGGAGGAATCTCAATCATATTGAAGGTAGCATGGGGTGGACCTCCATGCTGAGATTGGAAGTGGGGAGGACCCACGTTCTCAATGGTAGTGGTATGGGGAGGACCTATGTACTGGGTGTCATTGTCGAGGGTCGGTCAGCGCCTAGAACTACCTGTGCCTAAAACCAAGAGAGTTGACCCAACCTTCCCATGGGGTGGTTAGGTCCAAAATATGGGATGAGAATATAAGTACCACTACTTAACATAAATAGGGGATGATTATATACATTGGTGGTGGCCCGAGCTATGGTAGTTGTTGAATTTGATACCCCTTTGCAGGCATCCTCCTCAGCTTGTGCCCGATGCTGGCATCTGTTCAACCAGACTGGGGATGGTGGTGTAAGCGCATAGATTACATGCTCCTTTACTAGTGGGGCTGTGTGTCGGTGTTGGAACAACCTCGTGGGGCCCATCCTTGGGAACCCTATAAATGGGATCCCGACCTGGTTTTCCCAGACATTCCCAACCTCATCGGTATAGGGGAGGGAGTCCTCGAAACATTCTAGGGAGAGGCTCCTGAAACTTTTGTATGTCGGGGTGGGGAGCAGTGGCTCCCAGTGTGTCCCTTTAGGGTGGTAGTGGTGATAAGTCACATATGCCTCTAAATCTTGAAAGGCCATATCCAATGTCGAGATAATCCCCTCCTCCTCGTATCGACGGATTAGGTTATTTATCACCCTTCGTTGAATGAATTCAGATGAGGAGATGGGGCCTGGGTGCCCAGAAATTGTGGGTATGGAAGCAATCTCATAAGATGTGGAGCCATATGGTATTTTCATGTTGATATGGACCCTACACCTACATCGGTGGATTGCTGGTGATCGGTTTCCTGTTGCAGTAGCTTCGGTCCAGGAAAGTAGGGAGATTAAACCATTAGTGTTGAAACAAGGAAATAAACCTCTAGTGCCCCAGTTTCATTCTATCTTCTATGGATAATAATAAGGATCCACATTGACAACGTCGAATACTGGGATGTCCAACGTTCAACTACCCCAACATCTGGTGAGTTTCACTCCAGGCGCACTATTTTCTTGGGAAAACCTAGCACAAGATAACTGTATCTGGTGACACTCTAGTCCCCTGATGTCTTGAATGCTACTAATCTTCATATTTGGGATAAGTCCTTCATGAAAGGTTCACCATTTCTATTTCTAACACTTACTTCGGGGTGTGTGCATCCGTTTGTTTGAGGAGGACGCGCTGATTGTTGCCCCACATTCCCACTTTCCAAAGACTAGTGGCATCTGTTTTTTATTACTGAATTTCTGGACCTTTATTGAAATGGGATGATGGGATTTCAGCTCTTCCTTCCATGGATTCCTCCTCAGAACTCGTTAGCTAGTCGCGGTCTCCCTTATAGATTATCGGGTTTTCATAAAGATCTTCCCAATTCAATATCATCATGGATGCCGGTTAATTATACTTCTTCTATCAAGACATTCCAAAGGGTCCAGTCATGGTAGAAACCTTCATCGGGGGGATTAGTCACATTGGACATCACTATCATATCTCGATGCTGGAACACTAGCATGTCTGGGTTTCTCCCCCTTTAGATATGGATCTCCAATGGTACAGAAGCCCAAGGCATCCCATGTCGAATGCAGAGAAATATATGACATAGTCATGTCTCTGAGGTTTTCCTCAGTTTCCCATGTTTAACATAGGGTATTCCATAAGTTTAACGTCAAGGGAAGATTGATAAAACTGATCAAAACACTAGTGGGAGTGGATCAGGTGGGTACAACTGCTGGAGGAAACACTGATGTTGGGACAAACGTGTTGTTAATAACCTGATTACTGCTAGGAGTAGCAAGGAAATGAAGTGGAGTGATCCCACTAGGATGTGGAACCCCAATTCGGAATCCGAATTGATGATGGTGGATTAGGAGTTTCTGAATATTGAAATGGATCTGATGTGAGAATAACAGTGATGTTGGACATGGACATCAAAGAGACATCCTATGTATCCCCCTGGAAGGGAATCCAAGTCTACGTTGTTCAACAGGAACCCAAAAGAAGTGGAACCTCCAGGTTGGGGCATGAAATTTGGTTGTCTACATAGGACAATGACCTAACGACATGTTCGGTGTTATGCGTGGTTATTAGTCTGAGAGTTAGTCTAACACTAGAGGGGTATACCAGAAATGTGGGTCCCAATAGAGGGGACTACAACAGCTTACCTCTGGATAGGTTCACAACGGTATACCACTGGATAGGGTTGAACCTTCATGGATTCTTCCTACGTACACTATCTAAAAGACCGAGATCAAATCCCATATAGTTTGAATGGGTACAGTTTTAACGTCTTTCCATATTAAAAGGGGACATGCAATTTAACGTCATACTGGATAAAGGTGAACTGACCTGAAAGGGGGGTTGAAATAACTAGTTATTGGGCTTGAACCTCATAGAGGCTTCCTACATACCCTTCCTTGGAATGTATCAATTTCCACGTAGTTTTAATGGGGTAGTGAAATGACATGAAGGGGGTCAGAATGAATTGTTATTGGGCTTGAACCTCAGGATGTCTTCCTACATACCTACCCATAGCAAGGATCAATGACCACATAGTTTAGGAATGGTGTGGGGATTACACTCTAGGATTCATAGAGAGTATGTTAGGGTTGATGCATACTCTAAGCACATGTGAGTCATGATCAGTGTGAGAAACAATAAGAAACAAATACCGGATGATCATGTTGTGAATGGTGCATCCGTGGGAAGTGGAATGGGGCTTACAATTGGTTAGTGGCCCAAAGAGGAAATGGGGTCTTACGCGTTGTTATTAGCCTAGAGAGATAGAGATTGGTACTGACTCTAGGATGGAGGCCCGAGATGAAAAAAACCCAGTGGGAGAGGTATTTGGAACGGATGAAGAAAGGAGGAGTAGGGACACTACCTCCAGCAAGAAAGGCTAGGGGATTACACCATGGTGGTTTCCCTTTTCCGTGTAGACAGATACCGCTCCAACAAAGAGTATCTCATTCCATGTGGGGAATATCTCACTCTTTTGGAGATGATTGGGCATAGATAATGTCTGAGATGGGGCACCCCACATATGATGCATGGGGTGGGGTCACAGTTTAATGTCAAGTGCTAAGGACGATGGTGCTTGGTAGTTTAACGTCCCGCAGCTCAGACGAGACGGGTTCACTCTGCACCGCTAGGACAAACATAACTGATACTCACCCACCCTTGGGGAAGGGAAGGTATCATCAAAACCATGTAATGTGGGTTTCGTGGAGTGATCCAATGAGGGGTCCACGTTGGCGTGGCTATTCGAATAAGCAATATCCATTAGCATACCTATATGAATAAGCATGAGATGAAACAATGTAATGGGACGTGCCACCAAAGGGACTATTAAGTTACTTCGTACAAGCTTAGTGTTCATACGAAAGAAGGGTGTGTAACCATGATTTTTTGGTCATAAGAAGCATGCAATGATGATGCTCGGAAGAGGGTCATCGAACACATGCGAAAGATCACACATAGCGAGGGCATGTTGCATGAAAATAGAGAAGCTACGAAGAAAATTATGTGTGATAAGAAAGGATGTTTTTCGTGAAATAGAGGAGCTTGGAATGCAATAGGTGTGAAATTGGAGCAGTTTCATGAAAAAGGTTGGGTGAGAAGAAATGAATGCTTGAGCACAATAGAGGAGGTTTGCGCACAAAAAGGGGGTTGTGGTATTGTGTGCAGGTGGAGGGGTTTGCGCAAAATAGGCCCAATGGGTGAGGACTTGGGAAATGATCAATCCCTAATGGTCTCGCGTGAAGGACGACCCCTAGGAGACCTATCACAGAAAATCCCATACCTTGAAGTCATAGATTTCACGTGGAAGATATGAATTCCGTGCAGAGGATACGGCTCGGATTATTTAGTCATCAGAAGAAGAATGGCTTCCCTACTATTTATACATGCTCGGGGACATCGGGTCCATGGGATATTTGATCAGTGCAGAAACCCTGGTCCCGGTGTTAGTGGTGTAGGTGTTTCCACGTCGGGGGGAAAACTCTTTCCAATGTCGGCGGCGCGGATGTTTTCATGACCTTGCAGTAAATTCCTTCTAGTCCCACTATTTTTTACATAGGAAAGAGGTTTTTCATGCATTCCTTGGATGTTTTTCACAGCCCTTCGGTTCCTCAAAGAATTGGTCACTGAGTTGAAATATGCCTTCATTTTATCCAAGGATATAACGACCCATACTTTACATACATTGTTAGTACTTCAAAATTTAAGTACACTTATTACAACATATAACAAAACCATGAAAGGACCGTATATGTATAGTGTCTTTAGAAATTGGGAAACATAAACAACTGGTTCATAAAGCGTCTACACTGTCTCCCATTTATTTCATCATATCTATAGTCTCTTTTGGCATATCTTACATAATAACCTTCTTCCTGACCTGGGAAAAGAAAACATACAAAAGGGTGAGATCAAATGCTCAGTAAGGGTAAACAAAAGAAATATCAATCATATCATATTCATAAGAACATAACATTTTGGAAATCCTACCCTGCAAAAGAGATCATAATTTCATAAAATGGGATAAGTCATGGTAGTGAAATGTAATCACAATAATCATAACTTAAAACATGAAGGTTTGTGTCATACACCATAATAATAGATAATCATTTCTTATTATCCAAGACTCATTTCCAAGACTATCTTAGTGGACAAAGTCCATTTCTGAACTGAGTTCATTCCTCGTTTCAGTCCTGTTTCACTGAACCGGTTTAACCAGCCGTTCCAGCCATGTATATCTCATGAGATATAAAATCTTTACCCAATACATTGGAGGTAGATATAGGACCCACCCATCTCATAATGATACCATTTTTATGTGTGCCACAAAAATCATATACCATACATCATAGCATAACCCATGTAATAAAAATGGGATTCTTAAACATCGTGACATCATAAAACAATTCATATAAGATAAAGGAATTCATAAAAATAATTTCATCACAACATAATCAAATCAATGTAATAATAGGGATAGAAATAGAACCCTTTATTATCTTAGATGGGAAATAATTTTGATAAAACACTTGAACTCCATTCTTGAGGAAAATTTCCTTTCTAGTTCAAAAACACTTTTCCTTTCTTAACATGTCATACAATTCTAAACTAAAAGAAGTTGATTAAAAATAAACTTGAAAACTTGTAAAGTATTCTTCTTGTAAATAATGTTTTAAAAATCCATTCATGCCGTATAAGTTAAAAAACATTCTTCTCGTACTTTTTTCGGAAAAGTCGAAAAGTACCTCATACGAAAAACGACAAAAGATTCCTTTCATATCTTTTACTAAAAACTCACCGATGGGTAAAATTGGATTTAAACAGTTGTAGGTGGATGGAAATAATATTACATATTGATAAAACATGGTTGTGGATGATAAAATACACCCCAGTAAATTCCAATGTATAAACAATCTCGGATAAAAATGAGATTGTGATATTTCCCTTACCTTAGGTTTGATTTGCTTCGTAAGTGTCCGAACCTCCTGTATAATGATTTAAATAATTTCATTGACTTATTCTAGAATAATACTCACTATTATGATATCATATATGGTCATATTCTTAGCTTATTATTAGTAATATTTCATTGCTACTTGTTATTCGGGTGTTTATTACTTTTTGTTCTTATGCGTTTTTTGTCGAATAAATTCTTATTCTTCTTTTTATGTTATAGATACCTAATTTCCAGAATGTTATTAGTGTAATATATATCATATTTATTCACTCAATTCATTTATGTAATCATTATGCAATGAAAATCATGTAGAACGAGTCGCATCACATCGTGGAGACGGTATTCCGTACGTACGCACGAGCGATGATATCGTTCCCATGATTGTGGAATTGTATTGGAGTGTATGTATACTATTTCAGAATAAATATTACTTTAAAATAATCATATATATTCATTATTTACACCATTATACCCATCCAAGTAAGGTAGTTTTGGAAAATAGATTACACCACGGCGTGGAGACGGTATTCCGTACGTACGCACGCGCGGTGATTTCATTTTCCGTAGGATGGATAGATGGTTAAATAGGGTTGTTTCAAACTTATAATAACATATAATTATATGAGTGTTACCTATGTTATTAATTAATAATGAAACAACTAAATAAGAAGAAGTGGAAGAATAAATAATGTTGAAAGAATCGGTAACGGACATTACCTCTTCTTTGAAGAGCTTCTTTGAGACCTCCTTTTAGGGCACTAAAATTGGTCTTTGAAAAATACAAGGACCTCTAGGATGTTTCTAGGGAAGTGGAGAGGAGAAATTGGCAGGGTTTGGCCGATCTTGAAGGCTAAAAGTGGTGTGAGGAAGAGAGGGAGGAGGTGCCCTTTTATAAGGGAGGAGAGGGGTTCCTTTGGAAAAACTAAAAATATTATTTTAATATAAAGCCATATTCGGTTTTAAATAGCTGAAAATTGATTTATTTCAGATCTAAGGTAGTTATGGGTAGAAATCCTCCCATACAATAGAATTTGGACAAGTTTAGTTTACTATTTTAAGCTTATCATTTAGATTTAACTTTAAGTTAGATAATTTTACTTTTACCGTGTCTTTTTTGTGTTCTTACACTATAAGGTTAATAAACTTACTATAACAAGAAAAAAGAACCCCAACATGTTTATTATTAATATATATAACCTTATCAAAGTCATTTGGCCGAACATTAGATTTTTAGGAATAAAATAACAATTAATAATATAATATTTGTTTTAAAAACTATTTTATGTCAATTTTGACACTATTTAGTAATTGATTTTTGTGAAAATAATAACAGAATGATTAATTAGAAAAAAGTTAATTAAATCAATAATAACATGACATATTAACCTATAAAATTAGTGGAATTCATAAAATGTCTCAAATTACATTTATTTGGGTATTTATAACATCAATTATGTCAATATATCGTTAATAAGATAATTAATGCATCATCATTGTGTCATAAATAAATTAAATTAATTAATCTATAAAAATTAAAAATAAAATATAATTATGTAGGAAATATATTTATCTGTCTAATTAATATTTATAGTCGAATTTATCTTATTCATAACCCTATATTAAAAATTATTTACTTATTAAACATTGATTTTAACTATTTTAACCCTTCTTTAAATAAATTAATAATAAATGTTCTAATCTAATCCAAGTGGGCCTAAATGGTCATATTTTATTCCTAAGGTTGTTTCTGGTCGAATTAAACTTATCCAATAGAATTAGGACATGTGTTAGGGTAATAATAATATCATTTTTACCCTTAATTACCCTATTTACTTTTAACCGTGGTAAATAAAAGTAAAAAAGTTACTATTCACCAAAAATTATTTTCATCTCATTGAACCAAATTTTACATACTGACAACAACCATGTCTCTTGGATTTTTGAAATTTCACTCACAGAAGTGGTAAAATTATGTTTTATGTAAATTTGCAAATTCTACTAGGAGGTGGGTAAAAGATTGTGAAAAATTCAATAAAATTTTTATATATCTAAAATTATTATAAAATTACTCCAATGAATTACATTGAACTTATATAGGTATTATGTATCAATTTTGACCTAAAAAAATTTAAATAAAATAAATAATTATTTAAATAAAAAGTCGGTTTTTAAATAGTAACCTAGTGTTTTCACTATTCATCAAAAATTGAAAGTTTCCATAAAAATAACAAAATTTCACCCTAGGCTAATTTTGATATTCCAAATCCAAAAATGAAGTCCATTTTGAAAAATAAAATTTACAAAATTTCAAAAAATGGTTATTACTATTCATAACAGTTAGTTTTAATAATATTTTAATAGCATATCGTTGTTTAGTGAAACTCGGTATTGTGTACGACACAAGCTATCAAGGAAGGTCGCGATTGCATGTAAAGCAAGCCAAGCTAGTGTTGTGTATAGTTAAAGATTCCTTTGATGATTTATATAAAATTGTCACGACCCGTCCTCGGGGCCCGTGCCGTGACTACCCCAAGCCCGCCTTCCATAGGCCAGGGGCTGGCGACTAGCACCAAGGCGTAAAATCCCAGTAAACAGGGAAGGCATTGCCTTTATAAGTAACAACCACACAGAGTCAGCAAGCGGAAAGTAAAGTGCAGAAAGGTAAAGGGGCCGGAAATACAAGCCCAACTGTAAAGTACAACTGAAAGTAAAGTACAGCAACTGAAGAAAAGTCGGCGGCCTCGTGTCGTCCACTGGCAATCCCACCTGAAGGGTGGGTACAGATAGCCTCCAGGCTCCTCGGGTCCCACGTCCGCTCCGAGTACGTTCCGCCCAGTGGTCCACCTCCAGGTACCGTCCTGCTCCACGCCCCAACCGTGATCAGCGCTGTCCGTCGTCTGCAACCAACACAACAAGGTGCGGGCATAGCCCGTGCAGGGGTGAGTACAAGCTACTCAGTAAGGACCCCGAGACCCCCGAAGGTCTCCCGAAATCCACAAAGGATATAGCACAAAAGAAAGATGCAATCACGAAGTAACATCTGACTCGACTTAGGTATATGCCCATACATATACCTAAGTCCCCATTTCTAGCTCTGCTCACGAGCTCGAGAACAACTCAATCCACAAAGGAAAGAAAGACTCAAATCCACAAGGGGAGTAAACAGTAAATCCACAAAGGATAGTTCAACACAATCCACAAAGGAGAGTAACATAAGATTCAGCTCAACCAGGTATACTTTTTCAGATGACGTCAAGACGATCACTGATCCGTCTAAGTCGTCGGACCCACGAAGGATCGATAGGTACTAACCCCCGCAGAAGACCCACACAGGATCGGGCTCACACAGAACCTGTAGGCAGTGGCTCACACAGAACCGGTAGTAAGGACCCACGTAGGATCGGGCTCACACAGAACCTGTAGGCACTGATCCACATGGGATCGCTGAGTGCAGTAGTCGACGCAGTCCACTGAGGATCTCTGCACAGTCGTCGCCGCAGTCCACGAAGGATCTCTGCTCTGCCGTCGTCGCAGTCCACGGAGGATCTCTGCTCTGCCGTCGTCGCAGTCCACGAAGGATCTCTGCTCTGCCGTCGAAGTCACAGCCAGCGCTAGGGTTCCCGCACAAAGCGAGCTCGTTTAGGAGGGTCTGCTCCACGAGCCGAGAGGCTGATACATCAACTGACACGTAGTCCGATGTTGATGTATCCAAAAGTTCCGTATCGACAACAGGATCTCAACGCAACAGACGGCGCGTCAATCGGACGCCCGGTCTGAGAGTTATTGGCATTTTCGTCCCAGGGGCCCGGATGGTTTTTAGGGCAAAACCAACCCGACCGTACTCCGCCTGTATCCGATCCTCGGGCGGAGCATGCCAAAAGTTCTGTCTCACTTAGAGGAAACTACCACAGCTGACGGTACGTCGTTCGGACGTCCGTAGCTCAAGTTATGAGCGTTTCCGCTCCGAGGGCCCGATTGGTTTCGTGTACGAACCAACCCGGCCGAACCCAAAGTCTTCCGAAACCTTGAGAATAATATACCGAAACGACCGTCTCGATCCACGGATCGCGTAGCCGCTGACGGTTCGTCAATCGGAGGTCCCAGGCCCAAGATATGGGCAAAAGACCGAAGAGGGCCCGAAACGGGGGTTCTGGGCCCGGGGCGACCCGGCCCGAACCCCCCCCCCCCCCCTGGGGTCGGCCGAACCGGGTCGGCCCGACCCGGCCCGGCCCGGCTAGGGCGGGTCCGGTCCGGCCTGGGCGCGGCCCGGCCGACCGGACCGGCCGGCTCGGCCGGCGCGGCTTGGCCAGCCGCGCGGGTGGAAGGCCGCGGGCGCAGCCCGCGGTCGAGGGAGCCGCGGCCCGCGTGCGGGCCGCGCGGGTGGTCAGCGGACGCGGCGCATTGCCGCGTCCCGACCGGGTGGACCGGACCCGCGGACCGCGGGTCCGCTGGTTCGCCGCCGCCGCGGCCGAGCCGCGGCGGATTCCTCCGGCGGCGCGCCGGGCGCCGCCGCCCCCGGTCGCCGGCGCCGCCGCGCTGGCGACCCGCGCCGCCGCCGCCTTCCGCGGGCCGCCGGAGATGCTCCGGTGGCCCGATTTGCCTCCCGTCTGCGCCGTTGCCCCTCCCGGATGCCGACCTTCACTGCGGGATCAACGGATCGCCCCTGCCGCGCGGTTTGTCGTCGTCCGCCATATCCGCACAACAAAAGAGATCGGCGGAGGGTTGTCGGGTCTTGTTCGTTAGACCCGCACCCTCCGCGTTAGCCATAAACAACGGGAGGAAAGAATAAGGTGATCAACACATGATCCAACAATTTTAATTAAAATAAAATTGTTCGTTTGAAATCGGCTTTTTAAAATTTTCAAGAACGCTCATGAGAAAATTTAAAAGGGGTAATTTTCCGAAATAAATCCCTACCTCGCAGCCGTCGTTGCCGAACGGGGGATCGTCGCGGGATTGCTCGTCGCGGAAGAAGGAGATCGTCGCGTCGTCGCGGTATCCGGCGTCGCGTCGCCAATCTCCGGATCAAGAACAAACGGATTTAATTAATTAAATCCGTTGTTATTGAAATTAAAAAGGGAGAAGAAAAGATCCGATTCTCACCTTTGTTGCCGAACGAGGGTCGGCCGCGGAAGAAGAGGCGTCGCCGAAGAACGTCGCGGGTAGATCTCGTCGACGTCGCAGATCTTGGTGTGCGTCATCGAATTCCGGTCGCCAGCGTTCTTCGCGTTCTTCGCGTTCTTCGCGTTCTTCGCGTTCTTCGCGGAGAGGGTGGAGGAACGAAGATTCTTTCAAATCCTTTCCAAGGATTTTTGGGTTGGTCTTATTTTATAAACATGCCAACACACGAAACCGGTTAAGAAACGATCCATCAATTCGTTGAATTATTTCAACGAAAGAAACGACCCATTTAATTCACGAAGAAACAGTCCATTTAATTCACGAAATAAACCGCCCAATTAAATGGTCTGTTAAGAATTAAAGAAAACGCGTCGGTTGACTTTTCAGTTACTTTGACGGGTTTTCGCGGGTGCGTTACTTAGCGAAAGAAACGGCGGGGCTCGTGCGGGTCCCACCGCACAAATATCCTACCAAGGGGGTAGGATATTTCTGGATAGTATCCTATCCAGTTCAACTCAGTTCAAGCTGTCTTAAAGTGACTTCAAGTGGCTTCCAAGCAGTTTAAGTGAAATAAAATAAAGTTGTCGCACAAACTTTATTTTTATTTCTGACTTAAAGCCGCAAAATCTAAAAACCATGTCTGTGCAAACGCAACTCCGGAAGAGGCGTTTCTAAGCAAATACCGGCGCTGCGATTTCATCGGTGCCCTCAGAATTCGATTCCGGGCACCGGTTCAAAAGATAGAAAAACCCGCTCGTCCGTTCACTGAACGTACCCGAGCCAAACTTCGGAAATTGATTCCGGGCACACCGGGCCTCGGAATCAGGTGCCGTCTGAAGCTGCGCTCTTGTAAAATTCCAAAGAAAATTAAGAAAAAAAATTTCCTTGAAATTTTCGGGTCTTTACATTACTCCCACCTCAGGGCTTTACGTCCCCGTAAAGATACATCAAAAACTAGGGGAACAAATGGGGGTACTGAGCACGCATCTGAGCCTCCCGCTCCCAAGTGCTCTCCTGGAGGTTCCCGTGCTGCCATCTGACGCGCACAAGAGGAATCGACCGCCCACATAGGACCCGCTCCTGTCGATCCTCGATCTCCACTGGGACCTCCGCAAAAGTCGCCCCATCGTCCACGTCCAGCTCCCCAAAGTCGATGATGTGCGTCGGGTCGTGCACGTATCTCCTCAGCTGAGACACGTGGAAGACGTCGTGCACCCGGTGCAACTGAGGTGGTAGAGCCAGGCGATAAGCCACCTCTCCTATCCTGCTGAGGACCTGGAAAGGCCCGATGAAGCGTGGAGACAACTTGCCGCCTCGGCCAAATCTCCGTAATCCACGTCGAGGTGAGACACGCAAAAAGACGTGGTCGCCATCCTCGAACTCTAGTGGCCTCCGCCTCCTGTCAGCATATGACTTCTGCCGGCTCTGAGCTGTCCTCATCCTCTCCTGGATGATCTGGACCTTCTCTGTCGTGGCTCGGACCATCTCTGGTCCCACGAGTGCTGACTCCCCAGGGTCTGTCCAGCACAACGGTGATCTGCAGGGTCTGCCGTACAACGCCTCGTATGGTGCCATCCCGATGGTGGAGTGGTAGCTGTTGTTGTACGCGAACTCCACCAAGGGTAGGTGGTCCTCCCAACTGCGACCAAAGTCGAGAACACATGCACGGAGTATGTCCTCGAGTGTCTGTATGGTCCTCTCAGTCTGACCATCCGTCTGAGGGTGGAAGGCTGTGCTCAGATGGAGCCGCGTCCTGAACGCCTCCTGCAACCCCTTCCAAAGCCGGGAAGTGAAACGAGCATCTCCATCGGAGACGATAGATGATGGCACACCGTGAAGCCGTACGATCTCCTGGACGTAAAGACGTCCCAAGCTCTCCACTGAGCCCTGCTCTCTGATGGGTAAGAAGTGTGCCGACTTGGTGAGTCGGTCGACAATCACCCAAATGGAGTCGTGACCCCTGGAAGTACGTGGAAGTCCAGTCACGAAGTCCATAGATATGCCGTCCCACTTCCACTCCGGGACCTCCAAGGGCTGTACCAAGCCTGCTGGTACCTGATGCTCTGCCTTCACCTGCTGGCAGGTGAGGCATCGTGAAACGAACTCTGCCACAGCTTTCTTCATGCCCGGCCACCAGTGCTGTCGTCTGAGATCCTGGTACATCTTTGCCACTCCGGGATGCACCGCCAAGGGAGAAGTGTGAAACTCTCTCAGCACCTCCTCTCGTAAAGCGACTGGTACGAAGGTACGTCCTCTGAAAAGGATGTCATGCTCTGCTCCAAGGGAGAAACCATCAGGCGCCTGACCTGAGGATATCAGTGCACGCCGGGTCTCACAGTCAGCGTCCCCACACTGAGCCTCTCTGACCCGCTGTAGAAGTGGAGGAGAGACTGTGAGAGACTGAAGAAAGGCTGCTCCGTCTCTATCCACGAAGGATATCTGCAAGGAGGCTAGCTGCTCCGTCGCCTCCTCAAGTAGCTGAATGCCCGTCCTCCTGCTGAGGGCATCGGCTACCACGTTCCCCTTCCCAGGAGTATAGACTATCTCAAAGTCATAGTCCTGGAGGAACTCAAGCCATCTCCGCTGCCTCAGGTTCAGGTCCTTCTGAGAGAAGATATACCTGAGACTCTGGTGGTCAGAAAAGACTGTGAAGCGCTCGCCCATCAGATAGTGCCGCCAAGTCTTCAGAGCGAAGACCACTGCTGCTAACTCCAGGTCATGAGTGGCGTAGTTCTGCTCATGCGGCCTCAACTGACGTGATCCGTAGGCGATCACGGCCCGCTCCTGCATCAGGACGCACCCGAGTCCAGTCCCTGATGCGTCGCAGTAAACTACGTATCCAACTCCCTCCTCAGGCAACCTCAAGATAGGTGCGCTGGTCAATCTCTGTCTCAGCTCCTGGAAGCTCTGCTGACATCTGTCTGACCACACAAAGGGTTTCCCCTTCTTCGTCAAGGCTGAGAGTGGTGCCGCAACTCTGGAGAAGTTCGGCACAAATCTCCGATAGTATCCGGCTAGGCCCAAGAAGCTCCGCACCTCTGTCACGCTCCTGGGTGGCTCCCATGCTAGCACTGCCTCGATCTTCGCGGGATCCACTGCAACTCCCGCCTCAGAAATGACGTGCCCCAAGAAATGGACCTCACGCAACCAGAACTGGCATTTTGAGAGCTTGCCATAAAGCTGGTGCTCTCGGAGTGTGTCTAGCACAACTCGCAGGTGGTAGGCATGCTCCTCCTCAGCCGTCGAGTATACCAAAATGTCGTCAATGAAGACTACGACAAATCGGTCGAGGTATGGCTAGAAGATCCTGTTCATGAGGCTCATGAACACTGCTGGAGCATTGGTTACGCCGAACGGCATAACCAAGAACTCATAATGGCCATACCGACACCTGAAGGCCGTCTTCTGCACGTCCTCGTCTCGAACTCTGAGCTGATGATAGCCTGACCGGAGGTCTATCTTCGAGAACCACCGCGCTCCCTTGAGCTGATCGAAGAGGTCATCAATCCGTGGCAGCGGATACTTGTTCCTCACTGTCACCTGGTTCAGGCGATGATAGTCGACACACAGTCGCAAGCTCCCGTCCGCCTTCTTGGCGAACAAAATCGGGGAAGCCCAGGGTGAAACACTGGGTCGGATAAACCCCTTGCTCTGCAAGTCCCCCAACTGTACCCGCAGCTCTCGAAGCTCGGCGGGGGCCATCCGATATGCTGGAGTAGATATCGGGGCTGTCCCGGGGTACAAGTCGATGTAAAAGTCTACCTCTCTACGAGGAGGTAGCCCTGGAACGTCGTCGGGAAAGACGTCCACGTACTGGTCCACCACTGCAGGAAAAGCCGGACTCCGCACGTCCACTGCTCCTAGGATGAGGCTAGCCAACTGATGAGAGATGGGCTGCACTCTCCTCCGCGGAAGTCCATCCTGTGCTGCAAAGGTTCCCTTCTCGCCGGTGAAGGTAAACCTGCTCCCGTCGGTGCGAACACATCGCACCTTGCGCCTAAAACAGTCGATCTGGGCATGAACCGTGGATAGCCAATCCATGCCCAAGATGACGTCGTAAGGCCTCGACGCCGCTACAAGGAGATCCCAGCCGAAGCTCTCGCCTCCTAGAGTAAGCTCACACTGCCGGCACCAGTGTGTAATCGTCGAGTCTGCTCCCGTAGGAGTCTCTAGCCGTAAGGATCGAGCCAACGGCTCAGTCGGAATCTCCGAGCTCCGAACAAGGGCAGAGGCTATGAAAGAGTGACTCGCTCCTGTGTCTATAAGTACTGCAGCAAGGGTGGAATAGACACAGATCGTACCTCGAATCATCTCTGGCATGTCGGGGTCGTAGGCCTCCACTGCCTGGACCCGTGAGTCATCCGTCGGCTACCTGCTGCCGAAGACTCAGCTACCTCCCGCCCTGCGCTAGTTCTCGCCGCTGAAGAAGGCTCTGCCAGGAAGCTCTCGATCAGGAGGGCTCGCTCCAGCACTCCTGCCTGGGTCGGAATGCTGAGGGAGATCAGCGACGCCCGAATCTCCTGTCGCAAGCCCTGCTCAAAGGTCCGGGCCCGGAAGAAGGGGTCCCGTACCATGTCGGTCGAGTAGCAAGATAGGTCCGTGAACCTCGCCGCGTACTGAGCGACCGTCATGCTGCCCTGGCACAGCTGGAGAAGCTCCTGGATGCGCACCGCTCGGAGGGTGGCCGGGACGAACTCAGAGCGGAAGAGGCTCTCGAAGTCCGTCCAGAGCAGGGATGCCTCATCGTGAACCTGGAGCATCAGGCTCCACCATCGTCCTGCCGCCGCCTGCAGGAGGCTCGCTGCGAGAATCACCATGAGATCCGCTGGTGTCCTCACTAGTCTGAAGATCCGTACCACCGCCTCTAGCCAGTCCTCGGCGGCCTGGGGGTCCGCCTCACCGCGAAACCTGGGCGGTCGCTGGCTCTGAAACTCATGCAGTGCCCTGAGGCGACGTGCATCGTCAGCGTCTGGTACTGGTAGCATCGGTGGCTCGGCGGGTAAGGCTACCGCCGGTGCCACTGCTGGCAAAGGGCCCTGCACCGAGGCCTCGTCGCTCGGTGGGCTGTCGTCGCGCCCTACACTCGGAACCCTAGCTGGCAGTCGTCGCGGGGCCATCCTGAAAAGGAGAACAAGAGCACCACAGTCAGAACAGTATACCTGGTGAGCTGGCACAAGTAATCACAAGGAAAACTTGAGACTTTCATAAAGCAGATCAGTATACCCGGTGAGCTGACACAAGTAATCACAAAGAAAAACTTGAAACACACACGCAATCAATGTTTTCATGCATTAAGTCGGAAATCAGGAGTCAGGGTCCTGGTGTACGGATACGTCGGCCGCTGCACCAACACTGGGCTCCCTGAACTGATAACCACACTCAATACACTAAACTCTATTGCTTCACATAGAAAGAAATGACGATCAGAGTCCGCGGTAGAACCGACCACCTTTGATACCAATTTGTCACGACCCGTCCTCGGGGCCCGTGCCGTGACTACCCCAAGCCCTCCTTCCATAGGCCAGGGGCTGGCGACTAGCACCAAGGCGTAAAATCCCAGTAAACAGGGAAGGCATTGCCTTTATAAGTAACAACCACACAGAGTCAGCAAGCGGAAAGTAAAGTGCAGAAAGGTAAAGGGGCCGGAAATACAAGCCCAACTGTAAAGTAAAACTGAAAGTAAAGTACAGCAACTGAAGAAAAGTCGGCGGCCTCGTGTCGTCCACTGGCAATCCCACCTGAAGGGTGGGTACAGATAGCCTCCAGGCTCCTCGGGTCCCACGTCCGCTCCGAGTACGTTCCGCCCAGTGGTCCACCTCCAGGTACCGTCCTGCTCCATGCCCCAACCGTGATCAGCGCTGTCCGTCGTCTGCAACCAACACAACAAGGTGCGGGCATAGCCCGTGCAGGGGTGAGTACAAGCTACTCAGTAAGGACCCCGAGACCCCCGAAGGTCTCCCGAAATCCACAAAGGATATAGCACAAAAGAAAGATGCAATCACGAAGTAACATCTGACTCGACTTAGGTATATGCCCATACATATACCTAAGTCCCCATTTCTAGCTCTGCTCACGAGCTCGAGAACAACTCAATCCACAAAGGAAAGCAAGACTCAAATCCACAAGGGGAGTAAACAGTAAATCCACAAAGGATAGTTCAACACAATCCACAAAGGAGAGTAACATAAGATTCAGCTCAACCAGGTATACTTTTTCAGATGACGTCAAGACGATCACTGATCCGTCTAAGTCGTCGGACCCACGAAGGATCGATAGGTACTAACCCCCGCAGAAGACCCACACAGGATCGGGCTCACACAGAACCTGTAGGCAGTGGCTCACACAGAACCGGTAGTAAGGACCCACGTAGGATCGGGCTCACACAGAACCTGTAGGCACTGATCCACATGGGATCGCTGAGTGCAGTAGTCGACGCAGTGCACTGAGGATCTCTGCACAGTCGTCGCCGCAGTCCACGAAGGATCTCTGCTCTGCCGTCGTCGCAGTCCACGGAGGATCTCTGCTCTGCCGTCGTCGCAGTCCACGAAGGATCTCTGCTCTGCCGTCGAAGTCACAGCCAGCGCTAGGGTTCCCGCACAAAGCGAGCTCGTTTAGGAGGGTCTGCTCCACGAGCCGAGAGGCTGATACATCAACTGACACGTAGTCCGATGTTGATGTATCCAAAAGTTCCGTATCGACAACAGGATCTCAACGCAACAGACGGCGCGTCAATCGGACGCCCGGTCTGAGAGTTATTGGCACTTTCGTCCCAGGGGCCCGGATGGTTTTTAGGGCAAAACCAACCCGACCGTACTCCTCCTGTATCCGATCCTCGGGAGGAGCATGCCAAAAGTTCCGTCTCACTTAGAGGAAACTACCACAGCTGACGGTACGTCGTTCGGACGTCCGTAGCTCAAGTTATGAGCGTTTCCGCTCCGAGGGCCCGATTGGTTTCGTGTACGAACCAACCCGGCCGAACCCAAAGTCTTCCGAAACCTTGAGAATAATATACCGAAACGACCGTCTCGATCCAAGGATCGCGTAGCCGCTGACGGTTCGTCAATCGGAGGTCCCAGGCCCAAGATATGGGCAAAAGACCGAAGAGGGCCCGAAACGGGGGTTCTGGGCCCGGGGCGACCCGGCCCGAACCCCCCCCCCCCCCCCCCTGGGGTCGGCCGAACCGGGTCGGCCCGACCCGGCCCGGCCCGGCTAGGCCGGGTCCGGTCCGGCCTGGGCGCGGCCCGGCCGACCGGACCGGCCGGCTCGGCCGGCGCGGCTTGGCCAGCCGCGCGGGTGGAAGGCCGCGGGCGCAGCCCGCGGTCGAGGGAGCCGCGGCCCGCGTGCGGGCCGCGCGGGTGGTCAGCGGACGCGGCGCATTGCCGCGTCCCGACCGGGTGGACCGGACCCGCGGACCGCGGGTCCGCTGGTTCGCCGCCGCCGCGGCCGAGCCGCGGAGGATTCCTCCGGCGGCGCGCCGGGCGCCGCCGCCCCCGGTCGCCGGCGCCGCCGCGCCGGCGGCCCGCGCCGCCACCCCCTTCCGCGGGCCGCCGGAGATGCTCCGGTGGCCCGATTTGCCTCCCGTCTGCGCCGTTGCCCCTCCCGGATGCCGACCTTCACTGCGGGATCAACGGATCGCCCCTGCCGCGCGGTTTGTCGTCGTCCGCCATATCCGCACAACAAAAGAGATCGGCGGAGGGTTGTCGGGTCTTGTTCGTTAGACCCGCACCCTCCGCGTTAGCCATAAACAACGGGAGGAAAGAATAAGGTGATCAACACATGATCCAACAATTTTAATTAAAATAAAATTGTTCGTTTGAAATCGGCTTTTTAAAATTTTCAAGAACGCTCATGAGAAAATTTAAAAGGGGTAATTTTCCGAAATAAATCCCTACCTCGCAGCCGTCGTTGCCGAACGGGGGATCGTCGCGGGATTGCTCGTCGCGGAAGAAGGAGATCGTCGCGTCGTCGCGGTATCCGGTGTCGCGTCGCCAATCTCCGGATCAAGAACAAACGGATTTAATTAATTAAATCCGTTGTTATTGAAATTAAAAAGGGAGAAGAAAAGATCCGATTCTCACCTTTGTTGCCGAACGAGGGTCGGCCGCGGAAGAAGAGGCGTCGCCGAAGAACGTCGCGGGTAGATCTCGTCGACGTCGCAGATCTTGGTGTGCGTCGTCGAATTCCGGTCGCCGGCGTTCTTCGCGTTCTTCGCGTTCTTCGCGTTCTTCGCGTTCTTCGCGGAGAGGGTGGAGGAACGAAGATATTTTCAAATCCTTTCCAAGGATTTTTGGGTTGGTCTTATTTTATAAACATGCCAACACACGAAACCGGTTAAGAAACGATCCATCAATTCGTTGAATTATTTCAACGAAAGAAACGACCCATTTAATTCACGAAGAAACAGTCCATTTAATTCACGAAATAAACCGCCCAATTAAATGGTCTGTTAAGAATTAAAGAAAACGCGTCGGTTGACTTTTCAGTTACTTTGACGGGTTTTCGCGGGTGCGTTACTTAGCGAAAGAAACGGCGGGGCTCGTGCGGGTCCCACCGCACAAATATCCTACCAAGGGGGTAGGATATTTTTGGATAGTATCCTATCCAGTTCAACTCAGTTCAAGCTGTCTTAAAGTGACTTCAAGTGGCTTCCAAGCAGTTTAAGTGAAATAAAATAAAGTTGTCGCACAAACTTTATTTTTATTTCTGACTTAAAGCCGCAAAATCTAAAAACCACGTCTGTGCAAACGCAACTCCGGAAGAGGCGTTTCTAAGCAAATATCGGCGCTGCGATTTCATCGGTGCCCTCAGAATTCGATTCCGGGCACCGGTTCAAAAGATAGAAAAACCCGCTCGTCCGTTCACTGGACGTACCCGAGCCAAACTTCGGAAATTGATTCCGGGCACACCGGGCCTCGGAATCAGGTGCCGTCTGAAGCTGCGCTCTTGTATAATTCCAAAGAAAATTAAGAAAAAAAATTTCCTTGAAATTTGCGGGTCTTTACAAAAATAAAAACAAAATATTTCTTATAAAAGTATCGGGTGTTACATTCTACCCCCCTTAAAATGAATTTTGCCCTCGAAATTCGTCACTTGTAACAAACAGATGAGGATACCTCTCCCTCATCATATCCTCAAGCTCCCATGTGGGTTCTTCTAATTGGTGGTTCCTCCATAAAACTTTTACCAAGAGAGTGGTATTGTTCCATAGGACTTTTTCACTACGATCGAGAATCTCTATCGGCTGTTCTTCATAAGAAAGATTTTGTTCCAGCGGTACTACTTCTGAGATGAGTACATGTGAAGGATAAGGTATGTACTTTCTCAGGAGAGATACATGGAACACATCGTGAACTTGGGAAATATTCGGTGGAAGTGCCAATCGGTAAGTTACCTTCCCAACACAATCCAGAATTTCAAAAGGACCGATATATCTAGGGCTCAACTTTCCTTTCTTTCCAAATCTCATGACCCTCCTCCAGGGAGATATTTGTAAGAACACTTTATCACCCACGTCAAACTCTAAGTTTTTTCTTCGGTTGTCGGCATAACGTTTTTGTCGACTCTGAGCTGCTCTTATGTGTTTTTGAATAGATCTGACCTTTTCTGTCATCTCATCAACAAGATCAGGTCCTAATAGCTTTCTTTCCCCAACTTCATCCCAGCAAGTTGGAGTCCTGCATTTCTTTCCATAGAGAGTTTCATAAGGAGCCATCTGAATACTGGAGTGAAAGCTATTATTATAAGAAAATCCAACCAAAGGTAGGTGTTGATCCCAACCACCTTTGAAATCCATAGAGCAAGCTCTCAACATATCTTCTAGAGCTTGAATTATCCTCTCAGACTAACCGTCTGTCTGAGGATGATTAGCAGTGTTGAAACTCAACTCTATATCCAGAGTATGCTGAAGACTTCGCCAGATCTTTGAGGTAAACCTCGGATCCCAATCAGATATAATAGAAAGTGGTACTCTATGTAATCTTACCACTTCCTTTACATATATCCTAGCAAGCTGATCTAGAGAGAAATCCACTCTAATAGCAATGAAGTGTGCAGACTTTGTAAGACGATCAACTATGACCCAGATAGCATTATTGCCTTTGGATATTTTAGTAAGTCCTATGACAAAGTCCATAGTGATGTTTTCCTATTTCCATTTGGGTATGGGTAATGGTTGTTACATCCCCTTAGACTTCTGTCTCTCAGCTTTAACTTGCTGACAAACCAAGAATCGAGAGACATATTCAGCAACATCTCTTTTCATGTCATCCCACCATAAGTACTCTTTCAGGTCCCTATACATCTTCGTGCTTCCAAGATGAATAGAGAATGAAGAACTATGAGCCTCATCCAGCAGATCCTTCTTTAATTCGGGGATGGGAGGAACACAAACATGATTCTTGGACTTTATTATCCCATCACAACCAAGGTTGAATTCAGGAACATTTCACACCTTCTTTTGTAACTCTACATCTTCATTCTGTTCCTCTTTAATCTTAACATCTATAGATGGTTGAACATTCATTTGAGAAAGATACAATTTTTCCCCTTTAATTATAATTGTAAGATCTATCCTTTGTAAATCCATAAATATTGGATCTTTTGTGATCCTCATCATGGATAAACTGGCATGGTCTTGTCGACTTAATGCATCTGTCACCTTGTTTGCATTCCTAGGATGGTAATGAATTGAGAAGTCGTAATCCTTAATCAGCTCCAACCATCTTCTTTGGTGCATATTCAGCTGCTTTTGTTTGAAAATATACTTTATAATTTTATGATCAGTATAAATGTCACACCTTTCTCCATAAAGATAATTCCTCCAAATCTTTTATGCAAAGATTACCGCAGCTAACTCCAAATCATGAGTTGGGTAATTTTGCTCATGGATTTTCAACTGTCGTGAGGCATAAGCTATCACCATATCATTTTGCATAAGAACACACCCCAATCCCTTCTTGGATGTATCACTGTAGGTCACAATCCTTTCTCCACTACAAGGAATTGTGAGCACAGGTGCACTGGATAACCTTCTTTTCAACTCCGTGAAATTATCTTCACATTCCTCCATCCAAACAAACTTAACACCTTCCCAAGTTAACTTGGTGATTGGATTAGATAATTGTGAAAACTATTACACAAAACTTCGATAATATCTAGCCAAACCAAGAAAAATTTGGATCTCAGTTACTGTTGTTGGTCTCGACCATCTTTTGATAACCTCTGTTTTTGCTGGATCCACAGATATCCCCTCTTTCGAGATTATGTGACCCAAAAATGAATCTTTTTGAAGCCAAAATTCACACTTGGTAAATTTTGCATAAAGCTTCTCCTTTCTCAGGGTCTTCAATATAATTCTCAAGTGATCTTCATGTTCTTCCTTGCTCTTTGAATGTACAAGAATATCGTCTATAAAGACTACCACAAACTGATCAAGATAGTCTCTAAAGACTCTATTCATCAGATCCATGAAGATAGCAGGGGCATTAGTAAGACCAAATGGCATTACTATAAATTCATAGTGTCCATACCTTGTACGGAAAGACTCCTTTGTTATATCCTCCCTTTTGACCCTTAATTGATGATACCCTGAACTAAGATCAAACTTGGAAAAGTATTGAGCTCCACGTAGTTGGTCAAATAAGTCATCAATGCACAGGAGATGATATTTGTTCTTTATAGTGATCTTGTTAAGTTCTCTATAATCAATGTAGAGTCTCATTGGTCCATCTTTCTTCGTAACAAATAAAATAGGTGCTCCCCATGGTGACGTACTAGGGCATATGAACCCCTTATCAAGATTCTCTTGGAGTTTCTTCTTCAATTCCTGCAACTCAATTGGGGCCATTCTATAAGGTGTCTTTGAAATAGTTAAAGAACCCGGTATGAGTTCTATTGAAAACTCAGATTCACGATTTGGTAGAAGACCCGATAATTCCTCCGGAAATACATCATTAAACTCTCATACAATGGGCATATTCTTAATCGTGAGTTTCTCACCAACCATTTGAGATAAATAACCTTCATTTAGTGGAATCAAGACCCATAAGATGGAAGAAATTTCCACTGGAAGGTTACATTCATCCTTGCATCGATATACGATCAAATATTGATCTGGAATATGAAATGTGACTTCTCTTCTTTGGAAATCGATATGGGCTTTATATAGAGAAAGCCAATCCATGCCAATAATCACATCAAATTCCACTATAGGAAGGATCACAAGATTTGCAGTAAGAACTTTCCCACAAACTTCAATCGGAGAAGAATTATAAACTTTTGATGCGACTGTTGTGCCATTAGGGGTTGTCACAGCTAACTCCACATCTAATTGTTGAGGTAATACGGTGATACCCTTATAAAATTATTCATAAATAAAGGAGTTGGTGGATCCAGAATCAAATAAAACATTTTCTACTTTAGAGTGGATGGTAAGGGTACCTTTCACCACTTCGTAATCGTACTCCACATCGCTGATAGAAATTGCATGTGACTTTCCTTTGTCTTTAGCCTTAAGAGTTTGTTGACGTCGATCATCATCAACAATCCTTGGATTAGGGCATTGATTGGCATAATGCCCCATTTCCTTGCACTTGTAACATTGAAGTGTAGGAGGTGCACTTTGTGTAGCCTTTTCATTGTTCGCATCACTAGACATATTCTTCCCATCGTTGCGGCATTCAAATGTCCGATGACCTTCCTTTGCACATTTGAAACATTTACTTGTCCCTTTAAGACAACTCCCTCCATGTTTCTATCCAGACTTTGAGCATAAGGGAACACTCATCTTCTTTTCAGTGTACTCTTTAGATTTTCCTTTGAGTTCCATTTTCCTCTTCTTATCAAACCCATATGACTGATGGATTACTCCAATATCCATCTCAACTTTGAGAGCACATCGAACGATTTCCTCGTAGCTATTGAAGTCCCATATGGATATCTCCCTTCGAAGACTTGGTTTTAATCCACTAAAGAATCAATCGATCTTACTCCCAGGTTGGATAATAATACCAAAAGCATACCTGGAAAGTCTTGTAAAATTTGTTTCATATGTACCTACAGATTCATAATCCTTTTGCTTTAGTTCAATAAACTCCTTCTCTATCTTTGTTCGGAGAATATGAGGGAAGTACTTATTGAAAAATAAGTTCTTGAACTCATCCCATTCCATGGACTCAATTTCATCTCTTGGCTTCGTATTCTTGATAAGATTCCACCATTGATCATCATCACCTTTAAAATGATACACTGCTAAGATGACATTATCATGTTCAGAACATTGAAGAACTGAAAATATCTTTTCAGTAGTACTGATCCATTGTTCAACAACTAATGGATCAGTAGACCCGCTAAATGAAGGTGGACACTGTCTCATGAAGGATTCAACAGAATGTTGCTCTTTCCTTTGCTCGTTTGGAAGTCCTCCATGATTCATAGATTGAGAAAGTTTTGTGAGCATGGCTATAATATTTTCCATTCCATCTCCCATAACGTTTGGTTGCTCAGGGGGACAATCAATGCATTGCCCGTCACATTCCGCATTAACATGGTTCCTTCGGGTTCCAGCCATTGACTAAAACCAAGAAGAATAGTGTGTGAAACAGTAATTATAATAGGAAAACCACATAATCAAGAATAAAATTTCACACTTAAGGTATTATCATAGGTTATTCATGGACATTTCTAAAACACTAATATTGTTTTCTATACTTAGACTTATCCTTAGGGTTCTTACTAAGGCTTTCACATCCTAGTTTCCAAAGGTTGACTAAACCTTTCCTCTGATACCAACTATAATGACTCATACTTTACATACATTGTTAGTAATTCAAAATTGAAGTACACTTATTACAACATATAACAAAACCATGAAAGGACCATATAGGTATAGTGTCGTTAGAAACTGGGAAACATAAACAACTGGTTCATAAAGTGTCTACACTGTCTCCCATTTATTTCATCATATCTATAGACCCTTTTGGCATATCATACATAATAACCTTCTTCATGACCTAGGGAAATAAAACATACAAAAGGGTGAGATCAAATGCTCAGTAAGGGTAAACAAAAGAAATATCAGTCACATCATATTCATAAGAACATAACATTTTGGAAATCATACCTTGCCAAAGAGATCATAATTTCATAACATGGGATAAATCATGGTAGTGAAATGTAATCACAATAATCATAACATAAAACATGAATCTTTGTGTAATACACACATAATAATAGAGAATCATTTCGTATTAGTCAAGGCTCATTGCCAATACTATCTTAGTGGACAAAGTCCATTTCTGAACAGAGTTCATTCCTCGTTTCAATCCTATTTCACTGAACCGGTTTAACATGTCGCTATAGATATGTCTATCTCATGAGATATAAAATCATTACCCAATTCATTGGAGGAAGATATAGGTACCACCCATCTCATAATGATATCATTCTTATGTGTGCCAAAAAATCATAAACCATACATCATAGCATAACCCATGTAACAAAAATGGGATTCTTAAACATCGTGACATCAGAAAAAAATTCATATAAGATAAAGGAATTCATAAAAATAATTTCATCACAACATAATCAAATCAATGTAATAATAGGTATAGAAACATAACCCTTTATTATCTTATATGGAAAATAATTTTGATAAAACACTTGAACTCCATTCTTGAGGAAAATATCCTTTCAACTTCAAAAACACTTTTTCCTTTCCTACCATGTCATACAATTCTAAACTAAAAGAATTTTATTAAAAAAAACTTGAAAAATGTAAAGTAAGCTTCTTGGAAATAATGTTTTAAAAATCCATTCATGCCGTATAAGTTAAAAAAACATTCTTCTCATACTTATGTCGGAAAAGTCAAAAAGCACCTCATATGAAAAACGACAGAAGATTCCTTTCATATCTTTTACTAAAAACTCACAGAAGGGTAAAATTGGATTTAAAAAATTGTAGGTGGATGGAAATAATATTACATATTGAAGAAACATGTATTTGGATGATAAAATACACCCCAGTAAATTCCAAGGTATAAACAATCTCGGATAAAAATGAGATTGTGATATTTCCCTTACCTTAGGTCTGATTTGCTTTGTATGTGTCTGAACCTCCTGTATAATGATTTAAAAAATGTCATTGACTTATTATAGAATCATAATCATTGTTATGATATCATATATGGTCATATTATTAGCTATTTATTAGTAATATTTCATTGCAACTTGTTATTCGAGTGTTTATTACTTTTTGTTCTTATGCATGTTTTGTCGAATAAATTCTTATTCTTATTTTTAGGTTATAGATACATCATTTAAAGAATTTTATTAGTGTAATATATATCATATTTAATCACTATGTAATCATTATTCAATGAAAATCATGTAGAACGAGTTGCATCACATCGCGGAGACGGTATTCCGTACGTACGCACGAGCAATGATATCGTTCCCATGATCGTGGAATTGTATTGGAGTGTATGTATACTATTTCATAATCAATATAACTTTTCAATAATCATATATATTAATTCTTTACACCATTATACCCATCCAATTAAGGTGGTTATGGAAAATAGATTACACCACGGCGTGGAGACGGTATTCCGTACGTACGCACGCGCGGTGATTTCATTTTCCGTAGGATGGATAGATGGTGAAATAGGGTTGTTTCATACTTATAATAACATATCATTATATTAGTGATACTGATGTTATTAATTCATAATGAAACAACTAAATAAGAATAAGTGTAAGAAGAAATAAAGTTGAAAGAATCGGTAACAGACATTATCTCTTCTTTGAAGCGCTTCTTTGAGACCTCCTTTTAAGGCACTAAAATTGGTCATTGAAGAAGACCAGGACCTCTAGGATGTTTCTAGGGAAGTGGAGAGGAAAAATTTTCTGGGTTTGGCCGATATTGAAGGCTAAAAGTGTTGTGAGGAAGAGAGGGAGGAGGTGCCCTTTTATAAGGGAGGAGAGGGGCTCCTTTGGAAAAAATAAAAATATTATTTTATTATAAAGCCATATTCTATATTAAATAGCTCCAAATTGATTTATTTAGAAGCTAATGTGGGGATGGGTAGAAATCCTCTCATCCAATAGAATTTGGACAAGTTTAGTTTACTATTTTAGCCTTATCATTTATATTTAACTTTAAGTTAGATAATTTTACTTTTACCATGTCTTTTTTGTGTTCTTACACTATTAGGTTAATAAACTTACAATAACAAGACAAACGAACCCCGAGCTGTTTATTATTAATATATATAACCTTATCTAAGTCATTTGGCCGAAAATTAGATTTTTAGGAATAAAATAACAATTAATAATATAATATTTGTTTTAAAAACAATTTTTTGTCAATTTTGAAACTATTTAGTAATTTATTTATTTGAAAATCATAACAGAATGTTTAATTCGAACAAAGTTAATTAAATCAATACTAAAATTTCATATTAACCTAGAAAATTATAGGAATTCATAAAAAGTCTCAAATTACATTTATTTGGGTATTTATAACATCAATTATGTCAATATTTCATTAATAAGATAATTATTTCATCATCCTTGTGTCATAAATAAATTAAATTAATTAATGTCTAAAAATTACAAATAAAATTTCATTATGTAGGAAATAGTTTTAGCTTTATAATGAATATTTATAGTCGAATATATCTTATGGATAACCCTATATTAAAAATTATTTACTTATTCAACTTTGACTTTAACTATTTTAACCCTTCTTTAAATAAATTAATAATAAATGTCCTAATCTAATCCAAGTGGGCCTAAATGGTCATATTTTATTCCAAAGGTTATTTTTGGTCGAATTAAACTTATCAAATAGAATTATTACATGTGTTAGCGTAATAATAATATCATTTTTACCCTTAATTACCCTATTTACTTTTAACCGTGGTAAATAAAAGTAAAAAGTTACTAATATCCAAAAATTATTTTCATCTCATTGAACCAAATTTTACTTACTGACATCAACCATGTCTTTCGGATTTTTGAAATTTCACTCACAGAAGTGGTAAAATTAAGTTTTATGTAAATTTTCAAATTCTCCTAGGAAGTGGGTAAAATATGGTGAAAAGTTCAATAAAATTTTTATATATCTAAAATTATTATAAAATTACTCCGATGAATTACATTGAACTTATATAGGTATTATGTATCAATTTTGACCTAAAATTTCACCCTAGGATAATTTCGATATTCCAAATCCAAAAATGAAGTCCATTTTGAAAAATAAAATTTAAAAAATTTCAAAAAGTGGTTATTACTATTCATAACGGCTAGTTTTAATAATATTTTAATAGCATATCGTTGTTTAACGAAACACGGTATTGTGTATGACGCAAGTTATCAAGGAAGGTCACGATTACGCATAAAGCAAGCCAAGCTAGTGTTGTGTGTAGTGAAAGATTCCTTTGATGATTTATATAAAATAAAAACAAAATATTTCTTATAAAAGTATTGGGTGTTACAAAGGATGCCCACATTAGGCCTTAAGTGGATTTCAGCATCTACAAAAGTTATGTTTCATCAGAAATATTTTCTTAATTAGGTTTCCAAATGGGATGGAAAAATATTCATAGAATTGAGGAAGCATGATGACTCAGTGGCTTCTTGGAATGAAATTTTCTTTGATTGTAAAGGTATGTTCCAAATTTCATCTGAGATCTTGATAGTAAGAAAAACTATTTTTCCTCAGGATTGAAGCCACGATATCGAAATTTATTATCCTCTCTTGAATTCAAAATCAATGAGAAACATTTTAGATGTGTTGAGAAAGTAGAAATGGAGTTTTATGATGATCATGTGTTCTATGAGAGAAAGAAAAAGAAGAGGTTTTGTTGGTAGGAAAAATAAAAGTATTAATCAAAGAAACCTAGAGGTAAGAAAATAAATTTATATCTTGTGTGAAGTGTGGTAAATATCATACTGTAGAATTTATATCAAAAATTATAAAGTTCTTTGGGTGTGGTAAGATTGGTCCTATTGCTCATAACTGTAAGGAATGTGAACAAGAAGACAATAAAAATAATGTGGTAAGATTTTTTAGTTGCAATGAGTTTAGGAATTATGCAAATGTGTGTCAAAAGTTTAATACCTAGGGTGGAAACTAGATAGATCAAAAGCTAAAGGGTGGGTAAAAATATTTTTCTACTAATACAGTAAATGTGGGACCATAAAATGAAGTGGTATCATGTAGTTGTTTGTTTTTTTAGATTATTCCAATGGGTTGTTTTTCTCAGGTTCTACAAATTCTTTTATTTCTGAGAAATTTTAAGGTAAATTTGGAATTACACCTCAAGAAATGAATCCAAAACTTATGGTAAAAACACCTGGGGGAAATGTTGAGGCCATAAGAAATTATAATAATCTTCATATCCTTATTTGTGGAAATAATTTACCTTCAAGCCTTTTTTTTCCTTTAGTAGTGTTTGATTTTATTTTTGGAATGGATTGGATATCTATTTAACATGTTAAGATTCACTGTAGTTCTAAAGAGATCTCTTTTCAGAAATACATTCAATTTTTATAAAAGAATCAACTCTTATCTCTGATAACATATCAGGAAGCTGAGAAACTGGCGAAATAAGGGAATGAATGTTAACATGTATATATTGTTGAAAACAAAGGAACTATTCATATTATTGATGTTCCAATAGTAAATGAGTATCTTGATGTTTTTCCTGATGATATTCCTAGTATTATACCTGATCAAATAGTTCAATGTATTGTTGACTTAGTTCCTGATGCTAATCCAATTTCAAAACCCCCTTATTGAATGTCTCAAATTAAACTTTTAGAGTTAAATAATCAACTATAGGAGTTGTTGGACAATGTTTTAATTTATCCTAGCACATCTTCTCCAATATTTTTAGTTAAAAAGAAATATGGGTCAATTAGACTAGGCATTGATTATAGAGACTTCAATAATATCACTATTAAAAACAAGTATCATTTTCCTCATGTCGATGATTTGTTTGATCACCTTTAGGGAGCTTAGTATTTTTTGAATATTGACTTGAGATTGGGGTACCATCTGTTGAATGTAAAGAATGAAGGCATTGGGAACACCACATTTCATACCTGATATGGCCATTATGAATTTGTACTTCTGACTTATGATTTAACCAATGCACCAACTATATTTATGGATCTTATGAATAAAGTATTCTTTGAGTTTTTTGATAAGATTGTAGTTGTGTTTATTGATTATATTTTGGTATATTCTAGAGGTAAAAAGGAACACAAAAGTCATTTAAGGGATTTCTTTCAAACCATAAAGGAAAATAAATTGTATGGTAAATTCAGAAATTGTGATTTTTTGTTGCAACAAAATTCATTCTTTGGTCACATTGTTTCAAAAAATGGCATAACTATCGATCCTGCTAAAACAAAAAAATTTTATGAATGTCCAGTAGTCACATATATAACTGATATTTGCAGTTTTCTTGGTTTGGTAGGCAATTACTGAAGGTTCGTTGAAACTTGTTCACAGTATTCTTTCCCACTAACTAAGTTAACTTGAAAAGATATTAACTTCATCTAGAAAAAGAATGTGATGAATGTTTTTAGGAATTGGAAAGAACATTGGAAAATGCCCTAGTATTAGAATTACCTTCTAGAGATGGGGAATTTATTATATATAGTGATTCTTAGTTGAAATTACATGGTTGTATCATAATGTAGAATGATCATTTTATTGATTATGCATCACGTCATTTGAAACCTAGTGAGTTAAATTACCCAAAACATTATTTGGAATTAGATGTTATTTTTTAACTTTTATAATTTAGAGGAATCATATATATGGATTAAAATGTGAAATATATAGTGAACACAAATGTTTGATTAATATATTCACTCAAAAAGAGTTTAACATGAGACAGGGGACATGGATGGAATTAATAAAGGATTATGATTTCAATATTCATTACCGTCCAGGAAAAGAAAATGAATTTTTTGATGCTTTGAGTCAAAAAAATAATGAAAAATTAACCATTTTATGTTTTGAACAAGATACTTTGATTAAATATTTGCGAAAATTTGGCATAGATGTTGTTGGTACAGGAAAGACCTTTGATTTTTCAGGTGTCAGTGAAATCATCTCTATCAGATATAATTAAGCAAGCGCAGAAGGAAGAGATTGAGTTGCAGAAAAAAGTAAATTTGGCCAAGAAGGCCAGGTTTCCTGAATTTGACATTTATAATGATTGTATTTTGATATTTGGGAAGAGATTATGTGTTCATTTTGATTAACAGTTTATGAAAGAGTTGTTATGTGAAGCTCATAGTTCCTTGTTTTCGGTTCATCCTAGTTGTACTAAGATATACAGATATCTTTGGGAGTATTACTTGTGGAATGGAATGAAAATATATATTTCGGAATTTACTATGATCTGTTTAATGTTTCAACATGTTAAGGCAGAACGGAAGTTACTGAATGGGATGCTTCATCCTTTTCAAATTCCAGAGTGGAAATGGTAAATTTTGTCCATGGATTTTATAGTGGGATTACCAAAGACTTCTTGAGGTAACAATTCAATCTTGGTTATTGTTGATTGATTGAATAAATATGCTAAATAAATTCATATATGAGATAATTTACCTCTAGATCAACTTTATCGATTGTATATTAAAGAGATAGTCAGGATAAATGGAGTTCCCCTATCCATTGTATCTAATCATAATTCAATGTTTACTTCTATCTTTTTGAATGTACTTTAGAAGTCATTGGGAACTGAATTAAATTTCAGTACAGCTTTTCATCCTCAATCAGATGTATAGTCAGAATGAACAATTCAGACATTAAATTATATGCTTCGTTCTTATTCAATGGATTACTAGAGAAGTTGGACCCAACATCTTTCATTAGTTTATTTTCATATAATAATTGTTTTCATTCCAATATAAAAATTGAACGATTTGAGTAATTATATGGAAATCATTGTCGAACTCAAGATTTTTGGGATGATGTAGGTGAAAGGAAACTAATCGGACCAAAATTGGTTGAAGAGATGGTAGAGAAAGATTAATTGATATAGAAACACATGAGGACAGCTCTGAGTAGGCAAAAAAGTTATGCAGATAACCAGAGGAGGGATCTTTCTTTTGAGGTAGGTGATCATTTCTTTATCAAAGTTTCACCATGGAAAAGTATGATTTGTTTTGGTTAGAAGAAAAATTTGATTCCCCAGTTCATTAGACCTTATAAAATTTGGGATAAAGTTGGATCAGTAACATACTTAGGGGATTTACCTCAGAATTTATCCCAGGTACACAATGTTTTCATGTTTAATGGTTATGAATGTTTAATCCTGATCCATGATATGTTTTTAGTCTAGAGGTAGTTACGTTGGAAGAGAATCTTTCATAAGAGGAACAGCCAGTCTAGATTCTTAACCGCAAAGAACAAGTGTTGTAGAATTAGGTAATCTATAAGGTAATGTTTTTGTGAAAACTAATATGACTGAAGATGCAACATGGGAATCTGAAAATACTATGAGGGATAAATACCCCCACTTATTTGATAAGTGAAAATAATTGTAGGGACGTGATTTCCAAAAGGGGTGAAGGTTGTAGCATCCTTGGTAAATAAAGAATATGATAATTTCATATTTTTTAATATTTATGAATTAAAAATTAATATTACTTTAAAGTTGAAGCTATGGTTTATGGTATACCTGGCACACAACAATGGTTTTCTCTGAAATCTCTTGTTCCACACAAGGTTGGGGCATACTGAAAAAATAATAATATAACATTATTTTAAATAGTAGTTAATGACTAGTCGTTGTAATGGTGGAAACAAACCTAACTAACAATAATATGATTATACATGTCAGTTAAATGTATTTACTTTTATCCCATAAATTTTGGAGGCTTAAAATGAGAATGAATCAAATTTTAAGCACAAATACTCTAATATTTTTAAAAGGAAGGTTTACCGCCTTTTGACGGTGAACCATTTTTTAAATATAGTCTTTGTCAATTTTATATATTCCATTTGAAAATATAAACATATTATTTAGAAGCGGGACATCAAAATTTACTTTGGGTAAATTTTTGGTATTTTTCTGATAAAGTTCATTTTTTTAATGAATAGTTAAAAATACCGCATTTTAAGTCAAAACTGTCTTTTTATAAAATTTATTTATATGATTAAATTTTTCTTTTAATTGTTTTTAAATTGTACATAGATTATATTCTAATAATTTAATTCAATGTTGGTCATTGGACATAATTTCACTTTGAAATTGTACATAAACACATGTCAATGTTTTGGTAGTTTTTACTTCTTAAAAACATGATTTTTGGTTTTGACAATATGAATTAATTTTAAATTAATTTCTGAAACATCTGGGTTATGAATTTGTAGAAATTTATTTCATATTTTGAATCTGAAGGATTAAATTGTGTAAATAGGTAACTTTTATTTTCTAGGCATTATGAATAGTAACTTTAATAAATATTTTATTTACCATGGAAAAAGTGTAAATATAGTAAATAAGTGTAAAATTTTAATATTATAATAATATTTAATTTCCCTGACACATGTCCTAATCCTATTTGATGATATATTTCCAACCATGGGTATACTTGGGTTGATTTTATGACCCCATAGAGCCACTTGTGTGTGAAAAGAACATTTAATTACTTTTAATTTAATGTTAAGGAAAATTTTATCTAATCATGTAACTTTTTGTAAAAAAAAATTATAATGGGTTATATAAGTAATAAATACGAATATAAATAGTAATTATAAATTTAAAAAATTTCCTACATCAAGATATTTAATTTATAATTTTTATACATCAAATAAATAAATTTATTTATGAAACAATGATGATGTAGTGATTACCTTATTAATGAATGTTTGAAATAAATGAGATTATAAAAATTAAAATAAATTTATTTTAAATGTTTTTAATCCATCCAATAATTTTATGAATTCTTATGACATGTTATATTTTATGTTGTGATGTTTTTTCATATTAATCTAGTTGTTATATATTTATAAAAATCCATGATATGAATAGTATAAAAATTGACAAAAATGAGTTTTTAAATAAGTTAATCTTTTATTAAATAATATAATTGTCATAAAAATCTATGACTCAAAAAAATGAAATATATTATGTTAATAATTTTATTAATGATCCATTTTTTTCTTTTGAAATTTTATAGTAACTATAATAACCATATATTATCAATATACAAGAAGACATGGTAAAGGATAAATTATTTAACAAAGGGTTAGTGCTATAAGATATGGTTATGTTTATGGACAAAACCTATATTAAACCCCTTGGATGAGAGGATTTTACCCATACTCATCTGATATTACAAATATATTACATTGGTGTTATTATAATTAGAAAATTAATTATTAATAAAATAATACTTTCAAATTTTCTTTAAGTGCCCCTCCTCCCTCTTATAAAAGGACACCACCTCTAACCCGTACTTACACCTCTCAAGACCCATTAGCTTGTCCAACCCCTGCCCAAATAATCTCCCAACATCCGTCCATTCCTCCTAGAAGCCTTAATTTCAAAATAATGCAATTAATTAAGTCTTTTTATCTTAAATCAAAAGGTGTTACCCGATTTGAGGTAATGTATTCTCCCAAGATTCTTTCTTTTATTTTCCACCTCTAACCCCCTAAAATATAAATATTAAATTATTTTATAAAAAATCAGTATCATAAATATACTATTTTTTTAGATTTATTCAAACTAAACATACACACACCTCCGTCTAATGGGTATTGAACATACTATTTCTATGGACAGTTAACTATTGCCTCACAAAACGATGATTGTTCAATCTTCTCCTACCACCTATTATGGTGGAAATTATGATGGAACTGTAATTATGTATGATATTTAGGATAATTATTTTATCTCTATGGATCTGTAATTCTCATTTAGAACCTACATTTAGGCTTTTCATGTTGTATAGATATGATAATTTCATTTGAGTGAGTGGAGACTACCGTCCCCTCAAAGTGATATGACTCATTCATGTTGTACATGGAACCTATAAATGATTAAATTAATGAAATAATGTAAAAAATATTACATAAATATTATACTGTAATTGTAATATACTAATGTATCATTTATTTTTCATTCCATTAAATATGAAAATGAAATGAAAGTAGTTTTCATGCATACGTACGGCTAATCGTCTCCATGAACGGTGCATTTCATTTCTTATATCCAAATGCTATGGACTATTAAAAATACATATATAATAGATATATATGATATATATATATATAAATCATGATTAAAATTCTGGAGATAATGGAATTTAGACCACAAAGAAAATTTATAATTATAACAAGTTCAATTTTGACTCATGTTTCAAACATCGGCAAAATGACTGATATGAACTCAAATAATTAACTAAATGTTATTTTTAATTAATAAGTGATATAAAAGGAATATAAAACATGAAAATATTTCTGAAGTAAGTATGAATTAACTTATGTATATTATTCAGGAAATTATAAAATAAACGACTCAAGTCAGACATGAGGTAGGGGACTTTGTCTCAATATCCATTCATTGAGAAATATTTTGATTTATACACGACTTTATTTTATATGTTGTATAAACCCCCTTATAATTTTATTTTAATTCAAATGAAATATTTTTCTACGTAGTGTTTTACTAAAATACAAAGGGAATATTTATTTTTAATGTACGCGGTGACAATGAGATTTCTACCGCTATGAGCATTATTTGATATTTGGGTTCCTTAACAAGTTGTGATGTTTTTAAAAGTAAAATAAATACCATATTACCATTTTACATATTTTCATATTTAAAATGGTTTCGAAAGTGGATTTAATATTTTAATATCTTGAAATAATTTCTTGTTATTGCAAAGAAAATTTATGTTTGAAATGTTGATATTTTCATTACTTTATGTGTGAAGATTATATAATGGAACATGGAAATTTTGTGGGTGGTTATGTGATAAACCAAATGATGGGTGGTTCTGTTATAAAACAAGGATGGGTGGTTACATAATAACTTCCAATGAATTGGGTATGGAATTTGGCCATACAGTTATTCCATTTAGTGATATGTGTGGAATTCGATTGTATGGTTATTCCATTTCAGTATGTTTATGTCCTAAGTTTCCATTATGTACTATATGTTGTTTTCTATGGGATTTACAGTAATATTTTGGTTAAAAAAGGGGTAAGAAATGATCTTATATTCAGTGAAGTGTTTTTTCTACTTATTTAAGGTGAAAATTATTACATTATGATAAAGTATTCATGGTTTACATGTTGTTTTGAAAAACTAACATTTTTACTTCTTTATTGATCCCTCACTGAGCTTTTTATGCTCATCCAAAGTATTGAAATGTTTTTCACATGACATAAAAATGAATAGTGTCAAGGATGAGTACAAGGAAAAATCATGCTGTCTAAAACATGGATCAAGTCTTGTTTCTTTTTTATGTGTTTTTTAAGAAAAAAATGTATAGTGAGTAGAAGTTTCTACTTATAATATTCAAGTTGTTATGTATAATTTTTGCCCTAATTGTTTAATTCTCTAAACATGAAAAGATACTTAAAGTGAATTTTTAACATTATTCAAGATTATGTAATTTTTAGGTTCGGGTCCTTATATAAAGGTATTTTATGGGGTAAATAAGAGAGAAGATGGTGTATCCTTTTATTTGTATTGTGAGTGGCACACTTGTAATTTTTGAAAAGAAAAAGGTGAACCCATGTTTTTTCTTATGAACCAGGCTCCAAAATGAAAAATTATGAAGAATTTTACATGGGAAGTTATAAATATTTCCATTATATATATATTATACATTTTATTAAGTAATTTTAATCCATATATTTTTTTAACCCCTGGTAAAACTTTTTTCACCTTAATTGTGGTAATTAGTATTGACTGTTTTCACAATTAATTATTGCCAAAAATTATGTTGATCATATTATATACTATAAATTATTATTCTTACAAACAATGAATCTATTTTAAAAATTTTTATTTAAATAATTTTAAAATTTTAATTTAAAAATTAAACTTACAATCATGATGAAAAATTTTGTTTTCAAGATGTGTATTTTTCAAGAAAATATTATATTATATTAACTCTATGAATAATAATAATAATTTTATTAATATAAATAAATATTTATTGATATATAATATATTAATTTCATTTTAATAATTCCTCATTAAGGTTGTTTTTAATTAATTAATATCGAGGAACCTTATGCAATTTAAAATAGTTTTCAGAAAAACTCATTTTTAAACCAGAGAATTTACTTATACAAAAATATAATATAAGGATTATTAAAATTTTATCAAGTTTATTGAATATAAAAAAACAAAACTTATTTCATTTTAAACCATATTTTAAACAAAATTCTGAATTTAAACTTACATACATTATTTAAAATAACAGACCTTTTTACAAAAAATGGTATTTTGACTATTCAATGAAAAATCAATATTTTCTTAAAAATCCCAAAATATCACCCAAAGAACATTTTGATATGTTTATTTAAAAAATAATATGATTTTATCCAATAAATTTTATAAAATTTATAAAAAATAATTATATTATTTTTTCCTGAAAATAAATAAAAATCCTTTTTGAATAAAACTAATTTTTGAATAATAAAATTACTTTACTGCATGTGATTTATTATTTAGCAAACAATTTATTATTAATTTATATTTCGTAACAAAATTAAATATATATATATATATATATATCATAATTTTTTAATACTATTCAAACCCACAAAATTATTATCTATGTTATAATGGTTATGTATTTTTCAGGTCATTTAAGTTAAGTGTCGCCTACCGAATACTCTATTGAACATAGAATTATTATATAAAAAAACTGATTGATACATACTCCCTCTTCATTAATAATTATATTCATTGAAATTTTGAAATTTATCTTGGTAATAAAAGTATAGACATTAGAAAATCCCATTTTTGGAAAGCCATATCGTAAAAATGGTTAATAAAACATCCTATAGATTAGAGAGAAAATGTCATATAAAGGTCATTTGGAATAACACATACTCAATTTAAAAATAGTACAACGTTGTTGGGAAGTATATTTTTGGACATGGAGTAAAATTTTAATTGCCAAATAATGATATATAGTTTTATAGATCATTGATCACAAGAAATTGAATGATCAAAAGAAATAAAACAACCACAAAACCATAAACCAAAGAGGTATGAAAATGTCATTAATATCATCATAAATGTTAGTAATTGGAAATAAAATTATTTAATCATCCATTTACTAGATTTAAATAATTAATTTCACATCTATACTATGATAATAATGAAATCTAATTACATGATAAGTTTAATTTCATCCTTTAATCAATGTTTCCCTCAATCTCATCTTTTTCTCCAAACGATGAGTATTCCTGAAATTGTTTTTGTAATGCCAAATATTCTAAAATAAACTTTTAAAGGACCTCATGACCATAAAAGGGATAAGATACTATTTCAGCTATCATTATACATAAAATAAAACCAAAATTATTAACACATGGTAATAAAATTCCCAAAATGAGTCAAGCTTCATTTGATGAAATAATAAATTAATCTCTAAAATTCAATAATAATACCCAAACATAAAAATACATCACTCTTTAATAACCTCAACATTAAAAAAAATTAACCTAAAAATGTATCGCTTAAATTTCATATTTTAATCAAAAAAATATTGATATTATTTTGAAATGACATTAATCAGTTGGTAACCAAATTAATTTTCAATCCTTTGTTTATAAATATAATAAAACATGTGATCTCATAATTACCCCAATATCCAATATCAGGTAATCCCTAAAATTATCAATTCCGTAAAACTTATGTCCAAGAAATTTAAATTCATACTTTACATTAATCCAAATATTTACAAATACTTCATCCAAAAAAAATTATTCTAAAATGTCATTAATCACTATAACATACCAATGCTTAAAACCTCAAATGAGTGTATAAGACATTAAAATAATGATATGCCTTATTCTTATAGACAAAATATTGTATCCATAACTTATAATATAACTAAATATTAAAACAATATAATCTAAAAAGTTTTCTAAATCAACCTATGATACCAACTATAACATCCTCAAACCTACACTCCAGGATATGGTGCTAATAAAATAACATTACATTTTTTTTCCTTTGATACTAGATATAGTGACCCGGTTTTTTCCATCCAAAACATACAAAATCCGAAGGAAATATTGGGTCACTTAAATTATCATTGACCTTTTTGGTTTGGAGTTTTATAGAATTAGGAAAAACTCATAACAACATGGATTCATAAACTACTAGTTCATAAACATGAACATCATCTCCCACTATACCCAACATTTCATATCCCACATTAAGTCATTCTAATCTATAGAAAATAGTTATATGAATATTTTTTTTAAATATTTTTTGATAACTTGGGAATAAAGAAACATAAAAATGGTGAAATCAAATTCTCAGTAAGGTTAAACTTAAACATTAATAATTAAATGTCTTTAATGAGATTCATATGAGCATAACGATATCATAAAATAAAAAAAATGAATTATAATAACAAAATAGTACTCATATCCACAAATACATGGATCCTGAAACATGAAAAAAAATTAAGAATCTTTATCAAAGGCAAGATTCATCATTATCAATAATCATGTGCCATGTGATATCAATCTTTATCAAAGAAAACATCTATAACCCATATCAAGAATAAAAAAAATTATTGGTATCTTAGAACATCATTTTCATAGAACCATTCTAATTTGAATAACCATTTGGAAAAAATCTAATATATTTATCTGGATAACATAATCATTACCCAATGAATGAGAGAGCTATTTGGGTGAATTCATTGTATAATCTATAAGGGGCTCACCCAATGCTATCTGGGCACACCAATCATTTAAAAATATCTAATAACTATAAATAAAGTACATATATATTGTGTTTCATCATAAAACTCATAAAAGTAATTATTATTTTTATAACATTATTAACACATGTAAAATAAATGATTTTCATAACAATCTATTTAAAACATGATTAACTTGTGGAAAAGAATCAGGTTCCAAAATAATCTCTTTTGAAAATGACTATCCTATAGAAAAGAAAAAGGTTTTGTAAAAATATATTTGAAACATGAATAACCTACATAAAATAAATTTGGTTTATAACAATAACATTGAAACATTATTCAACCATGTAACTTAAATGGGTTCTATAACAATTTCTTTGAAACATGATTAACCCGTGGAAAAGAAATGGGTTACATAACAATATTTTTGAAAAAATCATATTCTATCCTGAGAAAAAATATGGATGGTATCATTAAAAAGTAACCCATTGTATCATAATTAACAAAAAGGTTATTTTAAATTTATTAATGTAAATACCATTAAAGTAAAATTAACGAAATTAGAAGGAAATAACACTTTCAGATTGAAAATCACTTTTAAAAACTAAAAAATCACAAAAAAAATCAAACATATATTTCTTTGAAATCATCCAAGAAACATATAAGGTAAAATTAAATCAAAATAATGTACATTGTATGGGTAAAATATTTTCATTTCATAAATTTAAAAAATAAACCTTGTATTTAAAAGTTTTTGTAAATGGGAGTCAAAATTATCCTATTTGGAAAACGTTAAAAATTTACTTTTAAGAGATTTTAAATGATTTTAAATGATTTTTTAAAATTCATTTAGAAAATATTTTTTTAGAAACTAAATTTTTTTTAAAAATTTATAAAACATTTTAGAAGAAATGGATATAGAAGAGTAAGATACCCAATCTAAAAGAAAATATATTGTCAATTTTACTTACAGATGACTTTATTGATTTTTATATAATAAATAATGGAAGAAACATAAATCAGACATGTTAATCACAATCATAAATAATGGATAAATAATAGATTCATTTTAGTAAAAAATAGAATATGATTTCCTCTCATGTAACCTTGAACATAAATAAACCTAAAATAAATAGATTGTAATATAAATCCTTTTCCACTTTATTAACTCTTATATAGTAATCCCAATGAAATAATAACGTTCAATTATACTTTTAATATAATTAATATGTAAATTTTCATAATATAAAATGTCAAATGGAATTATATAAACCACACAAATTAATATAGGTTTGTATCATAAATATATGTCTTAAAGAAATATAATTTAAGACAAATAACCCTTAAAATAATCATACCATTGAATTTGAGAATTAATAAATGAATATATTATGTGTATCAAATGTAAAACCAAATAAAATAAGTGTAAATAAAATAAAATATAATCCAAAATCCTTATACACATAATCATTTCATAATAATATCAATGAATAAGAATTATAACCCAGTGAAAAGAAAGTGGGTTAAGAAATTTCTTACCACATGGTAAATTTCAAGTGAATTCCACTTGACTATTATATGGGAATGGGAATAATTAATTTTATTCATGAATAATTAATTTTATTTCATGTAAAATGGTAATTATATACACCATAAAATAAAAGTGTGTGGTGAATATGCCATATATATCACAAAAATAAAAAGTGGGATGATAAAAACCATACCTCAAGTACAGACTTTCTATATGTGCCATTTTACTCCAATGTGATATGATTATATAAATTATTTTATTTATTAAGAACAATTTTTATTTTTTATACCTTATACATTAATCATTAATTTTATTTCTTATTAATGACATACTAAAATACTTAATCAGTTAAGTCCACATCGAGTGTTTTAAGGGCGTTCAGTTCATTGTTTCAGAATGGCCTTAGGGTGTTAACCATGGCTAAAGGGGTTTTTTTAAACATATAAAGAATTATAATAATAAAATATTTATCATATTTATACATAAATTAATCTTTTAAAAAATCATGAAATATAGTTATGAAAAATGAACCGTGTTATAATCATGGAGATGGTAAGCCGTACGTACACATTAGTAACGTTTCCATTTTTCAGAAATCATTATGAAAAGAAGGAAAGAAAAATTTTATCTTTAAAAGAAATATAATTGTATAATAAATTCCGTATTATTTCATTAAATATAATTATATGTATCATCGATCTATTATGGTGATGAAAAAAAGAATCACATCGCTTCGTATGGAAGGAAGTCCACCCCTGTGCATGAACGATGTTGTCATTTTTAGTGTAAGAAATTAAAAAATATATTATATTTTCATAATGATAAATATATAATTATTATTATAATTTTTTAATTATATCACATATATTCATTAAACTTATCTTTATTACCTTCCATGTAAAGAGTTAGTGAAATCAAATCACATCGCATCATGAGGAGGTAGTATGTTGTACACGATCGAAGTTATCATATACCCCTTGAAATGAAAAGTAAAAAAGTGTATTTGATATTTAAATATTATAAATATGTCAGTAATATAATATATATAATTTTAATCCATTATTATATAAATCCATAACAGGTATTGATGGAAAAAAATGATATCGGTTCGTGAGGTGGTAGTCCACTGTACACATGAATGATGATTTTGTATCCAATTTAATGGAAGAAGATATGGATTTAGATTCTTACATTAGAATAATAACATATTAATATATGATATATAATATTTTCATTATATAATCATAATTTACTAATATTTTAAGTTGGTGTATGAATAAATTAAAAAATATGCTCGGTTGAGCATGATAACTTTTCTTCGAACATCCTCCTTAGGTAAGCCCCAAAAGGATTTATAAGATGGATTTATGATCAAAATAAGGGATATAGGATGTCAGTAGGTAAGTAAGTGAAAAATTAGGGAATTTATGGGCTGAAAAAATGTAATTGAACATTTTAATAAGAGAGAATATTTAATGTAATTTTATATGTGAGGTGAGTGGCACACTTATTATTTTTGGAATGAAATATTTTACCAACGTTTTTAACATTCCAGAGGGATCCAAAATAGACCATTATTAAGAATTAGAAATAATAATGTGTAAATATTTCTAGAAAATATATTGGATACATGTATTTAGGTCATTTTAATAGTTAAATTTTTAGTTTACCCCCAGTAAAATAGATTTCATCTTAAACACAGTAATTACTTTTTACTCTTTTCACTATTCATTATGGTAAAATTTTAAGTTATCCTTGTTATATAATATAAACAATTATGATTAATAATATTTATCCAAATTTTCCAAATTCAATTCATATTAGTTAAGAAACTTAATTTAATAATAAAACAAACTGGCTTGATGAAAAAATGGGTTTTCTGAATGTGTATTTTTCAAGCAAAATATAATTTTATATTAACTCTGTGACTAGTAATACTCATTTTATGAGTATAAATTAATATTTATTGATATGTAATTGATAAATTTAATTTAAATAATTCTTATTAGTTTTATTTAATTAATTTATAACAAGAAACATTGTGCACTTTAAATAGTTTTAAAAAAAACTCGTTTTTAAACCCAAAAATTTACTTGTAATAAAATACAATATAAAAATGATTACATATATTTAATGGTATTAAATATAAATAAATTATATTAAGTTATTTTAAATAATATTCAAAATAAAATAGTTATTTTAAATTAACATAATTTATAGAAAAGAAATGTCTATTTTTCAAGAAAAAGGTATTTTTCATTATTCACTAACAAATCATTATTTTCCAAAAAACTATATTTCACCCAAAATAAATTTTTACATGATGATTTAAAATTTTAATTTAATTTTCTCAAATAAATTTTATAAAATTCCAAAAAATTAATTATAATATTTTTCATGAAAAGAAAAAAAAATCATTTTTGAAGTAAACAAATTTTTTAAGAATAAAATTTTATTGATAAATATTGATTGATTATTTAATAAAAAATTATCAATAATTTATAAATATTTGGAAATATATATATATCATAAATTAATTCATATTACTCATAATAAATAAGATTATAGTTAAATTCTAATGGTTATATATTTTATGGGTCATTTAAACTCAGTTATGCGTGTTGAATATGCTATCAATCAATGTTTTGTTTTCAAAAATATTAGGATGTTACATCCAAGGTGAAAGAAACTTTGTAAAGATATAATATTATAGGTGTAAATCTAAAACTCATTCCAATACTGGAATAAGGAGTTTTCGCCATGGGATGTACGATGATTTATATTCTGTTCAATAAATCAATAATTTTACAAGCTCATGGTCACATCATTTATTTATTTATTTTATTTCTATTAAATTCAGGATTTATTTTATGGATTCATGATCACTATCACATGAATAAATGGACTAATATGAAAATATGGTATCAAAATAAATCAATTATGAATAAAATTTTAATCATAGCATGGCTAATCCCTAAGGTATAATCCAATTAATATTAAAAAGATATGTAAAGGATAAAACAAGAAAATTTTATATATAATCTATAAAATCCTAAAAATTAACATTATGAATAATTATTCCTTCCCTTAATTTATATAAAACGAAACCATAGAACTAATTTTTGGTCAAACCCTTGTTGGGACACTTGAATTTATTGGGGTGCTCTTAAGAATGTCTTGGGTTTTCATAACCCTTTTACACCCATCGGAGTAGCCCTTTATAGACATGATTTTACCTAGATGGCAGTGTTTTGGAAATATGAGAAAGTTGTTTTGGATTGTGGAATCCACTCAATGGATCAATTTATTTCAATCCCATTGTTTTTAATGGATGGCCTAACTAAATACCTTTGAGTAATTTAACAAACATTTTTGAGATTTATGAGAAATGTAATATGGATCTTTTACAATAGAATGACCATGAAACAATATATTCTATGTCTAATAGTGTGGTATTTTTAGAATTGATAAAATAGTGGGTGACATATAATAAAAAAACTCATCTCACATTGGTAATTATATTTGGACAAATAATCTTCTCTAAATTGTTGTTAAAACAAATTTCATATTTAAAAACCATAAAAATATCCTTTGAAACTATAATAAATAAAGACAACATCCATACATGTAATAATATCAAGAAATGGTACCAGTTATTGTAAATATTACTATTTCAAGAACAGAACTTATATTTTTTGGAGACCCCAGTTCCTGATCCACTCACTATAGTGGAGAGTGATGAAGAGTTGCTTATCTATGATAAATAATTGGGCGATGTTGTTTATATACATTGTTTAATGTTATCTTTTATGACCATTGTACTACAAAAATCACATGATCCCATGTATGCATATTAAATGCTCAGTAATATTCATGATCAATAATATGGTAGGTCAAGATAAAAATGGTTTGACATCTCCAATTCACTCTCTATGTGAAATATTATAGAAAACACCCCATATGGATATCACATAGAAAATTTTATTAGCTACATTGATAGCCTTAAAATAATTAGTTTTAAACTACCTTATGAATTGTTTATTTATCTCATTCTCAAAAACATTTCTCAGAGATTTTCCTACATTATTATGAATTTCAATGAGAATAATATTGATAATTCACCCAAATATCTCCACACATTAATTATTCAAAATTATAATTAACTATGTCATAAATATTATCCTATCATAATGTAGAATAATAGGAAAGTAAAAGAAAATGGAACCAATAATAAATCCAATTATATGGAATCTACACACATCGCTTTCAACAAGGGGAAGATCAAATGGGATGGGAAAGAGTAGGATGTAGTCTATTTCTGATGTGGAAAAAAGGGATACTAAAAGAAAAACTGCATTGCGGGAATGGAGTAAAGATATTATTCAGGTATATTCATAATTGATTATAACCATTAAATATCTATGAAACTGGTATTGGTTATTATATATGGTACTAAAAGTTTTATTGAAATATCATATCCTTTTATATTTCAAAAAAATTCTGGGGTGAGGTGGATTTTCAGGATGCAAATGGATCTATGTTTGTAGTATTATCCATTGTTGACTACCACTTCACATTGTTTGTGAGAATGATATTAGTTATTCGTAATTTTTACTATGTTTCTATAATTACAAAAAAAACATAATTTATATACCTAAATTAGATATTAAATATTTTATTGTAATGTTAGAAAAATAGATTTTATTATTTTGTAAAGAAATCATTTGTTATGGTAAGGTACATTTAAATATTGTCTTTATGTAACATATGAATAACCAAGTGTTGGTAATAGATAATGAATATAGATCACATTATTCATAAAACACCCAACTATGGAACCACCAATTAGTTCACATAACCAAGAATTTATTAACTATGTAATATTAATATGGTTATTTAGATTCATTAAAACTAAAAAAACATTCTATTTTTTAAAAAAGTTTATAATGTAAAAAAACAAGTATCCATTCAGTGGAAAATATGAAATTTCATAGATCTTACAAATTTGGTTAACAATGAAGTATATGAACCCTTCCTATTTAAATCGGGAAGTGGTTACTCAAACATATTAATTTTTTCTAATGACTTTAGTATGTTTTTATTTGTCTACGTAATTAGGTACAACTCAAAAATAATTGAGAAATTAAAAGAATTCCACAATGTTTTTGAGAATAGTATTGGTAAGAATATTATGAAACTCCAGTCATACCATGTTAGAGAATATCATAATGAAAATTTTATTGACTATTTATAGGATCATGGGATTTTATCCCAACTCACTCCTCATAATACACCATAGTGGAATGGAGTATATGAAAGGAGGAACTGCACCTTGTTTAACATTTTGAGGTCAACGATGTATCATGAGAACATTCCAATATCATTTTTGGGGTTATAAATTACTGAAAATAGTGCACATACTAAACCATGTACCAACAAAAGAGGCCAATGATATTCCATACCATTTATAGTGTGGAATGAATCCATTTTTTCAAACATATATGTGTGGGGAAGAAATTTTTTTAAGGCCTCTTAATTTATGAACATACAACCTAAAATAAAAATTTGTATATCTATACGATACCCCAATAATACACGGGGATATAACATATATGAACCCTTAGATAAAAAGGTAATACTAGCAAGACACTTCGAGTTTAATGATAGGGAGAACATCTCTAAAATAGATTGTGGGAGTGTGATAGACTTTCAAGATGCCTATGATCGAGATACATGATAGTTGGTAAATGAACTAGTTATATAAATTTCTATAGAAGAAACTATTCCAGAGACACAATTATTGTGCAATAGTAAAAGAGAGGTAGAAGAACCTAAAAGTATGTGTTTCTAGTAACTATGGATGGTGACTCATTATTTTTCAGTATTAATGATCATATAACATGTAAAGAAGTTCTAAATGGAATTATACTATAAGGTGACAAGAAGAAATGAATTATAAAATGGATTCGATATACCAAAAACAAGTCTGGATTTTGGTTGATCCTCTAGTTTATGTAAATACCATCAATTTCAGAATGGTATTATAGATGAAACTAGACATGGACAGTCAATTCAATAGTTATAAATAATGAATATTTAAAAAAGGGTATAAATAATAATTAGTTCATAGGCTACAATGAAACATTTTCATCAGGCACCATGCTTAAATCAATTAGAATTCTACTTCTCATAGTAGCATACAATGACTATGATATTTGTTTGGTAGATATTGAAATAGCATTTCTTAATGGGAACCTTCAATAAGTTGTCCACATAGAATACCTAAATGGATTTTTGAATAAGGCGATTCTATTAAAGTATAAAAATTAAAGAGATCTATATATGAATAAAAGAAATAATATGTTTCATATAACATTAATATTAATGAATCCATAATGTAACTTGGTTTTGTAAGAATTTAATATGATCCTTATGTATTTAAATATTTTAGTGGGAGTGGGTTAATTTTCCTAATAGGAAATTTCATTGAAATTTTAATTATTGGAAAGAAGATACCAGTATTAAAAACCATTTAGACATGGTTAAATACATTATTATCCATAAAATACATAGGGAAATATTCATATATTCTTTGTATCATGATCCATCATGATAGATCCAATAGAATTCTTTGTCTAAGTCTCATATATATATTGACAATATTCTAAGGAAATCTAGTATGGAGAAATCAAATAGGGGATTATTTTCTATGTCCCATAGTATTAATCTTTCCTATAAAATGTTTCCACATGAACATGAGGATAAATATATAATGTAAATGATTTCATATGAATTATAAATTGGGTAATCCATGTGTGAAATTTTTTATACCTAGAAAAATTTCATATTATTTAATTTTGGTAGGAAGATATCAAGCATATCTAGGAGACCATCATTGAATTATTTTCAAAACTATCCTTAAGTATATAAGGAGAACAAAGAATATGTTCTTGGTATACGTAATATATTTAGATTTACTCATCAAGAAATTCATAGATTCTAGTATCAAAATATATTAAGATAATTTCATGTCCCATTAAGCATACATCTTCATGATCGATAGGGGATTCGTGAGCTATAAGAGAATAAAGCAGTCAGTGGTTTCCAATTCTACAATAGGGTCGGATTATATTGTGGATTATAATATAGAAAATGAATTTTTATGGATATCAAATTCAGTCCATAAATTGGAACTGGTACCTATAATTAAAGACCCTATCATGGTTTACTATGAAAATAATCCATTTGTAGATCTCAGAAAATTACCAAGGTCGCATTAGTGTATAAAGTATATACTCTGAATGTATTCCCTCTTGAGGTATTTTTCACAAAGAGGTGAAGATGAAATGAGTAGTATTTACATGGAATAAAATATAGATGATCCCTTAACAGAACCCTTGTCTCATAAGAAATATAATACTTATGTGAGAGTTATCCGGCTAAAATTCATTATCAATTAGTACTAGTATAGGTTTAAGTTTATAGGAGTTAGTGTGCTAGAATGAAATAGTTTATACTATAGATTAAAACTTATATTCAGATAAGTGAATATTAAATTTATATTATCACATATTGATCATTAATTTTCAAGAAATTAATGAAATTATATCCTAGGGTATCATCAGTAAATGATAGGTCATATTAGTTCTCCGCTATGATGAGAACCTTGAGATTTTATGAGGATATTTCATAATGATTTTGTCTTATAGTCAAGATAAAAAACTATAATGGGTAACATAATTTGTAAAATTTTATGTTTCAGTTATGATAAGAGGATAAGGATTCATCTCATGAATTTGACACTTGGGGATTCCCAATATAGGTGATTTTGAGGGAAAACACACTGATAAAAATTCTACAAGTTTGTGTGTCATCAGATATTCCTATCTACAAGCATGTGTAATGGTACATAGAATTTAAGATTATTTTTATTATATACCATGAATTAAATCATTATAATTATTGATGAAACACGTGATAAAAAATGATCATGATATGTTGGATACATCAGTTATGTTATAATTGGTATGTTATTCATGAATAAATTGAGCAATTATTTATCCCTTTCATTTATGGAAGTTAATATCTCACCCCATTGATTTAGATATAAACATAAAAACAAATTTCATGGGAATAGTGATGTAGATAGATTCATTTAGGATAATAAAGAAATTATATATCAAGTATTATGTCTCATGACACAAATATACAACCTTAATTATTAGATATTGAGACAAATGGATTATATTACACAAATCATACTGGTATATGGTTATAGATGTTGAAATTTTAACTTCTTCTTTGGTTCCATGAACCGATGCTAGATATTAAACATGGACTTCAGGCAAGCCTCCCTAATGATAATGAATAAGAATCCTACAGGTTCAGACAGTAATTTTTCTATTGATGTCCATTATATTCTCTTTTTAACTTAATAATTGATATAAATAATATTCTAAAGTCCAGGGAATAATTTTATTCAGGTTTTATTGATCGCATAAATAAAATAAATATTTTCAAAAAATTAATTTTTTAATTACTCAAATATATAATATTTATTTATTTATTTAATGAATAAATATTTAATTAAATGTTTATTCAGATATTAGATGGATTACATGGATTATGGGAGGATCAAGTTGAGGTTTCAAGAAAAATAAAAATTTAAAATATAGTAAAATAATAATTATCATTATTCTAGTAAGTATATGAAATGATAAAATAGTAATAAAATTAATATTAAATTGTATTTGTTCATTTAAGATTTTAATATAATATTAAGGGATTTTTTGAATTTAAAGAATGTAAAACCCTAACACAAGACTATATAAATATATTTTAATGTTTATTATGGTATAGATGGTAAAATCATTGAATTGTTTTCCACAAAAAAAAACTCTGAGCTCTCTCTCAAGACTGAAGAACACTCTATGGTTTATTCTCTCATGCCCAAGGGATTCACCTCCCCCCTCCATCATCTCGTGAATGATAGTGAATGTACATTTCTTTATGACTAAAAGATTCATGATGTCAATCAAGGTGAACATTGTAATATGATCCATCCATTGAAAAATCACCCTTAAAATCCAACAAAATTTCTCAAGGATCAAAGAAGCACCTTTGGATCACCTCTAGAGGGATTCAATACTTCTATCATATAAGCATAACAATGATAAACCAAAAGGGTTTCATAAGATCGACATATTCATCAATGAAATATCTCAACACTTAGGTATTCTTTCTTACTGTATATTTAAACTAATTATAAATTTAACGTAAAATATCCTCTTGGTTCAGGAATTTCAATAACGTTTCCCCAAAAAATACTCATTGTTCATCTCTCTCATATCATGTACATGACATAATATCCATTAAATCTATAAATGTTTGAGTCATACTCAACCCCAATAAGTAATTATTTTTTGTATTAAACATTAAATTCACTCATGAGTTTGGATATGTATTCATTTTTTATTTATAAAAATAATGGTCATGGTTGATTTTTTAGGTTTCTAGAGTTGAGTGTAATTTCAAAGGAATGAAGAAATTCAAATAATGTTCTATCCACATCATGCTGAAAATGAAAAATAATATTTTGGGGATCCAAAAATGTCTATAAAAGGATTTTTGTACTATAATTTATATTTCAATTATTGTTTCAATTCAAGTATATTTTTCACAACGACTAGGAAAATATAGAAATTCCCATAATATAGGGTGTTATCTATTCAATATTTTGAATTTTTCCTCCAGTATTCCCAAAATAGTTGTTTTATATTTCCCTTATGTTATGGTTAACCATGGAAATTTCCATATTGATAGTGGGTGTGCAACCTAGGTTTTCACCATAAAACATGAAGAATGGGTTGATATCCACAATAGAGAGCCCATATTGAAATGATAGTTGGGTGTATAAATTTATTTTAAAAATCTCAATATGAAACTTTTTTATGAAAAAAGGATGTATAACATGGTTGTTTTACATAATATATATGATGATAATTATAAAGTGAAATCATTTAATGATTCTTGTGAACCAATGGTGAACCATGTGAAAAAACACATGTTTTTTATCAGTAAATTTTATTCAATGTTATATCTAAAATGACCAAAGATAATGTGGTTATATAGAAAATAAAAGGATTTGATTTCAAATTTGGCTAATATTATACCCACACAATTTTTATAAATAAAATCTGTTTCCTGCATAAATGAGTGTTATATTTTTGTATATTATTATACAAAAAAAATATAAAAACTAACAAAAAATTATTTAGTTTATTGGAGGTAGTTACATTATTCCACAATTAAACCCATAAATATTCTTAATATTAAATTGGTATAAAAAATATATAATAGAAAATTTAGAATACAGAAATTTGAATCATCCCAAACTACTAGAATTGTGTATCCCATTAACAAAACAATAAAAAAAATACAAGTAAACCAATTGAAATTTTAGAAAACTAAAATATATTAACATTGGGGAAATTTAATTTAATGATATATAATAGAATGAAATGTTATTTATAATAGGTAATATAGCCTTTAGAATAGTAAAGTGACTATTGGAATAGTAACCTAATGAGTAAGAATAGTAACCAGATTGTTGGTAATATTAACCTGACCATTGGAATAGTAATTTGACCTCAAAATAATAAAATTTAATTTAATTAATATTTAACATGATTAATTTAAGAAAATATAAATATTTTAATGCAATAAAATGAATATCAAGATTAAAAACTCAAAAAAATCATAAGCATGTTTTCTAATCAACCGTATTTTAATTTATTTCAAAAAAAACAAATTTTTTATGTTAATACCTATAATTACCTATGTTATAAAATTATATTTCTAAAATTAATTTCATTTTTATAACATGCATGCTAAAATTTAATAAGGGTTTTTTTAAAAAAAATTGAAGTTATTCAATTTTTATTGAATAGTAAAAATACTTTTTTTACATAACATGTGTATTTTAATTACATCATGTAAAATGTAATAATGATATAATAAATTAAATAAATTTTGGATCAACCAAAAACATATTTAATATGATAAATGAGTCATTTAAATAAAATAAATTTATTATCAAAACCTAAAAATTATTTTTCAATGTCAAAAGTCTAAATAATTCCATTCAAAATACATTTTTTCAGATTTCATTTTTAATTAACCAATAATTATTTTTTAATTAATGGTTCAAAATTCATTAAAAATTTATTTTAATGATATATAATAAATAATTTCAAAAATTTTACTATTACAAGGTTTTCCTTGAAAATTGTATTTTATCCAATATTTTCGACTTAAAACAACTCTCACCTCATGTATAAATACTCCATCTCCATTATATTGGAAAACAATTCTCCATAACTTTATAGAGATAAAATTATTCCTAAATTACCCCTCTTATTCCTCATATAATCCTCTGAGATGTTATAGATTCAACAACTCTAAGTGTTCACTATTTTTAGTTTGTTAGAAAAGAAGTAACACCGAGAAGAGGGTAAGTTTTCATAATTATTTTCTCTCATTTTCATCATCTCTTCCTAGTTTTATCCAATAATTTCAAATAAAAAAATTTTAAAATTAATTAATTAGTATGTTAATATTATATTAATGATATTAAACTACTATAATTATTGTACTTATTATGTATTTATATTTCATACTTCTCTTTCATCCTCTTTTGATAATGCCTCGTCAACAGTCCATTAACCGACCATGAGGTTTTTTCCAACTATCCATTTACAACCACCAATATGTATAATTAAAATAAATTATTTGTAATATATAAGTTTATAAATATATGTATTTATAATATTATAGTGTTAATTATAATAATTTAAAAATAGAAATAATGAAACATCATTAAATCGAAGAAAGAGAGGATATTATAAGGAAAATATTGTATCAAAAAAATAACCTTTTAAAAATGTAGTTATGAAATATAATTCAATTATAATAGTCAATAATGTGTGAAAAATTATATTAATTCACTTTTGGGTGCATTTATTAATATACCATTGTTTATTATATAGTGTTCGAAAAATTGACAAAATAAATCAACATTTATGTTAAAGGGAATCTTAAACCCAACTCTATTTTTGGGTTATCTCTAATGTCACATTATACTAAGTATTTAATGTCTTGAAAAAAAATATAAAACATCTTATTCAATAGTGTGTAAAACATGAAAAATAATGTGTAAAAAAAGAGTATATTAACCCATTACATTATAATATACTTACTATCTTAAATAAATATAATATATTTCATTGCTTGTAATTCACACAACACTGAGTTATATTTCATTACACACAAGGGTGACCTTCCTCAACATCTTGTGTTACACTCAAGAGAATCCTTTTGTATCTTGTGTTACACGCAACATCGAGTTTCACCAAATAATAATGTGTTATTAAAATATAATTATAATATGATAAAACCAAAATAATATGATATAATTTATGAATATTACTAACTAACTTATAAATATTTATTCTTTATATAAATATATAATTTATTCATTGGTTACCAATTCATTAGAAATGAAAATAAGAACCAATTGAAAATAAAATGAAATATTATAATTTTTATGATTCCAAAAAAAATTGTCTTAATAATCATAAGTAATTAAAATTATTTAATGATTTTAATTAAATATATATGTAATTTTTTTAAATAAAATATTATTGACAATTTTCTATTAGGTTTGATATGCATAAGATAAGAAAAAAACCCTATTTCACACACAAAAACCTATATTTTTATAAAGGGTACTTTACTATATTTTAATGGAGAAACCATTTCAAATATGAATTTTAACACATTTATTGATTCAATAAGTCAAAATAATCTTATTATTTTCTATATAAACATAAAAAATAGGTTAGGGTGAATTTTTGATAATTTTTTAAAATTTATCATTTTTAAATGTATAGTTAAAAATACTGAATTTTAGTTCAAAACATCTTTTAATAAAATTTATTTATAAGGTTAAATTATAATTATAATTTGATTTAAATTTTAATTATATAATATTATTTCAATTAATAAAATTTATAAAATTTTAATAAATTTAACTATGAGAAAACATTCAGACATTTTTACTTTAAAAACTCGCATTGTCTTTTTGTCTGCAAGATTAAATTTAAATTAATTTATACCACTTGTGTTATTAGAATTTGGGAAAATAAATCACATATTTTTCATCATCACAATTTATTTTGTATAATAATACCAAATTGTTTTTACAAAAAATATTAGTTGAGGTGATTAAAATTATTTACAACAATTAAGATTAATAAGGGACTAAACTATAACATTATGGCCCAAAACAACCTATACACTTTCCAACAGATATTTTATGGTCATATATCAACCCTATCCTCTATTGGGTCTAAATTTTTCCATTATTGGGTCTACTTGGAACATGAAATATGTGGGAATAATTCATTTGTCATAATATTACAAGAGTTCCACTCCTCCACTATAAAAGGCCACCACTTCTCCCCATTCCTCACACCTCTCAAAGAATGTAGTTTTGAACAATATCATCCCAAATATCTACTCAAAATTCCTCCATTCATCTAATAATATTCCCCTTAGTATTAAATAAATCCATGTAATCCTTTGGTTAAAACAAGAAGGAGTTAACCGATTAAGAGGTAACATCTTTCCTTTAGCTTTTAAGTTTTATTTCCATTCTCTAACAACTCAAATATTCCTATTATATTATTGAATAAAAATAGATATAACCTAAATATACTATTTTTATGTTATGGTTTCAAACTAAACATATACACACTTCTATCTAATGATTAACGAACATAATATTTTGGTGTACGGTGAACTATTTCCTCACGAAATGATAATTGTTTAGTTTTACTTTATTTACTTTCAAGATTTCCCATTTTGATAAAAACTATATTTATATATTTAATACATTATATTTATTATTTATTTATAATTCTTTAATCCTTGTATTACCCATACATTTAATAATATCCATTTTTCATTAATACTATAACATCATTATAGGAAGTGTGGACTACATCCCCCTCAAAGCGATGTGATCCCTTCACACTAAACATAGAATGTATTTAGGATAATTTTAATAATAATATATGAAAGATATTAAATAAATATGGTACTATAATTATTAAATAAATTTATATAAATATTATTTCCTTTTAATTATTTAAAAATATTTCAATGAAATGAAGTTAGCATTCATGCATTTGTATGGACTACTTTCTCCATAAATAGTGCATTTCATTTTTTATCTACAAACATTATTGATTATTATAGATACATATACACTGGATATATATGATATTAAAATCTTTTTTAAAATTCTCTATTTGGAGAAACCGTGATATTTTTAATAAGAAAATCAAAAAACATGAAAAAACATACTCGACCAACTTGGAAATTAACACCCAAAATAGTTAAAATAATGAAAGGTTATTAACATATGAGTTGTAATATATTATAAGAAGACCATATATGATATCATAAATGTTAATATATTTCTTTTATAAGTTATTATAAACTCTAAACCCCTTATATGAGAAGTTAAATGATCTTCACCTAAAAGGAAACACAAGGTAAGGTATTCTCATCTCACTTTTTACATCTGTGAGATCAATGTCATGTTCACCACTTACATTTTTTATGGGTACCTATTCTATCTTTTTTATATTATAAATATAATAATTTTTTTATTATTATTATTTTAATCTTTTGATTAATTTTAATTCTTCATGGGGATTATGATTTAAAATGTCAAACAGTGGTTTGAGACAGTTTGGTATGTATAAAGATTATTTTCTACAATAATAACTTCATTGATATTTCAATGGTATTTTAATTCGAGTAAATTGTATGTACATTGTTCAATAAACCATTAATTTTATATCTAATTTTTATTCATGAACATTTTTAAGTATTCATACCATTTTTCTACTCTTTTCTACTCAAATTGTTTTAGAAAATGTTTTTAAGAAAACCTAAAATTTCTTCACTCTTTAGGTGGAGAACCTATTTTCATAAAAATCATATATTTTATTAAAATACCTTCAAAAATGTTTTTAAAATAATTTGGTTAAGAAGTTTTTATGATTTTTGTCTTTTAAAAATCTTTTCAATTTATTCTTATTGTTTCTTTTTGAATGAATCATCTTTCTAACCATTAAACATGCAAAAGGAAGGTTCTTTTTACATCTAATGGCTTGTACATAATTACCCGAAGTCATTTCTTTAAATTTTACTATTTTTAAGGTTACTTTTTAATGAAAATATTTTCAATTATGATTTTAAAATAAAATGTTTTCCAAAATTTTTTCATAATAAAAGGATATTTTCCTGAAAAATGTTTTTAAAATATATTGTTATACTGTTTCCATTCATCAATGGAAATAAAACATAATTTTACTTAACATAGGGTATGTTCTATTGAAACCATCTTTAATTTTCCTCTGGATGGTTTGTGTTTGATTCGGATAAGTATAGTATTCACATTGACATACTTGATTCCTTTTAGTCCCCTTTAAATATTCAATTTCTTATAATTATTGAATATTTAATTTCCCCAAATTATCTATATCATATATTGCAGATATATTCATTTCCTAAAACATATACCATTTTTATATGGCGTTTACTATGAAATGAATTTGATTGTTTTGTGAAATATTGATAAATATGTATACCATATTCAATACGGATATTTTATAAGGCTTATATTTTATTCAATTTGAGTAATTCCATGGACAGGTAAGATATAGTTTGGGATCATTTAAGGTAATCCCTACGGGTTGGGGACTCGATAATGAAATCCCCTCGATGCATAAGTAGTCTCATGAGTTGATTTATTTGCATAAATTAGATGGGGTTCTACCTGATATGCTAAACTATCTTATGAAATGTCTTGATGGTAATGGTTCCATGTACCTAGGGAACATGGAATCCCATAATTAAGAATTTCTATAATATTAGTTTTAGTTAATATTCATCCATGAGATTTTTTGTCAACATATATATAGTTAAATTTCATTTTAAGTTCATTGATTAAATATAAAGTGTTTCATTTTCCCAACTTTCCAGGTTTATTTTTCCTAATACTGTTAGTTGAATGTCATGTGTGTTGAGTTATTTATCATTCCCTATTGACTATTCCCACTGACTCATTATTTCTTCCACTATATTTTTTCTTACTGATCATTTCATATCACCCTTATTTTCTTCCTTTCCCTAAGAATACATGAAGTGTATAGTGAAATATATTTCGGGATTTACAATATGGATTATAGTTATCCTTGATGTTATTTATTAATAAATAAGAAAAAAAATAATGTAGTAATTAGTGCGGTAATTTGTAATAAAATACCCATTTAGTTATCTATTTTACCAAGACTACTATACTGATAAGTCCACTGGGGATTGATTCCTTGTAATCATTCCAATGTAATTAGTAGCAGACACCATCTCTTTGTTATCTAGTGTCAGGGTACTATAGTTTGTATTAAATGATGTTTTTTAGAAATATTGGGAACTCGATTTAAGAAAAAACAGGTTAGAGAACATAACCCTAAGGTATAATTTGAGGATAACTATATAATAACATCATATAATTTTTTTAAGGTATAATATACACAGTTCTTTCTAGAAATAAATTTATTTATGTATACTATATGTGGACTTGGTTCTGTAACAGATTTACTTAGGAGTAATAGCTCTAACATGGTGTTTCGGGCCTGACTCAAGGTAACCTGGTACACGAAAACGGGCCTGACAATGCACCAGTTTTGACACTCCTGGGGTATATTCTTAGGATAATTCACATTTTCTTTACCAACCATTATAAAGGATTTGGATACATTATCATTTACCTATATTAAACCTAAGGTGTTTTATATTGAAGATAAGAAATCATGATTTACAAATACGTCAAATGATATTATGGTTAAACCTTATACTATAGAATGAAATGTGTGGAAATAAATGGATAATGTGTTTATATTTTAGTATTGTATTAAAAACCTTAGTTAAAAGGATATTTCGTGATTAAACTATTTTAAATGATGTCCATCATATTTATTTTGGAAATTATATTAATTTGTAATAAAAAAGGATAGCCTATATGATGGGTGACAACCCATCAAATCCTACAACACCATCGTATATGAACAGATAACCAAAGGAAGATAAGGGTTTCATGACAACTACTAAACTATGCAATTTATTAGTTCATATATTATCATTTTTAGTTGAACAATTTGGTGAATAGATACTAATGATGAACTAATAGTGTTGCTTTTTATGGTTTAGAGAATAATTTATTAACAATATTGAATTTAGATAATATTTAAAGACAAATAGGTTGAAATTTCACTCTTTTATATGCCTTACAAACCATTAAATATTTATTTTAGTGCTTTAGGAATCAATGTTAAGTTTTGGAAATTCATTTTTTGATGTAATGGACGAATTGAAAATTTATTGAAGAACAACCAAAGGATGAAATTGTGTGTATAGAAATATATCAAGTATATTTTTTTATATTCATGGTCACTAAAACAATTACCCAAAATTAGGAAAAATACATAGAAATAAAATTTTGTCCTAATATCATAATCTTTATTGAACCAATGGTCCTATAAATCATTAAATATTTATGGATTTGAGGCCCTCAACATTCTATTTATCATTCAATTATTTGTTTTTGATGACCTCATTACCACCCTATAAATATTTACACTATTCCTACAAGTGTTTATTTTCACTTTTAACTAATTTTTTTTTACATAGAGACATAATTATAAGGTATTCCATGTGACCTTCGGACTTATCATTTTCTGTTTTCTAGAGTATATTTTTTGAACCCTTCTCGCCATGTGTGATTTCAATGTAATAAATATCAAATAAAATGTAACCAATATTGAGTTTAAATTGTGAGGATGGAATTTAATTAATGTTTGGAGATATTAACACCCCTAAAATCAAATGTAAAACATTGTATTCAATAGCATGTATGACACGCAAAACCATGTGTAAAAACGTAATATATTAACCTAATACATTACAATATATTTACTATCTTAAATAAATATAATATGTTAAATAGCCTAGAATTCACACAACACCGAGTTATCTTATGTTATACACAAGATTAACCTTCACCTATAGATTATGCTCCATGAAAGAGCAGCCTTCTATGATATTGTGAATTACACGGAAGACCAAGTTTCACCAAATAACAATGTATTATTAAAATATTATTATAATATGATATAACCAAGCCATTAGGTTAATAGTTATGAATATTATTAACTAACTCATGAACATTTATATCCAATATAACTATATAATGAATTCATTAGATACCAATTAATTTGAAATGAAAATAAGAACCAATTTGATATGAAAAGAAATGTAATTATTTTTATGCTTCCAAAGGAGTTTTGTCTTTATAAACATAATTAATTACAATTGGTTAATGATTTTAATTAAATATATATGTTATTTATTCAATAAATAATTTTTTATTTTTATTCATTAGGTTTTATATGCGTAAGATAAGAACAAATCCTATTTCACATGTAAAAACCTATATTTTTGTAAAGGAAATTTTACCACCTTCACATGATGAACCTATTTTAAATATGAATTTTGAAACATTTATTGATTTAATATGTAAAATTAAACTTAATAATTGAAAGTAAAAAAAAATAATTTATGGTGAATTTTTTATATTATTCGGAAACATATCATTTTTTTAATGAATAGTTTAAAATGCTAATTTTTAGTTCAAAACTGTTATTTCGTCTAATTTTTTTGTAAGTTCAAACAACATTTTTAATTGGTTTTAATGTTCAATTATATCATATTTCAATCAGTTAAAAAAATCTTTTTTTTAATTAGTTTCACTTTGAAATTTATTATAAAAAACAACACAAACTTTTGGATGTTCTTTACTTTCAAAACTCGCATTTTAATCCCGTCATCCATATTAAATTTAAATTAACTTATGAAACTTATATGATTGAAATTTGGAAAAATATATTTTTTATTTTAAATCACAATAATTTAATATTTTTAAAATTTCCAACTTTTTTTAGCGAAAATATTATCGAAAGTGATTAAAATTACTTATTATAATTAAGTCTAAATTAAGATTGATAAGGGACTAGACCACAACTTTAAGGCCCAAAATAACCTATAAACTTTTACAAGAGCTATTGTATGGTCATATATCAAAACTATCCTCTATTTTCTATAGCTGGGTCTATTATGGATCCACTTTTATTATAACAAACACGGGAATAATTCCATCTTCAAAATATTACAAGAGTGTCACTCCTCTTCCACTATGAAAGGCCATCACTTCTCCCCATTCCTAACACCACTAAAACCACTTTGGGTTATAAAATATATGAAAACATATATCCTAATAATACCTACACTAATTCTAAAATCCAACCCTGAGTCATAAATAAATCCATGTAAGCCTTTGGTTCCAACCAAAAGGAGTTACCTGATTAAGAGTTAACATCTTTCTTTAGGCTTTTTAGTTTTATTTCCATTTTCCTGTCCCTCAACTCTTTTTATTCTATTTTTTTATAACAAAACAAGTATAATAAATATACTATGATTTTTTTATACTATATTTTATACCTTCACAAACACACTCTCTTATCTAATGGGTAACGAACATACTACTTCTGTTTACGAAGAACTACTGCCCCACAAAACGGTGACTGTTTATTTTTCCATTACAAACATTCATGGTTAGCCATTAAGATGGAAAATCAATTCATACATATGATATATGTTATTTATTATGTCTTTATAATCCAATAAATATATTATAAAACATGTTTTTAATACTTTCTATTTTGTATTAATACAATAACATCATTTGAAGAAGTGTGGACTACCTCCCTGCAAAGTGATGTGATTCGGTAACATTAAACATGGAAAGTACTAAGAATAATTTTAATAATAATATATGGAATATAATAATAATATAGTGTAATGTAATTATATTATGCATGTATATACATATCATTTACTTTTCATTATTTTAAATTATGACAATTAAATGATGATTGTTTTCATGCGTACGTACGAACTACAATCTCCATGAACGGTGCATTTCATTTCATATCTACAAACATTATAGATTATTCTAGATACATATATAATGGATATATATGATCATAAAATCATACTTTACCTTATGTAAATTATGTAACCACGATACATTTAATAAGAACAACAAATAACAAGTTAAAAAAAACTAGATAAACAAAGAAATTGACACCGTAAATAGTTAAAATAATGAATGGTTATTAACAAATAGGTAAAAATATATTATAAGAGGATCATATATGATATAATAAATTTTAATATTGTTATTTTATAAGTTATTAACATATTTAAACCCCTTATACAATAGATTAAAATAAATTCTCCCAAAAGGAATCACAAGGTAAGGGGTTCTCATCTCACTATTTACATCCATGAGATAAATGTCATGTTCAACACTTAAATATATTATTTGTGTATCTACTACCCATTTTGTATATTATTTAATTTATCCTTTTATCTTCTTGTAATTTTAAACTTTCAATTAATGTAATTACTTCATGATGTTTATGATTTAATATGTTTCTAAGTAGTGTGAGACAATCTGTAATGTTTGAAGATTATTTTCCTCAACAATAACATTAATCATCATTCAAATATATTTCCATTAGATGAAATTATATTTAAATTGTTCAATAATACCTTTAAATTTTTATCCACTGGTTATTCTTTACCATATTAAAGTATTAGAACAATTTTCCCACTCTTTAGTACACAAAATGTTTTTGAAAATGTTTTTAAGAAAACCAGAATTTTTTTATCTCTTTAGTTGGAGAACCTATTTTATTCTAAAACACATGTTTTATTAAAATGTTTTTAAAATTATTTGGAAAATAAATTTTCACACTTTTTTCTTTTACTAATGTTTTCAAAGGAATATTCATGTTTATTTCTGAATAAGCCATCTTTTTAACCTTTAACCATGAAAATGAAATGTTCTTCTTACCTCGTATGGCTTCTATGTATTTACCATTTATCATTTCATTAAAGTTTTGATTCAATGTTTAAAATATTAACTTTTAAGAAAATATTTGCAAAAGTACTTTTCAAAGAAAAGGGATTTCAAATGGATTTTCATAATAAAAGTATATTTTCCTTAACAACGTTTTTAGAAGATCTTTTAATAATGATTCCATTCATCAAGGACAGAAACCACTTACTTTACTCCCCTTAGGGTATTTTTTTTGATACCACCCTTAATATTCCTCTGTATGGTTTATTTTTTATTTGGATAAAGATATTAGTCACCTTCAATTCCTTGACTCTTTTAGTCCCGTTTAAATATTTAATTTCCTATGATTATTGAACATTGAATTTCCCTTAATTATCCATATCATATATCATGGATATGTTCATTTTTTAAACTATATAGAATTTTTTATATGATGTTTATTTTGAATGTTATTTGATTATTTAAGGGAATATTGATAAATCTGTATACTTTATTCATTATGGATATTTGATAAGGCATATTTTTAATTTTATATGAGAAATTATACGGAAGGTAAGACATGGATTAAGGAATATTTAAGGTAAGCACAACGGGTTGTGGACTGGTTAATTAAAGCCCCTCGATGAATCAATAGTCTAGTGAGATGAATAAGTTGTAGGAAAATATTGGGTTTCTACCTGATATTCTAAACTTTCTTGTGAAAGGTATTAATGGTAATGTTTCCATGTACCTATTAAACGAGGGTTCCAATAATTAAGTTCCTTTATATTAGTTTTAGTTATTATTCATCAATGATATTTGTGCCGACATATCTATAGATAAATTTCATTATTAGTTAATTGATTAAATGGATTGTTTTTTAGTTTCTTAACATTACATATTTATTTTTTCTTACTCAATTATTTTAATGTAATTTTTGTTTAGTTATTTACCATATCATTTTGACTATTCTCATTGATTCATTATTAATTTCGTAATATTTTTCCCTTACTGAGCATTTTATCTCACCCATATTTTGTTTCTAACCCCATGAATCCTAAAATTTTAAAATGAATGATATGTTAATATTTACTAGATTTATTAGATTCATCCCCAAAATTTTATATTTAGAAAAAAGATGAAAAAATAATTTATTAGTGTGTTCATTTTTAATAAAAGACAAAAATCTGTATCTGCTTTACCATGACTACTAAAATGATAGGTTCTTATAGGGTTGATTCCTTATAATCATACTAATATAATTAGTATCAGAAATTGTCTCTGGGATATTTGGGGATGAGTCACTACACATTATGTATGTCCCTATATTTTACATGAAATTTCCTTTCATTATTTTCCCCCTTCGATTTCTGGGGATATACATGTTTTTACCCAATCGAAAGGATTTTTATGCCAAATATAATGATTTTTCAAAGAGAAGTTGTTTTCAAAAACAATATATTGACACCTCATGAGTTTTTTCCTCTCCAATATTTAATAGTTATTTATTTTAAAAAAATTATGACTTAACTTCATTATTTTTTAACATAATATGTTATTCTAAAAATTATTCTTTACTTAATATTTATTTAACCAATTACATTAAATGGGTTTATTTCATGACTATGATTATTATATGATATATTCTCATGTGTAATGCATGATTATGAAATTTTGTGATGTGATGGGTGGGATAAAATTGTTTTATCCTTCTAATGAATTAGGTAATCTATTATATATCAAAATATTATGTGTATTTTTTCTGAACTGAGGGAATATTTTCTCAAAGTTATGATGCTATGAATTATGTATATATTTTATGTGAAAACATGATATTTTCATTATCCAAATCTATGTTTGGTATTTGTAAAATATTTTATGATGTTTTGTCATTATTCATATTACTTATTCCATTCATTTTTCAAATTATTCCCTCAAACTTGTGATGATTATCCCATGATTATGATGTGATGATTACTATTCTCACCTATGTACTATTGAGTCTTCTCTCTAATTCCTTATATCATATCTCTCCCCTTATGGGGTTTTTAGATCACCCATTTCATGGATGTATATCCTTAGGTTTACTTGAGAGATTTATAAGGTCCATTAAAAAGGAATTAAATAATTTTTATGTTTAATTACATAAAATTAATGTATAAACATAATTTTCTCATGTTACAATACCTTTTGATCACAAAAAAATTTGTTATTTTGTTATTTATTTTTAATTTGTATTAATAATCATGTAAGAAAATATTGGGTCACTATATTTAGAATTAGATAATGGTTTGGTTAATTAGGGAATTAGTATTAAAAAATGTTAGTGGAAAATGATAAGGATAATTCTATGTATAGGTAAACATACTATGTTTTGGTAAAGTATGATAGCACATGGTTTATGACCAATGAAATCCTTTTTTGGATACTACAAGTGCATGTTGATCTGGAATAGATATACCTAGGGGTAATAACCCCAAAGGGCTTGTAGGATGTTAAATTAACTAGTACCTTGTGCATGGAAAATAGTTTTTTCTAAACACCTAGTTTGATACTCATGGGGGATATGTTTTAGTTAATCACAAGATCTATAAAAACAATTAAGAAGTATATATTTCTAAATTAATTTTTCCTAATTAAAGTATAAAAATATTAAACTAAAAGATACTAGAATAATAATTTAAGAAAAATGATAAATAGAGGGATCCCATATGATTTTAATTTAGAATTAATTTTCACATGAAAATTAACTATTTTTGCTTTATTAACAAATTCTTTGTTTAACCCATTTTTATTTTAGAAAATGGTTGGAATGAAGAGAAACCAAACTAAGAAACCAAAGTGAGGGACAATGAAATAATTGTCTGAACAACATTCCTAGTACAATGGGTTGTGGATTTTAAAACAAAATGATGACTCTTAGCCAGCTATATTAGGCTATGAATAATATCCCAAACAATGTGGAATGTGTGCCTTCACATAACAAGGTGAAATTATCCATTTATTACTTTATGCAATAATGACTACTTAAATTTAGAGGATCTTTTGATCCACTTTTCATATAATTGTGGTTAAGTAAACAGAGAATATTGTTTCTATACTTCACTATTCTAAGAATGATAAATTGACTCTTTCCATTTATCATTTAGATGCAGATGCGGATAAATGTAGGGAATTAATAAAAATACAAATTTGGAAGATGAAATAGAAAAAATGTAGTTCGAAGACTTTAAGAAAATATTTCATAACAAGTATTTCCATCAAACTCTTCGAACAAATATATAGTGATAATTTATAGAACATAATTAAAAAATATGGTTAATCTATCATTGTTTATCATATATATTTTACAATTATTTTAAAAAATATTGTCGGTTTTGTTAACAATAACAATAGAAAAATTGATAAATTATTTACTACTTTAGAACTGAATCATTGAAATGTGATAGACATTGGAGACTTTTAAAGTTATTAAGTAGATCGATGTGCTCTCATAGTAGAGATGGAGTTTTGAGAGAGGTCACATGTATATATAAATAAGAAGAGAATAATTGAGTTTTAGGTTGGTGGATCAAATGAATATGTAGTAAAAAAAGATCAAACCACAGAAACATCAATGATTTGGAAGGAATCATCATAGTAATTTCCTAAAAATGACAATAAAATTATTTAAGCATGGGAGAGAAGGTCGCTAGGATCATGAATGTAAAAGATACATGAATAATCCCACCAAAAATATGGAGGAATGGAAGGCACCTTCCAATGCACCACCCATGGTTCAATGCTTCAACTCTAAAGAGTATGGGAACTAAGTAGGCTAGTGCACTAAACCACATGTCATCAAGTGTAATCAATGACACTAACCAAAAAAGGTGAGGAATCAATGAATGATTACTTCTTAATCACATTTAAGGTAGGGAATTAAAATTAATTCAAATAAGGCATACTTCTGAATCACTGAGGAATTGAAAAAAATATATGATTCTAGTTCTACACATTACTTTATATCATGTATGTTTTCTATTACTACTAAATCACATCACTAATATCCTAAAGTATAAATAGCCATAAAAATACATAGTTGTATGATCATTGAATCCCATGTTCTAGACTCTCCTCCTACTAGAATCTGTGGGAGGATTCTTCTAGTTAATCTCATAAACCTTCCCTTAGAATAATTTGTTGTTATTCTAGACATAGAGTGTATCTCATTATATAGAGCTCACATCAAGTGTCTGGAATAGGAAATTACATTATATATTTTAAACTATCCCATGCTATTGTACAAATACAAATAAGATCACGAATCTTCATTGAAAAATCCCTCAATGGTGTGGGTGTTTATACCAAGTAAATAATAATATATTTCCCAAATGGTTGTGTCAAAGTAAAAAAACCATCCTTCATTAAGTGAACATTGTGAGGGAATATAATGATGTATTTCTCGAATAGTTTTCTGGTCTTCCCCTAGATTGTGAGGTAGATTTCTCAATAGAGCTTATACCTGGATCAACTTATATCTTTAGATTCACCTATAGGATAGAATCAATTGAACTAGAGGCGTTAAATAAGAAGCTATAAGTGATTTTGGAAAAATGGTTTGTATTCCCAAGTGCATCACCTTTGGGTGCACCAGTGACCTTTATCAAAAACATTTAGGGATCAATGTGGTTGTAAATTGATAACCAATATCTCAATAAGATTACTATAAATAATATGAATCCCATGTTAAGGATTTATGAATTGTTTAATCAACTTCAAGGTGAACAATTATTCATAATGGTGGATGTTTATTCTGTATGTCATCGGTTGAAGGTGAAGATGGAATATATTTAGAAGATAGACTTTCATAAAAGGTATGGACACAACAAGTTCATAGTAATTCTCTTCATTCATACAAATTCCACGATAATCTTGATATATAATATTAATAAAGACATTAGTGAATGTCTTTACAAATTTTTTGTAGTATTTATTGATTCCATTATCATTTAATCAAAGAGAAGTAGGAAATTGGAGATCATCTAAGGATATTTCTACATCCTAGATAAATGAGAAGATGTATGATATGTTTAGAAAGTGAGTATTTTTGTTGCATCATGTCACATTCTTTGAGAAAGTGAATATAAGTAAGGATTTTGGATACATCATGTCACATAAATTTGTATTTTCTTTGGGTTAGTTAGGTATTACCAATTAGTTTTCAGAAATTTCTCATTATTTTCTATCCTACTAACTAAGTTAACATGGAAACAGGTAAATTATGTCTAGGTGGAATAAGTTGAGAAACATTTAAATTTGTCGACAATAGGATAATCATTATGCATGTTCTCACACTACCCAAAAGTGTAGAGTGGTTTGTGATGTATAGTGATGATTAAAATAATTTCTTGGATTATGTACACATGTTAAATGATAAAGTTGTATTCAATGCCTCATTATGGGTGAATATTCATGATAATAACTACCTATGCATGATCTAGAGTTAAAATCAATGATCTTTGCTTTAATTATTTTGTGGTACTACCCCTATGGTGAGAAGTGTTACACGTATACAGATTATAAAAGCATAAATTATATATTCACATATGAGGAATTAAGAACATATCATAAAATATTTTTTGAGTAGATCAATTACTATGATTTATCTATTTACGGCCATCCTAGAAATGTGAATAAGGTAGTTCATGATGTTAGTATAAAATAACCTACTACATCATCCATGATGAGGATTGAGAAAGAACCTATATTCATTGATATACAATGTAGATATCTAAAAAACATAATGGTAGCTAAGACATGCTACCTTTCCACGTTTATTTCTAAACCATGTATCCCTGAGAAGATCAAAGAGGCACAACGGAATTCTTCGGTGCTTCAAAAGTAGGTGATATCATCAAATGATGGAATGTTTCATGAATTTAACATTGATGAAGATAGTTTCATTTGGTTTGTAAATAGAAATTTTCTTCCTTATTCACCTGAAAAAAATAAAGAGCAATTATAAAATTAATATTTATCAGCCTTATCCATCCACGATGGAGGAACTAAGATGTATCGTGATATTTGAGAGCACTTATATTGGCATTACATGAAGTATAAAAGTACTAAGTTCTCCTTAAAGTGCATAGTATTTCCTAAAGATAAATCAAAGAGGTAAAATTCCAATGGAACGATACAACATTTTCTCATACGCACATGAAAATGGAAGAACATCACCATATAATTTTCAATTGGTCTCTTGGAGATATCGAAGGGAAGTAATGTGATATGGGTTGTGGTGGATCAACTCACCAAGACAGTCCACTTCATCATTATTCAAGGTTATTTCTATATTGAAAATCATGACAATATATACATAATTTATGTTTTGAGGTTGTATGGGGAACCATATTCGATCATTTAAAAACATGATAAATGTTTTACCTCTAAATTTTGGATAAGTATTCCATAGGATATGAATATTGAATTGAATTTATGTATATATTATCACCCCTAAACAAAGGTTAAATATAAAAAGGATCCTTTAGAAGTATGAGAACATACTAAGAGCTTGCTCAATTGAATTTAATTGAAGATAATATCCGCATCTCCCATTGGATGAGTTCTCATAAAAAAATCACACGAGAATTCAAATAGCATCATATGAAGCTCTATATATGAAATAATATAAAACTCTAATATTTTTGGATGAAGTTGGAGAAAAGATGATAATTTTTCTTTATATTGTGTAATAATTGATAGAAAGATTTCAAACTATATAATAGAATATAAAAGATTCACATAGATGTAAGAGGATCTCTTTGATAGCTGTTGAGGGGTTCTAGAGTTTTATGGTGGAGAAAACTATTCCATTTAATATCACCATGTATGAGATTCATGGGATTTTGAATGAAGTGATAACTTTTCCCTATGTACATTAGCTTGTTTTCAATCCTTTATTACATAGGAATAGTGTCCTATTATCTATAACATACGCCAAACCTATATCAAGATCTTAATATATTCCAAATATATCTCATGAGGAGGTACGTATCAGGTCCCTCACATGTGTTGAATATATAGGTGGTACAACAGGAACATGGAATTTTTGTGAGGAGCGGTCAGTGAAGATCTTTGATTGTATTGAAAAATTTACACTCGAATATAAAAATCACCATGTAAAAGTTATTTGGTGGAACAATAAAACTGAAAATGTGACATTGGATCCTAAGGAAATAATGAAATAGAATTTCCATCATCTATTCTCAACTGAAAAGATGAGTTGGAATTTTCATGAAAAAATCCAAAGGGGGAATCATATAGCAACCTATAATTTATAAATCATATTTATTTTCTAAAATAAATGTGTGATATTATTGTAAAGTATTATACACATACCATACATATAAAAAACAACAAAAATTTATTTCATTAATGGATATCATTACATTAGTCAATAATTAAAACCATGAAAATATATGTATTACAATTGAACAAAAAATAGAAAATAGAAAAGATAGAATGGAAAATTTTGGATCATTCTAAATTACTAAAATTATAAATCTCAAAAATAACACTTTGGAAAATAATAATAATAATTTTAAACCAACAAATATTTTATAAATTAAAAATTTAGAACCTTGGGAGGAATTTTAGTGAACTGTGTAAATAGTAATGAATATGTAAGGACCTAACCTTAAATATTACATAATTCTGAGTTTTTATTCCTGAATTATATTTCTTGTATTCATGTAGATCTGTTTGATATAGATTTTTTAATAATTAGGTCGTAACTCTATGATAAAATCCCCATATATTAAAAACTAGAAACTTCTACTCTGTTTCTATTTTTCCCATAATATAAAAAGTTTAATATAAAACATGAATTTTTTCATGAAAAATATTTGTGACTTTCATCTTGAATTATTCTATTACATTACGCATCCTTAAACACTATGAAAATTATTTTAAACATATATGATAAGAAATAAATCACAGTAAAGGACATAAAAATAAATAAATAAATAAACTCTTTAGTCCATGAATACTTACAAATAATTTCCCTTTCAAAATAAAATTTGGGGTTCAGAAATAATAATTGATTACCAAATAAATAAATTTATCTACCCAAATATTTTCAAAACATATATCCTAATAAATATTAATGAACAAAATAATACTCATGATGGTTTATTTTCAGTTCTAAAATATACATAATAACTTTTTCAAAAGGATATTATTTTTACCCATTAATATTAGAATATACATTCTTTTAAACATAAGATCATTATCCTACCTTGATAAATCATAATATTTCCATAAAAACTCTTATAAATCATAGATAAAACATGTAGGTAAAATGGTATATAATTTTAAATATCAATCATATAAATTGAATAACAATACATTCGACTTCCATACCCAATTAATTAGAGAACTATCATTGACCCACCCATCCACTATTATTAATGGAACCACTCGTATTTGGTTATTAATGTAACCACTTTTTCAGGGTCAATAATGTAACTACTGATCATTATAATAAATTCATAATAACCATAAAATAGTCATAAAACATGTAATATTTTTCTTCAACATCACACTCATGAAAATATTCCTTCCACCCATAGGAAAAAACATTTCGGGATATTGTAATATCCATTAAATTTTAACCCCATTTTTTTAAATTACATGAACATAGTAAAGGATAGTTAATATTTGAATAAAAAATTTAATCTTATAAATAAATTCAAATATAAAATAATGGATATTGATTAAAGAAATTCCTTTTTCATTGTATATGTTAATGTAGAACATTCTTTCGGTCCATTGTAAAAATAGTCAAAACATTCTGTGAAAAGATTCCTTTTGAATGCTTTTAAATAAAGTAAAAAAGATAATTTAAATGTACTTCATAATTCAATAAAATACATATAATAACCAATATAAAATAATTTTTTTTAAAATATTAATAGGGAAGAAATATAGTTTGAATGGAAACATTCAAAGATGCTTTTTTAAAAAGAACATCCCTTACCTTATGCATGACTCATCATGTGCAAACCTTATCTTCCATAATAAAAAAATTATGTTAAGTTTTAAATTTCTCAAGAAACTTTTACAAGTTTATTATTAAATTTATTTCAATTATTTAATTGTTTTTTATAATTACATAATCATTTATGTTCACTTCAGAAGTTTCGATGATATCGAGATCACAAATCCTAAAAGATATCGGTAGATTGTATATGGTAAAAGTGGAAATTATTTCATCATATAAAAAATAATAATTATGAAATAATTATAATTTTTATACATAAATTATAGTTTTAAAACAAATCATAAAATATGGTTTTGAAAAATGAAGTATAGTACAATCTTAGATACGATAGGTCATACATACACATGTGTAATGTTTTCATTTTTCAATAATAATTTTGGAAAGAATTTAACTATTATTTAAAATATAAATAATGATAACAATTTAGTAAATAAAGTATTATTTATTTAAATATAATTATAAATATAATTAAAGTAATGTGGTTATGAAAAATGAATCACATCGCTTCTTGGAGGTGGTAGTCCATTCATTCACATTAATGATGTTATCTTTCTTAAGTGATAAAATGTAAGAAAATATTTTCTATAGTATATTTATAGAATGAAAACAATATTTCATTAATATAATATATGTACATTACATCCATAATTATAACCATCATGTAGATTTGAAGATGGAAAACGAATTACATTGGTTCGTGAGGTTGTAGTCCACCATACAAAAAAATGATGTTTTCTTCCACATTTGATGAAATATTAGAATGGTGTAAGTTATTCAATTAAAAAATTAAAATATAAGTATATGGTATAAACTTATGTTATTATATCATCTTGGATAAAGAATATTTTAAGGATAAGGAATAAGAAATAAAACAAAAAGGCTTGGTTAAGACATATACATCTTCTTTAGACAACCTCCTTTGTTTTAAAACATAAGACCTCTATGGTTGGTATTCTACCTATAGTAAGGAATCTAAAACATGTTTAGAAATATAAATAAGGTATTTTCATAGGTATTTATGGACCAAAATTAATATTAGGTGTGAATAAATGAGAAGTATATGTTCCCATTTATAAGAGAGGGGTGGGGAAATTGTGGAATTGCATAAAATTTCAACTTACTATAAACTAATTTTGATATAAAAAATAAATAAAAATTGATTAATTTATAAGATAGTATAAGTAGGAGTATAATTAATCAAAAAATTAAAAATTAGACAAATATGGATCACATTTTTACCATTATAATTTTTTTAACTGTTTGTTAACCATTTATACAATTATGGTCATATCAATGTTTTTTACTCTTAGGGGGTGAATATAGTTACTATTACTGGGAAAAAATACCATAAATTTCTCATGGTTAACATAATCAACCATATTAGAATAATTTATCCAAATATAATCATTTAAGGAATTTACATATTTTAATAAAATTTAGTTTATTATAAAATATCATAAATGTAAATTTTGGAATAATTCCTTTAATTTGACATTAAAAACTATAAGAAAATAATGGAATTAGAATAAAATAAATCCAAACCACCATAATGTTTCATTTTTATCAAAAAACATGGAACAAAATGATTCAATAAAATCATATTATTTTTATCATTTTTAAAAACAGATAGTTTTTCTATTAATTGAATAATTAGTGAATCGATATTGCATAACCTTTTAAGGTAATAATTTATTCACTTGAAATTAAAAATAATTTACCATGATACAAAAATTAGATCTAAAATAACTATTTATAATGAAAAATATCTTCTATTTATCCATATTTTCGAAATTTAAAGATAACAAAACAAATGTAATGACATTGTTTACTTTTCATTAAATAAATTTATATAATGTGTCAAAAGCATGGACAAATTTAAAAAAAACTATATTTTGACTTTTGGATGATTATTGATGAGTTATACTCATATAATAAAATTATTTAAAGTGATAGGGTGGTTCTTTATTCCTTATAATTGTATTTTTAACCATAATTATCTAGTTTACCCTTTACCGTGGTAATAGTAATTAATAAATATATTATTCATAATGCCTAAAAATAAATGTTAATTGCTTTCAAAATTTTCACCTCTATTTCCAAATGTGGAATCAATTTTTTATGATTCATAATATATAATTATCATAATTTAATTTCAAATTAAACCGGAAAAATCTATGAAAATGAGTTTTTAGAAACATGTCCTCTTAAGTATAAAATGTTTTATTCTAAATTCTGGTAAACAAATTTATTTCCAAAATAATAATTGAATTATTTTAAATTAGAATAAAGAAATTATATTTTATAAATAATCAAAATTTTAATTTCAATTTTTAAATATGGGGAAATAAAATTAAATTTTCAATAAATATCAATATTTTTCAATATTCATGGAATAATCAATATTTTCAAAAAAATAAAATATTAATTTTAAGATAATATTTATATGCATAATTTAAAACAAAAAGAAACTCATTTTTTATAATTAAAATTTATACTTTCTTTTTCCCTATTAGTTTTAATGATCATAAAATCATAATTATAATGATATTAATGAATTTCATGTTTCATGTTTGTAAATAATAATCTGAGATAGGTAATAAAATTAACTAAGTATGAGTCACTACCAGTCCCTACTAGGAACAAGACACTGTTGAGACTGAATCACTGTTGAGCTGAAAGACTGCCAGACATGCCACCACCAATACCAATTCTTGAAAAATTCTAAGACACCTTCGCATATGAGTCCGGGTTGTCCTTGACTCACTGTCAGCATTGAAATCTTGCTACGTTTAAGACATCATTTAACAACACACCTTAAGAGTGAAAAAATTATAAACTATGGGACACCATTAGAATGTCATGTCATCAGGGTATCACGTTTCTAGAATGTAAAATTGAAAAAGAGTGAGACACCACCCGCGTGACAAACCGCCAGAAGGATTACCTTACATCCGATGGCTCATTACTATAGGAGTCACTACCAAACCTGAAATGTGGATATGTTTAAGACACTTATAGTATCAGGATTCTAGACCTTAATTCATCTCCATAATAATCCACCACCACTATTTTCTAAACTTATAATTAATTAGAAATAATAATAAAAGATAATTTATTGAATTTAATTCCAAACATACTTCTAATTATTTTATCTTAAATTCTTGACAGAACAAATTGATGCAAGTTTCAGACATGAAGTATGAGGAATCGGATACCATCTGGATATTCTTGCTACTCATTCTGATAAAAAATGGAGAGTCCCTCAGGTATTGGGGTATGGAAATAGAAATAAACTGAAAAGAGGAGATCTTACACTTACTGAACACACTCATAGAGCTGATAAAAATTGAAAGAAAAGATGTGATCAAACTAGACTTAGATGGTGAACTAAATCAATAAAAAAAGTATTTCTTGTATTTAATAACAAGAGTTTGTGACAATATATTCATATACTGTTTTCAAGAAAACACATATCAAGATTCACTGAAGAATAAAATCAAGATCCCCAAGTCACATTAAAACAGATCAAGAATTTCTATCTCTATACTTTTAGATTTTTAAGTTCTATTTATTTATTATTACATTTTGAACAGTGTTTGTGCATACTCTGTTTTATCACACACACATTGTATTCTATTCTCAACTGTAGGATACCTGATATCTTCTCAAATCCCTTCTATCTTTTTGTGCCAATAGATAAGAGTGGTATAGATCTTTGTGTGGACTATTTATTTTATTCTTCCATGTATAACTATGGAAGATGTCTTATTTGACCTATTTATTTTTTAAACTATTGTTAAACCTAATCCAGGTTATAGATAAACATTTTTATTTAAAATAAAATTATTAGTGACATGTGATCATCAAGTGGATATAACTAAGTCTCAACTTGAGACTGAACCTCTTGTTTCAAATTTCTATTGTGTGTTTTTATTTATCAAATATCCTCTTTTAAACAAAAATTATTTTAATGAAGAAAAAACTATACAATGATAGCTTATCATTGTCAGTGTTTTATAATATTTTAATTAAGTAAATTAATTTCAAATTACTATGTAATAATGTATATTTCTTACCTGAGAACTAATAAATATTTTAATAAAGTATTTTATGATTAAAACCTATAATGATCATACATATTGATAAATTGGGCCATTTGAAATTAATTAGGTGATTTAAAATTAATCCATTTTGAATAGAAATATTTATTTGGTACTCAATTCCCCCCCCCCCCTCTTGAGATACTCACACCGACCAACATTTTGTATCAATGGTAATATATCCTTGGTATTAATGATATCAAATCTATTCAACTGTCATTTTAGTTAAGTATTAAAGATATTAAATTTATGTTATTTCTAAATTAGTTCCTTAAAATGGAAATTATCCATGAAGGTTTTTCTACTAAAAGACCTCCCTTTTTCAATGGTACTAATTAGGATCAATGGAAAATAAAGATGAGAATTCATATAGAAAGAATGGTTTTTAATAATTGGTCTGTTATAGAGGATGAATATATTATACCGAATAGTGATATAATTACATGGGAGGAAAATAAAAATTAAGCATACAGTAATAATTTTAAAGCTATGAATGCCTTTTATTGTGCCCTATGAGATGAGTCATTTAATATAATTTCTGTATAAAAAAACGGCTTATGAAATTGGGAACACTTTGTCCCTTTCACATGAGGGAACATCCAATGTTAAGATGATGAGGTTTAGTACTTACACTATTAAATATGATAATTTTAAGATGAATCCTATTGAAACAATTTATGACATGTTCTTTGGGTTTAATGAAATTTTCAACATAATGAGATCACTTGGAAAACCAACATCTGAAAAATATTAGATTATGATATTATTGAGATGTATAATTGAAATATGGAGAGTCACATCTGTCTCCATCATAAAATCTTGTGATATTAGCAAGTTTTCAGTACATAAGATAATTGTAAAGCATATATTTATTAGTACGATATAAAATTAAATAGCTAAGATGATGATGAACCCAAAATAAGATCAATACCATTCAAGATTATTTCATCTAAATATAAGGAAAAGGAAAAAAATCAATTTAGCAGTTCTAGTGATAGTGAATCACTTCTAGAGAGTGATGAGGATATGGCTAACTTAGCCAGAAGATTTAGTATGTTTTATATTAAAAAAATATTATAGAAATCCAAATTATAAATTAATGAAAGATTACAAGGGTACCTGAATGAATGACATGAAAAGGGATGATGATTCAAAAAAAATTTGATACGAATGTAAAAGGAAAGGAGATATAAAATCAGACTTTCCAAATTTCAGTTATAAAAAAGAAATATGAGGAAAATGAAAGAAGATGCAAAAAGGATATAAATCTACATGGAATGCTTCTAAATATAACTCAAGTGATTTAGATTCTTCACATGAAAAGAAACCTAATAGATAAAGGATGTGTTTCATGATGAAAATCAATGAGGTACTTGATTTTCCTAATATTTATTATATTCTTCCTATGCATAATTCTGAAGATTCTAAAAATATATGTAATTATGATAATATGAAAAATGAATAATTATTCTAATATTTCGACATTCTAGAAGATAACAGTACTTATATAAAGGATATGTATAAAATTATAAAAATATAGTATGCTTTAACTATAAGTAGAAAATCTAAACTGTCTACTGAAAAAGAGAAAAATTCTTTACTACTCAAAAAGAATAATGAACATAAGATATCAAATATAGAATTAAACAAGTACATAGAAATTTCTATGATTGATATATAAATGAATACATATATTTTAGAGAACCATGTTTCACCTAAGTATGTAACTGGAATTGGATATCAACCTCGATAGTGGAAAATGAAATATATATATGTTTTATTCCAAAGTCCAAATGAGAAAGTTCATCTGAAAACTATTTTTATAAATGTAAAAATGGAGTTTTTATTTCAAAAATTCATCAATATGTTTATTGGAAACCCATTAGGAAAATGTGGGATCCCAAATCTCTGATTACTAATATATTTGAACCAAAACATATTAGTGTATCATTGTCAATTATAGCCTTAATTATGTTTTATAGGAAAACTATTTGAAGACCACTAGTGGAAGACTATGTTACATGTATATTGGATTTTCAAGAAATATGACATGATATTATTCATGATTCAAGATCCTTATTAAGGTTTGTGGTGGTTATTTCACCATTGGTGGAAATGAAAAAGGGAAAATCATCATCCTTTTCCAAATTGTTAAATAAAATTAGTTTTCATTTATAAATTATTATTTTTTGATGGTTCAATGTATACCATATTTAGTCTTTCTCCGTTATGCGATGATGTATTTTTTTTATGTTTCAAACAAATCTTTCAATGTTTATAACTATCAAAATGACTTTGTTTTTACTGATTTTAGAAATAATAATGTTTATAAAATTGATTTAAATTATTTAGTTTCTCAAAATGTTTCATGCTTAGGTTCCTTCCATAAAGTGTTATTTCTTTAGAATAGAAGACTAGGACATTGAAATATTCACTCATGTATGATGATAATTATGAAAGAGTTAGTTATAGGTCTGCCTATTCTTGATATTCCAAATGATAACTTTAGTAAACACTATCAAAAATGGAAACAACACAAAGTATCTTATAAACCCAAGAAATATGTGTCAACTTATAAACCCATTAATGTGGTTTATATAGATTTTTTGGGACATTATTGAGTTTCTAGTCTTAATGGTTATTATTTTGTTTATTTTCTTATAGATGAAATCCCTCTGTATAATTGGTTATATTTCGTAGCTCACAAAATTTTATATTTCTCTTACTTTACCAAGTATGATAATTCTATAGAAAATCATCATGGACTTAGAATTTTGACCATAATAAGTAACCGTGTCCATGACTTTGAAAATAAATATTTTTAATATTTTTCTCAAAAAATAGATACACTCATAACTTCACTTCTTATATGACCCCTTATCAAGATGAATTTTTATAAAGAGTAAATGTAACTTTATAATAATTAGCTTATACCATGTTGAATGTGTATGGTCTACCTATTTATTTTTGAGAAGAATCATTCTATACATATGTCTAAATTATCAATAGACACATAATCATACATTTAATTAAGAAGAACCCTTATGAACTATAGAATAATATGAAATATATGGTTAATACATTATAGTTTTTTTGTTATAATGTCTTCATTCATAACACTAAGGAAAATTTGAAAAAATGTGCTTCAAAAGTGATGAAGTGAGTTTTCTTCATTATTCAATCTTTATAAAAAACTTATAGAGTTTTATATAAGAAGACCAAAATTGTGGAAGAATAATTTCATGTAAACTTTGATTAGACTGGTCTGCATTAACCTAATAACACTCATGACAACTTTAGGTATGATTTATATTCTCTGAATCTAAATTATAAACCTTCTGATTCTACTATAAAATGGTCAAAAAACATCTTGTTCTGATGAATTATAAGAAATTTCTAAAACTATAGAATATGAAGCAACCAATCCATCCTTTTCTCAAAATGTTAGAACCATTAAGAACCATACTTCGGATGATTTTTTAGGAGACCTAAATAGAGGAACACAAACTAAAAATTCTTTATGCAATCAGGTATAACTTCATGAATTATTCTATCAGATTAAACCTAAGAACATCAATAAATCCATTAATGATGAATTTTGGGTAATATAAATTTAAGAAGAATTGAACTAGTTTGAAAGAAACAAAGTGTGGAAACTTGTAGATGGACCCAATGAAACCTTGACTATTGGTACTAAATGGTTGTATAGAAACAAGGTTGATGAGTCAGACACTATAGTTAGGAACCAGGCTAGACTTTTTGTACAATTTTATAGTCATGAAGAAGAAGTAGACTATGAGGAAACTTGTTCATGTGTAGCTATACATTAGTCCATAATAATACATATTGCTCATGAAACTCATTTAGATTTCAAGCTTTACCAAATGGATGTCAAGAGATCATTCTTAAATGGTTTTATAGTTGAGGATCATTTTGTCGAATAACCCCCTTGTGACAACCGGGTCCCGGTGATAGCACAACCACCCCGCCTTAACATGGCCGTCGGGTCCTGGCCCACCAGGTACCACCGGTTACCCCGCAAACATGTGGGGCCCACCCTAGGGTCCACCCACATGTCTGAACGGGTCATCTAACTAATGATAGTCCCCACAGGCCAACACATGTCCTTTCCAGTGTGCTTTGTCCTCACTCGCACACACCCTGAGAAACTTTCCCAGAAGGTCACCCATCCTGATCACTACTCCAGGTCAAGCACGCTTAACTGTGGAGTTCTAACCAGGTAGGCTCCCGAAAAGGAAGGTGCACCTTGTTGACATGAGTCATATCATTTAGTCATTTAACCCTTTATCATATGGGGATGTTACAATCACCCCCCCCCCTTTAGAGCACAACGCCCTCGTTGTGGGCCCTACATCTCAACCCAGGCAGTGCACCGCACACTTAAGGCTGGGTTCCTCCTCTGATACCAAATGTGACAACCGGGTCCCGGTGATAGCACAACCACCCCGCCTTAACATGGCCGTCGGGTCCTGGCCCACCAGGTACCACCGGTTGCCCCGCAAACATGTGGGGCCCACCCTAGGGTCCACCCACATGTCTGAACGGGTCATCTAACTAATGATAGTCCCCACAGGCCAACACATGTCCTTTCCAGTGTGCTTTTTCCTCACTCGCACACACCCTGAGAAACTTTCCCAGAAGGTCACCCATCCTGATCACTACTCCAGGTCAAGCACGCTTAACTGTGGAGTTCTAACCAGGTAGGCTCCCGAAAAGGAAGGTGCACCTTGTTGACATGAGTCATATCATTTAGTCATTTAACCCTTTATCATATGGGGATGTTACACCCCTATTTTTAAAATTTCCAATTATCAAAATAAATTCTTTAATTTAACTAATGTTTTATATTTTTTCAAAAAATATCCTAGAGCTTAATATAATAAGTTCATCATGTTTATTATTTCAAAAGGATTTTTAAAAGGCCTAGCTAACCCTACCGTTTTTATAAAACGAATTTAAAAATATTTTTTAGTAGTAAAAATATATGTTGCTGATATTATTTTTGGATCTTCAAAACATTATCTTTGTAGTTATTTTTCTAAAATGATTCTTAATGTATTTGAAATAGGATTAATGGGTTAACTAAAATTCTTTATTGCATTTAAAATCTTTTAAAATAATTTAGTATTTATTTTGAACCAATGTAAATATACAAAAGATATTTTAAAACATTTTACCTTTCATAGCACTAAGAGTAGTGATACTCCTCCTATGTGTACAACCTATAAATTAGATCTTCATAAAGCTCAGAATCCAATAGATCAAGACAATTATAGATGTGTGATTGTAATTATTATATATCATAATATTATATGACCATATATAATGTTTAATTTTTTATGTTTTCTGACTTTTTGGAAAACCGAAAAGATTCACACGTGGTTTTTGTTAAAATAATTTTCAAATACCTCATGTATAAAACAATTTTAGGATTGTTTTATTTGAGAGGAAGAGAATTTTATCTAGTGAGTTTTCATGATGATGATTTTGGAGGTCGAAAGTTAGATATAAAAATAACATGTAGAACATGTTACTTTTTAGAAAATTCTCTGGTTTCATATTGTAGTAAGAAGAAAAATTTTGTTGCATTATCTACTTTCGAAGATGAATACATATTTAGAGGCAGTTGTTGTGCAGATATTTTGTGGATGAAACACAATTTACCAGACTATGGATATCAATTTTGACATGTCATCATAAATTTTATGATACCACAAGTGAAATAAATATATCTAAGAATCCAATATCTCTTTCTAGAAAAAATCACATTAATATAAGACATCACTTTTTGAGAGACCATTTTCAAAAGGTGATATCATTCTTGAGTTTATTCGAACAAAACATCATTTAGCTGATATTTTTAAAAATCCATTGAATTTTGAGGGAATGAACTATATAAAACATGAGTTATGAATGATTAATTTTAGTTAAATTTAATTTTTTGAGAATATGACAACCCTTCTTTTTATTTCAAACTTAAAATTGATTAATTACATAAACTTCACTTGATACAACATGGAAGATCGAGAGGTATATTGTATTTGGGGATTTGGGGATTAGTAACAATACATAACAACTTGATACATGAAATAGAATATATTTATAGAAAACATTCTTTACATGACCTCTACATTCCCTCGTACTTAGCATAGCATGGGATAACCTGAGGACATGCATAAGAAAAGGGTGAGCTATAATGCCCAGTAAGGGAATAATCATGGAATAACATATGGGGAATACAATAAATGTTAGAAAATAGGAATATAAATAGAGAACAAGAGAATCATAAATAGAAAGTCATGATAAAGTATGATAATCATAACATAGAAATGTGGCAACAACACATAACATGGAATTAGCATTAGCCAAGGTTCATGGCACATGGAGCATGAGTAAATACTCATTTCACATGAAACACGAGTAAAACCTTGTTGCACTTGAATTATCATGAGTTAACACCCATTTCACTTGATGTATCATGATACTATACTTTACCCAATTCATTGGAGTGCTATAAGGGAGCACCGTTCTTAAACATTTCATTTCATGCATAAGTGTCCCACATGGATCATATGACATGGATTCATAAAACATCATCATTTATTCCATGATAAAAGAATGTGGAATTCATACATAAAAATTTATAATCAATAAGTAAGTGTGCATAAATTTTAATACTCTTGATAGATATATGGGCATGGTACACACTACACAATGACATTGGCTTGGAAAATCGGTGCAATTTCGGCAGCGTAACAGCGTGACGTAAGAATTCATAAAAATGATTGATGAGAGATAAAGGGGTGTCTCACCATATATACATGAAATGGAAAGTAATGGGGTTATATAGATACATTTCCAAACAATTTTAATGTAATTTAGATGCATAATACAAAAGGATTACTTGTATGTAAAAGAAGAGAGAGAAATCCCTCTTGAAATTTCGGCATAGTAACAGGTGTACATGGGAGGCATTTATTGAGAGAGAAAGGGGTCTCTCATAGTTCAAACATAAATAGTGAAGTATGGGGGATGTGTGAAACCATACCCCAACATATATAATTGAAATTAAAAGGGAATAACGACATTAAAAAAATTGGACAAAAATGAGAAAGGAAGAAAAAACACTTACTTGGAAGTGTGCTTCCAAAGGCTTGAGAGAGGTTTGAGAGAGGCTTATTGGGAGATTAGGGCACCTTGGAAGGATTCTAGAGAGAGGAGAGAAGAGTTTGGAAGAACTCCAATGGCTTTGAGTGAGGATAATGTGGGAGCTTGGATGGGGTTATATAGGAAAGGTGATGGAATTCTTTATTATTTAGGGTTGGGACACCTCACATTAAACTAATTCAAACCACAAACCAGCCCATTGTTTCCTACCATGGTTTTTGCATAAGGGGAGTGGAAAAAATATTTTATAATTCCAAAGTCCTAACTTCTTAAAATAATGGATTTGCTTATGTGGAGGTGAGTCACACTCCCAAGGAAAACAATTTAAAAAGACAAGGTGTTTAATAAGCATTGAAGGGTCCATTAATGCTTTGTAAAATAAGTCCAACAAACCCAAAATCAAATTATTTTAATGGTAAAAAATATATTGGCCGAACATAGGGATTATAGTATTTTATTACATCACTATTTGGTCATTATGTTGTCATAAAACACATTATATATTTAAATGGTATTTAATTTTTACCCAAAAATTTGACTGTCTCAGAAAATTATAAAAAATTAACCTTTTGATAATTTCGACATCCTAATTCCATAAATAATATTCATTTTATCTAAATAATTTTCTAAATTTGTTAATTTTTACTTTTAAAATAGAAACCGACATTTATCTTAAATTCATGGGTTTTGACAAAAATGGCTTTCAAACCTTACTAAAAATTACAATTGCATTCATAAAATTATATGATCATTTATATTTAATAAAAAATATTATAATAATAAAAATATTATATTAAAATATTATTTAATAAAAAATCCATTAATTCATCAAAATAGACTTCTTAGTTGAATATTAACTAAAAACACTATTTGAGCTTTAAAAAATATTTACAAGGTAACAAAAATAACATGAAAATATATTCATTATTATATACCAAAATCATGTACATAACCATAGTTCTAAGGTCTTGTTACATAACCCCTTATAACACCCACATAAAACCGAAGGGTAAAGTTTGCAATGGTGACCGACTCTTGGGGTGGCTCGGATAACATTGCCCGGGTGGTAATCTCTATCAACATTCTCTTCTCTCGTAGGCGGTCCCGCTCGAGCTTAACCTTTTGAAGCATAGCTTTGGCTTGGTCAAGAGCGGAGCCCAATGACGCCACCTATTTTCTGAGCTCTGGTCAATGGGCTTCGTATGGGGCACATCTACTGGATGAGGCCATCACTTCCTTTTTCTGAGTAAATTAGATTCGTTAAAGCCCTATATTTATACTAATCATGTGATCACTATTCAACGGTTATATTTGCAATGGTCACAATTATTAACATAAAACCAAAGAAGTTGAAATTTTATATAAAAATTTTACATAAAGATACATTTAATTAGATCAAGAGGGATTTTCATTAATGAATGTTTGGGTTGTTAGAGAGACACGTTGTTGGTATGACACACTGTTGGTATGACACAATGTTGTAATGACACATCGTTGGTATGAAACATCATTGTTATGAAACATTGTTTTGATTTTTCTACCATTTCTCTTTCATGCCTATAGAAATTATTTCTATTTCTCAAGTTGAACAACTGGTTTAATTTTTTATAGATTATTTTTATTTCATGACTCTATTCATTTATTTTAATGATTTTATAGTATCTGTTCAATTTTTATTTTTTGATATTACTAAATCATAAATGATAAAAATGAAAGTATGTCTATTTCAAACACCCCTTCATCCTAGTGAGATACTCTCGTATATTTCTCTATTGAGCCATGCACGACCTCTATTCTCTCAATGGTCAATCTTGTAACCTTTACCCTTGTTTTTGATTAGCCTATATTCTATGGATGATTTTCCCTTCAAATTTGTCTCCATATGAGTTGATATCAAATAAGAAGAAAAAGAGAAATTCAAGTGTTCCATATGTTGTAGAACCTTTTCACCCTGAACATGAAATCATAGTTATAATATATGAAAGGGAAGTCAAATAAAATTTTATTATATCAAGTAAGTCTTTGGTACTCAAGGTTATTCTATATCAATCCTAGTATGAGTGTTTCACTTCAAACATGGAGCTTTTTTATCCTAGACGGGTGTATCATTTTTTACAATATGTGGTGTGTTATTTTAATGATGAAGAAGAATATTGGCTGAGATAAATATTTGATGGTATAATATTAATATTTTCTTCAAAATAGTGTTCCAAATTCTTGGGAGTTCCTCATGAAGGAATTTATGATGACTATCAAGGATATATTTTTGAGGATAGTGAATTCATTATTTATGAGCATACTTTGACAGAACATACAGTATATGGTACCAGAAGAAGGCTAGTGGATACTGAACTATGTGAGGATTATATAATAATATACAAATTGATTCGCCACATGTTCTCCCCTAGGATATTTATTTGTCCACCTTGATATACTATGATATGTATGTTCATAATCTTATAAGAATGTTACTGAAGAACAATTTGTGTAGATATATCATGGTTCAACTATTAGAGATGATAAAATCCTCTTTATGGTCTAAATCCTTGATTTATCCAAAGATTATTTGATCCATTCTAAATGAAAATGGATTTATCTCAGCTGATTATGTAATATTTGTTTATTGTGGTTGTTTTGGTATTTCAAGAGTTATCTTTTCTAGATTTGGAATAAGTTTGAACCCTTGGAAGAGATAATGGGTTAGAGATAGTGATACGACATGTGCTAAGTTTAACCTTGTGGATAATCCTACTAGACAAGAGGATTTAGTTGATCCATGATTGTATCCTGATGAAGTTATTCTTTACTCATATGAGAACGGAGAGGCTTCTACATCCAGAGAAGAAGTGAAATTGCCTTTTGTTAATGATAGATGTTTTCCAGACCTATCTCCCAAATCTTCTTCCATTAAATATTGATAGAGATATTATTTTCCTCATTTTATATACAGATTTAAATTTTTTTAACCCTCCCATTTTATCAATTTTAACTTATTTGGATCAATTTTTGTATTTATGGTGTCTTTTGAACAAAAATATAAAAAATTGATTAATTCATGAATTTTAACAGATTTTAATCACAAGGTTATTTTGGAAATAACATTAAAAAATATTATTTAAATTTTATTCATTATTTTTTCGAATTATTGATATACTTTATTATACATTTTCTTATAGAGAGAGAGATCTGATTCAACAATCGTGAGGCTATAAAAAATTGTCAAGTTAAAAAGATGTTTAGGTGGACAGCATGGACCGCACATCCATAACTAAATAACTACTCATTCCACACACAACAAATTCAGGTGATTACACTTAAAAAGGAACTATGACTCCTATAATCATTATTAAAAAAATAATCGAATTATTAAATCAACAATGTGGACATTGAAAGAAATACATTGAAGGATTCTTCCTGGAATCTTTGTCCAGAAAAATTCTTAGTCAATAAAAATTATTTATATTTCCCTTGTAGATTCCACATAATGTGAAATTTTTAGATCACGTACTAAAATAACAATAGAACATTCTATAATATAGAACCTAGGGATCATTCAAACATACAATATGACAAACTGAAGAAATCTTTTAGAGGAAAGAATCTGCTGGACAACTTCTCTGCCTTTCTTTTCTCCCTTTTCTTATTATTATTTTTTCAATTCCTTATTGTTCCCCATTAATATTTATTACCATTACTATGGTGGGGAAAAATTGATTGATTGGGTAAGGGTTGGTTTTCTATTTGGTAATGATTTATTTTTAGGAAATTATTGAAGGAATTTTCTTTCTCTCTTTTACAATGTTGTTTTAATTTCATATAACAGTTTTTATAATCAAGTACGATTGTATTTGGTTTTTAATTACATTATTGATTTTTTTAGGTAAATAATCATTATCTCCTTCTACTAAGTTTTGGTTTATATATGATAGAATATACCAAGGCTAAGTGGTGAAGTATTCAATGATCATCAGTACATGGGAGAGGTGTAATGGATTTTCTTAGTTTTTTGGGACAAACAAGACTTATTCAGGTATTTCCAAGTTCATTTTAGGATATTCATTGCAACTCTCTCATACATGGAAGGAGAGTAGACCAAAATAATATCTTATTATGGTTTTCCTTCACTATAACCATTTAACCAAGGTTGTGATGGGAAACTGTAACACCCCAGGTAAATAAAGAATATGACATTTTCATATTTATCCATATTTTTGAATAAAATATTAATATGACTTTAAAAGGGATGCTATGCTCGATGGCGTACCCAACACGCAACAACGAGTTTCTTGGGAATCTTACGTTGCACTCTAATAATAAAATAATATCATTTTAAATGGCAGTTAACATGTAGCCGTTGTATTGGCGGGAATGGATATAAATAACTAAAATATGATTATATATGTTTTTAAATGTTTTTACATTTTTCCAATAAAATATAAAGGCTTAAAATACGGAAATAATTCAATTTTAGGCGTATATGCCCTTGCTTTCACTAAAGGTTCACTTATCGCATTTTGATGATGAACCGTCATTAAATATAGTTTTTTTCACTCTTATACATTATATTGGACCAAATAAAACTCTTCTTTAGAATCGGGACATCAAAATTTACTTTGTGTAAATTTTGGGTATCTTTCCGATAAAGTTCATTTTTTTAATGAATAGTGTAAAATGTTGTATTTTAATTCAAAACCTCTTTTTAATCTAATTCATTTAAATTATTATATTATCTTTTAAATTGGTTTTAAAGTGAAATTAGAATATATTTTTACCATTAAATCCAATAGTGGTCATTGGAATTAATTTCACCTTGAAATCGGACTTAAACTAGTGTCAATCTTTTGATACTTATTATTTCATAAAAACACGCTATTTGTCATGATAGCGGGAATTAATTATTAAATTAATTAATGTGACTTATATGTTTTGAATTTTGTAAAATAGACTTCATTTTTTAATTCAGAATATCAAATATAGATTAGGGTGAATTTTTGGTAATTTTCTGAAAAACATCAATTTTTGATGAATAGTGAAACCAGTAAGTGGTACTTATAAAAACTGATTTTCCATTTAAATGAAATTTTTCCACCTTTGTGTTTTTAATTTCAAAAATACAATATACATGGTTGTCATTAAGAAGTAAAGTGTGGTTCAATGAGATTAAAATAATTTTTTGGTGAATAGTAACTTATTGAGTTTTTAATCACGATTAGAGGTAATTAGTGTAGTTTAAGGTAAAAATAATGTTTTAATAATATGGAATGAAATTTACACAAGTCCTAACCTCATTTTATGTGTCATGGAAGACCAATAAAAGCCATGGGTCAACTTGGGGACCCCATGGAGCCACTTTGGTTGGGAAATGACATAAATAACTTTTTATTTAATGTTAAAGTAAAAATGACACACACATGAGATGTTTTACTAAAACAATTTTAACATGGGGTTATACAAGTCCGAATTTTTACTATAAATATTCAGTGTAAAGATAAAAAGATTTCCTAAATCATATATTTTTTTTATAATTGTTAGAAGTTAAATAAATTAAATTATTTATGACATCATGATGATGCAGTGATGACCTCATTATTTAACGATTTAAATAAAATAGAATGATAATGTAATATCTAAGACCTACACATGTCCAAAACCTATTGTATGAGTGTATGTCGAACCCTTATCACCTTATCCTTGAAATAAATCAATGTGGTACCTCTTAAATCCGAATACCATTTTGAAATAAAGTGACTTTTCTTCACTTTCCAAGAGTTCCCCTCCTCTCCTCTTATAAAAGGCCCCCACCTAAACCTCCTTACCCACACTCCCAAAGCCTTTATCTCGGCCAACCCATGCCCATTTTGGCTCTCCACATCTCTATCTTACTCCTTGAAGCCTCACTTTGGATAGAAGTCTTCCCAAGGAAGCCTTTGTACTCAAACCAAAGGGAGTTACCTGATTTTAAGGTAATGTCTTCTTTTGAGTCCTTTTGTATTATTTTGCTTCTCCAACCCCCTAAACTCTTTTTATTCTTTTCTTTTGTAACAACTATAGTATCCTAAATATACTATGATGTTGTTATAATATGGATTAGAGCTACACTTATACACACCTACATCTAATGGTTAACGAACATACTGTTTCCGTGGATGGCGAATTTATGCCTCCTGAAATGATGATTGTTCAACATTCTTTTAACACCTTCAAAGGTGGCCATTAAGATGTCACTATATTTATATATGATATATGATATGTTTATGTTTTAATTAATCTTTTGTATTTTTCATTTGTGTCTTACTTTTATGGCTTCCATTATGGGTATAAGCAATATCTTCATTTTAGAAAGTGCGGACTACCACCCCCTCAAAGTGATGTGATTCGTTATTGCCATACGTGGGACGTATAAAGGATGGATTTAATGTTATTATATATGATGTTATACTGGAATTATTATATACCTCTATATAATTATTATTTCTTTCCATTAAAGTATGATATAGAAATGAAAGTAGCCTTCATGCGTACGTACGGCTTACCGTCTCCATGAACGATGCATTTTATTTCTTATCCCCAAATGTAATGTACTATTATAAGTACATGTATATAATGGATATATATGATGAATGATACATCTAAATGATGAATATAATTCTGTAAATAACATATACATACCTCTCATTTAGTTTTAATTCCATTAATATGACAAAGAAATGAAAGTAGCGTTCATGCGTACGTACGACTTACCGTCTCCATGAACGGTGCATTTAATTTCTTACCTCTAAATGATTATGTGATATTATAAATACATGTATATTATAGATATATATGATACCCAAATCAGGAATTTCATTCTGGATATAAAGAACCTTTGACCACACGAACAACATGTAATTGTAAGAAGTCCACTTTCGACTTAAGAACCAAATATCGACAAAACAAACATTATTAACTTAAATGATTACATAATGTTTATGACATGTCAATAATTGATATAAAAGGAATAATCAACTTGGAAATGGTTATTAAGCAATTAGAAATTAACTCAATTTTATTATTCAGGATGTTAAAGAACGATTGAGTCAAGTCGGACGCGAGGTAAGGGATCCTACTCCTCTCTTTATTTTTAAGTACACTCTTTTACGTCATTCCTTCTAAGCTCATCTTTATTGTTATTGGGATGTTATTTTATGTTAATCATACTATAAATTTTATGTTCATATGATGAGAGACCCTATTCTCTCTCATCAATCCATTTTGGAAGTTTTGAGTGGCGCCGTTAGGCTACCGAATTTTCGTAAGAGATCTAACCTCTCTCTTTCTTTTTAAGTACTCTCCTTTATGTCACTTCTTTTAAGATCCTCTTTGTTATGTTGGGGGATGTTCTTTTATATTCCTCTTTCTATGAAATTTATGTTAATATGATGAGATACCCTATTTGATCTCATCAATCGATTTTTGTAAGTTTTCTGTGGCGCTGTTAGGCTGCCGAGTTTTCGCAAGGGATTTTTCATCTCACTTTTATTCCCATGAGATTTATGCTACATTTGCCACAATTTCCTTTGAGTGGTGTATTTACTGTCCATTATTTTACTCATTGTGTAATATTGTTTCATTTATGAGTATTTACATCAATGCTGTATTTTACTTCCTTCACGGGGCGTATGTTTTGAAAGATACCCAAGTCGGTAAGGGAACCTTTCACCCTCCTCTTTTTAAAAGACTTCTTTTGTTGGGTATTTTAATTTACATATTTTTATGTTGGGATATGTTCTAATATATCCTTATTGATGTAAATTGTATGTCCATGTGATGAGATACCCTTTTTATCTCTCTTCAACTCTTTTTGATGTGACGCCGTTAGGCTGTCAAGGGAACTTCATATCCCAATTTCGATTTCTTTGGGTTCAACATGTAGTTATTGAATATGTCATATTTTGAATATGTTTGAATGACCTTTTATTATTTTACACTTAATATCCAATTATCTTTGGTGTATTAGTTTGTCACACATAATTATTTAATTGATTTATCCTTAAACCAAGGATATCGTCTTTGTAAGGGACTTCGTCTCAATCTCCATTCATTGAGGCATATTTTGTTTTATACAAAACCTTCTTTTATACGGTGTATAAACCCCTTTTACTTTTACGTTTATCCAAAAAGGAATCTTTTTTATATGAAGCGTTTTTACTAAACGACAAAAGGGAATGTTTTTGTCGTACGTATGCGGCGACAACGACTTCTCTGCCACTGTGACCGTCATTTGAGTTTCGGATTCTTCTACAAGCCATACCTTCTTTTTCTAAATGACAAAAGGTAATGTTTTTGTCGTATGTATGAGGCGACAACAACTTCTCTGCCACTATGACCGTCATTTGAGTTTCGGCTTCTTCTACAAGCCATACCTTCTTTTTAAAATAAAAATAAATACCTTGTTTTACTTTTCTTTTATTTTGGTATTGAAAATGGTTTTCATAATGTATTTATATCAATGTGTTGTATTGATATCTTGTTATTGAAAGGTTGAAAAGTTATGTTTCCCTTATGCATGTTTTATGTGATAAGATTATGTTATGGTTCTTGGGAATTTTTATGAAGACGGGTGGTTCCGTGATAAACTAAGGGCGGGTGATCCTGATATAGCTCTCCAATGTATTGGGTAACGCGAAGGAGTGAAACGTTAAGGTTTCTCCGAAGAGATTTAGGTAATATACTGTGATGGGTATTCCAAACGTAACCGAGAGGGTTACTCCCTACGTAAGAATGTTATGAATGCCTCAAGTTACCTTTATGTCTTATGATTTCTATGATTTATTCATGATTTGATGAGGTATGTTAAAGTGCTTATTTTTTATGGGCAAAGTATGATTTCATTCTTATGTATATATGTACCCATGTTTCCTTACCATATTTTTATATCCCTTACTGAGCTTTTTATGCTCATCCCAAGTTTTTTGAAATGCTTTTCACAGGTCAAGGGAAAGGTACATGATATGATGATAGTGTCAAGGAAGTGTCAAGAAAGAATCCATGTTTTATTTTAAATATGTTTATGTTGATGAGAATTAAGAATACTATCTTTATGTAACCACTTTGTTTATATGTGGAATGTAATGCAAGTTTTATGATCTAATTCTCTAAAACTCTAAACCCAAAAAGATCCTCAATGTGTAATCTTGTAATAACTCAAGATTAAGTAAGGTTTAAGGCTGGGCCTTATAGTTGGTATCAAAGGTCGGTTTAGATAACTTTAGAGGTTAGGGTATTCTCTAAGCATAAGTGACATTACCATAATGGTTAGGAATTCAGAAAGAGTCCTATTTTTAGATAAAGTGAATGAGTAAGTATATCTTAGTATTTATCTTCCTCATTAGTACATGATGGTTATGTAGATATACTCACACTGACCTTTTTGGTTTTAGTAAATTGGTGGATCTAGCAGGCACCAAAGTGACAATGGGTTTGAAGGAAACGGTGGTGGTTCTCTGATTAAGAGACTGGATGAGATGGGGGATTCAATAAGGAGTCTCATGGTTGTTCTAAACCAACTATCAAGGAGTCATGATCAACCACTTCAACCTTGGTGAGTTCTCTAATGCATCATGTACGAGATGGCCAACTCGTTGTGGAAATTCAGGTAATAATTATTAAGGTAACCATTAGGGTTTATATGATCCTTAATTTTTAAGTAATTATGGGTTACTCTATGATATGATGGAAAATGAAAGGAATGAGATAAAATTGAGGTTAAAATATGTTATGATTATTTTTGATGATTTTATCTCATTTTGGGGAATGTTTTAGGAATTATATTGTTTTGGAAAAAGGATAACACACAGACCATGTGACAACCCGTCGCGTCGGACAAAGCCGCGGGAATCGAACCCACAACCAAACTGCGACTGGTATTTATCGTCTACCACTACACTACGTGACGTCCCTGGTTAGTTTGACTGATTATTTCTAGTTATATGATTTTATGAATTAAGATTAAGTTTATTTTGGGTTATTTATGAAAAATGATTAACCTATCATGGAGGATATGTGATTAGGTTAATTACTTTTCAATACGAGACTTTAGGAGCAACTGATGTTGTTTGGAGATAAATGTTACGATTTAACTTGGAAGACTATGTCACTAAATCCTTCAAATATTTGGGTTTCAATATTAGATTGGTTTACTATTAAGAATTTTATGGAAAAATTGTTTATCAGATGGTCCTCGTTGAACTTTGGGTTTTGTTGGACAAATTTTGGAGATTAAGCATAGATTTTCTTTTTAATGGGTTATCCTTTTCTGGATTATCTAACCTAGTACTAACCTTTCTGGTTTTGGTTTTGGTTAAAGCCTAATGACATGGGAAGTATATAGTTCTCTTTTGTGGATTAGGTGATTCTCTAGAAGTTGATTTTAGTACTCTTAATGTGAACAAGTCTTCCTAAATACTCGTCTTTTGGAGAAAATATGAGTTTCTGTAAGGAATCTAATAAAAGTTGAAAGTCAACATGATAAGTGATTATGTTTCCTTATGAATAAATTCCTCAATAAAAAGTAACTTAAAACAAAAATGTTGTCTATTAACTTTTCCTACCGGGGAATCGAATACCGTTTAACCCATCACAAGTTTGTGATTTTCTCGTGGTTAACTTTCTCCAAAACATGTTTTCTATCACTCTTCATTAGAACATGACCCTATGTTTTCTCCTCCATGTCCATGTTTTCATACTTGTAATCCTTGTATGGGTTAACTTGGGTGACCTTTGTACTTATCTTTCTTTATTTTAAAGTGATTGTTTTACCGACTCTTCTTTCGATGTAGGACTTTCAAGGATGTTTCCAATCGCAATTTTAAAATTGCGAGGACGCAATTCCCAAAAGGGGGGTAGGATGTAACAACCAAGGTAAATAAAGAATATGAAATTTTCATATTTATCTATATTTGTGAATAAAATATTAATATGACTTTAAAGGGGATTCTATGCTCGATGGCGTACCCAACACGCAACAACGAGTTTCTTGGGAATCTTACGTTGCACTCTAATAATAAAATAATATTATTTTAAATGAAAGTTAACATGTAGCCGTTGTATTGGCAGGAATGGATAGAAATAACTAAAATATGATTATATATGTTTTTAAATGTTTTTACATTTATCCAATAAAATATAAAGGCTTAAAATACGGAAAGAATTCAATTTTAGGCGTATATGCCCTAGTTTTCACTAAAGGTTCACTTATCGCGTTTTGATGGTGAACCATCATTAAATATAGTTTTGTTCACTCTTATACATTCTATTAGACCAAATAAAACTCTTCTTTAGAATCGGGACATCAAAATTTACTTTGTGTAATTTTTTGGTATCTTTCTGTTAAAGTTCATTTTTTAAATGGATAGTGTAAAATGTTGTATTTTAATTCAAAACCTCTTTTTAATATAATTTATTTATATGATTAGATTATCTTTTAAATTGGTTTTAAAGTGAAATTAGAATATATTTTTACCATTAAATCCAATAGTGGTCATTGGAATTAATTTCACCTTGAAATCGGACTTAAACTAGTGTCAATCTTTTGATACTTATTGTTTCATAAAAACACGCTATTTGTCATGATAGCGGGAATTAATTATTAAATTAATTAATGTGACTTATATGTTTTGAATTTTGTAAAATAGACTTCATTTTTTAATTTGGAATATCAAATATAGCTTAGGGTGAATTTTTGGTAATTTTCTGAAAAACTTCAAATTTTGATGAATAGTGAAACCACTAAGTGGTACTTATAAAAATTGATTTTCCGTTTAAATGAAATTTTTCCACCTTTGTGTTTTGAATTTCAAAAATACGACATAAATGGTTGTCATTAAGAAGTAAAATGTGGTCCAATGAGATTAAAATAATTTTTTTGGTGAATAGTAACTTATTAAGTTTTTAATCGCGATTAGAGGTAATTAGTGTAGTTTAAGGTAAAAATAATGTTTTAATAATATGGAATGAACTTGACACATGTCCTAACGTCATTTGATGTGTCATGGCCGACCAATAAAAGCCATGGGTCAACTTGGGGACCCCATGGATCCACTTTGGTTGGGAAATGACATAAATAACTTTTTATTTAATGTTAAAGTAAAAAATGACACACACATGAGATGTTTTACTAAAAAAAATTTAACATGGGGTTATACAACTCATAATTTTGACTATAAATATTCAGTGGAAATATAAAAAGATTTCCTAAATAATACCATTTTTTTTATAATTTTTAGACGTTAAATAAATTAAATTATTTATGACATCATGATGATGCAGCGATGACCTCATTATTTAAAGATTTAAATAAAATAGAAAGATAATGTAATATCTAAGACCTACACATGTCCAAAACCTATTGGATGAGTGGATTTAGAACCCTTATCACCTTATCCTCTAAATACATCAATGTGGGACCTCTTAAATCCGAATACCATTTTGAAATAAAGTGACTTTTCTTCACTTTCCAAGAGTGCCCCTCCTCTCCTCTTATAAAAGGCCCCCACCTCAACCTCCTTACCCACACTCCCAAAGCCTTTGGCTCGGCCAAACCCTGCCCATTTTGTCTCTCCACATACCTCTATTAATCCTTGAAGCCTCACTTTGGGCATAATTCTTCCCAATTAAGCCTTTGTGCTCAAACCAAAGGGAGTTACCCGATTTTATGGTAATGTCTTCTTTTGAGTCCTTTTGTATGATTTTGCTTCTCCAACCCCCTAAACTCCTTTTATTCTTTTCTTTTGTAACAACTCCAGTATCCTCAATATACTAGTATGTTGTTATAATAAGGATTAGAGCTACACTTACACACACCTACATCTAATGGTTAACGAACATACTGTTTCCGTGGATGGAAAATTTATGCCTCCTGAAACGATGATTGTTCAACATTCTTTTAACACCTTCGAAGGTGGACATTAACATGTAACTATATTTATATATGATATATTATATGTTTATGTTTTACTTAATCTTCGGTATTTTTCATTTTTGTCTTACTTTCATGGCTTCCATTATGGGTATAAGCGATATCTTCATTTTAGAAAGTGCGGACTACCGCCCCCTCAAAGTGATGTGATTCGTTAATGCCATACGTGGGACGTATAAAGGATGGATTTAATGTTATTATATATGATGTTATACTGGAATTATTATATACCTATATATCATTATTATTTCTTTCCATTAAAGTATGAGATAGAAATGAAAGTAGCGTTCATGTGTACGTACGGCTTACCGTCTCCATGAACGGTGCATTTCATTTCTTATCCCCAAATGTAATGTACTATTATAAGTACATGGATATAATGGATATATATGATGAATGATACATATAAATGATGAATATAATTCTGGAATTAATATATACATATCTCTCATTTAGTTTTAATTCCATTAATATGACAAAGAAATGAAAGTAGCGTTCATGCGTACGTACGGCTTACCGTCTCCATGAACAGTGCATTTCATTTCTTACCTCTAAATGATTATGTGATATTATAAATACATGTATATTATAGATATATATGATATATATGATATCCATATCAGGAATGTCATTCTGGATATAAAGAACCTTTGACCACACGAACAACATGTAATTGTAAGAAGTCCACTTTCGACTTAAGAACCAAATATCGACAAAACAAACTTTATTAAATTAAATGATTACATAATGTTTATAACATGTCAATAATTGATATAAAAGGAATAATAAACTTGGAAAAGGTTCTTAAGAAAGTATAAATTAACTCAAGTTTATTATTCAGGACGTTAAAGAACGATCGAGTCAAGTCGGACCCGAGGTAAGGGATCCTACTCCTCTCTTTCTTTTTAAGTACACTCTTTTATGTCATTCCTTCTAAGCTAATCTTTCTTTTTATTGGGATGTTATTTTATGTTACTCTTACTGTAATTTTTATGTTCATATGATGAGAGACCCTATTCTCTCTCATCAGTCCATTTTGTAAGTTTTGAGTGGCACCGTTAGGCTGCCGAATTTTCGTAAGAGATCTAACCTCTCTCTTTCTTTTTAAGTACTCTCCTTTATGTCACTTCTTTTAAGCTCCTCTTTGTTATGTTGGGGGATGTTATTTTATATTTTTCTTTATATGAAATTTATGTTAATATGATGAGATACCCTATTTGATCTCATCAATCTATTTTTGTAAGTTTTCTGTGGCGCCGTTAGGCTGCTGAGTTTTCGCAAGGGATTTGTCATCTCACTTTTATTCCCATGAGATTTATGCTACATTTGCCACATTTTGTTTTGAGCGGTGTATGTACTACCCATTATTTTACTCACTGTATAATATTCTTTCATTTATGAGTATTTACATCAATGTTGTATTGTACTTCCTTCACGGGGTGTATGTTTTGAAAGATACCAAAGTCGATAAGGGAACCTTTCACCCTCCTCTTTTTAAAAGACTTATTTTGTTGGCTCTTTTAATTTACATATTGTTATGTTGGGATATGTTCTCATATATCCTTATTGATGTAAATTTTATGTCCATGTGATGAGATACCCTTTTTTTATATCTCATCAACTCATTTTGATGTGATGCCGTTAGGCTGTCAAAGGAACTTCTTATCGCAATTTCGATTTCTTTGGGTTCAACATGTAGTTATTGAATATGTCATCTTTTGAATATGTGTGAATGAACTTTTATTATTTTACACTTAATATCCACTTATATTTGGTGTATTCGTTTGTCACACATAATTATTTAATTGATTTATCCTTAAACCAAGGATATCGTCTTTGTAAGGGACTTCGTCTCAATCTCCATTCATTGAGGCATATTTTGTTTTATACACAACCTTCTTTTATACGGTGTATAAACCCCTTTGACTTTTACGTTTATCCAAAAATGAATCTTTTTTATATGAAGCGTTTTTACTAAACGACAAAAGGGGATGTTTTTGTCGTACGTATGCAGCAACAATGACTTCTCTGCCGCTGTGACCGTCATTTGAGTTTCGGCTTCTTCTACAAGCCATACCTTCTTTTTAAAAGAAAAATAAATACCTTGTTTTACTTTTATTTTATTTTGGTATTGAAAATGGTTTTCATAATGTATTTATATCAATGTATTGTATTGATATCTTGTTATTGAATGTTGGAAAGGTTATGTTTCCTTTATGCATGTTTTATGTGATAAGATTATGTTATGGTTCTTGGGAATTGTTATGAAGACGGGTGGTTCTGTGATAAACTAAGGGCGGGTGAGCCCGATATAGCTCTTCAATGCATTGGGTAACGCGAAGGAGTGAAATGTTAAGGTTTCTCCGAAGAGATTTAGGGAATATACTGTGATGGGTATTCCAAACGTAACCGAGAGGGTTACTCCCTACGTAAGAATGTTATGAATGCCTCAAGTTACCTTTATGTCTTATGATTTCTATGATTTATTCATGATTTGATGTGGTATGTTATAATGCTTATGTTTTATGGGTAAAGTATGATTTCATTCTTATGTATATATGTACCCATGTTTCCTTTCCATATTTTTATATCCCTTACTGAGCTTTTTGTGCTCATCCCAAGTTTTTTGAAATGCTTTTCACAGTTCATGGGAAAGGTACATGATATGATGATAGTGTCAAGGAAGTGTCAATAAAGAATCCATGTTTTATTTTAAATATGTTTTTGTTGATGGGAATGAAGAATACTATCTTTATGTAACCACTTTGTTTATATGTGGAATATAATGCAAGTTTTATGACCTAATTCTCTAAAACTCTAAACCCGGAAAGATCCTCAATGTGTAATCTTGTAATAACTCAAGATTAAGTAAGGTTTAAGGCTGGGGCCTTATAGAAACAATCATGTAATCTCACTTTAATCAAGTAAACATAAGTGGATTGAATTAAATAGAACAAGGATAGAATTGAAATTGGAAAATTGATCCCAACCCAATTACATTTCTCATATAGTAGTTTTCATATAAGTAATTTCAAATTTGTTTCTTAATTAATTTCTTTTTCATATCATTCATCTGATTCCAAAACCAAAAAAAAACCCAAAACACAACATTTTCACTTAAATTAAAAGTGAAAAATTGTTTTCTGTGCACTCCTCTTCAGGAGACTACCAAGGCATAACCTCTGTATTATATATAGGTAATATTAAATATTGTTTTTCCAAATCCTATGTTGGGCATGATTCAAACATGTATCCATTTTCTAGGAGGTAGTTCCACAATATAATTGTAAATATTTGACTATTTTATTTTTATTTTAAAAAAAATAAAAAAAATATTTACCATGATGTTTTCAAATTATTATTCATTTAATTCGTTAAACAATTACCCACTGATGAAGGAATCAATAATTGACTCCTATATTTACATAGAGTGTTGTGTTACTTCTATTGTTATACAGGAGAGGTTATTTTAGAAATCAAATAACAGGGGGAAATCATTCAAATAATTCATAGATGGCCTAAGGGGGGACATGAACAAACTACATTTTGAAGCGATGGCCTAGGATCTAACTGAGTTCACCCATTACTTTCTAGAATTTTATGAAGTTTACAAGGTCCAAGAAGATCTCCCCTTAGTCTTACCAGATTTTTAAAAGGACATCTAATACATGGAGAAGACTGACTACCTGCCACTATCTACTACTACTCATCTTTGAGAGGAGGTTTCCAAAGAAGGAGGGATTTAAGAGGAAAAATCATAGAGAGATGATATTTTCATGAAAAATTTACTTTTTAATTTTTATGAAACTTAATTTAGTGTCGGCTATAATGTTTTAAAACTTTCATATTTAGTTACACATATATTGCCTTTGTGTGTGAGAAAGAAAAGTAGATTCACCTGACAAAGAACATATAGAGATCACTAAACTTGTTGAACATTTATTAGAGGGATTATATGATAAGATCAGAGTGGATTTCCTAGAAGATAATGAGGAAAAATTTCTTACATTGAAAGGGAAGAATTTTATGTATAATCTTAATAATTAAAATTTTTACAAATAGAATTAAACTCTGATATTCCCCTTGATTATTCTATTGATGCAGGATTCCTTGAGAAATAACTAGTGAATAGAGAAGAATTCATGAAATTAGAAATCAAGAAAGAGGACTCATTATTTGTCCTACCCATAACAGGAAATTTTTATCTCATTCCCATGTGGGTGTATTTTTTAATTCTATATCCATGGAGTACTCAAAAATAAGGGTTAAATTCATTCGGTAAGGAATACATTTTGGTAGTTCATGAGTGAGAAACATCACCCCCCTTAGATTGGGGATACCTGACTAGAACTGCCTATCTAGAGGAAGTCAAAACCCAGGTCCCACTTGGGGGGATTAAACCATGATCTATCCATCTTGTCTCATTTTATTTATATTTCATTTTATCCAAATAAAATTTTTATTTTTCTATTCTAAAATTTATTGTAGGTTTTTAGGGTTCATCTCTTAGGAGCTCAACTCATTGATGCACTACTAATAAGTCGGGTTGTACCTATCCATAACACTAACATGATTGATGCAATTCAAATAAAATTATTCTTACATGTTAAAATATAACTTAATTCATTGAGTAAACAACATTATTTAAGTGTATGGGAGGGAACCTTTTTATTTTAGGTTATCATTGCTTTTTTGTTCTTCTATTTTTCAAAAAAAAATGTATTTTTTACATTTTTGTGTGTTTCATTTTTAGTTATTATTTTTTTATGAAACTTTTCAGATGAAATTATTATCATTAAAAAAATTTAAACTCATTTCAAGGAGTGAATCAATTTATTCCATGAATCTAATAATAAATGAATTCTGAAAATTATTATGTTTCAATTTCAAATTATTGGTAATTTCACCAAAAGTTCTCTGCTTTTTGAATCCAACACCACATATCATTGTCTTTATTTTTTGTAATCACTTTCCTATGAGGCTTAAAAAAATTCATATTCATTACATTCACATAACTTCATGAAAGATGAATCCATTATTTCTTTAAATAGAATTTGATTAATTTCTTTCAAAACCTGAGGGTTTGATGTACTTGATTTTTAAATAATTGAGGCATTTATTTGGTATTAAATCACCCTTATCATGAAAATTATTTTTATTCTATACTACCTTGTATATTTAATCCTAGTAGATCATAGTATCCAATAAAAACCCATTATTTTAACCACAATATAAAGAAATTTTACCTATCTATCCTACACTAGAAGTGAAATTCAATGATATAGTTAAACTAAAGTTTGGATGAAGATGTATTGTGTTGTGCTCCATCGTATGTTGGTGAAGATGTATTCTTTTGTGCTCCATAGTTTGGTGATACATTGGGAGGAAAATAAGAATTTTATGAGATGATTTTACTACTAAAGAAATAATTATATTGAAATATGGGTATGTATGCAGTTTTATTTATAAGATAAGTCATGCCTTTCTATCATTTCCAATGGAGAAAGAATGGTGTGCTTATCTAGAGACTTCATGAAAAATGATGTTTGAGAAGATTTCAATTTTTACTGGATAAATTCTGAATTATATGATCATTCCTTGAGTTTTCATGATGATGGATATAATTTTATACATAGGATATTTAGGAGGATACCATACTTGAATAAAAATTAGAATATTTTAATTTTACTTCAAAAAGAGGCAAGTCATCCTTATTCTGCCTCAGAATTTTTAACATATAAATCGTACCAACCGAAATCCACAGAACAACCCTGATAATTTCAAATGATAAAAATATGTTCTTGACCCACATAAAGTGGAGATTTATTAATTTTTCAATCCTATGGTGACTCTTTCATGAGATTGAATGAGAAGATCCTTGTTTAAAATTCACATCTATGATATTAGAAGAAAATTAATGTGAGGTAGGTGTTTTATGTGAATGGAAGGATAAATGAATAGGAAATATATTAAATTATATAAATGTATAACTTTAAAAAAAAAAATTGATAGTGCATAATATCTTTTTGTTTCTTGGTGTGGAATCGGTGGATCTCGTGGGTATGTGTTTTGAATGTTTTTTTCTTTGATCTTATTACTTTATTATCCATGAGTCCAAGTGTTATGTGTGGGGTAATTCATAGAGATAATATTTTATTCATTTTATATATAGATTTATATTATTTTAACTCTCTAAATATATCAATTTTATCTTATTTGGATCAATTTTGGATTTATGTTGTGTTTTGAACAAAAATGCGAAAATTACTTAATTCTAGAATTTTAATAGATTTTGATCTCTAGGTTATTTTGGGCATAAGATTTAAATGATAATTCAAATTTGAGTGATTCATTTATTTTAGTATTACATGATATTTTTTCTTCAAATTTTTCTTCTGGAGAAATGGATGATTCAACCATCCTGAGGCCCTAAAAAATTAGTGAAGTTGAGAAAGTTCTCAAGTGGATATCATGGACACCACCTATGTGACTGAAGCATTACCAAGTCCATACCCCTCAAATTGAGGTGATTTCACATGGAATGTAACTAGGACTTCTATAAATGTTCAACTAATATATTTTTTGGAGTTATTAATTAATCTATGAGGTCTTTGAATGAAATATATTGAAAGAAAATTCTTGAAATTTTCATTCTGAGAAATTCATAGTCAATAATAATTATATAACATACTCTAGGATATTTAAATATTGTTAACTTTAATGGTTACATAGTAAATTAAATTTTAAACATCCTATAAGAAAAATCCTCAGGCTCATTCGACCATATGTTGTTTCAAACATGAGAAACCATTAAGATGATAGAACCTGTTGGACAATGTTTCTACCATTCTTTTCACTCTTTCTTCTTCTTAGTTTTGTAATTCCTTCTACTTCCTCAGACAAATTGATTTCCCTTACCATAGTGAGGTAAAAATTTGAGTTATTATGGAAGTTTTTGTTTTCTATTTTATAATTCCTTAGTCCTTTGACAAAATTGGATGAATTATATTTCTCTATTATGTGACACTGTTTTCAATTTCATATAACGGTTTTTATTATCAAGTGAGATTTTATTTGGATTTTAATTTGGTTATTTATTATTTTCTTTGATAAATGATCATTATCTACCTCAGCTAAATTTTAATTTATATATGATTTAATAGAAAAATTATTTGTGGTGAAGTACTTGATGAATGTTGGTACACGTGAGAGTGGTAATGGACGTTCTTAATTTTATTGGATAAACAAGTCCTAAGTGAGAATTTCCTAATTCATTTGAGGGTATTCATTGTAAAATTCTCAGACATGGAAGGATAGTATACCAAACTAAGATATTAGTATGTTTTTCTCTCACTGTCACTATTTCACGAAGATAGTCAGATTAAATGATTTGAAAATATCACATTAATCAACTAAGATGAAGATGATTAAATAAAATAGAACAAGGATAACATTGAAATTGGAAAATTGATCTCGACCTAATCACCCTTATCATATAATAGTCTATAAATAAATTTTATATCCATTTTTTTCGTAATTAATTTCTTTCTCAACTCATTCATTTGATTCCAAAACTAAACAAATTCCAAAAACACCACATTTTGCCTTATATTAAAAGTGACAATTTTTTTTTGTTTGCAAACCACTTTGGGAGACTTCCTATGGTTAACCACCAGACAATAATTAGGTAATAATAAATATTTTTACATTTCCATGATAGGAATACATCAGATATGTAGCTCCTAGTCCATCTAGGAGTCATCAAAAAAGATGAAATCTTGTTAAATGTGATGAAAAATGAGAATGAGGTCTTTGGTGAGGATGATTTCAAAATTCCCAACTCCGTGGAGGAAAATGGTACAGATGAGGATGAGAATTAAAATAATCATTTTCAAAAAGAATAAAAAGATGATTTTTATGGAAATGGAGATGAAAAAAAATGTTAGTGATGATGATAATGATTCAGAACCTAGTGGTTCTCTTAGAAAAATCAAAAGGAAGGATGTGGAAATTACGCTGAATATTCTTTCTTCACATAGTGTTTCTAGTGAAATTATTGATCTTCATTAATAAGTAGATATTAATAAGAATAATTTAATTGTTGAGGGGGATATATACCCATCTTTGTATTTAATTTAATAGGAGAAGGATGTTGATGGAAAGTAAATTGAATCTATTTTTACATTTGATGGTAGAGTAGTTTCTGATTCGGCAATGGTTAAACAGAAGAGTGTTATTTCTATTGTGGAACAACTTGTAGTTGAGAAAGATAAAAAGGTGGTTCCTTTTTCTGAAAAGGAAATGATGTGCTGTTTATTTGGATAATAATGAGCCTATTATTCACAACCTAGAAAATGTGGAACCTGTTGTTATCCAAAAGTAGTTTTACAGAGATCCAATGTTTAGAAAACTAATACCCAGATGGAATAAGTTCCAATGAGTCAACAATTTGTTGTTTCATAGAGTATAGTTAGACAAAATTTTGATAAAGTGTCTTTTTTCACACACTATTGTGGAACCTCCTACCTCTTTTATGGTTGTTCCAACCTCTACTGTTGAACTTGTTCCTAGTGACATTTTTGTTTCTACTCATTCAAAAAGATGGGTTGATCCCATGATATAGGAGTGGGGTAAATTTAGTGATGTAAGGAATCCACCATAGGATAGTGGACCTGAGGTTCAATATAAATAATATCCTAAGGGATCTATTATTGATCTAGTGTACTTTTAAATGGTAATGGAAAATTTTTCCTTAGTTATACCTTCTACTCTTGAACCCAATCCTACCCCTAGATTCAGTTCTGTGATACCAGTTGACTTAGTGAATCATGATTACATGGATACTTTTGGAGAAAATATGATTTATGATTTTAGTAAGTGTTTAAAGAATCAATATTCTCTCCTGAATAAGATTAGTGATAATTATTCTCTATTCCTTTTTTGGATAGGTGGTTTTCCAAATTCTACTATTGATTAAGCATCATATTTTTGATATAGAGATTGAGAACAAGAGAATCATTGGTGATATTTAAACCTTCAAGGATATTCTTGAAGACTTGAAGTCAAAATTTACCTCTTCTTTGGATGGGATTTTGAAGAGTCTTTTGAATGTGTCCTTTGACACATCTACATATACTGTTGCATTGTAAAGACCCGCAAATTTCAAGGAAATTTTTTTCTTAATTTTCTTTGGAATTTTACAAGAGCGCAGCTTCAGACGGCACCTGATTCCGAGGCCCGGTGTGCCCGGAATCAATTTCCGAAGTTTGGCTCAGGTACGTTCAGTGAACGGACGAGCGGGTTTTTCTATCTTTTGAACCGGTGCCCGGAATCAAATTCTGAGGGCACCGATGAAATCGCAGCGCCGGTATTTGCTTAGAAACGCCTCTTCCGGAGTGGCGTTTGCTCAGACGTGGTTTTTAAATTTTGCGGCTTTAAGTCAGAAATAAAATAAATTTGTGCGACAACTTTATTTTATTTCACTTAAGCTGTTTGGAAGCCACTTGAAGACACTTAAAGGCGGCTTGAACTGTGTTGAACTGGATAGGATGCTATCCAGAAATATCCTACCCCCTTGATAGGATATTTGTGAGGTGGGGCCCGCACGAGCCCCGCCGTTTCTTTCGCTAAGTAACGCACCCGCGAAAACCCGTCAAAGAAACTGAAAAGTCAACCGACGCGTTTCTTTAATTCTTAACAGACCATTTAATTGGGCGGTTTCTTTCGTGAATTAAATGGGCTGTTTCTTTCGTGAATTAAATGGGCTGTTTCGCTCGTTGAATTAATTCAACGAATTAAATGGGTCGTTACTTACGCGTTTTACGTTTGTTGGCAAAAATAATAAAATAGACAAACTTGTCTATTTTGGAGGATTGCTATCGTTGTGCAATTCCTCTGAGCCTCCACCCTCTCCGCGAAGAACGCGAAGAACGCAAAGAACGCGAAGAACGCCGAACCCGGAAGTCGACGACGCCTTCGCCCGAGACGTTCTTCCGATTTCCGATCTCCGATCACCGACCATTCGAGGTGAGTGCTTTCGGATTTCCTCTCAAGTTCTTTTCTTTGGTTTTAAACGAAACACAGATTTAAATATTAATAATTTAAATCTGTTTTTCTTGATTCGTTGAGCTCGCCGGCTCAACGCCGGTTTCCGCGATGACGCGACACCTTCCCGCGACGATGCGACGATCGATCTCTTCCGCGACGATCTCTTCCGCGAAGAACGCCCGCGCTCGACGATCATCAAGGTAGGGATTTATTTTGGAAAAGTTACCCCTTTTAAATTTTCTCGTGAACGTTCTTGAAAATTTAAAAAGTAGGTTTCAAACGAACAATTTTATCTTTAAATAAAATTGTTGGATCATGTGTTGATCATCTTTTTCTTTTCTCCCGTTGATTATGGCTAACGCGGAGGGTGCGGGTCTAACGAACAAGACCCGACAACCCTCCGCCGATCTCTTTTGTTGTGCGGATATGACGGACGACGACAAACCGCGCGGCAGGGGCGATCCGTTGATTCCGCAGTGAAGGTCGGCATCCGGGAGGGGCATCGGCGCAGACGGGAGGCAAAACGGGCCACCGGAGCATCTCTGGCGGCCCGCGGAAGGCAGCGGCGGCGCGGGTCGCCAGCGCGGCGGCGCCGGCGACCGGAGGCGGCGGCGCCCGGCGCGCCGCCGTGGAGGAAGTCCGCCGCGGCTGAAGCCGCGGCGGCGGTGGCGGCCGATTCCGCGGCCGCGCGGAACCGGGAACGGACGCGGCGGCCCGGCCGCGTCCGCGTGACAGGCGGCCCCCCGCGGGGGCCGCGTTTTCTTCAAATGCCGCGGGTCAAACCCGCGGCGGCAGCCTGTTCGGCCGCTCGGCCGAAGCCGAGCCGGCCGGTCCGGTCGGCCGGGCCACGCCCAGGCCGGACCGGACCCGGACGAGCCGGTTCGGGCCGACCCGGTTCGGCCGACCCCAGGGGGGTTCGGGCCGGGTCGCCCCGGGCCCAGAACCCCCGTTTTCGGGCCCTCTTCGGTCTTTCGCCCATATCTTGGGCCTGGGACCTCCGATTGACGAACCGTCAGCGGCTACGCGATCCTTGGATCAAGACGTTCGTTTCGGTATATTATACTCAAGGTTTCGGAAGACTTTGGGTTCGGCCGGGTTGGTTCGTACACGAAACCAACCGGGCCCTCGGAGCGGAAACGCTCATAACTTGAGCTACGGACGTCCGAACGACGTACCGTCAGCTGTGGTAGTTTCCTCTAAGTGAGACGGAACTTTTGGCATACTCCGCCCGAGGATCGGACACAGGCGGAGTACGGTCGGGTTGGTTTTGCTCTAAAAACCAACCGGGCCCCTGGGACGAAAATGCCAATAACTCTCAGACCGGGCGTCCGTTTGACGCGCCGTCTGTCGCGTTGAGATCCTGTTGTCGATACGGAACTTTTGGATACATCGACTTCGGACTACGTGTCAGTTGATGTATCAGCCTCTCAGCTCGTGGAGCGGACCCTCCTAAACGAGCTCGCTTTGTGCGGGAACCCTAGCGCTGGGTGTGACTTCGACGACAGAGCAGAAATCCTTCGTGGACTGCGACGACGACAGAGCAGAGATCCTCCGTGGACTGCGACGACGGCAGAGCAGAGATCCTTCGTGGACTGCGGCGACGACTGTGCAGAGATCCTCAGTGGACTGCGTCGACTACTACACTCAGCGATCCTACGTGGATCAGTGCTACAGGTTCTGTGTGAGCCCGATCCTATGTGGGTCCTTACTACCGGTTCTGTGTGAGCCACTGCCTACAGGTTCTGTGTGAGCCCGATCCTGTGTGAGTCTTCTGCGGGGGTTAGTACCTATCGATCCTTTGTGGGTCCGACGACTTAGATGGATCAGTGATCATCTTTGACGTCATCTGAAAAAGTATACCTGGTTGAGCTGAATCTTATGTTACTCTCCTTTGTGGATTGTGTTGAACTATCCTATGTGGATTTACTATTTACTCTCCTTTTGGATTTGAGTCTTGCTTTCCTTTGTGGATTGAGTTGTTCTTGAGCTCGTGAGCAGAGCTAGAATTGGGGACTTAGGTATATGTATGGGCATATACCTAAGTCGAGTCAGATGTTACTTCGTGATTGCATCTTTCTTTTGTGCTATATCCTTTGTGGATTTCGGGAGACCTTCGGGGGTCTCGGGGTCCTTACTGAGTAGCTTGTACTCACCCCTGCACGGGCTATGCCCGCACCTTGTTGTGTTGGTTGCAGACGACGGACAGCGCTGATCACGGTTGGGCGTGGAGCAGGACGGTACCTGGAGGTGGACCACTGGGCGGGACGTGCTCGGAGCGGACGTGGGACCCGAGGAGCCTGGAGGCTATCTGTACCCACCCTTCAGGTGGGATTGCCAGTGGACGACACGAGGCCGCCGTCTTTTCTTCAGTTGCTGTACTTTACTTTTCAGTTGTACTTTACAGTTGGGCTTGTATTTCCGGCCCCCTTTACTTTTCTGCACTTTACTTTCCGCTTGCTGACTCTGTGTGGTTGTTACTTATAAAGGCAATGCCTTCCCTGTTTACTGGGATTTTACGCCTTGGTGCTAGTCACCAGCCCCTGGCCTATGGAAGGCGGGCTTGGGGTAGTCACGGCACGGGCCCCGAGGTCGGGTCGTGACAAATTGGTATCAGAGGTGGTCGGTTCTACCACAGACTCTGATCGTCCTTTCTTTCTATATGAAGCAATAGTGTTTAGTGTATTGAGTGTGGTTATCAGTTCAGGGAGCCCAGTGTTGGTGCGGCGGCCGACGTATCCGTACACCAGGACCCTGACTCCTGATTTCCGACTTAATGCATGAAAACATTGATTGCGTGTGTGTTTCGAGTTTTCTTTGTGATTACTTGTGTCAGCTCACCGGGTATACTGATCTGCTTTATGAAAGTCTCAAGTTTTCCTTGTGATTACTTGTGCCAGCTCACCAGGTATACTATTCTGACTGTGGTGCTCTTGTTCTCCTTTTCAGGATGGCCCCGCGACGACTGCCAGCTAGGGTTCCGAGTGTAGGGCGCGACGGCAGCCCACCGAGCGACGAGGCTTCAGTGCAGGGCCCTTTGCCAGCAGTGGCACCGGCGGTAGCCTTACCCGCCGAGCCACCGATGCTTCCAGTACCAGACGCTGACGATGCACGTCGCCTCAGGGCACTGCATGAGTTTCAGAGCCAGCGACCGCCCAGGTTTCGCGGTGAGGCGGACCCCCAGGCCGCTGAGGACTGGCTAGAGGCAGTGGTACGGATCTTTAGGCTAGTGAGGACACCAGCGGATCTCATGGTGATTCTCGCAGCGAGCCTCCTGCAGGCGGCGGCAGGACGATGGTGGAGCCTGATGCTCCAGGTTCACGATGAGGCATCCTTGCTCTGGGCGGACTTCGAGAGCCTCTTCCGCTCTGAGTTCGTCCCGGCCACCCTCCGAGCGGTGCACATCCAGGAGATTCTCCAGCTGCGCCAGGGCAGCATGACGGTCGCTCAGTACGCGGCGAGGTTCACGGACCTATCTCGCTACTCGACCGACATGGTACGGGACCCCTTCTTCCGGGCCCGGACCTTCGAGCAGGGCTTGCGACAGGAGATTCGGGCGTCGCTGATCTCCCTCAGCATTCCGACCCAGGCGGGAGTGCTGGAGCGAGCCCTCCTGATCGAGAGCTTCCTGGAAGAGCCTTCTTCAGCGGCGAGACCTAGCGCAGGGCGGCAGGTAGCTGAGTCTTCGGCAGCAGGTAGCCGACGGATGACTCTCGGGTCCAGGCAGACCAGACCCCCACGCAGACGGCCTCAGGACACCGGCTCAGCAGTACGGGGCACACAGCGGAGTGCCAGCCTTCCGAGAGGCAGGCTATGCTACTCCTGCGGCGGGCAGGGTCACATGGCTCGTGACTGCCCGACCCGCCGATCAGAGGAGCAGCAGACGGTGGAGGGGCCACCCAGGCAGAGGCAGAGGGTCGACCGTGGCGGTCCGCAGGGAGGAGGCGGACGAGGCAGAGGAGCTGGCCGAGCAGCGGGTGGTGGGCGACGCTTCCAGGCTCTACCCCCACCACCACCAGGAGGGCCACCTCGACCACAGGGAGCTGGCGGGCAGGGACAGGCCCAGCTCCAGGCAGTGGAGGCCTACGACCCCGACTTGCCAGAGATGATTCGAGGTACGATCTGTGTCTATTCCACCCTTGCTGCAGTACTTATAGACACAGGAGCGAGTCACTCTTTCATAGCCTCTGCCCTTGTTCGGAGCTCGGAGATTCCGACTGAGCCGTTGGCTCGATCCTTACGGCTAGAGACTCCTACGGGAGCAGACTCGACGATTACGCACTGGTGCCGGCAGTGTGAGCTTACTCTAGGAGGCGAGAGCTTCGGCTGGGATCTCCTTGTAGCGGCGTCGAGGCCTTACGACGTCATCATGGGCATGGATTGGCTATCCACGGTTCATGCCCAGATCGACTGTTTTAGGCGCAAGGTGCGATGTGTTCGCACCGACGGGAGCAGTTTTACCTTCACCGGCGAGAAGGGAACCTTTGCAGCACAAGATGGACTTCCGCGGAGGAGAGTGCAGCCCATCTCTCATCAGTTGGCTAGCCTCATCCTAGGAGCAGTGGACGTGCGGAGTCCAGCTTTTCCTGCAGTGGTGGACCAGTACATAGACGTCTTTCCCGACGACGTTCCAGGGCTACCTCCTCGTAGAGAGGTAGACTTTTACATCGACTTGTACCCCGGGACAGCCCCGATATCTACTCCAGCATATCGGATGGCCCCCGCCGAGCTTCGGGAGCTGCGGGTACAGTTGGAGGACTTGCAGAGCAAGGGGTTTATCCGACCCAGTGTTTCACCCTGGGCTTCCCCGATTTTGTTCGCCAAGAAGGCGGACGGGAGCTTGCGACTATGTGTCGACTATCGTCGCCTGAATCAGGTGACAGTGAGGAACAAGTATCCGCTGCCACGGATTGATGACCTCTTCGATCAGCTCAAGGGAGCGCGGTGGTTCTCGAAGATAGACCTCCGGTCAGGCTATCATCAGCTCAGAGTTCGAGACGAGGACGTGCAGAAGACGGACTTCAGGTGTCGGTATGGCCATTATGAGTCCTTGGTTATGCCATTCGGCGTAACCAATGCTCCAGCAGTGTTCATGAGCCTCATGAACAGGATCTTCCAGCCTTACCTCGACCGTTTTGTCGTGGTCTTCATTGACGACATTTTGGTATACTCGACGACTGAGGAGGAGCATGCCTACCACCTGCGAGTTGTGCTAGACACGTTCCGAGAGCACCAGCTTTATGGAAAGCTCTCAAAATGCCAGTTCTGGTTACGTGAGGTCCATTTCTTGGGACACGTCATCTCTGAGGCGGGAGTTGCAGTGGATCCCGTGAAGATCGAGGCAGTGCTAGCTTGGGAGCCACCCAAGAGCGTGACAGAGGTGCGGAGCTTCTTGGGCCTAGCCGGATACTATCGGAGATTCGTGCCAGACTTCTCCAGAGTTGCGGCACCACTCTCAGCGTTGACGAAGAAGGGGAAACCCTTCGTGTGGTCAGACAGATGTCAGCAGAGCTTCCAGGAGCTGAGGCAGAGGTTGACCAGCGCACCTATCTTGAGGTTGCCTGAGGAGGGAGTTGGATACGTAGTTTACTGCGATGCGTCAGGGACTGGACTCGGGTGCGTCCTGATGCAGGAGCGGGCCGTGATCGCCTACGGATCACGTCAGTTGAGGCCGCATGAGCAGAACTACGCCACTCATGACCTGGAGTTAGCAGCAGTGGTCTTCGCTCTGAAGACTTGGCGGCACTATCTGATGGGCGAGCGCTTCACAGTCTTTTCTGACCACCAGAGTCTCAGGTATATCTTCTCTCAGAAGGACCTGAACCTGAGACAGCGGAGATGGCTTGAGTTCCTCCAGGACTATGACTTTGAGATAGTCTATACTCCTGGGAAAGGGAACGTGGTAGCCGATGCCCTCAGCAGGAGGACGGGCATTCAGCTACTTGAGGAGGCGACGGAGCAGCTAGCCTCCTTGCAGATATCCTTCGTGGATAGAGACGGAGCAGCCTTTCTTCAGTCTCTCACAGTCTCTCCTCCACTTCTACAGCGGGTCAGAGAGGCTCAGCGTGGGGACGCTGACTGTGAGACCCGGCGTGCACTGATATCCTCAGGTCAGGCGCCTGATGGTTTCTCCCTTGGAGCAGAGCACGACATCCTTTTCAGAGGACGTACCTTCGTACCAGTCGCTTTACGAGAGGAGGTGCTGAGAGAGTTTCACGCTTCTCCCTTGGCGGTGCATCCCGGAGTGGCGAAGATGTACCAGGATCTCAGACGACAGCACTGGTGGCCGGGCATGAAGAAAGTTGTGGCAGGGTTCGTTTCGCGATGCCTCACCTGCCAGCAGGTGAAGGCAGAGCATCAGGTACCAGCAGGCTTGGTACAGCCCTTGGAGGTCCCGGAGTGGAAGTGGGACGACATATCTATGGACATCGTGACTGGACTTCCACGCACTTCCAGAGGTCACGACTCCATTTGGGTGATTGTCGACCGACTCACCAAGTCGGCACACTTCTTACCCATCAGAGAGCAGGGCTCAGTGGAGAGCTTGGGACGTCTTTATGTCCAGGAGATCGTACGGCTTCACGGTGTGCCATCGTCTATCGTCTCCGATCGAGATGCTCGTTTCACTTCCCGGCTTTGGAAGGGGTTGCAGGAGGCGTTCGGGACGCGGCTCCATCTAAGCACAGCCTTCCACCCTCAGACGGATGGTCAGACGGAGAGGACCATTCAGACACTCGAGGACATGCTCTGTGCATGTGTTCTCGACTTTGGTCACAGCTGGGAGGACCACCTACCCTTGGTGGAGTTCGCGTACAACAACAGCTATCACTCCACCATCGGGATGGCACCATACGAGGCATTGTACGGCAGACCCTGCAGATCACCGTTGTGCTGGACAGACCCTGGGGAGTCAGCACTCGTGGGACCAGAGATGGTCCGAGCCACGACAGAGAAGGTCCAGATCATCCAGGAGAGGATGAGGACAGCTCAGAGCCGGCAGAAGTCATATGCTGACAGGAGGCGGAGGCCACTAGAGTTCGAGGATGGCGACCACGTCTTTTTGCGTGTCTCACCTCGACGTGGTTTACGGAGATTTGGCCGAGGCGGCAAGTTGTCTCCACACTTCATCGGGCCTTTCCAGGACCTCAGCAGGATAGGAGAGGTGGCTTATCGCCTGGCTCTACCACCTCAGTTGCACCGGGTGCACGACGTCTTCCACGTGTCTCAGCTGAGGAGATACGTGCACGACCCGACGCACATCATCGACTTTGGGGAGCTGGACGTGGATGATGGGGCGACTTTTGCGGAGGTCCCAGTAGAGATCGAGGATCGACAGGAGCGGGTCCTACGTGGGCGGTCGATTCCTCTTGTGCGCATCAGATGGCAGCACGGGAACCTCCAGGAGAGCACTTGGGAGCGGGAGGCTCAGATGCGTGCTCAGTACCCCCATTTGTTCCCCTAGTTTTTGATGTATCTTTACGGGGACGTAAAGCCCTGAGGTGGGAGTAATGTAAAGACCCGCAAATTTCAAGGAAATTTTTTTCTTAATTTTCTTTGGAATTTTACAAGAGCGCAGCTTCAGACGGCACCTGATTCTGAGGCCCGGTGTGCCCGGAATCAATTTCCGAAGTTTGGCTCGGGTACGTTCAGTGAACGGACGAGCGGGTTTTTCTATCTTTTGAACCGGTGCCCGGAATCAAATTCTGAGGGCACCGATGAAATCGCAGCGCCGGTATTTGCTTAGAAACGCCTCTTCCGGAGTTGCGTTTGCTCAGACGTGGTTTTTAAATTTTGCGGCTTTAAGTCAGAAATAAAATAAATTTGTGCGACAACTTTATTTTATTTCACTTAAGCTGTTTGGAAGCCACTTGAAGCCACTTAAAGGCGGCTTGAACTGTGTTGAACTGGATAGGATGCTATCCAGAAATATCCTACCCCCTTGATAGGATATTTGTGAGGTGGGGCCCGCACGAGCCCCGCCGTTTCTTTCGCTAAGTAACGCACCCGTGAAAACCCGTCAAAGAAACTGAAAAGTCAACCGACGCGTTTCTTTAATTCTTAACAGACCATTTAATTGGGCGGTTTCTTTCGTGAATTAAATGGGCTGTTTCTTTCGTGAATTAAATGGGCTGTTTCGCTCGTTGAATTAATTCAACGAATTAAATGGGTCGTTACTTACGCGTTTTACGTTTGTTGGCAAAAATAATAAAATAGACAAACTTGTCTATTTTGGAGGATTGCTATCGTTGTGCAATTCCTCTGAGCCTCCACCCTCTCCGCGATGAACGCGAAGAACGCGAAGAACGCGAAGAACGCCGAACCCGGAAGTCGACGACGCCTTCGCCCGAGACGTTCTTTCGATTTCCGATCTCTGATCACCGACCATTCGAGGTGAGTGCTTTCGGATTTCCTCTCAAGTTATTTTCTTTGGTTTTAAACGAAACACAGATTTAAATATTAATAATTTAAATCTGTTGTTCTTGATTCGTTGAGCTCGCCGGCTCAACGCAGGTTTCCGCGACGACGCGACACCTTCCCGCGACGACGCGACGATCGATCTCTTCCGCGACGATCTCTTCCGCGAAGAACGCCCGCGCTCGACGATCATCAAGGTAGGGATTTATTTTGGAAAAGTTACCCCTTTTAAATTTTCTCGTGAACGTTCTTGAAAATTTAAAAAGTCGGTTTCAAACGAACAATTTTATCTTTAAATAAAATTGTTGGATCATGTGTTGATCATCTTTTTCTTTTCTCCCGTTGATTATGGCTAACGCGGAGGGTGTGGGTCTAACGAACAAGACCCGACAACCCTCTGCCGATCTCTTTTGTTGTGCGGATATGACGGACGACGACAAACCGCGCGGCAGGGGCGATCCGTTGATTCCGCAGTGAAGGTCGGCATCCGGGAGGGGCATCGGCGCAGACGGGAGGCAAAACGGGCCACCGGAGCATCTCCGGCGGCCCGCGGAAGGCAGCGGCGGCGCGGGTCGCCGGCGCGGCGGCGCCGGCGACCGGAGGCGGCGGCGCCCGGCGTGCCGCCGTGGAGGAAGTCCGCCGCGGCTGAAGCCGCGGCGGCGGTGGCGGCCGGTTCCGCGGCCGCGCGGAACCGGGAACGGACGCGGCGGCCCGGCCGCGTCCGCGTGACAGGCGGCCCCCCGCGGGAGCCGCGTTTTCTTCAAATGCCGCGGGTCAAACCCGCGGCGGCAGCCTGTTCGGCCGCTCGGCCGAAGCCGAGCCGGCCGGTCCGGTCGGCCGGGCCGCGCCCAGGCCGGACCGGACCCGGCCGAGCCGGTTCGGGCCGGCCCGGTTCGGGCCGACCCGGTTCGGCCGACCCCAGGGGGGTTCGGGCCGGGTCGCCCCGGGCCCAGAACCCCCGTTTTCGGGCCCTCTTCGGTCTTTCGCCCATATCTTGGGCCTGGGACCTCCGATTGACGAACCGTCAGCGGCTACGCGATCCTTGGATCAAGACGGTCGTTTCGGTATATTATACTCAAGGTTTCAGAAGACTTTGGGTTCAGCCGGTTTGGTTCGTACACGAAACCAACCGGGCCCTCGGAGCGGAAACGCTCATAACTTGAGCTACGGACGTCCGAACGACGTACCGTCAGCTGTGGTAGTTTCCTCTAAGTGAGACGGAACTTTTGGCATACTCCGCCCGAGGATCGGACACAGGCGGAGTACGGTCGGGTTGGTTTTGCTCTAAAAACCAACCGGGCCCCTGGGACGAAAATGCCAATAACTCTCAGACCGGGCGTCCGTTTGACGCGTCGTCTGTCGCGTTGAGATCCTGTTGTCGATACGGAACTTTTGGATACATCAACTTCGGACTACGTGTCAGTTGATGTATCAGCCTCTCGGCTCGTGGAGCGGACCCTCCTAAACGAGCTCGCTTTGTGCGGGAACCCTAGCGCTGGCTGTGACTTCGACGACAGAGCAGAAATCCTTCGTGGACTGCGACGACGACAGAGCAGAGATCCTCTGTGGACTGCGACGACGGCAGAGCAGAGATCCTTCGTGGACTGCGGCGACGACTGTGCAGAGATCCTCAGTGGACTGCGTCGACTACTGCACTCAGCGATCCTACGTGGATCAGTGCTACAGGTTCTGTGTGAGCCCGATCCTATGTGGGTCCTTACTACCGGTTCTGTGTGAGCCACTGCCTACAGGTTCTGTGTGAGCCCGATCCTGTGTGGGTCTTCTACGGGGGTTAGTACCTATCGATCCTTTGTGGGTCCGACGACTTAGATGGATCAGTGATCATCTTTGACGTCATCTGAAAAAGTATACCTGGTTGAGCTGAATCTTATGTTACTCTCCTTTGTGGATTGTGTTGAACTATCCTATGTGGATTTACTATTTACTCTCCTTGTGGATTTGAGTCTTGCTTTCCTTTGTGGATTGAGTTGTTCTTGAGCTCGTGAGCAGAGCTAGAATTGGGGACTTAGGTATATGTATGGCCATATACCTAAGTCGAGTCAGATGTTACTTCGTGATTGCATCTTTCTTTTGTGCTATATCCTTTGTGGATTTCGGGAGACCTTCGGGGGTCTCGGGGTCCTTACTGAGTAGCTTGTACTCACCCCTGCACGGGCTATGCCCGCACCTTGTTGTGTTGGTTGCAGACGACGGACAGCGCTGATCACGGTTGGGCGTGGAGCAGGACGGTACCTGGAGGTGGACCACTGGGCGGGACGTGCTCGGAGCGGACGTGGGACCCGAGGAGCCTGGAGGCTATCTGTACCCACCCTTCAGGTGGGATTGCCAGTGGACGACACGAGGCCGCCGTCTTTTCTTCAGTTGCTGTACTTTACTTTTCAGTTGTACTTTACAGTTGGGCTTGTATTTCCGGCCCCCTTTACTTTTCTGCACTTTACTTTCCGCTTGCTGACTCTGTGTGGTTGTTACTTATAAAGGCAATGCCTTCCCTGTTTACTGGGATTTTACGCCTTGGTGCTAGTCGCCAGCCCCTGGCCTATGGAAGGCGGGCTTGGGGTAGTCACGGCACGGGCCCCGAGGTCGGGTCGTGACATGCACCTCCAATTGTTGTGGATTAGATCACATCAGTGATTATATAGGAGATAAGATCTTCCTCCGAAAGTGCTTCAAGGGTTATTATTGATCAACCCCATGAAACTTGGAGCAGAATATGACATTATAGTGACCATTTTTTAAAGTTTATATCATCCTATATTCAAGTCATTAAAGATGACAAGGAAACTATAAATAATTATATCAAGTATTTAATATTGAGAGTATACACAAAGAATTAAATGGATTCAAATTTCAAATTCATAGCAGAAAATTTGAGGGTTCCCCCTATTACTCATGACATCAAGGAACAAGAAATAAAATTGAAGGATGTGACTCAAGTGTTGTGTCATTTTATGGAAGGGAAGGGTTATTTATTCATTTCAATGTAAATAGGTTTCCAGATTATAATGGATTTTATAAATCTCATAATTCCCTTTTTTCATATTCATGTCCATATAGTTGTTTCATAGGAAGTATTTATTGTTAATCCTTACTTATCCTTCAGACCAAGTTTTACCAAAGATCCCCTTTATCCTCTACCTACCTAATTCCAACCTTCCTCTTTGTCTCCTACATAATCATTGAGGTAGATCCAGCTATTTTTTATTTTAGAACATCATACTCGAACAATAGTTCAACTGTCATCTATTATTCTATATATTTTTCATATATAACCTTCTATTCTATATTCTTATAATTTAGAGAAACCCAATTCGAAGGGAAAAGAACCAATGGACCCCTCTGCAAAATCGTGAACTTCTTTTTCAATTGTCTTAGTCAATTTTTCTTTGATGGAACTTGGAATGTAATAATTTTCTTATCATCATTTTTAATACCTTCGATAACTGTTTTTATTTTATTCATTTTTTAATGATTTTTATGTCTTTATTCTATAAATGTTTACGATTTTTATAGTCCCAAAAGGGGGAGAACATATTTTTGTGACATTTCTTTTTGATGTATTTCTTCTTTTTCTAGAGATTTTTCTTTTATACTATTTTTTTTACTCCATTGACCTTTGATTTTTGATAATTAACATTTGTTTCTTATTATTTATCTTTGATACCACCTACACATAATATAAATTAAATTTCGTGATTTTTTTTATCTTAACGTTGATGTCATCCTATATATTTGTGAAACATTTGATGCCATGACATGTGATTATCAAAAAGGTGGTGATTATTGACCTCATGGTTTTAATGATAAAAAATCATGATTATTATTATATTAATGAATTTCATGTTTCCTATAAGTATATCATAATATGAGGCAGGTGATAAAATTGACTATGTTTGAGTCGCTTCTAGTCCCTATAAAGGACAAGACACCATTGATACTAACTCAACATTGAGCTAAAACACAAATAGACATATCACCACCAAGACTGCATTTTGTCAAAGTTTGAGACACTATCACATATGGGCCACGTTTTTCCATGACTCACTCCAAGCATGTAAATCATTCTATTTTTTAGACATCATCAGATGACATTCCTCTAGGGTGAAAAAATGATTGTCTCTTAAATGTTCGATAAAATATATTGATGAAAGTATTTGATGTGGAGTACAAGGAATCAGAGACCATCTAGTTGTTCTTGTTGTGGTTGTTGATAAAAAGAAAAGGAGATCCCTCATGTATTAGGGTGCGGACATAGAAAGAAACAGAAAAGTTGAGAGCTCACAATTAATGAACACACTCATAGTTTTGAACTTGATTACTATAACAATATGTTTCATATTCTACTAGGAGGCTGAACTAGATCAATACATCAAAATTAATTCCTTCAGTAAAGGACAAGATTCCTTGACACTCTATTATTCTATAGTTTTTAATAAAATCTTACTCAGGATTCATTGTAGAATAAAATAAAGAGTTACTTTTAAATTGATAAATTCTATTTATTTATTATTACATTTTTAGAAATGTGTGTTCATAATCTGTTTTATCACTTGAACATTATCTCTTGTGTTGAAATAGAATATACTTGATATCTTATAAATTACATTCTATCTTTTCATTCCCATATATAAGTGTTGTAAAGGTCTATATGTGTAAAATTTATGTCAAAATACCACATATAATTGTGGAAGTGATCGAATGTGACCTAAATAGTCTGTAAACTAATGTAAAACCCAATCTATGTTGTAGATCAAATTTTTAATTTTTTTTAAACTTATTTGTGGAAGGTGATAACCAAGTGGAGAGGACTAAGTCTCTACAAGAGACCGAACCTCTCATTTCAAAATTCTATTGTGTGTTTTTGTTTATATTATTTCCACATTTAAATGAGAAACTGTTTTAACCAAACAAAAAATATACTTTGATAGTTAATCTTTATTAGCGTTTTTATAATATTTTAATTATGCAAATTGTTTTTAAAGGACTAACTAATATTTTATATTTCGTACCAAAGAACTAATCAATCTTTTATGAAAAATTTTGAAATATTAGAAGTTCTAATGATATGCTAAATTGATTAACTGGGTTGTGTTATATTAATTATGGGATTTCAAATTAACCCATTTTAAATAGAAATTTTTTTGGATATTAAATTCACCACCCCCTTGAGATAATCACTCAAAAAAAAATTGGTAATTGAATATTTTAAATAAAACCATATAATATATTAAAATAGAATTTGTTTAGATTTAATGCCTATAATGACACCAACCCCAGTTTCCTAGAACATGTGTCTTAATTTACTAAATTTAAATAATATACAAGGAATCAAATCCCAATGGACCAAATATTTTAGTAGTCTTGGAAAACTTGATAAATGTAACATCTCAGCCCAAATCACCATGTCTGAGCCGGAATTCCACATGAACTCATGTGTGCGTCCCCGTAGCCAAGAGGTTGTCGACTAGTATTGAGGGTCTAATTTTTTCATTGGGGAGACTATACCCTCAATATGTCATGGACCATCCAAATTGGTTTCGTTCTTGACTCCCCATGTCGGCCTCTATAAGTCTAGGGGATAGAGACTAGAACCATGTAGGCATATCATTAACTTGGGAGTCCATTTCCTAAGTACTTGTACCCACATAAACATTTCTAATCCCCTAAAAATTATGAAATATGAAAAAACTGAACAACCATGCATGCATACATCTAAATCCCACAACTATAGTATGTCATGTAGTAAAGGAAAGTATATAGGCTCAAATACAAGACTACCACAAAGAGTCTGAAAACAACCCCAATCAAAACATAAAACTTGGAACTACTACCAAAATGTCACGTGAGAACAAATTAGTATGTCTAGTTTAATTATGAACCATTTGGCCATGTTCCATCAAGGACACTGTCAATTGGTCAGTCATCTACACAAGACATGACACGTATTGAAAAAACCCATATATGGTTGAGTATAACAATATCTAGTAGGACACCATGAAACCATAAATCATACAAAAACTTAATATAATCATATCTATACTGGTATATGTCTATAGTACATATAATAGGAATATCTAGATATACTCAACAAAGACACACAGTTTAAAGGTATGTAGTAACCAAAATGCCAGCCTATGATTTTAGCTTAAGGGTTCATTGTGGAACTCATCCAGGAGAACACACTCTTGAGTTTTATAACACTAATGACATCTGTGTGAGAGTTAAAATGATCCTGAGGTCATTATATGTACACACTAGAATTCCCAAGAGATATGATACACATATGATGACCATTACTTAGTTCATGGGGTATACCAACAACTCAATCTAGATTAACTCTCAATGTAGAGGATTGGTTCCCACATAGTGTTGGTCATGAAGATACCTATAACTCTACCTAGGGAATAAATATGAATAGAGGATCTCACTCTAGACCTCATCGAAGGATTCCCAAAACTCTACCCAAAAATTCATGCTTAATATATCATTATCCTAAGAGTAGGAGGTGATTCCATACTAACCCTGGTGGGAGGGATATAGGGAATGTACCCTAATAAATCTTATCCAAGATATAGAGGGAAAAGGATTCAATACAACATATTTGGATTACACTATTTGTAGTAGGGATACACGCCATGTCCCTTCAGCCTCATGTCCTACATGGGTAAATGGTGCATTCCCATGTTCATGTATATGTATACGGCATGTTTTTTCGATGTATTTTTTCCCCTGTACTAGTACACAGCTTATCCCATGTATATTCTATCCAGGTCAGGTCTGTGTGGGAGTACAAAAATTCCCATTCCCATGTACTCCAACCTGTGTTTGTGTACCCTCTAAGGAATGTACCAAGCCATCAAGTAGAGGTCACATGCCATGTGACATGGTCACACACTTTGTGATACTTATATTCTTACTAAAACCCTAGTTGATTTTGAGAGGGACCCATGCAACATGTAGCTCCATGTTATATGTCGTGTAGTTCATAAATTTCTAGAATCTCATATATGGATTCTGCATTCATTTATGAGACTCCGGCCATTGAACCGGCCACACACCGCATCGAAAAACCAAGGAACCACCTTTTTTATCCTGTTAATTGAAAAAAACACATTCTATCAATCAAATCCTTTTGGAAATCAACATTTAATTTTTTTTTCTTTATTTCTCAATGATATCAAGAAATCAGGTATTAAAAACCATATGATCTTCCACTGGTTCCATCATATAACCAATGTCATGTTGTTCTGATCTCATATCTATAACATCATATCATTTCCCCAGGAAATAGGTGTGTAATGATCGATTTATCATTATGTGTTGAACTATGGTCCAAATAAATAATTCCAAGGATAAAAAAAGAATTTATTGAGGTAATAATAATAAAAAAACAAGATAAATTAAGCTTTATCGATGTTTCTGTGGACCTTCATTCTTTTCTGTTATAATAACAAGTGAAGAATCAATATTCACAAATATATTCTCTGAATAAATTCCCACAATAAACCCATCCCAAAATATGCACGGTATATAGGTAAATATATTGGTTGATTGATATTTTTTCATTATAAGAATTAAGAACTATGAGAGAATATAATAAGAACAAACAATACCTTTATTGGGATCTATTATTGATGAAGAATAGTTTCATTCCATGATCGTTGGTGAGATCTTCTAGATTCTTCTCACACTTGTAGTCAATCTCTGATATAGTGATCATCTGCCAACATAATCTCATTTGATGGCTCTCAAACAGTCCTATGGATCTATAGGTTTTAGTGGCTAAACCTGGGAAATATCAATAATAATTTATATATAAAATAGGCTAGGTCTCTTCATCAACAAAATAAAATAAAATAATTTTATTAATAATTTTATTTTTTTACACCCATGATGACTTTACTAAAAACATCCTGCACAAACCAAAGTTATGTTTCATCTAGGGTAAACCATGCATTTTAAACTCAATGATGCCCTTATATTTTTGATATGGACCCCATTTAAAATTTATTCATCTTTTTTAGGAAAATTGAATGTGTGTGTTATTTAATATATTTAGTATATTTCAAATATTTATTTCAGGAAAACTAGGCCTTGTAACAAAACATCACCTTACTGTATGGCATTGAAAATAATTCATACAATGTCGAAAAATAATACATGGAAAATCCAAGTCATTACATTCTCTCTACCTTGGGTCTTTACATCTCAAAAAACTAATATAAGGCCTACACAAAGAGATGTGGGTACCGAGCATGAATCTGAGCCTCCCACTCCAATGTGCTCCCCATGAGATTCTCATGATTCCACCAAACATGAACTAAAATAATTTATCACTGGTAAAAAATCTTATATGATCGATCATTGATCTCTACCTAGTACACAACATTTGTATCTCCATCCTCGATGTCCTGCTCACCCCATTCAATAACATGTGTAGGTTCATGCGTATACCTCATCAGTTGCGGCATGTGGAATACGTCATGTACCCAGTATGAATGCAGGGGTAGAGATAAAAGCTATTCCACCTTACCAAATCTATGAAAAAACTGGAAAGTTTCATTGAATACTAGATATAGCTCGCCTCTCATGACATATATCAGTAATCCACATTGAGTTGAAACCCACAAGAATACATTGTTTCCCTCCTCAAACTTCAAAGGCCTCTGTCTCATGTCCCCATAAGACTTATAATGTCTCTATGTATTCTTCATCTACTCTTGGATGATTCTCACCTTCTCTACGGTTTCTTGAAACAACTTTGGTCCCATGAGTGCTGACTCACCAAGGTCAGTCCAGTAAAGTGGTGACCTATAGGGTTTCCCATATAAAGTCTAAAATAGTGTGATACTAATTGTGGATTGTTAGGTATTTTTTTACGTAAACTCCACTAGAGGTAGTTGATTCTCCCAACTCTGTCCAAAGTCTAACATGAACGCTTGCAGAATTTCCTATAGTAACTAAACGGTTTTCTAATTCTGGTCAACAGGTTTCAGGAGAATCATTTTTCTCTTGTGTAATTGAGTCACAATTTCCTCGTTCAATATATTCCATAACTATGATGTGAATAAAGCATAAAAGTAAGAAATGATTATCAGTGTAACTACATGGAGTTAGATTATCTTCTATATATAGAGGATTCCCAAGATCTCTATTGAACACTGCTCCAGAATATCTAAGAAGTTGGTTGAATTAGTGATTCGGTCTATGACCACCAATATGACATCATGTCCCATGGATGTATGTGGTAATCCTATCATGAATTGCATGAATATCTCATCCCACTTCCAATTTAGGACCTCAATTAGTTGAGATAAAACCATTGGAACTTGGTGATCGGCCTTCACTTATTGACAAGTAAGGCATCAAGTGACTAACATTGTGACTCCATTCTTCATTCCTAGCCACAAAATTGATGTTGGAGTTCATGGTAATTCTTTTCCACACTATATTGTACTTATAAAGGATAAATATCAAGATCTCTCAAAATATCCTCCCATAATTTCATAGGTACCATCGTGCATCATCTGCAAATAATGATATTCTCCCCCACCTTCATAAAATCCATCAGAAGCCCAATCGGTTGTTATTTGAGTACTTAGGTTCTCAAAGTCAAAATTACCAAGTTTTTTCCCCCAAGATCATTGTAGGAGTGTAGGGGTGGAAACCATTGAATATACATAAACTACTCCATCTCGATCCATAATGGATAACTTCAATGAGGCCAAATACAATAATTCCTTATTCTGAAACTATGAAAGAGATCTTATATTGAGTGTATCCACTAACACAATCCTCTTCCCATGAGTGTACATGATTTTTAATTCATAATCCTATAGTAAATCTATCCATCGCCTCGGTCTCAAGTTAATATCTTTCTAAGATAAGATATACTTGATGATCTTATGACCCAAATAGATGACAAACTACTCTCACATCATGTAGTGTGGCCACATATTTAGTGTGAATACAACCACTGATAACTCTAGATCATGGGTATTGTAGTTATGATCATGTGGTCTCAACTAATGTGAACCATAGGAAATCGCCTCCTTCCTCCACATGATAACATAACCAAGAATAGTTCTAGATTCATTATAGAACACTACCTAATTGACACCCTCCTCCAAAAATGTCAATAGAGGAGTGCCCATTAATTTCTTCCTAAAATAAGTAAAATCTGGTGGGCACCTCTCCGTCAACATGAAAGGGAATTTATACGTAAACTAATAAAAATAATGTTACAACCTCTATTTCCAAACAAAAGGCTTCCCCTTTTGTGTAAAAGTTTTCATGGGTGTTGATATCTTTGAGAAATAAGGTATGATACTTTGGTAAAATCCTACCAACGCAAGGAAGCACTACACCTCTGTCACCATCTTGGGTGGATCCCAAGAAAACACTGACTCGACATTGGATAGGTCCAATTCCACTCCATACATAAAGACTACATGTCCCATAAATTGGAAAAGATAAATCCAAATCCAACACTTTGTGAGATTTTTGTGAAGATAGTTCCCTCTAAGTACATCTATAACCATCTTTAAGTGCCTCGAATTATCTTCCATGGATGCTAAATACAAACCGATATCTTCGATGAAGACTACCAAATAACTAGTCTAAGAAAACATTAAATATATGTTTCATGATTCCCATGAACATTATTTCACCATTCATCACCCAAATGGGCTCATCAATTACTCATAGTGATCATAGTGACATCTAAATATCTTATTTGGTATATCTTTGTCGTGTACTAACAACTGCTTATATCTTGATATGAGGTCATCCTTCGAGAACTATCATTACTTTCTCAGCTGATCAACGAGGTCACCAATCCTCATTTGTGGATACTTTTTCTTCATGTTCACTTAGTTCAAGTTATGGTTTTCAAAACATAACCTCAATCTCCTACCCACATTCTTATCAAACAAAAATGGGGTTTCCTAGGTTGAAACATTAGGTCTAAAAAATATATTCCACTGAAATTACCTAAACTACACCCTCATCATCTGAATATTTATGGGATCCATTTGATATGTTGAGTTTGTTATCAGAATCATCCCTGGGTGTAGATCAATTAATAATTCTATCTCTCAGTTGAGAGGTAAACCTGGATCATCCTCATGGAATATTTCGTTATACTCTTCCGCCATTGTAAGAAAATAATAACACATAATATCAACTGCACCAAGGTTTATTCTAGACAACTGATGAGTAAACTTTTACACCCTCCTTTACAAGAGTCCATCATGTGCCTCCAAGGTTTCCATTTCACCAATAAAAGAGAACATAGTCCCAACATGGCAGACACACCACATCATCCACCTAAAAAAGTCAATCAAGGAATAAACCATAGATAACCAGTCTATACCTATGATGACATTGTAAGGACTCAACACGAGTACAAAGAGATCCCAACTGTAATTCTCACCCCTAAGAGTTAGATCACATAGTCTGCACAAGTGATTGATCGCTGATTCATCATTAGTAGGAGTCTCCAATCATAGGGTTTGAGTCAAGGGCTCAATCAGAATCTTTATGTATTAAACATGATATGTGGAAAGAAACAAATGATAAGAACATGTGTCTATAAATAGAGAAAATAAGGTATAAAAGACATTTATGAAACCCCAAATCATTCTCAGAGCCTCTGGTTTGTATAATTGGACTAACTGCAGCTTTCCCTGCCACTATCCCCTAGCTCCCTAAGTCTGGTGGGGTCCACCTTGGGTGGTGGTCGTAACTGGTCAAAGCGTCTACCACCTCTTAATACTCTCCCAACTCCACTACCTCATCATCCTCCCTACAGACCTTTATGTTCCTTCCACTATAATTACCTCAGTGTCCCATCCACAGTCTCTTAGTCAGCTATATGGTGGGTCAGACAATATCCAAAAAGATTTCCCATTTCTTCACATGATTAGAACCACCTCTCCATGAGTTTTCTAGTCTCACCCTGTGATCTCAAGACCACAAATCCTCCGTCCTGGGATCTCCTCCTAAAATGTCTCTCTAATCTAGGTCCCTAACAATGATGTTGTATCCCTACTACTGAGGTCTCTTCTTCTGCTTTACCACTATGGGAAACCACTAGAAGTATATTTTTATCCAAGAAACACTCAACAAAAAATTATCGCTCTATCACCCCAGTCTAAGTGGGAATTCATAGAGTGGTAACACTAACTCAGATGTATCTATGAAAACCTCGCTTGAATGTTTAATCCTTGAATAAATATTAATTAACCATATCCATAGAGTATCTATATAGGTTGGTAAACCTCAATGAATACTCAGATACCATCATGTTTCCCTTCTAGATCTACATAACCTCCTAGGGACATTCAGCTCTCATCGTAGATGGAGTGAACTCATCTCTAAAAAGGTGATCAAAATCAAATAGTGCAAGATTCATATCATTGTAAAACTAGATCAACGAACCCCACCATCATCATGTTGAGCCATGGAGAAGTCTCACCACCTAGACCACCATCTGACCTATTGGTTTCATGAGAAGAAAAAAACTCAGGTCACCGCCTCAAGCCAATCCTCAGTCACATGTGGGTTAGTCTTTCCTCAGAACCTAAGGGTCTCTATAACTGAAACTCCGGAAGTGACCTTTTCATGTGCACCTCAACCGCCATACGATGGGTACCATGTGATTCTCTATAAGTGGTGGTATATCTATTGCACCTCCTAGAGGTAAAATCATTGAAATTGGACCCTATAGTGAGGCCTCATCACCGAGGGGGTCATCCTCAGGATCATGATTTTGATTCCTAGATGGAATATGTCAGGGGGGAATCCTAAATGTAAACAATATGTACCATGTACAATGATTATATCTATATATATGGATCAAAAAGCACATGGAAACAACAACACCTTCCTATATTAATTATGTACAATTGTTTTCCCTGAAACCAATTTTCTCATGTACCAAGTCGAAAAGAAGTTGAAAAGAGTCTTTTTATGGATATATGAGTAGTTCCCCCAAAATTGGAGTCCCTGGTTTGAAATTTGAACTTGAAACACATAACATTTTTTTCCCAAACCAAACTCACAAACTACAGTCCTAAGGTAGAACCTGCTACTCTGATATCACTATTTCATGACCCACCCCAATTGGGTTGGTGTCATAACCCCCCCCCCCAAGCCCACCTCTAATAGGATCGGGGTTGGAGACTAACATTATGTAAGAATATCAATAACATGGATGTCCTTATCCTAAGTACCTATACACACAAACACATCTCCCAGCTAATAAGAAAGTTGAAATGTAAAAACAACTGAACAACCATACAAGCATACATCTAAATCCCACAACCAGAGTATGACATAAAGTAAAAGAAAGTAAATAGGGATCAATATAATCTCACCACAAAGAGTCTAAATACAATCCAAACCTGAAATTAATATTGGGGACTGCTTCCAAAATGATTCAGGAACATCCCTCGATTTGTCCAGCTTTACTAAGAACCATCTAATCTGGGTCCGTATAGACCTTTGTAAAAAATTTGATCATATTAACAAGACACAACATGTGTCGGAAAGACACATGTATGGGTGAGTATAATAATACCCAGTAGGACACCATGAAAATACAATGCATACAATAAATGAATATAGTTTTCTCAACACAGGTATATTTCTACATCACATATAACAATAATATATAGATATAATCAACAACGACACAAAGTTTAAAGGTATGTTACAATTGTAATGTCAGCATAGTATTCCAACTCAAAGGTTCCACATAGAATTTGTTTGGGAGAACACACTATAGAGTATATATCATTGATGACTTCTATCCGAGTGGTAAAATGATTGGTGGTTTGTGCCATTATATGTACATGCTGAAAGTATGAATAGATACGATACATAGATGAGTATAACTCCCAATACCATGTGGTATACCAACAAATAAATCTGGATTAACCCTCTAAGTAGTGTATCAGCACCCAGGTAGTGTTGGTCACAATGATACCAAAACTCCACCTAGTGAATGAATATGAAAACAAGATCTCACTCTTGGACTCATGGAAGGATTACACTAACTCTTTCCAGAAAGTCCTAATGAAGGGATATTTGTTCTAATATATAGGGGTGATTACATAATAACCCTCAAGGAATGGATATAAGGAATGAACCCTAACAAAACATGTTCAATATATATAGGACAAGGGCTCCAAGACAACTTATTAGGAGTACATGGATTATAGTATTGTTACATTTCAAGTCCCTTAGACCACAGGTCCTTCGTATGAAAACGAACTATGTCTTGTTCGTTTAGTACTACACACCGTGCTTCTTCCCATTTATTTCTACCAATGTACCTATACACTACTTAGCTCATGTTCTATATATCCAAGTCCTATCTATGTGGGAGTAAATGGAATCCCCATGCCCGTTGTACTCAATCTTGTGTCAATGTACCCTTTAAGGTGCATGTCTTGACATCAGGTAGATTTCACATTCTTTATGATAGGTTCACACACTGTGTGTTACTTATCCCCTTCCAGAAACCCTATCCACAGCTGAGTGGGGACCACATGGTGTGTGGCGCCGAATTACACGCCATGTAGTGTGAAGACTTATAGAATCTCAAATTTAGATTCTACATTCATTTACGATCATCTAGATAATGATCCAGACATGATCCTAAGTAGAAATCCAATAAAACCCCTAATAGGGCCATTTCATCAACGAACATCACATTTCATCCATTAAATCCATTCATAAATTATCATTGAACACCATTATTCATTGTGAGTTGAAGAATGTGAAATCAAATATCAAAAACTGCATAATCTGTCACCACTACCATCATCGTACCAGGGTTGTGTCGTGCCGATACCAGATCTACTATATCATATCCTTGTTCTAAGAATCATGTTTTCAATGATCAATTCATTTGGTGGTATCGAACCACATGTCAAACAAATAACTCCCACAATAAATGAGGAATATGGGTAGAAAAGAATAAGAATAATCAAGGGGAATGAACCTCAGTTGATGTTTGTGTCAACCTTAATTATTTTCTGTTATAAAGACAAGATAATAATCAATAATCATGAATAAATTCTCACAATAAATTCTGATAATAAACACATCCCACAATATGCATGATCCACGGGTCAATTTGTTGGTTGATTGATCTGTGTTCATTATAGGAATTAAGTATGAGGAGAGAATCCAATCAAAACAAAAATTCTACATCAATTTGGGTCAATTTATGATGAATAAGGGAGCTATGATGTGATCGTTGGTAAGATCTTCTGAATTCTTCTCATATAGGCCATAGATCTCTTATTTGATCATCATCAGCCAATAGAATCTCATTCCAATAATCTCTAACAATCCTATCGATCTCTAAGTTTTAGCGGCTAAACCCTGAAATTCACCATAACCATTTATTCATATAATATTCTAGGTTTTTATGTCAATAAAATAAAATAAAATAAAATAATTATTTATTTTATTCATTTTACCCCCATAAAAACTTTTTTATAAATTCCCCATGCGAACCAAAGTTATCTTCCGCCTAATCTAAACCCTAAATTTTGAACTCAATGATGACACAAATTTCAAATCAGGGCCCCCATAAAGATTTTATAAAACTTTTTTTAAAAAATACAAGAATTTTACATTTAACATATTTTATATATATCAATAATTTATTTTGGTCACACTAGGTCTTCGAATCTTACATCGTATTTGTGCGTGGTATCCAAAATAATTCAGAAAATATTGAAAAATAAAACTTGGAAAATCCAAGTGATTACACAATATCATGTTATAGGATCAATAATAAAAAATAAGAAATATAATAAATAATTAGAGTAAACCTGTGGAAAAGATAATATGACAAGCATGCAATACAAATAAAGAAACTCCCATAAGTGGAAATCATGTCTTGTGTAAATAAAGTTGATAAAGTAAATAAATAAACAATGGATCCTCCGAAGTCCATCCCAATCTGCTACTAGAACCACGCTCCCCCACTTTGCTATCCACCATAGGGCCCTTTCCCATCGCTAGATCCCTCGTGAAATCTACAATCATATCGAAATGCCCAAGTAGGGAGGGAGTAAAAGACATTTTAGGATACCATCAATGCATCCTTAATAGGATGTTCTCAAGTATTGTAGTTTGTTCTATAATAATGATCAATGAATGACAAGAATAAAAATATAATCCAGAACCGAGAATCTATTTTCTAACCAAGCTGCCACAAACCACCGATCGTACCTGCTTCGGCTATATGTCAGATGGATAATAAAGGTGTCCTAAAAATAAATGATTTTCCATGAGGCTAGTAAATCATGCTACTTGGTATCATGTGATCGTGAAACCCATTATCACTGTTCATCAAGAAGTTCATGTTCTCAGCATCACCTTGGAATCAATAGCTAGTCATCATCACCTATTCATCAAGTAACAAACCCATTGTCATCCTCTACTCACTAAGTGTATCATACAACATTCCGGAGGCATCGTCGAATCCCTAAATTTTTCATTGGTCCCTCTTCAACATTATCACAAGTCATGTGAACTCCCCCTCTAAGGGATAAAATGTTATGATGGTCCACCAATCTTGGTAAACAATAAAAATAGCACAAAAGCACATATATCATGGTAAGAAACACAATAAAGAATAATATATCATCATCAGTAAGGTAGAACACACAATACATGTGTTGAACATCAAACATGAATAATAAGCTACAAATTAATCATAGAAACAAGTGTAACATAATGTTCCTAGGGCTATACACACACACACATGTGATTTTAATCTAGCACGGTAATCAAAATATATATATGCATAATAATATTAATGTAACATGTGTAAAAAATCCCAAAATGGTATATAACTTCCTACCTAAAAGGTCTTTGAAGTATAACCGAAAGGATAAACCATCCAAGAACAGATATTTGTGGCCTTTTTATCAAAAATGTTGACACAATGAAGCTCAAATTTCTTCAAGGGTTCATATAAGCAAAACCATTTATTTTACATCATAGTGAAGTAAAATGTCACATGTGATGATACATTCTCTCTCCTGGATAATTTCATAATTATCATTTTATAATTGTCTTGTGATAATTTCCCATAAATTATCTGTTTATAATTATTATTTTTGATACTTTATCATAAATTATCTTTTAATAATTTTGTTTTCATAATTTCTCCTAAATTATCCTTTTATAATTTTGTTTTAATAATTTTCTTAAATTACCCATTTAAAATTATCTTTGGAAACATTTTACTAAATTACCGTTTTGTAATTATATTTTGATAATTTCTAACAAAATATACTTTTATAATTATATTTTGATAATTTTAATTAAATTTTCCATTTGTAATTATATTTTGATAATTTCTATTAAATTATAGTTTTATAGTTATATTTTAATAATTTATCATAAATTTTCATTTTGAAATTATATTTTGAAAATTTCTCATTTATTATCTATTTATAATTATATTTATATAATTTTTCATAAATTACCATTTTATTTTTATATTTTGAAAATTTTCTAAATTATGCTCTAATAGTTATCTTTTATATAATTTTTCTTAAAATATCCTTTTATAATTATATTTTCATATTTTTCATAAATTATTCTTTTATAATTATATTTTGATAATTTTTGTTAAATTATCATTTTAAAATTATAATTTTACAATTTCTCTAAATTTATACTTTTTTATTTATAGTTAAATAATTTTTACATAAATTATCATTTTATAATAATATTTTGATAATTTATTATAAATTATCCCTTGATAAATCCAAGTGGTTATCCCTTTATAATTTTTTTATTCTATATATTATCCTTTGATAATATAGAAATTTTCATTTGATGAATTTAATAATTTTTTCATGTGGTAATTACCGTAAAATTATCCTTAAATAATTTGAAAAATATTATCTTCGATAAACTCAAGTAAATATTATTTGATAATTCATTGTAATTATAAATTAATTATTCTTCATTATTATCCTTTGATAATTCCTTGTAATTATGTTTTGATCATTAAAATAATTCATCCACTGGTATTTTTATTTAAAATTATCATTTGACATTACGGTGTAATTAAAATTTATAATTTTCTAAAATTATCATTCTTTAATTATATTAATTATAATTGAATAAATTTTGAATACTATCCTTAATAATAATTTTTCTAAAAGAATTGATTTTGATAATTTATTTTAAATTTTCCATTAAAAATGAAAAAAATGGATTGAAAATAACTTGCTGCCTTTAAAATCAAAGATAGTATTTAGCTTTTTCTAGTCCAGATTAATCCAAAGACACTAATGACACGTATTTCCAATCAATATCGCAAAAGATATCTAATTTATAAGATTTAAACAATAAAAAAATCAATAATAATAATAATAATACACCATTTTGAGCACCACACACCTATGAAGAGGAGGGTTCATCTCGAACCATGGGATATAAGTTGAAAATCTAAGAGATTGAGGGAGATTTATCAGTAGATGAGATTTGGGACCAATCAAATTTAATAGTTGTAATGCCTCAACCCTAGATGTCTGGAGCTAGTACATTATTTTAATACATTGGCAGGATTACAAGGAATCAAATCCCGAAGGACCAATCAGTTTAGCATTATTGGAAAATAGATTAGATTAATTAACATTACATTATAATTCAAAACATAAAATACAAAATTTTTAATCTTTTGATAACACCATTATTCTCCTAACTTAACCTTGTTAATAAATCATAATACACTTCTTGGCATTCTGAGAAAATCAAACATAAGAAAGGGGTGAGCTCAGATACTTAGTAAAGTTAAAAAATATAGTATAAGCTTTCATAAATAAGCCTAAACATTTATCTAACGGTATATAATTATAACAAAAGACTTTTAAACATTTCCTTCAGTATATTATATCAAGAATAAATCAAATAATTATATTTAAATATTCACATGGATATTCTACTGGTTAAATAATTACATGCAATATCAGCAACTAATCTCATGATGAGGGAATGCATCATGTTGAATATACCATCAAGGCCTCATGACAAGACCATATGGGTAAGACATTGTCAATACCCAAATTAGTTTGACTCATGGGAACTATTGATGCATTGAGGGGATTCCATTAACTCGTCCCCAACCCGTAGGGCTTTGATTAACCAGTCCCCAAATCGTAGGGATTTCATTAATTGGTCTCGAACCTGTGGGGATTTTATTAACCAATCCCAAATATGTTTCATTCTATGTAAAACTCATTCCTCTTATTAAATTGGTGAAAATAACATACATAAACATTTTTATTAAAACTAGCAGAAGATATGTTAAAACATTAACCATTAACCCTGAATGGTCTTAAAGTAGCACATCTACTGTCAAACATATCATAAAACCTTCTATATAATTAATCAAAACAATAAATCTAAGATAAGAATAAAATACAAAAAAAAAATTGACGTAGATGAAAATAATCTATTAAATAATTAAAACTATTTGAGAGAAGTATCCCTTTGAAAACATTCAAAAGTAACAAAATTTATAAAACAATTTAAAAGATATTTTTGAATCAAAGTGTCTCATACCACATTGAAATGTCTAACGGAATTAAAATTTTGAAACATTCATTTCCATATAAATAAATCCATAAAACCATTTTTAAAACATGGAAATGGATTATTAATATGTCTCAGTAGATACTTACTTATAAACAATCTTGGATAATAATGATATTATGAAATTAACACTTATATAAAACATTAATAAAGTTCATTTTGGAAAAAAATTAATAAATTAAAAAATAGATATAAAATTTCCTTTTTAATCCTTTAATATTCATATAAATGGTTATTTTAAATAATATCAAGAATATTGAAATAGAGAAAGAATTAATTCTTTACGCACTCAAAGTGTCCCATACCACTTTTAGCAGTTAAATTATAAGTCATATATCTTCAAATGAATATTTATATTCCATTAATAAATTTTTTTCGTGACATGAATATAATAGGGGAATTTTACACACCACACATAGAAAATAGGTTGTTAAAATTTCTTACATCTCACAAAAATTAAAAGTGACACTGAATTCACATACAAAGATCATATCATTAGAGTGAGGATAAATAGATGACAAAATTATATGTGAGAAATATAAATCCACCCAATATAAATGGTTATTCAGTATAAAATAATTATGGTTCATTCACACATATTCTTCTAAGAACATAACCCTTAACATAGATGTTTAACTCAATGAATGGAAATTGAGTTAAGATTTCCCATACCTTAGGTCTGATACTTTATGTACGTGTCTGAAACTCATGTATAATTTTTTAAAACATATTATTAACTTCTAATCAAACCATAATAATATTTATAATGTCATACATGATTCATTTATGACTTTATATTACATGTTTATTAATAATTTTCATGCAAAAACAACAATTTGGCTAATAATCACAATGTTTATCATACGAGTATTGACTTGTTATTCTTGATCTTATTACTTAGATCTTAATTTAATTACATCAAAAATGTCTAACATGATTTATATATCATATATATTTACAATATAAATATACATAATAGATAGAAATATGAAATGGAATACTCTGATCATGGTGATGGTAGGTCGTACGTATGCATGAACGTTGTTTCCAATTTCTTATCGTATTAAATGAAAGTAAGTGAATGAAATATATGTAAATATATATATATATATAATTAAATTATAATTATTATTTTATAAATTTTATATTTATTGATAATATATATTTTTCAATCATTCTTGAATGGTGAATGTGGAAGATGAATCTCATCGCATCGTTGAGACGGTAAGTTGTATGTACGTACATGCGACGATGTCATTTCATTAATGGTTAGATGAATTGATATTGGATGGAATATTAATTTTAATGAAACAAAATCATGTTATATTTATTATTTGAATCCTATATATTCCTCATTATAACCATATAAATAAATTCTTCATGAAAAACAGTTTACACTGCGACATTGAGATAGTAATCTATACATATACACGTATAGTGATACTATTTTTTGTATGATGCGTAAAAGAGTAATATGTTTGTACCATAAAATTAAAAACATATAAAAATATAGTATATCATATATTTATTAATCTACTATGTAAAAAACATTGGAATACAGAGTAGAAGAACAAAAGAACATTGAAAGAGGTGATAAAACAATTTCCTCTTTTTCAAGTATCTCCTTTTTATTTTCTCAAAATGACTCTTTAAGATAGTTCTCTTCCAAATGTATGTCCTATACGATGTATTGAGAGATTTTTCTTATAGAAATGGGAAGTTTTTTTCTGATCCAAATTTATTTGGAGGTGTAAAGTAATGAGAAGGAGAAGTTCCATTTTATAAGAGTGGTGAGGGGAACTTTTGAGAGATCATAAAATATTAATTTATTATAAATTTATTTTCAGTTTAAAAAAAATTCATAGTGATTTATTTAGAGTTTAAGATTATTATCGATAAAAATACCCTAACCAATGAATTTTATATCTTCTAAAGTTATAAAATTAAACTTATCTATTGGATTTATTCCTAAGATAAACAGTTTAACTCTTACCATGTATTCTTGGATTTTTATACTATATGGTGAATATAGTTACTATTAAATGACAAAAGATAACCAATTGGTTTATTTATGAGATATTTGACATTATAAAATTTGTTTTTTCGAACCATATATTTTTATGACTTTTATATAATTTAATAAATTTGTATTTATTTTACAAATAATTTATATCAATTTTAATACTATTTAGTACTTACATTTTTAAAAATATAAAACCAATATGATACCATTAAACCAATAAATATAATATGTCACTAACAGATCTATGTTGTCTACAAAAAAAGCGGATTTTATTAAATTACTTCAATTTAAATTTATTTTAATATAATTATTATCATATATTTGATTCTTCCTTTAATAAATAAATTAATGTGTCATCATTATGTCAAAATTAAATTAAATTATTTAATGTCTAAAAATTATAAATAAATTATAATTATGTATATAAGTATATTATCTTACTAATGAATATTTATAGTAGAATTTAACTTATTTATAACCATATATAAAAATTTATTTAGTTATTAAAATTTGAATATAACACTTTTCACTCTTCTTTAAAAAAAATATAATAAACGTCTTAATATAACACAAGTGTCTTAAAAATTAAATTTTTTACCTAATATTTTTTTTGGTTGAAACTCACTTATCCAATTAAATTAGGACAATTGGTAGGGTAATTTTATATTATAATAATATTATTTTTACATATAATTAACTTATTTTCCTTAAACTATGGTAAATAAAATTAAAAAGTTGCTATTCACCAAAAAATATTTTGATACTATTGAACCGCATTTTTTATACTGATTTCTACCATTTATGTTAGTTTTTCAAAATTAAATTCACAGAAGTGGAAAAATTAAATTTAATCATAATCCTTAAATGTGGCTAGAAGGCGGGTAAAATGATGTTAAAAAAAGATGAATGAATTTTTATTCCAAATTATATTATAGAAATTATTAAAATTAACTAAATTTGGTTAATATATTATTTATTTATCTATTGTGACTTTAAAATTAATTTAAATTAAATTAAATATTTAAATGAAAAAGTCAGTTTTTAAACAATAATGGAATGTTTTTCACTATTCATCAAACATGAAATGTTTAAAAAAAATACCAAAAATTCACTCTAATCTCATTTTGATATTCCAAATTCAAAAATTAAGTCTATTTTTTCAAATTCAATTTCTAAGAGTGTCAAAAATTAATATTATTATTTTTCATAAAAGGACATAAAAAGTAGTTCTTTTAGGAAAATATTATTACTAAACATATTACTATTTTATTAATACTTATAAATTCCACTATAAATATTTTTTATTTATGTGAAAAAAATACAAATAACAACTAAAAATTAGTTATTCATATTTATATTACTATATTTAATAGATAAGTTATAAATATATCATTTAAAAAAATAACACTAAAGTGTTGCTTCGTAAAAACTCAATCAAGCTGTAACATAAGCCAAGTCGGTTTTATGGGAAACAAAATCTATTGAATATAGAATAATATGAAAAATTGGTGTGTTAAAAGAGAAAACCCATGAAATAAAGATAAATCATTTGGGTGTTTCAATACCAATGTTGCACCCATTTTTCCATTCCAATTCACAAAAATTTAGTACCCCACATTAATTTATGGTTTTAATCAAAATGGAGGCAGAGGACAATATTTTATCCCATTACTTCATTTCTAATTTTAATTGTGGTCATATTGGTGTAAATAGAAGGTTTAAAAATATTTCGGTCATTTGTTTCAGATGCTCTCCATAGGGTCGCACATCGTCAAGGGGACGCACTAGATGTGGCCTCGCATTCCAGATTTCTAAATTTAGGCGGCATTCATCACCTCTGTGATTATTTTTTCTCCATGATCAAAATGGTATGATGGTGTGTCAATTTCTCCTTCTATGGATTCCTCCTCAGAATTCATTTCCTAGTCCGGGTCTCCCTCAAATATTAAGAAGTTTTTCGTGAAACTCATTCTCAGTGACATCTCTTTGTGGACGTTGGTTAATTATTCTAATTATTTCAAGACATTCCATGGGGTCAAATTAAGTAAGAAACCTTTAGTATGGAGAGTAGTCACTTTGAGGCATATTCGACATGTATTTACACTAAAAAACTAGAACACATGTATTCTTCATTGTTAGAGGGCCTCTCAAGGGCATAGAAACCTGAGCCTTCCCATGTATATCGTGGAGTATCTTAGGCCAGAGGTACATCTCTGAGTTTTTCCTCAGCTTCCCATGCTTATCATGGGTTATTCCTTGAGTTTAACGTCTTACGAAGATGGATTAGATGGATCATAACACTTATAGGAGTGTATCAGGTGGTTGAGCCCCGGTAATGGATCACCTAGAACGTTTACCGAATGGATGGATCAAAATGCCCGATGAGGATCGTCTCAGGATGGTGTGTCCCAAAAAGTAAATATTTGACACTATGATGGCAGATCTAGACACCACAAAGGGAGGATCAGGGAAGGTGGGTCCTAGTATAGGGGACACCAATGTTTAACATTGGCTAGTATTTAACCTCAGGGAGGCTTCCTTTGTACCCTATATAGAATATAGGGATCAAAAGCCACACAGTTTGATAGGGTGATTTGGGGATTACACATGGCTAAATACCCTTCACCTGAAGGACACTCTTGGTTGGATGAATATAGTTAGTGTGGGGCATACTCATGGTTATTTTCTTGGGTTCTGCTAAAAATATAAATTGTATGGATGGTGTTTATGCATGGATAGCTTCTCATTGAATGATGTAACCCCACTATAATAAGAGTGAGGTGGCAGAGAAAATGGTTGGTGCTTATGCAAGGTTATCTGCCCGTTGAATCATGTGACCCCACCATAATAAGGGTGAGGTGGTACAGAAAATGGGAGGGGCTTATGCATGGTTTGCCACCAGAAGGGATGGCATGAGTTCACTAGGATGTGGCGGCCTACATGAAACCAGGATTGATATGGAGGAAGTGTCAAAGGATGAGAATGAATGGGATGGAACTAATGTGAAGATGATGATGTTAGGATTTAACCTCATGGATTTTTCCTATGTATCTCAGTAATTGGGAATCAAAGTCCGTGTATATCTATAAGGGGTGATGAGACACCTAAGGAGGCAGCTTATGAGAAATGGAGTGCTTGGATAGGGACCCAAAGGAAGTGGAACCTTCGGGTTAGGGCACAATCTTCCCAGGATGAAAAGGATCTAGGGAGAGACCAGGATGGAAATGGGTGATGGGATGGAACCTCAAAGAGGCATCCTATGTATCCAAGTAATTTGTAAGTGAATTCAATGTAGTTATGGAAGGGGTAATGAGACTCCCAAGGAGGCAGCTCATGGGAAATGAAACCCGTGGATTGGGACCTGAAGGAAATGGAACCTCCAGTTTGGACAAAGATATTCCTGAGATGCAAAGTCTCAAGGGAGAGACCAGTATGGAAAATTGGATATGTTCATGAACATCATGGAAGCTTCCTACGTATCCTTGTGTCTAGGAATCAAAGTCCACAATGTTTAGGGATAGGGAATAGAATTAGGGTGTACACAATGGATAGTGACCCAAAGTCATTCCAAGGGATTATTCATGGTTAGTAGCCCCTCCCTATAGCGACACTCTATGTTGGAGTGTGGTGAAGCATGGGGTTATGCATGGTTAGTTTCCCAGAAAAATAGGACATGTGGTTGGGGCTTATGCATGGTGAGCTATCTGAATTGATGGATTAGAACACCTTAGAGAGGTGGATCCTATAAATGTTTCCCAAAAAGTTAATATGTCACATCAGGAGGGTACATCCCTGGGATGGAGAACAAAATTTTACCATTTGTTGGTATTGAACCTTAGAGAGACGACCTATATACCCAAAAGGGATAAAACCTACATATTTTAGAAAGAGAAAAGGGTCTTGTAGTTTAACATCATAAATGAAAATTATGAACAAACATGAAATAGTCAGGATTGATGGGTTATGGGTAATGAGTGGCATAAACCTCATAAAGGCTTCCTACATACCCTATTTAGAAGATTGGGATCAAATTCCATGTAGTTTGGTGAAGAGGGGCATGGGGATTATTCAAGGATAGCTTCCCATAGACGTGTTGGGACTTACATATGGTTAGTTTCCCAAAGAGGATGGCATGGTCTCTTATTAATTTAATTCCTTGTGAGTCATTCTCAGTGTGAGAAACGAGATGTAACAGTATACCTGATGGTCGTGTCATGAAATTTGTGGCCATAAGGGATGGTGTGGGGCCTACACATGGCTAGAAGCGTAGGGATATAGAGATTATGACTTACTTCCGGAGGGAGTCTTGAGGATAATGTATCGATGTACAAGGAGGATATGTCTCTATATATAGGGAACACCGTATCAAGGTGTGTTAGAGATTACATGGAGACTTCCCATAGAGAACATGGTAACAAAGTACAATGTGAGAGAGAAGGTGGATTGAAAAGGAGGGAAGTGAAATTCTCTCAGTCTCATCCCCTATTTGATCCTCTTAGGCCTGCCACACATGTGGTGATCACTATTTAACATCATTTATTGAGGATGTGGGATTCTTGTAATTTTAACATCCTACAGGTCAGACGATGGGGCCTCACTAATCATCCCTTGGACTTACATAATGGGTACCTACCCACACCTGGTGAAGGGAAGGCACAAGAAATTCATGACAGGAGTGAGTTCAAGGGGTTCTCAATTGAAGGGACCATGTTATTATGGAAATGTGAAGAAGCAATATTTTTTTATCATACCTATGAAAATAATAATTAGGTAAGTAAATTAAATAAGAAGACCCACTTGGGGATCCTTAAAATCAATTATCACAAGCTTGGAGGTCCGTGTGGGAAAGGGGTTCTCAAACCCGAGGGGTTCTATCAGAGGAGCCTTGGGAAGGGATGGAACTTCCCAAAGGAAGGGTGATTCATGATGGAATGTTTATTCATGAAGGAATGGCTTTAGCATATCAGGGCTTCTCCATACCAAAGAGACCATTATTTAGAGAGTTTTCTGTGAAGGCTTAATGCTTCATGGAGCCTCGAGAAACCTGAAGGGGCTCCCTCCTTCGCCACGGATGAAGGCCTTATTGAAGGGAATCCCTATCACAGGAATGGGACATGAATAACAAAAGTATTCATGGATTTTGATCCTCATTTACCTTGCGTGATCCATTTATTGGGTTTGTGAGGAGCTTTATGAAATGGGATCTTAAAAGGGGAATGTTCGGAGTAACAATGGTTTGGAGGGGTGGGGTGAGTCTACTATTTATAGGCAACGAGGGCTCGTGGGGATCATGCAATTCACTATAGAGAAAAATAGGGTTCCATGAAGAAAAGTTTATGCTGTAGAGAAATGGGGAATCATCGGACTCAGTCGGACTCATAAAGGGACCATCAAAGGAGAGATCATAGGGTTTGTCGTTGAGGATAAGTGAATTCACGGAGCCAATGGGATCCGTCTGACTCACTAAATCACTATCACAAGTATTGGTGTTGACGAAGGTGGGAGATCCCCATAAGTAATATTCATGAAACATAATCCTCTGATGATTTAGTGGCCAATTTGGTCTGGATTAACATTGAACATGTCGTGACATTATTCATGGATTGAGTATCCTGATTTTTATCAATAGAATTATAATGGAGGTCATAACACATTAGGGAATGAGATGAATAGTATATGTTTTTATTAATTCAATTAAATTAATAAAATTAATTATTGAGTATAAATATTAAACAACCTCAAATGCTAGTTGAATATAAAATTTATGTCTTACTTAGGGTAAAACCCATGTTCAAGACCTAACTGTGTTCTCAAATTTCTCATAGATTCATTGTTTGAGATATATTTTTTTATTACATAAAAACTGAATAAACAAATACTAAAATATAAAAAGGGTTCTATCATGTGTGATGTTGTCCAACCCCCAATGAGCATAAAAGTTATGCCCCCCCGGGTGATCCTCCCTTTTTGGACCTAATGGTGGTCCTGGATTTCACATAGGATGCACCATTTGAGATATATTAATTATTTATTATTTGAAACATGTAATATATAAATAAATAAATATAAAAGCAATAAATTGTGTTAAATATTTCAAATAACCCGATTTGAATAAAATTTATACCCCACCTAGGGTAAACCACACATTCTAGACCTAAAGGTGCTCTCGTAATTTTTATATAATAAACCATTTGAGATATATTAATTATCTACTATTTAAAAAATGAAATAAATAAATAATGAAATATTAAAAGGGTTTTATCTCCTATGATTTTTCCAAACACCTAACGCACATATTAGTTATACCCCAAAAGGTGTAAACCCCGAATGTTTTACCTAACAGTGGTCTCATATTTTTCATACAATTCATAATTTAGAAGATATTAAATTATTTTGAATAAATGACATGCACATTATTTATTATATTTAATATTTTTTTTCAATTTTCACCTAGCCTCTATAGAACTTAGAATCTCACACTTACATAGCACTTGACTCTGAAAATATTCCATCAAATATTTCAAGGTGTTAACTAGCCTTTTACCCTTACGAAAAACCATTAAAACATTTATTAAGTTATTTTTATGGGAAAATTACACATTATCATGAAAACACTTACAAATTATCAATAATAGGATGTTTATTATCTTTAATGTTTTGGGATATTACAATTTTTCCCCTCAATCTACTTCTCATCCTCAATAAGTATCTCTAGCGATCTTGCACAAACAACTCAAGCCACTGATCTAAAACATTAGACTCATGTTCCAACGTTTCTTCCTCGATATTTCCATGATTCCATCGAATCAAAACTAGTGGTTCTGTTTTAATCATAGAACCTTCTCACTTCGATTTATGATCGGCACTAGATGCTTCTCATAAGATTCATTAGTCTCCAAATCAATGTCCTCACAATCAACAATATGCGTAGGTTCATGTATGTACCTCCATGGTTTTGACACATGTAACATATTTTACAAACATCAATAGTGATAAGGGAGGTCTAGATGATATGTCACTATCTCTATCCACTCATGATCTCAAAGGGTCAAACAAACAAAATTGCCAGCTTTCCCTGCTTCCTTTGATGTGTGAACCCCAATTGAGGAGTCACTCACAATAAAACCTAATTTCCCTCAATGAACTCCAAGTGTCTCCCCCAATAGTTAGTATAAGATGTATTTGTTGTATGAGTAGTGATCATACACATCACAATCAGATTCACTCTCATGGAGGCCACATAAAATAAATAGGACCCATAATTGCTACCTCACCTTTATCATGCCAACAATAAGTGATCAACATGGTCTCCTATAAACATCAGCGTAATAATCCATCTGAATTAATTCCTAGTAAATGTCATTGGGATTGAAATCATTCAATACTTGTTGATCATTACATACTCCATTTAAGTCTAGCTTGCAAGCTCGGATCATAGCCTCCAATAATAGTATAGTCCACTTGAACTGTCTGTCGGTTTGAGGATGGGGCATCATGAATTGTATCAATTGAGTCCCTTGGGATTTATATAATTCATGCCAAAAATGTGACATAAAAATTTTGTCTCAAACTATCACCTTTTTCTCAGGTATGGGTCCCCTTGAGTAAATATATAGTGAAGTCTTTTGTGGTATGTATAAACAACAAACCTCCCACCAAAGAGATAATGTCACCAATACATTAGAGTACAGACCATGACTACTAGCTCCATGTCATGTGTAGGATATTTCTACTTAGAGGGTCATAGTTGATGAGTGCCATAGGCTACATCCTACTCACTTTTCATTAGAACCACTCCCAAGCCGATGTCTGATGAAGCATAGTACACTATATTTCCAATTATAGGATCAAGGGGTGTGAGTATTGGAGATATTTTCAATCTTCTCTTTACATCAAGGAAATTATCTTCACATTGTTCTGGAAACTATAATTTTAATTCCTTTTTTGTCACTACTATTAAGGGTGTTGATGCTTTGAATAATTCCTAGATAAACTGTCATCAATATCCTACTAAACCCAGATATCTCATACCTTCAAACTCATTGAGAAATACCCCAGAGATGACTAACTCAAATTTCTCTAGGACTATAGATATACGGGTCTAAGAAACCACATTTCCTAGGTACTTGGCCTCTTGAATCTTGCAGTCATACTTCAATATATTGGTGTAAATCATGTGTGCTTGAATCATACTAAGGACTATCTATTGGTTCCTAGAATGTTTCTCTGGTTTCATTGATTATATGAGGATATCTCGTGATGAACACCGTGAAACAAAAATCCAGGTGTGGATGAATGTTCAGGTTTATAATTTCCATGAATACAGCTGGCATATTCGTCAACCCTAACGACATTACCAAGTATCCATACAATACATACCTTCTCTGAAACAATGCCTTCATAGTATCCTCCTCTCTAACTCATAACTGGTGATTGACTAATCAATGATAAATCAAAGAGAACCACTAGGATCCCCAAAACTAATTGAAATATCTTCAATTGATGGATATTGATTTTGGTTCCTGACCATCACCTGGTTCAGCTTCTAAAAATCAATTCATAGCTGAAGACTATTGTCTTCCTTCTTGGAAAACAACAAAGTTGAAATCCATGGTGAGCTACCCAACATTATGAATCGCTTCCTCTCTAATTTATCCAGTATAACCTTGAGCTTTTATTATCGATGTGTGTCATAGGATACGGTGTACAAAATGGTTATGCACCATACATGAGCTCCTTTTAATTTAACCCTCCAATCATTTAGTGTTTATCAAAGGTCAAAGATCTACAATAAGTTCAACCCATTACTCAACATCCGGATGGCCTCTTGTTTCCTAGAAGGATGAAGAATACTAGAGTTGATGTAAGGGAATATTTGACCATAGTTCTGCATTTATATGCCTAAGACAGGCACAAATTGAATGAATTCTAGTTAAATCGTCTCTTCTAGCTATATTAAGAAAAAGTGTGAGATAAATTTCAACTTCATTTTCCTACACATCCAAAGGTAATTTTGAAACCTCCTTCCTTATAGAAGTATTTTGTTCTACTTCCCAATTTGTTCAATAAGACTATGTTGAGGTGATATATTTTATAATGTGAAGGAACACACTTAAGAAAAATGTATATAGCCTTTAGGATAAAACCTAATCAGTTTAAGTGATCACATAATGTTTCTCTTAACTAGTCTATGAGATCAATAAAGGTTTTCCTAGGAGTCTACCACTAACCCAAGGTAAACCCCTCCTAGAACTAACCCTTGTTTCCCTACCTATATGTTAGTCATATTCGTCATATATATAATAACACAACAACAAGATAATTTCAACTAATTAATTACAATAAATATATATCATAATAGCTTGGAACTTATATATATATAAAAGATAAACTTTACATAACAGATAGCATAAATCAAGGCATTTACTTAATGAACTACTGTAAAACACAACAACTGGTATATATATGGAATGTGATGAAATGTTCCTAGTCATGATGAATGAATGCAACCAGAATACCATAAATCATATATCAACATCATGTGAATCACCCAATGTGAATTTAATCAATGGAAAAAACAAACCATAATTTCCAATTTATGAAACCTAGGATGTACACTATGTATTGTCGTCGAGGAACTAACACAGTTCCCCTACCCGAGTCTCAACCGTCTTATCTATTATCCAACCTATCCAAATGTAATGAATGAGAATAAAATGTTAGTTAATAATGTGATTTCTCTGATACAATTTTTCATGACCCAACCTTCCCCAATCTATGAACATAGTCATCTAACCCAAAGGGTCTCCTGTAATACATTGGTTTACTTCTTAGAAAACCATAATCCATTACATACTGGGGTGTATTATCAAATCAATGACTATCCCTAAGGGCCAAAACATGTTCTTTTAGTTTGTTTTGTTCTCACTCACACACAACCTAAGAAACTCTCCAAAATTACACACATCCTTATCACTACTCTAGTCTAAGATGGATTAACTGTGGACTTCTAAATAGGTAGGATCCTCAAAATAAAGGTGAACCATGTTGGTATGGATTGTAAAATTTATCTATTTAAGTATCACTTTTCTAGAGGTGTTACACTATCCAACCCTTTAAAGCATAATTCCCTCATTGTGGACCCCAAGCCTCAAACCCAAGAAGTTCCTCTTTACTTCACGCTAGGTATTAGATCTAAGTCCATTTTGTAACATCCCAACCCAAATCACCGTATCTAATCTGGAATTCCATGTGAACCCATGCATGTCACCCTATACACAAGAGGTTGTTATGTAGAAGTGAGGGTCTAAGTCTGTTAGTGGGAAACCTACACCTTCAATATCAAGTCATAGAATCAATAATAAAAAATAAAAAAATATAATAAATAATCAGAGTAAACATGCAGAGAAGTAAATAAGAAATACAAGTAATAAAAATAAAGAAACTCATGTAAGTGGCAAGCATGTCTAGAGAAAATAATGTAGATAAAGTGAATAAATAAAAATTTGATCCCACAAAGTCTATCCCGTTCTACTACAAGATCTACACTCTACTGCTCAGTTATCCATCTAAGGGCCCTTTCCCTTCACCATATTCCTCATGCAATCTACAGGATCATCCAAATGACCAATTAGGGAATGATTAAAAGACTCATTATGACACCACCAATTCATCCTTAACTAGATGTTCTCATGTATAACAATGTATTCCATAATAATGATCAATGCTTAACAAGCATAAATATAAAATCCAAAATTGGCCAGTTGCTCTCTAACCAAGACGTGACAAAGCCTCGGTCATACCCAATTCAACAATATTCCAGATAGATAATAATGGTTTTAGAAGAATAAAGGATTACCCATGAGTCTCATGATTCCAACAATTCACCATCATGTAATCATGAAACTCAGTATCCCTTCTCATTAAAAAAGGACATATTCTCAGCATCACCAAGGAATTATGAGATACTTGGAATCCCCTTATCATTGAGTAACATACCCCATGGAATATTATAGTCATTGAGTGAATCACATGACATCCCTGAGGCATCATCAGATCCCTACCATGAACATAGGTCCCTCGTGGTCATTGTTTCAAGTTATGTGCAGTCCCCCCTAAGGGATATACATGTCACGACGGTCCATCTATCTTGGGATCCAAAAAAATACCAAAAAAAGAACACATATCATGGTAGGAAACACGATCAAGAATAGCATATCATTATAATTAAGGTAGCACACAAAATACATGTGAGGAACATTGAACATGAATAATAAGCTAGAAATTACTCATGGAAATGATTGTTAAATATGGTTCCTAGGGCTACACACACTCCCACACATGATCATAATCTAGAACAATAATCAAAATATCTCTACACATAATCATGTTAAGGTAACATGTGAAAAGGAAAACAAAAAGGTAAATAACTTCCTACCTCAAAATTCGTTGATGTCTAAAGGCAAGGATAAACTCTCCAAGAACACTTCTTCCTGGCCTTATTATTGGGAACCTTGACATGTTGAACCTTGAGATTCATCAAGGGATTATAGGACAAAAACCAGTTATTTTACTTCACAAATATATAAAATGTTACATGAGATGAAACATATTATCTCCTAGATTATTTCTAAATTATCTTTTTAAAACTGTATTTTGAAAATTTCTTATAAATTAAAATTTTTATAATTTTTTGATTATTTCTCATAAATTATCCTTTGGTGATTATAATTTGATAATTTATCATAAATTATCCTTTTATAATTATATTTTGATAATTTTATTAAATCATCCTTTTATAATTATCTCTTGATAATTTTTCTTAAATTTCAATTTGTAATTATCTTTTGATAATTTCTCGTATATTTTCCTTCAATAATTATATTGGGATAATTTCATTTAAATTATCCTTTTATATTTATATTTTGATATTTTCTCATGAATTATAATTTTATATTTATATTTATATAATTTCTCTTAAATTATCATTTTCTAATTAGCTTTTGACAATTTTTCAAAAATGCCCTTTCATAATTATATTTTGATAATTTCTCATAAATTATCCTTTTGTACTTATATTTCGATAATTTCTAAAATTATCCTTTTAAATTTATCATGTAATAATTTTTCTTAAATTATCCTTTCATAATTATCTTTTTATAATTTCTCATAAATTATCCTTTTATAATTATATTTGGATAATTTCTCTTAAATTGTCCTTTTATAATTATATTTTGAAATTTTTATTAAATTATCGTTTTATAACTATTTTTTGATAATTTTTCATAAATTGTCATTTTATAATTATCTTCTAATAAATTACTATAAATTATCATTTTTTAATTATATTTTAAAAATTTCACATAAATTGTTATTTTATAATTATATTTTCATAATTTCTTATAATTTTTTCATTATTAAATCCAAGCGATTATAATTTTATAATTTTTTATGCCATAAATTATCCTTCGATAATCTAGAAATTAGTGTTTGATAGATTTGATAATTTTTACACGTGATAATTAACGGCTAATTATCCTTAAATAAATTGAATTATATTATCTTTGATAAAATCATGAAATTATTCTTAGATAATTCATTGTAATTATCGTATGATAATTATTCATTATTATCCTTTGATTATTCCTTTTAATTATCTTTTTTATTATTACAATAATTCATCCTTTTATAATTTTATTTAAACATATCATTTGATACTCTAGTATAATAACCATTGATAATTCAATAAAATTATCATTCATTAATTATATTAATTATCCATTGAAAAAAATTTCAATATTATTCTTGATAATAATTTTTTAAAGAATATCATCTAATAATTTATTTTAAATTTTCTATTTAAAATGTGAAAAATCATATTGAAAATACCACACTACCTTCAAAATCAAAGATTGTATTTATATTCTTCTCATTGAGATGAATTCAAATATACAAACAACCCATAATTCTGATCTATATCACAAAAAATATTGAATTTATAAGATTTAAATAATAATAATAACATAATACTAATAATAATAATATAATAATAATAATAATAATAATAATACACCATTTTGGGTTCTACACACCGCTGAAGAAGAGGGTTCATCCGGAAACATCAGATGCATATCGAAAATCTTTGAGATGGATGAAGCATTGCTAGTAGATAAGATTCATAACCCCTCAGATTCCATAGGACTACCACGAACTAAGGATGGATCATTTTGGTATTTCAATACCAATTTCTCCTATGTTTGTTTGTTTTAGAGATGAGTAATTCAATACCCTTCATTAATTCACTGTTTAAATCGAAATTGATGGCAGTGTCATTAGTTTACTCCCTTAATGCATTTAAATTTTTTCATGCTGTCAAAATGGTGTAAATTGAAGGTTTCAAATTCCTCCATGAATTATAAACAATTTTTTTGTGCATTAGGGAATGATATGAATAGTGTATCTTTTTATTAATTCAATTAATTTAATAAAATTAATTTTTTAATATAAATATTAATCAATGTGTAATGTTTGTTACGCATAAAATTTATGAACAACCTCTAGTAAACCCCGCATTTTGAACATAGAATTGGTCGCAGATTTATCATATGATGTACCATTTGAGATGTAATAATTATTTATTATTTAAAAAATTAATACATAAATAATTAAATATAAAAATGGTTTTATCTCGTATGATGCTTCCTAACACCAAATGCACATAAAATTTATTCTATGCCTAGGGTAAACCCACCATTTGAGAAAAAATTTTGCTCTTAAATTTTTCATATGATGTACAATTACATTGGTATTAATTATTTATTATTTAAAAAATTAAATAAAAAATCATTAAAAATAAAAAGCGTTTTATTGCATGCGATGTTTTCACCTAACAACCATAAAAGTTATACCCCTTTTAGGGTAAACCCTATGTTTTAGACATATTTGTCGTCGCAAATTTATCATATGATATACTATTTTAGAGATATTAATTAATTATTATTTAAAAATTTTAATAAATAAATAAATAAATATAAAAAGGGTTTTATCATGCCTAATATTTCCGAACACCTAATGTGCATAAATTTTTTACCTTTCCTAGATTAAACCTCACGTTCCAAACATAAAATTGGTCTTAAATTTTTTATATGACACACCATTTTGGATATATTAAATTATTTTGGATAAATCACATACAAATAATTTAATATTTTTAATATTTTTATTTCCTCTGTGATTAGGCTCTACGGGCCTCAGGATCTCACACATACTCAACACCTAACTCTAAAAATATTTGATAAAATATTTCAAGGTTCTAACTGGGATTTTAACCATATTAAAAATAATTAATACATTTATTAACTACCTTTGATTGAAAAATAACATTTTCTCATAAAAACACTTTTAAATTATCAATAATTGGGTTTTCATTATCTTTAAAATTTTAGTATTTTAAAATAAATACTTGAATTCACATTAAATGTTATAACAAAACATATGAAAAATATTTTCATTTATTATACCATAATACAACTTAGTATATTCTTGTATATCAATCATAAAATACTTCCTATTATCCCAAATAAAATACAACATAATAAGGGTGTGAGTTTAAATGCTCGATAACAGTTAGAATATAGTGGAATATATAAATAAATTAGGCATAATAAATATTTTAAGGTAAATAACTAAAAAAATTTCATTTTAAAAATACATTGAGTATAATATTTTTTGAATAAATGATGATCAAATATTACCTTATAAATAATAACATGAGCTTGAAAACTTAACCATGAATATTCTAACTAATCAAATAATCACATGGTATATCAATAATTTAATTCATAATTATGTAATTCATAATTATAGGAATTTAAAACCAATAATTTAGGCCTTGTGCCAAGACATTTAAATAAATGTGTAAGGCCTCATCCAAAATCCAATCTAGTTTGTCCTATGAGACAAACTCATGCATCGAGGTGCTATAGTGAGCCACACCTGTCACTTACTTACTCCAATGCATTACTCATATGAAAGGGGTGAAACAAAATCAACATAAACATTTATATACGAAAACAAATGTATGAAATGATAATACTTTTCCAAATCAATTAAACATAGTCACAAATCATCTGGGGTAATATGGTGAATGGTTATAAAGTCAAACCTTTTAAATCAAACTGGTTATAAACCATCCATATAAAGAATAATAATGACTTAAATATTCCATAATCCTATTGGATCATAATTAAAATCAAAGTTTTTATGTCATTTTCGAATAGAAATACCCAAAAAAATCAATAAAAACATTTTAGAGGAAAATAACATTTTTAGATTGAAATTCACCTTTTCAAACAAAAAGTTCAAAAAAAATTAAAAATACTTTCCTTTGAAAATAACATTTTAAAACTTGTAAATTAATATTTATAAACATTGTCTTTTCATGATGGTGGAAAATTTGATTTATCCCATACATGTAAAAATAATGATTTCTTTCATATTTTTTGTAGAAGCGAAATGATATTTTTTTTTAAAACAACATGAAGATTATTTTTAAACAAATTTTTAAAAATTAAAAATGGTTAAAAATTAATTTTAAAAATATATTTTACAAGTTTAAAATCATTTTTGAAAACAGGTCTTTTTATGAAAAATGTATTTCTTACCAAAAAGAGAAATAAATTCATATTTTCTTAAAAACATTTTTTAAAAAATTATAAGTACTAAAGAGTAGAGAACTAGTATTATAACATGAAAAAGTTCATGAATAAATATAGGTTAATAAAATATCTTTATATTAATATATAAATTTCAAATAATTCCCCCATGGGATACTTACACAAAAATAGTTCGGAATAATGATTAGATTATGAAATAAACCCTTACCACTTTGGTAAATTTTCAATCATAAGACCCATGAAAGAGATAACAGAAAATAAAACATTAAAAACAATTAATATAAATTATTTAATGATATTAAATACAATATGGGTAGTATATACAGCAAAAAATGAAATAAGTGGTGATTAGGGTGTATATCTCATGCTTGTAAAAGTTAAACAAGAAACCCTTACCTCGGGTCTGATATAGTTCATACATTCCCATACCTATTGTAAAATAGTTTTAATAATATTATTAATATATTCCATAACCATATAACTATTTATAAAATCATATATTATCCTCTTATAACATTTTACAACCTTTCTTCTAATAATATTTCATTATTTTTATTGTTTTGAGTATTAATTTCCAAGTTTTATCTTTTGTGTTTTGTCATGAAGGATATGGTTCTTATTCGTAATATATATCTATATATATATATACTTAAATATAATAATATTAGAAATATAATATTTACTCAGTAGAAAATTCTTTCAACCATTTATGGAAGTAGGACATAGAAAATGAATCGCATTGCTTCATGGAGACAATAGGTCATGTGTATACGGGAGCGATGATATCATTCCACTAAAGAGTGAGAGGTTAAGAAATTGGGTGATATATTTATTTTAAATAATAAATATAACCTCATATATTTCTAATATATTAATTAATTTTATCATTATTACATTCCATGTAAATCATAAGTGAAAAAAATCACATCACTTCGTGAGGCGGCAAATCTATACACGCCCGGATAACGTTATCATATTTAGAACGAAATGGAATGTAAAATGTTATATGTTATATTATTAATAAATAAATATAATAATATCATAAATATCATATAAATTCGTTAAATACATCATTATATCAATAAATTAAATTTGGGGATGTAAAAGAACTACATCGGTTCATGAGGAGGTAGTCAACCATACACATGATCAATGATTTCATTTCCCAGTTGATGGATGTGGAGATGGATAAATATTATCAAATAAATATAATAGCATATAATCATATGATATATATTTTTTTTATTATATTTTAGGTGTTAATACATAATTAATTATGGAAAAGGTAGAAATAAAATGAAGGATATTTGTTAAGAAAATTAGCTTCTCTAAGAGAACCATTTATTGGATATCCTCTCAAGGACCCCACAGATGGTATTTTGGGAGGAAGATAAGATAAATAATATATATAATGATTTTGGGAAGATATTTTTGAAGGTTTTGTTGGATCCAAATGGCTTTGGAGGTGTGAATAAGTGAGGGATGGGAGTGCCCTTTTATAAGTTGGGAAAGAAAACCTAATAGGAAATTACATAGAAATTTCTTAAATGAATCCAAAATGAAAAAGTTATTCACATAAAAAAAATTTAAAATAACATTAGGTTTGAATTTAGGATATTATAAGGTGTACAATGTTCCCTATAATAATATTTCAACATGTTTTTGGTCATTTTAACCCTTATCTTCTTAGGTTAACCTCCCAGTAAACCTATTTTTACTTTAACAACAGTAATTAATTTATTGTTTTTTTCTCTATTCATTATGGTTAAAAATTCAGTATAAATTATTATATAATATAAATTATTATGATTATAAATATCAAATCCATATTACAAATTCAATTTTTTAACATGTCACAATTTAATTTTAAATTAAAACTCTAGATGTGACAAAAAAGTTGGTTTTCAAAGAGAAAATTATCATAAGTATATAAGGTTTTAAAATGAAAATTCAATATTAAATTTATTTCAATTACCTAAATCAGTTAAATTTTAATATAATTGAACTCATTTTACTTTAAACCCAATTTTAAATATAATTTAACTAAGTAAATAATTTAAACGAAAAAGGGAGTTATCAATAAAAATCAGTATTTTCAGTATTCATCAAAAATGAAATTTTTTCAAAAAATATCAATAATTCACACTAATATAATTTTGATATTATGATTTAAAAATTAAATTTATTTTTTCAAACAAATATTATAAATGTGTAAAAATATAATTTTTTATAAGTGCATAAGAAGTGGAGAAATTGTTTTCATCGAAAAAACTATAGTTTTTCAAAAAAAAACATTTCCAATTCTTTCAAATGGTTGTTTTCTTAATTCTAATAAATAGATAACCACTAAAACTGTTTTATATAGGTGTAAACCATGTAATTTTAATAATTTTTTATTATTATCCAAAACCACTAACTTGGGAGCTAGGTTATAACGGTAATGTTTTGAATAAAGGTATTTTAATATATTATTGGGTTTCATTTAATCCTAGTGTTGCGTAAATTAAAATCTATCAAAGATATTGAAGTTATTTAAAAACAAATGTATCTTAATGTTTCATTATGTTATATTATATTTAATTCTTAGGGTTTTTTTCATGCATGATATCAAACATGAAGTTCCTATTTTAAAAACCTTAGGGTGTTTCATTCTCCCCCTAAATAAATTGCAACCTCAAAATTTAATTTTGACCTCGATAATCAAGGGTTTAAAATTTTAAAATTACTTCATTAAAACCCCCACATCATATAAAGTTTTAATATAAAATTCTCTTAATAATAGAGAAAGGGAGGTATAAGGTTAATACTGAATAACATGTAATTAGTTTTCAAAGTAGGAGAACATTGCTGGAAAGTGAAGATATAGACATGAAATAATGACGTAAATAATTATATATAGTGATAATGTTCATTGAGAAAATAAAATTGGGTGATCAATATAAGCATAAGGACCAAAATACCATAAATCCATGATGATTTGTGGGTAATTTGATTCATTGAAAATTATGTTACGAGGATAACACTTTTTTTAAGATTGTTTCCCTATAGTTGAGGAATTCATTTACCACATAGACTATTAACATAAGGAAATATAGTGATAAGATATCATTTTATATAAATAACTAAATCTTTTCGATGTAGTTTTATCAATTATTTATTCATCTCTTACTCCAAGAAATGAATATCCAAGATCAAGTTTTTGTCTGGATCACTAAATTTAACTATTAGTAAATCATTACTCAATAAAATAATGAAAATTTCTTGTTCTTGTATCAATATATTTTCTAATCAAAATTGGATTTCAAAGGATATTCAAAAACACCTAAACATCAACTTAATCCTTTTATAAATAGTTAGCCTAATGACTCATCCATGAATTTTATATCCAAATAAAAAGTCCAAAAAATTTTGAAAGAATGTCACTAAATGACCATTATATTCCTAAAACATATAAAGTGTCTCTTAATGTCACATTACAAATATGTGAATACCTTAATCAACATAAAACATTAATTAAAAAAATTAATTCCTGAGAATAGAAAATCTCATGTTGTAAGATATATTCCATAAATCAATACTTGTAGTAAACTCCAAAAAAGATGATGTAAACTATCAAAACTCTATACAATTTCATGGTAACCAACACTATCCCACAAACATATCATTATTATATAAAAATTAGGAATATTTTAATTATTTTCCTCCGAAAATAATGTGTTTTCCAAGGGGATCAACTTGTTACTAAATAAAGTTTCATGTTCATTAGTATGATTCAACATATTCTCTCAAATCCTTTAAGAAATAGTATTATGGTACAATTATTTTAAATTTAATGATTATTTTAACTAGAATATCATTGATAAAATAATACTATAACATGATTCAAGAATACTATCACAAATAAAATTAATCATTCCACTTATTCAATGTTAATAACTTAAACTTGACCATGATCCCTTAGCTTCATTTGATGTATATTCCCTTGAAGCTTGGGGGATTCATTTGTATAGTTCCTCGTATCCTTATAATTGAATCGTGGAATATTTGAAATTTATTTAAAGAAATTTAAATAGTGATAAATGTGGATTTTCTCTCCACACTTATGGAAAAAACTCATTCCCTTTATGAAAGTACTAGGGTGTTTTTTTCCACAATTATCACATGTCAGAAACCCCTTCTTTCCCTTATTCCCCTCATCCATTTTTTCTCTTCCATCCTCTTATTCTCTGGACTCTAATAAAATCAATAATTCTTATAGAATTATTTTACACTCTTTATAGAACATGATACCATGTCCTCACAAAATGATAATGTTTGGGTGACGAGTTTCCTTCAAAGGATTTTCTTAATATTATCAACTAAATGAGCATTCTTACTCATTAAATAGAGTGCATTAATATGGTTCCCATGCATTCCTCTAATAAAATTTTCTAAATGATGGTATACACTATATTAGATTATAACATTTTAAACATAATGTATAATCTAAAAACAATTGAAACAATTATCATAAATTAACAAAAAAAATTATGCATAGCTTATATTATAATCAAAAACATTGTTTCTTTGGGGATATATTTATTTTAAAATACTTCATAATGGTTTGAAAATATAATTTTATTTATCCAAATAATATCCCCCAAGAGTGTCAAATCCAATGTGTATTAAAGCCCATTGTTGTGCATTGGGTGATAATTAGGTCGAACCCAGTGCACCATATTCAATGTTATTTCCTAGAGGTAAATCTGTTCCAGAACCATGTCCACTTGAAGTATTCATAAAGGGAAATATTTTCTAGGAAAAACCACATAATTATTTACTTACCAAATTATTTGGATGTTCTTCTACAAATATCCTCAAATTCTATCATAGGGTTAAGTTACCTAATCTATTTTTTCTTAAATATTATTCCCATGATTTCTTATAAACTTCCTTTAATACCAACGGTTGCGACCCCGATCCTAGTAACCCAGATCTAGTGTCTTACTTAATTACTATGTCAAAAGATACAATGAATCACATAATGAATAAAGGAATATTTTATTAGTATTAGTAAAATTTATACAAACATGAATTCACATTGCATTTTAAAACATAAAATACACAATGGATTTTAATCCTGAATGCTATTATTACCCATAAAATATTCCTTCACATCAATCATAAAACACTTCTTAGAATCCTAGGTAAAATAAAATATCATTAATGGGTGATATCATATGCTTAGTAAACGTAAGAATAGAGATGTAGCTATGAATAAATAATTAATAATCAATATTTAAAGGTAAATAACAAAAATACATTCCATTTAAATAATAACTAGATCATATTATTGGAGGAATAAATGATTATAAAATAACTCTATATAAATAATCACATGATCTTGAAAACCTTACCTTATATATTCTAACTAACAAAATTGTCATATGGAATATCAATAAATGTATTCATAATGATGGAATTAAAAATTTCAAATATCTAAAACAACCCATAAATGCCTTGTGCTAAAACATCTAAATAAATGGGTAAGGACTTGGCTAATACCAAATCTAGTTTGTCTTATGAGACCTATCGATGCATCGAGGGGCTATAGAGGGCACATACCATCACTTATTAAGTCCAATGAATTCCTCATATGAAAGGGGGGAAACATAATCAACATAAAAATTCCTATTTAAAGACTAACATAAGAAATGTTAATACTTACCTAAATAAAATAAATATGATCCTAAACCATCCATTGTAATATGGTTAAAGGTAATAGAATTGTACATACTCAATAAAAATGATCATAAACCATCCATAAAAATAAAAAGGATTATTTCAATAAATTATATCCCAAGTAGATAATAATTACAAAAAAAATTTTAATTTCATTGATGAATATAAATACCTTAAAATGTCATTAAAACATTTCTTAAGGAAAATAACCTTTTCACTTTAAAAATAATGTTTTAAAGTAATGATAATATTTTAAAAATAATTTTTTATAAAAACGATATATTAAAAGTTATAAAATAAGTTTCAAATAATTGAGTTTTCATGATGGTTTAAAATTTCATTCTATTAATACACATTAAAACAAATGTTCCTTTCAAATTTTATATAAAATCCAAATGGGCGTTGTTTTGAAAATGACATGAAGATTCCATTAAAAAAATTAAAAAGTAAAAATGGTTAAAAAAAATTCTTTAATAAATCATTTTTAAAATCTTAAAAACATTTTTGAAAACATTTTTAGAAAACATGGGTTCTAATGAAAATGGATTTCTGACCGAAGAGAGAAATGAAGTCGGATTTTCTTAAATAGAATTCTAATCCATTTTAAGTGATAAGGAGTGGGAAAATGGTACTATTACTTGAAAAAGATCATGAATAACCATAGGTTAAGAAAATATATTTATTTTAAGATAGAAATATCAAATAATTCCACCAAGGGATACGTACAAAAAATCCAAAATTATGATGAGATTATGAAATAAACCCTTACCACTTTGGAAACTTTTGAATCATAATACCCCAGAAATAAATAACATTAAATGAAACATTAAATTAAATGAATATGAATTAAATAATTATATAACATAAAAATGGAATTTTATTAACCTCACAACAGAAATAATTATGTATTATGGTGTATGTCTCACGGATGTAAAAGTGTGATGAGAAACTATTAAATAATATATGATTTTCTCCTTATGTACCTCCATTATAATGGTTTAAATCATGTTAGTAATTTATAGTACAACCAAAATTATATTTATAATATCATATATGATCCTATTATAACATTTTACAAACATTTATGTTAATAAAAATTTATTTTTTTCATTGTTTCAAATGTTAATTGTCTTGTCTTCTCATTTTCCTTTTCTCATGAAAAGTTTTTGTTATTGTGGATAATATATATATACATATATCTATATATCATATCTATAATTAAAAAAATGTAATAAATTTCATATTTAATCAGTAGATTCATTCTTATAATCATTTATGAAATTTTTACATTAAAAATGAATCGCATCGCTTTGTGGAGATGGTAGGGTGTTTGTATTCATAAGCGACAACATCATTCCTGTAATAAGTGAAAGGGTAAGAAATTGGGTGATATTTTAATTTTCCAGAATAAATATTATCTAATATATATCACTTATATTCATTAATTTTATTCTTATTGAATTACATGTAATGCGTTAGTGAAAAATGAATCACATCGCGTCGCAAGGAGGTATTTCTCCGTACACATGGGCGACAAAATAGTATTTGAAATAAAATATAAAATAGAAATATATATTTGATATTAAAATTTAATAGATATATTAATATCATAAATATCATATAAATTTGTTAAATTCATCAATATATTCCTCTTTTGATGGTTTTTATATAAAATGAACTACATCAGTTCACAAGGCGGTAGTTCATCGTACACACAATCGATGATTTTGTTTTCCATTTTATAGAAGTAGAGATGGATAAATATTGTTACATTAACATAATACATATTTGTAATATGGTATATAATGGTGTTAATATATTGTAAGTTTTAATAAAAATTGAAGTTGGAAATAGAAGAATGAAAATGAAGGATCTATGTTTAGATAACTACATTCTCTAAGAGAAACCTCTTTTGGATCACCACTCAAGCACCATAGGGATGGTATTTTGGGAGAAACAGAACTCTAAAATATGTTTATTTTTTTTTGGGAGAGATTTTGGTAGGGTTTTTTTCCATTCAAATGGTTTGAGGTGTGTGAATAAGTGAGGGGATGGAGTTCTCTTTTTTAAGTGGGGAAAGGGAACCCTCTTGGAAATTACTTGGAATGTTCCCAAAAGAATCCAAAATAATAAATTCATTCACTTTCCCAAATCTTATAAATAAAATTACGTTAGAATTTCTGAAATTTTAAGGTGTAAATATGTCCAAAAAAATATTTTGAAAAGTTTTTAGGTTCTTTTAACTATTTTATTCTTAGTTTAATCACTAGTAAAACAATTTTTAACTAAACCTTACTAATTAATTTTTTTACTATTTTCTCTTTTAATTACGATGAAAAATTAATTTGAACTTATTATATAATAAAAATTATTATTATTACAAATATGGAATCCATTTTTTCAAATTCAATTCACATAATTGGAATAATTCAATGTATAATTATACCAGTATACATGAAGAAAAAGAGGGTTTTAAAAGAGAAAGTTCTCATATGTGTAGAAGGTTATAATATCAAAATTCATTATAAAATTTATTAAAATGACCCAAATTAGATAAATTTTAATATAATTGAATTAATTTTACTTTAAAACCAACTTCAAATATAAATAAAAATTTTAAATAATTTAAACAAAAGAACAATTTTCAATTAAAATCGATATTTGAAATATTCATTGAGAAATGAAACTTTATAGAAAAATTCAAAAAATTACACTATGATAATTTTTATAGGATTATTTCAAAAATGAAAATTATTTTATCAAATAAATTTTATAATTGTGTCAAAATTAATTTTATCACAAGTCCATAAGAATAGACAAAAAAAATTCCTTGGAAAAAATAATGTTTTTTAGAAATATTTTGTTTTACTTTCAAATGGTTCTTATATTAATTATATTCATTAGATAACCATTTAACTACATTTATATATTTTAAAAAACATATAATTTTCATAATTTATTTATTAATATTCACACCCACAAATTTAAATGAATGGTTATAGTGGTCTTATTTATATAATTATAATTTAATTAAGTATTGTGTTTCATTCAAACATGATGTTGTATGATTAAAAATCTATCAAAGAGATAGAATTTATTTAAAAATAAATGTATTATAAATTCTTGAGATGTTATATTCTCTTCAATTCTTGTTTTTGTGTTCTATACACGCTATCAAAAATGATGTTCCTATTTTAATAAACCTTGGGGGTTATAAAGCCTTTTTCCCTTTGACTAAAAAATAATCTAATAATATTATAATGAATATAAATCTAGAAAATAAAACTAATAAATATAAATAATACATAAAAATGATTTATTCTTGTATTAATAATTTGTTACATTCTTCTCTCTTATTTAAAATTTCTTCGTTATAATTTTATTCACTTATTAAACATGTTGGTATATATTTCCATCATATCATTTATATAATTCCATATTGTTTCTTCAATAACATGGGTTCTCAAAAAACCTTAAAAATATGAATTAACTACTTCTACAATATTTTCTATTTATGTTTATTTATCTAAATAGTTTTTTCCTCATAAGAAATGTTCTCTTTCAACTGAACTACTTACGGTTTCAAAACATGACATAAATCCCACAAGTGTTTCCTTAACATTAAAACATAAAATATATTATTTACTTGGGATGAAATCATAGAAAAATCCACAAGTTAATAAACTGATCCCATATTCTCTAGGATTTCATATATCCCAATAATAAATGGAATTAGATTCTCCTTAAAAAATGCATTAAACATTTCCATGGATATACTTTAAGAAAATCGTGATCACCAACCTCAAAGGAAATATCGTTCCTCTAGTTATATATGTATATAAATTTTCAATCTAGTATGTGTTTTACAAATATGTTACATAATAATTTTCACTTTTACAGACATTTCCTATACCAATTCTAGTCACATCAACTACCTTTCTTTTAAATTATCCCAAAATTCTAGATTATAACACTGATTTCCATATAAATCTCAAAACATTCCATCTGTATACTAGAATAAAAAATTTTAAGGGAAGAAAAATCAAATAATAAAAAATAGTGATCCCAAAATACCTGTTAATTCATTTAGGAAGAAAAAATCATTTCTTCTAATGTCTAAATCATTCACTTGTATATTCTATCAAATTGAGAATGAAAAGTTATATCGAAATTTAATTTGATACAATATGACTTATGAAGTCCTTTCCAAAAAAATTATGTGAACATGGGATCATGGTCAAATACAATGGAGATAGGAACACCATCTAACATAACTATATCATTGATATATAGTAGAAAAATATGATCTATCTAAAATGGGAATTAAATGCATAGGTTTAGTTAATAGATCAACAATAACTCATATTGCAGTATTACCTTGAGATTTATTTGGTATTCCCACTATCAAATCCATGGAAATATATACCCATTTCTACTCTAAAATTGGAAAATGATGAATTATCCCTTTTATTAATTTCCATTCTTCATTAACCTATTGAGAATTCAAACATCTCAATTTAAGGTCAGCAATATCTTTTTCCATTCAATCCCACTAGTAATACTCCTAAAGGCCTCTTTATATCTTAGTATTACGAGGATGAATAAAAAATAGGAAACTATGAGGTTCACTCAATAATTCTCTCTTCAAATAGGATTCATATGGAAAACATCATCTATTTTTTATCTAAAAACACATTATTTTTCAACATTAAATATAATAAAATTTCCCTTTTTAAGCAATTCTACACATTCCTTTAACTCACAGTCTTCCTTCAGATAATTATTAGTTTTTTCTTATAGATATTCTTGTTGTGAAACATGATTAAAAACATAGAAAGATCATTCATGCACAATTTCAAGGGAAAATCATAAAATAATTAACCAAAGGTGTTTTTTAAAATATAACATGGTTAATGATGCATGATCTTTTCAAATAAATGAATTGACTACTTTTTTTCTTTTCCAAGATGGTAATGGATCATGAAATCATAATACTTGATCACTTACTGTTATATTCTTTTCCATATTTTCAACTATTTAAGAGTAAATTTATACTTTAAACTTTTCTAATGAGTATATTTTTCACATTTTACTCTTTAAAAACTATTCCTCCAAATTTTTAAAGAAAACACTAATTCTACTAGTTCAAGGTCATGTATGGGATAATTTATCTCTTATGGTTTTAATTGAAATTAATAATAAGAAATCGGCAAACAATTATACACCATTATAAAACCATTTATTTTAATAAATAACTATTTTAGATGATGAAGTCACTTTTTCTTGAGTAAAGGTCCAAAATGGAAGCATTCCCCAGTCTTCTTTTCAGTTCCTATAAATAATAATCACATTATTTTGTTTATATAAATTTAACTCCTACTCTCAAGTTAAATTATTTGGTTAACTAGGAAAGTAAGCAATTTTTCAAAAAACACACCAATAGTATCCTTTTAAACTAAGAATTATATAAATATACATAACATTTATAAGGTTATGACACTCCTTAACTAATATTTTTAGAAGGGTCAACTATTTTTTCAAATTTAAAAATAATATTCCCATGGAAAGAAATATATTTCAACCAAAAAACATAGTACTAAATTTTCCATATATATTATTTTATTTTATGTTTTTATAAAATATCCTTAGGTTTATTTTGGGGTTCTCATGAATTTTAGAATATATCATGAACCGTCCTCGGGGCCCGTGTCGTGACTACCTCATGCCCACCTTCCATAGGCCAGGAGCTGGAGACTAGCACCAAAGGCGTAAATCCAAAAACCGGGAAGGCATGTCCTTTATAAAAGTAAACAAACACAACAGAGTATGTAACCGAGTAAGCACTAAGAAAACTGTATACAAAAGTATGTGCTGAAAAGAAAGGGGCCGGAAATAAAAGCCCTACAGTAAATACAATATAACTGAAAGGAAAGTACAACTGCATTAAAGTAAATTAGAAACCACCGAGTCATCCTCTGGGAGTCCCACCTGAAGGGTGGGTAAAGATGGTCTCCTCAGCACCTCGGGTTCGCCTGTCTACTCCATGTACATCTCTTGAGGTTGTCCACCTCCAGGTATTGTCTAGCTCTACAAGTCTCTACCTCGATCAGTGTTGTCCGTCGTGTGCATCAAACACAACGTAGTGCGGGAATATCCCATGCAGGGGTGAGTATAACGATACTCAGTAGGGACCCTGAGACCCGCAAGGTTTCACAATATCCACTAAGAATAAACAAGAAGTAAGATATAAAACATGGTGCATCAACTGACCCTACTTAGGTATATGCCCATACATATACCTAAGTCTTCAATCCAGTTCAGCTCCAACTCTCGAGCACATGCACAACCCAGTCCACATAGGAAATAAGTCAATCACATCGATGATAATGATTGAAAGTCAAAACTCAGCTCACACAGGTATACCTCTTTTGTATAAGGATAGAGATGATCAGATGTAGCCACTAATTCATTTAAGCTGTCAGACCCGTGTAGTATACTAGACCAGCTATGTTGTCGGACCCACGTAGGATACTAGACCTGCTACTCTGTCGGACCCACTCAGGATACTAGTACAGAAGTCAAACTGTTAGACCCCCATAGGATACGAGTACAGTAATCATCACTGTTGATCCCATAGAGGATTCCAGTACAATTTTCATCATCGGCGAACCCACAGAGGATTCTAGTGCAGTTTTCATCGTCATCGAACCCATGGAGGATTCCAGTACGGTAGTCATTGCAGTCGCAGTCTCCTCTTGGGTTCCCGCACACAGCCCACTCGATTCCAGGAGGGTCCGCTCCTCGAGCCAAGGGGCGATATATCAACTATCACGAAGTCCAGAGTTGATGTATCCCGAAGTTTTATCTCGGTAAAAGGAACCCAACATGACAGAAGGAGCGTCAATCGGACGCATGGTCTAAGAGTTATTAGCATTTTCATTCCAAGGGCACGGTTGGAAATACGCTCGATCCAAACCCAGCCATTTTCCAAAGTCATCCAAAACTCACATAGAGTATCACAAAAGTACTGTCTCATCATGAGAATCCCAGTTCCGTAGATGGAACGTTGATCGGACGTGCGATCTTAATATTATTCACATTTAAGTGAAACGGGTCTGGCCCGTCAATCCCAGTGGGCTGGCAGGTCAGCCCGTCTTGGTTTTGCGGGTCCAGCCTGGAAAGGGGTCGGGCCAGCCCAATATAGTGTGGCTTGTCCCGGTGTCTGGCATGGCCCGGCTCGGTGGCAGGCATGGCCCGGCCCGGTGGGACGCGGCCTAGCCCGGTGTGGTGCCGCCCAGCTCGGCAGGGCACAGCCCAGGACGGTAGGGCGCGGCCAGGCCCGGCAGGGCGCGGCCCAGCCCGGCATGGTGTGGTCCAGCCTGGCAGGGTGCGGCCCGGCACGGCAGGGAGTGGACCAGCCCTACAGGGTGTATCCCGACCCGGCGCGGCCCGGATCGGCCCTGCCGGCCGAGCGCTACGGGGGGAGGGGGACCCACAGTTTCCTAAACCAGCGGCACCGAGCAGCGCCGCCCTCCTGTCCGGTCATCCGAAGCCATCCAATCTTCCTGGCGTGAGCGGCTCACACGAGCGGGTTGCGGTCCTCTTGTGCAGGACCTACTCGTGTCGCGGCCTCCATCAACCTGGTCGGCTGACGAGCCAGCCAGTTCGCCAACCGAATCGGCTCGCGGAGAGCGGGTCGCGGTTCTCTGCAGCGCGGCGCCCCTTGTGGCACTGCGGTCTCCCTTCGACCCAGCAGGCTTTAGCCAACCAGTTCTTCTTCAGCCAAGGGGCCCACGGATACAGGCTGTGTTTCCTCTCCATGCGGCCGACATACGGCCGCCACTTTCTCTGATCACTGCCACCTCTTCAATCACCGCCTCCATCGAAATAAAACAAGGATCATCGGAGGGTCGTCAGGCCATGTTCGTTCGGCCCACGCCCTCCACGTTAGGCAATATCATATGGCCTAAGACAAAACATGGTTAAAACGATGAATGATGAACAATTTTATTCAATTAAAGTTGAAGCTAACCCCCTACATCGATTCCAAAAGCGGAGCACATCAACGAGTCACAAAAGACAAGCGTCGTAGAGGTTGGGCGTCGTGGAATACGGACGTCGATTATGTTGGATTTGGGGTGCATCCTAAGGGAAGCGTCGTTGGAAAATTCCTTCGCGTTCTTCATTGGAGTTGTTCTTCATCGAGAGAAGAATGGTGTTCTTCTATTTCTCCAAAGCTTTCCCAAGGTTCTCTCAACACAACGAGTGCCAAACAAAATAATAGCCTAAGATATTACTTTATTCTCCCATGAATTTCAAAATTCAATTACTTTAATTAATTAATTGATGAGTTCAATTCATAAATTAGAAGTGTTGGAAAAAAAATTAATAGGGAGAGAGGGATGGTGAAGAGGTCACATTAAAAGGAGAGTTGTCAAATTAATTAAAGGGGGTGTTAATGGGGAGTTAAGGGAAGTTGAAAGGTTAGGGGTTTGGGTGGGGCCCACCACACTAAATCCTCTCATGGGAGGTTATGTGGGTGTAGGCCCCACCTATAACTTCCCCTTGTAGGATATAACTACAAAATATAAATAAAATTTTGTACAACAATTTTATTTAATTTATTCTAAATCCCCAAAAATTAACTTTCAACCCCCATAAAACGCAACTGTGGTAAAGGTCCCCTTAAGAGAATACCAGTGTTGCGAGTTAATCGGTGTCCTCAGTTTTCAATTCCGAGCACCGGTTCAAAATATAGAAAAACATGCATGTACATTTACTAAACATACCCGAACAAAACTTTAGAAGTTGATTCCCGGAACACCGGGCCTCGGAATCAAGTTCTGTCAGAAACAGTAGACTCGTAAAATTTCCAAGTATTTAAGAAAAACAATTTCCTTGAAATTTCTGGGACTTTACATTACTCCCACATCAGGGCTTTACATCCCCGTAAAGCTACAACATACACTATGGAAACAAATGAGGGTACTGAGCTCGCATCTGAGCCTCCGGATCTTAAGTGCTCTCCTGGAGGTTCCTGTGCTGCCAGCAAATGTGCACTAGAGGAATAGACCGTCCATATAGGACCAGCTCTTGTCGATCCTCGATCTTCACTAGGACCTCTATGAATGCCTCCCCGTCATCGATGTCCATATCCTCGTGGTTGATGGTGTGTGAGAGGTCGTGTACGTATCTCCTCAGATGAGATGCGTGGAAGACGTCATGCATCCGGTGCAACTGAGGTGGAAGGGCCAGGTGATAAGCCACCTCACCTACTCTGCTGAGGACCTAAAAAGATCTGATGAAGCATGAAGATAACTTGTTTCCCCAGAAAAATCTCCATAGACCTCGTCGAGGTGAGACTCATAGGAAAACGTAGTCGCCATTATCGAACTCTAGTGGTCCTCGTATCCTATCAGCATAGGACTTATGTATTCTCTGTGCAGTCTTCATCCACTCTTGGATGATCTGTACCTTCTCTGTCATAGCCTGAACCATCTCTGGTCCTACAAGTGTTGACTCCCCAGGGTTAGTGCAGCATAGAGGTGATCTGCAAGGTTAGTCGTACAGTGCCTCTTAAGGGGTCATCCTGATGGTGGAGTGGTAACTGTTGTTGTACAAAAACTCCACCAAGGGTAACTGATCCTCCCAGTTGCGACCAAAGTTGAGGACACATGCATGGAGCATGTCCTCAAGAGTTTTAATGGTCCTATTAGTCTGGTAATCTGTCTGAGGATGGAAGGTGGTGCTCAGAAGTATTTACGTCCCAAAATCCTCCTGTAACCCCTTACATAGTCGGGAAGTGAATCGAGCATCTCGATCAGAAATGATAGATGATGGGACAACATGAAGCCGTACGATCTCTTGAATGTAGAGGTGTCCCAAGCTCTCTACTGAGCTCTGCTCTCTGATCGGTAGGAAGTGGTCCTACATGGTGAGTCGGTCTATGATCACCTAGATAGAGTCGTGTCCTCTGGATGTACGTGGAATCCCCATCAAGAAATCCATAGATATTACATCCCACTTCTACTCTGGGACCTCTAAGGGTAGTATCAAGCCTACTGGTACCTGGTGCTCGGCCTTCACTTGCTGATAAGTAAGGCATCGTGATACAAACTCTACTACATCCTTATTTATACCCGGCCACCAGTGCTGTCGTCTGAGGTCCTGGTACATCTTTGCCACTCGTGGATGTACCGCTATAGGGGAAGTGTGAAACTCCCTCAGCACATCCTCTTGCAGTGCAACTGGTACCATGGTACGTCCCCTAATGAGGATGAAGTGATCCCCTCTTTCAGAAAATCCATCAGGCGCCTGCCCTGTGGATATCTGAGAACATCATGTCTCACAGTCAATGTCCCCACATTGTGCCTCCCTAACTCGCTGAAAAAGTGGAAGAGTGACTGTGAGATACTGTAGAAAGGATACTCCATATATATCCCCAAAGGATATCTGTATTGTGGAAAGCTGCTATGTCACCTCTCCAAGAAGCTAAATGCCCAATCTCTTGCTGAGGGAATCGGCTACTACGTTCCCCTTCCCAAGAGTATAGACTATCTCAAATTCATAGTCCTGGAGGAACTCGATCCATCGTCGTTGTCTCAGGTTCAGGCCCTTCTGCGAGAAGATTTACCTGTGACTCTGGTGGTCATAGTAGACTGTAAAGCCTTCGCCCATCAGATAGTGCCTCCACATCTTCAAGGCAAAGACCACTACTGCTAACTCCAGTTCATGGGTGGTGTAGTTCTGCTCGTGTTGCCCCAACTATTGTGAACCATAAGCAATCACCGCTCGCTTCTGCATCAGAACACACCCGAGTCGGTTCCCTGATGCGTCGCAGTAAACTACATACCCTACGCCCTCCTCTGGGAGCCTCAGGATGGGCACACTTGTCAATCTCTGTCTCATCTCCTGAAATCTCTGCTGGAATCTATCTCACAACACAAAGGGTTTCCCCTTCTTCCTCAAAGATGAAATCGGTGCTTCAACTCTCGAGAGGTTTGGCACAAATCTCCGATATTACCCAGCCAAATCTAGAAAACTCCGCACCACCGTCACACTTCTGGGTGGATCCCAAGAAATTACTACCTCGATCTTTGCTAGATCCGCTACAACTCCATCCTCTGAGATGATGTGTCCCATGAAGTTAACCTCTCGAATCCAGAAATGAAACTTCGAGAGCTTACCATAAAGCTGGTGATCTTGGAGTGTATCCAGTAGAACCCACAAGTGGTAGGTGTGCTCCTCCCCAATAGTCAAGTAAATCAGTATGTCATCGATGAAAACTACGGAAAATCGATCTAGGTAAGGATGGAAGATCTTGTTCATGAGACTCATGAACACTGCTGGAGCGTTGGTTACACTGAAGGGCATAACCAAGAACTTGTAGTGGCCGTACCGACACCTGAAGGTCGTCTTCTGCACATCCTTGTCTCGAACTCTGTGCTGGTGATAGCCCGACCTGAGGTCTATCTTCGAGAACCAACTTGCTCCCTTTATCTGATCAAGGAGTTCATCAATCCTCGGGAGTGGGTACATGTTCTTCAGGGTCACCTGATTCATGCGACTATAGTCGACACACAATGGTAATATCCCATCCGCCTTCTTGGAAAACGAAATCGGATAAGCCCAGGGTGAAACACTGGGTCGGAAAAATCCTTTCCTCTGTAAGTCCTCCAGCTGTACTCGTAACTCACAAAGCTCAGCGGGATCCATCCGAAATGCTGGAGTAGATATAAGTGATGTCTCGGAGTACAGGTCAATGTAGAAGTATACCTCTCTCCAGGGAGGTAGTCCTGGAACGTCATCAAGAAAAACATCCGCATACTGATCCACCACAATAGGAAAACTTGGACTCCGCACATCAACCGCTCCAATGATGAGACTAGCCAACTGATGTGTGATCGGATGCCCTCTTCTCTACGTAAGTTCATCCTATGCTACAAAGGCTCCCTTCTCACCGGTGAAGGTGAACCTGGTCACATCCGTGAAGATACACCGCACCTTGCATCTAATGCATTAGATCTGATCATGGACTGTTGACAACCAGTCCATACCCAAGATGACGTCGTAAGGCCTCGACGCCACTACAAGAAGATCTCAGTTGAAGCTCTCACTGCCTAGAGTAAGCTCACAGTGCCGGCACCAGTGTGTAATTGTCAAGTCTACTCCCATAGGAGTCTCTAACTATAAAGATCAAGCCAATGGCTCCGTCAGAATCTCCGAGCTCCGAACAAGGGAAGCGGGAATAAAATAATGACTCGTACCTATGTCTATAATTACAGCAGAAAGGGTGTAGTAGACACATATAGTACTTGAATCATCTTAGGTGTGTCATGGTCATAGGCCTCGACTGCCAAGAGCTGAGCCTACCCCTGTCTTCCAACTCCTTGTGGTCAGGGTGGTTTTCCTGGTTGTGGTGGTAGTAGAGCCCCAAATCTTCGTCCACCACCCGCTACTCGGCCAGCTCCTCTGCCTCATCCGCCCGCTCCTGGCGGACCACCATGGTCAAACCTCTGCCTCTTCTTGGGAGGTCCCTCTACTATCTGTTAATCGTCTGTATGGCGGGTCAGAAAGTCTCGAGCCATGTGACCTCGTCCGCTGCATGCATAGCACTGCCTGCAACTCGTATAGCTGGATCTGTTTTGTGTGCCCCGCACAACTAAACCTGTATCCTGAGTTCTCCCACCTGATGGCCTAGTCTTCTTGGACCTCTGCATCATCGGTCTATCACCAACTATAGAATACTCCGTTATGTGTCACCCTACGGTGGGTCTCACTACTGGTTTCGGCTTAGCAAGAAAGTTATCCACAAGAAGGGCTCTCTCCAGTACTCCCGCCTGTGCCGGAATACTAAGGGAAATCATTGAAGCCCTGATCTCATTTCTGAGTCCCTGCTCAAAGGTTCGGGCCCTGAAAAATGGGTCTTGTACCATGTCAGTGGAGTAGCGTGAGAGGTTAGTGAACCACACTGAGTACTAAGCTACTGTAATGCTGCCCTGCTGCAGATGAAGTAGCTCCGGAATCCGCACCGCACGAAGGGTGGCGGGAACAAACTCCGAGCGAAAGAGACTCTTGAAGTCCTTCCAGAGTAAAGATGCCTCATCATGCACCTGGATCATCAAGATCCACCATCTACCTGCTGCTATATGCAGGAGACTTGGAGCAAGGATGAACCTAAGACTGGCTGGTGTCCCTACCAGTCTGAAAACTCTTACGACAGCCTCCAGCTAGTCATCGGAAACCTATGGGTCCGTCTCTCCATGGAACCTGGGCGGCCTATGTCACTGGAACTTGTGCAATGCACTCAGGCGGCGTGCACTCTCTACTGTTGGGGCTGGTGGTATCGGTGGCCCAGCGGGTAGTGGAACCGCTGGTGCCTCCGCTGTGATGGGGCCCTGCACTGAGGCCTCGTCGCTCAGTGGGCTACTATCTCGTACGTAACTCAAGACCCTAGCTGGCTGCCTTCATTGGGCCATCCTGAAAATAAATAGGTGAACCACGATCAAAAAGTATACCTGGTGAGCTGAAACAAAGTAATCACAAAGAAAACTTTTCAAAGGAAAAACACACGCAATTACTTTTTTTGTGCACTGAGTCAGAAATCAGTGGTCAGGGTCCTGGTGTATGGATACATCGGCTGCTGGACCAACACTGGAATCTCTGGACTGAAAACCACACTCAATACTCTTAACACTATTTCTTCAAAGTAAAATAGATCAGATCCCTAAGTTCTACGGTAGAACAGACTCCTATGATACCAATTTTTCATGACCCGTCCTCGGGGCCCATGTTGTGACTACCCCAAGCCCACCTTCCATAGGCCAAGGGATGGCGACTAGTACCAAAGGCGTAAATCCCAAAACTGGGAAGACATTGCCTTTAAAAATGTAAACAAGCACAATAGAGTATACAACTAAGTAAGCACAAAGAAAAACTATATACAAAAGTAAGTGCTGAAAATAAAGGGGCAAGAAATACAAGCCAAACAGTAAGTACAGTATAACTGAAAAGCGAGTACAATTATAGTAAAGTAAACCAGCAACCACTGAGTCATCATCTGGGAGTCCCACCTGAAGGGTGGGTACAAATATTCTCCTCAGCACCTCGAGTCCATCCGTCTGCTCCATGTACGTCTCATCAAGTGGTCCACCTCCGGGTACCATCCAGCTCTACAAGTCTCTACCTAGATCAGTGTTGTCCGTCGTCTGCATCCAACATGACGTAGTGCGGGCATAGCCCGTGCAGGGGTGAGTTTAATGATACTCAGTAGGGACCCCGAGACCCACAAGGTATCACAATATCCATTAAGGATAAACAAAACGTATGATACAAAACACAGTGCATCAACCAATCCTACTTTGTTATACGCCCATACATATACCTAAGTCTTCAATCTAGTTCGGCTACAACTCTCGAGCCCAAGCACAACCCAGTCCACACTAGAAAAAAATCAATCACATCGATGATAATTATTGAAAGTCAAGACTCAGCTCACACAGGTGTACATCTTTCGTATAGTGATAGTGATTACTAGATGTAGTCACTGATTCATCTAAGTTTTCGGACCCATGTAGGATACTAGACCAGCTAATTTGTCAGACCCACGTAGGATACTAGACTAGCTATTATGTCGGACCCATTCAGGATACTATTACAGAAGTCAAACTATCAGACCCAAGTAGGATACTAGTATAGTAGTCATCGTTGTCGAACCCATGGAGGATTCCAGAACATTTTTCATCATCATCGAACCCATGGAGGATTCCAGTACAGTTTTCATCTTCGTCAAACCCACGGAGGATTCCAGTACGGTAGTCATTGCAGTCGCAGCCAGCTCTATGGTTCCTGCACACAGCATGCTCGATTCCGAGAGGGTCCGCTCCTCAAGCTAAGGGGGAGATACATCAACTATTATGAAGTCCAGAGTTGATGTATCCCGAAGTTCTGTCTCGTCAAAAGGAACCCAACACGACAGACAGCGCGTGAATCGGATACCCGGTCTGAGAGTTATTAGCATTTTTGTTCCAGGGGCCCGGTTGGAAATACGCTCGATCCAAACACGGTCTTTTTCCAAAGTCATCAAAAGCTCAATTAAAGTATCGCAAAAAACATTCTCGTCACGAGAATCCTAGTGTCACAGAAATCACGTCGATTGGGCGTACGGTCTTAAAGTTATTCGCGTTTAAGTGAAACGGGCTCAGCCCATCAAGCCCAGTGGGCTCGCGGGTCATCCTGTCTTGGTTCAGGGGGTCTGACCCGGCAGGGGGGTCGGCCTGGCCCGGAAGAGAGCGGCCCAGGCAGGTGGCAGGCGCAGCCCGGCCCGGTGGGGCGCGGCCCGGCCCTGCGTGGCGGGGCCCGGCCCGGCGCGGCGAGGCTTGGCCTGGCAGGGCGGGGCCTGGCTAGCTGCGTCTCGGCCCTGTTGGCCGAATGCTACGGGGGGGGGGGCGCAACCCCCCCCCCCCCCCCCCCCCCAGGTTTCCCGAACCGGCGGTGCCGCCCTCCTGTCCAGCTGGTCTTCCCGGTGCGAGCGGCCTGCACAGGCGGGCCACGGTCGTCCTGCGCGGCACCTACGGGTGTCGCGGCCTCCATCAACCTGGTCGGCTGACCAGTCAGCCGGTTCTCCCTTCGAAGCGGCCCGCGGAGCGCGGGCTGCGGTTCTTCGCAGCGCATCACCCCTTGTGGCACCACGGTCTCCCTTCAGCTCGGCTGGCTTTATCCAGCCGGTTCTTCTTCAGCCGACCAGCCCACGGATGCGGGTCGCGGTTCCTCTCCATGTAGCCAGCATACAGCTGCCACTTCCTCCGGTCGCCGCCCCCTCTTCTGTCACCGCCTCTATCGAAATAAAACAAGGATCATCGGAGCATCGTCGGACCATGTTTGTTCGGCCCACACCCTCCGCGTTAGGCAATATAATATGGCCGAAGAAAAATCATGGTTTCAACAATGAACGAAGAACAATTTTTTTCAATTAAAAATGAAGCTAACCCCTACCTCGATTCCAAAAGAGGAGCACGTCAATGAGTCTCGGAAGACAAGCGTCGCGGAGGTCAGGCATTGCAGAATACGAACGCCGATTCCGTTGACGTCGGGGTGCGTCTGAAGGAAAGCATCGTTGGAAAAGTCCTTCGCGTTATTTGTCGTATTTGTTCTTCATCGAGAGAAAAATGGTGTTCTTCTATTTCTCTAGTGCTTTCCCAAGGTTCTTCCAACTCAATCAGTTCCAAACAAAATAATATCCTAAGCTATTATTTTATTCTCCCATGAATTTCTCAATACACCCTAGTATTACCAAGATGTATAGATAACTAAAGGAACATTTATGGTGGGATAATATGAAGTAGTAAATTCCTAAATATGTGTCAAGATGTCTATTATTTCTACAAGTTATGGCTAAGTGATAGCTTAATATAGGATTCATTCAACCTCTAGTTATTTCTATGTGGATTTTGGATGAAATTACTATAGAATTCATCACTTGATTTCCAAATACCCTTAGAATGAATTATATGATATGTTTCATTGTTGATATCCTTATAAAATCAGAACATTTTCCTTATATAATAGATGATTTTCCTCTTGATAAAATAGAGAGACTCTATATTAATGATGTTTTAAGACTTCATGTTGAACCTCTATCAATTTTTTATGACCAAGATCCCTATTTTACATCGAAATTATGGAAGATTCTCTAGAAGCATTTTAGTACTGAGATTTATTTGAGTACTTCTTATCACCCTAAAACTAATGGATAGTATGAAAGCAATATTTAAAAATTATGAGACATGTTTATATCATGATCATAGGACTTTCAAGGTTTGTGGGATTATTATTTACCTTTGGTATAATTTTCCTATGAAAATAGATTCCATTTTAGTATTCAAATTGATCCATAAAAAGCATTATATGGAAAGAGATTTCAAACTCCAATTCGATAGGATGATGATTTTGAGACAAAACATAGAGGCCCAATTTTTTTTGAAGAGATAATGACAAAGGTACCAACCATTCAGGATCTTATTAAGGTAGCTCAAAGTAGGAAAAGAGATATGCTAAAAATTGGAGAAAGGATTTGTAATTTCAAGTAGGAGATCATGACTTTATGAAAGTATCTCTATGTAAGGGTTTCAAAAGGTTTAGTAAAAAAGGGAAATTGAACCCCATGTACATCACACCATTTGAAATTATTGAAGGAATTAGAGTTATAGTATACTGATTAGAAATTCCACCAAGTCTCTTCAAATTTCATGATGTGTTCTACAAATCATTGATAAATAAGTATATAAAAGACCCAACCCATGTACTAGCCTATCAAGAAATAGAACTCGAACCAGATTTATCTTATTAAAAAGATCCTGTCAAGATTATTTACATAATAATGCAAGTATTGATAAATTGTATGACTCAATAGGTAAAAGTTCTTTGAGAAACCGTAAAATGGAAGAAGTAATATGGGAACCTAAGGATGTTATGAAGGAAAACCACCCTCATCTATTTATAAGGAAATATTCATGATAAATGTTAAGGATCATATACATGAAGGTGTGAAGAATATAACACCATAATATTTAATATTGTGTATCTTATTAAATAAATTCAATTTATTTGATAGCTTATAGCTTAAATGAATCGTGATATACCATTAAACAGTATCAAGGTCATTGGAATAGTAATAAGTACATTAGGGATAGTAATTATGTCATTAGAGTAATAACCTCACCTATAAAAGTATAAATGAAATTTAGGTATCTTATAAATGGAAGTATAATATATTTATATCATGAAATAAAGATATAAATGTTCTAAAAATGAAAAGTTAAGTGTTTGTATTTTTTGTGAAATGTAAATGTCTATTTACAATTTTATAATTAATATAATAATTTAAATGAAAATTTATTTTAATAAAATAGATTCATAAATTAATATTTTGTTGTATTACGGTTAAAATATAATTTTATGCGACCTTAATTAATTTTTCAATGTGTCATAAAATTAGTTATAATTTTAAAATCTGTATTTTTCAAATAAATGATGATTTTAAATAAAAATTAAATGTATCTTATTTAGAAAATTATTTTAAAAAAATTGACTACATTTTTTACATCTAAAAGTTGAAAATTGGTTCAGGTGAATTTTTGAGATTTTTCTAAAATAGTTGAAATTTTTTGTGAATAGTGAAATACTGTATTTTATGATATTAGCCAAATACCAGAATTATTGAGTCATGACTAATGTATGGCTCATTTAAGAACCATTATTTTAAACTCAAATGTAGTATTTACTATATTTGGTCATAATAATCATCAAAATTGATAGTATTGAAAAGAAATAATAAAGTAATGAATAAAATAATCAAAAACCACCCTTATCCTCCACTAAAAATACCACTACCACGACCTCTTCTCTTCCCACATTCTAAGCATTGCAACTTGATTATATACTGCCCAATTCCTCTCCCAAACCAATTCCCCAAATTCAATACCTGATGTTCTTACAAAATACTGAACCCAAGTTCCATAAGAAGGTTCTCAAAGAGGATAAATTCAAAAGGTAAATTTCACTTTTGTTCTCTTTTAATTTAATTTCATTTCATTTAATTTCTTTTCTTTTCTTTTTCATTTATAAAATTTTCTATAAAAACATACATTATAACTCTAGTGTCATGTATATACTATAATTTTATTATTTAATTGAATATCCATCAACTATCCCCTTCTCCTCTACCTCTTATTCTAAAATGAAAATTTTTTCTCTAATGTGTTGATTTACTACCATCATGGACGATGAATTTACATTTTTCATTACCACATTCAAGGATGGTAATAAAACCATTATTATGGTCAAATAATATGTTATTATACATATTATAATTTATGTAATTTTTTGAAACAAATATATAAACATTATATAAAATAAAATGATATAAGTTCTTGATGGTCATAAAAAACATCAAAAAAATTAAATCATTTTCACTAAAGATTAATCTAATGAATCATCATCATAAAATACAACCAAATGATATATAAGATCATTTAAAATTATATAATTTCATTAATGAGATATATTTTCAATTCTATCAAATTATTTTCATTTTACATGAACTTCCAAACTTGTATACAAGTGGATTGATCATGAAAACCAAGAAAATAAACACTCTTAGAATGATAAAATTGAATATTATGACTCATCAAAAAGTATATACCTGAACATAATAAAATTATTATAAATAAAACACATGTATAAATTGTTTTTAATTAATTAATTAATTAATTAATCTAATTTTATTATCGAGGACATTAATTATAAGTCTACAAAGCTTTTGGACATAAGGTAATGGATAACCTAACTCAATTTTCATTCATTGGGTTAAAATTCTATGTATTTTGTTATGTCATGCCAAGAATATGTTTAAAATAAAATCTGATTGTTTTATACTATATTTCTACTTTTATTTTTTTATTTAAATTTTTCACACCTAATTATTTTATTGATTTATCCTCACTCCAATGATATGATCATTATAAGGGACTCCATCTCATTTTTCATTTAATTGAGACATACTTGGTATTGTACAACTAATAATTTTTTTCATGCATATAATACCTATTTGAGATCATTTTTCATTTTAAAAGATATTTTTCTTAAATATCCATATTTCATGTATCATGGATATGATTATTTTTTAAGTTGTATACCACTTCTACATACAATTTTTACATTAAATGTTAATTTTACTAGAGAAATATAGATAAATATGTATCCTCTACTCAATAAAAATATTTTGATAAGTGTTATTGTTCCTTAATAAAATCTATGAATGATGAATGATTTGTAATTGCATTGATAGGTAGTTTGAGGTTATAGATATCTCCTAAATGCACCAACAGGTCTCATGAAACAAAATAGTTGGCAACAAACCCTTCGTGTTTATTTCCTAGAAGAACCAGATGGGTTTTTACCCATAAACATAAACTATCATATGAAATGACTTGATAAAAGTGGTTCATCTTCCAGATACATAACGTCCGATAATTAATCATTTTCATCATTCGGTATTCAATTACTATTATACATGAGATTTTCACTATGATAGAATATATGGATTCATTTTTCATTTTCATTTTATTGATTAAATGACATGTATTTTTCAGTTATTTAACTCACCATATAGATTATTATATATTTATTATTTGTAACTTATTATTGATTCATGATTCTACTATATGTAAACCTTACTAATTATTTGATCCCACTATTTTATTTTTTTTCCTTTCCTAAGTTATGAAGATGAAATATTTGAAAAAATTATAAGGAAGTAGTTTTTTTCCTTTGTTGTGTTATATGTTTAATTTAAAAGGTAATAAGGGAACCATGTATGTATCTCAGTCATCATTACAAATAAACTGATATATACTTGGTTATTTGATCTCTTTTATGTATGCCATTGTAATAAAATAATTGTTGACTCTAGGCCACTCGGTTCGGGGTTGTTCAATTAAAAAACATACATGTTCTAATTCTAACAATTCTAGGTTATTGATATGGAAGGATATCATCCCCTAGATACCTTCCTACTTTATCATCCATGTCTCTACTTTGGAAAATAATTTCTAATAGAAATTTTTTATTTGAAGATACATTTTAATAATAAAATGAAATATCATTTCAACATAACTATAAAGTAAAATATTTTTAGGGTATTTAATTGAAAATATCTTACCTACTAAATTTATCTAAAGCCTTCCTCTAATACCAAATGTAAGGTCTAATCCTTAAATATTACATAATCCTGAGTTTTTAGCCAATAATTTTCATTCATTCATTCTCAAGGATCTTTTTATTTTAGGGTTTCATGGAATTATGTTATAAATATTAAATTACAAACCCATATATTATAAAGGGAAACATCTAATCAGTATCTAATTTTACCATAATTTAAAAATATTAATATAAAACATGATTTCCTTTCATGAAAATTCTTCATGACAATCAACTTGGGTTCCTCTTTTTTCCTACTCATCCTTAAATCCTTTGAAAAACATTTTAAAAACATCTTATTAGAACAAAACCTCATTAAGGTGGGAAAAAAGAATGAAATAAATAAACCCATTGGTCAAATAATACTAAAAAAAATAATTTTCAAAATAAACGTTTTGGTTCAAAATAACCATTTTTGTAAAAAATCAACTACCTTTCCAAAATATTTTCATAAAAAGTTTATTAATGAATATTAAATGAAAAATAAAACTCATTTAGTTTTCTTTTCATTCATGAAAAAATATTACTTATTTTTTCAAAAAAGTATACATTTTACCCATAAAATTGGAATATTATTTCCTTTAAACATAGTATCATTATATTACCATGATAAATCATGACATTTCTATAAAAACTCTTATAAATCATTGATAAAATGTAACAACCTTGACCCCAGTAGCCTAGATTCAGTAGTCACTTTACAATAATGGAATAGATATAAGAGATCCCATCACCAAGTATTGATCCATTTTGTAGTCTTTAAAAACTAGAAACATACATTGTCTAGTTATTATATTAGTAATTAAACATATAATATAAAAAATGGAAATAAACTGCTTCCTTGACATTTATTCAAATATTCTGTCTTCATAACCTAGGGAAGGAAAACAAGTAAAATGGTGAGCTCTAATACATAGTAAGGGTCGCATAAAGTATAAATAAGAATAAATAATATGTAAATCATAGTCAATTAGTGATAATCAATATGTCAAGGTAAAAAATATGAAAAACACATTCCATCAATAAACTGAGGATAAAAATGGATCCATAGATTTTATCATATTGAAAATATCAGAGAAAATAATAACTAAATACTAAATGAAGAAAATTATTAATTATTGGATGTCATGTATCTGGAACATGAAATAGTAAAACACTAAGAGTGATTATTTCTTTGGGTATAAACCCATTTGATTCTTCATGGAAAGAAACATGAATGGTTTGACACTAACTAATTTTATCTCGTGAGACTACCAACGAATCGATGGGCTTTCATTAATTGGTCCCCAAACTATAGGAATTTCATTAGACAATCCTTAGCCTGTTTCATAATAGTCCAAATCATTATTCATACATATATATAATTAATTAATAATATTATTTATCAAAATATCTGTATTGAGTACTGGATATGTATTAATCAATATTTCCCTAGTTCAAACAACATTAAAAGTAAACACTGTATGGAAAAATTGTCTACAAATTAAAGAATAATCAAATCCATCATACCAGAATTATCGATATTTAAGAGAAATATATTTTCAAATGAAAATTATTTCAAAGGACTAGTTTATAGACCACATAAAAATTATTAGGTTTACAGTACCAAGTAAGTCTCGATGAAATGAAAATCGAGACGAAGTCCCTTACCTAAATTCCTTCTTAACTACGTCACTTTTGAAAATCTGGAATAAAAAACTGATATTTATAAAAAAAAATGATCATGAAAAAAATTATAGACATTTATACAATTATTTGTCAATCATATTTATTGGATTATTTTTTTATTTCTTTTTATGAAAATTAAGCCTTTTGATATCGTGTTTTTCCTAAAACTTTACAGGTTTTCTTCGATTTCTCTATTTTGTAAAATATAAATTAAAAATTAGTATAAGTAATTGTAGAATCATATAATACATGTGATTAAATATTTATATATTATATTTATTTATTTATTTCCCTCAATGAATGTTCTTATAAGAATTATCTTGGAAATGTCTTCATAGGTTGTTAACCGACCTTTAATGGGACATTGTCATAAGAGTAGGAAAAGGGAGTAAAACATTTAAATATTTAATATATATTATACATTAAGTATGGTAAAATAATTAATATCATGTTAACATACTTCATTAATAATTTTTGAGTATATTCTTTTGAAAAGAATTGGGAAAATAATAAGAATAAAAAAGGGAATAGTTAATGGATAATTACTCTTTCCTCGTTGTGGCTTCTCTTCTACGGAACTATATATAACTTTGGGATTGGAGTTGGATAGATCCATAAAATTCCTAGGATTTATAAGAGGATTAAGATGGAGTATTGGGGTAGATATTTGGACTTGTAAAGGGTGGTATTAGTGTTTTTTCAAAGGAATGGAGAGGTGTTATTTATACTTGATGAGTGGGGTATTTTTAGAATAAAATATTATATCAATGGTGAGACTTTTAATAGAGAATTTTTTACCTTATAAATCATATATTATTATAATAAATTTTTTTACTTTAAAATACCTTTATAATTTTTATTCATTTGTTAATTAAAAAAGAAATAAGACAAAAGAAAATTTTTTATTTTAAAGAATCACTTTAAACATTATGTTTTGGAAAATAATTTTTAGGCTTTGAAATTGATCGTATTATATTTTAATAAATAATTTTTCAAAATAAATATATAATATATTAAATTTATGTTCAATAAATCTTTATGTCACTAATACATTATAAATGATGTAATTTATGTTACATAAGTTAGATGAAAACTTTATTTTTACTATTTATAAGAAACATGAAGTATTTCAGGAAATTACCAGAAAATAAAACTTAGATAATTTCAACATGATGATTTCAAAAATAGAACTCATTTTATGAAAATAATTTTATAAATATTAAATTTTAATTTTCAATTAAAATCATCATTTATTCCAAAAATACTGATTTTAATTTTTTAACCAATTTTATGAAAATAAATTTCCTTTAAAATAATTACAATAATTATAAAATTACAAATAAACATTTACATTTCAAAAAAATAACAGTACTTAATTTATCATTTTTCAAACATTTATTTACTTATTCTATAATATAAATATATTATATTTTAATTTATGATATACCTTTATTTTATTTATAATATCATTGGTGAGTTTATTAATCTAATGGTCACATTACTATTCATAATAGTCACATTGCGATTCCAAATGGTCAGATTACTATTTCAATAGGCATGTCAATATTAAATAGTATGTCATGGATTGTTTAAGCTCAGTGTTGTGTGAAAAATAATCTATCAAGTAAATTGAATTTATCTATGAAGATATATACATTAAATGATGGGGTGTTATATTCTTTTCTCCGTTATAAATTATTTCCTTGAAATATTTCATGAATATTTCCTTGTAAATAGATGAGGGTTGTTCTTAATTATAACATTCTCATGTTATAATGTTGATTTTTTCATTTTATGGTTTCTCCAAAGAAATTTTACCAGTGAATTCATCCAATTTATTAATACTTTCTCCCTAGTTTCATTAATATGGAGAGGCTCTTCGCTGTAAGATAAATCATGTTCCAATTATATTCCTTTACAGGTGAGTACATGTGTTGGGTATAGTATATACTTATTCAACTATTATATGTGGAACACATCATGAAATTTGGGGAGAATTGATGGAATTTATAATTGATAAGATACATCTTTAATTATATATAGAATTTCAAATAGTTTTTTTTGACCTAGTGCTCTTTTTTCCTTTCCTACCAAACCTCATAATACTCTTCCATTGTGATAAATTCCTAAATACATGATCTCCCACTTCGAATTCAAAATCCTTTCTCTGATTACTAGTATAAATATTTTACCTACATTGGTATGACTTAATATGATCTTAAATATTATTCACCTTTTCCATTGTTCCATCAATATGTTTTGGTCCTATAAGTTTCCCATCACCAAATTCTTTCCTAAAATTCTGAGTAGTGAACCTATTTCCATATAACACTTCATATGGAACCATTTGAATACTAGAATGGAAACTATTATTTTAGGAAAATTCTACCAAAGGTAAATACTGATCTTGCATACCTTGAATGTCAAGTGAGAATGATCTCAACACATCTTGTAATGTTTGAATTTTTCTTTTAGACTATCCATGAGTATGAGGGTGATAAGTGGTACTCAAATAAAGATCTATATTCAAAGCCTTCTAAAGACTCTTCTAGAATTTTTATGTGAAATGAGGATCTCAGTTAGAAACAATTAATAAAGGTTCACCATTATTTCTTATAACTTCATTAATATAGAGTCTTCTTAGGAACTCAAGGGGTAAATATTCCCCTATATCAAACAAATTTGCTACTTTTATAAGGCTATCAATAATAACCCATATCACATCATTCCTTTTAGTTTTACATGACAGTATTGTGTAAAATCCAATTTTAGTTTCTTCCCACTTCCACATAGTAATAGGTAGAGGTATCATGACCCCCCTAGTATGTTTTATCTCAGCTTTCACTTGTTGAAAACTAGGAATCTTGGCACATAGTCAACAAGTTCCCGCTTCATATTATCCCACAAAAAGTGTTTTTTTAGATATCTATATATATAGGCAATACTATATTTTATAGTGAAATTTGAGTTATGATCATCATTTAATAGTTCCCATTTTTGCTCTTCAATTTATGGAACACATAACCTCTTTCCAAATTTCAAAATTCCATCCTCATACATGATGTCTTCCAATTTTCAATCCTTTATATATTTAATTTTTTGTTGAAAATTATCATCATCATATTGAGGATTTTTTATATTTTATCTAGATTTGAAGGATTATTTTAATAAATAGATAAGAACATACTTGACTTATTTCCATTTCATAATCATAATCTCATCCTTGGGTTTGGTACATTCTATTTTTACATTATCCCTCACACCAGTAGGTGAATTTTCATGATGATTTTTTTATGCTTGAATCCCTTTAATGAATCATAAGTTCCACAAGTCATTACTTCTACCTTTAAATGTTTATTGAAACAAAAAAATTTAAATCATTATGTCTAATATAATAAATCATAAAAAATCCATTACACAAGTGGTTAATTTTAAGACTCACCCAAAATAGGTTTTTCCAATTTCAAATTCCAAAAATTTATAAGGAAGATCACTAAATATCCAAAAAAACATAAAATTATATTCTCTATTAAAATAATGTATCTATTATTTTCAAAAACCAAAAAGTTTAATTCCTTTATTACCTTAAAACATTAATTAAAACATGTATGCTCTAAAAAAATAAAATCTCAGTGAGATGAATATATTCCTTAAATCCAATCACATAGTATACCCAGCATAAACCATCAAATCTCTAACAAATACTGTCCTATTATCATATATTTATCATAAATAATATATTAAGGGTTATCTTCTCTCAATCATGTGTTTTCCAAAATTAAAAATTTCCACTGAATCACTTTTCCTAGTCATAGGTACGATTCAACATATTGTCTTAAATACATAATGAAAAAGGACTAAAATACAATCCTTATATATCACATGATTATTATAACAATAACATTATTTATTAAATACTCAAATAATATAACCCTTGAATCCAAACAATTACATATTAATCATTCCTCTTTTTCTTTGGTAGTTACAAAAGCTTGCCCATGATTAATTTTCCTCTTTTGGGGTATATTTCCTTGATGCTTGATACATTGATTTTAATAGTGTATCATTTCCTTAAAAGTGATTCATTGTTCATTGGAAACCTTTTTCTTACCCTTTTAATCCTAAGTATGGTTTAATTTCTCTCTAAACATTTAGAAAACTCTAATTCCTTTTAAGAAAGTACCAAGGTGTTTCTTTACACAATTATCACATATGGGAAAATACTTCTTTATCTTCTTTCCTTTATTAACTTTTCCCCAACTATACTCTTTTATAGTGTTTCCCAATGATTCCACAACACTTAAATGACAATTTCTTTGTCACTTTATCACATTATATTCTGTCCACATATGATGATAATGTTTAAAAGACTAGTTACCTTTGAAATATTGTCTTAAGATCATAAAATATATGATCATTATTACTTATTTCATCAAGTGAATTGGTGAGGATACCATTAATTCCATTAGGTTCCATTTTTAAATGATAAATTGCACTTTATATGGTCATATAATTGTAGAAAATAATTTATAATCTCAAAACTAGGTAAATACTTTAACATAAATTGAAAACATTATGTGTATCTAATCTCATAATCATAAACATGGTTTCATTGGGATTATTTATAATTTTTTTATTTGATTTCATTCTATAATATATGTTTACCTAAATCTAGTTCCTAGGGTTTCAAATAAACTTTCTCTAATATCAACTGTAACAAACCTGACCCCAGTATCCCAGATTTAGTGGTCATTTTACAATAATGACATAGATAAAAGAGATCACGTCACCAAGGATAAATTAGTTTAGTAATTTTTAATAACTAGATACATAAATGGTTCCATTATTACATTTTTAATTAAATATAGAACATAAAAAAAGGTAAATAAATTTATTCATTTACATTTATTCAAATATTTCAACCTCATAACCTGAGGAAGGAAAATAAGTAAAAGGGTGAGTTCTAATGCTCACTATGGGTTAAATACACCAAAAACATGAATCTAAATAGTTGAATCATATTAAATAAGGAATAATAAATATATAAATTTAAGAAATATAAAAAACACATTTCATCAACAAACTATAATTTAAAATGGATCCATAGATTTTTTCATAGTAAAAATCTGATGGAAAATAATAACTAAATTCTGAATGAAGAAAATTCTAAATTATTGGACGTCATGTATCTAGAACAATAACCATTATTTAATTAATATTTTTTAATTATATGGGTATAAAATATCATTATTATTCATGGAAATAAACACAAAGGTGTTTTTTCTGACTGATTTCATCTCATTATACTACTGATGCGTTGAGGGGATTGCATTAATTAGCCCCCAACTCATATGGCTTTTATTAAATGGACCATAACCCAGTTCATACCAGTATAAAGAATTATTCATAAAATTATTAAATTTAGTAAAAATATTCCGTATCAAAATATCTTTATTGAGTATATCGTATCGATTTATTAATATTTCCCTAGTTAAAACAACATTCAAAGTAAACACAATATGAAAAAATGGTATATAACTTAGAAAATAATCATACCCATGGATCAAAAAATATGGATATTCTAGTGGAATATAATTTCAAATGAAAAATTACCTCATATTAGTAGTTTATACACTACCTAAAAATTATTAGGTTAACAATACCAAGTAATTCTAAAAGAAATGGAAACCGAGATGAAGACCCTTACCATAATTCCCACTTAATTGATTTTTTTGTGCCTCTTGAAAAACAAACTTCTATTTATTAAAAAACAAATAAATAATTTAATTTTAGTGATTTATAAAACTATTTATCAATTATAAATATTGGATTATATTTCTTAATTTTCGTTAATGAAATTGAATAATTTTGATATCATGTTTTTCTTAAACATTTTCTGTTTTACCTCGATTTCTCTATTTTGTTAAATGTAAATAATACATTAGTATAATTAATTATAGAATCCCATAATACATGTCATTAAATATTTATATATTTTATAAAATTAATATTTTCCATACTAGAAGGTGATTATAATAATTTTTTTACAATGTCATTGTAAGTGGTTAACTGACCAATAACGGGACGTTGCCATAAGAGAGGGAAAATATAGTATAAAATTTATATATGTCCTATATATGAAACATAAATTAGTTTAACATAATTAATATCATGTTAAATTAATTCATAAATAATTTTATAGTATATGTTTTTTAATGTAATTTGTAAAAAGAAGAAGTATAAGAATAAAAAAGGATGATTTAATAGAGTCTTACTCTTTCCTCAGTGTGTATTCTCTTGTAAAACATCATAATTCCCTTCGGGATTGGATTTGGATGGTTCCAGAACATCTATAAGATTTATAATAGTATTAATTGGGAGGTTTTGGGTAGATAATTGGCTTTGGAAATGATGGGATGAGAGGTATTCCAAAGGAATCGAGAGGGGTTATTTATACTTGAGGAGTGGGGTATTTTTAGAATAAAATATTATATAAAATATTATATCAAAGGTGAGACTTGTAATAGTTAATTTTTTACAATAAAAATCATATATTAATATAATATAATGGTTTTAATATATTAAAACATGTTTATAATCTAAATTCATTAGTTTATTAAAAAGGAAAGTGGAAAAAAGAAAATTTGTTATTTAAAAGAATAACTTTTGACTTTAGGTTTTGTAAAATACTTATTAGGTTTGGAAATTGATTTTACTATATTTTAATGAATAATTTTTTAAAGTAAATATATAATATATGAACATGAATTTCTATAAATCATTATGTCACTAACACATCATGAATGATGTAATTTATGTTACACTAGTTATATAAAAACTGTATTTTTACTATTCATCAGAAAATTAAATTATTTCAGAAAATTAATATAAAATGAATCTTGGATAATTTCAAAATTATTATTTCCAAAATTTAATAAATTTTATGAAAATAATTTTCTAAATATGCTAAATTTAATTTTTAATTAAAATCGTCATTTATTCAAAAATTTCTAATTTTAATGTTAGAACCGATTTTATGACACTTTGAAAAATTAATTAAGTTTTCATAAAATTATCATATAATCATAACAAAATAAAATATTAATTTTAGAATGTATTTTATGAAAATAAATTCCCTTTTAAATGATTACATTAATTATAAAATTGTAAATAAACATTTATGTTTCCCAAAAAACCAATACTTAATTTATCATTTTTTAAAAATTTATATACTTATTTTATGGTATAAAAATATCATATTTTCCTTTATGATATACATAAATTTTATTTATATTTTAATAGGTGATTTTTTTATTCTAATTGTCACATTACAATTCTTAATAGTCACATTACTATTCCTAATGGTCACATTACTATTCCAATGGTCATGTTAATATTTAGTAGTATATAACAGTTCATTTAGGCTAAGTGTTTCGTGATACATAAGTTATTGAGTAAATTTATTTTATTCAAGAAGATATGTACCAAAAATATTCGTGTGTTATATAAAAAAAAATTTTGGAACATGGTAAATCATTTTTTATATCACTCTTATAAATGGAATAACCATGTGGTCGACTTCCATACTCAATTCATTATAGGTCTATCACGAACCCATCTATCCTTGGTTTATAATGAAAAAACCCATCCTTGGTTAATAAAATAACTAACCATCATTGGTTAATAACTTAACCACATATCATCATAAACAATTCTCGTGAACTATAAAATAATTATAAAGCGTGTAATCTTCATTTTCATCATCACACTCATAAAAATTTTCATTACACCCATAAGAAAAATAATTATGGATATTCACGTAACTATTACATTTTATAAAAAAAATTAAAATAACAAAAACATATATAAGTAGGTTTTTTCATTGAATAAACCATGGAATCTTATAATGGAATTAAAATATAAAACAGTGGTTATGGAGGTGAGATAATTCATCATCACCGTATACATTTAAAGAGAAAATTATTTTTGCCTTTTGTAAATAAAGTCAAAACATTCTGCAAAAATATTATTTTCGAAATAATTTAAAATAAATTGAAAATGTTAAATAAAATTAACTTCATTATTATTTTATTTCAATATTAAAACAACCATAAATATTTTTTTTAAATATGTACATGGAAGAAAATGAGTTCTATGGGAAACTTCAAAAGATGATTTTTTATTAAGATAGTCTCATACCTTGTGCCCAAATCATTATATGCATTTTGTATCTTATTAAATAATAAACGTATTTTAATTATATAATTACTTTATAACCATTTTCATGCTTATTATTCCTTTTATTTTACTTATTACCATGTTATATAAAATTACTAAAACACATATGTTCAAGTCATATGTTTTGATGATATTCGGCTCACAAGTCAAAAATGACTTCAATAGGTAGAATATGGTCAAAGAGATCATTATTTAATCATATAAAGAATTATAATAATGAAATAATTATTATTTTTAAACATAATTTATACTTTTAAAGATAATTATAACATATTATTATGAAAAATTATTTACATTAGAATCATGGGGACGGTAGGTCATCTATACGCATATGTAACTTTTCAAATTTTCAATAACTATTATAGAAGGAAGGTAAGTATTATTTTATCGTTATATAATGATAATAATAACATAAATTCCATATTATTTATTTAAATATTTTTTTATATATAATTCATGTGATTTGGTGATGAAAAATGTATCACATCATTTCGTGGATTTAGTAGTCCACATGTACACATGAACAATTTTATCATTTTTAATGAAAGAAATGTAAGGAAATATGTGATATATTATCTTTAAATAATGGTAAATATGTTATTAATATCCTATATATACCTTAAATTAATCATTACAACCATTTTTGAGAGGAAATTATGGGAAATAAATTACATCAATTCACAAGATCGTAGTGTGTTGTACACATAAATAATGGTTTTGTTTCCCATTTCATAGAAGAGGAAATAAGTTTAGGTTATCCAATTAACATAATAAAATATCATTATATGAGATATAATTATCTTATTATATCATCATGTTTAAGTAAAATTTAAAATATATGTATGATGACGTAAAATAAAAATGCTTATTTAAGAATTATATCTCTTATTTGGACAACTTCTTTTTCTTTACACCTTAAGACCATTAAGGTTGGTGTTATAACCAAAATAATTCCTCTAGAATGTGTATAAGGATTTAATTAAAGTATTTGGGTATGTATTTTCTAAATAAAAAGGATTTTTATGTGTGAATAAATAATAATTGGTGCCCTATATTAAGAGAGGGGAGGGGCACTCTTATAATTTCTTTAAATATTAAATTGATATAAAATAATTTTTTTGTCCAAAAGACAAAAAATTTAAAATATTTGAATATAATATTATTAGTAGAAGATATATTCTCATTTAAAAAATCATTTTTAGTCAATGATATTTACATATTACTTTTCTATTCCATTATGTTTTGAAAATCAAAAACAGTTTATCTTAGGGAAAATTTTATTTCCCCAAATATTTTTCTTATTAAGGAAAATTTTCCTTCCCAAGGAAATGTTCTCCTTACCTTTGTTTTGATTGTTCGTGTTATAGTTTCTATATTTATAACTCCTTTTATTTTTAAAGTGTAAAAATTGGTTTCATATCTAAATCCTTGGAATCTTATAAATACTTAGATATAGAGTATTCTGTTTTTAGATTCCGAATTCATTGAAATTCATATTCCTAATTCACTGAAATTCAGATTCTGAATTCTCAGAAATTCAGTGTCCAAATTCTCTGAAATTCAGATTCTGAATTCTTTGAAATTCATTTTCCGAATTTCTCAGAATTTGGACTATGAATTCCTTAGAATTCACACTCCAAATTCCTCAGAATTAAGACTCCTAATTTTTCAGAATTCATACTCTGAATTCATCAGAATTCAGTTTCTTAATTCCTTAAAATTTCAGTAATGAGTTTATTATAATTTAGACATTGAATTCCTTATAATTCTGACTCCAAATTCCTTAGAATTAAGACTCTGAATTCCTCAGAATTTAGGTTCTGAATTTCTTAGAATTCAGACACTTAATTCCTTAGAATTTAGGTTCCGAATTCTGTAGAATTCAGACTCTAATTTCCTTAGAATTCAGACTCGTAATTCCCCCGAATTCGGGTTTTGAATTCTTTATAATTTGGGCTCTAAATTCATTGGAATTTAGACTCTGAATTCTAACGAATTCAGGTTCCAAATTCTTTTAAAACCTAAATCTGGATATTTATGATTTATAGTTTCTAAGTGTTTCTTTACATATAATTTGAACATTATTTTTCCTTGGACTCTGGAAAATTGGATTTCTTTAAGAAACCATATTTTACTTACCCCTTTTATAGTTATGAAACTATGTCATGAAATCTATTTCTAATTAACCATTGTTTGAGTTAAATGTGTATAGGTCCCTCCAAGGTTCAAGTGAAAAAATGACCATCAGAGGAGTGAGCTGACCATTAGAGAAATGCCTATAAAAAGGAGATCATTTGAATAATCTCATTACCGATCTATCATGCTAGAGATTACATGCTACTAAAGTGATTTCAAGAGAGATAGACTCTCATGCCTTGTACGTACTGAACATCATGTCCATCTTGCTTCGTGTGACACTGATTTTTTCTTTGTACAATCAAGGACTTCCAAGGATAGGTAGAAAAATGTGCCGACTACCTTAAAGTTTGAGTAATTCGATAGATCAGAAGGTAGAGGTGCTGACTACATTAAATTTCAAGGTCTTGTGGGGATAGCAAGTAAAATTTCGATATTCCTATCGAGGGATTTCCCTTGTTAGGGTAAGATAGACTTTCTTGAATGTATAAATCAAGGTACCTTTATCCAAGGTTGTTGGATACCCTTATCTTTGGGTTAAAATATTTCATACTTGTTACTTGTTTTGTTTCAAGTTTACATTCCACTGTTTTGTATAAAGGAAAAAAGTAAAACCTTCTTATACTTTCTTGTTCTTTTTTATACTCTGGTAGGTAGGATTTTATATGCTTTATGGTAGAATATTTTCCTTTTAAACTTTTATTTAGTTTCATTTCCAGAACTATATTTCCAGAACCTTGAAAGATTGTAGAACTAAGATGTCTTTTGAATTTAAATTGTTTAAACTTGTTAAACATAGTTTTCCTTATGGTTAAAAATGATTTTTTTGAACTTACAATTCACCCCCCCCCCCATGTAATTGAGCATCTACATTCATATTTCTTTCCTAAAAAACATTTGATATTTTGGATCATATTTTTACCATTATCTTATATTTTCAACCCTTCCTTAACCCTTTAGACAATTACAGTGATATTAATGTTTTTTACTATCAATGGGTTAATATAGTTACTATAAAAAGACAAAAGGTCAATAAATATACCATTTTTTATATAATAAAAAGTATGACATTGACTTTTCCAATGATTAATCTTTTTGTAACTTTAAATCATTTCATAAAATATTATTTATTATAAAATATCATTAATATCAATTTTGGAACTGTTATTTGGATTTGAATTTAATAACTACAAGGCAAATATTGAATTAAATATCAATTCATAGAAACCAATATAATATTTAATTTTTATCTAAAAATCATGAAACATAAATATTAAATCAAATAATATTATTTTTAATATATTTTATTTTATTTTTCTATTAACTAAATAATTATTGCATTTGTGTTGGGTAAGCTTTTAAGGTAATTATTTATTCACTAAAAATTAAAAATAGATTACCATTAAAAAATCAAAGAATTTTTATTTTAAATTACTTTTTATAATCTAAAATATACTTTATTTATCCCAATGTTAAAATATTAAGGATAATAAAATAAAGGGAATGGCATTTTTTACATTTATTTTTAAAAAATAATATAAAGGGTCAAAATCATGAAAAATGACAAAATAAGACAATATATAAGACATTGGGTTAATTAAAAATTATATTTACACATAAAATAAAATTATTTCAAGTTATAAGGTCATTATTTAGTCCTTATCAGTTTATTTTTCACCTCAATTACCAGATTTGGGCTTTATCATGGTAACAAAAACTACTATAGTTACTATTCATAATGTCCAAAAAAGTAACCTATTTAAAAATTGTGGACCTAATGATTAAAAATATGGAATACATTTTTCAATATTATAAATATATAATTTTTTATAATTTAATTTAAAATTAAACCATAAAAAATTAATGAGAATTTTTTTAAAAAAATTCCCTTTTATGTATAGAATTTTTTATTCTTAATTAAAGTATTTTATTCAATTAAAACCCATAATAGTATTATATTAAATAAAATTTAAATAAATGTTTTCAAACTATTCCAATATATAATTTTACACTTTAAATAATCTAAAATAAAAAATAGTGTGTAATAAAAAACATTATTTATCACTATTCATGGAAAAATAAACCTTTTTGAAAATTATCAAAAATTCATCCTAAAATAATTTTTGGATTATCAACTAGAAAAGAAATTTAATTTTTTAAAATTAACATTATATAATTTTTATATCTACATTTAAAATAAAACCATATAATAAATAAATATTTAATTTTGTTTGAAGTAAATCCTTTTTCATATTGACTGAACAAATAAAATAATATTCTTAAAATGAATATAACTATATAAAATATAATAAAGTATATTAAAAATAAATGAAATATAATTATTCTAAAAATACCTTTTTTATTACAAAAAATGTATTTATAAGAGTTAATATGACCATTCAAATAGTATTGTGAGTGTATAATTAGTAACCTAACTTTTAAGAATAGTTACATGACCGTTGCAAATTGTTACCAAACCATTGGAATAGTAATTTAACATTAATATAATAAAATGTAATATAAATAGTATTTATCATGAATAATTCAATAAAATATAAATATTTCAATTCCCTATAATAAATATCAATATTAAAAACTCAATGAAACTATAATCAATTTTTAATATAATATATTTTATTATATTTCATAAAAATCATTATTTTTATGTTAATAACTAAAATTATATATGTTATAAAAGTATGTTGATAAAATTAATTTCATTTTTATAGTCCTCGGGATTAAATTTTCTAAGGGTGGTTATTTTGTAATTACCTTAAATGCATAATTTTTTAGCGAATTGTAAAAACACAGTTTTACATAACCGAGGTATTTTAATTACATCATCTAAGAGGTAATAATGACAAAATAAATTATAAAAATTATTTATTGGTAAAAGAAATATTTAATATAATAAAATATTCATATAAGTACAATAAAGTTTTTTCCAAACCTAAGAAGTGTTTTCCAAACTATAAAATCTAAATTATTCTGTTAAAAACAATTTTTCATTTTTTCAGATTTCCTTATTAATAAACTAAGGAATTTGGTGTATTAAGGGTTTTTAAGTATTAAAAAGTTTATTTTAAATAAAATATAATTTTATATTTCAAAAAAAATACTATTAGAAGGTTTACCTTGGAATTTATATTTTATTCAATACTTTATCCTCAAAATTCCCCTCTCCTCAACAATAAATAACCCCTCTCGTTTACCTTAGAAAACTACTACCCTCTCACATTCCAAAGCTATAAATATGCTCAAATTACTTCTCTTAATCCCCTTAAAATCCTTATTTGTTTTCTATATTCACTCAACTCTAAGAATTCAATGTGTTTAGTGTCGTTGAAAAGAAGAAACACTGAAAAGAGAGTAAGTTTTCATCTTCTTTTTCTCTCATTTTCCACTTCTCTTCCTCTTTTTCTCTATTCCTTTCAGACCAAAACCTTCAATAATTAATTAATTAGTATATTAAAATTATTTTAAATATTTTAACCTCCTTTAATAATTATATTTTTGACATATTTATCTTTCTACCTCTTTTTAAAATCCCTAATCAATAGTAAGTTAACTGCCCACAGGGATGTTTCCAAACATTAATTATCACACCTATTATGGATGATAATAATAAATTTTCTATAATATATAAATTTATAAATATATGTATTTTTAAGATTCTATAGTTAATATTAATAATTTTTAAATATAAATAAATCATGATCATTAAATCTAAGCAAGACTTGATATTTTAATGAAATTATGATATCAAAATGTTTGAGCTTAAACAATGGGAATTAAGAAATATAATATAATTATTATAATTGATAAAAATTGAAAAAAATAAAAAAAACACTTCTATTACCATGTTTTATTAATCGTGATTTTATTAAGCAGTAGGTGAAAAGGTGTTGAAATAAATATGTATTTATGTTAAGCGTAATCTCAAACCCAACTCTTTGTGTTTGGGTCATCTCCTCTATCGCATTATTCTTAGTATATATATTCATATATTATTATTACAATGTTCTAAGACTATTATTTAAATTATATTTCTTAGTATATACATGTTTCTACCTTGTTTAAATCATTTATATTCCAAATATAATGATTTTTCCAAAAGACATTATTTTCCAAAACACTAATTGACACCTCTCAATTCATTTTTTCTCCACTCAATAATGATGATGTTTTATATAACAATGTGACTTCTATTATTAATTCGGTGTCCCTAATGGTTATTTATTAAATTATTATTTATGTAAAATTAATGAAATTCATTCCTTTATATGTGTTTATTTCATGAGTATAATTGTTATATGATATCCTCCCAAGTTGATGCATGATTATGGGACTTTTATGATTTGATGGATGGGCCTGGAATTATATTGCCATAAAATTCATTATTTAATGTGATATATCTCATAATATTTTGTCTATTATGAGTTAACATGATTCTATCTTTGTCCATAATTATTATGTTATGAATTAAACACCTATGTTATCCGTGAACATGATGCTAGTTTTGTTTATAACTATGTGTTGTATTTGACCAAAATGTTATGATGTTTCTTTATTGTGCATATTCCATATTATACACCATTTTCAAATGACTCCATCATATTTAAGATGATGATGATCCCATTATTATGATAATATGATGATGATTATGCTCACCCATGTACTATTGATCATGTCTCTCATTTCTTATATGATAACCTTCCCCTTACTAAGATTTCAACTCACCCCTTTCATTGATGTATATCCTTAGGTGAATAAATATACTAAAGAGTTCAGGGGAGATTTATAAAGTCTATGAATAAGGAATTAAATAATATTTATATTTAATTATGTAAGAGTGATGTACAGATGTAATTTTCCTAATATTCAAAACCTTTTGATCTTGGAATTTATTAGTATTTTCTTATTTAACATAAAAAATGATATAATAGTCATATATGAAAAATTTGGGTAACTATTGACATTGACATCGAAATGGGTTTGGTTAAGAGCTCAATGTCATGGTATTACCCTGTATATTAATAAATGATGAGTCTATCTTTTGAAATAAGGAACCAAATTATATGAGAACTATGAGATAATTGTTAAACCATTTTGGGGAGATTTTGGCTAGGATAGAGGAGAAGAACAAGGGTGGACACACAATAATATGAATTATCTAGGAACATTTAATGAAGGGAATAATAGATTTATTAACTTATTAGTAATCATATATCATAATTTTAAGTGGATTTCAATCCTATATCCCTTCTCTATCCTTTTCCTAATGATTATAATATAAGAATGTTTATAGAGGGATCACAACATTTGTTCATCAAGGATTAACCCATTGATAAAAAGGTTTAGGTTACCTCATATTATCCCTTATGTCATGTGTGTTCTTTGACATTCTATATCTCACTATTGAATCATCATCATCAATGAGATAAAATTACTCAAATTTTTTTATCATAATAACTTTGTTTAAGTGTTTTTTCTTTAGTAACAACTAATTAAACCCCCCCCCCCACCCCACCCCACCACTCATTGGTGGAATACTCACTTATGGGACTAATAAATTGGTATTATGGAATTATTTTTAAAGGATTATATTTATCACTTGTTTGATACTTCCTATTAGTAGGTATTAAATGAGGATATAGTTCCATCAAGTTATAAACCTATAAAGTTATTCCTATGGTCATTATTATAATGATTATATCTATTTTTCCTATATATCCAAGTTTTATTTTTATTCCTTTAATATTTTAATCTATGTGATATATAGATTTAGTGAATATTCTCAGCAATAAAGTAGTCCTTATGGTCAATGGAAAGGTATTATTTATATTAAATGATATGATGGTTTCTTGTCTTCTTTCTCGTAGCATAGGCCAGCTTAATATCAGTGATAATAGAGTATAACTTCTAAAAAGTTAGGATAACCTATAATTTTCTTGATATTAAGAATATTGAAGCAAAAGGGATACAATAAAGTTTATTACATTCACACCTCTTAGAGAATGAGTGGTAACAAGTTGTGGGAACAAATATGGTGAATTTAATTTATATTAAACTCTATGATATCGATGTCGGATCCAATAAAGTGATTGAGTAAATGTTAAAAATATTTTTGTTTCAATTTTATGATATATATATGTGAGAAGATGAAATTTGGATTATTTTCTCATTTTGATAGAAAAATTATTGGCTCAATTAAAATTTATGGATAAATTAGTTATGATTCTACTTTGGTGAAGAATTTGATGATAATACTTTAAAATAAATTTTATGTGGTGAGTTTTTTCCTTAAGGATCAATAGTTGTATGTATGTTCCATTAAAATGTTAAATAACATCTTGATTTCCTATAATATTAAAGAGATATAAAATTGATGAGAAAATGAAAATCTAATGATGATATGGATTTTAAATCTACAAAAGGTTTGGAACCATTTAGTAAAATAAATCTCTTGATGAATAAACTGATGTCAAATATTTTTCCATGTATTTTGATGAATTGGTATAATTATATTTCAATGGTATACATAGAGGAAAATTTATATACAAGTGTAAGATACTATTAATGTTTTTCAAATATGGAAATATTGATAACTTTTTATCTAATTTACTTGAGGTATAATAAAATCATAAGGCATATAGTCATACTCAAAGCTCATGAAGAAGTAACAAGATAAAAAGAGGTCATAGTGTAGGAATGTATTTTAAATGAAAAAAAGAAGCAAATTTAATGAAAATAATAACTTTCTATAAAAACATTATACCATATCTTTTGATGAGAAATGTTAAAGAGAGTAATTGGACTTATAAGATTAAGGAAAAAATATCTTTCATGTCTAATTGAAATCAACTAAAAAAGACCAAACTAAAGAACAATAAGGGTGTATTTAAGAGGAATAAAGGAGTGATGTGGAAACACCAAATTATCTTCAATTATTGATGTAGAAATTTTTATTCCTAAATGAAAATATAGGTTTAAGATGGATATAATAAATCATTGAAATTTGAGAATGATTCATGAAATAAATATCTTAATGAATCAAAATTTAAAGTCATTTTCAAGATAAAAGTGGACTTTATATGAAAAATTGTATATCTTAAATTAATCCTTGATGTTTGTGATAATATTCTCAAGATCACAAAAATATATAATATTTCCTAAAATATTTATGTAAAGGACCATAAGGTGAGGTCGGTTGAGGATTAAAATTCATTAAGGGGAACACTCCTTGTGTTTCAAAAACAAATTAATGAAGTTGGTGAAATATTGATAGTAGTTGAAGAAGTTAAACATTATACTTATTAAATAGTATATTTCTTTATGGTACCATAAACTATAATTTTTGACACTCATGGTTGCAACATAAGTGGTGTATATACTAGTAACAATGGGAATAGGGAAATTACATCAATTAAAAAAATATAAACTCGATAATTTCTAAATTCAATGGTATTTATAAAAATTATAAAATTTATGAGGTCTGTAAGAATATGAGTTGTAAGATAAGAAGAAGGGTAAATACAAGGTTAAGGGGTATACTCTTATATATGATGGTATAACCTCTCACTCCCTCAATCAAATATAGGTTTCGAATTAAAGGGGAGTCAACTTGAAATTCATAGACTCTAATTAATACAACATCTAAAGGAAAAATTAAAACATTAATATATAGTTTATTCCCTTTAGAAAACTTATGGGAGGTGTTGAAAAACCCAGACACACTACTAAAAAGTTTTTAAAAATGATATTAGAGTATAAAAACGGATGGTTTCAAATCTATCCATGGGAAATATAATATTGTGCATGTGATAGTTGTTGATGTTTCCTATAAAGATAGAAAATGTTATAATATATAGACACTTGGTAGTAGTTTCTCACCATAAATAAAATATAGAAATAATATCCTCAAAAATATACAATGGTATGATAGTTGAGATATTACTTTCTTTAATGATAGATTACACAATGTTAAAATAATTGAATGGACCAAAATTTGTGAGAAAAAATCAAAACTAAGGACTCTCTCTTTAATAATGATTAGTAGAACAATCTCTTGAGTGTTTCTAAATAAAATTAGAACATGAAAAAGGTGATATATTATAAGGATATATGATTCATAATATTATTATTAAAGGATGGAATTGTCTTATTGTAGAGACAGTGGATACGATATAATTTATTTTAAATTTACAATTATCTAAATAGTGTACGCAAGAGTATACAAGTAAAAAATCATTTTGTGCATATGATACTTGGATATTTAGGGAAAACATATGACTATGTTTATCAAGTATGAAGTTGTGAGAAATTTACCTAAGTTATATCATAAAATTATAAATACATGTGATATATGTCACAAATGAAAAATAATGAAGAAGAACCCCAAGATGAAAGAGATCAGAAAAAAGAAACATCTTTATTTAGTATACTTATATGTGTCTAGACCAATCACCTTGAAGTTAACCAATAAAGATTGGTAATTCATGAATTTTGTTTAGGAATTTTCTCAAATAAATTATATATTATTTATATTGAGTAATTCATAATCTCTTTAGATATATGGGCAGTTCTAAAGGTGTTATAAGAACAAAATAAGATGTTCTATAAAAACAATTTTGATCTAATAATAGATATAAATACATAAATAAGTATTTTGAGATATATCCTGAGAAGAATGAAATAAGAAATAAATATAGTTCTCCATAAATTACTCAACCAAATAGAATATCTAAATAGAAGAACTAGAGTTTTTTGGACATGGGTAGAACAATATTTTTTATGTATTTCACCAAACAAATATATTGGAGACAATCCAAAAAAATCCTATATAAATCTATAATGAAGTCCTAATATGAAAACATTCAGTCAACATGACATATAAGATATGGTACAACACCCCAATTCACATTCACATATTATTACATTATTATTAATATAATTATTTATAAAACACTAAAAAATATATATTTCCTATGTATATATGAAATTAGGTACCTTGTAAAACATATCTTAATCAATATCATAATATTTTATCTATGTTTATAACTTTCTCTTAGACCAAACATTACTCTTACCATGGCATGTGATGACTTGGGGACATACATAAAAAAATGGGTGAGTCATAAAGAAAATTTATGGTGTAAATAGGATAGATATGGCGTAATATATCATAAAATTCAATAATCATAGTAGGTATTAATAAATACAGTATCATAAACCAACACCTAAAAAACATGGCATTATAGCCAAATATTATTGGATCATTATAATCATGAGAATCATAAAATGTGGTACAAACATAAGGAATGTAAATATAAATATATTACAAGTATCACTACCAAGACATCATAGGATTATGGATGAGGTAAAATGAACTAGGACCATGTATAACATTAAGGATGAGACTTATTACACATATCCCATGAATAAAAATATAGATAATGCTTACTGCACCTGGAAATACATATTGATCTCATGACATATAATTAATTTTATAATTGATTGGTAGGATATATAATTCTTATCCTACCCATCATATCATAGTATTTATTTTATATTAAGTATATATAGAAATGAAACATACATGAATCATAAACATCAAATAAACTGTTGATAATGAAATGGGTAAAATAATAATTCCATAAATTGTGAACCATTGATGTATCATGTAGGATTCCCTAAAAATATGGGATTAAATCATCTCATAAATTCATAATCAATAAAAGGATCATTTAAAATTAAAATATGTCTCAATATGGAGGGAAAACAATAATAAAATTCTAAAATGATGTCATGAAATCCATATCTTTTATTAAATATATAAGAAAAGGGATAATAATATTTACAAGGGATAGGAGTACATATTTTTCATAAATATATAAATAAATAAAAATATTTCATGTTAAAAATGATACTTTAATTTGAAAATCATAGATACAAAAAAACCTTTATAATAGTGGGAAATATTAGGAGAATTTGTGGAAAAGAGAGAGAAATTGGAAATGATTCACTAATAAGATTTTTAATGTTGGAATTAATGAAATAACAAAATTGGGAACACAAAAAAATGATTATCCCAAAAATCATGAAATAGGAATTATAATTAAAATAAATTAATCATATTTGAAATTTATAAATAGGTGGAGAGAGATATAGAGAGTGATGAAGGGAATATATTCAAAAAAGAGAGAAATAGTGAGAAATGAACACGTAGCATGTGCCCAAACTTTCTTCAGATGTTACACTAATATCATAAATAGTAAATTCTTACTCATAAGTTAATTTTATGAAAACTATGATCATGTTTTATTGGTTTATTAAAATTGACCAAGTCGATCGATTAGAGATTATTCAATTAATGGTATCAAAATTTCTATGATGTAGATGTAAAAGTCAAAGTTCGCATAAAATGGTTCCATAAACTTCAAACTTTTCATGGAATATGTATCATATTATTCCATGAGTTATAGAGTACAATATACTAGTATGTAGTAACATTTCATATAATCCACCTCTCTAAGCATGTTTATTGTGGTTATAAATGAGTACAATAGTTTACATTAAATGTCATTATTATCATAACTATTTTATCATTCTAGAATCATTGAAATGGTCTTATTTTATTATTATATTATATTTAATCATGAAGTATATTTTTAATAATATACATCAAAGGAATTAGTGATGAATGAAGTATCATCGTTCACCTTGGTAGTGTGAAACAATAATAGTTGAATCTATGTCATTAAGAGAGTTTTAAAAATATGAGGCAAAATAGTTGATTATAGATTTCTATAAAAAAATAATTTGTATTAAATATTCTATTTTTAGGTTAATTTTATTTATTACTTCATTTTTTATAATTAGTAAGGGAATAATTTAAATTTAAACATGGTTTTTGAAATCCTTACATCTCCCATTTAGTTGCCTCCATTGGATTGACTTTAAGTTATTTAGAAGAGGAAAATTTTCTCACGCAAAATGCTTAAGGATATCTCTGTGGGAGTTAGGAGATGTATTTGGTTTGAAATTTTTTAAATATATGGAATTATAGAAGTGAATAGAAAGGCGTGGAGTATAGTTATTTATATTTCATAGGGGAGAGGTATTTTAGATTAAAGTGTTGATAATTTCGTCATCTTGGCCAAAAAATATGATTAGTGATTATTATTATGACTATTATTATTTTATGATTAAATCGTGGATGTTTATTTTTAATTAAAACCAATGAAAACCTAATGGAATCCTGAAAATAGGTTATAAATGGTAAATTATAAATAATGGTTCTTTTAATAAAGAATAAATTAGGCTACATAATATATAATGTAGGTGTATAAATGAAATTAATTATTTTGAAAATCATTATATTACTAATTAAGTAGATTTTATGTTTATAAATTTTTTTATTAAATTTTAAAGCCTTGTTTTTAACATGATAATTTCATAAAAAATTCCATATTCATAAAATGAGTATTTTTTTACAATTCCCCTAAAAATAAACTTTCTCATAAAAATACCAAATTTTCACCTTCATCTATATTTATGCGGTTATTCTTAAAAATAATTTTTTTAATAAATACAAATTATAAGACTGTAAATTTCATATTTTAATAAAATCATATAATACAAGGAAATGAAATTTTTTTGAATAAATACTATTTATTTTATTATGAGAGATATCTTTATTATTTGTAATTATTTATTAATTATTATATTATTGATAATTAATTATCACATATATTTTAAAAATAATAATTTTCAAAATTATATAATTAAATTTTAGCATAAAATTTTATATTTTACAAAATTATTTAAAAAATTAATTATTGAAATGTATAATTACTTTTCATTTATGTTATATGATTTTAGAAATCATTTATTTGGGATTACAAATTTTTTTATTTTGTTATTTTTACACACTATAAATAAAAATTGTTTGTAATTTTTAATCCCCAACAATCTAGATATCATTTCAATGGATTTTAATTTATCCAGCAATCATATATTATTAAAACTGTCTTATAATTACTACACTTCTTAAAAATTCTTCTCATTTACTTCATTATTTTTTAACTCATTTTTTCAAATTTATTCATACTTTTTTAAATGTAAATATTTTTTCTAATTGTTTATTTTTTTTAGTGGTGTGAATGTCTGTGATACTTGTAGGGGACTGGTATGTACTAGAATATCTAGTTTTAGTTTTATTATTAACTTATGTTTATAATCCCATTATACTATTTTAAATTTTATAGAGTATAATTATACTTATGTAATGTTTTATAGTTATGAAATGAAATTATATATGTTTTTATGCCATGTATAATATTTATGATATATATTATGTAATGTATATTTTATAGTGTTCAATTTCTCATATCTAAAAATTCTAGTTTATTAAATTCTACCCCCCTAGAAATTTCAGCCTTGAATTTTTAGCTCTAAAAATATTATTTAAATAGATGAGGGAACTTTTTTCAGCAAATCCTTAGGTTATCATGTTGCCTCTTAATACAGGTGATCTCTCCATAGTACATTGAATAAATGATTGGTCTTATTGCATAGCACTTTATCTCTAAAATCTATTATTTCCACTGGTTTCTCTTTATAAAATCGATTATGCTCTAATTATAACACTTCTATATTCAATGCATATAGAGGATCTGGTATGTACTTCTTTAAGATAGATATGAGGGATACATTATTCACTTGAGATAAGTTTTGTGGATGGTAAATCTTATAAGACGCATCCCTAATGCAATCAAAAATCTCAAAGAGACATAGATACCTAAGACATAGCTTTCCCTCCTTCTAAATCCTTATAAATTTCTTCCTTGGAGATGTTATAAGGAAAACATTAACACCAACTCCAAACTCTATTTTCCATATATGGTTATTATAATATCTATTATACTAACTCTAGGAAGCAATTTTGTGTTACTAAATTGATTAAACATTATTGATCACCAATAGTTTTGATCCCAATAACATCATTTCTCCAACCTTATCCCACCACATTGAACTTTTACATTTCTTCACATATAATTATTAACTTAGATCCTTCTTAATTATTTAGTGGAAGTCATTTTTTACAACCCCCTCCCTCTAAAGATGCCTCTCACAGTCTGTCATTGATGAAAGGAAGATAATTAACCACATGTTCCACCTCTAGTAGGCCTCGGGTTGCTAACTAGCATCAACAGTGTACAAATATCACAATATGGGAGCAATTGCCCATTATATGAAACAAGATCGGTAGATAAAATGAATCGTACACAAAAAAATCCAAGAAATATTATAAAAATAAACCCAAACCATCCTCTACATGGAATTATAAATAAAACTGATACAATAAAAGTCTCTAAAATAAATACCCAAAAAAGGCTAAGGCAGTGACACAATAGCTATCCAAAGGTATGAACTATTAATGCATAGCACGATATACATAATCCTTCTAGAAACCTGAAAAAAAGCGTAGGGTGAGAATACAAGTATACTCAGTAGGAAACCTGAAATATCTCATACACATGTGATATAATCACACTAATGCACCTGTGGGAAAATAGCAAAACCAAACAGCACCTAAATAGGTATACTAACCATCCCAACCTTGCTAAGGCATGATCACTAAATAACACAATCCATGTAATTTAATATAAACTAAATAACATCAATCATAGGGTACCCCACACCACATTCCCATTCATTATCCGCTCTCTCTCAAATAGTAAATTCCCTTGCACTCCCACCTCTTCCGAATATACCACACCACATCCTTCCCACACACACCTAGGCATCACAACACATCATTATCACACACACCTAGGCCTCACAACACATCCCACTCGCACACACCTAATGCTCCCTACCGATTTCATCCACACACACCTAGGCCTCACAATACATCACATCTCATCTTGAAGACACCTAGTACATCACATCACAACTCATCCCAAAGACACGTGGGACATCTCATCAAAACTCATCCCAAAGACACATGGGATACCACATCTCAACCACAATCTAATGCACTAACAGACCTTCTCCCATCATGGAATGTGCAATACCTACCTCACCTGGAAGAGGGGGAAGGGGAGAGTGGGTGGCTAGTCATCTATCCTTCCATCGGGATGTTATAAAAGATACCCCCATGTGACTTTTTTGGTGTTCAGTGCATAGATCTCAAAATCGGTGGGGTGATTATAGATTTTACTAGGCAGATATAGGTATATATATATTGCATCAAACACTCAATTCCAACCTATGGGTTCTCAAAAAATATTAATATCTCACTACATCATCACCTTTTTTGCCACCTCTAAATTCACAACACCACACAACAAGCCACAAATACCATCTCATATTTCCATCCAATTTGGTTATTCATCAAAAAGTATTCATTATTCATCATAAACCACATTTAATCACACAACCCATCATTTAATTTTCCAAAAACAAATTTCCATCCCATTAAACAAACCAAACCTTTCCATTTAATACTTTATTAAATATTCTTTTATTTCATCACTACTAACTTGGAAACTATGAGGAACTACACATATCCAGAATCATAGTAATTGTCATTCAAGAGATGAATAGTCCTTATAAATTAAAGCATCTTAACATTTCTTCCACGTTTAACACCCATTCATGATACATTATACATAAAACTATAGATATAGGATGAATATTTATGTATGTTTTTAATTTAGAAGCCTCTGGTAAATTAACCTTACAAATGGCTAATGTCCTTCTATAAACTCATCCTTACTAGATCATCATATCAAAGGAACTTAACCTTATGCTAATAACTGTGCCCACAACCACATCGCTGCACGTACCAAGGTATAACATATTTTAGATTTAATAAGGAATCCATTATTTAATTACACTTATTAGTTCATGGTGTTATCACAGAAATCTTATGATCTTTGGGAATCCATTTATTAGCTGGATATACATGGTTAACCAATTTTTAAATATAAGAGTACAAAAGAAACAAAACAACATGCATTCCATGAACCATCTATTATACAATCATGAACCCCCAATGGACACAATTCTTAGTGTGCAGTTGTCCGATACAAATCAAAATATCTACAAAATCAAAACAAATCAAGATCATGTGTCACTTTATCCACCCCCCCCCCCCATTGTATATTGATTTTAAACCAATTTGATTATCTTTATTACTCAAAAATAAACCATATACCAACCATATGAAAACTTGTATACCTATCCCACATGATAAAAAATTATGAAAGATGAAGGAAATCCTACCTGGAAGAAGAATGATCGACACTTCCTAAGTGCACCAAAAAATTGGGTGTCAGTACAGCAAGAAATTCTCCAAGGAAAAACATCAACAAAAAATACCAATAGGTTACTTGAATCCTATGGTAAGAAGGATTTAAGGCATCTAGTATCCAAAGAATGGATAAGGAAAGAATGAATGGAAGGACCTATCTTAGAAGGACTAGATCCGGATCATAGGGGATTTTAAACTTTTTTAAATTACCATTAAATGTGGATCTAACCAAGACCATGTTTTTTAACTATTTAAAAGCCTCTGGAATTTTATTAAATTAATGATGTGATTTTTATCCCTTTAAACATCTTCTAAACCTCTTAAATATGGAATTAAACTCATTTAACATCAATGAGGGATGTTAAAAGGGAAATTTTGGAAAATCTAGAAACATTGTTTATGAGGCACTACCAGCGAAACACCACCATACGAGGCACTTCCATATGAGGAACCTTTAGTGAGGCCCCACTAGACAAGTAACCTCTAGACAAAGCATTGCTAATGAGCCACCATCATATGAGGCACTGCTAGACGAGGCTCCTCCAGTGATCCACTTCTAGAAAAGTGACTGCTAGAGAGGCACTACAAATGGGCCACTGCTAAATGAGTGATGGATAGCTAGCCAAAACTAGGATGAGACACGTCTATCGAGGCACATCTAGGATGAGACACCACCATTAAGGCACCACCAGGGTGATACACCACTAGTGAGATAACACCATGATGAGACACTACCAGTGAGGCATAAGCTGGATGATACACCACCATTAAGGCACTACCTGGATGAGACACCACCAGTGATGACATGCTATTAGAAAACTGGAAAACCAGAATTTTGGAAAACTATTCAAATGACATACCATTGGAACATCTCACGTGTCCCAAAATCACCCCAAATTCCCCAGGACTCCTTAAACACTAGATTTCCCACAAAGTAATGGACTGTATGGTTTGTGCCATTAAATCAGATACCTCTCAAACAATTGTCACCCTCAAGAATTTAAAACCAACCTAGAAGGAGTGATAGAAAGATTCCAAACAACCATCCTTCAAGATACCTCTTAAGAGTATCATCATACCTCAAGTTTCACTAATAAAAAAATACATCAATCCAAACAACCACAAAAATATTTCATAACCTCATCACCATGAAACCAAAAACTAAAAAAGGTCTTATCTCACACAACCACACTGCCACACAACCACCACACAACCAACAAACCACATTGTCCCGAACACTTGAAACAGGGAATTATATCCTCCATGTCAAGATACAATTCTCTCCAGGTGGAGCTGACTCACCCAAATTGGTTTGATCACATCATTAATAATGTTTCTTGATTAAGAATCAGGTCCCCTATTTCTATATGTCAGGACTTTATCAAACATCACACAACACATATCAAAAACCTAGGAAAAATGATCAACTCATAAAAAATGGATATAAATGTCACATTACAAAGAAAAACATTGCCATGAAAAAGCTAAAAAAAGATTATGTATTGGGAAATAATATTCTTCTCTCACTCCTAATTACTCTCCTCCTAGAGACCATGCCTCCACTACACGCGAACTAAAGGAATGGTCCATCCACACAGTGCCTTCTCTCTGAAATCATGGATCACTATAAGTTGCTCCATAAACATCACATCATCCTCAAAATCCAACTCTCCCCAGTAAATGATATGGGATTAATCAGGATGATATCAATGAAGATGAGAGATGTGGAAGATGTTAAGGGATCCCCTTGAACCGCAGTGGAAATGCCAACCGATATGCCACCTTTCTAACATTACACAAGGTCTCAAAGAGACAAATAAACCTGAGATAATTCTTACTCCCTCCTCCAAACCTCATCTACCCAAATTAGGGGGAAAATTCAAGAAAACATGTTCCATAAACCTGAACTCTAAGGGAATCCTTCTGTTATTGGCATAAGAAATCTTCCAGTCTTGTGCTACTTTCATCCTCTCATGAACATGATGAACATTCTTAGACATTCTCTACACCACATCGGGACCAAGAACAGCTATCTCCCCAACCTCTATCCAACACAATATAGAGTGAAATGGTCTTACATAAAAAGCTTCAAAAGACCCATTATAGTGGAATATTTATTGATATTATTATAAGAAAACTATACCAATGGTATGTTTCATACCTAAGACCCACCAAAGTCCAAAAAACACACCTACAACATATCATCCAATATCTAGAGAGTATGTTTTGTCTTACCATCTATCTGAGGGTGGAAATTCACGATGAGGTATAACTAAGTGCCAAAAGAATATTGTAACCCCCTCCAGACCCATAAGGTAAACCGTGAATCCTGATCTAAGAAAATGGACCATATAACTCCATGAAACTGCACCACATCGTCTACATACCTCTTATCCAAAGAATCCACTGCACTCGACTCCTTAGTCGCTAAGAGTTGATCCAACTTCATCAATATATCTACTAGAACCTAGATCACATCACAACCTCCCTAGGATCTTGATAACCATGTGATTAAGTCCATTGAGATGTCATCCCTTTTTTAATTGGGAACATCCAAGGGTTGAAACAAACTACTAGGAAAATGATGCTGGGATTTTACCTTCGAGAAAACCAATCACTTAACCACAAACTCTGGCACTAACTATTTTATCCCAAGGAACTAAAATTGAATTATCTAGCCATGATACATTTTGTAAACTCTCGGGTGTACTGCCAATGGTGATATATAAAACTCATGAAGAAATCCATCTCACATTTCTATTGGAACAAATAGCCTCCCATGAAACAACATCTAGTTCCAACTATCCTCTAACCATCCCTCCAGAGCATCACCATGAACAACACAATTGTGAATCACTTATACCTCTGAGTATACCTAGTGATACTCCTATACCTGTGGTATCAAAGAAGAATGAACCATTATCTAAAAAAAATAAACTCTACCACCATCCATCCATACACATAATTTCAAGGCTTCCAACTCCTCCATCTCTCTCTATGAATCACCAAATTCCCAGACAACACCCTTCCATGACTACCTTCTCAAATCATCAGCCAAGACATTCCTCTTTCCTGAGGTATTTGAGATCACAAATTCATTATCCTGGAGAAACTTCATCCACCTATGATATCATAGATTCATATCATGTTGAGAAAAATATAACTTTTGCTCTTGTGATTTGTGAAGACCACAAAGTGCTCCCTAATGAGGTAATTTCCTAACAACATCAGCCTGAACATAACTGCTACTAGATCCAGATCATGGATGGAATAGAGACCCTCATGGGGAAATAACTACCTATACCCATAAGAGATCACTACCAACTATTTCATTAGAATTAATCTTAATCCCATATGGGAAGAATTTCAAGACACCTTAAACATCACCCCTTTATCTGGAATCTAGAGAAATTGAGCACTAACCATCTTCCTTGTCAAGTAACCAAACTATGTCTTGAATTGATTACTCCAAAAAAATCTTGGTCCTTCCAATTCAAATATGTCAATGGGGTAGTAACTCAATAGAAATCCGGCACAAACCTCTATTAAGAGCCTGCAAGACCAAGAAAACTATGAACCTATTCCATGTTCCTCGGTTATACCCAATAAACAACTACTTCATCCTTTGATGGATCAATTTCTACACCATACTAGGACACAAAATGCCTAAGGAAATGATCCTCCCTTGTCTAGAACATTCACTTGGACAAAATTTCATATACCTGATGGTGTTAATGTACACACAAGACTGTTCTGAGATGGTTTGAATGCTCCTCCTCTGACTTCGAGTAGACCAAGATGTCATCTTAGGATATAATGAGAATCTGGTCTAGGAACTCATGGAAAATGGATTTCCTAAGTCCCATGAACATATCTAGTGAGATCATATCTTTGAATGGCATGACTAAAAACTCAAAGTTTCCATAGTTTCATCAGAAGGTATTATTAGGGATATATCTATCCTTCACCCTTGACTAGTGATAACCAAACCATATATTGAACTTAAAAACCCAATTCTACCTTCTTACTTTGTTGAAAAGTTCTTGTATCCTTGGAAGAGGGTAACAGTTATTGACTGTCAACTGATTCAACCTATGATAGTCTATACACAAACTTAAACTACCATCCACCTAATTGGTGAACAATACTGGAGCACCCCACAGTAACACACTAGGTTGGATAAAACCCCACCACATTTTCTCATCTATCTGAAGGCTCGACTCCTATAACTTAGAAGGTGAAATATGATAGGGATCCATCGAAATTTTAGAAGCATCATGCTACAAGTCAATCCAAAACTCAACATCATATTAAGGGGGTAGCATCACAACCTCCTTAGAAAAGACATTCAAGAACTCCCCAATGACACTGGGAACATCTACCATCCTGATGTCTACTCATTCCACTGAAAACACTTCCAACAAGGAAAGAAGGGGCTCCACACACCAACTTCTCACCTAACAACCCCACTCACCAAAAAAACAAAATTTTGACCATCCATATTTCAAAACACGAATCTCCTCCAAAATTAGTCGATGGAATCATCTGCGGAATAAATCCAATCGATGATAAGGATAACATCATATAGATGAATTTGTAGAATGAAAATATCTCCACATGATTGGTGTGGTCCCATCGTCAATATATACCCGTGACACACATCAAACAAGTCGGTCTGGCCTTCTACTATTATACTCAACACCGATGGAATAAGAAGACTCTCTATGTATAGTCCTAAAGCATGGGCATGATAGGGTTCAACAAAAGAATGTTTGAAGCTCTCCAATAAAACAAGGAAAAAACAAGAGTACTAAAGAAATTGATTGTACCTCTAATGATCTCTATCCCATCGAGAATTGTTTCATCTATTGCAACAAAAACTAACCATGCATAGCTCCTCTTCTTCTATGATAATGATCACCTCCAAGAAAATGCTTGGTTCATGGTCCCTAAACACTAGGAACATCCTGAGGTTGGCCTATACATTCTCCATTTCCCATAAAAGGAGCAAAATTCGGCTACCCCATCTGCTGAAAAGGTCTCACTGGAAACTGTTGTTGGGGATGGTGTTAACCCTTTCTACCTACACCAAACTAATCTCAGGGAACTTCTAGTCACAAGATCTAGTGATGACCATAAAACCCAAAATAAAATCACACTGGAACAAAGCTCCCATAATAAATCATTGAATCCAATTTCACCAGAAGGCTAGAAAGGAAGTTGCTCTGTTTGAATCCCTTCCAGTCAAAACCTCAAAGTTTCTAGTTCCTAGGAACTATCCATAATAACTCTTCCACGCAAGAAATCCTGATGGTTACCCTCTCATAGAAAATACTTCTCATGAGTAAAAATGCTCGATCACATGTACATTCTTCTAAACCTCTAGATACATCGTTAATGTAAAATTTTCAACTGCATATTGGATAGAATGACAGAGTCCCTCCTCAAGATATCTCTCACAATACACTTTGTCTGTAAAAAGATAAATGGAAAAATGAATAAATTATTTGAACTTTATTCCTAGATCTCGCAATGAAATTTTCCCATATGGAAGAGAAAGAAGTTATTACCTCTTTATTTCCTTCATGGTCGAAAAAAATAACTATGCCCATAACCCCTTCAGGAAGCTGACCCAAAAATATTCAACCTCCTTCCACTCTCCCAGATATAGCATCCACCACTGACAAGAAGCTCCTCACATATGACTGACTACCAATGTAATAGAGTACCCCTGTCAGGGCCCAAATCAAACTCAAAGTGATCTCAATTTCCTACAACTAGCTCGATGCCTCCACATCTAAAACACTTCCCTCATAGTTCACCAAATCATGTTGTTGGAAATCACAAAACTCCTTCTACCATTGATCATCCTCCTCTATAGGATCAAACTTATGAAAATATATTGGATCAGCTTTTTGAACCTCAACTTCCTAAACCGTACATAGACGATGACCAGGAGCCATAGCAGAATGTCAAATAAGGATTTCCTAATCCTGGTAGTGTGGCATTTTAATAAGATTAATTTTAATTTATTTCATTCATTCCATCCATTTTAATCTTCCTAAGACAACCCAAATTCAAATAGGAACACATGCCATAATGATTCATGTACCTTTCCTAGGTCTCTACCCAGTAAGTGGGTCCATCTCACTTTTCCATTTGATAAGATTTGATTTTGAGCACTGAATCATGGGCGACCCTAAAATCCCATGTCCTAGCCTATCTCTCTGGAATATTTCATGCACAAAATTTAACTAGAACTATTTCCATACCATCCCATGAAATCTTCATTGTGAATAACTCAAAATACCATCCTATCTCTCAACCATCAGCTCTCATACCACTGTATCGGGACCCCCTCCCTCCAATGATATCCCTCCTGAGTTGGCAATAATTAAAAGGAGATAATGACCCACATGTCCCATAACCATTAGGCCATGGGTTGGTGACTAGCAGTAATGGTGTAAAAATATCACAATATGGGAGGCATTACACTTTATACCGAGAAAGGGAATAAATCATCTACAAATAACTCTAAGATATAATATAAAAGAAAAACTCAAACCATCCCATATGAATGTATAAATATAAGTGATACAATAAAATTCTCCAAAGAAAATACCAAACAGAACTAAGTTAGTGACACAACATCTATATAAAGGTTTGAACTATTAATACCCAACACGATCCACGTAATCCTCTTGGAAACCTAAAAATAGTTTGATATATGTAGGGTGAGCATACAAGTATACTCAGTATGAAAACTAATTTCACTCACACACATGTGAAAGAAGAATACTAATGCACCTGTGAGAAAAAGGTAGAACCAAACAGAACCTAAAAAAGTATACTAAACATCCCAACCTCACCAAGGAAAACTCACTAAATAATGTAATCCATGTAATATAATATAAAGTAAATCACATTAATGATAGGGTACCCCACACCACTTTCCCACTGATTAACCACTCTCACCCAAATGGAAACCATTCTAATTCTCCCACATCATCTGAATATACCACACCACATCCTACCCGCGCACACCTGGGGATCACAACACATCTCGCTAATAGACACATGTTCCTTGCAAGACATCAAGTCTGCACACACCTGGGCCTCCCAAAATATCCCTCCCAAACAAACCTAGGCCTCAATACACATAACATATCATCCCAAAGTCACCTGGGACATGACCTCACTACTCATCCCGAATTCATCTAAGACATCACATCAAAAATTACCTCGATGAAACCTAGGATAACACATCCCAACCCCAATCTAATGCACTAACTAATATCCGACCATCATTTCCTATGCAATACCTACCACACCTAGAAGAGAGAGAAAGGAATATAAGGTTACCATCAATCCATCCTCCCATCAGGATATTGGGAAAGACCCTATGCCCTCGTCGCGCGAGACTTTACTCGTGTTCAAAACATAGTGCTCATCATGGGTGGGGTTTGTATAGAAATCCCAAGGAAGATACAAATATCAATAGCATCAAACACTAAAGACCAACTTATGGGTTCTCAAATAAACTTACCAACTCACAACACTATCACCTTTCTTCTATATCTAAATGCACAACACCACACAACAAGCCACAAACCCCATATCAAATTTCCAACAAACTCGTTTAATCTTGCTAAAATTTTAATTATTTAGTGTCAACCACATTTAATCACAAAACACATCATTTAATTTTCCATTAAAAAATTTCCATCCCATTATCCAAACCCACCCATGCCATTTCAAACCTTATTAAATATTAATTTATTCCTAAACTACTAACCGAGAAACTATGAGGTACTACACATATCATAAAGTACAGTAACAATCACAAAGAAGATAAAGAGTCCAGATAAATTAAAGTGGATTCACATTTATTCCACTTTTGACACCAATTCCTGATACATCATACATTGACCTCTAGATATGGGGTGAATATTTTTTCATGTTATTAATGAAGAATAATTTGGGAAATTACCCATAAAAAATCATTATTTTCCTTCTTTAAACTCATCCAACCCAGATCATCATATCAATAGAACTAACCCTCTTGTGCACAACCTTTCCCAAATCCACATCACCGAACATACCAAGGAAAAACATATTTTCATATTTAATAAGGAATACTTTATTGAATTCAACCTGTTATTTCAGGGTGTTAACAAGGAAACTGTATGATCCTAGGGTATCCATTTATTATCGGAATATATGTGATTAAAAAAAATTAAATATAAGTGTTTAAAAGAAACCAAACAACATGAATTACAAAAACCATATAGTTCACAATCAAGAACCCCTATAATCCGCATTATTTAGTTGGTTGTTTTCCCATAAAAATCACAATATCAACAATATCAAAACATAGTAAGATCATGTGTCACATTCTGCAACCCCCCCCCCCCAGTATATTTATTTTAAACCAATTCGATTAACTTTATTAATAATGAATCAACCATATACCTATAATATGACCACTTATATACCTATACCATGTGATAAAAAATTAATAAAGATGAATAAAATACTACTTGGAAGAAGAATGATTGAAACTTATTAGTTTCACTAAAAACAAGGGTACCCTGTATAGTTGGAAATCTTCTAGGGAAAAACACCAACCAAGTACAGAACTAGGTTACTTGACTCCTATGGGAATCAGGATTAGGGGTTTCTAGTATCCAAATAAATGAGAAGGAAATAATGAAAGGAAGACCCCCTACTTAGAAGGATTGGATCAGGAACATAGGGGATTTGAAATGGTTTTGAATTTCCATTAAAGGAGAATCTAACCAAGACCAAACATTTTGACCATTTAAAATCCTCGATATATTTAGAAAATTAAATATATCGTTGATATCCCTTGAAATAGATTCAAACCTATTAAATATGTAATTGAACTCATTTTATGTCAAAAAGGAAAAACTAGAAAACTGGAAATCCTGAGGCACCACCAGCAAGACCCCAATAGACGAGGCACCGCTAGATGAGGAACCTTCAGTGAGGCACCACTAGACAAGGCACCACAAGACAAGTCACCATGAGAAAGAATCACTTGATGAGGCACAACCAAACAAGGCACCACTAGTGAACCACCACCAGATGAGCAATCTCTAGATGAGGCACCACCATCGAGCCACTACCAGACAAGCGACCTCAAGTGAACACATACCAGGATGTGCTACTGCTAAGATGATACACCGCCTACAAGGCACCATCAGGATGAGACATAGCTAGTGTGCCATCGATAGGATGAGACACCACCAATAAGCCATCTCCAACGATCCATCGCTAGGATTAGACACTTTCAGTGAGGCACAACTAGGATGAGACACCACTAATGATGACATGCCATTAGAAAACTATAAATCCATAATTTAGGAAAAAAGATCAAATTCCATACCATTGGAACATCTCAGGTGTCCCAAAAACACCCCAGATTACCCCTAAAACATCAAACACCAGATTTCCCACAATGTGATGGACTATAAGGTATGTTAGTTACATTATTATTGTATGAGAACTCAAAAAAGTAAATGTATTGATAATCATTTAATTTAATGTCCATAAAGAAATATTTGATCATTTCATATAGATTTTTAATAGTATTTTCATGTTGACCATTTATATAAGAATGATATACCATATTACTGATCAACTATATTATCAATGAATTTTCATGTATTCTTCAGAACATTAGGTTAAACCTCATATCATGATCAGATAAAATCGTTGTGGGAAAGGATGTAACATCCCTTTAGACTTTTTTCATTTACCTTATCTTATTAGAACACCATGCACTTGGATGTATTTTTATAAATCTATATCATCATATTATCCAACTAGAATTTTTATTAGTGATAAATAAACAATTTTATAATTCTTATGTGGATAGAGAATATCGATATATGAGAATCATCTATTATCACCTTCTTTATATCAAGATTAAATTATATATATAATTGTCTCCCATATTGTAAAAATCCATATTTTTCATTGTTGAAGGATGATATTTTCCCCTTCTATATTACTTGATCCATTTTTGTATCTCTACATCTACTTTTTTTTCTTATTTAATAATTTCTAAGATATGTGGTTGAGAAATCATTTGAGTATAGAATGATTTCTTAAATTTATTTATGATTTACATGTATATCCACTATATTTCTAAAAAGATCTAATCCCTTATTATCCTCATCCTGAATAAAGATGAGGGATCCATTCTTCTTATACTATTTACCAAATTATTTTCATTTCTACGGTGGTAATAGAATGAGCTCTCAAAGCCGTTGATCATCTTTTTTAGTATTCATTGATGTATTTCCATCCCTTTATTTGTAAATGTATACATTAGACTTTTAGTATTATTATATATATGCCACATTTTTATCCATATATATAATTCTTCAAAATTTTCAGTCAAAATATTACTACTACCAATTCAATATCATGTGTCAGGTATTTTTTCACATATACCTTCAACTAACTTGAATCATAGGACATCACTTTATCATTTTTTAGGATTAAAAAACCCAATACTTTCATTGATTCATTACTATATATAAAAAATACCTATCCACTTGAAGGTAGTTTGACTATAGGTGTTGGTACTAGCATCTTCTTAGACTCTTATAATCACTCTTTACATTCATCTGTCCAAAAACCCATCACTCGTTTTAGAGTTATCTTGCTCAGTGGGTTTGAAAATTTGTGAAGTTTTTTACAAGTCATCTTTAGTATCTAGTTAATCTAAAGAAACTAAAGATTTATATAAATGTTTTTTAAATTTTCCATTCAAAGTTTTCCTTAGTCTTTGAATGATTAAGAAGAATATATTTTTTTGTGATAACATTACCCAGTAATGATTTATGCTCCATCCATGGGTCACATTTTGATTTAATTTGCATATAAATTTTCATTTCATAAAACATTAATAACAATGCTCAATTTTATTTAATGCAGTTCCTTGATTTTATAATATATGATAATAAAATCTATATGGAACACTATAAATTTGTTTGATGTAATCATTAAAGACTCTATTAATCATGTATATTAAAATTATCAGAGATTTAGTGATTCTGAATGGAATTACTGTGAAAAAATAAAGTTCATTTCATTTATTAACGGTTGTCTCCAGAACAACAACATTTTTAATTCAATTTAATATATCCTAATAGAAGATCATTCTTTGAGAAATATTGAGCCCCATATAGTTAATAAAATAATTTATCAATCGGTGGTAGATGATAATTTTCTTTTATCGTGATCTTGATAATATTACAATAACTGATGCATGTACATGTTGAACCATCTTTATTCTTTACAAATAAGACAAGGTCACCCCAAAGAGAATCAAAAAGGATTTTAAAACCCTTTTCTACGTGTTCATGTATTTTATTCATCAACTTTTCATTTTTATGGGGTCTATTCTATAAGGAATCTTTGATATGACTAACACTTCAAGTATAAGTTATATGGAGAACCCAACCACTCAGTGAGAAGAAAGACCAAAAAAATATTCATGGAATACGTTTACAAATTCCATTATAGTGGGAACTTCTTCAAGGATAATTCTTTACCATTTCTTAATCATATGATTTAGATATGTTTTCTCATAATCCAATAATATCCTTACATGATAAAGACTCATGAAAGGATATTCATAATTCTCCATGTATTTTTATAGAATCATTGGATAACATTGAATATATAAAGTGATTTCCTTATCTTGGTAGTTGACCTTTTATCATGATAAGGACAACTAGTACATTCCAAATATAGTATCAAATTCTACTAAAGGTTTTGTAACAACCTGTGTTTTGAACCGGATGAAAATTCAAGGGAATTTGAATTTTTTGCATTTACTCGAATGGGCCATTTTCAAAAACAAGATTCAGAACATATGTACTAGAGTTGAAATAATACTAAGTGTTTTTTAGACTTGGGTGAAGATCCAAGATATCCCTTAGGCGAGCTTTTGAGTTTTGGGAGCACTGCGCTCTGAAACATCATTATTATTATTATTATTATTTGTTTTAGGTATTAAGAAAATTTCAAGAGTTGTCTCTCTCTTCAGGAGTCACGTGCACCCCCCCCCCCCAGATCCCTCATCCTCACACGAACCCCCCCCCAACTCCTCTTCACATGCTGATTAACAATGACTCCTTCTGGTTTTGTGTTCAATCAGTCAAGTTAAGGTCTCAGCTCCCTATTCTATCTCATTTTGACCAATTTTTCTTCTCCACATCACCCTACACCATTCATCAGAAACCCTAAGGATAGGTTTGATTTGAATTTTTGTTTTCATTTGATTATTGGGCATGTGAAGGCTCTCTGTTGACCCCTTGGTTCGTATTCCGGCAATCACCACTGAAGGCGAATCCATTAAGAGTGTTTTAGTCTTCCTTTCACCAATTTTAGGTAATATTTCATTCATTCTTCTATGATTATCAACCTATAATTGTGGATTTTGTGGTTTATGAGTTTCTGATATTCTTCTTTGAGTGCATTGGTATTTTCTACGGTGTTTTTTAGTTTTTATTTTTGTTTGTAGTGCATTTTGATCTGTCATTTCTAAGTAGTACATACACACATGTTCAAGGGTAGGATATATATATATATGTCCTCTTTATACATTTCCCCTCATGTTAAGGGGAATATGTTAAATTTAGGTAGGGTTATTACATATATATATATATATATGCATATGAATATATTTGAAAGGACCATATTCGAGTTGTCATCATCAAATTCGTCGGGTTCCAAGTGTTCATCCTTGCCTACTTGCTGAGGTAGTATCCCTATCCTTGACCCTTTAAATATAAGAATGATTTCATTTCTTCTTTAAATAATTTTAATTTTGTTTTCCAATGATAAATTAAACTACATAACATGAGTGAAATTCTTAGTTATGATAAATGATTTTATTGATTAACATGTTCATGGTTTTATAATAGAACCCCTCCAATGGTGGGAACTGTCTTCAAAAACTCACAGCAATTATTTATGATTTCTAGCTTCCTTATCCATAATGCTTAGTTTATTCATGCTTGTACTTATGGAATTGGTGCTTCTTTATGATTTTTTCATGGATTGTATAATTAAATTGTGTGACATAATGGTATGCCTTCTTTAAATATTTAAATGTTATGACTCGACTTGAATTCATAAATGACATAATTTAAATGGAACCTATTAGGGTGTTTTGACTATGCCTCTTGTTATAATTAAATAAACACAATTTATGTGAAATGTTTCAATGATATGACTTGAATATATTCAATATAATTCTTTATTGTGGCTTCATGCCTTGAAAGGAATTGACTTGGGTGGTCTAAACTTCATCCATTTTTGTCTGATTTAATTATTTAAAGTATATTCAATATATTTGATCACTATTTCACACCACACATAACTAAATAAATTGAAAAGTCCCTATTAAATTATAATTGTTCATTTTTAAAACTCACCATTTTATCCCTTTGTGTCTATAGGTGTGGAGGATTAGACATGTGGCCACATGATTGGTGTTCCGGCCATGGAAATTATTAAGACTTGTTCTATTGTATTTAAATACCTACAATAAAGTGGATAAATTTTTTAAATAACGGATTATATTTTTGAATTGTAATAACAAAAAATTTGTGTGATTTCTTGTGGAATTATCACCTTGGATAATTTTAGTTAATTGATATATTAATGAACTGAGGGTTGAATGATTAATTAAATAGATTAGATATATTTATAATGATAACTAAAAATTTTTATTAATGAAATTATTTTGTTTGAAATACTATAATTTTAATATATCGATCATTCGGTCTTATAATGATAAAACTGGTATGTTTGATACTACACTTGTGAATTTCACATTCATAGATTTTGAGCTAATGTGATAATGATTTGATTGATACCTGAGGGTTAGATATTGATTGGCATGTTGAGTTTTTATATTATGACTCATGTTTATTTTGGATGATTATGTTCTTGGTGCATTTTCTTTCATACCCCCATAGGGAAAGGTTCATAGGTATTTGATGCCCGAGGGAAAAGTATATGATTTTATAGGACTTCTGAAGAATCAAGATTGATGTTGATGCCTGAGGGATAGGACCATGTTTCCATACCACCTTAGGGATAGACGTACTCATACTAAATGCTTTAGAGAAGAGTATATGATTAATTCATATGCATGACGGATATATGCACAGTCACATGATTATTGAGGGTGATATTCAAGTTATGCATGATGGTGAGATTTTGGTTAGCTTAAGGGCATAGGTTGTGTGTTTGTGATATATTCTGAGATATTAATCCTTGAAAAAGAATCATACCACAATTTTTGTGATCCATCCTGATATAGGAGGATCTAATCGTGGACATAGATACCTAGTAGGGATCTAAAGTATGTATAACCACCGGGTTACCCTTAGGAACGTGGGGTGGTTGTTTATTTATTTAGTATGGAATATTTATTTTTCTTTTTATACCTTCTCAATGCTTTAATTTATATATCAATAAATGGATTGGGATAGACACAATGGATGCTGCCTATTGAGATTGTTATCTCAAACCCTACTCATGCACTATTTGTAAACCAAGTAGATCTTCTTTCTCACATGTCATGGGATTCAATGCTTGTGATGTCTTGTGTACATGGGAGTTAGGGAGCATAGGGTGGGGCTATTTCTCTGAATTCTCAAGGATTTGACCATTGGTTTTTTTCTTTTATTTTTTTATTTTAAATTTCTTGTACCTTATTGTAACACCTATAAATACATTCATCATTATATGGAATTGGTATTGGCAATTTTATTTTTATTCATTTGTTATATTAATCATTTATTTTTGTTCTCTCCTTATTATTACTAATTATGATACAATTTTTTATTTTAATATTATTATAGAACTATGAAACTTTGATCTAGAGGGTGTAGTCTCCCGAAAATACCAGCAATAGACCCTTACTGCTAATCGACAGCCTCTGGTATATTGGGAGGCCTACTTCAGGCCATGTGACCCACCGGTCTAGCTACCGTCTTAGTGGTGAGTCAGGTCGGGACATTACAAAGTGGTATACAAGATTTATTTTGATTTGGCTTACTGTTTTGGGTAGGTAGATAGTATACATGGAATGTTTCAGCACTTGGTAAATATTTGTGCCTATGATTGATTTCCCCATGTACAATAAATGAGTAAGTGACCAGGGATGGGATCAGGTTTCGTGCTATTTACTGTTATAGTTCATATGATTTCTCCTAGAGTGATTGTTGTATTTTTACTTTCTTTTTTATTTATGTGATTTATTGTATTATACCATTTTCCTGGTAATATAAGGATGAATCATTACATCAATCATATTAGGCACATAGAGAATTCATATGCTCTGCATATGTCATGCCATGTGGTTGAATAAATAGGTTATTTTCTTGATCTGATTGTGTGTGTTGAGTTATATGACATGATTGATTTTACAACACACTTATTTTTTTATATTTCATGTTTTCTGACTACTTTTCATGCCTTTCCTTTTTAATATTTCATGCTTTTATGATTCTTACATGTTACCCTATGATAGTTTCTTGTAGTGACATGAATCACTTTGTATTAAATATTTAACTGACGAAATGGGATAAACATAACTGGTTGTGATTAAAATGGGAGCAAAGTATCATTTGTATGGTGTATAGGTGCCTTAAAAATGGTAAAATGTAACCTGTATACTCATTATATCTTTGAGTATGAAATTTGATTAATGGATGTTCTATATTAATTTGAAATGAACTAGTTAACCATCTAAAATCTCAACTAGATTCAATTTGGTCAATTGGGGCATGGTTCTTATGAGATAACCCTTAATGTGTGTTTATAATATCAATTGTCAATCATCTCATATTGGGTTTTCTAAAAATGAACCAGGTTAGATTTTTGGGACCCCTATAGTTTTCCTTAACTACTAAAGGGGATTTAATTTGAAAATTTTCCTAATTATTACTAAATTTCAAGAACTGTAAAATGTTTTAAAAAGAAATTTTGATGAAACTTTCATAATTTTCCTTAATGTGTTAGTTATATCTTTTTAATGGTTAAATATTAAAATGTGAATAAATTAAATGACTTCTAAATGGAACATGTATAGGTGTACAACAAATATACACACATGTAAGGTTATATTGACGTTTTATCATTGAGTTTCATTAGAAATGAACCATAGGAAAATTATGTAGGTTTCATCTATTTTTTAATGGATTAAATGATAGGTTCTTGAGCTAGTGACTTATATTGGCATGAAATAATAATAGGGTAAATGTTTGGGCTCTGTAAGGGGCTAGCTCTTGGTAGGAAGCACCCTAAGAACATAAATGTCTTACTAAATACCATGATTTTTTCCGATTTTTTGTCTATTTCAAGTGTATTTGTCTCTGGTAGGAATCGCTTTTAGCTTCAAAATTACACCCTTGTTTGGATTGGTGATCGTGGAATATTTTACCCTTATTACGGGTATAAGCATCGAGTAATTCTCAGTTTCATCAGGTTAGACATGCATCAGTAATGGTGAGCTATATAGTAGGTCTCTTGACCCTATTTATTCTCTTTGGATTGCTCTATAGGAAATTGTTATGTTTTGTAGTCATATAAAATATAAATACATTCTGTTAGTTTTCTATATAGGACACCTGATACTTGAATTCATAGAGAGGAAAACATATGGGAAGTATCCAGTATGTGTCATGTTCTTTCAAAACATCAGGGTGGTATGTGTTCTTGTAAATTCTTCCCGACGAGTGTTAAATGATATGATGAACTAGTTGAGTTCAGTTAAACCTTTGAGATTTGTGTTATTAAGTACAGTCTTGGGTTATCTCCATGGTAAAGTGACCTATGCATTAAATGGAATCAAGTTCATCCCAATTATCAGGATGGGGTTTGAAGAGACTTGGATGTTTTGACAGGATGATTGATTTTTCTTTGGACTTTTTTGAATGATTTGATGTTGTGAGCATGGCTCATAAGAGCGTTAGATGTTTGTTTAAGGTGTTTTTGGTCTAGTATGCTTGTGAGTATCTAGTTTATCTTATTTATCATTTACCATGACACTCCAAAGGTGGGGAGAATAACATCCTTCATTGTGGTTTTGTGTCCTTGCATGTGGAATAAATACACCAAGAAGAACCATTTGGAAATGGTCGATCTTGCTTAAATTCTCTTGGGGTTAGAAAGTGTCAAATTTTGTCGGTGATTTCTTGGTAGCACTAATTTGATCTAGTTTGTTGTGTATGTGACCTCTGAGAAATGCTTATGGTCTTGGATGGACTCCAGTGGTAAATATTGAACGATCATGTGATGCCTTGGGAGTTAAAGTCTTCGAATCGGTTAATGGAAATGCATCTATAGGTAAGTCGAGATTCTTATAAGAATTCAACCAGTTATGGTTAAACATCTCTTCCTTTGAGTATTTGGGTTTGATTGAATAGAACCTATTAAAAACTTCTTAGTTTTTTCTGACTTAGTGAAGATCATATTCTATATCTTGATGTTGTCCTTGATTCACTAAGAGAACATCGGTCTCACACAGCGCTAATGTTTTAAAGTCGTTGGGATCACTTGGGTCATCTTTATTTGAGTTAAGCATTGAATGTGTGGTTCCAATATTGGCATAGTTAGTCCTATGTGACACATGGATTCCTGTGTATGAATTCCTTGGATGGATTTCCAGACCTCATCTATTTATTTTGACTCGACCACCAAGAATTTGCTGCTCTATCCTCAGTCAATGTTCTGATGTGGGAGTCTTGAATTTGTACGAATATCTCACTTACAATGATGGAGAGTGGACTACCTTGGTGAGTTCCTAGGACTCCAGTTAATTGAATCTAACGTTATCATAAACTTTTAGTTAGGCTCAGAGGTGATGTTTAAAATGGTAATGATTCCAGTATTCTAGATCAAGGTTACACCCTTGTTCATGCTAAGGCACAACAGTTTTACTGTTCAGGTGATGGTTTGATCAATGGACATCATTGAAAGTCGGGTATTGAAATTGGTGTGTGTGTTTATTAAAAATCTGAGGTTCCTTTAGCGAAGGCATCACAGTTATGTTTGAAATTCACTTGTCCTCTAAGAGGAGCATTATGATAAAGGTTGACCATAGTAGTTAGACTTGTTTTTACTTTTTCCCAATGTAAACGATTGATGGTAATCTTTTTTGGGAAAATATCCAAGTGAAGATGAGTCTGTTATGTGACATCCAGATCTTTCCTTGAGAAGCTGGCTCAGCCTGGTTAAATCATGTCGAAGGGGAATCGACCATTTGGTAAGATCTAAATCATGACTAGATCATCGTCAAAACTCTTTGGTGAGATTCTGGTATGAAATTCTTATAGTCAAAGGTACTATAGCTTGGAATTGGACCTTTTATAATGTTAGGGCCCATGGTGGGAGGCACCATCAACTATATTTTTAAATAGACAATGATGTGATCGTGTCTCTTGCTAAATGGGATTGAGTAAGCACCATTGCAATGTTTTGGTTGGAAATCGAGTGTCGGTTCAGGTTTTGACAGTTAAAGTGTCGAGTGCTTAAGTGAAAGCTTGAAGGTGTGTTGGGAATTTTGAAATGCAATGCGATAGTTGGAACAATACTTTACATCCCTCATAGGTTGCCTGGTTTTTTGTTTTTTTTCAAATGATTCTCAAGGATGAGAAGTTCTAAGGTGAGGAGGTTGTAACAATCCATGTTTTGAACTGCATAAAAATTCTAGAGAATTTGAATTTTTTGTGTTTAATGGACCATCCATTTTTAAAACTAAGATTCATAGCTTAATTCAAAGAGTTTGAATTCTCCTAAGTGTTTCTTTACAATGGTGAAGATTTTAGAGGTCCCTCGAGTGCATCATTGAGTTTTAGGAGTGATGGGGTCCAAAACCTCAAGTTTTGTGGATCTACATAGATCGCATGGTTTGTATGAAACCGTGTGGCCCAATCATTAACTGTGAAATGTGTTTCTTTTAAATAAATTAATTAAATTAAATTAAATTAAATTCAAAATGAATTAAATGTTAATAAAGGGGATGTCAGAAAATAAAGAAACTAATTTATAATAATAATATTATTATTATTATTATTGTTATTGTTATTATTATTATTATTATTATTATTTCGTTTTAAGGAAACCTCAAGAGAGGTCTCCCTATCTAGGTTTCACACGCACTCCTAGATCCCTCGGCCTTTTGATACCCTCCCCCCAATCCTCGTCTCCTCTTTACCCACTGATTCACCCAGATTACTTCTTATTTTGTGTTTAATATGTCAAGGAAAGGTCTCAACTCCCTCTTCTCCCTCATTTTGCCAAATTTTTCTTCTCTTCATCTCCTTGTACCATTCTTCCAAAACCCTAGGGATAGGGTTGATATTGTTTTTTGTTTTTTTCGAATGATAGGATGTGCGAATGCTCTCTAAAGACCCCTTTTTGTATTCTGACAACCTCCACCAAAGGCGAAGTGGTTCTGAGTGTTTCGGCCGGAATGTTACCAATTTTGAGTAAGTTTTCCTTCATTATTTATTTTTGTTCAATTTATAATTGGAAAATTTTTGGTATATGAGTTCCTGGTATTATTCTTTGAGTGTTTTTGTATTTTCTATGATGTTTTTGAGTTCTTATTTTAGTTTGTTGTGCATTTTGATCCATCGTTCATGAGGAGAAATTACACGCATGTGAAAGGATATGATATATATATATATATATATATATATATCATCTTTGTACATATTCTCACATGGAGAGGCTAATATGTGTGCTGAAGCTAGCATTATTATTTTTATATATATATAAATTCTTGTTCATGTAAGTGAAAGGACAGGATTCATGTTTTCGTCATCAAAGTCATCAGGTGTTGAGTGTTCGTCATTGTCTACTTCTTGAGGTTTGATCCCTATGCTTGACCTATTATATTTAAGAATTCATAAAGTGATACTTTAAATATGTTTAATTATGTTTTACTTTGAAAAATTGTACTACATACCATGAGTGAAATTCTTAGTTCTGATAAAGGATTTAATTGATAAACAAATGCATTTTTTAATAATAAACCCCCTCCAATGGAGTTACGTTGTCTTTGAAAACTCAGAGTAGTGATTTATGATTTTTAGATTGTCAAGCCATATTACATGGTATAATCACTACGGGAAAAATAGATTTGTGCGACGGGCTATTTGCGACGGGATTAATTCTCGTTGCAAATAGTCCTTCCTAAAGGTTATTTGCGGCGGGGGGTTTGACCCGTCACAAATAATTGGTTATTTACGATGGGATTTGGGGTCCCATCACAAAAAATAAAGCGCGGTTTGGCATGGGTTGCACACCAAAGCGCGGGAGGTTATTTGTGATGAGAATATTCCCCATTCGCAAATAGTGTGTTGGTCGGAGGGTATTTTTGATGGGTCCCGTCACAAATACCAATAGTGGTAAAAAGGTTTTTGGGACGGGATGTTGCCCTATCGCAAAAAGTGTGTCGATAGAAAACTATTTCTGACGGGACCCATCGCAAATAGTTTTATTTGTGACGGGATACCAGTAACAAATAGTCTCGTCGCAACTAATCTAACCTATATTTACCCCCCTTCCGTTTTTCTTTTTCTTCCTCTCAATTCTCACTTCCTCTCTCTCTCTCTAAACTCTATTTTTAGAGTGAAATTTTTTATGAGTTAATTTTTTTACGAAGAAGTTGTGAAGTCGTCTACATCAATTGAAATTCAAGTTTATTGGTATTTATATTTTATTTCATTATTTCATTATTTCATTTTTTATGTTAATTTTAATATTTGTTGATTAGTTGTAATTAAATAATATTTAAATTGTTTTGTTATCAGTATTTATTTGTAATACTTATGTGTAATTAGTAATAATTAGGGGTAATTAGTAATAATTATGGGTAATTAGTAATAAATAGGTGTAATTAGTAATAATTAGGGATAATTAGTAATAATTAGGGGTAATTAGTGATAAATAGGAATAATTAGTAATAAATAGGAATAATTAGTAATAAATAGGTATAATTAGTAATAAATAGGAATAATTAGTAATAAATAGGAATAATTAGTAATAATTAGTACTAATTAGTAATGAAATGTAAAAAATGGTAATAATTAGTAATAATTATCAATAATTAGTAATAATTCATAATAATTAATAATAATTAGTAATAATTAGTAATAATTAGTAATTAATTGTAATAAATTGTAATAGATTATAATAAATTGTAATAAATTTTAATAAATTGTAAAAAACTATAATAAATTGTAATAAATTGCAATAAATTGTAATAAATTATAATAAATTGTAATAAATTGTAATAAATTGAAATAAATATTGATAAATAGAAATAAATTGTAATAAATTGAAATAAATTATAATAAATTGTGATAAATTGTAATAAATTGTAGTAAATTGAAATAAATTGTAATAAAATGTAATAAATTATAAAAAAATTATTAGAATTGATAGTAATAAATAATAATAAATTGTAATAAATTGTAATATATTGTAATTAATTGTAATTAAATGTAATTAATTGTTATAATTATTAGTATTAAATTGTAATAAATTGTAAAACTTGTAAGAAATTGTAATAAATTGTAATAAATTGTTAGAATTTTAATTAATTGTTTTAATTGTTTGAATTATTAGAATTATTAGAATTATAGAATATTAATAATAAATATTATAACAATTTGTAACAATTTGTAATAATTTATAACAATTTATAACAATTTGTAACAATTTTTAACCATTTTTAACAATTTGTAACAATTTGTAACAATTAGGAACAATTAAGAAGAAATATGAACAATTAGGAACAATTTGTAACAATTTGTAACAATTAGGAACAATTAGGAAGAAATAGGAACAATAAGTAAGAAATAGGAACAATTAGGAACAATTAGTAAGAAAATTAATTGTAATAAATTGTAATAATTTGTAATAACTTGTCACAATTTCTAGTGGATTGGCTGCACTCGTTTTTCCTGATGACTCTTCTCCTTTCAACTTTCAAAAACTCAAAACATTAGGAAATGTATTCTATTATGTATTAATATCCAATCTCATATGCACGAGTTGGAATATTAATTCATAGGACCATATTTTTCATAATGTGTTCAAGTGGTGATAGTTGCAAGGAGATGATTCATTGACTAAAAGGGGTCTCTTTTGTCTGACGGCTCATTTACTTGCAACTTTATCACACTGAAATCACATTGAAGAATCTGGTGGGAGGTACTCATATCCATTATTGTATGCATAAGAATGAATATGTGTACCTCCGAGCAGATTCTTCACTCTGATTTATGTGTGAGAAAGTTGCAAGTAAATGAGCCGTTGGACAAAAGAGTAGTCGTCAATCCACTAGAAATTGTGTTGCCCGTAAGTAATGGTAATTATTAAGAAGTAGTTTTAATTATTTATCTCTATTTCCAGATATTGTTTTTATAATTTCAAATTATTCAAAAACATTAATGATTTTATATTTTGTAGAAAAAAATGGAACAAGGAAGTCGACAACAGTCATTATTAGATGATCGCACTTGGATAAATCAGTGTAGAAATCCAAACAGTTCTGGTTTAAATCATGTATATATTGAGAGTGTTGAAACTTTCTTATCATTTTCATCATAAAAACCATCATATGTTTCAGAAGCCATAATAAAGTTTCCTTGTAAAAAATGCGCTCTGAGAACGTTTGACACATTTGAAAAGGTTGGAGGACATCTCTTGCAGTTTTGTTATAAACCAGATTATTTTTTTTGGTATCAACACAGTGAACACAGTTCCAAATAAGATACTAATAACTTGATTCTGGATCCATCATATTTTCAAAATTTATTACATGATGTTGTAGGTCCATCAGTTCAACAAACAGAAACTCAAGACGATATTGATTTAACTCCTGATTTAGCGCCTTCATAATTTTATGAGTTGTTGAGGTATGCTGAGGATGCATTATATCCTTGTTGCAAGATAAGAAAATTATAATCAGTTGAAAATTTTATGGTTATTAAATCATATAATGAAATGTCAAACAACTTTTTTGAAAATATATTTTCTTTGGTTAAAACACTAATACCTGAAGGAAATGTGTTTCTTATAAATTACTATGAGAACAAGAGGCTGGTTTGTAATTTGGGCCTTAATTATCAGAAGATTCATAGATCCCCAAATGATTTCATCATATATTCTGCTGAAAATGAGTCATTGGATAGTTGTCCAACATGTAGAAAATAGAAGTATAAAGAAGCTTAACCAGGGAAGTCTGGATTGATTCCTGTAAAATAGTTGTGATATTACCCCCTTACACCATGGTTGCAGCGTTTATTTATGTCTTAGAGCACAACATCAATGATTTCATGGAACAAAACCAAGATTTCAACTGATAAAATCCTGAATCAACCATCTGATGGTGATTCATGGAAACATTTTTACCGTCTACATACATCTTTTTCTTTAAAATCCCGAAACATGCGATTGGATATTTCTATTGACGGTTTGTGTTTTTTTGGTTCTTATAGTTGTCAGTATTCATGTTGGCATGTCTTTATAATTCCGTACAATTTACCTCTATGAATGTTGATGATAGAGCCCTATTTCTTTTTGACCATATTAATCCCAGGACATCCAAAAAAGAATATTAATGTTTATTTGAAACCATTTATTAATGAGTTAAGTACATTGTGGAGTAATGGTGTTAGTACATATGATGTTGCTATGAAACAAAATTTCATATTAAATGTTGTAATGATGTGGATGATTAGTGAATTTTAGGAATATGGAATGTAATCTGGTGGGAGAACACATGGTCCAAAATCATGTCCTTACTATATGAAAGACAATAAAGCATTTATGCTCATTAATGGAAAAACAACCTTGCTATTTTGACTGTCATTGTAGATTTCTGCCAACCGATCATCCTTTTCAGAGGAACAAATCACATTTCAAAAAAGGTACAATTGAAAGGGATGAACATTCAAAAATTATCTCAAGTACAGAGTTAAAATCAGTTGTATTTTCATTACCTCCCATCATATTTGGGCAAATAGTAAACCAAGAGAAAATTCATGGATTTGGGAAAGAACATAATTGGATAAAATGAAGCATTTTTGGGGATCTTCCTTATTGGTCTGATTTTTTGGTCCACCACATGTTGGACATCAGGCATATTGAGAAGAACTGTTTTGATTATTTATTTCATATAGTTTTGGATACACTAGGTAAGAACAAAGATATCGTAAAGGCACGATTAGCTCTTGCCCAAATTTGTAGGTGACCAGAACATGAACTATTTGAAAATGTAAGATCACATAGGTTAATGTAGCCAAAATCAGCATATATATTGTCCAAATAGAGTCACTTATTATTTTGTCAGTGGATTGTAGATTTGAGACTTCTAGATGGATATGCTTCCAATTTCAGAAGATGTGTTAAGAATGGTTATATTACTGGATTAAAAAGTCATGATTTTCATGTTATAATGGAATTACTTATGCTGATAGGATTCAGAGGTTTGTTCAATTCTATGATTTGGCATTCGATAATAGTCATATCATTTTTCTTTGATAAATTTGTGCAACGACAATAGACTACTATGCTCTAAGAAAACTGTAATAAGATATTGTTGTAATTATATGTAAACTAGAAAAAAATCTTTCCACTGGCTTTCTTTGACATGATGAAACATCTGATGTTACATTTTCCACATGTAGCTAAATGTGGAAGTCCAGTGTAGTTTCTATGGATGTACCCATTCGAGAGATGCATGCAGAAATTAAATAAAAAAGTATGTAAAAAATCTTCAGTTGAAGGCTCAATTACTAAAGCTTATTTTCAATAGGAAATTGATTTTTTTCTGCTCTCAGTATTTTGAATCTGAATATCCCTAAAAACACAACCGCATGGGAGGGAACGAGGTGAATGTTAATGATGAAATGGAAAATCAATTATCAGTTTTTAATCAGCCAAATATTTACTTCGGTGGAGTTCCTGAACAATTTATTTCGGATGATGAACATCATAGAGCTCATACATATGTTATTCTCAACTGTGAAGAAATTAAATCATTTGTATTGTGATTTCTTCTATCACTTATTCTATAATTTATCATACAGTATGTAAACTTATTTTATTTGTACGTTATATGATAATCATATCAAGAAACAACTTCCACAAATTACAGTAGTTTCCCTTAAAGAACACAGACAAAAAAATCTCAATGGTTTCGAAAAATTGTAACATAAATTATTGATGGTTTAATATCAATTTCATTTATTATTTATTATATTGATAATTGTTTTACAAATTTTCAGGTGTCTCATCATTTGGATAAAATTGATACGCGACTGTGTATATTGAGTAACCCACCATCCAAAATGGTTAAATCTTATAATGCATATGTGGTGAATGGTTTTCGATTTTATACAAGTGCATATGGATAATCCAAAAAACCAATGAATAGTGGAGTTTTCTTATGAGGATCACATCACAAAGAAACTAATGATAACTTTTATGGAATTCTGGATGAAATTATTGAGTTGTGTAATCTATGAAAAAATTACATAATGATGTTTAAATATTGGTGGTTGGATACTGAGAGAGGCTTGTGTGTTCATCCGACTCATGGAATTTTCAATATTAAATATAAAAGTCTTCTTACAATAAATAAACCATTTTTACTAGCTTAACAGACACATCAAATTTATTACTCGAAGTATTGCGCTACTTCAAGAGACTTGAGTGATTAGTGGAGCATAATAAAAATGAAATCTTGGGAGAATTATTTTACCCAAACTGAATGTGGTTCTGCTGAAGTTGAAAAAATTGAAATTTTTCATGAGATTTCTCAAAATCCATCTTTTTCACAAAGAGATGTGAATATCGATGATGACACCCCACAATTAAGGATTGATGCTGATAAATATGTTAATTATGTTACAAATTAATTGGAAATGACAAGAGATGATGAAAATGAAACTCGTATGGATATTGATGATGCCGAGGAGGAATATGAAGACATCGACATCGTCAAATATGAATATGATGATGAAGGTAAACATTGACATAGTTAAATAATGGTTATAATCATAACTAATATATATCTACATATAATAGTTATTTTCAACTATCTGATAACAACAATAATTATGTGTTTCATATGGACCCTGATCTATTTTGTGAGTTGCCGGAGGCTGAGATACCTTTGGATAAGGGGGATTTTGGATCATTTGACCCTCATCCATCTGGCCGTTCTAGTGGTATGTGGAGAAGGAGCGGTCTTTCCGACTGATGATTCTTGACCCTATCCCCAAACAATGTCCACATCTTGGCTTCGATCCACGCACATAAAGGTATGGTAACATGTATGCTTTAGTTATATTTCATTAATTTATTTATATATATACTAATTATTTGATAATTTATTCCTTTTTCACAGTTTTGCGTATGTAGTTGTTGGACAGGGGAGCGCTATCTTGCGCAATTATTTTTCTCATCCATGGATCACATGGGAACAGATTCCTGTTGATGTGCGGCTCGGCATGTTCAATCATTGGATGGTACGTAAATAAATAATATTTATTTTGAAATTTATTTTATTAATAACTATATATTCTAAATTATTTGTATTATTTATGGTATCCCATCAATGATAGCATGTGTGACGATATCCACACTTCATGGCAGGTGTATATGCATGACCATTTCCATCAGTATTTGCAAAATTTGAGAAGGACAACCATTAAGAAAGACGGAGTGATAGAATTTGATGAGTCCTATAGAGCCCACTGACCAGAGTACATTTCATATCACCTTTGGGATGTATTATATTTACACCGGTTGGGTGGTGGATTTCAGAGGAGATCTTCAGTGGGTCAATTGAATCGAGGGAGATAGAAGGTGTTGTAATGAGCTGGTAGTCGTACATTCGGTATGCATAGAGAGCATCTGGTAAGTATCTTTTTTAAATATTTTTTATAACATAAAATTTAAATATTTTATTTTATATTTCTATAGGTAGTCGATCATCCCGATATTACGGAGTATGACATTTATCGGAGGATGTACAATGATCCAGCCACAAGAGAGATTAGAGGTGATCGACGATGTCAGATTGTGGTTAGTGTTATTCTTTATTCAGTTTGACAATTAACAGCATATAATATTTTCACAATTTTAATTTCAAAATGGAATTGAAGGAGTCATATGAGGTTGTGACCTCTCACACACAGGCAGAGAGTCAGGATGAGACGACTGATCAGACTAGTGCCCACCATTTTGATGAGGCGGCATGGATGCAGGCAACTCATTATGGCTTTGAGAAGGGGCTGAGTAGTTGGTATCAACTCTCATTTGACTCCTGGTACTTATTATGGTATTTTCACGATGTCGACATCCAACTCAAGAGGAGCTTGTGGAGAGGCATCATCTTCTGCCTCACAGAATCAGGAGTACTTGAGAACTCAAACTGAGCTTATAGAGAGTTTGCAGAAGCAGCATGAAGAGATGCATCAGCAGCCGTAGCAGCAGTACGAAAAGAATATCTGTTGATGGTAGCTGCAGTAGGAGCATCATGAGAAAATGGAGTACATGCGTCGTCTGACTCGTAGTTTAGGGTTGGAGTTACTTCCATCATCTCCTACAGCTCCTTCACCTCCTCCAGAAGATGACCCCACTCGTGATTTTTTTAATGTTAAAAACATTGGAATTCAAGATTTGTTATAACATGAACTATTTATAGTTTCTATATTTTATATTGGTGCGAATATTCCATAATTTAATTTTTTTTATTTTTTTTATTTTTTTTATTAGTATTATATTTTTTAATATTTGTTTATTTTACTAATAATAAAAATAATAACAATAATATTTTATGATTTTTTTATATTTATATATTATTTTTGTAGATATTGATAATTTTAATATTTTTTTATTTTTTATTATTTTAATATTATTAATATTATTTTTTCATTAATTATAATTTTATTAAATATATTTTTTTAGTATTATATTTTTTAATGTTTGTTTATTTAACTAATAATAATAATAATATTTGATGATTTTTTTATTTATTTTTTGAGAATATTAATAATTTTAATATTTTTTATATTTTTATTATTTTAATAATATTAATATTATTTTTTCATTAATCATAATTTTATTAAATGTTCTTTTTCACTATGTTTAGTATTTGTGACGGGATCTTTTGTGACGGGAGCTCATCGCAAATAGTTTAAATATATATTTTTTAAAAATGTATTTGTGATGGGATGACGGACCCGCCACAAATACCATTTGTGATGAGCCCATCGCAAAAGGTTTTTATATATAATGTATATAATCGGAGATTTATTTACGATAGGGAAGTTCCCCATTGAAAATACTATTTGTGACAAGCTCGTTGCAAAAGGTTTATTTATATATAATGTATATAATCAGAGACTTATTTGCGATGGGAAACATGCCCGTCGTAAATACTATGTTTTTTATGGGCCCATTGCAAAGAAAATAGTATTTGTGACTTCATTTTCTGCAATGGGCTATTTGCTAAGGGGCCCCATCGTTAAAGCTTATTTGCGATGGGATATCGTCGTAAATAGCCAGTTGCAAATACCTCTAATTCCAGTAGTGAATTCATGATTACTCTAATGGTGTTGGTTCTTGTTTATGATTTTTTCATGACTTGTATAATTAAATTGTTAGACATGATGGCTTTCCTTTTTAAATGTTTTAATGTTATGCATCAACTTGATGTTTTAAATAAATTAATTTAAATGGGACTTATTGGGGTGGTTCAACCATGCCTCTTTTTATAATTAAATAAGAATGATTTATGTGAAATGTTTCAGTGATATGACTTGAATATATTCAATGACATTGTCACAAACCAACCTGAGTCAACCCCAAACATTTCACTTGAAATGATATATTACAAGGCCTTATAGGTGTTCTGGATCCTATCGTCCTGGAAACAAGTGCAAGGTCATCATTGAGTGATGATGGGAACAATTTAACCAAATGAAACAAACATGGAAAACAGGTTAAATAATGGAACGAACCAAACCCAAATTAATTTCCATATTTTTCATTGTGTAAAAATACAAATACAGAGACTACAAAATCAAATGATAAAAAAATCCAAAATAGCCAAGTTGAACCTAACACCAAACAAGACCTCCATGTGACCCTGAGGGACACTCTCCAACCAAATGCCACTCATCTCCCAAGGCTACTAAACCAATTATAGGACCTATGGGAAAAACTAAGAAATGAAAACACTATTGGAATGAGTGTTAAAACTCAGTAGGTAGGACCAGGTAATTCTATACCCAAAGAATTTCCACTAAATAATTAAACATTTAATTTCATGTGTGAAATAAAACTATAAAAATATGTTTTTCCATAGTTTACATTTCAAGATAAACAAATCACAACCCACTGCCCTCACATTTTAAAATAAGGTTCATTGCGAATTTCAGCTGGGTTTATAGGAAAAAGGCTAAAAATGTTACTAAGAAATAAGCATTAATTTTTAATTATAAAGTGATATATGGATTTAAAAAAATTTAGCAAAAACATGCATTCGTGATTTATCAAGAAAACTCTAAACCAAGAGCAAGAGAGTGCAGTTACAAAGGGAGGGAAATGGATAATGATACAAGTGTCGATGCAACATGGGAACACCTCTGAACTTAGAGTAGAACCAGAACATACTATTCATGTGACTCATCCTGAAGACATGCCCTACTCAATGATGTTATAATGCCCTAATGTCTGACCATCACCCAACCAATCCTGGTTGAGGGGCATTATCTCATAGAAACAAACCCAAGTATCCACTTCCTATGGGCCACTAGCTAGTACAATAACCAAGGCTAGTGCAACAAATGATCTTAGAAATCTTCTTTTCTATGCTAGGTTCCAACGCTATGTTCGTAAGTGGTGTGACATACATTTCAAGCAACAACCCACAAATATATATTATCATACACCACCACAATTGGAACCACCTGGACCTCCTCAAGGATAATCCCATGCCTCAAATTATAATCACTTGGGTGGCATCCCAAACCAAGGACAACCCCGCCGATTTTTTAATCACCTTGGAAAAGGCTCCCACCTAGAGGGGTTTTTTCCAAGAAACCAATTTAAGATGCCAAATAGGCCTAACCACATTTTCACAAAAAAAACTATTTCATAATTAACCATACACAAACTACTTTTGCAACCAAACACACCATAAACACATCTTGAGAAATCCATTTCATCAATCCAACCCACCATTTCAAATTCAAAAGCACACCTATAAGGGATAAAGGGGAATACCATTTAGAACTTAATGTGAAATACCCATTTAAAAACTCAAATCACCATTTTCAACATCACCAATACATTTATAAAAAACCAAAACCATTCCTTTGAAAATCACCATTCATTTTAAAGAGCCAACCAGGCCATTTTCCAAATACTTGGTGTCCAAAAACCAATCTAACTATTCCAAACAACCACAGAAACAAATGGAAACCATCTATATATGCATGAAACAATAAAAATAACAATATTAAATACGTATTTTTCCATTTAAGGTGGTGAAAACATCAACAAATCAATGTAAATATAGATTTAACGAACATAAGAATGGGGTTCCTACCTAAAATAACTTCCACTTCAACAATTCCCATCCAAAATGGCTTCAAAAAGGTTCTGGGAAGCAAGAAAATACCTAAGGAACCCTATGGAATAAAAACCCCCAAATCATCACTACCTCAAGAATTAATATCATCCAAACATGGATGTTATGGTTAGAGGAGAAGGGGAAATGAGATAAAATCAAATGATAAAGAGAGGGGATCCCAAAAATTTTAAACCAGGGGAAGATTCAGGAAAATAAACCTCAAAATCACCTTAGAGAAGCTTGGTGGAGCCAAAATTATCCAAGGGAGACATCCAGGTCAGGGGAGACCAAATAGGGGGTCCAAGGAGAGAAACCCTAATTACAAGAAGGTAAAACCCCCAAAATACCCTTTCCCAATTGGTCTGCAAGGATAGCTTGCATAGTTTTTCAATCTATGTGAAAACCGGGAAATTTCCCACTGTCTAGAGTGGGATAGGCTACACACTTAGGATACATTGTTAGTTAAACTCTACTCCCTAACTGTATGACTTAGAAAAACATCCAAAAATCACCATTTTTACACCAAAACTCATCAAACTAAATCGGATAAACTACCCAACAAACGTACTCCATAAAAAGGTGCTATTATGGGTGTTAAAAACACAATTTTCAGGTGCCCTCCTCCTCATACCTTCCCTATAACAAAGAAAAAAGACAAAACCAACCAAAACTTCCAAGACTTAAAATTTAAATCAAGATCACCTAAAACACCAAATTTAAACCCAGAACACCCGGAACCCAAGATAAAAAATTAGAACCAAATTAAGAATCGAAATAAAGGATGGAATTGAAAATCTAGTTGTGCCAATTATCTAAAACATTAGGCTTTATTCCCCCAAAAAGCCACAAAAAACATCCAATTGATCGATCAAAGACTATTGATTTCCATATCCACATAATCCAACCTCTTAAACAAAGAAAACCTCAACCATAACATAACAGAACTTAGGCCTCTATCTATAAAAAAATCAACAATAAAAAACTACTTCATACTAGACCAACATCTAAAATTAAACCACATTCTCAAAATGGGAGGCCAGAATGGACTCCCCTCCATTAGGAAGCAACTAAAAATGATCATCTTTGGAAGAAACTGAATCAAGATACATAGAGGGTCTCCCCACCATTAAGAACCAACTATCATGAACCAGTAACACATGCTAACATGGAATGTATAACCAGATACAATATAATAAATCTCCCACATGGGCCAAAAAACTCCCCACCAGAAGTGGAGGGGGAGGGAAACAAAAGAAACATGAATAAAAATGACCACCAAAACCCTACTAATTCTCAAATAAGAACTTTACACTATATATAAAACACCAACAATAACATTTATATTGTCCACTCCCCACTAGAGGATACAAGAAATGAGCCAGAGCTCCCCACACCCCCAGCGGTTTTCTAACTACATGAAAAGATTCACTCTGATACCTATGGCTAGTGCCATGATGTTTGAATAATATACTTCCCCATAGTTAGGAGAAAAAGATATATGGTTATTGTGATAGGAATTTAAGAAATGGTCATGGAAGACACCACCATTTAAAATGTAAGAAATTCAGATTTTCTAAAAGAAAAAAATGACTCAATTAAAATTAGAGTTCCCAAAAATGGAAAAAAATCCATTATTGAAACTCAAAGACAACATAACACCCCAAAACACCACCAGTAATGTCTGAAACAACTAAAAGAAACACTACAACAAGAGATACTCTAGAGGGAGCCCAAAAATTTCCCTACACCTACAAATTAACTGGGGTGTCTTTTGAGGATTTGGGTCTCGCTCTACAGAATTTCTTGGAAAGACCCCAATAGAACCACTACAAGTGACCCAAGAATCCATAGGTGTGGAAGGTTCGTGGATAACTCCGGAATGATATTTTTTTATTTCCATTCTTCCCAAACTGATGACACATCATGTCATTTTTACCTAAAGAGGTTAAAGAGAGGTCTGATGGCCTCTTAATTCCCATACCTACACCACCAGCTCTAGGATTCTTCCAATTCTTCTTACTAAAATCACCTTCACCACTTCTAGAGACTGGGTAAAGATTCACCATCTCAATCCCCCCAATTAACTCTACTTTAGCACGAAAGACATGTTTTACCACATCGGAGAAAGTGGTTAAATTGAGCTCTTCCACCTTCAACTACAGCTCAGAATGGAGCCCAAAATCAAAATATTGATCCTTCATATTATAGTTCAAAACATACCCCAGATCATATTGAACTATATCTATAAAATAGATGTTATAACGCTAACACTGATCCAACACCTTACTGAAGATAGAACGTCCCCATCTTTTTCCCCACCTTCATCATCTCAAAAATGTATTGTTGGATGAATGAATACTTGAAGAACTACAAAGAAATATTTCTTTTATTTTTTCCTTGAGACACTAACTTCCACCATTTCTAGGATGGATATTCAATCATAAATATATAAAACTTTACATTTAATGCCTCAGGTAACTCAAAGAAACTGAAGTCTCTCTCAATCCTCTACATCCACTCCTACTCCTCAAGATGGTCTGCTTGACCATAAGAGAGAGGATGGTTCAACTTCTAGAATTCAAAAACATAGTCTATGTGTTAATAAACAAGAAATTTTTCTAATGGTGCACCACCCAAGGTTACACCTTGGGTATCCATCAAATCATCGTAGGGGCACACTAAGAAACAAGGAAATAAATAACTCATTCAAGACAAATCCATCAACTATAATTTAACATTCTCAAAGATATACATAAGAAAAATCATTCCCAAAATCCTATAATACCAATGGAAAACCTCAACATATTTTCCAATACAAAAATATTGCATTAAACCCAAGTTTTCTCATTTTTAAGACACATGGGAACTGTGCACAGTTAGTCCACACAGTTTACCAAACCATGCGCCAAATGTGCGCTCTTTAATGGAAAACTAGGACACCTATATGGTTTGGTGAAATAATTTATAAAACTATGAACTAACCATGTGATAGGGTTTTTTCCCAAGTCATTGGATTCTCATATTCTTTAAATATGGTTTTAGTAACTGTGTGTATGTTGGGTGCGATCCACCTGAAGAAAATAAAAGCTCTCCTACTTACCTAGAACAAGACATAGGGTTTTCCCAAACCATGTGCTGACCATGCGCCAAGGTTAATCAAATGAAAAATAAAAATTTAAATATGAACCACACCAAACTCAAAAGAGAGAAACTGAGAAAAAAACAATGAACAAAAATAAAACTAATCCAACTCATTCAAAACATTTAAAAATATAATAGAAACCTCATTTCATTAAGAATCATTTCAGTAAAAACTCATTTATTCTTGTTTAGAAGAAATTATAAAAAACTATTCAAAACAAACATCCACTTTTCCAAACAAAATATTTCAAAAAACTCCATATTTAACCTATAAAATTCCATCCTGTTAAAGCATATTATTTTCACCCAAAAAATCATTTTACAAAAACATAATTTTCTAATCATTTCTTAAATTAAGTTATGAAAGTATATTTTCCAATTTTCAAAACAAATTCATTACCACTTTAATTCATATTTTCACAATTCCAAAACAAGATTTCCAAAACAATTTTCATAATCCAGGAAGACCCAAAACAACTCACACGGGGAAACTAGTGTCTATGGGTGACTCAAATATGTGGTTTGAGGTCATATGTTGGTCACACCACCATCATAGAGAGTATTATAGGGAAAATTCTTTGGCTCAACATGTCTTGGCAGGGATAGTGAGCTCACAATGGCCACTTTCCTGACTCCCTTTTTATTTCCCAACACCAACAATCCACAAGAGCAAAAGGACACCATGAAACCCGAACATCCCATGGTAACCCACCGTTTAGAACGAGTAAGGTTTCATGACGTCTTTATCGTTCCTACACCTTCAGCCTAACAATCCTAATCCTTCTACCCTGACATCCCCAAATAATGATAGGCCCTTTAAAAATAAATTCTCTCAAAAGATCCAACCAGGATCTGATACCATTTTATCATGAACCAACATGGAATAACCCCAAACCTGTTACGCAAGCTGGTCTATCATAAGGCCTAAGAGGCATTCCTGATCCTCCTAAGCTAGCGACAAGAACCATGTCATCATTGATTGAAGATTGGAATGATTTCTCCCAATGAAACAAACATGTAAAATAGTTTAAATAATGGAACAAACCAACCTCAAAATAATTTCTAGATTTTTCATCGTTTGAAAATATAAATAGAGATAATAAAAAATTGTATGATAAAAAAATAAAAAATGGCCCCACTAAACCTGAAACCAAAAAGCATATCCATGTAACCCTGAGGGTAACACTCCAACCAAACACCACTCATCACCCAAGGGGACTGAACCGAAGCTATGACCAGTGGGAGAAATTAAAAACAAGAAAACACAATAGGCATGGGTATTAAAAATCAGTATGTTGGCATGGATAATTCTATACCTAAAGAATATCCTTAAAAAACAAATATTTATTTTTAGGTTTGAAATACAACTATAAACAAAGGTTTTCTATACATTACATTTCAAGATAAATAAATCACAACCCACTGCCCTCACATTTTAAAATAAGGTTCATTGTGAATTTAATCCAAGTTTATGGGGATGAAGATTTAAAATGTAACTAAGTAAGAAACATTCATTTTTCATTATAAAATGAAATAGGGGTTAAAGCCTTTTTAACAAAAACACACATTAAAGTTTTACCAATAAAACTCCAAACCTAGATCAATGGAGTACAGATATACAAGGATAGAAATGGCTAATAATAAAATTGTCAGAGATATAAGAGAACACCTAGAAATGTAGAGGATAACCAGATCATACTGTATATTTGACTCATCATGAAGGCATTACATACTCAATGGCATCATAATGCCCTAATGTCTGACTGTCACCCCACCTAGCCTAGTTGAGGGGCCTGATCCCATAGCAACCAACCCAAGTATCCACCGTCTATGGGCTACTATCTAATACAATATCCTAAACTAGTGTAGAAATAATTCTTAGAAATCCTATTTTCTATGCTTCTTTCCCACACTAAGTTCATAAGGGGTGTTCCTAACATTTCAAGAAATAATAAAAACATATATACTATCATACACCACCACAAATGGAATAACCCTGACCTCCTAAAGGAGCATCCCATAACATAAACAAGAATCACACAGGTGGAGTTCAAAACTGAGCACAACCCCACCCATTTGTTAATAACCTAGGAAAAGGCTCCCTCCTAGGAGGGTTTTTTCCAAGAAAACAATTTAAAATTCCAATTGGGCCTTACCGCATTTTCATAAAAAAAATCTATTTTATAATTGACCACTCACAAACTACTATCGCAACCAAAAACACCTTAAACACAACTTGAGAAATCCATTTCATCAATTCAACCCACCATTTCATTTTCAAAATAACACTTAGAAGGTCCAAAGTGTAATACCATTTAGCACATAACATGAAAAAACCCATTTAAAAACCCAAATCACCATTTTTAACACCATCAATACATTTATAAAAACCCAAAACATGCCTTAGAAAGTAACCATTTACTTAAAATATCCAATCGAGCCCTCTTCCAAACACTTTGTGTGAAAAAACAATTCCATCCATTCCAAACAATCACAAAACAAATAGAAACCATCTATTTTCACATGAAATAATAAACCTAAGATCAATAAATTCCTATTTAGTAATTAAAGGGGGTGAAAACATTAATAAATCAATGTAAATATAGATTTAAATAAAATATGCAGTGGGTTAGTACCTCAAATCACTTCCACTTCAACAATGCCCAACTAAAATGACTCTAAAAAGGTTCTGGGAAGCAATAAAATCCCTAAAGAACCCTAAGGAAGAAAAAACCCCAATATACACCACCCCAAGCATGAAAATTATCAAAACATGCCCACTAGGGTTAGAGGATAAGGGTAAAATGGTAGAAAATCAAAATATAAAGAGATGGGATCCCTAAACATTCAAACTTGGTGAAGATTCATGAAGGAACCACCTCAAAATCACCTTGGAGAACCTTGGACGAGCCAAAATGCTCTATGGGAGGCATCCAGGTCAGAGAGATATAATTGAGGGTCCAAGGAGAGAAACCCCAATTAAAAATAAGGTAAAACCCCAAAATACCCTTCCCTGAGTGGGTCGTATTGTTATCTCACATGGTTTTTCAAACCAAGTGAAAAATGTGCAATTTACCACTGTCTAGAGTTCTATGGGATGCACACTTAGTCCACATGGTTTGTTAAACTATGTTCCCTAACCATGTGACTTGGAAAAAGTCCCCAAAAATCTCCTTTTTACCCCAAAACTCATCTAATTCAAGGCAATAAACTACCCAAGAAAAATAACCCAGAAAAAGGTTCCACTATAAGTGTTACAAACTCAATATACATTCCACATCCTCATCATACATTTCCTCTTATAAAGGACAAGGCCAAAACCAACCAAATCATCCAAGACTCAAAATTTAAAACAAGAACACCCAAAACGCACAATTTAAACCCAGAACACTTGGAACCCAAGAGAAAAACTAAGAACCAAAACAAGAATTGAAAAGAGGATGGAATTGAAAATCTGGGTGTGGCAGACAAGCTTCATGGTGGTTGCATTCCTTAAAAATAATTGATTATGGTGGTTTAAACCTAATACTTTTTAGTTTGATTTAATTATTTTAATTATATGTAATATATTTTATCATTCTGACATTCTATGTTTGACCTAATAAATTGTATAATATCTATTAAATTATAATTGTTCATTATTAAAAACGTCCCTTGGATCTCTTTGGGTCTATGGTGTGGAGACTCAGAACTACGGACACCTGATCGGTGTGCTAGCCTTGGACATTTTTAATACTTAGTCTGTTGTTTTTAAATCCCTATAATAAATTGGATAAATTTTTTGACTGTTGGGTTATATTTTTGTTTTGGAATAATAATAAATTTGATTGATTTCTTGTGGAAGAATTTGCAGAGCTAATTTTGGTTAATATATATATTAACAAACTTAAGTTTGAATGATTATTTAAATAGGTTTGATTTAATTATGATGATAATTATGAGTATGGATTAAGGAAATTATTTAGTTTTATAGATGGTGATTTTTATAAATTAATCATTCTGTCTTATGTTGATAAATTTGGTATGTTTGATACTAGACTTGTGAATTTTGATTTCATAGATTTTGATATTATGTGATAACGATGTGATTAAAACCTAAGGGTTTGATACTAATTGGAATGTTGTGTTTTTATGTTATTAATAATCTTTATTTTGGATACCAGAGGGATTGGTGAATGTTTTTCCATACCACTTGAGGGAAAGGAGAATAGGTACTTGATTCCCAAGGGCAGATTATATGATTTTATTTGATGTCTGAGGACTCATGATTGCTTTTGATGCCTAAGGGGTAGTTTCATGTTTTTTGTACCCCTTTAGATCTAGGTTTACTAGTATTGAATGCATGAGGGCATAGTATATGATTAATCTAGATGCCTTAGGGCTAGATGCATAGTCTAATGGTGCTTGAGGAAGAGATTCTAGTTATGCCTGAGGGTGAGATTTTGGTTAACTAGAGGGATGAGGTTGTATGATTATGGTATAATTTTAGTGATTCACCCTTAGTATGAGAATATTCCACTGATTTTGGTGTTCCATACTAATTTAGGAGGATCTATCCATGCACATAGATACCTGGCAGGGTGCTGACGTAGGTATATCTTCCAGACACCCGTTAGGAACTTGGGAAAGTTATTTTTTATTTATTCATCACTTCTTTTTATTTTTATGCTTATACCTACTCACATATTTTCATTATCTATCATGTAATGGATTGGGATAAATAATGTGGGTTCTACCTACCAAGATTATTTTCTCACATCCTGTTCGAGTGCCATTTTCCACCTTAAGTATATCTTCTTTCTTACAAGTCTTTGGATTCATTTCTTGTGTTGTGTTGTGTACATGGGATATATGGAGCACATAAATGGGCTCTTACTTAGGATGCTTGAGAATTTATTCATAGGTTTTTTCTTTAATTTTTTTATTTTTTATTGCATGTAACTTGTAGTAACACCTGGAATTACATGCATCATTATATGGAATTTTTGTTGTCCATTTTATTTTTATTCAGTTATTATATTAATCTTCTAATGTTGTTTTTTCTATGTTATTAATGATTCCTCTAATATTTTTTTTTTAATCTTTTTATATTATTGTGTGACTCTGATCTAGAGGGAATAGTCTCCCTACCATAACAACAATAGTCCCTCACTGCTAGTTGGCAGCCTTTGGCGTATGGGGAGGCACGCTTGAGGCCATGTGGTGATTGATCATGTTACCGATATAGAGGTGAGCTAGGCCTAGATGTTATAGGGTCATAAATAGAGTTTCATGAAAATTATTCACAATATAAATAATTGGAAAAGAGTTATATAATATATTTGAAATGATTTCACTAATTTTTATTTTCACTTCTATCTCTACCTCCATGTATTGAGGTGGTATTTGAATATTTTTTTGAGAACTAGCATGATATAAAAAAATTCATATAACTATAATAAAATGATACATTCGAAATTTATGAATTGAAAATAAGTGTTAAAGTCTTTATTTGATTATTGATCTAATTATTTAATAAAATTATAGAAAAGATATTGATGAGAATACTTGAATTAAAAGTCATATGAGAAATTATCTTAGAAAGAAGAACATATAAATCAAATATAAATCATATCTTATAACTTATGATGTTCCCTTATAGTTTTTAATGTTTTTCATTTTTTCAATATTTATTAATAATAATCGGATATTTTTGAGCTATCTTTAATGATGTTTATACTAATTTGAGATGATTGATGGTGGTTATAAAGGATTTGAAGAAGTTATATGAGTGTTTTTTTTTGTTCTATAATTAATGTTCAAGATATTGAATATTTGGCTAAGAAAAATAAGATATGGACCTCACAGAATATATTTTCATCATAGAGTGTGAAATTTAGTGACACACATAAGAATATTAACTTAATCATAATATAATTTTGATCTATAGGTAAGTTAATTTTGACCTATATAAGAATACTGATCTACGCGTAAGATATTTGATTTGTGAATATGAGATTTATTCTGATCAGGATACATTTGGCCACAAAAGAAGATTATAGTACACATAATACATTATATCAACATGTCTGTGAATTATCCAACATGTAAGTGAATTTTGTTTCACATATGAATTTTTCCAATTGTGAAATTTTAGTTACACCCATAAGAAGATTGATTTATGTAAAGAATATTTTTTTCATAGAAGAATATTGAGTTATAAATAAAATATTTATCATATCAAATATTATTTTATAAAAAATTATGTTTCCATAATTAATATATTCTAAAAAGATAAAAATATGTTATTTTAAATAAGATATTAAATTGTTAAAACGTTATATTTAAATTATGATTCAAGATAATTCGTTCTAAAAATTTTAAATAGTGATAATTGTGCATATCTATGTGAAGCTTGAAATATTTTTCAACAGAAAAATAAGAAGTGTATCAAATTTGAGTTTGTTCATGAAGAATATCTCGTTATTAATTATAGAATAATAATGGTATTTTTCTTTACTCATCTACAATTCCAAGAATCATTGGAAAATATTTCTATGATTCAGGATGAGTTCATTTTAAAATTCTAGGTTATTTTTACATGAGTTTGAAAAAGATGTTGAGTCACACGAGTGAAGTTTTTTTAATTTTTTGTTCATGAAAAAGTGAAAATGATTTCTTTTGTGCTTTTTAAATTTTGAATGTGTTTTTTCTATATTGTGGTTTTCAATAATGTTTGAAGCTAATGGTTTAAGAAATTTATGTGTATAAGGATTCATTGGTAACTCAATTTCAAGAAATTATCCATGTTGGATATATTTTTTTTATAAGAAAATAGAAAAGTGATATTTCTAGAAGTATCCATTTAATAATCACACTTTTGGATAATAAGACAAAACATTTTCATCATTTTCTATTCAAGGATGTTGATTTTGATTGAAATGATTTATTTCTCCTAAATGAATCTATTTTGGAGGAATCATGGATGTTAAATATTTGATTTGGTGGAAAAAATAAAATATCCCCACTATTGTATGGAAAATATTGATGTGATACTTAGCCTTAGTAGAAGAATTAAAAATGAGAGTTTAAGTTTAAAAAATCATCAATATTTTGAGATAACAAGGTATTTTGAAGACTAATGTTCCAAAGTCATCATCTGCATCATTTTGAGCATGAGTTATCATTGAATCACTTTTAAGGTTGAGTTTCATGGATCAAATCTTCATCTGATTCAACATTTATTGAGAAATTTCTTCTTGAATATTCTAAAATACTCATGGAAAAATATTTTCATCTGTTTTTTTCATAGAAATTATACCTTAAAAGTGTTCATTCTCATTTTGATTCAATTACATTGTATTTGTAGTGTTAAGTTACACAATCAAGTGTGACTATAGAAAATGATAATATGATATTATTCATGTACATTTTATATGAATTTACTTGTGATTATAGTGATGAATCTATGTTTTGGGATAAATTCCAACCATTTAAAGAAGTATAAATTCTATGAAGTATCCAAACATTGTAAAAATTATTCTCTTCATTACTCTTATTTTTATTAACTTGAGAGTGAGGATGTGAATTCTTATGTGAGCAAATCAAAAATTAATATGTTATAGAGGTAGTTTTAAATTGGAAATATATTATAAAAACTTTCTACACTGATTCATCCCCCCTTCCAAATGAATTAATATAATATTAGGAACTTCATTTAGTATCAAAGGTTGGATCCCTCTATGTGATACATTGAGGTAATTTTTATGGAAAATCTAAATTCCATTAAGAGTATAGGTGTTCCTATATTTTATGGAAATAAATATCCTATTTAGAAGAGCATAATGTTTCCATATCTTTTATCCCTTTGATTAGAGGTTATATATACTACAGGTGTGGGTTTCCCACCCATTGAATAGATTAATTGAATGAAATTTATAGATTATTTAAATTTATAGGTTGATGAAAAGTCCCAAAATTATATTCTAATTTATTTTTCAGAAAATTATAGATAATATTGATGAGCCTTCAATTAGCCAAAAAATTTCAAGATTAGCTAGAAAGTAGCTATGAAGGAAATGTTCAAGTCAATGAAACCAAATTAAAAAATTAAAGGAGATATTTTTAAGTCCTCAAGATGACTGAGGAATAGAAAATTGATGATTATTTTTTAAGGTTCAATAAGTTTTAAGAAATATCAGAGGATTTGGTGAAATCATAATGATTCTAAATTTTTTTTAAAAACTACTATGAATATTTCTGCAAAGGTATGACCACAATATCTCAGTTATTGATTATAGTAAATACTTCTCACTTGATAAATTTAATAATATTATCATAAACTATTATATTATTAAAATTCCAACCTTCAAGACGAATGTTAAATATTAAATAGACTTTAATTCCATAAGAAAGTTGAAAATCAAATAAGATACTGATGATGTAATTTCAAGAAAATATAAAAACTAATATAATGGTGAAGACTTTAAAATAATTTTTTATCTTATTTCAAAGAGTTTCAAAATGGGAAAGATAAATAATAAAGTAAATTTCCCACTTAGATTCTATAAAAGTAATGGAATTGGGAAAGTTTCCCTTAATTTTCCTTTGAAGAAAGGGGCATATTTTGATTCTGAGGAAGATGAGAATCATTACAAAAATAAATTTGATTAATGTTCAAAATATTCAGGAAATTATGGAATAATAAAGAAGGTTTTTTCAATAAGTAAGATAAGAAGTTTCTATTCACTCTTCTAGCAGTGAATCAGAAAGTGAATCTCACGAGAAATTTTCCAATTTCATGGATCTTTTTGTGAAAGGATCTAACAATTCAACTAGTGAAGAAGATAATTCAGAACCAACTAAAATAGAACACATATTATAGGATCTCCTTAAATCATGTCTTGAGAAGCATATTATACTCAATAAATAAAAGAAAAATGGTGTGAATGAAAGTAATAAACTTGTATAAGAGAAGAATTATTTTTGAAAATAAAGAAGGATCTCTTATTAATGAGGTCAAAAAATTAAATTTCAATGCTATTGAACATGAGAATAAATTAAAATATCTATAATATAAATTTTATTTGAAAGAATAAAAAATATAAAAGTCATAATATAAGTGTATTAATATTTAAAAACAACAATATAAGTTGAAATAGGATTTAAAAAATTTAATTTAAGTCAAGGTTGAATCCTCTAATTCAACTGAGAGAACATTCTCAAAATATTAGGTTAATGTTTTATATAATGAAACTACTTATAATTTAATTTTCACTATCAATGCAAGTCAAAATCAAAATATGGAGAAGTTTGGACCAATAAAAATGAGGAGAAACCCTCACTTGTTTTATTAGAAGAATATATGAAATTTAAAGTCCATGTTGCTCTTAATAAGAATAAAATTTAGGTCAAAAGTATATGGAAAGAACAAAAATTTAGATAGTATTTTTGGAATAATTTCAATTTACCCAATATGATACAGATTTCAAGTCCACTTCTACTATTATGGTGTTTTTTGTAATAATTCATACATATTATTGTACAATATTTCACTAACTATAATGAGGCAGGAAGTACGGGGGTGTATTTGGATGAGAAGAACTTGTATTCTTTGAGAACATAGGTTCTGAAGAAAAATACTTCCATTTTTCAAACATAGAGTTGATTTGAGTGTCTTAAGGAACTATGTGGAATGTGTGACCAGTACAGTAATTACATAGTGTATTGAATGAAAATATTTCAAGAACATTATTCCTATAATTAAATTTAAATGTTATTTATAATCCATTACAAGAAAATAAATGTCTATTAGAAATTTAATTTAAGGTTAAAAAATAACCATGTCATAAATTGTCTATTGTTGGTAAAATTTCCATGTGAATAGTGATAAAAATATTCTAAATTTTTATTTAGAGATATGAAATAAGAGTATTCACATTTTATAATGAAAATTTATTAAAAATCAAGGGGGTTGGATCAATTGATATTGAAGCTCAAAATATGAAATCAAATGATATTTTGTATGTGGAAGGGTTAAAGCATAATCTATTGAGTGTCAATAAGCTCTCTGTTTATTGGCCTCATGTTTTTTTTCAAAAGTTAATTATGTGACATTTAAATCTTAAATTATGGAAGTATTATTAAAAAATAAAAGAATGAATTAAAATATATTTTTAATTGGGGATCAAATCAATTTAAGTTATTTGAGTGAAAAAGAGGAAAGTATGATATGGAATCAGATGAATGGTCATCTTGAACAAAGAATCCTAATAAAAATTCAAAAATATTATATTGTGATAGATATTCCAAATATAACAATTTATAATAATGTTATTTAAGAAGATTTAAGAAAGAAAATATGACACATAAATCTCACAAGAAGGTTGGTGTTCTTTCTACTATACCATGGAACTCATTCACATTTTATTTATGTGGTCCCATGAGGAAAAGATCTAAAAAAGGTAATTTATATTTCATCAAAATCATTTATGATTATACTTGAAGAGACAATGTTATTTTAATTATGCACATGTTAGAATGAATTGGGAATTTAAAATTTTTAGGATGCATGTTGAAAAAAAGTTTGGATTCTTCATTAAGAAATTGAGATCTAATAAGGTCAAGGAATATAGATGTGATGAATTTATGTAATGGTTGGAACTTCTTTGGTCCATTAATTTTCTGAAATCTAGTGTTTGTGGTGTTCTGTGAAGTCAAGGTGACTTATTCCAAACATTTTTCCAAATTTCTAGTTCATAAATTGTGTTTCCAGAATGGTGAAGTTCCAACTGCAGCATCAATTTCCTTTTCCAAATTTCGAGTTCATGAATAGTGTTTCTAGAATGGTGAGGTTCTAACTACAGCCTCTATTTCCTTTGCCAATTTTTTAGTTCATGAAAAATGATTTAAGAACGGTGAAATTCCAACAGTGGCCTATATTTTCTTTGATAAATTTCAAGTTCATTAATAGTGTTTTCAGAATGGTGAGGTTCTAACTGCAGCCTCTATTTACTTTTCCAAATTTTGAGTTCTTGAATTGAGTTTCCAGAATGATGAGGCTTCAACTGTAGTGTAATGCCCAAACCCTAGTTACCCAGAGTCAGTGCATTATTACATAACATTGGAATGATCACAAAAGATCAAGTCTCTAAAAACCGATTTGTTTAGTAGCCTTGGAAGTACTAGATACATAAATAAGTTTTAAATTACATTATTAAATGAAAAAACAACATTGTTCCCCCTTTGAACACACTCATATCCTTTATACAATCCCTGTAGGTCAATCATAATATACTTCATCACAACCTGGGAAAAATAAAACATATAAAGGGGTGAGCTTAGATGCTTAGTAAGGATAACAATATAGTGGGAATTTTCATAAATAAGCATAAAAATTTAAGGCAATGTATAAGAATAAAACACAAATTTTTTAAGCATAAACATTAGAATAATATGGATAATATAAATGCAGTAATGCCATTTACTTTTTCACATGGATATTCTACTAGTCAAATAATCACATGTAATATCAATAACTAGTTTCATAATGATTGAATGCATAATGTCAGACATCAAAACCACATAGTCAAGGCCTCATGCTAAGACTACAAATAAGATTTTGTCAAGGACTTATTCCAAGACACTAGTTTTTCTCATGAGATAAATTGATGTATCGAGGAGCTATAGTGGGCTCCACCCATCACTTAATATGTCTAATGCATTACTCATATGAAAAGGTTGAAACTTAACATAAAAAATCATATTAAAACTAGCATATGAAATGTTAATATTTAAACCACAAACCATGAATGGTATAAAAATATCACATCCACAGTCAAACATAAATCATTCAATACAATTTGGAATATTTTATTATAGTAAATCAAACTCAATCAAGAATAATTATGGATATTGACATAGATGAAAATAATCTGTAAAACTATTTGAGGTAAATATCCCTTTTTTCTTAAAAAAATTTAAAAGTCTCACTATTTATCAGGAAGCTATTAAAAATAGATTTTTTAATCAAATTTTCCCATACCAATTTGAATCTTATAAAAGGAATTTTAATTTTAAAATATTCATGTTCATATAAATAAATCCTTAAACCCATTTTTAAAACTTGGACATTAATGAGAATGGTTTAGAAGATTAAATCATTAAAACATTTAAAATGATATTTTTGTTAGAGTTCCTAACCAAATTATAGATGCATGAATACAAATAATTTAGGTAATAAAAACATTATAATATCATGAGAATAAATTAATTCATGATATACTATGTCAAAGTACAGTATATACACCGTAAAAAAGTGAATTGGTGCATAACAACAAAGATGTATCAATTGAATGTAAATTGAGATAAATTACATTATAAAGACAATATACATTGATTAAGGATAAATCATTGACATAATTATGTTTTAAAAATATAAATACACTCAATATGATGGTATATTCAGTGAAAATCAATCATAGGACTTTCATGCATATTCTTGTAAAAACGAAACCAATGACTTGGATGTTTAACTCAATGAATGGAAATTTAGTTAAGATTACCCTTATCAATTTCATATCAATGACTTGAGAGTTTATCAATGGATTGATTATGTGTATAAAAATTATATCCACAGAAAGGTGAGTGGAAATTACTACATAAATAAATAAATAGTTATTTAACACATAATCTTGGATTAAAATAATCAATGAAGTTTGTGTAAAACCCAATGAGCAGAAATTGATATTTGAAATTCCCTTACCGATTTGGTAAGTTATGAAAAATACACCCCATGAAAGAAAGATCCTAAAATAAAAATTTAAATAACTTTAAATTAAATTTTATTATATAAATAATACAATCACGGTGAAGTACATACACCACACAAAAAATAGTGTAAATGTTGGATGAATCTCACAGGAATAAGAAGTGAGATGAAAACCCCATACCACGTTGTAATCAATCAAGTCGTATGACCAAAAGTTAATAACCACCAAATAAATCACCGAATACCATTAATTTAAAAATAATCATGGTAAAATATATCAAATGTCCGTAAAAAAATACATCACATGTAGTATATAAGTGGTAAACAATTGAAATATCACGTAATTAAAAGTGAGATGACAAACCCCTTACCTCATGTCCGACATAACTCGTATATTCTGTGTTATTTTTGAATAATAAACTTAAGATAATTTATAATTCCTTAAGAAAATTTTTCAAGTTTATTATTCCTTTTATATCACTTATTACCTTGCTATAACAATTAGTTAATTGTTGGAGTTCATATCAGACATTTTGTCAATGTTCATAACTTTAGTCAAAAAATGAACTTGCTATAATTAAAAATTGTCCATGTGGTCAAAATTCATTTATATAAATAATAATATTAATGATTTAGATATAATATATATCATATATATATATTTTATATATATTTATAATATTCCATATCATTTGAAGTTATGAAATTAAACACACTGTTCATGGAGACAGTAAGTCGTATGTATGCATTAACAATACTTTAATTTTGATTTTATATTTAAAGGAATGAAAACATAATAATAAATAGGTATATTATAATTTTACTATAATATATATGTTATGCAATTTAATTAACACCATCCTTTATATGTTCCACGTATGGCATTAATGAGTTATATCACTTTAAGGGTGCAGTAGTCCGCACTTGCTCAAATGAAATTATCGTATTTACCAATTATGGAAACAATAAAGGTATGATATAAATTAAAAATACACAATTATAGATACAATATAAATATAATATATATCACATGTAAATACAGTGTCATCTTAATGGCCACCATAAGATGTTTTAGGAGAAGATTGAATAATCATCATTTCATGACGCAGTAGTTCGTTGTCCACAGAAATAGTATGTTCTATTACCCATTAGACGGAGGTGTGTGTAAGTGTAGTTCTAATACCTTTCATATAAACATACTAGTATATTTAGGATAATATTTTTGTTATAAAATAAAGTAATAAAATAGTTTATGGGGTTGTAAAAGTAAGATAAAAGAAAAGAACATAAGAGAAGATGTTACCTTTAAATCGGGTAACTCTCTTTGGTTTGAACCAAAAGGATTTCTTGAAGTTTCTTATACCTAAGGTAAGTCTTCTAGGTGGAAGATATGGATATTGAGAGATTATTTGGATATATTTTGGACGAGTCAAGGGGCTTGAGAGGTGTGAGTAATGGGATAGAGTTGAGGGCTTTTTATAAGGGGGAGGAGGGGCTCTTTAGAAAAGTTTGAAAATATTATTTTATTATAAAATGATTTTCGGTTTCTAAAGGTCAAAAACTTATTAAATTAGATTATAAGATTACTATTGTTATAAATAAAATAATATAATAATAATTTTACAGTTTTTGGATCTTTTGTTTAATCTTTATTATCTTATTTATTTAAATCATTCATTAATGAGGTAAACACAACATCATTATTGTATCACATATAATTTTATTTATTTGATGTTTAAAAATTATAAAAAAATACAGTGATGTAAGAAATATTTTTATATTTCAAATAAATATTTATATTTTAAAAGATAACTTATATAACCCCTTGTAAAAATTGATTTACTAAAAGATATATGTTTATGTAATTTTTGTCATTACTTTAAATTAATTAATATAAAGTTTCATTATCACTCTTATGTGGCACCAGGGGGTCCCCTAATCTACCCAAGGATTCCCATGGTAATAAATATATCATCCAATAGGATTAGGACAAATTATAGGTTAATTTAATATTATTATAATATTATTTTTACCTTAAAATAGCCTATTTACCTTTAAACACGGTAAATAAAAGTTAAAAGTTACTATTTACTGAAAATTATTTTCGTCTTATTGACCACATTTTACTTACTAATAACAACCATGTATGTTGTATTTTCAAAATTCAATTCACAAAAGTGGTAAATTTTCATTTAAATGAAAAATTTGGTTTTTTAACTACTACTTAGTGTTTTCACTATTCATCAAAAATTGAAATTTTTTAGAAAAATACCAAAAATTAAGCCTAAGATATATTTTATATTACAAATTCAAAAATTATGTCTATTTTACAAAATTAAAAAAATATAAGTGACATCAATTAAATTAAAATTAATTCTCGTTGTCAAAACAAAATGCATGTTTTTAAGAAACAATAACTATCAAAAGATAGACACTTGTTTATGTCCAATTTCAGAGTGAAATTATATAAAATGACCAAAATTGGATTAAATAGTAAAAACTATAATCTAATTACTCTTTAAAAAAAATTAAGAAAATAATCTAACCATATAAATAAATTTGATTTAAAGGCAGTTTTGAATTAAAATACATTATTTTTCACTATTCATAAAAAATGAATTTTATCAAAAAATACCAAAAATTTACCCAAAGTAAATTTTGAAGTCTCGATTATAAGGAAAAATTTTATTTTTTCAAATAAAACATAAAAAAGTGTCCAATATTGGATTTAGAAAGGGTTTTCCATTAAAGGCGAAAAAACAGCATTTTTTTAAAAAAATACTTCTTTTATCTGAAAAATTGAATTTGTCCTTATATTATGTCTAAGAATCACAAAATTTGAATGTTAAAATTATATGCGATAAGTATAAAATTAAAAATGTGGTTATTATTATTCATAATCTCTTTCTAAATGGAAATTTTGATAGGTCATGATGCGCTTGAACTCAGTGTTCTATACATCAGATGCTATTTTATTATTCAAAGAGAAGTGTACCTTGGAAGCTTGGGGTGTTACATTCTTTCCTCTTTTTGGAAATTTCATCCTCGTAATTTGGAAATTAGGCTTGTTAGATTCATTGAAAATTCCCACATCAGAAAAAGGTCCAATAAAACTATCACTTTAAAATAAAGAAAGAGATGTAAAAAGGTCACCTGAGATAACCTATACTAGGATTACATGTAGGAAAACATTGATATGTAAGATAAACTTAATTTCATGTTCTGATGGATAGTGATAGAAAACATGATCTGGAGAAAGTTAACAATAAAAAAACCACAAAATTTTTATGGGTTTAATGATCATTAATTTCCCAGTAGAAAAAGTAAACAGACAACGTTTCTTTGTTCTAAGTTCCATTTCATACAGTTGAGAAATTTATTTATGATATTAACTATGAATATAAAGGGATATACTTAATTTTTAAGTAGAGTTTCATCCTTTAATAAATTTCTACCAATAACTCGTCTTTTCTCCAAACGATGAGTATTCAAGATGACTTGGTCACACTTGAAGCGCTAGAGTCAACTTCTAGTGAATCACATAATCCACAAAGGATGAAAAATATATTTCTCTTGTATTTAGAGATTAACCAAAACCAAATGGTTTGTACAAGATCAGATGAACCCGAAAATGGATCATCCTTTATAGAAATAAATACTAATCTTAATTTCCAAAATTGAAGAAACAATACCCAAAGTTCTATAAAGACCATTTAATAAACAATTGTCCTTAAAATCGTTCAATATAATCCAAACTAAGATTGAAACCCAAAACCTATAAGAATTTAATCACATAGTATTTCATAGTAAATCATAAAATTTATCTCCAAATAACATCAACTGGTCTTAAAGTCTCATATAGAAGTGTAATTAACCAAATCACATATTCTCTATGATAGGTTAATAATTTCCATTAATAACCTGGATCTCAATAAAAAACATAGATTATTCCCAAAAAATCCACCATTAATCCTCAAATTAAATTCTATAGTATTCTATTTTCTTTACGTATATAGTGTTCCCAATAGAGCATACATCTTCCAAAATAACGTGTATCACTTAATTACCAAATAGTTTCCCTATACTAGGGATTTCCATTTGATAAAACATAAGATCCCAAATCAAATTATTATTGATCAATAAAATAATTTAAATAAAAAGAATTAGTCACACTAACTAGGGACTTCACGTAGTCCAGTGGTAGGCGATAAATCCCAATCGCACTTTGGTTGTGGGTTAGATTCCCACATCTTTGTCCGATGCGATGGGTTATCACATAGTTTGTGTGTTGTCCTTTTTAAAAACCTTTATTTTATAACATTCCCAGAATGAGATAAATTCCTCAAAATAACCATAACATAATTTAACCACAAATGTTATATCATACCTCTCATTTTCATCCCAAAAAATAATAACTTGTAATTTCCTAAAATTCAAGGATCATATAAACCCAAATGGTTATTTATAATTATATCCACAAAATAAAATATAATTCTTCCCCAAATATCATTTTCACATAACAAACTGCATGGTTACACATACAAGTGAATAGCCTTCCAAAGTAATCCCATAAACAAAGATCATTAAAACCTTTAAACATTTTTCCATCCATTTATTTCTATATAGGTTCTTCCTTGACCTAGATATTATCCTATAGAATAGGGAATTGACCTGCGTAATTCCAAGGTCCCTTAAATTTATGACAAATGATTTTAATTTGATTCTTAGGATCATTTTTATTTTCATTCATAGTACTCCTCATTTTTCCTCATAAATTCGTTACTTTATGTCCTTTTTTCCCATACATAAAGCATTCCTTTGTACCATTGAGAAACTTAACTGGGTGTCTTTTTCCACGTTTCTGGCATGATGAAAATTGAGATTTATTTTTTCTATGGTATCCACTACTAGAGCTCTTATCATTCTCTTCCTTTATCTTCTTTGTTGAGTTTGGGTGTTGGTTAATGTATATATTGTTGATCATATTTTTGGAATCATTCTTTGGAATGAACATGATATCTTTTACGCCTATCAAAATTCTATTTAGTTGCTCATTTCCATCATCATTCCCACCATGTACATCATGTTCAATGTTATTATAACTTCCTTTGAATCCAGCCATTGACTAACGCAAAAAATCATAGTGTAAGTCATAAAATCATTTATAGAATATCATGACACCTTATTTTCAATATAAAACACTTTACTATTAACCATGGTTAATTATTTTCACCTTATATTAAAATCATTCAAATTGTTTTTAAAAAAAAATTGAATTATCCTAATAATATTCACTGAGAGTGTTGTAACCAAGAGTGAAGCAAGGCATGTTGTCATGTACCAGGATACACTAGGTCAAGACTGAAACTCCTTGTCAGAGTTTTCACTCTTAGGTACATCTATGCCAGAGCTACCTCTACCTACTTGTATCTAGACAGGGATGTATTTCTTGTAAAACCCACATAATATTTCCATTTCCAAAAAAATTAGAAGTTCTTCTATACTAATTCCCAAAGTCTATATTAGGGTAGTGTTTTCTGATCAGAGTTTTTCTAAATCAAGCTTTCATGGTTTGTACTAAAATTTGTCTGATACCAACTATAATTCCCCAAACCTAGTTACCTAGAGTTGGTGCATTATTCCATAACATTTTCAAGATCACAATATATCAAGTCTCAAAATACAGATTAGTTTAGTAGCCCTAGAAGTACTGGATACATAAATAAGTTTTACATTACAATATGAAATGAAAAACAACAACATTGTTCCCCATTTGAACACACTCATATACCTTATTCTATCCCTTCAGGTCAATCATAATATATTTCTTCACATCTTGGGAAAAATAAAACATGTAAAGGGGTGAGCTCAGATTCTTAGTAAAGATAACAATATAGAGGAAACTTCAATAAATAAGAATAAACATTTAAGGTAATGTATAATACTAAAACATTACCCTTTAAACTTAAACATCAGTGTAATATGGAAAATATAAATCACATAATTCAATTTACTTTTTAACATGGATATTCTACTAGTGGAATAATCACATGTAATATCAGTATCTAATTTCATAATTATGTAATGCATAATGTCGGACATCATAACCACATAGTCAAAGCCTTATGCTAAGATTACAAATAAGATTTTTTCAAGGCCTTGTGCCAATACACTAGTTTGTCTCGTGAGACCTACTGATGCATCGAGGAGCTATAGCGGTATCCACCTATCACTTACAAAGATTAATTCATTCCTAATATGAAAAGGATGAAATATAATATAAACATTCGTATTAAAACTAGCATATGAAATGTTAATATTTAAACCAAAAACCATGAATTTTATAAAAATAGCACATCCAAAGTCAAACATAACTCATTAAATACAATATGTAATATTGTAATAAATCAACCTCAATCAAGAATAATGAACTATATTGACATATATGAAAAAATCAGTAAAACTATTTTAGGGAAATATACCCTTTTTGTTAAAAAGATTTAAAAGTCTCACTATTTATCAAGAAGCTCTTAAAAATAGATTTTTGAATCAAAGTTTCCAAGACCACTTTGAATCTTTCAAAAGTAATATTAATTTTAAAACATTCATGTTCATATAAATAAATATTTAAAACCATTTTTAAAACATGGACATTAAATATAATGGTTTAGAAGAATAAATCATTAAAACATGTAAAATTATATTTTAGTTAGAGTTTATAACCAAATGATAGACACTTGAATACAAATAATTGAGGTAATAAAAACTTTATAATATCATGAGAATAAATTAATTCCTGATATATTATGTCAAAGTACATTATATACACCGTAGAAAAGTTATTTGATGCATAATAACAAAGAAGTCTCAATAGAATGTAAATTGAGATGAAATTCCTTATAAAGAATTTATCCTTAGATTACGGATAAATAATTTACATAATTATGTGTGAAAAATATAAATACACAAAATAAGATTGTATATTCAGTGTAAATCAATCATAGGACATTCACACATATTCTTGTAAAAACAAAACCAAGGACTTGGATGTTTAACTCAATGAATGGAAATTGAGTTAAGATTACCCTTGTCAATTTTATATCAATGACTTGGGAATTTATCAATAGAGTGATTATGTGAATAAAAAGTATATCCACACATAGGGGAGTGGAAATTACTACATAAATAAATAAATAGTTATTTAACACATAATTTTGGGTTAAAATAATCAATGATGTTTTCCTAAAACCCAATGAGTAGAAATTGATATTTGAAATTCCCTTACCGAATTCATAACTTATGAAACATACACCCCGCGAAATAAGGATCCTAAAATAAAGATTTAAATGCCCATAAATTAAAGTATATTACACATAGAATACAATCTTGGTGCCGTACATACACTATAAAAAAGTAAATAGTGGCAATATATGATGAACCTCACGATAATAAGAAGTGAGATGAAAACCCCTTACCACGTTGATATCAATGGAGTCTTATAACCAAAAGTTAGTGACCACAAAATTAATCAAATAATACCATGAATATAAAGAGAATCATGATAATATATATCATTTCGCAGAACATAATACACCACATGCAATAAATTAGTGGCGAATAATGAAAATCTCACAGAATTAAATGTGAGATGAGAAACCCATTACCTCGTGCCCGACTTGACTCGTATGTTATGTGTTATTCCTGAATAATAAAAATAATTTAATTTAAACTTCCTTAAGAACATTTTTCAAGTTTATTATTCTAGTTATATCTCTTATTACCTTGCTATAACAATTAGTTAATTGTTTGAGTTCATATTGGACATTTTGTCGGTGTTCATAACTTTAGTCAAAAAATGAACTTGTTATAATTACAAATTGGTCATGTGGTAAAAATTAAATTACCTACATAATGATATTAATGATTTGGAAATCATATATATCACATATATCCGTTGTATATGTATTTATAATATTCTATATCATTTGAAGTTAAGAAATGAAACGCACCGTTCATGGAGACGGTAAGTCGTACGTACGAATGAATGCAACTTTCATTTCTATTTTATATTAAATGGAATGAAAACTTAATAATACATAGGTATATTATAATTAAAATATAATATCTATGTTATGTAATTTAATTAATTCAATCATTTATATGTTACACATATGGAATGAACGAGTCATATCACTTTGAGGGGGCAGTAGTCCGCACTTCCCCAAATGAAATAATCATACTTACCCACTATGGAAACCATAAAGGTATGATATAAATGAAAAATAAATAAGTATAGAGACAATATAAATATAATTTATACCACATTTAAAAATAGTTCCATCTTAATAGTCACCATAATAGGTTGTAGGATAAGATTGAACAATCATTGTTTCGTGAGTCAGTAGTTCACTGTCCACAGAAATAGTATGTTCCTTACCCATTAGACGGAGGTGTGTGTAATTGTAGTTTTAATCCTTCTCATATAAACATCTTAGTATATTGAGTATACTGTTTCTATTATAAATGAATTTAAAAAAAGAGTTTAGGGGGTTTGATAAGTAAAATAAAATAAAAGAACTTAAGAGAAGATGTTACCTTTAAATCGGGTAACTCCCGTTGGTTTCAACCAAAATAATTTCTTGAAGTGCCTTCTACCTAAGGTAAGTCTTCTAGGTGTAAGATAGTTATATTGAGAGATTATTTGGGAAGAGGTTAGATGAGCCAAGGGTCTTGGGAGGTGTGATAAATGGGTTAGAGTTGAGGGCATTTTATAAGGGGGGAGGGGCTCTTTAGGAAAGTTTGAAAATATTATTTTATTATATAATTATATTCAGTTTCTAAAGGTCCAAAATTTATTAACTTTGAATATAAGAAGACTCTTGTCGAAATAAAATCATCCAATAATAATTGGATATGTTTTGGATATGTTTTTAATCTTTATTATCTTATTTATTTAAATCATTCATTAATGAGTTAAACATTGCATCATTATTGTGTCGTATATAATTTAATTTATTTGATTTCTAAAAATTATAAAAAAATACCATGATGTAGGAACTATTTTTAACTTTCAAATGAATATTTATATTCTAGAATATAACTTATATAACGCAATTAAATAATTGATTTACAAAAAGATATATGTTTATGTCATTTTTGTCGTTACATTAAATAAATGAATATAAAGTGTCATTACCACTCTTAAGTGGATCCATGGGGTCCCAAAATCGACACAAGGATGCCCATGGTTGGAAATGTACCAAAAAAAGGATTAGGACATATGTTAAGGTAATTTAATTTTATTATAATATTATTTTTACTCTGATTTAGCCTATTTACCTTTAAACGCGGTAAATAAAAGTCAAAAGTTACTATTCACCAAAAATTATTTTCATCTTATTGAACCACATTTTACTTACTAATAACAACCATTTATGTCGGATTTTCGAAATTCAATTCAAAAAGGTGATAAATTTTCATTTTAATGAAAACCTCGGTTTTTTAACTACTACTTAGTGTTTTCACTATTCATCAAAAATTGATGTTTTTTTGAAAAATACCAACAATTCACCCTATGATATATTTGATATTCCTAATTCAAAAATTATGTATATTTTATGAAATTAAAAACATATAATTTTCATCAATTAAATTAAAATTAATTCATATTTTCAAAACAAAAAAGTGTTTTTTTAAGAAATAATAACTATCAAAAGATTGAAACTTGTTTAAGTCCAATTTCAAACTGAAATTACTTACAATGACAAACATTGGATTAAATTGTAAAAAATATAATATAATTACAATTTAGACCCAATTAAAAAGATAATATAACCATATAAATAAATTGGATTAAAAGGAAGTTTTGAATTAAAATATAGTGTTTTCACTATTCATAAAAATGAATTTTATCAGAAAAATACCAAAAAATTTCCCAAAGTAAATTTTGATGTCCTTATTCTAAAAAAGAATTTTATTTTTTCAAATAGAACATATACAAGTTTCAAATATTGGTTTATAAAGGGCTTTCACTTAAAAGGCCGAAAAACTGAATTTTTTTAAAAATACTTCTTTTATCGAAAAAATTAAATTTATCCTTAGATAATGTCTAAGAAACACAAAAGATGAATGTTAAAATTATATGGGATATATATAAAATTCAAAATTTTGTTATTATTATTCATAACTGATTTCTATACAGCTAGTTTGATAGTTCGTGGTGCGCTTGAACACGGTGTTGTGTACATCGCACGCTATTGTATTATTCAAAGAGAAGTGTACCGTGGAAGATTGGGGTGTTAAATGTAGCCTCTATTTCCTTTGATAAATCTCAAGTTCTTGAACAGTGATTCTAGAATGGTTAGCTTCTAACTTAAGCCTCTATTTCCTTTTCCAAATTTCGATTTCATGAACAGTGTTTCTAGAGCGGTGAGGATCCCACTACAACCTCTATTTCCTTTGCCCAATTTCAAGTTCATTAATAGTGTTTCCAGAATGGTGAGGTTCCAACTACAGCCTCTATATCCTTTACCAAATTTCTAGTTCATGAATATTATTTTCATAATGTTGAGGTTGCAACTTCATGCTCTATTTCCTTTTCCAAATTTAAAGTTCATGAATAGTGTTTCTAGAATGGTGAGGTTCCAACTACAGCCTCTAATTCCATTGCCAATTTTTTAGTTCATAAACAGTGTTTCCAGACCAGTTAGGTTCTATTTGTATCCTTTTTATCTCTTTCCCAAATTTCTAGTTCGGTGTACAGTGTTCCCAGCTTCCTACAGTTTCACCCCTTTGACATTTCCTTTGACGTAAAATGAATTTAAACCCTTGTTTTAAGGACTATAAGGCTGATTTAAAGGACATAACTCCTATATTAATTTTCCTAAGGCTTGGGATTCTTTTACTCGGTCAAACCACATGGTTTAATGTGATGCTCTTTAAATGTAAAATCCAGTGTATCTTAAATTGTTTCTCCGTTAAAAATTCTAAATGGACGAGATATCTTCCTCCCTATTTCTTCCTTCTTGTTCTCGGGTATGAGACACTAAAACCTTTAATTCCTTCCCATAGGAGTTGTGCGATCAAACATTCCTCTTTTTATTGGTTCCCCTTTAATTTTTTCGTGCTACAAGTGCACCCTCTTTTTTTTATGCAACAAAGCAATATTGATCAATCGTCGATATAAGGTATGATCTATAGTATTTATTTTGGGTCCATCTCCTTTTGTTTCTCATTACCTTTTATGTAATGTTATCTCCATGTTCCTAATGGACTTTTCTTGGGTGTTTACCGGTGTGGTGGTGTCTCTGCATCCTCAGGTGGATACAGTTGTCACGGGGGAGGAGGTCATAATCCATTATGTGGCTCATTCTCATATAGATAATGTTAAGAACCATTTAAGGTAGGGGATTTGTTTCTTCTCTATTTTTTTCTGTGGAAATGTATAGTTAACATGTTTTAGCCCATTGGATCACAATGGAATTAACATATTAAATATTTGAACTGGATAAATAAATTGATATCGATTATATGTTGTTGCCTCTTTTTTTCTAGATATTATGATATATATGATTTCATTGATTAGATTATCATTCTTAATGGAAATTGGTAATGAACGTAAATCTATAATTAATTAATAATTGTTTGGATAAAGATATAGAGGTATGAAAATGAAACCAGTAGTTGTTGTAATTTGATTCTAATCAAATTGATACAGTAAGAATGTTTAATTATTTTTGATAGCTTACAGTTTAATTTTCCTATCATTGGAACCTACGAATAATAAATCAATTAATTCAAGATGGATTAAAGAACTGGTTGTTTGATAAAAGATAATTCCTTATAGGGTTATGAGTTACCCTCTTTCTTGTTTAAGGTCCAAATTCCCAATTGATATGATTTTTTTTTCCTCCTTCTTATGTTGTGATGTGACCCTAGAAGGTTGTTGTGATATGTGGGGGCAGGGAGGCCTATTAGTGGTGGCAGTAGTTTATGGCTAGAGTGGTGAGATGCATCATTTTATGTATGTCGGCGTTGGGGGGACACCGTGGACGATGAAACGGGTTGGATGTGAATGTTTGGATGCTTGTTGATTCTTGTAGTTTTTTTATCTTCTTTACTTTCCCCACTTCTCAAGGCAGCTAGTTTGATTACCCACCTTCCAAAAGGGGAGAAGACTCATGGGGTATGCCACGTGCTTTCTGTGTTTAGCTTCCCATGGTTGGATGGGTTTACACTCTTGATATAGGTGGAAAATACTCGACAGGTAGTTCATATACACACCATGTTGAGCCCCTTGTGTATAGAAGCTTAGAATGTTTTTCTAGAATGTCTGTGAATATGGGAAGGTAATTATGTTATTAATAAATGGTTGAATAAATGATGTTAACCCATGGGGTTGGAGCTTGCTGGGATGCAATGCTAAGGTTTCAAATTAAAGGCATAGTGGGCTTTAGGTGTGATGTTAATGAAATATAATGTGGAAATTTTTTATAGTTAATTAATGTTTAAAGAATTAATGAACGTAAAGTGAAATTGATAAAAAAAATAATGAAGGAATTTAATCAAGCTCTTTAAATGTTTGTGTGATTATAGGATACCTAGTCTTAGATGTAGCATTAGGGAGTCCAAGAGATGTTAGATGCAGTTGAGCCTATGATTAGGTTATGCTCATAGTGTGGTTGTGAGATATAGTATATTTTGTAATTTTTTTGTTTCTATACACTACTCCACCTCGTTAGTTATTGAAACTGACACCACGGGGATTTTGATCCCTATGGGGTGTTTTCCAAAATATTCTAGTGGGAGGATGGAGGGATGACTACCCCCTTTGGCCCTGCTCTATTCTCTTGGTAGTTACTTGTTCTGGTTGGAACAACGGTTAATTTTCCCCATATATGTGTGTAGAGGGCTGTAATGTCTTGTGGTTATTCACAAACATATATTCTGTATATAGTTTCATATGGAATACTACAGGTGTAATGTGTATAGGATGTGATGTCTTGAGGATCCTTACTCGTTATATGGGTTGTAATGACTTGAGGTATAATGATCGATGTATGATATATGTTATGCGAGTTGTAGTGGATCCCAAAAACTACCTGGTTACTTTGCTTATGTGGGTGTGGTGGTTTTGATGCACGAGTTTCATGTTGTAGTGCTTGGCCCAGGTGTCTGTGGGAAAGCATTTTTGGATAGAGATGGATTAGGACATGCGACGATGGGGAAAAAGAGAAAACCGGTGGGGAAGTAGTAGCGGGGTACCCTTGATATTATTTATTATATTATATATTCTTGGATGCGATACTTGGTGAGAGTATCCATGGTGAGGCTGGGAACTTGGTATATCTGTTTATGTGATGAGTTAGTTTCACTTGTTTTTCAATGTTCTTTAGCATGCTTTATTTAATTTTTCATGAGAGGATATGGGGAGGATCCTAATGAGTATATTGTTATACTCACCCTATGTATATATAAACTGTTTTTCATGTCACTTGGAGTAGTTTGGAGTTCCATCTAGTTTCTACTAGCTTGAGGTTGTAGGAGATGTTCGGGATAGTGGTTGCTGTTGTTTTTACTTTCCTTTGGAACTTGAACTTTTCCCCCATCAATTGTAGTAGTTTTGCAAGACATTACATATGTGTACATGGTATTTATTTTATATTGGTGTATGAGTTGGAGTTGGTTGGTGTATGTCTTATCTCTATCTTTTACATGTGTTCTATTAGAGGGTAATTCCTCCAATTTGTGTGTTTACTATATCCTCAGTGCTAGTTTCCATCTCGGGGCCTATTGGAGGTGGGACATGGGGGGTCTCTATCTCCCTTCTCACATTGACGACCCGGGAGGGGTACACCTAGTGCAATGGGGGTCGTGACAGAGCGGTATCAGAGGTGTGGTTGTGGTATAGGATGGTGTTTTGTGTTAGGCACGAGAGAGGTTTCATGGGTTGGTAGGGCAATGGTGTTAGGCATGTTAAGTGATGTAAACACTGGAGACTGGTTGAGACATAGGCATTTAGGGCCCCCTATGATATTATGCATAGATCTTTAGGTTTACAATGCATACTAAACAAGGTGATACTAGTTGCAGGGTAGAGACCTGGGAATGGATCATGCATCATTCTTCATTGTGCATATGTTTGAATGGGTAGACCTTAAGATAGGTTAAACTAAAATGAATAAAAGAAAAATTTTAATTAATTAATGTTTAGTCTTCTATATTACATGTTTAGGAGCTCTAACTATTTTTTATTTTTCAGGTATGGATTCGGTTCTACGTCCTCATCTGGTTCATGCATAAGATGTCTAGTAGGATGTGCCTGTAGATCACCGCAGGGTAGAGGTTGAAGACAATGACACTTGGAGGAGGACACTCCGAGAGTTCCATCACCAAAGTCTATAGAAGTGAGAGGTCTCTTTTTCAGATGTAGTCATGGAATACTGGTTGGGGAGGGGTGAGATAGTCTTTAGTTTGATCTTTTATCATAAATATCATTGGGTGTATTTGGTTGTGACGATGTTGCATGGAGTAGTGAAGTAGTGGTTATCCTTGTTCTCTGTGGATCTTAAGGAGTCGGCGATCTCATGGGAGGAGTTCCAAGACAAGTTTAGAGTTGAGTTTCTTTCTTCGACTGTGAAGGCATCTGGTCACCAAGAGCTTCTTACCCTTTGACAGGGGAGCTCCAATGTTAGAGTGTTTGGAATCCATTTTAGAAACCTTTTACGATATGCTTTAAACCTATTTCCAGATGAGGAGGCCAGGGTGAGGCATTTTGAGGAGGCTTTGTGTCTAGTGATCCAGTTCTAGGTCACCCCATTTATGAGGAAGGTATATCTTGAGGTTTTGGAAAGGGAAGATTTCATCGAGAGGACATTGTCTAGAACCAGATCATAACGAGAGTGGAGTCATCATGATTCCCCACAAAGCAGAGTTGTGGTTCGGGGTTCCTAGTTTTCAGGGTAGAAGATTTTTTGTTCGGCTACGGGTACGTCCCATCCCTCCGAATCTCATTTCTCCAGAGGCAACGACTCTCAAGCCTATGCCAAGGGATCATGCGTTTTTTTATGGTTCTCGAGGTTATCAAAAGCGAGAATGCCCGACCATTCAGAGCAGTCATCGTGCACCAGGTGTTCTTCTCATGGTTCCTCTATTGATGCAGTTCCATCTGAGGTAGCAGCAGTAGGTTGCCCCATATTTGGATCAGTAGAGGGTTTATGGGGAAGGTATAGTAAAACCCCATGATGATCCCCATCCTCAGATAGAATAGTGAGGTTGTGGTTGTGGTCGTCAATAGGGTTAGAGAGGTCGTAGAGGAGGTCATGATCATCTTCATGAATTAGCATTGCTAGCACTAGGTGATCCAGACATCATTCGAGGTACCCTTTCCTTGTTTTCTATTTTGGTGTATTCCATGTTTGATTCAAGATTGACACACTCCTTCATATCACCTACCCTTGTCCATGCCTTGGGACATGAGGTAGAGAGGCTTCCAATTCCCTTGGTGTTGACTACACCAGTTGGAGGTTGAGCTAACTTGTTTGATGTATGTAGAGACTGAGATCTAGTGTTGGGGAAGAACCTCTCTGGGGGAGATTTCCTATGTTTATGGTTACAACCATAAGATTTCATCCTTGACATGGATTGGTTTTATTCGGTGTAGGATATCATGGATTGCTTCAGGAGACAGGTTGTGTTCTTCGATGAGGATGGAGATCCAGTGGTGTTTGTTGGCGAGTGAGACCCACAGATGGGTTAGAAGCATGTTATGTCCTTATTTTATTTGATGGATGAGAAGATTCTTAGTTCCTCATAGGTTTAGTAGTTGGAGTTACCTAGGTTCGTAAAAGAGTACCATGATGTCTTTCCAGATGAGGTTGTAACATTACCCCCTCGACGAGAGATCGTTTTTGGGATCGAGCTACTACCAGGAGCATCTACTATCTTTATGTCTCCATATAGGATGGCCCCTTATGAGTTACGATATATATTTATACATCTTGACGGTCTATTATAGTTCGGTTTTGTTCAGCTGAGTGTGTCGCCATGGGGTACACTGATTTTGTTCATGAAGAAGGCTGACCGCAGTTTGCAGTTGTGTATCTATTATCGTCGCTTAAACAATGTGACACTATATAATAGATATCCTCTGATATGGATTGATGATTTATTAGATCAACTTAATGGTGCAAGTTGGTTCTCAAAGATCTACTTGCGGTCAGGATATCATAAGATGCATGTGAAAGATTAGGATATCACTAATAATGCTTTCCGTTGTCGTCATTGGAATTACGAGTTCATTGTAATGTTTTTTGGTGTGATAAATGCTCCAGCTGTGTTCATGGGATTGATTAAAATGGTGTTCCATGAGTTCTTGGGTAAGTTCATGGTGGTTTTCATCAAAGACATTCTTGTTTACTCCATGTCTGGGGAGGAGAATGTAGATCATCTATACACTATTATGGGATATCTTTTCAACATCATCTATTTGGGAAGTTGTCGAAGTGTGTGTTTTGGTCTTGAGAAGTCCGTTTCATGGGGCATGCCGTATACTAGTAGGGATTATTTGTGGATCCATCAAATATAGAAGAAGTTTTTTCTTGGTAATCCCCCATGATAGTGGAAGAGGTTTGATGTTTCATTAGTCTACAGGGCTACTACAGGAGGTTCGTAGCTTATTTCTCCCAGGTTGTGACTCCATTGAAGGAATTGACTAGGAAGGATTAGAAATTACTATGGACTGATTAGTGTTAGGAATATTTTCATTATCTAAAGAAGAAGTTAGTAAGTGCTCAAGTTCATTGTCTTCCAGCAGAGGTTGTTTAGTTTTATGTTTTCTGTGATGCTTTGCATCTGGGATTCTGTTGTATTCTGATGCAGTAGAGATCAGTTGTTTCTTATGGGTCTCAGTAGTTGCATCCCCATGAACGTAACTATTCCACCCATGATCTTGAGTTGTCATCCATGGTGTTTTCTCTGATGTTTTGGGGACATTACCTCATTGTCAAGTTCATGGTGGTTTTCACCGATCATAATATCATAAGGTATGTTTTCTCCCAACGTGACTTAAACATGTGACAGAGTCTATGGATGTATTTATTATATGAATAAGACTTCGAAATATCATATACCCCTATAAAGGAGAATGTTGTAGCTGATGCGCTGAGAAGGAAGTCACATAGTGTTGCAGTGCGTGAATTTGGTGATTCCTAGAGAGTTATGGAATAACTTTCAGCATTAAATCTCGATATGGGAGAAGTTGGGGGAAGATGTTGTCTTTTTCAGATGATGTTTCAGTCATATCTGGTGCAATTGGATGAAGATTCCCAGTTGGGGGAACTTGAGGTGGAGGTATAGAGAGACCTAGTTGTTTGTGGTGAGGCCCCTGATGGTTGGTCTGAGGATGAACAACACCGAATGTTGTATCATGAAAGGATATTTGATCTTTTGGAAATGCATGAAATAGTTCTTAGAGAGTTCCATAGATCACCTTTAGCGGTGCATCTTGGCATGACAAAGATGTACTGAACCTTCAGGAGTCAGTTTTGGTGGCATGGGTTGAAGCATGCAATTGTGGAGTTTGCGTCTTGTTGTTTTGTCTTCTAGAAGGTCAAGGCTGAGCACTGTGTCCCCAGTTGTTTTCTCCCACCATTAGATATTCCTCAGTGGAAGTGGGAGGACATCTCAATGGAATTTTTTACTTGTTTACCTCGAGATCCAGGAGGTCATGATGCTATTTCGGTTGTAGTGGGACATTTAACAAAATCATCCCATGTCATAGCGATCAAGGATTCAATCTTAGTGTATGTTTTGTCGAGGTAGTATTTGGAGGAGGTGGTGAGACTCCACAGTGTCCCGAGGACAATCATTTCGGATCGAGATCCTCATTTTACCTATAGAGTGTGAAGAGGTCTCCAACATGATTTTGGTTCTTAGTTATGCCATAGCACTGCTTTTCATCCATATACGGATGGTCAGACAGAGCGGACAATCCATACTCTTGAAGACATGTTACGATCTTGTGTCCTGGATTTTAAGGGTTTGTGGATAAGGCACTTAACCTTAGTGGATTTTTCTTACAACAACAGTTTTCACTCCACAATCAGTATGGAACCATTTGAATCCTTGTATGGTCGACCTTTTGGTTTTACATTGTGTTGGAATGGGGTCAGAGAGTCAGCAATTCTCAGACTGAAAATAGTGCAGAATACAATATAGATGGTTCAGGTGATTCGTGAGAGGATGAAGATAGCACAAGATCATCAGAAATCATATGCAGATCAAAGGAGGACACCTTTGGAGTTTGATGTGTTGGAACCATGTTCGTTCTATGCATGAATTATTGTATGGTTTTTGTTTGTTGTTAATCATCAGTTGAAGTTTAGAATGTGTGCCAGTAAAGTGATCATACAGTTCAAGCATAAAATAATATTGAAGGTGGCGTTTTTCTCCAGTGTTGGCCAAATTTTTGGACCTAAAAATCGGAAAATGAAGACATAGGTTGTTGGCAAGATGAGGTGCATGAAAAAAGTAAGTGGTGTGCGAAATAAATGAGTCTTGCATGGAAAACAGTGGCGGGAGCGAAAACCAGTGGCCTGTGCGAAAACATCGTGGCGTGTAAAAAACAGAGTGGTGCGTGAAAAACAGTGTGGTGTGCGAAATAGTGGAGTTAGTTTTTTCGCGCAAATAGTGTTTTGGAATTAGATTGTCAAAAAATGGCAAAGGCATGGGCTGCGTGAAAAATCTGGAGATGTGCGCGAAAAATGATTCTTGTGAGAAATGTATTGTGCGCCGAATGAGAGGTTTTTCACACCAAGATGGGTCTTGTGAGGGGGGGTCTGAAACACCTTCAAATAAGAGGTAACCCACCTCAATCCATACTATTAGAGACTCAGAGAAGATCTAAGGTCTATTGTTTGTAAACTGTTCGCATAAAGGGAGTTTCACAAAAAACACAAGCATTGCATGAAAAATATAGAGTTGTGTGAAAAATGCAGAGATTGCGCGAAAAATATGATGGTGCGCGAAAAACTCCGAACATTGCAGAAAATCCCAAGCTTCGCAAAAAAAAATTTGTGAATAAAGCTTCATGTAAAGAAGATTGTTGCACAAAATATTTTCTGTGTAAAAATTAAGTATTTCATGCAAAGGGTTGGTGTAGCGCGAAATCTTCAGTATAACCTTTTTTCATATTTCAGATTATATGGTTTAGTGATTCGGTGCATCCAAGTGCATCATTACCGGTCTTCAATGCAACCAGAGTATCGTGCTAAGCAAATGCAAAGACTTCAATGAAAATATTTTGAAGAGACCCTCACATTTATAAACTGAATGGGACTTCACCAAAGGTAGTGAGCTAGGGGGAGTCAAATGGAGTAACCCAAGGGATGCAGTGGGCTATACCTAAACATTTGTAAGGGAAGTGAGCCTAGGATAGAGTGAATGTTCCCGAACCTTTGTAATCCACAACTCATGAAAAATAGTGGAATTAGGTATGACCGACAACTTTTCAACGTATGCTCCTTGGACATAGCCCTTAGTGGTGAACCAAGTAAAAAGTACAATGTCATCTCTTTGCATGTGAATGTTTGATTTCTGATCATATCCATCATACAGGTTTGACTAGTTCCTAACAACATGGGAACAGGTTCCATCATTTTAAAAGAAAATTTGATACCCTGATTCACCCCTCCCCTCTCAGAGTGTCCCGGGTTCCTACATGATGTTGGGGATCACGTGTTTCTAAATGTGAATCTCTGTCGTGGGTAGCAAAGGTTTGGTTATGGTAGTATGCTTTCTCCTCGGTTTTTTGGGCCTTTCGTGGTGTTGGCTCGTGTTGGATCCATGGTGTATCAAGTAGAACTTCCCCCGTAGATGAGCTGGATACACGATGTTTTTCTTGTGTCACAAATCTTGCATTATCATCATAATGACTCTCATGTCATCTATTGGGGAGAGATCAATGTTGATAATGATTCTACCTTCGAGGAGTGGCTGGTAGAGATCCAATACCACAAAGATAAGGTGTTTAACGGGTGCTTTATCCCCTTAATTCATGTCTTGTGGTGATACGGTGGCATGGAGGAGTGTACCTGGGAACTTGAGCCATAGATACATGCTCAGTACCCCGATTTGTTTGATATTTAACTCTTTTCATGTTAAAAAAATGTTCTCTTTGTTTATGTAGACCTTTTGTGTTTTTGAGATGTCTTTCTTTGGTTTCTTCTTGTGGATTTCACTCTTTTGAGAGGTATCTCGATGGGTGGTTGTTCAAACCCCTTTCTATTTACCATTAGGTTGGTTTTGAATTCTAGGGGATGATAATGTTTTGAGAGGTAACTAATGTAATGGCCCGGAGCTCTTCGATCCATTAATTTTTTGAAATCTGGTGTTTGAGGTGTTCTGGGAGGTCAAGTTGACTTATTCCCAACACTTTTCCAAATTTCTAGTTCGTGAAGAGTGTTTCAGAGCGGTGATATTCCAACTGTAGCCTCTATATATTTTTCTAAATTTCAAGTTCCTGAATAGTGTCTCCTGAACGATGAGGTTCTAATTGTAGCCTCTATTTCATTTTCCAAATTTTTAGTTCATGAATAGTGTTTCCATAATGGTGAGGATCCAACCACAGCCTTTATTTCCTTTTCCAAATTCCAAGTTCCATAATAGTGTTTCCAAAATGGTGAGGTTCCAACTACAGCCTCTATTTCCTTTTCCAAATTTTGATTTCTTGAAAAGTGTTTCCAGAATGGTGAGGTTCTAACTACAGCCTCTATTTCCTTTTCCAAATTTCACGTTCATGAATAGTTTTTCCAGAATGGTGAGGTTCCAATTCTAGCCACTATTTTCTTTTCTAAATTTTGAGTCCATGAACAGTGTTTCCTGAATGGTGAGGATCGAACTACAACCTCTATTTCCATTGCCAAATTTCAGGTTCATGAAAAGTGTTTTCAGAACATTGAGGTTCCAGCTAGAGCCTCTATTTCCTTTTCCACATTTTGAGTTCATGAACAGTTTTTCCAGACTAGTGAGGTTCTAATAGTTGCCTTTTTTTTCCTTTTCCAAATTTCTAGTTAAGTGTACATTGTTTCTAGATCCCTACATTTTCACCCTTTTGATGTATCCTTTGACATAAAATGAATTTAATGTCTCTTTTTAAGTACTCTAAGGCTGATTCAATGTCCATAACTCCTATATTAATTTTCCTATGACTCGGGATTCTTTTACATGGTCATACTTCATAGTTTAATGTTATGCCCTTTTAATGGAAAATCTAGCGTATCTTAAACCACTGCCCCATTAAATATTCTAAAGGGACGAGATATCTTCCTCATTACTTATTAATCCTTGTTCTCGGGTGTGAGATGCTCAAACCTTTCATTCCTTCCTGTAGGAGTTGTGCGATCAAGCATTCTTCCTTGGATTGGTTCCCCTTGAATTTCTTCTTGCTACAAGTGCACCCTCTTCTTTTATACAACCAAACAGTATCAATCAATCTTCGATATAAGGTACGATCTATCATCATTATTTTGGGTTCCTCTTCTCCTTTATCTCCTTTCTCTTTTATGTAATTCTATCTCTATGTTCCTAATGGAAGTTTTTTGGGTTTTGACTAGTGTGGTGGTGTCTTTGCATCCTCGGGTGGATACAGTTGTCACGGGGGAGGAGATCGTAATTCATTGTGTGGCTTGTTCTCATATAAAGAACATCAAGAACTGTATGAGGTAGGGTATTTGTTGCTTATCTATTATTTTACATTGAAATGTATAGTTATCATGTGTTAACCCAATGGATCATAATGGAATTGACATATTAAATATTTAAAGCAGATAAATAAATTGATATCGATTGTATGTTATCACCTCCTGTTTTTCTAGATAGTGTGTTATCTTTGCTTTCATTGATTAGCTTCTAATTCTTGATGGAAATTGGTAATGAACTTAAAGATTGAATTAATTTATAATTGTTTGGATAAAGGTATAGAGGCATGGAAATGAATCCAGTTGTTGTTGTAATTTGATTCTAATCAAATTGATACAGTAAGAATGTTTAATTATTTGGGATAGTATACTATTTATGTTGCCTATCATTGGAACCTACAAGTAATAAATTGGATAATTCTAGAGGGATTAAAGAACTGGTTGTTTGATAACAGATAATTCCTTATGTGGTTTTGAGTTACCCTCTTTCTTATTTAATGTACAATAGCTTAATTGATATGATTTTTTCATCCTTCTTGTGTTGTGATGTGAGACTGGAAGGATGTTGTGATATGTGGGGGTAGGGAAACGTATTGGTTGTGGTATAAATTGATTCCTAGAGTGGTGAGATGCATCGGTTTATGCATGTGGGTGTCGGGGAGGATACTAGGGATGATTAAATGGGTTGGATGTGAATGTTTGGATGTTTTCTAATTCTTTTTGGTTGTTTATCTTTTTTACTTTCCCCACTACTCAATGCAGCTGGTTTGCATACCCTCCTTCCAAACAGGGTGAAGACACACAGGGTATACCATGTGCTTTCCATGTTTTTCTTCTCAAGAGAGGAAGGGAACACACTCTTGTAATAGGTGGAAAATACTCAATGGGTAGTTCACCTACTCACCGTGTTGAGCCCCATGTGTTTAGAAACATAGAATGTTTTTCTAGAATTCTTGAGAATGTGGGAAAGTAATAATTTTGTTAATAAATGATTGCATTAATGATGCTAACTCATGGGGTTGGAGCTTACTGGGACGTAATGCTGAAGTTTCAATTTAAAGGAACATTGGACTTTGGGTGTGATGTTAATGAAATATAATGTGGAAATTGTTAATAGTTAATTAATTTTTAAAGAATTAATGAACATAAAGTGAAACTGATAAAAAGGGAATGAAGGAATGTAATCAAGCTCTTTAAATGATTGTGTGCTTATAGGATACCATGTCTTAGAAGTAGCAGCTGGGAGTCCGAGAGACGTTAGGTACAGTTGAGTCTAAGATTCATTTATTCTCATAGTGTGGTTGTGAGCTATAGTATATTCTATTATTTTTGTATTTTTATATGCTACTCGACCCCTTCAATTAGGGAAACTAATACCCCAGGGATTCAGAGCCCTAGGGTGGTGTTTTCCCCAAAATTCAGTTGGGAGGATGGCTGGAAAACTTCCCTCTTTGGCCTTGCTCTCTTATGTTGGTAGTTACTTCTGCTGTTAGGCCCAACAATTAGTTTTCTTAATATATGTGTGTAGAGGGATATAATAGATTTTTGTTATTAGCACACATATATTCTAGATATAGTTTCCTATGGACTACTATAGGTGTAATGTGTATAGGTTGTGATGGCTTGAGGATCATTACTCGGTGTATGGGCTGTTATGGATTGAGGTATAATGCCCGACATATGATATACATTTTGCGAGCTGTGGGGGATCCCAAAAACTACAAGGTTAATTTTCTTACGTGGAAGTGATGGTTTTGTTCCACGAGGTGTGTGTTGTAGTGATTCACCCAGTTGTCTATGGGCAAGAATATTTTAACGAGAGATAGATTAGGACATGAAAAGTTGGGGAAAAGAAGAAAACCAGTGGGTAAGTGTAGTGGGTTACCCTTGATATTCTTTTTTATATTATATAATTTTGTATGTGATACTTGGTGAGAGTATCCATGGTGAGGTTGGGAACATAGTATACCAATTTAGGTGATGATTTAGTTTCACTTGTTGTTCACTATGCTTTATCATGCTTTCCTTACTTTTTCATGAGACGCTTTAGGGAGGATCCTACTGAGTATACCATTATACTCACCCAATGTATATATGAACTTTTTTTCGGTCACTTTGAGCTGGTTTGATTTCCAACTAGTTTCTACTAGCTTGGGTTTGTATGAGCTGTTAGGGCTTGTGGTTGTTGTTGTTTTTACTTTCCTTTGGTACTTGCAGTTTTCCCCCTTTAGTAATAGTAGTTTTTCATGACATTACATATGTGTACTTGGGAATTCTTTTATATTGTTTTCTGATTTAGAGTTGGTTGGTGTCTATCTTGTCTCTCGATTTTTATGTGTTCTCTTATAGTGTAATGCATCCTATTTGTGTGTTTACTATACCCTCGGTGCTAGTCTCCAACTCAGGGCCTACTAGAGGTGGGACTCAGGGGGGGTCACTATCTCCCTTCTCACATTTCCATCCCAATAGGGGTACACCTTTTGTGGAGGGGTCATGAAAATTTAAAATTTATATTTCTAAATATGTAATTAAAAATCAATTCATCACACCATATGTTTTCTAATATAATAGTGTTGTAGGGAGGAATAATAGAAGTCATGTATGGATGGGTAGAAAAATTATTACTAAAAATTATTAGGATAGTTTTTTAGAGAAGCTATGACTGTTGTTTTACACATTCAAATATGATGTCTTTGAAGACTTGAGACAAATTATAGTATATATATTATCCAGTATTAGAAGAATCAAATTATCAATTACATAAAAGTATTTTGTAGTCTATTCATTATAATGATCAAATGTGGTAAGCTAGTAATGTTGGAAGAGAAATTTGGCGATAGGGTGTTTATGGGATACATATCTAGTGTTAGTAGGTAAATGTTTGGGAAAAAGAGGATAAAAAATATTTTTTAATATTCTGATGATAAAATCATTGATTTGACGCATCAATATGATGTGTTTATTAGTGTTTAAGGTGACAAAACACAAGATGGTAGTAAGTAAAATTTTGAAAATTTGATTCCATAATAAGTAAGTTTTTCAAATAATATTGTTGATATTTATTTTGATTATACATGTAATTATAATAATATTTTTAACCAAGGTTTGAAACCTAAATGGTTTCAAAATATTATTGGTACAAATAATAAAGGGTCAATCTGGAGGCACTAGTCCAAACTAGAAGAAGAATGAGAATTGAAAACCGTATAGATTTTATATAATAGGTTGAATTAAGAATTTTAGCTAAATATATTGGACATAATTAATGGTTTTAATCCATTAATTAAGAGATAAAGTAAATTTAAAATAACTCCACTAGGAATTTATTTCAAAGGCCCAATGATGAAAATGTGATCGATAAAAAGTGATTGTTTAGAAACAAAATGTATGAGAAATGTGTGGTGGAAAGGATCAAGTCTAGGACGGTTTTCAAAGTATACACAGAAATAATGGTCATAGAATTTTAATAAACCTTTCATTTGATAAAAATACCTAAAAACTGTATGTTTTTTTTGGTGGATTCATGAAAACACTAAAACAATTCAAATGGATATGAGATTATACTTTTTGAATAATTTTCTCCTTGAAAATTATTTCATTGGGAAACCAAAATAGTATATTTTAGATATTGTTTGAAACATAAAAAGTAAAATAATAAAATAATCTTATGTCTTAAAATAAGCTTCAAGAGCTTTGTTCTCAAAACATGATGGTTGTTTGAAGAAACTAGGCTTTTCAAAAGGGAAAGTTTACAATAATTTGTATGTAAAGGAGTTATTCACTGGTACACTAATTATCATTGTGTATGTTGATGATATACTTTTTTAAATTGATAATGTGTATCAATGTGATGAGTTTTATAAAAAGATAAAAAAATTAGTTTGAGGTGACTTTTTGTGAATGTTGACATACATTATAGGATTAAAGGTTGAAAATAAATATGATTACAAATTTTTATCCTGATAAAAGTTAGTTGAAGATTTATTAAATATTATTTGAATAAAACAATCAATGTATGTTTCAAATATAATTTCAGTTAGAAAAAAACTTTTTAAGGATGAGAATAGATATAAGGTTGATTTAAAGGGTTTAGAAGATTAATTAGAGGATTGTTATATTTGAAATATTTAAAACCTATTATATTCTATGTAGTGATGCTTTATAAAAGATTTCAATGTCAACCAAGAGTTTCATGAATGTTTACAAAAAAAGAGAGACTTTAGATATGTAAAGGGTGTAGTGAAATATTAATAATAATAAAAGTATAATATAGATTTAAACTTCCTTTGATTCACTGATTTCGATTCAACATTTGGTAGAAAAAACATAAGATCTACTTCAGATGGAAGTTTCTTCAATGGTGAGGGTTGTGTGATCTGTTACAATAGGAATAAAAATTTAGTAACACTTAGAAAATAAAAAATCAGATAATGTGGCTACTACTCATGCATGTACATAGGTATTATGGATGAATATGCAGTTATCACATCTATACGATGATACTAAGAGACCATTCAAGATATTTTGTGTTAATAAAAGAGTAATAAATCTATTAAAGAATCCAATATGACATTCTTGATCCAAACACATAGACATATGGAATAATTCTATAAATGAAAAAGTTTCTAATAGATATATCAAGCAAGAACACATTTCTAACTTGAATGAGATTGTTTATATATTCATAAAATTTTTACCAATAGATAGGTTCTCTATGTTTTGGTTGTAAATACATGTTATTACCTATTCTATCACTTGTTGATGTGAGGGAAGTAACACCACAAGTCTTTTTATTCAGTTGAAAAAGTTGGATAAATAGTAATACAAATATTTATCTAAAAGGGAAAAATTATTTACAATATGAGGATTATTCACTAATTTTTTTATTTAAATATATATATAATTATTATTGGGGGATTTGTTTTTTTAGTGATTTATGGGTATGATATATGGATATATTTATTTAGGGGGCTCATTTATGTTACTTGGACACATTTTCATGACACCGATAGATGGAATTATCTTAAAAATATAACTTTATCTGATTATTTGGTGAAAGAAACCTCTGATAAAATATCAGTTCTTATTTTATGAATCTCAAGAGATTTAATAAGTTATGAAATAGATATGAGTTAATTTCAAAGGGTTGAACAAGGTTTCTATGAAATCCAAAAGGAGTATATTAAAGTACTATTAGATTTGATGATGGTTTTGTATTTTTTATTGAAATTCATTAAGAATCATTGAAGGTTGTTGAGTTTTATTTGATGATGTTTATATGGTTTTTAATATGGTTGATGATAAATGAAAAGTCTTTAAAGAATTTATTTTAGCTTTTTTTTTGTTTGGGAAAACCTTTTTCGAACATTGAATATTTGGATAAGTAAAATATCTAACAAGATCTATAGAATATATTTCGATCACCATGTATGAAATTTAGTGACCCACATAAGGAGATTGATCTATGAATAATAGAATTATGACCCCTATAGTAATATTGAACTATGAATAAGATATCTAATCCATGTGTAGGATATTTTTGTTGTTCATAAGAAATTTTTTCATATAAGAGAATTATCATATACATAAGACATTTTATCTACCTGTAAGATAATTATCCTACCTATAAGTAAATTATGTTGTGTGTATGAATTTTTTAACATATGAAATCTTTTAGCTACTCATAAGAATATTTAGTTATATATATAATATTTTTTCCATGTAATAGTATTGTCTTATGTGAATAATATTTCCTATATGATATTTTTCTTTTTAAAAAATCATGTTACTAGAATTGTGATAATTTAAAGAACTAAAAAATTGATGATGCTAAATCTAATATTAAAAGGTTAAAATATCATTTTTTAAATTTTATTCACGCTAATACATGACATAATTCCACAATGGTGAACATTATTCATATTTAAGTGATGTTTGGAGAGTTATTCAACTGAAAAATGAGAAGGGTATCAAATCTGAGTTTGTTCATGAAGAACATAAAGATGTTAATTTTGGAATGATAATGGGATTATTCTATTATGGTCATTAATTGAAAAAATCAATGGGAAATATTAAAGTGATTTAAGATGATTTTTTTCCGAAAGTATGAGTTATTTGAATATTTGGTTGAAAAATAAGTTGAGTCATACGAGTACTATTTCTCTGGAGTTCTTGTGCATACATAAGTGAAAATTGATTTATGTTGATATTTTTAAAGTTTGAATGAATTTTATATTTCTTGAGGTCTTATATAATGTTTAATGATGATGGTTTGAGAAGATAAATTATATTATGGTAAATCGATAACTCAATGTTGAAACACTATTCATATTAGTCATATTTTTTATAAAAGTATATAGAAAAGTGAGGTTTCCAAAACATTCTTTTAATAATAACTCATTTGGGTGGAAGGACAAAAAGGACTTATCATTTTCCATTTCAGTATCCTGAATTCATTGGGATAAATTTTAAGATCTTAAATGAATAAATTTTTTATGAATCAATGATGTTTCATATTGTAAATTTGGGATAAAATAAAATATTCAAACTTTTGTGCAAACAAATCACATGATACACAGTGTTAGTACAATAAATATAAAAAGTGTGTGTGAGTTTTAAAAAAACATAGATATATTGAGAGAAGATGTGAGCCTATAACATGAAGTTTAGTATTCATTTTATAAATATGTCTGAGTTCGAGATTTCAGTGAATCACATATGAGATTGAATATCTAGGTGCCTATCATTATCCTGTTTAATTTTGGAATGTGCACGATATTCTTTAATATTCTTGATGGATCAGGGATGAAGATCTTCATCTGTTGTTTCTATAGAAACTAAACCTTAAAATTGATATTTCTCATTCTATTTCTATTACATTATTTCAACAATGTGAAGCTATGAAATAATATGGGACTCCAAAAAGGGGTAGTGTTTTGTTATTCCCATAAATGTAATATGAATTCCAATGTGATTATAATGAATAATATTTGTTTTGGGATACTAAACAACTATGGAAATGATTAGTCCCTCCTGGAAGGATCTTAAAGTTATAAAATCCATATGTTCATTTCTCTTATTGTTTCCCTTGTGAATGTGAGGCTATGAAATTTTACTTGAATCATTAAAACATTAATAATCTATGGATGTTGTTTTAAAGTGTAAAAAAATTATAAAAAATGGTCTCCACTGATTCATACTCTCTTCTCAGTGGAGTAGTATCATCCTAAAAAGTTTACATTATTAACACTCAGTTGATATTATTTAGGGTATATTTCCTATTTTTTTGTAACCTAATTCATAAAAATAAGTAGACATTTCTATGATTCAAACTCTGATTCCTCACATCTCATACACATATTATTAAATAATTCATAAAATAATTATCCATAATGAAAACCCATAAAACATGACATTAAGTACCTTTTTGAAATTAGGTATATCATAAAATATCTCTAAATAAACAATTTAATCTATTCCCATCTTGATAACTTCATCCTCAATAACACCATACTTTTATCACTATATGGGATAATATAAGGATATACATAGAATAAGGGGAGACCTAAAAATCCAGGAAAGATAAACATGGGTTGAGATATCTAGAGTGTAAATATTTATACAGTGGATTAATAAAGGAAGTATCATAAACCATGACATAAAAAACTTAGAATGTGGGTTAAATATCATAGGAGAATGATAAACATGAGAATAATAAAATGTAATACAAACATAAGTCGTGTCATAGTAAACATAGGTCAAGGATCACTACCAAGGCATCCTATAATTATGTATATATAAAACTATAACTTTATCAAACATAACATTATGGATAAGGATAACTATACTTCCCCACATATATCATTTTGGATGAATAAAACTATAGTTGGTCCATAATTAACTATATGGGTGAGTCTTGCAACACCTATCTCATACATAATTATTTCATGAGATATAAATGATTAACTAATGTATTGGGGGGATATATAATTTTGGTATATCTTCTTTCATTATAATATTTCATTCATACAAATTTCACATAGAAAAAAAACATGCCTAAAGTATAAATATGAAATAACCCCATGATGAAAAATAGGTATAAAATAATTCCATAAATAATTAACCATTGATGTATCTTGCATAATCCCATGTAAATAATAAATTAAGGTATCTTGGATAGTTACTATCAAACAAAGGAAAATTTTCTATGAAAAATAGATTACAAAATGAAAGAAAAAAATCATAAAAAATATTCATAAGATGTTTTGAAATCAATTTTTTTAATAAATTTATTGGTACGATCTAACCTAGTGAAGTCCTGTATGGGTCAGTAGTAAGTCAAGTTTTCCACCCTAGTATTTACTCTAATAGGCCAAGTGACAGTTAATTTAACCGATTAAGTATATAAAAAATATGATATGTATTTTCTTATATAAACTTACAAGATACACGTATCTCCAACACATAAAATTACCATCAACTCTAGTGGTGTATATATATATAAAATAAACTAATCTATATAAAATAAATTCATATGAAATTAGATACATGAATCATTCTATATAGGAAAATAACAAAGTAATTATACCTTTTACAAGTCGATAAATCTGATAGACACAAGACCCTTGAATGCTCCTCCTCATTATGTGTACTCTTGGATGGATCTCTAGCTACAATAGTAATTAACACCATAAAAACCCACCATGATCCTCCATATTTTTCAAAGAATCATAAATTTCTTGCTCTAAACAAGTTACACTATCTCCATATCCATTAAGACTATAATACCCCAGACTCATACCTTCACATCTAGTGCTAAAATCTTATTCTTTCCATTTTTTACTTGATTCCAAAAAAAACCCAATTTTAACCATCCAAAATTATATCAAAAAAAGGAAATTTTTAGTAACTTATATAACATATAATACTTTTATGCTTAGAGTTTTTAAAATCCATGAAAAAATATTTATATAAACATACTCATGTATTCAATTGATCATTTTACACTTTACCCATATTTTATTATTCTATAAAAAGGCATCAATATATCCTATAAAATTCTCCACATGTGAAACCCTTATATACATAACTTAACATCCTTATTCATAACATGTGGAAATGGAAACATAATAAGGGTGAAATCAAACCTTTATAAGGTTAAACAAATAAAATAACAATGTAATAAAATTAGTGAGCATAAGATGGGCATAAGGGTATCAGAACATAATTAAAGTTCATGAGAAAATCATAAGAGGATTCATAGACATAAAAACATTGATCATAAAACATGATTCATGGAATAAATTTCTATCGTATGATAATACAAATTTTATTCAACAATAATGATCCATGTGAAATCATTCTTTGTTATAAGGAACTACTAAAACTATTAGGAAAAATATAGAAATCATCTTGGTATCTTGGAAGATTGTAATTTCATCCTTGAATCACCTAATCAAGATAATTACAACATTATTATTAGGATTAAAATTCATATGCCTTACATCCTAATTTCTTAGGTGTTTCTTATATTCAAAAAGCTTTTTATGCTCTTAGGAGTAACTTTTATTCAATAAACTCTTTCATATTACCTAATGCATTGGAGAGAAATATCATACTCACCCATCATCTTGATTTATATTAGGCTCACCTATAATTATGAGTTATATCATACTCTCCCATCATCATCAAAAATATTCCAAGAACAGTAATATTAATAATTACATATATCATTAATTTCATTAAAAAACACATGGAAACAACCATCAGTCCATTCATAACTTGGTTATCCCATGGAAACAAAATTATTTTTATGAATATAATCATTAAAAATTCTTCATAATCCATAAAAAGAAAATATGTGGATAGTATAATTTGATAACATCCCTATCAATGTATTTTAATCATTTAAAAAAAATTATATCTATGTAAAACACTTTTAAAAAATCATTTATAAACATTCATTTAAATATAAGAAGAAACATCCTTTCTTGTTGGTAACCATTAAAAACTCAAAATTCATATAGAAATGGGTAAATTATGTTCTTTTTAAAACCATGAAAAAATGAAAATATATTTTAATGATGAATAAAGGAAATATTTTTAGTGAAAAGACATCAAGTGGTAATTGATAATAAAAACATGTATTTCATACCTTTTAAAAGAGAGTTAAAAAGTGAATTTTTTATATAATGTAAATAAATTACATTTAAAACATTTTAAACATGTTCAAATACCATGGAAAATAACATTAAAAAATCATGTATATTGATAAGATAAAATTAATGAATCAATATAAATAACATGGGTGGAAATATCTTTGGTAAAACACTTTAAAAATTTTCAATCAATGAGTTTTGATAAAACCCATTTTCTTGGCATTTAAAATTAAAAACGCCTCAAAAAGGGAATGAAATAAAATAATTTAAAATTTACAGTTATTTCAATGAAATTTATCATAAATTGAATTCATTATAATTACATAAACCACAGAACAAAAATTAAGTCATTGATATTGAACAAATACCAATGAGAGGGAAAATTGAGGGAAAAAATTCATTGCAATTTTAGTAACTTTCAAATCAAAATCCATTGAAATGTGGAACATGGAATGGATATATAAATACCATGATTTAAATTAAATAATATTTCAAAATACATACATGGGTTTATAATTACACCATATAAAAAATCATGGATCATGACATGAATCATTCCATAAAAAATTTAAATTGACACAAAGAAAAACCTTAAAACAATTATCACATTTGAATCAATAACTATTGAATGAGACAAATTAAAAAGGAAAATCAGATATAATAATACAAAAAATTATTCATGATATAATATTTCAAGAGGAATTATATATACTTATTAAAAATAAATAGGTTTATAATATGAGACATTTCTCAAAGATGGGAGTTTGTGATGATAAAACATTTACAAAAATAATAACATTTGAAGTGAGAATAAATCCATGAAGTGATTATTTCAAACAACTATAAATTCACATAAAAATTAAAAATATAGAATAAGAAATCATAGGTATTTAAAGACATAATATTTTAATAACATAGTTAATAAATATGTGATATTATAGAATAAAATGAAATTGAGTTAAGAAATCCCTTACCTAGAGTCTTGCTCTATCACATATGATCTTTATCTTCTTGGATAATGAAAATATATTAATTATATAATTTTTCAAGAATACTTTATGAATTTTTCATCATTATTAAACATTTTTCTTTCATTAATTATAATGAAATATTTAATTACTTAATTCATTAAGTCGATATCAGATGTTTTGTGGATGTTTGGTTATTAAGTCTAAAATAACTTTGGTAGGTTGATTTTGTTCAAAGGGGGAATGGTTAAATAATTTAAAACATAATAATCCTAAAATTAGTATGATATTTAGTCATTATATATAGTTTTATAAAAATCCATGTAAGGTGGAAAAATTTTAAATACATCCTTCATGGAGATGGTATTTTGTACGGACTCATAAACATCGATGTCATTTTATAATGGTAAAAATAAATGAAACTTATCTAAAATTTTATAATTAAATATCATATATATGTTCCAATTTTCATATTAATTCATTACTTTCTTCCTTATTACCATCCATGTGAGACGGTATTGAAAAACAAAATACATTGTTGTGTGGAGATGGTATTCCATATATACGTACGAGTGATGGTTCTATTTTCCAATGGATGGAAGGCTAAGTTGATATATGATATATTATAATTCCATAATCATAATTATATCATTAATATAATATTTATACATTAAATAAATCATTATAACTATCCATTAAATGTTAATTTATGGAAAATTATGCACATTGCTTTGTGGAGGTGGTAGTCCACGTGTATTCACAAGTAGTATTTTTACTTTCCATAAAATGGGAAAGGATATAAATAAGGGTTGATCCATTTACATAAAAAAATTCAGCACATTTAATATACAAATTTAATTATACCATTAATTTTTTAGAATAGTTTAAGGAGGGATAAGAATAAATAAAATTAAAAAATTCCTTATTAGTTATAATTCTTTATTGGGAAACTTCCTTTGTCTTATCCCTTAAACAATAAAGGTTTGAATTTAGGGGAGAAAAAATTCTCTCAGAAATTTTGAGGATGTTTGTGAAGGGATTTTTCAAGATATTTTCAAATCCAAATAGCATTAATGGTGTGGGAAATATAGGATAGAAGGTTACCTTTTATAATTTGGGGGAGTGGAACACTTAAATAATAGTAACTTCAAAATATAATTAATATCATAATCATTTAAAGTGGGAAAAATGGACATAATTTAAAATTTTGTGCATCATAACCTCAAAATACCTTCAACCAATAAAATATATACATGTTTAGTTGGTATTTTAAACCTTATATTTTCGTTTAATGCCCTTGTTAACACTTTTTATCTTTAACCATGGTGACACAATTTTTACTATTTGGGGGTCATAAATTTATTTATAATTTTTAAAGTAGAAAAAAATTTCCAAAATTTTACATCCCATTTTTTCTATTGAAATAGTTTATTCATTTTTAAACAATTTTAAAAAATATTTTTTCTCATAAAATAACAATAATTTCATTTTTGAGACTTTTTATTTAACTTGACATTAATGAAAATAAGAAAATAATTTAATTTGAATTTAAACTCCGATAAAATCAATTATAAATTATAATTACACATATGGTTACTATAACACCATAATTCATTCAAATCATATTATTTTTAATGTTTTTAAAATCATTTACGTTGATTTCTCTAGTAATTATATAAGAACTATATGAGGATTTCATAAGCATTCTAGGTAATTATATCATCACTAAAAAATAAAAATATAGGACTAAAATAAAAATAATTTATTCATATTAAAAAAACAACTTATAAAAAAACATAACTTCTTTTTATCTCTATAATAAAATATTATAGTAATTAAATTAAAGATACTTACATTTTGTATTTGATATTTACCTAAAATAATATAAAAGTTAAAATCAAAGAAAAATAGCACGGAGTTTCCATATTTTCAAAATATGGATGAGGATGGACAAAATAAGATCATCTAATAGGATAAAGATAAGTTTTATAGGTAATTTGAAGAATTTTTCAATTTTATAAATCCTAATTAACAGATTTTACCCTTACTAAGGTGACAAATATCTAATGTGGATACTATTGACAAAGAATAAAATTAAAAGGGACCTATTTAACAAATTTGAACCTCATAATTAAAAATATTTAATCCATTTTTCATGATTTAATTTATATAATTTGAATAATTTAATGTTAATATAAATGTTTAAAAGGAAACAAAAAACATATTTTCTTAAAAATAATCTTTATAAGCATAAAAATTTTATTACAAAAAAATCAAGTATAATGTTGATACCTAATTTTTTTGTTACATATTCAACAAATAGTAATTTTTAGACTTTTATATCTATAAAAATATGGATAAAAACTTCCATATACAATTAAATTCCAAGATCAAAAAATAGTTTTAATTTTGAATAAAATATAACTTCTGTTAATAAAAGTCAATAATGTGTTCCCATAATCCAAATAATTTTTCGAAAAGCATTATTTTACTCCAAAAACACATATTTGTTTTATAAAAAGTTTTTATAATTTTTAAAATAAATTTGATATTATAATGATGTTATAGAGGTTATGATATACGTAAAAATGGTATCTTCACTATTCCCCCAAAAATAAACCATTTCATAAAAATCCCAAAAAAATCCAAAGATAATATTAGAATAATGATTTCAAATATGATTTTAATTTTATCAAATTAAACTATTAAAGGTTTCATAAATTAATTTAAATATCACTTCATAAAACTCATTTTTGAGTCATAAAATAACTTTACAAAAAATTGAGTATTTATTTCCTAAGAATCAATAAATTTGAATCAAGGAAACCCTTTATATATATATATCATAATTTTGATACTAATATTTATTCCTAATATTATAATAGTTATGTTATAAAGGTCATAATATATCTTATTTTCTCTAAGTTCAATGTTGTGTGTCAATAATGTTATCAAACACATCATAGTTATTAAAGACAAATGTATTCTAAAATATCAAGGTCATACATTAATCCCTAATAAAATACATTATATCCTCTAAATTTTACATCAATCATGATAATGAAGGGTTTAATATTTAAAAATAAATTTATTAAAACCCCACATCATAAAAAGGAATAATAAAACATCCTTTTGGAAAGAGGAAACATTAAATACGAAGGTTATCAGAAATAACACAAAATCAAGTTTGAAAATAAGGATAAAATAAGAAGAAATTGAAAATATGGAAATAGAAAAGAAACAAATTTCACAATAATTATGGACAATAATAGATAACATATTCATGAGAAAGATAATGTCAAAAATAATAAATCAGTGAGGGGTGAAAAAGACGATCCATTAAAGGAAAATAGTTTTATTTTCAAGATATTTTTATATAGATTTGATGGATAATTTTAGAATAAAGATAGATAACATGAGAAAATATAATTACTTGATTTATTTAAATCCATAACCACAATTTCATCCTTTTTTTATGTCTTCCAATTAGTTTCCAACTCTACTAAATAATGAATATCCAAGATGAATCTTTATAATTCCTCAATCATTAAAATTAGCTTCTAATAGATCATGATATCCATAAATGGATGAGAATATATTTCTCATGTATTATTAAAATGAAAAAAATAGGAGAAGGTGATATAATACCAAAAGTAAATAAACCTTCATATTATGAAATATTACATTTATATCTAAAATTTCAATAATAATACCCAAAGGTAAAATATAAATCATATAAAAAATAAATAAAACTACTAAAAAATATGCTATAAAAATTATTTAAAACTATTAGTATGGGCCCCCAAACCATTTTTATTGTCTATTCCTATGATTTGGTGATCCATTGGGAGATTTGACATGAGGAAAGACCTAAAGAAATGGTTTTCCAAAACAAATGGTATAGGAATCATTGGTATATAAAATTTAATTGGAAATACATAAACCAATGGTTTGGAAAAACCATTGGTATAGGTATCCAAGAAAATAATCAAGCACAGAGTTTTAATCCTAAGACATCATCATTATACTACAAACACTTTCCCACTCTATTGCAACATCTTTTACACTTATATTTATGTAAATGAATATATGTATATAAAAAATATATTTTTAATTTTTAATTATGTATTATTATTTTTAATGTTACACATATTTTATTATATGAATATATTGATATTGATATATATATATATATATATAATATTTGGTTAAATGTGATTTATATATTGATAAAAATGTATTTACATTTAACATATAATAAATTTAGGGAAAATGGTTTATATAATTATTAAAAATAAATATTAATTAATAATTTTTTAATTAGAATTTTTTAATAGTCATTTTATAAAAATTTGGTGATATAAAAAATTATTAAATTAAAAAATATATCATGAAAATGTTAAAACATTTATTAAACATCAAACAAACATAAATTATGATCTTGGTGTGTTTTTAGGCTCCATGAGATAACAAATAGAATCTAGTGAAAGGATATATGTCATAATTAATGTGAAACCTTGGTTATTATTATTTTGATGTTAAAAAAGACTTAAAATGCCTCCAGAAATGAGCTTTTAGTTGGTATATACTAATTTTAAAACACACTATGGGATTTAATCTTTATTTAAGAGGGTTTTATTATTATTGTTTTGTGGTGGCAAAATTTATTCAAAAATATTTCACTCGAAAGGATATTATGGTGTTAACATTTAATAATTTTTCATATTATAGTCTTATTTATAATTTTATATTTATGTGTATATATATACATATTTTTATATATTTACATATAAAAATTTTGTTGTATAAATAGACATTATATCATATTTAAATATAAAATATCTTTCTAAATATATAAGCCATATGAAAATAAAAAATTATCATCCATTTTCTTTAAAATTAAAAATTATATATATTAAAAGTAATATTTAAATATATATATATATCAGGATATTTGTCCTATACCAATATAATTTATTGTATATTTTTCAATACTAATTAAAAATTTATTAATTAATTCTAATTTTTAATAATTTAATAATACATTTTTCACTATATTTATTATATATTAATTTTAAATATATATTTAAAAATATATAAATCATATATTAAGTATATTTAACCATATTTATATTATATATATGTAAAACAATATCAATATATTTATATATTTATATATTAAAATATGTATAATAATAAAAAAAATTATTTTTATTTTTATACATAAATATAAGAATAAAAGATATTGTAGATGAGTGGTAAATTCATTTAAATATAATCCAGAGGTCAGGGGATCAAAACACACATTATGTTTTTTAATAGGATAAGTATACCAATAGTTTCAGCAATGTATTGGTATAGGTGACCTAAAACCATACTTATACTAAATATTTGGTAAAACTATAGGTATAAGTGGCTGAAACCACACCAATAAAATGGTTTTATAAAACTGTTGGTATAGGTTCGTTGATATAACTAAAATATCAAGTATTGTAACCATATGTCCCGATTAACCATAATAACATCAATATAAAAGAACTTATTTACCTCAATGGTGACCTAATACCTTTTATCATACATCCAAAAAATGCAATATCAGTCATCCCAAATAACCTTCAAATTAAATCACAAGTTAATCCAATGGGTAACATATTCCTTAACCTAATAAAATGACATCTCCAAATATCATTAATCACCATAAAATCACATCACCAAAAATCTAAAAATGTTATATATGCATTTGAAATTATGATCAACATAAAACATATATAACTATGATGGTATCCACAACTCTAATATTAACCTCATATGAAAAAATAATCATTCTAAAATTTATCTAAACCCTTTCTCTAATACCAACTATAAGACCCCAAACCCATACCCCTAAATCTAGTGCTAAATATATTCTTTACATAATACCTTAATACCAAAAAACGATTTCCAATTTTAACCATCAATAATAACTACTCCAAAAGGAAATATTGAGTCTTTTATATAACCAAAAATCTATTTAGGTTAAGGGTTTTCAAAAATTATAGAATCTCCCTTATGTAAAAACCCATGTCTTAAATTAATCCTTTTCCACCATAAATGGATTTCTTATTCCATAAAAATCATTCAATGTCACCTAAAAATTTATCTATGCATAAAACCTTATATAAATCACTTACATACACTAATTATTCATATCCTGATGAAATAAAAATGTAAGAAGGGAGATATTTACTGCTTATTATGGGTAAACATGCAAATTAATAATGGAATAACATCAATGATTATAATATTATAATAAGGGTATGAGGACGTAATAAAAGTGAATAATCATATCATAAGAGGATTAATACCCATCAAAACATGGATCATAAAACACAATTCATGTCATAAAACCTTATCATAAGATAAGTGTAATTTTATTCAATAATCATGAGCCATGTGAAATCAATCCTCATTCAAAGGAACCATTAAAACTAATTACAAGCATAGAGAAATTGTATTAGTATCTTTTAACATCATACTTTCATAATAAAATCACCAAAATAGGATAATTACAACATTATCATAGAATTAGCATTCATATTGTTAACTTCATCATCTCTTATTAGTTTTTTATATTCATAAAACTTCATCCTCTTTTAGGAATAACTTCCATCCAATTAACTCCATCACATTACACAACGCATTGGAGGGATTTATCAAACTCTCTGATCATCATGATATATATTAGTATCAACCAGAATTATGAGTTATATCAGGGCTTTCGATGGTCATTAACAATGTATAAGAACCATAAAATTAATAAAGTATATAGATCTTGTATTTTATCATAAAACTCATTTAAATAACCATCAATTTTTTCATATCTTGATTAACCCATATAAACAAAATGGGTTTCAGGATAGTTATCATTAAAATATCATCATAATCTATCTATAAAATATATTTTTATGGTATAATTAGATAAAATACCAATTTAATCATTTAAATAATTTTAGATATGTTGACATAGATGAATTAAAATTTATTAAAATTATTTTTAGTTATACTTTTGAAGATAAAAATAAATATCTTTTATTTCTGGTAACCTTTAAAACTAAAAAATCATAGAATAATGGGTAAATTTTTTTATTTCAAAACCATGAAAAAATTAAAATGATTTTAATAGTTCTAAAATGAAATATTTGTGGGGTAGAGTGATCATGTGGTAAATGATAAGAAAAGAATTTATTTCATACTTTTGAAAAAGGTTCAAAAGTTTCCCATGTATAAAATATAATAAAATTTAAATAAATGTAAAACACCATAGAAAATAACTATTTGAAATCATTTATGTTTAAAAAAGGACTTTATTGAAATAATATAAAGAATATAGGGGAAAATATTTTAGGTAAAATAATTTAAAACAATTGAATCAATGAGTTGAAATTAAACCCATTTTATTGGAAATTAAAAACAAATGGTCATTTAAAATGTAAACCCATGGATATATTTAAAAAAATACTTATTTTCCATGAAATATATCATAAATTAAATTCATTGGAATTATATTAACTATATAAATTAATGAAGTGATGAATATAGAACATATCTCATTGAGTAGAAAATTGAGAGTAGAAAACCCTTAAGAATTTAGTAACATTTAAATAAAAATAAATTTAAATATAGTGCATTAAATTGATAAATAAATACCATGAATTACGTGTAATAATATTTAAAAATACATCCATGTAGTATTTTATTCACCATATAAAATAAATCAGGGTGAACGACATGAATTATTCCTCAAAAAATTGAAATTATGACAACAAAAACCCTTGTGACTTTTATAACAATTGAATTAATAGAAAATGAAAGAGAGGAATTTAAATGGATATTTAGATATAATGATAAATGATTTATTAATGATATAATAATTCAATAGGTAGTATATACACCATATAAAAATAAATAAATGCATAAAAAGAAATATGACTCAATAAAGGGAGTTTGAGATGAGAAAACCTTTATAAAGATTTTAACATTTGATGTGAGAATAAATACATGAATTGATTGTTTTAAACAAATGTAAATCCACATAAAACAATTGAAAACCAACCATAAAACATTCATATTTAATTAAAAAAAAAATATTCTCATAAAAAATTCCATAATAAGTGATATCACTTATTGAAATGAAATAGAGTTATGAAACCCCTTACCTTGAGTCCTAACATATGATGTGTTTTCTTTATATTAGTGGATAATAAAATTATATTAATTAATTAATTAATTATTAACCTTTTATATGTTTAATTACTCATTATTAAACCCAATATTCCATTCATTACCATAACATATTTAATTACTTAATTGGTTAATTCAACGTCATATGTTTTGAGGTTGTTAAGTTCTTAAGAGAAAAACGAATGTCATAGGTTGAATGTAGTAAAATTGGACATGGTTCCATAATAAATAGAATTATAATCATTAAATAATTATCATATTTATTAATTAAATACATTTTTATAAACATCTATGGAATATGGTAATATAAAAATGAAATAAACTATTTACATAGATGGTAGTCTATAAGAACGCATGGATGCTACATTCATTTTATAATATTAAAAAATAAAATACAGTTAAGTAATATTTTATCATTATAGAATAATAAATATGTTATAATTATAATATTAATTCATTAATTACATCATTATGACTAACCATGTGATGCAGTATTGAAAAACAAAATAGATCGCATTGTGGAGACAGTATTACATGCGTACGCATGAGCGATGTTTCCAGTTTCCAATGGATGTAATGGTAAGAATATAGATGGTATATTTTATCTAAAAAATCATAATTATTTCATAAATGTTAAATATATACATTAGTTATGTCAATATATCCATCCATGAAATGTGGTGATGGAAAATGAAACACAACGCCTCATAGAGGTGCTTGTCCACACGTACGCATGAGTGATGTTTTAATTTCCCATTGTATGGATATGTATATGAATATGGGTTTTGAAATTAAAATAACAATAATTTATTATATGAAAGATATTAATTTTACTATATCTTCATGGTTAGAGAATATTTGAAGGATATATAAGAGGAAATTAAATGAAAGATCTCGGTTAAGAATTATACATATTATTAGGGAATCCTCCTTTATCTTACTCCTTAAGCCATATAGGTTTGTCTTTTTGTGATAGCAGATACTCTAGGTTATAGGGGTGATTTTTGGTAAGTTATTTGGTTATAAATTTTAAAATAACCCTAAACCCACACTCTCGAATCTGATGATAAAAACATTAACTTTAAATTTATGGCCTTGATGCCAATAAATGTGACCGAATTCCAACCATCCAAAACAAAAAAAAATGGGATTACATACATACCTAATTATCTTTTAGGTATATATTTTTATAAAATTATTATAAACTCTAACACAATAATTTCCTTGTATTTAAGTGATCATTATTCCAACTATACCCATATTTTATTTTTTTATATTAAGTCTTCATCATTACTCCCACTCATTCTTAGACCATATAAAAAATATTTAAAACAATGGTATGATAATATAAATACAAATAACTTATATCAAAAAAGTAACAATGTGATCATTAAAGTGAGTTTTCCTTTAGCAAAATAAAATTTGAGCTCACATAATAACTTACTTACACATGAAATCTGGATTACTAAACAAATATTTTCCTAAAACACTATAAAAAACATAAAGAAAAATCATAATAATGGGGATTTATATGAAAAAATTAGAACCCAAGAAAAACAATTATTAAAAATATATATTTTTAACCAAAAAAGAGAACAATAATTCTTTTAAATTAAAAATATCATCAACCTAACTTGTAAATTCAAAAGATTCCCATGAAAACTCATTATAAATAATAGAAAATTCATCTAACTAACAAGGGATACCATATTTATATAACCATTATCATAACCCTTATATGTTTATTAAATAATATGTCCAACTTCTAATATAATTCTCCAGAAAAAAAATGATTACTCAATTCATTGGAGACCTATATTGAGTTCACCTATCTTCAGGAGATATATTCGGCTAACCCATAATCAATATATATATCAGGATCAACTATCATAATAAAATTTTCACAAGTAATATGTCATGAAAAAGAAAATTTATTCTTACTTATTTTTATCATAAAATTCTAAATAAACTCTTTTTATACCATATACAAAACACTTTTATATATTCAAATACCCCTTCCTTTTAAAAACCCATTTTCAAAACAAAATTACCTGAAACAAAGAGAAGGAGGTTTTTTCTTTGAATAAAACATGTAAAATTATAAATTAAGAAAAATAAATAAATAATTATTGTGGTCTCAGTAAAATATATTGAAATCATACATGTTAAATCAAAAATTAAATTTTTTTTTTCTTTTGTAAAAAAAATCAGAAGAGTATGTGCACATTTTTATTTTAAAAACCATTGTGATAAATTAAATAGTTTCCTTTATAATTAATTAAATTACATATAAATACATCAATAAAATAAATTAGTGAATATGTAAAATAAATAAAATTATTTATAAAATAAATCTTTAAAATGTTTAAAAAAGGTTTTTAATGTAAAGTTCCCCTTACCTCGAGTGTGACTCATCACATACAATATTTTTCTTCCTAAATAAGAAAATTATGTAAAATATTTACTTGATTTGGAAAAAACTTCAATTTTATTATTTATTTTATTTTATTAATTACTATCTTATATAAAATTAATTAATAAATTAAGTTCACATAGTATTTTTTTAAAAAAATTAGATCATATCTCCCAAATGACTTCGGTAAGTTGATTTTGGTCAAAGTGGTAATTATATCATCATATATAGAGTTTTAATCAAGAAAATATTATATTTTTAACAAATTAATTATACTTTGAAAACATACCATGAAATAAGGTTATCAATAATGAATTACATTACAATTATAAAGACTATTGTTCGTACGTATACATGAATAAAATTTTCATTTTTCACTGATCATGATAGAAAGAAATTAAGAATCATTTTATATTTAAATAATTATTATTTCTTCATAAATATAATATTATATATTTAAATAGACTTAAATATATCATATATGTTATGTGTCATGAAAAATGAATCACATTACTTTGTGGAGGTGGTAATCCATACAAACGCATGAATAATATTATCATTTTCTAATGGATATAGAGGTAAAAAAATATGATATATTATTTTTAAATAATGATAAATATGTAATGAATATAATATATATATATATATTTATATATGTGTATATATATATATATTAAATCCATCATTATAACTATATATGGGATATGGTGATGGAAAATGAATTACATGAGTTATTAAGGTGGTAGTCCACTGTACACACAAATGATGGTTTCATTTACCATTTTATGGAAGAAGATATAGATATAGTTTTTTCCATTAGCATAAAAATGTCTCAGTATATTGATGATATTTATGTATTTATTTTACAATTGTTGATTAAGATTTTAAGTATGTAGAAGATGAAATAAAATTAAAACATCCAGTTAAAATTTATACATCTTCTTCAGAAACATTTCCATGAGTTACACATTAATCCCATTGAGGATGGTATTATAACCAAAAATAGTACCTATATAATGAGTTTATGGATTTTATAAATGGATTTAGTGAGGATTTTCTGAGCTATTATAAGGACTTGATCTTAAGCATTACATATTCTAGTTATTTTAAACTAGAATTGACATTATTACAATATTAGGGATCTTTTTGGATTAGAGTTCTAAAGAATTAAGAATAAATATTACAAAGTGAAATAATAAAATTTAAGTGGAAAATTATACAAACTATCCAATTTTTTCACCAAAAACATACTTTAGAAAAATAAAACATGGTTTTTCTTCATGTGAAATCTTCACAATTTTCCCCTTGACCACATCATTTTCTCAATTATCCCTTAAACCCTGTGAAAAACATTTTAAAACATGGAATGAGACAAAATTTAAGTAACGGAAATGAATATATTAAATATTCTATCCAATAAAACCCCATAAAAATGACATGAAAACATACATTATCACCCTAAAAAATGAATCTTATTTTCAAAAATATCATTACATTACCTTTTAAAAATAACGAAATTTACATAAAAAATCATAATAAAAAAATAGATATAACAAAGTAGCTTGGGAATTAATTTTCTATATCACTCTTTCAAATAGAGTAACCAATATGTCGAGCCTCCGACTCTGAAGTACCTAATTCATTAAAGGTTGTAATGTAACCACTCATCCTTGGTTTATCAAGGAACCACCCATAATTAGTTAATAAAGTCACCACCAATAAATGGTTTATCAAAGAACCACATGTCATTAGTTTATAACATAACCACCAATCGTTAAAAAAATATTCCCAAGAACCATATCATAATCACAAAACATGAATACTTATGTCATAAAAACATTCTTTAATGAAAATAAACTTTTCATTTCGAAAAATATTTCACAAACAATGGAAAAACTTTTCTTTGAAAGTAATAATATAAACTTGTAAAGTATGATTAAAAATATTTAAGTGAAATAAAGGTTTGAAAGTCAATTAATTCCATATATATATATAAACTTTCATTTCTTATTTTGTTAAAATAAAATTTAAAAAAATATTTTTTTAAATAAATTAACTTATAAAAAACCTAAAAAATATCCATTTTTGAAAACATTAGATAAAAATTATAAAATTATATATTTTTTAAAACATTAATTTACATATAAATACTTTCAAAAAATAATTTAAAAAAAATATAAAATAGAATTATTTAGAAAATAAATCATTATAAAATTTAAAATTAGGTTTTTTAGTTATATAGCTCCTTACAAATATCATATCATTGAAGTGGGCTTTAATCAAATGAATGGATTATGTGTATCCACTTTAAATACACATAAAACAAGTGGAAATATAAGATAATAAAAATTCTTTTCAAATATAATCTTATCATTTAATAATCAATGAAGTATAATTTTAACTCAATGAAAGGAAATTGAGTTAAGAATTGACGTACCACTTTTTAATCAGTCGAATCGTATTCCCCATGAAAAAATGAAATTTAAAAAGAATTTCATGATAAGAAATATATTTATGATATAAAATTTCATAAATAATATATATATATATATATATAAACCTAAATAAATAAAATGGGTTCATATTTTCAAAATATGCCTCAATAAAATATAATTGACAAGAATTTCTTTTCTAAATTTTTGCAATATAATAGCAATACTTAAAGATTGATAAAATGGTTTCATGGAGATAAATTTTTCACTCATTATTTGAAAATAAAAAGTATATTATAATCGATGTTTAAAATAATATACCATAATTATTAATTATAAATCAACCACATAAAATAAATAATGTTCTTGAATGGAAAACAATAGAGAGAGATAGGTTCCCCTTACCTAATGTATGAAAGTTCTACAATTTCTATTAATTTCTTAGATAATAAAATTAAATTTATTAATTATTTAATTTATAACCTTTAAAACATATATTTGGTTTATTTTTATTTTAGTAAATTCATTTATGACCATTTTAGTGAGTTTTGGGGTTCATTTTTATTGTTCTAGAAGCGTTCATTTCACGGTTTCACGGTTAGTTCACCTTAGTATAATTGTGTATATTTCTTATAAAATGGAAATATTAAAATAGTAGTGTAATTAAATGGTATTAATTAACTTATATGAAGTTTAAATTGTCTGTTATATCATTTTTTTATGGAATTAGGAGTATTTATTTGGTAAAACATTAATGATAAATGTTTAGTTTATCTTTGTGGTTTTTTCAACCATCCTGAATTCATTTTATTTTATTTAATATTATGTATATATATTAGTTAAAGAACATGAAATAAGTTATGATATACTTATTAATATGTTATTTAACCATAATGATAGTTTTTTGACCAGCCTTGAAGTCAGTAATGAAAAATGAAAACTCGTGATCCATAGAGATTGTTAACCACCATAATTTAAATAATGGTTTAATTTCATTGAATTAGAGTGGATAAGAAAAGGTATGGTTATAAGATATTCCATTATAATTATAAAACTATAGTATATACATTATTATGTATTTTTTATGACTTTATGTATAAAGGAGATGAGGATAAGGTAGAATAAGAAAATAAATCTAGAGACATTATTTAAGAAAGCTACCTTTTGTATAATACCTCTTTGAAGGATCCCTTAATGAACATAGAATTGGAATTGTGGTGAGACCAGAATCACTTGTATATAGGGATAGTGGAGATAATAGTGTTATTAAGAAAATTAATATCTTCAATGATTATAAGTTTAAAAAGGGTGCTGAGGAGTGGTATTTATACTTGAGGATGGGTGGTTTAAAGTGATTAAATAATGATTATTTTATATTTAAATCCGACCACATTTTGGTGGAATTAATTCCAAAAAAAATAGATTGATAATTAATGTCCTAAATTCTGGTCCTTATCAATAAATACATCAAACATACATTTAAATTTTTATTTTTTAGATATTTTATGCTTTTACCTTCTAACTTTAACATGTTTCATTATTTTTACCTATACTACGGTAAATATTTTTTTACCACAGTAACATTTTTATGCCTAAAATATGAAAATGGATTTAATAACTAACTTGGGAATTATTTTCAAAAATGGAATCAATTTTACCAAATTCAATTCACATAATTTTCAAAATTAAATTTAAAATAAAACCTTCAAACATGACGAAAAACAGGTTTACAAAGGGTGTAGTTTTCAAGAAAAAGATGATTCTATATTAACTATAATAATTATAATTTTATGAAAATAATTTATTATTTAATGATATATAATCTATGAATTTTATTTAAAACATTACCCATTAGGTATTAGTTTAATTAATTAAAAAATAAACATCATGTACTTTAAAATGATTTTCGGAAAGATCTCATTTTTTAACACAAAAACTAACCCATTCTAAAATAAAATATAAAGTTAACTAAAAATAATATAAGTGTATTAAATATAACTAAATAATAATTTTATTACATTAAAACAAATTAAACACATAAGGATAATTTTAAATTATTTAACTAATTGAAAAGAAAAGATATTTTTATAAAAATCGATCTTTTTCACTATTCACTAAAACCCAAATATTTTCCAAAAATTTCACCCAAATCAAAACATGATATTATGATTTAAAAAATTAATTTTATTTTATGAAATTAATTTTATAAAATACCCAAAAAATTAATCATAATATTCACTCATAAAATGAAATAAACTATATTTTTGAAGAAAATATATTTTTTGAAAAATAAAATGACTTTTCTAAACATTTGAGTGATTATTTCTAAATAATTAATTAATACTTTAGAAATTTTTATAAAAATTATATATTTTATAAAGTGGATAATAATATTCATTTACACTAATTTAATGGTTATTTTATAATGGTCAAATTTAAATAATAAGATTTCATTGTTCATTTTAAGATCGATGTTATGTATCTTATATGTTGTCCAACATAGTCATTTAATTTAAAAATATCAAGATGTTACATTATCCCCCCCTTTAATAAATTTTTTCCTCATAATTTGAACTCGTTATCAAATACTAGGGTTTTGAATTTTCCAAATAACGTTATAAAAATCACACATCGTAAAAAGGATCAATAAAATTGAACTTGAAAATTGGGAAAGGAATTTACGAAGGTCACCTTAGATAACACATAATAGGTTTACATGTAGTAAAACATGGAAATTGAAGAGAAAATATAACACCCATGTACTGATAGAGAGTGATCTAGAACATGGTCATGATAAAGTTGACCATCGTAAGTCTATGATAGGTTAAAAGGCCATTGTTTTCTTAGTATGAAAAGTAAACGAATAACATTTCTGTTTCATAAAATATTTTTAAAGTGTTGTTGAATTATTTTACTACCTAGACTAATAACATAAGGAAATATACTTACTTTAAAATGATAACATTACCCTCACCTTTTCTCCAAACAAAAAGGATTCAAGATGAACTTTCCATACCTGATGCATCAGAATCAACTTTTACAGATCATAAAATATAATAAATTATAACTATTTATTCCTCTTATCTTCAAGAATTAAAAAAAACCAAATTAGTTAGTACAAGATAATTTAATTCTAAAAAAATAATAAACATTTATATGAAAAAAACTTCTTTAATATCTAAATTTCAATAATAATACCCAAAGTTCAACATATATTATTCAAAAAGTCATTATCCATAAAATTCTTCAAAATATTATAGTCTAAAATTGAAACCCTAAAATAAAAATGATTTTATTACATATTCATCCAATATAAATGTAATATTTATGTTAAAATAATATCAATTACTCTTAAAGTATCATTAAAAATTACAATTTCTATGATCGCATAATCTTCAAGATATACTAATCATTTCAATAAATAACTCGTATCAACATCAATCATATATTTTTTTGAAATGTAATTAATAATTTATTTCATAAATAAAATCTTATATTATTCTATTTACCTTAATCTTATAAGTTTTTTAAAATAGTGAACATTGTCTGAGATAGTATTATTCACTTAATCACAAAATAATTTTTCCAATCTCATGGTTATCTGTAGGATAAAAAATATGTTCCTAAAATAAAATTATCTTACATTAATCAAATTATTTACCTAAAAATAAAAATATCATACTAACTATGACTTCAGATATTCCATTAGTAGTTGATACACCCATGTCACCCTTTAGTTGTGGGTTCAATCCATGCGGCCTTACTGGATATAATGGGTTGTCTCACAGTCTATAGGATGTCCATTTCTAAAAATATATTAATATAATTCTTATAAATTTATATATATTTCATAAACATCATCAAAAATTACCTTAAATATTTAACCTCAAAGAAAATCTAAGACCATTCATTTTTCATCCTAAAGAAGTAAGAGTTAATAATTATCTTAAATTCAGGGATCATATAAATTGAAATTACTACCAATAACTTTAAACTTATGCCCACAAAATATAAAGTAATTTTTCTTAAATAACCTTTTTCATATCATAAAATTATAGGTAACATATACCTTAAAAATTATCACATTTTTACAAATTTTCAAAGGTATTGATTCCATCCAACATATGTTTCCAAATTTTTGAAAACAAAACCTACTATAGAAAAATCCTAAGGTGATCCATGATTCCAATAAATTTTATAAAATAAAACTATATCATAAATTTGAAAACTCAATAAATAAATAAATAATTCATTCAACTTCCTTTATAAACTAGTAACCATGATTCATCATCTTATTCTTTAATAATCCATTCCTATAATTAAATATGTGAATTATATCCTTATGATTCATTAATATCAACCCAAAAATGTTGTATAAATTAAACAAAAGAAAATAATTCATAACTAAAATATTGGCATGAGGATTTCCTTTATATCCTATTTTTTGTTATTATGTGATTCCAAACCTATAGAAATTAAAAGGTCTAGTCCTCTGTGGAATTTCCTTTTTTGGTAGAGTTAGTAAAGTTGAGATTTTGAAATAAAATGAAAAAGATACCATGACCCATAAAATTTTTGGAGAAGAGAAACAGTGTTAGATAAACCCAAAAGTTTTTTTACTTTATTTGGATACTCAAAAATCTATTAAAATCATTTTAACAATAAATTTCAATAATAGTGATCATAAAATCATATATAATAGATAAAATTGTTGTGAAAGATCACATTCCTTCAATCTTGATAAATGATCATTAATCTATAGAAAAGGACAAGCATAAAAAATGAAATGAATCATTACATGTTAATATGAAAATGTTACTTTTAAATATAATACCCTTATAAATTCTACAATACATTAACTCTAAAATCCTTTATACCTAAATTGATTACATTTCTAAATCCAATCTACAAAAATCGCAGTAATCTCTTAGAAATCCATCACTTTAAACCACAAAATGTCTGTCTAATAATTTGATCATATAATAATACTTAAACTTGTAAACCCATTATTGTAACCATGACTCTTTATAAAACCTCAAAATAAAATGTTGTAATATCCATAGTTTTCTAAAACAACTTTTGGTACCAACATTAAAGAATCATCTTTAATCATTATTTGTTCTTGTGATTTTAAACTAGAATTCACATTATTAAAATATCAAGGGTATTTCGGGATTATATTTTTAGAGTATTAAGACTAAAAATTACATATTAAACCCATACATTACAAGTTTAAAATTATACTTAGTATCTATGTTTTCCACAAAACAAAATTCTGTAAAAAAAATAATGCATGGTTTACCATCATAAATGTTTTTTACAATTTTCCCCATAATGTCATCCTTTACTCTATTATCCCTTAGGCCCCATAAAAAACATTTTAAAACATTGTATTAGAAAAAAATCATAGTAAGGTACTAAAATAAAGGAAACTATTTTTCCAATGGAATCCCATAAAAACATTTTCATGAAAATATACCTTTTTCATCCTTAAAAATGTATCATATTTTCAAAATGATCATTATCCTACCTTTTAAAAATATAGAAACATTCATGGAAACTCATAATAAATAATATATGATATAATTAGGTAACTTGGGGAATAATTTTACATATCAATATTACAAATTTAGTAACCAATATTCCCAACCTCCAACTCCGGAGTACCCAATGCATTTGAGGTTATAATATAACCACTCATCTTTGGTTTATCACAGAACAACCTATTATTTGTTAATAATATAACCACCCATCCTTATTTTATTACATAACCACCCATTATTGGTTTATAATGATACCATCCATCATTATAAACAATTTCCAGGAACCATATCATAATCATAAAACATTAATACCTCCATCATAAAAATGTTCTCTGTAAAAAATAAACTTTTCATTTTGAAATCACCCATTTTGAAAAACTGTGCAGGTATAATGGAAAACAATTTCTTTGAAAGTAACCATATAAATATATAAAGTATGTTTCAAAATATTAATGTGATATAGTGTTGGGAAATTATGCCAATTCCATATATATTAAAAACTTTTTTTTGACTTTTGTAAAATTAATCTTTAAAAGAATATTTTTTAAAAGAAAGTCCCTTATGTAAAACCTTACAAAGATTCATTTTTTAAAAAATTTGAGAGATGTCAGGAAATTCCATTTTTCTAAAAAAACATGCATGTACATATAAATATAATCAAAAAATCATTTTAAGAAATAGACATGATAGAAAATGATTTAGAAAATAAATATTTATAACATTTAAAACAATATTTTTAGTTAGAGTCCCTTACAAATATCATATCATTGATCAAATGAATCTATTATGTGTATACACTGTAAATAAAAAAATAAATATAAACTAAGATCATCAAAATTTATTTCAAATGTAATTTTAGAATTACATAATCAATTTATTATAAGTTTAACTCAATGGAAGGAAATTGAGTTAAAGATTCCCTTACCACTTTGTAATTAGTCAAATCATATTCCCAATGAAAGAAATAATTTTAAAAAAACATTAAATATCATTATAATAAATAAATTCATGATATAAAATGAAAATTTTCCAATATATATAGACTAAAAATATTATATTTGAATAACATCAAAATATTCCTTAACTAAAGAAAATGTATACGAAGTCCATTTCTAAATTTAAGCTGCTTAAGGGAAGTACTTAAAGATTCATAAAAAAATTTAACCATATCATAAGGTGTAAATAATAATTTTAACTTAAAAATAATTTTAATAGGGATGTGGAAAATCATATCCCATTTTTATTAATTATAAATAAAATTCATATAAAAATGAAGACACTTGATTGGAAAAGAAGAGAGAGAGGTGTCCCTTACCTTGTGTCTGAAAATTATGGACTTTCTCTTAATGTCCTAGATAATAAATTTAGAATCATTAATTACTTATTTCAAAAAATATACCAAATATATTTTATTTATTATAATTTTATTACATTCATTTAGGTCAATTTCAGTGAGTTATTATGTTCATTTTTCTTATTTCATGAGTGTTTGTTGATGGTTTCTTGGTCGATTCATTTGAGTATAATTATGGATATTTCTTTTCAAATGGTAATTTTAGTCCAAATTTGGAATCGAATATTATTAATAAAATTCTATAAGTTTAAAGGGACTTCTATATCATTTTTTTATCTCTTGACGATGATTCATTTGATAAAATTTTAATGATAAGTGTTTAGTTTTTTATTGCAGTTTTTTCAACCATCAAAATTTCATTTCATTTTGTTTAATATTATGTTAATATATTAGTTTCAGTACATGAAATAAGTTATAATATACTTATTAAAATATTATTTAACCATAATAATATTTTTATTACAATAATTGAAGGTGGTAATGTAAAATGAAAACTCATGATCCATGACTATGGTTAACCATCATAATTCGAATAATGGTTTGGTTTCATTGAATAAGAGGGGATGCCAGATGGAATGGACATAAAATATTCCATTATAAATATAAAATTATGGAATATAAATTATTATTGAGTTATTATACCTTAATTTATGAAGTATTTTAAGATAAGTTATAATAAGAAAATAAATTAAGAGTGGTGTTTTGATAAAGTTACCTCTTTAATAACACCTCCTTGAAGAATCCCTTAATGAACTCGGAATTGGTCTTTTTGTGAGACCAGAATAAATTGGATATGGGGAGAGTGTTTAGGAGATATTTTAGAAGAAATTTTAATATATTAAAGTCTTTTTAGGGTAAAGGGGGTGTGGAGGGTTAGTATTTATACTTGAGGATGGGTGGTTTTAAGTGATTAAATAATGATTTTTAATATATAAATCTAACCACATTTTGGTTGAATTAATTCCAAAAAATTATATTGATAATTAATTTTTAAAATTATTATTATGGTATATAAATAAATAAAAATTCAATTTAAAGTTATATTATTTAGGTATTTTAATCTTTTACCTTTTAACTTTACCTTACTTCATTATGTTTACATATATAGCGGAAAATCTTTTTCTTAACAAAGTAATTTTTTATGTTTAGAAAATTAAAATAATATAACTACCTAATAATGAAATTATGAATGAAAATATGGAATCCATTTTCCAAATTCAATTCAAAAAATTCTTAAAATTAAATTTAAAACAAAATCCACAGATGTGACAAAAAAATCGGGTTTTCAATAAGTGTAGTTTTCAAGAAAAGATTATTTTATATTAACTCTATGACTAACAATAATAATTGTACAAAAATAAATTAATATTTTATGATATATAATATATTAATTTAATTTAAAACATTATAAATTAGGTATTATTTTAATTAACTAAAAATGAGAAACATTATGTACTTTAAAACAGTTTTAAGAAAATTATCATTTTTAACCCCAAAAATAAACTTTTTCTAAAATACAATATAAATTTGATACAAAATAATTTAATTTTATGAAATATAAATATATAATAATTATGTTACATTATATAAAATTCAAAACATAATTATACTTTTAAATTCTATAATTTATTGAAAATAAATGATATTTTTACAAAAAAAAATATATTATTTTTCACTAATAATTAAAACGCTATATTTTCTGAAAAATCCCAAAATTTCACCCAATGTAAAATAAGATATTAAAATTTAAAAATTTATTTTTATTTTACAAAATTTATATTCTAAAATATCTGAAAATTAATTATAATATTCACTCATAAAATGCAATAAAACCCATTTTTTGAAGAAAATGTATTTTTTTGAAAAATGTTATGACTTTACTAAATATTTGAGTGATTAATTAAAAATAATGAATTAATAATTTATAAATTAGTATGAACATTATATATTTCATAAATTGGTTAATAATATTCATTCCCACCGATTTAATAGCTAGGTTATAATGATCACATTTAAATAATATGATTTTTTAGTTCATTTTAAGCTTGGTGTTATGTATCTTGTAATCTATCAAAATTATTATTTTCTTTTAAAAATATAAGTATTTTAAAGATATGTATCTCAAAATGTGTTAATAATAGTATAAAGAAGGTATCCTTTTATAAGTTAGTGAAGGGACACTCCTATAATTTCTTAAATTATTGAATTAATATAAATTAATTTTCACGGAAAAGTGAAAAATTGTATATTTATAATTTATTATGATTATTTGTCTAAAAAATATCATTAAATAAATTTTGTAATGTTTAAATTGTTTTTTCACTATTAAATTATTGTCTTAACCCCCATTAATCCATTTTATAATTAACATGATATCAATGTTTTTTACTCTTTAGGGGTTAAGAAAATTACTTTAAAAGGAAAAGTGACCAATAAATGGATCATGGTAGATATTTTAAACCATATTAAATTAAATTGTTTGAATATAGAATTATTAGAAATTTTAAATAATTTTAAAAAAAATATTTTTATTATAAAATAAAATTTAATTATATTTTTTGAAATACGTGAAATATTATAGCATCATATGTGTCTAACTCATGTAAAATTGTTCAAAAATGAAATGTAGTCAAATATATGGAATATATGGTCTTAATATAATCTTAAAATTAAATATTGATCGGTTTATATATCATTTTAAACCTTAACATTTGGTTTACCCCCTTAGTTAACCAATTTTAATCTTAACTTTGGTAATGGCTTTTTAGATATTAAAGGGTTATAATTTCACTTAAAAGGTATAAATTAGCTTATAAATGAACAAGTTATGGTATGTTTGACCATTTCTAATCCTAATTTTCATATTTAAATATTTTTATGATTTATAAATAATTTAATATAAAATATTTAACATAAAATACTATTATTTTCATTTTAAAAACTATTATAATAATTTGACATTAAAAATAAATTGACAGTAGTTGAATTAAAATATAAACCTTCCACACATCTCTAATATGTTATATTTATATTAAAAATTATTTTTACACTTTAACTCTATTGTTACCATGGATTTTCATACATAGATATTACATATTTTTATATGAATATTAATTACATTATAGAAACACGTGCCTGAGGATAGTTGTATTTTAGTGTCTTTGTAGACTAGGTAAAAATATTCGAATATGGTAAAATATACTCAACATATCCTATAAAGATATTCCCATTTAGTATTATCCACAGAAATACCCGAACTAAAACCATTATCTATAACTCATGGAAGGGAAACATAATAAAGGGTGTGCTCAGATGATCAGAAACAGTAAAGAAAGGGAGATATCTAAGCATACAATGAACATATGGGTTTGAGAACACGAGAATGAAATTTGAAAACCATACCCTTCATATAAAAGTTCATTTTCTTGAGTCATGGAATAAATATTGATATTTAATAAGACATAAATCTAAAGTTAATCAAAGAACATGAGTCGTGAAAGCTTAATATTTTCATAATACCTAAAATAATGGCATACACATAAGCATGGAAAATTATTTTCGTAGTATTCAGGACTCAATGACAAAGATATCATAGTTGAATGGGTTCACTCCCCAGACCATCATAATAGTAAAGGTTCACTCCAAAGACTGTCATAGATGAAAAATTCTATTACTAAATCAGGTTCACTCCCCATTCCAGTCTTATCTATCTCATGAGATATGAAAATTTAACTAATGAACTGAAAGTAGGTATAAGTCACACCCTTCACATAATGAAAATCATAAGTAGGTGTGCCACAAGATCATAAAGCATTCTTCATATCATAACCCATGAAATGAAATGAGTTTCATAAACATTTCAACATATCATAACCTATGGAAAATAAATAGGTATCATAATCATTGCATCATTTCATCACATCCCAACACATGAAATGAAATAGGTTTCATAATAATTTAATCATGGTATAACCTATTTAAGAGAAACTGATTTCATAATAATTCTATAATGGTATAATCCATGGGAGAAAATAGGGTTTCACAATAAATATTTTATAAATTCTTTTCTTTGAAAATAAACTTTGATAACTTATAAAGGAAGCTTTAAAATTCATTTGAATAATTTATTGAGGAAAGTATCATTTCCTATTTAAAAAACATTTTTTAAAACATAAAAAATTGAAAATACTTTTCTTTAAAAATAACCTTGAAAATTATAAAGTAATTTTTAAAATAATTTAAAACATTTCTTGAGGAAAATATCCATTTCAAATTGAAAAAAAAAACCTTTAAAATTATTTTCAAAATCCTTTTTTTTACTATGAAGTCATTTATATGAAATATAAAAATTTCCAAAATATTTATGAAAAATATTTCTTTGAAAATAAAATTGAAAACATATAATATAATTCTAAAATATTTTATCATCCATGATAGTGATAGATATTGTCAAAGTTTTTCATGTTAAAACAACGTTTCTTTTCACATTTTGGGTAAAATACAAATGTGCATTATTTGGAAAACAGCAAGAATATTCCTTTCAAAAAAATGTAAAAAGTAAAACATGGGTAAAGTTTTCTTTAATAAATCATTTTAGTAATGTGAAAACAATTATTTTTTAAAAAAAATAAGAAAACATTGTTTTGGATTAAAATGGTGTCTTTACTCGAAGATATAAACAAAGACTAATTTTTAATAAAAACATTATTCATAAAAAATGAGTATATAAAGAGATGAAAATGGATTGAAAAATGTATTCTCAAGAAATTACTAGAGGATAATAAAATACATGAGTTTATTGATTAATGAATCATAATATTTTAACATCATAAACATAGTCATAAACAATCCTGAAAAAATGTGAGATTGTAACATAAAATATATACCACTTTAATGACTATGAATCGTAAGACCCATGATTGAAAAACATAAAATGAAATGTAGAAAATCATGAGAGTAATTATATTTATGATATAACTTTTAAAAAAATTCAATATATACACCATACAAAATAAATGAGTGGTGGATTTTGATATGTCTCCCAAAAATAAAAGAAAGACAAGAAATCTCTTACCTTAAGTGTTGAATTACATTGAACATGTTCGAACCTCATATATAATAAATATAAGTTTATTATAAATATATTAGAAACCCATATATGTATATATAATACTATATATTATTTAATTATGACCATTTATTACCATTTTATTAATAATTCCATGTTTAAATAACATTTTAGGTAATAACTGCTTTGTTTTTTGTTTATGTTTTGAATTTTTATTTTTGGTCCCCTTAAAATAATCATAGTAAAATCATATCTAGAATAATAATAATAATTAAATAATTATCATATGTATACATAAATTAAACTTTTAATACCCATAATGAAATATGGTTTTTTAAAAATGAAGTTTTTTATGTTTATGGAGACGGTATGTCGTATATAGGCATGAGTAACGTTTCCATTTTTTCAATGATATTTATGGAAATGAGGTAAGTAAAAATATATATATCTATAATAATCATAATATAATGAATAAAATATTATTTATTTAAATATAATTATAAATATTATCCATGTGGTGTGGTGATGAAAAGGAGTCGCATCGCTTTGTGAAGGCAGTAGTCCATATGTACACGAATGACATTATCATCTTTCGGTGAGTAAAATGGTAAGAAATAAAATTATATCTTATCTTTTAATAGTGAAAAATATTTAATTATTATAATTATTATTTAATTTATATTATATTTATTCATTAAATATATCCTTATTATCATCTATATAAAGCATTAGTGAAAAATGAATCACATCTCTTCGTGAGGAAATAGTTCGCAGTACACATGAGTGACGTAATCTTATTCCCTATGAAATGGAAAGTAAAAAAATTAATATATGATATAATTAATACATAGGTATAATTATTTTATAAATATCATATATATATATATATATATATACTTTATATCCACCATCATACCAAACCATTAGAGGTGGTAATAAAAAAATGAATGACATCGGTTCGCACGGTAGTCGTCTGTCGTGCACAAAAATGATGACTTTTTAAAAATATTGATGGTAGTGGATATGGTTTTTTGACATTAAATTAAATAAATACATATAATTATATTTAATATATTTATTTTATCATATCATCTTAATTTGATAATAATTTTAGGAGGTGGAGGATGAAATAAAATACCAAAAGCCTGTTGAAGAATGTTACCTCTTCTTCGAGTAACCTCCTTGGGTTTTCATTGAAATCCTTCATACGTTGGATTTATGATAAAAATAAAGCTTATAAGATTAGATTATATAATTTAGGAAGTGATTTTGGTAGCACTTCTCTAAAAATGTTGTTTGAAGGTGTGAATAGTTGAGGAGAAGGGGTGGCATTTTATAAGTGAGGAGAGTGGCTCACATATAATTTTTTGAAACAAAAAAGGTGTAACCAAGTTTTTCTAATGAAAAAAGAATCCAAAATGGATTATAATTATTAATTATAATTTTTATGGTCTATATATGGCCCTAAAATAGATTTTGTACATGTTTTTAGGTTATTTTAATCACTATCTATTTAGTTTAACACCCTGATAAACACATTTTTACATTAACTATAGTAATTAATTTTTACTTTTTTTACTATTTATTTTGGTTAAAAATAATTTGACTTTATTATATAATATAGATTATTATTATTCCAAATATATAATCTATTATTCTAAATACAGTTTACAAAATTTTCAAATTTTAATTTAAAATCTAATCATGCATAAGCGATGAGAAAGAGGGTTTTCAGAAGAGAAAATGTTCAAACTTTTACAAAGTATTCGTATAAAAAACACATATAGAAAATATTTAAATGTCCTAAATTGTATTAATAGATATATAATAGAAAAAAATTACACTGAAAAATCTAATATATAATTTAAATATATAAATAATTAAAATGAAAATGTGTTTTTTAATTAGATTTCAGTATTTCTCGTTATTCATCAAAAAATTAATCTCCTTAGAAAATTCCCGAAGATTCAACCTAATATAAATTTTTTTATGAATATTTTAAAAATTAAAATTATTTTTTCAAATAGTTTTTCTTAATGTTTCAAAAAAAAATTTAAAATAAATGTTCAAAAAGACAACAAAACAAATTTTTTTGAAAATATAGTTTTTATACATAAAATTGGTTTTATTTTTATAACTTATCTATAAAATAAATAAGAGAAATTTTAAACATATGAATGAATAAAATATATAAACTTAATTAAAATAATTCACCAAAAGTGATTTATTTGTTGAGATAAAACATGTTCATTCACATAAAAAAAAATTTTATAAAAAAAATTACATTTATTTTTCAAATAGTTTTTATTTTGATTTTTAAATAATTGGTCACCAAAGAATAAATTTTATATACATGTGTAAGACATATATTTTCATAAATTTTTTAATTATATCCAAGTACTCCATTCTAAATTCTAAGAGATAACTATCATTTTAAATGATGATATTTTAATAGTGTATCATGTTTTGTTTAAACATTATGTTTCATGTAACAAAAGATAAGCTCAATGTTATGTATATAATAAAATAATGAAAAGATTAAATTAATTTGAAAAAAATGTCACAAAGTCTCAAGGTGTTACATTCTACCCCTCTTAAAATGAATTTATCCCTTGAAATTTTTCTCAGTCATCAAAGGTTTAGAATTTGAAAATTCCTTCATAAAACCCCACATCATAAAAAGGATTAATAAAACATCCTCTTGAAAAATAAAAAGGGATGCATGAAAGTCATCTTTAATAGAATATACTGGGTTTCAAAATAAGATAATATTAGTGTGAATTGAAAACATGGACACATAAGAGAAAACTAACACCCATTTATTTGATTGAGAAATATATAGAACATTATTAAGAGAAAGTTAATGCCCAAAAATATATAATCCAATTAGGCATGAACATGGTCATTTATATCAGAAAAATAATTATAATAAGAAAAAAAATTATTTCAAGATACTTTTCCTAATGTTGGTAAATTCCTTTTGCATATAGACTGAGAATATATAAAATTGTATTTTATATATTTTTCTTTTATATTCTGAATTTCATCCTTTGTTTATGTCTCAATCAATTTACACTACATATCTTACTCTAATAGTTGAATTTTTCTCATATCTGAAGCACTAAATAAAATCCATAAAAGAATTATAATTTATTCCTTCAATATCTTTTTAATAAAACAATTAACACTAGTTATCCAATGTTGATAAATATTCATATGGGGAAGTAATATGTTAATCTCTAAAATATCATCCAATGATTAACTGATACCATTCCACAAATGATTATCCTTTAACCCTTCCAAAATAAAAAATTGTAAATAGGGTAACTAAATTTCTCAAAATCAACTTAATTTTAATCCCATGTATATCATAATGTGGATCTTCATTATCACAAAAGAAACATGTGAATACCTTTATCTTGCATTCTATTGAAACATTTTAATAACCTAACAATCTATAAAACCTTATAAAAACATAAATTCTTCATAATTCCTTACATAAAAAAAATATTGGTAGATATATTCCTAAATCTAAAAATGTTCTAAACTCCATAAATGATAGAATAAAGCACTTTATTAATAAATCATTAGTCAATTTCAATGTAATCAATACTATACAATTTACTTATTCATATCCAACATCTCTTTACCCAAACTAAACACCATTTTTCAACATAAATAACATTTTTAGGGTTATCTTTCCTTAATAACTTTTTTTCCATAAAGTATAACCTTGCCATTAAATCAATTTTCTAGGTCATCAGTTCCATTTGATATATTTTTACAAATCCTTGATGAAAAACTTATATTGAAAAATCCATATATATTACATGATTCATATAACATAACCCATGAATTATAATACATAAATACTTAAATCGTCCCACTTCCTTCTTAAACCATTAACTATGATTTAACATATTATTCCTTAATAACTCTTTCCTTTCATATGTTATTTATAGTCTCTTAATCATCAGTAATATAACTATTACTCATTCAACCTTGCTGATTTTATTCATTATATTTATCATTAGGACATGTAATACCCTGACTGTAATTTATCAATTATTCAATTATATCTGGATTTTCTTTTGAGTTTCAGTTCGAACTAGTTTTAAATTTTAAATTTGGGTGGTCTCTATTAGAGGTGCACAGCTGGCACGTGGTTTTTCCAACCGTGTGGCCAAATCATGCACAACTTCCATGATTTTGAAAATTAAAAAAATATGAAAAAAATGCAATAAAATAAAAATAATGCGTTAATAGTAATAATAAAATTAAAATAATGTTTTAATATTAATAATAATAATGTTAATATTATTATTTATATTATTATTATTATTATTAGGTTTTTATTTATATTATTGTGTTTTTTTACCTCAAAGGGGCTCATCTCCCTTCTCCTCATCTTGGAGTTCAACTCACCATCCCCCCACCCCATTCCATGTAGTGTTATCTCATCTATGGAGAACCCTCTATGGTCATGACCTTTATCCTCGTAAGCTCCCTTAGCTGGACACCCACTATTGCACGACACCTCCTTTGTTGTGACCTCCCTACGGTGTGACACTCGCCCAGCCAAAGCCCTTATCTATACGCACGACGCACCACCCTCAGCCTCATCAAATCATCAATTTCTTCCTTTGTTTATACTCAAATATTATCCAAAGCTTCAAGGTATGGTTCACTACTCCTCTTCCCTATTTCCTATCGAATTTTAACCTCTTCTTCAACCAATGAAATTTGGTCATACCTTGGGTATGGGATATTTTTTATTTCATCTTTTTCTTCTATATTAAGTTGGTGTTGAAGGTATATAGGGACTCCCTTATGTGTTTCCCTGTTATCGCCACCGAAGAAAAGGTGGTTCTAAGTGTTTTGGTTTTCCAAAAATGTTTTTAGGAAATGTGATCCTTCCATTTTGTTGTTTCACGCCTGTATTCTTCGGGTTTATTGCTGTTGTTGACTTCATTTTAATAAATTGTTAGGGATTTGGGTTGTGTTGTTTGATTTTGGGCCACCACTGCCATCTGAGGTGAGGTTTAAATCTTGTTTCTTGGTTTTTCACCACCTTAATTAGGTTATTTATTGTTTTTAAGCTTTATATTATTTGTGGTGTATTGCGTTGAACTGTTCTTTTCAGTTTCGAGTCATCGGGTCTAAGGAGAATTTCATGTTTCTGCATAGGTAAGTATGGTATGTGTGTGTGTGTGTCTGGGTTCCACCGTTACATGTATAATTATCCATGAAAGTTAATATACATGTATTGATCGAGTTGTTACCATGTATATATATAAAAATGCATACGTAGATGAGTGGCGACTAGTATATACATATAAGCATATATGTTAGGATCCCCTTACACATGTTTATGGCCGTGAAGATGTGTGCAAAGGGGATATGTTTCCTTACAATCATGTAAAGGTTCATATTCCTAGTGGGGGAGTAGAATCTTTGAGTTAGAAAGCATCAAGGGCCAAATGTTTAGTTTGGTTCCACCCTGAGGTAGGTTCCTTATCGCTAACCCTTTAAATTGAGTTTCCATGATTTCTTGGTGTTATTTTAAAATTTTGTTTTCTACATTTATATAAAATTAATATTTTATGGATATAGATATATATATATATACATATAAATAAATGATTTTGTACTTAAAAATTGGTTACTTTTATGTTTTTGAATGTGAAATGGATATCTCCAAAGACATGTGGTCTTTCGGAAGGTTTTGTTATAAACGTGTAATGGAATGTTTGATATTACAAATAATTCCAAAGTTATTTAAAAAAAGTGTTTTGGTGTGAACTCAAGGTTGAATGGTTATTTGTATATCTTAAAAGTATTACCCCACTATAAGCATGGTTTTATGCATGTTTTTAAAAGTTTAGTTCCTTGGTTGTTTAGATAAACTTTGATATGGTTTTGGAAACATAAAAGTGTTGGTTGATTATGTGTTCTAAAATGAAAAGTGTTCATTATATTTAATTAATCCTATTTTGTACTTTATTAATGGCTTGTGAAAAAGGAAAACCCCTCTTAAGGCATGCCCCCCTTTTTTAGAAAAATGATGTGTGTGTTGAATGTGTGAATTGTGATATGTTCCTAGTAAAAAGGCTTGTACATTATTATGTGATAGAAAAAGGGGGGGATGCGCTCAAGGAGGGATATCAGTGGTGAGAGAGTGAGTTTGTTTTTAAATAAAGATAATTATTGGTTCATGCATGTTAGTTTCATGAAAACTTACCACCACTAGAAATAGAGCACATGGGAAGCCTTGGGTATCTAGCTGGGTAGATTAGGACTAGTACACTAGATAATTAAAAAGTGGTTCATCCTGGTTTCTTCTAGTAGGATTGATGTTACAACTATATCTAAACAATTGTGATTATTGGAGACCAATAGTCTATTGGGGTTTCCCCTCCATGTGCCTCATGCACGTGAAGGATGATTTTCATGGTTTTTATGCCACATTTCACTGAGGTAGAAGGTCCTTATGGTCCCATTTGTGCTAGTTACATGTAGGGATTTACCATGGTTCCCACTTATGACATAGTGTTTGTGAAATGATTTCCATTTTTTTATTCAATCTTGTTTCCTCATTTGTAAAATCCATGTTTTTAAATTAAATTGTTTTCTTTCATTTTAAAATGATCATGCACGCTTGTAAACTATTTTGGAAATGCGATGAAAAAGGCATGGTCTTTCTTGTAAATGGGAGATTGTATTTAAAATTTGAAAGAATGGAAAATATTATTTTTATGTTGTTTTATTTTCAAACTACTGTGATTTGGGTTTCTTTTTAATGATAAGGGTATAGGGTGTTGTTTATCCTTGTCATTCCTACTGAGCATCTTAGTGCCCATGCCTATTTTATTTTTTTCATTTTTAGGTTCCTCTAGTTTTAGATTGCTCTTAGAGTGAGTTTGGTTTATATTTCATGGTTACCCATGTGGTCACTTGATGTATGTTTCATTTCATAGTTTATTCTTTTTCCCGATTCCAGGTTTTTCTATTTTATTTATTTGTTTTTTTTCATTTCTGGGATAAATCATTCCCAACTACCTAATTTTTATGTCTAACACTAGTTTCAATCACATGGAGATTTAGAATTCCCTTTAGGTCTTGTCACGGGCTAGCTCGGGTGACCAATTCATGTTTGACCTAGTATGGTTCATTAAAAAAATGGTATCATAGGAGGCCCTTGTTATTTGGGTGTTAGGTAGCTTATATATTAGGATTGTCGAGGCTCGAGAGGTAGGTGTGGGAAGGACATCATAAACCATTTCCCATCCTGATCCTTGAGTTTTTAGGGGTATTCTGGGATTTGAATTTTTTTTATTCTTAGTATGTGTTGATAAGGGATAAAAAATGAAGTGATACAATGTTATGCAACATGCTTTCATGGAGTAACAACCCATGTGTATCCTGAGTGCATGGTTCAAGGTACTTCTTACGGTTGATTCTCTCTCAGAGCATGCTCTACTAAGCCATGTTTTTGGGTTTTCTAGCCACTAGTTACTTATTTTTGGAATATTTTATGTGAGTTATGTTTGGGATTATTTTTGATTGGATTGATTGTATTGAAAAAAAGAAAATGTTTTTTAGAAAAATGGGCTTTCAATAGGTAATGTGGTTTTTAGAGTGATAAAATATGTTTTGAAATGGAAATTTTTTCCTCTTAATGGAATGTGTGGTTTCAAATGGAAAGATGGAAATTTTTTTAGAAATCATTAGGTTTTGGAAATAATTTTTTGAATGTGAAATGAATGTTTCTTGGTAATTTTGGATTAGGGTTGAATGGCCTATTTTGGGAATGAGAAATTTTTTGAATTAACGCTTGGTATTTATATGAATATTCACATATATGAATGTACACATGTGTCATATGGATAATTGGTGGTATGTGTGGATGGATTCTTGATATATAAGATATATATATATATATATATGTAAGACTTCATGGAAACCCAATGGGGGTATTTAATTGACTTTTTTGAAAAATTGTTTTCAAAAGGGGTGATTTAAATGTTTTTAAAAGTGAGTGAGAAATTATTTAATGTTCTATTTTGGTGTTTGGTATCCTTTTTCATGGTCTCTTGGATTTTATATACTAAATTGAAGTTGGAATGGTTTTATGAGTATTAGTTTGTGGTTGAAATATTTAATTTTTATTTATGATTCATTTTTATTCTAGTTCATGCTTCTTGTTTTATATTATGCTTCCTAGAAAAGTACCAGAGGGTTCTAGTGAGTCTCTTCTAGTTGTTGGTTCTACCTATACTTTTAGTGAAGTGGTTGAATTGAGTTATTTTTATTTTTTGTTTTTCTTCCATGGTTATTGTGATTTATTAAAGGCAATAGACTAGCTTGGTGAAATCGTTGGTGCTTTTAGGTTAATAGAAACTCCCAAAGCTATGAGAGCATGTACTGGTTCAAGTTCATTTGAACGATCAACTTGGGATTGGTGAAGTGGATAATCCTAGTGCCTTTTCAGGATGGGATTTCTTGGAAGGTGTTTAAGACCAATTTTTTCTGGTGGTTTATACTTGATAAGGTCAAAATGAGAAAGGTGATAGAGATCATGAGTGTCCAGTAAGACCAACAAATATTAAAGGCCTATGTTGGGCATCTCAAGGAGTTGGTTCCTTTTTCTTCGAAGATAACATCATGGAATCAGACAATGTTTCTCTTGTGTGGGGTCTATGTCCAAGGTTTAAGGACAAATTCTATTGGCATTTGGGAAGGTTCCCCATCTATTGAGGAGAGTGGATGAGAGGATCCTATTTCTGAAAATTATTCTTATTATTTTCATCTTTTAATTTCCATCCACTCTCTTGTTTTGTTTTAGTGTGGTTAGTTTGAGTACTTTAAGTCACCTTTTCATCATCCTTCAAATGCATTCCATCGGTGTTGGTTGTCATTTAGTGGCATGAAAATTTCAAAACTGAGGTGGTTAGGGGTTTTTAGGAAATTATGAATGAATTTTTCTTTGAGTATTCTCATTGATTACTCTACTTAGACTCTGAATTGAGTGGTGGAGCCAAAATATTTTCTTATTTTGGACCACACTTGAGTGTTAATCGTTTGTCACCCACCTTAATTAGCTAAAAAATATAAGAATTTCTCTTTTTTATTATATTATGATAGGATGTTTTATTTAGTTTGGTCTCTTGGGTTATTTAAAGGGTTTTTGTGAGTCACAATAGTAAAAGAGAAGTTTTTGTTGAGATAATTAGCTTCTGGAGATGGGGAATCAGATGATTAAAGAAATTAGAGATCCATCCATAGGTCTCATACTGAAGATTTTCATGTAGTTAGTAAATCATTGGGGGTGGAGGACCTTGGTCTAGATGTTGTCTCTAGTTCTAGAATGGGTATGTTTTAAGTTTCTCTATTTTAGATTCCTCATCTTTGAATATTCTATTTTTTTTAAGAGGTATAGAGGTATCATTTCTTCATTGGGGTGTTTGTTCTTTGAATGATCCAATTTGGTTATAAGAAGGTGTGGTGATCTTTTTTTCTTGTAATTCTAGTATTTTTCCCCCACAAATGTGAGTCTTTGAATGGTTTTATCTCTTGTTTGGTTTTCCCTTTTGTGGATCATTCTCATTTTTGATCATCTTCGTCTTGGATATACTCACGTCTTGTGGAAATGATGAATTGTGGTTCAGTTCTATTTTTGGTTTGAGATCTTTCCATTAGCTTTCTCATGTTTCAGTGGTTTTTGGTATGGTTTGGAAGCTCCCATATTGGTTTGTGCTGGTTGGCCTAAGATGGTCAACTCTTAAATGGTGGGGAGACCCACCGTGGAACATGTTGTGTTTTTTTAGATTTAGTCTATGCTGGATTTTTGGTCCTTTTTTGAGGTTTCCTCATTGGTTCAAGTTAGTAGTTATAGAGTTTCCTCGTGCTGAGAGACTTAATTTTGGTTGTTCTATTCAGGTTCTTATGGTTGGGATAACCCTCATAATTTCTTGATTTCTCTTTTCATTACTATTTACCTTAGAGCTGGTCGGTTGTGACTGGTGGGTTGAAAAGTCACCCTGATTTTTCGATTTCATTAGCCTCGTTCATTTTCAAACTTGACTTTCATTCCTCATTTTGTTGAGTAACATTATAGGGGTAGAAATTGTTTTTATTGGGGAATGATTTTCACACCCTGACCACGATTTATCAATTATTTAATTATATTTGGTTTTTCTTTTGATTTTTGGGTCAAACTGGTTTTAAATTTTAAATTTTGGGGGTCTCTAGTGGAGGCGCATGGCTGATGCTTGGTTTGGCCAACCGTGTGGCCAAATCATGTGTGGTTTCCAGTACTTTGAATAATAAAATAATATGAAATAAAATTAAACAATAAAATTGTGATTTAATTGTAAAAATAAAATTAAAAGAATGTTTTGATAGTAATAATTATAAGGATATTGTAATTATTTTTATTATTATTATTATTATATTTTTATTATTATTATTATTATTATGTTTTAATTTATTTTATTTTGGTCTTGTTTTAAGATCTCAAAGGGGATCTTATCCCCTCTCCCCCTCTTGGAGCATGATGCACCCCATTCCCTGTAGCGTGAGCTCCTTTTCATCGCACCCTCCATGGTCGCAACCTCCCTCCTCACAAGCTCCATATGTAGGACCCCCCATATAGTGTGACGCCTCCTTGGTCATGACCTACCTGCAGCACGATTCACCCCAAGATAAAGCCCCTCCCTGGCTGTGTGACACACCACTCTCTAGCCCCCTCCATCCATTGATTTCTTATTCCATTTCTCTGTGAATCTTGTCTGAATTTTTGAGGTATGGATCCCTACTCCTCCTCCTCCCTCTTTCTGGACTAATTTTGGCCTCTTCATTGACCTATGAAATTTGATAAACCCTAGGTATGAAAAAACTCTGATTTTATTTGTTTATTACATTGTAAAGTGGTGAAAAAGGTTCATCGGGACTCCCTTGTGTGGGTTCCAACAATCGCTACTAGAGGTGAGGCAGTTCAGAGTGTTTGTGTCACACCTGAACTTCTCTTGAGGTGTGTTTTTTATTTTGACTTTTATCCTATAATTTAAATTTCCTTTATTTAATTTTTTGGTTGAAGGGCGGGCCGAACCCGATGTGATTTTTTTTTCTTTTGTGCTGATAAGTGAGCATTGTCTTGATGTCGCTTGACGCACGGGCAGGGAACGGGTGAAGCTATGTGGCTTCACTAGTTTAACGCACGATCTTCCCGGTGCGCAGATGATTAAATAACCAAATAAATATAAAATTTATTATAATTATAGTTAGTTTTGTCATTATTATTAGTATTATTAATTTTTTTATTATTTTAGGTTAGATTTTCTTTTTGGGTTTTAATTTATTTTTTTTATTTCCCCATCTCCTTATTTTTTATTTTAATTTATCCCTTATTTTCTCTTCTTTTTTATTCTATTATTTTCTTTTCTTTTTCTTTATTTACTTTCCTCATTTTTTCCTTTCTTTCTTCCTTCCTCTCCCCACAGGTACTATTCACTCAATCCTTTCCCCCCTCCCATCACGGCATTTTCTTGTGTCCTGTGCAAACCCTAGATGCCCCACTACCTTGAGTCGATGCTGACCTCCTGCTCAACCCAGCCACGCCATGTTTCACCATCCGTGCACCTCCCTCCCATTCTTTCTAGACCACTGACTTCCCATTCTACCTCCAGGCAGTGTTTCTCCCTACCTCCCCCTACTACCTTGCACATACTACCCTCCCACTTTCCCAGTCGCGCCTCACCTTCTCCGCATCCAGCAGATCACCCAGTCTCCCCCGTAACCTCCCTCAACCCTCCCGCATCTTTGGCCAGATCCCTCTTGGCCCGTCCGGCTTGCCTAGCCGAAGCCGTATTTTCCCTTGTTGTCCACCCACTTGTTCGGACTCCTCTGCTACCTCTCCTCCCCTTTCAGACAGCCGTGCACCCCTCCTCCCTCTTTCCCAGTCGAGCCACACCACCTCCCCCATACGGAAAGCCCTTGTCGACCTCCCTCTGACCTCTCTAACTCCTTGTCGTAGGTTCGGTGCACTTTGGTTGTGAATTTCTTTTAGTTTTGGGTATTTGTTGTGATAAGAGTTGGTTGTTTTTGGTTGCTCCTAGTTTCATTTGGTTGTGCTTGGTTGTGTTTGGTAGTGTTTGGTTGATTCTTGGTGTGATTAGTTATTAACTTGTTTTCGGGTCTGTTACAGGTCCTTTGCAATGGATTTGATATGCGGTGGGAGTTTACTTCAAGTTTTGAGACATTCCCTACACCAAGGTAGGTGATTTTGTACACAAGTATTAATTAAAAATCATTTTATTTCTTATCTAATTAGTTTAGTGCTTTTTCCTATTTGTTTACATACTGAGAAATTATATTTGACTGAGTTTTACTATGAATTTATTTAGTTAGAGTTATGTTTAAGTGATGTCGGTGAACTTCATTGTGAAAACGTGTTTTGGACTGTTTATCGATGTTTTGCAAATTGTTTGGTGTGTTTGTTAGGAAGTGTGGATAGTGCAATTATGTTTTAGAGTAGTATTAAAAATATTTTTTTCTTGAAAAGTATTTTGAGTGAATTTTTTCCCTTTAAATATTTTTCTACATGTTTGGAAACTATTTAATAATTTTTTACTGGTTTTCTTGATTATACAAAGTGTTTTTATAAAACTATGCAGATGGTTTAATTTAATGTGCAAGTGGCATAGGTTAAGTTCTAAAAATTTTTTGGTGTGCGCGTGGTTTTAAAAGAGGATATCAGCATTCAAATGACATGTTTTTGTGTGTAATCACCTCATTTGACTCTTAAGTGTTAATGTGACATGTAATGTGAAATTTGATTTTAGGTGATCACAAAGAGGGAATCCTGGTGTATTATGAGGGGGGGCTAGGAATAGTGAGCTAGTGCTCTGGAGATGGCTTTGCCCGGTTTCACTGGTAGGATTGACGATTGAAAAAATAACTAAATATATGATGACTAAGGATCATGGTCTTATATGCCATGTATTCTAAGGGTCGTGGCCTTCTAATCCATGTTTTCTGAGGGTTGGGGTTTCTAAGACACGTTTCACCAAGACAAGACGTTCAAGGGTCCCACCTATTTCTAGTACCCATCAGGCCTCTCCCATTATTTGGTGCTACCTATTACTCTATGCACACCAATGATACATAATATTTCTTTTGAGTTACTACATAATTATGTGTCTCCTTTAAACTGCATTTCATTAAAGTCATTTCATGAAAAATATTTTCATTAACATTGTCAAGCATTTTTTACTTTCCTTTTATTTATCATTGCAAATTTAATTGTCTTTTAATGCTTGTGTGTGGAATTTTTTTTTGTGGCATTCTGTTGGGCGATTGATCACACCCTACATACACTTTTGGGTATAAGTAGATTTTTTTATGTCTGATGCATGTAAGGGTCCAGTGTTTGAGAGTGGTGGTTCAGGTTATTAGCAGACCTCTTGACATGGCACTGTAGTGATGGATTGAGGGTGGTGTCCTCTCATCGGGAGATAGTTTTCGGATTGGTTTTTGGCCACCATACTTTTAGTGTTGCTTGGGTTTTGGTATTACATGTGACTCAAAATCTGGTATTAGTTAAAGGCTTGTTTGGCTGTGACTTTTACGTTGGGTTTGGTTTATTTATTTGGTTGCTCTATATTTGTTTACTCGGTTAAATAATTCACAAGTTTTATTTTCATAATCGGGGAACTTGTGCCATCCCATTAGGATCGAGAATGCCCTTCGAGCCTTGTTGCGGGCTGGGTCAGGCATCGGTTCGGGTTGAAACCTGACTTGGGTCGTGAAAAAATGGTATCAGAGGAGGTTTTATTGTCTGAGTTATTTTATTTGGGGCGAGTCTGGTTAGACAGGAGCTAGGATTGTTGGGGCTCAAAATTCTAGTTGTGAGTAAGGTTCCTAGACAACACACCTCGTGACATACCCTAAGTCACCATGGGGTGTCAGGAATCTCATTTGACTTCTCTTCTAGGTAGGATGTGCGGGGTGCAGACTATGCATAGACATCGGGTGGGGAAGAATAATTTTGACACAATGTTACTTTTTCATGTTTGGTTTACTTATGAATACTTATCTTTCTGTAAATTTGATTTTTCTTTAGATATGACATATTCATGATGTTATTTTATCATTGTTTCTCTTTGCAGCAAGATGACTCCCTAGAGAGCTTACAGGAACCCACAGGAAGAAGCCGGATAGAGTTCTCCCTTGCCGCTTGATCAGAGATTGGTAGAAGTCGTGGTACGAGTTGTTTAGGCTTTGGGACAAGGAGAAACTCTTTCTCCTACTCCTTTTCCAACTAGAAGAGATGATTTGGGTCTCAGAAAGGACAAAGCTCAAGATTTCTTGAAGAATAAACCTCCATCATTTCAAGGTATTTCATAACCTCAAGAGGTAGAGGAATGGATTTAAAAGATAGAATGTATGTTCGAGTTCCTTGACATGCCAGAATAATTCAGGGTAAAGTGTGCCTCATTCCAGCTAGAGGGTTCCAGTCTAAAGTGGTGGGAAACAATTATTCAAGCTGGGAAGCATGATCATATGGGTTGGAAGGAGTTCAAGGACAACTTCAAAAAGCAGTACTGTCCTGAGGTTTTGACTTATACCAGATCCTATGAGTTCTTGTATCTTTCACAAGGGGATCAGATAATGATGGATTATGCAAATCTCTTTGCTGAGCTATTTTGGTACGCACCTGAGATTGTTTCAAGTGAATATTTTAAAGCTCAGATGTTCGAGAAGGGCCTTCTACCATAAATCCACCCTAATGTTTTCTTGTTCAAGCTGGGAACTTATGTCGAGGTGTGCTATCGTGATTTCATGATCGAGATTGAACAGAGAGGAAAGCCAGTGTTTTTTGGATCAGTGTTAGGGTTTGGCAGTGGCATTTCATTCGAGAAGAAGAAGAAGAATGATGTGCAATAGAAGAAGAGTGGTGGTAGCTCAGGTCATCCTCCTAGGCAGACTTCATCTGGGTATTTTGGTGCAGGTTCTGTGGTGTGCCATCAGTGCAGAAGGTTGGGGAACATCTGACCTGCATGTCCATACCCTACTAGACCTAACCATGGGTGTTGAGTTGTGGGACATCTATATCACTTTTTTAGGACTGTATGCCCTTACTAGAGAGGGACCAGATCTCTAGCTTCCAAAGGAGTATCAGTTCATTTAGTGCCAACCAGGACAATAGGATCTCGATTCGGTGGCTTTGGTGGTAGGACCGGATCGTCTTTGGGGTAGAGCTAGATCAGGGCAGAGCCTCAGGCGAGCAATCATTCTTAGTCAGGAACAAGACATCTGCATGGTGCGGATCAGGAAATAGCCGGATCTGATGCAGGACCTTCGACTGTTCGAGGTACCATTCTTATTGCATCTTCTTTAGTATCCATCATTTTTATACTGGTGCATCTTCCTTTTTTATATCTTCTTGTCTTGTGAGCTTTTTGAGCCTTTCAACTAAGATTTTATCTATTGCAATGGATTTAGTGACACCACTGGGTAAGAAAAAGGAGCAGGGTCTTAGGTTCCCATCATGCACACTTACTGTTTCAGGAGTTGAAATGGAATGGGATTTCATGGTCCTGGATATGGACCTCTTTGATGTGATCCTCGTCATGGACTAGATGGTGTGCTTTCAAGCACATATTGATTCCTATTGGCACCGAGTCAGCTTTATAGAACTAGATGGGAGTCATCGGTTATTTCATGGAGAGTGGGATCCTTGGTCAGGTCGCACGGGACCTCAACTCCCTGAGTTGGGGGATCTTGTTTATCATTTGTTGTCATTCGCATTGGAGGAAGATGGTGGTGTTTCTTAGGACGGTTTACCTCATGTAGTGGATGAGTTCCCATAGGTCTTCCTAGATGATTTTTCAGGCTTACCCATAGAGCAGGCTATGGAGTTATCAATTGAGTTGGAACCGGGAACACAACCTATATCTCTTCCCTCATATTTCATGGCCCCCACCAAATTTAGAGAATTAATGATATTTCTAGACAATTTGGAATCCAAAGGATTCATTCACCCGAGCGTTTCTCCTAGGGCTGCCCCAGTTTTATTCACGAAGAAGATCGATAGAACCCTCCGGTTGTGCATCGATTACCAAAAATTGAATAAGCTGACTATCAAGAATAAATACCCTTTTCCCTAGATTGATGATTTGTTCGACCAGATGAAGGGGGAAAAGTGGTTCTCCAAAATCAACTTGCATTCGGGATACAACCAGCTTAGGGTGAGAGAAGTAGACATTCTGAAAATGGCCTTCCAGTGTAGGTATGGTCACTTTGAGTATCTAGTCATGCCTTTCAGATTGACAAATGATCCGGTGGTTTTCATGGAACTAATTAATAGGGTTTTCCACCAATATCTCAACTCATTTGTCATGGTATTTGTGGATAAAATCCTGGTTTATTCTAGATCTGAAGAGGAGCATGAGCATCACCTACGGATTGTTTCCAGCATATTGTGGGACCACCACCTATATGCCAAACTCTAGAAGTGCACATTCTAGATCAGGGAATTGAATTTTATGAGGCATGTTGTCTCAGAACAAGGGGTTTTAGTAGATACTGAGAATATTAGTGTTGTTATGTCATGGGAATAGCTGAGCAATGTGTTTGAGATCAGAATTTTTCTTGGCCTGGTAGGTTATTATAGGCATTTTGTTTGGGATTTCTCATGGCTTGCCTCCTCAATGACCACACTCACCCAGAAAGGGGTGAATTTCGAATGGATCCAACAGTGTCAGGAATCCTTTGAGGAGTTGAAGTGGATATTGACCACCGAACCTGTTCTAATATTACCAGAGTCCAGGAAGGGATATGTGGTTTATTGTGACACTTTACGAACGGGCCTTGGGTGTGTACTCATGTAGGATAATCATGTGGTGGCTTATGGTTCTCACCTGCTCCGACCACATGAGAAGAATTATCCCACTCACTACTTGGAGTTGGAAGTGGTGATGCACACCCTGAAGACTTTGTGTCACTACCTATTTAGATAGAAATTTGTGGTCTATTTTGACCATAAGATCCCAGCCTACATTTTCTCTTAGAAGGATCTCAATCTGAGGTAGTTCCACTAGATCGAGTATCTACAGGGGTTTGACGTTGACATTGTATATACCCTGGGCAAGGTTAATGTGGTGTTCTATGCTTTGAGTAGGAAAGTACAAGTGCAGGTGCTGAGGAAGTCCAGCGATGAGTGGAATTTGATGGGGATCTTTACCCAGATGAACTTGGAGAGAAGGGAGCACAGCAGAGGTACTTTCTTGGATAGCATTCAGTTGAATCTCACTCTTCTGGATTTTATTCAGTGGGAGAAGCCTGGTGATGATCTATGTCAGCAATCTGTGCAGTTTATTCATGGTGGGGAGACTTATTCGGATTGGTCTATGTCTCCCGAGAGGATCTTTCACTTCAAGGGTTGTGATGTGGTGTCGTTGTCTCTGTGGATGGTGGTTATGCAGGATAGACACCAGTCTCATTGGGCCATCAATACTGGTACTACCAAGGTGTATTACGATGTTCATCACCAGTTCTGGTGACCAGGTATGAGACGATACATAGCCAACTTTTTATCGAGATGCCACACTTGTCAGCAGGTGAAAGCAGAGCATCAGAGACCATCTAGCCTACTTCAGCCATTACCCATTCCTACCTGAAAGTGGGATGAGGTCTCCATTGACTTAATTATTGTATTTCCTCGTACAACTCATGGGATAAATTCTATTTGGGTAGTTATTGACCATTTTACCAAGTCATCTCACTTTATTCTAATTAGAGATACAGCGAACGTGGATCAACTCGGATGTTTGTATGTTCAGGAAGTGGTCAGACTTCATTTTGTGTCATCAGTAGTTGTTTTTGATAGGGACCCCCACATTACATCTCAGTTTTGGTGAGGCCTACAAAAGGATTTGGGGTCTCATATTAAGAGGATCACAGCATACCATCCTCAAATGGATGGCCAGATGGAGAGGGCGAATCAAATTCTGGAGGACATGTTTCACGCATGTGTGTTTGATTTCGGAGGTTCATGGGATAGCCATTTGAAATTGGTTGAGTTTTCATATAATAACAGTTAACAATCATATATTATAATGGAGCCCATTGAGGCACTCTACGGTATTCCGTTTAGTTATCCTTTTTTTTGGCTGAGGTAGGAGATACCTCACTCTTGGGATTGATCCTTGTTCAGGAAACATCTGAGAAGGTCAAGTTGATTAGGCAATGGTTTTTGATAGCTCAGAGTTTCCAAAAATCTTACACGGATCAGAGGCGTCAGGATCTTGAGTTTTCAGTGGGACAAAAAATGTTCTTGAGAGTGGCCCCTCGCTTGGGTCACCGCCGCTTGGGAAAGCAGGGAAAGCTGACGCCAAGCTATGTTGGGCCTTTCGAGATTACTGATCGAATTTGCAAGGTGGAATACACGTTAGCTTTTCCTTCACAGTTGACATTGATTCATGACGTATTTCATGTCTCTCAACTGAAAAAGTATAATCATGATCTGTCACATGTGTTGAATTGGGAGGAGTTACAGATTGTGCCAGACTTATCAGTATTTGACCGGCCAGTGCAGATAGTGGATTCTCAAGAGAAGGTTCATTGTGGAAAGCCCATTCATTTGGTTCATATTCTTTGGCTTCATGGGAATGAAGAGCATGATACTTGAGAGCATAAGTCTTGGGTTGAGCAGGAGTACCCATTTCAATTCTCTGACTAGGCTTCGAATTGACTTTCTGAGAGCGGAAAGTTTTCATGGTGGGGAGGATTGTCACACCTGGACATCTCTTTAGGTATATTTTTAATTTTAATTTTTATCCCATAATATTAATTAACTTTATTTAATTGTTTGGTTGAAGGTTAGGTCAAAGCCGATGTGAGTTTTTCGCTTCGGCACTGATAAGTGAACGTTGGCTTGACGTCGCTCGACGCACGGGCAGGGCACGGCGAAGCCGTGTGGCTTCGCCAATTTAACGTGTGATAATCCTAGTGCGCGGATGATTAAATAACCGAGTAAAGTTAAAATTTATTATAATTATTGTTATTTTTGTAATTATTATTTGTATTATTATTATTGTTATTATTTTTTGTTAGATTTTTTTTGGGTTTTAATTTATTTTTTTTATTTCCCCATCTCTTTATTTTTTATTCTATTTTATCCATTCTTTTCTCTTCTTTTTATTTTATTATTTTATTTTATTTTTCTTTATTTACTTTCCTCTTTTTTCCTTCCTTTCTTCTTTTCTCTCCCCATAGCTACCGTTCACTCAATCATATCCCCCCTCTCGTTGTGGCATCCCTTGTGTCCTACGCAAACCAAATCCACCCTACTGCCTTGAGCTGACATCGCCCTCCTACTCGACCCAGCCATGCTATGAGGCACCATCTGCACACCTCCCTCCCACTCTGTCCAGACCGCCGACTTCCCCCGCTACCTCCTGGTGGTGTTTCACCCTACCTCCCCCTACTACCTTCCCCCAACTTCCCTGCCACTTACCCAGCCATGCCTCACCTTCTCTGTGTCCAGCGGATCACCCAGTCGCCCCCACAACCTCTCTCTACCCTCCTGAATCCTTATAAGGATCCCTCTCAGCCCGTCTGCTTTTCCCAGCCAAAGCCATATTCCCCCTACTATCCACTCACTTGGCTGGATTCCTCCGCTACCTCTCCTCCCCTTTCGGACAGTCGCGCACCCCTCCTCCCACTTTTCCAGCCGAGCCAAACCACCTCCCCCCTCTGAACATCCCTTTTTGACCTCTCTCCGACCTCTTGGACTCCTCGTAATAGGTGTGGAGCACTTTGGTTGCGCATTTCTTTTATTTTGGTTATTTTTTGCGAGTAGAGTTGGTTGTGTTTGGTTGCGCTTGGTTGTGTTTGGTTGTTCTTGGTTGTGTTTGGTTGTGTTTGGTTGATTCTTGAAATGATTAGTTATTAACTTGTTTTTGAGTCCGTTATAGGTCCCTTGTAGTGGATTTGACGTGTGGTGGGAGCTTACATCGAGTTGCGATACATTCCCTACACCGAGGTAGGTGATTTCGCACACAAGTATTAGGTAACAATCATTTTCTTTCTTATCTAATTAGTTTAGTGATTTTGTTTATTTGTTTACATACTGAGAAATTATCTTTGACTGAGTTTGACTGTGCATTTATTTGGTTAGAGTTATGTTTAAGTGATGTTGGTGAATTTCATTGTGAAAACCTATTTTGGACTATTTATCGATGTTTTGTAAACTATGTGGTGTGTGTGTTATGAAGTGTGGATGGTGAAAATATGTTTTGGCATAGTATTAAAAAATTGTTTGTCTTGAAAAATGTTTTGAGTTACTTTTTTCCCTTTAAAAATTTTACTATATGTTTTGAAACGGTTTAATGATTTTTTTAGTGGTTTTCTTGATTATAAAAACTGTTTTTATAAAAAATATGCAGGTGGTTTAATTTAATGTGTGAGCGGCACAGGTTAAGTTCTAAAAAGTATTTGGTGTGCGTGTGGTTTTAAAAGAAGATATCAGTGTGTGAATGACATGTTCTTGTGTGTAAGAACCTTTTTTGGCTCTTAAGTGTTAATCTGAAATGTTATATGTACTTTGATTTTAGGTGAGCACAAATAGGGAAGCATGGGGTATTAGGCGGGGGGACTAGGACTAGTGAGCTAGTGTTCTGGAGATCCCATGGCCCGGTTTCACTGGCAGGATTGACGATTACAACACTAACTAAATATATGATTACTGATGGTTGTTGTCTTCTAAGCCACGTTTCCTGAGGGTCATGACCTTCTAATCCACGTTTTCTGAGGGTTGTGGTTTCTAAGACATGTTTCACTGAGATACGACATTCTATGGTCCCACCTGTTTCTTATACCCATCGGGCCTATCTCATCCTTTGGTTCTACCGGTAACTCTATGCACACTGATGATACATAATATGTCTTTTGAGTTGCCACACAATTATGTTCTACTTTGAACTGTTTTTCTTTAAAGTCATTTCATGAAAACTGTTTTCATTAATGTTGTCAAGCATTTATTTCTTTCCTTTTATTTATCATTGAAAATGTATTTGTCTTTTAATTCTTGTGCGTGGAATATTTTTTTTATGGCATCCAGCTAGGAGATTTCTCACACCCTACTTATACCTTTGTGTGTAAGTAGATTTGATTATGTCTGATACCGGTAAGGGTCCAGCATTTTGGAGTGGTGGTTCGGGTTGTTAGCAGAACTCTTGACGTGGCATTATAGTGATGTCTTGAGGATGGTGTCCTTTCGATGGGCGACAGTTTTCAGGTTGGTTTTTGGCCACCATACTTTTAGTGTTTCATGGGTTTTGGTTTTACATGTGACTCAAAATCTGGTTTTGGTTAAAGGCTTGTTTGGATACGACTTTTACTTTTTTTTGGTTAATTTTGTTGGTTTCCTTATATTTTTTTACTCGGGTAAATCATTCCCAAGTTTTATTTTCATACCTGGGGCACTTGTGCCAGCACATGAGGATCAGGAATTCCCTTCGGGCCTTACCAAGGGCCGAGTCAGGTGTCGGTTTGGATGGCGACCTGACTTGGTTTGGGAAATTTTGGGTTCCTCACCAATGTTTTGGGGAAGGTGTTCCTTCCATTTTTTTGTTTCTCACTTCTATGATTAGGGTTTTTGGGGGTTGTTGACTTCCTTTTGATTAATCGGTAGGGAGTTGGGTTGTGCCATGTGATTCCGGGCCACAGTCTCCATCCTATGTAAGGTTTAAATCTTGTTTCTTGGTTTTTCACTATCTTAATTTAGGTTTTTATTTTTATTAAGGTTTTTAGTATTTTAGTGTAGTGCGTTGAACTATGCTTTGTAGTTTTGAGTCTCTAGGTCTAAGGTGACTTTCCTGCGTGGGAATAGGTAAGTATATATATATGTAGGTTCCCTTATTACATGTATAATCATCAGTGGTAGTGAATATACATGTATGGGGCTAGGTGTTCCCATGTATATATATAAAACTTTATACGTAGGTGAGTAGAGACTAGTATATGAATATAAGCATATATGTAAGGATCCCCTTCCTCCTTTTCATGTCCATGTGGATGTTTTCATAGGTTCTAGGTATCCTTACATGTATGTGAAGGTGCATATGCTTATTGGGGGAGCAGTATTTTTTGTTAGAAATTACCAAGGTCCAAAGTTTTGGTTTGGTTCCACCCTGAGGTAGGTTTACTCTGCATAACCCTTTAAATTTAATTCCCATGATTTCTTGGTGTTATTTTAGAAATGTTTTTTCTACTTTTATATAAATAGAATATTATATATATATAAAAATATATATAAATATATATATATCTGATTATAGTTCCTGAAAAGTGCTTTCCTATATGGTTTTGAATATGAAATGTATATCTCTAATGATGTGTGGTCTTTCAGCTAGTTTTATTATAAAAGAGAAATTGCATGTTTGATTTTCCAAATAATTCCAAAGTGATTTCCAAAAAAATGGTTTCGGTGTAAACTCAAGGTTCAAAGGTGATTGGGATTTCTTAAAAGGATTACCCCATTGTAATCATTGTTTAAAGATTGTTTTTTAAACATACAGTGCCATGGTTGTTTATTTTAACTTTCAAATGGTTTTGGAAACATAAATTTGATGGGTGATTATGTGTCCTAAAATGTAAAGTGTTCCTTATAAGTAATTAATCTCATTTGGAACTTTAATAATGTATTGTGAAAAAGTAAAACCCCTCTTGAGGCATCCCCCCTTGTTTTAGAAAAATGATGTGTGTGTTGAAAGTCTCAATTGGGATATGTGCCTAGTAAAGATGTTTATACATTATTGTGTTATGGAAAACAGGGGGATGAACTCAAGGAGGGATTTTAGTGGGGAGAGGGTGAGTATTCTTTTAAATAAAGAGAATGATATTTTCATGCATGTTAGATTGATGAAAAATCACCACCTCTTGAAATAGAGCACATGGGATGCTCAGGGTAACTAGGAAAGAGGATTAGGACTGGTATACTAGATGATTAGAAAGTGGTTCATCCTAGTTTTGTCTATAAGGATTGAGGCGATATCTCTAACTAAACATTTGTGATGATTATAGACCACTATGACATTGTGGGGTCCCTCCTAGTGGCTCGTGCATGAGAATGTTGATGGTTGTGGTTTATAAGCCACATTTCACTGATATACAAGGTTCCTGGGGTCCCATATGTGCTAGTTACCTATAGATATTGACCATGGTGCTCACTTATGAAATGGTGTTTATGAAATGATTTCCATTTTTGTTGATTCAAGAATGTTTCATCATTTGTAAAATCCATGTTTTAAATTTAAATTGTTGCCTTTAATTTTAAAATGATCAGGCATTCTTGTAAACTATTTTAGAAATGTGATGGAAAGGTAAAGGTTTTTTCCTAGAAATGGAATCTTGTATTTTAAATTTGAAAGAATGGAAAATATTATTTTTAGGTGATTGTATTTTCAAACTAGATTGATTTAGGTTTATTTTTAAAGATAAGGACATAGGGAGTTGTTTGTCCTTGGAATTCCTACTGAGTATCTCATTTCACATGCCTACTTTAATTTTTTCAATTTTAGGTTCCTATAGTTTTGGATCGCTCTTGGAGTGAGGTTGTTTTATGTTATATGGTGACCCAGGTGGTCACTTGAGGTATATTTAATTTATTATATTATTAATTTTCCCACTGCTAGTTTTTTCAGTTTATGTTTATTTATTTATTTTTCATTTCTAGGATAAATCATTCCCAAATTCAATATTTTGATTCCCATAACTAGTTGTCAGCCCGTGGGAATTGTGGATGCCCGTTCGGGCCTTGTTGTAGGCCAGCACAGGTGACTGTTTCAAGGTTTAAACAGGCTGGTTCATTATAGGAAATTTATTTTCATAATTCCCATGATTTTTTCATTTTGTACATTTAACAGTACATGATACCTTAGGTTGACCATTATTTTTATCCCTTGCATTAACCAAGAATTCCATTTTATTTTTTTTAGTAACATACATTGTGTCTTTTTACACACCAAAAATATATTTTCATCCCTATAATACATTCCCTTGAGTGCTTATTTCCACATTATCGGCATATAGAAAACTGAATCTTCATTCCTCCTTGGTCTCCACAACTCGAAAACTCAGTGAACTCTATCCTTCTCTTCATTTGTGAGTTTGAGAGTTGGTTAAGGTTTATATTGTTAATCATGTTCTATGATAACTAATTAGGCATAATCACAATATCCTTAACTCTAGTTATCAGACCATTTGATTTATCATCAGCACATTTTTTGGTCACATTTAACATTGATCTAGTTCCTTCTTTCTCCCTCCATTTCATTAAACCAAAAATAATATTTTGAGTAACACTAAGCATAGTGGAAAACCACATAATCCTAAAAAAAATCACTTATAGGATGTCTATATCAAGAAACATTATTTTTAATCTATGAAACCTTAGGTTTATTATAGGACATTATATTCATCATCTATTAAGATCCTTAATAATGGTTTTTAAAGAGTTTGTGAGTTTATAAATCATATCCCTCAGGAGTGAAAAACTAGGTGTGCAGCAAGGCCCGTTGTTGGGAACCAAGTTTTGATAAAGTCCAATTAAATTCTATCTTTTTAGAGTTATTACCCCTAAGTAACTCTATTGTAACACCCCAATAATTTAAAATATATTTATTTTAGAATAAAGTTTTTTTGGTAACATTCAATGTACACAACACTGGGTTTAAATGAAACATGATAATCTACTAAACTTGTATTTAAAAATTACCATTTTATCCTAGCCATTAAATTAGAGAGTATGAGTAGGACTAGCTAAATTATGAAAAATATAAATTTTAAACATTTAAATTTGTTATCTATCTTTTATAAATGAAAATAATAATCATTTGTAAGAAAAATATATATTTTCTGAAAAAACATTATTTTTACAAAATCAATGTTCAGTCGTGCTTTGAAAACAAGATTTTAAATTAATTTCTACCAATTTTAGAGTATTTATTTGAAAAAAGAACATAATTTTTGAAATAATAATATCGAAATTATCTGAGGTTTAATTTTTTTGGATTTTTCTAAAATGTTTGTTTTTTCAATGAATAGTGAAAATACTGAATTTTAATTGAAAATGCCTTTTTGTTCAAATTATTTGTAATGTTAAATTATAATTTGAATTGGTATTAATGTAAAATTAGTCCAATTATATATTAATCAATAAAATTTATTTTATTGGAATAATTTTCTTATTAAATTTTTCCATAAAAACTTTGTAAACATTTGAACATTTTTCCTTTAAAAAAATATTTTCTCGTCATGTCAGCATAATTAATTTTAAATTAGATTATTAAACTTATGTGAATTGAATTTTGGAAAATTGGATTCCATATTTTTAATTTGAATAACTTTTAATATATAATAATTTAAACTTAATTTTTTACCATAATTATTAGTGAAAACAATAAAAATTAATTACCAAAAATAAGGTTAAAATGGGGTTTTGTGCATTACATGTGTTTGTGTAAAAATTAATTTTACACACACATAAGATTTTTATATAAAAAATGTATTTAATATCTAGAATAATTATTTTTAAAATTATCTACTAGATATAATTATGATCTTATTATTAATAGATTAATTACCTGGGTAAATAAAAAGATACAAGCTATTGTGGTAAAAAACTAAAAGGGTAAAATTAAGTAAACTTAATGACTACGGAATAACATGATAAAAAATTTATTTTGTCCATTTGAGGTGTTACGAGACCACATAATCCCTTTAATGCATTATTTATCTATTTTGTAGGCTCATGATGAAATAGTGACCTCCCAATAGTGAATACTTTTGGGAATTTACAAAAATGACATCGCTCCTTAATTATAAAAGGGAACTCACGTCCCTCACTTATTCACACACCTAAATCCATTTGGATCAACCAAAAACTACCCAAATTATGTTCCAAATTCCTAAACATCATCCTATAAGCCTTATTTTTTGTATAAATCCAATATAGGAAGGATTTTTGTTAGCACCTAAGGGGGATACCCTAAGAAGAGGTAATGTTCTTGCATGAGAATTTTTATTTTATTTTTTCATCCACCTCTTGATATTATTATCAAAAACATTATTATATAATAAAAACAATATATTACATATAATTATATGTTTTAATGTTATGTTAATGACCAGAAACTACACCCACCTCCATCAAATGGTTTACAAAATCATCATTTGTCTGTACGGTAGACTACTGCCTCACGAACCGATGTCGTTTGTGTTTCCATTTACACCTCTTACAGTTGGGTATGATGATGGATATAAAGTATATAAATTATATTTATAATATAATTATTCCTATGTAGTAATTATATAATATATTCCTTTTTACATTCAATTTTTTAGGGGATATAATAACATCGATCATGTGTACGGTGGACTACCGCCTCGTGAAGTGATGTGATTCGTTTTTCACAACACTTTACATGGAAGGTGATATGGATAAAGTAAATAAATATATTTTATATACATGAAATACTTATTATAATTATGAAATATGTATCATTATTAAAATATAATATATCATTTTATTTTTTTACACATAAATATGATAACATCATTTGGGTACGTGTGGATTATCGCCTTCATGAAGCGATGTGACTCTCTTTTCATCACCAAACCACATGGATGATATATATAAATATATTTAAAGAAACAAATATGTTATTTATGATATTATGATAATTATATAAAGATAAAATATGACTTAAATACTTTCTATAATGATCATTGAAAATGGGAATGTTACTCATGCATATGTGCGGCCTACCGTGTCCAAGATTGTAGTGCACTTCATTTCTCAAAACCATATTTCATAATTTGTTTTAAAAGTATAATTACTGTAAAAATATGATAATTATATCATGAATATTATTATTTAGATGATTAAACTATCTAATGTGTGCAATAAATGGACCTTTAATGATAAAACATGCATGAGAAAGAAAGTAAATTAACACCCGAAATAATGAAAATAATAAAAGATTATTAACAACCAGGTGATAAGATGTTTTAAAATGATCATATATGATATTATAAATATTAATATATTTCTGTTATAAGTTAATAACTTTTTTAAAATAAATATACATTATATTAAATAACATTCAATCAAAAGGAAGTGTGAGGTAATAGATTTTGTCTCAATTTACATTCTGTTGATACTTATTTGTTATTAGGCACCAGTTCACTTTTATGGGTGTATATACTACCCCTTTGACATATAATATAATTATTCATTCATAATTCATTATATATTATGTTTCAAATTTAATCATTTAATCCAAGGGTATATTAATTGAAAATTATCAAGTGGTAAAATCTATTTGGCAATCTTATTTTCTTTTATGATTGTTAACTTTATCTTAAAACAATCACTTCCTTGTAATAATTTTTCATTGAAAATTACAATTATATTAAATATCCATATTTTTCTATAATTTATATGATTATTTATTAAACTATATACAAATATACTTATGGTGCTTACTTTGATAATTATTTGACTAAATGGGGAAATATTGATAATCAATATCCTTTACTCAATATTGATATTTAATGATATGTAATATTGTTCATAAATTAAATTTATTATTCAATATATGTGAAATAATTTGGACATGAATACATGGATGGGGTTTGTCTATAGATAACCCCTTGATGCATCAGCATGTCACATGAGACAAATCAGTTCACCAAACCCTATTAGTTTGTACCCAAATATTTTAAACTATCTTATGAAAGGCCTTGATAGTATAAGTATATTTATCAAAACTGGATTAGTTTGTACCTTGTGTTTCTAAACCATATTTTAAATGGTCTTTATGGTATAGGTATAATTATTATGAGACATTATTTCTAGTAATTAATCATTTCCTTTTTTAATAATTTGGTTATTATTTTTCATGAGATTTTCACACTGATGCACTTCTAGAAATTCAGGCTATATCCCTGGTTTATAACTGTGGATATAGGTAATATCCATGGTTTGGGGAACTGTAGATCCTATTGGAATAGCTATAGGGCCATGGCTATATCTACAGTTTGAAGAAGTGTCTATAGAACTACTTCCACAGATTGAAACTGTGGTTATAGACCTATAACCATGATTTAAAACTATGGTTGTAGGTAGTTCCATTTAAATCTACTTCCATGGTTTGAAACATGGAAATAGACTAGTATAAATAGTTCAAACTATGTAAATAGGTCTAATTCCATGGTTGATAACCGTGGATATAGACTACACTTCCCAAAAATAAAAATCAGGAGTTCTACAGCCACATTTTATATCTATGGCTACATTTTACTTTCTAAGAAGAAAAAAAACAGGTATGCTACATCTTGTCGCATGTTTCACCCTACAACCTATAACCTAAAACCTTCAATACACCCAAACAAAATATTTGAAGATAATGGTTTAGACATAGATATGAATCCTTCTCAATATCTTCCAAATACACTACCAGTTTAAGTGAAGGGTGATGTCAAGAGTGTTTTTTACCAGACCTACATGGAAAAAATGAGTTCTTCCCACTATGTGGATACTATCAAGGAGATAAATTAACTAAAATATAATTATTGGATGAAAATTTTTGAACTGTCTCCCACTAATAATGACTCAAAATCTGAGAAGAGATAACTATAGAAAAAAAATGGATGAAGACGAAGAGTTGTAGGATGCTTTTCTGGCTTATTCCCCTGTATCATAGATTTGTATAAGGGGTATTAGCACCCCTATGGGGAGGGTCAATTTAGATGCTACATCTTGTATGAAAAATCCATGGGAAGTGAGGACATGAATTGTTCTATTAATTCGTGACAGATTCAAACAAGAATCGTCAACGAGATGCCTGATGGTTCAAAAAGGTATACAACCATGAAGAAATACAAATTTAAGAAAAATAAAGGAAACATCAAAAAATATGGTTAAATATGAATGTTATGTTCTATAATTTTCAGGGGTTGGATAATCCCAAAATATTAAAATCCCCCCATATGTACATATATAACCCTAAACCCAAGATTTCAGTTATTGTTGAACCAAAGACTTCATTCCCTTGCAAATTTGACGGTATAAAAAATATTGGTTACCACCTTGTTGAAACCAATGGATGTCATGATTATATTGAAACTTTGTATATTTTTTCACACTCTTAAACTCACGGTGTTAGTATCTTCAACAATGCGGATAAAATGTTAACTTGTGAGGTTCAATTCAGTGAAGGAAATTTTTTCTACTCTTTCATTTATGAAAAAAATAGGTATCGTATAGAATAATCTTATGAAAGTAAATTTAAAGGCTCATGGAAAGAATTTAGTCTTCTTGGATTCTTATTGGTGACTTTAATTCCTTTATTTTTCTTAGTGAGAAATATGGTGAAATTCACTTTTTTATTGATCTCATGGAATTTATGGCCACTATAGAGGAGAATGATTTGGTTAAAATCAATCACATTGGTGAAATTTTTAATTGGTACAGATGGAATCTAAACAAAATAGTTTCAAACAAGTTTTACCATGCATTTATCAATAATAATGATCATGATAAATGGGATACAATCTCTAGCATTGATCTTCATAAGATTGACTCTAAACATCAACCTATTCTTGTTTTTTTAAGGTAAGGGAGCATAAGTTTTCCCTTCCATTTAGATCAAACACTACATGGGCCCCTAATGTATACTTTGATAGAATCATTAGAAACCTTTTGACCATAATGAGTTATGGTAAGGCTTCTACTACTTGTGTTCTAAAATTGAATCTCTTTAAGTGAAAATTAAAGGAGTGGACTTCTAAATCATATAAAAAGGGGGAAAATCTAACTTGGTTCAACCAAATATTTATAATCCAAGATGCATACACTGATAATGTACTGATGTATAAAAACACTAATCACACTATTTTTTACAATTCAATGTAACTACACTGACCCTCCAAGATTAAAACTTTCACTTGATACAGTGATAATTTCTCCAAAAAAATAAGGTAACTCACTACTCCACCTAAAAGATATAACCCACTACATGTGGTGCACTTTTTTTCTTATACTAAAAATAATAAATTGAAGTGATACTAGGGTTTTTATATCTTTCAACTTCACTTTCATACACTATGGAATTTCTAAATTTTTCATCATTATGGTCTATTAGAAATCCTTCTTCTATATAATTTCCTGTAATTGTCTAGAAATGTCTCTTGTGTTCCATTTTCTAGAAATTTCTTAGAATTCCACTTGTTTTTATATTTATTCATTTTATTTTTTATATTTTTAATTATCCTAAATCATTATTTTGAAAGGGAGATATCCCAAAACTCTAATATCTGCTTCTTATTTTATTTTTTTAAAATTTTCATGTAGTAATTTTGGTGTATGGTTTTCAAAGTGGGTAAAGTTAACTCAAAAAAACATTATGTTGTACCCTTTTCTTAATTGAATCTATGGCATGATTTACTCACCATGAAAGTAATTATCATCTTGAGAAAGCATGATCATGGTGGGATATAGTCTTTCATGGAACAACATTTGTTTCTCTTCTTATACAAAAGTATAAAAATTATATATTAATGAATAAACTTTATTAATATATACAAGAATCTAATTCATATAGGGTACTTCATGTCTTTTTTCTAATTCCACAAAAACCACATTCACATTACAACTTTTTTATTATGAACAGAACTCATACATCTTCTTCTAAAGTGGTTACAACCTAAAGGTATATTCCCAAAACAATATTATTCACCTATAAATGTTAGTGATTCCACCAATAAACCTACCGTGCATCCCACCATTAAAATAATTACTAACCCATTCCCATGGTGAAATTAAAATATTCCCCTCATTATCCATGCCTCAAAGGTCATTGTATATTTCTCAATTAAAATATCATCTATCAGGAATCTCATTATTTCAATATTTATTCTAGAGGGTGATTCAATTTCATGAAATTAGAGGATAGACGTTGAGGAAACACAATAGTTATTTCTATTTCTCACTCAATTCAAAACCCTTTGAAACTTATTCCTCAATCACATAAAATTTAACCTTCAACTGAGTAGGGAAATCAAAGAGAACTAATGAAGGTGCTTTAATCAGTTCAAATAAAACTAATTACTTAGGTACCAAGTCGTGAATTATTCCTGGTAGGTTAGTTGATTTTATCTAGTTCAATTGCATAGTGATGTTACTGAATAAAGTGTTATGTTTTCAAGTATGGTTGTTTGTGTTTGATGAAAATAAGAAAAAATATTTTATTTATGTTTTAGATTTTTATGAGAATGCTCGGTTTAGGTTTTCTCAAAATAAGGACAGTATCATCTAGAATGTGAAGGAAATTTTAGTTTATACTATTGAGTTGGCTGAAATTTTATACTTGTCCACGTTGAAGGCTTAGGGAAATTAGGTAAATTAAGTGAAAATTTCATTTTAAAGATCCAAAACCAATTTTCATAGCATATACACAATATATGACAATGAAAATAAGTTTTAAAATACTCAAGCAATTATAGAATTGAAATTAAAGTTTTAGGCATAGGGAACCTACCTCAACCTCAAGGATCGCTGCTTTTGATGATGAAAACTCAAATATTCCATTTTTTTCTTATTGCATGCATATGCACCTTAACATATATATATATAAGGACACGTATCCCCTATGTATATATTTTCATGGTCAAATATGTACAAGGGTGTCCTTAAATATATGTTTATACTTGCATATACCCCTTTACACTTACACATGTATGCATTGTTCATATCTGTATATAAGAACACCTATCCCAAATATATATATTCTTACTACCATGAGTGAATATATATATATAATGGGAACATATATGTGTATATTACATACTATTCATACACTTGTAAGTCACCTTCGACAAGCAGCTCGAATGCACCTCAACGAGATCCAAAACACGCTGCAAAAAATATTGGAAACCCAAAAATCACAAAATTATAAATTAAAATTGGGATAAAGAATAAAAACATAAAAAACCTTACCTGAATCCAATTTCAAACTCACTACCTCTGATGGTGGTGGATAGAACTAGCTTCATTATAAGAAACCACCTATAAGGAAATAATGGTGAAATAAGTGAGATATAAGAACTTCTTAATATCTCTCATAGTCTGATTATGTGTTTCAAAACAATTCTTATAGACCTTCAATGCTTTATCCCATATAGTAATCTGGAATCCTTTTATAATTTCATATAGAACTTTTTTTTTAATATTACAAGTTTAATTTTCATTAACATTAAAAGGAAGGATAATTCTTTAGTGCGGTGTTCTCCCTTTTATGAGTAGTAGGAATGTTACTCCACTAGAAACTAATACATGTACTATTTTGTATTTATATTGTAATGATGAACATAAATACCTCCATATTTTTTTTCACGTGCCACCATTACCTTGAAGAAATAAAAAAAACCATGTTAAAGCATCTTTTATTTTCATTATAGTCATTAGTTTGGATTTTTTTTAGTTTCCTTATAATATTCTAGATAATTATAATATTTTTATAGATTTTATATTTAGTAATTAATATCCCTTATGTAACTCACCTATTTCCCTAATATGAAGTGGATTTATCTAGTAAGAATAAAGAAGGGTGATATTTGAATGGAAATTCACTACTGTGTAGGATATTATCAATTTATATCTTAGCATATACCCCTACCCCTACCCCTTTCACACCCCCTGCCCCCCCCCCCCCACACACACACACCCTACCCATGCCCACTTCCCCTTGAACCACCCCTACCTCCTCCCCTACCCCTGAACACCCCTTGCACCCATTTCCCCTCCCCCTCCTCTGCCAACCCAGACCCCCCACCACTCAAATACCCCTCCCCTTCCCCTTTCCCCATTCCCCTACACACCCCATGTCCCCTGCCCCTACCCCCATCACACCCCCCTTCCCCCACCCCATCCCCCTACACACCCCCATGCGCACCCCTTTCCTCCTTCACACCCCTCCCCCCACCCCTTCACCCCTGATAAATCACATATAGAACCTAAAAAAACAAAAAAAAAACCACACGTATATCACCAAAACACCTAAAAGATTTGCACCCAAGTGCACAATGGAGTTCAAATATTACTCAAATAGTTAAATATCAGTATTTAACAACTCTTCATCAAACATAAAAACAATCATAAAATCAAAATATTTTGTTCTATACAAAATAAAAACAATGATCATGTTTCGTTAAAACCTAATAATAATAAAAAAATAACAAAATACATTGACGAATGACAACCCAAAACAAATTTTAACAATTGATGACAGAATAATATAATGACACATTAGAAAATTTAGTAACCAATTATGAAAAATTAGAGTTAATTTTGTTAAATATAGATAATTTACAAAAACAACTAAGTTAATGAATGAAAGATTATAATACAAACCAATTATTATAAAAATATACTATCCAATAATGAATATTATATTATCAACTAATTCAGTGAATGAAATCATAGTAATCAAGAGAAATTATTATTATAGTTAAAAAATATAAACCTCTCACATGAATGAATAAAAAAATAAAAAATTAATTAAGAAATACAAACTGTGTTATTGAGCAACTGAAGAACCAATGATGACTGAAAACATAATAGGGTATGGAGAAAACTTTGGTCTAATATAAATACAAACACTCTAACCAATTTTTTATTATCTATGTATGTCACTATAATAAATATCATAAGGGTAAGAATTAAAAAATAGAATAAATTAGGTAAATGAAAATAAAAATGAAAGAATTCAGGGGTAATAAACTATTTTTCATGCATCAAAGAAAAGGTAAATCACATTATTTAACTGGGTATCCATTTACTTCAACCATGAGCCAAATTATTTTCCATATTTTATCATATATTCATGTTTTTGTTTGAGAGATATATATTTTAGTCCCTTCCCTAGGACCATTTTTTCTCCCACATCCTGTAGAGAATTTACAGGTACCTCAATTTTATCATTCATCATTATAACCATGTTCATAATTTCTTCATTTTAGGATAAATATTTTTTCTTCAACATTTTGAACTCTAAAACCAAATCATCTATTAATACATAACACTTACCCCTTCCCCAAGGGGATGGAATACAGGGTTTCCATGATTGTATATATAAACCCTTATTTTTTCGCAATATGACTGGTATTACACCCTAGATATATTCCATTTATCATTCTCTAATACCAAGCAATGATTGATTCAAGTAACATAGGTTTATATCCTCTCTTTATAGGCATTTATTCTTAAATATTCAAGTAACATATATTTATACTATATTCACCTAGATTAATGATATTTTAGTATGGGTTCGATATAGACAACTTATACTCATACCCAATATGTCTTCTTATAGCATGTGTGCATATCCATTTACATAGTATCTAACTAAGGGTAGGCACCAAAAAATGGTAGTTCATATCACATGGTATAAGGAGTTGGGATGATAAATTTTTGAGTTTTTGAAATATTATCTTGCTTAAGACATGGGGGTCATTCTTAGAAATTAAATATAGAAGACCCCACTATTAGAAATTCCAATTTTTCTATTTAGGTTATGTTGGGTTTCTATATCATTTTTATGAATTTTTATTGTCTATTTAAACCGGTTTACTAATTTTTATATATATATTTTTGATAGTTTTTCAATGGATTTTCATTTCATATAGTTTATTTATTATATCACTAACTAAGTATCTCTAGCTTATAGGTACCCTCAATAGTAAATATTCTTATGTTTCTCTTTTAACCTAAATTTACAAATATATTTAAAAAAAAGGTAAACATAATCCCCATGTAACAGCCTCCCCTCCCACCAACCCCCTCCCCTTACACTAGCCCCGCCCCCACCTGCACCATCCCGAACACCCCGGTCCCCCTACACCATCCCCCAGCCCCTCCTACACCAGCCCCCATTACACCAACCCCCCTATTACCCCCTTCACAAGTCCCCACCCCACCCACCCCCATCCCCCATCCCCCTTGGAATCAGTCCCCCTATCCCCCCTACACCAGGCCCCCTACCCCTAGCCCCCCTTCACTAGACCTCCTCAGGTGTTGAGATTTCAGAGGCCAAGTCTCAAAGGAGATTGATAACACTACAATGCCATTATGAGTTGAGTAGTTGGGAGGCTACCAGTTTTTAGAAACTTTCATATCACATCATGATGTACCTTATTGTGTCACGAAGAACATGGTCACATCGCAATGTTTGTGTTCAAATCATGATTGGTTCCAAAAATAAAATTTTGATTATTTTGATGATGTGACTTATTATATGATTAAAAGGATACACAAACTCAATCCTTAAGTCACTAAAGTATATCATGTGTTATTAGGGAAAAAACATTTATATATATATATATACACACACAAACACAAAAAAAAAGACAGAAAAATATATTCAAAATATGAAAAATAATAAAACTAACATATATAAAGAACAAATATTTTTTTGAAATAAATTCATCAAATGCAAAACAATATTAATAAAATTATGTAAAACAATCATGACCAACTGTAAAGAAAAGGCTAAAACATATCATCTCATATTAAGAATTCACTGTGTAATATATTGTGGAATTTAAAGTGAAATGAAGCATGTAGTTTAATGAATTCAGTGAGAATCTTATTTGAATGGTAATAACTAATGTTTGGATAATAATAAAAAGGATATTATGAAAGGTATTGAAAATTAGGTTGTCAATGAATCCAAGTCTGACCATAAATAATTTGAATTAATAGAATGAAATATAGTTTATTAAACCTATATCTAGTGTAACGGTTTATAAAATAGTGGGAAGTGAAATATGTACCGTATAATAAATATACATTGTTTTCCTATTTCAGAAGTCGATTGTCTCTATATAGTGTAAAGGTTTCATGAAAATATGAATTTGTTACTTTTTATGAATTTCAAATTAATTATAATTTTAAAAGTTAGAGAATTTTTTGAATGGTTATTTAAATGAAAATATTAAATTTATGTGATGTTGTACCATTATTAAATGATCTAAAATCATAATTACATCTACAATTAAGATTGGATGAATTTTATGATAAGAGATATAAAATTTTATTTGTATAGAGGCTTCGAAGATAAAACCTATTTCATGAAGCTATCTAAGGAGGATACCCACTCAAAATGGATAGATTATTTTAATATAGTTATTTTATGATGTGATTTCCATGTCTCGTTGAGTTATTGGAGGAAATTATGGAGTAGGTTTCACGGAAACCCAAGGCACCATAATCATAACAGGTTCATTTTATATCTTCATGTAATTACAATTATTTACAAGAAGGTTAAATGAAAATTAAAGGGCATGAAATTTTTTGAATTACTTCAAATTTATGAGACAGAATCTAAAGGGGTGGCTTTTGGAAAGATGAAGTGATAAAAAATGAGGAAATAAAACATAGATAAATTTAATGACTTTGTCCTCAGATGACTTTACTCTAGCTCACTTAAATGAAACCCAATACACATAAACTGAATCAACTGTAGTTTTATAACATTGAACCTAGAAAAATCAAATAAAAATGAACCAAATACTATAGAATAAAATTTAATCACACCAAACTAAATAAAAATAGATAAGTGGAATGAAACTTAACTAATTATAAGGGAATAAAATGGAATTGAACAAGATAGAACTGAGACAAATCAAATAGAAATGACTCGACATAACCCAAATTGACCCAAAAAACACATCCCAATCAATCTTGAATCTACTAAAATTGACCAAAATTTATAAAAATGAGATTTTGGTGTATTTAATTGATCAAAAGGTCCTAATCCACATATGGGAAATCCTAGAAAATAGAAATATAAATAGCCATATCAAATTATTTATTAAAAATTAGTGAAATAATATTGTTAACCCTGAGAAACTAAATGATGATAAAGGTAGAGGGATGAGGTATACTCTATAAATTTACGGTTTATGGACCATTTATCTTTGAATTGATGTGAAAAATCCCACCATCCCAGATTAGACAACCAAAAAAGTGTTAAGGATTTAAGATTAAAATTCTAATCAATTGAGAAACCAAAGATTATTATATGCACCTATAATTTGAGATCCTTACAAAAATACAGATCCTCAATCTATTTAGTTTTGATGGTGTGTCCACGTTAGAGAATTGTCGAGCAGAGGAAACCTACGTAAAAGGAGGATGGTCGTTGTGAGTTGGGGTGCATCAGAGCCACATCAATAGGGGTGTGGGGAGGTTGTGTCGATGGGGAGGTCATTTGGAAGTGTGAGAGCTATGTTAGTAGGGAGGCGTCAGAGAAACGTCGAAGCCGAAGGGGGAGGAGGAATCGTGAGGGGAGGAGGATGGGGAGTAGGGGAGGAAGAATGGTGAGGGGGAGGAGTAACTATGATATAGTAACCACCGAGGGAGAGGGTTGAAATAGTTATAGGGTTTAAAGGAGGGAGAGGGCTTGTGGGTGGGGGAGGAAAATCTTGATGGAAATAAGATCTTAGAGGACCTGTTTCCATGACTAGATCTTTTTATGTGGCTATATCTCACTCAATTGTGATAGATCATTTAAACCATGGTTATTGATCTGTGGATATAGGTAATTTTCTTGTAGGGATATTATCTCTGGATGGATTTCATTCTCAACTTACTGATTAAATTACATTTTTTCAGTTATTTACCTTTACAAATTGATTATACCTTTTATATTCATGCAATAAAGTTAAATAATTTCATGTTTTTTTAGTTATTTACATTTCCATATTGATTATTATTTATGGATTCATTATAGATTCTATTGTATATAACCCTTATGGAGTATCTATGCTAACCCTTATTTTGTTTCCTTTCTCAGGGATATGAAGAATATATCTTTGAATGAGTTTTCAAGGATTCATTTTATTTTCTATTCATTATGTATTATGTTTTATTTTTTAATCCCAATGTAAAATTGGTATAATGTATGTATCTGGTTTATAGTACTACAAAACTATTCGGTCCTTTGGGATGTGATTCCTTGTATCTTATGTCAATGTATTAAGGAAGGAATAAACTCCAGGCTACTAGGGTTGGGGTTTCTATAATTGGTATTAGAGGGAAATTAGTGGAATCCTTGGAAACTATATTTAGGAAAAAAATAGATTATGGAATATACCCCTATAATAAACATAGATGATAGGTATAGAAGAACGTCCTATAGTTTTGGTAAGGTAGAGATTATTTGGTTTTTTCTTATAATACATACATGAATAGATATTACAAGTGCACGTGGTTCTGGAACAGATGTACCAAGGGATAATAACTCTAAAAATATAATATTAGGATTGACCCGATGGTCAGTTGGTGTATGAAAATAGACCTTACGGCACACTTGGTTTGACCCTCTTGAGGGATATAATGAGGATAATTAACATATTTTTACAAACCATTATAAAGGATTTGAAATAGAGATGTCCCCCAATGAATCCATGTTTATGATTATGATGTTAGATTTGCATAAAATTTTCAATATATAATAAATATTTCACTATTTTTCAGATTATAAATTATGTTTCATAATGATATGATCTAATCTAGTATATTATGTCATTTAGAAATGGTGCTAAGTAGAATGAATGGAAACTGTATCAATCCATGTAATCTAAAGAGTAATAGTGATCATTTATTTGATGATTTTAATATAATATTGCAAAGTTAACTACTATCCTAACATTATTAACATATGAGTACACACTATCATGTGATAACAAGATAGATAAATAATTCTCTAAGTATTAAAGATTCGTAGGGAAGCATAAGAAGAAAAGGTTGGCTAGGAAAAAGGCAGATAAAGGGGGAAGGTAAAGAAAGATTTTACCACATGTGATAATTTTGGAAAGAATCACCTCAGTAATTTATAAAAAGAAATTTGAGTTTTCTACTACAAGTATAAATACAAAAGTCCATTGCTCTTGAGATGGAAAGGGTAATAAAAAAGGTACCAATTTACAATGTTTCAACTATATGGAGATGGGGAACTATAAAAATCAATATCTCATGAATAAAAGGAATATAACCTAAAAGAAGATAATGTATCATGTTAAATGTTATGATATTACCATAGAAAAAGTATAATGATTAATTTTATTATGTTTGGAATAAAGAATTATTTCATTTGAGTATTTTAGCAATGATATCCTAGTTATAAGAAATATAAAATTTATAAGTATTGTATTGTTGTACTTTTTCATTAAGTATTTGAAGGTGTTTGTTGAATAATACTGATGACCAAGAAAAATTATTCAATGGTAAGTTGAACTTCATGGAAAACACATTATTGAGGACCCTTTATATGTTCCTGATGTTTATATAATGATTTTGGGATAAATAGACAATTGATATGGATAGCGTAAATTTGGTAGTACTTACTACCTTGAGACTAATTAATGATTTTTCTTAAAGTAGTTTATATTATCATTGATGGAGTTTCCAAAAATTTTAGATGCGATGAATATATCCTATAATCTTTGTTTTCATTAAGTAATAAGAAATCATGCATTGTTTTAATAATATTTTGTGTTAATTCTGGTTATTTACATGTTTCAATAGAATATTTGGTGAAGGTATTCACATGTTTTGTATGCAACGATTAATAGATACTTCATGTTGTTTTGGGGATTAATTATAAGTTAATTTTGGAAATCCAGTGACCTTCTTTCAAAAGTTATGGATATTAATCTCTTAGAAGTTCAATAAGGTAAACCATTTATGAAATGGTTTATGTTGAACATTTGATAAGGTTTTTGAGATTAATGTATTACTTAACTATACAGAGATTTATTCATATTGGATTACATGTCCTAACCATACTGGTTTTGGGAAATAGTTTGAGAGAGATGAAAGAACTTTTCACTCTTTTATGGATCTTATGATCCATTAAAAGTGAGTTTTAGTGATTCTAGAATAAAAATTAATTTGTGGATAATCATTTTTTGAGTACGTGATGAATTAGAAATTTATTGAAGTACAATGAAAGGATGAAATTATGCTAATAAAATAGAAATTTATCATGTATTTTTATTTCCTTATATTATTACACTACGACAAAAAAGGCATTTAGCGGCGGTTTGGTTTTACGTTTCGCGGCGGTTTAACCGCTAAATAGATTGGCGGCGGTTTTGAAAAACTGCTGCGAAATCGTGCGTCGAGAAACTATTCATGGCGGTTTTTAAAACCATTGCAGAACGTTTCGCGGTGGTTTTTTAGTGGCAGTTTTTTTATTTTATTTTTTTATTTTTTTTATTTTTATTTATTTTTATTTTTATTTATTTTTATTTTTTATTTCGTATTTATTTTATTTTTTTATTTTTTTATTTTTTTTATTTTTTTAAATTTTTTATTTATTTATTTATTTCATATTTATTTTATTTATTTTATTTATTTTATTTATTTTATTTATTTTATTTATTTTATTTATTTTATTTATTTTATTTATTTTATTTATTTTATTTATTTTATTTATTTTATTTATTTTATTTATTTTATTTATTTTATTTATTTTATTTATTTTATTTATTTTATTTATTTTATTTATTTTATTTATTTTATTTATTTTATTTATTTTATTTATTTTATTTATTTTATTTATTTTATTTATTTTATTTATTTTATTTATTTTATTTATTTTATTTATTTTATTTATTTTATTTATTTTATTTATTTTATTTATTTTATTTATTTTATTTATTTTATTTATTTTATTTATTTATTTTATTTTATTTATTTTATTTATTTTATTTATTTTATTTATTTTATTTATTTTATTTATTTTATTTATTTTATTTATTTTATTTATTTATTTCGTATTTTATTAATTTATCTCGTATTACTTTATTTACTTTATTTATCCATGCATGCACATCCCATGAACATGCACATGCACATGCTCATGCCCATGAACATGCACATGCCCATGCACATGCCCATGCACATGCCCATGCAATATAAAGAAATACTGCGTTTGGTGAGATTTGAACCCCTAACCTCTTGCATATTTTCCAAAGACTTTACCACTCCAGAAAACTCGTCATGTGGTTAATAAACAGAATTTAATATACTTATATATATTAATTGAAAAAATAAATAATACATAAATAATAGATATAAACACAATAATAATAAATAATAAATAATAAATAATAAATAACAGTAAACTGTAAACAATAAACAACAAACAATAAATAATAATTAATAATAATTAATAACAAACAAATAATAAAGAATAAATAATAAATAATAATAAATAATAAATAATAAATAATAAATAATAAATAATAACAATAAATAATAAATAATATTAAATATTAAATAATAATAATAAATAAATAATAATAAACAATAAATAATAATAAAAAATTATAAATAATAAATTATAAATTATAAATTATAAATTATAAATTATAAATTATAAATTATAAATAATAAATAATAAATAATAAAAAATAAATAATAAACAATAAACAATAAGTAATAAGTAATAAATAATAAATAATAAATAATATATAATATATAATAAATAATATATAATAAATAATAATAAATAATAAATACGAAATAAAAAAATATTTAATAATAAATATTAAATAATAAATAACACATAATAAATAAAATATTATTATTAATAAATAATAAATAATAAATAATAAATAAATTTAAATAATATATAATATATAATATATAATATATAATAAATTATATATAATAAATAATAAATAATAAATAAATATAAATAATAAATAATAAATAACCAGTAACAAATAATAGATAATAAATAACTTAAAGTATATTATAAATAATTAATAAAAAATAAAAAATGAAACACATGAAAAAGTATGAAAAGACGTGATAAGGGATGAAAAATCATGAAAACGTATGAAAACAGATGGAGAAGCATGAAAAATGAGGCATTAAAAATAATGAGAACGCATGAAAACTCATGACAACTCGGGAAAACCCCTTAAGAATTCAACATAATCATCATAATAACCCACAAAAAAACATTGATAAAGATAACAAGTCATGGAAACCCAAATAAACAGTAATAAATGGGGCAACCGTTAAAACCCATCAAAATGGTCATAAAGTGAAAAAAACATTGGACTCACATTAACAGAGATAACTTATGATCTGCGAGTCTGTTTCAGATCCACGACCTGTCAAATCAAAGATACCGAAATGATCTTCGACTTGATAGGTGAAAGAGTCTGAATGGATAGGCGGATCGGAAGTTACGACCATTTAAAATAAAGCTGATGGGGAACGGGTGCTAGAAACGAGGCATCGAGAAACATAACAAACCTGATACCCACTAAAAAGTTCATAACTTATGATCCAGGATTTCATGTGGGCGTCGCGACCAGTCAAATTAAAGCTCATGGAACGAGCTGTGATCTGGTAGGTAGAGGAGTCCAAACTGACACGCGGATCGAAAGTTAGGTCTGTTTGAAGACAAGTTCGATGAGACACCTGTGACAAAAACGGGGTTTCAGAGGCCTTAATAAGGGTTTTGGGGGTCAGAAAACACGAACAAAGCTTTCTTGTGTCATATTTCTGCATAGATCTCTTTGCTGGCTTCAGTTTGATATGTGGTAGAGCCCAAACGGACACCTGGAGCAAAAGTTATGGTCATTTGAAGTTGGAGAACTTTTTTAAACTTTCTGATAACTCTCATATCTTCTACACCTTTGACCGTCTCATGGTTTTGATTATATGTTCCTCTATATCTCTTCATGAGCTTCAATTTCACTATTTGTGGCGCTCTAACAGGCACCCAGATCAAAAGTTATGGTCGTTTTAGTGATTTCGGGGTCTCTCGTGTTTTTTTATTTTTTTCCTTTCATTTCGTGGCGGTTTTACCCAAACCGCCGCTATTTCGCGGCGGTTTTTTATGAAACTGCTGCTAATCCTCGAAAAAATTTAAGAATAAATTTAAAAAATTAAGGCATTTTGCGGCGGTTTTTAAAACCGCCGCGAAAAAACCACCACTAAACGGCCATTTTCTTGTAATGTTAGATTTTAAAATAATTCTTTAACATTAGGAAATGGATAATGATTTAAAAAATTTATCTTATTACCTTAATATCTGATTAATTAGATGGTATTTTAAATCATTATAGATTTGTCATTTTGAGGCTCTAAACTTTCCATTAATCATTAATTTGCATGTGATCAATGACCTTTGTCATTATCTTTAATTATTTATGCTTTTATTCCATGTCCACATTTTCACTTACCATCAATGTCCCTCTACATAGAAACCTAGTTATTTTATTATTATATATGACCTTTATACTTCCCTCTCTATCTTTTTTAGAGGATATTTTATTCACCCTTTTATGATATGGGTTTTTATACAAAGGAATTTTCAAATATTAAACCATTGATTACCGATATAATGTTTAAATTGTAAGGATTTAATTTATTTAAAGTGGGGAGAATTTAATATCCCAAGACATTAAAAAATATTTCTTTTGGAATAAATTTCATTTCATATATAACTTGAAATGCACACAACACTAGGTTTAAACGAAATGTGATACTCTATTAAAATATTAATTAAAAAGGACCATTTTAACATAGCCATTAAATTAGAGAATATGAATAGGAATAAATAAATTATGAAAAAAATATATTTTACACATATAAATTTTCTATCTATTCATTATATATTAGAACAATAATCATTTTTAAGAAAAAGAAATAATTTCTAAAAATAGTATTTTTTTAAAACACGGTTTAGTCACACTTTGTATACATGATTTAAAATTATTTTTCACCACTTTTATAAAATTTATTGGAAATTTTTAAATTAATTTTTTAAATCATGGTATCAAATTTATCTTAGGGTGAATTTTTGTGATTTTTTTGAAATGTTTCATTTTTTGAGGAATAGTGAAAAATGCTGAATTTTAATTGAGAATAGCTTTTTCAATTAAATTATTTATAATGTAAAATTAAAATTTTAATTGTTTTAAAGAAAAATTAGTTCAATTATATATCAATGAATCTAATTTATGTCATTTTAATCATTTCCATATGAAATGTTGATATAAAACATTGTAAACGTTCCAACATTTTCTCTTTGAAAACTCGCTTTCTCATCACGTGTGTGGAATTAATTTTAAATTAAAATTTTCCACTTATTTGAATTTAATTTAAAAAAATTGATTTCATATTTTTAATAATAATAATTTATATTATTTTATAATTTCAAATTAATTTTTTACTATAATTATTAGTGACAATAGTTAAAAAAAATATCGCAATTAAGGTTAAAAAGGGGTTTTGTGTATTACATGTGTCTATGTTAAAATTAATAGTACACACATATAGTATTTTATAATTAATAAATTGGAATTATTATTTAGAATCATTATTTAGAAATTATCTAATAAATATCATTTTATTTTATGCATAAAGGATAAATTACCTAGGTAAATAAAAACATACAAGTTACCGTAGTAAAAAACTAAAAGGGTAAAATTGAGTAAACTTAAATACTATGATATAACATGATAAAAATGTTTTTATTTTGTATTTTGGGGGTGTTTATAGACCAAATAATCCCTAAACTCAATTATTGAGCTATTTTTTAGCCACATTAGGTAAGTTTGATCTCCCAATAGTGAATACTTTTGGGTATTTAAAAAAATGACACCCCTCCTAAATTATAAGAGGGAACTCACTCCCATCACTTCTTTACACACGTCAAGCCATTTTTCTAGACCAAAACCTAAAAAAATAACTTAAAAAAATTTCCAAAACTCAACCTAGAAGTTTTATTTTTGTTATAAATCTGATCTAGGAAAACTTGTGGTGGAAACCTAAAGAGTATACCCAAAGTAGTTGTAACATTCTTCAACAAGAGTTTTTATTTTATTTCTAATCCACCTCATTATATTCTTATAAAAACATGATTATGTAATAAAATAAATTTCTTCCTTGTAATTAGATATTATTTTATGTTTATGACACAAAACATCCCCCACATCCATCAAATGGGTTATGAAATCCTTATTCATGTGTACGGCAGACTACCGCCTAGCGAATGGATGTGATTCATTTTTCTATTAACACCTCTCATGGTTGGGTATGATGATGGATATAAAGTATATATATATGTGATATTTGTAGCATAATTATACCTCTATATTATTAAATCATATATTCCTTTTTACATTCTATTCCATAAGGGATACGATAACATTTCCCGTGTGAACGGAAAACTATCACCTCACAAATCAATGTGATTCATCTTTCATTAAAGCATTACATGAAAGGTGATAAAGATAAAGTTAATGAGTATATGTGATATACATGAAATATTTATTATATTCATGAAATTTGTTTCATTCTAAAAATATAATATATCATTTACATTTTTAGACATAAATATGAAAGCATTTTTCGCATACGAGTGTATTATCGACTTTACAAAATGATGTGACTCTCTTTTCATAACCACACATCATGGATGATAAATATAAAAATATTTAAATAAATAATATTTTATTTATGATATTATTATCATTATATAATGTTAAAATATTACATACATCATTTCCATAATTATATTTGACAAATGGAAACGTTACTCATGTGTACGTATGACCTACCATCAATATCATCGTAACATACTTCATTTATAAAAAACTATCTTTCATAATTACTTATAGAAATATAATTTATATAAAAATATGATAATTATTTCGTGATTATTATAATATATATGATTAAAATATATAATATGTGAAATATTCATACCTTTAATGATAAAACACCCATGAGAAAACAAGGAAATTAACACCAAAAACAATGAAAACAATAAAATATTATTAATGAACGGGTGATAAGATGTTCTAAACGGATCATATATGATATTATAAATATTAGTATAATTATATTATAAGTTAATAAACTTTTTAAAACCACTATACAATAGGTTAAATAACATTCAATCAAAAGAAAATATCAGTTAAGGGATTTTTTCTAAATTTACATTCCACTAATACTTATTTGTTATGAACCAATTCACATTTATGTGGTGTATATACTGCCCCATTGACATGTAATATCAAGATTAATTCATAATTCATGGTATTTTATGTTTCATTTTGAATCATTTCATCCAAGGGTATTTGACATGAAAATTATCCAGAAATAAAACTTATTGTACAATCTTAATTTCTTTTGTGATTGTTAATTTTCTCTTTAAATAATGAATTAATTATAATAATTTTCATTTTACATTAAATTAATATTAAATATACAGATTTTTTTATAATGGATATGATTATTTCCTAAACCATATACCATTTTACATATGGTTTTTACTTTGAAATATATTTGATTAACTTGGGAAAACTGATACTTCTATATCCATTACTCAATACAGATATTTTATAATAAGGTGCATTATTCATGAATTAAATCGATTATTCGTTATATGAGTAATTATTTTAAAAGGAGGGTACCTAATTATTGATAACTCATTAATACATTGATATTTCTCATGAGACGAATCAATTTTCCAAACACTATGAGTTTGTACCCATTAGTTTTAAACTATCTTGTGAAATGTATTGATAGTAGAAGTATAGTTAGCCTAACTGGATCAATTTGTACCCAGTAGTTTTAAACCATCTTATGAAAGGTATTGATGATATAGGTATCATGTTCCTAATACATGATGTTTGATAATCAATCATTTTATTCATTAATAATTCATTTATTATTATCCATGATATTTTCACAATGATCTTATCTTTGGATGAATTTAATTCTTAGTTTATTGATTAAATGGAACGTTTTTTTTCAGTTATTTACCTTTCATACTGATTATTCCTTATATATTAATGAATTCAAGTTCTTATAATTGGAATGTTTTATTAGTTATTTACCTTTCTATATTGATTATTATATATTGATTCATTATATCTTCTACTGTACATAACTCTTAATGAGAATTTGTGCTCAAACTTATTTTGTTTCCTCTCCCTAGGATAAGAAGAAGATATCTTTTAATGTGTTTTCAAGGATTTATTTTATTTTATATTCTTTATGTATTATTTTTTATTTTCTATTATCAATGTCAAATGTGTATCATTTATATATATAGATTACCAAGACTAGAAAAATATTCGGTCCATTAGGATGTGATTCCTTGTATATTATTCCAATGTATTAAAGAATCCACTGGCACCATGCTATTGGGTTTGAGGTTACTACATCTGTACCAAATCTGCATCCGCTTTTAGGGTCCAGATCGGGATGTAATTTCTTGGAACCCACCTTCTCTATCCTTTAACAAAATTCAAGTATATTTTTGTATACTTTGAATCATCCTTAGACTTATCTTTAGATACATCCCTAGACAAATACTTATACATTTCCATAGGGATCTCACTAAAATTTTCTCATCCTAGTTTCCAAAGGTTATCTAAAACTTTCTTTTGATGTCAAATATAGAGACCCCATATTTTCATACATATATATTACATATTTTTATATTAATATTTAATACATTACACAAAATCATGTCTAAGGAACATAATAGTTTAGTTTATCTGGATACTAGGTACACAATATTTTAATTTGGTGAATGATATTCAACAAATCCCATAAATATATTCAACTTTAGTATTATTTACAAATATACCCTACTTAAAACCTTTTTTGATAACCTGGGTAAAAGAAACATAAGAAAGGGTGAGCTCAGATTCTCATGAAGGTAAAAAAGGGAGATATATAAGCATAACATGAACATAAGAGCATGAGAATTTGATCATAATATTTAAAATCCATACCCTATATGTAAAAGATCATAATATTGAGACATGGAATTATGATTGGTAGTTCATAATACATGAAGAAAAATGGAATCAAAGAACATGATCCATGTGATCTTAATATTGTAATGTGACATAAAATTATGGCATATGCATAATCATATAAAAACATTTCCAATGTAGTTAAGGCTCATTTCTAATTCTATCATAGTGGAACGGGTACACTCCCTGACCCATCATAGTAGTCAAGGTTCACTCTTATAACCATCATAGCGGACAAATTCCCTTATTGAACTAGGCTCACTCATAATTCCAATTGTATTGATGTTGTGACATATAAATCTTTACCCAATTTATTTTAGGGATATATAGGTCCCAACCATAACATGATGAAAATAATATGTAAGTGTTCCACAATTTCATAAAATATTTATCATATCACAACCAATGAAATGAAATGTGTGTCATAAACATTTAATCATATCATAACCTATGGAAAAGTGACATGCTTTATAATCATTTCATCATTTCATCATAGCCTATCCCATGAAAATAAGTAGGGTTCATAATAATTTCCTAATGTTATAACCCATGTAAGTGAAACGGGTTTCATAATAATTCTATAATGGTATAACCTATAGATAAAGAAGTAGGTTTCAAAATAACTATATCATAGTATAACCCATAGAATAAGAAATTGAATTCATAAACATCATGTCATAATAAAAATATACCATTCAGATAAAGAATAATAATGGTGTCCTTGTATCATATCTCTAGTAAAAGATAAGCAACCTCAATGGATTTCACCTTACATATTGAATTGTTTTTGAAAGAAAAATAACTTGGAATATTTCTTGATGAAAATAACCTTTCTTTGAAAATAACTTTTATAACTAAACCTTATAAGATATTTTAGAATATTTTTATTTAAAAATAAAATTTAAAAACTTATAAAGTAATCTTTAAAAAACATTTAAAATATTTCCTGAGGAAAATATATTCTCTTCTTTGCAAAAAAATAAAACATAAAATATTTTGAAAATAACTATTTAAAAATAAAATTGAAAATTATAAAGAAATATTTAAAATAATTGAAAAAGTTTCCTGAGTAAAATATCCTTTCCACTATGAAAAAAAATAGAAAACATTTTATAAATCCTTTTTTTACTTTGAAATATTTTATTTAAAAACTAAAATTTTAATAAATATTAAGGAATGAATTTTCACGGAAAAAAACATTGAAAGCTTATAAGTGAATATTGAAATATTTGATCAGTAATGATAGTGATAAATATTTTTATCCCATTAATGTTAAAATGAATATTCTTTACATATTTTTTTTAAAATCCAAATGGGAATTGTTTGGAAAATGACATTAATATTCTTTTCAAAAAAAATTGTAAAAATTTGTCATTGGTAAAAATTCCATTAAAAAATCATTTGAATAATTTTGAAAGAAATTAAACACATTTTTTGAAAACATTATTATTTATGAAAAAGGGGTTTTGGACCAAAGAGATAAATAAAGATTATTTTTAATTAAAACATTCTTTTGAACTCTTGAGTACATAAAGATAGGAAAATGGATGGAAAAAATTTATTACCCAAAAATAACCAAATAAACAAAAATACCTGATATTATTTAGAAATGGATCATAATATTCCATTATTATAAACATAATCATAAATAATATCAATAAACTATGAGATTGTAACAAAAAAATTACCGCATTGGAAACTTATAACTATAAGACTCATGAAGGAATAAAATTAAATGAAACCTATAATATCAATAAAATAATTATAGTAATGATATAACATTTAAAAGGTTCATTATATACACCTCTAGAAAGAATATAGGTGCATAACATAACTTAGTTCCCAGAAAAAAAAATTGAGACAAAAAATTCTTTAGCGGTTTAGTAATCTTTTGAATTCTAAGACCCAGTAAATAATAACATGAAATTAAAGTTTAAATATAATTAAAAGAAATATATTCATGATAAAACTTGTCAAATTATTATTATATTCACCACACAAAAAATTCTTAATTTTAATATGTCACTCAAAATTATAAGAGAGACTAGAAATCCATTACCTTAAGCTTTGACTTCCTTCATACACATTAAAACTCCTATATAATAAATATTAGTTTAATATACATATATTATAAAACCATAATTATACATATATACCATAAATTATATACTTATAACCATTTATTACCCATTTATTCACAATTATTTATTAAAATCATGTTTTGGGTACTAACCGCTTTGTTTTTCATATATGTTTTGATTTATTATTTTTAGCCCCATTAATTTTATAATGGTTTCATAATATCAATAACATTAATCATGATATAATTATCATATTTATTAATCATTTAAACTTTTTATAATAGTCATGAATTATGGTTTTGATAAATGAATTATCCTACAATCATGGAGGCGGTTGGTCATATCTATGCATGGGTAACATTTCCATTTTTTTCAAAGATCATTATGGAAATGAAGTAAGTTATATTTTATCATTATATAATATTAATAATATCATGAATAAAATAATATTTCTTTAAATATACTAATACATATTATCCTTTTTGTGTGGTTATGAAAAGAAAGAGTCGCATCACTTCGTGGAGGTTGTAGTCCACATATACACTAACGACATTATCATCTTTCAATGAGTGAAATGGTAAGAAATAAAATGATATATTATCTTATATAATGATAAATATTTTATTAATATCATAATTATTTCACTTATATCACATATATTCATTAATTTTATTCTTACTATCATCCATGTAAAGTGTTAGTGAAAAAATGAATCACGTCGCTTTTCGAGGCGGTAGTCCGCCATAAACACGAGTGGCATTATCGTATACCCTGTGGAATGGAAAATAAAAATGGTATATATGATATAATTTATTCATATGTATTATTATGTTATAAATATCGTTTATATATATATACTTTATATCCATCACCATTATCAATCATGATAGGTGGTAATGGAAAAATTAATGGCATCGATTTGCGAGGCGGTAATCCTCCATACACACAAATGATGATTTTGTAACCCATTTCAGGGAATTAGAGATTTTTTTAAGAATTTTACTTAACATAATAACATTTATTTATATTTAATATAATAATATTATAATATTAGTATTATTTAATAAAAATTTAATTAGGTGGAGGAAAAAATAAAATAAATATTCTTATTGAAGAATGTTAACTCTTCTTCACATAACCTCCTTAGTTTTGCACAAAACTTCTTCCTAGGTTGGATGTATTCTTAAAATAATGCATATAGTATGAGAGGATATAATTTTTAAAGTTATTTGGGATGTTATTTTCTAAACCAAAATGTTTTTATGGTTTGAGAAAGGGAGGAGATTGGGTGGCATTTTATAAGTTAGGTGAGTGGTGCACTTGTAATTTTTAGAAAAGAAAAAGGTGTACCCATATTTTTCTCATTAAAAAAGATATAAAATGGAATATTATTGATCCTTAAACATTATAGGGTATAAATATGTCTTGAAAATATATTTTAGACAAGTTTCTAGAAAATTTTAATCCTTATCATTTTAGTTTAACCCCCTAGTAAACCCATTGTTACCTTAACTATGGTAATTAATTATTATTATTTTCACAATTTATTTTGATCAAAAATTAAGCTGATCTTATTAGATAATATAAATTATTATGATTCCAAATATTTAATCCATTTTTATGAATTCAATTTATAGAAGTGTAAAATGTAAATTTAAAAATTAATCCCATAGAAGCGATGAGAAAGCAGATTTTCAAAGAGAAAATCTTCAAATGTTTAAACATTTTTTGTATCAAAAAATAAATAAATAAGATGAAAATGAATAAAATTATATTAATATATATATAATTCAACCGATTTTACTTTAATAAAAATTTAAAATATAATTTAACATTATAAATAATTTAAACCAAATGGAAATTTTCAATTAAATTTCAATATTTTCACTATTCATCAAAAAACTAAACAGTTTAGAAAATTACAAAAAATTAACCCTAAGATTATTTTTATATTTTTATTTTAAAATAAAATTTATTTTTTCAAATAAATTTTCTAAAAGTTTTTGAAATTTTAGTTTTAAAATTAATGCACAAAAAGACTATAAAATTGTTTTTTAGAAAAATATAGTTTTTAAGCATAAATTGGGTTTATTCTTATCACTTTTATAGAAAAAAATAAGATAAATGTTAAAAAATTTATTGAATATAATATATAAATTTCATTAAAATAATTCATCAAAAGTGATTTATTTATTGTGATAAAACATTTTTTCGTATAAAAAGTAGTTTTCAAAAAATGATTACCTTTATTTTAAAATACATTTTATTTTCATTTTTAATAAATTGGTCACAAAATAATGCATTTTATATAAATGTCAAAACCATGTATTTTAATAATTTAGTTAATCTTATTCATATTCTCCATTCATAAGGCTAGGAGATAACTATCATTTCAAATGATAATATTTTAATAGTATGTCACGTTTTGTTTAAACTCTGTATTGTATGTAACTCAAGATAAACTCAGTGTTACATATAATGAAAAAATATCTAAAATATTAAATTAAATTAAAAAATATATTTCACAAAATATTGGGCTTTTACATTATCCCCCCCCCCTGCCCATAAAATGAATTTCTCCCTCAAAATTTTTCTTAGTCATCAAAGGTTTAACATTTTAAAATTTCTTCATAGAAACCCACACCAAAAAAAGGTTAATAAAAATACACTTAAAAAAGTGAAATGGATTTGAAAAAGTCATATATAATAACACATACTAGGTTTTTAAATATGATAAAATGGGTTGGAAGAGAAAACATGGACATAGAAGAGAAAACTATCACCCAAATATTGATGGAGAGTGATAGGGAATATGGACAAAAGATACTTAATGACCAAAAATAAATAAAACAAAGAGGCATGAAAATGGTCATTGATATCATAAAAATAATTACAAAAGGAAAAAAAACTATTTAAATTTACTTTTCCTAATTTTTTGGAATTCCTTTTCCATCTAGACTGATAACACATAAAAATTTACTTGATATCTTTTTATTTCCTAAACACAATTTTATCTTTTGGTTATTCCTTGATCAATTTTCACTTCATATCTTACTATAAGAGATAAATTTTTTCATGTATAAAGAACTAAATAAAATCCATAACAGAATGATATGTCATTTTTCAATATCTATTTAAAAAATATTTAAAAATAATTATCCAATGTGGATAAATATTCATATGGTGAGGTAATATGTTAATATCTTAAACCTCATCCAAAAGTTCAATATAAACCATTCTATAAATTATTAACCTTATAAAACACCCAAAATCTAAATTTATAAATAAGGTCACTAAATTTCTCAAAACCGACATAACATTAATCCCCCATATATCAAAAAGTATCTCTTGATTTTCACATACCAAACATGTGAATACCTTCATCATGTATTCTCTCAAAACATGGAAATAACCTGAATTACACTAAAAACTTATTGAAAACATACATAATTCCTCATTCCTTATATACAACACATATTATTATAAATATTATTTAAATCCAAAAATGTTGTAAAATCCATCAATAATAGCATATACTAGTTTTTCAACAAATCATTAATTAGTTACAAGGTAACCAGTATTATCTAATTTAATTATTCATATAAGACATATCTTTACCCAAACTAAAAAGTATTTTTTCAACATTAGTAATATATTAACGGTCAAATTTTCTTAATCATGTGTATTCTGTAAGGTATAATCTTTCCATTAAATCAATTTCTAAGACATCAGTACAACTTAACTGATTTTTGAAAAAACTTAGTGAAAAAATTATAGTAAACAATCCTTATATATTCCATGATTAATATAAAATAATAATTTAAGTATATTATATAAATAATTCAATCATCCCACTTCCATCTCAAACCTTTAACAAGGTTTCATCATCTCATTCCTTAATACCTCTTTCCTTTCATATGTCATTTATAGTCTCTTTATCATCTTCAATATAACCATTACTCATATAACCTTTACGATTCTCTTTTTGATATTTCTCCTTGGGACATCTATTTTCATAATTTTCATCCATTACACATTTAAAACATTCAAGAACAGATGATACCTTAGGGATACCATTATTCTCATCCATTAAGTTAACAAAACTTTTCATTTTTCCTTCGAAATTACTTTCTTTGTGTCCTTATTTTCCACCCCCAAAACATATTATCATACCTATAAGACATCCCCTTGAGTGATTTATTTCACATTCACAACACATAGTAAACTGATTCTTCTTCCTCTTTGGTCACCACTATCCAAACTCTCAATAAAATCAGTCTTTATCTTCTCGGGTGAGTTCAAGAGTTCGTTAAGGTGCATTTTGTAAATCATGTTCTATAATAAATTATTAGGAAAAATTACAGTATCCTTCACTCCTGTTATCATCCCATTTGGTTTCTTCAAAACAAATTTTTTATCACATTCAATATTGATCAAATTTCTTCTAGTTCCTACTATTGACTAAAACCAAAAACAAATAGTGGGATAAACAATAATCATAGTGTAAAGCCACATGATCCCAAAAAATTCACTTATAGGATTTCTAAATCATGACACACCATGTTTTTAAACTATCACACCTTAGTTATAACCTGAATCATTCATATTCACTATCTATTAAAATCATTCATGATGGTTTATAAAAATTTTGTAAATTTACAAATCATATCCCTGATGAGTTTCAAAATAAGTGTACATCAAGGAACATTTTAGTGCACCAAGTTACAATAAATTTTATCTCAATGATCCCTTTTTGTATTTATTGGAATTAGGTACCTCTGTGTTAAATCCACATCCACTTGTTGTATCCAGATAGGGATATAATTTCTTGGAAACCTCTTACACTATCCTTTACCAAAATTATAGGATATTTTTATATAGTTTAAATAATACTTAGACTTATCCTTAGAGACATACCTAGATATATCCTTATAAATATCCCTAGGTATATCATTGATGTTTTCTTATCTAGGTTTCCAAAGGTTAACTAAACCTTTCCACTGATTGAAACTATAAAGACCCCGAATTTTCATTTATAAATGTTAAAAAAATTTTGATGAATATTTTAAACATTTCCTAAACACATTCTTGAGGACTATAATATTTTAGTGAGTTTATATAATAGGTACAAAATCTTCTAATTTGGTGAAATATATTTAACATATCACATAAATATCTTCCCCTTTAGTATTATTTACAAACATATCCTACTTTAAACCATTATTCATAAAATCAGAAAGGAAACATAAGAAAGAGTGAGCTCAGTTGCACAGTAATCGTAAACAAGGGAGATATATAAGTATAAAATGAACATAATGGTATAATTAAAGGTTCATGACATTTTAAAATAATAAACTACATATCAAATATCATAATCTTGAATCATCACATAAATATTGGCAGTTTATAAGACAAGGATCATAACGGAATCAAAGAACATGTTTCATGAGAGCTTAATATTGGAATAAGACATAAAATTTTGGTATACACTAAAAATATAAAATTATTTTCATAGTAGTTAAGGATTACAACCAAGGATACATCATTGGAATGGTTTCACTCCTTAAACTATCATAGTAGTCCAGGTTCACTCTGAAGACCATCATAGCGGACAAATTCCCTGATAGAACTTGATTCATTCCCCTTTACAGTCTAGTATATCTCATGAGATATAAATATTTACATAATTAATTAGAAGGATATATAGGTTCCACCCATCATATAATGAAAATAATACATCTGTTTTCCACAAGATCAAAAAACATTCTTCATATCATAACCCAAGAAATGAAATGTGTTTTATAAACATTTAATCATATAAAAATGTGTGTAAATTGATAGGTTTCATAACCATTTCATCATTTCATAATATCCTAACCTATGAAAATAAGTGGCTTTCATAATCATTTACTCATGGTATAATCTGTAGAAGAAAAATTTGTTTCATAAGAACTATATCATGGTATAACCCGTGAAAAAAGAATTAGGTTTCATAAGAAATATATCATGGTACAGCCACTGGAAAAAGAAATGATATTCATAAACATAATTTCATCATAAAAAATAAACCATTCATAAAAATAATAATAATTTTCTCCTTGGATCACATCCCCAGTAAAGTATTAGTAATGTAACACCCGAGATTTTTATGAGTAATATTTTGTTTTTATATATCATCAAAGGAATCTTTCACTACATACTAGCTTGGCTTACTTTACACGCAATCACGACCTTCCTCGATAGCTTGCGTCGTACGCAATACTGAGTTTCACTAAACAACGATATGCTATTAAAATATTATTAAAACTAGCCGTTATGAATATTAATAACCAATTTTTGAAATTTTATAAATTTTATCTTTCAAAATGGACTTCATTTTTGGATTCGGAATACTGAAATTAGCCTAGGTTGAAATTTTGGTATTTTTCTGAAAACTTTCAATTTTTGATGAATAGTGAAACCACTAAGTGGTAGGTTAAAAACTGAATTTTGCATAAAACTTAATTTTACCGCTTCTGTGAATGGAATTTCGAAAATCCGACAAACACGGTTGATATCAGTAAGTAAAATGTGGTTCAATGAGATAAAAATAATTTTTTGGTGAATAGTAACTTTTTACTTTTTTTACCGCAGTTAATAGTAAATAGGGTAACTAAGGGTAAATATGATATTACTATTACCCTAACACATGTCCTAATTCTATTGGATAAGTTTAATTCGACCAAAAACAAACTTAGGAATAAAATATGACCATTTAGGCCCACTTGGGTTAGATTAGGACATTTATTATTAATGTATTTAAAGAAGGGTTAAAATAGTTAAAATCAAAGTTTAATAAGTAAATAATTTTTAATACGGGGTTATAGATAAGATAAATTCGACTATAAATATTCATTAGAAATCTAAAAAGATTTCCTATATAATGGTATTTTATTTATAATTTTTATACATTAAATAATTTAATTTATTTATGACACAATGATGATGCAGTAATTATCTTATTAATAAAATATTGACATAATTGATGTTATAAACACCAAAATAAATGTAATTTGAGACTTTTTATGAATTACAATAATTTTCTAGGTTACTATGATATATTAGTGTTGATTTAATCAACTTGGTTCGAACATATAATTCTGTTATGACTTTCACAAAAATCATATATCAAATAGTGTCAAAATTGACACAAAATAGTTTTTAAATAAAATATTATATTATTAATTGTTATTTTATTCCTAAAAATCTAAGGTTCATCCAAATGACTTAGATAAGGATATATATATTAATAATAAACAATTTGGGGTTCTTTTTTCATGTTATGGTAAGTGTATTAACCATATAGTGTAAGAAAACAAAAAGACACGGTAAAAGTTAAATTATTTAACTTAGAGTTAAATCTAATTGATAAGGTTAAAATAATACCCTAAACTTGTCTAAATCCTATTGGTTGATAGGATTTCTACCCATACCCACTTTAGATTCGAAATAAGACCCTTTGGAACCATTATAAACCGATTTTGACTTTAATATAAAATAATATTTTGAGATATTCCTAAGGGGCCCCTCTCCTCCCTTATAAAAGGGCACCTCCTCCCCCTCCTCCTCACACCAATTTGAGCACTCAAGCTCGGCAAAACCCTGCCATTTTCTCCTCTCCACTTACCTAGAATAATCCTAGAGGTCCTGGTCTTCTTCAAATACCAATCTTAGTTCCCTAAGTGGAGGATTCAAAGAGGCGTTCCAAAGAAGAGGTAATATCCATTACCGATCTTTTCAATTTCTTTCTTCTTCAACTTCTTCTTCTTTAGTTGTTTCATGATAAAGTAATAACATCAGTATTACTTACATACTGATATGTTATTATAAATATGAAACAACCCTAATTCACCTTCTATCCATCCTACGGAAAAATGAAATCACCGCGCGTGCGTACGTACGGAATACCGTCTCCACGTCGTGGTGTAATCTATTTTCCACCATCACCATACAAGGATGGGTATAATGGTGTAATGAGTAACTATTTATGATTATTATAAAGTAATATTTATACTGAAATAATATACATATAATCCAATACAATTCCACGATCATAGGAACGATATCATCACTCGTGCGTACGTACAGAATACCATCTCCACGATGTGATGCGACTCGTTCTACATGATCATCATTACATAGTAATTATATAAATGAATTGAATGAATAAATATGATATATGTTACACTATTACCATTCTAGATATAAGGTATCTATAACCTTAAAAGAATAATAAGAATTTATTCGGAAAAACACGGATAAGAACAAAAGGCAATAAAGACCTGAGTAACAAGTAACAATGAAATATTACTAACAAGAAGCTAAGAATATGACCATATATGATATCATATCAATATGTATGATTCTGGAATAAGTCAATAACATTATTTAAACCATTATATAGGAGCTTCGGACACATACAAAGCAAATCGGACCTAAGTTAAGGGAAATATCACAATCTCATTTTTATCCGAGATTGTTTATACTTTGGTATTTACTGGGGTGTATTTTATCATCCACATCCATGTTCCCTCAATATGAAATATTGTTTACATCCACTTATAATAGTTTAAATCCAATTTTACCCTTCGGTGAGTTTTTAGTAAATAATATGAAAGGAATATTTTGTCATTTTTCGTACGAGGTACTTTTTGACTTTTCCGACAAAAGTACAAAGAATGTTTTTTTTTAACTTATACGGCATGAATGGATTTTTAAAACATTATTTCCAAGAAGCTTCATTTACATGTTTTCAAGTTTATTTTTAATCAACTTCTTAGTGTTTATAATTGTATAACATGTTAAGAAAAGAAAAGTGTTTTTGAAGAAGAAAGTATATTTTCTTCAAGAATGGAGTTCAACTGTTTTATCAAAATTATTTTCCATATAAGATAATAAAGGGTTCTGTTTTTATCCCTATTATTACATTGATTTGATTATGTTGTGAGGTAATTATTTTTATGAAGTCATTTACCTTATATGATTTGTTTTATGATGTCATGATGTTTTTGTTACATGTGTTATGCGATGATGTATGATTTATGATTATGTGGCACACATAAGAAAGGATTCATTATAAGATGGGTGGGACCTATATCTCCCTCCAATGAATTGGGTAAAGATTTTATATCTCATGAGATAGACATGGCTGGAATGGTAGGTTATACCGGTTCAGTGAAACAGGACTGGAACGAGGGTGACTCGGTTCAGAAAGGGACTTTGTCCACTAAGATAGTCTTGGCAATGAGTCATGACTAACAAGAAATGATTTTCCATGATTATGTGTGCATGCCACAAAGTTTCAAGTTTCATGTTATGATTATGGGGATCTCATTTCACTTCTATGATTTATTCCATGTTAAGATATTATGATCTCTTTTGCAGGTTATGATTTTCAAAAAGATATGATATGATTTTTATTTCCTTTATTTGACCTTGCTGAGCATTTGAGCTCACCCTTTTATGTTTTCTTTTCCCCAGGTCAGGAATATGGATATTAAGTAGAATATGCTAAAAGGGACCCTAGATATGATGAAATAAATGGGAGACACTGTAGATGATTTATGAACCAGTTGTTTATGTTTCCCAGTTTCTAAAGACACTATACCTATACGGTCCTTTGTGGTTTTGTCATATGTTGTAATACGTGTGCTTCAATTTTGAAGTATTAACAATGTATGTAAAGTATGGGTCATTATAGTTGGTATCAGAGGAAAGGTATAGTCAACCTTTGGAAACTAGGATGTGAAAGCCTCAGTAAGAACTCTAAGGATACGTCTAAGTATAGAACACAATCTTAGTGTTTTAGAAATGGCCATGAATACCCTAGGATAAGACCTTAAGTGTGAAATTTTATCCTTGATTATGTGGTTTTCCTATTATAATTAGTGTTGCTCACACTATTCTTCTTGGTTTTAGTCAATGGCTGGAACCCGAAGGAACCGTGTTAATGCGGAATGCGATGGGCAATGAAATGATTGTCCCCCTGAGCAACCAAACGATATGGGAGCTGGAATGCAAAATCTTGTAGCCATGCTCACATAACTTTCTCAAGCTATGAATCATGCAGGACTTCCAAACGAGCAAAGGAAGGAGCAACATTCTATTGAATCCTTCATGAGGCAGCGTCCACCTTCTTTCAGCGGGTCTACTGATCCATTAGTTGCTGAACAATGGATTAGTACTACTGAAAAGATATTTTCAGTTCTTTAATGTTCTGAACATGATAAAGTCATCCTAGCAGTGTATCGTTTGGAAGGAGATGTTGATCAATGGTGGAATCTTATTAAGAATACGAGGCAAAGGGATGAAATTGAGTCTATGGAATGGGACGAGTTCAAGAACTTATTTTTCAATAAGTACTTCCCTCGTATTCTCCGAACAAAGATGGAGAAAGAGTTTCTTGAACTGAAGCAAAGGGATGATGAATCTGTTGGAACCTATGAAGCAAATTTTACAAGACTCGCAAGGTACGCTTCTGGTATTATTATCCAACCTGAGAGTAAGATCGATCGATTCTTTAGTGGCTTAAAACCAAGTCTTCGAAGGGCGTTAGCCATAAGGGACTTCAATAGCTACGAGGAAATCGTTCGATGTGCTCTCAAAGTCAAGATGGAGATTGGAGTAACCCATCAGTCACATGGGTTTGATAAGAAGAGGAAGATGGAATTAAAAGGAAAACCTAAAGAGAACACTGAAAAGAAGATGAGATTTCCCTTATGCTCAAAGTGTGGAAAGAAATATGGAGGGAGTTGTCTTAAAGGGACAAGTAAATGTTTCAAATGTGGAAAGGAAGGTCATTGGGCATTTGAATGCCGCGATAATGGGAAGAATATGTCTAATGATGCAAACAAAAGAAGGGATACACAGAATGAACCTACTACACTTCAATGTTTCAAGTGCAAGGAGATGGGGAATTATGCCAATCAATGCCCAAATCCAAGGGTTGATGATGATGGTCGACGTCAACAAAATCTTAAGGCTAAAGACAAAGGAAAGTCACATGCAATTTCTATCAGTGATGTGGAGTGCGATAATGAAGTGGTGAAAGGTACACTTACCATCCACTCTAAAGTAGCAAATTTTTTATTTGATTCTGGATCCACCCACTCTTTTATTTCTACAGAATTTTCTAAGGGTATCACCGTATTACCTCAACAATTAGATGTTGAGTTAGCTTTGACAACACCTAATGGCACAATAGTCGCATCAAAAGTTTATAATTCTTCTCCGATCGAAGTTTGTGGGAAAGTGCTTCCTGCAAATCTTGTGATACTTCCTTTAGTGGAATTTTTTGTGATTCTTGGCATGGATTGGCTTTCTCTACATGGATCTCATATCAATTTCCAAAGAAGGTAAGTCACATTTCATATTCCAGATCAATCTACGGTCGTCTATCGATGCAAGGATGAATATAACCTTCCAGTGGAAATTTCATCCATCTTATGGGTCTTGATTCCACTAAATGAAGGTTATTTATCTCAAATGGTTGGTGAGAAACTCACGATTAAGAATATTCCCATCGTACGGGAGTTTGATGATGTCTTTCCGGAGGAATTACCGGGTCTTCCACCAAATCGTGAAGTTGAGTTTTCAATAGAACTCGTACCAGGTTCATTGCCTATTTCAAAGACACCTTATATAATGGCCCCAATTGAGTTGCAGGAATTGAAGAAGAAACTCCAGGAGAATCTTGATAAGGGATTCATACGCCCTAGTGCGTCACCTTGGGGAGCACCTGTTCTATTTGTTAAGAAGAAAGATGGATCAATGAGACTCTGCATTGATTATCGAGAACTTAACAAGATCACTATCAAGAACAAATATCCTCTCCCACGCATTGATGACTTATTTGACTAACTACGCGGAGCTCAATACTTTTCCAAGATTGATCTTCGTTCAGGGTATCATCAATTAAGGGTCAAAAGGGAGGATATACCAAAGACAGCTTTCCGTACAAGGTATGGACACTATGAATTTATAGTGATTCCATTTGGTCTTACTAATGCCCCTGCTATCTTCATGGATCTAATGAATAGAGTCTTTAGAGACTATCTTGATCAATTTGTGGTAGTCTTTATAGATGATATTCTTGTCTATTCAAAGAGAAAGGAAGAGCATGAAGATCACTTGATAATTATATTGAAGACCCTGAGAAAGGAGAAGCTTTATGCCAAATTTACCAAGTGTGAATTTTGGCTTCAAAAAGTTGCATTTTTGGGTCACATAATCTCAAAAGAGGGGATATCTGTGGATCCAGAAAAAACAGAGGTTATCAAAATATGGTCAAGACCAACAACAGTAACTGAGATCTGAAGTTTTCTTGGTTTGGCTGGATATTATCGACGTTTTGTAAAAGATTTTTCACGATTATCTAATCCACTCACCAAGTTGACTCGGAAAGGAGTTAAGTTTGTCTGGACGGAAGAATGTGAAGAGAATTTCAAGGAGTTGAAAATAAGGTTATCCAGTGCACCTGTGCTCACACTACCTTGTAGTGGAGAAAGGTTTGTGATATACAGTGATGCATCCAAGAAGGGATTGGGGTGTTTTCTTATGCAAAATGATATGGTGATAGCTTATGCCTCACGACAGTTGAAAATCCATGAGCAAAATTACCCAACACATGATTTGGAGTTAGCTGCGGTAATATTTGCATTAAAGATTTGGAGGCATTACCTTTATGGTGAAAGGTGTGATATTTATACTGATCATAAAAGTTTAAAGTATATTTTCACACAAAAGGAGCTGAATATGCGTCAAAGAAGATGGTTGGAGCTGATTAAGGATTATGACTGCTCAATCCATTACCACCCTGGGAAAGCAAACAAGGTGGCAGATGCATTAAGTCGACAAGACAATGCTAGTTTATCCATGATGAGGATCACAAAAGATCCAATATTTATGGATTTACAAAGGATGGATCTTGGAATTATAATGGAAGGGGGAAAATCTTATCTTTCTCAAATGAATGTTCAACCATCTATACATGTGAAGATTAAAGAGGCACAGAAAGAAGATGTAGAGTTACAAAAGAAGGTGAGAAATGTTCCTGAATTCAACCTTGATTGTGATGGGATAATAAAGTTCAGGAATCGGGTTTGTGTTCCTCCCATCCCCGAATTAAAGAAGGAGCTGCTGGATGAGGCTCATAGTTCTTCATTCTCTATTCATCCTGGAAGCATGAAGATGTATAGGGACCTGAAAGAGTACTTCTGGTGGGATGGCATGAAAAGAGATGTTGCTGAATATGTCTCTCGATGCTTGGTTTGTCAACAAGTTAAAGCTGAGAGACAAGAGTCTAAGGGGATGTTACAACCATTACCTATACCCGAATGGAAATGGGAAAACATCACTATGGACTTTGTCACAGGACTTCCTAAAACATCCAAAGGCAATAATGCTATTTGGGTCATAGTTGATCGTCTTACAAAGTCTGCACACTTCATTGCTATTAGAGAGGATTTCTCTCTAGATCATCTTGCCAGGAAATATGTAAAGGAAGTGGTAAGATTGCATGGAGTACCACTTTCTATTATATCTGATCGGGATCCGAGATTTACCTCGAAGTTCTGGCAAAGTCTTCAGTATACTCTAGATACAGAGTTGAGTTTTAGCACTGCTTATCATCCCCAGATAGACGGTTAGTCTGAGAGAACAATTCAAACCCTAGAAGATATGTTGAGAGCTTGCTCTATGTATTTCAAAGGAGGTTGGGATCAACACCTACCTTTGGTGGAATTTTCTTATAATAATAGCTTTTACTCTAGTATTCAGATGGCTCCTTATGAAGCTCTCTATGGAAAGAAATGCAGGACTCCAACTTGATGGGATGAAGTTTGGGAAAGAAAGCTATTAGGACCTGATCTCGTTGATGAAATGGCAGAAAAGGTCAGATCTATTCAACAACACATAAGAGCAGCTCATAGTCGACAGAAAAGTTATGCCGACAATCGAAGAAAAGACCTAGAGTTTGAAGTGGGTGATAAAGTGTTCTTACGAATATCTCCCTGGAAGAGGGTTATGAGATTTGGAAAGAAGGGGAAGTTGAGCCCTAGATATATCGGTCCTTTCAAAATACTGGATCGTGTTGGAAAGGTAGCTTACCGATTGGCGCTTCCACCGAATCTCTCTCAATTTCACGATGTGTTCCATGTATCTCTCCTGAGAAAGTACATACCTGATCCTTCACATGTACTCAGCTCAGAAGTTTTACCGCTGGAGCAAGATCTTTCTTATGAAGAACAACCGATAGAGATTCTGGATCATAGCGAAAAAGTCCTACGAAACAAGACCACTCGATTGGTGAAAGTTTTATGGAGGAACCACCAACTTCAAGAAGCTACATGGGAGCTTGAGGATATGATGAGGGAGAAGTATCCTCATCTGTTTGTTACAAAGTGACGAATTTCGAGGGCGAAATTCTTTTTAAGGGGGGTAGAATGTAACACCCGAGATTTTTGTGAGTAATATTTTGTTTTTATATATCATCAATGGAATCATTCACTACATACTAGCTTGGCATACTTTACATGCAATCGCGACCTTCCTCGATAGCTTGCGTCGTACGCAATACTGAGTTTCACTAAACAACGATATGCTATTAAAATATTATTAAAACTAGCCATTATGAATAGTAATGACCACTTTTTGAAATTTTATAAATTTTATCTTTCAAAATGGACTTCATTTTTGGATTCGGAATACCGAAATTAGCCTGGGGTGAAATTTTGGTATTTTTCTGAAAACTTTCAATTTTTTGATGAATAGTGAAACCACTAAGTGGTAGGTTAAAAACTGAATTTTGCATAAAACTTAATTTTACCGCTTCTGTGAATGGAATTTCGAAAATCCGACAGACACGGTTGATATCAGTAAGTAAAATGTGGTTCAATGATATAAAAATAATTTTTTGGTGAATAGTAACTTTTTACTTTTTTTACCGCGGTTAATAGTAAATAGGGTAACTAAGGGTAAATATGATATTAATATTCCCCTAACACATGTCCTAATTCTATTGGATAAGTTTAATTCGACCAAAAAAAACTTAGGAATAAAATCTGACCATTTAGGCCCACTTGGGTTAGATTAGGACATTTATTATTAATGTATTTAAAGAAGGGTTAAAATAGTTAAAATCAAACTTTAATAAGTAAATCATTTTTAATATGGGGTTATACATAAGATAAATTCGACTATAAATATTCATTAGAAAGCTAAAAAGATTTCCTACATAATGGTATTTTATTTATAATTTTTAGACATTAAATAATTTAATTTATTTATGACACAATGATGATACAGTAATTATCTTATTAATAAAATATTGACATAATTGATGTTATAAACACCAAAATAAATGTAATTTGAGACTTTTTACGAATTCCAATAATTTTCTAGGTTACTATGATATATTAGTGTTGATGTAATCAACTTGTTTCGAACATATAATTCTGTTATGACTTTCACAAAAATCATATATCAAATAGTTTCAAAATTGACACAAAATAGTTTTTAAATCAAATATTATATTATTAATCGTTATTTTATTCCTAAAAATCTAAGGCTCGGCCAAATGACATAGATAAGGATATATATATTAATAATAAACAATTTGGGGTTCTTTTGGCATTTTATGGTAAGTTTATTAACCATATAGTGTAAGAAAATAAAAAGACACGGTAAAAGTTAAATTATTTAACTTAGAGTTAAATCTAATCGATAAGGTTAAAATAATACCCTAAACTTGTCTAAATCCTATTGGTTGATAGGATTTCGACCCATCCCCACTTTAGCTTCTAAATAAGACCCTTTGTAACCATTATAAACCGATTTTGACTTTAATATAAAATAATATTTTGAGATATTCCTAAGGTGCCCCTCTCCTCCCTTATAAAAGGGCACCTCCTCCCCCTCCTCCTCACACCAATTTGAGCACTCAAGCTCGGCCAACCCCTGCCATTTTCTCCTCTACACTTCCCTAGAATAATCCTATAGGTCCTGGTATTCTTCAAAGACCAATCTTAGTTCCCTAAGTGGAGGATTCAAAGAGGCGTTCCAAAGAAGAGGTAATATCCATTACCGATCTTTTCAATTTCTTTCTTCTCCAACTTTTTCTTCTTTAGTTGTTTCATGATAAAGTAATAACATCAGTATTACTTACATACTTATATGTTATTATAAATATGAAACAACCCTAATTCACCTTCTATCCATCCTACGGAAAAATAAAATCACCGCGCGTGCGTACGTACGGAATATCGTCTCCACACCGTGGAGTAATCTATTTTCCACCATCACCTTACAAGGATGGGTATAATGGTGTAATGAGTAACTATTTATCATTATTATAAAGTAATATTGATACTGAAATAATATACATATACTCCAATACAATTCCACGATCATAGGAATGATATCATCACTCGTGCGTACGTACGGAATACCGTCTCCACGATGTGATGCGACTCGTTCTACATGATCATCATTACATAGTAATTATATAAATGAATTAAATGAATAAATATTATATATGTTACACTAATACCATTCTGGATATAAGGTATCTATAACCTTAAAAGAAGAATAAGAATTTATTCGGCAAAACACGCATAAGAACAAAAGGCAATAAAGACCCGAGTAACAAGTAACAATGAAATATTACTAACAAGAAGCTAAGAATATGACCATATATGATATCATATCAATATGTATGATTATGGAATAAGTCAATAACATTATTTAAACCATTATACATGAGCTTTGGACACATACAAAGCAAATTGGACCTAAGGTAAGGGAAATATCGCAATCTCATTTTTATCCGAGATTGTTTATACTTTGGTATTTACTGGGGTGTATTTTATCATGCACATCCATGTTCCCTCAATATGAAATATTGTTTACATCCACTTACAATATTTTAAATCCAATTTTACCCTTCGTTGAGTTTTTAGTAAAGAATATGAAAGGACTCTTTTGTCGTTTTTCGTATGAGGTACTTTTTGACTTTTCCGACAAAAGTACGAAGAATGTTTTTTTTAACTTATACGGCATGAATGGATTTTTAAAACATTATTTCCAAGAATATTCCTTTACATGTTTTCAATTTTATTTTTAATCAACTTATTAGTGTTTATAATTGTATAACATGTTAAGAAAATAAAAGTGTTTTTGAAGAAGAAAGGATATTTTCCTCAAGAATGGAGTTCAAGTGTTTTATCAAAATTATTTTCCATCTAAGATAATAAAGGGTTCTGTTTTTATCCCTATTATTACATTGATTTGATTATGTTGTGAGGGAATTATTTTTATGAAGTCATTTACCTTATATGATTTGTTTTATGATGTCATGATGTTTTGTTACATGTGTTATGCGATGATGTATGATTTATGATTATGTGGCACACATAAGAAAGGATTCATTATAAGATGGGTGGGACCTATATATCCCTCCAATGCATTGGGTAAAGATTTTATATCTCATGAGATAGACATGGATGGAATGATAGGTTATACCGGTTCAGTGAAACAGGACTGGAACAAGGGTGAATCGGTTCAGAAAGGGACTTTGTCCACTAAGATAGTCTTGGCAATGAGTCATGACTAACAAGAAATGATTTTCCATGATTATGTGTGCATGCCAAAAAGTTTCAAGTTTCATGTTATGATTATGGGGATCTCATTTCACTTCTATGATTTATTCCATGTTAAGATATTATGATCTCTTTTGCAGGTTATGATTTTCAAAAAGATATGATATGATTTTTATTTCCTGTATTTGCCCTTGCTGAGCATTTGAGCTCACCCTTTTATGTTTTCTTTTCCCCAGGTCCGGAAGATGGATACTAAGTAGAATATGCTAAAAGGGACCCTAGATATGATGAAATAAATGGGAGACACTGTAGAAGATTTATGAACCAATTGTTTATGTTTCCCAATTTCTAAAGACACTATACCTATACGGTCCTTTGTGGTTTTGTCATATGTTGTAATAAGTGTGCTTCAATTTTGAAGTATTAACAATGTATGTAAAGTATGGGTCATTATAAGTAACCTTAAAGGATGTCATCTTAAAGAGATGATAATTTTAAAATAAAAAAATTTGGAATGTTTCTTGAGGAATATAACCATTCTTTGAAAATAAAATTTTAAAAATAAAATTTATAAAATATTTTTGAAATTATTTTATTTTAAATAAATATTAAAAACTTATAAATGAATCTTTAAAAATAATTTACAAAATTTCTTGAGGAGAATATTCAACCCCCTTTGCTAAAAATATTTCATAAAATAAAACATTTTGAAAATACATTTCGTTTAAAATAAACATGAAAATTATAATTGATATTTTAAAAATAATTTATAACATTTATTTAGGAAAATAACCTTTCCAATTTTAAAGAACCCTTTTTCAAAGATTTTCAAAATCCTTTTTTTTTACTTTGAAATCATTTATTTAAAATAAAAAAATTCCATAAATATTATGTAATACATTTTATTTGAAAATAAATTTAGAAAACTTTTAAGGGGATGCTAAAATATTTGATAGGAAATGAAAGAGAGAAATATTTTTCATTTGGTGCCTATTAAATCAAATATTCTTTTCCTATTCTCAAAAAAAGTCAAAGAATTGTTGTTTAGAAAATGACATGAAGACAACATTAAAAACATTTTGAAAATATTAAAACATGGGTACAAATTTCATTAATGAATATTTTTAACAATATTAAAAAAAATTAAATCATTTTTAGAAAACATTTTTTTGGATGAAAAACTGATTTTTGATCAAAGAGAGAAATGAAGAGAATTTTTCATAAAAATATTATTTTAAACTCTTGAGTGCATAAAGATAGTAAAATAGAGGGAAAACATGTATTATCAAGAAATAAACTATATAGGATAAAATAAATGTGTTTATTGAGAAATGGATTATAATATTGCATCATCAGAAATATAATCATAGACAATCACAAAAAAGAATGAAATTGTGACACAAAATATTTACCACTTTGGTAACATTGAATTATATTTCTCATAAAGTAATAACATAAAATGAAACTTATAATATCATTAAAATAAAGAGATTTATGATATAATATTTCAAAGGGGTAGTATATGCACAACACAAAATAAATGAGTGGGGAATTGTCATGTCTCCTAGGAATAAAAGATAGATTAGAAATCTTTTACCTTAATTCTTAACTTCTTTATTACACGTTTGAACCTCCTGTATAATAAATATAAGTTTATTATAAATATATTAAATAAAAATAACTTTATATAATTCCATAAATTATTTAATTATTACCATTTATTACCCCGTTATAAACAGTTTCTTATTAATATCACGATTTGGGTAGTAACTGCTTTTTTCCGTATATGTTTCAATTTTTTGGATTCATCCCCCAAAATTTGATCATGGTTCCATAATATAAATAATTTTAATAATTATATAAATATAATATTTATATATCAATTATACTTTTAATAATTATAATGAAATATGTTTTTGAAAAATTAAGTATGTTACAATCATGGAGACTGTAGGTCGTACGTACGCTTGAGTAACATTTCCATTTTTTCAACGACCATTATGAAAATGAGGTAATTAATATTTTATCATCCCAAAATTATAATAATATCACTAATAATATATTATTTATTTAAATATAGTTATAAATATCATCTCAGATGTGTGGTGATGAAAATAAAGAGTTGCATCACCTTGTTAAGGTGATAGTCCACACGTACGTGAATGATGTTATCATCTTTCAATGAGTGAAAAAGTAAGAATTAAAATGATATATTTTATTTTAAGAGTGATAATATTTCAATAATATTATAAATATTTCAAATATAGCACATATATTTATTAAAATTATCCTTATTATCTTCCCGATAAAATGTATGTGAAAAATGAATCACATTGATTCATGATGCAGTAGTCCGTCGTACACATGAGTAATGTTGTTGTATCCACTATGAAATGGAAAGTAAAAAAAATTAATATATGTTATAATTACTAAATAGTTATAAATATGTTATAAATTTCAAATATATACTTTATATTCATCAACATACTCATCTGTGAGAGGTGGTAACAGTAAAACGAATGACATTGATTTGTGAGTCTGTCATACGCACGAATGTTGATTTAGTAACCCATTTTATGGAAGTGGATATGGTTGTTGGTAATTTCCTTAAAATAACAACATCTCAATATATGGAAGATATTTTTTATATAATAGCAGAATTCTTTAATAATAATTTAAGTAGTTTTAGGAAGAAATAAAATTAAAAAACACTTTGAATAACGTTACCTCTTCTTCAGGTAACCTTCATAGGTTTGCACCAAGACACTTCATAGGTTTAATTTCATAAAACAATAAGTAATATAGGATTATATAATGTAGTTTCTGAAGTTATTTTAGTAGTTAAATGATTTTCCTAACAAAACTTTATTGAAGGCGTGAAGATAAGTGAAGAGTGGGTAGCCTTTTATAAGTGAGGTGAGTGACACACTTGTAATTTTATCAAAATAAAAAGTGTACCAATGTTTTAATCATGATAAAATGATCCAAAATTAATTATTATGTAGAATTATATATTATAGAGTCTAAATATTTTTATAAAATATATTTTATAAAAGTTTATAGGTCATTTTGACTCTTCTCTTTTTAGTTTAACCCATGGTAAACCCATTTTTACCTTAACCGTGATAATTAATTTTTACTGTTTTGGCTATACATTTTGGTCAAAAATTAAATTTAAATTTTTATATAAAATAAATTATTTTGATTCCAAATATTTAATACATTTTTCTATATTTAATTCATATAATTTTAAATATTTAATTTAAAAATTAATCCTGCAAACATGATAAGAAAGTGGGTTTTCAAAGAGAAAATGTACAAATGTTTATAAAGTTTTTATATCAAAAATCATTGTGAAAAATATTCAAATAACCAATACGTTATTAATATATATATTTATAATTAAAATAACTTTTTATATTAATTACAGTTTAAAATATAATTTAACTTTATAAATAATTTAAATGAAATTGAAATTTTCAGTTAATCATTGTATTTTTCAAAATTCATTAGAAAATTAATATTTTCAAAAAAATCACAAAAAATAACCTTAAGATAATTTTTAAATGATTATTTAAAAAAAAATATTTATTTTTTCAATAAAAATATTCAAAAAATGTCAAAAAATAGTTTTAAAATAAGTGCATAAAAGGGAGAAGATATTTCTTTTTAGGAAAATATAATTTTTAAGCATAAAATTGGATTAGTTATTATCACTTATCTTGAAATAAAATAAGATAAATATTAAACATTTAATTGAATATAATATATTTATTTAATTAAAATAATTCATAAAAATTGATTTATTTATTGAGATAAAAAATAATTTTGTGCAGAAAAAGTAGTTTTCGAGAAAATGATTTCCTTTATTTTCAAATAGTTTTTATTTTCATTTTTAATTAGCTGGTCACCAAATAATTAATTTTATATAAATTTTTAAACCGTATATTTTCATAATTTAGTTAATTATATTTATATCCTTCATTTAAATTGCTATGAGAAAACTATAATTTTAAATGATAATATTTTGATAGTATGTCACATTTTGTTTAAAATCAGTGTTGCATGTAATGAAAGCTAAACATAGTGTTTTGTGTAATGAAAAATATTGAAAAGATTTAATAAATTTTAAAAAAAAATTATTTCACAAAATCATTGGTTGTAAGAAGATCACCCATATAATATTAATTTCATAGTTTTTGAAATTATTTACTTTATTTTCCTGCTACTTGCACAAGCACTGAGTCGGTGTTGCGTAAGCATATAAGGTAATTACATAATCACTTAAAAAAATAAATTACTATCATAAAAACTAATTAAATTAAATATAAACATTATTATTCGTTAAATATTTTTATTTACTCACATCTATGTCATCACAACTTATTTAATTTGTTATTTTGACTTTTTAAGCCTTGTGCAATCATTTTGATTATTTTTTATTATATAAATCCAAAATTATGATATATCAATAAACATAATCAATAATAATTCATATTTATTAAATTAATTCTAAAAAATACTTTTTCCTTCTTAAATATTATATTTTGGACACCAAATTTGACTTTTTCAGTGTCGTACAATCATTTCATCCGCACTAAAAATGATTTTCATATTTATCATGAAATAAATTTTTTATTTATATGTTTTGAATAATTTTTTAATTATAATTAATTATATTATCATATATTATTTATTATATAAGTTCAATAAATTTTTATATCATATTTCTATCTTGTGGATATTATAAATGATATCTTATTTCATAAAAATCATATTTTTTTATACTATTCACTACGAATTTAACATCTTCATAAAAATATAAAAAAATCCATCCTAGGATAAATTTGACATGATGAAACCAAAAATTAATTTCATTTTATCTAACATAATTCCTATAAGTTACAAAAAACACTATTAATACAAATTAATAAAACACAATGAAAAACAATTTTTAGAAAAAAATGTGTTTTTATGTCTAAAAATGAACATAGAGAAAAAACAGATATAATGATGACTCAGATATAATTAATTTTATTATATAATAATTATGTTAGTTCTAGATGAAATTAAATGAATAATGGTACTTTTTAATGGAACGAAATGATAGTTTAAAAAAATGGTATTTTTTATTATTCTCTGAAAAATAAATCTTTTCATAAAAATCCCAAAATTTCAACCTAAGCTTATTTTGAAATTATGATTTCAAAAATGGTATTATTTTTATAAAATATAATTTATAAATTTCCAAAAATTACTTATAATATTCAATCACACAAAGTAACAAAAATAATTTTTGAAGCATAAAATGACTTTACTAAAAAATTGAGTTATTATTTCCTAATAATTAATCAATAAATTTTTATTGAGTAGTATATTTTTATATATTTCATAGTGAATTTAATCCTATTAAGAAAAACTAATTTAATATCTAGGTTTTAACTATAGCATTTTAATTTTCTATGGCTTATTTAATATTACTGTTGCATGTTGTATACACTCGCAAACATAGATTTCTTTTAAAATATTAGGATATTACATTATCCCCACTCCCCCTAATAAATTTAAACATATAAATTTAAACTTTATATCAGTAATGAAGGGTTTGAAATTTTAAAATACCTTTTTTGAAAATTCACATTGTAGAAAGTGATAATAAAACTTCCTCTATAAATGTGGGAAAGGTTCATATGAAGGTCATTTGGAATAACACATAACTAAGTTTCTAGATAGGATAACATTAGTGGGAAGTGTAAATATAGAAATGGAAAACAAATAATGTCTATATAATGATGTAGTGTGATAAAGAACATTAATAAAAATAAATTGAATGATCGTGAGAAAGTTAACGACAAAAAAACCATAAATAATTGAGCTGTCAAAAAGACCACTGATTCATTATAAAATAAAAAAAGGATTAAAATTTTATTTTAAGATCCTTTTCCTAGAGTTTAGGAATTCCTTTACCATCTAGACTAAAAATATAAGAAAATATACTTACATAACAGGTAGGATTTAATCCTTTAAATTATTTTCACTATAATATCATCTTTTTCTCTAAATAAAGAGTATTAAAGATGAATTTTTCATTCTTGAAGCACTAAAATAAAATTTTAATGGATCATAAAATTCCATAAAAGGATAACAAGCTATTCCTCCTCTCTTCATACATTAACCAAAACAAAAATGGCTAGCACGGTGTAATATAATTCCCAAAATGAATATAACATCATATTAAAAAATACAAAATTAATCAACAAATCCTAAATAATAACACACAAAGTTCAAATAAGATCATTTGACAAATAAAAAATCTTAAAACATTTCAAAATATTCCAGACCAAGTATGAAACCCAAAAATTAGAAGTATTTTATCACATATCTTCTAATATTTATTTAGAATTTATATCTAATTAAAATTAGTCATTCATAAATTCATATAACCAAAATTTATATACCCAAATCATATAATCCCCTATAATATTTTAACCATTTCCATAAATAACCAGAATCACCATGAAGCCAAAATAAAATAATAATTAATTCTAAAAGATGATTCATCCACTATTCTTCAAATAAAAATTTGATCTTATGAAAAATTATTTCTATTTACCTTAATCATATAATTTACCCCAAATAATAAACTTATTAAAAAATAACATTAATTAAATAGTCACTAAATCAATATCCAATCCCAATTGTTATTTATATGGTAAATCAAATATTCTCAACATGTAAAACCCCTTTACTCGGATTAACCTTAATTACCTCAACATTAGAGATAATTGTAATCTTGATGTTTATCTATACCTTTCAAAATATTTCTATATAATATAAAAAAAGTATTCCTCAAATTAACTTTTCAGTAAAATAACATACTACCAAGGGTTTTATTACCATAAATTTCTCACAAAATAATCTTAATATTCTTTAAATGTCATCACTTAAACTGAAAAAGGGGTGTATAGGCCTTTGAAATTATATTAAACCATAAAATTACAAACCCATAATAGTATTCAAAAATATTAATTTAACCTCAAATGAAAATTTCATAATCTAAAAAATTATCTAAAACTTATTCTGATATGAACAACAATATCTTTAAACTCACACTACTAGATTCGGTGCTAAAAATATAAACTTTACATTTCTAGCTTTGATACCAAAAAATGTGTCCCAATTTCAACAATCCAAAACATAAATAATAAAAATAAAATATGGCATCACTTACATACCCAAATAACTTTTAGGTTTATAGTTTTATAAAATTTATACAAACTCTTACATCATTAATACCTATGTCTTTAAGTGAGTATTATTCCTGTTATACCCAACTATTCTTTATTTTTGTAAATTATACATGATTGATCCCACTCATCATTAAAACCTCTCAAAAAAACTTTAAAACACGGTATGATAACAAAAATATCAATAAGAAACAAAAAATTATGAAAGAAACTCATTAGACCATTTTAAAACCATGAGATCATAAAAGTGAGTTTTCCTTTAACATAATTAACTTTATGCACAAATATTTGTTTTAATACACATAAAATCTAATTTAATAGCCCAATATTTTCATAAAACATATTATAATAAAACATAAATGAAAAATCATAATCATTAGGGTTTTATAGAAATCATTATAATCAAAGGAAAAACTTTTTTTAAAAACACTCCATTTTACCCAAAAATAGAATAATTATTCCGTTAAAAAAATATCATCAGTTTACCTTGTGAAATAATAACATTTACATAAAAATAATTATAAATAATAGAAAACTAATTTAGGTTATTTGGGACACCATCTTTATATAAACCTTACAATATACCTTATAAGTGGAATAGCCAAAATGGGTAACTTCCAAAATAATTATCTGAATAACATAATCATTACCCAATGCTTTGGAGAGCTATATCAGGATCACACATCATCGTGAGATATATTAGGATCTCCCATGTTTATTGCTTATATCAGGCCCTCCAATCATAATAAAAAATTTCTAAATACTATATCATAAATAAAAAAATCATCTTTTTATTATAAATCCATTGAAAAACACTTTTGAACCCATATGAAAAACCTTTTCGGATATCAAAATACCCTATCATTTTAAAAACTCATTTTCAAAAAAAATACCCAGAATAAGCTAATTTGGGATTTTATTTAAAGAAAATATGGAATCTTATAATTTAAAAAAAATAGTTGTAGTGGTGAGAAAATCTATTGGCATCGTATGCAATAAAATAGAACATTCCTTTTATCATTTGTAAAGAAACTCAAAACATTTTATAGAAATATTCCTCCTTAAAAACATTATAATAAAGTAAAAAAATTCCTTTATAAGTCATTAATATCTATATAAATACATAAATAAAATAATTTTATGAATATTTTCATGGAAAAAATATTTAGGGAATAATTCTTTAAAACTTATAAAATGAGGTTTTTAAAGTAAATTGCCGCTTACCTAAAGTCTGAATTATCACATATGTTCTTTATATTTATGACTAATAAACATATGTTAAATATTTACATACTTAAGAAAATTTTTCTATTTTATTATTCTTTTTCTATTATTTATTACCATGATATATGAAATTATTTAATCAATTAAGTTCACATCTGATATTTTGAGGATATTTGTCTTGCATATCGAAAATGAATTTGGTAAGTTGAATATTTTCAAAGAGGTAATTATTACATAATATAAATAATAATAATCCTGAAATAATTATCATTTTTATAAAATAATTATACTCATAAAACCAACCATGAAATAAGGTTATGAAAAATGAATTATGATGTAATCATGGTGATGGTAAGTCAGACGTACGCATGAGAAATGTTTTCATTTTTTAAATAGAATAATGAAAATAAATTATATATGATTTTATATTTAAAGAATTATTATTATTCCATAAATATAACATAATTTATTTAAATACCCTTATATATAGTATATAACTAATGTGGCAAGGAAAAAATAATTGCATCACTTCATGGAGAATGTAATCCACACGTATGCTCGAATGACATTATCATTTTTCAATGAATAGAAATATAATAAAATATAAAATATATCATTATTAAATAATGATAAATATTTAATTAATATTATATATATATATATATTAAATCCATCATTATAACCATTTTTATAGGTAGTAATAGAAAACAAATTATATTGGTTCGTATAGCGGTAGTTCGCATTACGCATGAATGATGGTTTTATTTCCCAATAAATTAAAGTTTATATAGATATAGGTTTTAACATTAATATAAAAACATATAATTATAATTAATATAATAATTTTATTATTTAATCACGGTTGAATAATATTTGATGTAGGTAGAAGAAGAAATAATATTAAAACATTCAGTTAAAACTTATACCTCTTCTTCAGAAAAATTCCTTTGATTTACACTTTAATACCCTTAAAGTTGGTTTTATTCCTAAAAACGTCCTATATAAAGTCTTTTGGGATTATATTAAGGTATTTTGGTAGGAATTTATAGAGATAGGATACTCAAAAGGTGTGAAGAAGAGGGGAGAGAAGGTTTCCTTTTATAAGTGAGGGTAGGGGCACTCTTGGAATTTATTAAAGTATTAAATTAATATAAATTAATTTTTATGTAAAAGTGGGAAATATTTATATATTTAAAATAAATTATGAGGTTTATTAAAAATTTTATCATACAATAAAATTTGGTCAATTTTATATTTTGTCTTCACCCTTATCTCTTTGTTTTAACCACTGGTTAACCCTTTTGACAATTACCATGATATCAATATTTTTTACACGTTATTGGAAAAAATTACTATAAAAATAAATGTAAAAAAAATGGATTATGGTTTATATTTTCAACTATATCCTATTAAATTTTTATAATATAGGATTTTTTGGAATTTGAAATCATTTAATAAAATATTGTTTATTATAAAATATCACTAATTTCCTTTTTGGAAATACATGAAACATTATAATAAAATATGTGTCTAACTCCTGTAAAATGGTTTCAAAATTAAATTTAATCAAAGATATGTAATATATGGTATTAATAAAATAATAAAATAAAATATTGATAGTTTTAGATATCATTTTTAATCTTATCTTTGGTTTAGCCCCTTGGTTAACCAATTTTAACCTTAACTATGGTAATGAATTTTTTAAAATTGAAGGGTTATAATTTTTAATTATAAGGTAATAATTGGGTCATAAAGGTCTAATGTATGACATTTAAGAAAATTTAAAATATTAATTTTCCTCTTTCAAATTTTTTATGATTTATAAATAATTTAATAAAATATATTTAACAAAAAAATACAATTAATGTCATTTTAAAAACTAATCACATAATTTGACATTGAAAATAATAGTAGAGCCATATAATTCAAATATAAACCTTTAAAAATATAATTTTTTATATTTATATTTAAAATTAATTTTAACCATTAAATCGCCCAAAAAATATTACTTTTAGAGTTTTTAAAACCATTTACTTGATTTTTCTACTACATACACGAGCAGTGAGTTGGCGTTGTGTAATCATTTAATTTAGTTATTCTGTCACTAAAACTAAATAAAAATACCATGATAAAAATTAATTACTTTCTATATAAAGATTAATATTAATTAAATTTGAATATTTACTCACATCTATGTCATGAAATTTTATTTAATATGTTATTTTGAATTTTTTACCCTTGTGCAAGCATTACACAAACATTTGGAAAAGTCACTTATTATGTAACTCCAAAATTAAAATATATACATAAAAACATCAATGATACTTATTATTTATTAAAAAATTCATGAAAATTATTATAAATTCGAAAATATTATCTTTAGGATAACAAATTTGACTATTTCAGTGATGCACAAGCACTACATCGGCACTGAAAATGATTTTTATATATCTCATGAAATAAATTTTAATTTACATGTTTTGAATTATTTTTTGTTATATTTGTATTATATTATAATATATTATTTATACCATAAATTTAATATATTTTTATATCATATTTATTTCTTAGAGATATCATTAAAGATACCGCATTTCCTAAAAACTATATTTTTTTACAATTCTCCTAAAATTTAACTTCTACAAAAAAATATCAAAAATTTATCCTGGGATAAATTTGAATTTATAAATCCAAAAATGCGACAATTTTATAATATTTAATATTTATAAGTAATATAAAATACTTTTAATATAAGTGGGTAATACATAATGAAAAGTAGTTTTTAGAAAAAATGTGTTTTTAAGTCCAAAAATGAACTTATACCAAAATCTGGTAAAATGATTACTCAAATGTAATTAATTATATTATATAATACTTATAATAATTTAATATCAAATTAAAATAAAAAATTTATTTTTTTTAATGTAAATAAAATATAATTTTACAAAAAATTTGTTTTCACTATTTACAAAAAATAATTCTTTTCAGAAAATAAAAAAATTACCCTAAACTAATTTTGATATCCTTATTTGAAAAATGATATTATTTTTATCAAATAAAATATCTAAAACTTCAAAAAATTAATTATTATATTCAATCATAGAAATCTATAAAACTCATTTTTGAAGTAAAACAATTGAAACATAAAATGACTTCACTAAAAAATTGAGTTCTTATTTTATAAGAATACATCAATAAAATTTTATTTAGTAGGAACTTTATATATATTTAATAATTCATTTAATCTTATTTATAACTTCCAATTCAATGGATATGTTATATCTATTACATTTTAATATTTCATGATTCTTTTAGGATCTTTGTTGAATATTGTATATGATATCGAACATAGTTTTCTTTTATAATATTGGGATAGTACATATTGGTCAAGATAAATATATTAAATGGTGTTTTAAAGAGAGGTGAGGAGGAGAAATTTTATAAGTGAGGGGATTGGCACAGTAGTAAATATTAAGAATATTAAAAAATGATAAATATCATAATTGGGTCAAGTGGCACAAAATGGACATAATTTTTAATTGGTGATATGATATGGTCTAAATACCTTCAAAAAATAAAATTAAGACATGTTTATGTGGAATTTTAAACCTTCTATTTTGACTTAACCACCTCATTCTCCCTTTTTAAACTTAATCACAACAAAAAAAATTTCAATCATTAAGGGTTATGAATTTACTTAGAAGTTTGAAATTGTCATAAAAATGCTCCACATATGAAATTTTAGACAATTTACAATCAAAATTTTTCTATTAAAATATTATTTTTTAAAATTATTCAACAAATTATCGTTTTTCATAAAATACCTTTAATGTATTTTTTGGAACTATTCATTTAACTTGAATTTAAAGAAAATAAGATAATAGTGGAATTTGAATATAAACTCTCCACAGATAACATAAAATTTATAATTGACCATAAAATATATGTAACACCTTAATTAATCCAAAAAATATTACTTTAAATTTTTTAAATTCATTTACCTAGATTTATCTACTACTTACACAAGTAATGTATTGGTGCTACATAATCATTCTAAGTAATTTTATCATCACTAAAAATTACAAAAAAATAATAAAATAAAATAAAATATTTATATTTAAAATAACCCTTTATAACCTAATATAACATCTTATTTATTCCTATGAAAAAAAATTATATTTTTTAAATGAAATATAGTGACATTTTTTGTATTTTATCTTTACTTAAATTAATATAAAATTAAAAATCCAAGATAAATAGAACCTTGTTTACATATATTCAAAATATTTATCTTCATATCTGAACTTAATCAATCTAATAGTACAAAGGAAAGTGTTATATAGAATTTGAGCAATTGTCCCATAATTTTTACCCTATTTTACCAACTTTTCCCTTACTGAGGTGACAACTATATAAAAATGGTTATTTTTCTTATTTAATAAAAATAAAATGGTTATATTTACCAAATTAGAACCAATTTATTCCAAATATGGACTCTGTTTGTCAAGATTCATTTTTTAAAATTTTTTAAAAAATAATTTTATTATAATTTCGTAAAAGGATACAAATAACTATTTTTTAGAAAAATTCCAGGTTTATGAATATAAATAATTTTACACAAAAATAAAGTATAAAGATAATTCCCATGATTATTTTTAGATAAATAAAGTAAATTAATGTTTTTATACTTTAAAATCTAGAAAAATCCCTAATTTCAACTTCCAACCATACCATTAAATACAATGATCAAAAAATAGTTTTTAGTTTAAATAAAATATAACTTATATTCATAAAATTCAATAATTGGTTCTTATTTTCAAAATAATCCTTTTAAAAGAATTATTTTACTCTTTATATTCATATTTGGTATATAAAAATGCTTTATTACTTTTAAAGTAAATAAAACATCATAATGTTATCATAAAAGATTCAATATATTTAAAAAATGTATTTTCACTACTCACCTAGAAATCAACCATTTCAGAAAAAAACCATAAAAACACAACTTAAGATAATTTTGAAATTATAATTTCAAAAATAGTGTAAATTTTGTCTAATTAAACTTTTAAATTTTTCGTAAATTAATTATAATACCCATGCATAAATGCAATAAAAATCATTGTTGAAGAAAATACATTTTCAAGAAAAAAATTAACTTTACTAAAAATTGAGTGATTATTTCATAAGAATCAATAAATTTGTACCAATGAAAATTTATATATATATATATATATATAATTTCATTACTTCTAGTCATTCCAACAAATCTCGTGCATAGGTTATAAAGGTTATAATATGTCATGTTTTTTCTGAGTTCGGTGTTCTGTGTCATACAAGTTATCGAGCACATCAAATTTACTGAACATAAATATAATATAAAATATAAGGGTTTTTAAAAGACTATTTAAAAACTAGAATCACCTGTACAGAAAAAAAAAATTTGTGGAAACAAAGTTTATGTAAGGGTGAGTATAAACAAAATTAGCAGGACACATCAAAATCATAATGGAAATATAAGAATCAAGTAAAATTGAACACCAAAATATGATGGTATCTAAGAGTAAGACAAGGAAATATTCATATATTTTCAATCACTATAATTCAAAGAGATGAAATTAAGTTTTAATCATCTCATTGATAAACCTATAAGGTCTTACTTTATAAAAAATAGGGATTATTACAGCGCCAAAAAGATCAAAATGTTTGAATTTGATAATACAGTCATATGTCACATCTCAAAGGAATCTAAGGGTTTCCTAATGAGTCATAAAAATACAATAATCTGGTCTACTCAACCTCTCAAATTTATGTATTACCACTTGAATCAATAAATATGTACCTACTCCTTATTCAAGCCTACATAGCAGCTAAAGAAGTATTGCACCATATTATTTGGTATTACTGAGTATCTATTCTAGAAACTCATAGGGTGTAATTACTTGACCATAAATAGGTCTTGGTCAAGGGATTAATAATCCATATCGTCAAAACTACCAATACATAAGCACACATACACCTCACAGAACCAATAATAGAGGACTTGTGACTCATCGAGTAGCACACAACAAATTTGGGAGTTCCTAACTCTGTAGATTGAGGACATATTATCCAAAAATATAGAGGAGTGATAAACTCTATCCATAATTTGGGTGAACCACACCTCATCTGTGTTGAGGTAGTACCATCCCCATACTAATCTAGAGTATGTTAGGCTTGGTTATGTGAGTAGATACCAATTCCAAGTAGAATATAGAGGACCCACACCCTATTACTCATATTCTTCAAGGGGGGATCTTATCCCATGAATGATCTAATAATCATTCTTGAACCCAATCAAAACCCCTATGGATATATGGGGGATAAAATACTCATACCACCTTGTGTTTCACCACTCATACCCAAGATAATTGTACATATTTTTCTACATGTAAAATCCCTTAGGATGGACTACATACACAACCAAATACGAGACTTAGGAAAAAATATATTCAAATACAAAATGGATATAAAAAGTAAATAATATATAACATGGGGGTACATAAAATTTAGGTCCTTATCAATCATCTAATGGTTTACTTCCATTTACATGGAATGTGAATTCAACCAACACAGCATGTACTGTAATTTTTATGATGTTTACACTAATGGGGGTAATTAATGTGTATACCTAATACACATGTACTTTTCATCTTGGGATAATGGTGTGTCCAAAGTATTATATAACCTATTATGCATGTGTGAATACTTGGTGTTTACTATCAGTTAGTCTATTTTTGTAGTCTCTAACTAAATGTGTGTCTATGTGGATATATAGTGTGTGGTTTAAGGTTGTCACCTTAGGCACTGCCTGAGTCATTATATATGCCACACATAGTAGATACTCAAGCTACATTTAATGTGGATGGGTCTGTACTAAATAACCCATATTATACTACATGAAATGGTATCCATACCACATTCCATGTGGTATTTATAATCTTATAAAACCATAACATTATAGACAAGGAGGTACATCATTCATGGTCCTCTAAAATGAATGCTATGTAGCCATGTCATTCATCAATATTTCTAGATTACTCTATTTTTCACACAGTTACTACCCAAAATTTCCCATAGTAATGTTGCCACACCATCCCTCTCTATCATAGACCACTGAGTATCCTTTCTAAAACCCAAACCATCATTGTCATTCCAGTATGTCAGAATGGCCCGAAGGCCTTCATTTTTTTTTATTATTTTGATAATCCGCCTTTCAAGGGGTGACGTGAAACCCTTACAAGGCCTGAAGTCTTAGAGACAATTACATGACCCTCCATTCTATCCTCATCGTTTGATGAAACAATTTCAGTCTCTATAAATTTGTACCAGTTATAGTTCTAGGACACTAATTGATTTTTTCAGAGTATTCCTCATATATAGATGATTTTCTTACTACCTGCACCACTATTCATCAAACTATTGTCCAATTCAATGTTGGAAATGATTATTTTTTATGAGAAGGAACTAGTAGAGGGGGAGAAAAAAATCCAATATAGATCCTGAACACCCCTAATTTCATAAAAAACATAATATCTATAGAATATAAAGGTAAGAGTCCCAATTTAAACTATGAGAATATTTCATGGTTTTATGTAAAATTCCTCAAATCATCAATGGATAATTCATTAAAAAAATAAATCAATATTCTAAATACCTACTCTTTGAAAAACAAGAAAAAATAAAATAAACCCCTTTTAAGGAATAATATAAATGAATTCAATAAAAACATGTCATAAATAATTGGGATTAAAATGAAAGAATATTTTTATCTTTATGCAAAAACAGAATTTCTTCAACACATTCATTGATGTCATGCAATCCAATCATTATTATCAACACATTCTCAAATTCAACTATGCTTCCTGATTCATTATAAGATCCTAGGAATAGGATATCCAATACCTATAAAACTCTTTAGGTTTTTTTCATTAGTTTAAATGTATATACCTTTAAAAATGATATAAATGGGTATTTATAGCCTATAATTTTGGTAACCAGTCTTTTAATAGAAGTCCTGAAATATCTGGTTAGTGACCCCATACATGGATGCATAATTTACACCTCACCTAAGTAAAACCCATAATTCTGAACATAAACAAAATGTTAATTCATCTATATGATCTCTTATTTAGGATATATCATAATCCACACATTCAGGATAAATATATATTTAATTAATAAATATTAAAAATATATTAAAATCATTGTCCTAAAAAATTCAACAAAACTTAGACCGAGCGTAAACACCCCACCCAAACATCAATGGAACCTTAAAAAAATTTCTTAGGATTTATATTGAGGTAAATTTCTTATTTTACCCCTAGGGAGGTCTTAAGACACGAAAATATCATAATTGAATTAATTCTTGGTTGGGAAAAGTCCAAGTCATTGCATTTATAAAAAAAATGGAAAATATTATTCAAATGGGATAAGGGAATATAGTTTATTTAAGATAATAAATAAACCAACATATTTTATGTTAATATAAGTAGGTTTTTCTTTAGAAATCATAGATACAAAATTATCATTATAATAGTTCAATAATATATGGTGGATTTGGTGAAATAGAGAGAAACTAGAGAAGATTCCCATATATGATTCAAATGGTTTGTCTCAAGGAAATAATAAAAAGGGAAAAAATAATTGTAGGAATATACCTAGAAAAATAAAGAAATGGGAATTAATGAAATAATACTAAAAATGTATAAATAGAAGGAAAGAGATACAAAGATTTATAGAGAACATATCTTAAAAAACAAGAGAGTGAAGCGAACATTTAACTCGTGTCCTGTCTTGCTTTGGATACTCTATTAACTTCTAAAATAGAACATTTTCATTTATTAATTTCTTTATTTAGAACCATTTTAATTTTTTCATCTCTTATAATTTTTTTTATCATTTTTTATTAATATACTAAATTTTTCTTTTTTACATCAATTGTTTTTATATTTTTTGAATCATGGTTCCAAAACTGATTTGATGTTGAGGTAATGGTTGAATGTCACTATACAATCATTCCATATGCTCCATAATTATCATGTAATATAGTTAATATCATTCTATATGTGATGGAGTTAAATATATTAGTAAGAGTTAAAATACCAAGAATCTCCCTTAGTGTGCTTCTTCTTTACTCTTAAAGATAACAACAATAGTTTACATTTATTGTTCTTATTATCATACCTATATTATCACTTAATAAAAATATAAATTTTTTTTATTTTATTAAATTCAATCATGAAATAAACTTTTAATAATATCTATAAGATACGTAAGTTGAAAATAAAATATCATCATTCACATAGGTAATGTAAAACCATCACAGGTGAAACCATGATTTTAAGATATTTTTAACAAGAAAAGGTAAACTAGTTTATTATATAGTTTTTTTAAAAAATAAATTATATTATATTATATATTTTAATGTTGATTTTATTGATTAATTCATGTTATATAATTGGTAAGGTAATAATTTAAATAGAATCATGGGTTTTGAAACCCTAACCCCACACTATGAGTCGCCTCCTTTTGATTGACCCTAAAGACTTTAGAAGAGGAAATTTTGATCACACTAATGAATTATGGATATATATAGGGGAGAATTTATGGGTATTTGGGTATATATTTTGATAAGTAATAAATTTTTAAAGTAAGGAGAAATGGGTGGAGGGGTATTTATATATTCAAGATGAAATGGTATTTTAGGTTAATGAAATTATAATTTTAACATTTAGGACAAACACTATGAATATTATTGATTCCTATTACATTTATTATTTTATAATTAAAAAATAAGTTTATTTTACATTTAGATTCATCTAAATCTAAATGAAATCATGTAAATACTTAATTAAAGTTGAAGAATAAAAAAAGTTTTTTTATTATATTAAATGATAACTTAGGCTGAAAAAGTTTAAATATAGGTTTATTAATTAAAATTAATATTTTAAAATATATTATTTTATTCTTTATGTTAATTTTATGTTAACAAATTAGTTTTTTAATTTTGAAGTCATGTTTTTATGATGATTAAGTCATAAAAATTACAATATTCATAAAAACTATATTTATTACAATTCCTCAATAAATATGTTTTAGTGAAATCATAAAAATTCACCCTAAGCTAATTTTAACATAAAAATTCTAAAAATGTAGTCCATTTTACTAAATTAAAATTCAAAATATTATAAATTTAATATTTAAATAAGATCATGTAATATACAAAAAAATGATTTCATTTTAAATAAATGTTATTTCTTCTACTATGAGTGATCACATATTGATTTAATACTATTTCTTTTTTTTTATGTTGGGGTCGAAGCCTCTTTTTATTATGAAAGCAGAGAAATATTTTTATCTGGGTAGAGGGAGACCCATTACATAGCCCAAGGCCAAGTGGCCCATGAATATGGATCGAAATCCTAGTGCAGCATCATGCCTGCATCATCTTACTGGTGTCATTGTCAAACTTTATCATTCTTGTACCACTGCATGATTTATAAATTCCCTACGGGGATTTCTAGGAATCGAACTTAACCCATGTATTTTGGATGTAGGATTATAGGGTTTACCACTCGTTCACCACCCCAAATGAATTATTTCTTACTTATTATATTTTTATAATTAAATAATTCAAATATTTTAACTAAAATAAGTTTCAAAATTATGTAATTAAATTTTAATAAAGAAATTATATTTTACTAAATAAGCTAATACAAACTTTATTAAATTTTATAAGTATTTTTATTTTAAGTTATATTATTTTTGAGATTTACTTTTTATTATTAAAATAATTATATTTATTTAGTTTTACTAATTTTAAATAATAATTTTTGGTATTTTACTATTCTCATTAGTCGATTTGTTTTTTAAACAGTTTTTTATAATTCCCTACAGTAATATACTAATACAAAATTCATATAATCACTATATGTTTCCTTCATTATACCTTTACTCATTTTTTGGAAAATTTATTTATACTTAATTTTATAATACAATATTTTTTTTAATAGTTTCTGTTCATGTTCAAGGTACTTTTAAAGGATCGTGACAAATCAAAATTTCAAGTTCTAATTTTATTATTTACTTATGTTTATCATCCCATTATACTATTTCTTATTTCATGGATCATATTTATACTTCACATGTAATTTTTTATAATAATGAAATAAAATAATGTTTATTTTCTTATGTGTAATGTTAATACTATATATTATACTAAACATATATTTAGAGAGGAAAATATCAAAATATAAAAATTGTAGGTAGTTATATTCTTCCCTCATTTATAAATGTTTTCCTCAAAATTCAATCTAAACCGTTAATATGTAAATATATTAGGGTTTTTTCATCAAATATTAGATTCCTAATATTGTCTCTTAGTACTTATTAATTCTCTATAGTACTTTGACAAGATGAGCAGTCTTTTTTTAAATAGCATTGTTTTTATGATCTGAGATTTCAAATAGCTATGTTGTATCTGAGAGATCATGATCCTATTATACCACCTATAAATTCAGTGCATCTGACACATCATGCCATTAAAAAAGTTTAGTGTAAGGGAAATTTCATAGTCCATATCACTGATGCAATTAATAATCTCAAAGGGGGATAAGTACCTTGGACTTAGATTTCCATCCTTCCCAAACCTCATAACTATCTTCCTTGAAAATATTTTGAGGAATAATTTATCTCCAAACTCAAAATCTATGTTCAATAAATAATTATAAAAATAGATATTATACTAAATTTGAGAAGATATTTTTTAAAAATGGATTAAACTATTTCAGTCAACCCTTCTACTTGTTTTGATCTCAATAGATTATTTTCTCCATCCTCTTCCCAAAATGTTTTAGTTCAAAATTTATTTCCATAGATAGATTCATATGAGTCCATCAAAATTCATGAGGGGAAGATATTTTTTTATTATAACTCAATTAGAGTAAGGTATTGGAATGATATGCATTTAGCATCCACATAACATGCTTAGAGAATATCCATAACAGTTTGAATGACTCTTTAAGTTTGACCATCTTTCTTATGATGGTATAAAATACTAAAGTTCAAATTTGTTTTCAATAGATTTATAATGTGCCTTTGAAATATTTATTTGAACATAATATCTTTATTTGATACATTAAATAGTGTAATTCCATAAAGCCTCTCCCCTTCTCTGATATATATCATGTAAATTTGATCAAGTGAGAAATCTTTATGAATTGGCATGACATGGGAGGCATTTGTAAGATGATCCACAACAAACCATATGGTATTGTTTTCTTTAGATATATTTATAATGCCTGTGAAAAATTATATGTTGATGTACTCCCTTTACCATGTTGGTATGGGTAATGGTTATATCATCTCCTTGGACTTTCGTCATTCTACCTTGACTTGTAGACACACCAAGTACATGGATGTGTATTCAAAAATATTCATCTTTATCTTATCCCACCAGACATGATCTAAGGGATCTCTATACATTTTTTCTTTATGATTTGATAGAGAATATTTATTTATGATTATCATATATTTTTTCCTTCTTTATCTCTGGCTTAGATGATATGCATAATCATTTCTTGTATCTTACAAAGACAAAATTTATCAATGCTGAACACTGATATTTTCCACTTCTATATTTCTCCTACTTTATTTTGGGTATATCCATGTCATATTTATGTGAAAACTTAATATTCTCCAAGATATATGGTTTAGTAATCAATTTATTATGGTATGATGTTTTACCTTCCTTTATTATTCCCTTGTCTACACTCCACAAGTCTTAGAAGATTGGATCCCATTGAATCCTTTCCATGGAAAAGGATGTATAATCCTTTCTATTTAGAGAATCTCATACAATATTTTCTTTTCTATGATGGTAATGGGCTAATAAATAATATTATATGATCATCTATAACCATTTTTGTTGGTTCATGTTCATATCTTCCTATGTGAATATATATTTTAAAATTTTATGATTAGTATATATGTTACACTTTTCTCCATGGAGATAATTTTTCCAATTTTTGAAGGAAAAGATTACCACTGCTAATTATATATCATGATTATCTTGTTTTTTCTCAATTAAATTTGATTATTGAGAGTTATAGGCTATAATTTTATTTTTCTCATGAGTACACATCCAAATATTTTCTTTAATTCATCATTGTATATCATAAATCCTTCCCCAATTGAGGGTAGTATAAGTACAGGTGTTGTGACTAGAATATTCTTAAAATCCTTGAATCTATCCTCAAATTTATTTTTTGAAAAAAACATTACTTATTTCTAATTTATCTAATTTAGTGGTTTTGATAATTGTGATAAATATTTCAAAAACTATTGATAGTGCTTAGATAATCTGAGGAAATAATGGTCCCCATCACTATTTTTTTATCTGGTCTATTCATCGATATATTTAGTCTTTTAAGAATAAAAAAACATTCCATATATTATGATAACATGCCACAATAATGTGATATTCTCCATCTAGAAGATACATTTATTTTACTTTTTATAAATATTCTCCTTTCAGTAAGTATTCAACACAATTCTCAAGTGTTATTCAAGTTTTTCCTTTATTTTTGAATATATGAGAATATCATCTATAAAAACCACCATAAATTTATAAAGTTACTTTATAAAGTCTTTATTCCCAAATTTTTTGGATATTTATGGGGAATTAATGAGTTTGAATGGAGTTATAATGGACTCATATTGTTCGTACCTTATATGAAAAGAATTCATGAGGATATCCTCATTTTTTCACAATTAATTGATGAAATCCCCATAAAAGATCAATATTTGATAAATATTTATCCCTAATTAGTTTATCAAAAAATTTATTAATTATTGTAAGTTTATACTTTTTATTTATCATGATCTTGTTATGCTTGCAGTAATTAATAAATAGACACATTGAACCATCCTTATTCTTAACAAATAGGATAGGGTAACCCCATAGAGATGTAATAAGAAGTTAAAACCCTTGTAAAATAGTTCTTTTAGTTTATTATTTAACACTTTAATTTCAATGAGGTTACTTATATAGAGAATCTTGTATATGTTAAAATCTTTAGGTATAAGTTATATAGAGAACTAAACCTCTTGATTAAGAAGAAGAGTACAAAACAATTCAGGGAATAGATTATAAAATTCACTTATAATTGTCATATTTTCAAGGATAATCATTTCCATTATCTCAATAATTTTATCAAGATATGATTTCTTATAAGGTAATAATATTCATTCTTAAGAATGAGTTTCCAAAGGGTTTTCGTAATTCTCTCTTCATTTTTATAGAATCCAAGGATGATTTGGGATATAGAAACATGAGAGTTAATATTTTCTCTATATAATGAAAACTATTCCATTCCCAATATAGTATCAAATTATATTAAAGGGAGCCTAACAAGATCTATCAAGAAATTCATCCCAAAAACCTTAATTGGGTGAGAGTTTTATACTAGAGATTTAATTATTACATTGCTTGATTTTTCTACTTTTTACTCTACCTCCTTATCTCAAGGTGGTGTTTGAATACTTTAATAAAACATTTATGTTATAAATGAATTCATAAAACTATAGTTAAATAACAAATTTTGATTCCATGAGTAGATAATAAGAACACTTTTCTCTATTTTATTTTTTTCAAATCATTTATTAAAACCAGAGAAAATTTGGATATGATAATACTTGAATTAATATAAATATTCAAAATATGATCACATAAATAAAAATTCATAAATAAAATTTAAATCATGTCTTATGACTTCCTATATCTAAATACTATTTATTTAGGGTGTATTTACTATTAAATTCTCTAACCTAATCCCTAAAAATTATTAGATCTTACTATGGTATCAGTTATAACACTCCACATATCATACACATATTATTACATCATTCTTAATGTAATAATCCAAAAATTGAATCAAACATATAGAGATCCAATGTCTTTTAAAATTATGTTCATCATAAAACATATCTAAATAAATAAAATATAATTTTTATCATATTAATAATTTTATCTTATACCTCACCATACACTAATTAATACATGGGATAACTTGGGGATAGATATAGAAAAAAAATTAAGCTATAAATTCCAATAATGGTTTAAACATGATAAACTTGGGGTGAGATATCATGAGATAAAACAATCACAACATTGATTAATAAATTATGGATCATAAACCATCTCACAAAAAACATGATATAATATTTAAATATCATAGTAGTATAGTATACATGAGAATTATAAAATGTGACAAAAACATAAAGAATGTCATCATAAACAATGTTTGTGACTCACTTCCAAGATATCATATCATTATGGATGAGGATAAATGCACATGAAATATGTATAACATTATATATGATGCTAACTAAACCTAACCCATTCATAACATTATAAACAAGGATAAAAATACTTAGACAACACATAACAATATATTCAACTATTACTACACTTAACCCATGCCTAATTATCTCATGATATAAGAATTACCAATAGATTTGGAAGATATATAATTTTGAGAATACCAACCAAATAATAATACGTCATGTATATTAGTTCCATATAGAAAATAAATATACATACTGAATAAACATGAAATAAACCCATGATAAATATATAGGTAAAATAATAATACAATAATTAATTAACCATCAAGGTATCCCATAGAATCCCATAAAAAATACGAAATTAAGGATTATTGGAAATTAATAATTAAAAAAGGGTTATTTATCATGAAAATAGATCTCAAAGTGATGGAAAAATCATTAAAAATGAATAAAAACTCATGAAATCATTTTATTTTATTAAAGTTATAAGAAAATAGAGAACGGTCTTTAAAAGGGATAAGAGCCTGGAGTTTTCATTTAACAAGAGATAAACCAACATAATTTATGTTAAAATGGGGTAGTTTTATTTAGAGATAATAAAGATAAAATAAACTTCATATGATAGTAACAATATAAGAATAATTTGGAAAGATATATATATATAATTAAAAATATTCCCTTATAACTTCATAAGTTTGGACTTAATAAAAACAATTAAAATAGAGACATAATGTAATATAAATCATTGGAATAATGAATAAATAGGAATTATATAGGATATAAAGTAATTGTGTTATAAAGGTCAAAAGGTGAGGACATAGGGATAGAGATTGATAGAGAATATATATTCAAAACAAGAAATATGAAGAAATCGTTGGAAATGAGCTCTTTCCTCAAGTCCAAACTTCTTCGAATACTACACTAACTTCTTTAATTATAAATATTGATAAATTAATTACTTTATTTATAAAAAATATATTTATATCATCCATTATAATAAATTTTTATCATTTTTTATTCATTTATTAAATTTATAATGTATACATTGTTCATTAAGATGTTTTTGGTTTGTGGTTTGAAAACTACTTCAATGTATAGGTAATAGTCTAATTATACACTATAATTATTCCAAAATATCTATAATTGTCATATAATGTGGGTCATATTATTCCAAAATTTATGTAGTTCAATATATCAGTATATAGTTAAATTCTTAGAATCTTCCTTGGTAAGCTTGTTTTTTTATGGTTAAAAATGACTATAATAGTTTACATTTAATGAAAATATTATAATTCCTATTTAATCATTACAAAATCATAAAAATGATTTTATTTGATTATTATTTTATATTAAATAATTAAATAAATTTTTAATAATATTCATGAAAATGATTATTGAAATATTAAATATCATTGTATATTTGGATAGTGTAAAACTACCATGGGTGAAAATATTTTTTTAAGCCAATTTTAAAAATAAGGGGTAAACTAGTTGATCTTATGGTTTTATAAAAACATAAATTTATATAAAAGAATATATTTTTATTTTACATTAATTGATTATATAGCAATCCAGGATTAACATACCTGGATATTAAATCATTTTAGATGAATATTTAGTACATTGGAAAAATACATGCTCAAGGAAAAAATAGTTTAGTTTCTTTAGAAACATAGAAAAAAATATTATATCCTAGGTAAATATCTTTAACATCTCCAATAAAAATATACACCTTTGTTAATTCTAACTAAAACATTTTTTTGTAACATGGAGAAAGGAAACATAAGAAACGGGTGAGATCATATGCTCAGTAAGGGTAAATAAAGGAAATGTGTAGGCATAAAATGAACAAATAGGGTATGGAAATTGAGAATATAATTTTAAGATAATACCCTGCATAATAGAGATTATAATAAATATTTGAAGTTTATAAGACATATATCATAAAATAATTAAGATTAAAATTCATGAAAGAATAACATAGGAATAATACATGGAATATGTGTCATGCACATTGTTCTATAACATTGTGAACATGTGTAAGCAGAAATAGGTTCACTCATTAAGTTAAGGACATGAAATCAGGCCCCAGAATCAACATGTGGATATGAAACCAGGTACACACATAACATTGTGAACATGTAATCAATTTCACACATAACCTTATGGATATAAAACGAGGTATATTCATAACAATGTAAACATGTTATCAGGTTCACACATAACATTTTAAACACGTAATCAGGTTCACGCATAAACTTATGGACATGAAACCAGGTCCATGCATAACATTGTGAACATGTAATAAGGTTCACTCATAACATTGTGAATATGTAATCAGGTTCACACATAAAATTATGGACATGAAACCAAGTCTATGCATCACATTGTGAACAAGTGATAAGGTTCACTCAAAAAATTGTGAACATGTAATCAGATTCGTGCATAAACTTGTGGACATGAAACCAGTTCCATGAATAAAATTTTGAGAGTGTGATCAGGTTCATGTATATCATTTATACTCATGATTCATCCATAATTACCCAATGCATTGAAGGTATATATAGGTACCAACCATCACATAAAAAAATCATACAAACACGTGCGACCGGATAATAAAACATGCATCATATCATGACCCATAAAAAGAGATAGGTTTCATAGACAAAAATAATAACCCATGAAATGAAATGGTTATCATTAAAATTTCATCACATCATAACCTAGGGAAATTATATTGGTTTTCCAATCATTTCATTAAAGCATAAACCAGGAAAAGAAGTCTGATTCAAAAGCATATAACCTATGGAAGAGAAACAGTTGTCATAAGAATCACTCCATCAAATAATAAACTGTTCAATAAATAATATGAATGGAACCTTTATATCATTTCATATAACGGAATGATTAATATAAATAGATGTCATCTTACATGGAAAATAATTTTGAAATATCTTTCATGGATGCTTCTTGAGTAAAATATCCTTTATTCTTTGAAACGGTATTTTTAACACATAAATCAATTTTAAAATAATTTTCATAAAAAAATTACCTTGAAAATTTATAAAGAAAACGTGAAATCATTTTGAAAACATTTTTCCTTGAAAACTTATAAAATAATCTTCAAAACATTTTAAAACCCGTTTTCTTTGAAAACATATAAAGAAAGCATGAAAACATTTTGAAAACCATTTCTTTTAAAATAACATCAAAAACTTATAAATAAAGATTTTAAAACCATAAATCATTTTTAAAATACTTTTTCATTGAAAATTATCATCAAATATCATTTGAAAACATTTTTTAAAACATAGTTTTGAAATAAAATATATTTTTGACCGAAGAGAGAGATATGGTCGTATTTTTCTTTAAAAAAATTTCTTGATTATCTTAAGTACCAAAGAGTGGGAAAATGGTACTAATACATGTATATATCTTGAATAAATAGAGAATAAGGAATCTCATGAGTTTTATTTAGAGATGGATCATAATATTCCATCAAAATAATCATAATCATTAACAATCTTTAAAAGTGATGAGATTATTTTAATAAACTCTTACCACTTGGTTTCTTGGGATAATACTATTCATGTAAGAAAATGAAATTAAATGAAGCATAAAATATCGTGAAAATAATTACATTCATGATATAACATGTAAATTGGAAGCATATACACCTCATTAAAGAACATAGGTGCATAACAGAACATGTGCCTGAAAGAAGGAAATTTGAGATAAAACTAATTTACAGATTTGGTATCTTTTGAAACAATAACACCATGAAATAAATATCAAATAATGGATATATAAATACCCATAAATTTATTTATAATAATAATATAAAACAATCATGTTATACACCACACAAAAGGAAATAGTGACGAACATATCATGTATCTCACAGAAATAAAAAGTGAGATGAAATCCCCCTACCTTGTGTCTTGACTCTCTTCATACTCATACAAGACTCATGTATAATAAATATAAGTTTATTATACACATTTTAAGGAATAATATTCTTATATATAATACCATATATGTTTGTATTATGACCTTATATTTCCATCTTGTTAACGATCCTATGTTAGGGTTTCACTTCGGGTAATATTCTCTTTATTCTTCGCATGTGTCTTAATTTGTTATATATTTGGTCCTTATACTTCTATACTGGTTAAAAAATATAAACCAAGATATAAATATCATATATATTCATTATATTTATATTATAATAATCTATAATATATATAATTACCAAATTGAATACATCACTCATGGAGACGGTAAGTTGTACATATGCATGAATGTTGTTTCTATTTTTATTTTTGTATTGAAAGAAAGAAAGAAAATGAAATATAAGTTTATATGTGTATAATATAATTATAGTGTAATTTTAATGTTATATATATCATATAATTTTACTAAACACATCCCTAATTCCTTCCATGTAGTGTGTGAATGAATCACATCGCTTTGAGGGGGTGGTAGTCCACACTTCCTCAAACGAAATTATCATAATTACACCAAATAGAACTTAAAAAATATATGTGTATAAATGAATAAATAAGCTTAAATAAATAATAAATATAATATATGACATATATAAATATATTTTCCATCATAATGTTCACCCTAAGGGGCGGTAAAGGAGAAATGAACAATCATCCTTTAGTGAGGCGGTAGTTTGTCGTACACATAAACAGTATGTTTGATACCCATTATATAGAAGATTTTGTAAGTTTAGGAATAACAATAAGTATAAAAACTTTATATAATATTGAGGACACTATTTTTTCATACAATAATTGAATAAATATAGTGGATAGGGTGTAGAAGTAAAATAAAAGAAATGACCTTGAGAGAATGCATTACCTCTTAATCGGGTAACTCCTTTTGGTTTGTGTCAAATGGATTCCTTTAGTTGCCTTCTACCCAAGGTAAGGCTTATTGGTTTAAGTGAGGGAATTTGGAAGATTATTTGAGTATATTTTGGGTGATCCAAGGGGATTTAGAGGTGTGAGGAAGTAGGTAGAGGTGTTGTCCATTTATAGGGAAGGAAAAGGACACACTTGGCATTTTTTGAAAACAATTTAGGTTTACCCATGTTTTTACCTAAAAAAATTCATAAAAACCCAACAAAAATAAATTAATTAATTTTAATGTAATTTTAATGGCTTGGACCCCTCTGATCCATTACTTCGTGAAAATGTGGTGTTGGAGGTGTTCTAGGAGGTCATGGTGACTTATCCCCAACACTTTTCCAATTTTCCAGTTTTGTTAATAGTGTTTCACAGATCAGTAGCACAGATCGGTAGCACATATCGGTAGCACAGATCAGTAGCACATATCAGTTTCAGAGATTGGTAGCATAGATCGTTAGCACAAATCTGTTTCACAGATCAATAACATAGATTGGTAGGACAGATCGGTAGCACAGATCGGTAGCACAAATCGGTAGCACAGATCGGTAGCACAGATCGGTAGCACAGATCAGTAGCACAGATCGGTAGCACAGATCGGTAGCACAGATAGGTTTCACAGATCGGTTGCGTAGATCGGTAGCACAGATCGGTAGCACAGATCTATAGCATAGATCAGTAGCACAGATCGGTAGCACAGATCGGTTTCACATATCGGTTTCACAGATCAGTAGGTGTACAGTAATGGTACGTGAACAGTGTTTCTAGATTCCTACAGTTTTTCCCCTTTTGATGTTTCCTTTGACGTAAAATACATTTAAATCCTTATTTTAAGGACTCTTAAGGCCGATTAAAAGTCCATAAAACCAATATTAATTATTCCTAAGGCTTGGAATGTTTTTACTTGGTCAAACTGCATGGGTTAATGTGATCCGCTTTTAATGGAGAATTAAGCACATCTTAAATCATCGCCCCATTAAATCTTTAAAATGGACAAGATATCATCCTCCCTTGTTCTTCCTCTTTGTTCTCAGCTATGAGACGATAGAAACTTTCAATCCTTCTTGTAGGAGTTTCACAATCAAAATTCACTCCTCAGATATGTTCTGCTCTGTTTTGATGCAACTAAGATGTATTGATCAATCTTCGATATAAGGTATGTTTTTAATGTCATTCCTTTGGGATCATCTTCCCCTGTTTCTCCTTTCCATCTTATATCATGTAATCTCCATGCTTCTAATGGGGTTTTCTTGGGTTTTGGTTGGTGCGGACGTACCGTGGCATCCTCGGGTGGATGTAGTTGTCTCGAGAGGAGGATCGTGACCCGTTGTGTGGATAAAGAACATCCAGAACTATTCAAGGTAGGGGATTCGTGGCTTCTCTAATTGTTTATGTGCAATCGTAGAGCTAGAATGATTTAGCCCTTTGGATCACAATGAAATATACCTAATTAAATACTTGAACTGGAATAAAATAATAGGTTTGATCGCATGTTGTTGCTATGTACCGTGATAATGGTTTGCCTCATGTTTTTCTAGATAGAGTGGTATCTATGTTTTCTTTGATTAGTTGTTCTTTATTGATGGAAATTGATAAAGAATGTAAATCCGTAATTAATTGATAAATAATTGGATAAAGATAAAGAGGCATGTAAATGAATCTGGTTGTTTCAGTTTTTGTAGTTGTTCTAATTTGATGTTAATCAAATTGGCATAGTAAGCATGTTAAATCTTTTTTGATAGCTTACTGATAATGTTTCCCGGAATTGGAACCTACGAATTGAATCTATTAATTCAAGAGGGATTAAAGAACTGGTTGGATGATAAAAGATAACACCTGGTAGGGTTCTTAGTTACCCTCTTGTTCGTAAGACCGAGTGCCTTGTGCTTTAGAGCCATGAGTGCTCATTATGTATGAAGGCTGGATTCCTTGTTAAAGGTCCAAGAGACCATTTGATGTGATTTTTGATTTCTTGCTGCTTGTGTTGTGATGTGACCCTGGAGGGGTGTTGTGATATGTGGAGGCGGGGAGGCCTTGTGGTTGTGGTAGCGGATGACGCCTAGAGTGGCGAGATGCATCGGTTTATGAATGTGGGTGTTGGGGAGGACACCAGTGATGATGAAATGGGATGGATGTGTTTGTTAAATGATTGTTGATTCTTGGTTTCTTATCTCCTTTACTTTTCCCCACTACTCAATGCAGCTGGTCTTGCTTAACCTTCTTCTGAAGTAGGCGAAGATGCTTGGGGTATTCCACGTGCTTTCCATGTCTAGCTTCGTAAAGGAGAATGGGTCTATGCTCTTGCTATAGGCGGCAAAGACTCGACGGGTAGTACATATACTCACCGTGTGGAGCCCCCTTGTGTTTAGTATCATTAAATGCTTTTCTAGAATGCCTGGGAATATGGGAAGTAATTTTGAAATGAATATCTAAATAAATGGTGTTAACCCATGGGGTTGGTGTTCGCTGAATCATAATGATGAGGTACTAATCTTTTGAAGGAACAATTGACTTTGGGGGTGATGCTAATGAAATTTAATAAGGAATTATTCATGGTTAATTAATGTGTAAAGGATTAATTAACGTAGAGTGGAATTGATAAAAAGGGAATGAAGTAATCTATAAAGTTCTTTAATTGGTTGTGTGCTTATAGGATACCTAGTCTTAGAAATAGCAGCCTGGAGTCCGAGATACGTTAGCTGTAGTTGAGACTAAGACAAGGTCATTCCCATAGTGTGGTTGTGAGTATAATATATTCTATACTTTTTGTGTTTCTATATGCTACTCCACCATTTCGGTAAGGGCAACTGACACCCCAGGAATTCTAAGGCCTGGGGGGTGTTTTCCCCAACATTCCGGTGGGAGTATGAATGGCTGACTACCCCCTTTGACCTCACTCTCTTCTCTTGGTAGATACTTGTGCTGGTAGGCACAGTGGATAGTTTTCCCCATATATGTGTGTAGAGGGCCATAATGGCTTGTGGTTATTCACACACATATATTATGGATATAGTATCCTATGAACTACTATAGGAGTAATGTGTATAGGCTGGGATGGCTTGAGGATCCTTACTCGGTGTATGGGATGTGACTGCTTGAGGTATAATACCCGACATACGATACATGTTATGTGAGCTGCGGTGGCTCCCGGGAACTACCTGGTTACTTTTGGTTGTGAGGATGGTGTGGTGCTTCGCCCAGGTGTCTGCGGGCAAGCCTTTGTGATGCACGTGGTGCATATTGTGGAGCTTAGCCAAGGTGTCTACGGGCAAGCCTTTGGAGAGAGATGCACAGGACGTATGTCATTGGGGAAAAGCGGAAAACCAGTGGGGAAGTAGTAGCGGGGTACCCTTGATATTCTTTACTATATGCTATATTCTTGTATGTGTTACTTGGTGAGAGTAGCCATAGTGAGGTTGGGAACTTAGTATACCTGTGTAGGTGATGAGTTAGTTTCACTTTTTGTTCACTAGGCTTTAGCATGGTTTCTTTAATTTTGCACGAGAGGCTTCGGGGAGGATCCTACTGAGTATACTGTTATACTCACCCTATGTATATATAAACTATTTTTCAGGTCACTTGGAGCAGGTTGGAGATCAGGCTGGTCCCTACTAGCTTGTGGTTGCAGGAGCTGTTCGGGCTTGTAGTTACTGTTGTCGTTTCCTTTCTTTTGGGTACTTGTAGTTTCCCCTTTCAGTTGTAGTACTTTTGAATGACATTACATATGTTCACTTGGGTTTCTTTTATATTCTTGTTCTGATTCATATTTGGTTGGTGTCTATTCTATCTCTCTCTTCCACATGTGTTCTCTTAGAGGGTAATGCCTCCCATTTGTGTGTTTATTATACCCTCGGTGCTAGTCGCCAACCCGGAGCCTACTAGAGGTGGGACTTGGGGGTCATTATCTCTCTTCTCACATTGTCAGCCTAGGAGGGGTACACTTTGGGGGGAGGGGGTCATTACAGAGTGGTATCAGAGGTCTATTTGATGGATAGGATGGAGTTTGGAGTTAGCCACATGTGAGGTTTCATGGGTTGGTAGGGCAACAGTGTCATTCATGTTTAGAAAGTGAGGTAAACACCAGAGACCGGCTAAGACATAGGCGTTTAGGTACCCCTATGATCTGAGGTATGGACCTTTAAGTTTACAATGGCTACTAAACAAGGTGATACTAGTTGCAGGGTAGAGACCTAAGAAAGAGTCATGCATCATTCTTCTTTGTGCCTGTGTTTGAATGGGTAGACCTTGGTATAGGTTAACCTAAAATTAATGAAAGAAAAAAAATTAATTAATTAATCTTGAGTCTTCCATATTCCAGGATTAGGAGATCTAATGGTTTCTTATTTTATAGGTATGGATCCAGGTCGATGTCCTCTTCAGGTTTGCGCAGAAAATGTCCAACAGGTTGTTCCAGCAGATCGTTGCAAGGTAGAGGTTTCCGAAGATGACACTTGGAGGAAGACACTCCGAGAGTTTTAGCGCCAGATTCTATAGAAGTATGAGGGGTCTGTTTCAAATGCAGTCACGGAAGACTAGTTAGAGGAGTTCGAGATCGGCTTCAGTTTGATTTGTGCTCATAAGAAGCACTGGGTGTCCTTGGTCGTGACAATGCTGCGTGGATCTGTGAGGAAGTGGTGGTTCTTGTTCCTTAGGGATCGTGAGGAGTCAGCGATCTCATGGGAGGAGTTTCGAGAAAAGTTTAGATTTGAGTTTCTTTCTTTGACTGCGAAGGCGTCCATTTGTCAGGAGCTTCTTACCCTTCTACAGGGGACCTCTAGTGTTCGAGAGTTTGGAATCTATTTCGGTAACCTTTTACGATATGCTTCGGACCTACTTCCAGATGGGGAGGCCAGAGCGTGGAATTTTGAGAAGGCTTTTCATCCAAAGATCCAGCACCAGGTCACCCCATTTATGCTGAAGACATATCTTAAGGTGCTGGAGAGGGAAGAGGTTTTCGAGAGGACTTTGGCCAGGATAGGATCATCACGAGAGGGGGATCGTCATGATCCCTCACAAAGCAAGGTTGTGGTTCGGGGTTCCCGGTTTTCAGGGCAGAAGAGTTTTCGTTCACTCGGGGGTAGGTCCCAACCCTTCACATCTCGTTTCTCTAGAGGCATCAAAACTCAGGCCTATGCCAAGGGATTAGGAGCTTGTTTTTCTTGTTTTGGTGTGGTCATCAGCAATGGTAGTGCCCGACCTTTTAGAGCGGCCATCGTGTGCCAAGTGTTACGCTCCAAGTTCCTCCGTTGAGGCAGTTTCCACCAAGGAATCAGCAACCATTTGCACCATATTTACATCAGCAGAGGGTAGATGGGGAAGGAAGAGGATAGCCCCATGACGCTCCCCATCCTCAGAGAGTAGAGCACGGTCGTGTTGGTGGTCTTCATCAGGGTCAGAGAGGTCATGGAGGCGGTTGTGGTCAGCTTCATGCTCTAGCGTTACCAGCTCCATGAGAGCCAGACGTCGCTCAGGGTACCCTTTGCTTGTTTTCTACCTTGGTGTATGCCTTGTTTGATTCCAGAGTGACACACTCCTTCATATCACCTACCCTTGTCCATACTTTGGGACTTGAGGTAGAGAGGCTTCTAGTTCCCTTGGAATTGACTACGCCAGTTGGAGGTCGAGATGACTTGTTTGAAGTATGTAGAGACAGTGAGCTAGTGTTGGGGCAACACCGCTCTTGGGGAGATTTCCTATGTTTACGAATACAACCATATTATGTCATCCTCGACATGGATTGGTTGTATTCGGTGAAGGCTATCGTGGATTTCTACATGAAGATGGTCATTTAATTTGATGCAGATGGAGAGAAAGTGGTGTTTGTTGGTGAGAGAGATCCTCGTATGGGTCATAGAAAAGTTCCATCCTTATCATCCATGATGGCTGAGATGATGCTAAGTTCTTCAAAGTTTGAGCAGTTGGCATTTCCTAGGGTTGTGGAGGAGTACCCTGATGTCTTTCCAGAAGAGGTTGTAACATTACCCCCTCGATGAGAGATCGAGTTTGGGATAGAGCTACAGCCAGGAGTGTCTCCTATCTCTATATCTCCATATAGGATGTCCCCCTTCTGAGTTACGAGAGCTACGTATACTGCTTGATGGTCTGTTGCAGTGTGGTTTTGTTCGGCCAAGTGTGTCACCGTGGGGTGCACCAGTTTTTTTCGTGAAGAAGGTTGACGTCAGTTTGTGGTTGTGTGTCGATTATAATCGCTTAAACAAAGTGACAATAAAGAATCGCTATCCTCTTCCGTGGATTGATGATTTATTCGATCAACTGAAGGGTGCAAGTTGGTTCTCAAAGATCGACTTGAGGTCAAGATATCATCAAATGTGTGTAAAGGATGAGGATATCCCAAAGACTAATTTCCGTTGTCGTCATGGCCATTATGAGTTCTTTGTAATTCTGTTCGGCATGAAGAATGTTCTAGCTGTTTTCATGGGTTTGATGAACATTGTGTTCCATGAGATCCTAGACAAGTTTGTGGTGGTTTTCATCAACGACATCCTTGTGTACTACACATCTGAATAGGAGCATGCAGAGCATCTATATGTTGTTTCCGGAGTTCTTCGTAAACATCATCTATTTGGGAAGTTGTCGAAGTGTCAGTTCTGGGCTCGAGAAGTCCATTTCTTGGGGAATTGTTGTGTCCTAATAGGGAGTAGTTGTGGATCCATCGAATATAGAAGCAGTTGTGTCTTGGTCAGCCCCCAAGACAGTTTCAGAGGTGCGAAGTTTCCTTGGTCTCGCAGGATACTACAAGAGGTTCGTAGCCAATTTCTCCCGAGTTGTGACTCCTCTGACAGCTTTGACCAAGAAGGATCAAGCGTTCATATGGACTGATTAGTGTCAGGAAGCTTTTGAGTATCTAAAGGAGAAGTTTGTAAGTTCTCCAGTTCTTTGTCTTCTATATGAGGGAGTTCAGTTTGATGTTTTCTGTGATGCTTCGCATCTGGGGTTAGGGTGTGTCCTCATGCAACAGAGGTCAGTTGTTTCTTATAGGTCTCAGCATTTATGTCCCCATGAACATAACTATGTCACCCATGATCTTGAGTTGGTAGCCGTGGTGTTTGCGTTGAAGTTGTGGAGACATTACCTCATTGGTGAGCTCTTTTTGGTTTTCACCGTTCAAAAGAGTTTGAGGTATGTTTTCTCCCAGCATGACTTGAACTTACGACAACATCAGTGGATGGATTTATTGCAGGAATATGACTTCGAAATATTGTATACACCCGGAAAAGGGAATTTTGTAGCTGATGCGCTGAGCTGAAAGTCACGTAGTGATGCTGTGTGTGAATCCGGTGATTCTTGGATAGTAATGGAGGAACTATCAGCATTACATCTTGATATGGGAAAAGTTGGGGGTAGAGGCTATCTTTTTCAGATGACGGTGCAGTCATCCATAATACAGAAGGTGGAAGAGTCCATGTTGGGAGATCTTGAGGTGGAGGTTTGGAGAGACCAAGTTGTTTGTTGTGAGGCCCCTGATGGTTGTTCGGAGGACGAACAACACCGAGTATTGTATCATGGAAGTATTTTGGTTCCCTTGGAGATGCACGAGACGGTTCTCAAAGAGTTACACAGTTTTCCCTTAGCAGTACATCCTGGTGTGACAAAGATGTACCGATCCTTGAGGAGTTAGTTTTGGTGGCCTATGTTGAAGCGTGCGGTTGTGGAGTTTGCGTCTCGATGTTTAGTCTTCCAGAGGGTGAAGGCCGAACATCGTGTTCCTGGTGGTCCTCTCCATCCATTAGATATTCCTCAGTGGAAGTGGGAGGACATCTCAATGGACTTTTTTACAAGTTTACCTCAAGCTTCGGGAGTACATGATGTTATATGGCTGGTATTAGATCATTTAACAAAATAGGCCCACTTCATAGTGATCAAGGAGTCGAGATCAATGGAATTTTTGTCGCAGCAGTATCTGGAGGAGGTGGTGAGACTTCATGGAGTCCCTAGTACGATCATTTTTGATCGAGATCCTCATTTTACCTCCAGGGTGTGGAGGGGTCTCCAACATGTTTTCAGTTCTCAACTATGCCTTAGCACTGCTTTTCATCCTCAAACGGATGGTCAGACAGAGAGAACCATCCAGACTCTTGAAGACATGTTGTGCTCTTGTGTTCTTGACTTTGGAAGTTCATGGATGAGGCACTTAACCTTGGTGGAGTTCTCTTACAATAATAGTTTTCACTTCACCATCGGTATGGTTCCATTTGAAGCCATGTATGGTCAGCCTTTCTGTTCTCCGTTGTGCTGGACTGGGGTCAGAGATTCAGAAATTCTCGGACCGGAACTAGTGCAGAATACAACAGAGATGGTTCAGATGATTCATGAGAGGATAAAGACAGTGCAAGATCGTCAGAAATCATATGCTGATCAAAGTATGAGACCCTTGGAGTTTAATGTTGGGGATCATGTGTTTCTGAAGGTTACTCCTCATCGTGGGTAGCGAAGGGTTGGTTGTGGAAGTAAGCTTTCTCCCTGGTTTTTTGGGACTTTCGAGGTGTTAGCTCGTGTTGGAGCTATGGCGTATCGAGTAGCACTTCCCCCAAAGATGAGTCAGGTACATGATGTTTTCCATGTATCACAGCTCTATTGTTATCTTCATGATGACTATCACGTTATTGATTGGGGGGATATCGATGTTGATAATGATGCAACCTTCGAGGAGTGACCTATGGAGATCCAAGACCGCAAGGAGAAGGTGTTGCGTGGGCATTCTATCCCCTTAGTTCGTGTCTTGTGGTGACACGGTGGCATGGAGGAGAGTACCTGGGAGCGTGAGTCACAGATACGTGCTCAGTACCCAGATTTGTTTAATGTTTAACTATTTTCATGTAATGATGTTCCCTTCATGGTCGACCTTTCATGTTTTATTTATAAACATCTTTTGTTCCTTTTGTGGCCTGCTCTCTTTTGAGAGGTATCTCGATGGGTGGTTGTTTGGACCCCATTTCTTTTTGTTTTTGTATCTTTAGGTGGGTTTTGAATTCTCGAGGATGAGAATGTTTTGAGAGGTATCTGATGTAATGGCCTGGACCCCTCCGATTCATTAATTTGTGAAAATGTGGTGTTGGAGGTGTTCTGGGGGGCCAAGTTGACTTATCCCCAACACTTTTCCAATTTTCCAGTTCTGTGAACAGTGTTTCATAGATCGGTAGCACAGATCGGTAGAACAGATCGGTTTCACAAATCGATAGCACAAATCGGTAGCACAGATCGGTAGCACAGATCGGTAGCACAGATCGGTAGCACAGATCAGTAGCACAGATCGGTAGCACAGATCAGTAGCACAGATCTGTAGCACAAATGGGTAGCACATATCAGTAGCACAGATCGGTAGCACAGATCGGTAGCACAGATCAGTTTCACAGATCGGTAGCACAGATCGGTAGCACAAATCGGTAGCACAGATCAGTAGCACAGATCGGTATCACGGATCGGTAGCACAGATCAGTTTCACATATCGGTTTCACAGATCGGTAGGTGTACAGTAACGGTAAGTGAACAGTGTTTCTAGATTCCTACAGTTTTTCTCCTTTTGACGTTTCCTTTGACGTAAAATACATTTAAAGCATTATTTTAAGGACTCTTAAGGCCGATTAAAATGCCATAAATCCTATATTAATTATTCCTAAGGCTTGGAATGTTTTTACTTGGTCAAACCGCGTGGATTAATGAGATCCACTTTTAATGGAGAATTAAGCGCATCTTAAACCGTTTCCTCATTAAATCTTCAAAAGGGACAAGATATCATCCTCCCTTGTTCTTCCTCTTTGTTCTCGGTTATGAGAAGATAGAACCTTTAAATCCTTCCTGTAGGAGTTTCACAATAAAACTTCACTCCTCAGATCGGTTCCGCTCAATTTTGATGCAACCAATTTGTATCGATCAATCTTCGATATAAGGTATGCTTTTATCGTCGTTCCTTTGGGATAATCTTCCCATGTTTCTCCCTTCCATCTTATAGCATGTAATATGTATGCTTCTAATGGGTTTTTCTTGGGGTTTGGTTGGTGTGGACGTATCGTGGAATCCTCGGGTGGATGCAGTTGTCGCGAGAGGAGGATCGTGACCCGTTGTGTGGATAAATAACATTCAGAACTGTTCAAGGAAGGGGATTCATGGATTCTCTAATTGTTTATGTGCAATCGTAGAGTTATCATGATTTATCCCTTTGGATCACAATGGAATTGACCTAATTAAATACTTGAAATGGAATAAAATAAATGGTTTGATCGCATGTTGTTGTTTTGTACCGTGATAACGGTTTGCCTCATGTTTTGCTGGATAGAGTGATATCTATGTTTGCTTTGATTAGTTGTTCATTATTGATGGAAATTGATAAAGAACGTAAATCTGGAATTAATTGATAATTAATTGGATAAATATAAAGAGGAAGGTAAATGAATCTGGTTGTTGTTATTGTTGTTGTTGTTCTAATTTGATGTTAATCAAATTGGCATAGTAAGCATGTTAAATCCTTTGTGATAGCTTACTGATTAGGTTTCCCAGAATTGGAACCTATGAATTGAATCTGTTAATTCAAGAGGGATTAAAGAACTGGTTGGTTGATAAAATATAATGTTTGGTAGGGCTCTTAGTCACACTCTTGTTCATAAGGTTGAGTGCCTTGTGCTTTAGAGCCATGAGTGCTCATTATGTATGAAGGTTGGTGCCTTGTTAAAGGGCCAAGAGACCATTTGATGTGATGTTTGATTTCCTACTGCTTGTGTTGTGATGTGACCCTGGACGGGTTTTGTGATATGTGGAGGCAGGGAGGCCTTGTGGTTGTGGCAATGGATGATGCCTAGAGTGGCGAGATGCATATATTAATTCATGTGGGTGTCGGGGAGGACACTAGTGATGATGGAATGGGATGGATGTGTTTTTTTTATGCTTGTTGATTCTTGGTTGGTTATCTCCTTTACTTTTCCCCACTGCTCAAGGCAGCTGGTCTTGCTTACCCTTCTTCCGAAGGAGGTGAAGATGCAAGGGGTATGCCACGTGCTTTCCGTGTCTAGCTTCTCAAAGGAGAATGGGTCTACGCTCTTGCTATAAGCGGTAAAGACTCGACGGGTAGTACATCTACTCACTGTGTTGAGCCCCATTGTGTTTAGAAGCATATAATGCTTTTCTAGAATGCCTAGGAATATGGGAAGTAATTCTAAAATGAATATCTGAATAAATGGTGTTAACCCATGGGGTTGGTGTTCGCTGAAACATAATGATGAGGTAGTAATCTTTTGAAGGAACAATTGACTTTGGGGGTGATGCTAATGAAATTTAATGAGGAATTTTTCATGGTTAATTAATGTGTAAATAATTAATTAACGTAAAGTTGAATTTATAAAAAGGGAATGAAGGAATCTAATAAAGTTCTTTAATTGGTTGTGTGCTTATAGGATACCTAGTCCTAGATATAGCAGCCCATAGTTTGAGAGATGTTAGATTTAGTTGAGACTAAGACTAGGTTATGCCCATAGTGTGGTTGTGAGTATAATATATTCTGTACTTTTTGTGTTTCTATATGCTACTTTACCCTATCGGTAAGGGAAACTGACACCCTGGGGATTCTGATCCCTAGGGGGTGTTTTCTCCAACATTCTGGTGGGAGGATGAATGGATGACTACCCCCTATGACCCCGCTCTCTTCTCTTGGTAGATACTTTTTCTGGTAGGCACAGCGGTTAGTTTTCCCCATATATGTGTGTAGAGGGCTGTAATGGCTTGTGGTTATTCACACACATATATTTTGGATATAGTAACCTATGGACTACTATAGGTGTAACATGTATAGGTTGTGATGGCTTGAGGATCCTTACTCTGCGTATGGGCTGTGATGGCTTGAGGTATAATACCTGATGTACGATACATGTTATGCGAGTTGTGGTGGCTCCTGGGAACTACCTGGTTACTTTTGGTTATGAGGATAGTGTGGTGCTTTGCCCAGGTGTCGGCAGGAAAGCCTTTGTGTTGCACGTGGTGCAGATTGTGGAGCTTAGCACAGGTGTTTGTGGGAAAGCCTTTGGAGAGAGATGCTCAGGACGTATGTCATTGGGGAAAAGCGGAAAACCAGTGGGGAAGTAGTAGCGGGGTACCCTTCATATTCTTTACTATATGCTATATTCTTGTATGCATTACTTGGTGAGAGTATTCATGGAGAGGTTGGGAACTTAGTATACCTGTTTAGGTGACGAGTTAGTTTCACTTGTTGTTCACAAGGCTTTACCATGGTTTCTTTACTATTGCATGAGAGGCTTCGGGGAGGATCCTGATAAGTGTACTTTTATACTCACCCAATGTATATATAAACAATTTTTCAGGTCACTTGGAGCAGGTTTGAGATCAGGCTGGTCACTAATAGCTTGTGGTTTCGGGAGCTTTTCGGGCTTGTAGTTGATGTTGTCTTTTCCTTTCTTTTGGGTACTTGTAGTTTCCCCTTTCAGTTGTAGTACTTTTACATGACATTACATATGTGCACTTGGGTTTATTTTATATTCCAGTTCTGATTCAGAGTTGGTTGGTGTCTATTCTATCTCTCTCTTCTGCATGTGTTCTCTTAGAGGGCAATGCCTCTCATTTGTATGTTTATTATACCCTCGGTGCTAGTCGCCAATCCGGGGCCTACTAGAGGCGGAGCACGGGGGTCATTATCTCTCTTCTCACATTGCCGGCCCAGGAGGGGTACACTTTGTGGGGAGGGGGTCATGACAGTAATAATAGTGACCATTAAATGGTTTTTGGAAAATTGTGTAGGATGTTTTGGATCTTATATTTATGGTTTAGTTCTTAGTTAATCTTAATTTCACCTTAATCAATGTAATTAATTTTAATTAGATTCACTAATATTTTTTGTCAAAAATTAATTTCACCTTATTAGATATTATAAGTTATTATTATTCCAAATATGGAATCCATTTTTCCAAATTATAATCACATAATTGTTATAAATTAATTTAAAACTAATCCCGCTAATGGGACGACACTGCTGTTTTTTAAAATAAAAATGTCCAAAAGTTTGGTAAGTTTTTATATCGAATTTCAATGTAAAATTGGTTACAATGGCCTAAATTGGATTAATTTTTAAAAACATTATCTAAATAAACTATTAAACCAATTAAAAATATTAATTAACCTTATAAATAAATTATAAGAAAAATCAATTTTGAATAAAAATCGAGTATTTTTAATTATTCATTAAAAAATGAATCCTCATAGAAAAATACTAAACAAATTTCACAACCTAATTTTTATGTCTCTATTCCAATGATGAAGTTTATTTTGAAATATTAAATATATCAAATGTCCAAAAATAGGATTTGAAAATGGTTCTCCATTAAAAGATGGTAAAGCTACCAAAATAAAAAAATAGGTTTTTATGCATAAAATTGGGTTTGTTCTTATATTATGTCTATCGAATCTATTGGATGAATATAAAAAATATATTTGTGAACATAATAATTTTTTCATTTATTTTTAATTGATTTTCATAATCATTTATAATTAATTGGTAACCTATTAATTCATCTTATATTTGAGTAAACCACATATTTTCATAATTTTGTTAATACTATTTATATCCATCAACTTAACGTCTAGGTCATATCCCATTATAATAATATTTTTAATAATATATTATAGTTAGGTAACAATGTGTCTTGTGTGTTATGAAATATATTTAAGGAGTTCAATATTTCTTTCATATAATGTACGCTGACATTGTTGTTCCATATAATGTATGCCAAGTTGGTGTTGTGTGTAACATACACCAAGATGGTGTCATGTGTAAAGAATGTTTGAATTAGTAAAAAACTATTTTCAATGTTATGTGAAATTAAAAATATCAATATATAAAATTAATTAGAAGAAAAATATGTCACAAAATCTTGGGGTGCTACATTTCACCCCCCTTAAAATTAATTTTTCCCTCGAAATTCCTCTAGGTTATCAAATGTTTGACAATTGAAATTTTCATTCATAGAAACCCACATAGTTAAAATTGATACTAAAAATTCCCTTAAAAGGGTAGGTCAAAACCATAATGGTTACCCAAAGTAACTCATAACGAGATTATCGCATAGGATAACATAGGTGGGAAGTTAAAAATTGAACATACAAGATAAATATCACCATCAAGATCTAATGGAGAGTGATAGAGAACAAGGTTAGGAGAAATTTAAAAATCAAAAAGCCATAAATCTTTGATGACCTAAGAAACATTATGATTCATTATAAACTAAGGCACTAGGACATCATTTTGGTCTTGAAGATCCTTTTTCCTAAAGTTGAAGAATTTTCATGGAAATATTTACTTGCATGATTTTTGTACATTGTAACTCTTTTATTGTTTATTGATACGCTTCACCTATTTATCTAAAAATAAAGGTGACTTATTCATTCCTAAAGTACTAAAAGATCATAAATTTCATGATATTCCATCCCATTTGACATCAGTTATCATCAACACAAGGTATTATGAATAGGCTATCCAATATGCATAAATCCTTATATGGAGAGATAACACTTTAGTCTTACTGTCCTCATCTAAAGTTTAATTTAAACTTTTCATAAATGTTTGTCCTTATTACCCTTCCAAAAGATGAAAATATAATTCTTTATAAAGAAATACACAAAATAAGATTAACATTGATCCCCAATATATCACAAAGTACCACTTTATTGTCACATTCCAAAAAAGTGAATACCCTCATTGTATTTTCTCTTGAAATGTGGTAATGTCCTAAATTACCATAAATACTTTAGGAAAACATGCATGCTTACTTATTTCAAAAGTTTTTGAATGTATTATTTAGATCCAAGAATATTAAAACTTCATCTATGATGACATAGACTACTTTTTTAACCAATCAATAATAAGATTCAGGGTAAATAGTGCTATCTAATTTACTTTATTCAAATCAATAATCTCTTTATCCAAGAAAAACCCAATTTTCTCAACATCTTGATCACATTAAGGGTTACCTTACCTTAATCAAAATATCTCTTCTCTATGTCTTCATCACCATTAAACATATCCTTTTTAATCCTTAATGGAAACTTATACTGAAAATACTTATATATTGCATGATTCATATAACATAATCTTTGAATTCCTAAACATAAGAACTTCATTCATCTAGTATTATTATTAAACCATTACTCAGGATTCATCAACTTATTTATTAATACCTATTTCTAAGAATTTTAAATATGAATCCCATATTAAGGTTCCTCAATCTCAATTTAATCATGCTTCTTATGATCAATGTAAACAATACTAGAATAACATCGCATATTATTCACATTTCATTTGCAGTATCTTTATCTGTACAAGTATAACCAATAATCATACCACCTTCCTGATTCTATTTATGATATTTACACATAGAAAATCAATTTTCATAAATCCCATAATTTCCACATATGAAACATTCATTGCTAACCAATATCCTTCTATTTCCTTTCATTGAACAAAACCATAAATCATTGTGTGAGAACATTTATCATAATGTAAAACCACATAATCATAAAAACTCACTTAAAACATGTATAAGTTATGAAACCTTCTTTAATATATGACACATTAGGTTTATACTATGTTATTCATACACAAATTATATTAAAATCCTTCATAATGATTCCTTAAGTGATTTTGAATTCTCCTAGAATATCCCCGAGTAGTTTTAAATTAGGTGTAGAGCAAGGCATGTTGTCATGTACCAGATTACCTTGAGTCAGGACTGAGGCATCTTGTTAGAGTTGTTAATCCTAGGTACATCTGTGCCAGATCCACATCCACTTGTAGTATCCAAACAGGGATTTATTCCCAAGGAACCACTCACTCCATCCTTCACCAAAAATCCAAGACATTTTCTTAAACAATGAATTATCCTTATCCTTATCCTTAGAGACAACCCTATAAATATCCTTAGAAATATGCCTCGGGATCTCACAAAATTTTTCACAACCTAGTTTCTAAATAATTACTAAACCTTTCCTTTGATACTAACAATAGAAACCCCATCATAACATACATTGATATTACATCATTTTAGATGAATATTTATTTCATTGAAAAAATAAATGCCTGAGGAATATAATAGTTTAGTCTATATGGAAACATAAAAACAAAATATTCTATCCTGGTGAAATATATTCATTGTATCCCATAAATTTATACACATTTATTAATTCTACATAAAACCTTTATTCATAGCTTAGAGAAAGGAAACATAAGAAAGGGGTGAGCTCAGATTCTTGGTAATGGTAAATAAATAAAATGTGTAATCATAAAATGAACAAATATTCTATGGAACTTGAGCATAAAATTTTAAGATCATACCATGATAATTATAGATCAAAATAAAGATTAGTATTTTATAAGACATAGATCATTAGAGAATTAAGATCAGAAGTCAGGAAACCATATCATAGGAATAAGACATGGAATGTGTGACACTCACATTGATTTATAATGTTATAAACATGTATAAGTAGATTCATGTTCAATAATTAAGTTAAGGATGTGAAATCAGGCCCCAATATCAACTTTTGGACATGCAACCTGGTCCATTCGTAAAATTTTGAATATGTAATCAAGTTCACAAATAAACTTATGGACATGAAACTAGGTCCATGTATAACATTGTGAACATGTAATTTGGTCCACGCATAACATTGTGAACATGTAATCAGGTTCACACATAAATGTATGGACATTCAACCAGGTCCATGCATAACATTGTGAACACGTAAAAATTTACATTCATAACATTATGAACATGTAATCATGTTCATGAATAAACTTATGTAGATGCAACCAGGTCCATGAATAAAATTTTGAACACACAATAAGGTTCACTCATAACATTGTAAACATTATTTAGGTTCATGCATAAACTTATGGACTTGAAACCATGTCTATAGATAACATTTTAAACGAGTAATTAGGTCCATTCATAACATTTATACTCATTATTCATCCATAATTACCTAATTCATTCAAGGGAGATATAGGTCCCACCCTTCACATAAAAAAATCATACATACATGTGCCATGGGATAATAAAACTTTCATCATATCATGACCCATAAAAAGAAATGGGTTTCATATAAAACAATAGTAACCCATTAAATGAAATGTGTATCATTAACATTTCATCACATCATAACCTAGGGAATGTAGATAGGTTTCTTGATCATTTCATTAAACCGTTTCCTGTCAAAAGAAGTGGGATTAAAAATCATATAACTCTTAGAAGAGACACAGTTGTTATAAGAATCACTGCATCAAAACATAAAAAATTCAAGAATCAAAACATTTTAAAATCCTTTTTCTTTGAAAACATATAAAGAATGGTTGAAAAAGATTTCAAACCCATTTGTTTGAAAATAACTTCAAAAAATTATAATGAAATATTTTAAAGCCATAAAACTTTTTTAAACTCATTTTTCATTGAAAATTATCATCAAATATCATTTGAAATCATTTTTGAAAACATGGTTTTCAAATAAAACATATTTCTGACCGAAGAGAGGGATATGGTCAGATTTTTCTTAAAAAAAATTCTTGATTATATTAAGTTCCAAAGAGTGGAAAAATGTACTAATACATGTATATATCTTGAATAAATAGAATATATGTAATATCTTCAGTGTTCATCATATATGGATCATAATATTCAATCAAAATAATAATAATAATTAACAGTCTCAAAAAGTGATGAGATTGTTTCAATAAACTATTACCACTTGGTTACTTGGGATCATACTATTCATGTAAGAAAATTAAATTACATGAAAAATAAAATATCATGAAAATAATTATATTAATTATATAACATTTAAATTTGAATCATATACACCCCATTAAAGAATATAGGTACATAAAAAACATGTGTCTCAAAGAAGGAAATATGAGAAAAAGCTACATTACCAATTCTGTAACTTTTGAAACATTAATCCCATGAAATAAAGATAATATAATGGATATGTAAATAACCATAAATATAAATATAATAATAATATAATACAATCATGTTCAATACATTCACCACACAAAAGGAAAGAGTGTCCAACATATCATGTATCTCACATAAATAAAAAGTGAGATGAAATCCTCATACCTTGTGTCTTTAATCTCTTTGTACTCAAACAATATTCTTGTATAATAAATATAATTTTATTATAAATATTTTAAATAATAATATTAATATTTATAATACCATAAATTATTTTATTATGACATTATATTACTCTCTTGTTAACGATCCTATGTTAAAGTTTCACTTCGGGTAATATTTTCATTCGCATGTGTCTTAATTTGTTATATCTTTGGTCATTATACTTATATAATGATTATAGAATGCAAACAATGATACAAATATCATTTATATCTAGAATATTTATATTATAATAATCTATATAATATATAATTACCAAATAGAATGCACCATTTGTGGAGATAGTAAGCCATATGTATGCATGAACGTTGTTTCCGGGTTTTTTTATATTGGAAGAAAGAAAGAAAATGAAATATAAGTGTATATGTATACAATATAATTAAAGTATAATTATAATTTTATATATATCATATAATTTCACTAAACTCATCCTTAATACATTCCATGTAGTGTGTGAACTAATCACATTGCTTTGAGGAGGTAGTAGTCCACACTTCCTCAAACAAAATTTTCGTAATTATAGAAAATGGAAAGTAAAAAAGATATGTGTTTAAAAAATAATAAAGAAGATTTAATAAACAATAAATATAATATATTACATATATAAATCGATTTTAAATCATAATTTCCACAATGATAGGCATTAAAGGATAAATGAACAATCATCATTTAGTGAGGCGGTAGTTCACCGTACACATAAATAGTATGTTCGATGCCACTTTAAATGGAGGTGTGTGTAAGTGTAGGTCAAAACCTTCACATAAAAAATCCTATTAAATTAAGGATACTAGTTTTTTGATACAACAATGTAATAAATATATTGGAGGTGTGTAGAATTAAAATAAAATAAAGGAGCTTAAGAGAAGACGTCGCCTCATAATCGAGTAACTTCTTTTGGTTTGTGCCAAAAGGATTCCTTGAGTGGTATTATTCCCAAGGTAAGGATTATAGGAGGAATTTATGGAATTAGGGAGATTATTTTATTATATTTTTTATAATACAAGGGTATTTAGAGGTGTGATGATGTGGATAGAGGTGGTGACCTTTATATAGAATGGAAAGGACACACTTGGCATTTTTTAAAACAAGTTAGGTGTACCCATGTTTTTACCTAAAAAATTCATTACAAACCAATAAAAATAAATAATGGAAGGTTAAATTCAGAATTATGGCCATAAAATGGGTGTTGGAAAAGTTCCTAGGTCATTTTGGGTCGTATATTTAAGGTTTAGTTCTTAGTTAAGTTTAATTTTACCTTAATCGATGTAATTTATTTTAATTACATTCACTAATAATTTTAGTTAAAAATTAATTTGACCTTATTAGAAATTATATATTATAATTATTCAAAATATGGAATCCATTTTTCCAAATTCTAAACACATAAGTGGAAGAAATTAATTTAAAATTAATCCCACTGATGTGACGACGTTGTGGGTTTTTAAAGTAAAAACATCTAAGATTTTTCTAAATTTTTATATCCAATTTCACTTTGAAATTGGTTCCAAGGACCGAAATTATATTAATTTATAAAAATAATACCTAAAAACTATTAAACCAATTAAAAATATAATTTAATCTTATAAATAAATTAGACGAAAAACGTAGTTTTGAATTAAAATTGAGTATTTTAACTATTCATTAAAAAATGAAACTTTAGAAAAATAACAAAAAATTACCCTAACCTAATTTTTATGTCTGCTTCAAAATATAAAGTTTATTTTTACCTATTAAATTTATAAAAGTTCCAAAAATAGTATTTTAAAATGGTTCTCCATTAAAAGGTGATAAAACTACCATTATAAAAAAATAGGTTTTATGAACAAAATTGGGTTTGTTCATATCTTATATCTATTGAATTTATTGCATGAATATCAAAAATATTTGATTGAATAAATAACATATGTATTACATTAATATCACTTACCAATTTTAATTAATTTAATTTACAAGGTTAAAATCGCTTTGTGTCTATAATAACATTTTTCTTTATATTCAATCGGTTTTCATATTCATTTCTAATTAATTGGTAACCTATGAATTCATCTTATATTTGTGTAAACTATATATTTTAAAAACTCACTTAATAATATTCATATCCATAAACATAAAGGCTAGGTAATATCCCATTATAATAATATTTTTAATAATATATTGTAGTTAGGTAACACTCGGTCTTGCGTGTTACGCAAGCCATCGAGGAAGGTTAATCTTGCATGTAATGTATGTTAACCTTATTGTTCTGTGTAATTTACACCAAGTAGGTGTTGCATGTAACTATTAACAAGTTGTTGTCGTGTGAAAGGAATATTTGACTTAGTGGAAAACTATTTTTAGTGATGCGCGAAATGAAAAATATCAAAAGATTAAATTAATTCAAAAATATATATTTCACAAAATCTCAGGGTGTTACAAATTATATTTTTTATAGAATTGGTAATGGAATAATTGAAATAAAAACATGGGTTTTTAAACCCTTACCTTTAAACTTGAGTCTACACCTTTTAATTGAGCATATATTCTTCAAAGGATGGTCTTTTTCTTACACCAAGTATATAGGAATATTTTTTAGGGAGTTTAGAGAAGTATTTTGGTTGATCTGTATAAAAGGAAGAAATTTTATTATTGAGGAGAAAGGGGTGGAGGGTGGTTCTTTATATAGCTAGGGTAGGGGTATTTTATAATAATTTAATGATTATTTTATCATTTGGATAACGATTATGAATAAATCTATTTCATAGGAATTTTATTAATTAATGATTAAAAATGGTGTTTTCTTTAACATTCAAACCCATATGAAACTAAATGGAATCTTAAAATATCTTAATTAAAGATAAGGAATCTAAATTAGTATTTTTCTTAAAATAAAACATAAATTTGGCTCCTAGATTTCAAATATAGGTTTATGGATTCAACTTTTTACTTTTAAATTAACTATTTTACTCCTTAAATACATTTGAAGTCAGTAAAAAGGTTTTATAAAATTTTAATTTGTATTTATATCATGATGATGGGATAAAACATAAATTATTCATAAAAAATTTATTTTTTACTATTCCCCAAAAAATCAAAAAAAAATTAAAAATACTAAAAATTCATCCTAAACTATTTTTTAAATGGTTATTCATAAAATGAATTCCATTTTATAGAATTCAATATCTAAATATTATAACTTTATAATTTAAATAAAATCATATAATTCATGGAAAAAATTATTTTGAATAAATACTATTTCTTTTATTATGAGAGATCACATTATTATTTGTTATTATTTATTAATTATTTTATTATTGAGAACTTATTTTTAGAGATAATTAAATATTAACATAAAAATTATTATTTCACTAAATAAGTTAAAACATTCATTGTTAATAAATTTACATATTTTTCTTTTAATTTGTATGATTTGAGAAATAATTTTTTTAAATTATAATATTTATATTTAATTACTTTTACTGATTTTAAATTTTAGTTTTTAGTCATTATTTTATTCTCATAAGTCTAGTTATCTTTTTAACTATAATTTAGTATTCTCAGTGGTATTATATTATTACAATAGTTATATAATCTTTATAGATTTTATAAATATTTATAATTTTATTCATTATTAATTTACTCATCTTTTAGTAACAGTTATTTATACTTAATTTTACAATTACTATACTATTTCAAATAGTTTTTTTTACTTTTATAGTGTTTTCCATGTTCATGATACATTAGGGGGTCAGGACATGCCAGAATATCAAGTTCTATTTTTATTATTTAATTATCTTTATCATAAAATTATACTATTTTTAATTTAATTGATTATATTTATGCTTCTAATGTAACTTATTATAATAATAAAATAAAATTATGTTTTTTATTATTCAATGTATATTATTTATATTATATATTATATTTCATATATATTTTGAGAGTAAAATTTTTCGTATTCAAAAATTATATTCCATTACATGTGTTTTGGAAACAATCCATGTTTGAAGAGATTAATGTCATTTATAATCTCTTGTAACATTAAGATCAAAGGATGACACTTTAGAGAGTTTGATGAGAGAGTTGATGAAGGTATATTTCTTGGATACACACCTAATGGAATGAGTTGTCGATGTTAAAACAATAATAATAGAATAAATATTGATATCAATGATTTAATTTTGTTATAAAATAAAAATATATTACAAAAATCACCACCTATTGATGATGAAATTGAGGAAGCTCTTAGAGAATATTTTTTACAACATGGGAATATTCCATATTTACAACCAGTTTTTCAAAACTCTCATGCAGATTATTGAATATCTAATAATTTGGAAACACCTAATAATGGTGAAACTAAATTTATAAGGCTTGGAAATTATATATAAGATAAGAAAAATCTTGTAGACAAAAACCAGTTTGTTCAATCCTAAATTATTTTAATGAATTCTAATCATACTATCTTGCTTCAAAATTTGAACCAAAGAATATTAAAGAAGATTTAAAATATGTGGATTGAATAGAAGTGATGTAAGAATAAATATATAAAATTATATATAATTAAACTTGGAAATTAGTTTCATTTACCAAAGATTATTATTTAATAAGAAAAAAATAGTATTTTCAGAATAAACTCAATGATAAAGGTTAATTTGCATGAAATAAATATTATCTTGTTTTTAAAAGGGATGCTATCAAATTTATGGAATTAAATTTTATGAAACTTTTTATATGGTTTCATGGATCAAAAAAATTCGATCTTCCTTGAGATTATTGTTCAATTTAATTGAAATTTTTTACCAATGGACATTAATTCAGTGCTATTGAATGGCGAACTAGATGTGAAGAACTATATTGAAAAACAGGAATGGTTCATCCTTGATTGTAATGTTTCTCTTGTTTTAATGTTTAAAAGGACTTGTACATGTTTAAATAAGTTGCCAATTCATGGTATTTGAAGCTAGATAATAGCATAAGTATCATGAAATTTGAGAAATTTAAGGTAGATTCCAATATATATTTCAAGGTATACAACAAAAATAAACTCATTTTGATCATGTACATCGATGATATAATTTTTATTTGAAATAAATAAGAAGTGAGAAATTTTCTATAAAAATAAGGGGACATTTTTATATTTAATTTATCAATAATATGACATTATTCATAGGTTTTCAAGACATAAACATTTTAGGTTATATATTTATATCATAATAGAAGAATAATAATGAGTTATTAAAGACATTTGGAGTGGAAGAACTGAGATAGGTATCTATTCATATAAATTTTAGAACTAATTTTTAAATTCATGAATAAGGATAGAGATTTGATCAAAAAGTGTTCTAAAGAATTATTTGTTGACTAAACTATTTTGTGTAATCTAGACTGAACATCATATTTTTTATTGAATTATGTTCTTGATTCTAAAAAATACTTAAGGGACACTGATTGAAGACATTAGGCTAAATATCTCATACATGTTGGTGATTGGGTGTGATAATAAAAGTAAAATTATGGTGTCAAATAATCTAATGAAACAATCAAGATGAATGTATATTAATAATAAGTGTCACTCCATCCTCGAGAACGTGTAGTGTGGTGAGATTTCACTAGAGTATACTTCTACCAAGTAAAATGCAGAAAATATCTTGATAAAACCCCTAATTAAGGATTCCTTTCAACTCTTGAGAGTGTGATTGGGAGTGCATTACCTTCTAAAATAAAGGTGAGTTTTCATGTTTATTTTATCTCTTTCATTCCATTTAATTTTTTTAAAATGGGGAGAATACAGATAGATCTTTTCATACAAATGGGGAGAAACTATATTTTCTTTTATAGGTAATGAAAAACTATAAATAATAGAAGATAAGTTTTCTATAAAGTTGGAGACTTTAAGAGTCAGTATATGAATCATGTAGAAGAAAAAAAATTCGATTCATATTGTAACACCCCGACCCTAGTTACCCAGAGTTTGTTCATTATTACATAACATTGGCATGATCACTAGAGATCAAGTCTTGAAAGACCGATTAGTTTAGTATCCTTAGAAGTACTATATACATACATAAGTTTTACATTACATTATGAAATGAAAAAAACAACATTGTGTATCCTTTGAATACACTCATATCCATTAGCTTATCCCTGAAAGTCATTCATAATATACTTCTTCGCATCCTGAAGAAAAATAAAACATAAAACATAGAAAGGGGTGAGCTCAGATGCTCAGTAAGGACAACAATATAGTGGAAACTTTCATAAATAAGCATAAATATTTAAGGTAATATATAAGACTAAAACAAATGTATCTTAAACTTAAACTTCGGAATAATATGGAAAATATAAATCAAATAATTACATTTACTTATTCACATGGATATTATACTAGTCTAATAATCACATGTAATATCAATAGATAATTTCCTAATGATGGAATGCATAATTTCGAACATCATAACCACATAGTCAAGGACTCGTGCCAATAATACAAATAATATTTTGTCAAGGACGTTTTCCAAGACACTAGTTTGTCTCATGAGACTAACTGATGCATTGAGGAGCTATAACGTGCTTCCCCCGTCACTTACTAAGTCCAATGCATTCCTCATATGAAAAGCATGAAACATAACATAAACATTTGTATTAAAACTAGAATACGAAATATTAATAATTTAATCATAAACCATGAATGGTATAAAAATAAAACATATATAGTCAAACATATCATAAAAACATCAACACAATATGGAAGATTATATCATAATAAATCAACTTCAAACAAGTGTCAAATCCATCATAGGATGTTGACATAAATGAAATCAAAACTATTTGAGAGAAATATCTCTTTCTATTTTCAAATAATTTAAAAGTCACGTAATTATAAAAGAAAACTTTTATTTTTAAAATATTATTATAATATTGTAAGGGGATCTTCAAAGGTGTTATAACGATAGAAAATATCCACACCCTCTGTATAAGTTAAAAAACTTCATACCTTAATTTGTCGAAAAGGTCATAAAGTATGATAGAAAGATTCCTTTCGAAACATTTTATCAAAAGTAAAACAAGGGTATAAATGAATTTAACCCATATTCTAGGAAATAGTAAAAAAATTGAAATACATTTTTAAGAAACACAGATGTGGATGATAATGAAGTCCCAGTTGATACTTATGTATAAACAACCTTGGATAAATAAAGAGATTGTAAAATTAACACTTAACTTGTAATTTTACTTAGTCAGGGGTATGTAAAATTATTTTATAATAGTTAAATCATTGTTATTAAATTATACAAGAACCACATACATAAATATGATATTATATATGATCTTTTAATATTGCTTTTTTAATAATATTTCAGTAGTATCATTGTTTTGGGTGTTAACTAATTTGTTTTCCTTTATATGTTTTGTTAAGTAAGTCATTTTTGTTATGGATGGGATTTATTTGATTCATATAAAGAATTATATTATGTTCTTAAAAATTATTTTTAATAATAAAATAAAAATTATTCTTGAATGTTTATGATGGAGAATGAATCTCATCGAGTTTATGGAGACGGTAATCTGTACGTACGCACGAGCAACAATATCATTATATTGATGGTAAAATATTATGTAATTGGATGTTATATCATATATAAACAATACTTAACATGTTAAATTTATTATTAACATCAATTATACTCATTATTATACCCATCCAAATAATGAAGTGTAGAATAACAAACTACACCACAACATGGAGATGGTAAGTCGTGTGTACGCACGTATGGTGACTTTGTCATTCATAGGATGGATAGAATAATGAATATGGTTGTACCATATTTATAATAACATCACAGTATGTATAAGTTACTGGATTGTTTATTTTGTTATGTAAACAACAAAGAAATAGGAAGTGGAAGAAGAAAAAAACTTTGAAAGAGGTGATGAAATTATTACCTCTTCTTCGGGTGCTTTCTTTTGATTTGATCAAAAGGCTCCTTAGTTTGGATTTATGGTCGAAGTAAGGCCTATATGTTTAATTGAGGGTATTCGGGAGGATATTTTATTAGGGTTTGGATGATCCAAATGGCTTTAGATGTGTGAATTTGAGAGAAGGGGAAGTACCCTTTTAAAGAGAGGTGAGAACCACTTTACGAAAAACTTAAAATATTATTTTATTGTAAAATCATATTCGGTTTATAATGGATAAAAAATGATTTATTTCTAGTATAAGTTGGTTATGGGTCTAAAACATCTCAACCAATAGGTTTTAGACATAGGTCACCATATTAACCTTATCTTTTAGATTTAACTCTTAGTTAAATAGTTTAACTTTAACCATGTCTTCTTGTATTATTATGATAAATGGTTAATAAACTTACTATAAAAAGCCAATAAAACCCCAAGTGGTTCATTATTGAAATACCTAACCTTATATAATTCCTTTTTCTAAACCTTAGATTTTTAGGAATATTTTATCATTTAATAAAATAGTATTTTTTTTTTTAAACTCATTTATGTCAATTTTGACACTATTTAGTATTTTCTTTATGTGAATGTCAACAAAACTTGATTACTTCAAAAAATACATTAAATAAACCCTAAAATGTCATATTAATCTATAAAATTCGTTTAATGCATCAAACATCTATATTTACATTTATTTTGATATTTATAATATCAATTATTTTAATATTTCATTAATAATGTAATTAATGCATCATCATTGTGTCATAAATAAACTTAATTATTTAATGTATAAAAATTATAAATAAAATACCATGATGTTGGAAATATTTTTATATTTATAATTAATATTTATAGTCTAATTTATCTTATTTATAACCCTATATTAAAAATGTCTTATTTATTAAAATTTGAATTTAACACTTTTAACTCTTCTTTAAATAAAATAATAATAAATGTCCTAATCTAATCCAAGTGGATAAAAGAGGATCATATTTTATTCCTAAGGTTGATTTTGGTCAAAATACACTTATCAAATAGAATTATTACATGTGTTATGATAATTATAATATCATTTTTACCTTTAATTACCCTATTTACTTTTAATCGTGGTAAATAAAATTCAAAAGTTACTATTCACCAACAATTGTTTGCATCCTGTTGAACCTAATTTTTCTTACTGATGTCAACCATGTCTCTTTGATTTTTTAATTTTAATTCACAAAAGTTGTAAAATTACATTTTATTCAAATTTGCAAATGTGCCTAGAAGGTGGGTAAAAGACATTAAAAACTACAATAAAATTTTAAATATCTAATATTATTATAAAATGACTCTAATTAATTAAATTAGACTAATATAGGTATTATGTATCTATTTTTACTTTAAAATATATTTATTTAAAAATAATAATTATTTAAATAAAATTCGGTTTTAAAAAATAACGCAGTGTCTTTCACTATTCATCAAAAATTGAAAGATTTTAGAAAAATACGAAAGAAATTTACCCAAATATAATTTTGATGTTCCAAATTCAAAAATGATGTATATTTTACCAAATTAAAAACATATTATTTTTATTAATTAATTTAAAATTAATTCTCATTGTCAAAACCAGAAAGCGGGTTTTTGAAAAGTAAAAACTATCAAAAGATTGATATGTGTTTATATCTAATTTAAATGTGAAATTATTTCCAATGACCAATATTGGATTAAATTACAAAAATATAATCTAATTATACTTCAAAACCATTAAAATTTATAATTTAACACTATAAATTATTTTGATTAAAAAATTCGTTTTCAATTAAAATTTTGTATCTTTCATTATTCATCAAAATATGAAAGTTATCAGAAAAACACAAAAAAATTATCCAAACTAAATATTTATGTCACGATTCTAAATAAGAAGTTTATTTTCTCAAATTGAATATATAAAAGTGTCAAATATTGGATTTAAAAAGGGTTCGCCATTAAGAGGTTGTAAAATTTCATTTTTTGAAAAATACTTATTTTATCTAAAAATTTGAATTTGTTCTTATATTATGTCTAAGAAACACATAATATGGATGTTAAATTATAAGGAGTACATAAAATTCAAAATTCTGTTAATACTATTTATAATTTCTTTTTGAATGGCTAGTATGGTAAGTCGTGGTGTGCTCGAACTCAGAGTTGCGTGTAGCACAAGCGATTGAATTACAATAAAGAGATAACGTGATATTAAATCTTGGGGAGTTAGACATATATTGGAAATAAATCCATTGGGGAGATGAAAGAGTCCAAGAATATTGGTTTATTTGATGAGTATTGGAGATTGAAAAAGTCCATCATGAAATGAATTAACAATGGGGGAGATGAGATCAAAAATAAATTGATACATGATTAATATAGTAATTATATTCACACAAATAGGTTAGATAACTCTGAAAAAAATCAATTTTATCTCCTGGTGTAGTGATTAGATAACCTTCACATTAGGATCAATTTAAGACTTGTTTCTTGAGGTAATTCACTCAGGATTTTGAAAATTTATTTGAGTTTTATTTATTGAAGACATGTTAATGGTAAATTATTAGGTATATTTGAGTTCATTGGAGTTTTAATGAAATGAATAAATTAAGATAAATCACTATACATGTCACATTTTCTGTGAAAGTAGGAGTTTTGTGGAGCTAAAATGACTTATGAATGATTGTTAGTGTAGAAGTTATTTTAGTAACTATTTAAATTAACTAGGTGTCTATACAATGACTAATAAAAAGTTTAAAAACTCAAAGTAGAGGGTATAATTTCTTATATATTTTTTTGTTGGCTATGGGGTAGCCCAAAATGGACATTCCTGAGTTCCCTTGTGTCGTGGTCAACCATGGAAATTACAATAGTAATATTAGGTGTTTCACCTAGGTTTCCACCTTGAAGAATCAAATATACTATTAAATTCAACCATGGGAATAATTCATTGAAATGGATATTTTGTAACCCATTATAAAATTGAAAAATGCATATGTGGAATAGCTTGAAGCAAAATGGTTGTAACGGATAACTATTTTAATTAAGATCTAGGATGACTATATTGAACAGAAAGAATGAAAAAGATATATAAAACCAAATGTAGAGCACAGGAAGTGCTATAGATATTTTAGAATATATTTTTTGTTTAAGTTATATCTAAAATGGTCTAATATAATTTTGAGATTAAGAGATGTAATAAATGTTGATTTTGGATCTGTCAGATGTTAGCACCAAATGGTCATTTTAAGATATCAAATCCATGTTGATGCCTTGTTAATAACTAAATGATGGTAATCACTTTGAAAAGGGTTTGTAAAATTAGAGGAAAAACTCTAAGATTATTATCCATTGATTCTAATGAGATTTTAGCTGGGAAATGGTAGAATAATAAGGGTGCATATGTATTCCAAATTTCAATGAAACATGAGGTTAAGGGAATAATAAAACAATCAACTTATTAGTGCTAGTAATTATTTCTTATAATTTTAGTTTGAACCATATCCATGATCAATATTTGTTATTATTGATTATAAAATAGGAATGTGCACAATGGGATCACAACCATTGTTTATCATGTATTGGCCACTTGATAAATAAAATTAATGAACCTAGTATTAAACATTGTATAATGTTTGTTGTTTCTATCTCTATATATCATTATTTCATCATTATAATTTAGATAAAATATCACTAATTTGTGATGTTATTAAAAAATTTTGATAGTTGGTGTTTTCATAACCACTTATTCACCCACCCTCTCAGTGGTGGAATACTCTCTCCAAGATCCTATCAGTTAGAATTAAAGAACACTATTAAAATACTCATATTTATCTCATATCTAATTATTTTTATTATTAGGTTTCAAATAAGGATATAATTATATCAAGTTAACATATTATCAAGTTTTTATTGTGGTTTTTTATCAGGGTTATTCTAGGTTTTATTCTCATATATCTGAGTTATCATTTATTGCTGACATAATTTGATCAATGAGAACAATGGAGTTCATAAATAATATTAACAAAAAATGAGTTACTATGTTTGATGGTAAGGGATCCCATCTATAAAAAGAGAGTATAGTTATATATATCCATTCTCATAGCCTAGAAATTCTTGATATAACCAAGAATAGTGTTCATCTTCTCAAAGTTTGGATAACCTATAATTTAATAGGCATGAATAATATTGAAGTTAATGGGAGATCAAGTTATATATTAATTTTATCCCTCTTATAGAATGATTTTAAATAAATTATGGGAATAAATATGGTGAATTTAATTTGAAATAAACTCTATGATATCCATGAAGGATACAAGAAAGTGAAGGAGACATAGTTATAAACATATCAGGATCAATTTGTTGATAATTGTATGGGATAAGGTTAAATGTTAGATTAGTTTATTTGGGTGAACAAAATCATGATATCATTTCAAATATGTAGAAAAATTATTTATGAGTTTAACATTTTGAATAATCTAATGATAATAATCTTAGATAAATTAAATGAAATTATTTTTTATCTTGAGGATCAAGACATGGATGAGTGGACCATCAAAAAACTTATTAACATCTTGATTTCATAAGTGGTGTGAAGAGGGATATAATTAGGGATAAAATAATAATATAATAAGGAGAAGTATTTTAAACATATAAAATTTTTCAAACATATTCATCCAATAAAGTATAAAGATGAAGAAATAGATAAAAAAGATGATTCCATGGATTTTTATGAATTTGTATTATTATTTTCCAAAGGAATGTAACTAGAAAAAAGGTAAATAAATGGGTAAGATTCCATTAAAGGTTTTAAATTATAAAAATAGTGGAGACTTTATTGATAATTTACCTAATAAGGGTTTAGATTATAAAAAAAATTCCATACACAAAGTTTGTTAAGAATGAAATATATATATTATAGTGGAGGAAATACTTTCAATAGAAAAATAAAAGGTTTAAGCAATGAAAAAAACTTTCTCTAAAAACATGATGACACATCATGTGATGAGTAATGTGAAAAATATAAATAGTACTTGGAGGATAAATTTAAAATAACTTTCATGGCTAAGTCAAATCTTCCCAAAGATTTCTTGAGTGAAGAAAAATAAGTGAGTATAAAAGTGTAATAAAGTAGTGGTGAGGAAACACCAAAGGAGTTCTTATTAAGGATATAATTTTTGGTATTATTAATGTAAAATAAGAATATTGATAGATATAATAAATAATTAAAATTTAAGAATGATTCATTGAAGAAATATCATGATGAATCCAAATACATATTGTAGGATAAGTTGCTTGTGGAATTCACATGAAATATGGGAGATCTATATATAATCCTTGAACCTATGGATAAGATTCCCAATATCATCATAAAAAATCTTATTTACAAGAATGAATAAGTAATGGTTATTGAGGTGAAGTTAGTTTATGTTCAAAATTCCTTGAGGATCACTCACCATATATTTCAAAATTATATTAATGAAGTTGGTGAAATCTCAAATGAAATATAATAAGTTATGAATGCTACTAATAAACTTGGATATTTTCCTGTGGTATCATAAAATATCATTTTAAACACTTAATCATGCCACATAAGTGGTGGAAAGAGTTACAACAAAGGGAATAATAAATTTACGTCACTAAAAAAGTTAAATTCACCCATGGCTAAATTTATTGGTGGTTCAAAATATTAAAAAATCAATAAGGTGAAAAAGAGAAAGAGTTACAAGGATAATACTAAGGTAAAAAATCGTGGTAAATTGGTAAGATTATAACCATGAGGTGTTTTAAAATAATTAGTGTATTTAAATTCAGTAGGTATAACAATGATAAATTTTTGAATATTATATATATTATCTGATAATATTTCCTTTAAAATGAAGGTGTTAGTTAAATGGAGTATATAAGAGAAAAACATATATGTGTGGGTAAAATCACTCATTCACTCAATCAAAGTGTGTTTAAAAATTATGGTGGAGTAAACCTTATATTCATAAATTCTAACAAAGTCACCATCAAAAGGAGAAATTAAAACTATAAAATACTTTTGATTATATTTAGTAAACTTATATGATGTGTGATCAACAAGTAAAAACTTCCAAAAAGTGTATTAAAATTAAATAAAATAAACTAAAAAATAATTCCAAATCTATCAAGATGAAAAATAATCAATATAAAGTGATGTTTGTTAGGTTTTCTTATAAACCAAGAAAATTTTAGAAACGTTTAATAATCTAAGACACCCTATAACCACACTATCAGATCTAGTTCTAAAATAAAAAAATTACTCAAATATTCTAATACCAAATGAGATGAATTAAAAATACATACATAATGTTACATTTCATCTCAAAAATAAAACACACATAGAGAACCTATATGATTAGTTTTTTTAAATATTATCAACATAAATGTATTATTTTACATTATTTCTTTAACATATTATGAAATTACCCTAATTATATTCTAAACATCTAGAAACGGCTTAATTAATACTTTTATTTATTACCTAGGTAATGGAAAAAAAATGGGTGAGCATAAACTCTTAGTAAGGGAAAAAACTTATCAATTAGTCATTATGGTTTAGATTATATTCATTATAGAGAACATGAACATGGGTGAAATATCGGATTAAAAAGAACATGGAATCATAAGAATATTTCATAAGGAATGATAAAAGGATATTTTACCTCAAAATATCATAAATACACCATTGCATAAGAATTAAAATACATGAGATAATAATAATGAGACATGGATAATAAAATAGATATATAGTATAAACATATTCATACAAATCATAACATGTTTCAAGTATAACTACTAAGGTTTTCAAAAAATATTAGACTTTGATAATCACCATACCATAAAAAGTGTACATGTACTAACCACCCATGCCCCATGACATTTTTAATTTGGGTTAATTAGTCATGTCACAAAAACTTTTAGACTCGGGCTAACAAACAATGTCCCATAACCTTTAAGACATAGGCAAACCAAAACTTTTCTTTAACCTTTTGGACTTCATATAACCACCAATATACTACACTAAACTCACGAGACATTAAGGTTTAGCTAAATAATTATATGTATATATCATACCCACACACCACAAAATAATTAACCAAACATGTTTGTGTCACGTGAACTTGAAAACAACCATAATATTATCATATCTAAATTAAATTATTATAAAGAAATGTATTTCATAAGAATCATTATTATAAAAATGAATCATCAAGAAAAATAAGGCAGGTGATTCAATTAAATAATATCCCCAATAAAATATAAGAAACATTAAATTATATTTTCATAAATGAAAATTACTTTATAAGATCATTAGATGATTACTAAGATAAATAAGAAGAAATGTCCTTTACATTTTTTATACCTTTTATTTTAAAATAAAATAATTTATAAAACAAAGGGAATTTAAATTACATTGGAAAATTATAAAAATGTATATAGGAAGCTTAATAATGAAAACTAATGAATATGGTAGTAAAATACATCTATGTGGAAAATGTTAAAAAGAAATATTCCATTCAAAATTTTGTAAATAAATTCATTGATGATAGAATATGACTCATACAAAAAAATATAAAAAAGTATTTATTTAATTATTTTGAAATGTGATTCAAGGATAATATAAAATTACATTAATCAGTCATAAAAGTATAGAAAAAAAATTACTATATGAAAAAATGAATATTAATAAGGAGGAGAAATGTTTTCGACAAAAAATAAGATATAAGGTCGGCTCCACTTACAAGTATCCTTTCGGTTAAATTGTAAACTGGAAGGAGTTGGAATGGTAATAAGACATATAAAACTATGAAATAACCAAATTATAATAAACTATATGTGGTATTATATATTAATAACATATAATTTCCCCTGATGTAATTTTTTTCATAAATAATCTCGATTTCAAAATGAATTTGGAAATAAACCCTTATGGATTTGGTAAATTTTGAATGAAAATCCATTGAGAGAAAAAACATAAGATTTATTTTTAAATCCATTTAATTAATTGAAAAATATTATAAAAATAAATTCATGAAGAATTATATAAATTATAAAAAATAATAAAAGTGGTGAAATTGGGGCATATCTCAATTGATGTAAAATTGATATAGGAAACCCTTACTTTTACTCCCAACATCCATGATGGTGATTTAAACTATTTTATAATAAATATAACCATAGTAATAACCTTATTATTATATATTATCTTTTATAATATTCAATTATAATCATTTATTACACATATAATTATTGTTTATTGTTTACTTTCATCATCATATGCTAGTAATTTTGATTATTTCATACAAGTTACATAATGGTGATGTTGATCCTCATTCATTGATAACAAGTTCATCACTCCTAGATTATTCAAGGTAGGGTAATTTTTATTTTATAATTATTTATTCGTCCTCATGTTCATTTTATGGATTTTTTGGGTATGGTTTGCGAGAATGGAATCAATGACAAGCATGGCTTGGGTAATTTATAGATAAAAACAAGTTACTTTATATTTACTACTCCTTTTTTTCATCGTAATGTAACCATATTCATAATAATTCTTAATATCATATATTAAAAGTATCATATATTACTCCTTAATATCATATATTACAAGTATTTATGTCTTGATACTTATTCTTGATGAACATTATTATGTTTTAATAGCATCATTCATATAGGTGGTTGAACCGAACCAAACAAGAACATGCCCTACTATTGAAGTGAGTAGGAATTTATATTTATATAATATTAGTATAATTTCTTCATAAGTATAATTATTTTAATAAAAACTATTTATATATTATAATGATATTTATAAATAGTTTATATGATATGTTAATTGAAAATGATAGTTAAAACTTAGAAACTTGACAAATTAACTCCTTTTGTAGATGAGTTCCTTCAGAATGAAGTATGTAGTCTTCCTTGTTAAAAAAATGAGCAACAAAAAATATAATTAGGCTTTAGGAGAGAAAAGAATTTGTATGTATTAAATATATAAAATAGTGGGTTGATGGGTTTGGAAGGGGTGGTGGAGAGGTTTGTCTATAGGTGAGTTTGAGTGGCATTTTCATAATTTATCTGTACTTATAGTTAAGGAATGGAATTTTTAAATGGTAAGTGTTCCCATCAGTGTAAAATAAAATTTATGTTGATATTACCTCCATTATAAATATAAAGATTTATTTTTATAAGTTTTATACGTCATTTTAAATATATACTTTATTTTAAATTTTTTATTGCTTACTGATTTCATGCACTATTCACCATGGTAACTTATTTTTTTCACCTAAATTAAATTGAACCACATACTTAATTTAAATGTGATGATTAAAAATATTAAATCCATTTAATTTAATTCAAACTATAAATATGATAAATTGAACTTTTAAATGAACACATAAAATATATAATACTATTTTTATAAAAAATGACATTTTTTAAACATTAAGTGTTTGTAATATTATGTCACATAGAATAATAATTAAATGAGTTTTAATCTATTTTTTTACATTAAAACACTAAATTATATTATTATAATCCTTTAAAATGTTTAAATTTAATTAATTAAAGAAAATAAATGTTACTTAGAAAATACAATTCTTGGATTAAAATGTCCTTTTAGCATTAAATGATTTTAACTTCATTTATAACCAATTGATAATAAATTTATGACTGATTTTTCATTTTTTTTATATGTGTAAAAAATAAATTTTATTAAATTTAATATTTCAATTATGAAAAATTTTAATTTTTTTCAAAAAACATATATTATATAATAAAAACAATGTTTTTAAATTAAGCCTTATTTTGGCCGTGAATTTTTATATTAGTATTCATTATGGTTTCAAAATAATTTATTGGTTTTTATTATTTTATTTTTATAATAATTCATTTTTATCATTTTATTTTATTGTAATAATTCCTTAAAAGTAATAAGTTTAATAAATAATTATATTTTATAAAAATATTTTCTTTAGAATAAAATGTATTTTCAAAAATGGATTAGTATCTTTTTATTCTATTCAAAAATAATTTTTTCTTTTTCAAATAAATTATTTTAATGAAACATTATTTTTTTAACATCTAAATAAACTTTATCTATATCAACTATATAGAGATAAATCTAAACTGATAATATGTTTAATGGTATTATACCCAACTACTTTATACCTTTTTATAACAGTTATATAATGGATATATTACCCCCATTACATTCTATTTCATTCCATTATAAATTCTCATGTCATAATTCCCATCCATTTATTTTTCATTTATTATTTTACCAAATTTTTCCTCCTTTCATGATTTTTTTTCATTTTAGGTTTAGTTATACTAATGGTGATTCTCAAGTGTGAAGATGATATAAGGGATTTCTTGGTTATAAAAATATTCTTAATTTCATTCTATTATCCCATTTTAGCAAATTCACTTTTAAGGGATGTAATTATCCATGTTATTTAATACATGGTTTTCGGTACTTTTATTGTAATTTTCAATTATAAGTGAATAAATTGTTGTCAATTTAATTAATTTCTAGTATGAATCATTTTCTACTGAAGTTTAAATAATAAAAAACATATTTATGAATGATAGACATATATTTTAAGTAAATAAAATGGATCTTAAAACATAGGGTTTTACATAATTTATTTTAGTATCTCATCACATATGATTGGATATTAGAATATCATGAAAATATTAAAAAGGTATAATGGTGGACTTTTTAATTTTGCAGATGATGTATAACTCAATGTTAAAAGAGTCATATGTATTAACATTAGTGAGAATAAACTTGAATATAATCATGTTCACTTTGTATATGGAATAAAGAACATGTTGTTCCTAGAAAAGTTTAATACCTTGAGAGAAGGTTAGCATTCCCAAGATACTAATGAAAAAAATAATATATGAATCTCATGATTTAAATAATACATATCAAAAAAAAATTGTATAACCCAAAGACCTATAGCTTTAGTGTCTTGTAGATTATCTAAAAAAATATATTGTTTAATAATACTTGTAAAAAATTCTATATAATTGTTCTCCCCTGGGCCCTTTTCCAGATATCTCACAAGATATAATAATCTTCATAACCTAAGTATTGGAAACATAAAAAGGGGTGAGATAAAAAGCTTATTAAGGAAAAAAATTTCCATAACATGATGAAGAACATAAGGGAGACATAAATATAAAAATAAAATATCATATGGCTATATTTAATAATCCTAAAACATTTTAGATAAATATAGATCAAAAAAAATATTTCCAAGGAAGAATAAAATATTTAAATGGATCAAAAAACATCTTAATAGTTATATAACATGTGATCTTGAAATAAAAGTGTGAAATTCTTTAAAAATAAATTATAGTCCTGAAAATATGGAATTTCATGGAAATGAAATTCATCTTCAAAATTTAGAAAAACTTTGTGAATAAATTTAAATGTGACACAACCATAAGAATTGGAATACATGGGTTAACAAACTCATTATACCCATGCCTATGTGAACAAACTCATTATGTATATGCTTGAAATGTGAGCAAACTCATCATGATCATACCTATGTGAAAAAAATCATTATGTCCACACCTGACTATATCATGTGATAGAAGATTAAACCAATTCATTTAAGGCTAATATAAGACCAAAAATATAATCATACATACATATTTTTTCCCAAAATATAATTCGTAAACATATCACATGTCACATGTCATCAACATAAAAGATCATAGGATATAAAAAAATCTAATTTTCAAAAAATAATCACATCATGTTAAAAGTTATAGGGTGATCAAAACATAACTTCATGAAAGATAAACCTTTTAAGATAAATTTATGTTAAAATAAAAAAGTTTTCACAAAACCTTTTAAAACTTTTTAGTAAAAATTTATTTCAAAAAAAGTTGTGAAGGAAAAGAGAAGACTTGTTAAAACCTTACTATAAATAGTCCCAAATAAAATATCCTTGAAAATAAATAAAGGCACTAAAAATAATATGTAGAGTGGAAGATAAAAAATATTTTAAAAGGTTGTAAATCCCTTTTCTTTAATATTTTGAAATACCTTTACCCACATCATAAAAATATTATTAAACATTAATTTTGAAAATGGGTAAATATAATTATGTGAATTATAAGAAATAATACATATTATCATTCCCAAAAATATAAAACAACTTTTTTGGAAGTAAAAAAAAGGGATATGGAAGAAAAATACATTAAAATGGACATAAATTATTCTTAACAAAAATAAAATTTAATAATAGAATCAAAAAGGAAAAAGAATTGGTTGGAAAAATGATTTTCCCCAAAAAAGAATTTATAAATACAAAATAACATTATTATTTGATGTAATAGATAAGTCTTGAAATATAATATTCAAATAAGTGATATTATGACCCAAGGAAAATATTTGAGTCATGAAAACCCATTATACCCTTTATAACATTTGAATCAAAACCCTATGACAGGTATAATATTAAATAGAAATTTTAATATCATTAAATATTTGATTATCAAGATAAAAAATGAAAATGTGTTATTATTTACTATAATTAAAAGATAAACAATACGTGTAGCTTAAACATGTCTCAAGGGATTCAAATTTTGAGACAAATAAACCCTTAACTTATTTCCATGCTTAGTCAGATGCACTCTAATCTCCTGTATAAAAAAATAAATATCTTAAAAATTAAATTAAGACTCATATTCATAACTAAAATTATTTATAAATTCCATTTATAATCATTATATACATTTATATTAGTTAGTTTTTTCCGATTTTCTCATATTGGGTGTTTATAGTTTTGACCATTTGAATTAGTTTTGCAAGAGAGGTGTCGGTATTTGTTATTATTCCAATGCTCATCATTAAATTTTCATTAATTTAAATTTAATTTATGACTTATAATTATTTATGATGTTTAAATTCCCTTTCATTAGTACTTTGGTTTTTATCCTAGAATATGAAATCGACAACATGCATTTTTTGCTGATTTTCAACCTACAAAGGGTGTTTTCTTAATTAATGAGATAAATAGTATTGTATCAATTCTAGAAACATAAATAAAAATTATTTACATATTTATATTATATTATATCTATAATAAGGTTTTCTTAATCATCCATGATAAATTTTACAACATTGTTCAAGTAGGAGGTCAAACCGGCCCAATCATGAACATACCATGATTATTGATGATTATGAGGTGATATAGTTGTAATATCATTACACTAGTAGAATAATTATTTCATATATTTATTATTAGTGTGATTTATCATAATTATAAATTATTTATAAGAATAATTAATGGATATTAAAATATTATATAGTTTGAATTAAATATTTTTCTTTTAGTACGCTTGTTTTAAACAATTCAATTAAGGTTAAACGCGTGTTGGTAATATCATCAATATGTTCTAAAATTTTTTATACGATAACCTTAATGATATCATAAAAAATCAAATTTATCCTTTAAAACCAATCTGAAAACCATCCATGTAAGTTAGTGATGAAATAAAAAACCGAAATCAATCATCTCATGGAGGTGGTAGTCCACACGTACAAATGGTTGATGTTTTTATTTTCTATAGAACTGAGAAAATAAGTAATATGGTTTATCATGTAATAATATAAAATATATAATTAATATCAAAATTATATATTAAATTTCCTATTATAACCATATTTTTAAGTTGGCGGATTCAAATGAAAAATGTTGCATCGTGGAGGTAGTAATCCACACAAAACATGATTCAAGTTTTTATTTTCTAAATGGAAAAGGGGTAGGGTGGTTAATTCTTGTAAAATAATTATAATAACATAACATTATAATAATTATACTTATTTTTAAATTTTATATTGTTGAAGTATTACTTGTGGAATAATAAAAACACTTAAATAAATAGAAAAGAGAAAGAGATGTTAGGAACTTATACCTCACTTCTTAGATTATCTACTTTGTAAAGGGGATTAAACTTTTAAGGGATGGTATATTCATAAGTCCAAAAACTCCTTAATGTTTATAAGAGTGTGTATGAGAGTTTTTTTAAGGTTTTTTATTTAAATAAAAGGTTTTTTGGTTGAGTGGAAGTGAGGAGAGAAGTGCCCCGTTTATAAGTGGGAAGAAGTGGCATTTTTTCTAAATTCCCTAATATTTTCAATAATGGGAAGTAACTCTCAAGGAAAGTGGATCCAAAAGTGATAAATAACTAATTATATAGGATATAAAGTCTATTAACACCTCATATATTCAAATAGAAACATTTTTTAACCATTTTAGGTCATTTAATTATAAGGTTACTCAATTTTTCTATTTTAGTTTTCATTGTTGTAGCTCATTTTTACCTAAGTAATTTATCCTTTAAGCCTAAAAATTAAATGGTCCTTATTAAATAATTTAGACATAATTATTCCAAATTTAAAATTATTTAATTTTTATTCAATTTTTAAAGTTTATAAAAATTATTTTTAAAATACTAAATGTATAATGTATTGAAAATAATTTCTTGAAAAAATAAAACATAAACTATAAAATATCAAATATCAGTTTATAAATTAAAACAAAAAACTTTAAAATTATCATTTAATTTAAAAAATACATATTTATTCTTATAAAAAGGTCAATTAATTTAAAATTTATAATTATAATCCAATAATATCATAAAGTTATGTTATTTTTAAAAATGGTATTTTCCAATATTCACTGTAAAATCAATCTTTGGAGAAAAATTCTGAAAATTCATATTAAGATAATTTGGTCATGATAAATCCAAAAATGATGTAAATTTTTTCAAATTAACATCATAAAATTTATATAAGAAATTATTTAAAAAACATAAAATATAATGAAAAACTATTTTATAGAAAAATGACTTTTTGTATATTAACTATTATTTTCTTTTATAAATTACTAATTTGTGACACCCTGATCCTATATTCCATTGATTCTTCACTAATCCTAGTGGTTCACTAGGCCTTAATATCATATCCTTGTATTATAGAGTATTATAACTAGCCGTGAGGTCATGAAGTGTGTTCATGGGGAGACTATTCCCTCATTACCAGAGTGTATCACAAAAGATAAATATAATATAATATGAGATAAGTAGAAAAAGAAATAATAGTAAATAGAAAAATAGAAGCATAATGAACTAATAAATAAATTAATAACTGGTAATCATATACAAAATCTAATGATGATATTTCATGTTTCTATAAAGCTAAAAACATGGATTTAAAGAATAAGACAATACATGCTATACAAAAATAGAAAAAAGGAATCCAAAAAATACCCCCAGCATCCTCAGCTTTAGCTCAGTTAAATGCTACCCTATACTATCTTAAAGAAATCAAGAAGTCTAGTGTATAAATATTTATGCTTAACTTTATCCTCACCTATATATATGTAATTTTCTCGGGTACTAATGGATCCTAGATAGAGTGTGAGATAAATCTCAGTAGGCCACCACGAATGGTGTCTATAATATCATATCTATGTAATATAAATTGAAATACTTTCAAATTATGAATATATAAATGTAAAGTAGTACAATAACATAAATACCCAAGTACCAAATTTAACCCTCAGCTGGAATCTAAACATGTAACCAATGCATTAATTAATTAGGTTCCAATTTATAATGATTATTCATGTGAGGCATAACCATCACTGACATGAAAATAATGATGGATCCAAGACATAGCAAGGAATCTTATAATCATAATAACATTAAAGAGTTTCCAAGGTAATAACCAAGGAAACCTAGACCTCAAGGGTCACCAACTTAGTTGTAATTATAGCTTGACAAAGGGGTAAGAGTGTAATCTAAGGAGTGGCGTCCAAGGAATTCCATAACAATGAATCTAACTGAGTCTAATGAAAACATCCAAGGTAAAATGGGGTAAGCAGTGGCTAGGCCCAAGGATGTAACTATGGAACCTCATGTATGTATAATCCACGATGGATCCAAGGAGTATATCCAAGGCATCTTATATTAGTTAAGGAGGTATTATTTGGTGTCAATCCAAAAATCCACTAATATGTGAGGATCAGGTTCAAAGGTGGGTCTCACCCTTGGTAACCAGAATCCTTGAATCATAATGACACCCAATAGTGATCAAGTAATTCCATCAAGAATCCAGGATCTAACTCGAGTCTGACCATTCCTATAATGATGTTATGGTCTATATGTAATTAGGCACCTTACAATTTATTCATTTAATATTTATTTCCATGTAACTAATCATGCCTTTTATTAAGTACACTTGGTTCAAGCCTTTCGGTTCATTAGTTTCACAAGTCCAAGGGGAATGAAACTAGTATATTTATTCATTTCACTCATAGTCATTAAATTTGGTTCACTCTGATACCTTCCATTAAATATGGAAAGGGGTACTATGGATGTGAAACCAAGTATTCGAACACATTTAACAAGTCCAAGTATTATATATAAATATACTATCCATTTACAATTAAAATTCATTACTTACATTGAGGCACATACCTTATAAGGGTCAAGTGAGAATCAAACATTTCAAACCCATTAAAATTCAATGTTAATTTAAATAAGGAAGGATTACTATTTATAAGGCCATGCTAAGGCACACCCAAATAGTGGCTCAGACACAAAAAATATTCTACTCAAAGAATAAACTATGGAAATTCCCTACTTTGGGTGGTCAGAGTTGTGTACATAACCCAAAACAATGAAAAACAAATATAGAATTGGTATTATATTTTCATTCTAATGAATATGAGTAAGGAATATTAATTAAATAGGTGATGCTTGATAAATTCAGAATTACCACATGATAATTTATAAAATGAAAAAACTTTAGGGATGAGTTATAGACCACCTACCTCATGCTCATATGACTCTCATAATCCAGTATCATCCTCTAGTTTATCTTGGATTTAAAGATATATGAATAATGCATCAATGCCTTGAAATTTGGGCATATTAGCCTTCATCTAAATAGCCTTGTTGAGGTGAATAAGAAACTAAAAAGATTAAAAATGAATCAAGATATTACTATAACGGATCCAATGAGACAAAAGATGATCAAATAGGACTCTGTACAGAAGCTTCAGATCAATTCCTAACTTAGGCCTTAAAATTATCTCAAAGGATAGAAAATTATAGGGGGTGTCTGTTGGAATGAAAAACCAAAGGAGGGTTTGATTTAATTAAGTCATTAAGGGAATTTTGGTAAAATCACACAAAATTAGGCATCACACGGTTTGGACACATGGTTTTTTAGACCTTTCAAAAACCATGCATGATCTTATATAGGGAGGGGGCACCCACATGGTTAGGTTGAACAGTTAAGGAAATCATGTTCCAAACCTGAAAAACACCTCTGTAATTTTTCTATAGTTTTAGCATGACCATGCGACCCCTAGTGAATAGTTATAGAAAACCATTCACCCTACTCCATCCCATTGTACAGCCTCTTATAGTTAAAACTAACCATGTGTCCACCCCACATAGTTCATTAAAACCATGTGATAGTCCAATTTCTTCTAAAAATCTATGTTTCGGGCTCCGAATAATCTCGGGAAACCCCTGAGATCTTCTTGAACATATTAGGAATCCACATTTAGTCAATAAAATTAAATTAAATGAAATTTTATTGGATTCAAACCTGAGTGAGAAACTGGGATCTTACATTATTCTCCCTTAAAGGAACTCATCCCCAAGTTCACCTTCCAAAGGTAGTGAAACATTGTCTAAGAAAAACTCTGGCCACTGGGCATATACGTTGGCCTCCCACTCCCAAGTCTCATCCTGTACATGTTTTTTCTTTTATAGCACCCATTCTAGAGGGACAGACCATCCTTGGAGAGCCATCATGCTCTGTTCAATAATGTGTATAAGATATTCCTCAAATGAAGCATTGACATCTAGCTCAAATTCTATGGGATAAAAAATATGATATGGGTTTGCATGATATCGGCAAAGCAGTGAAATGTGGAAGACATCATGCATAGAATAATACCTCTAAGTTAGTAGAAACTAATATGCTACAGGCTCAACTCACTCCATAATCTCAAAAATACCGAAAAATCATGGGGACATATTAACTTTCCTATGTATCCTTTTATTCCCTAGATTGGGCGATACCCATATAAAAACATGATCCCCAACCTCAAACTCTAAAGTTATTTGGTGGAAATTGGCATAATATTTCTATCTACACTGAGCAGTAGACATACACTTCCTGATTAGTGGAAACTACTATTAAGTCACCTACAATAGACGAGGACCTAGTAGGTCTACCTCACCTACCTCTAGCCAACACAAGGGTAAATGGCATGATTTACCATACAAGGCCTCAGAAGGAGTTATCTGAATCATATCCTAAAATATATTATTTGAATAAAAATCAATAATATGGATATTACTCTCCCAAGAACTGCTGAAATCATGTACGCATTCCCAGAGAATCTCCTCTAAAACCTATATTATCTATTTCAATTTCCTATCATTATGAGACTGAAAGTTTGTGCTCAAAAGCACCTACATACCCATAGACTTCTGCAACCTCAAATAGAACCATTATGTGAAACGATTATCCCTATTTGAAATGATAGTAAGAGGGACCTTGTGTAGTCAAATGATCACATAGACATATAGTCTTCCTTTCTCATTAACTGAGAAAGTATCCTAGATAGGAAGGAAGTGGTATACTTTCATCAATCTTTCAATAACAACTCATACATCATCGCTACCTCTAAGAGAACTCGGTAATCCGACTACAAAATCCATGGAAACATCTTATCATTTCTATTTTTTAGAATAAAATTGGTCAAAACAAGCATAAAGGTCTCTTCTTCTCCCCCTTCACCTGTTGAAAGGTGGAACACCTAGTGATAAAGCCTTATATCTAACATTTCATCCCAGGCCACCAATACTATCACTACATGTATCAATACATTATGGAGATGCCTGGATGAACTACCCACTGAGAAGTGTAGGAATCATGCATCAAATATTCAATCATATCTATAGTGACCTAGACACATACATGTATACACATGATTTTGTCTCTATCTATAGACCAATCTGGAGGTGATTTATCACCTGAAATACTCTCATGGAGAACCAAGCCCTCATGATCTAAAAATTTAATTCTCTTCAACTTATCATTAAGTGAAGAGGTAACTGTAAAGGTTGAGAGATATGTCTTCTTGTGATGGTCATGATACTCTATATGTAGCTCAGAAAATAGGGCCATCAATTTCCATTCATCATTGGCTTCCCATATGGTATGTCCCTGAATTTTCTGACTCAGTACATCCTCTATTGCATTGTCTTTCCCAGGAGTGTAAAAAAGATTAAATTTGAAGGAATAAATATATTGGACCCATATTCATTGTATGGTATTCAATTTATGTTGTGTAAATATATATTTGAGGCTCATGTGTCTTTATACACCACAACGAAAGCACCCAATAGATAGTGTCTCTGGAAATTTAAGGCATGGACAACTGATACTAGCTCATGTTCGTGTGTTGGATAATTTATCTCATGAGGCCTCAACTACTAATATCTGTATACAATGAATCTATCCTCTTGAATAATTAATTCTCCTAGGTCGATTCATGATGCATCATAGTACACGTTATAGTCTCTTCCAGGCTCTGGTAGAGTTAGAATAGGTCTTAAGACAAGCATCCCTTTCATCTTTTGAAATCCCTTCTTGCACTCATATGACCATAGAAACTTAACACCCTTCTTTGTAATACTAGTAAGAGGTGAATCAAGTTGTGAGAAGTCCTTTTTGAAATGCTTGTAATATCCATCCATCCCCAAGAAACTCAGTATATAAAACATGTTCTAGGGATGTTCCCAGGAAACCATAACACCCACCTTTTATGGGACACCAGATACTTTTGATTCCTAGATAATGTGACCTAAGAACTGAAATTTTTCAATCTAGAAGTGTCATTTAGAAATATTTTCATAGATATGATGATATATCAGTGTACTCTAAATAATATCAAGGTTCTTATCATGGTTTCTATGAGTGTGAGAGTATACTAAGATGTCTTCCACAAATACTATGAAAAAGGAATCCATATAGGGTTGAAACACACTCTTCATCAAATCCATGAAAATGGAGAGCATGTTTGTAAGAAAAAATTTCATAACAAGGTACTCATATAGACCATACCTACCACAGAAAGTTTTATTAGGTATTTCTAATGGCTAGACTTTCACCTAATGATATCCCGATCTTATGTCGGTCTTAGAGAACACCTGAGATCCTTGTATCTGGTCAAAGATATCATCCATATGAGGTAGTGGATATTAGTTCTTGATCATAATATAGTTCAAATGTCTTTAATTCATGCATAGAAAAAGGGTATCATCGGCCTTATTGGATAAAAGCACATGAAAACCACAAAGAAAGTTCTAGGACAAATAAAACATTTTTACTCCAAGTCCTCCAACTGCCGCCTGAGATCCTGGGGATTTTTAGGTGCCATACTATATAAAGGAATGGATACTATATCTTCTCATGTAATAATATCGATCATAAAATCTAACTCTCTCTCAGGAGGTAATCTAGAAAAATTGTCAGGAAATACGTCCCTGAAATGATCTACTAATATAAAAAATTCAACCAGAAGTAAACCATAAATCTCCATGAAGATATTATATATATGGGTAGTCCATCCACCTATCTCATGATGCTTTGGTTCGTCTCTAATATTCTAGACATACCACTCATACTTATGTATATAACGGATTCCCTATAGTGATGTAAATGATACCTTGCGGTGATAGCAGTCTACAAAGACATGATACAGAACCAACCAATATATCCTAATAATGATATCGAAGCCTATCATCTCAAGAACAAAGTGGTCCCATAAGAAAGGGTAACTACCTACCTCAAGGGGGAAGTCCTTACATTGGTGTATTCCCTATAACTGTACTCCAAATGATGTATCTAGGTTCATTACACCACAATAATAATGTATTTAGAGGAAAATACATTCCACGATAGATAAAAATGTAAAATAGTATGAAACACATGTATTAAATAAAGTATATACTGTAGTGGAGGGTACTATAATAGTACCTCATACTATAGATGGTCATGCATCCTGATCCTTGGGTATCAGTTGTAGTACATGAAACTAACCTGATCTATATACCTATGCAACAACTAGACAACCATGATGAGAACCACTCTGCTGGCACTAATGGTGATTAGGAGTCTGGCTACCTCATCTACGAACACCTCCTTGGCCATTCCTATCGGTGCTACTCCAACTCCCTACCTGACACGATGTAAAAAAATTACTTCTAAATGTGGAGATGGTGCATAACCTCTTTCACTATAAGCTAATGGAAAGGTTCGACTGAATCTCTAAAGGTTCCCCGTACGTCTACAAGACTGACTCTCTAGAGGGTCTCTATCACACTGAGGCTTTAGTTTCTCTAATTTTCCATACTAATGGAAAACCATAGAGATACCAGCACTGGTACTATGGCTTCCACAACCTTGATAAGAAACCTTGAGGGGTCACTTTATGCTGTTGAAAGAACTACTATCATGCCTCATCACTAATCCTCTATTCCCAATACTGTTGTTGTAACTTAGGTTGCGCTCAGTAATAAGAGCATGATTAACTATTTTAGAGAAGGTAGGTAGGTTAAATACATTCACCTAAGTACAAATTTCATGCTAAATCCCATCATTGGATCATCTAGAATGTGAAATCTCATCACCGACTAGAATTGGTACAAATCATTATAACTCAATGAAACATATTGAATACTCCATGAATAACATAGAACCCAACTCTAGATGTATAAACTCTCTAGCTCTGTCATCTCTCAATGTCTAAGGGAATAAGTAATCATATAAGAAAGTCTATAAGTCTTCCCATACCATGCACTAATTGAGACCATCTTGGGTAATTACATCCCGCTACTACTTAGAAAAATCATGCATCATGTAAGTATCAAGCTTGGAAATATACTCTGGAGGTGTCTCTAAATGCTCAAAGATAGACAAGGTGGCCTACAACTAATACTCATTAACACATGGAATACCATCCCCCGAGTAGGTGGGAGGATGTTGCTACTAGAACTTATGTGTTTAATCAACCATCGTGGGTACAAGACATGTATCCCCTTTCATGGAATTCATCAGACGTAGGAAACTATCATGAACCTGAGATTCAATGCCTAGGTCTGGTATAATAGGAAATACCTGAAGTGGAACTATTGGCGGTAATACCGACAGATCAAGGCCTACCATATCTGAAGTGTGGTCATCACCACCATCCTGTCACATGACACGAGGATGTCTTGGTGGAATTCGTCTAAAAATTCCAAGCACATTCCTCAGAATAAACTTTAAACAGATAGATAGCATTACTAGAAGAATTTTATCATAAGAAAAGGGATAACTTCCCATGGTATACTACCCCCAACAACCTGCTTATAAGGATAGGTATTAGTAAGTTCTCATGTATAAACTATAGGGGTTCCAGTATATTAAGGTTCAATTGCACCATGCCACGTTATTTATTGGAAATCATTTCTCTTTAAGTGTAAAGTTTCACTTTTACACTCTTTATTTACTCATTTTCATATATCAAGGTTTGTATATAATGGATCACTATTCCCAATGAATCAATGCCCATACATGTTATCATAAAAAACAATACCCATTTAATTTCATTCAAATTGATTGACTCGGTAAATTACTCATTTAAACCCCCAAGGGCCCATAAAACCTCGTGAATTTAAACTAGAAATCACTCAATCATATCAAAGGAGTAGAACAAGTACATATAAACAAGGCTCATTCAAAAATCACATGAATATCAAGTAAGTCAAAGTAGTTAAATGAAACTATATTTCATGGAAATATTCATGGCATGGGGATTTTATAAGTCTATGATGGTATATGCAATAATTCTAATTACACTCATATCATCATAATAATAATAGTAACCACAAAACAACATGTGTGTAACCCAATGGTGAAATGATATCAATTGTAATAGGAAAAATCATAACAAAAATTATAATTTAGGAAACTCAGAATTTATCCCAAACATTGGTTTTTGATACCCAAGCATGCCTTATGACCAAGTTCCAAGCATTCCTAATCTCCAATATATTGTATCCCAATAATAAATCAAGAAAGGAAGTGCTTTGATACCACTTTGTGATGTCTCGAACTTAGATTACACTAAAGTTTCCCCTTTATCGGTGGGTCACTAGGCCTCAAACACATCTCCCCAAATTCTAGAGGCTACTGACTAGCAATGAGTGCCTAAGGTGTGTAAGTGGGGAGACTATTCCCTCACTATCAGAGTGTAGCACAACGGATAAATATAATATAATAGGAGATAATAAGAAAAATAAATAATAGTAAATAACACAGTAGAAGAAAACTAAAGTAATATATAACTAAACAACTAGTAATCATATAAAAAAGTTAATGATGATAAGTCATGTGTCAATAAAGATGTAAAACATGGATACAAAGAAGAAGAAAACACATGATATAAAAAAGTAGAAAAAAAGGAACCCACAAATTATCCCTAGCATCTTGAGCTGTAGCTCGGTCATCTATTACCCTTATCTATCATAAAGAACGAAAGGAATCATGTGTCCAAAGTAGTATGCTTACCTTTATCAACACATGAATACATTTAATTTTTTCGGGTACCAATGGCGTCTGGATAGGGTGTGAGATAAATCTCAAAAGTCCACCAAAAATGGTGTCTATATCATGTTTTATGTGTAATATAAAATAAAATAGTTTTTAATCATGCATATATAAAAGTATATAAGTATAGTAACATAAGTAACCAAGTACCTACTTCATCTCTTATATGGAATATGAATATGTAACCAGTTCATTAATTAATTACGTTCCAATTTATAATGTTAATTCATGTGAGGCATAACCATCACTAACATGGTAATTATGATAGATCCAAGACATAATAAACAATACTATAATGATAATAAAATTTAAGAGGTTTCAAGGTAAAAAAACAAGTTAACCTATACCTCAAGGGTCTCCAACTCAGTAGTAACTACAACCTGGCTATAGGGTAACAGTGTAATACAAGGATCATCATCCAAGTAATTCCACAATAAAGAATCTAACTAAGACCAAGGAAAACATCCAAGGTAAAATGGGATAAGCAATGTCCAATCCCAAGGATGTAACCAAGTAATCTCATGTACATAGAATACATGTGGGATCCAAGGAGTGTATTTAATTAATCCAGTAATAGTAAAGGATAGATCCTATGGTGCCATACCAGGAATCCATTAATAGATAAGAAATGGGTTCCAAGGTGGGTCTCACCCTTGGAAATATGAATCCTTCAATCAGAATGGCATCCATGAGTTCTCAAGCTATTCCCTTAATAATCCAAATGATAAGTCAAGTCTATCCATTCCTATAATTATGTCAAGGTCTATATGTAATTAGGCACCTTACAATTAATTCATTTAATAATTAAGGCCATGTAACTAATCATACCTTTTATTATGTTCACATGGTTCAAGCCTTTCCTTTCATTAGTGTGACAAGGTCAAGGGATATGCAACCATTATATTAATTCATTTAATTCATAGTAATTAAATTTATTTCACTCCGATACCTTCCATTAAGCATGGAAAGGGGTGTTATATATGTGCATCCAAGCATTCAATCACATTTAATAAGGCCAAGTCATAAATATAAATATACTTTCCATTTATAATTCAAATTAATAAATTACATTGAGGCACTTACATTATAAGGGACAAGTGAGAAGCACACTTGTGTTATCCATTACAATTCAATAGTCATTTAAATAAGAAAGGCTTAATATTTACAAGATCAAGCTAATTCATGCCCAAACGATGGAGTGGACACACATAATAAGCTACTAAAAGCATAAACTATGGAAACACCCTACTTGGGGTGGTCTGAATTGAGGACATAACCATAAATAATGAATAAAATATATGAAATGGGTCTTAGAACATGGTTCTAATTACTAAAATAAGGTAATATTAATCAAATAGGTAATTATCAATGAAGTGGGTGGTACCACATGACAATTTATAAAACAACAAAACTTGAGGGGTGAGTTATAGATCACCTACCTCATACTCGTATGACTCTCCTCATCTATTATCAACCTCTATATTATCCTAGATTAGAATAGATATCAAGAATAGTTCAAGGCCTTGAAATTGGGGAAAATGATCCTGTATCTAAATAGAATCATTGATGGGAATAAGAACAAAAAAAGTTAAAAATTAATTGATATCCTAATGGTGTGGATACAATGAGACAAATGGTAATTAAATCGGACTCCGAACAGAATCTTAGGTTCAATTCCTAACTTAGGAATTTAGTGGATCTCGAAGTAGAGAAAATTGGAGGGGAGTTTCCACTTTTATGAAAACCCAAAAGATGGTTTGATTTAATTAATATATTGAGGTCATTTTTGGTAACATCACCCAAAATTTGGTATCACTTGGTTTGGCTGCACGATTTTCCAAACCATGTGACAATCATGCATGATCTTCTATAATGAGGGGACACCTGCATGGTTAGGACACACGGTTAGGGAAACTTTTCTCCAACTGATAAAAACAAATTTTTAATTTTTCTTTAGTTTTTGGAATGGTTGAATAGCTCCTAGCACACTGTTAGGGAAAATTGTGTGCCCTACTCCAGCCCATTTTCTAGCCTCACATGGTTAAAACTAACCATGTGGCAACCCAAAACAATTTATTCAAACCATTTTATAGGACAATTTCTTCCAAAAAGTCAGGTTTTTTGGTACGAACAATCTCTGGACACCGTTGGGAACATCACGAACTCTTTAGGAATCCATATTAGATCCATAAAAGAGAATTAGACCAATATTTAAAGGATTCAAAGTTGATTTAAAAATTATGTTCTTAAATAATTAACCTAGTGGTAATATATCATATTATTATTAAATAAAAATAAACTTAATTCGTTGTAATAAAATTCTAAATTCATAAAAATACATTTTTTAACATAAAGTGAACTTTGAAAAAATGAATTTTTTTCAAAGTATAAAAAATCATGATATATAAATATTTTATTACATTTTGATATAATCATTATTTTTATATAAATAACCCCTTACGATATCTATATAATTTATTGAGTTCATCCAAGATTTGGTCAAGGGAAGAACCTAGTGAAGCTACCTCCCTTTTGTGTTTGAAAAAATGGGTGTAAAGAATAATTATACTTCTAGATGAAATTTCTTCTTAATTTATTTATTGAATTTATGATATTTTTACATCAATTTATACCATAAAATTTAACGACTACATTTTAATGGTTGTATTTGATATTCAAAATATATCAAGGTTTTTTATTTAAGATTTTTTACAAGTGAAACATGTTATTAACAAAATATTTATTTAAGGATAATATTTATTAAAATATAGGGTTGTAATATTCTCCCCCCTTAAATAAATTGCATCCTCAAAATATTTAATTATTATTCACTAATGATGTTAGCTTATTTTATTTTTAATATGAACAAATATTTAATTTTCCAATGGGTTATTAATCATGTCTATTTACTTATAATAAGCATAATCCCAATATTGAGTTTCTTGTTAACCATTTGAGTGAAATACCTATCATTTTTTAGTGTTAAGACCTATTTTATTTTCATTCAAGTTTATAGTTCATATATATAGTGAAAATTTCTCATAAATTAGTTTAAGGAATGAAATTTGATTCCATATTTTTTATAATAGCTACACCACACATTCCTATATCTTTTCTCCCATGGTTCCTAAACTTGTGGTGTCAATGGAAGTTGAGGTCGAATGATGAAGTTCATGAATAATTATCCACCAACTTATAATCCACATTGATATCCATGTTAAAATCCATCCCAATCCTTTTAGAATTTGTCCTCTCCAATTTATCATCCCATGCCCTCTTCATCTTATCTCTTTCCTATGTTTCCAGCTTTAACACCAAACCTCTCATCTCTTCACCTACTTTTTTCATCATTCCTTTCACTGCACACTCTTTAAAACCCTCTAGGCTAAACATTGGTAGGGTATGGATTCCTCACCACATCAAATCCGAGTTTCTTTTCATGTGTCCAAATAGGTCCTTCTAAGACACAAATTGTTTCCTACAGATGCTACATGGGATCTCCTGCTCTAGGGAATCAAACATGATTCTTGAACTGCTCCCAGCCTCGAGGTCATAAGGTGGCCTCCTTTTTCTCATAACTATTGTGTCATATGGAACTTTTTGTGGTGGGGTGTAATTTTATTCTACATCCACTATAGGCATCATGCTTTCAAATTCCCTAGAAACATCAAGGCCTACACATGGTGTCAATTCATTGAAGGATGATTATGAAGATTATTTTTTGTTGGAATATGTTGTTGTAGTTTCATTAAGACCATTTTGAAGTAGTTATTGGTTTTTGATTCCACCGCCATCAATTTTTAATAGTGAGAGTGTTTTGAGTAATCTAACAACGATCAATTTTTTTTAAAGGTTGGGGAAGAAGCCTCATTTATTATTAAAGAAAAGAAAATACCTCTTTTAATTGGGTAGGGGGAGATCCATTACATAGATCAAAGTCCCAGTGGGCATTTTGCCCATTACATGCCCCGTAGGCCCAAATTTTTGGCCCAAGTCCCATTCTGTGAATAGTACTGCTACAGTACCCGTAATGCTACAGTCCCACACAGTACCCGCTGCTACTCTAGTGGCCATTTAGATATTATGGTTTTTTATTCCTCTGATTATTATCCACCTTAAATTTACGACAATAACATGGGTAGTTTTCAATATTTCCACACATAAGGAATCATACCTTTAGTGGTTCTTTTGAATGCATGTTTTCTACTCCCATCATACTAACTAACATCTTTGTTTTATAATAATAGTTTTATGTTAAGTTACCCCTTCTTCAAAAAGGTAATAATATTATAGTCCCCAAGAGGAAATTATATTGATTCTTTTTCAAACATTTTTTGACACGTAGGGAATTAAACCTTCTTTCTTTCATCATATTCATCACTTGATCCTTCGTGAGACTCTATCTTTATCTTCTTTGGTATGTTTGGGACTTTGAAAATTTTCACATTATTAATCATATTTTGTTATAGCTAGTTTATAATAATCACAAGTTTTCTCACACCAAATCGCATTCTGATGTGATTTTCATTGAGTTAATCTTTGTGTCTCCCATTTCACCCATCGTTACTTCTCGTTTCATCCATTAACAAAACAAAAAGTTAAAAAATGAGTGAAAAAAATTAACAATTTGAGGTAACTATCATAATAATAAAAATAATTTAAACCTTAAAATGTCTTGATCTTATACATTATCACATTTTTCTATAGTTCCTTTAGTTAAACCTATATAAATATTAGTTTGACCTAAGATACTTTAAGTATAGTTTTCCTACATTTATAAACTTAATACCTCAAAGTAACTAAGAAATAAAGCCTTTATAATTTTTTATAAAGAGAATATGATCAACCAAATCATATCCTCAAGGAGTATCAAACCAGATGTGCAGTCAGGCCTCTTTATCATACACCAGGTGATGATTGAATTAATACCCAATATGCTCTTTTCAGTGTTATTACATCTAGGTAAATCAATGTTAGAGACTATATCCACTTTTAGTATCCATAAATAGATAAATTTATAATAAAATACATCTACTTAATACATTACCAATATTTCATGATATCATCCTATACTTAGACTCATATCTGGGGTTTTCAATAAGGTTCCCTAACCTTAACACCAAATCTAATAAAACTAATCTCTAAAAATAAATAGACCATTATCTAATACCTACTAAAGATACCAAACATAATCATGACATAAATAATATATTAATCTCATGATTTAAATAATATATCTCACAAACAATTTCATAACCCAAAGACCAAAAATTTTAGTGTCTTGGAGATTAGCTACATTAAAATATTATTTATAAACTCCATATTGGTGATCCTATAGACCCCTTTCAAGATATCTTACATGATATAATCATCTTTATATCCTTTGGATTGGAAATATAAAAATGGGTGAGATTATGTTGGGAATAATAATTTTGGAGATATTTTTGAAGAAGCTAAAGGAAGAATTGTTTCTCAGAGTATTGTATTTTTTATCTGAAATAAATCACCTTAATTTATTGTAATTTCCCTTAAATTTGATCATATAAATTTTATCAGATTGATTTTATAGGATAGAGTTCACCATCTTGAGTTTATTAGATGGACACTACTGGTCTAATGTGATCAGCCATAGTTTTAGTAATGAATTTTCTTCCAAGTTCGCTCTCGAGTGTATCTGATAGAATGTTTGATGAAGATTTAAATTTTAAATTTATTTAATATTCTTAAAGTTCCTAAAATCATGAGTACCAAAATATATAATGATTCTATCTCCAGTCAAAATGAGGGTAATAATGTTCATGTGTAGAAAGTTCATTCTATAAAGATCTATGGATTTCACTGGACTACGAAGTTATATGAGGTTTACCAAAATCATTTTTTCCAATCAAAGGTGTGGCTTTGCAGAGATAAAATATTAATTTTATAAAGTTTCCCATTTGAAATTTTCAATATTAGAAAGATATGATATTGTGGTGGTACAAAGTTTCATCAATTTTTTTCATACCTTTAGAAACTTTTTGATTAGAGTAAGTTCGTTGAAGTATAAGATAGGGGTCACTGGAAAATGACATTGTACAATGGTATCATCCAAATCCTTAAAATTTCATCAGTTAGAGTTCTTTGGATAGAATAAAATTTTCATTTTCACTGAATGATTGTTTAAAAAATTCATTAGATGGATTATTTTTAATAATTTTAATTGGATATAAGATTGTTTTCCTTTGTAATAAGTCTATAAAAGTGAATTATATAATTTTTAAGTTGCGAAGTGAAAATGTATCCAAGTAATTGGACACAAAATTACATTTCATTTGATTAGACAGAGGCTAATCAGTCAGGGAATTCCAGGTGAAGTCAATGGTTGAAGGTTTCTTCTTCAAGTCATCATATGGATGAAGTGTCTATAAAAATAATTCCAAGAGGTTCCTATGAAGTTTTTCAAGGACACCAATTGGATATTCGTCAATTGGAATAATTATGCGATGAGGTATCTGACGTAATGATCCAAGGGAATTATGAAATCTTCAGAAATATATTTATTGTGATGATTCTAAGATGAACAATCAAAAATCCAAAAATCATGGAGGAAATTAATTATTCTCTCTGAGTCATATAGAAGATTGATTAAGAATTTTGACACCAGGTCTAAAGGAAATATCATACGTTTTTAATTTTTAAAGTGGAAAATCAAAATAAGTTTCAAAGTGCAGTGCACAGTGATTTAAGTGGGGTATTTAAATTTGAAATATTAACCTCGTTATTAATTCTCATAGGAATGTCCCCTATATGGAGAGGGTTGATGTTCCGAGTAATGTGTGTTTATTGTTAGTAATTGGGGGAAGTTTTTTCGGAGTAGAGAGTCAATATGGTGAATAAATTGAAGTGAAGTCAGTTTGACGAATATCAGGTGGAGTCTTACCATCAGTTGGTATTAAAAGAATAGGTTTAAAAAATGATTAGATTAATAGTGTAGAGAGGTGATGTAAAATAGTAAAAATATTGGTTTAGAAAAATATATATGACTATCTAGATAGAGTTGATTAGATGAATAGGGTATCGGACCAAGTCTAATCAGATCGTGTATATTGGATGGAGAAAATATTGAATGGATAGTTTTCTAAAAAAATACAAGAAGAGGTTCTTGCTCGCTATCGTGAATTAAAGTAATGAGGAACTTGAAAAATGATCAAGTGTGGTCAAAGATCAAGTGGAATAATGAAAACATATTGAATCTTGTTGGTTAAGGTTCTTTCAATTGTTACAAAACATTGTTATATCATGTATCTGTGTGAGGATAACATGAACTCTCAATTGACTATAGTTATACACAATTGAAAGGATATTCATTTCTTTTTGTAACTACTCAAAGTATTTTTTTTATAGTGATTTTTGTGGTCTTTGATTACTTCCAAACCATGCTAAGGACTAGCTAATATTATTAAGTAGTGAAACTTGTAAATAAATGTGACTCTATGATTGTGCATGTTTTCTTTCTTTGTCATAGATTCATATCTCTCTAATAGGAGGTAAAAAATTTTTCTTAACTAATAAAACACAAAGAGATACTATCATTGATTCACCCTTCCCCCTCTCAATGATCACACAAATCCTGATTGGTCCTTTCAAGTGGTATCCAATGGGAAGGTTTTTTTTATTGTATATTTGATAATGTTTTAACAAAATGAATGTTGCAATGGAGGTTCTAATCTCTATTAACAGTAAGGAGGTTCCTATTTTTTATTTAAAGAACTATCAAATATAAAAATATATAATGTTACCTTATCTTATGTCTATTGGTTATAAATTTTTGAAGGTTATTATAGATAGTTTCCCTCCTCGTGTTAAGGGTGTTACCCTAATATCTATTGATAAGAATAATTTGGATAATGATGATAAATCTTGAAATTTCATACTTTCCTCACTCTATGAAATTGATTTTCTTAATGTTAAAGGAATTGTAACACCTAAAGGAATTTTATAAAAGTTTAAGAACATCTATGAATGAAATAAAAAAGTGAAGAAATAAAAGTTACAAATCTACATATTGAATTATGAAAATATTAAGAAGGGTGATGATGAATTTTTTACTGACTTCTTTACAAGGGAGAATGAAATTGTATGCACCATAAAATATATTTGTGAGAATTTGTAATATTCAAACATTTTTTAAAAGATATTATGAAATATTCTTGAAAATTTTAATGCTAAATTTTCATCCTTAGAAGATAGAGATAATGAAACTCTTTATCTGGATAATTGACATAAAGTTATAATCATTTATGAAATGAGAAGAGAAAATACCATCATAAAAAACGATAGATATTCTCAAGAAATCAATTTCAAGGATGCTAAGTAAAGGATATCTAATAAAGTTTTAGTTGAGGAGGAAATTAGTGACTCTGACATCAAATATTATGTTCGTAAAAAATTGATTATTTTTTATCTTTTTTATAAAATGGTGAAAATAAGCATAGGAAATTATAAAGTTCATCTGATGTGATTTGGTTGTAGATCTATTAGAGATATTTTTTCAAATTTAAATCAATAAAATCAATATGAATAAATTGATTAAGAATATAAAAATTCAAGAAGATCCCTCAAGAAGAAGGAATACAAATCCAATCTATATTCTAAGGTAAATAGTAAGAATTTATCTAAATAAAAAAGTGAAACTTTTTGTCCAAGTATGAGGAAGATTATGAAAATTAAGAAGAAGCTGAAAACTCTAGTGATAATACAATTTAAAAATTGTTAATTAAAAATTTAATAATGAAAAGTTCATTAGTAATGAAAGTATTATCTTTTAAGAAGAAAAATAAGAGAATTGGATGTATTTTATAATTAAGTGGGAGTTTGAAGGATGTCTTTACAATATTATTAGACTTGAAAAGTATAATAAGATGTTGAAGAAAGGAATTATTTCAGTAAATAATAAACTAACTTTTCTTGAGTATAAAAACAAGTTACTAAAAGAGATTTATGATATGAATAAATTTCTAGATGAAGAGAAAAACCTCAACATCAATCTTGAAGAAAATATGACGGTGAAGGAGAAGGAATTTGATCTTTTTCAAAAAAATGATTTTTGAAAATGAGAAAGTAATAATTAACATCTAAAACTTGGTTTCATAAGTTGGTGAAATTTATAAGAATATTAAACATCATAATGATCAAAAAAATCTTCCTCAATGGTTAATAATATTTTTGAAGATGGTCAGAAGAAAAAATAGAGTAAAGAATACCATATATGTATCAAAATCAAGCAGAGTTTAAAATCTTGAAATATTTATGGTATCAAGGTTTGAACCAAAATATTCTACTAATAGATATCTTTATAAGGCTGATAATTAATCTATGTAGAAGAAAAAGTCATCTAGAGGTTTCCAAAACATTGGTACACAAAAAAGTTTCAAGATGGGTAGTAAGAAAAATGATGGAAAGCATATACACAATTCTAAAGAGTATATAAGTTACAAAGGAATGTATTCTTTCTATAGATATTACTAGTACTATAGCAGCTTTGGGAATAAAGTGAAGATGTATTGGTTCAATCATCAATGCTACAATGAATCTTAGAAAAACTATAGGTAGAGTTTGAGGGAGAGTCAACCCACTCAAATAAGAAAACATATAAAAGTCAATATAAATATTGAAAATAGATTCCAAACCATAGAAACTATTTTTGGATGATGTGATTAGTCTATAAATCTTGGAAAAGGGTGTCTTTTCATGTAACTAGAATAAAAAAACTTTATGAAAAAAAAATCAAACTCCATGTGATATGGAAGAAAAAGTAAAGGTAAAGGGTTTAAATTTTAAAACTACTATCAATTTTACAAAAGGAGAATGACATTTGATATTGGATAGTAGATGTTATTTGTATAGGATTGGATATTTAATACTATTAAATAATGTGAATTATTACAAGGAAGGGATAATGAATTTTCAAAATTATGAGTTCCTCAGAATCAAAGGTGTTGGATCTGTTATCATTGGGGGAGAAAAGTTAAAATACAAAAGAAACATTTTTTATAGGCTTAAACACAATTCTTTGAGTGTTTAATAACTTTTTTATGAAGGTAATGAAGTTTTTTTCCAAAAATTTGGTTTCGTTGTTAAATATCTTGAAGATGTAAAAGTTATTACAAGAGTGAAATGAACCAAGGGAAACTTGTTTCAAGTTGGTGACGCATAAAGTTCATGCTATCTAAGCAAGATAGAAGAAAATAAACTTTGGCATAAGAGGTTGGTGACTATGTATTAAATGAATATGAGAACGATAAAAAAGAGATAAAGTATTTGTGATATTATTTGCATGATAAAAATAATAGATTAGTGTTTTTCTATATGCTATAAAGGTAATATTGCAATCTCCGTACATAATAAAGTTGAGTTACATTCAACTTGTCCCTTAGAGCTAGTACATTCTAAAATTTGTGGGGTCATAAGAAATAAGTCAACAAATAAAGATAAGTAATTTATTTACTTCATTGATGAATTTACTCACATTAAATGTACTATGTTATTGAAACATAAATTAGAGGCTCTCTAAATGTTTAATATTTTAAGGATAATTAGATAAAAGGAATTTGGATATTCTATGAATAAGATTCAAAATAATAATATCAGTCAATATAAAAATAAAAAGTTTATATATTTCTTGAAAATAATGGAATTCATCCTAAGTTTAGTGCATTGTACTATAACAACCGGTATTGTTTTACCAGAAGAAATACCAAAGAAATTTTAATTTTTCCATTTACTGGACATGTCCTTTTTAAAATCAAGATTTGGAATGTTATTCTGAGAGTGGGGACACTGTGATGTGTTTTTTAGAAGAAATTACATTTATTAAATTTAAAGTTAAAATGAAAATAAATTAAATATAAATAAATGGGAAATAAAAAAAAGTTACAATATTATTATTATTATTGTTATTTTTATTATTATTATTATTATTATTTAAGACTATGTTTTAAGAACACAAATAGGGTTATCCCTCCCCCTTACCTCTAGCAGAAGATGCATATCCCCCTCTCTTTCTCCCATGGTGTACATGGCCTCCCCACTATTTCCTCCTCTTACCTCATTGAATCCACTTAGATTCTTCAGGTTTCTCATTTTATTCCTCAACGTATGGTCTTATGATCTCATATCCTCCCTCGCTTTGGTGGCTTTCCTCTCTTTCATCACCCGGTGAGGTGTGTATGAAACCCTATAGTTGGGATAATGCCTTTTTTTCTTTTAGTGTTAGGTTATGCGAAGGGTCTCTCAGGAACCCTTTAGCTATATTCTAGAAACTGTTGCCAAAGGCGAAGTGGGTCAGATAATTTTGGCTCTCCACTGTCGATTGGGGTAAGTTCTTTCACTATTCATCATTGTCGCTCAATTTATAATAAGGAATTTTGTAGTTTATGGGTTCTTGGTAGTTTTCTTTGAGTGTGTTGTTCCTTTACATAGTATTTTGAGATCCTATATTTTTTTGTATGGAATTTTGATCCCTTGTTCATGAAAAGGACTTACGCACATGTGTAAGGGTAAGATGTATATATATATATATGAACTCTTTGTATATATTCCCTCATGGAAGTGGGAATATGTACAATATAGATTGGGTTATTATATATATATATATATAAATAAATGTGAGTGTAGGTTTATGGACCAGTTTTTTGTTTCTGTCATCAAAGTCATCAAGTATCGAGTGTTTGGCTTGGCTTGGTCTACTTTTTGAGGTAGGATACCATTTCCCTTACCCATTAAATTTAATAATGTAGTAATTTATTGCCTTCTAACCTTTATTATACTTTAATTAGTGTTGTATAGTTTTTAGAATAAATGATCCTTTAATTAAATTATGATCATTGAATGAAATTCATAGTTCTGATAAATGATTTGTTTGATAAACAAAGTCATGTTTTTATAATAAAACCCCTCCAATGGAGGTGCACTATTTTAAAAAACTCACAATTATGATTTATGATTTCTAACTTACTTAACCACATTACTTGGTATTATTCATTATTAGACTTATGGAGTTGGTGATTATTTATGATTTTTTCCTTGACTTGTATAATTAAATGGCCTAACATGATGTCTTGCCTTCTTTTTAATGTTTAAATATTATTCCTCGACATGATTATCATGTTAAAGATGGATAGTTATGCCTCGAATTGAAGTCTTAAATGAATTAATTTAAAAGGAAATTATTAGGGTGGTATGACCATGCCTCTTGTTATAATTAAATAAGCATGGTTTTTGTAAAATGTTATAATGATATGAATTTAATATGTTCAATGACACGCTTCAATGTGGTTGCATACCTTGAAAGGAATTGATGTGGGTGGTCTAAACCAAAACCATTTTTCCTAATTTGATTATTTATAGTATATTCAATATATTTGATCACACCATCATTCCACATGCATGACCAAATAAGTTGAATAATCCCTTTTAAATGATAATTGTTCATTATAAACATCCCCTTGGATCCCTTTGGTTCTATAGGCATGGAGACTCAGACCTACAACCACCCGAATGGTGTGATAGCCTTTGACCTTATTATGACTTGGTACGTTTGATTTTAAAGTCTTAGAATAAATTGGATAAATTGTTTGATTATTGGATTAGCCTTTTGAATTGTAATAATAATAAATTGTGTGATTTTTTATGGTAGAATCACCTTGTCTAAACTGATTAATTAATATATTAATGGCCTTAGGGACAAATTTATTAATTAAATAGGTTTGATATAATTATGATGATAATTTGGAACCTATATTAACAAAATGATTTTTTTATAGATGGTAATTTTTATAAATTGATCATTTTGTCTTATAATTAGAAATCTAGTATGTTTGATACAAGATTTATGAATTTTTCTTATTTAGCATTTGAGATTATGTGATATTGATGTGATTTATACCTGAGGGTTTGATACTGTTTGGAATGTTGAGTTTTTCTGGATATGACTCATGTTTATTATGGATTCCTAAGGACTTAGTTCATTTTCTTACATACCACCTAAGGTCAAGGTGCATAGGTACTTGATACCTGAGGTAAGATTTTATGATTTTATGGGATACCTAAGGACTCATGATTGGTGTTGATGCCTGAGGGTCTGAGGCATGTTTTCCTACCACTTGAGGTCTAGGAACAGTCATACTGAATGCCTAAGGTCATTCTATATGATTGTGTCAGATTCTTGAGGGAAAAATGCATAGTCACATGATGCCTGAGGGTGAGATTCTAGTTATGCCTGAGGAAGATATTTTGGTTCGCCTGAGGGATGTGTCCATAAGTTTATGGTAAATTTTGAGTGATTCGTCCTCGGTAAGAGAATCTACTACCAATTTGGGTAATTAATCCTCATGTAGGAGGATCTACCCAAAGACATAGATACCTGGAAGGGTGTCTAAGTAGGTAAAACTTCCAAGTGTCCCTTAGGAACTAGGGTGGAGTGTTGTTTATTTATTCATAATTTCTTATTATTTTTCTGCAAATACCTACTCACTACATTAAATTATATATAAATTAATGGATTTGATTAGACACCATGGGTTTTGGTCTACTGAGATGATTATCTCACACCCTTATTGAGAACCATTTGGCACCTAAGTGGATCTCCTTTCTTGCAGGTCTTTGGATTCATTACTTGTGTTGTGTTGTGTACATGGGATATTGGGATAATAGGATTGGGATATTCCTCAAGAAGCTAGAGGAGTTGACTATTGGGTTTTTCTTTTCTTTTGTTATTTTTTAGGAATTGTACATTGTATTAACATGTGACATTACATGCATCATTATATGGAATTGACGTTTTCCATTTTACTTTTATTCAGTTATATTATTCTTTTTCATTTATATGTCTTTCATTTATTATACCGCTTTCACTATTACTTGTTATTTATTATATGATAAACTATTGTTCCACACTAACATGAAGGTATAGTCTCCCTATTATCACCACTTTATATCCTTGCTACTAGTCGACATCCTATGGCGTACGGTGAGGTGCTCCTGAGGCCATGTGACCTACTGGTTTGGCTACTGTCTTAGTGGTTATCTAGGTTGGGACATTACAATGTGGTATCAGATATTTCTTTTCCTTTGTATTACTATTTTAGGATCATAGAAAGGATAATATGTATGTGTCAATGCTTGGTAAATAGTCATTTATAGGAATGATCACCCTACCCATGGGGAAATGACTAAGTGGATAGGGTTGGGATTGTTTTTTATATTGTTCGATGTTACAGTTGATATGATTTCACCTTGAGGGATTTAAGTATGTTCCACTACTCATTTATTTATGGAATTTTGGAATTTTACCCTTATCTTGTTATAACAAGGTTGAATCATTTCATGCATCATAATATTCACATTGAAATTCACATGCCATGCATATGTCATGCCATGTAGTTGCATATGTAGGTTAATTGCTAATTTGATTTGTGTTCCTTGATTGTTATTACATGCTTGATTGTATAACAATATTAGCTATTTATATTTCATGTTTCCAGCCTACTAAGCATGCCTTCCCTATTTAGTATTCCATGTTTTTTTGATTTCACCATGTTTCTCTATGTTATCTTATTGTAGTGACATGATTTGCTTTTTTTTAATATGTAATTTATGGAATGGTCTAAATAAAATTATTTTCGTTGGATAAATTAAATGATTGTTATTATGATAGGAGCTAATTTTCAATTGTAAGGTGTATGGGTTCCTTATAACCAAGAAAAGGTAACATGTGCAATTGAACCATCCTTATGTTTTATATATATATTTAGATACTTTCGTTAAAATGTAAAAGGCTGCTAAAGTTAAAATTTTAAAGAGTATTGGTTGCAAAAAATTGGATCTAATTATCAATTTATGAAGTGTATAGGCGCTTCATGAATTGTGAAATGGAAACCCATATTAAATGTAAAGGCATGATGTGTTCTAATTTTTTGTAATGTGAAATAAATTTAGTTTTAAAACTAAAATGAATTGGTTCTCTATTAAATGAACAACTGGACCCAAATATGTCATTTGGGGTGTGTTTCTTATGTGATAACCCTCTATGGGTGTTTTGAAACTTAAATAATTAAGCAACTGATATTGGGATTCTTTCAGAAGAACCTAGGTTGGCTTAATGGGACCCTCATAGGTCACCTTATCTGTTCAAATGAATTTATGTTGATGAATTTCCTAATATATGAAGCGATTTCAATTAATTTAAAATGTCTAAAAAGTAAGTTTAATGACACTTTCATTCTTTTCATTGAATATAATGATAAAAATAAATTTCAAATAATTTTTTGTTTAAAATTGTACATGATGTTTTGAATTAAATATTTTAGATGTTTAAAGATTTATATGTAAATAAATGTAATGGAATTAAAATGGAACCCTAGGTGGTGTCCTTTGTCTAAACCCTTGTGAAAGGGTAGCCTAGACTTTTCTTTTTGAGTTTCCTTGGAATAGAAACATGAGTGTTTTCTGTAGGCCCTCTTTTATTTTTAGCAATGGCTTAAATGATAGAATCTTGAGATGGTGACTTCTTTTGGAATGACCTAGTGATAGGGTCGATATTTGTGCTTTTATAAGGGGATATCCATGGTAGGTAGCACCATTAGAATCATGTCGGTTCTTTCTTGGGAGCATGAAGATGAAGTGTTTCACTATATATACGGCCCTAAAGAAACATTGTTGGTTGTGGAGGACTTCGGTGGTTATTCTTGAATGATAACGGGATGCCTCTGGTGGTAAAGGCTCAGTGATCGGTTAAATATGGTGAATTGGTAGGTGAATCCGTGTTTCTTCTATGGTATCAACCAATAATCACTACTACAAATATGGCTTATAATAGTGCTAAAAACGGCCTTTAACAGCACTAAAAAAGCGTTGTTAATCTCAGCGAAGATAAAGGGGGGTCCCCTTTATCAGCGCTATTTTCAGCGCTGATAAATGTATAATATATATGCGCTATTGTGAGCGCTAATAAAAACTACCTTTATCAGCACTCAAAATAGCACTGATATATTATCCATTTATCAGCGCTTAACTAGAACTGATAAAGGCCAAAGATCCTATCCAAAACCAAAACCTACACAGAACCTGCCCAGCACCTGCACACATTACAGCACCTGCACATAGTCCAAACAAGACATGCACACGGCACACACAACACCCACACACAAAGCACAGAAGAACGAAAAATGATACATACATTTACTTGAAATCATTAATACAAAACAACACACTTATATATACATTTCAAACAATGTTTAATTTGGTTACAATTACATTTATCCAATAAACAGTTAAAAAACAATGATGTTCCATCCTTTTTGCATCCATCCGCTCTAAAAAAATTTCTTCCATGGCGGTGGTTTCTGAACAAAGAATTCGAACTGAGGAAAAAGATTTCACCTACATAATAAAACAAATATTATGTTAGTAATACAATAATGAAATAAATAATGGGGTTGCTAAATGGAATTATACTAGTGAGGCACAAAACATAAAATAACAAATTATACTAGTGAGGCACAAAACATAAAACAAATATTATGTCCCCCCATTCCATAAAAAAGAAGCACCACTACCCCCTTCCCCAGCACACCCCCTACACACTGCCCACCCCCGAGCACACCCCCTACCCCTGCACACTCCCTGCCCCCTGAACACCCCCTGCCCTATTCCCCAGCACACCCCTGCCCACTGCACCTCCCCCCCTGCCCATTGCACACCCCCTTCCCGCCCCCTGCATATTTCAAAAGAACCCAGCACACCCCCTACCCCTTCCCCCTACCACTTTTCCCCCTTTTCCCTCCCCCAGAAAACCACCCCTACCCTCTCACCCTTTCCCCTACACATCATAAAGAAAATACCTTGTATGGAAATTATGCTCAATTTACATTATACACATCATATATATCAACACATTCTCATGTACTTTCATTCAATGTAAATACACATATATAGAATCTCTACATCTCATAATAAAACCCTCTTTAAAATTCACAAACACATTAAATCCATTTGAAAACACCCATCACACAACTTTCTCATTTCTTCAAACACATTTAAAGGACTTAAGAATGAAAATCCACAAGAAATACAACTGCATTCATTTTAAAAATAACTTTCAAGTCTATACACACCCCAAATTCCTTTGATAACACATTTTTAACCACACAAACATTTCATATAGTACACTTAGCAAGCAAATACAGGATAATAAAATCATCATATAATGTAAAAGCATGGAATCACCTACATAAAGCCTGGAATATTCTGAAATCTGCTGGAAAACATAAAACCACACCTTCACAATACCTTAATAAGGACTGATTAAACATTAATATTGAATATATTAATGGAAACCCATGTTTAACTTGTGGTATTCCATGAGTTTAACATCCCACAAGGATAGAGGGTCATGATTTAATGTCTTACAGAGATGTAAGACCTGGGTGGATCAAAACACTTATAAAGGTGGATCAGGTAGGTACATCTCTAGGAGGGAGCACCTGGAATGTTTACCTGATAGATAGATCAAAATGCCCAATGAGGTCTGACCCAAGTGTGGTGCATCCCATAAAGGTAAGGTTTCTCATTTTGAAGAATTATTCAGACGCCAATAAGGGAAATACAAGAGGGAAAATAAGCGAAGGTGTACCCCAGTGAGGGGGTCACAATGGTTTACCATTGGTTGGGATTTAACCTCATGGAGGCTTCCTACGTACCCTATTTAGAATACAAGGATCAAAACCCATATATTTAAAAGAAGTATGTTGTGGGTATTACCCATGGTTAGCTTCCCTTCACACTAGGAATACTCTTGGTTGGATGAGTATGGGTCTTGTGGGGCTTATGCATTGTCATATTCTCTGGTTCTTCCAAGAGTAGAAATGGGATGAATGGGACATACGTGCTAAGATGGACCATGTGAATGGCGTGATCCTTGTAAAGAGGCACGAGGCACAAAAAACATGTGGAGCTGTCTGTAAACATTATTTATGGTGGCCATGGGGCTAATCAGACTCCCCATACCTTCCATAAACACCTCAAAACATCACGAGGACCAGATTCTACATGATGGTGCATCACAGGGTTGATTCTTTTGATGATGTACTGGTCGTTTGAGCTTGGATTTCATCTCAACCAGCCTTTCCCTTACTTGAATTATCCTGGGACACATATTTTGGTTCCAAAAAATCCCTCAACAATACTGATTATCTCATGCATCTACCTAGAAATAATTCTGCAAGTCAAACAACAACACATGTGCTCAAATACAAGTGCAAACAAATGAGATATAGAAAATGGATTTTGTTGATCCTCAGTGGTTTCGTCGTTCACCCCATACGCACTGCACACCATCATGCCTTACTTCAATATTGATTTGTTCAAAGATCAATAATATGAATCCGGGGATAGAAAACATTGAATAATAAATTAAGATTTCAATACATCGTAGAATTCTCAATACACCAAAGAAGGTTGGAGGATAATCAATGATCATATATAGATAACATAAGTGGTTGGAATTCACCTTCATCCTATTTGTGTACAATATTTCGTCAGGTATGTTGCACATTCGTTTCTAAACACATGTATATCATCTTCTGAATATGAGTTTTTGCGACAGTCATGGTAGTACTGAAAAAATATAAATACACAAAGGATTAATAAATATTTTAAATGAACTCATAATTATTTTCAAAAATACCTCATCAGGGATGCTAGTTTGTTGATGAAATACGATCTCTTTCATAAATTTACAAACATAATAACCACAGTCCTTTCCGTTTCTTTGTTTTGGACACTACAGAAACATCGACAACAGTAAGTAATTTGTTTTGATATGTGTTTGGATAGTGAAATTTTATTATATATACCCGGATACTTTTACAGTTTTAGATATTGTAGGTGTGCTCATCCTTATGCCCTGGATTTATTCCATGCATTAGACGATATTAATGCACCGCCCTATCATAACAAAATCCTCATTAAAAGATAACATAAATTATATAACTAGATGTTTAGTTTTAAAATGTTTGATCTAGTGTATTACAAATTAACAAACATCATCATGCGTGGTTGGTTTGTTGGATATCCATGCATTGAATCCAGAAAATAAATCTTTGGAGTATCCAAATTGACTGCAATCAGCATCCAATGCTCCCTAAAAATACAAAAAGGAATAAGTAAAGAAATAAATGAAAATATAGTTGATATGATTAAATTTTAGAGTTTTACCACTACATCGTTGGTATTAAAAAGAGTATGTCATCCGTAATTTTGTTTTCAAACGATTTGAGCAGGGATGACATTATTGCAGCCTATTTAACAGAATCTATTTCGTCTTTTGAAGATGTGGTGTGAGGACTAACGAGTCCAAATTTTTGTTCATGGGGACATCCCTTAAATTTTTTTCATATATACATCTGCGAAAAATATAAAATGTATTTAGTCAAAATTATCAGAGTATATCAGCTTTTGTAAAATCAAATCATGAAAACTTACCTCATGTATACATTTACAACTGAGGATCCTAGCCATTCATACTTGAGGAGTTCATTTACATTTTTAGCACTAATGAAATATGATATCTCCTCTCCATACATATCTTTTTTGAAATCAACTATGTGATTACTATCGGCTTTCAACTTTGTATCCACATGAGCCTAAAATGATATTAACTGTGGATATAGAACGGGTGGGGTGAAGGTGCTCTCAGTAGACTGTTTCAATCGGTTGGTTGATCCTTGAGATAGTTTTGAGCTGATATTTCGTTTCACCCCACAGTCTTTTTCATTCTGTAATAAAAGTCATCGGTTCAGACCTTTTTTCATTAAATGTTAAAGTTCCAGCTTGAAAAATAAATAAGAAATGAATACCTTTTTGTAGACATGTTTTTTTACAAGAACTGTCGGCCATGTGATGAATGTTCCAACAGCTTTTTCAACCGTATGAATGTCGTCATCGTCATTTGGAACAGGTATCTCGGCACTCGGCTCATTAGCTACGTTAATTGACACTCTAAGATGATATTTTGGATGTTGTCTGTTGTGTAGCATGTCGTTTTGCGTATTAAACACCATAGCCCTCGCTACAAGGCGATAGGTGGGAGTTGATAAATATAAATCACAGTCATTTTCACCCTATGGAATATTAGTACAGCAAAGGTATCAGTGTCTATGTAAATCACATTTCACAGAAACAATTATTAAAACATTGATTACCTCATCTAATTCAAGTTTTTTAGGGGAATGGCTTACCTCAAAGCTGGTGGGGGTGGGGTGAGATCATCACGCACGGGTTGTTGTTGAGTTGTTTATTCTCTTTGCCTCTACCCCATCAATTTTACTATCATCTCTCTCTAGTATTGTAATTATTCTTGAAAAATAGATAATTGTTCTTGCAGCTTTTCCATTTTTTCATTTTGATCCTCCGCTTGTTTTTGTTTTTGAAAATATGTTCGGGGTGTCACCCCAAAACCCGTACCTCTGACGCGGCCATACTTTTCTTGCTGCTTCAAGGCTGCTGAAAGTATGTCTGCATCGGGTGAGGTTTTTGTTGATTCTTGTGACTATTTCAGATAGAAAATATAGAAAAATAAGTAGTTATTGTAATGTAATAGAGATTTAAAGCAACTCAAATTTATATTATTTCATACTTACACATGTTTCCCACACTTTTTGTGTGTTTTCATCTATCAATGTCCCCTCTTTATTTACACGAGCCTCCTTCCATAGCACATGGCGTGGGATGGATATGGATTTCGATTTCGATTCATCAATATGCATATAAACAGAGAAACATGGTTATGGTGTTGTTTTATATCACATACTAGTAGTAGGGTAGATTTAAAAGACGTACCAATTTTTTCTCAAGTTCAGCATACTCCATCCTTGCTTTACAGTAAGGGTACGCTGGTTCTATCGCGCGTTTTTTATTTTCAGCACTCAGTAGCCGTTTCATAAATAAAAAATTGTTAATCAGAGTGATGAATACAAGCAAACGTCAAACAACATATTACCCCACACAATGTACCTGAAAAGTATGCTCCCCACGACGGTTGCTAAATGCATCCCACGCTCCTTGGGATATCAAGTGTGCGTAAAGAGGATGTGTGTGCAGCTTGATTTTCCCATCTGCATCTTTAAGATGATATTTCGTTAAAATTGTGCGGAAACCTCTATGAATCCTTCCTGCAACTCTTAATACATATTCCTTGTGTGAGAAATCTACTATAAATGCACTCTACAATGGATGATGAAGAGTAAGTCAATGTTTTGGTATTTTATTTTATTTTAATAAATTAAAAAAATGATATCATAATGTTACTGTAATCTCTTCCCACATTAGTGTCTTCATCCCGGTGACAATATGGTGCCACGACTGTACATCAATCGGCACGCGTTGCCGAGTGACAATTCCAATGTAGCTACTAAAGATGGCTTTGTTGGGGTTAACATGTTGGCCTCTCTTATTCCATCCCACTTCAAATTTGATTCCTTTTGCTTTTGCCTTAAGGATTTTGGCCAACACTGTCAAACTACGATGCTCTTGTTTTTTTTTCACTTTCAGGGTTTCATTTCCTACCATTTCCTCAAAAGTATCATCAATATCTTCCCCCGGAGTGCTAGCATCGGCAATGGGACCAGCAGAAATAGGTTGAGAAACCTGTTGTACCTTAGCACTGGGACCAATAACAACAGGTTGAGAAACCCTTTGTTGCTCTGCACTGGGACCACCAGCATTTGGTTGATAAACATGTTGTTTCTTTGAAGTGGGACCACCAGCTGCTGGTTGAGAGACCTTTTGTGCCTCGGGGTTGGGCACATCAGCAGGTGCAGAAGTCATTATCTGCAGAAGTGGTTTAATATTTAATTTAGATTACATAAAAATAGAAGCGAACAGATAATAACATAACGTAACACAATGTATGTTACAATAAACAAATAACCTGATTATTGTACTCTCTCTTTTTTCTTTAAAGGCTGAAGTGATTTGACTCCTCTATCGACTATGTAAATTCCTTCATTGTGGTCTCCTCTGACATACAAAACGCTGTCTACATTTGGACCACTGCAAAATTATTGTGAAGTCCCTATAAAATGGTCAACCTCCGTTGAACTTTCATCTTACCCTTTAGTTGTTTTGGTCGATAACAGAATAATTGACCAATTTTGGTTTGCAGGGTCTGGAACATAAAATACTTGTACTACCTGTGATGCCATTATAAATGGTTCATCCTTCTCCCCTTCTTTACTGAAATCAACTTTCACAAATCCTAATTCATCTATTTTAACAGCAGTCATGTTATCAACCCACTTGCATTGAAAAATCGGCACTTTGAATTTCGTATAATCCAACTCCCATATTCGTTTGATGATGCCAAAGTATGACATATTCGCATAAATTGGATTTTTTTCCTTAGCACCGGAAACATTCATGGCCTCAGCTACAAGTGTAACCCCACTATTCTGCATGGTATTGTCTTTATCATGTTCATTAGTATAGAATGTATAACCGTTAACTGCATAATCATTGTAAGATAATACGTACACACTTGCTCCTCCGGCCAGCCATCGAAGTCATTCTAAAATTGAGTCTGGATTTTCATCTAACTGCTTAAAAATATGGTCTCAAAACCATCCTATAAACTTTCGATTATGTGTGTCTGATATCCATTTTTCATCCCTAGAAGGATTCAAACGCCTAAGAATTTTTTTTGGGTTTGAACATATGGGTCAACGTCGAAACCGTTATGAAAAACGTAAAGTTGGGCCTGCTCCCGATCTGTAATATTGATTGTGACAACCTATCTTCCATAAATTCCTTCACCCTCAAGCCACTCAGTGTGACGAGATTTCGGTAGGCCAATGATTTCCACACCAGACAGGTATTCGGTACAAAATTCAACAGCTTCCTCAACAATATATTGCTCCGCAATACAACCCTCTGGCCAACTTCGGTTTTTGACATACCCTTTCAAAATCTTCATATACCGTTCAATGGGGTACATCCATCTATAATGTACAGGACCACATAGTTGAATCTCTCTCACCAAATGAACCATCAAATGAACCATCATATCAAAAAATGTCGGTGGGAAGAACATTTCCAATTCACAAAATATGACGGTAATTTCTCTTTCCATAGTTGTAAATTTCACGGGGTCTATAACTTTACTACATATAGCTGTGAAGAAGAAACAGATCTTCGTTAATGTATGGCGGAAATTCTTGGGTAAAATGTGACTTAAAGCTATAGGAATTAGATCTTGCATCAAAACATGGCAGTCATGTGATTTCAGACCCTTTAATTTTAAATCTTCCATTGACACGATGTTCTTGATATTTGATGAATACCCCTCTGGAACCTTTAAGTCATTCAAGAAGTTGTAAAACTAATATCACTCCTACCTGGAAAGAGTGTCAGCAGCAGGAGGAAGAAATGTTCGTTTTTCACCCTTCACTGGTGCAAACTCTTCTCGTATTCTCATCTCAACCATGTCCAATCTAGCCTTAATTCCATCCTTTGTTTTGCCGGGTGCATTTAGCAACGTGCCGATGACACTATCACATAAATTTTTTTCAACATGCATAACATCAAGAAAATGTCTGACATACAAACAATTCTAGTATGGTAATTCAAAAAAACTGATCTCTTTTTCCAACCAGTTTTCGTAAGGTTTTTCGAAAACGGTTTACCAAAAGTAGTGTCCAAATATTTCACTTTATCAAACAATTGATCACCTGTTAGTGGATACGGTGTTGTACGTTCCCCTGAACTTCCATCGAATGATGTCGTCCAAGATCGGTACTTATGTCGTTGGGGTAGAAATATTTGATGTCCTAGAAACACATTTTTTGATGAATGTTTCAACCTAATTGACTGTGTACCTTGTTCACAAACGGGACACCCTTGAGTTCCTTTAATGTTATATCCTGACAAATTTCCATAATCAGGAAAGTCATTTATCGTCCCGTACAACATGACTTTCAAAGTAAACTGTTCATTTTTCTACGCATCATACATCGTAACAACTGAATCCCACAATATTTTCAAATCCTCGATCAATGGGGCCAAGTAAACATCAATATCATTACCCGGTTGTTTTGGTCTGGATATAAGCATAGATAACATGATGTATTTTCGTTTCATGTATAACCACAGTGGTAAATTATAATTTACCAACATAATCGGCCATGTACTATAACTGCTGCTTTGAAAACCAAAAGGATTCACCCCATCTGTAGATAACGCCAGACGAAGGTTTCTCGGCTCGTTCCCAAATTCAGGATGCTCGTGATCAATTCTCTTCCACTGAGGAGAGTCTACATGGTGACATAGTTTCCCATCTTTAATTCTTGTATCTGCATGCCATGTCAATTGTCTTGCAGTCTCCTCACTTCCATATAGGCGTCTAAACCTAGGAATGATTGGAAAGTACCATACAACTTCCATAGGACTAGAATCATCTTTCTTGTATCGGGAAGCACCACAATTTGGGCATTCTTTAAGTGATTTGTGGTCCTTGAGAAACAATATATAGTCATTTGGGCAAGCATGTATTCTTTCAGAGATCATACCCATCGATCGTAGCGTTCGTTTGGCATCATATGTTCGGCTTGGGAGTTCATTATTTTCTGGGAGCATGTCATTCAGGAGAGCAATTAGTTCCGTAAAACTGGCGTCACTCCACCTGTTGCTTGCTTTCAAATTATACAGCTTCAATACGGATGACAATGCTGTATATTTAGTATAACCAGCATATAATGATGTTTTTGCACAACTATTTAACTTCTCAAACAATTTTGGTCAATCACGAAGTTCATATTCAACTGTCCTTGTCATTTCCTCAATACGATCTTCATCATCGTTCACATATGTAATCACACCCTCCATACGATCGTCTTCACTGTTCATGCTTCTAATCATATCAGATGATCTATAAAATGTCATGTTATCTGAGTCACTAACTACATTGGTTTTTTCCCCATGTTTATTCCAACATGTATAACTTCGATCTATTCCATGACAAATCAGGTGTTCTTCCAACTCCTCTAGACTAATTTGTCTTGAATAACAATAGTGTAAACACGGACAAAGGATTTGGGAAGGTTCACATGCATGATCTTCTGCAAACTTGATAAACTCTTTCACGCCATCTTCATACTCTTTTGTCAACCGATTGGCATTCATCCATTCTTTATTCATATTCATCGTCTTTATGGGTTTGATCTCGAAAACTTGCCTAATATTATGTTTTAATTAATCGGGTAGCATTGTTTGGGTTTTATAAAAACAAATCATGGTACAAATGCCTTTAAACACATGTGAAATCCATATACATGGTGTGTCCAGTAGGGTGAACATTGTGTATGTATAAGATACCTGATTTAATCTGACATATATCAAATTTATTCCAAGTTAGTCTTACAAAGACTGAATGATGCCTTAGAAAATACATGACATGCGAACAAGAGGAAACCAATGAGTAACAGGAGAAAATAGTAATAAATATGATGCTATCTCAATGTACTCAAGGTGATGATAATATGTTGGTCAAGATCAACTATGGGTTGAGAGTATACTAATATTTAATTGAAAAAAACTACTAAAAACGGATCCAGAAAAGGATGAAATATCCTCTTCATCAAGTCCCTTAATACAACCAATGCATTAGTTAAACCAAAAATCATCGCTAAAAAATCATGCAGGCCATAACTACTCCTAAAAAAATCCACGTTAGGTCCATCGATGTCCAACTCATTTAATGGTATCCTAATGTCAAATCTATCTTGGAGAAGATCATAGAACCTCATAGATGATCAATGTGACTATCAATGCATGGATGAGGATACATATTCATGACTCTCATCAGGTTCAATCTCCAATAGTCCAACAAAATAATAAATACCAATCAACCATCTATTTTAGAGAACAATAAAACCCCATGGTAAAGTACTATGCCATATGAAACCATTATATTCTATATCATCAAATTGTAATTCAAACAACTGATTCTCATTTGGTGTTATTTTAGAAATTGTGATAGAAACTGAATTTTCTCCCAAAACTAAATAGATTATAAAGTTTATCTCTTTATTAAGAAGTAAATTTTAAACCTCATCAGTGAAAACATCCTAAAAAGGGACTACCATTGGGGAAAAATAATCCTACAGTATTCTAGAAACATTTACAATATGCCTGACTATTTGAGCCATTAGGGTACAGTAAATATATAATTATAACATGCTATTTAAAATGAAATGTGGAAACAGGAAATCATACAGACTCCTGATAAACCGATAATACAAAACATATCACCTAGTATGTCTGTCACATATACAAAAAAATAAATTAGAAAAAAACATTCTACAAAGAATAAAAGTACCATTAAATACTTATATAGGTCAAATTGTTTTAGAAATTGTTTATCTTCATCCATGCCTTGTACTTTCACCCATGAATTTTAAGGTGAGTATGCGTACATGATAGTTGACCTTCTTAGAGAAGAGTTTCTGGAAGAGTATAAGAGACATGAAGCAATGAAGATCTTGCTATTCATTGTGGAAATCGGCTTGTGCAATGTGGCCTAAGTTACAATACTTGCAAGTTGTAACTTAGGTCGCGTTGCACAAGCCGATTGCCACATTGTTTGTAGAAACCACATTTGCTCCAACACTCTAATGATCTTCATTGCTTCATGTCTCTTATACTCTTCCAGAAACGCTTCTCTAATAAGGTCAACTATTGTGTACGCATACTCACCTTCAAATTCATGGGTGAAAGTACAAGGCATGGATGAAGATAAACAATTTCTAAAACAAGTTAACTAATCTAAGTATTTAATGGTACCTTTATGCTTTGTAGCATGTTTTTTTTCTAATTTATTTATTCTTATATGTGACAGACATACTAGGTGATATGTTTTGTATTATGGGTTCATCTTTGTTTAATCATATAACTATGAGATTATGCTATGTGATGAAAATTAATATGGATCCATCATCATTTCCATTGGGATAATCTTTGGGAATCTATATAACCATAAGATTAAAAACTATTTCCTTTGTATCTCATACATAAATATTCAACTCGAAGGGGTAGAACTTACCGCCCATGGTAACTCAAAATAAAAAAAATGAAAACAAGGGTTGGTTATCCACAGAAGTCATCACACATAACCTTGGTAGACCTCTCGCACATTTGAACCATCATAACTAACCAATTACCATATACTTCATCTTAGAGTCAAGATATCCCTATGGAACCTATAGGGTATCCAATTCCACATCATTCACAAACAACCCACTTGTGTTGATAAATATCAATAACATCTCTTATTTTGACACTCATCACTAATTATGAATCACATCCCTAGACATAATCATAATCACATTAAGACCACACTATATATTATGGAAATCCTTACTGGAATTAGGCTCAAGATATGGTATCATTCCTATCTCACATCTATATTCACTATTTAGTCCTCACACACATAATATATAAATAATATACCAATGGAATACCATCCATGGAACTCACCTCCCACCTTGAGAGCACGAGGAGGAGGAGGATGAGGCGGCGGCGGTCGTGGCAGTGAGGGTGGAAGCGGCGGCGGCAGCAGAGGTGGAGGCGGCGGAGGCAGCAGAGGCGGCGGTAGTCGCGGCAGTGAGGGTGGAGGCGGTAGAGGCAGAGGCGGTCGTGGAAGCGGGAGCGGGGGCGGAGGCGGCGGCGGCGACGAAGAAGGAGGAGGACCAGGAGGACCAGGAGTACCAGGAGGAGGAAGGAGGAGGAAGGAGGAGGAAGAAGGAGGACGAGGAGGAAGAGGTCACGCGGCGAGGGGCCTGGTTCAGCTTCCGCGAGAGCTTGACCACGTGCAAGCGAGGATGGCCTATTAGGGTTATTAAATAAAAACTAACAAAACCGTTATCAGATCTCGTTAAAAGCGCTGATAAAGGTATGTTTTATCAGCACTAAAATAAAATTGCTGATAAAACATTCATTTATCAGTGATTTTTTAGCACTGATAAAGAGCTACCCTTATCAGCGCTAAAAAACGTGCTGATAAATGTTACCTTTTATCAGCTCTTATTTTAGCACTGATAAATGTAATATTTATCAGCGCTTTTATATAGCACTGATAAAGGCATACCCCGTTATCAGCGCTTTCTGTTTAGCGCTGATAAAGGGCAGCGCTTCCCTTGCCCTGTTTTGTGGTAGTGAATGGTTTGTACATTTTCATTATAGTAATATTTAAAAATACTATTCTTGTACTCTTCCTTAAGAGATGAGCATATCCCCTATATTGACATCATTCTTGATACACTAATAGAGCGTTGTTCTTATGCCATGCTGTAGTTAAAAGTTTTTGGGTGATTTAAGTGGTCTCCTATTGTTTCACACTAAAAACATGCTTATTATCAAGGCTTGGTTAGTATTGAAATGCCCTTGGATTCCCATGTAGGAATGCCTTGGATGAACTCTTTTACACTATATGTTTCTTCTAACTTGTTCGCTATGCTTATGCCACTATAGGTTCAGTCAATGTTATGATACGGATGTCTTGGCTTTGTACCAATGTATCTCTTACCAACAAGGTGTATGAAATACCTTGGGTTACTTATTTATACTCTATTTATTTCAATCTGAGTTTATCTTGGACTTTTCATCAGGCGTGGAGGTGATGCTTTTGATCGAATAACGTCACTTTAAGTTAGGTATGGGATTCGGTGAGAATGTTAGTTGTAAATAAAATATACCTTGGACGAAGGCATTGTAGTTCAATTTGAAATGCTCCAGATATCTATGTTAGGAACCTTCAAGATGAGTCATCTAAATGGACTTGACTTTTTTTCTCTCTTTTCTTGATGTAAATGGCCATAAGGAACCATTTTCAATCACGTCGTCAAATTAGGGTTAGTGTGGTTTAAAGGTCGAGAGTGTATCTAGTAAATCTTGAACGACCAATTCTATTTGGTTTGTCTGTAATTATACCATTATATACAATGGGGACTCTTATATTACCTCAGAAGTAATCAGGTTCATTTTGTTAAAGAATATCATGTCTAGAGCATCACACGAATGCTTAGAAGCATGCCTTGTAAGGAAATCCAGACAGTGGAGGTATCATGGCTCAGAATTGGACCCTTTTTTAAAGGTTCAGACCTATAGTGTGGAGTACCACCAGTTATTTGTTTCAAGAGATGACTAAATGGTTGTTTCTATCACTAAATGGGCTTGGGTAAGCATCATTTCAATGTTTCAGTTGTTAAATGAGTGGTGGATCAGATCTTAATGGTATAAGTGTCGCTTTTTTAATCAATTCTTAAAGGTGTTTTGAGAATTTGTAAATGAAACATGGCTATTTGAGAAATAATTCATGGCCCTTATAGGTTGGGTGATGTTTTCATTATTCTCTAAGGATTCTCAGGGATGATAAGTTCTAAAGTGGGGAGGTTTTAATGACCCGTGTTTTTGAACTCGAAGAAAAACCAAATAAATTTGAATTTTAACATTTACTGGATGGACTATTTATAAATTTGGGATTCGAACATTATTCTGAGAGTGGGGACACTGCAATTTGTTTTTTAAAATAAATTAATTAAATTAAATTTAAATTTAAAATGAAAATAAATAAAATGGATAGAAATGTGAAATAAAAATAAATAAAAGTTTTAATAATATTGTTGTTGTTGTTGTTGTTGTTATTGTTATTGTAATTATTATTATTGTTATTATTATTATTGTAATTATTTTTTATTTTTATGTTTTAAGAACCCAAAGAGGGTTCTCCCTCTCCCTTTACCTCCAGATCACAATGCACACCCCCTGCCTTTCACCCATAGTGTGCATGGCCTCCCCCCTATGGCCTCCTCTCCTCTCAATGAATCCACTCGGATTCTCTAGGTTTCTCATCTGATTCATCAAGGTAAGGTCTCATGCTCCCATCACCTCCCTCTCTTTGGTGATTCTCCTCTCTTTCTTCACTTGGTGTGGTGTGGTTGAAACCCTAGGGTTGGGCTAATGTTTATTTTTGGTTTTCTTTCAATGTTAGGTTATGATAAGGGTCTCTTGAGAATCCTTTGGTCATATTCTGGAAACTGCCACCGAAGGAAAAGTGGTTTAGATCATTTTTTCTCATCACCATAGATTTGGGGTATTTTTTTCATTGTTCATCATTTTCTCTCAATTTATAATTGGGGATTTTGTATTTTATGGGTTCCTAGTAGTTTTATTTGAGTGTTTTGTTCCTTTCCTCGATATTTTGAGTTCCTAGATTTTTTTATAGGGAATTTTGATAACTCGTTCATGAAAAGGATCTACACGCATATGTAAGGGTAATATGTATATATATATGACCTCTCTATATATATTACCTCATAGAGGTAAGAATATATACAATTCATCTAGGGGTATTATATATATATATATATATATATATATGCATGTGCATGTAGGTTTAAGGACCAGTTTTATGTTTTCATTGTCTAAGTCATCAAGTGCTGAGTGTTCTGCTTGGCTTGGTCTACTTTTAGAGGTAGGATCCAATTTACCCTACCCCTTAAATTTAATAATGAAATAATTTATTACCTTCATGACTTTCTTATAATTTAATTAGTGCTGTCTAGTTTTTAGAATAAATTCTCCTTTAATTGAATTATGATCATTGAATGAAATTATTTGTTCTAATAAATGATTTGTTTGATAAAAAAAATCATGGTTTTATAATGAAACCCCTCCAATGAAGGTGCGCTATCTTAGAAAATTCATAGTGATGATTTGTGATTTCTATCATGCTTATCCATATTTCTTGGTATTATTCATGCTCGGCCTTATAGATTTGGTGATTATTTATTCCTTTTGCCTTGAATTGTATATTTAAATGGCTTGACATGATGTATTTCCTTATTTAAATGTTTAAATATTATACCTCGACTTGATTAGCATGTTTGAGATGGCATGTTATTCCTCAAACTGAATTCTTAAATGAATTAATTTAAATGGAACTTATCAGGGTGGTATGACCACACCTATTTTTATAATTAAATAAGAATATTTTATAAAAAAAATTCAATTATATGACTTGAATATATTCAATGACACACTTCATGGTGGTTACATTCCTTGAAAGGAATTGATGTGGGTGGTCTAAACCAAAACCCTTTTTTCTAGATTTGATTATTTATAGTATATGAAATATATTTGATCATATTAGAACATTGTGCACATGACTAAATAAGTTGAATAATTCCTTTTAAATGATAATTGTTCATTATAAACCACCCATTGGATCCCTTTGGGTCTATAGGCAGGGAGACTTGACCTTCATCCGCTTGATTGGTGGGCCATCCTTGGACCTTATTAAGACTTTGTCTCCTTGACATTAAATCCTTAAAATAAATTGGATAAATTTTTTGATTGCTGGATTAGACTTTTGAATTGGCATAATAATAAGTTGTGTGATTTCTTATTGTAGAATCACCTTGTATAGACTGGTTAATTAATATATTAACAAACTTGGGGAAAATTTGATTAATTTAATAGGTTTGATATAATTATAATGATAATTAGGAACCTTGATTAATGAAATGATTTGGTTTGACAGATGGTAATTTTTATAAATTGATCATTGTGTCATATGATGTTAAATCTAGTATGTTTGATACTAGACTTATAATTTTTTCTCTCTCAGATTTTTATCTTATGAGATATCAATGTGATTGATACTTGAGGGTTTGATACTATTTAGAATGTTGAGTTTTTATGGATATGACTCAATTTTATTGTTGATTCCTGGGGGATTGGAGAATGTTATTTCATACCACTTAAGAGAAAGGTGCATAGGTACATGATGCTTGAGGGTGTAGTTTATGATTTTATGGGATATCTGAGGAATCATGATTGGTGTTGGTTCCTAAGGGCTTGATGCATGTTTTCATACATGAGGACTAAGCACACTGATATTGAATTCTTGAAGGTGGATTATTGATTATGTTGGATGCATGAGGGCTAGGCGCATAGTTACACGATACCTAAGGGTGAAATTCTGTTTATTCTTATAGGTGAGATTTTTGTTATCATGGGGGAGGAGGCTATATGTTTATGGTATATTCTGAGTGATTCTTCCTCTATAGGATAATCTTCCACCGATTTGGGTGATACATCCTGATACAGGAGGATCTACCCACATAAATAGATACCTGGTAGGGTTCCAATGTAGTTTTAGCCACTAGGTGTCCCTTAGGAACCTTAGCATATTGTTTTTTATTTATTTATCTCTGCTTTTTTATTTTTCTACATATACTTTCTCACTAATTTACATCATATATCAAGTAATGAATTGGGTTAGACACCATGGGTGTCAGCCTACTAAGATTATTATCTCACACCCTTCTTAGGCATAGTTTGGAACCCAAGTAGATCTTCTTGCTCATAAGTCTTTGGATTCATTACTTGTGTTGTATTGTGTACATAAGAGTTAGAGAGCATAGGACTAGGCTCTTTCCTATGATTCTCAAGGATTTGACCATTGGGTTTTTCTTTTCTTTTTTTATTTTGTATTACTTGTACCTTATAGTAACACCAAACATTACATGCATCATTATATGTAATTGGAATTGGAAATTTTACTTTTATTCAGTTATATTATTCTTCTGCTACTATTTTTATTCCATTTATTATACTACTTCCACTATTTTTTCTATTTATTATCTTAAAATTTGTTATTCTAATCTGACATGTGGGTATATTCTACATGCCATCGCCTCTTTAGACCCTTAATTCTAGTCAGATGCCACTAGATTATGGGGAGGCACACCTGAGTCCATGTTACCCACCAGTCTAGCCACCATATTAGTGGTGATCTAGGTTGGGATGTTACATGTACACACCACAAGAGAATGGTGTTTCTAAAAGAAGAAATAGAAGTTTGGTTGAGATGGAATGAACTATATTAATTGAAAATGATACTTCTTGATACTTTAGGAGGAAATATATTTGATAAACAGTTCATATTCATAAGTAATGTTTTTATAGGTAAAATTATGATATGGATCCTTATGATATGTTTTACAAATAAACCCCAATTTTTAAGTACCTAAATGTATTTTTAATTCCATGAATTTTCAATTATAAATGTGAGAGTCTTGGTAATTTTGATTAGAAAGGTATTTATGGAATATTTCTTGGATACCATCCCAATGGTTGAGGATACTGATTCTATAATAAAGAAAAAAGGAAATATTGGTGACTCTATATATGTGAAAATTATTAAACATTATAATATGGAATCTTCACAGTCAATTTTAGATATGAAAGGAAGTTAAGATGAAGTGGTTATAGTTAAAAAAAATCATAAAGTTCTTAATGAAAGTAATAATATTGAAGTTATACAAGATAAATATTATTAGTCATCTATCTCAAGTGATAAGGAATAGTTACATTCATCTCATCCTAGGCTAAGAAAGCAAGTTTAATTCCAAAACATCATTGGAGATCAATGAAAATAGGTTTAAACCAGAATAATATTGATTTTAGTATCACATAATTCCTTATATTCATAGGTTTATCCAAAATATGTTGATGAATCTTTGGGGTATCAAGATTGTATTGATACAATGAATTAAGAGATTTATTAAATTAATAATAATGATACATTGTAACTTTTACCCAAACCAAAAAATATTAATGTGATTAGTACAAATTAGGTGTTATAAAACAAGTTAATTAAAAAAGGTGAAGTGATAAGTAATAAGGAATGACTAGTTTGTAAAGGATACTCTAAAATTTAAGTAATTGATTTTTATGAGAACTTTTTCCTATTATCAAGGCTTCAAATTATTATAATCTTTCTTGATATCTCTACATAATGAAGATATATGATATTATAGATGGGTGTTAAGTCATAATTTCTTAATGGATATCTCAATAAAGAAGTTTATATTAAAAAACATGTGGTTTAATGCTTTGAAAATATGAAATCTATATATGAAATTTAAATAAGGTTTTTTATTAGTTAAACCAATCAATAAGATCACGGTATTCAAAATTATGAACTTTCATAAGGAAGATAAACATTAAGAGAGGAAGAGTCGATATTAACCTATACATGAAAGAAAAACAATAGGTTTCCCTTATTTTGATTGTTTTTGTTGATGATATTATATTTATAGAAAATAGAAAATAAATATGTGAAAATTTCACTAAGAAGATGAAGAAGTTATTTTAAATGTCTATGCTAAGAGAAATAAAATACTTTATTGGCATAAAAATCTCTCAAAAGAAGAAATATATTTTCCTATCTTAGGAGAAGTATTCAAAGGAAATTTTGAATAAGTTTATAATGGATGATTCAAAACCAATTTCCACACTTATTTCATAGGGAAATAAGTTTTCAAAATATAGAGCAGGTAAGTGGGTTGATCTTGAAGAGTTTATAAAGTAGTTTGGAATATATTTTTATTTGATGGCTTCAAGACCAGATATAGTGTGTGTTGTTAAACTATGTTATAGGCATCAAAGTTCTCTAAAATAATCTCATATTATGGATACAAAAATAATTCTAAGATGTATCAAATGCATAATTGGTTTTGGAATAAAATATGATAGCTTAGAAAAGATTAACCTTTTTATTTATAACAATGCAGATTGGGAAGGTTGTGTTGATGAAAAAATATCCATACCCAGTGGATATTTATTATTTAGAGAAAGTTGTGTGAGTTTTTATAAAAAGAATCAAAATTTTGGAAATCTCATAATTATATAAGTGTAGTATATGGAAAACCCCTCAAGTTGAAACACTACTTAAGTAGATGAATACATGGTTGGAAGATTTGTTAGTTGATATGATGTTTCCCATTCTCTTGGGTAGTGATAATAAAAGTACTATAAATCTCACTAATAATCTAGTGAAACTTTCTCTATCCAAGAACTTTGATTTTAAATATCACTTCATCAAATATCATGTGGAAATAAATGAACTAATTCTATATTTTGTTCCTATAATGGAGAAAGTTTTTGATATATTCACAAAACCATTACTAAAAGAAAAATTTCATAAGATGAGGTTTATATTATGTGTTCAACCTCCCTCTCTTAAATAATAATTTATGTGAATATGTACCCTCTCTCATATTTTATTTGGAATGTTTTTTCAAATTGAGAGAAAAGTTTTAACATAAATCTACCCATTTGTATTTTCTTAACCTTTTTAAGAAAGTTAATATATTTAGGGGAAGTTATTAAAAGAATTTAGCTATGATTTTAGAATGTGTGAACTATTTAAATTGTTTTTTAAAGTAGATTTAAAAAATATATTTCATAATGAAGTTGTTTTTTTATGATATTTAGAAGTGTAATTGGTGTAAAAGAAGTTTCTTAAGTAAATACTTATGGATATCATGGTTTTTTTCAATAATTATTTTTTTCTATACTGAGTTCACTCACATAGGCTTATAATTATTGTATAAGTAATCCATTACTTATGTTTCAAAGTTATAATGTTTTATAGTCCATAGTTGAAAAAAAAATCCAAAGGGGGATATTTTTGTGACCAAGAAGTTCAAATATTTTTTAGAAGAATTTGAAGGAAGAAGGATTCCTTAATGTTTTGTCTTTTTTTCTAAAAAAATCATATTTCTTTGTTTCACTTTTCCTTAATGGTGATAGAAAAAAAAATTATTGGATTGAGTGTATCAGATGGAGTCCACTGGGATGAGTTCATTAGATATACACTACCAGTCTAATTTGATCATCCAAATAAAGGATTATCCATGTTTTCTCTCAATTATATCAAAAAAAAATGTTCAGTTCTATTTTAAATATGACTTTTATATTCCATTCTTGAAGTTACTAACATCATGAGTACTAAAAGATCTCATGATTTAAGCTTAATTTGAAAGGGGAAGAATAATTTTCTTGTGTACATATTTCATGATACAAATATATTTGGAGTTCACTGGACTATGAAGTTGTATGAAGTATACCAAAATCTTGTTACTGATCAAAATTTTTGTTGTGTAGGGTTCAAATATTAATGATATAAAGCTATAAATTTAAAATTTAAAAGGTTATGAAGATATGGTCTTACGGTGGTATGAATATTCATTGGATTTGTTAGACCCTTTGAAGCCTTTATATTAGTGGAAGTTCATAGAAGTAATATATAGGGGCCACTAGAAAATGACATCAGATAAATTCAGTCATACGAATCCTAAAAATGTCATCAGTTGTAGTTCTTTATATAGAATAAAATTTTCATTTCCTCTGAATAATTATTTACAGATTAATTTTATAGATACTTTTGAATAATTTTCATTAGAAAAAATATTTTTTTTCTTGTGTTTGAATTCTATCATATGGTCTTGTATAAATTTTATGTTTCAAAGTGAATAATACTCTGAGGAATTAGATAGAAAGATACATTGTATGTGATTGGATAGATGTTCATTAGTTAGAGGTTTCCAAGAAAAGTAAATAATTAAAGGTCTCTGGTGAAATTAATAAAATGGATAATGTTTATAGAAAAATCATTCTAAATGGTTCCCAAGAATTTATACAAGAATACCTTCTGAAGATTCATCATTGGGAAGAATTATGTGGAGATATACCAGACAGAAAAATCTAAGGGAATTTTGAAATCTTAATGAAGGTATTTATTGGGATGATGATAAGATAATCGATCGATATTCCAAAAAACATGTAGTAAATTCATTATTCTCATAAATTCATAGAAACTTTTGATGATGAATATTGATATCATTTTCTACGTAAAACTCTTGATTTTTAAGAGGCTTGAAGTTGTAAGTGGAAGGAAGATTCAGAGTGGGTTATAGAAATTTTTTAGTGGTATATTTTAATTTTATATTCCCAAATCATCCTTAATTATCAGATTAACATTTTCTATATAAATGTGGTAATACCTTGAGGAATTTTTTTTTGATTATTTGTAGTTGGGTGAATTTTTACTCAAGTGGAGAGTTGATCAGATGAATAAATTAATGTGGAATCAGTCTGAAAAATACCTATTTTAACCACCCAAAGGATTATTTTATAGTGGTTTTGTGGTCTTGGATTACTTTCAAATCATTCTAAGTACTAGCTACTCATATTGCGTACTGAACCTTGTAAATTCCAGTTTTCCTATATTTGTGCTTGTTTTTTTATTTTCCCGAAAAGTCATATCTCTATAACAGGAGGTGAAGGTTGTTTATTAAGTAAGAAAACATAAATATTTAATATCATTTATTCACCTCTTCACCCTGTCAATTATCTCACATATCCTAATTGGTCAATTCATCTCAGATGCTCAGTAATGAAAAAAACATTTCATAAAATGATAGAGAACATGAGAGAGATGTAAAAATAAAAATAAAAGATCATAAGAGAATATATGATGATCATAAAACTTGTTAGGGAATCATATATCATTAAAATATCATTAATTAAGAATAAAATATATTAAATGACTCAAAACACATCACAATAGTAATATAACATATGAGCATGACTTAAAAGTGTGGAAACCCATCATTCCAACACCTTTGTGAAAAAACTCATTAAGTCTATGTTTGGATATCTCATTAAATATAATCATTAAATAATTAATTGGAGGGATATATAATAAATCACCCATCATTATCCATTCATATGTGTTTCAATTAAAAACAATCATAAACATATCTTAATAAACCCTTTGAAAAAAGAATGGGTTTCTTAAAATTCCTAAAAAAATATTGCATAAAATAAACTTAAAAGATCATAGGATATTAAACATATATTTTTATAAAAAAATGATATAATTTTACATATATATGGTGTTAAAAACATCACTTCATGAAATATAAACCATTGATGGAAAATATATGTCAAAATAAAAAAGTTTCCACAAATCATTTTAAAACTTTGAAGTACAAATTTCTTTCAAAAAACAATTTTGATGGGAAAGTGAATAGTTTTTAAATACTTATTATAAAGATTTAAAAATAAAATATCCTTGAATATACATAATTTTTATAAAAATAAAATTTTTATTGGATGATAAATCATTTTATTTTTAAAGGGTGGGAAACCCTTTTCTTTAATATTATTGAAATACCTTTTCCTACATCATAAAAAGAGTACTAAACATTAATTTTTAAATGGGGTAAAGATAATTATGATAATTATAGGAAATAATACATATTATCCTACCCCAAAATATATTAAATAATTAGAGGGAAGAGAAAACATGGATATGGAAGTAATATCTATTAAAAGAAATATGAATTATTCTTAACATAAATGTATTTTAATAATTGAATCATAAAGGAAGAATACTTTGGTGTGAAACATTGTTTTACATATAAAATAAGGTTTAAATACATATAATCATCATCATAGTTTATAATAGATCAATCTTGAAATATAATAATCAAATAAGAGTGATTATGATCCAAGGAAGATATTTGAGTCACAAAAAAACCCTTATAGCCTTTATAATATTTGAATCAAACCCCTATGAGAGGTATAAATTTATATAGAACATTAAATATAATGAAATATAATATAATAATGATAAAAATTTAAAATAGTTATGTATTTACATCATTGAAAATTAAATATGGTGTATAGCATAAGCATGTCTCATGGGATTTAGATTTTGAGACAAAGAAACCCTTACCTTTTTACCTTCTTAGAAAAATACACTCTAAGATCATGTATAAAAAACATAAATATATTATTGGATAATTTAAGATCCATATTCATACATAAAAGTATTTATAATTTCCATTTATAACTATTATCTAGGTATATTTAGTTATTTTCATCTTACTTTCTTGTATCAGGTGTTTCTAATTTTGACCATTTGTAGTAGTTTCATAGGAGCGATATAGAAATTAATTATTCTTAAAAATTTCATCATTAAAAGTTAATTAATTTTAATATAATTTATAACTTATAATTATTTATTAATTTCAAATTTCCTTCCATGATTACTTTAGTCTTAATCCTAGAATATGAAATCGACTATGTACATTTTTGGTGATTTTCAACCTATGAAGGGTGTTTTCTTAATTAATGAGTTAAATATTGATATATCATTTCAAAAAAATTATTATTTACATATTTATATCATATTAAACCAATAATTATGTTTCATAATAATAAATGATATAATTTCACATCATTGTTCAAGTAGGAGGTCAAACTGACCCAATCATGAACAAATCATGATTATTGATGATTATGAGGTGATTTATTTATAATGTCATCATACCAGTTGAACAATGATATAATTTAGTGTTTATTATTTTGATGTATTATAATTGTAATGTTATTATAAGAATTAATTTATATGAAAATATTATATAATTTGAATTAAACATTTTTCTCTTGGTATTCTTGTTTTAAATGATTGAATTAAGAATAATAGTTTTTTTGTAATATTACTAATAGGATCTAAAATTTGTAAAAAAAATTAATGATATAGTAAAAATCATATATACCTTTTAAAACCATTCTCATGACCATCTATGTAATTTGGTGATGAAATTAAAAACAAAAATCAATCATCTCATAAAGGAGATAGTCCACACATACGCATGGTTGACTATTTCATTTTCTATAGAATGGGGGAAAGGATTAATGTGTTTTATCATTTTAGAACCTAAAATATATCATTAATATCATAATTATATATTAAATTTCCTATTTTAACCAAAATTGTAATGTAGTGAAGTAAAATGAAAATGTTGCGTTGTGGAGGTGGTAATCCACACAACACACGGATCACGTTTTCATTTTTCTCAATGGAAAAGGGGAGGGTGGTTAATTCTTGGACCATCATTATAATAACATAATAGTAGAATAATTATTCTAATTTTATCATTTTAATTTTGTTAAATTATATTTAAAGAATAATAAAAATGCTTAAAGAAATAGAGAATTGAAAGAAAGCTTAGGAACTTATACCTCACTTCTTGGATTATCTCATTTGTTAATAGGGTTAAACCTTTAAGGTATGGTATTTTGAGAATATAATAACATATATAATGGTTCTAGGAGTTTTTATGATAAGTTTTTATAGAGTTTGTTCTGAAATTTAGATGTTTTTGGGTGAGGGGATGTGAGGAGAGGAGTTCTCCTTTTATAATTGAAAATAATTGTCATTTTTATAAATATCAAAAAAAATTCAATAATGGCAAGTCAATATCAAAGAAAGTGGATCCAAAATTGATAAATAAAATATTTTAAAGGATAAAAATTACATCCAAACACCCAAAATTAAAATATAAACATGTTAGACCCTTTACCTCTATGGTTTCTCACTTTTTCTATTTTAGTTTTCCCCACGGTAACTTGTTTTTACCAAGGTAATTTATCTATTAAGCCTAAAAATATTGTAATTCTTATATAATTTGGACCTAATGATTTAAAATTTGAAATAAATTATTTTTATTCAATTTTTAAAAGTGATAAAAATTAACTTTAAAATACTAAAAGTATAATGTATTGAAAACAATTTCTTGAAAAATATAACTTAAATTATAAAATGGAATATAGGGGTTTATAAATTTAAAAATAATTTTTAAAATTATAAATTCACCTATAAAATAATTATTTAGTCTCATAAAAAGGCTTATTAAATTTAAAATTCATAATAGCATACTAATAATGTGATAAAGTCATTTTATTTATAAAATAGTATTTTGAAATATTAACCTAAAAATAAATATTTTAAGAACAAATAAAAAACTATTTTTAAGATGATATAGACATTATAAATCAAAAAAATAATGTTAATTTTTTAAAATTAAAATGATAATATTTATAAAAAATAATTTAATAAACATAAAATACAGTGATATCTGTTTTTATAAGAAAATTAATTTTGGTATATTAACTATTCATTTTCCTATAAATTACTAATTAACCTAGTGTTAATATATATTGTTATTATTCAATAAAAATAAACTTAGTTCCTTGAAATAAACTGTACATTTTTGAAAAAGATGTTTTTTAGCATAAAGTGAATTTCTCAAAACTTTCTTTTTTAAAAAGTATATAAATTCATGATATATAAATATATGATTAAATTTTTATATAATATCAATTTCTACTTACATGACCCCTTATGATATTCGCATGAGACCTAGGAAACAGATAAGTTCTGGTTTCAGTTTTAGATGGAAGATCGTCTAGATTGGATCTTGTGGAAATCTTCACAAGGTTGAACTTCTCCCATATACGGTTTCACTCAAAATGTAATTTCTCAAGTTCATTCTTGGTTTGGTTAAGAGAAAACATTAGATAAGAAAATTGCCTTTATATTTCAGAAAAAGAAGGTTCATAAGGAATATTTCCGATTTTGGATTCCATTTTTTGTTACTTTCCTTATTGATTTTGTGACATGGTCACTTTAATTTATTCCGACTAATTAAATGGAAAAGTTTTAACAGTCATATTTAATATTCAAAATATGTCAAGGTTTTTCATTTTAGTTTGGTTTGTGTCTGAAACAAGATATTAATAAAATTCTTATTTAAGGATACAATATAGTGAAATATTTGGTCATTATTTGGAGTGAATGAGTATATTTCACTCTTTCCTATATGAACCTCTCTAATGATCTTAATCCACCATTTTTAGGAAAATATCACTCCCTCACATCAAGTGTAAAGTGACAAAGAAATTAATAGAGGGACACAAGCAATTTTACTTGGTTCACCCAAAATGGGCTATACTATGAGCATGAAATGGTGAGGTACCAATTCAATTGAAACATCGAGTATACCGCTTGTTTTTATAGTTCAGATTAGTCTCAAAACCCTCTAGATTTACAACCCTTAAAAAACAAATAACTCATTATTCTCAACTACTTATATATCTCAATTCTTCTCCAAGTGTTATTATCTTGATCCCTACAAATAAAAAGTGATTTTACACTAATAAAGTGTATCTTTTTAATTCATATTCATCTACTTGATAAACTCTATAAAACATCAATGAGATAACCTCTTGGATCACTCATTTCTATTCTTACTGACTTTTCATTGTAGGTCTAGATTTCTTCTAACCTATATTTCTAGCACTATACTATAATTCCTCTTTGACTCTTTTGAACATGATAATCTCTCCAACATTCTCAAAAAAAAGAGTCTCTATGTCCTGACTTATTTGTTTATTTCAATCATATTTTTTTATTAAATGAAAAATCACATGAGATATGTTTTCAATATTTTAATATGAAAACTCCACAAAGTCAACATTGTGTTTTTATCATTCGAATTACCATAGTATTTTGTTTTAATTCTAGACTTAAAAATATTATTTTCCATAATACTAAATTCTAATAAAATCTTATTATTATTTTGGAAACAACCTGATCAACCAAACCCACACAACTCTTGTATTTAAATAACAAAAATATTATTACATGAATATCCTTTAAACATATCATGATCTACATCATCATGGTGTGAAAAAAATTCCAAATAGACCACATTATTAATCATATTTTACAATTGATAATTTATATCATAATATATGGTTTGTTGATTAATCATATCAAATAATAAAAGGAATAACCCTTATTTATTACCCCTATATTATAGAAATGACTCTAACATATTCCCTGATGAACTTTATATTTCATCCATGGTGACCTTTATGTATTTCCCCTTGTCCAAAAAAATGACTATTATGTATTTTATTGAATACATTTCCATACTAGAGTGAGTGTTTGTGAATTTTCCTTTTTCCTCTAATTAGTGCCACATTACTCATACATATCACTTGGATATTTTTTGTAAATCAAGTTGGTGACCCCTATATAACACCATGGGGATTCTCTAGTAATTCTCCATTACTTTCAAGTACATTTATCCACCATCCTAGTTACTCTTAAATATATATAGATACCTCTAATACATTTCTGATTCTTCCTCTTCTCAAAATATCTTACTTTTAAATATTATTGTGAAATCCATGCCTTTTTTATTTTTTTCGCCCAGTATTATTTATATTGTTTATACTTACACATGGGGTTTTGGTTACCCTTATGCATAGTACTTTACCAATTTTATAAAAATATTCTCAATCAAAAAAATATCTCATGAATGCTTTCAAAAATCCTCCATTATTTTTTTTACATTTAACTCGTGACATTTTAAGATTCTTTGAAGTTTACTTTAATTTCATTTCTAATAAAAACAACCCAAAAATACACCAAAAGGATTTTTGATAACAATATCCCTATTTGGGATTGTTGAAAAATCCACCATTATTGATTAAACATACTTTAATATGAAAACTAATGAATTATCCAATAGCATAGAATGTAACCTTTTTTCACTCTAAGAGTGAATAAATGATTCAATAATCACCAACTCTAATCCCATATAATTAAATCTCATTATAAGAAACAAGATTTAAAGGAAAAGTTCTGCATTAAAACAATTCCTTGATATTTATGGTCATAAGAAACTAGGATTTCATATGAGGTATGGTGAAAGTGCGGCCGATTGTCGCCTATCGACCGTTCAAGGTTCCGGTGCTCTGCTAATGTATATAGCAGCACTCGGGTCGAATCCTCGGCGATGATACTTTGTAGTAGTCGTTTGTTTTTAGTTGATTGTATTTTGATTAGGGGGGTTTGTTTGCAGAGCTTAATTGAAATGATTTATGGATGATGTTTGATTTACCAAATTGATAAAGATTGGGGTGAGTTCATCATTAGGTTAGTTAAGCTTGTGATATCCTCGAGCTTTGCTTTATATTGCATTTAAATTAACACCCATGTCACAAGATGATGTTGATTAGAATTCTTAAGTGTTAAGGCTTTAAACCAAGACTTAACTTAACTTAAGGTTATAATCTCAATCAGATCTTATTTATGGTTGTGTATTTATGGTTCCAATAATCCATGGAAACCACATGTTAAACAAAACAAGTCATTAATCCATGACATGTTAAGTCCAACATACACAATGTTAATTCAAAGAATATTCATCGAGCAGAAGCTCTCAATCACTTAACATACCTAAATTATAACTCACCCCAATGAGAGATTTATTCATCCATTTGTGTGATTAATAATCTGGTAATATATGTTTATGGTGATGAATTATAAAGAGAAGAAAAAGAAAGGGACAAGATAAGAGTAGTGTGCCGAACACACACACGAAATAATTTAAGAATCAAAAATGGAATTTCGATTGAATGAGGAAGCTTAAGAAGGGAAGGGGATTGAACTGAATTTTAAACTATTTTAAGAACATTAATATTAAAATACAGAAGGTGGAAGAGAATAAGAGATATTGAAGAAGTAACTTGCATTAAAACAGAATTACAAAGAAAGAGAATTACAAGATTACAAAAATGAAGAACTCAAAAGTAAGTGAAAAGAAAGAGAGGAGGAAAGGTCTCTCAAGTAAAAACTTGAGTATGGAAGGTCCTCCCAAGCCTTTGGCAAAGCTTTGGTCGTGCCAATGTGATCTCCTCTCTTCTGAAATGCCAACCCCTCTCAAGGAGAGAAGGGGAGAGTATTTATAGCCCAAGGAGTGGACTGTTTGCATTCCCAATCTGTCCCTCCACTTGCTTCGCCAATTGAGCTATGCAGACAGCCGAATCTTCAAATACATCCTTGTTAAAAGTTGTAGACAATAATGTTTTCCGACTACTCTCAAAATTTGGAGGCATTTGGACAATTGGAGCCAAAGTTATGTCCGGTTGATTAAACAAAGGTAAACTGTCCATTTCTATCCATTCTTTTTCGATGGCCAAAATGTGAATGGATTTTTGAACAGGAAGATGCCTTCAAATTCGAATGACTTCTTAAACAAAGTCGGCCACCTATATCTCCTCTTTCACACTGAAAAATCTCAGCTCTATTGGATGCTTATATCAGGAGATATGTCATGCATACTATACTGATTTTAATTCTCGGCCAGAATGGTGGGCTGGACTTCAAAGGTTTATTTGGGCCCCTTGTACTTGGATTTGGGCCATGCAATTTTTATCCAAGATGCAATGTAGTTTCCCCAGAATTATGGTGGAGATTGAAGGTCTTTGGACTTCTGGATTGAACCCAGTAAATCAATCTTCAAGGATGGTCCAGTTTGTTCACAGATTCTTTGGTCTTGTTTGTGAGGACCATATGACCCTTCAAATGGCAGAATTGGCTCATGGTTCCTTCTAATGAAATGTTTTATATTGAAAGGAGAATCCTACAAAACAATAACCACACAATTTGGATCAGTATAGTGATAGTTATAATTAAAACATTAAACTGACTCAATTTGACTACTTCTAAAAATGCTCAAATATTATACTTAATATTAAAACATTAATATTTCACACAAATTATGCACATTTCATATAAAATAAGTAAAGGGGGAATATAATAAGTCATGAAAATATTAATAACATCAACTCCCCCACACTTATATTTGCGCGTGTCCTCATGTGCAACAAATATAAAAACATGACAAAATCATTTTCACTCACCAACAAATATTAAAATTTTGTTTTCTCCAATCAGGGGAGGTTTAGACTATTTTACTCATCCATAATGAATTCCATCACAAATTTGGTTCACAATAATGCATCATAAACAATTCATTTTTTCATGTTCAAGGTTTGAATTGGAAAATGTAGGCACTCAAAACTTACTCCTCTCAAGATGATAAAAATGTATTTTAGGAGGTTCACTCATTCACCAACAAAAAGTGAAAATCAAGAGTTTGTAAGAGCTCTCAGCTTCCATTCCCAAATCTAATGTGTACAATAATCAAGAGGTCTTTTAAGGGGTTTTTCAGTGGCTATGGGACGGTAGGTATATAATGTCCAAAGGAAAAGAGGGGTTAAAAACACCAACATGGAAAAATCAATGCACATTTTTTTTGAAATTTGAATTGAAAGGAAATAGAAACACATATTTACAAGGGCATGAATGTGTGATGAATGAAAAGTGATGGAGATAGAAAATGGAATAGGGTGAGATGATGGAATATGTACAACATGGAAGACTTCCAATAATGACACAATACAAGATGATTCAAGTGTTCTTTTTTTCTTCTTTTTTTTTTTGCTTTTTTTTTCGAAAGTTGTGCTTGAAACAAGTCTCACAGTCATCTCCCAACCCATGTTTGATCTTCTCATGGAACTAATTTTAGTAGTTATAACACGATCAAAGGTTGAGGATGAATGATTTTTGACCCACCCAAGACACAACCCATTCCTTTTTTTTCATTTTTTTTTTAATATAAATTTTTTTCATTTTTTTTTTGAACACTTTTCAATGAATTTTGTACAAATGACAATTACACATATACACCCCAAAGCTCACAGAATTACAACATCTCCCCCACACTTGAATGGATGCTTGCCCTCAAGCATATGATGACATATTGGAAATCAATGAAAGTACGCCCAAAAATGAAGTCTATTCCCCCCACACTTAAATTTCAATAAATTATACAATGAAAATCCATGAAGATGTTGGGTGGGACAAGGTTTTAGGCTTGTAATGTGGCTATCAAAAGAAAGGTTTTCATAGGCTCAAAGGGGCTTTCAAAATTAGGATCAATGTAAGGGTAACGGGAGGCTATTTGGCTATTCTGATTCTCATGTGGCTTAGAAAATGCCTCTATCATATTAATGCACACAAAAGATGGAAATTCAGCTCGAAGGTCCACAAACTCAAGACTCACAATCAGTGGTGAAGACACACAATGAAAAAGATGGCCATAGATGACCTTGGCATGAAGGCTAATGTTATTCCTCACGGTAGGGGAAAATCATTTTCCACCAAAAATTGTTCATTCAAAATGTTTGTTATTGACACAAAATTGTTTACCCAAGTTTGAGATAAAAATTCAATATATTTGAGTTTAAAACAAGCCTTTGACTCCCCAAAATGGTTGGACAAAATTTCAAAACTAGATGGTGAGTAAGCATGACTCTTTTTTTGTAATTTTTTTAAGTAATTGTGTTTTTTGTTTTTTTTTTTAGTTTTTAAGGTTTTTTTTTAAAATACACACCCACAAAAGAAAGATAAAAAGAAAGGGTTTGATGAATAAAGTGGTAACAAAATGAAAGAAAGAGGAAGAAGAAGAAGGAGGTAGAGAGAGGAAGAGATAGAGAGAGAGTTAAAGGGAAAGAGGTGCCCCCTGGTTTGGATTTGGTGGGTCGCCATTTCCATCTAGTGGTGGGTCAATGGAAGTCGATGTGGAACCTGAAGTGAATGGCCTCTCATGGTGATGCTTTAACCGGTGTCCATTTACCGTGAATGTTCTTTTTGAAGAAGGGTCTTCGACTTGCACTGCACCAAATGGGTAAACATTAGTAATAATAAAAGGTCCATCCCAACGAGAATTGAGCTTACCTGGGTGAAGTCGAAATCGAGAATTGAAGAGCATTACCTTTTCACCTTCATGAAATACCTTTCGAAGAACGTTCTTGTCATGGAGTGACTTTGCCTTTTCTTTGTAGAGAATGGAGTTCTCATACGAATCGAGTCGAAGCTCCTCCAATTCAGTCAACTGCAACAATCTTTCTTCACCAGATTTTTCACAATCAAAATTACATGTTTTGACAGCCCAAAATGACTTATGTTGGATTTCAACTGGTAAATGACAGGCTTTACCAAAGACTAGCCTAAATGGAGACATCCCAATGGGTGTCTTATAGGCTGTTCGATAGGCCCAAAGTGCTTCACCAAGTCTATCGGGCCAGTCTTTTCTTGTGGGCTTAACAATTCTTTCAAGCACTCTTTTCACTTCTCTGTTAGAAAGTTCAGCCATTCCATTTGTTTGAGGGTGATATGCAGTGGATGTTTTATGTACAACCCCATTCTTTTTCAAAAGTGACTCCATGGTTCTATTACAGAAATGAGTTCCTAAGTCACTTATCAAAGCACGTGGTGTTCCGAATCGATGAAAGATATGGGTTTTGAGGAACTCACTCACAGTTTGAGCATCATCTTTCCTAGTGGGTTTGGCCTCAACCCACCTAGAAACATAGTCAACAGCAAGGAGAATGTAGGATAATCCATTGGAAGGGGGAAAAGGTCCCATGAAATCGATGCCCCAAACATCGAAAAGCTCACAGAAGATTAATGGCTTTTGAGGCATTTCGTTTCTTTTGGAAATTGTGCCAAACTTTTGGCAAGTGGGACATGATTGACAGAACTCGTGTGAGTCCTTGAAGAGTGAAGGCCAAAAGAATCCAGAATCTAGGACCTTTCTAGAAGTTCTTTGTGGTCCAAAGTGGCCACCTCCAGGCATTGAGTGGCAGAATTCCAAGATGGAGGATTGTTCAGTTTCATCAACACATCTCCTAATTACCATGTCAGCCCCAGTTTTCCAAAGTTTATTATCTTCCCAAAAATAATGCTTTGAATCACTTTTCATCTTTTCTTTTTGTTCTTTTGAAAAATATTCAGGGAAAACAACAGAAACCAAGTAATTGACAATTGGGGCATACCATGGTAACTTTGGAGTGAGAGATGAGAGGTGTTCAGTTGGAAATTCAGGATCAATTATTTCAGAATGAGAAGAATTAGAAATTCTACTCAGGTGGTCAGCCACAGGGTTTTCTTTTCCAGGTTTATCTTTTATCACAAGGTCAAACTCTTGGAGCATTAAAATCCATCTTATTAGCCTTGGTTTGGAATCACTTTTTTTAAGTAAGAACTTTAATGCTGAGTGGTCCGTGAAGATGATGATTTTGGCACCTAAGAGATAGGGCCGGAATTTATCCAAGGCAAAAACCACAGCTAAAAGTTCTTTTTCAGTCACAGTGTAGTGTGATTGAGTTTCATCCAATGTTTTTGAGGCATAAAAGATGACATGAGAAATGTTTTCTCTTCTTTGACCAAGAACAGCCCCAATGGCCCTATCAGAAGCATCACACATCAATTCAAATGGTAAGGACCAATCTGAGGGTTGGATTATTGGAGCAGATGTGAGAGAAGATTTGAGTTCAATGAAGGCTCTCTTGCAAGCCTCGTCAAAATTGAATGTGACATCATTTTGAAGTAAACGAGTGAGTGGGAGGGAAATCTTGCTGAAGTTCTGAATGAATCGCCGATAGAAACCAGCATGACCAAGGAAGGACCGAATGTCTCGAACTGATTTGGGTTCAGGAAGTGATTGGATCACCTCAATTTTGGCTGGATCAACTTGGATACCCTCTTGAGAAATGATGTGCCCTAGAACAATCCCATTTGAAACCATGAAGTGACATTTTTCAAAATTCAGCACAAGGTTGCACTTGACACACTTTTGAAGGACCAAAGAGAGTGAATGTAAGCAAGATTCAAATGACTCGCCATAAATGGTAAAGTCATCCATGAATACCTCCATGCAATTCTCAATGAATTCAGAAAAGATACTCATCATACACCGCTGGAATGTTGCAGGAGCATTACAAAGGCCAAAAGGCATTCGCCTATAGGCATAGGTTCCAAAGGGGCAAGTGAATGTGGTATTTTCTTGGTCTTGAGGTGCGATTGGAATTTGGAAGTAGCCGGTGTAACCATCAAGAAAGCAATAGTGTGACTTTCCGGCCAATCTCTCAAGCATTTGGTCAAGGAAAGGAAGTGGGTAGTGATCTTTTCGTGTTTCAGCATTCAATTTGCGATAATCGATGCACACACGCCATTTGTTTTTCACCCGAGTTGTGACCACTTCTCCATGTTCATTTGTGACAACTGTTATCCCGCCCTTCTTAGGAACGAATTGAATTGGACTAACCCATTCACTATCAGAAATTGGGTAGATAATCCATGGAAACCACATGTTAAACAAAACAAGTCATTAATCCATGACATGTTAAGTCCAACATACACAATGTTAATTCAAAGAATATTCATCGAGCAGAAGCTCTCAATCACTTAACATACCTAAATTATAACTCACCCCAATGAGAGATTTACTCAGCCATTTGTGTGATTAATAATCTGGTAATATATGTTTATGGTGATGAATTATAAAGAGAAGAAAAAGAAAGGGACAAGATAAGAGTAGTGTGCCGAACACACACACGAAATAATTTAAGAATCAAAAATGGAATTTCGATTGAATGAGGAAGCTTAAGAAGGGAAGGGGATTGAACTGAATTTTAAACTATTTTAAGAACATTAATATTAAAATACAGAAGGTGGAAGAGAATAAGAGATATTGAAGAAGTAACTTGCATTAAAACAGAATTACAAAGAAAGAGAATTACAAGATTACAAAAATGAAGAACTCAAAAGTAAGTGAAAAGAAAGAGAGGAGGAAAGGTCTCTCAAGTAAAAACTTGAGTATGGCAGGTCCTCCCAAGCCTTTTGAAAAGCTTTGGTCGTGCCAATGTGATCTCCTCTCTTCTGAAATGCCAACCCCTCTCAAGGAGAGAAGGGGAGAGTATTTATAGCCCAAGGAGTGGACTGTTTGCATTCCCAATCTGTCCCTCCACTTGCTTCGCCAATTGAGCTATACAGACAGCCGAATATTCAAATAAATCCTTGTTCAAAGTTGTAGACAATAATGTTGGCCGACTACTCTCAAAATTTGGAGGCATTTGGACAATTGGAGCCAAAGTTATGGCCGGTTGATTAAACAAAGGTAAACTGTCCATTTCTATCCATTCTTTTTCGATGTCCAAAATGTGAATGGATTTTTGAACAGGAAGATGCCTTCAAATTCGAATGACTTCTTCAACAAAGTAGGCCGCCTATATCTCCTCTTTCACACTGAAAAATCTCAGCTCGATTGGATTCTTACATCAGGAGATATGTCATGCATACTATACTGATTTTAATTCTCGTCCAGAATGGTGGGCTGGACTTCAAAGGTTTATTTGGGCCCCTTGTACTTGGATTTGGGCCATGCAATTTTTATCCAGGATGCAATGTAGTTTCCCCAGAATTATGGTGGAGATTGAAGGTCTTTGGACTTCTGGATTGAACCCAGTAAATCAATCTTCAAGGATGGTCCAGTTTGTTCACAGATTCTTTGGTCTTGTTTGTGAGGACCATATGACCCTTCAAATGGCAGAATTGGCTCATGGTTCCTTCTAATGAAATGTTTTATATTGAAAGGAGAATCCTACAAAACAATAACCACACAATTTGGATCAGTATAGTGATAGTTATAATTAAAACATTAAACTGACTCAATTTGACTACTTCTAAAAATGCTCAAATATTATACTTAATATTAAAACATTAATATTTCACACAAATTATGCACATTTCATATAAAATAAGTAAAGGGGGAATATAATAAGTCATGAAAATATTAATAACATCATATGGATTCTTTCTTTTTCAGTTTAAAGGATTAAATATAGACTAATTTCAATGATCATTGAGTTCATAGAGGTATCAGATGTGTTTAAGGATTGTTTAGAGCCCAAAACCAAGTTTTTGGGCTGAAATAAGCCTAGCTCATAGTTAGTGAAAACTATGTGGGCCAGTTCACTTGGTTTGAAAAACTATACAACCCTTGGGAAGAGAACAAAAATAGGCCACATAATTTCAAAAAAAACGTGCGATTTGGGTTTCATGTTCGTGTGGCAGGTCTGTATATTTTGGTTGTGGGTTTTTGCACGATTTATGCACTGTTAGTCAAACTGTGTGAGGTAACCTTGTGGGTTTCCCTACCCTATAAGAGACCGTGCATGGTTGGTGCATGGTTTTTCAAACTGTGTGCCTAAAATGTGAAGCCCCTTAAATTTTGGGAAATTTAATAATTTTAAATTAAATTAAAATCTATTATAAACCTAATTTTGTTTTTCTTCAACGGAAAGAAGAGGCACCATTTTGGATCCCTCTTGAGTGACTAAACTTTGATTGGATCATGTTCCTTTATCTGATCACCAATTCAAGTGTGGAACATCTCGTTGGATCTGTATTGGTGAGTACTCAATTTCTTTTTAGTTGTTCTTTATTCCTCTATATATCAATTGCACTATTTTGGTGCAATATGATTTTCTATATTTTTAGGTTCTTCATGCCTTCATCATTTTTCTCTGGATCTGAGTTGAATTGGAAGTTGATACTAGATGAGAACTCCACTACCGAGCAAAGGTAGGTATTCTATACTTTTATCGATGGTTTTGGTTCTTTATAGACCTAGTTGTAGTTTTTATGCCCATCTTAATTTTCGATGCGACCCCAAAATTAATGTGATTAAATAAATTAAATGAAATTGAACCTATTAGGGGTGATTTTCGGTTCCTCTAAAATGTGTTGGTGGTTGTTTCCCCAATCAAGGACACCCATGGTGTGTGCTATATGAATTCACCATATTTATTCCTTGTTAAACCATCCATATGATGGGGCATCATGCTTTCCCAATTATAGGAATCTTAATATTGATTAAGTAAATTTGGGTTTCCTATATAGAATATGTATTGTCTCCCATGTCATGTGATGCTTAATTAAATTGTTTATATTGAACTTGAACTGCTTTAATGGTTTATTTGGTAAATGTGTAAATGAGTTATAAACTCATTTGATATGTTGAATTGTGAATGGTTGTATGAGTGGGTATACTCATTGGTTTCTTTAGATTGTGAATGATTATATGAGTGGGTAGAATCATATGGTGGGAAATGGTAAATGGTATGAAATTGTAAATGGTTTGAAATGGTGAGTGGTTCCTTTTATATGAATTGGATATTATTCCTTGGATCTTAACATGGTATTGGATGTCTGGGATAGAGTATTCTCCTTGGGTATTGATTCCATGGGATGCTTTGGGATTTGATACCCCTTGGGCCTGACTTACATGGACTCTCATATGACATGTTCAGATGACATGCTCCTAGGACTCCAACTAGTGACTCACCAAGTTACCATTGAGATGCTATTGGGATTCTAAGAGGATGTTATGGTCTTCTACACCTTGGATCCAAACCTTCGTGGGCTGACACTTTGATTATATAGAATGGATGTAAGAAATGTGACATGCTTGATCATATGGATTAGCCATGGATTGTTCTGGATCTTCTAGTTGTACAGAATGTTCATGGTTGACATGACATGTTTGGTTGAATGAAAAGGTTGTGTTTGTTAGTTATGAATTTTTTATATCTACCTTGATAGATGATCTTGACTATCTTGTGCATGGATCCTTGAGAGGCTATTTGGTATCACTTTCTTATAGTGGTTACATTCTATGGGCATATTTATATTTATATAGTGCTTACCTATTTACATACACATTGTTTATCTTGTTATATTACACATCTTGAACTTTTATAGATATTTATGTGGTTTCCTAGTGGTATTGTATCTCAAACCCTATTTGGGTCGTCGTTGAGTACCTAAACAGACTATTTGGATGAAGTTAGTGACAAGGGAAAGTTCCCATAGTTTTAAGGGTTGATATTGTGCCATACTTAGGAGAAGGGGAGTGTGGGACTAAGCTGAGGCTTGTGATGCTATTCAGAGATAATACTTTTGGTATTTTTTGTATTTTGGATACATGTATTGTATTTTACTATAGTGTACCTATTTTGGCTACTTTAGTAGACATATGACATGTATCATCATTATATTTTGTGTATGATATTGCTTTTTGATTTGATTACATATTCCTATCTTGTTTATTTATTAGTTTTCTGTTTTTTTTATCTGCTTCCGCTATTGATTTTTATTACTATTCCTCTCTACTACACTCTATCGATGTGGGAATAGTCTCCCCACGGACACACCTAGTCCCTAGCTTCTAGTTAATAGTCTCTGGTATTTGGGGAGATGTGCTTGAGGCCATGTGGCCTACTAGAATCGGGACACTTTTGAGTGACATCCAGTTTTGAGAAGTTATAAAGTGGTATCAGAGCATTTATTTTTGGGTTTTATTTACTATTTGAAGACAATATATAGGGACATGAAGTAAATGGAGTTTGGTAATGAGATTTTCTTGGGCGTAGCTAACTCACGCACAAGAAAAATTCAAATTGCCTCAAATTAAATTGTTGTTTTTTTGGATTTTGACTATTACAGTTGATTTGATTCCACTATTGCGTGATGCACTTGATTTGTGATTTTATTATTGATATTATTTAGGTTTATATTATATTTAAACCTAATGTGATGAGGTTATTCTGTCTCATGAATCATACTAGTCACCTGTTAGAAATCACATGACATGCATTATGGCATGCCATTTAGGATGCATTACTTGTTGTATGATGTTGTGATAGGTGTTGTGCTAGATATAACTATAGTTGGGATAGAATTTGTGCAATGGATAGATGAAGTGATTCCATCTTTTAGTTCGTATGGATTATTCTCCCTTATGGACAAGAAAGTGAATAACCTTTTGTTTCAATTGTTTAACATAAATGTGATGTGGTATGGATTAAACAGTCACCAAATTTTGGTTCATGAGGTGTTATTGGACCTCATGGATTGGAACTTGGTAAACCAAATTGAATTGTGATATAATTTTAAATTAGTATGAAATAAAATGAAAATGAATATGTGAATTCAAGTGAAAATGAAATGGAAAGTGAATTGTTTATAACAACGAATTAACCTAGACTCAACTTCTAAGTGGAAAAGAGGAAGTGTATCTAGTGGTTTTGGGGGAATATTCTTTATACAGTCCTAGATTTAGAAGAAAGTTGTGGGTTGACTTAGTTTTAGGAGGGTTTTGACATGTCCTATACTTTTGAGTTATCAACTTTGTTATTATCCTTTTATGAGGAATGTGTTTGGCATTGTAGAGGCATGAAACTATGATGGCCTCCAATAGTTTGTTAGTAGGGTGGTGATTACCATGCTCCAGAGGTGGTGGGCCATGGGATACTAGTATATACTCCTCTAGTGCTAGTTGTAGAACCATCTGTTATTCCAGACATAGGTGTTGAGGCATAGTTCCGCGAGGGATTCTATCGCTTCATGCAGACTTTTTAAGGAGCACTGCAACCTTCCCTATCTATGGATGTGCTAACTCATGTGTTTTAGTAGAAAAATCCTCCCATGTTATCAGGGTATGGTGGAACATAGGCTACTGAGTTTTGGATCAATACTACATGATTCCTGAGAGGACAGTGAAGCTCATGACTTACATGCTTCTTGGAGCAGAAAAGTGTTGGTGGGATGTTCTGAACCAGGCTGACAGCCTATGAGATATGGGTTGTTCTGACTTCCAAACCTAATTATATGACTAATTTTACCCTAAGACTCTATAGTTAGAGAGGAATAGTGATTTCATGTGTCTATAGAAGGGTGTTGTGAAGGTTATGAAATACTTGGCATGCTTTACAGAGTTGCATCATTTTGCACTAATGTACCTTATTGATGAGATATAGAGAAATAGAGGGAGAGATGCTTAGAGGATGGTCTACGGCATGTTTTCAGATCTCATTTCAACATTTTCATATTAGCCTCTATCATTGAAATTTTGAATCAGGTGTTGATTATAGAGTGGAACCTGAGGGAAGTTAGGGGCATAGAGAAGAGTAGTGCAGTATATCAATATAGTAGTTCGACTTCCAATAGTAGAATATTATGTGTTGAGGATTACCTTGAGATGTGTACCAATAAAACTATGAGTACTGGTAGTTTAGTATTTTTCCATCAGTGTGGAATACAGGTCCCCATGAAGAATTATTGCGACTGTGACCCATTTAAGTGTCGAGCTTGAGGTAGGATGGGCCATGTGAAAAAAAAATTGGACCTTCCCTCCAGATGTGAGTGGAAGAGGGTAATCTCTGAAACCAGGTTCAGAAGCAGTTTTCTCAACTCCATGTCAGGAAAGGAGTTGGAGCAGTGTCGGTCGATCACTACGGGAAAAATGAGCAATTACGACGGGTTATTTGCGACGGGAATAAATCCCGTCGCAAATAGTCTTGTTAAAAACTTATTTGCAACGGGGGTATTTCCCCGTCGCAAATAAGGAGGCTTTTGTGACGGGATTGCTTTCCCCGTCGCAAATAGTTTTCCCGCGATGCGCGCCAAATCGCGGGAAACTTATTTGTGACGGGGGAATATTTCCGTCGCAAATAACCGGCGGCGGTAAAAGGTATTTGCGACGGGAATATTCCCCCGTCGCAAATACTATGTCGGCAGGGGTTATTTGCGACGGGTCCCGTCGCAAATAACTATTTACCGGTTGACCGTAATAAATGTTGGCTAAGGTATTTGCGACGGGTACCGTCGCAAATAATACTATTTGCGACGGGATTCCCATCGCAAATGGGCCCGTCGCAAATAATCTAACCTATAAATACCCCCATCCGTTTTTTTCATTTCATTCTCATTCCTTATATTCTCCTTCTCTCAAAATTATATTTCTAGAGTTGAGTTTTTCTCCGGTTTAATTTTTTTCTCCGGAGCTGATATTAAAGTTTTGAAGAACGATCAGAACAGATCAATTTTCAAGGTATTTATCTTCATTTTAATTTTTTATTTATTTTTAATTTTTTATTAGTTTCAATTATTATTAATTAGTTGTAATTTAATTATGTTTACATTGTTTTATTACTTAATAAATTTAAATTATTAGTATTGTTTATAGTTAATGGTAATTAGGAATAATTAGTAATAATTTTTAATAATTAAGAATAAATATTAATAATTAGTAATAAATACCAATAATTAGGAATAAGAACATTATTACATTATTAGTTTATTTTATTATTAATATTAAAATAATATAATTTTTTATATATATACAATTCTTTTTTCATCTGTGTGTTTGCTGTCTTCACATGTATTATTTGTATGTGGAGATAGAAAACGCACAGATGAAAGAAGAATTGTATATAAATTAGAAAATTATATTATTTTAATATTAATAATAAAATATATTAATAATGTTATTATTTGTAATTATTGGTAATTATTTCTAATTATTGATAATTATTCATTTAATTACTAATAATTAGGAACAATTATCAATAATTATCAATAATTAAGAATAATTAGTAATAATTAGTAATAATTACCAATAATTAGTATTAATTACCTATAATTAGTATTAATTACCAATAATTAGTATTAATTACCAATAATTAGTAATAATTAGGAATAATTAACAATAATTAGTAATAATTACCAATAATTAACAATAATTAGTAATAATTACCTATAATTAGTATTAATTACCAATAATTAGTATTAATTACCAATAATTAGTAATAATTAGGAATAATTAACAATAATTAGTAATAATTAGTAATAATTAGGAATAATTAGTATTAATTAGGAATAATTAGTAATAATTACCAATAATTAGTATTAATTGCCAATAATTAGTATTAATTACCAATAATTAGTATTAATTACCAATAATTAGTATTAATTACCAATAATTAGTATTAATTATCAATAATTAGTATTAATTACCAATAATTGGTATTAATTACCAATAATTAGTATTAATTACCAATAATTAGTATTAATTACCAATAATTAGTATTAATTACCAATAATTACCAATAATTATCAATATTTAGTAATAATTAACAATAATTGCCAATAATTACCAATAATTAGTAATAATTACCAATAATTATCAATAATTACTAATAATTATCAATAATTAATAATAATTATCAATAATTAGTAATAATTAGTAATAATTACTAATAATTAGCAATAATTAGTAATAATTAGAAATAATTAGTAATAATTAGAAATAATTAGTAATAATTAGAAATGATTAGTAATAATTAGTAATAATTAACAATAATTAGTAATAATTAACAATAATTAGTAATAATTAGGAATAATTAGGAATAATTAGGATTAATTAGGAATAATTAGTATTAATTAGGAATAATTAGTAATAATTACCAATAATTAGTAATAATGATTATTAATTACCAATAATTAGTATTAATTACCAATAATTAGTATTAATTACCAATAATTAGTATTAATTACAAATAATTAGTATTAATTACCAATAATTAGTATTAATTACCAATAATTAGTATTAATTATCAATATTTAGTAATAATTACCAATATTTAGTAATAATTAACAATAATTGCCAATAATTAACAATAATTAGTAATAATTACCAATAATTATCAATAATTACTAATAATTATCAATAATTACTAATAATTATCAATAATTAATAATAATTAGCAATAATTAGTAATAATTAGCAATAATTACTAATAATTAGCAATAATTAGTAATAATTAGAAATCATTAGTAATAATTAGAAATAATTAGTAATAATTAGAAATAATTAGTAATAATTAGCAATAATTAGTAATAATTAGCAATAATTAGTAATAATTAACAATAATTAGTAATAATTAGGAATAATTAGGAATAATTAGTATTAATTAGGAATAATTAGTAATAATTACCAATAATTAGTAATAATGATTATTAATTACCAATAATTAGTATTAATTACCAATAATTAGTATTAATTACCAATAATTAGTATTAATTACCAATAATTAGTATTAATTACCAATAATTAGTATTAATTATCAATAATTAGTATTAATTACCAATAATTAGTATTAATTACCAATATTTAGTAATAATTACCAATATTTAGTAATAATTAACAATAATTGCCAATAATTAACAATAATTAGTAATAATTACCAATAATTATCAATAATTACTAATAATTATCAATAATTACTAATAATTATCAATAATTAATAATAATTAGCAATAATTAGTAATAATTAGCAATAATTACTAATAATTAGCAATAATTAGTAATAATTAGAAATAATTAGTAATAATTAGAAATAATTAGTAATAATTAGTAATAATTAACAATAATTAGTAATAATTAACAATAATTAGTAATAATTAGGAATAATTAGGAATAATAAGTATTAATTAGGAATAATTACTAATAATTACCAATAATTAGTAATAATGATTATTAATTACCAATAATTAGTATTAATTACCAATAATTAGTATTAATTACCAATAATTAGTATTAATTACCAATAATCACCAATAATTACCAATAATCACCAATAATTACCAATAATCACCAATAATTACCAATAATCACCAATAATTACCAATAATCACCAATAATTACCAATAATGACCAATATTTTCCAATATTTTCCAATAATTACCAATAATTACCAATATTTTCCAATAATTACCAATATTTACCAATAATTACCAATATTTACCAATAATTAGGAATAACTACCAAAAATTAAGAATAACTACCAATAATTTGGAATAACTACCAATAATTTGGAATAATTACCAATAATTTGGAATAATTACCAATAATTTGGAATAATTACCAATAATTTGGAATAATTACCAATAATTTGAAATACTTACCAATAATTTGGAATAATTACCTTATTACATTATTTGTATATTTTATTATTAATATTAAAATAATATAATTTTCTATATTATATACAATTCTCTTTTCTTCTGTGTTTTTTCTTTCTCCACATGTAATATTGGCATTCTTTTTCAAAATTATCAACCTACTCGCCAATGGAGAGGTGAAAGTGAATGCCAATATTACATGTGGAGACAGAATGTGAAACACACAGATGAAAGGAGAATTGTATATAATATAGAAAATTATATTATTTTAATATTAATAATAAAATATACTAATAATGTAATGATGTTATTATTATATAATTAATATTTATGAAAAAAATTATATTAGTATTATTAAAAAAATAAAAAATCAATATAATATTAAAATTATCAATATTTGTAACAGGTTTTGCTTTATTCTCAATATATTCAATCCTTGCTTGTGTTTTTTCTAACAAATTATTCAAAACCAGTAATGCTTTTATATTTTATAGAAAAATATGGAACAACGAGGTCGTCAACAGTCATTATTAGATGACCGCATATGGATAAATCAACGTAGAAATCCAAATGGTTCTGGTTTAAATCCAGTATATATAGAGGGTGTGGAGAGTTTTTTATCATTTGCGGCATCAAATCCAGAATTTGTTTCAGAAGGAAAGATAAAATGCCCTTGTAGAAAATGTGCATTGAGAACGTTTGACACGTTTGACAAAGTGGGGGAACATCTCTTGCATTTTGGTTTTCAAGCAGATTATGTTTTTTGGTATCAACACGGTGAACGCAGTTCCAGAGCAGGTGATACCAACTTGATTCCGGATCCATCCCAGTTTCAAGATTTAGTACATGATGTTGCAGGTTCATCTGTTCAACATACAGAAACTCCGGCTGATATAGCTTCAAATCCTGAGTTGGGACCGTATGAATTTTATGAGTTGTTGAAGTCTGCTGAGGATGCATTATATCCTGGCTGCAAGATGAGCAAATTAGAAGCAGTTGCAAAATTTATGGCTATCAAATCAGATAAAGGAATGTCAAACACCTGTTTTGACCAGATATTTTCTTTGCTGAAAACACTGTTACCCGAAGGAAATGTTTTACCTGCAAATTACTATGAAAGTAAGAGGTTGGTTCGAAATTTGGGACTTACTTGTCAGAAGATTCATGCATGTTCAAATGACTACATTTTATATTCAGGGGAAAATGAGTCATTGGATAGTTGTCCCACATGTGGGCAACTGAGATATAAAGAAGGACAACACGGGAAGTCTGGTTTGATTCCTGTAAAACAGTTGAGATATTTTCCACTTACATCCAGACTTAAGCTTTTATTCATGTCTAAGAATACAGCGACAATGATGTCATGGCATAAAGAGAATAGTTCAACCGATAAAAGCTTGAATCATCCAGCCGATGGTGATTCATGGAAACATATTGATAGAGTGCATCCATCATTTGCTTTAGAAGCTAGAAATGTTCGACTGGGCCTTTCCACTGATGGTTTCTATCCGTTTGGATCTTATGGTAGTCAATATTCATGTTGGCCTATTTTTTTAACTCCGTATAATTTACCTCCATGGATGTTGATGAAGGAGCCATATATCTTTTTGACTTTACTAATTCCAGGACATCCGAAGAAAAATATTGATGTTTATTTGAAGCCATTGATTGATGAATTAAATTTATTGTGGAGTACTGGTGTCAGTACATATGATGTTGCAACGAAACAGAATTTCATACTGAGAGCAGCATTGATGTGGACAATAAGTGACTTCCCGGCTTATGGGATGTTATCTGGCTAGAGTACACATGGTCAGAAATCATGTCCTTACTGTATGGGAGAGAACAAAGCATTTATGCTCATTCATGGAAAGAAACCTTGTTATTTTGACTGTCATCGCAGATTTCTTCCAGCTGATCATCCTTTTCGCAGAAACAGATCTCATTTTAGAAAAGGAACAGCTGAAAGGGATGGACCTCCAAAAATGCTATCAGGTTCGGAGTTAAAATCGGTTGTATTTTCATTACCTCCCATCACTTTTGGTCCCACAATAAACCAACAGAAAATTTCTGGTTTTGGGAAAGAACACAATTGGATTAAACGTAGCATATTTTGAGATTTTCCATATTGGTCTGATTTGTTGGTCCGACACATGTTAGATGTCATGCATATTGAGAAGAACTGTTTTGATAATTTGTTTCATACAGTTTTGGATACGCCATGAAAGAGCAAAGACAATGTAAATGCACGTTTAGATCTTGCCCAAATTTGCAGGCGTCCAGAATTGGAACTATTTGAGAATGTCAGAACAGAAAGGTTACTGAAACCAAAAGCAGCTTATACACTGTCTAAAGAAAACCGTTTATTATTTTGTCAGTGGATTGCAGATTTGAGACTTCCAGATGGTTGTGCTTCCAATTTGGGTAGATGTGTAAAGAATGGTCATATTACTGGATTAAAAAGTCATGATTGTCATGTTATAATGGAGAGACTTCTACCCATTGGATTAAGAGGTCTGTTGAATTCTGTGATTTGGGATTCCATAACAGACATGTCTCATTTTTTTCGGGAAATTTGTGCGGCTACGGCAGATTATGATGGTCTTGGCAAACTTGAAAAAGATGTTGTTGTAATTATATGTAAACTGGAAAAAATATTCCCGCCATCTTTCTTCGACTCAATGGAACATTTGATGTTACATTTGCCATATGAAGCCAAATGTGGAGGTCCGGTACAGTTTCGATGGATGTAACCATTTGAAAGATGCATGCAAAAATTGAAAAGAAAAGTACGCATCAAAGCATTTGTTGAAGGATCTATTGCAGAAGCTTATTTGCAAGAGGAAATATCTTTTTTCTGCTCCCATTATTTTGAATCTGAGTATCCTTCAAAACACAACCGAATGGGACGGAATGAGAGGAATATTGATGAAATCGATAATCAATTATCTGTTTTCAACCAGTCAGAGCTTAGTTTTGGTGGAGTTTCTGAACGCTGGCTTTCAGATGATGAACATCATAGAGCTCATACGTATGTTCTGCTCAACTGTGAAGAGATGACATCAGTTGTACTGTAAGTGTTTATATCACTTATTCTATCATTTATGTTACAGTAAATAACTTTGGTTTTTATAGGTTGTATGATAATCATATCAAGAAATAAATTCCACAAATTACAGCAGCTGCTCTCGAAGAACGTCGACTGAAAAATTTCTCTCAGTGGTTTCAAAAACTGGTAACATAAATTCTTTATCTTTTAGCAACTCATTCAATGTATAGTTTACTATATTGATAATTATTTCACAAATCTTCAGGTGTCTCGACATGCTGATAAAATTGACAAATGGCTGTGTGTATTGAGTAACCCACCTTCCAAACTTGTTAAAACTTATAATGCTTGTGTGGTGAATGGATTTCGATTCCACACACATGCATATGGGGAATCGAAAAAAACAATGAACAGTGGAGTTAGCTTGAGAGGATCTCATCATCGAGAAAATGAAGTTGACTTTTATGGCATACTTGATGAAATCATTGAACTCTGTTATCTTGGACAACATTACATAACCATGTTCAAATGTCGGTGGTTGGATACAGAGAGAGGCGTGCGTGTTCATCCGACTCATGGAATCATCGATATTAAATGTAAAAGTGTTCTCGCAGTAAATGAACCATTATTATTGGCTCAACAGGCATATCAAGTTTATTATGCAAAGTACTGTGCAACATCAAGAGACTTGACTGATTGGTGGAGTGTAATAAAAATCAAAATTTGAGACAATCAGTTTAGTCAAAGTGAATGTGCTTTCACTGATGTGCAAAGAATTGAAGTTTTTCAAGAGAGTACTCAAAATCAATCTTTTTTACAAAGAGACATGAGTATCGATGACGACACCCCACATTTAAGAGTCGGTGATGACGATGATGTTAATGATGTCACATATGAATTTGAAACGGTAAGAGATGAAGCAACTGTAACTCGAATGGATATCGATGATGTTGAGGAGGAATATGAAGATGACATTGACATGTATGAATATGATGATGAAGATGAACACTGATAGCATTTCATGGTATTTATATACAATCATAATATGTATATATGTATATATAATAGTAATTATCAATTATTTGCTAACATTAACATTTTCTGTTTTAGATGGACGACGCCACATTTCGTGCGTTGGCGGATGCTGACCTGACTTTTGATGCGGATGAGTTGTTGACAGATGACCCTCAGCCTGCAGGCGCTCCAGGGAGTACGCGGAGGGGGCGCGGTCTTGCACGATTGATGATTCCTGACCCCGTCCCCGAGCGACGTCCACGTCTTGGGTTTGATCCACGCACACGGAGGTGTGATAACCTGTGTAATAACCTGTGGATTTGACTAAGATTTCATTAATCTATTCACATAATAAATGTTTATTATTTTTTCAGTTTTCCGCATATAGCAGTCGGACAGGGAAGCGCTATTTTGCGCAACTATTTCTCTCAGCCGTGGACCACATGGGAGCAGATTCCCATTGATGTGCAGCAGGCCATGTTCGGCCATTGGTTGGTACGTACGTAAATAAATAATTTTTATTTTGAAAATTATTTCATTTCTAACTTGATATTTTGATTTATTTGTAGGGTTTATGGTATCCGATCGAGGATACCATGCGTGACGCCATCCACGAGGCATGGGAGGTGGTCATGCGTGATCGTCTTCGTCAGTTTTTGCACAATTTAAGAAAAGCTGCGATGAAGAAAGTAGGAGTGTCATATTTTGAGGAGTCATGTAGAGCACACCGACCAGAGTATATTTCATCCCATGTATGGGATGGATTATGTGCGCACTGGTTGAGTGGTGCCTTTCAGAGGAGATCATCGGTGGGGAGGCAGAATCGGGGGAGACAGGAGGTGAATCATCGAGCTGGGAGTCGTTCTTTCAGTACTCATAGACAGCATATGGTACGTACATTATTTATAAATATTTTATATAACTATAAATATTAACAGTTTTTTTATTCTTATAGGCTGTCGAGCACCCCGATATTACAGAGTACGACGTATATCAGAGGATGTATAGTGATCCTGCTACTGGGGAGCTCAGAGGTGATCGTCAGCATCACATCGTGGTCAGTATTATTTGTTTTCAAGTTTAAAAATTAACTGCATATAATATATTCACAATTTTAATTTTAAATTGCAACTATAGGAGTCATATGAGGCCGCAGCGGCACAGGCCCGGCCTGAGAGTCAGGCCGAGTCATCAGATCAGACCACTGCCCGTCAGTTTGATGAGGCGGCATGGATGCAGTCCACCCAGTATGCCTTCGAGAAGGGTCGGGTAGTTGGTATCGGCTCTCGACTGACTCCCGGAGATTATTATGGCAGTGTTGCGATGTCGGCGTCCAGCTCGAGAGGAGCTCATGCATCTTCTTCTACACAGTATGAGGATCAGTTGCGATCTCAGACTGCACAGATAGAGAGTCTCCGACAGGAGCAGGAGCAGATGCGTCAGCAGCATGAGGAGGAGCGTCGACGCCAGCAGCAGCTGTACGAGGAGCAGACGAGTCGGTGGCAGCAGCAGCATCAGGAGCAGATGGAGTACATGCGCCGACTCACTCATGCTTTAGGGATGGAGTTTCCTCCACCACCATCTGCAGATCCCCCACCTCCCCCCCTCCCCCCTCCTTCAGATTAGAGTTTGTATTTCTGTTATAAAATTTGTGAAATCAAAATATTTTTTTTTCTATTCATAGTTTCTGTCTCATTATAAAATATTAATAATATTATATTTTTAAATAACAATATTAATATGAATAATAATATTATTTATATTTTATAATATTAAATTTTATATATATATTAAAATTTTATAATATTATAATTTAATTATTTTTTTTGTAATACTTGAATTATTTTAATATTTGAATGTAAAATAATTCTATTATTTTTATATTAATTAAAATAACTTATTAATATTTTTTTTATTTATGAATTATAATTTTAATATTATTATATTAATTAAATTATTTATTAATATTCTATTATTTTTATTTTTGAATTATAATTCTACTATTATTATAGTAATTAAAATAATTTATTATTTTCATTTGTAAATTATAATTCTATTATTATATTAATTAAAATAATTTATTAATACTTTATTTTTTTTATTTTTTTATAGTATTTGCGACGGGATACTATGCCCGTCGCAAATACTAGAATTATTAATAGTTTTTTATTTTTTTTTTAAAAAAGTATTTACGACGGGTCCCGACTCCCGTCGCAAATACTAGTATTATTAATTTTTTTTATTTTTTTAAAAAAGAGTTTTTGCGACGGAACCGTCGCAAAAGCTATTTGCGACGGGTCCCGTCGCAAAAACTGTTTTAAAAGTTTTTTACAAAAATACGGAATACTATTTGCGACGGGGAGAATGCCCGTCGCAAAAAAAGGCTTTAGCGACGGGCCCGTCGCAAATAAGTGTAGTTGCGACGGCGTTTTCAGCAACGGGCTATTTGCGACGGGACCCCGTCGCAAATGGCTATTTGCGACGGGATCCCGTCGCAAATACCGGTTTTTCTAGTAGTGGATTAGGCCAAGGTAGTGGTGGTTATGGTAGAGGCATCTATACACCAGTTACACCAAGACATCAGAGTGGTCCTACTCCGAGTAGTGAGATTGTGTCAAAGAGTCATGGTTCAAGATAGATATATTCTGTATAGCCTACCCATGAGAAGTATAGTGTTGGGCCTTCTATGGTGATAGGTACAATTTTATTAGCCTCAACTATTTCATCTGATATTTTTGATACTGGTTCATTATATAGTTTTCTATTTGGGCATGTTGTAAAAATCATTGGGCTTGTGGTTCAGTTTTATGAGGGTGTTACGATGCCCGACACTCTGTTGGGGATCAGAACAGAGGATGTATGCCAGTGTAGGGAGTTCCCCCATAAGGTTGGTGGGTGTCACTTTTTTTAAAATCTTTATGTCCTTGAGATGATAGGTTTTGACATCATACTTTGGATGGATTGTCTCGTATATTGTCAATCTTAAGTTAACTGTTATCACTAGAGGGTGAACTTCACATCACTAAAGGGTGCAATTCATACTCACAAGGGTGAGGGGGATTCTAGGTTATCTGAGATGTAATGGAGCATTGTGGGAAGGATGGTATGATATCCCAGATCGCTAGATTGTATCTATATGATTTGGGAGCGCGTCAGGCGTAATTTCCTCCAGTGGTTGATTGTTTCAGAGATTTGTTCCCAGAAAAATTTTCTAGTTTACCTCCTATGAGAGAGATTGAGTTCTCCATCAAGCTAGTGCTAGGATCTATACTAGTATTCATTCCTCCTTACAGGATGTCTATGATGGAGTTGTAGTAGCTCAAGAGGCAGCTATAGGATTTAAACGAAAAGGGTTTTATTTGACCTAATACCTCTCCATGAGGTTCACTGGTCCTTTTTTACAAAAAGGAAGATGGTACCCTCAGGCTATGCATGGATTATCATAAGTTGAACTAGTTGTAAGTCAAGAACAGATACCCCTTTCCTTGGATAGAAGAAATGTTAAATCTACTTTGAGGAGATTCGATGTTCTCAAAAATTGATTTTAGATTTGGATATCACCAGGTACATGTTTGACTTGAAAACATACCTCATAAAACCTTTTTTAGTAGGTATAGACTATATTATTATCTAGTTATGTTGTTCATCCTCACAAAATCACTAGTGGTTTTGATGGAATTGATGAATCAAGTTTTCCATCCTTATTACGATTCATTTATGGTGATTATCATGGATGGTATCTTGGTGTATTCTCACAATCGACACAACCATCCCAATCATCTTCAGATCATCTTGGATACATTGAGATAGCATCATTTATATGCTATGATCAAAAAGTTCCACTTCTGGATGGATCAAATTCACTTCATGGGTCACATCATCTCAGAGACAGGAGTATTAGTAGACCCAAATAAGGTGATAGATTTAGTTTTCTAAGAACATCCCAAGAATGGATTTTATATACTAAGTTTATTGGGGCTATCTAGTTACTACAATAATTTTATAGAGGACTCCTCATGCTTAGAAGCACCGCTGATGGGTTTCACTAAGAACGGTGTGAAGTTTGTATGGTCAGATGCATGTGAAAAATCCTTTTATGAGAATAATGGGAGATTTACTTCCACACTAGTATTTATACTTCCATATCAGTGCGGGATCTATATTTTGTATTAAAAAAATTATATATCAGGCTTGGAGTAGTGCTAATGTGGGAGGATAGACTTATGGAATATGGGTCTCGAAAGCTGAGGCCACGTGAGAGGAATTACCTCATGCACAATCTTGAGTTAGCTGAAGTCATTCATGCCTTGCACAATTGGAGACACTATTTATTGGGAGATCATTTTGTATTGTACATAGTCCACAAAATCTTCAAGTATATATTTACACAGCGTGATCTTAATCTAAGGTAGTGAAGGTTGGTGGAGTAACTACAATCTTGTCACTTAAATCTTGTCTACACACCTGGTAATGGAAATTTAGTGGTAGAATCACTAAGAAGGTGGACTCAAATATAGGAAGTACAATAGGATAGTAATGAGTGGTAGCTTGTGGATTTTTTCTCTAAGATTCACTTTGTAGCGACCTGACCCTAGATAGCCCAAAGTCGGTGTCTTATATAAATTACATTGGCATGATTATAAGGAATCAAGCCCTAAAGGTCCATGAGGTTAGTATTCTTGGTAAACTAGATACATATATGAGTATTTTATTTCAAATAGATACACTAATTATAACATATTTTTTCTTCTAAAAAAATAAATAAACAACTTTGAGGATAATCTCTAATCCATCTAGTATATTTCTACATATCTTTCATATTGCACTTCTTGAATTCTAGGGAAAAGAAACATAATAAGGTTGATCTCAAATGCTCATTATTGGAAAATTATATAGGAAGAAATAATAAATCGATGAGAATAGTCAATATAGAAAGGTAAATAACTGAACACATATGCCATGTAATCAATAAACTGAATGGAAGTATGTAAGAAATATGTAAAGGTAATAACTTAAATCACATGACATTAAAATAACTAAATAATGAAAAATAACATGGCATGGTATGAAACTAAAACACATATCATTTAATTAATTAATAGAAAATGAAATGTATCCATATATATGTCGATGAAAAATCACATGGATGAATAATAAATGAAACTAATATGATGGGAATGCTTTCTTAATAGACGTCATGTCTTAGGAACATGAGGACCTATATTATCAAGATTCATACTTCATATAGTTCAAAATTATGGATCCTTACTTCATTTAATTTTCACAATTTATTACTCTCCTGAGAACTTTTCGATGCATCGATGATCTATATAAAGTCTGAGATCCACCCTTCATTGCATGTCTAAATCATTCTCTATATCAAATAATAAAAATAACTAATATGCCTTATCAAATAACTGTATTGAATGATAAATATGGATCTATCAATAATTCCCCAGTTAATCATATAACTGTCAAAGAAGGCACCACATCTAAAATGGTATATGATTTAGGAAATAGTAATATCCATGAAAAATGAAATGGATAACAAGGGGAAATTCAATGTTCAATGATTATATGAGATTAAATATTTCAAGAAAACTAACAAATAAATCAAGGAATTGAATGTGAATACTATCCTTTTATAAATAAATATCTAGAGTAATAATAAGGATGATATCAATACAACAAATCCCAAGTGGGGTAAAATAGAGGGTTGTTCTCCTTTATGAAATAAAAGAATAACTTTAAAAATTATTCTTGAGGAAAATATCCTTTGTTTTAATAACCATTTTAAAATATTTTTCATTGAAAATCCCTTTTAAAAACATTTTCTTTTAAAAATATACCTTTTAAAATTGAATATGAGGCTTCAAATAAATGACTGTAGATAAATCCTTACATGTCATACATGGTAAAAATAATATTCCTTTTGTATGATAAAAAAGTAAGAAAATTTCCTTTTTCATAAAGAGATGAGAATATTCCATTGAAAACTTTGGTAAAATAAAAAAGGGAAAATTTTATTTACCAAATAATTTTGATAACATTTTATTACAACATGTTCTTTATAAGAAAACATATTCTCTAACTAAATAGGGATATAATGTTGGGTTTTCTTAAAAACATTTTCTAAAAAATATTAGTAACAAATATTTGAGAAATTGTACTAATAATTTAAAATGTTCATTAATAACTAGATAATAATGAAAGTGTTTATTGAAAAAATGGCTATATAATTTCCTTAAATGGAAATTCTATTGAAATATCATTAGTATTATTCTTGAGGAAAATAATCTTTAAACATTCCAAAGTGTCTCATACCACATTGAAACATTCTAAATCATAATCCTAATGAAGGAATAATATTAAATTAAAGTTTAATACACCAGGAAGATAAAAGGACAAATTATATAATATAAAAAAGGGGCAGTGGATACACCAAAAAAATATGTAAGTGTTGGACATGACATTTATCTCACGGATGTTAAAAGTGAGATGAGAATCCCTTACCAATGTATTGAAAAAACAATTAGAAAACCCAAATGTAATAATCCTTAAATAAAAAATTTAAATTCCATGAAGACAATATAATTCATGATATTATATGTTAATGTTGTAGTATATACACCATATATAAGAAATTAGGTTCACAATAATTAAGTATGCCTCACAGAATGAAAATGAGACAAGAATCCCTTACCTTGTGTTTCCTTTCGAGTGAACATCCTTTAACATCCTGTATAATAAAATTAGATTAATTTTATACTTTATTTTAAACTTCTTAATGTTTAAAATATTATATATTAACTTCTTACAAGATTTTATTACCCGTTTGTCAACACCCTTTCATTATTTTTACTATTTCAGGTGTTAATTTTCTAGTTTTCTCAAGTATATTTTGACTTGTTATTTGTTGTTCTTATTAAATATATCATGGTTTCATCATATGTATAATTTATAACACTATTTTTATATCATATATATTCATTATATAGGTATTTTTGGAAGTCTATAATTTTTGGAGATTAGAAATGAAGTGCACCGTTCATGGAGACAGTAGAACGTACGTATGCATAAATGCTACGTTCATTTATTTTTCATATTAAAGGAATGAAAACTGAATGATAAATATGTATATTATAATTATAGTACCATATATATTTTATATATGTTATATAGTTTTATTAAAAATAATCTTTTATACATTCCATATATGGAAAGAACGAGTTATATCGCTTTTAGGGTGTGGTAGTTCACACTTCCACAAAAGAAATTATCATATTTACACAAGTCGGAAGGCATAAAGGAATGTTATAAATAAGAATTAAAGATGTATAAAGATATTATAATTATAATATATATCACATATTAAAATATTTTCCTTCATAATGACCACCATGAGAGGCGGTAAAATAGAATTGAACAATCATTGTTTCATGAGGCAGTAGTGCACCGTACATAGAAACAGTATGTTCGGTACCCATTAGATGGAGGTGTGTGTAAGTTTTGGTCAAAACATTAGAATAAAAAAATACTAGTGTATTGAGGATACCAGTTTTGTTATGTAATCATAGAATAATAATATTATAGGGAGTGTATAATGGAAATGAAACTAGAAATCTTGAGTGAAGATGTTACCTCTTAATCAAGTAACTACTTTAGGTTTGTACCAAAAGGCTTCCTTGGATTGATTCCTTACCAAAGGAAGGATTCAAGTTCGATATAAGGATTTTTTAAAAGCTATTTGGGAAGATATTTTTTGAACCTATGTGCTTTTAGAGGTGTGAAGAAGTGGGATATGTGGTGGCCTTTTATAGGGAAGGAAAGTGACTCACTTGGAATTTTTAGAAACAAGTTAGGTGTGCACATGTTCCTACCTAACAAAAGTCATACCATACCAAAACCACTTGATAATGGAAGTATCTTGGATGAATTATGGATATCCAATGGGTTTTTATAAGTGTATAGGTCATTTGGTCCCTTAAGTTAATGGTTTAGTCTTTTATTAAGCTTAATTTTACCTTAATAATTGTAATTAATTTTAATCACATTCACTAATATTTTTGGTCAAAAACTAAGTTGGTCTTATTAAAAATTATAAATTATTGTGATTCCAAATATTTAATTCATTTTTCCAAATTTCAATCACATAATTGGTATAAATTTAATTAAAATTAATCTCGTAGGTGAGACAACAAAGTGGGTTTTTAATGTAAAAACATCCTAAAGTTTGCTAATTTTTATAATCAATTTCAAAGTAAAATTGATTAAAATGCCCTAAATTATATTAATTGATAAAAATATTATATAATTAAAATTTAAAACTAATTAAAAGTATAATTTAATCTTATAAATAAATTACATGAAAAATAAGTTTTGTAATACAATTGAGTATTTTTAACTATTCATTAAAAATGAAATGTCTCAAGAAAATATAAAAAAATCATCCTAACCAAATTCTTATGTTTTTATTTAAAAGGTGAAATTTAATTTGACATATTAAATCAATTAAAGTGTTAAAATATATATTTAAAATGGTCTCTCCATTAAAAGGTGGTAAAATATTCTGTATAAAAATATAGGTTTTTATGTGTAAAATAGTGTTTTTTCTAATCTTATGCATATCAAACCTAACAGATAAATATAAAAAATATTTTATTGAATATAAAAAATTTATATTTTATTAAAATAATACACTATTTTTAATTAATTTTATTTTTTAAGACAAAACTCTTTTGGAAGCATAAAAATAAAAATATTTCTTTTTATATCCAATTGGTTCTTATTTTCATTTCTCATTAATTGGTAACCCATGAATTCATTTTATATTTATATAAACTATATATTTTCATAATTTATTTAATAATATTCATAGATACTAATTTAGTATCTAATTTATATCATATTATATTAAATAATAACATAATATAGTATTGTTTGGTAAAACTCGGTCTTGCGTGTAATGCAACCTATCAAGGAAGGTCGCTCTTCTGGGGAACTAAAACTATCGAGGAAGGTAGATCTTGTGTGTAATGAATGATAAATCAGTTTTTAATGCATTTAAATATATATAATCTATGTTAAATAGTAAATATATTATAAATTATTTGGATATTATATTACCTTACGTGTTTGGTGCCGCGTGTCATACTTGTTATCGATTATAGGATTATTAATTTAGTTTTCGGGGAATCACACACTTTGAGGTGCATGAAAATTAGGTGAAGACTTAGCTATCATCCTTAGTTATGAATTTTACCCTTCTATATAGAGTGAGGATGAGGCATGTATCATATTTAGAGGGCCTAGTCCTGTGGGAGAGTGTTGTAGCTGAGGATCCAGCTTCTGGTTGGATGGTAGGAAAGGATGATATCCTATGTATCCATGGTCATTTATGGGTTCCAATGAACATATGTGAGGATATGATACAGGAGTTTCATGCCCCATCTTGGTCAGTGCATCCCAGAGTCACCAAAATGTACCGTGACTTGCATCGTCAGTATTGGTGTTCAGGTATGAAACGTGAGGTAGTTGGGTTTTTTATGAGGTATTCCACCTGTTGGAGAGTGAAGTTAGAACATCAGGGACCAGATAGAATTTTACAGTAGATACCTATTCTTGAATGCAAATGAGATTATGTAGAGATATATTTCATAACCGGTTTACCAAGGTCACATCGAGGTAAATATTTTGTGTGGGTTGTTGTTGGCAGGCTCTTAAAAATTTCTCATTTCTTTCCAATCAAGGAGACCTTCAGTGTTTATGAGCTTGAGAGTTTGTATATCTACGAGATAGTACAAATTCAAGGGGTAATGTGCAATATCATTTTAGATAGGTTCACCTACTTTAAATCTCATTTCTATAAGAGTTTGCATAAGGTATTGTGTACACAGGTGCTTCTGAGCACAACATACCACCCTCAGACTGATGTCCAGTTAGAGCGCATGATACATGTTCTTAAGAACATGTTGTGAGCATGTGTACTAGATTTTAGGGGATCTTGGTAGATTCATATACCCATTTTTTAGTATTCCTACAACAACATTTGTTAGGATACGATACAGATGGAACCTTATGAGGTTTTTTATGGTAGGCCAGGAAAATCACCCAAATTCATGTTAGAGGTAGGTGAGATAGCTTTACTGAGACCACATCTCATATAGGAGATTTCTGATCATGTCCAATTGATTCAGAAATAGATGTATACTACATATTACTGACATAAATCATATTCCAAATGCTATAGATGACCTCTAGAGTTCTTGGTCAAGGATTGGGTCTTTTTACATGTTTCATTGAGGTTGAGACATAGACAGATCAGAAGACAGGGTAAGCTTTCATTGTGATATGTTAGGCTATTTTAAATTTTGTAGAGAGTCAGGTCGATAGCCTATTGGTTGAAGTTACCTTATAGGTACCTATCCATAAAAAATTTATTGCATGTATCTCAGATGTTTCACTATTATTCAGACCCATCTCATGCTTTTCAACCCGAGGAAGTTTAGTTGTAGACAGATGTATCCTTTGAGAAGCATCCTATTCATATCGTTGATAGGAGTGTGAAGGTTCTATGAGGCCATTTAGTTCCTCTAGTATGGTTGATATGGAAGTACGGCCATTTAAAGGAAGAGACCTGGGAGAGGGAGACCAACATACATGCTCAGTGACTAGAGTTATTCTCAGGAAACTCTTGACCACCCTTTAGAAGGAAATTCAGGGATGAATTACTTTAAGAGGGAGATTTTAAGAACACAAGTTTTCATATGAGGTACTAATCCTTTCTTTTTCAGTTTTAATGCTTAAATATGGCCTAATTTGAATGATATTTGAGGTCATGGAGGTATCAAAGGTGTCTAGGGCTTGTTCGGAGCCCAAAACATGGTTTTTTGGGTGAAATAATCCTGGTGCAAGGTTAGTAAAAATTGTGCAGGTCAAGCCACACGGTTTGAAAAATTGTGTGAGGCTTGGGAAGAGAGAATAAATAGGACACATTATTTTATAAAAACTATACTATTCAGGTCTCATAGTCATGTGGAATGTCTATAGTTTTTTACATTGTGTTTTCACATGGTTTTCGAATGGTTAGTCAAACCATCCAATCTAACTGTGTGGGCTCCCCGTCCCTATAGGATACCATGCACAGTTGATGAAACATTTTTCAAAGCATGTTTCTAAACCATGAAACCCCTTAAATTTTGGTAAATTTAATAAATTTAAATTAAATTAAAATCTATCATAAACCTAATTTGGTTTCTCTTCAATGCACAAAAGATAATCCATTTTCGAGCCCTCTTGAGTGACCAAACATGGATTTGATCCTGTTACTTTGTCCAATCTCCGATTAAAGTTCAGAACATCTTGTTGGATCTGTATTGGTGAGTAATCGATTCCTTTTTATTTGTTCTTCATTCTTCTAGATACTGGTTAAGCTATTTAGGTGCAAGATGATTTTCCCTAATTTCAGGTTCTTTTATGTTCTTCATTTTTCTCCTAATCTGAGTCGAATCAGGATTTTATACTAGATGATCACTCTACTACCAAGATAAGGTAGGTGGTTTATACATTTCTTGTTATTTTTGGTGATTTATAGTCCTATATTCAATTGTGTCACCCATCGTACTTTCTGATACAGACTCAAATTTAATGTGATTAATTGAATTAAATGAAATTGAACCTATTATGGATGCCCTTAGGTTTATTTGTGATGATTTGGTGTATTTCTTCCCAACCAACGCCACCCATGGAGCGTGCCATATGAATTCACCTTTATTATGCCTTATTGAACCATTCATGGAATTTTGTCTCATGATTTCCTAATTAGAGGAATCTTAATTATGATTAAATGTAGTTGAGTTACCTTTTTAGAATATATAATGGCTCCCATGTCATGTGATTCTTGATTAAATGGTTTATAGTGAACTTAAACTGATTTAATGGTTTATTTGGTAAATGTAGAAATGAGTGGGTAAACTCATTTGATATATTGAATTGTGAATGGTTAGATGAGTGGGTATTGTAACGACCCATCCTCGAGAACCGTGTCGTGACTACCCCAAGCCAGCCTTCCATAGGCCAGGGGCTGACGACTAGCACCAAAGGCATAAATCCTGATATAAGGGAAGGAATTTCCTTTATGTAAGAAACAAAACACCACAGAGTATTCAAGCAGAAGTAAACACTAAGTAAACTGAGTACAAAAGTAAGTGCTGGAAAGTAAATGGGCCAGAATACAAACCAAACTGAAAGTAAAGTACAACTGAAAAGAGTGTACAGCAGCAGAAAAGTAAAGCAGCAACACCGAGCCGTCCTCTGGAAATCCCACCTGAAGGGTGGGTACAGATAGTCTCCTCCGCTCCTCGGCTCCAGTCGTCCACTCCGTGTACGTCTCTTCTAGTTATCCACCTCCAGGTACCGTCCAGCTCCACGAGCTCCTACCTCAATTAGCGTTGTCTGTCTTCTGCATCCAACACAATGTAGTGTGGGCATAGCCCGTGCAGGGGTGAGTATACGCTACCCAGTAGGGACCCCGAGACCCCCTAAGGTCTCCCAGAATCCACAAAGGATAAACCACAAAGGAATGATACAATCACGAAATAACAACCAACTCTACTTAGGTATATTCCCATACATATACCTAAGTCATCAATTCCAGTTCGTCTCCAACATCTGAGCCCAAGTTCGATCTAGTCCACACAGTAAAGCACAACCCAATCCACATAGGATAGCAAGTCAATCATATCGAAGATATTGATTGAAATTCAAGACTCAACTCACACAGGTATACTCTTCTTACGGTGATAGAGATGATCAGATGTAGCCACTGATTTATCTAAGCTATCGGAACCACATAGGATACAAGACCAGATAATCTGTCGGACCCACAAAGGATACAAGACCAGCTACTCTGTCGGACCCACGTAGGATACAAGTACAGAGTCAAATACTGCCGGACCACATAGGATACAAGAACAGTAGTCACGTACTTCCAGAACCACATAAGATACAAGAACAGTAGTCATCGTCGTCGAACCCATAGAGGATTCCAGTACAGTCTTCATCGTTGTTGAACCCACGGAGGATCCCAGTACAGTCGTCATCGTCGTCACAGTCGCAGCCAGCTCTAGGGTTCCCGCATACAGCATACTCCATTTCGGGAGGGTCCGCTCCACGAGCCAAGGGGTTCGATACATCAACTGACACGTAGTCCAGATTTGATGTATCCCAAAGTTCCGTCTCGACAATAGGAACTCAATGTGACAGACGGAACGTCGATCGGACGCCCGGTCTGAGAGTTATTGGCTTTTTCATCCCAGGGGCCTGGTTGGTTTTTAAGGAAAAACCAACCTGGCCATACTCCAACTGAGTCCAATCCTCGAGCGGAGTAATCCAAAAGAACCGTCTCACTAAGAGAAATCCAACAAAGTCGACGACACGTTAATCGGACGTCCGGAGCTCAAGTTATAAGTGGTTCCGCTCCGAAGGCTCGGTTGGTTTCGTGTTCGAACCAACCCGGCTATACACAAAGTTCTCCGAAACCTTGAATGTAAAATATCAAAATGACCGTCTCGATCCAAGTATCTCTACGCAACTGACGATGCATCGATCGGAGGTTCGTATCCCAAGTTATGGGTGTTTGAACAGATCTGTCCGAAAACAGGGGGTTTAGGCCCGGTCCGACCCGGCCCAATACCCCCTGGGTCGGCCCGAACCGGGTCGACCCAACCCGTGTCCGGGTCTGGACCAGTTGGGCGTGGCCCGGCCTGGCTGGCGTGGCCTGGCCCGGCGCGGGGTTCCGGCCCAGCGCGGGCGGCCCAACCCAGCGTGGGCGGTCCAGGCGCCCGCTTGCTGAGCGGACACGGAAGGGGGGGAGCCGCCGCCCCCTTCGAACCGAACAGCGGACCCGTGGGGGGCTCCACCCTACTGCGCTGACCAGGGGTACAACCCCCCGGTTTTCCCGGATCTGGCCGCCCCGCCTCCTGCAGCACCAGCGGCCGGCAGTTCCGGCCGCCACCCTCTGCACCTCCGGGACCCTTGTCCGACCGGCGCGGCTCAACGACACCGCGCCCCTCCACTGCGGTCCGACTCCTGTTGCGGCTTCTTTCGGCCTCAATGGTGCGGCGCAATGGCGCCGCGCTCCTTCTTCATGTTTTTCCCCGATTTCGCGCGGTGCAAGGCACCACGCCGCCTTCATTCCAAACCCCGATGGTGAACATCAACAAAAGGGAGGAGGATCATCCGTGTTTGTGCGGTCCGACCTCCTCCCATTAATTTGACAACAGGCGGCTAATAAAATTAAAAATGAATGCCAAAAAATCACAAACATAAAAACAATCCCCTACCTCGAAGTAGTTGTTGAATGAAGATTGTCGTGGGAAACGGCATCGCGAGGTAAAGCTCCGTATGTGTTTGACGGAGAACGTCCAAGGTGGAGCGGCATCTCACACTGGCTGCAGAGAGGAGAAGAAAGGCACGACGATCAATCCTTGAGGTGACGGCGTTCTTCGTCGAGGTCTTGACGTTCTTCGCGTTCTTCAAGACTTAGCGTAAACTCTCCCAAAATCTCCACACAACGAAACCACCCCAAAATAAAAAATAAGGTAGGTCCTTATTTTATTAACTCATGTCAAGAATTAAAGAATTCAAAATTCAAGGTCTTGACATTCTTCGCATCCGTGTTGTGACTCTTATGCAAATCCAATAAAAATGTTTATTTGCCTAATGTAAGAGTTGACATATAATTAAAGTGGGGGAGCGGGTGAGTTACAAATTAAATTTCAAGAGGGAGGTTTAATGGAAATTAAGGGGTGAGGCTCATGTGGGCCCCACTTCACTAATATCCTACCAAGTGGAGTTAGGATGTAGTGGGTCCCACTCCAACTTCCATGCATAGGTTGTAACTACTTAGAATAGAAATAAAAATTGTAGCACAAATTTTTATTTCACTCTTCAGTTAACGCATTTATTTAACAACATCACCCAAGAAAACGCAACTCCAGAAAAGGTCTTCCTAAGCAATTATTGGCGCTGCGGTTTCATCGGTGTCCTCATATTTCGATTCTGAGCACCGGTTCAAAAGTTAGAAAAACCCGATCATTCGTTCAGTGAACGTACCCGAGCTAAACTTTGTAAATTGATTCTGGGCACACCGGGCCTTGGAATCAGGTTTCGTCAGAAACTATGTACTCATAAAATCCCAAAGAAATTAAGAAAAAAAAATTCCTTGAAATTTACGTGTCTGTACATTACTCCTAACTCAGAGATTTATGTCCCCGTAAAGCTACATCAAAAACTTGGGAAACAAATGAGGGTATTGAGCACGCATCTGAGCCTCCCGCTCCCAAGTGCTATCCTAGAGGTTCTCGTGCTTCCACCTGATGTGAACTAGAGAAATCAACCACCCACATAGGACCCACTCCTGTCGATCCTCGATCTCCACCGGGACCTCTGCAAAAGTCACCCCTTCATCGATGTCCAGCTCCCCATGGTCGATGATATGCGTCGGGTTGTGCACGTATCTCCTCAGCTGAGATACGTGGAAGACGTCGTGCACCCGGTGCAACTGAGGTGGTAGAGCCAGGCGATAAGCCACCTCACCTATCCTATTGAGAATCTGGAATGGTCCGATGAAGCGCAGAGATAACTTGCCGCCCTGGCCAAATCTCCGTAATCCACGCCGAGGTGAGACCCGCAAGAAAACATGGTCACCATCCTCGAACTCTAGTGTTCTCTGCCTCCTATCATCATAGGACTTTTTTCAGCTCTGAGCTGTCCTCATCCACTCCTGGATGACCTGGACCATCTCTGTCATGGCCTGGACCATCTATGGTCCCACAAGTGAGGTCTACCCAGGGTCTGTCCAGCATAGAGGTGACCTGCAAGTTTGGCCATACAATGCCTCGTATGGTGCCATCCTGATGGTGGAGTGGTAGTTGTTGTTGTAAACAAACTCCACCAAGGGTAGGTGATCCTCCCAGCTATGACCAAAGTCGAGGACACATGAACGGAGCATGTCCTCGAGAGTCTGAATGGTCCTCTCCGTCTGACCATCTGTCTGAGGGTGAAAGGCAGTGCTTAGATGTAGCTGCATCCTGAATGCCTCCTACAACCCCTTCCAAAGCCGAGAAGTAAAGTGAGCATCTCGATCAGAGACGATAGATGATGGCACACCATAAATCCGTACAATCTTCTGAACGTAGAGGCGTCCCAAGATCTCTACTGAGACCTACTCTCTGATGGGTAAAAAGTGGGCCGACTTGGTGAGTCGGTCGACAATCACCCAAATGGAGTCATGACCTCTAGAAGTACATGGAATTCCAGTCACAAAATCCATAGATATGTCGTCCCACATCCACTCCGGGACCTCCAAAGGTTGTACCAAGCCTGTTGGTACATGGTGTTCCGCCTTCACCTACTGGAAGGTGAGGCATCGAGAAACAAACTCTTCCACAGCCTTCTTAATCCCTGGCCACCAGTTCTGTCGTCTGAGATCCTGGTACATCTTCGCTACTCCTGGATGTACCGCTAAAGGGGAAGTGTGAAACTCTCTCAACACCTCCTCCTGGAAAGCATCTGGTACCATGGTACATCCTCTGAAAAGGATGACGTGCTATCCTCCTATAGAGAATTCATCAGGTGCCTATCCTATAGAAATTTGTGCACGCCACGTCTCATAGTCAACATCCCCATGTTGTGCCTCTATGAACCGCTGAAGAAGTGGAGGAGTGACTGTGAGTGACTGAAGAAAGTCTGCTCTATATCTATCCACGAAGGATATCTACAAAGCAGCTAGCTACTCTGTCACCTCTCCAAGTAACTGAATGCCCGTCCTCCTGCTGAGGGCATAGGCTACTACGTTCCCCTTTCCATGAGTATAGACTATCTCAAAGTCATAGTCCTGGAGGAACTCAAGCCATCGCCGCTGTCTTAGGTTCAGGTCCTTCTACGAGAAGATGAACTGAGACTCTGGTGGTCAGAGTAGACTGTAAAGCGCTCGCCCATCAGATAGTGCTGCTACATCTTCAGAGAAAATACCACTACTACTAATTCCAGGTCATGGGTAGAATAGTTCTACTCATGCTTCCTCAACTATCGTGATCTATAGGTTATCATTTCCTACTCCTGCATCAGGACACACCCGAGTCCGGTCCCTGATGCATCGCAGTAGACTACATACCCTATTCCCTCCTCTGGTAGCCTCAATATGGGTGCACCGGTCAATCTCTATCTCAGCTCCTGGAAGCTCTGTTGACATCTATCTGACCACAGGAAGGGTTTCCCCTTCTTCGTCAAAGCTGAAAGTGGTGCTGCAACTCTGGAGAAGTCTGGAACAAACCTCTGATAGTACCCAGCTAGGTCCAAAAAACTCTGCACCTCCGTCACGCTCCTGGGTGGCTCCCAAGATAGCATTGCCTCGATCTTCGCAGGATTTACTACAACTCCCGCCTCATAGATGATGTTTCCCAGGAAGTGGACCTCGCGTATCCAAAACTGACACTTTGAGAGCTTACCATAAAGCTGGTGCTCTTGGAGTGTGTCCAGTACAACCCGCAAGTGGTGGGCATGCTCCTCCTTAGTGGTTGAGTATATCAATATGTCGTCGATGAATAATATGACAAATCGATCAAGGTAAGACTGAAATATCATGTTCATGAGACTCATGAACACTTCTGGAGCATTGGTTACGCCTAAAGTCATAACCAAGAACTCATAGTGGCCATACCGACATCTGAAGGTCGTCTTCTGCACATCCTCGTCTCGAACTCTGAGCTGATGATAGCATGACCTGAGGTCTATCTTCGAGAACCATCGTGATCCCTTGAGCTGATCAAAGAGGTCATCAATCCTCGGTAGCAGATATTTGTTCCTCACGGGCACCTGGTTCAGGCGACGGTAATCGACACATAGTCGCAAGCTCCCGTCCACCTTCTTGGAGAACAAAATCGGGGAAGCCCAGGGTGAAACACTGGGTCGAATGAATCCCTTGCCCTGTAAGTCCTCCAGTTGTACCCGTAGCTCTCGAAGCTCAGTGGGAGCTATCCCATATGCTGGAGTGGATATCGGGGTTGTCCTGAGGTACAGGTCAATATAGAAGTCTACCTCTCTACGAGGAGGTAGTCCTGGAACGTCTTCAGGGAAAACATTTGCATACTAATCCACCACTACAGGAAAACTTGGACTCCGCACATCAACTGCTCCTAGGATGAGGCTAGCCAAATGATGAGTGATCGGCTGTCCTCTCCTCTGCGTGAGTCCATCCTGCACTGCAAAGTCTCCCTTATCGCCGGTGAAGGTGAACCTACTCTCATCGGTGCGGACACACCGCACCTTGCGCCTAATACAGTCGATCTGAGCATGGACTGTAGATAACCAATCCATGCCCAAGATGACATTGTAAGGCCTCAACACCGCTACAAGAAGATCCCAGCCGAAGCTATCGCCTCCTAGAGTAAGCTCACACTGCCGGCACCGGTGCGTAATCGTCGAGTCTTCTCCCGTAGGAGTCTATAGCCGTAAGGATCGAGCCAACGGCTCCGTCGGAATCTCCGAGCTCCGAACAAGGGTAGTGGCAATGAAATAATGACTCGCTCCTGTGTCTATAAGAACTATAGAAAGGTTGGAGTAGACACAGATAGTACCTTGAATCATCTCTGGTGCGCCATTGTCGTAGGCCTCCTCTGCCTGATGCTGAGCCTGTCTCTGCCCGCCAGGTCCCTATGGTTGGGGTAGACCTTCTGGTGGTGGTGGTGGTAGAGCCTCAAAGCGTCGCCCACCACCTGCTGCTCGGCCAGCTCATCTGCCATGTCTGTCTGCTCCCTGCGAACCGCCATGGTCGAACCTCTGCCTCTGCCTGGGTGGTCCCTCAACCGTCTGTTTCTCCTCTGCATGGCGGGTCAGGCAGTCATGAGCCATGTGGCCCTGACCGCTGCATGCATAGCACTGTCTGCTCCTCGGAAGGCTGGCTCTGCACCGTTTGACCTGCACCTCTAAGACAGTGTCCTGAGGTCATCTGCCTGAGGTTCTGGTGCGCTTGGACCCTTATGACATCCGTCGACTGCCGGATGTAGAAGACTCAGCTACATGCTGCCTTGCGGTAGGTCTCGCTGTTGGTGTAGGATCAGCAAGAAAGCTCTCTACAATAAGGGTTCGCTCTAGTACTCTTTCCTGCGTCGGTATATTGAGGGAGATCATATAAGCCCTGATCTCATGCCTCAGTCCCTGCTCGAAGGTTCGGGCCTAGAAGAATGGGTCCCATACCATGTTCGTGGAATAGCGCGAGAGATCGATAAATCTTGACGAGTACTGGGCTACCGTCATGCTGCCCTGCCGCAGCTGTAGTAGCTCCTGAATGTGCACCGCATGGAGGGTGGCTGAGACAAACTCTGAACAAAAGAGGCTCTTGAAGTCCGACCAAAAGAGATATGCCTCGTCGTGCACCTGGAGCATCAAGCTCTACCATCGGCCTGCTGCCGTGTGCAGGAGACTCGCTGCAAGGATCACCATGAGGTCAGTTGGTGTCCCTACTAACCTGAAAACTCGTACAACAGCCTCCAGCCAATCCTCGGCTGCATGAGGGTCCGTCTCCCCGCGGAACTTGGGTGGTCTCTGATGTTGAAACTCGTGTAGTTCACTAAGGCGACGTTCACTCTCAGCGGCTGGAGCTGGTGGCATTAGTGGCTCGGCAGGTAGAGGTACCGTCGGTGCCTCCACTGTAAAAGGGCCCTGCACCGAGGCCTCGTTGCTCGGTGGGCTGTCGTCTCGCACAAAGCTCGAAAACCTAGCTTGATGCCATCGTGGGGCCATCCTGAAAAGTGACAGGTGCATCACGGTCAATACAGTATACCTGGTGAGCTGACCCAAATTAATCACAAAGAAAACTTTTGAAACACACATGCAATCAATGTCTTCATGCATTGAGTCGGAAATCAGAAATCAGGGTCCTGGTGTATAGATACGTCAACCGTCACACCAACACTGGACTCCCTGGACTGATAACCACAATCAATACCCTTAACACTATTGCTTCACATAGAAGAATGATCAGAGTCCTAAGTTCTACGGTAGAACCTAACTCCCCTGATACCAATTTGTCACGACCCATCCTCGGGACCCGTGCCGTGACTACCCCAAGGCCGCCTTCCATAGGCCAGGGGCTGGCGACTAGCACCAAAGGTGTAAATCCTGATATAAGGGAAGGCATTTCCTTTATCTAAGAAACAAAACACCACAGAATATGCATGCATAAGTAAACACTAAGTAAGCTGAGTACAAAAGTAAGTGCTGGAAAGTAAATGGGCTAGAATACAAACCCAACTGAAAGTAAAGTACAACTGAAAAGAGAGTACAACAGAAGAAAAGTAAAGCAGCAACACCGAGCCGTCCTCTGGAAATCCCACCTGAAGGGTGGGTACAGATAGTCTCCTCTGCTCCTCAACTCCAGCTGTCCTCTCCATGTACGTCTTGTCCAGCGATCCACCTCCAGGTACCGTCCAGCTCCACGAGCTCCAACCTCGATCAGCGCTGTTCATCGTCTGCATCCAACACAACGTAGTGCGGGCATAGCTCATGCAGGGGTGAGTATACGCTACTTAGTAGGGACCCTGAGAGCCCCGAAGGTCTCCCAGAATCCATGAAGGATAAACCACAAAATAATGATACAATCATGAAGTAACAACCAACCCTACTTAGATATATGCCCATAGATATACCTAAGTCATCAATTCCAGTTCATCTCCAACATCTGAGCCCAAGTTTGATCTAGTCCACACAGGAAAGTACAACCCAATCCACATAGGAAAGCAAGTCAATCATATCGAAGATATTGATTGAAATTCAAGACTCAGCTCACACAGGTATACTCTTAGTAAGGTGATAGAGATGATCAGATGTAGCCACTGATTCATCTAAGCCGTCGAACCCACATAGGATACAAGACCAGCTAAGCTTTCGGACCCACAAAGGATACAAGACCAGCTACTCTGCCAGACCCACATAGGATACAAGTACAGAGTCATATACTGTCGGACCCACGTAGGATACAAGAACAGTAGTCACGTACTGCCGGAGCCACATAGAATACAAGAACAATAGTCATCGCCGTCGAACCCACGGATGATTCCAGTACGGTCATTGTTGCTGCCAAACCCACAGAGGATCCCAGTACAGTCGTCATCGTCATCGCAGTCGCAGCCAGCTCTAGGGTTCTCACACACAGCATGCTTGATTCCAGGAGGGTCCGCTCCACAAGACAAGGGGGTCGATACATCAACTGACATGTAGTCCGGAGTTGATGTATCCCAAAGTTCCGTCTCGCTTCCAAACCCACGGAGGATCCCAGTACAGTCGTCATCGTCATCGCAGTCGCAGCCAACTCTAGGGTTCTCACACACAGCATGCTCGATTCCGGGAGGGTCTGCTCCACGAGACAAGGGGGTCGATACATAAACTGACACGTAGTCTGGATTTGATGTATCCCAAAGTTCCATCTCGAAAATAGAAACTCAACGTGACAGACAGCGCGTCAATCGGACGCCCGGTCTGAGAGTTATTGGCTTTTTCATCCCAGGGGCCTGGTTGGTTTTTAAGTCAAAACCAACCCAACCATACTCCAACTACATCCAAACCTAGAGAGGAGTAATCCAAAAGAACCGTCTCACTAAGAAGAATCCAACAAAGTCTATGGCACGTCAATCGGACGTCCGAAGCTCAAGTTATAATCGTTTCTGCCCCAAAGGCCCGGTTGGTTTCATGTTCGAACCAACCCGGACATACACAAAGTTCTTCGAAACCTTGAGTGTAAAACAACAAAACGACCGTCTCTATCCAAGGATCGCTACACAACTGATGGTGCGTCGATCGGATGTTTTTAGCCCAAGTTATGGGCGTTTGAACGGATCTGTCCGAAAACAGGGGGGTTTGGGCCTGGTCCGACCCGGCCCAATACCCCCTGGGTTGGCCCGAACCGGGTCAACCCGTCCCGGGTCCGGGTCCGGGCCAGTTGGGCGCGGCGCGGCCCGGCCCGGCCTAGCCGGTGCGGCCCGGCCCAGCGCGGGGGTCCGGCCCAGCGCGGGGGTCCGGCCCGGCGCGGGCGGCCCGACCCGGCGCGGGCGGTCCGGCCCGGTCTGGGCGCCCGCATGCTGAGCGGATACGGAAGGGGGGGGAGCCTCCTCCCCCTTATAACCGAACGGGGGACCCACGGGGGGGTCCGCCCGGCTGTGCTGGTCGGGGGTACAAAACCCCAGTTTTCTCGGATCTGGCCGGCCGTAACGGCCGACCGGTTATGCCGTGCGGGACCGGTTGGTCCCGCCTCTTGTAGCACTGGCGTCCGGCGATTTCGGCTGCTACCCTCTGAACCACCACGGCCTTAGGCCACGGCCCTTGTCCTACCGGCGCGGCGCGACGACGCCACGGCCCTCCGCTGCGGCCCGCCCTAGTCGCGGCCCTCTATGGTTCTCTGGCGCGGCGCCCCTCCGCCGCAGCCCGACTCCAACCGCGGCTTCTTTCGGCCTCAACAGCACGGCGCGACGGTGCCGCGCTCCTTCGACGCATTTTTTTCTGATCCCGCACAGTGTCATTGCACCGCGCCGCCTTCGTTCCAAACCCCAATAGTGAACATCAACAAAGGGGAGGAGGATCGGCCGTGTTTGTGCGGTCTGACCTCCTTTTGTTAATTTGATAACAGGCGGCTAAGAAAATTAATAATGAACTCCAAAAAGTCAAAAACATAAAAACAATCTCCTACCTCAAAGTAGTTGTTGAATGAAGATTGTCGCGGGAAACAGCGTCGCGAGTTAAAGCTCCGTATGTGTTTGACGGAGAATGACTGAGGTGGAGCGGCATCTCACACCGGCTGCGGAGAGGAGAAGAAATACAGGACGATCACTCCTTGCGGTGACGGCGTTCTTCATCGAGGTCTTGATGTTCTTCGCGTTCTTCAAGAATTAGCGTAAACTCTCCCAAAATCTCCACACAACGAAACCACCCCAAAATAAAAAATAAGGTAGGTCCTTATTTTATTAACACATGTCAAGAATTCAAGAATTCAAAATTCAAACTCTTTATTAAATAAATTGAATAGCTTTAATCAATCTATTTAATGTAAGAGTTGACATGTAATTAAAGTGGGGGAGCGAGTGAGTTACAAATTAAATTGCAAGAGGGAGGTTTAATGTAATTTAAGGGGTGGGGGTTGTGTGGGCCCCACTTCACTAATATCCTACCAAGTGGAGTTAGGATGTAGTGGGTCCCACTCCAACTTCCATGCATAGGTTATAACTACTTAGAATAGAAATAAAATTTGTAGCACAAATTTTTATTTCACTCTTTAGTTAACCCATTTATTTAACAACATCACCCGAGAAAACGCAACTCCAAAAAAGGTCTTCCTAAGCAATTACTGGTGCTGCAGTTTCATCGATGTCCTCATATTTCGATTCCGAGCACCGGTTCAAAAGTTAGAAAAACCTGCTCGTTCAGTCACTGAACGTACCCGAGCTAAACATTGGAAATTGATTCCGGGCACACCAGGCCTCGGAATCAGGTACCATCAGAAACTGCGTACTCGAAAAATCCCAAAGAAATTAAGAAAAAAAATCCTGGAAATTTACGGGTCTTTACAGGTATGCTCATTGTTTTCTTTTGATTGTGAATGATTATATGATTGTGGAGACACATATGGTGTGAAATGGTAAATGGTATGAAATGGTAAATCTTCTAAAATGGTGAGTGGTTCCTTTTAGATTCTTTAGAAGTTATTCATTGGATCTTGATGCAGTATTGGATGCCTAAGATATGGTATTCTCCTTGGGTCTTGATTCCATGAAAAACATTGGGTTTTTCTACCCCTTGGATCTGGATTTCTTGGACCCGTGTATGACATGTTTAGATGACATTATCCTAGGACTCCAACCAGTGCCAAACCGAGTTTCCATCGAGATTATCCTTGGAAATGTCAAGGATTACTTGGTATTCTACACCTTATATCTAGCCCTTCTAGGTCTGACACTTTAATTATATGGTACAACCATGATAAATGTGTCATGCCTAATTTTATGACTTGTCCATGGATTGTTTTGGATCTTATGGTTGTAAGGAAAGGTTGTGTTTGACATGACATGTTTGGTTGAATTTCAAGGTCATGTTGGTTAGTTATGCATTTTTTCTAGATTCCATGATAGAGGATCTTGACCATCTTGTGTAGGGAGACTTTAGAGGCTATTTGGTATCACTTTCTTTTAGTGGTTACTTGCCATGTACATCTTTACATTTTTTTATTGTTTACCTATTTGTATGCACACCATTTAGCTTGTTATATTGCACATCCAGAAATTGTATAGATCTTTGGGTGGTTGCCTAATGGGATTGTATCTCGCACTCTATTTGGGTCATCTTTGGGTACTCGAAATGACTATTTGGATGTAGGTAGTGACAAGGTAATGTAACCACATTTCAAGGGTTGATATTGTGACATACTTAGGATCTAGGGAGCACAAGACCGAGTTGAGGCTCATGATGCTATTAGGAGATAACACTTTTGGTCTTTTTGGTATTTTGGATACATGTATTGTATTTTACTATTGTGTACCTATTTTGGCTGCTTTACTAGACATATTACATGTATCATCATTATCTTTTTTGTATGAGATTTCTTTTCTCTTTGTTTACATATTCCTATCTTTTTTATTTATCAGTTGAATTCTTATTGTATCTGCTTCCTCTATTGATTGTTATTACTATTACACTATGTTATACTCTGGTGATGAGGGAATAGTCTCCCCACAGACACACCTAGGCCATCTTTGCAATTTGGTAGCCTCCTATGTTTGAGGAGATGTGCTTGAGTCCATGTGATCAACTAGGCTTGGGGCACTATTAAGTGGAATATGGGTTCAGGATGTTACAATGGTCTTCAATACCTCTCCACCAAGCTTATCCCCTAAATAATAATTCAATGTACTCTCCCCCTTTCCAAAAAATTGGCATGGGATAGATCCCCTGCTATCAATAAGACATAACACTCCTGAAAAAATTCATCTATAATCATAGATAATTTATCTAAAGAAATTCATGGAAAAAGTCTCCCAATAAATTCAAGGAAAATTTTACCCCTTTTTAAATAAACACCAATATCTTCTCTAAAATTTCACATGAAAGGGTTATAAATACATGAATTTAATTCAGGAGAGTCACTATGCCTTTCTATAAATATAAAATACCATATTATATTGGAGGTCCCTTATCTAAACCATTTAGTTAGATAGGGATGGTTGGAAGTTCCAACCGTTGTCATTCAAAATTATCCTTGGGATGTGTATTCATTATGATATCAGTAGCCTAATTTTTTTAACACGTACTTTAACTTAACCAATCCCTATTAATCCTTTAATAATTCTCTTGAGTATCCATAATATATTAATCCAGTGTAGTTATATGTGAAATATTGTCTTTCTTATTTATTATCCATGAAATACACAAAACTGTGGTAAAAAATCAACTCCTGATGTTGACTTGTGATTTTCCACTAAACTAGACCAATCCTCATTTGTGTATCCCAAAAAATCTTCCTACTATGTTCCATAATAATGTAGTCTAAATTCCACTGGGACATTGATATATTAAATAATAATCTTCACTACTAGTATGTGGATTTCATTGTGATAGTTTTTGTAACATGGGGCTTGACATGTAGAAAACACAATGTTGATCCATGTTGTTGTTAGGAAAAATAAAATTCTAATTATTTTCATATATTTTATCACATAGAGTTTCTCTCTATAATCATCTCTTGAAAAATTCATCTAAGTATTTATTGGTTCTTTCATTTCCCTATAATCCTCCATTACAAACCTATTGAGTATCTCTGTAGAATATTTTGATTAAGAAATACACATGAAAACAATTTATTAAGTTTTCTATAAGAAAAGGAAAAAAATTTACTCTTCAATCATAGATATTTTGAATTTAAACCTTATACAGTTTTCAAATAGCTTGCATTATTTCACTTATAATCCAATAAGCATTATTTTATCTACATAAATAAGTTCTAACATCCTTTGATAATTCTCTATCTTGATGTATAGATTATGATCAACTCTATCTCACTAAAATCTAAATGTTTTAAAGTAATGATCAATATTATACTTCCATGCCCTTGGTTCATGCTTCAGTTCATACAGCGTATTTTTAAACCAACACACTTATTTCATATTAATTTATAATAAACCCATCTAGTTGCTCGATGTACAATTTCTCCTCAATCACTCCATTGAGGAATACTTATTAAATAACCATTTGGTACTCCTTGATATTTATTTCCACTTATATTAATATGGAGAATATAAGAGTTTCCAACCAAGATATGTGTAAAAAAAATTCATGAACATCAATTCCTTTGATTTGGTAATTACCCTTTTACACTATCCACTCTTTTTTCATTATCACCATTCCATATTCATTAGTTTTGTTACAGAATACCCACATGGATCTGATGACATATTTATCTTTATCCCTCGGGTCAACTTCCCATGTTTTTTTTCTCAATTTTATTGATTTCATCAAGCATCACTTTGACCCAATTTACATATTTGGAATCCTCTTAAAAACACATAGGATCTAATTTCAATAAAAGAGATGTTTTTTATAGAGTATTCATCATATGTGTTCACACATTAGTTGTTCAATCACTCACAATGTTTTAATCATTTATTTCATCCCTTCTAATTTCCTTGTTAATAACTATTAACCTGATTCAATTTCCTTATCATAAATGTATTATTTTTAATCTTATTTAGCCCCATATTCTCCCCCAAGGCCTCTCAGTTAAAAATAGATTTCTTCTGAATTTTTTTCGCTATTTTTATGTGAATAACTCTCAATGGGTTGATAAATAATCTCATTTTATACAATGTTGACATATTAACAATAAATGGATTTTATAATAATTTTTTATATCATTTTTAGGCCTTATTTTGGATTAATATATAATAAAAATGTCTTCATCCCAGTGAGCTTCAAATTTTTGGTTCATATACTAATTGAGAAAAAAACATACTTCTTAAATATTGAAGGTATTTCAATGTAGGTTTCTTCCCATAACATATCTGATAGGGTTTTTTCTCATTAAAATATAACAAATACTTATTGGATATACAAATATATGTAATAATTACTTCCTTATAATATGTCTTTGTTATATCTTTCTCAATAAGAACTGTTGGACCCATGTTATTAATGATATGGTTTCTCCTCTCAATGGAACAATTTTTTTAACGAGTCCTCAATATTAAAACATGATGACTAATATAATTCTTGTCAGTATTTTCTTCCACTAAATTATTGGTGAATTTTATACCATAATCCCTCCAAAACATTTTAATTTTCTTCCCAATCATCTTTTTTTCAATCTCCAATAATGTGAAATACACTTTGACACTTTTGATTTGTAAGAGATTACTATAATCCTTGTCATTATTTTATAATAATTGGTAAATATAACATAGTACCATTTTCCATCCATATATTTTGGTGATATTAGCATATACATGTAACGCCCAAAAATTCTAAATTAGGAACATTGTATTCGATAGCATGTATGACAAGCATCACCAAGTGCATAAGGGAATATAATATCCTGAGACTTTATGATATATTTACTATTTTAAATATAATTGATATATTATTTATATTTAAATGCATAAAACATTGAGTTAGCATGAATTATACATAAGAGTGACTTTCTTTGATAGCATTCATTACATGCAAGACCGAGTTTTACCAAACAACAATATATTATTAAATATTATTATTTAATATAATAAGATATAAACTAGCCATTAAATTAGTATTTATGAATAATATTAACTAACATATGAAAATATATGGTTTAAAAAAATATAAAATAAATTCATTGGTTATAAATTAACTATAAATTAATATAATAACCAATTGAATATAAAAATAATATTTTTATAGAAAACTATTTTTATGATCACAAATCTATTTTACCCTAATAAATTAATTTGAATAAAATTAGTTAGTGATATTAATTTAATATAAATATTATATATTCAATATAATATTTTTTATATTCATCCAATATATTTAATAAGAATAAGATAAGAACAAACCAAATTTTACTCATAAAAACCTATATTTTTATTAAGTCATTTTAATCTCCTTTTAATGGAGAATGTATTTTAAATTAATTTTTGAAAACTTTTATAGATTATATATGCCAAATAAACTTAAAATTTGAAATAGAAACATAAATATTATGTTAGGGTGAATTTTTTTTTTCTTTTTTGAAGTTTTGTTTTTTAATTAATGGTGAAAATACTGAATTTTAATTCAAAACTGCTTTTACATATAATTTATTTATAAGGTCAAATAAAATTTTAAATTGGTTTTAAAGTTGAATTAGATATATTTTTTTCAATAAATCCAATTTATGTCATTCTAATCAATTTTACTTGAAAATTGACTATAAAAAATTATCAAATATTTGAACATTTTTACTTTAAAACCCCGCATTGTCATCCCATCTATGGGATAAAATTTAAATTAATTTTTTTCACTTCTGAGATCAGAATTTGGAAAAATGGATTTTATATTTGGAATCATCAAAATTTATCATATATAATATATTTAACTTAGTTTTTTATAAAAAATATTTTATAAAGTAATTAAAAATAATTAAAATGATTAGTGTAAAATTAATCTTAATAAGGGATTAAACATTAATCTTAAGGGCCGAAATGAGCTATAAAATTTTCCAAAATCCATTATATTACCATATTTCGACCCTATCCTCCATTTTATAGAATTTTTTCATTATGTGAGCCACTTTCCATAATAAAAATGTGTGTTGAATTACTTTTACCAAAATTTACAAGAGTGCCACTCCTCCTCCACTATAAAAATGCATCCTCTCCTCCCACTTCCTCACACCTCTCAAGCCACTTTTGATCAAAAAATATATTCCTGTATAGCTCCTCAAAATCCATCCCCTAATTCTAGAAGCCTCCCTTTGGAGGAAATCAAACATAGGAATCCATTTGGTGTACTCAAAAATGAGTTTCCTAAAAAATAGGTAACATATTTCCTCAAGCTATTTAGTTTTACTTCCATTCCCCACTACATAAAATCTCATTATTCTATAATTATATAACAAAAAAAGTATCCTAAATATAATTTTATTTTTTTATTCTATTTTTTCTACCTACACTTACACAAACTTCCATCCAATGGGTAACGAACATACTATTTATGTTTACGGAAAATTACCGCCTCATGAAATGATTGTTCATTTTTCTTTTACTGCCACTCATGGTGGAAATTATGATGAAAAATTTGTTTATATATGGTATATATGAAATTTATTATGTATTTATGATTCTATAATTATTTTATAACATATATCATTATACTTTCCATTTTTTGTAAATACGATAACATTGTTTGTGGAAGTGTGGATTACCTCATCTTCAAAGCGATGTGACTTGTTTGCACTAGACATGGAATGTATAAAGGATGGTTTAAATAAAAATATGTAACATATATGACATAGATATGATAATGTAATTATAATATACATGTTTATAATTTACTTTTCATAATTTTAATATTAAAAATAAATGAAAGTAGCGTTATTGCATACGTACGGCCTACTGTCTCCATGAACGGTGAATTTAATTTCTTATCTCCAAACTTTATAGATTTTTATAAATATATATTTAATGAATATATATGATAATTAAATAATTTTTTACATTATTTATATGATTAAATCATGATCTAAGTAATAGGATCAATAAGTAACAGGTCAATACTTACTCGAGAAACTAGGAATTTAACACTTGAAATAGTTAAAATAATGAAATTTTATTAAAAACAGGGAATAATATATTAAAATAAGATTATATATGATATTTTAAATATATTTATTCTTCTGGTATAAGTTATTAAAATTTTTAAACCCCTTTTACAGGAGTTTAAAGGGTGTTCACCCAAAATAAATACAAGGTAAGGGATTCTTCTCTCGCTTTTATTTATGAGTCATACACCATAAACACCACTTACTTATTTTGTCTGGTGTACCTAATGACTATTTTTATATTCTATATCCTTAATTGTTTTATTTTAATGGTATTTAAATTATTCAATTAGATATAATTACTTTTGGTTTTTCCAATTCATATGTTACCACAGTTGTAAGATATTTTTATCTCACTTTTTACATCTATGAGATAAATTTCATGTTTGCCACTTACTTATTTTGTGAGGTGAATATATTACCCATTTTTATATATTATATCATGAATTATTTCATCTTAATTATACTTAAAACATTCATTTAATATTATTACTTTATGAGGCTTATGATTTAAAATGTTTCAAAGTGGTATGCGATACTTTGGGATGTTTAAAGATTATTTTCCTTAAGAATAATTCTAATGATATTTCAACAGTATTTACATTCAAGGAAATTATATTAACATTGTTCAATAAACCCTTTAATTTTATTCTAATCTGGTTATTCATGACCCTTATCATGAAATCATACCATTTTTCTACTCTTTAGTACTTAAAATATTTTGGAAAGTATTTTTAAGAAAACCAGTCTTCATTTCTCTCTTTAATCCGAAAACATATTTTCTTCTAAAAACCCTATTTTCTAAAAGGTTTTTCTAAAATGTTTTTAACATTTAAAAAATTATTTTTTAAAGATATTTTTACCCTTTTTTTCTTTTACCAACATTTTCAAAGGAATATTCTTGTCACTTTCTGAAGAGGGAATTTTTCTAACCTTTTTACCGTATCAAATGAATATTTTTTTTTCATTGTAAGGCAAGTACGGATTTACTCACCATCATTTATTTAAAGATTCATTTTCATGTTTAAAAGGTTTATTTTAAAATAAAATTTTTTAAAAGTGATTTTCAAAGAAAATGTTTTTCAAAATGTTTTTTAAAATAAAAGGATATTTTCCTCAAGAGTGTTATTAATGATTATCTTTGCAATCCCACTTCCTTTTGTGATTGTTAACTTTATATTGAAACATTCAATTTATTATAATAATTTTTCATTATAAATTTACTTAAATATCCATATTATCATACAATGGATATTAGCATTGCCTAAATTGTATATCATTATTAGATATGGTATTCACTTTTACAGTTATCTGGTTAAGTGGGGAAATATTGATAATTTCATATTCTTTATTCAGTATGGATAATTGATAAGGAATATTATTTATTTAAATTATTTTATATTAGATATACTTTGGACTAGAAATTTATGGGTTTTACTAGACTTTATTTATCCCATCAATGCATCAAAAGGTTCTCATGAGATAAATAATTTGTGAAAATTAAACGAGTTTCTATCCGTAGTTTTAAACCATCTTGTGAAAAGTCATAATGGTATAGGTTTTCATGTTCCTTAGACGTGACTTTAAATAATTAATCATTTATCTCATTTATATTCATTTATTATTTATCCATGAGATTTTTCATCAACATATCTATGGATTCATTTCATTTTCAATTCATTGATTAAATGGAATGTGTTTCAGTTTCTTACCTTTCCATGTTTATTTTTTTTATCTAGTTATTTTAATAGCATGTGTTTTCATTTACCTTGAATTATTTTTTATTCACTTCCTTTTCAGCCTATTGATTACTGGTAATGTGTGTTCATTTATTTATTATTCCATATTTATTATTCTCATTGATTATTTATTGCTTCCACTATACTTTAACCTTATTGAGTATTTCATCTCAACCTTATTATGTTTCCATTCACCAAGATTCCAAAAAAGTATACTAAGAAAGATATTCAAGGATATTCTATATGGAATAAAGTTAGTATACTTGTAAAAAGAAATAAAATTATTTTGTAATTAGTGTATTCATTTGTAAGACAAGACTCATATATTAATCTGGTTTACCAAGGCTACTAAATGGTTTGGTCCTTTGTGATGTGATTTACTTGTATCTTATGCCAATTTAATGGTAGCACAACAGTGCATCTAGGCTTTCTTGGGTCAGGATGTTATAGTTGGTTTTAGGTCAAGTTTATTTGAAACCTTGGGAACTAGATTTAGGAAAACATAGGTTAGAGAACATGACCCTAAGGTAGAATGTGATTATAAGTATAGAAAAACATCCTATAATTTTGGTATGGTATAGATTTTGTGGGTATTACTAGAAATATATCCCTATATGGATACTAAAAGTGGGCATGGTTCTTGAATAGATGTACCTACAAGTAAAAACTCTGACAAGGTCCATCAGGCCTGACTCAGTATAACCTGGTACATGACAACAGGCCTTACTACACACCTGGTTTGACACTACAGGGGGATATTCTTAGGATAATTCACATTTTCTTTACAAACCATTGTGATATATTTGAACATAAAATGAAAATAAATAACCTATGTTAATCCTAAGGTGATTTAGATTAAAAATAATGTGTCGTGGTTTAGATATACGATAAATGATCATATTCTTTTCTCACAATTACTATTGTTACTCACACTATGCTCTCTAGTTTTAGTCAATGGATAGAACTCAAAATATTCACGTTGACATTGAACATGAAGTAAAAGGTGGTAAAAATGAGAAACCAAATGATTTGTTTATAGGAGTGAAATATATCATGTTTATGCCTGATCAGTTTTACCAAAATATAATTAACAATATATACCATAACTAACTTCTGAACACACCAAAGAAGAGAAGGATTGATGTTTCTAAGAGTTTGAGTGGTGGAGACCATAAAGAAAAGAAGGATAGACTTCCATCATGCATGGAGTGTGTAAGGAGGCACCCTAAAAATTGTCTCAATGGATTGGGAAAATTCTTTATGTGTGGAAAATAAGGGCATAGAGCAAAGAATTGTCATGGAAAAATGAATAGTATTGAAAAGGACATAAATATCATCCAAAGTATTCCTTTATAGTTTGTTTCTGTAAATTTGGGGAACCTGGACATTACCCGAGTCAAATCCCTCTTCTAGAAAATAAACTCTATACTAAGGATCTATGTGAAAATAAGTGGATAAAGTATTTATGTATTACGATTGTATGGAAAACCTTTATTAAAAGTTTATTTTGTGATTAACCTTATATCAATGATGTCTATTATATTTATTTTTGTAAATTATATTAACACGGTTTTAGAAAAGGACAACATGTATACTAGGAAACAACCCATAAAATCCATCAAGGCCTTAGGACTTGAACCCATGACCAAAGGACAATAAGGGTTTGACACCAACCATTGACCTACGCAATGTCCTGGTTAATATGTTATTATTTTTAGTTTAATAATTTGATGAATAGATATGAATGATGAACCAATAGTGTTATATTTGAGGTTTATAAATTCATTTGTTAACAATATTAGTTTTGAAAAATAGTTAGATATATTTATACTTTTCACTCTTTTATGGGCCTTCAGATCCTTTAGAAATGTATTTTAGTGCTTAAGGCATCAAAATTAATTTATTGATGAATTGGAAAATTTATTGAAGCACAACCAATGGATGGAATTATGTGTATAGAAATATATCAAGTAAGTATACATAGGTATTAAAAAATTACCCAACATTAGGAAAATTACTTAGACAAAAAAAATTGTCTTAATACCTTAATTTTTGTTGAACCGATGGTCTTCTATATCATCGCAGATTTATGGATTTGAGACCCCCAACATTCCATTGATCATTTAATTGTATGTGATTAATGACCTAAATCACTCCCTATAAATATTTTTTTTTCCTCTATGTACGTATCTCTACTTGCCACTAATTTTCTCCTGCTTAGAGGCCTAGTTATATGTTAGTTCATGTGACCTTTGTACTTCCCATTATCTCTTTTATAAGGGATGTTTTATAAACCCTTATCATGATGTGGGATTTCAAACATAGGAAATATAAAACAATATATTACCAATATCAAGTTTAAATTGAGAGGATGCAACTTAATTAAGGTGAGGAGAATGTAACGCCCTGAAATTCTAAAGTAGGACTATTGTATTTGATATCATGTATGACACGCAGCACTAAGTGCATAAGGGAATATAATATCATGAAACATTATAATATATTTACTATTTTAAATATATTTTATATATTTCAATTCATTCAACACCAATTTATCATGTTCTACACACAAGTGCGACTTTCTTCGATAGCTTTCATTACATGCAATGTCGAGTTTTTCCGAACAACAATATATTGTTAAATATTATTAATTAATATAATAAGATATAAACGAGCTATTAAATTAGTAGTTATGAATCACTACAACAAACTGCCCATTTCCCGGCGGTTTTTTAGCGGCGGTTTTGAAAACCGCCGCTAAAAAAAATCGGGGCAGCTATTTCGCGGCGGTTTTGAAAACCGCCGCCAAAAAACCGCCGCGACACGCGCGTAATTTTTTTTTTTTTAAAAAAAAAAAAAAAATTAAAAATAATTTTATGGGTCATTTAGCGGCGGTTTAAAACCGCCGCGAAAAAACCGCCGCGAAATGCAAGCGCGGGAAAAAAATAATAAAACCTAAAAAAAACCTAAGAAACTCTAAAATCACTAAAACGGTCATAACTTTTGACCCGGGAGTCCGCTGGAGCGCCGCGACCAGTCAAATCGAAGACATTGAAGAGATCTAGAGGCACATATGATGAAAACCCAGAGCCGATTTAAGGCCGGGAAGATATAAGAGTTATAAGAAAGTTGAAAAAAGTTTTCCAACTTCAAACGGCCATAACTTTCGCTCCGGGTGTCCGTTTTGGCTCCACCACATATCAAATCGAAGCCAGCGAAGAGAGCTACGCACCGGTTTGACAAAAGCAAGCTTCTGTCAAGGTTTTCGACCCCAAAAACCCCTCCGAAGGCCTCCAAAACCCTCTTTCCGTCACCGGTGCCCCTTCGAACTTGCCTTCAAACGGACCTAACTTTTTATCCGCGTGTCCATTCGGACTCCTCCGCCTGCCAGATCATAGCTCGTTCCATGAGCTTCAGTTTGACTGGTCGCGGTGCCCACATGGACTCCTGGATCATATGTTATGCCCATTTTAGTGGGTACCGGGTTTGTTATGTTTTTCGATGCCTCGTTTCTAGCACCCGTTCCCCGTCAGCTTTTTTTTAAATGGTCGTAACTTCTGATCCACCCATCCATTCAGTCTATTTCACATATCAGGTCGAAGAACATTTCCGGATCTTTGATTTGATTGGTCGCAGATCTGGAACGGACTCTCGGATCATAAGTTATCTCTGTTACTGTGAGTTCAATATTTTTGTCACTTTATGACTGTTTTAACGGGTTTTAACGGTTGCTCCATTTATTACTATCTATTATTGACTCCATGACTCCATGGATTATTATCATTATCAATGGGTTTGGGGGGGGGGTTATGATGATTATGTTGAATTTTTAATAGGTTTTTCAGAGTTGTCATGTTTTCTCATGCTTATCAGTGCTTCCCCATCCGTTTTCATGTGTTTTCATTATTTTCCTCCATTGTCATGTCTGTTCATGTTTTTTCATGCGTTTTATATATTATATCTTATTTATTATTATTTATTTATTGTTATTATTTATTTATTATAATTCATTGTTTCTTATTTATTATTATTTTTTATTTTTTTATTTGTTATTTATTATTTATTGTTATTATTGATTATTTATTGTTTATTATTTATAGTTTATAGTTTATTGTTTATTGTTTGTTGTTTATTGTTTATTGTTTCTTATATATTTTTTATTGTTTATTGTTTATTAAATATTAAATATTATTTATTTTTTATTATTATTTATTATTTATTGTTTATTATTTATTACTTATTATTTATCATTATTTATCATTATTCATTATTATTATGTATTTATTGTTTATTGTTTATTTATTACAATTTATTTGTTATAATTTATTTATTATTTTGTTATTTGTTATTTATTATTTATTATTTATTATTTATTATTTTTTATAATTTATTATAACTTATTATATATTTTTAATTATAGTTTATTTATTATTTATCATTATTTATTATTATTGTTTATTTATTATTATTATTTATTTTTTATTAATTATTATTATTTATTGATTATTAATTATTATTTATTATTTATTATTATTTATTATTATTTATTATTATTATTATTTATTGTTTATTATTTATTGTTTATTGTTTATTCTTTATTTTTTATTCTTTATTGTTTATTCTTTATTGTTTATTATTTCTTATTTCTTATTTATTATTTATTATAATTTATTTATTATTTGTTATTTATTATTATTAATTATTTATTATTATTATTTATTTATTATAATACATTGTTTCTTATTTATTATTTGTTATTTATTATTTATTATTCATTATTTATTATTGATTATTTATTATTTATTATTTACTATTTATTGTTTATTGTTTATTCTTTTTTATTTATTTTTTATTATTTATTTTTTATTATTTATTGTTTATTACTCATTTTTAATTATAATTTATTTATTATTTATCATTATTCATTAATATTATGTATTTATTATTATTTATTATTTATTATTTATTATTTATTATTATTTATTATTTATTATTTATTATTTATTATTTATTATTTATTATTTATTATTTATTATTTATTATTTATTATTTATTATTTATTATTTATTATTTGCTATTTATTATTAATCGGTTATTATTTATTATTTATTGTTTATTATTTATTATTTATTCTTTATTATTTATTGGTTATTATTTATTATTTATTATTTATTATTTATTATTTATTATTTATTATTATTTATTATTTATTATTTATTATTTATTATTTATTATTTATTATTTATTATTTATTATTTATTATTTATTATTTATTGTTTTCTATTTATTATTTATTGGTTATTATTTATTGTTTATTCTTTATTGTTTATTCTTTAGTATTATTTATTTATTATTTGTTATTTGTTATTTATTATTTATTATTTATTATTTATTCTTTATTCTTTATTCTTTATTCTTTATTATTTATTATTTATTATTTATTATTTATTATTTATTGGTTATTATTTATTATTTATTGTTTATTATTTATTATTATTATTTACTATTTGTTATTTATTATTATTTATTTATTATTTCTTGTTTATTATTTATTATTATTATTTACTATTTGTTATTTATTATTAATTATTTGTTATTTATTGTTTATTATTTATTATTATTTATTTATTTTTGCTATTTATTATTTATTCTTTATTATTTATTGGTTATTATTTATTGTTTATTATTTATTGTTTATTATTTATTATTATTTAATATTTGTTATATATTATTTATTCTTTGTTATTTATTATTTATTATTTATTATTTATTTTTATTATTTATATCAATTAGTTATGTATTATTTGTCTTTTCAATTAATATATATATAAGTATATAATATTCTGTTTATTAACTATATAGTGAGATTGGTGTAGTGGTAAAGTGTGTTGAGTGATATCCATGAGGTTGAGGGTTCAAATCTCACCCAACGCAGAATTTATATATATTGCATGGGGCATGGGCATGGGGCATGTGCATGGCATGGGGAGTAATATAATAATATAATAATATAATAATATAATAATATAATAAATACGAAAATAAATAAATACGAAAATAAATAAATACGAAAATAAATAAATACGAAAATAAATAAATAAAAATAAATAAAAATAAATAAAAATAAATAAAAATAAATAAAAATAAATAAAAATAAATAAAAATAAATAAAAATAAATAAAAATAAATAAAAATAAATAAAAATAAATAAAAATAAATAAAAATAAATAAAAATAAATAAAAATAAATAAAAATAAATAAAAATAAATAAAAATAAATAAAAATAAATAAAAATAAATAAAAATAAATAAAAATAAATAAAAATAAATAAAAATAAATAAAAATAAATAAAAATAAATAAATACGAAAATTAAAAATAAATAAATACGAAAATTAAAAATAATATGAAAAAGAATATAAAAATAAATATATACGGAAAATAAAAATAAAAAAAATAAAAAAAAATTCATTTAGCGGCGGTTTAAACCGCCGCTAAACAACCGCCGCAAAATAAATAAATAAATAAATAAATATTTAAAAAAAAATTTAAACCGCCGCTAAAACATTTAGCGGCGGTTTAAACCGCCGCTAAAAAACCGCCGCGAAACGTTCTCCGGCGGTTCTTAAAACCGCCGCCAATAGTTTCCCGACGCCACATTTAGCGGCGGTTTTTCAAAACCGCCGCCAAACCATTTAGCGGCGGTTTAAACCGCCGCGAAACGAAAAAAAAAACCGCCGCGAAATACATTTTTTGGTGTAGTGAATAGTATTAACTAAATTATGAAAATATATTTTTTACAAAAATATAAAACGAATTAATTGGTTATAAATTAACTAGAAATGAATATAAGAACCAATTGAATAAAAAAAGAATATATTTATAGAAAACTATTTTTATGCTCACAAACTATTTTTACTCAAATAAATTAATTCAACTATAATTATTTAGTGATATTAATTTATTATATATATTATATATTAAATATAATATTTTTTATATTCATCCAATAAATTTTTTAATCATAAGATAAGAACAAACACAATTTTACAGATAAAAAACTTATATTTTCATTAAGTCATTTTTACCATCTTTTAATAGAGAACCAATTTTAAATTCTATTTTGGAAACTATTATAGATTATATATTTCAAAATAAACTTTTTATTTCAAATATAAAAATAAAATTATCTTAGGGTGAATTATTGGTATTTTTATGTGAAGTTATATTTTTTAATGAATAGTGAAAATATTGAATTTTAATTAAAAACTATTTTTTCATCTAATTTATTTATAAGGTTAAAGTACATTTTAAATTGGTTTTAAAGTTTAATTAGATCAATTTTTTATCAATTAATCTAATTTAGGTTATTGGAATCAATTTCACTTTGAAATTGACTATAAAAATTTACCAAACTTTTGAATGTTTTTACTTTAAAAATCTGCATTGTCATCCAGTTTGTGGGATTAAATTTAAATTAATTTCTACCACTTTTTTGATTAAAATTTGAAAAAATGGATTCAATATTTGGAATCCAAAAATTTTATAATTTATAATAAGTTCAACTTAGTTTTTTACCAAAACAATAGTGAAATTGATTAAAATCAATTACAATGATTAAGGTAAAATTAAGCTTAATAAGGGACCAAACCTTAATCTTTAGGGATGAAATGACCTATACACTTATAAAAAATATAATTTATGGAAATATTTAGAAATTATCCTCCCTTTTATAAATTTTTTTTCATTATGGGAGACACTCTACATAGGAAAACTTGGGTGGAAATCTCTTTCCCAAAGATTACAAGAGTACCACTCCTTCTCCACTATAAAAAGGCCTCCACTCTTCCCACTTCCTCGCACCTATAAAGACACTTTGTATATACCAATATCTGACCAAAAATATAATCAACATCCATCCCATAATCATAGAAGCCTTTATTTTGGAATAAATCAAACCAAGAAAACCTTTTGGTGCAAACCAAAAGGTGTTACCCGAAAAAGAGGTAATATATTTCCTCAAGCTCTTTAGTATTATTTTCATTATCCACTCCTTAAAATATCCTTATTCCATGATTATATAACAACACCAGTATCATAAATATACTTATATGTTTTTATTATAAGGTTTATACCTACACATACATACACTTCCATCTAATGGGTAACGAACATGCTATTTACAAGTACGGAGAACTACAGCCTCATGAAATGATGATTGTTCATTTTTCCTTTACTGCCTCTCATGGTGGACATTATGATGGTCACTATGTTTATATATGATATATATATAATTTATTATGTCTTTATTCTTCTTTAATTATTTTATAACACATATCATTATACTTTCTATTTTGTGTAAATACAATAGTATCGTTTGTGGAATTGTGGACTACCGCCTCCTCAAAGTGATGTGACTCATTCATGCAATACATGGAATGTATAAAGGATGGTTTTAAAAAAACTATGTAACATATATTACATAGATATTATACTATAATTATAATGTAAATATGTATCATTTATTTTTCATTATTTTAATCTGATAAAGAAATGAAAGTAGCGTTCATGCGTACGTACGGCCTACCATCTCGATGACGGTGCATTTCATTTATTGTCTCAAAATATTATAGATTATTATAAATACATATGTACTGAATATATATGATAATTAAATCATTTTTTACATTATTATTATTATTAAATCATGATCTTTACAATAGAAGAAACAAGTAACAAGTCAAAAATTACTCGAGAAATTGGTCAATTAACACCCGAAATAGTTAAAATAATGAAAGGTTATTAAAAAAGGGTAATAAGATATTAAAAGAAGATTATATATGATATTGTAAATATATTTATTCTTATAATATAATCTATTAAAAAATTTAAACCCCTTATACATTACGTTAAAGGAGGTTCACCCGAAAGGAAACACAAGGTAAGAGATTCTTATCTCACTTTTCTTTCTGTGAGGCATACGCTATTAACACCACTTACTTATTTTGTGTGGTGTAACTAATGAAAATTTTGATATAATATATAATTAATTATTTTATCTTCATGTAAATTAAATTATTCATTTAAATATTATTACTTTTGGGTTTTCCAATTCATATGTTATATAGTTGTAAGGGATTTTCATCTCACTTTTTATATCTGTGAGATAAATGTCATGTTGACCATGTACTTATTTTGTTTGGTGTATCTACTTACCATTTTTATATATTATAACATGAATTATTTTAGATTCATGGTATTTAAAACTTTCATTTAATATTTTTCATTCATGGGGATTATGATTTAAAATGTTTCAAAGTGGTGCGGGACACTTTAGGATGCTTAAAGATTATTTTCCTCAAGAATAATTCTAATGATAATTCAATGGTATTTCCATTTTAGGAAATTAGATGAAATTTTTTTAATAAACCATTTAATTTTATTCTCTTCTAGTTATTAATGATCATTATCTTGAAATAGTGCCATTTTTTCACTCTTCGGTACTTAAAATGTTTTATAAAATGTTTTTAAGAAAACCTAACTTTATTTCTCTCTTTAATCAGAGAACTTGTTTTCTTATAAAAAATAATTTTCTAAAAAGTTTTTCAAAAATGTTTTTAACCTTTTCAAAATGATTTATTAAATCCATTTTTATCCTTTTTATCTTTTACCAACATTTTCAAAGGAATCTTCTTGTCGCTTTCTGAATAAGGCATTTTTAAAACCTTTTTACCATGAAAAAGGAATGTTCTTTTTACCGTGTATAGAAATTATAGATTTTCTCATCATAATTTCTTTGAATCTTATTTTTCATGTTTAAAAGTTTTATTTTTATGTTATTTTTTTCAAAATTATTTTTAAACAGAAGGTTTTTAAAAACAAAATGGTTTTTTCCTCAAGAATGTTCTTAATGATTATCTTTGAAATCTCGATTCCTATTATGATTGTTAACATTCTATTGAAATAATAAATTTATTTAAATCATGTTTCATTATAAATTTACTTGAATATTCATATTATCATACAATGGATACTATTATTTCCTGAACTGTATATCATTCTAACATATGGTTTTCACTTTAATAGTTATCTGATTAACTGGGGAAATATTGATAATTTTGTTTTCTTTATTCAATAAAGATATTTGACAAGTAATGTTATTTATTTATATTATTAGATATGAGGAATTATTTAGACTATAAATTATGGGTGGGGGCCTGACTTTATATAGCCCCTCGATGTATCGACGGGTTCTCATGAGACATATAATTTTCATAAATTAAATGGGTTTCTATCCATAGTTTTAAACCATCTTGTGAATGGTATTGACAATATAGGTTTTCATGTGACTTAGAAATTACATCTAATAATTAATAATTTCCCTCATTTAGATTAATCTATTATTTATCCATGATATTTTTTTTCAACATATATGTGGATGCATTTCACATTAAATTCATTGATTAAATGGCATGTGTTTCAGTTTCTTACCTTTACATGTTTATTTTTCATTATCTATTTATTATAATGTCATGTGTTTTAATTTACCTTTATTTATTGTTTATTCACTTCCTTTTCAGATTATTTATTACTTATCATGTGTGTTCTGTTATTTACTATGCCATAATTATTATTCTCATTGTTTCATTATTGCTTCCACTATACTTTACCCTTACTGAGCATTTGAGTTCACCTTTATTATGTTTATTTTCACCATAATTCCAAGAAGTGTACTAAGAAAGATATGCAAGGATACACTATATGTAATATTATCCTCAAAAGAAGAATAAAATTATGTTGTAATTTGTGTATTCATTTTTAAGATAAGACTCATGTATTTATCTAGTTTACCAAGACTATTAAACTTGTTGGTCCTTTGACATGAAATTTACTTGTATCTTATTCTAATTTATTGGTAGCATGACACTGGATTTGGGCTTGTTGGGTATGGTTTGCTATAATACACATCAATTTTCTCCAACTCAAGAAATATTTTAAAATTATTTTCCTTTAGATTGTAATTATTTCAAATAATTTTTCCTTTTTGATAAGTATCACACATGGGTGTGTGATCATGTGAAATTTTAAGGATATCATGAGATTATTCATTCTTGACTATGTCTTTGAAGGACTTTTGGCTCAAGTGGAAAATAATTTTGTTCCATGACTCATTTTCTTCCTCCATGGATAGAAAACAATTGTATTCTTCTTCGCTGATGAGGTTGATATTCTTCTTCATGTGCATACCTTACATCATGATTGTACTATCAATTCATTTTTTGAAATAATATTCCTTATTAAAATTAAAAACATTCCAAGAGTCACATAATTAGATTAAAATAATAAAATTATGACCGAGGACTTTAACTACCAAAGAACCTATATTTCCTAAGTATTTACCTCAAATTTTGGATTTTTTTGGAGCCAATGTTTTCAAACCTTCATAATTTCAAAAGAAAATGGAACCTTATTTATCATATCTGATTCCCATGAAAAGATATTTGTATCCCATCATATTTTAAGTGTATCCACTATCAAGGATCCACACTTCTACCTGATCTATTAATTTTAAATAAATATCTATGACATTTGACATGTAATATTTTACTTTATTGATCTATGTTCACTTATTCCCTTAATTTGATGTTGAGTGAAATTATCCAACCTCTTTCAACATTAGATCATCCTCATCATACAATTTAGTGCTTTTATTACGAGTTTTTCATCCCACGTGATGATGTTTCCAGATATTATGATCTTATCTTATGGGAATCCATTGGCTCATTTTTTTATACCCATGATGATCAATTCATGTACTTATGTCTATAAAATTCACATTGATAATAATAACCATTAAAAAATATCAAATATAATAATTTATTCCCATTTTTTTGTTGATCTTAACCTCTAAAATTCATTTCATCTATGGAACATGTGTATTATGTATTTCCTAACTTCTCACAACAATAACACTAAATTCATGGTTTATTATCATATTTATTTATTTCTTTATATATAGATTTTAGGTTATTTTTTGAGTCATTAAAATAAACATTATTATAGGTCATGGGTTCTTGTGGTTTTGCATCAAACCCTGGTAATTTTTTCTTATGATCAATCCCATCAATAGATTTTCCTTTGTATTTGAAATGTTGTTCTTGTTGAAAAGTTTCTAATTTTTTGTTTTCTCCGTATTTTCCTCCTTAACTTATTTAGTATCTTGTATGATCCAACATCTTGATGTCATGAAAAGTATTATAATTCAATCTTTTTCATTGATATTTTTTTGTATCTTCTTAACTTCAGCTTTGAGATCCTCAATTATTTTAACATGATCATTCACCAAAATTTTCAAAACATAAATAATCTAATCTTATACTTTGATTTTTATTATGAGCTCAATTTTATTCTTTGAGTTTATAGAATTTTTCTATTTGATTAATTTTATTTTATCCTTTAACAAATATTTTTATTCTTATAATTTCAAAATATACTGTTTATAATCACATACCACTCCACTAGCTTTCTTTGTTTTGTCCCTCCAAATATAAATTTCTTCAAGATAAGATTCTAATTCATTCTTGAGGTCTACTAATCCCTTAACTTTATCACTTTCATCATTATTATTTTTGGATTATGGTGTATCTATGAAAACTAATAGAACATCCTCATTGAGTTTCTTATAATCCTTAATTTCCTCCATTTCTAATTCTTCTGAGCTAAAATATTCTATTTAAATCAAGTTATTATTTATAAATAATTTATGTTGTGAAATCTTCTTACCATTAACAATATTAAATGATTTATTCATGGGTTCTTTATATTCTTCATAATCATAAATCTTCATTGGATATCTTACAGTGAGATTCCAAACATTTCCATACTAGAAGAAAGCAATTAGAAGCTTTCCTTTGAATTTTCCTTTTACTCTTTTGATATTTTAGGAAAGGAAATACATCACCTCATCAACTTCTATTTCCTCGTGATCATAATCCAATATGAGTTTCTTTATCTCCATGAATTATATATCTAGATAGTTCTCTTTTTCCAATTTCTCATTATCATTGTTCCTTATTTTATACATAATGAGAGAAATGTGAAGACTATCCAACATCACCTTCATTGGTTATTTTTATTAAATAACCAAGAAATTTGTGTATAAAAATGGTGGTAACCTTATCAGTATTATCTTCATGATTTTGATATCATTTATTTTTTCTTTGAGTTCATTCATATCCTCCATGATGATGTTCCCTGAAACAAATAATGCATCAATAGTCTCATTTATGTGAATTCTCAATAGAATCATTCAATTGAATTCTTAAATCCTCATACTTGATCCATATAACCTAAAATTTAGCTTCATGTACCCTAAAATCACCTTCATATATATTGAGGAGATTCTCCCACATGGAGTGTGAATATTTACATTACATTACCTTCATGTATATTTATTTAGATAATGCTCCTCCCAATGCATTGAAAATTTTGGCATCAACATCAAGCTCTCTTATGTATTTCATTGATAATGCCTCTTTTTCATGTTCATCGTGACTCCATTCATGGAATACATATAGAAATTCATTCCCAATGAATGAAAATATTGTTTCATCTAATTCTTCTATAATTATAAATTGTTACAGGTAAATATTAGAATTACCTTATGGTTAGATACAACTTCCATTGCTTTAAAGAGAGATAAAACCACCCATAAACTTTAACTATAATACCACTTGTTGGTCCTAGTTAAGGTAAATACCATAGGAAGCGGTGAATTAGGGTATGTCGATATTTTACAAAAAACACTCACCATATATCTTGTTCCACTATTATTAATAACATTTTCTCCCTTTTAATAAGTTTGAAGTGATAATGAAAATAATATAGGTACACAATCAATTTTACTTGTTTAACCCAAACTAAGATAATACAAGGATCGTGAAATTGTGATTTTTTGAAGAAACTAAAACACTAATTTAATTACTTTTTTATAGTTTAAAGTGGTCACACTAGCCCTCCAGGTTTCAACCCTCACTAAACAAGGAACTCATTGCTCTCAACTACTCAAACATCTCACTATTTCTCCAACCATCATTTTCTTGATCTAAAGTGAAAATTTATCTTACATCAACATTGGTATATAAATTAAATTAAATTTTATTAATTTTATATACTCTATAAAATACTATTAATATAGCCTCTTATACCCCCCCTCCTTTCTCTTCTTCTTGACATTCCAGTACAGGTCTAGAATTCTTCATCTCTAGATTTTCAATACTATACTGGAATTCCTCATATTCTCTTCTAATTTTTATAATATATCTTCTATTATCCAAAAAAATATTCTTGTTCTTCCTTATTTTTTCATTTCTATATATTATCTTTTATTCACTAAAAATAATGTGAAATATGTCTTCCACATTTGAAGTTGGAAACTCTACAAAGTCAGTTGCATAATTTTTTCCTTTAGTTCCCCATAGTCATTAATATTTATTATATCCTAGAAAAGTTTATTTTTTCTAATATTAAATACTAATAAAATATTAAAGTTATTATGGAAATAATAAAATCATATAAATCTGTAAAAATATTATATTAAAATCACTAAAATATTTTGGCATGATTCTCCTTTAATTATAAAATGAAATTATTTATCATGACATGAATAAAATTACTAATAGGTCTCATTATCAATCATATTTTAATATTGATAATGTGCATCATAATCTATGATTAGTTGATTCTTCACCTCACACAGTAAAGGTAATTACCCTTACATATCACTCTTATATCATAGAAAATACTTGTACATATACCCTGATGACCTTTATATATCACACCTAATGACATTTATGTATTACCCTTGTCAATGGAAATGAATTTTAAATATTTTATTGAATACTATTTTCCAAAAAATGAGAATTGAATTTGTTTTAAATTAGTATGGTAGTTATTATAGATAATAAATATATATGTGACTAGTAGAGGCAAGTGATGATACTTGGAGGATTATTATGGATCCATGATTTGGAATTGTATGTCAGGCTTGTTAAGGTTTACAATTGTTATTTTAATGATTATAGAGAAATTATTCAAGGAAATAAATAAAACTGTTGTTGGATGAAGGTAAATTGGTCTATAACATTTTGGAAGTGTCTTTAATATGTTTTATGAGGCCTCAAAATGATTGAAATAGGATTGAAATTAATTTGAGTGAATTTTGGATTTTCTGTTCTAAAGTAGGAATTTCACAAAGGCAAAAATTCATATGACTTGGATTTTTTCAATTGACTTCAGAAGGAATTTCATATGAATTTTTTATTTCAATATGAATTCATACAGTTTTATATGACTTTGAGTTAGAGTAGGAAAATGTAAAATTCATGATCATATGACTTCAAAAACATAAGAAATGAATTTCTTATGACTTCAATATCTTTACATCAATTCACAAGTTATATGAAATTCAAGATGTGGTGATAATTGGAAAATGTATAATAGCATATGAAATTATGAGATACTCATATGAATTCACCAATTATCTAAATTCTATGTTTTTAAAGTCATATGAAAATACTAAGGACTTACCAAATATGAAAAAATATCGATAAAAGGTTATTAAATTAGATGATTTAATAATGATGATCTTTATGGAATAATCATCATGGTCACACAAGGTTCAGGATTCAAACTGATATAAAATAGGAAAAAAAATTAGGAATAAGCATGTGATGCAAATATGAACACCACAACACCACGGTGAATTATTAGTGGGCGTTTTGGTTAGTATAGTGAGTCTTCCGGGTGAGTTGTGAAGTTTAGGGAGAAAAAATGAGTATACTAAGAGCATCTTGTTATATCATTGAAAATTTTGTTTTAAAAGTTCACCTATGAGAAATGATGAGTTAAAAAATGTTGTGTTCGTGCTTGAGTTACCATTTTGAGAACCCCTTGATGTTGGAAGATGATTGAGGTCTATTATGAGGATAATCATAGTGCAATATATTCTCTATTGCTTCATGATTCATATAAAAGTAGAACAAAATTAAATACCTATGGTATTTATTTAGAAGAATAATACAAGGTATTTTAATATCGTATAGAGGAATAAAAATCCAATCCATAAAGAATTTCAATGAGGATAATGAGTGAGTATTAATTGAGAAATAAAATAAGGAAAATGATGATAGATTTAATTAAAGAGATAATGGAATGTATCTAAAGATCAAGGATTTTCTATACTTTGAATGTGGAATATAATATTCACACTAATTTTTTGAAAATAAATATTGTGAAGGTATGAAATAAGGTTATAAAATATATTTTAGATAACTCATGAATGCTATGTGGGAGATTTTATTGAGAGCCTGATAATTTCTAATATTAAAGAGAGAAATTATGTATAAATCTAAGGATATATTTTTTTGAAGAAGAATACATGATACCCAAGTATTCACAATGAGGATAAGGAACCAAATCATTGAATATATAGAGTTCGTTTTAAGAAAAATAGTTTTAATCACTATTGGTAGTTTCTGATGTTATTGAAAGGTATATACATACAGACCTTCTAATCCATATTATAATAAATTAGGACCATATTAAATAGGTTCATAGATCTCTAGGAGTAACTTATATGTCTTTAATTATTGAATCTTATTTTTATTTTTATTTTTGAGAAGTTTTAGGTTTTTCTAGTAGATTATAGAAGATGTAACACAATGGACATTATATTAATAGGACTAGATTGTCCTTGGTTATAGATAATTTTTTAATATAGTTTAAGAATCTATGACTAGGGGTAACCAATCATGGAAAGTAATTTAATATTTTGGATAAATTTTGTAAATAATATGTTCTGGTCACTTTCATATTTCTTCTACACACAAGGTAAGGTTGTGAGTTTTTACTGAGTGGGTCAAGAACCTACCAATTTTAAGAGTTTGAGTTAAGATAATTCATAAAAATAATACCATTGATTCACCCCCCCCCAGTGGTAGATTTTATTTATATTATCACATGTTTTATTAAATAAAAGTTCCAAGTTAACTTTAAATGTATAATAAGGATCTTATTACAGAGAATAAAAACTCTATGAACAGTTGAGGAGTATATACCTTCAATCGAACCAACTACCATAGTTTGAGAAATATTATGTATCCCTACCTCCTTTAAATTGGCATAGAAGTTATAAATATTTTCATAATATGTTTTCTACAAATTAATGAAGTTGATCCTATGATTCATGATGATAATAGGAATATGGAGGCTGATGGAAAATCAGAAAATTCCATAAATTTGTCTCTTCCAGAGAAGGTTTATTCAAAATTTATGTGTATTAAAAATACAAAAGAAATTTTGGATAAATTGAAAAGAAGTTATGAAGGTAATATCAAATTCATGTAATCTAAACTTAAAGTATCAAGGAGTATATTTGAAGATATAGAGATAGTTGATGATGGGATCATTTAAGACTACATTATAAGGGTCAATGAGATTTTAAGAAACATCAAAACTTTTTGTGATATAAAGAGGATTCCCTCATTGTTAAAAAAACTAATGAGGAATTTTTTATATTAGTTTGAACAAAAAATATCATCCATTAAATATAGATAAAATTTGATAGTTAATAACCTAAAAAATATGATCATGCATATGAGATAATAAAATATCTGGATTTCAAGAAGAAATCAAAAAATAAGATGGAATTTAAACCATGAGAAAAGAAAAATTAAAATAATATGAAGATGTTAAATCAAATTCTTCTAAAAATAGGAAAGATGAAGGCTTAAATATTACTTTTTATCTTATGTTAAAGAGTTTCAAGAAGTGAAAATATAAAGTCAAAGGTAAAAAATTACCAAGTTGTTATAATTATAATGATATTGATCATATTTAAAATATTACATGAATAATTAGGTTGAATAATCTAAATTATATGAGGGGGATGAGAGGACATAAAAATAAAAAAAATTAAAATCATGAAGAATCAAACCTGTAGTAATAATAAGAACTTGATGAGAAAGAAGGAGCATGATAACACAAAAAGTTAATTAGATGATGAATTTAATCTATTTTATTATATAGTGAAACATTTTTATTAATTAACAATGATTATGTAGAATAAAGGAATAATATTGAGTGGAGGTTGAAAGAAAAATTAGAAGATTGATTTGAGCATATTAAACAGCTCAAGAATGAAAAGAGAAAATTGTTCAAAGAGAAGTAAAATACAACTAAATAAAAAGAGGATATGGTTAGTAAATAAGTTGCCTATGTTGATGACATTAATATGTAAAAGATTATAGAAGATGAATAACAAAATATTGAGAGCGTTCTTGAAGAGAATCTGGCTATGAGGGAAGGAGAACTAGCTGAGACAAAGTCAATATGTCTTGCTATTCAAAATGACATGAACAAATTTAGATAATACGTCACTAAGTTTACTAAAGTTAAAGAATAATATTTTTTGGTTAAAGATAATAATAACTCCAATATAAATGCTAAATTTTTCTGTAACATATCTCAAAATAGATATGGTATTTCTAATAGGTTAAATCATAAAAATAAATATGAATCTATTTTGATAAATAATAAAATTGAGATAAGATATTACATATAAAGGGAAGGGAAGAACAATCCAAGGATATAACGGCCTCTAGGAAAAAAGATTATAGGTTTGCAGCAAGATGGTAATATAAAAAATCTAGATAGATTTATTGTCAAAATGGGAGATCAAAATTCAATAGATATTGATAGTTATGTGGAAGGTTTGAAAACAATTCCTACTCTTACAAACATAATATATCACTTCTAGGGAAGAGGTATAAACCAAGGGGGAGTTATTCTAAGAAAAACAAGGGGAAATTAACATGTTAAGAAAGTTTTGATCATAATATTTAGTAATCTATCCACCCAAAATAAATATTATATGTTAAAAAAATATATGTAGAGGATGTAATCATTAACGTTACATAGATAAGGATTTCATGGTTGGATTACCTAAAAAAATTACCTATGAAGATAAAGGGAATGAAAATAAAAAGTTAATAAAATAAGAAGATACTATCAAGAAGTCATGCAATATAAAATCTAGGAAAATTGACATAGTAATAAAGTGAGTGCTTTATAGTTAGGCCATACTAGTTGGAGATGTACAATAAAATAGAGAAATTTGAAATAGAAGTTGAAGTTAAAGGAAAAAAATTGGTTTCTCATGAATAAGTTGGAATTAATGAGAATATTAACACATATATTGATTTGAAAATTCAAGTAAATTAGTTTAAATAGTGTGTAAAATCTGATAAAGATGCAAAATATTGTTTGAAAATCTTATGAGGCCAAGAAGTGATCATGAAAAGGATGTTGAAAGTATAAGGAAATAAAGTTTCCTTGATATTATAAGTAGAGATACCATATTTATAAAAGGAAATAGATCATGGTAAAATGATGAGAAAGAAACCTATTAAGGTTGTTGAAAATACAGGTAGTTCTAGGTTTTGAAAAAAAGAGAAGACAAAGTTGAGAGGAAACTCTCATCCTCATTGTTACTTATAAGGAACAAAGAGGTTCCTCTCTATTCCCTAAAACATTTTTTTTATTTGTGAATTTTTTTTGTAATTATAGGAGAATATCGAGTTTTGTTCATACTTGACATAAAATGAGGTGTTATTCAAGGGGTTTTATAACTACCTTGGAGAGGAGGTATTGAGTGAATCACATGAGGGGAGAGAAAATGAGATGAAATTCTTATTTAGTAATTCTAAAACTTCTAGATATTTTTAAAAAACTGGATAAAGAGGTATTCAATCACACTTTCTACCATTGGTTTGATTGTGTAAAATATATATAATAAGGGTAGTGTTAGTTGATAAAAGGATGATGAAAAAAGATAGTTTTATAATATGAACATGAACTATTTTGATGGGTCTGTTGAGTTGTGTGTAGGTTACATTTTACTCTGGATAAATCTATTTGAAAAATCCCCATAGAATGAGTTTATGATCAAGGTATCACATGAACTAAAGTGTATGGATAACTTTAATGAACTGGGTTATATATATCTTATTCTATACACTAGTTTGGACCATGTAGAATTAGAGTAGATTAACTAAAGGATTTTTGCTAATAAAAAAATGTGGTATCATCCTTCTCTCAAGTGGATAAAGGATATCTTTTTCAGATAAAAAAAATAATGCAAAAGTGTTTTGAGAATCACTCAAGGAAAAATAAGAGATGAGAAGACCCTTCTTATAGTTCATTTTCATTTATTTTAAATAATTATAAGAATAAATAATCTATTGAAAAATAAATATTTACATAGAAAAGTATTGGTTTTGATAAAAAATCAGGGGGGGATTATTGTTCCCAAATGAGAATTACATTTTTTGTCGATGAGTAAGGTTGTTATTATGGAGAAGCAGTCAATATGTGACTAGTAAAGGAAAATGATGGTGCTTGGAGGATTGTTATAAATTCAGGAGTTGGCATTAGATGTCATGATTTATAACAGCATTCTCCTAACCAATTAGATTAGGTATAGGTGTAGGTTCTACTGACCTTAGGTGAAATCCCCAGGACACCAAAGTTTGGAAATAAATTCAAAGGGATATACTAAAATACGGGGATATTTTTTCCCTTAAAAATAACATACAATAGACAAAAATGATGATACATAATATGATGCATGAAGGTAATCAAAATAACTCAATATTCATTACAATTGAACAATATCAGAGTAGTAGTCAAAACAAAACAAAATAGGAAACCAAAAATCCAAATACATGCAAGACACTAAGAACTAAGGTGGAACCACTCAAAACATGAGGACACAACTAAATCCCAAGATATATCTCCCATAATCCAAAACTAAAAACATCATGATACACTAGTAGATAAATATAAAATCTTCCCCTTATCTATGACATAACAAATAGGGTCTGCATACACACCAAGGTGCATATACAGGGGGTGTGTATATCAACCTAATAGGAAATATGTTAGTAACTTCCCACACATTACACTAATTCCAAAACAAGATATCAAACATTATATAAATGATTAGGAGTATCAAAATAGTTATTAATAGTGTTTCATATAAAAACAGGAAAGGGTCATATCAAAACAATTTATATCAAATCATAATTTAACATGATTTCTATAGTCATGCTAATTCATAAAACAAGCTTTTTTATAAATAGTTTATCCATTATTTATTAATGGAATACCCATTCTACATACCCACACACATGAATGAATCTAATATTAAAACCCAAATACTCAGGAGTGATAACTCGTCTTATGTTCCAAGAAATCACTTGGTTGTGCACATTCATTCCCAAATTGTTATAGGAAACCAAGCCTAAATTCAACAAAGCCACTCTTAATGCCATCATGAACACACACCAAGCCATGTATTCCAAAGTCTCTTCAAAACATAGTTTCTTTAAACAATTTATATTTTATAAATTTAAACATACATGTTGTGTGAAAATTTATAAACCATTATTTGAAAACCATATAATAAGAGAAATTTCAACAATATCTCATCAAGTGTTTTTCAAATGAAAACATAAATAAGAGTTTTTTAAATATGGAGACTTAGAGTTCTAGAAGAAGTGTATAGGAAGAGAAGTAACCTACCTCAAATGGTATCTAATTTAGAATAATAACATTATGATATAGGTAGATCTGTCTTATTTCTTCTTTACCTTTAACAATTCTCATCAAAAACATGTCATAACCCATATATTTGGGCATAACAGTTATGATCTAGGTTTATTCCTGGGAGGAAATGAATATTTTTAAAAGGAGAAATAGAAAGAGAAAACATACCTTGATTCTCTAGATCTAATGTACCAAGATCCATTAAAATCATCTATGGGTCAAAGATAATTTCCAAAAACACCTAGAGGGGTCCTATAGTTTTAGAATCTAGGACAACAGAGGAATAATGATGGTTTTAGGGGAATTTTCTGGTTAAAAATAATATTTTTGGATTTAATTAATCATTTATCATGGTTAGTTCACATGGTTTACTAATTTGTGTGCTAACTATGTGGGTTCCACTATCTCAAACTCTTAGATTTCACGGTTTAGACCAATGGTTGTGAAAACTATTCACTAACTGTGTGAAATTACCATGTCTAATGTTGAACAATTATTAGAGGAATATGTATGGTTTCCCATAATTGTGTTCTAATAGTGCACCTCCTCCTAGACTCTCTCAAGATGGTTTATGGTTACCTAGGTAATCTACACAGTTTCTCTTAACCATTCACTAACTATAAAACCTTTTTAAAACTTCTAAAACATGAAAAAAACTCTCATAAACTTCTGAAAACTAATTCCAAACAAACCATATCTCAAAAACACATAAAAGAGTCGCACATTCCTCAAAATGAGGGTATTTCTAGATTAATAAGGCATCTGAATGTTATTATAATTATTGTGCAAATTTTCTTTAATGAAATGAATATATGTGTGGGTTTATGAATCTACACTAGTCTAAAAAGTTTTTGAATTATCTTTGAGATATTTTAAGAGGCCTTGGAATTATTATAAGAGACCTATAATTGATTTGAGTGAAATTTTTATTTTGAGTGCTTAAGTAGGAATTTCACCAGGGTTTGAATTAATATGAATTAGATCTTTTCATATGAATTTATAAGTAATTTCATATGACTTTTTATTTCCATATGAATTCATATATTTTTATATAACATTGAGATGTTGTAAAAAATGGAAAAATTGTCATCATGTTACTTTAAAGGAATACATAATGGATTTTTTATGAATTTAGGATTTCTATATGACTTCAAAAGTCATATTAAATTCAAGATAGCCCAAAAATAGTAAATTCATAAGATCTTATGACTTAATGAGATACTCATATTACTTTGAAACTTATAAAATATTTTATTTTTCTATGTCATATGAAAATATAGACTTACATAATATGAAATATTATGGATAAATGGAGATTAAATCAAATGATTCCAAGCAGATTATTTTCATGCATTAATCATCATGATCACACATAGATCATGATTCAAGATAATATGATTGAGAAAAATCAAAGGAATATGTGTGTGATGCTGAGATGGAATTCATTATGTCATGGATAATTATCAGTTGGAATTTTGGACATTGTAGTGAGCATTTAAAGTGAGTTGTGAATATTTTGGAGGAAAAATAGATGAACTATGAGCACCACACCATAGTATAAAATATTTTTTGTGAAAATTTTACCTGTGATAAATAGTGAGTTACAACATTTCTTGTTCATGTATGAGTGAACATTTTTTAGAATCCCTCAATGCTTGAAGATGATTGGGTTCCCATATAGGGATCACCCCATCGCAGGTAATACCATTTCGCTAAAATATTTATGTAGATGAAAAAACTTAAATATTTATAGGATTTTTAGATAATAATAACACATGATATTTTAATATTTCATGGAGAATTAAATGTTTGAGTCTTTAGGATATTTAAATGAGGGTGAATATGAGTTTGAATAGAGAAATAGGATTAGAAAAGTGATAATAGATTTAATTGAGAAAGTTTTTCATTTTTTCTATGATAAAAAGGTTTCTACATTTCAAATATGTAAGAAAATATTCACACTATTATTTTGGTGAAAAAATATTGTGCATGTACCAAAGAAGGTTCTAGAGATTTTTGAGAGAGCTTGTGAACATTATGCGATATATCTTTTCAAGATTATAATACTTTCTAGTATCTAAGGGAGAATACAACTCTAAATCTAGTGAGATATTCTATTGAAAAAGAAGAATACCCACTTTCCATGTATTAAAATGGAGGATAAATAACTATATCATTCAAGATATAGAGTGAGTTTTGAGATAGGCAGTGCTAATCACCATTATCATCTACCAAAGTTCTTAAAAGGTGTATATGTTTATACCTATTAATCCATCTGCTCATAGAGTTGGAATATCATCAATAGGTGTAGAGATCACTAGGAGTAATTAATAGGTGTTTCATTGTTTTATCATCTTTTATTAAGAAGTTTTATCTTCTTCCAGTGGAATCTAGAAGTCAGAACATAATAGACTCTATATTGATAGGAATGAACTATCCTTGGTTGTAGTTAGTTGTTGAAGATGGTGAAAGAATCCCTGATTGGGGGTATCCAATCATGGAAAGAAGTATTCTATCCTAGTTGAACCCTATAAATATTATGTGTTGTATATTTAATATTACTTCTACACACAGGGTGGGGTTGTGAGTATTTATTAAGTAGGTCGAGAACCTTAAAAAGTTTAAGAGGTTGGGTTAAGAGAATTTGTAAAAAATAATACCACTAACTCACCCCCCCTAGTGGTTAATTATCCCTTGAAAATAAAAAATTCATTTACATTCCCTAATGATTGTTTGGTACATTAAAATGTTTCTCTTTTATGTGCCACATTACTCTTATGTATCATAGGGATACTTTTATGCATCAAGTTGATGACCCTTACATATTATAGTGGGGACTCTCTAGGAATCTTATATTTTTTTCAACTATATTTATGCACAATTATAGGTATTATTAAGTATATAGGGATACCTATAGGAAATTTACAATTCTAAATCATCCTACAAAATATTAATTTTACATATCACTATGAACTCTATGACTTTTTCTTTTTTGTCTTAATCTTCTCAACATTGATTACCCTTATACATGGGGTTTTAGTTACCCTTACTTATAGGACTTTACCAATTTCATAAAAATATTCTCAATCACTAGAACATATCCATAATTCTTTTAAAACTCATTTAATCTTCATGTTTCACATCCATCTTAAATTTTTAAACTTACTTGAATGCTCTTTTAATTTAATTTTTAATATACACAACCCAAAAATACTCTAGGTGATTTTTCTAATATTACAACCTCATGAGTGTTTCTTAGCATTGTGAAAATGAGAACGATGTGATATTCCAAAAGTATGGATATTCCATAGGAAAATTTAAGAATTACACAATCTTTATGAATGGATAGTATATAGGAGGTAATTTATTTCATATTTCTAATGATCTAAACAGTTATTTCATTATCATAAAAGGGGAGAATAAACTATTGAATAAGAGACTTAGCCATTTAGGAAAAAATAATATTGTTATGTTCATAAATTATTAATCCATGAGAAATCTACTTAATATTCATCATTAAAGGATAAAAACTTGTGACACATGTCACAATAAATAAAAAATATAGAACATTATCCATAATGAAATAGAGATCAAGACAATAAAACCTCTTGAGTTAGAGAACCTAATTGTGTTCTAATCAATGATCTTGAGTTCAACCAATGTGGATAGATATTTCAATACTTTTATTGATGAATTCACTTGTATGAATTATTTATATTTTATGTAAAGTAAGTCTTAAACTCTTGAAATATTCAAGAACTTTTAGAGTTGTATTAATAACCAAACAAGATGTGTTATTAAAATATTTTATTCCAAAAATGAATCAAAATAAAAGAATAAGTATTTTAGAAATTTCTTGAGAATCATGGAATAAGTAATGATTATAATGCTCTATAAACACCACAAAAAATTTATTAGATAAGTTAAAGTATAAGAGTTTGGTAGAAATTGGTAGAATAATGTTTCTAGACTACTACAACTCAAAATTCTTTTGGAGGAAAACCATAATAGAAACCATATACATCTTGAATTGGTTTCTACTCCCACTAAATTCAGTCAACACACCATATGAGATATGGTTAGTCAATAATCCAAACCTAAAGAGTTTAAAAATATTCAATAGGCCTTGTTACATTATTTTTAAAGGAAGACACTTGGGAAAGTTTGATGAGCAAATCAATACAGGTATATTTCTTTAATACACACCCAATTGAAGGAGTTTCTAGTGTCACGATAAGAATATGAGAAATATCACAAATATATTTGATGTAATTGTGTTGGAAAAAAAAAATTAAAAACATCATTGTTTATTGATGAAAAGGTAGGTAAATCTCTTAGTGAAGATGTTATACAACATAGGAATATTCCTAATGCCTGCTAATTTTTTTAAAACATCCATGTTGATTATGAATTATCCCATTATGAGAAAAGATTAAAGAAAGTTAAAAATATATTCTCAATACTTACAAATAATGTGTAATCTAAGAACATTCTTAGATATATTAGAAAAGGTGTTCAAATATGAGGGTGTTTATAGAATTTTAATGATACGTTCTTTTTTTTAAAGTTGAACCAAATAATATCTATGAATATTTGAAACATGAGGATTGGATAACAGTGATAAAATAATAGATTAGTAAAATTGAGAAGAATGAAACTTGGTAATTAGTTTCATGTCCCAATATCAATAATGTGATAGAGGCTATTGGTTTTTATATAATAAATACAATGATAAAGATGAAGTTGCATGGAAAAATATCTCATCTTATTTATAAGTGACACTCTCAAATTGAGGGTATTGATTTTGATGAGAATTTTTCTCCTATCATAAGGCTCAAAATAATAAGGATATTACTTATTAATTGTGATTAATGAAATTACAATGGTTTTCAAATGAATGTTAAGTGGGTGTTATTTAATAGTGAACTTTAATGTGAGGTATACATTGAACAACTATAAGGTCTCATACTTGATGGTGATGGTTCTCAAGTTTTCAAGTTGAATAATTCCTTATATGGACTTAAATAATTTCCCCAAACATGGCATTCAAATTTGGATAAAATCTTTAGTATCACTGAATTAAAGAAAGTAAAGGTGGATTATAATATCTATATTAAGGGATATGAAAAAAATTTAACTCATTATGATTGTGTATAGCGATGAAATAATTTTTTTATAAAAAAGTTGAAACTTGTGATGAACATTATACCCAAGTAAGAAAAAAAATTGAGATTTAAATGATTAGTGAGATAACATTCTTCATACTTTATCAATACATAAACAAAATTAGTTCTATATTTCAATCACATGATAATTATACTCACTCATTTCTTTGGAAAAAGGTTCCCATGATGAATAAGGAAGAAATTTGGGTCAAAAAATGTTTAAAATGTTTATTAGTAGACTTATATATTTTAAAACATCTAAAAATATCATATTTTTCATTATTTTATGTTCATTATTCCAAAGAAATCCTTGGGATTCACAACTTTAAGATATGTGGGTGGATTTATCAAACCTATTGATGATTGGGTGTGACAATCAAAGTGATATCAAAAATTCAAATAATATGATGTAATATTCATGGTCAAAGCATAATTACATCAGGTACCACTTAATGAGTGAGAAGGTGATGTATTTTGATCTTTTATTGGAGTATTTTTCACCAAGGAGAGTGTTACGGATATCTTGATTAATACCCTAATAAAGGGTGTATTTAAACACTTGAGAGTTTTGTAGGGAGTGTATTCTCTTCCAAAAATAGAGTATGTTTTCTTGTATATTATTGTTATTTCATTCCTTTTCATATACTGAAAAGGAGGGTGACTACAAAAGAAGATATTATTACAAAGGGGGGAGACTCTAGTTTGTTTTTTAGGTGATAAGGAGTTGTGAATAAGAGAATTACAGTTTTCTATAAAGGTGGAGACTCAAAAAGTTGGTAGAAAAATTTTTAAGAAGACCCATTTTTATATTTCATATATTTCTAAAAAATCCAAAAGGAGATATTGAAGATCCCTTCATGGGGGATATTTAATATCCCTTGATGATTATGGTAGTTGATGAGTATTGGAGATTAAATAATTTACTTAGGAAATGAATTGAAAAGGGGGAGATGAGAGTTTATCTAAATTGATACATGGTCAATATAGAAATGTTCTTTATATCGAGTGGTTAGAGAACTCTCAAAAATTTCATTCTATATTAGGATGTGGTATTTAGATAACCTTAAAATTGGATTCATGCCATGACTTATTTCTTATTTTTATTCATTCAAGAGTTTAGAGATGTATTTATGATGTATTTATTGAAAACATGCTCATAGTTGAGTTAGAGGTTCACTGAAGATGATTGAATTAAAAAATGAATGAAGAATTCTTAGAAGACAATGTTCATGTCATGGTGGTTTTTAAAATGGGTTTTTTGATTATCCAAAATAACTTTTGAAGGATGTATATTGTAACAACTATTTCACAACCTATTTCAGTTCAATGGGTTTGTATAAAATGGCCTGTAAAAAGGAGAAATTCCCATAGGATAGGGAATTATATCTTAGAGCTTTTGTGGTTGTCCATGGGGAGGCCCTAAATGGGTTTTTTGGAGTTCTTTTATGTCAGGGTGAACATTGTAAATTCCCATAGTTAGAGTGGGTGTGAGGCAAGGTTTCCACCATGAAGACTCAGAGATTTAGTTGAGTTACACCATAGAGAGCATGTAATTAAATGATAATTCTGGATCCCATTATATAAATAAAAAATCCCTATGTGAAATAGCTTGATCAAAAATGATCATAGTGCCTAGTTGTTTTAGTTGAGAGTCGTGATGACCACACCAAAAAGAAAGAATGAACATGAAATAGTGAACTCTAGGTAGACCATAAAGAGAAACATAGGAATTTAAAAAGTCATTTTGGAGTTGAAGTTATATCTTAAAAATGCTAAGATAATGTAGATATTGAGAGACTTGATCATATTTGATTTCAAATTTGGTCTATTTAATCACCAAAATAGTAATAGAGAAGAGCTCCATGTCGTGGTGATTCCCTATCTATAAACAAATGATGATTCTCTCTTTTAGAAGGGTGTAATTAGTTGTAGTAAAAACTCTAATACAATCGATTATCGATTATGGGAATTTTTTATCTAGGACTATGGAGAATAATAAGGGTGCACACATTATCCAAATTCTGAAGGCCCTTAAGGTGAAGTGAATAGGAGATCAGAAGACTTGTTAGTGATCATCCTTCTATCTTGTAATGGGAGTTCAATAACATCTCCATACTCTAACCTTATTCTTATTTAATATAAATTATGAATGTGTATAGTAAGATCACAACCATTCTTTATTAGATATTATCCACTTGAAAAAAAGATTTGGTGAATCTCATATTCAGAATTATTCCATGTGTGTTCATTCGTGCTCCATATCTCATAATCATATTGTCATAGTCAAGATAAAATCACACTAACCAACAAAATAAATAACTTTTTTAAGACTTTTTATTTTCGTATCCAATTATTCACCCCCCCCCCCCACACACACACACACACTCAGTTAAGGCATACTAGTTCATGGGGATTATAAACCACTTTTAGAACTTTCAGAACCTCTATATTTACATATTATAATGAAATAAATTTTAGACTATAAAAGAGTAAAAACAATCTCAATACACATACTATTTCTAATAATTAAAAAATTTATATTGGTATAAAAACTCTATACTTTATACAAATTTTATATAGTAACAATAATCATTGTAACAAATATTAATCATCAAACATTCAAATATAACTAACAAAAAAAATAACATGATAATTAAAAAATAAAATTAAAATAACTAGTAAACATCAAACATGACATACCAGCCAAAAATATAAAATAATTCACAAACATCAACATGATAACTAAAAATAGTCATATAATAGAAAAAATCAATATACTGCAATATATTAAAAAAAATAACCACAATTTAATAACTAGTTAACTTAGTATATCAATATAATAACTAATAAACCCAATTCATTAATATAATTACTAATAAACAAAATAAAATCTTTAAACTTGAATATCATGAATAAAATAACTGCATTACTTACATGTTATTAATATTTAAATACATGTTAAAAAAATTCTATGATTGTAAAGTACATTATTTTGGTTTGATTACTAGAAACATGAAGTAAATAACAATAATTTACATGTATAAGATTGTAAAAAACAAAAAAAATTACATGTATCTAAATATATATTCTAAAAAATAATTTTTTTAAACATAAAATGAAAAAAGTTAATTATAGATACAATATATCAAAAAATTTATACAAATAAAATAAAAATCTAAAAGATAATTTTCATAATAAAAACCAATACAACTAATTAAAACACCAACCTTGAATAAAACCTCTTAAACATAGAAAAATAATATAGTATCAATTTTAATTACACTAAATCAAGTGTTATTTTCATAAGAATAAATATCACTCATCATAGAGTAATTGAAAAAATTTCTTCATGTATAATTGTTAAAAAAATAAAAAAACAAAACTCATCACTTATTCTTGTCTGTTTTTATTGAATTTAATTGATAATTAAAATTATTCGACAAATTTTAGTTCACCAAACTCATAGATTTAATAGACCATTATAAAGCTCTATAAACCCAATAGTCAAAAAAATTATCCACAACTACTAGAGCATAGTACTTATCACCGCTTAATGAAAAATTATCTGGAATATTGGTGGGTAATGATATATAATTTCTTGTATTTTAGTAGATACAGATCATCGGGTCAAATTATGATGTCTCTCCCCTTAAGAGTACATTTATACCCACAAAAATGGTAATATGATGGGTTGAAATTGAATCCTATTTAGGATATAATGGCGGCTCATTACTTGACACTTTTACTTAGTAGGGAATAATCCTTGAAGAGTACTTTTAATCAATATAGTAATGAATTGTCTTTGTTGTTGCACACCAATAAAGTGACTTTTATGATTATATAAGACTTAATAGGAATCACAATTTCATAAGTGTTTTGGAATGGTAATTAAATTTATTATAATTAAGCTTTTATCTCATGGATCCTTTTTTTATAGGAATTAGAGTGTCCCTTCAAATAAGGTATCCTAGACCATGGAATTGGGTATACACCTATTTAGTAAAGACATATCTTATAAGTATTAATCATGTTTTTTGGATCATACTCAATAAAATATGTGGCCAAGATTATACCAGATAATGAATAGATGTTTCTCTTATATTGTACCTGCTCTAATTAATTGTCTAGATCAAACCTATTCAATGAACTAGATCAACCAACTAGACATACCCACTCATTCATGGGCCCAAATTGGTACACCCTACTAATATATCAGGAAAAATAAAATAACCTTTAAGCACATTATTTTTACATAGAATGTATAGTGAAAATTTTTCCCTCAAACCACCACATTACACAAACACATGAATGCATGGATAGTGTTGTGAACTATCCCCCATAAGATTTTCCTACACACTTTATCATTTTAAATAATGATAAAAGTATTCTCGATTATATAGAAGACCCCACTCTAACACACTTCCAATGTTGTATTCCAAAATTATTCCCCTTTTAAACATAGTATAAAAAATGTTTTTAAATACTTTTAAAAACCTTTAAAATACAAAGATCCCACATCATTTTAAAATATTTAAAAATATATTTAAAATTAAGAAATGTACCCTCTAGGAAATAAAATATATAAGTAAATGTATACATAAATTTGAACCTTTATATCATCATGGAAAATCATATATGAATAGATAAATAAGTCAAAACTTTCTTGAACATGTAACTCTTATAATCAAATAGATTCATACAACACAATTCCATTGAAATTAATCAGTTATTTATCAACTCTTACACACCATTATGGCTATGTGGCACTTATCCATTAAAAAATGTATGATATTAAAAGTCCTAATCTCTTTTGATCATCCCCACTCATATATTCACATAGGGGAACCAAAAAATTCCAATGTTTAAATAAAATTGATTTCCATATTTTGTTAACAGTTTTTAAACTCATTCGATAGGATCTCATACATTGAACACATACATGTGAAGTTATCACATATTAATATGAGGTCCCATCATTGTATAATCTTTAAAAAAGACTTTAAAACCATCCCTATAGAATTTTTATACACCAAATCTCTTGGATGTACTTTTGTTGGTAGATCTAACAAATTTTGGATCAATCTAACAAAGTCCAAATTTATGATTCCATCTTGTGTCAACTATCTTAAATAGATATATCTGAGAACAATGTGTCATGATTTTCCTTTATAATCATTTATATATTACATATCCATCATTTCTAGACTATCATAATGTATATCAACCAAATACATCAGCATATGACATAATGGTAAACCTGATAAAAGTGATCTAATCCATTTTTTTCTTTTCTAGTAGGTTTTGAAGCAATAAACACTGAAGTCTTCATGGATCCCACTATAAAAAAATCTTTTATCTCAAATAGATCACTCCCCCTTCACGTATAAAACACCAAATAATCTTAGAAGAGTGATCCTAAAAATTAGTAATCTAATTACATATGAAAATCCTTCCAACACCATTGGATTTCCACTATAACATTTATTGTAATCCATAAAACCCATTAGTTAATTGAGTACTCTTTTAACAGCATCCTCTTATGAATAACTTAGTATACATGAATACCTGCCCAATTTTACAACAACATATGCAATATCAGGTCCCGTATTAGTCATAACATACATTAAATACCCAATAACTATTATATATTCCAGTTGAGAAACTTTCCTACTAGTATTTGGTAGCATTCTACTCTCAGAAGCATATGGGGTTGAGATCGGTGAACAATAAAATTGTTTGAACTAGTTTAAGGTCATTTCAATATAATGAGATCGATAAAGAAAAATAAAATTCAGATTCTTAATAATTTTAATTATAAAAATGAAATTTGTTTCACCAAAGTATTTTATATCAAAGTTTCTAGATAAAATAGACTTAGACTCATTTACTTGATTCATCTCGGTTCTAAATATTTTTATGCTACCAATATATAAAAAAATAGCCATAGAATGGTTATTATGGAACCATATAGAAACACATTTTTCATATTAGTTAACTAAAAATCCATTAATTCATTAAATTCCTCATGTCATTGTTTTGGTTTCTATTCTAAACTATATAGGGACTGTACCAATTTACAAACCTTATTTCCTTTTCCAAGTATTATGAATCCTTCTAGTAGTTCCATATAAATTTCTCCATCTGATTCACTATTTAAGAGTGTATCTTAAATATCCATTTAGTAAATTCCCAAATTATATATATATTATAAAGTGAGAAGAATTATAACTGAATAAGTCCTAGACATTGGAGTATAATTATCAAAATAATCATTTTCTTCCTTTTGTATAAACCCATTGTCTAATAATATGGATTTATATTTTTCAATTATACCATTAAATCTCCAATACCTTATAAATACCCACTTAAAAACCATTAGTTGTGAAACTTTAGGAATATAAACAAATATCTAAGTATGTTTCCCAGTTATAGAGTCAATTTAATTATTTATATCATCCTTCCAAAGAGATGTATCAGAAGATGACATAGATTATTTGAAAGTTTTTTTATTAAACTATATATTAAGAAAACCCAGAGTTTTTGTAACAATATTGTCATTAGATTATTCCAATAAGTACATATATAAATAAGATTCATATTTATTATGTATCTAATATTAGTTACTTCTATGAACCTCCTTGATGGTATATTCTTGTGATACTCTTTTATTTGAGACAGATTCCTCAACATGGGATTTTGTAGATAAAGTGAAAAACCTAAATTCATTAATGATGACATATCTTGATTAAATAACTACATTAACACCTACTAAATCATTATATTCTAATACCATGAATCAATAATATTTTTAATTATCAGCATATCTAAGAAATATTCTATCAATACTACTTTTACCAAAATTTTCCCTTCTAGGTTCAGGTACTCTTAGAGTTTCATGATAACTATATACCTTAAAATAATTGAGGTTTGGATTACTATGCATATATAATTCATATAGAGTCATAGGATTCCATTTTTTGAGAACCCAATTTAAGATTTTACATGAATTTAATAATGATTCTCTCTAAAATATTTTTGATAGATTCAATATAAACATTGTATAATTAACTATTCCCATTAATGTTTTATTCTTTATCGTACTTTCACCATTTTTTGGGTGTATAGGGAGATATAACTTAATTTATGATTAATTTGGATTCACATGATTAAGTTATATAATATTCACCTCTGTTTTCAAGAATTAGGCATTTAATTATAAGCACGCATTGGTTTTTAACCTTATTTTAATAAATACTAAATTTATATAAAACTTTATATTTATCATGAAAAAATAGACATTGAAATTTTTTGAATAATCATCAATGAAAGTTACAAAGTTATTTTTATTACCCATAGTGAGAATATCTTGAAAATCACATATATCACTATGTATTAATTCTAAAAAATTAAATTTACTTTATATAGTTGGAAATGGTTTCCTAACTATTTTAGTTTTCATGAAAGTCACACATTTATGATCATTTTTGTTCATGAATGTTAATAATTCAATTTTGAAATTTAATTCATTTTTTTATAATTTATGTGGCCTATATGATTATGAAATTAAACAAAAAAACTATATCAAGTAAAAAAATTATATTTAATTTGAATAATATATCATACAAGTTATCCATTTAAACAAATATCCCACCCTTGGATCGAAAAAAGTTTTCTGGCTCAAATATAAGCATAAACACATGTCAAATATAAGCATAAACCCATTTCATATTTTGAGATCATATATTTCAATGATTATTGGATTTAGAATATTTAAAAAAATCCTTCTAATTTTGGATCTTTTTTAAGGATTATATTAATAAGTATGAGAGAAACCAACTCAAAGTAACTTAGGTTGAACTAATAATGATATATATTAAACTCAAAGTGATATATTTTGAACTGAGTCTAATATAAGTAGAGTTCTAAGAAATATAGGCTAACATGATAGTTTTATAAAGTGATATATCTTGAGTTTAAATTTTCCTATGGTTATTTATGATAATTCACTTATAATGATCATTAATCATATTAACTATATTGGTTTTAGTAATGGTTGTAACTAGAGGGAGACATGGTTGTGAGGGACAATACATAGATTACTTTGATAAAAAAACCCATTAGAATGGGATATGTGGTGAGAAACCTAGTGATTATGACAAACCAGATATCATAAAATATGATTAACAATGTGAACATAGTCGAAGTCCCAAACACAACAAGGAAGAGAAATATGAAGTCTAATAAAAGATCAATTGATGAAGATGGTGAAGGAAAGAAGATTCAATTTCATGTATGTCAAAAATGTGGGAAGAAGCATGGGGGAAATTTCCTTAAATGGACAAGTATATTTTATAATTATGGAGATGAAGGTTATCAGACTCACAAGTGTAATGGAAAGAGATAAGAAACAAAAATATATTGATTAAATTACAAAATAATTGGGTATTATGAGACTCAATGTCCCAATCCAAGGTCCAATGAGGTAGATAGTCAAAAACGACCATTAAAATAAGGAAAATATTATGAAACTACTATTAATGAAAAATATTTTTGATTTTTCAATCTAGATTTTATAGTGACCTATGTCATGGAATTTTTTACAAAATAATGGATATTGAGTTATAAATAAAAAACTCTCATTTTATGGTTATAATATAAATAATTTTCAGGGTTTATGGGAAGTTATTCCTTATGGATCTAGATCCGCATCACTTAGTAGAGTTCTATGTGAAATTGAAAATGGGTAAGATCTCTTTATAAAGAGATTAAAATGATTTTTTATATTTATAAATATCATTCCACATCATAAATAAACCCATGATCATTTAGAGATATATGGATAATTATGATTTCCTTATATGAATTACTCTAATCTTGTGATTCAAATTACAGGATGAAATTTATTTAAGGAGGGAAGAATTTAACCCCTAAAAATTCTAATATATGATTACCTTTAAATAATTCAATGTGTTTTATAGCTTTCTCCACATGTAGCACCAAACTAAAAAGAAATTATGATATGTTTATACTCTTAAAAACCTAGTCATTGAATTAGAAGGAATGCATAGGATTAACCACTTTATTAAATATATGTATATGAAAAATGAATGATACTTTTAATATGAATTAAAATAAATTAGTTTACCTAAAATCTGTAATGACCCAACCCACTAGGTCCCACCTTGCCATTATAATACCTAGATGCCATAACCCCTGGCCCGCCTCCATAGTTTAGGGCCTGGTGACAAGCATTGAGAAGGCATAACTAAAATGGGAGTCCTTTTCTTAATGTACCTATATGCACACACCCAACCATCTCTATGAATAATTGTAAATGAATAATAATAAAATATAGTAACATCTAGATTAAAAACCATTCATGTAATAACCTCTAGAAAATAAAAAAGGGTGTGATGGTGCAATCTAAAATGTAAAGGGGAAAATGCATGTCCACCCATAAAAGATGTCCCAACCTGAAAAAAACTAGAATATAAAATAGATTAGAGATCTTGACTCTTGATATCCAAGCCCCTACCGCCGTGAATGGTCTATCCACCCAAGTATCCCTATACTCCTCTAAAATCACCATCTATATGTCTGTCACCTTTATAAGATATGACATGTGTGGAAAATCCGATGTAGGGGTGATTATATACATACCCAGTAGGACAACCTAAAAACCGAATAGGGGGAAATAGAAGACATGATAAAAGTATTCAACTCAACCAAAAGTAAGGGGGAAATGAAACCCAACAACATAGATATATATATTCTCATATAATAAACCGAGATAAGGTTGAAAGGGGGTCTCTATCTCACATTCCAGCGCAAGATAATGACTCTGTATGTAGATCCAAGGTCCATCATTGATGCCCAACATCTCACATGTCTTTCCAAAAAATTCATGAGGAGGGCCCACACCTCGCCACTCTTCCACAACCCGAGTGAGTGAAATCACAAAAAGTTAGAGAACCTGGCCCCTGGAATAATAGGAAAATATCACCTAGTAGATATAGGACCTAAACCTATGTAGGTGAGTATCATCTATATATCTGTGTACAAAATATGGGGGACTCTCACCCTAGTATTGTTAGGACTCATGTTTTTCTGGACCACAGCTTTGAGAAGAAATTTGAATTTTTTTTTTCACATGCTTATAAAGAGATAAAATGGTCGTTTACCCTAGAATATGATCTCGGATAATTTTTCTAACCACTCTGTTGGTACTAGAATAGGGTTTTTACCATAGGATAGGAGTTTGGTGGAAATATAAGTTGTTCACATTTTACCAGAATAATTAATATTTAATATTCTTAAATTAAATATTAAATTATTCACATAGGTTCATTCAGTTTTAACTTTTTAATGGAGTGTTGTATTGATATTTTTTCTCTTCTTTTGATTCCAAAATGGGTATTTTAGCCTAGGTGAGGCATAAACTTGAGTTAGGTGTCGGGCCGGCCCGAGCCCCTTCTTCTTTTCTTTCCTTTTTCTTATTTTCTTTTTCTTCCTCTTCCTTTATCATTTTTCTTTCACATTACTATTATGTTATCATCCTTTTCCATGACCTAAGGGAGAAAATGGAGATTGATAAAAAGGTAGGGAAGGAAGGGAAGAGTGGTACCGTTGTGAAGTCCTCGACGCGTTGAGTCGGTGTATGGAATCTGTGGACAGTGAAATACAAAAAAGCTTCAGCAGTTTCAGCCAAAAGGTAGGAAAATTTAAATTTTTTTCTTATATTACCTTTAAATTGTTTGTTTCAAGTTTTTTATATCCATATATTTCTTGCTCCTGGCCTCTTAAGGCTTGATCTATTTTTTCGGGGGAAAAAATGGAGGTTTCAGGTGATCTGAGGGTTTTCCCGTCAGGAAACCCAAGTTACATAGTGTGTGTTCTAGGGGAACACGTCGTATGATCTTCCCATTTAGGGAAGAATAATTTTTATTAATTATATGTTGTGTACTTTGAGTACACATTTTGTGGTGGTACATGGCTGTGTGTCTGTCTGTGTGAAAAAAGAACACGGGTTTTTGGATTTTAGACAGTACATGTTTTGTACTTTAAAGTACACACTGTGTGATTATACATAGGCATAACCCATGTTGTTTTGTACATATATTAGTAAAAATACAGTGGGAGGGATAATAGTACACGTTGTGTACTCTAAAGTACACACCATGTACTTTTTCCAGCTTAGAGTTTTGGGGTATTTTGTGCCCTGGAAGTCAGAATTAGGCGTGTGAGTAGTCCATTCTCAGCGTTTTTTGGTATAGATAGCAATGGTGGAATCCAATTGACATTTAGAGGTAATATAAATGGTTTTTTGTGGGTTTTAAAGTGTTCTTGAGGCCTTGTGTTGAACAGTCTTGAAGCACCGGTTTAGTGGAATCCGGTTCGGGACATTACAAAGTGGTATCAGAGGAGTTTCTTTTCCTAGTCTTTACTATTTGGGATATAGTATACATGAGTATTAGGAATGTGTTGGAACCTATTATGGATATAATAATGGTGCATTGAGAATACTTGTTCTGGTAGGAAGTCCTAGTTTCCATGGTTTGGGATTGTTGTTCTAATTTTTTATTTTACTGTTGTATATGATTTCACCTTGAGTGACACACATGTTGTGTGGATGTTATGATTTACTGTGAATCTATGGATCTTGTCCATTAGTAAGAGTTTAGGTATAGATTTTGACTCTAGTTTGGCAGAGGCAAGATGTGTCTCATGCATCATATTTGGAACATATTATTCACATCATATAGGCCTGTTAGTGTGTGTTTTTACTGACGAAAAAGGCATATTCAGTTGGGCCCGCTTACACATACATTTTATTCTGATCGCAGGTTATGTGGATCTATGTTGAGGCATTTTGTTATGAGGATGATGACACAGTCCTCATACACCTCTTGTGCAGTGACCCTAGTAGGTCAATTTGGCATGTGATGCACTTTTGTTGTTACCCTTTTGGGTGTTTTTTCATAGGTATGTGGTTATCTAGTCGGATCGCTGAGTACAATGTCGATGGATACTAAGACTTTTCTTGTGAACTAGACCTTCATGGGGTATTTCCCTATACAGATACTCGATGAGTATCAGTTCGGTTTCTATTATACATGGGTTGTGACCTCCAGGGATCAGTTCCTTTTGAGGATGCTCGGAGAGAATCAATGTCCTTGTGGGTTATGTTTTTAGTTTTGACCTTTGTAGGCTGTTGTGATCTTTACCTTCTTTTGAGAGGTTTTGGATATTTTGGGCTAGGTGGTTGGACCTTGTGACCCAGTTGTGAGGATTGTTCTATAGGGATATGTGGGAGACCTAGAGACCCTTAGTTTGACTAAAACCCTTGTAGGTAAATATGTATTTCATTATAGGGAAACATGCATGAGAGGTTGGATTGTGTCTTTCGATTCCTTTTTTGTGGTGATCTTATTTTATTCTCTTTTTATGATCGATTCATAAAAGGTGCTCGAGTTTTGCATTATAGGCATGTTGATGCCTTCAGATTTTTATTGAGGCACCTTGGGTACTTGCTTTTCGAGACTGTCTTTGACGGAAAGGATTGTTCGGATGCCTAGCCTGGTCGACCAGTTCTTTTCCTATTTCTAAGGTAGTTGGAGCACGGGTAGACCTTTGTGAATGGAAGACCCGTTGGGGTACGGCTCGGGTGATGAAGATACATGCCAGTTCTGCATAGTATCATTTGAATATAAATCATTGAGTGGCAGAGTGTGAGTCGATGACTGATGTTTCAAGAATTTTTGTGGGTTTGGACCCTGTAAGTTGTGATGGTATGTCCTTTCATAGTAGATACAACATCGTGGAATGAATTGGGTACTGTGAGACGATTGACCTGTGGCTGAATCCTGGTTAGGTTGACAGGATGTGAGCATGGCTCAGAGGGAGCTTTATACAAGCCTTTTTATACAATATTAGATTACTCCTATTTAGAGATGATCTTGCACAATTTTTATTTTTCTTGAGTATACTGAGGGAGCATCGGCCCTATGTCGAGATCATTTTCTTTTTCTTCTTAATGTATTCTCTGTTGAGGAAGAAGGTAACCTGTTAAGGATGTGCTCAAGGAGCGGTTTAAGGTAATCCATATAGTGGGGAGTTCACCTTTGGTCATTTGAGGGTGGTGAACCTCGTTTTCTATTGATCTTTGGTGTTACCAGTGGTCTTTTGAGCATGGAGTTTGCTTTTGAGATGACGATAGGGGTATTCCTATGGTGGGGAGTACCAAATCGGTTGCAGTTAAATTTATTCTATAACACCCCAAGGTTTGGAAAATAAATATTGAATGCATAAAACATTGTGTCCCTAAAAAAAACACATATTATAATATAAACACAAAACACAACTTTTCCTCTTTTAGGTTTTGAATTTCGAAAAACGATCATCTATAGTTGTGATCAGTAAGTCATTTGGAGTCTGATAGAATAAAATTGATTTTCGGTGAATAGTAACATACCCCAATGAATAGTAATATTAATAGTAATATGACCCTTATGAATAGTAAATAATGATATTACTTTATTTTCTTAAGTTAATAAGATAATGATATCTTAGTTAATTTTTCAATGTGATATAAAACTAATTATACCTATAAAATTGTTATTTTTTGAATTAACTATGATTTTATTTAAGAATTAAATTAATAATAATTAGAAATTTATTTCTGAAAAATTGAGTTCATTTTTTAATTCTGAACATAAAAAAATAGTTGGAGTGAATTTTTGGGATTTTTCTAAAATACTTGAATTTTCCATGAATAGTAAAAAAATACAGTTTTGAGTTTTCAGTATGTTTAATGACATCATAATGATATAATAATTAAAATAAAATTCTGATAAACTTTTTTATGGTAAAATAAGATATTAGGTGTCCCAAGTGGCTAATATCATGGTAAAATACCATGGGCAAGTCCATGGTTTTATGAAAACCACTAATAAGGTGTCCTTTTAAATTAATAAAAAAAACTCCCTCTCATTTTACTATAAATACCCACTCATCCATTCATTTATTTCATTCCAAATCCCTCATACTCTAATATCTAGTATTTTTACATCCCTAGGAGTCCTCCCAAGGTTTCTTTAAGCCCCCAAGGTCCCAACCTTTATGTTCTAGGAGTTACTCTACAAGGTAAGGGAACCTTTCACCCTCCTCTTTTAGTCAACACTTATTTTATGTTATCTCTTTGAATTTCCATTATCATATTTTGGGGTTGGATATTATGTATTCCTATTAATTTCCTTTTGATGTTCATATGATTAGATACCCTTTTTCTCTCATCAATTCATTTTATGAAATTTTAAGCGACATCATTAGGCTGCTGAATTTTTATAAGGGATCTATCAACTTTTCTTTTATTTTCAAGTTCATCTATTTTATTATTCTCTACTCACCACCTATGTCAAAATGACCATGAAAACTACAATATCATATATATAGTGAAATTATGTCATGTTAATTGAATAACCATCATCAATATTCTTACACCCTCCCTTTTATTTTTATAAAAGAAATCAACATCCATGAGGTTCCAATTTATAACCTTCATGGATGACGAAGTTTCATTCTTCAATTTATCCTTCATTAATGGTAATGAAAATATTTATATAGTTTAACAAGACTATAATATATGTATTATAACCTAATTAATATCCAGGAACCAGTATATGTACATATTATTAATTTATGTGACAAAACTAGTTCATAATAATCCAAATACTGCCAAATAATCGAAGTGGTTTTCATCTAATGATTCATCCTAATTCAATGTAAAAAAATGATAGAAATGAACACTAAAAATCTGTATGTTCAAAAATAATATTTAATCTAAATTCTGGAGATTTAAAACCATTCCACATGAACTCTGTTACTTAAAAACAGGTGAATCGATTATGAAAATCAAGAAAGCAAATACTCCAGAACGACAGGATTCAATATAATAACATATCGATAAGGACATAAATGAACAAAAAAAATTATTATAAACTAAAAATATGTATAATATGTTCTTAATTAAGTTATTAATGAGTCTAATTTCATATTCCAGAACCTTAATTTCAATATGGGTACACATTCGTACTTAAGGTAAGGGTTTTTCCACCCGAACATTCATTTTCATTCGGGTTACTTTCATTGTCTAATTACCTCAATTAAATTCTTATATATTATTATGGTATATTAATTAATTATATGTGATTATTATATATATTTACACCAACCAGAATCTTTCCTTATTTTATGTATAGTGTCATGTTTTAAAAAAAACTTTCAAAATTGTTTCCAAAATATAAGCCTGATTTAAGGGAATTTCTCAAATTCTTACCTATTTTCAAGGGAACTATATAATCTGTTTTTGGAAACCATTATCTTTATAAAATCACTAATTTTATTATGAAAATACTATCTTACTTTACTTCTTATTTTATATAAAAAAAATCCAAAATAACTCTTCTTTTCAAAATAAAAGAGTATTTATCTCCAGAATTGCTTAATGATTTTATAAGAGTATTTTCATCTGATTCAATACTCTGGTTTATTCTTATGTATTATTGGGTTTAATAATTTATGAATTAATCTACCATATTTATTTAATGTTTTATGACTAGTTTTATTGTGTAAAATCTAACCTAAAACCGTTTACCATATTACTCATAATAGTTAGTGTTTTATGATTTGGAAAAGTTAGTTACATTTCATATGATAGTTTCAATATGAATGTATATGTTGTTTTTGTTTATCCTCACACATTATGAGGAATTCATTGGACTTATTATGTGGTGGGTGGGGCATGTTATATCCCCTCGATGCATCGACAAGTCTCATGAGACAAATAGACATGGAATTGGATGAGGCCTTTCCCAATGTGATATATGGATTTGGACAAGGCCTAAATCATTTTTAGACGTCTTGGATGAGGCCTTGAAAAAATGTTTTAGAATGTCCGGAATATACACTTCCCTCATTATAAATCTAGTAATTTAAATTTCAAGTGGTTATTCAACTAGTATAATACCCATGATTATGTTTTATTATGTCATTATTTACTTAGCTCATATTCCTACCATATCATGTTCTGGTTTATTTTTTTAAAGGAAATTGTTTTCAATTATTCACCATATATAATGTTTATGTTTTCTTCTACTGTATTTCTTACTCTTACTAAGTGTTTGAGCTAAAACCTTTCTTATGTTTCATTTTCTCAGGATATGAAGAAGTAAATTATGAATTACTTGCAAGCATAATCTAGGAGGCATGGATATTTCTAATGGAACAAATTAGTGTTATTTTCCTTTATATATTTAATGTTGATATTATTTAGGTATATTGTTTCCAAAATCTACTAAACTACTTGTTCCTTCAGGATTCATATTCCTTGTTTATAATCCAATGTAATAATATAAGGCACCAACTTTGAGTAACTAGGGTCAGGTCCTTACAGTTGGTATTAGAGGAAGTTTAGTATAAAACAAGGAAACTAGGTTAGAAAATGTAAATTAGGGAACAAATCCCTAAGGTAGTATTTGAGTAAAAACATACAAGAACGTCCTGGTATTTTGGTAAGGAATAGATTAAGTGGATCTTTCTAACAAATACATCCCTAACTGGATACAGACAGGTAGAGGTGGCTTTGACACAGATGTACCTAGGAGTGAAAGATTTGACAAAGAGTTTCGAGCTTGAAACAGGGTATCCTGGTACATGACAATGGGCCTTGATACACTCTTGGTATTGACACTCCTGTGGGATATGCTAAGGATAATTCACATTTTCTTTACAATCCATTATGAAGGATTTAAATGTAAATTTTTCCTCAAAGAAACCATTTTTTTGATTATGGGATTATCCATGCATAGGATATCAATTTATGCTAAGTATTTTGTTAAGTTAAGATTATAAATTATGATTTATACCCTAATATAGTGTATGGCATTATTTAGAAATGGCTCATAGTGTAAAGAATGGAAACCGCATGAATGCGTGTGTCCCCTATAGGGATTTCCCTCTGATGTAAGATAATGATATTGGCTCTGGTGTTGTGACTGGCACTGAGCAACATATAACTTTACTAGGAAAACTTACTCAGGTTATGAATAATAACCTTACATGTATGGAGCATCTGGATCCACCACATGGAGGAGCTATGTTAGATTTCTTTATGAGATAACAGCCTCCATCGTTCAATGGGGCTATAAACCCATTTGTAGCTAAGCAGTGGATAAGTTCCCTAGAGAAGATATTTCTCACTTTGGGATTTAATGAAAGAGAGAAGGTCGTCATGGTATTTTATCGTATATCGGGAGATGCAGATCAGTGGTGGTAATTAATCCAAAACACCAAGGATGAGGAAAAGATATAAGATATGGAATAGGGGGACTTTAAGGAAATATTCCTAGAAAAATACTTTCCTCATGAACAACGAGCGGATATGGAAAGAAAATTTCTGAATTTGAGGCAAAAGGAAGATGAAAATCTTGAAAAGTATAAAGCTAACTTTACAAGGTTATCAAGACATGTTGTGAACTACATAAAAAATCCAAGGAGAAAAATTGATCGATTCTTTGATGGCCTAAATCCAATCCTCCAGCAAGCTCTAGTCTCCCATAGTTTCTTATCATATAAAGATATAGTATCATGTGCTATCAAGACAGAAAAATAATTCTCTAAGTCTTATAACTTTAAGGTAAAGTAAGAGAAGAAGAGGGCTACTAAAAACTCTAGGAATGGAAATAAGAAAACATGGAAAAAGGGAAGGGTTGAATTTCCACACTGTGAAAATTGTGGAAAGAAACACCCTGGTGCCTGCTTAAAGGGAAAAGGAGTATACTATAAATGTGGACAAAAAGGTCATCTTTCTAGTGATTTTAAGGGGAATAAAGAATCCATTAATGTTCAATTATATAATTTTTGGGAGATAGGATGATATTCTAATTACTGTCCAAAGTGTCAAGGAAACATGCAATGGAAAAGGCCAAGGGAGTACGGACAAGATTATGTGATCACAACCGCTGATATTGAAGTCCCTAATGAAGTGGTGGTAGGTACATTAATTGTTTCATAAAACTTATCCAATGCTTTATTTTATTCTAGATCATCACATTAATTTATATCTTACCAGTTTTCAAAGAAAATGAGACATGTACAATTTTATTTAACAAAGGATTTATCAGTCAAAACTTCTAATGGATGTATCGTTGGAACAAAGGCGTGTTGATCAGTCCCCCTCATGTCACATAATCATGCTTTAGTTTCTAACCTTATCATCATACCAATGATTTACTTTGATATAGTTCTCGGTATGAATTGGATATCAAATTATGATGTGAATATCTATTACAAGAAGTTGTATGTTAAAATTTTTGAGAATGGTGTAGAATCCCTTATCTTTAGAGCAGAAACCTCACTATTTGATTCTCATCTAGATCCACCCCCAGTAGCTCTACTGAATTAAATTCTTGGGGAGGAAGGGAATGAAATAACTATGGGTGAGGAAAGTAATGTTCCAATAGAATATGTACCTATTGTGCAAGAATATATTGACGTCTTCTCGGAGTATTTATCTAGACATCCTCTAGAGCAGGAAATTGAGTTTTCCATTGACTTAATTCCTGGTTCAAGGCCCATGTCAAAGACCCCTTATAGAATGGTCACTGTGAAGTTAGTGGAACTAAATAAAAAACTAAATTGAGTGATAATAGATTTATTCACCCTAGATTTTCTCCATGGGGAGCCCCTATTCTTTTCATTAAGAAGAAAGATGGTTCTATGAGATTGTGCATTGACTATAGGGAGATCAATGATATAACAATAAAGAAAAAGTATCCCCTACCTTGAATTGATGGTTTATTTGATCAACTTCATGGATCCCAATATTTTTCAAAGATTGATCTTTGATCTGGATATCATTAGTTTCTTGTGAGGATGGAAGACATTTCAAAAATAGCATTTTGAACCAGGTGTGGGCATTACGAGTTTACAGTAATGCCTTTTGGACTGACTAATGCACCATCTGTTTTCATTGATCTAATGAATAGAGTTTTCAAGGAATATCTTGATGAATTTGAAGTGGTGTTTATTGATGATATCTTGGTATACTCTAAAATCTATAAAGATCATGAAAATCACTTGCGCACTATTTTCAAGACTCTTAAATGAAATAAATTATATGGGAAGTTTAGAAAGTTTGATATTTGGCTCCAATCAGTTTCCTTTCTAGGACACATTGTCTCTAAGGATGGAATATTTATAGATACTATGAACAAAAAGGTTGTGAAATAATGGACTACTCTGACGAACATAAATAAGCTACGTAGTTTTATTGGTTTAGCAGGTTATTATCAGCGTTTCGTTCAGAACATCGCCCATTTAGCCAACCCAATGACCAATATTACAAGAAAATGGGTTAATTTAGTATAGACAAAGGAATGTGAGGAATTTTTTAAATAATTGAAGATAAGATTAGTGAATTCTCCAATATTGACTTTACCATCAGGTAATAATGAATTTGTGATCTTTAGAAATATATCAAAGAAAGGACTTGGTTGTGTTCTTATGCAGAATGATAGAGTGATTTTCTATGCATCTAGGAAGCTAAAAAATCATAAAAAAATCTATCCAACTCCTGGTCTTGAGTTAGTAGTGGTAATATTTGCTCTGAATATTTGGATACATTACCTCTATGGTGAAAAATATGAGATATATACAGATCATAAGAGTTTGAAATATATTTTCTCATAGAAAGAACTCAAGATGAGAAAAAGGAGATGTATTGATCTACTCAAAGATTATGATTTCACAATACACTACCACTCGAGGAAGGCAAATAAGGTGGAAGATTCTTTGAGTAAAAAGGACCATGGAAATCTGAATGAGATGAGAGTTGAAATGGATCCTTTGTTCATGGATATGGTAAAGATGGATATGGGAATTATCAAAAAAGGTAACACGTCACTAATTTTTCAAATGGTTACCAAACCTTCTTTACTATAAAGGATAAAAAGTTCTATGACTAATGATGAGGAGTTTCAAAATAAAATTAAAGTGGTAAATTATGGGAAGTTTATTGACTTCTTATATGAAGGTAGAATTTTGAAATTCGGAAAGAGGCTTTGTGTTCTCGTTATTCCTGGGCTAAAGAGGGAACTATTGGATGATGCTTATACCTCTAATTTCTCTATACACCCTAGTAACACAAAGATGTATATAGATCTAAAGGAATATTTTTGTTGGAAAACAAGAAGAGGGAGATTTCTGATTATGTGTCGAGATTTTTGGTGTGTCAACAGGTGAAGGCTGGAAGACAACATCTTGAAGGAGTCATGAAACCCCTTCCTATTCCTATGTGCAAATGGGATGATATTATAATGGAATTTTTTATGGGACTACCAAAGACTCCAAGAAAGAATGATGTGATATGGGTCATTGTTGATCATCTTACAAAATCATCACATTTTCTTATTATAAGGGAAGATTTACCACTTGAACGTTTAGCAAGACTATATATTAATGAAGTTGTAAGACTTCATGGTATACCCTTATCAATTGTTTCTCATTGTGATCCCTGTTTTACATCACAATTTTGGAAAATTATTCAGAAGGCCCTAGATACTAATCTTCATTTGAGCACTGTCTATCACCCACAAACTGATGGATAATCAGAACAGACTATTCAAACTTGGAAGACATTTTGAAGTCTTGTTCACTTGACATTAAAGGTATGTGAGATCAGTATTTACCTCTCATAGAATTTTCCTATGACAATATCTTTCATTCAAGTATTCATATGGAACCATGTGAAGTGTTATATGGAAAGAGATATCATACACCAACTTTCTGGGATGATGTTGGTGAGAGAAAGCTCATAGGCCCAGAACTTTTTGAGGAAACATTGGAAAAGGTGAATATTATCCAAACCCATATCAAAATAGCTCAAAGTAGGAAAAATCTATATGCTGATAACTGAAGGATTTGGAATTTCAAGAAGGAGATCATGTTTTCTTAAAGGTATCTCCATGGAAGGGTATTATACGATTTGGTAAGAAGGGAAAATTAAGTCCTAGGTATATCGGACCTTTTGAAATTATAGACCAAATTGCAGTCGTAGATTACCATTTGGAAATGCCACCAAGTCTATCCAAAGTTCACAATGTATTCCACGTGTCAATGTTAAGGAAATACATTCCAGACCCAACATATGTACACACCTATGAAGAAATAGAACTTGATCCTGATCTGTCTTATTGTGAAGAGCCTATCAAGATTCTTAATACCAGAGAACAAGTATTGAGAAATCAGATGAATCGTCTGTTAAATGTTCTTTGGAGGAACCATAATATGGATGAAGCAACATGGGAGCCTGATGAGCTTGTGTTGAAGACATACCTGAATCTTTTTAGGTAACATTTTGTGAATTTTGAGGATGAAATTTTTGTAAGGAGGGGAGAATGTAAAATCCCAAGGTTTTCAAAATAAATATTGAATGCATAAAACACTACTTCCCTACAAAACAACACATTTTATAATCTATCCACAGAACACAACTTTTCCACTTCTATGTTTTTAATTTCAAAAAATGGTCATCTAGAGTTGTGATCAATAAGTCATTTGGAGTCTGATAGAAGAAACATGATTTTTTGTGAATAGTAACATACCCCTATGAATAGTAATATGAATAGTAATATGACCCTTATGAATATTAAATAATGATATTATTTAATTTTCTTAAGGTAATAAGATAATGAGATCTTAGTTAATTTTTCAATGTGATGTAAAACTAATTATACCTTTAAAATTGTTATTTTTCGAATTAACTATGATTTTATTTAAAAATTAAATTAATAAAATTTAGAATATTATTTTTGAAAAATGGAGTTCATTTTTGAATTCTACATGTCGAAAAATGATAGGGTTGAATTTTGGGGATTTTTCTACAATACTTGAATTTTCCATGAATAGTAAAAACTACAGTTTTGAGTTTTTAGTATGTTTAATGACATCATAATGATGTAATAATTAAAATAAAATGATGTTCGAATTTTTTTATAGTAAAATAAGATATTAGGTGTCCCAAGTGGCTAATACCATGGTAAAATACAATGGGTAATCCCATAGTTTTACAAAAACCACTAATGAGGTGCCCTTTTAAATTAATAAAAAACTCTCTCTCATTTTACTATAAATACCCACTCATTCATTCATTTTATTTCATTAAAAATCCATAATCATCAAAAATCTAGTGATTTTAACTCCCTAGGAGTCCTCCCAAGGTTTTCTTAATCCCCCAAGGTCCCAACCTTCATGTTATAGGAGTTACTCTACAAGGTAAGGGAACCTTTCACCCTCCTCTTTTAGTCAACACTTCTTTTATGTTATCTCTTTGAATTTCCATTTTCATAATTTGGGGTTTGATATTATGTATTCCTCTTAATTTCCTTTTGATTCACATATTATTAGATAACCTTTTTCTCTCATAAATTCATTTTATGAAATTTTAAGCGATGTTGTTAGGCTGCTGAATTTTCATAAGGGATCTCTCAACTTTTTTTTATTTTCAAGTTCATCTCTTTTATTTTTCTCTCCTCACCTCCTCTATCCAAATTATAATTATAAATCCAGTATAATCTATATACTTTAATTATATCATGTTAATGTAATAACCATCATCAATATTCTTACTCCCTCCCTTTTATTTTTAAAAATGAAATCAACATCCATGAGGTTCCAATTTATAACCTTCATGGACGACAAAGATTCATTCTTAAATTTCTCCTTCATTACTACTCATGAAACCATTTATATGGTTTAAAAATACTATAATATATTTATTATAACTTAATTAATATTCATAAACCATTATATGTACATATTATTAATTTATGTGACAAAACTAGTTCATAACAATTTAAATACCACCAAATAATTTAAGTGGTTGTCATCTAATGATTCATCCTCATTCCATGTAACCAAATGATAGAAATTACCATTAACAATTATTTATGTTCAAAAATAATATTTAATTTTAATTATGGATATTAACAACCATCCACATGAACTTCTTTACTTAAAAACAATTGAACCGATTATGAAAATCAAGAAAACAAACACTCCGGAATGACCGAATTCAATATAATAACTTATCAATAAGGACATAAATGAACTAAAAGGAATTATGATAAACTAAAAACATTTATATTAGGTTCTTAATTAAGTTATTAATGAGTCTAATTTCATATTACAGGACCTTAATTTCAATAGGGGGACACATTTGGAGGTTTTTTCACCCGAACTTCCATTTTCATTCAGGCTACTTTCATTGTCTAATTACCTCAATGAAATTATTATGTATTATTATGAAATCCTCATAAATTATGTATGATTATTCTATATATTTACACCAAACAGAATACTTCATTATTTTATGGATAGTGACACGTTCTAAAAAAAGAGACTTTCAAAATTGTTTCCAAAATACAAGCCCATTTCAAGGGAATTTCTCAAATTCTTGCCTATTTTCAAGGGCACTCTATAATATGTTTTTAGAAGCCATTATATTTATAAAATCACTAATTTTATTATTAAAATACTATATTACTTCACTTATGGTTTTATACAAATATTTTTCCAAAATAACTCTTCTTTTCAAAATAAAAGGGTATTTATATCAAGAATTGCTTAATGATTTTATAAGAGTATTTTCGTTTGATTAAACACTCTTGTTGATTATTATGTATTATTGGGTTTAATAATTTATAAATTCATATACCATATTTTATTTAATGTTTTATGACTAATTTTATTGTGGAATATCTATCCTAAAACTATTCACCATATTACTCGGAATGGTTAGTGTTTTTGATTGGGGAAAGTTAGTTAACTTCATATGATAGTTTCAATATGAATGTATATATTTTTTATGTTTATCCCCGCTAATATGAGGAATGTGTTGGACTTATTATGTGATGGGTGGGTCCCACTATATCCCCTCAATGAATCGGTAGGTCTCATGAGACAAATATTAGTGGAATTGGTCGAGGCCTTTCCCAATGTGATATATGGATTTGGTTGAGGCCTAAATCATTTTTAGACATCTAGGACAAGGCCTTGAAAAAAATGTTTCAGAATTTCCAGTATATGAACTTCCCTAATTATGAAGCTAGTAATTGAAAGTTCATGTGGTTATTTGGCTAGTATAATACCCATGATTATGTTTTATTATGGCATTATTTACTCAACTCATATTCATGCCATATTATGTTTAGGATTATTTTTTAAAAGGAATGTGTTTTAAATTATTCACCATGTCTAATGTTTATGTTATCTTCCACTGTATTTCTTACTCTTACTAAGTGTTTGATCTCACCCCTTTCTTATGTTTTATTTTCTCAGGATATGAAGAAGTAAATTATGAATGACTTGCAAGCATAATCTAGGAGGCATAGATATTTCTAATGGAACAAATTAGTATTATTTTCCTTTCAATATGTAATGTTGAACTTATTTATGTATCTTGTTTCCAAAAGATACTGAACTACTTGGTCCTTCGAGATGAATATTCCTTGTTTATATGCCAATGTAATAAAATAAGGCACCAGCTCCGGGAAACTGGGTTCGGGTCATTACATCTTTTGTATTGAAGTCAGTTGTTAATGCTATGAGGCTAGTTTATGGTCAGTCTATATAGCTTGGTTGTGAAGATGCTTGATTTGTGATATTTTCTTCTTTTCCTTCCACCAGGCTTCTTAGGGAGGAGAAGGTTTATAGTGGGGATTTTGTAAGGACTTGTGTTTTTTCAGACCTCAGTTTTGAGTATAAATTTGAATTTTTGCTGTCACATGATTGTAAATGTCTAAAATGGTCTTTTTCTAGATAATATTATCTCAGATAGTTTTTCTAACCACTCTATTGGTCCCAGAATAGGGTTTTTACCCTAGGACTGGAGTTTGGTAGAAATCTGAACTCTTAAAATTTTAGTGGAATAATTAATATTTAATATTATTAAATTAAATATTAAATTATTCACACAGGTTCATTCACCGGTAAATTATTAATGGAGTATCGTATTGAGATTTTATCTCCGTCGTTGATTCTATAATGGGGAGTTTATCCTAGGCGAGTCATAAACTCAAGTCAGTCATCGGGGTCGGCCCGAGCCCCTTTTCCTTTTCTTTTCTTTTTTCTTATTTTATTTTCCTTCCTCTTCCTTCCTCAATATCCCTATGCATGGCACTTGTGTGATCCTTCTTTTCCATAACTTAATGGAGAAAATGGATATTGATAAAGAGGTAGAGAAGTAAGGGGATAGTGGTACCATTGTGAAGCCCTCGACGTGCTGAGTCAGTGTATGGAATCTATGGACGGTGAAATCCAATGAATCTTTGGCAGTTTTCACCCAAATGTAGGACCATTTAAATTTTTTCTATATCCCTTTTAAATTGGTTTTTTCAAGTTTTTATGGCCATATATTTATTTTTTGTGGCCTCTTAAGGCCCGATCTGTAGTTTCGGGGGTGAAAACGGAGGTTTTAGGCGATCCGAGGGTTTTCCCATGGGGAAACTTAGGTTACATGGTGTGTGTTCTAGGGGAAAATGTTGTGTGTTTTCCCATTCTGGGAAGAAGAAGTTTTCTTAAGAACATTTCGTGTACTCTAAGTACATTTTGTGTGGTGGTACATGGTCATGTGTGCGTCCATGTGAAAATGAACATGGTTTTTTGGTTTTTAAATAGTACATGTCGTGTACTTTGAAGTACATGTCATGTACTTTTACACAGGCAGACCCCATGTTATTCTGGACATTTATGAGTACACATCCAGGGGTAGGTATAATATTACACACCATGTACTCTAAATTACATTCCATGTACTTTTTTCAGCATAGAGTTTCGAGGTATTTTGTGCCCTGGAAGTCAGAATTGGGTGTGTGAGTAGTCCATTCTGAGTGTTTTTCTATGTAGATCATAATTGTGGAATCCTATTGACATTTAAAGGTCATATAAATGGTTTTTTTGGGGTTTCTATCTAAATGGATAGTTTCTTCCTCCATTTATTGAGTTTATTTTTCACTTGAGTGAGACTTGGCAGGGATGATAGGTTGGGTGTTCTAACCAACCTATTTGAGACCTTTGATCTAAGATGAGCTATGAGATATCTCATGTGACCTATTATTTTGATGATTTTACCCTTTTGAGATAATCCTTTCTATCCTACAGGGCTGTGAGACCGGATGCTTCCAAGGATTTTCTGATGGATGCCTTTGCTTATGTGCGGACCTAGGGAGTCCCTTGTAGGATCTCTCTCCTATTTTCCTTTCAGAGTATCCCTATTGTAGGATACCTATATTGTTCCTTATTCAAAAATACCATATATGATTCCTCCATTTATTTTTTTCTAAGGATCCCATGTAGGGTTCATTCTCTCGTGCTTACCTGGAGGATCCTGAGTAGGATGCCTCTTTGTGTTTGACTTGAAGGGCCCAGAGGGTGCCCGTGGTTTGAACAACCCTGATTTGTTCATCGGGTTTGGGTAGATATGGTGTTTTGGTGTCACCTAGAACCTATTCTGAACTAGTAATCTCATGGGGTTGTGACTGTAGTGTTGGTTTGAGAATTTGGGCCAACCTTACTCTTTGTTATGTTTCACTTTTTTATTACTGATGTAGTGATGTTCACCAGAGGTGCTTCCTGTTTGGTGGTTGTTGAGCCTAACACAAAGTGTATTCTTTTCTGTTTGGATGTCCATTTGTTCTTCCTAGGATCCTCTTTGCTTATTTGGATTCTCATACTTTCTTACCTGAGATCTGGCTTCTGAGCCATGTTATTTCTGATATTTTACTGGTGCCTAGAGGTATTACCTGGGATTTGGTTGTTGAGCATATGTATGTATATATATATATATATATATATTTGGGATGACTAGAGGTGCTTCCTGGTATCCATCTGTTAAGCCTTACTTGATGCAATTGGTTATATAAATGTTTTTTCCACATTAGTTGATTATGTAACCATGTAATTAGTGTAATTTACATGTGTTGTCTTTTATGTTGAAATGATGATATACCAGGATCAACCCTTATTGAATGCTATGCCTTCGGGTGAGGATTTTGTTATGCATATGGGTAGGGATTTTTTTATGCCTATGGGCAAGGATTTTGTTATGCCTGCGGGTGAGGATTTTTCTATGCCTGCAAGTGAGGTTCTGATATGCCTATGGGTGAGGTTTTGTTATGCCTGAGGATGAGGTTTTTCTATGCCTGTGGGAAAGTCTGAAAAAGGTGAAAACTGGGTGAGGTTTTCTAAGACTCAGTTGGATTCATGGGATTATGCTCCGCGTTTTCTGACCAGTGACCTTTTACAGGATTGACCATCGGTATGCGGTATCCTAGTTTGTGATTGGAGGTGAGTATGTGTGAACCCAAGTGTAGTATGGGATTCCCACTATGGTGATATATCTTGCTCAGATATATAATTACGGTGTTGGCCGAAGCAAGTACATATCGATGGGATTATGGACCTGGAGATTGACTTAATGATACACAGCTTGAGTGGCACAATGTCCAGCTCAATTCCCTTTCATAGGGTGTCCAGACAATCGGGATTATGGACCTAAGGATCGACTGGTAATGTGGTTTCATGTTGTTTGACACACATACCAATAAATATTCATATATATGTATGTATGTATGTATAGATATGGGACTATACATGTGTATGTATATATTTATGGACATCCATGGTGGCACTTTCCAGTTGATAGGGATTACAGACCCTGAGTTCGACTGTGGTTTCACATTTTGTTTTTACTACCTTTTTGTTGTGTCTCTACTATGATGATCATGTCGTTGTTGCATACACTATAGTATCACATTTATAGGTTGCTTGTCGGGGTGGCCTACTGAGATTCTTTCTCACCCATGCACATGAACCTCAGTGTACGTGTAGACCTTATGTCTTCTTTTTTAGGTTGAGTATGAGTTTCATGGTTGATAGGGCTGAGGCCTAGTGTTGTATGATCGAGAAGAGCTATTCAATTGGTTCTACTAATTAGGTTGGTGTAGTTCGACGGTGTTTAGAGATCGGGTACCTGAGTTGGATCAGAGTTAGTAGCATAGCCCTGTACTTTTACTTTCAGTTTCTTTTTTACTTGTATTTGTATGGTCAGCCCAATTGGTGACCAATGTTGTATTTTATTTCATGGATGTTTGGGATTTTACAGCATTTTACTATTAAATCTTGTTCTATTTCATTTGTTTATTGCTTCCACACTTTTTTTACTTTCCAATGTGTATGATACTTGAATATTTATGTTGTTTGTTTACTCTGATATGAGGTCATAGTCTCCCAACTATCACCTCTGAGGCCCTCACTACTAGTCGGAATCCTCTGGCATACAGGGAGGCACGTTTGAGGCCTTATGGAGAATCATCCTGGATCACCAGTTTAGGGGAATTCGGGTAGGGACATTACAAGTGTGATAGGGGAGTACCATCCCCATTAATAGAGGAATCTCACTCATGTAGGGGAGTACCATATCTACCTGTAACAACAAGTATGGAGGACCCATTCTATGGTGAGACAGGGGAGTACTGTCTCTATGGATAGAGTACTTGTTCCCTTGTGTGACGGGGGAGTACCACTGATGCCTGTATAAAGAGTATGGGAGACCTACTCCCTGGTGTGATAGGGTAGTACCAATCCAATGGATAGATTACCAACACCCTAGTATTATAGGAAAGTATTGTCTCTACAATTATAAAGAGTATGGGGGTCCCATACCCTGGAGAAATAGGGGAGTACCATCCCCATAGATAAAGGACATGTACCCTGGTACAAAAGGGAAATACCACCTCTACCTAGAATAATGAGTATGGGGGAACCACACCCCAGTACGGTAGGGGAGTACCATCCCCATAGATAGAGGACCCACACCCTAGTATGATAGGGGAGTATTTTCTCTATAAGTAATCTCTCTGATGATCCTTACTCATCACTGTCATCAGCAAGCATCTCCTTAATAAACATTATGCTCATGAAATATTGTATCATATCTCAAACCCCACAATGAATGTAATCATCATTTTATACATGGAAAACACTTAGGACATGCTACTTGTAGGAAAAAATCCAATTCAAAACTATAGATAAATGAGATGTATAAGTTTCTAAAATGGGGGGCACACAGCGTGTATGGGGTCCACATGGAATGTGGTCCCACTCTGTTATCAGGACATATTATTCTCTGTATATGGCTTAGTGTCCATGTCACCATGCACTGTATGTAAGGGGACCAAATGGAATGTATCAACCACTTGAGGAATGCCCATGTTCTCCTAGTCATTATTGTGTCTATAAGGTCATGTTGTGTACATGGTCGTGCTTGGATACCGACACATGCCCATGTACTCTTAGAGTACATGGTGTGTCCTCCCACATGGGGTCCTGGGCATGTGTAGCTAGAAAATTTATAGGATACGTAGGTAGTTTTACATGACATGTAGGTCCTCCTACATGAAGTTTGATATTTAACTCTGCCTGAATCCTTAGCCATCGCAAAAATTTGAAGAATGTGTTGTGTTTTCTTCCACACTACACGGCGTGTAGTTTCATTTTCCACACAAAAAAATTGGTTCTTCATGTGGATCCAAGATCGACCAATTCCACCATGATCCGAACCTTTTGACCACATGAAAACAGTGGTACTAACCTTTGACCATCGATTTTGGCCCTCTGATGGTAGAAAATTGGAATTTGGTGATTCTCTCAAATTCTGTAATGCCACACATTGCCCACTGATCGTCACCACTCGATCTCATCACCTATCCAGATTCAGGATTCATTGATTATCACCTGAAATCCATAATCAATCTTGATCAATCCTAAAATAACTAATCTATTCATAAAATGTGAATTTTCTATGAATATAGGGGTTCGATCATGCTCGATCCCACCAGGCAATGTCGAACCATGACCCCGTAGGCCAACAGAGAAGAATGCAAAGAATGGAGGGGGGTGAAGCACATATAAAAATTGAATCAATCATTGTCCAAGAATTATTTTCCAGTGATTATAAATTGGGGATTAACAGGGCTGATGGAATGTTCAATAGTAGATATTTATCTAATTAACAAAATAATTAGCAATAGGGTTCATGTGAAGGGCGTGAAATTTCCAACAAGAGATAATTTGATCAAATTCATGATTTAAAATTTTAATCCAAAGGGTGAAAACCAAAATTGATGAGTCCTACTTTGATTATGGATCATTTTTTGGTAAAGAACACATTCACTAGTGATAGGGAAGATCTGTTGTGTTCATTGTCTGTCAGCCCACCTCAATTCAGTCATCGTTCATTTTATGATGATGATTCACAAATGAAGCGAGTCAGAGCTCCTCTCAATTATACTAGGGTTTTTGAAGATAACACTAGAGAATTTTTATAATGGATTATTTATAAAGGATTTGATTAGTTCATTTAATAAAACAAATAAATAATTTATTTATTTATTTTAATTAAATGCACCTGCCAATAGTTGCCTCAACTAGACGTCTGGCACCGACCAACCTTAGGTCGTGCCTAGGGTAAAACCTACACTTTTTATTCAACTGTGGTCTCAAATTTTTGATTCAATACTCTACTCAAATTATATTCCATTTTTTATGAAAAAATACACACTTGTGATATTAATATATTTAATATTTATAAAATATATATTCCAAACTCACCGATCCTTAGAATCTCATGTCGTCTCAGCACCTGGTTCTTAGAATATTCTTTAATATATTTCAAATTATTACAAATAAAAAATAGATTCTTTTCATTATTCCCCCCTTCAAATATTTTCATCACTGAAAAACACAAACTGAACAAAAATGTGGGGATACTAAGACCACATATGGATCTCCCACTCCTAAGAGATCTCTTGCATGCTCTCGTGTTTTCATAGCACATGAACCAAGGGAATGGTCCATCAACATAGGATCCTCTCCTTCTGATCCTTAATCTCCATTGGATACTCCATGAAGGTGACTCCATCCTCAATGTCCATCTCTCCCTAGTCAATAATGTGCATAGGATAATTCATGTATCTCATCATCTATGACACATAGAAGACTTCATACACCCACTTCAATTGTGGGGGTTAGGAGAGGCTGTTAGAAACCTCACCAACCCTCTGCAGGATCTCAAACTGCCCAATAAACCTCAGGGATAGCTTACCTCTCCAACTGAATCTCTATAATCCTTGTCATGAGAATACTCTTAGGATAACATGGTCTCCCTTCTTAAACTTCAATAGCCTACTCCATCGATCTGCATAAGATTTCTATCAGCTTCAGGCTGTCCTCATCCACTCATAGATCACCCAGACCTTCTGCATCATCACTCACACCATCTATGGATCAACAAGAGATATACCACTGATCTCAGTCCAACATAAGGTTGACCTATAGATTCTCTCATGAAGGGCCTTGAAAGGTTCCATTTTTACAGTAGAGTGATAGATATCACTATAAGAAAAATATATCAAAGTTAAGTGATCCTCCTAGATTTGGTCGAAGTCTAAAACTCAATCCCTCGCCATATCCTCCAACACATGGATAGTGTGCTTAGTCTGACCATCTATCTAGGAGTGAAAAGTTTTACTCATCCTCAACTGGGTCCTTAATGCCTCATGAAGGCCTCTCCACAACCATGATATAAAATTCATATCATGGTCGAATACAATCATTGAGGGAAACCCATGAATTTTAATGATCTCCTGCATGTAAAACTACCCCAATCTCTCCATAAAAATGGGTTCCCTAATAGAAAGGAAGTTAACAAACTTTGTAAGTTGGTCAAAACCCAGATGGAATCATAGCCTCTCACTATCTTTGTAATCCTTATCACAAATTCCATGGATATGTTCTCCCATTTCCACTATGTGATATCAAGAGGCTGTAATAAAACTGTCAAGACATGGTGTTTAGCTTTCACCTACCCACATGTGAGTCATTGAGAGACAAAATCGGAAACACTTCACCTTATTTTAGCCCACCAAAACTATAGCTAAAGGTCCTTATACATCTTACCTATACTAGGATTTATAGTCAAAGGATAAGAATGAAACTCCCTCATCACCTCCTCTCACAATGTGACTGGAACCTCCATCTATTCTTGAAAAAGGATTATGTGATTCCATCCTTCATAGAATCTATATAGTGAATATTCTGGGGATATCTGGTCATATAGGACCTCACATTTGATATCTTCTAACTGAGACTCCCTCTCACACTAGAAAGTGTAATAATCAACACCATTGATTGAAGATAAGTTGCACCCTTCTTTTACACTAGGTTTTGCTGTAAAGAATCCTACTGCTTATATGTTTCCTCCACCAAGTGAGAACAGGACTTCCTACTAAGGGAATATATCACCACTCTTCCCTTCCTAGTGGTATAGAATATCTCAAAGTCGTAGTCTTGTAGGAACTCCAACTACAACCTCTATCTCAGGTTCAGATCTCTCTGTATGAAGACATACCTGAGACTCTGATTATAATGACCCATACTTTACATACATTTTTATTACTTCAGAATTGAATAATTCTTATTACAACATATAACAAAACCATGATATGACCGTATAGGTATAGTGTCTTTAGAAACTGGGAAGCATAAACAAATGGTTCATAAATCAACTTCATTGTCTCCCATTTATTTCATCATATCTAGAGTCCCTTTTTGGAATATCCTACTTAATACCCTTCTTCCTGACCTGGGGAAAAGAAAACATACAATGGGTGAGCTCAAATTCTCAGTAAGGGAAAACAAAGGAAATATCAATCATATCATATTCATAAGAACATAGCATTTTGAAAATCTTATCCTGCAAAAGAGATCATAATATCATGACATGGGATAAATCATAGTAGTGAAATGAAATCCCAATATTCATAACATAAGACATGAAACTCTGTTTCATACACACATAATCATAGAAAATCATTTCATATTAGTCAAGACTTATTTCCAAGACCATCATAGCGAACAAAGTCCATTACTAAACCGAGTTCACTCCTCGTTCCAATCTTGTATCACTGATCTGGATTAACTTGTCATTCTAGCCATGTCTATCTCATGAGATATAAATATTTACCCAATGCATTGGAGGGAGATATAGGTCCCACCCATATCATAATGAAACCATTATTATGTGTTCCACAATATCATAAATCATACATCATAGCATAACCCATGTAATAAAAATGGGATTCTTAAACATCATGCCATCATAACATAATCCATATAAGATAAAAGGACTTCATAAAAATAATTCCATCATAACATAATCAAATAAATGTAATAATAGGTATATAAATAGAACCCTATATTATCTTATATGGAAAATAATTTTGATAAAACACTTGAATTCCATTCTTGAGGAAAATATCCTTTCTACTTCAAAAACATTTTTCCTTTCTCAATATGTCATACAATTTTAAACTAAAAGAAGTTAATTTAAAATAAACTTGAAAACTTGTAAAGGAAGATTCACGGAAATAATCCATTCATGTCGTATAAGTTAAAAAAAATCTTCTCAGACTTTTTCCGGAAAATTCAAAAAGTATCTCATACTGAAAACGACAAAAGATTCCTTTCATATCTTTTACTAAAAATTCACCAAAGGGTAAAATTGGATTTAAACAATTGTAGGAGGATATAAATAATATTACATATTGAGGAAACATAGATGTGGATGATAAATATGCCTCATTAAATTCTAAATTATAAAAAATCTCAGATAAAAATGATATTGAGAGATTTTCCCTTTACCTTAGGTCTGATATGCTTTGTATGTATCCAAACCTCATCTTCTTCGACGCGCCTCTTATAAATCTCCTCTTAGGGCACTAAATTTGGTCTTTGAAGAAGAAAAAAACCTCTAGTATGTTTCTAGGTAATTTGAGAAGATAAATTTGTAGGGGTTGGCCGATCTTGAAGGCTCAAAGTGGTGTGAGGAGGAGAGGGAGGAGGTGCCCTTTTATAAGGGAGGAGAGGGGCACCTTTGGAAACATAAGAAATATTAATTTATAATAAATTCAAACCCCACTTAAAAACCTCCAAAAATGACTCAATTAGAATATGAGATGATATAAAGTTGTAATATCATAATACAATAAAATTTAGACATGTTGGGAATTTATTTTAAACATTATCAAATTGATTTATCCTTATTTAATCTATTTAATTTTATTTGCGGTAATAATATTATAAATTTTAAATTGTGATAAATAATTACTTATGTGTTTTAAATTGTCCATATTTGGAAAATATATGACATTTTAAACCATATAAATTTCAATTTATAATTTTTAAATATTTTTGTGATTTTTAAACAATTTTATAATATGTTACTTTTATAAAATAACAATAGTGTCAATTTTGACACTATTTATTTATTTGAATTTCAATAAAATCCACACATAGGATATATTCGAACCAAAATATTTAATAGACTCCTAACATGTCATATTCATCTAGAAAATTCGTGTATCACATTAAATAGTTCATATAATATTTATTTTAATATTTTTAAAACCATTTATTTGATATTTCAATCAATAAAATAATTTCAACATCACTATTGTGTCATCATTAACAATAATTATTTTGGCCCTAAAAATTCTAAATAAATTCTCATGATGTATATAATTTTATTAGATTTCTAGATACTATTCATGTTAGAAGTTTTATGAAGTTTATCACTAAATTAAAATTATTACACTTATAAGATATAAGAGAGTGACATGTTGTCACTTTCTTTGGTTTTAATTATAATTATATCATTTTCATGGTCAATAGTCCATGAAATGAATCTATTCTGACCCTTAGGTGATATGGGTCGACTTTTATTCATCCAATAGAATTTTGGCAGGTGGTAAGTTAATTTTATAATCTTATTTTTACCCTTAATTACACGATTTACCTTTAACTATAGTAAATAAAAATTACCGTAGTTACTATTCATAATTTCAAAAAAAATAAAAGTAACCTATTATCATAATTTGGACCCACTGAATCCAAATATGGAATGAATTTTTCAAAATTCAAAACACAGAAGTTGCAGTAATTAATTTAAAATTAATCTCATTGTTAAGGAAATGGGTTTTAAAAGTTAAAACATTATCAAAGATTGAAATGTTTTTACCTATGAATTCAATGTAAAATTAATGGAAATGATATAAATTATATTAAATGGTAAAAATATATTCTATTTATAATTTATAATCATTAAATTTTATCATTTAACCATATAAATTATCTTGATGAAAAAAGTTGTTTTTAAGAAGAATTAGTGTATTTTTACTATTCATCAAAAATATGAAAGTCATCAAAAATTTATCAAAAATTTATCCAATGTAAATTTTTATATCCTGATTTAAAAGAATAAGTTTATTCTGTAAAATTGAACTTATAAACTTTTCAAAAATTATATTTAAAATGGGGGCGCCATCAAAAAGCGGTAAAACTGCATTTTTTGAAAAATACTTCTTTTATCCAAAAAATTGATTTTGTTTTCGTATCTCATTATAGAAAATATGTAAGATGAATTATAATATTATAAAATTAAAATTTTAGTTAATACTATTCATAACGTCTAGTTCATAATATTATAATAATATATCATTTTTTAGTGAAACTCGGTATTGCGTACAACGCAAGCTATCGAGGAGGGTTGCTCTTGCGTGTAACGCAAGCCAAGCCAGTGTTGTGTGTAGTGAAAGATTCCTTTGGTGTTTCATATAACATAAGAAATTAAAAAAAAAATCTCATAAAATCTCAAGGTGTTACATTCTACCCCCCTTAAAATGAATTTCGCCCTCGAAATTCATCACTTCGTAACAAACAAATGAGGATACCTCTCCCTCATCATATCCTCAAGTTCCCATGTAGCTTCTTATAATTGGTGGTTCCTCGATAAAACTTTAACCAAGTGAGTGGTCTTGTTTTGTAGAAATGTTTCACTATGATCCAGAATCTCTATAGGCTATTCTTCATAAGAAAGATCTTGCTCCAGCGGTACAACTTCTGAGCTTAGTACATGTGAAGGATCAGGTATGTACTTTCTCAGGAGAGATAAATGGAACACATCATGAACTTGAGAGAGATTTGGTGGAAGTGTCAATTGGTAATCTACCTTCCCAACATGATCCAGTATTTCGAAAGGACCGATATACCTAGGGCTCAACTTTACCTTCTTTCCAAATCTCATTAATCTCTTCCAAGGAGATATTCATAAGAACACTTTATCACCCACTTCAAACTCTAGGTCTTTTCTTCGATTATCGGTATAACTTTTTTGGTCAACTCTGAGATGATCTTATGTGTTGTTGAATAGATCTGACCATTTCTGCCATCTCATCAACAAGATCAGGTCCTAATAGATTTCTTTCCCCAACTTCATCCCAGTAAGTTGGAGTTCTGCATTTCCTTCCAAAGAGAGCTTCATAAGGAGCCATCTGAATACTAGAGTGAAAGCTATTATTAAAAGAAAATTACACCAAAGTTAGTTGTTGATCCCAACCACCTTTTAAATCCATAGAGCAAGCTCTCAACATGTCTTCTAGAGTTTGAATTGTCCACTCAGACTGACCGTCTGTCTGAGGATGATAAGCAGGGCTGAAACTCAACTCTGTATCTAGAGTATGCTGAAGACTTTTCCAAAACTTCAAGGTAAACCTCGGATCCTGATAAGATATAATGGAAATTGGTACTCCATGCAATCTTACAACTTCCTTTACATATATCTTGGAAAGTTGATCAAGAGAGAAGTCCTCTCTAATAGCAATGAAGTGTGCCGACTTCGTAAGATGATCAACTATAACCCAGATAGCATTATTGCCTTTGTATATTTTAGGAAGTCTAGTGACAAAGTCCAAAGTGATGTTTTCCCATTTCCATTTTGGTATGAGTAATGGTTTTAACATCCCCTTATACTTCTGTCTCTCAGATTTAACTTGCTGACAAACCAAGCATCGAGAGACATATTCAGAAACATCTCTTTTCATGTCATCCCACTAGAAGTACTCTTTCAAGTCCCTATACATCTTCGTGCTTCCAGGGTGAATAGAGAATGAATAACTATGAGCCTCATCCAATATTTCCTTATTTAATTCTGGGATGGGATGAACACAAACCCAATTATTGAACCTTATTATTTCATCACAATAAATGTGGAATTCAGAAACATTTCTCACCTTCTTTTGAACCTCTACATCTTCTTTCTGTGCCTCTTTAATCTTCACATGTATAGATGGTTGAAAATTCATTTGAGAAAGATGATATTTTTCCCTTACATTATAATTCCAAGATCTATCCTTTGTAAATCCATAAATATTGTATCTTTTGTGATCCTCATCATGGATAAGCTAGCATGGTCATGTCGACTTAATGTGTCTGCCACCTTGTTTGTTTTCCTAGGGTGGTAATGTATAGACCGATCATAATCCTTAATCAGATCCAACCATCTTATTTGGCGCATATTCAACTAATTTTGTGTGAAAATATACTTTAAACTTTTATGATTAGTATAAATATCACATCTTTCACCATAAAGATAATGCCTCCAAATATTTAATGCAAATATTACTACTGCTAACTCCAAATCATGAGTTGGGTTATTTTACTCATGGATTTTCAACTGTCGTGAGGCATAAGATATCACCATATCATTTTTCATGAGAAAAAACCCCAATCCCTTCATGGATGCATCACTATAGATCACAAAGATTTCTCCACTACAAGGCAGTGTGAGCACAGGTGCACTGGATAACCTTCTCTTTAACTCCTTGAAATTCTCTTCACACTCCTCAGTCCAAACGAACTTAACTCCTTTTCGAGTCAACCTGGTGAGTATATTAGATAATCATGAAAAATCTTTAACAAAACATCGATAATATCCAGCCAAACCAAGAAAACTTCAGATCTCAGTTACTGTTTTTGGTCTTGACCATCTTTCGATAACCTCTATTTTTTATGGATCCACAGATATCCCCTCTTTTGAGATTATGTGACCCAAAAATTAAACTTTTTGAAGCCAAAATTCACAGTTGGTGAGTTTGGCATAAATCTTATCCTTTCTTAGGGTCTTTAATACAATTCTCAAGTGATCTTCATGTTCTTCCTTTCTATTTGAATAGAAAATAATATCATCTATAAATACTACCACAAACTGATCGAGATAGTCTCTAAAGATTCTATTCATCAGATCCATGAAGATAGCAGGGGCATTAGTAAGACCAAATGGCATCACTATAAATTCCTAGTGTTCATACCTTGTATGGAAATCCATCTTTGGTATATCCTCCCTTTTGACCCTTAATTGATGATACCCTGAATGAAGATCAATCTTGGAAAAGTATTGAGCTCCGCGTAGTTGGTCAAATAAGTCATCAATGCATGGGAGAGTATATTTTTTCTTGATAGTGATCTTGTTAAGTTCTCGATAATCAATGTAGATTCTCATTGATCTATCTTTCTTCTTAACAAACAGAACAGGTGCTCCCCAAGGTGATGCACTAGGGAGTATGAATCCCTTATCAAGATTCTCTTGGAGTTGCTTCTTCAATTCCTACAACTCAATTGGGGCCATTCTATAATGTGTCTTTGAAATGGTCATAGCACCCGGTATGAGTTCTATTGAAAACTCAACTTCATGATTTGGTGGAAGACCTAGAAATTCCTCTGGAAATACATCATCAAACTCTCGTACAATGTGAATATTCTTAATCGTGAGTTTCTCTCCAACCATTTGAGATAAATAACCTTCATTTATTGGAATCGAGACCCATAAGATGGAAGAAATTTTCATTGGAAGGTTATGTTCATCCTTGCATCGATAGATGATCATAGATTGATCAAGAATATGAAATGTGACTTCCCTTATTTGGAAATTGATATGAGATCCATATAAAGAAATCCAATCCATGCCAAGAATCACATCAAATTTCACTATAGGAAGGATCACAAGATTTTTAGGAAGCACTTTCCCACAAACTTCAATTGAAGAAGAATTGTAAACTTTTGATGCGATTGTTGTGCCATTAGGAGTTGTCATAGCTAACTCAACAGCTAATTGTTAGGGTAGTACGACAATACCCTTAGAAAATTCTTCAGAAATAAAAGAGTGGGTGGATCCAGAATCAAATAAAACATTTTCTACTTTATAGTGGATGGTAAGTGTACCTTTCACCACTTCGTTATCATACCCCACATCGCCAATAAAAATTTCATGTGACTTTCCTTTGTCTTTGGACTTAAGAGTTTGTTGACGTCGATCATCATCAACAACCCATGGATTAGGGAATTGATTGGAATAATGCCCCATTTCCTTGCACGTGTAACATTGAAGTGTAGGAGGTGCATTCTGTGTAGACTTTTCTTTGTTCGCATCATTAGACATCTTTTTCCCATCACTACGGCATTCAATTGCCCGATGACCTTATTTTCCACACTAAAAACATTTACTTATCCCTTTAATACAATTCCCTCCATGTTTCTTTCTACACTTTGAGAATAAGGGAAAACTCGTATTCTTTTTAATGTGGTCTTTATATTTTCCTTTGAATTTAATTTTCCTCTTCTTATCAAACCCATATGACTGATGGGTTACTTCAATCTCCATCTCAACCTTGAGAGAACATCGAACAATTTCCTCATAGCTATTAAAGTCCCTTATAGCTAATTCCCTTCGGAGACTTGGTTTTAAGCCACTAAAGAATCGATCGATCTTACTCTCATGTTGGATAATAATCCTAGAAGCGTACCTTGCAAGTCTTGTAAAATTTGCTTCGTAGGTACTAACAGATTCATCATCCTTTTGCTTCGGTTCAAGAAACTCCTTCTCCATCTTTGTTTGAAGAATACGAGGGAAGTACTTATTGAAAAATAAGTTCTTGAACTCATCCCATTCCATGGACTCAATTTCATCCCTTTGCCTTGTATTCTTGACAAGATTCCACCATTGATCAGCTTCACCTTCCAAATGATATACTATTAAGATGAATTTATCATGTTCAGAACATTGAAGGACTGAAAATATATTTTCATTGGTATTGATCCATTTTTCAGCCACTAATGGATCAAAAGAACCGCTGAATGAAGGTGTACGTTGCCTCATGAAGGATTCAATAGAATGTTGCTCCCTCCTTTACTCGGTTGGAAGTCTTGCATGATTCATAGATTGAGAAAGCTGTGTGAGAATGTCTACAAGATTTTGCATTCCAACTCCCATAACGTTTGGTTTCTCAGGGGGACAATCATTTCATTACCCGTTGCATTCCGCATTAACACGGTTCCTTCAGGTTCCAGCCATTGACTTAAAACTAAGAAGCATAGTGTGAGAAACACTAATCATAACAGGAAAACCACATAGTCAAGAATAAAATTTCACACTTTAGGTATTATCATAGGTTATTCATGGCCATTTCTAAAACACTAATATTGTGTTCTATGCTTAGACATATCCTTAGGGTTCTTACTAAGGCTTTCACATCCTAGTTTCCAAAGGTTGACTATACCTTTCCTATGATACCAACTATAACGACCCATACTTTACATACATTGTTATTACTTCAGAATTGAAGCATTATTATTACAACATATAACAAAACCATGATAGGACCGTATAGGTATAGTGTCTTTAGAAACTGGGAATCATAAACAACTGGTTCATAAATCAACTTCATTGTCTCCCGTTTAATTCATCATATCTAGAGTCCCTTTTTAGAATATCCTACTTAATACCCTTCTTCCTGACCTGGGGAAAAGAAAACATACAAAGTGTGAGCTCAAATGCTCAGTAAGGGAAAACAAAGGAAATATCAATCATATCATTTTCATAAAAACATAACATTTTGAAAATCTTATCCTGTAAAAGAGATCATAATATCATGACATGGGATAAATCATAGTAGTGAAATGAAATCCCAATATTCATAACATAAGACATGAAAATTTGTGGCATACACACATAATCATATAAAATCATTTCATATTATTCAAGACTTATTTCCAAGACCATCATAGTGGATAAAGTCCATTACTGAACCGAGTTCACTCCTCGTTCCAGTCATGTATCACTGAACTGGATTAACTTGTCGTTCCATCCATGTCTATCTCATGAGATATAAATCTTTACCCAAAGCATTGGAGGGAGATATAGGTCTCACCCATCTCATAATGAAACCATTCTTATGTGTGCCACAAAATCATAAATCATACATCATAGCATAACCCATGTAATAAAAATGGGATTCTTAAACATCATATCATCATAACATAATCCATATAAGATAAAAGTACTTCATAAAAATAATTCCATCATAACATAATCAAATCGATGTAATAATAGGGATAGAAACAGAACCATGTATTATCTTAGATGGAAAATAATTTTGATAAAACACTTGAACTCCATTCTTGAGGAAAATATCCTTTCTACTTCAAAAACATCTTTCCTTTCTCAACATGTCATGCAATTTTAAACTAAAATAACTTAATTGAAAATAAACTTTAAAAACTGTAAAGGAAGCTTCATGGAAATAATCCATTCATGTCGTATAAGTTAAAAACGTATTCTTCTCATTCTTTGGCTGGAAAAGTCAATAAGTATCTCGTACTGAAAACGACAAAAGATTCCTTTCATATATTTTACTAAAAATTCACCAAAAGGTAAAATTGGATTTAAAAAATTGTAGGAGGATAGAAATAATATTACATATTGAGGAAACATGGATGTGGATGATAAATATGCCCCATTAAATTCTGAAGTATAAACAATCTAAAATAAAAATGTGATTGCGATATTTTCCCTTACCTTAGGTCTGATATGCTTTGTACGTATCTGAACCTCCTCTTCTTCGACGCGCCTCTTCTAAACCTCATCTTAGGGAACTAAAGTTGGTCTTTGAAGAATACCAGAACCTCTAGTATGTTTCTAGGGAAGTGGAGAAGAGAAATTGGTAGGGTTTGGCCGAGCTTGAAGGCTCAAAGTGGTGAGGAGGAGAGGGCGGAAGTTCCCTTTTATAAGGGAGGAGAGGGGAACCTTTGGAAATATAAGAAATATTAATTTATAATAAATTAAAACCTCACTTAAAAACCTCCAAAAATGACTCAATTCGAATATGGGATGAGCTAAGGTTGTAATCTCATCATCCAATAAAATTTAGACATGTTGGGAATTTATTTTAAACCTTATCAAATTGATTTATCCTTATTCAATCTATTTAATTTTATTTGCGGTAATAATATTATAAATTTTAAATTTTTATAAATAATTAATTATGTGTTTTTAATTGTCCATAATTGGATAATTTATGAAATTATAAACCATATAAATTTTAATTTACAATTTTTAAATATTTTTTTATTTTTAAACTATTTTATAATATGTTACTTTTATAAAATAACAATAGTGTCGATTTTGAAACTATTCATTTATTTGAATTTAAATAAAATCCACACTGAGGATGTATTCGAACCAAAATATTTAATAGACTCCTAACATGTCATATTAATCTATAAAATTCTTGGATCACATTAAATATTTCATATAATATTTATTTTAATATTTTTAAAACCATTTATTTGATATTTCAATCAATAAAATAATTTCAACATCACTATTGTGTCATTAATAATGATAATTATTTAGTCCCTAAAAATTCTAAATAAATTCACATGATTTATATAATTTTATTATATTTCTAGATACTATTCATGTTCTAAGTTTTATGAAGTTTATCACTAAATTAAAATTATTACACCTATAAGATATAAGAGAGTGACTTGTTGTCACTTTCTTTGGTTTTAATTATAATTATATCATTTTCATGGTCAATAGTCCATGAAACGAATATATTCTGAACCTTAGGAGATATGGGTCAACTTTTATTCATCCAATATAATTTTGGCAGGAGGTAGGGTAATTTTATAATCTTATTTTTACCCTTAATTACCCGATTTACCTTTAACTATAGTAAATAAAAATTACCGTAGTTACTATTCATAATGTCAAAAAAATAAAAGTAACCTATTATCATAATTTGGACCCACTTAATCAAAATATGGAATCCATTTTTCAAAATTCAAAACATAGAAGTTGCAGTAATTAATTTAAAATTAATCCTGTTGTTAAGGAAATGGGTTTTAAAAGTTAAAACATTGTCAAAGATTGAAATGTTTTTACCTGTGAATTCAATGTAAAATTAATGGAAATGATATAAATTATATTAAATGGTAAAAATATTTTCTATTTATACTTTATAACCATTAAATTTTATCATTTAACCATATAAATTATCTTGATGAAAAAAATTGTTTTTAAGAAAAATTAGTGTATTTTTACTATTCATCAAAATATGAAAGTCATCAGAAAAGTATCAAAAATTTATCCAATGTAAATTTTTATATACTGATTCAAAATAATAAGTTTATTTTGTAAAATTGAACTTATAAACTTTTCAAAAATTATATTTAAAATGGGTGCGCCATCAAAAGGCGGTAAAACTGCATTTTTTGAAAAATACTTCTTTTATCTGAAAAAATGATTTTGTTTTCATATCTCATTATAGAAAATGTGTAAGATGAATTATAATGTTATAAAATTCAAAATTTAGTTAATAATATTCATAACGTAAAGTTCATAATATTATAATAATATATCATTGTTTAGTGAAACTCGGTATTGCGTACAATGCAAGCTATCGAGGAAGGTTGCTCTTGCGTGTAACGCAAGCCAAGCCAGTGTTGTGTGTAGTGAAAGATTCCTTTGGTGTTGCATATAAAATAAGAAATTAAAAAAAAAAATCTCATAAAATCTCAGGGTGTTACACTGATGGTCTTAGTAAACAAAAAATCACTCTCCTAGAAGATAGTGTCTCCACATCCTCAGAATGAATACTACCACTACCAAATCAATGTCATGAGTCATGTAGTTTTATTTCTGAGCTTTAAACTATCTCAACCCATATGAAATCAATGTATACCTTTACATCAACACACATATGAGACTAGATAAATATGCATCATAATATACTACGTACTCTACACCCTCCTCTGGTGGTCTCAAAAAAAGAGCCTTAGTCAGCCTCAGCCTCAACTCCTCAAATGATATCTGACACTGATTAGTCCAAGTAAACAGCTACCCTTTCCATGTCAGGGTGTTTAAATGGGTTTCAATCCTAGAGAAGTCTTCCAAAAACATCCTATATTATCCTACCAAGCCAATAAAAATCTACACCACTGACACATTCTTGGTTGGATCCCAATCAAGCACTGCATAAATCTCTACTAGGTCCACAACTAAACCATGCTCGAAAATGAAATTTCCAGAAAGAGAACCTCATGGATCTATAAATGGAACTTTGAGATATTACTATACATTTGGTGCTCTTGGATAAATTATAGGACCATCCTCAAGTACTTTTCATGATCCTCCTTTGATTTAGAGTAGATGAGTATTTCATCATTGAAGACAACCAAAAATCAGTCTAAGTATGGTTTGAATATCTAGCTCATCAAATCCATAAGCACAATGGGGGAATGAATCACACTAAAATTCATCACCAGGAACTCATAGTGTTTTTAGCCACATTGAACTTTTATCTTCATAATATCAACCTCGTGAACCCTCAACTAGTGGTAGTTGAAACTGAGATTGATCTTCAAGAACCATCTCATTTCTCACAACTAATTAATAAAGCCTTAAATCCTCGGAAAAGGGTACTTGTTCTATATTATGTCCGGGTTCAGGTGATAAAAATAAATATAAAGCTGCAAGATTCTATCCAACTTTTTCACAAATAGAACCAAATTTGCCTATGGGGTTACACTAGGTCTGATTAAACCCTTCTCTCAAAGGTTCTCTAATTGCACCCTCGTCTTATAGAGATTAGTAGGGGCCATTTGATATTCCTTATAAGATATCAGAGCGGTCCTGGGGTGAAAGTAGATGAAAAAATCCACCTCCTACCTTTGAGGTATTCTTGGAACATCCTTAGGGAAGAAATTTATATAATCCTCCATGACTGATGGAACCCAGGTGTCAGAAGAGCCTGCTATGCCAAGGGATAAAATCACCAGTTGATGGGTGATGGGTTGCAACTTCCTTCTCTCAAGATCCACTCACTCTTCCATGAGATCTCTCTTTCCCACAAAGGATAATATCATCCCATCTGTTTAAATGCATCTGACTTGTCTGCAGTGATAGTCAATCATGTCTCAGACTATGGACAACCAATCCATTCCCAATATAATGTCATAAGGTCTCATTGTGATGACCAATAGGTATTATAAGAAACTATCTCCACCAAGTGACAGCGCTCACTCCTAGAAGATAAGTGATAATGAAGAAGTGTTCCTTATAGGAACCTCAAGAAAAATATATTGGGATAAAGTCTCAACTAGGAGTTCCATATCTCACACTAAGAATAATGAGATTAAGGAATGACTCAAACCTATATCTACTAGTACTGAATCAAGAGTAGAATAAACACATATCGTACCACTAATCATCTCATGATTACCTAGTCAAAAGCCTCCAAAACCAGTAGTTTTCCATAGCCCAAACTGCCATCACCCTAACCCTAGAATGGGCCTATTTGTAGTGCTGATTGAAGTAGCTCATAACATCACGCTCCACTAGCATCTCCTCCACCTAGATACCCACCTACTCCTCTTCAAGCTTTGTTTCCCCGAGGCTACCATGTCCATGCTTGGGAAAACCCTGAGGTGTTTCTTCTATCGTGGTGGTTCATCTACTATTTTTCTTCTCTCCTTAGCATGTCAGATTAGGAAATCATCTGTCATGTGACCTCACATATCACATGCATGGAATAGAACTTTTCTAATCTACCTTGGTCCTTTATGGTGTCCCTAAGTCATATGAACACATGTCAGAGTTTGAGCATGGGTATGCCCCATGTGCCTCAACACCTATCATCTATTATCCACTATAGATGACTCATCCCTGGGATTCCTAATAATAGTTCTAGCTGCATTTTGTCCCTTGAATATGAAGTTTTTCATCACCAATTCTTGCTCTATCACACCATCATATGTGGGAATGAATAGGGGTACCAAACTAGCATGGATTTCGTTGCGGTGATCCTTCTCAAACTTCTATTCTTGAAAGTAATCATCCTAAATCATGTTAAGGGAGTGCCATTCAAGTTCAATGAACCTTGAAGCATACTCAGTAATGGTCATCCCTCCCTACTTCAGCTCTAAAATCTCATGAATCCGAACTAATCACAAGCATGTAGGGTATTAATCCTCATGAAATAGTTGTTGTAAGTAGGACCGTGAGAGTTTAGACTCATCATGCATCTATGTAACTATAATCCACCACTATGCAGCTGCTATAGGGAAAATAATGGCTACTAGTGCAACTATCTCATCATTATGGTTCCGTATAAGTTTGAAAACATGAATCATTAACTCAATCCAATCATCCACTGTCGGGGGATATAGCTCAATGTGGAACCTTATCATTCTATAGTGATGGAAATCACATATTTCATTAATATTTCATGCATCCTTATCCTTCTCTATGGGTATAATCTACTACTCTATGGGAGGGGTGTTTCTACCTACCTTCCTAGAGGAAAGATTCTCATGAGATACACCCTGAACTGAGGCCTCATCACTCATCAGATCATCATCATAATCCTGAATTGGTATCTATTTGGTTTTTTTCATAGAGGCCTCTTGAAAGTAATCAATACATACCACAGTCTGATGAGAATATATATATATGGGGATATGACTCAAGAAGGACATTCAAAGGACTCCATCCTATATGATGCATGTACCAATGTTACCTATAGACAATGTCTTAGTATTCCAATTCAATAATCAGGTATTCATAGTGCTAGTGTATGGATATGTCAACCACCACACCAAAATTGGGTTCCTTCACCTGAACTCTTCACTTGAGACACTTTGAAAATTTTTCCATAAATTACTAACCAAAATTCATAATGGTAAAAAACTCCAAACATTGTTTTGAGGTAAAACCACCACTGATATCACTATTTGGTGACACAAACCACTGTGGTCCACCTTTCCGGAGGAAACTAGGCCACCACAACTCTAAGCCTGCCTCCATAGGCTAGGTACTAGAGAAAAGCACTGAGCAATACATAACTAAAATGGGATTATATTTCCTATTGTACTTGTATTCATTCAAGCAACCATATCCAAGTAGAAGTGAAAATGATTAATAATAAAAGATAGTAATATCTAGAGAAAAAACCATGCATGTAATAACCTCTAGAGAATACAAAAGAGTGAGATGGTGTAATTTGAAATGTAAAGGTAAAAATACATACCCACCAAGAAAAGATGTCCCAAACTGACAATGATTGGAATATAAAATAGTTGAGAGAGCCCAACCCCTAATCTCTAAGCCCCGACCACTGTACGTGGTCTATACACCCATGTATCCCTATGATCCTTTGAAATAAGTAATGATCTATCTGTTATTTTCATATGACATAATGCGTACAGGAAAAGCCTATGTGGGGGTGAGTATATACAAACCTAGTAGGATGCCTAGAAAATTGAAGAGGGAGAAATAGAATAAATGATAAAAGTAGTTGGCTCAACCCAAATCAAGAGAAATATAAAACCCAATAATACAGATATATATATATATATATTCTCATATAAGAAACCAAGATGAGAGAAAAATGGGACCTCCATCTCATAGCTCATCCTAAGAAAATTAGTCTTTATGTAGCTCCAAAGGTCCATCATTGATTTCTAGAATCTCACGTGTTTTTTTGAAGAAGTTATGAGGAGCGCCCGCACCTCACCACTGCTTCATAGCCCGAGGGATCATAATCGCCAAAAGTTAGAGGACCCATGCCCTGGAACAACAAGAAAATTTCACTCATTATATAGAGGACTCTCCCCCATGTAGGGGAGTACCATCTCTATATCTATATACACAATATGGGGGACACGTTCCCTAGTGAAATAGGGTAGTACCATCCCCATAGATAGAATACTTATGACTATGTAGGGGAGTATCGTCTCTACCTGGAACAATGAGTATGGAGGACCCGTGGCCTGGTGTGATAGGGGAGTTCCACCTATTCCTGTATAAAGAGTATGGGGGACTCATACCCTAGTGTGATAGGGGAGTTTTTTCCCCACGGAAAAATGACCCTCATCCTAGTATGATAGGGGAGTAACCCTCTACCTGTATAAAGAGTATGGGTGACCCGTTCCCTGGTGTGATAGTGGAGTATCATCCCCATGGATAGAGGACTCGTACCCTGGTATGATAAGGGAGTACTGCCTCTTCCTAGAATAATGCATATGCTGGGACCATTCCTTGGTGATATAAGAGAGTATTCTCCCTATGTATTGAGTACCCACACCATAATATGATAGGGGAGTACTATATCTACCTATATTATCTCCAATGATCCTAAATAATCACTACCATCATCAAGCATCTCCTAAATAAGCATCACACTTATAACATATTGAATCATATATTAAAAGATACTACAAAGGAAACCATCACATTCTATGAAAAAAACACTCTGTATAGGCTACCCATGGGCCAAAATTCAAGTCCACATGGAGTGTGGTCCCGCTCTGCTCTGGACACGACTCAGTGGCTATATCACTATAAAAGGTGTGTACGGGGACCAAAAAGCATGTCCTGGCCACTCAGGGCCTACCCGTTTTCTCCCATCCATTCCCATGTCTATCAAGTCATGTTGTGTAGTTGGATGTTCTCGAGTACAGTCACATGCCTATATACTCCAAAAGTGCTTAGTATGTCCTCCTGCATGAGGTACTGGGCATGTGCAGTTGGCACATGTCCTGGCCACCTGAGGAGGGTCACACAACATTTAGGACCTCCTACATGGTTTATGATATTTAACTCTGACTAAAAACCTAGACATCATGGAAATCTGAAGAGCACACAATGTTTTCCTCCATACTTCACGGTGTGTAGTCACATTTTCCACAAAAGAACTGTTTATTCACATAGATCCCAGATCCACAAATTCTACCCTGATTTTAACCTATTTAAAACCCAAATATAGTGTTATACACCTTTTTCTATCGATTTCATCCCTATGGTGTCCATAAATAAGAATATGGTGATTCCCATGAAGCTTGCAATGCCATGCACCACCCACTGTTTAACACCACTCGATCCCGTCACCTCTCTGGATTCTAGATCCATGGATCATTACCTAAAATCCATGATTCATCCCGATCCATCCAAAAAAATTCAATTTGTTCATCGCATGAAAATCTACAATGAATTTGAGGGTTCAATTGCGCTCAAACCTGCCTGACAATGTCGAACCATGACCTCGTAGGCTAACGGTGAATAATGTGAAGAATGGAGATGGATGAAGCACATAAAAAACTGAATTAATCATTGTCCAAGATTTATTTTACAATGATTATAAATTGGGTATTAACAGGGATAATATCATGTACAACGTGAGATATTTATCGAATTAATAAAAATATTTGGCAATAAGGCTTATGCAAAGGGCGTGCAATCCCCTACAAGAGATAAGAAGATTGAATCAGTGATTTAATAATTTTATCAAGAGGGAGGAAACAAAAAATGATGATTCCTATCTTGATTATGTATCAATCATTGGTGAAGAACATGTTTTCTAATTATGGGGAAGATGTACTACATTTGATGTATCTCAATCCACCTTGATCCACCTCGATCTGGTCATCATTCGTCATTTGATGATGATTTTTCGATGAAGTTCGTTAGAGATCCTCTCAATTACCTGAGGTTTTAGGTGGATAACCCTGTAGAATTTTAATAATGGAGTACTTATAGAGGATTTAATTATTTCCTTTAATAAAACAAATAATTTATTTATTAATTATTTATTTAATTATTTTAAATAAATGCAACTTCCAACAGCTACCTCAACTAGATATATGGCACCGATTAACCATAGCTCACACCTAGGGTAAACCTTATTCTTTGGATTCAACCATGGTCTTATATTTTTTATTTAATACTCCATTCAGTAGATATTCCACAATTTCTAAAAAATTATTCGCATGTGATATTAATGTATTTAATATTTTAAATATATATATTATAGGTTCATCAAGACTCAAAATCTCACACCGTCTCAGTGCCTCTCTCTTAAAATATTCCTTAATATATTTCAAAGTCTTACAAGGAAAAAATATAGTCTCTACAAAATGAATAATAAGATCTATTTTTATATAGAAAAGTATTTTACGAAAAATTACCTTTCTTATATGATATATGTTTCTATTTAAACAAATGTTTGATTAATGATGAAAAAATATTTTTGATATTAATAATTGTTTAAAAAAATATTTGGTAAGTGATGTCAAATAATAATAATAACATTTAATATTTGAAAATTTCATTTTCCAATAAAAACAGTTTTTCATTATATTTTACGATTTTATTGAAGAATTGAATTTATAAATATTAAATGTTGAATTTTACATTATAGTCATATTTTTTGGATTTAGAATAAAAATATTATCTTCTGATGAAATTTTTGGGTTTTTTTCCAAAAATATTGGTTTTTAGTCAAAAAAAATATGGTTTTTAAGAAAATTATAATTTATATAATTGTACCATTATCTAAGAGTATCCTAGAAGTTTAAAAAATCTATTAACTAATAAAATATGCACTTAAGGAATAAAATTATCAGTTTTTAAATATTCTTTTAACTTATAAATCCAATGTATAACATTTTTAGAACTAATTAAAATGTTGCTTTATTAAAAAACCATTTTTAGTTTTTTCTGTAAATTAAGTATTTTCAAGGGATATTAGGATTTATATTTACTTGAAAGACTCAAATCCTTTATTTTTTTATAATAAATCAATTTATTTCATTAAAATTAGTATCCAATATAATTTCATCTTATGTGTAAATTTAATGATTAAAAACATTATTTTTTAACTTTTTTTACATGATAAGTGTGTATATTTTAAAATTAAATTTTTGACATATTTAGAAATATTATTTAATAAAATAATTTTAAAATTTGAAATCATAAGTATAAAATTATTTAAAATTTTAAATCTTAATCTTTTTAATTAAAATTATTTACTAAGTTATAAATTAATTTCCAAGGTAAAAGTAAAGTAGGGTAAAAGTTAAAATTTAAAACATAATTCCCTAAAACCCTAAATGGTGTCGCAAAAATGAGTGGTTGAGGTTAGTTTCTACCCAAAATAATTTTCACCTACTCTTTTTTTTAATTTTTTTTTGCCTTTGACACTTGAATAGTAACCATACATTATTGAAAATATAAGGGTTACTCCCAAAAACGACCATTATCCTCACTTATAAAAGGGTAATGTATCCACCAATTTAAGAATTGCTTATACATATAATTTAATCTTTAAAATATAGAAATTTTTGTCCTCTTATAACCCTATCCCATGTAAAAATATCTTATGGTCACCAATATTTTGTATAAGTCCTTCATTTCCAAGGATACCTCTAAGGAAAATTCAAGTCCCTAACGTTAGTATTATCATCTACTTAGCTTTTCTCCTTAATTATCTTCTTTAAAATTTATTCTATCCGCACTAATATAATTATATTTATTTCATTTATATACTTTAATTTTACTATATTAATGGTATTATCATTGTTTATTCATATATACTTGATCTTTTAAGAAAAACAAAATCGTTGTTCGTGCGTTGTACAGACTATCGTCTCTAAGTTGCAACATCTTTCATTTTTCATCACCAACTTAAAAAATGGATAAAATGATGGTATTAAATTATCAATATTATTTTTATTATGTAATTTAGTTTTTATTATGACAAATTATAGAACCTATTAATGATATTATCAATAAATGATCGTCGTTAATTTAATCATTTAAAATTAGTGTACTAAGAGGATAACTGTTTATTCAAATTGTGTAATATTTTCATATGCATAAATTATTCTTATAATTAATTATAATTATGATATATAAAATTAATAAATAATATATTATATCATTACTCTTCTAGTATAATGATATTACAATTAAATCATCTCATAATCATCCATTAATCATGGTAGCTTCATGTTTGGGTCGGTTTAACCACCTACTTGAACAATACTATAAATATATGTCATGAATGATAATGAAAACTTATTTACTAGTAAAAAATGATATAAATATATAAATAATGTTTTTTTTGTTTTGTTAAGGTTTTATCAACATTTAATTCATCAATTAAGAAAACACCCTACAGTCGACAGAAATCACTGAAACATGCATATTATCAATTTCATCTTCAAGGATAAAGACTAAAACTATCATAAAAGGGATTTTAAATATCATAAATTATTATAAATATTACCTAAAATAAATTTAATGAACTATTATTGACTAAATTTATAAGAAGAATGAATATGGACATCACTATTATGAAACTATTACAAATGATCAGACGGTAAGCACCTGATATGGAAAATAGGATGAATTCATATAGATAATGAATATTTATAGAGTATAAATGAAAATAAATATGATTAAGGTTATAAATTAAGTGATTAATATGGATATATTTTTGATATAGGTGTTTAAATTATGTTTGTGTAACTAGGGACATGAGGTAAGGGTTTTTATCTAAAATTCCTCCCTTTGGGACAAGTTTGGTATTTTACATATAATTTCATTTATGTGGTATATATAATGATTTTTTGAGATATAATATCATGAATTATATTTTAATTATGATTTTTAAAATTTAACTACAATTCCTTTCTTTCAAGGGGTTTTGTTATTAATGTTTCTAAAGTCGTAAGGGTTTTCTTGGTCTCAATTATGATTCATTGAGACATAATAAATTTTGTGCACCATGATTTCATTATATGGTGTATTCAAGAACATTGTATATATTTTTATCACTTTATTTTTATTTAATGGGAATTAATAGCCAAATATTATTCCCTTATTAAAGTGTATGTTGATTAAGTTGTTTCCCTAGTAGTAAAAAATTTTGGTAACTCAACATTTTTTCATTGATTTGTGATCATTTTATTGAGCTTATTTCATAAAATTTGGGTATATTATACCCATAAATTGTATTATGTGGTATTCTATCATTATTTTATTAGGATGTAAATTACTATCACACAATAACTTTGACAAATATTTCTCACTTTTTAGGATATGTTCTTTTGAAACCATCTGTTTTCTTTATCCAGATGGATTATGATCATATTATTCTAATATTAAATTAGTTTTATACTCATTATTATATACGGTGTGAAAATTAGATTTTACATAACCCAAATTTTATTATTTTCACCTATAATGTATGATATTTTATTTAGATGGGGAAAAATATCGGCGTATCGTATGTTGTTATTCCAATAAGGATGATCATTGGAAAGTTGACTATGTATTGTTTAACTATCCACATTTATTCTCATGATAGGTCATGATCATTTAATCCATTTATTAACATGGGGAAAATTATTGATATTCTTGATGATTATTGGATATGAATTCAGGTTAATCATGTATTGATATCTTGTATTCTCTATTATATGTATAACCATGTTTTTATTTAGCTAAAGGTTCCTTGAGGAATTGTATGAAAGGTATTGTTGAATCTTATGATGAATTCATTGGACTTAATAAGGTTATGGGAAGGCCTTATAATTATATAGACTATGGATGTATTAATAGGTTTCATGTGATAAAATAGGTTTGGGTATTTGGTGGGTTCCTTCCCAATTCTATAACATGTCTTGACTGCATTCTCAATGACAAGTAAATGTCTTGGCACAAGTCTTTGAAAATAGGTTTTTGATGTATATCATTATGAATTCCATTAGTATGTTATGAGTGCTATTAAAATCCATGTTTTCATTTATTTTCATGGATATAGCATGCTCATAGTTTCATGTTGATTATGGCTTCATGTTGTTTACCTATTACTGTAATAATATTTCTTCCATGTTTATGGCATGATTTATTTAGTTATATGTTTCCCTTACTGAGTGTTCAAGACCACCCCTTTTTTATATTACAATTCCCTAGGTTGTGAATAAAAGTAGTACACGTGACATTTTTAGAATGATAACATGTGTGGAATGATTTGTGGGAGATATTTAAGACTTGTAATTAATTAAGTAGTATCTTATATATATTGTAAAAAATATCCATTATTTTAGAAAGATGAGGTATTTATTAATTTATGATGTTTCTTAATTCTATAAATCTATAAACCTAAAACTATTCTTCATATATAAGAGATTAAATAATTTTTATTGATTTTGTAATTATGGATGGGTATATCCAGGCTTTTACAGCTGGTATCAAAGCATGTAAGTAAAGTATGTGAATATGATAATCGGATCAAGGAGTTTGGGTTTGGGGCATCCTAAGATTGGTTTAAGGAATGAATTAACTTTAGAATTGGAATTTTGCATAATTTACATGTGAATTTGTAACTTATCATGTAAATGGAACATGGCATAATGGAATATTGGTATGAAACTAGTAATTGGAATAATGAAATATTGGCATGTAATGGTAATTGGTATTCATCATGGAAGTAACCAAAATGGAATATTGTTAAAATTTTTGGAATATTTTGTATTTTGATATGAATTGGATATTTAGTTTACTTGATACATGGATTGTGTAATGGGCCTTGGTATGGTAATTCTCGTTGGATTCATTGTGAATTGAACATATAAGTGGCCCTAGCATAGGAATTCTCAGTGGGTCAATTTATACATGGAATATGTATTTTCCCTTTGCATGGGAATACTCCTTTGATACATTGTGAACTAAATGTGTAATTTTTCCTTGGAATGGGAATCCACCTAAAATCAATAGTGAGTATGGATAGATACATATGGAATCATGCTAAAGTGGGTATGTCTAACCCTAGGTGTCGACCTATAGACTGAGGGTCGATGAGTTTATTTAGTTATTCTACTTTTAGTTTGTAATTAATTCCATCGTTAATGTACTATTTCATGAACTATTACTAAAACTAGATTTTTTTAGACATCATTTCTAGTGTACTAATAAGTTTTACTCACACCATGTTCAGTTCTTCATTTGTTACCTAGGAAGATTTCATGGATGTAGGTCTAGAAAAGGGAAAGGAGACCTGTACTTGATTTTTTGAATTGCTCATTAGGACTAGAGCTTGGAGATGAGACTGAGCATGGGGTTCAGAACTAGTTTTGAGGGGTATTTTTTTAGAGTCTTTCCTTTATCCAGATTATTATATGACATTTAGTATGATATTCAGTATGACATTTCATGGTTTAATTATATTGGATTGTTTTTTTTCATTGCTTGTTTATCTATTTGAGTTAATGTATATTGTTTTTTTATCATGTTTACACTTATTTATTATTTGATACTATAGGGTATATTCTTCCCACTATATTTAACAGAACCTCACTACTATTTGGTAGCCTCTATCGTACAGGGAGATGTGCTTGAGGTCTCATAGTGACCCGCCTCGACCATGTGGGGGAGAAATGGGATGATCATGTTAAAAAGTGGTATCAAAGGATGTATATTCATTTTATTTACTATTTTGGAAAGGTAGATGGTAGAATAATACATGTCAGTGATGGGTAATGAGCTGTTGAATAGGATTAAATAACCTATGTATAAGGGAAAACCCAAGTTTCCAGGGATGTGATTGTTGTTCTTAAGGTTCTCTTGTTACAGTTGTGATGTTATTTCACCTTAGTTGAGGAACATGCTCTGTGGTGTTACTAATTTATGAGATTTTACTTGTGGGTTGATACAGTATGAGGTGTGTGTACATCCATAATGGTAGGATCTTAGGGAAATATGTTGACATGTATCACTCATATTAAGGATATATTTACTACATATATTTCTGCCTATCTAAATTGTGCTTAAACTGCATGAATTTTTTGATAAAATGGAATAAAAAATAATTTATTAAAATAAAAATAATTCACTCATTAATCTAATAAATTAAGTGACCTTGTATCCAAGGTTATCTATTGTCTCATTATCATTTTGAGTTTAATCCTTCTGTGGACCATGTGATTTGAGGAGTGTATTGACGTTTATAGAGAAATGTCTATGTGTCATCCTATGCTTTAATGTTATGAGAGTGGTAACAAAAACACACCTCACTTAGTAGAACCAAGACTTCTTATAGCTCCAAGTAATCTATTGGATGATCAGCTCCATGAAAGTTTCCAACATGTCTGTGATCCATGTAGAATGAGACTAATCACATTGTCTATTCTATGTTTGATCTGATGAATAAGTTCTAACCATAGAAACTTCCCATGTTTACTAGGGAGGGAGGCCCTTAGGAAACAGAGTTATGGATTGAGTCTATCTAGATGATATTTATTCATCTAAATAAACCCATGGAGAGGAGGATGAATCTTTCTTCCCATATGCTATGAGGACCATCCAAGTACTAGTGGGACATCATAATAAAAATTATATTGTTTAAAGATCTGACCTAGAATAGATTCAAGGAGAAGTTCCTAATTCACTTCTACCCAAAGACACTGAGGGATAAAATAATCATAAGTTACTGAACCTAACATAGGGGGAGCATGACTTTGATAGACTTTACTAGTTTTTTTACTAACCTGTAGTTTTTTTCTCCATCACTAGAAAGAGATGAGATAGGTAAGGTGAATCACTTTAGGGGTGGGATTCAGTATAAAATCAAGTCATAGGTGAATGTATCATCATGAACAAATTCTTCGACATGATGAATTAGGATCTAATAACTGAAGGGAACCTAAAGGAGGCCTCGAGTGGTAGGAAGACAATTCCAATAAGATAAATGGGTTATTCCTCTTCAGGAAATAAGAAACGCCACTATGAGAATTTACATCATGGAAGCAATAGGAAGAGAAACTAGGGGAGTGTATATTCATCTTAAGACCGTATCCAGGGGTAGTAATATCAATTTGGAAGGTCTTTATACAATTATTAATAGTTTTATTTCCCTATAGTGGATTATCAATCTTGCGGTGGGATGGGACACATATAGAATTTTTTCTAAATCACTCAAAAACCTCGTGGTAGAGGAGGATCATATCAAACACTAGAGTCTAGGAAAGACTCTAGTACCCCTTAATAGATAGGTAGTTGGAGTTCCACCAGCCACTCGGTCTATGATAGGAAGAGTGGTACCCCATTGTAGGAGTGGAAGTATCAATAGGAAGAATTATGTCAGGGGAGTTAGCTTAGAGCCTAGGGAAGAGGATCAATTTGGTTTCACATTGTCCAGTTTACTCTTAATGGTTAGGATGCCATACCATCCACTATTAGAGTTATGATTCGTATGGAATCTAACCTTGATTTTTTTTTGATACAGGAGTATCTCATTCCTTTTTATCTACTCAATTTTATAATGTCTTGGTTTTGGATTTTGAAAGTGTGGGTGGGATTATAAGTGTAGATAAAACATTAAAGGTGCAATTAGAGGGTATTAGATGCTATAAAGAGTGTTCTCTTGAGATTAGATTATAGCATCCTGCCTTTTTATCACATAAACTTTCATTACATTATACAAAACTTAGGATTTTTAAGGTTTAGTGTCTTGGAAACCAGGAACTTAATACAAGAAACAAAAAAAACATTCTTCTTAAACACTTGAAAGGCTTCTCCTTATGTTCATCCTAGGTTCATTACTGCATCTCATAACCTGGGTACATACATCAAAAGAAAGGGTGAGCAGAAGGCCCAGTAAGGGAAACAAGGGAAACATTTAACATATGAACTTGAGATACATCAATAAAGTCATGAAAATAACTTTAAGGCATGAGAAAGAAATCATGAGTCATATCATAATAAAAATAACATTTTTTCATAACTTGAAGATGTGGCTAAAACATTTAACAAAGACAATAATTTCTGTTTCACCAAGGTCCATCCCCAAGGTGTCAATAAAAATTACCAAGGTTATTCACCATGGTATCAGTCTAAATGGTCATCTCTAGAGATTAAGTCTTTACCCAATGCATTGGAGTGATATCAGGGCGCACCTTTAAATTTTCCTTTATTATCATTTGAGCCACATATATCATCATCAATAATTTCATAAACAACCCATATAGCATAAAAGAAATGGGTTTCATTTCATAATCATAACATTTTAAAAACTGCTTTAAAGACATGATCTTTATGTCACTTTAAACCCACATAAAGGGAAAGCGGGTCTCATGTATGTAAATCCCAGAATTTAAAAAAAAATTGGTATATATGTGAATAACCCTTTAGGATAAAGAGCTTTGAGTATTCACTTAATAATATAAATTAATTTGAGAATAAGAGAGAGACATTTTGAGATGGAAATTCTGCAGCATAACGGCTATGTTACGAGGTTTTTAGAAAACATTAAAAAGAGAGGGGACATGAGTAACCCACTCATAAATGATTCATAAAAAAGTAGGGGGGGATAGAATATAAAGGGTATAAGAACATGGTAATGAAATTTGAAAGATATACCATATGAAATGAAAAACATAGGAGGAAGACAAAAATAAGATTTCTCTTATGAAAATTCGGCAGCCTAACGGCGTCACTTAAACTTCAACAAAAATGAATTGATGAGATAAAATAGAGTCTCTCATCATATGAACATAAAATATCAGTATGGTAGATATAGAGATAATACCCCAACATAATAAAAAGGAACTTGAAATACTTGACATGAAAGTAGAACTTGAAAACGAGAAGGGTGAAAGAACCACTTAAAAATTCGGCAACCTAACGGCACCACTTAAAACTTCAAAATACTGAATTGAAGAGATAAAATGGGGTATCTCATCATATGATCATAAAATATAAGTATGATATATATATATATATATATATATATATCATACCCCAACATAATAAAAAGTAACTTGAAAGACTTGACAAGAAAGTAGAACTTCAAAATGAGAAGGGTGAAAGAACCACTTAAAAATTCAGCAGCCTAACGGTGCCACTTAAAACTTCAAAATACTGAATTGAAGAGATAAAATGGGTTATCTCATAATATGATAATAAAATATCAGTATGATAGATATAGAGATCATACCCCAACATAATAAAAAGGAACTTTAAAGACTTTACATGAAAATATATTTTGAAAAAAGAGAAGGGAGAAAGAATCTGTTAAAAACATTTCAGCAGCCTAACGGCGCCACTTAAACATTCATAAAACTAAATAATGAGAGTAATAGGGGATATATAATTATATGAACATTAAAAGGGAATTAAGATGAATATAAAAGAACATCCTCCAACATAAGAACATGGATCATAAAATAAATGACTTAAAAGAGAGCATTTGAAAAGAAAGAGAGAATTTGGATCCCTTACCTTAAAATGTATCTCTTAAAACTCAATGGCTAGGACCTTGAGGGCTTGGGGGAACCTTGGGAGGACTCCTTGGGAGGTAATGAGACCAGAGCTTCGTTGGGGGAGAGTTGGGAGTCGAATGGATGAGAGGATGGCTTGGTATTTATAGGGAAAGTGAGGGGACAAGGCATTAATGGCCAAGGGACACCTCATTGGTGGTTTTGGCAAAACCATGGGCTTGCTCATGGTATTTGCCCATGGTATTGGCCACTTGAGACACCTCACACCTTATATTACTATTCATAAGTCGACCATATTTATTACATACTTAATACATCATTTAATGATGTCATTAAACACCCGTAACTTAAAAATTGTATTTTCACTATTCATCAAAAATTCAGCTTTCTCAGAAAAAACCCAAAATTTCACCTTAACCAAATATCTATGCTCTGATTTCAAAAATGAACTCCATTTTGTAAAAATAATTTTATAAATATTTTTAATTTAATTTTTAAATAAATACACTATTCACCGAAAATTCATTTTTTTCAGAAAAATCCCAAAAAAATACCTTAACATAATATCGATGCTCTGAGTACAAAAATGAAATCCATTTTATATAAATAATTTTCTAAATATTTTAAATTTAATTTCTAATTAAGAAACACTATTCACCCGAAAAAACTAATACTTGACTAATAATTTATGAAACCGTTATTTAACCATTTTATTGAATCACATTACTTAATCAAGGTGGCTAGATTATATTAATACTTTCTTTAAGTGATATTACTAATTCATTTGGTCACATTACTAATCCTAAGCATAAAATCATTATTCATAATTTACTATTCATCAAAAATTAAGTTGATCTTATTAGACTCTAAATTTCGTACTGAACATAATTGTAGAAGACCATTTTTTGAAAATCATTACACATTTTTAATTATTTAAGGTTTACATAAACATTTTTAAAATATCCTTTCTCTAAAATTCATCAAAAATATGCATACTATATTTATTCAAACATTTGAAAATTCATAAACCTCATCATAAGAAGAAATCAAAATTTTTATTTAAAACAAAGGATTACACAAGGCAGTTACGGTCTCCTTACATAGCCCCTTATCACACCAACATAGGACCTAAGTGTAAGGTGTGCTAAGGTGAGAGAATCCGAGGGAGGCTCGGCCAACATCGCACGAGTAGTAATTTATATCAGTTTGAACTTCTCGCGAAGACGATTCCGTTGTAGCTTCATACGATGAAGTTCGGCTTGGGTTTGGTCCAGAGAAAAATCCAGTGGTGCTACCTCCTTCCCAGGTTCTGTTAGATGGGCTTCGATCAGTCCAAGGCTACTGGGTGAGGCTATAAAATCTTCTTTCTATATTAATTAACCAAGATCACTTGTATTTAGGGGAAAAAATGAAACGTTTAGTTTCCAGCGGTCATATTGACCAATGGTCATATAACAGTCAAAACCCAACGGTCTCATTTTAATTATACTCATCTTATCTAATGAAACAGTTTTTTTGAGTATAAAAATAAAATAACACACAAAATTAGAAAACAAGATTTATTCAAAATTTCGGGTCGTTACAATCTTCCCCCCTTGAGAAATTGCATCCTCGCAATTTTTAAAATTGGGTTTTAAAATTTCATTGAAAGTCCCACACCGGAAAAGGATTCAGTAAAACTATTACTTTAAAAGAAAGAAAGGGAAGTACAAAGGTCACCCGAGTTAACCCATACTAGGATTCCATGTAGGAAAACATGGATATGGAAGAAAAAACAAAGGGTAAAGTTCTGAGGGAGAGTGATAGAAAACATGATTAGGAGAAAGTTAACAATAAGAAAATCACAAACTTATGATGTGTGTAAACGGTCTTTGATTACCCAGTAGAAAACATTAACAGACAATGTTTTTGTTTTACGTTTCTTTTCATAGTTTTAAGGAATTCATTTACTACATAGAATAAAAACATAAGGAAATATACCTACCTTCTAGTAGAGTTTCATCCTTTAATAATTTTCTACCAAAACTAATCTTTTCTCCAAACGATGAGCATTCAAAACTAATTGGTCTCATCAAAGCACAAGAATCATCTTATAGAGAATCACATAATCCACCAAAGATTAACTATCTATTTCTTATATCTTTAAACATTATCCCAAAAACAGAAAGGGTAAGATAAAACGACTCTTCCAAAAGAAAGAACCCTAGAGGAAGGGAAACTACTTTAAATCTTCAAAGTTCCACGGTTCTACCCAAAGTTCATCATAGACCATTCCATAAATAACTGTTCTTAAAATTCCTCAAAATAAACCAAACTAAGATTGAAACCCAAATACAAGAAGGATTTGATAACATAGTCTTCCAAAATAAACTTCATTGTTCATCTCCAAACAACATCAACCACTCCTAACATCATATAACAAAAGTAACTAACCTAAACATATTTTCCCCAAGATAGGTCAATCATTTCCATAAGTAACATATAATACCATAAGTTCACCTTAAATTCATCGATTCTTCAAAATATAAGTCAACCTTTACTCCTCAAAGAAAATACCGTAGTAATCTATTTACCTCGATCAAATAGGGTTCCCAAAATAGTGAACGTCTTCCAAAATAATAATCACCTTTTAATCCCCTAATAATCTCTGTCATATTAATATGGAAATCATCACATTTCCTATCACATTGGTTTTTGGGACATGTTCTTCCATTTCCCACCATTAACTAAGAAAAGAAAGTATAATTAGGGGCTTAAATACTTAGCCAATAATCCTGAAAAGGAACTTAAAGCATATAAGGATAACTTGTAGAAGAAAAGTATACCCTAACTTTTGATCCCCTAGGTTCCAATCTAGGTTATCCATGATCATATATTCTTATGTGAATCTTTATTTTATTTTATCTTTGTTCCTTTAATAATGGTTCATACTAAGCTTATGAATTTACCAAAGCATATCCCCCGGGAGTGTCGTAACCAAGAGTGCAGAAAGTCCCGTTGTCGTGTACCAGTTCCCGTTCGATTCAAGCTCAATGCGGTGTTTTCGGGTTTTACCCCTATGTACATCTGTGTCAGAGCCACCTCTACCTGCTCATATCCAGACAGGGATGTATTTTCTTGGAAACCCCTTACTTAATACTCACCAAAATACCAGGAATATTTCCTATATTTAAACATTTCTATAGGTTTCTTCCTAAAGTTTTCATATCCTAATTTCCACAAATAACTAAACCATCCTTTGATACCAACTATAGCATCCCGCCTTTTTATTATATAAAATTTCATTACATTATACAAAACTGAGGATCTTTAAGGTTTAGTGTCTTGGAAACCAGGAACTTAATACATGAAACAAAAAAACATTATTCTTAAAAACTTGAAAGGATTCTCCTTATGTTCATACTAGGTTCATTACTGCATCTCATAACCTCGATACATACATCAAATGAAAGGGTGAGCAGAAGGCCCAGTAAGGGAAACAAGGGAAACATTTAACCTTTGAACTTGAGATGCATCAATAAAGTCATGAAAAGAACATTAAGGTATGAGAAAGAAATCATGAGGCATATCATAATAAAAATAACGTTTTTTCATAACTTGAAGATGTGGCTACAACCTTTAACAAAGAAAATCATTTCTATTTCACCAAGGTCCATACCCAAGGTGTCAATAAAAATTACCAAGGTTATTCACCAAGGTATCAGTCTAAATGGTCATCTCTAGAGATTAAGTCTTTACCCAATGCATTGGAGCGCTATTAGGGCGCACCCTTAAATTTGCATTTATTATCATGTGAGCCACATATATCATCATAAATAATTTCATAAACAACCCATATAGCATAAAATAAATGGGTTTCATTTCATAATCATAACGTTTTAAAAACTGCTTTAAAAACATGATCTTTATGTCACTTTAAACCCACAGAAAGGGAAAGCGGGTCTCATGTATGTAAATCCCAGAATTTAAAATAGAACATTTTGGTATATATTTGAATAAATATTTAAGATAAATAGCTTTGAGTATTCACTTAATAAAATAAATTAATTTGAGAATAAGAGAGAGACATTTTGAGACGGAAATTCTGCAGCATAACGGCTATGTTACGAGGTTTTTAGAAAACATTGAAAAGAGAGGGGACATGGGTCACCCACTCATAAATGATCCATAAAACAGTTGGGGGAAAGAATATAAAGGGTATAAGAACATGGAAATTAAATTTTAAAGATATACCATATGAAATGAAAAACATAGAAGGAAGACAAAAATAAGATTTCTCTTATGAAAATTCGGCAGCCTAATGGCGTCACTTAAACTTCAACAAAAATGAATTGATGGGATAAAATAGGGTCTCTCATCATATGAACATAAAATATCAGTATGATAGATATATAGATCATACCCCAACATAATAAAAAGAAACTTGAAATACTTGACATGAAAGTAGAACTTGAAAACGAGAAGGGTGAAAGAACCACTTAAAAATTCGGCAGCCTAACAGCGCCACTTAAAACTTCAAAATACTGAATTGAAGAGATCAAATGGGGTCTCTCATCATATGATCATAAAATATCAGTATGATAGATATCGATATCATACCCCAACATAATAAAAAGTAACTTGAAATACTTTACATGAAAGTAGAACTTCAAAACGAGAAGGGTGAAAGAACCACTTAAAAATTCGGCAGCCTAACGGCGCCACTTAAAACTTCAAAATACTGAATTGAAGAGATCAAATGGGTACTCTCATCATATGATCATAAAATATCAGTATTATAGATATAGAGATCATACCCCAACATAATAAAAATGAACTTGAAATTCTTTACATGAAAATAGATCTTGAAAAAAGAGAAGGGAGAAAGAATTCGTTACAAAAATTTCGGCAGCCTAATGGCGCCACTTAAACATTCATAAAACTAAATAATGAGAGTAAGAGGGGATATCTCATTATATGAACATGAAAAGGTCATTAAGAGGAATATGAAAGAACATCCTCCAACATAAGAACATGGAGCATAAAAGAAATGACTTAAAAGAGAGCATTTGAAAAGAAAGAGAGAGTTTGGATCCCTTACCTTAAAATGTATCTATTAAAACTCAATGGTTGGGACCTTGAGGGCTTGGGGGAACCTTGGGAGGACTCTTTTGGAGGTAATGAGACTAGAGATTTGTTGTGGGAGAGTTGGGAGTCGAATGGATGAGAGGATGTCTTGGTATTTATAGGGAAAGTGAGGGGACAAGGCATTAATGGCCAAGGGACACCTCATTGGTGGTTTTGGCAAAACCATGGGCTTTCCCATGGTATTTTCCCATGGTATTGGCCACTTGGGACACATCACACCTTATCTTACTATTCATAAGTCGACCATATTTATTACATACTTAATACATCATTTAATGATGTTATTTAACACCTGTAACTTAATTCACTATTCATCGAAAATTCAGCTTTCTCAAAAAAAACCCAAAATTTCACCTTAACCAAATATCGATGCTCTGATTTTAAAAATGAACTCCATTTTATAAAAATAATCTTCTAAATATTTTTAATTTAATTTTTAAATAAATACACTATTCACTGAAAATTCATTTTTTTCAAAAAAATCCCCAAAAATTACCTTAACATAATATCGATACTCTAAGTACAAAAATGAAATCCATTTTATAAAAATATTTTTATAAATATTTTTAATTTAATTTTTAATTAAAAAACATTATTCACCCGAAAAAACTAATACTTGACTAATAATTTATAAAACCGTTATTTAACCATTTTATTGAATCAAATTACTTAATGAAGGTGCCTAGATTATATTAATACTTTCTTTAAGTGAGATTACTAATCCATTTGGTCACATTACTAATCCTAAGCATAAAATCACTATTCATAATTTATTATTCATCAAAAATTAAGTTGATCTTATTAGACTCTAAATTTCGTACTGAACATAATTGTAGAACACCATTTTTTGAAAATCATTACACCTTTTTAATTATTTAAGGTTTACATAAACATTTTTAAAATATTATTTCTCTAAAATTCATCAAAAATATGCATACTATATTTATTCGGACATTTGAAAATTCATAAACCTCATCATAAGAAGAAATCAAAATTTTTATTTAAAACAAAGGATTAAACAAGGCAGTTACAGTCTCCTTACATAGCCCCTTATCACACCAGCATAGGACCTAAGTGTAAGGTGTGCTAAGGTGAGAGAATCCGAGGGAGGCTCGACCAACATCGCACGAGTAGTAATTTCTATCAGTTTGAACTTCTCGCGAAGGCGATTCTGTTCTAACTTCACACGATGAAGTTCGGCTTGGGTTTGGTCCAGAGCAAAGCCCAGTGGTGCTACCTCCTTCCCAAGTTATGTTATATGGGCTCCGATTGGTCCAAGACTACTGGGTGAGGCCATCAAATCTTCTTTCTATATTAATTAACCAAGATCACTTGTATTTAGGGACAAAAAAATGAAACGTTTAGTTTACAGCGGTCATATTGACCAATGCTCATATAACAGTCAAAACCCAATGGTCTCATTTTAATTATACTCATGTTTTCTAATGAAACAGTTTTGTTGAGTATAAAAATAAAATAACACACAAAATTAGGAAACAATATTTATTCAAAATTTCGGGTCGTTACATAGAGGTTATCAGTTTCTTTGGGATCTATTTACGGTAGAAATGGATGGATTTGATTTTATTTTGGGTAAGGATTGTCTAGTTATATACCAGGATCATATAGACTATTACCAGAGAAGGGTGACCTTTTTATCTCTATAAGAGGGTAGTTATAACCATCATGGTGAATGGGATATTCATGTTGGTCATGTAGGACCAATTTAGTGTAAATTAGGTTGGATCACAACCTAGGTATCAAGCCTTATTTTGGATGATGGTGAGTCATAGTAGAATATTTTCTTATAGTGGTTGACCACTTTCAAGGTGTATTTCCTGAAGAGTTCTCTATCTTACCACATGAGTGGTAGATTGATTCCAATATCGAGTTAATGAAAGGAGTCGAACCTATTTCTGTTCTACCCTACCAGATGGAACCATAAAAGATTTGGGAGTTGAAAGTACAGTTGGAAGATCTATAAACTAAGGAATTCATATAGCTTAATACTTCACTCTGAGGTTACCCTATGTTATTTTCTAAGAAGGTAGAGATAACCTTGTGTTTATATGTATATTATCGGATGTTGAACCAGATGATGGTCAAGAATCAGTATCCCCATCCACACATCAACATTCTCTTTGATCAGATAATAGGTGCTTGGATATTCTCAATGATTGACTTTAGATCAGGATACCATTATTTGAGGGAAATACCATATAATAAACCCTATGATACTTTTAGGAGTATGTATGTATTCTAAAAGTTTGTGGTAATGTTGTTTGGTATGATAAACGTACTAGTGTAATTTTTGGACTTGATTAATTAGATCATCCATCTGTGTTGGGATCAGTTTGTGGTAGTTTTCATTGATGAAATATTGGTGTAATACTAGTCTATATATGATCATTCCCAACATATTGGAATTATTCCTAGTATACAGAGAGATCATCTATACACCAATCTATCTAAATTTAATTTCTAGATTGAAAAATTAAACTTATTGGGCCACTTAACCTTAGAGGTTTTAGTTTCATTGGACTCAAAAAAGGGGGTATATGTGGTATCTTAGGTTCAACCCGAGAACATCTTTGAGATTCGGAGATTTCTGGGTCTAGCGGGCTATTATCATAAATTCACCCATGAATTATCCCATCTGGTAGCACCAATTTTTGATCTAACAAAGAAAGGTTTGATTTTAGTTTGTTCAGATGCTTAAAAGGAGGATTTCTTAGAATTGGATAGTAGGATAACCTCATCTTTTATCTTGAACTTACCTGAGTCGAGTAATGAATAGATCTTATATTATGATGCATCAGAAATCGGGATCAGAGTAGTTCTAATGTAGGAGGATCAAGCGGTTTCTTATGTCTCAAGGAATTTTAGGTATCGTGAGTAGAATTATCCCACTCATAAACTAGATTTATCTATGGTGGTACACGCTTTGAGATGCTAGAAACATTATATTTTGTGATAAAGATTCGTATTCAATACAGATTATAAGATATTGAATAACATATTTTCATAGAAATACCTGAACCTTCAGCTGAGGAGGTGGGCCGTGTACCTTGGACCTTTTGACTTTGAGTTGGAATATTCTCTTATCAAGGGAAACATCATTTTCAATGACTTAATTAGAAATACACAGACTCAGGTAGTGTGATAATCAAGTGAAGAGTGGTGACTGATGAAACATTTTATGGATATGTATATTAATGTTTAAGAGTATTAGTGGATAGAAACTCTGACATCGACCACTTGTTCCCTTAATTCAAAATCAAATCATGAGGTGACATTTATCTGGTCTGGAGGGTTTATTCTTGAGGGATATCATATATGGTGGGGAGACACTATCGAGATAGTTCCTTGATAGCAATGAGGTGTTTCATCTCCATGGTTGTATATAGGTTCTTAAGATCATGTGCAAGGGGTGATGAGGCAATTCCATCATATAAAGTGGTTGGTGCATCCTATATTAAAAAATATGTATTATGACCTTTGTAGGAAATACTGCTGTCTAGGGATGAAGTGAGAGATAGTAAGATTCATAGCATGATGTTACACCTATCATCAGGTGAAGGTTAAGCATCAACTACCTATTGGGTTGTTTTATCCTTTTCCTATTCCAGAATGACAATGGGATAATACCACCATGGACTTCATGATAGTATTATCTAGGACACCTCAAAAGAATAATGCAGTGTGGGTGATTATGGATCGACTAAAGAAGGTAGCTCATTTCTTTTTTATTAGGAAGTCCTTCACCAATGATTACTTAGGTAACCTCTATGCATGGGGTGATATTTCTATTGGATGGTGTTATATGAAGTATATTTTCTAATTGATATTCCCATTTTATGTTATAAATTTGTAATGGTATTCAAAAATCACTAGGTCCATAGATTCTTATGAGTACAACACGTCATCCTCAGACTAATGGCTAATCTGAATGAACGATTCATATTCTGGAGGACATGTTGTGAGCATATGTTTTGGACTTTGGTGGTTATTAGGAGAAACATCTATACCTCATGGATTTCACTTATAATAACAGCTTCCATGAATCAATTCTAATGGCTCCTTTCAAGGATTTACATTGATGATTGTGTCGTTCTCCTTTGTACTGGTTAGAGGTAGGAGAGTTAGTGCTCATTAGACCTTGTCTCATGTAAGAGATATATGAGTGGGTTCAAAAGACCAAAAATTAGTTGGAAACTACAAAAAGTAGGAATAAATATTATGAAGACCATTTTAGGTGACCTCTATAATTTGAGGTTGGTCGCCATTCCATTTTATGGGTGTTTCATAGATTTGGGAAATGCTCTATTTGAAATAGGGGAAACTAATTCCCAGGTTTTTTGGTATGTTTGAGATAGTGGAGAGGATTGGTCTAGTAGAATACAAGTTTTCTCTTTACAATGATAAATTTCCATGCATGATGTGTTTCATGTTTCAAAACTTCATAGATATCACCTTACTCCTCACATAATAGATACTGATGATGTTGATCTTGATGTTAGTGAATTATTTGAGAACATTTGGATCCATATTGTAAAACGTAGTGAGAAGATTCTTTTGGAGAAGATTATTCCCCTATTTTGATTGTAGTGGAAGAATGGGTGTTTTTAGAAGGATTACTGGGAAGAGGGGGTCAGATATGTGAGTATAATGGCCTGAGTTTTTCACTGATATATCTTAGTGATGCATGGGATAAAATCTTGGGAATGAGATATTATATGGTGGGTGGTTGTAATACCTCATCCTCCATCCAGGAACTTTTCAATTTTACATTCTAGTTAAGTCATTTTAAATTTAGTAAACTAATATTATACCCAGTTAAAATGGTTATTTGGAGGTTCTCTATAGCTCAGAGGAGGAAAAATAAAAAGGGATAGCAGTGTCATACAACAAAGGGAATGTTACAGTTCCACTGGCTAGATGATGGAGTCCACTAACTATCTGGTGTATGAAGTAGTATCCATGAAAGGCTATAGGAATTCCACTATCCCACTGATGGGGTTTCTAGGGGTGAATCCATTATTTCTAGTGGCATAGGCTAGTTGGTGGTGCTAATTTGGGCCTGAAAAATAAAGGGTAGAATTATATTTTTTTTCACTTGAAACCCTCATTTAATTCTTAAAACAAACTCCCTCAACCCTAATTTGGGATTAGTAAATTTAAATAATTCTCTAGGGATTCCTTGAATTTTCAAATTCCTTATCTTGGTCCCTTGATCCATAGTTTGATCTGGACATCTAGATTTGGTAAGTCTTGCTTGGAATTAGAGAATTCATATCGTTCTCTCAATGAATCTTATTCTTCTATACAGGATATAATGGATCAATCATTGTAATTAGGGGTTCATAGTGTTTCTCATAGATCTATATTCTTGATCCTTGGAATTATTCTTCTCTTATTTTAAGTTAGGTGGTCTTAAGTATCTTCCTTTAGTCTTATTTAGTTTTTTAGTATGTGAAACATGTGCAATCACACCAGTATGTCGAGTGCATAACCTCTTCTAATTATATTCCACTAGATTTTCTTGAATCATCTTGTATATAACTTCCATGGATCCTATTGGGTCTATTGTAAAATGATACTCTGGACTATATTCTATTTGAGAAGTGTGCATATCCTTTACCTTTGGTTATAAATTGGAATCTATGAACCTAGTGCCTTATAAATGATTTATGGTATTGGTTTAAGGAATGTCTCAACTTTTGAATTAAAATTTGGCGTAATTGACATGTGAATTAGTAACTTATCATATAAATAGAACTTTTCATACTGGAATAATGGCATGAAACTAGTAATTGGACTGATGGAATATTTTTATGTAATGGTAATTGGCATGATAATTAGTATTTTACATGGAAATAACCAAAATGGAGTATATTTAACATGTTTCACATGTTTGGTATTTTGGTATGCATTGGATATTACCTGAAATTGATACATAGATTGTGTAATGGTCCTTGGTATGATAATTCACCTTAGATACATTATGATCTGAACATATAAGTGTCCATATCATGGGAATTTTCAATGGGTCCATTGATATATATAATTTTTATTTCACTCTTGGCATTGAATTTTTCATTAGGCCTTCTGTGAACTGAATGTATAATTTTTCCTTAGCATGGGAATCCACCTAGACTCAGTGGTGAGTATAGACATGGGCATATGGAATCATGCCAAAGTTGGTATGGCTAACCCCAGGTTTCAACTTGGAGCTCGAGGATCGGCGGGTTTTTTTAGTTGTTATGTTTTTATGTTTTAATTAATGTCATTGTTAACATATTTTTTCATACACTATTACTCATACAAGATTTGTTTAGACACCATTGGTGGTGGCCTACTATTTTTAATCACACCCTATTCAGGTAATCATTTGGTACCTAGGTAGACTTTATGGTGGTAGGTCTGGAATAGGGAAAGGGGCCTTGTACTTGATTGTTTGATTTTATAGATAAGATTGGAACATGGATATAGGATCAAGCATGGGGTTTGACATCGATTTTGGGATACTTCATTTTTTGAGTATTTCTTTAAACCGGTGGATTGTATGACATTTAGTATGATATTTAGTGTGTAATTTCATGGTTTGATTATATTGGATTGTTTCAGACATTGCCTTTTTATCTGCTAGAGTTGATGTATATTATTTTTTTATCATGTTTTGGATGTATTTTTTTATTTATTACTAGAGGGTATAGTCTCACCACTATATTTAATAGACTCTCACTACTAATCAGCATCCTCTGAAATATTGGGAGATGTGTTTGAGGTCTCACAGTGACATGTCTTGTCTACATGAGGGAGAACCATTTTAGGGAAGTGATAGATATATAGGTATTAAGTTAAGGAAATATCTTAATTTCTAGAAAAAAATTGTTTATTTAAGGTGCCAACTGAGTCCTGGGTTCTAAAATTGTTGATTACTTTTTTAGATGCATTTATTGAAATCCATTCATAAATAAATTTCATTTATAAATCTTTTTTCAAGGTACCAAATAGGCCTTCAAGACACATTTTATAAATATAATTAGAAATAACTTTTAAACCCCATTTTTAATCCAATTTTCATTTTAAAAGTATCCTTTATGCTATAAAAACAATTTTTCTTTAAAACAATCTTTGAAACCAAGGGAAAATTCCACCATAAAACCATAAAACTTATTAACCCTAAAAAATCAAGGAATAACATTACCAAAAAATTATACAAACATTATAAACTTTTATAATCAGTAAAGATCCTAAGAATAAATTCAAATCACATGTATGATTCCAAATATTAGGAACCCCAAAACCATATCCCTTCAAAACCTATGAATTTTCCATGTATAACCAATAGAAAATTAAAAACCCCCCTTTTTAAACACTATTTCCTTTGAATAATCCACTTATTCACTTAAATTAATTCATAGAATACATGATTTTTAAGGGTAACCATTTTAGAAACCTCAAGCACAACATGGCATTATAAGAAAAAATAAAGGCACAGAAGCACATACCTAGGTCAAGTGTAGATAATTTAGACCATCAAATATGAAGAGAAAAATAACTAAGAAGTAATCTTCACAACCTTGGAAAAAATACAAATATTTAGGAACAATACCCCACCTATGGTTTTAATAACACTATCCCATGATAAGAGAAAGAGTAAGAAATAAGAAGAAAGCAATAAATAAGGGATAAAGGAAGATCAAACCAAGAATAACTTGTCATAAAGCAAAGGATAAGGACACAAGATTCAAAGAATAATTATGGTGGGTAGGTATACGGCTCTCTGGGTTGGGTACCACATGAAACAGGGGAGAATAGGGGTGTCTGAGGCTAAAATTTGGGGAGGTTAGATAGGTATTTTCAAAAAAAATAAAACAATGTTCTGGGTAGATCACACTTTTTGACTACATGATTTATCAAATTGTGCACCAACTATAAACCCCTCATTAGAAACGCATGAAACACACCACAAGGTTTAGCCGCATAGTTAGGTAACTCATGTTCCAACCATGCAAACACATCTGATAAAAGTTACTAGTTTTGTATTGGCATGTTTCACGGTTAGCACTAACTGTACACCAACTGTGCACCCAGCACTACAACAACAACATTTTTAAAATTTAAGGATATTCAACTTGAAACTCTAGGGAAATGATAAAAATAAATAAATAGATAAATTAATATGGAAAATAAAGAATGGTGTGTGACAACCGATGCTTGTTTAATAAGCTCCCTAAAACTAGTTCCAATGAACTTCAGGCACATAAATTACGTCTTTTAAAGTGGGGATCATTCTTGAGGTAAAATAAAGATCAACCAAACCCTTCCATTTTATTTTTATTATATTACACTATTTTTTTATGGGTGTGAAAATTCCAAAGGTATTTTTAATTTTTAATTTAGTGTATGGTTCATTTCAAGGACAGGGACTTAAAAGGGAATTATGAGGGCTTAGACAACTCATAAAAGTATTTCTAGATGGGGTTCAAGGGCCCATAGGTTTCATGGGTGTCTAGGAGGAATACATACAAACGTTGGAGTGTTTGTAAGATTTTGTAATATTCTTCAAGACTTTAATTTCATGAATCAAGCATTCATAGTGTGAAAGAGTGGGGATTGTGACTATTGGGGTTTTCCCTTAATATTCATGGAATGACCCCTATGTTCAAGATATGAAACATGCTACATGGGTTTTTTAAAAATGAAAATAGGGGGATCGATCCTCGCTTTATTTTCAATGAAATAGTTTATGGAATGAGGCCAACTAGCTCCCCTTCTCTTCTCCTCTATGGTTTTGGGAATCGTTCTTGGTAATTTTCTTTTGCGGATCGAGGTACGGACTCCTACTCCTTCTCACGCTCATAATCCTCCCTATTTAAATTGATTCTTTCTTTTTTTAATTTAGTTCATCTATAGAAATTTCATCAGAGGATGGTGAAATCACACATTTTTTGTAGGCCTTTCATGTATCCTAGAAAGAGGATATCCCAAGACGTGTAAACAAGTCATCTTTCCTCATTTTATATGATGTGAGTTGTTCAATGAATTTATTTGAGTTTTATCATGATTTTTGGTAAAACTAGCCATCAATTCAGGTTTATAATTTGGGAATTTTGTATTTCCATAGATCAGGGGTGTGTTATGAATAGAACATACTCAATTACTTGTGATTCTAGCACCATTGTAATGCCTGGTGAGTTTATCATTGATTATACCTTTTTATAAATTTGTGTTGAAATTAATTAATCAATTAATTTAATAATGATTATGGTTAAGGTGGGTGATCATGTGATGAATTATTCTTTGATGGGTTTTATGGGAATGGATTGGTATTTATAGTAGTTATAGGTGTTTGGAAAATAAAAATGGAAAATCTTCAATGAAGTTAGTTGGTTATAGTACTATACCTATGGCTTTATTCATGATATTTATATACATGTGCATGGGAAGCCTCTCGAGTAGGGTGATAGACCCTGTTATTATTTAATTGTTTCATTAAAATTAAATGGTTTAAATTAAATTTAATTTTTATTTTTTTATGATCCCTCGTGAATAAAGACACAAGGTATCTAGGCCACTATGGACCTTGGGCACTGACTTGACACCTCAGTCGTCAATGACCAAGGTCTGGACTAAGTGGATACTCAGGTGTGAACACATCCAAGAGGGGGTTTGATGATACTTGATATGGACATCCCAAGTAAGTCAAGAAAGGGACCTTGAGATGTGTTTGGACTTGGTGGATAGACCATAGGCATAGTTTACTTGGGATTAGTGAGTTGAAATATCTCGAGTGACCCCAGACATAGATATGGTCCAAGTTCCATCTCTCGATATCGTCTCCAATAAGGCATGACCTTGAGGTCTATGAGGCTAGTTGATGACTTGATAATGCCAAGGAACATTACGTCCTTAGAGCCTTGGATGTTGACATGAAAGACCAGTTGTAACCAAGGATCCTGAGTGGGATGCCTCCTTTGTAGTGATGACCTAGGGGGCCCCACGGGTGCCTCCTTCATTAAATAACCCTGAGCTAGTGTGTTTGGGATATGGGTAAAGTATGTAGTGGGTATCACCTATAACCCGTGTTGAACATGTGAGCCCAAAGGGAAATGGACAATGACTATAGGTTAATTATTTTTATTATACCTAGAATTTTTTATGCTTTCTTTATTTATTTTTATGAATATGTGTATTACCAAATGAATTTCCTATGATCTAGATTATAATCCTTCTATGATATGATGGTGACTTTGTGGATTCACATATTTACTTCCTATAATTAATCTTTGGGTCTCATGTGATACTAATGTGATAAGGCATGGATGTGATGATTTCATTATGGATTCTTGATGTGTATCTTGGGATCCAATTATTGAAATGCATGAAGAATGATCGGGACATCAATATTTGACCTCGGTTCTATATTGGATTCCCTTGATTCCTTAATCCCTAAGATTCCTATATTTTCTAGGAACCAATCGTTTATTCTTACGGGATTGGGATCACTTTTATTATGATGAGATGCCTAAGCTACCCCTAGAATCTGGTCGGTTGATCCTGGTGACCTTACTCAAGGATTGGGATACATGGGATTCTCGGGATCCATCCATTTGACATGATGACATGTATATGTTTATAATTCAATGATTTCTTGAGATGCCTGAGAATCAACTTCAATCCATTCTTTATACCTGGAGTTTAGAGAGATTCCCAAGTTTCTTAGGATTTGGTTGTTGAGTTGTCCATGATGAGTTGATGGTCTTTTGAGCCTGAGTATTAGGGATTTTTTTGTTACACCCTAGGATTTGGTATTTATAAAGAGTAATGGTCATATAGGCGTGATTAGAGACACCCTATATATGGATGAGGTGGGTATGGTCAATCAGGTTCACAAACCTAAGGATTGACAATAGTATGGTATTGGGTACATGGGTTGACATGGTCCAAGTGAAGTGCTTAAAGACATTTTGTCATGAGGACGAAGTAGGTATTATTAATTTGTTTATTAATTTTCATCAATTTATATATTTTATGATTTTTCACATGCATATATCTCTATATTTCTAGTATAGTGAAGAACTGCATTGGTGTTTCCCTACTGAGTTATGTACTCACACCCTACTCGGGCCTCCATTGTAATGGTGTACCTGAGCAGTCTTCACTTGGATTTATGTATACATTGGGTCAAGGCCCAGTATTTATTAATCAAGAAGGATAGATCAGTTGGTCAGGATAATAGGATAATTTATTTATGGAGCCTCAATGCCTTTACTTTTATATGATCATGATCATTCAAGTTTGTGTGTTGGATTCCAATTTGTTATAACATGCTTTCATTTATTTATATTTCCTACATACTCTATTATTTAGTTATTTAATTCTATGATTTTTCACTCTAATATAGGTGGTATAGTCTCCTCATAGTACATTTATAGACCCCACTGCTAATCAGAAACCACTATCATATGAGGAGGTGCGCTTAAGTTCTTATGGTGAACCAGGATGGGGCACCAATCAAGTGGCCTTCAGATCAAGGCGTTACAAAGTGGTATCAAAGAATTATTTTTATTTTTCCTTACTATTTGGGGTGAGGTTAGGTTTGAGTATTATTTTGTAGCCTCCTGTGTTTTCATTTCAATTTAGATTTTCTTTCTTTCTTCTGTATCTGTATATGTTATTTCCCCATTGGGTGATCCAGCCTATATTTCTGTATTTGAGAATTCCTTTTATTCATCATGTTTAGGTTACTTGTTATATTTGTGTACTCTAAAGGATTTTGGTTACTTATTTTGTGGTTTCCCACTCTCATACAGGAGGTATAGCCTCCCCATGGTACCTACATAGACCATCGTTGCTAGTCAGAAGAATTTGGAATTCAGGTAGGTGATCTTGAGACCACATAGAATTTTAGTCTAGTTACTATTTAGTGTGAGTTGGCCATCATTGGGTTATACACCCACTATGTTTTAAAATGAATCAAGGTGACACACATTATTCATTCATGGAATCTGTTGAGTTTTGAATTGATGGTAGCTGCATACGAGCTAAGGTCTGGTGGAAATTGATGAGATGTATATGGGCATGGTGTCTCAAGTTTGGATAAGAATAAGAAAAGTCCTTATATGGTAGAGGATACATTGAGAATGGACTGCGTGCAGTGGCATGGCTAATATGGCTCTATCATGGTCATGTATTGACAGGATGGGGAGTTTGGCACGTGAGGAGCGATACACGTGTAGTTATAGAACCTATTGATGTGGAACTTAAAGAGTAGAATAAGGTAATTCGTAAGGTGGGGAGTTCACCAATTGTCATTTAAGGGAGTAACCCTCATTATGACAATAATTTTAGCAATTTTAGTGGGTTATGTTTCCCTATTTCAGGAATAGGTGATAATTTGGTGTTTTGTGTTGGTTCTTAGGTATGACCAAGGTGATCACATCTATCTATTGGGTATGAAAGTTGGTGAAGTGTGATCTTTGATATAATGAACCCATGATGGTATGGTCATGTGTGTAATAAGGTCAGTTGTTGGATTGTCGATATGAGTTATAGAATCCATTTTTTTGGTCCTAAGGTAAATACCATATTTGAGGTTTGGATGAGATAATGGTTGGAGTTGGTGCATTGGAATCAGGCTCAGGGTGATCTTGGTGTGACCCGAGGGTGATTCATGGGGATTATCATGATTCATGACATGTTTTAAGTGGTGAAACTTCAATTTGTGACATGTTTCATTGGATGAAATAATTTTGATACATAGTTAAAGGAGTGAAACCCTTTTTTTTTATATAGTTCAGGGGGTGAAACCTCATTTCATGGTAGTTTTTAGGGGGTGAAACCTAGTTTTGTTGAATGGTTCAGAATTTGAATCATGTAATGAAAAGTAATGAATGTTTCATTTTGGGTGAAAATTCTTGGAAGTCAAGTAGAGTTGGTTTCATTTATTATATCTTGAATGGGGCATGTATATGGGGTCATTAATGGAAAATGTCAGGGTAGAGGTAGTATTTTCTTTTGAGGATACATTAGAGGATGTGATTGAGCATTTTGTGTATAGTTGGATAAGATAGGTTTTACTAGTGTTGTTATTGAGGTTATATATGGTGATAGGGGAGCTATTTCAAGAAAAAAAATTGGGATGTGGTTGTAAGGTCGGTTGACAGCTGGAGGTAGCGTTTCAGTAAGTTGTTCTGATGGTGGGAGCATCATGAATCGGAATCGGCTATTATGATATAAATATTATGGTGGGTAGTGTTATAGGTTGGATAATAAATTTTAAAATACATTTTGGTGTGTTTAGAGATATGGGTTTGGTGATTTTTATCTTTATACTTGTGTTAATTAGTGAGAGGATAGATCGGTTTTTAGTGAAAGGTGAGTTTGGTGATTAGAGTTGGCAGTTGAAGCAGATTGGGTGTTAGGGTATCGATCATGATAGGTTGATCATGATTTAGTGACATGTGAATGGTAGTTTTGTTAGTTTAATGTTTTATTATACTTCTTGGGGATGGTAATTTTTATGGTACACAGATTTAAATACCCTTTGTTTGTATAGGTGTGAAAATTTCGAAAGGTAATTTGAATTTTTGAGTTAATGGATGGTTTGTTTTCCGAACAATAACTTTGAATGAGATTTAAAGGGTTTGTAAAACCCAAAAATGGTGTTTTTATATGGGGTTCAAGGTCCCATGGGTGTTATGGGTATTTGGTAGGAATATGGAGGAAGGAAGAAGTGTTCGAGCAACGTCTAGAAGCTGTTGCGGACCTGTCATGTCATGAATCATACATTCACAGTGTGAAAGAGCGGGGATAGTGACTATAGGGATTTTTCCTAAACTTTGTTGATAGGAAACCTATGTCCATTTCATGAAACATTATTTATGGGTTTTTTTAAATGAAAAGAGGGGGCTTGACCCCCCCCCCCCTTCTTGTCAACAATAGAGAACACGGTAGGAGGCATATGGGATCCAATTAATTCCCTTATACTCCTTGGTTTTGGTCATCGTTGTTGGGTATTTTCTTTGGAGGATAGAGGTATGGGATCCTCCTTCTTCTATCAATATTTCTTCACCTTGTTTACATTGGTTTTGGAATTGTTTTAATTTAGTTCATCTATGGAAATTTCACCATAGGATGGTACAATCACCTATTTTTAGTGGGTATTTCATATGACCTAGTAAGAGGATGTCCTAAATGTTGTAAATAAGTCATTGTTCATCTTTGAACATGGGTTAAGTTGTCCAGTGAATTCATTTGTTTTTTATGGATAATTTGGGTAAAATTGGTTGTCTATTTGGGTTTGTAGTTTTGGGTTTTGTATTTACATGGAATGAGGGTGTGTTAGGAGTAGAATGCACCTGGTATCTTGAGATTCTAGGACCATTGGACTGCCCAGTGAGTTTAGAACCTGTTATTACTTTTTAGAAATTTATATTGAAATTAATTTATCAATTAATTAAAAAATTATTATGGTTTAAGTAGGTTATCAGGTGATGACTCAGGCTTGGAAGGGCTTGAAGAGGCTTAGAAATGCCTTGGTAGCAGATTTTGTCCTTTGGAAAATAAAAAGGGAAAGGTTTAAATTGAGTTAGGTGGTCCTGGTACTAGATCTATGTCTTTATGCATGATATTCATATGAATATGCATGATAAACATCACAAGTAGAAAGATGGACCTAGTTATTATTGAATTGTTTAATTAAATATAAATAGTTTCATTTAAATTAAATTGTTTATTTTGTATAGGCACTTGTGAATAAAGAGACAAGGTGTCTGGGCCACCATAGACCTTGTGCACTAACTTAACACCTTGGATGCCAATGGATGAGGTCTAAAATAAAAGGATACCTAGTTATGGATACCTCTAAGAGGGGGTGTGATGATACGTGAAATGGATGGCCCTGGTTTCCCAAATAAGGACCCTTGAGACATTATTAGACTAGGTGGATAGACCATAGGTAGAGTGTACATGGTATGGGTGAGTTGACTTCTCTATAGTGACCCTAGACATAGTGATGGTTCTAGGGAAATATATCAAGATCATCTCTATTGAGGTGTGACCTTAAGGTCTATGAGGCTGGTTGATAACTAGATAATGTTGAGGAATGGGATGTTCTATGAGTATTGAATGATGACCCAAATGACTATATGTGATTGAGGATCCTGAGTGGGATGCCTCCTCTATAGTGATGACTTGGGGAACCCCATGGGTGCCTCCTTCATGAGATGAACCTAAGTGGGTGTGTTTGGGCTATGGGTAGAGAGGATAGCAGGTTTCACCTTGAACCCATGTCAAACATGTGTGCTTGAGGGTCTATGTACTATGACAATGGGTTTAGGCATTCGACTAGCCCTAGAATTTTGTTTCATATTTATTTATTTATGTTTATGCATATGTGGATGCTCATAGGAACTTATTGAGATCCAGATTATGAGACTTATACCATATGATGGTGAATTTTTGGATGCTTATAGGTGCTTCCTAGGATCTATCTTTGGGCCTCATGTGATACTAATGTGATACAACTTGGATTTGATGACATCATCATGGATTTATAATTTGTATCCTAGGATCTAGGTGTTTATCCATGTGAAGAACTCTCAGGATTCCAGGATTCAACCTCAGGTCAATATGGGATGCCCTAGATGCCATGGGTCCCTAGGATGCCTAGCTTTTCTAGGATTCAGTAGTTTAGCCTTGGGGGATTGTGATCAATTTTATTATAATGATATTCTTAGGCTTCCCCTAGGATTCAGATGATTGATACTAGTGACATCATTTGACATTTGGGATGTCAGGGGTGCTTGGGATTCATCCATTCGGCATGGTGACATGGATATGTTTCTGATTCAATGATTTATTGAGATGCATGGGAATCGACTTCAAGCCATTAAATATACCTGGAGTTTGGATAGATTCTTAGGAAACCTAGGATTTGGTTTTTGAGAAGATTATGATGATTTTATGGTCATTTAATCATGAGTATTAGGTAAGTTGGGGTTAGACCTTGGGATCTGGTATTTATATAGAGTCACGGTCATTGTGATGTGCTCAGAGACACCCTGACTCTGGACAAAGAAAGTATAGTCAATCGGGGTCATAGACCTAAGGATCAGCAGTGGTGTGGTATTTGGTACATGGGTTGGAACAGTCCATGTGATGTGCTCAGATACATTTTAACATGGGTTTAAAGTAGGTATTGTTGGTTGATTGTTTGTTTATTTTTAGCAGTTTAGTTATTATGTGTGTGTCAAATTCACCTATCTTTGCATTGTTGGTATAGTACAGAACCACATTGGTGGTTCCCTACTGAGTTATGTACTCAAACCCTACTCAGGATGGCATTGCACTGGGGTACCCGAGAAGCATTCACTTGGTTTCAAGTTCATATTGGGCTAAGGCCCAGTATTTATTGATGGAGAAAGATTACTCGGTTGGTCAGGAGACTGGGATAAGTTATTTATGGATCCTTAGTGACTTTACTTTTATGAGAGCATGACTATTTGAGTTTGGGTGTTGCATTTCATATTTTTATAGCATGATTTCATTTATTTTTGTTTCCTACATACTCTGTTATTTAGTTATTTCCTTATAAGATTGTGCCCTTTGATATAGAGGGTATAGTCTATCCATGGTACCTTTATAAATCCACACTTCTTGTCAATAGCCTCTAGAATGTGGGGAGGAATTCTTGAGGTTATTTAGTGAACCAGGACCGATCACCGGTCGAGTGGACTACAGACCAAAGATTTTAATTTTTTATTATAGTGTTCCCCATGTAGAGTGATGTCCCATCGTTGATTTATTTCATCCTCTTGAATAAATATTTTTTATTGCACACATTTCGTGTAGTTCTGGAATCAATCCACCAAGAAAATGTATCTTTAAGAATATTATCTTTTAATATCATACCTGTAAAGTGATCTTTATGAGTACTGTTGTTTCCATATTTATTCTTATAAAGACGATCATATCATTTAAAGTATCCTGACTATCCACAAAAATAGCATGCCCCTTTATTCTTCTTGAATTGAATGTTTCCTTTTGAAGGATGGTTTGGATGTTTTTCCCCTTAGAGGACCTGGATGGACCAACTCCCTTTGTCTTGAGGTCATTGAATTTGTCATCATTATTTTCATTTTCCTCCTCATTCATTTCATATTCCTCCTAAACTTATAGTTAGTTGAGCAACTCATTGAAGAAAATATCTTTCTTCTTATTTTTTAGAGAATACTTAACATTATTTCAAGAAGGGGGAAGTTTATCGATAATAGATGTGACAAAGATGAGCTTATCCATAATCATGTAGTTTTTTTAGATGTTTTCTGATATGTTATATTTCATAGAACCTCTCTATGATAAATCTATTATCTACCATTTTTTTTGTAGTGTACTTGATTATTGGTAATTTATCATTCATCACATCCTTGGTGATGTATTTTAGTTATAAAGGCTTTCGAATTTTCTTCATCTTCAAAAGGTGTGGTAATGCATCTAAGAGATCATCAGTTAAGGTATTATGTATCCTTGAGGCATGATATTGTCATTCTTCCTTTTTTCCTCTTGTAAGAAACTTGGAGTGTCTCATTTTTGAATATTGGGGGACTTTGGAGTTAAGAGCACATAAACCACTTTGAGATTCACAAGTATAAAGTGCATCCTCATTTTACACCTCTTGAAATTGTTGTCATCAAATTTCTTTACCTTATTCGTGTTGTTAGGCATTTTCATTTCCATTTTAATCAAATCTACTCTTAAAATATTTGGTGGTATTTATGGTTAATGATATGGACTTTCATGGAAGTTAGTAGATGGAGCTCGATGAGACAGATTATGATGTCTCTTTAAGATACAACTATATCTTGTCACCTTACATCAATACTTAGTGGAGACTAACCCTTGGAGTGACTTTGGAATCAAAATATTAATTAAAAAATTTTGTTGTTGCACACTCTCATCAACACGACATGTAGAGTAAAAAATTACCCATTAAAACGGTCATATTACACACACATGCGCATGCATGGATAGTGATGTGCATCATCCCCCACAATATTTTTAATCCACTCCCCATTTTAAAAAATGATAAAATTTTCCTTTGTTAGTGATCTTACTCAAACCCACTTCACAAATTCTTCCTATTCTAAAAACAAAGGTAAAAAAAATTTAAAATATTTTTAAAAACCTTTAAAATCCAACTAATTTTCTAGGTGTGAGCTATATCCGAGTGGCAATGACTAATTTCATGGATAAAAAGTGTAATTTGGAACTTAAAAAATCATTTATTACTTGAAAAAAAATCAGTTTTTGTTATGAAATATTAAATGTTAATGTCATGATTATGTTAACTCCCATTCCCAATAAAATCCTACATGTGCCCAACTTTTCATATGCCAACTTTGGGTATTATTTTTACACTATAAATACATGGAAATGTTAATTAAAGGTGCATGGGTTTTGGGGGCTCTAAATTATGTTCTTTCTCTACCTGTATTTATCTTATATTTGTATTTCTATTTTTATCGCCATCATCATACACAAATTCGACGCTCGCTTCGTCAACGATGTGTTTATCCAATGATCGGTCTTACATTTCCATCTCCAAAATTATTTTCGGTTTCAATTGGAGTTTGATCAATTTCACCACACATTATCATCACGATCGTCTTCTCCACGTTATGTATTTTGACAATGCTATCATCATCACCATCATCAGCATAAGATAAATATTGAATGAAAAAAGGTATGTCACATGTTTTTATAAACATTCTTCTTTTGACATACTCTTTTTCATTTTCATCAAATCCACTCATTCGAAGATCTACATAAAAATTTGAGTCTTATTATATATGTGAGATATTGTAACATTTATTTTTCCCTTATTGATAAATCATAAAATAATATATGATTTTCTTAATGTCTTATTGTGGGAAAAATAATAATCTCTTGAAGAGCTGTAATTACTCATAATTGAAAATTTTCACTCTATTTTTTGAAGAGAATGTGTTTGATTAATAATATATGGGGTCGATGCTGAGACAAACATCATTTATAAACTGAAAAAATGATGCCACCAGAAGTGGTTGAATGATGAACACCGCATAACTACTATACGTCGAGCTAAAATTTTCTAATCTACAATGAACATCATGTACCTATCGTAGGTCGAGTTGAAGTTCTCTAATCATGCCATGAACCATGAAATTTAATCTCTTATTCCTTTTTTCACCCTGAAGGTGTCAAGTTTGATTATGTTCTATAAAGGTTCATGATAGAGATGATATTTACTTTTGAATATTTTTAAATATTTTATGGTCATATTTATTTTCCCTTTATTTTATTTCTTATAAAATGTTTTAGAGAAATTAAATGTTTTTGAAGAAAAAGCATAAATATATTTTATATGTATCCTTCCCCCGAAGTGGATGAAATTAATGAAATTGCTGAAATTATTGAATTGAATATTCATGTTATTCTCTTGAAGACACTATAAAACTAGAACAGTTAATTTTATTATGTTCCCTGGAGTGAATGATAATATTTATTGAAAATGATTTATTTTATTACCTAAAGTGAATGAAAATATACATTATTTTTTTTAAATCAAGTTCGATGTGAATATGTTGTTTTGTGAATGATCATTATTGTGTATTTTTTTAACAAATAATAATATAACCATCAGAAGTGGTTTGATGACAATAAATATTTATAGAGCACTATGAATTTTATTAATATTTATAAAATAATGCATTCCTAAAGGATGATATGAAAGTAATATCCTTTGACATTATATTGAAGAATATCTTTATTTATTAATTGTTATTCCTGTAGCAGCAATATCAAGGAAAAAATTATTATTTATCATTTTCTTATGAATTATCAATATCATATCATGTAATTTATCTATCCCCTGAATTGGATGTTATTATTCATATAGTTCATAAATGAAATCCAATGAATTAATTCATTCCCCGATGTGAATTTAGTTTTAATTACTCTATCTCATTCCTTAAAGCATATGGAATTATTCATGAAAATTTTGATATGATTTGTGATTTTATAAATATTTGAGAGTTGATGAAATTTGATCAAATGATTTCTCCATCATTTGGTAAAGTGAATGTTTTTATTGAATGAATTATAATATTGGATAGCGATAAGGTGTGTGTTGTGAATCCATAATATTATTTTACGTTGGTTTTCGCTACAACATTAATTATATTTAAAAGGCATGGGGGATCTGATCCCAGGTAGATGTATTGTAAAATAATATTTGGTCCTAAAGTTCCAAAATATTTAGTCAAGAAGTTCCAAAATATGCAATAATCCTCTTAGTGATGGGCCTAACTCGTTATGGTTATATTATGAATTCATCAACCACCATAAGTGGAAATCCTAATGACAAATATGAGTTTGTACAATAAAATATCTATGAGATATTTTATGCGTCGATCTTGAAGAAAAATTTTTATAAATATTATTTTGATTAAATGATTCAAAATAAATCATATATGAGTTAGTATATTCTCGTATACTAGTACATTTACTGGTAGAGAAAATTAATTAACGGCTCTTGACTAGTGAAAATATTCCTATCTGATAGTACAAATTCTTAATGATTTATTATATCTATGGTCTTGATGAGATATATCAATAGTATTCTTAAAAATGAATATCATATGGAGACATTAGATAAAAATAGGTACCTTGATATGTAACAAGAATTCATAAAAAGTTATTATAAAGAATTTTGTATGTACAATCGAATCAATAATGATAAACCAAAAGTTTATTGATCCATGAACTTTAAATATATGACATGATGATTGAGGCCATTCAGGATCAATTATAATGAAAGATACTGATTCAAGTATACAAGATCATCAATTTATTGATAACATAATAGACATCCATCAGGGGAGAATGATGAATTTATTTAATGGATGCATGTATACTAAATTATCAATGAATTAATTCTCATTAAGTTAATATGAATTCCCCTTGTATAATAATTTACCATGAGGTACCCATTTATGAGGTAAATTATTTATATCATTAGAAAATATTTTGGAAATAAATTTCTAATGTACTTATGAAGAATTATATATAGATGCACCCACCTATGTGATATATATATATGAAATATGCATCAACTAAATGATCGCGTGTGTTATTTGTTGTTTGTGAGTATATATTAAAAAATGGTTTTGCAGAACCATTTATGTGATGCTCAAAACACTTATAAGAATGTAAAGTTTTGGAAATCAATAGTTTGATTATACACACCCGAAGTTAAGTTGAAATGATTATATAAAATCATCATTCATCATGAGTAGAAAGCAATAAATATATTTTCCCTTGAAGAGGAAAATGAATATATTGACAACATTATATCATTTTAGATATTGTCCCTGAAGTGACATTGGTATGAGAAGAAACATTATAATATCTCTATCAAATGTTGTTGATGATATATTTTCATTGAATGCTTTTAAAACTCATTGATGATAATGGATTTTGACAGATGTCAACATCAAAATAATTGGCCAAAATTATTAAATAAACTTATGATATGTTCAACATATAAAGTTTTGGATTGATTATCTAAACTACCAAGACTATTAAATAATGTTACAACCCAGACCCAAACAGTCACCTGAACAGTGCTAAACGGGTCGGGTGTCACTACCTTAGGCGCACCTCCCCGAACGCCAAAGGCTGCCAACTAGCAGTGAGGGTGTTTATAGGTATAGTGGGGAGGCTATACCCTCTTGGAGGATAATAATGGTACTGGTATGAGTATAATAATAAATATGCAGTGGAATAAATGACTCAGCAGACTCGAACCAGACCCGCAGAGCAGAAACACATTCAACATCGATAACCAGTGGAAGAAATTAATATAAACAACAGTAGCAGAAATAAACACAACAGCATGTTGATCACTTGTAACTACTACTGAAAAACAAAACATGAATCCAAAGCAAGTCATACATATCTAAATATAAAGGCCACAATGGATAACTATTATTAGCTACAAAACAAGCATGCTGATTGAGGAAATAAAGAAAAAAATCTTCAGTTAGGCAAGACCTCAAGGTCCATACCATCTCAATGCAACAGCTAATGCAGCCCAGCTCCTGAAGTTGGCCTCCTTCTTGCACGTAAATCCATAAAGTCTGCACACATCCCGAAGGGCCCGTTCAGGGTGTGAGATGAATCTCAGTAGGATACCACCCAACGGTGCGTACCTAATATAAGTGTTTAAGCAGACATGCATTTATAAGGAAAACAATAAACACTATGATGCACAAATAAACACAAAATCCACTGGTGCTCAGCAGTCACCATGGAGTGTCATCTACTTCGGCCAACGCCGGAATCTCTGTCATGTAACCCAGCACTATGTGCCCCCTGACATCGCATGTCTCAAGTACCGACATCCCGAAGGCACGCCCAAGAAATAGTAACCTAGAGGAACAACGATGCCTGCCCTCAATAAGTAACCGGAGGGACAACAATGTATTCCCTCAAAATAAAGTAATCAGAGGGATAGTGATGTCTGCCCTCAAATAAAGTAACCGGATGGACAGTGATGTCTGCCCTCAAATAAATTAACCGGAGGGACAATGATGTCTGCCCTCAAATAACGGCGAGCCTCTGCCCCTACCCGATAGCCTCAATGTTAGCCCCTGAAGGCTCCTCACCTCCCACGTGGCTTCCTACGACAATCACCCCCAAACCAATAGTACCTAAACCGAAACTAACGGGGGCCTCTACCCACATAAGTGGTAAAAACTACCTCATCACGGTGTCTCTCTGTGTGCACACTACTCATAGTTCTGGGTGAGCAGTAATCACCAAAATAGTACCCAAGGCACAACATCTCTAACACCTCATGCCCTTGCGACCATGTCGCTCAAGTCTGATGGACCTGCCATCCAAGTAACTCGGGTCATACCCAACCTGACAGTCACACTGCCTAAATCTGACGTCCATGATGCCAAATCTCGTGGTCAGAACCACCCAACATAACTTGGGCCAAGCCCAACCTGTGATCATCATCACTCAATAATATTAGGGTCATTCCCAACACAACCCAAAGGTTCCAACATATGCAATTCAGCAATTGCATATATAATACATTTAAACAAAACACATAAATAGGAAAAACGATCTAAATAGTTGAGTTGCACTAGCCCAACGGTTATCAAACAACAACCCTGAGGTCTTTAATTCCTCTAACAATTCAAATCAAGGTTTAATAAATTAAACTCAGTAGTTTAATCAAACAAAAACAATTATAACCATTTTGGCATTCCCTGACCAAAATTCCCTGATGAGAAACGACCACTCGCCCAGCCCTGCCCAAGAAAAACAGGTAACAAGACATACCCAAAGGCATACCATAGGTCAAATAACAGTTAAACAGGTAATAACATGTAAAATAAGGTCAAGCTCAAAATACTCGAAAATGCACCAAAGGGTTTGTCACAGTCTGCGAAAACACAAAAAGAGGTATGCACCACCTATCTGAGACTCATATGATGATACTCCACTGATAACAGCCTCCAATTAGTTTTAAAACGATGTAGATCTACAAAAGAGTCAAAACCACTCAAACCCCTATAACTCGTTCTAGAACAGAAATCAAGAACGGCTCAAGAGGAATAAAGGTCTTACCGAGGGGGTTTTAACACATCCGATGATGATCCAAATGGAGTTCAGATGGATGATCGGAAGAAAAAATGAGCTCCGACTGGCTCCCCCCACTCAAACCTATCAAGGGTTTGTGTTTCTGCCTCAAAATGAGGCTACTTCCCGTTTTAGAAAAAAAGAAAGAAAATACACGGCATGTACATATGACTACACGTCGTGTATCATTTTACTATTCATAAGGCAACTGATATTTCTTCAAGGACTTGCTGACTATGGCGTGTACCTATGGTACACGACATGTACCTCTTTACCCAGCCGACATCCCCAACACGCCATGTATATCCCCATACACAGCCCCTCTACACAGCGTGTACAAATTGTACACGTCTTGTACTTGATAAAAACATTCTACCCCACCAATAGGCCTACACACCATTTATAGACTTCTCACACGGCAAGGGTACACGACGTGTCAAGAAACACCACACGCCGTGTAGTAAGAAATTCCTTCACGGTCACCACATGGCATGTACTCCGCGAGCACACGGTTGGTACCCGCCTAACCCATACACGGCGTGTACTTTAGAGTACATGGCGTATAGTCTGTAAATTTCTATAACTTCCCAGATTTTCCCAGTTTTCTCAGAAACAAATCAAAAATTCAAATAGGGTATGGATTTTGACCCATTGTAAAAACCCAAGTTCTTACAATCTCCCCAACTTAACATAGCTCATCCCTGAGCTATCAAACAAAATCCGGAGATGGCACCGAACATACCACCCCAGTAAAAATAGCCTAGACTACCCCAATTTCAAAGGTTCTAGATAAATTCCACAAGGGTCTCCCCACCTTAGGAATTTTCTAGCTCGGTCTCAACCCGACAAAACACAAAACAAGTAAAGTTTCACTAACCTATTTTCTGGATGCATGGTCCTCTCGTGACGCATCGTCACCCCTGCGCCTCAATGGTGCTCCCGTGTCATTCCCGACACCCAACGTATCCCACACCACATCGGTGTCCGCCTCCACAAGGTCTTGCATCCCATGGACGCTCAAAATAAAACCTGATGACATGCGCCTCAAGTAACCTGCATCCTCGATGCCCCAATGCCCAAGGCACCTCAAGTAACCTGCATCCTCGATTACCTGATGCCCACGGCACCTCAAGTAACCTGCATCCTCAATGACCCTGATGTTATGCATCTCATACATATATATAAATATATCATGCACCCGATATGGTGCCAATCCCACTAACTAGCATCTAGTCAGTCCACATAGATCATGTGCATCACGTGCACTCAAAACAGACATGCCTCTATAGGTCATGACAAAAAAAAGAACATGGAAATCACAACCACACCCATGGTGTACCTATAACCATCATTGGCTCACCAACCTCTAGAAGTTCAATGGTGTGCACCTGGACTAAAGTATGGCTGCCTAATTCCTAACCTCCCTGTAGTGCTGCTCTAGCCACCGGCCACTGACCCCTCAACTAGATCCCACTGTCTCTATCACGTCCTCAGCATGCAACTAAACCTTGGCTACCCTCTCCTGGTACTGAACCTAAACTAACTCTAAATTCCACCGTCTGTCTTGGTCCCTGTCTATCGGTTGTTTGAGAAGGCTTTCTACAAAACCTCTCAAGATGCCCGACCTTTCCACATGCCCGACACTCCTTTGGAGGCCTATCGCACTAAGTCCAAACATGTCCCAGTTGTCCACACTAAAAGAAAACCACTGAAGAGTTGTTACGAGGTGGTCTAGCTAAGTCCTTGTCTTGAATGCACTGTTGGAACTCATCCTGTACTCATTTCCTGCTATTAGAACCATCACCTGAAGCCATTTCCCAACCAACATGGGGTTTATCCCTCTGGTTTCCCTCTGCTATGAGCACCTGATTCACCACCTCTGAAAAAGAACCCAACCTGAAAATATTCCCCTGGATCTGAATAGCATGTCATAATCCATCCTCGAAGTGCCTCACCCTAGTCGTGTCATCGCATACCATACTAGGTGCAAAGCGAGACTACTCGGTGAAAGTATCCACATAGTCCATGACGGACATGTCTCCCTGTTGAAGGCTCAAGAACTCCCGAGCTCTCTCTGCCCTCAGTGTCTATGGATAAAAGTGCTCAAAGAACCTGTCCTCAATGTCATTCCATGTCAGTCCCTCGTACCTGCGAGCCTGAACCTGCACATCCCACCTATGTTTCTCTGGCCCCACAGCATGTATGTTGCTAGCTTGACCCTCCACCCTGGAGGCGTCTTGAGCTACTCAAAGATCATCTGCATGCTCTCTATCCAGTTCTCTGCTGCCTGTGGACCACCCTCACCCTTAAAAAATGGCGGGTACTGCGACTAAAACTCCCGCGTCAGATATGTCATAGATGGATCTGTACCCTATGCACCGCTGTCGATCCCCTGAAAGACACGTACCAGGCTAGCTTGGAGCTTCTTGTCGATCCATGGCCCGAATGCTGCCAAACCCGGCTACCGTCGTGCCTGCATTGGATCCTGAACCTAATCTTGTCCCCGAGCCTGTACCTGCGGCTCCTACTCTTCCTATATCGGATCCTAAACCTGATCCTGCACCTGCGGCACTGTATCATCACCCACCTGACGCTCCATCGAGACGTATAAGAGGAACCCGCTGAATACCATAAATGGTCAGACAACCCATATATATATATATAACAGTATATATTCAATGCAGATAAGGAAAGCAGTAAAAGGCAGCACACAACTACCACCCTTAATCTCCCCCACTGCAACCATGCCCTATGGCATCCCGGCCTCATGGCCTCCTTACCCACCCCCAAAAGTTCCAAGTATCAAAAGTACCTCGGGCCATGCCCATCCTGAAAACCAATATTGTCTCAAACCGATGACCTAGTCTCCCAATCCTAGTGATCAAAATCACCTCAATCATAGTAACTGCCTATCACATGCAATTTTAAAAAAGTATAAAGCATGGCATAACACATTGCAACAAACAAGGAATTCTATCAGGAATTTCATATTTTCACATTTCAAAGAATACAAAGGATGGCAATTGATATCATTCACATGGCATTATTACTTCACAAAGAATACGTGCGGTTATGAAATTGAAATACCCCTAAAAATGTTCCTATCAAAAGCCAAGAAAATAGGCCTTTTCATACTGAGCCAAGGTCCAATTCTCCCTTACCGCACTGGGTCACGATTTACATATCACAATCATTAACATCACACACCAAGTGAGCCACCGAGGTGGAAATCATATAAACTGTAATCTGAGAAAAAAGAAAAATCAATTCCCACCCATGGAAACTTGGTCCATCCCTCGTACCTGGGGCTTCACGCACCCAAGAACAAGCTAGAAACCCAGTTCCAGTAACAACCCATCTCTAGTATATCATATCTCAAATAGTAAAACCTGCAGAAATAAAAAGAGAAGCCTCAATCTCAATAGTATCCAGCAAAACACTACCACTAAATTTCTATCAATAACTCCTCTGATACCACATTATAACAACCCAGACCCGAACAGCCACCCAAACAGTGCTAAACAGGTCGGGTGTCACTACCTTAGGCACACCTCCCTTATAAGGCCCCAGCCTTAAACCTTACTTAATCTTGATTTATTACAAGATTACACATTGAGGATCTTTTCAGGTTTATAGTTTTAGAGAATTAGATCATGAAACTTGCATTACATTCCACATTTAAACAAAATGGTTACATAAAAGACAGTATTCATTCTTCCCATCAACGGAAACATATTTAAAATATAACACAGATTCTTTCTTGACACATCCTTGACACTATCATCACATCATGTACCTTTCCCTTGACCTGTGAAAAACATTTCAAAAACTTGGGATGAGCATAAAAAGCTCAGTAAGGGTTATAAAAAATATGGAAAGGAAACATGAGTTTATATATATATATGAGAATGAAATCATACTTTACCCATAAAACATAGGCACTTTAACATACCACATCAAACCATGAATAAATCATAGAAAACATAGGACATAAAGGTAACTTGAGGAATTCATAACATTTTTACGTAGGGAGTAACCCTCTTGGTTACGTTTGGAATACCCATCACAGTATATTCCCTAAATCTCTTCGGAGAAACCTTAACGTTTCACTCCTTCACGTTACCCAATGCATTGGAGAGCTATATCGGGCTCACCCGCCCTTAGTTTATCACGGAACCACCCGTTTTCATAACAATGCCCAAGAACCATAACATAAATGTATCACATAAAACATGCATAAAGGAAATATAACATTTCCACATTTCAATCATAATATAACATTTTAGGATATTGAAATAATGAATCCATTCAAAAAGAAACCATTTCCAAAACCGTTTAAAACATTTAATAAAGAGACTTTTGAATCAAAGTGTCCCATACCACCTTGAAGATTTTAACATTTCAAACCATTAATATCCATATAAATAAATCCTTAAAACCATTTTGAAAACATGGATATTAATAAGAACAAATAATTAAAACATTTAAAACGATATTTTGGTTAAAGGGATTTTACCAAAATTAGAGACACTTCAATACAATAATTAAGGAATAACATTTAGTCAGAACTTTATAATATCATGAGAATAAATGGATTCATGATATAATACTCCAAAGGACAGTATATACACCATATAAGAGTGAATTGGTGCATAACAACAATGAACCCTCAATAGAAATGTCAAATGTGATGAAATCCCTTATAAAGAAGGTATCCTTAAATTAAGGACAAATCAATCTCAAAAATATGTGTGACAAATATAAATACACCCAATATAAGTGGATATTAAGTGTAAAACAATAAAATTTCATTCACACATATTCAATGACTACATGTTGAACCCAAAGAAATCGAAATTGGGTTAAGAAGTTCCCTTGACAGCCTAACGGCGTCACATCAAAATGAGTTGATGAGAGATAAAAAGGGAATCTCATCACTTGTACATAAAATTTACATAAATCAGGATATATAAGAACATATCCCAACATATTAGTATATGAATTAAAATACCCAACAAAATAAGTCTTTTAAAAAAAGGAGGGTGAAAGGTTCCCTTACCAACTTGGGTATCTTTCAAAACATACACCCCATGAAAGAAGGACAATAGATCATTGATGTAAATACTCATAAATGAAAGTATATTACACAAAGAGTAGAATAATGGGCAGTACATACACCACTCAATGGAATTTGTGGCAAATGTAGCATAAATCTCACAGGAATAAAAGTGAGATGAAAAATCCCTCACGAAAACTCGGTAGCCTAACGGCGCCACATAAAACTTCCAAATATGGATTGATGAGATCAAATAGGGTATCTCATCACATTACAATAAAATTTACAGCAAGAGAAATAAAATAACATCCCCCAACATCACAAAGAGAAGCTTAAAAGAAGTGACAAAAAGGAGAGTACTTAAAAAGAAAGAGAGAAGTTAGATCTCTTACGAAAGTTCGGCAGCCTAACGGCGCCACTCAAAACTTCCAAAATGGATTGATGAGAGAAAATAGGGTCTCTCATCACATGAACATAGAAATTACAGTAATTTTAATATAAAATATCATCCCAATAACAAGAAAGATGAGCTTTAAAAGGAATGACATAAAAGTGTGTACTTAAAAAGAAAGAGAGGAGTAGGATCCCTTACCTCGGGTCCGACTTGACTCGATCGTTCTTTAATCTCCTGAATAATAAACTTGAGTTAATTTCTAATTCATTAAGAACCTTTTTCAAGTTCATTATTACTTTTATACCACTTATTACCATGTCATAAACATTATGTAATCATTTAAGTTAATAATATTTGTTTTGCCGATATTTGGTTCTTAAGTTGAAAGTGGACTTCTTACAATTACATGTTGTTCGTGTGGCCAAATGTTTATAATATCCAGAATTGTATTCATTGTGTAAATATCATATATGTCATATATATCCAGTACATTCATGCATTTATAACATTACATAATCATTTAGAGGTAAGAAATGAAATGCACCGTTCATGGAGACGGTAAGCCGTACGTACGCATGAACGCTACTTTCATTTCTATTTCGTATTTTATAGAATGGAATAATAATGATATAAAGGTATATTATAATTCCAATATCATATATAATATCATATTTCCATCCTTTATAAATCCCACATATGGTATTTAACGAATCAAATCACTTTGAGGGGGCGGTAGTCCGCACTTCCTTAAATGAAGATATCACGTATACCCATAATGGAATCCATAAAGGTAAGACAAAAATGAAAAATACAGAAGCATAAATAAAACATAAACATATTATATATCATATATAAAAATAGTGACATCATAATGGCCACCTTTGAAGGTGTTAAATGAGTATTGAACAATCATCGTTTCGGGAGGCAGAATTTCACCATCCACGGAAACCGTATGTTCTTTAACCATTTGATGTAGTTTTGTGAGAGTGTAGCTCTAATAAATCTTATAACAACATCCTAGTATATTTAAGATACTGGTGTTGTTACAAAATAAATAAATAAAAAGAGTTTAGGGGGTTGGAGAAGCAAAATAAAACAAATGAACATGAGAGAATGAATTACCTTTAAAAGTGTAACTCCTTTTGATTTGAGCCTAAAGGCTTCCTTTGAAAGGATTATGCCCAAAGGGAAACCTCTAGGGTGAGGAGAGGGATGTGTAGAGAGTAAATGGGCAGGTTTTGGCCGAGCCAAAGGCTTGAGGAGTGTGTTAAATGAGGTAGAGGTGGGGGCCTTTTATAAGAGGAGAGGAGGGGTACTTTTGGAAAGTAAAGAAATATTACTTTATTTGAAAATGTTTTTCGGTTTAAAAAGGTCCCACATTGATATAATTCGTGGATAAGGTGATAAGGCTTCTAAATCCACTCATCCAATAAGTTTTGGACATGTGTAGTTTATAGATTATACATTATCTTTCCATTTTATTTAAATCGTCAAATAATGATGTCATCGCTGCATCATTATTATGTCATAAATAATTTAATTTATTTAATGTCTAAAAATTATAAAAAAAATACTATTATGTAGTAAAGCTTTTTAGATTTCCAATGAATATTTATAATCAAAAATCCAATCTTTATAACCCCATGTAAAAATTATTTTCGTAAAACATATTATGTTTGTGTCATTTTTACTTTTACATTAAATAAAAAGTTATTTATGTCATTTCCCAACCAAAGTGTCTCCATGGGGTCCCCAAGTTGACCCATGGCTTGTATTGGTCGGCTATGACTCACCCAATAGGTGTAGGACAAGTGTCATGGTTTTTTCACATTCTTATAATATTATTTTTACCTTAAACTACACTAATTACCACTAATCGCGATTAAAAACTTAATAAGTTACTATTCACCAAAAAATTATTTTAATCCCATTGAACCACATTTTACTTCTTAATTACAACCATGTATGTCGGATTTTTGAAAATCAAAACACAAAGATGGCAAAATTTCATTTAAACGGAAAATCAGCTTTTATAAGTACCACTTAGTGGTTTCACTATTCATCAAAAATTGAAGTTTTTCAGAAAAATCCCAAAAATTCACCCTAAGCTATATTTGATATTCCGAATTCAAAAATGAAGTCCGTTTTAAAAAATTAAAAACATATTAGTCACATTAATTAATTTAATAATTAATTCCCGCTGTCAGAGCAAATAGCGTGTTTTTATAAAACAATAAGTATCAAAAGATTGACACTAGTTTAAGTCTGATTTCAAAGTGAAATTAATTCCAATGACCACTATTGGATTTAATGGTAAAAATATTTTCTAATTTCACTTTAAAACCAATTCAAAATATAATCTAATCATATAAATAAATTAGATTAAAAAGAGGTTTTTCATTAAAATACAACATTTTACACTATTCATTAAAAAATGAACTTTATCGGAAAAATACCAAAAAATTACACAAAGTAAAATTTGATGTCCCGATTCTTAATAAGAGTTTTATTTGGTCCAAAAGAATGTTTAAGAGTGAACAAAACTATATTTAATGACGGTTCTCCATCAAAAGGTGATAAGTGAACCTTTAGTGAAAACTAGGGCATATACACCTAAAATTGAATTCTTTCCGTATTTTAAGCCTTTATCTTTTATTGTATAAATGTAAAAATATTTAAGAACATATATATTCATATTTTAGTTATTTCTATCCATTCTCGCCATTACAACGGCTACATGTTAACTACCATTTAAAATAATATTATTTTATTATTAGAGTGCAACGTAAGATTCCCAAGAAACTCGTTGTTGCGTGTTGGGTACGCCATCGAGCATAGCTTTCCCTTTAAAGTCATATTAATATTTTATTCACAAATATGGATAAATATGAAAATGTCATATTCCTTATTTACCTGGGGTGTTACATCCTTCCCCCCTTTTGGGAATTGCGTCCTCGCAATTTTAAAATTGCGCTTGGAAACATCCTTGAACGTCCCACATCGGAACAAGAGTCGGTAAAACAATCACTTTAAAATAAAGAAAGATAAGCACAGAGGTCACCCGAGTTAACCCATACTAGGATTGCAAGTATGAAAACATGGACATGGAGGAGAAAACATAGGTTCATGTTCTCATGGAGAGTGATAGAAAACATGTTTAGGAGAAAGTTAACCATGAGAAAATCACAAACTTGTGATGGGTTAAATGGTATTCGATTCCCCAGTAGGAAAAGTTAATAGACAAAATTTTTGTTTTAAGTTACTTTTTATTGAGGAATTTATTCATAAGGAAGCATAATCACTTATCATGTTGACTTTCAACTTTTACTAGATTCCTTAGTCAAACTCATATTTTTTCCAAAAGACGAGTATTTAGTGAGACTTTTTCGCATTAAGAGTACTGTAATCAACTTCTAGAGAATCACCTAATCCCCAAAAGAGAACTATATAAATCCCATGTATTTAGGCTTTAACCAAAACCAAAACCAAAAAGGTTAGTACAAGATCAGATAATCCAGAAAAGGATAACCCCTTATAAAAAGAAAATCTATTCTTAATCTCCAAAATTTGTCCCACAAAACCCAAAGTTCAACGAGGACCATCCGATAAACAATTTGTCCATAAAAATTCCTCAAAGTAAACCAATATAAGATTGAAACCCAAATATTTGAAGGATTTAGTCGCATAGTCTTCCAAGATAAATCATAACATTTATCTCCAAACAATATCAGTTGCTCCTAAAGTCTCGTTTTGAAAAGTAATTAACCTAATCACATATCCTCCATGATAGGTTAATCATTTTCATAAATAACCCAAAATAAACTTACTCTTAATTCATAAAATCATATAACTAGAATGAATCAGTAAAACTAACCAGGGACTTCACGTAGTCCAGTGGTAGGCGATAAATACCAGTCGCACTTTGGTTGTGGGTTCGATTCCAGCAGCTTTGTCCGACGCGATGGGTTGTCACACGGTCTGCGTGTTGTCCTTTTTTCAAAACTATATAATTCTTAAAACATTCCCCAAAATGAGATAAAATCTTCAAGAATAATCATAACATATTTTAACCTCAAGTTTATCTCATTCCTTTCATTTTCCATCATATCATAGAGTAACCCATAATTACCTAAAAATTAAGTATCATATAAACCCTAATGGTTACCTTAATAATTATTACCTGAATTTCCACATCGAGTTGGCCATCTCGTACATGATGAATGAGAGAACTCACCAAGGTTGAAGTGGTTGATCATGACTCCTTGATATTTGGTTTAGAACAACCACGAGTTTCCTCATTGAATCCTCCATTTTATCTAGTATCTTAATCAGAGAACCACCACAGTTTCCTTCAAACATGTTGTCTCTTTGGTGCCTGCTAGATCCATCCATTCACTAAAAATAGAAATGTCAGTGTGAGTATATCAACAAAACCATCATGTACTAATGAGGAAGGTAAACACTAAGATACACTTACTCATTCACTTTATCTAAAACTAGGACTCTTTCTGAAATCCTAACCATTATGGTAATTGTCACTTATGCTTAAAGAATACCCTAACCTCTAAAGTTATCTAAACCGACCTTTGATACCAACTATAAGGCCCCAGCCTTAAACCTTACTTAATCTTGAGTTATTACAAGATTACACATTGAGGATCTTTTCAGGTTTAGAGTTTTAGAGAATTAGATCATGAAACTTGCATTACATTCCACATTTAAACAAAATGGTTACATAAAAGACAGTATTCATTCTTCCCATCAACGGAAACATATTTAAAATATAACACAGATTCTTTCTTGACACATCCTTGACACTATCATCACATCATGTACCTTTCCCTTGACCTGTGAAAAACATTTCAAAAACTTGGGATGAGCATAAAAAGCTCAGTAAGGGTTATAAAAAATATGGAAAGGAAACATGAGTTTATATATATATATATGAGAATGAAATCATACTTTACCCATAAAACATAGGCACTTTAACATACCACATCAAACCATGAATAAATCATAGAAAACATAGGACATAAAGGTAACTTGAGGAATTCATAACATTCTTACGTAGGGAGTAACCCTCTTGGTTACGTTTGGAATACTTATCACAGTATATTCCCTAAATCTCTTCGGAGAAACCTTAACGTTTCACTCCTTCGTGTTACCCAATGCATTGGAGAGCTATATCGGGCTCACCCGCCCTTAGTTTATCACGGAACCACCCGTTTTCATAACAATGCCCAAGAACCATAACATAAATGTATCACATAAAACATGCATAAAGGAAATATAACATTTCCACATTTCAATCACAATATAACATTTTAGGATATTGAAATAATGAATCCATTCAAAAAGAAACCATTTCCAAAACCATTTAAAACATTTAATAAAGAGACTTTTGAATCAAAGTGTCCCATACCACCTTGAAGATTTTAACATTTCAAACCATTAATATCCATATAAATAAATCCTTAAAACCATTTTGAAAACATGGATATTAATAAGAACAAATAATTAAAACATTTAAAACGATATTTTGGTTAAAGGGATTTTACCAAAATTAGAGACACTTCAATACAATAATTAAGGAATAACATTTAGTCAGAACTTTATAATATCATGAGAATAAATGGATTCATGATATAATACTCCAAAGGACAGTATATACACCATATAAGAGTGAATTGGTGCATAACAACAATGAACCCTCAATAGAAATGTCAAATGTGATGAAATCCCTTATAAAGAAGGTATCCTTAAATTAAGGACAAATCAATCTCAAAAATATGTGTGACAAATATAAATACACCCAATATAATTGGATATTAAGTGTAAAACAATAAAAGTTCATTCACACATATTCAATGACTACATGTTGAACCCAAAGAAATCGAAATTGGGTTAAGAAGTTTCCTTGACAGCCTAACGGCGTCACATCAAAATGAGTTGATGAGAGATAAAAAGGGAATCTCGTCACTTGTACATAAAATTTACATCAATCAGGATATAGAAGAACATATCCCAACATATTAGTATATGAATTAAAAGACCCAACAGAAGAAGTCTTTTAAAAAAAAGGAGGGTGAAAGGTTCCCTTACCGACTTGGGTATCTTTCAAAACATACACCCCATTAAAGAAGGACAATAGATCATTGATGTAAATACTCATAAATGAAAGTATATTACACAAAGAGTAGAATAATGGGCAGTACATACACCACTCAATGGAATTTGTGGCAAATGTAGCATAAATCTCACGGGAATAAAAGTGAGATGAAAAATCCCTCACGAAAACTCAGCAGCCTAACAGCGCCACATAAAACTTCTGAATATGGATTGATGAGATCAAATAGGGTATCTCATCACATTACAATAAAATGTACAGCAAGAGTAATATAAAATAACATCCCCCAACATCACAAATAGGAGCTTAAAAGAAGTGACAAAAAGGAGAGTACTTAAAAAGAAAGAGAGAAGTTAGATCTCTTACGAAAGTTCGGCAGCCTAACGGCGCCACTCAAAACTTCCAAAATGGATTGATGAGAGAGAATAGGGTCTCTAATCACATTAACATAGAAATTACAGTAATTGTAATATAAAATATCATCCCAATAACAAGAAATATGAGCTTTAAAAGGAATGACATAAAAGTGTGTACTTAAAAAGAAAGAGAGGAGTAGGATCCCTTACCTCGGGTCCGACTTGACTCGATCGTTCTTTAATCTCCTGAATAATAAACTTGAGTTAATTTCTAATTACTTAAGAACATTTTTCAAGTTCATTATTACTTTTATACCACTTATTACCATGTCATAAACATTATGTAATCATTTAAGTTAATAATATTTGTTTTGCCGATATTTGGTTCTTAAGTCGAAAGTGGACTTCTTACAATTACATGTTGTTCGTGTGGCCAAATGTTTATTATATCCAGAATTGTATTCATTATTTAGATATCATATATTTCATATATATCCAGTACATGCATGCATTTATAACATTACATAATCATTTAGAGGTAAGAAATGAAATGCACCGTTCATGGAGACGGTAAGCCGTACGTACGCATGAACGCTACTTTCATTTCTATTTCGTATTTTATAGAATGGAATAATAATGATATAAAGGTATATTATAATTCCAATATCATATATAATATCATATTTCCATCCTTTATAAATCCCACATATGGTATTTAACGAATCAAATCACTTTGAGGGGGCGGTAGTCCGCACTTCCTTAAATGAAGATATCGCGTATACCCATAATGGAAGCCATAAAGGTAAGACAAAAATGAAAAATACAGAAGCATAAATAAAACATAAACATATTATATATCATATATAAAAATAGTGACATCATAATGGCCACCTTTGAAGGTGTTAAATTAGTATTGAACAATCATCATTTCGGGAGGCAGAATTTCACCATCCACGGAAACCGTATGTTCTTTAACCATTTGATGTAGTTTTGTGAGAGTGTAGCTCGAATAAATCTTATAACAACATCCTAGTATATTTAAGATACTGGTGTTGTTAAAAAAGAAATAAATAAAAAGAGTTTAGGGGGTTGGAGAAGCAAAATAAAACAAATGAACATGAGAGAATGAATTACCTTTAAAAGTGTAACTCCTTTTGATTTGAGCCTAAAGACTTCCTTTGAAAGGATTATGCCCAAATGGAAACCTCTAGGGTGAGGAGAGGGATGTGGAGAGAGTAAATGGTCAGGGTTTGGCCGAGCCAAAGGCTTTAGGAGTGTGTTAAATGAGGTAGAGGTGGGGGCCTTTTATAAGAGGAGAGGAGGGGTACTTTTGGAAAGTAAAGAAATATTACTTTATTTGAAAATGTGTTTCGGTTTCAAAAGGTCCCACATTTATATAATTAGTGGATAAGGTGATAAGGCTTCGAAATCCACTCATCCAATAAGTTTTGGACATGTTTAGTTCATAGATTATACATTATCTTTCCATTTTATTTAAATCGTCAAATAATGATGTCATTGCTGCATCATTATTATGTCATAAATAATTTAATTTATTTAATGTCTAAAAATTATAAAGAAAATACTATGATGTAGGAAATCTGTTTATCTTTCCAATAAATATTTATAATCAAAAATATAATCTTTATAACCCCATGTAAAAATTGTTTTCGTAAAACATATTATGTTTGTGTCATTTTTACTTTTACATTAAATAAAAAGTTATTTATGTCATTTCCCAACCAAAGTGTCTCCATGGGGTCCCCAAGTTGACCCATGGCTTGTATTGGTCGGCCATGACTCACACAATAGGTGTAGGACAAGTGTCATGGTGTTTTCACATTCTTATAATATTATTTTTACCTTAAACTACACTAATTACCACTAATCGCGATTAAAAACTTAATAAGTTACTATTCACCAAAAAATTATTTTAATCCCATTGAACCACATTTTAATTCTTAATTACAACCATGTATGTCTGATTTTTGAAAATCAAAACACAAAGATGGCAAAATTTCATTTAAACAGAAAATCAGCTTTTATAAGTACCACTTAGTGGTTTCACTATTCATCAAAAATTGAAGTTTTTCAGAAAAATCCCAAAAATTCACCCTAAGCTATATTTGATATTCCGAATTCAAAAATGAAGTCCGTTTTACAAAATTAAAAACATATTAGTCATATTAATTAATTTAATAATTAATTCCCGATGTCAGAGCAAATAGCGTGTTTTTATAAAACAATAAGTATCAAAAGATTGACACTAGTTTAAGTCTGATTTCAAAGTGAAATTAATTCCAACGACCACTGTTGGATTTAATGGTAAAAATATTTTCTAATTTCACTTTAAAACCAATTCAAAATATAATCTAATCATATAAATAAATTAGATTAAAAAGAGGTTTTGCATTAAAATACAACATTTTACACTATTCATTAAAAAATGAACTTTATCGGAAAAATACCAAAAAATTACACAAAGTAAAATTTGATGTCCCGATTCTTAATAAGAGTTTTATTTGGTCCAAAAGAATGTTTAAGAGTGAACAAAACTATATTTAATGACGGTTCTCCATCAAAAGGTGATAAGTGAACCTTTAGTGAAAACTAGGGCATATACACCTAAAATTGAATTCTTTCCGTATTTTAAGCCTTTATCTTTTATTGTATAAATGTAAAAATATTTAAGAACATATATATTCATATTTTATTTATTTCTATCCATTCCCGCCATTACAACGGCTACATGTTAACTACCATTTAAAATAATATTATTTTATTATTAGAGTGCAACGTAAGATTCCCAAGAAACTCGTTGTTGCGTGTTGGGTACGCCATCGAGCATAGTGTCCCCTTTAAAGTCATATTAATATTTTATTCACAAATATAGATAAATATGAAAATGTCATATTCCTTATTTACCTGGGGTGTTACATCCCTGAACGCCAAAGGCTGCCGACTAGTAGCGAGGGTCTTTATAGGTATAGTGGGGAGGTTATACCCTCTCGGAGGATAATAATGGTACAGGTCCGAGTATAATAATAAAGATGCAGTGGAATAAATGACTCAGCAGACTCAAACCAGACCCGTAGAGCAGAAACACATTCAATATCGATAACCAGTGGAAGAAATTAATATAAACAACAACAGTGGAAATAAACACAACAACATGATGATCACTTGTAACTACTACTGAACAACAAAACATGCATCCAAAGCAGGTCATACATATCTAAATATAAAGGCGCCAATGGATAACCAACTGTAGCTACAAAGAAAGCATGTTGATATAGGAAAGAAAGAAAAACAACTAATGAAGCCCAACTCCTAAAGTTGGCCTCTTTCCTACATGTAAATCCATAAAGTCTGCACGCATCCCGAAGGGCCCATGCAGGGTGTGAGACGAATCTCAGTAGGATATCACCCAATGGTGCGCACCTAATATAAGTGTTTAAGCAGGCATGAATTTATAAGGAAAATAATAAACAGTACAATGCACAAATAAACACAAACTCCATTGATGCTCAACATCCACCATGGAGTGTCACCTGCTTCGGTCAATGCCAGAATCTCTGTCATGTAACCCGGCACCATGTACCCCCTGACACTGCGTGTCTCAAGTACTGACATCCCGAAGGCACACCCAAGAAATAGTATCCCGGAGGAACAACGATGCTTGTCCTCAATAAGTAACCGGAGGGACAGCGATGTCTGCCATCAAAATAAAGTAACAGGAGGGACAGTGATGTCTGCCCTCAAATAAAGTAACTGAAGGGATAGCGATGTCTACCCTCAAATAAAGTAACCGGAGGGATAGCGTTTTCTACCCCCAAATAACAGCGAGCCTCTACCCCCAACCCAATAGCCTCAATGTTATCCCCTAAAGGCTCCTCACCTCCCACGTGGCTTCCTATGGCAAGCACCCTCAAACCAATAGTACCTAAACCGCAACTAACGGGGGCATCTACCCACATGAGTGGTCAAAACCACCTCATCACAGAGTCTCTCTATGTGCACACTACTCATAGTTATGGGTGAGTGGTAATTACCAAAATAGTACCCAAGCCACAACATCTCTGACACCTTGTGCCCCTGTGACCATGTTGCTCAAGTCTGATGGCCCTGTCATCCAAGTAACTCGGTCCATGCCCAACTTGACAGTCACACTGCCTCAAGTCAACGTCCATGACGCCCAATCCCATGGTCAAAACCACCCAACATAATCAGGGCCAATCCCAACATGTGATCAGCATCACTCAAGAATCTCCGGTTTATTCCCAACACAACCCAAAGGTTTTAGCATATGAAATTCATTAATTACATATATAACACATTTAAAAAAAACACATAAACATGAAAAACAATATAAAAAGTTAAGTTGCACTATCCCAACAGTTATCAAACAACAACACTAAGGTCTTGAATGCCTCTAACAATTCATATCAAGGTTTTATAAATTAAACTCAATAGTTTAATCGAAAAATAATAATTATAACCATTTTGGCATTCCCCAGCCAAAATAACCCGATAAGAAATGGCCACTTTCCTAGCTCCACCCAAGAAAAACAGGTAACATGGCATAACCAAAGGCATACCATAGGTCAAATAATAGTTAAACAGGCAATAATAGGTAAAACAGGGTCACGCTCAAAATACCTGAAAACGCACCAAAGGTTGTGCCACCCAAAAGTCTGCGAAAACACAAAAAGAGGTATGAACCACCTACTTGAGACTCATACGATGATACTCCTCCGATAATAGCCTCTAATTAGGTCTAAAACACGGTAGATCGATAAAAAGGTCAAAACCGCTCAAAACCCTATAACTCATTCTAGAACCAAAATCGAGAAGAACGGCTCAATAGAAATCAAGGTCTTACCGAGGGAGTTCTAACACATTCGACGACGATCGAAATGGAGTTCGGACGGACGATCAAGAGCAAAAACGAGCTCCAGCCGGCTCTCCCCGCTCAAACCCATCAAGGGTTTGGGTTTTTGCCTCAAAACGAGGCTACTACCCGTTTTAGTGAAAAAAAGAAAATACACGGTGTGTACATATGAATACATGTCGTGTATCATTTTACTATTCATAAGGCGACTAATATTTTGTTGAAGACTTGCTGACTGAATACACGGTTTGTACCTATGGTACATGGCATGTACCTCTTTACCCGACTGACATCCCCAACACGCCATGTATATCCCCATACACGGCCCCTCTACACTGCGTGTACAAATAGTACACGGCGTGTACTTGCTAAAAACATTTTACCCTGCCAACAGGCCTACACTCCATGTATGGCATTCTCACATGGCAAGGGTACACGACGTGTCGAGCAACACCACACGCTGTGTAGTAGAAAATTCCCACACGGTCACCACATGGCATGTACTCGGCGAGCATACAGCTGGTACCCATCTAACCCATACACAGCGTGTACTTTAGAGTACACAGCGTGTAGTCTGGAAATTTCCAAAGCTTCCCAGATTTTCCCAGTTTTCTCAGAAACAAATTAAAAATTCAAACAGGGTCAGGATTTTGACCCATTGTAAAAACCCGGGTTCTTACAAATACTAATGATCTTATTATAAGAAATATTCTTCCTTGTATATTTGGATATTTATATATTAATTTTAGAAGGGTTCTAAATGCCTGAAGCATATTCAAAATTATTAAAGTTTCACCCAATATGATAAATTATGGGGTAAACTAAATAAGATGTATTTCATGCATCCATATTAAGTTAATGAATAATATAAATTGAATTTATCATCCCATGGTTTGGGTGAATCATTTTATTATCAAGATTTATTGAAAAACATCTAAACTCTCGAAGAGTTTTCTGAGATTAATGACTTATATGGAATGTCCTTATATTTTGAATTAATCATCTTGAAGATGAAATATTAAATTTTGGAATGGTTTTACCCTTAATGAATAATTAAACCTTTTTCTTCCAAAAGTGATATATTTCATAAATGATGGGTTGATGAAGAACATACTTATCATAGGAGGATTAAATATAAATTCACATTTTATTTATTCCTAAATGATATATATGTACATGTGCATATTTACCTTGCAAATAAAATAAATCATATTATGATGCAAGGTAATGTTCTTCCCCATTCATTGAAATCTAAAAGGTATAGATTATTATTATTCCAAAAAAATAAAAAAATAATGCTTTGGTTATGAAATGATCATGGAAATTCTATGAGTTAAATGATGATTATTATGAGTGGGGGGTGTAACTGTTGTATTCCTTTTTCCTTAGTCAAGTTTTTCTCACTAGGATTTTTTTATAAGGTTTTTAATGAGGAAACACTTTGAGGACTTGATGTTATTGTACTTTTTCTCATAATCAGGAGTTTTATCCTGAAAGGTTTTTCCTTGAGGAGGTTTTTAATGAGGCAATCATACATCATAACAGATATTCAAAGGAATGTAACAAATTTTTATGGATATCTATAATTAATGTAAATTGTCATCCTTCCCCATGAGTTATCATTCATTATTACCTTTGGTCCTCCTCTCATGTCTCGAATTCATAATTAAATAATAACATTAATTGATGTCTTGAAGATACAACTAAATTATATAGTCAGGGGGAGTTGGGAACACTGCATTATTTTTCCCTTCATCAGGTTTTCCCCATTGGGTTTTCTTGGTAAGGTTTTTAATGAGGCAGCATGACATGAAATTCAATTACTTTGGTTTCACTCATTCTTCCCACAATTTTTAAGTGAAGTTTATATAAGATTCCATGAAATTATGACATTAAAGTGGAGTCTTATGAAATATTTTTTTACATCGACCAAGGAGGGGGAAAGAAACGAAAACCCTATTTAAATGCGCTCGGGGAGTGTTATGAAATATTAAATGTGAATGTCATAATTATGTTAACTCTCATTCCCAGTAAACCCCTAAATGTGCCCAAATTTTCATATGTCAACTGTTGTTATTCTTTATACACTATAAATACATGGAAATGTTAATGAAAGGTGCATGAGTTTTGGGGCTCTACATTGTGTTCATTCTCTACTTGTATTTCTCTTATATTTGTATTTCTATTTTTCATCGTCGTGATTATACAAAAATTCGATGCTTGTTTCGCCAATGATGTGTTTCAGCAATGATCAATCTCACATTTCCAATTTTGAAATTCTTCAATGTTTCAATCGGCATTCGATCGATTTGACAACAGTTTTTTAATAATTGAAATTTTTAGTTCCTTTTTCACCGTTCTTTCCTTTTCTAGTTTCATAAAAAAAATCCCTTTCGAGCGCCATCCCATTCCGCTCCTCCGATTCCATTGCTTCAGAGGATAATTTTTTTTTGTGTTTTACAAAAATAAAAATTGGGGAAAGGGGACCAGGGTTTCGGTATTTTTAAAAATGGGTCTTTGATGCGTGAACGTCGTTCACGCATCGTTGCCCCCGCTGAAGATGCGTGAACAGGGTTCACGCATCCGAGCTACGACAGGGATGCGTGAACGGCATTCACGCATCCCATCGAGTCTATAAAAGGAGGGGTCCCCCCCTCAAAAACCATTATTCTCCTCTGGATTTTGTTGCGAAGCCCTGCAGAAATTCTTTCTCAACAAATATTTGCTGCTTTTATAGAGGTAAAATTTCTATTTAACATTTTAATTGTTTTAATTGTGTTTATTTATTTCATTTTTATGTTTAATTGTGTGTATGATTTATTTATTTCATATGTTATGCATGATGTGTAATGTTTTGTATGATTTAATTTTCTAGATTTTGAATGTTTTGTATGGTTTAATTTTTTGAATATATGTTGTATGAATATTGAATGTTTTATGTTATGTCTAAAATGTTGAATGTTTAGGAAAAGTAATTTAGCTTAGATAAGTTTATTTTAATGAATGGTTTTGATGTAAGTGTAAATTATATTACTTTTATTTACTAGTAATAATATTTTTAATCAATAAAGTAGAAAATATATTCACTTATATTTTGAAAAGTAGAAGAATGGACAAAAACATTAAAATTTCATAAAATTTAAAATAACAAAAGTGTTTATTATGAAAATCTCAATTATATTAGTTATAATAAAATTTATTAAATGTTATTAATAATTATATATATATATACACATGAAGTTAAATTTTTGGAAAAGAGGTGTAGTATTTAATATAAATTTCATTTAGTAATAGATAAAGTTATATAATATGGATAATATAATAATTGTACCAAAAAACATGGTATGAGTGATGACTGATCTTGAGATGACTGACCATGCATAATTGAAATTGCATGTTTTATTTTGTGTATGTGGTTATTCAATTTGTAATAATTTCATTTTTTCCGCATTGATGACCTGTGAGTCATCTCTCAGTAAATGTAAGGACCTACATGTCCGCTTAAAAAATTTATGTATTTCATACCCCTAGACCCCCTCACATGCATGTGATTAAATTTGTAATTAAAAGACAGACGCCCCCGAAGAGGTGTCCCCGAACAGGCTTCCCCGAAGAGGTGTCCACGAAGAGGTATTCAAGAACTCGTTCTAGAGGAGGCGTTGTTGTTTGACAGGAGATTGGTGGTTGCTGAAATATTTGATAATAGAGATAGGAGTCCACCCATAGGTTGTGGTTATTTTATCAAATAATGATAAACTAATCGTAAGTCTCAATATCAAGTCATGATTATATATTCATAAGTAATTAAACTTTATAAAACATTATATTAACTTTTCTTTTATGATAATATCACAATAACTATACCTTAACAGTGATAAATCAATACATAAAAAGGTCTCAAGATAATCAATTATTCCAAACCAAATTAAATAATTTAAAATTTTAATGTAGTATATAATATTTTTTAAATTATTTTTTTATAGGTAATTATGTATGCACAAATATATTGCAACGGTGAGGTAATTTATACCGAGAAAGGTTTTAGCTATAGTGTGCCACCTTCCAGAGTGGTAAATCTCCATGGTTTTATGACATTGGATGTAGTTCGTAATAAGATTCATAGTCGGTTAAAACTGAGGGCTGAACAAGTAATCACTTCAATTAAATACCGACATCTTCAATATCCTGAGCGTCTGTGGCACAGCGAGTACCCTATAGTCGATGACGAGGATTGGATGGAGGATTCTCTATTATTCAGGAAATAGTGTATTAATGGTTTGATGGAATTATTTTTTGTCATTTATGATATTGATGTGGTGCGATCAATTACTACAGAACCATGCTTTGTGAGCTCTATAGAAGTCAGTCCTTCACAACAGTCTTATTCATTGCCTCCTCTTCATATGACTCCTGTGGAAGAATGTTATGAAGAAGATGATCAAAATTTGGAAGGAAATGTAGATGAAATCCCTTTGTGTGCTGATATAGTGCGTGAAAGTTTATCTGAGGAAGAAGAATCTGGGGAGTCATCAGGAGATGATGTGGTTGGGAATGAACCTTCTAAGGTTCCTTTGAGAGATAGACATCCACTAAATCCACCAGTTAGTGGTAATCAACCTTCATTTTTGAGTTCCTTAGTTGAAGGAATGTCTCGTGAACAATATTTTGATTGGGATGTCATTACACTGGCTTCTGAATTCCCTAGCATTATAAATAATAAGCCTGCATCAAATAATAATGCCATATATGTTGGGCAGGAGTTTTAAAGTAAACTGGCCATGAAAAATGTGATAAAGCAATACCACATTGAGCGAAATTTCACATTTGTGGTTAATGAGTCAAAGAAGACCAAATATCTCATTCGTTGTGAAAAATATGGGTCAGAATGTAAATTTTGATTAAGATCAATATTTGATAAATATTATGGATGTTGGAAGATAACCAAATTAGAATCCCCACACACTTGTCTGCATCCCAGCTTGGCACAAGATCACTCTTCCCTTGATGCAGAGTTTATATCTACTGTTATTTGTGAGATGATACGAACATGTCAGGATGTTCCTGTTGCCCTTGTTTAGGAAAGAATTCAACAGTTGTATAACTATAAGATATCATACAACAAATTTGGAATGCAAAATAGAAAGCCGTTGTAAAAGTGTATGGTGATTGGGATGAGTCTTATGCGATGTTGCCACAACTTATGGAATTGTTGTCTCTCAATAATCAGATTGTTTATCATTTGGACAGTGTTGAGTATGTATCCCAGAATTATCGAGTTTATCGGTCAAAGGTGAAGTTCAATGGGCTTTTTTGGGCATTCAGACCGTGCATTGCTGTCTTTCCCTATTGTAAATAGTTTATTCAGGTAGATGGAACATTCCTTTCTGGAAAGTATACATGTGTTCTACTCATTGCTGCCACACAAGATGGTAATCGCGCTCCTCTGCCACTTGCTTTTTCTATTATTGAAAAAGAAAATTTTGAATGCTGGAGCTAGTTTTTGGCATGTATACGTGTTCATGTCACGCAAAAACAGGGCATGTGTCCAATATCTGATCTCCATCAAGCGATTATAGAGTTCATGGAGTTTCTTGGATTATCATCATTATTTCATTAGACATATTGCAAGTAATGTGCATAAGCATTTTAGAGATGAGACCATAAAGAAGGCAATCCTCAAGTTAGGTATGGTTTTCTAAACTTGCTTTTTTTAACAAAATTTAATATCCATTTTAATACATTATTAGCTTATGGTTTCAGCATATGAACCCCAACAATAAAGGTTTGATCGACGTCTTGAAGATATTCGAACTGTTAATGAGGAGGTATATGAATATATGATGCAAATTTCAAAGGAAAAATGGTCATAACATACGATGGTGGCATGAGATATGGGCATATGACCACTAATATAGTGGAGTTCATAAATAGGGTTCTCAAGGGTGTGCGCAAACTCCCAATCACAAGGTTAGTTCAAGAGACATTTTTTAGATGTGTTCACTACTTTGTTGATCGGTCCCAAAAGGCCTACCAGAGGATGGAAAATGGAATGATTTTTACTCTGTTTTTTCAAAGTGATATTGATTGGATACAGAATGAGGCTTCAAGATGGAATTTTATAGGATTTGACAGGGAAAAGAGAAGCTTTCGGGTAAGACAATGCTATGACCAGGGTACATGCACTACTGATGGAGTGTTTGTCGTGAGGTTGGACGATAGGTACTGTGATTGCGGCAGCTTTTAGGCATTGAGATATCCATGTGTACATGTTATCGTAGCTTTCGCTTCAGTAAATATATCATGGGAGCCATATATTGATTTGGTGTATCACATGAGTACTTTGGTTAACTGTTATAGTGCTGCTTGGATGCCTGTTGGTGACTTCCATTCTATCACATTGTCTGCTGATCAACTGACCATCGTCCCTGATATTTCCAGGTTTTCATAATTTGGTTTTGGTTTCATTTATGATTTTGTCAATGTCCGTAATTTTTAAAATTATTGGCTTGATGCTACCAGGTTGTGGCCCCAAGGAAGACCGAAGTCAACTCGTATCAGAAATGAGATGGATTGACCTCAGCAATGAGGAGGGAGAATACGATGCAATATTTGTCACGCAGAAGGACATACTCGTAAGAGATGTCCCCAAGTGGCAAGACATAGTTCTACATCTCGTCATACATGATCGAGTCTGTGTATCATATCATTAATATGTATATGTTGTTTCGTATGTGAATGTTTCATTATTGAATCCTTTTATTTCTGACCTGCTCCATTTTTGAGATGTTTGAATTTTGGTTTGTCTCATTTTTTGATTTTATCATAAATAATTTTATGATACTAAAACTATTTTGGTTTGTCTCATTTTTGAATTTGTGCTTATAGGTCCCAAGTAGTCTCCTCTAGGCTACCATATATCCACAACAAATTATTTTGGTTTGTCTCATTTTTGAATTTGTGTAGACATGTGTTTAAATCCATCAAGACATCATACAACATCCACTTGGGGAAACCATGGGTTGAAACAAAGCCCCAGGATAACGGTTCTCAACCATCACCTGTAGGAACACTATGAATTTCTCCACAAACTCCACCACATACAATTACATCAAAGAATATTGTATCATAATATGAAACAATTATCCTCTACCATTATCCACCCATACATCCAAGTGCAAGGCTACCAACTCCTCTATTACTTTCCAAGCCTCTATAGATTCCAAAACAATCTAATTTTGTGACTCGGGTATGAAATTTCCTTTCTTGAGGTGTTAGAGATCTCAAAAAAATTGTTTTGAAAAAAATCCATCTGCCACATTTTTCTCAAGCTCATATCTAATTGGGAAAAGATTTACCTAAAACTCTTGTTATCATTGAAAACCAAAAAGTTCTCCCTAATGAGGTAATGATACCACAAACACATTGTATTTCTGGTCAAGTCCATCAATGGAGCCTAAACTCAAGTGAATTTGGGTACAAATATCTTGTAATATCATACTAGATCAAGAAAATTTCTTATATCATCATCATTTTTTGGGTAATTCCCAAGAAAAAATCGCTTCGACCTTCAATAGGTCCACTGTTACACCATATTGGGAAACCACATTCCCATGTACATGCACTTCTCTTGTCCAAAACATGAACTTGGACAACTTTTCATAGAGATGGTTGTATTGATGGACTTAAAATAATATTTTTCTACCTTATTTTGCTTGTTGTGGATTTTTTTTAAATAAAAGTTTACAATTTTTATTCAATTCACTATTAAAAAGTAATGATGATATCATGTGTGCAGATGACAAGTTTTTCATTACTTACATCTCAGGCTACTCATGTATCGTGACTGCTTTTAGAGGGACATCCTGTGCCTCCCTTGAGTGTACGCAGATCTCACCATTTCCATCATACCGCACCACCTCCTGCTATCATCCCCCATCTTCGTCGAGCTGGATTCTATGGAGTTGCGATGTGCGACTTCAAATTTCTTGATCATCAGCTCATTGCCACACTTGTAGAGAGATGGAGGCCAGAGTTGCATACGTTCCATTTCAGTGAGGGGGATATGACTATTACGTTACAGGATGTGGCCATTATGTTGGGCCTCCCTATCGACGGACATGCTCTGACAGGCCGAGTTCCATCAGATTTTCCTGAGCTTGTTTATAGACTACTGGGCATTGAGGTCTATGATGATGGCAGGACCATCGTCGGTGGTAGATTTTGGATGCCTTGGTTAGACCATCACTTCACACATTAACCAGATGATGTTGATGACGTCATCGTGCTGCAATTTTCACGCGCATATATTTTGAGGCTGATAGGTGGCACGCTTTTTGTTAACCACTCTACTACTTTTGTGCACCTGATGTATTTATCTTTTTTGGAGGATTTGGACCAGGTGGGCCGGTATAGCTGGGGGTCTGTCTGCCTAGAATATACATACAGGGCCCTATGTAGTGCATGCCACGTCGATAAGATGCAGATAACAGGATGCATGGTTCTTCTGCAGATGTGGGTATGGGAGCACATCCCTCTTTTAGCTCCACATGCCCGTGCGCCATTACCCATTGATATTATAGCAGAGGCTCCACGTGGACATTGGTATTTTATTAATTCCTTCTAATATCTAACTTAATTGTATAAGATTCTATTATGAAAAATAAAAATAAAAATGTTATCTACAGGTGGAGTCAGGAGCATCGACATTCAGATTCTCCCAGACATGATGTTCACGCCTACAGACTTACGTTAGACAGCATTCAACCATACGATGTAAGTGATTATTATTTATATTGTTAAATATTTACTCTTTAATGTGCATCTATTCATTTATTAATTGATTATTCATTTTTTCTTTCAGATTACATGGATGCCATATACAGATGTTGTCCTTCAGAGTCTGCCACCGTACTGTACAGTGATGCTTGCTATCAGCTCCTGCAGGGTTCCACTGATTCATTTTCATATAGTCGAGTGGCATCAGACGGATAGGGTTATGAGGCAGTTTGGATTCCTTCATCCAGTTCCTAACCCGCCAAGTTAGTTGGATTCATTGAATTCCCTGAAGATGTCAGGGAAGAGGGATTTTTATTGGAGGAGCTACCATGCCAGATATGTTGCGTTATGGGACAGACGATGGGAGTCCCAGTTTCGAGGGGCAGGGACATTACGTTTTCATTTGACGGATCATATGGATTATGCAGGCTGGTACATCAGGTCCCGGTCAGATTTCTGACACGGCATGGACGGGGTTTTCATGAGTTGGTATGCATTCTTCCTTCCACTATTCAACATATTTTTTATTCATATTAGTTAACAACGGAATTTGTTTTCACAGGATGCTCGTATTTGTCATCTACTTCATATGTCTGGTCCAGTGGAGAGAGCTACCTTTGACCCGACATATTTTCACACCCTTGTGGCACAGCTGCTTCCGTCGATGTATGAGATTTATCATGGCATTTTCTTTGATCCACCACCTGTTACGGAGGTCGCGGAGCCTGCTAAGCCTCACATAGATGTACCTGGGGGTGACGACCCTGTTATGGATGTTGTTGTTCCACATGAGGAGGGTGTCCAGCTTGCTCGGCCACATGCTATTGTTCCACTGGAGGAGGGTGTTCAACATGATCAGTCAGATGCTCCTCCAACTTCTTAGGCACATCCACAGGTACTTATAGACAATGACTGGATTGAGTTCGATGCTTTATTGCAGTCATCCGCAGCAGAGTAGCCATCTACTTCCTATATTGGTGAGAGTTCCAGCCAGCTTCCACTATCCTTAGATGTGGGCCAGGGTACAGGCGGTGAGATTGTACATCTACCGCCTGTCACACAGGAGGATGTGGAGGTGGCTGTCAACGAGGATACACAACGTACGCCAGAGTACAGACATAGACAGACATGGCATGGGTGCATCCAGTATACGTCTGGCTGTGGGACAGAGGAGCATCCATGCCAGAGGCGTAGATTAGGTTGATATTTGATTTATGATACATTTTGTATGTGTCTTATTGTTATCATTTATAGACTTTTATTGTTTTTAATAAGTGTCTTACTGTTATCAAATTATCTACCAATATATATATGTATAATAAATAATATGATTAAATTAATTAATAAAAATTAATTATTTTAATTATTTTGAAATCAAATAGATTCTGGATGAAAAGATGCGTGAACTTGAAGAAATCTTGAAAAATATTATTTATCTCAATGATTTAAAATTAGATGTTAAATCCTATAATATCATGGAACACAATTAATTGTTTAAAAAATTAAATTTCATGAAGAAGAATTTGAATGAATAATGGATATTTGTGAAGAGTAGATGATTATGATTGAAGATCAGAATAACTACAATATGAATTAGAAGTTCATTTAGCCAATTTTGAGAAGATACATATTTAGACTTTATAAAAGGAAACAATTTCTACTGGTACACAATCTTCACTAGAGGATTATACTATTAAAATACCTTCATCATGTCATAAAATTATGGATATTATGAAAAATATTGAATTCATATTCTTCTAGAATAATAAACAACCCTTAAGAGGGTTAATATTTCACCATCCATGAAAACTAATAAGGGAAACAAATTGACACAACAATCCAAATGCAATGCGAAGGGATCTCTGCTACACAATATAAATTAGAACAAATGTTCAGATGTACAATCATGAATACTGTCGAAACAGGACAAACTCCATTGATAAGGAAGAAGGTCATCATTGATGAATTTTAAGAATATATGTTAGCATATCCAAGACAATAAGTATAAAGAAGATATCATCATGGTTAGATCATGTTTTGGTATCCTGAAAAATAATTATTGAAGAAGATCATCCTTGATGAAGTTATATAAGTTTTCAAATCTCGACATTCATAAGCCGAAGATAAATTCTAGTGTATTCTCTGTATTAGAACATCTTGAAAACCATTATTGAAAAATTCACCATTATAAAGATGTTTATGAGTGTTTCCCTTGAGGGGGAGATAAATGAAGAAATATGAAATTACTTCCAGAATTAGTATATTTATTAGAATCAAACCTAATTACTGTAAAATGTTCATGAAGATCATGTTTTTAAAAGAGGAATGTTTTTCTAAATCCCTCTTCCTTTGTTAACAAAAAAAATAAACTGTTCACTAGGTAACTTTCCATGATAGTTGAATGCATGGGTTGATTTTTTTACAATCATTTACATCAGGTCCACTATTTCCGAACGATCTCCAACAAGTTTAGTTCATGGAGCCGAAAATTCCTAATGTCTCTTATATCAATGATTTATGGACCTACAATCCAAAGGTAAGTGTTCACTAGGTAACTTGTCCAATGACACTTAACAAATCACATTGGTTGAGTGGATGAGAATTCAAGCTCAGCACACCCTTTTGGGCAGAACTATTCCTATTCCGAGACTCTCTTATAGATTTAAGATATGTTCACGAATACTTGGTTCATTCCCAAGTGTATAAATTAAGGATAACCTTGACATAATGACCAATCATTGGTATGCATGGGTTTGGAATCATTAGTAAGTATTTGAGGTTCTCCATCAATGGATAAATCTATATGTATTCGAGGTTCACCATCAATGTATTATTTTGTGGATGGATAAGGTATTTCATGTGACAAGGAAATATAAGAGATAGGTTCTTGGTCAAAGTATAGTATGGAACTTATAACAAGGATCTTAAGGAACCCAATATAGATATGGTCTCCTGGGTAGATGTGACCCTACAAGGAATGTTTCCCATATAACATTATGAAGGACTTGGATGTTGGTTTTGGACCTCATGCGGGCTTCCTACGTATCCTAGTTAGTTGGGAATAAAAGCCCACATAGTTCAATGGTTGATACGTATGCATGGAAGATGACCATTTGAGGGGGCATGATGGTGGTATACGCTATATATGAGGCCCATTTTAGAGTTGGGGCTTACATCAATGGAGAAGGTTCATTTGATGTTGGGGATTATTTAGGGAAGTTTCCCATTTGAGGGGTTCAGGATCATGGGTATGTCATGATCACCACTGACCAATAATCTCACGTGATTCATGATCAGTGTGTGAAACAATAGAAAGAAATGGATCTGAAGATTGTGTGACTGTCCTATCCGTTGATGTATGGTTCTAGATCCCAAAGGGAGAGAGAACGAGATTTGAGTGTTCATGTATTCTATTTTGTTTTCACATCCTATATATTCAGAGGTGATGACATATCCATATATGTCTCAGGAAGAGGTGAAGAGGAGAAATAACATGACCTCCTGCAAGAAAGAATAATGGATTACCCGAGGAGGGGTGCCCAAAAATTGATTCTGGGGGGGGGGGAGGAATGTTCATCACCAATCCTCATTTAAGGGAAAGGCCAGTGGTTCCCCTCAATCCCTAGAATGGGGAGGTTTACTTGAGCACCCCAAGGTCGGGACCCGTGTTACCAAGTGAATGTAAAATTGAAAGCAATTTCATAGTTCCACCTTTCTGTGGAGGTTACACACGTGAATGCACTTACCATGGGTATGAAAACTCAATAGGGGACATAGATGTGCTCGATGGTCTTATCATACATGTAAGGTGGCTTTGGAAGTGGCCATAGCCTTGATGATGTTGGAATGATTCATGGAGGGGGACAACATGGGGATGATGACATGACAAAAGAGGAATGTTTTTACCTCTCTGTGGGATGCGTGAACACCGTTCACGCATCCTTCGCTGCGGAAGGATGTGTGAACGCCGTTCACGCATCAAAGACCCATTTTTAAAAATACCAGAACCGTGATCCCTTTTTCCCAATTTTTATTTTTGTAAAACCCAAAAAAAAAAAAAAAAAAAAAAAAAATCCCCACTTCCCCACCGCCGCACGGATACCGCCGCCACCGCACAGTCACGATACCCCTCCCACCGCGGTCTTCTTCATCTTCGCCTCCATTCTGCAGATTTCCACCCAAACCCTGGCTTCCCCTCCTGGAGCGGGCTTGACGCCAATCTCTGTCTTATAGATTGAATTTCGACGGATGATGATGGGGGTTGAGAACCCGGGCCCTGAAGAAGCCCATCTCTACGCCTCCCTCGAAGAAATGGAGAATCTCATCCTCGATGACCCACCGCTAATCGCTGAATCTTCACCCCAGTCGCACCACTACCACCCCTTATCCCAACCCTCGAATGTCGACCGCATTCCTCCTCCTCCTCCTCACTCCTTTGGAAACCCTAACTCATCCTCCAAGTCGTTTATCGATCCTCCCTCTTACGCTGACGTCTTCTACAATTCCTTCGACGGATCCACTGACAGTAGAGTGAACGGGGACGGAAGCCCCAGGGCGCTATCCAGATCCGATTCATCCAGCTCCAACTACCTGAAGATCTCCGTCTCTGACCCACAGAGGGAGCAGGAGCTGTCTAATTCTATCGTTCCTGGCGGGAACACCTATTTTACATATTTGATCACCACGAAGACCGATCTCCCAACGTTCAACGGATCTGAATTCAGCGTCCGCCGTCGGTTCAAGGACGTTGTGACGTTGGCCGATCGACTTTCCGAGACGCACCGGGGGTTCTTCATCCCGCCCAGGCCAGACAAGAATGTGGTGGAGAGTCAGGTTATGCAGAAGCAGGAATTCGCTGAGCAGAGGCGAGTGGCACTGGAGAAGTACCTGCGGAGGTTGGCTGAGCATCCTGCGATCAGAAACAGTGATGATTTGAGAGTTTTTTTGCATGTTCAGGGGAAACTGCCATTGCTGCGCACCACGGATGTGGCCTCCAGGATGCTTGACGGTGCTATTAAGCTTCCTAGACAGTTGTTCGGGGATGGGGCAAGTGCTGTTGATGTGAAAGAGGTAGTGCAGCCTGCAATAGTGGGTAGAGATTTGTTGAGGGTTTTTAGGGAGTTGAAGCAGTCGGTTGCGAACGACTGGTGGGGAACGAAGCCTCAGGCTATGATGGAGGATAAGGAGTTCATGGAGAAGAAAGTGAAGTTGCAGGATTTTGAACTGCAATTGAGCCATGCTTCCCAACAGGCTGAATCACTGGTAAAATCTCTGCAAGATACTGGAGAAACAATGGGGGAACTGGGGTTGGCGTTTGTGAAACTTACCAAGTTCGAGACTGATGAAGCTGTCCACAACTCACAAAGAGGACGGGCTGCTGACATGAGAATTGTTGCAACTGCTGCTGTTAAGGCCAGCAGACTGTATAGGGAGTTGAATGCGCAAACCTTCAAGCATCTGGACAAACTCCATGATTATTTGGGACTGATGTTGGCTGCAAATAGTGCATTTTCAGACCGATCAAGTGCATTGCTGACTGTGCAGACTCTCACATCAGAGATTTCTTCATTGCATTCTCGGATTGAAAAGCTTGAAGCTGCTTCATCAAAAGTATTTGGTGGGGACAAGTCTAGGATTCAGAAGATTGAAGAGTTGAAGGAGACTCTAAAAGTGACTGAGGATGCTCGGTGCTGTGCAGTCAAGGAGTATGAACGAATCAAGGAAAACAATCAGAATGAACTCGCACGGCTAGATGTGGAGATGCATCATGACTTCCTGAGTATGATGAAAGGGTTTGTATTTAATCAGGTGGGATACGCAGAGAAGATGGCCAATGTGTGGGAAAAGGTTGCAGAAGACACCAAAGGGGGATGAAGAGCACCAGTCCAGAAAACACCTGAAGGCTTTTGGAAACTCAATTTGAATACCACAAGAATGCATGGGAGGTTGAAGGGAGCGCCCATGTTCAGAACCTGATGAAGAAACCGAAAGGTGAATACAGTTGAGGGTCTTCTTCATGCTAAACATGGACCGCATCTTTAATGCCAGATTGATGTGTGATGATCTCCAATATGCTGCACTCGTTTTTTCTTCTTCAAACTAGATGAACACATCTGTTGTGTTTATGTCTTCCCTTAAACAACAGCAACACCTTCTCTGAATGATAATTTCAAGACTGGAATTATTGTTGATATTTTCCTTCTTTGACGCCCAGAATGGCAATGATAATTTCCCTCCTTTTCTCCTCTTGCACTCGCACTGCACCAGATGAAGCAGTGGAAACTCCTTGTTAAACACAAACCAGGTATTTCAATACGCATAGGCCTCTGCTTTCCATATTTTTGATTTTTGATTTCAAAGTCCCATCTTTTTTGAACTTGTCTTTTTTTTTTATTAACCACTGCATGAGGCACTTCCATATTCCGAACACCTTCCTCATACATATATTTGTATTGTTCTTTTATTCTCCCACAAAACAAATCATCTCCTCATAATTCCCACCCAACATCATGCATCAAACCTTTATTAAAGACCTCAAACAAAATTTTCCACAACTCATGCAACCTCTTCACCTAGCGTGAGACTCCTTCCAATCATACCTTATATTTTGTCAATGAATCCAACCAAGAAACTCATGAGTGGGACAATTGTAAGAACCCGGTTCTTGTTATAGAGGTACAGACTTCTTCTTTTCCTTTTCCTTAAGTGTTTTTGAGAAAATATGGAAAATGGGGAAAAAATGCTAAATTTCGAAACTACACGCCGTGTACTTTGTCCACACGCCGTGTACTTTTGGCCGTGTTCGGATGAGTACATGGGGTGTGTAGCCTTGTCGGCGACGAGGGGTGTAGGAACCGACTACACGCCGTGTAGTGGTACCTTACACGCCGTGTAGTCAGTCGACAGACTTAAACAGTAAGGCGGTGGCGTCGCTGCCAGCTGGGCGACAGTACACGCCGTGTACTCGAGAGTACATGTCGTGTACTCATGTCGACGGATGAACAGTGTGGCGGTGCCGCCAAATGAACAGTTAATTGAAGGGAGTACACGCCGTGTACTTGGAAGTATACGTCGTGTACTTTGTTTTTTTGGCTTAAAACAGGCAGTAGCCTCCTCATTTGACAGAGGAGACTCTTGAACCGTTTTGGAGCCAAAGGAGGAGGTCGGATCTTTGAAGATCCGCCGGGTGTTCGTCTGGAATTCGATTCGGCTTCGGACGATTTCGTTGGAACCGCACGGGTAAGCCCTCTCCTCTCCTGGTACGGTTCTTACCAATTCTTCTCCTAACGTAAGTTATTTACGTTTGAATGAGTTTTGTTCTTCGTCAGATCTACGCCGTTCTTGGGCGTTTCTGGAGTCGGCGTTCGGGTATAGCGTTCGTTGGCGTATAAGGTAGGTGACTTTGTGTTTAGTTTTCCAACTGCTGTGTGTTTTGTGCGTTTTTGTGCCACGAACCCATGTTGGGGTGTCGTGTGGCTGAGGCTGTTGCTATATTTAATACCTAGAATTGATTAGGTATTAAATTTTGATAATAAAATGCTGGTTGGGATCGTTGCTTGGATCCGGAAGCACCCCCGGGGTGTGTTTCCCTGTTTAGCCGTTTGGTCAGGATACCCGAGGGTATGCCTTGTAATTGTAGAATTGCCTTGAGGGGAATTGCTTGTTACTGCTTGTTTACCTGTTGGGCATGACCCGGTTACTTGTTTAGCCTGAGGGCGTTTTTGTATTTAGCCTGAGGGCGTTGTTGTGATTAGCCTGAGGGTACTGCACTATTTAGCCCGAGGGCTGTAGTATTTCGCCTGAGGGCAACCTTTCGTGCCTGAGGGCTTGACTTCTGTGCCTGAGGGAGACACTTCCTACGCCTGAGGGCAATTTCTGTTACGCCTGAGGGCAATACCTGCGGGTTAGATTCTGTATGGCCTGAGGACGTGGTTTACTATTTTAGTCTGAGGGCACGGTTCTGCTTGGCCTGAGGGCTTAATGCTATTGAGCACAAGAATGTTACTAAGATAAATGAATTAAATGAATAATAAAATGACAATTTAATTGTTAAGTTAGTTACTTGTCAGTACTGCTTATTTTATTGCATTTTACTACTGCACACTGTTGTTGCATGCTTACATGCAGTTGGACACGAGCCTTTGGTGGGTGCCTACTGAGATATATTTCTCACACCCTGTTTGGGTCACGCTTTTCGGCCCAAACAGATTACGTCGCTGCAGGTGTAGATAGGGGCAAGAGTCCCTATACAGGTACTTAACTGTTGCTGAGGAGTAGGAGGACATGGGACCGAGCCTAGGCTCGCGATGCCGCTGCCAACTGTTTTGCTTGTTTTGCTGTACTCTATTTTCTGCTGTACTGTATTGATGTATAACATGTTCTGACTGTTTTTTTAGAACTTGAAACATGTAGCATCATCACTTATATACTGTTGGTTATATCCACTGCTGTAGTTATTTCAGTTGTGTATGTTTACTGCTTCCGCTGTTTGTTGTATGTTTATTTTGGTATTTTGCTGCGCTACACTTTGATAAATGAGGACATAGTTTTCCCACTATCAGACCTGGGCCCTCGCTGCTAGTCGACAGCCTCTGTCGTTTGGGGAAATGCGCTTGAGGTCACGTGACGAACCAGACTTGGGGCACCCGTTGCATGGCACCCGGGTCCGGGACGTTACAAAGTGGTATCAGAGGAGGTTCTTTTCTTTGACTTACTATTTGGAGCCGTAGTCAGGGATATGACGAACGGTAGTTGGTAATAAGCTGTGCCCGAGCGTAGCTAACCCGTGTACAGGGAAAAGCCAGTCTACCTCGTACTTTGCATTCTTTTGATCTTGCAATTTTACGGTTGATATGTTTTCACTGTTGGGTGATGCACTTGGATTGTGCTGTTTATATTTTATCTGTGGGTTCTATTTAGTTGCAACCCGATGAGATATGGTATGTCGTCTCATGCATCATATAAGCACATGCTAGGTATCACATGTCATGCATAGTTTCCATACCATGTAGGTGCATTAGAATTTGCATGTTGTTGTGATAGTTGTTGTGCTAGTAAGACATGCTGTTATGATAGCTGTTTGATAAATATCTGTCTTGTGATATGGTATGTTTGTTTGAGCTTGTTTATATAATGGACGCCAAACTTTGGTTTTTGGGGAGTATGGACCCCCATTGACCGGAATTTGATGGATCATTGACTGGTTATTGGTTATAACACAAATAAGATGTCAAACTCTGATTCGTGGGGTGTATGGGCTCCCACGCGTCGGAATTTGACACTTAGGTGTTGTTTTCAGTATTTTCCGGGTTCCAGAGAAGTTTCTGAGGCATACTGTCCGGAAAACCCAGAATACACGCCGTGTAGGACCTCATACACGCCGTGTGTGTTCTTCTGTTCGGGGAGAAAAATGAACTTTTTGAGTACACGTCGTGTACCCCAAGTACACGCCGCGTAGTCTCTTCCCGTGTCACAAACCGTGTGGGCGGCGACACGGGGTAGGGAAGGGCTTGGGTAAAACACGCCGTGTAGTTTTTATGCACGTTGTGTAGCGTGACCAGGAGTCCGGCCGTGTAACTAACAACACGAGTCGTTGAATTCCTTGACAGAACACGCCGTGCCAGTTATAGACACGCCGTGTAGTGTGACCTGGAGACTCGGCCGTGTAACTAACAACACGGGCCGGTGTCACCTCTCCCTGAGCACGCCATGTACCGTTGGGACACGCCGTGTAGTCCTGTCCGAGGACAGACCGTGTGGAGTTAGCCGTGTGGCTGGGAAACGGGGTGCTGTACACGCCGTGTACGGGTGTAACACACCGTGTAAAGTCAAGCCGAGTAGTCGGCCGTGTCCCAGACGACACAGGCAGTTGGAAAATAACACCATACACGCCGTGTAGATATTATACACGCCGTGTAGTTTTGTTGAACAGAAGCCGTGTGACTTAGCCGTGTAGAAGGACCCGGGCAGGGGAAAGGAAGTCAAGTACACGTCGTGTAGTCAGTGTACACGCTGTGTAGTCTTGTTTTGAAAATTTTGAAACACCTTCTTCCTCTTGTTCCCTTTGTGGTTCCTTCTTTTCAGTCTTAATAATTTTGAATCTGAGGCCTGCTTTTGACCTTGTAGAGTCATGCCGCCTAGATGACCGCGAGTTGTTCGCCAGGAGAGCGACGACGATTATACTCCGGAGATGGTGGGCCATGGGCTACCAGTTGATCCACCAGCAGAGCCAGATGCGGCACCAGCTGTTATACCGAACACAGGCGCAGAGGCGCAGTTCCGTGAAGGCTTATTGCGGTTCATGCAGACCTTTCAGGGAGCACCGCAGGCTGCCACATCTATGGCCGAGCTGACGCGTATCTTTCAGCAGCAACATCCACCTACGTTTTCAGGGGATGACGGACCAGAGGCTGCAGAGTCTTGGCTAGGATCGATGCAGACTATATTCGAGCATCTGGAGACGCCTCCAGGGCGGAGGGTCAAGCTCGCAACTTATATGCTGCGTGATTCCGCCAAGAGGTGGTGGGATGTTACCACCCAGTCAGAGCATCACAGGGACATGGCGTGGGAAGATTTTCAGGCAGTCTTCTATGACTTCTTCTTTCCCGAGACGCTGAGGGCAGATAGAGCCCGAGAGTTCATGAATCTGCAGCAGGGCGCTATGTCGGTGATGGACTACTCTGCTCGTTTTACAGAGCTTCAGCGTTTTGCACCCGTGCTGGTGGGTGATGAGACGTTGAGAGCCAGACGTTTTGAGGATGGTCTTCAGTATGACATCCGAGCGCTGGTAAATGTTTTCAGGTTGCCTACTGTACACGCGATTGTGAACCAGACGTTGATTACAGAGAGGAACCTTTGGGAATCGAGTGGTGTGGGCCAGGGCGGTTCAACACCATTTACTGGTACTATTTCTGCTGACAAGAGGAAGAGACAGATAGACTTCTCTCAGGGCGACAGTACCAGCCAGACAGCTTCTTCAGGTGGACCGGTCAGGTGCTACCAGTGTGGCAGAGAGGGGCACAAGAGACCGCAGTGTCCACGAGACCTAGTGGAGTGCCGAGCTTGCGGCAAGATGGGTCATTTGCAGCGCTTTTGCAGGACGTTTCTACCAGTGGCTAGTGAGAGGGGTTCTGTGCAGACTCCGCGTGCGAGAGCAGGACCATTGGCTTCTTACCAGTCAGGGAACTGGAATATGTCAGAGCGTGCAGGCAGAGGTGGTGGTCGTGGTCGTGGTAGCCAGACACCAGGATCGCAGAGGCAGCAAGGCGGGACAGCTCAGGGTAGCCAGACTGTGTCGCAGGGCCGCGACACTGGGCAAACATATGCAGTGCAACAGACCCAGCAGGAGCAGGATTCCGGACCTTCTACAGTCAGAGGTACTATCCTAGTAGCTTCTGTCTTGTCTTCAGTACTTTTTGATATGGGTGCTACACATAGTTTTGTATCTGTACCCGCTGTGGAGAGCCTTGGGCTCGGTGTTTCTACTTATTCTGATATCTTGACGCTAGACACTCCGTTGGGGACTAGGACAGTTGATGTGCGTCAGTGCAAGGAGTGCCCCCTTGAGGTTGGTGGGTGTCACTTCCTTTGTGACCTCTATGTCCTGGAGATGACGAGCTATGACGTCATTCTCGGGATGGACTGGTTGGTTCCCTTTCGAGCCTTTGTAGACTGCTATCGTCGCAGGGTGCGTTTCACGTCACCAGAGGGCGGAGAGTTTCTATACAAGGGCGAGTGAGATGTTCAGGCGAGTCGAGCTGGACCAGAGCATCTTGGGCGAGGTGGAGTCACAGCCCAGATTGCGAGCTTATATCTGGATGACCAGGAGACTTGTCAGACGGATTTCCCTCCAGTTGTTGATCGTTTCAGGGATGTCTTCCCGGATGACTTTTCAGGTCTACCTCCGGTGCGTGAGGTGGAATTCTCTATCGAGCTTGTGCCAGGAGCAGCACCGGTGTCCATTCCTCCTTATAGGATGACCACACCAGAGTTGCAGGAGCTCAAGAGGCAGTTAGAGGAGTTACAGGCAAAGAGTTTTATCCGACCCAGTACTTCTCCTTGGGGTTCTCCGGTCCTTTTTGCGAAGGAGGATGGTACCCTCAGACTTTGTGTGGATTATCGGAAGCTGAACCAGTTGACGGTTAAGAACCGATATCACTTGCCAATGATAGATGATCTGTTTGATCAACTTCGTGGAGCACGAGTGTTCTCGAAGATTGACTTGAGATCCGGATATCATCAGCTGCGTGTTAGACCATCTGATATACCTCTCACAGCTTTTAGGAGTAGGTATGGTCTATATGCGTATACGGTTATGCCGTTCGGACTCACGAACGCACCAGCAGTTTTCATGTCTCTGATGAATCGTGTGTTCCATCCGTATCTTGATTCATTTGTGGTAGTATTCGTAGACGACATCTTGATGTACTCTCACACTCGACACGACCATGCCACCCATCTTGAGATCGTATTGCGTACACTGAGAGAGCATCGGCTATATGCTAAGCTCTCGAAGTGCCACTTTTGGATGGACCAGATTCACTTCCTGGGTCATATCATCTCAGAAGCAGGAGTTGCAGTGGACCCAGAGAAGGTGAGAGCAGTAGTTTCCTGGGGGCAGCCCAAGAACGTGTTTGAGATACGGAGTTTCTTAGGGCTGACTGGTTACTACAGACGCTTCATACATGACTTCTCCCGCTTAGCAGCACCGTTGACAGGTCTGACTAAGAAGGGTGTGAAGTTCGTTTGGTCAGAAGCTTGTGAGACAGCTTTTCAGGACCTGAAGGGAAGACTGACATCAGCACCGATCCTGATACTCCCAGAGTAGGGGAAGAGCTATACAGTTTACTATGATGCATCAGAGATTGGGATGAGAGTCGTTTTGATGCAGGGCGACCGAGTTGTGACGTACGAGTCTTGGCAGTTGAGGCCACATGAGAGGAATTACCCAACGCATGATCTCGAGTTGGCTGCAGTTGTGCATGCGTTGCGCTGTTGGAGACATTATCTGTTGGGAGAGCATTTTGTGGTTTTCACCGATCACAAAAGCCTCAAGTATATCTTTACTCAGCGTGACCTGAATCTGAGGCAGAGAAGGTGGGTCGAGTACCTACAGTCCTTCGATTTTGAGCTTGCCTATACACCTGGTAAAGGTAATGCAGTAGCCGATGCACTGAGCAGGAAGACTCAGATACAGACAGTGCATGAGGCCAGTGGTGAGTGACATCTTATGACTTTGTTCTCTGAGATGCATCTGGAGGTGCATGACAGTCAAGGGCAAACTTATCTTTCCTCGTTAGCTGTGACTTCTACCCTCCTGGACAGAGTGAGGATGATGCAGCTATCGGTTTCAAAAGGCCTAGTTCTACGAGAGTCGGTGGCAAGTGAGGACCCTCCTCCCAGTTGGACGATAGGCGATGATGAGGTTTTGTGTTTCCATGGACGTGTATGGGTTCCAGGGGATATACGTGAGGATCTGATGCGGGAGTTTCATGCTTCAGCTTGGGCAGTTCATCCTGGGGTTACCAAGATGTACTGTGACTTGAGACGTCAGTACTGGTGGCTGGGTATGAAGAGAGAGATAGCTGGTTTTGTTACGAGGTGTTCCACCTGTCAGCAGGTGAAGGTAGAGCATCAGAGACCAGCTGGGCTGTTACAGCAGTTGCCCATTCCAGAGTGGAAATGTGATGATGTCGCGATGAATTTCGTGATGGGATTGCCGAGGTCACCTCGAGGCAATGACGCCGTGTGGGTTGTTGTGGACAGACTCACGAAGGTAGCTCACTTATTGCCGATCAAGGAGACCTTTGGTGTGGACGAGCTCGGAAGGCTGTATATCCGAGAGATCGTACGTCTGCATGGGTCCCTCGTTCTATCGTTTCAGATAGGGACGCCCGCTTTACGTCTCGTTTCTGGCAGAGTTTTCAGAGGGCGCTGGGTACACAAGTGCTTCTAAGCACATCATACCACCCTCAGACAGATGGCCAGTCAGAGCGGACGATACAGGTGCTAGAGGACATGCTGCGCGCATGCGTCCTAGACTTTGGGGGCTCGTGGGAGAAGCATATACCCTTAGTCGAGTTTGCCTATAACAATAGTTTTCAGGCAACTATTGAGATGACACCATACGAGGCTTTATATGGTAGGTCATGCCGATCACCTTTGTGCTGGTTAGAGGCAGGTGATACAGCTTTACTGGGGCCACAACTCGTGCAGGAGACATCTGAGCAGGTCCAGTTGATTCGGAAGCGGATGGCTACCGCGCAGTCTCGTCAGAAGTCTTATGCTGATCGGCGCAGATGACCTTTGGAGTTCGTGGTCGGGGATCAGGTTTTCTTGCGTGTTTCGCCGAGGCTGGGACACAAATGGATCAGGAGACAGGGTAAGCTTTCACCGAGGTATGTGAGACCATTTGAGATTCTGGAGAGAGTCGGGCTGGTTGCCTATCGGTTGCAGTTACCGCAGCGGTACCGAGCCATGCACGACGTCTTCCATGTGTCTCAGTTGCGTTGCTACCATTCAGACCTGTCTCACACCTTTCAGCCAGAGGAGGTTGAGCTTCAGCATGATGCGTCCTTTGAGGAGCATCCGATCCGTATCGTTGACAGGAGCACGAAGGTTCTCCGAGGCCGGTCAGTTCCTCTCGTACGGGTGCTATGACAGCATGGCCGAGTGTAGGACGAGACCTGGGAGCGGGAGGCCGACATACGTGCTCAGTGGCCAGAGCTGTTCTGAGCTTATTCTTCGCCACCCTTGGAAGGGCAATTCGGGGACGAATTGCTATAAGGGGGAAGTTTGTAAGAACCCGGTTCTTGTTATAGAGGTACGAGCTTCTTCTTTTCCTTTTCCTTAAGTGCTTTTGAGAAAATATGGAAAATGGGAAAAAATGCTAAATTTCGAAACTACACGCCGTGTACTTTTGGCCGTGTTCGGATGAGTACATGGGGCGTGTAGCCTTGTCGGCGACGAGGGGTGTAGGAACCGACTACACGCCGTGTAGTGGTACCTTACACGCCGTGTAGTCAGTCGACAGACTTAAACAGTAAGGCGGTGGCGTCGCTGCCAGCTGGGCGACAGTACAAGCCGTGTACTCGAGAGTACATGCCGTGTACTCATGTCGACGGATGAATAGTGTGGCGGTGCCGCCAAATGAACAGTTAAATGAAGGGAGTACACGCCGTGTACTTGGAAGTACACGTCATGTACTTTGTTTTTTTGGCTTAAAACAGACAGTAGCCTCCTCATTTGGCAGAGGAGACTCTTGAACCGTTTTGTAGCCAAAGGAGGAGGCCGGATCTTTGAAGATCCGCCGGGTGTTCGTCTGGAATCCGATTCGGCTTCGGACGATTTCTTTGGAACCGCACAGGTAAGCCCTCTCCTCTCCTGGTACCGTTCTTACCAATTCTTCTCCTAACGTAAGTTATTTACATTTGAATGAGTTTTGTTCTTCGTCAGATCTACGCCGTTCTTGGGCGTTTATGGAGTCGGCGTTCGGGTATAGCGTTCGTTGGCGTATAAGGTAGGTGGCTTTGTGTTTAGTTTTCCAACTGCTGTGTGTTTTGTGCGTTTTTGTGCCACGAACCCATGTTGGGGTGTCGTGTGGCTGAGGCCGTTGCTATATTTAATACCTAGAATTGATTAGGTATTAAATTTTGATAATAAAATGCTGGTTGGGATCGTTGCTTGGATCCGGAACCACCCCCGGGGTGTGTTTCCCGGTTTAGCCGTTTGGCCAGGATACCCGAGGGTATGCTTTTAAAGTAGTAATTGTAGAATTGCCTTAAGAGGAATTGCTTGTTACTGCTTGTTTACCTATTGGGCATGACCCGGTTACTTGTTTAGCCTGAGGGCGTTTTTGTATTTAGCCTGAGGGCGTTGTTGTGATTAGCCTGAGGGCACTGCACTATTTAGCCCGAGGGCTGTAGTATTTCGCCTGAGGGCAACCTTTCGTGCCTGAGGGCTTGAGTTCTGGGCCTGAGGGCGACACTTCCTACGCCTGAGGGCAATTTCTGTTACGCCTGAGGGCAATACCTGCGGGTTAGATTTTGTATGGCCTGAGGGCGTGGTTTACTATTTTAGCCTGAGGGCATAGTTCTGGTTGGCCTGAGGGCTTGGTGCTGTTGAGCACAAGAATGTTACTAAGATAAATGAATTAAATGAATAATAAAATGACAATTTAATTGTTACGTTAGTTACTTGTCAGTACTGCTTACTTTATTGCATTTTACTACTACACACTGTTGTTGCATGCTTACACGCAGTTGAGCACGAGCCTTTGGTGGGTGCCTACTGAGATATATTTCTCACACCCTGTTTGGGTCACGCTTTTCGGGCCAAACAGATTACGTTGCTGCAGGTGTAGATAGGGGCAAGAGTCCCTATACAGGTACTTGACTGTTGCTGAGGAGTAGGAGGGCATGGGACCGAGCCTAGGCTCGCGATGCCGCTGCCATCTGTTTTGCTTGTTTTGTTGTACTCTGTTTTTTGCTGTACTGTATTGATGTATAACATGTTCTGGCTATTTTCTTAGAACTTGAAACATGTAGCATCATCACTTATATACTGTTGGTTATATCCACTGCTGTAGTTATTTCAGTTGTGTATGTTTACTGCTTCCGCTGTTTGTTGTATGTTTATTTTGGTATTCCGCTGCGCTACACTTTGATAAATGAGGGCATAATTTCCCCACTATCAGACCTGGGCCCTCGCTGCTAGTCGACAGCCTCTGGCATTTGGGGAAATGCGCTTGAGGTCACGTGGCGAACCGGGCTCGGGGCACCCGTTGCGTGGCACCCGGGTCCGGGACGTTACAACAAAACCTCTGAATTTTATTGACAATGTCTCATAATTCTTCCTCGCAATTTGTCAATAAAATGCAAAGTGTCTCCCCTTATCTTCTTGAAAATTCTCTCCCCCTTTTGCACCAAATTACTCAAAAGAAATCATTACCATATCACTCCTTTAAGAATTCCATATTTAGATATATAATGCCCCCTCTTAATACTGTCCATCAAAACCATATAGCATCAAACATTCTTAAGCTTCATTCAATATTATGTCATCCCTTCAACATCCAATTCATTTCCATATTATAGTTCCACTCATTTCAAACTCTAAAGAGTGAATCTACGCTTGGCAGAGATTTGTCAACAAATCATCTAATCTAAGCCTACTGAGCCAGAGTTTGATGTAGGAAACAAGAGTCAAAGTCAACTATGTCAATGTGGTCTATATCACTGAATGAATATCCATAAACCATAGGTAGCATGAGAAACCAAAAACTCCTATGAACTAAAACAACTTCACACCAAAATGTTAGTACATAAACTTTAAAGTACATAGGTGAGGAACACACCACTTGAAAATTAACTGATGCCACTTGTTAATATTAAACAAGTGATGTAACTTTGAATTCCATGTCTTCCATTTCTTCACAAAGAATTTCCCTTCTTCCAAATGCGGCTTAACCACCTTTGTATGATTTCCATAAACCCCCCCTACAATTTTCACCTTTATACCTCATATTTTAATAAGATCTCAAAATGGGAAACCACTTTGATGGAAATGTTCCTTTCTTCCAGTAACTGCTACATATTCTAAACACAATCAATGTTAGTTTATAAAGAGATAAACAATTAAAACCACTTCATCTCAAGGTTGTCCATCTTCCACTCCAATGACTTTCATCATCAAAACAGGCTTGAAATCACTTGAGATGCTTCCAAACATGTCTTATCACTATTGGGAAGTCTGGATCATTGCTTTGACACCTGAATCACTTCAAATTGGTCTTGATGTTCACTATACTTTATTATCCCATCATGCTCACACTGATATTCACAATACTTTATTATCCCAACATGCTCACACTAATTCCAACATGTATGAACATATATAGTTTGTTTTCTTCAAGGTAATAGATTTATCAACATTTCTAGACAGATTCTTCCTTGAAACTGCTTTTAATATCTCCTCTTTATATGCATTAATCGATTTCAACACTGTTTCCTCAAGATTACAGTTTATCAATTCAAGCTGGTAATATCCATCCTTAGCACAAATTTCATATATATTTTCATGCATTTTTCAGAATAGATAGATTCACCTTTGGGATAGTATGGATAGTGCATGCCCTTCATTTCAGCATGTAAAAACAAACTTACAAAGATTCTCATTTCCATGCACACATAGTGCATATATAGATTTTGCTTGAGGCTTCATGAAGCATGTATCTTTTATCAGATTTCATCTTAAGAGACCAGATTCAACTTGGATCCTTCATTTTAATGCACACATAGTGCACATCCCCCATGGATTATATCTCCCCCACAATACTTCATTCATCAATTTTAAAAATAAAGAACAAGGGGAGAGAGGTACCTCAATCCTCCTCAATTTGAGGAATGTGTTTGGTCTTTGTAGACCAATCCTTTTCTTCTAGTCTTTTTCTAATTTTTCCTTGATGAGCATAACTTGGACAAACCTCCTTTAGTGTATTTGTATCTAAACCTATCTTCTTACACAACTTAGTTTTTTCTTCTTGGACGAGAACCATTCCTCTAGTTCATATCTCCTTTTTCAAAGCATCTCCTGTATAATTTTTCCAAGTTTCTTTCGCCACTCATTAGTTGATCCACTATTTTTCCATTCATGTTTTGAAATGTTATGCATGACACTATTTAAACATGTCTTTTACTCATTTCCCATGATAACCCTCGGATTTGTATTATACTTGTCTTTCCTTAGAACATGTTTCTTTAAATTTTTATATGTCTTCCACTTGATGAGAACAGTCTCCTTGGATGGATATAATTCTTCCTTCACATTCTCTTCGTCAGCCATGAATGCAACTATTTCAACCTTCTTCACCTTCTTCACCTTCCAAACTTGCATCTTTTTCTTCAAATACAATTGGTGTGAATAATCCAACAGTGACACCTTTGGCATCCTTTTCCGCTTCTAAATATCACAATCCAGAACCATTGTAACACCTCGACTCCAGTAGCGCAAATCTGATGATTACTTAATTACATTGGACAAGATACAAGGGATCTCACCACGCATGATCGAACCATTTAGTAGTTTTTGAAAACTAGATACATACATAATTCCCATATTACATTGGAAATATAAAAACATAGCGTAAAAAACTTTATCACATCCTTGACATCATTCATAATATCCTACTTCATATCACAAGGAAAGGATAACAAATAAAGGGTAAGTTCATATGATTAGTAAGAGTTACATACAACATAAGATATCATGAGTAAATAAGTCATAAATAATTTGGTAGAATGAATAATCAAAACACATGCCATTCAGTCAACAAATTGATTTCAATGAACATCCATGGTTAATATCAACATGGTAATCACATGGATAATGGAAACTGAATTCTTAATAAAGGAAATGCATAAGTCTAGACATTCATGAACTTTTTATCAAGGCCTTGATCAAGTTATCACAAATCTTACTGGCGAGTCGTTTCACCAAAGGTATATTATCGGTGTCCCAAATTATTTTTACCCTAACAAGTATAACACCCATAAGGGGTCTATCCACAGGGAAAAAGACGTTATTTTTATCTTGTTTAACTTAGTTTTTATTTTTGTTTTAATGAAATTTTCTGAATTTAGAGTCGATTTTTATTGTTTGGATAAAAAGAATGATTAGTTTTAAGTTTCTTTTAACAAATTACTTAACGGAATACAAGTAAATACGGGAAATGGATTTTGATATAGATAAAGAAAGACGTGCATTGGGGTTATGGATTAATGAGAAGTTGTTTAGTAAATCAAATTGCTTATGAGGTTGTGTTGTTCATAATAACCCAACACTCTAGGTTTCAATTTGTAATAAAGTTTCCTTGGTCTGGTAAACTTGTATTTAGAGCTGGAGAAACTAACTCCTTGGTCCGGTAGTCAGTGTTTCACAGTTCTTTATTTGGCTTAGTCCATTTTGAGTTGACGAATACTTCCAACGGCCATGAAATTATTCGTCGTTATTCTTCTTTTGAGTTCCTGAATATTCATCCCTTGGTCTGGTTCAGAATTTTCAATGATAATAAGAAGTGATTTAAGAAGAATAAGAAGAGGTTAAAAGGAACAAACACATTCATAACAACTAATTTAAATTACAACTCATCATCTTCCACAACCCCAACACACTGGGTATTTAGTTACACATATAGAAAATGATAAACACAAAGCTCTTGATACCTGATGAGATCACACTTGGAACTTTGAGGAGGGAATGATTCTTTGGTAGACGGTAGAATGACGGTAGTACGGCGACATAGCTTCTCTCCTTCGGACCTTCAACCTTTTCTCCACACTTTCTCTCCACACACCACACTCAAACCGGAGGCCAAGGCCTCATTTTATAGAAAATATAAATACATGGCGTGTGGCAAAAGTACACGGTGTTTATTTTTATCAACACGCTTTTGCCTTTGTTTTCTCCGCCGGTAGGCGGGATAACATGCAGTCGTTGACTTAGAACACGGCACTGCCTGGTAGGTGGCTATACACGGCGTGTAGCGCCGCCATACACGACATGTAGTCTCATTTTTCGGCCACCAACCGCTTCTAGTAAGGCCTACACGGCGTGTAGCGTCGCCAAACACGGCGTGCCCCCTTCAGCCGGCCACATGGGCGTGTAGAATTCTTATCATTTGCCAAATGCTTCTAGAATGGTGTACACAGCGTGTAAAGTGTGAACACGACGTATAACATATTCTGATTACTTGGGAATGTACTTTCCCTGGTCAATCCGTTTCTGAGTCTGGATGTACACGACATGTAAATACGTACACACCATGTAGTCTATAAACTTTGCTCAGTTCCCCCCATTTTGTGTATTTGGCCATAAAACTCCTAAAAATGAACAAGATCACCAAAATCAAAGTATTTGTTCTCTAACCAGTAGGTAATTGCTGAAAACTTATTCTTATTTTCAATAAATTGCGTGAAAATGTATACACAAATCGAGTGCATCCAACTCCCCTATACTTAGTCATTTTCTTTCCCTCAAGCAAATCTCAACATCTAATTAACAGAGCCTATATTTTAAAAGGAATAAATTCAATTAATCATAAATAAAAATAATAAGTCACAGGAGAAAAAATTAAAAAGATACAAAATAGTTTCAATTCAGGAGATATTCTAATCATGCCTCATATATAATTCAATTAACTTTTTTCATCCTCTTTTAAACACATGTTTCAACCTTTCAAAAATAAACAAGCCACTTGATGATCTACCTCACCAATAATATACTCAACACTCAATATATTTTAAATAAAAGTTTTACTCAATCAAAGATATATACACTCTATCCACAGGTTTGCAAGAAATCTAGTTCTCTACTTCAGAAAATTGATTTACAGAAATCATGAGGGCTTTTCAATAAGGATCATATGTTTCTGTGGCTAAAGGTTGGTAGGTAAATGTAACGACCCAAACATTCATTAATGGAAATCCCTCTTGATCTAATTAAATGTCTCTTTATGTAAAATGTTTATATAAAATGTCAACTTCTTTGGTTTTATGTTTTTGGATTTTAAAATACTGTTAAGAATTGTGATCATTGCTAATATAGCCATTGAACAGTGATCACATGATTAGTATAAATATAGGGTTTTAACAAATCCAATTTACTTAGACAAAGGAAGCGATAACCTCATCCAGTAGACGTGCCCCATATGAAGCCCATTTGTTAGATCTCGGAAAGGATGTTGCATATTTGGGCTTCGCTCTTGACCAAGCCCAAGCCGAGGTTGAATATGTTAAGCTCGAGTGGGACCACCTATGAGAGAAATGGAAGTTGATAGAGATTACCACCCGAGCAATGTTATCCGAGCCACCCCAAGAGTCTGTCACCATCGCACAACTTACTCTTCGGTCTTATGCGGGTGTTATAAGGGGTTATGTAATAAGACCTTAGCACTATGGTTATGTACATTATTTTTTTATATAATAATGAATACACTTTCATCTTATTATTGTTACCTTGTAAATAGTTTTTTAAAGAACAAATAGTATTTTTAGTTAATGTTCAACTAAGAAATCTATTTTGATGAATTAATGGATTTTTTGAATTAAATAATATTTTAATAAATTATTATTATTATTATTAAATTAATTTTTATTAAATATAAATGATCGTATAATTTTATGAATGTAATTGTAATTTTTATTATGGTTTGAAAGCCATTTTTGTCAAAACCCATGAATTTTCGATAAATGTCAGTTTTTATTTTAAAAGTGAAAATTAAAATATTTAGAATATTATTTAGATGAAATTAATATTATTTCTGGAATCAGGACATCGAAATTATCCAACGGTGATTTTTTTGTAATTTTCTAAGACAATCAAATTTTTGGGTAAAAATTAAATACCGTTTAAATATATAATATGTTTTATGACATCATAATGACCCAATAGTGATGTAGTAAAATACTATAAGCCTTATGTTCAACCAATATATGTTTTACCATTAAAATAATGTGATTTTGGGTTTGTTTTACTTATTTTACAAAGTATTAATGGACCCTTCAAGACTTATTAAACATTTTGTCTTTTTAAATTGTTTTCCTTGGGAGTGTGACTCACCTCCACATAAGCAAACCCATTATTTTAAGAAGTTTGGACTTTGACCTTATAAAATATTATTTTCCACTTCCCTTTTCCATAAAACATGGGAAAAAACCATTGGATGGTGTGTGGTTTGGATTAGTTTAATGTGAGGTGTCCCAAAACTAAATAATAAAGAATTCCCTCACCTTTCCTATATAATCCACCCAAGCCCCCACTTCCTCCTCACTCAAAGCCTTTGGAGTTCATCCAACCTATGCCCTACTCTCTCTAGAATCCTCCCAAGGTGCCCCAAGCTCCCAAGAAGCCTCTCTCAATCCTCTCTCAATCATTTGGAAGCACACTTCCAAGTAATGGTTTTTTTCCTTCCTATCTCATTTTTGTCCAATTTTCTCTAAGTTGTAATGCCCTTTTTATTTCAATTATAAAATTTTGGGGTATGGTTTCACACCTCCCCCATACTTCTCTCTTTATATTTGAGTGATGGGATACCCCTTTCTCTCTCATTAAATGCTTCCCATGTACACCCATTACTATGCCAAAATTCTGAAAGGAATTTCCCTCTCCTCATTTACATTCAAGAAATTATTTTGTATCATGAATCTAAATTCCATTACAATTGTTGGGACATGTATATATATGACCCCCTTAATTTCTATTTCATGTACATATGATGAGACACCCCTTTCTCTCTCATCAACCATTTTTATGAATTTTTACGTCACGCCGTTACGCTGCCGAAATTGCACCGATTTTCAAAGCCAATGTCATCGTGTAGTGAATACCATGCCCATTTCTCTATCAAGGGTATTCACCTTTATGAAAATTTACTTATTTATTATAAAGTTTCATGTATGAATTCCACATTCCTTTATCATGGAATAAATGATTATGTTTTATGAATCCATGTTATATGATCAATGTGGCACACTTATGCATGAAATGAAATGTTTAAGAAGGGTGCACCCTTATAGTGATCCAATGCATTGGGTAAAGTACAGTATCATGATACGTCATGTGTAATGGGTGTTGACTCATGCTAATTCAAGTGCAACGAGGTTTTACTCATGCTTCATGTGCAATGAAGATTTACTCATGCTCCATGTGCAATGAGCCTTGGCTCATGCTAATTCAATGTTAAGTGTTGTTTCCACATTTCCATGTTATGATTACCATGTTTTATCATGCCTTTATGTTTATGCTTCTATTGTGATCTAATGATATGCCTATTTTCTAACATGTATTTTATTCCTCATGTTACTCCATGTTTATTCCCTTACTGGGTTTTATAGTTTACCCTTTTCTTATACATGTCCTCAGGTTATCCCATGCAATGCTAAGTACGAGGGAATGTAGTGGTCATGTAAAGGAAGTTTTCGATAAAAATGCTGTATTTCATGTTTTAAGTTGTTATGTAATGATCCTAAGCCCCAAAGACACTAGACCTCTCGATCTTCTATGTTGTATCAAGTGAAGTTTATGTAATAAATTATGTTTAATTGTGCAATAAAAAGTAAGGTTGTCATAGTTGGTATCAGAGGATAGGTTTAGTTATTTTTGGGATTAGGATTAGAAAACCCTAGTGAAGCCTTAGAGACAAGACTAAGTATAATAAAAACATCCCTAAGTTTTAGTGAGTATTGAGTAAGTGGTTTATCAAGTAAATACATCCCTGTCTGGATACGAGCAGGTAGAGGTGGCTCTGACATAGATGTATCCTAGGGGTAAAACCAAAAAACACCAATTTGAGTTAGACTCGAATGATAACTGGTGCAAGACAATGAGCCTTGCTACACTCTTGGTTATGACACTCCCGGGGGATATGCTTTGGTAAATTCACAAGCTTAGTATAAACCATTATTAAGGGACAAAAAAAATTCTATAAGAATATATGTTAGAAAGTTGATCATGGATAACATAGACTGAAGCCAATAGATTCATATGTTAAGGAAATAACATTTATTTATAAGTTTTTAGTTTTGTCCTTAGATTACCTTTTATATGTTACCCATAACTTTCCTTTTATTCTAGCCAATGGCCGGTAATAGGAGGACTCGGGCTAATAATCGATGTGAATATCAATGTGATGACTGTACTAATGAGATGTCCAATCCAATGTGAGCAGGAATCGCAAACTTTGTGACGCTTGTCTCTCAGCTAACTCAAGATTTGAATATAAACATGGGTCAAGAGGAACATTCAACCCCCCTAAGAAATAACAAGTCACTATCGAGAGCTTCATGAGACAAAGACCTCCTACTTTTAATGGATCATCCGATCCCTCAATCGATGAACAATGGATCAACTCCATTGAAAAGATATTCTCCATCCTTCAATGTTCTGAACAAGCGAAGGTTCTCCTGGATGCTTATCGTATGGAGGGTGAAGCTGATCAATGGTGGATGTTGATAAAAAATATGAATCATGAGGAGGAGATCGATGTGTCAAAATGGAAGGATTTCCGGAAGATGTTTTTTGATAAATATTTTCTGTGCACCCTCCATCTTAAGATGGAAAGGGACTTCCTTGCCCTCAAGAAAAAATACGATGAATCTGTTGGAGCGTACGAAGAAAAATTAACAAGGATTGCATGATATGCTTCCGGCTTTGTCGTTACACCCGAATGCAAGGTTGACCGCTTCTTTGGTGGGCTGAAACCTAGCTTGCGGAAAGCATTGGCGATCCATGACTTCGAAAGCTATGAGGAAATTGTCTGATGTTCCCTCAAGGTTGAAATTGAGATCGTATAATCTCAGGGGTATCATGGGGATAAGAAGCGTAAGGTGGACTTCAATTCTGGAAGTCTGATGGATAAATCCAACGGTTCTAAGAAGATCCAGCACCCCACTTGCCAAAGGTGCAGAAAGAAGCACCCTGGAAATTGACTGAAGGGGACGAGGAAATGCTTTAGGTGTGGAAGAGAAGGGCACATAGCTGTTAACTGTTGGAAAGAAAGACCTGCGACTACGATAGAGGATAGGAACACTCCGTTCGAACCTCAACGCGTTGTTCATTGCTACAACTGCAAAGAACTGGGGCATCTTGCAAATCAGTGCCCTAAGCCAAGGGTTTTCGGAGGCAACCAACAACCTCTAAGGCAAAAAGTGCAAGATTTTTCCATCACTACTACCAAAGTGAACCCCGACAATGAAGTGGTGACAGGTACGCTAGTTATTCATTCAAGAATAGAGAACGTTCTTTTTGATTCAAGTTCTATTCATTCTTTTATATCTTGAAAGTTTAGTAGAACAATCCCAACACCACCACAAATCATGGAAGTGAAGATGTCAGTGAGTACGACAAATGGGGAAATCATTGAATCCCATGAATATAACTCCTCCCCTGTCATAATCTGTGGATTGAACTTCCCAGAGAACCTCTTTATACTCCCTCTGGTGGAATTTGATACAATTCTTGGCATGGATTGACTTTCCTTATATATAGCCAACATAAATTGCTGTGAGAGGGAAATCACTCTCCACGTGGAGAATCGACCCCCGATTCTTTACAAGTGCAAGGAGGAAGATGAATCTTATTTAGCTCCATCATCTCAAGTGTGGATATTACTGCCCTATGAGAACACGTAGCTGACTCAGATGATTGAGTCTAAGGAGGAAACCATCCTAGAAGACATGCCTATTGTGAGGGAATTCACTGAAGTGTTTCCCAAGGAATTTCCTGGTCTTCCTCCTAGAAGAGATATTGAATTCTCAATTGATCTTATACCTGGGGAATTGCCAGTATCCAAGAATCCATATAGAATGGCTGTTTTGGAGCTTGAGGAGATGAAGAAACAACTACAAAAGAATCTGGATAAAGGGTTTATACGCCCAAGTGCTTCACCATGGGGTGCACCAGTCCTCTTCCTCAAGAAGAAAGATGGGTCAATTCACCTTTGAATCGATTATCGTGAGCTTAAAAAAATCATGATAAAGAATAAGTATCCTCTCCCACGAATAGATGACTTGTTCGATCAGCTGCGTGGAGCACAATACTTCTCCAAGGTGGATTTGCGGTCGGGATATTATCAAGTAAGGGTGAAGAAGGAATATATCCCCAAGACTGCTTTTCGTACAAGATACGGGCACTATGAATTCATAGTAATTCCTTTAGGACTCACTAATTCTCCAGCAATCTTCATGAACTTTATGAATAGAGTCTTTAGATATTACCTCGAAAAGTTTGTGGTAGTCTTTATAGATGATATTATGATATAATCCAAAACCAAGGAGGATCATGAGGAGCATCTAAGAACTGTACTAGATTCCCTGCGAAAGGATAAGCTCTATGCAAAGTATAGAAAGTGTGATTTCTCGTTGAAGGATGTCTTATTCTTAGGCCATATCATCACAAGCAATGAGATATCTGTGGATCCCTCCAAAACAGATGCAATTGATCGATGACCGAGGCCAAAATCGGTAACAGATATCCGTAGCTTCTTGGGGTTAGCTGGATATTATCGACGATTTGTTAGAAATTTCTCATGATTGTCCAACCCTCTTACCAAGCTAACTCGGAAGGGAGTAAAGTTTTCTTGGAGTGATGAATGCGAAGAAAGCTTCAAGGAGTTGAAAAAGAGGCTTATCACTATGCCCGTGCTCACTTTACCCACAAGTGGAGAACTTTTTGTGGTATTCAGTGATGCTTCGAAGAAGGGCCTGAGATGTGTGTTGATGCAAAATGAAAAAGTCATTGCCTATGCTTCAAGGCAATTAAAAGTTCATGAACAGAACTATCCAACACATGACCTCGAGTTGGCTGCAGTGATATTCGCTTTAAAAATTTGGAGGCATTATCTCTTTGGGGAGAAGTGTGAAATATATACAGACCATAAAAGACTCAAGTATATATTCACACAGAAAGAGTTGAACATATTCCAACGAAGATGGTTAGATCTGATCAAAGACTATGACTGCTCAATCCATTACCACCCCGAGAAAGAGAACAAGGTGGCGGATGCCCTAAGTAGAAAGGACCCAATGATTCTATCATTTATGAGAATTGAAAAGGATCCAATCTTCTTATATTTGATGAAGATGGACATGGGAATCATAAAGAAGGGAACATCATCAATCCTTTCACAAATGATTGCTCAACCATCACTTTTGGAAAGGTTAAAAGATGATCAAAAAGATGATGTGGGAATTCAGGAAAAAGTGGAAGCTATCGGGAAAGGGAAATCCTCGGATTTTAATGTTAATGAAGAAGGAATTGTTAGATTTGGGAAAAGACTATGTGTTCCATCAAGTCTGGATCTGAAGAAGGAAATTTTGGATGATTCACATAGTTCAAATTTCTCTATTCACCCAGGAAACACAAAGATGTATCGAGATCTCCGAGAGCATTATTGGTGGGATAATATGAAGAAGGAGATCGTTGAATATACATCAAGGTGCTTGGTGTGTCAGTAAGTGAAGGCAGAGAGGCATAAGTCCAAGGGGATGATGCAACCATTGCCCATACTAGAATAGAAATGGGAGAACATCACCATGGACATTGTGACCGAACTTCCGAAGACATCCAAAGGAAAAAAATACAATCTGGGTTGTTGTGGATCGTCTTACAAAGGCTGCACACTTCATTGATATTAGGGAGGATTTCTTATTGGATCAACTGGCATGGATATATTTCAGGGAAGTGGTTAGGCTGCATGGAGTACCATTATCTATTGTGTCAGATCAAGATCCAAGATTCACCTCTAAGTTTTGGAAGAGTCTTCAACATGATTTGAATATTGAACTGAACTTCAGTACGGACTATCATCCTCAAACTGATGGCCAATCCGAGCGGACTATCCAAACACTTGAGTACACGTTGAGAGCGTGCTCAATGGACTTTAAAGGAGGATGGGATCAACATCTTCCTCTGATTGAGTTCTCTTATAATAACAATTTCCACTCGAGCATCCAAATGACACCATATGACGCCCTTTATGGGAAAAGGTGCAGAACACCGGCATTTTGGGATGAGGTCGGTGAGCGTAAGCTGCTTGGACCAGAAATGGTCTAAGAAATGGTGGAGAAGGCAAAAACCATTCAGTATCATATCAAGTCAGCCCAGAGTCAACAGAAGAGTTATGCAGATAACCATTTACGAGACCTTGAGTTTAAAGTTGGAGACATGGTATTTCTATGCATATCTCCGTGGAAGAAGGTCATGAGGTTTGGAAATAAAGGGAAGTTAAGTCCAAGGTACATTGACCCCTTCGAGATTCTTGATTGTGTCGGGTCTGTGGCCTATCAACTAGCACTTCCACCTACCATGGCCAAAGTACATGATGTCTTTCATGTATCCCTCTTAAGGAAGTACATACCAAACCCTTCACATGTACTCTCTTCAGAGGTGGTACAGTTAGAGGATGATCCTTCTTATGAGGAGCAACCAGTGAAGATCTTAGATCGTATAGAAAAAGTTCTATGAAATAAGACAATGCCTCTCATCAAGGTGTTGTGGCGAAACCACAACTTTGAAGAAGAGACGTGGGAATTAGAGGAAATGATGAAGTAGAGTTACCCACATCTGTTTTAGTGTGAGAAAAGAAAATTTTGAGGGTGGAATTTTTTAAGGGGGGGATTGTAACGACCCAAACTTTCATTAATGGAAATCCCTCTTGATCTAATTAAATGTCTCTTTATGTAAAATGTTTATATAAAATGTCAAATTCTTTGGTTTTATGTTTTTGGATTTTAAAATACTGTTAAGAATTGTGATCATTGCTAATATAGCTATTGAATATTGATCACATGATTAGTATAAATATAGGGCTTTAACAAATCCAGTTTACTTAGACAAAGGAAGCGATGAACTCATCCGGTAGACATGCCCCATACGAAGCCCATTTTTCAGAGCTCGGAAAGGAGGTTTCATCTTTGGGATTCGCTCTTGACCAATCCCAAGCCGAGCTTGAATATTTTAAGCTCGAGTGGGACCGCCTATGAGAGAAATTGAAGTTGATAGAGATTACCACCCGAGCAATGTTATCCGAGCCACCCCAAGAGTCTGTCACCATCACACACCTTACTCTTCGGTCTTATGCGGGTGTTATAAGGGGTTATGTAACAAGAACTTAACACTATGGTTATGTACATTATTTTTGTATATAATAATGAATATACTTTCATCTTATTATTGTTACCTTGTAAATAGTTTTTTAAAGCACAAATAGTATTTTTAGTTAATATTAAACTAAGAAATTTATTTTGATGAATTAATGAATTTTTTGAATTAAATAATATTTTAATAAAATAATAATAATAATATTATTAAATTAATTTTTATTAAATATAAATGATCGTATAATTTTATGAATGCAATTGTAATTTTTATTAAGGATTGAAAGCCATTTTTGTCAAAACCCATGAATTTTCGATAAATGTCAGTTTTTATTTTAAAAGTGAAAATTAACATATTTAGAAAATTATTTAGATAAAATTAATATTATTTCTGGAATCAGGATGTCGAAATTATCCAACGGTGAATTTTTCGTAATTTTTTGAGATAGTCGAATTTTTGGGTAAAAATTAAACACTGTTTAAATATATAATGTGTTTTATGACATCATAATGACCCAATAGTGATGTAATAAAATACTATAAGCCTTATGTTCAGCCAATATATGTTTTACCATTAAAATAACGTGATTTTGGTTTTGTTTGACTTATTTTACAAAGCATCAATGGACCCTTCAATACTTATTAAACATCTTGTATTTTTAAATTGTTTTCCTTGGGAGTGTGACTCACCTCCACATAAGCAACCCAATTATTTTAAGAAGTTTGAACTTTGGACTTATAAAATATTTTTTTCCACTTCCCTTTCCCAAAAACCATGGGCAAAAACCATGGGCTGGTGTGTGGTTTGGATTAGTTTAATGTGAGGTGTCCCAAACCTAAATAATAAAGAATTCCCTCACATTTCCTACATAAACCCACCCAAGATCCCACTTCCTCCTCACTCAAATCCTTTTTAGTTCTTCCAAACTCTTCCCTCCTCTATCTAGAATCCTCCCAAGGTGCCCCAAGCTCCCAATAAGCCTCTCTCAAGCCTCTCTCAAGCATTTGGAAGCACACTTCCAAGTAAGGGTTTTTTCTTCCTATCTCATTTTTGTCCAATTTTCTTTAAGTTGTTATGACCTTTTTATTTCAATTATAAATGTTGGATTATGGATTTTCACCTCCCCCATACTTCCATCTTTATGTTTTAATGATGGGATACCCCTTTCTCTCTCATTAAATGCCTCCCATGTACACCCGTTACTATGCTGAAATTCTGAAAGGAATTTCCCTCTCTTCATTTACATTCAAGAAATTCTTTTGTATCATGAATCTAAATTCCATTACAATTGTTGGTACAAGTATCTATATGACCCCCTTACTTTCCATTTCATGTACATATGATTAGACACCCCTTTCTCTCTCATCAACCATTTTTATGAATTTTTACGTCACGTCGTTACGCTGCCTAAATTGCACCAATTTTCCAAGCCAATGTCATTGTGTAGTGAATACCATGCTCATTTCTCTATCAAGGGTATTCAACTTTATGCACATTTACTTATTGATTATAAAGTCTCATGTATGAATTCCACATTCCTTTTTCATAGAATAAATGATTATGTTTTATGAATCCATGCTATATGATCCATGTGGCATACTTATGCCTGAAACGAAATGTTTAAGAAGGGTGCACCCTTATAGCGATCCAATGCATTGGGTAAAGTATAGTATCATCATACGTCATGTGAATGGGTGTTGACTCATGCTAATTCAATTACAATGAGGTTTTACTCATGCTTCATGTGCAATGAGGATTTACTAATGCTCCATGTGCAATGAGCCTTGGCTCATGCTAATTCCATGTTAAGTGTTGTTGCCACATTTACATGTTATGATTTTCATGATTTATCATGCCTTTATGTTTATGCTTATATTGTGATCTAATGATATTCCTATTATCTAACATGTATTGTATTCCTCATGTTACTCCATGTTTATTCCCTTACTGGGCTTTATAGCTCACCATTTTCTTATGCATGTCCTCAGGTTATCCCATGCAATGCTAAGTACGAGGGAATGTAGTGGTCATGTAAAGAAAGTTTTCAATAAAGATGTTTTATTTCATGTTTTAAGTTGTTATGTAATGATCCTAAGCCCCAAATACACTATACCTATCGATCTTCTATGTTTTATCAAGTGAATTTTATGTAATAAATTATGTTTAATTGTGTAACAAAAAGCAGGGTTGTTATAGTAAAGATGTGAAAAATAACTCTGAGGCTTGAAAAAGGAGGCTAAATTATTTAAATAACAGTGCATGATATTCAAAGTTAAGCTCAATGTAAAACGTCCTCAACAAGCATTATCAAATAATCTCATCACCACCATCTACTTTAGTTGGGTAGGTAGGGTTCACAAACCAACAAGTGAGTATAAGGTCCCTTTGTCTGTTGCATTTTTTAAAGGAACAAAGGGAACCTTTCAGAATTTCCAAAAATATAGGTTTAGAACCCCCTTTTTCCCCACATGATCAAGAGGCTCCCCCTAAGACTTAATTTTTTGACAATTCAAGAAATTATTCCATGTGTTTCCAATCCCTTCTTTGGAGCTCAAATGAATAATCATGAAAAATCATAAAATAATTAGTGTAGGAAGGAAAACAGGCTTGTAATATGGCTTCCTGTAAAGGCTATTCATGGTTTCTAGGGGCTTCACTAAGATAAGATGTAGGGTAGGTCTCAAGATAAAGGGGTTAAAAAAATATAACGCCTCAATCATTTTAATGTAATTCAAAAATTTTTCATGTTTTGAAAAGAAAACTTTCAAATTCTAGTAGTTATGTATATCCTAAGAATCTCTCAAGAAAGAGGGTATTTAGAAAGAATATGACAAAGGGTTTAGAATACCTCTCAGGAGTGGGAAAACAAATAAAAATACAATTAGGTCGGGTCTTTCATATAATTGATTAGTCTAATCAATTTAATTATCTAAGGATTACAAGTTGTAATTTAAACTATATTAGTAATCATTTTAAAAATAATTAAGAACCAAAATAAGGATGAAACTTTTAAAAATTGCCCACTTTAAGCTTTATTATTTAGAAATATGATTAACCAAAATGTCTTAAAATTTTAAAATATATCTTCTAATAATGATGTCTTCTAGAATGATGATAAGAGAAAAGACTAAGGTGGTTGAGAGATGCTCCCCTATACTAAATACTGCACTTGGTCCACCAAGTGCCTGGAAGTGAAGAAGGGAATTTGGGGACACAATAGTGGACCAGAACGAGGGGAAATAAGGAGAGAAAGAAAGCAAGAAAGAAAAACAAAAATAATAGAAAAAAATTGAAAAATAATACTTCCCTCGTATCTAGGTGAAGAAAGATGGGAGGTGGTGGAAAAGTGCAGCCTAAAAACGTGCCAGAGTACCTGTGATAGAGGTGGAGAGAAAACAATGCAAGTATACACAACATCCACAGGAACAAGATATCACAAAAAATATATATATAATGAAAAACATGTGTCCAAAAACCAGTCAGGGGGTCGCCTTAGAGGACACATCATCCGGTACAGAAGCAGCCGATAGAGAAGGCTCAGGAGCCATGGAAAACTGGAGGCTTGGACTCTGCACCTGGAAGAGAAGTCGTAGAAGTAGGAGCCACAGGAGCTGGACTCAGAAGAGGAAGCTCGACATTACTCCCTGGACTGGTAGCAATAGTGGAAGTAGTGGTAGCAGTAGTGGGGCCCATATTGGATAGGAGAACAAAATCTGTGGCCAGTGTAGTAAAGGGTGGTGGAGCTGCAGAAGAAGGGCTAGGAGCCAAAGCAGGGGCAAGCGACGGGGGCAGTGGAATACCATGATGCTGAATAAATAGCCCCAACAGCTACTCCAGATGGTCTTGACGCCGATCGAGACGAACCAAGTGCTGATCCATCGCAGCTAGGTGGAGGGAATAGGTGAGATCGACCGATGGTGCATGGGTAGGGGGAGCAGTAGGTGGAATAGAAGAAGGAAGGTCAGAAGTAGGGGGATGGGGTGGGGAAGCTGGAGGGGGTGGGGAAGGAGGAGTAGGTGTATCAGCGAGGACAAGAGGGTTAGCAGGTGGGTGGGGTCGTGCCTGGACAAGGACGTAGGCCCCCTTGCTTCCGCACCAATCCCATGCGAATAAGCATGAGATAGTCCATCCGCTGGGGGGAACCTAATAGGTCATGAGGAAGTGAAGGCTCAAAAACCTTGAGATGGTGGGAAAGGCGGGTAGGGTAAAACCCACCATTCAGGTTTCCCTGACGGCCGATAAACATGGCATGAAAATAAGAGGCGGTAAGGTAAGGTAGGTCTGGGTAGTCCTACTGGATGACACAGGTAAGGAATCCATGTCATGGTCGGTCATGACCCCCATATCCTCATGGCGGGGAAAAAGAATGGTGTTGAAGCACCTTTGGGTGAAGCAAAGGACATGGTCAGCTATAAGGGTACTCTTCTGGGAGGTAAGGGTATAACAGTGGTCAGGCCCAAAAATCTCCCTCCACATGGCAATGAGGTCAGGGCACTCAGGTCAGGTCATGGAAGAGACAAGGGGTGGGGTGACATGATGAGGATAGAAAACGCACCCTCAGCTGAACTTGATCATGGTAAGAGAAAATTATCGGCCGCCTAGCTAGAATCGGACCACCGGTACTGCATCACCGGGCGTCTCTCGGTACTCGGCCCCGTTGAACTCAAATGATGCAGCAAACTCCAAAAATAAATCCCGAAAAATAGAAGTGCTGACCTGGAAGATCGAGAGTAAGGGAGTGTGCCTGAGAAGATCCTCCAACTCTCCCCATATGCCTAGCTGCTGTGGGACGTTGCTATCTAGATAACGACTGCTCAATAGAATCAGGTGGCGAGAGAAGTGCCAGACCCTGTCATGTCCCAAATTGGTGATCGAAAACACCATGCAAGGGTAGGGAACACCTGCAGGTCCCGAACCCGGTGGAGGTGCTGCAGTAGGAGCTAGCTCTGAGGGTGGATTGGCTGTAGTAGGCGGAGGGTCGCTGGAGGGGGCGGTCGATGAGGGACTAGCTGCAGATGAGGAGAGCTCAGGTGGAGTGGCAGCTGGTGGGGAATGAATGATGGTGCTCGGAGGCTCAGTGCTAGATGGTGGAGGTGCGACGCTACTCAGAACAGCCTTAGATAAGGGAGTGAGGGGTGTAAGGATGGCCAATAGAGGGAGCTGATAGACCAGAGATTCCATATCTGGTAGTATCGTAGGCTGGAGTCGGATCCTTCGATAAATGGGCCTCTCACCCTCAGTGGCAGAGGAAGACCACTTCCCTCGGGAAGGATCTCTGTCTTCCATACCCTAAAAGGGAATAGAAAAACCAAACAAAAAAAGAAAAAGAAAAGAAAAAGGAAAAAATGTGAGAAAAATGAAAAAATTAAAAGTACACAGTGTGAATTTCTAGAGTACATGGCGTGTAATAAAAGCGGGTTAGCTTCCCATGTTCTCTGGATAGACACATCAAGTAAGAAAGGAATAAACTAGGAAATGTTACACGACGTGTACCGAACATACACGTCGTGTACATGTAAAGTGGTCCTAGTCGTGTACATGCAAGGACACGACCATGAGTTAAGCAGGTCTAATAATACAAGACACACCGCGTACAAGTCCAACACGACGTGTGCAAGAGCAGAAGTAACATGGTCGTGTGGAGGGTTAGACACGGGCTGGCCGAAAGAAATGGTATACATGGCGTGTACCGAACACACACGCTGTGTATGTGAACATGGTGTGCAAGGCCATGTGCAAAAGATACCTAGGCATGATGGGGGATGGTACATGGTGTGTACCGAACATACACACCGTGTATATTCAAATTGTAAATCATTTAGTGTGTGGCCATGTACAAATGTACACGGCGTGTGTTATTTTAACAAGAATGATAGGTTTTAAGTTTCTTTTAAAAAATTACTTAATGGAATACAGGTAAATACCCTAAAATGGATTTTAATATAGATAAAGAAAGACTTGCGTCGGGGTTATGGATTAATGATAATTTCTTTAGTAAATCAAATTGCTTATGAGGTTGTGTTGTTCATAATAACCCAACACTCTGGGTTTCAATTTGTAACAAAGTTTCCTTGGCTCGGTAAAATTATATTTAGAGGTAAAGAAACTAACTCCTTAGTCTGGTAATCAGTGTTTCACAGTTCTTTATTTGGCTTAGTCCATTTTGAGTCGATGAATACTTCCAATGGTCATGAAATTATTCATCGTTATTCTTCTTTTGAGTCCCTGAATATTCTTCCCTTGGTCTGGTTCAGAATTTTTAGTGATAATAAAAAGTGATTTAAGAAGAATAATAAGAGGTTAAAAAGAATGAACACATTCATAACAACTAATTTAAATTACAACTCATCATCTTCCATAACCCCAACACACTGGGTATTTAGTTACACATATAGAAAATGATAAACACAAAGCTCTTGATACCTGATGAGATCGTGCTTGGAGCTTTGAGGAGGGAATGATTCTTTGGTAGATGGTATAATGGCGGTAGTACGATGGCAGAGCTTCTCTCCTTCAGACCTTCAACATTTTCTCCACACTTTCTCTCCACACACCACACTCAAACCGGAGGCCAAGGCCTCCTTTTATAGAAAATATAAATAAACGGCGTGTGGAAAAAGTACACGGCGTGTACTTTTGTAAACGTGATTTTTCCTTTGTTTTCTCCGCTGGTAGGCGGCCTATCACGCCATCTTTGACTTGGAACACGGCTCCGCCTGGTAGGTGGCTATACATGGCATCTAGCACCACCATACACGGCGTGTAGTCTCATTTTTCGGCCACCAACCACTTATAAAAAGGCCTACATGGTGTGAGAAGTTGTTTAGTAAATCAAATTGCTTATGAGGCTGTGTTGTTCATAATAACCCAACACTATGGGTTTTAATTTGTAATAAAGTTTCCTTGGTCCGGTAAACTTGTATTTAGAGCTGAAGAAACTAACTCCTTAGTCCAGTAATCAATTTTTCACAGTTCTTTACTTTTCTTAGTCCATTTTGAGTCGACAAATACTTCCAATGGTCATGAAATTATTCGTCGTTATTCTTCTTTTGAGTCCCTGAATATTCTACCCTTGGTCTGGTTCAGAATTTTCAGTGATAATAAAAAGCGATTTAAGAAGAATAAGAAGAGGTTAAAAGGAACAAACAAATTCATAACAACTAATTTAAATTACAACTCATCATCTTCCACAACCCCAATACACTAGGTATTTAGTTACACATATAGAAAATGATAAACACAAAGATCTTGATACCTGATGAGATCATGCTTGGAACTTTGACGAGGGAATGATTCTTTGGTAAACGGTAGAATGGCGGTAGTACGATAGAAGAGCTTCTCTCCTTCAGACCTTCAACCTTTTCTCCACAATTTCTCTCCACACACCACACTCAAACTGGAGGCCAATGCCTCCTTTTATAGAAAATATAAATACACGGCATGTGGAAAAAGTACACGACATGTACTTTTGTCAATGCACTTTTGCCTTTTTTTTCTCCATAGGTAGGCGGCCTAACACACCATCTTTGACTTGGAACACGACATCGCCTGGTAGGTGGATATACACGGCGTGTAGCACCTCCATACACGGCGTGTAGTATCATTTTTCGGCCACCAACCGCTTCTAAAAAGGCCTACACGATGTGATAAGTTGTTTAGTAAATAAAATTGCTTATGAGGTTGTGTTGTTCATAATAACCCAACACTCTGGGTTTCAATTTGTAATAAAGTTTCCTTGGTCCGGTAAACTTGTATTTAGAGCTGAAGAAACTAACTCCTTAGTCCGGTAGTCAGTGTTTCATAGTTCTTTATTTGGCTTTTTCCATTCTGAGTCGACGAATACTTCCAATGGTCATGAAATTATTCGTCGTTATTCTTATTTTGAGTCCCTGAATATTCTGCCCTTGGTCTGGTTCATAATTTTCATTGATAATAAAAAGTGGTTTAAGAAGAATAATAAGAGGTTAAAAGGAACGAACACATTCATAAAAAATAATTTAAATTACAACTCATCATCTTCCACAACCCCAACACACTGGGCATTTAGTTACACATATAGAGAATGATAAACACAAATTTCTTGATGTTTCCTAGAATGATGATAAGAGCAAAGAATAAGGTGGTCGAGAGATGCTCCCCCATACTTAATACTCCACTTGGTCCACCAAGTTCCCAAAAGTGAAGAAGGGAATGTGGGGACACAATAGTGGACCATAACGAGGGGAAACAAGGAAAGAAATAAAAAAAGAAAGAAAGAAAAATAATATAAAAAGTGAAGAATAATACTTCCCTCGTATCTAGGCGAAGAAAGATAGGAGGTGGTGGAAAAGTACAGCCCAAAAATATGCTAGAGTACCTGTGATGGAGGTGGAGATAAAATAATGAAAGCATACACAACATCCATAGGCACAAGATATCACAAAAATATATATGAAATGAAAAACATGTGTCCAAAAACCAGTCAGGGGGTCGCCTCAGAGGATACATCATCTGGTACAGAAGCAGCTGGTAGAGAAGGCTTAAGAGCCATGGAAACTGGAGGCTCAAACTCTGCTTCCAGAAGAGATGCCGTAGAAGTAGGAGCCACATGAGATGGACTCGGAAGAGGAAGCTCGACATAACTCCCTGGAATGGAAGCAGTAGTGGCAGCAGTGGTAGCAACAGCGGGGTCGACAGTGGATAGGAGAACGGAATCCGTGGCCAGCGCAGTAAAGGGTAGTGGAGTTGCAGAAGAAAGGCCAGGAGATGAAGCAGGGGTAAGTGGCGGGGGAAGTGAAATACCATGATGCTGAAGAAGTAGCCTCAACAGCTGCTCCAGTCATTCCTGATGCCAATCGAGATGGACCAAGTGATTCTCCATCGCAGCTAGGCAGAGGAAATATGTGAGATCGACCGAGGGTGCGGGGGTAGGGGGAGCAGTAGGTGGAATAGAAGAAGGAAGGCCAGAAGTAGGGGGATGGGGTGGGGGAAGCTGGAGGGGGTGGGGAAGGAGGACCAGGTGCATAAGTGGGGATAGGTGGGTCAATAGGTGGGTGGGGTCGTGCCTATTTATTATATAGTTAAACTATATATTTAAAATAGTTAGAAAATAAATTAAAAGGAAAAAGTACATGCTGTGTATATAGGTGGTATGCAGTGTGTATCCACTGAGTTGCCTCCCAGGAAGCGCCTTTGTTTTAGGTCATTAGATCGAACTACTTACCTCATCTTACCTAAGTTGTATGGTGGATAATGTTTCCACCGTGTCGTCTATGTGATGGTAAGCCTTCAACCTCTGTCCGTTCACCTTGAATGGTTTACCATCCTCTCTAGAAATTTCCACCGCTCAATGATGAAATACGCGTATAACTTGGAATGGTCCCAACCATCATGACTTTAACTTCCCTGGGAATAATCGAAGATGAGAGTTAAAGAGAAGTACCTGATCACTGGGTTGGAAAGATTTACATGAAATCATCCGGTCGTGACTTGCTTTTTTTCTCTCCTTGTACAGCTTGGCGTTCTCATATGCCTCTAATATGATTTCATCAAGTTCTTACAGTTTGAAATTTCGCTTCTCTTCAGCTGCCTTCAGATCAAAATTCATGGCCTTGATGGCCCAGTAGGCTTTGTGTTCCAACTCCACTGACAGATGGCACAACTTGCCATAGATGAGGTGGAATGGGGACATTCCAAGTGGTGTTTTGAAAGCAGCCCGATATGCCCACAGAGTATCATCTAAATTCTTGGACCAGTATTTCCTTGAAGTTTTCACTACTTTCTCCAGGATCTGCTTGTGCTCATGGTTGGAGAGATCCACTTGTCCGCTGGACTGGGGATGATATGGTGTCCTCATATGATGTTTTAATCCACACTTTGATAGTATTCCTCTCATCAGCATGTTGTCAAAGTGGGTCCCTCTATCGCTGATCAGTACTCGAGGAACTCCAAACCTGCTAAAAATATGTTTCTTTAAAAATCTCATGACTACCTTGGCCGTGTCGTGTGCTGAAGCGGTGGCTTCCACCTACTTGGAGACGTAGTCGACGAAGACTAGGATGTAAGTGTTCCCGAAAGATGGGGGAAAGGGACCCATGAAATCTATACCCCAAATGTCGAAGATCTTGACCTCCAAGATGGGGTGATGGGGCATCTCTACTCTACGTCCCATGTTACCAGTCCTCTAGCATCGATCACAACAGGAAACAAAGGCCCAGACATCTTTATGCATGGTGGGCTAGAAAAACCCAGATTGCAGGATCTTTGCTATCGTATGGTCAGGGTCACGATGTCCCCCAACTGGTGAGGCATGGTAGAACTCCAGGACACCGTGAACTTCATTCTTCGGGATGCAATGGAGGATCACCCCATCACCATAGGATCATAATAGCATAGGATCTTCCCAGAAGTACCTCTTCACATCAGAGAAAAATCTCTTCCTATACTGGAAGGAGAGGTTGGGGTGAACGAAACATGTAACTAGAAAATTAACAATATCATCATACCGTGTTCTAGGTGTTTTGTTGGCCAAAAAGAGGTGCTCATTAGGGAAATCCTCTCTGATCTCCCAATCTTCCCCCTCTAAATGAGGCAACTCTAGGCGAGAGAGATGATCAACAACAACGTTCTCACTCCCTTTCTTATCTTGAATCTCCAAATAAAATTCTTGTAATAGGAGTACCCAACAGATTAATCAAGGCTTCACATCTTTCTTGTTCAGTAGGTACTTTAGTGCTGCATGGTCAGTATAAATAATAACTTTAAACAACACTAAGTAAGAACGAAACCTATCAAATGTAAAAACCATTGAAAGAATATCCTTCTCTATGGTGGTTTAGTTGATCTATGCCTCATTGAGCGTCCTTCTGGCATAATATACAGGTCAGAAAATATGGTCAAGCCGCTGGCCCAAGACTTCTCCCACTGCATAGTCACTAGCATCACACATCACCTTAAATTGTTCCTCCCAGTTGGGAGAAATCATCACTGGATCTTCCACCAGGCACTGCTTCAGATGCTCAAAAGCTACAGCGCATGTTTCATTGAACTCAAATATAGCATCCTTGGATAGAAGATTGGTGAGGGGCTGGGCTATTTTTGAGAAGTCACAGACAAACCGCCTGTAAAACCTGTATTCCCCAGGAAGCTGTGGATGACTCAAATGGAAGTCGGAATAGGTAGTCGTGAAATGACTTCCATATTCGCCGGATACACCTATATCCCCTTTTCTAAGATTCTGTGGCCAAGGACAATGCCACTTTTCACCATGAAATGACACTTTTCCCAGTTCAAAACTAGGTTAGTGTTCTCACATATTTCCAAAACTAGCTCAAGGTGTTGCAAACAAGTGGTGAATGATTTTCTGTAAATGGAAAAATAATCCATGAATACCTCCAGGATCTGTTCTGCCATGTCTTAGAAGATAGCCATCATATAACTCTAGAAGGTGTAAGGGGCATTGCACATGTCGAAAGACATCCTTCGGTAAGAAAACGTACCGTAGGGGAAAGTGAATGTGCTTTTCTCCTGATCCTCTGGAGCAATGGAAATCTGGTTATAGCCGGAATAGCCATCGAGGAAGTAATAGAAGTCGTGCCCTTCTAGACTCTCTAGAATTTGATCAATGAATGGTAGGGGGAAATGATCTTTCCTCATGGCATAATTCAGCTTATGGTAATCGACATAGACTCGCTAGCCCGTAACAGTGTGAGTGGGGATGAGCTCATTTTTATCATTTGAAATCACAATGATACTCCCCTTTTTGGGTACCACTTGTAAGGGAATCTCCCACGGACTATCCAATATGGGATAGATGATGCCTGCATCCAACAATTTGATCACATCTTTCTTTACAACTTCTTTCATGGGGGGATTCAGACACCACTATGGTTGCCGAGATTTCTTGGCACCTTCTTCAAGTAACACTTTGTGGGTGAAAATGGTAGGGTTGATGCCCTTCAAATCAGCAACTATCCACCCAATAGCATGCTTCCTCTATTTCATAACCTATAGAAGTGCGTCTTCCTGCTCCTGTAATAGTTATGTGTTAAGTATGTCATACAATGTTTGATGGTCCCCCAAATACCCGTAATTTAGAGAAGATGGAAGAGGCTTCAGTTCTAGTTCAGGTGCCTTTAAAATCAAAGGCACAAGTGGTTACACCTTTTCCCATTCCAAACTATCAGGAACAACTGCACGTTTTTAGTAGTGGCTGCCCTGGCCTTCTAGGAATTGAAAATCTTCTATCTCTTCTTCAAATGGAAGGTCTAGAATGATAAAGTTATCTAAAGTAAAAGAACATACCAGGTTATCCTCTTTTTCGCTCAAACGATCATCCATGGTGGTTATTGAATAACAATCCTCATGATCTGAAAATGATGCATGCTTGACAGCCTTGAGAACATTGTAGGAGACTCTCTCGTCTCCTACCTGGAAAATTAGCTCCCCTTGGTGCACGTCGATCAGTACCTTCCCAGTGGCTAGGAAAGGTCTTCCCAAGATGAGAGGATCCTCATGGTCATCCTCCATATCAAGGATGATGAAATATTTGGAGAGGATCAGCCTACCCACCTTGAACAATACGTACTCCAATATCCCCTTCAGATGTTTGATGGATCGGTCATCAAGTTGAAGGGATAATCAGGTAGGATTCTAATCTTTGAGCCCTTTATTTTTGAAAAATCCAAGGGGCATGAGGTTCACACTGGCCCCTAAGTCACATAGGTCTTTCCCAAACTCGCATGGTCTAATAGTACATGGAATAATAAAGCTACCTGGATCCTAGAGTTTGAGAGGGATTGAATGATGGATGACTGCAGAACACTCCTTGGTGAGGGAAATGGTGCCCAGATCCTCCATTTTTCTTCTTTTGGAGAGTATTTCCTTCATGAATTTAGTGTAGGTGGGAATTTTTGTTAGTGCCTCTGCAAATGGAATATTTATTTTTAGCTTCTTAAACCTGTCTATAAATTTGCTGAACTGGTGGTCCAGTTTTCTTTACTTCAATCTCTCTAGGAAGGGTAAGGCAGACTCAAATGGTTTGACAACCTCCTTCCCTTTATTCTGCGAAACCTCTTTCCGTGGGCCTTCAGATGAGGAGGGGTTTTAATTTGTACCTTCTTCTTCAAAATGGGGTGTGGGTTCACCTGGATGTGCTGGTTGTTGCTGTTTGAGCTTCTTTCCACTCCGTAGCATAATGACATGAGCCTCCTCGCTCGGGTTCTTCTCAGTGTTACTCGGTAGTGTACCAAGTTGCCTTCCCGAGAGTTGGTTTGCCAAATGGACAATATGATTATACAGGCCTTGAATAGAAGCCTACTGATTTTGGAACCTGGTCTCAGCAGTAGATATAAATTTGGTCATGAGATCCTTTAACCTTGAGGTGTTCTCCTGCTGAGGTGGTTGTTGAGATGGTGGAGGTGGTGGTTTTCGCAGATGCTGTGGGAAAGGGTTTTGATACCCCTGCTGTTTATAAGATCCCTATTGGGGCTGTTGCTGCCTCTGGTACTAGTTCTAATAAGGAGGCTGGTTGTAGCCGGGTCGTCACTGGGGCGGAAGATTCTGCTGTTGTTGACCCCAACCCATGTTCTATTGATCACGCCATGCCGGGTTCTGGTACTGCTGGTACTGGTTTGGCCCTCGGTTTTGGGAAACATAACTTACCTCGCTTGTTGAAGGGCCTCCAGTAGAACCCGAGAATTCTCCCATGATGTGGTTATCACCACATTCGCTACATGATAGATGGTTTGCCGCATATACTTGAGATGTGCCCTTCAGATTGAGTGCAACGATCTTTTTGAACACAACATCCAACTGGGCAGCAAGCATAGTAGTTACTTCAATGTTATTCATACCTTGTTTCTGGGTGCCCTGCTCAGAATGCCACTGGAAGCTGTTGGCAGACATGTATTCCAGTAGTTCGAAAAGTTATTTGGGAGATTTCCTCATTACCGTACCTCCGATAGCAGCATATACCACAGACTTTGTATTTGTTGTCAACCGTCCATAGAAGGTTTGGACGTGCATCCAAAGTGGAAGTCTGTGGTGTGGGCATTTTCACAACATCTTTTTGAAGCATTCCCATGATTCGTACAGTGACTCAATGTCATGATACTGGAAGTTGTGGATTTCATTCCGTAGAGTCACCGTCTTCGAGGGTGGTAAGTATTTAGACAGGAACACCCAGGCTAGCTCCTCCCAGGTGAGAATAGATCAGTGTGGAAAACCTTTAATCCAGTATTCCACTTTATCCCTTAGAGATAATGGGAAGAGGTGAAGACAAACAACATCTGTAGACACTATGTGGTAGCGAAACGTGTCACAGACCTCCAGAAAATTAGAGAGATGAGCATTGGGATCCTCACTGGGCAAGCCACCGAACTGAACAGTGTTCTGGATCAGTAGCACGATAGAAGGTTTGATCTCAAAGTGTTGGGCCTACACCAGTGGACAGACGATGCCTGTGTCAGCTCCGTGGATGGATGGCAGGTCATACTCCATGAGAGTACGGTATGGAGGTGGCTATTGAGGGAGTGGAGTTGGTATGTACTATTGTTCCTGAGGGGTGTAGTACGGTCCCTAACCTTGGTTGAAAGATGGAATCTGCTTCGGTTGGAATTGTTGGAGCTACTAGGGGCCACACCTAGGAGCAAGTGGAGCTTGCTAGTTCCGGTTGTTATTCAGACCTAACTTCTATCCAGCTCCTTGGACAATAGCTGGATTTCCTTCCTCATTCTACGCCAGTGGAGTGTTTTGGTTATGCTTGGCCATGAGTGCTCGTTGGAGCCTCAAGAGTTTCCGTTTGATCTCTGGGTCAATCTGGAAAAACCCTGACGACTCGGCGTTCTTGGAACGAGTGAGGTAGCCGCTCATACACCTAAATACCTGCACAATATGAAACACACCAAACATAAATGAGGAAAAATAAATATAAAAATAAATAATATTAGAAAAGATATTTTTGGGAATTTAAGATTTTTATTTTCACTAAAATTTGATACAAACTAAATGAAGACAAGAACAAAATTAACTTTTCTTTGATTCCCTGGCAATGACACCAAAATTTGGCAAGTCGTTTCACCGAAGGTATATTATCGGTGTCCCAAATTATTTTTATCCTAACAATTATAGCACTAGTAAGGGATCAACCAAAATGAAAAAGAAGTTATTTTTATCTTATTTAACTTAGTTTGTATTTTTTTAATGAAGTTTTCTGAATTTAGAGTCGATTTTTTTTGTTTTGGATAAAAAGAATGATTGGTTTTAAGTTTATTTTAACAAATTAGTTAATGGAATACAAGTAAATACAGGAAAATGGATTTTAATATAGATAAAGAAAGACGAGCGTCGAGGTTATGGATTAATGAGAAGTTGTTTAGTAAATCAAATTGCTTATGAGGTTGTGTTGTTCATAATAACCCAATACTTTGGGTTTCAATTTGTAATAAAGTTTCCTTGGTCTGGTAAACTTGTATTTAGAGCTGAAGAAACTAACTCCTTGGTCCGGTAGTCAGTGTTTCACAGTTCTTTATTTGTCTTAGTCCATTTTTAGTCGATGAATACTTCCAATGGTCATGAAATTATTCGCTGTTATTCTTCTTTTGAGTCCCTGAATATTATTCCCTTAGTCTGGTTCAGAATTTTCAGTGATAATAAAAAGTGATTTAAGAAGAATAATAAGAGGTTAAAAGGAACACACACATTCATAAAAACTAATTTAAATTACAACTCATCATCTTCCACAACCCCAACACACTGGGTATTTAGTTATACATATAGAAAATGATAAACACAAAGCTCTTGATACCCGATGAGATCATTCTTGGAACTTTGAGGGAATGATTATTTAGTAGATGGTAGAATGGAGGTAGTACAACTGCAGAGATTCTCTCCTTCGGACCTTCAACCTTTTCTCCACACTTTCTCTCCACACACCACACTCAAACTGGAGGCCAAGGCCTCCTTTTATAGAAAATATAAATACACAGTGTGTGGAAAAAGTACACGGTGCGTACTTTTGTCAACACACTTTTTCCTTTGTTTTCTCTGCTGGTTGGCGGCCTAACACGCCGTCTTTGACTTGGAACACGACATCGCCTGGTAGGTGGATATACAGAGCGTGTAGCGCCGCCATACACGGTGTGTAGTCTAATTTTTTGGCCACAAACCACTTATAGAAAGGCCTAAAAATCATGTAGCGGCACCATACACGGTGTGTCCCCTTCATCCGGCCACATGGGCATGTAGACTTCTTCTCATCTGCCAACTGCTTCTAGAATAGTGTACACAGTGTGTAAAGTGTGAACACGGTGTGTACCAGATTCTGATTACTTGGGCATGTACTTGCCCTGGTCAATCCATGTCTAAGTCTGGATGTACATGGCATGTAAATACGTACACGCTGTGTAGTTTGTAAATTTTGCTCCGTCTCCCCCATTTTGTGTATTTGGCCATAAAACTCTTGAAAATGAACAAGATCACCAAAATCAAAGTATTTGTTCTCTAACCAGTAGGTAATTTTTGAAAACTTATTCTTATTTTCAACAAAGTACATGAAAATTTATACACAAATTGGGTGCATAACTTACCATCAAGGCCTCTCAACTATAAAAACATTCTTAATAAATGGGTAGGTGAAAACCAAATACCCATCTAATATGGAATGTCTGCTGTTTTTTCATGAGACCTATCAATGCGTCAAGGAGTTATCTATAACCATTCCCTACTCATCACTTGCACGTCCTATGCATTCCTCACATTTTTAATGGTCAATACAATCCATTCTCAATATTCCTTATAGTCCATCAATTATCTACATTCAATCAAGAATATGAAACATTAATATATCCCCAATAAATGAAATAACTTACTTAATAAGCTTCCTTAAACTAATATCATATATAGAAATAGTATATAGTTGAAACATCACTAAATAAATAGAAATGATTTCTAATTCATCCATGATATTAAAAATATGGACATTCAGGAGAAAAATAATTTCCAATGAACAAAGGAGAGTGATAGAGAACATGATCACAAGAAAGTGAATAATCTCAAAATAAGTAATAATATATTATCAGTAAAATTTGATATAAGACCATTGATTCATCATAAATGAATGTTTTGTAGTAAAACCAATCCTTTGTAAAATAAAATAGAAGCAATATATTAAAAATAACATTCTTTTACCTTCATATAAGAACAAAGTTATAAATCACTTGTCAAAATTCTTTTCATTCCTTTAAGAAAATAATGCCTTTTTATATCATTTTAAATAAAATTTTAAAAATACTGAGAAAAGGATTTTCTTTGAAAATAACCATGGAAACATGTAAAGGAAATTTGATAATGTATAACGACTATGATGACAGGAAATGGCGGTCAATCTGTATACGTTAAAAAAACATTATTTTTTTACTTATGTAAAAAATTGAAAATAACCCATAAGGTAAATGTTAAAAAGATAATTTTTAATACATTATAAAGAATGTAAAAATTAGTTGAAGATGAAAATTATCAACCTTTGAATCATAAGTAAGAACATTATTGAAATATTTTAAAGAACCTCAATATGGTAGAAAAAGAGTTGGAAGGAAAACTTTAAAACAATATTTTTAAATGAAAGTCCCTTACATGTAACTTATTGATTCTTGATCCAATAAGAGAAGAAATGTAATATAAAAATATAAATAACAACATAAATATAAGATAAGAAAATAGATTGGGTTTAAAATATTAGGATCATATAATTTTTCCAAAGAAAATATAAACATAAACAATTTTAAAATAAAATGAGATTGTAACAGGAATCCATTACGATGGGTCTCTGCTTAGTTATATGTGTTTGGTACTCCTGTATAATGAATTTAAATTTATTAAATACTTTATTAAGAACCTTTTTCATATTTATTCCATTTTTAATATCCTTTTATAATTATTTTAAATCCATTCGTTGAATTTTTCTTACATTCATCAACCACTTTAAGGTTGTTGAGTTAGTTAATCCAAAATTACTTCGGTATACTATTCATGGTTAAAGGAGTTATGAAATGGTTCCATCATGTCCATAATTTTAATAATTTAATGAATATAATTTTTTATTCATTATATAAATTTTATAATCATCCATGCATGCTAATAATAGAAGAATGAACCACATTACTTTGTAGAGGTGGTGGTCCACACATATGCACGAGCGACGTTATCATTTTTCAACAGATGCAAGGGTAAGAAGGTAAATGATATATTATATTTCTAGAATAATAATTATGTCATAAATATTATATATATTTAATTAATTCCATATTTATAACCATCCAAATATAATAGTTATGGAAAATCAATTACACTACTACATGGAGATGGTAAGTCGTACGTACGCACACGCGATGTTTTCATATTCCATAGGCTGAAAAAGAGGTGGAAAATGGTTGTAACATAATTATAATAGAATATATATATTTTTATTATAATGGAGTTATTATTTTAGGATGAATACAAATTATTTAGTTGAAGTATAAGAAGAAATAAACTTTGAAAGATTCAGGTAAGAAAAATTTGACCTCCATTAAATTACACCTTAAGCCTACATAGGATGGTATTGGGGTAAGAACAAGAGCTTAATAATGAAGGGAAAGAATCTAAAAATGTTTTTGGACATGTCTTGGATGAGATATAGGGATAAAACTTTGTGAAAAAGGTAGGAGAAGAGGTTCCCTTTTATAAGTGAGGGGAGGGACACACATGGAATTACTGGAAAATATTTTGATAATAGAAAGTCATTTTCTGGTGCAAGTGACTCCAAATTATAATATATTAGAAGATGATAAGGTTTAGGCTGAAATATAACTAACCAATATGGTTTAAGAAAGTTTTTTGTATTATCTTGAAGCATCATCCATTTTTTAACCCTTTTAATCCATTTTACTGTTAAGTGAGGTCACAAATACTCACCATAGTTACAATTAATTATGAAAAAAAATTAAGTCAACCTTGTTATCTAATATTAATTATGATGATTAAAAATATGGAATCTATTTTACATGATTAAACTCACAGAATTGGTATAAATTAATTTTAATATAAGTTTGCAAAATATAATGAAAATTCTTTTTAGAAAATGTTCATTTTAATCCTAAAAATGATTTTATAGAAAAATAAAGCATAATTTTGATTCCAATGGAATTAATTAGATTATGTTAAATAAAATGAGACTTATTTATCTTTCAAATGAAACCCAAATTGAAAGGAACCTTTTAAATAATTGTTTAATATAAAAGAACTAAAAACAGTTTTTTTGAACAAAAATATTACATTCGATTTTCAAAATGTTAACCAAATATTTATAAGTTCAAAATTATATTTCTTATATGAATTATACTACTTATTTAATATATATTTTCTCTATAAAAAAGGTTTCATAAACTTTAAAGTTATTCTTATATCATTACAATGCCATAAAAGTGACTATTTTGTAAAATCAATATTTTTCACTATTCAACAAAAAATACACTATTTTTAAAAAATCTCAAAAAATCATCTTAAGATAATTTTGATCTAATAAATTCAAAAATAAAATTAATTCATTCAAATTAAAATTATAAAATTTGGGAATTTAGGTTATAATCACATTCTTGAATAAAGCTTTGTGCATTATTTTATTGTTTCTTTAGAAAAAAACATACTTAGTATAACTAATTCTAGAGTTACAACCATGAATTTTTTTTGGTTGTAATAGATTTATTATCCTTTATTTCCAGCTTCTTCATCATAAATATCATTCTAGCATCTTCATTTCCCCTATTTCTGGAGTAATTTTCTACATGGACAATGTTAGAAAAAAATAACTTCTTATAAAAAAATCATACCTCATATACTAGTGATTCCTTTGATGATATGTAACACCTTTATATTTTAAAAACATGATTATATTCAATAGTGTATATGATACACAACACTGATCTTAAACGAACCATAAAATATTATTATGACCATTAAAACCTGGCTATTGAATTGTTAGGTATGAATATGATTAACCACATTATGAAATATATATAAAGGTATTACTCAATAAAAATTTATTGATTAATTATTATGAAATAATCACTCCATTTTTAGTCAAGTCGTTTTATTTTTCAAAAATATGTTTTCTTCAAAAATGATTTTAATTTCTTTTTGTGAGTGAATATTATAATTTTTTTTATAAATTATATTTTATATAAAAAGATGTCCTTTATGAAATAATTATATCAAAATTATATTGGGGTGAGTTTTTGGGATTTTTTTTGAAAAAATTGTTTTTTAGTGAATAGTGGAAAATACCAATTTTTGTAAAACTATCGTTTCTTTTCAATGAAAATTATGATTATTATTTGAAAATTACATTCAATTAATATAATTATCATTTATTTATAAATAATATTATTAATAACATATTAATCAACTTTATTCTTGATTTTGGTATAAGTTCATTTTTAGCCTTAAAGACACATTTTTCTAAAAACTATTTTCATTGTATTTTATGAATTTATATTAAAATTAATTTCTATCAATTATATTAAATTAATTTTATGAAATAGAGATAATTTTTAGATTCATAAAGTCAAATTTATCATAGGATAATTTTTTTTATATTTTTTTGAAGAAGATAATTTTTTGGTGAATAGTAAATAAATATAATTTTTATGAAAAACAATATCTTTTATGATATCTCCATGAAATTCATATGATATAAAAATTTATTAAACTTATGGAAAAAATAATTTATGATATTATAATTCAAATATAATATGTAAATAATTAAAAAATATAAATTAGAATTTATTTTCATGATAAATATGAAAACCATTTTCATTTCTGAGAAAATGCTTGCACAACACTAAAAAAGTCATATTTGGCATCCTAAATATATTAATTGAAAAGTAATAAATCTTTGATAGAATTGGTTAATAAATATTAAGTATTATTTTAGATTTTTATAGATAGATATAATTTCAAAGTTATATAACTAGTGACTTATCCAAATGCTTGTGCAATGCTTGTATAAGGCTTGAAAGGAAATTAACATATTAAATAAGTTTTCATGACATAGATATGATAATATATAAATATTGAATTAATATAAAAGTTTATCTTTAACTTAATTAATTTATTTTTATGATTTTAATTTTTTTAGGAAATAATTAACTCAAATGCTTATCTAACGTTGCCATTGTGCTTGTGCAAGAAGTAGAAAAATCATGTAAATGATATTAAAAACTCTAAAAGTAATATTTTTTGGGTGATCTATATATTATCACAAATTTTATAGAGAAATATAACATATTCTAGATGTGTTAATGGTTTATATTCTAATTCCATTTCTGTCTTGTTATTTTCAAAGTAAAATTATGTGAATAGTTCTTAAAATTACATTAGGTGTATTTTATGTTAAATATATTTTACTAAATTATTTAAAAATCATAAAAATAATGAAATAAGATAATTAGGATTATAAATGGTTGGTAATGTCATCCATTCTCCATTTATGAGACAATTTTTAACTTAGAAGTAAATTTATAACCCTTTAATATTGAAAAAGTTTTTACTACTATTAAGGTTAAAAATGGTTAATGAAAGGATTAATCTAAAAGATAAGGTTTAAAATGATATCTAAACCTATAAAAATTTTATTTTATGATTATATTAAGACAATATCCTCCTTATCTTCAACTATATCTCATTTTGGAACCATTTTACATGAGTTAGACACATATTATATTAAAATATTTCATGTATTTCCAAAAGTGCCCCTCAAAGTGCCCTTTAAGTTGAATTAAATTTGTTATCAATAAGGAAAATTGAATTAATGTGAAAATGATTTCAATAATTAAGTGATGAAGTGATGTTTATGATTTTTATGAAAAAATCCTTAACTAAATGCGATGATTATTGAACTAGTACTATTGTCTAATATATGTACAAGTGTGTTTAAAGAATGCACATTATTTGCTATAGATTTTGAAGTGAAGATACGGTGAATGAATACCCTGAAAAAATTTATTTTTCATGACGAATTGGGATGAAACTTGAAAAGTATAAAGATAATTAAAATTATTGAAATAGGAAATTATAGTTTGGAAACAAGTTGATTTTTTATCTTGGCACTTATGAGAATTTTGTAACTCTTTTTACTAGAGTTTGCAAAAAATTAGCCAACAACACCTAACCTTAGGTGAGTAGTTTAACTCTAGCCAGTAATGGTGAGGTGGTAGGCAATCATAGTTCCCATATGAACCACATAGACACAACATTGTGGGATACAAGGCCCACTGGAGAACTTGGGTGTAATCACACATGGAGAGGGAAGGTGGGATAACATGGGTTGGCGAAACTAGTGATCCCAAGTGTGTGCATGTGTGGATACAGGAGCAGACCCCATGCTTCTAACTGAGTGGTATGTGGAACAAATTGTTATAAAAGGAATCTCTCAACCATGGTGCAAATCGATGTGGGATACTGGCACAACTACGTTGTTCCTCAATGTTAAAAAGTTATAGACATTACACAATTGTTAAATCCCTTTTATATGGGGCATACAAACTTTATAAAAGTTTTATTCTACCTTAGGACATAGGGTTCTTCATGCAATGGGGTTTTCTCATGCTATAATATCCAATGATCGAACCAAGACCATGAAATTTTTTTGTATCATTAGTCGAATAAACCAAATGATGAGAACTGTTGTCTGAGCTATAATAAAAGATGAATCACAAGATCACCAAGCCATTTAATCATCACATAATGGGAGAATGAGGCGGTTCACATCATCAGTGGATAAATTTAGTGAAATGAGTGGTTATCAGTGAATTTCAGAGTTAAGTTGGTGGATTTCACTATAAATACCCCAATGAGCTCATTTATTGGATATGAGCCATACATATATTTGAGAGAGAATTTTTAGAGAGAAATAGAGCAAAGGAAGTGTTATATATTCTCAAAGAGGTTCCATAAACCTATGATATGAATTTTTCTTCACTTTTTTATGATGACGTTATGATTCCACATATACTATTAAATTATGTAGATATGAAAAAGGCCTTTGTGATATCTATTCGTGTGAAGGAAAAATATTTTCACAAGTAGGATTTGTGGAAGAGACTCTATATACTATTGGTTATATGAAGACATAGTGGAATCATGCGATACACTCATGTGATGGGAGCCCTTACGTGAAGCTAGTTAATGTGAAGATAACAAGTGTAAATTGTGAAATGAGGTGGTTTCAGGAGAATAATTGGAGGGTTTCACAAAGAAAAAGGCAGTAGATGTTTTTTGTGAAGATCATGAGAAAATATTGTGCATAAAATAATATACATTCATATGGTTGAGTGAGTCATGAAGAAGAAATAATATCATGCGACACACTTATGCGAAGAAGCATGTTATGTGAGTTTCATGCTATGAAATGCATGAATAATAGAAATATAGTGGGTGTGTGATACTTTTGTGAAGTGGAAGTTTAAAGTTAAAATACACTGTTCATGTGAAATTGTGAGGGTTTTTGTGAACCTTAAAGTGAAGCCGTTGTGTGTACTTTCATGCACATACATAGTGAGACATCCATGCACTTATATTCATGCATAAAGTTCAGTGAGAAATAGTGTGAATCTTGTGTATTTTAATTATTATAAAAAATACAAAGAAGAATATTTCAGAATTATATGTATTATATCATACATGCATGAAGTTTAAGAAAAATACATGTGACATACTTTTTATGTATAAGGTTAAGTTAAATTTGATATTGAATTCAGGCAGTGTTTCAGAAGGTATTCATACTTGAGTACTCTGTGATTTGAGAAGGTCCAAATTATTTTAAGATCATTGGACAATGAGAAAGATTAGGTAATTTTTAGTTAATTGCTCAAGTTATTGAAGATTGTACATGAGAATATTAGGTGACCCATTTTGTTTTTTTGAGAAATACTTCATCTCAAGGTAGTGTAGAAGAAATATAAAACCTAAATAGATCTTTATATCTGTGGATCATATCTTGAAGAGAAGTGGAAGTCTTCAATGAGACTCTAAAGAAGAATAAGTCAGCAATGGGAATCTAGAGTAGGTTGGTGGGATGCTGGTAACACCATGAGATGAAGTATAAAGATCCTCATATGGGAATTAGGAGTTACTAGTGCTGGTGATAACTTGTAATATCTAGTAAGATTATAGAGAGGGAATACTATGGGACTTAGTGTTGATGGGAATGAGACTTTCCCTAGTTATAAACACCGGCATATAGTGAATAATATATAACGAGGGGGTAGTTGAAACAAAGAGTAAGTCCTTGTACCAAACCTTGTAAAACTCCATGTGTGTTGTGCATGTTTTTTATTATTGCTTCATAGAGAGGATTATAATTAAATATTAGGGATTAAGACTTTAATCAGTCATATATATTGAATTAAAAATAAATAATTTGAAAAAATAGTGTACCAATGATTCAACCCCCTCTAAATGGTAGCTAAATAATCCTTGAGTATTTCAATTAGTATCAAAGCATGGAACCTTTGAAGATTTGAGAACTCTCTGAGAAATGAAGAATCATAATTCAGTAAATAGCTTAGGAATACCTACTTTTGATGGAAAGAAATACCACATCTAGAGGAATAACATGCTTCCTTATTCCCATCTCTTGGTTTGGATGTGAGATATGTGACAATAGTGGGATTACCAACTATTGTTGAGTATGATTCTATGAATCAATCTAATAAGAGAAATATTGAAGCTGATGGAAAGGTATAAAATACTACCCTAATGTATTTATCAGAAAATTTATACACTAAAGTGATGGGTGATTATCCAATGAAATAAGATAATATTCATTGTTAATATTTATAATATTCATGAGCTTAATTATTCACAAACACAATTTTTAGTGCATTTTACAATTTGAACATTATTTCACATTATGATTGTAATTCTTTGTTAAAGTGCACTATTACTTGGTACATATTTGAACACATCCTAAAATAAAAAGTGGTCTTGATTTTATTTTTATATTTTATTCTCAGGTCTCCAATTATATAAGGAATAGTTCATGATTTTTGAGTACTTGAAGATTCACATTGGAAGACCACCAAAATGGGTTTTCATGGCATCACATTTTGGGAAAAGTAAACTGGAAAAAAGCCTAATAAAGAGGCTGTAGAGGCCAGGACCCAAGCCCAATGATTCTAAAAATTTAACTAAAGATATAGGACATCATGGGTAACATTTCATCAAATAGTGACAAAAGATAATTCGGATTTTTTAATGGACTTTCAGGTGTCCCAAGTTGGAGATAAAATTTGGGGCCAAATTCTGCGTCCCAGAAAAAAAATCCATCATTTTACACATATCTCACAAAAAAAAAATTCTATTTGGGATGAAATTTTATAGAAGGTTAGGATACATCTAGGGATCCATTTTATTCTAATATGTCCCGCTCTAATTCATCCATCTAGAAGGTCATTTAGGTGCCTATGTTAGGTGGATGCAAGCTGGCTGCCACTTTGGGTCAAGGAGAAATAAGTCCACTCTCCCTTACTTTCCACCACCCCAAGCCTACCATACTCAAGTGGGATGATTTTTACTGTTGGTAGATCGACCCATGACTCTTTAAATGCATATTTAAGGTAGTGTTGGTGAAGAATTTGATCATATTTGGTGCTTTCTTTCATTGTAATGTTATGCTGTGATTTTGTTGTCTTAAGTTTTTCTTTCACATATAAGTTGTTCAAATTCATCTTAGTTTCTTAATAAATGTTCTTCTTATACTATTATTATATTATTATCCATATCATGTTGATAACATTTTCTCAAGGTGTGAATTTATTCACACCAAACCTTGTGAAATTATTCACATAATGGTGGAGTGATCATTTTCTTTTTATAGTTTTTTTACTTCTCCAATTCCTCCTTCATGAGTCTACTTCCCGCTTCCATTGAAACCATAGCATCAATGGAGGGATAATCCTATTATGGGTTGATACAAGGGAGTATAAAGGGGTTGGATTATATGTTATTTATCAATCTATTAATTTCTAATCAATTATTTTAATTGAGAATTTCATTTGATGATTTTAAAACCTTTTTGTCCTTTTTGAATTTTAAGGCCGCAAACTTCAAGTGCTAATACGAACCTTTACCTTGGAGTGCTAAAAACTTTGATCCTCCAAGTGTATAGGTGATTAGTATTAGGGTGTGTAGGTATTAAAATAGTAAGTGATTATGTTTTTTGATCTTCTTAAATGAACTCGTCTCAAATATAAGAAATTAAAATAGTTGAAAAAGGAATGCATTCAATCCACCCCAAGTGATAACCTATGACCAACTCATTCTTTTAAATTGAATCCACATACGTCTCTTATTGTTCACTTAAACCCATATAAAATCAACCCAGGTTGGCCAATTCATAGCCGAAAACAATCCATAGAATGTTTGTGCCTGTAGGTTACTTCTTAATTCTCTGAGGATTAGACAACCCAAGCTAAACTACAAGTGACCGCTTAACCCTAAAATCTTGGGTAAATTTGGGCGAGACCAAATTTTGGATCCGTTTCCAGGGAGATAAGTAAGTTATCGTAGACACTACCATCCTTTTCTCACCCCACATATCTTTTATCATCCCTAATTTCACTCCTATGGAAATCCCATTTGAAAAAAATCCAAACACGGGGAACCTATCCCTACTTTGAATTCCCCACACCAAGTGTGTTGTACAATGACCATCATAGTTTCTATTTGTGGGATAATAAACAACCTATTGAGCGACAATATTTTAACTCCTATTCTCTACAAAAAATTCCAACCTATAATGAATTCCAATCCCAACAAGGCCAATATGAATATCCTACTTTGGAATTCCCAAAGCTTAATTATCCTCCTAGAATAAACCATCTATCTCAAACCCTTTTCCATCATGATCCACAACCATTACTTGAGAAATTGTGTAAAAAAATTAAGATAATTACTTCTTATGTTTAATCCTTGAGAGTAGAACTAAAAAGCATTGAAACAGTTCTGGAACCCATTACCACTCAGGTTGTCCCTTCCTCAACATTGATAGATGAATCATGTTACACACAAACACCTCATGAAAATTCTAAAGAAATTTTATTTTAATATAGGATACCTGAAGAACATGAATTAATAGTTGATGGGTGTTTAAATTAAGAGGAAACTGATTTTTTTTATTCACAAGAGGGAAATTTCATATCTTGGATTGAGTGTCCTAAATATTTCCCAGTTAATGATTTTTTAGAACAAAAAGTAACTGAACCATTGGGAGAAATAAAAAACTTTGAGTCCATACCCATTACTAAAATTGATATTTCTAATTTGGTGGTTGAATATTTCATTCAAAAGGAACCAATTTTGTTTAGAAATTTAGAAAATGAAACTGAGTTAGATTCAAAATCTTGACCTGCGTCTGAATGACCTATCCAACCCGAGCTTAAAATTACTGGCCTTCCTTACCCACTCAAGTATCCCTTAATAGGGTATAACCATGAACTTTCAGTTGGGATTCATTCTTATCTTGAAACAAAAAAATTTGGAATGATCATTGATGTCTTTGGGAAGACTACAGTGGAAACCAGATCAACTATTTCATACATTTCTGGGATTTTTCAATTCATTATAGAACATAGGTTTGTACACGACACAAATTCTAAACAAAGAATCAATATGAATGTAGTAGAAGTGGAGAAATATAAGGTTCTTAAAATGTTAAAATTTGGTATTGGGTAAGTTAGGGGGGTTCGTGTCAAGATGGGGAGGTTAAACAAAAGTGCTGCATGGGAGGAAACCTGTGGTTTTCATAGTTCCAATTGGTGAGGTATATTTAAATGTATCCACAAGACCCAGGTTTGAAACCAGGAAGCGGAATAATTCCAAGTTATTATAATAGGCACTGTTGAAAGCACTGTAGAATTTACTATAACAAGTACTGTTCGGTACTGTAGTAGCCAAAACTATTCACCTTGGGCTATCGGTTTGGGCATGGAGTCCTTAAAGTACTTCGGGAAACCCAGGCCTTTGGGTCAGTAAGGATTTTGGGCCACCTTTAAGGCCTTTTGGCCACCTTAAGGCCTTCGGGCCACCTCAAAAGGCCTTCAGGGCCACCTAATATACAGATTCCTAGACAGATTCTACAAAGAACCATCTCCAGAGGGGGATTCAAGAGAAGGGTGCATTCACCAGAGTAGGGATAAATAGATTTGGAAGAAAGAGAGGGTATAGAATTTCCATCGGTACCAGGCAATGTAATATCTAATTCTATAGGCCTTGTAAGGGTTCCCCCTCATCCCTTGAAAGGGGGGTTATCAAAAAATAAAATAAAAAAGAAGGCCTTCGGGCCATTCAGGATAAAAAAATACTTAATCAATCAACTCAGAATATTATAGTTCCTTAGACTGTTGACCTGTTCTTCTATTATCAGTATTGATGGATATGAAAGGGGAGCTCTATATTCATCCGTGTCACGTGGTGTGATCCATGAGTAATACCTTTCCTATAAATTAAAAAAGAAGACAATGTATCATCAGTTTATTTTATTTTTATGTGTTTGGAGGTTAAAATAAAAATACAAAAAAAAACAATTAAAAAAAATGAAAAGGACACGTCGTAGGTTGTCGGGAAAACCCCATCACAACCAGTGAAGCTGCGGGGACTCGAACCCGGGACCGAAGGGAGACAGGGGCACACACTTTCAACTGACATATAACTTATAGTGCTTCCTTATTCTATTATTTTTGTATATATACTTATATTTTATTTTATTTTTATATAAATTAATATATATATATATATATATATTGTTTTGTTTTGTTTGTTGGTTTGTTTTTCCTTCTTCTACTATGGACCTCTACGGATGACATGGATATCGAAGGATTAAATTGGAGCATCACGAACATAAACTTCAACAACCAGGTGAATTCATTCCATGATTCTCATTTTCAATATCCTCTTTGAACTTCTCACCTCTACCCCCTTCTATGTTTTATTTTCTTTAAACATTGGGGACAATGTTATTCTAAGTTGGGGGGTGAAAAGAAAGAAACAAAATCCTTGAGAAATAAAAAATGTGTGTAAATGGAAGGAAAAATTCCTTTAACTTTTAACACAATAATACAAATTTAAAACTTTGAAACTTAATATCAAATAATTTAGAATTCCCTAATTCTTATTTTAATCCACATATAATTTCATGAGCATAGATTTTGGAAAGTTTGGTTGTCTAATGTGATATTTCATCATTTATATTTTCATCAAAATAAAAAGAGATCACAACGCACATCCTTTGGATAGTGGGATATTAGTTTGAGTTCATGGGGTCACCCAAAAAAATATCATAGGTTTGGTGATCATTTATTTTTAATATGAGTATTCAAAAAAACAATTCAAAAAAAAAATCAAAAAAAGAAAACAATAAATTTGAACGTAGTGCAATGAAAAGACTTAATGTGTGGATTTTGACACTTGGGGATCATAAATACATAGTTTTATATCCTAGAGTTAGTAATTTTATCTATATTTGTGGTAATTTTACTTTTTTTTGACTGAGTTAAATTTAGATGATGCCCGAGTATGTGAGCTTCACTTGGTGCCCTAAGGTCTTTGAGGCTAGGAGTCATCAACAAAGTGTCATTACATGGGTTGACTCTATTGAGTGAAATTTAAATTACGATGGAAAAATTTATATATATATATATATATATATATAAATTAAATACTCATCTTAATATTGAAATGTTATTCCACCTAGTGTATCCATCAATTCCCCTTGAATAAAGACGAACCCCCTGGTCTATTGTGATACACAACACATCATCATGCGTAATTGATATTGGATGAAATGTGGTGATGAATTTGAAAAAAGGAATGGTCTTGGGATTGGGATATGCTTATGAAAATATCTTGTATTAAAATATTTTTATGGATTTCAAGATTGTTTGGTATAAGGGTTTTTGATGATCATTATGTATTAAAATGTTTTTGGAAAAGGGAATTCAAATTTCAGATTTTTGAGATATATTTTTCTCAGGACTAGAAAAAATAAAGTTGGGGGGTGTGATTAGCCACTAAAATAGGATAATATTCATTTTTAATATTTATAATATTCACAAGCTTAATTATTCATAAACACCATTTTTAGTGAATTTTAAAATTTGAACATTATTTCACATTATGATTGTTATTCTCTATTAAAGTGAAATATTACATGGTACATATTTGAACACATCCTAAAATATAAAATGGTCTTGATTTTTTTTATATTTTATTCTAAGGTATCCCATTATATAAGAAACAATTCATGCTTTTGGAGTACTTGAAGATTCACATTGGAAGACCACCAAAATGGGATTTTATGGCAACACATTCTGGGAAAAGTAAACTGGACACCAACCCAATAAAGAGACTGTAGTGGCCAGAATCCAAGCCCAATGATTCTAAAAATTTATCTGAAGATATAGGCCATCATGGGGAACATTTAATACATCAGTGAAAAGAGATAATTTTGTTGTTTTAATGGAGTTCCAAGCAGCCGAAGTTGGAGATAAATTTTAGGGCCAGATTCTATGACCCAGAAAAATAGTCCTCCAATTTACACATATCTCGCAAAAATACTCTATTTGGGCTAACATTTTATAGGATATTAGTAGAAATTGAGGGATTAATTTTCTTCCTCTTTGGTCCACTCTACTTCTGCCATCTAGAAGGTCATTTAGGTGCCTCTATTCGGTGGATGCAAGATGGCTGCCACTTCGGGTCAAGGATAAAGAAGTCAAATCTCCCTTACATTACACCACTCTAGGCCTACCATACTCATGTGGGATTCTTTGTAATGTTGTTATATATACCCATAACTCTTGAAATTACTATTTAAGGTAGTTTTGGTGGAGTATTTGATCATCTTTGGTGCTTTCTTTCATTGTAATTTAATGATGTGATTTTGGTGTCATAAGTTTGTCCTTCACATGTAAGTTGATCTAATTCATCTTAGTTTCTTAATAAAAGTTATTCTCCCCCTATTATTATGTTCTTCTCCATATCATTTTTATATTTTTTCCTCAAGGTGTGAATTTATTCACACCGAACCTTGTGAAATTATTTTCACAATGGTGGAGTGATCATTTTCTTTTTATTGTTTTTTTACTTCTTCAATTCCCCCCTCAGGAGTCTACTTACCGCTTCCATGAAACCATAACATCAATGGAGGGATAATCATATTATGGGTTTATACAAGGGAGTAGAAAAGGGATAGATTGGATGTAATTTCTCACTATATTAATTTCTAATCAATTCTTTTAATTGAGAATTTCATTTGATGATTTTAAAACTTCTTCATCCTTTTGGAATTTTAAGGCCGCACACTTCAAGTGATAATACAAACCTTTACCTTAGATTACTCAAAACTTTGATCCTAGAAGTATATATGTGATTAATATTAGGGTGTTTAGGTATTAAACCGGTAAGTGATGATGTTGTTTGATCTTCTTAAATGAACACATCTCAAATATTAGAAATTGAAATAGTTAAAAAATGAGTGAATTCAATCAACCCCAAGTGATAACCTAGGATAAAATCATTATTTTAAATTGAATTAACTTAAGGATCTTAGAGTTAACTTAATCCCATATAAAATCAACCCAAGTTTTCCACTTTATAGCAAAAAACAATCCATATAATATACGTGTCTGTAGGTTACTTCTTAGGTTTCTGAGGATTCAACAACCCAAGCTAAACTATAAGCGAAGGATTAACCCTAAAATCTTGGGTAAATTTGGGCAATAACAAATTTTTGCGCCATTTCCAGGGACCTAAGTAAGTTATCGTAGAAACTACCTTCCTTTTCTCAACCCATATATCTTTTCTCATCCCTAATTTCACTCCTATGTAAATCCCAATTGAAAAAAATCCAAACATGGGGAACCTATCCCTACTTTGAATTCCCCACACCAAGTATGTTGTATAATGACCATCCTAGTTTCTATTTGTGGGATAATCAACAAACTATTGTGCTAAAATATTTTAACTCCTATTCTCCACAAAACATTCCAACCTATAATGAATTCCAATCCCAACAATGCCAATCTAAACATCTTCCTATAGAATTCCAAAAACTTAATGATCCTCCTAGAATAAACCATCTATATCAACCCCTTTCCAATAAATATCCACAACCATTACTTGATAAACTATTTAAAAAAATGTAGATAATGAATTCTTATGTTTCACCCTTGATAGTAAAACTAAAAATCATTGAAATAATTCTGGAACCCATTCCCACTTAGGTTGTCCCTTCCTCAACATCGATAGAAGAATCATCTTACACACAAACACCTCCTAAAAATGCTAAATAAATTTCATTTGAATATAGGATACCTAAAGAACATTAAGTAATAGTTTATGGGTGTTTAAATCAAGAGGAAACTGATTTTTTTATTCACAAGAGGGAAATTTGATATCTTAGATTGATTATCCTAAATATTTCCCCGTTAATGATTTTTCAGAACAAAAAATAACTGAACCATTGGGAGAAATATAAAACTTTAAGTCCATACCCATTACTGAAATTGATATTTCTAATTTGGTGGTTGAATATTTCATTCAAAAGGAACCAATTCTGTTGAAAAATTTAGAAAATGAAACTGAGTTGGATTCAAAATCTCAACCTGTGTCTTAATCTCCTATCCAACCCGAGCTCAAAATTATTGTCCTTCAATACCTAATCAAGTATCCCTTTATAGGTTATAATCATAACCTTTCAGTTGGAATTCATTCGTCTCTTGAAACCAAAAAATTTGGAATGATCATTGAGGTCTTTGGGAAGACTACAGTGGAAACCAGATCAACCATTTTTGACATTACTTGGATTTCCAACTCATTATAAAACATAGGTTTGTACATGAAAAAAATTCTAAACAAAGAATTAATATTAATCTAGTAGAAGTGGAGAAATATGAGGTCCTTAAAATGTTGAAAGTTGGTTTTGGGTAAGTTTGGGGGGTTCGTGTCGAGCTAGCGACGTTAAACCAAAGCATTGCTTGGGAGGCAACCTGTGGTTTTCATGGTTACAATTGGTGAGGTATCTTTAAGTGCATCCACAAGACCCATGTTTGAAACTAGGAGAAGGAATAATTACAGGTTACTGAAGCAGTACTGTATCAGGCACTGTACCAATTACTGTAACAGGTACTGTTCGGTACTATAACATATATAACTATTCACCTTGGGCCACTGGTTTTGGTTTGGAGTCCTTAAAGGCCTTTAGTAAACCTAGGTATTTGGGTTAGTAAAGCTTTCGGGACACCATTAAAGACTTTAGGCCACCTTAAGGACTTCATGCCACCTCAAAAGGCCTTTAGGGCCACCTGATATGCCGATGCCCAAACAGATTCTACAAAGAACTAGCTCTAGAAAAGGATTTAAGAGCATAATACATTCACCAGATCAGGGATAAATAGATTTGGAATAATTAGAGGGTATTAAATTGCCATTGGTACTGGGCCTGTGCATCTCTGCACAAGACAGCTAGCCAAACAACCATGAAAAGGTGGAGAGCTGATCACGATACAGATGCTGGGGAGGGGCGATTTCAAGTAGTCATAGTCTGTATGATTTCCTTAAGACCTATAGGTCCTGTAATGTCTCCAAAGCCTACGAGAAATGTAATCTATAAGCCTACAGTCCTTGTAAGGGTTCCCCCTCATCCCTTGAAAGCAATGTTATCAAAAATCAATAAAAAATAAGGACTTCGGGCCATTCAGGATAAAAAAATACTTAATCAATCAACATTGAATATGATAGTTCCTTAGGCTATTGACCTGTTCTTCTATTATGAGTATGGATGAATATGAAAGGGGAGCACCGTATTCAGCCGTGTCACATGGTGTGATCCATGAGTAATACCTTACCCAGAAATTTAAAAAGAAGACAATGTATCATCAGTTTATTTTATTTTTATGTGTTTTGAGGTTAAAAGAAAAATACAAAAAAAAATTAAAAAAAATTAAAAGTACACATCATAGGTCGTGGGGAAAACCCCGTCACAATTGGAAAAGCTACGGGGACTCAAACCCGAGGCCTAAGGGAGACAGGGGAACGTGATTTCCACTGACCTATAACTTATAGTGCATCCTTATTATATAATTTTTGTATATATACTTATATTTTATTATATATATATATATTGTTTTGTTTTGTTTGTTTTTTCCCTTGTTCTACTATGGACCTCTGTGGGGGACATGGATATCAAAGGATTAAATTAGAGCAACATGAACATCAATTTCAACCACTAGGTGACTTCCTTCCATGATTATCATTTTCAATATACTCTTTGAACTCCTCACCTCTACCCCCTTCTATGTTTTATTTTTTTAAACACTGGGGACAATGTTATTCTATGTTGGGGGGGGGGGTGAAAAGAAAGAAAAAAATATTTTTGAAATAAATAATGTGTGTAAATGGAAGGAAAAATTCCATTAACTTTGAACACGATAATACAAATTGAAAACTTTGAAACTTAATATCAAATAATTTAGCATTCCCTGATTCTGATTTTAATCCATGTATAATTTCATGAGCATAGATTTTGGAAAGTGTGGCTGTCTAATGTGATATTTAATCGTTTATATTTTCATCAAAAAAATACCACAATACACGTCCTTTGGAGAATGGGGTATTAGTTTGATTTCATGGGGTCCCCCAAATAAATATCATTGGTTTGGTGATCATTTTAGTTTTAATATGAGTATTCAAAAAAAATCAAAAAAAAAAAACTCAAAAAAAGAAAACAATAAATTTGCATGTAGAGCAATGAAAAGACTTAATTTGTGGATTTTGACACTTGGGGATCATGAATCCATAATTTTCTATCCTAGAGTTAGTAATTTTATCTATATTTGTGGTAATTTTACTTTGTTTTTGAATGAGTTAACTCTAGATGATGCCCGAGTATGTGGGCTTCACTTGGTGCCCTAAGGTCTTTGAGGTTGGGAGTCATCGGCAAAGTCTCGGTACATGGGTTGACTCTTTTGAATGTAATTCCAATTACTATAGAAAAATTGATATATATGTATATATATATATATAAATTTAATACTCAAATTAATATTGAAATGTGATTCCACCTAGCGTTTTCATCATTTCCCCCTTGAATAAAGATGAACCCCCCGTGTCTATTGTGATACACAACACATCGTCATGCTTAATTGATATTGGATGAAATGTGGTGAGGAATTTGAACAAATAAATGGGCTTGGTATTGGGATATTATTATGAAACTATCTTGTATTAAAATATTTTATGGGTTTCATGATTGTTTGGTATAATGGTTTTTGATGATCACTGAGTATTACAATGTTTTTGCAAAAGGGAATTCAAATTTCAGATTTTTGAGATATATTTTTCTCAGGACTAGAAAAAATAAAGTTGGGGGGTGTGATTAGCCACTAAAATAGGATAATATTAATTTTTAATATTTATAATATTCATGAGCTTAATTATTCATAAACACCATTTTTATTGAATTTTACAACTTGAACATTATTTCAAATTATGATTGTAATTATTTGTTAAAGTGCACTATTACTTGGTACATATTTGAAAACATCCTAAAATAAAAAATGATCTTGATTTTTTTTTATATTTTATTCTAAGGTATCCCATTATATAAGAAACAATTCATGATTTTTAAGTACTTGAAGATTCACATTAGAAGACCACCAAAATGGGCTTTCATGGGAACACATTCTGGGAAAAGTAAACTAGACAACAACCCAATAAAGAGACTATAACGGCCAGGATCCAAGCCCAGTGATTATAAAAAATTATCTGAAGATATAGGCCATCATGGGGAAAATTTAATTCAAAAGTGAAAATAGCCAATTCAGTTGTTTTAATGGAGTTCCAAGCAGTCTAATTTGGAGATAAAATCCAGGGCCGTATTCTACGGCCCAGAAAAAAGTCCATAATTTTACACATATCTAGAAAAAAAATCTATTTTGGATTAAATTTTATAGGAGATTAGTAGATATCAGGGGCTCCATTTTCTTCCTCTATGTTCTTCTCTACTTCTTCCATCTATAAGGTCATTTAGGTACCTCTGTTCGGTGGATGCAAGCTGGCTGCCACTTCGGGTCAAGGATAAAGAAGTCCACTCCCCCATACTTTACACCACCCTAGGCCTACCATAATCAAGTGGGATGCTTGGTAATGTTGTTATATAGACCCATGACTCTTGAAATTCCTATTTAAGTTAGTTTTGGTGAAGGATTTGATCATATTTGGTGCTTTCTTTCATTGTAATGTTATGCTGGGATTTTGGTGTTTTAAGTTTGTCCTTCACATGTAAGTTGTTCTAATTCATATTAGTTTCTTAATAAAAGTTATTATTCTCTTATTATTATGTTATTATCTATATCATTTTGATAATATTTCCTCAAGGTGTAAATTTATTCACACCAAAACTTGTGAAATTATTCACACAATGATTGAGTGATGGTTTTCTTTTTATTATTTTTTTACTTCCTCAATTCCTCCCTCATGAGTCTACTTTCCACTTCCATGAAACCATAGAATCAATGGAGGGATAATAATCTTATGGGTTGATCCAAGGTAGTATAAAAGGGATGGATTGGATGTTATTTCTCACTCTATTAATTTCTAATCAATTATTTTAATTGATAATTTCATTTGATGATTTTAAAACTTCCTCGTCCTTTTGGAATTTTAAGGCCGTAAACTTCAAGTTATAATATGAACCTTTACCATAGAGTGCTCAAAAATTTGATCCTCCATGTGTATAAGTTATTATTATTAGGGTGTGTAGGTATTAAACCAGTAACTGATGATGTTGTTTGATCTTCTTAAATGAACCTGTCTGAAATATAAGAAATTGAAATAGTTAAAAAAGAAATGAATTCAATCCACCCCAAGTTATAACCTAGGATCAAATAATTATTTTAAATTGAATTCACTTAAGACTCTTAGAGTTCACTTAAACCCATATAAAATCAACCCAAGTTGGCCACTTCATAGAAAAAAATAATCCATATAATTTATGTGTCTGTAGGTTACTTATTAGGTTTCTGAGGATTCAACAACCCAAGATAAAATACAAGCGACGTCTTAACCCTAAAATCATGGGTAAATTTGGGTGAGACCAAATTTTGGCACCATTGACGGGGACCTAAGTAAGTTATCATAGACACTACCATCCTTTTCTCACCCCATATATCTTTTCTCATCCCCTATTTCACTCCTATGTAAATACCATTTGAAAAAATCCAAACATGGGGAACCTCTCCCTACATTGAATTCCCCACACCAATTGTGTTGTAAAATGACCATCCTAGTTTCTATTTGTGGGATAATCAATAAAATATTAAGCTACAATATTCTAACTCCTATGCTCCATAAAATATTCCAACCTATAATGAATTCCAATCCCAACAAGGCCAATCTAAACATCCTCCTCTGGAATTCAAACAACTTAATTATAGTCCTAGAATAGACCATCTATATCAACCCCTTTCCCATAAATATCCAAAACCATTACTAGATAAATTGTTTCAAAAAATGGATATATTTAATTCCTATGTTTCATCCTTGAGAGTAAAACTACAAAGCATTGAAATAGTTCGGGAACCCATTCCCACTCAGGTTGTCCCTTCTTCAACATTGATAGAAGAATCATATTACACACAAACACCTCATTAAAATTATAAAGAAATTTCCTTTGAATATAGGATACCTGAATAACATGAAGTAATAGTTTATGGGTGTTTAAATCAAGAAGAAACTGATTTTTTGTATTCATAATAGGGAAATTTGATATCTTGGATTGAGTGTCCTAAATATTGCCCCATTAATGATTTTTCAGAACAAAAAATCACTGAACCATTGGGAGAAATAAAAACATTTGAGTCCATACCCATTACTGAAATTGATATTTACAATTTGGTGGTTGAATATTTTATTTAAAAGGAACCAATTCTGTTGAGAAATTTAGAAAATGAAACTAAGTTGGATTCAACATCTCAACCTGTGTATGAATTTCCTATGCAACCTAAGCTCAAAATTATTTTCCTTCCCTCTCTACTCAAGTATCCCTTAATAGGGTATAACCTTCACCTTTAATTTGGAATTCATTCTTCTCTTGAAACCAAAAAAATTGGAATGACCATTGATGTCTTTGGGAAGACTACAGTGGAAACCAGATCAACCATTTCTGACATTACTTGAATTTTCCCACTCATTATAGAACATAGGTTTGTACATGACAAAAATTATAAACAAAGAATCAATATCAATATAGTAGAAGTGGAGAAATATGAGGTCCTTAAAATGTTGAAAGTTGGATTGGGTAAGTTAGAGGGGTTCATGTCGAGCTAGCGACATTAAACCAAAGTGCTGCATGGGAGGAAACACGTGGTTTTCATGGTTCCAATTGGTGAGGTCTCTTTAAGTACGTCCACAAGACCCAGGTTCAAAACTAGAAGAAGACATAATTCCTGGTTACTGAAGCAGTATTGTAGAAGGCATTGTACCAGTTATTGTAGCAGGTACTGTTCGGTACTGTAGCAGTTGGAACTATTCACCTCGGGCTAATGGTTTAAGATTAGAGTCCTTAAAGGACTTTAGGAAAACTAGGCCTTCAGGTTATTAAGGCTTTTGGTCCACCGTTAAGGCCTTAGGGCCACCTTAAGGACTTCATGCCACCTCAAAAGGCCTTTAGGGCCACCTGATATGAAGATACCCAGAAAGATTCTACAAGGAACTAGCTCCAGACGAGGATTCAAGCACAGGGCGCATTCACCAGATCATGGATAAGTAGATTTGGAAGAATGAGAGGGTATGAAATTTCTATTGGTACTGGGCCTGTGCATCTCTGCACAAGACAGCTAGCCGAACAACCATGCAAAGATGGAGATCTGATCACGATGCATATACTGGGGAGGGGGGGGGGGTTCAAGTAGTCATAGTCTGTATGATTTTCTTAAGACCTACAGGTCCTATAATGTCTCCAAATCCTACGGGAAATGTAATATCTAAGCCTACGTGCCTTTTTAAGGGTTCCCCCTCATCCCTCGAAAGTAAGGTTATAAAAAATAAATAAAAATGAAGGCCTTCGGGCTATTGAGGAAAAAAATACTTAATCAATCAACTATGAATATGATAGTTCCTTAGACTGTTGATCTGTTCTTCTATTATGAGTATGGATGGATATGAAAGGGGAGTGCCGTATTCATCCGTGTCACATGGTGTGATCCATGAGTAATACCTTAGCTAGAAATTAAAAAAGAAGACAATGTATCATGAGTTTATTTTATTTTTATGTGTTTGGAGGTTAAAAGAAAAATACAAAAATACAAAAAATAAAAAAAATTAAAAGGACATGTCGTAGGTCATGGGGAAAACCCCGTCACAACCAGCGAAGCTGCGGGGACTCGAAATCGGGACCGAAGGGAGACAGGGGCATGCTCTTTCCACTGACCTACAACTTATTGTTCTTCCTTATTCTATAATATTTGTATATGTACTTATATTTTATTTTATTTTTTATAAATAAATAAATAAATAAATAAATATATTGTTTTGTTTTGTTTGTTTTTTTGTTTTTCCTTGTACTACTATATACCTCTACAGGTGACATGGACATCTAAGGATTAAATTAGAGCAGCACGAACATCAACTTCAACAACCAAGTGACTTCATTACATGATTCTCATTTTCAATATCCTCTTTGAAATCCTCACCTCTAGCCCCTTCTATGTTTTATTTTCATTAAACACTAGGGATAGTGTTATTCTAAGTTGGGGGGGGGGGGTGTGAAAAGAAATAAAAAAATACTTATGAAATAAAAAATGAGTGTAAATGGAAGGAAAAACTCCTTTAACTTTGTACAAGATAATACACATTGAAAACTTTGAAACTAAATATCAAATAATTTAGCATGCCCTGATTCTGATTTTAATCCATGTATAATTTCATGAGAATAGATTTTGGAAAGTGTGGTTGTCTAATGTGATATTTCATCATTTATATTTTCATCCAAATAAAAAAAATCACAACGCATGTCCTATGGATAGTGGGGTATTAGTTTGAGTTCATGGGGACCCCAAATAAATAGCGTAGGTTTGGTGATCATTTTAGTTTTAATATGAGTATTCAAAAGAAAAAATAAAATAAAAAATAAAAAAAAGGAAACAATAAATTTGTGCGTAGAGTAATGAAATGACCTAATGTGTGGATTTCAACACTTGTGGAATGTGACTCCATAGTTTCCTAACCTAGAGTTAGTAATTTTATCTATATTTTTGGTAATTTTACTTTGTTTTTGACCGATTTAACTCGATATTATGCTTGAATATGTGGGCTTCACTTGGTGCCTTAAGGTCTATGAGCCTAGGAGTCATCGGAAAAGTCTCACTACATGGGTTGACTCTATTGAGTGCAATTTCAATTACCATGGAAAAATTGAAAATATATATATGTATATATATATATATATAATTTAATACTCATATTAATATTGAAATGTGATTCCACCTAGAGCCTCCATCATTTCCCTCTTGAATAAAGATGAACCCCCATTTCTATTGTGATATATAATACATCATCATGCTTAATTGACATTGGATGAAATGTGGATATGAATTTGAACAAAGGAATGGGATTAGGATTGAGATATGTTTATGAATCTATCTTGTATTAAAATATTTTTATGGGTTTTATGATTTTTTGGTGTAAGGGTTTTTGGTGATCATTATGTATTAAAATGTTTTTGGAAAATGGAATTTAAATTTCAGATTTTTGAGATATATTTTGCTCGGTACTATAAAAAATCAAGTTAGGGGGTGTTATTAACCACTAAAATAGGATAATATTCATTTTTAGTATTTATAATATTCACAAGCTTAATTATTCATAAACACCATTTTTAGTTCATTTTACAATTTGAACATTATTTCACATTATGATTGTAATTATTTGTTAAAGTGCACTATTACTTGGTACATATTTGAACACATCCTAAAATAAAAAATGTTATTGATTTTATTTTTATATTTTATTATTAGGTCTCCCATTATATAAGTAACAATTTATACTTTTTTAGTACTTGAAGATTCACATTGGAAGACCACCAAAATGGGATTTCATGGAAACACATTCTAGGAAAAGTAAACTGGACATCAGCCTAATAAAGAGACTTTAGCGGCCAGGGTCCATGCCTAATGAATCTCAAAATTAATCTGAAGATATAGGAAATCATGAGTAACATTTCATCAAACAGTGATAAGAGCTAATTCATATGTTTTAATGGAGTTCCTGGAAACCCAGTTTGGAGATAAAATTATGGGCCAGATTCTACATCCCAAAAAACAATTCCACCATTTTACACATATATCTCAAACCAAAATTCTATTTGGACTGAAATTTTATAGGAGGTTTGGAGATATTCGGGGCTCTATTTCCTTTCTCTACCAACCACTCTAATTTGGCCATCTAGAAGGTCATTTAGGCGCCTCTGTTCGGTGGATGCAAGATGGATTCCACCTCAGGTCAAGGATAAATAATTCCACTCTCCCTTACTTTCCACCACCCTAGGCCTACCATAATCAAGTGGGATGCTTTTTACTATTGGTATATTGAACCATTACTCTTTAAATTCCTATTTAAGGTAGTGGTGGTGAAGGATTAGATCATATTTTGTGATTTCTTTCATTGTAATGTTATGCTACGATTTTGTTGTCTTAAGTTTGTCGTTCACATGTAAGTTGTTCTAATTCATCTTAGTTTATTAATAAAAGTTCTTATTATCAAATTATTATGATATTCTCCATATCACGTTGATACCATTGCCTCAAGGTGTGAATTTATTCACACCAAACCTTGTGAAATTATTCACACAACGGTGGAGTAATCAGTTTCTTTTTATTGTTTTTTACTTCTTTAATTCCTCCCTCATTAGTCAACTTCCTGCTTCCATGAAACCACAACATCAATGGAGGGACAATACTATTATGGTTTTATCCAAGGGAGTAGAAAGGGGCTGTATTGTGTGTTATTTATCACTCTATTAATTTCTAATCATTTTTTAATTGAGAATTTCATTTGATGATTTTAAAACTTCTTCGTCCATTTTGAATTTTAAGGCCACACACTTCAAGTGATAATACGAACCTTTACATTAGAGTGCTCAAAACGTTTATCCTCCAAGTGTATAGGTGATTAGTATTAGGGTGTGTAGGTATTAAAACAGTAAGTGATGATGTTTTTTGATCTTCTTAAATGAACCTGTCTCAAATATAAGAAATTGAAATAGTTGAAAAAGGAATGCATTCAATCCACCCCAAGTGATAACCTAGGATCAACTCATTATTTTAAATTGAATTAACTTAAGTCTCTTAGAGTTAAATTAAACCCAAATAAAATAAACCCAAGTTGTCCACTTAATAGCCAAAAACAATCCATATAATGTACGTGTCTTTAGGTTACTTCTTGGGTTTCTGAGGATTCAAAAACCCAAGATAAACTACAAGTGACCTCTTAACCCTAAAATCTTTGGTAAATTTGGATGAGACCAAATTTTGACGCCGTTTCTGGGGACCTAAGTAATTTATCGTAGACACTACCATCCTTTTCTCACCCCACATATCTTTTCTACTCCCCAATTTCACTCCTATGAAAATCCCATTTGAAAACAATCCAAACACGGGGAACCTCTCTCTACTTTGAATTCCCCACACTAAGTGTGTTGTAAAATTACCATCCTAGTTTTTATTTGTGGGATAATAAAAAACCTATTGAGCCACAATATTTTAAATTCTATTCTCCACAAAACATTCCAACCTATAATGAATTACAATCCCAACAAGGCCAATCTGAACATCCTCCTCTAGAATTCCAATAACTTAATTATCCTCCTGGAATAGACCATATATCTCAACCCATTTCCCATCATGATCCACAACTATTACTTGAGAAATTGTGTCAAAAAATGGAGATAATTAATTACTTTGTTATATCCTTGAGGGTATAACTAAAAAGCATTGAAACATTTTGGGAACCCATTACCACTCAAGTTATCCCTTCCTTAACATTGATAGAAGAATCACGTTACACACAAACACCTCATAAAAATTCTCAAGAAATTTACTTGGAATATAAGATACATGAAGAACATGAAGTAATAGTTGATGGGTGTTTAAATAAAGAGGAAACTATTTTTTTTTGTATTCACAAGAGGGAAATTTGATATCTTGGATTGAGTTTCATGAATATTTCCCCATTAATGATTTTTCAGAACCAAAAAAAACTAAACCATTTGGAGAAATAAAAAAATTTGAGTCCATACCCATTACTGAAATTGATATTTCAAATTTGGTGGTTGAATATTCCATTAAAAAGGAACCAATTCTATTGAGAAATTTAGAAAATGAAACTAGGTTGGATTCAAAATCTCAACCTGTGTCTGAATGTCCTATTCAACCTGAGCTTAAAATTATTGTCCTTAATTACCTGATCAAGTATCCCTTCATAGGTTATAACCATGACCTTTCAGTTGGAATTCATTATTCTCTTGAAACCCAAAAAATTAGAATGATCATTGATGTCTTTGGGAAGACTCAAGTGGAAACTAGATCAACCATTTCTGACATTACTTGGATTTTCCAACTCATTATAGAACATAGGTTTGTACACGTAAAAAATTCTAAAAAAATAATTAATCTCAATCTAGTAGAAGTGGAGGAATATGAGATCCTTAAAGTGTTGAAAGTTGGTATTGGGTAAGTTAGGGGGGTTTGTGTCGAGTTAGTGACATTAAACAAAAGCATTGCACGAGAGGAAACCTATGTTTTTCATGGTTCCAATTGGTGATATCTCTTTAAGTGCATCCAAGAGATCCAAGTTTGAAACCAGACGAAGGCATAATTACAAGTTACTATAGTAGTACTGTAGAAGGCACTATAGAAGGTACTGTTCAGTACTGCAGTAGCCGAAACTATTCACCTTGGGCCACTGGTTTGGGCTTGGAGTCCTTAAAGGCCTTAGGGAAACCCAGTAATTTGGGCCTGTAAGGCTTTCGAGCCACCTTAAAGGCCTTTAGGCCACCTTAAGGCATTCAGGACACCTCAAAAGGCCTTTAGGTCCACCTGATATGCAGATGCCCAGACAGATTCCAAAAAGAACCAGCTCCAGAGGAGGATTCAAGAGTAGGGTGCATTCACCAGAGTAGGGCTAAATGGATTTGGAAGAATGAGAGGGTATATCATTTCCATCGGTACTAGGCTTGTGCATCTATGCATAGGAAAACTAGCCAAAAAACCTTGCAAAGATGGAGAGTTCATCACGATGAAGATGGTTTGGAGGGGAAGTTTCAAGTAGTCATATTCTATATGATTTCCTTAAGACCTATAGGCCCTGTAATGACTCCAAAGCCTACAAGAAATGTAATCTCTAAGCCTATGAGCCTTGTAAGGGTTCCCCCTCATCCCTTGAAAGGGGGGTTATCAAAAATCAATAAAAAATAAAGCCTTCAGGACATTCAAGCTAAAAAATACTTAATCAATCAACTCTGAATATGATAGTTCCTTAGACTGTTGACCTATTCTTCTATTATGAGTATGTATGGATATGAATGGGGAGCACCGTATTCATCCGTGTCACGTGGTGTGACCCTGAGTAATACCTTACCCAGAAATTTAAAAAGAATACAATGTATCATCAGTTTATTTTATTTTTATGTTCTTGGAGGTTAAAAGAAAAATACAAAAAAAAAATTAAAAAAAATTAAAAGGACACATCGTAGGTCATGGGAAAAACCCCATCACAACCGGTGAAGCCATGGGGAATCAAACTCGGGACTAAAGGGAGACAAGGGCATGTTCTTTTCATTGACCTATGACTTATAGTGTTTCCTTATTCTATAATTTATATATATATAATTATATTTTATTATATATATATTGTTTTGTTTTGTTTTGTTTGTTTGTTTTTCCTTGTTCTACTATGGACCTCTGTGGGTGAAATTTATATTAAAGGATTAAATTAGAGAAACATGAATGTCAACTTCAACCACTAGGTAACTTCATTACATGATTATCATTTTCAATATCCTCTTTGAACTCCTCACCTCTACCCCCTTCTAAGTTTTATTTTCTTCAAACACTATGGACAGTGTTATTCTATGTTGGGGGGGGGGGTGAAAAGAAAGAAAAAAATACTTGTGAAATAATGAATTTGTGTAAATGGAAGGAAAAAATACATTAACTTTGAACACAATAATACACATTGAAAACTTTGAAACTAAATATCAAATAATTTAGCATGCCCTGATTCTGATTTTAATCCATGTATAATTTCATGAGCATATATTTTGGAAAGTGTGGCTGTCTAATGTGATATTTCATCGTTTATATTTTCATCAAAATAAAAAAAGACCACAACACACATCCTTTTGATAGTGGGGTATTAATTTGAGTTCATGGGGTCCCCCAAATAAATAGCATAGGTTTGGTGATCATTTTAGTTTTAATATGAGTATTCAAAAAAAATCAAAAAAAGAAAACAATAAATTTACGCGTAGAGCAATGAAATGACCTAATGTGTGGCTTTCGACACTTGGGGATTGTGACTCCATAGTTCTTTGGCCCGAAGTTAGTAATTTTATCTCTATTTTTTTTGGTAATTTGACTTTGTTTTTGACTGAGTTAACTTGAGATGATGCCCGAATATGTGGGATTTATGTGGTTCCCTAAGGTCTTTGAGCCTGTGAGTCATCGGAAAAGTCTTGCTACATGGGCTGACTCTATTGAGTGAAATTTCAATTACCATGAAAAAATTGGGAAAAAAAATTGAATACTCATCTTAATATTGAAATGTGATTCCACCTAGCACTTCTATCATTTCCTGCTTGAATAAGGATGGGTCCCCATGTCTATTATGATACACAAAACATCATCATGCATAATTGACATTGGATGAAATGTGGTGATTAATTTGAACAAAGGAATGGTCTTGGGCTTGGGATATGCTTATGAAACACTCTTGCATGAAAATATTTTTATGGGTTTTATGATTTTTTGGTATATGAGTTTTTTGTGATCAATGTGTATTAAAATGTTTTTGGAAAAGGGAATTTAAATTTCATATTTTTGAGATATATTTTGCTCGGGACTAGAAAAAATTAAGTTAGGGGGGGGGGGGGTGTGATTAGACACTAAAATAGGCTAATATTCATTGTTAATATTTATAATATTCATGAGATTAATTATTCATAAACACCATTTTTAGTTAATTTTACAATTTGAACATTATTTCACATTATGATTGTAATTATTTGTTAAAGTGCACTATTACGTGGTACAAATTTGAACACATCCTAAAATAAAAAATGTATTTTTTTTTCAGGTCTCCAGTTATATGATGAACAATTAATGATTTTGGAGTACTTGAAGATTAACATTATAAGACCACCAAAATGGGCTTTCATGGCAACACATTATAGGAAAAGTAAACTGGACATCAGCCCAATAAAAAGACTTTAGTATCCAGGATCCATGCCCAGTGATTCTCAAAATTTATCTTAAGATAGAGGATATCATGGGTAAAATTTCATCCAATAGTGAAAAGAGATAATTCAGATGTTTTAATGGATTTCCAAGCATCCCAATTTGGAGATAAAATTTGGAGCTAGATTCTACGTCCCAAAAAAACAGTCCAACATTGTACACATATATAACAAAAAAAATTCTATTTGGGATGAAATTTTATATGCGGTTAGGAAGAATCCAAGTATCCATTTTCTTACTATATATATCCCACTCTAATTCGGCCATCTATAAGATTATTTAGGCTCCTCTGTTTGGTGGATGTAAGCGGGCTGCCACTTTGGGTCAATGATTAAAAATTCCACTCTCCCTTACTTTCCACCATCCTAGGCCTACCATACTCAAGTGGGATGCTTTTTAATATTGGGATCTCGACCCATTACTCTTGAAATTCATATTTATGGTAGTTTTGGTGAAGTATTTGATCATATTTGGTGCTTTCTTTCATTGTAATGTTATGCTGTGATTTTTTTGTCTTAAGTTTTTCTTTCACATGTTAGTTGTTCTAATCCATATTAGTTTCTTTATAAAAGTTATTATTCTCATATTATTATATTATTATCCATATCATGTTGATACCATTTCCTCAAGGTATGAATTTATTCAAACAAAATGTTATGAAATTATTCACACAACAGTGGAGTGATCATTTTCTTTTTATTGCTTTTTTACTTCTTCAATTCCTCCCTCATGAGTCTACTTCTATCTTCCATTGAAACCATAACATAAATGGAGGGATAATACTATTATAGGTTGATCCAAGGGATTATAAAGGGGATGTATTGGATGTTATTTCTCACTCTATTAATTTCTAATCAAATCTTTTAATTGATAACTTCATTTGATGATTTTAAAACTTCTTCATCCTTTTTTAATTTTAAGGCTGCACACTTCAAGTGTTAACACGAACCTATACCTTGGTGTGCTCAAAACTTTGATCCTATAAGGGAATAGGTGATTAGTATTAGGGTGTGTAGGTATTAAACCAGTAAGTGATGATGTTATTTGATCTTCTTAAATGAACCCATCTCAAATATACGAAATTGAAATAGTTGTAAAATAATGCATTAAATCCACCCCAAGTGATAACCTAGGATAAAATCATTATTTTAAATTGAATTTACTTAAGTATCTTAGTGTTCAGTTAAACCCATATAAAATCAACCCAAGTTGGCCACTTCATATCCAAAAACAATCCATATAATGTATGTTTCTGTATGTTACATCTTAGGTCTCTGAGGATTCGACAACCCAAGATAAAATACAAATGACCACTTAACCCTAAAATCTTGGGGTAAATTTGGGAGAGACCAATGGGTCTCCAAACAGCTAAGGAGATTTGGGATAAAGTGAAAACCAATTATGAAGGAAATATTAAAGTCAAAGAAACTAAACTATAAATATAGAGAAGTTTGTTTGAGGAAATTAAAATGGAAGATGATGAAAGCATTGATGAATATTTAATTAGATTCAACAAGATAGTAAAAAATATTCATGGATTTTTTAAAATCTATAATATTCAATAATTTTAAAGAAAATTTTGATAAATTTCCTTGATATATTTGATATCAAGGTTTCAGGCTTAGAAGATATGAAATACATTTCACTGGATGAGTTATATAATATTCTTATATATTATGAATTGATAATGTCCCTGACTTTCAAAAAGAAGATAAAAGATGAGATAAACTTTGAGGCTATAAGAAAAGGCAAATTCAAAGATGTGTATTTTGAGGAATTAAGTGATTTAGATGATAATGAAATTGATGAATACCTCAATGAAATTTCTATAATTATTTCAAGAGGTATTATAAAGGGAAAATGGAAAGTAAAAGGAAAGAAACCACTCAAGTGAAACATCTATAATGGAATCAGAAACTTTTCCATAAATTTTCTGAATAAAATGGCTAAATCAGAATCTGATAAAGAGAATGAGAAACACTGAAAAAAGAATAAGGATAATAAAAATTTGAATAAGTATTCCAATAATATAAAGAGGAATTTTATGAGAAAGTATACACAAGACAATCCATCACCCAGTAATTCTTTGGAATATGAACATAATTTCTTTTCTTATGTTGAAAAACGATAATATTCTTCAATTAGTGATGATGATGGTGAAGTAAGAACATATTTGGAATGGATATGAAAAAAATATTTAGAATATTATATTTATAAAAAAATTCAATTCAAGAAATATAATAGAAATCTGTAGAAAGGAAATAAAAAATTATCTTCTTAAAAAGAAGAGTATGATAGAAGATAAATAATTCTTATTGATGAAAATAATAAGTAAAAATTTAAGTTAGATGAGCTAGAGAAGATGATTAGTGATCTTGAATAGAAACTAACTCACATGGAGGAATATCTATCTGATACACAATCAATATATCTAATAGTTCAATATGAATTAAATAATAATAAATAATTACTCATTAAGTTTGTTAAGATAAAAGCTGAGTCATCCCAAGTTGGTGAGATGAAAGGTTCTTAAAGACAAGGTTCATTTTCTCCTAAATAGTTTCAAAATAGAAATGATATCCCTAATAGTGAAGGTGAATCTGTGAGGACCAAGATGTAAATAGAGGTGAATTTTACCACATAAAATGATGAAAGGAAGATTCTAGGAAGAACATTGGCCCTAGGAAAAATCAATCATGGTTTACAACAAGATGAAATCATGAATTTTCTAGACAAGTTTATCAATAATACTGAAGATTAATGTTTAGAGTATTTTATTGGTGTTATGGAAAGTTTGAGAATAAATATTACTCTTTATGGAATAATATGTCATTTCCATGAAATAAGCATGGAACAAGGGGGATCCATGGTGAATAGATAAGAATAAATTATCAAAGAAATAAGGCATTGACCATAAATACATCAAATACTCCAATACAAAATAGTTATAAATGCTTGAAATAATTGTGTGGCATATTTAGATTATAAGGTCATAGAGTTAAGGTATGCATGAATAAATTACATGGAGAGATTCAATGTGATTTAAAAAGGAATAAAAATTAGAATGAAAAATAGAGGAAGTCATATACATCTGATAATTGGTGCAAGAAACCCAAAAATGTTGAACATACAATGAAGGATTGTTTTTTAGTTTGTCCAGATCAACTAAAAATGGCCAAAAAAATGGAGAAATATCAAATAAAAACTACAGTTGAGGGTAAGTAGATTATTTTAGAAGGATATGATTAATATCATAAGAATCCATATATTGGTGATGATATGGAAAATCAAAATAATTAGTGTGAACAAGGAGGTTATTACATGAAGAAATCTATTCAATCAGAAAAATTCATGAGAAGAATGTGAGTTTGAAAATTGTGAATAATAAGAATGAGAAGCTGAACTCTTCCAAATTTGAGATCAAAATGAAGAAGGATAATGAAATGTTGAGAGGAAACTCTCAACCCGAGTACTATTTCTGATAAACACATAAGTCCCTCCTTATTCCCTTGTATATATATATGCTTTTGTACTAACATGAAGGGAATTTAAGGATATAGATGAAACCATTGAGGGTTAGAATAGGTGATTTTAAATTATTAGATATTCAAAAATCCTATGAATCTTATAATCACCCTAAAATTATTAATTTTAATTTTCTTGAAAAACTATTATCAATAGAGAGTTGATATTGAGCTAAAAAGGGAAGGCTATATGTTTTTTTTCACTGGAAATTTCTAATGTGTTTGTTCAGATGCACAGGATAAATATTTTTCATGAATTGATTGTCTAAGAAGATCCATGTATGAAGTGAGAGTTATATATTATTAGTATCATATGTATGTTTGATCATGGATAACATTTATCACCTTGGATATACACTATTGTTTTCTATACTGGTTTTACCCACATAGACTTAGAGTTTTCTAGCTAAAGGATCCTTTCAAAAGAAAATATATTATACCATATTAAAGGGAGAAGAAAATTATTGATAAGGATATATTCATTTACATGATATTTGTATAAAATTTCAACAAGGGGGATAATTTAAACACATATATTGACCTTGATAGTTTTCAGTGGTATTGAAAAAAAATTAAAAGGGGGATATAGAAGTTACCTTTGTGTTAAATTGTATTTTATTTCAATAAGGACAATTGAATTGATGTGAAGATGACAACAATATGTGAGTGATTAAGTTATTTTTAGGATTTTTATGGAAACATCATTGACTAAATGTGATTATTTTTGAACTATTCCTATTATCTAAGACATGTTCAATAGGTGTTTGGAGAATGCATATTGTTTTCTATAGATTTTGAAGTGAAGATATATTGAATGAATTCTAAGAAAAAATATTTTTTTTCATGAATAGTTGGTTTAAATGTTGAAGAGTGAAAATAGAATTAAAAGTCTTGAAATGTATAATTATAGTTTGGAAATGAGTTGAGTTTTTAGCTTGGTACTTATAATAATTTTAACTCTTTTTTATAGAGTTTACAAAAAATTAGGCAACCTTACATGGAAATAAAAAGGGGATAAAATAATTTCTTAGGTGGGTATTATACCTCTATCCAACAATGGTGTGGTGTAAAGAGATAATAATGACCATAGGAACCACATATATAGAGCATTGTGGGATTCAAGGCCCTCAGGAGCACTCAAGTGTAGGCATCCATAGAGAGGGTAGGTGGGCTAGCATGGGTTAGCATGACCAGTGATCCCACCTGTGCGTATGTTTGGATATCAGAATAGACCCCATGCTACCCTCTGAGTGGTTAATAGAACAAATTTTTATAAAATTAAGCACTCAACCATGATGAAAATCAATGCGGGGTATGGGCATTATTGCACTATCCCTCAATGTTAAAAATTTATAGACATATCATAGCTATTCGATCCCTTTTATATGGGCCATCTGATCTTCATAGATTTCATTATCTACCTTCGGCTAGAAGGTTATACATGAAATTATTTTTCTCATTCTACAACATCCAATGATTGAACCAATACCATGATAATTTTGTGCATCATCATTCGAAGATATCAAATTCTAGAAACTTTTTTCTAATCTATAATGAAGGTTGAACCACATGATCAAGTGAAGTGATCAAGTGATCATATGATCACCATGTTATCTTATAATTGTATACCAGGAGGAATGAGATGGTGAGAATATTTGGTGGAGTAAGTCTATAAAATGAGTGGATGCCCATGAATTTAGAATCTAAGTTGGTGGAGTTCACTATAAATACCCCAATGAACTCATTTGTTGGATATGATCTAAATTCATATTTGAGGGAGAATTTAGAGAGTGAAATAGAGCAGAGGAAGTTCTGTATACTCTTGAAGAGGTTCCATGAACTTGTACTATGAATTTTCCTTAACTTTTACATGACGATGTTTTAATTCCGCGTATACTATTAAGAAAACTAGATACACAAAAGAAAATTGTCAGTTCTATTTTTATGAAGGAATTTTTTTTCATAATGATGATTTCTGGAAGAGATCTAGTATACTATTGGTTATGTGAAGACATAATGGCATCATGTGATACACTCACATGAATGTAAACCTTACTTTAAGATGGTTCACATGAAGAGAACTAGTGCCAATTGTACAGTGAGGTTGTTTCGAGAGAATAGTTTGAGGGTTTTTCAAAGAAGAAGGTAGAAAACATGTTAAAAAGAGATCATGAGAATATATTGTTCATGAGATAATATACATGCATATGGTTGAGTGAGTCATGAATAAATATCAACATTATTAGAAACACTTATTCAAATAAGTGTGCTACATGAGTTTCATGCTATGTATTGCATGAATAAAAGAAATACAATGGGTGTGTGATACTTTCATGAATGGGAATTTTAAAGTTGAAATATATTGTTTTCATGAAATTGTGAGGGTTTTTTAGAACCTTAAGTGAAGGATGTATGTGTACTTACATGTGTATATATAGTGAGACATCCAGGAATTTGTGTTCATGCATAAATATTAGGGATTACTAGAGTGAAGCTTGTGCATTTTCATTTTTTGCACAAAATAAAAAGAAGAAGATTTGATAATTTTATACATTGTATCATACATTCGTGAAGTTTAAGAAAAATAAATGGGATATAATTTTCTTATATAGTGTGTAGTGAAATTTGAGACTAAATCTGGGAAATGTTTTATAAGGCATTCATACCAAGGAAATAAATGATTTGATAAGGTATAAATTATTTGAATATTAGTGGAAATTTAACAATATCAGGAAGTTTTTAGTCAAATTTCAAAAGTTCTTGAAGTTTGTACATGATTAGAACAGGTGATCCGGTTTGTTTATGGAGAAATAATTCATCTTGAGGTAGTGAATAAGTAGTAAAAATCTGAAATATATCTTTCTATCTATGGATCATATATTTAAGAGAAGTGGAAGTCTTCTGTGGGAATCCGACATAGAAGAAGTCTCTAGTGGGACTATGGAGCAGACCGATGGGATGTTGGTAACACTTTGAAATGCAGTATAGAGATCCGCTTATGGGATCCAAGAGTTGCTAGTGTAAGAGAGAACTTGTAATATACAATAGGAATCTATAGATGGAACACCATGAGACTCAATTTTGATGTGAATGGGAATTTCCCGGGCTGTAACCACCTACATATAGTGAAGAATCTATAAATGGGGGGAATAACCAGTTATATAAAGGAGTAGATATTTGTACCAAACCTTGTAAAAATACACGTGTGTTATGTGTTATTTTTATTGTTTCTTGCAGGGAGAGTCTATGAATTAAATATGAGGGATCGAGTTAGTTATAGAGGTTAAATTATAAAGAACTAATTTGTAAAAATAATGTACCACTGATTCACCACCTCTGAGTGGTACCAAACCGATCCTTGGGTACTTCAACCATCCCCTAAATTATAAAATAACACTCATATCCTATTTTATCCATTTTATTTGGAAAATAAATTCCAAAATACCTTTATTACATTCATCCCCATGTCCTAGAGGTCTTGGTTTGATCAGAAAACCAATCTCAGAAGGATTTAGGTATAAACCCAAAGAGGTTGTCCGAAGAAGTGGTATAGTTCTTAACTGAGCATTTTCATTTATTCTTCTTCTACCTCCTTTAATTATTCTTCAAACATGATGAAATAATAAAATAAGTGTAAGAACCTGGATCTTCATTTCAGGTATGTCTTTCCTTTTTCTTAAGTTTTTGAGAAAAGAGGAGTTTCTGGAAAATTTTGAAGTACACGCCGTGAACTTTATGAGTACACGCCGTGTACTCCCTTGCCACTCGAAGCAGTGTGCTGGCCATGTCTGGACCACACATATGGTGTGTAGGGGTGATGTGGATGTCGCTTAAAGCGGAGTACGAAAAAACAGAGTACACACCGTGTACCCTAGAAGTACACGCCGTGTATTTTTTTTTCATTAAACGGACAGGGGTCGCGCCTGATGGACATAACACTCTTCTTCTCTAGGTTCTTCATTCAAGAGAACCCATATGACCGAAAATATTCTCTAAGCCCCCGTGCTTCCATCCGATCCCTGTTTCAGCCACCGTCAATTGCGTTGGAACCGCAGCGGTGAGTTCTTCCTTCTCCTAGAGCCTTGTTTTCCAATTTCTCCTCTTTCTCAAGATATTGTGGGTTGAGTGTTTTGGACGTTTTCTCAGATCCTCGATGTTCTAAGGAGAATCAATCATCGTGGTTCACGTATATCGTTCTCCTAAAATCGAGGTAGGTGGTTTGTGCCTTTCTGTAGGAAGTCTGTGAATATTATGTGCAATTTACACCAATACCCTTGAATGGGGTATTGCGTGTTTCCTGTTTTGCCCTTGTTGTTGCCTGCTTTGCTTGATTACTTGAGTAGAGGTAATTGCTTGTGAATAGGGTAGTTTTTACTGTACTCTGGATGTTTTCCATGTTTGTTTTTCTTTTTTGGCATTTTTCCAGTTGCCATGCCTAGTTTTAGGATAGTGGAACTATTGTACTGTTATGCTGTTGTGTCTTAGAATGATAGCCAAGTAGTTCTTGAGGTTTACTTAGGGAGATACGCGCGCTATGCATGTTGTTTAAACAGATCTATGAGAACCTAGTATAGTGGACCATAGGGAGAATGGACGTAAGGGCTTCTCCAGAGTGTCTTTAATTACGATGCGAGACCATAGGGGGAATTGACGCTGAGTGCTTCCTTAGAGAGTCTATAGTTCCTCGATGCGGGCCACATGGGGAATTAGACGTTGAGTGCTTCCCCAGAGAGCCTTTAGTACGGTACAATACTCTATGGGGAATTGACAGTGAGTGCTTCCTCATAGAGTCTACTATTTAGCTGAACCAGAGGGGTGAGACTGTGTGTGCTTCCCAGAGGGTTTCTAGTACTTGTAGGTTGAACCATAAGGGTTAGGCTGTGAGAACTACCCAGAGGGTTACCTGTTGTTCTTCTTGTTGTTAGGCTGTTACTTGTGTACTTTATATGCTAGACTGTGGATTGTAGCTGCTGTGTGATTTCCTGTTTACTGCTTCCTGTATTTTTACTGCCATGTATTCACCGACTGTTAGGCACAGATCTTTGGGTGGTTTCCTACTGGGACCTTCTCTCACACCCTGTTTAGGACATGATTTTGGGCCCAAACAAATTATATTGTTGTAGGTATAGATAAGGGAAATCACCCTTCTACTTTAGGTACTTGATTTGCTGTGGAGATGGAGACCATGGGACCAAGCTATGGATTGCGATGCTAAAGAGTTTACCTGTTTTTATTTTTCACTTTGGTTTAGTATTGTATTCATCATTGTGACTTGTTTGGCTACTTTCCTAGACATATGTATCATGCATCATTATATATACATGTGTGTGCTCCAGTTGTTTACAGTTAGTCTTCTGCTGTTTATCATTTACTCTTGTATGGATGGTTATGGCTTCTGCTGTTATCGATTTTTTTTCTTCCAATATGTACTCTTCCAATGAGGGCATAGTTTCCCCACTATCACACCTAAGGCCCTCATTGCTAGTCGGCAGCCTCTGGCGTTTGGGGAAATGCGCTTGAGGCCATGTGACCAACCGGGTACGGGGCACCTCTGGGTGGATTCCAGAACCAGGACGTTACAATAAGTATATTCTATATATTGAGATGTTTTTTATGTTAATAGAATAACCTATGTCTATCTCATTCTTCCATAAAATGGGAATGAAACCATTGATTGTGTGTACGACAGACTACCGCCACACAAACTGATGTAATTAATTTTCCATCACCGATTATTAAAACTAGTTATAATGATGAATTTAATGTATATATATGATATTAATGAAATATTTATCATTATTTAAATATATGATATAATTTACTTTATTAACTTTACATCCATTGAAAAATGATAACAACATTCGTGTGTACATGTGGATTACCACCTCCACAAAGTGATGCGATTCATTTTTCATAACCACATCACATGGATTATATATATAAGTTTATTTAAAGAAATAATTTTATATTTATGATACAATTATCATTATATAAGGATAAAATAATACTTACCTTTTTTTTCATCATGTTTATTGAAAAAAGTAAACGTTACTCATGCGTACATATGACCTACCTTCTTTATGCTTGTAACATAGTTAATTTTTCATAACCATATATCATGGTTGGTTTTAAAATTATATTTATATATAAAAATTAAAATTATTTCATGATTTTTATTATAGATATGATGGAATAATGACCTTTTTAACCATAATCAACACACCAAAGTCATTGTGTACATATGATCCAAATATCATCAAGACATCCAATATCAACTTAATTTGTTAAGTAATTACATTTAACATTATAATAAATAAAATAAAAGGAATAATATACTTGAAAAAGTTTTTAAGTAAATAAATAACATAAGTTTATTATTTAGGAAGATAAAAATGTATGTGATGAGTCATTTTCTAAATATTTTTCTTCCATTTACATATTCTTAAAATTATTTTATGTATGTATTTACACGAATATAAATTAATTATAATGGAAATTACATCTATTATTAATTTATAACCAATTTTTTCAAAATGAATCTTTTTACATATTTTATATGGAATGTTTTGACTTTATTTGCAAAAGGAAAAAAGGAATATTCTATTTTAATGTACACAACATCAAATAATTTTCATTCCACAAAAAATATTATTTGATATTTTGATTATTTTATAAGATTCTATTTTTTATTCAAATAAAAACCCTTCTTCCCTTTGTTTTAGGTATTTTAGTTTTGAAAATGGGTTTTTAAAAGGAAAGGTTATTTTAATATCTGAAAATGCATTCCATATGGGTATAAAAGGGGTTTTCAAGGGTTTTAAGATAAAAAGGTTAAATATTAAAACTTTTTATTTATGATATAGTACTTAAGAATTATAGATGATGATGGGTGAGCCTGATATAGCTTATACGATGGGTGAGACAGATACATCTTATATGAAGTGTGAGCCCGATACAACTTATATGATGGGTGAGCCTGATATATCATATTTGATGGGTGAGCTCAATATATATCTCCAATTCATTGTTTAATGTTAATTTTCTTTAAATAAAAGGATGAGGGAATTAACCGGGGTGGTTTCTTCTATGGATTTAACTAGTCTCTAGTTATTTCTGACACGGGTTATAAATATATTGATTTAATTTTCCAAAAGGGTTTTTATATTATTTCTATGGGGTTTAATGGTTTTATTTGAGAAAAAAATCTATTTTTTCATGTGTATATCATTTATTTCACATACTTAAATAATACTATGATAAAGTTAAACATTTTATGGGTTTCCATGTTTTTCACTGGATTAGGAGATTTCTTACTTTTATGTCCTTTACTGAGCCTTTTTTTTTCTCATCCCATATTTTTAAATATTTTTCATAGGGTTTAAGGTTGAGTAGGAACAAATAAGAAGTTAAATTAAAATTAATGAATATTTATCATGTTTTTTTTTTCATTTTAAAAGATTTATAATGTGAAAAAATGGATACTGAGTAGGATTTTCCACTTTGAAATAGATGAGTTTGTTATGTAAGAGTTATGACCCAATTCTCTAAAACTCTAAACCAAAAGGATCCCGTAAATATAATAAAGTGAATTATTGACTAAAAAATTAATATTATGTAATTTTTTAATCTTTATCCTAATAGTTGACATCAAAGGAATGGTTTAGATAAATTTTGAGATCATGATTATAAAAATTCAGTGATAACCTTATGGATAAGTCTAAGATAAGGAAAACATCCTAAAGTTTTTGTAAAGTATAGATTGTGTGATTTAATAGAAATGAAATCCCTATCTAGATACTTTAAAGTAGATGAAAATATAACAAAGATTAACCCAGGGGAAATAAATCAGAAAAGTTCATATTGGGTATTAACTCAATCACCAAAAGTTCACAATGAGTGAGCCTAGGACTACACACCTGGATAGACACTCCTGAGGGATATTGCTTCAGTTAATTTAAATTCTTATTATGAACCATTATGAAGAATAATATCATAAAACCTATGGAAACATATGATAATCCATATTGGTATGTGACAACCCTAAAGCATCTTGAGTTGATAATTCCAATTTTATCATAATTTTAATGGAATATAAACCAATTTTAAGGTTTTATATGATGGGAATACTTTGGGATTCATTTATTGAGTTTTGATAGATGTTTAATGTACATGTAACCCATAAGTTTAACATGTGAAAAAGTTATTTGAGTAATAATTACTTTACATCTTTTAGAAATAAGATTAAAGGTACTGATAACCTTTAGGGTTTATATAAACTTTAATATTGAGGTAATTATGGGTTATTACAAAATGGGAACATACATTTTATCATATAGAAAGCCATGGGATATAAATGTGATTTGGGGATTTAGTGTTTAATGCTATTTTTAAATAAGATCACTATATTTTTAAGGAACATTATACGATTAAGGTAAAAAAATATTATTAGATAATTTGGGATTTTATTTTAGAAATAAAGGTTGAATAATATTTTGGAAGCATATGTGATTTTAATTTGTATTTATGGTGTTTTAGTTTATTTATGTAAATGATAAACATATTTTTGAGATTGTATAATTAGGACATATTTTTTTTGGATATATGACTTTATGAGTGACTAATGTTGATTGGAGGTAAATGTTAAATTAATCTAAGAAGAAAATGTGATCATATCCTTTTGATTTTTGGGTTTCAGACTTAATCAAGAATATTTTGAAGAATTTTAAGTTTAGTTATTTATTGAATGATCTAATTTTAACTTTGGGTTTTATTGTTGAGGCTTTGAAGATTAATGTTTTATTTCTTCATATGATGGTTTATTCATTTTAGGAATTATCTTACCTTTTTATAACCATTTTGGTTTTGGTTAATTTTTAAAGATATGAGGAATAACTTTTTATCCTTTTGTGGAATTATGTGACCACTTAAAAGGTGATTTTTTTTAGGCATGAAAAAATAATCTTGAATACTCATTGTTTGGTGAAAATGACAATATTGTGGTGAAAATTGATTAAAGGATGAAATTAAACTTGTCAAGTAAGTATATTAACTTATGATATTAGTCTATATGTTAGATGAAATCAAAAAATCTAGGAAAATGATCTTAAAATAAAAATGTTATCCTATTGAATTTATTTCTGATGAATTGATGGTCCTTTTCACATCTCTTTAGTATATGGTTTTATGGCCATTAACATTCTCATGAACATTCAATTTATTGGGATCAACATTATCTATCATTTTCCATCATTATTTAGACATTAATATTTCCTACATGTCCATAATTTCACTTCCCACTAATGTTAACCTATTTAGAAACCTAGTTATGTGTTATTCTATATAACCTTTTTATTTCCTTTTCTCTCTTTTCCAAATGAAGTTTTATTAACCATTTTTATGATGTGATTTAAAAAAAAGAATTTTAAAATATAAATACCTCAATTATGAAGATCAAGTAAAAATTGTGAGGATTAAATTTATTAAAGGGGTAGGGGGAGAATGTAACACCCCGATATTTTAAAAATAATATCATGTTTGATGGTGTATAAGATACACAACACAAAGCTTAAAGGAACCATGAAGTATTATTATGACCGTTATAACATAGAATTTAAATTGATAGGTATGATTCATATTAACCATATTATGAAATATATATAAACTTCCTACTCAATAAAAATTTATTGATTAATTATTATGAAATAAACACTCAATTTTTAGTAAAGTCATTTTATTCTTCAAAAATAAGTTTTCATAATTTTTTTTATTTTTTATGAGTGAATTTTATAATTATTTTTTTGAAATTTTAAAACTTATATTTGGTAAAAATGAAATAATTTTTTAAATCATCATATCATAATTATCTTAGGGTGAATTCATGTATTTTTTATAAGAAATTGATTTTTCAGTGAATAGTGAAAAATACAATTTTCTGTAAAACTTTCATTTCATTTCATTGAAAAGTATAATTATGATTTGAATTTTATATTAATTTAACATAATATTCATTTATTTATAAATAATATAATTAATTACAAAGTAATCATATTTAAACTTTATTTTTGTTTAAGTTTATTTTTAGGATTAAAAACTCATTTTTCTAAAAACCATTTTTCATTGTGTTTTATGAATTTATATTAAATGTAATATCTATAACTTATAGGAATTTAATTTTATTAAATTTTATTAATTTTTGGATTCATAAAATTTTCCTAGGATTAATTTTTTTTATATTTTTCTAAAAAAGTTAAATTTTTGGTGAATAATAAAAAAATCAATTTTTATGAAATACGATATATTTTATGATATCGTTAAGGCATAAATATGATATAAAAATTTATTAAACTTATGGAATGAATCATGTATTATAATAAATATCATACAAAAATAATTCAAAATGTATAAATTATAATTTATTTCCTGATAAGTATGAAAATAATTTTCAGTGCTCACACAGTGCTTGCGCAACACTAGAAAAGTCAAATTTGGAATCCTGAATATAATGTATGAAAAAATTATTTTACCTAATTTTTAATTAAATTTAAAGTTTTGTTATTTATTTTTATTTATGGATATAAATTTTGGAATTATATAACATGTGACTTATCTAACTTCTTGTGAAATGCTTGTGCTGGTCTAGAAAAGTCAAAATAAAATATTAAATAAGTTTTCATGACATAGATATGAGTAAATATAAAAATTTAATGAATATAAAAGTTTATATTGATATTAATTAATTTATCATTGTTATTATTTTTTAATTTTTTAGTGGTGAAATAATTTCCTTGAATTCTTATGCAATGCCGACATTATTCTTGTGGTAGTACTAGAAAAACCATGTGAATGATTTTCAAAATACAAAAGGTAATATTTTTTGGGTGAGTTATAGTGTCCCAAAAATTTTATAGATAGATATAACATATTAGGTATGTGTGAAATTTTTATATTTCAATTATATTTTTTATTTTTGTTTTCAAAATCAAACAATGTGAATTGTTCTTAAAATGACATTAATAGTATTTTATGTAAAATATATTTTATTAAATTATTTAAAAATAATAAAAATAAAAAAATATGATAATTTAGATTAAAAATACTCATAAATTTCATCTATTTTCTATTTATGAGTGAGTTTTTAAGATATAAGTAAATTTATAACCCTTTAATATTGAAAACGTTATTACCATGATTAAGGTTAAAAATTGTCAATTGAAGGGTTAATTTAAAATATAAGGTTTAAAATCATATATAAACCAATTTTTTTATTTAATGATTATATTAAGAACATATACTCCTTATATTTTAATAAATTTCATTTAATAACCATTTTATATGAGTTAGACACATAATATATTATAATATTTCATGTATTTTCAAATGTGCCCCTCCCCTCACTTATAAAAGGAAATCCTTATCCTATTTAATGCACACTTAAAAATCCTTTTGTATAATAAAATACCTACCTAAATACATTAAATACATCCCCCACATCATATAGTCCCTATTTTATTCATAAAACCAAACTAGGAAGGCTTTAGGTGTAAACCTAAAGAGGTTGTCTCAAGAAGAGGTATAGTTCTTAACCGAGAATTTTGATTTCATTTCTTCTTATACCTCTTTAAAATATTTTTCAAACATGATTAAATAATAAAATAGGTATATTAAATACAATTATATGTTTTTATTATAATTTCATAACCTATATACATCTATTTATTCCATAAAATGGGAAATGAAACCATCATTCATGTGTACGGCGGACTACCGCCTCACGAACCCATGTAATTAGTTTTCCAGCATCACCTCACATGAATAGTTATAATTATGTATTTAATATATATATATGTTATTAATTAAATATTTATAATTATATAAAGATATTATATCACATAATTTCTTACCTTTCTATCCATTGAAAAATGATAATGTCATTTGTGCGTACATGTGGATTAGCACTACTAGAAATTGATATGATTCATTTTTCATGACTAAATCACATGCATGATATATATATGTGTATTTAAAGAAATAATATTATATTTAATATATAATAATAATTACATGGAGATAAAATAATATGTACCTTCTTTCCATCATGTTCATTGAAAAAGGGAAATGTTACTAATGTGTACGTATGACCTGTCATCTCTATAATTGGAACTAAGTTCATTTTTCATAATCATATTTCATAGTTGGTTTTAAAATTATAATTTATGTATAATTCATGATTAATATTTTTATATGGTATAATAATGACCGATTTGACCATAGTCAACTTACCAAATTCATTGTGTATATATGAGCCGAATATCATCAAAACATCCGTCGTAAAATTAATTGATTAAGTAATTATATATAACATGGAAATAAATAAAATTGAAGGAATAATAAACATGAAAAATATTATTAATAAATTAAATAACTAAAATAATTTTATATTTCAAGAAGATAAAGAACATAAATTATGATTCATAATCAAGTTAAGGAACATTTTAACTTAAAACCTCATTTTAAATGTTTTAAAGATTTATTTTATAAATATTTTTCTTCCATTTCCATATTCTTAGAATTATTTTATATATATATTTATATGTACATAAATGAAATATATATGAAATTTTATTACTCTATTTAATTTCTATTTTTTTTAAAAATGAATATTTTTTTTATATAAAATGTTTTGATTTTTCATACAAAATGAAAAAGGAATGTTATATTTTAATGTATATGGAATCAATGCCTTTTACCGCCTCTAAAACTATTATTTTATGTTATGGTTTATTTATAAGATTCCATTTTTTTTCAAATAAAAATCCTTATTACCTGTATTATGGGTATTTTATTTTTGAAAATGGATTTTTAAAAAGTAATGGGTATTTCGATATCCATAAATGTTTTTCATATGGGTTCAAAAGAGTTTTTCAAGGGTTTTAAGATGAAAAGGTTATAGATTAAAATGTTTTTTATGATATGGTAATTGATCATTATAGATGCTTAAGGGAGATATTGATATATCTCATATTATGGGTGATCTATATACATCTTATATGATGGGTGAGCCAGATACAACTTATACAATGAGTGAGCCCAATAAAGATTATACGATGGGTGAGATTTATATAAATATCAAATGTATTGGGTAATGTTCCTTATCTATAAAATAAATAAGGAGGGAGTTAACTGGTGAGGTTTTGCTTTTGGATTTAAATGGACTCTAGTTATTTTTGACATAAGTTATGAATATAATGGCCTAAGTTTACTAAAAGGGTTTCTATTTGCTTGATATGGGGTTTAAAGGTTTTCTTAGAGGAAAAAGTGAATGTTTTTCAGGCATATATTATTTATTTCATGCAATCAAAGAATATTTTGATAAAGGTAAACATTTTATGGGTTTTAATGTTTTTCACTAGACAAATATATTTCTTACTTTTATATACCTTACAGAGAGTTTTGTGCCAATCCCGTGTTTTTAAATATTTTTATGGGGTTTAAGGAAGAATAAGAACAAAGAAGAAGTCAAATTGAATGTCATGAATATTTTTCATGGAAAAAATGTGTTTAATTTTTAAAGTTTTATATTGTGTAAAAAATATATATTGAGTAGAAGTTTCCACTTTATAATATATGGGTTTTTATATTAGAGTTATGACCTAATTCTCTAAAACTCTAAACTATAAAGATCCTAAAAATGTAAGAAAGTGAATTCTTAACTAAAAACTCAATATTATATAATTTTTTAAGGTAGGGTACTTATATGGGATGAGTTTGAAACTAGTTTTCCTTCTTTGTTTGACCATATATCTTCCATACACACACCTAATGTGTGTCTAGTCATCCTAAAAAATAGAATTTCATAGCTATAAAATTTTGATATATTCTCAAAAAAATTTTAAAATTTCTACACTACCTTCTTCTAGAACTATATATTTGATTTGATTACATCCAACCAAATCCCTCACATTAAGATCTTATGTATTTACCCTTTTCTATACAACATGTGATTCTTCCTCATGATTTTTCACTCTCAATCATTTTCCCTTAAAAGTTTCTTCTAAATTATAAATGTGAGAATTCATTTCATAATTTAATTCCTTTATTTGGTTCTCATGGTGATCCATAAAGGAATTCATAGATACTTTATGTTGTTTTTATCTTTCCATGCCTAATTTTTTCTATTGAACAAGATCTTAAATTCTATCACTTCACTTTTCCATTTTCTTGTTTTTTTGTGATGTTTTTTTATAAAATCATACATTCCTTTATTAATCTTTGATTTTATTTTTCTAAATATGTTGTGAGGGAATACCTTATTCCATATTTATCTTTTAAGTATTGAACTTCATCATTAAGGTCTTGAATATCCTTTTTTAGTTGCACCAAAAATATTTGAATTTACCACATGAAGTGGTTGATTCATCTTAATTATATCCAAGTGATAAAAAATTCACACAATCAAATTTATAAGGAATATCTTGTATATAGTTAAAATCAATAATGAAAAAAAAATATTTTTTTACCTAAATAGGAACATATAATATATTTGTTGACTTACTTATTGATCCTATTACTTTACCTTTTAAACAAGTGACACACCTATTCAATAAAAAGAATATCTAAATCAACTATTTTTTAATAACATCATTAAAAATAACTTGAGATTATTATTTCATCAAATATGAATTTCAATATAGGTCCTCCAAATTCACCCACATGTCTATAGAAAGCTTTTAGTTAAATATAATTTTTAATATACCTTCTTCCAGGGAATCATTTAGGTATTTCTTATCAAAAGAACCTACCTTAAAACATCTTTAATCTAATTTATACATTATTCTATGCTCGATTTTCAATATAATCCCATCCAATAAAACAAGATAAGGTATACCAATATGTTTTTCAAGGAAAGATAACAATTAATTATTCCATTTATAGAAGTGAGTTCCATAAAATGTAAAATAATTAACCGTTGATGGTATGACTAGAATAATAATCACAAAATAGACATGATATGACGAATAAACTCAAATCCTTTTGGATATGATTCCACTTTCTAGGACTGATACACTTTGGGGGGGGGGGTTAATTAGGGTATTAATTGATTTGGATTTTTTATTTTTTATTTACTTATTTTAGACATTTTACTTATATAAGGAGGAATAGATATTCAACGTGAATTGTTTTAGAATACATCTATTATTACATACCATGAACACATGAAAAAATTAAGGCATACAAGAACATTGGATTTTACTTGGTTCACTGAAATGGAATAGTTCAAGGAGAACACACCAATGATTTGTTTGTGTGAAATGAGAGTAATACTAACTCATTGTTTTACTACAAGGGTTTAGGAAATTCACACTCATGATAAATGGTTCACTCCCTATTTCATAACTTGTTCACTTCTTTAAGACAAGGCTAGGATAGTTTATAGATAATGTTGATCTTTTTTAACAATTTATAGACATGTAGGTATTCTTCTTGTAAAACATGTGTTGCATCTTCAACTAAATATTGATGCATTATCATCTCCAATATGTTTCTATAATTTTATTCATCAAACTAGATGAACACATATGTTGTTTTTATGTCTTACCTTTAAACAAAAACAACACATTATCCAAATTTTAATTCCAATACTAGAATTATTCTTGGTATTTTCCTTATCTAACATCTGAGAATAGTAATGATAAATTCCTTCTCTTATCTTATTTCACTTTTAGTCACACTAGATCAGATAAAGCAATGAAAACTAATTTTTATTATTATTAAACAAAATCCAAGTATTTTAACATCCATATAAAATTCTCTCTCTTTATATTATTCTTTTATTTGAATACCCACGTAAGACTAAGAATTTATTATCCCTTATTATTCTTTTCTTTTAAAACATATATATAAATATATTCTTGAACTATTATTATTTTCAAAATATTTAATATTATCCCCACACGTTTTATACTATAGTTCTTCTTATAGGTTCATAGACAAAACACATGTGAAACAACTTTCCATATTTTTTATTTTTTAATTCCTTTAAAAATCATAGTTTCATGATCTTTCCTTCACTCCTTTTTATATTGAAACTACCATATTTATTATTATTTAATTTTATGTTAACCACTACATGAGATACATACATATTATGAATATATGGAACCCCAAGATATCTACATTCCATATTTTAGAATATGAAACTTTATTCATACTTCCTGAATTATCACAACATAAATAATTCTTAGACTTCATGAAAAAATGAAATTATTTCCCTAATTTTCTAAATCATCACTTTTATCTTTATTTAATATCATGGAATGTATATATATATATATTTTCATTTAAATTCAGTAAAAACTCAGACATTATTCCCCAAAAAATCTCAAAATGTCATTCTTTACGCTTAACCACTTGTACATTTCTACTTGTATGATGCCATGCGAAAAATTCCAAGCTTCCTCATTCTCTGTTGTAATACATTAAGTTTCTCCATGGTGTAAGAATGCATGTTTTTGGTATGTAAAAACCCTTCATTTTTATGGTTAATTATTACCTTGCAATTATGTTAAGGTATTTATAGATACAACATAAATCATTCATTAACTCACATTGTGGTCGATCTCTCGGTATTTGGCACCGCATGGAACACACAGATACCACATGGAGAACCCATGAACAAATAGAATAGTTCATATGTTGAAGATGAGTGGGAAACAATGGGGTTTTATTTATAAAACACAAGAAATTTAAATATGAATATTTCCCAATTAAAAATGTGTCCCACATCAGAAGAGTAGATGGTAAGGCATTACTTAAAAATACGATAAGTCTCTTTCTTAGTATTATGAAATTAGACTAGATCCAGTGGTGATCTAAAAGTGTTCTACGCATGCTTTGAGTGTTCTTAACCACCCACAACCAACCAATTTGTCAACCTATATGTACTCTACCCCTTCACATGCACAAGCGACCTGCACTAGTGATCACATGCACACTGCCTCCTTACTCTAGCTGGGGGTTGACCCATATTTTTTCTTAAGTTCCCAAGAAAAAAAATCAGCCATAATAGCTAAACCACCTTCCACATAAACATATTTTTATTCTTTTATTATTCCATAATACAATTCATCTCCTACTAATAATTCCCATCCAATATCATGCATAAAACCTTTATCAAAGACCTCAAAAAAATTCTCTACAACTCATGCAACATATTTGGTTAGCATGGGACTCCTTCCAATCAATACTTATATATTTTCAACAAATCCTACTAAGAAAATCATGGGTTAAATATATTTATACACATATAAAATGATTTTGTTAGATCTTTTTATATGAAATGTCAATTTATTATGGTTTTTATGACATCATTCCATGATATGTTGTACTTACCTCCACTTAAATTGACATAAAATATTTCCATGGGCTCTGTTATGACATGTAATTAGCTATGTTACCTTATTCCATGTGAAATGGTATGTAAATGGCTATGTTACACAATATAACCAACAATGTTACATCATGGCATGTGAAATGATATTTAAATGGGTGTGATGTCAAGAAACTAGAGTTAACCCAGAATAGAAAGGGTTCCATGAGTTTTCCATGTGATGTTATGACCCTAGATAATATAATTACCAAATATGTGATATTTTCATGTCATGGGATATAAAGACACATATGTGATGCTTCTATGCTAGTGAGATAAAAAGAAAACTAAGTAATATTGAAAAGATATAATAACATGGAAAAAAATGACTGATGTTGTGATAAATCTTTATATGAGACCAATCACATGATGTTGGGACATCATGATGAAAAAAATATATCTAGGTAGGTTATGTGGATGACTGTGTTATTCCATGGCACTTGGAATGATCATGTAGAATGAGTAAGGTATGTGTATGACTGTGTTATGCCATGGCACATGGAATGATCACGTAGAATGATATTGAAATGTATATGTTACATCAGGGAACCAAAAAACATGATTTAATATATTATTATAATGATGATTTCGATTCTTATTAAGAAATACATTATGAACTAGGAAATGTTAAAAAATAAAAAATATTTTAGTATAGAAACATAGAGGTTATGATTTTAAAATAATTTTTTCTAAATGAAAATGATGGAGTTATGGATTGATTTTGATGGAATATATGGTTGTTTTAATGAGATTTTGTGTGTAAAATGAGTTAATTTATCATGTTAAAATGAACATTAAATTGTTTAGTCAAATATTAAAAAAATGTTTGTTTTCAATCATGATGATATGAATTCCTTTGTTGAAGGGAATGATTAAATGAAAATATTAAATACTTGTTCAACATTTGAGGAATATAACTAAGAATGATGATATTATTAAATAATAATAAAGGATGTTATGAATTTCAATTAAAATCATGCAATATAAAATATGAAAGTGATGTTTGTTATGGAAGATAAATTATACATGAATTATTGGAATGTAAATTAAGAATGATTTTAAATTAAAATATTGATATTGTTATGATACATGATAGTTGGAAAGTTAAGATTATTGTTATAGATTTTAATGAGCATAATTGAAGTGATAAATGAAATGAAATTTAAATGAATGAAGTAGACTATTCCATATTATCTGGAAAAAACTTGAATGTAATATGAACTAGTTAGAAAAAATAGTATGTTTAAAAATGATAAAAATGAATAAATTATATTACTTTGGAAGCATGTGAAGATAAATGGGTTCCAATTGTTAATTTTATTGTCATGGATCCTTAGTGATTGACATATTATGTTTTTGAAATTAGACAGACCTAGTTACAATTAATTAATCATCAAAGGACTATATAATTAAGGTTAAATGGTTCATTTGAATGACAATATAATTGATTGGACACAATTAGTCTACTTTATGAGCTATCATGGTTGAAATAAAATTGCACGAGTTATATTTTATTTTATTATCCCTTGTAAAGTAATGTTATTATTATAGGATCGATCGGTTTTCTTGTTATGTATATGATGAAATATTGACTGATTTAATTCCTTGAACATGTGGCTATGTTATAGAAGCTTGATATGATTGGGGTATGATTGGGCATGATAAGGTTTAATATTTGATTTATAAATATGAGAAAAGTGGTTTGAAGTAGGAATTAGTTGATAAAGGGAATGGTTAGAACCTATGGGAAAGAACTCTTCTAATTGGAAGTCTAGTGGGGTTCTATTAGAGTATAGGTTGGGGGGGGGCATATAATCAAATCTTATCCAACTTCCACCAAATTCCAAATAAAATCTATCCGAATTTCATAGATTCACGAGTGAGGATGTTATTATATTGTTTCTCGTATTTTTATTTTGAGGTATAAATTTGGGTTTTTTCTTTGTAGGGATCATAATCATTTTTATTTTCTACCGAATGGAGTGATAGAACTAGCTATAAAAGATTAGTGTCAAGAAATACTAATATTTATGGAGTGAGTACTATTGAGATATTGAGTTTTGATATGGGAACCCTTAATGATGAATAACACCTAATGGGTTTCCATTATCATGAGGTATTAGTAAAAGTGAATAAGGAATATGGATAATGGGGCAAATGATAGAAAATGGATCTCTTACTAACCAAAAGTGATGTTTCAGTTATATAGGTTTGAATTATTATATTCAATAGTTGAATTAATCATAAGGATAGTAATAAATATGTCAATAGTGTTTTTAATAGTAACAATGATGCTTTAAGAATGTGTAACATCCCAACACCCCATATTACTAATCAGTGCCCAAATTGATGGTCATAACATGACCTCAGGTTCACCTACTTATATTCTAGAGGCTTACAACTAGAAACATGTGTCTAAGGTGGTATAGTGTGGAGACTATACCCATTTAACTGATTAAATCAACTATAGAAATAAGGAAATCACATACACCATCTTGATAGATAAATAAAAAATAAATAACATCATAAAGGTGTCAATAAACAACTGAAATAAACCATTCTATAACAAATGAATTTTATTCTACATGTTAGGCTAGTAATACATTAATAATGAGTCACATAAATCAGAACCCAAAAGGGAATAGAAATAAAAAACTAAGAAAAACATGAAATGATCCTGAGTCTTGGCCTGATCCCAACTCCCATGATCCATCCTAATAGCCAAATCCCAAACCTAGAATCATGTAGCATCTTCTTAGGTACCTAAGTTCCATGGTGTCTTGAGAAGGGTGTGATTATAAATCAGTAGGACACTACCAACAACATCCCTAATAAAACTATTCTAATATATATTTAATGTAGAAGTACTAAAAATAAACCATTAAATAATTTATCAATTAAAAATTTGATAGTTTAACAATTTAAAAAATTAAATAAAAGGGATAAAACAACCTCTAATGATCGAGCTCCACAATGAAACTCGACATAGGTCTATACCACCATCGATCCTTAGGCCAGTGACCCTAATCGACCATACCTGCTTCATCTAGTGACATGGTGTCTATGAGAACGTTGTATAGACCATACCAACCAATAAACAATCTGGGTCTCCATGGTATACTAATAAGTAACACATACATTCCCTATGATAGTTTTATCAGCCATGAAATATGATAACAAGTAACCCAGACCTCCCCTATTAGAGTTTTCTAATGTAATATCCCAACCACCTTTATGGATTTTTTATCATCCAAGTATCATGACGTCCATATAGGGAGTTTCCATGACCTCTACAAATGGAGTTTTCATATAATATCAAAACCCACACCCAAGGGAATTATCTATTAAAGCATTAAGACTTATCCAAGGGTGTTTTCACTTCCATAGAAAAAATTACCAAACCAATTTTACCATTTCCACAATTAAACCAAAACCAAATCTTCATTTTATAAGAACTATTAAAAACATCTCACTTCATTTAATAAGGGGTCACTACAAAAAAACTGTACAGGTTACGTGAGGTAGGTGTGAAGAATGGGAGGGGTACTGGACATGGTGAGGGGTGAGAGGTGAGGTAGTTGAAAAAAATGGTTATATATTAATTATATAAAAAAGAAATTTTTTTCAGAAAAAAATATAATATTAAAACAAATTTACTACAATTTTTTTTTAAAATTACCAAGATTTTTTTTAGAAAAATCGGTAAATTAGGTTCCATTTACTGATGTTTCCAAAAAAATTTGGTAAATGGGGTTTCTTTAAGTATAAATTCTAATAAACATCTCCAATTCATCTATGTTTCTCAAAAACATCAGTAAATGAGGTGTCACTAAATAGTTATGATTAACAATGTTTATAATTTAATGATATTTATAAACATTTGGAATTAGTGGAATTTATAAACATTTCCAATTTTCAATGTTTATAAAAGTCTATAAATTAGTGACACCTCATTTTTGGATATTTTTGAGAAATTTCGGTAAATGAATTATGTACGCTTTAAAATGATGCTAATGAAAAAAGAATGTGGCTAATTAACATTTTTTGTAGTGGTTCTATCTCAAGCCTTTACAATTCGCATTTCATCCTTTATTTCTTAAGCAGTCACATCTCAACAAAACATGATTCTATTTTAGAATATAACCAATTGATACATTTAAAAGCCTTAGTTCACCATTACGAGAGAATAAACATTTAATTTCATAAAACCAAATGATTTCATCAAAATATCATCATTTTACAAATTTCACAATTTATTTCAGGAAAACACAACATACTTTGAAATCCCAATCTCATGATCATAAATCTAAATATAAATTACCTTTTAAGAGGACATGTGAACTTAAATTTCCATATTTATGGTCCATTTATGAAATAATATGTTCACTTAGAATCACCCCTTTTCCATTGGTTCTCACATCTCAATTGGGGAATCTAGATAATTAGGGGCACAATTCCATTATTTAAATTATAATAAAATCATAGCATAAAAAAATTAGTATTATGAACCACACACACACATGAAAAATTATGGGAGACAATGGGTTAAGTACAAGGACCACCTAACTTAGCCTTAGAAGAGTCCACATGCCCATTATCCAGATTTTATTTAGCCTAAACTGGAAGAATTCAATGAAATAGACAATGAACCTAAAAATAGGGAATATTATATTAGAAGGTGAGAGAGCCTTAGTTGTAGAAATAAATGAATAAAGGAGGAAATAGGGATTTGATACTTACCTTATGATCTTGATTACACTAAATGGATGAATATTTAGACTATGAATAAGGGAGATCCATCAAGACCTCCAAAGGGAGAAGAAGTGGTGTGGGATTGAGCTACTGGCTATGGGGGTGGAGGAAAACTAGAGTGAGGTGTATAAAGGGGGGCCTCGATAAAATTCACAGGGTACCCATAAAAAAACTACACAATAAGTAAACTTTAATATTCCTTTGTGATCACTAATCTGCCAATGATCCTTGGCCTCATACAAGGCCACTATCCATAGCCATTGGCTAGCTGGTGGCCCTATACTGGCTAGTTGGTGGTGTTATAACAACATGCTGCAACCTTGACTCATCCTAGACTCTTCCTAGAATGTCTATTAAATTCCTCATACACCCTAAACACCCATGTTAAGGTAAGTTACCCAAGTCTCAACAAAATTTCAACCAGTCTGTACTTTGGTGAGGGGTAGGATCTTACAACCTCTTGTCCATACAATTTCACATCCTCAATTTGTATTCTAGATCACCCAAAATCTCATCAATGATAAACTATAGACTTGGGAAATCATGCCCCCTAAATAATATGCCATAAAAGATCATAGTTTTTATTTCTTGATGGTCAAAAAAACCACACACACCCATCATTGGTTATGGTTATGCCAAAACCAGGCTGACTATTTCCACTGCTCAAGGCCTTATTATACCATGCCTTATGGTGATGATCCTTTGAAGAAACTTCACACCGATGCCCCAATTTAGGTGTCACTGTTTAATCTATTGATTTACCAACATCATACATCATTGTATGATTCCATTGGACTAAACCAATAAACTCTTACTCAAAACCAAAACTAAAAACATAAAACTACTCTGAGACCATGCATCACAGGGCCCTTCCTAAAAATATATCCCAAAAATATAATTATAATATCAAATATCCTCTTATATGTATCACTAATTAGCCTACACATTGAGAACCATACCTAATTACATCACCCAACCATCCTTTCTAGAAACCATAGTCTCACTCTTGAGACTATTATGACATGAGGACTTGCATCAATATTCATATTATCATTTCACACTAGAGAATTGAAGTCACATTGACTCGACTACCTCTAAACCTAATTCCCAATAACCATATCTGGTCATATCATCTGATTGTCGATCCAAAACCATTAGTCATCAATTATTGATCAAGACAACTTAGTAGTCTCTCATAAACTAACACTCACACCTACATGTTCTACATATGGCTGAACGACTGACTAGATGGGTCCATCAAACCAACCTCAATAGAATACTAATTACCTCAAATACTAAACACACTTCCAAAGAACAACTATTAATTCAAGTCACATAGCTTCCATACCCCAATACAATGATCATATTTTTTTTATAAACACAAAGACAATCTCTCCCATACCCATCCACCTCGAGACCCTATGATGTCCTTAACCAATTGATCAATGAGCCCATGGTTCTCCCCACTATAGGAATTTTACCACGCTGACAAAATTTGAACCATGTTACTTCCCACCTTTTGGATTGTCCAAAAAATGAAATTTCTATATTCCCATGATATTACTAGCATGAAATCTAACTCACCACCTCATATAATTCATAAATCACTTGTCATAAGTTGAACCAACGCTTAGTTCTCAATTTATAACCAAAACCAATGAGTCTTAGTTATTTATGACATACAACCAAACACTATAGTTTTCATAAAATGGAATGATTAATCTAAAAAACGTACCTTTCATATCCAATACAACATTCCTGATGGGATTTTCAACTCACCACATCCTACTTCATGTGAGAACACAGTTAAACCTCCTTCACCTGACCAACAAGAAAAATGCTCAGTTACCCTCACAGATGCATTGCTAACACACCCAATCATGATTCTTTAAATCCCATAGTCCCTATATTATCATTTTGATATATCCCCTAAAGTCTCAACCTAAATATCATTGTAATTTCTTTGATCAAAACCTCAATCGACCATATCCTCTACTATGCCATACTGTAAGAAACGATACACCACTAATTTGAAGCACTTTTAAAAAACCCTAAAAGAAACCCGAGGTTAAAGTCCAGGAATGAACACTATCTAAAACCACACCTAAAACTGTACCTATAATTCATCAAGGAATCCATATTTATTCAGATCCATTTACCCACCATCATCCTAACACTAAAACCACTGCATAAAAAATAGTTTTACACATCTATGATTCCTCTCACATGATAGTTCTATCATCACAAATAAAATCCTTATCCCCACTATAAGAGAATCCTTTTTGTTAAACCACTAAATTATACACTCTAATATCCCTATCCCGCACCCTATCCATCACCAAACATAATGGAATAATGGGGTTGATATCACTCATCATTGAGTACCAATATGAAAGTAAATTCATCACCCACTCCTGGATCATGGTAAAATTACCCTTGGTACTTGCTAAAAAACCCTACAATAACAAGGAACAAAACATTAAATGATATATACTATATTCCCCACCATCTTCTTCACCTTATAATACTCTTAGAGTACCGACCAAACAAGTCTCATTATAACCACACATGTGTCACTCTTTCTGAGCCATGGTCACACATACACCATGTACACCTCTATCTTCCTCATTAAGGGTTGACCCAGATCAGTCATGTAATCACTCCCATTCATTACATGAAATAATTTCCTAACTTGGATACACTTTATATTCCCAACCAAAATTCTTAGGGTGGTAATCCTATAAGGGTTTTATAAACTCCTCACGGTCTGTGGCTCATACATGACTAATCAGTGAACCTAACTCACTAGGTACTATGAATGACTAATATGGGATCCCTGGTCTCATCTAAACATAGAATGTGTACTCTTTTGGATCACCATATCCTCATATACAATGATGTCACACCTATTTCAATCACATGGTCTCCCACCAACTGGTGTTTCTTCGAAACCAAAAAACTTTTAAATGGTCCCACCATGATCTTAAAGGCACATCTAAAATCAATAGGTTTAGGGAACTTCCTTATCACTCTCGGTGCTTCACATATAAAAAAATGAAATCCAACACACTTAAAACATAGACTTTGGTAGCACCTCATATTTACTTACTTCATATTCCTAAGAATACAATACACTTAGAAGTCTAGGATAACCCCCATCATGGGCTACCCACACATATCACTAAGCAACAACTTTATAAAACCTCAATTTGAATATCATAACATAAGGCCTTGCCACCAAAATCAAAGGTTATAATCTACAAAAAACCTATATCATAGGTAACACCCCTGTTATCATCTTAGAAAACTCATTAAATTTAGCATGCCATGACACCAATATATAGGGTTCCATACATGGGTTATAGTCAAATCTACTCTACCATCTCTCTTAGGTTAGGCATAACCGAAAGGGTTCATCACTAGTCATGACACATCAACAAGGTTCTCACCAACTAGGTTCACTCTCTAGCCACTACCAATTATCTAGGTTATGACAAGATGATAACCCCCTATATCATAACACATTTCCATTTAATATTTACAACATTATAACCCATGGAAGATGATCCCATGCACACACCCCACTATTCCCTATACCACATATCATAGGTATATCATAACAAAATAAATATCAATAGTATCGACCACCCATACATAGGGTCAATCACCAATTACTTATTAGGTACACATCATATACACATAAGATTATCAATTTACTATTTTCCATCTTAAATTAACTATAGTTTTCCATAATAGGGGTCTAGTTAAATGAAATTTCAAGTACAATTTCTAGAGGGAAACACATTATAAGTTGCACTTGGAATTATATTTAGATAGAAAGATATAATGATCAAATAAAGAGATCAAATATTACACTTTTAACCATTTAATAAAATTAAATGAAACATCAATTGCAAGTTATAGAGGAGAATGATATATAAGTTGTAATTGGAATTTTATTAACCTGATACCAAATAATATACTAGGTAAATAATCACATAACATGCTTTTATCCATCTAGGTGATCATTTATGAAATATGATTCCATACACTTATGTAGGAAAAACTGTATAAATGGATTAGAACACTTTAAATAATTGGATGTGTCATATTCTAGGTAAAAAAGTAATTAATAACAGGCAATAATAAAAATGACATGTGAATCCTATGTTCCTGATATGTTGCATGTAAACATGTGAATTTTTTCCAAATTTTATAAATCAATAACCTCACAATCATGTCTGTCACCAGAGTTGAAATCCAGTCAACTGTAAAACTGAACCACATGAACAAAAATCCCATCTTGGGAAACATGGTCTTCCCTCATATGTGGGGTGATCAATCCTAGTCATAAATTCCATACCATGCCTCGAAAACATCCTATATTTTGTATAACTTCCTAAAATAGTAAAAAAATAAAGTATCATATGATACCATTATGTAACATTCCACTATCCCAGACCACTAATCAATATATGGATAGGCGGTCATCACATAACCTAAAGAATTCCTACCCATACGCCAGAGGCTTCTGATTAGTAGTGTAGGTTTAAGGTGGTATGATGGGGAGACTATACCTACTTACTAGATTAAATCAATAATGGAAAAAATGAAATCACATAAACCATACATATAGATAAATAAATAATAAATGAAATTATTAAAGGATTTATAAATAAAATAACTATTCCAAGATATAATAAATGAATTGTATACTACATGTCAGGAAAGAAATACATCAACAACGAGTCACATACATTAGAACCCCAAAAGGAAAAAAAACTATGAATAACCTTGAAATGGTCCTAAGCCCTGACCCGGTCCCAATTACTATGATCCATCCTATCTTCCCAATCCCAAAACTATATTCAAGTAGCATCTAATCAGGTATAACCAAGTGCCATGGAGGCCCGAGTAGGGTGTGAGTACAACTCAGTAGTACACCACTAATGATGTATTTAAAATAACCGGTCTATAATAGAGTTCATGCATAAAAAATAAGAATAAACCATTAAAAAATTTATCTATTAGGAATTTGACATTTTAACAATTGAACAATTTAAATAAAAAGTGATAAAATAACCACTGATGCCAAATGTCCATAGTGAAACCTCATAACGATCTCTACCACCATCGATCCTTAGGTCCATGACCCCAGTTGACCATACCAACTTAGACCTGTTTTGAGGTGTCACTGAGCATGTCTCATGGATCATGCCAACCAATAAATGACCCAAGTCTCCCTAGTATATAGATAAGTAACACAAAACTTTCCTACAAGAGTTTTATCATCCATGAAATATGCCGATAAGTAACACATACCTCCCATATGGGAGCTTTCTTAGCCAATATCCCAACCACCACTATGGTATTTTCCCATCCAAGTATCACAACCTTTTTATAGAGAGTTTCCATGACCTCCCCATAGGGAGTTTCCATATAATATCAAAACCCACCCATAGTGGAGTTTTCTATTCAACCATCACGATAGACCTGGAGGGTGTTTTCATTTCCCTATAAAACATTAAAAAACCCATTTTACCATTTACATAATTAAACTTCAATCAACATTTCATTTTAAAAGTACCATTAAAAACATATCACATTGTTTAACAAGGGGGCCATCTCAAGCCTTTATAATTGACATTTTATAATTTATTTTCTAATAAATCATTTCTTACAAAAATGTCATAATCCCTTGAGAATTTTTAAATCCTTAGTTTTCCATTATGAGACCGTAAACATCAAATTTCATAAAACCAAATTATTTCATCAAAATAAAATCATTTTATAATTTTCAAAATTCATTTTAAGAAGCCAAAATATTCTATGAAATCCCAATATCATGATTATTAGTGATTATGAAATCCTATTTCATAATCATCAATCTAAACATAATTTTCCATTTTAAGAGGCCACGTGAACCTACATTTCCATATTTAAGGTCTATTTTTAAAATAAGATGTTTACTTGGAATCACCCATTTTTCTTAGGTTCTCACATCTTAATTGGGGAATCTACCTAAGACAGGGAAACATTAAATTATTTTAATTATATCTTCATTATATCATAGAAAAATTGATATGATGCACCACAAATGCACTTGAAAAAACATGAGAGACTATGGGTTAAGTCTCAAGAACACCTATATTAGCTTCAGAAGAGTATGCAAACCCATTATAAATATTTAGTTTCACTTAAATTATAAGAATTCAATAAAGTAGACAACGACCCTAAAAATTTGGCAAATTAGATTATAAGGAAATAGAGCCTTGACCACTAAAATAATTGAAGAATTAAAGAAAGAGAATTTTTAACATCACCTTTATCTATTAATAAAACTAAATATAAGAAGATTATAACTAAGAACAAGGAATATCCACGAAGACCTCCCAAGAGAGAATAAGGGGAGTGGGAATGAGCTACTGGGCATGGGGGAGTAGGAAAACCAAAATGATAGGTCTAAAGGGGGCCCCTAGTAAAATTATGGGGGTAACCATATAAAAAAATTCTTAAGAGGCCACCAATAAGCCAGTGACCTACTAGCTATCAACCCTTGGGCTCATCATCCAACCAGTGATCCAAGGCCTCATGTAGGGCCACTATCAAGGCCATTGGCTAGTTGGTGGTGATTTAAAAACATATTGTAGATACAACTATACTTGTAATCTGCTCAGAATTACTATGACATGTCTCCTACACCTTTAATAACTATTTTAAGGAAAAATACACAAGTATGAACAATATTTTAAAGACACTAATTTTTCTATAAACATAAAAAATATAATTATTATATTTAATGTGAGAAGCAATAAATTATTTTTTGTCTTCAGACACAATCAAATTAGAAATAGAAATCATTACCAAATTTTATTTCATAAAATGTTATTTATCCTAAAAATAAAACCCATAGGTCTCATCACATTACAAAATTATAAATTAACAATCATTAATAATAATTTACGACTAAGAAGTAAGGGTCTAAGAGATGGTATGAGAATTGGTTTAAAAAGGGGGGAAAGGATTACCTTAGAATTTATTATTTATCTTTTCTAGGATGGATAATAGTAAATTCCTAATCATCTACTAGGGTTTTTTACTAGTTTCAAGAGAATTAAATTTTTAGGAGATAGTTTATTTGATTGGTCTGAGTGAGAAGAAACAAGTTCTTAACAAAAGGTTCCCTTTTCTTTTATCATAATTATAAGTTTCTTATGATCAATCCATTCTGATCTAGAATCAAACACCCATAGAAGTTATTATGTATGGTATTTATAATAATAATAAATCATCCATTCATAATTATATTATATTTCATGGACTTTAATTTTGACTACATTAAAGTTTATTAAGGGAAGAATAAACCAAACCACCATAAATTTTGATGATTTCTACTTTTAAGATTGAGTTGGGAGGAAATTTCCTTTCCTCTAAAATCCCTTTAAGATTATATGATGAAATAAGACCATGAGTAATCATAAATAAATATAATTGGTTTTTCAGGAATCCCTCTATATGGACACATATATTACTAGATATGTTAGGATTGGTGTGAGAATCTGTTTTATGGTTAAATGTTGTAACTTATAGGAAGGAGAGAATTCTAAAAATATAATATAAAACTATATAGATAAATAAATTAAAACCAAAATTTGGAACCAAAAACAAAGATAAGATACTTATATGCAGATGTAGGACGATGAGTTATAGATATGTTCACTATTAACTAAAAGTTAGAGGTGAATTTAGTGCATCCAATAGATAAATAGAAATAGACTTGTTCATTTATATGAATATTATATTATAGTGGTAACAATGGAAACAAATATCTACTTTAAAAACATATATATAAATAGATGGGTGGGGTCAGTTATACTACACTTGTCATTTTCATTGCAAAGATTATGTTGCTTGTGTTTTAAAATGACTATAAAGACTAATTCTATTTCTATTGAGGTGAATACCTATTTTGGATGCTTATAAATAAGTTAGTGTTTGTTCTATTCTATTTAAGTTATAATGATTCAAATGGAGTAAGATTATTTATAAACCACAAAAATCCCAATGTTCTATGCGTGGGTGTTTCTTTCATTTTTCTTTTTGTTTTGTTTTGGGAGTATGTTGCAAGTATTTATTTGGATGATTTAGTGAGTGGATAGGGTGTGAGGATTCTTAGTTTGAAAAAAATTATTTTTTTAACGTAACATTACATAAATTTTGAAACCTATTTTTACCTTGGTGATCAATATATAACTTTTATATCATGGGTTATTGAAAAAACAAGTGGTATAAGTGTTTCTTGTGTTCTGGTGGTGAGATCAGATAATGAATTCCAGAAAGTGGAATTTCATATCCTTGATGATTCTTTTTTTTCTATGGGTTTTTTATTCAAAAGGATGGTATTAGAAGAGGTAAAGGTGCAGTTAGACAAGTTCAACAATATAAATATTGGATTCTGGAAGATGTAAGTTAAGGATTAATTTTTCTTGATAGATTTGGATATTCCATTATCTAGGCTCAACCAAAAGGAAATGTCAAATAAAACATATAAAATGATTAATCAGAAGGTTATGGGTGTGATATAGATGATTTTAGTCCAAAATAAAGCCTTAAATATCTATGACTTGAATAATAATACCGAACTGATGTCTATTCTTGTGAAAATGTACGAGAAGCCTCCCACAATGAAAAGATGTTTTTGATGAAATTAATTTTAAGAATGAATACCTTAAAAGGAAGGTAAATGAATGATCATGTGAATGATTTGAATGTGATTTAGATTCATCTAGATTCTATTTATGTGATGTTTGTTATATATATGTGGTAATTGGTACTTCTTTCATCACTTCTAGAATCATGAGATGTGGTGGTTACTACTGTGAGAAAATCTTGTAGTAAGGTTGTCATGATATTCAAGGAAATCTATGACTTGATTTTAGATAAATAAATCTATAAAATAAAGCATCAAGTTCTATTGAAACAACTTTTAGTATAGAATAAAGGGAACATTCCACTTGAATAATTCATAAAAATAAGGGGGAGATAGAGAAGAAATTCACCATGGTAAATTGACTGGTCTTTTAGACTCTATATGATTCCATTTCATCTAAAAACTCTATATCTAATGGGGAGGATGAAACTTTGATCTTAAGTGTTTTATGTTTAATATATTCATGGATTATTGACTCCATATCTTCATTTCACTCAACTTTTGAGAAAGGGTGAATGCAGATTATGCATATAAGATCTTTATAAAGATTCACCTCGTGGATAAAGAAGTTCTCAAGATTGTTGGAAAACGTAATGTGAATGTTAAGACAAATAATTGATGTTTTTTTTGTTTTTATAAGGCATTCTTAACATCCCAAATTTATGGAAGAACTTAATTCTTTCTAGTCCATGGTGGTGGCCCATAGTTTTATGGGAAAAACATTGTGTATGACTAGGAATTGAAAAGGTTTAATGCATGTTTAAGTAAAAACTTCCAAAATAGTGAAGTTGTCCTTGGTCACCCTAGGAACATTGGTTAGAAAGTTTATGGACCTTGGATACAAAAGGTATTAATAAAGCTTAATCATATTGATTATTAAAAATGAAAGATTTTCATTCCTAGGAAGTGATGGAAGGTAAATTTTTATTATTTTGAAAAGTCACCTAAGAATCAGAAGAATGAGTTGGTTTATATGGATGTATGGGAAACAACATCGGTTCTATATCACGAGGGTACACTATAATATGTTACCTTCATCAATGATTCCACATGGAATTTGTGTGTATTTTTCCTCAAAAACAAGTAAGATGTTTTTAAAAAATTCATTAGATGGAGATCCATGGTGAAAGTTGAGACTAAAATTAAGTTATAATTCCTTTGGGGTTGAAATGATGGTGATTATAGAGGAAAAGAGTTCTGAAAATTCTATAGGATTAATGGAATCCAAATGGATAAGATTGTGACTAGAACACCCCAGTAAAATGGTTTAGTGGAATGAAGGAATTGGACTTTGAACGAGAGATCTAGTAGAAAAAGATTAAGTTCAATATTTCTAAAGGAATTTTGGGTTGTAGCAGTTAAATATTAAACTTATCTTATGAATACGAGTCCTTATAGACCAATGAGGAAGTAAAATCTAGAGGAACTCTAGACTAGGGAATTGGTTGATTTGTTTCACCTAAATGTTTTAAAAAGTATCATGTAAACATATTTTGATACCAAGGAAATAAATATATTAGGAGATAGGTTATAAAAATGTTTCTTTGTTGGATACAATGATGATAAATTTATATTTTGACAATATGATAAAAATTAGCAAAATGTTATTATATTCCTAAATTTCCTCTTCAATTAGGATAGTGTAAGGACACATGTTTTTTCTAGACTGCAATTTTGAGTAGAAATTTGAATTTTTTTTCATTCAGATACTTAAAAGGAGTAAAATGGTATTTTTACCTAGAATATGAACTCAATTGTTTTTTTTGAACACTCTATTGTTCCTGAAATAGGGTTTTTACTTTGGAAATGAGTTTGGTAGGAATCTGAGTTGTTCAAAATTTTGTGGAATAATTAATAATTAGTATTTATTAAATTAAATATTTAATTATTTATGTAGGTTCTTTTGGCCATATTATTTGAACAGAGTATCATATTGAGATTCTATCTCTTCTGTTGAGTTCAGAATGGGGAGTTTTTCCTAGGAGAGGCACAAAATCAAGTTGGGCACCGGGGCTGGCCTAAGACCCCTTTTTTCGTTTTCTTTTCTTTTCTATTGTTTTCTTTATTTTCTGTTTCTTTCTTTATTTTCATTCTTTCCTTCTTATATATGCCTATTGATCCACTTTGTATGCTACTCAACTGAGGGACAAATGAGAGATGGAGAAAGAGAGAGATAGGTAAGGGAATAGGGGTGTCACCGTGAAGCCCTCGACACGCTGGATCGACATGCGGCAACTATGGACTATTGATTTGAGCAAAGATTCAACATTTTACACCCAAGGATAGGACCATTTATGTTTTTACTAAAAACAAATTATATTTTTCAATTTCATGTTTTTAAACCCTTCTTATGCTTATATGTGGCCCGTAGTGGCAGAATCTGTTGTTTAGGGGGAAAAAACAGGGTTTTTGGGTGTTCCAGAGGTTTTTTGTTTGGGAAAACCTAATAACATGACGTGTAGTCTCGGGTGACATGTTGTGTGTTCTTCACATTTGGGTAATATGAAGTTTAAGGAGTAAAATCCTAGTATGGGGTATACACATAGTGTACTGGTACTTGGCCGTGAAGCCAAGTACCCGGCCAGGCGAACCTGTGTAGGGGTACATGGCCTTGTAGAGTACCAACCATACCCAATATGGGTAGAACGCTATGTAGAAGTACATGACCTAGACATGTATCCATCTAGGCCCGTTTTGGGACATGAGAATATACCCCGTGCCGTGTATATGATGTGTACTTATTTCACATTCCATGTACCTGGGGATTTTACATGCTCAGGCTAGTAGAGGTACATGCCTAGGTAGGGCTGCGGGAGTACATGCTATGTACCCATGTAGACACGCCGTGTACTACCCCCTTGTAACCCTTTGAGGGGTTTTTGTATCTTTTCCCCCAGGAATCAAAATTGGACCTAAAATTAGTCCATTCTGATTATCTTTTCACGTAGATTGAAATGGTAAGACCTATGAGGTGTTTTGAGGACTCCTGAGTGGTGCTTTAGTCCTTTTGTAAATGAATAGTTATTTATCTGGTTGTTGTACTCAACATATCTTAAGAGTGATAAATATTAAGAGATGATCCATGAGATATCTCTCTTGACCTATGCTGGTGTAGATTTTATTTGAGGTTGTCTCCCTTGAGAGATGTTGCCTTATGGCCTAAGAGTCTGTGAGAATGGTTGTTATCAAGGATCCCTTGTTGGATTCCTCCATTTACGTTTTGACCTAGAGGATCCTATGTAGGATGACTCTATCTTCTATCTGGTTACCAAGGATTTCCTTAGGTATTCCTTTTATTATATTTTGATCTAGGGAGTCCCTTGTAGTATCCCTGTACTTGTGTATCATTATGAGGATCCCATGTAGGATGCCTTAGTCTTGCTGACCAGTTTGAGGATCCTGTGTAGGAATCCTCTACTTTTATAGCTAGGGATCCAAAGTAGGATGAATTCACTTGTGTTTTGACCTCAATGATTACTAGTAGGATTCCTATTAGTGTTTTTACTTGAGGGACCTAGCGGGTGCCCCATTGTTTGACCAAACCTGAACTGTTACGTCAGTTTTGGGTAGAGATGGTATTGGGTGTCACCTTAGAACCTATGAAGAATTGGTAATCCCTTGGGGCTATGGAAGTAATGTTGGGTTGGGTGTTCAGGCCACCCTCACTCCTTGTTTATAACATTGAGATGGTTATTTTTGACGCAGTGATGTTTATCAGAGGTGCTTCCTGGTTGGTGGTTGTTGATCATGACATGAGGCATATTTATTTATCTTGGGATGCCTAGACATTCTTCTTGGGATTCATTATGCTTATTGGGATTCCTAGACATTCTTTCTTGGGATTCAACTTCTAATCCATGATATTTCTGAAATTTACTAGTATACCCAGAGTTAATACCAGGGACTTGGCTATTGAGACTAGATGTATACATATTTTATGATATATATATATATATATATATTTTGTTGGGATATCCAGTGGTGTTTCCTGGTATCCAGATGTTGAGCCTTACATGTTGACTTGTTTTTCTCGAGTGATATTCAGATTACCTATTGTAGGAATTCCTTGGAAAAAATCATAGGCTAATGATATGTGGTGGGAATGATTAATCTCTCCACGACCTTTGATAAGTGACGAGGATGATTATTTTCTCCTCTATATAGCCATGGAGTCCTTGATGATAAGTGATGAGAATGATTATTATCTTCTTGATATGGGCATGGCATCACTTATGATATGTGTTGGGGATGATTATGATCTCCTCATCCTATGATTGGGATGATTATGGTCTCCCAGATTAGTTACGAGACTTGAGGGGTGTTGCATGGCGTCTCACTAATGATTTATCTTCATAAGGGAATGGGAACCAAAGAATCATGGAAGATTACACTCTCTAGAGTAGTGGGGATGATTATGATCTCCTCATACTATGATCTAGATGATCATGCTCTCCCTGATTAGTTATGACACTCGAGGGGTGTAGCATGGTGTCTCACCAATGAGATATCTTTACACATCGTCTAAGGGTAATACCCTTAGGGACTATCTGAGTTACATATGTCATGACTACCTATGGACTAAGACCCATGGCTCAGAAATTGGATTGGATTTACAGGAATGGGAAACTTGATGACTGATTCAGTGACCTTTTATAGGATGTCCAGATGTAATCACCAAAATCCTTGTTTACAGAATTGACCATCAGTACTCAGTATCCTTCTTTACAGGATTGACCGCTGGTATGTGGTATCCTTATTTACAAGATTTACTATAAGTATACAGTATCCTTGTTAGTGATTGGAGGTGAGTATAGGTGAACCTAAGTGTAGGACAAGTATCCCCCTATGGTGAGGTATCTTGCTCAAATATATAAATCTAGCATTAGATGAAGCAGATATATGTTGATTTGGATTACAGACCTAGAGATCAAATTGATGATATATAGCTTGAGTAGAATGATGTCCAAATCAATTCCCTTGCATAGGAAGTCCATGCGATTAGGATTACAGACCCAAGGATCGACTTCCGATTGGTTTGATGTTATTTTATTTCACATACCAACGAATATTCATATTTTTTATATATGTATAGGTATGGGACTATACATGTACACGTATATAGATATGGAAATATATGGTGGAACGCGCCTATTTTACCAGGATTATAGACTTAGGGTTTGAATATGGTTTCATATTTGGTTTTACTTACTTTTTAGTTGTGTCTCAGTGGGGCTGAGTAGTTGCTTTTGCATACACTTATAACAACACATTTATAGATTTCTTATCAGGGTGGCCTACTAAGATTCTTTCTCACCCTTGCACATGTAACTCAGTGTATGTGTAGACCTTATGTTTTCTTTTTTAGGTTGAACATGAGTTTTGTGGTGGATAAGGATGAGGATGAGAGTTACATGATCGAGGGAAGATACTCATGTGAGTTCTACTGATCGGGATGGTATAGTTTGACAATGTTTAGAGACTGAGTACGTAGTCTGGCTCAGAGTTAGTAGTAGGACCCTGTACTTTTACTTTAAGTCTATTTTATACTTATTTATCAGTGTGGTCAGCCTAGTGGGTGACCAATGCTGTATTTTATGACATAAAAGATCAGGATTTTATAATATTTCACTTAATATTACAACATGTTCTATTTCAGTTTGTTAATTGCTTTCACACTCTGTTTAACTTCTTATATGTATGATACTTACCTATTTATGATTTTTTATTACTCTGATATGATAGTATATTCTACCTAATATCACACCCTAGGAACTTGCTACTAGTCGTTAGCCTCTGGAATACGGGGAAGAGAGCTTGAGGCCACATAACCCACTGGCTCGGAGCACCGATTTAGTGGCATCCTGGTTGAGACGTTACAAAGTGGTATCAAAGTTGTTCTTTTCTTGGTATTTACTATTTAGGATATAGTAAAAAGGAGTATTAGGAATGTGTCAGAACTTGTGATGGATATCATAATAGTGCATTGAGAACACTTGTTTTGATAAGAATTCCTGGTTTCCAGGGTATGGGATTATTTTTCTAATCTACAATTTTAGAGTTGTATATGATTTTCACCTTGAGAAAAACACATTTTGTGTTGATGTTATGATTTACTATGGATCTCTCGCTCTTGGCCATTTGAAATAGGATAGAGATGGATTTTGACTCTTATTTATAAATGGAAAGAGGCCTCTCATGCATCATATTTGGCTTGTAGGATTCACTCCATATAAGCTTGCTAGTGTGTGATTTTAATGACAAATGAGGCCTATTCATTTGGTATTTATTACTTGTATATATATTTTATTTTTATGGAAATTTATGTGGATCTACGTTGAGTCATTTTATTATGAGGATGATGATTTAGTCCTCATGCATAGGAGGTATAGTGACCCTAGTAGGTCATTATGGAATGTGATTCCCTTCTGTTGTACCCCTTATTTGGTGTTTTTTCTCAGGTCTTGGTTATCTAGTCAAATCACAGAGTACGATGCTGATAGGCACCCAGGCTTTTCTTACAAGCTAGACCAATAGTAGGTATTGCCATTTATGGATTCCTGATGAGTGTCAGTTCAGGTTTTCTTCTTCCTTGGTATCATGATGTCTAAGGAGTTGTTCCTTATAAGGATCCTTATTGAGGATCAGGCCCTTGTAGACTGTGTTTTCAGTTTTGACCCTTATTGGTCATTGTGATCTTTACCTTCTTTGAGAGGTTTCATATTTTGGGATAGGTGGTTAGACCTTGAGACCTAGTTGTGAGTCTTTTTCTATAGGGATAGGTGGGAGACCTAGATGCCCTTAGTCTAACTCATACCCTTGTAGGTCGATGTCTATTTTTTTCTAGGGAAACCTATGTGAGATGTTGGCCCGTGGTTACAAATGTCTTTTTTGGTAGTGACCTTAGTTTTATGCTCGTTTTGAGACCAATGCATGGTAGTTTCTCTAGTTTTGTTTTATTGGCATGTTGATGCTTTTAGTTTTGAAGAACCACCTTGGGTGATTGTGTTTTTCAAGACTCGATTTGATGGGTAAGACTATTCAAGTGAACAACCTGGTTGTCCAGTGTTTTCCACTATTGCTAATGTAGTCATAGAATATGTAGATGCTCATGACTGGAACGATTCCAGTTGATGGGTAGTTATGGAATAAATCATATCATAGGTATGGTGCCTGATTTCAAAGAGGGGTTCCAAGGAAACTTATGGATTAATGAGACTGACGTGCAATGCATCATGGTCAACTTATCCTTTTGGTGGATGCATCATTGTAGTACGATTCAGGTGATAATGATACACATTGGTTTCAAATGGTATCATTTGAATCTAAATCAGGAGTGGATGGGTGTGATTTGAGGACCAATGTTTCAAGACATTACTTAGGATTGGATATAATAAGTTGTGTTGGAATGTACCTCCATGGTAGAGGTGACATCGTGAAATGATGGGTTACTATGAGATAGTTGAACCGCGGATGAATCTTGGTCAGGATTTAACAGGATGTGAGCATGGATTAGAGGGAGATGTACACACCCTTGGCAGAATAGTAGTGTACTCCTGTTAGATATGATCATGATCTATCTTGAATTCATCTTGAGTACACTGAGATAACATCAGACCTATGTCATTCTCATTTTATTTTTAAATGTCTTCCTGGTTAGGAAGAGAAACATGTTGAGGTTTTTCTTGAGGAGAGGTGTAAGTTAATACATATGATGGGGAGTACACCATTGGACGTTTAAGGGTGGTGACCCTCATTTTCAGTTGAAATTCATCATTTTTTGAGTGCTGTTGGGCTCAGAGTTTTGTTTAATATGAAGATAAGGTTATTCCTATGGTGGGGATTAGAAAATCAGTTGCAGTTAAATGTCTTCTATATAAGAGATGGTTATTGATGCTATGAGGCTGGTCATTGGAAAATCTAGATAACTTGGTTGTGATGATTCTTGGGTTGAGAGAATGGATACTTGTATTTTCACCAAGATTTTAGAGGATAATAAGATTTATGGTGGGGATTTTTTAAGGATCCTTGTTTTTTTATAGACTGCAAATTTGAGTAGAAATTTGAATTTTTTCTTTCGGATGCTTGAAAGGGTTAAAATGGTATTTTCCCTTATCATATGATCTTGGGTAATTTTTTTGACCACTTCATTATTCCTAGAATAGGGTGTTTATGATAGCACTGGAGTTTGGTAGGAATATGAGCCATTCAAATTTTAGCAGAATGATTAATATTTAATATTTATTAAATTAAAAATTTAATTATTCGCATAGGGTCATTCTTCTATAAATTTTGAACGGTGCATAATATTGATATTATATCTGGACCATTGAGTCCATAATGAGTATTTTTTTCCTATGTGAGGCACAAACTCAAGTTGGACACTGGGCCAGCTCAGGCCCCTCTTTCTTTTTTCTTTTCTTTTCCATTATTTTATTTCTTTTCATTTTCTTTCTTTCTTTTCCGTTATTCCTTCTCGTATACACCTGTGGCTCCTCCTACTATTCCACTAAACTAAGGTAGAAATGAGAGAGGGAGAAATATAGAGATAGGTAAGGGAATAGGGTTGCTTCTGCAAATCCCTTGACGTGCTGGATCGACGTGCAACAACAATAGGTTGTAGATTTGAGCAAAGCTTTAGCAATTTCCTCCCAAAAGTAGGACCATTTATTTTTTTACTAAAAACCCCTTATATTTTTAAATTTCATGTTTTTAAATACTTCTTATTGTTGTATGTGACCCATAGTGGTTGGATCTGTTGTTTTTGGGGAGAAAACAAGGTTTTTCGGTGATTTAGAGATTTTCAGTTTTGGGGTATCCCGATAACACGACATGTAGTCCAGGGTGACATGCCACGTGTTCTTCCTATTTGGGGAATATGAATTTCAAAAATCACACACCATGTACGGGGTATACACTCTGTGTACTGGTACTCATCTATGTATCCAAATACCCAACCATAAGAACACGTGTAGGGGTATATAGCCGTGTGGAGTACACAACTAGACCCTATGTGGGTGGCACACCATATAGAAGTACACGACCTAACCATGTATCTAGCTAGGCTAGTTTTGGGACATAGGCATGTACCCCATTTAGGGTACACACTATATACTCATTTCAGACGTTGTGCACCTAGGTCTTTTACATGCCCAGGCTGGCAACGGTACATGCCTAGGTGGGGCTACATGAGAACATGTTGTGTACCCATGGGGACACGCTGTGTACTGCCCCTTGTAACAATTTGAGGGTTTTTTTAATATATTTTCACCAAAGATCCATAATTGTTACTATGAGTAGTTAATTATGAGTATATTGTTTCATAGATTGCAATGGTAAGACCTGTGAGGTGTTTTTAGGACTCCTGAGTGGCGTTTCAGGCCTTTCGTGAATGGAGAGGTTCTTCCTCCAGTTGTTGTGATCAGTGTCTCTTGAGTGTGAGAATTGCTCAGTAATGATCCATGAGATATCTCTAATTACCTATACTAATTTAGCTTTCTTTTAAGGACATATCCCTTGAGAGATATTCCCTTATAGCCTAAGAGGCCATGATAAAAGTTGTTATTAAGGATCCCTTATTGGATTCCACTATTTATGTTTTGACCTATAGGATCACATATAGGATGAATCTATCTTCTATATTATTACCAAGGATTCCCTAAGGAATTAATTTTCATATATTCTGATCTAGAGAGTCCATTATATTATCCCTATACCTGTATATCATTCCTAGGATCCCATATAGGATTCCTCAGTCTTGCTGACCAGTTTGAGGATACTATGTAGGATTTCTCCTTTACTTTTATATCTAAGGATCCCAAGTATGACAACTTATCTTGTGTTTAGAACTTGAGAAGAACTAGGAGTATTCCTATAAATGTTTTTACTCAAGGTACCCAATGGGTGCCCCGTTGTTTGATCAACCTTGAGATGTTATGTTAGGTTTGGGGAAAGTTGGTAGCAGGTGTCACTGTAGAACCTATGCCGAACTGGTAAGCCCTTGGGGCTATGGCAGTAGTGTTGGGTTGGGTTTTTGGTCCACCCTCACTCCTTGTTTATAACTTTTACATGGTTATTACCGATTCAATGATGTTTACCATAGGTGCTTCATGGTTGGTGGATGTGGAGCCTGACACGAGGTGTCTTTATTTATTTTGGGATACGTGGATGTTCTTCCTGGGAATCGTTATGCTTGTTGGGATTCCCAGACATGATTTCCTAGGATCATGCTTCTGAGCCATGAAATTTATGATATTTACTTATATACCTTGAGGTACTACTTAGGACCTGTCTATTGAGCCTGGATGTATGCATATTTTTTGATATATATATATAATTTATTGGGATTTCCAGAGGTGTATCCTGGTATCCGACTATTGAGCCTTATGTGTTGACTTGTATGCCTCGAGTGATACTTGGATTCCCTATTATAAGAATTACTTGTATAGATTCATAGGCTAGTGATTTATGGTGGGGATGATTATGCTCTCCTCAACAATTAATAAGTGATGAGGATGATTACGCTCTCCTCGATATGGGCATGGAATCCCTAATGATAAGTGATAAGGATGATTAAACTCTCCTCAACATGGGCGTGGTGTCCTTGACGATATGTGGTGGGGATGATCATGATCTCCTCAGCCTATGATCGGGATGATTACGCTCTCTCGAATCAGCTACGAGACTCAAGGGGTTTTGTATAGTGTCTCACCAGTGAGTTCTCTTTATATGGGCATGGAAACCCATACTTGTGGATGATTATTCTCTCCAAAGTATTGTGGATGATTAAAATCTCCTCATCCTATGATTGGGATGATTATTCTCTCCCGGATCAGTTATGAGACTCGAGCAGTGTAGCATGGAATCTCACCTGTGAGTTCTCTTTACAGATCTCCTAATGGTAAGACACTTAGGGGATATCCGAGTTCAAAATGTCAGTACCACATATTAACCAAGACCTAGGTATCATACATTGGATTTGATTTATAGGCCTAAGCATCATAACGACTGACTCAATGATCTTTTACAGGATGTTTATATGTACTCCCTGGAATCCTTATTTATTGGATTGACCGTCGGTATACTGTATCCTTCTTTACAGGATTGACTGCTGATATGAATTATCCTTATTTATAGGATTTACCATTGATATATGGTATCCTTGTTAGTGATTGGAGGTGATTATGGGTAAAACCAAGTGTAGAAAGAGTATCCCCATTGGGTGATGTAGCTCGCTCAAATATATAATTTTGGTGTTGCCTAAAGTAGGTATATGTCGATCAAGATTATGGACCTAGAGATTGAATTAATGATACATGGATTGAGTGGAATTATGTACAACTCAATTATATTACACAAGATTTCCAAGCGATCGAGATTATGTACACACGTATCGATTTCATATTGGTTTGATGTTATTTAATTTCACATACTAATGAATATTCATATTTATGTATATATGTATAGGTATGAGAATTTACATGTATACGTATATAAATATGGACATCCATAGTGAAACCTACCCAATTGACCAGGATTATAGACCCAGGGTTCAACTATGGTTTCATGTTTAGTTTTACTTCCTTTTTAGTTTGTCTCAGTGATGCTTAGCAGTTTCTTTTCTACACACTTATAGCAGCATATTTATAGGCTTCTTTTTGGGGAGGCCGACTGAGATTACTTCTCACCCCTGAATGTTCACCTCAATGTACGTGTATACCTTATGTATGATTTTCAAGTTCATAATGAGTTTAATGGTGGATATGGCCAATCTCCAGAGTTTCATGATTGAGTAGAGCTACTCATGTGAGTTCTTCTAATCGGGCTGGTACATTTCGAAAGTGTTTGGAGACCGGGTACGTGGTCTGGCTCATAGTTAGTAGTAGATCCCTGTTCTTTTAATTTTTGTTTATTTTTTACTTCTGTATCTATGTGGTAAACCCAGTGGGTGACTAGTGTTTTATTTTATGACATAGCTGTTTGGGATTTTATAACATTTCATTTAATATTACAAAATGTTCTATTTCAGTTTTTTTTATTACTTCCACACTCTATTTACTTTCCACTATGTATGATACTTAGATATTTACACTATTTTATTATTCTGATATGAGGGAATATTCTCCCCACTATCACACCCTAGGATCTCTCTATAATTTGGAATCCTTTGGCATAAGGGGATGCGTGCTTGAGGCCTCATAACCCACCGACATAGAGCACCAGTTTAGTGACATCCGGGTTGGGAAATTACAGTGATCCTTTGGAATGATAAGAATGAATTAGAATATGTAGTAGGAAATAATGAACCAATATATATTAAGGTTGATCTGAATAAAGTCCTAGTTGTTCTAGATCATTAAAGTATCATAAAAATTCGAGAGGTACAACCATGTTTTTGAATAGAAGACACTGATCATGTTATGAAAGTAGTAGGGTTCAATGTGATGGATTGGTCATGGACCATGGAAGATAAAAGAATATTTTCACAACCTTATGGCCTAAAAGGGGATAAACCTCATGATTTAAGGTGGTATACTACTATCAGAAGACCAGTGAAAAATATTGATTCCGTAATAAACTATCTGCTACTTATAGATGATGGAGAACCTAAAATCCTTAACAAGGAAAGAATTTTGAGCAACTCATTGTGGTGGATGATATAATTGAATGAAGAGTTAGAGTCCTTTCATATTTTTAATATATGGATTTAACATAATTACTTATAGGAAAGAGGGAGCTATATAACTACTGGGTTTATCATTTAATATAGAAATTAGATAATAGGAAATAATAAAAGGAATGAGTGGGTGTAAAGGGATTATAATAATTGAAAGGAGTGTATTTTAGTAAGGTTTTTTCTTATATTATAAAATATAAAATGATTTATTTGGTGCTCAACCTAGTTTCCATGGAAGGTCTATTTCTTGAAAAATTGGATTTCAAGACTATGTTCCTTCATATAGATTTTGAGTATGAGATATATATAAAGTAATTGGTAGGTTTCATACGAAACAGAATAGAAGGTCTAGTGTATAGGTTAAAATGGAGTTTGTGTGGGGTTAAACCAGAACCAATACTGTGGAATATGAATTTCAATGCTTTCATAGAATAATGGAAGTTTATAGGGTGAAATGAAAATTTTTATTACTATCATAAGGTATATGATGATGATAGTTTCTTCATTGTCCTTCTCTAAAAGGATTAAATTATATTAGTTGGACCTATGATGTAAAGGATGGAAGAGTTAAAGTTTTATTTGTATGAAATATTTTATATGATGGATCTTGGTTCCCTAATGAAGATAATGGGGATGAAGATTGAAAGAGACTTAAAGCCCAGAACATTGTTCATGACTCAGTCAGTGTACATCTAAAAGGTTTTCGAATGAATTAGAATGACTGAGTTAAAACATGTGTGAACCCCCCTTGACCAAAAATATAAAAATTTCAATGGATAAGGTACTGAAGAGGGATGAATAGGCTATTCACATGATTAAGGTTCCATATACATCATGAAGAAACCCATGAATTATGTAAGGTTTGTTTTATTTTTTCAACTATGAGTAAGGATCATTAGAATTGGATGAGAATGTTTTTGAGATAAGTTAAAGTGGAAGAGGGTGTATATAGATGACTGGATTTGGATGTAGTTGAGGTATAAATGTTATGAGGTTAAGTGCATTGGAAATCTTGCAAGATCATGTGCCACGTAAGAGAAATCATGTTTTTTTTCTAGGTATATATGATAAATTATGGACTGCGTAAGAGTAAATGGTGTGGAAAAGGAACTACATGTTCATAACTTTTATAATCCATTGGACATGAAATAATTAATAAAATGATAGTTTGATATGTATAGGAATAATATAAAGTTTTTTTAAAATTTAACTCATAAAGTTTGAAGGTTCTATCATATTGAACCGAGGTCATGTTAGAATACATAAAGGCTATATATGTGTAACTCCAAAGTTCTAAAGGATATGCAAGAGTAACTAGAATACCATATAATATTAAATGGAGTTAGTGTAAAACTAAGTTTAAGTGATCAATACTCACATAAGGGTAAATATATTTTGGGTAAGAATAATTTTATCTCACTAAAGGATATGTAAGAATAACTTTTTTTACATAAGAATAGTCTATTTGAAAAAAGATAGATTTTTAGGGATTAAAAAGATTATAATTTAAGATATTTATATGATAATAATTAAATAAGATGATGCTTTTATATTTTTAGTGATTAAATATCAAAATGATTCAAGGATATTAAAATTAAAACAAATATTCCTTTAAATAAATTGATTCATAAGGTATAATTACATATTGTGATAGAGATGAGGTTGAGTTTAAGTTTTAATTTTAGGATGGTGTCACAATTTAGTGATAGGTTGTGAGAATATAGACTAAATATATATTGTGATGGTCAATGGAATTATGTTTTAGTATAATTTTCATGTCGTATCCATGCAAGATCTGAATATGAGTGAGGATTAGCTCATGCCGTGAAGTGTAACATCACACTTAAATATTATTTTTTCATGTAAATCTCTATGACAATGTGGAATAGAAAGAGTTTTGAGTTTTATAGAAATAAAAAGTAAATAAGAACATGAGTTTTTTTATAGAATTAAATGAATTTTTTTGAGAATATCATGGATAAATAATTTTAAAGTTTCAAATATGAATATTTAAAAACCATTTATGTGGATAAAAACTATGATATTTTATAAAATAATGATTGAATAGTTTCCAAAGGGGTGACCCTGATTCGATGCTTTTCATAGGAGTTTACCAAATCAAATATTAAAAATATTATCTTTTTGGAATATTAAAAAGATGATGACGAGTTACCATATGAAATGAGAAGAATTAATCAAGGGACATAAGGATTAAAATATTGAGTGAAATATAGATAATATACTTCTACTAGTTTGATAATATAGATGCTGTTGTTTTTGAATCAGGAGGGATATTTAATCAATTATGTAGTTCCTAAAGGCCTGAAGAGAATATATTATATTAATGTTGAAGCATCAAAAGGTTCAAAAATATATTTCCAGTTCCATTTTTTCTATTTTATGTAAACTAATTGGATCTAGTATAAATAACTATTGGGAGATAGATGCTGTTGTGAAATAGTTAAGGTTAAAAATTATACCTTCCCTTATTGTAATCATGTTTTGATATTAGTGATATATATATGTATTTGACTCAACCCAAAAACTAAAAGGACTTAGTCACCCATATTAGGGATAAACTTGTAAAAAATTGACGTTCTTTTTGTTCTTTCTTATTTACTAAATACATGCGAATGATTGAATTCTAAATTTGGATAGGATTACGACTCAAATTAGCCATAATGGTTTATTTCATAAGGAAATCTAATTCAACCCACCCTTCTCATTATTTCCTATTAAGATTCTAGGACAAATCAAGTGGTATTTGAGTAATTTAGGTCAACTTTGAAAGATATTATCTTAGATGAAGAATATATGGGAAATATTAATTATCTTAATAGTAGATGAATACTTATATTTGATGGAAAGAACTACCATGAATAGAAGAACATGATGATTCCTTATCTTTATTATATAGTCCTATAGGTTATTGATGTGCCACCATTGTGTTTTTCCAATTAATAATGATGCTCCCAAGATATATTTTTTTAAGAGGATATTTGAAGTTTAAGGAAATGTAATGAATGAAATTATGATTTCCTTATATTACAATGTGTACACAATGGTGATGGGATTCAAAAAAATTAAATAAATATGGGAAAATTTTGAAAATATTTTTGAATGAATTGTTAAAGTAAAGGAAGACAAGTTGCAGATCTAGAGAGAAAAGTTTGAAGATATCAAAATGATTGATTATGAGACTATTGATTAATTATTTACACTATGTAATGATATTTTTAGAAACATCTGGGGTTCTGGAGACATATTTTATTATTAACTCATTTTCAAGAAATTAATGTGAAACTTACAATATTTATTTGATGCTAAGATTTCTTCTTTATAAGATAGATACGAGTTTTATCTTGATGAATTACACCATATACTTATAACATATAAAATGAGGAAAACACCCATTTTCAAAAATAAAATCAAGGATAGAAACTGGATGAAATATAAATTCATGAAAAATATTAAAATCAAAGGAGAATAAGATTAACTTGATGAATAAAAATATGTTGAAGAAAGAGATAAAGATAATGAGATAATATTGTCTCTTATTTCAAAAAAATTTTAAAAATTAAAGGGTAAATACAAATGGATACACCCCTTAAAATGTTTCAAGTGTAGTGAAATTGGAAACTTTGTAATTTATTGTTTAAATTAGAGAGGTGGTGAGTGTGAATATGATGAGAAATAAGATAGTTATCAAAATAATTGATGGATTAAGAACTATAAAGAAAGAAATAAACCTAATGAGAGAAATAAGAGGCTCAAAATAGTAAAAATGAAGAAGAATTATGTGCCAAGAAGAGGATGAATGTTATAATACAAGTAGTTAATCATAAGGAGAAACCAAAAAATGGTTTAAAAACTTTATGAATTATATTTTAAAACATAGTAAAACCTCAAGTAGTGATGAATAATGTGAAGTGACTTACACTGAACATATGTTAAAAGATGATATTTATTTCTATCTTGAGAAAACACTACACTCAATAAATAAATAATATTTTTGAATAATTATTTTGAATGAAAAAATGAAATATAGGATGAGTTACTCAGTAAGAAATTATATTTAAATAAAGAAATCAAATTTTCTAGGGTGGGAATTATAAAACTAGACAATATGTTAATGTATTTTCAATAAAAATTCATTGAAATGGAAGATAAGTCAAACAAGGAAACATTAAGGTATCTAGATACTGATTTTTTAATAAATATAATATAATACTATAAAAATTATTTAGAAATAAAGTTTGAATAATCTCATGTTGCTGGGAATTTTTGACTAAAAACTTGGGTGAAATCTTCTCATGAATAACCTAAAAATGTTAAATATATTTTATTAATAGTGTATGTTATAAATAAAAAACTAGGAAATTTTGGGCTATTAATATTCATAAAAAAACTACTCCTTTTTCAATGAAAACTGATAATTAAGTGATAATACATATTCTCCCAAGTCAAAGGTAAAAATAGGCTCTAGATACACCAAAACATCAACCAAATTGTTTTATATATGCTACTAATTTTTATGGAAGATCAAGTTTTAATGGATATTTTTGGGGCTATAGAGTTCATTAAAATAAATCCTATATATTTTGGTATAGAATTTCCTTTCCCCAGGTTAATAAAGGCATGAATTAAGGGAGATAAATTTTGAGAATATGATAAGTAATATTGGGCATAAGTAAGCTATAAACATGAATGAATCAAGTGTGTACACTCAAAACATATTTAATTTTCTAAATAAAACATTTAAATATGTTACCAAAAAGGTAATTATGTTAAATAATGTCTGAATACAATTCTAATAGAATCACAATAAGCTGTTGGAGTTGAGATATTTCAAAAAATAGATAAGGGTGAGAAGTCACTTCTTATTGAGGGATATTAATGCCTATAAAAGTAACAAGGTATGGTTTCTTGATAGTTATTGTTCATCCCATATTACTAGAGACACTAAGATCTTGAAATAAAATATGATAATTATGTAATATCATTTACTTTTGGAAATTATATTTCCTTAAGGATTAGAGGATTTTTTATAACTTATATTTAAGCTCAAAAACTAAAATCCAATGTGGTTTTGGTTTTTTATGAGATTAAACAAAAACTATTAAGTGTTATCCAACTCTATTATGAAGGTATTTAGTTCATTTTTAGAAGTAATTATTGTATAATAGAGTGTTTAAAGAAAAAAGATTTATCACTAAGTAAGAATGAACGAGTGATAATCTATTCAAAATTTGAAATTCAAGTGACTATGTTTATTTGAGTACATGGGATAAGAATAAGATTTGGCATAAAATAATTTTCTATCTTGGTGAAAGAGTATTAATAGGATTTAAAAATGATATATGGTGAGATAATTACCCTAACCAAAGAGATAAATGTATGTTATTTGTGAAACATATCAAAAGGGAAAAATTGTGCAAGTCATAAAAGTGTGGAAATTTCATCCATTAGGATACTTGAATTAATAAATTTATATTTATCAGGACTAATGAGACATCAGTCCACTAAAAGTTATCATTATTTCATCATATTCATTAATGATTTTACTATAATTACTAATGCGATATTTATGATGAAAAAATTTAAACCAGTGGAGATATTCAAAAATTTTAGAGTAGAAGTAGAGAAAGAGATAAGAGTTTATATCAGATAAATGAAGGGAGTTTAGTGTAAATTAATTTTAATCCTATATTTCTAAGAATGAGATTAAATACCAATATATTTCTCCTTATACACTTTAGAAAAATGGAGTTTGATACTGAAGTAAGAGTATTTTGGAAGAAATGTAAATAACTATTCTTACTGAATTCATGTTCTAAAAATTATCTTAGAGAGAGGTGGTAATAAAATTTATGAAAAATCAAAATAAATTCATGAAGATACCTAAATATAACATGATTTCCTATTAAATGTGGTATAAGTGGAAACCCACTATGAACTACTTCAATGTTTTTGGTAGTCCATACTTAATGAAATTCAAGAATTCATATTTTGAAACTATTGATGAAGAATCTAAGGAAGGAGTGGTCATGTGATACTTATCTAATAGAAGTGGCTACAAATGATGGAATAAAAGTCTATAAGAGTTGTTGGATAGCAACGATATAAATAACATTACAGCTAAGATTAATTTTAGTGAGATACTTGATACATATTTTGAGATTTTTAAATAATATAGTATATAGAATTCATGAATAACGAGTGAAGATGATGCTAAGAATGAGTCAAATACTATTGATATTGATTCAGAATAGATTAGTGATGGTTATGGCGATACATAAAATGATAAATTAAAGCACTATAGGCTATAAATCATATTATACCTTAAAATATAATTGTAAATTATAGGGTTCCAATTCATATTAAAAGAATATTGAGTTGTATTAACCGGATAGCACTTGTATTTAAAATTGAGTCATAATCAGTTACAGAGGTTATTTTGTGTAAGGAGTGGATAAATTTTATGAATGAGAAGCTTGATCTGATTGAAATAATTATACTTGGGATCCTGTTCCATGAACTAAAAGGAAAAATATTATCATAACATAGTTGGGTTTTATAAATAAGCTGAATGAAATAAGTGAAATTTCAAGAAATAAGACATATTTGCATGCAATGGATATTCATAGGCTACAAGAGTTGAGTTTAATGAAATATTTACAACTGTTATAAGGATTGAGGCAATAATAATTTTATTTCTTATTACATATCAGAAGAAATAAAATATTTTCCAAATGGATGTGAAGTATAATTTATTGAATGAATATTTTAAATAAAAATTATTTATTGATAAACCTAAAGTATTTATCACTGATAATGATGTATTAATGGTATATTAGTTGAATAAATCATTGTATGGGTTGAAAAAATCCCTTGGATCCTATCATTCTAAGATGGATAAATTCTTGATATAATTGAATATCTCAAAAGGGATGGTAGAAAAAAATCTACATATGAAATAAATGATCATAATTACTCTCATTATTATTGTTTATGTAGATGGAATAATTTTTATAGGTGATAGAGAGTATTCTTATGAGTAATTTTAAAAAAAGAATATTTATTTTTGAAATACCAATTCTCAGAGAAATTAGTTGGTTTATGAATTAAAAGTTTTATAAGAAGAGAAATATATTTTCTTATCTCCAGATAAATTTTACAAGGAAGTTATGAATAAATTTATCATGAAATATTCTAGAAAAGTATCCACACCCATGAAAGTTGGCATGAAGTGGAGAAAGAATGAAGCTGGGAAAAGTGTGAATCAAAAGAATTCATCAAGATGATAATAATCCTGTTTTATCTCACTACATAAAGTCTTTATATTATTTATACATAAACATGGTGTTCAAGGTAGAAAATGTATCCAAAATAACCACACATGAAGAATTATAAGAGAGTTTTCAGATACATCCAAGCAACCTTGTGCTATGGTTTTCTGTATAGAAGAAGTGAGTAATTGCATTTATATGGGTACATTGATGTCGATTAGGTTGTAGAAAATTATGATAGGAAATAAACTTTTGGAGATATATTATTTTTTAGAGAAATTTGAGTGAGCTAACATTATAAGAAATAGAATTTATTGACTCTAAACACTACTAATGATGAGTATGTGGTTGCATCACTTGCTTTCACACAAATTATTTGAATGAGAGAATAGTTGGGAGACCTGAAGTTTAATATTGAGAGGCTATTGAGAAGTTCATATGATAATTAATGTGTTATTTAGTAATCCAAAAATATAGTACAACACTCTATATCTAAACACATTGATATCAGATATCAATTTATTAATGAGAATATTTTCAATGAATATGTGAGACTAGAATATATTTCCATAGAGGATTATTTTTCTAACATTTTTACCAAGACTATAACAAGGGATATATTTAAAGAGTTGAGCATGCAAATATGTGTCCATCCTTCCCCTATTAAGGAATTTTGGCATTCCACACATTCAGTTGGATTTTTTTCGAAGGGGGATAATTGTAAGAAACTCTAACTTGACATCTTGTTAATTAATATGAAGCTAGTTTAATTTCTAAAAGTAGATAAATGAGTAATTTTATTAAGGGGAGAGCATAAAATTTTTAAGCCAAAAGTGTTTGTCACTAAGGGATGAAATTATCACAAAAAAATTTCTTTATCTAATAGCGTGATTTCATTATTTTTCTCTTTGATAAAGGATATGATTTGATAAAAATCTAAGAGTTTCTGGAGCTATCAGTAAATCCCACAGTGGAGATTAAATAATCATTGAAATTATTGAAGTTTTTTTTTTATTTTTTTTAAACTATGCGTGATGATTATTAGAAGTTATTGAGAATGTTTTTTAGATAATTCAAAGTGTTTGAAGATGTGTAAAGATAATTGGAGTTGGTTAGAATTAAGGAATGGGCTAAATTGATCAAAGCTTTCATGAGAGTAAATCTATCTTGTATAAGAATAAGATGATCTCACTGAAGGATACATAATAATAATGATTTATTACGTAATAATAATCAATTTTTAGAATGAGATATTTTTTTAAGATTAAAAATCTGAGATTTTAGGGGATTTATATGAGTAGATTTAAATTATAGGATTCTTTTTTGTTATTTAGTGATCGAACATCATAATGATTCAATGAAATCATGATTCAAGATGAGATTTCTTTGAGCAAATTTCACCATGAAGTATGATTCCATGTTTCTATGGATCATAGGAGGAGTTTAAGTTTAAATTATAAGATAGAGTCGCACCACAATGGTAGGTCATGAGAATATGGTGTGTCTCTGGATTATGACAGTTGATTGAATTATGACATAATAGAATTTCAACATTGTATCCATACAATACATAGACATGAGTAAGTATTATCTCATGTTATGAGGTATGGTATCATACTGCAATATTATTTCTACATGTGAACCTACTTTCTTGTATGGAAGATAAATATTTGTATTTTTTGTATAAATATGAAGGAAAGAAGAACCCATGATTTTTAAAGAAATAAATGAGAAGTTTTTAAATTATATTTGAGTGATAATTATGGAATTTAAAATATGTATATTTGAAAACCATTTACGAGGATCAAAGTTGGGATATTTTTTAAAATAATTTTTGACTACTTTCAAAAGGTGAGATCATGTTGTAACAATTTTTATAAGAGTTTAAAAATTCAAATATTAAAAAAATTATCCTACTAGGATGATAAAAATAAGAGGATAGGTTGCTATATGAAATGAGGATAATTAATAGAGGAATAAAATGAGAAAAATATTGAGTGCCAGATTAAAAATATGCTACAATTAGTGTGATCATATGTATGTAAAATTTTCACAAAATTTTGTAGTGGGGTGAACAAAAATCTATTTTATTTACTAGGTTAATGTAGTAATAGTGATAACCCTAGGTTTTCTCCAGATAGGAGTGTATTAATTCCAATTTTCAGTGGTTGGTTATGAAGAATAATATTTTGAATTTGAAAAAAAGCAACTTTTAAACCAATATTTTAAAGAATATGATGAGAAATGTGATCAGGTTTGGGTCACATTTTAAATTATAATTCCATCCTAGACTCAAATTATTGATATATTATTATTATTAATTAATAAGTGGGTGGTTTTACAACTGATTACTCTTTCAACCATCGTTCAATGATAATGGTGAAATTATCCTAACTAAAACCTTTATTTCAGTCTATCCTATTTCCAATGCGTGAAAGTGTAATAATAGATTACCCCCATATACTTAGGAAAAATCTAATCAGATATTTTTATTCCTATGTAATCCATGAGTATCCACTAATCCTTCCTCAAGTGTCAGCAACCACTTAACACTTTTCCACTTAACCCATACCATTTCACAGAATATATTCTAAAACTAAGTAGAGGGAGGTGATAAATCCTTGACCAAGGAAATAAATAATAGAAATTATTAATTCAAACACAACTAAATTAAAAATTATAATATCCTATTAAATATTGAAATAAATTAATAATAAAGAGATATTTTCCTTGAAATACTAAGAATCAAGAATTACAACCGGTCCACCTTCCCTTCCTTAATCACTTATAAGTTTTTAACCCTCTATTAGAGGGATAAATAAGATGAATGGGAATATGAAAGGAATTATAGAAATAAATTGAAATGAAATATAAAATAACAATGTAGTAAAATTATAACATATCACCCTCCTTCGATCCAAGTTTAATCCCACTCTCACCACCAATGACCATCTTTATTTATAGGCATTGAGTTCCTCCTATAATTACTTAATGGTTTGTTTTCATCCATGGTAAAATATATTTAATCTCATCCTAAATATCATGGGAGATATTTTATCCCTCATGACCCACTACTATAAAATTCCAATCCAACGTAGCATATGATCGTATGGTATTTTTTTCTACCCATAATTTGACCATGCATATAGTGCATGTGACTTATCCCATGTGAATATTGATAAAAAGTGTAGAAATTATCACCAATTGAGAGGAACATGTGTATATCCACATTTGAAAATTTCCTCATTCATGGCCAGACTTACCTCACAAGCATGGATCCATTTAAAATATTCACCCACTCCTTGTGATGTGGAACTCATGAATATAATTTTGTGATATTGTGAAAAAAAAAAATTTCTAAATATTTTAACCTATTAACTACTGTAGAAGTGGTGAGTTTGGTTGAACCACATGGAGAATGTGCATAGACACTAGGAATATCCTCTCAAAAGAATGTTTAGGTAGATGAGTTTTTAATGTGGTTAACAACTAATTTTTTTAAAACTAAACCACTATTTAAACATATTTATTTAAAATTAAATAAAACTATCCAAGTGAACTAAATTAATATACGAAGGAGAAAATTTAGAGATGGAAGTGTCAGAGTTGTGACGTCTATTTAGGCGCCTGCAATTCAATTATTTAATTCTCACATTTGAATATTTATTTATCATCGATTATAAATTTAATCAAAATAATATCAGTTATTATTCTATGATTTTAGATAGTATTATAATTATTTTCTCAAATCATCCATAATTTCATTCTCTTATTTGATGAATAACATTCCTGACATTTTAACATCGAATCACTTAGTGAAATGCAATGACTTGTTTTCTACAACGTTAAAGTATCTATCTTTATTGGGTTCAATAACATGAGATAAACCATTAGGTATCACCTATATAATTTTGAATGGAAACCTCAACAAAAATATTAAATTTTCAATTAATAGACTTATTTATTCTGGATTCATTCATGTGTGATTTACGATTCTCTCATGATCAAGATCGAATTTTAGATAAATAAATTATCTAATTTTCTCCCACCCATGATTTATTATTAGGTATCACACAGGCATGAACCAAAAAATATGTATAGAACTAAAATAATTACATAATACAAAAATATAACTAAATAAATAATAATTCAAATAATATAAAATTATTAGCAATAAAATATGGAAACAAATTAAAGATATGAAATTATCGTCAAGTTCATCACAACTCTGACACCAAAGAATTAACAACCCATAAAAACAAAATCAAACATAAAATAATAAATAGAAGGTATCACTATGCTCATTTTGTCACAATTGTAACTGACAAAATATGCTGATGATTTTTGAATGAGAAACAAAGCTCTACCATTATACAAAACTCCAAACTAAACCCCCGAACATGTTATCAACATGCACACACTAGATTCAAATGTAAATTCTTCTGGTGTTCAAGGAGGATTATGGATGGAACCCACAATGATGGTAATTATAAAAATAGAGAGATAGAGGGATTCCTACTACTATATAGGGGATTGGTTTGGTGCATCGTGGAGGTTTTGTGTAGGCATGAGGTAGGTAATGACATCGACTACTCTAGTATGGGGTGGAATGAGAATACATAATGATGGAGAGAGGGAAAAGTGGTCCACCAATGGTCTAGTAGTTGTGATGTTCTAGAGGATAGAAAAATGGGGTGTTGATGGAGGTGTCACTATGGGATACCAAAATGGAGGCCCACACACCTGGTGTGAGGATGTTGGCTATGGGTATGGGGGCTGGTTAGTGCGAATTGGGAGGTGCTATGGTGTATAATCAAGAGAATGGACAAGATGGTGGTGTGGTTATGGTGGTCTTCTGGTGATTCTCTCCCCATATAGTTTTCCTCCTCATGGAGCTAAAGTAGGAGGGTGGTGGCTATGTTGGGTGTTGAAGCCTCACTAAAGGGATGTGCCTCCTACTAGGTTTTTCTCTATATATCCCCCAAATAAGAGTCCATACAAGCATATCTTCCCATGAAAATCTCCATCAAAGTTTCAAAATTAAAATTATCCAAATGTTAAACAATAATAATAACACTTCTAAAAATAATAAAACAATGTTAAATATTTTATAAAATTAATATAAACTAATAATAATTATAAATTACTAATATTAATATACAATTAAATAAAACTATAAAAATAATAAAAACACTAAAAAACTATAGAAACAAACTAAAAATACTAAAAAATATTAAACCATTTAATTAAAATTTTGTTATAAAATTGTAAAAATTCTAGGGAATTTCTTATGTACAAAATCCTCCAAATGTAAAATTTTTCACTCTTGAGAAAAAAATCAGAAATAATACATAACTAGACCCATAGAAAAATCAAAACATCAAAATTATAAGTTCAAAAATTTTCAATCCCTTTTACCCATAAAAAATCATTATTTATTTAGAATTTCAATTTTCAAATATAGTTTCCGTTCCACTCAAATTCTTTCCAAAACAAGTACCTACACTCATGCATCAAAGTGAACTACCTCACCACCACTCACATCACTCAAGATTGCTCATTGAGAAAGTTATGCTTAATTATCATACACATGCATTCTTACCATAATATTTTAATGAATTTTACATCTCCACTAGAAGAAATCAAAAGAATTCACCAATATCAAGGAAATGACATTAGGTTTAAATGTCTCTAAGGATGTAGGATGGTGAGTTATAAAAAAATGACAGTTTTTGGAAAAATGAGAGTTCAATATTGAAATAATTTCATGATAAATGTCAATCCAAATGTATCATGAAAAATATCACTACCCCAAAATTAAATCATTTCTTTTCCCAAAGAATATGATAATCCAATTCCTATCTCAATTTTTTACTCTCTTTTTTTAAGGACATAACTCAAACATAATGGATAAGTAAATAGGTGAGTAAAAACTGCCAAACACCATGAAATATATGTTAGAATAAATCCAAAAAAAGGTACAAAATTAGCTCATAATTTTTAGAATCTCAATGAAATTATGTCATATAGAAAACTCTCTAGATCATGGAGTAATGGAAAATAACATTAATTGGTTTCCCTAGATGTGAGGGTTACCACATAATGACTAATAACGTACTCATTGTTGGAACCAAAAAAATTTATATTCTCATATAAAAATACATTTAATGAATGTGGATGCTGTGAAATTTAACAAAAATGATCATGACTAGACAATGACAATCCATGTAAATCAAATTACTCACTTCCCATCAAACAACCCTCTCCATGAATAAATCTACCCCCACACTTAGATTGAGAATCATCATGAAAATATTCAAGAATTGTATAGGGATGGGTATCAATTATGAGATCATCCTAAAATGGTTTCTTTATGACTTATAAGGGATAAATAATAGATAGAATGAAAGGGTGTCTTAGTGGGTCAAAGTGGATAAATAAATCAAACAAATGCCTCAGTTATTTCAGTGTAACTTTCAAAATTCCTACCACTTTTATGGAAGAAAATGGAATGTTCTATTACACATAACATGGAAGAGATTACCTCAAGAAAAAAAGAAACATGATATGATGAAAAAATTGACCATAATCTTCCTAGGTAAGACTATTTATTATTGGGTAGAATAAATGAGCATGACTGAAAATAACTATCTCAAAAATAAACATGTTTTATGGAAAAAATTTCAAATCATGTACCAATTTAAGAAATAATCTAAGTCACGGGATCAAGAATCAAAGAATATAAAACAATAATCATTTGCTTAAATTTTTCAAGTATATAAGTTCTATGCACCCAACTATGTTACCAAAAAATACAATAGCTTTCATGTGGGTTCAACAGTGAAAAAATATGTTAGTTTTTTTTAAAAAATTACATTTTTAGTTAGTTATTTTACATGGGGTTTTTGGAAGAATAAAATATAATGTAAAATAAAAAACTTCCCTAAGCATGTGTGTGTAGATTCAGAGAGGATACATATATCCAATTAAGCTTAAAAAATGATGTAACCTATACAATCTACACATAGACAACACATACTCATATCATATAAAATAAGTCACACCATAACCAAAATTACATGGATGATAAAAATATATAGGATGAATTCAAATCCACATTAGTTCTAAAAGAAAATAGATTAAGATAAATGCATGAAATTTTATCACATAAAAACTAAATGAATTGAAACTAAATATAGTGAATGAAAAAAACTATTGATGGGTTTCCTCCCATTGAGTACTAAGTTTACTTTGTCTTTATCCAGATGTTGATAACACTCCACTAGGATAAAAAGGAAATGTGTACCATCCATCTGCTTCTTTATTGGTTGAAGTGTAGAATTCATTCTTTGAAAAGGAAATTATCCAAAAAATATATACAATATCTCAAAGGAAACTTTTTAGTTAAATGGATGTGTGGAATAAAATTAAAATAGAACAACTCACATGGGAATGAATATACCTAATCTGAAAAAAACTTATGGAATAGTTGAATTTTGTGAAAAGGGAGTCACCAAGAATATTAAGAATATTACCTTTTGAATTTATATAAGAGAATAAATTCCCTTACAAGAATATTTCAATAGTTTTATTATATCCATCACATTATTAAATGTAGTATCTGGGTTAATGATGTATCACAATTTTTTTTCACCACTAACTACTAGCATAAATAAATTCACTAGTCTTTAAATCAATTCATTATATATAGTTTCATTAATTATACCTAGTTTAAGAGTATTTCTTACAAACATGGGTATTTCAAGTGAAGGGTTTTTAACCTCAATGCATGGTGCAGGTGGGGTAGGCTCAATTAGAGTAGGTGACTCCATTTTTTCAAGAATGGAATATTTTTCAAAAGTCTCTTCAATATATCCCAAATAATATCTCTCTATTTTCATATGTTTCCCCATTAACCCAGGGTTCTATAGAAAATATAACTCTTCCATTATTTCTAGAAAATTATGAGTGTTCTCCACCAACATCACTAAATAATTTTATGACTCCTGAAATGTTTTAGATGCATTTATTTTGGAAAACGTTTCAGACTCACATGGATTTTCAGAAATAGTTGATTCGATTCCATTTGAAGCGATGTCCTCTTGTTTGTAGCAATTCATGTTTCCTTGGCTCAATTATGACTCTATTGTATTAAATATTGGTCTTAGTTAAATTATATATTCATTCTAAAAGGAATTTTCATCCTCAAAAGGTTGTATGTGATATATATAAATGGAATCTATTAACACTTTGGGATTGAAGGGTTGTGAACTCAAAAAAATAAGGATAAAAAATCAAAATTTTTGATATACCATTATATTCAATAGAGTGGAAAAAATCTATCATATTCTTGAAATGTGATTACATTGGAAGAATAAAATTGCGATGGAAAAAATTCATCTATTTTGTGATAGGAATAAGGATCAAGAAAAGTGATCTCATTATTTAAATCAAGAAATAGATTTGGTTAAAATGGAACCTGTATAGAAATTTAATCAAAATAATTATTTTCAATTGGAGAATCAAGTGGTAGTGAAGTAGATATTTAGATTATATGAGTCATTTAATTTTAAATATTATTAATTTTATTTTATAGATATTTCATTGAGGAAAGAAAATTTTCATTATGTTGATCTTGAAGGTTAAACATATTTTTTTCTCAGTGATATTAGAAAACAACATGTTCCCAATTATTGAATTATTTGGTTCACATGGTTGTGGGTAAAATTTCATGTCTTCCAATAGTGTGAAAGATGAGTTATACACCATAATTTTTGGGATTTTGGAGTTGAGTTTTTAATGTTTTATAAAATATCTTTTAACCTATATAAAGTGTATGAATTATTTAGTTCTATATTTTCAAAAACTCTTTGACTTTGAAAATGATCAAATGGTGTGTAGGAACTTGTAGTAGAATATGGTGAAGGATTAAAACATGGATCATGACACCAAATAGAATAATAATAGTTAAAATAAACACAATTAACTAGATATATCATGTGAAATGTGAAGTTGTATTCCATACCATGAAACATGGGTGATTATTGTTTATAATTGTGTAGTGCGACCCACACCATTTTGAACTTATAGGTGTATTGAATTTTCTATCAATGAAAAAAATACCCAGAGTAGATGTTATTTTTTTTTTAAAATTTTAGACCTAAATCACTATTTTCTAGGATTTAATAATGCTACTATCCTCACTGGCACCGATTCCATAAATTTGGTATATTCTATAGAAACATGCCAAGTCTTCAAATTTTTTAACCTATTAACTACTGTAGAAGAGGAGAGTAGGGTCAAACCACATGGAGACAGTTCATAGACACTGGGAATATCGATTTGAAATTATGTTCAGGGATATGACTCAAAAAATAATAAACAGAAGGTATCACCATTCCCATATCATCACAATCTTCACCAAAATACTCCATTGATGATTGCTGAATGAGAAACATTGCCTTTACACTATCCAAAACTCCTAAATGAACCCCTGAACATGTTTTTATTGTGAATGAACCAATATAAAATGAAAATTAATCTGGTGTGAAAGGATAATGATGGATGAAACCCATAATAAAGGAAATTCCATGGATAGAGAGAGAGAGAGATAGAGGGATGCCGACTAACGTACAAGGGGTCAACCTAGTGCATCGTGGCAGTTCTGTGAAATTTGGAGGGAGGCGAAGATGTGGGATACTATGGTATGGGGTCATGATACCCTGGTGATTCATATAAATAGATGATAATGGGTGTGGTGTGTAGAGAGTATGAAGTCAGTGATGGGTGTAGTGGATAGTTATTGCAAGTAGGGAGGCACCGTAGTGTGTGAACAAAAGAAAGACTAGGCTGAAGACATCGTAATTGTGGTTTTCTAGTGATGCTCCCCAAGGTTTTTCTCCTAGTAGAGCCGAAGGAGGAGGGTGGCTGCTGTGTAGGGTGTTGCATCCCCCAAAGAGATGCGCCTCCTATTAGGTTTTTTATGTATCCCCCAAAGAAGAGTCTAACCACATGTATTTTCCCATGAAAATCTCCACCACAAATTAAAATTTCAAAGTTTAAAACTCAAATTATCTAAATGTTAAATAATAATAATAATAGTAATAATAGTAATAATAATAATAGAATTACAATTATATAAATATATATTATATTAATTATAGAATAATAATAATAATAATTATATAATGTTATATAGGTGGGTATATATATGCACATGTAATTAGATATATTAATATATATATATATATAATTAGATAAATGTTTGACTATACATTTAATAATATTACTAATTTTAAATATTAATATAATTTTATAAAAATAATAAACTAATAATATTAATAATACTTTTATTAATACTAAAAATATTTATAATGAAATATAATAATATATAATACTAGTATAGAAAATTAATATATATATAAACTAATAAATGTTAATAAACTAATAATAGTGAAACTAATAAAAATAACAAAATAGTGTTAAATATTATATAAAATTAATATAAAATAATAATAATACTAAATTAATAATATTAATATATAATTAACTAAAAGCTATAAAAATAATAAAAAAATTACAAAACTAGGGAAATAAACTAAAAATACTAAAAATGGTCATGCTATTTAATTAAAACTAAGTTATAAAATTATAAAAATGTTACTGAATTTCATATGCATCACATGGACTTCATGTGAACCAAACATGAATCCTATCATAATTGATATATATTCATGCATATGAAGTTTCATGCATGTATGATCATTTTGTGTTTATAAAAAATATTTTGTAGGATTGAGGTCTTATATGTTATGTATGGATAATGTATATCCATTTAGTTTTGAAAAACATCCTTCAATACCCCCTCCCTGGAAGTATCCACCATAATGAAATAGAATCAACTCGAGTGACACTCTTAGCACAAACCAATCATACAATGAGATCACATCTTCATCTCAGGCTAAGTGTTGACAAGATATTTCTTCAAGATACCAAATCCTTAAGGGTATATAGTTGGTAACATATTTTTCATCTACTCCTGACTTCATATCCAAAACAAATAAAAGTGTGAGGCCCTATCATCATCATTAATGGTCCTGTAACAATGAATAAAATACCAGTAAGAATTCACAAAATATCAATTCCTATCTTAGCCTTCATTAGTGTCAACTTCTCCCATTATTGAGGAAATTCATCGATTACTATGCATGTGGTGATCTTCATTAGCATAACTAGTGCATGGAGAATCTTTAAGTCCCAACATATTCTCCATGAAAACACCCATTATCAATTCATGAATATTTTAATTTAGTATCTAAATATCATCATCATACATCCTAACTTCGGTTCAAGATTCCATTCTCAATTAGTAAAAAAAGACTTCATCTCAGATTATGGTCTCTACCAATGAACGATATCAAGATGAACATCCCCTAGTTCGACCATTCTTCACCTAAAATCAAAAACATTGGCTTCCATATCATCATTGATTCTCCACCGGACAACATGGGTTCCACATGGTTACCTATATTATTCATTCAATCAAATGAGTCTATCTTGACACCCCTAAAGTAATGATACTATTTTCTCTTGCATACTTGAGTGTGGGTCAAAATTTGAAATCTTGGGTTGATTTTACTTTCAAGTTTTGAATTTATACTTCCTTGGTTCAAGCTCAGCCTCACCATGGCTGCATTCTTCATGAAAAATATTTTAAAGGAATTCATGGTTGAGGCATTGAACATTAGGCAGTGAGGTAGAATAGGAAGGTATTTGTGAAATCACTTGATCAGAGACATGAAGGGAGGAAGCACACGACAACTCCAACATGGAAGGTTGAGGTTATAAGACTTAAGAGCACATAAACTTGGTTGAGTATGGAATATGGGAGATAAATGAATGTGGGTTTCATAGAGGCATTCTCTACGGATATTGGAGCATGGGTGTAGGCTTCATAGTTATAGTATTTGTGGTTGCAAGCTTCATAGATGTATATAAGCACACTGTTTTAGGTAGGTTCATGGTCACAAACATTACCAACGGAGGTAAGCGCATGGTCGCAGGTAGGCACATGGTTGAATTTTTCTTCTTTGACATTTTAAGTCCCCCCTTTATAATTAAAAAAAAATTTATATGTAGACTCATTCCATATTTAAATCAAATTATTTTTTAATAGAATAAAAATCCTTTAAATAATTTAATCCAAAAAATTCCTAATCAAATAAGGGTTTGATTAATTAAATATAAAAATAAATAAATCATGTAAAATGACATGTTTATAACCATTTTACAATAAAACATCCAAATGATTCATAAAACAAAAACTTGTGATAATTATATGGAAATAAATAAAATGGTGGGAGTAAAATCATTAAAACTTTAGATAAAGTGTAAGAAAGTATTGTTTTTTTAAATTCCCCCAAACTTATACCTTATACTCCGGATAAGTGAATTTAAAATATTACTAAAGAAATATTTAAATACTATCTAATGTAAATTACATTTTCGAATCCATTTTCATCACCCATATCATTCCTTGTAAAATATTTTGATTCCATTTTCCTCATAATGTTAATTTAGTTAAACCCCACCTCTTTTATTCCCTTAGGAAAACTTATACCCATCTCCCAAGTATTTTTCCACTAAACATTCAGTATGATTTTGTAGCAATTTTTTTCTCATTACAAGATCATACCAGTGTTAACATAGGCTTGAATTTTTTTTTCATCTCCACCAAATGATTCAAGAATATATGCATACCATTATGGCTCTAGGATTGGATTCAAATGTGAAGTGACCCAAGATAAACGTACAAAAATAATACATTAATCTTATGATTGAAATAATACACCTCAAAAATAGTCACACATCCCAAGGACTCAAGGTTTAATGTATTTTAGACTAGTAATATAAAAACACATAATTTAAATTCCATGAACATTTTTATATAACTATACCACCTCTTATACATTTCATTAGACATACTCATCTTCAAATCTTGGGGAAGGGAAAACATAAGAAGGGGTGAAATCTAAAACTCAGTAAGGGATAACATATCAAACTCCATAATGGTTATATCATAAACATGTGGGGAATCATGAATAATAAAAAATATATGATTTTGAATAAAATAAATCAATAAGTATTAACCATAATCAGGAAAAATATAAATATCATCTCAAATGATAATACTTTTTACCATTACATGAAAAAATAAAACATGAAGCATATAATTAGAGCTGTAGAATTTAGGAACGAAAGTGGAAAATCATAAATAGAGGATTTCATATCTTTGTGAACTTGGATACCCACCAAACTATTCACATGTAAAATTGTGATTAGTGATAAATTCCATCACACTAACCCATTTTTAACTCAGCTACTCATTAACTTTTTCATAGGTAAAATTTTGAGTAGATCTAAATTCCATCACACTCACCCTTTGTGTACCGAGCTACTCGCTAACCTATTTACATAACATTTCTATATCATGAAATATATTCAAAAATTAAATTAAATGATACCATAACTTATAAACCCATATTGAATACATTATAATAGTACAAAGAAGTTGAATCATGAAACAAAACTATATTATAAGAAAATATTTTTGAGATCGAGAAGATATTGGAAGCAAAACCTTTTTAAAATAGTATTTATTTAAAAACCTTGTAAATTGGTTGTAAAATAGAGTTTTAAATTATTTCTATGTTTTTTTACATAAAGTTTAAAAGATATTTTTAGAACATTATTTCTTGAAATAAATAATCTCTATAGAATAATTTTCCTGTATAGGAAAATATGGTTTAGAATATAAAATAAAATATCTTGAAATTAAAATATTTTTTATCAAAAAACATACTTTTTATGAAAACAAAATCATTGAAATATTTGATAAAAATTCCTTTTAAAAATGTGTAAATGAGAAATATAAGGGTCATAAGAGATAAAAAATAATTTATTTTCTAATAATAAGGAAATCATTTGAAAGGGAAAATGTTGACATGGAAAAGAAAGGTTTATTTTAAAATAAAAGAATTATTATTTACTATTTCACACTTTATAAATGAAATCATCATGTAAGAAAAAAAAAATAAAAATAAAATTCCCTAGAAAAAATGTTTTATAACATAATGTCATCATAGGGGTGATTAGAACCAACTTTTAGAGATAACATTCAATAAAGAGGTGTATAATTTAATGAAAGTAAATTGAGTTATCAAAACCCTTACAAATTTTATAATCTTTGATTCTGAAGTCCTTAGAAGCTTGAAAATCACAGGGATATATAAATACTATTAATTAAAATATATATTATTCTAGTTTGAATTCTTGTGAATTACATACACTATCAAGATAAGAAATTGGTGCTTAACATTAAAACATGTATCAATGAAGAGAAATTGAGATGAAAAACCCTTACCTTGAATTTCAATTAAATTGGAAATGCTCAAAGCTCCTATATAAAAAAATAACTATATTATTCACCTATTTAGGGACCTTGTTCATATCCATAACATTTTATAAAATTAATTTATATTGAAACCCTTAAATGATATTAATGTTTGATATTCTTAACATGAAGTTAAAAAATCAAGGACTGGTTTTGGAAGCACATAAACTATATAAAAGGGATTTTGAAATGTATTAAAGTAATATAATGATTAAATATAATCAATAGGTAATAATTAGTAAAGTAACAGATTAATTATTTACATGTGAAAGCATATTCACATGTAAATCAAATGTCTTATAATAAAGGAAGAGATTTAATTGAAAGGAAGAGAAAGAGAATCAAGGAATGTTTTTGACAACATAACGATTATAAATAAAAATTTATAGAATGGGTTTAATGATAGGGAATGGTAGTATCTCATTAATAAGTATGTTTTATATTAAATGGTTTATTATTAATATATTAAAGAATAATTAATTGAAACTCGAAGGGCTTATTATAAAATAAGTACTTGAATAAAAAAGGGGAGGAGAAATATTACCTTTCTATGTATATTCTTAAAGATTGGGAGGACTACTTAAAACATTAAAAACTCATTGGGGGGATTTTATAGAGATATAGGTAAGGAACACTCAAGATCAAGGACTTTGGGGTGGAGAGTAATGATAGAATGTGATGGAGCGAGAACTCTTTTATAGTTGAAAAAGTGTTTTTTCATGTAAAAATATAGTGTGGTAAGGGGTAAGAATATAATCACATGTGTGTTAGGAGGTTTTATTGAGTTAGGTTAAAAAATAGTCGGTGATACATTTGGATATGAATTTAGTACCTAAAAATTGGAGTTGGTTTATTTACCCATTTTAACCCTTATTAATCTTGATTAAAAATTAATCATGGAAATTATTTTATTAATAAAAATACAAGATGAACCATATTAACAAGTTTTAAAATTATGAATCCAAATTTTGTCACTATTTAACCCAATTTAATTTCTTAATATGAAAAAAATAAACTTTTAAATCAAGACATACAATGTGTTAAAAAACTATTTTTATAGCCGTTTAAATCATTAAGTGTTTTTAATATTATTTAACATTAACTACTAATTAAATGAGTGTTAAATAGTTCATATATATGTTTAAAAGTAATATTATATTCTTAATTTAAATTATATTAATTTAATTCAAAAAATCAATATTTAGAAAAGTATTATTCTTCAAAAAATAACTGTTTTATCGGGGTAAATAATATTTACCCAAGGTATCATAATATTTATGTGTAAAAAAGTGGCCCTTATTAGATAATTTTGACCCTCCAATTTTAAATTTTAATTCCATTTAATTTTATTCAACTTATTAAATTTATAAAAATTAATTTTAATATACTAATGAATAATGTATTAAATTTTTTTTTCAGAAAATATTACCTATTTTCTAAAATATGAAATATAGGTTTGTAATTTTAAAAAATATTTTAAAATATATAATGTTACTTAAAATACATATATTTTGTTAAGAAAAATGTTTCATAAGTTTTAGGTTATGTTTATGTCCTAGTGGTGTTATAAAATCCACAATATTTTCAAAAATGATATTTTGTACAATTTACCTAAAAATAAAATGTTTTAGAAAAATGAAAAAAAATTAATCTTAATCTTATATTATTATTATTAATCCAAAAATGATGTATTTTTTCTAAAATTAAATTTCAAAAATTTTAGAATTTAATATTTATTTAGAAACCCAAAATATAATGGAAAATTGTTCATATTGGAAAATAGATTCATAAAATTTTAACTATTACATATTCTTATTTATTGATAATTTATTATTCATATCATAAATATATTTTATTATTTAATCATAATAAACCTAAATTATTGAAATAAAACACCAATTTTAGAAAAATATATTTTTAAGAATAAAATGATCGTATTAGTTGTTTTTAGCTATATGAATTGTATTTAATTAGTATTAAAGGTAGTATTTATTTTCATCATAAACATATTTTATATTTTTCTCAATACTATTTATACCTTATAATTTAACATCTAGTTTTTAATAGTCATATTTAATATTTATATTTTACTTAAATATTTCAAGTTCCTCATTTTAGTTCGGTGTTGCTTATGTAGAAATCTATCAAACACAATATTTATTTTAAGAAAATAGATATTGAAATCTAAGGTTATTATATTCCACCACATTAAATAAATCACAAAATCATAATTTTAATTATTATTTACTAAAAGTAGAGTATAAGGGATTTATAAGAAACTCATGATATATATTTTACTAACATATCCACCTCACTAATCCCTGGTAAGACTATGAAACTATTCTTCCCAAATAGGCTTCTTTTGTATTTCTTAGGGTCATAACTTTTGTAGCTTTATTTTCATGATTCTATTTCCAACTAAATACTACAACCAAAATGTCATGATAAAATCAGATTAAATGATCAAATGAATATGAAAATTCAATCCTAAGATGAATTCTCTAATGAAAAATTTATTTCAATCTATGATACATTCAGTTTAACTATGATATAATTAGACCAACCCATCACCCTTTTAATTTTACCTATGTTGATTATGGTTATTTTCTTATTAGGTTCTCTAACCTAATTAGTTAACATCATACTAAAATCCTTCATTATTATTTTTAAATATAATGTGATTAACTAAATCATATCCTTTGGGAGTGTCAAACCAGGTTTGTAGTTAGGTATGTTTGTCATTCACCATGTGATGATTGATTTAATACCAAACTAACCATTTTAAGGGTTATTCCCCATAGGTACATCTACAAAAGATCCTACATCCACTTTTATTACCTATTGAGAGATGTATTTCTAGGGGAAAACATCCACTAAAGAATATTTTAGGATATTACCCTATACTTAGACTCATCTCTAGGGTTTTCACTCAGGTTATATAACCCTAACACCAAAGATAACTAAAAAAATATCCAAAATAAATAAACTAATTCTATTATAAAAAACTAATTGACCCAATCTAAACATACATAAATAATACATTAATCTCATGATTTATATAATACATCTCACAAACCCTCAAACAACCCAAGGACCAATAGGTTTAGTGTCTTGGAGAATAAAAACATAAAAACACTTACTTTAAATTCTATGAACATGTCTCCATAACTTAACCCCATCTTATAAATTCCATTAGACATAATCATCTTCAAATCATGGGGAAGGAAATCATGAAAAGGGGTGAGTTAAAATACTCAGTATGGGATAACATACCACATTTCATAATGGTTAGATCATAAACATGTGGAAAAAACATGAATATAGAAAAATATCATATTAAAAAAAAACATAAATCCATAAGTGTTAACCATAATCATGATAGATATAAATATCATCTTAAATGATAAATCTTTTTACCATGGTATGAGAAAATAAAACATGAAGCATATAACATGAGCCATTGAATATAGGAAATAAAGTGTGATAATCATAAACATAGGATTTCTTATCTCTTTGAACCTAGATACCCATAAACCTACTCACATATAAAATTGTTCATAGAGGTAAATTCCATCACACTCAACCTTTATGAATCTAGCTATTAGCTAACCTATTATCATAATAAATTGTGATTAGAGTTAAATTCCATCACACTCACCCTTTTTGAACATAGTTACTCACTAAAATTTTAACAAAACTTTTCTATCTCTTTAGATATATGACATTAAACAATGAATTAGATAGATATATTATAACATCCGAAAACTCACACTACCAGTTTCAGTGATGAAATTATAAATATTAAATTTCCATCTTTGATGCTGATTATTGTGACCCAATATTTTTCTATCCAAACTTTACAACATCAAAAGGAAAAACTGGATCACTTAAAACCTCAAGGACCTTTTAGGTTTAGTGTTTTATTGAAGTAGGACAAACCCCTACATAAAAAATTCACATGAATTTAAATGATCATTTCTCCCACTAAACCTAGATTTTCTTTTTCACATTAATAGATCATCACCGTCCATATGAAATACCTTCTATATATAACTCATTCAACATCATTCTCTATAACCTGAGAAAAAGAAAAAACACAAAGGGTGAGATAAAATGCTCAATAAGGGTAAAAATATGAATAATTGAATATAATCAATGAGTATAATAAGTGAAAAATGGTGTGATGACATAATTAGAATGAATGAGTGAATCATAAAAGAAATCATACCCATCAATACCCGAATCATTAAATATGAAAACATAGAAAAGGAAAGAGTCTATTTAATGAATAATCATGATCCATGTGATATAAATATTGATCATGAGAAACACTGTAAACCCATAAAAAGAAATTAAAACCTATTTCTGTAACTTATAGCATCATATTCATAAAAACTTTTCAAAACCATTTTAATTGGAATAACCATACGACTGAATTCCAATATGATCATTACCTAATGCATTGGATCACTATCCAGGATCACCCATTTTTTAATCTATAACGGGATAATTCAATGTATCTGAGATGCCCCATCATATAAGCTGTTATGGTATCACCTAGTTTGTAACACCCCAAGTTACACAGTATGTTTCTCTATAAATAATATAATAGCTTGCGCTATAGGAAACTTTGAGTTCTAGAACACCACGAACAATAAAACTAGTCATTTAAAAAGAAGTTATAAATAGTAAGAAAAACTTTTGGAAATTTTATAAATTTTATTTTTAAAATTGGAATTAATTTTTGGATTGGTAATATCAAAATTATCTTTGGGTGAATTTTTAGTATTTTTCTAAAGACTTTCAATTTTTGATGAATAGTGAAAAACACTACGTTATTGTTTTTAACCGACTTTTTATTTAAGTAATTTTTTTATTTTAATTTTATTTTAAATTCAAAATATATTCATAATACCTATATTAGTCCAATGTAATTAATTTTAGTCATTTTATAATAAGATTAGATATATAAAATTTTATTGAACTTTTTAACGCCTTTTACCCACCTTTTAAGAACATTTGAAAATTTGCATAAAACGTAATTTTACCACTTCTTCGAATTAAATATTAAAAATAAAATAGACACAATTGTCATCAATTTGTAAAATGTGGTTCAATAGGATGAAAATATATTTTTTTTGTGAATAGTAACTTTTGAATTTTATTTACCACAGTTAAAAGTAAATAGGGTAATTAAAGGTAAAAATAATATTATAATAATATAAAATTACCCCAAAACATGTCCTAATTATACTAGATAAGTGTATTTAGACTAAAATCAACCTCAGGACAAAAATATGATCCTTTTTGATCCACTTGGATTAGATTAGGATATTTATTATATTTTATTTAAAGAAGTGTTAAAAGTGTTAAATTTAAATTTTATTAAATAAACCATTTTTTATATAGAGTTATACATTAGATAAATTCAACTATAAATATTCATTATAAAGATAAAATTATTTCATACATCATGGTATTTTATTTATAATTTTTATACATTAAATAATTAAATTTATGTATGACACAATGATGATGAATTAATTACCTTATTAATGAAATATTAAACTAATTGGTGTTATAAATATTAAAATAAATGTAAATTGAAACTTTTTATGCCATAAAAGAATTTTATAGGTTCATATTCCATGTTAGGGTTGATTTAATTTATTTAGTTATAAGTAATAAAGTTGTTATGACTTTCAAAAAAACCAATTACTAAGTAGTTTCAAAATTGACATAAATGAGTTTTTAAAACAAATAGTATTTTATTAAATGATATAATATTAATAAAAATTTAATATTCAGACAAAGGATATAGATAATGTTATATATGTCATTAATAAACTACTTTAGGTTTGTGTGACATTTTATAGTAACTATATTGACCATGTAATATAAAAATACAAGAAGATATGGTAAAAGTTAAACTATTTGACTAAGAGTAAAATCTAAAAGATAAGGTTAATATGGTGACATAAACTTGTCTAAAACCTATTTTTTTGAAAGGATTTCGTCCCATACCCACCTTATAATTTAAATAAATCCATTTGTATCAATTAGAAACCGAAAATAATTTTATAATAATATAATATTTCAATCTTTTTCTAAAGTGCCCCTCACCTCTCTTATAAAAGGGTACTCCCCCTTATCTTAAATTCGCACCTCCAAATACATTTTTCTCAGAAACACCCTGCCCAAATATACTCCCAAATATCTTCCCTTAGACCTATAAGACTTAATTTGATCAGAAATCTAACCTAGGGATCCCCTTTTGTTCAAATCAAAAGGAAGCACCCGAAGAAGATGTAATTATTTCATCACCTTTTTCAATGTTCTTTTCTTATTCCACTTCACATTTCTTTGTTGTTTACATAAAAAAAATAATAAATCAGTAACTTCTACATAATGTGATGTTATTAAAAATATGGTACAAACATATTCATCATTCTAACCATCCTATGAATTACAGAGTGACCATACGTGCGTACATACGGATTACCGTCTCTACGTCGTGGTGTAGTTTGTTATTCCACACTTAATTATTTTGATGGGTATAATAATTATGTATAATTGATGTAAATAATAAATATAACATGTTAATTATTATGTATATATAATATACCATCCAATTACATACGATTTCACCATCAATAGAATGATATTTCTGCTCGTGCGTACGTACGGCTTACTGCCTCCACGACGCGATGATATTTCATTCCCCATCGTAACCATTCAATAATAATTTTCATTTAATGATTAAAAAATAATTTTTATGAACTTAATATCATTATGGATAGGAATAAAATACATCCTATCCATAAAAAGCATGACTTACGTAATAAAAAATATATAGGAAAACAAACCAGTTAACACCCGAAACAATGATACTACTGAAATATTATTAACAAAGAAATATTAGAGAATTATATATGATATCTTATTTATGTATGTGGTTATTGTATAATTTAATAACAATGATTTAACTATTATAAAAGAGGTTAACATACCCTTGACTAAGGAAAAGTACAAGGTAAGGGTTAATTTTACAATCTCTTTATTATTCGAGGTTGTTTATACGTAAGTATCTACTGGGACTTCTTTATCATCTACATCCATTTTTCTTAAAAATGTATTTCAAAACATTTTTAATATTTCCTAGAAAATGGGTTAAATTCATTTATACCCTTTTTTTAATTTTTTAAAATCTTTTAAAAGGAATCTTTCCTTCATTTTCCAAACAAGTTACTTTATGACCTTTTCAACAAATTAAGGAAAGAATGTTTTTTAACTTATATGGAATGTGCAGCTATTTTCGACCATTATAACACCTTCAAATATTCACTTACAGAATTATATGAATATTTTCAAAATAAATATTTTCTTTTATAATTATGAAACATTTTAATTATTTCAAAGTAGAAAGAGATATTTTCTCAAATAGTTTTTTGGATTGATTTCTTCTATGTCAAAATATATTGTATAATTTTATGTTTAATTGAAGTTGATTTATTACAATAAAATATTCCATATTGTATTGATAGTTGTATGATATTTTTGACTATGAATGTGATATTTTTATGTCATTCATGGTTTATGGTTAAAGTATTAACATTTCGTATGTTAGTTTAATACAAATTTTATCTTATGTTTCACCCTTTTCATATGAGGAATGCATTGGACATAGTAAGTGATGGGAGAGGCCTACTATATCCCCTCGATGTATCAGTAGGTATCATGAGACGAACTAGTGTCTTGGAACACGGCCTTGACAATATTTTTATTTTTAGTCTTTGTATGAGGCCTTGACTATGTGGTTATGATGTCCGACATTATGCATTCCATAATTATAAGATTAGATATTGATATTACATGTGATTATTCAACTAGTAGAATATCCATGTGAATAAGTAAATGTCATTATATGATTTAACATCACCATATTATGCTAGAGTTTATGTTTAAAAGGATTGTGCTTTAGTCTTAAACATTACCTTAAATTTTTTTATGCTTATTTATGATAGTTTTTGCTATATTGTTATCCGTACTGAGCATCTGAGATCACCCCTTTATTATGTTTTATTCTTTTCCAGGATGTAAAGAAGTAAATTATGACTGACATGAAGGTATAGGATAAGGGATATGAGTGTGTTCAAAGGAGACACAATGTTGATTTTTCATTTCATTATGTAATGTAAAACTTATGAATGTATCTATTACTTCCAAGGATACTAAACTAATCGGTATTTCGGGACTTGATCTCTTGAGATCATGCCAATGTTATGTAATAGTGCACTAAATCTGGGTAAATGTGGTTGGGGCATTATAGTTGGTATCATAGGGAGGTTAGTAAAAACCTTAAAAACTATATTAAGAAAAAAAATCTGATTAGAGAACATTCCCCTAAGATATAATTTGAGGATTAATATATAATAACATAAATTTTTTTTTGGTAATATAGATATTATGTGATTTTTCCAAGAAATACATCCCTATATGGATACTTAAAGTGGACATGGTTCTGGCACAGATATACCTAAGAGTGAAAAATCTGACATGAATTTTTGGGCTAGACTCGGGGTATCCTGGTACATAATAATGGCCCTTACTAGGCACCTGGTTAACACTCCCGAGGGATATGTTTAATATAATTCACATTTTCTTGACAAACCATTATGAAGAATTTATGAGTAAATAATTCCCCAAAGAAAACATTTTTTATGATTACAGATTATATGCATAAATTGTTCAATTTATGTTAAGTATTTTACAATTTTATAATTATGCATATGATTCATAAACTAATCTATTGTATGCCATTGTTTAGAAATGGAACCTAATGGAAGGAATGGAAACCGTATCAATGAACGTAATCCATGTAGGGATTTAACTTCTTTTAAAGATAATTATAGTGGAGCTGGTGATGAAACTGGTGCTGATCATCTTATAACCATACTGGGACAACTCACTCAGATTATGAATAATAACCTTACCCGTATGGATCACCATGATTCATAATATATAAGATCAATGTAATACATCTTCGTGAGGCAACGACCACCAAAATTCAATGGAACTAAAAATCCATTTGTATCTGAGTAGTGTATAAGTTCTTTAGAGAAAATATTTCATACTTTGGGGAGTTGTGAAAGGGAAAAGGTTGTCATGGTAGTTTATCACCTCTCAGAAGATATAGATAAATGGTGGTCATTAATTCAAAACAAAAATAATGATTATGAAGTATAAAATATGGAATGGAGGGAGTTTAAATATATTTTCATAGAAAAATACTTTCCTCACCAACATCGAGCTGATATGGAAAGGTAATTTCTGCATATGAGGAAAAAGGGGGATGAGAATGTTGTAAAGTATGAGGCAAACTTTATAGGTTTATCAATGTGTGCTACAAATTATATACATAACCCAAGAAGTAATATTGATCTATTCTTTGATGGGTTTAAACCATTTTTTGTCGAGCATTAGTCTCAAAATCCTTCTCATCATATGAATATATGGTCTCATGTGCTATCAAGACAAAAAAGGAATTCTCTAAGTCCTATGAATTTAAAGAGAAGAAAGAGACGAAGAGATATGCGGAACACTATGGAAAAGTAAATAAGGTTAAGAAAGGAAAGTTTGAATTTCTATCATGCCATAATTGTGGGAAAAAAAAACCTTGTTACATTCCTAAAGGGGATGCGAGTTTTTTAAAAGTGTGGAGGAAAAGGCCACCAATCTCGTGATTAAAAGGTGAAGAAAGAGGCAATCAATGTTCAATGATACAATTGTAAAGATATGGGGAATTATTCAAATGAATTCCTAATGTCAAAGAAACTTACCTCAGAAAAGGCCAAGGGAGAAAGGGAAATCTTATGCGATCACTACTTATGTGGCTGAAGTTCCCAATGATGTGGTGACAAGTACTTTAATTATTTCATCAAAATTAGCCAATTATTTATTTGATTTTGGATCATTACATTCTTTTATATATTCCGAGTTTTCCAAGAAAATTAAATATTTCCAATTTGAATTAAAAAGGTATTTTTAGTCAAAACTCATAAGGGAAGTATCATAACAACAAAGTTTTGTCAATCAGTTAGCATTATGGCATACAAACGTGCTTTATATTCTAATATTATTGTCATAACCATGATGTAATTTGATATAATTTTCAGTATATATTGTCTTTCAGACCATTATGAAAAAATTTATTGTAAGAAGAAGAAGGTTACAATTTTTGATGATGATAAGGAATCCCTTATCCTTAGAGCAGAAACATCACTATCAGAGTTTCATCTAGATCCACCCCCAGTAGCTCTACTAAATTAAATTATTAGGGACGAAGGGAGTGAAATTACTATTGGAGAGGAAAATAATGTTCAAATAGAGTATGTACCTATTTTACAAGAATATGTTAATGTGTTTCTAGAGTATTTACTTGGAAATCCTCCTGAATGAAAAATTGAGTTCTCTATTGACTTAATGTCTGGTACAAGGACCATATCGAAGACCCCTTATAGAATGCCCACTGTGGAATTAGTGGAACTAAAGAAACAACTAGAGGAATTGAGTAATAAAGGATTTATTCTCCCTAGTGTATCTCTATGGGGAGCTCCTATTCTTTTTGTTAAGAAAAAATATGGATCTATGAGGTTGTGTATTGACTAAAGGGATATCAATTCTATAAAAATAAAGAACAAGTATCCCATACCTATCATTGATGATTTATTCGATCAAATTCATAGAGATCAATATTTTTAAAAGACTGACCTTCGATCTGGATGTCATCAGTTGTGCATGAAGAAGGAAGACATTCTAAAGACAACATTTCAAACCAGACATGGGCATTACGAGTTTACAGTAATGCCTTTTGTGCTGACTAATTCACCCTTTGTTTTCATGGATTTAATGAATATAGTTTTCAAGGAATATATTTATGGCTTTGTAGTGGTATTTATTGATGATATCTTGGTATATTCCAAAAGCACCGAAGATCATAAAAATCACTTGCTCACTATTATGAAAACTCTTAGAAGAAATGAATTATATGGGAAGTTTAACAAGTGTGAATTATGGCTTCTGGAGATTTCTTTTCTTGGACTTATTATCTCTAAGGATGGAATCCCCGTTGATCCTTCAAAGACAATGGAAATACAATAATGGCCAGCACTGATGAGTATAACTGAGGTATGCAGTTTTATTGGTTTAGTAGGTTACTATCGGTATTTCGTCCAGATTTCTCCCATTTGGAAAACCCATTAACCAAGCTCATATGTAAAGGGGTAAAAAAATTTTGGACAAAAAAGTGTGAAGAATATTTTGAATAATTGAAGAAAATATTAGTCAATGCTTCTATCTTGACTCTACCATCGGGGAATTATGGGTTTTTTATTTATAGTGATGCTTCAAAGAAAGGACTTGATTGCGTCCTTATGCAGAATGATAGAGTTATTACCTATGAATCGCAATCCCTAAAAAGTCATGAACAAAACTATCCTACTCATAATCTTGAGTTAGCAGTTGTTATATTTGCTTTGAAGATACAGAGACACTATCTCTATGGTGAAAAATGTGAGATATATACTAATCACAAGAGTTTGAAGTAAATTTTCTCACAAAAAGAACTCAAAATGAGGCAAAGGGGATGGCTTGAACTACTCAAGGATTATGATTGAACAGTACAATACCACCCAAGGAAGGAAAATAAGGCGGTAGATTCTTTGAGCAGAAAGGATCATAGAGTTCTGAACAAGATGAGAGTAGAAAGGGATCCTATGTTCATGGATCTAGTAAAGATGGATATGGGAATAATCATGGAAGTTGAAACATCAATACATTTTCAAATGGTTTAAAAACCATCATTACTATAGAAGATAAAAGTTCTCAAACTGATGATGAGGATTTTTAAAAGAAAATTAAGGCTGTGAGTGATGGGAGATTGACCAACTTCGTATATGAAGAAGTAATTTAGAAATTTTAGAAGAGGCTTTGTGTTCTCGATATACCTGATCTGAAAAGGAAATTGTTGGATGATTCTCATAGATCCAATTTCTCTATACACCATGGTATCACTAAGATGTATAAAGATTTGAAGGAACATTTTTGGTGAGACAATATGGAGAGGAATATTTCTGATTATTTTTCAAGATGTATGGCTTTTAAACAGGTGAAGGCTATAAGAAAACATCCTAGAGGTGTCATGCAACCTCTTCCCATACCTGAGTGGAAATGAGATGATATTATGATGGAATTTTTCATGGGGATACCAAAGACTCCTAGAAGGAATGATGCAAAATGGCTCATTGTTGACCATATTACAAAGTCAACACATTTTCTTGCTATAAGAGAAGATTTACCACTTGAACGTTTAACAAGACTATATATTAATGATGTTTTAAGACTTCCTGGTGTACCCCTATCAATTGCTTTCTGATCATGATCTTCATTGTACATCAAGATTCCAGAAAAGTTTTCATAAATCCATAGATGCTCAAGTTCGTTTGAGCACTGCCTACCACCCTCAAACTGATGGATAATCAGAATGGAATATTCAAACCTTAGAAGATATGTTGAGTTCTTTCTCACTTATCTTTTAAAGTATATGGGATCAATATTTACCTATGGTAGAATTTTCTTATAACAATATCTTCAATTAAAGTATTCATATGGCACCATATGAAGTGTTATATGGAAAGAGATGTCGCACACCAACTTGTTGGGATGATGTTCATGAAAGAAAAATTGTAGGCCTAGAACTTGTTGAGAAAACAATGGAAAATGTGAAGATTATCCAAACCCACATCACATAAGCTCAAATTAGGCAAAAGAGCTATGCTGATAACTAAAGGAAGGATTTTTAATTTCAAGTAGGAGATCAGGTTTTCTAGAATGTATCTCCCTGGAAGAGTGTTATGCAATTTAGTAAGAAGGGTAAATTAAGTCCCAGATACATCATACCTATAGAAATTCTAAAAATAATGGGAGTTGTAGCTTACCATTTGACAATGCCACTAAGTCTCTCCAAAGTTTATAATGTGTTCCACATATCACTGTTGAGAAAATACATGCCTAACCCAATGTATGTACTCACTTATGAAGAAATAGAACTGGAAAATGATCTATCTTATTGTTAAGAGAATATAAAAATTCTTTAGACTAGGGAACAAGTGTTGAGAAACCGGACGACTCATTTGGTAAAATTTCTTTGGAGAAACTATAAAATAGAAGAGGCGACATGGGAACCTGAGGAAGTTATGATGAAGAACCACCCAAATATTTTTATGCAGTAATATTATAAAAATATAGAGGATGAAATTATTTGAAGGAGGGAAGAATGTAACACCTCAAGATTTTATGGTACATTTCTCTTTGAATAATACAATATCCTGCACTGTATGCAACTTTGAGTTCTAGCACACCATGACCGATCAAACTAGCCGTTTAAAAAGAAGTTATGAATAGTGATTCCAAATTTTTGAAATTTTATAAATTTTATTTTTCAAATTGGAATTCATTTTTGGATTCGTAATATCAAAATTATCTTATGATGAATTTTTGATATTTTTCAGAAAACTTTCAATTTTTGATGAATAGTGGAAAACACCCCGTTATTGTTTAAAACCGACTTTTTATTTAAATAATTATTTTTAATTTAAACTTTCTTTAAATTAAAAGTAGATACATAATACTTATATTAGTAAAATTTAATTCATTTGAGTCATTTTATAATTATATTAGATATATAAAATTTTATTGAACTTTTTAATGTCTTTTACCCACCTTTTAGGCACATTTACAAATTTGCGTAAAAAGAAATTTCACCGCTTCTGTGAATTAAATTTTAAAATTACAAAAGACATGGTTGTCATCAGTAAGTAAAATTTTGTTTAATAGGATAAAAATAATTTTTGTTGAATAATAACTTTTGAATTTTATTTAGCACATTTAAATGTAAATAGAGTAATTAAAGGTCAACATAATATTATAGTAATATCAAATTTCCCCAACGCATGTCCTAATTCTATTGTATAAGTTTATTTCTACCAAAATCAACCTTATAAAGAAATACGATCCTTTTTAATCCACTTATATTAGATTAGTAAATTTATTATATTTTATTCAAAGACGTATTAAAAGTGTTAAATTCAAATTTTATTAATGAAACCATTTTAAATATTGAGTTATAAATAAGATAAATTCTACAATAAATATTAATTAGAAATATAAAAATATTTCCTACATCATGATAATTTATTTATAATTTTTATACATTAAATAATTAAATTTATTTATGACACAATGATGATGCAATAATTACCTTATTAATGAAATATTAAAATAATTGGTGTTATAAATATTAAAATAAATGTAAATTGAAACTTTTTATGCCATAAACAAATTTTCTAGGTGAATATGACATGTTATGGTTGATTCAATGTATTCTTTTCTAAGTAATGAAGTTTTTATGACTTTCATAGAAATAAAATACTTTATAGTGTCAAAATTGACATAAATGAGTTTTTAAAACAAATACTATTTTATTAAATGATATAATATTAATAAAAATGTAAGATTCGGCCAAAGGACTTAGATAATGTTATATATTTCATTACTGAACCACTTTAGGTTCTCTTATAATTTTATAGTAACTATATTAACCATTTAATATAAAAATACAAGAATACATCGTAAAAGTAAAACTATTTGATTAAGAGTTAAATCTAAAAGATAAGGTTAATATGGTGAGATAAACTTTTCTAAAACCTATTGGTTGAGATTATTTTGACCCATACCCATCTTATACTTGAAATAAATCCATTTTATCTATTAGAATCTGAAAATAATTTTATAATAAAATAATATTTAAAGCTTTTCCTAATGTGCCCCTAACCTCTCTTATAGAAGGGTACTTTCCATTCTCTTAACTACCCTCAATTAAACCTAGATTCCTTACTTTGATCACAAATCCAACCTAGGATCCATTTTGTTCAAATCAAAAGGAAGCACTCGAAGAAGATCTAATTATTTCCTCACCTCTTTCAAAGTTCTTTTTTTCATCCACTTTCTCTTTCTTTGTTGTTTCCATATCAAAACAATAAATATAGTACCTTCTATATACTGTTATTTTATTATAAACATAGTACAACCATATTAATTATTCTATCCATCTTGTGAATGAAAAAGTCACCATACGTACGTACGTACGGCTTACCGTCTCCACGTCGTGTTGTAGTTTGTTATTCAACACTTCATTATTTGGATAGGTATAATAAAGAGGTATAATTGATGTAAATAATAAATATAACATGTTAATTATTATTTATATATAATATACCATCTTATTACATACGATTTCACTATTAATAGAATGATATTGCTACATGTTCATACATACGGATTACCGCCTCCACGGCGCGATGGGATTTCATTCCCCATCATAACCATTAAAGAATAATTTTCCTTTGATGATTAAACAATAATGTTTATGAACTTAATATCATTCTGTATATGAATCAAATACATAATATCCATAACATTCATGACTTACGCAACAAAAAATATAAATGAAAATGAATCAGTTAACACCTGAAACAATGATAGTACTGAAATATTATTGACAAAGAAATATTAGAAGATTATATATGATATCATATTTATGTATGTGGTTATTTTATAATTTAATAACAATTATTTAACTATTATACAAGAGTTTAATCTACCCTTGACTAAGTAAAATTACAAGGTAATAGTTAATTTTACAATCTCTTTATTATCCGAGGTTGTTTATATGTAAGTATCTACTGGGAATTCTTTATCATCCACATTTGTGTTTCTTAAAAATGTATTTCAAAACATTTTTACTATTTCCTAGACTTTGGGTTAAATTCATTTAAACATTTTTTTACTTTATATAAAATGTTTTGAAAGGAATCATTCTTTTGTTTTCCAAACAAGGTACTTTATGATCTTTTCAAAAAATTAAGGAAATAATGTTTTTAACTTATATGGAGGGTGCGTCTATTTTCAACCATTATAACACCTTCGAAGCTTCCCTTACAATAATATATGAATATTTTCAAAATAAATATTTTCTTTTATAATTATACAAATTTTAAATTATTTCAAAGGAGAAAGAGACATTTTTCTCAAATAGTTTTTGGATTGATTTCATCTATGTCAACATCTACTGTTGGATTTTATGTTTAATTGAAGTTGATTTATTATGATACAATATTCCATATTTTATTGATAGTTTTATGATATGTTTGAATATGGATGTGCTTTTTTTTATGTCACTCATGGTTTATGGTTAATGTATTAACATTTCTTATGTTAGTTTAATACAAATTTTTATATTATGTTTCACCCATTTCATATGTGGAATGCATTGGACGTAATAAGTGACGGGCGAGGCCCTCTGTAGCCCCTCGATGCATTGGTAGGTCTTATTAGACAAACTAGTGTCTTGGCACAAGGCCTTGACAATATTTTTATTTTTAGTCTTTACATGAGGCCTTGACTATGTGGTTATGATGTCAGACCTTATGCATTACATAATTATGAGATTAGCTACTGATATTACATGTGATTATTCAACTAGTACAATATCCATGTGAATAAGTTAATAGTATTATATGATTTACCTTTGCCGCATTATGCTGAATTTTATTTTTAGAAGGCTTGTGTTTTAGTCTTATAAATTGCCTTAAAAATTTTTATGCTTATTTATGATTGTTTCTGCTATATTGTTATCCTTACTGAGAATATGAGTTCAACCCTTTCTTATATTTTAATATTTTCCAAGATGTGAAGAACAAACATATGACTGACCTATAGAGATGGGCTAAGGGATATGAGTGTGTTCAAAGGAGACACAATGTTACTTTTAATTTTATAATGCAATGTAAAACTTATGAATGTATCTAGTACTTCCAAGGATACTAAACTGATAAATATTTTGGGACTTGATCTCTTGTGATCATGCCAATGTAATGTAATAGTGTACCGACTCTAGGTAATTGGGGTCAGAGAATTATAGTCGGTATCAAAGGGAGGTTAGTACAAACCTTGGAAACTAGATTTAGAAAAAACTCTGATTAGAGAACATTACCCTATGATAGAATTTGAGGATTAGTATAGAAGAACATCTAATTTTTTTGGTAATGTAGATATTATGTGGGTTTTCCAAGAAATACATCCCTATCTAGATACCAAAACTGGATGTGGTTCTAACACCTATGTACAACGAGCCGTACTGCGCACCTGGTTGAAACTCCCGAGGGATATGTTTAAGATAATTCAAGTTTTTTTACAAAACATTATGAATGATTTATGAGTAAATACTTCCCCAAAGAAAACATTTTTTTGATTATGGATTATATGCATAAACTGTTCAATTTATGTTAAGTATTTTTCAGGTTTGGAATTATGCATTTCGATTCATAAACTAATCTAGTATATGACATTGTTTATAAATAGAGAATAATGGAAGGAATGGAAACTGTATCAATGCACGTAATCCATGTAGGGATTTACCTCCTATTCAAGATAATTATATTGGAGCTGGTGATGCAACCGATGCTGATCAACTTATAACTATACTGAGAAAACTCACTGAGGTTATGAATAATTACCTTACCCATATGAAGCACCCTAATCCAAAACGTGGAGGATCAATGTTAGACCTCTTCATGAGGAAAAAACCACAAAAATTAAATGGGACTACAAATCCATTTGTAGATGAACAATGGATAAGTTCCTTAGAGAAAATATTTCATGATTTGGTGAGTAATGAAAGGGAAAAGGTTTTCATGGCAGTTTATCACCTCTCAGGAGATAAATATCAATGGTGGTAATTAATTAAAACAAAAAGGAGGATGAAGAATTATAAAATATGGAATGGAGATATTTTAAAGTGATTCTCTTAGAAAAATACTTTCCTTGTGAATATCGAGCTGATATGGAAATGCAATTTCTAAGTCTGAGGCAAAAGAAGGATGAGAATGTCGCAAAGTATGAGGAGGACTTTACAGAGTTAGCAAGGCATGCTGTAGATTATATATATACCCAAAAAAGTAAGATTGATCGATTCATTGATGGGTTAAAACCATTTCTCCATCGATCATTAGTCTCACATTCCTTCTCATCGTATGAAGATATAGTCTCATGTGCTATCAAGACAGAAAAAGAATTCTCGAAGTCTTATGAATTTTAAGAAAAGAAAGAGAATAAGAGATATGATGAAAACTCTGGAAAAAGAAATAAGGATAAAAAGGGAAAATTTGACTTTCTATTCTGCTTTAATTGTGGGAAGAAACACCCAGGTATATGCCTAAAGGTGATGGGATTTTGTTACAAGTGTGGAGAAAAAGGCCACCAAGATCGTGATTGTAAGGAGAAGAAAGAGGATATCAATGTTCAATGCTGAAATTTTAAAGAGATAGGGAATTACTCAAATGAATGTCCTAAGCGTCAAGGAAACATACCTCAGAAAATGTCAAAGGATAAAGGAAAAGCTTATGAGATCACTACTGCTAAGGTTGAAGTTCCTAATGACGCGGTGGATGGTACTTTAATCAATTCCTCAAAATTATCCAATGCTTTATTTGATTCTGGATCATCCCATTCTTTCACATCTTCCCAGTTTTCCAAGAAAACTTGATATTTCCAATTTCAATTAACAAGGGATTTTTCAGTCAAAACTCCTAAGGGAAGTATCATAGCAACAATGTTTTGTCAATGAGTTACCATTATGGAATATAAACATACTTTATCTGATGATATTTTTGTCATAACCATGATTGAATTTGATATAATCCTCAATATGGATTTTATTTAGGACCATAATGAGAAAATTTATTGTAAGAAGAAGGAGGTTACAATTTTTGATAATGATAAGGAATCCCTTATATTTAGAGCAGAAACATCACCATCTGATTCTCATCTAGATCCACCCCAATAGCTCTACTAAATTCAATTATTGGGGAGTAAGGGAGTAAAATAACTATGGGTGAGGAAAGGAATGTTCAAATAGAGGATGTACCTATTGTAAAATAATATGTTGATGTGTTTCTAGAGGATTTACCTGGATATCCTCTAAAATGAGAAATTGAGTTTTCCATTGACTTAATTCCTGGTTCAAGGACCATATCAAAGACCCCTTATGTAATGGACACTGTGGAATTAGTGAAACTAAAGAAAAAACTAGAGAAATTGAGGAATAAAGGATTTATTTTCCCTAGTGTTCCTCCATGGGGAGCCCCTGTTCTTTTTTTAAGAAGAAAGATGGATTTATGAGGTTGTGTATTGACTACAGGGAGATCAATGCTATAAAAGTAAAGAACAAGTATCCCCTACCCCACATTGATGAGTTATTCGATCAAATTAATGGAGCTCAATATTTTTCAATGATTGAACTTCGATCTGGATATCATCAGCTGTGTATGAATAAGGAAGTCATTCCAAAGAGAGCATTTCGATCCAGGCATGGGATTTATGAGTTTACAGTAATGCCTTTTGTATTGAATAATGCACCCTCTATTTTCATGTATCTAATGAATAGAGTTTTCAAGGAATATCTTGATGAATTTTTAGTGGTATTTATTATTGATATCTTGGTATACTCCAAAAGATACTAAGATAATGAAAATCACTTACACACTATTCTGAAAACTCTTAGAAGAAACGAATTATATGGGAAGTTTAACAAGTGTGAATTTTGGATTTAAGATATTTCTTTTGATGGACATATTGTCTCTACGGATGTAATCTCTGTTGATCCTGCAAAGACAAGGGCGATCGAGGAATGGCCAGCACTGATGAGTATAACTGAGGTATGTAGTTTTATTGGTTTAATAGGTTACTATCAGAGTTTGATACAAAATGTTATTAATTTGGAAAACTCATTAACCAAGATCATATGTAAAGGGGTTATTTTATTTGGAAAAAAGTGTGTGAAGAATGTTTTGAATAATTGAAAAGAATATTAGTCAATGATCCTATATTGAATCTACAATCAGTGAATAATGGGTTTGTTATTTATAGTGATGCTTTAAAGAAAGGACTTGGTTGTGTCCTTATGCAGAATGATAGAGTTACTGACTGTGCATCATGAAAGCTAAAAATATATAAACAAAACTATACTACTCATGATCTTGAGTTATAAGCTATAATATTTTCTTAGAAGATATGGAGATACTATCTCTATGGTGAAAAATGTGAGATATATATTAATCATAAGAGTTTGAAGTATATTTTTTCACAAAAAGAACTCAACATGAGGAAAATGTGATGGCTTGATCTACTCAAGGATTATGATTTCACAATACACTACCACCTGGGGAAGGAAAATAAGGCGGTAGATGCTTTGAGAAGAAAGGATCATGGATTTATGAAAAATATGATAGTTGAAAGGGATCCTATGTTCATGGATCTAGTAATGATAGATATGGGAATAATCATGGAAGGTGAAACATCAATAATTTTTCAAATGGTTTCCAAACCATCTTTACAAGAAAGGATAAAACATTCTCATACTGATAATGAGGAGTTTCAAATGAAAATTAAAGCTGTGAATGATGGGAGATTGATCGACTTCTTACATGAAGATGGAATTTTGAAATTTGGGAAGAGGGTTTTTTTCCCCAATATACCCGATATAAAAAGGGAATTGTTGGATGATGCTCATAGATCCAATTTCTCTATACACCATGGTAACACTAATATGTATATACATTTTAAGGATCATTTTTGATGGGACAACATGAAGAGGGAGATTGATGATTATGTGTCAAGATGTATGGTTTTTCAACATGTGAAGGCTGGAAGAAAACATCCTAGAAGAGTCATGAAACCTCTTCTCATACCTGAGTGGAAATGGGATGATATTAAGATTGAATTTTTCATGGGAATACTAAAGACTCCTAGAAGGAATGATGAAATATGGTTCATTGTTGATCGTCTTACAAAGTCAACACATTCTCTTTCTATAAGAGAAGATTTAACTCTTGAATATTTAGCTAGAATATATATTAATGAAGTTGTAAGACATAATTGTGTACCCCTATCAATTGTTTCTGATCGTGATCCTCGTTTTACATCAAGATTCTGGAAAAGTCTTCAGAAATCCCTAGATACTGAACTTTGTTTGAGCACTGCCTACCACCCTCAAACTAATGGAAAATCAGAATGTACTATTTAAACCTTAGAAGACATGTTGAGATCTTTCTCACTTGACTTTCAAAGTATGTGGGATCAGTATTTACCTTTGTTAGAATTTTCATATAATAATTGCTTCCATTGAAGTATTTAGATGGCACCATATGAAGAGTTATATGTAAATAGATGTCACACAACAACTTGTTTGGATGTTGTTGGTGAAAGAAAATTCACAGGCCTAGAACTTTTTGAGGAAACAATGGAAAAGGCGAAGATTATACAAACCCACATCAAAGCAGCTCAAATTAGGAAAAAAGCTATGCGGATAACCAAAGTAAGGATTTGGAATTTTAAGTAGGAGATCATTTTTTCTTGATGGTATCTCCATGGAAGGGTGTTATATGATTCGATAAGAAAGGTAAATTAATTCTGAGGTACATCAAATCTTTCGAAATTCTAGAATGAATTGGAGTTGTAGCTTATCATTTGGCGATGCCACCAAGTCTCTCCATGGTTCATGATGTGTTCCACATATCACTATTGAGAAAATAAATTCCTGACCCAATGCTTGTACTCACCTATGAATAAATAGTACTGAAATACGATCTGTCTTATTGTGAAGATACTATCAGAATTTTTGATACCAGAGAACAAGTGTTGAGAAACAAGACAACTCGTCTAGTAAAAGTTCTTTGGAGAAACCATAAAATGGAAGAGGCACCATACGAACCTGGGGAACTTGTAATGAAGAACCACCCGATTATTTTTATACAGTAGTATTCTATAAATTTATAGGATGAAATTATTTGAAGGAGGGAAGAATGTAACAACCCAAAATTCCACAATACGTTTCTATTTGAATAATACAATATCTTTCCTTGTAGGCAACTTCGAGTTCTAACACACCACGACCAATCAAACTAGTTGTTTAAAAAGTAGTTATGAATATTAATACCCAATTTTTGAAATTTTATAAATTTTATTTTTCAAATTGGAATTCATTTATGGATTTGGAATATCAAAATTAGCTTAGGGCGAATTTTTGGTGTTTTTCTGAAAACTTTCAATTTTTGATGAATTGTGAAAAACACTACATTATTGTTTAAAACCGACTTTTTGTTTAAATAATTATTTTTAATTTAAATTTATTTTAAAGTTAAAATAAATACATAATACCTATATTAGTCTAATGTAATTCATTGGAGTTATTTTATAATAAGATTAGATTTATAAAATTTTATTGAACTTTTTAAGTTCTTTTACCCACCTTCTAGGCACATTTGCAAATTTGCATAAAACGTAATTTCACTGTTTCAGTGAATTGAATTTTAAAAACCAGAAAGATATGGTTGTCATCAGTAATTAATATTTTGTTCAATAGGATGAAAATATTTTTTTGGTGAATGGTAACTTTTGAATTTTATTTACCACGGTTAAAAGTAAATAAGGTAATTAAGGGTAAAATTAATATTATAATAATATTAAATTACCCTAAAACATGTATGAATTCTATTAGATAAGTATATTTAGACCAAAATCAAACTTAGGAAAAAAATATGATCCTTTGGGATCCACTTGGATTAGATTAGGACTTTAATTATATTTTATTTAAAGAAGTGTTAAAAGTGTTAAATTTAAATTTTATTAAATAATTTTTTTTAATATAGAGTTATAAATAAGTTAAATTATACTATAAATATTAATTATAAATATAAAAATATTTTCTACTTCATGGTATTTTATTTATAATTTTAAGACATTATATAAGTAAATTTATTTATGACACAATGATGATGCAATAATTACCTTATTAATGAAATATAAAAATAATTAGTGTTATAAATATTAAAATAATTGTCAATTGAAACTTTTTATGCCATACACGAATTTTCTAGGTAAATATGTCATGTTAGGGTTGATTAAATGTATTTTCTTCAATGTAATCAAGTTTTTATAACTTTCAAAAAAATCGAATACTAAATTGTGTCAAAATTGACATAAATGAGTTTTTAAAACAAATACTATTTTATTAAATGATATAATATTCCTAAAAATATAAGATTCATCCAAAAGACTTATATAATGTTTTATATGTCATTAATGAACCACTTTAGGTTATATTGTCATTTTATAGTAACTATATTAACCATGTAATATAAAAATACAAGAAGACATGGTAAAAGTTAAACTATTTTACTAAGAGTTAAATCTAAACGATAATGTTAATATGGTGACCTAAGCTTGTCTAAAACCTATTTATTGAGAGGATTTCGACCCATACCCACCTTATCCTAAAAATAAATCCATTTGGAACTATTATAAATCGAAAATAATTTTATAATAAAATAATATTTGAAGCTTTTCCTAAAGTTCCCTCACCTCTCTAATAAAAGGGTACTTCCCCTTCTCTTAAATTCACACCTACAAAGCCATTTGGCTCAGACAAAACCTAAAAAATTCTCCTCTAAACTACCCTAAATTCATTCTATAGGCCTTAATTTTATCATAAATCCAACCTAAGGAGCCCTTTTGTTCAAATCAAAAGGAAGCACCCAAAGAAGAGGTAATTGTTTCATCACATCTTTCAAAGTTATTTTCATCTTCCAATTCTCCTTTATTTATTGTTTCCATACCTAAATAATAACTCCAGTACCTTCTACATACTATGAGGTTATTGTAAATATGGTACAACCATAGTTTTTATTCTATCTATCCTATGAATGAAAAAGTCACCATACGTGCGTACGTACGACTTACCGTCTCTACGTCATGGTGTAGTTTGTTATTGAACACTTAATTACTTGGATGAGTATAATAATGATGTATAATTGATGAAATTATTAATATAACATGTTAATTATTATATATATATAATATACCATCCAATTACATATTATTTCACCATAAATAGAATGATATTGCCGCTCGTGCTTATGTACAGATTACCGTCTCCACGGCGTGATGAGATTTCATTCCCCATCGTAACCATTCAAGAATAATTTTTATTTGATGATTAAAAAATAATTTTTAAGAAATTAATATAATTATTGATATGAATCAAATATATCATATCCATAAAAAACATGACTTACATTACAAAATATATAAAGGAAAAAAAATTAGTTAACAGCCAAAACATTGATACTATTAAAATATTATAAATAAAGAAATATTAGAGGATTATATATGATATCATATTTATGTATGTGGTTCTTGTATAATTTGATAAAAATTATTTAACTATTAAACAGGAGGTTAATGTAACCTTGAGTAATGAAAAGTACAAGGTAAGGGTTAATTTTACAATCTCTTTATTATCCGAGGTTGTTTATACGTAAGTATCTACTGGGACTTCTTTATCATCTACATCCGTGTTTCTTAAAAATGTGTTTCAAAACACTTTTACTATTTCCTATAATATGGATTAAAGTAATTTATACCCTTTTTTGAATTTTTATAATTTTTTAAAGCAATCTTTCTTTCATTTTCCAAACCAGGCACTTTATGACATTTTCAACAAATTATGGAAAGAATGTTTTTTTATCTTATACAGCAGGTGCGACTATTTTCTGCCGTTGTAACACCTTCGAATCATCCCTTATAAGATTATATAAATATTTTCAAAATAAATATTTTCTTTTATAATTATGCAACTTTTAAATGATTTAAAAGTAGAAAGAGATATTTCTCTCAAATAGTTTTTGGATTGATTTCATATATGTCAACATCTATTATTGGATGTTATGTTTAATTGAAGTTGATTTATTATGATACAATATTCAATATTTTATTAATAGTAAAATGATATGTTTTACTGTGGATGTGCTATTTTTATGTCATTCATGGTTTATTGTTATTGTATTAACATTTCGTATGTTAGTTTAATACGAATGTTTATGTCATGTTTCACCATTTTTATATTAGGAATGCATTGGATGTAGTAAGTGACAGGCAGGGCCCACTATATCCCTTTTATGCATTGGTAGGTCTCATGAGACAAACTAGTGTCTTAGCACAATGACATGACAATTTTTTTATTTTTAGTCTTGGCATGAGGCCTTGACTATGTAGTTATGATGTCCGACATTATGCATTCCATCATTATGAGATTAGATATTGATATTACATGTGATTAATCGACTAGTAGAATATACATTTGAATAATTAAAAGGAATTATTTGAATTTTCTTTTTCATATTATGCATAGATTTATGTTTAAAAGTCTTGTGTTTTAGTCTTATACATTTCCTTAAATGTTTTTATGCTTATTTATGATAGTTTCCGCTATATTGTTATCCTTATTGTGCATCTGAGATCACCCATTTCTTATGTTTTAATATTTACCAGGATGCGAATAAGTAAATTATTACTAACCTACAAGGATAGGATAAGGGATATGAGTGTGTTAAAAGGATACAAAATGTTTCTTTTTCATTTCATAATGTAATGTAAAACTAATAAATGTATCTAGTACTTCCAAGGCTACTAAACGGATCAGTCTTTTGGGAGTTGATCTCTTGTGATCATGCCAATGTTATGTAATAATGAAACAACTCTGGGTAACTAGGGTTAGGGCGTTACATAGTGCTATCTAGACCACCCCATCATATAAGCAGTAACAGGATCACCCAACACTATCTGGGCTTGCCTACCTTATAAGCTGTAACAGGCTCACCCAGTGCTATCTGGTCTACCCCATCATATAATATGTCCAATAGCCATAATATGAATAAATTACATAAATATTTAATCATAAAACTCATATAAATAATAATTATTCCTTATATAACTTAATTAACATGTAGAAATGAAAAATATTCCATAAAAATATCATTGAAACATGATTAACCCATGGAAGAGAAACAAGTTTCATAAAAATCTCTTTGAAACAATCTTATTTAATCCAAAGAATGAATGAGGATGGTATCAATACCAAATATCCTCAGTGGAGGATATAGAAAAACAAGGGTTTTTGATGTTGATGAATGAATATGCCATTAAAATATCATTAAAAACAATCTTGTGGAAAATATCCCTTTCATTTGAAAATCACTTTTTAAAACATAAAACATTTTGAAAATAATTTTCTTCAAAAATGATTTTAAAAAATAAAGAATTTATAGAATATTAATTTTCATTAAAAATAACCTTGTAAAATTACAATGGAATATTTAAATAAAAAAGGGCATGTTGGGGGGTAATTCTGTATATGCCATAAAGAACATTCCTTTTTCATGGTAAAAAGGATAGAAAAGTAACTTGATCAAAAAATGACAAGAATATTACTTCAAAAATACCTAAAAAAATAAAAAATGGGTAACAATTATCATTAATAAATTATTTTGACAAGGTTAAATTTTTTTTGAAAACATTTTTATAAAACAAGGTTTTGGAAGAAAACATATTTCCAACCGAAGAGAGAAATAAAGTCAGACTTTCTTTTGAACACTTTCTCAAACATTTTAAGTAACAAAGAGTGAAAAATGGTATAATTACTTGAAAATAACATTAATAACCATAGGATAAGATAATTCATGATAATTATTGAGAGTTATATCATAATATTTTGAGATTGGAGACTTAATCATAAATAATTACGATAATCGATGAGATTGTTATATCAAACTCTTACCACTTTGTTGAATTTGAATCATAAGCCCCATGAAAGGATAAGATTAAATTAAACTTAAAATTTCATGAAAATTTATAAATTCATGATATTATATGTCAAATGGTCTGTATATATACCTCATAGAATAAGATAAGTTTATATCAAAACATACGTCTCAAAGAAGGAAAATTAAGGCAAAAAAATATCTTACTATTTTGGTAACTTTGAAACCGTAAACCCCATGAAAGAGAGATATAATCAAATGGATATGTAAATCCCCATAAATTTAAGGATAATAATAATGATATAAATTCATGGGAAGTATATAAACCAAAAAAAATAAGTGATGAATATGAAATATATCTCATAGATATAAAAGTGAGATGAGAAAAATACTTACCTTGAGTCCGAATTGTCATGTATGTCTTTATCTTATTGAAAAGTAAATTTTTTTTTTTATTTTTTTCTTGAAAACCCTTTTATAGTTTATTATTAATTTTATTTCACTTATTAATATGTTATATATATGATTACTTAATCAATTAAGTTTATATCAGATGTTTTGACAATATTTGGTTTGTGTGTAAAAAAATTACTTAGGTGGGTTGACTATGGTCAATGAGGTCATTATTTAAACATATAAAGAATAATAATAATGAAATAATTATAATATTTAGATATCAATTATACTTTTAAAACTAATCATGATATATTGTTATGAAAATTGAACTAATGTTCTGATCATTGAGATGGTAGGACATACATACGCATGAGTAACTTTTCTATTTTTCAGTGACTATTATGGAAATAAGGTAAGTAACACATGCCTATTATGGGGAATAGTGAAATAAATTATATTTTTTATATTTTAGAATAGTGGATAACTAGGTTTGTCTCACTTGAGAAGGCTTTCAGTTTGTTCACTTCTTCTAAATCACCTCAACTATCTCTTTTTGTGGTTTTGATTAATTTATGAAAGCAATTGAAATATTTTTTGGATTTTGATTACCTTTCTATATATTTTATTTCATAAATTTATTAGATAAACTCCAATGTGTGAAGAAATAAAAAATAGAGAGGTTAAAAATTTATTAAATAAAATAATATAAATAAATTGAGTTTGATGGCATTAGTGGGTAGTAATCTAATTAGAGACATTTACCTGACCAAGCATGATACTCAAATTTAAAACAAGCATGAAATTAGACTTTAAGTAAAATTAAAGAACACTTAGACCTCCCACTATTCCAAGTCTTAGGGATAGCCTCTCATTTTTAAGAGTAAGAGATCAAAATGGTGGAAGTTATAAAAAGAGAAGGAAAAGAGAGATAGAATAAAAGAAAGAGTAATTTAAAACGAATAGAGGTGATATATAAAAAGAATAAAATAAAAATAGAATAATTTGGATGATAGATAGAGAGAGTAATAAAATAAAATAAAATAAATATAATTTATAAAGAGTGTTAAAATAATAATAATAATAATATTAGTTATTACTATTATTATTAAGAAAAGAATTTTTATGGAAGAGTAAGAAGAGAATGAAGAAAATGAGAAAATAAAAACATATTTCAAAATAATGATGTAAAAATAAATATAGTAGTAATAATAATAATAATTATAATAATAATAATATTACTAATGATATTAATTATAATAGTATGAATAAAAATTTAAAAGTAGAAGAATTAAAATGGAGGATGAAATTGGTGGAAAAAAATTTAAAAGAAATGCATTATTTTATTAGAAATTTAAATTACAATTGATAACTAAATAAAAAATAAAACTAAAAAATGAATAATAAGAAGAAATGAGGGAGGAAGAATATATTGAATCAAGTCTTCTTGGTGAATATCTCATCCTCGGTGGTCTACAGATGGTATGATATGAATTGAAATGATTTGGGAAGGATGAGCTCTCCTCTTTTTATTTCCCAGTATTTACCTTCAAATTTTGCTGCATGTTAGCCCTATTAAATGGATGATTCACACATGGACTAATTCATGAAGGTTTTTCATAAATGTATTTCACATATCCCCTAAGAATTGTAGTATATGTTTCTATGTATAGAGAGGGGTATGCCATTTTACTCCAAGAATTTATTCTACCCAGACAGAATCTCCATATTCCATATATCTCATTTCCCATGAATCAATGGCCTTGAAAACGATTGATTAATGCATGGATGACATTAAGAAAGTTATAAATCAATATCTTTCACGTTTTCACTCCAAATTTCAGTGTATTTAGTCAATCCAATCAGGAGATATAGTCCCAACATAAAAAAAATATATATCTATAAATAATTTTCAAGGCCCAAACTATAAGCTGATTTTGGGCTACCAAATGGTGGATTTAGCTTTAGGTCGAGAAGGTAATGTTTTATCCAAAAAAGGAAAGGAATAGTACAAAAAAATCACATCAATTCGATCTATAATTTAAAATTCATGGTCAAAATATGAACGTGATTAAAATCTATCAAAATTATTGACTTAAGAAATTTTCATATTTTAGCCCATTTTCATTATATTAATTCAAATTAACTATTATTTTAATAAAAAATTTAAATAAAGGGGTCTTATCATTGAAAATCATGAATAAATCATTATAATTTGAATAAAAAATTTCCCTTAATTTTTTTCTTTCAAATACCCTCACACTTAATCCATGCTTGTCCCTAAGCATTAAATCTCAACAAAGACTTAAATGGGGAAAATGTTATAAATATTCAAATTTCAATATAATATAATAAAAAAATTATCAATTTCCAATAAAAATTTCAAATTCCACATAATATATCCATTCAATTTCTTATTTTTCAATGAAATAAGCAATACATGTATTTTACTTTTCACATTTGAAAAATGATGGAACTTCTCATATCATTCATTCAAGTTCCTCAATTCATTATTATTAAACATGCCAAATCATGATCTATCTCACAATGGATACTTTTCTATCATCACTCATGATACAATTTAGGTAGAGTTATGATCATATCATGAATACATGATCCTTATCCATAGGCTTATAAGGTAACTACTTTCTCCTATTTTTAATGAAAAAAGGAACATAAAATCATGTAGACATTCAATAAAGGTTCTAATGACTCTGAGGCTTAATATTGGTAAGATTTAATACTTTTTAAAAATTAAGGAATAAGGAGGAGGTATATCTATTAAGTATAATGTATGATATTATAAGTAAAAGTTTAATAAAATTCCCCTCTTTAATTTATATCAACTCCCAACTTCCCCAAAAAGTCTAAAGTAATGATTATGATTAGATTAAGCATAATCAATGAATTTTTACCTCTCTTGAATATATATATATATATATATATTTTATTTTTCAAATAACCTTTCCATTTTTTTATTTTTTCAAAAGTAATTATTAGAATAAACCTAAAATCCACCACCTAACCATGTATGATAAAAATCATAGGTCTAGTAATAGTGTTTTTTGGTTTACCTAAATCAAAAACCATTTTCTCATTTTTTGGTTCTTTTTTCATTTTCATTTTTTATATTCTAGAGGGGAAAAATAGAATACAATAAATTATTCCACAACCTTTTACAATTACTACAATAAGAATCCCCATAATTCTTCCTTACAATGTAAATCATCCCATTTACCATGATTCCCTTCACCCCCACACTTCAAATTTAAAATATCATGCAATTAAAAATAGTATGGTAGGAATGGATAAAATGGATTGAAACATGGAGTATCCCTAACAAGATCATTCATGGTTTCTATGGGATAAATAAGGATTGATGTAAAGGTGATCTTTTAAGGATAAGTAGTTTATCAAAAGATGACTCAATCATTTTAAATGTGTTTTTTCACTGTCATAGTTTGAACATGTTCAAATTAATATTTTGGTTGGTAACAGGTGCCAAGATCACTCAAGAAATATACTCAATAAAAAATTGGAAGTAATTGGTCTAAAAATCCTCTCGGGAATGGACAAATGATTTAGGAAAATCACTCAAGGAATGATTAACAATAAAAAAATTAATTCACATGAATTTCAGAAAATCAAAGCATGAAAAATGGTTCAGAAATTTCATTTACATAAATCAATTAATTCCTTCAAATAATGAGTCATTATTTTAATATCCATGCTTTTATTTTATCATTTAATTTTCCATTTTTATTATTCAATTTCATTAACATTGAAATCTAAAACATGGTATCATAGGATTCCTAAGAAACTCATGTCTCCTAGAAAATCCAATTAAAGAATAATTCAAGTGTGGGATTTAAAATTTTCAATTTAAAGCTCAAAATAGGATTTGAAAAAAATGTAATGATTTTAAAAGATAATCATAAAAATGAACTCCCTTTACCATGAATCTTGGTCCTTTTACTTCACGGGTTGAGGCCACCTTCTTCTATTTAGGAACCTAAAAAAGAGAAATACTCAATTAAGAACAAGTATCATATCATTTAAGCTCAAAAAGATAGAGGGAGTGAGGATGCATGCTGAACTACTTAAAAGAAAAGATATTTAAATCTAAATTCCTTGAATGAAAATAAAATAGACAAGTCTTGGTATTATCCCCCAAGTAGGACCTGAATTTTTACTACCTCTAGAGGGAAATAATAGCTATTATTCAAAGTTATATGTTGGATGAAGCTTCTTTGATTTGAACCACTGCATGTGGCTTTTCTAATCTTGTGCATCATCCTTCTAGGTGAGGAATGTCCCATGGATAGAGTATAACAGATCCTCCCCCTTCATAATGAGGTCTAAATTTCATGGTGGGGGTAGGATGAAGTATGAATCACCCTCCTTGGTTCCTACTTTTGAATCCTCCTTATCTTCTAGTACTGGCTTCATATAGGTTTCCTGACGTGAATAATCAAGGGGGAAGTAAACATGTATTTATACTTGATTTTTTTTTAATTTTTAATAATAAATTTCTCCCTTTTAATATCATCAGCCTCTTTTCTAATTTCCTTAGGCTCAAATACTTGGATCTATTTATAGGGTTCCTCAAATAAATTTTAATTGAAATTAGGGAGCCCCATGTGTTTCTTAGCTGGTGAAAGTCTAGTTTCTTCATTTTCCTCAAGGGAATAACCAAGATTGTCAGAATCTATATAATCAAAATAGTTTTGGGTGATACACAATTAAATTTAAATAATAGTAGATTATATAGAGTATGAGAAAATATCAACTCTTTGGAAAGGTATATATTCAATCAATACATTAATAATAAGTGACTCTTGAATTATATTCTCAGCGGATGGGTGGAGGTAGTTGGGCTCCTCCATATTTACTTAAAATTCCACCATGTGGGTGGTATATTCCTACATTGGTACTCTCTATTTTTCTTTTCAAGTTGTGGGGAGATCAATTAATTCCTCTCATTAATTTCAAAAGTCATACAGTTCTTATTGATGTCCCACATGAAGCTTATTAGGAAATTATTCTTCCTTTTCCTGCTCAGGTAAGACAAGTGGGCCATGTTCTGGTTTAGGTTTTAACTCAGGTTCATGTTATTATAATGATTTATGGATTTATGTAGTTATACAATCCATTTTTTACTTGGAGATCTTTCACCATTTCATTACGCTCTTGAATATCAAACTTGATTTTGTGTTTTTTCACTCGCTAATGGAAATATTTTAGGGGTACTTCTTCAAATGTTTTGAGAGGGAATGCAGATCACTATTATTGTGTCTTGGCCTCTTCTTGATATAATTTGTGGAAGTAAACCTAGAATTTAGTGATCTCTCAAGCCAATATTTCAACTATTGATTTCTCGAGGGTCTCCTTGAGATCTTGGATAAGGTCCTTGAATTCCTCCTCTTTGAAAATTTGGATCCATTCTCCCTTGAATAATCTATCCCATAATGCAACACCATCTTTTCTAGACCAGGGTGCTTAAACTACTACTTCTTTCACCTGAGAGTAATTATTACATGTATTGAATAAATGTTCATTGGAAAACATCATATATGTTATTATTTTTTATTTTTATAAATGTTATTAAAATCTATCTAAAATGTGAAATAGAAAAAGATAAGAAAATTTATGATTGGATCCCCAGAAACAATGCTAGTATTGATGCGTGCCTGCTGTGGGGCGTAGAAAATAAATTATATTTTTCCTAGTGTAGCACAATGGCTGACCAGGGTCATCTCACTTGAGGAGCCTTTCAGTTTTTTCACTTATTCTAAAACACCTAAGCTATCTATTTTTGTATTTTTGATTAATTTATGAATTCAATTTCAATATTTTTGGGTTTCTGATTACTTTTCTAATGATATGAGAAATGCTAATGTAAACTAACATTCAAACTTTACAGAATGAGTTAAGGAAAGAAAGTACTTGGTTTTGGGGTTTTGTTTATGGTTAAATAATTATTCTCCTTTATGTTTTTGATTTATATTTGATAATCCAAACATGAAATATCAGGTTAGGAATACTATTATTTATTTATAAATTTGGAACATCATCGAATGCCAAATCACTCTTAATTTCACATCCTCCTTTAATCAAGGTTGATGAAACTCCTTGGTCTAGGAGGTGTCATCTTTCAGAACCCATATCTATAGTTTTTGTTTCATCCATTGATTACTCAATCATATTAAGAACTGATGAATAAAGAGATGGAAAAGTTATTAAATAAAAGAATAGAAATAAATTTAGTTTCATGTCACTGGTTGGAAGTAAACTAATCAGAGACATTCACTTCACCATGCATGCTACACAAATTTACCACAGACTTATAATTAAACATTAAGGAAAATTCAAGAACACCTTGACCTCCCCCAGGACAAGCCTCATGGTTAACCTCTCATTTTCAGAAGTAAGAGATCATAATATTGGAAGTGATAAGAAGGGAAGGATAAGATTGATAGAATAAAATAAAGAGTAATTTAAAATGAATGGAGGTGAGAGATAAAAAGAATAAAATAAAAATAGAAGAATAGAGATGAGAGAGAGAGAGGAATAGAATAAAATAATATATATATAATTTATAAATAGAGTTAAAATAAAAATAAAAATAAAAATAAAAATAAAAATAAAAATAAAAATAAAAATAAAAATAAAAATAAAAATAATAAAAATAACAATAATAATAATAATAATAATAATAATTATTATTATTATTAAGAAAATAATTTTTATTAAAGAATAAGAAGAGAAAGAATAAAATGAGAAAAGAAAAAAAAATTCAAAATAATAATGATAAAATAATAATAATAATAATAATAATATTATTGTCATTATTAATAATGATATTAATTATGATGATACTAATAAAAATTAAAAAGAAGAATAATTAGTGATGATGATGAAATTGGTTGAAAGAAAATTAAAAGAAATACATGATTTTATTTGAAATTTAAATTATAATTGAAAACTAAAAAAAAAGAATAAGAATAAATGGTGGAGGAAGAAAATGCTAAATCATGGATCCTTGGTGGATATCTCCTCCTTGGTGGTCGATTGATGGTATTGGATGGATTGGAATGATTTAGGAAGGAGGAGGTCTCCTCCATTTATAGGCTAGAATTTACCTTCTATGTTTTCCATGTGATATACCCATTAAATGGATCATTCACACAAGGAATCCTTCATTACTATTTTTTATAAATTTCTTACATGTCTCCCCTTAAAATTTTGGCATATTTGGCTATGTGTAGAGAGAGTTATGTCTATTTACTCTAAAAATTTATTCTATCCAGGCAGACTCTCCATATTCAATATGTCCAATTTCCCATGCATTAATGGACTCAATAGCGGTAGATTCACACATGGACACCTTCAATAAAGTTATTAATAAATGTATTTCATGTCTTCCCTATAAATTTCAGCAAATTTGGTTCATCCAATCAGGAGATATGGTCCCAACATATAAAATTTCCATATCTGTGAATAGTTTTCAAGGACAAATTTTGAGGTTTTTTTGGGATTCTAAATGGTGGATTTAACTTTGGATCCAAAAGGGAAAGTTTTATCAAAAAAGGCAAGGAATGCATAAAAAGTAATCACATCAATTGGATCCATAATTTTAAAGTTATGATCAAAATACTAAATTGATTAAAATCTATCAAAAATTTAGACTTAATCAATTTAAATATTTTAGACCATTTTCATTATATTAATTCAAATTACCCATTATTTTAATAAAACATTGAAATACATCGGTTTTATCATTGAAAATCATGATTAAACCATGAGAATTTAAATAAAAAATTGCACTTAATTTTGTTCTACCAGTAAGTAATATTTTACCACTAAATAATTATAATTATATCATAAATATCATATTATTTAATTATATATACTTATATATATTATTATTGTGATGTGGTGATGAAAAAAGGAATTGAATCTCTCTGAGGAGGTGGTAGTCCACACATCCATGAATGACATTATAACTTTTTTCACTGAGTGAAAAGGTAAGAAATAAAATGTTATATTATACTTCCAAAATGATAAATATGTCATGAATATCTAAATATTTAATGTATATCACATATATTCATTATATTTTACCTTATTACCTTCCATGTAATGTGTTAGTGAAAATGAATCACATCTCTTTGCGAGGCGGTAGTCCACCATATGCATGAATGACGTTATCATATCCCTTATGTTTTGGAATATAGAAAGGGTATACATGATATAATGAATATAGAGGTATAATTATAGTATAAATATCATATATAAATATTATATTCATAATCATACTCAATAGTGATAGTTTTTTATGTAAAAATGAATGATATCATTTTGCATAGTGGTAGTTTATCATACACATGAAATATGATTTCATGACCCATTTGATGGAATTTTTTGTGGTTGTAAGTAATAAAATTAACATAAAAACATATACATATGATAAAGATAGTGAGGTTATTATACCATCATGGTATATAAATAATTGCTGGAGGTGGAGAAAGAAGTAAACTTAAGAAACTCGTTGAATAACATTACCTCTTCTTTGGGTATCCTTCTTAGGTTTTCACTAAAGCCTTGAAAGGTTGGATTTATTCAGAAAATCAGGATTTTAGGATGTGGTGAGGGAATTTTGGATTTTATTTCAGTAGAGTTTGGATGATCTAAATGTCTTTAGAGGTTTAAATAATTGGGGGGAGTAAGTGTCCATTTATAGTTGAGGAGTAGTGACATTCTTGTAAATAATCAAAATTATTTACAATTGGGAGGTTAAAATTACCAAAAGTGTAAGAGCCTGGTTCTTCCTTTGAGGTACATGTTTCTTTTTTATTTTTGTTTTGAGTTGTTTTTGAGAAAATAGGGGAGACTGGGTATTTCTGGATTAAAACTGGGCACATGGCATGATTTAAGGGTTACATGCTGTGTAGTTCCAAGTACACACCATGTACCGTGGCCGTGTGTGAAGGCCATACGTGGCATGTAGGCGTGTTGGACAGGTAGCGAGTTTTTACCATATACATGACATGTAATCCTAGTAAACACTGTATAATCCAGCCATGTATGAGGGATATACATGGAATGTGGGGACGTCAGTGAGGAATATAGGAAAAACCATGTACACGCCATGTACTACCTAATACAAACTATGTAGGTCATGTCAGTAGGTTGAAAAAGTAAGTCGGTGGAAAAAATCCATCATTGAAACCATTAAATGGTATACATGGAATTTATACCTATATATAAACATAGTGTAGTTTCTTTTTTTCTCTTAAAATGGGAAGTAGCCTCGTTTTGAGGCAGTGGACAGTGGGGGTCGCTGGGTTTTGTAAACCAAGTTGGCTATGACTTAAAACACCTCTCAGATATTCATCTTAAGTCAGATTCAAACACCATAAAATCCATTGGAACCCCCTCGGTATCCTCTTGATTCCTCTTGAGCCCTTTATCTTTATTTCACCTCTTGACCAAGTTATAGGAGGTTGAGTGTTTTTGATCATTTTTTAGATCTACTATTTTTAGACCAAATTAGAGGCTATTACCAGACAAGGATCATCGTACAAGTATGATGTAGGTGGTCATACTTAGTTTTGTATTTTCATGTTCATTTTAGGGTCGCATATTTTTAACGCAACATTGCGTTTTGAGAAAAACCTTGTTTATGCATATCAAATTAATTATTATACCATGTGGGATTTCGTGGGAATGCCTTGAACCTTTTATGATTGAGCGAGGTCGTGCGAGAGGCCATTGAGAATTTGGGGTATTTTGGCCAGGGGTTCCAAAATGGTTATAATTGAATTGTCTTGATTTAAACTATTGAGTTTAATTTTTTAATGCTTGATATGACTTATTAGAGGCATTAAAGAACTCAGTGCTGATATAAGACATCACATAGATAGTGAAATTCAACTGTTTAAATTGTTTTTCCTGTTTAAAGTGCTTCTTTTTATATATATATATATATGTGAATCTTTATATTTGATATGCTGGAACCTTTGGGTTGTGTTTGGCATGACCCGAATATTCTTGAGTGATGTTGATCATATGTTGGGCTTGGACCATATTATTTGGGTGGTTTGACCATGGGATTGCGTGTTGTAGATGTCGGATTATGGCAGTGTGACTATCATGTTGGGCATGACCTAGGTTACTTGGATGGAAAGGCCCTCGAATTCTGAGCTGTATGGTTACAGGGGTACAAGGTCCTAGAGGGGTTGTGGCTTGGGTTCTAAATTTGGTGATTAATTCTCACCCGTGTTTTGAGACATGTGCACACAGGTAGACTCTGTGATGAGGTGGTTTTGACCGCTCGTGTGGTCATAGGACCTTGTAGTTGTGGTTAGGTGATTATGGTTGGGGGTTCTTGTTGTGGAAGCCACGTGGAAGGTGAGGAGCCTTCATATTGTTTGGGAGTACTTATGGGACTTTGGTACTTAAGAGATGAAGTTTCAGGAGGCACATGGTTCTAGGTTACTACTGCTTGGGTGTGCCTTCAGGATGTCAGGACTTGAGACACACAGTGTTAAGAGGTACCTGGTTTCAGGTTGTGTGAATGAGATTCTAGCGTTGGTCGAAGCAAGTGACACTCCTTGGTGGCTGCTGAGCACCATTGGAGTTTGTGTTTGTTTTTCATCATACCATTTACTATCATTATATATTTTTTCCTTCTTAAACACTTATAATAGGTACACAACATTTGGTGGTATCCTACTGAGATTAATCTCACACCCTACATGGGCACTTCGGGACATGTTTAGACTTTATGGTTTTATTTACAGGAAAGGGATCAGCCTCAGGATCTGGATCGTAGTTCTATTTGTCATGGAGACTGGTATGGACCTTGAGGTCTTGCCTAGCTGGAGTTTAACTTATGTTTAGTTTCAATACTATATCTTCTTGCTTAACTTGTTTATTATAGATACTGTTGGTTAGCCGTTATCACCCTTTTTATATCTTGACTTGCTATGGATGCATGACTTATATATTTTAGTAATATTTACAAGTGGTGTTTGGAATGATGTTCTGTTTACCTTCCACTACACTTGTTATATATTACTTCCATTGTTTTTATTCTTTTGGATATGCTTTCACTATGCGGGTCTGGTTCGAGTCTTTGAGTATTTATTACCACTGAATTTTTTATTATTATGCTCGAACTAGTACCCTATTTTCCTCCGAGAGGGTATAACCTCACCACTATAACTTTTTATACCATCACTACTAGTTAGCATACTTTGGTGTTAGGGGAGGTGTGCCTAAGGTAGTAACACCCAACCCGATAGCACTGTTCAGGTGGTTATTTGGGTCTCGGACATTACAAAGTGGTATAAGAGGAGTTGTTCATGACAATGATTTAGTAGAAGCTTTTGACTAACTACTAATGAGATCAATACTACCTTTTTATTTATACTAGTTTTACTATTTGGGATATGGTAGACAGAAGATATATTGTTATTGGAACTGGGTTTCTAGATTGTGCTTGGGTTCTTGCATCCCCAGGTATAAGGGACATACCAAGTTTCCTTGGGTGGGAATTGCTAGTTTTCTTTTTCTCAGATTATAGTTTATATGGTTTCCACCTAGATGGATCACTTGGTTTATGATAATTATTGGTTGTGATATGTGAACCTTAACCTGGTGAGGTAAGGTAGAGAAAATTGTACCTTGGACTGGTATGGAAAGGCATGTTTTCTTATATTTTTATAGGAACATTGTTAGGATATTTCAATTTCATATATGCACGTATTCTTTGTGAAGTGATAATACCATGTGAATAATATCAATTTCCATGCTATAGATTCTTTTGAAATGTTAATGGTGAAATTTATGATAGAATTTCTAGTTTATTTCAATGTAATATTCCATGAATTAAATTATGTAAAATTGCATGTGGCATGAGATTTGGGCCAGGCTCATATATAAAAATTCATGTACTATGACTAAGGTGATGTTGATCACCAAGATTGGGCATCCTGGACGTCAGTTTGAGGCAGTATGGATGTCAGGATTGGGTGAATCAGTCGTTAGTTTGAGGAAACGATGGTTGTCTGGACGGGCATGGCCCAAGGTACTTTTGATACATGGATCTATTGAGGGCGGGTAAGGACGTCATGAGGCCAGGATATCATGGGGCATGGTTGCGGTGGGGCAGAGTAAGGGTAGTTGTTATGTGATTCCTCTTTATTTCATTCTTTTTCTATGTTATATATATATAGTTATATATCTGGGATGTCTGACCATTTATGGTATTCAGTGAGTTCCTCCAAGATGGATCAATGGAATTTTAGGCAGGTGATGGTACAGTGCCATAAGAGCATGATCAGGTTCAGAAACCTAAGGGACATGCAGATCATGAGATGAATGTACATGCTCAGGGACATGATCGGGTTTAGGATCTAGTGCAGGATGAGCAGTAGTCGAGTTTGATAGTGTTTGGGCCGTGGATCGACAAAAAACTTCAATCTATCCTAGAAAGTGTTTTATAGGGGTCGATAGAGGTGATCAGGGAATAGAGCCCTCTATGGAGTATCTGATGCGGGAGTTACAGTCACAACACCCAATGATTCTTTAGGGTGAGGGTGGTCCACAGGAGACTAAGAAATGGATATAGAGAATGCATATAATCTTCGAGAAGCTCGAGATGCCTCCAAGGAGGAGGGTCAAGTTGGTGATGTACATGCTCAGAGGACTGGCGAAGCATTGGTGGAATGTGTAGGTTTAGGCTCACAGATACAAGGGACTGAATTGGAACGACTTTGAGGAAAGGTTTTTCGATCACTTTTTTCCCAGTGACACTGAGGGTGGAGAGAGACCGAGAGTTCTTAAGCATTCAGTAGGGTGAAATTTCCTTCATGGACTATGAAACTACTTTCACTGGTCTGTCTCGCTTTGTACCACGTATGGTAAGCAATGACACCACAAGGGTGAAATACTTTGAATATGGATTACAGAATGATATCTAGGTGTAGGTAAACATCTTTATGCATTCATTGTTCTTAGAGATGGTGAATCAGGTGCTCATTGCTGAGGGAAACTAAACGGATAGGTTTTTTTGAGCCGAGAGATTGCTTTAGGTGACAATTCAGACAATAGGAAATGAGGTCTGGATGAGTTCGAATAGGATGGTCTGGACAAGGACTCAGCTAGACCCCCTTGTGGTAGTTTATAAGTGGTTTTATTTCAGTGCGGATTTCCAGGGAAAGAATTGACTCAGTGTGACAATCCTCTAAAGGAGTGCCGAGCATGTGGAAAGGCCAAACATCTCGAGAGGGTTTTCAGACACCCTTCTCAGACAGCCGGCAGGTAGGGACTATGACAGAATATGGAATCTAGGGTTGGATCTAGATTGGTACTAGGTTATAGTAGCCTAGGTTCAACTGCACACAAAGGACATGGAAGAGATAGTGGGGCCCAGTCGTGGGGTCAGTGGCTGGTGACTGGTGTAGCACAGTAGGGAGGACATGCATCAGGAAGCCGTGTGTGAGGCCAGGTGCATGCCATGGAGTTTCCAAGGGATGATCATGCTGGTGAGCCAATGACAGTCATAGGTACACTACGGGTGTGGCCATGATTTGTTTTGTTTTACCTTATTTGGAATAGCCTATTAAGGAATATCTATTTTTAGTGAATGGGGTACACATGATATATGTGGACTGACTAGATGCTGGTCAGTGGGATTGGAACCATTTCAGGAGCTTAATATATATATATATATATATGAGGTTCCATGGGAATCGGGGCATCAAGGATGTGGGTTACTTGAGGTTCCTTGGGCATCGAGGCATCAAGGATGGGGGTTACTTGAGGTGTCGTGGGCATCAGGGCATCGAGGATGTGGGTTACTTGTGGTGCAAAGCACCAGGTTTTGTTTTTAGTATCCATGGGATGTAGGACCTAATTGAGGCAGACACTGATGCAATGTAGACATGATTGGGCGTTAGAAGCGACCTGAGAGCACTTGATGGGGTGTAGGGGTGAGGATGCGTCACGAAAGGACCATGGGTCTGGGAAACAGGTTGGTGGACCTATACTTGATTTGTGTTTTGGGCCAGTGTTATCTGGAGTTTTTCTTTTCCACCCTTAGAAGGGAAATTTGGGGAGAAATTTATTTAAGGGGGGAAGTTTGTAAGAACCCAATTCTTCCTTTGAGGGATGATTTTTTTTAATTTATATTTTGAGATGTTTTTGAGAAAATAATGGAGACTGGGTGGTTCTGAATTAGAACTGGGCACATGGAATGATTTAAGGGTTACACGCCTTGTAGTTCTAGGTAAAATACATGTACTGTGGCTGTGTGTAAAGACCATACATGGCATGTATGCGTGTTGGCTGGGTAGAGAGTTTTTACCATGTACACATCATGTTCTCCTAGTGCACATTGTGTAGTCTAGCAGTATATGAGGGATATACATGGAATGTGGGGATGTTGGTGAGGAACAGAGGAAAAACCAAGTACACACCGTGTACTGCCTAGTACACGCCGTGTAGGTCATATCGGTAGGTTGGCAAAGTAAGTCGGCGGAAAACAACCATCATTGGAACAATTAAATGGTATACATGACATGTATAACTATATACACATCATGAATTTTTTTTCCACTTAAAATGGGTAGTATCCTTGTTTTGAGGTAGTGGATAGTGGGGATCACCAAGTTTCGTGAACCAAGTCGGCTGAGACTTCAAACACCTCCCAGATATTTATCATAAGTCATATTCAAACACTTTCAGATCCATTTGAACCCCCTCGGTAAGCTCTTAATTCCTCTTGATCCATTTGTATTGATTTCTCCTCTTGACTGAGTTATAGGAGGTTGGGTGTTTTTTATCTTTTTGTATATATAATATGTTTTAGAGCAAATTAGAAGTTGTTATTAGACAAGGATCATCGTACGAGTATGAGGTAGGTGGTGTATACTTCGTTTTGTGTTTTCGTGGTCATTTGGGGGTTTCATATTTTTAACGCAATGTTGGGTTTTGAGATGAACCTTGTTTATGCATATTAAATTTATTGTTATACGATATGGGATTCCATTGGCATTCCCTTCACCTTTTATGATTGAGCAAGGTCAGGCGGGATGCCATTCCTCATTTGGGGCATTTTGGCCTAGGGTGCCAAAATGATTGTAATTGAATTATATTTATTTAAACTACTGAGTTTAATTTGTTAAATCATGATATGAATTGTTAGAGGTATTAAAGACCTCAGTGATATTATGGGACAATACATGGATATTTCAATTCAATTGTTTAAATTATTTTTCCTATTTAATGTGATTATTTTGACATATTTATGTGATGATTGATATTAAATATGTTGTAAACTTGGGGTTGTGTTGGGTGTGGACCAAATATTCTTGAGTGATTTTGATCATAGGCTGGGCTTGACCTAGATTATTTGGGGGGTTTGACCATGGAATTGGGCATTGTGGATGTTATATTGAGGTAGTTTGACTGTCATGTTGGGAATGACCCAGGTTAATTGGATGGAAAGGCCATCAGATTTGGAGTGACATGGTCACAGGGGAAAAAGGCACCAAAGGGGTTGTGTCTTGGGTTCTAAATTTGGTGATTACTGCTCACCCATGTTTTGAGTCCTATGCACACATGTAGACTCTATGATGATGTGGTTTTGACCGCTCGTGTGGGTAGAGGTCCCCGTAGTGGTGGTTAGGTGATTATGGTTGGGGGTGCTTGCCGTGGAAGCCATGTGGAAGGTGAGGAGCCTTAAGAATATTTGGGCTTGCCTACGAGACATCGGTACTTGAGACATGAGGTGTCAGGAGGCACATGGTGTCGAGTTACTACTGCTTGGGCATGCCTTCAGGAAGTCGATACTTGAGACATGCGGTGTTAGGAGGAACATGGTGCTAGGTTGCGTGATTGAGATTCCAACATTGGACAAATTAGTTGACACTCCTTGGTGGATGCTAAAAACCATTGGAGTTTGTGTTTGTTTATGCATTGTACTATTTATTATCCTTATAGATGCTTGTCTGCTTAAACACTTATACTAGATACACACCATTTGGTGGTATCCTACTGAGATTCATCTCACACCCTACACGGGCCCTTTGGGACACATGTAGACTTTATGGTTTTGCGTATATGTAAGGGATCAAAATCAGGAGTTATATTGTAGTGCTGTTTGGCATGGAGATTGGTATGGACCATGAGGTAATTCCTAGCTAGATTTTTACTTATGTTTAGTTTCATTACTGTATTATCATGCTTACCTTGTTTATTATAGCTACTTTTGGTTATCCATTGGCACCCTTTTTATATCTTGACTTACTATAGATGCATGACATGTCTGTTTTAGTAATAGTTACAAGTGGTGTTTAGTATGCTGTCTTTTTAGCTTCTGCTGCACTTGTTATATATTGCTTATGCTATTTTTCGGGTTTTGGATATGCTTCCACTATGCGGGTCTAGTTTGAGTCTTTTGAGTCTTTATTATCTCTTCATATTTTATTATCATTCTTTGATCGATACATTATTTTCCTCTGAGAGGGTATAGCCTCCCCACTATAACTTTTTACACCCTCGCTGCTAGTCGGCAACCTTTGGCGTTTGGGGAGGTGCGCCTAAGGTAGTAACACCTGACCCGATAACACTGTTCGGGTGGTTGTTCTTGTCCGGAACGTTATATAAAGTGGATTAAAAACTGATAATTAAAAGTTTTTAGGGATGATATGGTTGAGAAAAACCTTCACCATACAATGAAAAACATATTTTAAACATTTTGTTCCTCTACTTCCATGTTTTTTTTATTTTTTTCATTTTGGTTTTTCATTAAGGTAACTAGTTTTATAACCTATGTAATTTATCCATTAATACTAAATTAAAGTGAGAATTATTGGAAAATTTATACCCAATGATTATAAATATTAAATATAAATTATAAAATAAAAATCCCTTGTGTGTTAGAAATTAGTTTTAAAAAAGCACAGACAACATGAAAGAACACTACTTTAACCTTAACAGTGCGTACTAATGATGTTTTTACTATTTATATGTCAATATTTTCAATATAAATGATTAATTGATCTATGAATGGAACATATTTTATATTTGTTAAAATTTAAAAATAACTTGGCAGAATATATTTTTTAAGAATTTTAAATCATTCCATAAAATATTATTTATTATAAAATAACATTAATTTCAATTTTGACATTATTTAATTAATTTAAATTTAAAAATACTAAGAAAAAGATATAATTTGAATATATTAAGTTAAAACATATGTAAAATGATATATTCATCTACAAAATTAATGGAATATAATAATTCGTTCAATTTAATTCACTTTTAATATTTTTATTATCATTTATTTTAGTTAATTATTAACTATAAAATTATTGCGTTGGCATTTCTTAAGAATTTTAAGTAATTATTTCATATCTAAAAATTAAAGATTAATTATCATGATAAAAAAATCATTTATCTTTCAAAATTATATATATAACCGAACAAACGTTGTTTTTCCCCAATCCCAAAGCTTTATAGAAATTAAAAGGAAAAAGGGTTCCCTTTTCTCTTTTCCTTTACCAAACTTATTTTATAGGTCAATTTCATGTAATAGTGTCCCAAAAACAAATAAATATATATCACAAGGTCATAAGGGTATAAATAAATCCATAAAATGAGTGTTGGAAAAATTGGTAGGTCATTTAAACCCTTAGCTTTGAAGTTTAATCCCTCAGTTAACTCATTTTTACCATAATCTCTATGATTAATTTTAACTGTTTTCACTAATAGTTATGGTAAAAAATTAAGTTGAAATTATTAGAAATTATAGATTATGCTAATTCAAAATATTTAATAAATTATTCAAAATTAAACTCACATAAGTGGAATATTTTAATTTAACATTAATTCCACAAATGCGTCAAGACAATAGGTTTTTAAGAAAAGTATTTTTTTTGAAAAAAAATGATTCAATATTAACTATATGGATAATAATAAAAATTGTATGAAACTAAATTAAAATTTACTGATACATATTCTATAAATTTAATTTAAAATTTTTTCCATTATGTATTATTTTAATTAATTAAAAAGGAGAAAAATTATTCTTTTTAAAATAGTTTCTAGAAAAATCAGTTTCTAAACCGAAAAAAACATATACTAAAAACCAATATTTAGTTGATTAATTTTTTTAAGTGGATAAAATATAAATAAATAATAATGAGGTTACTTTAAAACATATTAAAAACATATTGGGACTTTTAAATTAATTAATTTATTGAAAAGAGAATACTTTTTTGCAAAAATCGGTATTTTTCACTATTCACTAAAAAGTCAATATTTTTCGAAGAATCCTAAAATTTCACCCAAAGAAATTTTTTATATTCCAATTAAAAAAATTAATTTCATTTTACAAAATATATTTTATAAATTTTATAAAAATTTATTGTAATAATTGTATTCATGAAAATCAATAAAAATCATTTTTGAAGAAAACATAATTTTGAAGAATAAAATCACTTTACTAAAAATTGATTGATTATTTACTAAAAATTTATCAATAATTTATATTGCATGATACATATATATATATATGTTCATATATTACATTAATTATTTAATACCATTTTTACCCTCTATTTTAACGGCTTGGTTATAATGGTAATATATATCATGGGTCGTTTAACTTCGGTGTTGTGTGTTTAATACGCTATCGAACATAAAAATATCAGGGTTGCATGTAACAAAAGATAAAATGAGTGTTGCATGTAATGAAATATAAACTAAGTGTTTCATTTCCTTTACACTATCCAATAAAATTTTCTTCTTTTAAAATCTTGGGTTGTTACATATATAGGTCCCATCTATCTCAAAATCCATAAATTTGTGTTTATCTTGAAAAAAACAATCGTCAAATAATAAAATAACTCATAGAAAAATGGGTTTAATGACATTATAAAATAGTATATCATAAAATAGATTCAAAAATAAAATAGAATAATACAAAATATTTTACACCCAAATGTAATACATTATAAGAGGATATAAATTTTGAATCATGAAACATGACTCTATTGGAGGTAAATATTTTAGAGAGTGAGAAGAGATTGGAGGAAAAACCTTTTTAAAAAATTTATTTCTTTAAAACCCTTGTAAATTGTTTGTAAAAAGTGTTTAAAATAATTTATAAGATACTTTTCATAAATTTTAAAATATAATTTTAAGACATTATTTTTGAAAATAAATAATATTGAAATAATAATTTTCTTATATAATAAATTATGGTTTAAAAGATAAAATATAAGCGCCAAAAATTAAAAGCCTTTTCATAAAAAAAATGCTTTTGATGAAAAAAAATAATTTAAAGGGTTGATAATTTTTTATAAAATGTTTAAATTAGAAATATTAGGTTCAAGATATAAAGAATAATATATTTCCAAAATGAAGGAAAACATTGTAAAGGGAAAATGTGTACATGGAAATGAAAGCTTTATTTAAAAATATGGGAATTTATTATTTTCAATCTCACACTTTATAAATGAAATCATCATGGAAGAATAATTAGATATAAAACATAATTCCGTAAAAAAAGGTTTCATAACATAATATCATAATAATTATTATTACAACCAACTTCTATAGATAACATTCAATAAAGAGAACTGTAATTCAGTTAAAGCTAATTGAGTTATCAAAACCCTTATGACTTTGGTAATACTTGAATCAAAAGTAATTAGATACTTGAAAATAATATAGATCTATAAAAAAAATTAACTAAATCATGTATCATTCAAAAATACTCTCTTGGTATTAATATACACTGTAGAGATAAGAAATTTGTTCATAACATTAAAACATGTCTCAATAAAGAGAAATGGAGACCAAAAACCCTTACCTTGAATTTTTATTAACTTGGCCTTTCTCAAACCTCCTATATAAAAACATAACCATATTATTTACCTATTTAATAACCTCATTTATATCTATAAACTTTTATAAACTTTATTTATTTATATATAGTTTAATTATATTAAAGTTGGGTAGTCATAACATGAAGATGAAAAATCAAGGAATGATTTTGGCAGTATGGTTACTATAGAAAATGGATTATAAAATGGATTAATGAGAGAGACTAGTTTTATCTCAACAATAGGGAATAATTAGGATAGTAAAATATTTATTATGAATATGTGGAATAATAATCACATAAAAATCAAAAGGCTTATAATAAAGGAAGTACTTGAATTGAAAGAATGGATGAGATAATTAATGAGTGATTTTAATAGCATAACGGCTATATAAAAAGTTTTATAGGATGAGTATAATGAGGGGAAGGGCAGTGTATCATAAATATAGAATAAATTTTATAATAAAGGGTTAATTAATAGAATATGAAATAATAACAAATTGAAACTCAAAGGGCTTATCAAAAAAGAGGCCCATGAATCAAAAAGAGGAGGAGAACCCTTACTTTACTAAGTAGATTTTCAATGTTTGGGAGGACCCCTTAGGACCATTGGAACTGCATTGGAGGAATTTAGAGAGGTATAATAAAGGTAACTTCCTGATAAAGTATTTTGGGGTGGACATGATTGAGATAATGGATGGGAGTGATCTATCTTTTATAGTTGGAAAAGAGTGGTGTTTTCATGGAAAACTAGAGTTAGGTAATGGGTAAGAATGGAATAACATATGTGTTAGGTGGGTTTGGGGAGTTGGGTGAATTAAGTGGAGAAATGGTAGTTGATAAATATTGGCATGAATTTAATACCTAATAATTCTTTCTATAATATTTAAGTGACCTTTAAATTATTAATAATTCAAGATACTTTATTTACACATTTTTACCCTTATTAATATTGATTAAAAAGTAATCACAGTAATTATTTTATTAATAAAATGTAAGATGACCATTTTTTTTAAATTTCAAAATGAAAAATATTAATTTTTGATCTTGTTAACCTAATTAAATTTCTAAATTAGAGAATATTAACTTTGAAATCAAAACTTATAATGTGTTGAAAAACCATTTTTTGTAATTTTTTTAATCATTAAGTATTTTTAATCCTATTTGACATTTATTAATAGTTAAATAATTTTTAATTAATTTTTATATATACTTAAAAATCATATTAGATTATTAATTTAAAATATATTCATTTTTTGAAAAATACGATATTTAAAAAAGTATTATTCTTTGGAAAATTATCATTTAACTGGGGTAACTAATATTTCCCAAAGGTAAATTAATATTTTTTTTCATAAAAAATTTTCTCTTGTTAAATAATCTATTCCCATTGATTTTAAATTTTAAATCCATTTTATCTTATTCAATTTATAAAATTGATAAAAATTAATTTTATAATACTAATGTATAATGTATTAAAAACATTTTTTTAAAAAATATTGCTTAAGTTTTAAAATATAGAATATAGTTTTTTAATTCAAATGTAATATTTTAAAATTTATAAGGTTACTTAAAATAAATATATTCAGTCTAGGAAAATTTATCATAAGATTTATATTATGCTTATATCTAAGTGATGTTATAAAAGCCACATTTTTTTTCAACGGTATTTCACTCTATTTGCCTAAAAATCAATTGTTTTAGAAAAATAAAAAAAATTCATCTTATGATTATATTATTCTTTTTAATACAAGAAAGATATCAATTTTTTCAATTAAATTAATAAAATTTTAGTATTCAATATTTAATTAAAAACCCAAAATAGAATTAAAATCTGTTCATATTGGAAGATAGTTTTTTAAAATTTCAAAAAATTTTCATTCCTATTTATTGATAATATATTATTCATATAATAAATATAATTTATTATTTAATCATAATATATTTAATTTATTTAAATGAAACATCAATTTATAGAAATTTATTTTAAGCATAAAATGAGTTTCTTAGTTATTTTAGCTATAATAATTGAATTTAATTTGTATTAATGGTAGTATTTATTTCCATTATTCACATATTTCATATTTTTGTTACTAATATTCATACATTATAATTAAATGATTAGGTTTTAATAATCATATTTATTATTTATATTTTATTTAAATATTTCATAGTTCTCGTTTTAGTTTAGGGTTGCGTGTGGATCTAGCTATCAAACACAATATTAATTTTAGGAAAATATAGAGTGAAATCCTAGATCATTAAAAAACATATATAAGGACTAAATGTGGGTAACATATGAATTTAAAATTTTTGAGGTTGGATTAAGAGGTTGGGCTCTAATATGAAGATCAATGTATGATTTTCAGTTTCCTTCTAGTATGGATAAATCCCCCACTTCTTCCATGAGCTCTCAAACTTCTTCTATAAGTAGTTAAGAACTCCATATGAATTCCAATATTCTATCAAACAATTTTTTTTTTCTGTTTTCCATATCTTATGAATTTAAGGATCAATTTTTAGTTTTCTTTTACTTATTTCCAATTTTGGAATTGTTTCATCCCACATTCAGATATGGATTTCCCTTTAGATTAATATATTTTATTGGGAAATAAAGTCTTTTTCGCATCTAAATAGCGAGATATTATTCTATCCATACTAGGTTTTCATCAAGAATATTATTACTTTCTAACTATCCTTATTTTTTTTCATTTATAAGTAACATATAATTTTCAACAATCCCCCCTTTAAATTTGAATCAAATATGAAAAATAGTTTTTACAGCTCTTTTTCTCTCACCTCCACACTTGAATTCAATAGAAATCACAAAAAGGCTTCTAAAGAAAGGTAGATTGGGATAATGGTATTTTAATGTGGCTAAATAACAAAGTTAATCATGTTTTATAATAGATATAGGGATTAAATGTAATGGTAGGCTTTCAAATAGAGTTTATTAAACAAAAAGCATCTTTAAAATAAAAATGAATGACCCAATCATGTATATAACATAATAATCAAATGATTCAAGGTATTTACTATATTAATCTAAAAGTTATAGTTATTCAAGTAGTAATTAGTTCAAATAAGAAAAAGGATATTTTAAAGAAGATATAAAAATTAGTTTAGAAGCCTCACTAGTTTGTAAAAAAAATATTAGATAGTTTGTCATGAAATGAGATTCAAAGATCAGTGGGTTTTATATGAATTTACTTTATTTAAAATATGAAAACAATATCATTTCAGTATTAATATAAGGTGAGTAAATAGGTAAAATAAGTTTCAAAACCTTGGTATGGATTCAATGTTTTGTAGGGTATTCATATTAAACTCAAATGTTTTAAAAACAGAGTAAAAATGAAATGATCCAAAAATTTCTTGAAGAGGAACAAAAAATTTGAAAAGGAAAATAGAAATGTTCTAAACTAAATGTACTCAACTACAAGGTTCCACCCCCACACTTAAATTATAAAATTTACTTAATTTATTCAAATAAATTAATCATGTAAGTATTTTTTTAGTATAATAATATCTTGTAATCTAGTGTTAAGGAGAGATAAATAAACACTTAGTCATTAGGAAGAATGATTTTGGGTTGTATTAGCTTGTCATGAGCCACCATTGTCCTTTTTTTTATAGATTCTAGATTTTTTAAAAATTTCTCTTCTAATTCCCTATAGTTCTTGAGGCTATAATTTTATATCTTTTCTATCTCCTTCTATGTCTAGATTAATTTATTTGACATCCTAGTATACTTTATGCACTAACTCTATATGTAGGTTGGAACTATTTCTATAGGTTTAATGGTTAGGTATCATTATAATGGTTGTTTTTTAATATTTCATGTATACCCATAAGGTGTCTTCCAACCTTTGGATCAAATCATTATAGTTATATTTTATTGCCTTTTCCATAATACCTTTTATTTCCCTATTTGTAACATCAGATTGACAATTTTTTAGGTATAAGAGGGTGTAAATGCCTTAGTACGTACCCCATACTTACTTATAAAATTATCCATTAATTTATTTCAAAAGTTTTCCCCTTTGTTACTGATTATGACTCTTGGTAGTCCAAACATATATATAAAATGTTAGTCTCGAAAAAGTCACACGCAACTTTAGCATCATCAGTTTTGGTGGAATTGGCTTCCACCCATTTTGAAATGGGGTGAATGAGTTTTTCTACTAATAACATATCTATTTATTTTTTTACTACCTCTATTATAGTGGGATTGATAATTATTTTGTGCTATGTAACTGGTTTTAAGTCTCTATTAAAAATAATTCTTTGTGAGTTTATTTCTAGGATTATTTCGGACTATCACCTAATATCTATCCTATTTTTTTTGTAAATTTTCTCTTCAAAGTTAAATCTATGTTTGTTCTTAGGTTCAATATAGATTGTCAGCAATTTTCACTAGTTATTTTCCTCGTTCCATGAGATATAAATATTTCAAATAAGTGAGAAGTGGTTTTAATTACATATATAGGGGTTGTTCAAGAGATGAAATTAACTTGAGTTTTTCCAATTAAAAGGGTTGGATTTACTACACCCATGGAAAAATTTTAGTTTCTCATTCGTCAAATAAATTAATAGAATAATTAGGAAAATAATAATTTACATCTTCTTCCAATTTGAAAATTAAATTTCAAAAATATTCATAATTCAGGATAGATTCATATCAAATGGTATATTCAATAAAAAATTACTTTCCCAAGGTTAGAAATTCATCGTATATACCTGGATATCCTATATATTCAGTATCTTAAAAATGGGAGAGTTTAAAAGTGATTTTTCATCTGAAGGGTGCCTCATTTAGTTGAAATTATTGAAATGAATAGTGTTGTCTACAAAATCCACGATGAGGGTTCTTTAATGTACCTTGATTTTTTTTCATGGATGTCCTAGAGAATAGTATTATAAATACGAAATAAGCTTAGAATATCAGGACTTTAACTCCAATTAACACATATTTTAAAATTCATGCAAAAAAATAGTGGCACTGTTTGTAATTTTTACCACCACTCTTATGGGAATAATGTCTACCATATAAAAATATTTGAACACTAAGGGAGGCATAAAATTTATAGAATCACCTAAATCACATAAAGAATTAGGAAAAGATAAAGATACAATGATTAAAATAATATAGAGTGTTCCTAGATCTAGAAATTTAGTGGGTAAAGGTAGTGTGATAAGAGATGACACACTTTTTCCTAAACCAATCGTTTAATTTCAATCAATCCTTATCTTTTCGGAAAAACATATTAAAGAAATTTGGCATATTTTGGTGTAATACCCCAAGACTTAAAAATATTTTCCTTTTAGAATAAATTTAATTTTTTTTCTAGCTTGATTTCTATAGAACACCAAGTTAAGATTACACTACACACAACACCGAGGTTAACTTGCATTACATGAAAAAATGACTTTCTTTGATGAATTGTGTTACACACAATACCGAGATTTATTGAATATTATTAATATTATTATTTAAAATAAAAATTATATCATTGATGTTTAATTGATAGTTATTAATAGGATTAAATAAATTATGAAAATATACGGCTAAATTCATTGTTAAACAATTAATTAGGAATAAATATAAAAACCAATAAAATATAAATGAAATGTTTTTATAAAAAACTATTTTTATACGTCAAAGGTGTTTTATAATAATAGATTAAATAAATTACTATTAGTGAATGATATTAAATAAATATAAATATTATATATTCATTGTAATGTTTTAATAGTCATCTAATATATTTTATAGGTATAAGATTAGCAAAAATCAAATTTTATGCATAAAAAGCTATATTTTTCTGAACAAAGTTTTGTCACCATTTAATAGAGCATCTATTTTAAAACTAAATTTTGGAACTTTTATAAATTTTATTGGAAAAAATAAATGTCATTTTTGAAATAATAAAATCAAAATTATCATAGGTTATTTTTCTTTATTTTTATGAGAAGTTTCTTTTTTTGATGAATAGTGAACAAATACTGAATTTTAATTAAAAAATGAATTTTCATTTAAATAATTTATAAGGTTAAATTATTGTTTAAACTAGTTCTAAAGTTTAATTATAAAAAATTTACATCTATTAATCCTATTTAGGTCATAATGATCAATTTTATGTTGAATTTTTATATAAAAGTATTTCAAACTTTTGGACATTTTCACTTTAAAAATCCTCTTTCTCATCGAGTCCACAGGATTAATTTAAAATTAATTTATGTGAATTATGTGATTTCAATTTGAAAAAATTAATTAAATATTTTTGATCATAATAATTTATAATTTATATTATTTTCAACTTAGGTTTTGATAAAAAATATTAGTGAAAGAAATTAAAATTAATTATAGCGATTAAGGTGAAAATGAATTTACTTAGTAGTTAAACTTTAATCATAAGGGACTAAATGACCTAGAAACATTAAAAAAACCTATTTGATGGAAATATTTAGAAAATATCCCCAATTTTATATAATTTTATTCATTATTTGAGGAATATTATTTTAGAGAGACCTCTAAATAGTGATTACCTTTTTATAGTTACAAGAATGTCACTCTTTATCCACTATAAAAGGGCACTCCCCCCTCACTTATTAACAACTCTTAAACCCTTTGAATAATCCAAATAATTCCAAAATAATCTAAAAAATTCTATAAAATTCTATTATAATCCTAAAATTGTGCATAAATCTAACCAATGAAGGCTTTTGGTATAAACCCAAAGAAGTTACCCAAAGAAGAGGTAACATTCTTCAACAAGAACTTTTATTTAAATTCATTCGACTCCCCTTAAATTATTATTTTATATTTATTATATAATTACATAATTATCTTAAATATACTGATATTTTTTTATTTCATGGGTATTATCTACAACATCACACACTTCCATCAAATGGGATACACAATTATCATTCGTATAAATGACGGACTGCCGCCTCACGAACTGATGTTGTTCGTTCTTCCATTACCAACTTTCATGGTTGGGAAAGATGATTAATATATAGTTTATATATGATATATATTATATTTATAATGTATTTATGATTTTTTAATTATTATATAACACATACCTTCATGCTTTCTATTTTTTTGGAATATGATAACATTTTTTGTGGATGTGTGGATGTGTGGACTATCTACTCCTCAAAGTGATGTGATTCTTTCACGCTTTACATAGAATATATTAAGGATGGGTTTAATAAAAATATGTGATATATATGACATAAAATGATACTATAATTATAATATATAAATATATATATCATTTAATTTTCTATCTTTTAATACGACAAGAAAATGGAAGTATCATTCATACACACGTATGACCTACCGTCTCCATTAACTGTGCATTCCATTTCCTGTAACTTAATATTATGTATTACTATATATATATACTAAATATATATGATATAAATGAAATTATTATCATATTAATGACATAATTAAAATTATTTCAATATAATATATCATTTTCTTTATTACCCTTTCACACATTGAAAAAGTGATAACGTCGTTCATGGATATGTGGACTACCACCTTCTCAAAGCGATGTGATCCCTTTTACATAAAAATAATTATTTATAAAAGTATATATGATTAAATGATATGGTATTAAATATATTATTATCATTATGGAAAGATAAATGTTACTTAACTACTTTCTATAATGATTATTAAAAAAATAGAAACATTACTCATGCGAACGTACGACCTACCATCTCTATGATTATAACATTAGATCATTTTTCATAACTATATTCTATTATTGGTTTTAAAATTATAATTTATGTATAAATATGATAATTATTTCATTATTATTATTATTTATATGTTTAAATAATTACCCTTTGACTATAGGCTACCTACTAAAGTCATTTTTGACACATAAACCGAATATGGTCAAAACATTTGACTTAAACTTAATTGATAATGTAATTGTATATAACATGTTAATAGATGAAATAAAGAGACTAATAATATTTAAAACGGTTTTTAAATGAGTAAATAATTAACATAAGTTTATTATTCAGGAATATTAAGACACGCCTAACAAGTCAGACTTAAGGTAAGAGATTTCGTCTCAATTTACATTATATTGAGAAATATTTATTATTACAAACCAATTCAATTTAACATGGTGAATATAATTCCAATTTTTCATTTAATATCATGATTCAACCATAATTCATGATTTTTTGAGTTTCACTTTGAATTATGTCATCAAAGGGGGTTTGACTTGAAAATTACCAAGTGGTAAAATTATCATTGCAATATAACTTTCATTTGTGATTGTTAACTTTATCTTGAAAAAATACCTTTCTTATGATAAATTTTTATTATAAATTAAATTTATATTAAATATCCATATTATTGTGTGATGGATATTATTATATCCTAAACCTTATACCATTTTTACATATGGTGTTTAATTTGATTGTTATTTGGTTGTCCGTGGAAATATTGACAAATTCATATCTTTTTCTCAATATAGATATTTTATGATAAGGAATGTTTTTTATTAATAAAATATTTTTAGATATTTGAGTAATGATTTTAAATGGCAATAAAAGGGTTGGGGACCATTGTAAATAATCCCCTCAATACATTGGCAGTCTCATAAGATGAAATCATGTTGGAAAAACCGTATATGTTGGTAACCAGTATATTTTAAGCTATCATGTGAAAGTTATTGAAAGTAGAGTTATGGCTGGATAAAAAAAATTGGTTTATAAACAGTATGTTTTAAACCATCTTATGAAAGGTTTTTATGGTAAAGGTTTCATGTTCTTGGGAAGCATGATGTATGATAATTAATCATTTCCTTCATTTAAATTATTATTATCCATAGTATTTTCACTATAAAAAAATCTATAAATACATTTCATTCTCAGTTTATTGATTAAATTGATTGTATGTTCAATTATTTATCTTTCCATATTGATTATAATCATTAATTCATTTTTTTTACTTATGCTATATTTAACCCTCACTAAGAATTTAATCTTACCCTTACTTTGTTTCCTTTCCCCAAGATATAAAGATAAATTCTTGGAATGAGTTCCAAGGTTGATAATATTTTAATTTTTTATGTATTATCTTCTATCCCAAATGTAAAATGGATTTCATTTATGTAATCTAGTTTTATGAAACTTCTAAACTCTTAAATCCTCAAGTATTTGTTTTTATGTAATCATGCCAATGTATTAAATCAAGGCACCAGCTCCAAGATTATGGGGTTGGGTTGTTATAGTTGATATCAAAAGAAGTTTAGTAGAAATATTAGAAACTATATTTAGGAAATAATTTATTAGGGAACATAAACCTATGATAGAATTTGAGGATAAGTTTAGAAGAACATCCCAAAGTAACCATGTTTATGATTATGAGGTTAAATATGAAAAATGTTTCCAATTTCTGTTTAGTATTTCACTAGTTTAGAGATTTACATTATGTTTCATAATGATATGATCTAATATAGTGTATGTTTTCATTCAAAAATGGATCTTAGAAGCTGGAATGTGCCAATCGCCAATACATATGATCCAAAGAGTAATAATGATAATATATTTTATGGTATTAAGACAAAATTTCAAAGGGAAATAGCCTCATAAGAATTCTCATCATATGAGGACATAATATAATGTGCTACTGAGATAGATAAAGAGATATCAAATTATTATGGATTTTTATTAAAGCACAAAAATAATACGATAGATTTGAAAAATATTGATAAATGGATGAAGGGAAAGAAGGATTTTCCAACATTTGATAATTGTGGAAAAAATCACCATGGGAAGTTCTTGAAAGGATTAAGAGTTTGTTGTAAGTGTAGAGACATGGGTCACCTTGAAAAATAATTCAAATTGAAGGATAAAAAGGCTTCTATTTAGTGTTACAACTATAAAGAGGTGGGTCACTATACAAACAAATACCCCAAGCATCTCGAGAATATACCTCATAAGAAGCAAAGGGATCAAGGTCAAGCTTATGATGTTGATATAGTTGAAGTATAATGATTTATTTTCTTTTATATTTAGATCCTTGAATAATTTTTTGAGAGTATATTATCAATGATATCCTGTTTATAGCCCACGAGCCTGTACCCTAGTGGTACAGGCTCCTGCTTGGCATCCAAAATACCCAGGATCAAATCTGGGCAGGGACAAATTTCCGAGATACTATAGCAGCATTGTAGCAGTGGTGGAACTGTTGCGGCAGAGACACTATAGCAGGAAATGTAGTGGTGGTAGTACTGTAGCAGGTACTGTAGCACACTGGGTACTGTAGTAGTACTATTCACCGAGGGGCTCTTTGGGCTAAAAAATGGGCTTTCAAGCCTAGTCTTTAGGACACTTGGCCTTGGGCCTTCGAGCTATGTAATGGGTCTCCCTCTACCCAGTCGAAAGAGGTAATTTCTTTAAATAATAAAATGAGGCTTTAGCCCCAACCTTTAAAAAAATGATATCCTGTTTATATGTATTACAGAATATATAAGGATTATACTTCAGTAATTTTACATCAAGGATTTAAAAGTGTGTGTTGATCGATATCGATGACCAAGAGAAAAATGATTTAGTGATAAGTTGAACTTCTTGGAAAACACATGATTAAGTGAAAGAAAACCCTTAATATGTTCCTAATGTTGGGATAATTATTTTTGGATAATGATATGATTTATATAGATAATTTAAATTGGATATTACTTAATACCTTGGAAATGATTAATGATTTGTTGGAAACATGGTTTTTACGATCATTGATGGACTTTATAACATTTTTGGATTTAAGGAATATATCAAATAATACATGTTATATTTAAGGAATAATAAAGAATGAATGTTTTCAATAATGTTTTATGGTAATTAAGTTATAACATTCTTCAATAGAACAAATTGTGAAGGTGTTCACATGTTCGGTAGGTGATGATTAAACAAGTACTTCTTATTGATTGAAGACTAATGATAATATAATTTCGTAAATTTAGTGAACTTCCTTATAAAGTGTTGGATCATAATATTTTGAAGAAGTAAAAAATTTATGAAATGGTTTAAGTGGATTATGTTTTTGAGAATAATACATTACTTTACCATATGATACAACCTGTGCTAACATATGAAGTAGAAATAGTTCAAGGCACAACGATAGGATAAGATTATGCTTATTAAATAGAAACATATCAAGTAATTATATTTCCTTACATTCTCATAGAGAGAAATAATTCCTCACCTATCATAAAAGGGTCTTAAAACAAAACTGTTGTCCTATTATCATCAATTTTTACACCTATGGTTTATGGATTTGTGTTCAATAACTTTCTCATGAACTTGTTCTCTATCACTCTCCATCCAAACTTGACAGTTAGATATATCTTCCATGTCCATGTTTCTATTTCACAACTATGTTCTTCAAATTAGGAACCTAATTATGTGATCAATGCATATCCATTTCTCTCTTATTAAGAGGATATTTTATTAACCCTTTTATGATGTAGTTTTTTCAACAATAGAATTTTCAAATATCAAAACTTTTATTATCGAGATCAAGTTTTAATTGTAAGGATGCTATTTATTTAAGGTGAGGAGAATGTAACACCCAAATAATTTATAATATTTTCCTTTTAGAATATTTTTTTCTTGATTTATTTATATGAAACACCAAGTTATGCTTATGCCACACCCAACAATGATGTTAAATTGTGTTACACAAAACAATCAAGTTTTTCGATGTCTTACGTTAGACACAAGACCAATTTTTTATCGAATAATATTAATATTATTTTTTAAAAATAAAATTATCTCCTAGAAATTAAATTAGATGTTATGAATATGATTAAATAACTTATTAAAATAAATTGTTGAATTCATTGTTTTTAAATTAATTAGAAAAAAATATAAAAACTAATATAATATAAATGAAATGTTTTTATAAAAAACTATTTTTATACGCCAAAGGTTTTTGATCATAAAAAATTAAATTAATAACTAATATTGAATGATATTAATGAAATATGTATATTATATATTAAATATTTTTTTTCAAATTCATCCAGTAGATTTGATAGGCATAATATAAGAACAAATCTAATTTTATGCATAGAAGACTATTTTTCTAAAGGTAGTTTTTACTGTCTTTTAATAGTACAACTATTTTAAAATATATTTTGTAACTTTAATGAAGTTTATTTTACAAAATAAAATTCATTTTTTCAGTAGAAATGTAAAAATTAACTTAGGTTTATTTTTTGGTATTTTTCTGAGATGTTTTATTTTTTGACAAATAGTGAAAAATACTATGTTTAAATTGAAAATTGAATTCTCATTTAAATAATTTATAATGATAAATTATATTTTTAAATAGTTTTAAAGTATAATTAGATAAGATGTATATATATTAATCCAATTTATGTTATTGGGATATATTTTATAATTAATTTGGATATAAAAACATTTCAAACTTTTGGACATTTTCAGTTTAAAAATCTGCTTTCTCATCCCATCTAGAGGATTAATTTTAAATTAATTTTTGTGACTTTTGTTATTTGAATTTAGAAAAATGTATTATATATTTTTAATTAGTAAGGAAAACTTAGTTTTTACAAGAAATATTTGTGAAATCATTTAAAATGAATTACAGTGATTAAGTTGAAAATGAGTTTACTTAGTGGTTAAACTTTAATCTTAAGGGGTCAAATGACCTAGAAACTTGTCCAAAACCCATTTTTTGGACATATATAGACCATAAAACAAATTGGATATAATTTTGTTCATTATTGGAGGAATAATATGTAAGGGGTACCTCTCAACAATGTTTACCTTTTTATATTTACAAGAATGTCACTCCTCATCTACTATAAAAGGGCACTAACACCCTTCACTTATTCATGGATCTAAATCCCTTTTTCTCATGAAAAACATGAAAAAATAATCTAAAAAAATATCTCCACTAATCCTAGAAGCCTCAATTTGGGTATAAATACAACCAAGGAAGGATTTTGTTATAATCCAAAAGGAGTTACCCAAAGAAGAGCTAACATTCTTCAACAAGCACTTTTGTTTTATTTCTTTATCCACCCCTTAAATTATTATTAAATTTTGATTATATAATAACATAAGTGTCTAAAATATACATATATGTTGTTATTTCAAGGTTATTACCTACAAATTCACATACTTCCATCGATTGGGACACACGATCATCATTCGTGTGTACGACGGACTACCGCCTCAAGAACTGATATTGTTCGTTATTCCATTTACCACCTTTAATGGTTTGGAATATTGTTGGATTTATAGTTTATATAAAATATATATGATATTTATAATTAATTTTTTTTATTTAATAATTATATAACACATACCTTCATGATTTCCATTTTGTGGGAATATGATAACATCTTTTGTGGATGTGTGGACTATCGCCTCCTCAAAGCAATGTGATTCATTCACACTTTACATGGAATGTATTAAAGAAGGGTTTAATAAAAATATGTGATATATATTATATAAAAATGATAATGTAATTGTAATATACATATATATCACTTACTTTTATATCTTTTAATATGACAAGAATATGGAAGCAACGTTCATGCATATGTATGACCTACCATCTCCATGAACCGTGTATTCTATGTCCTATTAGTAAATATTATGGACTAATATAAATACATATACAATGAATATATATTATATAAATGATACATTTATTTTATTAATGACAAAATTAATTTTTTGGTAATATAATATATCATTTTCTTTATAACCCTTTCACACAATGAAAAAGTGATAACGTCGTTCGTGGACGTGTGGACTACCGCCTCCTCAAAGCGATGTGATACATTTTACATCACGAGAATTATTTATAAAATTTTATATGATTAAATTATATTTTATTTAATATATAATTAAAATTCTATAAAGATAAAATTTACTTACCTACTTTCCATAATGATCATTGAAAAAATGGAAATGTTACTCATGCATACGTACGATGTACTGTCTTTGTGATCAAAATGTTAGTTCATTTTTCATAACCACATTATATGATTGGTTTTATAAGTAAAATTTATGTATAATTGTGATAATTATTTCATGATTATTATTTTCCATATATTTAAATAATGACCCCTTTTACCACAGTCTACCTATTAAAGTATATTTTGACACATAAACCAAATATGGTCAAAACACCCGAATTAAACTTAATTGATTAAGTAATCATATATATCATGTTAATTGATGAAATAAAATTAATAATAAACTTTTAAAATTTAATCAGATAAGTAAATAATTAACATAATTTTATTATTTAGGAAGATAGAGACACACATGATAAGTCAGACTCATGGTACAAGATTTCATCTCGATTTACATTCAATTGAGACTTATTTAATATGATGCATCAATTCACTTTAATGTGGTGCATATACTGAACCTTTTTTATGAAATATCATGATTCATATATACTTCATGATATTTTAAGTTTCAATTTTAATTATATAATCCAAGGGGTTTTGACTTGAAAATTACCAAGTGGTAAAATTTATCTTTGCAATATCACTTTCTTTTATTATTGTTAACTTTATATTGAAAAAATCACTTACTTATGATTAAATTTTACTGTAAATTAAATTTATCTTAAATATCTATATTCTTGTGTGATGGATGTTTTTATTTCTTAAACTATATACAATTTTATATATGGTTTTTACTTTGACAATTATTTGATTGACTAGGGAAATATTAATAAATCTGTACCATTAATCAATACAAATATTTGATGATAAAGAACATTGTTTATTAAATAAAACAATTAGTTTATATATGAGGAATTATTTGTATTATAAATAAATTATTTTGAGACTATTGGAAATAATCCACTAGATACATTGGTAGTATCATGATATGAAATTAGGTTGGAAAAACCAGATGAATTTTTTACCAGTATGTTTTAAGTTGTCTTATAAAAGGTTGTGATAGTAATGTTATGGTTGGAAAAAAATTGGTTTGTATCTAGTATGTTTTAAACTATCCTATTAAAGATATTTATAGAAAAGGTTTCATATTACTGGGAAACATTACGTTCGATAATTAATCATTTACTTCATTTTAGTTATTATTATCCAGAAGATTTTCACTATGAAAAAATATATGGATACATATAATTCTCATTTTATTGATTAAATGGAATGTGTGTTCAATTATTTACCTTTATATATTGATTATTCTCATTACTTCATTATTAATTTTTCTGTATTTAACCCTTATTGAGAATTTAAGCTCACTATTGTTTTGTTTCCTTTCCCCAAGATATAATGATGAATTATTGGAATGAGTTTTGAGGATGTTAAGATTTTAATTTTGTTATTAATTATCTTCTACATCCAATTTAAAATGGATTTCATGTATGTAATATGGTTTTCCAAAACTGCTAAAATTTTCTATCATTTGGGATTTTATTCCTTTTAATCATTCCAATGTAATAAAGTAAGGAACCAAATCTATGATTCTGGGGTTGGGGTGCTACATTTGGGATTTTTTTGATGGCTTCTAGAAGGGGTATATTTATTTCAATGTTTTAGAAGGTTTCTAGAATGTCCCATAGAAGATATTCTTCTTAAATATTCTTTAACCAAATCACCTGAGATTTAAATGAATTTGGAAGGTATTTTTATCCCATTGTTAACTTTTCATGGGTGTTTATAATCTCTCCTTTATATACCTTCCAATCCTACCTTGTTATTTATTCTTTTCTTCTTCTTGACTGGGTTGTTTTCTAGTAATATATCCAGAATTGTTTTCCTTTATTTTATAAAGTTTAGGTTGATATTTCTTAGGTTCAAGTGGATAAATATCTTTGAATTTTTTTTATAATTATATTTACATTCTCCTTTGTATTTGGTACTACCTAACCTGGCAATTTTCCATTATTTTTTGGATAAAAGTTCATAATATTGCTGAGTTGGATTGTCAACTTATACACATTATTTTCTTACTCATAAAACATAGTATGTTTCTATAATGGTTATGGTACATTGGTTAAAGACTATTAATAGAGATTATTTTGTTAGAAAGTAGGGTGTTATTCATAAGTGGGATAGTTATAAGATTTATTATAGGATTTTTTCCATGGTAGGTTTTGGAATTGTTGTTGCTGGAATGTGGGATGCATAGGGTATTAGTTTTGGTATAAGGGTTTAGCACAATTCTGTTGACTTCCAAATCCCATTTGTACTTATGGGTTATCTTTCTAAGGTTGATTCTATTGGAATTTTCTTAGTTGGAATATTGTTGCCCAAATCTTGATGGACTATAATTCTATACAATGGACATTTAAATTATTATATGAAGAGAAGAAACCACAAACCATAGTTGGTGATTGTTTTTATTTATTTGTTTTAAATACATATATCTAATAAAACTAGTTTGATCTTAAATTTTTTATTCTATTAAAGGAAACAAGTTAGAAGTTATTTCCCCATGATATCACTTATATCCATACCAATTGTGATAAATTATTGGAAATTTTATACAATATTTTCAATTAGGCCCATGGATTTTGTTGGTGAATTTTCAATAAAATATTCTTCATATGAAATTTCCAAAATACTCTTATCGTTTTAAAGTAGGACTTGGTAAGATAACAGAAGAATTTTTTAATCCAAAACTTGATGTGGGCAGCTGGCACATAACTTCTTGAATCTCTCTTATTACCCATAAAGAGTTTTTTCAAAAGCATGTCTAATAACATGAATCCCTTTTATTATTAATTTTCCCCTAGTGGTTGGAAAAAATATTTGCATGAAACAAAATTATAAATCATTCTAGTCATGAATTTATTCTAGCTGTAAGTTGTACAACCACTCTTTGGAAGCTCCTTCCGGTGAAAAGGGTAATTCCCTCCACTTTACTTTTTCTTCAATTACTCTCTGAGGCTTCAATGTTGAGAAAACATGAGTGAATAATTGTATGTTTCTATTAGGATATTCACCTATAACACCATGAATTAAACCACATTTATTTTATTATTTTAGTTCCCCAAAGTATGGAAGTTGTATAGGAAATGTGATTTTGGATGAAATTTAATTAGGATCATTGAGTATATGATATTGGGTAAAACTGTTCACTTATTTATGAATTTTCCATGAGATGTGAGGCATTGAAACCCTTTCATGGTGAATCATGATGTAGTTTGATTTTTTATTTGGAGGGTTTATTTATTGTGATTGTAACTTATTTACTAACATGATTTTAGAGTTGAGTTGTGTACATGGTTAATGTCACATGGGAAGTGACTAACTGGATGTGTTGTAATATGTGGAATATGGTTGGTTATAATGGTTTTATTAAATGGATATATTTGAGTTACTATTTTTCCATTATGATTGCGCATGACTGCATATTAATAATATATTATTTTTATACGCTTCATATTGGGTCATATAAACATTTTAACTCAATCACATTTATACACTAAATTTTCACTCCGATGGTAGTGGTTTGGGATTAAGGAAAAATTATTGTGTTTTTTACATGATCCTACATGTATAAAATTGAGGGTAACCACTAATTCATACATATATCTTTATATTATTGAATTTATAGGTATGAAAAATCATAAGTCCTATAAGGCTAATGACTTTGATTTCATGAATGTAGATAAAGTTTATTTTGTTGGTTTTTTCATATGGAATTTATACCATAGAGTTAATATGTGATTTTTATTTATATATAACTACCAGGATAGAAAAATATATTTATTTAATTTACATGAATTGTATAACTATTATAAATTTCATCTATAACTTTTATTTACCATTTTTGATTACCTAAGATTTTAGTATTGTAATATCCTTGTGTAGTGGGATTTCATTTTCCATATGTTTTTCTTAAAAAATTAATACTTATAAAATGTTCATTTTTTATTTTTTATTAAAATTTAAAAATAAAGTGAAGTCATGGTTTAAAGGTAAATTCTCCCTATGTTATTCATTAAACCTTATTTCAATTGATCATACTCTAGAATTTGAGGTAATTTTATTGAGTTAGGGGTCTCAAAGATTAAATTAACTGACTTAAACTTACCAAACTGAACCACCTTAAACTAATAAAAATATAATTAAATTGGAAAATAAATTCAATTAAATTAATTAGTATTTTATATTATGATTTTTTTGCTTTATCTCAGTTTTGGTAACCCTAACCATTCTTATCCATTCGTAACCAAAACTAAACAATTAAATAAATATGAAAATAATTGTTGAATGTGTATTTGATGATTAAAAATCTATGGTAAAATATTAATATAACTTAAATCATTATTTATTTTTCAATATTATGAAACATGATGAAAATATATGACTACTAAGTGAATAAAATTCACTAAACCACATTGAACATTTCCCCTTAAATTATTAAATTCCGTTAAATATTTTTCATGTTATTGGTTTGGTTGTTTAAAAAAATATTTCCTTAATTTAAAAATTTAAATACTCATTTTTAGAGATATTATCTCTCTATTATTTATTTCACCATGATATTTTCATTATCACAAAACTCTTGGATATGAATATTTTAAGGTTTTATCATTTTTTATGAATAAATTTTATATCATGTAAATTTTTTCCATGTTTCCATAACTAATATAAATAAGTTTTAATAAATATAAATTAGATTTTTTGGTTTATATTGGGTTTAGACTAATACTTTATTAAAATTTTATATAATTTAAGATAATTTTATTTTTAATAAAATGATTGAAATCAATTCCCTGAACCGATTTTAACTGACCATTATCACTCCTAACTTGAGCCCGTGTGACAACTCAACTTGGGTATAAAAATATCCTTATGCTAGATCAAATAAGAGTCTCTCATAATATATTTTTCTATATTATTTTGGAAAACCAACCATTTATAAAATGAAGAGTATAATTGGGTTTGTAAAACCATTCCTATAAGAAATTGTATTGAATTATATTGAGAACAAATACAATTTATACTGGGAATCCAATTGATCCACATTGATAGGCTGGGTGTACTAGTGTTCTAGGTTGAAATTAATTAAAAATAGTATTATGAGGAACATGAAGTGAAGATAATTGAAAATATAGGTAGAAAAGATGAATGTAAATAACCAAACAAATAGTTGATATCTAGGGAGTTTCACCATCACTAAATTGGAAAACACTAGAAGTAAAAAATGTGTTCCATTTGAAATCACCAATGTCTCCCCACTACTTATTCATTACTATGGGAAACTACCACTGTACTCTAATGAATACTCTCTCAAGAAATTCATAGGTTTTTTTAAAATGAAGAGAAAGGTTATAATAATTTTTTATAACACAACTCAAAATACAAAACAAGTTATAATTATTATGGTGTTGTGTTTCCTCTACCTCTCTTTGTCTTTGTATTTAGTTTGGGTTTGTTAAGATTTTATTGGTGAGTTTATCGATAACATCATTTCATGTTTTACTCTACTAAAATACCCTTATAAAGTGATACAATTTATTGTATAATATTGATAGTATATGTTTAAATATTTTCTATATTATATACTCACTAATTGATACCTATATATTTTTTAAAGACATCCATAGGGATTTGTGAGATTCCACTTTCTCTACCTCACTCACACCCACTAGGAAAAATTCCACTAACCCTCTAAACAGAATCAAAATATAAAATAAAATTAAATAATAAAACTCTTAAATTAGTGTAAACTAGGAAATATCTATTAAAAACCAAATCATACATGTATATTAATGAATAACCTAAGACATGTATTCAAATATAGAGATTAAGAACAAGGGATAATAAAACTTATTAGGTTGTGTAAACACTATAGGTATCTCCCTTGACTAGTGATGTTCTCCTCTAGATTTTGATAACTCCTAAGGATATCATATGGTTCATCTCAAGTCCTTCTCTAGCCTACATGCCTTCCAATTCCTCTATTGAGTGAAGAACTCCATCATTTGTTTCTTCTTGTTTCTCAAATACATAGTTCCCTTGATCTATCTTCATGAAGATTTACAAATAACTTTTATATGACTTATAATATAAAGATATTATTCCATAGGGATAATGGACTTTATTTTAGATTAAGACTTACATTCATTGACTAACTCCACGACAAGCTTTTTCTCCCTCTCCAAGTTTTATTTCCATGTCGCCGGTTTGTTAGATATTTTCCCAAATTTGGTTCAATAGTTAGAACTAATATGCATTTGGTCCACATATCTTGTGAATAAAGTATATTTTGATATATTTTATAATTAATGACCAAGGGTATCATTCCTATTTAATGGATTGGATTTGTCTCACCAAATATTCTTATCCCTTCTGTATTGTTCACAAATTAATTGAGATTCATCCATTGATAAATCAAAAAGTATTGGAATTTTTTTGAGTGAAATATACTATATTATGAATTCATCATTTTCTTAAGATCATAAATAAACTACTCTAAGTGGTTTATATAGTGTTATGAGTATATTCTTACAATATTGGATATGAACTTCAAGAAGTGTTAATGTCTCAAGGTATATTAGGTATTAGATGTTCCCTACATTATATTTTGAGGCTATGTTGAGTATATAAAATAACATCACCATGATGTTAAAATAACCCCAAAACAAAGTATCAAAAAACTTCTTACATTGCCTCATGTTTTACCTTTTTGATAGATTTGTAGTACAAATTTGGCAGATGATGCCTTCTTAAGTGTGGATGTAGATGTGTTCGAGATTCTAATAATATATTAAGTGTTGATGTTGGGTTCATTGGCCTTTTTCACCATATGAACTTATTTCACATATAATTTTATTGAGATATCACTTTATTAATTATTCACATAGGCAAAATTATCAATATAATACTGTCTATATTGGATTTCTATAAATACATAATTAAATGGGTTTGACCAAATTAATTGGAAATCAATGAATGAATTAAAAAATGAATGAATTAATAAAAAATACATATTACACAAGTTTATAGACATCAATTAAATTTATTAAAATTTGAAATAAATATAATAAAAATATACTTTTTAATTTTTTTAAAAAATGACTCAAAATAGGTATTAAAGTACATGTTTCTTAAAATCAATATATAAAGCCCTAAACAATTTGAGCATATTGTATACAATTTTTTTAGCATGAAATCCACTCAAGTGTGCTATAAATGATGTAAAATATTATGATATTTTTTCTAATAACTTACTCACACTTAAACCATGAATAACCTTAAGAATCAACCTCAATATTATCAAAAATGATATCAAAATGATCAGATGATTAAAAAAATTAATTCCATGGACCTTAAAAAATTTAGATTGAATGGATTTCTAAGATAACATTAATGAAATTACTTTAGTTGACCTCTTATAAAATAAAATCAATAAAATATAACTAATTCCAAAATCTAATAATTAAATGTGGAAATAATATATAGGATTACAATTCTTTAATTAGAAATGAAAATCACTTATCCACTATTATATACTATTGTTGGGATCACACACCAAACTATTTTTGTATATTTTTTACAATCTATTTTGTGAAAATAAATTATTAAGAATGAATTATGTCTATATAGATATAAAACCTTCAAATATGTAGAAATACAAAAAGGTTAAGTGTAATAACCTGGGTATTAAAGAAATGTTGTAATGTTAAACCTAAAACAAATTTTATTCAAAAGAGAGTTTAAATAATCTCAAAGTAGTAAATTAAAATAGTATACATCTCAAAGACTATTTGTGATATCCAAGTAAAGAAATCTACATGGGTAGTTGGATCTCAGTTTTCAATTAACTCTTATTTAATGGATTTATTCCTATACACTTTTTATATACACTTTTATACACAAACTTCCAAAACCATATTTTAAAACATCAAAAATGGGTTGTATCAATTATAAATTACTTTAAGTAATTCCAATATTGATTTAATATTCAAAATTAAGTTATGAAATATTTCAATTCCAAGATTAGGATAAAATAAAGGAATCTTAAGCAAATTAATTAAATGATTATAAAACTAATACACTCATACTTTTTTTATTTAACTTCCATGGAATATGTTTTTTTTAATTCAAGGAATCATGTTTAACTTAATAAACATGTCTCCTAAATCAATAAATGATACATAGTTCAAGTGGGTTACCAATTACACCTATCATCTCCCACACATATCCAGTGATATTTTTATAATGATCACAACTAATTAAGTAAGTAAATATATAAAAATTATTTAAAAACCTGAAAATTCAAAGAAAAAAGTAATCAAAATAGAGAAACTCCTCTCTAGTGATGCATCTTCATCTCTAACATTGGGTTGAATTCCTTCTTCTTCATCTATACAGATTCCAAGTTCCTACAAATGTATTGGATATGCTCAAAAAGAGGGATTTTATTGATAAAAACTAAAAATAATGGGAACTAGCTGAACTAAAACCATGAAAAAAACTCATTTACCTTGGGATTCCTCCAACAAATGCTTTTGTTTTAATCCCTTTAGCCAGGATCTCAAGTAAAACTATCCCCAATTTGACATAGGGTGTGATTTTCTTAGTACGAACCACCAAAAGTTGGATTTTACTCTACTTCATGATATAAAAACTTCACTTTTAGCATGAAAGGATCCCTATAATCATCCCTTCAACTCAAGTACTGAAATATACCCTTAGAATTCCCATTTTCCCATGAAGTATAACAACCAATATCATTTTATATTATGTATATGACACTATATGAGACTATGTAGGGAGGAAATATAAGTCAGTGGTCTTCCTTGGATTATTCCTTGGGTCTATAGTAACTAGACACTTCATCTATGGAATTCTCCTCCTTGTCATCTTTTTTCTTTTTAAATATATTCTATATTTGGAAAATCATGTGATATGGTAATGATCAGTTTCTCTTGATACTCTATTTTATTTCCATAAGATGAAGTATTTCTTATAGATCTTTGATTTAGAGCATGTGTTCCAATAAAATAATAACACACTCTTCAATTTTAGTATGGATGATTGTAGCTAATTCCATCAATTGAGATTCCCTCATAAATTAGTCCTCCTGGATAACCTCAATCCTATCCATGATATGCTATTGTGTTATGATACAAACTCCATTTTCAATTCCTCATTTAGTTGGGTTGGCTACTTCTTACGACCTATATAACACCAAAAATATTGTCTAGTTCCTCCAAAAATATCACATGGTATCTTCTGTTGATCACTCCAATAAATCCTATCCATTTTCCTTCAGAAAAACTTACACAGTTAAATATAAAGAGTGAAACTAAATGAAACTAAAATTAATATTCAAATAATAATATCAATATAGTAGTATCAAATAATTTAATAAAAAGAATATAATAGTGAATATTATTATATTATTTTAAATGATTTTTTTCCATTTTACTAATTTGTATTGTTTTTTGGGTTCTCAAATGTTTTTTTATTTTTAAATAAAAAACATGAAATACTAAAACATATCCCCGATAATGGTGTTAATCTGTTCATTGAATTATATTAAGAAGAAATAAAATTCTTTATGAGACTATAGATAGATCTTGAGGGGAATGTTGGGTGTACCAGTGCATTAGGTTTAAAAAATTGAGTTGATTAAAATTGGATAGGTGAAGTTGTGACACCCCAAGCTTCCACGATACGCTTCTCTTTCAATAATGCAATAGCTTGCATTATACGCAAGTTCGAGATTCTAACGCACTGCGACCAATCAAAATAGCCATTATGAATAGTAATACCCAATTTTTGAAATTATATATATTTTATATTTCAAAATGAACTTCATTTTTGGATTTGGAATATAGAAATTAGCCTATGTTGAATTTTTGGTATTTTTCTGAGAACTTCCAATTTTTTATGAATAGTGAAAAATACTTAAAAACAACGTTTTTAATCAAAATAATTTATTGTGATAAATTATAATATTGAGTGGTTTTATAGTATAATTAGAATATATTTTTACCATTTAATCCAATGGTTTTCATTAGAATTAATTTCACTTTGAAATTAGACATAAACAATTGTCAATCTTTTGATATATATTGTTTCTTAAAAACACGATACTTGTTGTGACAGCGGGAATTAATTATAAAATTAATTAATTCAACTTATATTTTTGTAATTTTTTAAAATAGACATCATTTTTTAATTCGGAATATCAATTATAGCTTAGGGTGAAATTTTGGCATTGTTCTGAAAAACATCAATTTTTGATGAATAGTGAAACCACTAAGTGGTAGTTAAAAAACTGATTTTTTTTAAATGAAATATTACCACTTCTGTGTTTTGATTTTAAAAAATCTGACATACATGGTTGTCATTAGGAAGTAAAATGTGGTTCAATGGGATTAAAATAATTTTTTTTGAATAGTAACTTTTAAGTTTAATTAATCGCGATTAAAGGTAATTAGTGAAATTTAAGGTAAAAATGATATTATAAAAATATGAAAATACCTTTACACTTGTCCTACCCATATTGTATGAGTCATGTCCGACCAAGACAATCCATGGGTCAACTTGGGGACCCCATGGCGCCACTTTGGTAGGAAAATGACATTAAAAACTTTTTATTTAATGTTAAAATAAAAATGTCACAAACATGAGTTCTTTTACTAAAACAATTTTTAAGTGGGGTTATAAAATTAATATTTTTGACTATAAATATTCATTATAAAGATAAAAAGATTTCCTACATCATGATATTTTTTTATACATTAAATAAATTAAAATGTTTATGACACAATGATGACGCAGTGATTACCTCATTAATTAACGATTTAAATAAAATGAAAAGATAATGTAACATCTAAGGCTTAAACTTGTAAAAAACCTATTGGATGAGTATATTTCGAACCCTTATCACCTTAGCCTAGAAATATATCATTGTAGGACCTTTATAATCCGAAAATCATTTCATAATAAAGTAACATTTCATTCTTTCCAAGAGTGCCCCTTCTCTGCTCTTATAAAAGGCCCCCCTCTACCACCTTATTCACACCTTCAAGCCATTTATCTCAGCCAAACTCTACCCAAATACTCTCCCAACTTCCCTCTCTTACTCCTAGAAGCCTCACTTTGGGCATAACTCTTCCCAAGGAAGCCTTTGGCTCAAATCAAAAAGAGTTACCCGATTTTAAGGTAATGTCTTCTCTTATGTTATTTTGTTTTATTTTGCTTCTCCAAAACCCTAAAATCTTTTTATTAATTTATTTTGTAACAACACCAGTATCCTCAATATACTATGATGTTGTTATAAGAAGGATTCTAGCTACACTAACACACACCTACATCTAATGGTTAAAGAACATACTCTTTCTGTGGATGGAGAATTTCTGCCTCACGAAACGTTGATTGTTCAACACTCATATAACACCTTCAAAGGTGTCCATTAAGATGAAACTATTTTTATATATGATATATATTATGTATTTTTCCTTATGATTCTGTATTTTTCATTTATGGAATACCTTTACTATTTCCATTATGGGTAAACGCGATAATTTCATTTTAGGAAGTGCGGACTACCGCCCCCTCAAAGTGATTTGAATTGTTAATGCCATATGTGGGATGTATAAAGGATGGAGTAAATGGTATTATAAATTATATTATATTGGAATTATATTATACCTTTATATAATTATTACTCCATTCCATTAAATACAAAATAGAAATGAACGTAGCGTTCATGCGTACGTACGACTTACCGTCTCCATGAACGGTGCATTTCATTTCTTACCTCTAAATGTTATGTAATATTATAAATGAATGTATATACTGGATATATATTATGTATATTATGTCTACATAATTAATATAATTATGGATATAATTTATATTTTACCACTTGAACATAGTCTAATTATAAGAAGTTTATTTTTGACTCAAGTACCTAAGATCGACAAAACAACCGTTATTAACTTAAATAATTACATAATGTTCATAACATGGTAATAAGTGATATAAAAGGAATAATGAACTTGAAAAATGTTCTTAAGTAGGTAGATATTAACTCTAGTTTATTATTCAGAAGTTTAAAGAGCGGTCGAGTCAAGTCGGACATGAGGTAAGGGAACTTCTTAACCCAACTTGCATTCTTTGGGTTAATCTCCTACTTTAAAATTATGTCATGATATTATTATGTCATATCTTGTATTTGTACTTTATTTATGTGTACTTATAGTAAATACACATAATGGATCTATTTTATTTTAAAAATGATCTTTGTAAGGACTTCGTCTCAATCTCCTTTCATTGAGGCATATTTTGTTTTACACACAACTTTATTTTATACGGTGTATAAACCCCTTTGACTTTTACGTTTATTAAAAAGGAATCTTTTTATACAAAGCATTTTACTAAACGAAAAAAAGGAATATTTTTTTTGTCGTACATAGGCGGTGAAAATGACTTCTTCGCAGCCATGACCATTTTTTGAGTTTCGGATTCCTCTACAAGCCATAACTTTTTTTAAATGATTTAAAAAAAAGAGAGAGATATTTCTCTCAAATGTATGAAAATCCAGTGAAAATGTATATGTATTTAAAAAAAGCTTAAAAATGTTTTCAGAAAACCCAACTCTCGAGTGTGGTAGATAGGAAGGGATTGGGAGTGGACCCATCATGGCCTGTAATTAGTGGAGCAGTCTCAAAATTAGTTATTTTGTTTTCAGAAGTTTTCATAATGTTTTCAGAAAACACTGGAGTATATTTGATCAATTTTAAACATAATTATATTCTAAAAAAATTTGCATCGGTAGGTCTCATGAGACAAGATAGTGTCTTGGCATGAGGCCTTGACAAAATCTTATTTGTGGTCTTGGAATGAGGCCTTGGCTATGTGGTTATGATAGTCTGGCATTATGCATTCCATCATTATGAAAGTGGTTATTGATATTGCATGTGATTATTTGACCAGCAGAATATCCATGTGAATAAGTAAATGGCATTATTTCATTTTACTTTTTCCATATCATGTTGAAGTTCAAGTTTAAAAGGCTTTTTTTAGTTATAAATTGCCTTAAATGTTTATGTTTATTTATGAAAGCTTCCGCTATATTTTTATCCTTACTGAGAAACTGAGATCACCCCTTTCAATGTTTTAATTTTTTATAGGATGTGAAGAAGTATTTTAGGAATGACCTGCGGGGATAGTCTGAAGGGTATATGAGTGTGGAAAATGGAGACTATGTTATTGTAGTTTTTCACTTTATGATGTAATGTAACATTTATGAATGTATCTAGTGTTCACAAGTCTACTAAACTAATATGTATTTCGAGACATGATATTTTGTGATCATGCTAATGTTTCGAAGTAATGCACCGACTCTGGGTAACTGGGGTCGGGGTGTTATAGTTGGTATCAAAGGCAGTTTAGTACTAACCTTGGAAGCTAGATTTAGATAAACTCTGATTAGAGCACATAACCCTAATATAGACATTGAGGATTAGTATAGAAAAACATCCTAGAATTTTGGTATTATAGATATTTTGTGAGTTTTCCAAGAAATACACCCCTGTATGGATACGATTAGGTAGAGGCGGCTCTGGAACAAATGTACCTAGGGGTAAAACCCGAAAACACCGCTTTGAGCTAGACTCGAATGGGAACTGGTGCACGACAACGGGCCTTTCTGTACTCTTGGTTACGACACTCCCGGGGGATACGCTTAGGATAATTCTCATTTTATTTACAAACCATTATTAAGTGTTTATGAGTATATACTTCCTCAAAGAAAACATTTCTTTTTATGATTATTGATTATATCCATAAATAGTTCAATTTATGTTAAGTGTTTTACAAGAATGGAATTATGTATTTTGATTCATAAACTAATCTAGTTTATGACATTGTTTGGAAATGGCGCCTAGTGGGAGGAATGGAAACCATATAACTACACACACTCCATGTAGGGATTTCCCTCCTGCTCAAGATAATTATTGTGGAGCTGGAGATACAACTGGTGCTGATCACCTTATCACCACACTGGGACAACTCACTCAGGTTATGAATAATAACCTTACTCGTATGGAGCACCCTGATCCACAACGTGGAGGATCAATGTTAGATCGTTTCATGAGGCAACAACCACCAACATTTAATGGGGGTAAAAATCCATTAGTAGCTGAGCAATGGATAAACTCTTTAGAGAAAATATTCCACGCCTTGGGGAGTAGCGAAAAGGAGAAGGTTGTCATGGCAGTTTACCAGCTCACTGGAGATGCCGATCAATGGTGGTCGCTGATTCAAAACAAGAAAGAAGATGAAGAAGTATCTAATATGGAATGTAGGGAGTTCAAAGTGCTTTTATTAGAAAAATACTTTCCTCATGACCATCAAGCAGATATGGAAAGGCAATTTCTGAGTCTGAGACAAAAGGAGGATGAGAATGTCGCAAAGTATGAGGCTAACTTTACAAGGTTAACGAGGCATGCTGCAGATTATATATGTAACCCAAGAAGTAAGATTGATCATTTCTTTGATGGGTTAAAACCATTTCTCTACCGAACATTAGTCTTACAAACCTTCTCATCGTACGAAGATATTGTCTCATGTGCTATCAAGACAGAAAATGAATTCTCTAAATCTTATTACAATAAAGTAAAGCAAGAGAAGAAGAGAATGGTAGAACAAGAGACAGATAAAGGGAAAAAGGGAAAGAAGGATTTTACATTATGCGATAATTGTGGGAAGAATCACCCCGGTACTTGCCTAAAAGGAATGGGAGTTTGTTATAAATGTGGAGAAAAAGGTCACCAGGCTCGTGATTGCAAGGGAAAGAAAGAGGCTATCAATGTTGGATTCTACAATTTTAGGGAAATTGGGTATTATGAAAATGAATGTCCTATGTGTCCGGGAAACTTACCTCAGAAAAGGCCAAGGGATCAAGGACAATCTTATGGTGTTACTACAGTTGAAGTGGAATAATTAATGTATTGGTGCTTTTGGACTCAAGGATTATATTCTGGTTATAAGGATAATGTAATATATATATAAGGATTGTACTGTAGTACTTGTTGTTTCATTAAGGTTTTAATATGATTAAGGTAATCATATTATTAGTATGTGAAATAAAGAGAAACTTTAATTTGTTTAGGGAATCTGATGTTACAATTTATTTTGGAATTTAGAGACCTTTTAGAGAAAGTCTGGACAGAGGTATTTTGGATAACTATAAAGGTTGGAATGGATTAATTTGATCTTTGGATAGTATTGTTTAAGGTTAAAACATTTCTTAAGATTATTTTTTGAATATTATAATACTATAGTTTTAGGAAAAGGACAACCTACAGGTTGGGGGATAACCCGTCGCGTCGGACAAAGCTACAGGAATCGAACCCACAACCATAGTGCGATAGGTCTTTATTACCTACCACTAGCCTACACGAAGTCCCTCATTATTACGAAATAGTTTTCTTAATCTAAATGGTATGTTGTAATATTTGGAACCTTATATAATTAGGATAAATAGAATATTTTTGAGTTCTGTTACCATTTGGAGTGAAAGATGGGTTTGTGGTAAAAATTTATTAAAGAATGAAAGTCTACATGACAAGTAAGTATATTTCCTTACATTCTTAGTAAATCTATTAAATAAATTCCTCAACTTTATGAAAGGTAACTTAAAACAAAAACGTTGTCAGTTAACTTTTCCAACTCGGGATTCAATGATCGTTTAACCAATCAAAAGTTTGTGATTTTCTTGTGGTTAACTTTCTCCAAATCCTGTTTTCTACAGCTCTCCATCGGACCTTGATGGTTTGTTTCTCCTCCATATCCATATATTCATAGAATCCTAGTATGGGCTATCTCAGGTGACCTTTGTACTTCTATTTATTTCTTTTAAAGTTATATTTTATTAACCCTATTTCCAATGTGGGTTTTCCACAAAGGTATTTTCTATTTTCAACCTTTTATTTTCAAAGAAAAATTTCAAATTGTGAGGATTCAATTTATTGAAGGAGGGGAGAATGTGACACCCCAAGCTTCCATGACACACTTCTCTTTCAATAATGCAATAGCTTGTATTGTACGCAAGTTCGGGATTCTAACGCACCGCGACCAATCAAAATAGCCATTATGAATAGTAATACCCACTTTTTGAAATTATATATATTTTATATTTCAAAATGAACTTCATTTTTGGATTCGTAATATAGAAATTAGCCTATGTTGAATTTTTGGTATTTTTCTGAGAACTTCCAATTTTTTTATGAATAGTGAAAAATACTTAAAAACAACTTTTTTAATAAAAATAATTTATAGTGATAAATTATAATATTGAGTGGTTTTATAGTATAATTAGAATATATTTTTACCATTTCATCAAATGGTGTTCATTAGAATTAATTTCACTTTGAAATTGGATATAAACAATTGTCAATCTTTTGATATATATTGTTTCTTAAAAACACGCTATTTGTTGTGACAACGGGAATTAATTATAAAATTAATTAATGCAACTTATATGTTTTGAATTTTTTAAAATAGAAATCATTTTTGAATTCAAAATATCAATTATAGCTTAGGGTGAAATTTTGGCATTGTTCTGAAAACTTTAATTTTTGATGAATAGTGAAACCACTAAGTGGTAGTTAAAAAACTGATTTTTCGTTTAAATGAAACATTACCACTTCTGTGTTTTGATTTTCAAAAATCCGACATACATGGTTGTCATTAGGAAGTAAAACTTGGTTCAATGGGATTAAAATAATTTTTTGGTGAATAGTAACTTTTAAGTTTAATTAATCGTGATTAAAGGTAATTAGTGAAATTTAAGGTAAAAATGATATTATAAAAATATGAAAATACCTTTATACTTGTCCTACCCCTATTTTATGAGTCATGGCCGACCAAGAAAATCTATGAGTCAACTTGGGGACCCCATGGAGCCACTTTGGTAGGAAAATGACATTAAAAACTTTTTATTTAATGTTAAAATAAAAATGTCACAAACATGAGTTCTTTTATTAAAACAATTTTTAAATGGGGTTATACAAGTCATATTTTTGACTATAAATATTAATTATAAATATAAAAATATTTACTACATCATGATATTTTTTTATAATTTTTATACATTAAACTAATTAAAAATTTTATGATACAATGATGATGCAGTGATTACCTCATTAATTAACGATTTAAATAAAATGAAAAGATAATGTAAAATCTAAGGCTTAAAATTGTCAAAAACATATTGGATGATTATATTTAGAACACTTATCACGTTATCCTCGAAATATATCATTGTGGGACCTTTAGAATCCGAAAATCATTTCATAATAAAGTAACATTTCAATCTTTCCAAGAGTGCCCCTTCTCTCCTCTTATAAAAGGCCCCCACCTCTACCACCTTATTCAAACCTTCAAGCCATTTGGATTGGAAAACCTCTGCCAAAATACTCTCCCAACTTCCCTCTATTACTCCTATAAGTCTCACTTTGGGCAGAACTCTTCCCAAAGAATCCTTTGGCTCAAATCAAAAAGAGTTACCCGATTTTAAGGTAATGTCTTCTCTTATGTTATTTTGTTTTATTTTGCTTCTCCAACCCCCTAAACTCTTTTTATTAATTTATTTTGTAACAACACCATTATAATCAATATAATATGATGTTTTTATAATAAGGATTCTAGATACACTTACACACACCTACATCTAATGGTTAAAGAACATACTGTTTATGTGGATGGCGAATTTCTACCTCACAAAACGATGATTGTTAAACACTCATATAACACCTTAAAAGGTGGCCATTAAGATGAAATTATTTTTATATATGATATATATTATGTTTTTGTTTTCCTTATGATTCTGTATTTTTCATTTATGACATAACTTTATGATTTCCATTATGGGTAAACACGATAATTTCATTTTAGGAAGTGCGGACTACCGCCCCCTCAAAGTGATTTGAATCATTAATGCCATATGTGGGATGTATAAAGGATGGAGTAAATGGTATTATACATTATATTATACTGGAATTATATTATACCTTTATATAATTATAACTTCATTCCATTAAATATGAAATAGAAATGAAAGTAGCGTTCATGCGTACGTACGGCTTACCATCTCCATGAACGGTGCATTTCATTTCTTACCTCTAAATGTCATGTAATATTATAAATGAATGTATATACTGGATATATATTATGTATATGATATCTACATCATGAATATAATTATGGATATAATGGATATTTTACCACTTGAACAAAGTGTAATTATAAGAAGTTTATTTTTGACTCAAGTACCTAAGATCGACAAAACGACCGTTATTAACTTAAATAATTACATAATGTTCATAACATGGTAATAAGTGATATAAAAAGAATAATGATCTTGAAAAAGGTTCTTAAGCAGGTAGAGATTAAATTTAGTTTATTATTCAGGAGGTTAAAGAGCGGTGGAGTCAAGTCGGACACGAGGTAAGGGAACTTCTTAGCCCAACATCCATTCTTTGGGTTAATCTCCTACTTTCAAATTATGTAATGATATTATTATGTCCTATCTTGTATTTGTACTTTCTTTATGTGTAATTATAGTAAATACACATAATGGATCTATTTTATTTTAAAAATTATCTTTGTAAGGACTTCGTCTCAATCTCCTTTCATTGCGGTATATTTTGTTTTATACACAACTTTCTTTTATACGGTGTATAAAACCCTTTGACTTTTATGTTTATTAAAAATGAATCTTTTTATACGAAGAATTTTACTAAACAAAAAAAGGAATATTTTTTTTTTGTCGTACGTATGCGGCGACAATGAATTCTTCGCCGCCATGACCATTATTTGAGTTTTGGCTTCCTCTACAAGCCATAACTTTTTTTAAATGATTTTAAAAAAAGAGAGAGATATTTCTCTCAAATATATAAAAATACAGTGAAAATGTATAAGTATTTGACACAAGCTTAAAAATGTTTTCAGAAAACCCGACTCTTGATTATGGTAGACAGGAAGGGATTGGGCGTGGACCCATCATAGCTTGTAATTAGTCGAGCAGTCTCAGAATTATTGTTTTTTTTTCAGAAGCTTGCATAATGTTTTCAGAAAACACTGGTGAATATATTTGAGAAATTTTAAATGTAATTATATTCTAAAAAAAATTGCATCGGTAGGTCTCATGAGACAAACTAGTGTCTTGGCACGAGGCATTGAAAAATAAATTATTTGTGGTCTTGGCACGAGGCCTTGGCTACGTGGTTATGATAGTCTGATATTATGCATTCCATCATTATGAAAGTGGTTATTGATATTGCATGTGATTATTCGACCAGTAGAATATCCATGTGAATAAGTAAATGGAATTATTTAATTTTACTTTTTCCATATTATGTTGAAGTTCAAGTTTAAAAGGCTTTTGTTTTAGTTATAAATTGCCATAAATGTTTATGTTTATTTATGAAAGCTTCCGCTATATTGTTATCCTTACTGAGCATCTGAGCTCACCCCTTTCAAGGTTTTAATTTTTTCCAGGATGTGAAGAAGTATTTTAGGAATGACCTGCAGGGATAGTCTAAAGGGGATATGAGTGTGGAAAATGGAGACTATGTTATTGTAGTTTTTCACTTTATGATGTAATGTAACATTTATGAATGTATCTAGTGTTTCCAAGGCTACTAAACTAATCGGTCTTTCGAGACTTGATCTTTTGTAATCATCCCAATGTTACGAAGTAATGCATCAACTCTGGGTAACTGGGGTCAGGGCGTTACAGAAGTGAAGACATGTTTAAAGATAGGTGGAAAAAAATAACATAACATAAAGTTTATATGAATAGAGTTTCACCTTCACTAAAGTGGAAAAAACTTGAAGGAAAAAATGAATTCTCACTTAAATCACCAATATTTACCTATTTCTTATGCATTTAAATATGAAACCACCACTCTAACCCAACAGATACTCTCTTAGGATATTAAAAGGTTTATCAAATGAAGAGGAGGGTCCTTATATTATTTCAAAACTCAACTCAAAAGAGGTTATTTTTTATCAGTTTCATGGTGTTGTGATTCCACTTCCTCACTCAGTTGGGGTGTTTAGTTTGGATTTATCAGGCCCTTACTAGTGTGACCGTTTATCACATTTTTCTGGGTATCTATCCACTATAATACCCACACAAAGTGATACAATTTACTTTATAATCTGATTATTGTAGGTTAAAATATGATTTATACCCTGCACTTACTAATCATTACTTAGGAGTAATATACAGATACTCAAAGGGATATCTAATTTTCTACTTTCAGTGCCTCACTCACCCACTGTGAATCATTCGAGTAATCATATAAATAGTAATTACATGATTAGATAGTATTAAATAATAAAAAATTCAGACACAAATATATTATTTAGATTTATAATAAAAAATACTTTAGGTTAGGTTTATTGGGAACCAATAAATGAAAAACAAGAACAAAAAACGACTATAAGATCCAGAAATTCAATTAAATAGCTTGAAAATTCAAAAAAATTAAAAATTGACAACCAACACCAATATAGAGTCAATATAAATCATAGGTTAGATCATTCGAGGTACATAGGTAGTGTGGAAAACAAGATGAATAAATAAATCATTGGGCCCCATATCACTACCTTAGGACCCCACTAAGTGTTAGGTTGCTAGGGTACCACCCATCACTATTGATAGAAATTTCCACCACTATCAAGCATATTTATTCAAGCATGAAAGAAACCATCTATAAACATCACAAGGGGAGAGAAAACCAAAACCACACTAGATCACCATGAGAAATCCATCAACCCACAAAACATCATAGGAAGTACATAATAAAAATCCACCTATAAATGAATATAGACCATCAAAAACATAATAACCACTATCTAATATCAGATATAATTCAATAACAATCCCACTATCACACAAATCCACTATTAATAAGGTCTCTTCATTGCCAAATAATGAACATTATCTAGAGAAAATACCCTTAGTGGATCCAGTCACATAACTACTATGATAGTATATCAGAATACCATAATCAAGGTACTGTGAAGGGATAAAAAAATGAGATCACAAGGAAATTTTTGAAGGAATAATTTAGTAGGGGACCAAGGAAGGATTAAAGGGATGTAAACTTCATAGATGGACCCATAATTCAAGAGTAAATACAATAAACAAAACCAATAATAAAATGTAGAAAACCAAAAAGGACCCTCACCGATGCTCCAAATGAAGGATGGGCTAATAAAAACATTATGAAAACTAGGGTAGGGAGATGGACCAATGTTACTCTGGGATGGAAGTTTCACTACCAATAACTAAGGGCACTACCAATTATGACACCTAAGATATCCTAAACACTGACTACCTTCAAGGTTTTTTTCTAAACTAGTAATGAAATAGGGATGTAAAAAATTATTGGTACACTATATGATATCCACATCCAAGTGAGGTGATCACGGAATCAAGACCAATTGAGGAAGTAAGATACTATTTTAGAAATACCATTAAAGGAGAATAAGGTGGAAAATCCCATGGAGAAATAAATAATAATACACGGATTATATGACTATATGAGGTGAGAATGGAGAAGAAGATGGATGGGAAGAGGAAGTATAGTGCCTGGATACACCAACACCACAACTGATAATAAGAGTTTCATGAGGGAACCTTAGGAAAATCCAAGATAAAGGGGGAGGAAAATTAGGATATCAATTATCTATATTCAATAATAAAATGTTCATAGTGTTTTAAAAAAGGTAATATATATTAAGAACTGAATACCACATGTATATGAATGAACAACCCGAGACACATAGTGAATTATATAAATGAATGAAAAGGGAGAATAATTCTCATTAGATAATGTGAAGAATATAGAAAACCCCTCAAATGATGTTGTTCTCCTTCTAATTTGACTCACTCATAAGAATATCCTTTGGTTTATCTCAAGTCAACATTTATCCCATATACATTTATCTTTCTCTATCAAGTAAATAACTCATTCTAATAATTCCTCTTATTCCTTAAATAGGTAGTTCCCTCAAGATCTATTCACTATGAATTACAAATCACTACCACATAGAATAAAATATATAGACGATTATTTTATATGTATAATGAAATTTCTTCTTTATTCAACCTTTATTTCATCAAATGACTCTACTATATATTTATTATACCATTATTGAGGATTTTTCCACATTTTTGATTTATTTGGTTCTTTTAAATATTTGTTTAGACAATTATATTGATTATTTTATTTCTCCCCATGACTTATGGATGAAATCCATAAAAATATCCTTTATCATCAATGAAAAAAGGGATCCTTCCCATTATATTGTTCATATCTATCTGTCCAATTCTTCTTCTACCATAGGTAATGTATATATATAGATTAAGATAATTGTTTTGATAATTCTAGATGTGTAGGAATTTTTTCTAATTGACCCAAACAATGTTACAAGGTTTATGCTAACTTAATCTCGGATGTAAACTATGTTGAGTTGATAAAGTAGTGTGATTAGTGGATTCATATAGTTTTTCCTTTAAAATTAAAGTAATGTTGATGTCCCATGGTATATTGGGTGGTAAATACTACTGGTTTTGGAACTTATGGCTATGTTTAGTATGAAAAATAACAATCATTATGACATTCAAGCTTCCCCAACAATAAAGGGTCACAACACTTCTTACATTTCCTATAGCTTATCCTCTGTATCATATTTATGATATAACATTGGTGGATAATTCCTTCTTAAGTGAAGATAAAAATGATGTTGTGATGGTAATACTATCATACATATTGAAGTTAGATCCATTATCATCTATCGCTATATTAATATGTAATATAGATTGCATTCCTATAATTTCACACCCTTAAGTATTGATGTAGATAGTATCATTAATATAATACTATATACTTTTGGATTCTTATTAATATATATTTAAATAGGTTAGCATAAATTAATTAAAATTAAATGAAAGAAAAAATGAATTTATAAATGAATTAATTGGTATTAAATACATATTATATAATTAATAAGTCATTATTTAAATGTACGTAGTTATGAAAGAAGTATGTTTAAAAATATATGTTTTAATATGTTCTAAAAATGACTTGAAATAGTTATAATTGTACAAGTTTCCCAAAAATCAATTTGTAAAACCCTAAAAAGAATGAACTCAATGTATACATGGGGTATTTTCCTTAAATTAACTCAAATTATTATAATAATAATAGGAAATATTGTGATAACTTTTTACTTATCAATACTACCATGAAAGATACATTTTGGATAAAATTATAATCATGATAATATTCCTGATAATCCTTAAACATTACAAGAATAATAGTTAATTACATAAACTAATATAAAACCATATCTTCCTTCTGGTATACCAAATCAAGTTTCAATTTGGGCAGTACATATGACAACCCTTGTATATATTACACATTAATTATTGATTCATTTCAAAAGAATACACATAATACCAACCCTAATATCAGTAATTATAGTGCATTTATGTAATTAGGTACATTCTAATACAACTTATAAATAGGTGGCACATAATCATTATTGAAAAATTCCTTAACATGCTCATAATATTCCATCGTTCAAAAAACTATATAGGATAACCTAGGGACATACATAATAAAAGGGTGAGATATAAATCCCAATAAGGAAATAAAAAAAATGATAAAATGAAGAAATTCATACATGTTAGACAATATTAATTTCAATGGTACATAAAAGGGGTGAGAATCATAATAATGAACAAAGAGGAATGATATTTCATGATAACATAGGGGCAACATGGAAATGTGGAAACAACTTTAAACATGAAATAATAGGCATAAGTAAAGGTTAAACACCAATACATCATAAGATAATTTTATTAGGATAAACTTTCTTGCATCACGTATGACATCTCATGAGATTAAAACATTATCCAATGCATTGGATTGCTATAAGAGTGCACCCATCATAATAATATCATGTACATGCATAAGTGTGACACATAGATCATATAACATAAGAAAATATTTCATCACATTTAATTCCATGATAAAGTCACGTGTAATACATTTATAAAACTTCATAATCAAATAATTATAGTTATATCAATGTGAATACCCTTAAGTGGAAATATAGATAGTATTCATAACACAAAGGATTGACATGGAAAAATCACAGTGAAATTTTGATAGCATAATGACAATACTTAAAGGTTCATAAAATGTTTTAATGAGATATAAATGGGTATATCATCATTTTTAAATCAAAAGGAAAGTAATATAGATATGGAAAAACATATCACAACATTTGGAATTAAAAATAAAAGGCATAAAATGAAAAATATTCTTGAATAAACAGGAGAAGGAGAGGATCCCTTACCTTGAGAGGGCGATTAAAAAAGCTTAGAAAGAGTTTATTTATAGCTTGGGGTAACCTTGGGAGGACTATATAGAGTTTATAGAAGAGTAAGGTTGCTATGAAAGGTTTTTGAGTGAATATTAATGGGATCTTGGGTGGCTTTATATAGGAAAAGTGAGGAGAGTTATTTATTATTTCCCAAACATAGTTTTTGGACTCTATACAATAAAATAATAAAAAAAAGAAACCTTACCATGGTTTTTACCATGGATTCTAACAAATAGAAGTGATTTTTAATATTTTATAAGTCCAATTTCATAAATCTTAAAAATATTATCCTTGGTGTTGTGGAAGTGATTCATGTTTATAAATAATTTATTTTAAAACCTTAAAATATAATATAGATTTTGGAGGCTCCATAAAGGATTTATAAAATTAATAAAATAACCTAAAAGTGAAATTATTTTAAATTATAAACATATATTTGGTTGTTTATACCTTCTAGGTAATATATTAGATCATTTTGGGTCATTATGATATCATAATATACACCATATATTTATACCGTATTTAATTTTTACCTGAAAATTCAATTGTCTCAAAATATTATGAATAATTAAATATTAAATAATTTTGATGGGATGATTCCAAAAATATATATATTTTATTAAAATAATTTTCTAATTTTTTTAATTTTTACTTGTAAAACCAGAATTGACATGTATTAATAAGTGCTTAGTTTTCGACAATAACAAATTTTGAACCCTTATAAAAATTACGTTTGACTTTATAAAATTTACATTATCATTTATATTTAAAAAAAATTATTTAATTTTAGTTTTTTATTAAAGTATAATTTATTATTAAAATTCATTAATTCACCAAAAAGGAATGTCTTTATTGAAATTTCATATTACACAAAAATAAAATTTGTGTTTTATTGTATCAAAATCAAAATATTCTATAATGTAACTATAATAAGTAATTATTATCATTATTATATTGAAAAAACAATACAAATATTTATATTATTAGGTTTTTGATACATATCACTTTATTACACTAGAAAACACCCTAAGTGTAAGGTGTACAATGGTGATATTTTCTTGGGGTGGTTCAGTATACATGGTTTGGGTTGTGATCTCTATGAGTTTGAAATTCTATCATAAAAGGTTTCACTCATGTTTTAGTTGTTGGATATAGAATTAATATTGGTAAATTTATAATCCAAGTGATGATTTATCCCTTGGAATATTGGATAAATGGTCCTCATAGGTTACGATCCCACTGGTTAATTCCATTGCTTCTTTTTTCTGTGTCAATTGGATTTATCATAACCCTTTATTTATACTAATATATGGTCACTATTCAATAACTATATTATCAATAGTTATGATTCTTAATATTCTAATAAATTCAATGTGATATAATAAAACCAAATAGGTTCATATATTTTCTATAACCATAGTAGTACATTTAAATCAATCACAATGGGAATTTTATTTATAAAAGTTCAGGTCATTAAAATATTCCCCCTTTAGAAATTTCACCCTCAAAAGTTTAATTTCACACACTAAGATAGATGATGGTAATTTTGTTTCATCACCTCCTCTTATTCCCACATCACTTATTCAAACTTGTGGTTTCTCCATAACACTTTGACCGGACACATTGTTTTATTTTATAGAACTTTTTCTCTATGATCTAAGAAATTCACTGACCTCTCTTCATACGAAAGATCATTCTCCAATGGTACCACCTATGGATTTAGAACATGTAATGGGTATATTACTTACTTCCTAAAGAGGGATACAAGGAACACATCATGTACTTGAGATAGGTTAGGTGGGAGTACTAGTCAATAGGACACCGCTCTAATGCGATCAAGGATCTCAAAGGGACTGATGTATCTTGGACTATGATTTCCCTTTTCCCAAATATCATGAAAATATTATATGAAGATATGTAGAGGAATACTTTATCTCTAACCTCAAACTACAGTTCTCATCAAAAATTTTCAACATAGAACTTCTATCGACTCTGAGCATCCCTGATGTACTGCTGAATGGTCTTGACCTTTTCCACCATTTACTCAACCATTTTGGGACCTAGCATTTCGTGTTCCCTAACTTTATCCTAATATGTCAGTTTTCTAAAACTCTTCCCATGAAGGTATTCATAGGGATCCGTTTGGATTCTTGAGTGGAATATATTATTTTATGAGAACTCAACCAGATGAAGATATTGATCTCATCCTCCTTCGAAGTCCATTGAGCATGATCTCAACAAGTCATCAAGTGTTTGGATAGTCCACTAAGATTGAGAACCGGTTTGAGAGCGATAAGACATTCTAAAGTTCAAATCAATATTTAGATCATGTTGGAGACTCTTCTATAACTGGTGGTAAACCTTGGGTCTTAATTATATAAAATTGATAGTGGTGTTCCATACAGCTTCACCATTTCTATAATGTATATACTTTCATGTTGATCAAGTGATAATTCATCTATAATTATAATGAATTGAGAAGTATTTGTAAGATGATCCACCACATCGCATATAACATTATTTACTCTTGATGTATTCATATGACCAGTGAAAAAGTCCATGGTTATGTTTTCTCATTTACATGTAGGTATGGGTAATAGTTGCATCATCCCCTTGGATTTTTACTTTCAAAATTCACTTGTTGAAATACATGACACCTGGATGTATATTTCATGATATCATTCTTCATATTACCCAAATAATATTGCTCTTGGAGATATCAATACATCTTTGTTCCCCTGGATGGATGGAGAAGGTCGAGCTATGTGCATCATCCAACAACTCATTCTTTAACACAAGACTTGAGGGTACACATAGTCGTGACCCAAATATTATAACCACTTCATTAATTTTGAACTATAAGGATTTCCCTTTTATTATAACTTCCAATTTATTTTGAATTTCCACATCATCTCCTTGGGAATAATTTGTATCCTCTATAAGGGATGGTTGATTAATCATTTGGGAAAGGATTTATGATTCTCCTTCCTTTATGATTCCCATGTCTATCCTTTTCAAGTATAAGAAGATTTAATCCTTCCCAATTCTCAAAAATGATAAAATTGTTGGATCCTTTATACTTAGATAAATTACCAATTTATTTTCATCCCCAAGATAGTGGATTGAGTAGTAATTGTCCTTAATCAGCTTTAACCATATTTATTGGTTCATATTCATCACTTTCTATGTGAATATATACTAGAGGATCTTATGAACTGTATATATTTCACACTTATCCTCAGAGATAATTCCAATATATTTTCAACATGAAAATTACAACAACCAGAACGAGATCATGCATTGGGTTGTTCTGTTCATAAACTTTCAATTTCCTTAAGGCACATGCTATCACATTTTCATTCGAAATTAGTAAACAACCCAAGAAATTTTTATAAGTATCGTTGTATACCATGAAAAGTTCCCTACTTGTGGGTAGCATAAGTACAAGTTTAGTGTAATCTTATTTTTTAAATCCTTGATTCTCTCTTCAAATTCATTATTACAAAAACACTTAACTCCCTTACAATTTATCTTGGATAGAGGGTTTGATAATGGTGATAAATTTCTTACAAATCTTCAATAATACCTAGACAGTCCAAGGAAACTATGGATTTCCATCATAGTGGATGGTCTTGGACATCCTTCATTTGCCTCTATTTTTGAAGGGTCCACAGATATCCCTTTTTTGGAGATAACATGCCCCAATAATGAGACATTCTACAACTAGAACTCACATTTGATGTACTTTACACAAATATTTTCATTTCGTAAGGTCTTTAGCATAGTGATTAGATGCACCTCATGAACCTCCTTACTTTTGGACTATATTAGAATATCATATATAAAAAATACCAATTTTTTTTCAAGGTATTTATAAATATTCTATTCATCAAGTCCATGAATATTACTGGATCATTAGTGAGTCCAAATGGAATTATTAAGAACTCATAGTGCCCGTACCTTTTATAGAAATCATCCTTGGGAATATCCTAATTCTTTACCCCTACTTGATAATACTATGATAAATGATATAACTTGGATAAGTATTGTGATCCATGTAGATGATCAAACAAGTCATATATCTATGGTAGATGATACTAGTTATTTATCACGATCTTGTTAAGCTCATGATAATCAATGAAAAGGTTCATTAACCAATCCTTCTTATTGTTGAAGAGGACTAGTGCACTTTATGGTGAAGCACATGGGCGAATGATTCCTTTATCTAGATTATCCTATAGTTTCTTCTTCATCTCCTAAAGTTCCACAACATCAATTCTATATAGAGTCTTGGATATTGGAAAAGCCTTGGGTATAAGTTCGATTGAAAATTCAACCTCTCTGCTAGGAGGAAGACCATTCAATTCTTCGGGAAACACATTAGATTATTCTCTCATAATTGTAATGTCTTCAAGGACGATCTTTTCCTTAAACCTAATCATTTGAGCTAGATAATCTTGATCACAAGGAAACAATATCAACATTTGATATGTTGGTGCTAAAGAATATTTATTCTCCTCCTTGCACTTGTATAGAACTGGAGGATGATTCACAATATGGAGAATGATTCCCTTCTCATGGAGATTTATTTTGGTTCTTTGTAAGGAAATATAATCTGGACACATAATTGCATTGAATTACACTAAAGGAAGTATCACAAGGTTCACTAAGAAGTTCATCCCATAAATTTTGACAGGGGATGAGTTATCTACTTGGGATGCAATAATTCCCCCATTTGTCATTTTCACCAATATATGTACTTTCATGCTTTATGGTGGTGTTTGAATAGTTCTAATAAACTTGTGTGATATGAAAGAATGCATATAACTATCGATGATAACCATACCTTTCACTTTTTCGATTCTTGTTCTAACCATTTACACTACAACAAATTGGCATAAGGGAAACACCAACTTTTATTAGCTCTAAGAAAAAAACACAAATAAAGGATAGATTTATCAGCAGTATTTTTAGCACTGATAAAAGTTTTTAATAAAAAATATTATTAATTTATATAAAATTAATATATTTATGTTAAAAAATAATCTTTATTTATATACATTAAATAAAAGACACATGTTTAGAGTTAATATTTTTTTTAATAATTCAAATATATATATAATGTTTTATAAAAAGTATTTATCAGATTATAATTAAATTAATATATATTTAAATAATTAAAAAATTATAATAAATTTTATTAAATAATGAATATATCTATTATATTTATAATTATATATGTTTATAATTATATATAGACACTTTTTAAACATATATATATTTATAATTATAATTATAAATAAATAAGTATTGATCCGTGAGTATAAATATATTGATATGTGAGTATAAATATATTGATACATGAGTATAATTGACACTGACATATGTTATGTATTCATCATGAATGTTCATTTATACATTACACCCTTATTATTATTCACATTGTCCATATATGTGATGACTATGATCTATACTTTACTAAGTACATGATTTCATCTTATACCCATGAATCTATTATGTTCTCATAAATACTTATAAAATTACAATAAAAATATTTAAATAACAAATATATTTGTTATATTTATAATTATAAATTCTTAGTTATATATAAATTATTTTTAAAAATATTTATTTTTAATTATAATTATAACTATATATATAAATATTTAAATAATTATAAAATTACAATGGATATATCTATTATAGTTTTATAAATATATATAAATATATATATATGTGAATATATTTATAATTATATACAAATATTTATAAATATATTTATTTGTAGTTAAATTATAAATAAAAAAATAATTAAATAAATATATTTAAATAATTATAAAATTATAATAAATATTATATATATATATATATATATATAATTTTAGAAATATATATAATTAAATAAATTTATTTATAAATATATACAAAAATTTATAAATATACAAAAAAAATTATAATTATAATTGTAAATAAATATAGATATATTTAAATAATTATAAAATTATAAAAAATATATTAAATATATATATTTATAAAATTATAAATATAATAAATATATTTATTATAATTTTATAATTATTTAAATAAATAAATAAATAAATAAATAAATAAATAAATATATATATATATAATTATAACTATAACTATAAATATATTTATTATAATTTTTTAATTATAAATAAATAAATAAATATTTATTTATAGTTATAGTTTAAAATAAATAAATAATTATTTAAATAATTATGAAATTATAATAAATATATTTATTATATTTATAATTTTATAAATATATATAATTAATATATTTGTTATATATATTTATAAAATTATGGATATAAGAAATACAGTAATTATAATTTTATAATTATTTAAATAAATAAATATAAATTTATAGTTATAAATAAAAATAAATTTATATTTATTTAAATAATTATAAAATTATAATAAATATCTATATTATATTTTTATTATTATATATAATAAAAATATTTATTATATATATTTATTATATATAATTATAAATATAATAAATATATTCATTATAATTTTATAATTATTAATAAATAAATAAATATTTATAATATTTATAATTTTATAAATATTTATAATTATATAAATATATTTATTATATATATAATTTTATAAATAAATATAATAATATAAATAAATCGTTAACATTATATCTTTATCAATGCTTTTTTAGTGCTGATAAAAGTCTTCCCCCAATGTTATAAAAATAACCTTAACAGTCTCCTTCCATCGCGACTTCAATGCTCTCACGGGTCTGTATTACTGTCGCCACCACTGTCACTCTCTGCACTGCTTTCGTCGCTCCCTGCCTTCTCCTTTGCCTGCGCCGTCATCGTCGCTCCCTCCCCTACTATTGTCGCTCCCTTTTATCTCCTTCCCCTCTCGTTATCTTTCCCTATTGGCATCACTCCCTGCTGCCGTCACTCCCTACCGCCATCGCTCCCTTCCAGTATTGCTCCTTGAAAGGTAATCACATTTATTTCATCCATTCCATAATTTTTGGTTATCTTTATTTCCATTGGCTTATTCCCCTCTTTGAAAATCCTTACTTTTGAGCTGCGTTAATCCTATATTTGACCGAGTATCCAACATTCATCACTATCGGTAAATTGTGCACTATTAATAAACATAATAATATTGGTCCAGACAGATATTTCAATTTTGTTTGGAAGAAGGGAATACACCCATGCAACTATTTTTCAACTTCTTGAAAATTAAAGAAACCTAAAGTTCTTTCAACATGTGCTAATTTTGATCTATGTGGTTAGATCCAAAAAAGAAATTCTACTATTTATTTTTAATGGTTATAGGTCAATTATCTCTTTATTTTCAATTTTCGGGTAAATCAAGTAGTGCAGCGGTGGGGATCTTGGGAAACATGTGACTCTACTTAATGACCTCATAATATTTGTATTGAAAAAAATTAGAAAACACTTGATTATGGAGAAAAGGATCTTTACCAAACTATTGAACTTATTAATATATAGCTTTTCATTTTTTGGTATGGTCGATTTTAATGGTTATGATCCCAAATCTAGCCTTATAGAGTAAGAGGCCTAAGTTAATAACCAACTGTTTTCATTTAGGAGTAACTTGTCATGGACCCATTCTAGGTATGACCAAAGTAGGCTATAATTCCAGCACAAAAAAAATGATTTTAGAAAATCATGTAAAATAAAATTGTGCTATATTGAATCATGATAATATTTTAATGTACAATTTAATGCTAATAATGATTATACCAGCATGGTCAAATTTCATATATGGTTAATGTTTTATGGTATAAAAATACATTATTATGTATTTTAGGGTAATTTTACATAAAAAATAAAAATAAAAATAAAATGTATCTTTAGTCAACTTGAAGAAATTTTTATCCTAGAAACACAAATGAAATTTTCATCGGAATTCAATCCAACTTTTAGTTTTTAAACTGAAACTGACTAAATTTCAAATGACTTACAAATCAATAAAGGAAAAATATGTAAATGTTCCTGTAGGGAGATCAGGATCACTAAATCAATAGTGAACTATAAACATTCCAACCCATCATCTCATAATGAACATAATGATCTCAATCAGTTCGGGTGCAGAAATCACAACCATCGTAGAAAATATTTACATAGTGAGGGAGAAAAATAAAATAAAAGATACCTATAAATTCATGGGACTTGGATCAAATTGGGATTATAGGGTCTTAATGTAATATTTATCATTGCCTAGACCAGATCTTTGGAGATCTTTGGGGTTGACTGCAACAATTTAGGGGCTAGCTATTCATAATTTTGAGCTCTGTTAATCCTATATTTGAATTTACGGACTATTCTCCATTGATTTGTGATATGTTTTGTATAGGTTTTGTGGTATTTATTTGTGGTCACTCAGTATTACATGGCTTTAAATTATTGTTTTTTAAAGTGTTTCCTTATTATACTTATGCCTATATGTGTGCCCTTGAGGAATAAATGGTGTTTTCCATGTGATTTTATCCCTTGTTATGAAATGATATTTGCTGAAAAGTGTTTGGGAAAATGCCTAAATGGATATTTTTAAAGATTGATTTTGGTTTTTAAATAAATTTTAATCATTTAATTTATGTTTTAAACATTATTCTTGTGTTAATTGGATTTCAAACCAAGAGTTTGGATGATTTGAAAGTGTTAAAAATGTTGGAAAATGTTGTTTTATTATTAAAGTGGTGAGTTAAACCTTGTGATATATATTTAAAACCACTTTTTTAGCCTTGGATAATTTTTATATAAAATGTTTTGGGTGTTTAATGCTTTTATGTTTTCCAAATGAGATGGATTATTTCAAAATGGTGTGTTTTCCCATGTAGATTGGATTTTGAAACTTATTGTGTCTTTGAATGTTTTTCAATGGCCATTTAATGGGTAGCGTGAAATCCCATTTTAGTTTCAAATGTGTTTTGATAAAATTGGTCCTATGAGTAGATTGGGATGAATTTTATAAATTATGAAATGACATTTCATTCCAAGCATGTTTTTAAAAGATAAGGCCCATTTGAAATTTTATAAAAAAAGAGTTTTCATAAAAGGTGTGGTACCCTCTTAAGCCCCTTTGATTATTGCATGACCATTTTATCTTGTGATCGCATGTGGGGATGTTTATTATTTAGACCTAGTTTTATGTAAATTATGGGGGTGTGGAATGGTTTAGTAGTGAATACCTAGTTTACTTATCTCTAATTCAAATCCTTTTATTAATACAACCTAGTGACGATTCCCATGACACTAGAAACCTATTTTAGACCATTTAGGGGTTTTATCTCTCTTCTTTTACTATCTCCCATTCTATTTATATTATTTTTTGATACATATTTTATTATCATTTTCACCATGTTGTGTGACTTTAACTAGTGTTGATTGATCATGTTCTTTATTCCTTAATTGTATGGGTTGCTTTTCAGAATTTCAGAAAAGGGATTGTGAAAGGTTTTTAAAGAAGGAAAAAAGGAAGATTGATTTTGAAGTGTTTAAAAAAAAATTTAATAATAGTTTTGAAAAGTGTTCTCAAATAAGAAAATATATAATGGTTTTTATTTGAAACTACAAGAGTGTGTGATATTTGAAAATGGGGTTTTATGACACCACACCTAGTTCCATGGAAATGGTTGGTCTTCAAACATGTTTTAGAAAACTGTATGATAGTTGGAAACCTCTTTGAGTTTTGAAATGTGTATTTTAAAAATGGGTTTCTAGAAATTTTTTTAAAGTAATATTTTAAAATATTTATTTGACCAAGAGGTATTGGTCAAGGAAAAATATTTTCCAAGTGATTGTTTTCATTTAATGAAAATCTTAGAAAAAGAGTTTTCACACACTTTTATGTGTTACTAATTATTTGGTAAAACATTATAGAAAATGTTTATTTTTCTAATGTATTTCAAACTATATTTTTTAGGATGTAAAATGAATGTGATTTCTTAGATTTGGTAGGTTGTGGTGACCTACTGTACTTTTAGATCAAGCTTATATTTTATAGGTTCAGGTTTATTCTGGCTTGTTTTGATTCATTTGGATCTTCTTTGAGGGATATATGGGTTGTATGGAGACCTTAGTTAAACATCTTTTGTGCATTTATTTTGTTAAATATTAATATTAATGAACCAAATAGGATGGATATAAATAAATAATTTATGGATACAAATCATATGACAAAAGATTATGAAGATAGAGTGAAAGATTTCATCAAGTTTGCAAAAGATCAGGCATATGACCCTTCTCAAATCCTTTTTCCATGTTTATGCTATTTTTATTCAAGACTAATTAGTCCAGATGAGTTGTAAGAACACTTTATTTATCATGAAATAGGTCAAAGTTATAAATGTTGGAATAAACATGGTGGGAATGAGAATGTAGATAGTGTTTGGGATAACATTTCATTTTATGGATCATCTGATATGATTACAAGTGTCGACAATGAAGAAGACCATATCGAGGATATAATTAAATATGCGAATGATGATGAATATCGTATTGAGTAAATGATAATTACAGTTGAAGATAAACTTCCTGATTGACTAAAATCATTTTATAATTTAAATAGTTGTGCAAAGACTCCATTTTATGCTGGTTGCACTAAATATATAACATTTTCAGCTGTACTGAAGTTGTATAATGTGAAATCCTGAAATAGATGGAGTGACACCAGTTTTATAGAACTACTTTCTCCCTTAAATGATATTCTTCTAGAAGATCATGAGCCCCCTATCCAAATATACGATGCCAAGAAAATTCTATGCTTGATGGGTATGATTTATGAAAGCATACATGCCTTCCTGAATAACTATATACTATTTTTAAAGGACCACAAATCACTTATAGAATGCCCAAAGTATGGTGCTTTATGATATAAGAAAGATGAATCCAGTACTAATTTTTTTTATGATACTTTCTAATAATTCCAAGGTTTAGGTGCCTATATGGAAGTGAGGAGACTATAAGGAAATTAACGCGACACATAGATACAAGAAATAAATATGGGAAACTATGTCACCCAAAAAACTCTCCTCTGTGGAAGGGAATTGATCATGAGTATCCTAAATTTGGAAATGAGCCGAGAAACCTTCGTCTTACATTATCTATAGATGGAGTGAATATTTTTGGTTTTCAAAGAACCACTCAAAGTAAATGGTCAGTTATGTTTTTTAAATTATGAATTTATATCGTGGTTATTCATGAAAAAAATATATCATTTTATATATGCTTATATCAGGACCAAAAAAATCGGGTAATGATACTGTTGTTCATTTGGATCCATTGATCAGGGATTTAAAATTATCATGGGATTCAGGTGTTATGTTGTATGATTATTAAAGAAATGAAAATTTTACATTTAGAGCCATGTTGTATGAGATGAAAATTGAATTTCCTTCTTATGGAAATTTTTCTGGATATAACATTAAAGGAACTAAAGGGTTTCCCATTTGCAAATAATGTAAAAAGTCAATTATGTTGAAACATTAATTGAAGACTATGTTTCTAGGAAATTTTATATTTCTACCTCAACGAAATTAGTATATATCATGGATGAAATAATTTGATGGAAGATTATAAGAAAGTACAAAACAATATCCCCCAATAGGTGATCAACTATTTGAGAAAGTAAAAGATGTGGAAACTGCTTTTAGTAAACTATTTTTGAAAAACCTTATAAAAATCAGTTGGAAAAAGTGATAATTTTTTTGAATTACCTTACTATAATTGTCTATACGCCATATTTTTTTTGGTATTATGAATGTTGAAAAGAATGTATGTGATAATGTCATCATTATTTTGCTAAATGCACCTGACAAAACGAAGGATGGAATTAAGGTTAGGTTGGACATGGTTGAGATTGGAATATGAATAGAGTTTCCACCAATGAAGTTTAAAAAATGAACTTTTCTTCCTCTATTTTATTACAATATTTTAAGATAGGAGAGATATTAGTGTTTCAAATTCTTGAATGACATAAGGTTTCAATATGGATATTCATCAAATTTCAAGAATATTTTTTCAATGACCAATTTAATGTTAAAGGGTCTGAAATCATATGATTGCTATGTTTTTATAAAACATCTAATTCCCATTGATTTACATTTTATTTACCCAATAATTTATATCATACATAAACCAAGATCAATTTATTCTTCAAAGCTATATGTAGAAAAGTTATAAAACATAAAAAATTAATGACTATGGAAAGAGAAATTTCCATCATATTATTTGAAATAGAAATTTTCTTCCTGCTATCATTCTTTGATATGATGGTTCACTTGATGGTTCGCTTGATGATAGAGATTAAAATATTCCGTACTATACACTATAGAGAGATGTACCCCATTGAATAGTACGTGAATATTTTTAAAGGGTATATGAAAAATCAAAGTGTTCTAGAGGGTTGTATTAAGGAGATATATATTGATGAGGAATCCATTGAATTCTATTCCGAATAGCTATCTGGTGTGGAAATAATTGGTCTACCGAATTCTCATCACACTGGGCGACTTTCAGGTGAAAATATTTATGGAAGAGATGTTGTCACAATCAATATTATAGATCAGGAGAAGGCCCAAATTTACATTTTTCATAACATTTTAGAGGTTTCCCTATATATTGAATCCCACAAAGAAGTTATTAGGTATTTGAATCCATAAAGACCTGAAATATGGATATTCCAGACACATAATAAATAGTTTATAAGATGGTTTCAAGACCATATTTTAAAGTATTCATATGAAAATCTAGATTCAATTTTATAACGACTTTGATGAATATCCATAGGACCAAGTGTGTATGTATTATCTTACAATGGTTATATAATTAATGGTTATACATTCTATACAAATGAACATGATGAAGACAATACCATGAAAAATAGTGGAGTTATAATTTTGGATAAAGGGATGAATTTTTCTAGTAATAAGGACATAAATTCAATTTACGTGAATATGTTATACTTTGGAATCACAAAAAAATATTGGATTTGAATTATACAACATTCAAAGTGCCGATTTTTTAATGCAAGTGGGTTTATAACAAGAGTGTTGTAAAAATAGTTGAATTGGGATACATGAAAGTGTATTTTAGTAAGGAAGGGTACAAAGGTGAATTTTGTATAAGGGCATAATAGGTAGTACATGTATTTTATGTTCCAGATACAATAAACTGAAAGTGTTCAATTGTTCTATTATTGACCAAAACCAATGAAGGGTCAGATGAAAATTCAACCGAGGATGACCCTTTCATTGGGACATCACAATCATTTCATAGTGTTCCCAATATAGATGGGGTCTTGTATGTAATAGGAGACCAGAATAAAGGGATTTGGATACTCGATATAAGGGTAAAATCCCTTCATCCTTTAAAAAAGAAGATTTCAATAACCAAGTTATATATTTTTTATGTAATATAAATCGTGTTACCTCATGTTAGTATATGTTGAATGTTGTATTTATTTAATATAAGTTAAATTTTAAACCACTTCTATAGATAATGACTTATGCATATGTTGGTGCTCCTAATCCTAAGGAACAATAGGTATCTCAAGCTTCCGCTACTCCCAATACAACGGAACAATGAACTTCTGCACATACTGATGCTACCGCTCCAGAGAAACAATGTGATTCCCAAACATCAGCTACTCCTAGTGTAGAGGTTCAACAACTTTATACACATGTAAATGCTAACTCTATAGGGGAAAAACATATTGACAATGTTGAATCTGAAGAAATGGTAGGAAAAGAAGGACCGATGATGCAGAAAAAGCAGGAGCACCGTAGTTTGATGGTGTTAGAAAAAATCTTTAGGGAGAAAAGAAAAGGAATCAAATTTGAGGTAAGGTAGAATGTGAGGGTCCAACATGTTAACCCTAACAAGGCCATGATTAGTAGTTACATTGGTCTCATCACTTAATAATGCCTACCAGTTGATGTAGATTCATGGCACCATGTTCTTCCCACACTTGAGAAACTGATGTGGGAAGATATTATGGTAACATAATGATATAATATCCCTATTTTAATAAAAATTAAAGTAATGAAACATTGGTTTAATTTTTATCATCCCTTGAAGAGTGAATTTATAGAAGAGGAATGACATAAGAAATATGTATTAATGCTTACTGGAAGGATTCATAGAGTCTTTCACACAATTCTAATGTGACATCATCTTAAAGATGCCGAAGGGAAAATAAACCCACACCCACCACTTATGTATTCACACTTGATAACCCAAAAATCCTGGGATGAATTTACTATCCATAGTAGGGAGATGTCTTTTAAGGTACATTATGACTGGTAATACATTGTTTAACAATATGTATATTCATTATTTTGATTGATAATTTTTTATTTATGAAACAACAACTGAGTGTTGAAAATAAGGAATGGGGGAGAAAAACCAACATACTCCTACCATAGAGAAAGGATGGGGTACACTTCACATGAAAAAAGGTATGTGTTTTAAATCTACTATAATAATTTTATGTGACATGTAAAAACATCATAATTATGTTCCTCTATTTGTATGATGATTGATGGATCCAAATCTAAAGCCACTTCAATCCCAAACCGTGTTCTATGAAAGGAGGCATGTGTAAATAAATATGAGATACTAATAGATGGAAAAACATAAAAATTGTGGGGAAAATGTTTAAGCATGACATAATAAATTTTTTTTTTCCTTTAAATCGCTATTATATAACAATGATTGCATATTTTTTTGTATTTTCTATCTGACATAGTCACATGAATCATCAACACCTGTGCCTGATGAACACCTAATATCAGGGGCCTTAAGGTGGACAAAATAATATGACCGTGTGAGGGCTGTGAGTTTTAGGGTGACACCCCAAACATATTTTGAGAAAAAAACAACAACATGAGGATAAAGATACAAAATCGGTAGAGATAAAAGAAATAATTGCTTCCCTTGAAGAAAAATTTCATTGGTAGTATGAGTTTCTAGAAAATGTTATTGGGGGGGGGGGATACAAGATAAGAAGAAACTAAAGAAAAACCATTGGGTGAAGATCCCTGCCACCCCAACAGATTTGAAGTGAGATATTCCCCCTCAAAGAGCTGTCTTAGTCAAGGTAATAAATATTTTAATAATTGTTTTTTCGAAATGTGAATCAGACAAACACTGATACCTTTACTGTAATGATATTCTATAGGGTGAAAATGAATATGATTTATATCTATGAACAACCCCCATTTCCTTGTAGTGAGGTCTATGGTGTTCAATATCCAATAAGACAAGCTACACAACATACCTCTTCCAAAAGGTCATGTGAGAGTGGCGATTAACATAAATCATGAGCCAAGTGCCAAGATACCTATTCCACTTGATGATAAATATATTTATAAGGTTGACCAATCTATTGGAACATTCATCTTATGACCATTAAATCATGTTTAAACTCATGTCGATAAGGAGGTATTCATTTCCAATTTATTTTTCATGCTAAACCTTTATCATTTAATGAAAAAGATCTGAACTGATGAATGTTATTATAGATGGACAAAGGGAAGAGTGTGAAATGAAATATAGACTAAAAACATCTAAATGATCGACCAACCGATTGAAAAGATCTTTCCAAATCACCTTTACCCCACCCATTGAATATCCACATTTACTAACATTGAAGGTTCATGTTAATACAACTTTACAAAGTATTTGTAGTCACATAGTGTATTTTGAAGAAAGAATGTTTGGAGAGGAAGGTATTGAATACATTTATTTTGAAAATTTTAATGAAATCCTCAACTATGAATGACTTGGTTCCTTAGTTGAAAATGTATACCTAAGGTATGCTTTTCTGATTTAATTTTCAAAAATATGGTATACAATGTTAATTATGACAAAATACATTTCATATTTTTTAAACATGTATATATGAATTCAAAATGAATGGATTTAACCATGAAATAAATTTGGACTTTTTAATCCTCATACCACCTATACAGAATAAACAAAAGTATAATCTAAAAAAATAGTTGAAATAGTAGAAAACCTGGCCAAATCGTTTGAAAGTAAACCTGGGGATGACATAATCTTCTTAATACCAACATTTCTGGGGTAAAACTATACAATTTAACCATATTAAATTTATTTTTATTTTTTTCATTACTTATTCCTTTTTTGTTTTTAGGAAACATTTGATGCTCATTATGATAAATTTGGATACTCTAAAGACTTATTTCTTGGATTCAATACATGGATTCACAAAAAACTAACCACACATGATAGAATGTTTAAATTTTTAATACAACACATCTTAAATTATAGAACTAAAATTCATATTATATAATTTATATTATTTTTTAATAAGGATTCTATTATGATAAAGACTTATATAAAAATCGTGAAAATCATGGCACGAGGACACACATTGCATATAAGGACCCTAACAATTTCTAAAACTTGATAAGTATACGGGTGTACATAATAATATTTTACTATTCAAACACATAAAAATAAATTACTTATTTTCCTTAATGTTTCTGAAGTTTCTGAAATAAACAAATGGGAAAGATTGTGGAAATTATGTTTGTAAATTTATAAGAGAGACCATATTCCATAAAAAAACACATCCTCAAAGAGGTATTTTCAAAGTTAATTAATATTGGATTTAAAATATTTATTAATAATTTTTTTATTTATATTTTTATAGTACTATTATTACTATAAAAAAATTTATTCATAAGACGATATATATTTTCTTAGAAACAAATGGGCAGCATACCTGATTGCAAAATGTACACAAATAACATGAAGATGTGACTTCCATAGTAGTAATTAATTGTTACATATTTATATTTTAATTATTTATTTTTATTATTACTCACATAAGATTTTTTTTCTTATATAAGTGGATTGATTTCATATTTATGGGTCAAGAATGTATACAACCATCATGAAAATGGGAATTCCTACCACTTATTTAATTTATTTTTTCATCATTTTATCTTATATTTGTAAGTTATTTTATCTATCATCTTTATCTAACAATTATTTAGTGTTTTTCATAGATATTTTGGGAAGATATAACATATCACTTTATGAAAATGTTACCACACTTTATATTGTTTTTCTTTGTTGAACTGCCAAAAATGTATATTGATTCGATGTTCTTTGTCAATAAAACATCCTCAAATCAATATAAAATGTTGGAAGTTAAACAAATAAAGACAATGGTAATTGTGGTAACATTTCCAGTTGGATGTTCTTTGAGAATTTGGGATGTTTAAGAATCAACAACACCTCCATCCGACACATGGTGTGACTGGTATGAGTAAAGGTGTGTCTTTTTATTTAAAATTGACATTAATTTTAGTAAAATAGAAAACTAACATAGTCAGAACTAAAAAAACACATTTATATTATTTTAATACTTTAGGAAAATTATCCATATGTTATTTAGGATGTGTAGGAATTATCTATATCATAATAAAATGCACAATGTGACTAGTATGACTCAAAGTGTCCATTATCAGTTTAAAATCAACATTTTACATAAAAATGTTTCATTCACTGAAAACCTAGAAAAGAAAATCATATTTTATTAATAATTTATTAAATCAATTAATAAATAATTTTTGATGTGTTTGAATTAGTCTCATGTCAAACCAATACACGATGTCACCGATATGAGTCAAAGTGAGTGTTTCTAGCTTAAAATGGAATTTTAGTAAAAAGGACATGAGACATACTAAAAATGAAGAAAATGTATTAATATTGTTTTGATACTTTAGTAAAATTATCCTTGGGTAATTTTGGATGTGTAAGAATCAGTTTCAACTCAATTTGATGCACATTGTTATTGTTATGACTCCAAGTGTGTCTTTTTATTTAAAATTGACATCAATTTTAGTAAAAATGAACAATTTACGTACTAAAAAAATGAGGAAAGACATTCATATTTTTTTAATAATTTATTTAAATGATCCATTATTCATTTGGGAAGTTTAGGAATCCACCTCACCTTAATCCTAGGCATAGTGTGACTTGTATGAATCCAAGTGCATCTTTTTTATATAAAATTTACATCAATATTTGTAAAAAAGAAGACTATCCTACTCAAAACCAAGTAAATGAATTAATATTGTATTTATACTTTATGAAAATGATCCATGAGTCATTTGAGATGTGTATTAATCATATTCCCCTCAATCAGACACATAGTGCGACCGATATGACTCCAAGTGCATCTTTTTATTTAAAATTGACATCAATTTTAGTAAAAAGGAACAAGTGACATAATGAAAAATAAGAAAACACATTTGTATTGTTTTTGATAATTTAGAGAAATAATCAATGAGTTATTTGGGATGTGTAGGAATTAGCCACACCTCAATCTGAGCCATGGTGTGTTCAGTATGACTCCAAGTGTGTCTTTTATATTTAAAATTTAAATCAATTTTAATAAAAAGGAAAAATGATCTACTCGAAACCTAGAAAATGAATTATTATTGTTTTGATAATTTATGAAAACAATACATGAGTAATTTTGGATGTTTAATATTCAGTTGCATCTCAATAATATGCATGGTGTGACATATATGTCTCTAAGTGCGTCTTTTTATTTAAAAGTGATATCTATTTTCATAAAAAGGAACAAGTGATGTACTGAAAAACAAGAAAATGAATTTGTATTGTTTTTATACTTTATAGAAATAATTCATGAGGTATTTGGGATGTGTAGTAATTATCCTCACCTCAATCTGAGACACGATGTGACCGATACGCCTCTAAGTGCATCTTTTTTATTTAAAATTTATACCAGTTTTAGTAAAAAGTAAAAATGGACTACTAAAAACTAAGAAAAATCATTATGATTGTTTTTATACTTTAGTAAAACTATCCACAAGTCATTTTAGACATTTAGTAATTAGGCTCACCTCAATCCAACCCACGGTGTAACCGGTATGACTCAAAGTGCATCTTTTTATTTAAAATTGACATCAATTTTAGCAAAACAAAAACAAGTGACCTACTAAAAACTAGGAAAATGAATTCATATAATTTTGATACTTTATTTCAACAATAAATGAGTCATTTGTGATGTTTAAGAATCATAAGAACCTCAATCTGAGGCACGATGTGACCGATATGACTCCATGTACATCTTTTTAATTTAAAGTTGACTTCAATTTTAGTAAAAGGGAAAACCAACCTACTAAAAACTGATCAAATTTATTCCGATTGTTTTTATACTTTAGTAGAAAGATCCAAAAGTCATTTATGATTTTTATGAATCAATCTGACCTCAATTCCGACACATCATGTGACTGGTATGATTCCAAGTGTATCTTTTTATTTAAAATTGACATCAATTTTACCAAAAGGAACAAGTTTCATACAGAAAAAATGATGAAAAAATAATATTGTTTTGATAATTTAGGAAAATGATTCATTAGTGATTTTAGATATGTATGAATCAGTTTCAATTAAATCCTATACATGGTGTGACTAGTATGGCTCCAAGTACATCTTTTTATTTAAAATTGACATCAATTTTAGTAAAATAGACAACTAACCAATTCAAAAAAATAAAATGAATTTAGATTATTTTTATACTTTAGTAAAATTATCCTATTTCATTTGAGATGTGTAAGAATCTGATGGACCTAAATTTTATCCACAATGTGACCCATATGATCCAAAGTGTGTCGTCTTATTAAAAAGTATCATCTATTTTAGTAAAAAGGATAACTGACCTACTCAAAACTAAGATAAGGCTTTCACATTTTTTCATAATTTATAAAAATGATCCATAGTTCATTTGTAATGTGTTGGAATAAATAAAACCTCAATCCGATGAATGGTATGATCAGTATGACTCAAAGTGCATCTTTTTTATTTTAACTTGGCATTAATTTTAGCAAAAGGAACATGTGATGTACTGAAATTCAAGAAAACACAATCAAATTGTTTTGATAATTTATGGAAATGTTTCATGGGTCATTTTTGATATATAAGAATAAATCTCACCTAAATAAAATGCATAGAGTGATCGGTATGACTCAATTTTCCCGTTATCAGTTTAGAATTGACATTTTAGTTCAAAAAATTCATCACTCACAGAAAACCAAGAAAATGAACTCTGATTGTATTGATAATTTATAAAATAAATTCATAAGTCATTTTTGAAATATAGGAAGTATTATCATGTCAAGACAACACATGATGTTACCCTTCTAACTCAAAGTGTGTGTTTTCAGTTTGAAATGACATTTTTTTAGAAAACACAAGTGACATACTAAAAACTGAGAAAATGCATTTAGATTGTTTTGATACTTTAGGAAAATGATCCTTAAGTAATTTTTGAGGTATATGAATCATCCACACCTCAATTCCATGCATGGTGTGACTGGTGTAACTCCAAATGTGTCTTTATTTAAAATTTACATTAATTTTATTAAAAAGAACAAGTGACATACTCAAAACTAAGAAAACACATTCAAATTGTTTTTATACTTTAGGAAAATGATCCGTACCTCATTTGTGAAATGTATGAATTAATAGCACATCAATACAAATAAGGGTGTGATTGGTATAACAACAAGTATTTATTTTTATTTAAAGTTAACATTTTTTAATGTATTCATTCATATTAATGTTTAATTTATTTATTTATAATATTACTAACATAATATTTTTTTTCTTATATATGTGAGTTATTTTTCTCAGGTTGAGGTGAATTGTTCGACAACAGATACAATGGGAGAACCTTCTTAATAGGGGATCACATGTTCCAAATATAAACATTAATGTTTTAAATTTTTTGGATATTAATTATAAATGTAATTATACAAAACATTGTTGGAAATGTATATAGTTGTGTTTTTTTGTATTCGTGATGTAAAATTTATTTCAATTAAATTACATATTTTTTGTACAAGAGGATTTAGTGTGATTTTTTTGTTTACATGAGTTTTATATAGTGTGAAGTTATAAAAATAATATAGCATAGCAGATGGGTCCTTTATCAGGGCTTTTTTAGTACTGATAAAGGGGACCCCCATTAATAGTGCTGAGATTAATAGTACTTTTTAGCACTGTTTAAAGCCTTTTTTATATGATGTTAAATGGAATATTTTTTTGTAGTGTTACTTTACCCAAAATAGACTTATGGGTGATAATTTTCAACCATTTATACACACAAATGAGAATCTAATAACATTAATGGGGTAATTTATAAATGAATGTATTTCCTTAACTTATGAATTTCTAGGCTTTAATCTATGTTATCCATGATCTATTTCCTAACATAGCATCATATGGGAATTTTTTCCTCTTAATAATGGTTCATAACAAGCTTGTGAATATACTAAAGTATATCTCATGGAAGTTTCAAACTAGGTGTGCAACAAGGCCCATTGTCATGTACCGATTCCTAATCGATTCTAGCTCAATAGAGTGTTTTGGTGGTTATCAACCCTAGGAACATCTATTCCAAATCCAAATCCACTTATAGTATCCATAAAAGAATGTATTTTATTTGAAATCAATTAATCTAAACTTTACCAAAAATTTGGGATGTTTTCTTAGGTTTAGTATTATCCTTAAGGCCTTCGCTTGAATTTTTCTAATCCTAATCCAATAAATAACTAGACTTTTCTATGATTCCAAATATGTAAAACATTATCTTTATTACATATTAATTCAAGATTTATGGCATAATAATACACATATTAAAACCTATAAGATCAATAACTCTAGTGTATTTGGGTAATTACGTTCATTATAATATAACTTAAAAACATGTGGTACATCGATATTATCAAAAACTTCCTTAACATGCTTATAATATTGCATCAATCTAAAAACTATAAGGGATAACCTGGGGATATACATAATAAAGAGGTGAGATATAAAGCCCAATAAGGGAATAAATAATTCATAACATAAAGAAATTAATACATGTTAGACAATAGGCATTTGAATGGGACATAAAAGGGGTGATAATCATCAACATAAACAAAGAAGCATGATATATTATGATAACATAAGGGTAATAAGGAATTGTAGAAACAACTTTAAACATGAAATCAAAAGTATAATTCAAGGTTAAACATAAATACATCATAAAATGTACTTAGGATAACCTCATGCACACCATACATGTAATCTCATGAGACTAAAACATTACCCAATGCATTGGAGCACTTTCTGGGTGCACCCATCATAATCATATTATGTACACGCATAAGTGTTCCATATAGATCACATAACATTCAAACATATTTTATCACATTTAATTCTTTGATAAAGGAGTATGGAATACATACATGGAATTACCCAATGAAATAATTATAGCTGTGTCTAGGTGAATACCCTTGAGAGTAAATATAGACGGTATCCACAACCCAAATGTTTGGAATATATAAATTGCAGTGAAAATCTGGTAGCCGAATGAAAATATTTAAAGGTTCATAAAATGGTTTAATGAGAGAGAAAGGGGTCTTTAATCATTTTTAAATCCAATTTATAGTAATATTTATGTGAAAAAACATATACCAACATTATAAATTGGAAATAAAGGCATAAAATGAAGAAGATTCATGAATAAAGAGGAGGAGGAGAGGATCCCTTACCTTGAGAGGGTGATTCCAAAAGCTTGGGAGAAGATTCTTGAGAGATTTGGGGAACATTGGGGTATCTCTAAATAGGAGAGGGAATGGTAAGGACATTCTATAAGTATTTTTATTGAATTGAAATGGGATTTTGGGTGGGTTTATATAGGAAAATAGAGGAGAGTTATTTATCATTTCCCAAACATAGGTTTTGGAATATATGCAATAAAATAATCAAAGCCATAAAATTTTAAGGGGATTTATCATGGTTTCTTTCAAATAGGAGTGTTTTTAATTTTATTATAAGTAAATGGTCGGAAGTAATTAAAATATTACACTTGGTTTTTTGGAGCTGAGTCATGTTTATAAATAATTGATTTTAAAACTTTAAAATATAATAAAGGTTTTGGAGGATTCATAAAGGCTTTATAAAATTAATCAAATGAATTCAAAATAAAATTATTTTAAAGGGAAAACATATTTTTGGTCATTTATACCTTTTATGGCATATATTACTTCATTTTTGGGTCATTATGATGTCATAATATACATCTTATATTTATACCGTATTTAATTTTTACGTAAAACTTCAACTGTCTTAGAAAACTATAAAAAATTTACTATTGGATAATTTAGACATGGAAATTAAAAAATTAATATTTATTTTATCAAAATAATTTTTTTTAAATATGTGAATTTTCACTTTTAAAAAATAATTGACAATTCTTGAGAAATATTTGGTTTTTGACAATAAGAGTTTTTAAACTCTTATAGAAATTACATTTTAATTCATAAAAATTATATTATAATTTATATTTAATAAAAATTATTTAATTATATTATTTTTTAAAGTATCATTAATCTTAAAAATTCACGTATTTATGAAAAAGAACGTCTTAATGGAAATTTCACATTACACAAAAAATAAAATTTATGTTTTATCTTTTCTTATTGAAAATAATTTGTAATGTAATAATAATAAGAATTAAATATAATAATTATTCTATTAAAAATAAAATATAAATATTTATATTATTATGGTCTTAATACATAGCCCTATATTACATCATAAAACACCCTGAGGGTAATGTAATATCCTAATTTTTTAATGATAAAAAAACAATATTGTTGATAATTTATTAGTGTTTTTATATGAAAAAGTAATATTTCAATAAAAAACACTTTATAAATGTTTTAAAGATATTATGTAAGAGTAAAAGGATATTTAATACCCTATAATATTCTATAAAATATTTTTGAAGTTAGGTACTTAGTAAGTGTGAGATTCTGATGCCTTTAGAGCCTCGATGCAGATGTAAAAAAATTAAATATATTAAATTATTTGTGAGTGATTTATCAAATATAATGAAATAAATAAAAAATGGTGCATCATATGAGAAATACAAGACAACCATTAGGTCTGGGGAGCGGTGTTTACACTAAACGGGGTATAACATTTGTGAGCATTGATTGTTTGGTCAGATCGCACGTGAGGATAAGTTATTTAATATTTTTATATTATTTTTTTCAAATATAATTGAATATCTCTCAAACGGTCTAGAGTATGAGAAATAAAATACCATCGTTAGGTTTGGAACACAAGGTTTACCTTTGGTGGGGTATAAATTTTATGCTCATTGATGGTGGGGTTTTTAATCATGTAACTCCAGTCAACAATTTTCCCCTTAAAAATACAGCACAGTGGTGACCACAGGGTTGTATCATGAGGAGGTTAGAGACTAAGTTGTAAAACTATCACTTTGTTAATTTGTTTTTGTTAAATTTCAGAACTAAGATTGGGTATTAAAATTAGTTAAACTATGTCAAATTAAAGGAAATCCAACCAAAACTATAAATCTACTTTATTGATTAGAAATTAAAAAAAACATACTGAAAAAAACTAAAGAAGACAGTAGTAGAAAAACTTCGATCCTCAGACACTCACTTTATCATTGTATAATTGAATTTTCAAATTATATTTCTTGATTATAACTAAAATACCTCTAATTTAACACCTAATTTTCAAATAAACCATATCTAGACCTAAAATATGGGTGTTGATCTGCATATCTAAGTGATCCGATTACCTGAAGACCTTAGAGTAATCAAAATAGATTAAACTCATTGCACTCAATGGGGAGATCTCAAGAAAATAAATTTTAAAAAAAAGAATAACCACTTTATTTTAACAAGTTGAAAAAATTAAAGATCAAAATATATGAAACTAAATTCAAGAATGAAAAGTGAACTCCTTCAATTATGATAAAATTTTTGAGAAAAATATAATAAGAATGCAATGAAGTACCAAACTCAAAAGGAAAGAATCCTTGGATCTCTGCTAACCACCACCACTTGTAATGTATAAATTTATTCGTTGATTATCATTAGTGAAAATCTTAGTATCTATCATATCTTATAGAAAATACCCCCTCCTTCAATCTAACCATCCCTTTAAATGAAATTATAATGAGAATATAATAGAAAAGTGGTGAAAAAATGTTCTGTCTAGAACATGTATCCTAAAAGTATGATCTATTTTTGACCTATTACTAGATTAATATTGGAAATAATATTTAATGAAATTGTTTTTATACACCTTTTATTCCCCCCTAAAAAATTTTAGCTCCTTTTGACACGTGGATCAAAAGATATATTCTATTTACTTATAAAATATTTTCTTGCTGAAGTGACTCTTCAACTTCATCCAATTTCAAATGACGAAGCACAATATTAATGATATAATTTAATCTTGGTATTTATCATTAATGTTACCGCTTTAATCCTATCTCTTTTCTAGGTAGAAAAACCTCATTTGGACATCCTTGGGATGCATTATGCCTCATTTATTGAAGGGGTATCAATTCGGTTCAAAAATTGATTTTCGAAATTGATTGATTTTTTGGGCCTCTCTATGGTTGATTCAGCCCTTGGAATAGTTATAAAATATGAATCCCAGGAGAAAGGTGTTCCGAAAAAAACAGTTTAATAACTTTATTAATATAGAAAAAGTTATTCCCCAAATAAAAAACTAATGAAAACTGTTAAAATTCCATAATTGGAGAATTTTCACAATTTATCTCAAAATACTTCAAAATTACAAAAATTATGCAATTTCACAAAATATTGACACATTTTTATGGATATATTAATTTATATATAAATAAAAAAATTTAAAATTTTAGTTCTACCAATTCCTCTACACTTAGCACTTGGACTCTCGGATAAGTGAGCATTAAAAACTAATTGCCAATGAAAATTCTAAACATGTTAATAAAAATATTCAGCTCAAAATAAAGGCTCCCAACTTATCATGATTCTTAAATAGATTAAATTCCAAATTATTTATTGTTTTAATTCATTCAATTCCTATTTAATTCTATCCTCCATGGACAATTATTCCTACCTCACTTTTCCCTCTTGACACATGATTTTGATTTTTCACGAAGTTTTTCTCATCCAAATAAATGTAATTGTCACCATAGGCTTGAAAACATTCTAAATTTACAAGAAACTAATTCAAATAATTTTATCCATAATGAGGAATTATAAAGGGTTGTTATGAGGTTTTAATGTTGGTGTATTTTTTAATATAAAAAATTCAGAGGTAAAAGAGAGGGTTTGTATATTTGTTGAAGTAAGGTTTCATGATTTTAGTTTACACTCAAGAATGGCCTTATAAAATTTATTAATGGAATAAAGTCATATAAAAAACAAATTTCATATTTATTTTATGAATAAAACACAATATATCCAATTCAGTATCAATGTTACACCAATTTCTTAACAAAATTTTATATTTTTTTATTTAAATCTCAATAAAGGAAAATATTTGTTTCTCATTGGAAGATCCAGAAATAAAAAATTTATTTCTCATTGGAAACACTAGAAATTCACATATTCCTTTTTTCCTTGAAGGCTCCAAATAGGAACAATTTTCATTGTGAAAAATTATATCTCCATACATTGATTTTCTCTACTCAAAAGTATCCCAATATGATGTAGTAAATCATAAAAAAGATCCCCCACACTTAATATGTAACAAAATCATTAAATGTACTTCAATAATAGGTTGGATGGGGAAACTGGATTGTATTTTGTCTAACCCAACATGCTGTATGTGGCTACTCAGGTCTCACAAAGATCAAATTTATATGGTAGGTAGAATGAAGGGAGTGAAATTTCTAAAAAAGGTTATTTCAATCAAAAAAAATGATTCAATCATTTTTAACTCAACTTCTTTAAAGTTTATAAGTTTTGAAAATAAGAATTTTTATAGTTAAAAAATCATTCTTTGCTTAACTCAAGAAGTGTGGTGAATGTGAAGAAGATGAAAAAATGGTTTAGAAGCCTCACATTCAAGTGATTTTCAATATTGGATAGCATTCATGGAATGGAATTTATAATTCAATGGTCTTTTCATGAATTTCCGCTATAGGAATCCAAAAAAAATTACATTTCAACAATAATTTACATTTTGTTCTATAAATCAAGTTTTTATTTTCCATTGAAAAAAATATTTCAATTCAAAATGGAAATTAATTTAAAGATTAAAAGTTTTTTTAACACAAAATTTTAAATCAAACACACAAAATTTGAAAGAAAAATAGAAAACATACATTTTGAGAAGAAAAAACACACAATTGAAAACACACCAAATCCTAATATACCAAGAATGTTCCTCCCTAACACTTATTTTGTACAATTTATTCTTTATGCATAGAATTTCAAATTATGATGTGAAAATAAATAAGATATGACATGAAAAAAGTGGATAGGGATAACACATCCCTACCTAGTTTTTATTGAGTAGTAGTAGCCTTGAGTTACCCTCTTAAAAGATAAAACTTAGAGACCTATAAAAAAAATAGAGAATCAATTTTTTTTTAATTTAATAAAAGAAAAATGAAAATAAATGTAAGGGAAAAGAGACTTGGTATAAACCCCTAGGTGGGTGCTAGGATCTCACTCCCTTAGTTAGGAATTTCTAGCTGATCATCCCTAATCTAAAGGTGGGTTCATTTTCTACCTCATGAATAAAAAAATATTTTTATCCAATATTTTTCAACTCACATAACTTGTATAATATACCAAAAATATATATATTTAGGTTCCCCTTGTAGGAATTTAATGTTCCAATGATGTAGTGTAAGTGGGAAAAAAATTTAAAATCCATATTCAAACACTTTATCTTTATAAAAAACCTCTACCAATTGTTGAATTTTATTCTCAGGATGTGGTTCATCTTCAATTTCATCATTAAAAATGATTTATTCTTTAAAAATTATCTTAATACCACTATCCTCTTGTGTAATATTGTATTCAATTGGGAACACCATTATTTATTCTATTTCATACCTGACTTCCTCTTCATCTGAAAAGTTATTCCACTCAAATATAGTAGGAACTAAATCTACATAGGGAGAAGAAGTTAACAATTTATTATGAAAATAATCAGGCAAAAATGGATCATAATTTGTGAAATCTCTCTATTGTAATTATGGTTTTATCTCTATTTGGGAGTCAAAAATAGTTGTATTGAAAGTGTGAAGAAACTCAGGTTCCTCCATACGATCTTCAAAAATTAATGTCTCAAGTTTCTCATACTATTTAGGAAAATATTCATACAAAGGTTCTATTTTTTTTATTTAAAAAATTAGGGCTTCAGATGAAATTCCATTTTCAACTATGTTGGCACAATAATTTACTAAATACTTTTCATTTCCAAAAATATATATTGATTCGTTAATCTATGACAATTTCTTCCATTAAATTAAAAAAGGATATTTCAGATTAGTTTTCAACTCACCCACAAAATATTCCCACACATCAAAAGTTTATGTTAGAATATTTTACATTTCTTGAGCATATTTTTGAGAATTAGATTATCTCAGTTCTTTGAAATCATTGGAAAGTATTTACATTTTTTTATTACTTATTGAATCATGGATTTCTGCTGTTGAATCACTATAGTTTTTTTGAAGTTGAAACTTTAAAAATTTATCATGACTATTCTCCTCATATTTTTGATAATCTAGCCAAGCATAGGAGTAATCACTATGAAAATACATTTTTTTTTGTTTTTTAAAGACTCTAAATTGGATGTTAAAATCCTAGAAAGTTAAAATGAAATTTGAATCAGCTTAGAAAAAATCCTTGGAAATGATTCCAAATTGATGATGGGTTTTTCAGTCATGTAAATCAAGTCAAAAATTTTCCACTTAAAAATGCCACATAGTGGTGACCATGAGGTTGTCTCATGAGGTGGCTACAGACTAAGTTGTCAAACTATCACATTGTTAATTTTATTTTTTAAAATTTTAGTCTTAAAGTGGGGATTAAAATGATTTAAAATATGTTAAATTAAAGGAAATCATATTAAACATATAAATCTACGTTACTGACTAGAAATATTAAGAAAAATGGACTAAAAAACAAACTAAATAAGGCAGTGATGGACAAACAACTATCCTCAAACACTCCCTTTATCATTGTCTAAATGAATTATATAATTATATTTTTAATGACCACTCAGGTAACTCTAATTGAATAAATGAGTTTTCTATAAACCATATCATGACCTCAAATATGGGTGTTGATCTTTTTATCAAAGTTATTTGATTACCCACAGACCTTTGAGAAACCAAAATAGATTAAACTCATTATGTTTAATAGGGAGACCTCGCCCAAAGAAATTTAAATAATGATAATAACTACTTTACTTTATAAAGATGAAAAATATTCCAAATAAAAATTAAAGAAACTAAATTCAACAATGAAAGGAGACATCCTTTAATCATTAAAATAGTTTCTATAAAAATATAATAAGAATACAATGAAGTACCAAAATCAAAAGAGAATAATCCTTGGATCTCTACTAGCCACCACCACTTAGAGTTTAGACCTCCATGCCATGATTATCATCACTAGAACTCCTATTTTATAGAATATATTCTCTAGCACACCCCTCCTTCAATCCATCCATCCCTTTAAATGAATTGAATATGAAAATATAAAAGAAAAGGGGTGGAAAAATGTTTCATCTAGAATCTATATCTTGGAAGTATACATGATTTTTGACCTATTTCTGAGAGAATATTAGAAAACATCCTTTTCAAATATTGTTCGCACTTACCTTAGATTTACCACTATGAAAGTTTAACTCTTGTTGAAATGTGTCTCAAAATTTAGATCCAGTTTACTTAGAAAATATTTTCTAACTGAAGTGATTCTTCAACTTCCTCCACTTTCTTGCACCCAAACACCATCATAATGAAATAATTTTAGCATGATATTTAACATAGAGATACAGCTTCAATTCCACTTTCTATTACTACCAGAATCACCTCATTTGGACACTTGTGTGATGCACTATTTTTTATTTATTGATGGTGTTTTAATTCTATCTGAAATCTGATTTTCTAAATTGATTGATTTTTTGGGCATTCATATGGTCCATTCAACAGCTGGCCTAGTTGGAAAATATGAATTCCATGAGAAAAGGGTTCCTAAAAAATATCAACAGTTAGATCAATAGATAAATAGTTATTCCCAAAACAATAAAATGACGAATAATTGATAAAATTCTAGAATTAGGGCATTTTCACAATTTAGCTCAAAACACATTTAAATTCGAAAAAATGATACAATTTCACACAATATTGACACATTGGTGGAGATATATTAATTGAAATATAAATAAAAGATATTTAAAAGGTCATCTCTATCACGTATCGGGTGTTTGACAACATCGCATGCAATGACACACTATTTATATTTAATTATTTTATTATTCGGTTTTTTAAATAATAAATAATTAATATATCTCAAACTGTGTGTCTCATGAGAAATATGATACCACTATTTAGTCTGGAATGTGGGGTTTACCCTAGACATGGTATAAACTTTTTTACGTATCCGAAATTTGTCCAGGTTTCTCTTTAAATTAATTTAATAATGATTATATTAAATAATAAAAATTATTAATTTAATTTTTAAAATAATTTTTTCTATTCATCATCTCCCTAATGTGAGTTTCCTCCATTTTAGGATGTGGGAGAGTTTCAAAATCATTTGATTCATCAATGTTTTAATCCATTTATTTTGTAATTCCTTAATGATAAGAAATTAATGACACCACAATGAATTTTCAGTTGAATCACATATTAAAATGAGTTTTTAATTTAGTGTTTTAAATGGTGTGATTTTTGGTTATTTATGAATGAATCGCTAACACTTTGATTTCCATGGATCTAGATGAGTCCAAAAGAAAAAAACCCATCTACACGTGATAGATGAAACCTGGTCTATTTCATTCTGGTGTTTGAGGCATGCAACGAACCAAATTCTCCTCCACTCTGTGCGTGGTGGCTTCTTCCCAACTTGTTATTATTTTTTATTTTTTTCTTTATATTATTCTTTAAATCTTCTAAATTCAATATCTTTTACAATATTGACCGTATTGACATGCCATCAGAATAATTGGATTTGTATTGATGGGAAAAAATTTAATCACAAATTTAATTTTGAAGGCAGCAAGGTATATTCAATCCAATTTTCACATTTTTTAAAAGAATATTTTAAAAGAAAAATTATCAAAAGAAAAATTACTAAAATTATGAAATGATAATTGCACAATTTTAACAAAGATAATTGAAGAAAATTATCAAATAACAATTTTTTAAATTTTAATAATGACAATTGAGGAATATTATCAAATGATAATTGATTTTTTGGAAAATGATAATTGTGGGAAATTATCAATTGATAACTGTGGAAAATTATAAAATGATTATAGATTTTTTTAACAAAAGTTAATTTTATTGAATTATAAAATGATAATTATAGTGAATTATTAAAGGATAATTATGTGATATTATCAAAATATAATAATATATAATTATCAGATGATAATTTTAATGAAATTATTATAATATAATCATTAATGGATAATTTATAGAAATGACCAAGGATAGTTTATTATTAAAGGATAACTGAATGAATTATCAATAGATAATTACATGAAATTATTAAATATAATTATAAGTATTATAAAATAAAAATTTCCTCAGATTATCAAAATATGATTATAAAAATATAATTTCACTAAATTATCAAAGGATAATATATAATGAAAATTATCAAAGATGATTATTGAATTATGAAGGATAATTTGAAATGAAAATGATTGGAATATAATTATACATATTTCCCAAGGGTAATTATAAGAAAAAGTATCAAGTAAAAAAGATATTAAATTATCAGAGGATAATTAATCATTTTTTATGGAAAATTATATAGTTTTAATAAATAATAATTATAATTAATACCACATGTGTTCTAGGATTAATTTAGAGTTAAAAATTATCGAATGTGGTTTTATAATTATTATTAAATAGAATATTGCAAGAGAATGTATATAATTAAGAGAGATAAAGTATTATCACATGTGATATTTTATTTATTGTTGAAATAAAATAGATGGGTTTGGTTTTAGAAATCATTGGAATGTGATTATATTTCATGTTTGTGTGTGAATGCGGTTCGGGTGATGACACCTTTGACAGACATTTTCATTAACATTGAAGTCTTTGAGGTTGGAGGTTCCTTACCTTTATGGGCCTTGTATATTTATTATTTTATCATGATGTGATGTTATTCTAGACTAACCCATGTTTTTTTTGAGATGCATGTGGGTGTGTGAATATCCACATATGTACTTGTTTAACTGTGATTATCTTGAAATTGATCTTGGTGTGGCTTATCGTTCCTTGCTACGAAATGTACTATTTTTTTGTTTCATATCTTGTAGAATTATGTTTTAGGTACCAAGATACTCAAGTAGAGCCTTGAGGTTGGGTGTACGTGGTTACCCAAACTGACACAGTCCTAGAATTCATAAAGGCTGCCTTGGATACCCCTATAGAGTGGAAATTATAGTGACTAGATAGAAAGTTCTGAGATACTCAGGTGGAACCTTGAGGTTGGGTGTTCTAAGTTATCCAATTGGATGTGGTCCTTACATACATAAATGTAGGCATAGAAACCCCTATATAAGAAAAATCATAATAGATAGATGGAGGATATTGAGATACATAGGTGGAGCCTTGAGGGTAGGAGTTATGCATTCCAATGGGAAATTAACCATCCAGATGCATTCCTAACATCCTTAAAGGTATACATGGATTCCCCTATTAAGGGGAAAGCATAGTGGCTTGGTGAAAGATATAGGTCATGGATTCCTATAGACATGGGTCATGGGTGATTAAAAGGATAAGAAAATCTAAGATATACTCGATGGACATGCGATGTTCATATAACAACCATAAAAAGGGTGGGGTGAGCTATGTGGACTTGATGGAGGTATGTGTATTATGTACATTCATAACGACAATGAGCTAAAGCAGGTGGGGATGGGGTTTATGGTGTCATAGTTAACACATGATGACTAGACATATGTATGTGTAATGATCATTTACTTATGTCATGGTATACACTGTTATATATAACGTTAAATTATGGTAAAGATTCATTGGTTGTGTTCTACTAAGTCTTGTACTCACACCCTACTCAGGCATTTCGATGTGCATGTAGATTTTATGACCAGTTATCTAGTGAAGGGAAAGGGCCCTATGATGGATGGTCAAGCAGTGGAACATGGAGCTGGAGAAGACAAGGGTAGACAATGAATAACCCCAGATATGTTTGTTTATTTACATATCACTATATTATATACTACTTATACTATGGGAAGGCTTACTACTTCAGGAGTTCTTATATGTTTTTTTTTCATTTATCCAATTTCTACATTTACTCTGATTATTTATTTTTTTATTTATTATTATTGTTCTTATGACGTGATACTAAGGGTATAGTCTCCCTATGGACACACTTAGACCCTCATTTCTAGTTAGTAGCCTCTTACATATGGGGAGATGTGGATGATGTCATGTAGAATCTAGATATGACTCGGTGGTTTGGGTCGGGATGTTCCAAAATGTTATCAGATAAAGGATTCACTTACTTGTTCTTCTCTTTGTCTTGGTACGAGACATGATATACAAGGGATAATATGGTTGGGACTCAGGCAGGGGAACTATGCCAGTGTCTATCCATCACTGCATAGTAGACCTCTGACTTGGTATAAAGTGGGGAATATATGTTTTACCATTAATTTTTATTGAAATCACCTTGGGTGATGAACATGATGTTGATATATGATATTTTATAAATGTTCATGCATCATGACTAGGAAAATAGGTTCACCTTCCATAGAGATTCTTATTTTTGAGATACATAGTAGTTATTGAAGTAAATGCCTTGATTTGTGATATATGTTCAAGATATTTTCTCCTTGTGTGATATATGTACCTTATTTATATTGTGATATATCTTTATTAGAATTAATTAGTTGAATTGAGTGTACTATTTTGTTAGTATATATATGATGACTATAACTTATGTGTAGGGATAGAGACCAGGGTTAGAATTATGAGCGGTATATGTTAGGATGATGATATAATCCTAGAAAAAACCTTGTGTGATCCCATATACTAGTTATGACTTGTTGTGTTACTAATATCCTTAATGATGTAGATATTTCACCTTAGAGATATTTGACAGGTTATCAAGCTGAGGTATCCCATGATATCATAATACCACCACCCATGGTATAGGATGATTCTCCCTAGCATGATCCCATACTAACACATATTATCTAGGATACAGATCCCATTCAGGAAGAACTATTTCAGATAATGAATGTTCAAGGTGGATTCATTCAAAGGAAAATGACCAACTATGCCCAAGATTTATAGCTCTGAAATCCATTGGTATTCTAGGGTACATGTGGCCCATAGTATGTAAAGGACTAAATGGAATATATAGAGAGCATATTGAAGATTATTCAAACCCTTTAGGAAGGGCAAGTGATTCTAGCAACCTTTATGTTCCAAGGACCCTCCAGAAGATGGTGGACTTCCATGAATCATGTTGTGAGATGAGAAGGTATTACATGGATAACTTTCAAAGAGTTTTTTCTTATGTAATAATTTCTAGACATGATGAATCTATACCATGCACATGAGTTCATGAAGTTATGAAAATGTTATATGACAATCTTTGCATACTATGTGCATTTTACAGAGTTTCTTTACTTTCCCCCTTTTTTGGATATAAATGAGGCACATAAGGATAAAATGTTTGAGATTGGCCTTCTATAATATCTTAGATTTTAGGTTTGAAGCTTTAACCTGATGAAATACTCACATGTTCTTCATGGGGATCTGACCTTTGAGAATAAGTTATAAGAGGAAAACATATCAGGCTTACTTCTGTCACACAACAGGATAGTGACTGAGTTTTCCCTTCATACCATTGGATTTACTTCACAAATTAGGAAGAGAATGATAGACTAGGAGAATCTAAGAGGAAGAGATTTAAGTCAGAGTAGAACCTCTTCAGTACCCTATATAAGAGATATTCCCTACAACTGTGGGATAAGGGGTAATTATAACAACACTTGTAGGAAACCAGCAATGGGCTGCCACCAAGGTGGAAATGATGGTAATATTATATTATTTTGCTCGAAGTTATCCCATAAGAATTCTAGGAGGCCATGAAAGGTTGGGAGTAGAGGACCCCGATAAAGGATACATGCTCCCTTTATGACGAGGGATCAAGAAGGTCATGAACATGGCCATGGAGCTGAGGCAGGCCAAGTATATGTGGGGGATCAAGCTCGAATAGATATTGATGAGGAAATTATTACCGTATGAGGTATGGTATTGAACATGTATATTTGATCTTTTTCCATGTTCGAAACTGGTGAATTAATTATATTTTAGAGCAATGTCTGGACTTGAATTACCGATAGAGTTATGTTTCCCTAACATTCCTTTCACTGATACATCATTGAATGATGATGTGAAAACCTAGTATATTATAGAACAGTAGTCAGTACTTATATTAGTGGGATACTGATGAGGAACTTCCATATCACTAGGTAGGGGGAAAATAATGAAAGACTTGTGATGGGGTTACCTAGGGCCTTAAAGAGTCATGAGGAAATTTGACTAATTGTTGATCAGATGGAAAATTTTCCCACTTTTCACTAATCAATAGAACTCACTTAGTGGAGAATCTAAGAAAGATCTATATCCAAGAGAACACATGCCTTCGTGGAGTTACATTTATCATTATTTTTGATTGAGATACACATTTTACATCACAATTTTGGAAGACCTTGCAGAAATCCCTAGGGACATAGCTAATATAGAGCATGACATACCATCCTCAGACCGATGGACAATCCAAGCAGACTACATTCATATGAGAGGATATCCTTCAATCTTGAATTCAGGATTTCTATGGAGCATGGAATGATCACCTATCCAAAAATGAGTTCTCGCTCAATAATAGTTATCAAAAATCTATTCAAATGACCCCTTATGAGGCTCTTCACAAGAGACCGTGTCAATCAACACTTGTTTGTATGACGCATATGAGGCAGCGTTTGTGGGCCTTATTTGGTTAATAAGTACTTTTAGGGAGTGCATCTTATTTTAAGGAGGTTTATCACCTACCAAGGATAACATAGACCTTATGATGACTATATGAGGAGACCCATAGTGTTTTTATGGTTGTCAGGTTTTATTGCGAGTGACTCCTCGGTTTGGCTGGAGACGTCAGGGGAAGTAGGGGAAGCTATAAACTTATTTTCTTGGATTCATTGAGATCACTGATAAGTTATGGGTAGTGGCGTATCATTTGAGCCTCCATTATCTTTATAGAGGTATACATGACATGTTCCATTTGTCACAACTTTAGAGGTACATAACCAAGCCTGTGCATATTATAGATTGTGAGAATGTTGAGCTGGGGACCAATGCATCTTATGAGAAGCATTTAGTTTGGATCATAGATTGATGCAAGATGGTGTTGAGAGGAAAGACTGTACCATTATTCCATATTCAGGGGCAACATAGATGGATCTAAGAGAAAACATGAGAACATGATCCTGATGTTTGAGGTTATTGGCATGAGTTGTTTGAAAAAGATCTCTATAGACACTTCTTGAGGAAGATAAGTCGATAGAGGGGTTGAATTGTAATATCCTAATTTTTAAAGATAATAAAAACCCTCTTGTTTATAATTTATAATTTTTTATATGAAAATGTAATTCTTGAATAAAAAGAAAATAATAAATGTTTTAACGATTTTATGTATGGGTAAAATCCCAGTTAAACCCTTGGAATATTCTATTGAATATTTTCAAAGTTAGGTGCTGATTAAGTTTAGGATTTTGAGGCCTATAGATCCTTAGTGTAGATGAAAAAAATTTATATATATTAAATTACTTTTGCATGATTTTTCCAAAATAATTAAATAAATCACAAATGGTGCATTTTATGAGAAATATGAGACCACCATTAGGTATGGGGTGCAGTGTTTACCCTAGGTGGGGTACTAATTTCTTTTGAATTGGACATTTGTTTATATCACACATGAGGATAATTTATTTAATTTATTTTATATTTTTTTCAAATATAATTGAGAATCTCTCAAACAGTATGTCGTATGAGAAATTTAAGACCACTATTAGGTACATAAAGTGGGTTTTACCCTAATCGGAATATAACTTTTATGCATGTTGGTTATTTTTCAACATCACATGAGATATTAACCAATTTATATTTAATTATTTAATTATTTAATTTTTTAAACAAAAAATAATTAATATCTCTCAAATAGTACCTCATATGAGAAATTCGAGACTAAAATTAGGTTTGGAACGCGAGGTTTACCCTAGATGAGGCATAACTATTATATGTATTGGGTGTTTGGTCAGGTCACCTTTTAAATTAAGTTATTAATAATTATATCAAATAATAATATTTATTAATTTAATTCTTAAAATAGTTTTTTCTTTTCATCATCTCCTTATTGCGTGTTTCCTCCATTTTTGGATGCGAGAGAGTTTCAAAATCATCCATTTGATAACTGTTTTAATCTGTTTCATTTTCAATGCCTTAATAATAAGAAATTAATGACTCCACAATGAATTTTTAGTTAAATCACAGATTAAAATATGTGTTTTAATTTAGGGGTTTAAATGGTGAAATTTTGGGTTATTTATAATTGAATCATTCGCTTGGGGATTATGGTGGATCTAGATGAGTCCAACAGAACTCAGAACCCTGGTATATGTGACTAATGAAATCTAATTGATTTGATTCTGGTGTTTGAGTCATGCAATGAACCTAATTGTCATCCGTATTGTGCGTGTTGTCTTCTTTCTAGGTTCTTTTTCTTATTTTTCCTTTTTATTATTCTTTCAATATTAAAAATTCAATATCTTTTGAAATATTGATTGGATTAACACACCATTAGTGTTGTTGGATTTGAATCGACGAGCATAAATTTAATCGTAAATTTATTTTTGAAGGAATTATGTTATGTTCAATCCATTTTTTAATATTTGTTAAATTATTTTTTTTAAAATTTCAAAAGACAAATTAACAAAATTAACAAATCATAATTTCATAATTTTAAAAAATATTTTTATGAAAAATTATCAAATAATAATTGTTAAATTTTAATAATGATAATTGTGGAACATTATCAAATGATAACTATAAAATTTTAACATTGAATATTTTAAAAAATTATCAAACAATAATTGGGAAATTTTAACAGAATATAATTGTCAAAAATTATCAAATGAAAATCACCATGAATTATCAAATGATAATCGAGTGATATAATCAGAAGATAATAATATAGAAATTCCAAAAGATAAATTTTAAAAAATTATTATAAGACAATTATCAATGAGTAATTTATAGAAATGATAAAAGGATAGTTTATTATCAAAGGATAATTTCTTGAATTATTAATAGATAACTGCATGAAATTAACAATGACAATTATAAAAATTATAAAATGATAATTTCATAGAATTATCCAAAGATGATTATATAAATATAATTTCAATAAATTATCAAAGGATTATTTATAAATAAAATTATCAAAACTGTTTATTGAATTATGAAGGAAAATTTGTATGGAAAATTATTGGAATATAATTGTAATTTTTTTTCAAGTGTAATTATAAGAAAATTTATCAAGTGAAAGAGATATTAAATTATCAATGGATAATTATTCATTTATAAAGGATAATTATATGGTTTTACTAAAGAATAATTATAAGGAATACCACATGTGTTCTTGAATTCATTTATAGTTATAAATTATCTAATGTGGTTTTATAATTATTTGTAAAGAGAATATTGAAACTGTATGTATAAAATGATAATTCAGAAATTATCTATGAGTGATAAAGTATTATCGCATGAGATATTTCATTTATTTTTGAAATAAAATAGATGTTTTTATTCTTATAAATCCTTGGCATGTGATCATATTTCTTTATGGTGTGCGAATATGGTTCGGGTGACAACACCTTCAAAATAATTTTCCGTTGTTGTTGAAAACATTTAGGTATGAGGTTCCTAACCTTCATAGGCCTTGTATATTAATGATATTTTTATGATGTGATGTTATGATGGACTAACCCATTCTTGTTCTAAGATGATTGTGGTTGTGTGAGTATCAGTGGGTTTACTTTTTTTATGTGTGATTATGATGATGTTGATATTTGTGTGTCTTATCGTTCTTTTCTATAACATGTATTCTTTATGTGTTTCATAACTTGTCGAACTGTGTTATAGGTACCAAGATACTCAAGTGGATCCTTGAGATTGGGTGTACAAGGTTACCCAACAATATTTAGTCCAAATGTCTATAAATGTGGCCATGGATACCCCTGTAGAGGGGAAAGCATAGTGACTAATTGGAATGTACTGAGACACTTAGGTGGATCCTGAAGGTTGGGTTATGAGGTTACCCAACCCTATGTGTCTTAAATTCCTTAAAGGCGAGCATGAATACCCCCGAAGAGGGGAAAGCATATTAGTTACTTGGCAGATACAGAGATACACAGGTGGAGACTTGAGGGTGGGAGTTATGCAGTCTATTGGCTGATTACCCATCCTAACATAGTCTTAATGTCCTTAAAGGAAGACATGGCTACCCATGTAGAGGGGAAACATAGTTTATTTCTAGAAGATACCAGTTGTGGCCTCCTATGGACTTGGTTCATGGGTGATTAAAAGGATAAGAGAACCAAAGATAAACCTGATGGAATGTTCAACATTTCTTTAATAACCACAAGAAGGGTGGGGTGAGCTATGTAACCTTGATGAAGGTACCTATTCTAGGGATATTAAAACTAGAAATGATCTAAATCATATGGTGTTAGGGTTTGTTGAAGCTTGGTCAACGCATGATGACTCGACACATGTATGTTTACTGAGCGTTTACTTATTTAATGACATAAATGATTTTACATATTGTGTGGTTATGGTAAGAATGAATTGGTGGCATTCTAATGAGTCTTTTACTCACACCATACTCATGAATTTTTATGCGCTTGTAGATTTTATGACCATTGATCCGATGAAGGGAAAGGAACCTATAGTGGATGGTTCAGTAGTAGAGCATGGAATTGGAGTAGGCCGAGGTAGACATCAAAGGTCCCTACAAAAGCTTTTTTGTTTACATATCATTGTATTATCTACTTCTTATACTCTAGATAGTATTAACACTTTGTGAGATCATATATGCATGTCATTTATTTATTTTTCACATTTAATCTGATTGTTTATTATATTTTTATTGATTATTATCGATCCTATGACATGATACTGAGGGTATAGTCTCCCCACTGACAGACATAAACCATCGATTCTAGTATATAGCCTCTTGTATATGGGGAGGTGCACATGAGGTCACGTATCATCTAGAACATACTCATTGGTTCAGTTTGGGATGTTACAAGTAAGGTGCACGATGGTGAGATTTTCATGGGGTGGTTCGACGCACCTTGTTTGGGATGTGATCTCGATGAGTTTTAACTTATCACATAAAAGGTTTATTTCATGATTTAGTTAATGGATATCAAATTGGTCTTGGTCAAGGGAAAATAAAAGTAATTCTATCTCCCTTGGAATCTCTGATAAATGGGCTTTATAGGGAATGATCCTGTTGGTTGAGACCATTTCTTCTTTTTTCAATGTCAATTGGATTTATCATAAACCCATATTTATACTAATAAAATGATCAATGTTAAATGTATATATTATAAATGGTTATGATGCCTAATGGTCCTTTAATTTCGATAAGATATAATAAAACCAAATAAGTGAATGTTTTTTTATAACCATAATAGGGAATTTAATTCAATCACAAATGAAATTTTATTTATAAAACATCGGGTCATTATAGTACACACCTTTTTGACCACTAAACATTTGAATCATTATAAACCTATGTTTAAGACATCCAAATTAATAAATATACTAAATTATTCCCATTTACTAGGTTATATTCAAATTTTTGATTTTATGGATTTCATATACAATGTAATATACTAACCTGAATAATTCATCTAGGTACTTGATCTGGCATGCCAGAAATCCTTAAGTGTGTTCTCCAATTATCATAGGCTAACACAAGTTCCAAGGGTATCATATAAATAAGTGTGAAATAATTTACCCTTTTAATACATTTTAAATAAAAGTAAGGAATTATTTTAGAAATTTGTAATGATGCATCAACATTTTATACTAACCACCCATAAGAAAATTCACATTTAAAACATATCTAACCAAAAATGTTTTACTAATATCCACCATATGTAATACCCGAGACAAGACTATAATAAATAACATATTATTATATGAAAAATACATTTCATTACTTAATCATAGTATAATACACACCATAAATTTATATTCATAATAATTAGGACAACTGGTTCTACTAAACACATAAAAATATAGTGAATCGTCATAATCTTGAACTCCAGAGGATTACACTCTAAAAATAATGAAAAATATATAAGATACATTTATTTTATAATAAAATATTATGAAAATTAATAGAAATGTAATTGGAATTAAGGGAAAGATATTAATGATTTTAGATGTCAAAATAAAGTATATATATATAAGGGTTAAAATGACCATTAAAAGTGTAAGGTGATTGTGAGAATATAAACTTCCAAATATTATTTTTAAAATAGTAATGTAACTTTTATACATAAAAGTGTGAAATAAAATACATAAAATCATTTGGTAATAATATACATAACAATTATTAATAATTTTTATCAATTAATGAATAATGATATAATCACACACATATGTATTAGAATAAAAATAATGTTTATTAAAAAATATTTTTAAATTTTTTTGGCACCAAATGAATTATTTTAAAATACAAAAATATTTTTATGTGAAAAATAAATTTCACATATATTGAATTTTTATTATAAAAAGAACTTTAAATTAAGAATTAAAATAATTAAATTCACCAATATAGATTTTTTAAATATTTTTATATAGTTGAATTTAAGGAAAATTGTATAACATGTATGAATATAAAGTAATAATTATGACTTCATTATGATGTAAAAATGATTTAATAATTAATATAAGTTATTTTATAACCAAATATCTATTAATTTATTAAAATAATTTATTTTTGAGTATTAAAATAAATTTCCAAACCTATAATGGGATTTCTAAGGTCTAAAAACGAAAATAATGTTTTAAATAAATTATTTATGAAAATGTATTTCCCATGGAAAATGTGATAACGAAAAAACAAATTTGGTTCTAAAATGATCAAATGTAAAAATTCATTTGACAAATGCTAAAAACTATGGTTTAAAATCATGGGTAAGCGAATGGTTTTTCTTTTTATACATCCTATATTTATAAGTCCTAAGTCAAAAACATTATAAAAGTTTCCCCTTATTTTATATTAATACCCACCCAACCTCCCATTCCTCTTTAATTAAAAATTATTGATCATTGGTATCCCCTAAAATTCTCTAATTATAATTATTCTAAGGAGTTATTATGGATATAATGTTTTCTTTATCAATATTTATTTTATGTAATCATTTCCATTTTCTTTTTATTTAAATATCAAATGTTGTCATGATTCATTATTTTGAATTCCTTATTATAATATTAATTATAAATCACTATCCATTGTCATCATACCATATTTATTAGTTGTTGTAATACTAAATTATTTCCAAAGCTTAAAACACCATTATCCAAGTCTGTATGTATTCCATTTAATTATGGTAATATAAATAAATTATTTCTAATAGGGGGACTTTATCTAAGGAAGGATGATTAATAATTATCTGGGGTAGCCTATTCAAGGGCCCTAGTGGATTAAACATGATTTTGGAACAAGTGAATCATTAAAAATCAAATCATATTGACCTTTAAGTTTCTCCTTATAGAAATGTTATAACCTTAATGAATATGAAATACATGTGACACATGATTTTAATTTTTAGAGGGAATTTTTCTATCATTGATTTGATGTCCAACCATTTAAATCTATTTTATTCAATGAGTATTTCTTATTGATATAATTATAACATGAAAATACCCTAAACTATTACTTCTCTTATATTCCTTTGATAAGATTTTTCCATTGTATTATGAAAATAATATAGTTTCTAAGTTGATTATTGGATATTCACTTAGATATCTATATTATTACATTGAGTTATGAAATATTTACAATCCATATATTCATTATTTATATACGAATACCTATTGATTACCTATACATTGTTATGTATGAAGTTCATTAGAAAAAATTATATGTTGTATTTATTAGCCACTCTATTAAAATGATGCATGCATTTGATTATTATGGTATGGGTGGGGTCTGGAATTATATAATCACTCAATTAATCAGTAGGTATCATGGGATAAATTATCTTAGGTATTTCATGTATGAATTCCCATTCATGTATGATGTATTAGAAGATGACTTGATGGTATGATTATGATGTTCGAAATTATACATTCCACCAATATATGATTAGTTATAATTATCCATGTCTTTATTTATATACAATATTATGCTATCTATGGATTTATTATACTAATATTATCATTATTTATGGTATAATTTGATTATTTATTCCTTCTATGTTATTTATTTTATGTTTATTTCATATTAGAATTCATTGTATATTATCTCTCATATTACTTTTGAGATCACTCTTTTATATTGATTCCCATTTTCCCTAGAAACCATGAAGATTATTACTTATGTACTAAGGATAATAAAGGATATATAAAAAGGTTTTCAAATATTTATATTATGTATTTATGTTTCATATGTAATGTAATGTAATATTCATTTATGTATCCAGTCTCCCAATACTACTAAACTATGGGATCCTATAAATTGTGATCTTTGTATTCTATTTCAATATAATAAAATAACCACAATCTCTAGGTTACTAGAGTCAGGGTTGTTAGCATTAGTATCATCTCAAGTTTAATAAAATCCTTAGGAAATATATTTATAAGAATATAGTTTCAAAACAAAACCCAATGAAAAATGTTAAGAAATTATAGAATTTTTGTTGGATTATATAGAACACTAAACTTGTGTTGGTAATAAGTTCACAGTAATTATATACTATAATTTATAATTTATAGTGTTATTCATGGATTAATTTAGTATATTCCATTATTTATAAATGGTGACTAATTAAAGTAATATAAATCATGTAAATAGAAATAATCAATGTAGGGATTACCCTCCTCAGAAAGTCAGTGAGGCCGATGATAGAGGTGAAATTATTAAAAATATATTAAGGTTGTTAACTTAGGTTATGAATAATAAAATTATATGTATGGAAAAAAATATTTAACCTAAACATATATAACAATATTGGATTATTTCATGAGGAAGAAAACATCTTTTCAATGGAACCATTAATATATTTGTTACAGATCAATGAATAAAGTCTTTAGAGAAGATATTTATCACTTTGGGATATAGTTAAAAAAGAAGGTTATCCTGGTTTTACATCATGTAAGGGTAGATGTTGATTAATGGTGAATTTTGATTCAAAATATCAATAAGGAGGATGATATATATTACATGCAGTGGAATTATTTTAAAGTATTATTCCTAGGGAAACATATTACATAGGAGAAAAGAGCCACCATGAAAAGGTAATTCTTAAATTTAATACAAAATCCGGTGGAATTTGTGCCTAGGTATGAATCTAACTTTACAAGGTTATAAAGACATATAGTAGATTATGTATGAAACACGAAAATAAGTATCAGTTACTTATTTGATAGATTAAAACCATGTCTTAAAATGATATTAGTTTCTTAAACATTTTTATCTTATGTGGAGATAGTGACAAGTTTCATAAAGACAAAAAGCCTTTTCAGAATTATATATTTTAAATGGAATATAAGAGAAGAAGAGGAAAAATGAGCTCCATATATAAAGGAATATGGAAAATGAGAATAAGAGAATAGTATAATTTATTACATGTAATAATTATGGAATGAAACATATCGGGGCATGCTAGAAGGGGTTGTGAGTGTGATTCATGTGTAGAGATAAAGGATATAATGCTCACAAATTTTAAGGAAAGCGAGAAGCGATTTATGTCTAATGATTTAATTTAAAGGATATGGTAAAATATTTTAAACAATTACCCATACACTAAGGGAATATTCCGTAAAATAGGAATATGGATAAAGGTTGGGTTATGCAATCACAATGGTGAAAATTGAGGTCCCAAATTATTTAATAATTGGTATATTGATCACAAAATCAAACCTATTTGATACATTATCTAATTATGAATCTATTAAATCATTTATATCTTTCAATTTAACTAAGATAATTGAATCATCTCATAATACATTAAGGAAATAATTTTTAATTAAACTTCTAATAGATATCTAATATAAATGAATGTATATTGAGTTAAATCAATTAAAACTCATAGAGGTTTTTAAGTAACTAACCTAGTTTTTTACTAATGGTTAACATTTAAATAAATATTTAGATGAATTTTAAATAAAATTATAATTAAAGAATTTATTTTTAGATAATGAGATTATAATTTTGGAGGCTAGAATAGACTCCATGGTTTTTAAAAGAGAAACATCATTATTTAAGAATTTTCTAAAATAACCTGATGTGGATCATAACAATGAAATTCTTAGAGAATATAAATCAATGAATGCAAGTGATATGATATAAATAAAATATGTATCTACTATGTGAGATTATACTTATGCACTTCTTATAGAATTACCTACATATCTACTTGATATTGAGGTTTATTCTCTTTTTATCTTACTCCTAATGAAAAATCCATATTTAATCCTCTCGATAGAATGGATCCAATGGAATTGGTGGAATTAAATAAGTAACCATAATAGTTGTGTGATAAGGTTTTCATATGCCATAGGGTTTCACCTTGGGTATTCATAGTCATATTTTTGAAAAAAGGACATTTTTATGCGGTTATACATTGATTATAGGGAAATCAATGCTATTAATTTTAAGAACAAGTACCATTTACCATGATTTGATGATCAACTCGATAAACCTCAAGGATTTCAATACTTATCAAAGATTTAACTTCATTTTGGTTATCATCAATTAAATATCAATAATTATTATAAAAAATATAATGTTTTATACAAGGTATGAACATTATAAGTTAATAGTAATACCATTTATGTTAAAAAAATCACCCTCTATGTTTATGGATATGATGAATAGATTATTCAATAATTATCTTGATATATGGTTTGTAATATTTATTTATGATAAATTTATATAAAAAATGTTTTATTAAGATTATAAATACCATTATTAAATTTTTCTTAATACCCTTTTAGAGAAGTTATATGGGAAATTCAATAAGCATAAATTTTGGCTTCAATATTTTTCTTTTCTTGGATATATTATCTCTAAAGATGAAATATCCATTGCCCCTATAATGAAAAAATGTGGTTAAATAATGGTTCACATCAATTAATAAAATTGAGATTCATAATTTATATAGTTTATATTGTCACTATTAGTGATTTGTTGAAAATATTACACTATAAACAAATCCATCAACCAAATTTACATGTATAGGGATCAAGTTCACATGAACAAAGAAATGTTAAGAAATATTTTAGGAACTCAATAATATATTAATAAATTAACCAATATTAACCCTACCATTTATAAATAAAGGATTTGAAATATATGGTGATGAAATAAATAATTGACTAGGTTGAAGCATTATGAAAAATTATAGAGATTTTTCTTATGTTTCATGGAAATCAAAGACCCATAAAAAAATATACAACTCATGATCTTGTGTTGAAAATAATAACAATTTCCTTGATTATAGGGAGAATATATATATATATATAATTAAATATGTGACATATACAAATCATAAAAGTTTCAATTATATATTCACATAGAAATAGCTCAACATGAGGCAAAGGTGATGTATGGAACAACTCATGGACAATGACTGTATAATACACCACCACATTGTGTAGGAAAACAAATTGGTATATTAATTTAGTAGGAATGATCATGGATTTCTATCCATGATAATGATATAGAAGGATCCAATGTTCATGAATTTAGTAAAGTAGGACATGGAAATTATTAGGGAATGTGTAAAATTAATCCTTTTCCATGTAATTTCCAAAAAATATTTACTATAGAAGAAAAATAACTCTCAATAAGATAATAAGGGATTATGAAATAAGATAAAATCCAAGGAGTATTATAAATTTAAATACTTAATCTATGAATATAGTGTATTGAATTTTTGAAAATACAATATATACCATTAATACTTGGTTAGTAGAGTGAATTTCATGATGAATATCTTAGCTCAAATTTCTCTATAAACCCTGGTTTCACCAATACATAAGAGAAAAATTATGATGGGACAACATGAAGTGGGAAATTACAGACCACGTGTCAAGATTCTTGGTATTCTAATATGTAAAGGTTTATGGGAAACTTCTAAAAGGTGCCATGAAACCTCTCCTTATACAAATGAGAAATGGGAAAATTTACCAATAGACTTTGATAAAGAGTTTCCTAATACATCTAAGAGTAATGATGAAATATTTGTGGATAAAATTATGAATTATGAATAGTTCCAAGATATAAAGGATTATATTACCCTTTAGTAAATTTCATGACTATATATCAAAGAATTTATGAGATTTAATGGTTCAACTTTTTCAATTATATATCAATATAACCATTAAATCACTACAAAATTTTGTAGGAGTCTTTATAGTTCTTTAAAAATTGAGATACTCTTGAGAACTACCTCTCATACTCAAACTGATGGGATATATGAACAGACTATCTAAACATTATATGAAATGTTGACATCATGTTACATCAACATACATAGAACTTTGTACTAGTATCTACTGCTGATATAATTTTTATACACTTTTATGTGGAGACTCATCACTAATAAATCAGAGGCTCTTCCCTTTATTTGTAACACCCCAGGTAAATAAAGAATATGAAATTTTCATATTTATCCATATTTGTGAATAAAATATTAATATGACTTTAAAGGGGACGCTATGCTCGATGGCGTACCCAACACGCAACAACGAGTTTCTTGGGAATCTTACGTTGCACTCTAATAATAAAATAATATTATTTTAAATGGTAGTTAACATGTAGCCATTGTATTGGCAGGAATGGATATAAATAAATAAAATATGATTATATATGTTTTTAAATGTTTTTACATTTATCCAATAAAAGATAAAGGCATAAAATACGGAAAGAATTCAATTATAGGCGTATATGCCCTAGTTTTCACTAAAGGTTCACTTATCGCCTTTTGATAGAGAATAGTCATTAAATATAGTTTTGTTCACTCTTATAAATTCTATTGGACCAAATAAAACTCTTCTTTAGAATCGGGACATCAAAATTTACTTTGTGTAAATTTTTGGTATCTTTCCGATAAAGTTCATTTTTTAATGAATAGTGTAAAATGTTGTATTTTAATTCAAAACCTCTTTTTAATATAATTTATTTATATGATTAGATTATCTTTTGAATTGGTTTTAAAGTGAAATTAGAATATATTTTTACCATTAAATCGAATAGTGGTCGTTAGAATTAATTTCACTTTGAAATCAGACTTAAACTAGTGTCAATCTTTTGATACTTATTGTTTCATAAAAACACGCTATTTTCTCTCACAGCGGGAATTGATTATTAAATTAATTAATGTGACATATATGTTTTGAATTTTTTAAAATAGACTTCATTTTTGAATTCGGAATATCAAATATAGCTTAGGCTGAATTTTTGGTATTTTTCTGAAAAACATCAATTTTTGATAAATAATGAAACCACTAAGTGGTACTTATAAAAACTGATTTTTCATTTAAATGAAAATTTACCACTTCTGTGTTTTGAATTTCAAAAATCTGACATAAATTTTTGTCATTAAGAAGTAAAATGTGGTTCAATGAGATTAAAATAATTTTTTGGTGAATAGTAACTTTTAAGTTCTTAATCGCGATTAGAGGTAATTAGTGTAGTTTATGGTAAGAATAATGTTTTAATAAAATGAAATGACCTAGAAACATGTCCTAACCTCATTGGATGTGTCATGGCCGACCAAGACAATCCATGGGTCAACTTGGGGACCCCATGAATCCACTTTGGTTGGAAAATGACATTAATATCTTTTTATTTAAAGTTAAAATAAAAATGTCACAAACATGAGTTGTTTTACTAAAACATTTTTTACATGGGGTTATAAAAATCAGATTTTTGACTATAAAAATTCATTGGAAAGATAAAACTATTTCCTACATCATATTTTTTTTAAATTTTTAGAAATTAAATAAATTAAATTATTTATGACATCATGATGATGCAGCGATGACCTCATTATTTAACGATTTAAATAAAATGGAAAGATAATGTAATATCTAAGACCTAAACATGTCCAAAACCTATTGTATGAGTGGATTTAGAACACTTATCACCTTATCCTAGAATTATATCAATGTGGGACCTCTTAAATCCGAATATCATTTTAAAATAAAGTGAATTTTCTTTACTTTCCAAGACTGCCCCTCCTCTCCTCTTATAAAAGGCCCCCACCTCTACCTCCTTACCCACACTCCCAAAGACTTTGGCTCGGCCAAACCCTGCCGATTTTGTCTCTCCACTTCCCTCTCTTACTCCTTGAAGCCTCACTTTGGGTAGAAGTATTCCCAAGGAAGCGTTTTATCTCAAACCAAAGGGAGTTACCCGATTTTAAGGTAATGTCTTCACTTGAGTCCTTTTGTTTTATTTTGCTTCTCCAACCCCTTAAACTATTTTTATTAATTTATTTTGTAACAACTAAAGTATCATAAATATACTAGGATGTTGTTATAATAAGGATTCTAGAAACAATTACACACACCTACATCTAATGGTTAAAGAACATACTGTTTCCGTGGATGGCGAATTTCGGCCTCCCGAAACGATGATTGTTCAACATTATTTTAACACCTTTAAAGGTGGCCATTAAGATGACACTATATTTATATATGATATATAATATGTTTAGGTTTTCCTTAAGCTTATGTATTTTTCATTTTGGGCATACCTTTATGGTTTCCATTATGGGTATACGCGATATCTTCATTTTAGGAAGTGCAGACTACCGCCCCCTCAAAGTGATTTGATTCGTTAATTCCATATGTGGGATGTATAAAGGATGGATTTAAAGTTATTATATATGATGTTATACTGTAATTATAATATACCTCTATATCATTATTATTTCTTTCCATTAATTTATGAGATAGAAATGAAAGTAGCGTTCATGCGTACGTACGGCTTACCGTCTCCATGAATGGTGCATTTCATTTCTAATCCCCAAATGTAATGTACTATTATAAGTACATATTTATAATGTATATATATAATGTATGTTACATATAAATGATGAATATAATTATGGAATTAAAATATACATACCTCTCATTTAGTTTTGATTTCATTAATATGACAAAGAAATGAAAGTAGCGTTCATGCGTACGTACGGCTTAATGTCTCCATGAACAGTGCATTTCATTTCTTACCTCCAAATGATTATGTAATATTATAAATACATGTATATGATGGATATATATGATATATATTATATCCAAATCATGAATATCATTCTGGATATAATGAACCATTGAACACACGAACAACATGTAATTGTAAGAAGTTCACTTTCGACTAAAGAACCAAATATCGACAAAACAAACATTATTAACTTAAATGATTAAATAATGTTTATAAAATGTAAATAAGTGATATAAAAGGAATAATGAACTTGAAAAAGGTTCTTAAGCAAATATAAATTAACTCAAGTTTATTATTCAGGACGTTAAAGAACGATCGAGTCAAGTCGGACCCGAGGTAAGGGATCCTACTCCTCTCTTTCTTTTTAAGTACGCTATTTTATGTCATTCCTTTTAAAGATCGTCTTTCTTGTTAGTGGGATGTTATTTTATATTACTATTACTTTAAGTTTTATGTTAATATGATGAGAGACCCTATTCTCTCTCATCAATCCATTTTGGAAGTTTTGAGTGGCGCCGTTAGGCTGCCGAATTTTCGCAAGAGATCTAACCTCTCTCTTTCTTTTTAAGTACTCTCCTTTATGTCACTTCTTTTAAGATCCTCTTTGTTAAGTTGGGGGATGTTATTTTATATTCATATTTCTATAAACTTTATGTTAATTTGATGAGATACCCTATTTGATCTCATCAATCCATTTTTGAAAGTTTTATGTGGCGCCGTTAGGCTGTCGAGTTTTCGTAAGGGATTTGTCATCTCACTTTTATTCCCGTGAGATTTATGCTACATTTGCCACAATTTACTTTGAGTGGTCTATGTAATGCCCATTATTTTACTCATTGTGTAATATAATTTCCTTTATGAGTATTTACATCAATGTTGTATTGTCCTTCTTTCACGGGGTGTATGTTTCGAAGGATACCCATGTCCGTAAGGGAACCTTTCACCCTCCTCTTTTTAAAAGACTTATTTTGTTATGTCTTTTAATTCACATACTATTATGTTGGGATTTGTTCTTCTGTATCATTATTGATTTAAATTTTATTTCCATGTGATGAGATACCCTTTTTATCTCTCATCAACTCATTTTCTGAATTTTGTAGCGACGCCATTAGGCTGTCAAATTTTTGCAAGGGAACTTCTTAACCCAAATTTGATTCTTTGGGATAAACTTATACTCCTTGAATATGTCGTTCTATGAATATGTGTGAATAACCTCTGATTGTTTTACACTTAATATCCACTTATATTTGGTGTATTCGTTTGTCACACATATTTATGTAATTGATTTATCCTTAAACCAAGGATACCGTCTTTGTAAGGGACTTCGTCTCAATATCCTTTCATTGAGGCATATTTTGTTTTATACACAACTTTCCTTTATACGGTGTATAAACCCCTTTGAGTTTTACTTTTATACAAAAGGAATCTTTTTCTACGAAGCGTTTTACTAAACGACAAAAAGGAATGTTTCTTTTAACGTACGCGGTGACAACGACCTTTTACGCCGCCACGAGTATTATTTGATCTTTGGCTTCCTCAACAAGCCGTAATGTTTTTAAAATAAAATAAATACCATATACTCTTTTATGTATTTTGGTATTGAAAATGGTTTTGATAAAGGATTCTGTTTTGTCAATATATTTAAATGATATATTGTGATTGAAATGTGGAAATGTTATCATTCCTTTATATTGGTTTTATGTGTTATAATTTTTAATGGTACTTGGACATTTTACGGGTGGTTACGTGATAAACCATATGACGGGTGGTGCCGTGAATACCAGGACGGGTGGTTACGTTATAACCTCCAATGCATTGGGTATGGAAGTCGGCCGTATGGCTATTCCATTAAGTATGTATGGAAGTTGTCCGTATGGCTATTCCATTAAGTGATATGTGTGGAAGCCGACCATATGGTTATTACACTTAAGTATATTTATGTCCCAAGTAACCTTTATATGTTATGTGTTCTTTATATGGATTTTATGGTAATCGTTTGGTTACAAAAGGGTAAGTAATGATCTTTTATTCAGTGAAGAGTTTTTACTACTTCATAAAGGTGAAAAGTATTACTTTGATAAAGTATACATGGTTTACTTTTTGTTTTGATAAACTAACAGTTTTTATTCTTTGTGTATCCCTTACGAAGCTTTTTATGCTCACCCCAAGTTTTTTTTGAAATGTTTTTCATAGAACTAAATGTGTAATAGGGTCAAGGATGGGATCAAGGGAAAGTCATGCTATATAAAACATGGAACTATACATGTTTCTTTTTAAGAGTTTTTATTTTATGGAATCTTAGTAAAAGTTTCTACTTTGTAATCTTTGGAGATGTAATAGTTATGTCCTAATTCTTTAAAAGTCAAAACCTAAAAAGATCCTCAATGTGAATTATTCATTTAATTCAATATTAAGTAAGGTTTAAGGCTGGGGCCTTATAGTTGGTATCAAAGTCCGGTTTAGATAACTTTAGAGGTTAGGGTATTCTTTAAGCATAAGTGACATGACCATAATGGTTAGGATTTCATAAACAGTCCTAGTTTTAGATAAAGTGAATGAGTAAGTATATCTTAGTGTTTATCTTCCTCATTAGTACATGATGTTTTTGTTGATATACTCACACTGACCTTTTTGGTTTTAGTAAATGGATGGATATAGCAGGCACCAATGTAATAGTGGATGTGAAGGAAACTGTGACTGTTTTCTGAGTGAGCAACTGAATGAGATGGGAGCTGCAATGAGAACTCTTGTGTATATCCTCAACCAACTATCAAGGAGTAATGATCAACCACTTGAACCTTGGTATGATCTGTAATGCATCATGTATGAGATGACCAATCGATGTGGAAGTTCAGGTAATAATTATAAAGGTAACCATTAGAGTTTATATGATCCTTACTTTTGAGGTAATTATGGGTTATTATATGTTATGATGAAAAATGAAAGGCATGAGATAAACTTGAGGTTAAAATATGTTATGATCTTTTTGAAGATTTTATCTCGTTTTGGAGAATGTTTTAAGAATTATATAGTTTTGGAAAAAGGACAACATGCAGACCGTGTGACAACCCGTCGCGTCGGACAAAGCTGCGGGAATCGAACCCACAACCAAAGTGCGACTGGTATTTATCGCCGACCACTGGACTACGTGAAGTCCCTGGTTAGTTTAACTAATTCTTTTTAGTTAAATTATTTTATGAATTAAGAGTATGTTGATTTTGGGATATCTATGGAAATTTATTAACCTATCATGGAGGATATGTGATTAGGTTAATTACTTTTCAATACAAGACTTTAGGAGCAACTGATGTTGTTTGGAGATAAATGATACGATTTAACTTGGAAGACTATGTGACTAAATCCTTCAAATATTTGGGTTTCAATCTTAGTTTGGTTTACTTTAAGGAATTTTATGGACAAATTGTTTATCGAATGGTCCTCGTTGAACTTTGGGTTTTGTTGGACAAATTTTGGAGATTAAGAATAGATTTTCTTTTTATAAAGGGTTATCCTTTTCTGGATTATCTGATCTTGTACTAACCTTTTTGGTTTTGGTTTTGGTTAGAGTCTAAAGACATGGGAAGTGTATAATTCTCTTTTGTGTATTAGGTTATTCTCTAGAAATTGATTATAGTACTCTTAATGAGAACAAGTCTTCCAAAATACCCATCTTTTGGAGAACATATGAGTTTGATTAAGTAATCTATTAAAAGTTGAAAGTCTACATGACAAGTATATTTCATTATGATTTAGTTAAGCTCAAAATAAATTCCTCCATGAAAAGTAAATTAAAACAAAAATGTTGTCTGTTAACTTTTCCTACTGGGGAATCGAATACCATTTAACCCATCACAAGTTTGTGATTTTCTTATGGTTAACTTTCCCCTAGACATGTTTACTATCACTCTCCATCAGAACATGACCCTTTTCTTTTTCTTCCATGTCCATGTTTTCCTACACAGAATCCTATTATGGGTTAACTCGGGTGACCTCTGTACTTATCTTTCTTTATTTTAAAGTGATTGTTTTACCGACTCTTGTTCCGATGTGGGACTTTCAAGGATGTTTCCAAGCTCAATTTTAAAAATTACGAGGACGCAATTCCCAAAAGGGGGGAAGGATGTAACACCCCAGGTAAATAAATAATATGACATTTTCATATTTATCTATATTTGTGAATAAAATATTAATATGACTTTAAAGGGGACGCTATGCTCAATGGCGTACCCAACACGCAACAACGAGTTTCTTGGGAATCTTACGTTGCACTCTAATAATAAAATAATATTATTTTAAATGGTAGATAACATGTAGCCGTTGTATTGGCGGTAATGGATATAAATAACTAAAATATGATTATATATGTTTTTAAATGTTTTTACTTTTATCCAATAAAAGATAAAGGCTTAAAATACGGAAAGAATTCAATTTTAGGCGTATATGCCCTAGTTTTCACTAAAGGTTCACTTATTGCCTTTTGATGGAGAACCGTCATTAAATATATTTTTTTCACTATTATACATTCTATTGGACCAAATAAAACTCTTCTTTAGAATCGGGACATCAAAATTTACTTTGTGTAAATTTTTGGTATCTTTCCGATAAAGTTCATTTTTTAATGAATAGTGTAAAATGTTGTATTTTAATTCAAAACCTCTTTTTAATCTAATTTATTTATATGATTAGATTATCTTTTGAATTGGTTTTAAAGTGAAATTATAATATATTTTTACCATTAAATCCAATATTAGTCGTTGGAATTAATTTCACTTTGAAATCAGACTTAAACTAGTGTCAATCTTTTGATACTTATTGTTTCATAAAAACACGCTATTTGCCCTCACAGCGGGAATTAATTATTAAATTAATTAATGTGACTTATATGTTTTGAATTTTGTAAAATAGACTTCATTTTTGAATTCGGAATATCAAATATAGCTTAGGCTGAATTTTTGGGATTTTTCTGAAAAACTTCAATTTTTGATGAATAGTGAAACCACTAAGTGGTACTTATAAAAACGGATTTTTCGTTTAAATGAAATTTTACCACTTATGTGTTTTGAATTTCAAAAATCCGACATATATGGTTATAATTAAGAAGTAAAATGTGGTTCAATGAGATTAAAATAATTTTTTGGTGAATAGTAACTTTTAAGTTCTTAATCGCGATTAGAGGTAATTAGTGTAGTTTATGGTAAGAATAATGTTTTAATAAAATGAAATGACCTATAAATATGTACTACCCTCATTGGATGTGTCATGGCCGTCCAAGACAATCCATGTGTCAACTTGGGGACCCCATTAAGCCACTTTGTTTGGAAAATGACATTAATATCTTTTTATTTAAAGTTAAAATAAAAATGTCACAAACATGAGTTGTTTTACTAAAACAATTTTTACATGGGGTTATACAAATCAGAATTTTGACTATAAATATTAATTGGAAATATAAAAAGATTTCCTACATCATAGTATTTTTTTTATAATTTTTAGACATTAAATAAATTAAATTATTTATGACATCATGATGATGCAACGATGACCTCATTATTTAACGATTTAAATAAAATGGAAAGATAATGTAATATATAAGCCCCAAACATGTCCAAAACCTATTAGATGAGTGGATTTAGAACCCTTATCACCTTATCCTCGAATTACATCAATGTGGGACCTCTTAAATCTGAATATCAGTTTAAAATAAAGTGACTTTTTTTTACTTTCCAAGAGTGTCCCTCCTATCCTCTTATAAAAGGCCCCCACCTCTACCTCCTTACCCACACTCCCAAAGCCTTTGGATTTAGAAAAACTCTGCCCATTTTGTCTCTAAACTTCCCTATATTACTCCTTGAAGCCTCACTTTGGGAAGAATTATTCCCAAGGAATCCTTTTAGCTCAAACCAAAGGGAGTTACCCGATTTTAAGGTAATGTCTTCACTTGAGTCCTTTTGTTTTATTTTGCTTCTCCAACCCCTTAAACTATTTTTATTCATTTATTTTGTAACAACTACAGTATCATAAATATACTATTATATTGTTATAAGAATGATTCTAGCTACACTTACACACACCTACATCTAATGGTTAAAGAACATACTGTTTCCGTGGATGGCAAATTTCGGCCTCCCGAAACGATGATTGTTCAACATTCTTTTAACACCTTCAAAGGTGGCCATTAAGATGAAAATATATTTATATATGATATATAATATTTTTATTTTTTCCTTAAGCTTATGTATTTTTAATTTTGGGCATATATTTATGGTTTCTATTATGGGTATACGCGATATCTTCATTTTAGGAAGTGCAGACTACCACCCCCTCAAAGTGATTTGATTCGTTAATGCCATATGTGGGATGTATAAAGGTTGGATTTAAAGTTATTATATATTATTTTATACTGTAATTATAATATACCTCTATATCATTATTATTTCTTTCCATTAATGTATAATATAGAAATGAAAGTAGCGTTCATGCGTACGTACGGCTTACCATCTCCATGAACGGTGCATTTCATTTCTAATCCCCAAATGTAATGTACTATTATAAGTACATATTTATAATGGATATATATAATTTATGTTACATATAAATTATGAATATAATTCTGGAATTAAAATACACATACCTCTCATTTAGTTTTAATTCCATTAATATGACAAAGAAATGAAAGTAGCGTTCATGCGTACGTACGGCTTACCGTCTCCATGAACGGTGCATTTCATTTATTACCTATAAATTATTATGTAATATTATAAATACATGTATATTCTTGATATATATGATATATATGATATACAAATCATTAATATCATTCTGGATATAATGAACCATTGACCACACGAACAACATGTAATTGTAAGAAGTTCACTTTCGACTAAAGAACCAAATATCGATAAAACAAACATTATTAACTTAAACGATTACATAATGTTTATAAAATGTAAATAAGTGATATAAAAGGAATAATGAACTTGAAAAAGGTTCTTAATTAAATATAAATTAACTCAAGTTTATTATTTAGGATGTTAAAGAACGATCGAGTCAAGTCGGACCCGAGGTAAGGGATCCTACTCCTCTCTTTCTTTTTAAGTACGCTCTTTTATGTCATTCCTTTTAAAGATCGTCTTTCTTGTTATTGGGATGTTATTTTATATTAATCTTACTGTAAGTTTTATGTTCATATGATGAGATACCCTATTCTCTCTCATCAATCCATTTTGGAAGTTTTGAGTGGCGCCGTTAGGCTGCCGAATTTTCGCAAGAGATCTAACCTCTCTCTTTCTTTTTAAGTACTCTCCTTTATGTCACTTCTTTTAAGCTTCTCTTTGTTATGTTGGGGGATATTCTTTTATATTCCTATTTATATAAACTTTATGTTAATTTTATGAGATACCCTATTTGATCTCATCAATCCATTTTTTTAAGTTTTATGTGGCGCTGTTAGGATGTCGAGTTTTCGTAAGGGATTTTTCATCTCACTTTTATTCCCGTGAGATTTATGCTACATTTGACCCAATTTCCTTTGAGTGGGGTATGTACTACCCATTATTTTACTCATTGTGTAATATACTTTCATTTATGAGTATTTAAATCAATGTTGTATTGTCCTTCTTTCACGGGGTGTATGTTTCGAAAGATACCCATGTCAGTAAGGGAACCTTTCACCCTCCTCTTTTTAAAAGACTTATTTTGTTATGTCTTTTAATTCACATACTATTATGTTGGGATATGTTATTCTATATCCTTATTGATTTAAATTTTATTTCCATGTGATGAGATACCCTTTTTATCTCTCATCAACTCATTTTCTGAATTTTGTAGCAACACCATTAGGCTGTCAAATTTTTGTAAGGGAACTTCTTAACCCAAATTTGATTCTTTGGGATAAACTTATACTCCTTGAATATGTCGTTCTATGAATATGTGTGAATAACCTCTGATTTTTTTACACTTAATATCTACTTATATTTGGTGTATTTTTTTGTCAGACATAATTATGTAATTGATTTATCCTTAAACCAAGGATACCTTCTTTGTAAGGGACTTTGTCTCAATCTCCTTTCATTGAGGAATATTTCATTTTATACAAAACTTTATTTTATATGGTGTATAAACCCATTTGATTTTTACTTTTATACAAAAGGAATCTTTTTCTACGAATCGTTTTACTAAACGACAAAAAAGAATGTTTATTTTAATGTGCGCGGTGACAACGACCTTTTCCGCCATCGCGAGTATTATTTGATCTTTGGCTTCCTCAACAAGCCGTAATGTTTTTAAAATAAAATAAATACCATATACTCTTTTATGTATTTTGGTATTGAAAATGGTTTTGATAAAGGATTCTATTTTGTCAATATATTTAAATGATATATTGTGATTGAAATATGGAAATGTTATCATTCCTTTATATTGGTTTTATGTGTTATAATTTTATAATGGTACTTGGACATTTTAGGGGTGGTTACGTGATAAACCATATGATGGGTGGTGCCGTGAATACCAGGACGGGTGGTTACGTTATAACCTCCAATGCATTAGGTATGGAAGTCGGCCATATGGCTATTCCATTAAGTATGTATGGAAGTTGGCCGTATGGCTATTCCATTAAGTGATATGTGTGGAAGCCGACCGTATGGTTATTCCACTTATGTATGTTTATGTCCCAAGTTACCTTTATATTTTATGTGTTCTTTATATGGGTTTTATGGTAATCTTTTGGTTACAAAAGGGTAAGTAATGATCTTTTATTCAGTGAAGAGTTTTTACTACTTCATAAAGGTGAAAAGTATTACTTTGATAAAGTATACACGGTTTACTTGTTGTTTTGGAAAACTAACAGTTTTCATTCATTGTGTATCCCTTACTGAGCTTTTTATGCTCACCCCATGTTTTTTTTGAAATGTTTTTCACAGGACTTAATGTGGGATAGGGTCAAGGATAGGATCAAGGGAAATTCATGCTATCTAAAACATGGAACTAGACATGTTACCTTTTAATAGTTTTTATTTTATGGAAACTTAGTAGAAGTTTCTACTTTGTAATCTTTTGAGATGTAATAGTTATGTCCTAATTCTCTAAAACTCTAAACCATGAAAAGATCCTCAATGTGAATTATTAATTTAATTCAATATTAAGTAAGGTTTAAGGCCAAGGACTTATATTATTAGACTCAGATTCATAAGAAGAATCAAATATTGAACTCAGAACTATGCATACTCTTCTATTTGGCCTGATTTTAAGGCCTCGTTTTCCATGATTATAGTGAATTCTCACTGGTTGGTTAACATTAATTATTCTCTCATTTTTTGGTTAGATATTTATATAGTTATGCCAATCATTAATATTTTTAGTTCCTTGGATCCTTTAATTGATACTATTGTGACAATTAGATAGAAAATTGAGGAATCTCTAGGAAATCTTCCCAAATTATGTTAAAGAAGTGGTTAGCAATTATAACTTCATAAACAATGCAAACACTATTATTTGAAATTCATACATCAATGGCAGGATAAACTCTAAAGTTACTTACTTCATGATGGTTCCGGGTCAACCTAACTACTTGGCTATGCTCTTAAACAAGATCTTGAAATATCCATCATGGTACTCACTTGCTTGAATGATAATTCATGCTTGACAGCCTACCTACACCATCCTATAGTGCACTGAAATTAACATCTGCTCACACTGTGTACTATGAATCCAAAAACGTAATGATCCCAACCATTTATTTATTACCTTCTGTACTGCTTCTGCTCTATGGACCACTTCTTCTGATCTCTTTTAGGTATATTTTCCATGGGCAACCAATTTTCAAGAATGACTTATTTCCTGTAACAAGATTCAACTTTATCAGTAGTTTTAGAATCTTTTTTGTGGATTATATCATGGAAATTATTCATGTAATTTGGACATCTAAAAAAATGGACACATGATAATTCTGCATTCTATTTATAGGCTACCTTGGTTCAAATTTTCATGGCTATAAAAAATAAAAATTTCATTTAAAGAAGTTTTTTTGTAAACTTTATCCATGATTTTATTATGTTAAAGAATTTTGGTATTGAAGGTAATTACCGTGCACCAATGGTAGCCTTGGAAGCCATTTGGATTCAACATACACTAGGTTGAATCTAATGAAACACCTATAGAGATTCAAGATGTAATCAAGGTACTTCAGGTTATGGTTCTATTTTTATAAATCATATTGGTAGTGAAATGGGCTTCCATTATGGTCTCTATGGAATTTCCACATCTATGGAGGATAAAATTCTTGGGATTATAAATATAATAAATATATAAAAGCAATGTGGTTGGTTTGGCATGAGTGTTATTCTACCACCATTTTGAAAAAAATTTATAATGACATTATTTATCTTTCTGGGAATCTCACCTACTAATGGAGAAACTATTTATTTTCTCTTCCATCCATGAAGTATATCATCACTCATTCCTACCATGAAGATAATTACTTAGCAGATGGGATTTAAAATAAGGGGATATCTACCGCTAGCTGTCATTAGCCAATGATGTTTCAAAGAATATTTTTTCTTTCTTTCAAAGGGACTTTTGTAAAAAATAATCCTTTTATTTGGTGCGACCTTGTTTATTTTTAATATAGGGGAATTTTCATTTTCTATAAGATCTCAATTTCATCGTCTTAGTAGATGATCACGTATTTTTAAAGGTCTCCCCATTGTAATGGATCTAAAAGGCTTTGTAAGAAGGGATATCTAAGTCCGAGGTATATTGGTTCTTTTGAGATTTTGAAGAGAATTGGAACTATGTATTATCATTTGAAGTATCCACTCAACCTCTCTGAAGTTAATAATGTATTTAATGTCAAATTTTTGATGAAGTACATGCTAAACCCAACTCACATACTCACGACTGAAGAAATGAGGCTAGATATTGATCTTTCCTATAATGAAGAGATTACCCAAATTCTTGACACTAGAGAGAAAGAGTTACAAAACCATATAGTCTAGATGGTTAAGGTACTTTGTAGGAATCAAAATATAGAGGAATATATATGGGAGCATAAGGAAGTAATAAAGAATGATTTCTTGCATTTGTTTATGGATTTGTGTATACCACAAATTTAAAGGACAACATTATTTAATGGAGAGAATGTAAGTCTCAAGACTTGAATATAATAAATAAATATATTTTTAAAATCACAATAAATTTTATTAAATCAGCATAGTATAATATAAAATAGAAAATTTAATTCACAACAATGGCCACAACTAGTTCTACTAGACACATAAAAATATAGAAAACACCATATTATTGAACTCCAAAGGATCATATGCTAAAAATATTGAATATATAAATAAGATAAATTGTTATTATGAAATAATATGATATTAATAAACATGGTAAATGAACTAAGGATAATATTTCAACGATTTTAGATGTTATAATGCTGTATATATAAGTGGTAATATGAAATTTGGATGGGTTAGGTGACTGCTGGAATATTAACTTCCCAATATGATCATTATAATAGTAATGAATCCATTATAAATAAAAGTGTTCAATAAAATACATAAAATAATTTGGTAACAATATACTTTATAATTATTAATAATTTATATCGATCAATTAATAGTAATATAATCACACACATATTTCTTGGAATAAAAATAATATTTATGAAGAAATCATTTTTAATTTTTTTTTACAAAACACCTGATTTTTAAATAAACCAATATTATTATTCAATAAATAATTTTCACATATATTGAAAATTATTTTAATAAAAAGGAATTTAAATCGAGAAGGAACATGTAAAAATTACCAAATGGTGAGTTTTTCCTAATTTTCAGAGAGTTGAATTTCTAGGTAAATAGTAAAATATAGTATGAATATTCAATAAGTATTATGAATGAATTATTATTTAAAAATGATTTATTAATTATTATAATTGAATAATAGAACAAAAATATGGTAATTTACTAAAATAATGTATTTAGAGTATTAAAATCAATATTCAAACCTATAATGGACTTTCCAAACTTTATAACAGAAAATAAGGTTTTAAAAATAATTCTTTGCGAATAAAATTATTTTCTACAGAGAAAGTAATAATAAAAAATTATTTTTGGTTATAAAATCATTAAATTTAAGAAACCATTGAATAAATTTCAAAATTAATGGTTTAGAATAATGGGTAAGCCAATTATTTATCATTTTACACAAATTATATTTCTAAGGTATAAGTCTAAAAATTAATAAACAATTCTCCCCCATTTTCTATAAATACCCAACCATCCCCAATTTTTATTAACTACAAAATTAGTTTTCATGGTTAACAACTTACAGTATTTTCAAAGTGTCCATACAATGAGTTGTTAAGGATATAATGTGTTATTTATCATGATTTAAGAAGCCACTTAACATTATAAGGGTTCCTTATATATTATATACCTTTATCTTGTTTAGTACTTTCCAATTCATTTTTTTATAAATATCCTATGTTTTTATTATTAATAATTATGAATTCCTTATTTTAATATGAATGATATATCATTATTATCTCTCATTATACCACATTTACCAGTCATTATAATGCTAAAATATTTCCATATCCTAAAACACAATTATCCAAATCTCTATATATATCATGTATTTGTAGTATTATGGATGTATTATCTCTAATAGGGTGAAATTTTCTGAGGAATGTGCATATGAGGAATTCTTTATTAGGTCCCTGGTGAATTAAACTTGATTTTGGAATAATTTCACCTTCAGGGATCAATTCAAACCGACCAAGAATTTTATCTTTAAGGAAAATTTGTATCTATAATGCGTATCAAATATATGTAAGGCATACTACAAATTTTTAGAGGGTATTTTATATCATTTCATTAGTCTCCAACCATTGAAACTGTTTTTTCAATGTATGTTTTCTATTGATATCCTTATATCATGAAAGTTCTGTACACTATTACTTAATTATCATTCCTTTGTTTAGGGTACTTTCCATTGAATTATGAATATACTATAGACTCTATGTTGATCATTGGATATTCACTTATATTTTCATATTATTCTATTTAATGGTAAAAAATTGAAAATCCATATTTTCATTATTTCTATAAAAATAACTATTGATTACTTGGCCATGCTTATGTATGGGGTTCTATAGAGAACATTATGTGTTATATTGATTAGACACTCTATTCATAATATAGATGGGTTAGAATTTTCTTATTATGGATGATTCTCAAAATTATATAGATATTTGACGCATCAATAAGTATCACAAGTCAAATTAACTCAGGTATTTATTGTATGCACAACCATTTATGCATGATGTATTGGATGAGGTCTTGACAGTATGGTTATGATGTTTGACATTATACATTCCATCACTATGTGAAGAATTACTATTATCTATGTGAATATTTATGAACAATTTTATGCTATACAGGGAAGTATTGTGGTCATATTGTCATTCATTATGGAATAATTTACTTATTTATTCCCATTATTTTATATATGTCATGTTTTTGTAAGGTTTTCTTCCACTTTAACCTATCCCTAACTATACAGATTGACATCAACCCTTTATATTGTTTCCCAAATCCCTAGAAAATAATTAATATTACTACATGTGACCTAAGGATAAAAAAGGATAAATCATAATACTTTCATGTATTCAAATGATGTACTTTAATTTTCCCATGTAATGTAATGTTTATTTTTGTATATATTGTCATGAGAATAATAAAACAATATATTCTATGTATTTTGATCTATGTGTTATATATAAATATAATACAATAACCACCATATCTAGGTTACATTAGTCAAGGTTGTTACACCATATGTATTCTATAAGATAAAAGAGAAATATATACCCTTACACATCATTTAAAAAGTTGAAATAAAAAAAATTAAGAGATGAAATTACCTACATAGACTATTATAGAACGTTATAAAATAAAACAAAAACCAAAGGTAACTCTCTCTCTATATATATAAATTGTGACCAAATCTCACTTGTCACCACCTCTATATAATTATATATATGTCTATGGACTAATTACATTGAATATGGAAGTCTATAAATTAGTTGTATCATAGATAGTAAATCTATATGCATACCCATGGTATGAATGTATTAAGTTATAATAAATCCAATAATATACCTCTAAAATGATCTATAAAAATTCCACACATAATATAAACCAACATTTTTCTTAAAAGTAAATAAAATAAAAAAATGTTCTTCAAAAGAGATAAATTTAAACAAAATTTTACATTTCAAAAAATATATTATTTTTCAAAGTTTTTAGAATACAAGAGAATATAAAAAAATGAATAATTTTTTTAATGTATCCCCCACCATTGAAACAATTTATAATTTATCTGGGATTAATCCCTCAAGGATATATCAAGTAACAGGAAGCTCATAATTGATCCATCTTTCTCATTAAATGAATAATCTTATCCTTGTATCCTAAATTTCACACTCTAGGCCTAGTCAAATGTCAAACTAGTATGCAATAGTCTAATAATAATCAGTGGTTTAACTCATCTCAAGTGTTCCCTACTATAACCCCATATTCTCCCTTAATATTTAAAAAGAAAATAATTAATAAAAATTACACATTGAGAATAAATAGTAAAATTTCAATGAGAACAAACTAAAACAGTCTATAAATCATCAATTGTCACCACTATTTTATTGAAATGTTTGTTTTCCTTCAAAAAACACATCTTTGATGTAAAAAATAAAATCTAGAATCCCAAACAACTAAATTTCCAACCGAAAAAGACTTATCCCTTCAAAAAATATATTTGAACTTTGAAAAACACTATTAAATAAAAATTAAATCATTTAATTATATTAATATATGAAAACATAAATTTATATATTAAAATAATTTTTATTTAAGGATTTCACATATAAAATGAAAAAATGTTACCATACATACACAAGAAAATTCAAATTAACTCTTCTAATTTCCAAAAAAATAAACAGTTTAAATTAATCAAAGATACTTAAAAAAGGAAGCTTAAAAAAGTAAAAAATGGATTTTAGAAACTCAATCATAGGTTTTTATTTCATATGAATAAAATTATATATTGACACCAACCTACAACAATTTAATCTAAGAGATTTTTAAGATAAAGAGTTGATCAAGGATCAAAGACAAAACCAAGAATCATGTAAGAACAAAAAAAATTCCCAAATTATACAACACATATGTTAATAAATCACCCACCATATAATTTCATTGTTTATGAATGGAAGAAAATAATTTTATACAAGGATTATGCAAAATACTAACCTAAATCACTCTACAGTAATGAGATAAAAGCACTACTAGAACTTAGGCATGCCCCCAAATCACAAAAGGATTCTTCCTAGAAGTAATGTTCTATAAGGGGATAGTGGGGATATGATACCGTTATAAGGATAATATTAATAAGAATATATAAAAAATATAATAAATTTTAAATAATAGGAAAAACTACTCCTGAATGTACATATGATTATCCAAAATGAATTTCAATATTTCCATCATAGTCATACAAAAATTACTAGGATTAATCATATCCCGATCACATATATACAAGAATAAGAAACTATAATAAACCACTAGATCAAAATAATGACACCACCATACCAATTTACCAAACCATAACATCTCGCATGAGTACTATCTTCATTTCCATATCAACTAGGCTATAGTAAATGAAGCCTTACCCTTACCCATGCCATAAAATGTAGAGTCTTCATGTATCGTAGTGGGATTGTGAAGAGTGTGTGTATGAACTCAGTAGGAAACCACCAATATCATCCCTAGATAATATAAATAGATATGAGTGTATGAAAATAGAAATAATAACAACAAAAGAACACCTTCACTCAAGATTGAGAATCCATGGGTGAGCCTTTACCTAGTTCAACCAATGATTTAGTAGTGTGATACAACCACAACATGTCATACTAGAATTTAACACAACCTTATATTGATTTTTTGTCACTTGAAATCATATGCCCACCCAGAACCAGTAAAAATAAAATACCAATCTCATTACCCCTAACAACATGTCAATAAACTAGACCATAATTCCCAAGATCATACAAACCCTTCAACGACCACATGTTCAATAACCTGATGAAACCCATAGAATGGACACACCCATCATTTTACAAGTCCATATCATCATCCCCAGTATATCCCACATAAACAAAAAAAAATCTCCCATTTAGTTATCTCAATCATCACTATAACCCTATGTCCATTAATAATATATTCCTCCTCCAAAATTATGGTCAACACCACCACCCCTATGACACTAAAACTAAAGGGTATACCACAAATAATTAGTTGTGAATACCCCCTCATGGGCCCTATACAATATGTACACTAATCCTATGGTTTCATCCTCCATGATGAGTGGAATCAATAACATATTATGACCAAAAATCAATGAACCTCCATCTCCATTAATGGAAATCTCCAACACTTTATTTATCAAACTAGTAAAGGATGTTAACCCATTATTGGTGATCAACACCATCCATAGTCACATGGGTTACAACGATTACTTTACTAAGGAACTAAATTGACCATATCTCATGGTTCACCTCTTTAAAATATTGGACATCATGCCCCAAAAACTATCAAACTATACTAAAAATTAGGATAATACTTACTAGAAGAAACCCTTCATTTTCTACTTGAGACTTTAACAAGGTATCACTTATGAATAATAAAAACTTATGTGGTTTTATTTTTATCCATAAAAATTAACTTATCCATTCCCATTTATTAAACAATGCATATTCACACTTATAACTGTATAAATATATAGGATCCACCTACCAAGAGTAAACATGACTCTAAATATTGAGAAATTTTTGGCCGATATGACTGATAGATGTAATTTTTAAATTATGTTTCATGTGTATTTAAATGATTTAATCCACAAAAATTTATCAATTTGAGATTAATGTCATCAATTTTTAGTTTTTGGTTAATTATGGGATAAATTGTGAAAATTTCTTAATTCTTGAACTTTAACATTTTTCTAAAAATTCTGTATTTTAAGTATACATTTTTCAATATTGATCCAAATTCAGGAATTATTTTTTTAAGCCTCCTATTTTAATGGGATTAAAATTATTTAATTAGACCAAGTTCTAATTCGAATTCTATGGGGGCCAAAAAACTCAATCAATGTGGAAAATAATTTTTCCTCATTAAATGAGACATAACATGAGTTAGAGGTAACAAAATAAGATGATTCTAGATAAAAATGAAAAATGTATCATCTAATATTTTACACATTGAATTTCATAGTGAAATTATATGATTATGTTTTCCTTTTCCTTCATCGAAGTGGAGTAATATGAAAAATATTTTTGGCCAGAAAAAGTGTACTTTATTAATCCACCTACAAATTTTTCAAAATATGTCCAACAATGCTGGTATTTTTAGAAAGAATGAGAAATAAATAGAGGAAAAAACTTTAATAAGACAAAATTTCTTTAATTATCCATATACTATGTGAACTAAGATCAATATTTTGGTAGATATCAATTATATTAAAAAACTTTCACCCTTCAACCCTATAAATATGTGTATACACTTAAATTTAAAGGTATTGAAGAGAAGAAGAAATCATGAGTTTTCTAGATAATTTAAACCTTGAAGTGATGATGATTTTATATTTTATCTTTTATTAGTTATATAATGATCTATTCTTCCTCATTCATTTCTATCATCCATCATATAAAGGGGTAAATTTATTGAGTTATTGGGGAAGGAGAGATTTTCTTTATAGTTAAAATTCATGGAATAAAATCATTCCCCTATTCTATTAATTTGATTTCAATATTATAATAGTGTTTTTATTATCAAGTATGATCATATTTGGTTTTAGATTCTATTATTTTTTTCCTTGGTCAATGACCATTATCTACCTCCATTAAGATCTCATTAATATACAATGGAATATTCAAGGGTTGAGTGGTGAAGTACTCAGTGATCGTCAGTACATATGGTAGGGGTATAAAAACTATTAATTATTGGTGTTAAGAAATACTCAATTGTGAATTTATTAAGTAAATTGAGGGTATTTACTACAACTATCTCACACATAAGAAGAATGGTAGACCATGTTGAGTTTCTGGAAAGTTTTATTCTCACAATAAAAACTTGACTAAGGGAGTGAGAGGATGTGATTATTGAATCTCACTTTAATAATATTAGATAAAAAGGGCTGGATAAATTATAACTAGGATAAAATTAAATTTGTAAGACCAACCATGGCCTAATCAGACTTCATATATCATTAATTTCAATATATTTCTTTATTTATTTATTTTGTTTCATTTCTTTCTTTTATTTTCAAAATCAAACATTTTCAAAACCATCTTTTTCCTCTAATTTATGTGATAAACTTGATTGTTTTGCACTCATATCTATAAAAAACCTTGGTTAACCACTAAATTATATTTTAAATTAGGAAATAATTGTTTTTTTGACACATAACAATAGGTACATGTCAAAACATTACATCGTTGTTGGGAAGGTGGTGCCAAAAATATAATTCTGAAATTGTGAAAATTATTCTCATTAATTTAATTAGAAAAAACTTAAAAAATTTATTTGTTCATGATGTATTAAAATAGAAATAATTATGCATGACTTAATTACTCACAGGTGTAGAAACAAGAGGTAAAAATTACTAATGAGGTCTTCTTACGAAGGGCTGATGAAGTCATTTTTTTTGTGAAAAATCAGTTGAATAGCCATGATACAAGTTACACATTACATGAACTGATGAAAATATCCAATGAAATCTAGATAGATGTTCATAGAATAAACTCTATAGAGGAAGTTATATTGAATGAAGGACCTCATCCTGAACTAAAATGAAGACCAATAGTGGAAGATATTCCACACTAATCATTCAAATGGAGGAGCCTGAATACCAACCTCTATCTACTACAACTCTACTCCACAAGTAACTTTTCACTGAAGAAGAAATTGATTCCAATAAACATATGGAGATGATATTTTATTGTACTCATTCTCAAATAATTTATTCAAATAAAATTTAGTATCAATTATCATTATTTTTAATTTTAAGAATCAACCAATTATTCCTTTTCCTTTTATGAAGATGAATAAAAAGATTATACACCTGTTGAGGAATATATATAGATCCTTAAAAAAATTGAACATTTATTAGAAGTAGTACATGAGTAGATCTAAGTGGATTTTTTCGATTAATCCATGTCTCAAGATGGTTACTTTTAAGGGGAAGAATTTGATATTGATTTTTTCATGATTTAATTTTAATCGAATATAATTACACCTTGATTTTCTCTTTGATTATTCCATTAATGTAGAATAACTTAAGAAAGAACTATATAATGTAGAAGAGGTTGTGAAAGTAACAATAAAGGAGGAGGAATCATACATCATCTAACCTCAAAAATCTATGTTGTATATCATCTTCATTAGGTTGGATTTTATACACTCTATCGATGGGGACCTTGACAAAAAAACAAAGAAGATGAAAGTTGGATGGAAGAATTGTTGGTGGTTAATCTCAAAGAAACTCCACCCACCATTATACTTTGGATGATAACTAGTACTATGCATATAGAGGTAGTAAAAACCCAGTGACCACTTAGGGATTAAACCAAGACATATTCTTCTTTTTATTCTATTTATCACTAAATTTCTATTTAATTTTATATCAATAAATTTATGTTATTCTACTTTCTATTTTTTCTTATAGGTTTCCAGTGATAATAAATTAGGATATTTACTCAACATTTTTTTAACAATAAGTTAGGTTTTTTACTCTCCTTAACATTTAAATAATTAATATGGTTTAATTATAAATTTTCTTCCATGTCAAATAAATTTTAATGAATTATGGTCACTACATAATTTAAGTGTAGGGGATCGATCCTTTATAGTTTAGTATTTTCAAATTTCTATTTTCAAAAGTTTGTGTCTTTTTAAAAATTTTGTGTATCTTCTTTAATTTTTTTTTTCTACTTTTGAAACTTGTGAGATCAAATGATTATCTTTTCTATTTTTGAAACCCATGTTAATGAGTGAACCAATTTATCTCCTAAAAATGAACATAAATGAATATTAAAAATTACATTGTATCAAGTTAAAAAATTCAAGAATTTCATGAATATAACTATGATTTTTAAACCCATTCCACATCTCACTATATTTATCTTTAAAATCACATTTCCATGAGGATTTTAAACCCTCTTTTCATATTCTATATATTCACCTCACTTCTTAAGAGATCAAACCCATACTTTATTTATCATGAATTTGATTTAGTCCTATAAAAACTCGAGGGTTTATAGTGCTTGTGTTTTTAAATTATCATGCAATTTATTTGGTTATTAAATCCAAATTTTCAAGAGAATAATTTTTATTATAGACTTCTCTTTACATTTAACACTTGTATCCCTTAGTATCCATGAACAACCTATTAGTTTATCCACATTATAAGATATATTTCCCTATCCAACCTACTCTATAAGTAAAATTTCATTATATAATTGAACTTATGTATAAGGGAAAGATGACTTGTGGTGTTCTACATAATTTAGCGCTACTTTTAGAGGAAAATTAAATTCTTAATGGATGCATTTTCTTCTAAAAAATTATTTTTAAAAAATATATTCCTTTTCAGATATTTTGAGTAGAATTAAAAAAACAATGAGTATAGGATGCTATAAAAATCAATGTAAAATATTGTTTTTGAATAAAAAATATGAATTTTCATTTTAGATAATGTATAGAAATTCAAACCCACTTTATGAAATTCCAATTTTCCTCACTTCTTTAAAAAATTAAGTTATCCAGAATTTCAAAATATAAAAAGAATTCAATTATTTTTAAGGGAGTTCAATGGATATAATTGGAAATGGAGTAATTACTATTGTTCACTTTCTTTATGGTTTACAAGATGATTGAATCTAATTTTATACTAAAGGTAGTGATGAGGATACTATAAATGAGTGAAAATTAGAATCATGAAAATTTTCTTAAAAAAGAGTCAAACCCACCTTATTCCACCTCATAATTTTTGACATATAATTCCTACCAACTGAAATAAACTAAAAAAATCTAAAATTTCCACATGATAGACACATTACATAGACTGACATCAAGTGGATATGTAGAAATTTATCAAGACCAAGGTTACTTTTGCATGATTTTGGATGAGAAAATCCTTGTTGAGAATTAACATTTGTGTTATAAGAGAAAGTTCATGGGTTATAAATGTTTTCTGACCATGGGAGGATAAATTAAGTGTAAATAGTTTGAATGAGATAAATTTAGAACTTTAAATAATGGGTTTTGAGGAGGCGTTATTTATTTTGTTTCATGGAGTTAAATTTTTGGATCTCATGGATATGTTTTTAAAATATTATTTGATTTTATTTTGATTCATAATTATCTTGGAGTCTAAGTTCTAAGTGTGGGGTAATTGATAGAGATAATATTTCAACTGTTTTTTATTTTTATTTCAATTATTTAATACCATTTTTTTTAAATTTGATCTGATTTGTAACATTTTTGGGTTTCTGGTGAATTTTGGATTAAAATTTGAATATTTATTAATTATAGAATTTTGATTATTTTTTATAACTTCATTATTTGGAGAATAAAGTTTTCATTATTGATCAAAATTAAAGATTTTTTTAGGATTCCTTTTTTTCATGGTCTTCAACTACTTCAACTAGACCCAGTTATAATTCTAAATCCATAGGGCCCAAATAATTCAATCAAGGTGAAAAATATTTTTAGCTAATAGAATTGACCTTCCCCCATTAAATGAGGAATAACATAGGATAAAGGTCAAAAAATGATATGATTATAGTTTTAAATAAAATAGGTGTTAGATTCTCATGTACACAATGGTCTTTATGGATAGATTAGATCATTAATACTGTCATTTAATGTGTCAATGTGGAGGAAGTTTAATATTTGATTTATCCAAAAAAGTCGTGATTCATTAATTTATCCTCATTTTTTTTAAAATGTGTCAAAATTTGCTAATATTTTATGAAATCATGAAAAAGATATATTGTAACAACCTTTAATAAGATACAAATACAATAATCTGCCATTTACTATGCAAACTATGCTAAAAATTTTAGTGGATAGAAAATGGGCAGAAAATTTTGCACACCTACAAAAAAAGGTGTTGAAGAGAAGTAGAAATAAGGGTTGTGATGGATAATTGAAACCTTTACGTGGTCTTGATTTTCTATTTTCTATTTTATTATTTCTATAATGCTCTCTTCTTCTTCATTTATCTTTATTACCCTTTATATGGATGGGTTGAAATTTTGAGTACTCGGTGAAGGAGAATTTTTTCTTTTTTGTGATTATTGATTTCCTAAAATTCATATAATAAAATTATTATCCATCTTCTATTAAGTTTATTACAATATTATAATAGTATTTTTTATTATCAAGTATGATCATATTAGGTATTAGATTCTGTTAGTATTATTTCCTTTCCTGATTTTCATTATCTCCCTCCACTAGGTTATAGTTTATATATAATGGAATATATAAGGTATTGGTGGTGAAGTAATTATAAATTTTTAGTATGTTTGGGATGAGTTTTTTATAATCTTTATTGTTTTGGACAAATAATACCCGATTTATAATTTCTTAAGTCATTTTAAGGAATTCACTACAACTCTCTTACACATAGGAAGGACGGTAAACCAATAAGATATTTTGGAAAGGTTTATTCCCACCATCACCACTTGGAAAAGGTTGTGAGGGGAAGTGATTATGGAATCAAAATTTAATCGACTCAGCATAAGAGGATTGGATAAATTGGAATTAGGATAACATTTAATTTTTAAGACTAACCGTGACCTGATAACAATTCTCATATCATTACTTTCAATATATTTCTTAATTTCTTTCCTTTTTTTCATTATATTGTTTTATTTACAAAATAAAACAATTTAAAAACTTATTTTTCTCAAATTGTATGTGAAAAACTTGATTTTTGTCTGATCTTATTTTGAGAAAAACTAGGGTATCCACTACACAACATTTGATTTAGTAAATAATTATTTTTCCTAAACCCCCAACAAGCACATGTCATTGAACATATTCACAATACCACCACTAATATGAAAAAAATCATTGATTTAGGTAAAATTTGATAGAAAATAACGAAAAAATAAGAGAAACAAATATTAATCAACTAGACATGGGTAACCTTACCCTAAATTACATCTGCAACAGGTTGATGGAATAAATAAAAATAATCGATTATGATCTCTCAATAGGGAAGGAGGACTGAGAGAGAGAGATATGAGAATTATATAACACCAACTATATTATGGTTAAAATTGTATTGATCAACCTTTTTATAATAACTAAATAAATAAATAATCATTTTAGAAAAAATTAGTAAAAGTTTCATCAAACTCAATTTTTGGAAAACACAGGGACCCTTATATATTGACCCTTATACATGAATGACCCTTTCATATCACCCAAAAGGTCCCTTATTTATAAATAAACATAAAACATAATCCATTAGAATTCATATATTCTGAGACCATTATATATTAGATAAATGACCCTATAAATCACCCTTTATCACATATAAGAACCTTACATATTAAGGATATGACACTAATTTATCACATGACATCCTAACAATTTACTAATTTACAAAATATATATATCATAAGAAATTTATATTTTATCCATCAAAATTCGCAAAATTAGGGACACTTACATATTATATGGGAGAATGGAGTTACCCTTATATATGATACCTTCACATATCACTATGAAATTCCACACATAGATAATTTTTAAATAGAGGAGATCCCTTATGTGTCTAGGATACCTTTATATATTAGGTTAATTTACTCTTATGTATTTCATTTTCAACAAATTTAATTTTACACATTTTAGGTTGACTCTTATATATCACTAAGTGACTCAACACATACTTAATTTTTCATTATAGGGAAACCCTAATGTAAAAGGGAGTTACTCTTATATATTCCCTTTTTGTAAGAGTTACTCTTTCATACTTAGGGAAACTCTATGATGAATCATATGTAAAACAAAAATAATTTTTCATAATAGAGTGATCCTACATACAAGGGGGTAACTATTATGTATTCCCTTTGTAATATAGTTACTTTTACATAATTTAGGAAACTCCAGAATGAATGTTTCATATAATATGGGTTTCCTTTTCATATTAACCCCATGTATCGATAATTTTCCTATTTTTAAACCATTAACAAGATGAATCTTACATATATATACATTTACATACCATGAACCTTATGTGAGGAAGTTTTCTATTTTTTTCAAAATATATCATAACTCCCTAGAACAGTCTTTACCTAGAATTTACTCCACTCATACCCTTTGAATAAGCACCCAAACCTTCCAAAATTTTACAAAAAATCTCTAAATACCTCTAGACATTCTTTTTAACAAAAAATCATCCTAAAAAACCTACATCCTTTTTCTAACAATTTAATTTCACAGAAATTCATCCCCCAGCCCAATCCAACTCTCAAGATTCAATCCCCAAATTATACCAAAACCTCCAACACGTCTATTGGTTCTAAATAAAAAAAATACAGTATTTGACCCAAAACAATATTCCAAAACACCTAAAACTTTAAAACCTCCACATCATATAATAGCTCATCCCCAAGTTAACTTAGGATACACACTAACCAACCCTTACTAAAACCTAATAATCCTAAATGCTTTACTCCCAAAACATTAGGATGATGTATAATACATCCATCTCTTCCCAAGTAACCCCTTATTCCCAATTCAAACTGATTATTACCTTTTAATGGAACACCCAAATAGAAATGACTTACTATATATCATTTCAATCAAACCACCTAATATGAAAATGTTGTCATAACCTCCGATCATCCTAAATCCTATACACGCCAACTATCCACACATATGAAACATTCATCAATTATCACTTCCCAACATGATAATAATGAATAATTCCATCCCACATCATCCAAATGATAAATTTCATCCCACATCATACCCGATGAACCTATTTATCCTGTATATTATCATTTCCCACGTTTATCCCACATCAAACCTGATGCCCACAATTATCCCACATCTTACTAATTACCATACCTAAACTAGAATCATACTATTTCATTGATCAAATTATTATATCATGCACCAATACACATTATAAAAAACAATACCCAGCATATTCATATTATATCTATGATTTTCAATACCTCTATAGCATGCTTTGGGAGAGGTATCTCAATTATATAAAGTTGACCTATATACCAACTTCCTAATACTTTCCCTCCTATGGATTCAAACCCATCATCAGTCACTCCCCCCACTTATGGGTATCCCATATTCAACTTTATCCCTCACATGTAGAAGAATCTTTTCTATCTACTCCAGATACCTATCCTGATCATACCACTATAGATCTTGCCTTAGACACCTGTGTTTGATATGATCAACTTTCCAAAAATGACGATCATGTCATCTAAAAAAAACTTATCTAGATATAACATCTGGTCACATGCATGACAATACTTTGATGATCGATCACATTGGGATCAAGAATGCCCTATCATCACACACTGAGAACACTTCACCAATGACAGAATCTATGGTTTCATAGTCAAACCTATGCTTTGAGTTCCATACTGAGTTTCCTCATATCTCTAATTATTCCTACCCAAATCATTAACAAAAGTTTCACTTGACACAAATTTCCATCTATTTATACTCATATACTCCATATTATTCATCGCCATCAGTGCTTGGTCCACTACCTCTAAAAATAAGTTCAACCTAAAGTTGTTGACATATACTTTGATAGAATTTTGTAAACCATCCTCAAATTGCAACACCATATAAATTTCATCTCTTACTAGTGTTGGTGAAAAACATAATAAATCTATAAACTTTTAGGAATAATCTCTGATTGAGGTACTTCTTGAACCAATTGAATGAATTTATAGACTTTATCCACCCTTAATGTCTCGAAGAAGATGTAATTTACGAACACCACCTCAAATTTTTTCCAAGTCATACCCTCATTCCTAACTACTTATACCTATAAATCGCAAAAGAATTTTGTTGTCCCTATATCATATAGAAATAAAACTTCCCTCTACACCATAGTATAATCTCAAATTGATCAAATATTGTCTGTACCAACTCAATATAGTACTCCACTACTTAGGGTACACCCTCTCCCTAGAACAAAGGAGGATTCTATGACTGAAACTCCTATGTTAGATATTCCATGGATGGATAATCTCATTATTATCCCTAATTAATGATCTTGATTACTAGTACTAGGATCTACCCAAGAGGCATATCTAACCATTATCCTTACTCTTAGAGCTACTATGGATGATAGCCTTGCCTTGGAACCTCTGCCTATGGATCATGATCACTTTTTCTATAAGGCTCAGGCCTTAAACCTTACTTAATATTTAATTAAATGAATAATTCACATTGAGGATCTTTTCATGGTTTAGAGTTTTAGAGAATTAGTACATAACTATTATATCTCAAAAGATTACAAAGTAGAAACTTCTACTAAGTTTCCATAAAATAAAAACTCTTAAAAGGAAACATGTCTAGTTCCATGTTTTATATAGCATGACTTTCCCTTGATCCCATCCTTGACCCTATTCCAAATTAAGTCCTGTGAAAAACATTTAAAAAAAAATCTTGGGGTGAGCATAAAAAGATCAGTAAGGGATACACAATGAATGAAAACTGTCAGTTTTTCAAAACAACAAGTAAACCATGTATACTTTATCAAAGTAATACTTTTAACCTTTATGAAGTAGTAAAAACTCTTCACTAAAATAAAAGATCATTACTTACCCTTTTTTAACCAAAATATTTCCATAAACCCATATAAAGATCACATAACATATATAGGTAACTTGGGACATAAACATACTTAAATTGAATAACCATACGGTCGACTTCCACACATATAACTTAATGGAATAGACATACGGCCAAATTCCATACCCAATGCATTGGAGGTTATAACGTAACCACCCATCCTGGTATTCACGGCACCGCCCTTCATATGGTTTATCATGTAACCACCCATCAAATTTCCAATTACCATTATAAAATCATAAGACATAAAAAAAATATAATGGAAAGAAAACATTTCCACACTTTGATCACAATATATCACTTAAATATATTGACATAACAAATCCATTATAAAAATACCCTTTTTAATACCAAAATACATAAAACATTATATGGTATTTATTTAATTTTTAAAAAAACATTACGGCTTGTTGAGGAAGCCAAAGACAAAATAATACTCGCGGCGGCGGAAAAGGGTCGTTGTCACTGCGTACGTTAAAAGAAACATTCCTTTTTTGTCATTAAGTAAAACGCTTCGTAGAAAAAGATTCCTTTTTTATAAAAGTAAAAGTAAAAGGGGTTTATACACAGTATAATATAAAGTTGTGTATAAATCAAAATATGCCTCAATGAAAGGAGATTCAGACGAAGTCCCTTACCTCGGGTCCGACTTGACTCGATCGTTCTTTAACGTCCTGAATAATAAACTTGAGTTAATTTCTACTTGCTTAAGATCCTTTTTCAAGTTCATTATTCCTTTTATATCACTTATTTCCATGTTATAAACATTATGTAATCATTTAAGTTAATAATGTTTGTTTTGTCGATATTTGGTTCTTAAGTCGAAAGTGGACTTCTTACAATTACATGTTGTTCGTGTGGTCAAAGGTTCATTATATCCAGAATGATATTCATGATTTGGATATTATATATATCATATATATCTAGCATATACATGTATTTATAATATTACATAATCATTTAGAGGTAAGAAATGAAATGCACTGTTCATGGAGACGGTAAGCCGTACGTACACATGAACACTACTTTCATTTCTATGTCATATTAATGGAATTAAAATTAAATGAGAGGTATGTATATTTTAATTCCAGAATTATATTCATCATTTATATGTAACATACATCATATATAATAACTTTAAATCTATCCTTTATACATCCCACATATGGCATTGACGAATCGAATCACTTTGAGGGGGCGGTAGTCCGCACTTCCTAAAATGAAAATATCGTGTATACCCATAATGGAAGCCATAAAGGTGTGCCATAAATTAAAAATACAGAAGATTAAGGAATACATAAACATATTATATATCATATATAAATATAGTGACATCTTAATGGCCACCTTTGAAGGGGTTGGAAGAATATTGAACAATCATCGTTTCGTGAGGCAGAAATTCGCCATCCACAGACACAGTATGTTCTTTAACCATTAGATGTAGGTGTGTGTAAGTGTAGCTAGAAATATTCTTATAAAAACATCCTAGTATATTTAATATACTGGAGTTGTTACAAAAGAAAAGAATAAAAAGAGTTTAGGGGGTTGGAGAAGCAAAATAAAACAAAAGAACACAAGTGAAGACATTACCTTAAAATCGGGTAACTCTCTTAGATTTGAGATCAAAGGCTTCCTTGGGAAGCTTTCTGACCAAATTGAGGCTTCTAGGAGTAAGAGAGGGATGTGGAGAGACAAAAAGAGTAGAGCTTGTACAAACCAAAGGCTTGAGAGGTGTGTGTAAGGAGGTAGAGGTGGGTGCCTTTTATAAGAGGAGAGGAGGGTCACTCTTGGAAAGTTATAAAAGGATACTTTATTATAAAATGATTTTCGGATTTAAAAGGTCCAAAAATTATATATTTCGAGGATAAGGTGATAATAGTTCGAAATACACACATCCAATAAGTTTTTGACATGTTTAGGTCTTATATTTGAAATTATCTTTTCATTTGTTTTAAATCTTTAAATAATGAGGTAATCGCTGCATCATTATGGTGTCATAAATAATTTAATTTATTTAACATATAAAATTATAAAAAAATATCATGATGTAGGAAATCTGTTTATATTTCTAATGAATATTTATAGTAAAAAATATGACTTTCATAACCCCATTTAAAAATTGTTTTAGTAAAACAACTCATGTTTGTGACATTTTTATTTTAACTTTAAGTAAAAAGATATTAATGTCATTTTCCTAGAAAAGTGGCTCCATAGGGTCCCCAAGATGACCCATGGATTTTCCTGATCGGCCATGACACATCCAATAAGGGTAGGACATGTGTCAAGTTCATTTCATAGTATTAAAATATTATTTTTACCTTAAACTACACTAATTACCTCTAATCACGATTAAAAACTTAAAAGTTACTATTCACAAAATAATTATTTTAAACCCATTGAACCACATTTTAAATCTTAATGAAAACCATGTATGTTGAATTTTTGAAATTCAAAACATAGAGGTGGTAAAATTTCATTTAAACGAAAAATCAGTTTTTTAAGTACCACGTAGTGGTTTCACTATTCATCAAAAATTGAAGTTTTTCAGAAAAATACCAAAACTTCACCCTAAGCTATATTTGATATTCCGAATTAAAAATTGATGTATATTTTAAAAAATTCAAAACATATAAGTTAAATTAATTAATTTAATAATTAATTCCCGCTGTCAGAGAAAATAACGTGTTTTTTGAAACAATAAGTATCAAAAGATTGACACTAGTTTAAGTCCAATTTCAATATAAAATTAATTCCAACAACCACTATTGGAATAAATGGTAAAAATATATTCTATTTACACTTTAAAACCAATTAAAAAGATAATATAACCATATAATTAAATTCGATGGAAAAGTAGTTTTGATGTAAAATGCAGTATTTTTCACTATTAATTAAAAAAATGAACTTTATCGGAAAAATACCAAAAATTTACCCAAAGTAAATTTCAATTTCCCAATCATAAGGAATAAGTTTATTTATACAAATAGAGCTTATAAAATTGTCAAAAGTTTGATTTAAAAATGGCTTGCCATAAAAAAGCAGTAAAACAATCTTTTAAAAATATTAGTGTATTCCATGCTTAAGATTGGATTTATTCTCATTTTAAGCCTCTAAAACACTATCTAATTCATTAATATACATAGATAAAAAATATATATTATTAATTACTTACTTGGGATGTGACATCCTTCACCCCTTTAGAAAATTGCGTCCCTGCAATTTATTTACTTATCGAATAAGTGGGGGTATTTAGCCCTCATTGCATTTTCAGATTCCCATGTTGCCTCTTCAACCATATGGTTTTTCCACAAAACCTTTACCTGGTGAATTAACTTATTTTTCAACACTTTCTGTCTTCGGTCAAGAATCTATAATGGTTGTTCTTCATAAGAGAGATTCTCTTCCAACTGAACTACCTCTGGGCTCAAAATATGAGATGGATCTGGCATATACTTCCTCAACATCGAAACATGAAAAATATTGTGTACCTGAGATAAACTCGGAGGTAAAGCCACTCGATAAGCAACTGATCCAACTCTCTCCAGAATTTCATATGGTCCAATGAACCTTGGACTCAGCTTTCCTTTCTTACCAAATCGCATCACACTTTTCCACGATAAAACTTTGAGAAAAACATGATCACCTACCTCGAAAGATAGATCCTTCCTCCGGTTTTCCACATAACTCTTCTGCCTGATATGAGCTGTTCTCATGTGTTTCTGAATCAACTGAACTTTTTCTACCATCTCTTCTACCAGTTCTGGTCCCATCAGCTTCCTTTCACCCACTTCATCCCAGAAAGCTGGAGTTTGACACCGCTTCCCATATAACGCCTCAAATGGTGCCATCTGTATACTGGAATGAAAACTGTTATTATAAGAAAACTCAACCAAAGAAAGATGTTGGTCCCAACTTCCTTGATAATACATAGGGAAAGCTCATAGCATATCCTCCAAGGTCTGAATTGTTCGTTCTCACTGCCCATCTGATTGAGGATGAAAAGCTGTACTAAAATTTAATTCAGTACCCAAAGACTTCTGAAGGCCTTTCCAAAAGTTAGAAGTAAACCTGGGATCACGATCAGATACAATGGAGAGGGGAACTCCATGCAACCTGACTATCTCTTTAAGATACAATTGAGAAAGTTGATCTAGAGATAATGTATCTCGAATAGGAAGGAAATGAGCAGATTTAGTCAATCGATCAACAATAACCCAGATTGAATTATTACCTTGAGATGTCCTCGGTAATCCCACAACAAAGTCCATGGATATATTTTCCCATTTCCACTCTGGCACTGGTAATGGATGAAGCATCCCTTTTGGTAACTGCCACTCTACTTTAACCTGCTGACAAGTCAAACACTTCATAGTAAAATCAGAAATATCTCCTTTCTTTCCATCCCACCAGTAATACTCCCACAGATCTCTGTACATCTTAGTACTTCCAGGATGAACTGAAAATAGGGAACTATGAGCTTCACATAACAACTCATTCTTCAACTATGAATCACTAGGCACACATAATCTCTTCCCAAATCTCAAAACACAATCATTATCAATGTTGAATTCAGTCAACTTACCTTTCTGAACCAGCTCTACCTTTTTCTACAACTCACTGTCTTCCCTTTGTGCTTGCTTAATTCTGTCTGATAGGGATGATCTCACTGATACCTGAAACAAAACATAAGAACTTCCTGAACCAACAAATTCTATGCCAAAGTTCATCAAATCAAAAAACCAAAGGATCTCGTTCCAAATGTAGCATGGTTAATGAAGCATTACTTTTTCGACTCAAAGCATCATCCACTTTATTTTCTTTTCCCGGATGGTAATGAATTGTACAATCATAATCCATGATTAATTCCAGCCATCTCCTCTGTCTCATGTTCAACTCTTTCTAAGTGAATATATACTTTAAACTTTTGTGATCAGTATATATTTCACACTTTACTCCATACAAATTTTGCCTCCAAATTTTTAGAGAAAAAACAACAGCAGATAATTCCAAGTCATGTGTAGGGTAATTTACCCCATGAGTTTTCAACTGACGTAAAGCACAAGAAATTACCTGATCATTATGCATAAAGACACAACCAAGTCCCTTCAACAAATCATCAATGTAGATAACAAACTCACCATTACTGGAAGGAAGTTCCAAAACTGGAGCATTCATTAATCTTCTTTTCAACTCCTGAAAAAAAACATCACATTCTTTTGTCCAGATAAACTTAACACCCTTCCGAGTTAGCTTAGTCATTAGACTAGATAACCGTGAAAAATTTTCAACAAACCTTCTGTAGTAACCTACCAAACCAAGAAAACTACATATCTCGGTTACATTGGTGGGTCTTTTCCATTCTTCAACAACTTTTGTTTTAGCAGGATCAACAGTTATGCCATTTTTTTGAAACAATGTGACCAAGGAACGAAATTTGTTGTAACCAAAACTCACACTTTATGAATTTTCCATACAGTTTCTTTTCCTTTAAGGTTTGAAAGATAACCCTTAAATTACTTTCATGCTCCTATTTACTTTTATAAAACACCAAAATATCATCAATAAAAAGAACCAACATTTTTCACCTGAGTCAACTGATCCATCACTGCAAGAAACTGTTTAGTTCTGATTCTGACTATCTCAGGATACTGATTTGAAAGGTCATTTCCCTATGTATGCCTTCTCAGAAAAGCTGTTCTGTTTCCTCTATGAAAAAACATTCTTAACACATAAATATCTTAGGTGAAGCAATATGGTAATCTTCAAATTCTATATCATTTCAATCATACCATAAATTAATTTATAATTTAAATCTTTTCTAACTCCTAATGTTGTCTAAACCGACCTCTGATACCAACTATAAGGCCCCGAACTTAAACCTTACTTAATATTGAATTAAATGAATAATTCACATTGAGGATCTTTTCATGGTTTAGAGTTTTAGAGAATTAGGACATAACTATTACATCTCAAAATATTACAAAGTAGAAACTTCTACTAAGTTTCCATAAAATAAAAACTATTAAAAGGTAACATGTCTAGTTCCATGTTTTAGATAGCATGAATTTCCCTTGATCCCATCCTTGACCCTATTCCACATTAAGTCCTGTGAAAAACATTTCAAAAAAAAACATGGGGTGAGCATAAAAAGCTCAGTAAGGGATACACAATGAATGAAAACTGTTAGTTTTCCAAAACAACAAGTAAACCGTGTATACTTTATCAAAGTAATACTTTTCACCTTTATGAAGTAGTAAAAACTTTTCACTGAAATGAAAGACCATTATTTACCCTTTTGTAACCAAAATAATACCATAAAACCCATATAAAGATCACATAACATATATAGGTAACTTGGGACATAAACATACTTAAATAGAATAACCATACAATCGACTTCCACACATATCACTTAATGGAATAGCCATATGGCCGACTTCCATACCCAATGCATTGGAGGTTATAATGTAACCCCCCGTCCTAGTATTCATGGCACCACCCTTCAAATGGTTTATCACGTAACCACCCGTCAAATGTCTAAGTACCCTTATGAAATCATAATACATAAAACAAATATAATGGAAAGAAAACATTTCCACACTTTGATCACAATATATCACCTAAATATATTGACATAACAAATACATTATAAAAAACCCTTTTCAATACCAAAATACTCAAAACAGTATATGGTATTTATTTAATTTTAAAAAAAACATTACGACTTGTTGAGGAAGCCAAAGACCAAATAATACTCGCGGCGACGGAAAAGGGTCATTGTCACCGCGTTCTTTAAAAGAAACATTTCTTTTTGTCGTTTAGTAAAACGATTCATAGAAAATGATTCCTTTTGTATAAAAGTAAAAGTCAAAGGGGTTTATACACAGTATAATATAAAGTTGTATATAAATCAAAATATGCCTCAATGAAAGGAGATTGAGACGAAGTCCCTTACCTCGGGTCCGACTTGACTCGATCATTCTTTAATGTCCTGAATAATAAACTTGAGTTAATTTCTAATTTCTTAAGAACCTTTTTAAAGTTAATTATTCATTTTATATCACTTATTTCTATGTTATAAACATTATGTAATCATTTAAGTTAATAATGTTTGTTTTGTCGATATTTGGTTCTTAAGTCGAAAGTGGACTTCTTACAATTACATGTTGTTCATGTGGTCAAAGGTTAATTATATCTAGAATGATATTCATGATTTTGATATAATATATATCATATATATCCAGTATATAAATGTATTTATAATATTACATAATCATTTAGTGGTAAGAAATGAAATGCACCGTTCATGGAGACGGTAAGCCGTACATACGCATGAACGCTACTTTCATTTCTATGTCATATTAATGGAATTAAAACTAAATGAGAGGTATTTATATTTTATTTACAGAATTATATTCATCATTTATATGTAACATACATCATATATAATAACTTTAAATCCATCCTTTATACGTCCCACATATGGCATTGACGAATCAAATCACTTTGAGGAGGCGATAGTCCGCACTTCCTAAAATGAAGATATCGTGTATACCCATAATGGAATCCATAAAGGTGTGCCATAAATGAAAAATACAGAATATTAAGGAAGAAATAAACATATTATATATCATATATTAATATAGTGACATCTTAATGGCCACCTTTGAAGGTGTTGGAAGAATATTGTACAATCATCATTTCGTGAGGCAGAAATTCGCCATCCACAGAAACAATATGTTCTTTAACCATTAGATGTAGGTGTGTGTAAGTGTAGCTAGAATACTTCTTATAAAAACATCCTATTATATTGAAGATACTATAGTTGTTTCAAAAGAAAATAATAAAAAGAGTTTAGGGGGTTGGAGAATCAAAATAAAACAAAAGAACACAAGTGAAGACATTACCTTAAAATCGGGTAACTCTCTTAGATTTGAGATCAAAGGCTTACTTGGGAATACTTATGCACAAAGTGAGGCTTCTAGGAGTAATATAGGGATGTGGAGAGACAAAAAGAGCAGAGATTTGCCGAACCAAAGGCTTTAGAGGTGTGTGTAAGGAGGTAGATGTGGGGGCCTTTTATAAGAGGAGAGGAGGGACACTCTTGGAAAGTTATAAAAGGATACTTTATTATAAAATGATTTTCGGATTTAAAAGGTCCAAAAATTATATATTTCGAGAATAAGGTGATAATAGTTCGAAATACACCCATCCAATAAGTTTTATACATGTGTAGGTCTTAGATTTTACATTATCTTTTCATTTTTTTAAATCGTTAAATAATGAGGTAATCGCTGCATCATTATGGTGTCATATATAATTTAATTTATTTAATGTCTAAAAATTATAAAAAAAATATCATGATGTATGAAATCTTTTTAGATTTATAATTAATATTTATAGTAAAAAATCGGACTTGTATAACCCCATTTAAAAATTATTTTAGTAAAACAACTCATGTTTGTGACATTTTTATCTTAACTTTAAATAAAAAGATATTAATGTCATTTTACTACCAAAGTGGCTACATGGGGCCACCAAGTTGACCCATGGATTTTCTTGGACGGCCATGACACATCCAATAAGGGTATGAAATGTGTCAAGTTCATTTCATAGTATTAAAACATTATTTTTACCTTAATCTACACTAATTACCTCTAATCGCGATTAAAAACTTAAAAGTTACTATTCACCAATAAATTATTTTAATCCCATTGAAACACATTTTAATTCTTAATGAAAACCATGTATGTCAGATTTTTTAAATTTAAAACACAGAGGTGGTAAAATTTCATTTAAACGAAAAATCAGTTTTTTAAGTACCACGTAGTGGTTTCACTATTCATCAAAAATTGAAGTTTTTTCAGAAAAATACCAAAACTTCACCCAAAGATATATTTGATATTCTGAATTCAAAAATGATTTCTATTTTAAAAAATTCAAAACATATAAGTTACATTAATTAATTTAATAATTAATTCCCGCTGTTAGAGCAAATAGCGTGTTTTTATGAAACAATAATTATCAAAAGATTGACACTAGTTTAAGTCCAATTTCAAAGTGAAATTAATTCCAATGACCACTATTAGATTAAATGGTAAAAATATATTCTATTTACACTTTAAAAACAATTAAAAAGATAATCTAACCATATAATTAAATTAGATGAAAAAGCAGTTTTGATGTAAAATGCAGTATTTTTCACTATTCATTAAAAAATGAACTTTATCGGAAAAATACCAAAAATTTACCCAAAGTAAATTTAAATGTACCAATAATAAAGAATAATTTTATTTCGACAAATAGAGCTTATATAATTGTCAAAATTTTGATTTAAAAATGGTTTTCCATCAAAAAGCAGTAAAACAATCTTTTAAAAATATTAGTGTATTCCATGCGTAAGATTGGATTTATTCTCATTTTAAGCCTCTAAAACACTATCTAATTCATTAATAGACATAGATAAAAAATATCTATTATTAATTACTTACTTGGGATGTTACATTTTCCCCTTTTGGGACTCATCTAGTTCATGATTCAGTGAAACCGTATTATTTCCATATTGACACTCAAATGGAGCCTGTTTTTTATTGAAAAACTAGATACCACATTAAATATAAATATAATAGTCTATATATCATAAAAACATAAATATGTAATAGAAAATATAAACAAATTTCCTTTATACTTACCCACCATACCCTTGTACCATACCGTCCAACCTAATGGGCCCACTTACCCATATCAGTTTCTGGTACCACATAAAATAAATGCATATAGAATCTATATATTTAATCACCCCAAGAATCACACAACCAGGTTAGTTGAGTAGAATTCCAAAATAAAGTTATATATGAAAAACAACTTATAGGTTATTAATTAAATTTTAAATAGCTAAACCCCTTACCATTGTAGAACTAAAAAAGACAATCATAAAAAGTTATAATCATGTCATGTGAGCCCAATGTGAATAAAATGAAAATGATTACCACCAATTGCCTCTTAGGGAAAATGATATGAAACAAAAACAAATAATAGTAAATATCCATGTGTATAAATAAAATAACTCATCTCTAACCATAAAAAAACAAAAATACCATTTTACCTAGTAATATAGACTTAATTTCATACTTATGGTGGATGAGAACATGGAATGACATATATCCATAGTTATTATACTTTCCAAAGTCTCCAATCCATCACAACCCAAATGATAAACAAAATTCACTTTAATAAAACTTTATATCTTCCCTACTATGATACCACTTTATAACAAACCAAGACTATAGTCATAATATTTTCCACTTTAGGTCACATTAGTCTTCATGTTTTTTCTTAGGCAATTTTGTAAAGGAATTATGATTAGAGAGCCATCCACACAACCTTACAAAAGGGTTCTTGGTCATCCTCCTCCCCCAATGTGGGATTCACCCTCAAGTATATCATGATGAGCCTGAGGGTGAATCCCACCGTGGGGAGGAGGAGAACGAAGTACCCTTTTATAAGGTGGTGTGGATTCATCTCTCACCACAATGACTTTTAATGAAGTGCTTGAGAGAAAGAACTCAATGAGGGAAAATGGGACCTAACGTGGATAATAGTGTGATTTGGACCTGGTATATTATATATTGAAACAATAATAAGACCATTTTCTAAATATCCATTCAAAATAAAAACATAACTATATGAATGTCATGTTCAATAAAAATTTATTTATTCTTATGAAATAAACACATAATTATTAGTAATGTCATTTTATTCTTCAAATATATGGTTTCTTGAAATAGTGATTTTTATAGCTTTCTATAAGAAAATAAATATAATTAATTTTAAAACTTTTAGAAAATTTATTTTATAAAAATTCCATTATTTTTGGATTCATCACGTCAAAATTATCTTATGATGAATATTTTATAAATTTTCTGAAAAGTTTAATTTTTTAGTGAATAGTAAGAAATACCATTATTTTGCAGAAATGCTATTTATTTTTAGTAAATTTTAAAATTTAAAAGTACCATTATGTTTTTAATTTTATTTTAAATAATATAAGTATTTTTTATTTATATTTAATCCTTTAAATTACTTTTAATCTAATTTATATTGTATTTTTGAATAACTTTTTTGGGATTAAAAAGGGATTTTTCTGAAAACTATTGTAAGTTACATAACATTTATCCTTTATAATTAATTAAAATAATCCATAACATGGAATGTTTAAATAAAAAAATATATTATATGTAATTTAATATTAATTTATTTTTATAAAATGGAAATTATAATTCACATAAATTCATCTTTTTTTTTGAAAAACTCACTCCTTGAAAATCATCTTTTTTATTATGCATGGAGGATTTGTTTTAAATTATATTTTTTATAATTATGTGAATTGAATTTGGTAAATGGATTCCAATTTTGGAATAATAATTTCCAAATTATTTATTAATTTTATTTTCTTTTTTTTTCATAAAATAATTTACCGTGGTGAAAAAAACATTTACCACAGTATAGATAAAATAATGTAGTGGGTTAAAGTAAAATAGTAAAAGCATAAAATACCTAAAAATTACAACTTAAAATGGGTATTATATGTTTTTATCGACATTAAAAATAATTTAAATCTTTAATCATCTCCAAAAGTCTTTGTAATTAATCCAACCAAATGAGGTTGGTTTTAAATATAAAATAATCATTATTTAATTACTTAAAACCACCCCTCTGCAAGTATAAATACCAACCCTCACAACCCACTTTCTTCTCAAAAATCGATCATGATCTTAAAATATATAAAAATAATCTCATAAACACTATCCCCACATTCAATTATTTCTTGTCTTACCCAAATACCAATTCAATGTTCTTTAAGGTTTCCTTCAAGGAGGTGATATTCAAGAGGTAAATTTCTCAAACAACCTCTCTTAATTTATTTAATTTTTATACCTTCTCCAAAAATCCTTCCTATGTCTTGGAATAATATCTAAAATATAATGGATATATTTGAAATTTATATTTCCAATGGAATATCTTATATAAATCATTTTTATTACCTCCTCTTATTCAAAGAAACAAAACCATTGTCCAAATTATGGCTCTTAGCTATCTCCATGGATAATGATTTTTCATGTTCCATTACCACCTTCATGGATGGTCATAAAAGTATTATTATGGTTAAATAATATTTAAATATTTATATTATAACCCATTTCATGTTCTAGAACCAATATATAGACATAATATTTAATAAAATGATACTAGTTCACGATGGTTCGAAAAATCACCAAATTAAACTAACGTTTATCATTAACATTTTATCAAATGAATAATCCTCATGTAAGAAAGGAAAATGATATATGTGAAAATTTAAATTTATTAAAGATCATGAATAACATTTAATTTTATTTCTATATTTATATTTCCATTTTAAAAGAAAATCCATAATTATACACATGGAAACCGATAATGAAACCATGAAACGAACACACCCAAAACATTAAATATAATGAAATATTATTAATTAACAAGTTGTAAGATGTTATAAAATTATAATATAAGGTATTATAAATATTAATATGGATCTATAATGATGTAATAACACTATTTAAACCTTTATATAAGAGGATAAAGTACAATGAACTAAAGGGAAGTGCGAGGTAAGGGATTCTAATATTACTTTTACTTCTGTGAGATATATGCCTTATTACCCAATAATTTATTGCTCATTGGGTACAAAATTACTTTTGCTATATCATATCATAAATATTATTTTCTTCATGGTATTAAATTTTTCACTTTATAATTACTAATTTCATTGGTAATATTATTTGACTGAATATAAAGTGTTAAATAAATTCTTAACCCAATTTCCATTCTTTGGGTTAAACTCCTACTTAACTAATTTTTTCATACTAAACTTATTTTTGAAATAAAATTTGAATATATTATGTTTTATTTCTTGTTTTTTATGTGGATTTTCTATGGATACACATATTTTATTCATTTGATTAATGATAACCTCGATGATATAATTTTTATAAGGGACTTTCTTTTAAAAATAATATTTTTAAAGTTTCTCTTAAAACTCTATTTTTCTTCCATGACCATGGTTTTTAAAGGTGTATAAAAAATGTTTTTACTATTCTATTATTAATTTATAAATTCATTTTTACAAATGTTTTATTTTTTACAAAATAGTTTGAAGGGATTCTTTTGGTCATTTTCTGAATGAGGTTATTTTTTACTTTTTTGAAACAAAAAACACAGATGAAATGTGTTTTTAACTTAGAAGACATGAGTATTTTTTACCACCATCATGACATTTTAATGTTTTAATTTATCCTTTAAAAAAATTAAAAGGTTATTTTTAAAGAAATTTTTTTCCTTTATAATTGTGCGGTTCTTTAAAAATAAATGATTTGAAAATGGAAATGTAATTTTTCAAGAATTATTCCAAGTGATATTTAAAATTACTTTCCATCTAAGATAAAATTATTTGATGTTACATATGATTTACTCAGGATATTATTCAAGGATACTATAATTATTATTTATGGTTGTTTTATGTTTATGATGTATTTATATTTATGAATTTCATTTCTTTTTCATGAGTTATGTTATGATGAAATGTTTATGAAACTCATTCCTTTACATGGTTTCTGATATGATGAATGAATGTTGTTCATGTGGAAAAAATGTATGGTTTTCCTTATGTGATACTAGTTAAAGTATAACCAATGATGGTGGTTATGTTATAACCAATGATGGGTGGAACCTATATCTATCCCAAAGTATTGGTTACTGATTTATATCTCATTAGATAGGCAGGATTGGAATGAAGGGTGAACCCAGTTCAGTAATATAGGATTGGAATGGAGATTTAACTTAGTTTAGTAATACAAGATTAGAATAATAAGTAAATCCAATTTTTTAAAGGACTTTTTCTATTATTATATTCCTGGGACTATTCCTTAACTACTATAATGGTTTGGGTAGTGAACCCATTTCACTATGGTTTTCTTGGAAATGATCCGTGAAATGATTTTCTATGATTATGTTTATGCCACATTCCATGTATTATGACAATTTTATTCACTTATTTATTTTTTTATATTATTATTAATGTCTTAGGAACTTCTATAATTTATTCCATGTCCCAAGATTATGATATTTGATATATTGGGCATAATTTCCAAATGTTATGGTCATGTTCTTATTCCCTTATGCTTATGTTATGGTTTATATCTCCCTTGTTTACCCTTAATAAGAATCCAATCTCACCCTTTTCTTATGTTTATTTTCCATAGGATATGAATAAAGGTATTACCTTTGATATAAAAAAATCATTCTAGTTATGAATGAATAAGTAGGAGAAGATGCAGATGTTGTATGAACCAGTTGTTTTTGTTTATATGTATCCAAAGACAATAAATCCATATGGTTATGGAATAATTTTGTTATGTTATGTAATACATATTCATATATTGAGATGTAATATATATGAATGAAAATTATGGTTTTTTATAGTGAGTATTATAGTAAGGTTTAATTAACCATTGGAAACCAGGATGAGAAAACCTTAGTAAAAACCCTAAGGGTAAGTCTAGGTTACAATCCTATAGTTTTGGTAATAATCATGAATAACCTAGGTTGAACCAAAGGTGTCATATATTTAAATGTTATATGTAATTTCCCTAGATTATGTGGGTGTTCCACTTTTATTAGTTTTAATAACACTATGCATTTTGGGTTTTAGAAAATGACAGGAACTAGGAGGATTTATGTTAATGGTGAATGTGATGGACAATAGAATGATCTTACTCATGAGAAAATAAATTAAATTGAGTTAGAATATGAATCCGTATTATTATGAATATTTAGAAATATCATAATATGATCAATAATATAAATACTGGTGAGTTTCCTGACCCATATAATAAGATAAAGATGAATTTTCATGGTGAATAAAGTCAAAATAATGTTTAAATTTCCTCATTTAAAAAATGTGGGAAGAAGAATCAAGAAAAATGTTTCAAAGGAACTGGAAGATGCTTTGGGTATGTAAAAGAAGGATACAAAGCAAATAATTGTAAATGAAAAGTGAAAGTTTCAGTTAACACAATGGATTAGAATAATATTATTCATAATGAATCATCAATAATTAAATATTTTAAATGTTGAATGTGTGGGAATTATTAAAATTGATGCACTAGGGGGTGAAGATTGTGAATATAATCAACAAGGTTATGTGATTAATGGTTGTATTACTGATGATGAAAATAATATGAATGAAATCTGAAATATAAGAAGTGCTAAGGAATAAAATTAAAAATGCTAGTTAATGGTTTAAGAAGGAAGTGGAATGATTGAGTGTTTATGTATTGAAATTCATGAATAATGGTGTAGAAGTAATTTTATGGTATTATAGAATAATTAAACATCTAAGGATTGTTCCACTATAGTTTTTCTTTAATATTTGAAAGTATGGTACTGGTAACCATGAAAAGTGATTGAAGTGGTAAGGTGTTATTTTTTGGGAAGACATGATTAAGGGAAAGATAACCCTTAATATATACATGATGATTGGATTATAATGAGATAATGATTTTTTATGATAAAATAAATAGGGTAGTATTGATGACCTTATAGCTGATTAGTAATATAATAAAAGTTGGATTATGGATTGATTTTATAGATTTTTAGAATTTATGGTATGTGGAAAGAGTTAAATTTTGAAATAATGCATGTTTTCAATAAGGTTTTATGGTAATTACCATGATTAAATAGAATACATGATAATGATATTCACATGTTTGGTGTGTGACAATTACGAGAAAAATGAAGTTGTTTTGGGGATTAATGACACATTGATTTTGAAAATTTAGTGACCTTCATTCAAAAGTTTAAGTCTTTAATTCTTTTGTTAGGTTCATATGGGTAAGCATTTATGAAATTATTTACTTTGAACTTAAAATGAGGATTTGTAGATTAATTTTTTAATTAACCACATGAATATTTGTCTATATTGAATAATCTATGCAAACCATTTTGTTACGAAAACTAGTGATAGAAGGATTGACTTGTCATCCCATTATGGATCTTATGATCCACTAGTTATGAAGGAATCAAGATTTTAGCTTAATTTCATGGAGTATGAAATGAAGTGGTGATTGATCAAGTTATAATAAAAGAGTGATATTATACTTATGAGATGAAATCAATTAATTATATATTCTCAAATGTTTTTGAAATAAAATGTTATCCTATTATCATTATTTTGGACGATATCAATGACCTTTTTCGGACCTATTTGTTCTATATATTTATGGTCATTAACATTATATTGACCTTTTTATCTATCATTATCTATTAGAACTCGATAGTTAGAATTCTCTTCCATGTCTACGTTTTCACTTTCCACTAATGTTCTCCTAATCAGAATCAATTTTTTGGGGTGATTTTCACCTTTTACATTCCATCTATTTAAGAGGAAGTTTTATTTATCATTTTTATGATCTGGGTTTCCCAAAAAGAAATTCTCAAATTTCAACCTCTTATTTTCAAAGTGAAATTTTGAATTGTGAGGATGTACTTTTTTTTGAAATTATTGATCATATTAGAATGATATCTTATGAATCGATGCTTCCACTGAATCTCTCTCAAGTTCATGATGGGTTCCATGTATCTATACTGGGGAATTATATACCTGATCCTTCACATGTACTAAACTCATAGGTGATACCACTGGAGCAAGATATTTATTATAAAGGGAAACTAATAGATATTTTGGATCGTAGAGATAAAGTTATTTAAAACAAGACCACTCGCCTGCTTAAAGTTTTGTAGAGAAAACACCAATTTGAGGAAGCTATGTGAGAACATAAAGTTGATATGAGGAATAGGTATCCTCATATATTTACATTAGAGTGAAAACATTATAGGGTGAAATTTATTTTAATTTGGGTATAATTTTACACCCCTCTATTTTAGAAAGAAAACTTTTTTTGATATCTTACATTGCATGAAACACCTAGCTTAAATGTACTCAAGAGTATTATTATTATAACACGATGGTTATGAACTAGATGTTAAATTGGATGGTGTAAATAAGATTAATTATATTATTAAATATATAAATTTTTTATTTTAAATACATTTTTATTTATTCTTAGGAAATAAACACATAATTATTAGCATAATGATTTTATTTTTCAAATATATATTTTATTTGAAATGCGATTTTTATTGATTTCTATGAGAAAATAAATAAAATTAATTTTTTAAAATTTTTGAAAATTTATTTGATAAAATTAAAATCATTTTTTGATTCATCATGTCAAAATTATCTTAGGATTTTTTTTTTGATAATTTTCTATATATTTTAATTTTTCAGTGAACAGTAAAACAATGCCGATTTCTTTTAAAAATGTCATTTATTTTCAATAAATTAAACAATTTAAAAGTAAAATTATGTTTTGAATTTGATTTAAAAAATATAAGGATTATTTATTTATATTTTATCAACTTAAATTATTTTGGAATCAACTTTATATTGTATTTGAGAACAAGTTTATTTTTGGGTTTAAAAATGGGATTTTTCTGAGAACTATTATAAATTACAGAGTGTTTCTCATTTTTAATTAATTTAAACAAAACCTAATGGGTAATGTTATAAATTAAATGTATATATTATATATCAGTAAATATTAATTGATTTTCTTATAATTATAATTATTAGTCTTATAAAATTATATTTTACTTGAAAATATACTCTTTTAAAACCCGTTTTTTCACTACGTCTGTGGGTTTTGTTTTAAATTTAATTTTCAAAATTTTTTTAAATTGAATTTTGTAAAATGTATTCTATATTTTGAATTTATATTTTCAAATTATGTATAAAGTTCATTTACATTTTTGGGCAGAAAACAGTTATCGTGGTAAAAAATAGATTTACCGCGGTATAAGTAAAATTATGTAGTGGGTTAAAGTTAAAATGAAAAAGGTAAAAATATGTAAAAACTACAATATTAAATGGGTGGTTGATGTATTTATCATACTTAAATATAATTTAAAACATTAATATTTTCCCAAATTATTTGGAATTAATTCCACTCAAATGTGGTTGGCTTTAAATATAAAATAATCATTATTTAATCATTTAAAACCACCCCTCCTCAAGTACAAATACAACCCCTCACCAACCCATTTCACCTAAAAATCCTTGAATATACTAAAATATCTGACAAAAAAACTCCTAACCAATATCCTCACATCCACATTATTATATTATCACCCATAGACCAATTCTAATTTCCTTAAGGGGTTCTTCAAGGAGGTGATATTCAAGAGCTAAATTTCTCAAACAACCTCTCTTAATTTATTTCATTTTTCCACCTTCTAATCACCTCCTTCATAAAAAAAGTAATAATCAATACAATATCCTTTATATACTATAATTTCATATTTATAATGTAATATATTATATTCATACTTTTTTACCTTTACTTATTCAATGAAACAAAACCATTATCCAAATTATGGCAGTCAACAATCTATGTGGATAACGATTTTTCATTTTCCATTAACACCTTCATGGCTGTTCATAAAAGCATTATTTTAGATAAATAATAGTTTAATAACTATATTATAACCTATTTCATGTTCCGGAACTGATATATATAAATAATATTAAATAAAACAAAATAAGTTGGCAATGGTTGGAAAACCACCAAATTAAAATAAATGTTTTTCATTAACATTTTATAAAATGAATCATCATCATGTAAGAAAGATAAATTATATGTGGAACCTTTTATAATTTTTAATGTACATAAATACCAGTTTATTTTAATTTAATATTTTTATTTCCATTTTACATTAAAATCCATAATTATACACAAGTAAACTGACCATGAAACCAGGAAACAAACACACCAAAAACAATGAATATAATGAAATATTATTAATTAATGTGTGGTAATATGTTATAAAATTATCATATACGATATTAAAAATATTAATATTATTCTTTAATTAATTAATAACATTATTTAAACCTTTATATATGAGGTTATAATTTGAAAAACTAAAGGGAAGCATTAGGTAAGAGTTTATCATCTCACTTTTACTTCTATGAGATATATGGTTATTATAAACTTATTTATTATGTGTGGTGTATATACTTCCCTTTGATATATAATATCATTAATCAAATTATATTCATGATATTAAATGTTTCACTTGATAATTATTACTTTTCTAGGGCATATTATTTAACCGATTACAACGTGGTAAAGGAATTATTAACACAATTTCAATTCTTTAGGTTAAAATTATACTTATATAATGTGGTCATACTATTATTATTTTTGAAATTAATTTTGAATATATTTTTCCGTTTTTCAACTTTTTTATTTATCTTTACATTTTATACACATATTCTATTCATTTAAGAAATTATTACTTTAATGATATGATATTTATAAGGGACATTATTTTAAAAATTATCTTTTTTAATGTTTCCCTTAAAACTAGATTTTCCTTCCATGACCATGTATTCTAAATGTTTTCAATTTTTTAATATTCTATTATGATGGTTTAAATACAATTTTAATCATTTTTTACTTTTTAATTTTTTTTTCAAAATGATTCTTTATTTCAATTTCTAAATGAGGTTCTTTGTGTCGTTTCTGAAAAAAATACGGGACTGATGTTTTTTTAACTTATACGTTAGTGGATTTTCCCACCATAATGAAAATTTTATGTTTTAACATCTCATTTAAATTTTTAAAAGGTAATTTTAAAAGATAATTTTTCTCTTTATAATAACATGAATAATTAAAAAAAATTATTTGAGAATGGGAATGTTGTTTTTCAAGAATTATTTAAAGTGGTCTTTCAAAATTACTTTCCTTCAAGATTAAAATTATTTTATGTCACATATGATTTAATAGGGATATTATTCAATGATACTATCCTTATTATTTCTATAGTTATTTTATGTTTATTATGGAATGATATTTATGAATTTAGTTTCTTTTACATGAGTAATGTTATGATAAAATGTTTATGAAATTCATTTCCTTACATGGGTTCTGATATAACGGATTAATTATGTTATTGTGGAACAAATATATATGGTTTTAATTATGTGATGGTGTTTACATTATAAAATATTATAGTGTTTATGTTATAACCAATTATATGTGGGGAATATATCTCCCACCAATGCATTGGGTAATGATTTATATCTCATGAGATAGATAGAACTGGAATAGGGAGTGAACCTAGTTTTGTAAGACATGACTGGAATGGGGATTGAACTTAGTTCAGTAATAGAGGACTAGAACAGGAATTGAAATAAATTAATTAAAGGAATTTTTCTACTATGATAGTATTGATATTGAACCTTGGATACTACAATGGTTTGGGGATTGAACCCATTCCACCACAATAGTCTTGGAAAAGATCCTTGAAATGATTTTCTATGCTTTTATGTATGCTACATTCCATGTATTATGCCAATTTTATTATCTCATGGATTATTTTCTATTATTATTCATGTCTTATGAACTTATATAATTTATTTTGTGACTCAATATTATAGTCTTTGACATGCAAGGTATAATTTCTAAATGTCATGTCCATGTTCTTATGACTTTATGCTTATGTTATGATTGAAATCTACCTTATTTACCCTTAATGAGAATCTGAGATCACCCTTTTCTTATGTTTCTTTTACATAGGATATAGATAAAGGTATTAAGTGTGATATTTCAAAAAGGGTTCTAGTTATGAAGGAATAAGTGGTAGAAGATATAGATTTTTTATAAACCTGTTGTTTTTGTTTCCAAGTTTCCAAAGACACTAAACCAATATATTTCTAGTGTGGTTTTGGTATGTTATTTGATAAATATTCATCTATTGAGATGTAATATCTATGTTCGATAATTATGGTTTTTTATAGACTCATCTAATCTAAGACTTGAAGAAGGGGTTGTGTGGGTTGGAAAAACCTTAGAAGAGTATGGGTCGATGATAAAGAGCAAGTGGAAGCACTATAGGAGAATCCAAAAATGACTCCCAAGTGTGGGGTGGAACCTATGTTATTTTATTGAAGGCTATTAAGTCATGATTATTTATAAGGAATTTTTCTCCCAAAGTGATTTTCGATATGTGATCACTAAATATATGTAATATTCACAGACTGAAAATATGGGTATGTTCACTGCTTTAAATGATTCCATGTGAGTGATCTTCAATCTTTGTACTTGGATTTATTTTTGAACTAGTAGATTATTTATTCACTATGGAAAAACCACACGAGTTAAAAGAATTATCCCATGAGTGTTCTTGTGAATATTTTTATATGATTATGAAGTGATAACTCCATGTTTATCAATACCATGTAGTGAGCTATTGATGACAGTCAAGTGTGTTTGAATATTTTATGAGATATGATTTTAACATAGAAGTGATGATGCATTTTTGGGATACTTTAATGTTTATATATCATAGTAGGTGAGTACTATGATCCATGCTAGATGAAGATAGATTATTTAATGTCTGCGGATTCACAGAAAGGGATCTACGACATAAAGTTATTTTCATATGTAGACATAAATAAGGGAATAAACATGTGTGAGGATCCACACATTTGTGAATTTGTGAAAATGAATCCACTTATAAATAATGTATTAAGGGGATATCAACATAATGAGATCCACCTCATTATATCATACTGTCTATGAGGTTTCCATGCTATACAATCATGATAATAAAAGGGTATATAATAAGATAAATTTTGTGGAAGAAGATAAATGAGGAGTCTATGATGTTATTAAAATTGTAAATAAGTGGTCTAAATGAAGAGTCATCTGGAATATCAAAAATAAAGGAAAATGTATCTGAGGAAGATTTAAAATATTGAGTTTTAAAGGATCAAGATTTCAGGACCTAAAATTTCAAGATTCATAGAGGTTTAAAATTTGAATTTTATGAGAATAACATTAATATAGTGAAGTAAATATAAAAATATTATAAGAATAATAAAAATGTTCATGGGTGTTTGACTATGATATATCTGCTACACCTTATGCAAATTGAAAAAAAGAGACAATACCCTTTCACATTGGTGTATATTAGAAGAGTCCAAATCTATTGAAGAAGAAAAATTAGGTTATACATGATACCTTTCCTATTCATATCTTTTGTATCAATGGTAGAGAGAACCAACACAACATGAAGATCCTTCATGTGTGTTAAAGAATAATAATATCATGAAAAATAGAGAGACTATGATATTTTCATAATGTATAAGTAGATTTAAGAGGAGAAGAGTTTGATTTTGTAATTATTACCTATATATTTTCATTAATATTATTTAAGAACCACTCTGATTAAATAATAACAATGAGTTCGAGTAGATAATAAGGATATAATTATTCATATGTGTATATAATTCTTTGGTTTTTGAAGACCGATTAGTTGGTTCTTAGTGGTCCATGAAATAACTGGTAGTACTAATATAAATAAGGGCATTGAAGAACTAGTGATTCTGGTATAAACAATGATGTATTAGTAAAGTGGATAATACTTATCCAACTATTATGTGCGAATTAAACTACACTTGTGATCAATAAAAATCTATAGTGATAGTAAATATTATGTATTCAATAAAATAAAATAAGTAAATGAGTAGCCACTTATATTGAGGATGAACATTGAAAAAATATTTGTTTATATTATTTGTTTGTTTCAACATTTCCTGGTAATGTGAGGTGGTATAGTTCATTGATTGATCCATTCCTCTTAATCATGGTAGTTCTTTGAATGTAGGATGAGTTAATTAAAATAAAGTATAACTCGGTAAAAGTTGGGTTCACTGATTTAACCCCTATTAGTGTCCTTTTATAATCCACTAGGCTCTATAAGTGGTACCCAAGACAATCCATGTTTTCCTCTTATTGGATCTATTATTCTACCACCAGTTGTTTTTTTCCATAATTTTGAAGTTTAGCTTTCTGGAAAATATTTAAGTTCCTAGACTAGTGAATATAGTCTCTATTCCTATATAATATGGATTATATGTTTAGTGTTAAAACTATCAAAAATACCAAAATAGAGGAAAGAAAATGGGAAAGTATGTTAAAGAAGGATCTATCACCTCTTTATGTATATCAAGGTGAATACGTATCATATAATAAATATGGTGAAAGTGATATTTTTGAATAAGAAAGTTCATGTTGTAGAGAGTATGAGGAGGATAAACACATTAAAATAGTTGAAGACTTTTAATTAAAAATTAAAAGGAATATGAATAATGTTCTTGTTTAAGTAATAAAAAATATACTTTGATTAATTAATGAAATTCTAGATGAAAGAAAATTATAAAATGAAGTTTAAGAAATAGAAGTTGCACTAGGTAATAAATTCTGAATTGGCAATGATCTCACAGACCTTATTGAATACAAAGAAAAATATAGAAAACTCTACAATGGAAATATTTCCTTGATTGAAGAAAACTTTAAAAGACATGTTTTTAAGATGTTGATGACAAGAATTGTTCTTAAACAAGTTATTCATTTATTGAAAAAAGTACATAACATATCTATGAATTTCAAAGACACTCAATTGGAGGTTAAATAAAGGAAAATAAAGGAACTAAATAACTCTCTACAAGAATCATGAAATATGTATAAATATTATTATTAGAAGATAAATAACTATCTATAATTCATGTTGAGATTAGTTAAGGAGGAAATAAATTTAACCAACATGAAGATTCTTGAGTTGGGTGTAAAACTACGAGATTTGAAAACCACACAAGTAGGAATTTCACAAATTTTTGAGAAAAGGGATACTTCCACACTACATTATTTCCATAACCTAACCCACTGAGGCCAGTCTAGCTGGCAATAAGCCAAATGTGACACACAAAGCCTCTCTCCAATAGGAAAGGACCTGGAAACCAGGATAGAGTAAGTATATCACACTTATGGGAGGTATTAGACTAATATACCTACACACACACACACACAAACACACATCTCCAAATACCCATACAATGTTGAAAGGTAAATAAAACTAAAACCATAATGTATGGATAAAATATATCCCAAAATTAGAGCATGATAAAAGTACTATAATTTAATAAAGGTCCAAATAAAATCCCACCACAAAGATGGAAAATGATTCTAACCTTCTACGAGGGAGGAATTTTGTCTAATGAAACTCTTGGTATAACCATGGTCTGTCTAACCCAAAATCTGCACCACATATTCCTAGACTTCTATAGCCTCTGTAAAAAGGGCAACCATTTTTATAATACATAACATGTGTGGGTAGATCCCACATAGGGGTGAGTATAACAATACCTAGTATGACAACCCAAAATCACTAGACATAAAGAATAAATTGACTAGTCAACTCATAAAAAGGAATGAAAATCAGTATATGAGACATAGAATTAAGAAAAAAAGAACCAGATATACTTAATACACACTCCATGTATCAAATAGGTCTCGATCACCCTACCTTCCACAAGATTCCACTCATTGATTCAAGGTAATTCTATTTTGGGATATCTCACTATATGATCAATGAAATCACAGGTGGTGCTCTCCCAAGAGGGTACACTCATTATCCCTCGAAAAATATGTAATCACTAAAAAATATAAGGAGATAAATATATAGATATGGGATCATACCCAAGGATCATGGGGGACACCGCAGACCCTATCCTGAATAACTGTCTATGCAGGGGATTGTAAGAATAATGATATTGTGAACCCAACTGGATTGAATCAATGGATAAGGGATAAAAGCCTTATGTATGTTAGTCACAATGATACCAAAAACCAAACTAAGGAAAAAACAAGGAAAGACAGGCGATCAAACCCCGTGTCACATGGAGGGAAACCATAATCTCTATCTAAAACTTATCCCATATAGGGGATCACAATCCTAAGCTCAGAATTTAATGCATAACTATACCCCCATAGGGATAGACCAAGGGAACACACTCAATTGGAACATGACTATAATGAAATGGTTTGAGAATATTCACCTAATCTCATACTAGAGATGAACTGATAATTATGAGGGTTCCAATTTACACATCAAGGAGTACACATTGTTTCCCATAAGGGTACATGATTTGTCTCTCTAACCCTAGAACTTCTCATGTATCACATTCCCATGACATGGATTTATCCAAAATACATGGAGTATCCCATAGGGGTATACGGTGTGTAGATTCCAGACTAGAAAATAGGATGGATTCAAGCCTTTCCCATGTGTTGTAGATCTAGACCATTTACACAGGGAATCCCCATGTACTCAGGCCATCTGTGAGTACTTTTCTGAGGTTCCTAACATGTACTCCACATCACACAATGAATTGGGAGATGGACCGACACAAAGAATATTTAATAGACCAATTCCCATGTACCTTTTGAAGTGCATGGTGTCTTACCCACTATAAACAGTGTGTGGCACCACCTGGGATCCTAAGTTTGTACTCCTTGTACACACCAAGCCATCCTCCAAGGGTTAAATGGCATGTGACTTGTCACACACAATGTGTAACACTATGTATAATCTTGGGCATGTACTTCACATACATGACATGTTTTCCTAATAAGGGTAATAATATATGTGGTTCTACTACACAATGAGTGATCATTATCTTCACATAGAAACCCTAGCCGCTGCACTAATGGAACTACATGGAAAGAATTCCTGAACTACACAATGTGTAGTTGAGATTTATCAAGAAACCCAGAACACTCATTTATCTTTAGATTACACCCCTTCTACCTATAAATCTATTTTAATGCTGACTATAATGAAGGGATCTGGGTATACTAGGACTTAGAGATCGCTGATAGCTAGATTTTGGCTACCCAAGAACTCAGAAATCATCCTTGACCCACTACACCATTTCCGCATAGCCAAAATGAATCTGTGAATGATGATCCATTATCGATATATCTATAATGATCTGAAACCATAATTTCACATCAATTTATCCCTTTATCATGAACCCAAACCCATGGTGTTAATTTTTTAGGTTGAGTAATAGTTATCCAATGACATAATACTGGGTATTTGTCGAACTTCTGAAAAATGGAATTACCTGAAATTAATGAGCGATGAAACATGAAAGAAATGTACAAATAAAAAAGAGGAATAAACCTCGACCATTGTTTGGGCTGGCCTTTATTTTTTTTATTATAATTATAAACTAATAACCAAGAAATAATTAATATCAATTCCCAAACCAATGGAAGATAAACCCATATTCTCATAATACGATTGAACCATTAATCAAACTATTAAAAGAATTGATTTGTGTTCATCAGGGAATAAACAAACGTTGATAGATCCATAAAAAACTACATAATACACCATGTTAGGATCAATAATCAATGAAGAAAATATTTTAGTTGTTGTTGTTGGTGATATCCATGAACTCTATTGTCGATGGTGATCCTTGCAGTATTCAGATTATTGATCCACGATTCTGTCATCTTCCAATGATTGTCCATGATATCTTATCAATTATTAAGGTTATGCAGATAAGATTCCAAATTTGATATAACCATATATTTAAATAGGGATCTAGGTCATGGGGAATAAATAATTAAATAATTTAATTAAATTTACTAATTATTGCATGACCACTTTTTAACCAAACACCAAATGTCGTCAAAGTTTATTTCATGATTTAGGTAAAATACACATTTTAGACTGAACAATGGTATTATATTCACTATCTGAGTCCACTTTTAGGATTTATTTCATTATTTCAGAAACAATTCCTTCATGTGAAATAATATATTGAATATTTTCATTAAATCCACATAGAAGCTCACTAGGCCTCAGAATCTCATCCTTCTCAGTGCATGGATCTTACAATATTCCAAATATTAATAAGGAAAAGTAGAGATGTTACATTCTCCCCACCTTAGGGATTATTATCTTGAAAATAAAAAACCCACTCATAATATGAGGGAACAAAGCTCACATTCGGGTCTCCTGCTCATTGGTTCTCTCCTACATATTCCCTTACTCCCACCAGTCGCACACTAAGGGATTTACTCTCCTATGAAGTATCTTATCTTAACAAACCTCAATTTCTTCTTGGTACTATACAATTGTATCTCCATCCTTGATGGCCAGATCACCCCATTCAATGAAATACAATAGGTCAGGCACACACATCCTCATCTATGACATATAGAAGACATCATATACCCGGTCAAACTGTGGCGGTAGGGCCAAGTGGTACGACACCTCACTAACCCTACACAGTATCTCGAAAGGGTAGATGAACCTCAGAGATAAATTTATGCCCTAGAAAAATATATGTAATCAATATAAAGGTGGGACCTTCAGGAAAAAATGGTCTCCTTCCTCAAACTCTAAAGGCCTCCACCATTGATTTATATAGAACTTCTGATGGCTCTGAGAGGTCCTCATCCACTCCTAGATGAACTGCACCATTTTCAACCATCTCTCTCACCAAATCTTGTCCCACAAAACAATTTTCATATATCAAAACACAATTCTCATACATAGATATCACATATTAATAGATGAATTTTCATTACATTACATAAAAATCCATTCCAGAATCGCTTAGGTCTAGTTCCCTTGGTAACTTGGACACGTACACAACTAGTTCATAGGTTAACTACATAATCTACCATTAAGTTCTTCATAACTAGCATCCTTCTTAAAAATATGATATATAATACCTTTTTTATAACCCAAGGAAAGGAAACAAAAGAAAGGATGAAGTTAGATTCTTAGTAAGGTAAAAAAGGGAGATATCAATATAATATGGGAATAAGGGTATAGAAACATGAGAATAACATTTTAAAACCATACCGTTCATATCATATATCATAACATTGAGTCATGACATAAATCATGTATTTTTGTAATACATGAATCATAATGGAATCAACGAATAGAAGACATGAGAGCATAATGTTGGCATAAGAAATATATCTGTGTCATTAAAATAATTATAGAAAATCATTTCCTTAGTAGTCTAGGATCATTTCATCGACTATTATTGTGGATTGAGTTAATGACCCAATCCATCATAGTTGTCAAGGTATATTCCCAAGACTATCATAGTGTATTGGGTTCAATCTCCAAACTATCTTAGTAGTCAAGTTTCACTCTTATGACTATCATAGTGGAAAAAGTACCTTACTAAACTGGGTTTACAACCCATTCTAGTCCTATTTATCGCAGGAGATTTTAATCTCTACCCAATGCATTAGAGGGAGATATAGTTCCCACCAATCACTTAATCCATACATTTGTGTGAAAGGAGAACATAAAAAATTCATCATATTAGAACTCATGAAAATAAACGGGGTTTATAAACATTTAATCATAACATAACACAGGGAAAAGGAATGGGTTTCATAAATATTTCATCATTTCATCATAGCATAACCCATGGAAAAGAAATAGGCTTCATAAAAATTTCATCATTTCCTCATAGAATAACCTATGGAAAATAAATGGATTTCATAAAAAAATCATCATTTCATTATATTACAACCTGTGGAAAAGGAATACGTTTCATAAACATCTTGTCAAGATATACATAAACCATATAGAGAAATAATTAGGATGGTATAATAGGATAATATCCCTAGTAAAACTTATGTAAGATCAAAGGACATCATCTTAGATGGAATATGAATTTGAAATGTCACTTGGAGAATTTATTAAGAAAAATAACATTTTCAACTTGAAATCATTTATTTAAAATATGAAAAAATCCCAAATTTTAAAAAGAATTTTCTTTAAAAATAACCATGGAAATATATAAAGGATGATTTTAATCATTGTGTGGTCATATCAGTGGAAAATTTAATTCCTTCCATACATGTTAAAATGACGATCCCTTTAACATTTTTGGTAAAAAGGCAAAAGAGAATATTTAGAAAAAACAAGAAAATTACATTTAAACCATTTTTTAAAAGTAAAACATGGTAAAAAAATGCCTATGAAAAATAATTTGATAATTTTAAAATACTTCTTTACGTATTTTTAGAAAACACGGGCATGGTAGAAAAAGAATTTTCAACTGAAGAGAGAAATAATGTCATTTTTTTAAAAACTTTATTTTAGACTCTTAAGTACATAAATTGAGTAAAATGAAAGTAAAAGATGTATTATATTGAATAGTTATAGGAGAAGAAAATTCACGAGTTACTTGAGAGATATATCATAAGATTTCATCATTGGAAATATAAACAAAAAAAGCCCAATAAATATTGATATTGTTACATAAAACCTTTACCACTTTGGTATATTTTGAATCCGAAGACCCATGAAAGGATAATATTAAATTAAGCATTATATATCATGATAATAAGGAAATTAATGATATAATATGTCAAAGGTACTATATACACACCTCATAAAGGGAGATAGGTGCATGAGATAACATATGTCCCAATATAGAAAAATATAGACGAGATGACCTTTCCTTGAGTCTTGAATTTAATTATAAAAATTCAAACCTACTATAAAATAAATAGAGGTTTATTATAAATATATTACAGAACTATACTTGTAAAATCCAACCTCCCACCCCTTAGCTTGGGAAGAGGCGGAGGTTCTACTAACCTTAGGTGACATCCCTAAGACACCAAAGGCTGGTAATAAATTCAAAGGGATTCATAAATTTCTGGGGGAATATTTTTTATTAAAAGATAAAAAAAAATACAATAACCAATAAATAAAATATATGATGCATGAGTACTATAAATAAAAACTATACAAAACCAATCCAAATGACAATATTAGAGTAAAAATCGGAAACCAAAACCAACAAAACTCAAAGACACCAAGACCTCGACTCAGCAATCCCCAACCTACTCCACGAACCAACTCCACATGCCCATCCAAAGGTATCAAGAAGAATCACTATAAAATTGAGATAAATTAATTTTTTCCTATGTCTTCATATATAACTTCTACAAACTCAACAAAGTGACCAAGTAGGGGGGGAGTAAAAAACTCAATAGGATTTCACCAATGACTTACCAACTCACGACACTAGGATATAACATGTTAGAAAATTTATATAAAATAGTTTAAAAAAACTTTGAAGCAGTTTGTATCATATCCCAAAGTAGTTTTCCAAACCAAAATAGTTTTAATGGAATGAAATCAAACAAGACTTTAAAAACATTTCTCAAATCCATTTAGCATACTGAATCCACATATCTACCAATACATGCCAAAGTCAAAGTTCCATAATCATGAGTGGTCTTCTTTCTATCAACTAAGATATCATAAGGGGACCATATACCTGGTTCCCCAATGAAACACACCCATTCCAGAGGGGCACTTCTAATTAAAAAGAACTCATAAAAACCAACTATGCTAAAACCCATGCCAAGAAAATTAGGCCAAACCATTTCAATAAAACATTTATTTTATTGAAAAAATGCCCAATTTTTTTTCATGAGACAAAAAAAATTAAATTTAAAATCACCATTATAATATTTACCACATCAGGTTTTCCAAAAAACCATTTAATTTACACCATTTCCCAAAACCATCACCAAAGAGGTTTTACATTAGGAATCACACATCAATTTGACAATAATTTCAAGAAAAAAAATCAATTTCAAACCAAGACTTCAATTTCGAATAAATATTAGTCGATAGAGAATCCACCCACCTCTCAATCATTAGTTAAAACAAAGAACAACATAAAAACATTAATAACATAGCTTGAAACCCCTAAAATCATCCTTAGATATTGTTCCCTTCAATAAAACTCAACAAAATCGATCATTATTGACATAAAAAAATGGTTTTATCCCCAAAATATTAGATCCATGATTCTAAGAGAAAGAAAGAGAAAATATCTAAGAAAAAGAGATGAATAACTAGCACTTGGTGAAGAATCTGGGCCTCCAATGCTGTTTTAATCACCAATGAATCACTTTCATATTTGAAAGTAATAGTATTCACATACTTAAGAGGAATATTAATTCATGTTATGGATGTTTTAGGGGAAAAAGTGGTTTAAGAGATAATTTGGATTTGATCCACAATATTCGGATCTAATTTTCCACGGTGCATGGTTAAGAAAACTGTGCACTAACTGTGGAAAATCCACTGTCTCCAAACACACCTTTCATAGTTGTTTCACATAGTTAGAAAAACTATGTTCCAACCATGATATTCCCCGCTACCTAATGTTTCATGGTTTCTCTTATTCATCAGCATGTTTTGGTCAAACCACGTGCCTAACCGTACACCTATAAGTTCCCACTCTTTGAGTTTCATGGTTTCCAAGGAGGGTTTTCATGGTTTGCACTAACCATGATCAATCCTTGAAACTTCATAAAATCTTAAAAAACATTCCAAAACTCATAAAAACATAACAAAACATAACCCATTAACTCTATATATATAAAATAAAAAAATAAAAGGTCAGGTACCTGAAACTGGGGGTGATACATTTTCCCCACCATTGGTATTTCAATCCATGGAATGTTGAAAACCACCTATAACATCCATGACCTGGTGGCCACTATATCTAGTTCCCAAAGATGGGTTGTCACATGACCTCAGGTGCACCTCCCCATACACCATTGGTTTCCAAATTGAAGTGTAGGCCTATTGAGAAACGTTGGGAAGACTATAACATTTTAATTGAGTAATTCTACAATACAAATAATATCAATAGATATAATAACCCAGAGGAACAAATAAATTTAAAACCTATGACAAATTCCATCTATAATAAAGGAATACATGATACAGGACTGATACATATACTTTACATGTAAAGAATTCATACAAACTAAATCCAAAATTAAAACTACCAAAAGACCCCAAACATAGACCTAAGTCCCAACCTGGTCTTGACCTCCCCTGCTCCAACCCATGATCCCATGCATAACCATACACAAGGTCTCTATCGTGAACCTATATTATAAAACAAGTAACTTATGTTTGGGTAGTCAAGTTTCATGGAGGCCCAATCAGGGTGTGAGTACAACTCATTAGTCCACCAACAACGGTTTATAAAGCAATAAAAAGTGTGTATAATAGTGTATGTAGGTAAGAAAGTGCAATAAATAAAAGTGGAATTAAAAGGAACATATATCATAATTTAGTATATAAAAAAGTAACCATTTTATCTATTATGTTTTCATGGGTAAACCAATCAAATAAAATAAATTTGATCATGTTGGGAGCCTAAGTCATAGGATAATGGGTATACACTTTTAATAACAATTAGGCATTCACAAATCACATTTTATCATCATACCCCAGAGCCTCGATCCAATAATCAAGCCATGTCCACATGTTTGGTAAGCATAGAGCCTTAGTATGACATCCCAAACCATGCCGGGGCTATATGTTTGGAACCATAGATCCTTAGTCTAACATCCCTACCATAAATTACATAACACTTACCTTGGATCTTGAGTCCAAGTAGTCACATAAAATGAAAACTTTAGGGGAATATGGACTTATTTCGACTCCCTATCCCATGAATTATAGGGGTTGGGTTTAGAGCCTCAGTCTCACTTGAACTATGGGTGTAGAACCTCAAGTCAATACCCCAGTTACCACTATGCCATGTGAACGTGCTTCTTCAACCATAAAAAAATTTCCAAACAAAAACCATAGCCATTAAACATATTTATCATTTATAATACTAACTCATTAACATATATAAAATTATTCCAAACACCCCATATGGTATGTCATCGACTAAGAACATTCATCTTTTAGTTCATTTCATAAACCATGCTAATATGCCAACATAATCTTCATGGTTTTTATCTCACTAACCCCTATATAATTTAAATTAGCATGGTCATAAATTAACCTCAGAACCAAATCATGGCTTAAAACACAATTCAAAATATGCATTTGAAATTAACTTGAAGACATCACATTTAAAACATGGGTCTTCCTATTTGAGAACTGAAATATTCCGCAAGACCCTCATTTATATTTATCACCACAAAAGGGTCCTTTAAATAATTTTCACAATGGAGAACCATGCCCTGATTTAAAATCATCATTGAAATTTATTATGAAAACTCTTTTTCATAAACTCTTTGAGGTCAGATACTCTTTTTAAAACATTACCCATATAAAAGGTGTCACTTCACTTCATTGGAAACCATAACCGAATCAAACTACAAATCAAAACATTTAAACCATTTCAAAAGCCTTATAGGAATTTTATAAAAGATACCATTTTCAAATTTCAATTATTCTATTAATATTTCCCACATACCCACTTATAATTCAAAACCCCCTAACTTTAACAATTATCTTTTTTCTTGTTTTCTAAATTATTTAATCTTCCTTTAGGGTTTGGAATACCCCAAGGGTAACCCTAAGCCTAGTATCAAATGTCAACGGTCCCAAGAGGGTCTATAGAGGGTTTACACCTCAATATAAGGCCTAATACAACATTCCTTACTCAATAAGACCAAAAAAAGTGATGTAGTATATTGGAACAACTACATAATGCTATAAAACATCAAGACTGTGGGAAAAATTTTATAGACCACCTAACTCATTCTAAAAGAATATTACTATCCCAAACACATCCATTAATCCAAAGTCAACTGGAAACTATCACTAGAATTAAGAACAAACTATAAAAAAAGGGATTAGGGATTTAGAAAGAGAGAAACCCACACACCAAGCCTCTTCCATAAAATAGAAGGAAACATAGTCAAAGTATTTCTTGGAACTTTTATTTTTCAATAAATTACACTAAAAACGCCTAATAATCCAAGGAGAATCACCCATGTAAGAGGAGGGTGTTACTGGTTCATCACCCTAGTTATTGGGGTCTAATGGGGAATAAATCCAAGGGAGAAAGAAATAAGATTAGGAGGAAAAAATGGAAATTTCCCACTTTTTAACTATCGTATGGTTTGGCCGCATGGTTGGCCAAATTGTGTGACAATCATGCCACTCTGTATTTCCAATAGGGGCCAGGCTCCACGGTCTCCTGGAAGCACCCACATATTTTGGAAAGCTGTGTGGTGGCTGTGTGACAACCTCTTCCCGAAAGGAGGTCTGGACACATAGGTTCCCTATCCAGGTGCATGTTTTGTACTAACCATATGCCAACCATGCATTGCACACTGTTTGGAATATTTTATGCTCCTTTCATGTTTTTCACCCCTAGAACACCCCAAGAACTTCTCATACACTCATGATTCACTTTATTATCCGTAAAAAAGGAAGTATAACAAAACATTAAATAGGTAGGTACCTTCATAAAGGGTTGGGATCTTACACCATCCCCACATTATAATGGCTTATCCTTGAGCCACACCTCCAAGAATTACTGTGCCTAAACACCAAATGTCAAACCACAGGAAAACCAATAATCCTTAATCTTCCAAGCTTCTTATTGAACATAGGCATCACATCAAAATACTCATACCAATCAATAGTCTTACCCAAAATAATTTACCCCCTCATTATCCACAATTCCATAACTAATTCTCCTCAAGGATGCATCAACCTCAACCTCATCACATCCAACATCAAAAAAGGGAAAATTCCATGTAATATCACTGAACCATGGCACAGAAGGGGACCAAAAAAGAACCTAATTTCCATGAGAGAGCCAATCAGAACACTTTCAGTCCGATCCACTCCCAAAATCATGGAAAACATTTCTTAGTGCCATCTTTACCACTTATTTCATGGTTATAATGGGGACCAAATCCCAACATCATCCAAAAGAACATATGGTTTTCCAGACACAATCCCCTGAAAAACATCAGTACACAACTCAAGGCCTGTGACCTCATTCCACATCTAAAAATCTGAAACACAACCTTGGCATAACCTTCACCTCAAGGAACTCAATCAGTTAAAACATGAACCAACACCTATCAACCAAGATGAAACACCGATATTTCTCTGACCTGATCCCATCCAACCTGAAAAGATGAGGATGCTATCAGCCGCCCATTTACCCACTTTGGTGATCCCCACCATATGAATTATCTCACCACCACTAAATTTTCAGTGGATGTCACCTACACCAACAAAAGGACAACTAGAACCCTCAACTCAACTTTCAAAACATACTCTACATGTTTCACCATTCACTATTCCTAAACATCCATGAGAACTCCACCCAATACTATCTTCCATCCTTGCCTTCAAAAACCACCTAGAACAGACATGCACACCCCACCCCTTGTAGACTAAGAACAACCTGACCTCTCTCAAGTTCATCTAAATTTTTGAGACATACTTTCCAATATAAAATTAAATAGGAGGTAGATATTACTTTACATGCTCTTTTTTACTTAAGGCATACCACCATCATTTGACACACCTACCAGAGTCATTCCATGACTTCCGATTAAAAATTACCACTCGGGTATCCACTACTATCCAAACCATCATTGTGATCCATGGAACCCATAAAAATTACTTACCCAAACACCTCATCTATCCATACCTCAACTAATGTGAACTTGGTCCTTCCTCAAAACCCATTTCCATTCTATTAATATACTCATATTCACTATTGGTATTTCACCACATCACATGAACCAAATCATTATACCACTTAAAGTCATTCTTAGGTCACAAAAACACACCTATACAAGTCCATGTATGAATTACTATGATATTATAAGACCCAAACAACATCACCATCAGTCGTTGTCATGGATTATATCTTTCATCGACGACTCTAACATAAGTATCTCAGATTTGTCTTGGAACCACCTGGAGCTGGAAGCCAATGCTTAGGTCTATTAATTGAAACATCTAAGGCCCACCTATCCTTCTTCGAGGAACCCAAATATGTTAATCATAGGTTTCTTATTGGAATCCTGATGCCACTACCTTCACCCCAAGGCCTTCTCTACACATCCAAGACTAACATACTGCTCCCCACCTTAAGATTATCATTTACACTACCTTCATCAAGTAATTCCAACCACCATGGATCATGATTCGATCATGATATAGACCCCAAAACTTGGGTGTGGCCATCTATATTTTCCCTAAAAAAAAACACCTACCGCTTCCCATTCCCTACTTTCGAGAATGACACCCGTGAAATTTGTTGATATCCAGCCCATCCTGAGGACGTCACTCGTAACCGGTCGATGGTATATTCCATACCATATAACTCCGCATATAACTCTACATGATTTAACCCTACAAGAGGCTCCATATCCTACCAAAACAAATTTTTGTATCTTGGGGTAAATCTAAAGTTCGCTTAGTGTTCCTGGGATAATGTCATGATATTGAGCATGATTGTCACTAACTGAAAGTATGACAAGAAGTCTTGGACAAAAACGACCACAATTTATCGATCACTGATGTTACCTCCCTCTAGGGGAACACATTAAACTGAGAAATGTATTAGGTTTCCATGCCTACCAATGTATCTTTAATACTCAATCACCACAACTCAAATGCAAATTCAATCCAAAACACAGTACCACCCCATGAACCTCTAAAAAGTGATCATGACCCAAAACTCCACATGTCACCATTTTCATCACCCCAATAAAGTTATTCTAGATTGAAATAAGTTATTTACATGTAAACACAATGACCAACACACCTATCCACAACCTAAATGTCCCACACATAACTTGTACTTCCCACTGGATCACACAGAAGAATAACGGACGCCTATCATGAACCACCTGTTCACCCATCCCCAATTGTATTGTTCCTTCCCTACACATGCCTATATTTAGACCTCATCATATCCCTATAGATATCAAACTTTTCTATGACCACACAATGAACCTGAATTTGTATAAAAAAAGTTTTACATCACCATAGCTAGGCCCAAACATCCTCTAACACAACTGAACATGCCACCTGATCTTCCAGCCTCATCAAACTCAAGGATTTCTCAATGTCTCACACAACAACAAAATCATTCACACAACCATGACCAAACATTTAACCAACCTCACCTAGTGTGTAACTTTCTTAACAAAATCATCCATCCACACTTTTGTCATCCTTACCTTGTCCACCCAAAATCAACATTGATTTCTGCATCATACACCATCAAAACCATAGGGTTAGGTCTTTGAATGATCCTGACCTTCCCAACCATATTTACAACCAAATTTAATCACTAAAATTATTCCCTAAGGTGAGAATAAAGAATAAATATGAATTTTTACCAAAACTCTATGGTACCAACCGTGCATCAATACCACTTTTGATGAAATCGACCATACTCTACATTCGAAGGTACCTGCAATGCTGAGCTAACCTCCCCTAAGGATTACTTTGATTTCCCAAAGATATCGACTAATAGACAAAACTTGTGTCACAACTCCAAAACCATTAATGATTTCAATTATCCCTCTAGGATAAACTTGCACATGAAAAAACTCTCAGTGGGACATTGCCAGTGTCTAATAGGTCTACCTATTCTATAAGTACCCGAGACACTTGCAACCCCCGTTGAAATTTCTCATAGTTCTCCCTAAAATTCAAATGATAAAACCCCACTAAACTGGAGTCATATGAAGAAAATTCCACTGGATCTCTCTCTCTCTAATCCATACACATAAAACCTTAAACAAATCACTACTCACGGGTGGTACTCCTTCCCCCAATCCAAAACACACTGTGTCTAATGCACCCTAGTGAATATTTACTATAGGAATAAAACCAAGTATACCCATACACACACATCAATACTCTAATAAAACCACCCACTCTAGAGTCCAAAACATTCCTCGTATGGTCACAAACCACAAGGGTTACCACACACACATTACCAGAATACATCTCATAACCCAAGGCTGAATCTCGATCAAGGGAACAATAAGCACATCTCTTTTAAAATACACCAAAACCAATGAATTTATACTTTTAGAAACATTTTTAGTAACCCAAAATTTCAAAAATATAATATTTATTCAAATTCACATTTCCAAAAATTTTCTTTATCAGACATTTCAAGGGAAGATCAATAGGAATAATCCAAAAGAAGAAAAGTACTCCACCAAAATTTGAATCCCAATGAAATTTCAATAACAAGCAACATACAAATGACCTATCAATATTATATTCCTAACGTAATGAATGATATCACACACATTATCTCTTACCACAAATGGATAAGATATAAAACCTCATAAATCAATAACATCACATCCAAGTATTCCACTAGATGTGGAAGTATCAATGAACAATAAAAACACAAAAAATGTCAATTCCCACCCCTAGAAACTTGGGTTTTCCCTCATTTGTGGGGCTATAGACACCCAAACACAAGCTCATTACCAAGACCCAAAAATATAATAGTCTCCTATCTACCATGACCAAATTGTATTAAAAAAGACACCACCTATGATAAAACATTATAACATCCCTGAAATAGCAGACACAATACCTGCTGCCTCAAGCCAGGTCATCACATAACCTCAGTCATGCCTCCCCATATGACAGAGGTTTCCAACTAGTATTGTGGGTCTCTGGAGAAACATTGGGGAAACTATACCCACTTAATAGAGTAATTCCACAACATAAATAATATCATTGGATATAATAACTATAAGGGACAAATAAATAGATATCATGTGACAAATTTGAAATATAATAAAGAAAGTCATGATAAAATAATGATACATATAATCTATAGGTCAGACAATCATACAACCAAAATATAAAACTAATGCTACCAAAAGACCCCGAATATGGACCCGGGTCCCAAACCAATACTTACCTACCCTACTCATACAAATCATCCCATGCACAACCATATACTAGGTCCTTGTCCTGAATATGTATTAGAAAACAAGTAGCATCTTCTCAGTACCCATGTTCCATGGAAACCCAGGAAGGGTGTGATTAAAAATTAGTAGACCACCATAAAAAATTTCTAATGAAACGACCAGTATGTACAAGATCTTATGCAGGTAATCAATTGAAATAAGTAAACATTGTAACAAAAGGAAAATATCTCACTATTTAACAAATCGCAAAGAAACCATTATATCCATGAAGTTTTCTAGGGTCAACCAGTCAACTAAACTTACTCTGGTCACACTAGAAACATAATCTATAACATAACGGGTAAAAACATTAAATCACAAGGGGGAATTCAAAAATCAAAATTTACAAACATACCTTTGAGCCTCAATCCAATAATCAAGCCATGTCCATATGTTTGGGAAGATTATATACTCAGTCTGAAATCCTAAACCTTTCCATGTTCATGTGTTGGGAATCATAGAGCCTTAGTACGACATCTGAAATATACATTACATAACACAGACCTTGGAGCCTCATTCCAGGTAGTCTCATCAAATGTAACTGTTAGGGGAATGAAGCCTTTGTCCGACTCCTTAACCCATACATTTTAAGGGTCGGGTTTATAGGCTCAATCCAACTTGACCCATGGGCATAGATCCTCAAGTCAATACCCCACATACCACCATGCCATGTGAACATGATTATTTAATTATAATAAAATTACTAAACACATACCATATCCATTAGACACATTTATCATTTACAATAAAAACTCATTATCACATATACCATTATGAAAAAATACCCCCTTATGGTATGGAATCTACTAAGCACATTCATCATTTGGTTCATTTCATAAACCATGTTAACATGGAAATATAATAATCATGGGTTCTATATTAATAAACCCTATATAATTTAAATTAATATGGTCCTAATGTACCCTTATAACCAAATCATAGAATAAAACACAATTCAAAATACTAATTTTAAATTAACTTGAATACACCTCTTTTAAAACACAAGTCTTTCTCTTTGAAAAATGAAACATGACCCAAGACCCTAATTTCCATTTATCACCACAAAAGCAGACTTTTTTTTAGAATTAGGAATTATTCTCTTATTTAAAATCATCATTGAAATTTATTTAGAAAAACCTTTTTCGAAAACACTTTGAGGTCAACTCTTACTTTAAAACATTACCCACATAGAAAATTTCATTTTCCTTTATTGTAAACCATAACCGAATCAAAATCCTAAACAAAACATTTAGAATATTTCAAAATACTTCTATGAATTTCAAAAAAGATACCATTTTCACATTTCAATTATTGAATTAATCTTTCCCACATACCCAATTTATGGAATCCCACCTTTTTATTACATAACCTTTAATTACATTGTACAAACAAAGGATATTGTAAAGTTTAGTTTCTTGTAAATAAGTTACATAATACATGGAACTTATAAAATTATTATAATCCACATGAAATTATTCTTATTTTGTTCAACCTATGTACATTTATGCATATCATAACTTGGGAATATACATCAAAGAAAATGGTGAGAATAAGTCCCAGTAAGGGAAAGCAAGGGAAACATTTTACAAGTGATCTTGAGGAATATCAATAAGAACATGAGGAATATCATTATAGAATGAAAAAGGGAACACGAGATATATCATAATGGGAATTAAATTAATAATAAAATGAAAATATAGCTACAACATTTAAATGAGACATTCATAAACTTATCACCATGGTTTTTCATTGAGGTGTCAAAAACATTACCAAGGTTATTCACCAAGGTATCATAAAAAAAGTAATATAATGATATTATATTATTTATCCAATGTTTGAGAGGAATTTTAGGGAACAAACTTAATATTTCATAATTAATGTGATTGAAATAGATAATAATAAAACATTTCATAAATAACCATGGTAAAATAAAAGAAATATGTTTTATATAAAAAAATCATGGAGTTTTAAAAAGTTCATAATGAAAAGATCATTATGTCATTTTAACCCAAGAAGAGGGAATGTGGGTTTCAAATATTTTAATTAACAAATAAAATAAATCAGTATTAAATCTTGGTGAAGAACCATATAAAATAATTATTTTTGGTTATTCAAAAAAAAGAATAAAATAGAAATTGTTGAGGAGGGAAGAAAAATTTTGAGAAGTAAATCCTGCAACATAACATGTATAAAACATGGTTTTAAAAAAATGGTAAAATGAGAGGGAACAAGGGTATACCATTAATAAAGGAATATTATTATAGTAAAGAGTTAAAATAAAGTGAAAAAATAACTTATCTTGGAAATTGAAATACACACCACATAGAGAGGTAACTTGAATAGAAAAGAGAAGTGGAGATTTCACTTACCTTGAAGAGTCATTCCAAAAACTTGAGGATTTCGACCTTGGGGTATTGATGAAACCTTGGGAGGACTCATTGGTAGGTAAAAATACCAAATATTTATGTAAGATGTATTGGGAGTGAATGTAAATTTAGAAATAGGTGGGTATTTATAGAAAATTGGAGCATTTATTTATTAATTTCCAAATATAGGCTATGGAAACCTAGGTTATGGAAAGTGAAAAACCTTGGGCTTGACCATGGTATTTTCCCATGTTTTTAGAATCATGTGTATTGATTTATGTTATTTTAATCCTTAAGTGTAAATCATTAATTTATATTACTTCTTTTGGCATGGATAACTAATGTTTCCCAAAACGTAATGATTTTAATGTTAAAGTTTCAATTTTAGACTTTGAAAAGTAAATTATAGGTTTGTAAATTTATTAAAATATATTAAAATACTTGATATTAATAAAATAAAAATATTTTAAATTGTGGATTATGGTTAATTAGTTATTAAATAATTATTAAATCATTAAACATATAGAAAAACTCAAACTGTATTTTTACTATTCATAAAAAAAATAAAGTATTTTAGAAAATTATCATAAATTAAACCCAATATAATTATGACATAATGATTTCAAAAAATATATTGATTTCATAAAAATTATTATATAAATACAAGAATTATAACATTAAAAAAAACATAGTTATTAAAAAAATAGCTAAATGAAAATGCATTTTCAAATTTCCAACACCTGAAAAATAAAATAAAATAATTTTATATTTTATATTTAAATAAGAGTTTTATATCATATAATTTCATTAAAATAAGTATTATTTAGAATATCTTAGTTTCTTATAAATATTTATATCTTTTCTAGAAGGTATAATTTCTATCCAAAAATTCATTTTATCATATTCCATCGCAATTTTATTAAGAAATGCTTTTCTTAAAACAGAATTCAAGGAATAAAAATTTTATTTAAAAAATGGAATTACACTTTAAGAAACTCTGTTGTTGACACATAAAACCTTATAAAACCAACATATGACATATGTTTGATGTGTGCGAAGATGATGGATTCATGGGGAGACTCAGTTAACATAGTTTGAGTGTTAATTTACCCCAACTTGAACTTATCCCATATGTGATTTTATTCTAGATTAACTTTTCAAAGCTCAAATTGGGATTGTTCAAGATAGAACCCTAGTGATTCCACCTCCCTCCTAAGATCTGACAAATGGGATTCATAAATCATGGATCTACTGGTTGAGTCCATCATTTATCCATTCTATATTAATTATACTTTATCATTTCTATGTAAAAATTATAACATAAAAATTAATACCAAGTGTATAGTTTCCAACACTCATATTAACCAACGATAAAAAAATAGTTGAATACTAATATTAATATTTCCCTTTATAATAAATTCATTATTAAAGATATATGGTTTTTATATATGATAAAATATAAAAGACATTTCCTTAAGAAAAACTTTCATTTTAAAAGTCCTAGTCATACATTCTTCACCCATTAAGAAATTTCATCCCCAAAATCTCAACCCATTCTCTTAGTTGAGAAAAGGTTTTGGTACTTCTGTCTCAATACCTCCTCTAGTTCCCATGTCACTTATTCATATATATAGTTCCTACACAACACTTTGATGAGGTGGGGTTTTTTGTTGTGTAGAACCTTGTCTCTACAGTCCAAGATTTCCACCAGCTACTCCTTATAAGAGAGGAAATGTTCTAGTTGTACCAACTCATGATTTTGTACATTTGAGGGATCATGAATGTACTTCCTCAATATAGATACTTGGAATAAAACAAGAAATTGATATATATTTAGTGTAATTGTAGTCCAATTGGCCACTTCTCATATGCGATCCAGTATTTCATAGGGGGAAATGTACATGAGGCTAAGTTACCCTTTATTCCCAAACAACATGACTCTTTTCAATGGTTTTATTTGTAGGAAAAATTTGTTTCCAACAACAAACTCTAAGTACCTTTGATGATTTTCATCATAGCCCTTTGTATGACTCTGAGTAGCTTTAATTTTTTTTGGATGTCATGAACCTTTTCTATCATCTCTTGCACAAGATCAGGCCCAAAAAGCATATCTGACCAACTTCATTGCAACAAGTAGAAGTTCTACATGTATTACCATATAGTGCTTCATAGGAAACCATTTGAATACTAAAATTGATGTTTTTGTTGTATGAGAACCCAAATAATAAAATATGTTGATCCCATCAACCTTTAAATTCCATGGAGCATTTTATTAATATATCATTGAGTGTTTGAATTGTACTTTTGGATTAGACATTAGTTGTGGGTGATAGGATGTACTAAAATTCAATTCAGTATTTAGATAATATTTTGGACTTATCCTGACTTTTTATTTGAACCTTGTATCATTATTATAAATGATAGAAATTTGATCTCCATGCATCCTCACCACTTCTTTTATGTATATCTTGGCCAGTTTGTCATGAGTGCAATCTTCCCAAACCGAGATGAAATGGGTAGTCCTGGTGTAATGATACACTAAAACTCATATTTCATTATTTCCTTTGGATATTTTTAGGAGACTAATTAAAAATTCCATAGTGATATTTTCCCACATCCATGTTGAAATGGGCAGTGGATTCAATACCCCTTAAGTAATGTTTCAGTCCTATTTCACTTTTGACACACAAAGTACCATGTAGTGTAGTCTAAAACCTCCCTTTTCATGTTATCCCACTAATAATGATAAAAGTGGTCCCTATACATTTTAGTGCTTATAGGAGGTATAGAGAATGTAGAGCTATGAGCTTCATCCATAAGATCCTTTTTTATTTCTAGAATATATGGAACACATAGCCTTGTACGAAATTTTAGTACACCTTCTTGGTCAATATTGAACTCATGAAACTTCCCATTCTTCACAACCACTATCTTCTTCTATAAGAAAGGATATTATCTTTTATATTTCATTATATTATCTAGTAATGATGGTTTAGAAATTATTTGGGATAGGGTTGATGATGTCCCTTCCCTAATGATTCCCATGTCCAACCTTAATAGGTGCTTGATCAATGGATCTCCTTGAATCCTCATCATTTCCAAAACAACATTCTATTTTCTACTTAATATATCAACAACATTTTTTTATCTTCTGAGTTGATAATTAATTGAACAATGATAGTCTTTAAGAAGTTCCAACCATATCCTCCATCTCATGTTCAATTACTTTTGTGTGGAAATACACTTCAACCCTTGGTGGACTATTTATATATAACATTTCTCCCCATAAATATAGTGCCTACATATATTTAGAGAAAAATATTACTTCATCTAGCTCCGGATCATGAATAAGATAATTCTGATCACAAGGCTTAAACTGTTGATATTCATAAGAAATTACCTTTTCATTTTACATAAGAAGGCACCCAAGCCATTTTAGAGAAGGATCACTAAAAATGAAAATTCTTCAAATATAGTGGGAAGAGTTGACATAGGACCAGTAACCAATATCTTCTTTAGCTCTTTGAAACATCTTTCACACTCCTTTATCTAGATGAACATGTACTTTTTTTGAGTTAACATTGTTAGTGGATTATAAATTCGTGATTTTTTCACAAACTTCCTATAATATCCCATGAAACAAAAGAAACCCTGAATCTTAGTTACTATTGTAGGATGAGTCAACTCCTCCAAAACCATTATCTTGGTAGGATTAACTGATATTCCTTCATTGGTTAAAATGTAAACCAATAAAGAAACTTTTTGTAACCTGAATTAAAATTTTCTATATTTTCCAAAATAGGCACTCCTGCTTCAATGTTTTCAATATAACCCTTAGATGATCCTCATACTCCACATGATTTTTGGAATATATCATAATATGATCAATAAAAATGACCAAAAATTTATCAAGGTAGTCTTTAAAGAATCTATTCATCCAGTCCATAAATATTGAAGGTGCAATAGTCAATCCTAAGGGCATAAAAAAATATCATAATGCCCATATCTTGATAGGAAGGCAGTCTTTGGAATATCTTATTTCTTCACCCTTAATTGAAGATAAACAAACCAAAGATGAATCTTGGAGAATAATTGAGACCCACAAAGCTGGTAAAATAAATCATCAATCCTTGTAATAGGGTACTTGTTCTTCACTCCAATGATGTTGGAGTTGTTTCTTTAATTCCTCCAGATCCACATTTTCTATTCTATGTGGGGTATTTAATATCAGATTGGATCCAGGAATGAGTTCAATGGATAACTCTACTTCTATTTCTATGGGAGGTCCAGGAAACCCCTTATGAAATATTTCAATGTATTCCTGATTGACCGGGTTATTTTATAATCATATAATTTCATTTCCTTATTCAAATTCACTAATCATTTCCTTAAATAAGGATATTATTGGTTATTCTAGATAAATATTAGATCGGTATTTGTCTCCTTTAAAAGAAACTATAGGTTTTCCATTCAAGACAAAAATGATTTCTTTATTTCTATAGTTGATCTTTGCATTATACTTTGAGATAAAGTCCATCCATAGTATATTCAAATTTCTACCACAGGAAAGGTTATAAGATTTTCGATGAGATTAAGCTCTCCAAAGTGAATACTAGAGTTGCTATGCATGGATGATTCTTGGATAATCCTTCAAGGAGTCCTACTGATGACTATACTTCTAGAAGTTTAGGTATTGATTCTATATTTTTTTTTCAAACTTTGAGGAAATAAAGGAATGTGTAGAACCTAAATCAAACAATGTACTCTCTATATTTCGTAGAACAATGACAGTACCAACCACCACATCATTTTGTGATTCAAATTCATCCATCAGGATAGAAAAAGTGTAACACCCCAGGTAAATAATGAAATATGAAAATTTTATATTTATCCATATTTTTTAATAAAATGTTAATATTAATTTAAAGGGAACGCTATGCTCGATGGCGTACCCAATACGCAACAATGAGTTTCTTGGAAATCTTACGCTGCACTCTAATAATAAAATAATATTATTTTAAATGGTAGTTGATGCATAGCCTTTTAATGGCGGGAATGAATAAAACTAACTAAAAAATGATTATATATGTTTGTCAAATATTTTTACTTTTATCCAATAAATGTTAGAGGCTTAAAATGCGAATGATTCTTATTTTAAGCGTAAATATTATAATATTCTTTAAAAGGTCGATTAACAGCCTTTTGATGGAGAACCCTTTTTAAATAAACTTTTTGAAAATTTTATATGTTATATTGTACCAAATAAAATCCTTTTTTAGAATTGGGATATCAAAATTTACTTTGTGTAGGTTTTTGTTTTTTTTGATAAAGTCCATTTTTAATGAATTAGTGAAAAATGCTGTATTTTAATTCAAAACCTCTTTTTAATCTAATTTATTTATATGATTAGATCATTTTTTAACTGTTTTTAAAGTAAAATTAAAATATATTTTTACCATTTAATCCAATGGTTGTCATTGGAATTAATTTCACTTTGAAATTGGACTTAAACTAGTGTCAATCTTTTAATAGACATTGTTTCTTAAAAATACGCTATTTGTTTTGAAACCATGAATTAATTATTAAATTAATTAATGAAACTTATATGTTTTTAATTTTGTAAAATAGCCATAATTTTTGAATTCAGAATATCAAATATATCTTAGGGTGAATATTTGGTATTTTTCTGAAAAACTTCAATTTTTGATGAATAGTGAAACCACTAAGTGGTAGTTAAAAAACAGATTTTTCGTTTAAATGAAACTTTACCACTTATTTGATTTGAATTTCAAAAATCCGACATACATGGTTTTCATTAGGATGAAAAATGTGGTTCAATGGGATTAAAATAATTTTTTTTGTGAATAGTAACTTTTCAGTTTTGTTAACCGCGATTAGAGGTAATTAGTGTAATTTAAGATAAAAATGATATTATAAACATATAAAAATATCTTGACACATGTCCTAACCTTATTTTATAGGTCATGGACGACCACGAAAATCCATGGGTCAATTTGTGGGACCCCATGGAGCCACTTGAGTAAGATGATGACATTAATACCTTTTATTTAAAGTAAAAATAAAAATATCACAAACATGTATTTATTTACTAAAACAATCTTTTAAATGAGGTTATATAAGTTATATTTTTGAATATAAATACTCATTGGAAATATAAAACAATTTCCTACCACATGGTAATTTTTTTATAATTTTTAGACATCAAAAATAAAAAATTATTTATGACACAGTGATGATGCAGTGTTTACGTCATTAATGAAAGATTTAAGTAAATAAGAAAATAATGTTTAAAATAATATCCAAAACTTGTCCAATTATTATTGAATGATTTTATTACTAACATGGACCACCTTATATTATACTTTAATTATTTTTGGAGCTTTAGAAACCGAATTTCATTTTATAATAAAATAATAGTTTCAAGATTTCCAAAAGAGCCCCTCCTCTCCCTTATAAAAAGACCCCAATTCCTACCCATTTCTCACACTTCTCAAGCCCTTTGGCTCGGCCAAAATCTACTCAAATAAGCTCCCAATATCACTCTCTTCAACCTAAAATCCTTACCTTAGGCAGGAATCTCTTCTAGAAACCCTTTTGGTTGAAACCAAAAGGAGTTACCCGATTTAAAGGTAATGTTCTCTCTTATGTTCTTTTGTTTTATTTTTCTTCTCCAACACCCTAAAATCTTTTTATTTCTTTCTTTTGTAAAGAAAATAGTATCTTAAATATACTAGGATTTTTTTATGATAATTATTCGAGCTACACTTACACACACCTCCGTCCAATGGTTAAAGAACATACTATTTCCGTGGATGGCGAATTACTACCTCACGAAACGATGATTGTTCTATCTTCTCCTACCACCTCTCATGGTGGCCATTATGATGACAATATATTTATTTATGATATATATTATATTTATTTTCATCTCTATGATTCTTTATTTTACATTTAAATATACACCTTTATGCTTTGTATGTTGTGCAAATGCGATAATTTCATTTGAGGAAGTGTGGACTACCGCCCCCTCAAGTGATGTGACTCGTTCATGTAATACATGGAATGTGTAAAGAATGAAATTAATAAAATTATGTGACTTATATAACATATATATTATACTGGAATTAATATATATATATATATATATATATATATATATCTCATTTAGTTTTAATTCCATTAAATATGAAATAGAAATGAAAGTAGCATTCATGCGTACGTATGACTTACCGTCTCCATGAACGGTGCATTTCATTTATTACCTTTAAATGTTATGTAATATTATAAATTAACGTATATACTGCACATATATGATATATATGATATCTAAATTATGAATATAATTCTGGATATAATGGATATTTTACCACATGAACAACTTGTAATTATAAGAAGTTTATTTTTTTGACTCAAGTACCAATGATCGACAAAACGACCGTTATAAACTTAAATAATTACATAATGTTAATAACATGGTAATAAGTTATATAAAAGGAATAATGAGCTTGAAAAATGTTCTTAAGCAGGTATAAATTAACTCTAGTTTATTATTCAGGAATATAAAGAAACGAACAAGACAAGTCGGACTTGAGGTAAGGGATCCTACCTCTCTCTTTCTTTTTTAAGTACTCTCTTTTATGTCATTGATTTTAAGATCCTCTTTCTTATGTTGGGGGATGTTATTTTATATTACTCTTACTGTATATTTTATGTTCATATGATGAGAGACCGTATTTGATCTCATCAATCCATTTTTTTGAAGTTTTAAGTGGCGCCGTTAGGCTGCCGAGTTTTCGTAAGGGATTTTTATCTCACTTTGTGTTCCTGTGAGATTCATGCTATATTTTACACTATTTCATTTTGTGCGGTGTATGTAATTCCCATAATTTTATTCTTTGTGTGATATACATAAATTTATGGGTATTTACATCTTCACTATATGAAACTTCTTTCATGGGGTGCACGTTTCGAAAGTTACCCAAATCGGTAAGGGAACCTTTCACCCTCCTCTTTTTAAAAGAATTTTTTTGTTATGTCTTTTAATTTACACTTATTATGGTGGGATATGTTCTTCTATATCCTTATTGATGTAAATTTTATGTCCAAGTAATGAGATACCATTTTCTCTATCATCAAATCATTTTTTGAATTTTAACGTGATTCCGTTAGGCTGTCGAATTTTTGCAAGGGAACTTCTCAACTCAATTTCAATTCTTTGGGTTAAACTAGTACTCATTGAATATATCATTATATGAATATATGTGAATTAATCTTGTTGTTTTACACTTAATATCCACTTATATTGGCTGTATCATTATTTTTCACACATAAGTATGTAATTGATTTATCCTTAATCTAAGGATACTGTCTTTATAAGGGACTTCGTCTCAATCTCCTTTTATTGAGGATTCCTTTGATTTATACACGACTTTATTTTATACGGTGTATAAAACCCTTTTGACTTTTCATTGAATTCGAAGGGAATATTTTCACTACGAAGCGTTTTACTAAATTACAAGAAGTATGTTTCTTTTTTACGTACGCGGTGACAACGACCTTTCCCCCACGAGTATTATTTAATCATTGGCTTCCTTAACAAGATGTAATGTTTTTAAAAAAGGCAAAATAAATACCATATACTCTTTTATGTATTTTGGTATTTAAAATTCTTTTGATAATGTTTGGATTATATCAATGTGTTGTATGGATATCTTTGATTGAAATGTGGAAATGTTATGTTTCCTTTACACATGTTTTATGCGATACAATTATGTTATGGTTCTTGGGCATTGTTTATGAATTTGGGTGGTTCCATGATAAATTAAGGGCGGGTTCGCCCGAGATAGCTCTCCAATGCATTGGGTAACGTGAAGGAGTTAAACTCTAAGGTTTCTTCGAAGGGATTTAGTGAATATACTGTGGTGGGTATTCCAAACGTAACCATGAGGGTTGCTCCCTATGTAAGAACGGTATGAATGCTTCAAGTTACCTTTATGTCTTATGATTTCTATGAGTTGTTCCTAAATTTTATGATTTCATGAGGTATGTTAAATGCTTATGTTTTATGAGTAAAGTATCTTTTCATTGATTCTTATGTACCCATGGACTAATGTTTATATTTTTATATCCTTTAATGAGATTTTTATGCTCATCCCAAGTTTTTGAAATGTTTTCCACAAGACTTAAAGTGGAATAGATTCAAGGATGGAATCAAGCAAATGTCGTGCTGTCTAGATCATGTAACTATACATGACTCTTTTGTTCAAGTGTTTTTATTTTGTGAAAAAAATGGAAACTGAGTAGATGTGTCTACTTTGTAATCTTTGAGATGTAATAGTTATGTCCTAATTCTCTAAACCTCTAAACCTGAAAATTTCCTCAATGTGAATTATTCATTTAATTCAATATTAAGTAATGTTATAAGGCCGAGTACTTATAGTTGGTATCAAAGGTCAGTTTAGATAACTTTAGAGGTTAGAGTGTTGTTTAAGAATAAGTGAAAAGTTGTGTATAACCACAATGGTTATTATATTAGATAGTGTCATTGTTATTTTTGAAAGTTGGAATGAGTTTGAGATAACTTGGATTATTATATCTTAGTGTTTATCTATTTCTTTAGTACATGATAATTTTTTTGATATACTCACACTGACATTTTTTAGTTTTAGTAAATGGAGGGATCTAGGAGGAACCAAAATGACAATGGGTTTGAAGGAAACTGTGGTGGTTCTCTGATTAAGAGACTGTATGAAATGGGGGATTCAATGAGAAATCTTGTGGTTATTCTAAACCAACTATCAGGATTCATGATCAACCACTTGAACCTTGGTGAGTTCTCTAATGCATCATGTACAGGAGAACCAACTCGATGTGGAAGTTAAGGTAATAATTATAAAGGTAACCATTAGGGTTTATATGATCCTTACTTTTGAGGTAATTATGGGTTACTACATGTTATGATGGTATATGAACGACATGGGATAAACTTGAGGTTAAATTATGTTAGGGTTATTTTTGAAGATTTTATCACTTTTTGGGGAATTTTATAAGAATTATGTAGTTTTAGAAAAAGGACAACACATAGACCGTGTGACAACCTGTCGCATCAGATGAAGCTGTGGGAATCGAACCCACAACCAACTTGTGACTGGTATTTATCGCCTACCACTAGACTAAGTGAAGTCCCTAGTTAGTTTGACTAATTATTTTTAGTTAGATGATCTTATGAATCTAGAATAAGTTAATTTTGGGTTATCTATGGAAATTATTAACCTATCATGGATGATATATGATTAGGATAATTACTTTTTAGTACGAGACTTTAAGAGTAACTGATGATTAGAGATAAATGTTAAGGTTTATCTTGGAAGAATATGTGATTAAATCCTTCCGAGATTTGGGTTTAAATCTTAGTTTTGTTTACTTAGAATAATTTTATTGATAGATGTTTATTGAATGGTCTTTTTTGAACTTTGGGTATTGTTTGAAAAATTTTGGAGATTAAGAATAGATTTTTTTAAAGGATTATCCTTTTTCGGTATTATCTGATCTTATACTAACATTTTTGGATTTGGTTTTGGTTAAGGTCTAAAGACATGGAAGATATATAGTTAACTTTTTTGGATTAGGAGATTCTCAAGAAGTTGATTATAGTACTCTTAATGTGAACAAGTCTTCTTAAATACTCGTATTTTGGAGAAAATATGAGTTTGTGTAAGAAATATAGTAAAAGTTGAAAGTCAATATGACAAGTAAGTATGTTTCCTTATGATTTAGTTAAGCTCATAAATAAATTCCTCAATGAAAAGTAACTTAATACTAAAATTTTGTCTACTAACTTTTCTTACTGGGGAATCAAATACCTTTTAACCCATCACAAGTTTGTGATTTTCTGGTGGTTAACATTATCCTAAACATGTTTTCTATCACTCTCCCTCAGAACATGGCCCTTTGTTTTTTCTTCCATATCCATGTTTTCCTACATGGAATGCTAGTATGGGTTAAATCGGGGGACATCTGTACTTCTCTTTCTTTCTTTTAAAGTGATATTTTTGCTGACTCTTTTTCCAATGTGGGACTTTCAATAAAGTTTCCGTGCCCAATTTGTTTTTAAATTGTGAGGATGAAATTCCCAAAAGGGGGAAGGATGTAACACCCCAGGTAAATAATGAAATATGACATTTTTATATTTATCCATATTTTTGAATAAAATGTTAATATTAATTTAAAGGGAACGATATGCTCGATGGCGTACCCAATACGCAACAACGAGTTTCTTGGAAATCTTATGTTGCACTCTAATAATAAAATAATATTATTTTAAATGGTAGTTAACGCCTAGTCGTTGTAATGGAGGGAATGAATAGAACTAACTAAAAAATTATTATATATGTTTGTCAAATATTTTTACTTTTATCCAATAAATGTTAGAGGCTTAAAATGCAAATGAATCCAATTTTATGCGTAAATATTCTAATATTCTTTAAAAGCTCGATTAACAGCCTTTTGATGGTGAACCCTTTTTAAATCGACTTTTTGAAAATTTTATATGTTATATTGGACCAAATAAAATCCTTCTTTAGAATCTGGATATCAAAATTTACTTTGTGTAGGTTTTTGTTTTTTTGATAAAGCCCATTTTTAATGAATTAGTGAAAAATGTTGTATTTTAATTCAAAAACTCTATTTAATATAATTTATTTATATGATTAGATCATATTTTTAATTGTTTTTAAAGTTCATTTAGAATATATTTTTACCATTTAATCCAATGGTGGTCATTGGAATTAATTTGTCTTTGAAATTGGACTTAAACTAGTGTCAATCTTTTAATAGATACAGTTTCTTAAAAACATGATATTTGTTTTGACAATAGGAATTAATTATTAAATTAATTAATGCAACTTAAATGTTTTGAATTTTTTAAAATATCCATCTTTTTTTAATTCAGAATATAAAATAGAGCTTAGGTTGAATTTTTGGTATTTTCCTGAAAAACATCAATTTTTGATGAATAGTGAAACCACTAAGTGGTAGTTAAAAAACGGATTTTTAGTTTAAACAAAACTTTACCACTTATGTGATTTTAATTTCAAAAATATGACATACATGGTTTTCATTATAATGTAAAATGTGGTTCAATGTGATTAAAATAATTTTTGGTGAATAGTAACTTATGAGTTTTGTTAACCGAGATTAGAGGTAATTAGTGTAATTTAAGATAAAAATGATATTATAAACATATAAAAATATCTTGACACATGTAGTAACCTTATTGGATAGGTCATGGCCGACCAAGACAATCTATGGGTCAATTTTTGGGACCTCATGGAGCCACTTGGGTAAGATAATGACATTAATAACTTTTATTTAAAGTAAAAATAAAAATATCACAAACATGTATTTCTTTACTTAAACAATTTTTTACATGAGGTTATATAAGTTATATTTTTGAATATAAATACACATTGGAAAGATAAAAATATTTCCTACATCATGGTAATTTTTTTATAATTTTTAGACATCAAAAATAAAAAATTATTTATGACACAATGATGATGCGGTGTTTACATCATTAATGAATGATTTAAATAAATAAGAAAATAATGTTTAAAATAATATCCAAAACTTGTCCAATTCTTATAGAATTATTTTATTTCGAACATGGACCACCTTAGATTCTACTTTAATTATTTTTTGGAGCTTTAGAAACCGAATTTCATTTTATAATAAAATAATAGTATCAAGATTTCCAAAAGAGCCCCTCCTTTCCCTTATAAAAAGACCCCACTTCCTACCCATTTCTCACACTTCTCAAGCCATTTGTCTCGGCCAAAATCTACTAAAATAAGCTCCCAATATCCCTCTATTTATACTAGAAGCCTTACCTTAGGAAGGAAGCTCTTCAAGAAACCATTTTGGTTCAAACCAAAAGGAGTTACCCGATTTAAAGGTAATGTTCTCTCTTATCTTCTTTTGTTTTATTTTTCTTCTCCAACCCCCAAACTCTTTTTATTACATTCTTTTTTAAAGACACCAGTATCTTAAATATACTAGGATTTTTTATGAGAAGGATTCTAGCTACACTTACACACACCTCCGTCTAATGGTTAAAGAATATACTGTTTCCGTGGAAGGCGAATTACTGCCTCACGAAACAATGATTGTTCTATCTTCTCCTACCAACTATCATGGTGGCCATTATGATTTAACTATATTTATTTATGATATATATTATATTTATTTTCCTCTCTATTCTTCTGTATTTTAAATTTAAAAATACACCTTTATGCTTTGCATGTTTTTCAAATGCGATAATTTCATTTGAGGAAGTGTGGACTACCGCCCCCTCAAGTGATGTGACTTGTTCATACAATACATGGAATGCGTAAAGAATGAAATTAATGAAATTATTTGACCAATATAACATATATATTTTACTGGAATTATAATATATATATATATATATATCATTTAGTTTTAATTCCATTAAATACTAAATAGATATGAAAGTAGCGTTCATGCGTACGTACGTCTTACTATCTCCATAAACGGTGCATTTCATTTCTTTTTTAAGAGCTGGTGCCTCAGTAAAAGACCAAGGCACAATTTATTGCATAAACGAAAAGGAGTTACAAATGTCTTAAAGAAGGAATCTTATTACAATCCTTATTAAAGAAAGGGAGCAAATCATCAGGCAAAAGATCCAACCAAGTAATGGCCTGATATACCCCCTTGTTGGCGAGACTATCGGCAACCATGTTCGCTTCGCGAAACACATGAGTGGAAATGTAGTTGAGGTTCCTGAGCAATGTAAGACATTTCTTCCATCGAGAAGTGAGCAGCCAAGCAAGGTGCACCACACCCTTCTAGATAGCTTGAACAACAGTGGTTGAATCACATTCAATCCACAGTTTGTTCCAACCCCTCTGCATGGCAAAGTCCACTGCATGAATGACTCCCAACATCTCTGCTTCCAGAGCTGAGGACATGACACAACCACCAAAGAAGAAGCCAAGGCATCTGCCATGCGAGTCTCTAAAGATGGTACCACAGCCTGCCGGACCCGGATTACCTCTAGAAGCGCTGTCAACATTCACTTTAACCCATCCTGGCAGCGGGGCTTGCCAGAAGACCTCAAAGGTGTGACGGGGTAGCCTATATGAGCCATCAATTCTAAGCCGACGAAGGATCTCAAAATCACCAACAGAGTTGTCACAATGTTGCTTCTGAAGAGAGGAAACATCATTTATAGCCATGAGAATATGAATTTTACCTGCATTGAGACTGAACAAGAAGTTATTATGAATAAAATTATTTCTGTCATACCAGATCACATGCAAGAGCTCAGCGACCGCAACCATAAAAAGATTCTTGATTTGCTTAGAAGAATCCAAAATCACACAAAGTTTAAGATAAAAGCTAATAGAATCAATAAGAGACCATCTGCAACCAAAAATGTCAGAAATGTAATTCCAAAGATCAGCAGCTGTAGCACAAGATAAGAACAAATGGTTAGAATCTTCACGATGTTGGTTAGAAAGATGACATCTAGAGCAAAGAGTAATCCAAAAATATTGGAGACACACATCAGTGGGGATACTATTATGAACAAGACGCCAAATTAGAGTAAATATTGAGGGTTTGATCCAAGGTTTGTTAAAGGCTTTCAACCAGACAAAGTTGGAATTAGAGTTACTGAAGTTATTATTGTAGAAACTTTTAGAATCTAGGACACCGTTAAAGGTAGGTTCCCAAATAAGGAAATAATCAGTATCAGAAAAATTATAATTATCAACGATGTGACTGATGTGGTCTGGAAGGATAATGTCATGGGATTTAACAACATCAAAAATTGTGGAAGTGGTGTTCTCAGAGCTAGTGGTGGACGTAAGCATAGATATTAAAGGGGTACCAGTCCAATTGTCCAGCCAGAAGTTCAAAAAGGAATCAGTGCTAACCGTCCATCTAGCATTGTTCATGATAGCAAGGAAAGAATGTCTAATAGAAGGCCATATGGAAGAAGTAATGTAACCAAAATTACCATTCCGAAGCTTATTAAAAAACCTTTTCCTAAGAAAATCCAAGGAATCAGAGTTACTATGAATAATATTCCAGGTCATTCTAGCTTGAAGAGCTTCATTAAAAATCTTAAGGTTCTTAATACCAAGACAACCCTTATCTAGGGGTTTACAACAAGTGACCCAAGGCATGGTGACAAGTTTTCTTTCAATCGCACTACCAGTCCAGAAAAAAATTTTAATGCAAGTGTTGATTCTTCTAAGAAGACTGGCGGGCCACTTGTAAACCATCATTGAGTAAAGCATCTTGGAAACAATGGTAGACTTGACAAGACAAACCCTGCCAGCCATAGAAAGAGATTTACCTTTCCAAGAAGAGAGTTGTTTGATCATTTGATCCACAATGTTGTGAAAATATCTTCATTTTGGCTTACTTCAAAAGATAGGGACACCTAAGTAAGTAAATGGGTAGGAGCCTTCTTTGATTCCTAAGTAATTAGTGATGTGGTTTTTTCTGCTGGGGGGGAAGTGTCTCCCAAAGAAAACAAAGGATTTGTTCCAACTAATCATTTGACCCGAAATGTCTTCATAATGTGCCAGGGCACTTTTGAGATTTTTAATGTTCCGTATATCTCCCTTAAGGAATAAAATTATATCATCAGCGTATAAGAGATGAGTAGGAACATTTAAATTTCTACCAGCTTGAATAGGGATGACTTTATTTTGATTCACAAGACTCGTGATGAGCCTATTTAAATAATCCTTGGAAATAGAGAAAAGAGTGGCAGATAGGGGATCACCTTGCCTAACCCCCTTGGTACAATTGAAAAAACCTTTAGGAGAACCATTGACCAGCACAGAGATGGAAGCTGAATAGAATAAGGTGCATATCATGGAAATAAAAGAGTCATTAAACCCAAAGTTCCTAAGAACCTTAAAAATAAAATTCCAGTCCATAGTGTCAAGGGATTTCCTAATGTCTAATTTAATGGCCACACTGCCTCCTCTATTAACTTTATTCAGAATATTAGTACATTCTAAGGTAAGGAAAATACAATCTTTAATAGTTCTTCCTTTAATAAAGCCAAATTGGTTCCAAGAAACAATTTTTTTCGTGATGGAGGTGAGATGATTAGCAAGGATCTTTGTAATAACCTTATAGAGAGTGTTGATGAGATAAATGGGATGGAAAAGATTAATTTCATCAGAATTATACACTTTAGGTATAAGAGAAAGGAATTGGGAATTTATCCCATGTGGTAGGACACCATTGGAGAAAAAATATTTAACCAGTTTGCAAACATCCATATGAATAAGATCCCAGTATTGCTGAAAGAAACCATTGTTGAATCCATCTGGTCCCGGGGCACTGTCAGGGTTAAGGCTGAAAACAGTGTCCTTGATTTCATGGTCCATAATAATTGACTCTAGTTTATTATTTAGGAATATAAAGAAACTAACAAGACAAGTCGGACTTGTGGTAAGGGATCCTACCTCTCTCTTTCTTTTTAAGTACTCTCTTTTATGTCATTTCTTTTAAGATCCTATTTATTATGTTGGGGGATGTTATTTTATATTCCTATTACTGTATATTTTATGTTCATATGATGAGATACCCTATTTTATCTCATCAATCCATTTTTTTGGAAGTTTTAAGTGGCGCCGTTAGGCTGTTGAGTTTTCTTAAGGGATTTTTATCACACTTTGTGTTCCCGTGAGATTCATGCTACATTTTCCACTATTTCCTTTCGTGTGGTGTATGTAATTCCCATAATTGTATTATTTGTGTGATATAAATTAATTTATGGGTATTTACATGTTTACTGTATGACCCTTCTTTCATGGGGTGTACGTTTCGAAAGTTACCCAAATTGGTAAGGGAACCTTTCACCCTCCTCTTTTTAAAAGGCCTCTTTTGTTATGTCTTTTAATTTACACTTATTATGTTGGGATATGTTCTTATATATCCTTATTGATGTAAATTTTATGTCCAAGTAATGAGATACCATTTTCTCTCTCATCAAATCATTTTCTGAATTTTAAAGTGACATTGTTAGGCTGTTGAATTTTTGCAAGGGAACTTCTCAACTCAATTTCAATTATTTGGGTTAAACTAGTACTCCTTGAATATATCATTATAGGAATATGTGTGAATGAATCTGGTAGTTTTACACTTAATACCCACTTATATTGGGTGTATCTTTATTTTTCACACATAAGTATGTAATTGATTTATCCTTAATCTAAGGATACCATATTTATAAGGGACTTCGTCTCAATATCCTTTTATTGTGGATTACTTTGATTTATACATGAATTTATTTTATACGGTGTATAAAAACCTTTTGACTTTTCATTGAATTCAAAGGGAATCTTTTCTATATGAATCGTTTTACTAACCGACAAGAAGTATGTTTCTTTTTTACGTACGTGGTGACAACGACCTTTCCTCCGCGAGTATTATTTAATATTTGACTTCCTTAACAAGTCGTAATGTTTTTAAAAAAGGAAGAATAAATACCATATACTCTTTTATGTATTTTTGTATTTAAAATGGTTTTAATAATGTTTGGATTATATCAATGTGCTGTATTGATATCTTTGATTGAAATGTGGAAATGTTATGTTTCCTTTATACTTGTTTTATGTGATACGATTATGTTATGGTTCTTGGGCATTGTTTATGAATTCGGGTGGTTCCGTGATAAACTAAGGGCAGGTGAGCCCGAGATAGATTTCCAATGCATTGGGTAACGTGAAAGAGTTAAACGATAAGGTTTCTCTGAAGAGATTTAGGGAATATACTGCGGTGGGTATTCCAAACGTAACCATGAGGGTTTCTCCCTACGTAAGAATGTTATGAATGCCTCAAGTTACCTTTATGTATTATGATTTCTATGAGTTATTCATAAATATTATGATTACATGAGGTATGTTAAATTCTTATGTTTTATGAGTAAAGTATATTTTCATTGATTCTTATGTACCCATGGACTAATGTTTCCTTTCCATATTTTTATATCCTTTACTGAGCTTTTTATGCTCATCCCATGTTTTTGAAATGTTTTCCATAGGACTTAAAGTGGAATAGGGTCAAGGATGGAATCAAGGAAATGTCGTGCTATCTAGAACATGGAACTATACATGACTCTTTTGTTCAAGCGTTTTTATTTTGTGAAAAAAAGGAAACTAAGTAGATGTGTCTACTTTGAAATCTTTGAGATGTAATAGTTATGTCCTAATTCTCTAAAACTCTAAACCTCAAAATATCCTCAATGTGAATTATTCATTTAATTCAATATTAAGTAATGTTATAAGCCCGAGTACTTATAAAAAGCCTAAATTTTCTCTCTTGGCCTAAGATGAGGATGATGGTGATTCCCCTCCATCATATTATTATTTGGACAGTGATTGTAAAAGTTCCCAAGATATCCACACTTGAAGCAGTTGACTTTAGGATGGACCTACACCATCTTCCATTTTTCATTAGTGTTGAGAAGTTAAGGCTTCACCTCACTATGATAGTTCCAAGCAATATGTCCATCTCTTCCAGAGTGGTATCATTTCCATCTCCCAAGAAATTAGTTCCATGAATGATTCTTCCTATATTTTTTACTTATGGGAAGTTTCAATTTCTTTCCTTCTATTCCATGATCAAAGTTCATCCCTAACATTAGCTCTATTTATATCTTATTTTCATTCAATATATGGGAACACTATGTCTCTCCAAACTCCATTTCAACCTTCATAAGACTTCTCACTATCTTTTCATAGATTTCACAGTCTTGATTGGCTAGATTATTCCATTGATGTGGTCTTATTCCACCAAAGAATCTATCAACCTTTCTATTAGGATCAGTGAAAAATATAGAGGTATAATGAACAAAGTCTTGTAAATTTCATCTCATACCTTCCTATAAATTCATTTTCCTTTTGCATCAACTCTTGAAATTCATTATCTATTTTAATCGGCATCAAATAGGGGAAATATTTTTTTGAAAAAGGTTCCCCTGAACTCTTCCCACTCCAAAGCATAAATAATCCTTATTGGATTCTTGTTTTTAATCAGTTTCCACCACTGAAAAAATTCTCCCTCTAAGAGTTACACAACCTGAGGGAATTTATCTTATTCTGAACAACGGAGTACATAAAATATATTTTCAATAGAGATTATCCATTATTCAGAAGTCAATGGTTTGGGAGATCCACTGAAAGAAGGTGGTCATTGATGCAAGAAGGATTACATGGAAATTTTTTCCCTTCAAGTTGAATCCAGTATTTTGGCATGATTCTAGTTATTGCTCATAACACCAGTCAGTTGATTCATCATTCTTAGGAAGTTTCCCAATCTAACATCTATCAGAGAGATGTTAGTGCATGGTCTATTGCACTCCCCATTTATGTGGTTCCTCTTATTTCCCACTATTTTCTAAAGAAGAAAATCATAGTGAGAAACATTTTTATTTTAATAATATTATAATTCTAAAGGAATTTTTATGTCATAAAACATCATTCTTAAAAATGTTATTCTTTAAAATCAATTACATTTTTGATAAATCCTTTATAATGGTTCATAAAAAGCTTATGATTAACCAAAAATATCTCCAAGAGTGTCAAAATAGGAGTGAAAAAAGGACTATTTTCATGAAAAAATCACCATTTTAGTCTAGATCAAATAGGTGTTTTTGAGTGTCACCCCTAAATAAATCTGTGTTAGAGCCACATTGACAAGATTATATCAAGATAAGGATTTATTTTCTTGGAAACCACTTACTTAATACTTCACCAAAATACAAGGGTATTTTCCAATATTTTAACTCATCCCTAAGGTTATTCCTAATGTTTTCAAATCCTAATTTACATAAATAACTAAACCTTCTTTTGATACCAACTATGGAATCCATACATTTTATTACACAATATTTCATTAAATTCTACAAACATAAGATATTTTAAAATCTAGTTTCTTGGAAATAAGGTAAAAAATACATGAAAAATTAAAAAATTATTCTAATAAACTTGAAAGGATTATTTTTTTATTTAACTTAAGTACAATTAATTCGTCTCATAACATAGGAATATACATAGAAGGAAAGGGTGAGCAAAAGTACTAATAAGAGGAAGCATTGAAAATAGTTTATAAGTGATCTGGAGGAATATCAATAAGAACATGAGAAATATTATTGTGGAATGATATAAAGAACCTAAGGTATATCATAATAAAAAGGACATTAATAATAACATGAAAATGTGGCTACAACATTTAAATGATACATTCATAAGCATATCACTAAGGTTTGTCACTAAGGTGCCATAAAAATTACCAATGTTATTCACGAAGGAATCATAAAAAATTTCATATCTAGAGATTAAATTATTTACTCAATTCATTGTAGTGATATCATAGTGCAACATTCATATGTTTAACAACCATGATCAATATTACACATTTAAACTTGATTTATTACATAATTTGCACTTAATACAACTTAGAAGATTGATACGTCTAGTGTATTCAGGGGTTAAGAACATTACATAACAGCTTAAAACATAAAATAAAACATCTTTATTGAAAACTTTTACATGACCACAACATTTTTTTGTACTTAACACTACATGGGATAACCTGAGGACATACATAAGAAAAGGGTGAGCTATAAATCCAAGTAAGGGAATAAACATAGAATAACATGATTAAGAAAATACATGTTAGTCAATAGGAATATAAATGGATAACAAAATAATCATACACATAAAGCTGTGATATAGTGTGATAATCATAACATGGAAATTTGGAAACAATATACAACATGATTTTAGCATGACTCAAGACTCATTGCACATGGATTAGCATGAGTAAACCCTCATTTCACATGAATTAGAATGATTAAACCCTCATTTCACATGAAGTATAATGAGTAAAACATTATTGCACATGATTTATCATGGTACTAAACATTACTTAATGTATTGGAGTGCTATTAGGGAACACCCTTCATAATCTTTTCAATATCATGTTTATGTTTTCCACATAGATCATATAACATGGATTTATTCAACATCATAGGTTATTTTACGATCAAGGAATGTGTAATACATACACATAAGTCCCCAATAAATATGTATATGAGCATAAAGGTGAATACCCTGGATAGAGAAATAGGTATGGTATTCACCACACAATGGCTCTGGTATGGAAAATCATAGTGCAATTTTTCCAATATAAAGGCTTCAAATAGAAATTCATAAAATGGGTTGATGAGAGAGAAATCGGTATCTCATCATTTATAAATGAAATGGATAGTAAGGGGGATATGTAAGAGTTTATCTCCACTTAACCAATTTTAAATTAAATGTCACATAATAAATGTGGTTCTTGATAACAAGAGGAGAGAAAGAAATCCCTTACAGAAATTCAGTATAGTAACGACTTAGGTATGGGTCCAAATTGGGGAGGAAAATGATCAGTTATTTAAATAACATAAAATGGATTGTAGGTAATTGATTATAAAATGATGAAAATATAACAAATTGAATTTAAAAAGACTAATTTCAAACAAGGTTCTTAAATTGAAAAGAAGATAGAAAAGTGAGGATCCCTTATTAAATTTTGGCATGGTAATGGGTGTATATAAAGGATCATGGATGGACTAATGAGAGTGAAAGGAAGCTCTAATTATTGATAAATCAAGTGGAAAATAAGGTAAGTATGTATGAACATATCCTAACATATGTAAATTAAAATTAAAAGACATATCACAAAAGGAGTTCTTGATAAAATAGGAGAGTTGAAGATCCCTTATGGAATTTCAGCATAGTAAGAGGTGTACTTAATGGTTTAAAAGAGAGGTAAATGAGATTTAATGGGGATATCATAATTTATACATAAAATTTACAGTATGGGGGATATTTAATAACATCTCCCAATATAGGAAAAAGGAAATTAAAATACATAACATGAAAGGAATTATTGATAAAAATGAGTGTGGAAGATCCATTATAGAATTTCAGCATAGTAACGAGTAGGCTTAAAGGATTATAGGTGGGATTAATGGGAGTGAAAGGAAGATCCCATAATTTATAAATCAAATGGACAGTAAGGAATTTAATATAAAAGGATGATAATATAACTAATTTAAATTAAAAAGGAAAATTTCAAACAAGGTTCTTGAATTGAAAGCAAGAGAGGAAGTTGAGGATCCTTTACTTGGAGTGACTCCAATGTATTGGGAGGGGATTATTGGGAGATTATGGTGCCTTTGAAGGACTCTGGGAGCAGAGGGAAGAGGGTGGTTGAGCTTCAAAGAGTTTAATTGAAGATAAATGGAAGCTTGTGTGGGTTTATATATGAAAGGAGGGGGATTTCATTATTATTTTAGTTTTGGACACGACACAATACAATATTCAAAACCACAAAACATACCATGGATGTTTCCCAAGTTTTCTAGAAAATGGAAGTGGAATAAATTATTTTATTAGGTCAAATACCGTAGTTTTTAAAATATTCCCTTTTCTTATGTGGTTGCGAGTCACACTTTCAAGAAAATTATTTTAAAACCATAAAATATTTTATATGTTTTGGTGGATTCACTAAGGATTTATAAAATAAATAAAATAAACAAAAAATTACATTATTTTAACTAAAACATACATATTTTTACTAATATCTCTTTTATTGTATTCTTTACATCATTTTGGTCCATTACGATGTCATAAAACACACCATATATTTATATAGTATTTTAAACTTTCTCCAAAATTTCGGCTATCTTAGAAAAATATGACAAAATCACCATTGTATAATGTCAAAATACTTATTAAAAAAATAATATTAATTTTATCTGAATAATTTTCAAAATATGATAATTTTCACTTTAAAAATAAAAACCTACATTTATTTAAAATTGAAGGGTTTGGACAAAAACATTTTGTAAACCTTAAAAAAATTACATTCGACTTAATTATATGATCATTTAAATTTAATAAAACTAATTTAATAATAATATTTTATTATAATTTTATTTATTTTAAAAATCCATTAATTCATTGAAAATATATTTATTAGTTGAATTTGAATGTTAACCAAAAATATTAATTGTGCTTTAAAAATCATTTATAAAGTAACAATAATAGAATAAAAGTATATTAATTATTATATATGAAAATAATGTACATAATCATAATTCTAGGTTCTTATTATATATCCATTTATTACATCATCATATTCCCTAAGAGTAAGGTGTGTGATGGTGAGGCTTTCATGGGGTTGTTCAGTGAATATGGGTTGGGACGTGATCCCAATGAGCTTGAAATTCACCCATAAAAGGTTTTTCCCATGATTAATTTGTTGGATATTGGCTTGGGATTGGTATAGGGAAATTTATAGAAATGAAATCTTCCTTGTAAGATGTGATAAATGGGATTTATAGGGAACAATCCTACTATTTGAGGCCATCACATCCTTTTTCTATGCCAATAGGATTTTTAAAACCCTATATTTATACTAGTCATGCAATCACTGCTAAATGACTATATTATCAGCATTAATGATACTTAAAGTTCATTTAAATCCAACTAGATATAAGAAACAAAATAAGTTCATGTGTCTTTTATATCCATAATACATTTAAATAAATAAAAAAGGGGAATTTTACTCATAATAGTTTGGGTAATTACAATCTTCCCCCATTAAGAAATTCCATTCTCAAAATTTTCTTTTCCAATACTAAAACAGATGGGGGAAACTCTGCTTCATCACCTTATCTAGTTCCCACACAGCTTCTTCAAACTTGTGGTTTCTCCACAATACTTTTATGAGGAACATTGTATTAGTTTATAGAAATTTTTCTCTATGCTATAAGATCTTCACTATATGATCCTAATAAGAAATGTCATTATTTAATGGTTCCACCTATGGATTGAGTACATGTGATGGGTCTGGTTTGTAATTTATTAATAGGGATACATGAAATACATCATGTACTTGAGACTGGTTCAGTGTGAGTGCTAGTCAATAGGCCATTATTCCGATGCAATCAAGGTTCTCAAAAGGGCCGATGTACCTTGGACAAAGTTTTAACTTCTTCCAAAATCTCAACACCCTTTTCCATGGAGATATGTAGAGGAAAACCATGTCTCAAAAATCAAATTCTAGGTCTCATTGACGATTTTCAGTATAACTTTTTTTCCAACTCTAAGAATATTTGATGTATTTCGGGATGGTCTTAACCTTCTCCACCATTTATTTGACGATTTATAGATCTAGAATTTTACATTCACTAACTTCATCCCAACATGCTGGTGTTTTAAACCTCTTCCCATAAAGGGCTCCATAAGGATTCATTTGGATGCTTGAGTGAAAATTGTTGTTGTAAGATAAATCTACCAATGGAAGATGTTTATTCCATCCACCTTAGAAGTCCATTGAGAAATCTCTCAACATTCACTAAAGTGTTCAGATAGTACACTTAGATTGAACATCATTGTGTGGGTGATAAGATGAACTAAAATTCAGCTTAGTGTTTAGAGCATGTTGGATACTTTTCCAAAACGTAGAGGGGAATCTTGGATCTCGGTTAGGCATAATCGATAGTGGTACTCCACAAAACCTTAAAAATTCTTTGATGAGTATCCATTCTAGTTAATCTAGTGAGAAATCCTATTGAATCTCAATCAAGTGTGCAATCTTTGTAAGACAATCCATAATAACCCAGATAGAATTGTTTCATTTAGATATATTTGGATGTTTGGTGACCAAGTCTATGGTGATTTCTCCCATTTCCACATTGGTATGGGTAATGGTTGCATCGTCACCTTAGATTTCTACCTCTCATCCTTCACTTGATGACATACCAAACACTTTGTTGTATATTAAGTGATCTTTTTCTGCATGTTATCCCACCAATAGTGCTCCTAGAGATCTTGATACATCTGTCTGTTTCCTGGGTGAATGGAAAATTTGAACTATGTGAATCAACTAAAAGTTTTTTCTTTAACTTATAATTTTATGGAACACATAAACTCAACCCAAACCTCACAATTTTTTCTTAATTAGCCCTAAACTCTGAGTATTTACCTTTTAGGATAGTTTCCACTTTCTTCTAAATTCCCTCATCATATTTTTGATAATCCTTTAACCTTTCCAAAAGAGTCAGTTGAGAAATAATTTGTGAAAGGATTGATGATGTTACCTTATTTATGATTCCCATGCCCATCTTAATCAAATCTAAGAATATTGGATCCTTTTAAATTCTAATCAATGATAGAATTTCTGGGTCCTTTCTACCTAGATCATCCACCATTTATTTGCTTTCCCATGATGGTAGTGGATTGAGAAGTCATAATCATTGATGATATCTAACCATCTTCATTGGTGTATATTCATATTCTTCTATGTGAATATATATTTGAGTCTTTTTTTATCTATATATATTTCACACTTCTCCCCAAAGAGGCAAGTCCACCATATTTTCAATGCAATGATCACAACTGTTAACTCCAGATCATGTGATGGATAGTTTTGCTAATGAATTTCTACCTACCTTGAGTTGTAGGAAACATTTGTTTTTAATTTTTCCTCAAATTACAATAAAGGGAGACTTATCATATTTTCAAGAAAAACATTCCCACAAACTTCAACCTCTGATACAATACTTATAGAATTTTTTCTTAAAGATTTAATATCATTTTTTGTGGGGACTCAATGTTCTTAGAAAATATAAAATATATACTAATAGGACATAAATTGAAATACTTTATGACATACACTACTTTTAAGTAGTGATTACATGTAATTAATTCATGAGTATCCATATTAGGATAAGACATTTCATTCTCCCTTGATCATGGAGATTATTGATGCTTATAATGCTTCTAAGACCTTGCAATAGAGCATTGCCTTGGATAATTCTTAAATTCTCCACATTTATGACATAGAACTATGTATGATTCCTTAAATGGAACTCTGTTTCCATCCATCACATTATCCATTTTTTCAGGGAAATTGGATACTTTTCACCCTGTCTTTTCACACTTAAAAAATCTCCCAGTACCTTTATGAAATTTACCTTGGTTCCTCTTTCTACACTTGTTACAGGAAGGAAATTGGGTCTTCTTTCTCTTATTACCTTCTTCAGATGTACTTTCATGAGATGTTATATTCCTATTCCTTTATTTCCTTATGCATTAAACAATGTTCCAATTTTTAATCATGATTTTTGAAAGTTGGGTTGTCATAATCATGATACGTCTTACTTGAGCTCCCATCTGATTGGGAATCACATTGGGAAGTCCTCACATTTCCATTCACATCAGTTGTTTACTTGATTCCTCCTATTTTAGGCCATTGGATAGAATAAAAGGAAAATTAAGGATGATTATATTAAGCAGTTAAAATCATAAAGGGGAATCCAATGACATTAAAGGGATAACTTATAAATTACATTTATCTCCATAACTTATGAGTTTCTAGGATTCAGTCTATGTTATCCATGATCTACGTCCTAACATATATTCCTATATGATTTTTTCCTTTGTTTCATTAATAATGGTTTGTAACGAGATTGTGAATTTACCAAAACATATCCCCTGAGAGTATCAAACCGAGACTACAGTAAGGCCTATTGTCATGTACAAGTTCTCATTCGAATCTAGCTCAAAGTGGGGTTTTCAGGTTTTACCACTAGATATATCCATTCCATATCCACATCCACTTATTAGTATCTAGAAAAGGATGTGTTTTCTTGGAAAACCACTTAATATATACTAACCAAAATTTAGGTATGTTTTTCATATACTCATTCTTATCGCTATGATTTTTCACTAGGGTTTTCTAATCATAATACAAAAAATAACAAAACCTATCCTCTGATACCAACTATAATGACCCAGATCTTTATTACACACTTAAACATGATTTATTACATAATTTTCACTTAATAAATCTTAGAAGATCAAGAGGTCTTGTGTATTTGGGAATTATGAAAATTACATAGAAACCTAAAACATAAAATACTATAACTTTATTGAAATCTTATTTTACATGACCATAACATTCTTTCACACTTAACACTGCATTGGATAACCTGAGGACATACATAAAAAATAGTGATCTGTAAAGACCATTAAGGGAATAAATATGGAATAACATGAGGAAGACAATACATGTTATTCAATATTCATATAAATGGATCACCAAATAAACATGAACATAAATGCATGAAATAGTGTGATAATCATAACATGGAAATGTGGAAACGACATACAACATGATATTAGCTTGAGTCAAGGCTCATTACACATGGATTAGCATGACTAATCCCTCATTGCATATGAATGATAATGAGTAAAACCTAATTGAACATGAATTATCATGATTAAACCCTCATTTCAAATGATGTATCATGATTCTAAATATTACCCAATTCATTGGAGCCCTATTAGGGTGCACCCATCATAATCATTTCAGTCTCATGTTAGAGTGTTCCATATATATCATATAATGTGGATTCATTCAACATAAAATGCTATTCCAAGATCATGGAATATAGAATAGATATATGTAAGTCACCAATCAGTATGTATATGATCACAAAGGTGAATAAACTCGATAGAGAAATGGGTATGGTATTCACAATACGATGACTTTGGCATGGAAAATCATAGTGTAATTTCGGAAGCATAATGGCGTCAAATAGAAATTCTTAAAATGGGTTGATGAGAGAAAAAGGGGTATCTCATAATTTATACATAAAATGTATAGTATGGGGAACAAGTAATAATTTATCCCCACTTAACCAATTTTAAATTAAATGGAATATCATAAATGAGGTGCTTGATAACTAGAGGAGAGAAAGAAATCCCTTACAGAATTTCGACATAGTAATGGATAAGGTATGGGTCCAAATGGGGGGGTGATAAATGTTCTATAATTGAAATAACAACAAATGGACAGTAGGTAATTTATTATAAAAGTATAACCAATTGAAATTAAAAATAATAATTTCAAACAAGGTTCTTAAATTGAAAAGAGGAGAGAAAAGTGAGGGTCCCTTATGACATTTCGGTATGGTAACTGGTGTATATAAAGGATCATGGATGGATTAATGAGAGTGAAAGGAAGATATAATTATTTATTAATAAAATGGATATTGAGGGAAGAATGTATGAACATATACTAACATATTTAAATTGAAATTAAAAGATATATCACAAAAGGAGTTATTGATAAAAGAGGAGATTGGAAGATCCCTAACAGAATTTCAGTATAGTAACAGGTGTACATAATGGTTCATAAGAGATGTAAATGAGAGTGAAAGGGGATATCATAATTTATAAATAAAATTTACAGTAAGGGGGATATATAACAACATCTACCAAGATAGGAAAAAAGAAAATTAAAAGAAATAATATGAAAGGAATGCTTGATAAAATAAGAGGGTGGAAGATCCCTTGCAGAATATCAGCATAATAATGAGTGGGATTAAAATATCACAGGGGGATTAATGGGATTGAAAGTAAGATAAAATAATTTATAAATAAAATTGTTTGTAAGGAACTGATTATAAAATGACGAAAATATATCAAACTTAAATTAAAAATAATAATTTTAAAACATGGTTCTTTAATTGAAAGGAAGAGAGGAAGGTGAGGATCCCTTACTTGGAGTGAATTCAAAGGCTTAGGAGGGAATTATTAGGAGCTTAGTGTGCCTTGGGAGGACTCTAGGGATTAGAGGGAATAAGTTTGGGCATCTTAAAAGATTTTGAGTGAAGATAAATGGAATATTGGGTGGGTTTATATAGGAAAAGAGGGGGATTTCTTTATTATTTTGGTTTTGGAAACTAGATAATAAAATATTCAAAACCACAAACCATTACATGGGTTTTTACCATGGCTTCTAGAAAAGGGAAGTGGAATAAATTATTTTATAAGGGAAAGGGATGAAGATATTAAAATATTTACCTTTCTTATGTGTAGGTGAGTCACACATTCAAGGAAATGATTTTGAAATCGTAGAATATTTTATATGTTTCGTAGGATTCACTATTTATTTATAAAATAAATAAAATACACTTAAAATTACATTATTTTAAATTAAACACATATATTTATCTGAATATACCTTTTATAGTATTTATTACATCATTATTGGGTCATTATGATATCATAAAACACACTGTATATTTATACGATATTTAATTATTACAAAAAATTTAGACTGTCTTATAAAATAATGAATAATTCTCCATTGGATAATTTTTATGTCACAATTCCAAAAATAATATTAATTTTATCTAAATAAATTTATAAATATTTGAATTTTAACTTTTAAAATAAAAAATGTCATTTATTGAAAATTGATGGGTTTTTACAAAAATGGTTTTTAAAACTTAATAAAAAATACCTTTGATTTAATTATATGATAATTTATATTTAATAAAATTAATTTCATAATAATATTATATTATAATTTTAATTTTTTTTAAAATCCATGAACTCATTAAAAATAGATTTCTTAATTGAATTTGAATATTAACTAAAAATACTATTTTTTCTTTAAAAATAATTTACAATGTAAAAATAATAGAATAAAAAAATATTCATTATTATATACAAAAATAATGTACATAATCATAATTCTAGGGTCTATTTACATATCCCTTTATTACACTAGCATATTTCCTAAGAGTACATTGTGTAATGACGGGGCTTTCATGGGCATGTTTAGTAAATCTGGTTTGGGTCGTGATCTTGTTGATATTGAACTTTCCCTTAAATGGTTTCACTCATGCTTAACATGTTAGATCTCTTCTTGGGATTTTTCTAGGGGAATGCCTAGAAATGCTATCTGCCTCAAAAGCTCTGATAAATGGACTTCATAGAGAACGATCGTACTGGTTGAGGCCATCGCATCCTTTGTCTGTGCCAAAAGAATTTTTAAAACCCTATATTTATACTATTCATGCGATAACTGTTCAATGACTATATTATCAATGGTAATTATACTTAACCGTTATTTAAATCACACTAGATTTAATAAACAAAATAATTTCCTCTGTCTTTTATATCCATAAGACATTTAATTAAATCAAAGAGTGTAATTTTATTCATAATAGTTTGGGTCATTACATCATGTCTTAATTAATTCAAGACACATATATCATAATAAAACATTTCATAAATAACCCATGGAAAATAAAAGAATCTGGTTTCATATTAAAAAAATCATGGCGCTATAAAAAGTTCTTAAAGAAAAGATCATCTTTTCATTTTTAACCCACGAAAAGGGAATGTAGGTTTCATATAAATTAATCCCCAAATAAAAAATATAATTTTTATATCTGGGTGAATATACCTAGAAAATAAAGAGTTTTGGGTATTCACAAATTGAAAATAATAGAATATTTTTTGGTGAAAATAGAAATGTTGGGAAGTAAATCTGGCAACATAATGGGTATAAAATTTGGTTTTAGAAAATGGAAAATGAGAGGGAAAAAGGGTCCCCCAATCATAAAATAATATTATTATAGTGAAGGGATAAAATAAATTTAAAAAAAGAACTTAGTTTTAAAAATGAAATATATACCCCATAAATAGGGAGCTTGAATGGAAAAGAGAAGTGGAGATCTGCCATACCATGAAGAGTTGGTCCTAAAACTTGAATCTTGAGACCTTTGGGGCTTGATAACACATTGGGATCATTCATTGGGAGGTAAAAATACCACATATTCATGGTGGATGGATTATAAGTGAATGAAAAAGGATAAATGCATGGGTATTTATAGAAAAAGTGGAGGATTTTTTTTTATTAATTTCCAACTATAGGCCTTGGAAACCTAGGTTCTGGAAAATGAAAAACCATGGGCATTCCCATGATATTTTCCCATGGTTTTCAGAAATTAGGTTATATTTTATGTTATTTTAATCCACAAGAGTCTATAATTATTTTATATTACTTATTTTGTCAAGGAAAAGTAAAGTTTCCTAAAAAATAATGTTTTTAATTTTTGTGTTTTGATTTTAGACTTTGGAAAGTAAATTATAGGATTGGAAATTGATTAAAATATATTAAAATAATTGATATTAATAAAATAACATATTTTAGGTCTTTTATTTTTGTGAGTTAGTTATTACATCATTATTAAATAATTATGAAGTCACTAAACATTTCGAAAAACTCAAACTGTATTTTTTGTATTCATGAAAAAAATAACCTTTTTTTTTTGAAAATTGTCATAAATTCACCCTAATATAATTTTGATACACCTTATTTCTAAAATTATATTAATTTTATCAAAATAATTCTATAAATATAATAATTACAACTTTTAAATATAAAAATATGTATTTATTAAAAATAATAGTGGATTGAAAATGGATAGTAACATTTATGACACTTGAAAAATAAAATAAAATTATTTTATCATTTATATTTAAATAAGAGTGTTTTTATCATACCATTTCAGTAAAATAATTAATATTAATTATATATTATTTTATTATAAATATTTATATCTTCTCTAGAAAGTAAAATTTCTATCCAAAAACTCAATTTATCAAATTCTATCTCAATTTTATTTATGAAAACTTTTCCTAAAATGGAATTGATGGAATATCAATTGTATTTATACAATGGAATTACACATCATGTTACTAGGGCCTTAACACAAAACCCATTATAACACCAACATATGACCTAAGGGTAAGGTGTGATATGGTGACAGATTCATTGGATGGATTGACTAACATCTCCTAAGTAGTAATTTATAGAAACATGAAGTTCCCCTATCAGAGATTTCATTCTAGCTTCACTTGTTAAAGATCAGATTGGGTTTAGTCAAACTCAAACCCTAATGATTCTACCTATCTTCCATGATCTAACAAATGGGTTTCATACGACACGGATCTACTAGTTGAGGCCATTATTTATCCTTTCTTTATTAATAATTATTTTTCATTTCTAGTTACAAATTATAACATAAAAATTATTACCAAGAGTATTATTTCCAATGGTCATATTGACTAACGGTAAAAAGAGGTTGAATCAAAATGGTTATATTTACATCTATACTCACTTATTTATTAAATAGATATGGTTTTGTTGTGTATGATACCATATAACACAAATTTTATTTGAAGAAAATTCCATTTAAAACGTTTGGGTCATTACACACTTACAATTCACAACCCCCTCACTTTTACACTTATCCTTTTTCATGTTTACCAAATTATTTCATCTTATTTAAGGGTTTGGAATACCCCATGGGTATCCCTAGAACCATTATTAAACACTAATATATCCAACAGGGTCCGTAGGGGGTTTCAAACCTCAGTCTAAGGACCAATAAAACTTTTCATACTAAAGAAAACAAAATGCAGTGAGGCAGTAAATTGGTACAACCACATATACTTATAAAACATAAAGACTATGGGAAAATTATTAAAGACCATATAACACATGATAGAAGATGATTACTATCCCAAACACATCTCTTGATCCAAACTCAACAGAACATTATCACTAGAATGAAAAACACCATAGAAAACAAGGGTATAAGGATTCCAAAAGAGAGAAATATATACACAAATAATCTTCCTGGATATAGATGGAAAAAATATGAATACTTACTTAAAGCTTAAATTCTCACTAAAAGGTACTCCAAATTCCCATGAATAAAAGGATAATTACCCATAGAGGAGGAGGGTGTTGCTGGTTAATCACCTATGTTGTAGGTGGTTGAATGGAGGAGAAAATTGGTGGAGAAAGAAATATGACCAGGAGGCCAAAATAGAAATTTCCCACATTTTAAGGGCCTCATGATTTGGAAATAGGGTTGTCCAGTCCATACTCCAACCATGAAACTACATATTTCATAGAGGGACCAAGCCGCAAAGTCTCCTAAAATAACCCAAATGGTTTGTAAAACTATGCAGTTCCTGTGCACCAACTATTTCTTGAATGGAGGTTTGACAACATGTTTTCCCTGTCTAGGAGCATGGGTTGTACTAACCATGCGCCAACTATGTTATGTACATTGTTTGGAATCTTTTCTCCTCTTTATTGTCATACACCCACAAGTCACCCCTAAAAATTCACATAAACTCAAGAATCCGTTCTTTACCATAAAAAGGAATTTTAATTAAAAATTATATAGGGACGTACCTTCGTGAAGAGTCGATATCTTACACCACCATTGTCTTGAAAGTGTTTTGACCATTTATCTACCATTTCCTTATGAAATTCCCATGTTTCTTCCTAAATCTAGCCATATTGACATAAAATACATACTAGGGTGATGATTTTACCACCCAAAGCATTCAAATGCCTATCCAAAATCTATACCTTCACATGAATCAACATAAAAACTAACTCTAGGTCAACTGGATCCCATCTAATCACATGTCTAGGATTAGGTTGATACTTCTTCCATTTAGATACATGAAACACATTATGCACTGAAAAAAACATTAGTGGAAAAAATGACATTCCCCCTCACCAACACATTCATGTATCTCAAAAGAGCCTATGCATTGAGGACATAAATTTCCACACTTACAAAAATGATGATGTCCAATCCTTGGGGATATTACCAAGAACACCTGATCACTTACATAAAATAACAATATTCATTGATAATGATATATATATGGTTTCTGATGACTCGGATCCATCTCTGTTGTTTTTCTGATCAACTGAATCTTCTATGTTGTATCTTCAACAAGGATTGTTATAACTAGTAAAGTCTCTCATATTTCCACCCACCAAAGTAGAGACTGATAAGGGTTCCCATCAAATGATTTTAAAAGATTCATACATATCATGGCTTGATTAATTTTGTTATATGATACCTCAATTAATGATATGTGCTCCTCCCATGAGCCACCAAAATCCATTACTCATGACCTAATCATGTCCTCTAATGTTTGTATTTTCCTTTTGAATTTTACATCCATTTAAGGATGATAATCTATTCTCATAGTCAGCTAAGTCCCAAGGAATTTCTATAAGGATTTACAGAAACAAGATGTAAACCCCAGATCTTGGTATGATACTATTGAAATTATTATTCCATGCATTTTTACCATGTCTGGGATATATATATATTTTTACAAGTATTCCACTGTATTGGATTCATGAATAGGGATGAAATTGGATGAATTTGTGAGCTGATCTACTATCATCCATATGGAATAATGTTTCAGAAATTTACTTAGTAGAACTATTACAAAATTTATAGCTATATGCTCCCATTTTAACATGGTAATTAGTAAAGATTTCAATATACCCACTAGGCACTTGAGCCCTGCCTTAACTTGCAGATAGGTGAGGCATATAAAAAAATTAGCCACTTTTACTTTCATTCCAAACCACCAAAATTGTGCATTTAGTGACTTATAAATTATTTGAATTGAAATATGAAAAACCAATCTGGAATAGTCATAAACATGATGGAGTAGTTCTTGATAAGACAAGGGTATGACCATCAAATCATGAAAGTGAAAAACTAATCTTCTATTAAGATTCCATCCCTCAATAGTCTCCCCACTATTGAGTTTTGAAATCATATAAACACATTCAGAATTAGATATCTATTCCTCATTAACCTTATCAACCAAATCAGGAATAAAGGACAAAAAAAGAAAACTAAAACACTACCTCACTCTTCACAATCCAAGTGCATGTATGCTATAACTGACATCATATGCCATTGATCTGAGGCCTCTTTCACGAACTTACTACATGAATTTTTTCTCAATGAATCCACTACATATTACCCTTTAATAAATGTACACATCAAGTAAAATTCAAAAATTTTAAGATACACCATCTATCTTCTTTGTCTTAAATTAAACTATATTTGTGAGAAAATGTGTTTTAAGATCATATGATTCATGAACAAAATTAATTTTTTAGTATGATTTAATGAGGCCAAGTCTTGAAAGCATGGACCAAAACATCTAATTTAAAATAATGTTTTAGGTATTTCTTTTCATGAAACCATAATTTCCATGATCCATAAGCAATAACATGATCTCCCTACATGAAAATACACCCCAACCAAGATCCAGAAGCATCACAATACACCAAATAACCTTGTCCCAATTCTGAAAAAATCAAGACCAGTGCTAATTTAAGGAAAAATTTAATCTCTTGAAAATATTTATAACATTCATCGTTAAATTATAATGGAAAATTTTCCTTTTTCAATTATTTCAGTAGTGAATCTATGCATTAAAATTCCTGAAAAAATGTCAATTATAACTAGCTGAACCAAGGAAGTTATGTATCTCAAAGAAATTATTTGGTGGTTCCCTAGAGATCAAAACCTCTATCTTTTCTAGATACATAGAAAAGATTTTTTTCAGAGATAACATGAATAAGTAAACATACCTCTTTTATATAAAAATCAAACTTTAAATTTTCTGTATATAATGATGATCCTATAAGAAACCAAACACTATCATCAAGTGTTCCTCATGCTCATTTTTTTCATAGAATACACCAGCATCTCATCCAAAAAAACCCAAACAAAATAATATAGATATCTTTGAAATATATGATTCGTTAAATCCATAAATATGGTTAGGGAATTTGTAAGACAAAAAGGCATAAAAATAAACTCATAATGTCCATATCTACTTCTAAAATCTGTATTTAGAATATCTTTCTTTCAAACCCACAATTGGTGATATCCTGAATGCAAGTCTATTTTAGAGAACCATTGGGATCCCTTAAATTTATCAAATAAGTCATCAATGAATTGAATAAGATACCGATTATTTATCATAACTTGGTTAAGCTTACAATAATATACAAAAATCCTAAGAGTTTCATCCACATTCTTCACAAAAAAACTATTGCTTCCCATAGAGACATACCAGGCTGAATTAACCATTTTCTTTCTAACTCTTGCAACTATACTTTCAACTACCTTAATTTTATTGATTCCTTTTGATAAGATGGAAGTGATATTGGACTGGAACCTATTAAGAGGTCAGTCTTAAACTCTAATTCTCTTGTGGGTGGAAACCCTAATAAATTATCAAGAAAATTAGTAGGAAACTTATCAAAAATTGTTGGAAAACCAATCTTCTTGATATCATCCCTATACACCAAGGTTAGATCTTCCAATTGGTATGAGATTATTTCAACCCCTTGGTTCCAAAAATCCAGTTCCATTTTCCTCCACATTATACACTCTAAATAGATACTAGATTCTAACATTAGTTATATAACTAACCCTTCATGTATAAAAATAAATGTGATTCTTGAATACTATAAATCAATCTATACCCAGGATAAATTCATAGATATCCACATCAAGCATAAAGAAATAAAAAATCAATTCAACCCCACCAATAATTATATAACATTATTTTCACATAAAGGCTCGATAAAATCTTTGTCCAATAGGAGTTTGAAGTTTCAAAGAAGAAGACATTATCTCAATATGAAAACCTAGAAGATAAAAAGAACAAGATACAATAAATGAATGGGATGAACTCATATAAAAAAGATAAAAAAAGGTTATAATTCAAAAGAATCATACCTCTCAACATTAAAGTTCCTGATTGATCTCCCATGATCACTTTCTAATCTCCATATAATTTCTAACCCTACACACCTTTCTATTTTTTACCTTGTTGAGATTTTATTGGTTGAGGAGTCATGGTATTCCTAGAATCACTATGGATTCCTTAGTTTTGATGATGATAACTATTTTTATACACTCATTCCAATGAATTATACGATTTCTAAGAAGCATGAGATGTATCTCTAACACTTAAACTTGGAGAACTATGATAACACCACTGAATATGTCCCATATAGTTGTAACTCTGACATGATCTAGGTGATGCCATACAATCTGAATTTATATTATTGAAATAACCACATTGAAAATAATTAGACTTATTCTTTGATTTTGGAGAATATTCACTAATGCGGTTGTCTAGTTCTTAGTCATTCCTCCACCTTGGAAATAGGTTTCCCTTTTTAACATATTCCCATCATTAGAGTTCCCACCAATTACCATAGGTATCAATATTCTTCCTCTAACTATATTTCCTAAGATGTCTCTTTCCACCAATGTATTTCTATTAACTATATTAGTATAATTTTTTATACAATGAATAAAAATCTTTGATTTTTTTGGTTTATGCCTTGACTCAAGAATGCATTCCTTCAAGGATACACTTGTAGAAAATTCCAGTGCAATGTGAAAAACATTCATAAATTTATCAGCATACTCTATTACTGAAAGACTCTCAAACTTCAAACTAAACAAGTCCATTATTATAGAAATTCCAAACAGGTTATGATATATATTTTTTAATAAAAAATTCTTCAAAATACTACCATGAAATTCCTTGGTCCAATTTATCCCAAAATACTTAATCCTGACACTAGCGTTCTAGATCTTCCAACATTTAAATTTCGGTCTTCACCTTTATCCTAGAAGGTATGCTATGAAAATAAAATGTTATATCCATCCTATTTATCCCCAATTTTAATTTTTATGGATCTGAATCATTTTGAAATATGAGTAGATTATGATTTTGAAACTAAAACAAATGGTCCACTTTACGAGGGTCATCCGGCCTATTTCCTCAGCCCATAGCTTGAAAATATTGAACAATACTACAAGATAGATATTGTTTCACCTATGGCTCAAGTAAAACCACATTCTCATAAGCCTCCTTTAGTTGGTTTCTATACCTTCAACCTGGTTCCATTCTCTATAACAAAAAAACTCAATTTAGTACCACTCCCTAGAAACCGAAGGCTTAGAATTTTCAAATTTACCACATCCCACATATCATAAGAAGGCTTTTCTAAATCAATAATGTCCATTTTCAAATGATTTTTGAAAACTATACCCTACTTTTTAAAATTCAATTTTTTTAACTATTTTAAAAAAACAACACTTTTTCACCAAATCAATTTTTTTTTCAAAATGACTTATGCTCTTCTAGTGAGAAGTCATTACTATGAATGCATGTAATGATATTCTCATTTTCTAAACCCATGATGATGAGGTGAAAACTTCTAGAAGTGTCTCAAAACAATAATTGACCTGAACTCCCTAGTAACTTGATGTTTAGAAAAAATAGGATAGATTTTCCTTTTTTATTATTTACATTTCAAGTTTTAAAAATCATATATCCATTATATCATCCCAATATATAGACGAGAAGTAATCCCATATCAAGGATTGAACAAACTGATACCATTTTTAAAAAACCTCCCTTCAATTATTTGCTTAGGAAGAGGCATATGTGCTACTACCTTAGGTGACATCCCTAAGACACCCAATGCTAGAAATAAATGCCAATGGATTCATGCATTTTTAGGGATTATTTTACAATAAAAGATAAAACAATGAAAACTCAGTACAATAACTAAACATGACTCTATATAATGCATTAGTTCAAAAAATACATACAATAAAAAAATATCATAGTACAAAGAGGAAACTAAAACCCAAAAACAAAAAGAAACCAAGTCCTCGAATCAAAAAATTCCAACCGGATCCAATCTCTAACTCCAAAAAATCAAACTAGAGAAACATGGGATCAAAAACCATCCTCACCCATTATTTCCAAATTTAATTGGGGGATGTGGGGGACACATTCAATAATGGTGTATTTTTCTTTGATAGAGAAGGTGTCAATGGATTGAATATGGGCACATAGTGGATGTATCGATGTATAATAGATGATAGTGGATGATGAGCCAAGGGGGGATGGCTTAAATGTTTGCTTTGTGTGGTATCTGGTGTGGATTAATGAGGCACAATGTGTTTTCTATTGAAAATAAGATGAAGAAAGGATGCACTTTTGATGGTGTTGACTAGATGATGTCGAAGGTAATAAGGATCTGTTAGTGGAACGTCTTCGACAGCGAGTGAGTCTGCAGTGTAGATGAACAAGGCTTAAGGTGTCTCTGGGGGATATAAAAAATGGAGAGGGGATACACTACCAGTGGTTTTAGTGGTATGACATCAAAGGTTTTAGGGGTCAGCAGCGTGTACTCGATAGTGGTAGGAAAGTGATGCTTTGGGTGGTGGAATAATTACAAAGGGATTTGACAGTTTATGGATGATATTATTGAAGCCCCAATCGATGGAAGGGGTGATAGTATAGCATTTTTCCATGTAATTTCCATAAAATCCAACAAGATGATGGGGGGAGTGAGCCTCTATCATTTATCTGCAGGAGAGTCTCATTTGGTGGTTCTTGGACTAATGATGTGGGTTAATGAAGGCAAAAATAATAAAAAAAGAGGGCTATCAGGGATAACATGTAACACCCCAAGGTTTTAAAAATAAATTGAATTATTGAAACTTTTTTATGTAGATATTTATAACTATCCTTTAAACAAATTTTTTAAGCTTCTATGTTTTGAATTTCGAAAAACAATCATCCACAATTATGTTCAGTAAGTTATTTGGAGCCTGATGGAACCAACTTGTTTTTTGGTGAATAGTAACATACCCTTATGAATAGTAATATGACCCTAATGAATAGTAAATTGTATTAATATTTTATTTTCTAAATTCTTTAAGATAATAACATCTTGGTTAATTTTTAAATGTGATATAAAAGCATTTATAGTTTTAAAATTGTTTATTTTTGAATTTATTATGTTTTTATTTAAAAATTAAATTAATAATATTTAGATAATTAGTTTTTAAAAATGGATTTCATTTTTTTAATTCTACACATCGAAAAATGGTAAGGGTAAATTTTTTGGATTTTTCTGATACAGTTGATTTTTCAGTGAATAGTAAAAATACATTTTTGAGTTTCGGTGTATTAATGACATCATTAATGATGTAATAATGATATAATGAATCTAGTCAACTTGGGTACAATACAATAATATGTGAGGTTTCCCAAGTGGATAATTCCTTGGGAAAATACCTTGGTCAAGCCTATGGTTTTTCAAATACCACTAATGAGGTGTCCCTTGTAAATTATTAAAATATTCCCTCACTTTTGATATAAATACCAACCCATTGCTTCATTAAATTCATTCCCAATTCCTCATAAATTAATATATATCCTACTTACCCACCTAGTAGTCCTAACAAGGTTTCCTCAAGACCCTAAGGTCCCATCTTCCATGTTCTAGGAGTTACTCTACAAGGTAAGAAAATTCTAAATTTATTTCTTTTTTCCATTCAAGTTATCTTCTATGTGATTTAACTTTCAAGTTTCCATACCATGTTCTTATTTCCTTCTTATTAATGATATATTGGGTATTATGATTCATTTATGGATGGGTGACCCTTGTCCCCAATCTTTTTAATATTTTCTAAAACCATGTTGCATAGCCGCTAGGCTGCCAAATTTTTGTAAGGGATTTCTCAATTATTCATTTATTTTGAGTTTATTTATTTTCTTATTATTTCCTCATATACTATTACCCAAGAGTAATGAGAGCACCAGAAATTATGTATATTATGTATGTTCTCATGTTCATGGAAAATCCATCATCATTCTTCTCTCCTCTCCCACTTATTTAAGGAATAAAAACATTGTCCGTCTTATGTCGAATTACCGACATCATGGACGATGTGATTTAAATTTGCATTATTTATTTCAAGTATAGACATGAAACCATTTTTATGGTTGAACCAGGTTATAATATATTTATTAGGTCTCATCCATAGTTCTGTAATTAGTTTTTTACTCATGTTTTTAATTTTTAAGACAAAATGAGGTCGTTATTATCAAAGAACCACTAAAATGATTTAAACGAACATCATTAATATTTTAACTTATTAATCATACTCATATAAAACTTTAAAATGATAAATGGTATAAATTATGATACTGGAAATATTTAAATACCTTCCCATTCTAATTTTGGCGTTTCACTTCCAATCAGCAATAATATCCATCATGAACCCATCATGGAAAACATGTAAAGAAAACACCCCAAAAGAATTGAAAGAATAAAATAATAACAAATAAAGGGTGAAATGATATAATTAAATGATCATATAAGATATTATAAAGATGTATATGTTTCTGTAAGATATTAATTACACTCTTTTAACCATTATAAATGATGTTTAAACACATTTTAAGTAAGAAGAACATGAGGTAGGGGAATTCTTAAACCAATTTCCATTACTTGGGTTAACAATATACTTTATCCATTATATTGTATTAAGATTTTTGGTGTGATGAATTTTGGTTTATATAAAGTATTATTATGTGTATTTACAGTGTATACACATGTACATTCAATTCTTTTAATTATCACTTCAATTATATTTTTAAGCGACTTTCCTTTTAAAATCCTTTTAAAAGTATCTCTAATAATTTTCAAAGGGATTATATTTTTATATGTATATGGAATGAGTGCTTTACCCTAATTTCAATAAAATTTATTACTATGATATGTTAACTGGAAATTATTTATGTTGGGTAGAGCCCATTATAGCTCAATATATGTTGGGTTGATCCCATTGTAGCTCAAGATATGTTGGGTTGAGCCCATTATAGCTCAAGATATGACGGCTGAGCCCCATTATAGCTCTCCAATGAATTGGGTACTCCAGATATGGAAGTTTACCAAAAGGTAATTCCATATACAAGGGTTAATGTAAGAGTGATATGGTAAATATGTTCCAAGGAAACAATATGAGTATACCTGGCATTCAAGTTTTTATGATATGGGATTTATTGATTTTTATGTTATCACTTGACTAACGCTTTCTATCTTTATAACACTTACTAAGTTTTATACTAATCCCATGTTTTTAAAATGTTTTTCATAGGATACAAGGATGGGTAAGATAAAGAAGGGATTCTTTATGTTTGATATTGAGTGATGTCAAAGAAATCATGCATTATGTTTTAATGTTTTATATTTTGAAAAAAATGGAAACTATTTTCAATAGAGTTCTATTTTTTTGAATGTGGTATGTTATGTATGTAAGTTTTCATAATTCATTAAATCTATAAACCCAAAAAGATCCTCAATTTATAATAATGTATGTTCTTGTTTAAAATTCAAGATTAAGTAACGTTATAAGGCTGAGTCCTTATAGTTGGTATCAGAGGATGGTTTAGATAACATTAGGGGTTGAGATGATATTTAAAGAATAAAATAACTGATTTTTACTCTATGATTAATTTGAAATGTTATAGAATTTAAGGATTACCATGTTTCTTCATCGAAGTTATGTTTTTTCAAAATGGTTGTCTGTAGAAGAAACAAGGAAGCTGAAGTAGGAAGGCACCAAGAGGCTGATTTTTGTCCGAATCTACAATTTGAAATGGTGGGAATCAGAACTGAGAAGTTTGTGATAAAAATGGCTCATTTGACTCAAGAAATAAACGAGTTTGGTATCCATTATATAGAGGAACATGATCAACCACGAAGAAACATGTCTTGTGTGGATCAGTTTATGAGTCAATATCTTCCAGCATTCAGTGGAACCGTAAATCCAGTGACAGCCGAAGGATGGATCAATGCTCTAGAAAAGATATTTGATGTCATGGGATGTTCAAAATGTAAAAAGGTAATAATATAAGTTTATCATTTGGATGGTGAAGCCAACTAGTGGTGGTCTTTGGTTAATAATATGAGAGAAAGATATGATCTTAACAGTCTAGAATGGCATGATTTTAAGAGTCTTTATCTGGAAAAATATTTTCCCAAAATTGTTCGACTCATAATGGAGAAAAAATTCATGGAACTGAAGTAGAAAGATGATGATTATGTGGCAGCATATGATTCCAATTTTACAAGACTGGCTAGGCATGTACAAAAAATTACTCGGGATTTTGAAAGTAAAATTAATAGATTTTACTCTAATTTGAAACCATTTTTGTGAAGAGATTTGGACTCATGAGAGTTTAAAAGCTATGAGAAGCTTGTTCACTGTGCTGAAAAAATTGATATAGAGTTTTCTAAAACATATGTTCATCGTGATGACAATAATAAGAAGCGATCAGGTTGGCAGTCAATGGGGAAGAACTCATCAAAGAAGTCTTGAGGTAAGAAAATGAAGTTCCGTTCTTGTGAGAAGTGTGGTAAAAGGCATCCTGATGAATGGCTTGTAAATTATAAGAAATGATGCCGATGTGAGAAGTTTGAAAAAATGTCTCATGAGTGCAAGGAAAATGATCTAAAAACTAATGAGAAGCTAATGGTGAGATGCTTTATCTATATAGAATTGGTTCATTTTTCTAATGTTTGTCTGAAGCTAGTTACTCAAGAAGGGAATCGATAAGATTCGAAGTAGAAGGGTTTAGTAAAATCTTTTTCAACCACTTCAGTAGATGTTGAGCCATAAAATGAGGTGTTATTAGGTACATTGCTTGTTTTTTTTTCAGATTTCCTAAAAAGTGCTGTTCGATTCAGGGTCTACACATTCCTTCATTTCTGAGAAATTTTCCGAAAAATTGGGAATTCAACCTCATGAAATGAAACTAGATCTCATGGTAAGAACACCTAGATGAAATATTGTGGAAAAACAAATTATAATAATATTCCAATCCTTTTCTATGGAAAGAATCTACCTGAAAACCTTGTTGTTTTGCCTCTAGTAGAGTTTGATGTTATTCTAGGTATGGACTGGCTTTCTTTTTATCATGCTAAGATAGATTATAGATAGAAAGAAGTTTTTTTTCAGAAAGAATTTTAGTTTGTGTATAATAATGAACCCATACCATTAATGATATATCGGGAATCTAAGAAACTGATAATTTATGGAAATTGAAGTTTTATTGCTCATATTTTTGAAGAAAATAGAACTATCCATATTAATGATGTACCAGTGGTAAATTAATTCTTGGATGTTTTTCCTGGTGATTTTCTTGGTTTTATTCCTAATCGAGAGGTTGAATTTACTATTGACTTATTTCATGATTCTAAACCTCTTTATCGAATGGCCCAAACAGAACTTCTGGAATTAAAAAAGCAGTTGCAGGAATTATTAGATAAAGGCTTCATCTGACCCAGCACTTCACCGTGGGGAGCTTCTGTCTTGTTTGTTAAGAAAAAAGATGGTTTAATGAGACATTGCATCAATTATAGAGCCTTGAATACAATTAATGTTAAAAATAAGTATCATTTTCCTCATATCGATGACTTGTTTGATCAGCTCAAGGGAGCGAAGTATTTTTCAATGTTTGACCTATGGTCGGGGTACCATCAGTTGAAAGTAAAGGATGAAGACATCCTGAAGACTGCATTCCATACTAGATATGGCCATTATGAATTTTTAGTTATGCCTTTTGGGTTAACTAATGCACCCGTTGTATTCATGGATCTTATGAATAGAATATTTCATGAGTTCTTGGATAAGTTTGTGGTTGTGTTTATTGATGACATTTTGGTACACACTATATGTAAATAGGAGCATGAAAAACATCTAAGAGTTGTTTTTCAAACCTTAAAAGAAAAGAAAATCCATGGAAAATTCATCAAGTGTGATTTTTGGTTGCAACAGATTTATTTTCTTAGGAACATTGTAAATAAGGATGGAATAACAGTTGATCCTTCCAGAACACAAGTGGTTGATGAATGTCCAAGACCTAAAAATGTTACATATATTCATAGTTCTCTTGGTTTAATAGGTTATTAGTGACAGTTTGTTAAAAACATTTCATGGTTATCTAGCCCACTAACTAAGCTAACCTGAAAAGGGGTTAAATTTGTTTGGATAGAACAATGTGATGTTTGTTTTCAGGAACTAAATAAGAGATTGGTGAATGCTCCAGTTTTGGCATTGCCTTCCCGAAGTGGTGAGTTTATCGTCTACAGTGATGCTTAATTGAAGGGACTTGGTTGTGTTCTAATGTAGAATGATTAGTTAATTTTTTATTATTCAATACATCTAAAACCTCATGAGTTAAATTATCCTACACATGATTTCGAATTGGGACCTACAGTTTTTGCTTTGAAAATTTGGAGGCACCATTTATACGGATCCAAATGTCAAATATATACTGACCAAAAAAGTCTGAATTATATATTCACTCAGAAGGAATTAAACATGAGGCAAATAAGATGTCTTGAATTGATTAAGGATTATGATTGAACAATCAATTACCATCCAAGAAAAGAAAAAAAATTGGTGGATGACTTGAGTCCAAAACCTCAGGCATAATTATCCATTTTACGTTTGGATCATGATCCATTGGTTAAGGATTTGATGAATTTTGGATTAGAATTTATCTGTACAGGGAATACATCTATTTTGTTTCAGGTTTCAGTGTAGTCATTGTTATCAAACAGAATTAAGAAAATGCAGAAGGAAGACTGTGAGCTTTATAAAAAGGTAGAATTGGTTAAAATGGGTAAGTTTCCAGAATTTAATATTGATAAAGATTGTGTTTTAAGATATTGGAAAAAGGTTTTCTGGGCCTTGTGATTCCCAGTTGACGAAAAAATTGTTGTGTGAAGCTCATATTTCTCCATTTTTAGTTCATCTTGGCAGTACTAAGATGTATAGAGACCTTCAAGAATATTATTGGTGGGATGCAATGAAAAGAGATATTTCTGATTTTACTATGAAATGCTTAACATGTCAACAAGTTAAAGTAGAGAGAAAGTTACCGAAAGGGACGCTTCAGCCTTTTCCAGTGCCAAAGTGGAAGTAGGAGAATGTATCCATGGAATTTTTGGTTGGACTACCAAATAATTATCAATGTAACAATGAGATTTTTTATTGTTAATCGGATGAAAAAATCTATACATTTTATTTCTATTTGAGATACAATGTATTTGGATCAACTTTCTCGATTGTACCACAAAGAGTTTGTCAGGATACATGGAGTTCCTATTTCCATTGTATCTAATCAGGATGCCAGGATTACTTCTAAATTATGGAAGGGCCTTTAGAAGTCATTGGGAACAGAATTAAATTTATGAAAATTGTTTCATCCTCAATTAGATGGGTAGTCAGAATGAACAATTCAGACTTTGGAGGATATGCTTCGAGATTGTTCAACGGAATATCAGGGAAGTTTGGATGAACATATTTATTTAGTAGAGTTTTCTTATAATAACTATTTTCATTAAAGTATATAGATGGAACCTTTTGAGGCATTTCATGGGAAGTGGTGTCGAACTCTAGATTTTTGGGATGAAGTCATGGAAAGGAAGTTGATGGGACCGGAATCAATAGAGGAAGTGGATGAGAAAGTGAAGATGATCCAGTAGCACATGAGGACAGCTTAGAGAATGCAAAAAAGTTATGCAGATAACAGAAGGGAAGACTTCCCTTTTGAGGTAGGTGACCGTGATTTCCTTAAAATCTCTCCTTGGAAAAGTGTGATGTGTTTTGGTAAGAAAGGGAAGCTATGTCTGTGGTTCATTGATCCTTTTTAAATCCTGAAGAAGGTGGGAATAGTTTCATACTGAGTATATTTGCCTCCAAGTTTGGCTCATGTACACAATTTTTTCCATGTTTTGATGTAGAGAAAGTATGTGCTAGATTCATCACATGTCTTGATCCTTGAAGTAGTTCAGTTGGAAGAGAACCTTTCTTATAAGGAGAAACCAGTTCCGATTTTTGATCGATTGGAACCGGTATTGTGGAATAAGGTAATCCACCAGGTAAATGTTTTTTTGTAGAAACCACTTGGTTGAAGAAGTAACAGAGATTATGAAAATGCTATGAGGGAAAGGTACCCTCACTTGTATAATGAGTAAATAAAATTACGAGGATGAAATTTCTAGAAGGTGGAGATAATGTAACACCCCACGGTTTTAAAAGTAAATTGAATTATTGAAACTTTTTATGTATATATTTATAACTATCCTTTAAACAAAATTTTGAAGCTTCTATGTTTTTAATTTCGAAAAACAATCATCTACAAATGTGTTCAGTAAGTTATTTGGACTCTAAAAGAACCAACTTGTTTTTTGGTGAATAGTAACATACCCTTACGAATAGTAATATGAATAGTAATATGACCGTATGAATTGTAAATTGTATTAATATTTTATTTTTATAAGGATTTAAGATAATAACATCTTGGTTAACGTTTCATTGTGATATAAAAGAAGTTATATTTTTAAAATAGTTTATTTTTGAATTAATTATGATTTTATTTAAAAATTAAATTAATAATATTTATAAAATTATTTTCAAAAAATGGAGTTAATTTTTGAATTCTACATGTCGAAAAATGGTAAGGTTAATTTTTTGGTATTTTTTCTGATACATTTGATTTTTTGGTGAATAGTAAAAATACTATTTTGAGTATCAGTGTATTGATGAAATCATTAATGATGTAATAATAATGTAATGAATCTGGTCGACTGGGGTAAAATACAATAATATGTGAGGTTTCACAAGTATCTAATACCTGGGGAAAATACCATGGGCAAGCCCATGGTTTTGCAAATACCACTAATGTGGTGTCCCTTGGAAATTATTAAAATATTATCTCACTTTTCCTATAAAAACCAACCCATTCCTTCATTAAATTCATTCCCAATTCCTCATCAACAACTCTCTAGCCTCCATACATCCCTAGTAGTCATACCAAGGTTTCCTTAATCCCCTATGGTCCCAACCATCAAGTTCTAGGAGTTACTATACAAGGTAAGAAAATTCTACATTTTTTCGTTTTCCACTCAGGTTTTCTTCTATGTGGTATAACTTTCAAGTTTCCATACCATGTTATTATTACCTTCTTATTCATGATATCTTTTGTATTATGATTCATTTCTGTATAGGTGACCCTTGTACCCTATCTTTTTAATATTTTCTAAAACCATGTTGCATAGCCGTTAGGCTACTGAATTTTTGTAAGGGATTTCTCAATTATTATTTTATTTTGATTTTCTTTATTTTCTTATTCTTTCCTCATATCCTCTTACCCAAGAGGAATGAAAGCTCCAGATATTATGTATTTTATAGATTTTCTCATGTTCATGGAAAATCCATCATCATTCTTCTCTCCTCTCCTACTTATTCAAGGAATAAAAACATTGTCCATGATGTGTCGAATTACCGACATCATGAACGATGTGATTTCAATTTGCAGTAATGATTTAAATTCTGGGCATGAAACCATTTTTATGGTTGAACCAAGTTATAATATATGTATTATGTATCATCCATAGTCCTGTATTTCTTTTTTTTACTCATGTTTTTAATTTATAATACAAAATGAGGTTGTTATTATCCTCCTCCAAATCATTTTTTATTTTGATAGAAGACACTTCAGGGTAGTGGGAACCGACCAAATACACTATTCAGTGGGATACTAAAAATTGAAAAACCACAAATCACGAAAATCAACTCAAAACCACAAATCATGTGATTCGCCCGAGAATCCCTGGCACCATCGCGTCAACACCACCACCATCATCACATCACTGTCTTTCATAGTACGTCGCTTGTCATTTCCCTCATCAATGAAGGAAACCATTGCCAGCGTTGCAGCCCTTCCTCGGAGAAAAAAAATCACCATTCAACCATTCTCGTCCTCAACCTTCATCCGGAGGACCTTCGAAGACCATTGACCCACCGTAAAATCATTATCAATTTTCCGTCGTCTCCAACCATCACAGAAAACATTCGCACCATCGTTACTACGCCTTCATCGTCACTACATCAAAAACAAAAAAACACAAAAACCAGATACAAAAATTCAAAGTAGAAAATCCATTAAAGTCACGCCTAGAGGACCAATAGACACCGAGCCACACATCCCAAAGCCTCAAGAAACCACTAATCCGGATCTGACGGGGAATGGTATGGAGGAACGCGAAGCCAGAGCGGGGATTTGAGCGGCAGTGGACTCTGAACACCAGCATCGTCGAAGCAAAAAAAAAATCTAGTAGTAGCAGAAAAAAACATGCCGAATCAGGTAGCGACAAAATATATACCGATCGCTAATCTACATAACCCAAAACCTATTTTTTTCCACTTCTCCTACTCTGAGTTAGAGAGGCTCAGAGAAACATGAGGCTAGAGCAAGGATTGAGTGGCCTAGGGATCCATAGGAAGAAACCATCGATGGGAAGACCGAAAGAGTTGAAGAAGAAGATACATAACATCAAGAATCACAAAAAAGAAGGAGAAATACCAATGAATAAGAGAACCACCGCGAATAATATCCACCATGAACCAATCATGGTAAACATGTAAAGAAAACACCCCAAAACAATACAAGGAACAAAATACTAACAAATAAAGGGTGAAATGATCTAATGAAATGATCATATAAGATATTATAAAGATGTATATGGTTCTGTATGATATTAATAACACTCTTTTAACTATTATACAGGAAGTTTAAATAGATTTTAAGTAAGAAGAACCCGAGGTAAGGAAATTCTTAACCCAATTTCCATTCCTTGGGTTAACCTTCTACTTTATCCATTATGTTGTATTAATATTATTGGTGTGATTAATTTTTTTTATATAATGTATTATTATGTGGATTTACTATGTATAAACATGTACATTCCATTCTATTAATTCTCAATTCAATTATATTTTTAAGGGAATTTCCTTTTAAAATCCTTTTAAAAGTCTCTCTAATAATTTTCAAAGGGATTTTATTTTTATATGTATATGGAATGTGTGATTTCTCCCAATATAAAGAAAATTTATTACCATGATATGTTCCTTGGACATTATTTATGTTGGGTTGAGCCCATTATATCTCATGATATGATGAGTGAGCCCCATTACAGCTCTCCAATGCATTGGGTACTCTGGAGATGAAAGTTAACCAAAAAGTTATTCCATATATAAGGGTGAATGTAATAGTGATATGGTAAATATGTACCAAGGAAACAACATGAGTATACCTTGCATTTGAGTTTTTATGATATTGGTTTTATTGGTTTTTTATGTTATCACTTGACTCACGCTTTCTATCTATATACCCCTTACTGAGTTGTATACCCAACCCATGTTTTTAAAATGTTTTTCACAGGATATAATGATGGGTAAAAGAAATAAGGGATTCATGATGTTTGATAAGGAGTGTTTTCAAAGAAATCTTACTTTTTGTCTTACTGTATTATATTTTGAAAAAATGGAAACTGTTTTTAATAGAGTTCTCTTTGTATAAATGTTGTATCTTATGTATGTAAGTTATCCTAATTCTTTAAAACTCTTAACCTGAAAAGATCCTCAATGTGTAATAATTTATGCTCTTTTTTAAAATTCATGATTAAGTAATGTTATAAGTTCAGGTCCTTATATAACATGTGATAGATGGTGTGAAGTGACTACATTATGGCTGGGTACAAAGACATGTGCTACAGGTAATGATCCATAATTTATTTGGCCTCTACATGTCTGATTTGTATGGGGTATATGGGCTTAATAATTAAAAGTCTTGATGGGGTGGGTTATCCCTTGGGTGGTCTATGGCCTAACCATTTCAGCCAATTGGTATGCGGTGTGTGTGTGTTTTTCATTATACTTGTACCTTAATCACCTATAATATACCAATATGTTTAACTATAGAACCAAGAATCCTTTCCTTTACTGGTGTCTTGATATATAACATCTAAAAACTCCCCAAAGTTCCATAGTAGGGGATGAGTAAAATACTTGGTAGGATTTCCCTAATGATTTCCCAACTCATGACACAAGGATAAAACATGTTATAAAATTTATATAAAATAGATAATAAAAATTTAAAGAACTTTATATCAAATCCCAAAGAATTATTCCAAGCCAAAATAGTTTCCATGGAAAGTAATCAAACAAGACTTTAAAACCATTTCTCCAATCCATTTGTAAGTCCCCCTCCACACATCCACACATGCATGCCCAAGTGATAGTTCCATAATCTTGAGCAGCCTATGGTCTATCTACCATGTCATTAAAAGTTAACCATATACTATGTGCCATAATGGAACATTCCCCTTCTACAGGGTCACATGTAATTCAAATGAACTATTGCTAACCAAGTATGCCAAAACCCATTCCATGATGATCATACCAAATTATTTCAATAAAAATTTATTTTTTTGAAAAAATTTCTACAACTATTTTCAATGAGACCAAACATAATCCATAATTCTAAAATCACCATTTTAAAATTTATATCATGTGTTTTTAATCAAAACCATCAAATTTCCACAATTTCACAAAACCATCACTATATAGGTTTTCCATCTGTAATCACACATCAATTTCAGTATAATTTCAATCCAAATAATCAATTTTAAACCAATTCTTCATGTTATAATCAAATAGAGTTGATAAAGAACCCACATACCTCTCAATATTTGGTGAAAACAAATAAAAACTACAAAACTTCAAAAACAATGTCTTGAAACTCTTAAAAAAATCCTTATATCTTGTTCCCTTCAATCAAAATCATCAAAACTATTTATGAATGACATCAAAAAACATGGATCTATCCACAATGGATTATATCCATGATTCGTAGAGAGGGAAGGAGAATATATCTAAGGATAATGTTGAACAAAAATCACTTATCTAAGAATCTAGGCCCCAAAAACTATTTTAATATCATAGGAATCACTCCCAAATTGAAGGTAATGGTCTCTAAAGCCTTGGGAGGAAGATGAATTTGAGTTGTGGTTTGTTTGGACAAAACAAGTATTTTAGGAAGTAATTCAGATTAGATCCAAAATTTTTGGGTCTAATTTTCCATGGTTCATAGTCAGGCCACATAGTTCGGAAAGAAATATGCTAACAGTGTATGGGCCACTACCTCTAAACACACCTCACAGTATTAGCTAACATAGTTAGACAAATCATGCACAAACCACGATATTACCCACTATAAAACATTTCACAGTTTCTCCTGGGAATCCATAGGATATGTAAAAACTATTCACCTACCCAGTACCCAATTTTTTAGTTTAATAGTTTCCTTGGAGGCGTTTCATAGTTTCTTCTAACCATATTCAAATCGTGAACCACCAAAAAATCCTAAAAAACATGTCCAAAATCCTCTGAACCTCCTGAAACGTAAAACTATATCGTTATATACCTAATATATATAAGTAAAGGTCCAATTAACTAAAATCAGGGGTACTAAAATACTCATATTTATCATATCATTTATTATTTAATTATGACATTTTATTACTCATTTATTAATGATTCCATATTAAAATCATGTTTCAGGTAATACTTGCTCCCTTTTTTTAATGTGTGTGTTGGTTTGGTATTTTTTGTTATTTTAATTTGATAATTGATCCATTATATATATAAGTTCAACCATGATATATATATCATATAACTTCATTATATACATATTTATATTCATCCAAAAAAATTGGAGATATAGAATGAATTACTCCATTTGTAGAGATTGTAGGTTGTATATACGAAATAACATTGTTTCCATTTTCATAAAGTATGGAATAAAAGTAATTTAAATAATATATAACCATTAAATAATATTTTTATTTCATATATATTATATATATTCACTAAATATATTTGTATTACCATCTATGTGAAAATAAAACAAAAAACGAATCATATTGCTTCAGGGAGGCGGTAGTCCACGCGTATAGACTAACAGTGTTATTGTTTTTCAATGGATTGTAAGGTAATAAGGTATATGTGATATTATAATCACATGAGTTTAAATATTTAATAAATATAATATATAAAAATCACATCTATAATTATCTCTGTTATTGATAGGCAGTGATGAAAACTGAATTACATCAATTTGTGAGGCGGTAGTCCACTGTAAACACAACTGATGGTTCTGTTTATAATCTTATTGAGGAATAGATGGATATAAGTTATAAAATTAACAAAATAAAATATATTTATATTTTATATACAAGTGTTATTATATTTTAAATATTAATATATGCATAAAGGTGGTGACAGAAGAAGTATAAAGAATGAAGTTAGTGATGACAATTAACTTTTCTCAGAATAACCTCCTTTGGATATCTTGTTAAGGACCCTAGGGTTGGAATTTGGGGATGAAAATAAGATATATAAAATGGATGAGGATGTTTTGGATGGATTTTGGAAGTTTTTGGTTGCTCAAAAGGTCTTAATATGGATGAATAAGTTAATGAGAGGAGGCACCCTATTATAATGGAAGAGGAGTTACAGTTTTGTAAATACCCAAAACTATTCAATAATAGGAAGTATCTCTCACCCCAAGTTCCAAAAAAATTTATACAAAAGTATTTTTTGGAATATATGTTTGATCCAAGCCAACAAAAAAACAAAAATCATGTTTTAAACATGTTATTCTTTAACCTTTATGTTAACTTAATATTACTAGTTTATTCTTCACCACAGTAATTAGTTTATTTATTTATTTATCTAGGTGATTTATCCATTAAGAATAAAAATAAATGAGAATTATTAGATAATATATACCCAATGATTCTAAATATTAAGTCAAATTTATCAAATAAACACCATATTTTTTATGAAAAATAATTTTAACATTGGCGTATATAACACATAAAAGGCTGTTTTAACCTTAATCACGATAATTAATTTTTATTGCCTTTATAATTCATTATGAAAAAAATTAAATTGAAATAATTATTAAATGTTAATTATTATTATTCTAAATATTTAATCTATTTTTAAAAATTTATTTCACATAAGTGGAAAATTTTTATTTAAAATTAAACCCGTAGAAGTAATGAAAATGTGGTTTTCCAAAGAGAAAAATTTCATAAGTGTAAAAAGTTTTAATATAATAATTCAGCATGAATTTGATTGGAAAAACCAAAATTGGTTTAATAATATAATTATTTAACTAATTTTACTTTTAATATATTTTTAAACATTATGTAACATTAAAATTATTAAAACGAAATGATAGCTTTTAATAAAAATTAGTATTTTTCACTATTCATTTAAAAATTAAACTTTTTAAAAACTTCTAAAAAACTCACCCTTAAATAATTTTTACTTGTTGATTAAAAAAGTTATTTTAATTTTTTCAAATAAATTTTCTAAAATATTAAAAAATTAATTTTATCATTTATTCACAAAAACAAATAGAAATCATTTTTTGAGAAAATATAATTTCGAAGCATATTAGGACTTTACTAAAAATTATATACTCTTTTTATCAATATGTTTTATTTATATAAATCCATTATAATTAAATTAATAAATTTGGTTATTCTAATTCATACAAATGTGTTTAATGTCTAGTTTATAATTTTCATAATAGTATATTGTTTTTTTAAACATGGTTTTCCATGTAACAAAAGTTGTCGAAGAAATTAAATTTATTTGAAAAAAGTTATTTCGTAAAAATTTGAGTTGTTAATTTATAAACCCCTTAAAATTAATTTTTACCTTTAAATTACTTCATTCTAATATCAAAAACTAAGGATACTTCTTCCTCATCATATCCTCATGTTCCCATGTAGCTTCCTTAAGTTGGTGGTGTTTCTATAAAACATTAACCAGGTGAGTGATATTTTTTTGTAAAAGTTTCACTCTATGATCTAAGATCTCTCTAGGTTATTATTCATAAGAATGATCACGAAACATTGGTATGTCATACATGTTTAGTACATGTGAGTAATTTGGTATTTACTTCCTCAGGAGAGATACATGGAACACATCACAGACTTGGGGGAGGTTCGGTGGAAGCACCAAGCGAAACGATACTATACCTACTAGATCAATAATATAAAAAGGTAAAATATTAAAATGGATAAAAATTAATTAATTTATAAATATCATAACCTTCTTTCATGGAGAAATTCATAGAAAAAACTTCTCACCATCCTCAAATTTCAGATCACGTCAACGATTATCAACACAACTTTTTTGTTAACTTTGTACTGCTTCCTTGATGTTTTGTTGATTGGATTTTCCTTTTTTTACATTTAATCAGATATATCATATCCCAATAGCATTATTTATATTACATAATCCCATCACATTGGATTTATACACTTCCTTCTATACAGGGATTTATAAAAAACCATCTAAAGGATTAAATACAAGCTATTGTTTTCTGAAAACATGATTAAATGAAGGAATTGATCCCAAGAACCTTTGAAATACATAGAATAAGATCATAGCATATCCCCTAGTGTATGAATTTTTCTATCATAATGACCTTGTTTTTTAGGATGATTCATAGTTTCGTAACCTATCTCCGCATTAGGATCTTGTTGAGTGCTTTGCTAGAACATTGAGGTAAACCTTAGATCCCGATCAGATATAATAAATTTTGGTAATCCATTCAAACATACCACTTCCTTTTTTTATATCCTTCGAAGATGATTTATATAGAAATATTATCTAATAGATATGAATTATTATAACTTCTTATGGTGATCTACTACAACCCATATAAAATTTTACCCTTTATATGTTTTGTGGTGTCTAATGAAAAAAATCCATGGTGATGTTTTCGCATATCCATTATGGTATAGGTAATGATTGTAACATTCCTTTAGACTTTTGTATAATAGTATTAAATTTATTACATACCAAACACCAAGCTAATTTTTTTTCAATATCATCATATAATGAGGTCTCACCAGAAATACTCATTCAAATCTCTATACATATTTTTTTACTACTAGTATGAATGGAGAAAAAATAACTACCACTAATACAAAAATGGGCTTTATCAACGCTCAAAATGGGCTTTATTAGTGCTAAAAAAGCGCTGTAAAACTCAGCGCTGATAAAGGGGGGTCCCCATTATCTGCTCTTATTGAGCATTGATAAAGGGGTACTTTATAATCGCTAAAAAATTACTGATAAAGAAAACCTTTATCAGCGCTAAGAACGCACTGATAAAAGCAGAATTTATCAGCGCTAAAAAGGAACTGATAAAGTACCCCTTTATCAACACTAAAAAGCACTAATAAATTTGTTTTTATTAGCACTCTTTTAGAACTGATAAACTTATACTTTATGAGAGCTTTTTTAGCGCTGATAAAGGCCTCCTTTATCAGAGCTAAAAAAGAGCAGATAAATGACATGTATTCTCCAGCAAGAAATTCTGTAGCAGCAGCATACCCGAACAACACATGAAAAAAACTCAGCCTCTCAACAAGTAAGTATACCCATACAAAATTAACACATAAATCATAAGGTAATTACACCAATTATACCCATAGAAAATGTATACACATACACCATTAACACACAATTCACAAGTTAACTAAATATATAAAGAATTCAATTCAGAATTCAGGGGGTTGGGGGGGTTGTTCAGGGGTTTGGGGTGGCTGTCCAAGGGGGGTAGGGGTGTCTGGGGGGATGGGGGTGTCTAGGGGGATGGGGGTGTCTGGGGGGGGGGGGGGTCCAGGAGGTTGGGGGGCTGTCCAAGTAGGTTGGGGGTGTCCAGGGGGGTGGGGGGTGGGTGTCTAGGTGGTGGGGTGGTGTCCGGGGCGATAGGGGTGTCCAAGGGGGTGGGGTGTTCAGGGAGGGGGGGGGGGGGGGTCCAGGAGGTTGGGGGGCTGTCCAAGGGGGTGGGTGGTGTCCAAAGATGGGGGGGGGGCATTCCAGTGGGTGGGGGAGTCCGAGGGGTGGGGAGCGGTCCAGGGGGTTGGTGGGGCTATCCAAGGGTGGGGGGTGTCCAAGAGGGTGGGATGGGGGTGTCCAAGGTGGGTGGGGTGGTGTCCAAGGAGGGGGGTGTCTAGGTGGGGGGGGGGCTGTCTAATGGGTGTCTAGGGGGGTGGACTGGTGTCTAGGGTGTCAGGGCGGATTTCCAGGGGGTGGGGGTGTCCGGGGGGTGGGGGTGGTCCAAGGGGTTGGTGGGGCTATCTAAGGGGGGTGGGGTGGTGTCCGAGAGGGTGGGGGTGGATATGCATGGGTGGGGGTGTGTGTCCAGGGTGTGGGGGTGTCCAGGTGGTGGGGTGGTGTCTATGAGGGGTGGGGGTGCTGTCCAGGGGGTGGTGGTCATCCACGGGGTGGGGGTGTCAGGGGGGGGGGGTTGGGGGGGATGTATGAGGTGGGGGGGGGGTGTCGATGGGTGTGTATAGGGGGTGGGGGTGTCTAGGGGGTTGAGGGGGCTTCCAGGGGGGTGGGGGTGTCTAGAGGGGTGGGGGTGTCCAGGGGTGGGGGGTGTCCAGAGGGGTGGGGGGTGTCCAGGGGGGGAGGGGGGTGGGGGTCCAGGGGGTTAGTTGGGCTATCCAAGGGGGTGTGGTGGTGTCCAATGGGGTGGGGGTGTCTAGAGGGGTGGGGGTGTCCAGGGGTGGGGGGTGTCCAGAGGGGTGGGGGGTGTCCAGGGGGGAGGGGGGTGGGGGTCCAGGGGGTTAGTGGGGCTATCCAAGGGGGTGTGGTGGTGTCCAATGGGGTGGGGGTGGGGGTGGCTATCTAGGGGGTGGGGGTGTCCAGGGGGGTGGGGGAGGTGTCCTGGTGGTGGGGTGGTGTCTCGGGGGGTGGGGGCGTCCAGGGGTTGTGCGGACACAACGTGCCTCAGATTGAGATGGGTTTGACTCATACACGTCTCAAAAGGACCCATGGATCATTCTCCTAAAGGATCAACACAATCTGAATGTGTTTGGTCGGATTTGCATACGTCAGTTGTTATTTTCAATTAAAATTCTGTCAATTTTAAACAAAAGAGAGACCCTTTGATTGATACCGGCCACACCGTGCCTCTGATTGAGGCGGGGTTGACTCTTACACATCAAAAATAACCCATGTATAATTCTCCTAAAGGATCAACACAATCTAAATGTGTTTGTTTGGATTTTCATAGTTTAGTTGTTGTTTTCACTTAAAATTGTGTCCATTTTAAACAAAAGACAGACACTTTGAGTGATACCGGCCACACCGTGCCTCATATTGAGATGGGGTTGTCTCGTACACGTCAAAAAGAAACTATGGATTGTTCTCCTAAAGGATAAACACAATCTGAATGCGTTTGGTCAGATTTGCGTACATCAGTTGTTGTTTTCACTTAAAATTCTGTCCATTTTAAACAAAAGAGAGACATTTTGAGTGACACCGGCCCCACCATCCCTTGGATTGAGGTGGCGTTGACTCTTATATGTAAAAAAGGACCCATGAATCGTTATCCTAAAGGATAAACACAATCTGAATGCATTTGGTCTGATTTTCATAGGTCAATTGTTGTTTTCACTTAAAATTGTGTCCATTTTAAACAAAAGACAGACACTTTGAGTGATACCAGCCACACCGTGCCTCATATTGAAGTGGGGTTGACTCTTACACATCCCCAACGCACCCATGGATCATTCTACTAAAGATAAACACAATCCAAAAGTGTCTGGTTGGATATTCGTACGTCAGTTGTTGTTTTCACCTAAACTTCTCTCTATTTTAAACAAAAGAGAGACACTTTGAGTGATATCAGCCACACCATTCCTCGGATTAAGGTGGGGTTGAATTGTACATGTCTAAAATGACCCATGGATATTTATACTAAACGATGAACACAATCCAAATGCGTTTGGTCAGATTTGCATACGCCAGTTATTGTTTTCACTTAAAATTCTGTCCATTTTAAACAAAAGAGAGACCTTTTGATTGATACCGACCACACCGTACCCCAGATTGAGGTGGGGTTAACTCAGACATGTACCCAACGCACCCATAGATCATTATTCTAAATTATAAAGACAATCAAAATGTGTTTGGTCAGAATTCTGTATATCAGTTGTTGTTTTCACTTAAAAATATGTCCATTTTAAACAAAAGAGAAACACTTTGAGTGATACCGGCCACACCGTGCCTCGAATTGAGGCGAAGTTGACTTGTACACGTCCCCAAGGCACCCATGGATCATTCTACTAAAGGATCAATACAATACAAATGTGTTTGGTTGGATTTTCGTTCGTTAGTTGTTGTTTTCACTTAAAATTCTGTCCATTTTAAACAAAAGACAGACACTTTGAGTGATACCAGCCACACCGTGCCTCAGATTGAGCCAGGGTTGACTCGTACACATCTCAATGGACCCATGGATAATTATCATAAAGGATCAATACAACCCGAATGTAACACCCCAAGATTTCATAGTGTGTTATTTCTTCAAAATAATTCAATAAATTGCACTACACGCAACACCGAGTTCAAGCGCACCATGACTTACCAAACAAGACGTTCAAAAGAGGTTATGAATATTATTAACTAAATTGTATACTTTATATAATCCTTATAATTTTAGAATCCATATTATGTGTTTCTTAGACATAATGTAAGAACAAATTCATTTTCAGTATTGCACTTTTACCAACTTTTAACAGTGAACCCTTTTTAAATACAATATTTTAAACTTTTTTACTAAATGAGGACATCAAAAATTTAAAATGAAACATCCTAACCTTCCACAGTACGCTTTCCTTTGAATAATATAGTTGCGTGTGTTGTACGCAACTTCAAGTTCTAACACACACCATAACCAATCAAACTAGCAGTTATGAATAGTAATACCTACTTTTTGAAAATATATATATTTTATATTTCGAAATGGACTTCATTTTTGGATTCGTAATATCAAATTTAGCCTAGGGTGAAATTTTGGAACTTTTCGGATAACACTTATATTTTGTTGAATAGTGAAAATTACTAAATTGTAATTAAAAACAACTTTTTTAATCGAAATAATTTATATTGATAAATTATAAATTTGAGTTGTTTTAAAGTATATTTAGAATATATTTTTACCATTTAATACAATGTTGGTCATTGGACATAATTTCATAATTAAACCAAACATAAACATGTATCAAACTTTTGACAGTTATTATATCCTAAAAACACGCTTTTTGTTTTGACAGCGGGAATTAATTTTAAATTAATTTCTTCCACTTATGTGTTTTGAATTTGGAAAAATAGATTCCATATTTAGAATCAGGATGTTCAAATTGTGTAAATAGGTAACTTTTATTTTTAGACATTTTAAATAATTATTTCAGTAAATATTTTATTTACCATGATTAAAGGGTGAATCCGGTAAATAAGGGTTAAAAAATAATAGTATAATAATAAACAATTACCCAAAAACGTGTCCTAACCTTATTGGTTGATACAAGTTTGGCCATAGACATCTTTGAGTCGATTTTGGGACCCCATGGTGCCACTTTTAAGTGATAGGGACACTTTATTTTAATTAAGTTAAAATGAATACAAAAATGACACAAGCATATATCTTTTAGAAATTTTTTTTACATAGGGTTATATATGTTGGATTTTCGACTATAAATATTCATTAAGAAGCTAAAAATATTTCATACATAATTTTATATTATTTATAATTTTTAGACATTAAATAATTTAATTTATTAATAACACAATGATGATGTAGTAATTACCATAATAGTGAAAAATTAAAATAATTGATATTATAAATACCCAAATAAATATAATTTGAGACTTTTAATGAATTAAACTAATTTTATAGGACAATATGACATATTAGTATTGATTTAATTGACTTTTTTCGAAGTAATAATTCTGTTATAAGTTTCACAAAAATCAACTATTGAATAGTGTCAAAATTGACATAAAAGAGTTTTTAAAACAAATATTATATTATTAATTGATATTAAATTCCTAAAAATCTAATATTCATCCAAGAGACTTATATCATGATATGTGTATCATTAATGGACAACTTGGGGGCCGCTTGGATGTATATAGTAAGTTTATTAACTATATAATATAAAAATACAAAGTGACATGGTAAATGTCAAACTAATTAACTAAGAGTTAAAACTAAAAGATAAGGTTAATATAGTAACACAAACCTGTCTAAAATCTATTGGTTGAATGGTTTTCGACCTATACTCACCTTAAAATTTTAATAATCAACTTTGGAGCCATTATAAACCTAATATTAATTTATTATAAATTAATATTTCTAGCTTTTTCAAAGGTGCCCCTCACCCCTCTTATAAAAGGGCACTCCCCCTTCCCATTATGTCACACCTTCAAAACGTTTTGTTTCAGCCAAAATCTACCCAAATACTCTCTCAACTTCCCTCACTACAACCTATAGGCATTATTTTGATCAGAAAGCCAACCTAAGGAGCCCTTTTGATCAAATCAAAAGGAAGAACCCGAAGAAGAGGTATTGTTTTCACCACCCTTTTTCAAATTCATTTCTTTTTCCACTTATTCTTCATTTGTTATTACCATTATAAAATAATAACTCCAGTATAATATATATACTGTGATGTTATTATAAATATGTTACAACCATATTCAGTATTCTATCCACCCTTTGAATAACATGTCACCATACGTGCGTACATACGGCTTACCGTCTCCACGTCGTGGTGTAATTGTTATTCAATATATTATTATTTGGATGGGTATAATAATGATGTGTAACTAATGTAAATAATAAATATAATATTATAATGATTCTATATATATGATATACCATCCATTTATATATTATTTTAATATCAAAAGAATGATATTGTCACTCGTGCGTACGTACCAACTACCGTCTCCACGAACACGATGAGTTTCATTCTCCATCGTATCCATTCAAGTATAATTATCATTTGATGATTTAAAAATAATGTTTAAGGATTTGATATCATTATGGATATGAATAAGATACAACCTATTCATGACAAACATGGCTTATGTAATAAAACATATAAAAGAAAACGAGTAAGTTAACACCCGAAACGACGATAATACTAAGATATTATTAACAAAGCAATGTTAAAAGATCATATACGATATCATATTAATATATATTATTCTTGTATAATTTAATAACAATTATTTCACCATTATACAGGATTTTAACCTACCCCAACCAAGGAAAAGTACAAGGTAAGGGTTTATTTCACAATCTCTTCATTATCTGAGGTCGTTTATACGCAATTATCTACTGGGATCTCTTTATCATCCACATCCATGTTCCTTAAAAATGTATTTAAAAACATTTTTACTTTTTACCAGACAATGGGTCAAAGTAATTTGTACCCTTATGTGTTTTGAAAGGAATCTTTCCGTCATTTTCTAAACAAGGCACTTTTAACATATTCAACAAATTTAAGGTAAGAATGTCTTTTATAACTTATACAGCGGGTGCGGCTATTTACCGCCGTTATAAAATCGTCAAAGCTTCCCTTAGAATATTATAAGAATATTTTCAAAGTAAATGTTTTATTTTATAATTATGTTACTTTTAAATGATTTCAAAATGAATATTTTAAGAATTTGTGAAAGGTACTCTTTTTCAAGATCATAATTTTAAATGTTTTAACGATTTATCTTTCTAAATATTTTTAATTAATGTCCATGTTTTCAAAATGATTTTAAGGATTTATTTATATGGACATGAATGTTTTGAAATGATATTTATTTTCAAACGTTTCAAAGTGTTATGGGACACTTTGATTCAAAAATCTTTTTTAAATTACTTCCTTTACAAATGTGTGACTTTTCAATGATTTCGAGAAAAGAGATATTTCTCTCAAATAGTTTTGATTTTCATCTATGTCAACATCCTTTTATGGATTTTAAGCTTATTTGAAGTTGAATTATTATGATACAAAATTTTTGTATTGTATTGAAGGTTTTGTGATATGTTTTACTATGGATGTGTTATTTTTATACCATTCATGGTTTATGGAGAAAGTATTGACATTTTGTATGCTAGTTTTAATAAGAATGTTTATGTTATGTTTAAAACTTTTCATATGGGAATGAATTAGACTAAATATGTGACGGGTGGATCCCACTATAGCTCCTCGATGCATTGGTAGGTCTCATGAGACAAACTAGTGTCTTGGCACAAGGCCTTGGAAAAATCTTATTTGTAGTCTTGGCACGAGGCCTTGACTATGTGGTTATGATAGTCTGGCATTATGCATTCCATCATTATGAAAGTGGTTATTGATATTGCATGTGATTATTCGATTAGTAGAATATCCATGTGAATAATTAAATGACATTATTTCATTTTACTTTTCTTATACTATGTTGAAGTTCAAGTTTAAAAGGATTTTGTTTTACTTATACATTGCCTTAAATGTTTATTCTTATTTATAAAAGTTTCCACTATATTGTTACCCTTACTGGGAATTTGAGCTCACCCCTTTTCTATGTTTTACTTTTCCCAGGAAGTGAAGAAGTAAATTATGAATGACCTGCAGGGATATTATGTGGGGATATGAGTGTGGAATATGGAGACAATATGTTGTTGTAGTAGTTTTCACTTTCTGATGTAATGTAAGACTTATGAATGTATCTAGTGTTTCCAAGGATACTAAACCAATCGGTCTTTCGAGATTTGATCTTTCTTGTGATCATGACAATGTTATGTAATAATACACCAACTCTAGGTAACTAGGGTCGGGGCGTTACAGTTGGTATCAGAGGAAGTTTAGTACAAACCATGGAAGCTAGATTTAGATAAACTCTGATTAGAGCATATAGATTTAAGATGGACTATGAAGATTAGTATAGAATAACTTCCTATAATTTTTGTATTGTAGAGATTTTGTGAGTTTTCCGAGCAATACATCCCTGTCTGGATACGAGTTGGTAGAGGCGGCTCTGGCACAGATGTACCTAGGGGTAAAACCCGAAAACACCGCTTTGAGCTAGACTCGAATGGGAACTGGTGCACGACAACGGGCCTTGCTTCACTCTTGGTTATGACACTCCCAGGGGATATGCTTAGGATGATTCTAATTTTCTTTACAAACCATTATGAGGGGTTTATGAGTATATATTTCCTCAAAAGAGAAATTTTTATGATTATGGATTATATCCATAAACTATTTAATTTATGTTATGTGTCTTACAATTTTGGGATTAGGTATTGTTTTTCATAAACTAATCTAGTGTATTCCATTGTTTAGAAATGGCGCCCAGTAGATGGAATGAGAACTCCAGCAATGCACATGATCCAAAGAGAAAGAAGAATCATATCTTTCATGGTCTTAAGATAGAATTTATAATAGAAATAGTCTCCCATGTATTACCATCATATTAAGAAATAATATCATGTGTTGATAAGATAAGTAAAGATTTTAATGAGTCCTATGGCTTTGAACGGAAGCAAGAGAAGAAAAGGATGGATGCGAGAAATATGGAAAAAGGGAAGAGGGAAAAGAAGAATTTTCCCATATGTGATACTATGGGAAGAAACACCCTGGAACTTGCCTGAAAGGAATGTGAGTTTGTTATAAGTGTGGAGGAAAAGGGAAAAAAGTACATGACTTCAAGGGTAAGAAAATGGTTTCAAATGTACAATGCTTCATTTGCAAGTAGTTTAGACACTACGCGAACCTATGTCACAGTCATCAGACTATACCGCAAATGATGCTATTGGATAATAATCAAGTTATGATACTACCACAGATGAAGAGGAATGATTAGAGTTCTTGTGTTGATTATGTCATTTGAGTGTTGTATCAACAATTTACTTGTTATAATAATTATGGAGTATATAAGGATTTTACTGTAGTACTATTTCATTAAGGACTTGAGATTGTGTGGAACAAAGAAAAGTGACTCAATAAGAGGATAAATTTTTGGAAAATATATGGTTGAGAGAATTATAAACCATAATATAGTTTTGATACTGAGTTAGTGATTTTGGAATAATACATGATTGATCTGGATAAATTATATTGGATATTCTTGAATACCTTGAAACTGATTAATGATTTGTATATTCCATCATTGTTGGGGTTTAAAACATTTTTGGATTGAAGGAGTATATTTATTATTCTTTAAGGAATAAGGGATCATGAATGCAATCAATAAGGTTTTATGGTAATTCAGGATGTTGCAGTGTTTTAAAAGAATACATGATGAAGATGTTCACATGTTATTACGTGGAAAAAAGGATCTTTATTGTGTTTACCTTCCTTATAAATTTTGGACTGAAGTATTTTGGATAGTTCTAGTTTGGTTTATTTTGGATTTCCATATAAGGACAACCCGGAGGTCGGGCGACAACCTGTCGCGTTCGGCAAGGCCGCAAGACTTGAACCCACAACCGAAGCGCGACAAGGGTGTATCACCTACCACTGACCCACGTGATGTCCTAGTTTGAATAATGTCATTTTTAATGGTTCTTCTAGATGAATTATAAATTCATTTTTTAACCCTATACGAATAGGATAAATAGAATATTATTTTTAAGTTCTATTATCTTTTAGAGTGAAAGATGAGTTTGTGGTATAACTTAGTTAAAGGTTGAGACTCTACTTTTCAAGTATATATTTTTCTTCTTCTTTTATTCAATGAAGAAATTAATTCTTATTCTTTAGTGAAGGGATCTTAAATCAAAAAAAATGTGTTATCCTAATACCATATGTTTGGCTGAACCGATGGTATTTTAAATCATCATAGATTGATGAATTTAAGGCCCTCAATTTTACAATTGTTTGTGATTGATGACCTCAATCACTACCTATAAATATTTACATTTTTCCTCCAATTATATGTCTCTAATTTCCTCCAATATTCTCCAAATAGAGATCATAATTTGTTGGTGACCCTTTCATTTCTCTTTTCCTCTTATTAAGACTAAATTTTATCAACCCAATTTCCGATGTGGGTTTTCCCACAAAGATATTGTCTATATTCAACCTTTTATTTTCGAAGAAAAATTTCATATTGTGAGGACTCAATTTATTGAAGGAGGGGAGAATGTAACACCCCAAGATTTCATAGTGTGTTATTTTTTCAAAATAATTCAATAAATTTCACTACACGCAACACCGAGTTCAAGCGCACCACGACTTACCAAACAAGATGTTCAAAAGAGGTTATGAATAGTATTAACTAAATTTTAAACTTTATATAATCCTTATAATTTTAGAATCCATATTATGTGTTTCTTAGACATAATGTAAGAACAAATTCATTTTCAGTATTGCACTTTTACCAACTTTTAATAGTGAACCCTTTTTAAATACAATATTTTTAACTTTTTGACTAAATGAGGACATCAAAAATTTAAAATGAAACATCACAAGCTTCCACGGTATGCTTTCCTTTGAATAATATAGTAGCGTGTGTTGTACGCAACTTCGAGTTCTAACACACACCACAACCAATCAAACTAGCCGTTATGAATAGTAATACCTACTTTTTGAAAATATATATATTCTATATTTCAAAATGGACTTCATTTTTGGATTTGGAATATCAAATTTAGCCTAGGGTGAAATTTTGGAACTTTTCGGATAACACTTATATTTTGATGAATAGTGAAAATTACTAAATTTTAATTAAAAACAACTTTTTTAATCGAAATAATTTATATTGATAAATTATGAATTTGAGTGGTTTTAAAGTATATTTAGAATATATTTTTACCATTTAATACAATTTTGGTCATTGGACATAATATCACAATTAAACCGAACATAAACAAGTATCAATCTTTTGACAGTTATTATATCCTAAAAAAAGGCTTTTTGTTTTAACAGCGAGAATTCATTTTAAATTAATTTCTGCAACTTCTGTGTTTTGAATTTGGAAAAATGGATTCCATATTTGGAATCATGATGTTCAAATTGTGTAAATAGGTAACTTTTATTTTTAGACATTTTGAATAATTACTTCAGTAAATATTTTATTTAGCATGGTTAAAGGGTAAATCTGGTAAATAAGGGTTAAAAAATAATATTATAATAATAAAAAATTACCCTAAAACGTGTCCTAACGTTATTTGTTGATAAAAGTTCGACCATAGGCATATTTGGGTCGATTTTGGGACCACATGGTGCCACTTGTAAGTGATAGGGACACTTTATTTTAATTAAGTTAAAATGAATACAAAAATGACACAAGCATATATCTTTTAGAAAGAAATTTTTTACATTGGGTTATATATGTTGGATTTTAGACTATAAATATTAATTAAGAAGCTAAAAATATTTCCTACATAATTTTATATTATTTATAATTTTTAGACATTAAATAATGTTATTTATTTATGACACAAGAATGATGTAGTAATTACCATAATAGTGAAAAATTAAAATAATTGATATTATAAATACCCAAATAAATATAATTTGAGTCTTTTAATGATTTAAAATAATTTTATAGGATAATATGACATATTAGTATTGATTTAATTGACTTTTTTCTAAGTAATAATTTTGTTATAAGTTTCACAAAAATCAACTATTGGATAGTGTCAAAATTGACATAAAAGAGTTTTTAAAATAAATATTATATTATTAATTGATATTAAATTTCTAAAAATCTAAGGTTCGTCCAAGAGACTTATATAATGATAGGTTTATCATTAATGGACCACTTTGAGGGTCTCTTGGATGTATATATTATGTTTATTAGCTATGTAATATAAAAATACAAAGTGACATGGTAAATGTCAAACTAATTAACTAAGAGTTAAAACTAAAAGATAAGGTTAATATATTAACCCAAACCTGTATAAATTCTATTGGTTGAATGGTTTTCTACCTATCCCCACCATAAAATTTTAATAATAAACTTTGGATCCATTAGGAACCGAATATGGATTTATTATAAATTAATATTTCTAGCTTTTCCAAAGGTGCCCCTCACCCCTCTTATAAAAGGGAACTCCCCCTTCTCATTACGTCACACATTCAAAGCCTTTTGGTTCGTCCAAAATCTACCCAAATACTCTCTCAACTTCCCTCACTACAAAATATATGCATTATTTTGATCAGAAAGCCAACCTAAGGATCCCTTTTGATCAAATCAAAAGGAAGAACCCGAAGAAGAGGTAATGTTTTCACCACCCTTTTTCAAATTCATTTCTTCTTCCACTTCTTCTTCCTTTGTTATTACCATTATAAAATAATAACTCTAGTATAATGTATATAGTGTGATGTTATTATAAATATGGTACAACCATATTCAGTATTATATCCACCCTTTGAATAACATGTCACCATACGTGCGTACGTACGGCTTACCGTCTCCACGTCGTGGTGTAATTGTTATTCAATATATTAATATTTGGATGGGTATAATAATGATGTGTAACTCATGTAAATAATAAATATAACATGATAATTATTATTTATATATGATATACCATCCATTTATATATTATTTTAATATCAAAAGAATGATATTGTCGCTCGTGCGTACGTACAGACTACCATCTCCACGAACGCGATGAGATTCATTCTCCATCATATCCATTCAAGTATAATTATCATTTGATGATTTAAAAATAATGTTTAAGGACTTTATATCATCCTTTATATGAATAATATACAACCTATCCATGAAAATCATGGATTATGTAATAAAACATATAAAAGAGAACGAGTAAGTTAACAACCGAAACGACGATAATACTATGATATTATTAACAAAGCAATGTTAAAAGATAATATATGATATCATATTAATATATATGATTTTGGTATAATTTAATAACAATTATTTCACCATTATACAGGAGGTTAACCTACCCCAACCATGGAAAAGTACAAGGTAAGGGTTTATTTCATAATCTCTTCATTATCTGAGGTTGTTTATACGCAATTATTTACTGGGATATCTTAATCATCCACATCCATGTTCCTTAAAAATGTATTTAATTTTTTTTTACTTTTTACTAGACAATGGGTTAAAGTAATTTATACCCTTATGTATTTTCAAAGGAATATTTCCGTCATTTTCCAAACAAGGCACTTTTAACATATTCGACAAATTTAAGGTAAGAATGTCTTTTTTAACTTATACGGTGGGTGTGACTATTTACCGCTGTTATAAAATCTTCAAAGCTTCCCTTAGAATCTTATAAGAATATTTTCAAAGTAAATGTTTTATTTTATAATTATGTGACTTTTAAATGATTTCAAGAGGAATATTTTAAGAATTTGTGAAAGGTACTCTTTATCAAGATCATAATTTTAAATGTTTTAAAGATTTATCTTTCTAAATCTTTTTAATTAATGTCCATGTTTTCAAAATGATTTTAAGAATTTATTTATATGGGCATAAATGTTTCGAAATGATATTTATTTTCAAAAGTTTCAAAGTGGTATGGGAAACTTTGATTCAAAAATCTCTTTTAAATTACTTCCTTTACAAATGTGTTACTTTTCAATGATTTCGAGAAAAGAGATATTTCTCTCAAATAGTTTTTATTTTCATCAATGTCAACATCCTTTGATGGATTTTAAGCTTATTGGAAGTTGATTTTTTATGATACAAAACTTTTGTATTGTATTGAAGGTTTTGTGATATGTTTTACTATGGATGTGTTATTTTTATACCATTCATGGTTTATGGAGAAAGTATTGACATTTCGTATGCTAGTTTTAATACGAATGTTTATGTTATGTTTAAACCTTTTCATATGGGAATGCATTGGACTTAATATGTGACGGGTGGAGCCCGCTATAGCTCCTCGATGCATCGGTTGGTCTCATGAGACAAACTAGTGTCTTGACACAAGGCCTTGGCAAAATCTTATTTGTAGTCTTGGCACGAGGCCTTGGCTATGTGGTTATGATAGTCTGGCATTATGAATTCCATCATTATGAAAGTGGTTATTGATATTGAATGTGATTATTCGATTAGTAGAATATCCATGTGAATAAGTAAATGACATTATTTCATTTTACTTTTTCCATACTATGTTGAAGTTCAAGTTTAAAAGGCTTTTGTTTTACTTATACATTGCCTTAAATGTTTATTCTTATTTATGAATGTTTCCTCTATATTTTTATCCTTACAGGGCATTTGAGCTCACCCCTTTTCTATGTTTTATTTTTCCCAGGAAGTGAAGAAGTAAATTATGAATGACCTGCAAGGATATTATGTGGGGATACGAGTGTGGAATATGGAGACAATATGTTGTTGTAGTAGTTTTTCACTTTATGATGTAATGTAAGACTTATGAATATATCTAGTGTTTCCAAGGGTACTAAACCAATCGGTCTTTCGAGATTTGATCTTTCTTGTGATCATGCCAATGTTATGTAATAATGCACCGACTCTAGGTAACTGGGGCTGGGGAGTTACAGTTGGTATCAAAGGAAGTTTAGTACAAACCTTGGAAGCTAGATTTAGATAAACTCTGATTAGAGCACATAGATTTAAGATGGACTATGAGGATTAGTATAGAAGAACTTCCTAGAATTTTTTTATTGTAGAGATTTTGTGAGTTTTCTGATCAATACATCCCTGTCTGGATACGAGCAGGTAGAGGCGGCTCTGGCACAGATGTACCTAGGGGTAAAACCCGAAAACACCGCTTTGAGCTAGACTCGAACGGGAACTGGTGCACGACAACGAGCCTTGCTAGACTCTTGGTTACGACACTCCCAGGGGATATGCTTAGGATGATTCTCATTTTCTTTACAAACCATTATGAGGGGTTTATGAGTATATATTTCCTCAATGGAGAAATTTTTATGATTATGGATTATATCCATAAACTATTTAATTTATTTTATGTGTTTTACAAGTTTGGGATTAGGTATTGTTTTTCATAAACTAATCTAGTGTATGCCATTGTTTAGAAATGGCACTCAGTAGATGGAATGAGAACTCCAACAATGCACATGATCTAAAGAGAAAGAAGAATCATATCTTTCATGGTCTTAAGCCAGAATTTATAATAGAAATAGCCTCCCATGTATTATCATTATATGAAGAAATAATATCATGTGTTGATAAGATAAGTAAATATTTTACTGAGTCCTATGGATTTGAAGGGAAGCAAGAGAATAAAAGGATGGATGAGAGAAAGATGGATAAAGGGAAGAGGGAAAAGAAGAATTTTCCCATATTTGATACTGTGGGAAGAAACACCCTAGAACTTGCCTGAAAGGAATGGGAGTTTGTTATAAGTGTCGAGGAAAAGGGCACAAAGTACATGACTTCAAGGGTAAGAAAATGGTTTAAAATGTACAATGCTTCATTTGCAAGTAGTTTGGACACTACGCGAACCTATGTCACAGTCATCAGACTATACCACAAATGATGCTATTGGATAATAATCAAGTTATGATACTACCACAGATGAAGAGGAATGAATAGAGTTCTTGTGTTGATTATGCCATTTGAGTGTTGTATCAACAATTTACTTGTTATAATAATTATAGAGTATATAAGGATTGTACTACAGTACTATTTCATTAAGGACTTGAGATTGTGTGGAACAAAGAAAAGTGACTCAATAGAAGGATAAATTTTTGGAAAATATATGGTTGAGAGAATGATAAACCATAATATAGTTCTGATACTGAGGTAGTTATTTTGGAATAATACATGATTGATTTGGATAAATTATATTGGATATTCATGACTACCTTGAAACTGATTAATGATTTGTATATTCCATCATTGTTGGGGTTTAAAACATTTTTGGATTGAAGGAGTATATCTATTATTCTTTAAGGAATAAGGGATCATGAATGTAATCAATAAGGTTTTATGGTAATTTAGGATGTTGCAGTGTTTTAAAAGAATACATGATGAAGATGTTCACATGTTATTATGCGGAAAAAGGATATTTATTGTGTTTACCTTCCTTATAAATTTTGGACTAAGGTATTTTGGATAGTTCTAGTTTTGTTTATTTTGGATTACCATTAAAGGACAAACCGGAGGTCGAGCGGCAACCCGTCGCGTCCGACAAGGCCACGAGACTTGAACCCACAACCGAAGGGTGACAAGGGTGTATCACCTACCACTGACCCACGTGATGTCCTGGTTTGAATAATGTCGTTTTTTAATGGTTCTTCTAGATGAATTATAAATTCATTTTTTAACCCTATACGAATAGGATAAATAGAATATTATTTTTAAGTTCTATTATCTTTTAGAGTGAAAGATGAGTTTGTGGTAGAACATAGTTAAAGGTTGAGACTCTACTTGTCAAGTATATATTTTTCTTCTTCTCTTATTCAATGAAGAAATTAATTCTTATTATTTAGTGAAGGGATCTTAAAAAAAAAATGTGTTATCCTAATACCATATGTTTTGCTGAACCGATGGTATTTTAAATCATCATAGATTGATGAATTTAAGGACCTCAAATTTACACTTGTTTTTGATTGATGACCTCAATCACTACCTATAAATATTTACGTTTTTCCTCCAATTATATGTCTCTAATTGCCACCAATATTCTCCGAATAGAGATCATAATTTGGTGGTGACCCTTTCATTTCTCTTTTTCTCTTATTAAGACTAAATTTTATCAACCCAATTTATGATGTGGGTTTTTCCACAAAGATATTGTCTATATTCAACCTTTTATTTTCGAAGAACAATTTCAAATTGTGAGGATACAATTTATTGAAGGAGGGGAGAATGTAACACCCCAAGATTTCATAGTGTGTTATTTCTTCAAAATAATTCAATAAATTGCACTACATGCAACACCGAGTTCAAGCGCACCATGACTTACCAAACAAGACGTTCAAAAGAGGTTATGAATAGTATTAACTAAATTTTAAACTTTATATAATCCTTTAATTTTAGAATCCATATTACGTGTTTCTTAGAAATAATGTAAGAACAAATTCATTTTCAGTATTTCACTTTTACCAACTTTTAATTGTGAACCATTTTTAAATAAAATATTTTAAACATTTTGACTAAATGAGGAAATCAAAAATTTAAAATGAAACATCCCAAGCTTCCACAATACACTTTCCTTGGAATAATATAGTAGCGTGTGTTGTACACAATTTCGAGTTCTAACACACACCACAACAAATCAAACTAGCCGTTATGAATAGTAATACCTAATTTTTGAAAATATACATATTTTATATTTCAAAATGGACTTCATTTATGGATTCAGAATATCAAATTTATCCTAGGGTGAAATTTTGGAACTTTTCGGATAACACTTATATTTTGATGAATAGTGAAAATTACTAAATTTTAATTAAAAACAACTTTTTTAATTAAAATAATTTATATTGATAAATTATGAATTTGAGTGGTTTTAAAGTATATTTAGAATATATTTTTACCATTTAATACAATGTTTGTCATTGGACATAATTTCACAATTAAACCGAACAAAAACAAGTATCAATCCTTTGACAGTTATTATATCCTAAAAACACTCTTTTTGTTTTGACAGCGGGAATTAATTTTAAATTAATTTCTGCCACTTATGTGTTTTGAATTTGAAAAAATGGATTCCATATTTGGAATCAGGATGTTCAAATTGTGTAAATAGGTAACTTTTATTTTTAGACATTTTGAATAATTACTTCAGTAAATATTTTATTTACCATGGTTAAAGGGTAAATCCGGTAAATAAGGTTTAAAAAATAATATTATAATAAAAAAATTACCCTAAAACGTGTCCTAACCTTATTGGTTGACACAAGTTCGACCATAGGCATCTTTGAGTCGATTTTGGGACCTCATGCTGCCACTTTTAAGTGATAGGGACACTTTATTTTAATTAAGTTAAAATGAATACAAAAATGACACAAGCATATATCTTTTAGAAAAACAATTTTTACATAGGGTTATATATGTTGGATTTTCTACTATAAATATTCATTAAGAAGATAAAAAGGTTTCCTAAATAATTTTATTTTATTTATAATTTTTAGACATTAAATAATTTAATTTATTTAAGACACAATGATGATGTAGTAATTACCATAATAGTGAACAATTAAAATAATTGATATTATAAATACCCAAATAAATATAATTTGAGTCTTTTAATGAATTAAACTAATTTTATAGGATAATATGACATAATAGTATTTATTAAATTGACTTTGTTCTAAGTAATAATTCTGTTATAAGTTTCACAAAAATCAACTATTGAATAGTGTCAAAATTGACATAAAAGAGTTTTTAAAACAAATATTATATTATTAATTGATATTAAATTCCTAAAAATATAAGGTTCTTCAAAAAGACTTATATCATGATAGGTGTATCATTAATGGACCACTTTGGGGTCTCTTGGATGTATATAGTATGTTTATTAACTATATAATATAAAAATACAAAGTGACATGGTAAATGTCAAACTAATTAACTAAGAGTTAAAACTAAAAGATAAGGTTAATATAGTGACCCAAACCTATCTAAATTCTATTGGTTGAATTGTTTTCGAGCTATCACCACCTTAAACCTTTAATAATCAACTTTGTAGCCATTAGAAACCGAATATTAATTTATTATAAATTAATATTTCTAGCTTTTCCAAAGGTGCCCCTCACCCCTCTTATAAAAGGGCACTCCCCCTTATCATTACGTCACACCTTCAAAGCCTTTTGGTTCGGACAAAATCTACCCAAATACTCTCTAAACTTCCATAACTACAACCTATAGGCATTATTGTGATCATAAAGACAACCTAAGGAGCCCTTTTGATCAAATCAAAAGGAAGAACCTAAAGAAGAGGTAAGGTTTTCACCACCCTTTTTCAAATTCATTTCTTCTTCCACTTCTTCATCCTTTGTTATTACCATTATAAAATAATAAATCCTGTATAATATATATACTGTGATGTTATTATAAATATGGTACAACCATATTCAGTATTCTATCCACCCTTTGAATAACATGTCACCATACGTGCATACGTACGACCTACCGTCTCCACGTCGTGGTGTAATTGTTATTCAATATATTATTATTTGGATGAGTATAATAATGATGTGTAACTCATGTAAATAATAAATATAACATGATAATGATTCTGTATATATGATATACCATCCATTTATATATTATTTTAATATCAAAAGAATGATATTGTCGCTCGTGCGTACGTACGGACTACCGTCTCCACGAACGCGATGAGATTCATTCTCCATCGTATCCATTCAAGTATAATTATCATTTTATGATTTAAAAATAATGTTTAAGGACTTGATATCATTATGTATATGAATAATATACAACCTATTCATGACAAACATGGATTATGTAATAAAACATATAAAAGAAAACGAGTAAGTTAACACCTGAAACAACGATAATACTAAGATATTATTAACAAAGCAATGTTAAAAGATCATATATGATATCATATTAATATATATGATTCTTGTATAATTTAATAACAATTATTTCACCATTATACAGGAGGTTAACCTACCCCAACCAAGGAAAAGTACAAGGTAAGGGTTTATTTCACAATCTCTTCATTATCCGAGGTTGTTTATACGCAATTATCTACTGGGATCTCTTTATCATCCACATCCATGTTCCTTAAAAATGTATTTAAAAACATGTTTAATTTTTAATAGACAATGGGTTAAAGTCATTTATACCCTTATGTGTTTTGAAAGGAATCTTTCCGTCGTTTTCCAAACAGGGAACTTTTAACATTTTCAACAAACTTAAGGTAAGAATGTCTTTTTTAACTTATACGGCGGGTGCGACTATTTACCGCCGTTATAAAATCGTCAAAGCTTCCCTTAGAAGATTATAAGAATATTTTCAAATTAAATGTTTTATTTTATAATTATGTGACTTTTAAATTATTTCAAAATGAATATTTTAAGAATTTGTGAAAGGTACTCTTTATCAAGATCATAATTATAAATGTTTTAAAGATTTATCTTTCTAAATCTTTTTAATTAATGTCCATGTTTTCAAAATGATTTTAAGGATTTATTTATATGGACATGAATGTTTTTAAATGATATTTATTTTCAAAAGTTTCAAAGTGGTATGGGACACTTGATTCAAAAATCTCTTTTAAATTACTTCCTTTACAAATGTGTGACTTTTCAATGATTTCGAGAAAAGAGATATTTCTCTCAAATAGTTTTGATTTTCATCTATGTCGACATCCTTTGATGGATTTTAAGCTTATTTGAAGTTGATTTATTATGATACAAAACTTTTGTATTGTATTGAAGGTTTTGTGATATGTTTTACTGTGGATGTGTTATTTTTATACCATTCATGGTTTATAGAGAAAGTATTGACATTTCATATGCTAGTTTTAATACGAATGTTTATGTTATGTTTCAACCTTTTCATATGGGAATGAATTGGACTTAATATGTGACGGGTGGAGCCCACTATAGCTCCTCGATGCATCGGTAGGTCTCATGAGACAAACTAGTGTCTTGGTACAAGGCCTTGGAAAAATCTTATTTGTAGTCTTGGCACGAGTCCTTGGCTATGTGGTTATGATATTCTGGAATTATGCATTCCATTATTATGAAAGTGGTTATTGATATTGCATGTGATTATTAGATTAGTAGAATATCCATGTGAATAAGTAAATGACATTATTTCATTTTACTTTATCCATACTATGTTGAAGTTCAAGTTTAAAAGGCTTTCGTTTTAGTTATACATTGCATTAAATGTTTATTCTTATTTATGAAAGTTTCTGCTATATTGTTATCCTTACTGGACATTTGAGCTCGCCCCATTTCTATGTTATATTTTTCCCAGGAATTGAAGAAGTAAATTATGAATGAACTGCAGGTATATTATGTGGGGATATGAGTGTGGAATATGGAGACAATATGTTGTTGTAGTAGTTTTTTCACTTTATGATGTCATGTAAGACTTATGAATATATCTAGTGTTTCCAAGGCTACTAAACCAATCGGTCTTTAGATATTTGATATTTCTTGTGATCATTACAATTTTATGTAATAATGCACCGACTCTAGTTAATTGGGGTCAGGGTGTTACACCGAATGCGTTTGGTCAGATTTGCATACGTCAGTTGTGGTTTTCACTTAAAATTCTGTCCATTTTAAAGAAAAGAGAGACCCTTTGAGTAATACCGGCCACACTGTGCCTCAAATTGAGGCATGATTGACTCATACACGTCAAAAAGGACCCATGGATCGTTATTCTAAAGAATCAACACAATAAAAATTCAGTTGGTCAGATTTTTGTAGGTTAGTTGTTGTTTTCACATAAAATTGTGTCCATTTTAAACAAAAGTAAGACACTTTGAGTGATACCGGCCACACCGTGCCTCATATTGAGGAAATGTTGACTCATAAATGTCCCCAATGAATCCATGGATCGTTTGATCAAATTATCAACACAATAATGATGCTTTTGGTTGGATTTACATACTTTAGTTTTTGTTTTCACTTAAAATTCTGTCCATTTTAAACAAAAGAGAAACATTTTGAGTGATACCGACCACACCATGCATCGGATTGAGGAGGGGTTGACTCATACACATCAAAAAGGACCAATTTATTGTTCTTATAAAAGATCAATAGAATACTAATGTGTTTGTTTGTATTTTCATAGGTCAGTTGTTGTTTTCACTTAAAATTGTGTCCATTTTAAACAAAAGACAGACACTTTGAGTGATACCTGCCACACCGTGACTCAGATTGAGGTGGGGTTGACTTGTACACATCTACAACACACCCATGGATCATTTTATTAAAGTATAAACACAATAAAAATTCATTTTGTCAGATTTCCGTACGTCAGTTGTTGTTTTCACTTAAAATTCTGTCCATTTTAAACAAAAGAGAGACATTTTGAGTGATACCGGCCACACCGTGCCTCAGATTGAGGCGGGGTTGACTCTTACATGTAAAAAAGGACCCATGAATAATTATTGTAAAGGATCGACACAATAAAAATGCGTTTGGTCAGATTTTTGTACGTCAGTTGTTGTTTTCACTTTAAATTCTGTCCATTTTAAACAAAAGAGAGACCGTTTGAGTGATACTGGCCACACCGTGCCTCGTATTGAGGCGTGGTTGGCTCGTACATGTCAAAAATGACCCATGGATCATTCTATTAAAGTATCAACACACTTTGATGCGTTTGGTCAGATTTTCGTAGGTTAGTTGTTGTTTTTACTTAAAATTTTGTCCATTTTAAACAAAAGAGAGACCCATTGAGTGATACCGGCCACACCATGCCTCAGATTGGGGAAAGGTTAACTCGTAAACATAAAAAAGGACCCATTTATTGTTATCATTAAGTATCAACACAATCTGAATGTGTTTAGTCGGATTTTCGTAGGTCAGTTGTTGTTTTCACTTAAAAATATGTCCATTTTCAACAAAAGAGAGACACTTTGAGTGATACTGGCCACTTCATATTGAGGAAGGATTGACTCGAACATGTCCCAAAGGACCCATGGATCATTATCCTAAAGGATAAACATAATATGAATGCGTTTTTTCAGATTTTCATACATCAGTTGTTGTTTTCACTTAAAATTGTGTCCATTTTAAACAAAAGACATCACTTTGAGTGATACCGGCCACACCGTGCCTCAGATTGAGGCGGGGTTGACTCGTACACATCCCCAATACACCCATGGATCATTCTACTAAAGGATCAACACAATAAGAATGGATTTGGTTGGATTTATGTACGTTAGTTTTTGTTTTCACTTAAAAATCTGTCCATTTTAATCAAAAGAGAAACACATTGAGTGATACCGGACACACCATGACTCGTATTGATGTGGGATTTACTCGTGCACATACCCAACACACCCAGGGATAGTTCTAATAATGTATAAACACAATACTAATGCATTTGGTCATATTTTCGTATGTCAGTTATTGTTTTCACTTAAAATTCTGTCCATTTTAAACAAAATAGAGAGACTTTGAATGATACTGGCCACACCATGCCTCAGATTGAGGTGGGGTTGACTTGTACACGTCATAAAGGACCTATGGATCATTTACCTAAAGGATCAACACAATCCGAATGCATTTGGTTGTATTTTCATACGTCATTTGTTGTTTTCACTTAAAATTCTGTCCATTTTAAACAAAAGAGAGACACCTTCAGTGATACCAGCCACACCGTGCCTCGGATTGAGGAGGGGTTGACTCATACACGTCAAAAATGAACCATGGATCATTCTCTTAAAGGATCAACACAATCTGAATGCGTTTGGTCAGATTTTCTTAGGTCAGTTGTTGTTTTAACTTAAAATTGTGTCCATTTTAAACAAAAGACAGACACTTTGAGTGATACCAGCCACATCGTGCCTCAAATTGAGGCGGGGTTGACTTGTAACCATCCCCAACACACCCATGGATCGTTTTACTAAAGGTTCAACATAATCTGAATGCGTTTGGTCGGATTTCCATACATCAATTGTTGTTTTCACTTAAATTTCTGTCAATTTTAAACAAAAGAGAAACACTTTGAGTGGTTCATCATTATTTCATGTTACTGGTGCATATCATCTGTTAAAATGGGAAAATGACTCATTAGAGAAAGGATTTTTTATTTAATAACAATTACAATTTTCTTATTAACATTTAGATACAACAATGTTTCATCCTTTGATCTTATTAAACCCTCTCAAAAATGATCGCCAATTGTACATGTCCCCAAGTAAGATCTTCATGCTATTTGTGTACAATCTGCCATCAAGTATGCGGACCACTTGTTTCTGAAAAAATATATATTGTCTTGTGAGTATGAGGATTTTTGGAAGTGAGAGTAGTACTATAAAATCTAAAAATAAATAATTAATAAGTAAATTAAATGAAATAGTAGTTGTTTTTGAAAATACCTCTTTAGGGATACTAGTTTGTTGATGAAAAACAATCTCTTTCATAAATTTACAAATATAATAACTGAAATCATTATGGTTTTTTTTTGTTTTGGACACTGAAAAAAATTGATCATTAGGAGAATAAGTATCTTGTGTTAATATGTGTTTGGATGGTGAAATTTTATTATATATATCCTGATATTTGTCCAGACGTAGTAATTTCTCGCCTCCTTATTCTTAGCGCCTATCCTCATTCTTTTTTTAGATGATAATGATACACCTCCCTATCATAACACAATCCTCAGTAAAAGATAATATAAATTATATTACTTGATGTTTAGACCTAAAACGTAGGATGTAGTTTCTTACAGATTCACAAACTCCATCATGTGTGGTCGGTTTGATGGATATCCTTGCTCTGAATCCAGATAATAAATATTTGGAGTATCCAAGTTCACCACAATTAGCATCCAATGTTTCCTAAAAACAAAAAAAAGGAATAAGTAATAAAAGAAGTGAAAATATAATTGATATGCTTTAATCGAAGAGTTTTACCCCTGCATGGTTGATATTAGGAAGATTCTTTCATATGTAATTTTTCTTTCAAATGTTTTCAGCAAGCCGTTCACTATTTGATTCTTTTTTGATGGATCTAATTTTGTTAGATGTGTTGATATGGTATGAGGACTAACGAGTCCGAATTTTCTCTCATGGGAAAATTCCTTCAACTGTTTTTCATATATACGTCTGTCAACAATATAAAATGAATTTAGTCATAATTTTCACATTAGACCAGCTTTTAGAAAATCCATTAATGAAAACATACCTCATATATATATTTACAACTATGATGCCTAGCCAACCATTTTCAGGGATATCATTTACATTTTCTGCAACATCTAAATCTTGAATTTCCTCTCCGTATATATTATTTTCAAAAACCACTATATAACTACTACCACCTCTTAGCTTGGTATCCACATGAGTATTCGATTCTAGTAAATGTGGATAGATAATAGGTGGTGTTATTGTGCTTTTAGTATATCCTTGGGATCGGTTGGTCGATTCTTTAGATGGTATCAAGCCGAAATTTGTCACCCCATTACCTTTCTCCATCTATAATAACATTCATTGGTTCAGACCCTTTTTTCATCAATTGTTAAAGGTTTAGCTTGAAAAAAAGGAAATAAATACCTCTTTGTCTGCATGTAATCTTATAAGTTGTGATAGCCATGCAATCAAATCCCCAATAGCCTTTTCGACCGTATGAATATCATCCTCATCAAGTGGAATAGGTAGCTTTTCATTTGGCTCATGAGATATAGTAATCATCACTTTCATATGATCTTTCAAAAGTGGTCTATTATGTAGCATGTCATCTAGGATGTTGAACACTATAGCCCTCGCTAAAAGGTGATAGGTGGGTGTTGACAGATATAAATCACAATCATTGTCACCATGTAGAAGATCATTATAGGAAAATTATCAATGTTTGTCTGATTCACATTTCATGGAAACAATGATTAGAATATTGATTACCTGACTAAGATAGCTCTTTGAGGGGAATGGCTCGCCTCAAAGTTGGTGGGGGTAGGGTGGGATCTTCCCGCGTTGGTTGTTCCTGAGTTGTGTCTTCTCCTTTCTTCCCACCCATAAAAGTTTCTAGAAAATCTCCCTACCATTATAATCTTTCTTCAAGTGTTGATAGTCTTTTGCTCATTTGTTTTAATTTTTCATCTCTATCATTCGTTTTTTCTTCTTCTCAAAATATACTCAGGGTGTCACCCCAAACCCCGCACCTCTGACATGACTATATTATTCTGGATGCTTCAAAGCCATCGATAATAGGATTGCATCCACTACAGGAGTATCTAATTCCTGTGACTGTCGGTTAGAGGAAAATAACTAATTATTTTTATGTAATATCAATTTGAAACAAAACTTTTTATCATCATGTCATACTTACACATATTTCCCACACTTTTTGTGTGTTGTCATCTATTAGCTTCCCTTCTTTATTCACACATTCCTCCTTCTATAGCACGTGACATGGGATGGAAGTGTCTTTGGTTTTAGACTCATCAATACACATATAAATATAGAAAGATAATTATGATGTTGTTTATTGGAACCTAAAAACATTACAATAAATTTAAAATACGTAAAATTTTCTTTTCAAGTGAAGAAGACCCCATCCTTGCTTTATGAAAGGGGTATGTTGGTTTTGATGCATGTTTCTTATTTTCAGTACAAAGTTGTTGTTTCATAAATGAAATATTGACAATCAATGTGATGAATACACGTATCCTCAAACAATATATTATCACCCACAATGTACCTGAAACTTCTCATCCCCATAACATCCAATAAATGCATCCCATGATTTTTGGGATATCAGGTGAGCATATATAATGGGTGGGTGTGGGTTTATTTTACCTTTGGAATCTTTCAAGATAAATCTTGTTAAAATAGTGCGAAAACCTCAATGAATCCGTACTGCAAGCCTTAGTACATAATCCTTATGTGAATCCTCTACTATAAATGTACTCTGTAAGAGATTGAGAAGAGTAAGACACTGTTTCATTATTTTATTTGCTAGTGAATTAAATAAATAGTATCATAATGTAACCATAATTTCTTCCCAGATCACAACCTTCAGCTCGGACACAACATGGTTCCATGAATCTAGGTCAATTGGCACATGTTGTCCAGTGACAACTCCAAGGTAACTAATAAACATAGCCTTGTTGGGATTCACGTGTTAGCCTCATGCATTCCATCCGACATCAAATTTGATTCCTTTTCTTTTTTCCTTAAGAAATTTGGCTAACAACATTAAACTATGATGCACCTGTGTTTTCTGCGACATCGGTCCTTCATTCCCGACCATTTCATCAATATCCACATCATCTATATGTTCACATGAAATGGTAAAAATGGCATGTGATGATAGTTGTTGGACCTCAACACTAGGAGAAACAACAGGTTCAGAAACTTGTTCTTGATCTGCACTGTGAGCAGCCGTAGTTGGAGCAGCAGCAGCCACAATAGTAGTAGAAGCAGCTTGAGAGACTTGTTCAACAACAAGGTTAGAAGAACCAGAACTTGCAGAAGTCATTACCTGCAAAAGATGTTGAACAGTTAATTTAGATTACACAAATTCATTAATGATAAGATAATAACATGAGACAACAAGATCTATATTACAAACAAAATATAACCTGTTTATTGAACTCTATTTCTTTTTTTCAAAGGCTGAAGGGATTTGACACCTCTATAAATTATCCAAATCCCTTCATTGTGGTCTCATCTAACATACAAAACATCATCTACATTGGGACCGTTGTGAAATGATTGTGACGTACCACTGAAAGGATCATCAGCAACTGAATTTTCATCAGACCCTTCAGTAGTTTTGGAAGATAACATAACAATCGACCACTTTCAGTTTGCGGGATCTAGAACATAAAAAACTTTTACTTCTTGTGATTCCATTATAAACTATTCGTCTTTGTACCCTTCTTTTATAAAATCAACTTTCACAAATCCCCATTCGTCTATTTTAACACCACTATTATTATCAACCCATTTGCATTGAAAAACCGGCAATTGGAATGTTATATAATCCAACTCCCATATTTTTTTGATAATTCCAAAGTATGACATATTTTCATAAATTGGATTTTTGTCCTTACTACAAGAAACATGCATTGCATCATCCACTAGTGTAACTCCACTAATTTTCATGGTACTATTTTCATCATGTTCATCTATATATAATGTATAACCATTAATTACATAACCATTGTAAGATAATACATACACACTTGGTCTGACAGCTAGCCGTCAAAGTTGTCATGAAATTGAATTCGTATTTTCATCCAACTCCTTAAAAATATGGTCCTGAAACTATCTAATAAACTGGTGATTATGTGTATTTGATAACCATTTTTTAGTCCTTGATGGATTCAACTACCTAAGAATTTCTTTGTGAGTTTCAATATATAGAGAAACCTCCCAACTGTTATGAAAAACATAAAGGTGGGCCTTCTCCCGATCTATAATACTGATTGTCACAACATCTCTTCCAGAAATTCCCTCATCGTCAATGCGTCCGATGTGATGAGATTTTGGGAGACCAATTCTTTCCACATCAGATAGGTATTCGGTACAAAATTAAATGGCTTCCTCAACAATATATCGCTCCACTATACAATCCTCTTGAAAACATCAATTTTTGACATATACTTTCAAAATCTTCATATACCGTTCGATGGGGTACATCTATCTATAGTGAACAAAACCACAAAGTCGAATCTCTCTCACCAAGTGAATCATTAAATGAACCATCATATCAAAGAATATTAGTGGGAAGAACATTTCTAACTCAGATAATATGATGAAAATGTCTTTTTCAATAGCTGTTAATTTTGACGGGTCTAAAACTTTGCTACATATAACTTTGAAAAAGAAAGAATGTTTGGTTAACATATGATGAACATTCTTGGAAAAAATGAAACTTAAATCTATAGGAATTAGATCAAGCATCAAAACATGATAGTCATGTGATTTAAAACCTTTTAACTTCAAATAATTCATTGACACAATGTTCTTGATATTTAATGAATACCCCTCTGGAACCTTTGCATCATTGAAGAAGTTATAAAACTGATATCTCTCCTCCCTAGAAAGAGTATAAGCATATTGAGGAAGAAACATTCGATTTTCACCCTTCACGGGAGCCAACTCTTATCGTATTCCCATGTCAACCATGTCCAACCTTGCCTTAATTTAATCATTTGTTTTCCTAAGGGAATTTAGAAACATTCCGATAATACTGTCACATACATTGTTTTCCACATGCATCACGTCAATAAAATTTCTGACGTACAAACAATTCCAGTATGGTAATTTAAAAAAAATGATCTCTTTTTCCAACTGATTTTCGTAAGGTTTTTTTAAAATGGTTTACCAAAAACAGTGTTCAAATATTTTAATTTCTCAAACAGCTAATCACCTGTTAGTGGAGATGGTGTTGTGTGTTGTTCTGAACTTCCATTGAATGATGTCATCCAAGATCAGTACTTACACCGATGAGGTAGAAATCTATGACGTCCTAGAAACACATATTTCGATGAATGTTTTAACCTAATTGATTCTGTGTCTTCTTTGCCCATGGGACACCCTTGAGTTCCTTTAATTCTATATCCTAAAAAATTTCCATAAATTTTCCCATAAAACATCACTCTCAACGTGAAGTATTCACTTTTATAAGCATCATACAACATAACACCTGAATCCAACAATAAATTCAAATCCTCGATCAAAGGAGCCAGATAAACATCAATATCGTTACCTAGTTGTTTTGGACCTGATATAAGCATAGATAACATGATGAATTTCCGCTTCATGCATAAACAGGGTGAGAAGTTATAATTTACCGACATAACAGGCCATGTACTATGAGTGCTAGTTTGAAAACCAAAAGGATTCACTCCATATGTAGATAATTCAAGACGAAGGTTTCTCGGCTCTTTTACAAATTCAGGATACTCATGATCAATTTTCTTCCATTGAGGAGAGTCAGCCAGATGACATAATTTCTCATCTTTATTTCTTTTATCTGCATGCCACGACAATTGTCTTGCAGTTTCTTCACTTCCACATAGACGCCTAAACCTTGGAATGATTGGAAAGTACCATAAAAATTTTGTAGGATTGGATTCATCTTTCTTGTATCGAGAAGCACCACACTTTGGGCATTGTTTAAGTGATTCGTTCTCCTTGCGAAACAATATAAAATCTTTTAGGCAGGGATGTATTCTTTCAGAAATCATACCCATCGAGCATAGCATTCATTTAGCTTCATATGTCCATCTTGGGAGATCATTATCTTCTAGGAGCATGTCATTCAAGAGAGCAAGTAGTTCCATAAAACTGACATCACTCCATCTGTTTCCTTCTTTCAATTTATACAACTTCAGTACAACTGACAATGCTGTATATTTAGTGCAACCAGCATACAATGGTGTCTTTGCACAACTCTTTAACTTCTCAAACAGTTTTGGGAAATCATGGAGTTCATATTCAAATGTCTTTGTCATTTACTCAATACGATCTTCATCATCATTGACATCTGTAATCACATCCTCCATACAATCTTCTTCATTATCCATATTTGTATTCATATATGATGATCCATAAAATGCAGTTTTATCCCAGCCAGTAGCTACATTCTCTTTTTCTCCGTGTTTATTCCAACATTTATAACTCTGATCTATTCCATGACATATCAAATGTTCTTACAACTCCTATAGAGTAAGTAGTCTAGAATAACAACAATGTAAACACGGACAAAGGATTTGAGAAGTATCCTTTGCGTGATTCTTTGCAAACTTGATGAACTCTTTCACTCTGTTCTCATACTCTATTGTCAAACGATTATCATCCATCCAATCTTTATTCATCTCCATCCTATTTGAATCTCAAATATTCGTATTTATGGTTCAAGTACACAAATCAAGACTTCCAAATATAGTAAAAGAGAACCACTTCTATCGTTAACTAGTCCATCCTTTTATACCTCACCAACCTAAAATACATATGGATGAAAACTAGTATCCAGCTCTATAAGTAAAGAAAGGATTCTAATAATCTCTACAATATGGAATTCATTAAATATAATTACTTTAGATTGATTATTGTTTCCTCAAATCACCCCAATACAAACACAATAATAATCAAGAATGATACATCAACCACTCCTAGGTCTCTTCCCTACATAAAATATCATCATGCCTAATATTTTTGGTAAGCTCAAGTTATTTAATTTAAATCATAGGGGGGATAATCACTTGTGTCATAGATGGTCTCCCATGTTATTCCATATAAAAATTTTAACAAATATTATTGACGTATCACCCCATTCAATCCTCATGAGTGTCTAATTCCAAACTCCATATTAAGTGTAATATCAAAAGAATATATATTAATAAATTACCCCACATTCACTTCCCCACGAATCTGGTCATTCTCACACTCTAATGGAATATTTCTTATGCTTCAACCCCTTATATATCATCTCATAACCATATATACACACATACACATGTCAGAAACACATAAAAAACCATATCCAAATCACAACCACACATCACATCCTCATACTCTCCTCTTACAATGCACAACCCCCACTATGTATCCACACAAAATACACATAATCATCTAAAAAAAATATATATACACCAAAACCTAAAATCATTATAAGTCGTACATATACACCCACTGTGAGACATTATAACTCATACTAAGTGTGAAGGGGGAGAATGGAAGAGGGGGTGGTTGTATATGTGTACCCTCTATAACATAGATATTGATAAAAACACTCAGAACCAAAGTACCCATATGGATTTCAATCAGGTTACTCGACTCAAGTGGTGGTGTGTAAGAAATAATAGGAAAATATAATAAGTATATAGTCACACATAAATATCAAACTGGTGATAATAATCCAATAAACCCAAGAAGTACTAAATATCAAAGACATTCTATGGTTCCTCCCATGACATGATAGATTTAATATTTTTAGATCAACAGAGATACCATGTTTCGAGACCACATAACCAAAGAAATTCACCTCCCGAATCTAGAATTGGAACTTTGGAAACTTGTCATAAAATGGGTGATTCCTCAAGATGTCAAAAACTATTATCAAATTAGGAATATGATCATCCATAGTTTTAGAATAAACCATGATGTCATCCATAAATACCATAACAAAATAGTTGAGATACTAGTGGAAAATACTATTCATCATCACCATAAATATATATGGAGTGTTGGTTCAGCCGAATGGAATAAAAAAAATACTCAATGGCTATACCTGATCCTAAATGAGGTCTTTGGAATATCAAACTCCTTGATCCTGAGATGGTGTTAACCAAACTAAATACCGATCTTAGAGAACCACTCCCCCATTTAGAGGATCTAATAAATCATAAATATAGGTCAACAGATACTTTTTATTGATCAAAACCCGATTGAGATTCTAGTAATCAACACACAAGCAAAGGGTTCCAATGACCTTCTTGGTGAAAAGAACCAGTTCTTTCCAAGGCAGTACACTAGGTTAAATAAAGAATTTGGAAACCAATTCATCGCACTAATTGTTAAGTTCCTTCAATTCAACTAGTTCTATATGGTAAGATAGAATAGATATTGGTTTTGTACCCATCACTAGGTTGATAGAAAACTCCACCTCCCTCTCTAGTGGTAGACCAAAAAAGACTAAAGGAAACACTTTTGGAAATTCAATAGCTACTAGGGGAAGATCACTATAATAGGATTCCTACTCCAATTCAATAGCATAATAGGATATCACCCCACTCAACTCTAGAAGAAGAGGTATAGCTTGAATAGACCCCAGGTCCGATTCTCTATAGAAAACATGGAATTCCGCATCGGGGGTAATGAAGGAAACCCACCAATGATAATAGTAAATCCAAGATTTATTAGAAACTAGCCAGTCCATTTTGAAAATAACATATAGGGGAATCATTTTAAGAACCAAAAAAATATCATATTATCTAAATCTCTGAAAAAGAGGAAGCATGAGAGGGGAATAAGATACCTTAATCCATCATTTTCCAGAGAGATGTTACAATCTCTATCACATAAGCCATGAGGTCTATTATAAGTTTAAATAGTTCTATATTAAGGTTTGATATGAAATAATGATGGGAACCAATATCAAATAAAACATACATTAAAGAAAAATAAATGGAAATGGTTCCTCTCATTATGGAATGACCCACATCATTTCCTACTAGAGATTAATTCACTACATGAAGTTGTTTTATTCTTAATACGTGTTTCTAGGATCCCATTGTTATTGAACAATGTTACTATGATTTCGTACCTCTCAACATTTATGATTCCATTCCACTACATAGGGTAGTAAAAACATGTTAAACCCTCTTTATGTGGGTTTAATGTCTGTACGAGATGTAAATCTTCAGTGCTTCCATGCAATAATGCTTTGAGTGATCAATCTTTCCACATTGGAAAAAGACATTTGTCCTTTACTAGACACTACAGATGATTTGGAGGAAGTTTTCTATAAAATACCACCACCAATAGTTTCACTATGAGGCTCATTCTACTTTCTATTCCACTTATAGGAACAACTAAAACTACCACTGGGAATATAAGTAACTCTATTTAACCCTAAAATAATAGTCATTCCAATTTCTTCCATTACATCCCTTTCTAGAACATCAAAATTTTAGGTAAAATTTAACATAAATACTTGATATTGGATATCTGATCGAAGAACCATATAAAACCTATGGGATTTAAGATTCTTGTTTCACACCACTTAAAGTGAAAACTAAAAAAGTTTAGCAAAATTATTAGTATATTGAGTCAATGTCTAATAACCTTAGATGAGGTTGAGAAACTCCATGGACTTACCAGATACCATCGAATGTAGATATAATTTCTCCGTAAAAAATTTCTTGAAGTATTTTCAATCTAAGACCCCATTTAGCTTAACTATAACTATATAATCCCATCATATCCTTCTATACCCCAAGATTGAATATGGTGCACTTTACATTAGAGGAACATGACATCTCAAAAAACTCAAATAGCCTTTAAATATTTCACAACCAATATGCTTCCTCCTAAGGATCATTTGTTCCATTGAAGGATGGTTATTTCATATGAATAAAATCCTAGGCCTCATCTCCAATATTTTCTCTTTGAGGTTCCACCAGTTTAGCCTAAATAGTGGTTGGTGAGGCTCCCTAGACCGTAGCTCTGACTATGTGCACTACTTCTTCTACGAGGTTCTAGTTGATAGGAGGATTCTCTTTTTTTTTGGTTCATTAGTAGATCCCTCATAAAGCTTGATTATAAGTCTTACTAGGGGCGTGGTACTATACAATATTAACATAATGCAAGGAAACATTAGTCAAGAGACACAAGAACATCAACTATATCAATTAGAACTCACCTGAGGAACACAAACCTCATATTAGGATTTTGGAAAACTCTTGAATTAGATTAATTAATTCCTCAAAGGAACTATTTTCAACCACCCATGGTAATGTAAGGATCAATACAATAATAGCTATTCAGACACTCTTATAACCTACTAGTTAAGTCCTGAAAATCATATCTCTTACCTAACATGTCATATCCAACCACATCAATCAACCATCACCCTTATAATCAGATTGAAAAATACCCCATACATAGTAGCATGAAAGAAAAAACATATAAGAAATTCACACTAAAATTCCTATGTATGACCAGTAACCATTAAAACCATAACAGAAAAATGCAAAAGAAGATCATTATTTTTGTCACATATTTCCTAAGAATAATGTTCAAGAAAAGAATCAAGAACAATAGAAAATAAATTCACCTTATAGGAGGAGAAGCAGGGAACCTTCTACGCTACGTTGGGAGGGGAAGGCACGACAGCCAGAGGTGGAGGTGCATGGGAGGAGCCACCAACCGAATAGAAAGGGAGGAGTAGGGTTTGTGGGGAGTAGGGTCGAGCAAAGAGGAAGAAGATTAGGGTTTTCCGGGAGGAGGATTCGCCAAAGGGGTTTGAGGGGGAGGATTAGGAGAAGGGATAGCAGCGGAGGTCCGACAATGCGAAGATCGGGGGCGGTAGAGGTCTGGTCACATGAAGATCAGGGGGCAGCGAAGGGGAGTCGCAGGGTTACAGTACCGCGAGAGCTTTAAGTCAAGGTAAACCGAGGGCACTGTGTGACCGATTTTATAAAATATGGGACTATGGTTTTATCAGCTCTAAAAAAGCACTGGTAAAGGTAGCCTTTATCAAGGCTTTTTTAGCACTCATAAAGAGGCCCTTTATCAACGCTTCAAAAGTGCTAATAATGATTCTCTGTATCAATGCTAATATTTTCGAGCTAATACCAGCCTTCTTTATCAGCACTTTTCTAGAACTGATAAAGGGTCTCTTTATCAGTGAATTTTTTTAGCGCTGATAAAGGTTACCCTATATCAGTGCTAAAATCTTAGCACTGATACATGGATTCTTTATCAGCTGTTTTTTCTTAGCGCTGATATAAGGCGACGCTTCCCTTTCCCATTTCTGTAGTAGTGTACGATCTTACTCTAACAACACCTTATTCAATTATAGTCTGTATGGGAAACATATATGGTTTTTAAACCTTATAATTACATCATAGTAAATGTTAAACTTGATAAAATGTATCACCATATCATGTATTACATCATTATCCTTTTATTCCTCTTTAATCATAACTTGGATAGATGGTTGAACAATTTTTTGAGAAAGATAATATTTTCCTATTTCCAATATGATTTCTAGATCCATACTTTAAAAATCCATAAATATAAGATATTTTGTGATCCACACCATAGAAAATATTGCACGATATTTTTGACTCAAATCATCGACCACCTTGTTTTCTTTCCCAAGGTGCTAATGTAATGAGAAGTCATAATATTTACTTATCTCTAACCATCTTCTATTGTGCATGTTAAATTATTTATATGTGAATATATATGTTAAACTCATATGATTAGTATATATATCACAACTTTCAAAATAAATATAACTCCTCTATATCTTTAATGATAAAAATTACCACAACCAACTCTAAATAATGTGTTGGGTAAATTTTCTCATGAACCCTCAACTGTCAAGAGGTATAATCTATTACCATGCCATTATGTAAGAGAACACATCCCTTTCCCTTATTTTATGCATTACTATAGATTATAAACCCTTATCTACTATAGTGTAATGAAATAACATGTGAAATGAATAACTTTATCTTTAGTTCCTTAAACATTTCATCACATTCATCGATCTAAAGGAACATGGATACCATTAGAGTTAACCTATTGAGTTGATTAGATAGTCTTGAGGAACTCTCCCAAAAACATCTATAATATCTATCCAAACCAAGAAAACATTAGATCTCTATCATAGTGGTTGGTATGGGACAACATTCTATAGTCTTTGTATTTGAGTTATCCATTGATATACCTTCACTTGAAATTGTATGATAAAAAATGAAAATTTTTATAGGAAAAATTTACTCTTTGATAAATTTTCATACAATTTCTCCTTCCTTAGGGTCTACAACACAACTCTCAAGCGATCTTCATGCTTTTACTTTTAATTTTAATAGATAAGAATATCATCTACAAATACTGACACAAACATATAAAGGTAATTTCTAAAGACTCTATTCATTAAATCCATGAAGATAGATGGGACATTAGTAAGACCAAATGGAATCACTATATACTCCTAGTGTCCATTCCTTATGCGAGATGCTGTTTTGGTTATATCATCATTATTAACCCTCAAATAATGATATATAGAATGAATTTTATCCTTGTAAAAGTAATGATCTATGAACATTTAGTCAAAAAATCATCATTATGGGGTAGATGATTCTTGTTCTTGAATGTGATCTTGTTCAATTCCAGATAATCAATACTGAGTCACATTGATCCATATTTCTTCTAAAAAAGGATAGTTTTACCCAAATTCAATATTCTACTAGATTTTCTTATTCAATTCTTATAACTCAATTGGGTCCATTCTATAGGGAGTCATTGAAATAGTTGTGGAACTATATATGTGTTCTATTGAGAACATAACTTCATGATTTGGTGAAAGACTAGATAAGTCTTCTGAAGAGACATCAAAAAAATACTACACAATAGGAATATCATTGATGTTGAGTTTACCCCTAACCATTTGGGACAAACACCCCTTTTCAATGGGAATCAATACCATTACAATGGGTGAAATTTCAATCATAAGTTCATATTTACAGTCACATTGATAGATGATCATAGGTTTGTTTGGAATATCAAACGTGACTTCCCTTCCTAATAAATCAATTTGGTATTTATGTATAAAAATATAATAAATTCTTAAAATATCATAAAATTCAACCATAGGGAGAATAAAATTATTTACAGGAAGAAAATTCAAACAAACTTTGACCAAAGAAGAATCATAGACATAAGATGTGATAATTTTACCATTAGGTGTTTCCATTACTAATTCAATATCTAATCATAGAGCATAGGAACTAATATTATTATACACTTAACATGATATAATGTGATTTATATAAATATTCTTAGATAAGATAGTTCAATATTTGAGCATACCTATCACCACCCTAACTTCTGCGTTCTATAATCAATCCCTTAATAAAACAAAAATGATCAGTATGACCGTCTAACATATTTGATAAGAATGATCAATCATTCATTGGATGCCTAAAACCTGAAACCTCTTTTTTATTCTTTTACACATTCATGGTCATAATTAAAATCCTTCATGACTATTCATAATGATTTTGTGAATTTCCAAAACATATCCATCAGGAGTGTCAAACTTGATGTGTAGTAAGGATTATTGTTGTGCACGAGGTGATGATCGAGTCTAACACAACATTCCATTTTTTGAGTTCTTACCCCTAGGTATAATTGTGATTGAGACACATCCAATTTTATTATCTATATAGGTATGTAATTACTCGGAAACCACTCTCTTGATCCTTTAACAAAATTTTAGGATATTTTCCTATACTTAGAATTACCCTTAGACCCATCCTTAGAAATAACCGTAGATATATCCATAGTGATATCACAAAACTCTTCTCATCATAGTTTCCAATGGTAAAACTAATCCTTTCTATATTACCGATTATAGAAGACCAAAATTCTTATATATAGATATCACATCTGAATAAATGAATATTTATTATATAACATAATTTTCCTTTATAGAATCATTTAGGTCTAGTTCCTTTGGAACATGGAAACATAAACAAGTGGTTCATAGTTGATCTAAATCATCTCCCACTACGTTTTTAATAACTATTACCCTTATTAAACAAATCATACATAATACCTTTCTTCATAAACTATGGAAAGTAAACATAATAAAGGGTGAGACCAGATGAATAGTAAGAATAAAAAAGTTATATATCAACATAATTTGAGCATAAGGTCATGAGAACATGAAAATAACATTTTAAAATTATAACCTTCATATCATAGATCATAAAAACGAGTCCTGGAAGAAATACTTTTAGTTCATAATAAATGAATAAAAAAGGAATCAAAGAACATAATCTATGAGACCATAACATTGAAATAAGATATAGATTTGTGTAATACACATAAGCAGAGAAATTTATTTCTTTAGTTGTAAAATCCCATTTTCTAGGCTATCCTAGTGGATTGGGTTCACTCCAAAAACCAACATAGTATTCAAGGTTCACTCCAAGACTATAATAGTGAATTTATTTCACTAAAAAACCATCGTAGTAGGTCATAGTTTATAACCACATCTATTAGAGTGGAAAAATTCCATTACAAAACTGGGTTTACTCCCCATTACATTCCGGTTCCTATCATAAGAGATCAATATTTACCCAAATAATTGGAGGGAGATTTATTCCCCACCCATTACATATTCCATACTTTTTTTCCACAAGATCATAAAACATTCATCATATCAAAACCCATGAAAAGAAATAGGATTCATAAAAATATCATTATAGAATTACCCAAGTAAAAGGAATGAGTTCTATAAACATTTAATAATTTCATCCTTGAATAAACCATGAAAAATAAATATATTTTATGAAAATTTCATCATTTTATCATAGTTTAACCCATGAAATAGAAATTAGTTTCATAAAAATTTCATCATTTATCATTTTATCATAGCGTAAACCCTAGAATATGAATGAGTTTCATAAATATATTGTCATAATAAACATATATCATCTAGAGAAAGAATAAGGATGGTATCATTGGATCATAAAAGTAGTGAATCATTAGGAACATAAAAGTAAGTCATATTACATGGAAATATTAATTGAAACATTTATTGAGGAAAATAACCTTTTCAACTTGAATTCTTTTATTTAAAATATGGAAACATCCCAACTTTTAAAGAAAACATTTTATATTAAAATAAAATTGTAAAATTTAAAATGAATATTTAAATTATTTAGAGGTCTTGTTTTAATAAAATATCATTTATCCTATACATGTTTAAATGAATATTCCTTTCAAAATTTTAGGAAAAAGTTAAAAGAGATTTTTTTAAAAAAATTAAAAGAAGAATCATTTTAAAAGGTTTTATAAAAATTAAAACATGGGTAAACATTTATTTAAACAATAATTTTTTTATTTTAAAATATTTCTTTAAAACAATTTTATAAAAACATGAACATGTAACAAAAATGATTTCCAATTGAAGAGAGAAACAAAGTTAATTTTTCTTAAATGAATTCTTTTGGAATCTTGTGTACATAAAGAGAGGAAAATGAAATGAAAAAAATTAATTTTCATAAAATAACCATAAGAGAAAAAAATCTTTAGTTTCTTGAGATATATATAATAAATTTTTTATCAACATAAACTTAATCATAAAAAATACAGATAAATAATGAGGTTGTAACAGAAATCCTTTACCACTATTGTATCTTTTGAATCTTATACCACATGAAAGAATAGCATAAAATGAAAATTTAATTAACATAATAATAAATAAATTCATCATATAATATATCAAATTTTTGGTATATACACCTCATTAAATAATATAGGTGAATAATATAACATATGTCCCAAAGAAGACAATTGGAGATGAAATTCCCTTACCTCAATTATTAAATTTATTTGTACATGTTAAAACCTCATATATAATAACTATAGGTTTATTATAAATATATTTCAGAACTATACTCATTTATATGACACCATATATGATTTATTTATTACCTTTTATTACTCTTTTATTAACAATTCCTGGTTAAAACTACGTTTCGTGTAATAACTAATTCCTTTTTTATGTATGTTTTGGTTTTTTATTTTCATTTCTTTTACTTTGATCATGGATAAATAAAATAAATACTTTATAACATGATAAAAAATATCATATAAATTAATTATATACATATTTAGAGTAATCCCTACAAGTTATAAATATAAAATTAATTACATCATTTATTGAGACGGTAGGCCATTGTTACGCATGAGCGTTGTTTCCATTTTCTCGACAGATAGAACAAAAGAAAGGTAAATAATATATCACCTTAATAGAATATGTTTTCAATAATTTATATAATATATATTCACTAAATCTATCTTTTTTACCATCCATTTCAAAATGAAATGAAAAATGAATCACATCGCTTTGTAGAGGTGGTAGTCCACACATTGACATGAGAGACGTTATCATTTTTCAAAGGATTGAAAGGTAAAAATGTAGATGATTTTTTATAATTAAGGAGTTTAAATATTTCATAAATATCATATAAAAATTTTATATTCATCATTATCTCTATCTCTGAGATGCAATTATGGAAAAAAAAATTACAACGGCTCATGAGGTGGTAGTCTGCCGTATACATGATCGATGGTTTCATTTCCCATTTGATGGAGGCAGAGATGGATATAGGTTATCAAATTAACATAATAACATAATTATACATGTTAGATACTGGTTTCATTATATTTTAATTATCAATACATTAATTAACGTGGTAAGAGAAGAAGTAAAAAGAAAGATCTTGGTGAATAAAATTACCTTCTCTTTGAACAACCTCATTTGGATTTCTTATTAAGGAACCAAGGGTTGGTATTTTTGGTTGAAAATAATATCTAGAATGTAGATAAGTATTTTATGGAGGTATTTGTATTGGGGATGGTCAAGTAAAAGGGCTTAAATGGTGGGAATAAGTTAGGGGAGGAAGTTCCCTTTTATAATTGAGGAGTGACACTTTTGTAAATACCCAAAACTATTAAATAATGGGAAAAAATCCCACTACAAATTACTCAATAATTTATAGATAAATTATATTACAGAATATATGGTCAACAAGAACCTATAATAGAAAAAATGTTATTATTTATTCTTAAATTTTAATTAATTTTACCATTTTAGTTTCCACCATGATAAAAAGTTTTTTGCTTATTTAGATAGCTAATTCATCCCTTAAGATAAAAAAATAAAATGAGCATTATTAGATAACATGGACCAAATTATTATAAATATTATTTAAAATTTAACAAATACAAATACTATTTGTGAGTAAAATCTATTTTAACACAGGCGCATGCAACATGGAAAACTCTGTTTTAACCTTAATCATATTAATTATTTTTTATTATATTTACTATTCATTATGACCAAAAATTAATTTGACCCTATTTTACATTATTAAATATTATTATTTCAAATTTTGAATCAATTTTTTTTCAAAATTCTATTCAAATAAGTGGAGAAATTTAATTTAAAATTAATCCCAACGACATTAAGAAACCAGAGTTTTCTAAAGAGAAAAATTTCATATGCAGTGAATTATTTTATATCAAAAGTTAAAAATGAATTTTATTAAAATTAAATAATTTTTTTAATAATAAAATAATTCAAATAATGTTAATTTTTTAAACAATATGGAACATTGTAAATTCTTCAAACAAAAAGGCTGTTTTTAGTTAAAATAAGTATTTTTCACTATTCAGAGAAAAATTAATCTTTTTAGAAAATTCACAAAATTTAACCATACTGTGAAATTGTTATTCCAAAATTATTTTCAAATAAAATTTTCTAGAAGTTTTTAAAATTAATTTTATTATTTTTTCACAAAAAGAAATATGAATCATTTTTTTGAGAAAAAATATTTTCAAAGCATATAAAGATTTTAATAAAAATTAAGTACTTTTTTTATCAATATGTCAGGTTTATATAAAACAATTATAAAGAAATTTAAAAATTTAGTTAATTCTATTCATACCTTCAATATTAATGGATAGGTTATAATAGTTATAATGGTATAAATTGTTTCATTAAAAATCGGTGTTGTGTGTAACATAAGCTATCAAAGGAATTAAATTTAATTGAAAAAAATTTTATTTCATAAAATATCAGGGTGTTACACTACCAATTTCTCCAAATAGTACATTTATAGACAAGAACATCTCCCAAAAATGGAATTAAATGGTTTTACACTGATATTGGAGTGGTAAATGTTGTGACACACAAACTCAATCGATTATAGATGACCCTCCCAATTATGACCCATATGTGACATGAAAACTCAAATCATGTTTAACTAACACCAAATAATCCAATTTACCTTTCCATATTTATAGGATAGAAACATCACGCTCAACTAATAATGATTCCCAAAGGACTCCTACAATCCTATCTATTATCAGGATGTGAAGTGAGCATCACAGTCTGAAACGATCATTAAGGGAACTCTGTGAAGCAAGAATATCCACCACAGGTAAAGGTGTCCCAAATTCTCTACCAAACTCTATCAGTAATCACCTATAGATAAGGGTGATATATATAATATAACTTGAAAAAATTCTACAACTTCCATGGTTACCAAACCTTTTTCTAAAAGATCTTGGTATATCCTCACCTCTATTGGAAGTATTACTAAGGGAAAGTAACCTCCTTGGTATCTTGTCTCAAAGAATGTCTGGTTTCATCATCCACCCTTGAAAGTATTACATACTCCACACATTCAAAAAATCAAACAAGAACAAGTCCAATAGATATCTAGTCATGGAAAACCTCACAATCAGTGTACCCAATTCATGACTCCCCGACTCATTAAAGAAGTGTAGGGGTAACATCCATTGAACCATGATACATTGAACCATCCTCATCCTCATGGTTAAACCATAAATATGTCAAATTATTCGACACCATTCTAAAAAAATATAAGATAATTTTTTGTGAGCCTCTCCTTCCACAACCACGCCCTTGGGTGGATCTCAAGCTTGCAATGACTTAACCTTTACTGGGACCATTACCACTCTAATGTCCAAGAAGACATATCAGAAGAAGTGGACCTCCTAAATATAGATAAAATACTTTGTGAGAATCCTATAAATATGGTAATCTAAAAACATGTATAAAACCAACCTCAAATGTCTCTTTTTCTCAACCAATAACATCGATTACACTAGAATTTCATTGATGAAAACTACCATGAAATGATTTACCAAGGGCTATAATATTTTGTTCATGAGTTATGTGATCACTGCTGGGGAATTTTTCACATTGAAAGAAATCAAAAAGTACTCATAAAGACTACAGGGACATAAAAATTCCAACTTAGGTATATCCACATCTCGTACTTGATTATAGTGATATCCCCATCTAAGGTTAATCTTAGATAACTATCTCACATATCTCAACTAATCAAACATGTCTTCTATCCAAGGTAGTGGATACATTTCCTTTATGACCACCGGGTTCAAGTGCCAATAACCCACACACAACCTAAATCTCTCTAACTACTTCCTTGAGAACAGCACTAGGGATTCCAAGGGGAAAATGTTTGGTCTAACAAAGGCCTTCCTATGAAAGTCTTCAAACTGAACCTCTAGGTTGTGAATCACTAAAGAATCCATCTGATTTGGTGGTTAAAATATCAAGTCCATACCTAGGTAAAAGTATATAGAGAGATATGTCTCTCGGTGGGGTAGTTAGCCTAAAACACCCTTAGAAAAGATGTACTCATACTCCTCCACTACTGTAGGAAGTGGAAAGATCATAAAATCATCCACTCAAGGGTAATACTTGAAAACTAATGATTAATCAGATATATCCTCCTACATATAAACCTATCCTTCTCTATATGTATTTATTTTTAACCACTGAAGGAAAAAATCATCCCAACTACATGAACATTCCATATCCTCGACCTGAAATAGTTAATTTAATATGAACTGTAGATAGAAGGTCTTTACCTAAGATGATTTCATAAGGTATAATTTTTTTAAAAAGGTACCATGAGAATCTCCCACCTCTAGAGTCACTTTACACCATTGAAAAAATTTCATGATAGCTAAATATCCTCTACTAGGAGTCTCCAACCATAAAGGTTGAGTCAAAAACTCCAAGATAGAAGCTCTAGGACACTAAACAAATATGTAACATGGAAAAAATGGATTACAACCATGTCTATAAATAATATAAACAAACAATAAAAGACACAAATCATGACTTGAATCACTATTTAAGCTTATGGTATAAAACAACTATGACTACAGTTGTCCTAATTCCTTCCCACCATATCCCTAATATTGGTAAAAAATACCTGGGGTGATGGTGGGAATAGAAAAAAATTCCATCCCCCTCCTCCTACTCTCCCAACTTCTCCTCCACATCCTCCACCTTGCGGACCCCCATAGTCTAACAGATTCCTCTGCCGAGGTGGTCCATAGATTGTTCCTCTCTCTATATCACGATGTGTAGAAAATTTAGGTGTGAGATTTCATTTTCCATTTTAAGTGTGAAAATGGATATGCCTTGATGAATTGAGTTTTCCCCAAGGTCATTTTGAATGTAAAAACCTCTCATACCATGACCTATGTCACACACTTGTTGTCATTGGGTCCTTCTCACCCTAGGTCCTAGGAAATTACTAACATGGAATCTCATGTCATGTGATAAAACCCTATACATCATCATAAAACCCAAAATAGATCCATCAATGGTTCAACCTGACATGCTCCATCCATTTGAACCACTAGAGCTGAGTCTAAGTACTAATAAAAGGGAGAAGGCACCACTTGCTGTTCACCAAAAAGGAAAATTGCCTCATGACCAGACCCATAAAATGAGGCCATGTCACCCATCAGTTTATACTATAGACTCTTCTATTAAAACCCCACTAATCATCATCATGGAAACATGCATAAAGAATACAAGATGTATATGTTATCCTACCTTTTTATTAAATAAAATTTTCATTTACATGGTTCAAACAAATGATCATTTAATATCTTGTTTCTTGGAAATCAGGAAAATAATAAAATATAACATATAAAATTATTCCAGTAAAAATGATAGTATTATTCATTGGTTCATACTATGTATATTTACTACATATAATAACCTAGGAATATACATCAATTGAAAGTGCGAGCATAAGGCCCAAAAAGGGAAAGAAAGGGAAATAGTTTATATGTGATCTTGAGAAATATCAATAAAAACATTAGAAATAAAATTAGGGCATGATAAAGAGGAATATAATAATAATAATAACATGAATAATCACATGTAATTGTGTATACAACATTTAAATGAGACATTCATAAGCATATCAGCATGATTTTTCACTAAGGTGTCATAACAATTAGCATGTTTATTCACCAAGGTATAGTAAACCACATCATCTCTAGATATTAAATTATTTACAGAATGCATTGAAGTGATATCAGGGTACACCCTTCACATTTATCAATTAATGTGAGGCACAAAGATCATAATCAAACATTTCATGAATAACCCATGGATAATAAAAGAATTGTGTTTCATATCAAAATCATGGCATTTCAATTGTGCTTAAAAATGACAATTATGTCATTTTAAAACCAAAAAAAAAAAGAATTAGGGTTAGATGAATGTTAGTCCAAAAATAAAATAAATCCTTTTTTACATTTAGGTTAATACCCTTAGAAAATAAAGAGTATGGGGTATTAATAAGAAGAAAATAAAAGGGAGTTTCTAGTGGAGAAGAAGGAAATTTTGAGAAGTAAATTTAGTAGCATAACAGGTATAAAATATAGTTTTAGAAATGGGTAAAATAAGGGGAGAAAAAAGGTATCCCAACCATAATAAATAATTGATAATTAAGTGTATGAATTAAAGGGTAATAAAAGTGAGTAGTCATAATAATTCGAAGACATATACAAAAATAGTTTCTTGAGTCAAAGGGAAAAGAAGGATAATTCCCTTAATTTAAAGAGTTACTCCTAAAACACAGTGATTGCAACCTTGGGGGCTTGAGAAAACATTATAAGAACTATTTTTGAGGTAAAAATACTAGATATTTATGGAATATGTTTTTTTAATGAATGGAAATGGAGAAATGGGAGGTTATTTATAGTAAAAGTGGAGGATTTGTTTATTAATTTTCAAATATAGGCCATGGAAATCTAGGTTATGGAATATGAAAATCCATGGGATTTACCATGTTTTTCCCATGGTATTGGAAAAGTGGGACATATTTTATTTTTATTTTAATCCAAAAGAGTCAATTATTATTTTATATTACTTCTTTTGGCATGGAAAAGTAATGTTTCCACAAAAATAATGTTTTTAATGTTAATGTTTGAATTTTAGACTTTGGAAGGAAAATTATAAATTTAGAAATTGATTAAAATATATTAAAATAATTGATATTAATAAGATAATATATTTTTGGTCATATATTGTGGTTAATTATTTAGTAAATCATTATTAAATAATTATTAAGTCATTAAACATATAGAAAAACTCAAACTGTATTTCTACTATTCATAAAAATGAAATATTTTAGAAACTTCTCATAAATTAACTCTAACCTAATTTTGATGTGATAATTTAAAAAATGATATTTATTTTATTAGAATAATTCTATAAATATGATAATTCTAAATTTTAAATAAAAAAATCCTTATATATAAAAAATAACATCATATTAAAAATATATAATAAAATATTTCACGCTTGAAAAAAATTTATTTTATCATTTATATTTCAAAAAGATAATTTTTATCATAATATTTCATTAAAATAAGTATTATTCATAATATATTATTTTATTATAAATAGTTATATCTTCTTTTGAAAGTACAATTTCTATCCGAGAAATTAATTGATCAAATTCCATCTAAATTTTATTAAGAAAAACTATTCTTAAAAAAAAATTGATTAATAAAAATTTATTTGCACAATGGAATTACACATTAAGTAGCTAAATCCTTGAAACATATCCCCCTAAAAAAATCCTCTTATTAAATAAGGGTAAGGTGTGTGATGGTGATAGATTCATGGAGAGGCTCAGCTAACATTTCCTACGTTGTAAATCCTACTAACTTGAACTTCTCCCATAGTCGATTTCTTTCTAGCATCACTGGTTGAAGCATGACTTGGGCTTGGTCAAGGGAGAACCCTAGTGAAAATGCATTCCTCCCATTTTTGGAAAAATTGGATTCATACGACATGGATATACTGGTTGAGCCCATCACTTCTCCTTTCTGCATTAATTTTCCGTTGTCATTTCTACTTATAAACACTAATTATAAAATTAAAATTATTACCTAGAATATAGATTCATATGGTCATATTGTTCAATGATCATATAAAAGTCGAGTTTCTATAGTCAAATTTTCCTTTATACTCACTTTATTAATAAATAGTTATGGATTTATTGAGTGGAAAATAAAATAAAACACATTTTTGTAGGAAACATATATCTTTTAAAAAGTCTATGTAATTACATTCTTACCCCCTTAAGAAATTTCATCCTAAAAATTTAAAATCATTATCTCATTTGAGAAAAGGTGTGGGTACTTATACCTCATTATTTACTATGGTTCCCATGTTTCTTCATCATATATATGGTTCCTGCACAACACTTTGATGAGGTGGTTAGTTTTGTTGCATTGAGCCTTATCTGTACTGTCCAAGATCTCCACCGGATACTCCTTATAAGGGAGTCCATATTCTAGTTGTGTAATCTCCGGATTCAATAGATGTGAGGGATAAATTATGTACTTAATCAAGAGAGATACATGTAATACATCATGAAATTGAGCAAGATTTGGTGGATGCGCAAGCCGATCAGCCACTAGTCCTATGTGATAAATGTTTTAATAGGGGCCAATGTACATCGGTGTTGGTCGGAGTGGAAACTCAAGAGGGGGGGGGTGTGAATTGAGTTCCAATTAAAATTTCTGTTTAAAAACTTTGTCTTAAAATCCCCCAAATAAAACATAGAATTAAACTGTAGTGAATTAATATCAAAATAAAGGTTCTGTTAGGTTCTCAAAGGATTGATTATTTCCCAGTTAATCAAATCAAAATAATTGATTAACTTTTGAAACTAACTTACTGATTTACAACTAATATAAACACTTGCGAGTTTAATTATCAAAGTGACTTTAAAACAGTTTTGGTTTTAAAGTAGTTTGTCGTAGAATAAAAAAAAACTTTGAAAATAAATAAGCACATTAGGTTTAACCATGAGGTTCAGTCTCAAGATGATAATTATTCCTCTCAAAAATTAATATAAAAGTGATCCATGCCCAGGATCAGGGTTTACAATAGTATATAACTGTCCAGGTCCAAGACCTATACCACTGTTATTCGTGGGAACAAAAACAACAGAAAACCAGCTGTCCAGGTCAAGCAAGACCTCTACCACTATCCCAGTGGGAAATAAAAGATGTAAGAGTTTGAGTGAGGATTTACAGATCCTCCAATTAAAGTACGGGAGATAGTGTGTGTGTTAAATACAGTAGATAACACACACTGCTCGAAATGTAAAAAGTAAATCACAGAGGCAAAGATTTAGATTTTAGAAATGGCTCTAGTGATTGCAGTGCAGCTCTGGACTCTTTTGGATTGATCAGAATTGGTTCTGAGTCCTCTTCTATTTTTTGTCTGGAAAATAGAGTGTCGTCTGCTTCCTTGACTTCTAGGTGTAGAGACAGAGAAAAAGGTAGTCAATGAAGTTCTTATGTTGATGTTCTCATTCTCAGCTCTTCACAGGTATGTAGTAATGAATGAGTTCTTCGTGTAAGTTCAGTTGTCTCTTTTTATTCACACTCAGTTGTTCTTTCAGCACACCTCGTGGTATGTATGTCTCTACGTTCATTCCTTATTTTCCTATCTCTTCGTAGCAGCACATCCTTCATTCATTTAAAGCACGAGCTCTGGCAAAATAAATGATTTCTTTTTGCAGGTACGAGGTACGGTTCCCTAACATCCAACAACACACATTAAATAAATGCCAGTGTATTAAAATATACCTGATATGACCTTTGGTTAGATTAATTAATGATAAGGAAATTAAAGCAGTGTCGGGTTCTGTCTATGGAACGGTAGCTTTGATATCGGTAGGTAGATGTCACGGTAGGCTTGCTTGTATCGGTGACTTCTTGTGTAACGGTAGACTTGAGTAACGGTAGACTTGTGTAACAGTAGCCTTTCTATCAGTAACATTTTCAAATCATTAGGATTAGTATATGGGTAACCTTCCGCGTATCGGTAGACTTGCATATCGGTGACCTTCGAGTATCGGTAGGCTTTGATGTAACAGTAACCTTCTTATATCGGTAGTGGTAGCTCTATCTCGGTAGCGGTAAGTCTGTCTTGTATCAGTAGCTTTATATTGGTAGCGGTGACTCTGTATCGGTAGCGGTAGACATGTCTTATATCGGTAGCAGTAAGTCCCTATCGGTAGCTGTAGACTTTGATGTATCAGTGGCTTGTCTGTATCGGTAACTTTCACATATCGGTAGGCTTTGAAGAACGGTGATCTTTACGTATCGGTAGACTTCTTTTGATAACGGTAGCTTCAACATATCGGTGAACTTGTGTGTATCGATAGCTCTGTTCTGTAACGATAGCTCTCACATAGCGGTAGACTCAACTGTATCAGTAGCTCTGTTCTGTTTGAGCATTCTATTGTAGAAGAGGTTAATTCAGAGTGTACAAACATCCAGTAACCGAAAGACTAGTATTTAAACATAAAATATTAAAACAATACTTAAAGAAAATAAGTAGCTAGATTCCCAAATAAGTATTTTACCATTGATCAAATAGGGATTATCAAAATATAAATAATCATAATTGGGATTATCAAAATTTAATAAAACAACTAGATTCCCAGAGGATTCAACAATCTCCCCCTTTTTGATAATCACAACTTATGCTAAAAAAAATGAAATAGTATCAGAGGAAAAAGTGGAAAAGAAATTAGGTCTCATTTCTTATTTGCTCTCATTCCCCCTTTGTTAATTATTAAGTCTCATTTCTTATTTGCCCTCATTGGCTCATTTGCTTATTTTCTCCCCCTTTGTGATTAATAGAAAGAATGGTAGCAGAGAAAAGATAAAGACTAGTGGAGAATAAATTACAAAGTAATAGAAACTCAGTAAAGCAGTGAATGAAGAGGAATTTCATTAATATACAAAAGATACACTGATAAAATAAGAACAAAAAAAATAAAAGTGAATCCTATCAAAAAGATCTAGAAACACTCAATATTCCGCTTGAATAGGAGTCTTTCCCTTAGGATCAGAAGAGGCTGCATGGTTAGGTTCTGTAGAAGGCTTAGGAATAGCTAAAAGAATAACTGTTGGTTCAGCTACAGAAACTATACCGGATCTGAAATCGGTATTCCTCTGAGTGATCATTGGTGTCAAGCTTCTGAGGGCCTGAGCTGGAGTCAATTGAGTGGTACTCTCAGAGGCAGAAGCAGGAAGGGCACGAGGTACAATTACTGGCCTGGCATCCACATGCAGGAAGGCCAGCAACAGGTTCCTGAAATCCATTATAATGCTGCCTCCTCTCTCCATTATAGACACAAAATCATCTCGATTTTCAATGAATTTACCCAAAGTAGGAGTAAGCTCCCTAAGCTTACTAAACTGTTCTCTGAAGTCTTGGGTAACTGGAGGCAACTTCATATTTTCAGTAAGATCTTGAAATGGTTTGTCAGTTGATGCTTGGTATAAAACTTTTCAAAATAAGCATCCACCTTATTCTTGATTGCCTCTTGAGAAGCAGTAGCTGCCCGCAGGTGATCACGAAAAAAACTACTAACTTCCCTAGTGGTAGCAAGAATCTGAGTAGGATGCACCACTGGGACTGGCCTTATCCAATTCTTATTGAATAATAGTGCGGATCTGGTCAAGGTTCACACTGGATCTAGATGAGGGAAGAGGTTTCATTGAGAAGGCCACAGTCTCCTTAAAGGATTGATTCAGACTACTCACGACCTTCTGAACATGTGTATCCTGACTATTCAGATGTTCTTTGACTGACTTCTTAAAGGCCTCAAAAACATCCACAAATTGCTTGACTACCTCTTTGATATATCTGATATCAGTGTGCACTTGGGTTTGAGAGCTATTCATGGCAGTCAGAGAAGCAACTTATTGTCTCAATGCAACTACAACTCCTGTCCAACTCTCAATCTGAGTGTGGAATACTTTAATTTCATCCATAATTTCTTTCACAAGACTGGATACACCATATCTAATGGATAACTCAAGGGATTTCTCCACACTTTTCATCTCTTCAACCATACTTTTCTTCATATCTGCCACCGATTCCCTTAATGCTTCTTTCAATTCATCTTTTAAAGACTCAAGGTCCTCCTTAGTTGCCACATTTTTAGCCACAATAGGTAGGATAACTGATTCCTTTTGGGGATGGTCTTCCTCATCCAAATCTCTATAAGAAAGTCCAAGAACCATATATCCTGGATCTTATGTCCAACCTTCAATGTCATATAGCACTGATATTGAACCATGTTTCTCCCCCTCACTTGGAACATTCTCCTGAGGTATCTCCTCCAATGGTTCTTCCCATGGTAATTATGCAACCTATTCTACAACTGCGACAGATTCAATAGCCATTTTTTCTGAGTTATCAATGACTCTCTCATCAATAGATGCAACTTCTTCTTCCTGATCAGGAATTGTACGGAATGTACTGTCTATCAGAGGGCTCAAACTGAGCTCTTCTTCTTCATCTTCCTCATCGTCTGCTTCACCAGAAGCCTCCTTTTCTTCATTAAAAACATGATCGGATTCGGTTGCCTCATCCTCTTCAAAGGTGTCCTTAACAACATACTGACATGCTGCTTCTTCTTCTTCCTCCTCATCCTCAGTGTCATAGTCCTTCAAAATAGCTTCTCTTCTTGGTAGTTCTTTTGGAGGGCTAGCTGCTCCATAAGAGATATTTTGAGGCAAAAGACTAGGAGGTAAATCAGGGTCTCCTCCTTCCTCGACCGATGTCTCTTCCTCCTCAGCTTCATTATCACTATAGACGGGTTCTGGCTCATCTGGTCCAAGACCAGGATCCCTCACATATTTTGGTCTAGAAGGATGATCCACAGGAGTATACATGTCATAGATTTTTTCCATTATCATTAACCCATGATTTCTTCCAAGGATTCCAACTGACTTTCATGTATTTAAAGACAGTCCTGGTGATGCAGAAGTTATCCTTAACTACTATCATTTCATCCTGAGGTCCAGCCACCTCCTTTGCTTTCATCAAAACAGAAATCAACTTTGAGAAGAACAGTGCATTTGACTTAGACTTTGGTCTAGTCATATCCTCAATCTGAATCATAATCAATCTACATAGATTTACCTTAACTCCATGCTTCAACAGATGTAGCAAATAAATGTCCTGGAATCTCAGTGTAGCAAAGTCTCCTCTCCTTGGACTAATCACATGCTGAATAAATTTGAAAATTAGTTTATCATCCCCTATCATCTCTGCAGCGATGAACTTTCTAGGAGTTCCATCTCCTGTCAGCTCTAACAAAGAATCTTCATAATTAAACACATCACTGGTTGAGGGAACATATTTTGAATATAAAGCACAATATCTTTCATGCGGAAATCTTAAGTTCCCAGCCCATTCCACTGAAGTAGAAGAAACTTCCTATACATTCACATAAGAAATCATTATGCTTTCTTCTTCAGTCTTCTCAAAACGAACGAATTCATAGAACTGTTTCACCAATCCTGGATAATAAATTCCATTGTTGTTCACGAAGCACTCGGTCCAACCTTGTTCTTCTAAAACATTAAGAACCAAGGACTTTCTCTCCATGAGACATTCTGCACATAATTCTTTCTCAACAACAATCTCTCGCTTTGAGAGATGAGGGTTTACTGGATTCCTTCGAGTGATACTTCCACTTCCACTTCCACTGGTACTAGCATTCGTTTCTTTCTGTCTTTTCGCTTGCGGCTCATCACTCCCATCTGTAACCTGGGGTATCTTGACGTGGGCCATTACATATTCGAGGTTTAGGGTTTTACGACTTGAGAGGGTTAGGTTGGAGGGATTCAAACAGATGAGTTCGTGGTGATATTGAGTGAAGTCTAGACTCGGTTTAATATCATTTAGGATCCACAAATAATGTAAATCATAAAAAAATTTCGAAGTCTCAGCTTTACAGAAGTTTAAAACATCATTATATGTACCGGTAAAGTCTCCTAATGGTTAGTTCTTCTAATGGTGAGATCTCCTAACAGTGAGGTTTCTCTAACGGTGAGGATTCTCTAACGGTGAGGTCTCCTAACAATGAGGTTTCTAACGGTGAGGTTTCTAATGGTAAGGTTTCTAACGGTGAGGTTTCTAACGGTGAGGTTTCTAACAGTGAGGTTTCTAGCAGTGAGGATTCTCTAACGTTTTAAGGGTATGTTATCATTCCTAATTCGTGTCTAATGAAAATTAATATTTTTGAACTTAAAGGTTTAGTGAAAATATCAGCTAATTGAAGTTTAGTGCCTATAAATTCAAGTGTTATATCACCTCTTTGATAATGATCTCTTAAAAAGTGGTGTCTAACATCAATGTGTTTCGTTCTAGAGTGAGACACAGGGTTCTTAGAAATGTTTATCGCACTAGTGTTGTCACAGTTAATTGAAACATGGTTAAAATTAAATCCATAGTCCAGTAAAGTGTGTTTCATCCCCAGAATCTGTGCACAGCAACTACCAGCAGCTATATACTCTGCTTCTGCAGTAGATAATGAAACTGAGTTCTGTTTCTTACTACACCATGACACTAGGGATTTTCCAAGTAAATGACATGTTCCAGATGTGCTCTTCCTATCTAACTCACATCCAGCAAAGTCAGCATCTAAATAACTTATTAAATCAAGTGATTGTTCTTTTGGGTAAAATAGTCCCAAATTAGCTGTACTTTTACGATATTTGAAAATCTTTTTAACAACAAGTAAGTGTGACTCATTAGGGTTATCTTGAAATCTAGCACACATACATACACTAAACATAATATCAGGTCAACTAGCAGTAAGATAAAGTAGACTCCCAATCAAACCTCTATAATTAGTTTGGTCAACTGGTTTCCCAGTTTCATCAATATCCAATTTACAGGTGGTACGCAAAGGTATATCACTTCCCTTAATACTATCCAAACCAAAACATTTTAATAAATCCTTATTATATTTACTTTGATTTAAGATAATTACATCTTTAGTTTGAAATATTTGAAATCCATGAAAATACTTAAGCTCTCCCATTAAGCTCATTTCAAATTCATTTTTCATAACCTTTGAAAAATCAATACATAAATTTTTTTTCGAAGATCCAAAAATAATATCATCAACATAGATTTGTACTATTAAAACACCTTTTGAAATCCTTTTTATAAAAAGAGTGGAATCAGCAATTCCTTTTGTAAATCCTTTTGAAATAAGAAAATTTGTAAGTCTTTCATACCAAGCTCTTGGAGCTTGTTTTAAACCATATAAAGCTTTAGAAAGTTTAAAAACATGATTTTGAAAGTGAGGATTTGAGAAACCAAGTGGTTGTTCTACAAAAACATCTTCAACAATAAAACCATTTAAAAAATCACTTTTCACATCCATTTCATATAACTTGAAATTAAGATGTGATGAAAAAGCAAGTAAGATCCTAGTAGACTCTAATCTAGCTACAGGAGCAAAGGTTTCCTCATAGTGAATTCATTCTTCTTGATTGTAACCTTGTGCAACTAGCCTAGCTTTGTTTCTAATGATGTTTCTAGATTCATCAACTTTGTTTCTAAATACACACTTTGTGCCTATGGTTAAAGTGTCCTTAGGTCTTTGTACTAATTCCTAGATTTTATTTCTTTCAAATTGATTTAGTTATTCTTGCATATCCATTACCCAAAATTCATCATTGATAGCATCATTGATACTTTTAGGTTCTAAATTTGAAAGAAAAGCTTGATGTTCAACCTGATTTCTTAGAGAAGATCTAGTCTATGTTCCTCTATCTAAATTACCTACAACAGCATCTAAAGGATGGTTCTTTAGAGTCCTAGTTGGTCTAGAAAAGGTAGGACTAGAGATTTCAGGTTCATCTATAGGTTGTGGTTCAACAAAAGTAGGTTCTGGAAAATTTCCAGAACATGATGTTTTTTAACTACAGGTCCACTGTCTTTATCATTAAGGTTCAAAACAGGGAGATCATCTTCAAGATTTTCAAGAGAGGTCTTAGGTTCATGTGGATCAGTTTAATCAAATTTAATGTGAACATATTCCTCCACACATTTGGTTCTCTTATTAAAAACTCTATAGGCTTTACTAGAAATAGAGTAACCTAGGAAAATTACTTCATCACTCTTGGATGAAAACTTGTCAAGATTATCTTTAGTATTAAGAATAAAGACTTTGAAACCAAAAACTCTGAAGTAGTTAACCTTAGGTTTCCTGTGGTTCCACAACTCATAAGGGGTCTTCTTAAGAATAGGTCTGATTAAGACTCTATTAATAACATAACAAGCTATATTTACAGATTCAGCCCAAAAATAAACAGGTAGGTTGTAACGCCCCGACCCCAATTACCCAGAGTCGGTGCATTATTACTTCGTAACATTGGCATGATCACAAAAAAGAAAAAATCTCGAAAGACCAATTGGTTTAGTAGCCTTGGAAACACTAGATATATTCTTAAGGTTTACATTACATCATAAAATGAAAACTACAACAACATAGTCTCCATAGTCTACACTCTTATCCCCTCACACTATCCCTGTAGGTCATTCATAAATTACTTCTTCACATCCGGGGAAAAATAAAACATAGAAAAGGGGTGAGCTCAAATGCCCAATAAGGATAACAATATAGCAGAAACTTTCATAAATAAGAATAAACATTTAAGACAATTTATAACTAAAACAAAAGCTTTTAAAACATGAACTTCAACATAGTATGGAAAAAGTAAAATGAAATTATGACATTTACTTATTCACATGGATATTCTACTAATCGAATAATCACATGCAATATCAGTAACCACTTTCATAATGATGAAATGCATAATGCTAGACTATCATAACTACATAGCCAATGCCTCGTGCGAAGACTACAAATAAGATTTTGTCAAGGCCTTGTGCCAAGACACTAGTTTGTCTCATGAGACCTACCGATGCATCGAGGAGCTATAGTGGGCTCCACCCGTCACATATTAAGTCCAATTAATTCCCATATGAAAAGGCTTAAACATAACATAAACATTCATATTAAAACTAGCATACGAAATGTCAATATTTTCACCATAAACCATGAATGGTATAAAAATAGCACATCCACAGTCAAACATATCACAAAAACTACAATAAAATATAGAAGTTTTGTATCATAATAAATCAACTTCAAATAAGCTTAAAATACATCAAAGGATGTTGAAATAGATGAAATCAAAACTATTTGAGAGAAATATCTCTTTTCTCGAAATCATTGAAAAGTCACACATTTATAAGGGAAGTAATTTAAAAGAGATTTTTGAATCAAAGTTTCCCATACCACTTCGAATCTTTTGAAAAGAAATATAATTTCAAAACCTTCATGTCCATATAAATAAATCCTTAAAATCATTTTGAAAACATGGACATTAATTAAAAATATTTAGAAAGATAAATCTTTAAAACATTAAAAATTATGATCTTGATAAAGAGTACCTTTAAAAAATTCTTAAAATATTCATTTTGAAATTATTTAAAAGTCACATAATTATAAAATAAAACATTTACTTTGAAAATATTCTTATAATCTTGTAAGGGAAGCTTTGACGATTTTATAACGGCAATAAATAGCCGCACCCGCCGTATAAGTTAAAAAAAATATTCTTACCTTAAATTTGTCGAAAGGTAAAAAGTGCCTTGTTTGGAAAATGAAGGAACGATTCCATTAAAAACACATAAGGGTATAAATGACTTTAACCCATATTCTTTTTAAATAGTAAAAATGTTTTGAAATACATTTCTAAGAAACATGGATGTGGATGATAAAGAAATCCCAGTAGGTTATTACGTATAAACAACCTCGGATAATGAAGAGATTGCGAAATAAACCCTTACCTTGTACTTTTCCTTGGTTGAGGGTAGGTTAAACTCCTGTATAATGGTGAAATAATTGTTATTAAATTATAAAAGAATCATATATATTAATACGATATCATATATATTAATATGATATCATATATGATCTTTTAACATTTCTTTGTTAATAATATCTTAGTATTATCGTCGTTTCGGGTGTTAACTTACTCGTTTTATTTTATATGTTTTCTTAAGTAAGCCATGTTTGTAATGGTTAGGTTGTATCATTTTCATATCTAGAATGATATCAAGTCCTTAAATTTTTTTTAAATCATCAAATGATAATTATACTTGAATGGATATGATGGAGAATGAATCCCATCGCGTTCGTGGAGACGGTAGTTCGTACGTACGCACGAGCGAAAATATCATTCTTTTGATATTAAAATAATATATAATTGGATGGTATATCATATATACAGAATCATTATCATGTTATATTTATTTTTTACATGAATGAAAAATCATTATTATACCCATTCAAATAATAATATATTGAATAACAATTACACCACGACGTGGAGACGGTAAGCCGTACGTACGCACGTATGGTGACATGTTATTCAAAGGGTGGATAGAATACTGAATATGGTTGTACCATAATTATAATAACATCACAGTATATTTAAGATACTGGAGTTATTATTTTAGAATGGTAACAAAAAAGAATGAAGATGTGGAAGAAGAAAAGAACTTGAAAAAGGGTGGTGAAATTATCACCTATTCTTCGGGTTCTTCCTTTTGATTTGAACAAAAGGGCTTCTTAGGTTGGGTTTATGATCAAAATAAGACCTCTAGGATGTAGTGAGGGATGTTGGGAGAGTAGTTGGGCAGAGGTTGGACGAACCAAAAGGCTTTGAAGGTGTGAAGTAATGAGAAGGGGGAGTTCCCTTTTATAAGAGGGGTGAGGGGCACCTTTGGAAAAGCTAAAAATATTAATTTATAATAAATTCATATTCGGTTTCTAATGGATTAAAAGTTTATTATTCAAAGGTTAAGGTGGGGATAGGTCAAAAACCATTCAACCAATATAATTTATACAGGTTTGGGTCATTATTAACCTTAGCTTTTAGTTTTAACTCTTAGTTAATTAGTTTGACATTTACCATGTCACTTTGTATTTTTATATTATATAGTTAATAGACATACTATATACATCCGAGAGACCCACAAGTGGTCCATTAATGATATAAATATTATTATATAAGTCTCTTGGCTGAACCATAGATTTTTAGGAATTTAATATCAATTAATAATATAATATTTGTTTTAAAAACTCTTTTATGTCAATTTTGACACTATTCAATAGTTGATTTTTGTGAAACTCATAACAGAATGGTTACATCGAAAAAAGTAACTTAAATCAATACTAATATTTCATATTATCCTATAAAATTATTTTAATTCATTAAAAGTCTCAAATTATATTTATTTGGGTTTTTATAATATCAATTATTTTAATTTTTCACTATTATGGTAATTACTGCATCATAATTGTGTCATAAATAAATTAAATTATATAATATCTAAAAATTATAAATAAAATATAATTCTGTAGGAAATCTTTTTATCTTTCTAATGAATATTTACAATCGAATTTATCTTATGTATAACCCTATATGAAAAATGTTTTAGTAAATAAACTTTGATTTTAACTCTTTTAACTCTTCTTTGAATTAAATAATAATAAATGTCCTAATCTAATCCAAGTGGACCTAAATGATAATATTTTATTCCTAAGGTTGTTTTTGGTCGAGATACACTTTTCCAATAGAATTAGGAGATGTGTTAGGGTAATATTAATATCATTTCTACCCTTAATTATCCTATTTACTTTTAACCGTGGTAAATAAAAATAAAAAGTTACTATTCACCAAAAATTATTTTCATCTCATTGAACGACATTTTACTTCTTGATATTAACCGTGTCTCTCGGATTTTTGAAATTCCATTCACAGAAGAAGTAAAATTAAGTTTTATGAAAAATTTAGTTTTTTTAACTACCACTTAGTAGTTTCACTATTCATCAAAAATTGAAGTTTTTCAGAACAATGCCAAAATTTCACCCTAAGCTATAATTGATATTCCTAATTCAAAAGTGATGTCTATTTTACAAAATTCCAATCATATAAGTTTCATTAATGTATTTTATAATTAATTCCCGCTATCACAACAAATAGCGTGTTTTTAAGAAACAATATATATCAAAAGATTGACAATTGTTTAGGTCCAATTTCAAAGTGAAATTAATTCTAATGAATACCATTGGATAAAATTGTAAAAATATATTTTAATTATACTTTAAAACCACACAAATTCATAATTTATCACTATTAATTATTTTGATTAAAAAAGTTGTTTTTAATTAAAATTTAGTAATTTTCACTATTCATCAAAATATTAAAGTTATCCGAAAAGTACCAAAATTTTACCCTAGGCTAATTTTGATATTCCGAATCCAAAAATGAAGTCCATTTTGAGAGATAGATTTTAAAAAATTTCAAAAAATAGGTATTACTATTCATAACGGCTAGTTTGGTAAGTCATGGTGCGCTTTAACTCGGTGTGGCGTGTAGTGAAAGTTATTGAATTATTTTGAAGAAATAACACACTATGAAATCTTGGGGTGTTACATTCTCCCCTCCTTCAATAAATTGCGTCCTCCCAATTTGAAATTGCTTTTCGAAAATAAAAGGTTGAAAATAAAAAATATCTTTGTGGGAAAACCCACATCGGAAATTGGGTTACTAAAATTTAGTCTTAATATGAGGAAAATAGAAATGAAAGGGTCACCACCAAATTATGATCTCTATTAGGAGAACATTGGTGGAAATTAGAGACACATAATTGGAGGAAAAAAATAAATATTTATAGGTAGTGATTGAGGTCATCAATCACAAAAAAGTTCAAAATTGAGGTCCTTAAATTCATCAATCTATGATGATTTGAAATACCATCGGTTCAAAAAAACATAGGGTATTAGGATAACACATTTTTGGTTTTAGGATTCCTTAAAGTATAAGAATTAATTTCTTCATAGAATAAGTTAAGAAGAAAAAATATATTCTTGAAAAGTAGAGTTCCATCCTTTAACTAATTTCTACCACAGACTCATCTTTCAGTCTAAAAGATAATAGAACTTAAAAATAATATTCTATTTATCCTATTCGTATAGGGTTAAAAAAATGAATTTATAATTCATCTAGAAGAACCATTAAAAAAACGACATTATTCAATCCAGGACATCATGTGGGTCAGTGGTAGGTGATACACCCTTGTCGCCCTTCGGTTGTGGGTTCAAGTCTTGCGGCCTTGCCGGACGCGACGGGTTGCCGCCCAACCTCCGGGTTTTCCTTTTATGGAAATGAAAAATAATCCAAACTAGAACTATCCAAAATACTTCAGTCCAAAATTTATAATTATGGTAAACACAATAAAGATCCTTTTTTCCGCGTAATAACATGTGAACACCTTCATCATGTATTCTTTTAAAACACTGCAACATCCTGAATTACCATAAAACCTTATTGAATACATTCATGATCCCTTATTCCTTAAAGAATAATAGATATACTACTTCAATAAAAAAATGTTTTAAACCCCAACAATGATGGAATATACAAATCATTAATCAGTTTCAAGGTAGTCAAGAATATCCAATATAATTTATCCAAATCAACCATGTATTATTCCAAAATCACTACATCGGTATCAGAACTATATTATGGTTTATCATTCTATCAACCATATATTTTCCAAAAATTTATCCTGCTATTGAGTCACTTTTCTTTGTTCCACACAATATCAAGTCCTTAATGAAATAGTATTGCAATATAATCCTTATATACTCCATAATTATTATAACAAGTACATTGTTGATACAACACTCAATTGACATAATCAACATAAGAACTCTAATCATTCCTCTTCATCTGTGGTAGTATCATGACTTGATTATTATCCAATATCCTCATTTTCGGCATAGTCTGATGACTGGGACATAGGTTTGCATAGTGTCCAAAATCCTTGCAAATGAAGCATTGTACATTTGAAACCATTTTCTTACCCTTGCAGTAACGTACTTTGTGTCATTTTCTTCCACACTTATAACAAACTCCCATTCCTTTCAGGCAAGTTCCAGGGTGTTTCTTCGCACAATTATCACATATGGGAAAATTATTCTTTTCCCTCTTCCATTTATCCATCTTTCTCTCATCCATCCTTTTATTCTATTGCTTCCCTTCAAAGCCATAGGACTCAGTAAACTCTTTACTTATCTTATCAACACATGATATTATTTCTTCATATGATGATAATACATGGGAGACTATTTCTCTTATAAATTCCAGATTAAGAACATGAAAGATATGATACTTCTTTCTCTTTGGATCATGTGCATTGCTAGAGTTCTCATTCGTTCTACTGGGCGCCATTTCTAAACAATGGCATACACTAGATTAGTTTATGAATAACAATACCTCATCCCAAACTTGTAAAACACATAACATAAATTAAATAGTTTATGTATATAATACATAATCCTAAAAATGTCTCCTTTGAGGAAGTATATACGCATAAACCCTTCATAATGGTTTGTAAAGAAAATGAGAATTATCCTAAGCATATCCCCTGGGAGTGTCGTAACCAAGAGTGCAGCAAGACCCATTGTCGTGCACCGGTTCCTATTTGAGTCCAGCTCAAAGCGGTGTTTTTGGGTTTTACCCCCAGGTACATCTGTGCCAGAGCCGCCTCTACCTGGTCATATCCAGATAGGGATGTATTGCTCGAAAAACTCAAAAAATCTCTACAATTCCAAAATTCTATGAAGTTCTTCTATACTAATCCTCAAAGTCCATCTTAAATCTATGTGCTCTAATCAGAGTTTATCTAAATATATCTTCCAAGGTTTGTACTAAACTTCCTCTGATACCAACTGTAACTCCCCGACCCCAGTTACCCAGAGTCGGTGCATTATTACTTCGTAACATTGGCATGATCACAAGAAAGATCAAATCTCGAAAGACCGATTGGTTTAGTAGCCTTGGAAACACTAGATATATTCATAATGTTTACATTACATCATAAAATGAAAACTACAACAACATAGTGTCCATAGTCCACACTCTTATCCCCTCAAACTATCCCTATAGGTCATTCATAAATTACTTCTTCACATCCTGGGAAAAATAAAACATAGAAAAGGGGTGAGCTCAAATTCCCAGTAAGGATAAAAATATAGTGAAAACTTTCATAAATAAGAATAAACATTTAAGGCAATGTATAATTAAAACAAAAGCCTTTTAAACTTCAACTTCAACATAGTATGACAAAAGTAAAATGAAATAATTCCATTTAATTATTCACATGGATATTCTACTAATCGAATAATCACATGCAATATCAATAACCACTTTCATAATGATGGAATGCATAATGCCAGACTATCATAACCACATAACTAAGGCCTTGTGCCAAGACTACAAATAAGATTTTTGTCAAGGCCTTGTGCCAAGACACTAGTTTGTCTCATGAGATCTACCGATGCATCGAGGAGCTATAACGGGTTGCACCCGTCACATATTAAGTCCAATGCATTCCCATATGAAAAGGTTTAAACATAACATAAACATTCGTATTAAAACTAGCATTCGAAATGTCAATATTTTCACCATAAACCATGAATGGTATAAAAATAGCACATTCATAGTCAAACATATCACAAAGCTTTCAATACAATATAGAAGTTTTGTATCATAATAAATCAACTTCAAATAAGCTTAAAATCCATCAAAGGATGTTGACATAAATGAAATCAAAACTATTTGAGAGATATATCTCTTTTCTTGAAATCATTGAAAAGTCACACATTTATAAAGGAATTAATTTAAAAGAGATTTTTGAATCAAAGTGTCCCACACCAATTTGAAACTTTGGAAAAGAAATATCATTTCAAAACCTTCATGTCCACATAAATAAATCCTTAAAATCATTTTGAAAACATGGACATTAATTAAAAATATTTAGAAACATAAATATTTAAAACATTTAAAATTTTGATCTTGAAAAAGAGTACCTTTCAAATTTTTTTAAAATATTCATTTTGAAATCATTTAAAAGTCACATAATTATAAAATAAAACATTTAATTTGAAAATATTCTTATAAGCTTTTAAGGGAAGCTTTGACGATTTTATAACGGCGGTAAATAGCCGCACCTACCGTATAAGTTAAAAAAAACATTCTTACCTTAAATTTGTCGAAAGGTAAAATGTTCCTTGTTTGGAAAACGATGGAAAGATTCCATTAAAAACACATAAGGGTATAAATGAATTTAACCTATATTCTTTGTAAATAGTAAAAAAAATTTGAAATACATTTCAAAGAAACATGGATGTGGATGATAAAGAAATCCCAGTAGATTATTACGTATAAACAACCTCGGATAATGAAGAGATTGCGAAATAAACCCTTACCATGTAATTTTTTTTGGTTGAGGGTATGATAACCTCCTGTATAATGGTGAAATAATTTTTATTAAATTATTCAAGAATCATATATATTAATATGATATCATATATTATCTTTTAACATTTCTTTGTTAATAATATCTTAGTATTATCGTCGTTTCGGGTGTTAACTTACTCGTTTTCTTTTATATGTTTTGTTACTTAAGACTTGTTTGTAATGTTTAGGTTGTATCTTTTTCATATCTAGAATGATATCAAGTCCTTATATATTATTTTTAAATCATCAAATGATAATTATACTTTAATGGATATGATGGAGAATGAATCTCATAGCGTTCGTGGAGACGGTAGTCCGTACGTACGCACGAGCGAAAATATCTTTCTTTTGATATTAAAATAATATATAATTGGATGGTATATCATATATACAGAATCATTATCATGTTATATTTATTATTTAAATGAATTAAAAATCATTATTATACCCATTCAAATAATAATATGTTGAATAACAATTACACCACGACGTGGAGACGGTAAGCCGTACGTACACACGTATGGTGATATGTTATTCAAAGGGTGGGTGGAATACTGAATATGGTTGTACCATAATTATAATAACATCATAGTATATATAATTTACTGGAGTTATTATTTTATAATGGTAACAACAAAGAATGAAGAAGTGGAAGAAGAAAAGAACTTGAAAAATGGTGGTGAAATCATTACCTCTTCTTCAGGTTCTTCCTTTTGATTTGATCAAAAGGGATCCTTAGGTTGGATTTATGATCAAACTAAGACCTCTAGGTTTTATTGAGGTAAGTTGGGAGAGTATTTGGGAAGATTTTGGCCGAACCAAAATGCTTTGAAGGTGTGAAGTAATGAGAAGGGGGAGTGCCATTTTATAAGACGGGTGAGGGGCACCTTTGGAAAAGCTAAAAATATTAATTTATAATAAATTCATATTCGGTTTCTAATGGCACAAAAGTTTATTATTAAAAGGTTAAGGAGGGGATAGGTCTAAAACCATTCAACCAATAGAATTTATACAGGTTTGGGTCACTATATTAACCTTATCGTTTAGTTTTAACTCTTAGTTAATTAGTTTGACATTTACCATGTCACTTTGTATTTTTATATTATATAGTTAATAAACTTACTATACACATCCAAGCGACCACCAAGTGGTCCATTAATGATATAACTATCATGATATAAGTCACTTGGCCGAACCTTAGATTTTTAGGAATTTAATATCAATTAATAATATAATATTTGTTTTAAAAACTATTTTATGTCAATTTTGACACTATTCAATTGTTGATTTTTGTGAAACTCATAACAGAATTATTACTTCACGAAAATCTACATAAATAAATCCTAATATGTAATATTATCCTAGAAAATTAGTTTAATTCATTAAAAGTATCAAATTATATTTATTTGGGTATTTATAATATCAATTAGTTTACTTTTTCACTATTATGGTAATTACTGCATAATCATTGTGTCATAAATAAATTAAATTATTTAATGTCTAAAAATTATAAATAAAATATAATTATATAGGAAATATTATTATATTTCTAATGAATATTTACAATCGAATTTATCTTATGTATAACCCTATATAAAAAGTGTTTTAGTAAATAGACTTTGATTTTAACTCTTTTAACTTTTCTTTGAATTAAATAATAAGAAATGTCCTAATCTATTACAAGTGGACCTAAATGATAATATTTTATTCCTAAGGTTGTTTTTGGTCGAGATACACTTGTCCAATAGAAATAGGACATGTGTTAGGGTAATATTAATATCATTTATACCCTTAATTACCCTATTTTCTTCTAACCGTGGTAAATAAAAGTAAAAAGTTACTATTCACAAAACATTATTTTCATCTCATTGAACCACATTTTACTTCTTGATATTAACCGTGTCTCTTGGATTTTCGAAATTCCATTCACATAAGCGGTAACAATTATGTTTTATGAAAAATTCAGTTTTTTAACTACCACTTAGTAGTTTAACTATTAATCAAAAATTGAAGTTTTTCAGAACAATGCCAAAATTTCATCCTAAGCTATATTTGATATTCCGAATTCAAAAATGATGTCTATTTTACAAAATTACAAACATATAAGTTTCATTAATTAATTTTATAATTAATTCCCGCTGTCACAACAAATAGCGTGTTTTTAGGAAACAATATATATCAAAAGATTGACAATTGTTTAGGTCCAATTTCAAAGTGAAATTAATTATAATGAACACCATTGGATAAAATGGTAAAAATATATTCTAATTATACTTTAAAACCACTAAAATTCATAATTTATCACTATTAATTATTTTTATTACAAAAGTTGTTTTAATTAAAATTTAGTAATTTTCACTATTCATTAAAATATTAAAGTTATCCAAAAATTACCAAAATTTCAACCTAGGATAATTGTGATATTCCAAATCCAAAAATAAAGTCCATTTTGAGATATAGAATTTATAAAATTTCAAAAAGTAGGTATTACTATTCATAACGGCTAGTTTGGTAAGTCATGGTGCGCTTTAACTCGCTATTGCCTGTAGTGCAAGTTATTGAATTATTATGAAGAAATAACACACTATGAAATCTTGGGGTGTTACATAGGTCATACTCATTAAGCATAGTCCTAGAAATTTCTTGTAGGGTTATATTCCTTCTTTCTACAACACCATTCTGTTGGGGTGTCCTAGGGGAAGAGAAATTGTGACTATAGCCATTGTGTGAGCAGTAGGATTCAAACTCATGATTTTCAAACCCATAACCATGATCACTTCTCAAGGTTTTGATCTTAAGTCCACTATGATTTTCTACAGACTTGGAATATTTAACAAAGTAAGAATAGGCTTCACTTTTGTGAGCTAGAAAATATACCCAAGTATATCTAGAATAGTCATCTACTAGAACATAGACATAGTGCTTCCCATTTAAACTAGAAACTCTAGAAGGTACAAAAAAAATCATTGTGAACCAACTCGAGAGGTTGAGAAGTTGACACTTCTTTCTTTGATTTGAAAGAAACTTTATGTTTCTTTCTCTTTTTACAGGGATTATAAACTTTATCAGCTAGGAATTCAAGTTTTGGTAGGTCTCTAACTAAGTTCTTCCTAGTAAGTTTTCTAAGTTAATGTACATTGCAGTTTCCTAATCTTCTATGCCAAAGCCAAGACTCTTTATGAAAATCATTTAAACAAGTAATATTTTTCATAGCTAAAGAATTTAAATCAACAGCATAAACATTTTCATTTCATAAGGCAAAAAATACTAAATCATTTTTAGAATTAAAAACATTGCAAGAATCATTTTCAAATTTATCATAAAAACCATCATCACATAACTGAGAAATACTTAACAAATTATATTTCAGTCCATCAACGAATAAAACTTTATAAATTAATACTGAGTCAGTGTTACCAATCTGGCCTAAGCCGATGATTTTTCCTTTTGAGTTATCACCAAAGGTGACAAAGCCTCCATCAACTTTTACTAAACTCTTGAAGCATGAGAAGTCTCCTAACATATGTCTTTAACATCCACAGTCCAAATACCAAGTCTTTCTACAGGAGCTCTTTAAGCAGGTTCCCTACAAAACAGATTTAGAAAGGAAATGATGTTGGTACCCAGATTTTCTTGGGTCCAGACAGGTTAGCCAATAAAACTTTAGGTACCCATATTTGTCTAATGGGTCTCATAAAATTTGAAGAATCAACATATTTTTAAAGATAAACTTTATTAGATCTGTAACTATGAATATAACTGGTTGAAGCATATGAAGTTCCAGAACTAGCTACATTTTGTCTAGATTTAGGAACAAATCTAGTTTTGGTAATTTTCCTTTGTCCAGGTTGGTATCCGATACCAGTAGTGTATCTAGGTTATATTTTCTTACCTAGCATCTGAGTAAGAGTATATTTACCATTTGTGAACTTTTCTAAGTCTTTCTTAAGTTTCTCATTAGATAATTTTATTTCAGTATTCTCTTTAATCAACTGAGTATTCTTTTCTATTTAAATATCAAGATCAAATTTATGTTTAATAGTTAAAGCATACTGTTTCTTTAAACCTTTGTATTTTTCTTTCATCTCATTACAGGTGTCTTCTAACATATCACAATATTCAAACAGTTCAGTTTTTGACATGTTTTTTGAGTCAGAATCATCTCTAAAATAATATGAATTTAAAGCAGGAGTTTCAGCTGTTACCTGAGAAGTGTTTGTCATAAAACACATGTTTGCCTTATTTTTGTGTTTAGTTTCATAAATTTCAGATTCACTGGAGCTATCCTCAGAATCACTCTAGGTATCCTTCATGGGTTTCTTATTCTTATTGTCCTTGTATTCATACTTCTTCTTGTACTTCAGTTTTGGATAGTTTGCTTTTATATGTCCTTTTCTTTTGCACTCATAGCAGACAACTTCATCACTTTTATCTGGCTTTTTACAATCCTTCTTCCAATGACCCTTGCTGTCATACTTACCTTTGTAATTTGATTTTCTGAAAAACATCTTCTTCCTATAAAACTTATTAAACCTTCTGGAAATTTGAGCCATCTCAACATCACTATTAGAATCACTTTCAATTTCTGCACAAATTTAACTCTCATTTATATCTTGAAGATTCTACTTATCCTTGTTCTTTGAAGATGAAGTCTTAAAAGCAACCGACTTCCTTCTAGGTTCATCTTCTTCTTCTTTATTTACCTTAAGTTATTCTTCATACATCATTAGCATTACAATTTGTTCCTTGACTGACAGTTCACCAATATCACATGATTCTCTAATTGAGACAGAAGTTCCTCTCCATCGTTCAGGTAGACATCTCAGAATTCTCATGATTTGTTCCTTTGATGGAACATCCTTTCCTAGTGAGATCATTGTGTTGACAATTTCGTCGAACCTGAGATAAATTTCAGATATGGGTTCATCAGTCTTCATCTTAAAATTATCATACTTAATTGTATAAGTGTTCAATCTCATTTCCTTAACATTAGTTGTTCCTTCATGAGAAACAACTAAGGTATCCCAAATTTCATAAGCAGTTTTACAAGTAGATATTCTATTAAATTCCTCATCTCCTAAAGCACAGTACAGATCATTCATATCTTTATAATTATTATAGTAGGCTGTCTTAGTAGCTTCATTCCAAGTAGATCTAACAGTAGTAGGTATTTTATATTCTGATTCTATAGCAGTCCAAATATCAAAACCCATGCTCTCTAAATGAATTTTCATCTTGATTTTCCACTGATCATAGTTAGTTCCATTGGAAAAGGGTGGTCTATTGGTAGAAACAACTTCAAGTCTGTTATCCATGATAACATACTTAAAGCAAAGATTTTAAAGAGATAAAAATTTAGAAATAACTGAAATTTTAAGAACTTTAAAATACAACTAAAATCAAAGTTGAAAAACAGAGTACTTTAGAAAATATTTAAACAACCTTTGATACTAATTGTTGGTCAGAGTGGACACTCAAGAGGGGGGGGGGTGAATTGAGTTCCAATTAAAAATTCTGTTTAAAAACTTTGTCTTAAAATCCCCCAAATAAAACACAGAATTAAACTGTAGTGAATTTATATCAAAATAAAGGTTCTGTTAGGTTTTCAAAGGATTGATTATTTCCCAGTTAATCAAATAAGAAGAATTTATTATCTTTTGACACTAACTTAATGATTTAAAACTAATATAAACACTTGCGAGTTTAAGTATCAAAGTGACTTTAAAACAGTTTTGGTTTTAAAGTAGTTTGCAGCGGAATAAAAACAAACTTTGAAAATAAATAAGCACAGTAGGTTTAACCAAGAGGTTTAGTCTCAAGCTGAGACTTAGTCCTCTCAAAATTTTATATAAAAGTGATCCACACCCTGGATCGGGGATTACAACAGTATATAACTTTTCAGGTCCAAGACCTCTACCACTATTATCTGTGGGAACAAAAACAACAGCAAACCAGCTGTCCAGGTCATGCACGACCTCTACCACTATACCAGTGGAAAATAAAAGATGTAAGAGTTTGAGTGAGGATTTACAGATCCTCCAGTTAAAGTACAAGAGAAAGTGTGTGTGTTAAATACAGTAGATAACACACACTTCTTGAAATGTAAAAAGTAAATCACAGAGGAAAAGATGTAGAGTTTAGAAATGGCTCTAGTGATTGCAGTGCAGCTCTGGACTCCTTTGGATTGATCAGAATTGGTTCTGAGTCCTCTTTAGTTTTTTTTCTGAAAAATAGAGTGTCGTCAGCTTCCTTGACTTCCAGGTGTATAGACAGAGAAAAAGGTAGTCGATGAAGTTCTTGTGTTGATGTTCTTGTTCTCATCTCTTCACAGGTATGCAGTAATGAATGAGTTATTCGTGTAAGTTCAGTCGTGTCTTTGTATTCACACTCGGTTTTTATTTCAGCACACCTCGTGGTATGTTTGTCTCTATGTTCATTCCTTATTTTCCTATGTCTTCATAGAAGCACATCCTTCATTCATTTAAATCACGAGCTCTGGAAAAAGAAATGATTTCTTTTTGCAGGTACGAGGTACGGTTCCCTTACATCCAAAAACACACATTAAATAAATGTCAGTGTATTAAAATATACCTGATATGACCATTGATTAGATTAAATAATGATAAAGAAATTAAAGAAGTGTCGGGTTCTGTCTCTGGAATGGTAGCTTTGATATCGGTAGGTAGATGTCACGGTAGGCTTGCTTGTATCAGTGAATTCTTTTGTAACGGTAGACTTGGGTAATGGTAGACTTGAGTAACGATATCCTTTCTATCGGTAACCTTTTCATATCGGTAGGCTTAGTATATCTGTAACCTTCCGCGTATCGGTAGAATTGCATATCGGTGACCTTCGAGTATCAGTAGGCTTTGTTGTAACGGTAACCTTCTTATATCGGTAGCGGTAGCTCTGTCTCAGTAGCGGTAAGTCTGTCTTGTATAGGTAGCTTTATATTGGTAGTAGTGACTCTATATCGGTAGCGGTAGAGTTGTATTATTTCGGTTGCGGTAAGTCCCTATCAGTAGCTGTAGACTTTGATGTATCAGTGAATTGTCTATATCGGTAACTTTCACATATCGATAGGCTTTGCATAACAGTGATCTTTACGTATCAGTAGACTTCCTTTGATAACGGTAGCTTCAACATATCGGTGGACTTGTGTGTATCGTTAGCTCTGTTCTGTAACGGTAGATCTCATGTAGCGGTAGACTCAACTATATCGGTAGATCTGTTCTATTTGAGCATTCTATTGCAGAATAGGTTAAGTAAGAGTGTATAAACATCCAGTAACCGAAAGACTAGTATTTAAACATAAAATAATAAAACAATACTTAAAGAAAATAAGTATCTAGATTCCCAAATAAGTATTTAACCATTGATCAAATAGGGATTATCAAAATAAAAATAATCATAATTGGGATTATCAAAATATAATAAAACAACTAGATTCCCATAGGGTTCAACAATCAGGATAAGCTTCCATTTCATCCTAAACCTCATGACTCTCTTACATTGTGATATTTGATGGAAACCGTTGTTTCCAGCATCAAAATTCATGTCCCTTAGATGATTGTCAACATAGCCCTTCTACTGACTCTGAGAAGCCTTAATTTGTTATTTGATGGCATAAACCTTTTCGGTCATCTCTTACAAAAGATCAACCCCATTAAGATTTCTATCACCAACTTCATCCCAACTAGTAGGAATTATAAATTGATTCCCATATAGAGATTCATAGGGGGAATTTGAATACTCAAATGGATGTTTTTGTATGAAAACTCAACTAATGGGAGGTTTTGATCCCACCGAAGTCTAAATTCCATTGAATATGTTCTTAGCATGTCCTCGAGTGTTTGAATAGCCATTTCATGTTGGTCATTGGTTTGGGGGTCAAAATCCATACTAAAATTCAATTCAGTATTTAGAGAATGCCAAATAATTATCTAGAATTTAGATATGAACCTTAGATAATGATAAAAAATGATAGAAAGTTGAACCCAATTCATCCTCACCACATCTTTTACGTATATCTTGGCAATTTAATCAATAGATAAATCTTCCCATATAGTGGGGAAATAGGAACTCATGGTGAAATGATCTACTATAACCCATATCACATTGTTTACTTTGCATGTTTTTGGGATACCAGTGACATAGTCCATAGTGATATTATCCCACTTCCATATCTTCATCGGTATTGGTTAAAATAACACTTTAGGAAGTTGTCACTCTGCCTTCACTTGTTAACACACCAATAACCTTTTATTATAGTCATAAATATTTAATTTCATGTTATCCCACGAATAATGATCACAAAGGTCACTGTGAATTTGTTTTCTTCCAGGATGTAAAAAGAATTTAAAGCTATGAGACTCATCCATCAGCTACTTATTTATTTCCATAATAGATATAACACATATCCTTTTGCGAAATTTCAGTCCACCTTATTGATCAATATGAATCTCGGGAAACATCCCATTATTCATAACCTTTCTCTTCTTCTATAACAACTGATATTAACTTTGAGGTTTCATGATCATATCTAATAATTATTGTTGAGAAATCATTTGGTATAGGGTTGATGATTCCCGTTCCCTCATGATTCCCATGTCCAACCTTACTAGGTCCTTGATCAATGGATCTCCTTAAATCCTAATCTTTTCCAAAACATTGGGATCTTTCATTCTGAATGCATTTAAAACTATGTTTTCTCTTCTATGGTGATAATTAATTGAATAGAAAAAGTATTAAATAAGTTTCAACCATCTCTTATATATCATGGTAAATTCATTTTGTGTGAAAATATACTTCAAAGTTTGTTATTCTATGTATTTATCACATTTCCCCCCATAAATATAGTGCCTCCATATCTTCAGAGAAAAAATATCCATAGATAGATCCAGGTTATGCATAAAATAATTCTACCCACGAGGCTTCAACATTAGATATGGATATGCAACCACCTTGACATTTTTCATGAGGACACACCAAATCCCTTTCAAATATGCATCACTAAAAATAAAAAATCCTTACCTAATAGAGGGTAGATTTAACATAGGATCAATAAAAAATCCCTTATATAGATCTGGGAAACTTTCTTCACACTTCATTATATAGATGAACATGGACCCTTTCCAAGTTAACTATGTTAGTGGATTAGATAGTCATGAAATGTTTTTCACAAACCTCCTATAATATCATATTAAACTAGCAAAACTACTAATCTTAGTTACTATTTTAGGATGATTCCTCTCCCCCATAAACTTTTTCTTTACACGATCAATTGAGATTCCTTCATTGGTTACAATGTGCCCCCATAAAGAAACTTATTGTAACCAAAATTCACATTTATTGCATTTTTCAAATATCTTATCCTTCCTCAGTGTTTTCAATATAACCCTTATATGATCCTCATGGACCTCACAAATTTTGGAATATATCATCAAATCATCAATAAAAACAAAAAAAAGTTATCATGGTAATCATTAAAGACTCTATTCAACAAATCCATAAAATATCACATGATAAATATTCAAGCCAAAGGGGATAACAAAAAACTCATAATTCCCACATATTTATCAGAATATAGTATTTAGAATTTCTTCTTTCTTCACCCTTAATTTATGATAACCAATTTGAAGTTCATTCGTAGAGAAGAATTGAACCCCATGAAGCTGGTCAAATAAATCAACAATCCTTATAATAGAGTACTTGTTATTTACCATGATCCAATTATATTCTCTTTAATCAATGAATAACCACATTGATCTATCCTCCTTATTAATAAATATAACAGTGTTCCCCATGGAGACACACTTGCTTAGATAAACCACTAATCCAAAAGATCTTGGAGTTGTTTCTTTTATTCCCTGAGCTCGACATTTTTGATTCTATACTGGGTAGTTGATATTAGCTTGGATTTTAGCATGAGTTCTATGGAGATCTCTATATCTATTTCTGGGGAGGGCTAGGTAACTCCTTAATAAATACTTCAAAGTATTCCTGAATAATGGGGACATTTTCTATTTGTATACATTCATTTTCTTCTTCATATTCACTGATAATTTCCATAAAGAAGGTTATGAGAGGTGCTTCTAGATAAAGCTCAGGTATAGATATATCTCCTTTGAAAATAACTGTAGGTTTTCCATTCAAGAGTACTATGATTTCCTTTCTTTTGTAGTTTATCTTAGAATTATAAATAGAGAGATAGTCTGTCCATAATATAGTGTCAAATTCCATGATGGGAATGAAAACTAGATTTAGGAGGATATTGTGCTCAACAAAGTGAATACTAGAGTTTCTATACACTATTGATGCTTGGATAATCCCTCAATGATTCTTGACTGATAACTCTACTTGTAGAAGTTTAGGGATTTATTATGTATTCTTTGAAAACTTGGAGGAAATAAAGTAATGTGTAGAACCCAAATCAAACAATGTACTTACTAACATTGATAGAACAATGAGAGTACCCACCACAGAATCATTTGCAGCTTCAAATCCAACCATCATCATAGAGAAATCCCCATCTTAATATCTTAGCTTATGATGAGTTTGATGGTTATTCCCACCTATTATATTTTGATTTGGGCAGTGATTAGAAAAGTTCCTAAGCTGTCCACACTATAAGAATTGGACTTTACATTGGGCCAGCACCATCTTCCCTTTGTCATTATTATTGATAAGTTGAGGCTTCACCTCACTAATATTGTTCTGAGAAATATGGTCATCTCTTCCAAACTTTTAACATTTTTCACTCTTGAGTAAAAAGTTCCCTATATGATTTTCCCACATTTTTTGCATGTGGGAAGTTTCACTTTATTTTCTCCTATTATATGATAAGTGTTACTCCCTAATCTTAGTTCCATCGATCTATTCTTTTCATTTTATCTATGGGGATATTGAAACGATGGATGTTTATTTATGGAAATGGAGTATGGTTTGTGTTTTCTGTCAATCCTTAAATGGATGATAAAGGAGACAACAAGGAAAGGGATCATACAGTTCAATCCTAAGCAGTATTAAAGGTGACATTATTTCAAAGTGTTTGCCAAATTTTTGGGGTCCAAAATTTGGATAATGGGAAGCATTGAAAAAAGTGTTTTTTCTTGAAGTTCTCATGAAAATATGGAAAATTAATGAGTTTTATAGAGTTGAAATTCATGAAGTGTGTTTCTAAAATACATGAACATTGTGATAGTGTGCTATGAGATTAAAATAATTTAAGAATTGTGGCAACACAAATGTTTGATGGAAGGCTTTGAGATTGTAGAATTGCGGAAACACAAAGAGATTTGACGGAGATATTTTCAGTTACTAAAAGCATTGAAAATGGGGAATATTCATGGAGGTTTTCTAAGGGAGATGCACCATGAAGAAATTTTTAACCAATATAGAAATCAAACCAGAAGAAGTGGATATCTGTGTTTGATCACACCTATAAATAAGTGGCCACCCCTCTTCATTCCTCATGAACATGAGAGAGGAAATACAGAATTTCATTGATTTCACGAAGCAATGGGTGCTTCTCGAAGTCGGTTGTCTATGAAATCTTTTACTTTGAAAAAATACTACTTTAGTCTTGAGAGAAGTCATTGATTCTATGTATTGAGTGCTTCAAGAAGTTATTACATTCCATGTTGTCTTAGAGATCTTCACGAAGGAAGTTGTTCCGTGAAGGCAGTGTGCTTCGTGACAAAAGTCGGTTCCAAAAAGGTATCTGTACTTTAAAAAGGTGGTTTATCTTTGAAGGACAGAGCTCTATGATGAGTTGAGATCTATTAAATAGTGTCCTCTATGAAGGGTTGATCTCTTCAAAGAAGTGATATTTGTAATGAAATGTGCTCTGTGAAGGTGTGTGCTCTGAAAAGTTTTGTGCTTTATGAAGCATTGAGATTTTCAAAGGGAGTTTACAAAGGGAAATATTGGATATCTCAGTAAAGTGAATAGGGATTTCAGTTGGTATCTACTTATGTCATTTATTCAAGTAGTGTCTCATACTGAACAGAGACAACTAATTCAATACCAATCTATTGAAGTGAGTCTCATGTCTATAAACTGAGTTAGACTTATCTCAAAGTAGTGAGCTAGGGGGAGTTGACGGATGTGATCTGAGGGATGCAATGAGCTATCCCTAAACCATTGTAAAGGCAGTGCGCCTAGAACATAGTGACTGTGACCAAATATTTTTATTCCACATCTAATGAATAGTAGTGGTCATTGGTATGTCCGACACACTGTCAGCATATGCTCCTTGGACGTAACACTTTGTGCGGAACCAAGTAAAATTGTTGTGTCTTCTCTTTGCATGAAGTTTTCTGAAATATTTAACCATTTCCTACCAATGTGGGAACAAGATTCATCAGTTTAAAAAGAAAAAGTTGAAACCCTAATTCATCCCTCCCCTATAAGGGTGTTCTGAAATCCTTCAAGTGGTATCAAAGGGAGGATACTTGTGTTAGATCTATCCCCTGCCATCATGGAGAATTCAACCGATATTAGGGGAGTCCCCCTCTTCAATGGAAGTAATTTTTAGATTTGGAAGAAAAAAATGAGATCTCATATAAGATCTCCTGGAATGGATGTCCTCTTTTCTACTATGCAAGTAATACAAGTTACTGATCCAACAAGGATGGCTATGACTAATACAGACATGAAAATTCTCAATGTAGATGCTAAAGTGAAAATTTCCCTCACCATTTCCCTATCTGATCAGATATATCTAATGGAGATGAGTTGCACCTCATCAAAGTATTTGTGGGATACACTTGAAAATATTTATTAAGGAGATATATAAGTTATGGAGGTGAAACTACAATTCCTACACAACAGGTTTGATGATTTGAAGATGCATCCTGATGAGAATGAAAATTCCATATTCAACCAAATTACTGATGTGGTAGGAGCAATTCAAGGTCCAGGAAAAGAAATAAAAGACATTTATATTGTAAATAAAATATTGAGAAGACCTCCACCTATTTACAATGCAAAGGTTTCAGCCCTTGAGGAAAGAGATTTTTCCAAAACTTCTCTAGATGATCTGCTGTGTAGCCTGGTGGCATATGAAATTAAAGTCAAACTAGAAGACACTAAAAATCACTTGAGTAAGGAAATGGCATTCAAAGCCTTGGAAAAGCTAAAGATTTTAGGAGATATTAGTGGTGAAGATGATGAGGAAAAATAAATTCTTTATCTCATTTCCAAGAAGTTCAAGAAGGGAAAAGGGAAATTTAAAGGGAAGTTACCTATGGAATTCTTTCATTGTGGAAAGGTTTGGAATATTGCCTCTTAGTGATCAATAAAGTTTGAAGATGAATACAATGAAGGTGAAAACATCGAGAAGCCTTAGAAAAGGTTTTTAAAAAATGGAGGATTCAAATTTTGAATGAATATATAGAAGAGTTTTGTCTGTGAAGAGGAATATGATTATACTGAATTATGTTTGAATAAGAACAAGAATTTAAAACTAGAAACAATGCTTCCATGATGAATACCATTGAAAATTCAGAAACATAAATAGATAAAGGTAGATATAAATAGTTGAAAACTAATGTTGATCCCAAATTTCAACTTAAGGATTCTATTGGAAATCTTGAGAATAAGTGCAAGAGATGAAATAATTGGAAAGTAATGGGGGATGATTTTTTGGAATATTTCGTTCAGCTTGAAGATGAAATTTAATGACAAGAATAACTGGTGAAAGTACAGTCATTAATCCTTGAAAGGAATGATGATTTAGTGGAACTAATTATCAGAATCAAAGAATAGGAAACGGTCATCAATGACCTTACCACATGACTATAGGAGAAGTCCAAAACTCTTGAGGTACTTGAAGAAGAAGTTATTACTCTTAGGAGTATACTCAAAAGTGAATCAAATATAAAAGAAGAAAAGAAGAAAATATAACTTTGCAGGTTCTCAGATATTGAGCTAATGGAGATAGAAAACATGATTCTAATGGTGTTGAAATGATTTCGCATGATCAACGACCCGCGTGCATGGGAAAAATTGAAATCAGTTATGATGCCTAAACATCAAATGTTGAAAAAAAGTGGACCAGAATAAATGCCTGCTAAAACTTGATCATGTTGAAAAATCACCAGAACTGCTGAAAAAGAGACCCTTGAATCAAAATAAAAGAAGAACTAAAGATTATCCTCAAGTTTCCTGAAATTATGAGCAAGAAAAATATTTTCCCAAGGAAGAAATCATGAGGAGAAATAGAAATGAGAATACATTTCCTCCCATGAAATATCAGTTCTGTGGATATCGGGGTCACACCATTTCATATTGTAAAGAGGCAAGGATATATCTGAATGGGAAAGATCTAGGAGTTCAATGAAGGAGAAAGAATTCAAATCCTACATCTTATAGAAGGAATAGTTTCTATGGATGTTGTTTCCATTGTTCAAACTTTTACCATATAGGTGTACATTGCTGGTATAGGAATGATAAGAGATTTTCATACAACACTCAGAGATAGGTGAAAACTCTCCAAATAGACAGTGTTGATATATCAAGAAGGTTTTCTATTTTTGAGGAAGAGTATGAATATGGAGAACCCATGTAACCAGAAGAGGTATTTCAAAGTCCATTAGTGTCCTACAGTAAATCCAATATATCATGGAAAGAAAAGAGGAAAATTGAAAAATCCAATATTGTAGAGGTAACCCTAAAAGCTACAAAGAACAACAACACATGGAATCTTGATTGAAAATATTTGTCCCACATGATGTGTAATGATGACCTATTACTGAATTTGAAGAAAAGAGATGATGGAATAGCGAGGTTAAATAATGATGGTGCATTGATGATAAACGGAAGTGGAAGTACTAAACTAGCGAATAGAGAGCTAGAGAAAGATGAAGTCCTTTATGTGGATAGTTTTCATCACAATATCCTTAGTGTGAGAAAATTATATGACTCATGACATATAATGACATTAAATCAAAAGGGATACACCATAAAGGGAAAGACATAAAATTATCTTATGAAAGGATTTAGAATAGATGGAAACTTATATCAAGTTGACAGTAAGCAGAACATTTTCTATCTAATAGCTGAAGAAGAAAACAACATGTGGAATCAAACATTGAGGAATATCAGTCAGAAATACATGGAAAAGATATCTAAGATAAACATATTCATGGATATCCCCAACCTGAAGCGTGAACGAGAAAAGGCATGTGATTCTTGCATGCGAGGGAACCTCATCTTTAGTTCCTCTCTTCCAAAGTAGAAAATAACATCTAATCTTCTTGACCTCGTTCATACAAATGAATGTGGCCTGCTAAATTTTTCCAGAACACATAGAGAAAGGTACTTCATTCTTTTCATAGATGATTACAATATAATGGAATGTGTAATGGTTATACATAGGAAGTGAAAAGTACTTGATTTCATGAAAAATTATCACCGAATTGCTGAGAATGATAATGGGAAGACAATCAATGTTCTATGATATGAAAATGGAGGGTGAATACACATCCATTGAGTATGAAAATTACTTGAAAAAATATGGAATATGGCATGAGGTGGATAATGTGAGAACTCCACCAACTAATGGACTAGTTGAGTGCTGGAATTGGCAGGTGAAAAACATGGTCAGGAATATGCTGATTGAGAGTTGTATCTCTATCTATTTATAGAAAGAAGCCGTTGAATCTAAAGTGTACATTCAAATAAAATGGGTATTTATATGGGAGATACATATACACCATATGAATTGTGGCGTGGAAGGAATCCTTCATTGAAATATTTTCATGTTTTTAGAAGTAAATGTTTCATCTGAAACAAAGAAGGAAATAAAAGGAAATATGGTGACAATACAGACAAATGAATATTCCTCAGATATCCAATGAACAAAAAAGACTACAATTGTTTCAATAAGCACTTAGGAAGGATTGTGGAATGTAGTGATGTTAAGTTCATTGAAGAGAAAACCAAAAATGATTCAAGTAATTCCTATGCCGATGAGATAGAAGATGAGGAATAATATGAACATGGATCAAATGGAAATGAGAAAGTAGAGGAAGGTGTAAAAAACTCTCAAAAGTCACATCATGATGTTGACTGAGAAGAGGAATTGGAAGAGGAAACCATGGATGAAGAGAATTTTACTGATCCTCACAAGAGATATTGAAGAGAAGATATTTATCAATCCAACACTATTGGGGATAGGAATTTACCCACACAAACAAGGAGAATGAGCATTGAGATTTCTTAGCCATGCCGAGCGTCGTCTCCCAAAACCCGAGGGGTTTCTCCGCCATGCTGATGAAATCACGTATGTTGGTCCCTCCCCCACCGCCGGGGGAGGGACCCTCATTGTCCAACAAAGGTGCTAACCCTTCTTTCATACCCTTTTTGAAACCTGACTTTCCCCCGCTTTTCCTCAAATATCGATCAGTCCGAAGGTCTCAGAGTTTCTTGATGGCTTCCCTAACCTGTCGTTATCTACAATAGAGTTCTCGGAATCCTCAGATCTCCTGAAGCACACCTTGGTGGCTAGATTTTATCAGAGACACCCTTCTATTGACTCATTTGATAGGAATGTCTTCAGCGCTTGGGGTTTACAAGATAGGGTGACTGTGGGCCTTCTGGATAGTTGTCAAATTATGATTCGGTTTGCCTCGGAAGCCAACCTCATCCAGGCCTGGTCAAGCGCACCTCGCCACTTCAACGGATTATTATTCTATCTATGTCGTTGGTCCTTCGATTTGCACATGAATTGCAATATTCCTTCAATGGCGACCTGGGTTAGCTTTCCAAATCTTCCTCTTCCATTTAAAAATACAGCAGTTCTTCACATTCTAGGGAACCTCATTGGTTGATACATGTGTTCTGACAGCCACACTGCGACCCTTCACCATCCTATTAATCTGCGTATATGTGTTGAAATGGATGTTTCAAGAGTCCCATTTGATTATGTGTAGATTACGGTGAGAGAAGAGTACCGTTACAAACAGAGAGTGGTCTATGAAATTTGGATGGACTTCTGTGCTGGATGCAGACGACTGGGGCATTCGCGGGCCTACTGTCGTAGGGAGTTAAAGGCCTTGAGGTAGGGCTATGGATGTGGTAGCGAGGATGAGGTTCTTGAGGAGGCAAAGAGGATGGAGCAGGGGCCTCTGTGTTTGAACATCGATTTGAGAGGGGTGAACAAGATGGTAGTCTGTTAAGGGAGGATAGGGAATCGGTCAGGACACCAGTGGTTTGTGATGCACCATTTGAAGTAGAAGTAGGTCTGGACACTTCTGTTCATTTGTCGGTTGTCTCTCAATTCAATCCAATGGTTACAAGTGTTTTTAGTAGGTTGAGGGAGGATTTGGCTAGTCCATCTTCTTGTAACGACAGAGTGAGGGAGGAAGTCTGGGTTCAGCAGGACATGGTTTTTTTTGGCCACAAGGTGACCAGAAGTGAATTAGCCGTGGCACAAATAGAAGTTAGAGAGGAGACTGTCTCAGGTAGAGATAATATGTCGGAAGGGATGCAAGGGCCTGTTCTGGAGACAGCCTTGTCATGCAGAGCTGGGAGTCTAGGGGGATCTGATACATGGAACCGGTCCTCAATTCATTTGAGAAATAGGTTTGAGGGACTTGTAGAGGTAGGACTAAGCTATGCTAATGATATCCCCTTAGAGGCCGTTGGGGGGTGGATGGAAGAATGCAGTGAAGATAATCCCAGCCTCTTGGCTGGTGAAGCTTCAAGTATGAGAAATAGTAGGGGTAATAGGTGGAGGAAGAGTAGGATTGAATACTTTTATTTACCTCCACCTTTGGAGACTCGATCGGCTAGAAAGGCAAACACCAAAAAGGAAGTTGTCGATGATGTGGGTCCTCAAAGGCCAGGGGATCAGGGTGAGAAATGCTTGGAGATTTTTTTATGTTCTGATGAGGAAGCGTTTGAGCAGGTCTTAGTGCTTAATGCGTCTGAAGAGGAGGCTTCTAAAATGATAGAGAGGCCTTTAAGAGCTTCCCTTAATGAGGAGCAATACACCTGGGTTGACAAACAAAATCTTATTCTTGTCAGGGGCTTCAACAGAGGGATGATTAGAATTGAGGAGTATATATAGTATTGGGACCAGTTGGCCTCAAAGATTGATAATATGATGACGGTGTCTCCAAGTGAAGTCACTTCTATCTCATGGAATTTGTCCAGGGAGCCAATTGAAGGTAATAGTAGTTTACTTTTTAATGCCCCTTGCTAAATTTTCCTGTTTTGGTCCTAGGTTGAGAACCATTATGGTTATTTTAGAGTTTTCTTTTGGTTCAACCTTTTTGTGTCTGGAGGTGTGGTTTGGGTTCCCATCATTTTACTTGGTTCTCTGTAAGATGGGGTTTATAGCATGTGGCTTCCACTTCTGCATGTCAGTGGAATGGATGATTGAGAGGGTATGGCTATGCCATCGGTTTTGTGCCCCTGCATCTTTGCATGGGACTACATGTCAACTGGTTACGCATTGGTGATGGCATTTTGACATGATGCATTTGCTGGGGAGAGGCAGAGCCTGATTATGCTTGGGGTTTTTTTTGTTTTGTTGTTTTGGTTGTATCTGGATGTGGTGGTTTCTCACTTTTTCATTAAAAGTATTTCAATAAAAAAATGAATTTTCAGTCAACAAGGAGAATGAGGAATAATGAACAATCTACATTATTATTAGTTGTATAACCATAGTCATTTAAAGAGGATAAAAGTATGAATCATGGCTGAAATCCATGAATGAAAAAATAGACCAGATTGACAAAAACCAGACCCTAGATCTAGTCAAGAGACCCGAAGGTCACAATATGATTGGTACAAAGTGGATATTTATGACCAAATTTGAGGATCATGGTAATGTGATTCAAAATAAGGTGCGACTAGTTTTAAAGGGATATTCACAGATTGGAGGTGTCAATGTTGAGGAAATATTTGCTCTGGTGGCTAGACTGGAGTCAACCATGCTATATCCTTCCATGGAAATCCAAAGAGGAAATAGAGTGTATCAAATGGATATCAAGAAAACTTTATCAAATGGAATTCTTGAAGAATAATTGTACATTGAACAACTGGTTGTACAACATATTGGAAATGATGAAATGGAGGTATGCAGGTTAGAGAAATCACTCTATAGACTAATGCATGAACCACGATCAGGGTACTTTCGACTAGATTATTATCTGAAAAAACATGAATTCAAAAGATGAGGAGTGGATCACAATCTCAATGTAATGATTTATCATATGGATCAGTTCATGGTATTGGGGTACGTTGATGTTATTATTTTTGGTGGAAGTAGACAGGGATTAGTGGATGAATTTTCCAATGACATGAAATCAGAATATGAAAAGTCGATGATTAGTGAACACACATACTTCTTAGGGATAAAGGTGATTCAGAAGAAGTATTACACATTCATTTATCTAGAAATTTATGAAAGAGATATTGAACAAAATTTAATATTCAAGATTCCAAACCAATGAAGACATTGATTGTGGTTGGAAAAAAACTCAGAAAGCATGAGGTTGGGGTGTCTGTGGGTCCTACAATGTATAAGAGAATAATTGGAATATTACTATACCTAAAATAGACACAACCAGATATTATCCCTTCAACATTCTTATAGGACCAATTTTAGAGTAATACGGTGGAAGAACATATGGAGACAATGAAAATAATCATGAGGTACATTCAAGGTACTCATAATTGTGGGTTATACTTTGCTGCAGGAAGAGACAATGAAAAATTATTATTTTCTGATGCTTACTAGGATGAAGATGTAGTGGACAAAATTTCCACTAGGGGTGGAACATTCTATATTGGGAAGAAATTCATGGGTTGGTTGAGAAAGAAATAGGAATGTACATCGCTTAGTACTGCTGAAGCGGAATATATCTCCTCTACCAAGGTGTGCACTCGGTTTCTTTGGATGAAGAATCAACTGAATGACATAGGGGATGAGGTGAAACAACCAATGGTTATTTAATGTGATAAAAAGATCATATTTGATCTTAAGAAGAACCCTCCTCAACATTATTATATGAAACATATTGAAATCAGATATCATTTATTCAAGGAAAAATTGGAACAAGGTGTGACCAAATGGACCATGTGGGAACTGATGAGCATGTGGCTGGCATTATGACCAAGCCACTGTCAGTGTCTGTGTTTGAAAAACATTAGTTGAACATCAGTGTTTATACACCTATGAGTGCATGAGGAGGCTACAAGTTTTCACCTCTCCCATATTGTTTTAATTGCGTTAATATGTTTTTGGAATTGATGTAGGTTTATGGGGGAGATATGATCTAGGGGGAGTATATTCTGAGATCTAAAATGTTCAAATACCAGTCTTTGGTTTTATTTCCAATGTGAAAAAATAGCTAAATTCAATGTGAAAATGTATAGGATGAAATATTTTTATGGCTTTAGGATAGTTACAGGAGAATGGAGAATTTCAAAGGAGAGAATGTGAAGGGAGAACAACATTTTGTTGCCATGAGGACGTAGTTATAGCATTCATTTGAACATACGGGAACACAATTCGTGTCTTCCCTATTTTTTTGTACAACAAGAACTTCTCATGTATACCTAGAGTGTTGGATGGGTTGATTATTGCATCTTAGGTTTTTATAGTGGCTGGTTCCCTATTGAATTTATCTAAATATTGCCAATGAACCCAAAGAGAGAGATTGTTGAAACCAAGGCTGTTCATTTTTGAAAATGGAGTATGGTTTGTGTTTATTTTCAATACTCTAATAGATGATAAGGGATATTGAATGTAAATGGATTATAAAGTTCAAGCCATAATAACTATTAAAGGTGATATTGTTTCATAGTATTTTCCAAATTTTTGCGGTCAAAAATTTGGGTAATGAAAATCATTGCAAAAAATGGGTTTTCTTGATGATCCCAAGAAAATATGGAAAAATCACAAGTTTCAAAGATATGGGCTTCATGAAGTTTCTTTCATGAAGACATGAAGATTGTGACAGTGTGCTATGTGATTACAAGAATTTGAGCATTGTTGCAATGCAGAGGTTTGATAGAAGGCTTTGCAATTAGACCATTGTGGTGACAAAAAGGGATTTGATAGAGAGATCTATGGTTACAATGAGTATTGAGAATGGGGAATATTCATGGAGCTTTGCGAAGGGAGATTTGCTGCAAAGTCAATTTTGAATGATCCATAAATCGCACTAGAAGAAGAGGAGCTCCCCATTCGATCCCACAAATAAATAAGAGGCCAACCCTCTTAATTACACATGAACATGAGAGAGAAAATTCAGAATTTCTTTGATTTCATGAAGAAATGGGTGTTCCCTAAAGCCAGGTGTATATCCAAGATTGTGATTTGCAAAAATACAACTTTATTCCTAAACTATATCATTGATTCTGAGTATTGAGTGTTTCATGACGATTGGAAGTTTAGAGTTGGCTCAGTGTGCTTCACGAATGAAGTTGTTCGATGAAGGCAATGTGCTTCATGACAAAAGTGGGTTCCAAAAAGGCAGTTGTGCTTTGTGAAGGTGTTTCTCTATGAAGCCCAGATCTCTGCAAAGGGTTTATCTCTAGTAAGAAGTGTTATATGAAAATGTGTGTGCTCTGGGAGGTGTTGTGCCCTATGAAGGGTTGATCTTTGTGAAGGGGGTTCATAAAGGACAATATTGGATATCCGGGTTAAGTGGACAGGGCTTTCAGTGTGCATATACTTAGGTCTTTGATGAAAGAAGTGTCTCATACTGAACGGAGACAAAGACTTCAATGCCAATATATTGAAGCGACCATCAAGTCGATAAAATGAGTTAGACTTCTTTTAATTTAGTGAGCAACGAGGAGTCGATGAAAGTGACCCAAGGGACACAGTGAGATATCCATAAACCATTGTAAAGGAAGTGCACCTAGAAAAGATTAATTATGACTGAACCATTGTATTTCACATCTAGTGAAGATTAGTGGTCTTTGGTATGACCAACACACTATTAGTGTGTGCTCTTTATATGTATCCCTTTATGGTGAACCAAGTAAAATTGCTATGTCATCGCTTTGCATGCATTTGTTTAACATGTTTAACAGGATCCTACCAAAGTGGGAACAAGATCCACTAGTTTATGAAGAAAATGTTGACACCCTAATTCACCTCTCCCCTCTCAGGGTGTTCCAGGGTCCTTTAGGGACCAATACATCTCTCCGAACTCTAGTTTATTCTTCATATCACTTCTCACTATCTCCTCATAGTTGTCATAGTATTGATTGGGTAGATTATTCCATATGTGTGGTCTTATTACACTGAATAACATATCAATTATTCCATTTGGATCCATGATAAAGCTATAGGTGAACAAGAAATTCTTGTAAAGTTCCTGTCATAGCATCCCATAGATTTATTTTCCTTCCACTATAGTTCTATAAATTCATTCCATATTTGTTTTCGCATCGAACCTGGGAAATATTAAAAAAAGGTTCTCATAAACTAATTCCCATTCCATAGAATCAATATATCATCTCAAATTCATATTTTTAATCATTTTACACCACTGACCAGCTTCTACATCTATCCAGTACATAGCCTGGGTGACTTTCTATTGTTTCGAACAATATAGTACAAAAAATATCATTTCAATAGAGCTTATCCATTGTTCTATAATCAATGGATTAGTAGATCTATGAAAATAAGGTGTTCATTTATTCCTAAAGGACTCAATGGAAAGTTATTCCCTTCAAGGTGAATTTGGTTTATGGTCTTGATTCAAGTTGTTGCTCATAACTTATGTTAGTCGACTCATCATTCTAATGAATTTTTCCATACTAGAGTCCATCGAAGGGCTGTCAGCGCATGGTGTGTTGAAATCACCATTTACATGGTTCCTCCTATTTACCCCTATTTTTTAAAAGAATAGAACATTTGTGGGAAGTTTTTTTTATTTTAATAATCTTATAATTCTAAAGGAATTTTTATGTCTTAAAACGTCATGCTTAAAGTTGTTATTCTTTGAAGACAATTATTTTTTCTGAAACCCTTCATAATTGTCCATAAAAATCTTGTTATTAACCCAAAATATATCCTCAGGAGTTTCAACCAAGGAGAGAATTAATGCCTATTATCGTGTACCATTTCCCTTTCAAGTCTATCTCAATGTGGTGTTTTTGGGTGTTACCCCTTGATACACATGTTCCAGAGCCACATCCACTTGTTTGTTACCAGACTGATATTTCTTTGATCAAAAACCAATTACTTAATAATTCACCGAAATAAATTTTTCCTATATTTTAACTTCTCTCTAATTTCTTACTATGGTTTTAAAATCCTAATATCCATAAATTACTAAATTTTCTTTTGATACCTCCTATGAAATCCTTCCTTTTTATGACATAAACGTTTCATTTACATAGTCCAAACATAGGATATTTTAAAGTTTAGTTTCTAGGAAATCAGGATCTTAATACATGAAAAAATAAAACATTATTCTAATCCACTTGATCAGATTCTTAATTGGTTCATCCTAAGTACATTTACTTCATCTCATAACTTGGGGACATGAATCAAAGGAAAGGGTGAGCATAAGGCCTAGTAAGGGAAAGCAATGGTAATAGTTTGCATATGATCTTGAGGAATATCAATAAAAACATGAGGAATAACATTAAGGAATGAGACATAGGAATATAATAATTAAAATAACATGAATCATAAAATGGAAATGAGTCTACAAAATTTAAATGAGACATTCAAAAGATATAACCAAGGTCTGTCACTCAGGTGTTATAAAAATTATGAATGTTTTTCACTAAGGTATAGTAAACCTTGTCATCTATAGAGATTAAATTATTTACCTAATGAATTGTATCACTACCAAGGAGAACCCTTAATATGTATTAATTAATGGGATCCATATAGATCATAATCAGATATTTCATAAATAACTAACGGAGAATAAAATAAATGATTTTCATATCAAAATCATGGCATTTCAAAAGTGCTTAAGAAACATGATAATTATGTCATTTTAAGCTAATAAAAATGGAATGAGGGATTGATTTTTGTTAATAATAGAATAAAATAAATCATTTTTTACATTCAGGTGAATAAATTTGGAAACTAAAGAGGCTTGGTTATTCAAAATAAGAAAATAAAATGCAATTTCTTGAGGATAATAGGGATATTTTGAGAAGTAAATTCATTAGCATAACTGGTATATAATGTAGTTTTTGAAAAGTGTAAAATGAGAGGGGGAAAGGGTATTGAATTTATCATATGTAATTTTTAAGTAAGGGTATTAATATAAGGTAAATAAAAGATATTATTCAGAACAATCATAATACATATACAAAAAGATGTTCTTGAATCAAAGATAAAAGAATGATAATTCCATTTCCTTAAAGAGTCACTCCTAAAACATAAGGATTGAATCATATGGGGTAATAAGGAATCCTTGGGAGGACTCCTTGGTAGTAAAAACTACAATTTATTCATGTATTATGTATTTTTAGTAAATTTAAATGGGGATATGGGTGTGTATTTATAGAAAAAGTGGAGGATTTGTTTATTTATGCTCAAATACAGGCCTTGGATGTCTAGGTTATGGAAAATGAAAATACTTGAGATACCATGGGGTTTCCCTTGGTATTGGACACTAAGTTCACATTTTATGTTATTTAAATCCAAAATAGTCAATTATCATTTTATAATACTTCTCTTGGTATGTAAAAGTAAAGTTTCCACAAAAATAATGTTTTTAATGTAAAATTTTTCATTTGAGATTTGGAAAGAATATTATAGGTTTGGAAATTGATTAAAATATATTAAAATACTTTATATTAATAAAATAAAATGTTTTAGGTCTTTTACTATAGTTAATTTGTTATAAAATAATAATGAAATAATTATAAAGTCATTAAACATACCGAAAAACTCAAACTGTATTTTTACTATTCACGAAAAAATAAAGTACTTTAGAAAATTGTGATAAATTAATCCTAACTAAAATATTAAATTCTGATTTAAAAAAATATATTTATTCTATCTATATATTTCTTTAAATATGAGAATTATATATTTTAAATATAAAAATCCTTATTTATTAAAAATAATTGCGAATTGAAAATGGATAGTAAAATTGTTGACAATTGGATTTGTTATCATTTATATTTAAATAAGAGTGTTTTTATAAAGATATTGCATTAATGTAAGTATTATTCATAATATATTATTTTATTATAAATATTTATATATTTTCATGAATGTACAATTTCTATTTGAATAATCAATTTATCAAATTTCATCTCAATTTTATTAAGAAAAAATATTCTTCAAACAAAATTGATGGAATAAAAATTTTATTTATATAATTGAATTAAACATTAAGTATCTATGTCCTGGACTCATAACCCCTTATAATACCCTTGTGTAACCTAAGGGTAAGGTGTTCGATGGTGATAGATTCATAGGGCGGCTCGGCTGACATCACCTACGTGGTAATTTCAACTAACATGAACTTCTCCCATAAGTGATTTTGTTATAGTCTCACTTGTTGAAGCTCATATTGGGATTGGTCAAGGGAGAAACCTAGTGACACTACCTAATTACCATGTTATTAAAAATGGGATTTGTACAACATGAATCTACTGGTTGAGGCCATCAATCCTCATTTTCGCATTAATTTCACCTTTTCATTTATACTTATGAACACTAATTATAACATTAAAATTATTACCAAGAGTATAGTTTGGAATGGTCATATTGACCAAAAGTCATATAATGGTTGAGTATTGATAGTCACAACACCCTTTATACTTAGATTATTAATAAATATATTAGTTGTGTTGAGTGAAAAATAAAATAACACCCATTTTTTTGGGAACAAATATCATTTAAAAAGTCTTGGTCCTTACAATGTACCACAGTTAATGAATTTATTTGGGGAGATGACTCAAGAGGGACATGGAAAATACAACCTATTATTATATTATGTATATAACAATGTTTTCACTAAAACGAGTGTCTACATGTACCAATTCAATAAGGAAGGTTTTTTGAGTCCTTGAATATGGATTTGTCAAGCCCTGCACCAACATAGGAGTATCTGGACTAAGAGTTGAACTTTAAATCCTTAACACCTTTTCCCCAGTTTCCAAACCAAACCTAATATCTAGGTAATCTCCAAGATTTGGTCCCAAGATAAGAACTACCCTGACAACACTCTATCATGACCTGACCCACAGAATCTCTCCTGGAATGCAGTAAGCTGAATGGGATACCCCAAGTCTGCCTCCCATAAGATGGGGGGTTGACGACCAATGTTGAGTTGGAATATCACACATATGGGAGGAATTAGCCTAAAGTACAAATAAACCCACATACAAATCCAAATACCCATAAAATTTGAAAAGGTAAATACAATTGAAATCATAATGCATGCATAACATCTATCCCATAATCAGAGTATTTAAAAAGTATTGGAATGTCATAAAGTTCCAAATACAATACCACCACATAGATTAAAAAAGTTTCCAACCTACTTTGAGGTGGGGGGATACTGTCTAATGCAACACCTAGTAAAACCATGGTGTATCTGGCCCAAAATATACCCCAACTTATCTTACTTTTACACGAACATTTTAAAAAGGCCTTTCATCTACATAATACATGGCATGTGTGGGAATATACCATATAGTGGTGACTATAAAAATATCTATTAGGACAATCATAAATAACAAAATGTAAAGCATCAAGAAAAAATTCAACTCCTAATGAGGTTTTCCAATCAGGATATGAGACATAGTAATAAGAAACAAATGAAACAAATATACTCAAAAATATAATTGAAGTCTCAATGAGGTCTCCACCATATTTCTTATAAGGCCCTAGCCTTAAACATTACATAATCTTGAGATATATCAAGAATACACAATGATGATCTTTTCAGGTTTAAAGTTATAGAGAATTAGATCATAAAACTTGCATTACATTCCACATTTAAACAAAGTGGTTACATAAAAGATAGTATTAATTTTTCCCATAAACAGAAACATATTTAAAATAATACATGGATTCTTTCTTGAAACTTCCTTGACAGTATCATAATATCATGTACCTTTCCCTAGACCTGTGAAAAACATTTCAAAAACTTGGGATGAGCATAAAAAGCTTAGTAAGGGATATAAAAATATGGAAAGGAAACATGAGTACATGTATACATAAGAATCAATGAAATCATAATTTACTCATAAAACATAAGCACATTAACATACCTCATCAAATCATGAATAAATCATAGAAATCATAAGACATAAAGGTAACTTGAGGCATTCATAACATTCTTACATAGGGAGTAACCCTCTTGGTTACGTTTGGAATACCCATCATAGTATATTCCCTAAATCTCTTCAGAGAAACCATAACGTTTATCTCCTTTGCGTTACCAAATGCATTGGAGAGATATATCGGGCTCACCCACCCTTAGTTTATCACGGAACCACCCGTCTTCATAAACAATGCCCAAGAAGCACAACATAATCGTATCACATAAAACATGAGTAAATGAAACATAACATTTCAATATTTCAATCACAAGATATCAATAAAACATTGATATAATAAAAAAATTATCAAAACCATTTTCAATACCAAAATAAATGAAAAGTGAAACATGGTATTTATTTTTCATTTAAAAAAAGTTATACCTTGTAGAGGAAGCTGAAACTCAATAATGGAAACGGTGGCGGAGAAGTCGTTGTCGCCGCATACGTTCGATGAAAACATTCCCATTTGTAGTTTAGTAAAATGATTCATTTAAAAAATATTCCTTTTTAATAAATGTAAAAGTCAAAGGGTTTTATACACCATATAAAATAAGGTTGTGTATAAAACAAAACATGCCTCAACGAAAGGAGATTGAGACGAAGTCCCATACCTCGGGTCCGACTTGACTTGATCATTCTTTAACTTCCTAAATAATAAACTTGAGTTAATTTTATAATTTCTTAAGAACCTTTTTCAAGCTCATTATTCTCTTTATATCACTTGTTACCATGTTATGAACACTATGTAATTATTTAAGTTAATAATGGTCGTTTTGTCGATCATTTGTACTTGAGTCAAAAATAAACTCTTTATAATTACAAGTTGTTCATGGGGTAAAATATCCATTATATCCAGAATTATATACATTATCTATATATCATATATATCACATATATCCAGTATATACATGCATTTATAGTATTACATAACAATTAGAGGTAAGAAATGAAATGCACCGTTCATGGAGACGTTAAGTCGTACGTACGCATGAACGCTACTTCCATTTCTATTTCATATTTAATGGAATTAAAACATAATGATACATAATAGTGTTATAATTCCATTATGGTATAATATATAATATCATTAAATCTACCCTTTATACATACCACATATGGTACTAACGAATCGAATCACTTTGAGGGGGCGGTAGTCCGCACTTCTTAAAATGAAGATATCACGTTTACCCATAATGGAAACCATAAAGGTATGCCATAAATGAAAAATACAGAAGCTTACGTAAAATATAAACATATTATATATCATATATAAATATAGTGACATCTTAATGGCCACCTTTTAAGGTGTTAAAAGAATATTGAACAATCATCGTTTTGTGAGGCAAAAATTCACCATCCACAGAAACTGTATGTTCTTTAACCATTAGATGTAGGTGTGTGTAAGTGTAGCTCGAATAAATCTTATAACAACATCTGATTATATTTAAGATACTGGTTTTGTTACAAAATAAATTAATAAAAAGAGTTTAGGGGGTTGTAGAAGTAAAATAAAACAAAATAACACAAGTGAAGACATTACCTTAAAATCGGGTAACTCCCTTTGGTTTGAACCAAAAGGGTTTATTTAATAGCTTCCTTCCTATAGTAAGGCTTCTAGGATTAGGATAGGGATGTGGAGAGACAAAATGAGAAGATCTTGGACGAGCCAAAGGCCTGAGAAGTGTGGGTAAGGAGGTAGAGGTGGGGGCCTTTTATAAGAGGAGAGGAGGGGCACTCTTGGAAAGGTATAAAATGTTACTATATTTTCAAATGAGTTTCAGATTTTAATGGTCCCAAATTGATGTATTTCGAGGATAAGGTGATAAGAGTTCGAAATCCACCCATCCCATAGGTTTTTGACATGTTAGTTCTTATATTTTACATTATCTTTTCATTTTATTTAAATCGTTAAATAATGAGGTAATCATTGCATCATCATGGTGTTATATATAATTTAATTTATTTAATGTCTAAAAGTTATAAAAAAATACTATGATTTAGGAGATTTTTTTATATTTCCAATGACTATTTATAGTCCAATATATATTTTATGTAGACAAAATTAAATTTTTTTACTAAGGTGATCCATTCTTTGTTATATTTACTTTCTTTAAAAATAAAAAGATAAAAAGTCATTATCACACAAAAGTTATTCCATGGGGTCTCCAAGTTTGGCACAAGGCATCCCATGGTTGGACATGACACAACCAGTAGTATTAGGACACATGTTGGTGTCATTTTTTATTATTATGATATTATTTTATTATCCTTAACTACTCGATTACTAATTAATCAAGATAATTAACGATAATTACCGTCGTTACTATTCACAAAGTCCAAAAACAAAAGGTTCATAATTACATAATTTGGACCTTAGTATTCCAAATATGGAATCCATTTTACCAAATTAGAAACATAGAAACTGCAATAATTAATTTAAAAATAATTCCCGTTGTCAAAACAAATAGCGGGTTTTTTTGAAACAATATCTATGAAAAGTTTGGCATTTGTTTATGACCAATTACAATGTGAAATTAATTATAATTACCACCATTGGATTAAATGGTAAAAATATATTCTAATTACACTTTAAAACCAATTAAAAATATAATCTAACCATATAATTAATTTAGATGAAAAAGCAGTTTTGATGTAAAATGGAGTATTTTTCACTATTCATTAAAAAATGAACATTGTCAGAAAAATACCAAAAAGTTATCCAAAGTAAATTTCAATGTCCCAATCATAAATAATATGTTTATTTTGACAAATATAGATTATTAAATTTTCTAAAGATAGATTTAAAAATGGTTTACCACCAAAAGGTAGTAAAACAATCTTTTAAAAATATTAGAGTATTCCATGCTTAAGATATGATTTATTCTCATTTTAAACCTCTTAAAACACTATGTAATTAATAAATAGAAATTGATAAGAATATATATTATTCATTAATTACTTGGGATGTTACATCCTCCCCCCCTTAGAAAATTGCGTCCCCACAATTTATTTACTTATCGAATAAGTGGGGGTATTTATCCCTCATTGAATTTTCAGATTCCCATGTTGCCTATTAACTCATGTGGTTTTTCCACAAAATATTTACTTGATGAATCAACTTATTCCGCAACAATTGCTTCTTATGGTCAAGAATATGGACCGGTTGTTCCTCGTAAGATAGATTCTCTTCCAGCTGAACTACATCTGGGCTCAAAACATGAGATGGATCTGGCATGTACTTTCTTAACATTGAAACATGAAAAACATTGTGTACCTGAGATAAACTCGGAGGTAAAGCCACTCGGTATGAAACTGATCCAACTATCTCTAAAATTTCATATGGTCCAATGAACCTTGGACTCAACTTTCCTTTCTTACCAAATCACATCACACTTTTCCATGGTGATACTTTGAGAAAAACATGATCACCGACCTCAAAAGAGAGATACTTCCTCCTATTGTCCGCATAACTCTTCTGCTTGCTCTGAGCTGTTCTCATGTGTCTCTGTATCAGCTGAAATTTTCCTACCAATTCTTCTACCAATTCCATTCCCATCAACTTCCTTTCACCCACTTCATCCCAGAAAGCTGGAGTTCGACACCGCTTCCCATACAATGCCTGAAATGACGCAATCTCTATACTGGAATGAAAACTGTTATTATAAGAAAACTCAACCAAAGAAAGATGTTGGTCCCAAATTCCATGATAATACATCGAAAAAGCACATATCATATCCTCTAATGTCTGAATCGTTCGTTCTGACTGCCCATCTGATTGAGGATGAAAAGCTGTACTAAAATTTAGTTCAGTACCCAACGACTTCTGAAGGCCTTTCCAAAAGTTAGAAGTAAACCTGAGATCACAATCAGATACAATGGAGAGAGGAACTCCATGAACCTGAATATCTATTTAAGATAAAAATGGGAAAGTTGATCTAGGGAAAAATTATCTCGTATAGCAAGAAAATGAGCAGATTTAGTCAAGCGATCAGCAATAACCCAGATTGCATTATTACATTGAGGTGTCTTCGGAAATCCCATAACGAAGTCCATGGATATATTTTCCCATTTCCACTCTGGCACTGGTAAATGCTGAAGCATCCCTTTCGGTAACTGCCACTCTGCTTTAACCTGTTGACAAGTCAAACACTTCATAGTAAAATCAGCAATATCTCTTTTCATTTTGTCCCACCAGTAATACTCCCGAAGATTTCTATACATCTTAGTACTGCCTGGATGAACTGAAAAAGGAGAACTATGAGCTTCACATAACAACTCTCTCTTCAACTGTGAATCACACGGAACACACAATATTTTCCCAAATCTCAAAACACAATCATTATCAATGTTGAATTTAGGAAACTTACCCTTATGAAACAGCTCTACCATTTTCTGCAACTCACTGTCTTGCTTCTGCGCTTGCTTAATTATGTCTGATAGAGAAGATTTCACTGATACCTGAAACAAAACAGAAGGAAATCCAACACCAACAAATTCTATGACAAATTTCATCAAATTATTAACCAAAGGATCACATTCAAAATGCAATATTGTTAATGAAGCATTACTTTTTAGACTCAAAGCATCATCCACTTTATTTTCTTTTCCCAGATGGTAATGAATTATACAATCATAATCCTTGATTAATTCTAGCCATCTACTCTGTCTCATGTTCAATTATTTCTGAGTGAATATATACTTTAAACTTTTGTGATCGGTATATTTTTCACACTTTACTCCATACAAATGATGCCTCCAAATTTTTAAAGCAAAAACAAAAACATCTAATTCCAAATCATGTGTAGGGTAATTTACCTCATTATTTTTCAACTGACGCGAAGAATAATCAATTACCTGATCATTCTGCATTAGGACACAACCAATTCATTTCAATGAAGCATCACTGTAGATAACAAACTCCCTATTCCTAGAAGGTAGTGCCAAAACTGGAGCAGTCACCAATCTTCTTTTCAATTCCTGAAAACAATCATCACATTATTTTTTCCAGATAAGCTTAACACCCTTCCGAGTTAGCTTTGTCATTTGACTAGATAACTAGGATAAATTTCTAACAAACCTTCGGTAATAGGCTTCCAAACCAAGGAAGCTACGAATCTCAGTTACATTTTTGGGTCTTGGCCATTCTTCAACAACCTTTGTTTTTACAAGATCAACAGTTATCCCATATTTAGAAATAATGTGACCAAGGAAAGAAATTTTTTGTAACCAAAACTCACACTTACTAAATTTCCCATACAATTTATTTTCTTTTAAGGTTTGAAAAATAACCCTTAAATGTCTTTTATGATCCTATTTACTTTTAGAAAACACCAAAATATCATCAATTAAAAAAATCACCAACTTATCCAAGAACTCATGAAAAATTATATTCATAAGGTCCATTAATACAGAAGGTGCATTGGTTATCCCAAAAGGCATTAATACAAATTCATAATGGTCATATCTTGTACGAAACGCTATCTTTGGAACATCTGCTTCCTTTACCTTCAACTGATGGTACCCCGATCTCAGGTCAATCTTTGAAAAATACTGAGCTCCCTAGAGCTGATAAAACAAATAATCGAAATGAGGCAAAGGATATTTGTTCTTAACAGTGATGTTATTCAAGGCTCTATAATCAATGCAAAGTCTCATAGAACCATCTTTCTTTTTAACAAATAAAACAGGATCACCCCATGGTGATGTGCTAGGTCGAATGAAACCTTTCTCTAATAAATCTTGAAATTGCTCCTTCAACTCTAAAAGTTCAATTTGAGCCATTCGATAAGGGGGTTTTGAAATTGGATTAGCATCAGGAACTAAGTCAAAAGTAAATTCAACTTCCCGATCTAGTATTATTCCATGTAAATCATCAGGAAAAACACTAGGATACTCATTTACCATTGGCACATCATTAATCTGAACAGTTCCTTTGTTTTCAACAATATGTGAAAGGTAACATTCATTTCCTTCTTTTAAAAGTTTCTCAGCCTCTTGATATTTTATCAACAGTAAGGGTTCATTCTTGTACACAAACTAAAAGTATTTCTAAAAAGAAACTTCTTTAGCTCTACAGTCAATCTTAGCATGGTAAATAGAGAGCCAATCCATACCCAGGATAACATCAAACTCTACTAGAGGTAAAACAATAAGGTTTGCAAGTAGGTTCTTTCCACGGATACGGATAGGAAGATTCTTATAAATAATTTTTTCCTCAACATTTCCCCCATGTGTTTTTACCACATGTTCAGGAGTCATTTCTTGAGATGGTATTCTCATTTTACTAGAAACATTTTCAGTGATGAAGGAATGTGTAGACCTTGAATCAAACAACACACCGACATAATCTGAAAAAATAAACAAAGTCCCTAATACCACTTCATTTGATGGCCCAACATCTTCTGAAATAGTTGCAAAGGATTTCACCACCCCTTTCTGCTTGTAGTCTAACTGCTTCCCATCACTCAAGCTCTTTGTCATATACTCGTTTTCATAGTGACCCATCTCATTGCACTTGAATCATTTCACTAACTGTAAATCAAATTTGGTCTTACCATCACCATAATCATTTTCAGTGCAATCACGAGCCTCATGTCCCATCTTACCACATCGGTAGAACTTTCCAGAATTCAGAAGAAATTCCACATAATGCCTTTTACCACATTTACCACAAACTGGAAACTTAGTTTTCTTACCGTTACACCTTTTTGAATAATTCATCCCTTTCTCCTACCACCTCGGTCTCTTTTTCTGTTGGTTGTTATAGAACACTTGATCATCGAAAAACTCCATTTCCACATTCTTAGCACATAGAAAAAGCTTTTCCTAACTTTTTACCTCACGAGAAGCTAATTCCCTTCGATATTTTGGTTTTAATCCTGAGTAAAAATGATTGATTTTACTATCAAGGTCTCAGATAAAATTTGGAGCATACATTGCCAATCGAGTGAACCTTTCTTCATAAGCAGCCACTGAGTCTTCCACTTGCCTCAATTCCAAGAATTTTTTTTCCATCCTAAGTCGAACAACCTTAGGAAAATATTTCTCAAGAAACATACCTTTGAATTAATCCCAGTCGAGAGCATCAATCTCATCAGCGTCCCTGATATTTTTAACCATTGACCACCACTGATCTGCTTCACCCTCTAAACGGTAAATAGAAAGACTAACCTTTTAAATTTTCTGAACACCCCATGACATCGAAAATATTCTCCAATTCTTTAATCCACCCTTCATCAAGCACATGGTCAGATGATCCTCTGATTGATGGGGGATGTTGCCTCATGAAATATTCCACCACTGACATGTTCCTCTGCAGTTGATCTGGCTGATCTCATGCATGGATACCACCACCATTTATCGCTGGAGTCAACTGCGCCATTACTACAACAAACTGTTCAGTTCCAATTCCTACCATCTCAGAATACTGATTCGGATGGTCATTTCCTTCTGTATGCCTTCCTAAAACTGCTTCCATGTTTCCTCTGCAGAAAACCATTCAGAACAAACATTTCTTAGATGAAGCAACATAGTAATCTTCAAATGCTATATCATTTCAATTTGACCATAAAAAAATATTTTTATATAATCATTTAATATAATTCTAACTCCTAAAGTTTTCTAAACCGACCTCTGTTACCAACTATACGACCCCAGCCTTAATAATTACTTAATCATGAGATATATCGAGAATACACATTGAGGATATTTTCAGGTTTAGAGTTTTAGAGAATTAGATCATAAGACATGCATTACATTCCACATTTAAACAAAGTGGTTACATAAAAGATAGTATTAATTTTTCCCATCAACAGAAACATATTTAAATTAAAACATGGATTCTTTCTTGACACTTACTTGACACTATCGTTATATCATGTACCTTTCCCATGACATGTGAAAAACATTTCAAAAACATGGGATGAGCATAAAAAGCTCAGTAAGTGATATAAAAATATGGAAAGGAAACATGAGTACATGTATACATAAGAATCAATGAAATCATAATTTACTCATAAAACATAAGCACATTAACATACCTCATCAAATGATGAATAAATCATAGAAATCATAAGACATAAAGGTAACTTGAGGCATTCATAACATTCTTACATAGGGAGTAACCCTCTTGGTTACGTTTGGAATATCCATCACATTATATTCCCTAAATCTCTTTAGAGAAACCTTAAGGTTTAACTCCTTCGTGTTACCCAATACATTGGAGATCTATATCAGGCTCACCCGCCCTTAGTTTATCATGGAACCACTCGTCTTCAAAAATAATTCCTAAGAACCATAACATAATCATATCACATAAAACATGCATAAAGAAAACATAACATTTCCACATTTCAATCACAAGATATCAATAACACATTGATATAATAAAAAAATTATCAAAACCATTTTCAATACCAAAATAAATGAAAAGTTAAACATGGTATTTATTTTTCATTTAAAAAAATTTATGGCTTGTAGAGGAAGATGAAACTCAATAAAGGAAAGGGCGATGGAGAAGTCGTTGTCGCCCCATACGTATGACAAAAACATTCCCTTTTGTCATTTAGTAAAACGCTTCGTATAAAAAATATTTCATTTGAATAAATGTAAAATTCAAAGGGGTTTATACATCATATAAAAGAATGTTGTGTATAAAACAAAATATGCCTCAATGAAATGAGATTGAGACGAAGTCCCATACCTCAGTTCCGACTTGACTTGATCGTTCTTTAACTTCTGGAATAATAAACTTGAGTTAATTTTCTACTTGCTTTAGAACCTTTTTCAAGTTCATTATTCCCTTTATATCAATTGTTACCATGTTATGAACACTATGTAATTATTTAAGTTAATAACGATTGTTTTTTCGATCATTGGTACTTGAGTCAAAAATAAACTCTTTATAATTACAAGTTGTTCATGGGGTAAAATATCTATTATATCCAGAATTATATTCATTATGTAGATATCATATATATCATATATATCCAGTATATAAATGCATTTATAATATTACATAACATTTGGAGGTAAGAAATGAAATGTACCGTTCATGGAGACGGTAAGCCGTACGTACGCATGAACGCTACTTCCACTTCTATTTCATATATAATGGAATTGAAACATAATTATACATAATAATATTATAATTCCAGTATGGTATCATATATAATATCATTAAATATATCCTTTATACGTACCACATATGGTATTAACAAATCAAATCACTTTGAGGGGGCGGTAGTCCACACTTCCTAAAATGAAGATATCGCGTTTACCCATAATGGAAACCATAAAGGTATGCCATAAATGAAAAATATAGAAGCTTAAGTTAAAAATAAAAATATTATATATCATATATAAATATAGTGACATATAAATGGCCACCTTTTAAGGTGTTAAAATAATATTGAACAATCATCGTTTTGTGCGGCAGAAATTCACCATCCACAGAAACAGTATGTTTTTTAACAATTAAATGTAGGTGTGTGTAAGTTTAGATATAATTATTATTATAAAAACATCATAGTATATTGAAGATACTGGTTTTTTACAAAAGAAATTAACAAAAAGAGTTTAGGGGGTTGGAGAAGTAAAATAAAACAAAAGAACACAAGTGAAGACATTACCTTAAAATCGGGTAACTCCATTTGGGTTGAACCAAAAGGGTTTCTTGAAGAGCTTCCTTCCTAAGGTAAGGATTATAGGACTAGTAGAGGGATGTGGATATACAAAATGAGAAGAGTTTGGCAGAGCCAGAGTCTTGAGAAGTGTGGGTAAGGAGGTAGAGGTGGGGGCCTTTTATAAGAGCAGAGGGGGGGCACTCTTGGAAAGGTATAAAATGTTACTTTATTTTCAAATGAGTTTCATATTTTAATGGTCCTACATTGATTTATTTCAAGTATAAGGTGATAAGAGTTCAAAATACACCCATCCAATAGGTTTTTGACATGTTTAGGTCTTAGATTTTACATTATATTTTCAATTTATTTAAATCGTTAAATAATGAGGTAATCGCTGCATCATCATGGTGTCATATATAATTTAATTTATTTAAGGTGTAAAAATTATAAAACAAATACTATGATTTAGGAAATCATTTAAGATCTCCAATTAATATTTATAGTCCAAGAGATAATTTATGTAGACAAAATTAAATTTTTTTTACTCGGGTGATACATTATTTGTTATATTTTCTTTCTTTAAAAATAAAAAGATAAAAAGTCATTATCACAAAAAAGTGAATCCATGGGGTCCCCAAGTTTGGAACAAGGCATTCCATGTTAGGACATGACACAACCAGTAGTATTAGTACACATGTTGGTGTCATTTTTTATTATTATGATATTATTTTATTATCCTTAACTACCCGATTACTAATTAATCAAGATAATTAATGATAATTACCGCCGTTACTATTCACAAAGTCCAAAAACAAAAGGGTATTAATTAAATAATTTGGACCTTCTTATTCAAAATATGGAATCCAATTTACCAAATTCCAAACACAGAAATTTCAATAATTAATTTAAAAATAATTCCCGTTGTAAAAACAAATAGCGGGTTTTTTTGAAACAATATCTATGAAAAGTTTGGCATTTGTTTATGCCCAATTTCAATGTAAAATTAATTCTAATGACCACCATTGTATTAAATGGTAAAAATATATTCTAATTACACTTTAAAACCAATTAAAAAGATAAGCTAACCATATAATTAAATTATATGAAAAATCAGTTTTGATGTAAAATGCAGTATTTTTCACTATTCATTTAAAAATGAACATTGTCGGAAAAATACCAAAATATTATCCAAAGTAAATTTAACTGTCCCAATCATAAATAATAAGTTTATTTTGGAAAATAGAGCTTATAAAATTGTCAAAAGATATATTTAAAAATGGTTTTCCACCAAAAGGCAGCAAAACAATCTTTTAAAAATATTAGAGTATTCCATGCTTAAGATTGGATTTATTCTCATATTAAACCTCTTAAAACACTATCTAATTAATAAATAGACATATATAAGAATATCTATTATTCATTACTTAATTGGGATGTTACATTTCTAGCCATAGGGATCATCTTGATGCTTCAAGGTAACACTCATCCAGATGATCTTAGTCCATGATCCATCCTATCACTGGTAGCACTCATCTGAGTGGTCATGATCACCAGGCGTGTCCAAAAATGTACTCACTGAAATCTATAAGGAGATTGATACATATATAGGGATTCAATACCAAGTATTATGTGGGACACCGCAAACCCCATTTGGAATAACCCGCTATGTAGGGGATCGTATGCACACCAATACCGTGAACCCTACTAGATTGAACTACTAGATTTGGGATCAATGCCCTATGTATGTTGGTCATGATGATACCACAAACGCAACATAGTTTATAATAAGGAATGATAGAGGATCAAAATCTACGTTACAAGGAGGGATACCATGAAATCTATCCAAAATCAACATGCATAGGGGATCACAATCCTATTCTGAAGACATAATGCCTCATTGTACCATCATAGGGATAGAACAAGAGAGCATTGTCAAGTTGTACTGGTCTATATTAAAATGGTTTGAGGATATTAACCTATGCTCATACAAGAGTTAAAATAATATTTATAAGGGATTAGATATTTCCTTCAAGGAGTACATGATGTGTCCCACAAGGGTATATGATGTGTCCTTTTGAGCATGTAACTTCTTGTGTCCAGATCTTACATGACATGACTTTCTATAAAATACACAATGTGTCCCATAAAGATAAATTACATGTATATGCCTTTATAGAACGTGGTATTCCATCTCCCTTTCCCATATAATATAGATCGTTCCAATTTATATTGGAAATACTTGTGAAATCATGCCATGACCAGGAAATTTTCTGAGGTACATGACATGTACTTAACATCACAGAAAATATAGGGGGCTGGGATAGTACTCTACATGTGTTGTCTTCCACTACCCATGTACCTTCTGATGTACATGGAATGTACCACAATATACATAGAGTTTAGTGACACTTGGGATCCTGGGAGTGTACTCTCTATACACACTATTCAATCTTCCAAGGGTTACATTGCATGTGAATTGGTACACACTATGAGTAGCATCATGTGGTTACCTGGGAATATACTCCTTCCACAAACTGACATGACTACCCAAGGGCCACCCAACATATTGACCCACCACATAATGTGTGATCATTATGTCTACATGATGTCCCCACCCAAAAAAACTGATGGGTCCATATAGCATGTGTTCCTGAACGACATGAAATGTAGTCAAGATTTTCAATAAATACAAAAACCTACACATGTCATTATCTTTAAATCACCTCCACCACTAAATCTACAATGAGACCCACCATAACACTCATATATGTGTCAACTGTTCCTTGAAGGATACTGATAGCCAGATTCTAGCCACCCAACTTCTTGGAAATCTTCCCCAACACATCATACCATTTTCACATCAACAAACCACAATCGCGAACCTTGATACATTACTAAATCATATTCAATCATCTGTATCAATCATTCCACATTGATCTCCCCTCAATTGAAAACCCACATATGAGTTATTGATATGTTTCACTGAATAATGGTCACAAAATAATCATATATTTGGTATTTTTCAAACTACCAACCAATGGAAATTCCAATTATTAACACGTGAATAAATGGGGAAGAAATGAAAGAACTAAAAAAGAGGAATGAACCTCAGTAATTGTTCAGGTTATTCTAGATTCATTGTTTTTATAAAGATGAATGAAGAACCAAGAGTTAAATAATATCAACTCCCAAATTGAAGAAACATAAACACATATCTTTGTAAAATGATGAACTAATGAATCAAACTTTTAGAATAATTTATTAATGTTTATCATGGTATAAATGACAATGATAAATCCACATAAAACAATGTAATACATTGAGTCCGTATTAATAAACTTTGAATAATAGATTTTTTATCATCATTGGATGGATCCATTAACTCCATTGTTGTTGGAGGTCCTTACGGTATTCCGATCATCAACCCACAATCCCAAAGTCTACTAATGATCCTCCTCACTCTCCTCTCAATTTTTAGAGTTATTAAATTAAAACTATGAATTAGATATAACATTGTATTTATAAAGGGATCTTGGTCATAAGGAATAAATAAATAAATATATATATTTAAGCTACCAATTCTCCCATGACCACTTTTTTAACCAAACACCTAACGTCGACATAGGATATATCTCACCTAGGGTAAAAACCCACATTATGGACTCAAAAATGGTCTTATATTTCCGATATGTGTCCATATTTTGAATTTATTCCATTATTTTACCCAAAATTAATTTGTATATTATAATATATTTATTATTTTTTTATTAAAAGCATATCGAGGATAACTGAGCCTCAAAATATCATGCCATCTCAACACCTGTCTCTGAAAATATTCGTTAAAATATTATAAATCATAACATGGAAAAATAGTGATGTTATATTTATATTGATAGTTATGATTCTAAGTAGACTAATTTCAGTTTAAATAATAGCTTAAATTCATATCGTGATCAACCTTCACAATCTCTTGGAATAAGGTATAATACATCTCTAAATCCAATAAATATACTAAGTCTATTTACTCAAAATGTGCTGGTTTCAAAGAAAATTATATTAAAAACTGTATGATAAAAAGTGATTAGAATCCTACCACTATTTCATGAAGGGATAAAGAAACTTGTTGGATACATTTTAAACTAAAAGAATCATAATAAGCTATAAAAAACACCAAACAATAGTAATATTTCACTTCTAAAAATTATAAAGGGCATGATTTTATGAAAATAAAAATGTGGGTTTTTTTATCATTTTTATATTTCTATTGGTTTTAGAATAGGCTGTTGGATGTATTGAATAATATTTTAGTACCAATATCCAAAGTTATGCCCATAATAATTGGGAATATAACTGAATAATGAAGAAAATTTGTTATAAAAAGTTCCTAGATAAAGAGTAATCTATTTTTTAAAAATAGATTTGGTTACATGGAAAGATTCTATGAATTTTATAACACATATGCTCACAATTGTTATGAGTGTTAGTATGTTCCAACACGGGTCAAATCATATAATAATATAATGGGAAGATCACACCCGAAAATTAAGCTGGTAAGGAGAAGTGATGAGTATTCCTTGAGAGAATTTTGAAATAATAAAGATATAAACACTATTCGATAGAAGGATTCAATGTATACTGATGATACATCCTTGGGAAGAAAACCCAATAAGTCCTAGTGGAATGCCATAAAAAATAATACCAGCTGGTTCTATCATGGAAAAATTAGACACACACTGAGACATTATAAAAATTCCTTGGAAATCACGATTTAATGAGGGAAGATAAATTTAAAGAGGGAATTAATCTCAGTGAGGAATTAGAATGTTATTTTAATTGTGTACATTCCTACTGAATAGGTGAGGAAGCTATCCAAGAAAGGGTAAAAAACCTATGAAGACACTATAAGATCCCATGTATATATAAAATAATTATTTTTATGTTATTTTTATTTATGAATAAGATATTAATTTTACATTGAAGGTATGTTTTTTCTAATAGCATACTCAACACAGAATAATGGGTTTCTTCTAAATCTTACATTGCACACAACATTGAGTTATACCAAAAAATAATATAATATTATTATTATTTTAAATGGTAGTTAATGCATAGACTTTGTATTGAAATGAATGAATATAATTAATTACATTATGATTACACATATTTTTAAAATATTTTAACATTTTTCCTATAAATATTTTAGGCTTAAAATAATAATGAATCTAATTTTAAGCCTGAAATACTTTAATATTTTTAAAAGGTCATTTTACCACCTTTTAATGGTGAAAATTTTTTAAATCTATTTTTTCCGCTTTTATATATTATATTTGACAAAAAAAACTTCTTATTTATAAGTGGTAAATAAAAATTTACTTTAGATGAAAATTATCTATTTTTCTGATAAAATTCATATTTCAATGAATAGTGAAAAATACTGCTTTTTAATTCAAAATTTCCATTTCATATAATTTATTTATATAGGTATATTTTCCCTTTAACTATTTTTAAAATGTAATTGGATTATGTTTTTATCATTTAAAACAATTTTTATCATTATAATTAATTTCAAATTTTAATTGGACATAAACACATGTCAATCTTTTGGTAGTTTTTACTTCTTAAAAAATATGCTTTTTGGTTTTGACAATGGGGATTAATTTTAAATTAATTTCTGAAAATTATGTGTTTTGAATTTATAAAAATGGAATCCAAATTTGGAATCAGGGGGCCCAAAATTTTAAAATAAGTTCCTTTTATTTTTGGACATTATGAATAGTAACTTCAGTAATTATTTTTATTTACTATGGTTAAAGGGTAAATCAGGTAAATAAAGGTAACAAATAATATTATAATAACATAATACTACCCTAAAACTTGTCCAATACCTATTGGATGATATATTTACGAACATGGGCATCATTGGGTCGATTTTTGGACCCTACGGTGCCACTTTGGTTCGATAATGACATGTTATAAGAATAAATTTAATGTAAATAGAATTATAACATAAACATGTATCTTTTATTTTTTTTATATGTGGTAATATAACTAATAAATTAGACTATAAATAGTAATTATAAATATAAAAATATTTCTTATATCATGATATATTATATATTATTTTTTGACATTATATAAATAAATTTAATTATGACACAATGATGATGCAATGATTTCTTCATTAGTAAATGATCTAAATAAATGATTTTATAGATATTAAAATTAATGTAATTTTATTATTTTGATGACTTAAAATAATTTTATTGATGATATTTACATATTAGGTATATGTTAATTCCTTTTTTCCATGTAATCATGTTTTTATGACTTTAATAAAAATCAATTACTAAATACAATCAAAATTGACATAAATGAGTTTTAAAACAGATACAATTTTATTAAACGATATAATAGTCTTATAAATCGAAGATTTGTCCAAATGACTCATATAATGTTACCAATGTCATTAAGTATCCACTTATGGTTCTCTTGGCATATTATAGTTACTATAGTTACCATATATTAAGAAAATACAAGAAGACATGGTAACAATTTATGTTTTTAACTAAGGGTTAAAGCTAAAAGATAAGGTTAATTGTGTAACCTAAACTTTTCTAAAACCAATTGCTTGAGAGGATATAGAACTAAAATCATATTATATTTTAAATAAATTATTTTGGGACCTTTTGAAACCTAAAATGAATTTATAATAAAATAATATTTCAAGGATTTCTTAAAGTTTCCCTCCCCCCTCTTATAAAAGGACACCTCTTATACCCACTTAATTACACATCTAAAGACTCTTGGATCATAGAAATTCTGATAAAAAAATATCCCAACATCCCTACCTTACTCATATATTCATTAAAATGGGCATAATGAAATTTAAGAAGTTGTTTTGGCTCAAATCAAAAGAAGTTGCCCGATTTAGAAGTAACATCTTTTCTCTAGTTCCCTTCCTTTAATTTCCTTCTCCACTCCCGATGATTTTTTTATTATTTGATTTCATAAAAAATAGTATCAAAATTTAACTAGGATTTTTATGAGAATTATGAGGATGACACTTACAAACACCTTCATTTAATGGATACGAACATACTTTTTCTGTGTATGGTGAACTACTGCATCACAAAACGATGATTATTCAATTTTCTCCTACCACCTCTCATGGTGGATATTATGATGGAACTATATTTATATATGATATATATAATATTTATATTTTCCCTAATATTCTATAATTTTTATTTACAATATACATTTATACTTTCCATAATGTGTAAATACAATAATTTTATTTGAGGAAGTGCGGACTACCACCCCCTCAAAGTGATATGACTAGTTCATTCCATACATGGAACATATAAAGGATGTAATTAATTAAATTTTGTAACATATATAACGTAGATATTATTATTTAATTATAAAATACTTATTTATCATTTATTTTTTATTCCTTTAATATGACAATCCAATGAAGGTAAGCGTTCATGCGTACGTACGACCTACCATCTCCATGAATGGTGAATTTTAATTATTATCTCTAACTATAATGGGATATTATTAAATACAAATATACTGGATATATATGATATTTAAATCATGAATAATATTTTGGAGATTATGGACTTTTGACCACATGCACAATTTACATCAAACAAGTTCATTTTCAACCCATGTGCCAGATATCGACAAAACAACCGATATGAACTTAAATAATTATGTAATTTTTATAAAATGAATGATATGTAATATAAAATTAATAATAAAAATGAAAATGGTTCTGAATCAAGAAAAAATTAACCTTTTTTTATTATTCAGGAATATAAAAAATGAGCAAGGCAAGTCAGACTAAAGGTAAGGGACTTCATCTCAATCTCCATTAATTGAGGCATATTTTGGTTTAACCAAGAATTTACTTTATACGGTGTGTAATCAACCCCTTTGACATTAAATTTTATTCAATGGTTTTCAAAAGGAATTTTTTTACAAATCGTTTCACTAAACAAAAAAGGGAAGGTTTCTTTTGAACGTGCATGGTGACACCGACCTTTCCACCACCGCGAGCATTATTTGATATTTAGATTCTTAACAAGACAAATTGTTTTCAAAAAGAAAATAAATACCATATAATATTTGTACATATTTTGGTATTGAAAAAGGTTTTTTATAAAGCATTTATTATGTCAATATCTTGAAATGATATATTTTGATTGCAATGTGGAAGTGTAATAATTCATTTTTGCTTGTTTTATATGTCATGATTATGATATGGTTCTTAGGAATTGTTTACATATACGGGAGGTTACATGCTAAAGTGAGGGTGGGTGATCACAAGATAGTTCTCCAATGAATTGGGTAATGTGACATAGGTTAACAATAATGTTTCTCCTAAGATATTTAGGGAATATACTGTGATGGGTATTCCAAAATGTAACCATGAAGGTTACTCCCTTTTTGGCTGTGAAAGATATAATGTAATTATGTTATGGATTCCAAAAGTTACCTTTATGATTTATTATTACTCTGAGTTAGTCATAAATATTATTTTTTCATATGGTATGTTAAAGAGATCATATTTTATGTGTAAAAACTATAATTTCATTGATTTTTATGTATTCATGGACTAATGTTTTATTTCCTTATTTCATATCCCTTACTAATATTTTTATGGTCATCCCTGGTTTTTGAAATGTTTTTCATAGGGTATAAGGAAGGTTAAGATTAAGGATGAATTCAATAATATTTTTATCAAGAAAATAATTATTATTTTATTTAAAGAGTTTTATTATTTTTTAAGAAATTAGACAGATTAGAAGTGTCTACTTTGTAATATTTGAGATGTAATGTAATAATTATGGACTAATTCTCTAAAACACTAAACTTGAAAAAATCCTCAATGTGAATTCTTGAATTTACTCAGGATTATGTATAGTTTAAGGCTGGGGACTTATAGTTGGTATTATAGGTAGGTTTAGATAAATTTAAGATTTAGGATATTGTTAAATGAATATCCATAAATTATTTTTACTTTATGGTTATATTGAAATAACATAGCATTTGAAGATTAGCATGTTGCTTCATCTAAGATATTTGTATATTTAGAATGTGTTTAGATAAAGGAAACATGGAAACTATTATGGGACAACATCAAGAGGAAAAATACCTACCAAATCAACAACCATAAAGAGTTGGAATTGGAACTAAAAAATTTGTTACAGTGATAGAGTAATTGACTCAGGCTATAAATTGTGGTGGTATCGCTGAATGATATCAACCAGATTAACAACAAATGAACATGTCGGTAGTGGATCATTTCATGAGGAAACATCCCCCATCCTTCATAGGATCATATGATCCTGTGCTAGAGAAAGGGTGGATTACAGAACTGGAAAATATTTTTGATGTCATGGGGTGTTCAGAACATCAACAGGTTAGTCCTGTTATTTTCTATTTTGAATGTGAAGCCAATAAGTGGTGGTCGATGGTTAAAAATATCAGTGATAATGAAGAGACTTATTCTCTTAATTAGGATGTATTCAAATGTATGTTACTAGAGAAACATATTCGTAAGGTAGTTTGATTTAGAATGAAAAGAAATTATAGAAATTGAGGTAGGAGGATGACTCAGTGGCTGCTTATGAAGAAAAATTCACTCAGTTGGTAAGGTATGCTTCAAATTTCATACAAGATCTTTATAGTTAAATAAATCATTTTTACTTAGGATTAAAGCCAAAAATCGAAGGGATTTAGATTCTTGTGAATTCAAAAGTTATTAAAAATATGTTCGATGTGTGGAGAAGGTGAAAGTGGAGTTTTCTGATGATCATCTGTTATTTGAAAAATAATGTAATAAGAGTTCAAGGTGTTAGGATAAAGGAAAGAACTCTACCAAAAAGTTTTATGGTAAGAACCTTACATTTATAGTTTGTGAAAATTATGGTAAAAATCACAATGGGGAATTCCTATTGAATTCTGGTAAGTGATTCCTATGTGGTAAAATGGGACATAAGGCTCTTAATTGCACTGAAAATGATTAGGGTTGTGGTAAGATAAAATCCGATTTATAGTCAGTAAAATGTTTTATGTTCAATGAAATTGGTCATTATGCAAATGAGTGTCCAATAAAAAACTGAAATGATGGAAAGTAGCCAAATTAAAAGCATAATGGTGTGGTGAAATCATTTCCCACTACTTCAGTAGACATTGGGCCATTAAATGATGTAGTATCTAATACATTGATTTTTTATCCAGTTATGCTAATGTGTTGTTTGATTCCAAGTCTACACAGTATTTCATTTCTGAGAAATTTTATAGTAAATTTGGAATTCCATCTCAAGATATGAATCCAAAAATTGTGGTATAAACACATGGGGGCAATGTTGAGATAAAAAGAAAATATAGGAACCTTCTTTTACTTATGTGCAGAAAGAATCTACCTCAAAACTTTATTGTTTTCCTCTAGTAGAGTTTGATGTTATTTTGGGTATGGATTGGATTTCTGTTTATCATTCTAAGATTGACTGTAGAGATAAAGTGGATTCTTTTAAAAAATAATTTCAGTTTGTGTACAAGAATGAACTCTTACTTTTGATAACACATCAGGAAGTTAAGAAACATTTAAAATATGGAAAGTAATGTTACCTTTTAGATATTGTTTAAAACAAAGAAACTATTTAGATTAATACTGTACCAGTGTTAAATGAGCATCTTGATGTTTTTCCTAATGAGTTGCCTAGTATTATACCTAATCGGGAAGTTTCATTAACTATTGACTTAGTTTCGGATGCTAAGGCCATTTCAAAACCCCCTTATCAAATAGATCAAATTGAACTTTTAGTGTTAAAGAAGTAACTATAGGAGTTTTTAGATAATTGATTCATTCATCCTAGCACATCACCATGGGGTGCTATAGTCTTGTTTGTTAAAAAGAAATATGGTTCAATGGGACTTTTCATTGATTATAGAGACTTGAATAAAATCACTATTAAGAAAAAGTATACTTTTCCACATACCGATGATTTGTTCGATCAACTATAGGGAGCTTAGTATTTTTCAAATATTGACTTGAGATTGGGGCACCATCAGTAGAAATTAATGGATGAAGACATTCTAAAGACTGCATTTCATACTAGATATTCCCATTATGAGATTATAGTTATGCCTTTGGGTTAAACAATAAACTAGTTGTATTCATGGATCTTATGAATAGAATTTTCTATGAGTTCTTGGATAAGTTTGTGGCTGTTTTTATAGATGCTATTTTGGTTTATTCTAAAAGTAAATAGGATCATGAAAGTCATTTAAGGGTTGTCTTAAAAACCATAAAAGAAAATAAAACGTATGGGAAATTCATCAAGTGTGAGTTTTGGTTACAAAAAATTTGTTTCCTTGGTCACATTGTTTCTAAAGATAACATAACTATTGATCCTGCTAAAACAAAAGTTGTTGATGAATGTCCAACACCCACCAATATAACAAAGATTCATATTTTTATTGGTTTATCAGGTTATTGTTGGTGGTTTGTTGAAATTTTTTCATGGTTATCTAGCCTACTACTAAGTTACCTTGAAAAGGTGTTATGTTCATATAGACAAAAGAATGTGATGGATTTTTTAAAGAATTGAAAAGAAGGTTTGTGAATGCTCCAGTTTTGGTACTGCCTTATGAAAATGGTGATTTTTTTATCCATAGTGATGATTTTTTTCAAGGACTTGGTTGTGTCCTAAAGTAAAATGATCATGTAATTGCTTATGCATATCTTCATTTGAAAAATAATGAGTTAAATTACCCTAAACATGATTTGGAATTAGTTAATGTTTTTTTTGATTTAAAAATTTGGAGGGATCATTTGTATGGTGTAAAGTGTGAAATATATACTGATCACAAAAGTTTTAAGTATATATTCACTCAGAAATAATTTAACACGAGACAGAGAAGATGGATGAAAATAATCAAGGATTATTGTTGTATGATTCATTACCATCTAGGAATGGAAAACAAAGTGGATGATTCTTTATGTTGAAATAGTAATGCTATATTATCCATACTACGTTCGGAATGAGATATTCTTAGTTTTTAATTTGATGAATTTTGGATTGGAAGTTGTTGGTTCTGGGAATTACTCTATTTTTTTTCAAGTGGTAGTGAAGTAATATCTATCTGATAGAATTAAGCAAGTGAAGAAAGTGTACAATGAGTGGAAAAAAGGTAAATATGGTTCAGAAGGATATGTTACCATATTTTATCATTGGTAAAGACTGTGTTTTGAGGTTTTGAATGATATTATATGTGAATTGTGATTCAATGTTGAAGAAAGAGTTATTTTGTGAAGATCATAGTTCTCCGTTTTCAGTTCATCCAGGCAGTACTAATATGTACAGAGATCTTCGAGAGTATTACTGGTGGGATGGAATGAAAATAGATATTTCTCACAATACTGTAAAGAGTTTGACTTTTCAATAGGTTAAATCAAAGCGACAATTACCTAAATGGATGATTCAACCTTTTCCACTGCTAGAGTGGAAATGGGAAAATATATCCATATATTTCATAGTAGGATTACCAAATAATTCTTGAGGTAACAATGAAATCTTAGTTATTGTTGATCGCTTGACTAAATCTGCTCATTTTGTTTCTATTCTAGATTATCTATCTCTAAATCAAATTTCTTGATTGTATATTGAAGAGATAGTCAGGTTACATGGAGTTCCCCTATCCATTGTTTTTGATCATGATTATAGGTTCACTTATAGCTTTTGGAAAGGCCTTTAGAAGTCATTGGGTTCTGAATTAAATTTGAGTACATCCTTCCATCCACAATTATATGGGTAGTCATAATAAACAATTTAGACATTGGAAGATATGATACATGCTTATTCAATGGATTAATAGGGATGTTGGGACCAACATCATTCTTTGGTTGAGTTTTCTTATAATAATATTTTTCATTCTAGTATACAGATGGAACTATTTGAAACATTATATGGAAAGAGGTTTAAAACTCTAGATTTTTGGGATGAAGTTGGTTAAAGGAAGTTGATGGGACTATAATTTGTAGATGATATGGTAGAAAAATATTAGTATATTTAGAAACACTTGAGAAAAACATAGAGCAGGTAGAAAAGTTATGCAGATAATTGAAGGAAGGATATTTTTTTTGAGGTAGGTGATCATATCTTTTTAAAATCTTCACCATGAAAAAGTGTGAAGCATTTAGGTAAGAAGGGAAAGTTGAGTCCATGGCTCATTGGACCTTATGAAATCCTAGAAAAAGTTGGATCAGTTTCCTAAAGAATGGATTTACCTCTATGTTTATCCCATGTACACAATGTTTTTCATGTTTCAATGTAGAGAAAGTATATCTCAGATCCAACTCATGTTTTGAGTCCAGAGGTAGTTCAATTAGAATAGATTCTTTCTAACGAGGATTAGCTAGTCCAGATTATTGACCAAAGAGAGAAAGTGTTGCGGGATAAGGTAATTATCAAGTAAATGTTTTTTTGAAAAACCATATGGTTCAAGTGACAATGTGGGAATTTAAAAATTCTATGACCGATAAATACCCCCACTTATTTGATAAGTAAATAAAATTTCGGGGACACAATATCCAAAAGGGGGGAATGTTGTAGGATCCTAGGTTTTTATAAAATAATAAATTTCTTATTACTATTAATATTTTTGAATAAGATAATAATTTTACGTTAAAGGGACTTTTTTGTCTGATAGCATACTTGACACACAACAATGGGTTTCTCCGAAATCTTATGTTGCACACAAAATTGAGTTCTACCAAAAAATAATATAGTAATAATATTTTTTTAAATGGTAGTTAACGCATAGCCATTTCATTGGAGATAATGAACAAAATTACTACATTATAATTACACATGGTTGTTAAATGTTTTTAAATTTATCCAATAAATTCTAGAGGCTTAAAATAATAATGAATCATATTTTAAGGATGAAGTACTCTAATATTTCTAAAAGGCCATTTTGACTTCTTTTAATGGATAAACCTTTTTAAATCTAGTTTTTGTAACTTTTTTATTTTATCTTTGACAAAATAAACTTCTTCTTCAGAATCAGGACCTCAAAATTTACATTGGATTAATGTTTGGTATTTTTCGGATAAAATTCATATTTTAATGAATAGTGAAAGATACTGCAATTTAGTTCAAAACTGGATTTTCATCTAATTTATATATATAGTTAGATTTTACATTTAATTGGTTTTATAGTTTAATTGGATTATGTTTTTCTCATCTAATCCAATTTTGATCATTTTATGTAATTTATATTTAAATTGTACACAAACACATGTTAATATTTTGGTAGCTTTTACTTCTTAAAAACATGATTATTGTTTTTGACAACATGAATTAATTTTAAATTAATTTCTATAAATTATGTGTTTTCAAATTTGTAAAAATGGATTCCATATCTTGAATCATAATGTTGAAATTGTTTAAATAATTACCTTTTATTTTTGGACATTATGAATAGTAACTTCTGTAATTATTTTTATTTACAGTGGATAAAGGGTAAATCAGGTAAATTAGGGTAAAAAAATAATATTATAATAATATAAAACTATAATAAAAAAATGTAATAACCCTATTGGATGAGATATTTCTGACCCTGATCATATTTGGGTAGATTTCGGGACACCATGGAGCTACTTGGGTGTGATAATGACATGTTATAAGAATTAATTTAATGTAAAGAGAAATATATCATAAACATGTACATTTTACTAAACCAATTTTTATATGAGGTTATATAACTAAAAGCTTCAATTATAAATATTGATCATAAATATAAAAAGATTTAACTATATCATGATATTTTATTTATATATTTTAGACATTAAATAGATAAATTTAATTATGACACAAAAATGATGCAACAATTTCTTCATTAATAAAGGATCAAAATAAATGATATTATAAATATTAATATTAATGTAATTTGATTATTTTGATGACATCCAAAAATTTTATGGATGATATTGACATATTATATTTATTTTAATGCCTTTTCTTCTAATGAGTCATGTTTTATGACTTTAATAAAAAGCAATTACAAAATAGTGTGAAAATTGACATAAAGGAGTTTTAAAACAAATAATATTTTATTAAATGATATAATACTCCTAAAATTATTACATTCTCCCAAATGACTCATATAATGTTAAAAAATTCATTAATTATCCACTTATGGTTCTCTTGGAAATCTATAGTAACTATAGTTACCATATATTATGAAAATATAAGTAGGCATGGTAAGAGTTAATGTTTTTAACAAAGTGTTAAATCTAAAAAAAAGGTTATTTTTGTGACATAAACTTGTCTAAAACATATTTTTGGGATGGTTTTCAACCCAAAATCATCTTATTTTCTAAATTAATGAGTTTGGGACCATTTTAAGCTGACAATAAATTTATAATAAAATAATATTTCAAGAATTTCCTAAAGTGCCCCCTCCCTCTTATAAAATGCTACCACCTATACCCACTTACATACACCTATCAAGCCTCTTTAATAATCCAAAATCTCTTCAAATAATATCCCAACATCCCTCCATTCCTCCTATAATCCTTATCTTGGGCAGAAAGAAACTAAAGAAAGCCTTTTTGTCTCAAATCAAAAGAAGTTACCTGATTTAGTGGTAATGTCTTCTCTCAAGTTCCTTTCCTTTATTCTCCCTCCTCCACTCACTAAGATTTTCTTATTATTTTATTACATAAAAACAGTATCCTAAATATAGAATGATGTTGTTATGAGAAGTATTCATACTACACTTATACATACCTCTATCTAATGGATATGAACATATTATTTCTGTGCATGGAGAACTACCACCTCACGAAACCCCGATTGTTCAATTTTATCTTACCACCTCTTATGGTGGCCATTATAATGGAAATATATTTATATATGATATATATTATATTTATAGTTTCCATATTATTCTTTTATTTTTATTTAGAACATACCTTTATACTTTCTATAATGTGTAAATAAGAGAATTTTATTTGAGGAAGTGCGGACTACCGCCCCCTCAAAGTGATTTGACTCATTCATTCCAAAAATGGAACATATAAAAAATGACATTAATGAAATTATGTAACATATATTACATAGATATTATAATGGAATTATAACATACCTATTTATCATTTTGTTTTCATTCCTTTAATATGAAAAAGAAATGAATGTAAGCGTTCATGCGTACGTATGTCCTACCATCTACATAAATGATGCCTATCATTTCTTATCTCCAAATGTTATGGAATATTATAAAAAACATATGTACTTGATATATATGATATTTAAATCATGAATAATGTTATGGAGACGATGGAATTTTGACCATATGGAAAATTTTCCTCAAACAAGTTCATTTTCAACTAAAGTAACACATATTGACAAAACGATCGATATGAATTTAAATAATTATGTAATTTTTATAAAATAATGATAAGTAATATAAAATTAATAATAAACAGGATTTTTTTAAAGAATGTATAAATTAACCTATTTTTATTATTCATTAATATAAATAATGAATGAAACAAGTCAGACTAAAGGTTAGGGACTTTGTCTCAATCTCCTTTCATTGAGGCATATTTTGGTTTATACAAAACTTTATTTTATACATTGTATACTCAAACCCTTTTAATTTTAATTTCAATTAGTGGTTTTCAAAAGTAATATTTTCTTTTACAAATCACTTTACTAAATGAGAAAGGTAATGTTTCTTTTTAATGTACGCGGTGGCACCGACCATTCCGCCATCATGAGCATTATTCTATATTTAGATTCCTTAACAAGTCCCAATGTTTTTAAAAGAAAAATAAATACCATATACCCTTTTTAAGTATTTTTTTATTGAATTTTGTTTTTGAGAAAGCATTTATTATGTCAATATCTTGAAATGATATTTTGTGAATGCAATGTGGAAATGTTATCTTTACTTTATGCTTGTTTTACATGTTATGATTATGATATGGTTCATGGGAATTGTTTACGTATATGGGTGGTTTTGTGATAAACTGAGGGTGGGTGAGACTGAGATGACTCTCTAATTAATTGTTTAAAATTATGGAGGTAAATGATAAAGTTTCTCCTAATATATTTAGGGAATATACTCTTCTGGGTATTCCAAAACGTAAAAAATGAAGGTTACTCCCTACATGGATGTGAATGATAAAATGTAAGTATGTTATAGATGCCACAACTTACCTTTATCATTTATGATTTCTATGAGTTATTCATAAACCTTTTTGATTTCATAAGGCAGGTTAAAGTGCCCATGTTTTATGAGTAAAAAGATAGATTTCATTTATTTTTATGTATACATAGACTAATGTTTTATTTACTTATTTTATAACCATTACTGAGATTTTTATGCTCATCCCAGGTTTTGGAAATGTCTTTCATAGGGTATATGGAAGGGTAAGATATATTAATAATTCATCAATATTTTTTATCAAGAAAATAATTCTTTTTTATTTATTTGTTTTTATTATTGTGAAATAAATTGGATAGAGTAGAAGTGTCTACTTTGTAATATTTGATATGTAATGTAATAGTTATGGACTAATTATCTAAAACACTAAACCATAAAAGATACTCAATGTGAATTCTTGACTTAACTCAAGATTATTAAATGTTTAAGGATGAGACCTTACATACACTATTTTAAAAATCCAAATAAGTGTATGCATGTTAAAAAGTAATCCATGATGGTTTGAAAAAAATAATTAGAAGATGATAGAAAATTATATAAAATTTAAAAGGATGAAAAATATGAAGGGAAACATGAGATTTCAATTGAATATAATCTATTTTGGAAGTGTAACATGGATAGATATAGTGAAAGATTTATCTTGTTAATGTTTCCTGTAGAAGAAGATGCTTCAAATAAGATTATGACTACAATAAGTGATGAATGTTCCTTAATTGCTTACCCAAATAGGTATATCCCCTAAAAGCGAGTAAGAAACATGAAGATTTTTGTGATAAAAAGTATAAAATTATAATTATAGAAAAAAATATGAAAGGATAAAACATGCAGTGAAATGAGAAACATGGTGAGAAAATATTATCAATATTTCTGCTCATATGGTGCCTTGGGCCCATGCTCATAGATCATGTGCTCCTGAACACATACTTTCTCAGGTGTTAGTTGAGGTAGATCTCAATTTTTTGAGAATAGAAAAAGTTATTTTGTCAATATCTAAGGATGAGTTAAATCTGAACCTTTTCTATGATAAGATTCTTTATTTTTTCTCTGATTGCTAGATCATAGGTAATTCGAAAGGAAAATATAAGAATCCTATCACAAGCACATTTTATTCTTTAAATATTCATGATGATTCACATTATAGAAGAAGATATCATTAGATAGGAGTAATAAGGCTAGTTTATCTAGTATTGGTGAGCACGATAGAGATCTTGGACACTCTCAAGATGAAGCTAGATAGAATGGTGTCCATTTGAGTTAGGTTTATCTAAATAATCCTCATGATATTTAAGTTCTAGGATCAATGGGATCCATTAATGTGAACTCTAGTTCTTAAAAGGGGAATTTTGTTACTCAAGAAATGGTACATGTCATAGAAAATTTACTAGATTTTTATGGGGAATATCATAGGGGGTCCCTGACATCATTTTATGGAATCTTATGTGCTTAAGGGAAATGTAAAAGTATAGTAATAGGGAATCCAGAATGTTGGGGACTCAACTTCAGGTACATATAGGGGTGATGATCCTTTGAGATATGATGGATATCCTAGAAAAGGGAACACATTAATCTCTTGTGATAACATTGATAAGGGTAAAATAGGTTTTGAAATGGGGCAATCCCATTAAGGGGAGGATCAGAGATAATCCTTATTTCAAGGGCCACTTGGACATGTGAGTATCACTGATCAACCTAAAAAAGAATATTTTGATCCCACTATTTCATATAATCATACTCTAGAGGTGATTATCAAGCATTGGAAATTTTATAAAATTTTGGGGAAATGGGTAGACATGGAGGATGATTCACCATAAAAAAAAAATATCCTTTTGAAAACTGCTACTAAGTACAAGATCAAAGATAATGAAGTTTTTTCATTGGTTCCTTTAAATAATTCAAGATGAAAGATAAATTATTCACATATCAATACCACCATGATAAATAAGTCACCAACACTTTCTAATGGGAAGAATCGACATGTCAAGTATGTTATCTATTTAGAAGATGATGCAGACCGGGAAAGGGGATTTTAGGATTATAATTGTCTATATTAGTATATCTTATGTATAATTTCATGTTTTTATTCTTTAATGAGGTAATTTTATGTATTGTATTAACACATTATTATCTTAGTGTTTTTACTTTTAATTTCATAATAAACGGTATTTAACCAATACATTTCATAAAAAACAAGTCCCATATCTTTCTTAACATAAAGGTATTGTTTCCACTACACAATAATATTTTCTATCCAAAATATGTCTTCGACATATCCCACAAATTCTTCATGAAATATATCATATTTAACATATCATGTGTATTATTTTCTTTATAACACGGAGAAAATGGAAACATATGAAGGGGTGAGCTCAAACACTCATTTATGGAAAACATAAATCTATGGTAATCATGACAAAAATATGTAATAAATATTATGAAATGACTAGATAATAAAATTTCATTCCTTAATTCAATGAAATTGAAATCATAATGTACCCATGGATTATAATATAAATAAATATATCACATGGATATAAATAAAAGGTTTCTTAGAGATAAAATTCCAAACACTGGACAGTTAATTCCATGATATAATCCAAGATATTATGATCTTAGAAATGATATTATTACCATCAAATCAATATATTGTTCATTCCCAACCTACCCTAAAATAGCCGAACATGTTTTTATAATAGACCCACCGATGAATCAAGGGGTATATATTTCTGAGGTCCACCCATCACCAGTTTATTTCTAATTCATTTAGAATGTGAGAAAATAAATAAAAAAGTCACAATCAACCTTTACAACATTTATCTGTATTCGTAAAACAACATACAAAACACTAAAAAATTTTCACATGTTAATAAAAGGGATATCGTGATCATAACCCATAAACAGGATGAATGTGAGTTGTTAACCAATACATATTTGACTTGGAAATAATCATCCATATTGAAATAACAATATACATAATACTAATACTTTCACCCAAGTCAATTAATGGGATAACCTAATCATAACCCATCAAAAGGACAAAGGTGGATGGTTAAATAATAAATAGTTAACTTGATCATAATAATTTATATTAGAATAAATACATACATAATTCCAATAATTTTACACATGTTAATAAAGTTGATAACATGATCACAAACCATCTATATAAAGATGGTGTATGGTCAAACAACACATAATAAACATGTCTAAAATCAACTGTATTGGAATAAAAACATATAGAACACCAATACATTTCCCCATGTCAATATAATTAAAATATTTATAGATGAACATAATGAAATATAATTATGTAAAATTTGATGTTCAAACCATGTAGATAAATGATTACATCACTAATTTATTACTTGAATAACATGATCACATGCGATATAGAGAAAAAAGTTGGATGGTTGTAACAAAACATAACCCAATAAGTGAGAAATACTTTTCTAAGGATTTATATGGTAGGAATTTATATCCCTAGAAAACCATGAGAGAATACCACATAATAAAATCAAAGAGAAGAATGTAACCAACTTATTTGAAATAATTTCAAGAGAATGATCATATCCAAATTAACAAAAGTTGAGTTACCAAAAATCATTACTATCGGGGAAACTACTAAATAAATATGCACATCAATTAGTGAAGATGATTTGGCTAGTAAATACCATGGAATAAATGAAAATAAAGCATATAACATCCAACGGTTAGTAAATCAATAGAACATCATACAAAGGGAATATAGTTCAAAAAATGTTACATGTCTTAAAGAATCAAAATTTAGACTAAGACAACCCATATGAATTTAGTAACATTTTAATATAAAATACAGGAAAGATAGTGATCATAATTGAACTTAAAACACTATTATAAAATTATAATTCATGATATAAAATATAATATAGTTATAAAATACACTATATTAATGAAATTAGGTGCATAATACCAAATATTCCTCAAATAGATGAAATTTGCGATAAAAAACCCTTATCTTATATTCCCTCTTACTCGACTGTTCTCTAAACTACTGTGTAATGAACACAACTAACATAAAAAATATATCAAAACATTAATATAAACATAAAATCCATTTTATAAATATTTTATACCAATATATTACAAATCTATTTAACAATTATAGTTTATTTTCAATATTGGGTGTTAGAACTTTTTATTTTTTATTTTTTACAAAATTTACAAATACATGATCGATTATCACTAAATGTTTCCAATGTTGTCATTAAAAGATAATTAATTATATAAAATTATTTTTTTTCAAGGATTAATTAATTCAAATTTTCATTAGGTGAAATACATGAATATGTCTTATGGAAATGGATTTCACGATGAACTAGTTTTTGACATTTTAATGATCAAATGGGGATATATTAATAAATATTTTAAATATAAACAACACCTTTATAGAAAAATCAAAACATATTAAATATATAATTATTACATGATATTAACATTACTTTACATACCATAATCATCTATTATATAATCGTTATAACATCATTTATATTGGTGGTTAAATAGACCCAAAGAGAAACAGGTTATAATGATTTAATGAGTAAGGGGATGCATTTTGATAATAATTATTTGATAAATAAAGAGGATTAAAAATTTCATAAACCTAATGTATAATCCTTAAATCCATTATAGGGACCATTAATTATGGTTGGTGATGAAAATAGAATTCATTGTTCATGGAGGTGGTGGTCCACTACACACACGATTAACGATCAAATTTTTCAATGAATGGGAAAAAATGATGGTATATGAAAAATAATCATTTACTAAATTTATTTTTTACATTTATTTTTTTTCATCAAATCCATCATTGATATTATCCTTGTGAGTTGGGAATGAAAAATGTACAACATCGCTTCATGGTGGTAGTAGTCCGCAAGTACACACAATTAATGTTATTTTATTTTCTTAGTGAATGGAAATGATTGAAAAATTGATGTAAAATTAATATAATGAAATTTAAATATTATAATTATACTTATTTAATTATATTTATAAGGTTATAGAATGGTATGATAGTGAAAATTAAGAAGGAAACACTAACAAGAAGTGGATACTCATGTTGATGACCTGAATTATTACATAAAATGCTCATTTGAAAAAAGGCCTTATGGTATCAAATGGTGACCAAAGGGTTTTAGAAACTGGAGAGGGTTTTAGAAGAATTAATTTTATAGTTTTTAAAGGATAAATTAAAAGGGATGGTCAGTCATGAAGTGGTGTAAGTGTTAGCTATTTATAAGTGAAGAGAAGGATAGTTTTGTAAGTAACTCATATATTTTCAATAATATATGGTAACTCTTCAATGTTTATTGTAAAAAAGGAAAACATTAGCGTGTAATGTGTGTCAGGGTCTAAAAGAACCATAAAAACACATTTTGGAGAGAACCTTTATTTTTTCAGGGCTTTTTTATTTTATGTTTTCAATATTTACCCTAATATACATTTACCTTGGTAATTAACTTTTAACCCTGGTAATTAGTTTTAATGAAAAAAATTTCATATTGAAATGATTAATTATTTTTAACCATTTGATTTAAATTTTTAAATAATTTCATGAAATAAAATTTTTAAGGGTTTGAAAAGTTAATTTTAAGATTATCCCACACAACGTGTAAAAAGGGTTTTTTAGAAAAAGATTGTTTTTAATAATAAACAATATATGCAATCCATAATTATTAAATTTTCAAATAATGGGAAAAAATTGGTTTATTAAAAAAAAGGAATGAGTCATTCAATGAAATAAAAAACTGAATCTCACATTTAAAATACTTGATTCAAAGAATGATCAAAAATATTTTCTTTAAAGTAACCTTGCATTATAGTTCAAAAAATATTTAAAATAGGTTTTATAAGTTCAATGATTTTTTTTAAAATTAATAATTTTCTTCCATTGATTCATATTTTATCAAAGAAAAGGTTTTTAATGTTAGATATCATTCTTATATAATGCTAGAGTTAAAATAATTACACATTTTATGAAGACCATAATTTTTAACTTAAACCCAAACCTTTCAGAAAATGCTCCAAAATTAGTACTAAGTAAATTTTGATAGGAGGAATTATCAAAATGAAGTTTAATTTTTTAATTTAAAATTAAAAAATATTTAAATTAATTATTTTAATAATATCAGAAAATATAATGATGATTTTTTTATTAGAAAATGAAATTTTCAAATAATTACTGTTATTATTCTTATTTCTTATCATTTACCAACTAAATTTCTGTTAACCAATTATTAATAGAAATCATAATTTATCATCAATAATAATATAATTTTCGAAATATAAACACATATCTCATAAAATGATTTTTTATAAAAATGATTTTTTAAATAATAAATGATCTTATTAATCATTTTAGGTAAACTAATTAAATTTAATTTATATTAAAAGTTGTATTTATTTTATTTATACAGATATTTCATAAATTAGTTACTCCTATTAATATCTTCTAAGTCAATGGATATGTTTTAATGGTCATATATATATATATATATCTAAATATATCACAGTTTCGTTTATGTTTGGCATTGCGTTAAGAGTATGATATCAAACAAATTGATTTATTTAAAAGTGATAATATACTAAAATCTTTTGGTATTATATTATCCACCATTAAATAAAATAAATCCTTATAATATGAACTTTTACTTATTAATGAAATTAGGTGAGGGTATTCTTTATATATTCATCATTCAGTGCTTAACATATAATATGTAATCTACCATAATTTATTTGGCTATATTAACTTACCTATCCTTATTTATAAAACATTATACATTCATAAAATCATATACCCAAGTACGTATATAACATAATCACATATTCTCCATGAAAAACCATTCCCAAAAACATTTTAATATCCATGTCAATAAACTAGAGTGATGTTATATATTCCTATAAAGATTTACTCTATCTTTAACCCTTAAATGATATTAACCACTAGTTTATAAGGTCACAAACTTGTAATTATATAACAAAATCCAAAAAATTTGATAAACATCAAAACAATATGATGGATAATCTTTTATTTAAAATAATAATAATTTTTAATTCTATATAACACAATTTTCCTAAAATCAATCAACCCATTATTACCACCAAATTAAGAACATATTTATCCAAATATTTATCCAAATATTTATCCATAACCTAATCTTGAATTCTTCAATAGTTATCTCCCAAAATATAACCTTAAAAAATCAATTTTTTTGGTTGTTGATAATATTTAATATATGTTTCTATACCTTAAAAGTAAAATTAATAATGAAAAATCCATCGATGTTTCACATAATCATCCTGAAATAGGAAATACCAGAATGTCATTGATAAATATCACTTAATAATGAGAATAGCTAAGAGTTTCAAGATTTATTTTTTAACAGCCCGTGATTTTAAAAGAAAAGCATCCTATTCAATAGTTTATATAATTCAAAACAACAATATTAAAGGATAATGTAACACACCATTCTATTATGATTTATTTTTAAAATAAATTTAATCTATTTGCTAGCTTGTGGTGCTCACGACCTTGAGATTTTAAATAAACAATATTTATGATAGCATATAGAATAAGAAATAAAAATCTTCAAAAAACCAAAAAATATTTTTTAAATATGACCAAATAACCTAGAAATTAAATTGGTAGGTATGAATGGTATTAAACAAATTATGATATATATATTTAAAGAACATACTCAAAATAAATGTATTTTTTAAGGCGTATGATTTTTTTAAAAAGTGTTGACATGAATTAGTCACCAAATTAATGCCCCAAAGGAATTTATTCAAAAAAAGGAGCTATATAAACATGAGGTGTAATGAACATACAGTAGTCGTAATTTTGAGAATTACAAACCAAGAAACACTGAGGTAAATCCAACAAAAACAAACTATTATTATATATTTGATTATCTCCTTAAAAGGGATCCACATTCCAAGGGGACTCCAATAATTCATCCAGTCTGAAGGGAACCAGTCAAACTGAAAGCTCATCATAAATATGGTTAGACCAGTACATTTGAGTTGCTTCAACAAATATGAAATATATTCGTATCAAGAAGAAATGAATTGACACAGATCAAATCTAAGCCTTCGAGCATTGATTATTTAGACATAAATCCATGGAAAGAAGCCATAAAAAACAGATTCAAACATGTACAGATCATCCAACCTACTCAACTTTGCTTCTTTATCTATATGTGTAAGGACCCAGCCTTAAACCATACACAATCTTCAATTAAATGAATAATTCACATTGAGGGTCTTTTCAGGTTTATAGTTTTATAGGATTAGGCCATAACTATTACATAACAACTTTATTATTACAAGTAGACACTACTACTCAGTATCTATTGTATTTCATAAAATAGAAACTCTTAAAAAGAAACATGTCTAGTTCCATGTTTTAGACAACATGACTTTTCCTTGATCCCAACCATGACCCTATTCATATTTAATTCCTGTGGAAAACATTTCAAAAAAACTTGGGATGAGCATAAAAAAGCTCAGTAAGGGATACACAATGATGGAAACAGTTACTTTTTCAAAACAATAAGTAAACCATGAATATCATGAGTAATAATCTTAACCTTTATAAAGTAGTAAATACTCTTAATTGAATAAAAGATAATTGCTTACCCTTTTGTAACCAAAATATTACTATAAAACCCATATAAAGAAAACATAACATATAAAGGTAACTTGGGAAATAAACATACTTAAATGCAATAACCATACGGTTGACTTCCACAGGTATCAGTAAATGGAATAGCCATACAACCGACTTCTAAACCCAATGCATTGAAGGTTATAACGTAACAACCCATCCTGGTTTTCACGACACCACCTGTCATTCGGTTTATCACATAACCACCCCTCAAATGTCCAAGTACCATCATAACACATAAAATATTGCAAATATAAACATTTCACTAATAACATTTCATTTTCAATCACAAGAAGTAATTTCATGATATTGAAATAATCAATCATTTTTCAAAAACCATTTAAAAAGAGATTTCTGAATCAAAGTGTCCCATACCACTTTAAATATTTTAATGGAATTATAATTTTTAAAACATTAATGTCCATATAAAAAAATACTCAAAACTATTTTTAAAACATAGAAATTAAAGAAAATGATTTAGAATAATAAATCTTTAAAACAGTTAAAATGATATTTTAGTTATAGAGTTTTTAACAAAATTAGAGATGCTTGAATACAAATAATTGAGGAATAACTTTTAATCAGAACATTATAATATCATGAGATTAAAGGTATTCATGATATAATATGTCAAAGGATAGTATATACACCATATAAGAGTTAATTGGTGCATAACAACAATGAAGTCCAAATGGAAATGTAAATTGATATGAAATACCTTATAAAGATGGTATCCTTAAATTAAGGATAAATCAATCACATAATTAAGTGTGACAAATATAAATACAACCAATATAAGTTGACATTATGTGTAAAACAATAAGAGTTCGTTCACACATATTCATAGGATGACATATTCAAGAAGTACAAGTTGAACCCAAAGAATTGAAATTGGGTTAAGATGTTCCCTTGTAAAAATTCGACAGCCTAACGACGTCACTTCAAAATTTAGAAAATGAGTTGATGAGATAAAAAGGGTATCCCATCACTTGTAAATAAATTTCAAATCAATAAGGATATAGAAGAACATATACCAACATAATAATATGTAAATTAAAAGACATAACAAAAAGAAGTCTTTTAAAAAGAGGAGGGTGAAAGGTCCCCTTACCGATTTGGTAACTTACAAAACATATGCCACATGAAAGAAGGATCATAAAATGAATAGTTAAATACTCATAAATGAAAGTATTTTACACAAAGAGTACAATAATGGGATGTACATACACCACACAAAAGGAAATAGTGGAAAATATAGCATGAATCTCACGAGAATAAGAAGTGAGATGGAACCATTTACCACATTGTAATCCACTGAGTCATATGACCAAAGGTAAATATCCCCCAAATGAATCACAAAATACCATGAATATAATGATAATCATGATAATATTTATCAAAAGTCAGTACACAATACACCACATGCAATAAATAAGTTGCAAACAATGGAAATCTCACGGAATTAAAAGCAAGATAAGAAAATCCCTTACCTCATGTCCAAATTGACACGTTCGTTCTTCAATATCCTGAATAATAAACTAATGTTAATTTCAACTTGCTTAAGAACATTTTTCTAAAGTTTATTATTCATTTTATATTACTTATTACCATGTTATAAACATTATGTAATCATTTAAGTTAATAAAAGTAGTTTTGTCGATATTTGGTACTTGAGTAAAAAAAATGAACACCTTATAATTACAAGTTGTTCATGTGGTAAAATATAAATTATCATAAGAATGGTATTAATGATTTAGATATCATACATATAATATATATCAAATATATACATGTATTTATAATAGTACATAACATTTAGAGTTAAGAAATGTAATGCACCGTTCATGGAGATGGTAAGCCGTATGTACGCATGAACGCTACTTCCATTTCTATTTCCTATTTTAAACGAATTAAAAAAATAATGATACATAGTTATATTATAATTCTATTATAATATCATATACAATATTATTAACTCCGTCCTTTATATGTCCCACATAATGCATTTAACGATTCATATCACTTTGAGGGGCGGTAGTCCACACTTCCTCTAATGAGATTATCGTATTTACCCACTATGGAAATCATAAAGGTATGATATAAATGGAAAATACAGAAGAATAAAGAAAAAATAAACATAATATATATCACATATAAATAAAGTTCCATCATAATGGCCACCATGAGAGGTGGTAGGAGGTAATTGAATAGTCATCGTTTCGTGAGGCGTTAGTTTTCCATCCACAGAAACATTATGTTCTTCACCCATTAGATAGAGATGTGTGTAGGTGTAGTTAAAATCCTTTTAATAAAAGAATTATAGTATATTTAGGATACTGGTGTTGTTAAAAAATAAAGGAATAAAAATAATTTAGGATATGGAGAAGTAAAATAAAAGAGAACAATTTAAGAGAAACCGTTACCTTTAATTTGGGTAACTCCCTTTGGTTTGAACCAAAGGACTTCATAAAGTGCCTTATGCCTGAGGTAAGTCTTCTAGGTGGAGAAGAGGGATGTAGGGAGATTAATTTGGAAGAGGTTGGATTATCCAAAAGGCTTTATAGGTTCGTGTAATTGCTTATAAGTGGTCTCCTTTTATAAGGGGGAGGAGGGGCTCTTTAGGAAAGTGTGAAAACATTATTTTATTATAAACATATATTCGGTTTCAAAAGGTCCAAAACACATTAATGTAAAATATAAGATTACTCATATTCGAAATAAAATCATATAATATGAATTGGAAAGGTTTTGGATATTATTTTAGTCTTTATAATCTTATTTATTTAAGTCATTTATTAATGAGGTAAACACTCCATCATTATTGTGTCATAAATAATTTAATTTATTTGATCTCTAAAAATTATAAAAAAATACTATGATATAGGAAATAGTTTTATATTTCCAATTAATATTTATAGTCCAAATGATAATTTATATAACCCCTTGTAAAAATTAATTTACTAAAAGATATTTGCTTTTGTCTTTTTTGCATTTAATTAAGTTAATTAATTTAAATTGTCATTATCACTTCCATGTGGCTCAATGGGGTCCCAAAATCGACCCAAAGATGACCATGGTAGTTAATGACTCAACCAATAAGGTTTGGAAAAGTTTTAAGGTATTTTTGAATTATTATAATACTCTTTTTACCTTGAATTACCATATTTACCTTTAACCGTGGTAAATAAATGTCAAAAGTTACTATTCACCAAAAATTATTTTCATCTTATTGAACCACATTATACTTATTTATTACAACCATGTATGTCGGATTTTCTAAATTAAATTCACAGAAGCGGTAAAAGTTCATTTAAATGAAAAAGTCAGTTATTTTAACTACTACTAATTGGTTTCACTATTCCTCAAAAATTGACGTTTCTCAGAAAAATACCAAAAATTCAGCCTAAGCTTTATTTGATATTCAGAATTCAAAGATGATGTCTACTTTTCTAAATTCAAAACATAGAATTGACATTTATTAATTTAAAATCAATCCCCGTTGTTAAAAAAATAGCGTGTTTTTACGAAACAATAACTATCAAAACATTGACACTTTTTTATGTCAAATTTCAAAGTGAAATTAATTATAATGACCAAAATTAGATTAAATGGTACAAATATATTTTAATTTCACTTTAAAACCAATTAAAAAGGATAACATAACCATATAAATAAATTATATTAAAAGGCACTTTTTAATTAAAATACAATATTTTTCACAAATTCATTAAAAAATGTACTTTATCAGAAAAATATCAAAAAAGTACCCAAAGTAAAATTTGATGTCCCAATTATAAAGAAAGATTTTATTTGGTCAAATAAAATTTATTAAAGTTACCAGAATTATATTTAAAGATGGTTCTCTATTAAAATAAGGTAAATCAACCTTTTAATGTAAATTATGTTTAAAATTAGATTCGTTCACATATTAAGCCTCTAAATTTTATTGGATAAATGTAATTACATTTAAAAAACATGTATAATCATATTGTAGTTAGTTTTTTTCATTCCTTCCAATACAACAACTAGGAGTTAACTACCATTTAAAATAATAATATTATATTATTAGAGTGCAACATAAGATTTCAAAGAAATCCATTGTTGCGTATCAGGTACTCTATCAAACATAGAAACCCCTTTAAAGTAAAATTAATATTTAATTCAAAAATATTAATAAATATTAAAATTTCATATTCTTTATTTTCCTGGGATGTTACATCCTTCCCCTCTTTTCGGAATTGCGTCCTCGCAATTTTAAAATTGGGCTCGGAAACATCATTTAAAGTCCCACATCAAAAAACAGTCAATAAAAGTATCAATTTAAAATAAAGAAATATTTATAAAAAGGTCACCCAAGATAACCCATACTAGTATTCCATGTAAGAAAACATGGATATGGAAGAGAAAACAAATCGTCTTGTTCTGATGGAGAGTGGTAGAAAACCTGATTAGGAGAAAGTTAACCATGAGAAAATAATAAACTTGTGATGGGTTATACAGTCATTGATTCCCCAAAAGGAAAAGTTAACATACAACGTTTTTGTTTTAAGTTACATTTCATTGAGGAATTTAATTATGATCTTAACTAAAAACATAAGGAAAAATAATTACTTATCTTTTAGACTTTCATTCTTTACTATATTTCTAACACAAACTCATATTTTCTCCAAATGATGAGTATTCAAGATGACTTTTCTCACATTAAAAGTGCTATAATGTACTTCAATAGAATCACATAATCCTTAAAAGATGAACTATATATTTCCCATGTCTTTAGACCTTAACCAAAACCAAAATTGGTTTGTAGAAGATCCGATAATCCCCAAAAGTATAAACTTTTACAAAAAGAAAAACTTCTTTTAATCTCCAAAATTTATCAAACAATACCCAAAGTTCAACCAAGACCATTCAATAAATAATTGTCCATAAAATTCTTCAAGGTAATCCAAACTAAGATTGAAACCCAAATCTCAAAAGGATCTAATCACATAGTCTTCTAAGATAAATCTTAACATTTATCTCCAAATAACATCAGTTACTCTTAAAGTCTCATTTTGAAAAGTAATTAACCTAATCACATATCCTCCATGATAGGTTAATAATTTCCATAGATAACCCAAAATAGACCTCTTCTTGATTCATAAAATCATCTAACTAAAAATAATTAGTCATACAAACCATGGACTACACGTAGTCCAGTGGTAGGCGATAAATACCAGTCACACTTTGGTTGTGGGTTCGATTCTCACAGCTTTGTCCGATGCGATGGGTTGTCACACGGTCTGCGTGTTGTCATTTTTTTTTCAAAAACTATATAATTTTATATCATTAACAAAAAGAGGTAAATTTATCAAAAATAACCATATCATAATTTAACCATGAAGGTTTTCTAATAACATTCATTTTGCATCCCAAAAATGTATTAACCTATAATCTCTCCAAATTCAAGGATCATATAAACCCAAATGGTTCATTATAACTATATCCACAAAAGAAGAGATAGTTATTCCTTCAATAAAATTTTCATATATGAAACATTAGGGTTACACATACTTTAAAAATTCTTCTAATTTAATTCCCATCATCAAAAGAGCCTTAATACTTTTAAGTATTTCACCATCTTAAAAGCTACCATAACACTTGAATCACATATATGTTGACTTCTTACTCATTCAACATTCTTCATGATCCATTAACCATTCCTTTACAAATTATTCTGAAATAATTATTCCCTATAAAAAAAATCACAAATCATATCCTAAGATTCAATAATGTCAAAACATATGTTAAGAAATAATCCATACCTTTCATTGGTCATTGTCAGTTTCTTCATCCTCAATTGGAATGGAATTAGGTATTGGTAAACAAATATTTGTACGATACTGGTGATCCAATTCCCGAAACTTCTTCGTAGGACATGTGTTTGTATAATGACCATGCACACCACATTTAAAACAATCAATTGATCCCTCAAAATGAACTTCTTTACCTTTCCTAGAGTCAACTGGATGCTTCCTTTTTCCATGGAAAGTTCTTTCTTTATGACCTTCATTTCTAAATCTATAGTATCTTCTCGTCCCTTTGAAGAATTTTTCTAGGTGTTTCATTCCACATCCTTGAAAAAAAGGTTTTTGAACATACTTACCTTTATGATTATTACCTGAACATCCATAGAGATTTATTTATTGCATATACGATGCCTTATAAAAATCACCAAGGTTAAGGTTGTCAATCACGACTCTAGAAAGTTGGTTGAAAATAACCGAAAGAGTTCTCATTGCAGCTCCCATTTAATTCAATTTCTCATTCAAAAAATTGTTATAGTTTTCTTCACATCCATTGTTACTTTAATTCCTGCTAGATCCAACCATTGACTAAAACCAAAAATGTAATTGTGAGTATATCAGTAAAATCATCATATAATATCTTATGAGGAGGGTAAATACTAAGATATAGTTATTCATGTTATCTTAAACTCATTCACTTTATCTAAAAAAACTATGACCCTTTCTAATATCCTAACCATTATGGTAATGTCACTAATGCTTAAAGAATACCCTAACCTCTAAAGTTATCTAAACCTCCCTCTGATACCAACTGTAAGAACCCAGCCTTAAACCTTACATAATCATGAATTAAATGAATAATTCACATTGAGGATATTTCCAGGTTTAGTGTTTTAGAGGATTAGGCCATAACTATTACATAACAACATGAAGATTACAAGTAGACACTACTACTCAGTATCTATTTTTTTTCATAAAATAAAAACTCTTAAAAAGAAACATGTCTAGTTCAATGTTTTAGACAACATGACTTTTCCTTGATCCCATCCATGACCCTATTCATCTTTAAGTCCTGTGGAAAACATTTAAAAAAACTTGGGATGACCATAAAAAGCTCAGTAAGGGATACACAATGAAGGAAACTGTTATTTTTTCAAAAAAACAAGTAAACCATGAATATCATGAGTAATACTTTTAACCTTTATGAATTAGTAAATACTCTTAACTGAATAAAAGATCATTGCTTACCCTTTGGTAACCAAAATATTACCATAAAACCCATATAAAGAACACATAACATATAAAGGTAACTTGGGACATAAACATACATAAATGGAATAACCATACGGTCTATTTCCACACGTATCACTAAATGAAATAGCCACACAGACAACTTCCATAGCCAATGCATTAGAGGTTATAACGTAACCACGCGTCCTGGTATTCACGACACCACCCGTCATTTGGTTTATCACATAACCACCCATCAAATGTCCAAGTACCATCATAACACATAAAATATTGAAAATATAAACATTTCACTAATAAAATTTCATTTTCAATCACAAGAAGTAATTTCAAGATATTTAAATAGTCAATCCTTTTTAAAAATCATTTAAAAAGAGATTTTTGAATCAAAGTGTCCCATACCACTTTGAAGATTTTAAGGTAATTATAATTTTTAAAACATTAATGTGAATATAAATAAATACTAAAAACTATTTTTAAAACATGGACATTAAATATAATCATTTAGAATAATTAATCATTAAAACAGTTAAAATGATATTTTAGTTCATGTGTTTTTAACAAAATGAGAGATGCTTAAATACAAATAATTGAGGAATAAATTTTAATCAGAACATTATAATATCATGATAATAAAAGGATTCACAATATAATATGTCAAAGGATATTATATACACCATATAAAAGTTAATTGGTGCATAACAACAATGAAGTCTCAATGGAAATGCAAATTGAGATGAAATCCCTTATAAAGATGGTATCCTTAAATTAATGATAAATCAATCACATAACTATGTGTGAAACATATAAATACACCCAATATAAGTGTATATTAAGTGTAAAACAATAATAGGCCATTCACACATATTCATAGGATGACATATTCATGAAGTGCAAGTTGAACCCAAAGAATTGAAATTGGGTTAAGAAGTTCCCTTCTAAGAATTCGACAGCCTAACGACGTCACTTCGAAATTTAGAAAATGAGTTAATGAGATAAAAAGGGTATCTCATCACTTGGACATAAAGTTTAAATCAATAAGGATATAGAAGAACATATCCCAACATAATAAGATGAAAATTAAAAGACATAACAAAAATAAGTCTTTTAAAAAGAGGAGGGTGAAAGGTTCCCTTACTGATTTGGTAACTTACAGAACATATGCCACATGAATGAAGAATCATACAATGAAGATTTAAATAATCATAAATGAAATTATTTTACACAAAGAGTACAATCATGGGCAATTAATACACCACACAAAAGGAAATAGTGGAAAATATAACATGAATCTCACGGGATTAAAAAGTGAGATGAAACCCTTTACCACGTTGTAGTCAACTGAGTCGTATAACCAAAAGTTAATATCACCAAAATGAATCATAGAATACCATGAATATAATTAGAATAATTATAATATATATATCAAAATTCAGTACACAATACACCACATGCAATAAATAAGTGGAAAAAAATGGAAATCTCCCGGAATTAAAATTGAGATAAGAAAATCCCTAACCTCGTGTCCGAATTGACCCGTTCGTTCTTTAATCTTCTGAATAATAAACTAATTTTAATTTCATCCTGATTAAGAACATTTTTTAATGTTTATTATTCTTTTTATATTACTTATTAACTTGTTATAAACATTATGTAATCATTTAAGTTAATAACGGTAGTTTTGTCGATATTTGGTACTTGAGTAAAAAACATGAAAACCTTATAATTAAAATTTGTTCATGTGGTAAGATATCCCTTATCTTCAGAATGATATTAATGGTTTAAATATCATATATATCACATATATCTAGTATATACATGTATTTATAATAGTACATACCATTTAGAGGTAAGAAATAAAATGCACCGTTCATGGAGACGATAAGCCGTACGTACCCATGAATGATACTTCCATTTCTATTTATTATTTTAATGGAATTTAAAACATAATGATACATAGATATATTATAATTCCAGTATAATATCATATAAAATATTATTAACTACATCCTTTATATATCCCACATAATGCATTTAACGAGTCATATCACTTTGAGGGGGCAGTAGTCCACACTTCCTCTAATGAAATTATCGTATTTACCCACTATGGAAACCATAAAGGTATGATATAAATAGAAAATACAGAAGAATAAATAAAAAATAAACATAATAAATATCATATATAAATATTGTGTCATCATAATGGCCACCATGAGAGGTAGTAGTATGTAATTGAACAATCATCATTTCGTGAGGCGTTAGTTTTCCATCCACAGAAACATTATGTTCTTCACCAATTAGATGGAGATGTGTGTAAGTGTAGTTAGAATCCTTCTCATAAAAAAATTATAGTATATTTATGATACTGGTTTTTTTACAAAATAAAGTAATAAAAATAGGTTAGGGGTTGGAGAAGTTAAATAAAATAAAACAATTTAAGAGAAACCGTTACCTTTAATTTGGGTAACTCCATTTGGTTTGAACCAAAGGACTTCTTGAAGGTCCTTATTCCTAAGTTAAGGTTTCTAGGAGGTGGAGAGGGATGTAGGGAGATTAATTGAGAAGATTTTGGATGAGAAAAAAGTCTTGATAGGTGTGTGGAATTGCTTAGAAGTGGTCTCCTTTTATAAGGGGGAGGAGGGACTCTTTAGGAAAGTGTGAAAACATTATTTTAATATAAAATTATCTTAGGTTTAAAAAGGACCAAAACACATTAATGTAAAATATTCGATTAATAATATTCTAAATAAAATAATCCAATATGAATTTGACAGGTTTTGGATATTATTTTATTCTTTATAATCTAATTTATTTAAATCATTTATTAATGAGGTAAATACTACATCATTATTGTGTCATAGATAATTTAATTTATTTGATCTCTAAAAATTATAAAAGAAATAATATGATGTAGGAAATAGTTTTATATTTATAATGAATATTTATAATCGAAAAGATAATTTATATGACCAGTTTTAATAATTAATTTACTAAAAGATATTTGCTTTTGTCATTTTTTCCTTTACTTTAAGATAATTAATCTAAACTTTCATTATCACTCCCATGTGCCTCAATGGGGTCCCGAAATCGACAAAAATATGCCCATGGTCCTTAATGACTCAACCAATAAGGTTTGGACATGTCTTAAGGTAAATTTGAATTATTATAATACCCTTTTTACCTTGAATTATCCTATTTACCTTTAACCGCGGTAAATAAAAGTCAAAAGTTACGATTCACTAAAAATTATTTTCATCTTATTGAACAAAATTTTACTTCTTGATAACAACCATGTATGTCAAATATTCAAAATTCAATTCACAGAAGTGGTAAAATTTCATTTTAATGAAAAAGTCAGTTTTTTAACTACTACTAAGTGGTTTCACTATTCATCAAAAATTGAAGTTTTTCAGAAAAATACAGAAAATTCAGCCTGATATTTATTTGATATTCTTAATTCAGAAATTATGTCTATTTTCTAAATTATAAACATATAAGTGGAATTAATTAATTTAGAATTAATTTCCGTTGTTAAAACAAATAGCATGTTTTTAAGAAAGAATAACTATCAAAAGATTGACACTTGTTTATGTCCAATTTCAAAGGGAAATTCATTCCGATGAAAAACATTGGATTAAATGGTAAAAATATATTTTAATTTCACTTTAAAACCAATGAAAAATATAATCTTACCATATAAATAAATTATAATAAAAGGCACTTTTGAATTAAAATACAATATTTTTCTCTATTCATTAAAAAAATGATCTTTATCAGAGAAATACCCAAAAATTACCAAAAGTAAATTTTGATGTCCCCATTCTAAAGAAAGATTTTATTTGTTCAAATAAAATGTATTAAAGTGACCAAAATTAGATTTAATGAGGGTTCTCCATTAAAAGGTGGTAAATCAACCTTTTAATGTAAATTAAGTTTAAAATAAGATTCATTCACATTTTAAGCCTCTAACTTGTATTGGATAAATGTAATTACATTTAACAAACATGTATAATCATATTGTAGTTAGTTTTTTTCATTCCTTCCAATACAATGGCTAGGAGTTAACTACCATTTAAAATAATAATATTATATTATTAGTGTGCAATGTAAGATTTTAAAGAAATCCGTTGTTGCGTATTGGGTACACTATCGAACATAGAAACCCATTTAAAGTAACATTAATATTTAATTCACAAATATTAATAAATATGAAAATTTCATATTCTTTATTTTTCTGGGATGTTACATCATGACCCTTGTTCCTCACGCTACTATACAGTTGTGATTGAAATATGAAAGTATAAAATTCAACCTAATAAAGTCCATGATAAACAGAAACCACCATTTAGAATATAAAACCTGTAATTTTTTGGATCCAAAATCTATTGGGGGTGTCGACCAGCATTACAACATCATCTTTAAATATAAGCACATGAAGTTGTACTAGATTCCAGCTAAGAGAAAAAAATGTTTACTACAGAACCCGAAAAACACGATTCCTCAAATACATCCTTCATATAGTAGTCACAAGCATAATATTAAATTAAGAATACTAGAGAAAAGTCCCATAAAATATAGATGAATATGTAGCACTTTGAAATAAAGGTTCGTGTGCATGAAGTAACAAGAATATAGTCATAGAAAAAGAGCAGCCCTAGGAATTGATCAATGTTAAAATTGTCTCCATTTATATCATTGTGAAGATAAAATGTTAAAATCATAAAGAAAGACTATGAACTAATACTTAAAAAACAATGTAGATTGATCTTATAAAATCAAGAACTTTGTTTAGACTCCTGTACCAAGAACTTGTTAAACATTCTGCGTCTGATATCAAGGTATGTCTCTATAGAAATTCCTCCATTTCTAAGTCTTTGGTAAACTATTTCATCTCTTTCTTCCATTAGAGATTCCAAATCATCATTCACCTTATCATTTGACTGGAATTTATCCTCATCAGTTGAGTGATTCATCACAGTTTGGGATTTAGAGGGTCCAATTATCTCCTTCTTAGAGGCATCTAAGGATCGTGTAACAAATGTTCTTTAAAGGTGAGAAAAATCTCTATGTTTTTTAGTTTTTCTAGGATTTGTATTGATGAATCCATCATCATAAAAAATAGGGGTTTTACCTTTCTTGGCCATTGAGTTTAAATAGATTTCCTTAATTTGATTAAGATGATCATCATTAACATGTAAGTACTCATTAAAATCAGAGAGTTCACCATGGTCACTAACTAATTCATATGGTGATTCAAATTGTTTCCCTACTCCTCCATCAAAGGAGGTGGGTCAGTTATGGCACATGAAGTGAGTAAGGGATCAACTGAACTTGGCATTCTATTTTCTTTAGAAGGCTGATCAAAACAAGCACTCATTTTCTAAAAAGTTATTTTAATCTTTAGAAATACATTTTCTTCCTATTTTTTATTTATAAAATAATGTAATCAATTTATTATCATTTTTTATATATAAATATCAAAACAAACTTAGTTTATTTTTTTATATTTTTATAAAAAGATTTATTTTTTAGTGAATAGTAAAAAATACCGATTCTTATTGGAAACTGTATTTTTGTTTCAACGATTCTCAAAGTTCCATTTTATTTAAAAAAATTTCCAAATAATAATTAGTTTTATTATATTATTATTAATCCACTAAAGTTAATTGGAGAAAATTTCATGGTTTAATTTGGTATAATAACATTTTTATACTCAAGGGGGATTTTGTTTGAAAAACTAATTTTCATTACATTTCTTAATTTCAATTTTAAATTAAAACAGAAATATTCTATGTTTTAAATTTTTTAAAATACATTCCATATATTCATTCATGGGTTCCAAATTTTTTAAATAGGATTCTTTTATTTTTGGTCAATATGAATAGTAACCTTAGTAATTATTGCTACCACGATAATGGGTAAATAAGATAATCAATGTTAAAAATACAATGATAAGGACTAAAAAAAGACCCTGAAACTTATCTTAATTTTTTAAGAGTCTATTTAGTACATAATCATCCAATATTTGGATATATGAAATCTTACAACTATTTCAATGATATTATTACTTTTGTAGTATTTTATTACAAGAAAATTTAGACACGTCACATTCGTATTTTAAATAACTATAATATTTTTAATATGAGATTATCCATAGGATATGTTAAAATATAAATAGAATTTTTAAATCTAAAATATTTATTTTTATAATGTTTTTTTGTTTTTTGTGATGAAATAAATATCATTAATTCTTACCCAACACCGATGTAGTAATTATTTAATTAATGGATTGATCAAATAAATGATATTTAAAATATTAAAATTAATATAATTTGACATAAATAATGTGATTAATGACATTTATATATGTCCATGACATTTTATTGATATAATAAAAAATTTGGATTGAATTATATGGATTTCATTGAAATAATTAATGTCTAAGTAATTAATAATTCTAAAAATTAACAATATTGATTATTTATAAAAAATAATATATTATTAAATGATATAAAAGTATTAAAAATAAGATATTTCAAAAAATTAATGTGAAATAGATAATTTAATCAACGATTTTATATTTATTGGTCTTTTGTAATTTTATCATAACATTATTTACCCTTAGAAAGTAGAAAATTTTAATAGCATGGTAATTTTCAAAACGGTAAGTGGTGGGGTAAAACGAAAATTTAAGGGTGAAGAAATATCCAATACTTGTCCAAATTTTTTTGGATGAAAATTTTATAACTTATATTCACCTATATTTTACTTATTTTAATTTTGATACATTGGTACTTGAGAGATAATTTATATTAATTTAATATTTTACGAAATTCAAAGAATGCCCCTACCCTCAATTATAAATGTGCACCCAATATTTCATTTCTTTACACCACTTTGAGCCATATATATTGAGAAAAACCTACCCATTATTTTTATTAACATAATTATCCAATTTATTTCGGTTACGTTCATTCTAAAATTGAAACTTAATGTCCCTTAAGGAGAGATCTAAGGGACTCCACCAAAGATGAGGTGATCATATTTAATGACTCTTACAAGTTTATTTATTCTTCTACTTCCACTTAATGTGTCTTAACCATACTAAAATAATAAATAAAGTATCATTAATATATTTATAATTTACTTTTATTGTGGTAAAACTATATTATATCTATTTTCCATCATATAAAATGTGAAAATATCACTCATGCATACGTTCTGCTTAGTATATTCACGCAGCGGTGTAATTCATTTTTCATCCCAAATTTACATGGATGGTTATAAAGATAAAAATAATGAGTATATATGATATTTAAGAAATAAAAATGATTATGGAAATATTAAATTTTATTCATATTTCTTTTTTTACATCTGTTAAAAAGTGAAATTAAAATTCATGCATACGTACAACATACCATCTCTATGAACGGTTCTATATCTATCTTTATAGATGAATATAAATATAACTACATATTTAATATTTTAGATATTTTCATCATAAATAATTTTATAGAGATAATGGAACCATGGTAAAGTCATAAGTACTGGAACTTCCAAATAAAAAATACATGAAAAATGAAGCAGTAACCACCTAGAATAGTTGTTTTAATAATGAATTGATAATAAACAGCTGATAAAATATTATAAGTAAATAAAATATGGAATGATATATATTATTATGTTTCTATAATATATTTATAATAAATCTATATTTATTAAATTTTAGGTTCAAACATGTACAATCTAAATTGAACTTGAGTTAAGGGGTGCTCCTCTAACTTTTACTTATATGAGACATATTTCATATTCAAAACTTATTTATTTTGAGTTGTGTATATAATACACATTTGATATATTATATTTTTAATATGTTTATATTTATGGTATTTTAAGTTTCATTTGAAGTTATTTCTTTCATAGGTATTATGATTCAAATTGAACCCATATGGTAAGGCTTTATTTCACAATCTCATCATTATTCGAGATTGTTTATTTTTAAGTCACTACTGAGTGATATTTATCTTTAATATAAATGTTTTATTAATTTTTTTTCAATAATTATTTTTATATTTTCTATTTATTGTTAAAAATCGTTTTACCCTTATTTTACTGATAAAAAAATGTTTTAAATGGAATCTTCCTTCCATTTTCCGAATGAGTTACTTTTTGACTTTCCTTACAAAATCGTGGAAGGAATTTTTTTTTTAAAATACATTGTATAAAAATAATTTTCAATATTCTTGAGTCAAAAATTATTTTATTCTTCCTTTTCATGTTTACATGGTTCTTTTGAATTAAAATTATTTCATTATTCTGGGAATTGTTTTATGACTTTAAAAACTATTTTCAAAGTAAAAAGGGAATTTTTCTCAAGAAATATTCTAGTAATATATTTTCATTATTTTAATGTTTATAAATATAATTTTTTGAATTTTATTTTGAGGATATAATCTAATTGTACCACTCATCATGTTTTTTGTATCGTTTATGATCATTTTGACCAGGGAAGGTATTAATATTCAGTATGACTGGTACTTCCAAAACAGAAAATTATTGATTTTGATAAGGCATGTTGATTAAATTGTATTATTTATTTATATAAAGAATTAATTGGACTTATTAATTAATGGGATATGTCTATTATAGCCCCTCAATGAATCAGTATGTCTCATTAGACAAACTAACTTGGCTTTTTCTGAGGCAATACTCATTTATTCAGATGTCATGTGAAAAGGCCGTGATGGTATTCTCAGATGTATTTGGTGAGGTCTTGATAGTATGTTTTATATGTTTAGAATTATGAATTTAATTATTATGAAATTAGTTATTGATTTATATGTGATTTTTGAGTTAGATATAATTTCTATGAATTAGTTATTAGCTCACATGATTGTTTATATGGATTATTTTATCATTTTTTATTCCTACCATATTATGATCAAGTTATTATTTAAATGGAATTTGTTTCTATTTTATACCGTTCCATATTGTCTATGATTTTTTATTCATGATAGATTCCTCTTTACACATACCCTAACTGAGAATCAAATTTCACCCCTTTCTTATGTTTCTTTTTTCCTAGGATACCAGGAAGTGTTTTGTGATTGAAATGAAAAGATATTCTAAAGGAAAAATGGTGTAATCAAACAAAATACCATGTATTATTTTATTTTATCAATTTTAATGTAAAATTAAAGTACGTATATAGTTTACCAATACTAATAAACAATTTATCCCTTAAGGATGTTATTCATTGTATCTAGTACCAATTTAATAATGCAACCACTAACTATAGGCTACTAGAATTGAAGTTTTTATAGTTGGTACTAGGGAGATGTTTAGTTGAAACCTTGGGAAATAAATTTAGGAAAAAAATTATTAGATAACATAACCATGTGATATGAATTAAGGATAAGTATATAAGAATATCCTAAAGTTTTGATAAGATTGATATTTTGTGGATTTTCATAGTAATACATCCCTCTTTGGATACTATAAGCAGAAGTACTTCGAGAAAAGTTTTACCTAGGGGTAATAACTCAAAAAAAGGAATTTAGGGCTCGACTTGAGCATTACCAGGTATAAAACAATGGGCTTTATTACACACTTGTCATGATACTCCAAAATTATTTACATTTTTTAATTCATGTTTTCTTTATAAACCATCATGAAGTATTTGAATAGATGATAAAAATGAGTAACTAAGGTTAAACATAAGGTGAGATATATAAGAAAAATACTTCATGATTTCAAAATTGAATAAATGTCTCTATTTGACTATGTGATTTCCCACTCTGATTAGTTTTTCTCATAAGGTGCTTTTTAGTTTTAGTCAATAGATGGAACCAAAAGAAACATGGTTAACATTGAATACGATAGATAATATTTTGATGAGAAACAAAATGAGATGATGACTAGGGTGAAGGATATCGTGATTATTCCTATTCAGGTATCACAATATATGATTAAAATCTTTCACCTTTACCTGCTCTCGAACTCACTAAATTAGAGAATGTTATAGTTCACTAAGAGATTGAATAATGGAGACTATAGAAGAAAGAAGGACCGATTTCCTTTATCTAAAAAATGTGGAAAGAGACACCCAATATATTATATCAATATAATAAGAAATTTTTTATTTGTAGAAAAGAAGGAAAAAGAGAAATTAATTACTGAGGAAGAAACGAAATGTTCAGATAATGTAACAGATAATGATTATGGTATCCCTTTGGTATTATAGATGGATGAATATTTTAAATGTGTAATGTATCTCCATTATAAAAATCTATTTTCTTGGGGTAAATCTCATAAGGAGAATCAGTAAGGTTTCATGAGTAATGGTAATAATATTGACGACAAAGAGACTACATTTGGCATATGAAATGAAAGAGATATTAAAGAATAAGTCAATGAAACATAATTAATGTTTTATGAATGAAGTGGAATTATTAAGGTTTTTGTGTTTGGATTCAAGAAAAATGTTATTATAGTATTTTATCATTGAAATTTTGGTTATAATAATTATAAAATGTATATGAATTATATTGGTTGTTGGGGTTTTAACCTAGTGGTAAATCAACCGTATAATCCTACATCCAAAACAGTTTGGGTTCAAGTCCCAAGAGAAACAAAATTTGGTGACCCTCAGTGTAGGGTTGGAACGTAGGCCATGGTGAGTGATGGATGACACTAGTGTGAGGGGGGGGGGGGGGGGTGGTTCATCATTGTGAATTAAGGTGGAATGATAGAAAGTGAGAAATCATGGTGGCTTGTAGAGTTGGTGGAAAATGAATGTGTGGGGGTGTTGTCAATGTGCTTCGTGGGTGTGTAGATTTTTTATACAAGAAGTAAGTACAGATATGAAAGTAGCTCGGTGGCTCGGGTGAAGAAAAATTGTGATGGGGGGATGGCTGTCAGAAGGTGTCGATGAGATCTTATTGTGTCAACATGATCTGTGTTATTGACTATAGAAGATATGGGGCTGGAATCTTTAAAAAATGCAGCGGGCCTCATTCATCAGGGTGGCCCATAGGGAATTAGAGCATATATGACCCATATTTTCAACTATTTATGATTGTAAAGGATGAGAGGGTATGACATCTTCCTATGGTAAATGGAAACATGCATATCTTCAAGGGTAAAAGGTATCTATACAACATTTCAAGGTTGGGGAATGGGATAAAATGCAACAAATATTCTTTATAGGGATTGTTCTTGTGGTGTTTGGTCTATGGGGCCTTCAGGGTCATGTTCCTATTCCATGTTCCCACTGGTCTTATGATTCATGTAAGGGTTCCCTCAGAATCTAATTAAAAAGGGTGTTATCCATAAAAATAAATAACAATTTATGGACTTAATGATTTTAGGCCCTAAGGATTGTATCTCTATATTATTTGTTTAAGTATTTGAGGGAATATGTTGAATTTTACAGACAACCAAAAAAAGTGATTTATGTAAAGGTAGATATTTATTGAAAAACATGTGTTTTGGGAAATATATACCACAATATATGATTTATTTTGAGATATTAATGATAAATATATGTTTATGGGATAATATTTTTTACCATGAAATTTGTTAGTGATTAGATGGTTTATGTTATCTTTACTTGCGTTTACAATGTATTTGGATTTAAAGAAAATATTCGATAACCAGAGATATATTTTTGAAAGAATTATTTTTTCTTTATATTTTTAAAGAGATAAAGGTATTCACATATTTTGTTTTTGACATTACGAGCTACATAATGTTGTTTCGGGAATCAAATGTCAGGTTTATTTTGTAAATTTAGTGACATTCCATATAGAATTTTCTACTTTGAATTTAGATATAAGTATTTTTATGTGTCTCAAGATTTAATATTTATTTAATGGATTAAGTTAACCTTTGGGTTTTGTTGGATAATTTTTTTAAAGAATTTTGGCCATGAAAAATATCTACAGATATGGGGAATTAATGTCATTATTTGTTTGACATAATGGTCTATTAAATGTTAATTTTACAGTGTCACACATAAAAATTCCATTTGGATATTCGTTTTTTAGAGTAGGAGATGAAGTAGGAACTGATCCAATCACATCCAAAGGATGAAATTGTGCCTAATAAATAGGTAGATATCAAGTCATTATATTTAATTATATTCTTAGTCTAAATGGTAAATGAATTCCTCAATTACAGGAAATGGATCTTGGAAAAAAATATTTTCTTATTGCCTTCATATTTAATGAATAAATTGGAGATTGAATCATAATATATTTATGGGTTTGTGGTTTTAAACTTCATCTTAATCATTCACTTTCTTGTGAACAATTAACTCTATCATCCTCCATCATTATTTTGGCATTAAACTTTTCTTCCATGTATATATATTCACTTCCCACCTATGTTATTCTACTTGGAAACCTAGTTATGTGATTATTTTAGATTATCTTTATACTTCCATTCTTTTCTTATAAAGAGGATGTTTTATTATAACGACCCACACTTTACATACATTGTTAATACTTCAAAATTGAAGCACACTTATTACAACATATGACAAAACCACAAAGGACCGTATAGGTATAATGTCTTTAGAAACTGGGAAACATAAACAACTTGTTCATAAATATTCTACAGTGTCTCCCATTTATTTCATCATATCTAGGGTCCCTTTTAGCATATTCTACTTAATATCCATCTTCCTGACCTGGGGAAAAGAAAACATAAAAGGGTGAGCTCAAATGCTCAGCAAGGGCAAATAAAGGAAATAAAAATCATATCATATCTTTTTGAAAATCATAACCTTCAAAAGAGATCATAATATCTTAACATGGAATAAATCATAGAAGTGAAATGAGATCCCCATAATGATAACATGAAACTTGAAACTTTGCGGCATGCACACATAATCATGGAAAATCATTTCTTGTTAGTCATGACTCATTGCCAAGACTATCTTAGTGGACAAAGTCCCTTTCTGAACCGAGTCACCCTCGTTCCAGTCCTGTTTCACTGAACCGGTATAACCTACCGTTCCAACCATGTCTATCTCATGAGATATAAAATCTTTACCCAATGCATTGGAGGGAGATACAGGTCCCACCCATCTTATAATGAATCCTTTCTTATGTGTGCCACATAATCATAAATCATACATCATCGCATAACACATGTAACAAAAACATCATGACATCATAAAACAAATCATATAAGGTAAATGACTTCATAAAAATAATTCCCTCACAACATAATCAAATCAATGTAATAATAGGGATAAAAACAGAACCCTTTATTATCTTAGATGGAAAATAATTTTGATAAAACACTTGAACTCCATTCTTGAGGAAAATATCCTTTCTTCTTCAAAAACACTTTTATTTTATTAACATGATATACAATTATAAACACTAAGAAGTTGATTAAAAATAAACTTTAAAACATGTAAAGGAAGCTTCTTGGAAATAATGTTTTAAAAATCCATTCATGTCGTATAAGTTAAAAAAAACATTCTTCGTACTTTTGTCGGAAAAGTCAAAAAGTACCTCTTACGAAAAATGACAAAAGATTCCTTTCATATTCTTTACTAAAAACTCACAGAAGGGTAAAATTGGATTTAAACTATTTTAAGTGGATGTAAACAATATTTCATATTGAGGGAACATGGACGTGGATGATAAAATACACCCCAGTAAATACCAAAGTATAAACAATCTCGGATAAAAATGAGATTGTGATATTTCCCTTACCTTAGGTCAGATTTGCTTTGTATGTGTATAAAGCTCCTGTATAATGGTTTAAATAATGTTATTGACTTATTCCAGAATCATACATATTGATATGATATCATATATGGTCATATTCTTAGCTTCTTGTTAGTAATATTTCATTGTTACTTGTTACTCGGGTCTTTATTGCCTTTTGTTCTTATGTGTGTTTTGCCGAATAAATTCTTATTCATCTTTTAAGGTTATAGATACCTTATATCCAGAATGGTATTAGTGTAACATATATCATATTTATTCATTCAATTCATTTATATAATTACTATGTAATGATGATCATTTAGAACGAGTCGCATCACATCGTGGAGACGGTATTCCGTACGTACGCACGAGTGATGATATCGTTCCTATGATCGTGGAATTGTATTGGAGTATATGTATATTACTTCAGTATCAATATTACTTTATAATAATCATAAATAGTTACTCATTACACCATTATACCCATCCTTTTAAGTTTATGGTGGAAAATAGATTACACCACGGCGTGGAGACGGTATTCCGTACGTATGCACGCACGGTGATTTCATTTTTCCGTAGGATGGATAGAAGGTGAATTATGGTAGTTTCATATTTATAATAACATATCAGTATGTAAGTAATACTGATGTTATTAATTTATCATGAAACAACTAAAGAAGAAGAAGTTTAAGAAGAAAGAAATTGAAAAGATCGGTAATGGATATTACCTCTTCTTTGGAACGCCTCTTTGAATACTCCACTTAGGGAACTAATATTGGTCTTTGAAGAAGACCAGGACCTCTAGGATTATTCTAGGGAAGTGGAGAGGAGAAAATGTCAGGGGTTGGCCGAGCTTGAGTGCTCAAATTGGTGTGAGAAGGAGGGGGAGGAGGTGCCCTTTTATAAGGGAGGAGAGGGGCACCTTAGGAATATCTCAAAATATTATTTTATATTAAAGTCAAAATCGGTTTATAATGGTTCCAAAGGGTCTTATTTCGAAGCTAAAGTGGGGATGGGTCGAAATCCTATCAACCAATAGAATTTAGACAAGTTTAGGGTGTTAATTTAACCTTATCAATTAGATTTAACTCTAAGTTAAATAATTTAACTTTTACCGTGTCTTTTTGTTTTCTTACACTATATGGTTAATACACTTACCATAACATGCCAAACGAACCCCAAATTGTTTATTATTAATATATATATCCTTATCTAAGTCAGGTGGCAGAACCTTAGATTTTTAGGAATAACATAACAATTAATAATATAAAATTTTATTTAAAAACTATTTTTTGTCAATTTTGACACTATTTGATATATGATTTTTGTGAAAGTCATAACTGAATTATATGTTCGAACCAAGTTGCTTAAATCAACACTAATATATCATAGTAACCTAGAAAATTAGTGGAATTCATAAAAAGTCTCAAATTACATTTATTTTGGGGTTTATAACATCAATTATGTCAATATTTTATTAATAAGATAATTACTGCATCATCATTGTGTCATAAATAAATTAAATTATTTAATGTCTAAAAATTATAAATAAAATACCATTATGTAGGAAATCTTTTTATATTTCTAATGAATATTTATAGTCGAATTTATCTTATGTATAACCCCATATTAAAAATGATGTACATATTAAACTTTGATTTTAACTATTTTAACCCTTCTTTAAATACATTAATAATAAATGTCCTAATCTAACCCAAGTGGGCCTAAATGGTCATATTTTATTCCTAAGTTTGTTTTTGGTCTAATTAAACTTATCCAATAGAATTAGGATATGTGTTAGGGTAATAGTAATATCATATTTACACGTAGTTACCCTATTTACTATTAACCGCTGTAAAAAAATTAAAAAGTTACTATTCACCAAAAAATTATTTTTATCTCATTGAACCAAATTTTACTTACTGATATCAACTGTGTCTGTCGCATTTTCGAAATTCCATTCACAGAAGCGGTAAAATTAATTTTTATGCAAAATTCAGTTTTTAACCTACCACTTAGTGGTTTCACTATTCATCAAAAATTGAAAGTTTTCAGAAAAATACCAAAATTTCACCCTAGGCTAATTTCGGTATTCCGAATCCAAAAATGAAGTCCATTTTGAAAGATAAAATTTATAAAATTTGAAAAAGTGGTCATTACTATTCATAATGGCTAGTTTTAATAATATTTTAATAGCATATCGTTGTTTAGTGAAACTCAGTATTGCGTACGACGCAAGCTATCGAAGAAGGTCGCGATTGCGTGTAAAGTAAGCCAAGCTAGTATGTAGTGAAATATTCCTTTGATGATATATAAAAACAAAATATTAATCATAAAAATCTCGGGTGTTACATTCTACCCCCCTTAAAAAGAATTTCACCCTCGAAATTCGTCACTTTGTAACAAACAGATGAGGATACTTCTCCCTCATCATATCCTCAAGCTCCCATGTAGCTTCTTCAAGTTGGTGGTTCCTCCATAAAACTTTCACCAATCGAGTGGTCTTGTTTCGTAGGACTTTTTCGCTATGATCCATAATCTCTATCGGTTGTTCTTCATAAGAAAGATCTTTCTCTAGCAGTACAACTTCTGAGCTGAGTACATGTGAAGGATCAGGTATGTACTTTCTCAGGAGAGATACATGGAACACATCGTGAACTTGAGAGAGATTCGGTGGAAGCGCCAATCGGTAAGCTACCTTTCCAACACGATCCAGTATTTCGAAAGGACCGATATATCTAGTGATCAACTTCCCCTTCTTTCCAAATCTCATAACCCTCTTCCAAGGAGATATTCGTAAGAACACTTTATCACCCACTTCAAACTCTAGGTCTTTTCTTCGGTTGTCGGCATAACTTTTCTGTCGACTCTGAGCTGCTCTTATGTGTTGTTGAATAGATCTGACCTTTTCTTCCATTTCATCAACGAGATCAGGTCCTATTAGCTTTCTTTCCCCAACTTCATCCCAGCAAGTTTGAGTCCTGCATTTCTTTCCATAGAGAGCTTCATAAGGAGCCATCTGAATACTGGAGTGAAAGCTATTATTATAAGAAAATTCCACCAAAGGTAGGTGTTGATCCCAACCTCCTTTGAAATCCATAGAGCAAGCTCTCAACATATCTTCTAGGGTTTGAATTGTTCTCTCAGACTGACCGTCTGTCTGGGGATGATAGGCAGTGCTGAAACTCAAATCTGTATCCAGAGTATGCTGAAGACTTTTCCATAACTTCGAGGTAAATCTTGGATCCCGATCAGATATAATAGAAAGTGGTACTCCATGCAATCTTACCACTTCCTTTACATATATCCTGGAAAGCTGATCTAGAGAGAAATCCTCTCTAATAGCAATGAAGTGTGCAGACTTTGTAAGACGATCAACTATGACCCAAATAGCATTATTGCCTTTGGATGTTTTAGGAAGTCCTATGACAAATTCCATAGTGATTTTTTCCCATTTCCATTCGGGTATGGGTAATGGTTGTAACATACCCTTATACTTTTGTCTCTCAGCTTTAACTTGTTGAAAAACCAAGCATCGAGAGACATATTCAGAAACATCTCTTTTCATGCCATCCCACCAGAAGTAATCTTTCAGGTCCCTATACATCTTCGTGCTTCCAGGATGAATAGAGAATGAAGAACTATGAGCCTCATCTAGCAGCTCCTTCTTTAATTCGGGGATGAGAGGAACACAAACCCGATTCCTGAACTTTATTATCCCATCACAATCAAGGTTGAATTCAGGAACATTTCTCACCTTCTTTTGTAACTCTACTTCTTCTTTCTGTGCCTCTTTAATCTTCACATGTATAGATGGTTGAACATTCATTTGAGAAAGATAAGATTTTCCCCCTTCCATTATAATTCCATGATCCATCCTTTGCAAATCCATAAATATTGGATCTTTTGTGATCCTCATCATGGATAAACTAGCATTGTATTGTCGACTTAATGCATCTGCCACCTTGTTTGCTTTCCCAGGGTGGTAATGGATTGAGCAGTCATAATCCTTAATCAGCTCCAACCATCTTCTTTGACGCATATTCAGGTCCTTTTGTGTGAAAATATACTTTAAACTTTTATGATCAGCATAAATATCACACCTTTCACCATAAAGGTAATGCCTCCAAATCTTTAATGCAAATATTACCACAGCTAACTCCAAATCATGTGTTGGGTAATTTTTCTCATGGATTTTCAACTGTCGTGAGGCATAAGCTATCACCATATCATTTTGCATAAGAACACACCCCAATCCCTTCTTGGATACATCACTGTATATCACAAACCTTTCTCCACTACAAGGTAGTGTGAGCACAGGTGCACTGGATAACCTTCTTTTCAACTCCTTGAAATTCTCTTCACATTCTTCCGTCCAAACAAACTTAACTCCTTTCCGAGTCAACTTGGTGAGTGGATTAGATAATCGTGAAAAATCTTTTACAAAACGTCGATAATATCCAGCCAAACCATGAAAACTTCGGATCTCAGTTACTGTTGTTTGTCTTGACCATATTTCGATAACCTCTGTTTTTGCTGGATCCACAGATATCCCCTCTTTTGAGATTATGTGACCCAAAAATGCAACTTTTTGAAGCCAAAATTCACACTTGGTAAATTTGGCATAAAGCTTCTCCTTTCTCAGGGTCTTCAATATAATTCTCAAGTGATCTTCATGCTCTTCCTTTCTCTTTGAATAGACAAGAATATCGTCTATAAAGACTACCACAAATTGATCAAGATAGTATCTAAAGACTCTATTCATTAGATCCATGAAGATAGCAGGGGCATTAGTAAGACCAAATGGCATCACTATAAATTCATAGTGTCCATACCTTGTACGGAAAGCCGTCTTTGGTATATCCTCCCTTTTGACCCTTAATTGATGATACCCTGAATGAAGATCAATGTTGGAAAAGTATTGAGCTCCGTGTAGTTGGTCAAATAAGTCATCAATGCGTGGGAGAGGATATTTGTTCTTGATAGTGATCTTGTTAAGTTCTCGATAATCAATGCAGAGTCTCATTGATCCATCTTTCTTCTTAACAAATAGAACAGGTGATCCCCAAGGTGACGCACTAGGGCGTATGAATCCCTTATCAAGATTCTCCTGGAGTTTCTTCTTCAATTCCTGCAACTCAATTGGGGCCATTCTATAGGGTGTCTTTGAAATAGGCAAATCACCCGGTACGAGTTCTGTTGAAAACTCAACTTCCCGATTAGGTGGAAGACCCGGTAATTCCTCCGGAAAGGCATCATCAAACTCCTGTACGATGGGCATATTCTTAATCGTGAGTTTCTCACCAACCTTTTGAGATAAATAACCTTCATTTAGTGGAATCAAGACCCATAAGATGGAAGAAATTTCCACTGGAAGGTTATATTCATCCTTGCATCGATAGACGATCGTAGATTGATCTGGAATATGAAATGTGACTTCCCTTCTTTGGCAATTGATATGAGATCCATGTAGAGAAAGCCAATCCATGCCAAGAATCACATCAAATTCCACTAAAGGAAGTATCACAAGATTTGCAGGAAGCACTTTCCCACAAACTTCGATCGGAGAAGAATTATAAACTTTTGATGCGACTATTGTGCCATTAGGTGTTGTCACAGCTAACTCAACATCTAATTGTTGAGGTAAAACAGTGATACCCTTAGAAAATTCTTTAGAAATAAAAGAGTGGGTGGATCGAGAATCAAATAAAACATTTTCTACTTTAGAGTGGATGGTAAGTGTACCTTTCACCACTTCGTTATCGCACTCCACATCGCTGATAGAAATTGCATGTGACTTTTCTTTGTCTTTAGCCTTAAGATTTTGTTGACGTCGACCATCATCATCAACCCTTGGATTTGGGCATTGATTGGCATACTGCCCCATCTCCTTGCACTTGAAACATTGAAGTGTAGTAGGTTCATTCTATGTATCCCTTCCTTTGTTTGCATCATTAGACATATTCTTCCCATTATCGCGGCATTCAAATGCCCGATGACCTTCCTTTCCACATTTGAAACATTTACTTGTCCCTTTAAGAAAACTCCCTCCATGTTTCTTTCCCCACTTTGAGCATAAGGGAAAGCTCATCTTCTTTTCAGTGTTCTCTTTAGATTTTCCTTTGAATTCAATCTTCCTCTTCTTATCAAACCCATGTGACTGATGGGTTACTCCAATCTCCATCTCGACTTTGAGAGCACATCGAACGATTTCCTCGTAGCTATTGAAGTCCCTTATGGCTAACGCCCTTCGAAGACTTGGTTTTAAGCCACTAAAGAATCGATCGATCTTACTCTCAGGTTGGATAATAATACCAGAAGCGTACCTTGCAAGTCTTATAAAATTTGCTTCATAGGTACCAACAGATTCATCATCCCTTTGCTTCAGTTCAAGAAACTCTTTCTCCATCTTTGTTCGGAGAATACGAGGGAAGTACTTATTGAAAAATAAGTTCTTGAACTCATCCCATTCCATAGACTCAATTTCATCCCTTTGCCTCATATTCTTAATAAGATTCCACCATTGATCAACATCTCCTTCCAAACGATACACTGCTAGGATGACTTTATCATGTTCAGAACATTGAAGAACTGAAAATATCTTTTCAGTAGTACTAATCCATTGTTCAGCAACTAATGGATCAGTAGACCCGCTGAAAGAAGGTGGACGCTGCCTCATGAAGGATTCAACAGAATGTTGCTCCTTCCTTTGCTCGTTTGGAAGTCCTGCATGATTCATATCTTGAGAAAGTTGTGTGAGCATGGCTACAAGATTTTTCATTCCAGCTCCCATATCATTTGGTTGCTCAGGGGGACAATCATTGCATTGCCCATCGCATTCCTCATTAACACGGTTCCTTCGGGTTCCAGCCATTGACTAAAACCAAGAAGAATAGTGTGAGCAACACTAATTATAATAGGAAAACCACATAATCAAGGATAAAATTTCACACTTAAGGTCTTATCCTAGGGTATTCATGGCCATTTCTAAAACACTAAGATTGTGTTCTATGCTTAGACTTATCCTTAGGGTTCTTACTAAGGCTTTCACATCCTAGTTTCCAAAGGTTGACTATACCTTTCCTCTGATACCAACTATAACAACCCATACTTTACATACATTGTTAATACTTCAAAATTGAAGCACACTTATTACAACATATGACAAAACAACAAAGGACCATATAGGTATAGTGTCTTTAGAAACTGGTAAACATAAACAACTGGTTCATAAATCTTCTACAGTGTCTCCCATTTATTTCATCATATCTAGGGTCCCTTTTAGCATATTCTACTTAATATCCATCTTCCTGACCTGGGGAAAAGAAAACATAAAAGGGTGATCTCAAATTCTCAGCAAGGGCAAATAAAGGAAATAAAAATCATATCATATCTTTTTGAAAATCATAACTTGCAAAAGAGATCATAATATCTTAACATGGAATAAATTATAGAAGTGAAATGAGATCCCCATAATCATAACATGAAACTTGAAACTTTGTGGCATGCACACATAATCATGGAAAATCATTTGTTGTTAGTCATGACTCATTTCCAAGACTATCTTAGTGGACAAAGTCCCTTTCTGAACCGAGTCACCCTCATTCCAGTCCTGTTTCACTGAACCGGTATAACATACCGTTCCAGCCATGTCTATCTCATGAGATATAAAATCTTTACCCAATGCATTGGAGGGAGATATAGGTCCCACCCATCTTATAATGAATCCTTTCTTATGTGTGCCACATAATCATAAATCATACATCATCGCATAACACATGTAACAAAAACATCATGACATCTTAAAACAAATCATATAAGGTAAATGACTTTATAAAAATAATTCCCTCACAACATAATCAAATCAATGTAATAATAGGGATAAAAACATAACCCTTTATTATCTTAGATGGAAAATAATTTTGATAAAACACTTGAACTCCATTCTTGAGGAAAATATCCTTTCTTCATCAAAAACACTTTTCTTTTCTTAACATGTTATAAAATTATAAACACTAAGAAGTTGATTAAAAATAAACATGAAAACATGTAAAGGAAGATTCTTGGAAAAATGTTTTAAAAATCCATTCATGCCGTATAAGTTAAAAAAAACATTCTTCGTACTTTTGTCGGAAAAGTCAAAAAGTACCTCGTACGAAAAACGACAAAAGATTCCTTTCATATTCATTACTAAAAACTCACCGAAGGGTAAAATTTGGATTTAAACTATTGTAAGTGGATGTAAACAATATTTAATATTGAGGGAACATGGATGTGTATGATAAAATACACCCCAGTAAATACCAAAGTATAAACAATCTCGGATAAAAATGAGATTGTGATATTTCCCTTACCTTAGGTCCGATTTTCTTTGTATGTGTCCGATTCTCCTGTATAATGGTTTAAATAATGTTATTGACTTATTCCAGAATCATACATATTGATATGATTTCATATATGGTCATATTCTTAGCTTCTTGTTAGTAATATTTCATTGTTACTTGTTACTCGGGTCTTTATTGCCTTTTGTTCTTATGCGTGTTTTGCCGAATAAATTCTTATTATTCTTTTAAGGTTATAGATACCTTATATCCAGAATGGTATTAGTGTAACATATATCATATTTATTCGTTCAATTCATTTATATAATTACTATGTAATGATGATCATGTAGAACGAGTCACATCACATCGTGGAGACGGTATTCCGTACGTACGCACAAGTGATGATATCGTTCCTATGATCGTGGAATTGTATTGGAGTATATGTATATTATTTCAGTATCAATATTACTTTATAATAATCATAAATAGTTACTCATTACACCATTATACCCATCCTTGTAAGGTGATGGTGGAAAATAGATTACACCACGACGTGGAGACGGTATTCCTTACGTACGCACGCGCGGTGATTTCATTTTTACATAGGATGGATAGAAGGTGAATTAGGGTTGTTTCATATTTATAATAACATATAATTATGTAAGTAATACTGATTTTATTACTTTATCATGAAACAACAAAAGAAGAAGAAGTTGAAGAAGAAAGAAATTGAAAAGATCGGTAATGGATATTACCTCTTCTTTAGAACGCCTCTTTGAATCCTCCACTTAGGGAACTAAGATTTGTCTTTGAAGAAGAACAGGACCTATAGGATTATTCAGGTAAGTGGAGAGGATAAAATGGAAGGGTTTGGCTGAGCTTGAGTGCTCAAATTGGTGTGAGGAGGAGGGGGAGGAGGTGCCCTTTTATAAGGGAGGAGAGGGGCACCTTAGGAATATCTCAAAATATTATTTTATATTAAAGTCAAAATCGGTTTATAATGGTTCCAAAGGGTCTTATTTCGAAGCTAAAGTGGGGATGGGTCGAAATCCTATCAACCAATAGGATTTAGACACGTTTAGGGTATTATTGTAACCTTATCAATTAGATTTAACTCTAAGTTAAATAATTTAACTTTTACCTTGTCTTTTTGTTTTCTTACACTATATGGTTAATACACTTACCATTACATGCCAAACGAACCCCAAATTGTTTACTATTAATATATATATCCTTATCTAAGTCATTTGGCCGAACCTTAGATTTTTAGGAATAAAATAACAATTAATAATATAATATTTTATTTAAAATCTATTTTTAGTCAATTTTGACACTATTTGATATATGATTTTTTTGAAAGTCATAACAGAATTATATTTTCGAAACAAGTTGATTAAATCAACACTAATATATCATAGTAACCTAGAAAATTATTGTAATTCATAAAAAGTCTCAAATTACATTTATTTTGGTGTTTATAACATCAATTATGTCAATAGTTTTTTAATAAGATAATTACTGCATCATCATTGTGTCATAAATAAATTAAATTATTTAATGTCTAAAAATTATAAATAAAATACCATTATGTAGGAAATATTTTTATCTTTCTAATTAATATTTATAGTCGAATTTATCTTATGTATAACCCCATATTAAAAATTATTTACTTATTAAACTGTGATTTTAACTATTTTAACCCTTCTTTAAATACATTAATAATAAATGTCCTAATCTATCCCAAGTGGGCCTAAATGGTCATATTTTATTACTAAGTTTGTTTTTGGTCGAATTAAACTTATCCAATAGAATTAGGACATGTGTTAGGGTAATAGTAATATCATATTTACCCTTAGTTACCCTATTTACTATTAACCGCGGTAAAAACAAGTAAAAAGTTACTATTCAACAAAAAATTATTTTTATCTCATTGAACCAAATTTTACTTACTGATATCAACCATGTCTGTCGCATTTTCGAAATTCCATTCACAAAAGCGGTAAAATTAATTTTTATGCAAAATTCAGTTTTTAACCTACCACTTAGTGGTTTCACTATTCATCAAAAATTGAAAGTTTTCAGAAAAATACAAAAATTTCACCCTAGGATAATTTCGGTATTCCGAATCCAAAAATGAAGTCCATTTTGAAATATAAAATTTATAAAATTTCAAAAAGTGCTTATTACTATTCATAACGACTAGTTTTAATAATATTTTAGTAGCCTATCGTTGTTTAGTGAAACTCAGTATTGCGTACGACGCAAGCTATCGAGGAAGGTCGCGATTGCGTGTAAATTAAGCCAAGATAGTATGTAGTGAATGATTCCTTTGATGATATATAAAAACAAAATATTACTCATAATCAAGTAAATGTTTCAAATGTGGAAATGAAGGTCATCAGGCATTTGAATGCCGCGATAATGGGAAGAATATGTCTAATGATGCAAACAAAGGAAGGGATACACAGAATGAACCTACTACACTTCAATGTTTCAAGTTCAAGGAAATGGGGAATTATGCCAATCAATGCCCAAATCCAAGGGTTGATGATGATGGTCGACATCAACAAAATCTTAAGGCTAAAGACAAAGGAAAGTCACAGGCAATTTCTATCAGCGATGTGGAGTGCGATAACGAAGTGGTGAAAGGTACAATTACCTTCCACTCTAAAGTAGCAAATGTTTTATTTGATTCTGGATCCACCCACTCTTTTATTTCTAAAGAATTTTCTAAGGGTATCACCTTATTACCTCAACAATTAGATGTTGAGTTAGTTGTGAAAACACCTAATGGCACAATAGTCGCATCAAAAGTTTATAATTCTTCTCCGATCGAAGTTTGTGGGAAAGTGCTTCCTGCAAATCTTGTGATACTTTAGTGGAATTTGATGTGATTCTTGGCATGGATTGGCTTTCTCTACATGGAGCTCATATCAATTTCCAAAGAAGGGAAGTCTCATTTCATATTCCAGATCAATCTACGATCATCTATCGATGCAAGGATGAATATAACCTTCCAGTGGAAATTTCTTCCATCTTATGGGTCTTGATTCCACTAAATGAAGGTTATTTATCTCAAATGGTTGGTGAGAAACTCACGATTAAGAATATGCCCATCGTACGAGAGTTTTATGATATCTTTCCGGAGGAATTACCGGGTCTTCCACCAAATCGTGAAGTTGATTTTTCAATAGAACTCGTACCGAGTGATTTGCCTATTTCAAAGACACCTTATAGAATGGAACCAATTGAGTTACAGGAATTTAAGAAGCAACTCTAGGAGAATCTTGATAAGGGATTCATACGCCCTAGTGCATCACCTTGGGGATCACCTGTTCTATTTGTTACGAAGAAAGATGGATCAATGAGACTCTGCATTGATTATCGAGAACTTAACAAGATCACTATCAAGAGAAAATATCCTCTCCCACGCATTGATGACTTATTTAACCAACTACACGGAGCTCAATACTTTTCCAAGATTGATCTTCGTTCAGGGCATCATCTGTTAAGGGTCAAAAGGGAGGATATACCAAAGAAGACTTTCCGTACAAGGTATGGACACTATGAATTTATAGTGATGCCATTTGGTCTTACTAATGCCCCTGCTATCTTCATGTATCTAATGAATAGAGTCTTTAGAGAATATCTTGATCAATTTGTGGTAGTCTTTATAGACGATATTCTTGTCTATTCAAAGAGAAAGGAAGAGCATGAAGATCACTTGAGAATTATATTGAAGACCCTGAGAAATGAGAAGCTTTATGCCAAATTTACCAAGTGTGAATTTTGGCTTCAAAAAGTTGCATTTTTGGGTCACATAATCTCAAAAGAGGGGATATCTATGGATACAGCAAAAATAGAGGTTATCAAAAGATGGTCAAGACCAACAACAGTAACTGAGATCCGATGTTTTCTTGGTTTGGCTGGATATTATCGACGTTTTGTAAATTATTTTTCACGATTATCTAATCCACTCACCAAGTTGACTCGGAAAGGAGTTAAGTTTGTCTGGACGGAAGAATGTGAAGAGAATTTCAAGGAGTTGAAAAGAAGGTTATCCAGTGCACCTGTGCTCACACTACCTTGTAGTGGAGAAAGTTTTGTGATATATAGTGATGCATCCAATAAGGGATTGAGGTGTGTTCTTATGAAAAATTATATGGGATAGCTTATGCCTCACGACAGTTGAAAATCCATGAGCAAAATTACCCAACACATGATTTGGAGTTAGCTGCGGTAATCTTTGCATTAAAGATTTGGAGGCATTACCTTTATGGTGAAAGGTGTGATATTTATACTGATCATAAAAGTTTAAAGTATATTTTCACACAAAAGGAGTTGAATATGCATCAAAGAAGATGGTTGGAGCTGATTAAGGATTATGACTACTCAATCCATTACCACCCTGGGAAAGCAAACAAGGTGGCATATGCATTAAGTCGACAAGACAATGCTAGTTTATCCATGATGAGGATCACAAAAGATCCAATATTTATGGATTTACAAAGGATGGATCTTGGAATTATAATGGAAGGGGGAAAATCTTATCTTTCTCAAATGAATGTTCAACCATCTATACATGTGAAGATTAAAGAGGCACAGAAAGAAGATCTATAGTTACAAAATAAGGTGAGAAATGTTCCTGATTTCAACCTTGATTGTGATGGGATAATAAAGTTCAGGAATCGGGTTTGTGTTCCTCCCATCCCCGAATTAAAGAAGGAGCTTCTGGATGAGGCTCATAGTTCTTCATTCTCTATTCATCCTGGAAGCATGAAGATGTATAGGGACATGAAAGAGTACTTCTGGTGGGATGGCATGAAAAGAGATGTTTCTGAATATGTCTCTCGATGCTTGGTTTGTCAACAAGTTAAAGTTGAGAGACAAAAGTCTAAGGGGATGTTACAACCATTACCCATACCTGAATAGAAATGGGAAAACATCACTATGGACTTTGTCACATGACTTCCTAAAACATCCAAAGGCAATAATGCTATTTGGGTCATAGTTGATCGTCTTACAAAGTCTGCACACTTCATTGCTATTAGAGAGGATTTCTCTCTAGATCAGCTTTCCAGGATATATGTAAAGGAAGTGGTAAGATTGAATGGAGTACCACTTTCTATTATATCTGATTGGGATCCGAGATTTACCTCGAAGTTCTGGCGAAGCCTTCAGCATACTCTGGATACAGAGTTGAGTTTTAGCACTGTTTATCATCCCCAGACAGACGGTCAGTCTGAGAGAACAATTCAAACCCTAGATGATATGTTGAGAGCTTGCTCTATGGATTTCAAAGGAGGTTGGGATCAAAATCTACCTTTGGTGTAATTTTCTTATAATAATAGCATTCACTCCAGTATTCAGATGGCTCCTTATGAAGCTCTCTATGGAAAGAAATGCAGGACTCCAACTTGCTGGGATGAAGTTGGGGAAAGAAAGCTATTAGGACCTGATCTCGTTGATGAAATGGCAGAAAAGGTCAGATCTATTCAACAACACATAAGAGCAGCTCAGAGTCGACAGAAAAGTTATGCCGACAACCGAAGAAAAGACCTAGAGTTTGAAGTGGGTGATAAAGTGTTCTTACGAATATCTCCCTGGAAGAGGGTTATGAGATTTGGAAAGAAGGGGAAGTTGAGCCCTAGATATATCGGTCCTTTCGAAATACTGGATCTTGTTGGAAAGGTAGCTTACCGATTGGCGCTTCCACCGAATCTCTCTCAAGTTCACGATGTGTTCCATGTATCTCTCCTGAGAAAGTACATACCTGATCCTTCACATGTACTCAGCTGAGAAGTTGTACCGCTGGAGCAAGATCATTCTTATGAAGAACAACCGATAGAGATTCTGGATCATAGCGAAAAAGTCCTACGAAACAAGACCACTCGATTGATGAAAGTTTTATGGAGGAACCACCAACTTGAAGAAGCTACATGGGAGCTTGAGGATATGATGAGGGAGAAGTATCCTCATCTGTTTGTTACAAAGTGACGAATTTCGAGGGAAAAATTCTTTTTAAGGGGGGTAGAATGTAACACCTGAGATTTTTATGAGTAATATTTTGTTTTTATATATCATCAAAGGAATCTTTGACTACATACTAGCTTGGCTTACTTTACACGCAATCGCGACCTTCCTCGATAGCTTGCGTCGTACGCAATACTGAGTTTCACTAAACAACGATATGCTATTAAAATATTATTAAAACTAGCCGTTATGAATAGTAATAACCACTTATTGAAATTTTATAAATTTTATCTTTCAAAAAGGACTTCATTTTTGGATTTGGAATACCGAAATTAGCCAAGGGTGAAATTTTGGTATTTTTCTGAAAACTTTCAGTTTTTGATGAATAGTGAAACCACTAAGTGGTAGGTTAAAAACTGAATTTTGCATAAAACATAATTTTACCGCTTCTGTGAATGGAATTTCTAAAATCCGACAGACACGGTTGATATCAGTAAGTAAAATGTGGTTCAATGAGATAAAAATAATTTTTTGGTGAATAGTAACTTTTTACTTTTTTTACCGCGGTTAATAGTAAATAGGGTAACTAAGGGTAAATATGATATTACTATTACCCTAACACATGTCCTAATTCTATTGGATAAGTTTAATTCTACCAAAAACAAACTTAGGAATAAAATATGACCATTTAGGCCCCCTTGGGTTAGATTAGGACATTTATTATTAATGTATTTAAAGAAGTGTTAAAATAGTTAAAATCAAAGTTTAATAAGTAAATCATTTTTAATATGGGGTTATACATAAGATAAATTCGACTATAAATATTCATTAGAAAGCTAAAACGATTTAATACATAATGGTTTTTTATTTATAATTTTTAGAAATTAAAGCATTTAATTTATTTATGACACAATGATGATGCAGTAATTATCTTATTAAAACAATATTGACATAATTGATGTTATAAACACCAAAATAAATGTAATTTGAGAATTTTTATGAATTAAAATAATTCTATAGGTTACTATGATATATTAGTGTTGATTTAATCAACTTTTTTCGAACATATAATTCTGTTATGACTTTCACAAAAATCATATATCAAATAGTGTCAAAATCGACACAAAATAGTTTTTAAATCAAATATTATATTATTAATTGTTATTTTATTCTTAAAAATATAGGGTTCGGCCAAATGACTTAGATAATGATATATATATTAATAATAAACAATTTGGGGTTCGTTTGGCATGTTATGGTAAGTGTATTAACCATATAGTGTAAGAAAAAAAAAAGACACGGTAAAAATTAAATTATTTAACTTAGAGTTAAATCTAATTGATAAGGTTAAATTAATACCCTAAACTTGTCTAAATCCTATTGGTTGATAGAATTTCGACCCATTCCCACTTTAGCTTCGAAATAAGACCCTTTGAAACCATTATAAACCAATTTTGACTTTAATATAAAATAATATTTTGAGACATTCCTAAGGTGCCCCTCTCCTCCCTTATAAAAGGGCACCTCCTCCCCCTCCTCCTCACACCAATTTGAGCACTCAAGCTCAGAAAAACCCTGCCATTTTCTTCTCTCCACTTCCCTATAATAATTCTAGAGGTCCTGGTCTTCTTCAAAGACCAATCTTAGTTCCCTAAGTGGAGGATTCAAAGAGGCGTTCCAAAGAAGAGGTAATATCCATTACCAATCTTTTCAATTTCTTTCTTCTTCAACTTCTTCTTCTTTAGTTGTTTCATGATAAAGTAATAACATCAGTATTACTTAAATAAATATATGTTATTATAAATATGAAACAACCCTAATTCACCTTCTATCCATCCTACGGAAAAATGAAATCACCGCGCGTGCGTACGTACGGAATAGCGTCTCCACGCCGTGGTGTAATCTATTTTCCACCATCACCTTACAAGGATGGGTATAATGGTGTAATGAGTAACTATTTATGATTATTATAAAGTAATATTGATACTGAAATAATATACATATACTCCAATACAATTCCACGATCATAGGAACGATATCATCACTCGTGCGTACGTACAGAATACTGTCTCCACGATGTGATGCGACTCGTTCTACATGATCATCATTAAATAGTAATTATATAAATGAATTGAATGAAAAAATATGATATATGTTACACTAATACCATTCTGGATATAAGGTATCTATAACTTTAAAAGAAGAATAAGAATTTATTCGGCAAAACACGCATAAGAACAAAAGGCAATAAAGACCCGAGTAACAAGTAACAATGAAATATTACTAACAAGAAGCTAAGAATATGACCATATATTATATCATATCAATATGTATGATTCTGGAATAAGTCAATAACATTATTTAAACCATTATACAGGATCTTCGGACACTTACAAAGAAAATCGGACCTAAGGTAAGGGAAATATCACAATCTCATTTTTATCCGAGATTGTTTATACTTTGGTATTTACTGGGGTGTATTTTGTCATCCACATCCATGTTCCCTCAATATGAAATATTGTTTAAATCCACTTACAATAGTTTAAATCCAATTTTACCCTTCGGTGAGTTTTTTGTAAAGAATATGAAAGGAATCTTTTGTCGTTTTTCGTACGAGGTACTTTTTGACTTTTCCGACAAAAGTACGAAGAATGTTTTTTTTAACTTCTACGGCATGAATGAATTTTTAAAACATTATTTCCAAGAATCTTCCTTTACATGTTTTCATGTTTATTTTTAATCAACTTCTTAGTGTTTATAATTGTATAACATGTTAAGAAAAGAAAAGTGTTTTTGAAGAAGAAAGGACATTTTCCTCAAGAATGGAGTTCAAGTGTTTTATCAAAATTATTTTCCATCTAAGATAATAAAGGGTTCTGTTTTTATCCCTATTATTACATTGATTTGATTATGTTGTGAGGGAATTATTTTTATGAAGTCATTTACCTTATATGATTTGTTTTATGATGTCATGATGTTTTTGTAACATGTGTTATGCGATGATGTATGATTTATGATTATGTGGCACACATAAGAAAGGATTCATTATAAGTTGGGTGGGACCTATATCTTCCTCCAATGCATTGGGTAAAGATTTTATATCTCGTGAGATAGACATGGCTGGAACGGTAGGTTATACCGGTTCAGTGAAACAGGACTGGAACGTGGGTGACTCAGTTCAGAAAGGGACTTTGTCTACTAAGATAGTCTTGGCAATGAGTCATGACTAACAAGAAATGATTTTCCATGATTATGTGTGCATGCCACAAAGTTTCAATTTTCATGTTATGATTATGGGGATCTCACTTCACTTCTATGATTTATTCCATGTTAAGATATTATGATCTCTTTTGCAGGTTATGATTTTCAAAAAGATATGATATGATTTTTATTTCCTTTATTTTCCCTTGCTGAGCATTTGAGCTCACCATTTTATGTTTTCTTTTCCCCAGGTCAGGAAGATGGATATTAAGTAGAATATGCTAAAAGGGACCCTAGATATGATGAAATAAATGGGAGACACTATAGAAGATTTATGAACCAGTTGTTTATGTTTCCCAGTTCTAAAGACACTATACCTATACGGTCCTTTGTGGTTTTGTCATATGTTGTAATAAGTGTGCTTCAATTTTGAAGTATTAACAATGTATGTAAAGTATGGGTTGTTATAGTTGGTATCAGAGGAAAGGTATAGTCAACCTTTGGAAACTAGGATGTGAAATCCTTAGTAAGAACCCTAAGGATAAGTCTAATCATAGAACACAATCTTAGTGTTTTAGAAATTGCCATGAATACCCTAGGATAAGACCTTAACTGTGAAATTTTATCCTTGATTATGTGGTTTTCCTATTATAATTAGTGTTTCTCACACTATTCTTCTTGGTTTGAGCATAAAGGAAAGCTCATATTCTTTTAAGTTTTCTCTTTAGATTTTCCTTTGAATTCCATCTTCCTCTTCTTATCAAACCCATGTGACTGATGGGTTACTCCAATATCCATCTCGACTTTGAGAGCACATCGAACGATTTCCTCGTAGCTATTGAAGTCCCTTATGGATAACGCCCTTCGAAGACTTGGTTTTAAGCCACTAAAGAATCGATCGATCTTACTCTCAGGTTGGATAATAATACCAGAAGCGTACCTTGCAAGTCTTGTAAAATTTGCTTCATAGGTACCAACAGATTCATCATCCCTTTGCTTCAGTTCAAGAAACTCTTTCTCAATCTTTGTTCGGAGAATACGAGGGAAGTACTTATTGAAAAATAAGTTCTTGAACTCGTCCCATTCCATAGACTCAATTTCATCCATTTTCCTTGTATTCTTAATAAGATTCCACCATTGATCAGCATCTACTTCCAAATGATACACTGCTAGGATGACTTTATCATGTTCAGAACATTGAAGAACTGAAAATATCTTTTCAGTAGTACTAATCCATTGTTCAGCAACTAATGGATCAGTAGACCCGCTGAAAGAAGGTGGACGCTGCCTCATGAAAGATTCAATAGAATGTTGCTCCTTCCTTTGCTCGTTTGGAAGTCCTACAAGATTCATAGCTTGAGAAAGTTTTGTGAGCATGGCTATAAGATTTTTCATTCCAGCTCCCATTTCGTTTGGTTTCTCAGGGGGACAATCATTGCATTGCCCATTGCATTCCGCATTTACACGGTTCCTTCGGGTTCCAGCCATTGACTAAAACCAAGAATAATAGTGTGAGCAACACTAATTATAATAGGAAAACCACATAATCAAGGATAAAATTTCACACTTAAGGTCTTATCCTAGGGTATTCATGGCCATTTCTAAACACTAAGATTGTGTTCTATGCTTAGACTTATCCTTAGGGTTCTTACTAAGGATATCACATCCTAGTTTCCAAAGGTTGACTATACCTTTCCTCTGATACCAACTATAACAACCCATACTTTACATACGTTGTTAATACTTCAAAATTGAAGCACACTTATTACAACATATGACAAAACCACAAAGGACCGTATAGGTATAGTGTCTTTAGGAACTGGGAAACATAAAAAACTGGTTCATAAATCTTCTACAGTGTCTCCCATTTATTTCATCATATCTAGGGTCCGTTTTAGAAAATTATACTTAATATCCATCTTCCAGACCTGGGGAACAGAAAACATAAAAGGGTGAGCTCAAATGCTCAGCAAGGGAAAATAAAGGAAATAAAAATCATATCATATCTTTTTGAAAATCATAACCTGCAAAAGAGATCATAATATCTTAACATGGAATAAATCATACAAGTGAAATGAGATCCCCATAATCATAACATGAAACTTGAAACTTTGTGGCATGAACACATAATCATGGAAAATCATTTCTTGTTAGTCATGACTCATTACCAAGACTATCTTAGTGGACAAAGTCCCTTTCTGAACCGAGCCACCCTCGTTCCAGTCCTGTTTCACTGAACCGGTATAACCTACCGATCCAGCCATGTCTATCTCATGAGATATAAAATCTTTACCCAATGCATTGGAGGGAGATATAGGTCCCACCCATCTTATAATGAATCCTTTCTTATGTGTGCCACATAATCATAAATCATACATCATCGCATAAAACATGTAACAAAAACATCATGACATCATAAAAAAAATCATATAAGGTAAATGACTTCATAAAAATAATTCCCTCACAACATAATCAAATCAATGTAATAATAGGGATAAAAACAGAACCCTTTATTATCTTAGATGGAAAATAATTTTGATAAAACACTTGAACTCCATTCTTGAGGAAAATATCCTTTCTTCTTCAAAAACACTTTTCTTTTCTTAACATGTTATACAATTATAAACACTAAGAAGTTGATTAAAAATAAACATGAAAACATGTAAAGGAAGCTTCTTGGAAATAATGTTTTAAAAATCCATTCATGCCGTATAAGTTAAAAAAAACATTCTTCGTACTTTTATCAGAAAAGTCAAAAAGTACCTCGTACGAAAAACGACAAAAGATTCCTTTCATATTCTTTACTAAAAACTCACCAAAGGGTAAAATTGGATTTAAACTATTTTAAGTGGATGTAAACAATATTTAATATTGAGGTAACATGGATGTGGATGATAAAATACACCCCAGTAAATACCAAAGTATAAACAATCTCGGATAAAAATGAGATTGTGATATTTCCCTTACCTTAGGTCCGATTTGCTTTGTATGTGTCCGAAGCTCCTATATAATGGTTTAAATAATGTTATTGACTTATTCCAGAATCATACATATTGATATGATATCATATATGGTTATATTCTTAGCTTCTTGTTAGTAATATTTCATTGTTACTTGTTACTCGGGTCTTTATTGCCTTTTGTTCTTATGCGTGTTTTTCCGAATAAATTCTTATTCTTCTTTTAAGGTTATAGATACCTTATATCCAGAATGGTATTAGTGTAACATATATCATATTTATTCATTCAATTCATTTATATAATTACTATGTAATGATGATCATGTAGAACGAGTCGCATCACATCGTGGAGACGGTATTCCGTACGTACGCACGAGTGATGATATCGTTCCTATGATCGTGGAATTGTATTGGAGTATATGTATATTATTTCAGTATCAATATTACTTTATAATAATCATAAATAGTTACTCATTACACCATTATACCCATCCTTGTAAGGTGATGGTGGAAAATAGATTACACAACGGTGTGGAGACGGTATTCCGTACGTACGCACGCGCGGTGATTTCATTTTTCCATAGGATGGATAAAAGGTGAATTAGGGTTGTTTAATATTTATAATAACATATCAGTATGTAAGTAATACTGATGTTATTACTTTATCATGAAACAACTAAAGAAGAAGAAGTTGAAGAAGAAAGAAATTGAAAAGATCGGTAATGGATATTACCTCTTCTTTGGAACGCCTCTTTGAATCCTCCACTTAGGGAACTAAGATTGGTCTTTGAAGAAGACCAGGACCTCTAGGATTATTCTAGGGAAGTGGAGAGGAGAAAATGGCTGGGGTTTTCTGAGATTGAGTGCTCAAATTGGTGTGAGGAGGTGGGGGAGGAAGTTCCCTTTTATAAGGGAGGAGAGGGGCACCTTAGGAATATCTCAAAATATTATTTTATATTAAAGTCAAAATTGGTTTATAATGGATACAAAGGGTCTTATTTCGAAGCTAAAGTGGGGATGGGTCGAAATCCTATCAACCAATAGGATTTAGACAAGTTTAGGGTATTATTTTAACCTTATCAATTAGATTTAACTCTAAGTTAAATAATTCAACTTTTACCGTGTCTTTTTGTTTTCTTACACTATATGGTTAATACACTTACCATAACATGCCAAACGAACCCCAAATTGTTTATTATTAATATATATATATCCTTATCTAAGTCATTGGGACGAACCATAGTTTTTTAGGAATAAAATAACAATTAATAATATAATATTTGATTTAAAAACTATTTTGTGTCAATTTTGACACTATTTGATATATGATTTTTGTGAAAGTCATAACAGAATTATATGTTCTAAACAAGTTGATTAAATCAAAACTAATATATCATAGTAACCTATAAAATTAGTTTAATTCATAAAAAGTCTCATATTAAATTTATTTTGGTGTTTATAACATCAATTATGTCAATATTTTATTAATAAGATAATTACTGCATCATCATTGTGTCATAAATAAATTAAATTATATAATGTATAAAAATTATAAATAAAATTCCATTATGTAGGAATTCTTTTTATCTTTATAATGAATATTTGTAGTCTAATTTATCTTATGTATAACCCCATATTAAAAATTATTTACTTATTAAACTTTGATTTTAACTATTTTAACCCTTCTTTAAATACATTAATAATAAATGTCCTAATCTAACCCAAGTGGGCCTAAATGGTCATATTTTATTCCTAAGTTTGTTTATGTTCGAATTAAACTTATCCAATAGAATTAGGACATGTGTTAGGGTAATAGTAATATCATATTTACCCTTAGTTACCCTATTTACTATTAACCGCGGTAAAAAAGTAAAAAGTTACTATTCATCAAAAAATTATTTTTATCTCATTGAACCACATTTTACTTACTGATATCAACCGTGTCTGTTGGATTTTTGAAATTCCATTCACAGAAGCGGTAAAATTATGTTTTATGCAAAATTCAGTTTTTAACCTACCACTTAGTGGTTTCACTATTCATCAAAAATTGAAAGTTTTCAGAAAAATACCAAAATTTCACCCTAGGCTAATTTCGGTATCCCGAATCCAAAAATGAAGTCCATTTTGAAAGATAAAATTTATAAAATTTCAAAAAGTGGTTATTACTATTCATAACGACTATTTTTAATAATATTTTAATAGCATATCGTTGTTTAGTGAAACAAAGTATTGCGTACGACGCAAGCTATCGAGGAAGGTCGCGATTGCGTGTAAAGTAATCCAAGCTAGTATGTAGTGAAAGATTCCTTTGATGATATATAAAAACAAAATATTACTCATAAAAATCTCGGGTGTTACATTTATTAGCCCTTATCATCATGTGTTTTTTCAAGAAGGATATTTTCTAATGTCAAACCATTGATCGTTAAGATCAAGATTATATCTTGATGACATAATTTATTTAATTGTGGTAAAATATAAGACCTTGAGATTTTAAAATAGTAACATAATATTCAATAGAATATATGACATGAAACACTAATATTATAATATAATTTAACACCCCAATATTTTAAAAAATGTTTTTTAAAAATAATTTTAATCTATTTGATAGATTGTGGTGCATACAACCATGAGATTTTAAATGAACATTATGTTTGATAGCGCGTACTGCATGTAACATCGAGCTTCAATAAACTATAAATTATTATTAAAATATTACTTTTATAACCTATATGTTAGATTATTTTTTCTGAATATCATTATCCATGATATTATATATATATATATAAAGAACTAAATGGGTACAAATGTATTTTTTTAATTCTTATAGAATAAGTACAAAATTTTTTGTAAAGTTATTTTACTCTTCATAAATATGTTTTTTCAAAAAAAAATTTATTGAGAAAATATTATAATTTATTATCAATTTTTAAATAATCTTATAAATATTATCTTCAGGTGAAATTTAAATATTTTTCTGAAAATTTTTATTTCTAGTGAATAGTTCAAAACACCTATTTTTATTGAAAACTGTATTTTTGTTTTAACCAATTAAAAAATTACCTTTTATTTTAAAATGGTTTCAAAGTAAAATTAGTTATATTATATTATGATTAGTTACTTTAATTTAATTAGAATCATTTTCAGTGTTTTATTAGTTATAAAATAATTTTTATTCTTAAAAGAGAAATTTTTGGGAAAACTATTTTTCAATGTATTTTTCTAGTTTAATTTTAATCTAAATTCTAACCCTTATGTGTTTTTAATTTTTAAAAATATATTTTATATTTATATTCCTGAGTTAATTTTTTTTAAATAGTATCCTTTTATTTTTGGTCAATAGGAATAGCAACCATAGTAATCTTTGTTACCACGGTAAAGAGAAAATCAGGTAATTAAAGTTAAAAATAAAATGAAAAGGACTTGAAAAAGAATTTATCTCATTATATAATATTATTTTATGATTAAATTTAGTCCATAATAATCCATAATTCATTTATATATAATTTTATGTCTATTTGAAGGAGATTATTACCTTTATAGTATTTTATTTCAAGAAAAGTCAAACATGTCACACTCTTGTTTTTAATAATTATAATATATTTAATATGGGGTTACCCAAAGGTTATGTTAGAATAAAAATATTATTTTGAAATAAAAAATATGCATCTTGATCAAGGTAATTTATTTTTAATTCTCAGTGAAGAAATAAATATCTTAAATGCTTAGATAACACAAATGCAATTAATATTCAATTAATGGAAAAATCAAATAAATTATTTTTAAACTATTAAAAGTAATATAATTTGATGTTAATAATGTGAAAAATGAATTTTAAATATTTCCGTGAAATTATACGAATATAATATTTTTTTAATTATAAGTTTTTATTGATAATATTTAAGTTAATGTAATAAATAGTTAAAAAAATTGACAAAATTGATATTTTATAATAAATAATAATTTATTAAACGATATAGAATTCCTAAAAATATTAGACTCATACAAATTAATTGGAAATAGTTAATTAAATCAACTATTTTCCATTTATGGATATTTTTTCCTTTTATAGTAACATTATTGAATCTTAGAGAGTATAAAATTTTAATATTACGGTAATTGTCAAAAGGGTTAACAGGGTGTTAAAACTAAAAGATAAGGGTTAAAGCATATCCAAAACTTGTAAAAAATTTATTGAATGAAATTATTTAAACTTATATGAAAATTATCTTCATATTATAGAATTTTTCTCTTATTTTTACTTGGGAAATCATTTATATTAATTTAATATTTTAAGAAATTAAAAGAATACACCTCCAATGAATTATAAAAGGGAACCTATTCCTTCACTTCCTTACACAAAATTGAGACATATATTTTGAAAAAAAACAACCGATTAATATTATTAATATAGTTATAAAACTTATTGAGGTTGTTTAACTTCCAAAATAGAAACCCCAGGTCCCTTAAAAAGAGATCTAATGGGATTCCACTCAAGAAGAGGTGATCATGTTTATCAACTATTTCATGTGTATTTCCTCTTCTAATTATTATGAATGTGTTACACCCACACTAAAATAATAAATATAGTTTCGTAAATATAATGATGTATTATTATGACTATGGTAAAACCATATTCCATCTCTTTTACATCCTAAAAAAGATAAAACATCACTCATGCATACGTACGACTTACCGTTTCCACAGAGCAATGTAATTTATTTTTCATCAACAATTTACATGGATGATTATAAATATGGAAATAATGAGTATATATGATATTTATGAAATAAATATTATTTTTAAAATATTAATTATTATTCATATTTCTTTATTTCTCTTTCAAAAAGTGAAAATAATATTCATGCATACGTATGACCTACCGTCTCCATGAACAATGAAATTAATTTTTCCCTCTCTATCTTTATAGATTACAATAAATAAATGAATATATATATATAATATAAAATTTATAAATTAAATAATATTCTAGATATGACGAAACTTGGGTAAATTCATATGTATTAGAACTATAGAATAAAAACATACATGAAAACAAACAAGTTACCACCCAAAACAGTGATTTTATCAATGAATTGATAATAGATAGGTGATAAAATATTACATGTATTTAATATTTTATATGATATGTATGTGTAACTTTATATAATAAATTTATAATAAATATTTTTTTTATTACAAAAGTAGTTAAAACATGTACAACAAAAATCAAACCTAAGGTAAGAGTTTATCAACTCACTTTTACTTCTATGAGACATATGCCATATTCACCACTAATTTATTTTGTGTGGTGTATATAATAAACCTTTATTATATTATATCATTAATATATTTGTATTCATGGTATTTAAAGTTTAATTTTTTGTTATTTCATTCAGAAGGCTTATGATTCAAAAGAAACTCAAGTGGAAAGAGTTTATTTCACAATCTCATCCTTATTCAAGATTAGTTATTTTTAAGTATCATATGAGGAATAATTCTCTTCCATGTATATGTTTTCTAATTTTATCTTTAAAAATTATTTAAATATTCTTCAATTATTGTTTAAATTAATTTTCACCCTTCTTTAACATTTTAATAAAAAAAATTAATTGGAATTTTCCTATCAATTTTCAAATAAAGTGTTTTTTAACTTTTCTTACAAAAGTATGAAAGGAATGTTTTTTAATATACATGGTATGAACAGAATATTCATTCATCATGATGCCAAAATTATTTGAAGATATTTTTATATGTTTATATATTTCTTTTCAATGAAAACTATTTCTTTATTATGTGTGAACTTTTGGTATTTTAAAAATTATTTTCAAAGTAAAAGGGTATTTTCTAGATTAAGTATTCAAATAATCAATTTATTTTATTTTCATCCATGTCAAAATCCTTTTTTGCATTGTATATTTGTGTATATACTATAATTATACCCTTGAAAATATTTATTTTGATGGTTTATGATTGGTTTAACTTGGGAGAGTATTGATATTCTACGTGACTAGTTCTTTCAATATGGATAGCAATGTATTTTCTTAAGGAATTTTGATTAATTTGATTATTTATTCATACGAGGAAGGAATTGGACTTAATATGTCATGGGAGGGGCTTGATATATCTCATTGATACATTGATAGGTCTCATGAGACAATCTATATTAGGTTTGGTTTGAGGACTCACCCATCTGTTTAGATGTCATTGAAAAAGATCTTGATGGCATTTTTTAATGTCTTGGATGAAGCATTAGTGGTATGTTTCAAATGTCTGAAATTATTAATTCCCTAATTGCTAATTAATTTGTTGAAGTTAATGTAATTATTTGAATAGTTATAATATCAATGAATAAGTTATGATATCATGTGATTTTTTATGTAGATTTTGGAACATCCTTTATTCCTACCTTATTATACTCAAGTTAATTTTTAAATGGAATGTGTTTTAATTATTTACCTTTACACATTGATTATAATTATGTATTCATGATAGATTCCTCTGTATGTATATTATTAATGAGTATCTGAGCTCACTCCTTTCTTATGATTCAATTTTCTCAGGATTACAGGAAGTTTTTTGTAACTGATATGTGGAGATATGCTAAAGTGAATAATGTTGTAGTCAAAGAATATAATATGTTGTATTTTATGTTATCAATTTTAATAGGATATTTAAGTATGTATGTAGTTTACCAAGACTAATAAGCTATTCAGTCCTTCTGGATGTGATTCCTTGTATCTAGTTCCAATGTAATAAAGTAGCCACTGATTTTGGGTTTCTGGAATTATGGTCATTAAATAATATATATTGAAATATCAATCTCACCAGCTTATGCGAGACTAGGAAACTCACACTTTTTACATCATAATAAGAAAAATTATATTTTTCTAAACCATTTAAGTGTAATATTTTATTTGGTTATAAGATATAATGTTTTTAGGTACAGAACTTTCTCAGCCTCAATTTCATGATCCTTTAAAAAAAATACGAAAACATAGTATAATTATCCCTAAAATAAGAGTAAATGATTATATGAATATGAAAAATAAATACACATATGTCTTCTTGCCTTCATTTCATCTTTTGATACATTTATTTCAATATAATTTTCTTTATGTTAGTTTCTCTTGTACTTATTCAACTAATTTATTATTGTAACATGGAAATAAATCCTTCATAGTGGTTCATAAAGAGAATATAATAAAAAAGAATATCAACCAGAAGTTCCTATTCTTGTTTGAAGTATGATTCCTACTCATCATGCATCATATTAATTATCGAGTCAATTCTCAATGAACCATTTTGGTGATGACTACCCCTAGAAGAATATGTTTTATATCCACATCAACATTCTAGTATCCATACATAGATTTATTGCTAAGAGAACTACCCACTCATGACATTACCAACATTTATGGATGGAATCCTATACCTATATTCCCCTATAGGGTTTTCACTATGTCTCTCTATCCATAATCACCAAATAAAATGTTCAATATTACCTTAACCTTAAAACATATACTTAGCTGAAAGGGTTATTTATTCCATTGAAACTGGGATAAAAAATATCTTATCAAAACATTAATTATACCCAACTAACCTCCTAATCACTAAAGATATATAGATCCTGATATAATGCCATTTGTAATGCCCTATACCCATGATCAAAGATCTAGTGCTCATAAACACATTCTTTACATGTTGTCTTCAATAAAAATAATATGTTATCAGATATAACTATCCAATAATTACATGAATTAATGAAAATATTATAATTATAATTTTTAAAATTATTCTAATAATGTTTTTTATTTGTTGAAAACTAAATTTTTTCAGAGATTGTGTTTTTAAAACATGAAAAGAATAGTTTTCCGAAGTTAACAAACTATTTTTATGATATTTTTAGAGAAGACGAATATTTGAGTGTCTGAATGTTATAGAGATATAGAAAGTCAAAATGTTTTACATATGAAGAAAGTCAGAAATTAAAGAAAGTCATAAAGTTATGCAGATGATGAAGGCCATAAATTTCTATAGATGAATAAAGTAAGAAAAGTTCAGAAGTCTTAATTTTATAGAGATGTAGAAAGATATAATGTTATATAAATGAAGAAAGTCAGAAAATTTAGAAATCCAAGATGTTATGAAAGTTTCTATGATAAAAAAATTTAGGAAGTCAAGAATTTAGACATTTTACTTAACTTTGTTAATAAAGAATCTAACGAAGTAAGATGATTCTTTGTTGTTACTTTAAGTTCATAAAACACCATGAAGAGTTCATGATATGAGATGAATATAATATAATAAAATAGAAGTGGATATTTTTGGACTTTTCAATGTTTACATTTCTAGATGAACTATTTTTTAGAATGTTGGTTACTTCATTACCAAATGAATAGTGAATCAGACATTCACTTTCCAGATAAACATTATAAACAATGTTTTGTAAGAAATTATAGATTTTCAAGTTTTATAAAGTGAGGAACCAATGAAATGTTTGATAATATAGATTTCTGTAATCAGACGAAATTTTTTAATTAGATATACCTTTTTAGTCAGAAAAAATTTTATATTAAGAAATAATTTTGTAATCTAATAGAAATTTCTAATAATATGAAGTTTAATAATTGGATAGACATTTATAGTTAGATATAATTTTGTAATTGGATAGATAAAGTGCATAAAGAGTAAAATCAGATGGACAATGTGCATGAAAATTATGATAATAATGACATTATATGAATAGAATGATGAAATGAATAAATCTTGTGAACAATACTATCATATCGAGAATATTTTTTGAACAAACAATATAGCATTTTTCAGGACGTATAAAGTCATAGATTTCTAAATTTACAACATTTCAGTTTTTCATACACACAATTTTAAAAAATGTTAATTCATATTAATGTACAATGTTATAGTTTAATGGATGTGAAAATTTGTATCCTTCTATTCATAAAAAGTTTTAGTTTTCCATATTTATAAAGTTTTTATTTTATACTCATTAAATATTATAATTTTCATATTTTACAATGTTTCATTTTTTTGGATATAGAATGTTAAAGTTACAAATTTGAAGTGTGAAGTCGAAAAAATTTGATGTTAAAAATTTTTATTTGTAAGTTACAAAATGTTGAAGTTTAAAATAATATGTTTCATGATTATAAAGTTGAAGGTTAATTTTTTAGAGTTTTTTTAAACTCAAGTTCAAGGAAATTTCATGAAAGATGGAAATAATGGAGAATTCAAGAAGATTACCAAAAGATCAAAAAGAGTTGAGAACCATCTAAGAAAAATTCAAATGGGAATAAAATTTGGTTTTATTAATTTTAGTGAGTGGGAAAATGAAATTTTCTTCCCGCCTTTACTATTCTGGGTGGACATATAGATGGAAGTGAAAAAGTACATCATAATTGACACTGTTCATGCATGTGAAAAGTTGATGTAATAAAGAGTTTGTTTAAAATTGATTTTCCAACAAAATTTGAGTTTTGTGTTTAATAATTATGGATATAAGTTTCAAGAAAATGTATCAAATAGAACTTCATTTTAGGTAACTAGAAAGAGCATCAGACAAAGTTTCCATGCAGATGTTTTGTAAGGGTATACTTTTGGATAAATCGAAGAGAACACATGTTTATATCAAGTGATGTTTCAGAAGAGGAATAATAGTCGCATATGGATTGATATAGAAACATCAGATATAAAATTAGAGGATAATGAAATTAGATAAATTATTCATGAGGACTTTTCAAACAACCATTCATGGAGAAAAAATTACAATGTTACCTTTTTTTGGATCATTTTTTTTTAATTTTTTTTAATCTAGTTGGAGTCACCATAATCATACCAATTGGGATATAAGATTCTAGTTGGATTTTTCCAAATTTGTAGTCCAAACTTTCAAATATTGAAAATATATATCATTCAAAAATAATATCAAGTATTAAATGGGTTTTGAAGCTATGAAAAAGTTAAAAATATATGATTCGAAGAATTTAAATCTTATTGATTCATATGATAAAGAATATGATGAAATGAATCAAAATATCATGTCTCTTATATCTAAGAACTATCAGAGAGGTAGAGGAATGTATGGAGGGGGAATTACACTCAATTATTTTGAGTGTGGATATATTGAGTAATTTTATATGAATTTACATAATAATAAATTGGTGAATTTTAAGATTATTCTAAATAAAAATCTCAATGGAAAAAAGAATGAATTTTTTTAAAGATAATAATAAGTACAGTAGTGGTAAGTAAAAATTCACTAGAAATTGAATAATTATATTGAGTAAGAAAGAATAATTTTACTCAAATGAAAATTATTATTCAGAATATAATGATTTAGAAAATTTAGGACCTTATTTGAATATATAGTGAAAAATAAGATTCATCAACCACTAATGAAGAATAAGTAGGAGAAGAATATTATAAACAATACCAACATAGATATGAAATTATTTAATTTATTAAGGAAAAAACCTAAGAATAAAATCATAATGATGAATAAATAAATAGGAAAATTTAATTATGGAAGGAAATGACTTCCTTAAAAAGGATGATGGGTATATCCATAATATATTACACTACGAACTGAGATTTTTTGAATTGGGAAAAAATATTGAAGACCTTAGTAATAAAATGGTAGATGAAGAAGATGAAGTTTTTAAATCTTAGTAAAAACATATTGAGGATTAAAGTACCTTAATAATAATAAATGAAAATTTTTTTAGGCCATCACAAGTAAAATAAGAATCGTATCCAGATATAGAAAAATATCACTAAAACAATCAGGTGAAATATTCTATTATTAAATGAAAAAGTTCATCTGATTTTACTACTATTTGAGGTGTCAGAATAAATGTTGGGAAAACTGGGATTGAGAAGCGATATGATACATATATTACATCCTAAAATGTTTGAAATTAATTTTATAATAATGATAAACCATGACTAGATAAAGGAAGAGAAAAAAGAAGTTATAAACCTCAATAAACTTTCAATAAAGAAATATCAAACTTATGTAAGAAACTCAGATTTGATGGTTTTCATAGTGCTGTGTAATTTATGGGAACATAGATTACAAATATTTTCATAACATGTAACATCATATAATGTGGAATGAAAAAAGTGGAAGTAATGGTGGAGGAATATTTAGTAACTTTCATAAGCCACAAGAAGGTGGAAAAGTGAAATATGAAGATATTTGAAAATTTCAAATGAAAAATCAATTTGAATTTATAGTGGAATATTGCGTATGATTTTATCATCTGATTCATTTATCTGTATACTGCATGTCTACTCTATATGGAAAATTTCCTATGAAAGAAAAAAAGCTACTGGAAAGAAGAAAGTAGATTAAAGAGACTTTGTTGTAGAAAATAAAAGTAACAAACCATTGATTTTTGATATTGGTTGTTACAGACATATGACAGGTGATTGGAAAATATTGAATAATTTTAAAAATTTTGATGGGGGAGAAGTTATGTTCATGAATCGTAGCTTTTTAAAAATTAGAGGAATTAGAAGAACTATGATTGAAATATAAAAACTGAAATCTAAGGAAGATCTATTTGCTGATGATATTAAAAATAACCCAATATGTGTGAAGAAAGATTTTGATGAAGAAAAAAAGTGATATTTAGAAAATACTCTTGTATCAATACAAGTGAGGAATATGGTAAATTCCTCACAAGAGGAGAAACAAAAAAAATCTCTTTTAGATAAGAGAGTGATATAAATCCTATTATTTGAGAGATGAAGATGAATATAAATTTTGGAATCAATGCCTTCGCTATATTGGGAAGAAAATTATTATTAAACATTTTAAATTAGATTATATAAGAAACCTTTCAATGTTTAATAGAAACGAAGATGATGTTTGTAAAACATGTAAGAAAAGAAATATGGTTGGTAAAATACTTAGGAAAGTTTAGAATCAATCAACTAGACCTCTTGATGTTATTCACTCATATATTTATGAACTGATGAGACTTTATTCAATGAAATGTTATTTTTAAATTATCACTTTTGTAGATTATTTCTCTTGGATGACCAAGATTATTATTATGAAGAAGGAATTCAAGAATGAACAAAATATCATATTATTTATAAATGATGTTGAGAGAGTAATGGGGTTCTATATAATAAAGCTATGAATTGAAAATGTAAAAGAGTTCAAAAGAATACATTTAATATTATCAAAATAATAATGGAGTCAAATATCAGTATAGTTCTCTACACACCCCAAAATAATGGAGTAGAAAAAAGGAAAAAAATAGAATTTCGGTGGAAATGGGAAGAAGCATGTTAGCATAATTCACACTTGCAAAGTAATACTGAAGAGAACATGTTATAAAAATTGTATGTGAATAAAATAGATTTTTTATGTCTAGAATCCAAAAGGACTCCTTATGAAATGTTTTATGGAAAAAACCTTTACTAAATTAATTTGTGGTTTATGAATGTTATTGTCTACTATAGATAAAAAATACATATTTTGGAAAATTTCATTAAAATGACGTGGAAACAATTTTTTTGGGATATTTAGACAAAAAATATGATATAATTGTTGAAAAATATTTATAAATGTAGATAAATTTTGATGATGTGAATGTTATTAAAATACAACATCCATAAAAAGTTTGTGGAATATATTGAGGAATAAAAATTGAAAACTTCCAATAAAAGTGATGATGAAAGTGAGTGAAAATAGATACATGAATATTCAAGGGAATCATATATTTTGGAATGTGAAGTAGGAATAAAAACACTTAAAATTTGTACACTATAAAAATAAATTGAAACTAAAAATATACATGGTGATCAAAAAGCTCTGGTTCAAACTAGAAGAATATTGAGATTATAAAATCAAACATCACTCATCACACATGATGAAATATAACTGGGTTTAGAAGTATTTGAAAATAAAGAATGTGTGGAATCCATGAATGAAGAGTTATATCAAATTAAGAAAAATGAAACTTTGAAAATGTTTCCACATCCAACAGGAAATGATATTATCATAACAAAATTGGTGTTTAAAAAAAAGCTAAATATACATGGGAAAGTTTTAAGAAAAAAATAATGTCTTATTTTGAATGACTATTTAGATGTGGAAGGAGTTTATTTTGAAGAAACATATAAATTATTAGAATGTTTTTATAAGTGTATGAACATCATTGTCATAAAATTTATCAAATGGACTAAAAGTCAGCTTTCTTAAATGGAGAGATTAAGTAAGATGTATATATTGAGTAACCAGGTGGGTTCTTAATTTATGAAGATGAATCCATGTTTTTTATGTTAGAGAAAGAATTGTATGGGTTGAAACAATCACCATGAACCTGATACTCCAAACTAGATTATCGCTTAATAAAATTAGAATTTTCAAATGGGAAAGTTAATAGAAACTTATATGTGATGGAGTTTAACTCAGGTACCCTATTGGTTATTAGTTATTTTGATAATATAATTTTTCTTGTGGATATGGGAAATATTTGTAAAGAGTTTTCTGAAGAAATTAAAAAGAACTCTGAAATATCAATGCATGAAGAATTAATTTTCTTTCTCGGATTACAAGTGAAATATTGGTAAATATACATTTTCATACCACAAGAAAATCACACCAATTAGTTGTTAAAAAAGTCTGGTATGGGAGATTACAAGGAATTTTAGTCCTATTTTAGTTAGAATGAAGATTTGTAAAGATGAAGCTAAAAAATGAATGAATTATTAAGATTTTAGAAAGATGATAGGAATTTTTCTCTATCATATAGATTCATGGATAGATATTTTGTATGTTGTTAATTTTTGTGCTTGATATATAAGCGATGAAAATGAATATCATATGTTGGAAGATAAAATAAATATGAGATATGTTAAAGGACCATCTTCCTATGAGAAATAATATAAAAGAACTTAAGATCTAAGATTTCTTGGTTATACTGATGCTGATTGGTATTTAGATTTAAAAAATATAAAATATTGTTTAGGAGGAAATTTTATCTTCAGATATTGTTTTTTGTAGCTGACATAGTATGAAATAGAGTTTAATGACTTTGAGAATATAAGAAGAAAAATACATTACTGCCACCAATTTTTACAGAAAACTTTTTTTGATGAATGTAAAACTTCAATATATGAAAGTTATAGTTTTTACACTATTGATAATTAATTGTGATAATCAAATTTCTATTGATCTTAAAAAAATTCTTATACAAAATTTAATATCAAAACACATTAACATAAAAAATCACTTTACACAAGAAAGAGTTTCTATTAGAGATTCTATAATGGAATATATTTCAAAAAAATACAAGATTGCAGTTGTTTTTACCAAATCTATGTGCAAAGATACATTTATTGAATTGAGGAAGTAACCTCATATTCATCATACACCAAAGACTTTCTAATTTTTTTGAGAAAAGCCACCACCGTTCATTATATTATGTTTTCAAAGGGGTATAAAATGTAAAAAATAAATAATAAGTATTTATAACTCATTATTTTATGAATATGAAGCTGTGGTTATAATAAATTGGGGGATAGAACAAAAAGGGGGCGTTTGAAAAAATTATGATTTAAAAATAGATAAGATCGATATACACGTGAGTTTATCTTAACATGGCTACAAATTTTCTTTTCACTAAGGGATGAAATTCCTTTAAAAAAATTACATTGTCCACTAGTGTGGTTTAAAGACACTCTATTTTTGAGAAATGCTATGTTTTGGTAAAATCCAAAGAAATATGAGTTGTTACAAAAATGAGTTGTGAAAAATTCGGAGTTATGAAAAATTAAGAGTGTTAAAAATTATTAAAACATTCCGTCAAAAAATACAAAGAGGGAGATTGAATATATTTTGTGATGTTTTGATAACCAAGTTATGTATTTGATGAATACTAACTAGATTTGAAGAAGGTTTTTGTAAAATAAGAAAACAAGAGAAACTAGAAGTTAAAAAACATTTGTTGTGAAGTTTCTGGAGAGGAATAAAGTTAGAAAGTCCAAAATTCAGAAATTCAAGGGGTTTTTTAGATGTAGAAATTTATAAAGTTATAATTATGATGAATGAGATAAATTTTATAAATTCAAAATATTTAAGTGATGTAAAAATCCATATATTTATACAGATGAAGGAAGTTATAGAATTTTGAAATTTAAAATGTTCTGAAGATATAGAAAGTTAAAAGGTTCTATGGATGGAGAAATTTTAAAAAGTGTGAATGTATGGAAGTTATCAAAGTTACTAATATGAAGAAATTAATAATTATAGGAAGTTATAAATTTTAATTTACTTTTTCAAGAATGATTATTAAAATGTTAGATAATGAAATTTTATTTATTAAAGTTCCTAAAACATCATGATGAAGTCATGATATGAGTTGAAGATAGTAGAAGAAAAGAGAAGTATAGATTTCTATAATTTTCAATATTCATGTTTTACGATGAATGTTTTGTTAGAAAGTTTATACTTCCTCATTTGATAAAGAGTGAATCATGTGAACATTTTTTTGTATAAACATTGAACATAATGAGTTGTATGAAATTATGGAATTTCATGTTTTACTAAGTATAGAATTGATGAATAGTGTAATCAGATGGTCTTTTATAATCAAATAGACTTTTGTAACTGGAGGACATTTTTTAATTAAATGGACGTATATAATGTGATAGAATTTTGTAATCAGGTGAGATTCTTTAATTTTATACATTTTTTTAGTCATATTGTTTTTGTATTCGTATAGATAATGTGTATGAACAGAATGATCAGATAGAGAATGTGCATTAATATTATGGTCATATAAATAATTTATATCAATAGAATAATCATATGGAGAATGTGTAAGAAATGTAAAATCAGATAGAGAATATTTTCTGAATGTATAAAGTCATAGTTTTCTAAATGTAAAATTCATAGTTTTCTAAAAATAACTTTTTTTTAGTTTTTTAGACATATGATTTTTTTCAGAAGAGTTGATTTTTATGGGTGTAAAAATTTGTATTTTTATTGATCTACAAAGTTGTAGTTTTCAATTCATGTAAGGTTTTAGTTTTCTAGATGTATAATTCTGTAGTATTATATTCATAAAAATTTCATGTTTTACAAGTGTACAATGTTGTATTTTTCTATAAAAACAATGTTGATGTTACAAAGATGAAGTTGAATGATGTATGAAGCTGAAGTTATTAAGACGAATTTGTGAGTTTTACAAAGTTAAAGTTGTAAAAAATTGAATTAATAATGTTTTTGGAGTTTCATTAACATCATGTTTTTGGAAATTCAATGAATTTTAGAGGCTATAGAGAATTTAAGAAGATTCCATAATGTTATATATGAGTTTTGAATCATCCCAAACATATTAAATTGAGTATAAAATTTAGATTCATGAATTTCAATGAGTGGATTTTTTTTCCAACCATTATTATTCTGGGAGAACCTATAAATTTGAGTACAAAAGTACATCATACTTGAAACTGTTCCCATGTGTGAAAAGTCAAAGTGTTTATATTTTTTTTCAGAGTGAGTTTCTAACAAAATTTGAGTTTCCTATTGAATAATTCCGTATAGAAGTTTCTATGAAGAACTTAAAATTGGGTTAACAAATAGATAATCTAACAATGTTTCCATACAATTTTCTTGAGTCACTAAGATTTGTTAAATCATAAAGTAATAAATTTTATATTAGGTTTAGTTTAAAAATATTTACATCAGATAGGGATTACCAAACATAGTAACATTGGATGGACACTTATTAGATAGAGAAATCCGAAGTGGAATCAGATGGACATTCCAAAAGAACTTTATTGGAGTATAATTCACAATGTTACATTATTTTGTTAAGAGTCATGTTTTTATCAAAAATTTATTAACTTATAGGAGCCCGTATTTTCCTACCTTTTGTGATATAGGAGAATAATGAGAGTTGACTCAATGTTTCATTCACCTATTTATAATAGTTAATTTCCATGGACCCATGGGAGTGGATATGTCTAGGATTGAGGTTCTTACACCAATGAAAAACTATTTAAATGTTGTGTACCTTGTTTAAATTCATATATTTTAATTCTTATGAGTTTCATATAAAAATTGACAAGAAAGACAACTAAAACAAGTTACAGGAGTTAAATTTTATAATGTTTTAATTTTTTAAAACTAAAAACACTGATTCAACCCCCCATTATCATTAGTTAAACAATATTTAGGAAAATTAAAATATTTTAAATACATTCCTTTGACCATTTAGTTTTATATATTTAGAATATTTGGAAAAAATATACTAACAAAACTCATGTCTTTCCTAACTAATGGATAGTTTTTACATTTTATTAAAATAAATTAATCCATTATTTGTCTTCAAGATCTCCTAAAAATTATCCACACATGATATCATATTAGGAATATTATGTTTAAAAATTTTAGTCATAACCTGGGGTAATGGAACCATAATAAGGTTCGAGCTCAAATTCAATGTATGGGATAACATATTATTAAGGAAATCGTTATATAATTATGGAATAAATATATTGGAAGGATTAAATAATAAAACATAATTTCATAATAGAATCAAACTAAATGAATAATGTTCCTATGAATAAAAATAGAAATAAAAATATCATATGGATAACAATAACTGGTTCCCTAGTGATGAAATTGATATTTTCAAATAGTTAATTCCATTCTATAATCCATGACATCATGACCTTACCATTAAAACAATATCTTTTTCTAGATAGTTATATTCCAAAATACTCCAACATATTTGTCCAAAGATAAATACAAATTCATAGAGGTGTTATATAATGTTGGAACCCACCCATAAAATTTTATCTCAAATCCATTCATTTTGTGGGGAAATGAATAAGAAAATGGAAATAAACTTTTCAAATAATCATATATATCAGTATAATAATATTTGGAAAAATAATACTTTCCCCATATCAATAAAATATATAACAGGATCCTAACCCTTCCAAAGGAAGAAGGTGGATGGTTAAAAAAAATTCAACTTTACAATAATCATCACTATTGGAATAATGGCACATAGAATGCTAATACTTTTTCCCATGCATATAAAAAGGATAACATGATCAAAACCCATCTAAAGGAAAAAAGAAAGATGGTTAGATAACAAATAGTCAACTTTCTAGTAATCATCTTTATTCTAATAACAAAATATAGAATTACAATACTTTTCCCCATGTCAATAAATTGTATAACATTATAATAACACATATGGAGAATTAATGTGGATTAACAAACAATATACTGTCAACATTTTAAAAATCATACATATTAGAATAAAAACAAATGTAATTCCTATAATTTTCCACATGTAAATATAAAAACATTATTTATAGCCCAAAATTATCCAATATAAATTATTTAAAATGTGAGTTTCACTCTATAAAGAGTAGTGAGTATACGACTACGTCAATACTAGAATTACAAGATAATAAGACATATAGAGAAAAATGGTTGATAGTTGAAATAAAATAATACCCAAGAAGTGAGAAATATTTTTCAAAGGGTTAATGTGGTAGGAATTTATATCCCTAGAAAAAAAATTATATAATAAAATATAATACAATAAAAAGAAAAAATATTCCCAACTTATATGCAATATATTCAAGAGAAAGATTATAACTCAGTGAATGAAATTTTATTTAAAAACAACCATTTCTAATGAGGAAACAACCAAATCAATAGAAAAATTTACAAGGGAATATTATTTGTATAGTATATACCAAAAAATATAATTAAAAACTGTATAGAACATTAATGGGATAATAAATCAATTGAACACCATAACATGTCTCAAATAATCATAATTAAAAACAAGAAAACAAACACATATAGAGTAATATTTTGATCAAAATACCTTGAAATATATAGTTTGTAATTAATCTTCATATACCATTATTAAAAGTTAAATATTGATATGATATATCAAATATGAGTTATATACATCGCATAAATTAAATTAAGTGTAAAATACCAAACATTTCTCAAATAGAGGAATTTGAGATAAAGAATCCTTACATTGTATTCCTACATACTCTAACATGTTATAAACTCCAATATAATGAACATAAATACCCAAATAACTTTTATAATATCCTTAATATAAATATAACACACTTTTATTATTTTTTGGACCATATATTACAAATATATTAACTGATTATAGTTTATTTCCACATCTAGTGTTAGAACTTTTGGTTGTTTGTTTCATAAAAAAATCATGACGACATGATAGATTCTCACTAAGTGGCTTCAAGTTCATAATTAAAATATCATTAATGTTATAATAGTCATTAATTTTTAATATTTACTTAATTATCAATTTTATTAGGTGATATACATTAATTAAATTTGAGAAAATGGAAATCACATTGAACTAGTTTTTGACGTTTTTTTGATCAAAAGGTGATATATGAATAAATATTTTCAATATTAACAAAAAAATTCTATAAAATTTAAAAAATATTAAATGCATCATAATTACCTGATATTACGATTACCTGAAATCCCATAATCATTTATGACATAATCGTAATAACATTGTTTATGTAGGTGGTTAAATCGGCCTAAATGGTAACATGTTAAGATGATTAAATGATTAAGGGGATGTATTTAGATAATTGTAATTTGATATATATAAAATAATAATAATTTAATAAACTTCAAATACCACATTAAATCCATTCTAGAAACCATATATGTTGGGTGGTGATGAAAAAAAAATTCATTGTTCATGGAGGGAGGTTGTCTACCATAAGCACGATTGATGATCCCATTTTAAAATCATCAGGAAAAATGTTGGTATATGAAAAATGATGGTATATGAATATAATTTTGTACATATAAAACATACTTTTTCATAAAATCCATCCTTTATACCAACCTTATGAGGTAGTGATGAAAAATAAACAACATCACTTCTTGGAGGTAGTAGTCCGCATGTACACATAGTCTTGGTTAATTTTCCATATTAGTGGATAGAAAGTATTGTATAATTTTTGTTCAATTATTATAATGAAATTTAATTATAATAATTATAATAATTTACTTATATTTATAAGGTTATATAAGCTTAGGATATTAATAATTATTAAGGGAACACTATGAACAAGTGGATACTCATATTGATGGATTGATTTTTTTCATAGAATTATCCATTATAATGAATTAATTCCACTAACAAATAGTGAAAAATCGATTTTTTAAGAATATGTTTCTATGAGGCTAAATTTGGAAGAGTTTAAAGGGTAATTTTGACAGGAAGGTGATTCTTAATGTGGTAGAAGTGTTAGATTTTTATAAGTGAAGTAAAGGTAATTTTGGACGAAACCATTACAAGTCTAATAGTGTAACAGTAATTCTCAATGGTAAATTGAAAAAATATGAAACAATAGGATTTTAATTTGAGTTTGGGTCCAAAATCACCTCAAAAAATTATTTTGTAGGAAATGTTGACTGTTTTATGACTTTTATTTTACCATTTTAACATTCACCCTAATTTACTTTTACTTTGGAAATTAAGTTTTAACATTAGTAATTAATTTAATAAAAATATTTAATATTGAAACATTTAACTAATTTGAATCTTTTTATTTGAAAATTTTATATTATTTCATTAAATAAAAATTCTAAGGGTCTGAAAATTAAATTTTAATATTAACAAACATAACATGTAAACAATGTTTTTAGAGGAGAAGTTTTTTAAGATTAAAATTTATGAGTAAGCCATAATTTTTATAATTTTCAATCACCATAAAAAAATTGATTTATATTTAAAATAGTGTAATCTATTAAGCATTCATGGTAATCCAAATATGAATCTCACCTTGAAAGAGAATGATTCCAAGAAATATTAAAAACAATTTTCATCAATGTAACATTTTAATTTGGTTATAAATTTTTTTAACATTGGTTTAATATGTTAAAATAAAATTTCAAATACATAATTTTGTTACATATATTTATATTTTACCTAATAAAATGTTTTTAATATAGTATATCATTCTAATATAATAAAAAAATTAAAAAAAATCAAATATCATGAAATCCTTATATTTCAACTAAAAAAACTTTTAAGAAAAAATATAAAACATTAATTCTAAGTAAATTTATATATAAGGAAATGAAAAATTATTTTCAATTTTTTTAATTTTAAAATTAAAAATTTATAAATTCCATTTTTAAAAGTATTTAAAATATAATGGATTTTGTTTCATTGGAAAATTACAATTCCAAATAATAAATGTTTTTATTCATATTTCATATCATTTACCAACTAAATTTATATTGTCCAATAATTAATATGGAACATTATTCATAATCATTAATCATACATTTCTTGTTGTATAGATTCAAATCTTATAAAAATTTTAATTTTTAGAGAAAAACTTTTCTAAACGATAATAATCTTATTAGTCATTTTGGGTAATATAATTTAATTTGATTTAAATTTAAAGTAGCCATTATTTTCAATATACATATTTTTTAATGTAGTTACTCCTATTAATTTACAATAATTCAACATATAGGTTTTAATGATCATAATTAAATATTTATATGTTTTCAGAAATATTTCACTATTTCATTTAACTTAGGTTCTGTTTGTGGAGAAAGCTATTGAACACATTGAATTATTTAAAGGTAATGATATATTAAAATATGTTGATGTTAAAGTTCACATTGAGGAACAAGGAGTTATAGCTTGTTCCTATATTCATTGTGTAGTCTTTCTTTTCATTCAATGTAAATAATTGAAAGTGCAGAATGAAGGTGAGTAATTTATCATGGGTTGAAAACAACCTAGAGAGGAGAAATCTAGAATCACTTTTAATGTTTTCAAGAATTTTTATATTATTTAGTTGTAGTGCACTCCCAAAATATGAAATCTATAAGCCTATCTAATAAAGATATCCCCCTTGATAAGGGTAACCACAAATACCCCTTTGTGGGGGGAGAGAATTGTAGATGGTGTAGAGAATCTACCAAAATATTCAATTGAAATAAAACATTATTTCTGGATTGAGCGTGGGGTAATGTCATTAGGAAGATATTGGTTTATATTTAGAAATTGATTTTTAATAAATGATATTTCATTAATAATTGGAAGAGAATTCATGTATGATTTCCAAAGTTATTTACATGATACTTATGTTTCAATTATTTTTATTCGTTTATTTAGATGAATTATAGTAATTGTGGTTAGAATTTCAATAAAAATGGATTTATCCCTCATAATTAGTTGGATTTAACCATTTTTTATTGAACAACCATGGAATGGTATGATATAATCATCCATCATTGTGCAATTTCATTTTCAATAAGACCCAAATACCAGAAGTCAATTAATTATTATACAGAGGAACCTCCAAATAACTACTATATCATGATATTTAAATTTATTCACCCATTAGATAATTAGAGTATGATTTATTCCTATCAAAATTTCCTATTTTTCATTGGTTATATAACATGGAGATGATGAAACCCTCTTCTTCAAAGGTGAGTGGGATCACTTCATCTAGGGTCTCATCGTCTAGTATCTCATCATGTTGGTGAAGAGTTGTTCCAAAAACATATTTCATTGCGTCCTGGTTTATTGGGGTAGAGAAAAGAGGGAAAAAGGAATTATCGGGGCATGAATTTTTCTATAGTATGCTGGGCACTGTGAGAGGCCATGAAAGAAAATTGGATGAAACTAACTGCTCTCTAATTCAAATTGAAACCCAAGTTGTAGTTATGGGGTATCTCTTTTCAGGTGCAAGGTACGCGATGGACACCAATGGTTTGATTCTAGGGACCTTAATTAGTTTTAATTTTTACATTATCACTTTCCAGGGAAGATGGATTAAATGTTACCCACTCAGTACAAGGCTCAAACTAAATATCAGCAGGTCAGGAATTCAAGGTGATATACATGGAGGTAGTCTGGTCCGTTAGAGAAGGGGCTCGGTGATTCTTGGGTATAATTTTTATTATGGGGAAATCATCTCCATAGAGGAATAAACAAGATCCCCTCTTAGTTTCCGAGCCCTATGGGGACTATTCAAAATTATCAATGGGGTGGTGGAATTTGAATCCAAAATCCTATTGAAATCCCTCAGGAATATGTTCACAACCATTTGGTATCTTACCTAACTCATCATGAAGTGCAGGCTTATAACTAATCCTGGAATGGAAGTCCGTCACACTTGGAGGTTGGGAAACATGGAGGCTGACATATTAGTTAGGAAATGGGGCATCAATGATAAAGTCATCCTTTATAAAGATATTGGTGCTCCACATGATGATTGTAATAATTTTTAAATGTATATTCACTAGGCTGCCACTATTTTAGACCCCCTTGAGCATTCAACTCTTTATAATCATAGAAGTATGAATGAATGTATAATATGTTGGTATAATCCCTTTGAAAAGCTATTTTGAAAAATATGAAGTATCCTGTATGTTTACGGAGGGGGAGTGTTGGTTGATGTGAGGTAAAAGTAAAAGGGGGCATAAATATTTGTGTACTTGAATTTTTTGTAGGGTTTCTGACATGTGTTCAGGTAAAAATAATTTTGAAAAATCAAATTATCCTACCCCAAAATGTGATGATTTGAGACAGGTATCACTTGTATATTTTTTTATATCTTCTAAGATCTTGATTTCTCACTCTTATTTTCTACACCGACTTACCCCGCACAGACATAGAGTTGATCAACTGAAGTATCATTAAAAAGTTAACATGTGGGTATTATTCTTATTTCAATTTATTCATGACTAATTGAAAATCATAAGTGGTGGGATAATTTTTTTTAAGAACTTGAAATTTTTTTATCACTACAAAGACATTTTTATTTGTTATCAATAGTGGGGATATAGAAGAAATATTTGTATGCACACATATTGACTAAAAATAATTTTAGGGTATTGAAAATAAAATAAAATTTAGAGATTAAAGGTACTTTATATAATGGTTATATAGTTTTTCAATAAGGATGGTTCCCTTGGTGGGAATAAATCTAACAATCTATGTAGAATAAATAAGAATCAGTTGGAAGGAGGATTTTTTGAGATTTTTTTGTCAGTCCTAGAATGAAAAAAGAATACAATTTGATTAGTGTTATAGATATTCATAAACTATGAATAAAATGGGTGATTGGAGAATTTTTTATAGATATTCACAAACATCTAAGTGAAAAGTTGATTGAATAATTCATTTCACTTGATTTATATCTGAACTATAAATTATGCATGGATGAAGTTTAAGATGATTAGAAAGTATGTTGGGAGTTGAGTAATGAATTTTTTGTTTTTATTTTCTTCTAAACTATATTTCAAAATTCTTTCTATGAAATTTGGGATAATATAATTTTATTTTGAAAAGTGATTTATGAGAAGTTTAAATAAAATGGAGATAACATATAATAGTCATTCACCCAAGAAGACATACTATATGGTTTACAAATATTAAAGGAAACTCAACCTAGTTTAGAGTGGTGTGAGAGGTTGTGCTAGTTAGCACAACCTCAGAAGTGAATAGGTTAGTGCTAAGAAGAAGGGGGAAGCATTGTGGGAGGAGCCACAATTACCAATTGGTGAAAGGTGGATCCAATGTTACATTTTTTAAGGGCGAACAGAGTGTGATTTGTTTTTCAACTCAATTCTCTCTCAACGTGATTTATAATATGTGATAACTATATATTACTACTATGCAGGGATTAAAAATTTACATATGTTCTTTACATTAAATGGTTACATACAATTCATATTCAACTCCAAAAATCATATTCCCTTACAGTGCTAGTAAAATTTTTCATGCACTATGAAAAAACATAATGATTTATGAAAATGATACACCATGAGTGTTCATATGATGATCGAGCAGTGATTATAGGGAGATCACCCAAGATTTATTAGTACCATTCCACGAGCTACTGATGAAAATCACGTGAGTCTGAATATTATCCTAGCAATAATTTAGATATTAATGTGATGATTCTTTTTTATGCTACTTCAATGTGTATACATCATATTAGTTGAGTTCTATGATCCAAGCTAGATGAAGAATGAGTGGATGTTGTTTACAGATTAACATAAGAGTATCTACGATGTATGTTGACAACCATATATGGTGATACACACCTTAAAGGATTTATATAAAGGGATCCACTTGTGAAGAATGATGTAAGGGGATATAAATGTAATAATATATCTTTTTTGGATCAGGTTGTTAGAGAGGTTTCCACATAGTAAGTGTTTGATAATAAAGGAGATAGTGGAAGCTAAATTTTATTGAAAAAGATAGATGAGGATGCCAAAATTTTTAAATTTTTTTAAAAAGATATTTAAATACCCAGTCTTCAAAAACATTAAAATGGATGGAAATAATGTGAATAGAAGATTTAAAATATATAGTTTATAAGGAGAAATATTTCAGGAATATAAATACCGATATTTATATAGAATGGAAATTCTAATATTATGAAAATAGTATTCCCACAGTGAAGTGAATATAAAGACATTAAAATAATAAGGAAGAAGGTTTATGAATGTTTGACTATGATATGTCCATTACACCTTAATTCTGTTGAAAAATAAGAGAAAATATCCTTCAATAATGGTGTATCTGAGAGTAAACCAAATCTATCAAAGAAGAAAAACTTGGTGATATATGATACAATTTCCTATGTATATCTTGAGTATTGAAGATAGAGAGGAAAAAATTGAAATATAGATCCTTCCTATATGCTTTAGAATAATAAGAATAATATGAGAGAACATATTATATTTTCATATTTTAGAAGGGGATTCAAGATGAGAAGAGGTTGTTGTTGTGATATATATATATATATATTTGTATCCATATTCATAAAGAACCACTATGATTAAATAATCAAAGTTATTTCATATAGAGAACATGTTTAGTTAACATGTATATTTGTCAATCATTATTTAGAAATTAATGACTTGTTCATTGGTTCTTGAAGGACCCTAGAATAATTGGTGATATTGGTACAAATATTACCATTTATTAAAAGGTGGTTCTAGTATAGATAATGTCCTATAAGGGAATTAGCTGATACCTACTCAACTGTTGTCTGTGAATTGAATTGTACTTGTGGTCATTATAATGTTTTCATGATAATAAAATCCCTATGCTTGAAAAATTCAAACACAAAAACGTTTAAGATCTTACATCAAGAAAAAACCTCATATTAATTAGGATTTGTTGATCTATTTATATTTCTATATTTCATGGTATGTTGTGGTTAGAGAGAATAAAGATTGGTCCATTTCGTTTAACCATGGAAAATGTTCGATTGTAAGAGGGGTTAATTAATAGAAAGTAAAACATGTTAAAAGTTGAATACACTAATTTATCCCTCCTCCAGATTCCACTACATGATCAACCATGACCTAAATATTATATTAGATATAATTAAATTTTTTCTCTCATTGGATCTAGTATCCTAGTTATATTTGGTTTATCATATTTAATGAAGTGAGGGTTTCATGAAAAATTTTATGTCCCTCATCTAGAAAACATAGCCAACATTTTATTTCAAGATAGATTATATGTTTCATTTAAAACTATAAAAAATAGAAATATACAAGACAAAAATAAATCTAAAATGGATTTAAAAAAGTATCCTTCACTAATTATAGTATATTATAGTGATAACTTCTTGCTCACTAGATCTAGTGAAAGTGATCCTTTTAAATAAACAAGTTCAATATTTGGAGAGTATGAAGGGGATGAATGATTTAAAATAGTTAAAATATTATACTCTAAATTTTAAAGGTATGTGAAAAATGTTCTTATTGAAGTTATGATAGCTATACTAGTATTTTTTGCGTAAATTATTGATGAAAATGAAAAACTAGAAAATAAAGTTTATGAAATGGAAGATGCAGTAGGCAAGAAATTCGAAAATTTAAAATTTCTCATAGACCTTTTTGAAATAAAATAATAATACATAACAATCTGCTATTAAAATATTTTTTTGACTGAAGAAAAATTACAAAGTCATGTTTGTTAGGACGTAGTGATACCCATTGTTCTTCAAGAATTGATTTATGCATTGAAAAAATTGCACAATACCTCCATGAATGTAAAATATTCTTAATTTAAGTCCATTTCAATAGAAATAAAGGATCTTGATAACACTCTACAAGAATAAAGAAACATACATGAATATTATTTAATAAGGATGAAAAAATAATAGGAAGTCATTCTGAGAATATTTGATGTTGAAAAATATTCCTTTTACATGATGTATATTTATATTTGGTTAAAAATAAGCCATTTTAAAACCACACATTCTTGAAGTTCCAAACAGTTTAGAAATAGGATATTACTAAAAAATATTTTACTGAGAGTTATGACTGAAATATAATGATTTTAGTGGAAATAATATTTTTATGTCTGATCAATATTTTTCAACCTCTTAGAAAGAGGTACAATCCATCACTAAATCTACTACTTGTGCTAAATATGTTTACTCAAATAGTATTGGTTTTGATGATTTTTTTAAATAAATGGATAATGAAATGTAAAGATAATACTACAAAAAAGACAAGGGTGGATAAAAACAATTTGTTGAAGAGATGGTACGCCAAAAGAAGGGAAAAAAACATTGAAAATAATTCAAAAACAATAAGTTTTTTGTTCTAAAATTTCTTTAATGGAACATAACATGAAATAAAAATAAGGTTTGATGGCTATTTTTGGTATTACTATATGTTTGGGATAGGTTTTTGGTTTTTTGTTATAATTGGTCTGCACTTGGAGCACAAGTAAGGCCCACATTAATGGGAAGATGACATGGAGAATGAAGAGGACCTGCTATTCAAAATTTTATGAAACAAATTTATCTATTTATTAAAAATATATTCACCTTCTTCAAATGTTTTTTATAAATTTTTCAATATATTTTATCATAATTATGTTGTGTTCTAGAATGTTCCAATTCTTCTAAAATCATATGTTAACATAAAGATATGACTACACGTTAAAATAGAGCATGTAAGGAGAGCATATGAGTTCACCTTGGGAAAATATCAAAAGAATGTGGCTAAAAATACTATTCTCAAGAATTTTTCCATGAATCTGGATGATACGTACTTGGGAAGAAGACTCAAGAAGCCAAATAGGAGTTACATATTAATGAATAAACACTACTTATAGTATAGATATAGATGACAGAAGATGAACCAATGTAAACAAGAAATTGAAATCAAAACTAAAAGTGGAAATCAAAATTCCATGTGGGAATCAGTCATAAAAAGAAATAAGAATATTAGTTTAACTACGTAATTTCTAAATGAAGGGGGGAATGAGTTATCCCATAAAGGAAACAAAAAACTTCTAAAGACACCAAGTGAAAAAACCCAATAGGCAAGTTCATGTTTAAAAGGAATGTATGATGGTTTGGAAATATCAAATTGATGCTATTAGAAAATTAGTTAAATCTAAAAAGGATAAATGAGATAATCAGAAAACTATGATTTCACTTGATGATAATCTATGTGGGAGGTGATACATGGATAGAAATTGTGTAAAATACTATTTTTTTTGTTACTAGAATAATAAGAATCAATAAAAAAGATGACTAATTATACTAGTGATGTATGTTCCATAATGGATCAAAAAAGGGAACATACCACAGAAGTAAGTAATAAATAAGAAGGATTCCATACTACTTGTAGAAAAAATATAATTGAAGTCTAAATATGAAAGAATAAAGGATGGTGTGAATAGATAAGAATTGATGAATAATCTTCTAAAACTTTTTATTCAAATTTTTGAATAGTGAGTTCCACCTTATTCCTTTAAAATTTGAGTGTTATTTTTGTTATTTAAATTAATATAATTTATGGTGAGGAATGAATGTGAGTAAGCTATCATGGATTGAAAACATCAAGGAGTGGATCAAGTTGATATCATTATTCTAATTTTGGCGAAAGTTTTAAATATTCTATTTTGGTTCAATTTCAAAATGGGAAATGATGTAACATATCTAATAGAGCTTCCCAACATGATGAAGATTAATATAAGTTTCCATTTGAGGGGTATAAAAGTGATGATTATATTTATAATTATCCATGAAATTGAATTGAAATAAAAATATGATTTCAGGAAGTTTCATGAATTAATATCATTTAAAATATATGGTTTTATTTTCTCTCAATCTTAGTTAGAAAAACCAAATATTAACATCATGGGGGAGAAATTTATATTTAATAAATCATATTAATGTAGGAATTTGAGGTGAATTCATGGAAAATTTCAATAGTTATAAACATTCTAATTGTAATTGAATGATTTTGGTTTTTTATTGAGATTAAGTGCATGAATTCAAGTTTGAATGCTATTAATAATTGATTTATCATATTGAAATAGTTGGATTCAACCTAATGTTTGGTTAAAATCCTTTGAATGGTATGGTTAGTCATCTATCATGGTTTGATTACATGTTCAAAATGTCCCAAAATTTTATAAGGAAGTCAACCATGATGAGAAGAAGCTTCCAAGTCATTACTATCTAGTGATCTATATATATGATCAACACATATAGATTTGGATTATAATATTTTACAATCACACTTTACTACATTACATTGTTTATATCATCTACATTTATAGAGTTATAATTTTTTTGATGGGAAAGAAAATAAAATGGGTTGGTGGGGAGAGTAAACATTCTATGCATTTGAAATTTTTAATGAATGTTTTGACATGAGTGTATATATAAATTTTCCCAATAATTATATTCTTCATACCCCTAAAATTTAATAATTAATAAAAGTATCATATATATGTTTATGGATATATTTAATCACCTTAGTTTCAAACGCTTATTTTAAACATAAGGTTTTCCCACATATACTCAGATTTTATCAACTAAAGGTACATAGATATGTTAACATATAATGAAAATCCATATTTCAATTAATTCACTTGGCATTTAAAATCAAATATGGAAGGAGAACGTTTATTTAAGAACAATTGAAGTGAATATCCCTCAAAACACCTTAGTATTTTATAAAAATCCATGGGAGATAAAATGGAGCAAATATGCACACTTGTTGAATTAAAATCATTTGAGTGTATTGAAAAAAACAAAAAATGGGTAGATTAAAGTCCCTATGAATAATGGTTGTATTTTTTTTCAAAAATAAATGTTTCCTCAGATTGAATTATGACATCAATATGTATGGGAAAAAATAGAATGGGTTGTATGGAGGTTGAATTCTGAATTTTTTATTATTCAATTAATGGATCAAAAATACCATTCCATTTGTGTTATAGAGAATCTAACACTTTGAAGGAAAAATATTATTATATAATGAGTTATATAGATTCATACACTTTTAAGGAAAAATATTATTAGATAATTCCATCATTGTGTTAAAAAACTTCATAAGTATAAATTACGCATGGATAACATTTAAGATGATTAGAAAGTATAATGGGAGTTGAGTTTGGAATTTTATGTTTTGAGTTACTAAAAAACTAAATTTGATGATTCATTCTTTGAAGTTTTAGACTAATAGTTTTCATTTTATAAATTATTATAATTAAAGTTTATAAGAAATGGGTATAATCACAACATTCTATCCCCCAAGTAGCAAACCTATAGGTTCAAGAATGATTTAAGGTGACTCATTCTAGAAGAGAGGAGTAGGAAAAGATATGTGGGTTGGTGAAATATAAGGAGAGCTCTGTTAGTTATAATGAGGAATAGGAATCCTAATTGGGGGATCCATTGTGTCTTTATGTTATTGGGAGACACCTATGTGATTTTATTGAAGTGATAATAAATCATAATTTTTTATAATTTTGTTCTTAATCAATGATATTTATAATATGGGATCACAAATAAAGAATAATTTTCATGGATTAAAAATGTGGTTGCAAGGACTACATTAAATAGGGGAGTATGGGTCTTATTTAACCTAAACACTCATATTCGTCTTCTATGCTACTGAAAATATTCATGATCTATACAATAGCTACATGAGTTGAGTAAAAGATCCACTATGAGTGTTCAAGTGATTTTTTAGAAATTATTATACAGTGACCACTCGGTTTATCAATACTATGACATGATCTATTGATGTCAGTTGAGCACATATAAATATTTTCAAAGTGATAATTAAGATATAAAGGTGAAACTTCTTAACTATTCTACACCAATGTTTATATATCCTAATATATGAGTACTATGATTCAATATGTATGAAGATAGAGTGGCTTCTATTTATGGTATCATGTAAAGGGAACTACGACATAAGGGGATCCTCTAATCGATAAATACATAAGTGGATAACCATGTATAGATATCGCGACATGTTATGATTACTATAAATGTAAATACTTGTGAAGAACGAATTAAGGGGATATTTTTTTTGATTGATCCATTTGTTGGATCATGATTTTAATGAGTTTACCTTACTGTAGGTTTGTGATCAAAAAAGAGTGGGGGGAAACTGGATTTTTTAGAAGAGGATTAATAAAGTGTCCATGAAGTTTCCAAATTTTTAGAGAATCAATTTAAATGATGAGTTTTAATTAATATCAAAATTTAAGGAAACTGTATTTAAAATTATTGGAATTATGTATTTTTAAAGGAGTATAATTTAAGGATATTAATTGTTGAAATTTATAGAGATTAAAATTTTGAATATTATGAGAATAATATTCACAATGTTTAGTAAAAATAAAAATATTATAAATAGAATAATGAATTTTTGTGGAATTTTTACTTTGATATAGCAAATACACATTCTATAAGTGAAAAAATAAATGATAAGATATTTCATCATTGTTGTTTCTTAGATAGAACCAAATCTATTGATGAAGAAAAATCAGGTGAGTATTGATATGATTTCCTATACAAATCATTAGTATTCAATGAATATATAAACAAAAAATATGGATATCTTTCCCATTTTTGGAATAAGATGAAGATAAAGACGAAGAGAATGATGATGATATTTTCATATTATATAAGGATATTAAATGGGAGAATATACTTATGTTGTGATTGTTTGCAAAATTATTTTATCATGACTCTTAAATAACCGGTATTATTAACTAATCCTAATGTGTCTACATAGAGAAAAAATCAAGCCTAAATGCATATGTGTTGATCATTATTTGGATATTAGAGATGTATTCATTGGATCTTAGAGTACCCTATAAGAATAAGTGGTACCCATAAAACTAATAGAATTGAAGAACTCATGGATCTAGTATAAACAACCCCGTATTAGTAAAGTGGATAAATCCTTCCCAATTACTGTGCAAAACATGAATATTAGTCACAAAAATTCATCATGATAATACAATTACTGTAATAAAAAATTATGTACACAAAAATGGATAAACATATACATTGAGGACGAAACTTTTAAAAATCATTTATTGTTGAAAATTTCATATTTTTTCAATAAATGCTGAGGTGGGGTTGGAGGTTTCATCGATTGATACATTCCTCTTATCCAGTGTAGAGGTTTCATTGATCACACCACATCTTAGTGTCCCCACATGATCCAATGGGCTCTACAAGTGATATTAGAGCTAATTCTGATTTTGAATTTGATGGGATATACAATTTTATATCCATTTATTATATCAGAATTAATGATGTTAACGTTTAAGGAAACTTTTGAGGTGCGTCATCAAGAAAACTCAAACTCCATCCCTATTAAAATTGGATTATAAGTTTCAATTAAAAATATTAAAAAAAGAAGAAAAATGATGAAAGAAAATTGATAGGAATTTTAAATAAGGACATATCTCAACTATAAGTAGATCCTGGTGTTAAATCCTCATCTTCTAAATGTAGTGAAAGTGATCCTTTTGATGAAACAAGTTCAACCTATGGAGAGTATAAAGTAGATGAACAAATTAAATTAGTTGAACAAACCTACTCTAAATTTTAATTTTATGTGATGAATTTTCTAGTTAAATTAATAAAAAATATAGAATGATTTATTAAGTAACATCATTATGAAAAAGAATAGCTATAAAATGAAGTTGATGAATTGGATGATGCACTAGGATAAAAATTCCAAAACTAAAATTTTCTCACTGATATTGTTGAATAAAAAAATATAAGTTGTGACACTAAGTATGGAAATCAACTTATTTATTGAAGAAAATTTGAAATGGAATCTTTTTGAGAGGGTAGTAACGAAAAAAATTCTAAAATAAGTGAATCATGCATTGAAAACATTACACAAAACCTCAATAAATGTCCAAGATGCTCAATTTGTGGTTAAAGGAATAAAAAAAAGAAACGCGATAACTATCTATAATAATAAAGTAAGATTCATGAAGATTATATTTTAATGATGAATAAATATTGGGAAGTCATGTTTATATCAATTAAAGATTAAAAACATTCCCTTAATATAAAGTGTGTTGAGATTAGAGTAAAATTAAAATATCTCAATACTAGACATGCATAAACTACCCAATCAACTTAGAAAAGGGATTCTTACACCCATGTTTCTATTAATATTTTTGAATCTAAGATGAATCAGTTCACTATGTAGAATATATTTATGTCATCTACAAATTAACCATCTTTAAGCTCTTGAATAAAGGCATCATCTATCTAAAATTCCAATAACATTACTAAATATGATTACTCAAATAATTTAGGTTTCAATATTTTTTATAAAAATATATGATGAAAAGATATTATTATACTAACACGATGTAAAATTAGGATAGAATAAGGTGTGGAAGTTATGGTTCCCAAAATAACCCAAGACAAATTCAAAAAAACTAAACTAATAAGCTTTTCATTCTGAATATTCTAGACAACAATCCCTCTAAAAAAGAACAATAAGGTTTTTTAGTTATTTATGATATTCCTATAGGTTTGGGCATAGGGTGTTGTATTTTTAAAATTAATGTTCATTACATAGAGTTCAATTAAAGTCCAAATTAATGGGGAGAATATCTAAATAAAATAAGAGAACTTGTTTTGTAGAATGCACTGAAAAAGTGGAATCAATTTATTAAAAACATATTTAATTTCTTGGAAATATTTTTGAATTTATTAACATTTATGGTAAAAATTATCATGAGTGTGGTTTTTTCTGAAATAAATCAAATCACTTGATAATATAAATAGAACAAAACACCAGAAAATTATATAGAAAATGACAATAGATGAGTCTTCCTCGGAAAAATTTCAAAAGAATAAATCCATAAACACTATTCTCAGGATTATTACCCAGAATACTGGTGATTCAAACTTGGGTAGTATACCCATTATGTCTAATTGGAGAGACATGATAAATAAGTCCATCTTCCTCTATTATGGGAAAGGAGCACACACTGTATTCTGCTATAAAAAGGCCATAGAAATTATGATTAAAGGAGGAAATCTAAATTCAATGGGGGAATCAATCTCAGAGAGGAATATGGATATTCTTTTAATTGAGGAAATTTTTAATGAATTGGAGAATGATTTTTCAAAGAAAGGAAACAAAAATCTTGTGAATACACTAAGTGAAAATTTTTATATGTCTTTGTATGTTGAAAAGAAATGTATGATGGTTTGGAAAATCATATGGTAGCTGCTACAAAATTGGAGAAAGTTGAAAATGATGCATGAAATAAATGGAAACAGGTGATTTCATATAAAGATAAACTACGTGGGAGGTAAAACCTTGTTGGAGAGAATGAAAAATATTTTTTTGTAATGTTTCTAGGATATGAAAATCCTAAAAATTTGATGATGACTACACCTAGTGATGCATGTTCCTTAATGGATCACTAAAAAGGGAACATCTCACACAAATAAGTATGAAACATGAAGAGTTACTTACTTACCAATGAAAATATAGAATTGAATAAAAATATACAAACATTAAGGATAAAGTGAAAAGATAAACTTGGTTTAGAAAATATTCTTCAATTTTTAGTTCACATTGTAAAATAATGAGTTCCAAATTATTCTCTTAATCCTTTTTAGGTATTTGTTTTCTTCCAGTGATGGAAATTTATGGTGAATAAAAAAGATGATTAATATATCTTAGAGTGAGAACAACATTGATATGATAAAAATCAAATAAATATTATAATTTTGTTGGATGTTTGAAATGTTCTATTTTTGTGCACTATCAACATAAGAAATATTTAATAACATCTAATAGAGAGACCTAATTTAATGAAGATGAATATAAGTATAACTTTAATGGGGACATAAGTGAAGATGGTATTTTGAAGATTCTAAAAATTTATATTGAAATAAATATAAGATTTACCAAATATGTTTGAGTTAATGATATTGAAAAGGTATGGGTTTATATTCTCTCACTATTGGTTATAATAATAAGATCCTATAATTAATGAGGAGAAATTTATTTTTAATCAATGGATATAAAGTAAAAATTTTATTTTAATTAAAGGATGATTTTTATTGTTAGAAAACAACTACATGTGATTAATTCTTTTTTGAGATTAAGTGTAAGAATTACAGATGAAATGATAATAAAAATAAAATCATCACTCAGAATTAATTGGATTTTACACTATTTGTTATTGAACCACCATTGTATGGTATAGTATAATCCTCCATCAGGGAGTGATTACATGTTCAAAAAGTAAAAAAAAATACTATAAGTAAATAAGCAACGATGTGGATGAGCTAACATATCATTACTATGTAGTGATATTTAAATATGGATATCCCTTTGACAATTAGAGTAAGATAAATACCAACCAACTTTCCTACATAATATTACTTTTATAAAGAATATTTATAGAGGCAGAGTGCTGGTTTATATTATTTAAAAGTTAAAGGGGATTAAAACATTATCCAGTTGAATTATTTTTATAGGTTTATTGACATGAGGACAGGTATAAATCTTATTAATAAATATGATTTTCTAGCCTCTAAATATGTGGAATCTTGAAATGTGTCACATGTATGTTCATGGAAAACCTAAAACACCTAAGATTCTCATTCTTGCTCTTTAACCTAGATATCCCACATTGACTTAGAGTTTTCCAACTAAAGTATTATAGCTAAGTAAACATGTGGTTTTAATCCTTATTTCAACTTATTCAAGCTAAATAGAAAATTTTATGTGGAGGTAGAAAGTTTTATGAAGAAAAAGTGAAGTGGTTTTCCCTCAGAAAATATTTGTATTCTTTGTCAATATAGGGTACATGAAAATGATCTATTATATATAGATGTCAACTTTGGTGTATGTTAGGGTACTGAAAATAAATATAAAGTGTGATATTGAAGAGACCATGCTTACTTATTTCATTTTTTGTTTATAAGGAAGGTTCCCTTGGTATGGACAATGATGTTATTATGTTTAGATGGAAAGGGAATGGCTATAAAAGAGTTTGTATTAAGAATTATTTCTCATTCCTTGAATAGAATAATAAGACATTTCCATTTGTATTATAGGGATTTATACATTTTGAAAGAAAAATATGATTGAAGTATGTGTAATGGAGATTCATAAACGTTGAATTTATAATATTATTAAGTAATTCCATATGTGATATAAATAAATTTAGAAGAATAAATTATACATCAATTATGTTGAAGAATTTTAGAAGGTATGATGGGAGTTGAGTAAGGAATTTGATATTTTGAGTTGTTGTGAAACTACAATTCAAGATTCATTTTTTGAATTTTTGGATTATAGAGTATTTTTTATAAATATATTTTATGAGATGTATACAATAAATGGTGATAGACCACAACATCAAGTAAACCATGTATCCATAACATAAGGTCAACCCGGCTTAATGTTGTCACAACCAAGGTGATAGTGGTATAAGAGACTTTGTGGGTTGAAAAATCCTAAGGAGAGTGTGGGTCAACATAAATGAGGAGAAATAACTATTATATGATCTTGGAGGACCCTTAGCTATTGGGTGAAACCTATGTATTTTATCAAATTGATAATGGGTAATGATTTTTTATAAGACAGTTCACTCTTAAAGATATTTCTGAAGTGGGATCTCTGAATACACATAGTATTCCTATATTAAAAATACAAGCACATGCACTGCTGAAAAATGAGTATTTATGATTCATTATTAACCTTAAAATTCTTATATATATTCCACTCTAAAATAATGCATCATTCACTATAAAACAATTTCATGATTTTCATGAATAATCCACCATCAGTGTTTGTGTAATGATCAAGTAGTGATTATGGAGTGATCCCACTATCATTATAAATACGATTCCATGATCTATTTATTACAGTCAAGAGTGTGTGAATATTTTTCAAGAGAAAATTTTGAAATATGCTACTTAAATATAAATATATCACAATAACTGAGAACTATGATCCAAGTTGGATGAAAATAGAGTTTCCAATGTCTTTATACTCATGTAATTTAATTTGAGACATAACTAAAATTTCTTATGGAATCCTATGTAATGAAATAATGACATATGAAGATCCACACATTTTAGGGTCTATATAATGTGATATATGTATGAAGAAAAATATAAAGGGATATCAACATAAGGAGATTCACTTAATAGGATCATATTGTTCATGATATTTCTATGCATTATCTGTGTGATAAAAATAGGGAGAGAGAATAAAGGATTTTGGGGAAGAAGATAAATAAATATGCCACATTGTATCCAAAATATTGAATAAGTGGTTTAAATATTATGAGAATTAAATTAAATAGTTATAGTGAGTAAAAAATATTATATGAATAAGTGTAAAAACCTATTATCTCTTTCATAAATGGACCAATTTGTGTTTATTTTTGGGCGTCTTGAGGGGTTAGATGATGACCAAAAACCTTATAGAAGTTGTAGACCCATGACCTATAGCTTCTAAAGATATAGGTGGTCCACAACATAACCGGTGAGGAACCCTAGCCAGTTGATGAGTTGGGAAGTGGTTACAATTATATGTTGTAGCCACCAGCCTCTTGGGGGATCTCCACTAACATACTATTGGACTGGTTCATGGTTACTACAATTATGAAGTAGACACTATCTAGATAGTGGGACTCCACCATGTAGCCTATGGTGTCACATAATGTCAGTTAGTGTTAGGGTGTAATTGTAATTGCAACATGGAACCATCATTTTATTTATTTTCTCTTCTAACTCAAACCATTATTGACCAAAATGAACCTTGGGAGTTTTTTTGACATCTTTAGCACCCCCAACCTCATCTCTTGATAGATCAAATTGGTGATCCTCTTCTGGTATTTCTTTCAATTATTTCCCATCAATATCTATTCTTATCTTGATTTATCCTTCTTAGTGGCTATATATTCCATAGGATTTTTTAGACCATGAATGGTTGATAAGGGATTTTGTTTCTAGGATCCCTTATCACATATCTTGATATACCTCTTACTTGATATAGTGATCACCATCAGAGAAGGCACATCATGGTTTCATTACATTTTGATTCTGGATATTCTAAGTTTTTTTTCTATTCCATTTATTCTTCTTGTGATTCATGTGTTTCTTGTATACATGTTTTGTTTTTTTTGAAATTGATTAAACATGATTTATTTGTTTTGATTCATTAGTTACCCTTTTTGTGGAAATCATTATTTGGTACGAATAGCCTCATATTGAAAATTTATCTTTGTTTTTGAGATATGTTTTCTTGTTTTTAAACATAGTGTATTTTGTTTTAAAAAATGAAAATTCTCATTTCAATGGAGATAAGTTTATTTTTTAATGTTAATTCCATGTGGTTTGGTTTGAGTGTGTTCATTGAAAATTAATTTCGGAATGATTTAAAGAATAATTTACAATAGATTTTTTTGAAAAGGTTGATTGTATTGGAATAATATGTAGCAAAGGAATTAATTATCTTTTTTATGTTATTTATTAAAATTCATGTTTGGAACTTTAAAAATGGGTTTTAAATATAGTTGGAAAGTAAGTCCATTTTTGGAAATTAGTGGAATAATGAAAAAACATATTAAATTGATAGAGGGTTGGTTTATCAATGAGGTGTACCTTAACGGACTTTTTTTTAACTTTTTGAAGTAAATGAACTTATCATTAAAATTAATGATTAACCCTTTAAATATACGATTCCTTAATTAGTGGTGCTCGAAGTAAAAAATGATTTGTATTGAAATAAGGGCTGTACTCTTTAAGGGGGCTTGGGGGTGAGACAGAGATGTGACCTTTGTGTGTGATAGACTGATGATTTTTCACATTAGTTCCCTTTTGGATCCCCATTTTGATTCTTGTTTCTTTACATCTCACTCACTAATTTTATTCGTCATATGAAACTTAGGTATCTAGATTAGTTGCCCTAGATTTACTCTACAATTTTTCAAAATCACACCCCAACTAGTTTTCCCCTAGAGAATGTGGATTCAAACTAGGTATATTCTCTATTGATGTTGGTTTGTGCTGATTCATTATGATTTTTTATTTCATAGATTAAATAATTTCATACAATTGGTCATGGTTTGATTTATTTTCATTCATATAATTACTAATGTATCTAGGGATAACCCATGACACATGTCCTCAAAAGTTAAAATTGATACAAGTTATATTAATCTAATTGTTTGATCATCACAAGACACTAATGTTTCAATTTTTAATTCCTATATTGTATATTATTCATTGACATGAGGAAATTTATATATTGAATTATTCATTCAATACATGTTACCCACTAATATATTTTATATGGATTGTTTAATTTATGATGTGAATCCTTTTTCAAGGTTTTAGATAAATGGGATGTATTTTATGAAAATGATTTATTTTATTTATCAAAAAGGGATATTTGACACATTTTCTTCTCATGTTCTCTTAAATGGAATTTATATATGAAAATATGTCAGTTTGGAATTTGTGTTTTTTAATCACCCTTTATAAAATTTGTAATGATATATATTCTTTATTTTTAATGGAAAAAATCAGGTTTTCTTATTTCTATTTTCAGTAAATAATATTTTAATTTCATGGTTGAGAAATTAAACAGATAAATGTAAGGGATCTTATTAGGATTTGTAACTTCACACCCTTCTTATACCTTTTGGTTTTTGTGGATGATTATCCACTGAAAGGGGATAATATTAATTGATTATATTTTAATATTCATGTGTTTAAAAGTATATAAACATCATTTTTAGTGAATTTAATAAATTAAACTTCACTGCACATCATTTGTGCAATTCATGTTTAAAGTAAAAATTTGATCCCAATAAATCATCTATTTATTGAATTGATTTATTTAATTTTTGAATTTTATATTTTGGGATATTATTGGTCGTTTTTTCTTGAATATTTTTTCTTTTAGAATCAATGGATGATTCCTAAGGTAATATAAAGATTTTAGGGCATTAGTGGAGAATGTTTCTGAAAAAATCATAATGGGCCTAAGGCCCATCAAACAAAAGTGGGGCCCACAATCAAATCCCAATGAAGCTAAATTATTTAATGTATAAATAGAAAAAAATTGGAATCATTTAATTAAACTATTTATGGAGTTAATTCTTAAATTTTCATGGAGATAAAGGGATCCCAAATTGACAGTAAAATGGTGGTCTAGATTTGAATGCCCATAATGTCACCCCACAAGATCGAGCTTAAAATCCAAAAGGATAGTACAATGATGCTGAAATTTTTAAATTCACTATATGATATATTGAAAAAGATATATTCCTTATATAACCACTATGTTTTTGGAAATATTAATTTACAAATTTACTTGTAATCAAGGGGGATAAATCTGGATGATTTTCTGGGTCAACATCGAAACATCAAATTTCCCTTGATTTTATCACCATCCTTTTGACTCTCTAAATAAATGGGGAAGGAATGTATTGATGGTGGATCGAATTAAGGCTTCAAATATGACTATATAAGGAGATGGTAGTGAATTTAATTAACATTTTAATGTTTTTCCTTTCTATCAAAGTGATTCTTTCAGTTGTAATTTCCCACTTTCATTTTGTAATCGCATCTTAATATTTTCCATGTATGTTTTTCAATCATTTTAGTTTCAGAATAAAAATCATAATTATTATTCACTTATTCTATTAATTTTCTTCACATATTGATACTGTTAAATAAAGGTGTGAATTTATTCACATAATCACCTGCGAATTCCTCACACAATAGTGAGTGTTTATTTTTCATAATGTTTTTCTTCTTCAATACCAGTTATTTAAGTAGAATTACCACTTCCATTGATAGAATAATATCAATAAAGGGATAAGATTTTATAGTTTGTTACTATGTAATTTCATGGGGTGGATTAAATGTCATTTTATGATCTTAAATTCTTTAATCAATTCATAATTTTTGGAGTTCCTTTCATTGACTCATCATCTTATTTTTCTTCATTCACTTTAATGACTACAAATTCTGAGTGCTATTACTATCCAATTATATAGAGTGATTATGAAAGTGATCCTATAATTTAATTTGTGATTATTCTTTGTATTGTGTATATATTAAATTGGATAATGTTATCGGGGAGTTATCTCCATGATTAGATACCTCTTGATCTGTTGAACAGAAAATTCATAAGAAATTAAATTCAACTAATTCACCCCTTGAAAAAACATAAAATCAACCCACCATCATAAATTTTTTAGTTCGCATAATATGTTTTTTTCTTTAAATTAACTCACTAGTTTTTCAAATCAAATCAATACAAATAGTTATCCACTCCACAGAAAATCTGTCTATCAAATCATACTATCTATAGGTTTCTTATTCTGTCCCTGTGGACTCGATAACCCAATATATACTACAAAAGAGCACTTAAAACATATAAATTTCACAAATTTGGGCACAACCAAATTTTTTAGCTGTTTTTGGGGACCCAATTAATTATCTTAGACACTCACCTTATTTTTCACACAAAATTCTCTTTTCTCACCCTCATTTTTCTTCTCTTTTTCCCTTTCTGTTTTTATGTGTCCAAGGAATCCCAAATCAAATTATCCATCCAATACAATGGAGTATAATACAAATTACGTAGTCATTAAACCATGTAGGAATAAAATGACAAGACAAATTTTGGATTCCATGCACATAGGTAATTTATCTAAAAAAACCAAGAATGATTACCCAAGAAACGATGAGATGTACAGTGAATGGGATGATGAATGATTAGAAAATATATTTCCATCACTCTCAAGGATTGTTGAAGATATAAATAAAAAAGGAATTAAATGATATAAAAACTAGTTTAATTCATAATACCAAAAAACATCTTTAACAATTGTGTGAGGAGATGGAGAAAAAGAATTCGGATGTTTCACTATTGAGATCATAACTAAAAGGCATTGAAATGGATATGGACCCCATTTCCACTCTGATTATCCCCTCCTCAAATTTGATAGAAGAAACTTGTCACCCAGAAACCCAAAATGAATTATCTAAAGAACCAAACTTAGGATTTGGGATATATTTATTGGATCAAGGAATTTATCAAGATTCTTAAAATCAGAAGAAAATTGATTTTATGAATTCAAAAGTGGAGAATTTGACATCATGGATTGATTATTATGAATACAACACCATTGATAATTTTTCAAAATCACCAATCACTGGACTGTTGTGAGAAATCACCGACATTGAGACTATACCCATTCATAAAATTGATCTCACAAATTTGGTGGTTGAAACATCAATTCAAAAGGAACCAATTCTGTTAAGAAATACTGAAAATTAAACTAAGTTTCATTAAAATTCCCCACCTATTTCCGAATGTGGTAGCCAACCCAAGATTGAATTTAAAGTCAATAAATATTCTCTAAATTATTATTTCATACAATATAATCAAAAAAATTCTTTCATCATTTCATATACTATTTTATCTAAAAAAAGAAAATTCACGTTGATGTCTTATGCAAGATTATGAAGGAAATTGAATGGACTCATATGATTTTTATTGAATCAATTTTATAAACTTCCTATAAAACCCAAGGGAGACTCAATCTTAATTTAGTTGATGTGGAGAAATATGGGGTTGTTAAAATTTTGAAAGTTGGTGTTGGATAAGCCGCAGGTCCAAGTAAAGAAAATGACTTTAAATTAAACAATTTCTGGGAGGCAACAAGACTTTTGGATTTTTTTTGTGTTTTTATGTATTTTTCAAAGGACCCCCTTGGGGTTTCCAATGTGATATAATGTATCTTTTTTGTGATATTTAGGTACTGATGCATTTTAATATTTCAAAATAAAACCAATTCCTATGAAATTTTATACCCATCCATCAATCATCCCCAAGGAGTCTACATGTGAGTGAAGCCGAGGTGATCAATTATTTTACATGTGCCATCAACCTCAAACTATGATAATTTTCATGATGATTTAATTTAGAATCTCCATATCCCCTCTTTCATCCTAATTCTAATCTCTATATTCTCTTCTCTTTCAAAACTGTAAGTAGTTTTATTCTAAGTTGATGGGATATAAAATTTGGGATTTCAAAAAAATGGCCTTTTAGGTGAAGAATTAAATTTAAAAAAACTCAATTCATTATTCTTAAATGAATTAATGTACATTTTCAATCATAAAAACTGAATTTAAAATTATTTTTAATTCCTTGATTATGATTTGAATTCATGTTTATGTTCATGAGTATAGTTTTTGGAATGTTCGGTTGCCCGATGTGATTTTTCAATGTTTACATTTTCATCCCCTTAATCCATATGCTACAACGAACATCCATTGGATCTTGGGTGTAAATTTGAGTTCATGGCACCCTTTCATCATAGTATAATGTTTAGGGTCACTTTTAGTTTAATTTCAGTATCCCAAAAAATTGAAATAGTGACCACATAGAGCAATGTTTTTCCCAAATGTCTGGTGTCTGACACTTGTGGATCGTGACTCCATAGTTTCCTTTCCTGGGATAGGCTTTATATATCTATTGTAGAGCATGAAATTGACAATATGTGTGGCGTTTGACACATGGGGATTGTGACTCCCTAGTTTTCTTGCCTAATGATAGTCTTTTCTTATCTATTTTGGTTAGAAAAAAACTAGATACTCATCTTAACGTTAAATGTGATTCCCTTCAATTTACTTCCTCTCGAACAAGAATATATTCCCCAAATTTTTTGATATACACAACACATCATCATGCTTAATTGAAATTGGATGAAATGTGGTAAGGAATATGAAAAAAGGAATGGGCTTGGACATGGGATATTCTTGTTAACCTAGCTTGTGTGAAATTATTCTGATAGGTTTTATGATTTTTTGGCATGATTTTTGTGGTGAGAAATGTATTATAGAATGTTTTTGAAAAATGGAATTCAATTTCATATTTTTGAGGTAATTTTTTTGGAACTATAAAAACTCAAGTTTGGGGTATGGTTAACCACTGAAATGGGATAATATTATTTTATTATATCTTAATATTCACGTGTTTAAAATTCTATAAGAATCAATTTTAGTGAATTTTATAAATTGAACTTCATATCACATCATTTGTGTAATTAATGTATAAAGTGAATATTTGGCCACAATAAATTATCTATTTGTGGAATTAATTTATTTAATTTTTAGAATTGATACATTGGGATACATTTGAGAACTTTTTTTGGAACATTTTTTCTTTTAGGATTGATGGATAAATGCTAAGGTAAGATGATGATTTTTGGGCATCAATGAAGAAATTTTCTAGATAATATATAATGGGCCGAAGGGCAATCTAACAAAATTGGGGCAAAAAATCCAAGCCCAATGAAGCTTAAATTTTTACCTCAGAAAGAAAAAAATATGGGAATCATTTCATTCATCTGTTTCTAGAGTTAATTATGAATTTTTCATGGTGATAAAGGGATCCCAAGTTTACATTTAAATGGTGGGCTAGATTTGAATGCCCATAAAGTCATCCCACAAGATAGAGAGAAATATCCAAAAGGATGGTCCAATGTTACTAAAATTATTACAGCTATTATAGGAGATATGGAAGAATATATTTTCTGTTTACAACCCCTTCGTATTCGGTAATCTCCAATTAAAAATTCACATATAAAAAAGGAGATAATTCTGGACAATCTTCAAGGTCAACTTCAAAACATCAAATTTCCCATGATTTTCACACCATACTTTTGACTCTGTCAATTAATGTAGAATGTATTTATTGATGTTGGTTCTACCTAAGGCTCCAAATAATCTAATATAAGGATCTACTAGTAAAGGGAATTAACATAGAAATTTTTTTCATTTCTATCAATGTTTTCTTTAAATTGTAATTTCCTGCATTCATTTTGTAATCAAATCTTAATTTTTCCAATGAATGTTTTTTAATAATTTTATTTTCATAATAGTAGGTGTTATTATTATTCACTTTTTATTTTCCTTCTCTTATCAATTTGATACCGTTGAATAAAGGGGTAAATTTATTCACACCATCACTTGTGAATTCCTCACAGAACAGTGGAGTGTTCATTTTTTTAATGTTTTTTTTGTTCAATCATACTTATTTAAATCTACTTCCGATTTACATTGATATAATATCATCAGTGGAGGGATAGAATTTTACATTTTAGTCATATTGATTTTCATAATCTAGATTGAATTTTATTTTATGGATTAAATTGGAGAATGATATTGGGGAGTTATCTCATGGATTAGATACCTCTTGAACTATTGAATAGAAAATTCATAAGAAATGAAATTCATCCAATTCACCCAAAGAAAAAACATAAGATCAACCAACCATTATAAATTATTTAGTTTACATATTACTTTTTTTATTATTTAAATTCAATCAGTAGTTTTTCAAATCAAATCAATACAAATAGTTGGCCATTCCACAACCAATCGGCCCATGAAATAATATTTTCTATAGGTTTATTCTTCGTTCCATGTGGATTCGATAACCCAAGATTTACTACAAATGAATTATTACACTATATAACTTGGTTAAATTTTTGAGCAACCAACAACCTCCATGTTTATAAAATAGGTTCTCGGGTTCTCTTCATCTTTTAATACATGCGTTTTTGGTTGGAAGAGTTCTAGTGTCTTGGGACATTTTGGGTGGTCTTGGAACACTATGATATGCATGATTGTGTTTAGTTATGATTTATTTCCCTGGGTTTTTTGTATATTTTCTATTATTTATATCCATATTTAATAGTTTTTATGGTTTTATTTTTTATTTCAACTATATTATTTTATAATTTCATCTTATTATTTATGAAATAATTCCCAAGGGATGTATCTTGATTCCTAGAGACCTTTCAACAGTCCATGGGGATCAACAATGCTGTTTGCGCTAGTTGAAATCAGTTCAGATACCAGTTACGATGGAATTCCTGATAAGTTTTTTACAATTGGTATCATATGTAGTTTATTCGAAAAGGTTTCCTTCTTTTAGAGACCTTATTCTATTATTTTTTTTATGATTGATTATAGAAAAGAGATTTGGAAAAAGCTGGGATTCAAGAGGTGGGTCATGAACGGGTGCCATAACATCACCATTTATGATGAATTTTGAGTTACTAAGGAATGTGTGGAATTTAGTATTTATTTTGAGTTATTATTTTATTTATGAGATTTAGATTCCTGATAATACTATCTTTAATTTTTATAATCTATTATTATTTTTGGGATGGATTAGAGAAATGACAAGAGTTCCAAGCTGCCTTCAAAATCTGGTAAGATGGGGGTAATAAGTGTGGCTAATCTAGAAGTCAATGTAGGAACTATTTTAAGGCTACAATGGGGTTTAGTATCCCATAAAACCAAAAGATTAATATTTACACATTATCCCTAAACATGGGTCCTTTTACATTTACTTCAAAAAATTCATTTATGTGAGGTTAGTTTTGTGGATTCTAGTTTTTAATGTACAATGAAGGGTGAACTTTTTTTTGATCTTGTTTAGTTATTTAGGATTAATACCTATAGTGATGATTTTAATTCCTTGGTAAATTTTAATTGGTATTCAATTATGGTCATTGAAAAATGTTTTCAATTACATAAATTTGTGTTTTATGGAAGATTTTGTCTATGACATTTATTTTAAAAGTCTCTTATATGATGGTTTAAAATAATTTTTTAAGAAGCATAGTTTGGGTTTTATAATTGATTTAAAATGGAATTTATTTTGAAAATTTAATATGGGATTAATGTTTTATAACCCTGGTATAAGATTCATGAGTTGGAAATAATTTTAAATTTATGGTGTATTTATATTGAGTCTTGATGTTTTGAAATGAAGGTGTAATGTTTTATAAATGGGGATATAATTTTTTTAAATAATCAATAATTTTTTGATAAAAGCAATTTAGAGATTTTTTGAAATAATTTTTGTGTGTGCATGAGGTTTTTGGATTTTTATGGTTGATTTATTAAGATTTCCAATATTTATGTCTAGAAAGTTTTCCCAAAAAGTATTCCAAGAAATATAGAAAGTTTTTTTTGAACTAGTTTATGAAGTTTCCATTCATATTTTTCAGAAGTGGAATCTCTAGTTGATGAATCTACCAAGAATATGAATCTAGTAGCATAGTTGGGGTATTTTTTTCTTTTTGATACTATTGAAGTTTTCTTAAATAATTATTCTCCTTCTTACAGTGGTGACCAATATTCTCTTAAGGTAGTGATGTTCCTAGAAGAAGTTGAAGGAATATTAATTTCTCTCATAACACCTAATGCACTAAGGGTTATGTTTATCTCTACCTTGTCCGAAGGACCTTGAAAAGAGTTCTGGGAATTCATGATTTCTTCATACATACCTGAAAAAAACGTCTTGTTAATTATTTAATTCAGACTTTATTTAGTGGAAATGTCCTAAGGAATTTGTGGAGGAGAATTCTTCTGAGCTCCTATGTCATAGTCAAGGTGGGTGATTGGTTATAGAGTATGTCTAGAAATTTTCTAACTTGTTATATTTATTACCTAAGGTTATTGGTGATTGATCTCTCAATCATCTCTATTTAAGGGAGGAATTTTATATAATGACTCTGTTTTTTATGGTTTTATCATTGGAATATTTATATATACATCATTGGAAGTTTTTCTCGGATTTGGTATTCCATTTTAGGTGATAAAGGTCCTCATAATTAATATATTCAAAATATTTATATATATTAAAGAAAACATTGACATATTTTTGGTATAAATGGTTTTTTCATAGATGGGGACCTCATATTGGAAATATAATACAACAGTGGTTTTTGGAATGTGAGTCCTACCATATGCGTTATATAAAGCTGGTCGACTGAGAATTTGGTTGAAGGATACAATTGGTGGGAACATTATGTAAAAGAGATAAATAAATAATTTATTTTACTTAAATGAAATAAAACCTATTCCCTCTCTATAAATTTTATGTGAGGATAAATGTTAAGAGTTAGCCGCATAACAATAGGATATTATAGATGAGGAGGAGAGCTTCATGGGGATCCCCAACATGGGAATGTGGAAAAAAACAAAAGAGTCAACAATATTCATTAGATGAGTGAATAATGTAGTGGGATATTAAAATTAATTAGTAAAATATGTGTTATTCAAGAAAAATTGATCCTTTATTGAGGTAGGTCATGTTATGTTTTGGATTTCCACCATTGGTTTATTTGTTAATCATTAATTTATTATCTACTTATTTTTTATCTATGATTTATGTTCTTTACAACAGCCCAATTTTTAAATAAAATTCTTGTACCTATTTTTATATAAACTATGAAAATGAACTCAATATTTTTTTAAATTAATGTATCATTAGTCAGGATCATAATGAAAAATTATGTTTTCACCTTGTTTTGTGATTTTCTACTCACTATACTTCATCTTATTCATAGTTGGCCCAAGGGTCAACAATTTGATATTTCTAGTCTATATTAGATCACTATCAAACCCCCATATTCATGGAAGATTCATAAATTCCATAGATATTAGTGTTTTTCAGAAGGATTAAGGTATATTTAGGGTCATGGTTGATGTATTTAATGATCCATAGCTCAAAAAATGGTTGAAGACATGCTAGTTACTAATAGGGTAACCAAAATATCATTTTCTAGACACCAACGACCAATAAATGAATATCATATAAGAAATAATTTAGTTTTGGTTGTTTTAGGGGAGTAAAATAGTATAGTAAGTGGCATGAATCATAGATATGGCATTTGGCTCAAGAACATAATTCACTTTTTTGTGAAAAAACATGACTACACCCCTTTTATCCCATAGGAACACATGCACTATGGTCTGATTTCTCATGGTTTCTAGGGTTTCAGCCCATTTTAAACATTACACATTGTGTGGTGATGTCCAAAAAACATATAACCCCACATGGGTAGCTAATCCATGTTCCAAAGGAACACACCTAGGTCCCCAAATATGTAGACACACCATACCCCCGGAGGGATAAGTTGTTTGGATATACATGGATAGCTAATCCGTGTACCATGAGAATTCACTAAGGAACCAAAGTGAGTGTACAGAATATTTAAACCTATTAACATGATGTGTAGAGCCACATGGATAGGCAAGACATGTCCATGAAAATACATGACTAGGTTTCTAGGAGAATTCAAACACCATGTGACCCTCTTTACATGTTGAGTAATTTTTCCAGAAACTTATACCATGCATAAATCCTTCTGCAGATTTCATATTTAGGACCATGAGTAGACTATCTTGAGTATTTTTTCATATATAAAATTATTGTGGACTTGTTTTATTATCAATTATATGGTGCAATGTGTTTCAATAGAGACACTTTTTTTAGTGATGTTTTCTTGAGGGAAGCTTTGGGGTGGTATCATAGAAGTTTTACCATGGTAAATACTCCCCTATCTGTCTAGGTGGAGGGTCGCCCATATCTTGAATACAATTAGAGATGGAACACCCCCTAATTACAATGGGAATGGGTCTTATATCTATTGATTATAAGTCCTATGGCTGGTACTCCCCTATATCTAAAAGTGGTAGGTACCCCATAACCTTTATACATGAATAGATGGAACTTCTCCATATTAAAGAGGGTGAAGGTCCTCAATCTATGGAGTGGAATCCCAAAAATTTAGATCTGATTGTGTGTGGGTCCTCCATTAGTGTAATAATTCCTCAACTGTGCTATGTAGTGGTGACATGCGAGTCCTTCATACCCATTATTGAGAGGTTACATGTGATTCTTAACTAGTATATGTTACCTTTGGAGATACCAAAAGACTCATAATTCATATCTAATTATAGAGATTGATATACCATTTCAATCTTATATTGAGTATCTTTATGACCATATCTAATGTTGGGTTTTCTTTACCCTCTTGAAATATGGGTCAAGCTAACATTTCATTATATTGTATCCCCTTATTAATTTTCAGGGCATTATTTGGGGTATGTATATACTCACCCCTACATGGGATTTTCCTATACATTTCATGTCTTATGAAAATGATAGATAGATTAGCAGTGACTATGGTGGTATTGGTATTAGTGGGGTTTATCAGTATGTGGTAGCACAGATCATGGTGAGTAGTCAGAATATAGGAGCTTGAAATAGTATCTACTCTAATCTACAATTTATAGTTGTTGCCTGTTTGGGTTTTCCTCTTGTATTTCTATTTGGGTGTGTATTTCTCCCTTTTATATCATATTTATTCCCTTACTTCACTTTGATGTATATCATTGTGGGTTTTCATGCATTTTTACACTATAAATGTTTTAATATTTTGTTATATATATTTAGTATTTCATGGATCTAGTTCTGTGAATGTGTATAATTACATTTGGATATGGCCTCCCATATCTGTGATAGGCCAACATAGAACAATTTTCCAGCCACTAGCCTATTGGTGGTGACCATAGGGTGTGACCCTTTGCTTACTGCGGACCTGGGATGGGTCCTTGTGGGTGGGGTTATGATAGAGTTGTATAAAATGTGGTTCTTTATTAGTGACCATATTTTTAATCGGCCATGTAATGAGGTTTGGTTTGAGAACTTATGGAAATGATGTTGAAGTGTCTTGAGTTTATCACTTGGGATAGGGAAACCAATGATTGTGCAGTGGCTAATGTATCAATACACTAGGGCTCTTACTACCTTGTTTTCGACTCGACATGCTGAGTCATCGATTATAGAAAAAATAATGGTATGTGAATAATATAGGATTGGGTCTTTTGACTTTCATATCCATATTATGTTAGTTCACCATATATTCTCATCTAATAATGGTATATCTTGTTAACTTTTAGGATTCCTCTACGATGATATCCATCCAAGATACCATTACAAGTTTATGATGACAACCCATTGAGTGATGAGACCTCAATTCAAGGACCCATTTATGATGGGTTTCCTCTAAGAGAGCATAGATTATTCCTTCCATTTGAAGGAAAACCTGTGGGTCCACATCCAGTGTTCTAGGAAGATTAACAACTACATGATGTGTTGTAGTAAGCTCTAGAAGGTTTTTCATGATGATTCACATAGGCGAATATCATTGGGTGAGATCATGTAATATATACAGGTTAGGTTTTGTAGTGAAATATCCCCCCTAATAAGTGGAGGTTTTGATCGAGGTAGTGGTTTTTTTTGGCTTGTACATGCCCCAGTTAATCAGATGGATGTGCTCATGATTGGTCTTCATCATAAAGAAAGAATATCACTTGCGGGATCTGATCATCTATATCTACGATTAAGTGAAACTCTCATGGTGTAGGAATGTTATTATCTTCAGGGAGGATTAGTTTATAGCGATCTCATTGGTAACTGTTGTTTAGCAAGAAGCAATGGATTTGGTTTTCCACTTTTTGTAGGACACCTATTAGTGAGATGATTTTTCAAACATATATTCCACTTCATGACAATATATAAATCTTTGAACCCCCATTTTTGGTAATTTATGATGTTGTTTTATGCACAAAAGGAAGATATATGCTTTCCGTATCCAGATATGTTCTCTTATGATGCAACTTAAAACAATACAAGCAAGTCAACATCGCTAAAAGCAGATAGTTCCGAGGTGTGGTAGACTGTCTCCTTTAAATTTTTTGTTTGAGGTCATTTTGGTGATGATAATGTTTTGGATATGAACCCTATTTTTTGGAAACTATCGGGGAAAGTGGAATGATATATTGAGGATGTATTGAATTATGACCGAGAGGAATCATAGTTATATTTGGTTTGACCAGTGACTTCTAAAATTTAGCTATAGTACCTGTAGACCCAGGAATGAGTCATTACATTATATCTATTTATCTTATGTGAGATATAGATTCTTATTGATTCTTTGATCCAATTTTTATGGCTATATTTTTCTATAGGTAGGGATTATTCTATATCAAACATTTTCTAGAAGTGTAAGTCGACACTCAATAATGAACATTTTCTACGATACCTATTGGTTATCATGTGTAAAATTTATGACATCTTCCTAGGCATGGAATGGTTATCAGAAGTGAATGCTGATATTTTCTACCATCACAACAGAGATAGAATCCTTTTTACATATGGTATTGGATTCTGTTTCATTGGTGGGAGGGATATTATGGTTGAGCGAGTGGGGCTTGTGAATAGGAATCTTTAACCTATCACCCATTATTTGGAATGTTTGTCCCTTAGTGTAGTGGGGAATTCCATAATTTGGATTCCAACAGTAGTGAAGGATTATATGGAAATCTTTCCAAAATATGTCTTAGGACAACCTCTGAGGTGGTATATTCACATCTACATCAACATGAACTTTGGGACCACAACAATATCTTTAAGGGTATATTGTATGGACCCTAGCGAGATCATAGAGTTGATGGTACAATTGGAAGACCTTCAAGAGAATGGTTTTATCAAACCAAGAGTGTCCCCATATGTGGATATCAATTTGTCTGTGAAAAAGGAGGATATGAGTATGAGGATTTATAATTATCATCGTCATATTAATCAAGTAACAATTAATAAAAATACCCCTTCTCTAGGATTGATGGATTTTTCAACCAGTTTAAAGTTAGGAGTTAGTTTTCAAAGATCGATATCAAGTCCAGATACCATCAGTTGAGGGTTTTCAAGGAATATATTATTAAGAATACATTCTGATGTTTCTATGGATACTATGAGTTACTAGTGATTCCTTTTGGTTGGATTAATTCCCCTTCTTTGTTCATGGATCACATGAATAAGATCTTCCAACCATATTTAGAGCAATTCATAGTTTCCTTCATCAATGAAATTCTCATACACACTGTGTTAGATAAAGAGCTTGTATTGAATTTTAGGTTTGTCTTAGAAATACAATAAGAGAAACAAGTATATGTTAATCTCTTAAATTTCGATTTTTGGATCTGATAGGTTCAATTTTTGGGGCATTTTATATCATGGAATGGTGTATATATAGATCTGATGAATATTGATGGAGTACATACTTGGAAACCACCTAATTTTGAGTTTAAGGTACAAAGATTCCCTGTTTATCTTGGAACTATCATTGGTTCATGATAGAATTTTCAAGTATAAAAACCCCTTTTTGTACCATGACATGGAATGGGAATCCATTTACCCAGATAGATCAGTGTCAAGGGGGCATTCAAGGAGCCAAGGTAGAGGTTGATAAATGATATTGTGTTGAGGTTACTATAGGAGGGAATCATGTATGTGGTAGTTTTTGATACCAATGAGGGAAGACGTAGTTGCTTGTTAATGGAGAGGCATATTATGATCACTTATGGGATAAGTCAGTTAATACCCCATTCACATAATTACATAACCCATGACTTTCAGTTGGTAGTGGTTGTCATTTCCTTGATGTTATATAGAAATTATCTTCTAGGTAACAATTTCATTGTTCTCTTATGATCAATAGAGTTATAAGTATATATCATCCCTGAGAGATCTAAACATAAGATAGAGGTGTTGAGTGAAATTTTTGTGAGAATATAACTTTGAGATAGTCTATAATCTAGTGAAGGAAAATGTGGTGGTAGATTCTATTGTCATGAAATCATGTTCTCACTTAGTATAGGAGGCTTTAAAGAAGTTTCCTTTATCATAGCTGACCTTGGGGGAGGATAAGGGTGAAAATATATTAATCTTATAGTATAGGATCCAATTATTCTTCAACATGAGAAATAATCACAATTAAGAGATGTTGGCTTTGAGGCTTTACCTGAACAAATATTATCATGAGATTCACCCAATGGATTTTCTGAAAGAGGGGAGTACATCATCCGTTTTTAGAGACTTAGGGTAGTTATAGTCACATTGAATGAGGAGGTGTTTAAGGAATTTTTTACATACCCCTTTACTATATATTTGAGTGTGGTGAAGATATATGAGGACCTTCGACACAGGTTTTGGTGGGATGTCATGAGGTGACACATCGTCAAGTTTATTTCTCAGTGTCTCATGTGTTAGAATACAAAGGATGAACATCATCTTCCTATAGGATTGAATAAAAATATTGTGATATTGGAATAGAAGTGGTATTCCATATCAATGGATTTTTTTGTGGGGATTCCACAAATAGTGATAGTTCACAAATCTATCTAGGTGATTTTTGACTAACTTACCATGTCGAAATACTTTCTTTACATAAATAAGTAGAGTTAAGCCAAGAGTTTGGGGTCATTTTAAATGCATATGATCAACCAAATTCATGGGGGTTCCCATGAATATCAAATTATACCACGATTCGTGATTCATTTCATGGTTGTGTAGGGGTTTGTAGGAGGATTTAGAGACCCATTTACAAATGAGAATTATGTTTCACCCCCAAATAAAAGGATATATCAAAATAACTATCCTGGTTATTTAAGATATGCTAGGATCCCATGTATTGGAATTCATCCCAAGCTGGTAGGATCACTTTCCATTATTAATGTTTTCATTTAATAATAACTACCACTTTATAATTTTAAGGGAACCCTTGGGTTCCCTATATGGGAGACTGTGTATGCCACCATTGTTTTAGATTGATATTGGAAATCCATCTCTTGTTGGTTCAGAACCAGTGCAAGTAATGATGAAGATGTTTCAAGTGATCCATCAGAAGATGAGGATGGATTATATTTGAAATATATCTTAATGAATTCTGAGTTTATAGGCCATTGGTGTTTGAGTAGGGAGACCGTGTTTTCATAAGAGACTCACTATGATGATGATTTATTTGAGACCAAGTTGATAAGAAGTTTTTTTTGAATCTCAAATATGTTTGTATTGAAAGGATTATCTTTTATTGTCAATGAAAATAAATCACATCACTTTTTAGAAGTTGGATATTGGAATCACAATCATAATCAGAAGATCAGATGCAAAATACTTAACGATATCCATTATTTTAAGAAGAATATTTCTGGAGAAAAGGTCCATCAGACTCACCATAGGTCCAAAATGATAGGAAGATCATAATGAAAAGATGTATCAGAGTCCACCTAGATCTAATGTAAATATGATGATTCTTTACCATTTAGTATGTTATAATAAATCAGGAGTTTTTTAGAAAACATGTAATGCTAGACCTATGAAGGAAAGGGAGAGAACAAGTTCTTCCAATCCTATTGAGGATTAGATTGAATGAAATAAGTTTCTGGAAGAATGAAATTTTATAATACGTTAAATTATTTTTTAGCCAATTCTATTCCAATCTTAAAAGATCTAAAAGTTATGAATAATCCATTATTCATGTAGGGGATTATGGAAGAATAATTTTTGATGAAAATGTCTTCCCATCTTAGTTTATAGGTGTGAGATCACTAGATGTATATTTATTTGAAGGTTGTGATATATTTTTTATAATGTGAGAAGATGATGATGCTAGTTTTCAATATGACCAATAATCCATATGATACAAGTCATCAGAGAAAGATTTTATTGAATATTTAAAGTATACCATAATCAAGAAAGGGATGAATTCACAACAGAAACAAGTTTATTGGGCATGTTGTTCAACAAATCATCAGTGTAATTCTAATACAGATCATCAGATTCAGTGATTGTTGGAAAATAAAATTGAAGGAACAATTGTTTTCGGTGCTATTGGGACTAATGAATAAGAATGTAAGAGATGATAGGACTAATGAAAATGGGATCCGAAATTAATCAATAATGTATTCAACCATTTTAACCAGGTTTAATTATTTTATATCAATTGTTTCAAGAAAAAAATAAAAACTCTGATATATTTTAAATGGGTAAATATTCATCAGACAATTTGTTATTCCAACTATCCGAATAGAGGTTCCACCAATCAATAGAGGAAGACAAAGAATAATTGATTAGACATAGTATGATGTAGATAAAATCATTGGATGTTGGTTCATTGGATCTGTTTGAAGTGTTAAAAATGGATTATTAATGTTTGAATAATTTGAAAGATGTTTTTGTCAAATAATCTTAAAGCTTTGGATTATGTATTTTTGAGAAGGGTTATTGCCTTTATAAATTGCGACAATGTTTATGGTAGGAAATTATCAATGATAATGTCTAAATAGTTGGTATATAGCATCAGAATGAGAAGATTTTATATCAGTTGTTTCTGAGCATCATAATGAGAAGTCATCCATTCTTCATATGTTCACTGGTTTAGAGAAACATAATGAATATTTTGAAGTCATATATATGTCTTCATCATTATTAATACATCAGAATGTGAAATCAAATCATACTGAAGAATATTTATAAAATCTATGGAGAGATGAAGTCCTGTGAAGATTCAAGAAGGTTCAAGAAAAATAAAGAAGAGTTCATAAGGACTAAAGAAGTCAAAGTTGTATATGAAATTATGGGGAATTTGATGTTTTGGGAAATTTGGTTAAGCAAGAACACTTTTTAGTTTCTTTCTTAAAACATATTTTCCACACCTATAAAAGGAGGAGAGTACTTTGTACTTTCTGACATATTTGAACATTTTTCGCATGTGGGAGAAGAGAGAGAAAATCTAATGTTTTAATGAGAAGGATATTCCAGATTGAGAATTACTAAGGAGGTTTTCTAGAATGAAGAATAAGAATGATCATATTCAGAATATTATCATATCAGATTGGATCATCAGACCAATAAAATGGATTGGGTTTCTTTCAGACTAAGGAAAAATAAGTTTAAAATTGTTTTAGTGTTTTTTTGGAAGAATTATATTTCCAGATAGGGAAATCATACTAGAAAATCAGAATATGAATCATACTGAGTATCATTATGAATTCCACATTAGTTCTTACATGCTGCTGGGTAGGAAAGTGAATAATTTTTTTTGAAGATTATATTTTTGAATGTTGAAAATACAGCACAGTTACAAGTTTTGAAGAATCTAGTAAATGTTTCAAAACATGTTACAAAAAATTATATTACATCATTTCATGCTAATTGAATAACATTCTCATTTTATTGAAAATAGTTCTACACAAGTGTAAGAGTGTATCATAATAGTTGTATCCACTCAAAAGGATTTTTTTCTAGTGGATTGGGTTGTATTTATTTTTTTCCAAACAATTACATGGACATAGATACTAATTTTGAGTAGTGAACCTTTAAATTATTATGTTTTTATAATTTCAAGATTGTTTTTTTATATAAAAGTAAGAAATATTAAACAATAGGTGAAGTATGTTTCAAATTTAAGGACACTTAAAAGAAAAAATATATCACTGATTCAACCCCTCCATCTCATCGTGATACTTAGATCCTGTATGGGCAATAAAAATCTGTATGAGAGCCAAAGGTTACCATATTTTACTCTTTTTTTATGTTTTTAGAAGGGAAGTTGTGATGGAAAATTAGAATCAGGTTAATAGTAAGGCAATATTGGCCTTTTATGTGGATAACTATCAAATCTGGAAAGATAAAAGGTTTCTTTATCTTATGCATCATGGGTATGATGTTCTTAAATATAAAATAGATGTATTTCCTCCTATTGATAAAAAGGTTCCTCTTACATTTGTACATAAGAAGAATCTTGAGATTTATGGATGAAATAGGTTGGATTTACTCTTATCTCTTTCTGAATGTGATTTTTGAAGAGTGAACAGTATTTCCACTACCAAAGGTATTGGGGAAAAGTTGATGAAAATTTATGAATACAATACTAAATTGATGAAGGAAAAGTTGAAAATCTGTAGGCTGGAGTATGAAGATATGAAAATGGATTAGTATCAATTTTTTGGCCTCTTTTTTAAAAGGGTGAATGATTTTTTTATCACAATCAAATTTCTTGGGGAAAAGTTTAAAGACTCAACTATTTTTAACAGATATTGAGAATTCTTCTTGAAATGTTTGATGCCAAATTTTCCTCATTGGAAGATAGAGATCTTGAAACTCTATCAATTGATGATCTTCATAGTTATATCATTACCTATTAAATGCGAAGTGATAAGTTTATGGATGGGGAAATAAAAGTTAATCCATAAAAGTCTTTCATGGATGACAAAAAAGGAAATACTAATAAGGTTCTTAAAGAATAAGAGGCTACTAAATCTGATTCCGAAATTGAGGTTTGTAAAAATATTAAGGAATTTTTATACTTGTTTTCTAAAAATGTAAAAAGTGGTATAGGTAAATATAAGGGTAATCATTCCTTTAGATATTTTTAATGGGAATCTGTTGGGAACTTTGTGGATAATTATCCTCAAAGAAAGAAACTAAAGGATAATGATAAAGTTAAATAATGTCAAGAAGATCATGAAAGAAAGAGGATGATAAGGCTAAATTATAATCCAAATAAAAAGATAAAAAATTATCCAAATATAAAAGGCGATGTTTTTTGTCTAAATATGGTTATTAGGAAGATAATGTTCATGGAATTCTTAACATTTAAAGAAAGAGATACCGAAATTGGATAGTTTTTCAAAAAGAAAAATTGAAAAATCTTTGTATAAGAAAGTATAGATTTTTTGAAAATGAACACTTGAATGTATTCATTATGATATCCATGGGCCAATGATAAAACAATATACTACTAGAGATAAGTACTTCATTGTATTCATGGATGAATTTACTCACCTTACTTGTGTTATTTGTATGAAACATAATTCAAATGCAATTAAAATGCTTAAAAGTTTTTGGAGGAAATCTGAAAATGAATATTAGTTTTATGTGAAGATGTCCAGAATAGACAATAGTGGTGAATACAAAAAGTAAGAGTGTGAAAGTTGTCTTGAGAATCATGGAATTAACCATGAGTTTTTACAATGTATACTCTTAATCAATGATGTGAATTAAACGAAAAATTGGAGTTTATTTGAAATGTGGTAAACTATGTTACTTGAACATGGAATCTATTATTACTTTTGGAGGAAATTGATGAGAACTACTGATTATATTCAAAAATGATGTTTCTATAGTCCAAATTCAGATATGACTACATTTGAAATTTATTATAATAAAAATCCATGATTAAAACACGTAATATTTTCTGGGAGTCCATGAATCATAAAGAATAATGGTGGAGACCTTGAAAAGTTAGAATAGAGAGGTGAAGATAGAACTTTTCTTATCTATGCACTAGAAGGAAGAGGATATCCATGATTCAAAAATGAAACATGAATAATTGTTTATTCATTTGATGTAAAATGTATTGAAGACACCTAGGAACATTCTAAGAAAACTCGAGATTATAAGGAAGATAAACATGATGAAATAATATTTGTTAACAATTCTTGTAAGGATGAAAACAATTGCAATCCTAATAAAGAAGAAGAATCAGAGTTAGCTATTTCTAGTGATGAGGAAGAATCTCAAAAATCTCATCCCATATTGGGGAATCAATTTGAAGCTTAAAAATTATCGACGATCATCATCAAAAGGTTAAAAAAAGAATAATATAAAAATATATTACACATACTTCTTTGTATTTAAAAGATGACCTCGAGAATGTGAATGAATATTTTGAGAATTTAGAATGCGTTCAGTCTATGAATTATGATTTGGATCAGATTGAAATGAATGGTACCTGATAAATCATACCTAAACTGAATAATGTTTTTATTTGTAATATATGGGTTTTTTAGATTAAGATGAATGGAGATGGTGAAGTGATAAAAAACAAAGAAAGATTAGTGTGAAAATGTTACTCACAGATTGAAGGTATTGATTTAGATGAGAACTTTTCTCCATTAGTAAGGATATAAATAATCAGAATATTTAATTATATTGTTACACAAAAAAGTTACAAAATTCTTTATATGGATGTGAAATCAGAATTTCTAAATGGTGAACTTGATGAGGATGTTTATATTGAACAACCATGTGGCTTTGTTGATGGGAAAGATAAAATTTACATGTGTAAGTTGAAGATAACCTTGTATGGGATAAAATAAGTTCCAATGAAATGGTATTCAAAATTAGAAACATTTCTAAGAAAGATGAGTTTTAATAAAGGAAGATTTGATAACAATATGTACATCATATAAATTCAATTGTTTTCCCTCATTTAATTGTTTATAATGATATAAATATCTCTCTTGGGAATGTTGAAAGAAATTCTAATAGATTTTCTAAAGAGATAAAAAAGTTGTTTGAAATGTCTATAATGGCAGAAATGAAAAAAATTCTTGGGATACAAATATCATAAAAGAATAAACACATATATCTTTCTAAAAAAAGTACTCTAAGGGACTTCTTAAGATGTTTGGAATGATAAAATCAAAACCAGTTTCAATAAAAATAGTTGTGGGAATGAAGTTACAAAATGATGGAGAAAGTAAGGAATTTGTCTCTAAAGAGTTTTAGAAGTTTTTTGGAAGATTGTTATATTTGACTGCATCAAGACCAATCATTGTTAATGTTGTTACCTTATGTGAATGATTTCAGAGTTGTATAACATAATCACATATATTGGATAGAAAAATGATTCTCTGATATATCAAAGGAACAACAAATTTAAGAATCATATATGATAGGTTTGAAATAAGTGACGTTTTTGGGTATTTTGATGATGATTGGGAAGGAAATGAAGATGATAGAAGATATACATTCGGTGGTGGTTTATTTTTGGGGAAAACTTGTGTTAATTTTTATACTAATAAATAAAATTCTTTAACTATTATCTTGGATGTATCTGAGTATATTTCTACCAGTCAATCCACTGCCCAACTTTTGTGGATGAAGTCTCAATTGGAAGGCTTGTTGAAGTGAAGTTACATTTTCCTTTGGGTTGTGATAATCAAAGTTCCATTGAATTTACAATAAATTCTGTACAAATTTATCATTAAAAACTTATTGATATCAAAGAACACTTCATAAAAGAGCATGTAGAGAATAATTAATTAAAGATGGAGTATGTTCCTAAATCAGAACAAGTTGTTGACATATTCACAAAACCTTCACTGATGGAATAATTTATTAATATGAGGTTTAACAAGGGTGTCCAACCTATTTTTCATCAAGGTAGAGGTATATGTTTTCCCCCACTCTGAAAAGTATTCAGATAGTTATGTCAATGGGTATAATGTTAAATAATACTATCCATTGATATGTACTAAATCTTTTAAAGAAACATGTATGTTGGGGGGGGGGTTGTGGGTAAATTTTTAGCTCAAAATTTATGTGTGTGAACAATTATAACTATTTGTTATAGTGGTTGTAAGAAATATTCTTTTATATGTATGTTGAAGAAGTGAAGAATGTCTTGAATAAAAGATGAATATGTTTTATGAGTCAGTACCTTTGGACAACCAGGTTTTTATCTCAACAATTCTTATTTCCTACAATGATTTAGTTCATGTAGTCTTAAAATTGGTGATAAGTGATCAATTTCTTGAGATTACAATGTTCAGTGATTTATGAAACTTGGTTGAAAAAAATTCTAAAGGCATAAATTATTGGGACAAAGTTAAAAGGAATTTTTTATTGGAATCTGAAAGAAGTTTTTATTAACAGTATTTTATTTCGTTGTTAAACAAAATAAATCACCTCACTTTTTAAAAGTTGGTGATAAGACTCATAATCATAACTATGAGATCAAAATAAAAATTCTTATGGAATTCTATTGATTTGAGAAGATCTTTTATGTAGAAATGGTTCATCAGACTCACCTTGTGTCCGGAATGATAGGAATATCACAATGAGAAGTTGTATCAGAGTCATCATGGATCTGATGTAAATTTGATGATTCTTTTCTATTCAGTATGTTCTCATAAATCAGGAGTTGTATGGATATTTTTTTGATGATATCCTTATTATGGAAATGGGGAGAATAAGTGATGCCAACCTTATTGATGTTTGGCTAGAAAGAAAGAAGTTACTAAAATAATGGGATGTCATAATACAATCTATTATAAATTAGATGATTTTATATTGATCTTAAATGTTCTCAATATCTTGAAGAATTCGTGATACAAGAATTTTACTATGGAAGAAGAAATATTGAAAACAATGTCTTTTGGTCTATGTTTATCAGTGTGAGGTGTTTGGATGTGGATTTTTTTTGAAGGGTGTATTGTTTTGTTCAGAACCTGATAAGGAGAAAATACCAATTTTTAGTTAGACCCATAATCCACATGATAAAATATTTTGATAATGATGTCGTTGAAAGATTGAATTTTACCATAATCAAGATATAGATGTAGTCTCTACTAAAACTATTCTATCAGACTTGTTATTCCACCAATCATCAGAGTAATTTTGACACTTATCATGAAATGAAGTGATGGTTGGAAAAGGAAATCAGTGGAATAATTGTTTTGTGAGCTGTTGGAACCAATGAATAATAAAGTAGGATATGTTGTACTAATGAAAAATGGGATTAGAAATCAATCAGAAATGTATTCAACCATTAAAATCATTTTTAATTGTTTTTAATCAATTATGTCAATAATGAAAGAAGAACTCTGATATATTTTCAAATGGGTCAAGAGTCATCATACAATTTTCGGTGCAGACTATCAGACTGTAGGTTCCACAGATCCTTCTAAGGAAGACATAGACTAATACATTATAAGCTTCCTAACAGTTAAAACAACATCAGATGTAGGATCATTATATCTATTTGAAGTATTGACAAGGAATATTGAAGTTTGATTAGTGTGGAAGAGGTTCTAGTCAATGAAGTTTGATTCTAGTGATGAAGTGTTTCTCAGAAGCACTGATATCTTTAGAAGTTGCAACAATTTTTATGGAATAATAGTCTATTATCAGTTGGAACTCATAATCATAATGAGAAGTCATCTGTTATTTATATGTTCATTGGTGTGGAGAAATATAATGAAGAATATTTTGTCATACATATATCTTCATTGTAATGAATAAATCATAATGGGGATCACAATTCTAATGAGGAATAGTTAGAATGTATGTGGTGAGATGAAGTCATGATATGATTAAACAAGTTTTGAGAATAATTAATAATATTTAATAATCACTGAAGAAGTAAAATATGTATATGAAATTAAGGGGAATTTAAGGATTCAATAAATTTGGTTAAGAAGTTAAACACTTCATATTTCTGCTTAAAACTTAATTTGATAACCTATAATCAGAGGATACTACTTTGTACTTTTTTATGGATATGAACACTATTCATGTGTGGGAGAAGAGAGAGAAGATCTATGGGTTTTGTGTAAAAGAGTTTCAAGATTAAGCATTGCTAAGGAAGCTTTCCAAATTGAAGAAGAAGAATAAAGAAGATTGTATTTAGTTAGTTATAAGATCATAATGGATCATTAGATGAGAAATCAGACTGAGTATTCATGACTCCGTAGAGGAAGGTTAGAAATGTTTTAGTGCTATTCTCATTGATTTATATTTCTAGACTGAGAAATTAGAATCGAGAATCAGACTAGAAATTAGAATAAGTAATGTTAAGAAGTCCATAGAAATTTTTACCTATTGTTAGGAAGGAATGTGAATAATTGTTTTGAAGATTATATTTGTGAAAGTTGACAAGGAATCACAGTAACATGTTTTGAAGCATCTAGTGAATGTTTATTATATCCTTACAAAAAAAAATTTATTATATAATTTTGTGCTACTTGAAGCACCTACACTATTGTATTGAACATAGTACTACAAAATTGTATAGTCATTACCTACTTATTGTATCAACTCAATAGAAATTTTCTATAGTGTATTTTGTTTTATTGTATTGTTTCCAAACCATACCAAGGATGTAGCTACTCTTTTTGAGTAATGACCCTTATAAATTCTTGTGTTCCTATGGATGATGTGATTGTTTTGTTTTTAAAAAATTATGAAATGTTTAAAAAGATTTTTAGGTTGTTTCAAAGGTAAGGAAACATAAAAGAAAAAGATATCACTTTTTCAACCCCACCCCCACATAGAGATTCTTAGGTCATGCATGGGAAATAGCTGAATTTGGAGAATTATCTTGGGAATCAATCTATCATAGAAGTTTATCCGGACATTTTAAATCCTATTGAAGGTGGGAAAGGATTCTTATTTCTTCTCTTTACGCCCATAGTTATATTTAGTTCATGTTTTTCCATGTTTCATATCCAAGGATATACATGCATGACATGATGCAAATTATTAATTGGTTTGAGATGGACAGTGAGTATGGATCCACCTTATCAGATTACCTAGTGGAGATCAAGGATCAATAGGAGATGATCCTTTTTGTTTGAACCATTCCTCTAGTCCGAGTGCTTGGGAATCAAGGGAATGTGTAAGAGAGATCTTGGGAGCATAGGAAAAAGATTTGGGCCCGATAACCCCACCAATTTCGGTAGCTTGTATATTTAAGGAATAAAAACCTTGAATAAGGGGTGAATGTATTGAACCCATTTTCATTAGTTTTTTCCTTTTAATATAAATATTTATATTGATTTTTCCTCAGAGATGGCGTTGTCTTTTGGGTGTCATATGAAAATATAATTAATATATTAAAAATATTATTGTATATTTAATCCCATGTTCCCGTATCTTCAGTATTAATGGTTTTCTTATGGACAAGGAATATATATGGGAAATATGAGACCACCGTAGTTTCCAAAATATTGGATTTACCCTATGAATGAAATAAATTTGGTCAGTATTGGGAGTTCAGTTAACAATGACTATTGGAGGGTACATTAAACAAAATATAAATTTTTTATATTTATTTTAATTAAATAAACTAAACCTAGTTCCCTATATATAAAATTTATATTATGAAAAATCTATAGGGATAACCGCATAACCCGATGAGTTTAGAGAGGAGGAGGAGAGCTTCATGGACACTAGATACTTTAGAAAGGGCATTAATAATGGGAGATTGATGGGATTAGTGAGATGAATGATGAACATAATGTTATACTTACCTTTTTCACAAGGGGATGGTTTCTTCACCAATGATTGGGCTGTTATTGAGGTATGGATCATTATTTTGTATATTTCTAACCATGGTTTAGTTAATCTTAGATTTATTATCTAATTATTTTTTATATATTATTTATATTCTGCGAATGAGAAAATTTTTTATATAGAATTATTGAAACTATTTGTTTATACCTCATGTGAACATGAATTCACCCTTTATTCAACTTTATGTATCCTTGGTTGTGATCACATTGACTAATGCTACATTCGCCTCATTCTTATTCTTTTATTACCACCATTATCTTCCTTCATCATTATTATCCCATTGGATTAGTGATCCATTATTGATGGGATAGATCCATGTGTGATAGAATCTCTGAATTCATGGTGGATACATGTAAGATATATATATCTGTGTTTTGTGGACGAATCAAGGTAGAGTTTGGGTTGTGGGTGATGGATTTCAGTTTCAGGAACCCAAAAACTGGAATAATAAATGATTATTATCGATCAGAAATTTGGAATCTCATTTTATATCCACTAGAGGCTAGGAATGAAGATTAGAGTTGAAATAATTTAGTTTCGGCCATTTCGGGTTAGTCAAATAGTGGATGAAGTGTCATGAATCAAATATTTGGAATTCATATCCAGAACACAATTAACTGCCTCTGAAATACATGAAAACACACTATGTATCTAAGTGGAACAAACATCATATAATTCATGTTCTCAATGTTTATAAGATCTCATTTTGAGTTAAATATCATTCATTGTGTTTCTGGTCACACATGATGTGTCTCCCTGCCTGGGCATCCTTGTCTTTTAAAAAAGGTATTCACCCATGACCCCAGGTCCATATGGATGCCATTTCCCCGAAGGGACATGCCGTGTGGATGTACTTGGAAGGAAGATCCCTATACTATGAGTACATTCCCAATTTTATAAGTGAATATACACACCATTTGACCCTATATACACATAATGTAGAGCCATATGGCTAGCTAAGACTAGTCTAGGTATGGACATGCACATGTTTCCTGGAGAATTCACATGCTATGTGATCCTATGTATGTACTATCTACATTTTATAAAAACTTATACATTTCATATATCTTTCATTAGAACTATAATTTTGTACCATGATATACTATCCTAATTAATTTTCCACATAGGATTCCATGGTGGCCTTCATTTTGGCATTTTAGATTTGATAAAATGTGTAGTAAGTGAGATTATTCTTCCTGAAATTCTTACCCAAGGTTGTTTTTTGGTGTTTTTATTAGAGTTTTACTGGTTTCAACGTCTCCCTTTTCTCTCTAGGTGGAAGGTCACTCAAATCCTTTATATTGGTATAAAAAAAATCTTGCACATTACATAGGGAGCGAGTCCTATCTCTACGGAGTAGAACACTATGTGTCGATACTACCCTATATCTCCAGGTAGTGGGTCCCCCATATCCTTTTTATATTTAGAGATGGAACCCCCACATTATAGAGGGTTAATTTCCTCTATCCACGGAGTGGACTCAACATCTTTTAGCTGTGGGGGTGTGAGGATCCTCTATTGGGGTTGTGCTCCCTATGATGTGCTACACAGTGGAAATGTGTGGGTACTACATAATCGTACTTGAGAGGTTATTCATGACGCTTGGCTATTAGATAAGGCCTTTAGATATATAAATATACATTTTGTTTTTAGCGATTTATAGAGAATAATATCCCATTTCTCCATTCACTTGGGTTTTTTATGAGCATATCAGATGTTCAGTTTTCATTACCCTATTACATTAAGGGTCGATTTGAATTTGTTTTTACAAATTCCCTTTATTAGTTTTTAGGTAATAATACTTGGTATGATTATAATCACCCTTTCATGGGATTTTATTGCACATTTATTCTCTTATAAAGACTACAAACATATTAATAGTGACCATGGTTGACCTAGTATCAATGGATCTTAACAATATATAATGGGACTGACCGTGTTGAGTGATTGGACACTAGGATCCTGAGCCATGGTATCCTATACTATAATCAATATAATTTGTGTCAGTTTGGGTTCTCCCATGTATTTTTTGATAGGTGTTTATTTTTACCCTTTATATTATTTATATTCACTTTTTTCACTTTAATATATTTCCTTGAGGTTGTTTCATTCATTCATTACACTTTATTTGTTTTAGTATTTTATGATGTCTGTTCACTGTTAAATGGAGGTAGTTGTGTGTATGTGTATATATAGATTACGTTAAAGCCTCCAATTTTAGCATCAGGCTAACTCAAAGCTGGTCCTTAGTTCATAGCGTAATGTAGGTGGTTTTGGGGTGTCAACCTCGACTTACTTCGACCCTAGGAGGGATCTCAGAGGGATAGGTTGTGATTATTACCAATACCTTGGAATTGACGTATCAATGATATTTCTAATCACTTATCAGAATGTGATTAAAAGTGACTTGTTAGTTGAAGAAGAGCAAGAAAATTTGAATAATGTGAATAATTCTCTATTGATGGTGGGATTAGGTGAAGGTGTTCCATCTAGTGGATCATGGTAGTTGATTGAGTAGTGATAGTCTTCTTGGGAAATAGGAATCATCTTGAATGATTTTAGTTTAGAGAACCTAGTTATTATATGAGGTCATGTTTAAAATCTATAAGAATTTATGATCATTTTGGTCACTTAGTTTATCTTAATATGTTTGGTTTATTAGTCTACCAAAAGGGGAAGTTTCAGTTTGGGATTATGTGTTCCTAATTGCAGCACAATAGAATATTTAACGAAAAATGGCTCTATAAACATGACTTAGAGTGAAGAACTTTCATGTCGTGAAGGAGACTCTAATAAAATTTTATACTAGTTCAGTTTGGTTATCCTGATATTGGAGGGAGGAATTTTTGAGTTTTCCTTATTATAGTTCAACAGTTCCTTGTGACCTTCTTGATTGTGGTATCTCTTAGGTATTATTTTTGGATTTTTATGGTTTTTATCTTATGGATCATGGAATTATTTCTTGGATATATCATTTCTTACTCTTTTTGAACGTTCTCCCTTATTTTTTTGGATTCTATTTTAAATGATTTTAGTTCCTTGAGTATTTTTGTTCTATTGGAGATGGAATGGAATCAAGTGTGGGGAACCTCTAAAATTTATGGGTTGCTAGTTTTTTATAGGTACCCTATTGTTCATGTCTCTTTGGTTAGATGTCAGTCTTGATATGTTCAGTGGTCTCCCTTATTGAGATAATGTTATTCTATATGTGTTTGTTGACATATTTGTTTGTTCTATTTTCACTTGGACTTAGATAGGATTTGGGTATGTACTTGGGAAACTAGGATTGTGTGGTCTCTTAATAGACTACCCACTTATAGGTTCTAGTGTGTGTTTCATTGAGCTCATAGTGGGATGATAATATATGTTTTAAATCCTAGATTACAACAAAGTACTTTACCAAGGTATAAATTAGTGTCACTTTTGGGACTCACTTGTGGATGGATGAACCTTTCAGGGATCTTGTGGGAATTGTCTCATTTGGAATCATTGGGATGTTTTGGGAGTATATTTCCATTGATGTTTAAGTTTCTTCTCTTGATGGTTCTTCACTACAAGTGATTGAGATACCCTCATTGGATGGAGGTACATATTCCTTGTAGATTTCCTTATAATGATCCACTCATTGGGTGAATCTTTAAATGGGGGGATAAATATAGGAGGTCCCTATTCAATCTTCGATATTCTCTCTTCTAAGTGATGTTGGAGATTTGTTTGGTGACATGTGATGATCACGGGGGAAAAACTATTTATAGTGTTTATTTCTTATTCATTTGGGAGTTGGTATTTGTAGCTATATTCTTGCATGAATTATCATATATTACATTAACCATAAACCTCACAATTTGTGTGTGTGAGTTCATTCTTCCTTATAGTTTTCGTATTTTAGATTGTAAGATTTATGGGGATAAAAAGAGATATGTTTGGATAATTACAACATTATGGTGTCTCGTTCATAAATGGAATGATCCTTGTGTTTTTTTCAGCTGTCTCAAAGGGTCAGAGGATGAAACAAACCCTTGTATCAGGTGTGGAAATTGACCTATAGCTTGTAAAGCTACAAGAGGTCCACCTACTTATTGAGGAGTCCCATCAGCTAGCAGGTAGGAAGGTCCATGGTCTCTTTAATTCTGGATTAGCCACGATCTAGCTTGTTGGACTCCACTAGCTATCCAATGGTGTCTCTGTATTTGAGTTAAAATTATCGTAGCATGGTAAATTCACTATAGAACTCTCATTTTATTTATATTATTCTCTCCTTTCAATGTTTCTTGACCTAAATTAACTTATGGAGATTTATTAATTGTCTTTATCTCTTATAACCTTACTCAAGATGGATCAAAGCATTGATCAAAGTAGTGATCATTTTCATATATTAATTTTTATTTTTTTGGCCTTTTATCTCACATATTATGTTGAATAATTATTCCTAGTGGATAAGGTAGCACTATGATTTTACATATCTTTAATGTTTTTATGGAATTGTGATTCTAGGATATTTTCTCACTTCTCTCAAGATATCTCTTCCCTGATTTGGGGATCCCTATCAGAGGTGAAATGCCTTGGTTTCATTGAATATGGGTTTCAAATATTCCAATTATGTTTTTCTATGTTATTTCTTCTTCTTGTGATTCATGTATTTCTTGAATTCATGTTTTATCTGTTTGAATTTGTTTAAGCATGGATTATTTTTTTGAAGCATAAATGACCCTTTTTGATGAAATTTCTATTTAGAATAGATAGTGTCATATTGTGAATTGATATTTTGTTTTAAAATAGGTTATATTATTTTATTACCTTTTTATATTTTTATTTTAAAAATAAAATAATTATTTCAATGGAGATAAGTTGATTATTTGAGGAAAATTTCAAATAGTTCGGTATATGTGTGTTGGTTGAAAGTGAATTTTGAAATGATTTGAAGAATAAACAACAATTATTTTTTTTGGAAAAGTTTGATGGTATTTGTATTTAAAACCATCAAACAAAGTAATTGTATTCATGTGTTGTTTTTCAAAAGGCCTTTTTAGTGCATTAAAAGTAGGTTTTAAAGGAAGAGGACATCTAATCCCTTTTCTGAAATGAATGGATCAATGTTACATTTTATTAATTTGATTAGGTCTTGGTACATCAATGTGGTTTTCCTTAATATACTGTTTGTAATTTTTTTGAAGTAAATTCTATTTTCAAGAATATGATTAAATAACCCCTTATGTATACTATTACTTAATGAATGGTTCTTTAGTCACATGATGAAGGGTATTGAAATAGGGGTCGTTCTATTTGAGGGAGTTAGGGGATAATGTGAGATATGAACTTTTAATGTGATTGACTGATTATTCTCCAGACTCATTCTATTGTGAATCCCAATTTTTATACTTATTTCTTTATGTCTCACTCTCCTATTTGACTGGTCATGGAAAACCTGGGTATCTATATTATAGAACCTATATTTATGCTATGATTTTATGGACTCACACCACAACTATTGTCTCCCTAGAGGATGTAGATTCAGGATAATGATGTGATATGAAGAGGTTGGTGTACACTAAGTTAGTAGGATTTTTTATTGGACGAATTCAACAATTTCATGAAGTTGGTCATCATTTTAATCATGTATTTTACAGACACAATGATGTATCTTGAACATGACCATGACATATGACATCGATAGTTGACATTGATATATGTTATAAGACTCTGATCAAACAATCATTACAAAACACTGGAGTTGGCATGTTTGACATCATTTATTATAACCGCTTGATTCCCTTGAGGTAATTTCTTAATCCATGTATTTTACATAGTATATTCTATTGTTATATGAACACAATGTCTCAACTCATATATTATTTATTCATTTTTAACATTATAATGTGAAAAAATTTTCATGTATTTGTCAAAAAAGATTATAATTTATGAATAATGATTTATTTTATTTATGAAGAGTGGAAATTTGATAGTTTACCTATTAGGTTTTTATAAATGTAATTTGGATTGGAAAATATTTTGGTTTGTATTTTGTGGATCATTATCTTCCAATTTAAAATGTGGAACGATCTTGTAGGATAGTAATATGAATGTAGATTCTCAATTACTAGAGGGGGGGGGGGGGTGAATTCTAAGTTTAAAAACTGTCGTTTTTAACCTTAAGGAAAACTATGTTTAACAAAGTTAATCAATGTAAATTCACAAGACCTATTAGTTATAAAAACTTACTGGGTTCTATAAATATAGTTCTGGAAATGAAATTTAATAAACATTCACAAGGAAAATATTCTACCTTATACCATATAGAATCTTACTTATCAGAGTATACAAAAGAACAAGAAAGTATAAGAAGGATATACCTTCTTAATTTATCAAAATACTATGGAGTATAAACTTGAAACAAAATAAGTAACAAGCGTGAAATATTTTAACCAAAATTGAAGGGTATCCAATAACCTTGGATAAATGTATCTTGATTTATACTTTAAAGAAATTATGTCTGACCCACACTAGGGTAATCCCTCGATAGGAAAATCGGAATCTATCATGCTATCCCCACAAGACCTTGAACTTTAAGGTAGTCGGACCCTCTGTCTTTCTATCCATGGAAGCACTATAACTTTAACATAGTTGGCACCCTTGTCTTCCTAACCTTGGAAGACCTCAATTGTACATAAGAACAATAATAGTTGCATGAAGAAAGATGAAAATGTTCTTTAATACGCACAAGTCATTAGAGTCTCTCTCTAGAAATCACTTCAGCAGCATGTAATCTCTGGAGTGATCGAGTCGGGTTTTCAATTGTTGGTTGGGATTGAGCTCATTCAAATGAGCTCCTTTTAATTGGCACTACTCAATCAGTTATCTCCCTCCTCTAACATTCATATTTTTACTTAGATCTCAAAGGACCTATCCACGTGTCACTCAAGCAACGGTTAGTTAGACACAAATTGTACGACATCATTTCATGACTATAATAGGGGTAAGAAAAATATGGTTGGTTAACCAAATCCAATTTTCTGGACTCTCAGGAAATTTTATGTTTGGAGTATAATCAAATAAAAACATAGAGATTATAAACCCAAGATATTCAGCTTCTATTTTCCAAGGAATTCAGAATCCGAATTCAATAGATTTCAGGGTCTGAATTATGAGGAATTCAGATTCTGAATTCTGAGGAATTTGGAGTGGGAATTCTGAGTAATTCAACGTCAGAATTATGAGGAATTCAGATTCATAATTTTAAGGAATTCAAAGTCGGAATTTTGAGGAATTTGGATTCTGAATTATAAGGAATTCCAAGTCAAATTTCCGAGAATTTGGAAGCTGAATTTCATAGAACTTGGTGTCTGAATTTTAGAGAGTTTAGAGTCTAAATTTCACAGAATATAGAGTCTAAAAACAGAATACCCTATAACCAAGGATTTATAGGATTTCTAGGTTTTAGATGTAAAACTAAATTTTATACATTAGAAATAAAAGGACTTAAAATAAGAGAAACTATAAAAAATGAATACATAGGTAAGGATAAAATTTCCTTAGGGAAGGAAAATTTCCCTTATTAAGATAATTTTTAGGTAAAATAAAATTTCTCTTAAGATAGGGTGTATGTGATTTTCAAAAGATGAAGGAATGGAAAAAGTCACATGGAAACCTTATTGACTCAACAATCTCCCCCTTTTTGGAAGGAACAAACATCCTTATGAAATAGAATACAAGGACTTATAATTTTTATGGACATGAAAATAAAAACTTATCTCCCATTAATTATGGATCAATGGGAATATGACTAATTCCCCATTAGGTTTTGAAATCCCTAAAGATCGTATTCTTGATTTCCTGAAAGATATTTTACATTTTCATTTCAAAAAAAAATATTCTTTATTAAGTACATCCCCTTAGTTGAAATTCCCCTTAATTAGGGAAATATCTTCTTTCTTATTATTATTTTTTATCATTACTTTGTCCCCTACTGTGATTTTCAAAAAGGAATAAAAGGTAATGGAAGAGTAAAAAAAATTGTACCTGAAATATTAGTACTAAACAAGCAAATATATGCAGAACAACCAAAATTTCAGTAACATTGAATGAATTTTTACAAGGAAGAAATGCAACAGAAGATCAGAATTGGAAAAATTGTCTTTATTTCTCCTTCGACATCAGCTTCATGACAATGGTTTTGAGATTCATTATCTCCTTCTGATATTTTTCCATATTCTTAGGTAACTGATCCCGATCTTTGATTTTATTCTCCAAGGCTCTAATTTTTTATTCTTGAGCCTTAAGAAATTCTTCTTGAGCTTTCAACACTTCTTCTTTCTTAACATGTTTCTCATCAAATTTGATTTTGAGATCCATTTCCCTCTTCCAATTCATGTCCATAGAAATAAGCTTCCCATTCAGATCCTTAACTTTCTGCTTCTGAGTAGTCTGTTCGAGACTAATCTTTTCCTCAAAAATATTAGTATGGTCCTTGATATTTCTATATTTGGTGTCAAAAGCATCCTTAAAAATGTCATGAAATTCAATAAAGACTCTGAGCTCTTCAACTGTCTTCCTTGACTAGCTTGTATTTCTTTTCAAGATCTTTATGAGCCTCATAAACAATGAGAAAGGTTTTGAAATCTGCCTCAAGTCTGACACATTTACCCATAACCATGGGAACGGAATTTGGTTTCTAATTTATCAAATGTTGAAGCATCTAACATCTTGAATCTATTTTTTGGAAATAACGGAATAATTCCTACCATATTTTTCAAAGACTGAACAAAAAAATCATGTCCAAGAGAGGACAATTCTGAATTCGAGTGTTTGGTTTGTGAGGATTCTCTTTCTATCTCATAAGATTTCCTCTTTGACGATGCGCCAAATCCTTTCTTTTTCAACATAGATTTACTAGGTGTATCGACTACCACCTGTTTTCGTTTATCAACTCTCGGAATTATGTCTTGTGTTTTGGGAGATTATGTTCACTATCTGATAACTGAACTATCTTATATTCATCAACATCTTCTTTCTCAACATCAACAACATGATCTTCTAGATGAATGAAATCATGATTTTTTCTTTCTTCTTATGATGGATTGTTTACTTATTCCTAACCCTTATCTTCTTTTCCAGGTGTAGAATTTTTGGAAGACTCTACTTTAGAATTTCAGATTGAATGTTTCTCATAAAGACTCTCCTTCTTATGATAATCCTCCACTTTCCTTATCATGTCTTCTATATTAAATCTACCTTCTTCGACTCATTCTTCCAATTCTTCCCCTAAAAATATTTCTTCTTCTTGATGTGGTTTCAAAATCACCACCTTCTTTTCTGGAGTCACATGGTGTGATTCTTTCAAAAATAATTCCGGTACCTGAAGTTGTTCAGAGGCTTTCTCAGCATCCTTGAGTGGAGATTGTATTATCTATGCCTCAAACATATTCGTATTTTTCTTCTTTTTTTCCATGTTTCTCATGATTCTTAGCAGCCTTTAACTTCAAGGTATTTTCCTCAGTAGGATCCAAGCCAAAATTAGGATCCCCTTCCATCTTATAGTTCTTATATTCTCTCTACTTCGGAACCACTTCATCAGGGAAAGTCTTTTTCTTCTTTGGCTTCGGTGGAGCTGACTGAGTTTCCTTAGGCATATATATTTTTCCTTTCTCTTCTAGTTCCATGGCCTTACTCTTCCTTCCACCCTTCTTATAAGTTTTAGCCACATATAGTTTCTTTGACAAATCCTCTACTTCTTCTTTAGGGAAATCATATAATTCTACTGATTCACTAGAAAAACCAATTTTCATTATTCTTAGAGTGTCATCACTCAATAACATCACCTTGTTATTTCTCGGCTTAGAAATTCAAGGAATTTTGAAAGACTCGAGAAAAAGAACAATAATCGTTGAGATAATGGAAAGATATATAATGATTTTGTACTTCAAAATTTCTATTCTTGATATTATCAATTGTGACACAAATACGCTTAACCATGTTTATCTTCCTTAGGTTCACCAAGAAATCCAAATTATAGAAATCACTCTTTTTCAGAGTATATTTTTCTCCTTTCCTTGGAATAACAAAACATTGACCCACAATTCTAGAATCTGGGAAATTCGTAGATAGATAAAAAATATTTGGAGTCTTTACCTCTGAAAGACCAAGACATGCTAGAGCTTTTTCTTTATCAAAATATTCTGCTATATCCCGTAGCTTGTGATTACAAAACTCTGATTCTCCTTTATAATGAATTACAATCAAACTTGTTTCCTTAATGTAGGAAAGGGAATAAGACATCCCATAGCTCTTGAAAGAAAATTTATCTCTCCCTCAAACATTGAAAAAACTTGCTGACTCATAAAATTCAATCAACATGTCTAGATAGGCTAGATCCTGTGATTTTTGTTTCGAGACACATACACTCTCCCAAAAATTCATCTTTATATTCATTGAATTGATATAATCATACTTATTATAGAATTTTGGATCGACCAACCATTCTTAGTATATCTGCCACTCGAAGATTTCATTTTTTCAGAAGGCATTTATTTCTAAGGACAAGCTTTCACAGACATTTAGAATTGAGGAAACATGGAAGATTTAGAACAAAATTATGTAGAGTAGTAGGGATTTAGCACTCCATAGATTGAAGATTGATGTGGGACAAACATCAAGGGTTCCTTATATAGGAAATTGAGGTGATGGTTCAACTTCCTTACATGATCCAATAGTTGAAATACTTCTGATCAAATCTGATGGTTGAGATGATAATCAAAGAAGGATTTTGATAGGATCCGATATTTTGAGGTTTTTAAGATAAAATGTTTGTATTTAAGAAAAAAATATGAATATGAAAAGGTTTATTGAATAAGATAAAATAAAAAAATGTAGAAAGATGACAACAAAAATTTATGAAAGGAATCATACCTTCCAGATTTCTAGGAAAATTATTCGTAATGAGAAAGATTCTTCTTGAAGAACGTTAGATTCCAAAAAAAAATTTGATTATGAATAATTTGATTACGAAAAATTTTTACTACGAAAAATTTTACTATTGAAAATTTTGATTAACAAGAATATGTACTCCCCCTATGAAAAGGAGTTTCTTACTACTATGAGATAAGTTTCAACAAGAACTTAAAAAAAATATTACCTTATGGTCATCATTCCTAAATTTTGTTTAATGTATTCAAATCTATCATTGGGTAATGATTTTGTGAAAATATCAGCAAGTTGATCTCGTATTCCAATAAATAGAACAATGATATCTCTTTTTGTCCTGATAATATTTTCAATGATGTTTGTGTTACTAGTCATGTGCCGGGAACATCCATTATCCATGTACCATTCATTACTGTTGGTACTTTCATTATTTTCTGGAAAATAAGATTTTTATACATTCGGAACCCAAACTTTCCTGAATCTAGAAACTTCAGAAAGAAAAATTTTAGGCATCCACATCTTCTTATAAAGATAAGCTTTATGAAAACCTAAAGACTAAGTTTTTTTTAAAGAAATGTTTTTTCCCAATGTCCACCACACTGACATTTAGTGAAAAATGGATCACATTTAGGGAAAAAAATATTTTTTTACTAAAAACTGGTTTAGAATGAGTATAACAAAATCCAGAATTATTCCTTAGAATACGAATTTGAGAATACATCTTATCAAAGTTTTCCTTACACAAGGTAATTTTTTTAAAACACTTAATCAAGGAAAATATTTCTGAATTTAGTTTAATAACTATGTTTTTTTCCTAAAAAATTTTAGTTCTATCAATAGAGTTAGTCTCTAAAATATTTATCTTAGAAATTACCTATTCAAGATCCTTACAAAGTTCATCCTTCTCAGAATTAACTTCCTCATGGTTTTTTGAAATACTTTCAAAATCATAAATTTTCTCATCAAGATATTTAGAAAGATATGATACTTCTTTAGTAAGAATATAAATTCTATAATTTTCCTTGTCATATTTTTTCTTGAGTTTATAATTTTCATTCTCATGAATCTTAGTAAACCTAGAAACATCTTCATAAGTAGGTAATGAATTATCTTCATCAGAAGAAGATTTTTCATCTGAAGATTCATAATATTTATTATCACGATAATTATCATTTAATGAAACATTAGTTATAGATTAAGCATTGTGTACCTTAGCCATTAGACATTGACTTTCAATGGGAAATATGGCTAATAAACCAAGATTCTTCTTACCATAAGATTCATACACTGAGGTTTCATGAGAAGAGTCTCCACCAATAGCACTCCAGGTGTCAATAGCATTCAAAACCATCATAGATTTAGCTTTGTAGTAATTATTTATAATTATCTCTGAATTCTTTTCCCTTCTATTGATATTAATAAGCATATGACAATCTGGCCTTATATTCCTTTCTCTTTGGCATTCATAACAAGTGACTTCATAGTCTTTCTTGTCCTTTATTTATTTCTTCTTAAATATATACTGAAAGTATTCCTTCCCAACTATCCTATTCATCCTTTGAGCATGATTAGTTAGCTCATTCTCAAAATGTTCACTTTAACTAGATTTAGATAAAATAGTGACTTTCTTTGACTTGGATCTTTTAACCCTTTCAGGATCCTTGACTTTAGTAGTAGTAAAGGCTACACTTCTATTACCATTCTTCTTCTTATTAAAATCATCATCTCCTTTCATTCTTGTTTTATGTTGAAGAAGAGTTCCAAAAACCTCATCAAGAGTAATTTGAGATACTTTCCAATTCTCAACAATAGTTGTTCTCTTAGATTCCCACTGATTAGGAATGATATCTATAATCTTATCCACAAGTGCCGCATCATCAAGACCTTCTTCAAACATGGATTGAAAACTATTAACAATAGCCATAAACCTTTATTGTACCTTACACACTGGTTCTCCATATGGAAATAGAAATCCATGATATTATGATCTAAGAATAGCTCTTCTAGTTTACATATCCTTTGATGTACCAAAATGAGTAACCTCCAATATCTTCCAAATAGAATGTGATGCTTCACAAGAATAAAATTAACAATATATATTCCAGGTCATAGAACCCAACAAAGTAATGCTTACCTTGTAGTTTAGTTGATATTCTGACTTTTCCTGATTAGTAAAAGTTTTGAATTCCTTATTGGGAATATTGTAATCCCCAGTAAGCATAACGAAGTTGTCCACTCTATTATTAATAAAAAAGTCTTCATATGATCTCTCAAATATTCATAATAATTCCCATAAAATATAGGTGGTCTATTAGGATTTATATTGTTAATCGAACTAAAATTCATTCCTTCCATTTAAAAGAAAATATAATTCATAGAAACATGTTAATAGAAAATTTTTGTAAACAAGGATAAAAATCCTAAGCAAGGAAAATATTTATAACAATGAAAACTTGAGCAAGAAAACTTATATGTGAATATAAGTATTTCAGAGACCTACTTTGATACTAATTGTATGATCAATATATGAATGTAGATGATCAATAACAAGAGGAGGGATTTACGTTTAAAAATAATAATTTTTAACCATATGGAAAACTATGTTTAACAAAGTTAAACAATGTAAATTCACAAGACCTCTTAGTTCTAAAAACAGGCTATGTTCCAGAAATATGGTTCCAGAAATGAAATTTAATAAATGATTACAAGGAAAAGATTCTACCATAAAGCGTATAGAATATTACTTATCAGAGTATACAAAAGAACAAGAAAGTATCAGAATGTTATAATTTCTTCCATTATCAAAATTCAGTGGAATATAAGCTTAAAACAAAACATGCAACAAGTATGAAATTGTTTAACCGAAAGTGAAGGGTATCCAAAAACCTTGGATGAAGGTCTCTTGATTTATTCATTCAAGAAAGTCTGTCTTACCCACACCGGGGTAATCCCTCGATAGGAATATCAGAATCTGTCTTTCTATCCCCCAAATCCCTAGAACGTTATGGTAGTCAAAACATCTATCTTCATATCCACAAAAGTCCTTGAACTTTAATGTAGTGGGTTCCTCTTTCTTCCTATCATCAGAGGTCCTCTATTGTACACAACAACAATCATATTCACATGAAGAAAACTGAACAAGATGTTCAGTATGCACAAGGAATGAGAGTCTCTCTCTAGAAATCACTTCAGCAACATGTAATTTCTTGAGTGATCGAGTTAGGTTTTCAGTTGTTAGTTGGGATTGAGATCGTTCAAATGAGCTCCTATTTGTAGGAACTTCTCTGATGGTCGTCTCCCTCTAACAACGGTCATATTTTTCCTTAAATCATGGAGGGACCAATCCACGTGTCACTCAAACAACAGTTAGTTAGAAAAAAATTGTACGACATTATTTCATGACTATAATAGAGGTAATAAAAATATGGTTTCTTAATCAAATAAAATTTTATATAGTATAAGGAAAATTAATTTTATGAGTCTATGTAAATAAACACTTAGAGATTATAAACCATGGATATTTGGATTCTGGTTTCCAAGGTATTCAGAATCTAAAATTGACAAATTTTAGAGTTTGAATTCCAAGGAATTTGGAATCGGAATTCTGAAGAATTCAGAGTGAAAATTCTAAGGAATATGGACTCCAAATTTCAGAGAATTCAGAGTCCAAATTTCATAGAATTCAGAGTCTAAATTTTAGTGAGTTCGGAGTCTGAATTTCAGAGAATTCGGAGTCTGAAAATAGAATACCCTAAAACCAATGATTTATAGGATTCCGAGGTTTTACATGTGAAATAGATTTTTACACTTTAGATATAAAAGGAGTAAGAATAAGATAAAATATAAAATGAACAATGAAAACACAGGTAAGGATAAAATTTCCTCGTGGAAGGAGAATTTTCATTAATAAGATATTTTTTAGGGAAATTAATATTTTTCTTAAGATACGGTGTTTGTGATTTTCAAAAGATGAAGGAATACAAAGGTCATAAGGAAACCATATTAAATCAACAGATCTATCATATTTATTTATAATATAATATCTATGTTTTATTATTCATATTTTGAAACTAGGACTTCTGAATTTCTTAGTAGAGAAATTTCATATAATATTTATTGGGATCCTATTAGGATTTATTACATACAAACCTCCTTGTACCATTTGGGGTTTTTAACCTTTTCTTTCTAAAATAGGTTCTAAGGTTCTATTATTATTTCCTGTTGGGTTTGGGCATGGTGGATCGATCGAAAATGTCTTGGGACATTGGGGGTGGTCAAGGACCAGTAGAAGAAGGATTATTATGGTTGGTTTTCTTTTATTTCCCTAGGTTTTTTGTATATTTTCTAGTGTTTATATTTGGTTGAATTAATTTTTATTGTTTTTTTAATTCTTATACTTTGTTCATCAATTAGGCCAATCTTCTTATTGGGTGAAGTCATTCCCAAATGATATTTATTTATTCCCATGTGCTTTACAACAACAAATGGGGATCGAGAATAATCTTTTGTGTTGTTTTAATTTGTTTAGATGCCATTTTATATGATTATATATCCTATACAACTTCTAGAAGATAGAAAATTATAGACAATATCCTTTGATAAACGAGTAACTTAGAAGAAACCAAGTCTGTTGAAGATGAAAAACCTGACAAGGCCTGATACTATATCCTATATAGATCTTGAGTATAAAAGTTTAGGAGAACATATGAAACACATATATCCTTTATTTAAGTTAAAGTGCATGAATAAAAATAATAATAAGAGATATTTTAATATATTGACATATTTTAGAATGATATTTAAGAGAATAGATATATGCTATGATTTTTTCCTATTTTTTCATCAAGAATCTATAAAATCCATTATAGTTAAATAATAATAGCAAGTTTGAGTAGATAATTTGATCATCTTATATGAATATTTTTTGACCATTATTTGGTGAAATTATACCTATTCTTTTGTTCTTAGAAGAATACATAAAAACTTGTTGTACCATTATACATATTTCAACGGATGAACTAGTGGTTTCAGTACAAACAATTTCATATTAATGAAGTGGTTGTTACTTTCCAAAAGTTGTTTTGTGTCTTGAACTACACTTTCCATAACTAGAAATTTATATTGATAATTAAATACATGTAATGGAAAAATTCAAACATGGCATGGATTAGGGTCTCACATCAAGGATGAAACTTATAAAAAATATGCGTCAATCTTTGTTTTTTCTAAATTACAATGCATGGTGACTTTGGAGGCGAAGAATATTAATCAATTCCTCTTAAAAAATGTAGTGTATTGAGTGTAATATTTCTTAATTAAATGAAATTAAAACTTATTAAACAATATGTACACTTATTGACCTCTCTCAATGTCCTTGATGATCCACATGTCTCTATAAATTCATATGATGACATTAACTTGTTAAAAATTGATTTCTATTCTACTACATTTTATCTTTTTTTATTTAAAAATTATTTAACATATATGTGATATTACAAAACTTAGTATCATATAGATTATTACTACATGATCCACAATAATTTAATTCAAAGGGATCCATCTTTATTGAATGTTGATTAATAATATGAGATAAATTTTAAATTAGAGGCAAGTAATTAGACATTGATCCTCTAAAATCAAAATTACATGAATATGACTTATATTAAAATATTTATATTACTCAATTTTTAATCATACATTATAGGATTATTTTTTTCTGTATCCATCCCTCTCCACCAACACTTTTTTTCATTGGAAAATGGTCTTGCAATTTTTGTGATATATGAGTAAACATTTAGGGGATAAGAGGTCATCCCATCCATTAAATTAATTTTTATCTATTTTAAGATTCTATTATATATTTAAGATTTATTTTTGAATCCTTATAGAATCCATCAAGGTGGAAATATATTAATTACATAACTTATTACCATTGTATAACAAAGATCTAGGATTAAGGGACCCACTTATACTTATGCATTGAGGATGCTACAAAATATTAAACCGTCCTTCAATCTTGTAAATTAATGTTTATTATATGATGTTGTATAGATTCAATATAGTTTAAATCCATATATAAAATAACTGTAGATCAAAATTCCATATATAATGGGAAAACATTATTCCATAGTTTAAGGATAGAGTAGAAAAAATTAGATCTAAACTAAAGTTTAGTGCCTCTCAAGGATCCAAATGGTTTGGGATATAATTTATTTACATATATTAAGGTGAATACTTTATTCTATGTTTTATGATTTTTTTTCAGTAAGATGAATGGTTTATGCTAGATTTTATTACCGCTTAGAAGGTAAAGGATTTATATTAGAGTTTATTCCTATAAAGTAATGGGAAATGATTATGATATAGTTTATTACCATTCATAATGGAAAAAGGTTTATTTATATGTTTTATATAACCAAGGAAGACAAATTTTTTATATTAATTATTATTATTATATTCAAAGATTAAATGTTTACATTTTTTATTTCCATGAATATAGGGTAAATATTTTATAATTTATTTTTAATTCATCAAATAATAAGATATGTTTTTAAAATATTTTATTTTTATCAAAGTAGTTGAAAGGTTTAAGCTAATGTTTTATGTTATCCAAGACTAAAAAACCAATATATTGTACTTTATTTTTATATATGAAGGAAACATTTTTTTGTTGAAATTTTATTTATTCATATAAGACGAAAGGTTTCAAGTATGATTTTATATTATCGAGGAAGTCAGATAATTACACTTAAGTTTAATTTAATTCAAGAATATAGATGGTTATACGGGAGTTTAATGTTCTCCCGGAAGATTGAGGGTTTATTAAAATATGGTTTTACAATAAAAAAAGGATTGTAATTTTAATTTAATCAAAATTTCATAAAATATAATTATAATGAATGTGAGAGGAGTGTGAAAATCATCTTGGATAATGTGTTTCACATCATAAATCTATTTAAGATGGTATACAATGTGGCATAATTTTATAAAAAATGGTTGATGTTTTATACATTTTATGAACTTTTTATAAAGACAAACATCACATAATTTTATGTTACAAGAAGATATTTGATCAATATAGTTTTATATCACGAGGAATTGAAAATGTGTCATACTGTTTAAAGTTGTAAAATTAGAATTTGTTTGAGAATTACACGGGAGTGACCTATGGTGCATTGGAAAGACAACCCATGTGGATTTGAATCACTGTAATACTATGTAGTAAGTCATAAGAAGGATGGAGGATACAAATAACATTATTTGGGATTTTTTGGAATCATAAAATGGTTTATATCCGATTTAAAAACTTTAGATAAGGTAAGTGACCATTATGGAGACATTCTTTGGTGAACCGCAACATTAATGATCATAGCTTTCTGAGTATTGGTGGTATCATTGAATAAAAAGTCTATTTTCGCCATGTTAAGGATTATTTAAAAGGTGAAGGGATTTGAAATACAAAAATACCAAGATGAACTCTTTTCCTATACTATACTATTATGGTTAGTGAATCCCCTATGGTAAAATGGGTTTATTTTTCCACGTTAGGTGACATTGATGAAATATCGGGGGCTTGATAAGGTTCTAAAGGACAATGAAAAATATACCACTATTTAAAACATTCTAGGTGAGGATTCCATTCACTAATCCATTTTTTTATTTATTTAAATGGTTAAACGTTACCAAGGTATGGAATTTAGACATTGGTTAAGTGATATTTATTTAATGTACACTAGGTAAAATACTTAGATAAATCATTTTTCCCATATCTCTTATGATTTGGTTCATAAATCATGTATAAGGGGATATATTATTCTTTGAGTCATCCTGACATTATAATTTTTTAATATTAAGGTTATTTATTTATTTATTTATTAATATTGAGCTTCCTTTATCTTAATCAATGGGAAGTCCAACAATTATTTTATAGTTAATAGCACGTGGTTTACTAATTCTTGACTTTGAGATGTACTGAGCTTTGAGCTTGGTGAACATAGAGCATGACATGGGCATGTGTTAATGTAAGTCCTTAATCCATAGGGTTATACAATCCTAATATTATCTTAACCTTTTCGTAAGATTTATTTTATTATGACAAAAAAAAATTAGCAACCAAAAATTAAAAAACATACAATTGGATTTGTTTTTGGGTAAAAAATGATCGAATTTCAAAAAAAAATGAAAGACATTAGTTCATTTTTTTGATTTTAATTAAACTAAATGTTTAACATATTATATAATCATTTTATTTAAGATAAAAATCCTATAGTAATACCCGATTCATGTTAGATAATATTTTATACTTCACTCTCTCATTTTCCAATTTTTAACTTCTATATAGTCTCCCTTTTCATAAGTGCCATTTTGAGCTGGGTGTAATATATCTTTTATAAGAGATTCAGGATATAGTATTTTAAAAGAGTATTTTTAAATGTTTTTTTTACTTTAATTATTTTAATATTCGTGTTTGTTTTTTTGTATTAATCCTTTTAAGTTGTGTCTGGCCAATTTGGTGGACTCAAATCGGTTATTTCATATCCTTTTTTGAAGTAACATCTTATTATACACACAATACTCCCATGGATTGGTAAATACATGAATTTAGTTAATATTAAATTATGTACTTTGATATATTGTGAAACTCATGATGTCATATTCTTGTATTTATTTATTATTTTCTAATGTTTCATTTAATTTTGAAAATTAGAGTTTATAATTTTTAATATTGAGAAAATTTATAAGTGACATCATTTGGGCATGTGGTTTCATAAAATTTTCATCTGTCTACATTTTTTCATTTCATTAAAGAATTAGAATTTTTAATTTTATTTAATATCATGGATGACAATGAAAGTAGAACATGAAACCCATTATTAATGATAACTTTTTAGTTTTTATAAATTTGAATTAAATGGGGGAGCCCTAATTTGTTCTTCCCTTTTTTTTTCCAAAAGCCTCTATATATCACCCTCATGTTGACCACCCATCAATTATTTCTTCTGTTGGATTAAATATTAGTATTCCAACATTAAAAATCCACAATTTCATCAATTATGTGGCTCTAACCTCTTCCCTTCATCATCACCATCCCTCGTTTTCATTCTTCTTCCTCTTTGATGTCCATGATATCTTAGTGTTCTAATTTTGAGGAGAGTTATATGGAATATTTAGTGTAAGGGTTTGTTCTTGATTTTTATAGAATCTATCTATCTCTATTTAGCAGGAGAAAATATTTTATAAGTGGATCATATAATAACTTGTAGGTAGATCTATACCAATTCCTTTACCCCACTAACAATGAATTACTTATTTATTTAAATACTGTGTTGATTATTTTTTAATATATAGTGATGAATCATGGTTATTTTTCTCAACTCCAATCATTCCAATTTATGAATTTGAAATGATATGGGATGGGGTATGGTATAAATTTTAAAAATGATTTGTTTTATAAGTTTTCTCATAATGTGTTTGAAGAAATTATTTAGATTTTTTTAAATGGAATTAAATGGAATTATTTTTTAAAAGTTAAACTTAGGTTTTTGAAAAATTATTAATGGTTTTTTCAATTAAATACTATGATTTTTGAGTGACGATTTTTATCTTCAAATGAATTATTTTTATATTTTCACTCTACTTTAGTAAATATTTTCTAAATATGGAATTGAATTATATAATATCATTTCTTTGTAAAATCTTTTATATTTATAGAAAGGTGGAATTCATGGATTTATTTTTATTAAAAAATTACCTTTAATCAACAAATAATATTGTATAAATACCTTGGGTACTTAGATAGTACCTAGTATAAGTGAAAAACATGTTTCTGAGGAAAATCTTCCCAAGTTATTACCTTCTAGTTATGATGGACTTTGAATTGGATGGATATTCACAATATGACTCTAAATAATCCATCACGAGAACCTAACTAGTTTATGAAGATGCACTAGAAAATGGAATATGTATAGTTATTTATTTTATTTAGATTTTATTTTGAAAATTATAATGGCTTGGATATTGGTTATGGAATTGTTTTTGTCGGGACCATGATTTAATAGTCAAGTGAGAGTAAATTTTTTTTTGTGTTTTAAAGGGCTGACCCTCTAATGTGGTATGGTGGAAAAGATAACCTAGATATAGACCATTCTTAATTTTTCTAGTAAATATGTTAGTCATGAAATTTGGTGTTTAACATTGGGATTAATTTTTTTGAATTTAAAATATAGTTTAATTTTAAGAGATATTTTATATTTATTAAACAAAGAAATATATATCCTATAATTTTGAACACTAATATATCCCAAATTAAATATCATATGGAAATAATCACAAATAACCTATATATTGAATTTTATGTTTTGATTAACTGAGGTATAAGTTACGTGATCAGGTAATTGGCTCTAGACGAATAATTTTTTTTGGTTGTTAAATTATAAACTTTAATAACCTATTGTTGTGCTATAAATATATTGTTTCAACTTATAGGTAGGGTTATCCATTGTTTATAACCAGAACCCTAGAGGAATAATTGGTGACTATGATCTGTTCATTGAGAATAATGGCGATTGATGATAGATTTTTGGTGATAAATCATTGATACAATGATGAAGGAATTATGAATCTTCAGCATTTATCCCATCGAGGTATGTAATTGTTTTCACAGTCTTTATTTTTCCTTATTGTTGGTGAAAATAAGTAAATACTCAATTTTTTTTTATTTTATTCCAATTGATGATGACATGAATTTTAATCTTGTATCGTTAAATTATAATATTTTATTCTCTTTCTTCATGATACTTGTCTTTATTTTTATATCAATTTTTAATTGACTAACAGAAAAAAGGACATGATAACTTACCTTTTGAGGAAAATAATTAGTGTCATAATTAAATTAAAATTTATTTTCAATTAAATACTTAGTATTGAATTTTTATCAAATACATTAGTATCATCATTTATTAATGGAATTATTTACATTATTTATCCCATTTGAAATTTATACTATAGATAATTTTTGTTTATAATCATTTTCATTCATCTATCATGATTCATGTATGAATTTATACTATGAAAACTATAAATGAAGAAATAATGGGGAAAGTGAAAAATAATTTTTGTCCACCAGACCCATGACCTCCCCCCTCATTCCATATATCCATTCATGAATCATGAATACAATATACATTCTAAATGAAACTACCATCAAATAAAGAATCTTTAAGTTGGTCATGTATTATGGGAATGAGGAGAATGAATATGAAGGTTGACGAGTTGGGTTCAAATAGGGTTATAGTGCAGAGACACAAATCCAAATGGTCTTTTAATGATGTGGAAATTTGGGAATGATGGAATTTACTAGTGCATAAATGGATGGAATATGAGGCTCAAACTTTTTTTATGGTGGCCCTAGGTGGATCATGAATGGGATGTTCTAGAGGTGTGGAATAGACTGATAGTGTGGGTTCCTATCATGATGTGGTGATGACACATGCCCGATGACATAGACATGATAATTTCGAACTAACTCTACAATAGGACTTTACGTTACTTTCATAGGCCACTTGTCCTTGGGCCTACATGATATGTTATGGGTCTCTATCTACCAATATAGAAAGATTCCATTTATTTCATAATGAAAATAGTATTTGAATCCAAATTAATTTTAAAAAATTCAAATAGGTAATTATTTTGTATCTTGAGCGTCATGGTGTTGGGGTCTCCATTCATTAATAAATTTCAAAGGGGGTGTAACTTTGGGTCTCATGTCATGTATTGATGGAACACATGATTTGATGTGTACTACACATACTAGTAAGGTCATAGTGTCAAAAAAACATGATGTTTTAGTTATAATACATGACAAGTATTTTGAAATAGGATACTTAGTGTGTAAAAGATGTGTATTACCAATATAAACGTGGTACCACATTCCATGTGTCCTATAAATATGATATTTATTTCTATTTGGAATATTCTATGTGTATGTAATATACATTCAAACTATTCTATATAGTCCCTATCATAGTGTATTTAAAGTTGTAGCCATGTAATTTTAGTGAGAAACCACAATGTGTACAAGATATACCTACCCTGATGGAACATGGAGTCTCACATTCCATTTACCATATTTGGAAATGTCATGTATATCAAATCATCTTTTTTTGGGATAGTTATTCAACAAACCTAGGGAACACCTAGATCCTAAATTCCATGTACTATTTAGTGCATGACTTTTTCATTGACCTTGATTGTTCTTTTTTATATCTTCAAACCTAGGTGGTAGAGTCAGGAAAATGAAAGGTCTGTTCTTGGTGATTTTCCATATAGAGAATACTGATGTATGTTTCCAAAAAAATGAGGGGTTATTTTCAATGAATTTTAGGTAGTTGGTGGTCCTTATCATCAAGAATATTCTATTGGAATATAAGTGAGATAACTGGAGTAGATGGCAGGGTTAATAACCCCCCTCGATGTTGGTTTAAGGATTGGGTGTGGGTCCCCTATATATAATGTGTTATTGTGTAATCCCATCAAATATAGTGGCATGAGTTTAATATTCATGCGGTATAGGTCCTCCATTTAGGAATATCAATGGTACCCCCTCGATCCCATCAATGTGTGAGTCCCCTATACTTTGGGTAGGGTTTGTATGCCCCCATTTGATGAGGTATGATTCCTATAACTATAACATTTTGTGATTTTCATTTAGGTCATTTTTGTTTGTTTGCTCCTTAAGTTTATAATACCCTATTAAATAATGTGAACTAGATAGTGTGGTACATATACACTATTAGGGTTAGAGTGTGGTGGTATGGGAGATAGGGGTTTGAGTAGCTCTAGTGATTGATTATATATACATCTCAAGTCACGAGAGATATCTCAAATGTTTGATTATTTTTGTGACATGAACTTGAAATAGGCCATAAAATTTATGATTTTTGAAACTTTATTTTCACCGGGTATCTCTAAAATCCTAATAGATACAAATGTTTATAAATTAGAGTAGAGAATATTCATATTATTCTTTTCCAATGGCGGGTTTTACTATAGAGAATAATTATTTCCTTGGGATCCCCCTTCTTATTTTCTTCAGAATTTGGTTTTTATTATATATATTTTCCTTATTAATTATATTTATTTGATGAGTCATAATGGGTATATTTATTCTCTCCCCTACATGAGATTTGTGACCACATATATTATGTTTATGTGGGGTTTTATATATATTAACATTTCTAATGGTGGATATAGAGCTGACATTTTGTTACAGATAGTGGTATATGGAGTTTTTTCTAGGATACCATAAAATGAGGAGGCATATTCCATTTCTAGGGAAAATTTCATGTGGTGCTTTTTCTACTATATTTGTATTTTAATGATGGGTTTTCCATTTGTGGCATTGTGTTGGAGAGTTATTGTCCCTAAATTTCATTTTAATGCTATTAATTTGATTATGTATATATTATTGGTTCAATTTTATATTTATTTGGGAATTGGAGATTAATTTATATTACAAGTTATTATAGGTTAATTTCTCCCATCTATCTTATATATTGTTGGTGCGAGTTTCTAGACCATGGTATACTGGAGGTGGGATTGGAGTGGAATACTTAGCATACCACTTACTTAGCTATGACCCTAATGCATTGGATCATGTTAGAATGCTATAAAAAATTATTATTGTTAGAGACAGATATTGGAGTTGGTTTTCTTTTGTGGATTAGATAGGGAGTTTTGGGTTGTGATACTATGCGGGTCTTGAGTATGGATACTTAACGAGGGAGAAAAACGTAGTTATGGAAGATCATATGTCCTTTCACTAAAAATATGATAACCTATTTACTAACTTAAAACATTGAATAATAATGTCTGAGGAACAAGAATATTTGTACATGAATAATGAAATAATATTTTATGATATATTTAATTTCCTTCCTAAATATAATCAATTAGATATACTATAATAACTATTAGTTTATTTCATTTAATAGGGAATTTTACATATATATTCCTATATTATATTCAGAGGTAGGGTCATGATGATCCTGTATTAGTATTGAGGCTCTCACTGCTAATAATTTGAGTGGAGATGTTTTTTTATAGATACCAATTAGGAGGTATTTTTTCCATGTTATAATATGTTATATTCTCCACTATTTATACAATTTGTAGATTCTAATGTAGAACTGATGAAGGTTATTTCTGAGATAAACATGGTTGTAAATAGTTTGAATATGTTATAACTATTATAGTGAGGGATTCCTAATCAGTTTTTATGTGAATATATTCCTTGTGATATAGAGGAATGGTTGGATTCTAAGAATGATTTCTATTGTATATTTTAGATACCTACAGACCCGATAGTGATTCTGGCATTGGATTTACCCTTAACTGTGAAGTGAATCATTAAATGATGTTTATGTGAATGTGTTATGATATTACCCTACCATGGTTCGAGTTTGATATATTTCTGACCAAACTCTATTCAACTTTTTTTTGTATATTCATTGAGATTAGATTATTAAAAATCCTTTTCAAGGAAGATTTACATTGACCAAGTTTATCACATGTTTTATTGATCAGGAATAGACTTGATTCAAATTCATTTATATAAATCTTCTGTTTGAGTGGGTATCTTTCATCGATTTTGAGTTTGGGGTTGTTGTTTCTCATATTCTACAATAATATTATATACTTTGAGAGAGTTTTGGTAATATATTTTTAATAGGTTGTGAAGCACCATGGTTTTTGGAATTAGAGTCCTTTTCCCTATGGATTGATTGTCAAAATTCCATGAATACATCTCTATGTTAGAATTATTTGAGAATTTTTTCCCATTTTCTATCATCAATTTCCTTTTATGTGGTTTTTAGTGGTTTTGGGGGAGCTTGTGTAACAACCCTGATACTTATAAAATAATTCATTTTCATTCTGAAACTGAATAGTAAAATTCATTGTAATTATGTAATGAAATAAGTGGAATTTATATAAAATAAGGAATGTATACTAATATAATAGTAATCACACAAATGAAATCATAAATAAAATCTATGCATCTTATAAGTGAAAATTTGATATAATAATATCAAGGAAAATGTGAATGAATATTTGGAAAATCATAAATTAAGTGTTGGTATTTTTGTAAAACACAACTATTTATTTACAATTTTATAATTAATATAATGATTTAAAAGAAAATATATTTTCATAAAATATATTCATAAATTAATTTTTTGTTGTATTTTCATTAATAAAAAATTTTATGAGACCTTAATTAATTTTTCAAAGCATCATAATGTCAATTATAATATTAAAATCAGTATTTTTTGAATAAATTATGATTTTAATTAAAAATATTATTTCTCATATTTAGATTTTTTTTTCAAAATATGGAGTCCATTTTTGAAATCCACACATCGAAATATGGTTAGGTTGTTTTTTTGGGATTTTTATTAAATAGTTTAATTTTTGATGAATAGTAAAATACGATAATTTACAGTACTTATGATTATAAGACAAAGACCTGAATTCAAACATCATGAATGGTAAAATAAAACATTAGTTTGAACTAACATGAACTAGTTTATATTTTTAGTCACTATAGTCAAAACTATTGATAGCATTGAGCCAAAATAAATAACTAATTAAAATAATTTTAAAAAACACCCCTCTACTCTCACTATAAATACCACTCCTCACCACCTCTTCTCCTAACACCTAAAAAGCATTGTAGGTTGTCTAATGTCTTCAGAATTACCTCTCCCATCCTCTTCCCCATGTTCATGACCTTCTGGTCTCACTAAAAGTCTAAAATCAAGTGCCTTAAGGAGGATCTCAAGGAGAAGACATTCAAGGGGAAATTAAGAACAAGTGTATACCTCTTTGGGAAATTAGGTATGGGGATTCGCTTTTTAAAATATACTTTAATTTCAATTTTTAAAAAATTAAATAACAATTTTTTTTATCTTAAATGTAATGAAATACTTTTCCCAGTTTTTTTATGCCTTGTTTTTTAGAAGCCACCATTAGAAGATTACATGGTTATTTTCAAAGAAAATTTTTTCTGTTGTATGTGCATAATATTTCATTAAAATAAGTTATTTTCCACAAGGAATGTTTTTATGATATGCGTATTCATGTTTTGTGATTATTTTTTAGTTCTTTGGATTTTTTTATGATGAGCGATGGTAACATTATAAACCAACAATGGGTGAGTTCGTGATAGCCATCCAATGTGTTGGGTTTGTTGGAATTTGAACATAATTGTCATTGCAAGTATATTAAGATAGTTACATCATAAGGTAGCCATTCCAGATTCATTTTAAGGTATCCATGTGGGTTAGAAATTGTATTATAGTAGTGGGGGTTATAATAATAAACAAGTATGGTAAGAAGATGATGCCCCAAGTTACCTAAATGGTTTGTTTTATGGTTGCTATGTGTTATAAGAACATTATTCATTAAAAAAGTAAGTATATGTTACTTTTTAGGGTGTTAAGTATATATTTAATGTGATTATAAGTATTCATAGATTAATTGTATCATTACTTTTTTTTATATTGCTTACTGAGTTTTTTGTTCTCATCCCATGTTTTAAAAATATTTCATAGGATCCTTGGTTGGATAAGATAAAAGAAGAATCCATGATACATGTTATGAATATTTTTCATGAAAATAAATAATGTTTTATTTTTTAATGACTTTTGTATTATGAAATGATGGTTACTATTTAATTAGTATCCAATTTGTATGCTTGTGGGTTTTTATGTATGAATTATGACCTTATTATATTAAACTCTAAACCTAAATGTTATTTGGGAATCAAATAAAGTTAATTCGCATCTAAATTCACTAGAATATGTAATTTTTAAAGACAGTTCCCTTCAAGTAGAGAAATAGTATTCTTTAAACCACCATTTTCCCGTCTGTGATATGTCCACTTCAAACCAAATGTTCTGGTAACAAACCAGGGAAGGGTTCATGAAATTGTTGGAATCAAGTAATCAGTACCCAACATGATTGTGGTATGATATGTATGGAATTTAAACATATCCACAAAAACTAATGTTGGAGTGTTCCATTTCTTCCTTACTATTTTTTATTGTTTGTTGGTGATTTTAGTGGAGGTCCGAACCAAATTTGTAATTCCTCATGATTTGAAGAACCAAATTCTTTCCTTAAATTGTATGTTCATAATTCAAAACTATTTTTTCTATTTTTTCAATGGAATTGAAAGATTAGATAATAATTCATACAACATATGAATTAAAATAGCCACACTTTATCCATTAATAGTAAAAAATTACAATTACAGAACATGAAATCAAGTATTAGACAACATGTTTTTTATATTCTTTCAAGTAAATAAGTTAAAATTAGACAATAAATAGAGAAGAATTAAATTTTCAATACTAGTAGATCCTCTATATCAACATCATCAATTAGGATCACCCATATCAAATTAATACCTATATTATGGAGAAACATAATGAGATGATAAATCATACCATGATATCTAGAATGAAAACTATAAAAATGATATGAGTGAATTAATAAGTGAGTTGGAATTCATGATTCTAGCTTGTTTATATAAAATAATAAAATTGGGATGTTATAAATATGGTCATCTGATATATAATAATTGGAAATATGGCCATTGAGAATATGGTCTTTTGATATAAATATATTTAATAGGTATGTTGATGTTGGGTATTTTTGCTAGTGAATTTGAAATTATATAACCCACAAATAAAAAATAATGAAATTAAAATATATTATGAAAATTTTATAAATATATATATTTATATGATAGGTATTAAAATTAATAATAATATTATTAAAATAAGATATGATGCATTTATAAAATTCATGGAAATATATTAAAATCAACTTAATAATAAAATTAAATTTCATTATTATGAATGACTAACTTTAATTGTATTTGGTAAAGATTATTTAAAATAGAGGGATCATTTTTCTTAGAACTAAATTTTAGTTGTTATATATTTTATCACAAAAATTAAATTGACTAAATTAATTTTTTATATAAAAACTTGAATATTAATTTAATTAAAATTAAAAATTGTTATAGAATAATATTAAAAACTCGAAATGCTTAAAAATTCCATTTTTTTAATAAAAGTTATTTTTATTTATATTTATTATTTCCTTAAAAAATTATATTGATTAAAATTTTAATTACATAAAACTAATATAATTTTTTAATTTTTAAGGAAAATGTTATCTCTGTATTAATTTGTTGATGTTTTCTGAAAAAATGATTTTTAGTGAATAATGAAAAATAAAGTTATTACCAAAACCGTAGTATTTATCACTATATTGAGAAGCATGTATAACTTAAAAAACAATAAAATATTTGTTGTAATAATATATATATATATATATTGTGTAAAATATTATTTTTTAAATACCAATATGAATTTATAAAATCTAAGTTTAACATTTTATGAACATAAGTAATATTGTCTAATAAAACAATTTTGGTTATTTTCATTGAATTAAATATTATTTGGTAAAAATTTGTTTTTGGGTTATTTTAAAGAAAAAAAACTTTATATTATAAACAATAATACAATTTATATCATAAAAATAAGACTTTTTTAATTTTAACATATACAAAAATTTCAGGCTAAAAATACACCTTTTCTGAAATGGGGTTTTACGCATTACATGCGCTATTGTTAAAAATTAATATTATAACACATTTAAATTTAATACGATAAAATGTATTTAATATTTGGGATTATTTGTTAAAAATTAGTTAATAAGTTCTATTTTTATTTTTAGTTATTAAAAGTAAACTACATAAGTTAAAACTAGTAACCACAATAAAACAAAAAATAAAAAAGTGAAAGTTCAATGCCTAAAAGACATAAAAACTTGTTTTAAACATATTTTCAAATGAAAATTTGTTATATGAACAAACGTATCTCATACCACAATATATTAGGATCCATTTTAGTGTCATATTTACATGTGAGACTTGTTCTCTCAATAAATTAAGTCGAAATATTTAAAAACATTCTATTCTCACCACTTATAAAGGGTTCCGCTCACCACCCCTTAAAGACTGCTACAAAATTTATATTTTCAACTAAAACTCTGGAAATTATTTACAATTTATATACCAATTCATTTTACCTAAGCCACTAGATATAATAGATTGTCTAAGACCTCCATTTCCTTGTAGTCTTCTGAAGGAAAGCCTAATTTTTCAACCAGAGTACTTTATTGCTAAGTTTATTATTTTTTTATTAAATTCCCATATCTAGTTTTAAAAATTTCATATATTGAAATAAATATTATTTTTAAACTGAATTTTATTTTTCTTATGGATTAAATTTTAACCACATTTCTCTGTTTTAATTAAGAAAAAAACTTTTATTTTCACATTGTGCGAACTACCACCTCCATGAATCAATAAATTCTTTTTTTCACCGATGCCTCTATTTGTTGGATATATGTGTGAATATAGAAAATTAATGTGAAAAATATAATTAAATTATTATTATTAATAGATAAATTATAATACAATATTTCTACCCCATATTCTTCACAATATAAAAACATTAACCATTTATTATGCGAACTACCATCTTTACGAAGTAACATATCTCATTTCTGACACAGTTTCATTATTATTTACTAAAACCATTAAAAATTTGATTAAATAAATAAAACATACCTTAATATTATCATTATTCTTATGTAATAATGATATTTATTGAATAGAAACTACTTTAATAATCATAATAACTAATTAATTATGATATGTTTATGGGGGGTCTGTCTAACCGTATAGTTGAAAAATACTAAAAAATAATACCATGGATGACTATAAGAACATAAATACTGATAATATTTCATATAAATAAGAAAATAATTATTTTATTTTTCTTATATAATAGAAATAATAATATTAAACTCATAAATTAAGATACCACCATTAGTTCGTTAAAAATCATCGACACATGCATGTTGCCAATTTCATATACAAGAACTATAACAAAAATTTCATAAATGAAATTATATCACAATAAAAATATTAAAACATAAATTAAATTATAATTTTATATTTTATAATGAATAACTTTGGTATAAGAATCTAGAAAAACACCTATATTAGGAAACTAGTTTAAAACTATGAAGATTACACACACCCAATAATAAGAATAAATAATAAATAACTATAATAAATGTTGAAAGTAATTATAAGTGCAATTTATAAAGGTTGCAGATAGGAGTCATGTTATTAAATATATTATTAAAATATTTAGTTTTTGATACAATAGATTTTATAGCTTTAATGGAAGTAAATAATTAAGGTAAGAGTTTCTTGCCTCAAAATTTACCCCTTGAGACATATATCTTATCATACAATATGTATGATTTGGAATGTTGTGTATAATAATTCTTATAAATATTTTACCATTATCCAATCATTATTTATGGTTTTAATATTTAATTTTAAATAATATCCATTATGTTTTTTTGGATCGAATGGTTCAAAATTTTTAAAGGGATCTTTGTCAAAAATTTAAATTTCTTACAACATGTTTGTTATTGCACACCATAATTTCTTTCATATGGTGTGTTAAATACTCTATTATTTTAATGTAGGAAGATGTATTAAATTTTATGAGATTTTAATATTCGTTTCATTATTTTCCCAAAAATATACTTTGATTATTACATTACCAATACAATGTGGGTTTCATTATCAATCTCATTTTCAAATACGGACTTATTTTTAAAGGTAATATTTATAGTGAATTTTTAGAAATTTATCTCTAAAACCTTTATCCTTTTATTTTCTTGTAGTTTTTATTAGGATATTACTTTTCTAATATCTATTTTATTTCTCCCTTATTTAATTAATTACCCATTGAAATTAATTGAATCCTATGTTTTCTATTCGGCCATGATTCTGCCCCTTTTACATGTCTATATTGATTAGATGATTTTTGAAAATTTCCATATATATACCAAAATAAATAATTAAATTAATTTTGAAATAATTTAATTTTGTTATATATTTTAATGAAATTTTTACTATTTTTTGTATAGGTTATTTTCATTAAATTACTGAAATTATATCATTTTAATGTTTCACATGTAAACTCAAACTTTAATCTCTTTTATCATTTTATATAAATAATTATCTATTATTTTTCATAGGTTTTAAAATAAAGAAATTTTATCTTAGATTTATTAAATATTTACTCTAAAATTATTTCAAAATATTTAGGATATTTTATATTTATAAAATTAAATTTATAAAATTCATAATTTTTTTTTCATGAAAATCACTATCCTTAGATATATCATATACTTGATCAATGAAATTACTAAAATGGTATCATCAATATTTTTTATTTGTATGTATTAAATAAAATCTTTTTATTTAAGATGAATCATCCAAATTTTCCTTTTTATTGAAAAATAATTTACAATTTAATAATATAATCTATCTTCTAATGTAATTTACCTTGTGAACACTTCATATTTACTTCCTATAGTTGAACGGTGTTTTATAAAATTCTATATGGAAAATTATTGTGGGGAAATATTTTCTTTACCATATAAGAATTATCTATAAAGTTTAAATACTATATGGTTTATTATCTTGATTGAATGGTATTTACATAAAAGTAACAAAATATATTTTTATACCCATTTTTTGTATATGGGCTTACCTTTGTATGATTATGAAAAATTTATTTATGTGATACCATTTGAAAATGATATAAATCCCATTTTATTTCCATGGGTTATTTATTCTATAGAATGGGAATTATTTTCAAGTGGAACTCATTAGTATGGATTGGTGGGGTCCCATATCACCCAGAAAAGAATTAGTTAAAAGTTCATATGAAATGAGTTATGTATTGATGATTATATTAAAATTTCTTGTAAGTTTATGAAATATGATTTGGATCATAAATGTAATGTTTCCCTACACTAATTTTTTTTCAATATCAAAACTTTTCCACAGTTTTATATTTATTATCATTCTTATTTTATGGCATCATTTCTCATATTTATTTAATAATGTTTCCAAACACCTTTTATTCTTATATTATGTTGTTCCAAGATTTATTCCAAGATTTAAGATCTATTTTTTATGTGGTATAAGTTTCTTATATATATTTATTATACATGTATATTCTCATATTATGCGCACTGCTGATATTTGATTATTATTTTTTATGTTTACCCTTATTTAGTATCTGAGATCACCCCTTTGTTATGTTTTAATTTCCCTAGGTAATGAAGATGAGTATAAATTAGGATAATTGTAGAAGTACTATATCATGGAATAAATATAGAGAAATGGTTACAAGTAATTTATTATAAATTTCTTATATAGACACTCCCTAATGAAACTAAAACATTCATTCTTGGGAGTGTGAGATTATTTGTTGATATGTAATGTTTGAAATATAGTAATGATGTAGTATAAAGATATGTTTATCTTATGTTCATATAGTTGGTATTAGAGAACATTTTGGGTAATTTTTATAATTAGTTTCTTTAATTATATGGATAAAGATTTTATATATGCAGTAAAAAACTTAGGATAATTTTATGTATAGGATAACATCCCATAATTTTTTAAAGTAGAGATTTTAGGGTTCTCATAGAAATTAAATCTATATCCAGGATACTAGAAAGTGGATACAACTTTGGCACACAACCACCAAGGGATAATCACCCTTAAAATGGTTAGTTGAGTATCAAATCAATATTTAATCTGGTGCATGATGAGAGGACCTAAGATTACAGACTTGGATGGAAACTCTTATGGGATAATATTTGATTAATCATGCACTTTTTACAAGACATTATAAATGATATATTTCCTATATAAATTAATGGATTATGTTTAGAAGTATGAGGAAACAAAACATAAAGTAACTAAGGTTGAGCCAATATAGTTATAGGATGAAGCAAGTGTGAAATAGTTGAAATTAAAGCATCAGAAGTTGACATCGAGATGTCATTGAATAAATAATATCAGGATTGAGATTTCATATTAATAAAATCATTTACTCTTATTATATTTAAAAATATCATTGTAATTTTGGTTTTAATATTTATTTGGAAATGGGATCTTGAAAATGATGTTGTAGGTGGCATGTCTCTATAAACATCTAAGTCTTAGCTATATATCCATATTTGGATTTAATGGTTAGAATCTTAATATTTTCCTATTATGATAGAATATATATGATACCTAGTCTTCCTTAAGAAAAAATATTTGTATCTCATAGAATTTATATATAGATTAATTATTATATTATGATACACTTAGTATTTTTATTAGTAAGTGATAATTAAAATGGATAGGAAATAATTTATCTACGGGTAGTGTAACACCCCATGTTTTTTGGAAGCATATTATTTCTATAAACTATACTATTATAATTAAAACGTATTTTTTATTTGATTTAAGTAATTGAATTATATTAGGTAATAATTCGTACAAGATAGAAATAAAACTAACAAAACTTAATTCATTCATTGTAAAATGTCTAAAACAAGTGTATGAAACAAAGTATTACACATCATGGATTATTACATACCTTAAAACATTAATAATTAATGTCTGACAATAAATTGTGAAAAATAAAATCTTTAACACTAGGAGATACCTTGGATCATAATTATCCATAAGGATTACTAATATTAAAAGAAAACATATAATTAAGAAGGACATTATGAAATAAAAAATCATATTCTGAGATCTAAAATAAATAATATGAAAATGAGATGTGTTACATATAAAGGCATATGGAATGCATTATTATAGCATTTTTATATATAAGAACAAATTCTAACCATTACAAATATGGTAATCAGAAATATAGTCATTGAAAATTTGGTCATTGAGAATATGATCCTTGGTTATGCATGTATCCAATAGTTATACTGAAGTGTTTTAATTTTTAGAATTATATTTTAAAAAATTATTCATGAATAATAAACAGTGAAATAAAAATATTATATTAAACTATTATAAAAAAATATAAAAATTTATGTGATATAATTCAATATTCATATTAATATTAGTTAAATATGATTTGATGTAACTATAATCTTTAAAATGTTATTAATATCAATGTAATATAAAATTTATAATTTTTGTTTATAAATAATTAATGTAGTGGTATTTTGTAAATTTTTTTAATATACAAGTAATATATTTCAAAGAACTGTTTTTAAGTGTTGTACATATCAGAATAAATTAAATAGACCATGTTTTAAATGTTTTTATATATGAAATAATATATTAACATTTTTAAAATTATAAATTGATGTGAAGTTATATTGAGAACAGTTAATGTTTAAAATTTATATTTTTCAATAAAAATATAATTTCATTATATTATGAATTTACTTTAATAAAACTAAATTTATAAATTGTAGAATTTGAGTTATATAAAATGAATATCATTTTCAAATTTATAATTTCAAAATTATCTTATTATAAATTTTGTAATTTTTATGAAAAAATTTATTTTTTGTGAGCACTGAAAAATACAGTTTTTATTAAAAGTTCTCTATTTATCACTCGATCATGGAGTAGATATAACATAAAAAATTATAAAATATTTTTCATGATAAAAGATTATATAAGTTGTAAAATATAAATTTTTTAAATTCCACATTGAATTTATAAAACCTATTTTTATAATATTATGATATAAAGTAATATTTTCTAATAATAGAAACTAATTTTTGTCTTTTATTTTATTTAAATATTATTTTGGTAAAATTTGATTTCAAATTGATTATTTTAAACAGTTTGGGGGAAATTCCAACTTTTGTATTATGGAAATAAACCATAATTTTGACATGATTAACATGTAACTCTGGACATGTCCAATAGTTCTAGACGTACAATGAATAAAAATAAATAGCACAAAGGCCCAACCCATAAACAAACAATGTAGCCCAAAGGACCACCTACTCCACAGTGTATCTGCAATGACCTTCCATCACCTATCCACCACTCTTCTCCATCATGTGAATGACCTTTTTCTGGACTGCCATATCTCACAATGATCTCCTTCTACCAACCCCACCACTAGTTGGGATTCCACCATCGCCTTCATTTGAAGCCACTGCGAGCTTCCATTAGGATCTCCCTTCATCGTCACATAAAGAAACATCCCACATGGCTCCCTTCACCATTGGACGATGCCATAACTTGTTCCTACCTTAGTAGCACCCATCATTGTATTCTCCCAATATCACTGGAAGATGAATCAATTTCTCCTTCGTTGTTCCCACTAAGGTGCACATTATTTTTGTTGAATGAAGTCATCATAAATTTCCCACCAAAAATAAGCTAAAAAAACTTTTTCTAAGAATGTGGATTTGCACATTACAGTGTATAATGTTAAAATTGAGTTCTATTACACAAATAAATTCTATCTAATAAAATTAATTTCATATTTGGAATAAGTAGGTGAAAATTATTTAATAACTTACATTTTATTTTTATGAATTAAAATTAAATTACATTGGTAAAAACTAGTTACTATAGTGAATCAAAAATTGGTTAAAAGAAAAAATCTAAGAGTAAAGAACATTGAAACATGTCTAGAAAATGATTTCAAATGAACTCTTATGGTATTATATACCTAATCTCATCCCCACTCCATAATTATCCATTTTGGAGTCTTCTTGAAAAGTTAAATATGTTCTTTCTTTATATTAAGGTTTAATATTTAAAAAATTCAATTCTAACCACATACAAAAGGGGATTATCACTACCCCTTCAAAAAAATAACCATTCTCATTCCTTTATAACCATATTCCTTTTTATGGAGCCTCTAGCCATATGATATTTGATAATATCTCCATTTCTATGGACTCATTCAAGTTAATGCCTATGATCTCATAATGAGTACCTTTTTCCTAACTTATTTTCTTTTCTTTCTTAATTTCCCAATTAAAATTTTCTAATTCATATATAATAAAATAAATATTTTCTTTATAATTAATTTTATTGTGAAAAGTTAATAACTAATAACCACTTTACCCTTTTATATTAGGAAAAATGAAACTATAATCCATGAAATATACGAAGCACTACCTCTATGGAGAGATGACTTCCATTTTCACCAATGCATCTAATCACTGAATATAAGTAAAATTTTGAAGAATGAATGTGAAATATATTATTCAATTATTATTATTATGAGAAAAATGATAAACTAACTTCTTTACCTTACATTATTTAATAAATTAAAATGGTAATCACGTGTTGTGCAGACTACAACCTTTATAAAGTAACATATCTCATTAATAATCATGTTTCTTTATTTTTGAATAAAACCATTTAAAATATTATTAAAAACAATAATTTTTTATAAAAAATTCATTAATATTCTGTAATAATCCTATTAATTCTAAATAAACCACTTTTATTACCATAATCATCAGTTAATTTTGATATTTTCTGGTTTGGGTTAGTCAAACCATCTAATTGAAAAATGCTATAAAATAATATCACATATGAATTTGAGAACATAAATTATGATAATATATGATATAATTATGAATATAAACATTTTTTTCTATTATAACAATAATATTATGTTCATTAATTAAGAAACCACTGTTCGTTTATTAAAAATTACTTAAACATGCTTATTTCAAACTTTTTCTACAATAACCACAACAAAAAATATATTAGAGTGAAATTATAACATTATAAATAATTTTCAAAAATCAATTCCAAAAACTTTTATAATATTTGAATGATGATATTTGGGATAATAATAATGGACAACACATATACTATAAAAATATTTCAAAATAAACAAGATTACACACACCCAATATTGAAAATATATAAAGATAATTAATATAAATGTTAAAAGTAATTATAAATCAATTATATAAAATTGTTTGAATATAAATAATGTTTTCAAATAGATTATTATGATATATCTTGTTTTTAAAATTGGTTATTCGGGTGCTTTAGTGGAAGTAAATAATTAAGGTAAGAGGTTCATGTTTTAAATTTCCACCAATGAAACATATTCTTATTATACACCATGTTATATTTGGAATGGTCTGTCTAATTACCCTTCAATATTTTCGTCACTATTCCTTGACTTTAATGTTTCAATTTTAATCACATATTTTGAGGGTTTTTACTCAAAATATTCTATGGTAGTAAGGGTTTATTTGTCGCCAATTTAAAATTCTAGAGGCATTTTTCATATTTTACCCCACAATTTCAATTTTATGGTTTATATACCATCCTATTTATTTACTGAATGAAAATTTATTCTATTTAATGATATTTTAATAGTTATTTCGTGACCTTCATATCAATAACATTTTATAATTATGTTACAAATACAATGAGGGTTTTATAACCAATATCCTTTTGAAATAGATACATATTTTAAAATATAATACATCTTGGGAATTTGTTAAAATTTATTACTAAATCCATATAATTTTATTCTCCTTATGTAGTTTTTAGGTTATTAGTTATATTCTCTATATTTCATTTCCCCCTGGCTCGTTATTTACCTATTATAGGAAAATCAATCATAGAATTTCTATTGTGTGAAGAACCTCCATTTATTTCATGTTAACATTCATTGTATTCTTTTGAGAATTTCATAATACATTACTCAATATATTAATAATGTAATTTTATACTGATTGAAAATTTTCAAAAGTTTTTAAGGAATAGTTTACATTTTTCGTATGGGTTTTTTCTTCAAAGTGTCAAAAGAAAATATTTTTAACTTTATACATGGGAAAATAATATTTCAACCACATTTATTATTTTATAAAAATATTTATATCTAGGAATTCATGGTTTCTAAAAGAAAATATTTTCTTCTAGATTTATAAATTATTTACTTAAAATGTATTTTAAAAGATGAAGGAAATTTATTATATCCAAATTTTATTTTTTAAATCCTTAAAATTTATTTTCTTTATTTAAGAAATTATTATTTAATATATCTTATACCTGATAAAGTACATTTTGAAAGTAATACCATACACCAAATTTTCATAGATAATTTATGTATTTTTTCCCCATTGAAGAAATGAATTATCACTTCATTTTTCATTCCAAATCATCCTCTATGTATAAATATTAGCTATATTTCAATGTTTTTCCATTTATGACCACTATATATTTTCATCCCATTATTTATGTTTAAAAACATAAAATCCATACATCAATTGATTAGGGAAATTATTGAATTAAATGAATACCCTTGATCTATTTGTTGTAAATACCATATTTTTATTATCATTGATAGAAAGGTATCTACCTATAATGTTACCAAATTCATTTGGACATCCATTTATTTTTTATGGGTCTATCTTTTTATAATTATGTATGATTCCATTATGTGATTCCATTTTATAAGATTTGAAATCCATTTTATTTCCATGGGTTCTTTATTCTATAATAATTGAGTGATTTTAATTTGAGAGTCTCATCAAAAAGATTTTATTTCCATGTGTTCTTTATGACGTGATAAGTGCAATATTTTCAATTAGTACTCATATGTATATATAATGATGGGAGAGGACCTATATCTCCCTCCAATGCATTAGTAAAAAGTTTATATCTCATGTGATAAGTAATATTGATTACATTTTGGATTCTCATAAACCTAGGATCTGATGGTGTCTCTTATGAAAGTAATGTTTCCATATACAAATGATTATAACATATATAAAATATGTCTTAATTAGACACATATTCGCATTATTATGTTATGCTATCATAGATCATGTTTATTGAATCACGTTTTCAAACTCTTTTGATTCATGTATTATGTTATGCTAATTATTATTCTATGATTTAAAATATAGGCTTCATTGGGTATTTGTTTTTTCAATATCTTGATTACACAGATATGTTCATATTTTTCATACTAATTATATTCGATTATTCACCAATTTGTTTACCATTACTACGAATTTGAGATCACCATTTTCTTATTTTTCCATTTCCCTAGGTTTTGAGGATGAGTATAACTAATGAGATGTCCATAAAGAGTCTAATGTGGCTTAATTGTTGAGAAATGTTGACATTTATTTTAAAATAAATTGATTATATAACTATTCCTTATTGAAACTAAATCTTATGTTCCTGGGTTTGTGAGATTTTTTTTTGATATTTAATGTTAATATAATGTAAATTATGAAAAATAATTATATGTTTATCTAGGATCAATTAAAAATAATTATAACTGAATTCCCTTAGTTATGGTGATCAACCTCTACAGCAGTTGAGAGTGGGTGTTACTCAAGAGAGGAATATATTCATTTAAATTCCATCTTTATGGGGTATATCATTGTGTCATCACCATTAGTGTATCAATTGTTATCACAGCCCCTCACACCAATGTACCCATATTTCTATGGAAATAGATAAAGAGATATAATTACACCTAAATACTACTTAAAATAGGTGATGGGTTGGTGACCAGCACCATGGGTATATAATCACATACATGGGAGGAATTACCCTCATAATGATCCTAGAATTATGTTATAAGATGAAAAACCACAAAAACATTCTATTGATAATAAAAAGAGAAATAATCCCAATAAAAGATTGTATAGACATATAACCAAAAAATAAAACAAAACCTACAACGACTATGAAGATCCAATAGATCTTGAAGAACTCTATGAACTAATAATGTACATCCTGGTCACCATCCATCCCCTATTGTCATGGAAAATAGTTTATATATATTTAGGGTGAGCATAACATGTATACATTATTTGATCCTCCTTATAACCTCTCATGTAAAATTTGAAATAAGTATATTAAAGTGCAGTGAATAAAAAATGAAACTAACTCATCACTTAAAAAGGTTTAATATTTTATTATATACTAACAATGGATTACTCACCAATAATCATATTGAAGTAATAATAGAATATATAACATAGAAAAAAGGGTACCCTATTACCATTTCCCAATTGGTTTACTATTATTCTATAATGCCAAATATCCCGAGCCACATCCCCCTAAATGAAATCCATCCTAAAAAAACATGAGTTAATTTTTCATCTCATGTATCCTTTTTATCACACTATCTTATCACATACAATACACCACCTATATCACATCATCTTACTATCCCATGATACATCTCCAAAATGTAACTGATTAGTTTTCACAACCCACTATAACATGCATGTGATGTATTATACCATATGATATCACAACCCATACATGAAATACCTAAATAACCCATAGGATACTAAATTTAGTGATACATGTTTGTAAAATTTCCTTTACCCCTTATCTCATTCTACACACATTTATGGGGATGATATTCACCATGCATATTGAACATTAAACTAATAGGAGAAGTGAGTTAGTTCCAAGGGGATAATCATCCATACATTTCCTACCATTCATTATGTTGGGAAAAAACCCTCTTGAATTCCATTGTGTATCTATATCCCTACCGATATGGGTGGTGTATCATATGAAATAAAAAAAGTACATGATATACATTTTTTCCAACCACATTATGAGAAAAAACCTAGCATTAAACTCATATTCTTCTAACATCACAAAAGAATCTTGACTACCCCCTTTAAGGTTTAGGTATCAAGTAAGCATAAAATAATTATGCTTCCTTAAATTAATAAATCAATCAACCATTTAGTAATTATTACTACTATCATTTCAAATATTCACATTTCAATATTTTAAACCAATATATAATAAAACTACTAATTATATTATTATATTTGGAAGAATTTAATCATATTTAAAAAATCACAAAGAGATATCCCTATAATTTCATTTGTTCAATCTAATCTTATAAACTACTAAGTACTCTAGGAATCAGCCTAAGATACCACTTAAATGATAAACTCATAGTGGATAACATCAAAATGCATCCGGTAGTTGGAAATTGATCATATAAATAACATAGATCCATTGGGACATCAAATATGTGTTAATAAAGAAGTAGGAATCAATGAGAATGGCTTGATATGAACTCATACCATCACTCCAGATGATATTACCAAAACAACAGAATATAATATCACACCCAACATCCTAGGTCAATATCATCATCATAACCGGCACACCATTCCACCATCATAGCCTCAATAATCCCATCAATCAGTTATCTAAAATTCCAACTATATAAGTTTATCATTCAATCATATCAAGGATCTAAATCTATATAGAAGAAAAAAATATTAAACATATTATGAACACATAATTTCAAAGGAAATTATAGATGTAAGATCCCAGACTTCATGGATGTATGTACTTGTTTAAATATTGGTTTTAATCTTTTTTATTAATGAAATTATTACTAGGAGTAGTAGGGGCCTCAGGGTTATTTTATGTGGTTGATACATGAATGGAAGGAAAACTGGGCCAACTGGAGCAAGGTGCATGATTGGCACATTATTAAGTAAACCATGCAGCATTCCCAAGAAAACCATGAAACCTTTCATAGTGTAATATATCTCATTGGACATGAGATTGTAAAACCATGTGGCCTTCCCATGTAACCATGTGTCCCAACTACCCTTAGGTAGTGACTTGCACATGGTTTTCACATGGTTTGGAAAACCGTGCAGACAAACCATGCACCCCATTAAAAGATAAAAAATTTATAGTTTTTCCATCTTAGAATTTTAAGACACTCACCTATTTTGTTCATCCATTTTCTCACTATCAACCCTAGTGGTGAACTAAAATTACCAAAGACTTTAAAGGTTTTTCTCCCTATGATTTTTCCCATTTAAACCACCATTGGTTGTGAATCTAAGATCTGAGTATGTATAATCCTATCCTTTATCTCTTTTCTGGATTAGGGATTGTATCTTGGGTGATATTTTTATGAAGAACTAAAACCTATTTTTAGAGTTGAATCAAGGATGGAGATTTAAGGGGGGTTTGGATGAAATTATATGGATATGATTAAGATTATGTTCATTAATGGATTTGAGGTAGGTTGTCTGTAAGTTATATCCTATATTCATTTTGTGTATTTCTACGTACTTGGTTAAATTCTTCAATATATCTTGATTTGATTTGGAACCCTTTGGTGATATTTATTTAAATGAACATATAAATAATGAAATGAACCCCTCATGATCCCTATGGGTGCATTGAGGATTATTTGATCAATTTAGGTCCACCCACAGGTTTAAACGATATTCTCAAACATAGATTTTATTTGCACAATGATGGTCCTCTTCGCCCATACCTCTTTACTATTTCCATTGAATCAACCTTATCTTCTCATGGTGTATGGGATCCCTTTTTCATCATTCCCATTTCCTCTTATTTTTATTTATTCGAGTCCCGTTATCCCTCCTTCATCTCACTTTCTATCATCCCCATTTTACAAGGCCTCATCTTGGCCGAACCTAAAGGGTCTTTGGCAGTTTGGGTCTATGATGAAGGGGGCTTGCTCAGGTGCTTATGGATTCGTTTATGTTCACTGGTGTTCTATCCTCCTCAACATCGTTTATAGATGGTTCATTTATTTCTCAGTGTTTCTTTAAAGTGGACAATTTTTTTATTCTTATGTTGTTGGAGATGAGTCAAAGGTTGAAACCCACTTGTAAGGCTTCTCCACTTGAAAATCTGCTCCGACCTCCTAGTTTTTCATCCCAAGGTAGGTCTTCCTGGTGTGATGTTTGTTATGGTGGCTTTGGGATTGTGATTTTTGTGTTGTAGTCTGTATTCATGGAGGTGTAACCTTGAGTCGGTGATTGTGTTGGTCCTGGATTTGGATTTGGTCCTAGATTTGGTGTTCATGAAATGTCGATCCTTTTTGGATGGGTGCTCCAAAGTTGGTGTATTTCTCCACTATGGCCATAGTGATTTCTAGTTGATGTGGTTCCTTAAAATGTTTTATTTTTATGTATTCTAAGGAATCTTCACAGCGATTTCAATGATCATTGGCTGGGTCCTCGCTGGAGATAGGGGTGGGTGATGTTGATTCTGACTGAAGATTTAGTGTTTCAGGGTGTGCAGCTCAAGGGGCATGCTGTCTATGGGAATTTTTTCTCATGTTTCTTTTCAATTATTAAATTGTGGATTGGGTGTTGTTTCCTGGTTGTGGTATTTTTTGTGTTTTTTGAATTGGTATCCAGTAATTTGTGAGGTTCCCACTAATCCAAAAAGTGGATGATTTAGAAAATGAAAAAGGGATTTAGAGTGGAGTGGTTAATACATGGGAAATTAAAATTGGTTAAGTGAGTAAACTTATATAAATGGTTGAATATGTTAAATGGGTTAGTGTTTGATAATTAATGAGTATTCTTAATGAGTTTAATCCTATAAAATGTGAATTTTGATTAAAGTCAATGTAATTTAAATGGATAAGTGTTTATGGGTTATGGAATTAAATTTATTCACATTTTTATTTTTTTGTATTATGATTTCTATTTTTATTGGTTTTGTTTGGTTTTAATATGGTATATGTGTGGTGAATGGATGAATAAGCATGTGAACATGGATTGGTAGTGTGAGTTATTGACTGAGGTTCTACACCCATAGGTCATGTTATATTGATGCTCTATACTCCAACCCACAATGCACAGGTTAGGGAAGGGTATGGAGCTATATTTCCCTAAAAGAAATATTCCACCCAGACTAAGGCTTCATAGTGAGGATAATGTGTTTTTTGTTATGTTTTTATCCCCAGTGAGATAGGGAGCTGACATATTCCCTTATGAATAGTGATGATGGCTTTGAACCCTTGTGAGAATGATGTAAATCCATAACCCATAAAACCCATATTGATAATGAATTAAGTATTGAAGAAGATATACATGATGAATTTGGTACTCGGGTTAGAAAGGAAAAAAGTAAAGACTATTAACAAATGGAACCTGGACAATCTTTTATTTAATTGTCAATTATTTTGTACTTGCATTCACTATTTGTTTAAACTAGATATTTTGTAGACACTATTGGTGTCGGCCTACTGAGTTGTACTCACACACTTCTCAGGCTGTAGTTTGGTACCCATGTAGATTTCATGCTAGCAGGTAAGGATAAGGGAAGTGCCCCATGCTTGGGATTTTACTTGGGATCGGGATATACATGGATGTAGTTCCAGATATGGAGTTAGGACCATTTTGGGGATTTTGTTATTCACTTTATTTTGGGTATTGGTCACACATAACTATTGGCATGACATGACATATTTACTGTTGGCTATGGTGTGTACCAATTTTATGAAGATGGATGTTTATGCATGTTCATTAGATATTGCATATTTTTTTCCCACTATTATATTTACTTTTTTCTATGGATCACTCTAGTAAATATAGTATAGTCTCCCTACGCGACCTTTTATACCCTCACTGCTATTCAGAAACATCTAGCTTACGGGGAGGCACACTTGAGGTCACGTGGAAACCCAGCGTGGGGAACCGGTTTAGTGGACCCTATGTCAAGGATTTCACAAATTGGTATCAGAGAAGTTATTTTCTGTGTAATTACTATTTGGGATGGTATAAGGGAGATTGGGATGTGTCGAGCCTTGGTAATGATCTTGATGTGGGGATTAGCTAACCCATGTATGAGGGAAAAACCAAAGTCACAAATGGTGGGAATTTTTGTTCTTGTAGTGAATTATTTCATTTGATGATATTTTAAAATTGGGTGATGCACTTGTTTTCTGATGTGACTATTTTATGAAATTTTTATCATGGATGGAATGGAATGAGGTTGTAAATTCATGCATCATTTTAGGAACCTGTGTATGTAAGTGTCTTGAATCATGGAAGAAACACACACATGAAGGGTGTGTGGGGGCATAAATGGTTAAATGAATTTGATATTCTTGGAATTGATGAAAATGATGTCTAATGAAATGATGAAAATTGGTAAAAAGGGAAATAAATTATTAAGAATGGTTATGTAATTATGCTCATAGAAGGTATTAAATGGGCCAAATTAATAGCTGTATCAAGTTGCAAAAAGGGAAATGTGCCTAGGAGGAATGGTTTGTGTGGTAAGTATAGAAATATCATTGAAATAGTGTCCAATGTAATATTTGTAACCATTTATGTTGTATTACCTATGTTATCCATGACCCTTGGTAGATATTTTTGTGGGTAGTGTTTGGGATGTGATGATGAATATTGGGATAGTGTATACAAGGGGTTGTTTATGAATTGTAGGGACACTTATTTTTTATGAACTATATAAGATTTATGTTTTGTGTTCTAAAACTCGTGTTTGGAATTATAGAGAAATTGCACCACGAAGATGAGTTCTAGATGTGAGATAGGATGATATTGATGAAAATTATCCCATAGTAATTGAGAAAGAAGACCCAGTGATTTAGGGAAATTGAGAATCGATGTTCCATGAAAACATTTATCATTTCAGGAAGATAATGGAATGATACCCAGGGTGGGTTATACCAGGTATGGTTGAGATGACCATGGAGTTTCAGCAACAACAACCTCTGATCTTTACTGAAAATTTGGGCCATAGGAAGATTATTTTTGAATAGATTATGTCTAGATGATTCTCAATCATATGGATACTTCTTCTGAGAAGAAAGTCATGTTTGCGGCCTATATGTTGCGAGGTCAGGAAAAGAGTTGGTGGGACATCATGGTTTAGAATGAGTAGGCCAAAGGAATGATATAGAATGATTTATAAGAAAGGATTCTTTAAAAATTATACCTAGATAGCTTGAGGTAGTAGAAGTCTGTGGTGCTTATGAGTTTGACCTATGGGGTCTCATCAGTGATGGATTATTTTAGTCATTTCACTGAATTGTGCTGCTTCATCCCATTCTTGGAAGGATATGAGTATATTATGAAGAAACATTTCTATGATGGTCTAAGGCATATGATAATGTCTTATGGGAATATATTCAATTTGAAGAGGATTTCAGAGGTAGTGGATTAGTCCGTTATCTCCTAAGAGAACCTGAAGGGGGGGGGGGGTGTTCATGTAGTGGACTTGTGGTGCTAGTTGGACGGCAAAGTGGCCCAGTTTCCAAGGGTATGAATCATTTTATGGGAGTTTACATCAAGGTAGAAGTGCACAGAGTAGTTTGAAGAGAGGGTTAGCCTCTCAGGGAGGTGATCAAGTGTTCTGTTATAAGTGTGGCAGGCCGACCCACATGCACAGTCGGTGTCCCCAACCACCAGTTGTGTACCGGTCATGTAGAAGGTTAGGACACATATAAAGGTTCTATAGTAACCCTCGATAGTTGGTAACTTACGGAGGTTAGTGGCATATTCCATGTGAAGGTAGGGTGTAAGGAAACCCATATCAGGTAGGTAGATGGAGATCCAAGGGATGCATCGGTAGGGGTTGTGGACATGGAACTCCTGGGCGAGATCGTTCATATCAGCATGGAAGTGAAATTCAAGGTACTCATGTTGGATCCTAGGGTTCAGGGGAAGTCCATCCCTGTGTACTTTGGGGTACACCTAGAGGTTTCAAGGATATACCATCTACTATTTGAGGTGTTATCCTTATATATTTCTGGCTTTCTAGTGCATTGTTTGACATGAGTGTCGTACATTATTTTATCTCTGCTCAGTTTGTAGTTGTGTTGGGCCTAGAAGTGGAATGTGTTTGTGGGATTATGTTTATTGATACTCTACTAGGGGTGAGAGTTGATGAAATCAGAAAATGTAATGGTTTTTCTCTAGAGGATTACGGGTACAATTTTTTTGTGGGACTTGGTTTTCCTCTAGATATTAGGATTTGGCCTAATTTTGGGAATGGATTGGTTTTTGTTATAACAGGACCATATAGATTATTACCATCATTTTTAAATGTTAATATCTTTTGAAGGGGAAACTTATGTCCTTCATGGTGGGTGGGATGTCTGAGCATTCCATGTATGACTAATATTCTAGTAGTTGGTATAACTCACATCACATGTCGCTTGTTTTGTTCTTGATTATGGAGGAGTAATGCAACATGTCTTTCCTCCTATAGTGGAACATTTTTAAATGTTTTTTCTAATGATTTCTCAGGGCATCCACCTGAGAGGGATGTCAATATCATGATAGAGTTACTACGAAGGGAAGAGGCATTTTCCATTCAGCTATATAGAATGACACTAGAAGAAGTCCAAGAGTACAAAACCCAGTTGGAGGAATTGGATAATAAATGGTTTATTTGTACTAGTACGTCACCTTGGGGGTCTATAGTCTTATTTCCCAATAAGGATAATGGTTCATTATGATAGTTTGTTGACAATAAAAAGCTGAATTATATGAAAATCAATAATAGATACCCTCTTCATTGAGTCGATGATCTTTTTTACTAGATGAGAGGTGCATCATTTTTCTCCAATATTGATACGAGGCCATGGTATCATCAGCTAGTGGTGAGACCTTTTAATGAACTACAAAGAACATTCAATTGCATGTATGAGTTGTATGAGTTTGTGGTGATACTGTTCAGGTTGAACGATGCACCAACTGTGTTCATTTATTTAATGACCTGAATATTTCACCCATACCACGATCAATTCATTGTTTTCTTTGCTGATGACATCTTGCTGTACTCTAGAACTCATGATGATCATGCCAAACATAATGAAATCATCCTAATCACCCTAATAGAGAATAGTCTTTACACCAAGATATCAAAATGTCATTTTTGGATTGATAAAGAGGATTTGTTGGGACACATCATTTCTAAGGTAGGTGGGTTGGTGGATCTAGAGAAAGTGTAGGTTGTGGTGTCTTTGGAGCATCCCCAGAATGCATCCAATGTTCACAGTATTTTTGTATTGGCCAGTTATTACGGATGGTTCATTAAATATTATTACTATTTGGAAGATTTACTCTTGGGATTAACTAGGAAAGGAGTTATGTTTTTGTATTCTGAGGCATTTGAGAATGATATTAAAGAGTTTAAGAAGTAGTTTACGACCACACTAATCATTAGCTTAGGAAATCTTGGTAAGAGCTACACCTTGTTCTATCATGTATCTGGTGTTGGAATTGGTGAAATGTTGATGTAGGATGATTGGGTAATTGAATATGGGTATATATAGTTGAGGACTTATGAAATAAATTACCCTACTCATGATCTTTAGATGGACATTGTGGTTTATGAATTAATGTTTTGGGGAAATTACTTGTTGGGAGAGAGGTAAAAAATGTTCAAATATCCTGAAATTCTTAGGTATATAATCTCTCAGTGTTATTTGAATCTTCAAAAGTGAATATGAGTTGAATACATGTAATTTTTTTAATTGGAGTTGGTTTATAGACAAAAACAAATTAATAATGTTGTGGATGTTATGAGCCGAAAGAATCAGAATTAGGTGGTTAGGAATTCCAACTCTGAGTGGATAATGACAGTCTTGTTTACTGAGATTCACCTAGAGGTGTAGGATGGGCCTGGGAATATGACCCTTGCATCTATAATATTTTATTATATGATTTTAATCTAGTTTAAGGAGATTTATCTTGAGTATCCATAGCATTTGGCTACGAAGGAATGTCTTTAAGGTGTAGAGTCACCTTCTAATTGGATAGTTAGTGATTATGGGATAGTTTTTTTATGACCGTGTGGTTGTGTTGGTATATATGTGTGAAGAGTTTATACCTGAGTTCCCTTCATCAATGTGGGATGTCCATCCAGGTTTGATAAGGATGTATCGTGATCATTGAATGCATTATTGGTGGTCGATGATGAAGAATAAAGTTGGGTTTTTTTGGAACGATGCCTTTCCTGTCAGTAGGCGAAGGATGAAAATCATCACCCTAGTAGTTTGTTACATCCATTTCCCATTATGGAATACAAGTGGGGAAGGAGTAAAAATGGAATTTATAGTTGGTCTTTCGAGGATTCCTTAGAGGAGTGATTCAATCTAAGTAGTTGTGGATTGATTGACTATGGTGGATCATTTCTTACTTATCAATGATTCTTTCACTATAGATCAATTGGAATAGTTATATGTATGAGAGATAGTGTGGTTACATGGTGTGATGAGATCTATAGTTTCATATAATGATTCTTTCTTCACATCATGATTTTGGTAGGGATTATTTAAGGTCATGGTACTGATGTTTTTTGAGTATATATTTTCAACCGATAATGGATGGGCAGTCAAATAATACAATTTAGGTGTTGGAGGACATGTTGAGGGCTTGATTCCAAGAGTTTAGTGGTTCATGGGAAAGCACTTATCACTTGTTGATTATTTATACATTAATAATTTTCAATATACATTTCATATGGAACCTTTTGAGGTTCTCTATGGGATACCGTGTAGATATTTATTGTGTTTGGTAAAATATTGGGATTCTGAGTTGTTGGGATTGAGTCTCGTACAAGAGTCATTGGATAAAGTTCATTTCCTTTATAATCACATGAAAATGGATCAGAGTTGGAAGAAGTCATTTTATGATCAGATTCGTAAAACTTTTTAGATTATGTTGTGTGATAGTGTGTTACTTTGGGTGTCTCCAAGTTTGGGTCACAATCAAATTCAAAAACATGGAAAATTAGTGCTTAGGTATGTGGGGCTGTTTGAGGTTGTGGAAAGGATCAGAATAGAGTCTTAACAGTTGGATCTTCCATAATGGTATAGTGGAATGCATGATGTTTTTCACATTTCAAAACATTATGAGTATCACCCTAATCTTTCGCATGTGATTAATGTTGTAGATGTAGAGATTGAGGCTGATTCATCCTTTGAGGAGCATCTGGTTTGTATCGTGGATCACAGTGAGAAAGTCATGAGAGGCAATACCCTTCCCTTAGTTTGTGTTATATGGAAACATGAAAAAAAATTAAGAAGAAACTTTGGAAAGGGGTTCAGATGTGCGTTCCAAATGCACTGATTTATTTTCATTGGAAACTCAATGAATATTAGGAGAATGGTTTGAGGATGATCCATTATAATGTTTTGATGTTTTATGATCCCCGACATCATAGAGGTATGTATTTGTTGAAATTATTGGTTAAATCTCTTGTATTTGGTTAATGAAATACTTCTCAGGGGTATGAGGTGTCCCAAGTGTGTTCTGGGGGTTCAGTACATTAATGGAAGGAAAACCAGTCCAACATGTGCAAGGTGCACTATTCTCACATGGTTAAGTAAACCATGTGGCCTTTCGAGGAAAACAGTGAAACCTTGGATAATGGCATATCTCACGGTTGGTGCATGATTTTTCAAATAGTGTTGCATTCCTAGGAAACCATGTGACCGAAATCTCTTTAAGAAGTGGATTTAACACAGTTTTCCCATGGTTTAGAAAATCTTGCGGACAAACATTACACCCCATTAAAACATGAAAAGTTTACAATTTTTCCAACATGGGATTTTATGAATCTCACATGATTTTTCTCACCCATTTCATTCCATAAAACCCTAGTGAAAACTAAAACAACCCAAGCTTCCCAAAGTAATTTTTCCTTCGGTTCTTGGCCATTTGGCGCACCGTTGGATTCAAATCGAAGATTTGGGTAAGAGTAATCCCATTATTTATTCTTATTTTTAGATTAGGGTTTGTATCTTGGGTGATCTTATTCTGAAGCACTAAAACCCTATTTTTATAGAGGAATCAAGGATGGGGGTTCAAGGGGTGTTTTTTATTGGGAGATATTTCTTTTATTCAGAGTGCGTTCATCAATGGATTCGAGGTAGGTGGTCTACAAGTTATATTCCATACTCATTGTGTGGATTTGGGCATGTATGTCTGAAATCTTGGTTATCTATTATTGTGATTTTGATTCCTTTGGTGATATTCGGTAAATTGAGCATCTAAATGTGGAATTGAACCCCTCATGATCCCTATGGGATGCATGGAGGATGATTTGATCGATTTAGGGACACCCATAGTGTGCGTCGATATTCCCGAACCTAGAATTTGGTAAGGTTACATGTACAGTTGACGTGTGATAACAATGAGACATGAAGAAAATATTATTGTATTTAGTTGATTTGAAAATGTAATATTGGAAGTTTTTTCTAGTCTATATAATGGAATAAGTGGTTTTTTGGAATTATATAAAAATGGGTTCAAAATGTATTAATATAAATGTGCCAAATGGATTATGATTTCTACTTGAGAACATAATGGGGTAAATACATGGGAAATGAAAATAGTTTTAGTGATTTAATATATGGAAATGGATGAATATGTTAAATGGGTTAATGTGTGAGAATTAATGAATATAATTAATGTTCTTAAGCATCAGAAATGGGAATTAACCTAACTGGGAATGTAGTGTAAATGGAAAAGTGTTGATGGGTTATGGAATAATATTTATTCGCATGTTGATTTTTGTGGACTATGATTACTATTTTTACTGGTTATGATTGGTTGTGGTACAATATATGTGTGGTGAATGGTTGGATAATCATGTGCACATGGTTTGGTAGTGTGTGGTATTTACTGAGGTTCTATTCCCATGGGTTGAGTTAGAAAAATTGTCTAAACTTCACCCCAGAATGCACTGAATATGAAAGGGGAGATAAATCTATTAACCTAATGGTTTAATTCCACCCAGACCAAGGCTTCAAGGCATGGATAATGTGTTTGTTGTGATGTGTTTATCTCTAGTGAGATATAGACTCAACTTTTTCTATTAAGCATAGTGTTGAATGCCTTGAACCCTTGTTTGAATGATGTAAATGCCTAACAAAAGGAAAAAATGTTGATAACTAATTGTATAATGAAGAATATGTAAATGATGAATTTGGTAATAAGGATAGTAATGGTTAAAGTGAATATTGTTAACTAATGAAACCTAAACACTATTTTATTTACCTTTCATTTATTTAGTACTTGCATGAACTATTGGTGGCCTACTGAGTTGTACTCACAACTAGATTGAGCCAGTGTTGGATACTCTAGAAGATTTCATGCTAGTATGTGAGGATAAAAGAAAATTCACCATGATTGGGAGTTGATTCAGGCGTCAGATATACATGGAAGTGGTTCCGGACTTGGATTCTAAACTATTTTAGCGATTCTTTGGTTGTCTTTATTTTGAGTCTTGTTCACTTGAAACCATTGGCATGACATGACATATTTAACATTGGATATCCTTTTTTACTCTATTATTGGGGAAGATTGTTTACGAATGTTCATTGGTTATTTTATGTCGTTTCTAATATTCTATTTAATTTCAATTGTGGAATAATCTGGTAAATAGGGTATATTCAACCTACATGAACTTATAGACCCTGAATTCTATTTGGAAACCTCTAGCATACAAGGAGGTCCGATTGAGGTTATGTAGTGACCTGGGTTGGGGCATCTATTTAGTGGCCCCCCGAGCCAGGGATGTTACAATGGTGAAATAAATAATTCATTGTAGATTTTTTCAAACAAAAATTGGACCGATCAGCCCCAAGCGATTATTTAATAAATCATTAAATTCTCATTTTCATTAATAATTAGAAGTGTAATAAATCATAAATCCTTGAAACTTTAACAATATAAATTTCCATGTCTAAATATTAAGTAATAAAAATGGTGTTCCACCATAAACCAATATTTCATATATTGATATACTCAATGGAAATTAAATATACAACTTTTATTATAATCAAATAATTACAATATTTATTTTGTTATTTAATTTCCAAGAATATCTAAATTTCTTAAAAACTATAATAATTGATAGCACACTATTTAGTAAATATTTTAGGGGAAACAATATATCTAAAAAGCTTGTGATCAAACATCCCAAAAGGCCAAAAATGAATACTAATATTACAACATATGAAAATATTTCCATTTTAAGAATTTATTACAATCATGTCATAATAATATCTAAGCCTGAATAATGTTCAACACTTGTGATCATATTTATTAGAAAAATAAAAACAAGAATATAACATACAAAAATATTCATTTCAATTTTCTAATATTAAAAAATATCTCTTAATAATATTATTCTAGTATTTCAACCCCATGGAATGCTATAATTTTTATTTTATCATATATTAATTAGGAAATGTAATTAAATTTTCCCTATCCCTCTCGTGGATAATTTCCCAAATAATTATCATTATTCTAAAACATGAAATTATCTTTTCCCATTCTTAAAATAATTTTAAAAATTATCATGTTAATGCATAACATATGTTAAAATTCATTTATGAAAAATAATTATAATGTTAATATGCCATGATAATTTCAATATAATAATATTAAAGAACCTCATGAGTTTATATTATCTAAGAGATAAACAATCTAAATTATGTCATGATCATTTGAATGATAGAATATTGCTACCAACACATTCTATAATATTTTCAAAATAAATATTTATCAATAAAATTTAATATAAGTTTCCCTCACTTGAATATTTGAAGATAATTTCATCATGAGAATGTTTTCTATTTTCTTCATAATTATATGAAAATTTATTATCGATATTTCACTTTATCCATTTCATCTCTAAAATAAAAAAAATCTATCTTAACATATAATCTTCTCTAATGTGATTATTTAAAAACTTTTATCTTATTATAGTTAACCGCATTCATCTAAATAGAGAAGTTTAAAAATGTTTATCTCACATATGTGCATTATGAATTAAGCATAGATATTTACTTTTCAAATTATTGTGTTCAAATTATAGGAGAGAGAGGTTGTTTGTACTATCTATAAATCACAACCACGAGCTTTGGATTGGAGGAAGAATATTTTCATGTCTCTAATGAAGTCTCTCAGGGTCATATAAATGAGTGGAAGATCAGTGGAAGATGAAAAGATAAAGGATTAGGTATTTGAAAAATATAAGAAACATGTATATTTTAATATACATGAAATATGACCCATTGAAATTATTAATTAAAATAAATCATTAATTCAATGTCAAAGAAATACTTATTTTCATAGTGATTTAAATCTCCCAAATATATGTTACGAATCACAAAAGGGGTAAAAAAATATAAATACATAATTATAAGATGTTAAAACATTGAAAACATGTTTATAGTTTGAAGACGAGTAACAACTAAAACTGGGTAATTCTCTTTAACCTAATACATGGAGTATGTGTTGCGAATGGATAACATGGTTTTACCTTTACATGTCTAGATACCCTTATATATTTTTAACGATTTTCTAATTTCCTTTTTGGGATCCTTAAATCTCATAGGACACCCTTATAGAGGTATCAGTTTACACTTAGACGGGTGATTCATAAACATATAAAGCCTTTAAAAACACCATGTGACCTTTACATAGGTCATAGGAAACTGCAACTACCTTTATACAACTAAGGGACTCGGATATACCATTATATAGATGTAAAACTACAATTACATATCAAGTTTAGTTCATAGATTACTCTTAAAAAGTATTTAGAAACTCACCCTTACCTTTATTAAACAAAAGGAAAACATCACTTACCCCTACACATAGAAGGAAAAATCATGGTTACCATTTCACAACCATTTAAAAACACAAATTACCCTTAGAAAACATCAATTTCATATATGAAGGTAAATATTTCATTGAAAATGTTGCATTTTTAAATAATACAATCTTCTCAATAATAATGAAAATGGTTAATTATTACTTTTATCATTATAAAACAATTTCTAAAATTATTTAATCATTTTAAAAAATCCAAATTAATTTCCTAGAAAACATTTAAAATAAATAAATTACATTCTTAACTTATAAAATCACATTAAAAAACATTATAAATTATAAAAATATTTTAAAAATAACTTCTCAAATTTTTGAAATTTCACTTGAACCACTCAACACATCATAGTAACAAAGTGTGAAATCAAGAAAATCTGGACCATTACATTAGGTACCGCTCAAACAATTCTCATCTTGCATAATTAAAACAAAACCAGGAAGGAGAGTGGAGGTAAAGGGGATAAATCAACCTCCTTGTAAGATACCAATCAAGGTTTTCACTATATTTGGAACACAAAAACATCTCTATAGGATCAAGTGTAATGTTGCACAACTCCTTATAATATATTCAAAATGATATTTTGGAGGAGATAATAATCCAAAATGAACAATGTAAATAATAATACATTACATCAAGAAGACAATAAATATAATATAAAAACACGAGATCGAATACTTCTTCCCAGAAAAATAAATAATTAAATGAATTTTTGATATTGACCACACATCCATGACTCTCATTCCCAAGAAATATCACATAATCACATAAATGGACACATAAATAACCAAAACAAACTAGCAAGAAATTCATATCCAATCAAAAATATATTACAATAAAACAACAACGTTAAAGGAACCACCTTTTGAAACAATCATATCACATTTTTTAAACATGATTTTCAAATTCCATGTAATAAAAAACATTATTATATATTGTACTTTAATATAATTAATTAGGAATGTCATCAAATGTTAATGAATTAGTGATTTATTTTCAATTATCATATTATAAAATCTAATCCATAACATTGATAATATATAAAGCTTAACATGTCGTTTAAATAGTATATTAATATGCTTGTATAATAATTAATTGATATTATTAGATATGATACTTACAACAATTCATTAAGTGCTTCTTGTTATGGATTTGAAAACATTAAAATTCTTTTCAAATGATTCCTACTTACATGACACATATCAAAATAGTTCATGTAAAAAATTGTAAATTCAAAAGCATTTTGATATTTGTGTTCACTGGGTATCTTTAAATTAAATTACTTAATGTTAGAAAACCATTTAAATGAAAAACTTTCAATCCTTTTTATAATAATATTTTTATCATAAATATCCTTTTTGGAAACACTTCCTATAAAATATTTAATTTTATTTAAAAATAACTAAAAAATTCATATAAGAACTACAATAATTCATTTAAGAAACATGTTTCCAAAGATGTATCAACATTTCTAAAATAATTTATTACTGGATAAACAACTAATAATACAAAAATTTTAAAAATTAAATTCATCATGCATCAAATAAATTTAAATTATTACCATGACTATAATTTAAAACATAAACATTTTTCATGTTAAACTAATTTAAAATTTATAACATTCCAAGAATGATATATAAAATTATATGTTTATGATGCTTCCGATGATCATTGAAATATATTGAAAAGATACGTGATTTCATTAAATTGTTTTTATTAAACCAAAAAATATATTCCATGGTCTTTACCAAGTTAATATCGATACACATAACATAAAAACTATTGAAACAAAATTAACATATGACATGAATCAAAGAATAAAACACGAGGATAAAACAATATACTTTATCCAAATAGATAATTTTCATAGATTTTTTTTACAAAACATTATTCACCAAGTGCAAACTCTTGCAAAAACTACAAAGGACTTAACATTCCATTTAATATTTACCATAATTTCATTCCATTACTTTCATGATATTAAAATTAACTCCATATTAAATTCTTCATCCAACACAAGCATTTATATCATCATCAATTGAGAAATTGTAAGCATATAAAACAAAGGAACCCATCCATGATACCATGTTATTGTCCACTTTGTGTGGAATAGATTCACCCATATATTTTAAAACACATCACAAAAAATAACATGTCATGATTGGTAAAGTGTGCCCTCTGATCATACTCCCAAGAGCGTAACATGCTTAAATTTAATAAAAGAAGGTCCTTCAAGGAATGTAATCCTAGAAGGACAAAATAATATTATAAACACATTCATATGATAAACCCATAGAAAAATGAATCTATGTCACAATAGAAATGGAAATTAATATAAAACTAGGCTGAAGATAAATTATAAGAAAACATAAAATAATCAATTTTTCTCGAACTAGGGCCAATATCACCTAGACCAAGTAAAAGTCATATTGATTAATATAAAGGAATACATATAAGAACCAATTCCCCTAGTCCAAATATCAACCATATTTGTATTGAGAGTTTATTATAATATGAATATGATAATAGAAACCCCTCCAGATATCATATCTTAAAATCACTAATCCCAAGGATAAAATTATTAAGTTATATGAATAAGGTAAGAGAAACCCTTTACCCAGACCATGTCTCCATATGAACACCAGACATAAGAAATGAGTTATACTTACCAACATTGATAGTCGATAGGTGGGCTTGGGAAATAAAGGTTGAAGTGGTACAAATAGTAATGGATCACGTATATAGTTGGTGGGTTTCAGTCAATTGAAAAATTATGTTTCCCTAAACTAATTATGAAGGTTTATCAATCAAATAATGATGAAAAACTTTTTCATTCACTTAAAGGGGAAAATAAAAGGGGTTTAGGCTTGATAAGGCAATTCATAGGTCTCAAGACACATCAAGAGTATAACATAAGAATCCCATCTGACGAGAAAAAAATGATTCTCCAAAAATTATCCCTTGTGGTTGTAGAAAGGTATTAGACCATAAAACTGATTGCGGGACTTCCCCTATAAAATATCCAACTCCTTACAATTATGAGGAATAAAAACCACCACTATTTTTTGTCTTATATAGAATCATCACAACCAAAAAGTAACATTTATCTCTCAAATAAATATTCAAACTTAGTCTCTCATGTCTACATTAAACCGAGCCTTTATCCCATTATAAAAAATAGAGCACTTATACTCCACATGCTCTAGAGCTAGAACTCTTGGCGTGTCCTCCTCTAAGAATATTTTTTGTTTACCTTCAATCTATAGCGGTTTAATGCTAATTTTTTTTAACATCATATAATGAACCTAGAAAATATGTTGACCTATATCGATTCCCACAAATGAATAAAAATTAAAAACATTTAACTTAGAGAACTTATTATTTACCGTTAATTAGTCACTTCATTTTAAAAATTTCCCATTGTCAATCGATTTAATATACAGATGCATAAAAGTGTGATGAATTACCATTTCCCATTCCTATACTTTGAAACTAACATACCTTTTCTAAACATGTTCAATATAATTGATGGTACTTTAATTGGATCACATGAGCACCCAAAATAGTTGGTCATATCTACTATCCCTTATTTATCGCATGTACTGAACCCAACTGGTACATTTACCTACCAAACTACATATCCTCACAAGTGAGAAACTCAAAACATCATTCATTACATCAACCATAACATTTGATAAAACCCTATCATGACCCCTCCCTTTAATGGTAACCCTCATGGTCTTGAAATGGAGACTTATAGAAAATGTTGCCCGAATCCCACCTCTAATATGTCATGAGTTGGCAACTATAACCGAGGGAATATAATTACAAACAAGGGAGTTATTAACCACATAAATATTTTAGATAAAAAATATATGTTTAGAAAAACCACCAAGATGATCCTATTGAAAATAAATAAAGAATAAATCCTAATACATGAATTTAATTGCATTCAACCAAAACTAAAAAACAACAACAAAAAATCCACGATAGTTACCATGAATCTCCAATATCTCCTGAAAAACTCATTAAACTAGTGATTACTAGATTGATCATAATACAAAGACTATTAACCTGATATATATATATATATTGGATTATATTAAAATGTAAAGTCAGTAGGATCCACCCTAGAACCTCACAAGAAAAATTTGAAAGAAGCATATTCTAGCCTAGTGAAATAACAAATGAAACAAAATTATCAGCTAAATAGGTTTACTATTCTTTTACCATCCTCACCATGGATCAATCAAGAAGTATCACGTATAAGTAATAATAAATATTCAAAATACTACCAAAAGAATGTACCCTACTACCTGTTCCCCACTGGTTTACTGCTCCACCCCAATGTCACATCCTTGGATCCATCTCTCTCCAAAATCAATCAATCACGAAGACACCTGGTATAATTTATCATCTCATGCATCCCACAGATCACATAATCATTTCATATACCATAAACGCCTTGCATCACATCATATCATCATCCCATTCCACATCTGAAGATAGTAATAGAGTATTTTTATTGGTGCCACCACATCCTGTATGTAATCTACTATACCACATCTCATCATAATGCACACATGAAATACCTATAATAATCCATAGGATACTATATATGAGGTAAATCTGTGTGAAATAACTATAATCCATTACATCCCAATATTGAAATATATGGGAAATATAAAAACTGTGTATACTAGAACTATAAACTATATGGATAAGGGAGTAGGGGTAGAGGGGTTAATCGACCATCTATTGCACACAAACATTGACTTTGGGGAAGATTCACTCATAGAGTTCACTAGGTATTGACCACCCTATTTAAAATGGTTGGCAAGCATATGAAATCACAAAATATACATTATACATATAGTTAAAAAACAAAATATGGGAAACCACCTTACCATAAACTCATCATCCACTGACACCACATAAGAATCCCAGTAGCCACTGCGAAGGTTTATATATCAAATAAGAATACATGAATAAAAATACATTTAGTTAATTAAATAATTAACCATTAATTAATTATTACCATTATAATTTCAAATATTAACATTTCAATATTGTAAACCATGTCCCAAAAATACAATTAATTATTTTCTTGTATTCTCAAGATTGTCACCATCATTATAAATCACCAAGAACCAACTGCATTCTGTCATTAGTTTAATTGTGTTTCGTTAAAATCTCGGTACTCAAGGATGTAGGATAATCCACCACATAAAATATTTTCTCATAGTTCAAAGCATCAAATTGCGTCCTAGTTTTATAAAATGATAATAAAAATAACACATGGAAAAAGGGACATCATGTAGGCATTAAGTAATAAGTAAGAATCAATATGAAAGCCTAAATCTAAAGTAATATCAACCAACATAGTTTCATCCACAACAATAGTACACGTAATATCAAATTTATCATCCCATTCCCATATCATCATCATAACAAGAACCCTATGCCACCATCACAACCTCAAGCATCCCTGCCCATTAATAATCAAATATTCTAACCACATAATGTTATCATTCAATCACATCAAGGATCTAAATACATTAAGCACAAATATATATGAAATGTATAATAAAAACCTAATTTCAATGGAAAATATATGAAAATAAACAAGTAATTAAAGAAATTATCAAAAAATAATGATCTCACTATTCCCAAAATAAATTATTTATGTAATAATTAAATTCCCATTGTCGTTATTAATTAATCAACTAATAAAGAATAAATATTAATAGCATTTGAAATAAAAATTACCATGAATAAATATTATTTAATTATTATGATTTGTTCATTAATATTCTCTTTCATATACCAACAAACATTATTGTAATTTAACATGAAGCTTTTATAATAATCAAATCATTACTAGATTTATGGTGTTATTTAATTTCTAATAACATAATCCATTCTTAACAACTATACCAATAATAGAACACAATGATGTAATTATCAGAAGAAAAAAATAAATAGCTCAAAATCATTAGATAACCCATTTAAAATACTTTAAGCATGTATACTAATATTACTACATGTAATAATACTTCAATATAAATAATTTATTAAAATATTTCAATAATCATCTCTAAGAACAAATATAGTCCTATAAATGCAATAATATTCATTATAAAAATCAAAAAAATATTTATTAAAATTTCAAAATATTATAAAATAATTATAATCCATATTATTTAAGTAGTTCATTACCATGGAATTAAATCGTGTTGATTTATAGTATATTAATTTGACAATGGAATGAAATTATATCTGTAATGACCCAATCCTTTATTAATGGAAATTCCTCTTGATCTAATTAAATTTATTATTATATAAAATTGTTATATAAGATATGTAGTTCTTTGGTTTTATGTCTTTGGATTTCAAAATACCATTATGAATTTTTACCATTTATAATATAGAATTTGAACAGTGATCACATGATTAGTGTAAATATAGGGCTTTTACAAATCCAATTTAATCAGACAAATGAATCAATGGCCTCATCCAGAAGAATTTCTCCATATGAAACCCCTTTGTCGGAGCCTGTAAAGGAGGTGGGGTCATTGAGCTTTTCTCTTGGCCAAGACCAATCCAAGATTAAACACATTAAGCTTGAACATAACCACCTATGTGAGAAGTGGAAGTTGATTGAGATTACAACCGGAGAGATGTCATCCGAGCCACACCAAGAGTCTGTCACCATCACACACCTTACACATAGGTCTTATACAGGTGTTATGAGGGGTTATTTAACAGGAAAATATCACTATGATTATGTGCATTATTTCTATATATGATAATGAACATATATTCACTTTATTATTGTTACTTTGTAAAAAAAATTAAAGCAGAAATTGTATTTTTAGTTAATATTAAATTAAGAAATCTATTTAGAAGAATTAATGAATTTTTTAAATAAATAATAATTTAATAAAATATTATTAATAAATTTATTCTTATAAAAAATAAATGAGCATATATTTTTTATGAATACAATTGATATTTTGATTAATGTTTGAAAACTGGTTATGTCCAAACCAATGAATTTTCAATAAATGACGGATTTTATTTTAAAATTGAAAAATCACTTATTTATAAAAATATTTAGATGAAAATAATATTATTATTTTTATTCCGGACATCTAAATTTTCTAACGGTGCATTTATGAAAATTTTCTAAGGCATTTTTTGGGTAAAAATTAAATACTGTTTAAATATATACTTTGTTTTCTGACATCATAATGACCCAATAGTTATGTAATAAAATATTATAAATGAAAATTTCTGACAATATATGTTTTAACATTATAATAATGTGATTTTGGGTTTATTTGATTTATTTTACAGAGCCTTAGTGGACACTCCAAGGCGTATAAAACATTTTGTCATTTTAAAATGATTTCCTTGAGAGTGTGAATCACCACCACATAAGAAAGACTAATATTTTATGAATTTTTTCCATTGGAAATATAAAATAGTGATTTACACTCCCCTTTGGAAAAATAACTGGATAAAACCATTTTTTGGTTTTTGGTTTTGATTAGTTTAATGTGGGGTGGCCAAAACCTAAGTAATAAAGAACTCCCTCTCTTTTCCTATATAATCCCACTCAAGCTCCCACTTAATCTTCACTCAATGCCATTGGATACCGACCGACCTTTTACCTCACCTCTCTATAATACTCCCAAGGTTCATTAATCTCCAAAGAATCCTCTTCGAAGCCTTTAAGATCACACATCAAAGTAATGGATTTATTCCTCTCATTTTTGTCCAAATTTCATTAGGTTGTTATACATTTTTTTTCAATTAAAAATATTGGGGCATGATTTATCACCTTCCCTATAATTCCCTATTTATTTTGGAATTATTATATAAACCTTTATCTCTCATTAATGCCTCCCATGTACACCCGTTACCATGACGAAATTCCATAAGAGATTTCTTCCTTTCTCATTTTTGTCCAAATTTCATTATATTGTTATACCCTTTTATTTTCATTTAAAAATGTTAGGGAATTATTTCTCACCTCCTCCATACTTTAATCCTTATGTTTGAATGATGATATACCTCTTTATATCACATTAATTCCTCCCATTTACACCCGTTACTATGCTGAGATTCGGTAATGGATTTCTCTCTTCTCATTTACATTCAAGCAATTCTTTTTTATTATGAATCTAAATTCCATTACATATGTTGGAAAATGAATATATATAACCCCCTTATTTTCAATTTCATTTATATATTATGAGACACCCCTTTCTCTCTAATCAGATTTTTTTTATGAATTTTATGTCACGCCGTTATGCTTCTGAAATTGGACCCTAATTTTCCGAGCCAAAGCCATTGTATTGTGAATGCCATGCCCATTTCTTTATCAAGGGTATTAAACTTTATGAACATTTACATATTGATTATATAGTTTCATGTATTAATTCTACATACCTTTATCTCAGAATAAATAATGATGCTCAATTAATCTATGTTATACAATCCATGTGGCACACTTATGCATGAAATGAAATTATTATGAAGGGTGCACCCTGATAGTGCTCCAACACATTGGGTAAATATTACTATCATGATACATCAAGTACCATGAGGATTTAATCATGATAATTCATGTTCAATGAGTGTTTACTCATATTCCATGTGCAATGATCCTTGGATCATGCTAATACCATGTTAAGTGTTGTTGGCACATTTCCATGTTATGATAATCATGCTATATCATGCCTTTATGTTCATAGTTCTCTTATGATCCATTGATATTTCTATTTCCAAAAATGTATTGTATTATTCATTTTATTCCTTGTTTACTCCCTTTATTGTCTTTATAGATCACACTTTTCTTATGCATGTCCTCAGGTTAACCTATGCACTGCTAATTACAATGGAATGTAGTTGTAATGTGAAGGAAGTTCTAAATAAAGATGTTTTGATTTATATTCTAAGTTCTTGTGCAATGTTACAAATCCCAAAATACACTAGACCTCTATATATTCTATGTTGTATTAGGTGAATGTTTTTATGTAATAAATCAGCTTTAGTTGTGTAATAAAGAGTAGGGCTGTTATAGTTGGTATCAAAGGATAGGTTTAATTATTTTTTGGATTAGGATTAGAAAACCCTAGTGAAAGATTTAGGTATAAGACAAGGAATAATAAAAACATCCCTAAATTTTGATGATTATTCAGTAAGTGGTTTATTAATAAAATACATCCATGTCTGGATACGAGTTGGTAGAGGCAACATTGGCACAATTGTATCCTAGGTGTAAAACCCGAAAACACCGCTATGAGCTAGACTTGAACGAGAACTGGTGCACGACAATGGGACTTGCTGCACTCTTGGTTACGACACTACTGGGGGATATGTATTGGTAAATTCATAATCTTAGTATTAACCATCATTAATAGAATAAAAAATTCACCTAAGAATATATGTTGGGATGTAGAACATGGATAACCTAGATTGATGCCTATAAATTTGTAAGTTAAGGAAGTTAAAATAATTTATATGTCATCCATTTTTGTCTTTGGATTACTCTTCATGTGTTACTACTAAAATTCCTTTTATTCTATCCAATAGTCCGTAATAAAAGGACTTGGGATAACAACCTATGCGAAGATCAATGTGATGACTATTCTAATGAGATTCCCAATCCGATGGGAGCAGGAATCGCCAACTTGGTCATGATACTCTCCCAGTTAACTCTAGTTTTGAATAGAAACATGGGTTAAGAGGACCATTCATCCCCCCCCCCCTAATAAAGAACAATTCACAATCTAGATCTTCATGAGACAAAGGCCTCATACTTTTAAAGGATCATCTGATCCCTCGATCACTAAACAATGGATCAACTACATTGAAAATATCTTCTCCATCCTTCAAATTTCCGAATAAGAGAAGGTTCTTCTAGATTCTTATAGTATGTAGGGTGAAGCTAATAAATGGTGTACACTAATCAAAAATAAAAATCCTGATGAGGAGATTGAGGTGTTTTAATTGAAGGATTTACAGAAGATGTTTTTCGACAAATATTTTCCCTACACCCTCCAATTAAAATGGAAAGGGATTTCCTTTAGCTGAAGAAAAAAGACTAAGAATCCGTCAGATCCTATGAGGAAAACTTCAAATTATTTTCATGATATGACTCTATCTTTTTCGTTACCTCCGAATGTAATGGTGACCACTTCATTGGTGGGATAAGACCTAGCCTATAGAAATCCATGGTGATCCATGACATCGATTGCTATGAGGAAATTGTCCGATGTTCCCTCAAAGTCGAAATAGAGATCAGAGAATCTCTGGGGTATCATGGGATAAGAAGCATAAGGTGGACTTCAATTGTGGTTGTCCGACGGGTAAATAAAAATGTGTTAAGAAACATATAGCACCCCACTTGCCAATGGTGTGGAAATATGCACCCTGAAAATTTCATGAAGGGGATGAGGAAATGCTCTAGGTGTGGAAAATAAGATCACCTAGCAATTAACTGTCTACATGGACAACATGTGGCCATGACAGAGGATATGAATGCTCTATTTGACCCACAAAACATTTTTTATTACTTCAAATACAAATAACCATGGAATATTACAAACTAATCCCCCATCCCAAGGGTTTTCGGAGGCATCCAACAACCTCCAAGGCAATAAGGGAGATCTTTTTCCATCACTACCGCCAAAGTAAACCCCGAGAATGTGTGGTGACAGGTATACAAGTTATTTATTCAAGAATATAGAATGTAATTCTAGATTATGGTTCTACGGATTCTTTTATATCCTGAAGGTTTTGTAGAACAATCCCAACACCACCACAAATCATGGATGTAAATATGTTGGTGAGAATGGAAAATGTGGAAATCATTGCAAACCAGGAATATAACTCCTCCCCTATCAGAATTTGTGGATTGAACTTCCCATAGAACCTCTTCATACACCCTCTGGTGGAATTTGATACAATTAATGGAATGGGTTAGCTTTACCTCTATAGAGACAATATAAATTTCCATGAGAGTGAAATCACTCTTTATATAGAAAATCGACCCCCGATTATTTACAAGTGCATGAAAAAAGATGAATATTCTTTAGCACCATCATCTCAAATGTGGATATTACTGCCCTATGAGCATGTATATATGGATCAGATGATTAAGACTAAGTAAGCGACCATCCTTGAATACATTCCTACTATGAGGGAAATTGGTGAAGTGTTTCCAATGGAATTTCCTAGTCTTCCTCCTAGAAGACATTTGGAATTCTCAATCTATATTATACCTGGAACATTTATAATATCCAAGATTCCATATAGAATGGTTTTTTAGAGCATGAGGAGCTGAAGAAAAAACTACAGGAGAATCTGGGTAAATGGTTTATATGCCCAAGTGTTTTCCATTTGGTGCACTGGTCCTCTTCATCAAGAAAAAGGATGGGTGAATGTGACTTTGAATTGATTATCATGAGATTAAAAAAATCATGTTAAAGAAAAAGTATTATCTTCACCAAATTGATGACTTATTCGATCATCTACATGGATCACAATAGTTCTCCAAGGTGGATTTGTGGTTGCGATATTACCATGTATGGGTGAAGAAGGAGGATATCCCCATGACTAGTTTTCATAAAAGATATGGAAAATATGAATTCATATTAATGCCTTTCAGACTCACTAATTATCCAACAATCTTCAAGGACTTGATTAAAAATTTCTTTAGATATAACCTAAAAAAATTTGTGGTAGTATTTAAAGATGATATTTTAATATATTACAAAACTAAGGAGGAGCATCATAAGAATCTAAGAAATTTACTAGAGAACTTGAGAAAGGAGAATCTCTATGGAATGTACAACAACTATTAGTTCTGGCTAAAGGAGGTATCATTCTTAGGTAATATCATCACAAGAAATGGGATATCTGTGGATCCCTCCAAGATAGATACATCTGAGGGATGTATGAGGACAAAATAGTTAACAGATATCTGTAGCTTCCTGGGGTTAGCTTGATATTATCACTGATTTGTAAGAAATTAATCACAATTTTCAAACCCTCTTCCCAAGCTAACTTGGAAGGGAGTCAAGTTTTCTAGGATCTATAAACGTGAAGTGAGCTTCAAGGAGTTGAAAAGGAGGATTATCACTACGCCCGTGCTCATACTACCCACAATTGGAGAACATTTTGTGGTATTTAGTGATTCTTCGATGAAGGGAATGGGTTCTGTGTTGATAAAAAATGAAAAATTCATTACCAATGCTTCAAGGAAATTAAATGTTAATGAGAAAAACAGTCCAACACAAGATCTAGATTTGGATATAGTAATCTTCACTTGGAAGATTTGGTGACATTACCTCTTTGCGGAGAAGTGTGAAATATACATGGATCACAAAAGCCTCAAGTATATATTAACACAGAAAGAGTTGAATATGCACAAATGAAGATGGTTAGAGATGATCAAAGACTATGACTACTCAATCCATTACCACCCTTAGAAAGCGAACAATGTGGAAGATTCTCTATGTGGAAAGGAGCCAACAATTCTATCATTTATGAGAATTGAAAAGGATCCACTATTCTTATATTTGATGAAGATGGACATGGGGATCATAAATAAGGGAACATAATCAATCCTTCCACAAATTATTGGTTAAACGTCTCTTTTGGACAGGATAAAGCATGTTAAAAAGGATGACGTGGGAATCTAAACGAAAGTTGAAACTATCCGAAAAAGAAAATCCTTGGAGGTCAATGTTAATGAATAAGTAATTGTGAGATTTGGCTGAAGAATTTGGGTTCCATAAAATTTGGAGTTCAAGAAAGAACATCTGGATGACGCACATAGTTTGAATTTTTCTATTCATTGAGGGAACACAAAGATTTATCGAGATATTAATGAGAATTATTGGTTGGAAAACATGAATAATGGGATCATTGAGTATACATCAATGTTCCTGGCATGTTATCAAGTGAAGGATGAGAGGCAGAATTCTAAAAGTATAATGCAACCATTACCAATACCAGCATGTAAATGGGAGAACACCACCATGGACTTTATCACTGGACATTCGGAGACATCCAAATGAAACAATGATATCTTGGTTTTTTTGGATCTTCATACAAAGACTTCACACTTCATTGTAATTCAGGATGATTTCTAATTGGATCAACTGGAACATATATATATATCATAGAAGTGTTAAGTATTCATGGAGTAACACTTTCAATTAAATCTGATCAAGATCCAAGATTCACCACTAAATTTTGGAAGAGTCTGCAACATGCTCTGAAAACTGAGTTGAACTTCAGTATGAGTTATCATCCTCAAAATGATGGCCAATTTTAGTAGACAATCCAAACACTTGGGGACATGTTGATAGAATGATAAATGGACTTAGAAGGCTGATGGGATTAACAACTTCCTCTAGTAGAGTTCTCTTCCCACAGAAGATTACACTCATGCATCCAAATGGATTTTTATGATGCCCTTTATGGGAAGAGGTTCAAGACACCGACATGTTAGGATGATGTTTGGGAGTGAAAAATCATTGGTCCAGAAATGGTCGAAGAAATGGTGGATAAGGATAAGACCATCCAGAAACACATTAAAGATACTCTGAGTCGACAAAAGAGCTATGCTGATAATCTTCATCGAGATCTAGAGTTTGATGTCAGAGACAAAGTATTCCTTTTCATATCACTTGTGGAAGAGATTTATGAGATTTGGGAATAAGGAAATTCTTAGTTCAAGGTACATCATCCTTTTGATATCTTTGATCACGTTAGAGCAGTGACCTATCGACTAGAACTCCAACCGAACCTAGCTGATGTATATGTTGTATTTCATGTATCACTCTTGAGGAAGTACATACCTGACCCATCAAATGTACTCAATCTAGAGGTGGTACCATTGGAGAATGACCTCTCCTATGAAAATAATTCGGTGAAGATGTTAGATCATAGGGAAAAGTTCTACTAAATAAGACAATGCCCCTCATCAAGGTGTTGTGGAGAAACCACATGTTTGAAGATGAAATGTGGGAATCTAATTATGTGATGAAGTAGAGTTACCCTCATTTGTTTTAGTGTGGGAAGCTAAATATCAAGGGTGAAAACTTTTATGGGGAATATTGTAACGAAATTCCTCTTGATCTAATTAAATGTATTATTATGTAAAATGGTTGTATAACAGATGTAATTATTTGGTTTTATGTTTTTTGAATTCAAAATACTCTTAAGAATTGTTACCGTTACTAATATAGAAATTGAATAAGGTTCACATGATCTGTATAAATATAGGGTATTAACAAATCCAATTTACTCAGATAAACGAAGTGATGGCCTCATCTAGTAGAATTGCTCTGTACGAAGCCCATTCGTCGAAGTTTGGAAATGAGGTTGTGTCATTGGGATTCGCTATTGACCAAGCCCTAGCTGAGCATCAACACATTAAGCTCGAACAAAATAACATACATGAGAAGTGGAATTTGATAGATATTACCACCCGAGTGATGTTATCCAAGCCCCCCAAGTGTCTTTCACCATCACACACTATAACCTCAAGACATATGCTGGTGTAATAAGAGGATATTTAACAAGACTTTAGCAATATGATTATGTTCAATATTTTTGTATATAATAAAGAATATACATTCATTTTATTATTGTTACTTTGTAAATAATATTTAAAGAAAAAATAGTATTTTTAGTTAATATTCAGTTATGAAATATATTTTTATAAATTAAAGGATTTTTTAGTTAAATTATATTTTGATGAAATATTAGTAATAAATGTATTTTTTAAAAAATAAATGATTTTATAATATTTCTGAATACAATTGAAATTTTTATTAAGGTTTGAAAACTATTTTGGTCAAAACCCATGAATATTAAATAAATGACACATTTTATTTTAAAATTGAAAATTAAATTATTGAGAAAAATATTTATATAAAATGAATATTATTTTTGGATTCAGGATGTCTAAATTATCTAACAGTGAATTTTTCTTAATTTTATGAGACTGTCTAATTTTTGGGTAAAAATTATATACCATTTATATATATAATGTGTTCTATGACATCATAATAACACAATTGTGATGTAATAAAATAGTATAAATAAGATGTTCGGAGAATATATGTTTTACCATTAAAATAATGTGATTTTAGGTTAGTTTGATTCATTTTATAAAGCCTTAGTGGACCCTCCAAGTCTTATAAAACATTTATTCATTTTAAAATGATTTCCTTGAGAGTGTGACTCACCACCACATAAAAAAGCCTAATATTTTTAGAATTAAGACATTGGAATTATGAAATAGTGTTTCCCACTCCAATTTGGAAAAAACCATGGGCCAAAATCATGGGTTGGTTTGTGTTTTTGATTTGTTTAATGTGTGGTGGCCAAAACCTATATAATAAAGAATCCCCTCTATTTTCCTATATAAACCCACCCTAGATCACACTTAATATTCACTAAAATCCCCTAGAGCATGACTAAACTCTTCCATACTCTCTCTATAATCCTCACATGGCACCCCAAGATCCCAAGAATCCTCTCTCAAGCCTCTCCAAATCCTTTGGGATCACACTTTCACGTAAGGGATTTCTTCCTTTCTCATTTTTGTAAAAATTTCATTAAGTTGTTATACCATATTTGTTTCAATTATAAATGTTAGGGTATGATTAAAAACCTACCCTATACTTCCCTATTTATGATTTAATGATGATAGACCTCTTTATACATCATTAATGCCTCCAATTTACTCCCATTACCATGCCGAAATTCTGTTAGGGATTTCTTCCTTTCTATTTTTTTTCCAAATTTCATTTTATTGTTATACCTTTTTTTTCTATTAAAAATGTTGGGGTATTATTTTTCACCTCCCAAATAATGCCCTAATTATTTATAAATGATGTGATACATCTTCATCTATCATTAATTCCTCCCATGTACACCTGTTACTATGTAGAAATTGCGTAATGGATTTCTCTCTTCTCATTTACATTCAAGAAATTCATTTGTATTATGAATCTAAATTCCATTACATAAGTTGGTATATGTATATATATGACCCATTACTGTACATATAATTTAAATATGATTAAACATCCCTTTATATCTCATCAAATATTTTTATGAATTCTTATGTTACGCCGTTGTGCTACCAAAATTGCAACAGGATTTTCCAAGACAACGTCATTGTGTAGTGAATAACATGCCCATTTACTTATCATGGGTATTAACCTCTATGCACATTTACTTATTTATTATAGAGTTTCATGTATTAATTCCACATTCCAATATTGCTGATTAAATGATGATGTTTAACGAATCCATGTTATATGATCCATGTGGCACACTTATTCATGCAATGAAATGATTAAGAAGGGTGCACCTTGATAGTGCTCCAATGCATTGGGTAATGATTAGTGCTATGATATGTTAAGTTAAATGAGTGTTTACTCATGATAATTCAATTAAAATGAGTGTTTTATCAAGATCTAGGTGCAATGATCCTTGACTCATGATAATAACATGTTAAGTGTTGTTTCCACATTTCCATGTTATGCTAATCATGCTATACCATGCCTTTATGTTCATGTTTCTCTTATTCTCCATTGATATTCCTATTTCGAAACATGTATTTTATTCTTCATGTTACACCATTTTTACTCCATTACTGGGCTTTATAGCTCACCCTTTTCTTATGCATGTCCTCAGGTTATCCAATGGAATGTTAAGTACGAGGGAATGTAGTTGTCATCTAAAGGATGCTTTTAATAAAGATGTTGTGTTTTACATTCTATGTTGTCATGTAATGTTCCTAAAACCCAAATACACCAGACCTAATGATCTTCCATGTTGTATCATGTGAAGGTTTTTATGTAATAATTCATGTTAAGGTGTGTAATAAAGAGCAGGGTTTTTATGATATATATATATATTATACAATTTATAGAACAATTATCATTATTTTACAAAATTTAATTATTTATTTCCCTTTATTATGATAATATAACCAATTATCATGTTAACATATAATATATTCTAACAATTCTATCATGAATAATAATTATAATTTCAAAATTTAATGATTATTTCTAGAGAAAAATATTAATTAACCACAATAACAGACATTTTTAAAAAAATAAACAATCTAAAACATGGTTTGATCATTTTAAAGAAAGAATATTTCTTCAAAAACATGATAATATATTTTCAAAATAAATATTTCTATTCAACATGAAATATAAATTTATATGACATGAATATTTTTAAATAATTTCAAAATGATACAATTCACTCATTTAGTAATAGTATTATGATAATATATTATCATTGTTTCATTGAATTCATTTAATCTTCAATATTTTTAGTTATATATTAACATACTATATTTTATAATGTCATTATTTATATATTTTTATATAATAATTATAAACTACATTAATCTAAATAGAGGATTCTAATCCACATTAATGTCACACATTAGTATCATGAATTAAGGATTGGTCGTAGATCACCTACATATATATTCACATTCCAAATTTTTTTTCCCAAATAAATAGAGAGAGAGAAAGTTATACTACCTATAAAGTAAAACCAAGGTCTTAGGTGCTCAAGAAGAATATTTCCAAGACTCCCCAGAATTTTTCTCAAGGTTGTACTAGTGAGATTAATTTTGAATGAAGTTGAAAAAATAATTGATTGTGTATTTCATATATAGTAGAAATGCATATTAGAAAAAATCTCTAAAATAAGAAAAAATTGAATTCACCAATTAAAACCACAATTTAATTCAGTTTTGATGAAAAAATTAATTATGGAGTGATTAAAATCATCCAAATATGAGTTATGAATCATTAAATGAGTTCAAAAAATTTAATTCCATGATTTTAATATTTAGAAATGTAGAAAAACACATTTATAGGTTCAAAAATAATTAAAATTGGAATTGGGTAATTCTCATTACCCTAACACATATATTATTCACTATTTAAGAGTATCATTGGTTTACACCTTCATGGTTGGTGACCCTTACACCAGAATATTGATTCACTGCATACCCTTATGTGAGATTTTGATCTCAAGGTTTACCCTTACATAGTTATCACTTTATCCTTATGTGGGATGTTTTACCCTTATGGATCCCTTAAAAACACCATAAGACATTTACGCATGTCACAATAAATTGAAACTACTTTTACATAACTAAGGGACTTGACTACAACTATTCACATGAAGTTTAATTCATGGCGCACTCTTATACCGGATTTAAAAGCTCACCCATACCCATATACAACACAAGGGAAAAATCACATACCCTTGTACACATACGGAAAACTCATGGTTACCTTAATAAAGATTTCTAAATCATGAATTACCCTTACACCACTTAAATTTATTTCATAAAGATAAATATTTCATTGAAAATGTTATATTTTTAGTTAAAATAATCTTATAAATAAATTAAAAAATGATTTACTATTAAATTATAAATTCAAAAAGATTTATGAAAATTATTGAATCATTATAAAAAATACAAAATAATTTTAAAATTTTTTATAACTTTAATATTAATTCATTAACATGTAAAATAACATTAAAACAAGATTATAAATTAGAAAATATTGTATTTTAAATAAAATTTATGAAATTGATCCTAAACCACTAAAAACCCCAAAATGACAATCGAAGGGATCAAAAAAATTTAGACCCTTATATGTATTGACACGATTCCTTTAAACATATTATTATAATATTTTTGTCATAGAAATTCATAAATTAGAACCTAAAGACCGTGAGGCCTTGTTTATTTTGAAGATTAGGTATATAAAACATCAATGGAAACTAAAACAAAACATATTTTTTTTATTATCCATAATGAGATACTAAATATCTTTATTCTCGTAAAATATTATAGGATAAACTACATAATACATTAAAGAATGGGGGGAGATAAAACTCAATGTAATGGAATACACATGATAAGTAATCACTATTTTTTAATCAAAGGTATCCCATGATATCATAAATGAAAAGGATCATGTGTAATCACATAAAAGGATAACATACTGAACATGGTAAAATGATATCATTAAAACATAGGGAATATTGAAGAAGCATATAATATTAAAAAATCATGTGTCAAGGCTAGCTGTCTAGATAATATCACATGGTGGAAAAAGTCTCATATAAATTAGGTTTACTTCATAATCCCATACATAATGTCTCATGAAAAAAAATATTTACCCAATATATTAGAGTAATATTTATGAGAACCCACCAAAACATGTTCATGATTATGTGTGCTAGAAAACTAATACAAATCATATGTAATAAACATAATAATTACCTATAGAAATAAAACGGATTGCATAATCTTGCCTCTTTTCATAATAAATTTAAATTTAACAATGAATACATTTCAGAAATGAACATAAATCATGTATTACCCTTATAATTAAGGGTGACTGAGATAGGTATATGGGTAACTGAAATATATATTGAATTTATAAGAAATATATAACATCAAAGGTTATCTTCTTGGTGGAACCGTCTTTAGAAGATGATGTTGAATATTTATTTTGAAAAATGAAATTTTTCTCTTTTAAATAACATATTTATAACAGATATTTTACAATATATTATGGAAAATATATTATTTGAAAATAAAAATTTAATATTGTAATTTTTTCTTTAATTATTTGACTGGTCAAGCTGATAGAATAATCTGGTCATGTTGTATAAGCTAAAATAAAATATTTTTTCAAAATTTGGTAAAAAAGTAAAAAAGTTTCATTGTTTAGAAAATGAAATGAAGATTCTAGTCAAACCATTTGGTACAAAAAAGTAAAAATGGTTTAAAATATATTTAATAAATTATTATAACATATTAAAATATTCTTTAAAGTATATTATGGATAATATAGACATGGAAGAGAAATATTTTATATCTAACGGGGGATATAAGATAAATATTACTTAAAAACATTCTTGATGTTTCTTTATTGAATAAGGAAGGAAATTGAAACAAAAAATGTTAACCAAATTCTTAACTAGAAGAGAATTAATGACATTTGGTTCAAGAAAATATTTGTATGTGACCTCCCCTAATGGAACCTTGAACATAAAAAATCACGAAAAGAAATGACATGTTAACATAAAGCCTCTACCACTACAGTAACTTTAGAATCAAATCCCCTTGGATGAATTACAAGGAATTGTAACTAAAAATACAATTAAGTAAAAATTATTGATTATATAATATATAAAATTGATAATAAGATACATTATATAGATGAAATTATGCATAGATCTTTAAATTATGTCTCAAGGATGGGAAATTGAGACAAAATCCCTTATAGTGATCATAACGTTAATGTGAGAATTAATCAATGAGGGTAATTTTTGTGTCAAATGTAAATAAAAAAATAAAAATTTAAATAAAACATAATATAATAATAATTAATCACACACATAGTCATTGATTAACATAAAAAAAAATGTAGAAGTATAACACAAGGAATTGAAAATTGAGCAAAGAAACCCCTTCCCTCGAGTTTGACTCATCACGTAAGTACATTATCTTCAAGAATAATAAAATTAAGCTAATTAATTAAATTATTAAGATATGTTTTCATGTTTATTATAAATTCTATTTTATTTATTACCAATTTATATTTATTTACATAATCAACTATGTTAACGTCAGACGTTTTGATGACATTCGCTTCATAAGCCCAAAATGACTTAGATAGGTTGAGTATAGTAAAATAATTCATTGTTACATCCTATTTATAATAATTATAATTATGTAATTATGATTTGTATATTTTAATTATACTTATAAAACCAACAGTTAAATATGTTTATGAAAAAATAATAGTGTTACAATCATATAGATGGTAGAATGTGTATACGTATAAGTAACTTTTCCATTTGTCAACGATCATTGTGGAAATAACGTAAGTGTTATTTTATGTTTCCCTAATGATAATAATATCATAAATTCCATATTATATATATATATATATATATCATCCATGTTTTGTGGGGATCAAAAATGAATCACATCGCTTTGTGGAGACAGTTGTCCACACATGCGCATAATCGATATTATCATTTTTCAGTGAATGTAAATTTAAGAAAGAAATTTATATATTATATTTTAATAATGATAAATATTTCATGAATAACATATATAAATACATTAAATGCATAATCATAATAATCTGTGAGAGGGGATGATGAAAAATGAATTATATCAGTTTGTTAGGTGGTAGTCCACACTACACACGAACAATGGATTAATTTACCATTTGATGGAAAAGGATATGGATATAGTTTATTTAGTTAAAATAATAAAACATTTGTATTAGATATATTTATTATATTATATTATCTTCTTTGAATAAATTTCAATGAGTCATATGACAAAATAAAAGAAAAATGCTCAGTTAAGAACAATACATCTTCTCCAGACATCCTCTTTAGGTTTACACCACAATTATTCCTCAGAGGGTTTTTTAATCAAAAAATGACTATAGAACGTGGGTATGGAAGTATGGAAGGTGTTTTGAAAAATATTTTATGAAAAAAGGATCTTGATTTGTTGACAAGAGAGCAAAGGTGGTGCCCATTTATAAGTGGGGAAATGAACACACTAGGAAATTTCCTAAAAGCATACAAAATGATAAGGGAATACTAATGATAAAAGAACACAAAAGGAAATATATTTTATTTTAAGATAATATAAAGTTTAAATATTTTCAGGAAATAGTATTTATATATGTTTATTTTCAAAAAATACATTTATCTTCTGGTTTAACCCCTGGTAAATTTGTTTTAACCTTAATTGTGATAATTATTTTTTACTGTTTTACTATTAATTATGAAAAAAAATTAAGTTAGGAATAATATTTAAAAGTTAAACCTGATGATACTAAATATGTAATAAATTTTATCAAATTAAATTCATTTAAGTCCAAAAATATAATTTAAAATCAACCCGTAAAATGTATTGGAAAATGGGTTTTCATGAAATGTATTTTTCAAGAAGAAGGCGATTATATAGTAACTTTATGAATAGTAATAACAATTCCATGAATTAAAATTTACACACATATATAAATATAATAAATATATTTAAATTAATTATGTCCTCAATAGGGGTAATGTAAATTAATTAAAATATAGAAACATTATTCACTTAGAAATAGTTTTAAGAAGAAAGTGTTTTTAATATTAAATATAATCTTATTCAATAATAATTTGAATTCCAGATTAAAGTGAAATTAATTATAAAATTTTCAATACAATTTTCCATATTTCACTTTAATACCATGTTTATAACCTAATGGAACTTTAAAAATTACTTGATTTAATAAAAATAAATAACAATATTCGAAACATCGTGATTTTTTATTATTCACTGAAAAGTCAATCATTTCAGAATAATATAAACATTTCACCATATTTTAATTATAATATTATTATTTAAAAAATAAATTTTTTTATGAAATATATTTTCTAAATATATAAAAAATAGTCTTTAAAATTAATGCGCAAAACACAACAAAACATATTTTAGAAAAATACAAATTTAAAGCATAAAATTATATTCATTCTTATACTGTATCTAGAAACATATTAGATGAATGATGAAAAGTTTCATTTAAGATTTAGTTTAAAAAATTCGTTAAAATATTTCAACCATATTTATTATGTTAATTTATTAATATAAAATCCCATTACACATGAAAAAAATGTTTCCATAAAAAAATTTCATTGACATTGAATTGTTTTTTATTTTTATATTCAATCAATTAATAACCAATGAATTTCTTTTATAAACTTGTAAAATATATAATTTTATAATTCATTTATTCCTTTTCATAGACACGAATTTAAATTCCATGTTATAAAAGTCATATTTTAATAGTTATGTTCATTAGTTCATTCATGATCAGTGTTTCATTTCATATACGCTATCAAACATTGTTTTATTTTTAAACTTTTAGTGTGTTCCATAACATGGGTGGTTCATGACCATTACTGGGTATTTTTAGAAAAGTAGGGATATAATTATTGGTATTTCATTTGATCATCCACTTTTTGGTGAGTTTATCTTATATTTTTATATATACAATAGTGGTGTGATTACCCTCGTATGTTGACATACATGTGGAAATTATCATCGAGGGTATCTCATGGTTGGAATTATTGAGTGATCAATATTTATAAAATAAATATTCAAATACTATAGTAATATCTTCCATAGTTAATCAGATACATTGATTGATATCTTGGGTTATATGTTTCTGCTTGTTTGACCAATTAATGAGATATTTTCATTGGGATCAGTATGACCTTCTGGATCAATGCTTCTTGTAGTTTGAGATTTGATTTAGTTGATACTATCTTTAGCTTTTTGAGAATTTCATTCCATGTGAATTGGTAATGTATCACTATGGACAATAATAAATTATACCAATCATGGTGAGAGTGATGAACTACTCTTATATTTTTAGGTCCTTGTGGTGGGGTTAATTGATTACAACCTCATTAATCAAAATTGGAGGGTGAAATACCTAGTAATTTTTGGTTGTATTTAGGTTGTTTTGAGAATATCAAAAGTGTTGAGGGATCTTGATTTATGAACTCAAGATATAGTGATTCTTTCCCAAGACATGATATTTTATTGAATTTAAATAATGTTAATCTTGAGTCCATGAATATGACAACCCTTCCTTTATTACAAACTTAAACATGATTTATTTCATATACTATTCACTTGATACAAAATTGTTTATTGAGAGGACTAGTGTATTTGGGGATTAGGATCATTAAATAACAACTTAAAACATGAAATAAAACTTCTTTACTGAAAACTTCCTTTACACGACCACTACATTCCCTCATACTTAGCATTGGATGGGATAACCTGAGGACATGCATAAGAAAAAGGGTGAGCTATAAAGCCTAGTAATGGAATAAACAAGGAATACATGAGGAGTAAAATACATTTTATACAATAGGCATATCAATAGAGAACATGAGAAACATGAACATAAAGGCATGATAAATCATGATAATCATAACATGGAAATGTGGCAACAACACTTAACATGGAATTAGCATGAGCCAAGGCTCATTGCACATGGAGCATGAGTAAATCACCATTTCACATGAAGCACAAGTAAACCCTAGTTTCAATTGAATTATCACGAGTCAAAACTCATTGCACAAGACGTATCATGATACTATACTTTACCCAATGCATTGGAGAGCTATAAGGACGCACCCTTCTCAAAAATTTAATTTCATGCATAAGTGTGCCACATGGATCATACAACATGGATTCATAAAACATAATCATTTTTTCGACAACAAAGGAATTTGGAATGAAGATTTATAATCCATAAGTAAGCATGCATTAATTTGAATACCCTTTATGGAGAAATGGTCATGGTATTCACTGCACAATGGCATTGGCTTAGAAAATCAGTACAATTTCGACAGCGTAACAGCGTGATATAAGAATTCATAAAAATGGATGATGAGAGAGAATGGGGATTCTCATAATATCTACATGAAATGTACAGTAATGGGGTCATATAGATACATGTCCCAACAATTGTAATGGAACATAGATTCATGATACAAAATTATTGTCTGAATGTAAATGAGGAGAGAGAAGTTTTTTTTCGGAATTTCGGCATAGTAACGGGTGTACATGGGAGGCATTTAATAAGAGAGAAAGGGGTGTCTCATCATATCTACATGAAATATATAGTAAGGGGGGTCATATAGATACATGTCCCAACAATTGTAATGGAATTTAGATTCGTGATACAAAATTATTGCTTGAATGTAAATGAGGAGAGAGAAGTTCCTTTCGGAATTTCGGCATAGTAACAGGTGTATATGAGAGGCACTTAATGAGAGAGAAAGGGGTCCCAAATCATTCAAAAAATAATACGGAAGTATGGGGGAGGTGTGAAACCATACCCCAACATTTATAATCTAAATTAAAAGGGCATAACAATATTAAGAAAATTGGACAAAAAAGTGAAAGGAAGAAAAACCCTTACATGGAAGTGTACTTCCAAAGGCTTTAGAGAGGCTTGAGAGAGGCTTCTTGGGAGCTTGGGGAACCTTGGGAGGATTATATAGAGAGTAGGGAAAATGTTGGACGAACTCCAAAGGCTTTTAGTGAGGAGGAACTGGGAGCTTGGGTGGGTTTATATAGGAAAGGTGAGTGAATTCTTTATTACTTAGGTTTGGGACCCCTTAAATTAAACTAATCCAAACCACAAATCAGCTCATGGTTCTTGCCCATTGTTTTTGGAAAAGGGTATAGTAAAAAAATATTTTATAAGGACAATTTCTGAACTTATTAAAATAATGGGGTTGCTTATGTGGAGGTGAGTCACACTCCCATGGAAATAATTTAAAAATACAAGATGTTTAATACGTCTTGAGGGGTCCATTAATCAATTGTAAAATAAGTCAAAAAAAACCAAAATCACGTTATTTTAATTCTAAAACATATATTGGCCGAAAATAAAGCTTATAGTATTTTATTACATCAGTATTGGATCATTATGATGTCATAAAACACTTTATATATTTAAACGGTATTTAATCTTTACCCAAACATTTGACTGTCTTAGAAAAATATGAAAACTTCACCATTGGATAATTTTGACGTCCTGATTCCAGAAATAACATTTATTTTATCTAAATAATTTTCTAAATATGTTAATTTTCACTTTTAAAATAAAAACTGACATTTATCGGAAATTCCTGGGTTTAGACAGAAATGGCATTCAAACCTTAATAAAAATTACAATTGGATTCATAAAATTATAAGATCATTTATATTTAATAAAAATTAATTTAATAATAATAATAATATTTTATTAAAATATTATTTAATTCAAAAATCCCTTAATTTAATAAAATATAATTCGTAATTAAATAATAACTGAAAACATTATTTGTACTTTAAAAAATATTTTCAATGTATCAACAATGACAAGAAATTATATACATGAATATAGTACTAAATATTTGTTACACAACCCCTTAAAATAGCCGCATAAGACCTAAGGGTAAGGTGTACGATGGTGATAGACTCTTGGGGTGGCTTGGATAACATCGCTCGAGTGGAAATCTTTATCAACTTCCACTTTTCCCATAGACGGTCTCGTTCAAGCTTGACATGATGGACCTCGTCTTGGGCTTGGTCAAGAGTGAAGCCCAAAGACGCCACCACATTTCCATGCTTCAAAAAATGGTCTTCTTATGGAGCCATTCTACTTGATGAGGCCATTGCTTCCCTTGTCTAAGTAAATTGGGTTTGTTAAAGCCCTATATTTATACTAATCATGTGATCACTATTCAACGACTATAAAAGCAACTATCACAATTAGTAACATAAAACCAAAGTAGTTGACATTTTATATAGACATTTTACATAAAGAGACATTTAATTCGACTAAGAGGTATTTCCATTAATGAATCTTTTGGTCCTTACAATATTCCCCCCTTAAAAAACTTCTCCCTCGAAATTTTCTTTTCCCACACTAAAGCAGATGTGGGTAACTCAACTTCATCATTTCCTCCAATTCCCATGTTTCTTATTCAAACTTGTGGTTTCACCACAACACCTTAATGAGGGGCATTGTCTTATTTTGTAGAACTTTTTACCTATGATCTAAGATCTTCACTGGTTGCTCCTCATAAGAATGATCATCCTCCAACTATACCACCTCAGAAGAGAGTACATGTGTAGGGTCCGGTATGTACTTCCTTAAGTTGGCTACATGAAAGACATCATGTACTTTGTCCATGGTAGGTGGAAGTGATAGTTGATAGGCTACAACCCCAAAACGATCAACAATCTCTAAGTGGCCGATGTACCTTGGACTTAACTTCCCTTTCTTTCCAAACCTCATGAGCTTATTCCACTGAGATATGCATAGAAAAACCATGTCGCCAACTTTAAACTCAAGATATCATCGACGATTATCTGCATAACTCTTCTGTCGACTCTAGGATTCCTTGATATACTGCTGAATGGTTTCACCTTCTCCACCATTTCCTCAACCTTTTCGGGTCCAAGCAGATTACGTTCACCAACCACATCCCAACATGTCGGTGTTCTGCACCTTTTCCCATACAGGGCTTCATATGGTGCCATTTGGATGCTTGAGTGGAAACTATTATTATAATAGAACTCAACCAGAGGAAGATGTTGATCCCATCCTCCTTTAATGACCATTTATCATGCTCTCAACATGTCCTCAAGTGTTTGGATAGTCCGCTCGTATTGGCCATCAGTTTGAGGATGATAGGCCGTACTGAAGTTCTGTTCAGTATTCATATCATGTTGAAGACTCTTCCAAAACATAGAGGTGAATCTTGGATCTCAGTCAGAAACAATAGATAGTGGTAATCCATCCAGCCATAACACTTCCCTGATATATATCTATGCTAGTTGATCCAATGAGAAATCCTCCCGAATAACAATGAAGTGTACATTATTTGTAAGACGATCCGCAACAACCCAGATTGCATTGTTTCCTTTGGATGTCCTCGGAAGTCCGGTGACAAAGTCCATGGTGATGTCCTCCCATTCCTATTCTAGTATGGGCAATGGTTGCATCATCCCCTTAGACTTATGCCTCTCTGCCTTCACTTGCTGGCACACCATGAACTTTGATGTATATTCAGCGATCTACTTCTTCATATTATCCCACCAAATGTTTTCTCAGAGATCTCAATACATCTTTGTGCTCCCTGGGTGAATAGAGAAATTTGAACTATGTGCATCATCCAAAACTTCCTTCATCATCTCTGGACTTGATGGAACACATTGTCTTTTCCCAAATCGCACAACTCCTTCTTCATTAAAATTAAACTCTGAGGATTTCCCTTTTTCGAGAGCTTCCACTTTTTCTTGAATTCCCACATCATCCTTTTGAGCATCCTTTAACATTTCCAAAAGAGACGGTTGAGCAAATATTTGTAAAAGGATTGATGATGTTCCCTTATTTATGATTCCCATGTCTATATTCATCATGTCTAAGAAGATTTGATCCTTATCAATTATCATCATTGATAGAATCACTGGGTCCTTTCTACTTAGGGCATCTGCCACCTTGTTCGCTTCCCTAGGGTGGTAATATAATGAATAGTCCTAATCCTTGATGAGCTCTATCCATCTTCTCTGGCGCATGTTAGGCTCATTCTGTGTGAATATATATTTAAGACTCTTGTGGTCAGTATATATCTAAAATTTATCCCCATAGAGATAATGTCGCCAGATTTTTAAGGCAAAGATCATAGCCGCCAACTCCAGATCATGCGTTGGATAGTTTTTCTCATGGATTTTCAACTACCTTGAGGCATATGATATTACTTTATCATTCTGCGTCAGTACACAACCTAATCCCTTCTTCTAAGCATCACTGAATACCACAAAAATTTCCCCACTTGTTGGTAAAGTGAGCATGAGCGTAGTGATAAGCCTCCTTTTTAACTCCTTGAAGATTTTTTCGCATTCATCACTCTAAGAAAATTTTACTCCCTTTCGAGTTAGCTTGGTAAGAGGGTTGGACAATCGTGATAAATTTCTCACAAATCATCGATAATATCCAGCTAACCTTAGGAATCTACGAATATCCGTTACCGATGTTGGCCTCGGAAATCCCTCAATTGCATCTGTTTTGGAGGGATCCACAGATATCCCATTGCTTGTGATGATATGGCCCAAGAATGAGACTAACTTCAACCATAACTCACACTTTCTGTACTTTTCATAGAGCTTCTCCTTGCGCAAAGTATCTAGTACAGTTCTTAAATACTCATCATGATCCTCCTGGGTTTTGGAGTATATTAGAATATCATCTAAAAAGACTACCACAAATTTTTCTATGTAATCTCTAAAGACACTATTCATCAAGTACATGATGATTGTTGAAGCACTGGTGAGTCCGAAATGAATTAATATGAATTCATAGTGCCCGTATCTTGTATGAAAAGTAGTCTTGGGGAAATCATCCTTCTTCACCCTTACTTGATAATATCCCGACCGCAAATCTACATTGGAGAAGTATTGTGCTCTATGTAGCTGATCAAACAAGTCATCAATACATCGTAGAGGATACTTGTTCTTTATCATGATTTTGTTAAGTTCACGATAATCGATGGAAAGCAGCATTGACCCATCCTTCTTATTGACGAAGAGGACTGGTGCACCCCATGGTGAAACACATGGGTGTATAAAACCTTTATCCAGATTCTCCTGTAGTTGTTTCATCAGCTCTTCAAGCTCCACAACAGCTATTCTATATGGAGTCTTGGATATTGGTAGCGCCCCTGGTATAAGTTCAATTGAGAATTCAACGTCTCTTCTAAGAGGAAGACTAGGTAGTTCCTCGGGAAACACTTCAGCGAATTCCCTCACAATAGGCATTTCTTCAACGATGGTTTCTGTAACATCCCAGGTAATTAAAGAATATAGAATTTTCATATTTATTAATATTTACGAATTAAATATTAATTTTAATTAAAAGGGGTTTCTACGTTCGATAGCGTACTCGATACGCAACAATGAGTTTCTTTGAAAACTTACGTTGCACACAAGTAATAAAATAATATTATTTTAAATGTTAGTTAACAAGTAGCCATTGTACTGGTGGGAATGGATATAAATAACTAAAATATGATTATATATGTTTTTAAATGTTTTTACATTTACCCAATATAAGATAAAGGCTTAAAATACGGAAAGATTTCAATTTTAGGCATTTATACCCTAATTTTCACTAAGGGTGCACTTATCACCTTTTGACGGCGAAACGTCATTAAATATAGTTTTGATCAGTCTTATAAATTCTTTTGGACCAAAAATAACTCTTCTATAGAATTGGGACATCAAAATTTACTTTGTGTGAATTTTTGGTATCTTTCTGATAAAGTTCTTTTTTTTAATGAATAGTGTAAAATGTTGTATTTTAATTCAAAACCTCTTTTTAATATAATTTATTTATATGATAATATTATCTTTTGAATTGTTTTTAAAGTTAAATAAGAAAATAATTTTACCATTAAATCCAATAGTGGTCGTTGGAATTAATTTCACTTTGAAATTGGACTTAAACTACTATCAATCTTTTGATACTTATTGCTTCATAAAAACAAGCTATTTGCTCTGACAGCAGGAATTAATTATTAAATTAATTAATGTGAATTATATGTTTTGAATTTTGTAAAATAGACTTCATTTTTGAATTCGTAATATCAAATATAGCTTAGGGTGAATTTTTGGTAATTTTCTGAAAAACTTCAATTTTTTATGAATAGTGAAACCACTAAGTGGTACTTATAAAAACTGATTTTCCATTTAAATGAAATTTTGCAATCATTGTGTTTTTATTTTCAAAAATCTGACATACATGGTTGTCATTAAGAAGTAAAATGTGGTTCAATGAGATTAAAATAATTTTTTTGGTGAATAGTAACTTATTAAGTTTTTAATCGCGATTAGAGGTAATTAGTGTAGTTTAAGGTAAAAATAATGCTTTAATAAAATGAGATGAGCTTGAAACATGTCCTAACCCTATTGGTTGTGTCATGGCCGACCAAGACAACCCATGGGTCGATTTAGGGGACCCCATTGAGCCACATGGGTGAGATAATGACTTTAATGCCTTTTTTTAAATAAAAGTAAAAATGACACAAACATAATATGTTTTACAAACACAATTTTTACTTGGGGTTATAAAGATAAGATTTTTGATTATAAATAGTCATTGGAAAGCTAAAAATATTTCCTACATCATAGTATTTTTTTTATAATGTTTAGACGTTAAATAAATTAAATTATTTATGACATCATTATGATGCAGCGATGACTTCATTATTTAACGATTTAAATAAAATGGAAAGATAATGTAATATCTAAAACCTACACATGTCCAAAACCTATTGAATGTGAATATTTAGAAGCATTATCATCTTATCTTCGAAATAGATCAATGTGGGACCTTAGAAATTGGAAACACTTTTGAAAATAAAATAATAGTTTCATGATTTCCAAAAGTGCCCCTCCTCTCCTCTTATAAAAGGCCCCCACCTCTACCTCATTTCACACCCTCCTCAAACCTTTGGCTCGGCCATCCCCTGCCCATTTAATCTCTCCACATCCCTCTCCTCATCCTAGAGGATTCCCTTTGGGCAGAATCCTTTCAAAGGAAGCCTTTAGGCTCAAATCAAAAGGAGTTACACTTTTAAAGGTAATTCATTCTCTCTTGTTCATTTGTTTTATTTTGCTTCTCCAACCCCCTAAACTCTTTTTATTTACTTCATTTGTAACAAAAAAAGTATCTTCAATATACTATGATGTTGTTATAAGATTTATTCGAGCTACACTATCACACAACTACATCAAATGGTTAAAGAACATATGGCTTCCGTGGATGGAGAAATTCTGCCTCCCGAAACGATGATTGTTCAATACTCTTTTAACACCTTCAAATGTGGCCATTATGATGTAACTATTTTCATATATGATATATAATATGTTTATTCTTTCCTTAAGCTTATTTATTTTCCATTTATGTCATACCATTATTGTTTCCATTATGGGTAAACACGATATCTTCATTTTAGGAAGTGTGGACTACCGCCCCCTGAAAGTGATTTGATTCGTTAATACCATATGTAGGATGTGTAAAGGATAAAGTTAATGATATTATATATGTTATTATACTGGAATTATAATATACTCTTATATAATTATGATTCCATCCTATAAAATACTAAATAGAAATGAAAGTAGCATTCATGCGTACGTACGGCTTACCGTCTCCATGAACGGTGCATTTCATTTCTTACCTCTAAATGATTATGTAATATTATAAAAACATGTATATACTGGATATATATGATATATATGATATCCGAATCAGGAATGTCATTCTGGATATAAAGAACCTTTGACCACACAAACAACATGTAATTGTAAGAAGTCCACTTTCGACTTAAGAACCAAATATTGACAAAACAAACATCATTAACATAAATGGTTACACAATGTTTATAACATGGAAATAAGTGATATAAAAAAAAATATGAACTTTAAAAAGGTTCTTAATCAAGTATAAATTAACTAAAGTTTATTATTCAGGACGTTAAAGAACGATCGAGTCAAGTCGGACCTGAGGTAAGGGACTTCGTCTCAATCTCCTTTCATTAAGGCATATTTAGTTTTATACACAACTTTCTTTTATACGGTGTATAAACCCCTTTGAATTTTACTTTTATACAAAAGGAATCTTTTTCTATGAAGCTTTTTACTAAACGACAAAAAGGAATTTTTTTTACGTACGTGGTGACAACGACCTTTTCTGCCGCCGCGAGTATTATTTGGTATTTGGCTTCCTCAACAAGCCGTAAGGTTTTTAAAATAAAATAAATACCATATACTCTTTTATGTATTTTGGTATTGAAAATGGTTTTGATAAAGGATTCTATTATGTCAATATATTTATGATATATTGTGATTGAAATGTGGAAATGTTATCATTCCTTTATATTGGTTTTATGTTTTATAATTTTATAATGGTACTTGGACATTATGACGGGTGGTGCCGTGAATACCAGGACGAGTGGTTACGTAATAACCTCCAATGCATTGGGTATGGAAGTAGACCTTATGGCTATTCCATTAAGTATGTATGGAAATTGGCCGTATGGAAATTCCATTAAGTGATATGTGTGGAAGTCAACCGTATGGTTATTCCACTTAAGTATGTTTATGTCCCAAGTTACCTTTATATATGTTATGTGTTCTTTATATGGGTTTTATGGTAATACTTTGGTTACAAAAAGGTATGTAATGATACTTTATTCAGTGAAGAGTTTTTACTACTTCATGAAGGTGAAGGTATTACATTGATAGAGTATACATGGTTTACTTGATTTTGAAAAACTAACAGTTTTCATTCTTTGTGTATCCCTTAATGAGATTTTTATGCTCACCCCAAGTTTTTTTGAAATGTTTTCCACAGGACTAAATGTGGAATAAGTTCATGGATGGGATCAATGGAATGTCATGCTATATAAAACATGGAACTAGACATGTTTCTTTTAAGAGTTTTTATTATTATGGAAACTTAGTAGAAGTGACTACTTTGTAATCTTTTGAGATGTTATAGTTATGTTATAATTTTCTAAAACTCTAAACCTGAAAAGATCCTCAACGTGAATTATTCATTTAATTCAATATTAAGTAAGGTTTAAGGCCGGGGCATTATAGTTGGTATCAGAGGTCAGTTTAGACAACTTCAGGTGTTAGAAAAGTGTTAAATTATAATATGATTGAAATGATATAGCATTTACAGATTACCATGTTGCTTCGCCTAAGATATTTCTGTGTTCATAATGGGTTTCCACAGAGGAAACAAAGCAGCTATGTTGGGACGACATCAGGAGGAATACAACCTTCCAAATCCGCAACCTGAGATGGTCGGAATCGGAACTGAACAGTTTGTTGCAGTGATGGCACAGTTGACTCAGGCTATAAATGGTGGTGGTATCCATGCACGAGATCAGCCAGATCAACCGCAGAGGAACATGTCAGTGGTGGAACATTTCGTGAGGCAACATCCCCCATCATTCAGAGGATCATCTGACCCTATGCAAGCTGAAGGGTGGATTATAGCACTGGAGAAGATTTTTGATGTCATGGGGTGTTCAGAACATCAAAAGGTTAGTCTTGCTATCTACCTTTTTGAAGGTGATGCTGATCAGTGGTGGTTGATGGTGAAAAATATCAGGGATAGTGATGAGATTGAGGATCTTCACTGGGATGAATTCGAAGGTATGTTTCTTGAGAAATATTTTCCTAAGGTGGTTCATCTTAGGATGGAAAAACAGTTCTTAGAATTGAGGCAGGAGGATGCTTCAGTGGCTGCTTATGAAGCAAAGTTCACTCGATTGGCACGGTATGCTCCAAACATCATACGAGATCTTGATAGTAAAATAAACCGTTTTTACTCAGGGTTAAAGCCAAAGTATCGAAGGGCTTTAGCTTCTCATGAGTTCAAAAGTTATGAAAAACTTGTTCGATGTGCGGAGAAGGTGGAAATGGAGTTTGCTGATGATCAGGTGTTCTATGACAAACAACAGAATAAGAGGTCTAGTTGGCAGGCAAAGGGGAAGAATTCATCAAAGAATCAAGGAGGTAAGAAAACCAAATATCCATCCTGTGAGAAGTGTGGTAAAATGCATCCTGGAGAATGTTTATCAAGTCTGGTAAGTGCTTTCGGTGTGGTAAGTCTGGTCATATTGCTCGTAACTGTAAGGAAGATGATCAAGCAGGTAATGAAAAGCCAACGGTAAGATGTTTTAAGTGTAATGAAATGGGTCATTATGCAAACGAGTGTCCAACGAAGAACTCAACTGGGGGAATGCAGCTAGACTACAAGCAGATAGGGGTGGTGAAATCCTTTGCAACAACTTCAGCAGATGTTGGGCCATCGAATGAAGTGGTATCAGGTACACTGTTTGTTTGTTCAGATTATTCCAATGTGTTGTTTGATTCAGGGTCTACACACTCTTTCATTTCTGAGAAGTTTCCTAGTAAATTGGAAATTCCATATCAAGATATGAATCCCAAACATATGGTAAAAACACCCGGAGGGAACGTTGAGACAAAAAGGAATTATAAGAACCTTCTTATCCTTGTGTGTGGAAAGAATCTACCAGCAAACCTTATTGTTTTGCCTCTAGTAGAGTTTGATGTTATTTTGGGAATGGATTGGCTTTCTATTTATCATGCTAAGATTGACTGCAGAGCTAAAATGGTTTCTTTTCAGAAAGATTTTCAGTTTGTGTACAAGAATGAAACCTTGATTTTGATAACATATCAGGAAGTTGAGAAACTAGTAAAAGATGGAAAGGAATGTTAGCTTGCCCATATTGTTGAAAATAATGGAACTGTTCAGATTAATGATGTGCCAGTGGTAAATGAGTATCTTGATGTTTTTCCTGATGAGTTGTCTGGTATTATTCATGATCGGGAAGTTGAATTTACTGTGGACTTAGTTCCCGATTCTAAGCCAATTTCCAAACCCCCTTATCGAATGGCTCAAGTTGAACTTTTAGAGTTAAAGAAACAATTGCAGGAGTTATTAGATAAAGGTTTCATTCGACCTAGCACATCACCTTGGGGTGCTCCTGTCTTGTTTGTTAAAAAGAAAGATGAATCAATGAGACTTTTCCTTGATTATAGATCCTTGAATAATATTACTGTTAAGAACAAGTATCCTTTTCCTCATATCGATGATTTTTTTGATGAGCTCCAGGGAGCTCAGTATTTTTCGAAGATTGACTTGAGGTCGGGGTACCATCAGTTGAAAGTAAAAGAAGCAGACGTTCCGAAGACTGCGTTCCGTACTAGATATGGCCATTATGAATTTGTAGTTATGCCTTTTGGGTTAACCAATGAACCTACTGTATTCATGGACCTTATGAATAGAATTTTCCATGAGTTCTTGGATAAGTTTGTGGTTGTTTTCATCAATGATATTTTGATGTTTTCTAAAAGTAAAGAGGAGCATGAAAGTCATTTAAGGGTTATCTTGCAAACCTTAAAAGAAAAGAAACTATATGGAAAATTCAGCAAGTGTGAGTTTTGGTTACAAAAAATTTCATTCTTAGGTCACATTGTTTCAAAAGATGGCATAACTGTTGATCCTACTAAAACAAAAGTTGTTGAAGAATGGCCAAGACCCACAAATGTAACCGAGATCCGTAGTTTTCTTGGTTTGGCAGGTTACTACCGAAGGTTTGTTGAAAATTTTTCACGGTTATCTAGTACAATGACTAAGCTAACTCATAAGGGTGTTAAGTTCATATGGACAAAAGAATGTGATGATTGTTTTCAGGAGTTGAAGAGAAGATTGGTGAATGCTCTAGTTTTGGTACTTCCTTCTAGGAATGGTGAGTTTGTTATATACAGTGATGCTTCGTTGAAGGGACTTGGATGTGTCCTTATGCAGAATGATCAGGTAATTGCTTATGCTTCACGACAGTTGAAAACTCATGAGGTAAATTACCCTACACATGATTTGGAATTAGCTGCTATTTTCTTTGCTTTAAAAATTTGGAGGCATCATTTGTATGGAGTAAAGTGTGAAATATATACTGATCACAAAAGTTTAAAGTATATATTCACTCAGAAAGAATTGAACATGAGACAGAAAAGATGGCTGGAATTAATCAAGGATTATGATTGTACAATTCATTACCATCCGGGAAAAGAAAATAAAGTGGCTGATGCTTTGAGTCGAAAAAGTAATGCTTCTTTAGCAATGTTGCGTTTGGAACGTGATCCTTTGGTTAAAGATTTGATGAACTTTGGCATAGAAGTTGTTGGTGCAGGAAGTTCTTCTGTTTTGTTTCAGGTATCAGTGAAATCTTCTCTATCAGATAGAATCAAGCAAGCACAGAAGCGAGACAGTGAGTTACAGAAAAAGGTAGAGCTGGTTCAGAAAGGTAAGTTTCCTGATTTCAACATTGATAGTGATTGTGTTTTGATATTTGGGAAGATATTGTGTGTGCCCTGTGATTCACAGTTGAAGAATGAGTTGTTATGTGAAGCTCATAGTTCTCCGTTTTCAGTTCATCCTGGTAGTACTAAGATGTATAGAGATCTGCGGGAGTATTACTGGTGGGATGGAATGAAAAGAGATATTGCTGATTTTACTGTGAAGTGTTTGACATGTCAACAGGTTAAAGCAGAGTGGCAGTTACCTAAAGGGATGCTTCAACCTTTAACAATACCAGAGTGGAAATGGGAAAACATATCCATGGACTTTGTTGTGGGATTACCGAAGACATTTCGAGGTAATAATTCAATCTGGGTTCTTGTTTATCGCTTGACTAAATCTTCTCATTTCCTTGCTATATGAGATACTTTTTCCCTAGATCAACTTTCCCATTTGTATCTTAAAGAGATAGTCAGGTTACATGGAGTTCCCCTTTGCATTGTATCTGATCGTGATCTCAGGTTCACATCTAACTTTTGGAAAGGCCTTCAGAAGTCATTGGGTACTGAATTAAATTTTAGTACAGCTTTTCATCCTCAATCATATGGGCACTCAGAACGAACAATTCAGACCTTGGAGGATATGCTACGAGCTTGTTCGATGGATTATCAGGGAAGTTGGGACCAACAACTTTCAATGGTTGAATTTTCTTATAATAACAGCTTTCATTCCAGTATACAGATGGCACCATTTGAGGCATTATATGGGAAGCGGTGTCAAACTCCAGCATTTTGGGATGAAGTGGGTGAAAGGAAGCTGATGGGACCAGAATTGGTAGAAGAGATGGAAGAAAAAGTTCAGTTGATTCAGAAGCACATGAGAACAGCTTAGAGCAGGCAGAAGAGTTATGCGGATAACCGGAGGAAGGATCTAACTTTCGAGGCAGGTGATCATATTTTTCTCAGGGTTTCTCCTTAGAAAAGTGTGATGAGATTTTGTAAGAAAGGAAAGCTGAGTCCAAGGTTTATTGGACCATATGAAATTATGGAGAAAGTTGGATCAGTTGCTTACCGAGTGGCTTTACCTCCGAGTTTATCTCAGGTACACAATTTTTTTCATGTTTCAATGTTGAGGAAGTATATGCCAGATCCATCTCATATTTTGAGTCCAGAGGTAGTTCAGCTGGAGGAGAACCTATCTTATGAAGAACAACCAGTCCAGATTCTTGACCATAGGGAACAGGTGTTACGGAATAAGCTGATTCATTAGGTAAAGGTTTTGTGGAAAAACCATGTGATTGAAGAGGCAACGTGGGAATCTGAAAATGCTATGAGGGATAAATATCCCCACTTATTTTGATAAGTGAATAAAATTGTGAGGACGCAATTCCCAAAAGGGGGGAAGGATGTAACATCCCAGATAATTAAAGAATAAATAATTTTAATATTTATTAATATTTACGAATTAAATATTAATTTTAATTAAAAGGGGTTTCTACGTTCGATAGCGTACTCTATACGCAATGATGAGTTTCTTTGAAAACTTACGTTGCACACAAGTAATAAAATAATATTATTTTAAATGTTAGTTAACAAGTAGCCGTTGTACTGGAGGGAATGGATATAAATAACTAAAATATGATTATATATTTTTTTAAATGTTTTTACATTTACCCAATAAAAGATAAAGGCTTAAAATACGGAAAGAGTACAATATTAGGCATTTATACCCTAATTTTCACTAAGGGTTCACTTATCACCTTTTGACGGAGAACCGTCATTAAATATAGTTTTGATCAATATTATAAATTATTTTGGACCAAAAATAACTCTTCTATAGAATCGGGACATCAAAATTTACTTTGTGTAAATTTTTGGTATGTTTCCGATAAAGTTCTTTTTTTAATGAATAGTGTAAAATGTTGTATTTTAATTCAAAAACTCTTTTTAATATAATTTATTTATATGATTAGATTATCTTTTTAATTGGTTTTAAATTTAAATTAGAAAATATTTTTACCATTAAATCCAATAGTGGTCGTTGGAATTAATTTCAATTTGAAATCGGACTTAAACTAGTGTCAATCTTTTGATACTTATTGCTTCATAAAAACACTCTATTTGCTCTGACAGCGGGAATTAATTATTAAATTAATTAATGTGACTTATATGTTTTGAATTTTGTAAAATAGACTTCATTTTTGAATTCTTAATATCAAATATAGCTTAGGGTGAATTTTTGGTAATTTTCTAAAAAACTTCAATTTTTGATGAATAGTGAAACCACTAAGTGGTACTTCTAAAAACCGATTTTCCATTTAAATGAAATTTTGCAATAATTGTGTTTTGATTTTCAAAAATCCGAAATACATGGTGGTCATTAAGAAGTAAAATGTGATTCAATGAGATTAAAATAATTTTTTTGGTGAATAGTAACTTATTAAGTTTTTAATCGCGATTAGAGGTAATTAGTGTAGTTTAAGGTAAAAATAATGCTTTAATAAAATGAGATGAGCTTGACACATGTCATAACCCTATTGGATGTGTCATGGCCGACCAATAAAACCCATGGTTCGATTTAGGGGACCCCATGGAGCCACTTGGGTGAGATAATGACTTTAATGCCTTTTTTTAAATAAAAGTAAAAATGACACAAACATAATATGTTTTACGAAAACAATTTTTACATGGGGTTATAAAGATCGGATTTTTTATTATAAATAGTCATTGGAAATATACACAGAGTTCCTACATCATAGTATTTTTTTAATAATTTTTAGACGTCAAATAAAATAAATTATATATGACATAATTATGATGCAGCGATGACTTCATTATTTAACGATTTAAATAAAATGAAAAGATAATGTAATATCTAAAACCTACACATGTCCAAAACCTATTGGATGGGAATATTTAGAAGACTTATCATCTTATCTTATAAATATATCAATGTGGGACCTTATAAATTCGAAACACTTTTGAAAATAAAATAATAGTTTCATGATTTCCAAAACTGCCACTCCTCTCCTCTTATAAAAGGCCCCCACCTCTACCTCATTTCACACACTCCTCAAGCCTTTGGCTCGGCCATCCCCTGCCCATTTACTCTCTCCACATCCCTCTACTCATCTTAGAGGATTCAATTTGGGCAGAATACTTTCAAAGGAAGCCTTTAGGCTCAAATAAAAAGGAGTTACACTTTTAAAAGTAATTCATTCTCTCTTGTTCATTTGTTTTATTTTGCTTCTCCAACCCCCTAAACTCTTTTTATTTACTTCTTTTGTAACAAAAAAAGTATCTTAAATATACTAGGATGTTTTTATAAGATTTATTCGAGCTACACTCTCACACAACTACATCAAATGGTTAAAGAACATACGGTTTCCGTGGATGGCGAAATTCTGCCTCCCGAAACGATGATTGTTCACTACTCTTTTAACACCTTCAAAGGTGGCCATTATGATGTAACTATTTTTATATATGATATATAATATGGTTATTCTTTCCTTAAGCTTATGTATTTTTCATTTATGGCATACCATTATTGTTTCCATTATGGGTAAACACGATATCTTCATTTTAGGAAGTGCGGACTACCGCCCCCTGAAAGTGATTTGATTCGTTAATACCATATGTGGGATGTGTAAAGGATAAAGTTAATGATATTATATATGTTATTATACTGGAATTATAATATACTCTTATATAATTATGATTCCATCCTATAAAATACGAAATAGAAATGAAAGTAGCATTCATGCGTACGTACGGCTTACCGTCTCCATGAATGGTGCATTTCATTTCTTACCTCTAAATGATTATGTAATATTATAAATGAATGTATATACTAGATATATATGATATATATGATATCCAAATCAGGATTGTCATTCTGGATATAAAGAACCTTTGACCACACAAACAACATGTAATTGTAAGAAGTCCACTTTCGACTTAAGAACCAAATATTGACAAAACAAACATCATTAACATAAATGGTTACATAATGTTTATAACATGGAAATAAGTGATATAAAAGGAATAATGAACTTTAAAAAGGTTCTTAATCAAGTATAAATTAACTCAAGTTTATTATTCAGGACGTTAAAGAACGATCGAGTCAAGTTGGACCTGAGGTAAGGGACTTCGTCTCAATCTCCATTCATTGAGGCATATTTCGTTTTATACAAAACTTTCTTTTATACGGTATATAAACCCCTTTGAATTTTACTTTTATACAAAAGGAATCTTTTTCTACGAAGAGTTTTACTAAACGACAAAAAGGAATGTTTTTTTTACGTACGCGGTGACAACGACCTTTTCTGCCGCCGCGAGTATTATTTGGTCTTTGGCTTCCTCAACAAGCCGTAAGGTTTTTAAAATAAAATAAATACCATATACTCTTTTATGTATTTTGGTATTGAAAATGGTTTTGATAAAGGATTCTATTATGTCAATATATTTATGATATATTGTGATTGAAATGTGGAAATTTTATCATTCCTTTATATTGGTTTTATGTTTTATGATTTTATAATGGTACTTGGACATTATGACGGGTGGTGCCGTGAATACCAGGACGAGTGGTTACGTTATAACCTCCAATGCATTCGGTATGGAAGTCAGCCTTATGGCTATTCCATTAATTATGTATGGAAATTGGCCTTATGGCAATTCCATCAAGTGAAATGTGTGGAAGTCAACCGTATGGTTATTCCACTTAAGTATGTTTATGTCCCAAGTTACCTTTATATATGTTATGTGTTCTTTATATGGGTTTTATGGTAATCCTTTGGTTACAAAAAGGTAAGTAATGATACTTTATTCAGTGAAGAGTTTTTACTACTTCATGAATGTGAAGGTATTACATTGATAGAGTATACATGGTTTACTTGATTTTGAAAAACTAACAGTTTTCATTCTTTGTGTATCCCTTACTGAACTTTTTATGCTCACCCCATGTTTTTTTGAAATGTTTTCCACAGGGTAAATGTGGAATAAGGTCATGGATGGTATCAAGGGAATGTCATGCTATATAAAACATGGAACTAGACATGTTTCTTTTAAGAGTTTTTTTATTATGGAAACTTAGTAGAAGTGACTAATTTGTAATCTTTTGAGATGTAATAGTTATCTTCTAATTCACTAAAACTCTAAACCTGAAAAGATCCTCAACGTGAATTATTCATTTAATTAAATATTAAGTAAGGTTTAAGGCCAGGGCCTTATATTTTCTTCCTTGGACTCAATAATCTAAGCCAGATACGCATGCTCATAGGGCAGTAATATCCATGCTTGAGATGATGGTGCTAAAGGAGATTCATCTTCCTCCTTACACTTGTAATGAATCGGGGGTCGATTCTCCATATGGAGTGTGATTTCCCTCTCCCGAAAATTTACATTGGCTCTATATAATGAAATCCAATCTATGCCAAAAATTGCATCAAATTCCACTAGAGGGAGTATGATAAGGTTCTACGGGAAATTCAATCCACATATTATGACAGGGGAGGAGTTATATTCATGGGATGCAATGATTGCCCCATTTTCCGTTCTCACCGAAATCTTTACTTCCATGATTTGTGGTCGTGATGGGATTGTTCTACTAAACATTCGAGATATAAAATAATGCTTAGAACCTGAATAAAAAAGTACGTTCGCTATTATTGAATGAATAACTAGCCTACCTTTCACCACTTTGTTGTCGAGGTTCACTTCGGTAGAAGTGATGAAAAAAGCTCTTCCTTGCTGCCTTGTAGGTTGTTGGTTGCCTCCAGAAACCTTTGGATTAGGTCACTGATTTGCAAGATGCCCTGGTTCTTTGCAGTTGTAGAAAAGAACAATGCATTGCGGTTCGAATGGAGCATTCCTCTCGTTTGTCGCAGCTGCGGGTCTTTCTTGCCAATAGTTAACCACTAGGTTCCCTTCTCTTCCACACCTAAAGCATTTACTCGTCCCCTTGAGGCAATTTCTAGGGTTCTAATTTCCACACTTTTGGCATGTGGGGTGCTGGATCTTCTTAGCACCGTTGGATTTATCCATCGGACCACCAACATTGAATTCCACCTTACGCTTCTTGTCCCCATGATACCCCTGTGTTTTCCCGATCTCCAATTCATCCTTGAGGGCACATCGGACAATTTCCTCGTAGCTGTCGAAGTCACGGATCGCTAATGCATTCTGTAGTCTATGATTCAGCCCACCAAAGAAGCGGTCAACCTTGCATCTGGGGGCAACAACAAAGCCGAAAGCATATCGTGCAAGCCTTGTGAAGTTTTCCTCGTATGCTCCAACAGATTCTTCTTCTTTTTTCTTGAGGGAAAGGAAGTCCCTTTCCATCTTAAGCCGGACGGTGCACGGAAAATATTTATCAAAAAACATCTTTCAGAAATCCTTCCATTCCAATGGCTCGATATCCTCCTCAGGCTTCGTATTTTTGATAAATGTCCACCATTGATCAGCTTCACCCTCCATAAGATAAGCTACCATGAGAACCATCTCTTGTTCCTAACATTGAAGGATGGAGAATATCTTTTCAATGGAGTTGATCCATTGTTCAGCGATCGTGGGATCAGATGATCCACTAAAAGTAGGAGGTCTTTGTCTCATGAAGCTCTCGATAGCAACTTTTTCCTTCTTAGGGGGTTTGGATGTTCCTCTTGACCTGTCCTTCTATTCAAATGTAACAAACCGAGATTTTATAAGATATATTCTTTTTTAATTTCATTCATATATTATGTTGTACGACACACAAATATTATCTTGCGCAATATGCAACACTGTATTAGCTTGTAGTATACGCAACATTATTCTTGGATCATGTTACACACAATTTGAAGTTTGTTTGATAATTGTTATTCTATGAAAAATTGAGTGTGTATGTATATATATTTATATATATATATATATATATTCAATTTATAAATGAAATATGGTTTTATTTTGTTATACGCAACAACAAAGGAGTCATTCACTACACACAACCCTAATTTGGATTGCATTACACGCAATCACTACCTTCCTCGATAGCGTGTGTTGTACGCAATACCGGGTTTCACTAAACAACGATATATGGTTATAATATTATCACAAACTAGCCTTTATGAATAGTATTAACTATGTTTTGAATTTTATAACATTATTATTTATCTTACACATTTTCTAGAACATGGTATGAGAACAAAATAAATTTTTCGGGTAAAATAAGTATTTTAAAAAAAATGCAGTTTTGCTGCCTTTTGATGGCGCACCCACATTAAATATAATTTTTAACATGTTTATAAGTTCAATTTTACAAAATAAAATTATTCTTTTGAATCATTATATAAAATTTTACCTTGGATAAAAATTTCATATTATTCTGACAACTTTCATATTTTAATGAATAGTAAAAACACGGTATATTTTAATTAAAAACAACTTTTTTCATCGTAATAACTTATGTGGTTAAATTATAATATTGGGTGGTTTTAAAGTATAAATATAATATATTATTACCATTTAATATAATTTATGTCATTATCATTGATTTTACATTGAATTCGTAGGATAAATAAATTCAATCTTTTGCAATGTTTTAAACAAAAACTCGTTTTCTTTCGACAACGAGATTAATTTTAATTTAATTTCTGAAACTTCTGTGTATTGAAATTGTAAAAATGGATTCCATATTTAAAATCAGTGGGTCCAAATTATATTAATAGACTATTTTTTATTTTTCGGCTTTATGAATAGTAACAATGGTAAATTTTATTTACCCTAGTAAAAGGTAAATTGGGTAATTAAGGGTAAATATAATATTATAAAATTATCCTAATACTTGTCTTAATACAATTGGATGATTATATTTCGTCCTAATTCATATTTGGGTCGAAATGGAATCCATTAGAACCCACATGGAGGTGATTAAGAACTTTAGTTTATTTTATTTAAAGGAAAGTGAAATATGTCTCACTCAACTTTAATAATTAAAGTATTTTTAATATAAGTTTATACAGAATATAAATTCGTTTATAAATAATAATTTGAAAGATAAAATGTTTTTCTTTATCATGGTAATTTGTTTGTAATTTTTAAGAGTTATTTAATTACCTTATTATCTTATACATTAATGATGCAGAAATTATTTATTTAGTGAAAAATCAATAATATAGTTTTTATTGAAATAGTAATACATATAAAAAGGCCCAAAAATCTGCACAAAACTTATTAGTAGTGTATATATAAACCCTAATCATCCTCTGGAAGAATTGTTGACCATTTGGATCCTTATTATGGCGATTATGACACTTATAATATTTTATTTTAAATGATTCCAAAGTTGTCACCTTCATAATTTAAAAAAGATAACAATTTACATGTTGTTATTTTAGGAAGATAAATTCGAGTAAAATTATTTTTCTAAAATATTTGATATTTATCTTCATAAAATGATTTTATTTTTAATTTTTATGCAACAAATTAGTATATTAAATAATTATACAAAAATGTTGTACTAATTATTTTATTAAGAGATATACCAAATAAATGGATTAAAAATATTTAAATAAATATTATATGAACAATTTAATAGGCTCCACGAATTTTATAGACCAATTTGACATGTTAGGAATCTATTAAATATTTTAGTTCGAATATAGCCTCTGTGTAGATTTTATTTAAATTCAAATAAATGAATAATGTCAAAATTGACACTATTGTTATTTTATAAAAATAACATATTATTAAATTGTTTAAAAACCACAAAAAATATTTAAAAATTATAAATTGAAATTCATATAGTCTAAAATGTCATAAAGTATCAAATTATGGAAAATTAACAACACATAAGTTATTATTTATAACCATTTAAAATTTAGAATTTTATTACCACAAATAAACATAAATAGATTAAAAAAGGATAAGTCAAACTGATAAGGTTTAAAATAACATCAAAACATGTCTAAATTTTATTGTTTGATGATATTACAACCCTATCGCATCTAATATTAAAATTGAGTCATTTTTGGAGGTTTTTATGTGGGGTTTGAATTTATATTAAACTAATATTTTTGAGGATTCCATAGGTGCCCCTCTCCACCCTTATAAAAGGGCAACTCCTCCCTCTCTTCGTCACACCATTTTGAGCCTTGAAGCTCGGAAAAACTTGGCCCATTTCACTTCTAAACTTCCCTAGAAACCTTATAGAGGTACTTTTCATCTCAAAAGACCAACCCTAGTGCCCTAAGAAGAAGTTTAAAGGAGGTGCGTCGAAGAAGAGGTAATCTCTTCTACCGATTATTTCAAGCTTATTTCTTCTTCATATTCTTCTTCTTTAGTTGTTTAATTATAAAATAATAACATATGTATCAATAATATACTGATATTAATTATGAATATGAAACCACCCCATTTCACCTTCTATCCATCCTATAGAAAATGAAATCACCGCGCGTGCGTACGTACGAAATACCGTCTCCACGCCGTGGTGTAATCTGTTTTTCCAACACCACCTTACATGGATGGGTATAATGGTGTAAAGGATAACTATACATAGTTATTATAACATCATACTAATGATGATATATTGTATCATCCACTCCGATTCAATTCAATAATTATGGGAATGATATCATCGCTCGTGCATACGTATGGACTACCGTCTCCACAACGCAATGAGATTCATTCTCAATGATTAACCATTCATGAATGATTATAAAGTATATATAATAAGTAATCATGAGATATATTACATAATAATGATACTGTATTTATTTATTTATATATGTATGTCATCCAATTAATTCCATTCATTTCAATGAGGAAACGAAAACAACATTCATGCGTACGTACAGCCTACCGTCTCCATGAACGGTGTATTTATTTCCATTTATCGATCTATTATATATATTTATATTATAAATATATGTTATATATAAATCATGTTTTATATTCTGGAATTAATTAATCATGCTCTAAGTAATCATATGAATAATTACAAGTCAAAACACGGGAGACAAATGAAACGATTTTACCCAAAATGCTCTTTAACATGGAATTTACAAAAGAACGGGTAATATAAAGTCATAAGGGAACCATATATGATATCATAACAATGAATATGATTTTGTAATAAGTCAATGACATTATTTAAATCATTATATAGGAGGTTCAGATACATACGAAGCATATCCGACCTAAGGTAAGGGATAACTTTTCCAATCTCATTCTTATCTGAGATTGTTTATTCATAAGTATTTACTGGGGATATTGTTCTCATCCATGTCCATGTTTCCTAAAAATGGTTTAATGAATTTATAATGTCCTTTTTACCCATTTTTTACTTTTATTACATGGTTTGTATGGAATCTTTCTTTTACGAGGCACTTTTTGACTTTTCCGACAAAAGTACGAGAAAAATGTTATTTTCAACTTATATGGAATGAATGGATTTTTACGGTTTTATAAAGCTTTATTTTCATGAATCTTCCTCCAAATGATTTCAATACTATTTTCCAAAAAATTATTTTCATTTAAAATTTCATGGAATTTGGTGAAAAGAAAAATATTTTGAAGAATAAAGGATATTTTCCTCAAGAATTCATTTCAAGTGCCTTATCAAAACCATTTTCCATATAACAAGACATTACTTCATATGTGTGTGTTTCATGTATAATTTCTCTATGATTTACATGGTTTCACTTTTCTTATGATGAAATATCCATTTGTTTTATATGGATTATGTGATGATGGGATGATGTTTATGAAACCCATTTTATTCTTTGGGTTATGATGAATGTTTTAAGTTTTTTTTTGTGGAACAAGTAAGAATGATTTCATTATGAGATGGGTGGGACCTATATCTCCCTATAATGAATTGGGTAAAGATTTATATCTCATGAGTTAGAAATGGATGGAACAGTAAGTTAATCTGATTCAGTGTTACAGGACTGAAACGAGGAGTGAACTCGATTCAGAAAGGGACTTTGTCCACTAAGATGGTCTTGGCAGCAATGCCATGGATACTATGAAAATCATGACATGTGGTGAATGGATGCCAAAATTACATGTTTTACTCCCATGCTATTTTATCATGCTTAATGTTTCTTTATTATCTAAGCCTTACGTACATCCATGTTTTATGTCATTACTCAAGATTTTGATGTTTAAACATTATGCTCATGTTTTTAAGTTCAAATGTATATGATTTGTTTTATTTTATCCATGATTACCCTTACTGAGCATTTGAGCTCAATCATTATATATTTTCTTTTACCCAGGATATAAATAATGGTTTTAGGTAAGAAAACAAAAGGGGGAGATCTTTATGGGAGATGTTTAAGATCTTTCACCACGATTAGAAGATTACGTTCCAAGTTTCCAAAGACACTAAACTATTACGGTCCTTGTGTGTCGGTTTTTGTTATGTACTAAGTATTCTGCAAAAGTAATGTAATGTCCATTTATGTCAAGCTCCGGGTCTCTACATTTGGTATCAAAGGAAAGGTTTAGTCAACCTTTGGAAACTAGGATGCGAAAACGTTAGTGAGATCCCTAGAGATATTTCCAAGGTATGTCAAGGGATGTGCCTAAGGATAATTATACGTATAGCATATAGTCCTAGAACTATGGTAACGATCATAGAATTTAACCTAAGATGTTAGATGTTGAGGGTACTCCCCCTTTACTATGTTGTTTTCCCTAGCATGATTTTTGCCTCTCACACTATTCTTTTTGGGTTTTAGAAAATGGCTGGAAATAAGATGATTCACGATAATGGAGGATATGACGGACAATGGAATGATATTTTTCATGTCCAACCAAATGAAACGGGATTTGGAAGTCCAAACATAGTTATTATTCCTAATCATAAATCTCATAATATGATCAATAATCTCAACTTTGGTAAGTATCCCGACACATATAATAAGAGAAAGATGGAGTTTCATGATGATCATAGAGGAAAGAAAGTTCAATTTCCCTCATGTAAATCATGTGGGAAGAGGCATCGGGGAGATTGTTTCAAAGGAACTGGAAGTTGCTTTGGTTGTGGAAAATAAGGACACAAAGCCAGTAAGTGCAAAGGAAAAGGTTTAGTTAACACCATGGACAAGGATAATGGTATTGCTACGACATCAAAAATGATTAGATGTTTTAAATGTGGAATGTATGGGCATTATGAAAACCAATGCCCTAAGGGAAAATATCATGAAGAGAATAAGCATGGTCATATGGGTAGTATTTATGTGTATGATGATGAGGAGACTACAAATGATATATGAGATGAAAGAAGTTTTGAAGCTTGGTCAATGGTTTAAGAAGATAGTGAAATTATTGTATGTTTATAAAGAATAATGTATGGTACTATGGAATAAAGAATCATCTAAGGATTGTTACAATATTTTTTTTCCTAAAATATTTGGAAGTATATGTTGAATGGTACCAGTAACCATGGAAGGCTATTCATATATTTTTGGAAAGTAGATGATATGCGCATAATGAAGGGATAAGAAGATGATGAGATGTTTGATTGTATTCATGAGTTCATGACTGATATAAGGACTAAGTGATATTATGGTTTGATTATATAGATTTTTTGGGATTTTGGTATGTGGAAAGATTTACCTTTTGACAGTGTTCATGTTTTCACTAAGTTTCTATGGTAATTTATTTTTCAAGAGAATATATGACCAAGGTATTCATGTGTTTGGAATGCAACCAACAAGATATATCTTATGATATATGTGAAATAATTGCTTGTATTCACATTCTTAGTAGATAACCTTTCTAGTAATTGTATTCATTATACTATGATCTTGGACCGAAGTATTTTAGATAAGCCTAAAGATTGTAATGGATTATGTTGGACATAAGTTAGTATTTTTTAAGGATATAAATTTTTTCGATATTATTGATGGGATGTCATAGTAATGTAGTTTTAGAAAAAGGAAAACCTGCAGGATGGGTGACATCCCATCGCGTCCGACAAGGCTGTGAGAATCAAACCCACAACCGAAGTGCGACTCACCTTTATCACCTACCACTGGACTACAGGAAGTCCCTGGTTAGTAGAAACTAGTTTTATTTTTTTAAGCAGTATGATATATGAAGTATAAGTTCATTTATGGAACCAGATACGATTAATCTAACCATAAGATGGACTTATAAATTTTGATAACCTTTTGTTTGAAACAGATAGAATGACCCATAATTCTATCACATGATCATGTAACACATCACGAATAACAAATTCAACTTCATTTCATTAAGGGATGAAGTGGAAATTGTTCAATTCACGAACAATAGTGAGATTGTACCAAAATCATTTAAGTATTTCTTATAATTCATCAACTTTAGGGAAATGATATTGAAAACCAAAATTTTTTTCCTAGTTCCCTTATATCCAATAAATCAGATGGTACCTTAGATCATCACAAATATATGGCTTTGTAATTTTTGGCTTTTTCATAGCCATGTTCTCTACCACTCTCTATCAGAACATGATGGTTAGATTTCTCTTCTATATCCATATTTTCACCTATGTTCTCCTATGTGGAAACCCAGTGATTAGTTTATTTGGGTAACTTTTACGTTTCATACTTTAGTTTTTAAAGATAAGTTTTGGTATTCCTTTTTACGATGTGGGTTTCAATTAAAGAAACTTTCAAGTAGAAAACCATTTAGAATCCCAACGAATTTCGAGGGAGAAATTCATTTTAAGGGGGGTAGAATGTAATAACCCAAAATTTTATAAGATATATATATTTTTTAATTTCATTCATATCTTATGTTGTATGATACACCAAGATTATCTTGCGCTATACGCAACACCGTATTAGCTTTCAGTATACACAACATTATTCTTGGATCATGTTACACACAATTTCAAGTTTGTTTGATAGTTGTTATTCTACGCAACATTGAGTGTGTATGTATATATATATATATATTCAATGTATAAATGAAATATGATTTTATTTCATTATACGCAACAAAAAATGAGTCTTTCACTACATGAAACCCTGATTTGGCTTTCAGTACACGCAATCACGACCTTCCTCCATAGCGTGTGTTGTACGCAATACCGGGTTTACTAAACAACGATATATGGTTATAATATTATCACGAACTAGCCGTTATAAATAGTGTTAACTATGTTTTGAATTTTATAACATTATTATTCATCATACACATTTTCTAGAACATGGTATGAGAAAAAAATGAATTTTTTGGGTAAAATAAGTATTTTTCAAAAAATGCAGTTTTGTCACCTTTTGATGGAGCACCCACTTTAAAAATAATTTTTAACATGTTTATAAGTTCAATTTTACGAAATAAAATTATTATTTTTAATCATGATATAAAATTTTACCTTAGATAAAATTTTAATATTATTCTGATAACTTTCATATTTTAATAAATAGTAAAAACACGCTATATTTTAATTAAGAACAACTTTTTTCATCGTAATAACTTATGTGGATAAATTATAATATTGAATGGGTTTAAAGTATAAATAGAATATATTTTTACCATTTAATATAATTTATTTCATTAGCATTGATTTTACATTGAATTCATAGGATAAATAAATTCAATCTTTTGCAATGTTTTAAACAAAAACCCTTTTCCTTTAGACAACATGATTAATTTTAAATTAATTTATGCAACTTTTGTCTATTGAATTTGGAAAAATGGATTCCATATTTGGAATCAGTGGGTCAAAATTATATTAATTGACTACTTTTTATTTTTCAGCTTTATGAATAGTAACAATGATAAATTTTATTTACCATAGTAAAAGGTAAATTGGGTAATTAAGGATAAATATAATATTATAAAATTATCCTAATACTTTTCATAATACAATTGGATGATTATATTTCGTACTAATTCATATTTGGGTCGAAATGGAATCCATTATAACCCACTTGGAGGGGATTAAGACCTTTAGTTTATTTTATTTAATGGAAAGTGAAATATGTCTCACTCAACTTTAATAATTAAAGTATTTTTAATATAAGTTTATACTGAATATAAATTCGGTTATAAATACTCATTTGAAAGATAATATTTTTTTTTATCCTGGTAATTTATTTGTAATTTTTATGAGTTATTTAATTACCTTATTACCTTATACATTAAAGATGCAGAAATTATTTATTTAGTGAAAAATCAATAATATAGTTTTTATTGAAATAGTAATACATATCAAAAGGGCCAAAAATCAGCACAAAACTTATTAGTAGTGTATATATAAACCATAATCATCCACTGGCCGAATATTTGACCATTTGGATCCTTATTATGGCAATTATGACACTTATAATATTTTATTTTAAATGATTCCAAAGTTGTCACCTTCATAATTTAATAAAGATAACAATTTACATGTTGTTATTTTAGAAAGATAAATTCGAGTAAAATTATTATTATAACAGGTTTTAATTTATCTTCATCAAAGGATTTATTTTAAATTTTTATGCAACAAATATGTATATTAAATAATTATACAAAAATGTTTTAATAATTATTTTATTAAGAGATATACCAAATAAATTGTTTATAAATATTAAAATAAATATTATATGAACTATTTAATATTCTCCAAGAATTTTCTAGACCAATTTGACATGTGAGGAATCTATAAAATATTTTATTTCGAATATATCCTCTGTGTAGATTTTATTTAAATTCAAATAAATGAATAGTGTCAAAATTGACCCTATTGTTATTTTATAAAAAATAACATATTATTAAATTGTTCAAAAATCACAAAAATATTTAAAAAACATAAATTAAAATTTATATAGTCTAAAATGTCATAAAATATCCAATTTTGGAAAATTAAAAACACATAATTGATTATTTATAACCATTTAAAATTTATAATTTTATTACCACAAATAAACTTAAATAGATTAAATAAGGATAAATCAAAATGATAAGGTTTAAAATAAGATAAAAACATGCCTAAATTTTATTGGTTGATGATATTGCAACCCTATCTCATCTAATATTCTAATTGAGTCATTTTTGGAGGTTTTTATGTGGGTTTTGAATTTATAATAAACTAATATTTTTGAGGATTCCAAAGGTGCCCCTCTCCTCCCTTATAAAAGGGAATCTCCTCCCTCTCTTTCTCACACCATTTTGAGCCTTTAAGCTCTGAAAAACTCTGCCCATTTCACATTACCACTTCCCTAGAAACCTTATATAGGTACTGGTATTCTTAAAATACCAACCCTAGTGCCCTAAGAAGAATTTTAAAAGAGGTGCGTCGAAGAAGATGTAATCTCTTCTACTGATTATTTCAAGCTTCTTTCTTATTCAACTTCTTCTTATATAGTTGTTTCATTATAAAGTAATAACATCAGTATCACTAATATACTGATATGTTATTATAAATATTAAGAAACCCCATTTCACCTTCTATACATCCTACATAAAATGAAATCACCGCGCGTGCGTACGAACGGAATACCGTCTCCACGCCGTGGTGTAATCTGTTTTTCCAACACTACCTTACCTGGATGGGTATAATGGTGTAAAGGATAACTATACATAGTTATTATAACATCATAATGATTATTATATATTGTATCATCCACTTCGATTCAATTCAATAATTATGGGAATGATATCATCCCTCGTGCGTACGTCCGGACTACAGTCTCCACGACACGATGAGATTCATTCTCAATGATTTACCATTAATGGATGATTATAAAGTATATATAATAAGTAATCATGAAATATATGAAATAATAATGATACTGGATTTATGTATATATATATGTATGTCATCCAATTAATTCCATTCAATTCAATGAGGAAACGAAAACAACGTTCATGCGTACGTACGGCCTACCATCTCCATGAACAATGTATTTCTTTCCATTTATAGATCTATTATATATTTTTATATTCTAAATATATATTATATATAAATCATGTTTTATATTCTGGAATTAAGTAATCATGCTCTAAGTAATCATATGAATAATTACAAGTCAAAAAACGGACGACAAATGAAACGATTTTACCCAAAATGCTCTTTAACATAGAATTTACAAAAGAACAGGTAATATAAAGTCATAAGGGAACCATATATGATATCATAACAATGAATATGATTCTTTAATAAGTCAATGACATTATTTAAATCATTATACAGGAGGTTCGGATACATATGAAGCATATCGGTCCTAAGATAAGGGATAACTTATCTAATCTCGTTCTTATCCGAGATTGTTTATTCGTAAGTATTTACTAGGGTTATTGTTCTCATCCATGTCCATGTTTCCTAAAAATGGTTTCATGTATGTTTAATGTCCTTTTTACCCATTTTGACTTTTAATACATGGTATGTATGGAATCTTTCTTTTACGAGGTACTTTTTGTCTTTTTCGACAAAAGTACGAGAAAAATGCTATTTTTAACTTATACGGCTTGAATGGATTTTTACGGTTTTATAAAGGCTTATTTTCATGAATCTTCCTCCAAATGATTTCATGAATATTTTCCAAAAAAATATTTTCAATTAAAATTGCATGGAATTTTGTGAAACGAAAATGATTTTGAAGAATAAAGGATATTTTCCTCAAGAATTCATTTCAAGTGCTTTATCCAAACCATTTTCCATATAAGAAGAAATTACTTCATATGTGTATGTTTCATGTATAATTTCTCTATGATTTACATGGTTTCACTTTTCTTATGAGGAAATATCCATTTGTTTTATATGGATCATGTGATGATGGGATGATATTTTTGAAACCCATTTTATTCTTTGGGTTATGATGAATGTTTTAAGTTTTTTTGTGGCACAAGTAATAATGATTTCATTATGAGATGGGTGGGACCTATATCTCCCTCCAATGCCTTGGGTAAAGATTTATATCACATGATATATAAATGGCTGGAACGATAAGTTAATCCGGTTTAGTGTTACAGGACTGAAATGAGGAGTGAACTCGATTCAGAAAGGGACTTTGTCCACTAAGATGGTCTTGGCAGCAATTCCTTGGCTACTATGGAAATCATGACATGTTATGAATGGATGCCACAATTACATGTTTTACTCCCTTTCTATTTTATCATGCATATTGATTCTTTATGATCTAATCCTTATGTACTTCCATGTTTTATGTCATTGCTCAAGCTTTTGATGTTTAAACATTATGTTCATGTTTTTAAGTTCAAATGTATATGATTTGTTTTATTTTATCCATGCTTACCCTTACTGAGCATTTGAGCTCACCCTTTATATGTTTTCTTTTACCCAGGATATAAAGAAAGGTTTTAGGTAAGAAAACAAAATGGGAAGATCTTGATCGGAGATGCTGAAGATCTTTCACCAAGATTAGAAGATTACGATCCATGTTTCTAAAGACACTAAACTATTACGGTCCCTGTGTGTCTGTTTTTGTCATGTACTAAGTATTCTGCAAAAGTAATGTAATGTCCATGTATGTCAAGCTCTGGGTATCTACATCAAAGATTGAGTTATCTGAGAGAGAAGCATGAAAAAGTTCACGATTCCCGCTCCAATTGGATTGGGCATCTCATTTGTATAGTCATCACACTGATCTTCACATCGGTTGTTAGCCCGTGTCCTCCTATTACCGGACAATGGATAGAATAAAAGTAAAGTTGGGGGGTAACACATAAAGGGTAATCTAAAGACAAAAGTTGATGACTTATAAATAAACTTTTATTTCCTTAACTCATGAGTCTATAGGCTTCAATCTAGGATTTTCATGATCTACTTTCTAACATATATTCATAGGGGTATTTTTTTATTCCCATAATAAGGGTTCATACTAAGCTTGTGAATTTATCAAAACATATCCCCCGGGAGTGTCATAACCAAGAGTGCAGCAAGCCCCGTTGTCGTGCACCAGTTCCCATTCGAGTCCAGCTCAAAGCGGTGTTTTCGGGTTTTACCCCTAGGATACATCTATTCCAGAGTCTCCTCTACCTGCTCGTATCCATACATGGATGTATTTGTTTGATAAACCACTTACTTAGTACTTACCAAAAATTAGGGATGTTTTTATTATACTTAGTCTTGTCTCTAAGGATTTAGTAGGGTTTTTTAATCCTAATCCCAAAAATAACTAAACCTATCCTCTGATACCAACTATGACAACCCGTCTTTTATTACAAACTTTAACATGATTTATTTCATAAACTATTCACTTGATACAACATAGATGATCGATAGGTATAGTGTCTATAGGGATTATTATCATTACATAACAACTTAAAACATGAAATACGACATCTTTATTGAAAACTTCCTTTACATGACCACTACATTCCCTCATACTTAGCATTGCATGGGATAACCTGAGGACATGCATAAGAAAATGGGTGAGCTATAAAGCCCAATAAGGGAATAAACATGGAATACATGAGGAGTACAATAAATGTTATACAATAGGTAAATCAATAGAGCACCATAGAAACATTAACATAAAGACATGATTAATCATGATAATCATAACATTAAAATGTGGCAACAACACTTAACATGGAATTAGCATGAGCCAAGGCTCATTGCACATGGAGCATGATTAAATCCCCATTGCACATGAAGCACGACTAAACCCTCATTTCACTTGAATTATAATGATTCAAAACTCATTGAACATGACATATCATGATACTATACTTTACCCAATGCATTGGAGCGCTATAAGGGCACACCGTTCTCAAACATTTCATTTCATGCATAAGTGTGCCACATGGATCATAAAACATGGATTTATAAAACCTAATCATTTATTACATGACAAAGGAATGTGGAATGAAACATTATAATCAATAAGTAAATGTGCATGAAGGTGAATACCCATGATGGAGAATTGGGCATTGTATTCACTACACAATGGCATTGGCTTAGAAAATCGGTGCAATTTCGGCAGCGTAACAGCGTGATATAAGAATTCATAAAAATGGTTGATGAGAGAGAAAGGTGTGTCTCATCATATATTCATGAAATTTACAGTAATGGGGGTCATATAGATACATGTCCCAACAATTGTAATGGAATTTAGATTCATGATACAAAAGTATTCCTTGAATGTAAATGAGGAGAGAGAAGTTCCTTTCAGAATTTTGGCATAGTAACAGGTGTACATGGGAGGAATTTAATGAGAGATAAAGGGGTTTCCCATCATATCTACATGAAATGGACAGTAAGGGGGTTCATATAGATTCATTTCCCAACAATTTTTATTGAATTTAGATTAATGATACAAAAGTATTGCTTGAATGTAAATGAGGAGAGAGAAGTTCCATTCAGAATTTCGGCATAGTAACGAGTGTACATGGGAGGTGTTTCATGAGAGAGAAAGTGGTCTCCCATGATTCAAAAAATAAGAGGGTAGTATAGGGGAGGTGTGAAACCATACCCCAGAATTCATAATTGAAATTAAAAGGGAATAAAAATATTAGGAAAATTAGACAAAAAAGTGAAAGGAAGAAAAACCCTTACTTGGAAGTGTGCTTCCAAAGGCTTGAGAGAGTCTTGAGAGAGGCTTCTTTAGAGCTTGGGCACCTTGGGAGGATTCTAGAGAGATTAGCGTAGTGTTTGGACGTACTGAAAATGATTTTAGTGAGGAGGAAGTCAGATCTTGGGTGTGTTTATATAGGAAAGGTGAGTGAATTATTTATTATTTAGGTTTGGGACCCCTTACATTAAACTAATCCAAACCACAAATCAGCTCATGTTTTTTGCCCATTGTTTTTGGAAAAGGGGAGATGAAAAAAATATTTTATTATGACAAAGTCCAAACTTCTTAAAATAATGGGGTTGCTTTTGTGGAGGTGAGTCACACTCCCATGAAAAATAATTTAAAAAGAGAAGATGTTTAATAAGTCTTGAGGGGTCCATTAATGCTTTGTAAAATAAGTCAAACAAACCCAAAATCATATTATTTTAATGGTAAAACATATATTGGCCGAACATAAAGCTTATTGTATTTTATTACATCACTATTGGGTCATTATGATGTCATAAAACACATTATATATTTAAATGGTATTTAATCTTTTCCCAAAAATTTGACTGTTTCAAAAAATTATGAAAAATTAACCATTGGATAATTTCGACATCCTGATTCTAGAAATAACATTTACATTATCAAAATAATATTCTAAATATGTTAATTTTCACTTTTAAAATTAAAACCAAAATTTATCGAAAATTTATGGGTTTTGACAAAAATGGATTTCAAACCTTAATAAAAATTACAATTGCATTCATAAAATTATAAGATCATTTATATTCAATAAAAATTAATTTAATAATAATAATAATATTTTATTACAATGTTATTTAATTAAAAAATCCCTTAATTTAATAAAATATAATTCTTAATTAAATAATAACTAAAAACACTATTTGTACTTTAATAACTATTTACAATGTATCAATAATGACAAGAAAGTATATACATGAACATAGTACTGGCGATTTGTTATATAACCCCTTAAAACAGTCGCATAAGACCTATAGTAAGGTGTGCGATTGTGACAGACTCATGGGGTGGCTCAGATAACATCGCTCGAGTGGTAATCTCTATCAACTTCCACTTTTCCCATAGACAATCTTGTTCGAGCGTGACATAATGGAGCTCAGCTTGAGCTTGGTCAAGAGCGAAGCCCAAAGACACCACCTATTTTCCGAGCTCCAACAAATGTGCTTCGTATGGAGCAATTCTACTAGATGAGGCCATCACTTCCTTTTTTTGAGTAAATTTGGTTTGTTAAAGCCCTATATTTATACTAATCATTTGATCACTATTCAACAGCTACAAAATAAACAGTCACAATTCATAACATAAAACCAAATAAGTTGACATTTTATATAAAGATTTTACTTAAAGAGACATTTAATTATATCAAGAGGGATTTCCATTAATGGAACTTTGGGTCATTACAATGAAAAATTATCAGATTAGAATGATGCTATAGTGGTGTGGTAATTGATGCCCTTAGTAGTAATTTCATGATTTTCAAAAAGAGGAGTCATTTGGGAAGGTATCCTTAATGAAATTTGTTTTTATGTAAGATGGATATGGGATAGGTCTTTGAAATTTTTCATATAGCTCACACATATATATATGATTGTGGGAGGCATTGTATGGTGGATCTTACTATTGGATCATTTGGGATAACATATCTATAGGTGGTTCACATGATGAATTATTCTAATGGTGAGGAGTACATAATATTTGTTAAAATATTGATATTATCATTTCTATTAAACTCATCTTGGTAATTTTGATAAGATTATTTGATCTATGTTTCCCTATATGACATTGAATGTTAGTGATGTTAGTCTAACCCAACCTTAGAGTTTATTACGTGGTGTATATAGGTACATAGTTAAGTATATTTATATAAGGGTATCAGTTTTAATTGATTGTGTTTAGTAGGTTTTTTCCTTGGGTTTGGATTCAACATTGAGATGTTATCAGAGTGATCATGATCATCTTCTTCAGATTATGGTGGAATGGCCCATCAATGATATTAGGGTTTGTTGATTAGTGGCTAGACTAGATTGGTGAAATTTATTAATATACACATCAATTTATTATAGGAATAGTGACCAAAACTAAAAACTGTTCTTTGGTTGTGAATTTGAACCAATTTTGAGTTTATAATGTATTTTTTTAGTTCTAATGATGATTTAAAATGAGTTAACAATTGATCATAGTCATAATAACCCTTCTATTTATTTCACTTTTAATAATACTTTATTATATAAACTATTCACATGATACAACATAGAAGTTTGAGAGGTCTAGTGTCTTTTGGGCTTAAGAACATTACATAACAATTTAAAACATAAAATACAACATCTTTATTGAAAACATCTTTTAGACGACCACACACATTCCTTCGTACTTATCATTGCATGGGATAACCTGAGGACATGAATAAGAAATGGGTGAGTTATAAAGCCCTGTAAGGGAGTAAACAAAAAATAACATGACGAATATATTACATGTTAGGATATAGGCATATCAATGGAGCATAAGAGATACATGAACATTAAGTCATGATACCGGATGATTGTCATAACATGGAAATGTGGCATCAACACTTAACATGGTGTTAGCATGATCCAAGGATCATTGCACATGGAGCATGAGTAAACATAAATTTGACTTGAATTAGAATGATTAAACCCCAATTTCACTTGAATTATGATAATACTAATCTTTTCCAAATTCATTTGAGCGCTATCAGGGCACACCCTTCTTAATCATTTGATTTCATGCATAAGTATGCCACTTGGATAATATAAACTGGATTAATTAAAAATCATAATTAATTCCAAGATTAAGTAATGTTGAATTCATACATGAAAATCCATCATCAATAAGTAAATGTGCATAATGGTGAATGTCCTTGATAGAGAAATGGTCATGGTATTCACTACATAATGACTTTGTCTTGGAAAATCGCGGTGCAATTTCAACAGCATAACAACGTGACATAGTATTTCATTAAATAGGTTTATGAGAGAGAAATGGGTGTCTCATCACATGTATATAAAATTTAATGTAATGGGTCTGATATATAAAAGTCCAAACCTTTTTAATGAAATTTGGATTCATAAATCAAAAGGATTGTTTGAATGTAAATTAGGAGAGAGAAACCCCTTACGAAATTTCGGCATGGTAACAAGTGTACTTGGGAGAAATTAATGAGAGAGTAAAGGATCACTAATAATTATAACATATGTAGAGAAGTATGGGTGAGGTGATAAATCATACACCAACATTTTTAATTGAATACAAAAACTTATAATGGCATAATGTTTTTTGCAAAAAATTAGAAAGGAATAAATACCTTACTTGGAAGTGTGATTCCAAATGCTTTGGAGAGGCTTGATAGAAGGTTATTGAGAGCCTAGGGAGCCTTGGGAGTATTATAGAGGGAGTATTGTAGGGTTTTGTCATTCTCCAAAGGCTTTTAGTGAAGGAACATTTGGTTCTTTGGTGGGTTTATATAGGAAAAGAGAGGGAATTCTTTATTATTTAGGTTTTGGCCACCACACCTTAAACTAATCAAAACCACAACCCAAACCATGGTTTCTACCCATGGGGTTTTCCAAAGGGGAGTGGAAAAATTATTTTATAATCCCAATGGCCTAACTTCTTAAAATATTAGGTTTTCTTAGGCCGAGGTGAGTCACACTCTCAAGGAAACCATTTTAAAATGAAAAAAATGTTTTATAAGTCTTGGAGGGTATAATAAGGCTTTGTAAAATAAATAAAACAAATCTAATATTACATTATTTTAATGGTAGAACATATATTGGCCGAAAATCCCATTATTAATATTTTATTACACCACTATTGGGACATTATGATGTCATAATACAAATTATATATTTAAATGGTATTTAATTTTTAGCCAAAAATTCGATTGTTTCAAAAAATTATGAAAAATTAATCGTTAGATAATTTTGACATCCAGAATCAAAAAATAATATTCCTTTTATTTAAATAATTATCTAAATATGTGATCGTTTACTTTTCAAATAAAAACTGACATTTATCAAAAAATCATGGGTTTGGTCAAAAACATCTTTCAAACCTTAAAAAATCACAATTGTATTCATAAAAATAATTTGATCATTTTTATTGAAAATTAATTTAGTAATAATATTTTATTAAAATATTATTTACTTCAAAAATCCATTAATTCATCAAAATATATTTCTTAATTGAATATTAACCAAAAATACTATTTGTGCTTTAATGTGACAATAATAAAATGAATGTATGTTCTTTATTATATACAAAAATAATGAACATAATCATTGTGCTATGGTCTTGTTAAATAAGCCCATATAATACCGAATTAAGACCCTAAGGTTAAGGATTAAGATGGTGACAGACTCTTGGGGTGGCTCGGATAACATTGCTTGGGTGGTAATCTCTATCAACGACCACTGCTCACTTATGCAATTCTATTCAAGCTTAATGTGTTGAAGCTTGGCTTGGGATTGGTCAAGAGGGATGCACAATGATGCCACCTCCTTTCCAAACTCTGACAAATGGGCTTCGTATAGAGCATTTACTATGGATGAGGCCATCTCTTCCTTTGTCTAAGTAAATTGGATTTGTTAAAGCCCTATATTTATACTAATCACTTGATAACTATTCAATGACTATATTAGAAATGGTAAAAATTATTAACAGTGTTTTGAAATAAAAATTATAAAATAAAATAATTACATATGTTATATAACCATTCTACATAATAATACATTTAATTAGATCAAGAAGAATTTTCGTTAATAAAAGTTTGGGTCATTAAAATATTCCCTCCAAAAGAAATTTCACCCTCGAAATTTCCTTTTCTCACACTAAAACAGATGTGGGAAACTCTTCTTCATCAATTCATCAAACTTCTGGTTTCTCCACAATACTTTCACGAGGGGCATTGCCTTTTTTCATAGAACTTTTTACCTATGATATACGATCTTCACAAACTTCTCTTCATAGGATAGTTCATTCTCAAATGGTACCACCTCTAGTTTGATTACATGCGAAGAATTAGTTAGGTACTTCCTAAAGAGTGATACATGGAATACATCATCTACTTGAGATATGATAGGTTGGAGTTCTAGTAAATAGGCCACTGCTCCAATGCAATCAAGGATCTCAAAAGGGACAATGTACCTTGGAATAATACTTCCCTTTTCCCAAATCTCATAACTCTCTTCCATGGTGATATGTAGAGGAATAATATGTCTCCAACATCAAACTCAACGTCTCATTGAAGATTATAAGCATAGATCTTTTGTCGACTTTGAGCGGCTTTAATGTGCAGCTGAATGGTGCTAACCTTCTCCACAATTTCTTCAACCATTTATGGATCTAGGAGTTTTCTCTTCCCAACTTCATCCCAACATGCCAGTTTTCTGCACATCTTCCCATAAAGGGCTTTATAAGGAGCCATTTGTATGATTGAGTGGATACTATTTATGTAAGAGAACTCAACTAGAGGAAGCTGTTGATTACATCTTCCTTTGAAGTCCCTTGAGAATGCTCTCAACATGTCCTCGAGTGTTTAGATAGTCCACATAGATTGGCCATAAGATTGAGGATGATAGACCATAATGAAGTTCAACTTAGTATTTCGATCATGATGAAGACTCTTACAAAACATAGAGGTGAATCTTGGATCTCGATCAGATACAATAGATAGTGGTACTCTATGTATCCTTACCACATCTCTGATGTATATCTGTTCTAATTGACCCAGTGAGAAATCCTACCAATTTTAAATGAAGTGTGATGTCTCTGTAAGGTGATCTAAAACATCTTATATAGAATTTTTTACTTTGTATGTATTCAGAAGTCTGATGATGAAGTCCATGGTGATGTTATCCCATTTCTATGTTGTTATGGGTAATGGTTGCATCATCCCCTTATACTTCTGCCTCTCAGCCTTCTCTTGCTGACAAAAATGGCAGTTTGATATATACTCATCTATCTCATTATTCATGTTATCCCACCAATAATTATCTCAGAGACCTATATACATCTTTGTGTTTCCTGGGTGAATGGAGAAATTCAAACTATGTGCATCGTCCAAAAGTTCTTTTTTTAACAACAGATTTGATAGAACACATAGTCTTGACCCAAATCTCACATTTACTTCTTCATTAACATTGAACTCTGATGGTTTCCCTTTTCTGATAGTTTCCACATTCTTTTGAATTACCACACAATCCTTTTTATAATCCTTTAACCATTCCAAAAGAGATGGTTGAGAAAATATTTGTGAAAGTATTGATGATGTTCCCTTCTTTAGGATTCTCATGTCCATCTTCATCAAATCTATTACGATTGGATTCCTTTCAATTCTCATCAATGATAGAATTTCTGTGTAATTTCTACTTAGAGAATCCGGCACCTTGTTCAATTTCTTTGGGTGGTAATGGATTGAGTAGTCACAGTCTTTGATCAATTATAACCATCTTCATTGGAACATGTTCAAATATTTCTATGTGAATATATACATGAGGCTTTTGTGATCTATGTATATTTCTAATTTCTCCCCAAAGAGGTAATGTTGCCAAAATTTTAAAGAGTATATTACTACAACCAAATCCAGATCATGTGATGGATATTTTTTCTCATGAAATTTTAATTTTCATTAAGCATAGGAAATGGCTTAGTCATTTTGTATCAACACACAACCCAAGCCATTCCTTTAAGAATCACTAAATACCATTAAAAGTTCTCTACCTGTGGGTAGTGTGACCACATGAATAGAGATAAGAATCCTTTACAACTCCATGAATGTCTCTTCACATTCATCTCTCTAAGAAAACTTGACTCCCTTCTGTGTATGATTGGTAAGAGGGTTTGAAAATTGGGGGAAATGTCTCACAAATCCAGGATAATATCAAGAAAACCTCAGGAAGCTACGAATATCCATTACCGATGTTGGACTCTACCATCCCTCAATTACAACTGTCTTGGATGGATCCATAGATATCCCATTGCTTGGGATGATGTGAGCCAAGAATGAGACATCATTCAACCAGAACTCACACATGCTGTACTTTTCATAGTTCTTCTCCTTTAGCAATGTCTCTAGTACAATTCATATATACTCCTGATGCTCCTTCTTGGTTTTACAGTTTATCAGTGTATCATCTATAAAGATTTCCCGAATATTGTTGAGGTTATCTGTAAAGAATCTATTTATCATGTCCATGATTATTTCTAAACTATTAGTGATTCTGAAAGGCATTACTATGAATTTATAGTGCCATTATCATGTAAAAAAAGAATTCTTGGGGATATCCTCCTTCTTCACCATAATTTGGTAATATCCCTACCGCAAATCCACCTTAGAGAATTATTGTTCTCTACGTAGCTGATCGAACGAGTCATCAATTCGTGGAAGAGGATACTTTTTCTTTATTGTGATTTTGTTGAGCTCATGATAATCAATATAAAGGCGCATTGACTCGTCCTTCTTCTTGACGAATAGGACAAGTGCACCCCATGGTGAAGCAATTAGTAATATGAACCCTTTATCCAGATTCTCCTGCAGTTATTTTTTCAACTCATCAATCTACAAAAGAAAAATTTGATATGGATTCTTGGATATTGATAATGCCCCATGTATAAGATCAATTGTGAATTTAACGTCACTTCTATGAGGAAGACTATAAAATTAACCGGGAAACACTTCAACGAATTCCCTCACAATAGACATGTCTTCAAGGATGGTTGCTTCCATGGAAACAATCATCTGATCAAGATAAACATACTCATAGGGTGGTAATATCAACACTTGAGATGATGGTGCTAAATAATATTCATCCTCCACCTCGCACTTGTACTGAATCAGGTGTCAATTTTCCAAATGTAGAGTGATTTCCCTCTCACGGTAATTTATGTTGTCTCTATATAAGGAATGTAAGTCCATGCTATGAATTGCATCAAATTCCAAAAATTATGATAGGGGAGGAGTTATATTAATGGGCTGCAATGATTAACCCATTTTATGCTCTCACCGACATTTTTTCTTCCATAACATGTGGTGGTGTTGGGATTGTTCTACTAAACAATTGGGATATAAGAAAATGTGTAGAACCAGAATATAAAACTGTATTCACTATTATATAATGAATATCTAGCGCACATGTCACAAATTCATTTTCGGGGTTCACTTCGGTAGTAGTAATGGAAAAATATCTTCCTTTATTCCTTGGAGGTTGTGGGTTACCACCGAAAACCCTTGTCTTATGGAACTGGTTGGAAATGTGCTTGGGTTCCTTGTAGTTGAAGAAATGAAAAACACATTGAGGGTCGAATGGAGAATTCCCTTCCTCTATCGCATCCTCAGGTTTTTCTTGTCAGATGATAATGGAAAAGAACCATTCTCTTCTACACCTATAGTATTTACTCTTCCCCTTCAGGCAATTTCCAGGGTAATTCTTTCTGCACTTTTGGTAATTGTTGTGCTAGATTTTTTTTCCACTATGGGATTTATCGATCGGACTACCAGAATTTATGTCCACATTACACTTCTTATCCCCATGATACCCCATAGGTTCTCCAATCTCTATTTCAACTTTAATGGCACATTAGACAATTTCCTCATAGCTCTTGAAGTCACAGGTTACTAGGGATTTCTGTAGGGTAGGTTTTAGCTCAAGAAAGAAGTTTTCAACCTTGTATTCAGGGGTAACAAAAAAGCAGGAGACATATTGTGAAAGCCTTATAATGTTTTCCTCATATGCTAAGATGGATTCATCACATTTTTCCTTTAGGGAAAGGAAGTACCTTTCATATTTTGACAGAGGGTGCTAGGAAAATATTGTTCGAAAAACATTATTCAGAAATCCTTCCCTTCCAATGCCTTGATCGCCTCCCGAGGCTTCGTATTTTTGATAAATGTGTAACATTGATCAGCTTCACCCTCCATACGATAAGCTTCCATATATACCTTCCCATGTTTATTTAATTGAAGGATGGATAAGATCTTCTCAATGGAATTGATCTGCTGTTCAGAGATTGAGGGATCAGATGATCTATTAAAAGTAGGAGGCCTATGTCTTTTGAAGATCTCAATTGAAAATTGTTCTTTCTTAGGGGGGGGGGGGTTAATTTTCCTATTGAACCATGTTTTTATTCCAAATATGATCTAACTAAGAGTGTATCATTATAAAGATTGTTATTCCTTCTCCCATTGGATTGGGCATATAATTAGAACAATCATCACATTGATCTATACATCAGTAGTTAGCTCAAGTTCTCCTATAACTTCCATTGGATAGAATAAAAGAAAATTTAGGGGCAACACATAAAGGGTAATCCAAAGACAAAAACAAACGACTTATAAATTACTTTTATTTCCTTAACTTATGAATTTATAGGCTTCAATCATTGTTATCCATGATCTATATTCTAATATATATTCCTAGGGGGGCTTTTTTATTCCCAAAATATTTATTCTTAATAATATTATGAATTAAAAAATCATATCCCCTGGGAGTGTTGTAACCTAGAGTGCAACAAGGCCAATTTTCGTGCACCAGTTCTCGTTCGAGTCTATCTCAAAGCAGCATTTTTTGCGTTTTCCCCATGGATACATCTGTGCCAGAGCCGCCTCTATCTATTCATATCAATAAATGGATATATTTTCTTAATAAACCACTTAATCAAGACTCACCAAAATTTAGGGATGTTTTTATTATTCTTAATCTTGTCCCTAAGGATTTCACTAGGGTTTTATAATCGTAATTCCAAAAATAACTAAACCTTCCTCCGATACCATCTATAACAACCCTTATCTTTATTTCATGCTAAATAATAATTTATTACATAAAAACTTCACTTGATACAACAGACAAGATCGAGAGGTCTAGTGTCATTTGGGATTAGTAACATTACATTAAAACTTATAACATAAAATACAACATCTTTATTGAGAACTTCTTTTACATGACCGCACACATTCTTTCATACATAGCATTGCATAGGATAACCTGAGGACAAGTATAAGAAAAGAGTGAGCTAGAAATACAAGTAAGGTAGTAAACCTGGAATAAAATTAAGAATAAAGTACATGTTAGGGAATAGGAATATCAATGGAGCATAAGAGATACATGAACATAAAGGCCTGATACAACATGTTTATCATAACATGGAAATGTGGCATCAACACATAACATAGTATTAGAATGATCCAAGGCTCATTTCACATGGAGCATGAGTACACATTCATTGAACTTTAATTAGAATTAGTAAACCCTCGTTTCACATGATTTATCTTGACACTAATCTTTACCCAATGCATTGGAACAATATCAGGGTGCACCCTTCTTAATCGATTCAGTTAATGCATAATAGTGTCAAATGGATCACATAACATGGATTCATTAAACAACATAATTTATTCCATGATAAAGGAATTGGAATTAAAACATGAAACACAATAATCAATATGTAAATATGAAAAAAATCTGAATACCCATGATATAAAATTGGAATGTTATTCACTACATAATGACTTTTTCATGGAAAATCTCGGTGAAATTTTAGCAACATAATGGAATGACATAAGAATTCATAAAAATTGTTGATGAGAGAGAAAGTGGTGTCTCATATCACGTAAATTATATATAAATTAAGGGGTTAGATTATATATATGTCCCAATATGTGTAAGGGAATTTTGATTCATAAAAAAAATGATTTCTTGAATGTAAATGAGGTGAGAGAAATACCTTACATAATTTCTGCACAGTAATAGGTGTACTTGGGAGGAATTAATGAGATAGAAAGGGGTATCTCACCATTAAAACATAAGGAGGTAAGTATAGGGGAGGTGGGAAATAATACCCCAAGTTTTGTAATTTAAAATAAAAGGTAATAACAACATAAATAAATTTGGACAAAAATGAGAAGGGAGGAACTCCCTTACTTAGAAGTGTGATATCAATGGCCTGGGAGAGGTTTGATAGAGTCTTCTTGAAAGCTTGGGGAACCTTGGGAGGATTCTAGAGATTCGAGGTAAGGGTTTGTTATAGCTCCAATGTTTTTTAGTGAAGAGTAAGTGGGTGCTTGGGGATTTTATATTGGAAAATAGAGGGAATTCATTATTTTTTAGTTTTTGGCCACAACACATTAAACTAATCAAAAAAAAAACTAATATATGATTTTCCACATGTTTTTTGTCAAAGGGGAGTGGAAAAGATGATTTTATATGGCAAACTTCCAAAATTATTAAAATATTAAGTTGATTAAGTGGATGTGAGTCACACTCTCAAAGAAAACATTTTAAAATGAAAAAATGATTTATAAGTCTTGGAGGTCCACTAAGGCTTTGTAAAATAAGTCAAACAAACCTAAAATCACATTATTTTAATGGTATAACATATATTTGCCGAAAATCCCATTTATAGTATTTTATAAATTAACTATTTCGCCATTATGATGTTGTAAAACACATTATATATTTAAACTGTATTTAATTTTTACCGAAATATTCGATTGTCTCAGAAAATTATTAAAAATTCACTGTTAGTTAATTTCGACATCCTGAATACAAAAAATAACAATTTCTCTAAATAATTTTCCAAATGTGTGAATTTTTTAATTCAAAATAAAATCTGACATTTATCGAAAAAATGGGTTTTGACAAAAACCGCTTACAAAACATAATAAAAATCAAAATCGTATTCAAAACAATTATTTGAATTTTTATATTAAAAAGTAATTTAGTAATAATATTTTATTAAAATATTAATTAATTCAAAAATCCATTAATCAATGAAATTTGATTTCTTAATTGAATATTAACTAGAAATACTATTTGTGATTTAATTTAACAATAATAAAATGAATGTATATTCTTTATTATATAAAAAAATAATACACATAGTCATAGTGCTAAGGTCTTGTTACATAAACCATTATTAAAGCCTCATAAGACCTAATGTTATAGTGTGAGATGGTGAAATAATCATGGGGTGGCTCATATTACATCGCTCGGGTGGTAATCCCAATAAACTTCTACTTCTCCCATAGGCGGTAACATTAGAGGTTAACATGTTGAAGCTCAACTTGTGCTTGGTCAAGAGTGAATCCTAGTGACACCACCTCCTTTCCAAGATCCGACAAATGGTATTCATATAATTAAATTCTACTGGATGAGGCCATCACATCCTTTTTCTATGTAAATTGAATTTGTTAAAGCCATATATTTATACTAATCAATTGATAACTATTCAACAACTATATTAGCAACGGTAAAAATTCCTAACAGTATTTTGAAATCCAAAATCATAAAACCAAATAACATCATATGTTATATAACCATTTTACATAGTAATAAATTTATTTAGATCAGGATAAATTTTCATTAGTAAATTTTCGGGTCGTTAAAATAGTGATACAATTATGCATGAAGATAGAAATGATAGTATGTGTGACTTATTAGAAGAAGATGAAAGTTTTATGTTATCCTCAAGGATCATCACTCGGTGATCCCTTTTAATTTATATGTGAACATTATATTGTTTTATATTATGATATGGTTAAATGTAGAATGATGATTTATATGTGATAACTTTAGTATTTCTATCTATATGTGTGGGAAATAACACTCTTGTTGATAGAACCCATGATTAAGGAACCCTTTATGATTGATGTTGAAGGTTTTTTATTTTCATTTCATTCTTTGTGTAACGGTGAACTATAGTTGGGAAGATCTAATAAATATAATCATATAGGATGTCTTATAATGTGGGATTATTCTTTCTGAGGAAATTAAAAATGGGCTTGAACCAATTGAACTCGGTGAGATTGTGTAAAATTCAAGGAATATAATTAGGGTGAAAGTGTTGAAGTAGGAAATGTTCTATAGTATGGTTTTTTCAAATGTCTGGTTAAATCATATATCTTTAGAGGTGGATCATGTGTGTGTGAGAATTGATCACTTTCCACACAAGAGAGTTTGATGTGAATTCATGTATAATAGTTTGGGTTGTTTCTTTTTCAAGGATGAAATAAGTTAATGGTAAATAAGATTTATGACCCAAATTTCTTCATTAAGGGAGACTAAAACTATTTTATGTTTTGAAGGATGGTTCCTCTAAAGGGGTAAAATGTAATGTCTTCCGTAGACATTAACTTAGAATTTTGAATAAATATATAATGAAACAAAATAAAATTTCTTATAATTGAAAAAATTATAAATTATGGGGGTGTTAATTCTCCCCACCAAAATTAAATTGTGTCCTCACAAATTAAAATTCATCACAATAATTATGGGATTGATATTTGGAAATAATCTATTGTTGAAAACCCCACAACATAAATAGTCTCAATAACATATATTACTAATACTTAGGGAATATGAAATGATAATTTCACTACACTGGGCTTTATAATAGGATTACTATAGTTAAAACATCGACATAGAAGATAAATCTAACCATTATGTTCTAATGGAGAGTGATAAGGAACATTTTAGCTGAAAGTTATATATTAAATAAACATAATCTAGAGTTGTGAATAAACATCATTTTTATCATAAAAAATTATGATAATAGGACATCCTTTTTATTTTAAGACCCATTTCCCTAGATTTGAGAAACTACATCACAATATTTTCCTTTGATTGATCCTTGAACCATTTCTAATTCATCTCTTAGAAAAAGACGCATCATATAGTGATGTAATAAAATAATCTCTAGAACCTAATAAAAAATTCAACATAAACCATTTCAAAAATCGTTATCATTTATAAAATATTTATGATCCAAAATTTTAGAAATAAGTTTACTGTATTTTAAAAAATGAACATATCATTAGCCTTTAATCAGTATGAATCATCTTTAAATTTTCACATTCTAAACATGTTAATACCTTCATCATGTATTCTTTCGAAACATGGTAATAAATTGGATTACCAGAAATACTTAGTGAAAACATTAATTATTCTCTATTACTTCTGTAAAACTCATGTTACTAGATATATTTACAAAATCCGAAAGTTTTGTAAACTCCATCAGTGATAAAATAATCCAAATAATAAAACATTCATTAATATATTTCAATGTAGTAAGAAATTATGTAATTTAAATTTTACAAGTACTTCATATCTTCATCTAAACACAATTATATAAAAATTTGGAACATATTATGGATTATAATTACCTTATATATGTGTTTTCCAAAAATTTGAACTTACCACTGAATCAAATTTCTGGGTAATCGGTACCGATCCACACAAACATTTAGATCCTTGATGAAAATGAAATACAGTACAATTATTATATATTTCATAATTCTTATAACAAATAACTTAATGATAAAATAATCAAATTACATAATTCATGAATCCAAACATAGTTATATTAATTTTTACTCTTTGAATATTTTAGTAGAGAAATCATGACCATGATCCATTAGCCTCTTTTGGGATATATTCCCTTGACACTTGAGATATGGATTTGTGTAGTTTCCTATCATCTCGCAGTTGAATAATTGTAGAATGTGAAACATTTTCTAATCTATAAAATTTAAATCATGGTTTCCTTTATTTCCACACTTATATCAAACTCTCATTCCATTTAAGAATGTTTCTTGGTGATTATTTCTACAATTATTACATGTGGTAAAATAATTCATTCCCTTATTCCCTTTATCTATATTTTTCCCAGCTATCCTCTTATTCTCGTGCTACCCTATAAATTCATAATAATTAGATAATCCTTTCTCTGTCTTTTTATCAAAAGATATTATGTCCTCATATGATGATAATGATTGGGATAATAGTTCCCTTTGAATGATCATCTTAAGACCATAAAAGAAATTATCATTCTTACTCTCTGGATCATGTAAATTTTTGAGGTTCACATTCTTTATGTTATAAATCATTTCAAAATAAAGTCATGGGATCTAATAGACATTATCATATATAATAAAAATTTTAGTAAAATACATAGCATAAATTGAAAATTTTACCCGGAAGGTTCAAAGCATGCGTTAAAACCCATGCTCCCCAAAATCAATTAATAAAAAGTAAAGGTAAAGTGAAGAATATTTTAGGTGTATCTCATCTCACAATCATGAACATTGTTTATTTGGGGATATTTTTAATTTTAAATTCTTCATAATGGTTAATATGGAAAATATAAATTATCTTAATTATATCTACTAAGAGTGTCAATATAAGTGCTCAGTAAGTCCCATTGTTGTGTACCCAGTTATGTTGATTTAGGCCTGACAACGTTCTTAGATTTGGTACTCCTAGCTACATCTATTCCAGAATAACATCAACTTGTATTGTCGAGACATAGGTATATTTCTAGGAATACCCACATAGTCTCAACCTTACCAATATTCTATATTTTCTTCTATATTTATCTTCAATATCTATCTTAGGGTTATGTTCCCTAACCTATATTTTATAAACCTAGTTTCCAAGGTTGGTTCTAAACGTTCTATGACACCAATTGTAATGCCACAACCCAAGAAGCCCAGAGTCACTGCATTATTATTTTTTACATTGGAATATATACAAGTTTGAGATACCAAGGGACCGAATAGTTTAGATGTTTTTGAAATCTATATTACAAACGTGATACCCAATTTACATTGGAAAATAGAAAATAAGACAAGATATATAACCAAATGAAATGAATAGAATCCTTGAATGAAAATTAAAATATTTATTCTTTATAACCCAGGGAATGAAAATAACATAAGGGTGATCTCAAATGCACAGTATGGGTAATGTAAAATAGAAGCAATAATGAAACAATGATAATAGTCAATATAATATGGTAACTGTTTAAGACACATGGCATGTAATCAATAAACTGAGAAGGAAGTGGATAAGAAATATGTAAAGGTAAATAACTAAAAACACAAGACATTTAATAAAATAGATTAGTAAGAATCCATAGTTCAAGATAATAAATTGAAAAAAAAATCCATTTGATCATCGAAATAAGAATAAAATGTATATATAGATATGTTGACACAAAATATCATGGATAAAAATGATAACTGAAATAATGAAAATGATTTAATATTGGACTACGTGTATATGGAACATGAAACACTATATCAAAAATATATATTTTTATGATAGATTAAAATATTCTAATTTTTCCAAATGATTCATCTCATGATACAACCTATGTATCAATGGGATTTCTATAACTATACCCCACCCATGTCTTCCAGTCCAACACCTTACACATATATTTAATAACTAATTTATTTAATAAAAAATGTCCTCTATAATCAATTATTGATATTTAATAAAGTATATTGATTTATAATTAATTAAATAGAGGAGGATAATTGAAAATAAGGGTTGTTGATGTTGTTAAATGGGAATACTATTGAAATATTATTAAACAATTATTGAGAGAAATAATCCTTAAACATTCCAATGTGTCCTATAGCACTTTGAAACATTTTAATAGTATTCTCAATGATGGAATAAAATTAAAAGAAACTTATAATATCATTATAATAATGAAATTCATGATATAAAATTTCACAGGGAAGTGTATACACCATATAAAAGAGAATTGGTGCATAAAAACAATAATGTTATAATTGAATGTAAATTGAGATGAAATCCCTTACGTTGAGTCTGACTTGTCACCTGTGTCTTAATATTATTGAATAATAAAATTATGTTAATTATTTAATTTCTTCTGAACCACTTTCAATTTTATTATTACTTTTACATCACTTATTAAAATGTTGTATATAACTATTTAAACAATTATGTTTATGTCTGGTGTTTTGACCCAATTCGGTTCATGTGTCAAAAACGAATTTGGTTGGTCAACAATGTTCAAAGATGTCATTATATAAACATATAAATAATCATAATACTTACTTAATTATCATATTTATCCATCAATTATACTTATAAATCCAATTATTAGATATGGTTATGTAAAATGATCCAATGTTACAATCATGGAGATGGTGGGTCGTACATATGCCTGAGAAACATTACCATTTTTCAATGATCGTTATGGAAATGCGGTATGTAATTTTATATATTTATGAATTTATCAAAAATATATTAAATACCATGTATTTTATTGATATATACTTATATGTATATAATTATTGTAATGTTAATGAATCACATCACGTCGAGGAGACTGTTGTCCACACTTCCAAGAGCGGTATTATAACTTTTTTAATGTGTGAAAAGGGTAATAAAAAAATTATATATTATATTTATAGAAATTTAATTATTTCAGGAATATAATTTATATATAACTTATGTAATATATTTTTAATTACAAATATCCTTAATACATTCCATGTAATGTGTGAACGTATCACATCGGTTTTCAGAGGTGGTAGTCCACACGTCCACAAACAATGTTATCGTATTTACACCAATGGAAAACATAAAGGTATAAGTTATATAAAAATTACATAAGTATGAATAAAAAATTAATATCATATATATCATATATATATGTAGTCTATTAAAATAACAAACCATGAGATTTGGAAAATGAAAAATGAATTACATTGTTTCGTGAGGTGGTTGTTCATCATACACAATAATGGTAAGCTTGTTACCCATTAGATGGAAGTGTGTCTAAGTGTAGTTAGAAAAATTATCATGAAAAATTAAATAACATTTATGATAATTATTTTATTTAATAAATGATATAAATAGAATTTATAGAGTGGATAATGAAAATAATACAAATGAGATCGAGGAAGGATGTTACCTCTTATGGAGGTAACTCATTTTTGGTTTGCACCAAAGGGATCATTTTATTAATTTATTCCAAAAGTGAGGACTATATTTTTAGGTAAAGGATATAGGTATACTATTTGGGTAGAGTTTGGATAAGTCAAATTGTCCTGAGATGTGTTATGAAGGGCAAGAGTGAATTCCTTTTCATAATGACGGGGGAGTGGCATTACTGTAATTACAAAAGGTAACACTATTGGGAGGAAAGAATTACCTCATGGGATTCCAAAATTGAAAAATAATGGATTAATGTGAATTTATGGTCTATAAAATCTCCCACACACAAAAATATTTTCATTTTTAATTTTTTTCATTTTTCATTATGTTTCCTTATATTTTTCATTTGGCTTTTTCATTTATGTAACTACTTCTTCATACTAAGTTATTTAAAAATTAAGAATAAATTTTGGTGATATATAGTTGAAAATACAGAACCAATTATTTATAAATATTATTTATTATTTAAAAAATAAATATCCCATGTGTGTTGGAAATTAATTTTAATACAAGCACATGTAACGCCCAAAAACACTGCATTAATCCGTAATGTGCTAAAATTGATTTTACTATCTATGGGTAAATATTTTGATAATAAAAGATAAATTGGTACATGAATGCACCATATTTGGTATTTATTAAAACCTAAAAATTAGTACGATGAAGATATGTTTTTCATTAATTTTAAATAATTTAATAAAATATCAATTATTGTAAAATAACATTAATGTTAAATTTGATATTATTTAGTTAATATTAATTTACAATTATAATGAAATTATTTGAATTAATATATAATTTTAAAATATTTCTAGGATGATATATTTATCTAAAAAAATAATGGAACACAATAATTCATTAAATCAACTCCACATTTATTGTTTTTAACATCATTTGTTTAGTTGAATTAATAACTAAACAATCTGTGCGATAACATTTGTTAAGAGTTTAATTTAACTAATTCATATAAGAAAATTATAGTGAAATTAAAATGATAAAAATAAATTATTTAAATTTTAAAATATTTTTTATAACTAAAAATATATAGCTTCATCCGTACTATGAATCTTTATAAACGTTAAAGTTAAGGAATGTTCTTTTTTTGCCTTTTTCCCTTAATTTATTATATGGTTTAATTTTACGAACAGGTGTCCCACTAACTCAACACATATAAATAGGAAAGGATATTAACTAAATATTTGAATCAACTAGAGTTTTTACAATTATATAGGTCATTTTTCCTTATTTTTAATGTCTAAACCCTTGTTAAGTTTAATTTTACCTTAATAGATGTAATTAATTTTAATTACTTTTACTAAATTTTTGGGTCAATAAATAATTAGACCATATTAAAATTTTTGAATTATTTTGATTACAAATATTTAATCCATTTTTCTAAATCCCAATCCCATATGTTGCAGAAATTAATATAAATGTAATCCAACGGATAGGATGACAATGCAAGTTTTTAAATTAAAAATGTTCAAAAGATTGCAATGTTTTTGTATCAAATTTCAAAGGTAAATTGATTACAATGACCCAAATAGGATTAACAAATAAAAAATTAATATAATTATACATTTAAATTAATTATAAATTTAATTTAACCATATAAAAAAATTATACGAAAATGCATTTTTGAATTAAAATTCATTGTGTTTTACTATTCATCAAAAAATGAAACTTCACATAAAAATAAAAAAAATTCACCCTAAGATAATTTTTATTTTCAAATATAAATTATAAAGTTTATTTTTTAATATTAAATTTAGAAAATGTCAAAATTTAGATTAAATGTAGGTTATCTATCCATAGGTGGTAAAATTGCCTTTATAAAAATCATGATTTTTATGCATAAAATTGGGCTTGTATATATTTTATTATTATCAAATCTATGGGATTAATATGAAAATATATTTTATAGAATACATAATATTTATATTTAATTAATATAACTCACTAATTTTAAATAATTTAATTTATTTGGATACAATAATTGTGAGAGTAAAAATAATTTTCTATAAAAATATTCCCTTTTTTTCAATTGGTTCTTATATTCATATATAATTAATTTATAACCAATGAGTTCAACCATAAACGTTCATAATTTAGTAAATAATATTCATACCCATTAATTTAATAACTAGGTTATATCTTATTTAATGATAATAATTTTAATATTTTTTTTGTCCAATAAAACTCAATCATGCCAGTAGCGCAAGATAACCTCGGTGTTCCATGTAGAGCAAGATAAAATTTATGTTGTGTTTAACATAATATTATCTTGTTGTTTTTTATAAATAAATATTGGGAAGAAATTAAATATAAAATAAATAGTAAATATTGTAATGTCTTGGGGCGATACAGATAAAATATGGCATGAATCTTAATCATGAAACATTAAATTTTAAAAATAGTTTTCCATTGTTCATGAAGTCTGTAATTTACATGATATCAATTTTTAATTGATAAAATAAAAATGGAATTTTAAAGATACATTTTTTATAAATTCATGAGTATTATAATTAAATTAAAATTTGTGTTCAATTAAATGCATAACATGGAATTTTGATCGAATATATTTGTTATCACTTATTATCAATGGAGTTATAAAAAATATTAACCCCTTTGATATTATTTTTATGGAAAACATTTGATTAAAACATTTTCATTCATATAATATAATTCTTGTATGACCATCATTATGGATCCTTGTATATGAAAAAATAATGTAGTGACTATAACATTTTTTCCAACCATATAAGAAATATGCCTCTAGCTATTGACCCCTCCACTTTAATAAATAATGAATACCAACGATATTCATAGTGACTGAGGGTTTGACCAAATAATATTGAAGGAGGATATGAATTATAAGAAAGATGAAAAACCTAAGGATTCTCATGATTTGGGTTTTTATTTGGATATAGTTGTGATATCAATGGTTAATGAGACTTGGGAATGGATTGGAATAATGGGAATGGATATGGAAATTGTAGCGTCGACGAATGAACGATGAGTCTCTCACCAGGTGTAATTCATTCCTTGGGGCATCGCGGTTGGAAATCACTAACGGATTTTCCAAAGTCAAGGATTAAAACTCCAATCATTGTGTGGAATGTGGGATTATATTTATTTTATATTGATAAATCCTGATTTCATTATTTTTAGTCCTCTTTTCCACATTCCATGTATGTCACACGGTGTCAGGCTAAGGTTTACATGATTTTATAAATATCACAGATGGTTGGACTTCATGTCACATTCAACATGATGGATTAACATGCAATATGGCATGTATATCAAGTACACTCTAATCCAAAAAATCTTTCCTTTGTGATATGTCACTCATAAGACACACCATTGATGTTAGAAGATGAATATTGACATGAACCAGATGTGTATGCCAATTAGCCATGTGGTTCCACATGTTGTGTGTCTCGATGAGAATGTCATTTATTTTTATGAGAAACTTCTACACGTACCCATTATACACAACAACCATCTAGCATGTTTTCACATATTATAAAATCAATGTACAGGTTGTTAACTTTTTATGTGTAACCTCAACATGTAATCCAGATACATGCTAATATAGATAAAGAAGATTCACATTAACTATACAATATTGGGAACATAGTGTGTGTCAACTCCACTCATTTTAGACATCTTCTAAACACCCATAAATAATTATCATAGTTTAGAGACGTTTTATTATATATTAAATTCCATGTAAAGTTTCTTTCCTTTTGTTTTCATGTATCTTATCACCCCGCTGTTGGAATTGAACATGTTATTAGTCCATTAAATGAAGATTTTTACATAGAACATGATGATTAATGTTTAATTTACAATAAGGGATATTTTTGATTCATTTAAGGAATATGGTTATCCTTATTATTGAGTAGAAACCATCAAGATAGAAGCTAGATGTTCAGTATTGATGATGGGATCAGTAAGTCCCGAGTAAAATTCTCTGTAAATGGTGTGGGTCCCATATATCTAATGTGGATTTTAGTAACCCTATGAAATATAGTTGTTCATGTCTTCCATTCATGAGGTGTGGTTCCTTTGTTTTTTCGAGGGATTTCCCCCCAAAATCCAAAATTATTGTTGTGCCCCATCATATATGTGGGGTCGGTATCCCCCTTGTGATGGGGGTGTAGATACTCCACCAACAGAGGTTTCTATTTTTATTTTATGTTTGTTGTGTTTATTCCTCCTTAAGGTCCAGTACACCCTTGAATTTATTTCTCTATAAAGTGAAGAATATTCCCCCTACGATAAGTGAAATTTTGTAACATGGGATATTGAGGAGTGATTAATTACAGTGATGGATTATATATATATTTCAATTAATGTAATATATCTTGTTTGTTTAGTATTCTTTTTGAAACATTCTATAGCTTAGATATTGTCTTTTCATCTTTTGAGACATTAGTTACATCTAGTGTATTCAAGTGCTCGGGATATATGACCATTTGTGATGTTGAGCCAAGAATATTGGAATTCATCATTTTTCAATACTTGATTTCTTTACTTTAGTGAACATAATTTTCCTTGTGATTCTATTTCTAATTTCCCAAAGGATTGGGTTTTTATCTGACATATTTCCTATCTTATTTTTTGTGTTCCTGAGGGAATATATTGGGTATGTTTATACACACTCACACATGATATTTCTTCCCACAAAAATTGTATCTGTGTATGCATTGAAAGAATTTTAATTTTTGATAGTGGATATAAAGATAGATAAGATGATGTGTAGTAGTAGATAATGGTACCTGGTTAGAGGTAGTTGCAGATGATGTTTCTTCTGGAAGAACATATAGTGCGGGGATATTTTACATTTTATTGTATTTGTTATACTAGGTGATTTGTCGACTATATTTTGGTTTCCCTTTTGGATTTTTCATTTATGTAATTATATTGGATAAATATTGTCCCATGATATCATTATTATACATTTTAGTTGATTATGTATATATCAGTAGAATTGTTATATATTATTTTTTATTGGATTGCATTTATGTTATTTATTTTTATTAGAAATGGAATCTAATGTATGTTATGCATTACTAGTATTATTCAATATCTCTTGGCCTATTATTGGTTTTCTTGGGGTAGAACAGTCAGCTTAACACTTACCTTGGTGGGGCCTTATTGGGTTTCGTCATGTCTTGTTAGCTTTAGAATCACATATTTCTCTAACATTTCCCTTTATTACGTACCCAAGATTCTTTTTTTCATCAAAATTGTATCTCATTATTGAATATGTAAATTTATATGTATTTTTATTCACCTAAATATTTGATTTTCAAACCTTTTACATGATAACCATTAATATTTATTTTTTATTAAATAATTATTTGTTACTTTAATATATACAGTTCAAGTCATTGAAAATTTATTTATATAATAAAGGAATTACATAAGGCATACAATGGAATACTATTGTTCATATCTTTATCATGATTTAAATACATCTTTTGGGTATATATAGTCATTGTTTTTATTGGAAGATGTAAAGATAAGACACTACACTAAGGTAGTGGAATCTTGGTACATTTTTATTAGGACATAGAGGAGGTTCAAAGATGGAAAATTTCGTTTTATCATACAAGTATGGGTAACATAGGTTGATGTTTTAAGAAAAAAAAACAATTTATTCCATATATGAAAAACCAATACAAGGACCCTCATTATATTGTTGAGATAGATGGTTGAGAACAAGTTCCGGGGCCACAAAATTAACTCATCAATTTAGTTATTTTTTGTCATGTATATCAGTATCCATTATATACTCATCCATATTAGCTTCCAATCCGTTTTCTTCCTTTCCATTTGTGGAACTCAGGTATATATTTGAAATTAATTATATTTTTCTATTATATTGTATAAAGTTATGTTTTATTAAATTTTATCAGGTTTTTATGTTTTTGAGTGGTTAAGAATTATTTGGTTATGAATTATTTTCAAACTATTTGTTGTTTATGTATTACCCACCAACACACAGGAAGTTCATGTGTGGGTTTTGGGTTGGAATACTCTAATATTATTTTATGAGTTATTCAATGAAGCCATTCTAATATAGTATATTTGATTCCCATTCACTAGTTTCTAGCCTGTAGTGATCAGAAATGTCATTTTGACACTATATTGGATTGGATAGTGTATCAAAATGGGGAATGAAGTTGTTTCATTAGAAAATTGTTTTAGAGCCTGATTTGATTTAAATTATTTGGAATGTCCTGGTTAAACAAATATAGGACCATCATAACTAAAAGGTTAAAATATGTATAAGTATCTCAATAAAACTTATTGTGATTGCCCTTGAGTTTCTAGTGGATATTGGGAATATATTTTCTACATTTAGAGTTTAGTTACATTTTCATTATTAGGATATTTTAATCCAGAAATGGGATTTTGGAGGGTAATTTATTTTTGCAAAATTGGTGTGAATAGGATACAAATAGTACGTATATACCATAAAACCTATTTTGGGATACCTAGTAAACCATTTATTATTGGTGTATGAATTGAGTGACCACAGAACCAAATCCTATATATTTGAAAACTTATTTTTTTTGGTTGTTAATTTATTTTTAAAGGAATTTAATTTATTTTTTTCTAGGTGTTTTATATTTTGGTTTAAATTGTTATTTTTTATATGATTTTAACAATATCTAAAAGTGTTTTGAAGAGGTTTTATTTTTATTTATCTTTATATAATACCATTCCTCCTAGAAGAGTCCTTGTTAATGCACTAGAAGGAGTGATATATTATTTTATGGGGTGAATACCAATATTTATAAAATTATTATAAAAAAATTATTTCAAATATTCCAGGCCCCTAAATGAGGAATATGGAATGTATTAACTCAAACTATAATTGCGATTAAGAGTTACTTGGTTAGAATCCCCTTTCCTTCCAAGGAAGAAATGGTCCTCAGGAATCCAAGGATTGGAAGGAGAACATTGAGGGAATATATAAATTCTATATATTCATAGTGTTTTGAAAATTATTTGTCCCACCGTTATGTTTTAGGGGATTAGTCGAAAGCAGTTAGAGTCGATTATTCAAGAGAATCCTTAAAAGAAACAATCTTATATGGATTTCATGGTTGTGTTTTCTCAGTACTTCCACTCAGATATGATATAATTGACCATGTTAGGTTATTTTTTTACCATTAATATGTAAAATATATGGGGATAAAAATTTTATATCAGTTAAGTAATATTTTTTATTTTCCATCCAAAATTGTATCTAATAATGCATTGAATGCCCAAGGACATTAAATAGGTCTTCAACTAGACATCTGGTCTAAGGTATTTATTTAATATATCAATATATTCTAAGGTGTTTGATAATTAATTACTGGCTGAGACTAATACATCTAAATTATCCATAATATGTAGATTTTCATATAACATTTCATGTGGAACTGATGGGGGGGGGGGCTCTTTTCAAATAAAAGAAAATTGGATTATATTAGATAGTGAGGAGGATATAGTTTAAGGAATTTAACGTAAGAAACCTCATCACCACTAATAGAATTTAAAATTCTATATTACCTATGTATGGTATGTTTGGACATACCAAACCCTCATGTAAAGTGGACCATATGACATTTCACTCTTATGGATGAATGTACTATAATAAATTACTTTACAGAATCAACTCTCTTCAATGAATAAGTTATATATATTTTTATTTAAGGGATATGAAGTGTTGTTTGATTTTTCAAATGTAATGGGAACTCTACTAAATAAGTATAGAGGTAGAGCTTTTTATTTATATTTGTAGAGTTAGTTGTTCAGGGAGTCTTATCACACTGAAAGGCTATAAAATGTTCATGGATATGGGTAATTATATACATTAGTATAATCCCACTTGGAATCTATAGTCATTAATGAAAATATTCAAGGAACTATACATATTACATCATTTATAGTCTTTATTAATTTTTAAATGGTCCCATTAATCATTAATATCTACTCATATTTTGGATTATTAGAATCTTTCATGTGAACTAATTTCCTTAACGATGAATATATTAACTCTAATCTGATGTAAAAAAAGATATAGATTTATTTTTATTTATTTTTATATCTCCCTAGTTTATATAGAGTTGTATTCAATATTTTTTATTCTAAAAATGATACTCTTATATATATTATTTACTAAATATCTGTGATTTCATTTAAACGTCATGAATATTTATATCATTAGAGGCAAACAATTTTCACCATTTATGAAAGTTATCATTTATTTAATTATGAATGTTTTCTAATATCAACATAAAATATCACTACTTATCCTAAAGATAGAGAGTTTTCATACCAGATATATTATCTTTTAGTGGAATCATATGGAGAGGATATAGGTAATGTGATCCCATCAATTGAAAAAATTCTTCTCTAAAGTTTTTCTTCTTAATTTATTTTACGTTTCCTTGAAATTGAGAAGTTTAATTATATATTGATGGAGTCCTGACGACCCAAATTATAACATTTCCCTCATTTAGATTTGAACAAGATTAATTAAAGGAGTGAATGACCCAAGTAGATGATCTCAATGTTTAGGGATGATTCAACTTAGTGTATCCCCATGGGTTGTCCTGTACTCTTTTCAAGGAAGGGTGATGGTTTTTTACACCTCTAAAATGTCTATAGGAAGGTGATTTCTGAGAACATAAATAATAAGTAAACTATTATTCACATAAATAAAAGTTTTGATCAATTGAAATTAAAAAATGTGTTCCCTAAGTCCAGTATTTAGTCAATGTAACATCCACTTAGGGTAAATGGTATTGATATAACCAAGACCACGTTTTGGAGAAAATATGTTTCTTTTTAATACCTTTTAACTTAATTTTTCTTAACAAATGATCCTTCAGTTTTATGGCCACTATGAATTGGATCATCAATCAATTCCCTTAATATTTGTTCATAGTATTTCTAGATGATAACTTGGTTTATTGAATGTCTAAGGAGTGTGAGAACCACATTAATAATGTTTTTGGAATTCTTTGAGACCACCACATTTATAGAAAAGATATTATTAGGTTATTTCTAGATATATGAATTGAATTTCTTGGAACATGTCATGTATAGAAAATTAATTTAATTGTACCTTAAAAAGGTGAATCTATTAGGTATTTGGTTGTTCAAAATATTGTCTCCAAGATACAATGATTCTTGAGTTTTTCAAGATACTACTCTCAATTTATAAAATATTTCTTAAAACATGAATTTTCTTACAAACCATTACTAAAAAGAGGTAATGTTTGAATGGAATCATGAGTTCGAATAATTAATTGATGATTTGAAATTTTGGATAGTATTAGTTTTAATTTTGATTATTTTAGAACTTATGGATGTTTATATGGTATATTGTAATGCATTTGGAATGGGGTTTTGATGTGTGATTGGGTAAGGTAACCATGTGCTAGATTATGGATATTATTACTTAAAACCATATGAGATAGTATATATGACCCATTAAATTGGGCTAGAGGTGGTTATGTATGATTTAATATAATATAGATACTATTCTTTTGGTAGGAGGATTATATTTTACACCAATCAGAAACATTTTAGTTACATTTTATCAAAAGAGAATTTATGATCAAGTGGATGTCATGAGTGTAATAATTATAGAAATTTGATTTTGACCTCACCTATAAATCTGGTAAGGAGAACTTGGTAACTAATTCACTTAATAGAAAGTTTCCATCACAAATAGTAAAATAGTCAAATAGTGAGTTGAATACAATGAGCCTTTTTTCTGAAATGAACCTTAAGATAAATGAAGATAAAGAGGTGATTTTTTAGTAAAATTTAAAGAGAAATCCTTATATTCTTATGATTATTCATCAATAGAATACAAAATATTTTGGGTCTCATTATATCAGATGAATTATATTTGTTGGGAAGAACACTAACGAGTGTTCTCTATCCCCTAACGACATCATTTATTTCAGAAATCATTACATGTTCTCTCCTTCCATGAGAAAGAATAAGATGAAGTATTTCCCACAATCTCAATGGGTAATTCATATATGAACTTCCAAAATGTATTGAGATATGAAATATTGATACTTGTGGCCTATTATGAGAAGGAATAATGTAAATCTGGTGCCTCTAGGCTTCACATAGTAACAAGAAACCACACAGAACTAAATTGCATATAGTATTGTTGAAACATTGAATATTACTATATAAAAATTGGATGAGATACTAATGGATTCTAAAATAAGTATACCTCACACCAATCATTGGGAAAAATTATATCTTGTAAATTATTGATCAGTTGAATAAATCTTCCCATTTTCTTTAAAATAAGGATAACATGAAGGTCAAGGATACTAGGAATATTTATGTGCATAGAGCAGTTTTATTTTGTTGATTTCCCAAATCTATTATTTCCAATAGAGATCCTCATTTTTCATCTAGATTTAGGAAAGGGATTCTAGAGGTTATGTGACTATAGGTGAATATTAACATGATGTACCATATTCCAACGGATTGGAAAAGGAGAAAGTGATATCCAAATTTTAGAAAACATTTCATTTGTATACCTGTTATATTATTGGAGATTTTGAGATGTTAATTTATAAATGGTTGAGTTATATTATAATGATAGATAACAATCGTTGATATTGATAGATCCTATTGAAGCCTTATATGGTTAACCATATTTATCTTCAATTTTTTGGTACGAGGTTAGTTAGATTTTTTTGGTAGGACTAAGCATTATTCCAGAGATGACATAGTTGATTCAATATTTTTGGAAATTCATGGTGATAACTCCATGTTTCAAGAAGTCACACACTAATAACCACCCTATGATATATGAATTTTCAGTTAGTATTTAATTATATTTTATTGAAACTCCATGCTTGAGTCACATATAACTAGGGAGATAAGGGAATCTATCATTGACGTACACAAGACCTTTTGAGATTATGGAAAGAATTACAAAGGTTTCATATCAATTTTAATTAACTCCTGAGCTATCATAAATTGATAAACTTTCCAGTAGAATATAATTAATGAAGGTAAAACATGATCCCTCCCAAATTTATATATAAGATGTGTTGGAATAGGAAGTAGATGCTTCAGTGGTTCAGTAACCAATCTAAATATTTTATTCTTAGAATGTGGTTATTTAAAAAATACATTCCTTTAGCATATGTGTTATGGATGCATAAAAAAGATACCCACGAGTCATAAAATCATGAATTTCATATGATGAAGCAACGAACATACCTATTTTTAGGTCAATAGTCTCCATAGTTATTTTTTCGGGTAAAAGTGATATGATGGGGAGAATAATGAAACCCCATTTTTAATTTTTAGGTATTTTATTATAATTTATTTTGTTTATCTTTGATTTTGATATTTAGAGGTGAAAATTTAAAATTTCAAGAATTTTACTACACTGCACGATTTGGGCCACATATCCTTAAATATATAAGATGATCATATAAGTTTAATATCTAATGATACTAGAATATACACAGGCTTTTCATGGTCAATTTTACCATGAAAGGAAACTGTGAAACCCATTAAAAATTATAAAATAGTATTTAATGGAAATTGGAATTAAATTGGGAATCCCTTATTCCTTCACAACATTTTCTCTAAAATACTTTATAGATATCTTTCACATTTCCCCTTTTCATCATATATTCTCTTATATTAAATCTTGATTTTTCTCTATAAGAACTAAAATATTTCATTAGGTGTATTTAATATCTTAACTTTATCTTATTCTTCATATTTTACCTTCTATTCCACTCCAATGACCATGGTGGCCTAAGGTTTCAATTTTTTCTTGAGATTTATTTGTTTTTTCAATATGTTAGGGTTCGATATTAATTTATTAGGACTCTACCTCTCATCCTGTAGTGGGAAAATTTATTTTACATGTTTATTAAATGAATTCTAATAGGGGGGCCATTTTTAATTCCCTTAGCTAATAATCCATGAATTATAAATGTATTTAAAATCTATTTTGAGGGTTATTAAATATATAGTTGTATTTTATAATTATTTTTTTCAATCCAAATATCTTTTTGTTGGTTTTAAATGATATTGAATGGGATTTGGGTTAATTTTGAATAATTATTTGGATCATAATATTTCCCAGGAGGTGTTTAATAAAATTAATAGAATTATTTTATATGGGATAAAATGGAATTGTTTTTAATGAAAGTTTGATATATTTTATCAAATCATTATTAATGTGTTTTAAATTGATTAAATTTATTTTGGAGTGAATATTTTTATCATGAAAATTTTGATTCCTGAAAAACCCCTTTAATTTAGTTATTTACTTATAAAAATAGAATTGATATATATAGTACTCATTCTTTGTGAAGTTGTTAACATTGAAATAATCAGTTTCTTTATGAATCATATTTGTTTATCATAGAACATTAAATAAATAAAATTTCATGGGAAAATACCTTGGCTAGTAGGAGGGTTCGTAGGAAAAATTTATGGCTAGGATATGTGAAATATCATATTGAATTGTTCCTTTTTAGATATGATGTATCTCTGGCTAGAGTGGGTGGTCATGATACAACTATGACTATTCATAATTAACATCCCACTTTTCTAGGATGATACTTTTACCAATGGAATTTGTGTATTTTATTATGGATGAAGATGTGATATTGACAAAATAATGGCTCAGAAATTGGTTATAGAATTTTTTCGAACAAGTGACTTAGGTTTACCAATATTTACACTTTAGTTCCTTCCCATGATGATCTATTTGTTTCAAAATAACTCTATTTAATGTATTAATTAAATTTCTTTATTCATCTTATTATTTACTCATTTAAAACCACATACATGATAAATTTTTTTATTTGTTTTAATTGTAACACAATGTGGAACATTCATATATATAGTTGAAAATAGCATGATTTGTTTTAAATTTTAAATTCATTGGAGAGGGTATGTGGTGTAATGCTATTGGTCATGTATTTTTCAAACCCTACATACACCCTTCATGGGTTTTAGACCATTTTTTTGATTGATAGAAGTAATTGCAAGGCACCATTATGATGTATTAGATTCAAGTAACTTTTTGGGTTAGACATCGAGAAGTATACAATATGAGATATTCCTTTTTCTTCATTATAGATCCTAGTTGATCATGTAGAAACTAGAGTGGGGGGCATTGAGGTGGTGAATCGGGTTTCAACTTTGACCAAATTTTCTATTATTTTAAATTATCCATTATCATACTTAAAACTCTATCCAAGCTATGATATTTGGATATCATGATATATGTGAAACCCTCACCTAGGTATATAATAATAAATTGGTAAGTAAACAAAACATAATTATTTTACAAGGTTTGGATCCACTTAGAGAACCTACACATTACCTTGCTCGAATCTTGTTGAGTCCTAGGTTTTATTATCACTATATAATTACAGTGATCATAAGTGCATCTATTAGTCACTCAAAATGTCTTGGAAATTATTATCCATTTCTCGTAGATTACATGCCACCCTCTTCATCTCTCATTGGGTATGATGTTGTGTATTCTAGATCCACCAGTTCTTCAACAATCATTCTTGAACTAGTGAATAAGTATTCTACTACAAAGATATGATCAACATAAAATTATACTCATCAAAATTATTCTAATTCTCATAATATTTAAAATTATGTACTTATGCATGAAATAATTAACACATAAATACAACCTCTATATTTCTTATAATGGGACTCTTCAATTATATCTTCAACAAAAAAAATTCAATCCCTTTTCCTCAATCTTCTTCTTCAACAACACACAAAAACTCTAAATTTGTTGGATTCTCACACTTTTATATAAAAAACTGTTTTCCTTTTTATTATTTCATCAGGTTCTCCCAAAATATTCATCACAATGTTCTTCCCATTTCTAGCACATATATATATATATATATTCATGTTTTCAAATGAATATTTCCACGATTTTCATCAACTTAAATTCTACAGAGTCTTCAAATTTTAATATCATTTAATCATTAGACAACATCTAACTTAAATCACTAAAATACTTTGTTAAAAAACTTATATGGTATTTGAAAAACTTTATAATCATCTCTTACTCAAATCTGGTAGCATTAAATATATTTTAAAATCCATAATCTCTAGGATTTATAATTCCTATCATAACTATATAACACATGAAATAATTACCTTAATATTTTCTTCCTTCCATAATCATGTAATTATTCTTCTTTTGTTAATGAAAATCATAACACATTTCACACATGTAATTATATTTATAATAATCCCATATGAAACTAATGTATCCTCATGTGAACATGTGTAACGTCCTGGTCAGAATGAACACTATACTGAAAGATGAACTAGTAGATCACATGGCCGCATGCACTCCACCCTATATGATAGAGGCTTACCAGAAGCTATGAGGGTCTATGGAAGTGAGAGTGGGGAGACTATACCTTCATGATTAGAGTACCACAATATATTATTATATAATAAATAAAATATAGAATATAAAAAGGTAATAAATGAACTACAGAGAAACAGAGTAAATAATATAATCTATATGTGGTATGTTTTATCCCAATATACAACATATGAATTCATGTCCTCATGATGATACATAAAATAAAATTGTAAACATAACGCAGAAAGCATGATATAGTGATATAAAAAAATATGTAAATATATAAAATCCCCAAGGGTGATCTCCACAAGAATCCCAAGCTCCAGATCAGTCCCTTACTCCTAAATCCTAGGTAAAATAATAAAAATTCAAGCATTAATTCGTGTCCCTCTGAACATGAGATCTACTCAGGTACCCCAGTACAATGGTGGCCTGATTAAGGTGTGAGATAAAAATCCCAGTAAGTTACCAACAATAATGTCTACAACTGAATATAGTCTATGAATATAAATAAATGTAGTGTGAAGGTAATAAAAAAAATAAACATCTAATAACTGTTCTACTTAGGTTATAATAGGACACCTAGCCAACAATACTTGTTTTGGCTTAAGACATAATGATTTTATGATCAGTATGTGTATATATAATTGTAGTGAAAATATATATAGTATAGTTATATATTGAATATGCCTATATGAACCATGTATGTGAAGATGTAAGTGCCTATATACATATAATATTAGGAGCTTACTAGGACGAGGCAGAATTCAGTCATTCATAACCAGTCCAAAGAAGCATATAAGCTCCAACAACAGGTACATACCCCCAATCTCTTAATGAGTCGGAGAAATCATTATCACCACTCAAGATTTTGAGTGTTCTATCATTTAAACACTCGAATATTTGTGAGTGTTCCATAATAACAAATCTCAACAGAATATGTGGTGTGTCATGCTCACCATCCAATCATATAAATGGTGCAAGATTTCATGCCCAACACCCAGTCTAAGGGAGTGTAATACAACCATTTTCAACGGAACCCTTATCGTCCTTCCACAGCCTATATCAAGTAATAATCTTATTCATAATATTAGTCATGATATAGTACCTCTCTTGATTTTCATCTATTAAGAAATTTATAAAAAAGGTCATAACCCTAATAACAATTTACATAAGCTGTGCATATTTAATTATAATAAGATGTGTGGTCATACCATCCAATTAAACTCCATTTTAATTAAACCATTTAATACATTTAAGGACGTCAAGACATCATGAATAAGAAATTAAAATTAATACATGCAATTTTATTAAATAGAACATGGAAATTCATATTACAAGGCTCGATGAGACACTTACAAGGTACCATTTTCCAATTGGGAAATTACCTACAAGTGAAATACCATTTATTAACAAAGATAAGCCCTTAGGATGAGGTTGGTTTATTAGTCACTTAGATTAGAGTGGGCCAATCCAGTCACTCAGGAGGTTCAATGGTTAAATTAACATTTATAAGGAAAGAAATAAACTCCAATACATAGGATCAAAAAGGGATATGTCCTAAACATTCCATATACCTAATAAAAAGGCATATAAAAAACTCATATTCTATATTGAAAAAAAGATTGAAACTACAAATCTTTACTTTTGAATTTGGGAGACAACACACCTCATTCATGGGGTTTTATTATAAAAGCATGTAATTTTTTATCAAACAACTCATTTAATCATAACTAATCATTACATTAAAGAATCATAACTCATTAAATAAAAATAAGTATTTTAAAATTACCAACCACACATGAAAAAACAATTATAAGGCCAAAAATGACATTTATGAGGTGCTTTTAACATCTAAGATATTCTCTATAGGGGTAAGTTCCATTAACAATCCATGATGAAAACTTATGAGGAATTTCAGGCTAATAATGATTTAATTATAAAGGATATATTTAAGCAGACACACCCAAGGGGTGTCCTTGATCAAGGTCGGTACACTAAAACAATCAACAATGAACAAAGGGAGCAACACAAGGTTTGTATACCAATTTAGAGAAATTAAATTGATTTTATGGTGATGTTAAAAAAAGGATGGCACTAAACACAACCAATTTATTTAAAATTAGACAAAAAGATTGAGAAATAGCGATATATGACATACTTGAAACTTATGATGATCTACTCATTCAATATCAAGGTCTGATTCGGTCTAATTTAGAAGAAATAAATGAAATAGACATTTACCATGAATATAATGAAACTTTGATCACACTATAACATGGTAGAAAGGTGATTAAATAATTAAAGACTCAAAAGGAATATAGAGATTACTAAGAAGAATCTATAGATAATTATGATGCTCAATTTGCCTTCGGATGGAGGAGATTTTGCAAAGCCATGGGTAGGTTTTGGAGGAGAAAGCATCGGGATAGGGAGTTGTGCACTTAGGAGGATATGAATGAAGAAATAAAATAAAAAAGATTAAAAGTTTCATTAATTGTAAAAATTAATTTATCCCTCAAAAGTGGGTTACATGGTTTGGCCGCAGGGATGGGAAAACTGTGTGCCAATCATGTGGATCCTACTACTTAGGAACCCTACCTCGCATGGTTGTTTGACATGGTTTTCCCTAACTGTGCACCAACTTTTTGATGAATATTGTAAGATTAATGACCAAATGATACTAACCACATGGGATATGCACATGGTTTTGGTAAACCGTGCACAAAATTTCTGAAACTTGTTACACCTCTGGTTCAACATGTACATTATTCTTCTTGAGGTTGAATGGTTTCAGAAAAACAATGCACCCCTATTAACTCCTCATGACCATGTGGTTTGGGAGCTCAACGCTTTTTAAAATAAATGGAGCACCCTAGTAACATCGTTATCCTTTACCCATTTCTACAAATATCCCTTTCACGTGTTTCGACTCTCAGAATTATGTTCCAATGTTGATTTAATGAAACGCCTTCCCAATAAATGAAAAAAATTAAAATTCCCATTGAATTTTACCTTGGCTCAAAACATGGGTCATTACAACCTACCCACCTAAGAACTTCTCGTCCCCATGAATCAATGGGAAAATAAAAAAAATTCACCGTCCCAAAAATGGTTGTCTTGTTTCATTCAAGTAGTTGTGTTGCATTTTCAAACGTCCAACAAACCTCCAATAACATCTTATGCATCTGGCACTTAATTCATCAAAACACGATGTGACACTCATTTTCTGAATGAAACACTGAACAATGATTACCCAATCCCATTTAGTTAGAGAGAGAATCTCATTTTTCCCATTCAAACAAAACGACCATTGGTGCCCCCTAGTATAGGTATTATAACGAAAAAGTGACCAATTCTGAGGCATGGAACCCCTACCATTATAATTGACTATAAAGCACACAATATGCATTTTAATTATTCTCTAGGTGTGAATTATTAATCTATGTGAACCTAATTACATCTGAGGTCAGACTAGAGACCTCATAAAAAATGAATGGTTGAATCCCGGTTGACCAAACTAAAACTGCTTGCACAAGATTACCTGGAGACTCTGCCAACCCTTGTACCACACCATTCATAACCATATGATATGCTTAAAATGGTTCCTCCCAACCATTTACATGGAAAAATATGGATAAAAAGTCCAGCCACTCCGACCAACCGTCCTCATAAATGGTTTACTTAGATGGACATCATATTAAAAACTAAACAACAATTCTTTCTCCTAAGGCATCTTGCGTTTACCCCAAGCTTGTTAACTAAACCCCATACTTGAATTACGATGATGATTCCATATCCAACCTTCACCCGAACACTTAATCCTTCATGAACCACTATGAAAAAGGGTGTAACCCTGATCCAACAAACTAGAATCACCACCATTTAAACAACATATTTGTTCACAAAAATACTCTGAGATATCATCAAATTACTTAAACTAGAATCCAAGGATCTCACCCAATGTATTATATACTATACATTTACAAGTGTGAAATCAATACAAAGCCAATAATTACACTTCAAATCACTAATTGATCTTAGAGAGACATCCGCATGGTGGCCCAGTCAGAGGAAATTGACTGGTGTACAAGAGTCTCTCCAAGGAAATCCAATAGAGGAACACATGCATCACTCATAACTGTCAACTCCTAGATAAAAACCATGAATCCATAATACAACTCTAATAAATATTTTTGAAGAAACAGAAGGATATTTGTATCATTTACCTCAATATATAACCGAAAATCTCATAGAGAATCAAAGATGACATCTAGATAGAGTACATTCTCATTATTAAGCAATATTTCACTATGTGGATACCGAATATTACCATAAATATTAGTCAAACCACTATTATTCAACATCCCTTGAAAGAAGATCGACTTAAATTTCCAACACATGATAATTAACCAAACCTAAGGCCTTTACCTCCTGAGGCATCGTGTGATCGCTAAATATTTACACAATGAAGTCCATCCAAGACTAACGGGGATTCAAGAGGTTAAATACACCACCAAAAAGTTTAACATCATGATTCCGAGAAAGAGATGATATTTAGAAGACTCACCATCCTTATAGTAATTCAAAAAAGACAAGATATTTTGAAATGGTCCTCCTTGTTTATGATTTGTCTACCTGGTAGGGAACATATTAACCAGAACTAACTCAACACACCCAATCTTTTGAGTGTTATTATCATAAAATGGAGAGATAGGTTAGCCACTCATAATATAACTATGCCATATTAACCTCAAATACCTACAATATACTCATTCGAGTCATGCTCATATACGACATAATATTTGGCATGAATGAAAAAACCCACCTGAAAAACATTTAAAATTACAAATCCACTTGGAATTCCATTCCAAAAATTGGAATTAAATTGATCCTTTGACATCGTAGTCACTCTAATTGAATGTTGACTGAAGAAAATACTCAATAGTTTAAGGCTCAATGATTACACCGAACTCACCTTGTTCATTCATCATTTAATAGATCGATCAACACCACATATAAGAACACACACCACCATAAGATTTAAAAGTATGTTGACCACCCTTTATACAATTCACAGGTTTTCCTCCCTATGAATCCATGTATCAGGTACTCAATACAATATATTTAGCCCATAATTGTATTTTCCATATGATCTTCAACTTGGAAGACAACAGAAAAAAACATCCATCACTGAGGAATAAGAAAAGGAGTCAGGTGACCCACAAAGCGGGCGACCATGTACGAGGCATGTCTAACATACTTTAACCAAGGAATACTTGATGCTCACGCCTATGACAAGGGTTAAGGATACCAAAACCACTAGTATGAATGAGGGGGTCATCAGAAGCTAAGATCCTGGCCAGGGATAATGACACCCAAATTGAACCATAAATCAGAAATCTCACAACATTTAAAAAGGCATTTTAACTCTAAGGGTCATACCTACCAGGGGCCGTCCTGGTAAGAAAAAATAATACCTTGAACTATAATAAGGTCCTCCCTAAAAAATTGAATAGAATTATGTGCATATCATTTCATCTGTTGTTAAAAATAAATCGACCAATAGAAAACACTCACTTTTCCATTCCAATAAAAATAAAAGGAAGTTTAAAATACCCTTACATAAGGATTTAAAACAAGGACACCTCATATGGTTCCATTTTAATTCATTTAATTTATTCACATTAATCCTTTAAACATTTAAAAGATTTAAACAGAACATCAAGTACCAATTATAAAACCAAACACTTGGTACATGATTTAACTGATATATCAAGAAAAAAATATGTATGTATTTTCAAACATCCTTTTTAAACCTTAAATATTTTTTAACATTCCATCATGAATTAAAAAATATATCACATAAATTCCAATAAATTTTTTAAAGATAATGATACCTACAAGGGTACCTCTAAGCCAACTAGGGTTCATTATAATGAAACCCAATAAATATTTATTAATTAAAAATGTTTTAAACACCCGTAGTAGGTTATCCCATAAAAAACATACCCCAAGTGACCTTCTTGGGTCCATTTGTTCATTTAATAATTTAATAACATGATCACCATGCATGTGTGATAGAGTTAGAAGCCTTTATAGAGGAAACCATTAAAAATTAAAATTTTAGAATGACCCATAATGGGTTTTAAAAACTAATATAAAAAATCATAACTGACATACTAGGGATGAGTCCCAAAAGGGAGGTATAGAATAACCAAATCAATTTAAATCAGAATTAAATGGTTTTTACATATACAAAAAGTTTAAAATATAACAGTCTATTAAATAATAATTTGATTATATTTGTTTTTATCTCCAATTTATAAAGCACCATACATATTTTAGATCACAAACTAACTCCCATTTAATTGAATCCAATTTACGTTAACATGTGAACTTTAAAAGCTTCAAAATTTTAACAATATTCTCTAATATGTATAAATTTCAATGATTGTTCAAGTACATGTCACAAACCAAATCTGGTCACCACAAAAAAGAGCCCCAAAACTGGACCGCAACAAGGCCTGAAGGGCATTACCTATCCCCACATGCTGACACAAGTGCCTGGGTATCATATATTTTGGTTTGGGAATGATTTACCTGAATATGGATACATAAAACATAAAAAACAGTCGATAAACCGAATCTAAAAAAATCATAGCATTTATGATTTAGAAAAAATCCAGAACTGAATACATAGGTCTAAAAATAATAAAATATCTCAGAATAAACAAATAAATAGAATCAAAATATCCCCATGGACTCCACATGAGAAGGGGTCATCACCCAAAAGCCATCTCCCCAACGACGCACCATGGATTAGAACTCACACTCCGATCCACTATCACCAAAACCATTCATTTTCCTGTTTCAAACATGACAAAGTCTACAAAAAAATAAGGGTTTTAAGTATGGTGTGATTATAAAACCAATAGTATAACACCAAGATATTCCATAGAGTAAAAAATAAAATATATAAAGCATGCCATTTTGGATACACAAGAAGTGGTGGAAATAACTTCTAAAGAATGAAACTTTCAAATGTAAACAGTTTTCAAGGGACTTTTCCACAAGTGTGCACATTACAATTAAACATGTAAGATAATTTATTTTCTAGAAAAACCCCCCATATTCCAAATATAAATAAACAAGAGTTAGAGAGCAGCAATATCGAGAATACCCCTAGGCCCCAGTTAGTCTCGGGCCCCATATACCTTGTACCTTAGTGTAAAGTAACCATAAAAAAATAGGTTCTCATGCACGAGCCACAAATAGGGAATATACCCATAACCTAGTGGTCACCATTCATCACCAATATAGTTTTTTAATGTTGTAGTTGTCCGTTTTTCTCAGTGAATAGGGATAAAAACCATCTAAATCACTAGCGTACTAGTACATAACCACCCTCGTAGGTACCCGAGATTACCTCTTTGTTCTCAATCCATTATCTCATAAAACCAAAATCCATTATCACATAAACACCTCTATTCTGTTCATAATCATCTCAAAATATTATCTACACATGTTTTTCACCACTTATTCCACTAAATAAAACATTTAGAATTTTAATAAATCAAATTTACAAAATTTAACAATGCTTTACGAGACAATATCCCTTTAAAATCCAACATTTAATACCATGGGTACACCCTTATTCACCAAAACAGAATTTTCAGCACCCAAAAAAATTCTATAATCCCATTACATGAGTTATAAAACAACCCCATTCGGTATAACCTAAGATAGACATGTAAAACACCCAATATAACACCAAATTGGTGACTAAATATCATTTGATCAATTAACGTCACTAAAACCAGATTTCACAGTATGGATAATGGTTGATAAGTTTTCTAAAAATTGAAATTTAGAAAATATAACTCATCTAGAATTGATTACCCATAGAATCACCTGCCACAAGTGTTAAAAACCTCAAATATTTTTGCAAAAGTTCAACTGCACCACCTTCATACCACAATGGAGTTAAAATAGACCTAAAACATGAAATTCAAACCATAAAATACAATATCAAACCATAGTTTCAAAACCATACTTTTTGGACATTAGGAACTTCATGAACAAGGGAAGAAACCCTAGGAAAATGGGATCAAGAAGGAAGGAAAACCACATATTAGATAGATCTTTAAGAAATATCCCAAAATACACTAATATACGAATTTAAAAATAGCCAAAAATGCAAGTGATATTTGAACAAGGTTGAGGAGGTCATGTAGGAACCAGAATGGGGGAAAAGAGTGAGAAATGAAGGAGTTGTGAAGGAAACAAATTACCTCTTCAAATTTGGAGGATTCGAGAAATCTTGATATGATTTTCACTAATCCACAGTGGCAATGATCTCCAAAGAAGGATAAATGGAGTTGGTGTCGCGACTAGGGATGTTGGATTCGAGTGGGTGGTGGAATCAATGAAAATTATTAAAATATGAATATGTTATTAAATAAAAAAAATTGTTTTTAAAATAGGAAATGGGCTTCCGGGATGGCCCAATTACTTAAATAAAAACCCAAATCCACCATGCTTATGGATTTTTAAATGGTCTAAATTAATATGGTGGTGATAAAAGGTCAGGGTAGGCCATTTTTGAAGTGGAATGGGTGATAAATATTTAAAAATGAATGATTTATAAAAGAAAAAAAATTTGTTTTTAAATTAGGAAATGAGCTCATAGTCTGGCCTAAATCATGAAAACTCACCCATTCATAAAAAAATGCATGGGAAACCCCCAAAACAACAATATAATGGAAATTAAATGAAAAATACTTTAAAAATGAGTGATGGATATGAAATTATATAGGTTAACATTCCAAATTATAAGGTTCCCATACCCCTCAAAATTAAAAAGGTCCCCATTTAATCAAAACCAATAAATTAATCCCATGAAACCAATTACATATAAAAAAACCATGGTATCAGATTAATTAAACCAAAAATTCATAAGCAGTAAACATAGAATGAATTCTAAAATATCACTACATAACACTCAAGACACACAATTAGAATCAGAGAGACGCTCTACAAATGCAGCGTCATGGCATGGAATATGTATGGAATATGAATTTCTATGTGACTATAATGATGCATGTAATGGTACTTATTTTCCATAAATATCCTAGGGAAAATAACCATAATTTTATAAATCAGTATGTACTGAAAATTACACCAATCACTTAAGGTGAAATCATAATTAAGTGTAATAGAAAACTACATGAACTAAAATCCCATCTTATACCATATATACTTTCCCCCAAGGGTAAGGTGGTCACTCATAGAAAAAAATATTTTCTAAGAACCAAAACACTCATAGTATCTTATCTACCATCCTTAATATTATTAAAAGGGAAAAATGGATATGGTACCACTTTGTAATGTCCTGACCCAACTGACCACTAAACTGGCAACCAAACCAGTGGATCACATGGTCTTAAGCGTACCTCCCTATATGCTAGAGGTTGCCTAAAAATAAAGATTATCTAATGAGGTTAAAGTGGGAAGAATATTCCCTCATGATCAGAGTAGAACAATGGAGTATTAGATAATAAATTATAGAAAACAGTGAAAGTGGTAATAAATGATAGATGAAGATGTATAAAAAATAATATAAACCCAATGAAAGGTGGAAAATTCCAATATAAAAATGATGCATGCATGTCATGCTGAATTTATATAAACTAGAAATGTAGACATATATAAGACACAATGATACAATGAAATACATAAACAATGAAATGATATAAATTCTCCAAGGGAATGTTCCAAAATCATCATGAGCTCCAACTTAGTCCCCTTCTCCTAAATCCTAGGTATAAGCATAACAACGCATGCATTAATCCATATCCCTGCAAACATCTGATCTTATTGGGTACCCCAGTTCAATAGAGGCCTGAGTAGTGTGTGAGATAGAAAAATCTTTAGGTTACCACCCATGATTTCTACAACTAAATACATCCCATGAATATAAATTAAAGTAGTTTCTCATAAATATGAATATGTAAACAAAACTGGAAAGCTAATTACCGACTGACTTAGGTTTTAATAAGAAACCTATCCAACTATACCTTATTTGGCTCACATCTAGAATGCATGTCTGATCAGTAACTAAATACACTTAGTAATATATATATAGTATAGTTATATGTTTCATCAACCTATATGATACAGGTACATGCAGACGTAAGTATCCATATACCAATAATACTAGGTGTTGGATGGACAAAGATATAACTCGGTCATCCATAACTATTCTAAATTATCCTTTAAGCTCCAACAGAGGGTACATGCCCTAAATTTCATAATTAGTGAGAGGTATCATTCTCATCACTCGGTATGGTGAGTGGTCCATTATTTCAACACACAAACAATCATGAGTGTTTTGTCACACCAACACTCAAGATTGGAAATTGTGCGTCATGCCCATCAGCCAATAATATCAATGGTGTGAGAAGTTTGGCTCAACACCTGATGAAAGGGAGCATGATACCACTATTCTCAACATAACCCTTACCATAATTACACAACCTATATCAAGGTGTAATCATAATCATAATATTTTCCATGAGGTAGTAACTCTCATGCTTCTCTTATTAATCCCATTTATAATTAAGGGAATCACTATTTTAACAATTAACATAATTCATGCTTGTTTAATTATAAAAAGAGGTGCGGTCAAACATTCCAATTAAATTACATTTCAATTAAACAATTTTATACATTCCGGGATAGAAATCCATGTTGAACAAGCTATTAAAATTAGTACAGTTTATTTAACTAAATGTTAAATGGAAATTCATATTATAAGTCTTGATGAGTCGCTCAGAAGGTACCAAGTCAAATTAGAAAATTACCTACATGGATAATACCATTTATTAAGAAATCGAAGCCCATAAGAGGATCTTCTTTCATTAGTCACATGAATAGGAGTGGGCCAAGCCATGCACTTCAGAGTTGCAATGGTTAAATGAACATTTATAAAGAAAGTAAGCAACTATAATTCAAACTATTTGAAAGATCCATGTCCTAAAAATTCTATATAACATTCTAAAAATTGTATAGGGAAACATTAATTCCATGTGTCCAAACAAGATTTAAAATAAATATAATCACTTTTTAATTTGGAAGACAACACACCTCATTTAAAGGGTTTTATTATAAAATCATGCCATTGTTTATCAAACAACTCATTTAATCATAACTAAAAATCCCATTAAAGAATCATAATTCAATACATCAAAAGAATTATTTTAAATTAATCTACCGCACATGAGAAAACAATTATAAGGATCAACAAGAAACATCAGAGGTGCTTTTAATATCTAGGAAATTCTTTACAAGGGGAAGTTCCATTACTAAACCAAGTCATTTGCTTATAAGAAATTATGGAATTTTAATCATATAATTATAAAAGGGTAATTTAAGCTGAAACACCCATAGTATTTCCATTATCGAGTTCACATCCTAACTATATGAAGGAATGATTAATTGGAGAAATACAAGGTGTGTACACCAATATAGAGAAAGGAAATCAATTTTATTGAGACACATGACAAAGGACGATGCGCGACATAATGAAAACATTTGTAATTAAATAGAAAATTAGGGAAAGAGGTATAGACCACCTACCTTATTCTTAATATGATTTTCCAATCAAATATAAACACTTGATTTGATCTAGTTTGGAAGAAATCAATGAAATTAACATTTTCCCTCAAAATAGGGAAAAGGAGATCGAACCAGGATAACATGGTTGATAGGAGATTAAATAGACAAATATTCAATATAAACATAGATATTACCATGTGGAACCCATAGAGACCAACGGTTCTCGAATATGAATTTTAACGGAATAGATAATGCAAATCCTAGGGTAGTATTTGGATGAGAAACCCATAGGAGAGGGAGCTCCGTATGTAGGAGGAGAAGAAAGAAGAAAGAAAAGAAAGAGTTTAAATGTTTCATTAAGAGAAAAATTAATTTCACCCTAAAAATCATGTCACATGGTTGGATAAATCATACATCAACTGTATGACTCCCTCTTCTTCGGAACCCTACCTCACATGGTTTTCCCGTACAGTTTTCTCCAACCATGTGTCGATCATGCAATGAATATTGCAATAATTCTTACTAAATAAAACTAACTGCATGGTCTATGAGAACATTTTGGTTAAACCATGTGCATCACATGTGACTCTTTCTCCACCTCTAGTTTAGGCAATATAGTGTACTACTAGGTACCACTAGGTTTAAGACAAACCATGCCCCCTATCACCTCCTCATAGCCTTGAGATTTCATATCCCGATGCTCCGAAAACCTGACGGAGAACCTAACGAACCTCTTGGGCATTAATCGAAGTTTAAAAATAACCCTTTGAATCATCCCAACTCTGAAATTTATGTTTTGTCACTCGGTTCACATAACATAGAATCCACTAAATCCAAAAATTCAAATTCCATTGGGTTTTTAACTTGCATCAAAACATGGGTTATTGTAACATGCACCATAACAGTGGTCATCATTTCTTCTATAAATTCATAGTTTAATATTTATCAAAATATTTCTTTTAATTGACCAGTTGCATGAATCACGATACATTCATAGTGATATTTTATCTTTGATAAACGTTATAGATGTATTGTCACATTACTATCTAGCATATATTCAAGTTGAATTGCATGAATATAACATTATCATGAACCACCCATTTCACCATGATGATATTTTTAATTACAATATATCAAACTCAACACTAATAGGGTTTTGGAAGAAGACAGTTACTCCAAAACTTTTATACATACATAAAATTTTAATGATCCTCATCAACATGTGTATATTCCATATCGTGTATTATCATTACTATTAATAAATCACCATGGTCTCTCTACATTTTTCATATGAAAAATAGACAAATTTTTATATTTTACAAAGGGATTCTAGAGATAATTCCACCTTCATCAAATTATATATACCAATAAAGTATATGAAGTTATCATATAATTTCAATAAAAAATATTTTTTAAGCTCATTGAATATAGAAAAACATATCAATACCATTAGATAAATCCTCTTATACTATGCACAATATCATATGGTGTGGCTGATCCATTTACACAGAAAGTTTGGTCTCTACCATTCATCACCCATAAATGATCATATATCTACTTGTTTGATCTCTACCATCACTCATAGTAGTATTGTTTGATCATGTTGTAGGTTGAGGGTATCACATATATATAGTTCAAAATAAGAATTCTGGTTGACCATACTTATTTTTGTAGAAGGTAAATATTATAGTATGATATGCATAACCTATTGAGTAGGTTATCCTATGTTCACAGTTTTTTCTCAGACCATTCACAAGGTCACTTCAATTATAGTTTTGTAGTAGATCATATGACATGCATGAATATGATCATTTAAAGCTCATAATCACTCATTCTACCATAAAAACATTGGTTTGGTCCTTCATGTGGTAGTTTCATATATTATCACATGATATTATTTTTTTACTCCTGGAAGCCCAAGCTATTATGATGGATCATGGTAACATGAATATTCTCATGTTGTATGTGAATCTACTATGATTAGTACTTATAATCGATCGCCTCACTTCATATGATCAATTCAATGATTATTCTTGTTCGTTCATTAGTTGGATTACTCATGTGGTAGATTTATTCATCATGTAGTTCCTCAAAGTATATTCATGTGGTAGTTTGCTTGTTTTTCGAGTGGTAATTACACCTCAATTTATAAGGTATGTTTGGTTTTACCTGAACTATCAGTTCAATCTTGTTTATGCAGTTATTTTAAATTTATATCAGTGCAGGTGTGGATTATTACAAATTGTATGTTATAGTTTCAACATGAAAACATCTATTGAGCCCGAGGAGGATGAAAACACATTCAAAATCAATGGAATGATTTACTTTAATTAGATCATATGACTCAATTCCATTTTAGATTTTTTTAATGAAATTGAATAGTTTCATAATATCAACTTATTCCACATCAAACATATTCATGATTGAGTGATTGTTATTAATAAAAGATGTGATCCAAACTTCTTAGACATGACAATATGGTCAGCTACCAAACACACTAGAAAATGTTTTATGGGTTACGCCTCCCCATACAGACACACGAGCTCATGTACACATCTATTCAAAAACGATGCTTGTGCTATGATCATGCTATGTATATATTACGTATCAACTACATTCATGTCAGGTGATGACTCTCACTATTATCAAGTTAAATTACTTCAATTATCATCATTGGGCTGTCTATGGTTGACTGGTATCCCACCAAATTAGTGGATGTTCTTGGTCTTATGGCTGACCCATGTAAACACATTGTTTTTGAAAACTCTCTCATACAACAAATAAGAAAAAATTATCTTCTATTGGTAACCTCCTCAATAATATATTCCTGAAATAATATATATTTATATATTCTCAAATTAATTACTTATTACATTAAATTATTCATCCAAATAATTATATCTTCAAATTTAATTTCATTTGGATGAACTCTTCATATATTAAATATAGTTCTATTTCCATGAATCAATAGTACATTTTTAGATCATCCAAGGTGGTTAAAAAATAACACATATATTATGTTTTCTAGAATTATATTTGATAATTTCTTCAATAAAAAAATACAACTAATTATTATATTATCTTCTATTTATAATGGAATCAACTCAATCAAATTATGAAACATATTGATGTCATTTTGGAAATAAATACAATCAAAATATGGGAACATAAATCTCCCCCATTTTTTGTAAATATCTATAAATATATGTTTTTGTGTTCATGAATTTTCTTCTCCACCTCATTTGAAATCAAATAAAAAGACACGTTTGCAATGAAACTAATACTCACGTTCCATATTTTTTTTGAGAAAAGGTTTCTTGTCTAATAAGAAATTTCACTATTATATATAATTTAAGTTACAATTTCATTAAATTGTTGAGAGAAATATGAAATCAAATTAGATTCATAACAATGGGCCCTCAAATAATCCTATTATGTCTACCTAGGATAACTTGGTGTATAAAATAAAAGATAATAACATAGACATCAAGGATATCCATAAAAATTCCTAACATATGTTATCTTTTTCAAACTACATAAATTAAGGGGATACTGAAACATATTTTCACAAAATAATACGTTCTACTCACATATTCACATATCAAATGATTTCAAGTGAAAGATATAAAACTCCCCCTTTCTCACATAAACCAAAAACCCATGTATAAACACTTTTAATGTATTCAAAATAGTGTAGAAAATTTTATTTTCATACTTGAGTCTTTTATTTCACAGATTTATCCACGAATTATAGATTCATAAAAGAATATATCATTGACACCTTCACTTCATGTCCCCCATCAAGGGTTGTATTCACTATTATCCCCATTATAGTGATAATAGTTACTAATATATATCTAATATTGTTTTCAAGTAGTAAAACCACCATTAAGTCTCCCTTTTACTTCCTTCAATTCCAATCATGTTTGAATATTGGAAATAAAAGGGAATAAGTAAGGGTAAAATTCATTTATCATTACTGTAGAAATATAGACTCTTGTAACCCAATGTCAGTGTTTCTTTATTACATTAGAACAACATAGAAGGCATCCCACTATGAAGGAATGGAAGATTTAGCAGTCTTGGAAACATAGATACACACATGACTTATAATTTACATTAGAAGATAAAAAAATAAGATAACAAATTTCTTTCATACATGAAAATCATTTAATGATTCCTTATTTATATCTTTGGTAATGTAAAATAAATAATAGGTTATCTCATAAACCCAGTAAGGGAAATCATACACCATAAGCTATCTTGAATATAGAAGTAATAAAAACTATTTTTAAGATAGAAAATATCAAACATTCCATAGAAATAATATCATAGAAGGTGAATATATCCATCTGTTACATAAAAATGTTAGTAATCATATGGATAGAAATAACTAGTTTCATAATGAATTAATGAATACTATTAGATATCAGGATCTTACCTTCAACGAAATATGCCTTTACATTATACATAAATAGGTAAAGAAAATACCATCCATCCAAACTACATTGTCTCAGGTGAAACACCGATGCATTGAGAGGATATAAAGATACCTTCCCATCATATACAAAGTTCAATGAATTCATAATATGAATGAAGTGAATAATAAATACAATTCATAATCAATCTCAATATCTATATCTAAAAACTCGGACATGGAATATCAATATTTCCCCTAGCTAATAAATAATACAATATAGTCATTACCCATCCATATAAATATTGTTTATATTATAATTAGTGTATATTACCACTTAATAAAATAAATTTATAAAGAATGTTGAAAAATATGATAATTATCTTTTAAAATACAATAGAAATTACATGATAAATGGACGAAATATCATATTCCTCTGAAAAAATATTAAAACAAAAAAATAATAGAACAATTAAAATATAATTTTATTTAAAAACAACAGAAAATTTTATAGGAATCGGGACAATGAATAATGGCTATGATTGTTGGAAGAAAGGAGATCATGCAGGAAATGTTAAAAAAATATAAATTTCTATGATTATGAAATGTTAAAAGTGGGATACAGTTAATAATGTATAAAAATATTCTTTTTAATCATTTATAAATAAATTAAAATGTAGTAGAAAAGTTCAATTAAATAAATAAATGTAAAAAATAAATTCTATATTTTTTTTTGAAGAAGATGGATATTGAAGAAAAGTTTTAGCGCCCAATAAAGAGAATTAAGGAAAAGTTTTCTTAAAAAACATATTTCATCATTTTTGAGAAATAATGAGAGGAAAAAGAATAGAAAACATGAAAATCCATGAAATATCAAGATGATAGAAAAATAAATGGGGTTTAATAGAAAAATATCATATAATTCCACCAAAAAAACATAAAAAATCTTGAATAAGAATACCATTGTGAAATAAACCCTTATCTCGGACATCCTATTCTCTAAACACACTAAAATATCCAATATAATAAATTTGTATATATTAAAAATATACATAATAACCATAATTTTATTTATCTAACTATATAATATTAATTAATAATTTTTATTACCTTTTAATTATTAATGTATTTTAAAAATAAATATTTGAGTTATAGCCGGTCCATTTTTTACATGATTTTGTTAGATGGTTTTAATAATTTAATCTTGTTCATGGTTTCATCATATCAAGAATATTAACTAATTTATATTTATCCTGATCATGCCTTCAATATTCATTTGGAACCATTGATTAAATACGGTAATATTTAAATTATTATATATCAATATTTTATAACAGTTCGTTAATGATTAGTGTTTCCCATATTAATGATATCATACATAGAATTAATAAACTAATATATTGGGGTGTTATATTATTCCCTCATTAAAAATATTTAATTTTCATAATTTTAATTCATTAAGAGTATATGGTGACATAATAATAGATTTTTCATGAGTTTTCATTTATAGGTTAAGGATAGATTGCTTATTATTTAGTAAAGAAATATTTCATGAACAATATGTGTTCTTTTATAATAATTCTACTTGTGAAATTGTTTCTAGAATCATACCTGGATTTTTAAATGATAATTTATACAAAAAAATTTAAATATTTGTGTTCTATTCAAATATGAATTATAAAAAATATACACTTACTTGATTTCATTCCTAAGTTGTTCTTTGATCAGTTTTCTACCTCTGATTGATCTTATATTCCAAATTACCACTGATCAAGTTGAATTTTTTTGAATGATGCACGAAAATAATATTTTACAGGATAATGGGATCCATTAAAGGAAAATTTTTTATCACTATATAAAATATTTTATGAACATTGATTCCACTTGTTTCAATCTATTTACTAAATCTGAAAAATGGTCAGAATATTTAAAAACAAATATTCGATAAATTGAAAAATAAAATGAAAGAGTAATATGGAAATTACAAAAAGTAATATCTATGTTTCTATATTAATCATTAATGCATAAAATTTTTTAGAATATTATAGAAAAAAATTGAATACATACTTATCATATATTCAACAAAATTTTATCTAATTACCTTTTCTCTGAAACACATAGTAACACTAAAATTTATAAATGATGGTTAGGGAATGAATTGTTATAGAAACGTAAATAAATATTCTATCATTTGATACATTTTTCCCAGGGGAAAATAATTCTGATGTGATGGTTCACACATTCTAAATTTCCCAAATTTTATATTTCCTTTAAGAGTACAATGAATGATTCAAAAGTTAATTTAATAATATTATCCTATTTTACACTATACCAATATTATCATAATGAAATTATCAAGGTAATCCTTAATGATTGGGGTCTTGGTTTGAATAGTTCCCCATCTCCATATTATTAAAACAATGATTATAAATGATTTCTTTATTTCCCTTGTATTCATGATCTATATAGACCTCATCTATATAATTTTAAAAAACTCCCATTCCATTTTTGAATTTATCGAGATGTTTCTATCCACAATAATCACATGTTTGATGTTTTTTTTCTTCCCTTCCTCTCCTTTTCCATATTTTTAGGGGTAAAGTCAACCTTCAAGAATATTTATTTCCTTTGAAAATATATGACTTTGGTAAACAAATTTCCATCCGAATGTAACATGACACCATATAATCATATAGAAAAATGTTTGAGAAACTCTTTCCCACCATAGGATTGAGTGAAGTACATCAAATTAAAAGTCAATCATACTTTTTTTGTGTATGTAGTCCATAGAATTCCATTCAAATATTTTAATATTTACCTCATACTCAACAACACTTTCCACTTCTTTCTCAAAAAATAAATATATTTTATATCCTTCTTCTCAAGGGAAAAAATTTCTCAACGAAAATAACCTTAATGGTTTCATATTATATTCAATCTATTCTATAATCATTTATAATATTATCAATGAAAAACTAATAGTCATACTCATATCCTTCTAAACAAAATAATATTTGAATAACCCTTTATAACTCCTAACTTTAAAAATATAGAAAAATATTCTCCAAGGGCATGATCAATTTATAAGACACAAATGTATTAGTAGTCTCAATAATGGATAGATGATCATTTTTCATAAATAAATCCGTCACAGGTGAATCAAACTATAGAAAAACATGCTGCTCTATATGGGAACTGCTATTTTTCATAATTGGTACTAGTTACCCCAATATATCTATGATATGATCAACTCAAACACCCACTATATAGACATGGTCATAAGGGATATCACTTAATTTACTATGGGTGTTGATATTATTTCCCTTTATCCCACAAGGAACCGGCTCTAAACAATTCCACTCAAATAGTTAACACATAAACTCATGAAAATTGAGCATTTCCATAAATATAATTAAATGTTTTTTTATCATTATAAGGGTTTATATAAATGCTCATGAAAGCTATGTTTTTAAAAAAATATAGTTCATAAAGTATTTTCTAAACTTCTATTGATAAATTAAATAGAAATATCAACACTTTTAATCCATATTTGGTGTTTATTATATTGGAACAAGGTATAAGGAATCAAAACCTGAAGGTTTGGTCAGTTTTGTTTTTTTGGAAAACTAGACACATACATGAATTCCCTATTTCATTAGAAGATAAAAACATAGCATGAAAAAATTCCTTACATAATTTAAAATCATTAAATGATTTCATCTATATATCATGGGAAAAGGAATAAAATAAAGTGTGAGCCCACATACCCGATAAGGTAACGCATTAAATTAAATCTATCAAAAATATATAAGGCCTAATAATATAGCGTAAATAAAAAATTATAAAAAATGATATATAAATAATATCAAAAATTGGGAATGTATCCATTTATAAAATCTAAAAAAAACAATTAAACACAAGGAAATTAAATTTTAGTTACTTTGTGATTAAATAAATAATTTTAGACATCATAGTATTACCATGAATGCCTCTTAGGGGACATTATATATAAATAGGTAAGGTATATTCCAGAATCCCAAGATATATTATCTCATGGGACCTACCGACGCATGGAGGATCAATAAAAAGGCTACAAGCCACTTAATTTTTTCAATTAATACATCTTATGAATATAATTAATAATCAATATAATTAATAATCAATATAAATACCAATTTTTAAAATTTGCAAATAGAATGTCATTATTTTGAAATGTAAATAAATTGAACAACATGATCATAATAACTAGAGAAATAAGGTGGATATTTTCATTATGTTATATCCCCATCTAAATATAATAATTCTTAAAAGATATTGACATTAATGAAATATCTATTTCATAAAGACTTGGAAAATCATTTTGAAAATTAAAATAAATATCTGTTTCATTTGAAATGTTTTAATACTAAGAATTCAAAAAATGATATAAATATGATTTTACTTGATGAACCAAGGATACTTATAATATAATCTTGATAATGAATTATGGTAATGGTGTATAGAGAATGTAGTCACGAGGTAAATGTTAAAAACCTTATTTTCTAACTTTTTAAAAAGTCATAAGTATTGTGTAATGGAAAACAGATAAAATTATTCTTTTTAATAATTTGTAATGAATATAAAAGGTAGTATTAAAATAACCTCAATAGTTATTAAAATGTAAATACTAACTTTTATTAGACAATTTTGAAGAATATGGACATTGAAGAAAATGTTCACCAACCAAAGTAGAGAAATAAGGTATCTTTTTCTTAAAAACATGCCTTCATCCATTTTTCTACCAAAGAGGGGAAAAGATAATAAAACATGAAAACAAAAAAAATAACTAAAGAAGAAAATATATGGTTTTATGGGGAAAATGACATATAATTCCACCAATGGAAACATAAACATAAATAACACTCAATAAGAATAGAAGCATGAAAGAACACCTTAACGTAAACCTCTTCTAAGTCAGACATAATTAAATATACATTATAATAAATCTAGAATTATTATACGTCTATATTAGAACCATAATTTTATTTTTATTACTATATAATTGAAATTAGTTTTTTCTAAATTACTATTTATTAATTTTTTTTTGTTTAAATAAATATTTGAGTGTTACATATTTATTTTTTCATAAATGTTTTTATTTGAAGCATTATATGCATGGACCGAGTTCATGGTTTCATCGCCTCTATATTCTTAATAATGGTATATATATCATGTTTAACTATAAAATACACATTATACCTTTTATTAAAAATGATCATATTTAAATAATTATATTTCTATAGTATATCACGATTCATTTAAGCTTAGTGTTTCATGTATCATAAGCTATCATACATAGTATTTATAAAAAATTGTTAATGATTTACATTTTGTATGAGTAATAGGGATTATATATTGATCTCAACCTCGAAAACTTCTTTGCAGCTCTTAATTATCTAGATCTGTCCATTCATACTTCCTTCCACTTTGCCTCTTTCAATAGTTCGGACCAAATTATCAGGTATAGCCAATCATTATATTGAACCTTATTTAGGAGTGTAAACTGCTTTATAGTTTATTTCTTGGGACAATAATTCATTGGCTCCTTTTAATTTTTATAAAATTTTCCAAGAATAGTAGTCATACATCTAATTTTGTAATGATCTTCCTGTTTACATCTTGTACATATAGCATCAATAAGTTTCCCTTGTAGGGTACCTTCAAAAACACATCATAGGGATTGTAATAAACCACGATAATCTTTTTATCTCATTATTTTATGGAAATATATATATTTTTCAAGATTTATCCATTTATTAATGGGATTAATGGTATGTTTATAGTGTAGCATGATGTGCCCTCTCTTTCCATGGTCAGAGAATATTTTTCTATTTGGTGTGAAATTCATATTCTTAGGAGTTTCAGATGTCATAATGTTTTCTTTTCACATAGATCTAGAATGGTTATTCTTAAAAAATTTATTCTTATGCCACTATTATATTATTTTATAATTTTAATATGATTTATCTTTTTTTGAAGCAAACAAGAATGTTATTCTGTTTTCTTTTCATTTTTGGTGTTGGATGTCTATGTTTTCTACAATTTATGCCTTGTTTATTTTGGGTTGGAACAAAAATCATATCGGTTCATTTTGGGGATAATATTATGATATATATTCATATATCAACTCTTTATAATGTATTTTATTTCTCATAATTACACTCTACCAAATTTTTTTTAGTTTTCATTTAGTCCATAATAAAAAATTAGTTAAATCATTATTACAAGGCTCCAGGGATAAATTTTTCAGTGATATTGATATTGATGCGTCTCCAAAAGATCTTATGTTTTATTTTCCTTCAATATGAATATTGTGAAAGATAAGGTTATCATGTGTATCCTATATGGAATCACCTATATTATCAATAACTAGGTATGTTCAAGCTTGTGTAGCTTCTAAATTTATCAATTTTATCCCAAGGATGGGACAAGTCAAATGGAGGTAATACTTTTTCCCTCAACTATTCTCATATTGTATTCCAATTATATCTTCGGTTTTTAAATATTAGTATCACAAGTCTTTCTTTATTAATGTAATTTTTTATCAAGTACTTCGATTATTTTTTATATTGGCCTCCATTTGAGTATATTTTATATTTATGGTGGTTTTAAAATTTTTTTTACCAAGTTATTAATTTCTTATTCCAGATTTTTTTTCACTAAATTCTCACAAGAGAAACTTTTCTATTCCTCATCAAATAGATAATATTTTTCATTGAAAATAAAAAATAAAAGGCCTCGACTTCCATGTGTTTTGTGACATTTTTACATAATTGGTTCATATTAGATAAAACAATCTCCATTACATATTAATAACCATCCAACTTTTATTTTTCATCATATAGTTCCTTTATAAACAAAAGTATATTTGTTATAACATTAACAAGAAAATTGTTCACATAACATAAAATTTGAGTGTAAACTAATTCAATAGTTTTGATATACTCATCATCTTATAAATTATAAAAACATGAGATTTTTTCTTTTAAATGATAACATTAAAAGGATTCAGAATATAATTATTAATAGTTTTATTATCTTTAACTATAGTTATATCCATTATCCACTCTTTAAAATGATTTTTAGTTTCCATTTTTATCTCCTTTTCTCATTCTTATTGGTTTTTTATGAAAAATTACCTTCAGTTTTAATAGGGATGTAGTCACAATTATCTATAATAGGCCCTTCAATATTTTCTTTAAATATGCACAGAATTTATACTCATAAAAATAACTAGGATTAATCTTGTCCCAATCAGAGGTGAATCTGGAATAACATTGATACCACTTATAGATTTTGGTGGATCATGTAGACATGTGGGGGAGTAGAATAAAGTGTCCCTTTTTAGTAAATTTTATCTTTTTCAAAATTATATCCATTTATACATGAACCTCCTTTTACAGTTAATATATTTTTATCTATTAATTAATGTGTGACCCTCAATTAATTTTACAATGTTGAATAATTACTTAAAAAAATAAATATTTTATATGGTTCAAATCCTCCTTGTTATACTCAAATCACATTGAGTAATTTATTTTATTATCTTTATATAATTGTATTGATCACAAGATTAGTTATATGTTACAAATAGTGGTTGGGTCAGTATCATCCACTTCCCTCATATGGTACCTCACTATCTTCATCTCCAACTAGAAATGTAATTTTTTATACAAACATCATTAGTTCTCCAAGATCCCTTATTGAATAAATGATATTGTATTCAACTACCAGGATCCAATCATCATAAATTCATGCACAATTTCATTGATTTTTTTTTCACAATATTTAAAATGATTTACTGATGAATGAAAACATGAATGAATGAATAAAGTCTATTTATTTCTCAATATGTGTCTCCATAAAGAAATATTCAGAAGTAACAACAAATTCACTCTCTTCTCCTTAATATTATTCTTCATCGGCACCTAATAAATCTTGAATGATTTAGTATATATACCATTAACACACACTAATTTTTACCAAGGGGTCTCAAAATACCTATCAAAAGTTTCTTCTCATTTCATGTATATATATATATATTCATGATCCCACAAGAATATTTCCGTGAATTTTGGAACCTTGAATTCTCTACATTCATTGGATTTAATTTTATTTAATCATTAGATAACATATTCTTTAAATATCTTAAATATTTTGTTGAAAAAAACAATGGTATTTGAATAACCATGTACTCATCTCCTTCATAAGTCCCATGGTATTAGTCTTCTTTTAAAATGTCATTTAATCCAATATTTGTAATTCGTAACACATGTAATAATTGACTCAATATTTTATTCCATCCATAATCAGTATATTATTCATAATTTTTCCTTTAAAAAACACATTCATTTAAAACGTGTAATTATGTACATAATAATTGAATATGTAACTCATTTATCCTCACGTGAAAATTCACCAAAATAGTGACTGTGGTTACTTCCCTTACATTGTGGTTCAAGATTATTCATGGATTATTATTTAAATTGATCAATAACATGAGTTACGATACCAGAATCCTGATATTTAATCTTTGAATACTATATTAAATACATAACCACAATATCATCTTGTATGCATGAATGTGGAACTGCCTCCATGTCAAATAATTACAAACCACTCATTTCACATGATGATATCATGCATACCAGTATAAAAAGCACAACTCAAATAATGTTATTATAGAAAAAAATCACCACACAACTTCTATACATACAACGAATTCAAATTATCCTCATCTAAATGGGTTGATTCCATTTCATGGTTACTCATTACTATTCATTAATACCTATGGCTCTCTATAATTTCTCAGGACAAAAATTAATACACGGCATGAATATTTCACACCAGGATTTTTGAAATGTGTTCCCCTTAGACATATAATTCTCCACAACAAAGTATATTAATCATTCATGTTGTTTCAGTAAAAAAATATTTCTCGATCTCCTTGAACATGATGAGATACCACAATAACCTTAGTTCAATCCACTAAGACAACACATAATATAAAATGGTGAGACTAATCCATCAACATAGAAATCCTACTCACATAACCTGGAACACCCATGACATATAAGTTACTTACATGAGTATTCATTATCATTACTCAAAATTTCTTCATAAAATTCTGAAATAGGTTGAGGTTATCGCACATGGTCAGTTAACCAATATAACTATAGTACATATTCCTTTTTCATCTAGTAGGTTGATGTTGAGATAGATCATTCATCACATGTACAATAGGTTATTCTCTATTTTTGGTTATTCAAATATCATTCTTTTAGTCACTATGATGATAAACATGCTTTCGATCATAGGATAAGAATACAATTGATCGCTCAAAGCTCCTAATCTCTCATTCGGACGTACAAAAATCATGGTAGGTCCTTCCTATTGTAAGTTCATATATAATATCTTGGTAAATTTTTTTTTTCTCATGAGAGACAAAGCTACCATGAAGGTCACTATAGATTTCACTTCCTTAAAGGGTGGGATATTTAGTCATGATTTGTGCTTTAAATTGATCTGCACACTTTATATGGTCAACACAGTGTCCATAGTTGTGTTTGTGTTTGGATATATTACTAGTTTGATAGATTTATTAATCATGTGGTTTCTCTAACGATCTTCATTTGTTATGTCAAATGTTCATCATGCGGTATGTACAAATTTATTCATATGGTAGGTTTGGTTTTAAGAACATGTGTATTTCAATCTTGTTCGTATGGTCATGTTAAAATTTATTCTTGCAATTGGTCTGGATTTGTATGTGTATTTGGTCATAATGTTTTTATGTAGTTATCAATTGATGTTAAAGAGTATGATAGGACACATGAAATAAATTGAATGGAATACTTACATTATATTGGACTTCCCAACACCATTTTTTCTATTTTAAATGTGATTGAATAGTTCACACATATAAACTTATCCAATATAAATAATTATCATGGTATAGATAGTCTTAATAATATTTGACTTTTTTCAAAAATCTTGGCATTGACAATGGGTTCTTTTCCTAGATAGACATCAGACATGCCATACAGTTTGCTGCTCCCCATACAGACCCACCGATACCTATGTAGGCCTATTCAGACACCCTGTTTTTCCTATTCCCAGGCTACACATTCACTTTGTATCCCTAGTGCACCAATCAAATGATGGGTAAACCTATTCCTGAGCCAAATTCATATAATTACCACTATTGGGTGGGCTATGGTTTACTGGGTTCCCACCAAACTAGTGGATGTGCCTAGTCTTATGGTTAGACCAAGTAGTCCCATTTTGTAAACTCTATTATGAAACAATTAATAAAACAAGTATCTTCCTTTGGTTTCCTATTCAATAATACATTCCTAAAATAATATATATATATATATATATATTCTTAAATCATTTCTATATTTCATTTTATTATTCATCCAAATAGATATGTACATTAATTTAATTTCAAAACTATTATATCTTCCTATTGTAATCACAATAATCTTTCCAGGAATAAATGGACCATGTTTTTATCATTAAGATAAGTTACACAATTTTCACATATATTATGGTTTCTTGAATTTGTTTCCACATGTTGATAACAAAAATCGGTTTTTTTTTCAAATATAGTGGTAAAAAATCATCCAATATCTTACACATATTGATTCCCATTTTGATTGGTAGTTCAGTGACATTAATATGGGCAATATAAACTTATATTTTTGGTTTTATTTCATTTATATGTAATTAATATTTGTATTCATCCATATCATTTTCCCATTATATTATCTCGGTTACCTTTGGTTAAGTTCATGTATTTATTTGGAATTGATTATATATTTTTTATTATATTATTTATGGTTATGTTTGCTTTTTAATTCCATGTATTTATGTTTTCATGTGATTATTCGTTTTTTGGTTATAAATTACATCCAAAACTATTTATTTTTTTATATATGACCCTCTAAAGGATCAGAAGGCCATGTAAGGTTTTGAGTTAGTATCATGTTACATTATTTTATTCCTTATCATGTGAAACTATTCCAATGTGAGTATATTTTATTTCCAAACACTAGTATCTAGTATTAGGTGATTAAGAACACACTTTAGGCCTTGTAGGATACCGAATCATGTACTAAAATAGTTTTTCTTGGGTTGGTTCCTTTAATATCGAGACAATTATATAAGGACTTATAATCAATATCATTTATTGATTCTACTAAAAAACCATAGGAATATAAAACAATCAGATCATCTACCATTGTATGAATTTAGGTTAAGTATCTATGGACCCATCCAACTATCGATCCATAACCACCCTATCACACAGATTTCTCACATGACCCTAATTGGGAGGATATACATCTTAATTTGTACTTTACCCATTTGAGGTGATCTTATATGATAGTTCTATTAGTTTTAGGAGGTATCCACCAATATAAATAATCACCCACCAAATAATGTACCAATTATGTATAACTATTCTTCTTTATACTGGTTTTCTTTGGGCAACCAAAATTACGTTAAAAGCGCAATATGGGACCTTGTAAGAACCTGGATCATCGTTTCTGGTATGTCTTTCATTTTTCTGGATTTTTTAAGAAAAATGGAGTTTCTTGAAATTTGTGAAGTACACGCCGTGTACTTTTTGAGTACACTCCGTGTACTATTTTCCCGCTTGAAGACATGTGTTGGATGTGTCCAGGCCACACACACGGTGTGTAGGGGGGTGGAGGCCGGTTAAAGCGGAGTACGGGAAAACCCAGTACATGCCATGTACTCTAAAAGTACATGACGTATACTTTATTTTTTTTCATTAAATGGACCAGGGATGTGCCTAATCGATAGAAAGTTCCTCTTCTCTAGCTTCTTCATCTGAGAGCACTGGGAATCCGTGGATCTTCGACGAGCCCCCGTTCCTCCATACGTTCTCCAAATCTATTGTCGTCGATTGTGTTGAAATTTTAGTGGTGACTTCTCCCTTCACCTTGAGCCTTGTTTTCCAATTCCTCCTTTTTCTCTTGTTATCGTGGGTTGAGTGTTTTTGACGTTTTCACAGGTCTTCATCCTTCATAGAAGAATCTTTCTTCGTGGTTCACATTTATCGATCTCCTTGGATCGAGGTAGGTGGTTTGTGACTTTTTGTAGAATATATTTGGATATTTTGTGAAAATTCCACCAATACCCTTGAACGGGGTATTGCATTTTCCCGTTTTTACCTTGTTGTTTGCATACTTTGGTTGATTTCTTGAGTAGAGGTAATTACTTGTGAATAGGGTAGTTTTTACTGTACTGTGGTTGTTTTTCCATGATTTTGATGCTTGTTTGGCGTTTCTCTAGTTGCCATGCCTAGTAGTAGGATAGTGGAACTATTTTACTGTTATGCTGTTGAGCCTTTGAATGATAGACAAGTAGTTCTTGAGGTTTACTTGGACGATACACGCACGCTATGCATGTTAATTTTACACAGGGCTGTGAGAACCTAGTGTAGTGGATCATAGGGAGAATGGACATAAGGGCTTCCCTAGAGTGTCTTTAATTACGATGCGAGACCACAGGGGGAATTGATGTTGAGGGCTTCCTCAGAGAGTCATTAGTTCCTTGAAGCGGGCCACATAGGGAATTGACGTTGAGTGATTACCTAGAGAGACTTTAGTATGATACGATTATATAGGGGGAATCGACAGTGAGTGCTTCCCTAGAGAGTCTATTCTTTATCTTAACCAGAGGGGTGAGACTGTGTGTGCCTCACAAAGGGTTTCTAGTACTTGTAGGTTGAACCTAAGGGGTTAGACTGTGAGAACTACCTAGAGGTTACCTTTTTTCCTACTTGCTTGAGTAGTTGTTTCTTGTTTGTAGAATATATGCTAGAATATGTGGATTGTTACTGTTGAGTATTATCTTGTTTACTATTTACTGTTCACTGCTTACTGTACCCTACCTGCCATATATTCACTGACTGTTAGGAACAAATCTTTGGGTGGTTGCCTATTTGGAATTTGTCTCACACCCTGTTTGGGTCATGCTTTTGGGCCCAAACAGATTACGTTGTTGCAGGTATAGATAAGGGAAAGCACCCTTCTACTTCAGGTTCTTGATTGTACTAGTGCTAGAGAGCTTGAGACCGAGCCGAGGCTTGCTATGATGAGGAGTTACTCATCTTTTATTCTTTTGTACTTTGGTTTAGTACTGTATTCAGTATTGTGACTTGTTAGGATATTTTCTAGACATATGTGTACCATGCATCATTTACATATATTTATGCTCCAGTTGTTTATTTATCAGTACTCTGCTATTTACTCTTGTATGGATGTCTATTGTTTTCACTATTGTTGTTATTTTATTTCTCTTCCACTGTGTACTCTACCAATGAGGGCATAGCTTCCCCACTATCACACCCAAGGCCCTCACTGCTAGTCGGAAGCCTCTGGCGTTTGGGAAAATGCGCTTGAGGCCTTGTGACCAACCGGGTATAGGGCACCTCTGGGTGGCTTCCAGAACCGGGACGTTAAAAAGTGGTATCAGAGGTGTTTAATTTCTCTTGATTTACTATATGGATCCTTTATGCAGGGATAGGATGGATTTAGTACTTGGTATTAAGCTGTGCTTGGGAGTAGCTTACCCATGTACAGGGAAAATCCATACTACCTCATTAATTTCATTTTTCTGGTTTTGAGATTTTACGATTGATATGATTTCACGTAGAGTGATTCACATGCTTTTTGTTGTTATTGTTTTGACTATTGAGGTTCTATTTCTATTGCTACCCAATGAGATGAGGGTATGTCATCTCATGCATCATATAGGCACTTTTAGAAATCACACGCCACACATTCTTGTCATGCCATCTATAGTGCATTGGCGATTGGATGTTGTAATTATAGACTTAGTGTATATTATGCATGTTGTTGTGATAGATTCTTGATATAATCTCTACTACCTTGTTAGAGGACTTTTTGTATTCTATTTTGCTTAAATGAATGCGAAATTTTGATTCTTGAGGTGTTACTGGCCCTCTTGAATCGGAAATTGGTGGGATCATGTTCCTGTTTTCTCTTGTCTATGACTGTAGGAGATTCCAAGCTTTGATTCACAGGGAGTATGGGCTCTCATTAATCATAATTTGGCACCTCTTTTCCTTGTTTTCTGTGTTTTCTGGGCTTCTGTGCAGTTTTTGAGGTACTGCCCAGAAACACCCAGAATACACGACATGTCTTTTTTGACTACATGTCGTGTAGTTTTTATACCTTGTCACTGACCATGTGATTAGGGACACACTATTGTAGAAATGTCTCCAGGAACACGCCATATATGGTAGGTACACACCATGTAGTATTGAGCATGTAACTGTCCATGTAACTAACAACACTGGTCGGGAGAGCTCATGTCATAGACGCCTTGTTTTGTATGAACACATCGTGTATCTTTATCCTCAGTACCCGGCCATGTCACGAACAACACGAGACAATGTTCTCTCCTCCTATACACACAATGTTTTTTCAGAACACACCGTGTAAGGGTCAGCCGTGTACTTGGTCGTGTCTCCAATAACACTGGTCAGGAAAAGTCTTCATGTACACGCCATGTTTGTTCGGAACAAGCCGTGTAGTCTCAGCCATGTAGTCGGCCGTGTAACTAACAACACGGGTCGTTGAAACCTTGTCTACTACATGCCGTGTCCACAGGGAATACACCATGTTGTCTCAGTTTAAGAAGACCATGTGGTTTTCCATGCAAGGAGTCATGGACAGGGGAGTGGAGTTAAGTAAACACCATGTAGAGTTTATACACATCTAGTAGTCATGTTTTGTAAATCTTGTGTGTTTCTTTCTCCTGTTTTCGTCTTGTACTCCATGGTTCTCTGTCCATGTTTTCCTAATATAAGGTATGCTTTTGATCATTCAGAGCTATGCCTCTGAGACGTCCTCCGGTTGTACGTCAGTTGTCAAGTAGTGATCAGACGCCAGATATGGCTGATCAGGGACTTCCTGCAGATCCTCTAGTCGGTCTAGCCTTGGCACCGGTTGTCATACCAGCTGCAGGTGCTGATGCGCAGTTCAGGGAGAGTTTTATGAGGATGATGCAGAACTTTCCGGGAGAACCGCCTCCTTCCACGTCTATGACAGACTTAACGTGAGTTTTCCAGAAGCAACATCCTTATACATTTTCGGGGGAAGGAGGACCATAGGCTGCAAAGTCATGGCTGGAAGCCATGCTGACTATCTTTGAGCATTTGAAGACACCTATAGAGAGGCAGGTCAATCTTTCTACCTACATGCTCCGCGACTCCGCCAAGAGGTGGTGGGACGTGATCTGACAGGCGGGTTATTAGCAGGTTATGGCTTGGGAGGAGTTCCAGCACCAGTTCTACGACTAATTCTACCTGGAGACCGTGAAGACCAATTGAGCCCGGGAGTTCATGAGTCTAGAGCAGGGTACTCTTTCTTTCATGGAGTATTCCTCTCGTTTCACTGAGCTGTATCATTTCACACCCCTCCTGGTTGGAAGTGGGGTGTTCTTAGTAAGGAAGTTTGAGGATGGTCTCCGGAGGGAGATCCACTCACATGTGAATATCTTCCAGTTGACATCCATCACTTCCATCGTCAACCAGGCACTGATGGCAGAGCGCAATCCGAGAGACATCGGAGATGCGAGCCAGGGCGGTTCTGCATCCAGATCTAGTGTTCCTCTAGTTGACAGCAGGAAGCGCCGTAGAGATCCTACACGCAATGATCCGAGGAGGCGAGATACATCTTCAGGTAGCCAGGTCGTATGATACCAGTGTGGAAGGGAAGGGCACATGAGGCCGAAATGCCAGAGAGACCCAGTGGAGTGCAGATCCTGCGGCAAGATGGGTCACCTTCAACATTTCTGCTAGGTTTTCTCACAAGTTGCTGGTGATGGGGGATCTTCCATGACTCATCATTCAGGAGAAGCTCTACCAGTTTCACACCAGTTAGGGAACTGGAGTTCTTCTGACCGTTCGGGATGAGGTGGCGGTCGATGTTGTGGCAGTCAGTCAGTAGTCCCTCAGCGCCAACAGGGTGGTTCATCTCAGATTGGTCATTCAAGGTCACAGGGCTGCAGGGCAGGCCAGACTTTTGCGGTAGAGCAGACCTATCAGGAGCTGGATCCCGTACCTTCTACAGTATGAGGTACGATTTTAGTAGCCTCAGTTTTATCTCCAGATCCTTTCGATACTGGTGCTACACATAGCTTTATCTCTACTGCTATTGTGGAGAGCCTTGGGCTTTGTATCTTTTCTTCTGCCGACTCATTGACACTAGACACACCTTTGGGTATGAGGACATATAGTGTACTCTAGTGTAGAGAGTTCCCTCTCAAGGATGCATGGTATCGTTTCATATTTAATCTCTATCTCCTAGACATGACAGGCTGTGATGTCATCCTCAGGATGGACTGGTTGGTTCCCTTCCAGGAAGTCTTTGACTGTTATCACTGCAGAGTGAGTTTTGTTTCACCAGAGGGTAAATATTTTCTTCATAGAGGCGAATGGTATGTTCATGCGAGTCGAGAAGGACACGAGCATCATGGGCTAGGAAAGGTGACATCCCAGATTGCTAGTAATTATCTAGATGATCAGGGAACTTCGCAGCTAGACTTTCCTCCAGTGGTGGATCGTTTTAGGGACATCTTTCCAGAGGAATTTTTGGGGTTTCCTTCAGAGTGTGAGATACACTTTTCTATTGGGGTCGTGCCAGGATCAGCACCGGTGTCCATTCCTCCTTATAGGATTGCTACACCTGAGTTGCAGGAGCTCAAGATGTAGTTGGAGGAGTTGCAGGCAAAGGGTTTCATCCAACCCAGTACTTCTCCTTGGGGTTCCCCTATACTATTTGCAAAGAAGGCAGACGATACCCTTCGACTTTGTGTGGATTATCGGAAGATGAATCAGTTGATGGTCAAGAACCGATATCCCATTCTGAGGATCAATGACCTCTTTGATCTGCTTTGAGGAGACTGTGTGTTCTTGAAGAACGACTTGAGGTCTGGTCATCATCAGTTGCACGTTAGACCATCATATATACCTCTGACAGCCTTTAGGAGCAAGTATGGTCTATACGAGTATACAGTCATGCCGTTCGGTCTCCCGAACGTGCCTGCAGTTTTCATGGCACTGATGAACCGAGTGTTCCATCCTTACTTGGACTCCTTCATCGTGGTCTTCGTGGATGATATGTTGGTGTAATATGACACTCGACATGACCATGCCACAAATTTTGAGATCGTTATGAGTACACTGAGAGAGCATAGACTTTATGCTAAACTCTAAAAGTGCCACTTTTGGATGGAACAGATTCACTTCTTGGGTCACGTCATCTCAGAGGAAGGAGTATTTGTGTACCCAGAGAAAGTGAGAGCTATATTCTCCTAGGAGCAGCCAAAGAACGTTTTTGAGGTACAAAGTTTCTTAGGTCTGGTTGGATACTACAGATGCATAATTCAGGACTTTTCACACCTAGAAGCACCTTTTACAAGTCTAACCAAAAAGGGGGTGATGTTATTATGGTCATATTCTTGTGAGTCATCCTTTCAGGAGTATAAGGGAAGGTTGACGTCGACAACGATACTAGTCTTTCCAGAGCCAGGAAAGATCTATAAAGTCTTTTGTGATGCTTCAGGTATCGAGCTAGGCGATGTGCTTATGAAGGGAGATGGAGTCATTGAGTACAGGTCTCAACAGTTGAGGTCACATGAGAGGAACTACCCAATGCATGATTTGGAGTTGGAATCTATTGTTCATGCCTTACGTTGTTGGTGACACTATCTTCTGAGAGATCACATTGTAGTCTTCACCGACCACAAGAGTCTCAAGTATATCTTCACTCAGCATGATCTGAATCTGAGGCAGTGCAGGTGGGTAGAGTATCTTCGGTCATTTGATTTCAAGCTTGCCGATATTCCGGGAAAGGGCAACGCAGTGGCAGACGCATTGAGCAGGAGAACTCAGATTCATGCAGTTCAGGAGGCTAGCAGTGAGTGGAAGCTTATAGCTCTATTCACTGAGATGCATCTGGAGGTTCACGACAGACGGGGATATACTTTCCTATCTTCTGTAGCTGTTACCTTTACACTATTTGATCGGGTACGGATGAGGCAGCTATCAGACTCAGAAGGATTAGTCCTCCAGGAGAGTGTGTCAGGAGAGTACTCTATTCCTGGATGGACAGTGGGAGAATATGAGATCTTGCCTTTCTAGGGATGCGTATGGGTTCCAGTAGACATACGCAAGGAGCTGATGCAGGACTTTCATTCCTTAGTTTGGGCAGTTCATCCTGGAATCACCAAGATATATCCGGATCTTCATCTCCAGTACTGGTGGCCAGGTATGAAGAGGGATGTTGCTGGTTTCATCTTGAGGTGTTCTACTTGTTAGCAGGTGAAGGCAGAAAATCAGCGACAAGTAGGCCTTTTACAACAGTTACCCATTCTAGAGTGGCAATGGAACGATGTCGCGATGGACATCATGACCGGATTACCAAGGTCGCCTCGAGGGAACGATGTTTTTTGGGTGGTTGTCGACAGACTTATGAAGGTCACTCACTTCTTGCCGATCAAGGAGACCTTTAGTGTTGATGATCTGGGACGACTTTACATCTTGGAGATTGTACATCTACATGGAGTTCCACAATCCATTGTTTCATACAGGGATGCACGCTTTACTTCTCGGTTCTAGTAGGTACTTTAGAAGGTTTGGGTACCCAGGTACTTTTGAGTACTGCATACCATCCTCAGACAGATGGCCAGTCCGAGCATATGATCCAGGTGCTCGAGGATATGCTCTGATCATGCATTCTATACTATGGCGGTTCTTGGGAGAAGCATATTCCCCTAGTGGAGTTCGCCTACAAAAACAGTTTTTAGGCGACTATACAGATGAAAACTTACGAGGCTTTGTACGGTAGACCATACCAATCACTCTTATGCTAGTGGGAGGCAGGAGAGGCATCTTTACTGGGACCTCATTTTGTTCAGGAGACTTTAGAGGAGATAGAGTTGATTTGGAAGAGGGTGGCTACAGCACAGTCTCGACAGAAGTCTTATGCTGATCAGTAGAGACGACCTCTAGAGTTGGAGGTCGGGGATCAGGTTTTCTTGTGTGTCGCACCGAGATTGGGACACAAGAGGATTTAGAGATGGTAAGCTTTCACCATGGTACATTGGGACGTTTGATGTATTGGGGAGATTTGGGGTGGTTGCCTATCAGTTGTAGTTACCTCAGAGGTACCGGGCCAAGCACAACGTCTTCTATGTCTCTCAGCTCCAATGTTACTTTTCAGACCCATATCATGTCTTTCAGCCTGAGGATATTGAGCTCAAAGCGGATGCATCGTTTAAGGAGCATCCCATCCGGATTTTCAATCGCAGTACGAAGGTTCTCCATGGGCGCTCTATTCCTATGGTACGGATGCTATGGAAGCACGGGCGTGTACAGGACGAGACCTGGGAGAGGGAGGCCGACGTATGATTGTAGTGGCCAGAGCTGTTTGGGGTTTCTCCTTCTCTGCCTCGTTAGGGAAATTCAGGGATGAATTTATTTATGGGGGGAAGTTTGTAAGAACTCGGATATTCCTTTCAGGAATGTCTTTCCTTTTTCTAGAGTTTTTATGAATAATGGAGTTTTTGTAAATTTTTGAAGTACACATTGTGTACTTTATGAGTACACACCGTGTACTCTATTCCCGTTCAAAGCCATGCGCTGGCTGTGTCCGGGCCACACACACGGTGTGTAGGGGTGAGGTGGAGGCCGGTTAAAGAGGAGTACAGAAAAACCTAGTACACGTCGTGTACTTTCATTTTTTTCATTAAACGGATAGGGGTCGTGCCTAATCAATAGAAAGGTCTTCTTCTCCAGCTTCTTTTTCCGAGAGCGCCGGGAATCCACAGATCTTTGACGAGCCCCTATTCCTTCATCCATTCTCTAAATCGATCGTCGTCGATTGCATTGGAATCGCAGATGTGAGTTCTCCATTCTCCTTCAGCCTTGTTTTCCAATTCCTCCTTTTTCTCAAGTTATCGTGGGTTGAGAATTTTTTACGTTTTCTCAGATCTTCGTCGCTCTAAAGAGAATTTGTCATCATGGTTCACATATATCGATCTCCTAGGATCGAGGTAGGTGGTTTGTGACTTTCTATAGAAAGCATTTGAATATTTTTTGAAAATTCCACCAATACCCTTGAACGGGGTATTGCGTGTTCCCGTTTTGCCCTTGTTGTTTTCCTTCTTTGCATGATTGCTTGAGTAGAGGCAATTACTTGTGAATAGGGTAGTTTTTACTTTACTCTAGATGTTTTTCCATGCTTGTTATTCTTTTTTGCAATTTTTCCAATTGCCATGCCTAGTAGTAGGATAGTGGAACTATTGTACTGTTTTGCTGTTGAGCCTTAGAATGATAGCCAAGTAGCTCTTGAGGTTTACATGGATGATACACATGTGCTATGCATGTTTATTTTACACAGGGAAGCGAGAACCTAGTGTAGTGGACCATAGGGAGAATGGATGTAAGGGCTTCTCCAGAGTGTCTTTAATTACGATGCAAGACCACAGGGGGAATTAAAGTTGAGTGCTTTCTCAGAGAGTATGTAGTTCCTAGACACATTCCATAGAGGGAATTGACGTTGAATGCTTCCCCAGAGAGCCTTTAGTAAGATACGAGATTGTAGGGGGAATTGATGGTGAGTGATTCCCTAGAGAGTCTATTCTTTATCTTAACCAGAGGGGTGAGACTGTGTGTGCCTCCCAGAGGGTTGCTAGTACTTGTAGGTTGAACCTTAGGGGTTAGAATATGAGAACTACCCAGAGGAAAATTTTTTGTTCTACTTGATTGAGTAGTTGTTTCTTGTTTGTAGAATATATGCTAGAATCTGTGGATTGTTACTGCTTTGTATTATCTTATTTATAGCTTACTGTTCACTACTTACTGTACCTTACCTACCATATATTCACTGAATGTTAGGCATAGATCTTTGGTTGGTTTCCTATTGGGACTTTTTCTCACACCCTGTTTGGGTCATGCTTTTGTGCCCAAACATTTTACATTGTTGAAAGTATAGATAAGGGAAATAGCCCTTCTACTTTAGGTTCATGATTGCACTGGAGCTGTAGAGCATGGGACCGAGCTGAGGCTTGTGATGCTGAGGAGTTTCCCATCTGTTTTTCTTTTTTACTTTGGTTTAGTACTGTATTTAGCATTGTGACTTGTTTGTATGTTTTCTAGACATATGAGTACCATGAATCAGTTACATATATTTCTGCTCCACTTTTTTATTTATCAGTCTTCCGCTGTTTACTCTTGTATGGATGTCTATTGTTTCTGCTATGGTTGTTATTTTATTTCTCTTCCGTTGTGTACTCTACCAATGAGGGCATAATTTCCCCAATATTATAGCCAAGGCCCTTGCTGCTAGTCGATAGCCTCTGGAATTTGGGAAAATTCACTTGAGGCCATGTGACCAACTGGGTATGGGGCTCCTCTGAGTGGCTTCTGGAACTGGGACGTTACAGACCTAAAATTCAAAGGTGGGTGTATGATTGAATGGTTATGGTACTTCTTAGTGTGAGTTATTTTTATAAATTTTTGGAAGAAACTAATGTAATAATAATTTACAAAGATACATTGATTTCATAGATGTATATATATAAACACATGGACTTCCTACCCAATATTTTGAGTATATGGAGTCATCAAACCTACATGTTCCACTTATTTCACTAGGAGGTGGGAATAAACCTATGAAATGTGAACATGATATATTAATTCCTATTCAATGGGAAATGTATAATGATTTACTTCACATAGTGACCATTGAGGAAGACATAGAGTGGACGCTAACATTTCTATAGGATGGTTCCCCTACCGAGCAAAAATTGTTCCTTCAAGATCTAGATAATAGTCTTGCATAGGGGTTATATATGAGTTTCATTATTGAAATTTATTGTATGGTTTTCAAATATTTACTCCAAAGGATCTATTGGATGTTATTAAACTAATATTAATGATGAATGGTATTAGGAATTTGGATGATGAATCATATCTTAGGTAGATTCCAAATTAAATTTAACTATATTATTGGCTATATGGAATATAGAATGTATGTTATTAGTCAGTGACAAACACAATTTTGTGAGACATATAACTGTAACACCCCATGTAAATAAAGAATATTACATATTTATATTTATCCATATTTGTGAATCAAATATTAATATTACTTTAAAGGGGATGCTATGCTCGATGGCGTACCCAATACGCAACAACGAGTTTCTTGGGAATCTTACGTTGCACTCTAATAATAAAATAATATTATTTAAAATGGTAGTTAACATGTAGACGTTGTATTGGAGGGAATGGATATAAATAACTAAAATATGATTATATATGTTTTTTCAATGTCTTTACATTTATCCAAAGGCTTAAAATACAGAAAGAATTCAATTTTAGGCTTTTATACCCTAATTTTCACAAAAGGTTCACTTATCACCTTTTGATGGAGAACTATAATTTAAAATAGTTTTTATCACCCTTATACATTCTTTTGGACCAAATAAAACTCTTCTTTAGAATCGGGACATCAAATTTTACATTGTGTAAATTTTTGGTATTTTTCCGATAAAATTCATTTTTTTTAATGAATAGTGTAAAATGTTGTTTTTAATTCAAAACCTCTTTTTAATCTAATTTATTTATATTATTAGATTATCTTTTGAATTGGTTTTAAATTGAAATTAGAAAATATTTTTACCATTAAATCCAATAGTGGTCGTTGGAATTAATTTCACTTTGAAATCGGACTTAAACTAGTGTCAATCTTTTGATACTTATTGTTTCATAAAAACACGCTTTTTGCTCTGACAACGGGAATTAATTATTAAATTAATTAATGAAACTTATATGTTGTGAATTTTTTAAAATGGAATTAATTTTTGAATTCGGAATATCAAATATAGCTTAGGGTGAATTTTTTGTATTTTTCTGAAAAACTTCAATTTTTGATGAATAGTGAAACCACTAAGTGGTACTTATATTAAACTGATTTTTCGTTTAAATGAAATTTTACCACTTCTGTGTTTTGAATTTCAAAAATACGACATAAATTGTTTTCATTAAGAAGTAAAATGTGGTTTAATGATATAAAAATATTTTTTTGGTGAATAGTAACTTATTAAGTTTTTAATCGCGATTAGAGGTAATTAGTGCAATTTAAGGAAAAAATGATATTATAATAAAATTAAAATATCTTGACACATGTCCTAACATTATTGGATGTGTCATGGCCGACCAATAAAAGCCATGGGTCAACATGGGGACCCCATGGAGCCACTTTGGTTGGAAAATGACATAAATACCTTTTATTTAATGTTAATGTAAAAAAATGGCACAAACATGATATGTTTTACTAAAAAAACTTTTTAATGGGGTTATACAAGTCAGATATTTTATTATAAATATTAATTGGAAAGATAAAAAGATATCCGACATCATAGTAATTTTTTTATAATTTTTAGACATTATATAAATTAAATTATTTATGACATAATAATGATGCAGCGATGACATCATTATTTGACGATTTAAATAAAATGGAAAGATAATGTAAAATCTATGAACTACAAATGACCAAAACTTATTGGATGGGTGGATTTCGAACCCTTACCACCTTATCCACGAATTATATCAATGTGGGACCTTTGAAACCTGAAACACATTTTCAAATAAAGTAATATTTCTTTACTTTACAAAAGTGACCCTCCTCTCCTCTTATAAAAGGCCCCCACCTCTACCTCATTTCACACACTCCTCAAGACTTTGGCTCGGCCAACACCTGACAATTTACTCTCTCCACATCCCTCTACTCATCCTAGAGGATTCCCTTTGGGCATAATCCTTTCAAAGGAAGCCTTTAGGATCAAATCAAAAGGAGATACACTTTTAAAGGTAATTCATTCTCTCATGTTCATTTGTTTTATTTTGCTTCTCCAACCCCCTAAAATCTTTTTATTTACTTATTTTGTAACAAAAACAGTATCTTCAATATACTAGGATGTTGTTATAAGATTTATTCGAGCTACACTCTCACACAACTACATCAAATGGTTAAAGAACATACGGTTTCCGTGGATGGCGAAATTCTGCCTCCCGAAACGATGATTGTTCAATACTCATTTAACACCTTCAAAGGTGGCCATTATTATGTCACTATTTTTATATATGATATATTATATGTTTATTTTATCCTTAAGATTATGTGTTTTTTCATTTTGGGCATACCTTTATGGTTTCCATTATGGGTAAACGCGATATCTTCATTTAAGGAAGTGCAGACTACCGCCCCCTCAAAGTGATTTGATTCGTTAAATACCATATGTGGGACGTATAAAGGATGGAACTATGATATTATATATGATATTATAATTTAATTATAATATACCTTTATATCATTATTATTCCATTCTATAAAATACGAAATAGAAATGAAAGTAGCGTTCATGCGTACGTACGGCTTACCGTCTCCATGAACGGTGCATTTCATTTCTTACCTCTAAATGATTATGTAATGTTATAAATTCATGAATGTACTGGATATATATGAAATATATGATATCTACATCATGAATACAATTCTGGATATAATAAACATTTTGCCACACGAACAACATGTAATTGTAAGAAGTCCACTTTTGACTTAAGAACCAAAGATCGGTAAAACAAATATTATTAACTTAAATGATTACATAATGTTTATGACATGGTAATAAGTGATTAAAAAGGAATAATGAACTTGGAAAAGGTTCTTAAGGAAGTAGAAATTAACTCATGTTTATTATTCAGGAGATTAAAGAACGGTCGAGTCAAGTCGGACCCGAGGTAAGGGATCTTACTCTTCTCTTTCTTTTTAAGCACACTCTTTTATGTCATTCCCTCTAAAGATCATATTTCTTGTTATTGGGATGTTATTATATATTAAACATACTGTAATTTTTATGTTCATGTGACTAGAGACCCTATTCTCTCTCATCAATCCATTTTTGGATGTTTTAAGTGGCGCCGTTAGGCTGCCGAGTTTTCGTAAGTGATTTTTCATCTCACTTTTATTCCTGTGATATTTATGCTACATTTGCCAGAATTTCCTTTGAGTGGTGTATGTTATGACCATTATTTTACTCATTATGTAATATTCCTTCATTTATGAGTATTTACATCAATGATTTATTTTCCTTCTTTCACGGGTCGTATGTTTCGAAAGATACCCAAGTCGGTTAGGGAACTGTTCACCCTCCTCTTTTTAAAAGACTTATTTTGTTATGTCTTTTAATTTACATATTATTATGTTGGGACATGTTCTTCTATATACTTATTGATGTAAATTTTATGTCCATGTGATGAGATACCATTCACTCTCTCATCGACAAATTTTCTGAATTTTGATGTGACGCCGTTAGGCTGTCGAATTTTTACAAATTAACGTCTTAACCCAATTTCGATTTCATTTGGTTCAACTTGTACTTATTGAACATGTCATCCTATGAATATGTGTGAATGACCTCTTATTGTTTCACACTTAATATCCACTTATATTGGGTGTATTTATATTTCTCACACATAATTATTTGATAGATTTATCCTCAATTTAAGGATACCATCTTTATAATGGATTTTATCTCAATTTACATTTCCATTGAGACTTCATTGTCGTTATGCACCAATTCACTCATATATGGTGTATATTGTCCTTTGACATATTATATCATGAATACCTTTATTATCATGATATTATAAATTTCTGATTAAATGTTATTCCATAATTCTTTTTGTATTCAAGAGTCTCTCATTTTGTTAAAAACACTTTAACAGAAATACTGTTTTAAATGTATTAAAGATTCATTAATCTAAATATTTATATTTAATGTCCATGTTTTCAAAATGGTTTTCAGTATTTATTTATATGGACATTAATGTATTAAAATTATAATTTCATTAAAAGCTTCAAAGTGGTATGGGACACTTTGATTCAAAAATCTCTTTTAAATGGTTTTTGAAAGTAGATTGATTAATTCAATATCTTGGAATTACTTATTGTGATTGAAAATGAAATGTTGTTATTGAAAGGTTTATATTTTCAATATTTTATCTGTAATGATGGTACTTGGACATTTTACGGGTGGTTACGTGATAAACCATATGACGGGTGGTGCCGTGAATACCAGGACGGGTGGTTACGTTATAACCTCCAATGCATTGGGTATGGAAGTCGGTCGTATGGCTATTCCATTTAGTATGTATGGAAATTGGTCGTATGGCTATTCCATTAAGTGATATGTGTGGTAGTCGACCGTATGGTTATTCCACTTAAGTATGTTTATGTCCCAAGTTACCTTTATATATGTTATGTGTTCTTTATATGGGTTTTATGGTAATCCTTTGGTTACAAAAAGGTAAGTAATGATATTTTATTCAGTTAAGAGTTTTTACTACTTCATAAATGTGAAAAGTATTATGTTGATAAAGTATACATGGTTTACTTTTTGTTTTGATAAACTAACAGTTTTTTTTTGTGTATCCCTTACTGAGTTTTTATGCTCATCCCATGTTTTTGAAATGTTTTTCACAGGACTTAGTGTGGAATAGGGTTAAGGATGGGATCAAGGGAAAGTCATGCTACCTAAAACATGAAACTAGACTTGTTTCTTTTTAAGATTTTTTATTTTATGGAAATTTATTAGAAGAGACTAATTTGTATTCTTTTGAGATGTAATAGTTATGTCCTAATTCTCTTAAACTCTAAACCTGAAAAGATCCTCAATGTGAATTATTCATTTAATTCAATTTTAAGTAAGGTTTATGTCTGGGGCCTTATAGTTGGTATCAAAGGTCGGTTTAGATAACTTTAGAGGTTAGGGTATTCTTTAGGCATAAGTGACATTACCATAATGGTTAGGATTTCAGACAGAGTCGTAGTTTTGGATAAAGTGAATGAGTAAGAATATCTTAGTGTTTAACTTCCTCATTAGTACATGATGGTTTTGTTGTTATACTCACACTGACCCTTTTTGGTTTTAGTAAATGGATGGATCTAGCAGGCAACAAGGTAACGGTGGATGTGAAGGAAACTGTGACAGTTTTCTGAGTGAGGAACTGAATGATATGGGAGCTGTAATGAGAACTCTTGTGTTTATCCTCAACCAACTATCTGGAGTTATGATTGACCACCTAAACCTTGGAGATTTCTCTAAGGCATCATATATGCAAGAAACAAATCCCTACAGAAGTACAGGTAATAATCATAAAGGTAAGTGTGTTCAAAAACCTATGTGTCAAAGATGTGGAAAGAAACACCTAGGAAAATGTTTCAAAGGGACAGAAATATGCTATAGATGTGGAAATGAAGGTCATAAAGGAAGAACCTACCATGGAAAAAGGAAGCATCCAGTTGACTCGAGGAAAGGGAAAGAAGTTCTTTCTGAGGGATCAATTGAAGGTTTCAAATGTGGTGTGCATGGTCATTATGCAAACACATGTCCTATGAAGAAGTTTCATGAATGGGGTCACCAAGAGCGTACCAATATTCGTTTACCAATACCCAATGCCATTCCGATTGAGGATGAAGAAACTGACAATGACCAATCAAAGTAATGTACTATTTCATGACTATTGTTTTCCTATTTTGGAATCTTAGGATATGATTCATGATTTTGTTTTTAGGAAAGAGGTATTTTGGAATAAGTTGGAAATTAATGGATAATGTATCATGAAGAATGTTGAATGAGTAAGATGTCAACATATAAGGGATTCAAGAGTTATGGTGAAATTCTTAAGAGTATTGAGTCTCTTTTGATGATGGGGTTACATTAGAAGAATTTTTATATTATGTGTAACCCTGATGTTTAATATAGTCAAATTTTATTCAAGTAATAGTTATCTTTTCTTTTGTGGACATAGTTATAAAGAACCATTTGGGTTTATATGATCCTTACTTTTGAGGTAATAATGGGTTACTATATGTTATGATTGAAGTGAAAGGCATGAGATAAAATTGAGGTTAAAATATGTTATGGTTATTTTTGATGATTTTATACCTTTTTTGGGGAATGATTTGAGAATTATATAGTTTTGGAAAAAGGACAACACGTAGACCGTGTGACTACCCGTCGCGTCGGACAAAGCTGCGGGAATCAAACCCACAACCAAAGTGCGACTGGTATTTATCGCCTACCACTGGACTACGTGAAGTCCCTGGTTAGTTTTACTGATTCTTTTTTTTAATATTAAGTTTATTTTGGGTTATTTATGAAAATTATTAACCTATCATGGAGGATATGTGATTAGGATAATTACTTTTCAATGTGAGACTTTAAGAGCAACTGGTTTTGTTTGGAGATAAATGTTACGATTTAACATGGAAGACTATGTGACTAAATCCTTCAAATGTTTGGGTTTCAATCTTATATTGGTTTACGTTGAGGAATTTTATGGACAAATTGCATATCGGATGGTCCTCGTTGAACATTGGGTTTTGTTGGACAAATTTTGGAGATTAAGAATAGATTTTCTTTCTAATGGGTTATCCTTTTCTGGGTTATCTGATCTTGTACTAATCTTTTGGGTTTTGGTTTTGGTTAAAGTCTAAAGACCTGGGAAGTATGTAGTTCTCTTTTTTGGGTTAGGTAATTCTCTAGAAGTTGATTATAGTACTCTTAATGTGAACAAGTCTTCCTAAATAATCGCCTTTTAGAGAAAATATGAGTTTGTGTAAGGAATATAATAAAAGTTGAGAGTCAACATGATAAGTGATTATGTTTCCTTATGAATAAATTCCTCAATAAAAAGTAACATAAAACAAAAATGTTGTCTATTAACTTTTCCTACTAGGGAATCGAATACCGTTTAACCCATCACAAGTTTGTGAATTTCTCATGGTTAACTTTCTCCTAAACATGTTTTTTATCACTCTCCATCAGAACATGACCCTATGTTTTCTCCTCCATGTCCATGTTTTCATACATGGAATCCTAGTATGGGTTAACTCGAGTGACCTTTGTACTTATCTTTATTTATTTTAAAGTGATTGTTTTACCGACTCTTCTCCGATGTGGGACTTTCAAGGATGTTTCCAAGCCCAATATTAAAATTTCGAGGACGCAATTCCCAAAAGAGGGGAAGGATGTAACACCCCAGGTAAATAAAGAATATGAAATCTTTATATTTATCCATATTTGTGAATCAAATATTAATATTACTCTAAAGGGGATGCTATGCTCGATGGCGTACCCAATACGCAACAACGAGTTTCTTGGGAATCTTACGTTGCAATCTAATAATAAAATAATATTATTTTAAATGGTAGTTAACATGTAGACTTTGTATTGGCGGGAATGGATAGAAATAACTAAAATATGATTATATATGTTTTTTAAATTTTTTTACATTTATCAAAAGGCTTAAAATACGGAAAGAATTCAATTTTAGGCTTTTATACCCTAATTTTCACTAAAGGTTCACTTATCGCCTTTTGATGGAGAACTGTCATTAAAAATAGTTTTGATCACTCTTATACATTATTTTGGACCAAATAAAACTCTTCTTTAGAATCGGGACATCAAATTTTACTTTGTGTAAATTTTTGGTATTTTTCCGATAAAATTCATTTTTTTTAATGAATAGTGTAAAATGTTGTTTTTAATTCAAAACCTCTTTTTAATCTAATTTATTTATATGATTATATTATCTTCTGAATTGGTTTTAAAGTGAAATTAGAAAATATTTTTACCATTAAATCCAATAGTGGTCGTTGGAATTAATTTCACTTTGAAATCAGACTTAAACTAGTGTCAATCTTTTGATACTTATTATTTCATAAAAACATGCTTTTTGCTCTGACAGCGGGAATTAATTATTAAATTAATTAATGAAACTTATATGTTGTGAATTTTGTAAAATGGACTTCATTTTTGAATTCGGAATATCAAATATAGCTTAGGGTGAATTTTTGGTATTTTTCTGAAAAACATCAATTTTTGATGAATAGTGAAACCACTAAGTGGTACTTATATTAAACTGATTTTTTGTTTAAATGAAATTTTACCACTTCTTTGTTTTGAATTTAAAAAATCCGACATACATGGTTGTCATTAAGAATTAAAATGTGGTTCAATGAGATAAAAATAGTTTTTTGGTGAATTGTAACTTATTAAGTTTTTAATCGCGATTAGAGGTAATTAGTGCAATTTAAGGCAAAAATTATATTATAATAAAATGAAAATACCTTGACACATGTCCTACCCTTATTGGATGTGTCATGTCCGACCAATAAAATCCATGGGTCAACTTGGGGACCCCATGGATCCACATTGGTTGGAAAATGACATAAATACCTTTTATTTAATGTTAATGTAAAAAAATGGCACAAACATGATATGTTTTACTAAAAAACTTTTCTAATGGGGTTATACAAGTAAGTTTTTTATTATAAATATTAATTGGAAAGATAAAAATATTTCCTACATCATAGTACTTTTTTTATAATTTTTAGACATTAAATAAATTAAATTATTTATGACATAATAATGATGCAGCGATGACATCATTATTTGACGATTTAAATAAAATGGAAAGATAATGTAAATTCTATGAACTAAACATGTCCAAAACTTATTGGATGGGTGGATTTAGAACCCTTATCACCTTATCCACGAATTATATCAATGTGGGACCTTTTAAAACAGAAAAACATTTTAAAATAAAGTAATATTTCTTTACTTTCCAAAAGTGCCCCTCCTCTCCTCTTATAAAGTGCCCCCACCTCTACCTCATTTCACACACTCCTCAAGCCTTTGGCTCGGCCAAACCCTGACCATTTACTCTCTAAACATCCCTCTCCTAATCCTAGAGGATTCCATTTGGGCAGAATCCTTACAAAGGAAGCCTTTAGGCTCAAATCAAAAGGAGATACACTTTAAAGGCAATTCATTCTCTCATGCTGATTTGTTTTATTTTTCTTCTTCAAACCCCTAAACTCTATTTATTTACTTCTTTTGTAACAAAACCAGTATCTTAAATATACTAGGATGTTTTTATAAGATTTATTCGAGCTACACTCTCACACAACTACATCAAATGGTTAAAGAACATACGTTTTCCGTGGATGGAGAAATTCTGCCTCCCGAAACGATGATTGTTCAATACTCATTTAACACCTTCAAAGGTGGCCATTATGATGTCACTATTTTTATATATGATATATAATATGTTTATGGTATACTTAAGCTTCTGTTTTTTTCATTTTGATCATACCTTTATTGTTTCTATTATGGGTAAACGCGATATCTTCATTTAAGGATGTGCGGACTACCACCCCCTCAAAGTGATTTGATTCGGTAAATACCATATTTGGGACGTATAAAGGATGGAACTATGATACTATATATGATATTATACTTTAATTATAATATACCTTTATATCATTATTATTCCATTCTATAGAATACAAAATAGAAATGAAAGTAGCGTTCATGCGTACGTATGGCTTAACATCTCCATGAACGGTGCATTTCATTTCTTACCTCTAAATGATTATGTAATGTTATAAATGAATGCATGTACTGGATATATATGACATATATAATATCTACATCATGAATACAATTCTGGATATAATAAACATTTTTCCACATGAACAACATGTAATTGTAAGAAGTCCACTTTCGACTTAAGAACCAAATATCGACAAATCAAATATTATTAACTTAAATGATTACATAATGTTTATGACATGGTAATAAGTGATAAAAAAGGAATAATGTACTTGAAAAAGGTTCTTAAGGAAGTATAAATTAACTCAAGTTTATTATTCAGGAGATTAAAGAATGATCGAGTCAAGTCGGACCCGAGGTAAGGGATCTTACTCCTCTCTTTATATTTAAGTACACTCTTTTATGTCATTCCCTCTAAAGATCATCTTTCTTGTTATTGGGATGTTATTATATTTTAAACTTACTGTAATTTTTATGTTCATGTGATGATAGACCCTATTCTCTCTCATCAATCCATTTTTGGAAGTTTTAAGTGGCGTCGTTAGGCTGCCGAGTTTTCGTAAGTGATTTTTCATCTGACTTTTATTCCCGTGAGATTTCTGCTACATTTGCCACAATTTACTTTGAGTGGTGTATGTACTGACCATTATTTTAATAATTGTGTAATATTCCTTCATTTATGAGTATTTACATCAATGATGTATTGTCCTTCTTTCACGGGTCGTATGTTTCGAAAGATACCCAAGTCGGTTAGGGAACCTTTCACCCTCCTCTTTTTAAAAGACTTATTTTGTAATGTCTTTTAATTTACATCTTATTATGTTGGGATATGTTCTTCTATATCCTTATTGATGTAAATTTTATGTCCATGTGATGATATACCATTCACTCTCTCATCGACAAATTTTCTGAATTTTGAAGTGACACTGTTAGGCTGTCGAATTTTTACAAATGAACGTCTTAACCCAATTTCGATTTCATTGGGTTCAACTTGTACTTCTTGAACATGTCATCCTATGAATATTTGTGAATGACCTATTATTGTTTCACACTTAATATCCGCTTATATTGGGTGTATTTATATTACTCACACATAATTATTTGATAGATTTATCCTTAATTTAAGGACACCATCTTTATAATGGATTTCATCTCAATTTACATTTCCATTGAGACTTCATTGTTGTTATGCACCAATTAACTCTTATATGGTGTATATTGTCCTTTGACATATTATATCATGAATACCATTATTATCATGATATTATAAAGTTCTGATTAAATGTTATTCCGCAATTCTTTTTGTATTCAAGAGTCTCTCATTTTGTTAAAAACTCTTTAACAAAAATACTGTTTTAAATGTTTTAAAGATTCATTATTCTAAATATTTATCTTTAATGTCCATGTTTTCAAAATGGTTTTCATTATTTATATATATGGACATTAATGTATTAAAATTATAATTTCATTAAAAGCTTCAAAGTGGTATGGGACACTTTGATTCAAAAATCTCTTTTAAATTTTTTTTGAAAGTAGATTGATTAATTCAATATCTTGGAATTACTTATTGTGATTGAAAATGAAATGTTGTTATTGAAAGGTTTATATTTTCAATATTTTATCTATAATGATGGTACTTGGACATTTTACGGGTGATTACGTGATAAACCATATGACGGGTGGTGCCAAGAATACCAGGACAGGTGGTTACGTTATAACCTCCAATGCATTGGGTATGGAAGTCGGCCGTATGGCTATTCCATTTAGTATGTATGGAAATTGGTCGTATGGCTATTCCATTAAGTGATATGTGTGGGAGTCGACCGTATGGTTATTCCACTTAAGTATGTTTATGTCCCAAGTTACCTTTATATATGTTATGTGTTCTTTTTATGGGTTTTATGGTAATCCTTTGGTTACAAAAAGGTAAGTAATGATATTTTATTCAGTGAAGAGTTTTTACTACTTCATAAAGGTGAACAGTCTTACCTTGATAAATTATACATGGTTTAATTTTTGTTTTGATAAACTAACAGTTTTTTTGTGTAGCCCTTACTGAGTTTTTATGCTCATCCCAAGTTTTTGAAATGTTTTTCACAGGACTTAGCATGGAATAGGGTCAAGGATGCGATCAAGGGAAAGTCATGCTACCTAAAACATGAAACTAGACTTGTTTCTTTTTAAAAGTTTTTATTTTATGGAAATTTAGTAGAAGAGACTACTTTGTAATCTTTTGAGATGTAATAGTTATGTCCTAATTCTCTAAAACTCTAAACCTGAAAAGATCCTCAATGTTAATTATTCATTTAATTCAATTTTAAGTAAGGTTTAAGGCTGGGGCCTTATAATAACACTATTCAATGAATTTAATTTTTCATTATGATGAAACATCTATTTGGAAATTCTAGTTCTATTGAAGAAATACTAGTCAAGTCAACATATATACCAAGGTAATCAAACTTTTTATATACCAATTCCATTTTTTATTTGTTGTATATAGATCATTATACACTTAATTATGTATGACCTCCATAACATGATGGAATTTTGTAAAATTTATATTTAATCCCTTTATTTAAGGAATCTCGAGAGTTCATTGAATATCTCTTGTTAGCTAGGATATCATTAAGGAAATGGGGAGGCACATATGGTTTGAATTTTCACCATATGATGGTGTGAAAACTAGTGTGATTCTAAAAAATGGATTATGAAACCGTAGTAATTTATTATACTAGTTGACTCATAAGTATGGGCTACTAGGCATATAGATCGATGTTGAACTAATATTTGAATCCTATGACACTTATCAGTTCACCCAATAGTTATATCATTCTTAGTGGTTGATCCCATATCTTATCACTGATGTTGATGTGGCATAATGATGATTGAATAATATCTATGGGTTATTATAGTGTGGTGGGACACCAATTCTATCATTATATAACCATGAAAAGATTATATAATTGGTTATACTTTGAATATGATGAGTTAAAATTTTGGTTATACATGAAAATGATGTTGAGGGAATTGGTCATCTATATCACATTTCCCTTTATTATGGGGAAGGGAATTATAGAGAAATAAAAAAGTGTAAGGAGTCATATAAAGCATAAGATTAATTTTATTCTGTATATGAGTATTAAAGAGATTCCCCTATTGTGAATATTGTGGATCCATGGATGGTTTAGGTAAAGGTTGGGTGACTTATCTAGATATGGATACAAAGTGAAGTAGTGGTCAGAGGAGAAGGGATAAGAAATCCAATGTAACATAACTAACAGTCAATTTCTTCTTAGATGAAGGGGTCATACCCAAATGTCCCTCCCAATGCAATGTTTATGGAGGAATGAAAATATAGGGAAAAATTTATTAAATAAATTAATATAGAGTCTATTTGGGTACTCCAATGGGTTTGGATTCATTTCCTATATATTGAAATCCTTTGGGATCCCATAGACATTAAATACATGTATACTTATACCATAATCAATTTTTCTGTTCTAGAGATAGAACATTTGATCTATATAGTTGAGGATAATCCTTTATATTCTAGCTGAAGGTTACAGCTCATGGAATTTGAAAACAAGGAATCCATGAAATAATTGGAAAACAATAATGAGCCTGAGAGAGTGGAATGAAATTTTGGTAACATGGATAAGAGCTAAGAATATAAAGAGTTTTCTAAATCATGTGTCAAATATATAAAATTTTTAGAGATAAAGTTATAATGTTGAAATATATAGTTTTTCACCAAAAAATGAATAATTATTTTGAGTTATGTCTTTTTAGTGGAAAAAATGGTTGAGCATTCCCCAATATTCTCAATTTGGACACATGCAAGCTAGTTAGTCCACTAGAGATGTGGGGGAGATAGGTACCAATGGATACTAATTTTTTTTTAATTCTTACAGAACAACAAGAGGAAATATTTTTTGATCAATTAAGGACCTTTATTCTAATGTCACATAAATTAAGTATAAATTTTTTATTATATGGAATTATTTCGAGACTGTGAAAGATGATGACACGTGATTCCGTGGTTCTGAGTGGTGGGAACAATCTATTGAAAAATGTTAAGATTTAAATAGATTATATGAGTGGTTTTCCTAAAAAAGTAGAATAATTCTTAATAGGGTTCCCAAATCAGAAATCTGAGGGCACTGTTGTGTTCAAGATGACAGGTTTAATCTAGGCGAGACTTATGTTTAGTCGGCATAGGCCTCCGATGAGAAAACCCAAAAATGGAAAAACCATAAATAAAATTATTAAATAAAATTATTTTATTTTCCAGATGCTTATAACTCACAAATGGTGACTCGGATTAAAAAGATGAGACCACTTCTAAACTCATGAGGGTAATCCTTCCTTAGGAAGATCCAAACATTGGCCAGCGTGGGCCAACAGTGGAAGTTAATTTTTGGCCATAAATATAATAATTAAGTAACAATTATTTTATTTTTAAATACTTTAACATCTAAATGTTAACAAGGATTGAAAATACGAGAGTACCGTTGAGTTCATGAGGGCATGATTCCCTTAAATGGAGCCTAACTTCAACAGGCATAAGAAGAGGATGAATATTAATTTTTTTATCTTTTTTAAGGTATGTTTAGTAAATGTGGGAGCAGGGATTTCTATCTTTTGAATAGGTGATCGGATTGAAAATTTGAGGGCACTGCCGAATTCATAGAATCAAGATTCACTTAGGCAAAGATTAACTTCAAACAGAAATGGTTGGTTGAAAAAGATAATTTTTGGAATTTATGGAAAAATAATAAAATAATGCAATGAGTTATTTTATTCTTTCTCCAACTGTTGAGTGACAGTTGGCAGGACCACAATGTAATGTCGGGCATTGAATAAGAGACATGTAATCGCATGACCCTTCGGTTGCGTAACCATGACACTCGTAGGATTAATGGACCATTAATCATTGTTCATTAATGAACCACCTTAATGAATGAAACGTTGGTGGTTATTTTTTATTTAGTTAAATAAAACATGGCATGGTTTTTGGGAATGTACCAGAGGAACCTCTAACAAAATGCCGAAGACGAATTTATCCAATGAAGAATATAGTTTTGATCGACGACCATTGGAGGATTCGAACTGGACATCGATAGGCAACGAAAATTTCCAATGAACCTGGAATGTCTACGAATGTGAATCTTCTTTTTTGATCACAACACCATTTCCAGCCAGGGGGTTTATGTGCTCTAAAGTTACCTCTCTTCCTGTTCTTGGATAATACAATGAACGCGGACCAACTGAATGACAGGTTGATCAATGTCTCATCTATTCATGTGGGTGGTTTTTGCGGGGTCTTAAATGGGGGTTATTTCTTCCATTTTGATTATTGATATCACCCATGTTAGAGCACTAACATGAAGAGTGCAGCACATTCCAAATAAGGTGCAGACCACCCACCATTCTTGGTTTATGAGCGTTTCTTGTGCCCGACCGGGAAACATAGCGGTAAGGAATTTCCAAGGGATTCACAGTGAAGGTGGAAAACCGGGAGGCCCATAGGCATAGACAGGGGAAAATGGACCACTGGAACATCTCTAGTGGCCTATGGAGAAAACCGCCGACACAACACCACCGACGCAGCACCACCAGTAAGATGATTACTGGACGAACCAGCTGTATGGAAGAGAAACGCATGTAGGCACTATGTTGGTAGGAGCCGAGACCACCGTGTCCACAGAACTGGAAGGCCGTGTTGCTAATGAGCTGCGTAGAGAGGGAGGAGCGGCCCACCTGGGCTACTCGACTTTACATAATGGCCAGTAGAGCCGGTCGTTTCAGAAGAGGGGGTGGCACCTACTGGCACCGCCAGCTGGTTGCAATGGATGATCCATGTCTGGTCGGTTCACCAAAAACCAGCCCATATGTAGGTTGGGTTCTTACAGGCAGGCCGGCTGGGGCAGATCTTCCAACCAGACCCCTACCGGACCCAGACCTGACTGGCCACGTTTCACTAAAATGGGTGAATCTCGTATACCGAGCATCTTTTTGATGCACCGTCAGTGGAGCGAGGACCCTTGTGATGAAGTGTCACTTTTGAGATACTCCGTGTGGGTTTTTGAGAACGTTGGAGCATGGTCGGTTTTATCAAATTAGAATACAACCGGGCCCTCGGAACTAAAATTCTTATAACATACAGACCGGGCGTCCTATTTACATGCCATCTTTTTTGTTGGAACCATTAATACATATAGGTTCTTTGGGTTACTTCATCATGGGACTTCGTGGTGTTTGAGGTATGAATAATGGCTTGAGGGGTTGATCATCCCAAAATCTTGCTTGCTAACTGTGAGAATCCAGTGGCTGGTTGTCACGTGATAAAGCACCTAGCAATCCTCTATGGGGTAGTAGTTAGTGATACTCTGTGGGTCCGAACATAGCGATCTGTTGTGGGTCAGTAGTTAGTGATCCTATATGGTCCAGAAACTAGAAACCATCTGTGGGTCGAAACCTATTGATCCTCTGTGGGTTAGCACGTAGCGATCCTTCGTGGGTCTGCACCAAGCGATACTCTTTGGGTGAGCACCTACGATCCTCTGCGGGTCAGCACCTAGCAACCTTGTGTGGTCTAGCAGAAAAAGTCTCTAGACAGAATAAGATGATCTAGCTTTATGAATAATCATTTTTATTTGTGTTCATTAAGTTGTATACCTAGTATGAGTTGTCTTTTACTTCGTGCCTTTTTATTGAGGACATGGATTGTGGTTTTTCATTGTATAATTCTGAGAGACCTTCAGGGGTCTCAGGGTCCCTAATGAGTATCGTTATACTCACCCATGCATGGTCTTTTCCCACACCTTGTCGTGTCTTGTGCAGATGATGAACAGCTTGACTGAGACTCCAAGAGCCAGGGCTAGATGGTGCTCATAGGTGATTGATAGATGGGGTGATTAGCAGTGATGACAGACGACGAGATGTACCTACCCTTTAGGTTGGATCTTTGATGGATGACCTTCAAAGAACATTTTCCCCATTTTCATATACATTCATTCTAGTTTGGCTTGTATACTGGCCCCTTTACTTTCAGTACATACTTTTACTGTCACTGGTGGCTTTTAGTAGTGGTTATACTTTACCATTTCCGTCATGTTTTACTTGTATGAAGTGTGCCCTGTATATGTTTGAAAAAGATTAAATAAAATTCCTTTCCTTTATGGGTTGTCTTTCTCGGTGCTATTCACTAGCCCCCGGCCTATGGAAAGCAGTCTTCGGGTAGTCACGACACGGGTCTCGAGGGACATGTCATGAAAAAGTGTCATCAAAGGGTAGTCTGTTCTACCAGAAGAACTAGGATTCAGTATTTTCAATTGGGGAAATGGTGTTAAGTGTCTTGTGTTAGGATTTCATTTTAGGGAGTCCAGTTTTGGTGTAGTGACCGACATATCCATACACCATGACCCTGAGTTTTGTTTCGTGGCTTGGTATATGAAAAAACTTCTTTCATGTGTTTTGAAAATGTTTTTTTATTGATCTATTTCGAGTTAGCTCACTAAGTATGACCTTTTAACTATGGTTCATCTTGACTCTATTTCATTATGCCTCCACATAGAAAACCAACCAGGATTCCAATGCATGACCATGTGGATGGTCCACAAAGTGATGTGGGTTCAATCCAAGGACTATTTATTGATATGCTACAATCGGGAGGTGTCCAAGTGATACCACTGACCGTTTTCCAACAGTTACTACTAGGGATACCAGTAGATGACACATGTAGGATCAGTTCCCTACACAAATATTAGTGACAGATACCACTCATGTTCCGAGGTGAGTCTGACTCAAATGATGCTAAGGACTATATGGAGGTGGTGACCGATTTTCCATCTATCTAGGGAACCATACGACCAGATGGTGGACCTGGTAGTGAGCCTTATTCATGGATTAGCAGGGCGATGACAGGGTTTAGAACACCCTGATATTATGATTGGGTGACTTTTACTTGGATAGAACTTGAGAACCTTCCTCAGAAAAGGGGTCTGTTTCCATAAAAAGGTAAGGGGTATGAGTTCCCAAGAGTTTGTACAAATTTGGTAGGACGAAATGTCTGTAGATGAGTATTCATAAAGGGGCACTGAACATTTCAGGTACTCGATGAATGCTATATGACTAGTGCTTCCAGTAATGGACCATTGAGAGAGATGTTTTTAGGGTCATCAGATCTAGTAATATGCCACTTTTAATTCCAAATTATGTTAGGGTTCTTGAGATATGCTTTTTTGGTTGAATGTTTATTGGATGAGTAGATACAACTGATGAATGACATCAGTGGGAAAGCATGAAACCAATGTCAGTCTTTGAGACTTGGTAATGTAAAATTTATCAAGAAGAGAAATTTATAGGGGGAGATGAATCTGTAGAGCATCAAAAGTGGAAGAGGAGCTAGGAGACCAATAGGAGGTGGTATACATTTCATCGTGTTACAACGACCACCTCAACATAGTCCCCACTCGGCTCAGGGAGCTCGAGGATAGGGGAAGGAACATGCAGTTAAGGAGTGTGACCTAAGGTATCTAGGAATGATTCAAGGTACCGTCAGTGTCTGCTCTTATCTTTTGTATTAATATACATAAGTACTAATCACTCCTTATCATCACAAAAAATGTTCAAGACCTAGTGTTTCTAGTTAAACCATCGACTTGACCCTTATATTTAGAGATACCAGTGAGAGGTAACTCTATAATCACACTTATGCTGATGGTGTGATCTGAACCTTGAGGCAATAGTTTTGGTTGGAACCTCTTGGTGGCAGCATCAAGGCCTTATGAAATTAGTTTGGGAATGGACTGGCCATCCACAGTTCCTGATAGATTGATTATTTTAGTGAAAAGGATATGGTATATCTACACCGTTGGAATGTGGTTTTCCATGGACAAAAAAAATGAATCCCTGGAATCATGGGATTAAATCATGCATAGGAGGGTAAAACTGATCATTCTTGAGTTAGAAAACCTTACCCTTGTGGATGTATGTTTTTTGGGTTTTCAGTTCCCAAAAGTAGTGACAGAGTGTGGGAACATACATAAAAAAGATGTTTCCTGGATTACCTCTCCACAGGGAGAGGGACTTCCTCATTAACATGTACCCATGTATGGCAATGATATCTATACCTAAATATTAGATGTATCCCGTAGAGCTTCAGGATCTAGGAGTAAAGTTGATGGAATTGAAGATGAAGGGCTTAGTAAGACCCAATGTGCGAGGTTATGTGTGGATTACTGGCACTTTAACGAAGTGGTCGTGGAGAACGAGTACCCACTGCCAAACGGTCGATGGGCACATCAATATGGTAAAGGGGTAGCCTTTTGTGTGAATGGAATGGTACCCATAGGATTTTTAGTAGTTGATATAATAGTGTTGGTTGGAGTTCCTCTCAGACAATGACATTGAGATACTCTATACTTCTAGGAAGGGGGATGTGGTGTCAGATGCGCTAGACATAAGGTCTGGTTCACAGCTACAGAGTGAGGTGACCGAGTAGCTACCCGTGTTGTAGATATCCTTCATAGATAGTGATAGAATAGCATACCTCCAGTTTAGGAAAGTCACACCCCCACTCCATCAGTGAGTTAGGGAGGCGCAGCTTGGGGACTTTGACTGTGATACCTGATGTGCTCAGATATCCTCAGGACAAGCTCTTGATAAATTTTAGATAGGTGGGGGGCACATCATCCTTTTCATAGGATGCACAATGGTGCCAATGACATTATGAGAGGAGGTATTAAGGCAATCCCATACATCCCATTCGGTGGTACATCCTTATATGATGATGATTTACTAGGACCTACGATATCAGTACTGGTTGTCGGGGATGAAGGAAGAAATGGAAGAGTTCATTTCACGGTGCCTCACTTGTCAGCAAGTGAATGCTGAGCATTGGGTTCCAGCACGTTAGAGCACATCTTTTACCCCAGAAATATTGTCAGATGGAGTGAACCATACATACCATGGGGGAATGCTTCGTGCTTGCGTGCTTGATTTTTACCGCAATTGGTATGACCAACTTCCGTTGGTGGAGTTCTCATACAACGACAATCATCACTCTGCCATTGGAATGGCATTGTTTGTTGCCTTGTATGGGTGACCATGCAGATCAATTCTACACTGGACAGACCAGGGGAGTCAGCACTCATGGGTCCAGAGTTGGTATGATCTACCACCGAGAAGGTGCATATCATCCAGGAGCGGATGAGGACTACACAGAGTTGGAAGAAGTCTTATGACGACTGGAGATGGATACCCTTAGAGTTTGAGGAAGTCGATCATGTTTTCCTTCAGGTATCACCATGAAGAGAATTATGATGTATTGGCTAGGGCATAAATCTATCTTTGAGGTTCATTAAACCTTTTTAGATTATCAACAGAGTTGGCAAGGGGGCATACTGCCTAGATCTTCACCCACAGATGCATTGGGGGCACAATGTTTTTTTTTCAAATGTCAAAGATGAGGAGGTATGTGCACGATCCATTGCACGTCATCGACTATGGAGATATGGATATTGATGATGGGGTAATGTTTACGGAGTTTCTGATAGAGATACAGGATGGATAGGAGTAGGTCCTTCATGGATGGTCGATTTCTCATCTACACATTCAGGGGCAGCACATGAATCTCCATGAGTGTATATGAGAGAGGGAGGCTCGGATTCATGCTCAGTACCCCCCTTTGTTTGTTTTTCCTTTATTTTGGCTTCCGGGGATGTAAATGCCAATGGTGGTGAGAATGTTTTATCCCAAAATTTCTGTATAATGTTTTAATTATATGGAATTATTTCGAGACCACGAAATTTGATGACATGTGATTCTGTGGTGCAGAGTTCTTTGAATGATCCATCGAAAAATGTTATGATTTAAATAGCGTGCATGCGTGGTTTTCCTAAAAATGTGGAATAACACTTAAACGGGCTCCCAGATAAGAAATAAGAGGACATCGTTGCATTCAAGATTGTGGGTTTACCCTAGGCACAACTTAAGTTTAGTCGGTGTAGGCCTCCAGTGTGAAAACCCGAAAATGGAATAACCACAAATAAAATTATAAAATAAAATAATTTTATTTTTCAAATGCTTATAGATCACGTATGGTGATTCAAATTAAAAATACGAGATCACCGCTGAGCGCATGAGGGTATTATTTCCATAGGAAGATCCTAACATTTGTCGGCGCATGCCAATAGTGGAAGCTAGTTTTTTGTTGTAAATAAAATAATTAAGTAATAATTATTTTATTGTTAAATACTTTAGTTTCTAAATTGTAACTAGGATTGAAAATCATAGAGTACCATTGTGTATGTGGGGGAATGTTTCCCTTCTGCAGAGCCTAACCTTGAATGGCGTGGGTTGAGGGTGAATGTTAATTATTTCTGAATTTTTTTAAGGTATGATCAGTAAACATGTGAGGAGGGATTTATATCATTTGAATCAGTGCTCAGATTGATAATATGAGGTTACCATTGAATTACCAGTTTCTGGATTCGCTTAGACAAAGCAAAACTTCAACCGGCATGGGGCGGATGAAAAAGTTAATTTTTGGACTGTACGGAAAGTAATAAAATAACTAAATGAGTTATTTTAATATTTCTCTAACCATTGAGTGGATGTTGGTGGGACCACAGTGTAACGTCAGGAATTTAATAAGAGACATTTAATCTTAAAACCATTTGTTTTCATAACCTTGATGCTCAAAAGATAAATGGATCATTAATTACGGTTCATTAATGAACCCCATTAATGAATGCAACATGGGTTCTTCAATTTATTATATTTAAACGAAACTTTGTAAAGTGTTTTGGGAACCTAAAAGAGGAACCTTAGATGAAATTCTAATGACAACTTCCTCCCTAGAATAAAGGTGTTTTGATCGAGGACTGTTGGAGGATCCGAACATGACATCGAAGAGAGATGGCAAGAACCAACGAACGTGAAACATCTAAAAACATGAATCTTCTCCTATGATCGCAACAACATTTCCATGTAGGGGGTTTACGTGCTTTGATGTTACCTCTCTTCTTGTTCTTGGAAAATATGACAAACAAGAAACAACTGACTAATGGGTTGATCCATGTCTCATCTCTTCATGTGCGTGGTGGTTGCAAGGTCTTAAACAGGAGGTGGTTCTTCCATTTTGATTATTGATATCACCCCAAGTTAGAACACTAATACTGAGGGTGTGGGACAATCCAAACAAGGTCCTGACCCCCACCATCCTTGGTTTATGATATTTTCTATTTCATGACTAGTATATATGGCGGCAGGGCGTTACCGAGGGCTTTACAGTGAAGGCAGAAACCCGGGAGGCCCATAAGCACAAACATAAAGAAAAACGGACCACTAGAACATATCCAGTGGCCCACGGAGGCAACCGCCGGTGCGGTGGTGGCCAGCCGAGCTGACCACATGAAAGAGCGACAACCGCATGCCCCATTACAGAAGGATATGTGGCTAGTGGGGCCGCGGCGGTGGAAGGTAGAAACCCCGATGCGCTGCACAAAGATGGAGGAGCGACCTGCTCCACTGGACAAAACGGCTGGCTAAGCCTACTGTTTTGAAAGATGGGGCAGCGCCCACCGGCTGCACCTGACACTCCACGTCCATTCGGTGTGCCATTAACTAGCCCAAATGTATCTTGGGTTCTTCTAGGTTGGCAGGACCCACTGGACCAACATGCCAACAAGACCAGATCTCTACCGGAACATGACCCTTCCAACCCAGTTTCATTAAAACAGGCGAATCTCGCATACCGGGCATCTTTTTGATGCGTTTTCAGAAGAAATAGGATCCTCCCGAAGAGGTGGTCCTTTTTAGATACTCCACCTATATTTTGGAGAAGGTTGGAGTATAGTTGGATTGGATCGAATCCGAATCCAACTGGGACCTCGGTACTAAAATGTCGATAACATATAGACCACGCATCTGATTGACAGGCCTTCTATTGAGTTTGACCCATTATGAATTGGCAGTTCTTCGGTTTACTTATTTGGAGGAATTTGTGGTGATTGAGATATGATTGATGGCTTGAGAAATAGATCCTCCTATAATCAAGCATGCTATGTGTGGGAATCCAGTGGCTGGATGCGACATGATGAAGCACCTAGAGATCCTCTGTGGGTCACCAGTTAGCGATCCTCTGTGGGACCCCACTTAGCGATCCTCTCTGTGAGAGTAGTTAGAGAGCCTTTGTGGGTTAACACCAAGTAAAACTCTGTGGGTCAGTTTTTAGCGATCCTCCATGGGTTAGCATGTTGCGATCCTCTGTGGGTTAGAACCTAGAGATCCTCTCTGGGTCAGCACCTAGAGATCCTCTATTAGTTATCAACTAGCTACCTTGTGCAGTCTAGGAAAAAAATACTCTCAATATAATATGATGATATAGATTTATTACTAATCATCTATATTCATGTTCATTAATTTGTATACCTAGTGTGATATGTCTTTTACTTTGTGACTTGTGATTGAGATTTTGCATTGTGGTTTTTATTTGTGAAAGTATGAGAGATCTTCGGGGGTCTCGAGATCCCTATTGGGTATTTTTATACACAACACTGCATGTGATTCGCCCGCACCTTGTTGTGTATTGTGCAGACGATAGACATATTGACTAAGACTCGGGGAGCCAGGGCTAGACGGTGCTCGGAGGTGATTGACAGACTGGGTGAGTGGAAGTGTTGAAAGATGATGAGGTGTACCAACCCTTCTGGTAGGATACTTGGTGGACGACCTCCAGAGCATATTTCCCACGTTTTCCTGTACTTTCATTCCAGTTGGGCTTTTATACCAGCCTCTTTACATTCAGTACTTACGTTTACTCTTAGTGGTGGGTCTTAGTAGTTATTATACATTACCTTTTCCATTGTGTTTTACTTGTATTATGTGTTCCCTATCTGTCTGTGAATAGGTTTAAAGTCAATTCCTTCCTTTTTTGGGTTTCTCCTTTCTGGTCCCAGTCACCAGCCCCTGGCCAATGGCAGGCGGGCATGGGGTAGTCCTGGAACGGGCCCCAGGGAATGGGTCGTGACATTTATAATGAAACAATATCCATTTCCTAACACTATAAATTTTATACAATAATCTCATCATTGGAGGCATGCCAAGAGGTTGGACATAGACATTCTCATAAGAGATATGGGTCAGTTAGAAAATATACTCTTAATTTCTTGTATAGTATATATTAATGTATAGTATTTTTTGATACCAATTTTATCCTTTAATGATGGTGGTATCATCATTCACATTAGTGAAGGTCACAATATATAGGATTTAAGGTGTGGCAATAATGGTTATAATAGAGAAATTTGAGTTACTTGTGGCTTAGGTAGTATTTCTTAGGTTTGTAGGTGAGACGTCAACCTTCCAGAATGAACCAACGGTATCAATAGAAGAATACTCAACAAATAATATTACATATTTGACTGCTATGGTGGGATTTCTTATGGTTTGGAGGGAAACATCAATGTCCTTGATAAATAATCCTTTGGTCAGCACAAAGTACATAACAATCAAACTACTAGAATATGACCACAATAGTAAATCAATTCGATATAGTAAGTTATCAAATTGATTCTATAGATCCCCACATGACCAAAACCATTACATGAACATAATGGGGTTGGGCTATGACATTCCTTGCCAAGGCCCCCTAAATTTCAAATTAATGGAAAAATTAGTACATCTCAATGGTCACTCTATTAAAAATTTATTATGTTACTCACAACTAGTGTAAATGATAACATTCAAATAGTTTATTGAAATTCCATTACCTTCTATAACATCATTTACTTGTCTTTCGTCTTCATGTTTCTATAGATTCTATGTTAACATAAAAAAGGACTCTTCTTCACAAACTATGAATTTATCCTTATAGATCCTCTTTGTTCATCAGAAATAAATCTATAATTTATCACCTATTTTTTATTTTCTAAAAAACTATACTTCTTCAATGCATAAGTCGTCAACTAGTTACATCTTATTTTAACACCTCACCTGGATCTCCTTATTTCCTCTTGGAATTAGATATGAAATATATGCTCGAGTCTCTCAAACTATCCACTTACTTCCATTTGATCTCCCCTTACTTAAATTGGTAGGTCATTAATCCAATAATAAGTCACTTTTACAAAAATTATGGGTTATGAAAACTAGTTATAACTCCCTTGAATTTCATATATTGTATTCTCTATTTGTAGTAAATGTAACTAATTTGTGTAAAATTCGTTCACTTTACAACATGGAATTAAATCCCCAATTAATTCTGTTGGTGTAACACTACAATCATATTCTAATCAGGCTTTCATCATGGCATATAGTTGAGTACCATGATATATGGTACATTAATGATCAATTAATGCAAAACTAGGGTGATTTATCCTTAGATATTCCCATCCACCATTGTCACATACTTTAACATGATGTTGTGAAAAACCATTGTATATTTTCCTTCAAAACACAAGGAATTATGTCAAGTTCACCTTTTTTGGACATTTCATATGTCGGATCCACCTATCGATCATGACCACCTTAAACACGACTATTTCAATAGTGGGATTACCCTTGTTTCATAGGTATACTCCTAAGACACTATATCAAATTATCTATCCCAGAATATCCAATGATGGGCATTTTTAACTACAAGAATTCAAAAAACCCTTCACATTAAATACAACCCCCACCACAGTCACTTTGGCAATTTTTTCTTAGTCACACTTCCATCAGGATATGCAAAACTCCACAACATATTAAAAATAAAGTTTAACCTTTTCAATGCTCGAACATTACCTACTCTATGGACATATTAGACCTGATGATTTTTCTTATGTGCTCTGGAACCCCACCATGGGAGTCATTATGATGTGGTCCCTATCCAGATGACAATTTTGGGAACTTCATACTCAACAGACCATATTCCATGGGTATTGAAACCTGTAAATATACTTTCTACAAAGCACCACATCCACAATTATAAAGTGGTTTACTTGGTTATATGTGTTTCACTCTTGTAAAATTCTCATTTATACCATTCACATTAATATTTCCTTCAGACATCCTTTATTTCATTTTTCATCAGGATATATCCAACACGACAACCATCAAGATTCTTTTTTAATTAATAAAATCATCATGAAATCAAGATCATCATCAACAATACATAAAGAATCACCTATACTTGTATAAAAACCACTTTTTATCAACTCCAACATTTATTGTAAATAATACCTAATAAATACTTTTGGATTCCTAATATCTTATACGGTTACTAAATTAGTTATTTTCATATAGGTAGTTTTGGGGATGTTTGGTTCCTAATCCCAGAAAAAAATATTATTTGGTTGACCAATGTAAAATAGGTCAAAATTGAATAATATAAACAATATTAATCACAATATAATTATCATTTTTATACTATAAATACAAATTTATAATTAGTAATAAAAGGGAACTTGAAAAAATAGCTTTGTTTTGTGGATGTGGTAATCCCAAATTACACACGAGTGACATTATAATTTATTAATGGATAGAAGGGTAAGAAGGTATGAGATATTTTGTCCCAATAGAATAATAAATATGTCAGGAATACATTATATATTCATTTAATCAATCATAATAACTATCCTTATAAGGTGATGGTGAAAAAATCAAACACATTGCTTCGCAGAGGTGGTAATCAACATGTATGCTTTTGAGAAGTTTTGATTTTACATAGTGAATAAAATGATTTGAAAAATTATTTTTCTATCTATATAAAACGTTTAAAAATAAAAAATATCTTAATGTTATTATATTAAGGTTGTTAGAGAATAAATAAACATTAAAACACTTGGTTAAGAGTTATACCTATTCTGTTAAAACATTATTTTTATTACACATTAAGCCTTGTAGTTATAGTAATTAAGTGGGAAAAGGAACTCAAGGACATGGGGATGGATTTTGGGATGTGATTATTCATTCTAAAAGGATCATGTGGTTTGAATAATAGTGAATGGTGTGCGACCTTTTATAAGCAAGGGTAATGACACTCTTGTTTTTATCCAATGTTTTAAAATAATATAACACTTATTCATGAAAAAGTGATAGAAAAATAATTCCAAATTTAAGATAAAGTGTTAAGGGATTAAAAAATACAATCCAACAATAATTAAGATAATATTGTTTGACATGTACACTAAGTTTTTACATAAATTTAGTAGTTTTACCTATTACCATGGTGAAAATAATTTAACATTGTTACTATTTATTATTACAAAAAAATGAAATTCCCCTGATTAATAAATTTTAACCTCTTCATTAAAATGTGAAATAAAATTTTGTGAATTAATTATGTTTATTTTTCAAAAATATCATTAAATATAAGGACAAAAAAAATGAATTTTTTTTTTTGAAAAGTGAGTTTTTGAGCATAAAAATGAACTTATTCAAAAGTAAAATATAATAATGATTTATATGTAATTAATAAAAAAAAATTATATAAAATGAGCCCTATGTTACATTATACCAAAATTCAAAATATAATGATACTTTATATTTACTTGACTAAAGATAAAACTGATAATTTTGCAAACATCAACATTTTTGACTATTCAATCAAAAATCAATATTTTCAAAAAATACCAAAAACTCATAGTAGACTATATTTTCTATACTAAAATAGAAAAATATGATGATTTTATCGAATAAAATTTAATAAATTATTATTCTTACCATTTAAATAAAACCACAACATTCAAGGGAAAACATAGTTATATTAAAAATTTGTATTTTTTGGATGAAAAATTACATAGCATAGACCAATTCACATTTTTAGAAAATAAATTATTAATCATTGTAAATATTATATGATAATTTTAAACAATAAATTATAGGAATCACATGTCCAAATAAAAATTATAATCATTTCTTAATTCTAGTTTATTATATAACATGATGCTTAACGTTTTAAAAGTATATTTTTAATAATAAATATTTGTAAATAAAATATAATAAAAACCATTTAAAAATTAAATAAAATATATTGAAATTTAATGTAAATTATAAATTATTATTTATTTTTACAATTGATATTTATCCCTTCATCATATGATTCAAATAAAAAGTTTATAAGACATTACATTCAATATGTTACAATATTGTGAATTCAAAAAAAATGTATCATACTATGTTAATCATTAGACTATATAGACATAATTTTAATTATGGTTTAAAATTGGAATGAAAAGTAATGTATTAATCATTTAAAACTATATATGTAAAAAATTAATCTAATATGGAAGAATGAAAACACATCGTCTAGCGGTAGTCACAGTTCCCTTAGAACCCTTTAGTTATAGGTTTGAATCCCATGGCCTTTATAGATGCGATAGTTGTCCCTCAACCTATGGGACACACTTTTTTATAAAAGAAACATTTTATGAAATAAAATACTATTATACTTCAAAAATAAATTTTTTAATAAAAACATGAAAATTAAACTACTTAGTCGATAATTTTTTTTATAAATACACAGTTTATAATGAAAGAAATTCATTTATCATATCGCTTTTATTATAAAAGGGACAATTTATAAGTATATTCATTGGAAAATTTGGTTATTTTACATTTTCTACTGAAATGAAATCCCATCCATGTAATTTTATATTATATCTAGTAAAATTGGGTTTATGAAGTTCAAAATAAAACTAAAACATACTAAAAACCAATTTCGAAGACTAAAATAGGTTATCAAATACAATATTTTTCTTGTGAATTCTCAATAATGGTTCCTAGAATAGATATAAATGTGGAGTGGCATATTAATGAAAAAAATAATGTTTTAAAAATAGTTTTTATGCCTTTTTATGTTTTTTATGGTTTCCCACATTAGAAATTAAACTAGTGTCATAAGAAAATGAAATAGAGAAAAGAACCCTTAAGAATTATAAGTATGAATAAATCCCAAAAAAATAAATAGGTGTATGATATAATCATAGTGAAAATTAAATGATTCATATAAGAATATATTAAAAGACTAGAGTGTATGAATAAATGAAAGGATATGGAGTTAATATTGTGTGTTGATTATAAAATCGTGAAAGAGGAGAAGATACCATAAATTCATAAAAAATGATTGTAGTAGAATATATTCTCCATTGGATTAATAATTGAAAGTTATTCATACCTTTCTTCTTGATATCAAGGTATTATTTAACATTTCAATAATCACATTATCTTTTATCATGATTTCAGTATATTTAGAAAATAAATAGAAACGTTCGAGATGTTATTTCACTAGAAGAATGTGATGGATGAGTTGATATTTTGAAATTAAGTAAACAATTTACCATGTTATATATAATGTTTTTGATAAATAGGAAGATTCTGGCTAGAACAAATAATTTCTTATAGTTGAAATGGATATTCAAAATTCTTCCAAAATCATTTGATGAATCTTTTGTAATGGATGTGAGGATTAAATAATCATGGAGGTATAAAAAGTTTGTGTGATAGTATTTTCCCTCCATATTGTTAAATAATATTTAATTTCTTGAATAGATCATCAATAATAAATTAAATGAGTTGTTAATTATTTAATAACAGTGGTCCATCATTGTAAAATCAATATCCTGTAAAATACATTAATGTTAAAATCCATTATAACAAAATTTATAATTGTTCTTCATCTAATCCACCAAAATATCAACAGTTCTCTTTAACATACTAATATTTTATGTAATAATATAATTTTGACATCCTAACCTCTAAAGTTATCTAAAATATTTCTCTAATATTAACTATAGTATCTCATACCTTTAATAACCCATAATTATGAGTTTAATATCCTGCATATAATTTTTATAATAGTCCAATATTATTTTTTCATTAGATTCTTAGTTAATTAAGATACATTATTCCATATCAAACCCTTACAAAACAAGGTGGACACTTACACTAAAAATCCATTTTTCACAACAGTAGGATTCGTAAATTTAATGTTATATTCCATTAAAAACACATTCACTTTATTTAATAAGAATCCACATAGTGGAAGTATAAACCAAGCTATAGTTCTTACTGAAACATAATCCCAACGATAAACATATGAAAATGTGGGATATAATCATAAAGATCAGTATGGGAAATAAAAAGAATGAAATACCTTGTTCCATTAGGAAAATAAAAAAATCCTATATAAATTTTCATTTTATATAATTGAACTTGTGCACAATATAACAATTTACTTACTAAAGAAATATACAAAACTTCTATAAACATTTCATCAAATATTTTATATGAAATTTTAAATTCAAAATATTAATCATGATATTTTCTTGTAAAACATTATTACTCATGAGAACAGTTTTTTTTTGGAAAACATACATCTCACCCTTAAAAGTGGAATAAAATTTCATTTAAACGTATGTATTTAAGGTTACCTTATGAAATCAAAATACATCTAGGAAAACTAGTTTGGAAGGATAGAAAATGTTTGAGTTTGTGTCCTAAGACCAACTATTTTTACTTTGATTACACTTATATTATATATATTGACTATTAATAAATCTTATTATTTTATATTGTTCATTATTATTAATGACACTATTCTAATAGTGTCCAAGAGTATACTACACAATGATAAGGTCATATAAGTATCTGATATGTTGAGAACCATGAAGTGATATGAAGACATTCTAAAATATTTTATGTAACTAGATAACGTACTATGATGGGACCTATAATGTATAGACTATTAAGTTAGAGTAATCATAAGAGGATGTGGATTCTTCTCATGAATTTCAAGCTTTGCTAATCTCCAAGATGGGACATTATGTGAACAATATGACCAGTAAGAATTATACATGTTTTAGTGTCATATAATATTCCTATCTATGAGTGCATGTAATGGTCCTTAGATGTTAATAATATCAATAGTGCATGACATGACATTCAAATGTATATTTGGTGATGAAAACAAGGATTTCATATATTCACGATGAGGTATGGTATATTGGTTGCTTCATGATTGATATGTCATTAATGAATAATATGAGGAAGGATTTATCCGTGCTATTTTTATGGAAGTTGATATATATGACCTTTGATTGGAATAATACCACTGCATTTAATTCATTATACAAGGAGAAAAGACACATATATTTTAGATATTCAAAAAAACATTTATCGATCAAATAGGTTGGTGACACTAATGTGTAACATGATTGATGATATAGTGTGGAAAAGAGATTATATTATATAGTTATTGTTCATATGTGGTGGTCATCGTTATGAAGTTGTGTTATTTGTCAGGGTTTCCACGACAAATTTCTAGATATTAATCCAGGACTATAATAAATCCCACGTAATTCGACAGAGAAATAATCCTAGAGGGTCACACTCTAAGTGTTTCCAATGATCTCAATTAAATTACATATGAATCTATTTAATAGAATAAATATAATTCTCAATATTGAGAAATAACAATTTTGATTGTTTTTTCAGAAGCATATATTTATTGATTAATATTTTTTAATATTTATTTTTATTTTATACAAATTATATAGGAGTTTGAATAGACCAAGACCATGCGAGGATAAAAATAATAATTAACAATCCAATTAAATATTATTTATTATTTAAAAATTTGGCATGCGAAACAAAATAATAATAATTTTATTATTATGAAACATGGGGATTATTAAAAGTTATAATATTGTTTAATGGACAACATGATATAAAAAAATATTTTAACCTAAATCCTACTATATATATTGAAGGTTATATAAATTTTGAAGTACGTTCAGTTGAAAATAGAGAATTGTTGTGCGTAACAAATTCTATATCGACTCCTCCATCTCTCCCTCCATCTTAATAGTTAGAAACACAATATAGACTCTTTCATGTCCAAATGATAGGTGATCAATAGAAAAAATAAATGATAATTTATTTGAAATTATAGAACCCAGAGTTCGATTATAATTTCATTGATATCAGAAGAGCATGTGTAGATCACTAAAAGTGGGATTATATCCTTGGATCCTAATGATACAATAATGCAATCCAAAAGGGTATTTTCAGAAAACCATCATTCAAATCGAATAATGACTATATGCTCTAGTATTCATTTCATATAATAAGAAATAAATTATATATAAATTTGTTGGGGGAAGATCCCCCTTAGTGTTTTAGGAAACTCCATATTAATAGATATTTTAAAATAATTACTACCCCCACGCACTTACGCTGTGCTCGGAATCAATATGTGGTATATGAGGGAGGTTATGTTTAAATTTATAATTATTTATTTTATTCTTGATCAATATGAAATTGGGGTGAAATTTTTTTGCTTATTATTCAATTTTTAATATGATATTAATTAACATGTTGTCGACGTATTAACCATGTTTTTTAGTGTTTCATTTTTTAATTTTATATGAATATATGATGAACTAATAGAGTTTCCATTAAGAAATACTAATTTTTTAGCCGGTAAGATAGAGTTACACAACATGTAGAGGGAGTACATGTCATGTAACCTACTACACTACACATGGCCAGACCATGAGATATATGGTATGCCACATAGTTATTACACATAATGTATTATATTTGTTGGAAATCCAACCTGACACATGGTTTGTAGGAATACATGGAATTTATTGCATACATACCTTGTAGGCTACACATGATAGTGGGGTAAAGTGGTTAATCTTCATGGTAACAATATTTTTTCAAACCATTCGTCACTAACAAAGTGGAGAATTTATGATATACAAGATTTGATAATGATTTACATGGAATGTAGTGCATCAATTACTACATTCTACATACATGCTGAGTCCTCATTCTTGATATTTTGAAACACAACATTAGAGATACACATCATTTTGTGGGATCATAATGTTTATGACGATAGTTAAATACAAGAGGGGTGGAGAATTGTAGGTTTCAAAACGTTTTTTAACCTTGAAATAATGATTTTTTAACAAGGTTAAAAAAATCATATTCACAAAATCCTTAAGTATGTAAATGGTGATTAGATCTTTCCCATTGGTTCTAATAATAAAAATATCATAATAAAGTACATTCCAAAATATATGTCACTTTTAATAACAAGATAATCATTATACCTTCATAGTATATAAAATCATACTCATTAAGTGGTGGTAACATAGTCATAGTTTAATCATATTCACAATAGAAAGCAAATATAAAAAGATATGTAATTTTACGTTATAATATATTAGAGTAATTCCAAATGTAGTGATTTTATCTTAAAGTGTAAAGAATCATATTCAGAGTAAAAAACATGTATCATAATCAATAATATTTCAATAATCGAATTTCAAATAGAATGTTGAATATAAAATTATCACTTTATCTTATATGTTGTGGAAATAAAAGGCTTGTAATAAAATAATTAATAAAAGTGAATACACTTCTTTTATCCCAAAATGTTGGGTATACAATATCCTTGGATAAAGGTAAATTGTTTTATATTTATGAGAAACTATGTCTTACCCTTACTAGAGAAAGAACTCAATTCGATGATCGTTGTGTCTCACTATCTCTATGATCCCTCGATACGATGATAATATTTACTTTTTTTGACTGTCAATAGCTGCCTTCGATACTATAGTCATTCTGTCTCTCTATCCTCGTGATCCCTCGATCATATTCACAATATCGGTAGTTAAAATTAAAAATAAGAACTAAAAAAATGTTACAAGTACAAAGAACAAAAAGATAAACCTTGTATGATCCATTTCTCTCACACAATGAGATTTTTTCAAATGTAAATGATCAAAACATCACTGCAAACTCCTCAAATGAATGAGTATTTATAGGAAACACTCCAACGGTTATATTGGTCCTCCAATGGTAATATTTATATGAGTTTTTCATGATCAATTGGACACATTGAACTTCAACGTCTATATTATAATAGAATGGATACATCATTTTTATGTACTTAATTTGTAGATTAAAACATATTTATTATATTAGAGATTATATTTTTTGAGTACGTTAATAACCATGAAATATTTTGAAAAATGAAAAAGGCATTATAATAAATATTTTGAGTCTTAGTATGATTTTAATCGAATACTTTATCAATCAGAATATTAAGATTTTGTAACTATGAAAGACAAAATATGAGATCATATATTCGGAATGATATATATGGGAACAATTATCATCATATCCAGTATCATTACTATAATAAAAATGAAAAGTTATATTTTAGTAACTCATTATGTATTATAACATTTAAGATAAAAAATAATATTATTTCTTATAAATCATTAGAAAACATATTAAACAAGTAAGTTAGTAAATAAATAATATGATTGATATTTAAAAAATAAAATTATAAAAAAGGTTAGAGGGGAATCATTTGACTCAGAATTCTCCTCCTTTTTTGAAATCGCAAACATCAAAACATAAATTAATTGAAAACACCGAATCGTATTCCGAAGAAATAATATTTTTCTCCCACTGAGTTTATAACTCATCTAAATATAATGATGAATACGAATAACTACCCCTTAGGATAAAAATCAACATAAGGATTATATTCACTTAATTATAAGTATTTATCCCTTATATAAAATATTTTACCCTTTCTATAAAATTATCCCCCTCTATGATTTTCAAAAATTAATAAGAATTAGTTATGTAATACTTGAATGGGGTTTGAAAAAAAAAATAAAAAAAATTAAAAAATAAAGTACTTGATCATAAAAAATTAATGAACATTTAACCAATTAAGAATTGGAAGGCATTAAAAATAATAATGAGTAGATGAAAAATTATTTCAATGAAAATAGAATAAAAAGAGTTATAAAAATATTTTATGTAAATAAATTAATATTTCTTCATCATCAATGATCTAAATATTTTCTTCTATTTCATGAATTATTTTCAGTATTCTTCCATCTGTACAAAAAACTATTCTTAGGAATGATTTTTTATTTTCAATATCTTATATAATTTCATCATGAGTCCGTATATTCTCATATTTCATCTTAATCATTTATTATTGTCTCTAAATTATTTAGGAAAACTCATTATTCAAGGTAATAACATTCTAATTATGATTTTTTCATCTCCTTATCTGATAGTATAAATATATCATATTTCTATTCAGATCATTTACAGTTTGGGAATGATTTTATGTTTGATCATTGAAACACTGAATGGAATTTACGCTCTCTATCAAATCTGTTTTTTATCTAGATGAAATTGTCTGCAGTTTCATTCAAGTACTTCCTTATATCTTAAAAATTATCATCAAATTGATTAAGATCTGTATTGATTTTCCAATACCACTTGGTCATTTAGCTAAAAATATCTATATGAATATGATGAAAATCTTGAGGGGAGTTGAACTCAGATTTTAGTTTAATCACTTTCTCTGTCATCATGTTCATTAAATATGATATTTCATTTGAACTGTCGTGAAGCATCAGATATTGGGATTTTAGATTTGGGAAATAAGGAAATGTTTTTGAAGCATTTTTGAAGACTGAACTATAAATTATACTCTTTCTGAAGAGGATTTACTTGCTAATCTGATTCATTTTATTCTTAATCCTCAAGTGGAATGAAGTGGATAGTTTTGATTTCTTCTTGAATTGATTTCATTTTCTATTCCATGATAATTACATCTCAATCCATTTTTCAAACCTCTTTCTATCATAAATCTGAACAGAATCGACATAAATAATTTTACTACTTTCTTCATTTCATTTTTGATATTGATTATCGTTTTTTGGATGAAGATTTAGCTTCCTGAAAGTATGGGGACATTTTTTTCTCTTGAAAAATAGATTTCTTCTTTTTGTTTCCCAAGGAAGATAATTATTTTGAGTAATCCTAATATTTCCTTGAAGAAATATTATCATACGTGGAATCTTATTTATCAGAATTTTTATATTTTTCCTCTTCTTGATCATATTCAACATTATTAGTTTCCTTTAAAAAAATTATTCTTTCTCTTCTTCTTCTTCTTCATCAACATACTCTTCTATTTCTCTATATGCATTTTCTTCTTCAAAACCTTCACTTGTTTTTTCCAGAATATTTATTTCTGCAACAACTTCTACCAATTTTTTTACAAACACATCATGATGTCTTGATTGTGATCTCAAATCACATTTCTCAACTAGAATCAATTATGTATCTACACCAAATTCTTTTTCCTTGTCTTAGGTATATATAACATCATCATGAACAGTTGTTGTTTCCTAAAAAGCTAAAAAAATCTAGAACTTTTTTATTGGTTTGGGGGGAAGGAATTGCAATTTTTGTAGATGTAATTTCCATGCCTTTCATTAAATTATAACATAATTGTGCTTATGATAGAATCTTCTTTTGTTTTTTTTGCGTTTCTTATTTCTCTAGTAAATTAGAACAATGTAACCTTATAGGAAAATCTTTAGCTGAATCATGTTCAATAAAAGGATATCCATATTTTCTTTCATCCTTCCTCATTTCCCTATCATAAGCAACTTCTTTGGAGTATTTTTGCGTTTGTTTTCTTTTGTTGGAGAAAGTGAGTCAGAAATTTTCTTTTCAACAACCCTATCTGATCTCTTTGATTTACAAGAATGTTATTATTCTGATGTTGTGACTTTAGTGTTCTTAAGATACATTTTTTATTTATAATCAAAAAATAATTTCATTCTTTTCATTGTGTCATCACTTATAAAAACAATCTTTTCTCTAAGAGCCTAAAATTTGTATTCAATGTTCAAATGTTTCATACTTGATTTAATTATATTTTTTTATCAAGGATGGATCAATTTTATTATAAGACATTATTGATCATGGTTTTATATTCTTGATTTTTAAAAGAACAAAACCTACCAAATTTATCTTCCCGAGGTTTAACATGTTATCTAAAATAACAATATATGAAACTTTCAAAGTATATCTATCTCTCATTCTCGGAATTTGAAACCCTTTTATTCAAATGAATATTACTACATGATCTAGAATGAGATGAATGAACTCCATAGGTTCATCATCTGACACATTTTTAAACAAATAATTTTCTCATGTTCTTTGTTAAATATACCCCTAAAATTAGGTAGTTTATGAGATGGATAAAGGAATCTCCTTTAGATGTAATACCCAAGAAACCAAAAACTTCCCTATATGTCATCTTGTATCATTTTAAATATCTTTATAATTAAAACATATATTTTCCATATTCTTCAAAAAATATAGAATCATAATTGTATCTAACCAAATCCAAGGAAAACAAATCATAATTTGGATATGCTTTTTAAAAATGTAATTATTGCTAAAAAATAGGGGCTACACATATAGAAACACTAGGGAGAATAAATCCTTTGTTAAAAAATTCCTATAGTTTTTTATTTAGTTCCACTAATTCCACAGTGGCCATTCTTTAAGGGGTCTTTGATATGGGCCTTGAACTAGGAATTATGTCAATGGAAAACTTGATTTCTCGTTCTGGAGGATGTCCAGGTAATTACTCATAAAACACATCCACATATTCTTGCATAATATTTACATCCTCTATTTTAACATTCCTTTCCTCAACCATAGTTATTTCTCTCTCTTCCTCCCCAATAAATAAATTTAGAAGATCTATAGGGGTGGATCTAGATAAGAATCATAAGGTGACGTTTCAGATCTAATGATAAGGTACTCCTAATCATATTCGAAAATTTTAACCTCCTTCTTCTTACAATAAATTTTTGCATCATGGTCCAAAATCCAATACATACTTAGGATTATATAAAAATAAAAAATGGGTATGATGATGTGATCTTCAGATAACGAACATTTATATTCCCTAATGGGGGATGGTTCACAAAACATTGTCGTAAAGATACTTATCTTATGAGTTCCTAATGACAAGTTCCTTGTTAAATCAAATTGGAAATATCCAATTTTCATAGAAAAATGGGAAGATATGAAAAAATGAGATGATCCAGAGTCAAATAAATAATTGGATAAACATGGGGAAACCATAAAATTTCCTTCCACCATGTCATTCAGAGCTTCAACCTCAGTGGTAGTGATTGCGTAAGCATGGAATTTCTCCCATGGCCTTTTATGAGGTAAGTTTCCTTAGTGCTTAAACATTAATTTTCATAATTCCCCATTTCTCTACAATTTCATCTTTCAAAATTAACAACATCGTTCTTTCCCTTACAATCACGAGCATAGGGGCCTTTTCACTACACTTGTATCAGAATCCCATTCCCTTCAGGCATGTACCGGGGTGTTTCTTACCATATTTATAGCAAGATGGAAATTAACATTTTCCCTTATTCCCCTTATTTCCATTTCATGAATTATCAAAAGATCTCTTCTTCTCTTGATTTGGTTTAAAGTCGTAAGACGTAGAAAATTCCTTTTCTGTCTTGATAGCACATGAGACAATATGTTCGTATTATGAGATGGATTGTAAGACTAATGCTCAACGAAGAAAAGGTTTTTACCCGTTAAATAATCAATCAATCTTAATCATTGGGTCACATATATAATCTACTACATTCCTTGCTAACATTTTAATGTTATCCTCATACATTATGAAATTATCATCCACTTTTTTCATCACTCAGAAATTGACTTTCCATATCTACTTGTTGATCTGGAGGAAATTATTTTCTAATAGAATATCTTCAAACTTCCTTCATTCCATATTTGATACCTTTTCATCTTCCTTTGTGTTTTGAATTAATGACCACCATTGATCTGCATCTCTCGTGAGGTGATAAACTTCCGTGACATCTTTTCCCTTTCGATACTCCCCAAATCAGGAAATATTTTCTCTATGGAAATTATCCATTGATCAGCTACAAATGGACTTTTAGTCTTAATGAATGTTGGTTGTTTGTTACCTAATGAAGTGGTATAGCATTGATCCACCACGTTGTGGATTAGTGTGATCCATACGAGTAAGGTTATTATTCATAATCAGAATGAGTTGTCCCAGTATGGTGATTAGCTGATCAACACCAGTTACATCAATAGATCCACTATAATTATCTGGAGTTGGAGGTAAATACCTATATTGATTACCTTCATTGATACAGTTTCCATTCCTTCCATTAGGTTCCATTTATAATCAATGAAATACACTATATTTGTTTATAAATCACAATACTTAATTTCCAAAATGAAAAACACTTAACATAAATTGAACGGTTTTTGGATATAATCCATAATCATAAAAATGCTTTCATTGAGGAGACATATACTCATTAATCCTTCATAATTGTTTTTAATTAAAATGTGAATTATCCTAAGCATATAACCCTCGACTTTCATGACCAAGATTGTAGCAAGTCCCGTTGTCATGTACCAGGATACCCAAGGTCAATCCAGAAACTCATTGTTGGAGTTTTCCCCCCTAGGTACATTTGTTCCAGAGCCTCCTCTACCTGATTGTATCTAGACATGGATGTATTACTTGAAAAACTCACAAAATCTCTACATTACCAAAATTATATGATGTTATTATATACTAATCCTCAATGTCTATCTTACGGAATTGTTCTCTAATTAGAGTATTTCTAAATCTAGTTTCCATGGTTTGTAATAAACATCCTCTAATACCAACTATAACACCCCGACCATAGTTACCCAGATTCGGTGCATTATTACATAAAAATGGCATGATCACATGGGATTAAATCCTGAAAGCCCGATCGGTTTAGTATCCTGGGATGTAATAGACACAAACATTAGTTTTACATTACATAATGAAATTAAAAACAAAAATATTGTTCCTCTTTTTAGCACATTCATATCTCTTAGAATATCACTATAGGTGAGTCATAACATACTTATTCACATCCTAGGATAAATAAAACATAAAAATGGGTGATCTCATGTGCTTAGTAAGGATAGAAATATAGAGAAGAAATTCATAAAAAGCATAAACATTAATGGAAATGTATAAGACTAAAACAAAAGACTTTTAAACATAAACTTCAGCATAATATGGAAAAGATAAATCCAATAATTCCATTTACTTATTCACATGGATATTCTACTAGTTGAATAATCACATGTAATATCAATAGCCAATTTCATAATTATGGAATGAATAATGGCAGACATCATAACCACATACTCAAGGCCTCGTGCCTAGAGCACAAATAAGATTTTTTCAAGGCCTTGTTCCAAGACACTAGCTTGTATTATGATACCTACCGATGCATCAAGGAGATATTGGAGGCTCCACCCATCACATGATAATTCCAATGCATTCCTCATATGAAATGGTTGAAACATAACATAAAAATTCATATTAAAAGAATCATATGAAATTTTAATACTTTAACCATAAACCATGAATTGTTTAAAAATAAAACATCCATAGTCAAACATATCACAAAACATTCAATACAATATGGAAGATTTTATCATAATTAATCAACTTCCAACAAGTGTATAATCCATCGAAGGATGTTGACATAGATGAAATAAAAACTATTTGTGAAAAATATCTCTTTTTATTTTAAATTCATTTAGAAGTAATATAATTATAAAAGAAAACATTTATTTTTAAAATATTATTATAAGCTTGTAAGGGATGTTTCGAAGGTGTTATAGTGGCGGAAAATAGCTGCACTCTCCATATAAGTTAAAAAAGCATTCTTTCCTTAATTAGTCAAAAAGGTCATAAAGAACCTTGTTTGGAAGATGAAAGATAGATTTCTTTCAAAAAAATTTAAAACAACTCAAAAAAGTGTATATATAACCTTAACCCATATTATAGAAAATAATAAAAATGTTTTGAAATAAATTTTCAAGAAACACGGAGGTGGATGATAAAGAGGTCCCCGTATATAATCATGTATAAACAACCTTAGATAATGAAGGGATTGTAGAATTAACCCTTACATTGTAAATTTTATTTATTGAGGGTATGTAATATTACTGAATAATATCGAAATAATTGTTATTAAATTATACAAGAACAATATACATAAATAAGATATCATATATGATCTTTTAATATTTCTTTGATAATAATATTTCAGTAGTATCATTATTTCGGGTGTAAACTGATTTTTTTTCCTTTATATGCAAGGTTTTATAAGCCATGTTTGTTATTGATATGTTATATTTTATTTATATATATAATGATATTAAGTTCTTAAACATAAATTTTAATCATAAAATGAAAATTATTCGTGAATGGTTATGATGGTGAATTAATTTCACCGCATTCGTGGAGATGGTAATCCGTACGTACTCACCAGCGACAATATCATTCTATTGATGGTGAAATCGTATGTAATTGGATGGTATATAATATATACCAAATCATTAAAATGTTATATTTTTTATTTACATTATTAATACTGATTATTATACCCATCCAAATAATGAAGTGTTTGAATAACAAACTAATCCATGATGTGGAGACACTAAGGCGTACATACGCACATATGTTGACTTGATCATTCATAGGATGGATAGAATAATGAATATGGTTTCACCATATTTATAATAAAATTACAGTGTGGAGAAGGTATTGGAGTTATTGTTTTGGTATGGAAACAACAATGAAAGGGGAAGTGGAAGGAGAAAAGAACTTTGAAAGAGGTGGTGAAATTATTACCTCTTCCTCAGGTGTTTCCTATTGAGTTGATCAAAAGGGCTCCATAGGATGGATTCATAATCAAATTATGGCCTCTAGGTCGACATGAGAGTAGTTGGGAGGATATTGGATCATGTAGTGGATGAGAAAAATGTCTTTGGAGGTGTGGCATTGAGAGAAGGGGATGTACCATTTTATAAGAGAGGTGAGGGTCACTTTAAGAAAAGCTAGAAATATTATTTTATTATATAATCATATTCATTTTATAATGGATCCAAAAGGATTTATTTTGAGGATATGGTTGGGATGAGTTGAAAACCTCTCAACTAGTAGGTTTTAGACTGGTTTAGGTGACCATATTAACCTTATCATTTAAGTTTAACTCTTAGTTAAATAGTTTTTCTTTTACCATGTATTCTTGTAGTATTATTATTAATGGATAAAAAATTACTATAAAAAGCCAAGAGAACCCCAACTAGTTCATCAGTGATATATCTACCCTTATCTAATTCATTTTTTTGATCCTTATATTTTAATAAATATTATATCAATTAATAATATAGTATTTTTTAAAAACCCATTTATGTCAATTTTGACACTATTTGGTATTTTGTTTTTCTGAAAGTCATAACAAATTTATCACTTAGAAAAAAAATTATTTAATCAACCATAACATGTCATATTAACATATAAAATTACTATAATTAATCATAAGTCTATATTTATGTTTATTTCTATATTTATTATATCAATTATTTTAATCTTTCATTAATAAGGTAAATACTACATCATCATTGCGTCATAAATAAATTTTATTATATAATGACAAAAAATTATAAATAAATAATAATTATATAGGAAATATTTTTATCTTTCTAACTAATAATTATAGTCTAATATATCTTATTTATAACACTATAGTAAAATCTTTTAGTTATTGAACATTGAATTTAACACTTTTAACTCTTCTTTAAATTAATTAATAATAAATGTCCTAATGTAATCCAAGTGGAACAAAAGGTTCATATTTTATTTATAAGGTTGATTTAGGTCTAAATACACTTATAAAATATAATTAGGACATGTGTTAGGGTAATTATAATATCATTTTTACCATTAATTACTTTATTTACTTTTAACCGTTGAAAATAGAAGACAAAAGTTACTATTCACCAAAAATTATTTTCATATCATTGAACATAATTTTACTTACTAATTTTAACCATGTCTCTTAGATTTTTGAAATAAAATTCACAAAAGCGGTAAAATTACGTTTTAGGCAGATTTGCAAATGCATCCACAAGGTGGTTAAAAGACGATAAAAAGTTTAATAAAATTATATATTTCTAATATAATTATAATATCATGCCAATTAATTGAATTGAACATATATAGGTATTATGTATTTATTTATAACTAAAATAAATTTAAATAAAATAAATAATTATCTAAGTAAAAAGTTGGTTTAAAACTATAACGCAATGTTTTTCACTATTAATCAAAAATTGAATGTTTTCAGAAAAATACCAAAAATTCACCCTAAGATAATTTTGATATTCTGAATCCCAAAATGAAGACCACTTTGTAAAATAAAATTTATAAAATTTCAAAAAGTGAGTATTAATATTCATAACATCTAGTTTGATTGGTCATGGTGTGTTAGAACATGAAGTTGCGTACAACCCAAGCTATTGTATTCTTTATAGATAAGGGAACTACGGAATCTTGGGGTGTTACACTTTTGAATTAAATCCACATGGTGCATGTCACAAATTTTTACACGGAAAATTTACCAAATATCTATTCAGTGGGGAAGGAGAAAGTGTTAAAAAGATTCTGGAATTTGTTTATAGCGATGTGTGTGGACCATTTATTGTTGATGAAAGTGGTGGGAACACATACTTTATAAATTTTACTGACGATTTTAGTAGATATGTATATGTCTACATTAGGAGGCATATATAATATTATTTGGAAAAATTCAACGAACACAATAATGAAATTGAGAACCTGCTTCATAAGAATATTATGAAAATCTGACCAGATGTTGGTAGAAAATATCTTAATCATAATTTTATTGAATATATAAGAGAGTTTGGGATAATATCTTAACTCACTCCACCATGTATATCTCCATGTAAAAGTGTTATAGAAAGGATAAACCACACCATATAGGATATTCTGAGATGAATGATGAGTTATGCAAGTATTCCATTATCATTATGAGGATTTGTGTCAAAAAAAATCATATACAAACTAAAATGGGTTCCAACTAAAGTTATATAAGGTTTACCATAACAATTATTTAATGTAAAGAAACTTGTGTTTTCTTACTTACATGTGTGGGGTCGTGAAGAATTTGTTAAGTCCTTTTTATGTAAAAACATTGACCTCGAGTAATTTAATGTATCTTTATTGGATGTCCCAATGAAGTAAATGTATACTACCTATACATTCCTTGATACAATAAGGTTTTGGTTGATATAAATCCCATATTTCATTAGAAGAATTTTATCTCTAGTAGAGATAGTGGGATCAAGATAGTCTTTAATGAAGACTAGGCTAAAGATACACACGAGCTGGCACAAGAACAAATTCCATAAAGCCCCAAGGGATAAGAAGTTGTTCCAAAGACACAAGTACTATGTAGGATTACTAGAGAGGTTAGAAAAAAATGGTATGGTTTTTTAGTAATCAAATATGTTGACCCATTATTGGTATATAATAATGATCCTCAATCATAAAAGGAATTAGAATTGATGATCCCATGTGGAAGGAAGCCTTTAAAATATGAAATGGATTCTTTGAACCAATAAAACGTCTATATTTTGGTAAATCTTATAGTGAATGTAAATCTTGTTGTTTAAAAATTGGAATTTAAGATGAAACTGGAAATTTTACGAGAAATTAAGTACCCATAAGGCACAATTGATTGAATAAGGGTATAAATAGCCTCATGGAATTGACTATGATGAATCATTTTCCCCAGATTCAGTAATATAATCCAACAAAATTATACCTTCCTTTTCGGTTTACTATGACTATTCTGTTGGGAAAACATATGTAAAAATATCCTTTTTTACTGAGAACCTTCAATAATATTTATTTATGACACACACCAAAGCATTTATCAACCCAATAGATTCCAACATTTTATGAATATTGGAAAAAATAAATTTATTTATTGATGTAATAATATAGTTCAAAGAAAATTCATATTGACGAATCCTTAATGGTATTTGGTTTCAAAAAGAATGAGTTTGAGCCATGTGTCTATAAATAGTATAATGGGAGTGAACTAATTATCATAATAGTATATTTTGATGACATATTAATCATTGGAAACAAAATACATGTCTTATAGTCTGTTAAGGTATTGTTGAATGAATTCTTATCTAGGAAAGACTTGGGTGAGGTATCATATATTCATGGGATTAATAACCATCCACCTAAATCCAAGAGGCAGTTAAACCCATTCCAAAGTACATAAATTAAGAAGATACTGTGGAGATTTAGTATGATTCAATCCAAGAGGGGATTGTTTATAGAGTCACATGGTATTCATATTTCCATAAAAATGTGTCATCATACACATATAGAATGAAATAAAATGGAAATGATTACATAAGAATTAATGATTGTGTTATTCAACTATACTATGATATGTACTAATATAGATGTTCCTACACTTTTAGTGTGATTTGAAGATATCAAAATAACCTAGGTTACCACCATAGGATGACAATCAAGACTATCCTTAAGTATGTATGGTGTACTAAGGACATATTCCTGGTTATTGATAAGATATGAAAATTTTCATCATAGGATATACTGATTGTATTTTAAAAACTAATAAATATTTCATAATGTCATAAAAGGAATACATATTCTCATTAAATAGAGGTGATGTGAGCTGGAAGAAAACAAAATAGGTTTCAGTCATAGATTATACAGTAGTGTCTGAGTATATTGTGGCTTCTGAAGAAGATAAAGAAATAGTATGGATGTGAAACTTAATCCAGGATCATGAGGTTGTTTTTAAATGTAAAGATCATATCACACTCCATTTTGATAACACTGTAGTGGTGGATCTCGTAAAAAACAAAAGGACGCATAAAGAAATGAAGAACATACATCTTAAGAATCATACCCTGAGGGTTTTTTCATAGAGTGGTAATATTTTATTGATAAATATTTCCGTCTAAGACAATACGGTCTTCCCCTTGACTAAACCCTTGACTCAGCCAAAACAAGATTATCATGTGGGGTCTAGAGGAATCAATGTTTTGGTTAGTCACCTCTAGTCCAATTTGGAGTTTTTCGGAGTTGATATCATAGGATAAATTTTTTTTACTATAATTACGTGTATATTCAATGTATATAATTTTTAGAAAAAACAAATCATTATATATTGTTCATTATTATTTAGGAATGTAATGTAATAATGTCCTAGTGTATATGACATATTGATATGGTTCTAGTAGTTCCCATATATGATGAGTACATTTATATTCCATGACTATATTATTAAATATTGTTCTATGGTTGGATAAAATACTATGATAGTAAAAATATTATATAGACATTCAAGGGATATTAGAAATAAGAATATGAGGCATCTCCCCAAGAAATTCTAACTTTTTAATCTCTATATTGGTGGATTATGAGAACAAACATGCCAAAAGGAATTCCCCATGTTCTTATATCATCAGATATTCTTATCAACAAGCATTTGTAATGGTCCTTTGAATTTAAGAATATAATTAATGAATTTCATTACTCACACAAATATATTTAATAATAAAAATCACGATTCAATATGTTTGCAACTTGGTAGGGTATATTGGGTGTTTCATGATTTATATGTCATTAATGGATATTCCAAGGAAGGATTTTCCCTTTAAATATTTATGTAAATTGATATCAAAGATCATTAATTGGAATAGAACTGTCACAATAAATTCTATGTCCATGGTGAAGTGAAACATTTATTTAGGAGAGTAAATGAAAGATGTATCAAGCATATAGGTTGGTGACATAGATATGAAAGCAACTTGATGAGATATTCTGACAAAAGGATTATATTAAAAAAGGAGCATTTGTATGTGGTTGTCATCATTATAGTAATTAGTTACTAATATTGGGTTCCTTGACCAATTAATAGATAGTAATATTAGAATTTATCCATGTACAAGAAATGATATGGAGAAATAATCCTAGAGTGCCACATACTAGAGTGCCACATACTAAGTGTTTTTATTGTTCCGATTAAATTATATTTGAATATAATTAATATATTAAATATTCTTATCAAGAATGAGGAATAATATCATTCATGTTTTATTGATCAGAAATATTTATTGACGAATAAAAAATTATATAATTATTTGGATGTTCAATAAATTCCAGAGGAGTTTGAACAGACCATTACCATTTCCTGGAAAAAATAATAATTAAAAATCCTATTAAATAATATTTGTTATCACCCAAGTTGGAAGGCCCCAAAAAATAATAATAAAAAAAATATTATTTTTCTTATGGGGTTTATTAAAGGTTATAATAATTTTAATGGAAAAAATTCAATTAAATAATATTTTAACATAAACTCTAGCTCTCTAAAAATACAGTTATGTCTACAGTTTTGTCTATGTAATCAAAAAGGAGAATTGTTTTATGTAATAAATTATATCCACCTCTCATGAATGAGAAATTAAATAGATATTTATTAAATACTAAAGGATAAGTCATCACAAAAAAACACATGGCAATCGATTCACCCAGCTAGAAACCATAGATCAGTTGGTGTTTCCTGGAGATTAGGGGAGAACATATGGATCTCCAGTAGAGGGATTTTATCATTGGATCCACAAAATAAAAAAAGGTAGTATAAAAGGTTATTTACATATTATAAACATTAAAATCGAATAACAATAAAAATACGGTGCATTCATTTCCTTTTCAATTAAATAAATTAAATATAAATTTTAAAATCTAGATCCTTTCTTAGGGTTTTGGGAACACAATATTGAACAAAATTTTAATATATTTCCCACCACCAAAAAATTACCCAATACCTGTAACCATACAAAAATTCATATAGTTACCTTGATACATCATATTACTATCCCCCTTTTAATTATTCATATAATAACTAAAATAAATTGAATAACCTAGTGGCTAATTCCAATATAAATTCTTTAGGGAACAAAATCACTATACAATGCTTTGGAGAGACATGTTGGGATCACCTGTCATGATGAACAATTTAAAAGGGCCATAACATACATAAAACGCATAAAAGAGTGGATTTTATTGAAAAAAACTTATAAATTAAAATTTTAACACACATGAAGAAGAACTTTTGAGGTTCATATAAAAATATGAAAAAAATTCTTTTTCCATAAAAAACTCATAAAAATGAAAAATTCTTCGTAGTGCCCAAAATAATATAATCTTTTACAAACCATGTAATATATTATAGAGGCATTCTTAAAGAATAATTATCATGATGATGGGAAATTATAATAATGTCATATAAATTAAAAAAACGGTTTCACCCTTTTATAAAAGGGTCAAGACAAACCGTTTTGGATAATATACAAAAAATTATTTTAAAACACTCATAAAAAAGTCAAACATGGTTTAAAATGATATTCAAAATATATGTTTCTATATTAATAACATACTTTATATCATTTAAATAATATTTTTAGGGATTAAAATGAGGTGAAATACATTAAATCAGCTAAAATAATATTTTAATGACAAATACCTTATGAATTTAAAAAAATTTAAATCATATGGATATTGAAGGAGAGAGAATGAAATTAATTTGCCAAACACACTAGACGATAAAATCCGAAGGAAATTTATGGTGATAACCAATTTTTTTGAAAGAACCATTAATTTCTAGAAATAAATTCTTATGGAAATCTGTAAGGAATTCATATACCACTCAAATAAATCATGTGATGAAAATTTCATAAGTTTAAAACATAGTTATTTGGGATGAAAAATCCATTAATTTGATTCAAAATCTCCATTTACATAATTTAACAAAAATATAAAAAATTATTATAAATTCATACTGGGTTAAAAAACATTTTATGTTTTATTCCCTATTATCCATTTAAATTCATTCATTACCAAGGTTTATAAAGTTGCTAAATTATTGAAGTTCAAGTCAGATGTTTTGAAAATGTTTGGTTCATAATCTGAAAAAAACTTATGTTGGCTGAACATGGTCAAAGGTATCTTAATTACATCATCCCCATAATAATAATAATGACTTAATTTTCTTGTTATACTTTAAATAAAATTTTATAACTAGTCATGAGAGGCATCCATGAAAAAAGAATCACATTTATTCATGGGGGTAGTTTCCTACACATACGCACTAGAGACATTATAATTTTACAAAATATAGAAGTTTAAGAAAGTATGAAATACTTTATCTTTCCAAAATAATATTTATTTCATGTATATATTATTTATTTATTAAATCCATTAAAATAACCAGCCTTTTGAGGTGGGGGAGAAGAATGAAACACATTGCTTCACAGAGGTTGTAGTAAAAACATATGCGTAAAGAAAATTTTCAGTATCCATAGGATAGAAATTTATATTAAAAATATAATACCCCTTGATTTTAAAAAATAAAACTTCATTTGATAGTGTCGACGACATGAATCATGGATCCTAAATGAACCATGAAATATTTCTATTTAAATACGAGCATTATAAAAATGTTGTTAAATTAGTGGATATAAATTAGATTAACTAATTTATTATATATATATATATATATAATGGTCTTACTAAATATTATTGTATTGATTAATTCCTTGTAAATAGTAACTCTCATTTTAGTAAAGTAATTTTTTTTAAAAATTTATTTTATTAAAAAATGGAATTTATTGTTTTTCATGATAAAATGTTATAAATAATTTCATAAAGATATAGAACCATTATTTTATAAGGATTTTATAATTTATTTTATCATTATATCAAAAATATATTATGTTTATTTTATTTTTTTGATTTTTCTATGAAGAGTGATTTTTATTTGAATAGTGAAAAATAATTCTTTTTGTAAAACTGTCATTTGAATAAAGTAATAAAAAAGAAACATTTTGATTTTAATTTTATTTCAAAGTTACATTAGTATTCATTAGATATATTTAATATAATTAATTATATTTGAATCATAGTTATACTATATTTGGGTATATGGTCATTTTTCAACTTTAAAAATCATTTTTCTCAAAATAATTTTACCACACGTATTGTGGGTAAATTTATATTTAACTAATATTGAAATTAGAATTAAAAATTTGGAATAATGATTTATAAATTTCTTAAATACGTTGAATAATTTTTTAGTCATTATGAATAGAAACTATAGTAAACATTTATCACCACGGTAAAATGGTTAATCATGTAAGTAATTTTAAAATATTATATAGACTAAAAATAGACCACAATACATTAATTTATCATATTTTTTGAGTTTTTTCCACCATATGCACCCATACCTCAAATATAAATCCATGTAGAGTTTTATTTTTTTAGACATTGACATTTAAATTATTTAAAAATTAGAAAAAATTGCCACATTATTTCTTTTAATAACTATAATTTTACGTGATAGAGATAGAAAAAAAGTTTCATTTAGTTCTAAATAATTATCAAATAGATACATTATTTTTTTAGCAAGATTATTAATTTTTAATTTTTATAATTAAATAATTACCAAATCTTCGTTTGTAATGATTGCACAATATTTATTAAATTAGTAGAAAAATAAATTAATGATTTTATAAATATTAACAGAAAAATAAATTAAATTAATTGTAGTCATTCATGATTTGTTTTGATATTTATCAAATTTTTATTATGTGTGAAAGGATTATATTCAAATTCCATTATTTCTATGTTATATTTAATGTAAAATTAAATGAATATTTACAAAAAATGACAGTAATGACATTTTATAATTAATAATATAAAATTAAATGATTAAAAGTAACATAAAGGATTATATTTGTCCAATTGTGTGAGATGTGGTTGAAAATATAAACCATGGTCTATTTATTGGATGATTTTTTTATCATAACTATCTTGACCACTAAAATATAAAAGCATTGTTACTGATGTAATTATATAAAAGGTTTACACGAGTTGAGACAAAGAGATAAGGGTAAAAATCTAGTCTAATTATGTTTAAATATTATTGGATGATAATATTATGAGCCATCCACATCCTATATTCTAATTATATTAGTTTGGATTTTTGTTTTCATAAAATCCATTTATATTAATTTATGTTTTTTATGAAATTCCAAAAGTTCCATATCCCTCAATTATAAAAGGCCACCACGTATCATAATTTACTCAATATTTATAAATAATTTACTTTAGTCCATACATATAATATCAATTCCATTATTCCCTTACCATATCCTAGAGTCCTTGTTTTAAAATTAAAACCCTACTAGGAATGCTTTTGGTGTAAACCCCAAGATAATGTCTAATGAACATGCATCATTCTTAACCAAGAATTTGTGGTTTTATTTTTTTCCACCTCATTAAAATATAATTAAGTGATTATGATATAATAAATTAATTAGATCACATATTATGAGACTTTATTAAATTAATTTAATAACCTGCATCCATCTCCTCTTCCATAAAATGGGAAATGAAACAATCCTTCAAGTGTATAACGAACTACATATTTGCAAACTGATGAAATTCGTCTTCCATAATCACCTTTCAAGGATATATATGATGAAGGAATTATTTTATGTATATTTTATTAATGGAATATTTATAATTCTATAAAATTAATATATTATATATTTTCTTACCATTCCATTTATTGAATAATAAAAACATCATTCGGGCAGATGTATGGATTAACACCTCTACGAAGTGATGTGATTCATTTTTCATTAAACAATATTGTGGATGAAATATATAGTTAAATTAATGAAATAATATTATATTTATTATATAATTATCATTTTGGAATGATAATATAACACTAAACATTTTTCCATCGTGATTATCAAGAAATTGAAATGTTACCCATGCATGTGTACGATATATCATCTTCATGACAACAACATAGTTAATTTTTCATAATAATATTTAATATTTTTTTAAATTATAATTTACATATTTAAATTATAAATATTTCATTATTATCATTCTAGATATTGTGAAACAATTACCTCTATTACCATAGTCATCCCACTGATGTCATTTTGGTCATATGAACTGAATATTTTAAAAACACCAAATGTGGAATTAATTGATTATGTATATAAATATAAAATTTCATCAAATAAAATAAAAGGAATAATAGAATTTAAAAAAATTCTTATGAAAGTAATTAATTAACATAATTTTATTATTCTAAAATATAAAAAACATATGTGAAAAGTCGAACCTGATATATGAGATTTCATCTAAATTTTCATTCATTAAAGAATGTTTTAATATTACACACTTAATTATTTTATATGTTGTATGTTTTTCAAATTTTACATGTTATATCATTATTATATAATAATTCATGGTATTTTCTATTTCAATTCTAAATATTTTATCCAAGGGGATTTGAATTGAATGTGACCAATTGGTAAGTGTTTCTTGACTTAATTTTCATTTATTAGGTTATATCACAACTTCATTGATTATATTATGTCTAGATTTTGTTTGAAATAGATATTTTTTAATTTTGGTTTAAATCCAATTATTTTGTGGGTATTTACATTTTTACAGATAATTATATTATTGATTAATTATCACTTCAATGTTATGATCATTGTAAGGGTTCTTTATCTAAAATTGTCTTTTTTGTGGATATGTCATGTTATACACCCATATTCTTTATTGAGGTGAATTTACTTCCCCGTTTATAATATATATCGTGAATCAATTTATTTTAATAGAATTTAAATATTAATTTGTTGTAATTTTTTCAATAGTATTATGATTCAGATGATACCAAATTGGTAAGGGTTTATATCCCAATTTCATCATTATTAAAAAATTGTTTATGTTTAAGTATCTTTTTGGGGAGTTATAATATAATTATATATTAAACATTTTATATTTTATTGTAATATGGATAATTTTTAAAATTATATTTTTTTAAATTCATTTTCCCATTTTAGGTAATCAAATTATCAAATATTGTTTAAGAGTAACAAACATTATATCCCCCTTAGTCAAGAGTATTTTTCTTCATTGTCCATGATTTCTAAATTTTTTTCGATAATGTTTAAAATAATACTCTATGACTATTTGAAGTCATTTATACACATGATTTTTTAAAAAAAAAAATACTTTTAGGGGAATATTTTATTCATTTTCCAAACAAGGTACTTATTAACTTTTAATTGAAAATGTGAAGGGAATTATTAATTTAAATTACTCAATTTGAACAAGATTCTCCACCATCATAACTAGTAAAAAATTTAAATATTACATTACATTTTTCCATGGTTCATTGAATATAAATTTTTTTTCCCAATATTATTTCAATTTTAAAGTTTGAAAAGTGAATTTTAAAGTGATAATTGAATTTTCCAAAAAAATATTTTTGATATAAATTTTAATTGTGTTTACATTCATTAACAACAACAACACATTTATTATTATCTGCCGAGAATGTGTTGGAATGATATAATCATTATTTTGTTTTTTGACGGTTTAAGATATTTTTGATTTTGGAATATATTTTCATCAAATATTCTAGTTATTTATTTATGGATAGTTTTTGAATATGGATGTTTATTAGGTTGTATGATTAATTCATACAATGAATTAATTGGACTTATTAAGTGACGGATGGGGCTCAGAGATACAAAGTCTCTCGATCCATCGATAGGTATTGTGAGGAAAACTGATTGTATAACCTTATTAAATGGTGTTTTGGCATGTTCCTACATATAGTTTAACATTTCATGGAACAAGGCCTCAACGGTATGTTTGAAATATCCAAAATTATGCATTCCCTCATTATAAAACCATTTATTATTGTTTTTGTTATTATTTTTAAAAATATACATATGTAATATTAAATACCATGTTATTATTTATATGAAATAATTTAAACATAATTTAATCAAGCCATATTATTCTTCATCCTCATGTCATTGATTAAATAGAATGTGTTTTAAGTTAATAACCTTTCTATATTAATTATGCCTTATTTATTAATGAGATCTTCATATCTATGAAACCATTACTATGAATTTAAGATCACCTTTATTTCATTTCCTCTCACCGAGAAATAAAAAAATTAATCCTTGAATGGGTTCAAGGATTCATAATATTTACTTTAAGTTTTTTTTTGTATTTTATGTTTTTAAATTAAATATGAGATTAAAGTATGGATCTAGTTTACCAAGACAACTAATGTATTTGGTAATTTAAGATGCGATTCATTGCATATAATTGCAATTTAATAAAGTAACCATTGGCTATGGGATAATAGGGTTGGGGTCTCTATAGTTGGCATCATATGATATTTAGGAAAATCATAGAAAACTATATTTAGAAAAATATATATTATTTAACATACCCCTATGGTTGAAATTGAGGATATGTCTAAGTACAAGATAAAATCCTAATGTTTTGGTATCATAGATATTTTTTTATAGAAAACAAATCCTTTTCAGTATACAATAAGTGGATATAGATTTGTAACTAATTCATCTCGGGGTAATAACCCCAAAAATAGTCAGTCGATTATATTTTAACAATCATTCTAGTGCATGGTGAGTTTATTGTGCCTCTGTTTTGATATTTTCAGGCAATATTCATGGGTTAATCCACATTTTCTTTGTAAACCATTATGATGAATTAGATAATAAAACCTATGAAAACCTATGATATGCTACTGTTATATGGGATAAACATTAAGTGTATTGGGTTGGTGATTCTTAGGTTGATCATATATCTAAATTCATAGATAACCATTTTGTGGTTTTATGTGTTATGAGTATACCATAATTAAGGATATTTTGTAATATATGTATGTGAATACCACAATTGTAATTATTATGTGTTTTATTGAAAATTTTACTTTTGGAATAATGATTATATATATTGTGGGCATAATATTAAAGTTATATATGACCTTTAGGGTTAATATGATTAATGATTTTATGTTAATAATAGTAAATTAATATTCCGTATAAAAAAGTATTTGTATAGAAATCCTTATAGGATAAAAATTTATTTTATGAATAATGTTATTTTGGAGGAGGTTCATCATAATATTTTGGAACATTATTGGAATTATGTAGTTTAATGAAAAGAACCACCCATATGACGAGAGATAACCCATGACATCTGGTAAGAGCTTGAGGCTTGGACCAATAACTAAATGCTGGAAAGGGTGCAATGCCTACAAAAATCGTACAAGATGACTGAGAAAATATTATTTTTTACATAAATTATTTGATATATAATGATTACTTTATATTGGGAAAAATATTATACGATCCAATATTTTGTAATTTTTTATATTTTGAGGTTATTAATGATATTTTGGGAGAAATCTTATAGGGTTGAGCTATTTAACATTAATATAAATTAATTAATGTTAATTTAAGTCTCATTTTAGGTTTACTCTTTCAATAGGATTTTTTAAAAGGAAATATTAGATTATTTATCTAATTCATCAAGTATATCTTAATTCCATATCCATATTACTCAAAATAATTTTAAAAAAGTCATTTTATTTACTCAAAAGATTAATTATGGAAATTTAAAATTATTCATGATTTTCTAAAATGATTTAAATTATTAACAAATGGTTCATTGTTGACTTTCCTTAAAAAATTAAAAAGGAATGTTTTTTAACATATAATATACTAATTAACCTTTCATCCACCTTAATCATTTTACAATATTAATCTTATACTAAAAGTTTCATTTTTAAAAAAAATAATAGTCATTAATGGAAAAATAATATATTGTTTTATGTTAACATTGATTTTTTTCTAAAAAATACTTATTTTAATTATGAATACAATATTTCTGATGAGTATATTGTGTTTTTCACAATGGTTTATGGATTTTTGGTCATTAAATTTACCTTAATTATTCATTTTTTTGTGATTAATGATTTATATAACTCTTCATTATTATTTAGAATTTAAAATTTCATCCATTTTGGTATTTTGACATCTAAAAAATCTTCTCCTATTTAGAATCCTATTTATTTTATGGCTTTCAAATTTATTTTCCACTCATTTCAAGACGATGTTTTTTTATACTTTTTATATAGCATTATTTAAATAAACCTATTTTCAGAATTTATACCCTGTTTTACTATTACTAAAATCAAATTATAAGGAAAAAATGTATTAAATATGTTTTTAATGTAACCTATAACGATTTTAAAAAACTAAACTATGTTTGATAGTGTATAGAATAAGTAACATCGAGCCTAAAAGAACCACAAAATAATACTATTTAAATATAACAATTACCTATGTGTCAAATAATAAGAAATGAATATCATTAATATATTTTTGAAATATGTATAATGGTCCTAATAAATATAAATGTATTGATAAATTATTTTCAAATAATCAGTCAATTTTTAGTAATTCCTTTTTTTCTTCAAAAATAAATTTTCTTCAAAAATATCATTTACTAATTTTTATAAGAAAACATTATAATTAATATCAAGAAACATTATCAGTTTTATTTGATAAATAGGATATGATTTCTTCAATCTTAATATCAGAATTATATTATGGTGAAACCATGGGATTTTTTTGAAAAGGGTGATTAATAATTGAATAGTGAAAATACCACTTTTTGAAAAACAATGATTTCTTGTAACGAAATTAAGTAATTTTAAAGTAAAATTATTATTTTATTTTTATTTGAATGTTATATAAGTATTAACTATTTTTATTTAATTTAATTAATTTCAATTGACTAATTTTAATTCCATATTTTAGTATAAATTCATTTTTAGGTCTTAAAAGAGAATTTTTAAGACAATCATCTTTTCATCACATTTTCTGGGTTTAATTTTAAATTAAATTATTTCACATCATTGAATTGAATCGTGAAAAATTAAGATAATTTTTTAAATAGTAGGTTCAATTTTTGTTAATAGTTCCCTTTTTTTCATTATTAAAAGTTTTTTTTAGTAAAAATGTATCACACTAGTAAAAGGGTAAATTGGATGTTATGGTTACAAATAATATGATAAGTACTAAAAATTTATTATAATACATTCCTTTATTCTATTTTAAGACTGAAATTCATCAATTTCCATATAAGTGTGGATTTTATGGCCACTTGTTTCCATATTTCTTGTATTTTGACCAATATAACATTGAAATAAATGAGAAAGACAAAAAATGTCACATTCTTACTTTGAAAAAATATAATATTATGTGATAGTAATATATAATTTTTTTGTTATAAATATTAATTTTAAGTAAGAATTATTTTCTATAATGGTAATTTATTTCTAATTTTTTGTAATTTTATAATTATCTTAAACGTTTATGTAGTACTAATAGAGAATATATTAAAATAATAGAAATGTAATATAAATTATTTAAAAATTAATAAAAGTAATATAAATTGAATGAATAATTTTTTCCATGATTTTTTTTATAAAATTGTGAAAATTTAGTGATGTAGTTATGCTTTAAATTAATATTTTATATCAATCATGTTATTTTAATAGTCAAATTAAATTAATAGTTCCAAAAATGACATTAAAGATATTTTGTAATATATTAAATTTTATTTAATCCTATAATATTAATAAAATTACTATATTCTACCAAGTTATTAGTATATAGTAAAAATATCATATTATCAGTTTGGTTCCACTTTTATATTCAAATTAATTCATATTAATTTAATATTTTATGAAATTTGAAAAGTGCCACTTACCTTAATTATAAGTGGGATCTTCTTCACCTATTTTATTCATATTTCAAGAACCATTTAGTTCAAAAAATCCCAACCCAAATCCATTTATTTCTTCCATTCCCATGTCATAAATTAATTTTTTTTATTATAAAACCTTCATAGGAATAATTTTTGTGTAAACCTAACGTTATTGACCTTATAGAAGGTATTATTATTAACCAAGAATTATTTTCGTTTATCTTCCACTCACAAAAAATATTATCCATCCATGAATATATAATAACATCAGTATAACCCCTATACTTGGATTTGGTAATTTTAATTTCATAACCTAAATCTATATCATATTCCATAAAATAAGAAATAGAACCATCATTTGTTTGTACGGCAGTCTACCGCCTCACAAAAAATTGTAATTTGTTTTCTATCATCGCCTCTCACAACTATTGATGACTGATTTAATGAATATATATGATATTAAGGAAACTTTTATAACTATATAAATGTAATATATCATAAATTTTATTAACTTTTCATTCATTGGAATATTATAATGTTGTTCATGCATATGTGTGGATTATCCTTTACAGGAAATGAAGATATTCATTTTTCATTAATAAATAACATTAATAGTATATATATCTAAATTTAAAGAAATAATAAGATAATTATGATATAATTATCATTCTGGAAAGATTAAAAAACACTTTCATTCATTCCATCATGATTTTTGAAAAATGGACACATTGCTCATCCATATGTATGACTTATCATCTCTTTGATTGTAACATTGTTAATTTTTTCAGAACCATTTTAAATGTATGGTTTTAAAATTATTAACGATGTATAAAAATAGTAATTATTTCATTATTATTATTTTTAGTTGATGGAACAATTACATCTTTTACAATATTCAGTCTACTAAAGTCATTTTAGACTTATGAAACGAATATCATCAAAACAACTGATGTCAAATTACTTGATCAAACAAACAAATAAAAAATGGTAAAAAGTTAAATAAAATAATTAATAAAATTTGGAAACATTCTTAATAACTTAAATAATTATCTTAAAATATTTATTTAATAATGTAAGTAATGTATGTGATCAGTCAGAATAGAGGTAATTGATTTTATCTAAATTTCCATTAATTGATTCATATTTTGAGGTTATACATATAATTTCTAATATATATTGTATGTGTTTTCCAGTTTGTATTTTATATAAAAAATACATTCTAATTCATATTATTTTATGTTTTAATTAAAATTGTTTCATCTGAGGGGATTTTACTTTAAATTTACAATTTGGTAAGTGTTTCATAACTTAATTATAATTCATTATGTTATATCTATTCATCATTGATTATATAATGTCACGATTATGTGTACCTTTAAATTTTTTATTTATATTTTATTTACACTTTTTTTAATGGATTTACATTTGTTACACATAATCAAATTGTTTTCTAATTCTCACATTAACATTATGATCATTGTAAAATTTCTTCATCTGAAATTGTGTTCTTTGGGACATATATCTTCTTTTATAAGGTGTACCCACAACCCCTATGATATTATATATCATTTTCACAATTATATTCATGGTATCCAAATATTCATTTGAAGTTATTTAATTCATGAGGATGATTTACAAAATTTTACCAAAGCTGTAATGGTTTATATCACAATCATATCATTATTTGAGAATGTTAATGTTTGAGCTTTCATTGGGGGAATTTGACAATAATTATATCTTAACAACTATATCATACTTTTCTATTATAGTTATTTTTTAGAATTATTTTCATTCAATTAATATTCTACTTTTCGGTACTCAATATATAATTTTTTTACGAAATTTAGTATTTATTTCCTCTTTTGATGGGAATATTTTTCTTCAAGTCCACATTTTTTGAAAACGATATCCCAAATGATTTGAATATTATTATATGATTGTTTAAATTCATTTTTACCCATGATTTTATTTTATTAAAATGTTTTAAACAGAAAAATTTTTTGTTTATGGAACATGCTTCATATCATCATTTTACAGAAAATGTGAAGGGAATCTTTGTTTCATCATAATCTACTTGAGTAGAATTTACCATAATCCTCAGAACTTGAATAATTTAATATTAATTTATTATTATATATCTCTCTTTACAAAAATTATTTTATCCCTATTAATCTAAAAAATATTTTTTTTAAAATATAAATTCCAAATGAAAATAGTATTTTTCGAAAAATTAGTTTTACTAAACTTTTTAGGGTTTTTATTTTCATCAACGAAAAACCCATTTATTCTCCATTTATTCTATATATGTTTTATGAAATATTTTTCTAGGGAATGTATTGATATTACTTATTTTAGTTATTAATATGTACATAGTTGTTGAATATGGATTGCTCATTAAGTAGTATTATTTATTAATATGTTAAATTCGATGAACTTATAAAGTGATTGGTGTGTCCTGGAATTACAGAGCCCTTTAATAAATTATCATGTATCATTATAAAAAGAAATTGGCTAGCCTTATTAAATGGTGTTTTGTGTGTTCCTACACACTATTATCACTGCCCTTGTAAAAAGAGTAGATGGTTATTTTTAGGTATCTATGAATTTGAATTCCATAATTATAAAAATAGTTATTATATTCAATATTCTTATTTTTAATAATATACTTGGATATGTTTCAAGATGATGTTATTATTTATATGGAATAGTTTTCTCTTCATTTACTTTTTCCATAATATTATTGATGCCCATTATATTGATCAAATGGAATGTCTGTTTTATTTTTCTACCATGGAATATTTATTATTCCATATTTACAGTTGAATGATTCCACTGTATGTAACCATTACTAATCATTTTATCTCACCCTTATTTTCATTCCATTCCTCGAGATATAAAGAAGGAATATTTGAATGAGTTTTAGAATGTATAATATTTACTCGATTAATATTTATTATTTTATGTTTTCAAATGTAATGTTAGAGTCAAATATGTATTTTGTTTACCAAGCCTACTAAACAATTCAGTTATTTGAGAAATGATTCCTTATATTTAGTAACAATGTAATAATCTAAGCCCATCCCTAGGACACTAGGGTTGGGGTCTTTAAAAAAAGGGTTCATACATCAAAATAATAAATGTCAGTATGTGGAAGATACCAATGTTTTTATATTTGAATTGTTATAGAAGATTTAAAGGCGGTATAAGAAGAATTGAACATGAAAACCCTCAGTTATGATTTATACCTCTTTTTTCAATGCCTTCTTTGAATTACACCTTACTACTTCAAGGTTAGATCCTTTAGTATGATAAGGGTCTATTAGACATGGTAAGGGAGGTATGTTGGGAAGGTATTTGGAAAGGTATTTGGAAAGGTATTTGTAGAGATAAAAAGCTCAAGTGGTGTTAATAATAGAGAATAAGGGGTGTCATTTTATATGTTATGTGAGTGGAACTCATGCAATTATTCCATGATTTAAATTTATATATAGTCATATTCCTTTTAAGGTGACACTTTAAATATTCATATTCTAGGAAGTGGTGACAATGATCTGAATAATCTCATCCAATAAGAATTAATACAATTTTTTCTGACCCTATCTCTTCATTTTAACCTCAATTAAACCATTTTACCATTTACCATGGTGATTATAATATTTCATAGTTACTAATAATTATTAAAAAAAATGAAATTTCATTAATTAATATATCTGATCCTCTTTTTTTGAAATTTTGAAATTTTTTTTCATGATTTATTTTAAAAAATTGGAAGAAATTAATTTTAATATAAAAAATCAAAAATCAATGTAAAGCAATTATTTTCTCAAAAAAATTTTAAAACTAAAAATAGACTTATAAAATATGAAATATAATTTATATTACTAGGAAATTAATTATATAATTTTAAATTAAAGGTATATAATCATTATTTAAAAACAAATTCAAAATAGAATGATAATTCTAATGTACTTGATATAAATTAAAAATGATAGTTTTTAAAAAATTATCACTTTTCAATATTCACTAAAAATCAAGGTTTTCAAAAAAAATACCCAAAAAAATTGATTTGTTGAATTCAAACATTATGATCATTTAATAAATTAATATTTATAAAATTAATAAAAATAACTTTTAAATAAATCCTTATAATTAATGGGAAAAAATTAGTCTATTTAGAACTATTTCAATCGAAATAATATATATCATTGAAATTTTAAATTTTAAAATATATACATTATCAAATTATTATAAAATTTTTTTAATAAGAAAATATAAATAATAGGACTCATATTATTAAATTAATAAAATAATTATCTAAAAAGTTTATTTTATTATTAAACATACTACTTAATTTTATAAAAGGATAGTTTTATTAATAAAAATATATAAATAAACTATGATAAAATCCATTGAAAAATAAATAATGATGTAATGAAATTAAAAATTCATGATACAATAGTATTTTTTCTAAAATTGATAATTAAACATTTATCAAGTGATTCACTTAAAATGTTTTAAAACTTTACTTTCAATATGTTATAAATTTGTTACTTTAAAAAAAGTATCATACTATGCTTATCATTAGATTAATCTATCTTAATTATTATGATTATATTGATGTAGGACTGAAAAGTAATGTAGTTTTATAATTAAAGTATTTATATAAAAATATTAAAAAATAAAAGTTTAAAAAAAACATGGGCTATCTATAGGCATTGCACCGTTTTCAACAATCAGTTGTGTTTTTGAGTCTCACAGCCTTATTGAACATCACAGATTATTACCCATCCTGTGTGGTTTCAAATTTCTATTAAAAGAAAAAATTTATAAATAAAGTCCACTTATACAATATAAATATATTTTTATTAATAATGTAAAATGGAAACTTCTTAGGTGATAATTACGTTCATAAATGAGGTGACCATCACATAACTTATGTAAATATTACAACATTTAAATGCCTTTTAAAAATACCACAAAATTATTCATTGATTGGACATATGAATGTTTTGTTTATTTTGATATTAGATGTAGAATAAAGTTATTTCCTAATATATCTTTCACCTCTCTAAAAAAAATCATCACTCACAATACCTTTCTTAGTCACACACTACTTATGAAATTTCTTAGTAATTTGTGGAAAATGAGAAATTAATAAATGGTGAGATCATTTTCTCGATAATGTTAAACATGGGAGGCCTAAATCAATTATCATATGAATTCATAAGATAACCATAATGGTATGATATCATGATCATAACTTAAAAAGTTCATTTCAAATTAATAATAGATCACAAATCATCAATCATAGAAAAAAAATATTTATTTTCAAAAGACCTCAATAAAAAGAGTTATGGATAATCATAAATGAATAATAAGCCATGATAGCATACAAAAAAATTATAACATATCATAAGAGTTTTTTTGTAATAATCAATGTCATAGAAAATTATTTTATTAGGAAATACCAATACCAAAACTATCATAGGTGATTATGTTCACTACACATTCCACCATTTCATTAGTCATAATTCAATACTAAGACTATCATAGAGAAAAATGTTCTTTAATATATTGAATTCACTACCAATTCTATTACATATGATCTCATTATATATCCATATTGACCCAATTCATTGGAGGGCTATAAATTTTTTCACCCACACATCTCATAACTAAAACAAAAAATATGTCTGTCGCAAGATAAAACAATAGTGCTCATATCATCAAATGATAACCCAAAAAAAATTAATGCGCTTTGTAAACATATTATAATCACAGAATCACATTCCATCCCAAAAACGAAAGTGAATTATTTCATTCGAGCAATCATTCTCCCTTCATTTCCTAATTAACCCTTTGGAAAGAAACAAGTTTGATATAATCATCATAATATCATCATCATCAATTGAGATATTGAAATGTTGATATAATTTTAGGAGGATATAAAAAAATAAATATAAAAATACATAATGTATATTTACATAAAATAAAAATAATTATTATAAAATTATTTAAATTATTCTTTAGGAATCAAGATAAAACATCCCTTTTATTTTGGTATCTTTTTTTAATAGAATTCCAAAAATGATAAGAGAAATATTTTCATTGAAATTAACCAAGGAAATTTATAAAGTGATGATATAATTAAGATAGTTTTCATGAAGGTAGGAAAATCTATTCATGTGGTATAAATTGAAACAAACATTCATTTAACATTTTTAGTAGCAGGTCATAAGTACCTCATTTTAAAAATGACTAGAATATACATCTTAAAACATTTTATATAATTTAAAATATAACTAAAAATGTTATTAATTTATCATTGGAGAATATTTAAAACATTCATTGAAAACATTTTAGAGAACCTTGCTATTAAAGTGAAATATTACTGACCAAAAAAAGAAATAAGGTTAGTTCTTTGTAAAAAAATCCTCTTATTAGTTTTAGGTACCAATAGAGGAAAATATAAGGAATACATGGAAAGCCTTTAAATAACTATATAAGAATAAAAAATATTTTCTTAAAAGGATAATGATCATATAATTTCCCTAAATGTATATTTTATATAGATGATCCCTAATGAAAAAGAGAGTGATTATAACATAAATTGCTTACATAATGTTATATCTTTCTTCATAATCATTCAAAATTAATTTATAATAAAATTAGATTTATTATATGTGAAACCCTATGGGTCACAATTATACTTTATATTGGGATCCTTTTGTCTCTAATTTTCTTCTAATGGACTCCATGTTTTGGGGGTAAATATTTTGTAATTTCTAAAGAAACCAGCTCAGAACACAATCTGTGCACTATTTATAGTAACCATGTGATAATAATGTGATAAAAATATTTCTTCTAGTAGAGTATTTTATGTTCTGATCAAGGTTTTCCTAACAATTTGAGAGTTCTAGGTAAAAAATGTGGATGGTTTGGTTTGAGTATAAATGTAGTCGCATGACTAGATCATGATTTTTCTAATAGTGTGGCTATCCTCATGTTACCACTAAAATTGATTCTAAAGGGATAGTAAGGACTACATGGTTAGTGTATGCTTTTTCTAACCCGGAATCCAAACCATTAACCACCTATGAATTTCATAAAAATAAAAATTATTCATGGTATCCATTATTTTTTTAACTTAAATATCACAAAAATCTCTAATTATCTTGACCCAACATTTCCCTAATGATTTATTAGGTTCTCAATGTTTTTCATTGGAATTTCTACTCCAGTATTAGTGGATCTATTTGATGAATTTTTGAATATGTAACATTTTTATCCATCTCATTCAAGATCTGTCTCCAATATCTCTTATACTTCAACTAATGAAACTCTTAACGGCTATGATGGCTAGATATAGATGATTTTATTGAGAATGGATGTTTTTTATTTTGGTTCTAGGATTGAGAAGACCATATTTTATCATTTCCAATCACTATTTTTTTGCCATATAAATTTACATTGATGAAAAGGTAACTGCCTCTATACAATGGATCTTTTTCATATAAAAATATATATTTATTAAATTTTTTTTGTTTAGATTATGAAAATTAATGATTTCATGGATATAAGGATAGTTTTTTTAATTTATATCTTTTTTTAAAAGGTGAACTATTTTTAATTGGGCCTTATTTTAAATAATTTTTACACACAACATGTGTTTGAGGAAATTCTATAAAAATGGGGTTGACTCTAAAATGGATTCAAATATACTGGTTTAGTAATTCATTAATTATGACATCATTTTATATAATTATTTTCTAGTGTTACATGATCATTTTAAGAAAACATATTAAATGGGAATCTTTTTTATGTCATGTTATGGAAATATGCACATTTTTAATTTGTGAGACGCCACTAGTGATGTTGATTCTGATATTGATATATTGTGGATAGACTCTCTATAGTTAGGATTCACATTGAAATATATAATATTAGTCATGTAGAATATATATTTATTACCCTAGGGAATATCATGTTTTTTCTTGGTTTTATTCATGATAGTGATGTTTCTTGATTTGATTACTCACATGATTATCTTATGAGTTGCAATAGATGTTAATGATTATTTCCCACTATATACATTATATAAATTTTGAGGTATTTGTGGGTTAATTTAATATGAAATGTTTTAATTTAATCTAAATTATTTTTTATGAAAAAAACATTCAAATAAAATTTCCATCATGAATGTTGTCTTATTTTAATGCAAGAACTAATGGTTTCGAGATGACATACATTACATAGATTCATGGTGGTATCCTATGGGGAAATAATCTCACACCTTACAAGTGTTGTTAGGGATTTTAAATTTGGTTTTTTAGGATCTAGATAAAGGGAGGGGGTCATGAATCTTAACAACATATCATGGTTGATTTTGTTTTTAGGGTGGGTTAGGCTGTTTGGGACATATGGTCACATAGAGACTATGTTTTTGTCTTGGATTTATAAATGTTTTTTTTTGGGATTAGCCTTATGGATTTTTTTGTTAAGTCTCATATATATGTTATGATTATTACATGATTAAATATAATTGATTATATTTATCTATTTATACTTGGGAATCTTTTTATTCTGGTTTCAGGGAGAAATCATTATCATGGTCATGTACTTTGACACCTAGGTGCTTGTAGCCAACCAATGTAGATTGAGAATGCTATTCAAGGCTGTGGTGAGACAGTTGGGGTAACATATCAAGTTGAAAAAAGTTAATTCATTAATTTATACACATATACCATAACCATATTCACAAACACAAAAATAGAAATATATTACTATATATCATTCCCTTACAGTTTTAAATTACAATTTTTTTTAATAAATTTTCATCAAAATTATAATCTGGGTGAAAATGAGTTCATTTTCCTTTCATGTTTTAGTTTTATGGTTCTAGTTATTACATATTGGTCATGGATTGATCAAATCAAAATTATTAATTGATTCATAAGTTTTTTTATTCCTTATATACACTTATATAACCGTTGATATAAGGTGGCAGTGGAAAATCAATTACATCTCTTCATGGAGATGGTAGTTCTTAAAAACACACGAGTAGTGATTTCACTTTTCAATGGATGGAACAAAAGAATGATTAATAATAATTTACATTTTTATAGTAATTATTGTATCATATATAACTAATATATTCAGTAAATACATCCTTATTACCTTCCATGTGAGGAAGAAATGAAAAATAAATTACAATGCCCTTTGGATGTTGTAGTCCACATATATGTACGAGTGACATTATTATTTTACAATATATGTGAGGTTATTAAGTTTGATAATATTTTGAAATTTTATAAGAATAATTATGTTATAAAAATCATACACATCAATTAAATTAATCGATATTATGATCCATGATTGATGATGATGAAGATATCACTTGATTGAGATGGTTGTATATTCGTGCACATGAGCGATGTTTTTATTTTTCAATATTTATAATGGAGAGATAAAATATTAAAATAATTAACATAAAAACATTTTATGACATTATAGATACGCATTTCATCATGTTTATATTCCCATATATGATTTTTAGGATGTTTAAAAATAAACAAACTTGAAAATCATAGATAAGAACATATACCTGTTCTTTGAGAAACCTGCATTGAATCTCTTCTTAAGAACCCTTGGGTTGTTATTTTAAGAATATAACAACATATAGTAAATGTATATGAAATTTTAGAAGATATTTTTGAGGTGTTTTATTAATCTTAATTTATAATAAAGTGTGATAAATATTAGAAAGGAGTAGAACTTTTATAAGTCAGGGGAGGGGGACACTTGAAATTATCATGAATATTAAAATATGATAAGATATGTCTCATAGGAAAGTCTCTCCAAAGATACTGAATTTAGAATATGAGATGATATAGGGTTTAAATCATCTCAAACAGTAGGATTTAGATGAATTTTTAGTAATTTTATCCTTTATATATTTACTTTAACCATTATTAATCCACTTTTTCCTTTACGAGAGAAATGAAATTTTACCGTAGTTACAATTTATAATGACCAAAAATGAAATTGAATAGGTCAAAACCTAACTCTAATGAGGGATCAAGCATCAAATACCCCAATCCCACCCCCATAGGCCAAGGAGTGGTGTCAAGCACCAAAAGGATGATCCTATATGGGAGGACATTACCTAATGTACCTGTACACACACACCCAACCATATTGATGAATAAGTGAAGAGGAATTATAATTAAATCATGAAATATCTTGAATGTAACCCAAGAATGTAAAAGCAATAGATTTTATAATAGTATGATAGGGAAAACTAAATAAATAAGATAGAAAAAACACCCCAACCAGAAGGATGTCACAACATGAAAAAACTGGACTGTAAAATGGAGAAATATCCCAACACTTGATCTCCAAGATATGACCATCATATGCGGCCCAAGGTACCAAGTATCCATTAGCCCCTCTGACGTCACCGCTGACTAGTCCATCTACAAAATACACAACACATGTGGGAAAATCTCATGGATGGGTGAGTATATAAATGCCCAGTAGTATGCCCTAAAATCTCATTGGGGCAACAATCAGTGACACAAAAGGAAATAAAATATAATAGATAATAAATAGTGAATAGATCAATCCAAATCATGGAAGTAATATTATCCAAAAAAGGAGAGCAACATGGTGTTTAGTTGGGATACAAGGAAATCCATTCTCACCCATTGTATGAGAGTAACTTCATCCAACCATATGGATCTCAACATAGTGTTTTGGTGGACCACCCAACACATCTCTACAACCCATGAAAACAGAGTAACCAAATCCAACAACATTGATAAAAATAGATAAATATATATATATATTAAAAGAATACAAAGAGGGAGAGAGAGAGAAAGGGATCTCCATCACACAACCCATCCCAAGAAAATAGCTTCCATCAGTTCCAAAATTCCATTAATGATGCCCAATATCTCATGCGTCTACCGAGAAGAAAATATCCAAGTCAAGCTTCACCTCGCCAATGTGACAAACATTTATAGGGACACAATCTATAGGTAGAGGATTCATGCCCATGTATTATAAGAGGGTTCCACTGAGTTGATAGATAATGGACCCATTTACTATTCTAATAGGAGGGTTCCACACTAATAGTCAACAAAGGACCTTTGTTCTACCCAATAGGAGGGTTTTGATTTATTGGTAGAGGAAACATGCCCTGACTCTGCAAGTGGGTTTCACTCTAGTAACTGATAATATACTCATTCCCAACCCAACATGTGGGTTCCAGAAACAATCCAACCTGAGTTACACATAAAGCTGGCACCTGAATCATTCCATCACTTATTCGATGGGAGTTCCAGATCCCCACGGACAAGAGACAAGCACTTGAGCATTGAGTAACAAACTAGAAGGGAATGATTTATTCCAACCTGAACAAACACAAGGAATATATATATATTCATGAAGTAATAAGGAACATCATAAATATAACAAATATATTCAATAACTGTGATAAAATAGTAGTAACAAAATGACTATAAAAGTATCCAAAATCACTAAGAGACAAGTCCAACCACAAAGGAACAAAACCAAATATCCAATCCTTTTGAATGTGTGGATGAAATCCCACTATCTCACCACAAGCTACCCATCTAAGCTAACATTAAACCACACCGCCTCACTCTTCTACCTTGTCCTTCCTTTCAATGGAAAACATACATAGGTCTACGCACCACTGAAGCGGTGCATGGGGTGTGTTCTAATAAGATCTATAGGATCACATCTAGGTGTTCCCTAACAATTATATTTATAAAAATTCATATATGGTCATTTTAAATAAAACATTTAATGATAAGAAGTAAATCAATTTTATAGAAAACATGGTTAACATTTCCCTTTTTCACAGTTCTAAAACAAATTTAGGTATATCAATTTCAAATCACATTTTCCATATCAAAATTCACAAGCATAGACATGCCTATCAAGGATAAAACAAAAAATCCAAGAGACATAATATAGAAGAACAAGTATCATCACCAAAGATCACTATAGGTCATACTAGAAGACTAATCATACCAAAATAAACCGTGTGCACAATATGGTTCCAAGAAGATAGGCCTAGTAAGAAAAGGATTACCCCATGAGTAAAACCCCTAACAATATCAATATGAGTCCCCCAAAACAGTGTGCCCAGGAAAAAGAAGAAATACCCATTAGAAAACAACATAATAATAACAAAATAGATGATATACTCAATATTAACCTCTCACCTATCTATCCATTGTATCCCAAGTTCTTGTTTTCAAATTTCATTCCAATTATTTGAAATACCATTTCAAAACCATTTCACAGATACATTTCAATGCAATGAAAACAACACTTCTACTTCCAATTATCAACAACTATGGAATAACCATTTTATTTATAAAATATTTTCAACACACACAAAAAAATAATTTTGATACCTTTTATAAATCAATTTATAAAACAAGAATAATAAGTCTCATCAACAAAGGCTTGACACAGAACCACCTACCTCGAAACATGGTTCGTACAAACCTACAATAAGATCCACCAACAAAGATAACCCAATGATGTCAACGAGGGACCTAGAACCATGTTCACACATTTCAAAATTAATACAAATGATAATGAGGGTCATCTTAGAAGAGAGGAAAACCGCATACCACAAGAAAAATCACCCACTGCACCATGACCAATAAAAAAACAGACATCAAAATGATTTCACAAAATAGATCAAGAAGATGAAATGATGAAACACCAATTTTGACCAAATAATCTAATAATGAAACTCAACGATGCTATCTTGTTCGTTTTAAATAAATATTTATGATGGTCACTCACCAAGAGAGATTAAACACAACTGAAAGAAAGGTTGAACATCAAACAAATCGATCAATAAGGAACATAGTCTCCCAAAATCGCTGAAGAGGAACCCTTGGTTGAGATTTGAGGATAAATGGTGGCTGAATGGACAATAAAAACCCAAATAAAGCCCTAAAATTCCTTTCTTGAAGAATTACATGTTGTTTAATTTTTTAACACACCATAAAATCAACGATGTCCAAATATGAAGAAAAACCCATATCTTCATATTAAAATCCGATATTTAAATAACTAACAATGTGTAGAAACACATCGCATCATGTAACCCTTCACAATGTGAATCCTTCTCAGTGAATGTACCCAGAAACCATTACACATCATGAAATGTAGTTACACAGGATGAAATTCTATTTCATCCTACAAAATATTTATAAAGAAACATCTAAAAACTCCACACCAAAAAGAAAATGTGTAGAGAGGAACAAATGTGCCCAACCAAGGTAACAAGATATCATAAACTCACACCATAAATACTCATTGTGCCCAACAATTAACGTAGAAGATGTAACCCCTTGAAAAAATGAGGCCACTTCCCCCTCATCAATTAATCACCTTCCCAATTCTCATGAGAATCTGATCCATGTTTCCATAGAACTCTGACCATCCGAATTGACTTATCTGAAAATACTTTCACTTCAGAGTTAATGATATCTACTGGTTTTTCCAGAATATAAAAATGTGTCTCTAAATATACTTCTTACCAACTCTGAATGACAATGGGGTCAGGATGACACCTCATGAGTTGAGATATATGGAAAAAATCCTGAATACCTCACAATTAAACTGAAAATTCTATCCAATATGAAACATTCAAAAGCCGCTCACTGAAGTCAAATGGTGAAAGATATCTCAGAGCCAACATTCCATGTTTTCCAAGCTTATAGTGACCCAAACGAGGGGATACTTTCAAGAAAACCCAGTCTCCAATGAAAAACTCTAATGAATGATTTCATTGATATAAATATTATTTCTACTAACTATAGTAAATAACGAGATGTTGTTGTACACCCTGAATCTTCGCTGATGTTTATTGAACCAAACATTTCCCAACCAAAGCTACATCACACCCCTCATCCCATCAAAGAGGTGACTTGCATTGGTTACCATACAATGCCTCAAAGTGACACATTATAAATGATGAATGATAAATTTGGTTATAAAGAAACTAATTGAGTCATAGATTTCAATCCCACGATCCTCTAAAATCCATGAAATAGGCTTGGAGAATATCCTCTAGGATTTGTATCACACACTCCATATGAATATCTATCTATGGATGGTATGTTCTCTTCAGCTTGACCTGAGTTCCCATCACCTCTTGGAGACTCCACCAGAACCTCAAGCTAAACCTAGTATTATAATTTAAAATATTGTCCAAAGGACTCCCATGCAACAAAAAAATCAACTAGTCATACCACTTACATAGATATTCAATTTTAGTGGTATCTTTGATTAGAATGAAATTATAATACATTGTCACGTGATCAAAATCATCCAAGATAGAATTTTCCCCCTAGGGATTCCATGGTAATCCAATAAAAAAATCCATGGATTACTCATCCCATTTCCTAATTGTAACCATAATAGGCTGATGCAAACTATAAGGTTTAAAGTGCTCTACCTTTATCAAAAGGTATGTTTAATAGTAGGACACATTATCTATAATGTCATGCTTCATACCCGACCATAAGAGTTTTTGTCTCATGTCATAATACAACTTCATAGTGCCTAATTGAATGATCCATGAAGAGTGTTGAACATTATACAGGATGAAAATCCTCTCATATGTTGAGATGGAAACCCACTTCCCAAAGTGGAGCATACCATCTGAAGAGAGAGAGAAAAACTGGAAATAGTATCCCCATCATAATGGATTTCATGAATTTTAGTAAAATCATGATCCATCTAATGAATCTGAAAAATATAATCCATGAGAGATGATGATAATTGAACATTGGTCAAAAAATAAAAATAACATTCTGTTAACCATCCAGGTGAAACTGAGTGAAAATCCCCAAAAGTTTTCACTCCTGAATCAATTCAAAAACAACATGTGACAGTACTTATATACTAAGAGCATATAAAAAGACATTCCCCCTAGTGTTTATGTGATATAGAATTCAAAAATATGAAGGTATTATACGCATCATCTATGTATGAGATTCAATTATTTCATAGAAAATATATAACTAAAAGTCTTATGATCAGAAAGGTCTATGAACCTTTCAGAAAAAAGATAGTCCCACCATCATTTAAGTGCATGCATAATTGAAGAAATATCTAAATCATGAGTGGCGTAGTTATTATCATGAGTCTGAATCTAATGAGACCCATAATCTACATCAGGGTCATCCTACATCAGAACGCATCCCAAACTAGCACTCAAAGCCACACAAAACACTACTTACCCCTTACTGGGCCAATGTATGATTAGAATATGATCAGATGTTCAATGTATTTTTAGTTCCTTGAAAGATGATGGACACTTTACTTTCCATGTGAATTTGAATTCATTCTTGGTAAGGTAAGTAAAAGGTGATTATTGTTTAGAGAAATTCCTAATAACTATTGGTAGTATCCAACATGACCAAAGAAGATCTGTATCTCAAAGAAAATATGTGATTATTTCAATGACAAGACAATAATAACCTCTTCAAGATAAACTAATAATCCATGTTAATAAATCTCATACTATAATAACAGCACTTCTGGAATCCAAAAACAAAATTTCTAAATATTTCCTTATAATTTGTGAATTCTCAGAATTTCTAGATTGAAACTTAGATGGTACTCATGCTCATTCTATGATTTCAAATAAACCATAATATCATCCATGAACACTTCTACAATAGTTTCAAGATATTGATGGAATATCTGATACATGAAATCCAAAAAAACATCATAAATATTATTCTAATTAAATGGAATCACTATATATTCATAATGGATATACCCACTTCTAAAAGCTGTATTTGGTATATCAGACTCCTGAACTCTAAGCTGATGATAACTGAACCAAAGATCTGTTATTGAAAAACACTTTTCCACATGTAACAAATCAAAAAAATCACCCACAAGATGTAATGGAAATGTTTTATTAATTATTAACTAGATGAACATCTGATTGTACACACATATCTAAAGGGAACCATCTACCTTCTTGTAAAAGAGAACAAGAGCTGCGCAAGGTGTAACACTAGGGTGAACAAAAACCTTTTCCAATAGGTCATACAACAGAATAATAATCACTTTCATATCCACTAGTTCTATATGATAAAAAGGTATCAATATAGGCCGCATCCCTAGGACCAAGTCAATCATAAATTATAGCTATGTTTAGAGGAATACCAAGGGAGTCGTTTGGGAAAATGTCAGAATAGACCCGAACAATAACAGGAAGATCAACGATAGAAGAAAAGTCATAGGGATCAATCATTACAACAGATAACAAGCCCCTGTGCTCTAGGTGGGAAGGTTCTATATTACTATACCTCAAGTCCCACTACCCCAGTGACTCACAAGATCTCCCATCGACATCAGGAAACAAAACACACTGAAAATGACAATAAAACACATCCCGATGAGTGACAAACTAATCCATATAAATGATGACGTTAGGCAGATCCAGATCAAGAATGAGAAAATCCTAGATCAACACCAGATCAACTATAATTAATGAACAAGAAGGACACTGAATCCTATTCTATTTCCTATTAACAAGAGGCATCGATAAACCCATTATAATGGACATATATTATATTAAATCTTTAATAATTACAACAAAAAATGAAGATATAAACATGTTAAAGGAACTATTATCAATTAAAAAAATGGATAAAAAAGATGAAATAAATATAGTACCCTCACTGTTGCCAGACTTGCATCTACCTCCACTAGGGAATCATATACTGCATGAAATTCATTCACTCTAGAAACCTATAGTTAGATCAATTTTTCTTTTAAAGTATATAACATCTTTGTAGCATCCCTTGGAGCTAACGAGCCATGATCATAATTAGGTATAGTCATAGCCTGGAAGAAGCACCATAATTGACCAACGTGCCTATAGATATTGCACATCATTGATGTCGTATCATAATAACATATTCCTTGTCTGACCATGACACATAGATATAAATTCAGAGGCATAATGCTAATGGAAATAGATGGTACAGTGAAGTCACATTACCGAGAACCACTCCCACCACTCCTATGATGATCCTTCCACACCCTCATCTTCCCATAAACCACTAAAGCTTCCATTAGATGGAAGATAATAGCTGGAAAATCCACGATTTCCTACCAGATTCATCTCTTCCAAAATAGATTTTTATACCATAACTTCCTAGGTAGAATGGTATAACATAAATACATGTGATATGATATTTTCTCAAAAACCATGTATGTACTTCTGATCCTTCAATTGGCCATTATTTTCCATGTCCAGAGAAAAAAAAGACAAGCTCAGCAAACCAGTCGGGGTATGCCAACACTAAACTCTCTCCCTGCTAAGAAGATTGGAACTCTAGAGACATTTCCAGCATCAGGGACTCTAGAAAAAAGTGTTGGAATAATAGGGGTTTTAAACCCTTCCAATCCAAGTCCACGTGTCTCTATTTCCTGGACCATGGAATCTAGATATCGATTAATGGAACCCTCAATCCTGAACACTTCACACTTCACATTGATATTCTCAGGTGTCGACCGATAGTCAATGATTTTATCGATCCTATCCATAAAATCCTCCACCTATTGAGCTTAATTTTTTCTTACAAAGGATGGTGACTTATCACACAATAATTATAATGACTGATCTCTCTCTCCTGCAGCTCCTGGATGTTCCTCAAAAAATTCATTCTGAACTTATGGTACATTATGATCAACAAAACGAATGGACCATACTACAAACTTGATGAGAATATAATCTATAGGATTATTCCCATGAGGAGCGTCAATTTCATCCTCCTGAGGAACTAATGGAAGACGTCTTAGAAGAAAAATACTACACATAAAAACAGAATAATGAATAGAACTTAGAATAAATCATTACACAAAATTGAAAACCCATAAAGAGAAACCAAGATATTAAATAGTACCTAAAACTATAGGCACATATCCCAACATCCCATGGATTGAGTGTTGTCCTGAAAAGATCTATCCAGTCACTTATCTCAATATACCTCTCATTTCCCAACAATCCTATCTCAATTCTAATAGACATCCCAAGACAAGGAATATTTGAAACAAACCACCTTTGATATCGTTTTATAATGAAATGATCCAAGTTACCCTCAAATATGGAACCTGAAAAATTCTATCACATACCCAAATGGCATCACCGATCCCCATAGGTTGACGATAAGAACCAGGGCATTAGGAAACTAATTAGAGGGAATGATTTATCCCATCCTAAACAAAAACATGAAATATATATACCTTGATCAATAAGGAACAACAGTAAGCAAAAAAATATATTCCATAAGTGTAAAAAAATAATGAAAACAAAAAAACTATTATAGTATCCAAAATCCCCAAGAGACAAGTCCAAATACAAAGGACAAAAACCAAATAACTACTCCATGTGTCAGTGTAGAAAAAATACCCCATCTCACAACCATCTATGCATCACAACTAACATGAAACCTCATTGCCTCATGGAGGATCCTTTCTTTTCCCTGCATTTGAAGACATACAAATGTCTAAACACCAATGAAGAGGTGTACATGTTGTGAGATAACAGGCTCAATAGGATCCCACACAGGTGTTCCATAACAATTCTCAATATAATTTTTTTTAATTATCTCTTTCCATAATGCATGGCATGATAAGAAGTAAATTCGTTTTATAGAAAACATTGAAAACATTTCCCTTCTTAAAATTCTGAAAAAATATCCAGTATATCAATTTTAATGAACATTTTATATATCATATTTCACAAGAATAAAAATATATATCATGGATAAAAAATAAGGACAACTAATAAAAAGTTTAATCACAATATTATCACCAAGAATAACTATAGGTTATACAATCAAACTACTCATATGATAATTCTCAAGTTCATTATCAAATTCCAAGAACATCGGCCTATGAAGTAGAATGATAACCCATGAGTTAACCCCTAAAAATTCCAATATCATTCCCCTAGAAAAATATTCCTAATAAATAGAGGAAATCCCTATTAGAAAACTAATTAGTAATGAAACAAATGAGGCATGGAATCTAGATAAACCTTCTATATATATACAAGAGGTTACACAAGTGCTTGTTTTCACAATTCATTCTAATTCACAGAAAAAAATTTCACAACATTTCACAAATCAATTTAAATTTTGGGAGAATACCCAATTTAATTCCATTTATCAAAAACTAGGAAGAATCATTTTTCATTAAAAACTATTTTTAAAATAGTGAAAACAATTATTCTAATTCCTTTTATACACCAGTATATAAAATATAAACAATATGGTTCATCAATATAGGCTAGAGATAGAACCACATACCTGGAAACTTAGGTTGCACATGCCCGCAAAGGGATCCACCAATAATGAAAACCCAAAGACATAAATGAAGGCCCTAGAACCCAGTTCCCATGTATCATAATTGATACAATTGAGAAATAGGGTCAGTAGAGATGGGGAAACCCCACATAACTCAAGAATGATCACCTGATGCACCATAAACAATAATGGTACGACCTTAGGAATGAGACAACACAGTGGATCTAGAAGAATACATGAAATAACACCAATTCATACCACTGAATCCAATAATTCAACTCAAGGGTGGTCCTATAATTAATGGAAATGAAGAAGCGTAAAAGTTCACTCAACCAAATAGATGCACCATAACTGCAACGAAGATCTAATGACAAATGGATTCATCATGAAGGAATATAGTCTCATAAAATCATTTTATAGAAACCTTTGGTTGAGAGAAAAAGGAGAAATGGTGGTTGAATTGACACTTAAAACCCGAAAGATGACCTAAAAATACCCTCTTGGTGTATTAAATGAATTTTAATACCATTAAACATCATGAAATTCATGATGTCCAAATACACTGAAAAAAAATCACCTCAGAATAAAATTAGATCTTTTAAAAACTCACAATGTGTAAAAACTCATCGTGTTATGTAAACTTTCACGACGTGAATCCTTCTCAGTTAATGTAACAATAAACCATTACATGCCATGTAAACTAGTTATATATCCTGAAATTCTACTACAACCTATAGAAAGTTCTAAAGGAATAATCTAAAAAATCCACACAAAAAAGGGAACTTGGAGTGAGGAAAACACATACCCAGTCAGAGTAATAGGACATTACATTTCCAGTCTAATAGTTTATTGATGACCCCTTACCTACCCATTAGGAGGGATCTAATACAGTGGTATATAGAGGAACTATACCTAGCCTAATTAGAGGGTTCCACTCTAAAATATGGAGGACCCATGCCCTATCCTAGCAGGAGGGTTCCACTCTGATTAGTAGGTAGAGGACCCATTTCTTGTTCCATAATTAGGGTTTCACTATCCAATGATAGAGTACCCATTCCCTAAAATTATAGGAGGGTTCCACTCTAATTGCAGACATATGACCCATTCCTAGCCCAACTAGAGGGTTTCACTCTTAAAGCCACTAGTGACCCTGCATGATCATTGTCACCATCGAGCATCTCCTAAATAGGATCCATATATGTAATATTTCATGTTATATCTAAAAATATACTATAGATTCCATCATCACATTCTATGTAAAAAAACACCCAGGTTAGGATATCAATGGACCAAAATCATATTTCAAACAAAGGAGATATGAGAAGTTGGAATTTCATCAAATGGAACTATTGGTATATAATATGTGAGGGACCCACAAGACATGTGGTCCCACTCCTTAGCAAAGAAATTTACTTGCTGGTACATGGATCACTTCCCACACAGGGATTCAAGTAATCTAGGGGGTCTACATGGAATGACCAGACCACTCAGTGTCCAAAATTTGTGCTTGGCCATGTTTTTGTGCCTCTGTACATGGAATGCCCTTGGATGTGTATTCCCACATGGGGTCCTTGTTGTGTGCTCTACCACATGGCTCGTCTAATTGGGGAATAGGTACACAACGTGTAGTAGGGATGCATTCCATTCCCTCCTTATAATTCAAAAAACCCTAGCCGCCTCATCATAGGGGCTACATGTTGTGTGTTCATCAAACTACACGGTGCATAGTCTTGTTTTCAACAAAAATTAGAACAATGCTCATCCATCATGATTTAGTTGTTCCACCTTTATATATGGCATTATATTCTCTCAAAATTGGGGGATATCATCTTGATCCATCATTTGCATCCATCCATTGGATGGAAATCATTTTCATCATCCCGTGGGGGTATGTCATATGTATCACACACACCTCCATCATCCCACATATTTGATTCATTCATCGAATCAAAACAATTATTACCTAGAACTCACAACACCTCTGTTTCTATCACTGATTTGATATTCCAACCATCTTACTAGATTTTTATATGAATCTGGGTGTTCGATGGGCTTCGATACCACCCCTCCACGTTGAATAGAGGCTACATAGGCCAATCAGTGAAGAACAAAAAAAATTAAGGGTGAATGGAAGATTAAAAAGGATTTTCCAATCATTAAACATTATTATTCTCCTATTATTATGAATTGCTATTATTGGGGTCAGAAACTATAGAATAAAAAAATTAAATCTTTACACGGGCACATGAAATGTCTGTAAATTAGTGTAGATCAAAAATGGAATGATTCTTCACATTCAATTTAATCAATATTGGAGAAATATCTGAAATCATGATTTATACCTAGATATTGGGCATTTCTTCATTGAAGAATGAATCAATCAATGATTTAGAAGAGTCATAGTATTTAATGCATCTCAGTCTTCTCAGATCTAGAACCTTATCATAATTGGATCTTGATTCTCCATTAGAATGAGGTCGAATGATCTAGAATACACTTTCGGTTAATGTAGCCAACCCTAGAGGATTTTCCATAGTGGGGATCATTTTGAGGAAAAATATTGTGTTAATTTTATGAGTTAATTAACATAATAATTTTATTAGTCCAATAAATGTACTACAGGTTGACGACTTATATAAATTTCACCCACTGAAAAATCCTAGGTCATGCCTAGGGTAAACAATGCTTTAGAACTCAAACATGGTCACATGTTTTTGATTTTATATTCTGTTTAATAGTTTTCTCATTTTTTTAGAAGCTGTGCATGAACAATACAAAATATATGGAATATTTTTATAAAATTAATTCTCAGCACAACAGGCAATAGAATTGCACACCATCTTAGCACTTAGAACCATATATATATATATATTGAAATATTTCAATGTATTATTATTCAAAAAATATCTATCTATGTCATTCCATACATCATAAGTTTCATCCCCTAAATGAAATAACTAGACAAATAGATAGGGATATTGAGCAAGCTTCTAGTTCTTCAACTCATAGGAACTATTTTACAGGTTCTGACACTACCAAAACATGAAAACCAAGGGAATATCCACCCAATCAGGGCCCTCTCTTATCAATCCTCGATCACCACAGGGTACTCCAAAAAAGTGGCTCCATCCCCTTTTTCCAACTCACCCCAGTCGCTGATGTGTATTGGGTCATGCATGTATCTCTTAAACTGTGACAGATGGAAGATGTCATGCACCCACATCAATTGTGGGGGTAGGGAGTGGTAGTAAGTAACAGAACCAACCTTCTCCACAATATCCAATGTCTTAATAATCCTCTGGGATAACATTACTTCCTAGCTGAACCTTGAAAATCCTCATCTAGGGGAGATTCTCAAGAAAATATATCTCCCTGTTCGAACTACAATAGTGTACAAATGTGATGTATGAATTACTTTTTCCTACTTTGGTCGATCCTCATCCATTCATAGATGACCTTTAGCTTCTCTGTCATCGAATGCACCAACACACGACCCACAAGATTTGTCTCTCCAATCTCTGTTAACCACAACAGTGACATGTAGGGTCTCTCGTACAGGGCCTCAAAAATCCATGTTGATAATAGAGTGGTACATTTTTTGTGTAAAAATCATCCATGGGAAAGTGATCCTCGTGGCTCGGTACAATGTCCCAAGTGAAATCCCTTATCATATCCTCCCCCACCTAGATTGTGTGCTTGAAATGCACATCTATCTAGGGTGAAAGGCTATACTCGTCCTTATCTGGGTCTTGAGTTCCTCCTATAGGCCTCTCCACAACCCTAAAATTAATAATGAATCCCTATCAAATACAATATTCAAGGCACCACATTGTGGGGAATAATCTCTTTGATGTACCTTTGCCCAAAACCCTATGTCAAACTATAATCCCTGAAGTAAATTATGTGTGACAACTTCGGGTGTTGATCAACTATCACCCAGATGGAAGCATATCACTTCATTATCCATGGAATCCCTTTAAAAACGTACATGGATATTCAATCCCACTTCCACTATGGAATCTCAAGGGGATTCAAGAAACCTACCAAAACTGGGTGCTCAGCCTTCACCTGCTAAGAATTGAGTCACTGAGTGATGAAATCTACTACACTATTTTTAATTTGGGACCACCAAAACAATAGTTGAAGGACCTTTTACATATTCCCACACCGGTATGTACAATTAGGGGAGAAGTATGGAACTCATGCATCACCTCTTCGTCCATCGTGATAGAGACCACCATCAAATCCTGGACAAGGTTGACATGATTCTCTAATTTAAAGTATCAATATAGTGAATCTACTAAGGATATATGTTCATGAATGACCATATAGTTTATGTCTCCTAGATAGGACTCTCTCACAATATTATGATGTAGAGGAGTCCACTCTATCAACTGAAGAAAATATATACCCATCTGCTCCACTAGGGTCAGTTGCAAGGTTTCCAACTTCTCAGAATCCCTTTGTGCCAAATGAGCCTGTGAAATCATAATAAGGGAAATTTATACCATTTCTATCTTCTTTAGTGTATATCCTTTCTTGAAGTCATATATCTACTGGGAGTCCACCTACCACTACAGTCATAGGTTCATGTATCTCTTCATGAATACCTACATAGACATTGATTGTCCGAGTAAATCGAGAAGTGATCTCCTATAAGATAGTTCCTCCACATCCTCAAAGAATAGATATATCTAATATCCCTAGGCCTTAAGTTTCATAGTTTTTCTCATGGGTTGTGAACTGCCTCAACCCATATGTGCTAACTGCCTGCCACTGTATCAACACATAGTCAACCTAGCTCCTGAGGTTTCACAATACACCACATATTCCCCCCACTCCTACAGTATTCCCAAAACAATAGGAATCTTTAGCCTCATCCTCAACTCCTCGACAACCCTCTAGAACTAATCAGTCAAGGTAAAAGAATACCCTATTCATGCTAGGGGGTTAATGGGGTTGTCATCTTAATGAAATTTTTGACAGACCTCCATTAGTACCCCACCATGATATGAATTCCCTACACCTTTAAAATATACTTGGGAGGATCCCAATAATGTAATTAATTGATCATCACTGAGTTTATGTATAAACTATGATTTGAAATAGAATTACCTAGAATGAAAACCTCATGATTCTATAATTTTCACTTAGAGATATTTCCATAATGTGGATTCTCTTCATGAAAATATAGAATCAACCACAAGTGAACTGCATGATCCTCCTCCAACGTAGAGTATAGTAGTATATAATAGATTAATACAACAAAAAACTGTTCCATGTAGGATTTTAAGACCCGGTTTCTCAAATACATTAACATGATGGGGTAATTCATCACACCAAAGGGCATCACCAAGAAATCATTGTGTCTGTAGTGACATTGGGAAGCTATGTTTGGAATATCATCACTGTAAACCCTCAACTAGTGGTAGCCAGACCTGATATAGATATTTGAGAACCATCATGCACCTAGAAACAGGTCAAAGAGGTCATGAATCTTTGACATGGGGTACTCTTTATTTATCATATCCTTTCTCTGGAGATAATAATCTACACAAATCCATAAGATGTCATTCACCTTTTTCACAAAGAACTCTGGAGATAACTAGGGGAGACACTAGTCCTGATGAACCATTTTCATTAATGTACTCAAACTATAACTACACCCCTCAACGCTCGGTAGTATCCATATGTTATGATATAAGAGTTATCATTATGGCATGAGGATGCAAGTTTATACAAAACTCCATCTCCCACCTCAGAGGTAGTCCTGGAACATCCTTAGGGAAGACACCCATATAATCCTCCATGATAAAAGGAATCCAAATGCATGAGGAACATACTACAATAAGGGATATGCATTACAACTGATGGGTGGTGGGGACAACCTCCGACTCGCAACACCCAATAACCCTTCCATGATTTCTTTCTAAAATGAAATGATGAATCTCATCCCATCAGTGTGAAGTAATATTAATAATTTGTAGTGACGGTCAATATTGTATTAGACAATGGAAAAACAATCCATACAAAATATTACGTCCAAAAGATCCATCATGAAGACCAAAAAGTCCAACATGAACACCTCCCTAGCAAGAGATATCTAGAACATCCTGCAAAAAATAGATATAGAAGAATCATTCCATGTAGGAACCACAAGATGAGGATTGAGGTTTGTTGCCTCAACTAGGGTTATAGCTCTCACACATAGATTATAGAGAAGAAGGAATAACTGGAACATATTTCAACTAATATAGAAGAAATATTTTATAATACATGGATCACAGATCTAATAATCTTGTGTGTTGTGGTTTTATAAGACTCAAAAGTCTACAGCTATCCACGAGCCGAACCACCAGCTCCCTGAGGCTGAAGTGGGACACCTTGAAGTTGTGGTTGAATGATTTTAGAGTGTATTAAACATCCAATGTCTCCACCTCCTCTTCTACCACCTATTCCTCCTTGGGGGAACCAATCCCTTTACTGGGAGATCCCTGATCATGGCATTATCTCTACCGTGGTATTTCATCAGCTACCTTCCTATGATCTTCTGTAAATCGAAGAAGGTAGTCGAATTCTATCTGAGATATCTATTCACAAGCATATAAACTCTCTCCTATGGATTACCTATTCATCTACACTATGCCTTTTCCACATAAAACACTTTAGAGTCTGATCATGATAGAATCTCTTACACATAGATCCTACCGAATGACACCTACGAGCTATTGAAGATGAATCAGCTCTATGAGGCCCAATATCATCTCCAAATACCTATAATCCCTATAATTGGAAACTATCAATCATTATTTCCCATTCCAATACACAGACATAGGTGGTAATGTAAAAGGGTACCATGCTGGCTTGAATCTCTTAGGAATATCCTTTCTCAATCATCTGTTCTCGGAAGTAGTCATCCAAAATAATATCAAGGAAGTATCTTGTAAGGTATTTGAACCTCTTAGAATAATTATCCATTGTAATACCACCATGTTTCATCTCTATAAGTTCATAGATCTAAACGGTGTGTAATAATGGGGGGTAATACACCTCACAGAAAAACTATTGGAATTTAGGCGATGAGAGTGTTGACTCATCATTCATCTAGGCAGTGAGACTCCACCAGCGCCCATAATCTCTATGAAAAAGGATTGATATCAGCTAATCAAAATTATTCTTCATTTTATATGTGATTTTAATGATATTTACTATCGACTCTAGCCAATACTCTGATGCCTACGAAAATGGATTTCCACGAAACCATAGTGGCCTTTGGCGCTGGAACATGCAGAGTCTGATAAGCATGTGTGCATCCTCACCCTTATCTGTTAGGATGATATGCTACTCGATAGGTGGTGATTCTACCATCTATCGACATAATGGAAGGATACCATGGGATGGAACCTAAAATTATCCTTCCTCACTCAACGAATCATCGTCATGATCTTGAATTGGTATCATAGATAGCTGTCATCACGGTGGCGTACTGGAAAATTAATCCTGATATACCACCACTAATAAAACGTAGGCCTTTAAAAGCTTTAGAGAATTCCTTTATAATCACTAAAAAATCACTGATAATTGGAATGTAGTTAAAATCCTGAAGCTTATATCAGCGCAAAAAAAGTGATGAAAAAGGGATTGTTGTTTAAGCGGGTAAATTATGTTTTTTCAGATTTATATGATCTTAAACCTTTTATCTACGCTTCCGTAACACCATTAAAATCTCTCCCCCGCCATTATCATTACTTTTCACCCCCACCAAACCTTTTATTAGTTCATTAAATGTTTCCAGCCTCATGCATGCCCATCTGGATTCAAACCTTGGACCTCTCCTTGGACGAGGGAATGCCTTGGAAACTATACCATGTTTTCTTGTACACATAATGATATATATATATATATTATTAATATATTTATATAATTATTTTTAAATGTACCATTACTAAAGATATTAGAAAGTCACAGGTTGATGAGAAGGGTTGCTAACTGAGTGACCCACAAAGAACATGACGAAATCTTAGGATTTTATATTCTTAGAAGAATAAAATGTTCACAATACTGAGCTAGTTAGCAATGATAAATTTATGAATGCACAAGTTATTGAAGACGATATCCAAAAATAGGTTGATCATTAGCTCTCACAATAAAGGATGGCCACCCTAGGTAGCCGAAAGGGTAAGAAAAATTTAACATTTGACTTATCGGCCATTTTTAAAACATTTGTTTCTTCTTAAAAACATATGGTGGATGGTGAGAATTTTCATCTTGTCTCACACTAGAAGAAAAAGTCTCCATTTTTAAACTCCATGGTGGTTGAGAAACTAAATACAGGTTTCCCCGCACCACTTTCTAATAAAAATGATGTTAGAGCAATTATGATGTAGGGATATTGGAAAACATACAAGGAGACTCCTTCCCCGAGTTATGTAATAGATGATGAGGAGATAACAACTCCAATGGAAAGGGAATTCTATTCTCATTCATTCAAGGAGAATCAAGATAGTTCTAATTCCGAAAGCACCAATTCCAGGACTCTACTTAGAAGGCTTCAATTAATTCCCCAAAATAGGGGGTGATTGAGAGGTCTTTGACATGGTCAAGGAAGGAATGGATGGAATATAATCATAGAAGAGGAGAGGATTATAATAGAGATAATTAGGAAAAATATAGGAATAGAGTTCATTTCCTTGAGAACTATGCTTTTTATACATACACTCTCTTGGGTTTCCTTAATTTTCTTATTCTGAATAAAAGAGGTGTTGCCTTAATCTTTCTCAAAACTTATTTTTAAATACATTTATACAATATATGAATGTGTGTGTGATATATATAAACAAATATATTTAAATATATTATATATTATAGTCATTTTTATATAAAATAATATAATATAAATATATATATATTTGTTTGTTAATACACATATATATGTATATATAAACATTATAATCATATTTTTTATAAGGTAAAAATTGGTTGTATGTTGTTTTAAATACATTTTTAGAATATGTATTTATTTACATATATTTTAATATTCATTTTTACATAAATATGTTGATATTTTTATTTATATGAGTGATTTATAAAAATAAATATAAGAAAACATGCACATATTTAATTATAAATAAACATAAATTATCAAAATGATAAAATTTAAGAATCATATTATCAATAAGAATGTTATACCTAGCTATAAATTAATTCTCCACCAAAAAAGTAACTAATACCTCTATAAATGCGGCTTAAAATCCATAAAATGTTAAAAAATTGGGGTACTAAGAATAAAAACATAGTTTTTTAGGCTTTTAGGGTCTTCTTGGGGGTTAAAAATTGTGGAAGAGGTTTACCTATACCACTATTGGTGTAAATATCATCACAGGATTTCAATTTTATATGTTGTAGAGACTAAATGAAAAAAAAGATCAAAATTTATATCTATTTGATGTTTGATCTATGTTTTCTACTTATTTTAGATATTTTATTATGTTTTTAAATTTCGTTGTCTTCAAAGTCATAATTAATGACTATTAATCTATTATAATAGGAAAATTAATAATAAAAAATATTTATTATTTATTTTATAAGATATTTTAACTAAATATATTATATATTAGGTGTAAATTTTTATTTACCTTATCGAAATCAAATTTTAAAAAATATATATTATATTTATATCAAAATAAATATATAAATATATAATTTTCTATGAAATTTGTTTTTTGATGTATACTATTTTATTGCTACAAAAAATTCTGATAGGGGGGGGGGTCTTTATCAACTCTTATAAAAAAAGAACTAATAAAACCACCAATTTATCAGTGTTTTTTTAAAATCAATGATTATGTGGGGCCTTAATCAGTGCTTGTAAAACATAATCGATAAAGGTTACCCTTTAAAATTGATTTTTATGAGCTGGTAGAGACCCCCTTTAACAAATATATTTTAGCACTGACAAAGGGGGTCATTAACAATCCTTTTAGATAGATTTGTTAAATTAATCAAACTAAACTACACCAGTTTTGTAGTAGTGCACATTCAGTTGATCATATATATATAACAATAGGATGCTGATTCAAGAAAGACATTCAAAGTCTCAATTCTCTATGATGCATGTACCATTGATCCATGCAACCAATTTCTCATTATACTAGTCCTAAAAGAAGGTAGTCAAGGTCCTTGTGAATTGATACATTGGATGCCCATATCCTCATTGGATTACCTAGACCATGATATTAACTTGAAACACATTGAAACTATTTTCTAAAATCCCAACAAAATCCTCATAAGTGAACTACTCCAAAAAAACCTGAAGGATCAAACTAGGCTCTGATACCAATCTGTCATGAATTGGCCCTGACTATGGATTGAGATGAAACTACCCCAAACTCACCTAAATAGGCTAGTGGTGACATCATGCGCTGAAAGGAATATCCTAAATGGGTGGCCTTTTCATAATGTACCTGTGCACAAACACCCAACCATCTTCATGTATAAGTGTATAGGAATAATAATAATAATATGAAATATCTAGAAAGTAACTCAAGATCCAAAAAAATCTATAGTATACTAGAGTACGAATGTGAAAAATAAAATGTGTAGGGGAAAAATACATTCCCAACTAGAATTATGTTCCAACCTAATAAACCATGAATGTAAAACATTGAGAGATCCTAGCTCATTATCTCCTTACTATGACCACCGTATGTGGTCCATGGTACAAAGTATTTCTATACTCCCCTAAATTCACTTTCATCCTATCTATGAGAATTATATGACAAGACACGTGTGTGAAATCCCATTAGGTAGAGATTATATACATACCTAGTAGGATGCCTCAAAATCTGATAATGGGAAAAGAAAGGAACAATAATGGAAAGGAAATATAATATATAGTAAAAAAGTCAACCCAAATCAACCCAAATCAAGGAATTAATCTCATCCCACTAGAATGGGTTAAAAATGTTTTGTAGGTGGACAATATCTTGAGTCTATTCCATCCATATAATGAGAGTAACCTCATCCCACAATTAGGAGCTGAACATGGTGATTAGGTGGACTACCCAGCACACCTCTGTAACCCATGGAATAAGTGTGACCAAATCCAACAACATAGATACATACATACATACATACATACATACATATAAGTAAATAAATTAATATATATATATATATATTCATTGAAAAATATTCCCAAAAGAGAAAGAAAATGGTACAACCATCTCATAACCCATCTGAATAAAATATTCTCAATCAGTTCTAGAAGTCTATCAATGATGCCCAACATCTCTCATGTATGCCTAGAAGAAAACATCCAAGTCAAGCCTCACCTCTCCAATATGACACACATTCAAGGGGACATAATATCTATGTATAGGACCCATGCCTTGGTACAATAGGAGGGTTCTAATCAAAGGATAGATAATGGGACCATACCCTATTCAAACAGGCAAGTTCCACTCTGTTTGTGAAACTAGGCCCCATGTACTATTCAACATGAAGGTTACAATCAAATTATAGAGGACCCATGCCCTGACTACGCTAGAGGGTTACACTCTAGTAATATATATAGGAACCATTTCCTATTCACCAATAGGGTTCCACTCTAATAGTCGATAGAGGACCCATTCCCTTCCCAGTCAGAGAGCTCTACAATAATTAAAGATGGAGGACCCATGATGAAGGTAGTTGGAGGGATCCACTCTAAAATACCAATGACCCATGAACTATACTACTATAAATTTTATACTATGATAGGTAGGTATAGGAGCAATGCCCTGTTAAAATATAAGGGTTCCACCCTCTAATTCTTGAGGAACCATACCCAGACTCCGCAAGAGAGTTCCACTATGACGGTGATCACTACATTCATTTTGAGTTGCAGAAATAAGTTATACACACAAAACATCTCATATCATATATAAAAATCCACAACAGAGTCCACTATATCATTTTATGTGAAAAAAACATATGGTATGTTACTCATGGGCCAAAATCACAGTTTAAACGAAAGGGATATGAGAGATTTATATTTCGTTAAAATGATCCTAGGGGAACATGACATGTGAGGGGACCCACACGACACGTTGTCCCACTCCATCATTTTGTTGTGTCCTTAATAGTACATGTATTTATACCCATCTAGGGATACACGGTGTGTAGGGGGTCTACACGAAATGCTTAAGACACTCGGGGTCCCACCTGTGTTCCTGGGAATGTTAATGTACATCAGTATTAGGAATTCCCTTGACCATGTATTCCCGCAATGGGAAATTCCTGTGTGCTTTTCCAAATTTATCATCCACATAGGAATGAGGTTTATAGTGTGTATGTGGTCTAAAAATATTTCCATACTTATAGTTTTCTAGACCCTATCAACCACATCATAGGGGATAAATTTCATATGTTTATCGAACTACATGACCTGTGGTAAAGTTTTTAAAAAAAATATTAGGTGTACACTCTGAAATCTAGATATGGTTGTTCGTCCATTATATATAGACATTTTCTCTCCCAAAATTTTTGGATCTCATCCCGGTCCATCATTTTCAGCCATCCAGTTTCTATAAATTTTTCCGTCATCCTGTGGGGGTTCATCGTCTACACCACAAACGTCTCCATTGTTCTCCATCTTTGATCCATATTACTAATAAATAAATAAATCACTAAAAAATAAATATACTTTTAATTTTCATCCATTTATTTATGTTACAATCACCCCCACATGATTTTTCATTGAATTTTGCGGTTCACCTTGGTTCAGTACTGCCCGAATATGTCAAATTGAGGCCTCATAGTCAAATGAAAGAATAACGTAAAGAAATAGAGGGAGAAAGGCACCAAAAAAGGGTTTACAAAAAAATTATAATATTCCATGGAAAAATCTTATGAATTAGGGTAATTGGTGTGAAAAGTGAAAACATAAAATAACAAAATCTTTACACGGGCACATACAAGGTCTGGAAATTGACACATATAAATGAAGGAATGATTCTTCTGAATCAATTTAATCAATAAGGAAGAAATCATAAAATTTATGTCTCCAACATAAATAATTGATACTTAATCATTGAAGAACACACCATTTAAAAATTAATATGGTTCATTGTGTTCAATGTAACTCCATATTCTCAAATCTGGAACCTCTTCAACAGTGAATCTAGATTCACCAAGGGATGGAAGAAGAATTCATTGGAATCCTCCAACAGTTTAGGAAACTAACCATGGATGATTTCATACAATGGTGATCATATATATTTAATCTGTTGTGTTAATATAATTAAATAATTAAATTAACAATTTAATTAGTCCACTAAATTTAATTCTAATGGCCAACTTAATCGAACTACCAACGCCAACCTATTTAAGGTCTGACCTATGATAAAGGTGTTCAGACTAAACTGTGGTATCAGATTTATGATCTGATATTTTATTAATGTTTTATCCCATTTTTTTAAATAAATAGAGTGTTTTCAATAGAAAATATTTTCAATATTTTTATATTACTAACTCTGAGAACAATGGGACATATTATCATAGGTCGTCTCAATGCCTAAATCAAAACATATATATAGAAATATTTCAAAATAATATATATAAAATGTTTTCTCTATAAAACTATTAAAATTTTAAGAAATTAGGATTTTGAATATGGAAACAATTTAATTGAATAAAATTTTGATTAGGGGTAGAAATTAGTTCAAAGTAATTTTGAAAATTTCAACAAAAGGGGTTTTTATAAAAATGAATTTTTAAGCGTAAAAGTGAATATAATCTAGTTCACTGCATAGTAGAAACAAATATATATATTTAAAAATGATTTATTTAATATATAATCCAATATTTACATTAAAAACACTCATCAATAGTGATTTATTTAATTTATTAGTGTAAAACAATAGTGCATGCCTAAAATATATTTTAAGAAAAAGATCAATTTTTACCTTCCAATGATTTTGTTTTCTTCTCTAACCAATTGATAAGAAATTAACTCATTGAATATATGTGTACAACATATATTTTTTAATATAAAACATATAAATTGATTTTTATATAATATAAAATAACATTTAAAAAAATAATTCTTGAAAAAAATGTTTCCTATAATCAAAATATTTCAAAATAGTTATTGAGGATTAGTAGTTTTTCCACAATGAATTAGAAATTATATTAGATAATTATATTTCCTTTTATATACTATATAATGTTGTTCATTTTATAGAGTATAATCATTGTTCACAGAAGTTCAGAAATTGTTAGAATGAAATCTGTCAAACACATTGAATATATTAAGATGAAATATAATATAAAATTTCAGGGTGTTAAAATAACTACATAGATTATTAAAAATGAAAATCATTTATTCGTTACATTTATATTCAAAATGAAAAAATTAAAAAAAATGTACATTAAAAATATTGGGATTTTAAAATAATTTTTGGACCATCCATCACATAATAAAGACCATATACAAGTATTCCATAAGATCATAAAAACAATCTTTATAGTATAACACATAGAAAAGAAATGTGTTTCTAAAATATTTAATTATAGCTCAATTAACCCATACTAAAGTAATAGGTTTCATGGAATAATCCTTTAAACATCCTAATCATAAGACATATAGGGAACCAAAGTGAATTGTATCATAAGATCATATCCATATTAAAGCATTAAAATCATTAAAGGATGCTGAAATAGATGGAAATTGAATTTTATAGAATAATTCAAAATGTTTTTTAAAAAGATGAGAAAAAATCATTATATATAGGTGAATTTAAAAAGTGAATATTTAATTTCTATTTATAGAAAATTTATTTGACAATCACCAAGGAATATTGTAGACTATGATTTAAAAAATAGAACATAAATGATAGTGGGAATCTTTATTTAGTTGGTAAACATTAAACCAAAGGTACATTTCACACTTTGGTAAAAAAAACCAAAAAAAACTCATACATAAAACAATTGGAAATATTTATTTTGATAATTTGAAAATAATATAAAAGGTAATAAATATAAATATGATCAAATATTTAATTATTTATAAAAAACATATATATATAATTTTATGAATACAGACATGGTGGAGAATGAATACCGACCAAAAAAAAGAAATAAAGATTGTTTTTATTTAAATAATTTTCCCAATAATTTTATATGACAAAGAGACGAAAATGTAAGTAAAAAAATAAAAACTCTAGAAGTGACTAAATTTGAGTAAAATAAATTTGGTTTATAATATGAGGATTATATAATTTACCTCAATAGATATTTAGTGTAGATAATTTCAAGAAGCATTGAAATTGTAACAGAAAATTAAATAAGATATAATACCTATATTATAATCTGGTTTGACAATAAAAATGGTTTCATGTCCATACTTTAAGATTGTAATGGAAAATAAAAATGTTTCATCCCTAAAGGCGATAAATTAATACCTCTCGTTGGGCGTTTTCATTACTTTTAAAAAAGTGAGAGGATAGGGGTTTAAGGATTGATTATTCCATTATAACACTAAAATTATTTTATATGTGATGTATATTAGTTATGAAACCATTTTTATGAGGGTATGTGAGGAGATAAAAAGAAAATAAGGTAACATGAAAAGATATTAAATGAAAAGGAAGAGGGTTTTACCTACCGATTCCTTCTTCTTGAGAACCTACCTAATTTTTTTGGGTATTTTTTTAAGAAACATATCTCATGGACATGTTGTACAAGATTAGGAGGATATTATAGTATAATTAGAAATTTTCTCAATGCTTGAGAGAGGTTAGGGGTGGTATGTATAATGGAGGAGAGGGGTATTTTATCATTATTTTATTCATTAATTCATTATTTTGGATCATGAATATGAATAGTTTGATAATTGTCCTCAAATATAATAAAATAATTAAGGATTGTTCTATATTTTTGGCTTACATAATCCTTACATAGTCCATGAATCTACAATTCATGTATTTATCTTTTATCATAAATTATCGTATTTTAAAATTTACCAAAAATTCTACATTTTTAGAAACCTCCCAAAAATTTGACTTAAAATATCATCAATGCGTAAAATCAAAAAATGAACTCTATTTTATAAATATGATTTTATAAATAATAGAAATTTAATTTTTAAATTAAATCATTATTTAATCTAAAAATATTGATTTTAAAATCATAATTGATTTTATAACATTTTGCAATATTAATGAAGGTCTCATAAAATTATATTAAAATCATAATAATATAAATTCATAATTTATGAATACATTTCATGAAAATAAATTTTCTATTGAATTATTAATTTAATTGAAAATTTTTAATCAAATTTTTTTTACAATTTAAAATACCAATAATTAATTCTTAATTTATGAAATTGTTTTTTAGATATACTGTGATATAATTATATCATAATACTATTAGTAATATTCTTAAATTTTATTTATACTTTCATAGGTGAGGTTACTATTCAATTTTATAGTTTACTATTCGTAAGGGTTATATTACTATTACAAAGGTCATCTTAATATTTCATCGGTATATGTTCCTAAACTTCTAGAAATACCACTTATTTCATTCATTATTCATTTATAAATTTTAAATTGTGTTATTTAGGGTATTTAACGTTATTCATACTATTTGAAGTAATTATAATAAGGGAATTTACACTTATAAAACTTTAGGTTGGTATATTCTTCCCCAGTTATGAAATTTCTCACTTGAAATATCGTTTTACAAAATAATGGGAAAACATGTGAGGGTAACTATCCTTCATCACTTCATTCGATTCCCATGTTGTATCTTTGTATATATGGTTCCCCATAGTATTTTGACAAGGTGAGTGGGCTTGTTGTGTAGAACATTATCTCTACAATACAAGATCTTCACTAGTTTATCCTCATAACAGATATCATTTTACAACTTTACCACCTCTAAATTTAGTAAATTTTAAAGATCTAGTTTGTCGTTTCTCAAGAGGGATACATGTAGTACATTATCCTTGTGAGACTTGGTAGGTGGAATTGCTAGTCTATAGTCCAATGCTCCGACATGATCAAGGATATCCACAGGGATGACGTACCTGGAACTCAACTTTCATTTCTTCCCAAATCCGACGATCCTCTTCCATGGAAATATTTAAAGGAATACCTTGTATTTGACCCCAAAATCTACGTCTCGTCAATGATTATACGCAGTGATAATCTATTGAATTTGGGATACCTTGATGTTTTGATGAATGGTTTTCACCTTCTCCACCATTTTTGGACCATTTCAGGTCCTAACAGCTTATGTTCACTGTCTTTATCCCAACACGCCAGTGTTCTTCATGTTTTCCCATAAAGGGCCTCATATGGAGACATGTGTATGATCGAGTGGAAACATTTCTTTTAAGAGAACTAATCATGAGGTAGATATTGGTCCCATCCTCCATTAATGTACATAGAACATGCTCCGAAAATGTTTTTTAGTGTTTTAATAGTCTCATATTTTCCATAAATTTGAGGATGCTATGTCGTACAGAAGGTCAACTCTATGATTAAAGCATATTGGGTAATTTTCCAGAACATAGAGGAGAATTTATGATCTCAATCAGAAAATATCAATAGTGGTAATTCATGTAGGCATACCACTTCTAGGATATATATGTGTTTTCGTTGATCTAGTGAGAAGTTATCCTAAATTGTGATAAAGTGAGCTGTCTTTGTAAGAAGATCCACAAAAATACATATAACATCATTACCTTTCAATGTCTCCAAAGTTACAATGAAAATTTCCATGGTAATGTTCTCCCACTTCCATGTTGGTATGGATAATGGTTTCATCATCCCTGTAGAATTATTTCTCTCATCCTCTACTTACTGATATACTCAGAACATTGATGTATATTCCATGATCACATTTTTCATATTGTCCCTCCAATAGTCCTCTTAGAGATCTCAATACATTGTTGTGCTCCCTAGTTTAATAGAGAAGTTTAAGCTATGAGTTTCATTTAGAATCTCCTTATTTACCTTTGGATCAGATGGTACACCTAATCTTGACCCAAATTTTACAAATCCTTTCTCATCCATTTAGATCTTTGATGATTTCCCATTTTTGATATCTTCCACCTATTTTTTAATTTAAACATCCTTTCATTGAGAATACTTTATTTTCTCCATTAGGGATGGTTAAAAAGTAAATTTACAATGTATTTTTGGTTTTTCTTCTCTAATGATTCCCATTTCAATCATTGGAAAATCTTAGAAGATTGGATCCTTTTCAATTCTCATCATTGATAAAGACGCATGATCTATTATTCATAGTTCATCTTCTACTTTATTTTACTTAATAGGATATTAGTGTATTGTGGAGTCATAATACATGAATATATTTAACCATATTCACCAGAGCATATTGATATCCTTCTCTGTGAATATATATTTGAGACTCTTGTGATAAGTATATATTTCACACTTCTTTTCATATAGGTAATGACACCAGATTTTTAATGCAATGATCATAGCTGCTAACTCCAGATCTTACATGGGATAGTTTTTATCATTTATTTTCAACTAACATGAGTTATAGGCTATAAAATTATCAATTTTCATCATTACATAACCTAATTCATTTTTTGAAGCATCTATGCACACCATAAAGAGTTCCCCACTTTTTGGTAGTGTGAGTATTGGTGTAGGGATAACCCTCTTTTTCAACTCTTTAATGTATTCTTCACATTAATTGGTCATCAATTTTTTTATACCTTCTAATTAACATGGATATTATTTTTTAAAATCATGAGAATTTATTCATAAACCATAGATAATACCCAACCAGTACAAGGAAGCTACAGATATGTTTTACCGATGTTTTCCTGGGCCACTCTTCAATTACCTTTCTCTTAGAAGGATCTAAAGATACTCCATTTCTGTTGATTACGTTCCCCATAAATGATAATTCCTTCATCCAGAACTCACATTTACTATAATTTGTATATAGTTTATTCATTTTAAAAGTATTCAACTTAGTATTAAAATGCTTCTCATGGTCCTTCATAACCTTAGAGTATATTAGAATATCATCAATAAATACTACCATATATTTTCAAGGTAATATATTAAGACTCTATTCATTATGTCCATGAAAATTTCTAAATCATTAGTGAGTCTGAATGGAATCACTTTGAATGCATAGTGTCCATTCCTTGTTTAAAATGCAGTCTTGGGAATATCTTCCTTCCTCACATTTAATTGATGATATCCCAACCAAAGGTCCACCATAGAGAAATAATTGGGTTGATGTACTAGTAATAACATGACATATAACTATGGTAGGGGATAATTTTTCTTTATCATTATTTTATTGATCTCAAGATAATCAATAGAGAGGGGCATTTTTCCATCCTTCTTCTTGACAAAGAGGACTAGCACACCCCATGGTGAAGCACTCCGGACAATAAAACCCTTGTACAAATTCTCTGGTAGCTACTTATTTAGATCTTCTAGATCAAAAATGGTCATTCATGAAATTGTATTTGATATAGAATTATATCCAAGAATAATTTCAGTTGAGAACTCGACATATCAATCCTGAGGAAGACCCTAAAATTATTTTGGGAATACATCAGTGTAATCGCTCACGGTGGGCATGTCTTCAAGATTTATTTTCTCATTTGTCTCAAGAATTTGAGATAAATAAGGTTGATTAGAAGGAAATAATATCCACAATTGAGACATCGATTATGAAGGAGATTCATCATCCTTCTTACAATTTTATAGAATTGAAGGATGCTTTAGGAGGTGGAGAGTGATCTCCCTTTCCCAGTAGTCAATGTTGAATTTGAATAAAGATCGGTAATCCAATACCAAAAAAACATCTAACTCTACCAAATGGAGTATGAAAAGATTTTTTTGGGAGGTTCAGTCCACATAAATTAAACGGTGGGGAGTTATAAACATTGGATACAATAATTTCCTCATTTTCAATTCTCACAGATAACTCATCCTCCAAATGTTTTGCTGGTTTTTGAGTAGTTGTACTAATCATCCATCATATGAATGAATGCATAGAAACAAAATCAAACAGTACATTAACTATTCTATAAAGAATAACTAGCATACCCATCACCACATTATTGTCTAGATCCACCTATATAGTAGTGATAGCATATATGCTTCCTTATTTCCTTGGAAGTTCTTGTTGATTTCCTACAACAACCCTAGATGAAGGGAATTGGTTGGAAAAATGTTCATGTTCCTTTTAGTTGACATACATCACTATAGGATGACTGATGAAACGAACTATACATTCTTCTTCCACATTAGTGGAATTATTCATACACCTTTAGTAGTTCTTATCCAAATTCCCCATTTATCAACATTTGAAGTATTTCTTAGTTCCCTTTAGATAGTTCACTAGATGATTTTTCCCATAAATTTTTCATGTGGGATATTTGTTCTTCTTTAAATCATTGGATTGGTTTCCAGATACACACATATTGTAACGCCCCGACCCCAGCTACCCAGAGTCGGTGCATTATTACATAACATTGGCATGATCACAAGAAAGATCAAATATCTAAAGACCAATTGGTTTAGAAGCCTTGGAAACACTAGAAACATTCATAAGTCTTACATTACATCATAAAGTGAAAAACTAATAACAAAGTCTTCATAGTCCACACTCATATCCTCTTTTGACTATCCCTGCAGGTCATTCATAAAATACTTCTTCACATCCTGGAAAATATTAAAACAATGAAAGGGGTGAGCTCAGTTGCTCAGTAAGGATAACAATAATGCGGAAGCTTTCCTAAATAAACATTAACATCTAAGGAAATGTATAACTAAAACAAAATCCTTTTTAAACATGAACTTCAGTATAATATGACAAAAATAAAATTAAATAATTCCATTTACTTACTCACATGGATATTCTACTAGTCGAATAATCACATGAAATATCAACAAACACTTTCATAATGATGGAATGCATAATGCTGAACTTTAATTTCTTTGTCAAGGCCTCATCCCAAGACCTTGGGGCTAACTGTAACCGGAACCCAACCCGGAGTGCCTCTAATAACCGGACACTAACCCGGAGTGCCTCTAATTACCGGACACAAACCCAGAGTCCTTCTAATAACCGGAGACCAAACTGGATTTCCTCTAATAACCGGAGACCAAACTGGAGTTCCTCTAATTACCGGAGACCAAACCGGAGGGCTTACTTTTACCGGTCCCCAACCCGGAACATACTTGTCTAACACATTCATCTGAATGAAAGGTTGAAATATAACATAAACATTTGGATTTAAAATAACTTATAAAATGTCAATACTTTAAACAAAAACCATGAGTTACATAAGAATAACTTATCCACAGTCAAAAATATCACAAAACCTTCAATAAAATTGGGATGTTTTGTATCATAATAAATCAACTTCAAATAAGCTTAAAATCCATCAAAGGATGTTGGCATAGATGAAATCAAAACTATTTTAGAGAAATATCTCTTTTTTTAATCATTTTAAAAGTAACATAATTATAAAATAATACATTCAATTTGAAAATATTCTTATAAGCTTGTAAGGGAAGCTTTGACGATTTTATAACGGTGGTAAATAGCCGCACCCGCCGTATAAGTTAAAAAAACATTCTTACCTTAAATTTGTCGAAAAGGTTAAAAGTGCCTTGTTTGGAAAACGACCGAATGATTCCTTTCGAAACACATAAGGGTATAAATGACTTCAACCCATATTCTTGTAAATAGTAAAAATGTTTTGAAATACATTATTAAGAAACATGGATGTGGATGATAAAGAGATCCCAGTAGATTATTACGTATAAACAACCTCGGATAATGAAGAGATTGTGAAATAACCCTTACCAATTTGGTAACTTATGAAACATACAACCCATGAAAGGGGTATTATACAATGAATATGTAAATACACATAAATTAGAGTGTATTACACAAAGAATATAATTATGGGCAGTACATACACCACACAAAAGGTGATGGTGGCAATATGGCATGAATCTCACGGGAATAAGGACTGGGATGAAAACCCCTTACCTTGTACTTTTCCTTGGTTGGGGTAGGTTAACCTCCTGTATAATGGTGAAATAATTGTTATTAAATTATACAAGAATCATATACATTAATATGATATCATATATGATCTTTTAATATTGATTTGATAATAATATCTTAGTATTATCGTTGTTTCGGGTGTTAACTTACTTGTGTTCTTTTATATGTTTTGTTACGTAAGCCATGTTTGTAACAGATAGGTTGTATATTATTCATATCCATAATTATATCAAGTCCTTAAACATCATTTTTAAATCATCAAATGATAATTATACTTGAATGGATATGATGGAGAATGAATCTCATCGCGTTCGTGGAGACGGTAGTCTGTACGTACGCACGAGCGACAATATCATTATTTTGAAATAATATATAAATGGTTGTTATATCATATATACAGAATCATTAACATGTTATATTTATTATTTACATGAGTTAAATATCATTATTATACCCATCCAAATAATAATATATTGAATAACAATTACACCACGACGTCGAGACGGTAAGCCGTACGTACGCACGTATGGTGACATGTTATTCAAAGGGTGGATAGAATACTGAATATGGTTGTAACATATTTATAATAACATCAAATTATATGTGAGATACTGGAGTTATTATTTTATAATGGTAAGAACAAATAAAGAAGAAGTGGAAGAAGAGAGGAACTTGAAAAGGGGTGGTGAAAACATTACCTCTTATTCAGGTTCTTCCTTTTGATTTGATCAAAAGGACTCCTTAGGTTGGATTTCTGATCAAACTAAGGCCTCTAGGTTGTATTGGGGGAAGTTGGGAGAGTATTTGGGCAGAGTTTGACCGTACCAAAAGGCTTTGAAGGTGTGAAGAAATGAGAAGGAGGAGTGCCCTTTTATAAGAGGGGTGAGGGGCATCTTTGGAAAAACTAGAAATATTAATTTATAATAAATTCATATTCGGTTTCTAATGTCTCCAAAGTTTATTATTCAAAGGTTAAGGTGGGGATAGGTCGAAACCCACTCAACCAATAGAATTTAGACAGGTTTGGGTACTTATATTAACCTTATCTTTAAGTATTAACTCTAAGTTAATTAGTTTCACTTTTACAATGTCTCTTTGTATTTTTATATAATATGGTTAATAAACTTACTTTATACATCCAAGAGACCCCAAGTAGTCCCTTAATGATGAACCTATCATTATATAAGTCTCTTGGCCGAACCTTAGATTTTTAAGAATTTAATATCAATTAATAATATAATATTGTTTTAAGAACTCTTTTATGTCAATTTTGACAGTATTCAATAGTTGATTTTTGTGAAACTCATAACAGATTGATTACTTCGAAAAAAGTCAATTAAATCAATCCTAATATATCATATTATCCTAGAAAATTAGTTTAATTCATTAAAAGGTTCATATTATATTTATTTCGGTATTTATAATATCAATTATTTTAATTTTTCACTATTATAGTAATTAATTCATCATCATTGTGTCATAAATAAATTAAATTATTTAATGTCTAAAAATTATAAATAAAATATCACTATGTAGGAAATCGTTTTATCTTTCTAATGAATATTTATAATCTAAAATCCAACATATATAACCCTATGTAAAAATTGTCTTTCTAAAAGATATATGCTTGGGTCATTTTTGTATTCATTTTAACTTAATTAAAATAAAGTGTCCCTATCACCTACAAGTGGCACCATGGGGTCCCAAAATCGACCCAAAGATGCCTATTGTAGAACATGTATCAACCAATAAGTCTAGGACACGTTTTAGGGTAATTTAGTATTATTATAATATTATTTTTTAACCCTTATTTACCGGATTTACCCTTAACCATGGTAAATAAAATATTTACCGCAGTAATTATTCAAAATGTCTAAAAATAAAAGTTACCTATTTACATAATTTTGACATCCTGATTCCAAATATGGAATCCATTTTTCTAAATTCAAAACACAGAGGTGTCATAAATTAATTTAAAATTAATTCCCGCTGTCAAAACAAAAAGCGTGTTTTTAAGAGATAATAACTACCAAAAGATTGACACTTGTTTATGTTTGGTTTAATTGTAAAATTATGTCCAATGACCAAAATTATATTAAATGGTAAAAATATATTCTAAATATACTTTAAAACCACTCAAATTCATAATTTATCACTATTAATTATTTTGATTAAAAAAGTTGTTTTTAATTAAAATTTAGTAATTTTCACTATTCATCAAAATATGAAAGTTATCCGAAAAGTACCAAAATTTCACCTTAGGCTAAATTAGATATTCTGAATCCAAAAATGAAGTCCATTTTGAAATATAAAATATATATAATTTCAAAAATTAGGTATTACTATTCATAACGGCTAGTTTGATTGGTTGTGGTGTGTGTTAAAACTCAAGGTTGCGTACAACACACGCTACTGTATTATTCAAAGAAAGCGTACCATGGAAGCTTGGGATGTTTCATTTTAAATTTTTGATGTCCCCATTTAGTCAAAAAGTTTAAAATATTGTATTTAAAAAGGGCTCACTATTAAAAGGTGATAAAAGTGCAATACTGAAAATGAATTTGTTTTTGCATTATGTCTAAGATACTCATAATATGGAAAAATTATAAGGATTATATAAAGTTTAAAATTTAGTTAATACTATTCATAACCTCTTTTGAATGGCTTTTTGGTAAGTCATGGTGCAATTGAACTCGGTGTTGCGTGTAGTGCAAGTTGTTGAATTATTTTGAAGAAATAACACATTATGAATTCTTGGGGTGTTACATTCTCCCCCACTTCAATAAATTGCGTCCTCGCAATTTGAAATTGTTCTTCGAAAATAAAAGGGTGAAAGTAGAAAATATATTTGTGGGAAAACCCACATCGGAAATTGGGTTACTAAAATTTAGTCTTAATATGAGGAAAAGAGAAATCAAAGGGTCACCACCAAATTATGATCTCGATTAGGAGAACATTGGTGGCAATTAGAGACATATAATTGGAGGAAAACGTAAATATGTATAGGTAGTGATTGAGGTTATCAATCACAAACAAGTGTAAAATTGAGGTCCTTAAATTCATTAATCTATGATGATTTGAAATACCATCGGTTCAACAAAACATAGGGTATTAGGATAACACATTTTTGACGTTTCAAAATATCTTAGTTGAAATCCCACATCGAAAAATGAATTAATGAGGCCTCTATTTAAAATAAAGAGTCGAAAGTATGAAGATTACCGAAAATAACACATACTAGGGTTCCATGTAGGAAAATATGGATATGGAAGAAAAATCTAACCATCAATTATCTGATGGAGAGTGGTAGAGAACATGGCTATGAAAAGGCCAACAATCCCAAAGCCATAAATTAGTGATGATTTAAGGTACCATCTAGGAAAACATTTTTGTTCTAAGTTTATTTTCTTAATGTTGAGGAATTTATTTATGAGATTGGCTATGATCATAAGGAGATATACTTACTTTATAATTAGAGTTTTATCCATTAATAAATTTCTACCACAAACTCATCTTTCACTCTAAAAGATAATAGAATGTAAAAAATTCTATTTACACTATTCGTATAGGGTTCCAAAATAAACGAATTTATAATTCATCTACAAGATCTTTTAATAAAAACTACATTATTTAATCCAGGACATATCGTGGGCCAGTGGTAGGTGATACACCCTTGTCTCCCTTCGGTTGCGGGTTCAAGTCTCGCAGCCTTGCCGGACGCGACGGGTTGCCGCCCGACCTCCGAGTTGTCCTTTTATGGCAATCCAAAATAATCCAAACTAGAACTATCCAAAATACTTCTGTCAAAACTCACAGTCCAATATTTATAAGGAAGGTAAACATAATATAGATCCTTTTTACCCCGTAATAGCATATGAATACCTTCATCATGTATTACCATATTCCTTATTGATTACATTCATGCTCCCTTATTCCATATAGAATGCTGGATATACTTCATTAATCCGAAAATGTTTTAAACCCCAACAATGATGGAATATACAAATCATTAATCAGTTCCAAGGTAGTCAAGAATATCCAATACAATTTATCCAAAAAAATCACATATTATTCCAAAATCACTACCTCAGTATCAGAACTGTATTATGATTTATCATTCTCTCAACCATATATTTTCCAAAAATTTATCCTGCTATTGAGTCACTTTTCATTGTTCCACACAATCTCATGTCCTTAATGAAATAGTACTGCAGTACAATCCTTATATACTCCATAATTATTATACAAGTACATTGTTGATACAACACTCAATTGACATAATCAACATAAGAACTCTAATCATTCCTCTTCATCTGTGGTAGTATCATAACTTGATTATTATCCAATAACATCATTTTTGGCATAGTCTGATGACTGGGACATAGGTTTGTGTAGTGTCCAAACTCCTTGCAAATGAAGCATTGTACATTTGAAACCATTTTCTTACCCTTGTAGTCACGTACTGTGTGCCCTTTTCCTCAACACTTATAACAAACTCCCATTCCTTTCAGGCAAGTTCCAGGGTGTTTCTTTCCACAGTTACCACATATGGGAAAATTCTTCTTTTCCCTCTTCCCTTTATCTATCTTTCTCTCTTCCATCCTTTTCTTCTCTTGCTTCCCTTCAAAGCCATTGGACTCAGTAAACTCTTTACTTATCTTATCAACACATGATATTATTTCTTCATATGATGATAACACATGGGAGACTATTTCTCTTATAAATTCTAGCTTAAGACCATGAAAGATATGATCCTTCCTTCTCTTTGGATCATGTGCATTTCTGGAGTTCTCATTCCTTCTACTGGGCGCCATTTCTAAACAATGGCATACACTAGATCATTTTATGGATCAAAATACATAATCCTATACTTATAAAACACTTAACATAAATTGAACTATTTATGGATATAATCCATAATCATAAAAATGTCTCCTTTGAGGATGTATATACTCATAAACCCTTCATAATGGTTTGTAAATAAAATGAGAATTATCCTAAGCATTTCCCCCGGGAGTGTCGTTACCAAGAGTGCAGCAAGGCCCGTTGTCGTGCACCAGTTCCCGTTCGAGTCTAGCTCAAAGCGGTGTTTTCAGGTTTTACCCCTAGGTACATCTGTGCCAGAGCCGCCTCTACCGGATCGTATCTAGACAGGGATGTATTGCTCAGAAAACTCACAAAATCTCTACAATACCAAAATTCTAGGAAGTTCTTCTATACTAATCCTCAAAATTAATCTTAGGTCTATGTGCTCTAATCAGAGTTTATCTAAATCTAGTTTCCAAGGTTTGTACTAAACTTCCTCTGATACCAACTGTAACGCCCCGACCCCAGCTACCCAGAGTCGATGCATTATTACATAACATTGGAATGATCACAAGAACGATCAAATCTCGAAAGACTGATTGGTTTAGTAGCCTTGGAAACACTAGATACATTCATAAGTCTTACATTACATCATAAAGTGAAAAACTAATAACAAAGTCTTCATAGTCCACACTCATATCATCTTCTGACTATCCCTGCAGGTCATTCATAAAATACTTCTTCACATCCTGGAAAATATTAAAACATTGAAAGGGGTGAGCTCAGATGCTCAGTAAGGATAACAATAATGCGGAAGCTTTCATAAATAAACATTAACATCTAAGGCAATGTATAACTAAAACAAAAGACTTTTTAAACATGAACTTCAGCATAATATGGCAAAAATAAAATTAAATAATGCAATTTACTTACTCACATGGATATTCTACTAGTCGAATAATCACATGAAATATCAATAACCACTTTCATAATGATGGAATGCATAATGCTGAACTTTAATTTCTTTGTCAAGGCCACATCCCAAGACCTTGGGGCTAACTATAACCGGAACCCAACCCGGAGTGCCTCTAATAACCGGACACCAACCCGGAGTGCCTCTAATAACCGGACACCAACCCAGAGTCCTTCTAATAACCGGAGACCAAACCAGAGTTCCTCTAATAACCGGAGACCAAACCAGAGTTCCTCTAATAACTGGAGACCAAACCGGAGGGCTTACTTTTACCGGTCCCCAACCCGGAACATACTTGTCTAACACATTCATCTGAATGAAAGGTTGAAATATAACATAAACATTTGGATTAAAAATAACTTATAAAATGTCAATACTTTAAACAAAAACCATGAGTTACATAATAATAACTTATCCACAGTCAAAAATATCACAAAACCTTCAATAAAATAGGGATGTTTTGTATCATAATAAATCAACTTCAAATAAGCTTCAAATCCATCAAAGGATGTTGACATAGATGAAATCAAAACTATTTTAGAGAAATATCTCTTTTTTTAATCATTTTAAAAGTAACATAATTATAAAATAATACATTCAATTTGAAAATATTCTTATAAGCTTGTAAGGGAAGATTTGACGATTTTATAACGGTGGTAAATAGCTGCACCCGCCGTATAAGTTAAAAAAACATTCTTACCTTAAATTTGTCAAAAAGGTTAAAAGTGCCTTGTTTGGAAAACGACGGAAAGATTCCTTTCGAAACACATAAGGGTATAAATGACTTTAACCCATATTCTTGTAAATAGTAAAAATGTGTTGAAATACATTATTAAGAAACATGGATGTGGATGATAAAGAGATCCCAGTAGATTATTACGTATAAACAACCTCGGATAATGAAGAGATTGTGAAATAACCCTTACCAATTTGGTAACTTATGAAACATACAACCCATGAAAGAGGTATCATACAATGAATATGTAAATACACATAAATTAGAGTGTATTACACAAATAATATAATTATGGGCAGTACATACACCACACAAAAGGTGATGGTGGCAATATGGCATGAATCTCACGGGAATAAGGAGTGAGATGAAAACCCCTTACCTTGTACTTTTCATTGGTTGGGGTAGGTTAACCTCCTGTATAATGGTGAAATAATTGTTATTAAATTATACAAGAATCATATACATTAATATGATATCATATATGATCTTTTAATATTGATTTGATAATAATATCTTAGTATTATCGTTGTTTCGGGTGTTAACTTACTTGTGTTCTTTTATATGTTTTGTTACGTAAGACATGTTTGTAACGGATAGGTTGTATATTATTCATATCAAGAATTATATCAAGTCCTTAAAAATCATTTTTAAATCATCAAATGATAATTATACTTGAATGGATATGATGGAGAATGAATCTCATCGCGTTCGTGGAGACGGTAGTCCGTACGTACGCACGAGCGACAATATCATTCTTTTGAAATAATATATAAATGGTTGTTATATCTTAGATAAAGAATCATTAACATGTTATATTTATTATTTACATGAGTTACATATCATTATTATCCCCATCCAAATAATAATATATTGAATAACAATTACACAACGACGTGGAGACGGTAAGCCGTACGTACGCACGTATGGTGACATGTTATTAAAAGGGTGGATAGAATACTGAATATGGTTGTACCATATTTATAATAACATCACATTATATGTGAGATACTGGAGTTATTATTTTATAATGGTAAGAACAAATAAAGAAGATGTGGAAAAAGAAAGGAACTTGAAAAGGGGTGGTGAAAACATTACCTCTTCTTCGGGTTCTTCCTTTTGATTTGATCAAAAGGGCTCCTTAGGTTGGATTTCGGATCAAAATAAGGCCTCTAGGTTGTATTGGGGGAAGTTGGGAGTGTATTTAGGCAGATTTTGGCTGAACCAAAAGGCTTTGAAGGTGTGAAGAAATGAGAAGGAGGAGTGCCCTTTTATAAGAGGGGTGAGGGGTACCTTTGGAAAAGCTAGAAATATTAATTTATAATAAATTCATATTCGGTTTCTAATGGCTCAAAAGTTGATTATCCAATGTTTAAGGTGGGGATAGGTCGAAAACCACTCAACCAATAGAATTTAGACAGGTTTGGGTACTTATATTAACCTTATCTTTAAGTATTAACTCTATGTTAATTAGTTTCACTTTTACAATGTCTCTTTGTATTTTAATATAATATGGTTAATAAACTTACTATATACATATATGCGACCCCCAAGTAGTCCATTAATGATTAACCTATCATTATATAAGTCTCTTGGCCGAACCTTAGATTTTTAGTAATTTAATATCAATTAATAATATAATATTGTTTTAAGAACTCTTTTATGTCAATTTTGACACTATTCAATAGTTGATTTTTGTGAAACTCATAACAGATTAATTACTTCTAAAAAAGTTAATTAAATCAATCATAATATATCATATTATCCTAGAAAATTAGTTTAATTCATTAAAAGGTTCATATTATATTTATTTGGGTATTTATAATATCAATTATTTTAATTTTTCACTATTATAGTAATTAATTCATCATCATTGTGTCATAAATAAATTAAATTATTTAATGTCTAAAAATTATAAATAAACTATCACTATGTAGGAAATCGTTTTATCTTTCTAATGAATATTTATAATCTAAAATCCATCATATATAACCCTATGTAAAAATTGTTTTTCTAAAAGATATATGCTTGTGTCATTTTTGTATTCATTTTAACTTAATTAAAATAAAGTGTCCCTATCACCTACAAGTGGCACCATGGGGTCCCAAAATCGACCCAAAGATGCCTATGGTCGAACATGTATCAACCAATAAGTCTAGGACACGTTTTAGGGTAATTTATTATTATTATAATATTATTTTATAACCCTTATTTACCGGATTTACCCTTAACCATGGTAAATAAAATATTTACCGCAGTAATTATTCAAAATGTCTAAAAATAAAAGTTACCTATTTACATAATTTTGACATCCTGATTCCAAATATGGAATCCATTTTTCTAAATTCAAAACACAGAGGTGTCAGAAATTAATTTAAAATTAATTCCCGCTGTCAAAACAAAAAGCGTGTTTTTAAGAGATAATAACTACCAAAAGATTGACACTTGTTTATGTTTGGTTTAATTGTAAAATTATGTCCAATGACCAAAATTATATTAAATGGTAAAAATATATTCTAAATATAATTTAGAACCACTCAAATTCATAATTTATCACTATTAATTATTTTGATTAAAAAAGTTGTTTTTAACTAAAATTTAGTAATTTTCACTATTCATCAAAATATGAAAGTTATCCGAAAAGTACCAAAATTTCACCTTAAGCTAAATTAGATATTCCGAATCCAAAATTGAAGTCCATTTTGAAATATAAAATATATATAATTTCAAAAATTAGGTATTACTATTCATAACGGCTAGTTTGATTGGTTGTGGTGTGTGTTAAAACTCAAGGTTGCGTACAACACACGCTACTGTATTATTCAAAGAAAGTGTACCATGGAAGCTTGGGATGTTTCATTTTAAATTTTTTATGTCCCCATTTAGTCAAAAAGTTTAAAATATTTTATTTAAAAAGGGTTCACTATTAAAAGGTGATAAAAGTGCAATACTGAAAATGAATTTGTTCTTGCATTATGTCTAAGATACTCATAATATGGAAAAATTATAAGGATTATATAAATTTTAAAATTTAGTTAATACTATTCATAACCTCTTTTGAATGGCATTTTGGTAAGTCATGGTGCAATTGAACTCGGTGTTGCGTGTAGTGCAAGTTATTGAATTATTTTGAAGAAATAACACATTATGAATTCTTGGGGTGTTACACATATTAGAATAATTATTTTTTCATTTTTTCACCAAGCCCATGAGACTGTTGAGACACTATGATATCTATTTCATCCTTTAGGTCACAATGGATAATATCCTAATAATTTTCGAAGTCTCGAATCAACAATTTTTTTCATATAATGAAATTTCATTTGATAAATATGAAATCCACCTTTATTTTATTGTTCAGTAAAAATCTTGAAGGGTATCTTGAACGCCTTGTAATGTTTCCTCTATGCACCTTGATAGACTCATCTTCCTCTTGATTAAGTCCATGGATCACTCTTTCCATCTTGAGATAGAGGGTTTTCAGAAAATATTTATTGAAAAACATTTTATTGAATTCCACCCAATCCATGGAATCAATTTCCTCCTTAGATGTCATGTATTTGATTAGTTTTAACCAATAATCAGCTTCCCCATCCAAACATAATAGACCACTATTATGACATTACCTTCTCATAAGAACTAAGGGATAAATAATATCTTTTAAATGAAGTTAATCCATGGATTCATGATGAGTGGATCATAAGATCCACAAAAAATAGGAGGTATTTTCCATATAGAGGATTGAATCACAACATTCTATGTATTAAAAGAACGAGGGTGTTTGACATGATTAAATTTATTATTCCTAACTTGAGCCAGTTGAGAATGTACTATCATGATGTTTTGATCACCCATTCCCATCATATTTTCAATATCATTATGAAAATCGTCACATTTCCTATCAAATTTATTGTTGTAAGGTGTTTTCAATCACTATCCACTAACTATAAAAAGAATATACAATTAACGGGGTTGATTACATAAGTATTAAACATGTAAAAAAACATTTAACATAAAAGGATAATCTAGTAAAAGAAATGTGTATCCTAACATGTCATTCCATGGTTTCATTCTATGTTATCTAAGGTTTATTTTCAAAAATATATTCTTATTGGATTTTTTATATTCCCCTAATGGTGGATCATAACGTTTTTTAGAATTTACCAATACATATCTACTTTTTGTGTTAAACTAGAGGCACATTGAGGCTCTTTGTCATGTACATGGTTACCCAAAGCCATGCCTGGAACACCTTATATGAGTTTTTACTCCTAGGTACATCTGTTCCAGAACAACATCCACTTATAGTATCTAGATAGGGTTGTATTATTTTGATAAACAACTTAATATTTATAAACCAAAATTTAGTGATTTTTTCAAACACCTAGTCTTATACATAAGTTCACTAATAAAGAGATATATTCTTAATATCCATAAAAAACTATACCTTTTTTTGATACCAACTATGGTTATCCTATCCTTTCTCACATATTATTACATGATATTAACAATAATTATGTTTCAAATTACAAGACATGGATCATAATGTCTATTGTATTGGGGATACTAGGTACATAATATTTAAAATGTGGGACTAAATAAAACATTTCATTATTTATCAACCATTATGATATCTGAAATTACTTTCAGCCCTTATATATGAATTGGTCAACATGTGGATAACATGAATAATGGGATGAGCTAAAAAGATTAGTAAGGGAATAAAAAATTAAATAAATCGTAGAACATGGGTTAGAACGAATCATATAATTATATACTATGGAATGGATCATGGTTAAACAAAAATAATCATAACATATAGAACACGGGATCATATAATCATATTATTATAGTAATGTGGAAGAAACATAAAATAATTGAGACATGATCCTTTTTAACACATGTATTTACCTATAAAAGAAGGATGATATGATCTAGATAAATAATTTTGGAACATATATATAGAATTTAATGAAGTACATGAAAATAATGAATAGTTACACTAGGATAACGAGAGAGAAAGTGTAACCCCAATGAAAAATGGGAGTTCGGGTAGAATCCCTTACCTTATGTGTGAAACTATTCTACACTTGATCTTAATGTCCTCAATAATAATTTTATTTTCATTAATTTATAATTGATGAAACGTTTTTAAATGTAATTTAATTGTTATAATTTTAATAATTTCATTTATGAACATTCCGATGAGTGGTGTGGAAGGATGATTAATGGTGTGATAGAGAACTGCATGGGAAAATCTTTGACTCAGATATTCTGCTTTGATGAGGATCAAATTTTCACCTATGTTTGCTGTCAAATGGATTCATTTAATCCAGATTGGGAAATATCTTTTCCTCCTATTCATATCGACTCTAAAGAGGGAGTTTTCTCAACTATTCTTCCCTACAAAGGGATTTACTTTGCTGAATCCCTTTCAAATTCATCCTCTGACGTGAGTACTCAAAGAAAATCACCTATTATAAAGAGGTCTGGAGATGGTGACATTACAATAATTGTAGATCAGGATTTGATTAAACAGAGAATAGAGGTGTGAAAATTTTCGGTTCTAGGTTGTATCTTTTATAAAAATGGTCCACTGCCCTAGTCATTCTCATATCTTAAACAACACATCTTTAATTGTTGGAATTTATGCAATTGGCATCTGATTCTATTTGGAAAGGGATACATTCATGTCATACTGTAGAAATAGGAGGACTTGAATGACATATGGAGCTATGGAACTCTAAATCTTAAATCATGAGTATTTCATCTCTCAGAATGGGATGCAAATTTCAATCCATTTACACATAAGCAATCTATTTCTCATGTTTGGGAAAGAATTCACTGAATTCCTTGGTTATATTGGCATCCTAAAATACTACGTGATCTTGCCTCTAGCATCAACACACACATGAGAATTGACCAGAGAATGATAAATGGGGACCTGGGACTCTATTCCAGAGTTTTGATAGAGATTGATATGGATACATCTCCTCTTGAGCGTGTTTCACTGGATGTCAATGAACATCTTATTGAGGCTAGGTCTGAATTTGAAAACATGACTAAATATTTTGAGCATTGCATGATGGTTGGTCATGTCACTGACAGATTCCACATTGTTCAGAAGATTTTCCAAACCAAAAGAAAATATACCTCATGGAATGAGGTCCCACGAAAGGCAACCACTGCTATAAGGAAGTATGTTAGGAATTCTGACATTGGGACATCAAAACAGGTTGCATTTGAGTGATCAGGCGAGGATAGCAGGTCCTAAGATGACCTTTATGAAGCATAAGAGCAGGTTTGTGTCAATGAGTCCCACCAAATGTGTGGTTTACCCGAACAGGAAGACCTATATGAACAATAGGTGTTCTGAGAAGACAACATTCAGCTGGTTCTTAACAGATAATATGATGAGTTCACATTGGATCTAATAAGTGAAAATTTCATTAAGGTCTTAGATAATGACACGACATACATAATTGACTATACATTTTCTCCATGGATAATAGAGAATGCACTGATTCATCATGGAAATTCAAAGGAGATTGGAGATATACACTCTAAAATTGAAATAAGAGATACATTTGAGTATTCTATTTCACATTACACTACAGCTACCCCAAGGAAAAGACTTTCTCTTATTGCTTCCCAAAGGACAGAGCTGAGAAGATCAGAAAGGAATAGAGTTTTAGAAACATCAGAAAATGGGGGCCACACCCCCAAACATAAATCACATTGAGGATCATATTTTGGAACTGCCAAGGATTTGCTAATCCTGGAACACTAAGATCCCTTAAGCTGCTGGTGGGTAAATATGATCCTGGTATTATTGGGATATTGGAACCAAAAACTAAAGGATCCCGGACAATTTCTACTCTTCTTGGATACAACTATTCATTTTTTTACTCTGTACAGGATAATGATCGAGACAGATTATGGATTCTGGTACATACTTGTGTAAATAATCCTGTTATTATCTCAGTGGAAAAAATTGTCATCATGTGTAGGATTAATAAATCTGGACACAGTACTCTCTTCTCTATGGTATATGCCTCCAATAACTATTCTAATAGAGGTTCTCTCTGGAGACACTTTATGAATCTATCCACTTCCATCTGGGATGCTTGGGTGATTATGGGGTATTACAATGATGTCCTACCTGCAGATGAAAGAATTGGGAATGCTTCTGGTGTCGCGTCCAGGAAAGATATCAGATCCTCCTTCGATGAGTAAAATCTCACTAAAACTAACCTTCTCGGGCCATGTACACTTGGTTTAAAAATATATTTGAATAGAATGAGCGCTAGTAGGATTGATCGTGCCTTTATTAATGATCACATGGTTTATAGATGGAAAACCATCTCATGTGTTACTCTACAATGGAACAACTCATATCATCATCCAATTATGAAAAACATTATTGAGAAAAGTGAGAGAAATCATCTACCATTTTGGTTTAAAAAATCTTAGAACGCTATTCTAGAATTCTCCCATCATGTCAGGGACACATTGGCCATTGAAGATTACAACAACAATATGTTAGCTTGTATCCTCAAGCTTCAAACTCTCAAGCTGAATATGAAGCACTAGAGTAAGATCATGTTCAACACTGTTGATTAAGAAATTTATGCTCTTGAAAAAACATTAAATGAAATCCAACAATCAAAGACCACCAGTGATTTCTCTGGTGATGATGAGGAAGAGGCCAATGTTACTTCAGAGTTGAACTGCATACTTCTTCTAAGAGACAAAATTAAAAAAAGGCTAGTCAAGGTTCATTGTCTTACAGATAGAGATAGAAATCCCAAATTCTACATTGCGCTCCAAAGAGCCAAAAGGGTTAGCATACCTATATATCTCTTATATGATAAGTATTTTATCCTGGATGACAAAAAAATTATCTAAAATCATATTGTCTCATTATTTAAATACCTATTTAATGGTCCTAGTAGAACTGTATAGTTAATGGAAGATATTATCCTAAAACATGTCACTGAAACTTATAACACACTCCTCACACAAATACTGATGGATATAGAAATCAGGGATGCATTGCTAGGACTCAAAAAAGAAAACTCTCTAGGACCAGATGGATTCACCAATCACTTTTTTCAATTTTATTGGGATGACATTCAGAATGATGTTTGAAAATTTGTGATTCACTTTTTCCCACATAGATCCCACATTAATGGAATCAACGCTCAGTTCATTACCTTAATACCGATGGTTTAGAATGAAAGTGACATTGGAAAATTTAGGCCAGTTGCTCTGATAAATATTATACATAATATCATTACCAAAATACTGTCCAATTAAATTGCAACATCTCTTATAAAATCATCTCTTGGCAATAGTATGGTTATGTCAAAGGAAGGAGGATACAAGTATGTCTTCTTACTTCCATTGAATGCATTAACTTTATTCAAAAGACTATAAGAGGATGGAACATTTCTCTTTATCTGGATATTAGTAATGCCTTCTATACCATTGACTGGAGTGTTATTAGTTTAATTTTTAATGTTTTTGCCTTTCACACAACTTTTATATACTGGATTTATATGCTTCTCAGCTCTTCTCACATCTCCATCCTTATTAACAGACAAGTAGATGGTTACTTTATGTGCTTAAGAGGTCTGAGGTAGAGAGACCCTCTCTCTACCATTATTTATTCTATTATAGAGGACTATCTTAGTAGACTCATTACTCACAATGTTGAAAAAGGAAAATTCAAATCAATTATGAGCAGCCAGAGGTATCTATGACCCCTCTCACTTAATTTTACATGATGATACTATTCTCTTCACTCAGGGGGACATGAGAAATATTCAACAAATTAAGAAAACACTCCTTCATTGTGAAAAGGTCTCTGGATAAGATGTCAACTGGAGAAATACTTTCATTTATTTTGGAAAAAATACTGCTGCACCTAAGAAACACTGCATGATGCAAGATCATGGAATAAGATAGGTATCCCTACCTTTCAATTACCTTGGGGTCCCTTTGTTCCTTGGAATATCCCGATCTTCCTAATTTACGGAAGTGGTGAGTGTGGTTTTAATAACCCTCTCTAATTGGAAAGGGAAATCTCTATCAAGGGCAAGAAGGATTTTTCTTGTTAAGCATGTGATTGTTTCAAAACTGGATTACTCCTTCAATGTGTATATATGTCCTGTCTCCACCATCAAAACTCTCAATTGACTTATGATGAATTTTTTATGGATAGATAACATTGTGGAACTGATAATTATCTCTACAACTTCAAAGAAATGTTGTTTACCACATGAGATTAAGGGATTGGGAATCAAAAACATTTATCTCGTCAATCAATCCCTTTAGGCTCAATTTATTTGGAGGCTGATAAATAACAAATAACACTCCCTTGGTTTCCTCAGAGATAAATTTCTAAGCAAACTGCTTGAAGGGAAGAAGAGGTATATGCAATCCTCAGTCTGGAAAAGACTTAGGAATATCTTCCAAAATATTAATAGGCACTCACACTGGTTGGTTAGTGTTAATTCCTATCTGAATTTATGGAAGGACAATTGGGTAGGCTCTCCTTTTATTGACAATTTTGATATCACACATATTGATATGGACTATAATGCCTTCATACAAATACAACATCAGCAGATCAATACTCTGCCACCTCAGAATACAATTAAATTCTCTGATTATTACTTCCTCAACACTGAAGATATACTTTTATGGGAACTGATTACAAATGGAATTCATGATTCCATGCTTTTTTTATAATCATCTGTTGCCCAGAAATAGCTCAGGATTTACGAATTGTTACAAATAGTGGATCAAACCATCCCAATTTACACTTCTTTGGTGCTTCCAACTGAGCAAACATCCAGTCGATAATCATCTGCAGAAGTTGGGAATCTCCTTGTGCTATAGGTGTTCGATGTGTCATCAACACTAGGATGATATCATGAATTTATTTCTATACAGGAAGATGGATTTATCCCTATGGACCTTGGTCTTTAATCTCATTGATGTTCATCTGCTGCAAGTCAATAATATTATGTACCTTCTCCTATACATTTCAGTGGTTCCTCTCTCAAAAAAATTCTCATACTCTTCCTGGTAGCTTTTCTAGAGACCATATACACTATTTGGATGAGTAGGAATAAATGACGATATGAAAATGCCTCTTTCAACTACATCTCTCCTCTCCTAATGATACTATTGGCGACGCAATGGGAAAACAACCTCGATGCTGCGCACTATGATATATCAATAAGAGTCTTCACTGTCTTTAGGAAATTAAAAATACAAGGTAATTATCCTTAAGAAATATGCACCATTGAAGTCTTTTGGACTCCTTTTGCCGGATGGATAAAATGAAACTCACATGGTGCATCATGAGGCTACCCGAGACCTACTAGATATGGAATCACCTTCAGGGATCACAATAGTGATTTCTTAAAAGGGATTGTTGGACCTTGTGGAAATGTCACTACTTTGTAAGCTGAAATGATAGCTCTTATTTCCACATTGGATGGGGCTCAACAAAGAAATTGGAATAGAATATGGTTTAAAAGGGACTCATCCACAATTGTTCAAGAAATCAGAATGGGGAAGATTCATCTTGTTTGGAGACTCACATCCAAATGGATTAAATTCATTGACATCCTTGCTTTAAATAAATAATTCATAACTCATGTCTATGATGGGGCCAACCATCTTTCTGATGGCCTTGCTAACATGGGGATCTCTAATGACTCTTGTACTCATATCTCCAGCATCACAGGTGTTCTGCTCACTATTTTGCAAAGGGAAACATGTAAATTTCCAACCATTAGGCTATTATAATCTTTTTATTTCTCATTATTTATAATTTTCTACTTCCCCTAAATAAACCTTTTTTGATGAGTTATAGTGGTCAATTTCATTGTATAGGAGTGCTTGTTTTCTTAGTTTTCTTGATCAGTTCTCTTGTCTATGAGTTTGGAAGTTCATGTACAATGAGTATAAATATCGTGAATTAAAATTATATGTTATTAATGAAACAAATATGTGTAATTAGTCTAATATATTATTTTCTCTAGATATTTGGATGAATAATTAGATAACATGTTAATGAAAATCATTTAGGTTAATTTTAGTGGGTTTTCGATCACATCAATGTATTTTTGTTCTGTTATTTAATATCATGTATATATAATGGTTATAGAGTAATAAATAAGATAAATACATACATTATAATATATTTAAACCGTAAAAATGGTTTCATGACCATCCTTGAATACTGTAATGGAAAATTAAAATTTGTCTTCCTTGAAGACAAAAAACTAACACCTCACGAATGATGTTTTCAATACAATAAAAATGTGAGGAGAGGGATTTATTGATTTATTATTCCATTAAAGTTGTTAAATTAAATTATATGTGAGTTACTAGAGTTATAATACCATTTGGATAAGGTTAGGTGAAGAGAGAAAAAGAAAATAAAGGAACATGAAAAGAAAGTAGAAGAAAAGGAAGAAGGTTTTACCTCCTGACTTTTTCTTCTTGAGAAGATCCTTAGGGGATTGGTTTTGGTTTTTTGATAAGAGAAAAAGTTCTTGGACCATGGTTAGGGAATTTGGAGGTAAATTTAGATGAATTTGGACCAGTCTCATGTATTTAGATTTGTGAGTAGAAGAACTGGAATGGGGTGGTATTTATAGTGGAGGATAAGGGTGTTTTCTCATTATTTTATTTACTAATTTATTATTTTTGATCTAGACTGTAAATAGTCTTAGAATTATCATTATATATAATTAAATAATGAAGGATATTTTGATATTTTTGGGCTTACAAATCCCTTACATCATCCATGACTCTATAATTCGAGTATTTATCTTTTATCATATACTATCATATTTTAGTATTCAAAAAAATTCAACAATTTTAGAAAAACCCCAAAAATTTACCCTAACCAATTACAATGCGTAGAATTCAAAAATAAACTCCAGTTTTTGAATGTTTTTATAAATTTGAGAAATTATATTTTTAAATAAAATCATCACTTACTTTAAAAAACCCATTTTTAAAATTATAACTAATATTATAAAACATTAAAAATTAATTATTGTCTCATACAATTTTCTTAAAATCCTAAGACAAATAAATATTAATTTATTAATACATTTTATGAAAATAAATTTTCCATTAAATTATTAAATTAGTTCAAAAATTGTAATTAAATATTTATGACATAAAAAATAAAAAGACTTAATTAATAATTTTTAAAACACTTATTTACATATAATATGATATAATTATATCATATTACCATTTCTAAGATTATTAAATTTTATTTACACTTTATTGGGTGAGGTTTCCATTCCATTGTCTTATTTACTGTTCATAAGTGTCACATTACTATTCCAATGTTCATGTTACTATTTCATCGGTATAGGTTACATAACTTCTAGAAATACTTCTTAATTAATTCATTCTTAATTTATAACGATTATATTGTGTTGTTTATGTGATTTATTTTGATTCATACTATATGAAATAATATTTAGAATGGAATTTCTATTAATAAAACACTGGGTAATTACACTAACCATGTGGATCAACCATGTAGCCCAATAAGGGTGGATCATGATTAGAGAAACTATGCACCCATGGCCACATGGACATGAAAAACCTACAATAAAATGAAAATTTAAATCACAGGGTTTGTGAATGGGTTGTCTAACCGTGCACATGAACAGTTTGAGGGGATTACTTTGGATAGAAGTCACACATAACCTTCACATGGTTTTTTAAACCTGGACCATGGACATGTGATGTGTGGCCACCAATATAAAGGATACAATATGGTGGAACGTAGTTAGGCCAATGACATGGCCAAACTATGAACCCATTTATATACAGTGATTTTACCATTTCCCCCTCCTTTTTTACCATTACAATACCTCTTCCTTGTTAATCCTTACACAACAACAGACTAAGAGATCTATCCTCTTCCTCCCCTACCTATGAGTTGAAGTATCTATTCCATAAAATCTCAGATTCCACCACCATTTGCAATATTGTATTACCCTCAGTATGAATATGACTCTTCTTACATATTTTCTCAGTTTCTATCTCTTTGTTTTATATTATTTCTATGTAAGGACATATTTTATTTTTTCATGGACATTTTATATTTCTTAATTTTATCTTATTCTTGACCAAATCAACGGATAATACTAGATGTGTAGTCCTTTACCCATAAAAAATAAGTGGTCTAGTAATTTTTCCTAAATTTATAGTAATTAATATCTTGCATCATTATGCGGAGTGCCAAACATTGCATATGTCACCACATTAATGTGAAATTTATTTCTTATATTTCTAATAAAAATAATGAGTTACTCCTATATGCCCGATGACATCCTTGGAGTATTACAACCTCATCTTGAACCACCCATTCATGTCTGTTTCTTATATTCCATGATCCATATACCTTGGATGTAAAATTGAATACCCTCATGGTGGGTTTGTCTTCTATTTTATAAATTAATGGTGTCAATTTACTATTTGAAATTTTGAATAGTAATACCCTGTCACTTTTCCATTGAACACTACTTATATCATTCCATGAGTGATATTTGGTTCATATATATAATTCCATATATGGTATCATTGGTCATGTAATTATATCAAGCCATGGGCGATACAAGGGTTCCTATATGGAATGAATTGGATGGGCACATCGGACAAGTTATAACATCATGTAATGGGAGATACATGGTTTCTTACATCAAATGCATTCCACATGGTTATATGAAGAGTCAATATATAATTCCATTTGAGATATGTGGGTTACTATAAGTAATGACTTTGATGGGATCAGATGAAAAGTTATTATATCATGGTATGGGTGATACATTGGTTCCTACATGGAATTCTATTGAAGAAATCTTGTGACAAATGGAACTATATCACACAAGATTGTTGTGTAAATATTTTATATTACTTTTTAATACACATATTACTTGGTTGTATGCCTCAGTTCTTGAGCTAATATAATATGAAATTTCACACAATTAAATATATTTTGGCTTATACTAAAGAAGTTATGTGTGTCCAATTATCCAAGAGGATCCTAAGGCTGACATTTCTTATGTAAATTATTATTTATAATTATAATAATTGCATGTTATCAATTTTATATACAAATACCAGATAATATAAGATGTCGTGGTGGTACCCCAATATCTTATACCAAAACACTATTAATTCTACAATTGTTTACGTAGAAAAACATCATGAATTTAGGTTGGGACAAAGGAAAGAACCAATATATAAAATTTTCATTTATGTTATAGGTTAATGCATGGAGTAGAGAACCAATCTAGTTCTCATGATACTAAGAGATTATATTTTTATCTTTTTTTTATATTATGTAAAACATGTACTATTTATGCTTATATCCATGTATCTCCCCTTAATCCCCTTTGTTTTTTATAGACATGAAATCATCATTTTTTATATGATACAATTCAGTGTTACTTATACGTTTATTATCTGGATGATTTATTTCCAATGGTTGCATGTATTATTTCTAATGCTTACAATTTTTTATTACTAGTGTTATTCACTTTAATAATGAGGGTATAGTCTCCACCCCATACCACATAGACCATAGTTGTAAGATAGTAGCCTCTGGTATATGGGGAGGCATGTTTGATTCCATCTGGGCAACATTGTTTGGTTTCTTATGAATGAACGAGGTTTGAAACCTCACACAGTGGTATCGATGTTTTTTTTATTTTCCATACTATTTTTAGTTTGTAGAGATGGGATTGGGAAGTGTTAAAATATTGTATTGAGCATGTTACTAGGAGTAGATGACCCAGATATGGGAGAAAATCCCAGTTTCCCAGGATATGACTTTTCATTCTGAATTTTTCATATTATGGTTTTTCTATTTCACCATAGGATGTTATACCTGACTTATGAAGTTTTTTGTAATTATTTATTTATACCCTTAAGCCATAATCATAGGGAGGCATTATCCATGAATCATTATAGACACATAGGGAATTTTATCTCAAGGAGATACCATCCCATATTTATTTCATTGTGTGCATTGCCTCTTTCTTATAATGTCATCCTTGAATCCTATACTAGAAACGTTTAAAATTTTTTCTTGTAGTAAAATATGGAAAAATAGTTATTTAAAGGGTAAACATAATCCAAAATGGTGTTTTATTAGAAATATTGACGGTGGAACATTAAAAATAAAATTTAATCAAGTTTTAGTAATTTTACTATGGTTACACAAGATGATATATTATTTTATTGCAATTAAATTGAATCCAATTGAAATTTATAATGTATGTACCTCTATATATTCAGAATGGAGATCTGTATCATCGAATCATTATAGATGGATTCCTATATTCTGAGACTAAATTTAAAAAGTCATATTGAAATTACATGATGTTCTAATTTTAACTGATACATATTGTAACTTTATAAATTGGGATTGATAAATCATCTATGTGAACAATTTTATAAATATTAAATTTATTAAATAATTAATTATCAATTAAATGGTTTATATTAAATTTGGATACAAATTATATCTTAAATGGGTTTCCCTCAATAAAATTCAACTGGAACTCGGAATAATGGATCTTATATGATTGAAACATGGATGTTTACCTACACAATAACATTAGACGTGGGTAGCAAGGTTAATATGTTATTGGTATTAAACCCTTAGACCAGTCACGTTAACTTATGATAAATTTGTTCTCTCATATTATAATGTTTGGAGGAGTGTGATTTGAATTTAATATATTTGCCTCTATGAAGGCCTGAGGTAGAGTTTAAGGAAGTTGGTGGAAACCATATACCTAAAGTTGTGAGACATGATATACCAATAGTACCCCTAATGACAACTATAATAATACCACATGTTAAACATGGTCTGGGAAATGATGCTCAACATTGAGAGGGTTTCTTGAAGCTGATGTAGTTCATTATGGGAGCTCCAAGAAATGTATCAACTATGTCAGATTTGATGATGGAATTTAAATAGAATTATGCAGCCACGTTATCAGTTTGTAGTGTCCCCAAGATACCATGTCATGGAAATATGAAAACCTATCTACCTTTACCATATGAAAATTCCTCAATAAATGAGGGTAACGATAAGAGATTACAACATTATTTTTTATTCTCATAATTACTGGGACAATCTTGAAGAAGTATACCAGAACTAGGGAATGTTTTTAAGAGAATTACAATGTTGTTTTTATAATTAAGATCACCCAGATATGTTGAGCGATGAATGATCTACAAAATTTATGCATATGGAGTATGATACTTTATTCTTTATTTACTACTCAAATGATTTCATTGAGAACTAAAACATAGTTCCTTCTCATTTATGTGATGAATTATCTAGAGATATGTGATTTGTGGATGGGCATAGGAATTTAATCCAGTCAAAGGTGAATGTATTATATTTGACTACCATTTCAGAGATAGTGAACTAGGACGACATATTCTATTGTAACCTAATAATATATGATGGTTTGATGCAAAAAAGAATGGTATTTAGAAAAGGTGATAGTTCTTCACATGGTAGAAAGTGTCACCTTGAGTATTCTCCTGATGGAAGTGATACCATGGTGCATAAACTGGAATTTATGTAGGGTTCCATCAATGTGGAATTATAGGTCACATGAAACCCCATTGTAGAGGAGATCTATTTGAGTGATATGAATTCAATAAGATAAGACATATTTAGTGGATTTATTAGACCTTTCCTCTTATTCCCAGTGAACGATAATATTCACCAACCCTTGGTTTTGGGGCAGGATATATGGATACAAATGAGGTAGGGAGCTAGTGAATTATTGTATTTTTAATGTGAAGATGTGTAATGAACCAATATTTATAAATAATATTTGATTCATGAGAAAATATGTTTTATAATATTTTGTACACAAAAAAAACACATCTCCTTTGTAATGAAGAGAGTATAATTTGAAATTTGACCATCAGGTTTCGACCATTATATGGACGTTTGGATATTTACTCGTGATAATAATTTTAGCATTATAATTAATGTTTATTAGTAGAAATAAAAATGAGTAATTAATCTATAAAGGACAAATGAGGGCCTCAACTAGTAGAATCATGCCATATGAAGCACATTTATCAAAACATAGGAGGGAGGAAACATCATTAGGCTTCACTCTTGACCAAGCCTAATATGAGCTTTATCATGTGACGTTTGAATGAAATATCTTATGGGATAAGTTCAATTTAGTGGAAATTACCAATCAGGTGATGTTAGCTGAGCCTCCCAACGAGATTATAACCATCACATACCTTACCCTTAGGTCCTATGTGGCAGTTATAAGGGGTATGTGTCGAGGAATTAGGTATTTATGTTGTATTTCTATTTCCTAAATAAAATATTTTCCATGAATTCTATTTTATGAATAGTTATACTTAATATAAAAATATGAAAAATTAGATAAATTCATATTATGGAAAAAAATTATGCATTATTAGAAAGATATAAAAAATTATAAAAAAATATGATATAATGAATTTTATATATTTTAATTAAATATTATGATAATAAATTTCTTATTAAAAATAAAAAATAATTTTTTTTGTAGTGTCGAAAATTTTACTATGCATTTTCACCCCTCAATTATTTTTCATAAATAAGTATTTTAATATTAAAATTGTAAAATTTTTATATTTATAAAATTTTTATTATAAAATAAATATGATCTTTTAAATCAAAAATTCGAAATTAGGTTCGGGTTAATTTATGAGAATTTTAGAAAATAATTTAATATTTCGTGAATAGTAAGAATAGAGTTTGAATTTTTTTGGTATAATTGATGACATTATAATTATGTAATAATTATTTAAAAAAACCATAATACTGGAATAAAATAATTATATTTTATTAATATTATAAATTTTAATAGATTATAACAAATTTATAAATCTTTAATTTACTTCCCCAATTTAAAAATTGAAACTATAACTTTAAAAATGATATTTTGTGGAAACATTATTTTTCTGTGAAAAGTTAATTAATATAACATTATTTTAAACTCTTGTGGATTAAAATAACGTAAATATTGTCCAAAGTTCCAATACTATGGTCAAGCCCATGGTTTTCAATTTACCACTACCATGGTATCCAAACCCTTTATTTCGAAATTAATAAACATGTCCCCCACTCTTCCAATAAATACCCACTGATTTCTTCCTTTACATTCACTCCCAATTAATCCTACTTGTGGATTTGATTGTTTTACCTCCAATGGAGTCATCCCAAGGTGTCATGAATCCCCCATGTTCCTGATCTTCAATTTTAAGGAACTACTCTCAAGATTTGACAAATATTCTTCTTTTCTCTTTGTTTGAAGAACATATTTTGGTATATGTATTATAATTGTTATAGTAAATATCTCATTACATCCTTTTTCTTAATCACCTACAATAAAATTTTATTTTATCAATTTAATTACCCTGTTCCCAGTCTTTTTCTCTATTTCTAAAACTATGTTCTATACCCCTTATGCTACCAATTTTACTTCTCAAAATTTCTCCCTTCTGCTTAATCAATTTCCTTTAATTTTCCTTATGTGAATACCCAAACCGATTTTTTTCCTACGGTATTTTTAATGATTTAAAAATTATTTATTTTATTCTAGGTTTTACAAACATAAAACCTTTATTCCATTTTTGTGAGTTATAAATGTCATAAGGATCTAGTCTTTAATAACTTTTTCAAAACACTATGATGTTTATATTAAACATGTTTCTATTATTTTCCATGGGTTATTTATGAAATGATTAATTTTAAATTTTATATATCTAAATAATTAATAAATATTAAGGGTGTTCCATGATAACAATCCAATGGATTGGGTAAATAATTTAATCTCTAATGATGTCATATTTTATGATACCTTGGTGAATATACTTTGTAATATTTATGACACCTTAGGTAAATACCAAGGTGATATGATTATGAAGGCCCCATTTAAATGTTTTAGCCTCATTTAAATGTTAATATTCATGTTCTTGTTCTCATTTTTATTCTATTTATCATTTATTATTATTATGACTCGTGTTCTTATTGAGATTCTCCAAGATCACATGTAAACTGTCTCCCTTGCTTTCCGATATTGATCCTTATGATCACCCATTACTATGATGTATATACCCAGGATATGAGATTGAGTAAATATATTTAGGAGGAAAAAAGTATGAATAATTTAATGTGGAATATAATAATGTTTTATGTTTTCATGTATTATGTACCTTTATCCATGAAACTTATCTTTAAAAGATCCTCTGTTTGTACCATGTAAATGAAATGATTAAGTAATAAAATTCCACGATGCTATCATTGGTTTCAAAGGACGTTTTAGTTATTTTTAAAAATTATTTTATGAAAAAATTAATAAGAACCATAGGGAAACGATAATATATAGGAAAACATCCCAATATTTTGGAGAATAATTATGATAGTGGTTTCAAAGAAAAAAATCCCTATATGGACACAAACCAGTGGATGTGGCTCTGGCACATATATATATTGGGGTAAAACAGGAAAACATCCATTTGATATAGAATCGAATGAGAACTTGTTTATGATAATTAGACTTGTTTTACTCATGTGTGGACACTCTTAGGGGATATGTTTCCTTAATCCCAATATTCCTACATACCATTATTAAGGATTTATAGAAAATGTAAATGTTGCTAATGAATAAGATATTTAGGTATGATGTTTTGTGATATAAAATAATTTTATAATTATAATATTCATAAAAGGAATTCTTTTTATCCCTATGTTTTTAATATTTATGAATATGGTGTGAAATTAGAGGAACCGTGTAAATGGTGAGAACAATGGACTATGTGCCGATGACGCTCCGATCGAAGATAGAATGGAAAAATTCATGACAATGATAAATCAACTAACTTGAGTTATAATGAATTAATTGAATCAAGATAATAGAATAGATTCACCACAAAGGTATATATAATATATTGAAACCTTTTTGATTCAATTACCACATTATTTTAGTGGACCTACCAACCCATTGATTGCTGAAAAAAGGATAAGCTCTATAGACAACATCTTTTTGTACTCCATTGTTCGGATCAAGGGAATGTTATCTTGGTTATTTACTCCATAGAGGGAGAATATTATATGTGGTTGGAACTAATTAAAAACCCAATTTAAAGAGGGGAGATTGATTCTATGGAGTGTGGATAGTTCAAGGGAGTGTTTTTTAATAAATATTTTCCCCATTCCATGAGAATTAAAATGGATATAGAATTTCTAGTTCTAAATTAGAAGGAAAATGAATCCGTGGGATGTTATGTGTTAATCAATGAAATACATTCTCTCTACACCTCTATCCTTTTCACGGATCCTAATGTAATGTTTGATGGATTATTTGGTGGGGTAATACACCATCTATAGGTGAATCAATCCATTCAAGACTATGATAACTACAAGGGAGATAGTGTGAATTTCATTGAATTTTGAACTGGAGTTCTCTAAGATGAAGTGGTATCACAAATAGAATTAAAAGAAGATATATTTGGAACTAAACATTTTGATTAACTTTGGTCCTGGAAGCAGAGAAAACCATGTGCAACTACCCACTTGAAAAAATGTAGGAAGTAACATTTAGGGAATTTATTTATTGTGAGTGGGAAATGTAACAAGTGTTGAGGAGATGTTGATATTTCTCAAAACTATCATAGTGAGGTGAAGCCTCAAATTCTAACACTAATGAAAAAGGGAAGATGGTGGAGGACTAACCTAATGTTTGATACTTCATTTTTGGACATCTTGAGAAACTTCACAACAACATTCCAAATCCAATGTTAACAGAGGAGAATCAAAATCAACCAGAACATTGGCCAAGTGATAAAGGTTGGGATTTTTATATCATGATAGTTGAAGTTGAAGCTCCAAATTATGTAGTAGCAGGTACTCTCATTGTTCTATAAAAGTGATCATGTACCTTTTTTTTATTCTAATTCTATGTATTCCTTAATTACCTCCATGTTTTCAAAGATAATAGAATCAAACCCTAATCTTTTAGAAATAGTGTTATCAGTGAAGACTCGTGGTGGGAATATCCAATAATCATCAATTTATAGAAACTCTTGTATTTTCTTTGGAGAGAACAATATAAATGATAATATAGTAGTACTTCCCATGTTGGAATTAGACACTAAACTAGGGATATACTGGCTCACAAAGTATAATACTAAGATCAACTAAAAAAGAAACAAATCTCAGTACTCCTTAAAAGAAAACATACAGTTGTTTTTAAAAGGAGAGATAACCCGACATAATCTTTTTCTAGAAGCACCTCATATATCATTCTTTTTGGAAATGATTAGTGAAGATGAACAAGGAAATAGAAGTACACAAATAGAAAATTTCCCCATCATATAAGAATACACTAACACATTTCAATTGGAGTTACATAGTCCTCCCCAAGAAATAGTGTTATATATCTGCATTGAAATATTTCCTAGATCCAAGATGATATCAAAGACCCCATATAGAATTGAAAATTTGGAGTTTGATGAATTAAATAAACAACTTCAAGATCATTTGGATAAGTGGTTTACCCAACCATGTGTTTCTCCTTGGGGAGAACATATACTCTTTTCGAATAACAAGGATGGATCAATGCGTATATACATTGATTTTAGAGATATTAATGAGACCATAGAGAAGAATAAGTACCATCTCCCAAAATTGAGAATTTATTTGACTAGATTCACCGGGCACAATTCTTCACCAATATTGATCTTCAATCTGGATATCATCAATTGGGGGTAATGAAAGAAGATATTTCAAAGACTCTCTTCTGATCAATATATGAGAACTATGAGTTTGTAGTTCTTCCTTTGGATTGACTCATGCTCTTAGAATATTTATGTATATGATGAATAGAGTCTTTAAATAATACCTTGATAAATTTGTGGTTGTTTTTATTATTTATATAATGAAATATTAGAATAGTTTCTAGGATCTTGAGAATCATCTATGGTTATATTGAAAACTATGGAGAAGGAGAGGATACTTGGAATGTTATGAAAATATTATTTTCTGGTAAAAAAGTTGCTTTATAAGGGGGTATTGTATCCAATGACGGAATCTCAGGAGCCCTTCCAAGACCAAATGTTGTCGAGGAGTGGCCTCATATTAAAAAATTATTTGAAATTTGTAGCTTCCTTGGTTATACAAGTTATTATTATGGGTTTGCGAAAAAACATTTCATGAATTTATAATCCACTAACCAAGTTAACTCAAAATGGGATAAGTTAATCTAGAAAAAGGATTGAGAAGAATGTTTTTAAGAGCTGAAATAGAGATTGGTTACTGAACTTGTGTTAAATCTGCCCTCTATCAAAGAATGATTATCTATTTTAGCAATCTGTCTCTGATAGGGATTTAGTGCATCCTCATGAAAAATGATAAGGTGATTACTTAGGCATCTCGATAGTTAATGCCTCTTGTGAATAATTATCCTATGGATGACTTAGAGATGGATGTGGTTGTTTTTTCTCTAAAGATATGAATGCACTATCTTTATGGTGAGAAATGTGATATATACATCGACCAAAAAATTTGAAATATATTTTCCTTAAAAGGGAATTGATGACGAGACAAAGCGGCTGTTTAGATCTACACAAAGGCATTTATTTTGGAATCCATTATCACCCCATAATAGAAAATAAGGTTGTAGATCCATTATATAAGAAATATCATGTTATTATTGCAATGATGAGGATTCAAGGAGATCATTTGATAAAAGACCTCGTAAAACTATAAAAGGGAGTCATAAAGGAAGGTACATCATTAACTATATTATAAATGATTTGTCAAACATCGTTACTAGAGAAGATAAAGTAATATCAAGGAGAAGATACTTTATTAAACAATAAGATATAGGATGTGAGAATCAGATGTTTTTTAAGTGTAGTATTGATTTTGAAAGTGTATTAAATGTTCATACAAGGCTATGTGCTCTATCTATTCTGGAAATAAATAAGGAGATAATTGATGAAGCTCATTGATCAAAATTCTATATAAATCATAAAATAATGAAAATTAATAAGTACCTTCGTGATAATTATTGCCGAGATAACATAAAAAGGTAGATTTATAAATACACCACAATGTTCCTGGTGTGTCAACAAGAGAATGTAGAGAGACAACATCATAAAGGTTCATTATAACCACTACCCATGCCAGCATATAAGTGGTACAATATCACTATGTAATATTTCACAATTATATTGAGAAAATACAAAGGAAACAATGTGATATTAATTATAGTGGATCATCTCACCAAGCCCGTCTATTTCATTACTGTTTTGGGATATTTCTCTCTCGACCAATTTTAAAGGATTTATGTAAAGGAAGTGGTGAGGTTTCCTTGAGTGACTGTTTCTATAATTTGTAATTGTAATATGTGGTTCACATTAAAATTAAAGAGAAGTCTTCAACATGATCTAAATATTGAATTGAATTTCAGTATGGACAATCACTCCAGAAAGATGGCATATCTGAAATAACTATTTAGATTCTCGAGGACATTTTGAGAACATGTTCAATACAATTTTATGGTGGATGGTATAAAAATATTACATTAATTGAGTTATTGTACAACAAAATATTCCATTAGAGTATTCAAATGGAACCCTATGAATCTCTACATAGGAAGATATGTAGAAGTCCTACATGTTGGGATGAAGTCGTTGAAATATATCTTCTTGGTTCCGTTCTTGTGAAAGAGAAGAAAAAAATGTTCAGGGAATCAAAAAACACATAAAGGATGCTCAGAGTAAGATGAAAATCTATTCTAACAACCATTATTGGTACTGGGGTTTTTTTATTGGTGATAAATTCTTCTATTGAACTTAAATATGGAAGAGATTCATACAGTTTGTTACGAATGGGAAACTCACCCCTAGGTACATTAGGCCCTATGAAAACATTGATCATATGGGATCAATGGAATATCATCTTGCACTTATTCTAAATATAGATCATGTTCATGATGTATTTAACATATATACCTTAAGGAATTACATACCCGACCCTTTACGTGTACCGAATTTAGAGGCAGTACAACATGAACATTACCTCTCTTTTGAGGAGTACCCGGTGGAGATAATGGATCATAGAGAAAAGGTTCAATGCAACAAGACTACCCTCATCAACAAAGTGTTGTGAAGGAACCATAAATATGAAGAATCAATATGGGAACCAGAGGAAATAGTGATAAAAAAATTACTCGCACTTTTTCTCAACTAAGGGAATGAGTTGAAATTTCTGGGAAAAAATTTCTTGGGGGTGGGGGGATGGGGGAGAATGTAACAACCTGGAAATTTTTAATTAAATTTGATTCCTGAGAAAATGTGTGTTTTATTTTTTTTACACAACAAAAATATATTACTATAACAATTAATTGTGTATAAATATAAATTTAAACATCGGGTTTCGACCATTACATGACCATTAGAAGATTTAATTTTAATAATAATATCAACATTATAATTAATGTTTTTAAGTAGTGATGCCAAAATATAATTAATGTGGCAATGAGAAATGATGGAATAATCTAGTATAATAGTTCCATAAAAATCCCATTTTTCGGATTGTGGGAGGGAGGTAGTGTTAGTGGTCTATGATCTTGACCAAGCCCAAGATGCTCTTCTATAAGTAAGAATTGAATGAAATATCTTAGGGGAGATGTTTAAGTTAGTGGAAATTATCATTCCGGTGATGTTCCCTAAGCCACCCTATAAGTCTATCACCATCGAGAAACATACCCTTTGGTCATATATGGGTGTCATATGTGGATATATGTCTAAGAAATAGTAAATTTATTCTTATTTCCATTTTCAGAAAAAAAAAATTATTTCATAAATTTGATTTTAAGAACAATTTTTTCATAATAGAAAAACATGGAAAATTTGGAAAATTCATTTTTTTGAAAAAAATTTCATTTTCCTGAATAGATATATATAATAATAAAAAAATATTATGAATAATACTCATTTTAATTTAATAGTAACGTGAAAATAGTGTTATTTAAATAGAAATGAAAAAATAATTTTTTAATGTCTCAGAAACATTACTATGCAATTTCTATCCACAACTATTTTTGATAAATATGGATTTTAATATTTAATTGTTAAAATTATATTATATAGAGAATTATTATTATAAAATAAATTTCATTTTTGAAATCGGAACATCAAATTTAGCAAAGGGTGAATTTATATGAATTTTCTAAAATACTTTATTTTCTCATGAATAGTAAAAATATAGTTTGAGTTTTTCTGTATGATTAGTGGAATCATAATTATGTCATAATGATTTAATAAAAAATGAAACACAATACACGACTCATATAATATTATTTTACTTATATGATTTAATTTAATCTATTTTAATCAATTTCCAAATCCTTAATTTACTTTCCTAATTCTAAAATTGAACCCTTATGTTTAAAAATGTTATTTAGTGGAAATATTTATTTTCAGTACCAGATTAATTAACATAAAATTATAGTCTACTCATGTGGATTAAAATAACATAAAATATGACCCATGTATCCAGTACAAGGGTAAATATCTTGGGAATCCCATGGTTTGGCATTTACCACTACAAAGGTGTCCAAAGCCTTTATTTAGAAATTTATATTAAAATACCTTAGTTTTGAAATAAATACCAACCCATTGGTCTATTTTCCTTAACTTCAAATTTATAGATCATGTTTATTTTATAGTTTTACCTCTCAATGAGTCATCCCAAGGTGTTTTTAATCACCCAGGGTCCTAATCCTCATGTTTTAGGAACTACTCTTCATGGTTAATAAAATATCCTTCTTTTCCCATTGATTCAAGAACATATTTTTGTATATGGATTTTGATTGTTATGGTCAATCTCTATATTTTTAATTTTTGTTCATTCAATTACTGGAAAAATATTTTCTATCAATGGAAGACCCATATACATTCTATTTTTACCCTCTTCTAAAACTAGGTTTTGTGGTCATTGTTCCCCCGATTTTACATGTCTAAATTTCTCTCTTCTACTCACGATATTAACTTTTTTTCATTATGTGAATACAAAAAACACTTTAATTTATAGTGGTACTCACCAATATTAAAAAATTAATTATTTCATTCTGGTTTTGATATACATAAATTCTTCATTCCCTTTGTGTGGGTTATAAATGACATAATGATCTTGTCTTTAAGAACCTTTTAAAATGCAATGATTTTTATATGAATCGTATTTGTTTATTCTCCATGGGTTATTTATGAAATGTTTTATTATGATATATATTACAAAAATTATTTAACACATATGAAGGTTTCACCATTCTAGTGATCCAATGCATTGGGTAGTGAATTTAATCTCTATATTTGATATGTTTTATAATACCTTGGTGAATAACCTTGGTAATATTTATGAAACCATAGTGAAAAAACATGTTGATATGATTATGAATGTATCATTAAAAAGTTTTATCCACATATACATGATATGATTCATGTTATTAATATTATTATTATATGCCACTTTATTATTCGATATCATTATAACTCATGTTTTATTGAAATTATTCAAGATCACAAGTAAACTATTCCTATTCATTCCCTTACTGGGCCTTATGATCACCTATACCTTTAATGTATTTTCCCATGTTATGAGATACAGAAAATGCACCTAGGATTAACCTATGATTAATAATTTTATGTGGAGTAGTATACTATTTTATGCTTTCATGTATTATGTATATTTTTTTAATGAAACTAAACATTAAATGATTCTCTATCTGTACCATGTAAATGGAAATTCAGGACATAAAAATTTGGGATACAATAGAATGAGGATGAAGTCAAGGATGTCAAACATATGATTTTCTATTCATGAAGAGTATACCTACACAGATTTGTACAACTATAGCTCTGGATTTTGGGTCTAGGATTGTATATGTAGTACAACATATTCTTGAGGAGCATAGTGTCAATCCATCTATAGTCCTAGGTATGAATTCAGTAGCCACAACTGTAGTTTATCCATTATTTGACATAGGTGAAACAGATTATTTTATATTAGTGACTATTGGGAATGTATTAGGATTGAAATTCCATAATTTTTTGTAGTGGTGAATCTAGATAGTCCTTTGAGAGAACGATCAGAGATTATACACCAATGTATAGAATTTCCTCCAATATTAGTTGCTATCATTTCTTATGGATCCTATTTTTTTGTCAAGAAGATAAAATTTTATGTAATTATTTGGATGTATTGGTTAATACCTTATCACTACCATATGGAATTTTATCATGAATGGGTGTCTTTTATAACCACTTAGGGTGATATTTATGAAAATAAAGGACAATGGAATGTTACAAAAATTCAAGATGGACTAAGTATCATGGTTTAGGTGGATTGCCATCCGTAATTTCTATTCATTTTTTGAATTATCTAGGAGTATGAATGTTTCATTTCCTTGAGTGTTGGAGAGATTCAGTGATGTTTTTACTGATGCATTTTCTAGATTACCTCCTTATATAGAGGTAGAGTTCAGTATAGATCTTGTTCCAGGTGTAGAAACGGTATATATTTCACTATACTGGATACCTACTACAGAGTATTAGGAACTCAAGAGATCTCTAGAAGACATAGAGGAATAAGGTTTTATATGACCTGATACTTCTCTATAGGGTTCACCCATTCTCTTTCTGAGAAAGGGGTGGGACCCTAAAGATCTTTATGGATTATTGGTAGCTGAATCAGGTTATGGTAAAGAACCAGTACACACTTTCTAAAAAATAAAATCTCTTCTACCAACTATGAGGTGATAGGGTATTATAGAAAATTGGTTTTTGATTGGGTTACCATTAGGTAATGTTTAATCCTTTGGATATACTATGTATTTATTTTTTGAAGCTTATAGGAATTATATGAGAGTCTATTTATGTTGTTCTGTCTAATGAACACAATAATTATCTTAATTTCATTCTTGAATTGGGTTTTCCACTCACAACTAGATTAATTTACGGTGGTTTTCAGGGATTATATCTTTAAAACTCCCAGAATCGACACGATCATGTTAAACACCATAAAATTGTATTGAGTGCACTATGAGATTATTGGTTATATGACAATATAACCTGATTCCAATTATAAATTGAAGAAGTTAACTTCTTGGGTCACATTATCTTAAATTAAAGAGTATCAACAGATCCCGAAAAGGCAAGATACATTGTTTCATAAAAGTAATCCACGAAATATTTTCATATATAGAGTTTCTTGGGGAATTCTAGATACTATAAATATTTTATTGAACAATTTTTATGCCTTTTAATAACTCTTATAGAATTTACCAAGAAATACATCAAAATTATTATATTTAAATCTTGTGAGGAAGGATTTTAAAAGATTAAATGAAGGACAAAATCATCACCGATCTTGATTTTGAAGGATGAGGGAAAAAGCTATACATATTATAATAATTTACTTGGAATCAGACTAGGAGCCATTTTTATATAAGGGGAATGATCCGTGGAATATTGATATTTTAATTTTAGACCACACGAGTGTCATTACCATTTGAAAAAACTCAAGGTAGAAACATTAATTCATTCCACACATTTTTCAAGACACTAACAAGTAGGATAGTGGTTTTTTGTATACAAGTATCAGAAAAAAACATAAATATTCTGAAAATATTATTTGAACCTCAAAACATTATGATGGGTTGAAAACCTAAAATATTTTGACATTGAGCTAGATTATATTCCTAGAATGGGCAGTCAGGTATCTAATTATTTGACCCAAAAACATAAATGAGAGCTATCTAGGAAGATAGTTATGAATGGACGATGATGGATGTTATTTATTAGAAGATTCTAGAATTTCGACTGTGTTATGGGAAGCGTATTATTACATATTTATGAGTGACCTCATCAAAATTGGGTTGAATGAAGAGAATGAAACTATCTTATCTCAAATGATTTTCATTAGGGAAACTACTTTAGGTGAGGTCCCACTATATGAATGGATTATTAATGAGGATGAGATCTTTTATATTCATCAATTCATATGGGTTATCATAGATTTGTAAAGAGGAATTGATATGATAAAATCATTCATATAAATGGAAATTAGTTCCCATACTTTTAAACATGTACAATGAATTACATTCCTAGTATAGGTTTCATGACATAAAGATGTAGATAATATGTTTTTTAATCGGTTATCCACTAGTTTACAATCAAAGGTAGAATACTAATGGCCTTCTAATCTTTTATAGTCTTTTCCCATTCATGAGTGGAATGGGATGATGTTAGTATGGATTTCATGATCTGATTTCTGAATACCCCTTGAGATAGTGATGCAGTGTGGGTTATCATGAACATGTTGATGAAGGTCTACCACATCATTCCGATCCATAAGTCCTTTTTAGTGAGAAAATGTAGAAAAATTTATCTCAAAGATATTATATTCCATAATGGTGTTAAAAAAACTATAATATCATTCATGAAAATTTAGTTCACTTCATGGCTCTAGTAGGGGTTGTAGAGGGGACTTGTCTCATTGGTACTTCTGTTTAAAACATATCACGTATATATTAATGGCCATTCTAATTGTACTATAATTTTATTTAGGGGAATTTATTTCCCAAGTGTCCATGATTTTGGATATTTTTGTAAGAAACACATACTAAAAGATATGTTCTATTATAATAATAAATTTTAATGAATTTTTTTGATTGATTCATATGAGGAACTCTATGGTTGGAATTTTCATTCATCCCTATGCTAATTAGAGGCAGGATATGAAACATTATTTGGACCATTAATTATTTTGGATACTTCATTGGAGGATAAATTAGTTGGGAAATGTGAGGATACAAATCAGTCATGGTAGAAATGTTATATCGATCACTATCACAAAAGTTTAGAGTTAAAGTTTAGAGATAATATCATTTAATGTGTTTCACCAAGATTGGTTCATTGATGGATTCAGGGAGAAGGTATTCTGACACGTAGGATCATTGGAATATTATAGATTTTGGTATAATTGGGCTGGTATCTTGTTAGACAGATCTTACTCAGTGTTACTAATCCCTGAATAATATCTTTCATGTTTCCTAGATTCTCTGTTATAATTATCCTCCAATGAAGATTGGTTCTGATTGAAATGATGTTGTGCTCGATACTAATGATTCATTTAAGGAGTATTCAGTTTTTATAATTTATCATATTATTAAGGATCTCTAAGGATGGTCCATGCCTATATTATGTGTTCAATAGAATCATGTACATGTATAGGATCAGAACTAGGAGTGAGAATCAAATATATGTTCTTAGTGGCTGGATTTATTCACTGATAATGATCAACCACCCTCCTGGAAACTCATGTAAGATATGTTTTAAAGAGGTTAGGTGGTATGATACTAATTTTCTTAAGTTATTTATCTATTTTATTTTAGTATAATCAATTTTTTTTATCAAAATAGAAGTTCCTATGTTGGTTATAGAGGCTTTATGGGAGTTTGGACTTATTCTGGAGCCTATAGTTCTAGTTTTTGGAAAAACATGCTGATGCTCATGGTTGGAACATGTTCATTACTATCTATTCCCCTCAACTATGTGTCTTAGTAATGGAAGAGAACAATTAGTAAAATTGTGCACTATGGGGCTCTTGGATGTTTTAAACCTATTATAAATTTCAATGGTAACTCACATGGTTTGTGAATGTTTTTTCTAACTGTAACCATGGACTATGTGGAGAAGGAGGGGGGTGAATTTGGATAGCAGATAGAAATGAAAATCATTTGGTTTTTTATCTATTTATCTTAGAATTATGATGTGTTTCCTCCTATAAAGATGAGGCCACATTGTTTGAGAACATTTTGGATGGGATTTTGGCAAAACCATGAATCCCTTTTAAGATGGAGATTCTATCATTTTTACCATATTTCTTTATAACTCTTCATCCACCTCATTATTCTTTATTCAAGGATTATAGTGGACCATGGGATCTCTACTCTTCCCCTACCACATTGGCTTTGATGTATATTTTATATTTGAGCATCGATTCGTCCTCTGTTTTTATGTTTGGATCACCCTTGGTAAACCTATGATGCATCTTAATTATTTTTATATTTTCTCTCACTATGTTTGATTTTATTTCCATACGATAAAATATTCCCCATTTTAGAGGAATTTATATAGTTCTACATTTTACCTTTTTCCACCCTAAATGAATGAATGATATTGGATGCATATTTCTCTACCCAAATAAGGTATTTGTTATTTTAATACTCCATAAAGTACCGTTTTTATATCTTTTACCATTGTGTCACATGACAGAACTTCCAAGCATTGAATCATAAAGAGGAAATTAATTACATAAATTTAGAATAACTTGAATATCTTAGTCTCAGGAACTTGATTACATCTTTGGAGGATGTATACCTCATCTAAAACCAGCCTAAAGGGTGTGTTTCTTCTATTCAATGACGCATATGCATTAGATATGTAATTAGGCACCTAGAAGATGGGTTTTTATTTTATTTTATGAATTAATGGGGAATAAACTAAATTAAAATATGAATGGTAAGACCTTCTCACTCAAAAATTCACCATAAATTATGTCAGGCCTCGTGATATACAATAGATCCTATATAGATATCCATGGATGGGATCATAATACATGTTAGTACATTATACAATGGGAGATACTTGAGTTCCTATATGTAATAGCTTTGATGGTCTCATAGGGTGAGTCACTTTTTCAGATCATGGGCGATACATGTGATGCTACATGGAATTCCTTGGATGGAATCACATGACAAGATATTATATTATGCCATGGGAAATACATGGGTTCCTACATGGAATTACATAGATGGTATCATATGACATGTTATTATATCATTCCATGGGTGATATATGGGTTCCTAAATGGAATTATATGGAATGTATCATAGGACAAATGAGATTAAATCATTCCACGCTATTATGTGGGTATTTTATGGGACATTATTATACACAATTGAATGGTTGTATGCCTCGGATCCCAAGCCAATATTTTAAAAAATCTCACATGATTAGTGATATTATGGTTTGAACAGAGTCTATTATGGTCATCTAGGTATCCAAGATGATTCTTATCCTAACATGGTTTATTTATATTTTTTTCACTTATTAAAAACGGACATTGTTAATTTTATATTATACAAATTGATAGTATTATATGTTATTGGTAGTGGCCAATTGAGTTTTACTCAAACCTGTTTGAGATACCATTTGGTACCTATATACATTTAATGGATGATGGTAGGGATAAAGAAAAATGCCTTGTTTTGGATGCTTTATTTCTATTATAGATTGGAGTATGTGAAAAGAGGACTGAGCAAGTGATCATGATACTTGGAGATTAGATATTTCACTTTCATGTATTTTTCATAACATGTACTATGTATCCTTTCTTCCATGTGTCTCCCTTTACACAACTTAATTTTAATATAGAAATTACATTATCATATACTATATGATACTGTTGAGTGTTACATCTTATTTATTATGTTGATTATTTTTTCTATTACTTCCTTTTATTATTTATACTATTTACTCTATATTATTACCATTGTGATTGACTATGATAATGAGTGTATAATCGCCATACCATACAACTGTAGACCCTCGTTTCTAGTCAAAAACCTATGGAATATGAGGAGGTATGATAAAGGCCATGTGTCCAACCAGGTTTGGTTACTTATGAGTGACCCAAGCATGGGATGTAACACTAGTGGATTATGAACTATATATATTCTTCTATGAGTTATAAAATTTCCTATTTTTAGGATTTTATTTTATGTGATAGGGGTAACATGAAGTGGTGGAAGTGATACGATTTTATTAGTGAAGACAATGATAATTTTTATGTACCCATTACATTTTAGTAATGTTATGTCACTATTAATGGATAAAATAATTAAAAAATGTAATATAATGGTGGGTATGATGTTTCTCCACGACAACAATCATAAAAGAACTTGGATTCTGGTTTATTAATTTTTTTTGTTCATTCACATAGTAAAATCATTTTTAACCTTTTTTCTTTTATCGTGATAACTAATTCTTTGAAACACATAAATTAATTTGAATGAAAATAAATCAAAACCATGTAGAATAATTTCAAAATGATTATTTATAATATTAAAACAATTTAACTTAATATAATCTCAAATATTTAGGAATGTTAATTTCATAACTAACAAACATGATGTGTAAATTTGTTTTATAAAATGCGTGTCTTTAAGATTAAAATTTATGTGTAGTGTAAATTTATCAATGCGATTTACTTTCATTATATAAATTTTTTAATTATATATGGAATAAAATTAATGCATCTTTAAAGAAATTAGGAAACCAAATATCACTATTGAAATGTTAAATTAAGAAAAAACCAAAAATATTTTACTGAAAATAAATGTTATTTATGTTCAAAACTGTTCAAGAATGGATTTCAAGGATTATCATATTATTTTTAAATAATTTATTTTACTAATTCAATAAATATTTTGTCAAATTAAAATGTTTTATGAACATATAGTTCATAATTATATATTAATAAATTCATAAAAGATATAGTTTTTTTTCAATCTTGTATTTTTAACTGTTCACCTAAAAATTAGTTATTTAAAAATAGTGAAAGTAATCTTAGAATAATTTTGATATGTGTAATTAAAAAATCTGTTATTTTTATCAAATTATTTTTTAAATGTGATAAAAATTAATTTTTTTTATAAAAAACATATGTGGAAAACAAATTTATTTTTATGAAGAAGAAATGATTATTTTATTAGTATAACAATTTATAATTTTTTCAGATGATGTTTAATTCTATTTATACTATAAAATATAATGGGTAAAATATATAATTAATATTAAATAATTTTCTTAATTAATGTATTGAGGTTATCATCATAGTTTGGTTTTGTGTGTAAGATAAGATATCTAATATAGTATTAATTTAGGGAAACATGTATTCCAAAATCTCAGGGTGTTAAATTAACACTATAAAAAATATTATTATTATCAATTTAAAATCCCTAAAAGTTAACATATATTATCCAAATTTCAAGTAAAAATGTTTCCTTTTATTTCAATCGGTTATTGTTCTCCACCACACATCGACACACTAGAATGACCATTTGGACTCCAACTCAACATCCTATTCCACAATCCATGTAATGAAATATCTAAATCAAGTGTATTTTAGGAATTGATTTTTTTTATTTTACCTATATAATACAGAAAAACACATTTTCCAATGATAACCATTTTGTTGTAGTTATCAATGAATTATTACCTTCAAATTGGATTTCTCCATCTTCAACAGACATTTTACTATAATTTTATTGATATCTTGACACTCATAATAAATACCTCCATTATATATTGAATATAGAAATTATTATTTCAATTAATCATAAGTGAGAAATATAGATTTTGATAATCATTACACATAATACATTAAATCCTTCAAAATATCATATTTTGGTTCATCATATTTTTCATAATGAATATTTAATCAAAATACTGATTCTCCTATGGTGTGGTCCTCATCATATTCCACTTTTAATTTATTTTTCAATTAAAACTACCATTATAGTGTATTTCATTCCATTATACATTCTATAATTCTCCATGATTTCACTACATATCCAAAATACCCAACAAACACTTCATACTATATGTTTCACTCCTATAAATTTGTTTGGCCATAAAATTGATATTTTTTATTTCTTCCACAAAGATTCATAGAGAGTTTAATGCCACAAAAAATTCGTATACTCAAAATTTCATGGTATACTATGACATAATAAGAACATTCATGGCATGACAGGTTTATCATTCACTGAAAATTCATTTATTCATCTCCAAATGACTCCTCAAAATATATAACTCTATCAAAAATGGAAATATGATTCAATAATCATATTTATCTTTATCAAATATTTAATAATATTAAATTTCCGATTTAAAATCATTTATAATCTTTTGAATCCATTCCATTGATATATAGATATATAATAGTGTCTACACGCCTCTCTCAACAAGATCTTTTATGTGTTCATATTCTTCAGTTATTCAATGATTATCCAAAAACACTAATTAAATATATATTTTTATTAAGAATTATCATATATCCATAATGATGTATTCATTGTCAAATTATACAACATAATTATCTTCAAATAAAATGACCACCATTTATGGTCAACTAATACTTCTAAAAGCTTCTTCAAAATTCACAACCAATTGGATGTAAGAATAATCTCTCATAATAATCCTTAATCTTAATTTTTTTGTGATTTTCAAAAATAAATACATCACATAACCTACTATTCTTACTTTTATCATATTTTTATATTACATCTATTATTGGTCTCTGGGTTGAGATGATGGTTATTAGTATTATGAATAAATTCTAAAATTATTTCCACTACCATAAAATCCTATGATGTCATATGTTAAAGAATGTAATCTAACAGAGTTATTTCCTACAGAATTTTTTTAAAAATTTATTATCTCTGGGAATTTAAGTTAATACAAAAAATTTATTAGGTCATTCACTATAATTAATGGAATTTAAATCCATGGAAAATATTGAGAATCATATTGCTGGAAATAAAGAATAAGATACAAGGGATGAATTCATCTCTAATGTTGCATGAGAAATCAATTTAAGGAAATGAATACATGAAAAAAACTACCATTATCTTTTTTTTCAATGAGAAAAATTTGGGAATATCAGATAAAATGTTCATCGAGACCAGAAAGTGATGTGGTGAGTAATACTACTGAGAAAAAAAATCTATGTTTTATCATAAATATATCATTTTTTATGAGAATTCATCATTAAATAAGTATTAAAATAAGATATTAGTCTGTAAATATAACGAATATGGAAGGTAATGATTTAAAGAAGTTGAAACGAAATTTAAATAGATTTTAGAAGATAAAATGATGTAAAATGATTCATAATGAACAAAAGAAAATTAAGTAGGATAATAAATCAGAAGGTGTTATTGAGATAATATGATGACAGTAATAATATTTTTTGGGATATAGACATATAATGAATGATAAAATATATCATTGGACTATTAAATTAATTTTTATAGTTTGTTAACCAAATCAAAGTTAATAATACACTATTATAGAATGTTGAGAATGAATAATGAGTATCCTAATAATTATAAGAAGAATCTGCATAATTTAACTGAAAAATAGAATAAAACATTATGGTGATCGATGATCTAAATTCATTAATTGGGGACAAATAGAAATGGATGATTTTTTTGAAGAATATGAAATTATCACTTTCAAAAACCAACATTAATCTAAAATGAAAATAACTGGGTCAAAACGATGATATTGTTTCGAATGTTGAATATTGATAAACTAAATAAAAAAATTAATTTATTCACATGAAGTTTTGATATTGTAATAAATAACCAAAGAACAAATTACATCGGTTTTAGTGGACTTGGATTTGAAGCTGAATCATTTAACATTGATTGAGCTATCATGAAAGAGAATATAAAGTAAAAGGTTTGAGATAAAAATCAACTGTAAAGGGTTTATCAGAAACCAAAATTATACTTATAAATATGAAACCTGTGGAGATAATCCAATGAAACCTTGTTTACCTCGACGATGTTCCCATTCTATGGTTACATTTACAATATGATGAAATATTGTGACAAGGTATATATACATGGAAATATAACCCCATGAATATAAATAAAATAAAATGGCGACATATCCCAAACCATAAAAACAAAATTATATCTATACCTATTTATATTATTATTTTAATCTTGTTTAAAATATTTTGGATTATAAGAACCTATAAAATGAAAATGCATCAATTCCAAGGTTACGGAAAACAATGAGATTTTACATGAACACTATTACATTGGGAATTATTTTTTCTATATTGGAAGAAGAATTTGATTCTACTTATTATACAAAAGAGTGTGAGGAGAGAACATAACAATTCTCTACTTAATTGGGCATTTCAAGGAAGGAAATTAAGAATAAGAAAAGGATATCTAGTTGATATTACTCGAAATGTAATTAATTATCATAGTTTGGGGGTAATTTATTATGGGTTCCAATTCCACATGAATTCGAAAATGAACATACCAAATAATGTAAATGGATACGTTAATGCTACAGTCTTGTTGTAGAGTTATAGATAATGGAAAATCAGATGAAATTTGAAGATGTGATTAGCTGGAGATGTGTTAAAAAATAAGGGTTCTCAACGTGGTTGAAATTTGGAACAATCACTTGATGAAGGATGAAATTTATGAATCATAACATTAATACATGTTTAGGGTTGTAAATGGCCAGTTAATGTCTATTAATGATTGTGGTTTTAGTAAAAAAACTATATCAAGTGAAAATTAAAACCAATAAATGATTAATATTGAACCGACATAAGCTGAACTAGTTGGTTCACATCATTCATTATAGGTTTATATCAGTTAATAAAATATGAAAAAAATTACATGATAAAAAAATATTAAAAAATGATAAAAAAAACTATTTTAAAATTAATGATTTAAAACTATTTTTGTGATAAATGAATAAATATTCGGGAAAAAATATATCTAAAAATTGATTAATTTAAAATTGAAATCTATGAAATAGTTTCATAAATAATTAAACCATTGACATCGGGAATTTTTAATAGGGTTTTATAATGGAGAGGTAAATTTTAATTACTTTTAATCATTTTATTCACTTAATCATCACATATGATCCTTAACATTCAATATATTGAAAAATAATTAATTAATTATTTTATATTCAACTTTTATCACATATAGTTTATCATTTTTTTTAATTTAAAAAGTACTTTATGTTTTTATGTTTTTAATTGATTTTAATTGAAATTAGTTTAGAATTTAAATGGTTACAAAAGCCAAATGTATCAAAAAAACTAAAATACTTAATAATCCTCAACTAAAATAAACTGATTAATCAAATGGAACTTTATTTTATAAATCTGATGTAATTTTTTTTTATAATATTAATATGGTTAATCCTATCTTATACAACCCTTGTGGAATTCAATCAGAAGGGATACCTTATTAATGTTATTTCTATAAACTCATTGAATAAGTGATGAAGAGAAAAAATGAATATTGGATGGATATTAAAGAGAATATAAGCTTTCTTTTGGTGAAAGATGATAAAATCTTGTGGAACTAGTGAATCATTCACATGCATATTAAACATGGGAAAATTTATTAAAATTTAAGGCTTTAGTGGATATCCTAATTTTGATGAATGATTGAGAGTATACTTGTGATTAATTTATGAGAATAAATATAGACAAAAATTTCTATTGGAAGAGGAAAAAGAGGGTATAAAATTTACTAAATCGAATTCATATAATTAGTTTTTATTCAATGAAACATCCTAGAACCTGATATGAAGGATATTTTATAACATTTTCTGATAATAATAATAGAATGGGTTGTATCATTTTCGTGAATACTAATAAGAAGTTAATAGATTACATTAAAAATATTTTTTGGTGGGTTAATAAATAGATTGGTTGAATAATTTATTTTTTTGACCATATAATGACATAATGTTCACATTAATTGAAGTGGTGAGATTCATAGAGATGTATACTATCAATAATGATGTATCATTAGTGTAGAATACCCATCAAATAGGTTTTGAAGAAAGAAGAAATTTGATGGTGAAAAAAATAAAAAAAATATACTAATTGAGATTGGATTATAATAGTAATATTAGAATAATGTTTTTAATGTGTTAATGAATATATAAAAATGAGATTTTTCTTATTCCTATTTTTGGGAAGAGACTATATGAAATATTTAATTAATGGAATCTTACATTCAAAAACATTTTATTATTAAAGAATAAATGATATGTATGAAATAAAGAATGAAATCATGGAATTTATGGTTCCATGGTTGATTAAGTAATCAACTTTAGCTACTAAATAAAGGGTAAAACAATTAGTATGCTATTAAATAGAATATTTTATAGAATTCATGTCAATGTTAATGAAGAAAATCCAGATTTTTTAAAAATGAATCTTTTAGTCAAATTTTTTATGAAAATTATTGGGATGATGTAAATTATAAAATATATTTGACCTGAAATATGAAGACGATTTTGAGGCTAAATAATATTCTTAAAAGGAAACTAATGTATATCAACTAAAAACACAAAGAAGGAATAGAAGAGTTGATATTAATGAAACATGAACCAATATAGTTACAAATAATCTAAAGAACCTCAGGGAATGAGGATTATTGAGTACAATGACTTATTATCTCATGTGGATAAAAATAATTAGATGAAATGTTAAAGAATGAGTAATGGGTTAAGGCCATTAAGGAGGATTTAAAATAAATTTAGAATAATTTTACTTGGGATATTGTGAAGAGGCTGAATGAACACAATGTTGTTGAAACTAAATGGGTGTTCAAGAATAAATATGATGACATTGTAAAGGTGATACAAAATAAATAAATGTTATCATGGATGTTCTATAGGAAACATGATATCGGTAACGCACATGATATTGTTTCTCTACTGGAAATATCACTGTCAATAAATCTCAACCTAGATTAGGTGATTCAAAGAGGCTTCAATGTTTTTCAAATATATGTAAAGATGCAATTCATGAATGGAGTGATAAAGGAGGAAGTTTATATTAAACCACTGTGGTTTTATTTTTTAATTTTTTAAAAGGTTTGATTATTTGATAATTTCTTATATGGGGTGAAAAATTTACACTGAACTTGGTGTGGTTATCTATAAAATAACATGAAGAAGATATAATTTAGTACATCTAGTGTTAATCACAACCTCTATGTGACATTAATAAAGGATGACCATTTCATTGTAAACATTTATGTAAATTATGTCACGTAAAATGGTTAAAATATTAAATTAGTGAAGGAATTTCTACATTTAATGATATTGTATTGTGAGATATTCTTGATTACTGAACTTGTGATGAAAGTGAATCAATGGAAGTAATATATATTTATTTAATATATAAATATGGAAAGGAGTTGTTAAAAATGATTGATATGAACAAAACCAAAATTGTTTTAGCTCTAAATATAGTTAACCACAAACTTTCAAAGCATAATAATAGAATACATGTTGATCCGACATTGTATTGTAGAATGATTGTGAGTTTTTTACATAGATGTTACTTGGTAAAACATTACTTATGAAACATTTCTTATAGCTCTATTTTAGTGTAATTCGATTGAGGAAACCCTCAAAACTATTTATTGAAAATAAGGTTCAATAAAGGTAATATTATATATGATTCAATGTTTAATACTTTGAAATAATGTGAATAGATTTTGTATTCATGTTTACGATGGGCTGGAGTTTTTTAGATAAAAATACTATTAGTTATAAAGAATTCTTCATTGGGAAAATGTTTGTTGGTTGGTTGAGCAATTAGTAAGAGTAAATATTTCATAGAAAGGCTAGAAAATATTATATTTAAACAATGAATTCATGTACTCAAAATCAATGGATAACGAAATAATATTAATAAGTTTAAAAGAATGTTATGTTGCCTATGGTGATTCACTGTGACAACAAGAGAGAAATCAAATTGATAAAGAACCTGGAATAACAAACTTATTTATAACATATTGAGATCACATTGAGTTTTATTAATGAAAATTGAACTAGGTAATGATAAATATTGGGTATGTAAGAATTAATCAACATGTTTTATAAATTTTAATAAAATATTCCCCCACCGGTTTTTGAGAGGAATTACTTAATCCTCAGTGTTCAACCACCTCCCATAGATTATGGATGCTTAGGAACTTACCCCATACCAATTTTATTTTAATGTTTGATATTTATTTTAAATCATATTTAGTGTATTTCCCCTTTGAGTATATTATAAAAGGGGGTAATTTGAGAAGATGAATAAATCATTAGAGATCTTTTTCGAAGGGGGTGATCAATATGATAAACCAATGGAGTCCATATTCTAATCTAAATGGGGTTCTCTTATTAAGGGGTTTTATGGAATTAATGATAAGGTTAATATGATCCATTCTGATAAGGGTCACATGTTTTCTTATTTCTAAAGTTAAGTAGAGTTTGATGGGGTTTTTGATATATTTTATTACATTTAATAATATACATAGCTAAGAGATATTGATTTACTATATAATCCTATATTAATCTATTATTTCATAAAAAACCATTCTCCATGAAGATATAGATTGGTAAAATAATTATTATAATATTATTTTGGGTTATGATAAATATTAATTATAATAAAGAAATTTTAGATTTCCAATAATCCTAAAGGAGAGAGAATATTGAAACCGGGTTTTCAGTTAGGGGAAGAGTTTCAGAACCATTTGAAATTTTTGGAGTATATGATTTTAGGTCAGAAGAGAAGTTTTAATGTGATTTTATGTTCTTAACTTAACTGATTTTACTTAGTGAGAAGCTTTTTCGAATATTGGAAGAGGATTCAGGTGTTTTTAAGGTGATTTTAAAAAGAAACAATTCATAGTGCCACAATATTGGTCACATCATAGCCTTTAAATATGTTTACAATAAAGAAGTGGTGGCGAGTCATGCCACAACATAACTCCCATGAACTTGGATGGGTTAACATACAACCACAAACCTGAATCCACCCATGGTAAGTCCAGAAGGGTGTTCTTAATCCACACAGGGTTGAAAAAAGTGCCTAAGCATCATGATTCACATTTGGGAACAATTTCTCCCTTAATAATCAACCAAAAATAACCCAAAAAGTGTAAAAAATCACATCATGAACAATAAACAAAATACAAGAGGTCAAAAAGCAACATGTTAACATGATATCAACATTTATCATTTTCAACTGAGACAAAAATATTCATAAAATGGGAGAGGAACCAATTGAACCAACTGGACTATTTGCAACAAGAGGGTCAACACCATCTGGCCACCTCCACTGACACCTGCCAAAGAGAAACCACTAGAATCCAAATTCACCATTTATGTAATGGCATACCTTACTATTACCTACATCTAACATAACAATGTCTACACACACTAGAGGTTGTACGTATGGTGTGATCCAATTCCCTTTAGGATACCACCAAAAGTGATTCCATGCATAATCATTAATATAAAATTAACATGCTAGTTTTTATTATAATTAAATAAACAATTACCAACCAAACAATATATGAAATTAAAAAAAAATAGAAACTAAAGATGAAAAAATATGAAACAAAATCATTAAATGAGAACCACAGGAAATACCTATGGAACTAGAATTAGCATGGGTCCAAGGATCCTCATACTCTCAGAGATCAAACCATATCTCAGATGCAACGATCCAACTCAAGCCTCAAATCACCATTATATATATTTTTAGTTATTGTTGTTATATAATACTATTAGGGAGAAAGGGCCTCATCCCTATCGACATTCCTATCATACTAGAACTATTCTTCCCTCCAAAATACATAGGATTCCCTCATTCTGAATTCCATTTCCTATGTCACGTGAACCCACTCTAATAGAAACACACTTCCAATAATTGAAATAAGTTTATAACATCAATTATCAATAAGAGTACTAATATTAAATCCTTACACACACTAAAACCTTTAGAATCCATGATTTGAAACAAAAAAAGAAATTTTATATCCCCATTAGCATGTAAATCAAGAATTCTATAATCACCAAACAATGTAAAAGCATTGAACCATCTACCTCATATTTGAATATTTTAGAAATAGGTTAGAAACCACAACCACAATAATAAGTGACCCTGTAAATGCATGAAAACATTATAACCATAAATAATTACCCTAATGAATTAAGGCTGATCCCAATATAAGGAAACTAATCCACTAGATAAGACATAAACTAATGAATAAGGTATAAGAGGCCAAACAATGAATAAAAAAATAGTTAGTATTACTTGAAGATTCATTGAATATCGAAGGCCAAATCTACCCAATGATTGGAGACCAAGGTAGTAATGTGTAAGGGGGGAGTCATGCCAAGGTATGGGGATGTAGAATGTGAAGATTTAGTAGAATTTGGGGTAAAAACATGGATATTTAGTTTTGAAATTTCTATATTTTTAATGATCTAGAAGGACACGTGGTCTTTCCACATAGGTCCCATATAACTACCCTAATCATTATTGCACACTAAAACCTGATTTATTACATAAAATCATCTTGTGATACAACATATAAGATATAGGGGTCTAGTTTCTTTTGGGCATAGGAACATTACATAACAGATTAGAACAAAAATCACAAAACTATAATATTGAAAACTTCCTTTACTTGACCACTACATTTCCTCGTACATAGCATTGCATGGGATAACCTGAGGACATGCATAAGTAAAGGGTGAGCTATAAAGCCTAATAAGGGAGTAAACATGGAATTACATGAGGAATACAATACATTTTAAACAATAGGAATATAAATGTATCACAAGAGAAACATGAACATGAAGGCATGATAAAGCTTGATCATCATAACATGGAAATGTGGCAACAACACATAACATGGACTTAACATGATCCAAGGCTCATTACACATGGAGCATCAGTATACCCTCATTTCACATGAAGTATGATTAAAAACTAATTTCAATTTAATTTGCATGCGCCAAAACCCATTGCACATGACATATCATGATACTATACTTTACCCAATGCATTGGAGTGCTATCAGGGCACACCCTTCATAAACATTTCATTTCATGCATAAGTGTGCCACATGGATCACACAACATCGAATAAATAATCATCATTTATTCCATGATAAAGGGATGTGGAATAAATACATGATGGTTTATAATAAATAAGTAAATGTTCATAAAAGTGAATACCCTTGATAGAGAAATGGGGATGGTATTAACTACACAATGACTTAATCTTGGAAAAATGTGGTGCAATTTCGGCAGCATAACGGCGTGACATAAGGAATCATGAAAATGGATGATGAGAGATAAATGGTTGTCTCATCATATTTACATTAAATGGACTGTAAGTGGGTCATATAGATACATCTCCCAAAAACTGTAATGGAATTTAGATTCAAAATACAAAAGAATTACTTGGATGTAAAAGGGGAGAGAGGAATCCCTAATGGAATTTCTTCAGGGTAACAGGTGTACATGGGAGGAATTAATGAGAGAGAAAGGGGTCTCCCATAATCCAAACATAAAGAGGGAATTATGGCGGAGGTGAGAAATCAGACCCCAACATTTGAGAAAGAAAACAAAAGGGCATAACAACTTAATGAAAATTGGACAAAATGAGAAAGAATAAAATCCCATAATTCGAAGTGTGATCCCAATGGCTTGGGAGGGGCTTCAGAGAGAATTATTGGGATATTTGGGCACCATGGGAGGATTATAGAGAGAGGAGGTCAGGGGTTGGTCAAACTCCAAAGGATTTGAGTGAAGAGGAAGTGGGAGATTGGGATGGTTTATATAGAAAAGAAGTAGGAATTCATTTTTATTTTGGTTCGGGACACCTAACATTAATCTAATCAAAAACACAAACCATACCATATGTTTTCCCATGGTATTTGCCAAAGTGGTTTGGAAAACAATATTTTATAAGTCCAATGGCCAATTTTCTTAAAATAATGGGGTTTCTTATGGGGAGGTGAGTCACACTCTCAAGGAAAACAATTGAAAAACACAAAATGTTTTATAACCCTTGAAGGGTCCTCTAATGCTTCATAAAATAAATCAAAAAAAATCCCAAAATCACATTATTTTAATGGTAAAACTGATATTTTTAGAACATAATGTCTATATTATTTTATTACATCACTATTGGGTCATTATGATATCATAAAACAATTTATATATTTAAAACATATTTAATTTTTACCCAAAAATTTGATTGTCTCAGAAAATTATTTAAAATTAACCATTGTATAATTTGACGTCATAATTCGAAAAATAACACTCATTTTATCTAAATAAATTTTTTATATTTGAATTTTTACTTTTAAAATAAAAACCAACATTTATCAAAAATTCATGGGTTCTGACAAAAACAGCTCTCAAACAAAAATAAAAATTACAGTTGCACTCATAAAATTATATAATATTTTATATTTAATAAAAAGTAATTTAATAATAATAATAATTTATCATAATATTATTTAATTAAAATTTCAAATAATTTATCAAAATATATTTCTTATTTGAATATTAATAAAAAATACTATTTATGCTTTAAAAACTATTTACAAAGTATCAATAATAAAATAAATGCACATTATTTATACAAAAATAATGTACATAGTCATAGTGCTAGGGTCTCATTACATAACTCCTTATAAAACACGTATTAGACCAAAGGGTAAGGTGTGCGATGGTGACAGACTCTTGGAGTGGCTCAGATAACGTCACTCGGGTGGTAATCACTATTAATTTCCATTTCTCCCATAATTAGTTCCTCTCAAACCTAACGTGTTCAAGCTCGACGTGGGATTGGTCAAGAGCGATTCCCAATGAGGCCACCTCCTTCTTGAGCTCTGAAAAATGGTCTTGGTACGGGGCAAGTCTACTGGATGATGCCATCACTTATTTTTTCTGAGTAAATTGGACTTGTTTAAGCCCTATATTTATACTAATTATGTGATCACAGTTGAACAATTATATTAGAAATGATCACAATTGATAACGGTATTTTTAAATCCATAAACATAAAACCAATGAAGTTCACATTTTATATAACCATAATAAGACATTTAATTAGATCAAGAGTATTTTCTATAAATGGATGTTAGGGTTGTTACAATCACCCCCCTTAAGAAATTTCTCCCTTGAAATTGCCTTTTCCCGCACTAAAAGAGATGCGGGTAACTTTGATTTCTCACTTCCTCTAATTCCAATGTCGGTTCATCAAACTTGTGGTTTCGCTACAACCCCTTGACGATGAGTATTGTCTTATTTCATAGAAATTTTTTCTCTATGATCTAATATCTTCACTGGTTACTCCTCATAAAAAAGATCATCTTTTATCAATACTACCTGTGAAGAGAATACATGTGAAGGGTCTGGTATATACTTCCTTAAGAGGGATACATGAAAGACATCATGTACTTTTTTCCATGGTAGGTGGATGTTCTAGTCGATAGCCGCATCCCCAACATGATAAAGAATGTAGAAGGGGACGATGTACCTAGGAATTAAATTACATTTCTTTCCAAACCTCATGACCTTCTTCCATATATATATTCATAGAAATACCAGGTATCCAACTTTAAACTCATGGCCTTTTCGACAGTTATCTACATAACTCTTTTGTCAACTCTGGGATTCGTTGATATGCTGCTGATTGGTTTTCACCTTATCCACCATTTCTTTTACCATTTTTAGTCCTAGAAGCTTACGTTCACTAACATCATCCCAACATGTCGGTGTTATGCACCTCTTCCCATACATTTCTTTATAAGGTGCCATTTGGATGCCCGAGTGGAAACTATTATTGTAGGATAATTCATCCAGTTGAAGATATTGGTAACACCCTCCTTTGAAGTCCATAGAACATGATCATAACATATAATCTAGTTTCTAAATAGTTCGATTATATTGGCCATCAGTTTGATGATGATATACCATACTGAAGTTCAGTTCAGTATATAGAGAATGTTGAAGACTCTTACAAATCATAGAGGTGAATCTTGGAACGATCAGATATAATAGATAGTGGTACTCCATGCAGCCTTACCACTTCCCTGATATATAGCAGTGCCAATTGATCTAATGAGAAATCCTCCCAAATGTTCATAAAGAGTTCATACATTGATGATCCACAACAACCTAGATTGCATTGTTTCCTTTGGATAACATCGAAAGTCCAGTGACAAAGTCCATGGTGATGTTCTCCCATTTCCATGTGGGTATGGGCAATGGTTGCATCATCGCCTTAATCTTATGCCTCTCTTCCTTCACTTGCTGACACACCAAGAACATTTATGTATACTCAGCAATCTCCTTCATCATATTTTCCCACAAAATATGCTCTTAGTGATCTCGATACATCTTTGTGTTTCTTGGGTGAATAAAGAAATTTTAACTATGTGAATCATCCAAAATATCCCTTTTTTAGCTCTAGACTTGATGGAACACATAGTCTTTTCCCAAATCTCACAATTCCTTCTTCATTAAAATTGAACTCTGAGTATTTCCATTTTCTAATAGCATCCACTTTCTTCTGAATTCCCACATCATCCATTTGAGAATCCTTTAACCTTTCCAAAAGAGATGGTTGAGCAATTATTTGTGAAAGGATTGATGGATTTCACTTCTTTATGATTCTTATGTCCATCTTCATGAAGTCTAAGAAGATTGGATCCTTTTCAATTCTCATCAATGATAGAATCAATGGGTCCTTTCTATATAGAGCATCTTCCACCTTGTTCGCTATCCCAGGGTGGTAATGTATTGAGCAATCATAGTCTTTGATCAGCCTTAACCATCTTCATTGGCACATTTTCAACTCTTTCTGTGTGAATATATACTGGAGGCTTTTTTGATCCATATATATTTCACACTTCTCCACAAAGAGATAATGCAGCCAAATTTTTAATGCGAGGATTACCACAACCAACTAAAAATCATGTGTTGGATAATACTAATAATGAACTTTCAATTTACATCAAGCATAGGAAAAGAATTTTTCATTTTGCATCAACACACAGTCCATGCCACCCTTCGAAGCATCACTGAATACCAAAAAAGTTATCCACCTGTGAGTAATATGAGCACGAGCGTAGTGATAAGCCTCTTTTTTGACTCCGTGAAGCATTATTTGAATTCATCAGTCCAAGGAAACTCTACTCCCTTATGAGTTAGTTTAGTAAGAGGGTTGGGCAATCATGAGAAATTTCTCAAAAATCGTTGATAATATCTAGATAACACCAAGAAGCTACAGATATATATTACAGATGTTGGCCTCTTCCATCCCTCTATTGCATCTGTTTGGGAGGGATCCATAAATATCTCATTGCTTGTGATGATATGGCCCAAGAATGAGACCACCTTCAACTTGAAATCACACTTGTTGTACTTTTCATAGACCTTCTCCTTCCACAAGGTCTCTAGTAAAATTCTTAGATGCTCCTCAGGATCCTCCTTGGTTTGAGAGTATATCAGAATATCATCTATCATGAATACAAAAAATTTTTTTAGGTAATACCTAAAGACTCTATTCATCAAGTCCATGAATATTGTGGGATAATTAGTGAGTTTGAAAGGCATTACAATGAATTCATAGTGCCCATATCTTGTACAAAAAACAGTCTTGGGGATACTTCCATCATCAACCATACATGATAATATCCCGATTGCAAATACACCTTAGAGAAGTATTATGCTCCACGCAACTGATTGAACAAGTTATCGATTTTTGGGAGAGGATACTTGTTCCTTATCATGATTTTGTTAAGCTCGCGATAATCAAAGCAAAGATGCATTGACCCATATTTCTTCTTGATGAAGAGGACCGGTGCACCCCATGGTAGAGCACATGGGCGTATAAACCCTTTATCCAGATTCTCCTATTGTTGTTTCGTCAGCTCCTCAAGCTCCACCACATCCATTCTATACAGAGTCTTGGATATTGGCAACGCCCCAAGTATAATATCAATTGAGAATTCAACAATTATTCTAGGAGGGACACCAAGAAATTATTCAGGAAAAACTTAAACCAATTCCCTCATAATAGTCATGTCTTCAAGGATGGTTTCCTCTTTAGACTCAATCATCTAAGCCAAATATGCATGCTCCTAGGGCAGTAATATCAACACTTGACATGAAGGAGCTAAAGAAGATTCATCTTCCTACTTGAACTTGTATAGAATCGGGGGCCGATTCTCCACATGGGGAGTGATTTCCAACTCACTAATATTTTTGTTAGATCTATATAAGGAAAGAAAATACATGCCAAGAATTTCATCAAATTCCTCCAAAGGGAGTGTGACGTGGTTCGCCAGGAAATTCAATCCACAAATTATGACAAGGGTGGAGTTATATTCATGGGATGAAATGATTTCCCACATTGTTGTACTCATCGACATCTTTACTTCCAAGACTTGTGGTGGTTATGGGATTCTTGTACTAAAATTTTGGGATATAAAAAAATTTGTAGAACATGAATCCAAAAGTATGTTCCCTATTCCCGAATGAATAACTATCTTACCTATAACCGCTTCGTTGTTGGGTTTCAATTCAGCAATAGTGATGGAAAAATTTCTCCTTTGCTGCCTTGGAGGTTGTTGGTTGCCTCTGAAAACCCTTTTCTTAGTGAACTAATTTTCATGAAGCCATGGTTCTTTGTAGTTGTAGAAATGAACAACACGTTGAGGTTCGAATGGAGCATTACTCTCCTCTATTTCAGCCATGAGTTTTTCTTTTCTCCATTTAACTGCTAGGTGTCCTTCTCTTCCACACCTAAAGCATTTCCTCATCACCTTTAGGAAATTTGCAGGGTGCTTATTTATGCAACATTGGCCAGTGGGGTGCTGGATCTTCTTAGTACTTTCAGATTTATCTATCGGACAACCAGAATTAAAGTCCACCTTACGTTTCATATCCCCGTGATATGAATTAGATTCTCCAATATACACATGGACTTTGAGGGCACATCAAACAATTTCCACATAGCTATTGAAGTCATATATCTCCAGTATATTCTATAGGCTAGGTTTCAGCCCACTAAAGAAGTGGTCCACCTTGCATTCAGGGGTAACAACAAAGCTGGATGCATATCCTGAATGCCTTGTGAAGTTTTCCCTGTACGCTCTGATAGATTCATCATATTTTTTCATGAGGGAAAGGAAGCCCCATTCCATTTAACTCGGAGGGTTCACTGAAAATATTTATCGAAAAACATCATCAAGAAATCATTCCATTCCAATTCCTCGTTCTCTTCTTTAGGCTTTGTATTTTTGATCAATGTCCACCATTGATCGGCTTCACCCTCCATATGATAAGAAATCAGAAGAACCTAATCTTTTTCATATCATTAAATTATGGATAATATCCTTTCAATAGAGTTGATCCATTGTTCGGTGATAGAGGGATCATATGTTCTATTAAAATTCGGAGGCCTTTGTCTCATAAAGCTATCGATAGTGACTTTTTCGTTATTGGGGGGGGGGGTTGAACATTCCTCTTGACCCATGTTTATATTCAATGCTTGAGTTAACTGAGATATTATCATTACAAGTTTTGTGATTCCCACTCCCATCGGATTGGGGATCTCATTAGAACAATCATCTCATTGATCTCCACATTGGTTGTTAGCCCGAGACCTCATATTACCAGCCATTGGCTAGAATAAAATGGAAGATAAGGGTAACACATAAAGGGTAAAGCAAAGACAAAAAGAGATGACTGATAAATAACTTTTATTTCCCTAACTTATGAATCTATATGCTTCAATCTGTGCTATTCATGATCTACATTCTAACCTATATTCATAGGTGAATTTTTTTAGTTCCCTTAATAATGGTTTATACTAATCATGTGAATATAACAAATAATTTCATCCGAGAGTGTCGTAACCCTGAGTGAAGAAAGGCCCATTGTCGTGCACTATTTCTAGTTTGAGTATATCATAAAGCGGTGTTTTTGGGTTTTACCCCTAGGATACAACTATGCCAGAGCCGCCTCTACATGCTCGTATCCATACATAGATTTATTTTCTTGATAAACCACTTACTCAATACTCAAAAATACATAGGGAATTTTTTATGATACTTATTCTTGTCACTAAGTCTTCACTAGGGTTTTCTAATCCTAATACCAAAAATAACTAACCTATCCTCTGATACCAACCATAACAACCCTACTTTTTATTGCACACTAAATACTGATTTATTTCATAAAATATTAACTTGATACAACATATAAGATCAGGAGGTCTAGTGTATTTTGGGATTAATAACATTACATAACAACTTAGTACATAAAACACACAACATCATTATTAAAAACTTCCTTTACATGACCACTACATTCCCTCTTACATAACATTGTATGGGATAACCTGAGGACATCTGTAAGAAAAATGTGAGCTATAAATCCTAGTAAGGGAATAATCATTTAATAACATGAGGAATATGATACATGTTTGAAAATTGGCATATCAATTGATCAGAAGAGAAACATGAACATAAAGGCATGATAAAGCATGATAATCATAACATGGAAATGTAGCAACTACTTTTAACTGGGAATTAACATGAACCACATCTCATTGCACTTGGAGCTAGAGTAAAACATCATTGCACATGATTCATGATTAAAACCTCATTAAACTTTAATTAGCATTAGAGAAAACCCATTTCACATGATCTATCATGATACTATACTTTACCCAATGCATTGGAGCGCTATCAGGACACACCCTTCTTAAACATTTCATTTTAATGCATAAGTGTGCCACATGGATCATACAACATGGAATCAATAATCATCATTTATTCCATGATAAAGGGATGTGGAATACATACATTAAGCTTTATAATAAATAAGTAAATGTGCATATAAGTGAATACCCTTGATAGAGAAATGGGCATGGTATTCCCTACACAATGACTTTAGTTTGGAAAAATATGGTGCAATTTCGGTAGCATAACAGCATGACATAAGGACTCACGAAAATGGATGATGAGATAGAAATGGGTTTAAAATCATATTTACATGAAATGGAATGTATGTGGGTCATATAGATACATGTCCCAACAAATTTAATGGAATTTAGATGTATATTTCAAAAGAATTACTTGGATGTAAAAGGGGAGAGAGGAATCCCTCACAAAATTTCGGCATGGTAACATGTGTACATGGGAGGAATTAATGAGAGAGAAGGTTGTGTAACATAATCCAAAAATAAATAGGGCATCATGGGGGAGGTGCAAATTCATACCCCAACATTTTTAATTTAAAACAAAAGGGCATACCAACTTTAGGAAAATTGGAAAAAATGAGAAAAGAAGAAATCCCTTATTTGGATGTTTGATCCCAAAGCCTTGAGAGTGGCTTGAGAGAGGCTTCATGGGAGCATGGGGAACCTTGGGAGGATTATAGAGAGAGGAGGGAAGTGGATGGTCTAACTCCAAATGATATGAGTGAAGAGGAAGTGGGATCTCGCTGAGTTTATATAGGAAAGGTGAGCGGATTCTTTATTATATAGGTTTGGGACACCTCACATTAAACTAATCAAACCCACAATCCATCCCATGTTTTTTGCCTATGGTTTTGGGAAAAGAGGAGTGTAAAAAAATATTTTATAAGTTCAATGGACTAATTCTTAAAATAAGAGGGTTCCGTATGTGAAGGTGAGTCACACTCTCAAGCAAACCAATTTAAAAAGACAAAATGTTTTATAAGTCTTGAAGGGTCCACTAAAGATTTGTAAAATATATGAAACAAACCCAAAATAACATTATTTTAATGATAAAACATTTATTGTCAGAAAATAATGTTTATAGTATTTTATTACATAACTATTGGTTCATTATGTTGTCATAAAACACATTATATATTTAAACTGTATTTAATTTTTTTTTTTGTAAAAAATAGACTATCTTAGAAAATTATGAAAAATTAACCATTGGAAAATTTAAATTCCCTGATTAAAATAATAATATTAATTTTATCTAAATAATTTTCCAAACATGTGAATTTTTACTTTTAAAATAAAAACTGACATTTAACGAAAATTCAGGGGTTCTGAGAAAAACAACATTCAAACCCCAATAAAAATTACAATTGCACTAAAAAATTATACAATTATTTTTATTTAGTAAAAAGTCATTTAATAATAATAATATCTTATGAAAATATTATTTAATTCAAACTTCCATTAATTTATCAAAATAGATTTATTAGTTGAATATAAAATAAAAATACTATTTGTTCTTTAAAAACTATTTACAAAGTAACAATATTAAAATGAATGCACATTATTTATACAAAAATAATATATATAGTCATTGTGCTATGGTGTCACTACATAACTCCTTATAACACACACATAATACCAAATGGTAAGGTGTCTAATGGTGACAGACTCTTGTGGTGGCTCGGATAACATCACTTGGGTGGTAATCTCTATTATCTTCCACTTCTCTCGTAGTCAGTTCCGTTCAAGCATAATTTGTTCAATCTCGTCTTGGGATTGGTCAAGAGTGAACCCCAATGACGCCACCTCCATTCCATGCTCTGACATATGGGCTTCATACGGGTCTAGTCTAATGGATGAGGCCACCACATCCTTTTTCTGAGTAAATATGAATTTTTGAAGACCCATATTTATAATAATCATGTGTTCACTATTTGACTGCTATATTAACAACAGTAATAGTTCATAACAGTATTTTAAAATCCAGAAACATAAAACCAATGATGTTAACGTTTTATATAACCATAATAAGACATTTAATTAGATCAAGATTAATTTCCATTAATTAATGTTTGGGTCATTACATTTCAAACCGTGAGCCAACTATGTGACACGTTTTCCCTAAGGGAAAATAGGCTACACAAGTTTCCAATAGGGGTGCACACTCGTGGGTCTAGTCATGTGCCTCTGATAGAGCCACTATCCTAGGCTCACGTTTTCCCATATGTTCGTGTTCTAGGCCATGCATCCTACACAGTTCCCCTATCCAAGGTATATAGTTTCCATTAGGCTGGCACACAATTTCTACTAACCATACACAAAATATGTCCCAACCCTTGTTTTGTCCAAAACTCCCATTATTCTAAAAAATCATAAGAAATACATAATATAAATAAAAGACCAAATATAAAGGACAAAATTATTCAAAATGAAACCACATATGTGATAATTATCCCATCAATGAATACTTTTCACTTCATAATCTAGAATTGATGTTTGATCTGAGAGTAGATGCAGATACTGCGCTTCCCATAAATAATTTTTCTCCAAATTCTTATTCTCATTATTCCCATTCTTACAAAGAAAATAAACCAATGGAATAGAAATACCCTAAATAACTTTCAATATGGAGTCCAAAATCTATACAGGTTTCTCAAACAAAGAATAATTGGATCCCTACTCTAATTCTTCGTAGTTCAGTATGTGAGAGGGGTCTAGATTATACCTCTTCAATTATGAGACATTGAAAACAACAGTGATCTAAGTTAACTGATATGGAAAATATGACTAGTATACCTCCCTACAAACTCTCTCAATAAACTCAAATGGTCAAACATACCACAGTGTCTGTTTCCCTTGCTTACCAAGATGACGGTGACCCAGGTGAGGGTCTAACCTCAGAGAAATATTATCACCCACCGAAATTCCAAGGCTTAGTTTCATTGATCTTAAGAATAATTTTGGTGGATTTTTAATATCAGAATCAAAAAATTGGTAAGAAAAACATTTTCAGTAGTCTAATCCACAAGCTGAGGACCTAGTAGATATATATTACACAATTTTTTTGAGCACAAAAGAGACTAAAATGGCCACCATAAAGCACCACAAATGGATCCATTTTTATTGAGGATTGGTAACTATCAATATATATCAACTTTGCAGATCCCAAATGGTTTTACCATGGGCCTATGAGATCACAAACATATGCCCATAAAATTTAATACATGATGTGACTCACATACACTATCTATCCATCATTTTACTCAGGGTAAGCGGTACTATGTTTATTCCAGGACCCCATTGTATTTTGAAATCCATTCCCAAACTGAGAGGTAAATCCTGGTTCCTTGTCTAAATCAATAGATAACGACATACTGTGAAGCCACACTACATCCTGAATATACAACCAACCCAAAACCTCTTCCAAAGTTCAATCTCTACTCATTCTGATGTTAGATAATTTGGTCAGAGATTCAATAGACACCCATATAAAATTTTTCCTTTGTGGTGTGCGAGGTAGGACATTGATGAAATCAATGGGACCTCATCCCACTTTTAGGTAGGAATTGATATTTGGTGAAGCAAACCATAGGGCCTTTGGTGCTCAAATTTTATTTGCTGACACATAAAACACCTAGATATAACGTTATCTATATCCCACCATATACCTGACCACCCTAACTAGAGATGCACATCAACAAAAATATTGGTGGTCCCATGGGGAATAACCTACTAAGACTGTTGGCTATCCTGCATCACAACCTCCGACAAATACAAAGGAAACATGAAGAAACCCATTAAAATAAAAAACTCCCTCACGAGACATCAAACATTCATTGGGAATCTCCCTAAAATTTATCAATTGAATTGAATGATATGAAAACACAACAATAATATACTATTACTGAATTAGTTCAATAAGGGAGGGTGTTAGCTGAACATTGTCCAATAACATGAATCCACTAAACTCCTCTTCAAGGTGAATCATGAAAATGAGCCCCATCGAAGTCTACACATCCTTGGAACATTTTAATTATTTTATTGGTACCTTCCTTCATAGGGTCTATTCTATCTCAATCAATTAACCCAGGGTATAAATGATATCAAAAATTAACCCCTAAAGTTACTCATCCCACTGGCACTCCATTCAGTTAGGATCCTTCTGATAGAAAAATAGGTCAAACTATTATGGTCTGATGAGACTAAATACTTCTTGCAAAATAGATAATGACGAAATGTATTCAAGGAATGAATTACCACTTCATGTTCGAAGTCATGGGTTGGGTAATTTATTTCTTGTTGTCAATGTTGGAGAGAGTTTTACCCAAGCACATGGTCTTTCCAGATCAACACACACCCAAGATCCATACCTTAAGTTTCATAGAAGACTACATATCTCATTCAATATTTCGGTAAGATCAAAATAGAGGAAGTGGAAAAATGTCTCTTAAACACATCAAAAGAGTTCTGAATATATGAGCTACATTAAAACATTAACCCCTTATAGTTAAGGTTTTTCATGGGAAATGAATGTTGAGAGAAATATAGGAAAAATTTCTTATATTAAACAATGAGGAGAAAATATCATTAGATCACAAAGACATTAATAAGTTTATCTAATGACATCTCTACATTGATCTTCTCGAGGACTACTGAAACTACTCGTTCTATCATAACATGATAAAAAACATTACCTCCCTAATCTAGAAGGATAACATGGAGAGATTAATATAGTGATTGATATCTTGAAGTGTACTGAGCACGATCCTCATGAGATTATTAGTATCGAAGTAGACTAGGATATCATCCACTAAGTCATTGATAACAGATTCAAGGTATTGATGGAAGTCCCATTTCATAAGACCCATGAAAACCAATGGTGTATTTATCAATGCAATGGGAATACCCAAGAACTCCAAACTAGACATACCTTTTTTTGAAGGCTGTCTTGTGGATGTCTCCTTCTATGACCTTGACCTGATGATTCCCTTAGGGAAAGTCAATCTCAGAAAACTTTATTTTTCCATTTAGATAATAAAAGTGGACATTAATATGGGGAATGGGATATTTATTCATGATTTCTACCCTATTAAACTTCATATTATTGATACAAAACTGGAAAGACCCGTCATACTTATTAGATAAAAGAATTGGTGAGGCCCAAGGTAGGAAATTCGGGTGAATGAATCCTTTGGATTCCAATTTGTCATGTTGTATCTTTAATTCCATCAATTAGGTGGGGGTTATATGATATGAGTGAAGAGATATCAGATGTGTTTCTATCACCAAATCAACGGTGAACTAAAAATCTTGATCACTATGAAAACCTATGAAATCCTCTAGAAATACCTATGGGAACTCATCCACCACATTAGGTAGTCGATTCCCAAAATCCGTACCATCATCCTCCAACATGAGTGATGGAACCGGCAAAATGCGATTACCCAAATCTAGTAGTGGATGCCATCTCACCGTGATCAAGGATCATATTCACCATGGAAGACATGAGTTCTTCGATTGAGTTCCACAAAGCACATTCTTTGGTGATAAAAGTCAATCTGATTCATGAAACTCACCATCTAATCCATGTTGTGGATCAAATAAAATAGGTCCATTTCTAGTACTAGGATACACAACTCTAGATCGACCCATGTTAGATTGAGAGAATAATATGGACATATAAAACCCTTGCCTCTTATTTCCAAATGGTGTAATCAAATCCATGACATAAGACATTAGATCAGTTGGCATTTTTAAAAAGTCTTCTAGAAGGAAAAAAAATAAAAGAGTTAGAATCACTTGTATCAAACAAAGTGACATCTATGGATGATGCAATAAAAATAATACCTCAAAACTTAATAGGTATTTCATCTGATTTCAATGGTTCCCTAATTCATATCATGATGTTTATTCATATATATTGAAGCCTATGACTAATTATAGACTATTCGCTTCACCTTGAGATGAATCTACCCAGAAGAGGATCCTTCCATAACACCACACCCAATAGATCGATAACCCATAGCCCTTGATGCATCAGAATGGTTTGGTCATTCCCTATGGTATGAGGAACCTGCGCCACTCTGAGTTGTCAAACCACCCATAAATAACCATTAAAAGTTACTAAAATGTCCATAATGATTGAAGGGTTTATGTGGAGCTAGACACATTGATCAGAAGCTCACTAAACATCCAGAATAGTACCAAAAAACAATCCCACCACTAGTGTTCGTAGATGAAGGAAGATAGGATGGGTGGCCTATGCTACCACCTCCCTTCTTCTCCTGCTCATTTCACATTGTATTCTTATTAAAAAACTCACCACTTCCCTGGACCACTACTGAAACTGCCTCAGAGAAACATGATTTTCTAGAATGATAAATCTCTACCATCAGGGCTCGGTCATGTGTCTTAGCATATATCTTCAAATTAAAATAGAATATGTAGGTCAAAATGGCCACCACATCGTCATTTCAAAACTTTGAACCTTTAATTACTCATTGGAAATCACGTTATGTGAAATAAAAACTAATTCCACAAATAAATTGGCATATTATGACATGGTATGATCCCCCTCATGGAGATCCATAAAGTCATAGGACTTGACAAGATCTAGGGTGTGAGAAATATACTACTCATTGAAGATAACAATGAGTCCTACAATCACATCTTCTAATGATTCATAGCTTGAACCACTGAGTCCAACCACGTACAACTAGGTCCATCCAACATGAACAATGAACACATCACTTTAACCACCCCAGGAGTATCAAGAAACCTAAAAATCCTCTCCATATTGTCTACCCAATCCTTATCTTAATTGGAGTCTGTGCTACCACAAAAGGAAGAAGGTTTGTTCTTGACGAACTCCTTAGATTTTCTTTCTCTAGATCCATTTTGTCTTCCATAACATTAGAAGGAATAGAGCATGATCCCTAATCTAATGTAGGGAAATCATAAAACAAGACTTCCACTAGTGTCTTACAAATTGGTGAGTGAGAAATGTCCCGAAACATTTCCTACAATTGCACATGAAGTATCCAGGTAGGCATAATGTTAATTAAATTAACCAACATAAGGAAATCAATCAATATCTAATAAAGAAAATTTTTAGCAACAAAATCATTTAACACTTCAATAAATAAAAAACATAATAATAACAATATCATGAAAACCACTCCACCCCTACTCAGTGTCTATGCATAGTCGTCAGCCTATATATCCCACCCTACGTAGAATACATTGATAATACCAAACATCTAATGGTGACCCAAGACACATAATGAGGTGTGTTTGGTAGACACCACACTAATAATAAGAACTATAAACCCTGATAGTCCTAGCTCGGGCTTATACTTACTCTCCTAAATTTCATGTCCTAAAGAGAAGGAAAAACAAGCTCTGATATCGTTTTTCATGAACCATATTGGGATGAACTCCAATCCGACAGCCAACCCAACCTATGGAACAGATCGAAGTGCATTCCTAATCCCTATAGGCTGAAAACTAGTTCATGGGTATCAAGAATGACATTTGGGAGTAAATTCTACATAACAATCAACCATAAATAACCCAAATGAGTAAAAATCACATCATTAAGAAGAAAAAAAATATACGAGGAAAAAAACACTACAAAATTAGTTCAACATTTAATATTTACCAATGAGCCCAAAATAATCAAAAAGGGAAGGGGAACAAATTTGATCAATTTTCTTCCATGAAACAACAGGGTCAAAACCCTCATTCCACCTCCACTAACACATACTAAATAAGATCCTCAAACAACCAAATCATTCATCTCGACCATGGAATAACTTTCATTTACCTAGGTGAAACATAATAAGGTCTACACACACCAGTGGGTGTTTGTAGTGTGTGATCCAATTCCCAGTAAGATACCACCAAATGATATTCCTTGCATTAACAGTATATGTCAAATTAATATGATAGTTTTTTTAGAAAAAATAAAGACACAATTTCCAATAAAACATTCATTGAAATTAAAATAAAAGAAAAAATAATTATGAAATCATGGTGAAAGGAAATAATATAATGAACACAATTTGAAATCACACATCCAATAGGTTTAGGGGGGACCTAGGATCTTTATACTCTCAGTGATCAAACCATATCTCGAATGCAATGGTCCTGCTCGAGCCTCTGATCCCCATCACATATATATTTATTTAGTGTTGTTACGTAATCCTGTTAAGTATAAAGAGCTTCATCCTTAAAGAACTGTTTAATGTACTAGATAGAGTTTGGACACATAGATGACTTGTATTACATCATTATAAATTCGATTTCATACGTCACATGAGACACCTCTTACACAAACACACTTCTAATAATTGAAACACACTTAAAAACCAACAATTTGTTATAAGAAAAATATTATTAAATATTTATTCACTCCAAAACCATTGGAAAAAATTTATTCTCATGTCCCAAAAAATAATAGACCCCATTTAGAAATTAAATAATACATATAAAAATAATAAATTAATGTAAATGCATGGAACCACCTACCTCTTGTTGGGAAAATTCTAGAAATGGGTTAAAAACCACAACTGCATCAAGGATATAAAATATAAATTTATGAACATATCATAACCATCAATATTTAACCCAATGAATTATGGTGGAACAAAATGTACGGAAACCAATCCACTAGAGAAAAGATAACCGACAGAAGAGGGATATAGAGACCAAAAATAAGGAATAAAAGATCAAAGTAGATGGTTAGTTGATGATTCCTTGATGATCAAGAGTAAAATCCACCCAATTACTAAATCACAAGGAATAAAGGTGGAAGGGAATGGTGCACATATGGATATGGATTCAAAATAGGATGAGTTAGGGGTGATTTTGGGTATAAAATGGGGATGGTTAGTTTAGGAATTTCAACATTTTTAACGATCTAGATGGTCATATGGTTTGGCTGTAAGGTCTTAAAAACATTGAACCAACCATGAATCACCTCATTCCAATCATAAAATAGTCCACAATGTTTTTATAGATTCGGAGCATGCCCATGCGCCTAGCCATGCACCTTACACAAAGTTACTATCCTGGGAAAATAGTTTCCCATATGCCAATGTTCTAGGATGTGTGGCATGGATAGTTCCTCTTTTGAGGCTGCAAAGTTTCCATTAAGGTATATTACGATTTCTAATAACTACATTCCAACCATTTTCCACCCCCTTTCTAGCTTAAAAATCCATCATTTTTCTCAAAAACTCCTTGAAAATCTATAATATAAATATTTGAACAATTATAATAGAGAAAATACATCAAAGTGAAAAAAAACTATGGAAATAAATAACCATGCTTATGATATAATTGAGACACTATAAAAACATCATGATATTTTGGATTGTAATATTTAAAGAGATTATTTAACCCACTATGTTTTTGTACTATATTTTTTATAAATATGGAAGCTATATTTTCTCATGTAAATATGTTGATGAAGATGTTATTGGATGTTTCTTGGAGTTAAAAATCATGTTATGAAAAAGATAGAGGCTCCCAAGAAAGAAAGAGATTCAGTCTCATTGAACATGATTGGATCGAATGATGAATTGTTTCTACAATGTGTAAGGTTTATATGAAAAATCCTTACATGAGGATTGAGGATTAATTAAATGTGGGATTTTATTGAGGTGTCATTAATGGTGAATTTATATCAATGGATAGAATGTTTTATAATATATATATATATATGATAATCTTGAGGAAGTTTAGTTATTGGATAGTTCTATATCATTTTGAAAATTCTTATGTGTATATGAGAATAAAATTGTCCATATTTAGCCAAACATAGAAGCAAGTTCTAATATAGATAATATTTTCCATAAGAGAATACTCAACTACATAGAACATAGAAATCACGTCAGATTCATAAAAATCCCAAGGAATACATTCATAAGTAGTTAGTGTGTGGGGGTGGTGAATGGGTAGAGAGGAATCACTTTGTATGGACAATAGATGGCCCACTATCCGTAATCCGACCCTAGGATATTTATCCAATTATTGAGGGACCACATAAAAATATAAGAGAGTACTATCACGATGTTTCTTTTGATTTTGGGACACCTTATATGCATATACTATTCATCCATTTAATAAAATAGACAGTTATAGAGTTATAAATGAGATGATTTCATATCTATCGTCTTCAACCACATTCAATGAATTTTCATTATGAGGAAGTTTACAAAATTCTATTTTCATCCCTCAATCATGAAATATAATTCCATATAATTAAAACTCTATATCGATAAGATGGGCATCATGATCATATAGATTAAAAATTTAGAATAATCAATATCTTTCATATCTATATAGAGATGAAAAATATCTTCCAAAATTCTCTCCCCCAAAAGGATCGCCTTTAGGGCTGGTAATAAAGGAAGGGTGATGATGAAATCCAATGGAAATAACTAATATGCTATGGGTTGGTGACTATCATTGATGGGAAATCATACAACCACATGTGATGCATTAACATATAATAAAAATACAAGGAATGAGAGATAATATGATATCACGAAACAACTCCCTCTCATAATGAAAATAAAAGATCATAATATATTCATGAAAATCCATACTAACTAAATGACTAAAAATGGAAACCTACAAGTACCAAAGTAATCCTAAATAGAATCATCAAATCCCAAACAATTGTGAATTAATTTGATGACCTTGTAATGTCAAAATTAGCAACCAACTAATTATTATGGAAATGAAAAAAATATATATTGACAGGGTTGATCATAAAATAAATAATAAATATGATCATCCTTTCAAAATCACATGAAAATGTGAAGAAATCATACTAAAAGCATGTGAATAATAACTAAAATTAACTCATAACCAAATTTGATACACTTAGTTCTAAGCCTTACCATGAATTTCTCACCACGTATAATATACAAGTAGTAATATTATATCCCTAATAAGTAGAAAGTGAATGCACCCTAATACAACTTCCCATATTGGTTTTCATTTTCCCCTCAACATCTCACATCCCAATCAATCTCTCACAAACAAAAAAATGAAACAAAGGATATTTTATAAAAATATAAACCTCAGGTATAAAAAAATACCATTCCATTAGCACCACAAAAAGGTAGAAAAGTAGTTTTCTAGAAGCCTCCATAGATCTTACAATATGTAGTTCTCCACAAGACACTATAACCCATAAAGGGTATACCACTAAAAAATCATAGGATATTATATATAGAGATTTATGTGTGTAAAATAAATGTAATAAAATAAAAAACTCTATGAAAATATAGAATAACTTAACTTTAGTGAACAGAACCACAAAATATAACTACCAGAGAAGATAGTGGGGGGAGATGGGGTAGTCATCCATCTGGCCTCACCAACAAAAACGTTGTAGAAAACAGCACAACATAGTCCACTGGGTGTCAGATTCCCTACCAAAATTGCGTGGGAAGTGAATAAAATATCATAAAGTTAAGAATATATATATATATATATATATCTACAAAACCCCACTCATGGAAACTAACAATCTTTACAATCAACTGAAGCTATAATCTCTCAAAAACCAATCTTCCAATGACAAGGTATAAATATCCTATATGTATATGATAATTTCAATAAAAATTGTTATTATTTATGTTAGGAACTAGTTTCCACATCTTCAAGGAATAATCGATCCTTTTCAATGGTTCCTTTATAATTCTTATCAATTTATAATTATGTGGATCCTCTAATCCCATGGGATAAATGATTTAATATTCAGTACCATTCCATAGTTCTAGGTACTCTAGGACTCTTCCAAATATTCACGTAAATATGAATAAACCCATAATAACCATATGCATTATGACATGGTAAAAGGATTGTAGAAAAAAACAATCCTGAAAATCTTACCACCAATGAAATAAATTCCTTAATAATAAAAAATATTAGATTTTATGTCAGTTTTCAATGTTTGAGGTGGTCATTAATCCTCTCCATCAATCACAATGATATCCTATAAACCACCATATATGTCACCTTCTATCTTTCCATCAATGATTCCAACTAGTTCCAAAACCCCATGATCCCCCAACCATTAATCACTAGTCCACTAGAAATCCTATGCTCAGATCATGTTTCATAGTGTGTCTTAACATCTAGAGAAATTGTAAAAAGTAATAACAAAAAAATAGTAAATAAGGTTTCTATGACATAGAACCATGGAATCCAACCATCTTAAGGAAACAAGATCTCTTACCCCTAAAAAAATTTCTTTAATAGGTAGCCATCTTGTTACCATCTTGAATTAACAAATTCATTTACTAATAATTACATAAATAGGTAGCCTAAGAGATATGAGATCTGAAATATAAATTATTTAAAAAGGATTTAATCATATGATTAATTTTCATCAATTACAACAAATATTAGTAAAAATTTAGCCTTCCACTTTTTTTAGTTCAACATGAATTACCAGATTGACATTATTTAATCAATTTCTATGAATAAAACACTCAAAAACACAACATCAACCAGAAATAGCACTCTGTCATGAAAACAAAGATAAAAAATGTATTTGTAGAATAAAAACATGTGATTACTATAACCAAAAACAATATTTCATTCTTTGATTTTGTGTTAATCATTATTTAATTTAATTCCACTACTACATGATGATATAATTGATGATAACTTTACAATTACACAAAATTTAATATAACAAATAAATACCATACATTAATACATTCAAAATTCATTAAACAAGAATGAAAAAAGAGTAATATATCTATAATCACCTCTATTAAATAGAATCTGTAGCAATTTATAGACTCCACAATAGAAATTCACTTAAAACTATCAAAATTTCTATATGATAATGGAGAAGATATACTACCACAACAATTAATGATTGTACCGGAAAAACTAAATTGAATGGAGAATAAACCATAAATGAAATAAGAACAATTCATCTTAGATCACCACATATTGTTTTTTAAAATATAGGAATCAATCATAATCTAATGGGATTCAAAACACTCTAAAACATGACTGTTATATAGTCTATATTTATTGGAAAATAGATAATTTTGATTGATATTTTGGGTATAATAGAATTTATTATAATTAATCCAGTCACCCATTCATAATGGGAGGTCATTGACATTGTGAATGAATCAATAATAAGGATCCTTGAAAAAATAATTTAAAATATCCTATAGCCTTTGGATTAATTCACATAATGAACTAAATTCCCACACCATGGATTATTTAATAGAAGATTTCCCGAATCAGACCAATCTTCCATTAACACCATTAACCAATGGTTTACACAAGGAATCAAGGTCCATGAATTACACCATTTTAGGTCATGAATTTCTATTTAGTCTACAATCACTAATGTCATGACCCAAACAATACATACAGCCATGAATTTATCCTATAACTACATTTCAACTCCCAAAATCCACTAATACTTCTCTAAGATTCCATCAAGAACCCAGGTCTTTAGAAAAATATAATGTAATTTTGTAAAGACCCGTAAAATTCAAGGAAATTTTTTTCTTATTTTTCTTTGGGATTTTACAAGAACGCGGTTTCAGACGGTACTTGATTCCGAGGCCCGGTGTGCCTGGAATTTCTATCAGAAGTTTAGCTCGCGTACAATCAATGAACGAACGAGCGGGAATTTCTAACTTTTGAACCGGTGCCCGGAATCAAATTCTGAGGGTACCGATGGAACCGCAGCGCTGGAAATTGCTTAGTAACTCCTGTTCCGGAGTTGCATTTTCACGAGAGTTAATGATAAAAATTGTGGAAGTTTAATTCATAATTATTCTACAATTTTTTTTAATCTTACCCTAAGTGATTTATCCTTTGGATAGAAGTTGGGTAACTACCCAACCTCCCTTGGGAGGTTATGAGGGTGGTGGGGCCCACACGAACCCCACCCCATCATATCTTCTAAACCCCCTCAACTCCCATTTAAATGTTGATAACTTAAGTTTATCAAACTTATGGTTTTAATGTTGAGTGTTTAATGTAAGTTTTTGAAATTCAAACCTTTGAATTTCAAAAGGCTTGTTGAGTTAATAAATTAAGAAAGGAGCTTCATTTATTTTGTTGTTAGAGTTTTTTCATTGAGTGGTTTTGGGAAGAACATCTTCTCCTTCGACGAAGAACGTGAAGAACACCTCGGACTCCGAAGAAGAACATCGTTCTTCAACGAAGAACATCTCCGCCGAAGAACGCAGAGAACTTCTTCCATGACGTTCTTCTTCCGCAACGTTTCCTCTTCGGGCGCACCTCGATGACAACGGAATCGATGTTTGTTTTCCGCGACGCCCGACCTCTGCGGTCCTCGTCTTCCGCGGCTCGTTGACGTGAACCGTTCTTGAAAATGAGGTAGGTGATTTATTTTATTTAATTATTTCTGTTCATGATTCTAGTTTGTCGATATTCGTGGATATTCGACTAAATCTTATCGTTTAACGAGAGGGGTCCGGACCGCACAAACATGGAAGACCCTCCTCTTTATCCTTGTTGATACTTTGTGGGTTGGATGGAATGGCGTGGTGTCATCGCACCACGCGCAAATCCCATGACAAGTACTTCGTGGCGCCGTCGCGCCACGCCGTGATGTTGAACAAGGACACGACGCCATCGCACCGCGTCGAAGAAATCCGAAGACGCCGCGGCCGGAGCGGGGCCGCGGCGGAGGGGCGCGGTGCCATCGCACCGTGCCGGACGACAAGGTCCGCGGCCGGTTCCGGGACGCATCAGAGCATGGTGACCGGCGACCGGTTTCGGGCCACGGCAGAGCATGGTGACCGGAGGCCGGTGCCGGGCCGCCGGTGTCGGAGCTGGAAGGGGACCGGCCATCGCCGGTCCCGTCAGGCAGGAACCGTCCGGCCAGGTCGGGCCGGCCGAACGAGGAGAAGCCGGGGGAATTAATTCCCCTGGCCATCCATCATTGCGGCCCCCAATTAAGGGGACTCGGTTACAAGAAAAGGGAGGGGCAGTGCCCCCCCCCCCCTGCGCGAGCCAAAAACGGCTCTACCGTTTTGGTCGAGCACCGACTAGTGCGCCCAGTGCGCGGGTCGCCGGTCCGGGCCGCCGGGCCGGGCTGCACCCAGGCCGTGCCGGGCCGCACCTGCCAGGCCGGGCCGACCCGGACCCGAGGCGGGTCGACCCGGTTCGGGCCGACCAGGGGGTCTCGGGCCGGGTCGTTCTGGGCCCGAAACCCCAGTTTTCGGACCGTTTCAGTTCAATTGCCCATAACTCGGGCTACGGAACTCCAATCGATGTGCCGTCAGTGGCGACACGATCCTTGGAATGAGACGGTCGTTTCAGTATATCACAATCAAGGTTTCAGAATACTTTGTGTTCGGCCGGGTTGGTTCGTACATGAAACCAACCGGGCCCTCGGAGCGGAAACACTAATATCTTAAGCTCCGGACGTCCGAATGATGTGACATCGACCTTGTTGGTTTCCTCTTAGTGAGAAGGATCTTTTGGATTACTCGACTCGAGATTTGGACACAGGTGGAGTATGGTCGGGTTGGTTTTTCCTTAAAAACCAACAGGGCCCCTGGGACGAGAAAGCCAATAACTCTCAGACCGGGCGTCTGTTTGACGCGCCGTCTGCGAAGTTGAGTTCCTGTTGACGATACGGAACTTTTGGATACATCAATTCTGGACTATGTGTCAGTTGATGTATCAGCCTCTCGGCTCGTAGAGCAGACCCTCCCGAACGAGCTTGCTGTGTGCGGGAACCCTAGTGCTGGCTACGACTACTACTGTGACTGCGACGACGACTGTGCAGAGATCCTTAGTGGATTCGACGACGACGAGTACAACACTCCGAGATCCTGTGTGGATCAGTGATACCAATCCTGTGTGGGTCCGATCCTGTGTGGGTTAGCGCTCATCGGTTCTGTGTGAGCCAGCGCCTACAGATCCTGTGTGGGTCGGATCCTGTGTGGGTCATTGTGGAGGTTAGTACCTATCGATCCCTTGTGGGTCCGACGACTTAGATGGATCAGTGATCATCTCTATCGTCTTTAGAAGAAGTATACCTGTGTGAGATAAATCCTGTTTTACTTTCCTTTGTGGATTGTGTAGTGCGATCCTGTGTGGATTTCGTTTTTCTTTCCTGTGTGGAATACGTATGCTTTCATGTGTGGACTGGGTTGTACTTTGGCTCAGAGGTTGGAGTGTATTAGAATTGATGACTTAGGTATATGTATGGTCATATACCTAAGCAGTGTCGGTTGTTACTTCGTGATTGTGTCTTTCCTTTGTGGTTTATCCTTTGTGGATTTTGGGAGACCTTCGGGGGTCTCAGGGTCCCTACTAAGTAGCTTATACTCACCCCTGCATGGGTTATGCCCGCACTATGTTGTGTTGGTTGCAGACGACAGACATCGTTGATCGTGGTGGAGGTTTACGGAGCAGGATGGTACCTGGAGGTGGACCACTGGGCAGGACGTACTCGGAGCGGTCGACTGGACCCGAGGAGCAGTGGAGGCTTTATATACCCACCCTTCAGGTGGGATTCCTAGTGGAAATCTTGTCGTTGTGGCTTTACCTTTCAGTAGTTGTTTTCCCTTTTGAGTTGTACTTTACTTTCAGTTTGGGTTTGTATACTGGCCCACTTACTTTTCCGCACTTCACTCTTATACCATCTTTTACTTAGTATGTACTTTTTCTGCTTGCTTACTCTGTGGTGCTTGTTTACTTTTCAAAGGCAATGCCTTCCCTTTACTGGGATTTACGCCTTGGTGTTAGTCGCCAGCCCCTGGCCTATGGAATGCGGGCTTGGGGTAGTCACGTCACGGGCCTTGAGGATGGGTCATGACAAATTGGTATCAAAGGAGTTCAGTTCTACCACAGAGCTTGTGACATTGATCTTTTTCTATGTGAATCAATAGTGTTTAGCGTATTCAGTGTGGTTATCAGTCTAGGGAGTCCAGTGTTGGTGCGGCGGCCGACGTATCCGTACTCCAGGACCCTGACTTCTGATTTCCGACTTAATGCACGAAAACATTGATTGCATGTGTGTTTCATGTTTTTCTTTGTAATTACTTTGTATCAGCTCACCAGGTATACTGTTCTGACCGTGGCACACCTGTTTCCTTTTTAGGATGGCCGCACGATGGCATCCAGCTAGGGTTCCGAGAGTCGAGCGTGACGACAACCCACCGAGCGACGATGCCTCGGTGCAGGGCCCTTTGTCAGCAGTGGCACCAGCGGTAGCTCTACCCGCCGAGCCACCGATGCTTCCAGCACCAGCCGCCGACGATGCACGTCACCTCAGTGCACTGCATGAGTTCCAGTGCTAGCGACCACCCAGGTTCCATGGGCAGACGGACCCCCAGGCAGCCGATGACTGGCTGGAGGCAGTGGTGAGAGTTTTATGGTTAGTGAGGACACCAGCAGACCTAATGGTGATCCTCGCAGTGAGCCTACTGTACAGAGCACCAGGAAGATGGTGGAGCTTGATGCTCCAGGTGCACGATGAGGCATCTCTTCTCTGGAAGGACTTTGAGAGCCTCTTCCGCTCGAAGTTCGTCCTAGCCACCCTCCATGCGGTGCACATCCAGGAGCTTCTTCAGCTGCGGCAGGGCAGCATGACAGTCACCCAGTACTCGGCGAGATTTACCGATCTCTCACGCTACTCGACAGACATGGTACGTGACCCATTTTTCCAGGCCCGGACCTTTGAGAAGGGATTGAGACACAAGATCCAGGCATCTCTGATCTCCCTCATCATTCTGACTCAGACAAGAGTACTGGAGCATGCCCTTTTGATCGAGAGCTTTCTTGCTGAGTCTACACCAGCGTCGAGACCCACCGCAGGGCCGCACGTAGCAGAGTCTTCTACAGCAGGCAGTCGACGGATGACACATGGGTCCAGGAAGACCAGACCCTTAGGAAGATGACCTCAGGACACTGGCTCAGCAGTGCAGGGCACACAGCACGGATCCAGTCTTTCGAGAGGCAGGCAGTGCAACTCATGCGGTGGACAAGGCCACATGGCTCGTGACTACATGACCTACCATGACGAGGATCAGCAGACGGTTGAGGGACCATTGTGGCAAAGGAAGAGGGTCGACCGTGGCAGTCCGCAGGGAGGAGGCAGACGAGGCAGAGGAGCTGGCCGAGCAATAGGTGGTGGGCGACGCTTTGAGGATCTACCACCACCACCAGGAGGTCCACCCCGACCACAGGGAGCTGGTGGGCAGAGACATGCACAACTCTAGGCAGCGAAGGCCTATGACCACGGTGCACCCAAGATGATTTGAGGTACTATCTGTGTCTATTCCACCCTTGCTGTAGTCCTTATAGACACATGAGTGAGTCATTCTTTCATAGCCGCAGCCCTTGTTCGGAGCTCGGAGATTCCGACAGAGCCATTGGCTCGATCCTTACGGCTAGAGACTCCTACGGGAGCAGACTCGACGATTACGCACAGGTGCCGGCGGTGTGAGCTTACTCTAGGAGGTGAGATCTTCAGCTGGGATCTTCTTGTAGCAGCGTCGAGGCCTTACGATGTCATCTTGGGCATGGATTGGTTGTCTATGGTCCATGCACAGATTGACTGTATTAGGTGCAAGGTGCGATGTGTACGCACCGACGAGAGGAGGTTCTCCTTCACCGGTGAGAAGGGAGCCTTTGCAGAACAGGATGGACTTCCGCGGAGTAGAGGACAACCCATCACACATCAGTTGGCTAGCCTCATCCTAGGGGCAGTTGATGTGCGGAGTCCTGGTTTTCCTACAGTGGTGGATCAGTATGCAGACGTCTTTCCCGATGATGTTCCAAGGCAACCTCCTCGCAGAGAGGTAGACTTTAATATTGAGTTGTACCCTGGGAAAGCCCTGATATCGACTCAAGCATATCGGACGGCCCCCGCCGAGCTTCGAGAGCTGCGGGTACAGTTGGAGGACTTGTAGGGAAAGGGGTTCATCCGACCCAGTGTTTCACCCTGGGATTCCCCGATTTTGATCGTAAAGAAGGCTGACGGGAGCTTGCGACTTTGTGTCGACTATCATCGCCTGAACCAGATGACAGTGGGGAACAAGTATCCGCTACCGAGGATTGATGACCTCTTCGATCAGCTCAAGGGAGCACGATGGTTCTCAAAGATAGACCTTAGGTCAGGCTATCATCAGCTCAGAGTTCGAGATGAGGACGTGCAGAAGATGGCCTTCAAATGTCGGTATGGCCACTATGAGTTCTTGGTGATTCCTTTCGGCATAACCAATGCTCCAGCAGTGTTCATGGCCCTCATGAACATGATATTTCAGCCATACCTTGATTGATTTGTCATGGTCTTCATCGAAGACATTTTGATTTACTCGACGACTGAGGAGGAGCACACCTACCACTTACGGGTTGTACTAGACACACTCCGAGAGCACCAGCTTTAGGGTAAGCTCTCGAAGTGCCAGTTCTGGATACGTGAGGTCCACTTCATGGGACACGTCATCTCTGAGGCGGGAGTTGCAGTGGATCCTGCGAAGATCGAAGTAGTTCTAGCTTGGGAGCCACCCAGGAGCGTGACGGAGGTGCGGAGTTTCTTGGGACTAGCTGGATACTACTGGAGATTCGTTCCAGACAACTCTAGAGTTTCAGAACCACTCTCAGCTTTGACCAAGAAGGGGAAACCCTTCGTGTGGTCAGACAAATGTCAGCAGAGCTTCTAGGATCTGAGACAGAGATTGACCAGCGCACCTATCTTGAGGTTGCCTGAGGAGGGAGTAGGGTATGTAGTCTACTGCGATGCATCAGGTACGGGACTCGGATGTGTCCTGATGTAGGAGCAGGCAGTGATCGCCTATGGATCACCTCAGTTGAGGCCGCATGAGGAGAACTACGCTACCCGTGACCTGGAGTTAGCAGCAGTGGTCTTCGCTCTAAAGACATGGAGACACTATCTGATGGGAGAGCGCTTTACAGTCTTTTCTGACCATCAGATTCTCAGATACATCTTCTCTCAGAAGGATCTGAATCTGAGACAGTGGAAATGGCTCGAGTTCCTCTATGACTATGACTTTAAGATAGTCTATACTCATGGAAAGGGGAACGTGGTATCCGATGTTCTCAGCAGGAGGACGTGCATTCAACTACTTGAGGAGGCGATAGAGCAGCTACCCTCTTTGTAGATATCCTTCGTGGATAGAGATGGAGCCGCCTTCCTTCAGTCTCTCACAGTCACTCCTCCACTACTACAGTGGGTCAGAGAGGAACAACATGGGGACACTAACTGTGAGACGCGGTGTGCACGGTTATCCTCAGGACAGGCACCTGATGGTTTCTCATTTGGAGAAGAGCATGACATCCTTTTCAGAGGATGCACATTGGTACCAGTCACTTTACGAGAGGAGGTGCTGAGAGAGTTTCACACTTCTCCTTTGGCGGTACACCCTGGAGTGGCGAAGATGTACCAGGACCTCAGACGACAGCACTGGTGGCCGGGCATGAAAAAGGTTGTGGCATAGTTCGTTTCTTGATGCCTCACCTGCCAGCAGGTGAAGGCTGAGCACCAGGTACCAGTAGGCTTGGTACAACCCTTAGAGGTCCCGGAGTGGAAGTGGGCTGGGATATATATGGACTTCGTGACTGGACTTCCACGCACTTCCAGAGGTCACGACTCCATTTGGGTGATTGTCGACCGACTCACCAAGTCGGCTCACTTCTTACCCATCAGAGAGCAGGGCTCAGTGGAGAGCTTGGGACGACTTTACATTCACGAGATTGTGTGGCTTCACGATGTTCCATCATCTATCCTCTCCGATCGAGATGCTCGCTTTACTTCCTGGCTTTGGAAGGGGTTGCAGGAGGCGTTCGGGACGCTGCTACGTCTGAGCACATCCTTTCACCCTCAGACGGATGGTCAGAAGGAGAGGACCATTCAGAATTTCGAGGACATGCTCTACGCATGTGTCCTCGACTTTGGTCACAGCTGGGAGGACCACCTACCCCTGGTGGAGTTTGCGTACAACAACAGCTACCACTCCACCATCGGGATGGCACCATATGAGGCGTTGTACGGCTGACCTTGTAGATATCCTTTGTGCTGGACAGGCCCTGGGGAGTCAACACTTATGGGACCGGAGATGGTCCAGGACACGACAGAGAAGGTCCAGGTCATCTAGGACCAGATGAGGACAGCTCAAAGCCAACATATGTCTTATGCTGACCGGAGGCGGAGGCCACTAGAGTTCGGGGATGGCAACCATGTCTTCTTGCGTGTCTCACCTCGATGTGGATTGCGGAGATTTGGACGAGGTGGAAAGTTGTCTCCACGCTTAATCGGACCATTCCAGGTCCTCAGAAGGATTGGTGAGGTGGCCTATCGTCTGGCTCTTCCACCTCAGTTGCACTAGGTGCACGACGTCTTCCATGTATCTCAGCTGAGGAGATATGTGCATGACCCGACGCACAACATTGACCATGCGGAGCTCGATGTTGATGATGGGGAGTCTTTTGCAGAGGTCCCAGTGAAGATCAAGGATCGACAGGAGTGGGTCCTATGTGGACGGTCGATTCCTCTAGTGCACATCAGATGGCAGCACGAGAACCTCCAGGAGAGCACTTGGGTGCGGGAGGCTCAGATGCGTGCTTAGTACCCTCATTTGTTTCCCTAGTTTTCGATGTATCTTTACGGGGACGTAAATCCCTGAGGTGGGAGTAATGTAAAGACCCTTAAAATTCAAGGAAATTTATTTCTTATTTTTCTTTGGGATTTTACAAGAACTCAGTTTCAGACGGTACTTGATTCTGAGGCACGGTGTGCCCGGAATTTCTATTCTAAGTTTAGCTCGGGTACGTTCAGTGAACGAACGAGTGAGAATTTCTAACTTTTGAACCGGTGCCCGGAATCGAATTCTGAGGGCACCGATGGAACCGCAGCGCCGGTAATTTCTTAGGAATTCCTGTTCCGGAGTTGCGTTTTCACGAGAGTTAATGATAAAAAGTGTGGATGTTTAATTCATAATTATTCTACTAATTTTTTTATCTTACCCTAAGTGATTTATCCTTTGGATGGAAGTTGGGTAACTACCCAACCTCCCTTGGGAGGTTATGAGGGTGGTGGGGCCCACACGATCCCCACCAATTCATATCCTCTAAACCCCCTCAACTACCATTTAAATATTGATAACATAAGTTTATCAAACTTATGGTTTTAATGTTGAGTGTTTAATGTAAGTTTTTGATATTCAAACCTTTGAATTTGAAAAGGCTTATTGTGTTAATAAATTAAGAATGGAGCTTATTTTATTTTGTTGTTAGAGTTTTGTCGTTGAGAGGTTTTGGGAAGAACATATTCTCCTTCGACGAAGAACGTGAAGAACACCTCGGACTCCGACGATGAACACCATTCTTCAACGAAGAACATCTCCGCCGAAGAACGCGGACAACTTCTTCCACGATGTTCTTCTTCCGCGACGTTTCCTCTTTCGATACACTTCGATGAAAATGGAATCGGCGTTCGTTTTCCGCGACGCCCGACCTCCGCGACGCTCGTCTTCCACAGCTCGTTGACGTACACCGTTCTAGAAACCGAGGATGGGGATTTATTTTATTTAATTATTTCCGTTCATGATTCTAGTTTGTCGATCTTCGTGGGTATTCGACTAAATGTTATCGTTTAACGAGAGGGGGCCGGACCACAGAAACACGGCCGAACCTCCTCTTTGTCCTTGTTGATACTTTGTGGGTTGGACGGAATGTCGTGGTGTCGTCGCACCACGCGCATATCGCACGTCAAGTAATTCGCGGCACCGTCGCTCCACGCTGTGAAGTTGAACAAGGACGCGACGCCGTCGCGCCACATAGAAGAAAACAGAAGACGTCGTGGCCGGAGTGGGGACGCGGCGGAGGGGCACAGTGCCGTCTCACCACGCCGGACGACAAGGGTCGCGGCTGGTTCTGGGCCGCGGCGGAGCAGGGTGACCGGCGGCCGGTGCCGGGCCGCCGGTGTCGGAGCTGGAAGGGGACCAAACATCGCCAGTCCCGTTAGGCAGGAACCGGCCGGCCAGGTCGGGCCGGCCGGATGAGGAGAAGCCGGGGAAATTAATTCCCCCGGCCGGCCATCATTGCAGCCCCCAATTAAGGGGTCGCGGTAACAAGAATAGGGAGGGGCAGCCCCCCCCCCCCCCACCCCCCCGCGCGAGCCAAAAACGGATCGGCCGTTTTGGCCGAGCACCGACCAGCGCCCCTAGCGCGCGGGTCGCCGGTCTGGGCCGACTCGGACTCGGGGTGGGTCGACCTAGTTCGGGCCGACCGGGGGGTCTCGGGCCGGGTCGGTCCGGGCCCGAAACCCACGTTTTCAGACTGTTTGGGTTCAATTGCCCATAACTCGGGCTACGGATCTCCGATCGACGCGCCGTCAGCGGCGACATGATCCTTGGAACGAGACGGTCGTTTCGGTATATTGCACTCATGGTTTCAGAATACTTTGAGTTTAGCCGAGTTGGTTCGTACACGAAACCAACCGGGCCCTCGGAGTGGAAACACTCATATCTTAAGCTCCGGACGTCCGAATGACGTGCCGTCGACATTGTTGGTTTCCTCTTAGTGAGACAGATCTTTTGGCTTACTCCTCCCGAGTATTGTACGGAGGTGGAGTACGGTCGGGTTGGTTTTTCCTTAAAAACCAACCGGGCCCCTAGGACAAAATGAACACTAACTCTCAGATTGGGCATCTGTTTGACACTCCGTCTGCGACGTTGAGTTCTTGTTGACGATACAGAACTTTTGGATACATCATCTCTGAACTATGTGTCAGTTGATGTATCAGCCTCTCAGTTCGTGGAGCGGACCCTCCCGAACAAGCTTGCTGTGTGCGAGAACCCTAGTACTGGCTGCGACTACTACTGTGACTACGACGATGACTGTGCAGAGATCCTCAGTGGATTCGACGACGAAGACTACAACACTCAGCGATCCTGTGTGGATCAGTGCTACCAATCCTGTGTGGGTCAGCGATCAACGGTTCTGTGTGAGCCAGCGCCTATAGATCCTGTGTGGGTCCGATCCTGTGTGGGTCATTGTGGGGGTTAGTACCTATCGATCCTTTGTGGGTCCGACGACTTATATGGAACAATGATCATCTCTATCGTCTTTCGAAGAAGTATACCTGTGTGAGCTGAATCCTGTTTTACATTCCTGTGTGGATTGTGTAGTGCTATCCTGTGTGGATTTCGTTTTTCTTTCCTGTGTGGAATACGAATGCTTTCCTATGTGGACTGGGCTATACTTGGCCTCGGAGGTTGGAGCGTATTAGAATTGATGACTTAGGTATATGTATGGGAATATACCTAAGCAGTGTCAGTTGTTACTTCGTGATTGTGTCTTTCCTTTGTGGTTTATCCTTTGTGGATTTTGGGAGACCTTCGGGGGTCTCGGGGTCCCTACTGAGTAGCTTATACTCACCCCTGCACGGGCTATGCCAGCACTACATTGTGTTGGTTGCAGATGACGGACAGCGTTGATTGTTGTGGAGGCTTGCGGAGCAGGACGGTACCTGGAGGTGGACCACTGGGCAGGACGTACTCAGAGAGGTCGACTGGACCCGAGGAGCAGTGGAGTCTTTCTGTACCCACACTTCAGATGGGATTCCCAGTGGACAGCTCGTCATTGAGACTTTACCTTTCAGTTGATGTTTTCCCTTTCGAGTTGTACTTTACTTTCAGTTTGGGTTTGTATACTGGACCACTTACTTTTCTGCACTTCACTCTTTTACCAGCTTTTACTTAGTATTTACCCTTTCCGCTTGCTTACTCAGTGGTGCTTGTTTACATTACAAAGGCAATTCCTTCCCTTTACCGGGATTTATGCCTTGGTGCTAGTCGCCAGCCCCTGGCCTATGGAAGGCGGGCTTGGGGTAGTCACGGCAGGGGCCCCGAGGACGGGTCGTGAAAATTTTTCCATATGGTTCAACACTGTTAAATAAAATACGCCATAAAAAATTATATTCCTCAAAAATTAAAACCTATCCCACAGATAATGCATGGAAAAGTGTCATAAAAAAACATCCCCAAAGATACTCCTCAAGAATCCCACCATCACAAGTGCATAACCAACACAGTTAGATGGGAAAAGTGCAAAAATACATTGCAATATCAACCATATCCCAAAAAACCTCCATCAGGAGATACCTCTCCAAATGAATACATTCTGTAAATATTTCTTAAAATAAGACAGAACTATCTTATAAGCTGGATATAAGAAAAAAAACAAAGAAATCCATACAAAAGAAGAATCAAGAATAAAAAACTATTTATTGAGAAAAAATTTGTGAATGACACTCATACATTCTCTCCTATATGCCACATTTTCACCATATGAAATAATCTATGGGAATAATAGGTCTGCAAAAAACCATCATACGGATATCCTAGATCTGTATGTGCCCCTACATGAAAGTAAAATAATCATAAAGGTATATATTACCCTATTAAATTACATGATAATCATCATGTAGATACCAACAATGGAAAAGAACATGAAATACATCATGAATGTTTATCATATATGGGGGATGTTTTAACTGGTATGTTACAGATCCTATAGGCACCAATACATTGAAATACCCAATAAACTGATTAGAAACATACTACCACCACAAAACCTTTATGTACCATGTTTTGGATTCACTGTAAATAATACATGATCTCCAACATAGAATAATAGAGTCTCAATCTAGTGGTTTTTATGAGAAATTTTATGATCTTGTACTATCTTTAGCCACTTGTGAATCAACTACCCTATTTCTATCCTTATTTTCACTAGTTTTTGGTTGACAATTATTGACCACCCATCCTTAGTCTAGAACAATGGAGAATAATTTTTTTGACCTTACAAATCATCAAATGGTTCTATTCTAATGGATGAGTGAAAACTATTCTTACATGAAAACATGAAAACTGGTTACTGCCTTAACAATAAACCTTAAAAAAAAGATATATTCACACATCATATCTTCATGAGTATGGATCCATTATATTATCTCAAAGTCCAATGGTGGATGGAATGTAGTATTTAGGTGCATCTGATATCAAAAATATTTCTGAAGAACATTCCACACCATGTATGTGAAATGAGGATCATGATCAGAGAAGTACTTCCTAAAGAATCCATGAAGCTTCACCACATCCCCTGAATAATACCTCAAAAAATCACAACTGATCAAGTCTCGTTGATTTATAAAAAATGAGAAGATTTTTTCAAGAGGTCCATAATTACACAATGGAATCATAAAATAACTGATATTGAGGTAGAATGGTGATGATGCCCATAAAAATTAACTCCAACTTTTAATTAGGAATATTTAATGGTTATTGGAAACCATTAGGAACAATATGTTCAAAAATTACATTATAGAAGACTAAACATTGGGACATGAGCTCATTAATTGAACTCCTTATCCGAGTAAACTAACTCTTACCTCACATACTATAGTACAAAATTTTTATTCTATGATTTACTTTTTTGGAGGATATATGGAACTCTAAAAAAACAACCACAATCATTACTAATGGAAAGAAGAGCTTCCCCAGAAAAAACACATCATTTTGATCATCTATAGACCATCCATCAAAGGTATCACCATAGAAGACATGATCTCATATTAATTCCACCTCAAAATCACTCAAACGGGACTCATCTACAGACTAAACTAAAGATAACTTAATTATGTAATCATATTCCACTAGCATCTCCCATATCTAGATTCATTGGGGATATATGTTCCATCACTATCTATGCATCCTTATAATCATTCACAACACCACTATGTGACTTCCATAATAGTGCATCAACCTAAAAAATAACCTTTCCTAGTATATAAAAAATCTATTTGTTATATTCTTTCTGTAATTCCATACACTTTTGTGGTTATAAGATTAGGTCATATTATGTGAAGATTTAACTTAGGATTTTCTTAGTTATTAAAACCACATAGAATTCACTAAAAAGGTAGTTCCAACATGAATTCAAGTAAATCATAGATGCTAATAACTCATGATCAGGGGCGAAATAGTTATACTCATCGGGTAATAAAATTAAATATCTATAATAATAAAACATTACTTACTATATCATCAAAACTTCCAAAGAGAAGATGTGAAGAACCACATTAATTCTCCATATAAACTCCCTCTTATGGTAATAAAGTAATTAGGGTGTTGAGCAACTTCAGATTTATATATTGAATAGTGTAAGGGAACTAGTTATTCTATAATAACGAATGAAACATTATGGTCAATGCTCCCAGATTAGTCAGAATTTTAATTAATTATTGTCAGAAAACCCTATAATATCATGTATGATTGAGGATAATCCACACCTCTGGAACATTCCTAGATGATACCCAAGAAAGTACCAACTTAATCATAGAAGGATCCATGTATACTATTCATCAAAACACAACATTCCACATTAAAATAACTTCATTATCCTAGAACTCACAAATCAACATCTTCTCAAACAACCATTGATGATTATAACCCCCTCAAAACTACCAATAGATGATAAATATTCTCCAATTCATACATAGATTACAAGAGTATGTAGTCAATAAAAACCACCACATAACAATAAAGTAACTCTAAAAACACACCATTCATCAATACGACGAATACATCTAGAAAATTTTTCATATAGAACGACATTATAATGAAGTCATAACGCCCATTACAACAATAAAAAACCATCTTTGGAATATCCACATCATTCACTCGCATATGAGGATTTCCCAACCATTGAATGATCTTTAAGAAATAACTTTCTAAATTTATTTGATAAAAAAAATCATCAATCCATTCAAGGGGGTAGTTATTCTTCACTATCATCTGACTCAAAAAATGTGAATTTATATATAGAAACATTCTTCAATCAACAGTTTTCAAATAGATTTGATGGACCCAATGGTGTCATGCTTAGTTAAATAAAAAAATCATTTCCAGAGTTAATCGATACAAATTCATCGGTCTAGAAAATCAGAATTATCCATATTCAATGGAGAAATAAATATTCAAGGAGCATCTGAATATATATTGATCCCAAATACAATCTACCATCAAGGTATTGGTGACCCAATTTTTCTATATGCCTTTCACTAAAATAAATGTGTTAGATAAATTTGAATAAAATCTTAATCCAACATAAATAAAAGAAAAAATATTAATATATCATTATTAATTATTCTATAGGAAATAATAATATTGTAAAAAATTAAAATTAATCACCTTTATATGGTAGATAATTGATATGAGTTAATATTGAATAATGGTATTTTCAATAAAAAATATTTTCAACAAATTTTATACTTTATTTTAAAAGATAAATATACTAAATAAATAATTTAAATTTTAGAAAATAAAATTTATTGTTTGAAATCATCAATTTTTTTTTCAGTATGATTATTTTTTATTTTTTTTGAAAAAGAATATTTTTAGTTGAAAAATATGGTCTTCGTGAATGTAATTTTTTTTTATTTTAAGACTCTGTGAGTCTTTCCTAGAATATTTAAAATCCATTTAAATAATAAAATATTTATTTGTGGAATGTAATTATGTATTTTTAAATATAATCTGATCATATAAATCCTACATTCAAATGGTTTAGAACTAAATTTAAATTTCACATTAAGTAAAATTTTCATTTATGTTCTCTTATAAATAAGTTTCTTAATGGTGAAATTCGGTTTTGTATTCCTTTAAAATCCAACTAAATTTTATTTCATTATAATAAAATCATATGTTATTAAAATTTTTAACTATAATAGGGAATCTTGTATATACATTTTTGAAAATAATGACACAATTTTCTTAAAAAACTGTTTTAAAAAGTTCTGTGCATTTATTTTAAAAATAACATTTGAAAACCATTAAAATTTATATTTTAATGTGATTTAAATATTTATAATCATTCTTTCATATTTGAAATTTTTTCCAATACATTAGTTTTCATATTATTAAATGAGGATAAAATTTAATTACCAAGGTAAAAGAAAATTAGGTTAAAAGTTAAAATGTTAAATGAAAATGATTAAAAACATCTTAATTTTTATAAAAATTGTGTGTTTGTGGATAATATAAACCAAAAAGCACATTACCATAACTAGTTAGAAATATTTAGTAATTGACCATTGAATTGTATCATTATATTTTAGAAAATGTAATGGTTACATTCAAAACATACCTCCCCATATGTTGTAAAAGGGTAACACTTCCACAACTTGAAGTGTCCCATCTAATTTTATTTTTTTAATATTTTCCAATTTACACCTTATTGAACTTAAAACGACAAATATTTTCTCCTTTTAACCTTGATTTTCTTAATTCCCTGATTTATAATTAATTTTCCAAGAGATAGATCAACTTCCAACACAAGTATTACATTCTCTTAGTCATTTATTTCATTATACTCTTTCTGAAATAATATATATCATTATTAAAATAATTAAAAAATATTCATTATTATATTTAAATATAATTATTTTATTTTAAAATTATTATTCAATCCTTTCCATGCACTATGAAAATAAAATAGCATCGATCATGTATACGTGTGAACTACCACCTCCCTAAAGAGATATTGTTCATTTTTCATCACTACCTTTCACAGATGAAATAAATGATATATTTATATTTATATATATATATTTTATATATCACATGTAATATTACGAAATAATAATTTAACATATACTACCTTTCCATCCATTAACTGAGAAATGGGATAATAAACTAGTTTTCATGCATACTACGACCTCAACGAACAACAAATTTCATTTATCATTCCCACCCATCCATGATTTTTATAATAATGGATTTAATATGGATATATGAAAATTTTTAGTTGCATAATCTTTTGAGTATGTAATAATTTCATTATCAAAATACATTCCCTTACTCATTACATGTTTTTATATGTTCACATTTTGGTCTATTTTACAACCTATAAAAATAATGTTATAATGATATGAGATAAATGAGTATGGGATGTATTTTAATAGAAATTTCATATAATAATGATATATATATAATATATTTCTAATGATTTTGTAATTATTTAGATAAAACCTTAAATATTTTTTAAAATATCCCATTTCAATTATTAAATATGTCAAAAAGTAGTTCATCATTAGTACCATTTTATCAATCCATATTCATTACAGTAACCTAATGAAAAAAATGAAAACTAATAATAATTAAAAAAAATTATCATTCAACCACGAATGATGAAAGAATGATATAATTGAAACCACTTAGTGAAGTTGATCTCATCTTCATGAAGTCTATAAAAAAATTAAATAAAAATTCTAACACTTGATAATTAAAAACAACTTTAATTTGTTAATAAATTAGTAATTTATGGTTATAAAAAAATGAAAAGGATAGTATGTTATATAGTAATTATTAGATATGTTATTATGATATTAATGTTCATTACATATGAATTTATTACATGGTTTGGTATGAAATAGTATAAGATAAGGGCATTTCTTCCAAAATTCCTTCCATTGATATATGTTTTCTACTATACATATAATTTCTTTTATCAAGTGCAGAGAAAACCTATTTTGTATATAATATACTGATTTATCATTTAATCTTGAAATTTTATGTTCAATTACAATACCTTTATTTCAAGTGTATTTGATGAAAATATTACCCCATCTACTTAGGGTTCTTCATCTCAAATTTGAATCCCTTGAGACTTGTTTATTCTATAAAACATGTTTAATTTTATTTGGGGTAAATAATACTAAATTTTCTTTATTTATCCGAATTTTATTATATTTCATTATATTCAATGTTCTACTTAAGGTTATACCTGTCTTGGTGATTTTATTCAAAAGTTATAGTCTCTTTGGTGTTATCATGACTCAATTATTTTCATTAGGTCATAATCACTCCTCATGATATATTCTAACTTTTGATGAAGTTATATTTTATTTCAACATTATTTTATGTATATATCATGTTTCACACTAAGTTATTCTTCCATGATGATTCTATGATTTTGTGATAATGGGTTTTTATCAACAGTAATTGTCATCTCTTTTAATGGAATTTTTATTAATATTTGTGTTTTTAAATCACAAAAATAGAAGTCATTCCTTTCGGGAGAATAATATTTTTACCTTTAATTAACATTATATTTTTATTTATTAAATTTTAAAAAACTGGTTTATTATCCTATTCAAGATGATGGTTTTCAATAAAGTCATTTACAAAAATATTTTAATGGGGTTTTCTTATCGTGATATTATATTCTTCCATTCTACTTCACATTTTGAAATATGTTTTTATCAATGTATAAATATTGGATTTTATTGAAATAATTATTAATAATATTATCAATTTATATCAATAAAATGTTTTGAAGGAGGTGAATATAAAATGAGGATTTTATAAGGAGATCATATGACACCATTTTTTAAGAAAAAACATTTTTGTTTTTTTCTTCCATTTTCAATGGATTCTTATACAAGGGAGTAATGGTTCATATGTGACCCTATATGCACTCTTAATAAATAATATTTTTGGGAGATTATGTTTTGGGTATTAAATAATCATGTGTTTGATGTTGTACCATTTGGAAAGTTTATGAAACCCATTTTCCTATCATGGATTTTTTATTATAATATGAATGATTTTATTTTAGGTAGAATTCCTATGTATGAATAATGATTGGTGGAGTACTATATTTCCATCCAATGCTTTGGTTGGGGATTTATATCTCATTATAAATGAACGATAAGCAATGGAATTATTTTTATTCAATACATGAGGCATGGACATTATGGTTGTTCACAACAAGAGATTTGAACATTTTGTCTCTTAAAAACATGAAGTGTGTGTATTTTGTTTTTTCACCACATGGATCATTATTATTTTTATTAAAAAAATTATTTTTGGGGGTTTTTTATTCACAACACAATTATTGGAAATTATGTTGTTTAAATTATGAAACATAGGATTTTTTTGTTTAAAACAGGAAGCATGGATATTTTTTCACTCACAGCATGAACTGTGGGAATTTTATTTATTTATAATAGGACGCATATGATTTTTTTTAAAACACAAATATTGTGATTAATTTTTTCCTATAATGTTTTTATTTCCTCAAGATGATGATTGTTTTTCAAATTTCTAAGTTATTCATGTTTTCTATGGAATATTACATTTGAAGGAAAATTTTCCATTATTATAATCCATGTCTGTTGTTAAATATCTTTTTATTGGACACTAATATTCATTGATATATGTTTTTTTTTCAGATTTCATATCCTCTGATCATGAATTTGGGAAAAATATAATTGTTCCATGTTTTTTTGGAATTGATATTCCACGCTTCTAATGTTTTTTCATTGGATTATGGAATGAATATTTACAATATGTTGATAAATAATCTTATACAGAGTGCTCGAGCTCACCCATTTCATAGGTGTTCTTTGCATTGGTTTTAATGATTAATATATCCTTAGAGATATCTAGAAGTGTATATTTTGTACCTTTACAATGGATAAATGTTCACAAGTATCGTAAAACATGTTTTCATTGTAGAAGATTATCAAAGAAACTAATCCATTCATTTTTGTGATTGTGAGATTATTTATGTGTTTCAATATTTATATAAAGGTAATAGTATAAAATAAATATACATTCATATCACTTTGAATCAGAAATTGGGTGTAAATAATTTTTTTGTCATTGTATATGTGAGTTTGGTTCTGGGGATCCATAGTTGGTATGAGAGTAAGATTTAGTTATTTTTAAGGCTTACTTAAATTATTTTTAGGGATTATGGTTACATAACAATAATGAAAACACTTTATTTAAGTATAGGGGTTATGTCTATGTAAAAGATTATATCGTAAAATTTCCATAATGTAGATATTATGCTATTTTCAAGGAAATAAAATCTTATTCTAGATACTAAAAGATAATGTAGGCGTTAGTACGTATGTACCCAGGGTTAGTAACCCTAAAAATAGTGTTCTAGTTACTAACTAAATCATTAACTAGTGCATAAAAATAGGACTAAATATACACCTAGTTTAAAAATCATGTTCGGTATAAGTAGGATTAATCACACTATATTGCTAATCCATAGTCAAGGATTTATTATTTTAAGAAATCGATTAAAGAATATGGGGGAACCCATCCTAAATGAACCTAAAAATAATAGAGTTATTTAGGTTTATATAAAAGATAATATTGTGGTTTTAAAAAGAATCACTTTTCATTGTCATGTTTTTCATAATTACCATATGATGTAAATATTGATTTCTCATGTCAACTCTTTTAGTTTTAGTAATGGAGTGAACTAGATTGAAATCTGGGTGTGAGGTAAAATGTTCAAAATTACATAAATGAACAAACCATCAGAATGAGATATGGAGTGATAAAAATAATTATTATTCCAAACCATATATCATGAAATATGACTTACTATGTGAAAAAAGTATGCATTTCAAACACACTAAAGAAGAGAAGGTTGTTTTCGCATGAAACATAATGTGATAATGTTAATGAATGAAAAATTCTAAATTTATTATATGTTAAAAATGTGTCATGAAACACCATGATAATTGAATCAAGGGGACTATAAGATTCTTTAATTATGGTATAGGGGGTCATCATGCATCAAGATACCATAGGAAAATGAATTGATGGGTTAAAAAAAATAAAAAAAAATAGATTTTATCCTAATTTACCATTAAAAATTATATGTCTTACAGGCAGGGAACAATTGACTTATCCAAGACAATTACATATTAAAAGGAATAATAAAGAATATTGGAATTATCAACCTCCAATAAAAAAAATGGAATCCGTAAACAAGCACTACCATCAATGTAGATAAAGATATTTAATGTACAAAATAACCTAAAATATAGAGTTGTAGATGTGTTGTTTGAATTACAGATAAGGAACTCTAGTATATCTATGAATCCATTTATTAAATCACCACCCGAATGATTTTTTTTAAATAAATCATCAAGTGGAATGATTATAAAATTACTTTTTGATGTTTATAGTAATATAAATTATGGAAATCTTATTATCCTTCATTTATATCATTATAACATGATTTTAGTGAAATATTTGTTCCATCCACTAAGATGAAAATGTTTTATAGTAAGATAAGCCAATTTCATATTATCCTATATAATTATAACCATGAATGGATATTAATAAAAAGACTCTAAAAAAGAATTATATAATTTGGGTGTTGATACCAAATTCAACACACTCTTTACCTAGATAGTTTCGGAAAAAAATAATATTAAGGATATTCCAATTATGAGGAATGATATATGATTTGAAAGTCCATATGGCTGATATATCTCTAGAAATTATCTCTAGATTCATATTTATAATATTTATTCCTTAATATATTACTATTGGAATGCGATAATTAAAATTATAGGGAAACTATATATTTTAGGGGGGATGTGATGACCAAATTTTATAATATATAATTCAATTAAAAAGACAATGTTTTTGAAAACATGCATTACATGCTGCACCTATGAAAAAAACCAAAACATTATTATAATAACATCATTATTAAATATGTAATAAGAACTAATATAGTAAATACATAAAATTTAACACCATTATAAGGTATATAATAACCTTGAGTCAACATTTCAATGTTTTATTTTTAATAAAAATAGTTTTTACTTATATTTTTAACTTCTTTGAAAAGATAAATTATTAATTTCTAGACAATAATTTTGATAAAATAAAATTAATTTCTGAGCTATTCGGATCAATTTTTTTAGTATGAATTATTGTTTTTTTATAATAAGTATTTTAGTTGAAAAATACAGTTTCTACAAAAACATTTTATAATTCCATAATTATGTTATTGTATCCTAGAAGATAAAAAACATTTATGTAATAAAATATATATTAATGGAATATGTTATGCTATAAAAATATTCATTGAATATATAAATCCCATTTCCATCATTTTTAGAACTAAAATAAAATGAAACATTAATAGAAACAATTTTTGTTTTTTTATTCTAATTAAGAATTTTTTGATGGAGAATGATTGTTTTTGATTTATTTGAAGGACACATAATCTTTATTGATTTTATAATAATCCATTTTATTTCATAAAAATATATATCTATGATAATATTATGTTTTATATTATATTTTAAACATAATAACTCAATTTTTTCTAAAACAAAATTACACTTCATTTTATATGTTTTTTTTAATTTGACCTTTCAATCCCTTAAAATAAATTAGTTAAAATGATTTCACAATTTTTTATATTAGAATGTTCAAATTTGGTAAAATGTGAAGTATAATTTTTTATCAATAATATTAATATCTATGCAAAAAAATTAATTACCTAGGTAAATGTAGATGAGGATAAAATTTAAAATTTCATAAATGGAATGCATAAAAGCAATATATGATTTATCAAAAATAAATGTATTAATATAATATTGGACCAAAAACACATATTCACCATTTTGTTTTACTTTTTTTAGCTATTGAACATTGAATAATAGCATTAAAGTATTGAAAATTAAGTTGTTAATTAATAAACAACCCTCCCCTTAACATGTAAATGGGAAACACTTCCATGACTTCAAAACTCACCACTCTATGAAATTTGTTGTTATAAATATACCACATTAATTCAACTATAACCGTATTCCACATAAATAAGTTTCTTTTTAAGGCATATAACTTAAACATTACATTATCTTGAGTCTTAGTCAAGAATTTACTTTCTTTCACATTGAGGATCACTTCAGGTTTATATTTTTAGGGAATTATGTTATATATCATACTTAAAAAACGATAATATAAAAAGTGTAATCATCTAATTAGTATACTTTTTGCCAAAATGTAAAACATTTATAAAATAAATAATGATTTATTTGATGAAAAATCTTCCCAAATTTCAACTTTACATATTTCTTACCCTTAACCAAACATAAATCCTTTGAAAAATATTTAAAAACGTTGCATTAGAAAAAAAGTCTAGTAAAGGATACCAAAAGATGGAAAACTGTTTGTCCAATGAAAACAAGAGAAATCATATAAAGTTAATATTTATCATAAAAGATCATTGAACATATGAAATAAAATAATTTCAAAAGAAAGACTAACTCACTATTTTTTTAAAATTAAAATAATTAAATCCCTTAATAAGAGATTAACATCTATTTTTGTAACATAGAGCATCATATATATAAAAAAATTTCAAAATAATTTCAATTGAAATAACCATACATTTTACATAATATATTATAATTACCCAATCCTTTGGGGAGCTAAAAAGGGATCACTCGGTGCGGTCTGGGATTCCCCATTATATAAACTATAATTGTCTCACCCTGCATAATCTAGGTTACCCCATCATATAAGATGTAATATGCTCACCCAGTTCAATCTGTGCCACACAATCCAGAAATTCTCAACTATAATATCATCATATAATTTTTTTATTATTGAAATAGTTCGTCATTACAAATTTTCAGAAACCTATTTAAATGCATAAGATAATCATTTTTTTGATATAAAAAGACCATTAAAAAAAATCAATTTTAATAGCATAATACCCCTTTATTTTGAAACATCATTTAAATAACAAAATAACGATTAATGGTGAAAAGGGATTTCTTTGAATAAATAATAAAATATTGAAATGTAATATTGAGATCAAATAATGGTCACTATAGAGGAAAAGACATTGTTGTCATGTATGTTTGGAAAAAAACAATCATTTTATTGTCTGTCAAAATGTTTTTTATAAAACATATAAAACAATTACTTTTTAAAAATATTTGTGTTATGTAAAAATATACATAATATATACATTATAAATTTTCTATGTACATAAAATAATTTTAAAAACCATATACAAATAAAAGGAATAGTTGGATGGAAAACATTAAAAAGGAATTTTATTAAAGAAAAAGTCCCTTATAACATCCAAAATGATTGAATAATGAGCCTCAATATGTATAAAATTTAATAAGTACCATATAATATAAAACATAATGATATAACATGTCAAATTGGGATGTATATACACCTTATAAAGGTGTATAGGTGAATATTATCAAAATATGACTCAATGAGAGGTGACTGAGACGAATTCCCTAAGCTTTATTCTAAGTTGTCATGTGTGTAATTATATTCCAAAATAATAAAATTATTTTAATTATTTTATTTCAATATATACTTTATTCATGTCTATTTTTACTTTTATTTCAATTTTAAACATTTTAAAACAATTACTTAATTAATTAAGATTAAGCTAGATGTTTTGACCATATTCGGTTTATCTGTGAAAAACGACTATGATAGGACGACTATGGTTAAAGGGGTAATTTTTTAAACATATAAATAATAATAATAATATAATTATAATATTTATACACCATATTTATATTTAATATAAATAATGAATTATGTTTATTAAAAATGAACCAACATTATGATCACGAATACGGTAGGTCGTACGTATGCATGGGTAACGTTCCCATTTTTAAAAGACTATAATGAAAATTAGGTAAGTAAAAATTTTATTTCCTGAATGAAAATAATATAATAAATACAAAATTACTTAATTATATATATATATCATTTCTATTATTTGGTGAAGAGAAATGAATAATCAACTTTCTTTGAGGAGGCGATAGTCCACACATCCACAAACGATGTTATCACTTTTTTAGTGTGTGAAAAGTTAAGAAATAAAATGATATATTATATTTATTGAAATATAATTATTACATGGCTATCAAAATCATGTCATTTATATCATTATAGTTACAGTTTTCATCTTCCATGTTACACAATAGTGAAAAATGCTTTACATCGCTTTATGAGACGGTAGTCATCCATACACACAATAAAGATTATCATATCCCCAATAGTATGAAATGTAAAAGGGTATATGTGATATAATGACTCAAAAGGTATAATTATGTTATAAATATCATATATAAATATAAATTTCATCATTATTTAAAACCATGGGAGGGGGTAACGGAAAATGAACAACATTGTTTCTCAAGGCAGTAGTTTTCCATACACACGAGTGATGATTTCATAACCAATTCAATTGAAGTGTGTGTATTTATGAAATATACTTATCAATAAAAATACAATTATATTTAGTATTCTTAGTTTTTTATATAAGTATGGTGTATGAATAATTGAATATGGTGGAGAAAGATGAAAAATAAAAATGAATGTTACCTCTTCTTTGTGTAACTCCTTTTAGTTTGCACTAAAGGACTTCTTTGGTAGTATATATTCTGAAAATGGGGGTTCTAGGAAGATATTAGGGGGTTTTATAAGTAATTTTTATGTAATTTCGGATACCATAGTCTCTATAGGTATAAATAGAGGAGGATAAGAGAAGGCCTTTTATCAATGGGGCTAGTGAAAAACATGTAAATTTTTGAATGAGGGAATTCCACCAAAGTTATTACCATTTCAAGTAGAGAAAATAAATAAAAAATCTCTAATGTCGAAATAATTCTATAAAATTGCCTATTTACCTGTTTATTGGTCATTGTCTTCTTAATTTTATGTTTACCCACTAGTTAAACTCAATTTTTAAAATAAATTCATAGATTAATTTTAATTGTTTTCACTAATCCCTTTAGAAAAAATATAAAGTTGAAATTATTAGAAATTATTAAAACTTCAGATTCCAAATATGGAATCCCATTTTTCTAAAGTCAATTCATAGAAGTGGACAAATTAATAATAATGTTAATCTTGTCGTCGTAGTGAGACAACAGGTTTTTAAGAAGAGTATTTTTTAGAAATCAATAATTTTATATTAACCATATTCCTCACAATAATAATTGAATGAAACTAAAAATTGAGTTTCTATTATATATTCTATAAATTTGTTTAAAAATATTCTTCTTTTGAAATTAATTTAATTAATAAAAAAGGTGAAAGATTATTAAATTTAAAACAGTGATTAGAAAAAACCGGACTTTAAACCCAAAAAAACATATATTAAGAAACAATATATTGTCGATTGAAAAGTAATTAAGTGGAATAAATAAAATTAAATAATAATTCTGTCACATGAAATCATATTTAAAACATATTTGTACAATTAAATTAATAAATTTATTAAAACAAATGACATTTTTTCAGAAAAATTAGAACATTCACTAATCCCTAAAAACTCAATATTTTATAAAAAAATCCCAAAAAATCCCATAAAATAAAATTTTAAATTCTAATTTAAAAATTCTTATTAATTTTATCAAATAAAAAATGTAATATTTATAAATAAATATTTTAAATGAAATTTTATAATAATTTTTTACTTAAACTTATATCCTTTTTGAAAAAATTACATAATTATAATATAACTATAAAACTCATACTAATAAATATGAAAATTATTTATTCTACCTTTACCAAGTTATTTACATTATTTTAAACATTAGGTTTATTAAGGCCTAAATTTCCAAAGCATTTTCCCATTGAAAACATAACATTCAAAACTAAGTATTATTCTATCTTATCATTTATTTTAGTCTACCCATAACTATATCATCACTATATATTATAATATAATGAAAATAGTATAACTAGTATATTTAAATATTAATTTTTTAATATTAAAATAATTACTCAATATTTTCCATCCACTAGGAAATAAAATAATATCCATCATTCATACGTGGAGACTACCTCCTCAACGAAGAGAAATTGTTCATTTTTCATAGCAGCCTCTCAATTCAAATATCAAGGATTGATTTTATGAAAATTATATGTTTTATTTTTTATAAATTCAATTATAAAATTTAATTTTAAAATATACCATGTTTCTATCATTTTTCTAGAAATGGGATTATTAATCTTGCGTATGTGTGGACTACCACCTCCATGATTAACAAATTTTTCTTATCATTATCACCCATATTGTATAAATACATAAAATGAATTTTATGAGGATGTATGGAAATTATAAAATTATTGATCTTATAAATATTTTATATTATCATTACCAAAATAACATACTTTACTCATGAAAACATTACAATACATTAATGTTCGGGTTGATTTTACCACCTATGTAAGCAATGTAAAAATGATTATGACATAAAGGATTATGGGAAATAATATAATGGTAATGTTAAGTAATAATGATATATTAAATAATTTATAATTATTCTAGAAATGTTTTGTTAATATTTTAATTATTTATTAATAGATAACATTTTTATTGTTAAACACATCGAAAACTAGGTAATTATGATTTTTTGTTTTCACACACCATATTCATGTCCTTCAAAAAATAAAACACTAGAAAAAAATTTAAATTTTTTAAAAATGTATCCCATATATTTAATGATCCAAGAGTTATGAACATGTGACCATTTATTGAGAATTGATCTCATCTTTATGATGATTGTATGAAACAAAAAACAGAAAGATCTAACACCTGATAATAAAAAATCTCTAATAAATTAATTAATTTATAATATATGGTTATAATATAATTATAAATGAGTATCATTCTATATTTAGTTTCTAGGATAAGTTATTAGGATATTTTTTTTAATTATATAGGATTCAAGATCATGGTCGAGTAAACAGAAATACAAGGTAAGAGTTTTTTTGTCTCAAATTCGTTCTTTTTAGATATGTTTCGTATGATGAACCAAATTCCATTTTTAAGGTGCACATACCACCTATTTGTTATTTTATTCCTTGAATTATATTTTAATCAATATATTTTCTATTCAATTATAATCCTTATATTTTAATGGTGTTTGATTAATGCGTTATCTAATCTGTAAGGGGGGTTTTCTCAAATTTGAATCACCTGAGACACGTTTATACTATAAAACAATTTTTATTTTTTATTTTTTTATATTCTTCCCCATTGTAATATTATATCATGATCCTCTTATATTTCATGATATTAAATTTTCTATTTAATGTTATACCTATCATGGGGGATTTACTAAAATGGTACAAAGGCTATAAGGATTTTTCATGAATCCTTTCTTTTCATTACTTAATATTCACAACAACATGACTATTTTAATTCAATATTGATCTATTATAACATTTTTGGATTTTATATTATATTAATCATTTAAATTATTTGGAAATAAATTTTCACACCAAATTTTTCTTCCTGAATGATTATATTTTTTCATAAAAGTTGTCTCCTGATAAGTGTAATTCCCAGAATTATAACTAGATAATAATACATGTTTTTAATTACCCAAATGTTCATCATTTCCTAGTGTATAATAAAAATGGTTTTTATCCATAATGATCCTTATATTATCAATTATTCATTTTGAATCAAATGTTTCTTCATCCTTTTAATGATGTTGTTTATTAATACATGCATTTATCTACTATTTCAACATGTTTTCCTTACCCTGATATTATATTATTCCCTTATACATCAAATTTTGAGTTATTTTTTACCAAGGAATATTTATTGGAATTTGTTTTGAATTACTTTTTTAAAAAGATTTCTCTTTATATGATTGAAATGGTGTATTGAAGGGGGCTCTTAAAGTAGATATTTTTATGATCATATTAAAAATTTATTTAATGGGGAATTTTTTTTTTGATATCATTTCAATTTTCAATGAATTATTCTACAATGTAGTAATGGTTCATAAAGTAACATATATTTAAACATCTTAAATACTCCATTTTTGTATTATGTTTTTGGTATCATATGATATTTTTTATGGTGCTGCCCCTTGGAAAGGTTATGAAACCCATTTTTTATCATGGGTAGATTGTTATAAGATAAATGATTTGATTTTAAGTGTCAGTAACAAGTATGGATGATAATGAGTGGGGAACTATATCTCCATTTAATACATTAGTAGTGTATTTATATATCATGATACAGAGATATTAATTATGTATATATTTTTTTTCACAACATGAGACATGAACATTTTATTTTTTCATAACAAGTGGAAGGAAAATTTTATTTGTACAAAAAATAAATAGTTGTAATGTTGTTTTGTTGAACAAGAAGTATGATAATTTTTTTCCCAACAAGAAATAATATATTTTTATGTACACAATATGAAACATAGGAATTTTTTTTGTTCAAAACATTAATCATGGTCATCTTGTTTGTTCAAAACATGATGCATTGGTGTTTTGTTTACTCAAAACACAAAGTATGAGAATTTTGTTTGTTCATAATATGATACATGATTGTTTGGATAGTTCATAATAATATGTGTGGTAATTTATTTTGTTCAAAACATTAAAAAATGGATTTTTTTCCAAACATTAAGCATGTGCATTTTGTTGTTTATAATATGAATAATTTAAATATTTTTTATTCACATTGGTATAATTTTTTGAATATATTTATTCTAACATTCTATGTTATATATGGTATAAAGGGAATGTTAAATATCTATTATATATTCCCAAGATTATTCTCCATGGATTATATTTATTATTTTTTAATATTACACACTTTTAAAAGGTTATATGTTTTTTCATTGAGATTGAATGTATTTATATAATGACTTTTGGGAAAACCTTACGGTTCCATGTCTATTAAAGAGATATTCCACACCTGATCATTTTTCTCATATTCTTATGATTTAACCCTATATAACACATTGATAAGTATTTCCTTAGTGATTTATATAGATATATCCCTATTTATGGTCACCTTCCCCATTATATAATGATGAGTATAACATAGTATATGTATGAATGTGGATCGAGTGTGGTTCAAATGTAGTGAAATGTTCACAAGAACCATAAAATAATTTTCTTATTTAGTCAATTCTCAAAAATAATAAATCATTCATATGTGTGATATTGAGTTGTATTTTTTATTATATGTTAATGATGTTAAATAAAAATAGGTTAATCTAAATTTATATAAAATATTATCTTATAAAGAAAGTGTTATTAGAATCATATCTAGAGGTATGGGTCTAGAGTTCCCTAGAGGAGGTAATTCAAAAATAAATTCATTATATAAAACAGTTAATCATTCCATATACCTAGGAAAAATAGTCATTTGAACCTCTGATAAACGAATAATCCACTCACCCATCAAGGAGACAAGGACTGTGCACTCCTATGACCCGTCTAAGGGTCTCAATAACCAAATAACATGAAAGAATATTTTTCACCATCATAGAAAAAATACTCCTCCTAAAGAGATCAAAAATATATATTAATGTATAAAATCACTTCATGATGGGGATGATTCTATATGGTTGTATAAAAAAATAGCAATTCTCCACAACATTTGTGCTAACCGAGAACTAGAAAAAAACCTCTAAAAACATCAATAAAATTAGCTCGACCTCCAACAAGAGTATTCAACACTATGGGCACTATATGAATATCAAAATAATGTCCCAATTTTTGGACTAGGGTGAGTGAAATGAAGGAGTACATATCATCTAAATTAATCAAGACATATACCCAATAAGAAAATATTAAAATGGTACTTCGAATTACATCTATCTCACTTGGTTCTAGATAATCCAGATTATGAATTTTGACATAAACTACTCTGAACCCTCTATAATCATTATAAAGAGGGACTCTCTATTGAATATATATCATTGGGGAAGAGGATCATCACAAGGCTATCCTATACATGCCATGAATTCCATATACTAATTATATACAAGAGTATCCTGTTACTATTTCCTCAACTGATACTACTATGATGAAAAAAATCAGAAGTAGAACACCATCAGCATGTTTTCTACTCAAATATGGTATAAACACCATCCACTACAATGTGTGACCTCCACAATAAAAATAAATTCATGATTCATTTGAAGGGGTTTATGATTTACCAACCATGGTTAAATGAGATGAATAGTATTGGGTCTTATAATGGGATGTATGAAAACCCTTCTATCTAGTAAATCGTGGACCCATGACCATAACACTACTTCCTAGAGAAACTAAATTACTACCCAATATTAAAGATATAGTCCTTGAAAATTTCCTCTCAACAACATGTAATACCTTTAGTACCTTAGGATATGTTGGTACCATAAATGGAGTATCCTCACACTCTATCTCTTGATGTAATGCCTTCTCAAAATTGTTTTCCCCAACATCCTCAACTATATGTATATGCCAAGAGTATCCGAGAAGGTTATAAAAATGGATCTAGATCTTTATAATACTATAACATCTCTATCGAAGAGTAAGAATCTCCTTCAAACTGGATGAATATTTAGTCAACGAATGAAAATTTACACAAATATATCATTGAACTTATCCCTTTAAATATTTGATGTTCCATGACCCCCATGGAATTAAAAACTTTAACACCAAAATACCGTAAACAAAATCATCACCACCAATGAAACAAAGTGATCCTTCTGTGTATAGATTGAACTAGAGGCTATAACCACCACCTCTAACTAGTTCTCTATCATTGAATCTGAAACAAAGATCTCTTAATTCAATAATCATTGATTATAAAAATCTCAAAGTATCCACATCCATGTGTATTTTTTTTGTTTTTGACCACAACTTTATAAAATCTATTGGAATATATTTATGAACATCTTCAGCATTAAATTGATAAAAATTTGGAATTATTGACATTCTTGTAAAAGAAAAAATGGTTACAGCCTCCTAAACCTGAAATATGTAATATTTACAATTAATTATTTATGGTTCAACCTTTCCCAAATGTACACCCAATTCAAAAATAGGAACAAATAATATTTATGCATGATTCCATCCAATGTCTATAACCTAAAACCAATACCAAATATCTTTTTATGCTTATAGACAATTAATATTATTGAATTAGGTCATAGGGGGCATCAATACCCATGTTCTAGCTAGTCTCCCTTGTTTATGTCACGTACTAATCTTATATGACACTATTTTCCTACCAATCCATGATATCCTCACCAGTTCCTACCGCTAAAATTTATCTTTTCCCCAACATATCCTTTTGAAACCACTCTATCACAACCCCATCCCCCTAAAGGTACCCCTCCATGGATTAAAATAATGGATGTGGGATGATGACACCTAAATACTACTTATAATAATTAATGAGTAGTAAACTAGAACAAAAAAGATATAGAAGAAACACAAGAAAAAATTACACTCTAATATGAATATGAGGAATGAGTGATAAGATGAGGTCACTAAAAAAATCATTCTCTTAATAAAAATAAAATATTTCAATACATGCATGAAATGTATTAAAAAATTAAAAACTACTAAAATAAAACTACAAGTACCAATATAAATCATTAATAGTGATCTCAAAGACTAGACAAAAAAATATTGTAATTCCTAGACCGATCATCATGAAACTCTAGGGTATCAGAAAAATAGAATATGTTGATTGGGGTGAGGGTAATCGTTATAATCAGTATAAGCGTCCCAGAAGTCTCTAATTAAAATGATAAGATAGAACATTCAAAACAATTTATTAACCAATACAACTAACTCAAAAAATAATAAATATTACAAATTCCTAGCCTCCAAATGATCTCTCACCATGTAAAAGATTCATGTAATAATATTATATAAAATATATGTTTAGTAATGAAGGTAACCCACAACCACTTCCCCACCAGTTTTCCAATCCATCCTAAAAGTCTTACATTTTGAGACAAATCACTCTAATAAGATACAAGAATAGAAAAAATGTATAAATATATTAAAATAATTCATCCCATAATCTCATAATCATAACTACCTCTAGATGAATACCAAATTAGTTTTCTAGAGGCCACCATAGTATGTAAAGTGTATACTATACCACAATCTATCACGACCCGACTCCCGGGGCCCGTGTCGTGACTACCCCAAGCCTGCCTGCCATAGGCCAGAGGCTGGAGACTAGCACTGAAAGTGCTATTCCCTATAACTGGGAAGACATTGCATTTTTATCTAGTAAACACACTCAACCAAGCACACAATATGATAAGAACACATGTAAACTACATAACAAAAAAAGCACAGAAAGTAAAAAAGTGAAGGAAATACAAGCCCAACTAGAACGATTAATGTACAACTGAAATACATCTGAAAGAAAAAGGAAAAATGCTACTGGGTCATCCTTCAAGGTTTATATCTGATGTGTAGGTATAGATCGCCTCCTCATCACTCCACGTCTGTCTGTCTCCTCTACGTACCATCAGGTCTTATGGTCCACTAACGAGCATTGTCATATCCTGGTATCCTCAACCTCGATCAACGTTGTCCGTCATCTGCATCAAACACAACAAGGTGCGGGCATAACCCATTCAAGCATGAGTATAACAATACTCATTAGGGACTTGAGACCCTCAAGGTCTCACGAAATCCACAAAGGATAAATCTCAAAGCATGAAGTCAACTGTAAACCCTACTTAGGTATATGCCTATACATATACCTCAGTTATAAAGTATACCCAAATAAATCATGAGGAAACACATGGTCCAACCCAAAATCCAAAATCTCAATTGTTCCACAATGGAAGGAAAACAAAAAAGGCATGTACCACATAGGTACACTACATAGAATAATACCACCAAGGTATTACCAAGAAGGAAAGTACCACACAGGTACAAACTCAGCTAATTCCAGCTATATCTTAAGTACAGTTTTAGAGATTATTAGATGTAACTACTGAATCATCTCACTCAATTTAGAGGCAGACCCATGTAGGATCGCTAGGTGCTGACCCACATAGGATTTCTCAGTGCTAACCCACACAGGATCGCTAAGTTCTGACTCGCATAAGATCGCAAGGTGATGACTCACACATGATCTCTAGGTGCTGACCCACACCTGATCACTAAGTGCTGACCCACATAGGATAGCATGGTGATGACCCACACAGGATTGCTAAGTACTAACCCACACATGATCACAAGGTGCTGACTCACAATGGATCGCTAGGTGCTGGCCCACAGAGGATTGGAAGGTGCTAACCCACAGAGGATCCCAAGGTGCGGACCCACACATGATCTCAAGGTGCTGACCCATATAGGATCGCTAGGTGCAGACCCACACCGGATCACACAATATATCATTAGACCCACACAGGATCCTAGTACATCTATAGTAAATCGTTGGACCCACACAAGATCCTAGTACATCTCTAGTGCGTCGTCAAACCCACACAGGATCCTAGTATATCTTCACATCACATCCAACTACAGGGTTCCTGTGATAAGCTCACTCATCTCTGAGAGGGTCCAATTCGCAAGCCACTGGTCAATAATCCAAATTCGATGAATTATAATGAAGAAGTATCCCCAAAAGACCGAAATTTCATAGGGGTCTCAATGCAATAGATGAAACGTCATTCGGAAACTCGGTCTGTGAGTTATTGGCCTTTTGTCCTTATGGACATGTTGGATTCGTGCTCGATCTAACCCAACCATTCCTCAACATTATCCAAAACACCAGTGGGGTATACCTAAGGGAACGCCTCGCTCCATTGTTTTTGGTGCCACTAACAGTTCGTCAAATGAACATCCGGTGCCAAAGTTATGGCCCATGGAAAGTATAGGGTCGTATCTGGTCCATGTCCAGTCCGACTCAGTCAAACCCACCTAGCATGACCCAGCCTAGGTTGAACTAGTTCAGGTTGGCCCGACCTACTAGGCAGACCAACTCTCTAGGTTCTCCCTGCTAGGAGGCCCGACCCGCTAGGTGGCCCGACCTGCTAGGCCCTGCCTGGCTGGTAGCGAGAGCCACGAGGCCGTGGGGGTGCCGCGGGGGAGCTGGGTGGCTCGGCCACGGTGGCGTCGCGCGGTCACAGGGCCACGAGGGTATGAGGCAATGGTGCGGCTCGGCCATGGGGATAGCGTGAGTGTGAGAGGCGGCTCTCCAGAGGGGGTTCCATGAGGGTATGAGGCCACGGTGCGGCTCGGCCGTAGGAGCTCGGCCGGGAGGGCGGAGACCACAGGGCGGCTCGATCGGGACGGCGGTGGCCGCGGGTTATGGGGGGATGCGATGGATGGGGTGGCGCGACGAGGACGCGCGGTGGCGATGGCCGCGGATGGTGGAGTGTCGTGGGGTGTGGAGGTCGCAGGGTGGCGCAGCGCCGTGACTTCATCGGTGGTTCTCAAGTTCCACCGGTGCCATTCGCCGACACAGGTCACCGTCACCAAAGTCGCCTTATTTCACTGCGAAGGATACACCATTTAAGATGAAAGACAAAGAGGCCGAGCCAATTTTTTTGGCCCACACCCTCCATGTTACAGTGGTAGAAAGCGGCTCAACAATAACAAGAATATCTAGAATGGGTAAAGGAAAATAATTCAAACACCCTCCCAACCTTGTTCATTTGATTCGATGGAAACTATTCGCAAGGAAGGAGTCCATGTCATTGGGAATAGATGGGCGTTGGTGACATCGGCATTTCCAAGATCATCAGTTTTTTGATGTAGAATATGTTCCTCATCAACAAATGTCCCGTGGAAGAATTTAGAGTCTATGTCGGTGTTCTTCATTGGCATTCTTCATTGTAGAGAATTCTCCCAAGGCTCCTTCCTCCAAATTACACAAAAAATTCCAAGTAGCCAACATAATAGAAATTTTTGTCTATTTAGAATGTTGGAATAAATTAAAAATTTATTAATTAATTAACTGAGTTGTCATAATAAATGTTAGACGAGTTTAGGAGGCTCCACCACATTTAATAAGAAGTTTGAGGGTTTCTCCCATTAAAGGTGAGTTCAAGGCAGGTTTATACTCGGGTGGTCTCCATCACCATAACCACTCAAGGGAGGTTTAGTTCTGGTGGTCCCCACCTATGAAACATCCACATGGTATTTTCAAAATAAAATAAAAATAAAATGTTACACCATTTTATTTTATTTTTATTCATTTACAATTAAGTGAAACACAAAATTCCACCCCCAACCTATTACGGTCGAGGTGAAGGTTTCCTTAAGATAATACCAGTGCTGCGAGTTCAACGGTGCCTTCAGATTTCAATTCTGAGCAATGGTTGAAAAGTTAGAAAAACCCATTCACACATTTATTGGAAGTGCCCAAAAAATGTTCAGAAATTCATTCCAGCCACTCTGGTCTTCAGAATCACACGCCGTCAATTTTCACGGACCCATAAAATTTCCATTTAATTAAAAAAAATTACATGGAGAATTTGGGTCTTTACATTCTCCCCAACTCAAGGCTTGACATCCTCATAAGAAACAACTCAAACTATGGGATCAAGTGGGGTTTCTGAGCACACATCTGAGCCTCCTACTCCCATGTGCTCTCCAGGATGTTCCCGTGCTGCCAGCGAATGTGCACCAGATGTATCGACTATCCATGAAGGACCCGCTTTTTTCAATCCTCAATCTATACAAGAACCCCCATAAAAGTCTCCCTATCGTTGACGTCCTTCTCTCCATGGTTGATGATGTGAGATGGGTTATGCACATATCTCCTTAGCAGGGATACGTGGAAGACATCATGCAACCGGTGTAACTAAGGTGGAAGAGATAAGTGGTAATCCACCTCGCCAAGTATACTGAGGACTTGAAAAGGACCGATGAAACTCATAGATAACTTTCCGCCCTGGCCAAATCACCACAAACCTCGTTGAGGTTAGACCCGTAGAAAGACGTGGTCACCATCCTCAAACTGTAGAGGTCTCCATCTCCTGCCAGCATAAGACTTTTTCCTAATTTTTTCCGACTTCATCCACTCTTGGATGATCTACACTTTCCCTATGGTAGCCCGTACCATCTCTGGTCCCACTAGTGCTGACTCTCCTAGGTCAGTCCAGCACCAAGGAGATCTGCATGGTTGCCCATACAATGTCTCGAAAGGTGTCATTCAAATATTAGAGTGATATCTGTTATTGTATGCAAACTCCAGAAAAGGAAAGTGATCCTCCCAGCTGCGACCGAAGTCAAGGTCACAATCATGCATAATATCCTAGATCTTCCAAATGGTTCGCTTAGTCTGGCCATCCATCTATGGATGGAAGGTGGTGATCAATCTAAGATACGTCCCGAAAGACTCCCGCAACCCCTTCAATAGTTGGGAAGTAAAACTTGCATCATGGTCAGTGAAAATTCTCGAGGGTACTCTATGAAACCCCATAATCTCCTCCATATAGAGGCATCACAAGATATCTTTTGAACCCTACTCTCTAATCTATAGGAAGTCGGATGACTTGGTGAGTCGGTTGACGATCACCCAAATCGAGTCATGTCCCCTGGATGTACGTTGAAGTACAGTCACGATGTTCATGGATATCCTGTCCCACTACCACTCTAGGACCTCTAAAGGATGAACCAAGCCTGCTGGTACCTGATGCTTCGTCTTCACTTTCTGACACGTGAGGCACCGTGATAGAAACTCTACAACAAATTTCTAAATTCTGGACCACCAGTGATGTCGTCAGAGGAACTGGTCCATTTTTTCCACTCTTGGATGTAGCGGTAGAGGGGATATGTGGAACTCCCTTAATAAATCCTCCTAAAGTTACACTGGTAATATGGTACGTCCTCTGAAGAAGATGACGTGCTCCCCACAATCAGAAAATCCATCAGGTTCTTCTCTCGTGGATATCTGAGCCCATCGAGTCTCACATTCAATGTCTGTGCACTGCACCTCCCGGACTCACTAAATATGTGGGGGAGTAACTATAAGAGACTGAAGGATAGCTTCTCCACCCTGATCCACAATGGATATCTACAATGAGGTCAGCTATTTCATCACCTTACGTAGTAGCTGTATACCAGACCTCCGTCTGACTGCATCTGTTACAACATCCCTCTTACAAGGAGTATAAACTATCTCGAAGTCATAGTCATGGAAGACATCTATTAAACGTCAGAGTCTCGAGTTCCTGTCCTTCTGAGGGAAGATATACCTGATAATCTTGTGATCTGAGTAGACTATAAAAACACTCTCCCATCAAGTAATATCACCACATCATCATGGTTAAGGCAACTGATGCATACTCCAGGTCATGGGAAGCATAGTTTTGCTCATGCTGTCTCAGATGTTGAGAACTATATGCAATCACTTCTCACTAGTGCCTCAGGAAACATCTGTGTCCAGTCCATGATGGGTTGCATTAGACTATGTACCCAATGTCCTCCTTCGAAATCCTGAAGATGGGGGCCCTAGTCAGCCTCTTTCATAGCTCCATAAAACTTTGCTGGCAACTCTCCGACCACATGAAGGGTTTCCCCTTATTCGGAAATGTTGATAAAGGTGCTGCAACTCTGGACAAATCTGGCGCAATCCTCTGGTAGTATCTAGCTAATACTAGGAAACTCCGTTCCTTCGTCACACTCCAGGGTGGCTCCCAAGTAAGAACCGCCTCAATCTTCGTTGGATCTATTGCAACTCCAGCCTCTGATATGACATGTCCCAGAAAGTGAACCTCTTAGATCTTGAACTGGCACTTCGAAAGCTTAACATAAAGCAGGTTCTCTTGGACTGTGCCAAGTACTAAATGAAAATGATAGGTATGCTCCTCCTCAGTAGTCGAGTCAATCAGAATGTCATCAATGAAGAGTACTACAATGAGATCAAGGTATGGATGAATGAACCCGTTCATGAAATTATGGAATTTAATTAAAATAAATACTAGTGGTAATACAAAATAGAATCCTTGAAGACTCAAAAAAAGAGTCAAAAATCTTCGGTCCCGAATTCCATGCCAGTCCCATATCCAAAAAATAGCCCATAAATCAAGAAAATAATCAACAACAAGTTCCTTTTCACTTATATGATCCTATATCAATATAATCTTCTAGGGTACCAAATGATGGAAAAAATAGGGTTTTATTATAACGTAATAGGTTTATAGATCCATGTAAAAACAAACTAGTTTCAAAAGATGTGTACGTTGTAATAAAATAAACAAGTGTAATAAGTAATTAATAAATTAAATTAATAGAACATAAACCTACATTGGAACCATGCTAGAATGTCTCTGATCATGTCACACAAGCATGCCATCTAGAACATCATAACCATGAAAAAACAAAAAACTTCCTCGATTCCAAGCTAGAATGTCTCATAGCATGTATTTCATCCATTCCCACCAAAACCTTATAACCAAGCTATAAAACACACCAATGATGGAAAACCCACTATATAGGCATTTCAGCATTTAATCTGGGATGATACCTCTTTATAATAATTCCAATAAGTGTCAATAGGCCTAGCCCGCTATATAAACATATCAGCATGCCAAGAAAACCTAGACCACTGTATAAGTATTTTCGCTTGCGTCACAAGGAATATCCTACTACATAATCATTACAATTTTTTTCACTAGGCATATATCATTATATAAGTATTTCATCATGTGTCACTAGTCCAATTAACTATATTGGAATTTCAACATTTAAGGCTAACAAAAATCATATAAAAAATGATAGCACAATTTCCCATTATATGGACCAATGGTAAATTATAAAAATTACCATTTATAATTCAATTAAACATGTCATATATTAATAATTAATAAAAAATAATAATTTGGGAATATTAATTAACACTCTATGTCATGGTTAACATATTCCATTAAAACATCCAAAATCCCTATCATGATAAACACACATTAAACAATTTAAATAATTCAATTATAACCATGTGTTCACTAACATGAATGGTAGTCACAAGCCAGGTCAAAACCATTTAGATCTAGAGGGACTCCAAAAAAAATTCATTTCATTATTTAATAAATTGAGGTTCACATATGTTGGAATGATTAAAATATTTTATAAAATAAACATTTATCAAACTATAGGTTTAACATTTAGTCCCCCTACCTTTAACCAACTATTAGACAATTCTTCCAATAGAAAACAACCACAAGAATGGAGGTGCAGAAAATCGAAAGAATTATCCCAGATAAAAACCAATTGAAATCAAAATAGAAAATACACATTGTCTAGGGATTACAGAACAACGATTGGAGATCAATGTGATAAAAGAGTGAACCAATGTAGAACCAATTAATCGAGGATCAAATGAAAAAATGGGATTTCTAGAATGTTGGGAGGAACTCCAAAATTGTCTAGATGGTATCCCTAGGAAGAGTGGAGAATGTTATAAGTGAGTTAGAAATATAAATCAACCACATGAAACAAATAAAACTATAGGTTGGGAAATTACATGGCATGTAATATAGGTACATTTCGTGAAATTATTATTAATGGGATACACAAAAAAACCCATCACCTCGAATTGTTATTTATTGTTGTCAAATATTACATAATGTGTAATATACTAACATAAAGTGTATTTATTTCAGGAAATTAATTAGTTCACATTCTGAAACCATTGATGACATAAGATTGTAAATAAATACATTTCATGTATTATAGTTACAGGATTTGTAACTATTCATCATATAGTTTTTCATCCTACTCTCATTATATAAATACGTACCCCATTTAAGGTTTCTTATCTTACCAGAACCCATGGAAACACATGTAACATTTTTACATGAACTCTGTTAATTAAAAAACAAAAATCCTCTTACTTTGAGATATATTCCAAAATAAATCTTCTACATCTTCAAACAAAACATGGATACCAAGGATCAAATGAAAAACACAAAGTGGGACATACCTAGAAAAAGAAATGATCTTAAAAATGTCAAATAATGACTCCCTTGAATTCGAAATGGACTTTTATCTTATTTATCATCAACTGTCACATAGAGCTCTGGGTGAAGAAGAACATAATTTGAGAGTATTACCATTTTTTCTTGAAGGGAATTATAGGAAATTATTACAATAGTATAAGGTAAAAATCCATGATATATGGTATCAGTTGTAAAATTAGATTGTAATGAAATTATACTCTAGGAGATAAATTATAGTAATAAGGCATAAAATCATGGGATATATTTTGGGAGATAGTAAACTATTCAATGAAACATGGGAAATATTCTTGTGTACACATAGGTAATTTATAAACCACCAATTTCCCCCAAAAATTTATATGGATATATCTTCTAATAGTATAACCCCACACCAAAGACATTTAGTGGGTCAATATTATGGAGAGACATTCAGTGAAAAAAAATCTCATGAGATGAAATAAATTTTCAAAAATTTGGCACAAAATTCCAAACACATGTGATCTAGAAGGAGAACCATTATTTGGAAGGATACAATAATAGTTACCCTAGATGAAGTTCAATCTCATGGGTTCTACCTTGAAAACACAAAAAACACAAATAGGGAGAAATATAACAAATTTGGTATGTTTTTAATCTTTCAATCCTCATTCCACAAAATTGATAGGATTTCCCAGAGTCATGAGAAGCAATATTTTATTGGTTATTACCCAATAATACAACAAAGGGATGATTAATTTTTATACGCATACAATTTCTATTACAGAAACCATCTGAACCTTTACTGGAGAGAGTCGGTAGTTCATAAACATATTCCCCATCTAGGTCCCAAAAACAACCTACAAATAAATTCCAACCACAACCAAAGGATGAAACATATAGTTATCATTATGATGTAATGTGAATTTCTAATAGTTGACAGTTATATTTCACACATAGAAGAAAAAAATGATTATGAAAAATCATAAATGGATGATAGGATGAAAATTCTATAGTTTCAAATGGGGAAGTCAGCAAGTGATTCTAGTGTCAGAGATAAGGGTATAATTCTAATCACCACTAAAAATAATCTTAGATAAAATTAGTGGCCCATCAATACTCGAAGTGGTGTATAAACCCACCATGAATCAGTGAAAGTACACAAACATACACAAAAGTAAATTTATAATTAAACAAGAAAACTAATTGTGGAATATTTTGAATATGAAATTCTAGAATGTAATACTAAGAAAACATAAAATATTTATGTTCCAAATGAATAACAAAAAAAATGTCATGGAAAACAATGAAAAAATGGGAATAAAAAGATTAAATATTATGTTGAATAGATCCATAGATTTATTAGGTACTTTTATCAAATCATTATTTTTCCATTGAAAATAAATGAATAATTCTAGGATAATGAATGGATAAAATTCATCAACAATATTTTAAAAGTAAACATTAATATTTTATTCTCTTAGGCTTCAATTCAGAACCCATATGATATATAAGAAGGAAAGAAAATATTTTCAAACAAAAAATATGTGGTAGAATTTAATAATTGAAATATCATAGAGGAATGCAGTGATGTCACATAAAATAAAATACCTAAAAAACATCAAATCCTGTAAGATTTGTAATCCCATAAACATTTGGAGATTGTTTCTTCAAATTTAATTGTTTATGTGATCTTGAAGAAAAAATCATCCCCATTCAATTTTCCTCATTCCATCACTTGAGAAGATTAATTCCAAAATCTACCCCTGGTGTTTTAAAAATTATTGATGAATCCATTAATCATATGTTTTGTAGGGTGGATGAGTTGTTATTGGGTGTAGAAAACTATTTTTGCTATCTGATTTTTTGATTTTGGGAATAAAATTCTTCAGTGAGGTACCAATCCTTATTTGTAGTCACCTTCTAGCCACATGGGTGTGGGATTTCATTGATATATCAAATGTAAAATTAATTTTTTTTTCTGTGAAAAAAAGATGAATCTAGTGTTAAAAAATAAAAAGATCCCACCCAATACCTCATCAGTTATAAAAATGATATATTTGCGGTTATTGAATCGATTAATGAGGAGGAAGAGGTGTTTTCATGTATGCTTGATAAATTTAATGGTGAAGAAAAGATAACTACTAGGACCCTCATGTGAATTATTTATATAAAGAATATGGACCATTTAGATGAGTTTGAGTGAGATTTTTCTCAGAAAACCTAGAATTATTTTCCCTAGAATGATTTTTCACCAATCCAATAATGTGGATGTGAGGATCACTTTTCAGGACAATAATTGTGATGAAGTTGAAGAACTCTACATTCAATTAAATAAGAGGTAATTTGAGGTCCATGGATGTAAAAAACCCAAATGTAATCCCTCAAGAAAATAACCATCCAATTTGGAACTCAGGCCCCAACAAACTCATTTGAAATATTCATTTTTTAGTTAAGTTCTCAACATTACCAGTTAATATCTCATATAAATTAGAGCAATTTCAAGAGTATAATCTATTGTATTTCTTTAGGAAGTTAAATAATATAAGTTTCTAGTATATATATAATTTTATGAGTATAATTTAATCGTACTACATACATAAAATCCCCATGGTACCTGAGTATATACCAATAGGGGAATCATAGAGAAGTCATATCCAAAAAATGAAAGAAGTAGTCTTAGAATAATTGATCAAGTTACTTGAGGTTACAATAATATTTACAAATTTCGATAGTTCATGGGTAATTACATTCTACATATTTCAAAAATCTAGTGGAGTTATTGTGATAAAATGGAAAAAGGATGACAAAATTAAAACTAAAACAATAAAAAATTGAAGGAATTCATAGACAATTGGAAAATCAGTGCTTCCACTATGTATGACCATTTCCAAATTCCATTTTAGACCAAATTATATAAGTGATGTATAGTATTGAGTTATTAATCTTTTATGATCGGTATTATTGTTACAATTAAATTTCCCTTACTACTGAGGACTTGGAGAATACCACCATCACATTTCCTTTTGTGACATTTGCCCACAGGCGAATGTCACTAGGCATGTGTGCCAGTGTAACCAATTTTTAGATATTCATGATTAAAATTATCATGGATATGATTATAATGATATGATTTGTTTTAATGGTTGATTTTAATTTTATAAATTAATATCAAAAACATTCTCGAAAATCATGAAACAGTTTAGGAAAGACTCTAAGAAACAAACACAATTTTAAGCTTTGAAAAGTGATAGTTTAGGAGTACTTATTGAATTATTTTGGGTCACAAAATTTTTAATAAAGGATTATATTATTAAGAGTTTAAAATTGAGATAATAAAAAATCTTCCACCACATGATAATGTCAAAAGGATTAGATTTTTTTAGGACATCATGAATTTTATAAGTGGTTCGTCATTGATTTTTCTAAAAGAGGTAGTCCACTCCGTTAACTGATTATTAAGGAAACACACTATTTTATGATGTGAAATTTATAGAAACATTTAATTTTTTTAAGAAGAAGCTCATATATTAACAAATTACCACTACTCTAAAATGGAATAATCCTTTTAATATTATTTCTAATGATGGTGATTTTGCAGTAAGAGATATTTTATGATATAAGAAGGATAGAAAGTTATATAATGTGTACTATCTCTATAGGATTATTGATTAATATTTAGGGAATTATAAGACAACGAAGATGTAACTTTTGGTAGTGTGTTGACCTTTATAAAATATTTAGAATATATTTGATAGGAACAAAATTCATTATATATATATATTGATCAATCATATACTAATTTTTTTTCTTATAAAAAGGGGATAAAACATGAAAAATGAGATAGGAACTTTTTTTATAAGAACATGATTTTTGAAACCAAGGATATGAAAGTGTTTGAAAATGTTATTACTGATCACCAATATAGGACACCCAGTACTCAAAATGAAGACCCAAGGGATATAAATTACTTATTTATAGATGAACGACTACATACTCATTTCCCTGGGAAAGTTCCATGGATTGCTGATTTTGATTACTTATTGGAAATGTGAATTATATCTAAGGAATTTTCTCATAAACAGAGGAATAAATTCATTTAAATGCATAAGTAATTTTTGGGAGGATCCTATATTGTTCAATAAATTCTATGGTGACATTTTGGGGATATGTTTTCCTAAGGAAGAGATGTTTTCTATTCATTGGATTTTTAATTCTTCTTCTTGGGGAGGACATCATGGGATTTAAATAAATATCAACAAGTTTTTATCAGTATATTTTCTATATACATACTATTTTTAATGAATCTATAATTATTGTTGTTTTATTAAAAAATTTCAATGACTTAAATATGTGGGATGGAAGTAAGAGGTGCAATAAAAAGGTATTTTCAATGTTGAATTTTTTAGGTTTTGGGGATGAGATTTATGAGAATTTTCCTTGATAATGTGGGAATTGATACTTTTAGTTATTACTGATTATGTCTCTATGTGGTTTGAGAAATTGGTATTACAAAATAACCGAGAATGTAGTTTGATAAATTTCATTGAAAAATAATTTTATAAAGGATTGGTGTTCCCAAAGAATTCATCACTAAAAATGGTACTCACATTAAAAAATTAAAGTTTAATGTTTTAATTTAAAATTATGATTTTTTGATAAAATTTGGGGAAACCTATAATACATACCCATGAATACAATATTATGATTCTAAAGGTGAATTGAAATAGATTTTGGAAAATTCTATGAGTATATCTAGAAATGATTTCACTTTAATGTTGAATGTGGAATTATAGTCTTATTGGACTGACATTGAAACTTAAATAGGCATTTCTGCATATAGGTTTCTTTTTTTATATTATTTTCATTTGACTATAGCGGTACAAAACTCTTACATATGGAAAATAAGGTATTTGAATTTTCATTTTATATGTATTATAGAGAAAAGGATTCTAGACTTGATGGAATACAATAAAATTAGAGAGAATAATACGACAATTCCTAGATTTAAATGAAAGAAAAAAATATGTTCCTAATACTATAATTCAAAATAGGGACATTTATGTTGGTCAAAAATAACTTATTTTTAATTCTATGTTTATGTTTATTCTAGGTAAACCCAAAACCAAGTGATGAGTACAATAATTTTTTTTTCCAACTCATAGAAATGGTGAATGGAGTTTTCTAGAGAAGAGAATATCCCATTCTTTATTAGTTATCAATGGTTTAAATGTTACATCAATGGGTAACTAAAGGTCTTGTATTTCATCCCTTTCATTGAAATATGAACACCCACTGAATCTAAATGAGGACTATAAATTCAGTATTTGATGGGAAATAACCCATGATACTTATAATTTTTTCAAAATTATTTCCATTGTTCACCAATGAAAATCCAAACCATTTATTCCCCAACATGAAATCACCTGAAATCTTTCTCTTCATGACTATCTAGATAATTACCATTAGAGAAAATATATTCTTTTTCATTGCCAAAGGGAATAATTCACTTGATTAACTAGATAAATCCGCTAAAAATAAAACATTGGTTGTAATTTTATCTAATATTAGAAAAACAATATTCTTATTTATATATATTTATGCATTTAAGAAATTTAATGGACCAACCAGAGGATTTTAGTTATTTCTATAGTGGAGTATCATTTTATAAACCTACAATGATCAATGATCCCACTTTCAATAAAGTGTTTTTTCTTTTTATATTTCATACTACTCTCATCTACTAAAACATGTTTCTGTGAGTTATGTGTTGGGTTTTTGAAAATTATGAATCTATTTACTATCTTGGGCCTAGATTTTAATTTTTTAAAAATAGATTATGAAAATGAGAAACACATTAAAATGATCTCACACCCATTAAAATAAATTTCATTCCAATAATGTTTAAAAAATTTTACAATATTTATATACATGAAATGAATTGAAAATATTATTTTTTGTGATTAGAAAAACTTATTGATAATTCAAATGGATGTGTAGTAAATATGATATTTGATCATTCATGTAACCCCTTCAAAATTCCATGAACTACAAAATTGTTTAATATGTTTTAAATAAAAAAAATGTATACCAACATTGGATTCATAATTGGGAATATTGATGAGTTTTAAATGTGTGGGATGGGGTCTTTATCTTTTTCATATTTATTATATAATTCTATACTTTAAAAAAACGACCATATTTTTTTTCAAATTTACTCCCATTAAATAATCATTTTAGTTTTTATTTAAATAAACTATTCTTGTTTATTTAAATAAAACCAGTAATATTTAGTGTCTATTTGTTTTGAAAATAATACAAAGTGTTTTATTTCATACAAATAAAAATTCATGCTCATTTTAATGGATTCCACTAACCCAAAATCTGTTCGAATTGTATGATTTATGAGTAATGTTTTTAGATATTTTAATGGAAACACGGTTTGAAAACTAGTAAGTTTGTGTGATGGGATAGATTCTTATGGAATTTCAATTATAATAAGAAGAAACAAGAAGTTTTAATTGAACATAGTTACTTAACCTTCTAATAATGGAACAATTTAGGGATTCAAATTAATTAGGAGTAATATAAATCCATTGAATTTGATGTAAATTTTGAAAACTAGGACCCACGGTGAGTCTTTGAGACATGGGAACAAGGTGTGTTGTGTAAATAAATAAATGCATTTGGAAACAAAATTACATATTTCAATAGTGTTATGAATAAACTCATGGATGGGAAAATTAAAAAAAAGTCACTGACAATAATTTTTTCATTTAGGTGATTTAAATTTAGAACAAAAATCAATAAGGTGATAATTGATTTATAAGAAAATATTTTGAGTTGTATCATTGATATTGAAATAAGAACAATGATTTGAGGGACCTAAGAGAGAGTAAAATCTATTTTCTCCTCTTATTATAGTTTTAAATCCACATTAATCTCAGTGTTCTACACTTTGAAAACTGGAATTTGATCTTATATTGAAGTAGGGATGTGTGAAGAGTACACATAGGAGGCATGATAATGATATTTAATGATGATTCAATTATTATCATTAATTCATGAATATGAAAATTATCATAGGTTAGATTATCATTATTTTTCATGGGAGTCATTTTAAATAAATAAGTTTAATGAATTTAATTTCATTGTAGTGAAATAGATCATGTCTAGGAAAATTTGATGTAATATTTTTTTATCATGCTTTTAAACATATGTTTTTGTGAAATTAATGAGTTTTTAATGTGAAAATTTTCATCTAATTATTAAATAATTGAATCTGTAAAAACTTTTTTTAAAATGTTATTCATTGAATATTTTGATAATAAATTTCTTTCTTTGGAAATTAATTGATAAACCTTCATGTTACATCATTCCTAGAATAGGTTGATGCATGTTAATTAGTGAATTAGAATAGAAAATAAAAATGGTTAAAATTTTAGTTATGAAATTGATTTAATGTTCTTCAACTAATTGGTCCATATTCCATATTTTAAATTTATGATAATTTGGGCAATTCCTATTTTTAAAATTTTATATCGTTTTTTGTTTTTTAAAATTTTATTGGAAATATTTTCTCACACTAAAAATTAAAATAATTAATGAAATTAAAAAATGGAGTTTTATATTTTTGTTTATTTTCATTGAGTTTGAATTCTATTTTTCATCAATCATGGATGAAAATTTGTAAAACTATTAAAGGTTGTATACTTATGATAGATCGAACGCAAGGCCTAGAGAATGACCATGTGGGGGTTCAATGGAGAAAAAATATTTTCCATGTATTAGATTGACTACATGGCCAATTAGACTGAATAAATGATATAGATCGATAGTTCAATGATTAGATCTACATTGACTACAAAATTAAAGAGACAAAAATAACATAATTTTTATTTTAAAGATACTATAATATTTTCTGTTGAAAACATAATGCATCAACCAAACCAATATTCCAGGAAGCTGTAACTAATTTTTATCCACATGAAGTTAACATTCACACCGACATTATTCCTACAAACACAAAAAATAACTTCCATCTAGTCAAGAAACCACATGTACAACACTGAATGGACACAAAAGAGATTTTAGATTATATGAAAGCCTACAAAAACAATAAATGGACGATGGAATTGAACCTTAGTAATAGAAGCTGAAAAATATTAATCTCATAGTGGAGAAATCATATGTGTATAAGTGCACACCAAGGAACTAGATCATAAAGACCCCTTCATACAATGAGCATGATGAAGAAGATAAAACCAATGGCTTGTTACCAAACCGTTGTAGTATGGATCAAAAGAATGCAATGTTGAATAAATTATAGACTCGATCTAGTGGATTCTGGTAATTCCAAGGCTAGTTGATGATAATGTATGATGTCCCACCATTGATAAACATAGAACCATATCTGGAAGCACTCACCACTGAATCTCACTACTACAAAAATGAAATATATGTCTAAAAATGAAAATGAATAACCCATCCAGGTTCCACTACAAATGAAGAGGGGATATACAATTACCACATTGGAATAAGATAATCCATCACTGATGGATGTTCCAAACACACAAATAAATGATTCAATAATGTTCCTCTAGGCCTACTATGGTCCTCCAGAGAAGAATATTGATATCTGGCCTCCAGTGAATTAGTATCCACCATGTCCTCAACCAATGAATAATTTTAGCCATCCACATATCTCCAATCCACTGGATAATTGAATCATATCCACCAAAGAATCCATTTTCCATACCAAATCTCATTATTGATGCATCGAGATCCACTTGTTTAACCAAGCCACCACTAATGGAAGCCTCCTGTTCCACCACCTGGGAAATACTCATGAAGGTTGTGATTAAAGTAAGGATATAAACCCTCTATGATTCCCATGTAGATATATGTTATTTTTAAAAAATATTAAATAATAAAACATATAAATAATTATATATTTACACACATATGTAATAATTATAATAATATAATTATCGTAAACAATAAAAAATGTATATTCAATTTTAATTTTTGATTTATGATCCGAAAGATAATTCTGGTTGGGCATGTGATACGCATATTTAGTAAAGGTCAAATGAAATTACTTCAAGGAATGATGACGAAATTTTAATATATTAGAATTGGGAATGATAAAATAATTTCATAACATGTGAAAATTATTTTAACATAAACTTCTTATATTTTTCTCAATCTGAAAGAATTAAGAAAATATCTAGGTGAAGGTAATCATGGTAGTATAAGGGGATTATGTGATTATTCTCTCTTAATAATCTATTATGTTGGAATGTCTCTATGTTGACCATATTTAAATAAGACCATGGTCACCACTAAGCATGTATTTTCCTCGTGTTATGAATTTTGTGAGAGGTTAATTCATTTTTTCATAGAAAAAGAGGAAAATTAACACAAAAGGTTCCATGTGGGGGCCATATAAAATTTAAGGTTCTCTAATAGTGTGATATGAGAATAATTATTAGAAAAACACACTATTTAATTACCATGGATAAACGATGGAAGAATGACAATATTGGGGGATGATAGTGGAAATCCTATAGAGAATAGAAAAATGAACTATATCAGGATGAAACAATAAGAAATGATACACTGGAATGGGTTGGAGTAAGGGGACATTTAGTGAAGATACAGAGTAAGTCTAATGCTCTCACTGAAAACATCAAAATTCTTTTTTCTTCTTCATTTCTTGTTTTTGAATTACTATTTTCAATATATTGATACAATTTGATACTATAAGAATAATTTTCAGATAAAATTTTATAGTGTAATGATATTTTTCTATTAGGTACATTACATATTCAAGTATATTGTATTTATGGAAACTACCCTTTTTTCTCATCCTTTAAGGGGTAGATATCCTTCATCAACCATAAACGATTGAGGACTATATTAAAATAATTTTTTTTAGAAATTACATCCACATTTAAGTCCAATTGAGAATAATATTTGTTTCCATGTGTATAACATTAAGATAATCTAATAATTTGATTGTGATAAAAATAACATGTATCACCATTATGTGTATTAATTGATTTAGTAGTTGATATAATATATGATTTACCCATCCATATGTTGGTAATTCGTGAGAATTTACAATCCTCATTCCGCCTAATCCTATAATATTATCACATAAATGAATAAAATTATCAAAATCAAATCCAAAAAAAATAAAATACCTATTTTTTATTTCTCTCATTTTTCATTCTTTCCATATTGATTATATTCCACATACTTCTTTTTATTCTCACATCACCATAATCACACCTATAGTTTGATTCTATTATGTCACTATTACTTAATCCTTATTTTTATTATAGTTTAATGTTTCTAGGTTTTTTATATCTTCATTTTCATTAAAAAATTAGATGTATTTCCATATGGATTGACCACCATTTACTTCATTAATAGTTTTTAGATCATTTATAATTAATTAATTTTCCTTGAACATAGTTAATGATCATGAATCTCGGTCACTCCCCCATAGATGTACCATTTTATTAAGGATAAAATGGATATGATAATAAAGGTAATTAACTAGGAATTTAGATCCAAAATAAGACAGTGAGGTAATTACATGAAATAAATTAATAAAGAATATGTGGATGAAATATAGAGTTAGGGGGAATAATCAAGAAGATATTTGGTGAATATGGGTGGCATGATGGATCACTCTACACACCCTCCCAATGAAAATTTGTTTGTACTATATGACTTCATCGATTAGGGTGATTATAGCATAATATTTCTTCATAAATGGCGTGTTTAGCACCAAAAAATCATTCATGGATTATTCTTGTACTACAATTTACTCTAGGATTCAACTTGGGTCCCTGAATTTGGATGCACCAAGTGCATCAGCTCTTCACGAATATGCAAAGCTTGAAGCCACATTATTCACTAGTATTTGACTGAGGCCTATGAATATGGGCATGTTGGATGGTCCAGCATCCTACGATCCAGAAAAATGTGAAGAAATTTTCCAATTTTCTACCTATGGAAATGATGGGGTAGTAGATACCCTCTTCAAATCATGTAACACAACTATTATTTGTTCCAACCATTATCTAATTCTCTATTGATTTAAGATCTACATGTTTTACTATATTTAAAAATGATTCTTCCTTTGAAAACTAAACAACAAAAGAATAAGAACGTGGTTCAATGGATCACTATCACTTTGGGATTCAATGAAATGAAATATATTCTCGTTGGTGAGTCTATTTTGATATTTTATTCTTGTATGATGATTTTGAATAGAAAGTATGGGCATTCAGTCCGATCATGTAAAATGTAGGTATTTTGTTTATTCATGAATGGAATAATAGTTTAATCATTTTTCGATCCATAACATTAAGACCTAGGTGTGGGTAATAATTTATGGTCTGAACAAGATCTGTTGTAATCCGCGCATTCATTTTGAAATTTCTTGAGTTATCATAACTCCAAAAAAATTGTATCGTGCAATATAATAAATGAGGATAGGTTACATTGTATACTTTCTGGTTGAGGTATACCTCATTGATACCTCGATTGACAATGTCACACAACGAACAACAGACTAGAGATTTGATCTTACTATCAGATATGAGATGTTGCCTCCATTTTTTAGTGGATTTAAATATATTGGGAATACCAAGGACTACTAAAGGTTTGAGGAAAACTATGAATGCTATATCATGAAAAGAAATTATTATTTTGAATTTAGTAAATAAAGGTCCATAATTAATGGTAGAATAATGATTGTATAGGATGGAACTATGCCTCTAAAGGTTCATGTGATAAATGTAGGGTTGAATCCCCCTAATGAAAAAGGTATTGATGTTTTCAATGATTATAGTGATTGAGTACATTATTTATAAGAAAAATGTAAAACCTTGAACAATATGGTTGTTGAAGACACTATTCATTTTGAAGTAGAAGATATCCTCCCTGAATCATATGTTAATATACTAGTACATCCAATGGTTGTGAAAATGTAACTTTAATTAAATTTTATGGTATTTTAGAATAATTAAATTGTTCCTCATCTACCCGAAGTGAATTTGGTGTCTTCACAGTATCATGGAGTGGGGGAATGCCCCCAAATTAAAATTTAGGAGGCTAGAATTTCAAGGGACTTCCATGATGCAATTGGTGAGATGGTTGATGAAATAGTGGACCACAATCCAGTTAGTGGGAAAACCAATGATGATCAGGATGATAAACAATTATGGACAAACCAATAATTGTAGTGAGAGATTGGAAAGGATTGAAAACAATTAATCTGTGCAGCCCATGGAATATTAAAATCTGCACAAAAGACTAATTTGGTAGTGGATGAGGAGGGTTTCCATACGATTCCTTTTAAAAATATGAGGCCATCACAAGAGATGAACATGTCTCCCCATATACCATTTCTAAAGACTTGACTGTTCCCCCACCTATAATATTCCAATAGTTTGAGTCTCCATCTGAAATCTTGATATGTAGACTGATTGGAAACAATGAATTTAAGTTTCCACCCTAGTTTACTAAAATTATTAGTATTAATTATGAATCATTTTTTATATATTTTATTGAGGAATATGGGGATACTGAAGCTTAAAGTAACATGACCATCATTTTAATAGAGATCTTGGAAGGGGAATGAATTCCATTTGGCCTTCAGATTCAGGGTGCTAAATGGTTTTCTACGCAGATTGAATTTTTCTTGTAAAAATTGACGTAGAAAACCTTGATTTAATTGACTAAATCAAAGTGCTGAAATTTATATCCAATAACAAGGTGAAGAGTTTTTGATGTAACCAGTAATTGAACGTTTGTTATATCTCAAAGATTTAAAATAAATGAAACACCTCTTAAATTATTACATATTTTCTTTCAGGTGATGATCAAAAGACCTATCAGGAGGCCAAATCCTAGAAGAATGTGATATATCATCAGAGAAGAGGTAGGTATCCCCAGAATATGGTTTCTTGAGTGGCCCCATAATGGGTATTTTTATTTTATATTTGTGTCATTATTGACAATGTCTAATCTACAATCCTAATGTACGTATTTTTAATTTTTTTTAACAAAATTTTAGGTAATTACTTATATTTCGAAAATAATGGTTGTTAGGGGAAAGAGTTTTTCTGAATGGAATAAATTATCCACAAGGAGGATAAATTAATGTTCTCCCTGTTCCATCATCTAGTCGACGACTGATACCAGTTGGTCAGTGATCTCTTAGGTAGCATAAATAGAAAAAATCCAATATAAAAATACCACTGAAAACTTATGAGTGATTAATGAATAAAAAATTAAATCAGTCAATGAAGATAAAATTGAACTTTAAAAATAATTTGAACAATATTTTGTACAATTCAAATGAATCATGAACAATAAATGATAAAACTGAATTTTAAATTTTTTTGAATCATAAATGTTATAATTTAATAAAATATTAAAATGAATTTAGAAAACATTTTTAAATGAATGTGAGGATACAGATAATTATTTCCTTAATAAAAATGATAGTAATAACAATTAACTAGCCCAACCCCCCCCCCCCCCCCTTAATACAATTAATATGAACTAAATATGTGGTTTATAAGAGAGAAACAAAAGAATGGTGTTTGACCATATTTATAACATAAATAATTTTATTAAAGAAAAATGAAAATTAAAAACCAATAATATAAATTCTGAGGATATTACTCCTTTGGGTAAACTCATCGTAGTTTCCACATATTTTCATCAAGAAATCGTATTTCACGTTACAAGTTGCTCCTTAGCAGTTTATGATGAAAATTTTTTCTATAACATCATCAGGAGACTAATAATTATGCTTATTTTTTAAAAAAATTATATGATAAAATATATCATGGTATCTATACTTGTTTATTAGTATATTTTCCATTATAACTCCTAAACATCTCATTGGAATATAGTTATATATATTTTGGTCTACAACATAGAGAATTTTTTTTACATTCACAACTATGATGCCTCATCTTTCTACAATAATTTCAAAAAAAATTTATTGAGATCATCCACTTATTAATGTCGTTTTATTTTTATATGTTCATTCATGATTTTAAAAATATAAACAAAACGATTTTTTTACATATCCCTGAAAACCAAAAATTTTATTTTATTTTTTTCAAATTATGGTGAATTAAGAAAGATAACCCTTGGGATACATAATGGTTTATCATACCTTTTCAACACTAGGTTTATCTTTTAATCTCACGGATAACTCTTCATGTTTTTTATAAAGATGACTGTTTTAAAAAAACATCATTATATCCCCTTTTGAGATCGTAGAAAATAGTTTTTAGTTCTATCTGTTAGAAATTGTGTGTTAATTATTTAGTTGTTATGATTTATTAAATAAGAATTTCCTCGATTTTTATTAAATTTAAATTGTCTAAACTTTAATATATTCATATTCATTAATTGATATATATGAATTATCATCCAATATATTTTTTATATATTACATTCCTATACAAGGTAACCATTTTTTCACATGTTTTAATATTGGTAAACCTTTTTCACTTATATAAGTTGTATTATTTTAATAAAATATATGAAAAATTAGCTTGAAATTGTTTTTTTATATTATATTTGTTTAGTTTTTACTATATGAATTTTGAAATAAATATTTTAATTCATTAAAATTTTAACAATCATAAAATTCGTATTTTTGTATTGTCATTAAAATTATATAAAAATAAATATTGTATATTCATTTGTTAAAATTTTATATTATTTTTTTTAAATATTAATATATATATATATATATATAAATATTGGTTATATATATACATTGTAGTATCATACCAATCCTTTTGAGCAGTTGAACCCACATATCTCATTGGTTAAAACTTCAGTAGCAGCTCTCCCATATGATGCATAACCTGCTTCTTCACCCGAATAATACTACACCCCCTTTTCCTCTCTTAGTGGAGATCCCAACAGTAGTGGTTATCTTTATTCAAAAATGTAACACTAGCTTATCTCTCCCTTGTAAATCATTTAGACAATATTCTTCTTCACCCAACACCTAAGTGTGATATCTGATTGACTGAACCTCTATAGCATCGACATCCTTTGTCATTGCATTTTCCATCATATTGATGCTCCCCCAAGGAAGTTTTTTATCTCTCCCTATAATGTAATATGATCATGAATTCCACCTCAATCAAAAATCATAATTTAATAGGTAGAAACACATCCTTGTTCACAAACCTTCTTCATTACATGATAATAATTTCTATGTAACAACATGACAATACATCCCTAGTTCTCTGACATTAAACTTGACTGCTTCATGTTCATCATGAATGAAGAAACACATGTCATTTAGTATCAATTCCATTTGGAAATTATAGTCAAGATTCAATATTGGAAGATCCTATTGGTGGTACATACAATGTGTACTTACCATGAGGAGAAGTGAACATATCATGCCGTTAATGTACCTATCATGGGTACCTACCATGCATTAAGTAGTACCTAACATGAATCACCCCACAACCTAACTTCATGCTATTTTAATTTCTCCATAAATCCAAAAACTATACCAAATGTGAGTTTAATTATATTCCACCTTTGAATTGTTTTTTACTAACCACATCAACTTTTTTAAAAAATAAATACCAAAAAAATATACCATACATTCAGTTCAACTACTCCACAACATTTCTTTCACACAGTCAATAATTTGAGTACATGATCACTGTATTTATATAAACCATATTACTTAATTCTCACATTTTTAGTTCAAAATGTTTATATATTTATCAAAATATACATATATATTATATTTTTTTTAAAGATACTTCTATAAATTGATTAACTTCATTATTTTTCAATATATTATAAATATTATATTTCTATATAAAATAAATAAATTTTACAAGAAATTTTATGTAAAATTTTAAATAAAAATATCATAGAAATTATTATGGATGAAATAATTTTCCTATTATTTATTTTAAACTTTTTTTATAACTTGCGAGATTTTAAATAACTGCTGTTTTAGGTAAAGGATTTATATTATCTACATTATTTAAATAAAACTATATGACTATAAAAAATATATTTGAACTTGTTTATATATGTTTAATATGGGAATGAAACTCCTTCAATATTATTAATTAATATTTATTATGTATTAACAAGTAATAACATCTTTAAATATTTTATATATTTCTAACCATTTTATGGCTGTGATATATTTATGAAACTCCCACCCAAATAATTTATATAAGTCTATTTATTAATAGATAATAAATTTATAAATTGTTATAAAACACAATGTACTATTAATAAAATTTATAATTCTTGATAAACTTGTTGAATACATGATAAAAAGAACTATTTTTATAAATCGGGATGATGTTCTTCTACCACTACTATTCAATTACTTTAATAACAAAGGATCTTGTATGTTTAACTCTTTACTAAAGAAGTGTTCAAATATCATCAAGAAATATAATTTCCACCATCATAGGATCTCTACTAGGATTAAATATTATTTTATTTACTTCATTTTTTTTATGTAATATGTTTATATTTTTCAGCATTGGAATACGATTTTATTAAGTAAATGAATTTTTTTATTGAGTATTATACTATGTAAAATGAAGTTATTTTCATGTGAATATTGAATATAATTTAGGGAAATACTAGATTATTTATCCAGAAATAATTTGTGGTTTTGGATCTAGGTATTATAAAAGTAAGTGTCTACAAATAGGTTATCAAACAATTAAAAGAGTGTAAACCATAGTGGGTACTGATATTCTCATGGAGTAGAGAATAAAGATATGTGGAATAATGTCATTGTGATAAAAACCAATATAATAATACCATGTTAACAATTTAATTCTGCTGCAGTAAACATTGAACACTACACTACACATTTCATTAATCTATATTAAGTCTCGGATTGATTATTTTTCTATAACTTTTTTAAAGATGCTTCACCCCCACTGGTATTTGTTTTAAATTAATCATGATCAAAAAAGGGTATAAGTGGATTGGTTCATTAAATGACTGTTAAAAGCTCTAATTATTTTAATCTGATAGAAAAATTTGTATACGGTAGTATGGTGTTATAGAATATATAATAGTTTTTTTTAATTTTTAAGTATTATGACCACCCAATCATAGTCCAAGAAGTATTAGGATCAAAATATTACTCTTAAATGATTGTAGGTATTAATGAAAATGATGGATGGATGCCACAAAGACACTAATTTTTAAACAAATTGAATATGGTTATTTGGATGATTTAATAGATACATACCTAAATTAGGTCAGTGTCGAACATTGTAACATAATAAAAAAGCCACATGAGCTAACCAAATCTGACACATACTCAGTTAATGAAATTTTAGAGTATATTATGAATTATATAGTAAATAATATTCTATAATATGGTATAATTGGAATATTATATAACCATATTTCAATTTATATAAATTCCTATTGAATATGTAGAATTATACTAGTCACTCATTGTGGGATATAGAATATTAATTGAAAAAAATTGGCAATACTATGATTAAATACCTATTTTTCAAGAATGGAGAATATTATTTAATCAACTAGATATTTCACTAGATTACAAGTATTAGAAATAGTATTTGTAATCTTGGTGAAGCACTGGGTAACACAACACTAGATTAATGAAAAACATGGTGAATTACAAAAAATATGGCAGAAAAAGTAAAAAAAATTGATGAAAGGAATAATTTTAATTAGTATACAACAGATAAAATTATTTTATATTTAATGTATTATAATAGGGAGTTATTTTTTTTATTAGTAGAAAAGATGTGAAAGGTGTAAATTTTATGTCTATTATTAAAAAATCATCTAACTCTTTTGGATATGATTTATATAATGTGAAAATGAGACGAGACACATTAGTGATAAATTTTTCATGTTTATAAAAAATTTAGAAAGTGGAAATTGATAAGGAATTTCAAGATGTTTTAAAATAATTATAATTATAATAATAATGATGATGATTCAAAATTATGAAAGCATTTATTATAGGATATGAATTTTATGATGGTTCATACTCAAGCAATGACTCATCAACGGAATAGTGGGCATGAGTCCTTATTTTGATTAATATAAATTTATACTAAAAATACTTATTTTTACTCAATTAAATTATACCACTTATATTTATCATAATGCTATATCTGATGATGAAATAATTGATTCTAATTCTTGTTCTGATTTTGAATATATTAATTCTTTACTCAGAAAACTCCTTGAAGAAAATAAAGTATTAATTAATGATTGTGTTTTGATAATTGAAAAATATATTAACTTAAAAATAAAATATGATTATTTTTTTAAACAAAATAAAAACCATAAAATGAAATGTAATACTATGAATGTCTTTGTTTCCTAGATTAGGAAACCTAAGAGGAATTAGGAATATGAGATTTTGAATCTAAAAGAAGAAAATGAGAGACATCAAAAACTTCTCTTCAATAAATAGAAATGATCAGGAAATAAGATTTAATTTTATTTTGGATGAATTTATTTATGTTGAAATGTGTTTATGAAATATAAGAATGAAAATAAGAAACTCATTAACATAGATTCTATTTATAATTAATATATGAATATTGATTTATATTCTATTCAAATAGAGAATACATATTTAAAAGGTGAATGTTATAATATTAATGAAACCTTATCTACATACATTCAATGAAAATAGAGATATGAGACAAATATCTATATGAGGAAACAAAAATATAATAATAACTTATTAGTTATAATAGTTTATCATAAAGGTTAAAAAAACATTTGTTAAAATTTAAAGAGGAAATATTACTAGTTCACCATGTTTTAAATATTGAAATCAAGGGAATTATGACCCGGGATGTTATATAGTATTTAATAAATAACATGGGAATAAAAATACATTAATTTACAAGAATTTGTTTTTTAAACATTCCAAAAATTGATGCATTAAATATTTATGCATTCTTGAAATTTTATGTTATTAGTCCAATTTGACCCAAGTTAGCATATGAAAAACATACACTACATGATTTTTCAATTTTAGGAAATATTTCTTAGAATTCTCAAGGTATTAGAGTATTTAGAATGAAGTATCTCCAAGAACATGAAAGGGTAAATTTCCAAAATAATATCTTTTAATTATAGGATGGAGGCCTCGTCACATATGGGGAGAAATCTAAAGAACATGTTAACGGTGTTGGAGAAGATTTATTTTCTAAAACTTATATTATTGAAAATGTATTTTTTATATTTAGTTTACAAAATAATTTAATAATTATATTTCTGATTTCTGATTATAGATGAAATTAAATTTTAAAAAATCATAAATATACAATTTTTTAAAATAAATTTTATTTTCTGAAAATATGAAAGATATTGTTTATACTATTGATTTTTGATATAACCATAACGTAATTTGAATGATTTAATTCTATAAAATTATATGATATTTTTTGGAATAGGAGGTCTTGATATTAAAACATCAAACTATTGCAAATTTTTTCAAAGAATGAACATGGTCTTTAATTTCCAAAGTTACATATTTGTAATTACAGTACGTGACACTCCTCTTTAACTGGTTATAAGGATAAATAATTATTTAAATCATTAAATAATTGTATTAATATTATATTTCTTGTGTTATTGAATCTTCCCGTATTTCATCTTATAAATCCAACTAGTTTATGTGGAAATAAATATGTATTTGTTACCTTAGATAATTATAGTAGGATTTTCTAGATTTATTTTTTGCTACATAAAAATTAAAATTTCTCTTAATTTGGTTAATTAGATAAACTAATTCTACATTTAAAATCATTATTAGTCATGTATATCATATAAAATAGAGGTGGTAAATTTAATAATTTATAATTTTATAAATATTTAATTGCCAAATATGTAAAAAACAACATGTAATATATTAAAATGAGTGTCATGTAGATCATTTTCAAAAAAACAATATTATGATTTTTATATATTTAATCCCAAAATTTGATATTTTAGGGTGTTTGGTTTTAAAGGAAGAAATTTTAATAAAAATTATTATTTAGATAAATTTAATTATAAAAGTGATGATGCATTATTTTTAGAATACTACTATAATTGAAAATCATATAGAGTTTTCAATTAGAGAACATCCGTTTTTGAACAATATGTTCTTGTTAAATTCAATTAAGGTATAACTAACATAAAAATATGATACAAATTATGATGATAATGAATTCATGGAATTTGATTTTACCTATGAAAATTAAAATGATAATGATAATTTATTAGTTGAGTAGGAGAATATTTGTTATCAAATAGATCTGAATGAGTGGGAAACACTCAAAGATCATCCAATTAAAAGTAATTAGAAATTATGAACTTTGTATAAAAACAATAGAAAGAATATTAAATTATTTGTTATGGTTATAATTTTATTTCTCATTATATACTTGTTAATATTGATGATGTTATATTTGATTCAAATTTTATTAAGTCCATACATTATGAATTCAATAAATCTATAAAAAATAATGTTTGTAAATTAATTGAACAACCAAAAGATAAAAAAAATAATAACTAATTGTATTTTTCATAATAATCATGATAAATATTTATAAATGAATAAAAATTAATCCGGATTAGTTTCTCAAATTTATTCCTATAATAGGGAATTGAAATGTTTATTATTTTTCTCATGTTTCTAGGATAGAATCTATAAGACTTTTATATTCATTTTTTTCTAAAGTATCAAATTATTTTAAATGGACATAAAAAGATCATTTTTAATGGTATATTTTCCCTCAAATTTATTGTCAGAAAATGTGTAGATCTAAAAAAAGAAAACACTCCAATTCTTCTCTATAAAAATAACAAATAATTATATAGGTTTAAGTAATCAGATCCTTCATTTTATGTAAGACAAAGTCATTTTTTTAAAATTATATTTTAATGGAATGGTTAACCATACCATTTTTATAAAAACTATTTCAAATTAAATTTTAATTATATAAATATATATTAATGATTTAATATCTCTTTCAAAACATTATTTACTATGTGATGAATTTTCTAAAATAGTGAGAAATGAGTTTGATATAAGCATAATTTGGGAATTGAAAATGTTTGTGCCTTGAAAAATAATCAATGAAAAGATATTATTTTATAAAATAAGTATACATATTAAAAATAAAACTGTTAAATGATTTCACCTTGGTTAATATGAGTCAATTAAAAAAAATATTAATACAAATATCAAATTATATTCAGTTAAATATGGAATGTGTGTTGATATTAATTTATATATATGAATGATAGGATGATGACAATATTTGACTACATCTTGACCAGTTAGTATTTTTTATGTCTATTCATGTGAAGGATTTTAGTTGAATCCAAATGAAAGTAATATTAAACAAGTTAATAGATTTTTTTGTTATATTAACGGAACTGTTGGCATTGCTTAATTTTATTTGATCTATAAATGTTTTGATTTCTTTTCTTATTATGACTGTAACATTAGAGGTTGTAGTCCTGATTTGAAAAGTTGAATTTTTGTTTGTCATTATGGATAAAAATTTAATTTCATTGAGCTCTAAGAAACAACTATCAGTTGCAATGTTTATAGTTGAGGCTGAGTATGATTCCCAAAAAATTTATTTTTCTCAATGATAAATGATTAATCAAGCCATATCTGGTTTTAAAATTATTTTTAGTAAAATTACGATTTTCTATGATAACTCTAGTGAAATTTTAATTACTAATAATTTTTTTAATATTCTTGAACATAAAATATATATAATATATTTCATTTTACATTAGATCATGTAACTAGAGGTGATATTACATTACCATTCATTCTGAATGAATGAAACAATGTTTACATATTCACCAAACCATTTGATTTTTTCAAATTGTATAAAATTATTTCTTAAATGGAAATATCATAAGCATGATATTTTTTTTGTTATAATTTCTAATTTTTTAAAATATATATAATTTTTGTTATCATCTTAAATATTTATTTTTATTAAATGAAAATATATTATTTTATTAATAATGGGTATTTGATAATATATTATAAAATATATAAAATATTTTAGAAATCTATTTTTTTGAATTTTTTATAATTTTCAAAAAATGGATTAATGTTTTCGAAAGTAAAATTAAATGTTATGATTTTTACTTTACAAAAATGGGAGATTGATATTTGGATGAACATGTATGTTAATGCTCTAATATTTCAATATTGTTTCACTACAATTTTTCACATTTTAATAATTTTGAATTTTATCAACTATTATATTTTCATATGTCTTAATTGGTATATGTGAATATAAATAATTTTCATTATCATATGCAAAGTAACCATTTTTTATATTTTCAAATTCTGGAATTCTATTCGCTTAAATAAGTTATCCTATTTTTTTGGAAACATATGATAAATAAATTTCATGATGATTTTTAATTCATGTAAATTTTTGTAATATTTCAGTTTATAAGTACATATTTTAAATCATTCAATATTTTATAATTTTAAAATTCAATTTTTATATCCTGTTAATAAAATAATTGTAAAATATAGAATTCATATTAATTTTTTATATGTATAGAAAAATTAATTTTGAAATTGTATACACACACATGCATATATATATATATATATAAATTTGAAAGAGTCTATGTTTATTTGTATCTACACTATAGTATTTTTCTCAATAATGAGAGCTTCCACACTAGAAAATCTCTCTAGTATGACCGTCAGTAGTGGCTCTCCCATGTCATGCATAACCAACATCTTCATCAGAATAAGACTGAACCTCCTCTTCTCTACTCTCAATGGAATAATCAACTGAATTTCTCCACCAAATACATCATATTCACTGACCAATGGATCTCATATGAAGAAAATCTCCATAGTAAGATTTTTTTACTAACACCAAATCCTATAAATAGCTTAATCAAACCACCAAACCATCAAATTACTCAGTCCATGTGTTTACCATTAAATTAAAACTCCTCCATAGAATTATTATATAAGTACCTATATCAAAACACCATTATTCACACATCATTGTCCGACCATCTACATCCATACAGTTGAAACACTACATTCACACACACCTTCTTCAATCCATGTAAAAAACATACATATAGTATCTCAATGAATATTATAGGGTTCTATACTACTTTTATCAACCATTTAAACATCATCATTAATGATGAAATATACTCGATATGGAAATTACTCCTTTATACCAACCTAGCACTTAATTCTTGGTAGATATTAACGGTAGTACCAACCATAGGTACCTAAAGCTTGGATAAATGAACCAACCATGCATTTAAGGTACATACTCTGACTTTCAACTGTGAATATAATATAAATACCATGAAGCAAACACGAGTGTATATTGTAATTTTACAAATCAGAAGCCTTTTCCCTCACACATAGTCACGTATATACATTATTTTTTAGGAGAAAAAAATATTTTCCATTATACTAAATTTTAATTACAATTAATTAAATTAATTTAATGCATGATTAATTAATTTTTTTTAAATATTATAATTCATTTTAAAAATATATTATAACAACTATTTTTTAATTTTTTGAAGGAATTAAATATATAAAATCTTATAGAATTCATAATTTTAGTACTATTTAGTATACACCATATTTATAATAAAATTTGATATTGAATTACTGTAAGTTCATTTGAGTAAATTTTATCATCTAATTTATTTGAATAAATATTATTTATTTTAATGAAAATATTATATTTTTTTAATATTTTTTATGAAGGAATGAATGTTATTTTAAATTATTAATTAATACACCATAGTTATTAATAGTTCATATTGTGTTCAATCATTTTAAAATTTTCTTACCCTTTTACAGATGTGATATGTTTTGGTAAGTCCCTCATGAAGATTTATAAGATGACCATTTATGATTAAATGATTAATAAAGCAAAGGGGATGTGGCATAAAAGACAACTGATAACTTTTTTAATACTAGATGGATTTTTGAATACATAATGACTGGAACGATTTTATTCAAAATTTATTATTTTCCTCCATGAATAAGGTTTCATTACTATGATGAAAAAGGGGATTCATGATTAAAATATATACTACTAAAGTAATCAATGATCTATATCATTCTCCATATATTCTGATATATTTTAGGTTTAATTATTTTCTAATTTTCATTGACATATTTTTCATTAATCTATTTGTATTTGTTAACATTACTTTATGATATTCCAATGAAAATAAATTTTATTTTTGGTATTGATCCACATAAAAATAAGTTATTGGGTTGTGGCACTTTAAGTAATTTCATGGTAAAACTAGATTGTCTCTCCAAAAAATGTCATAGTTTTACCTTTGAGTATTTAAAAGGAAGAGTTTATAAATAGGACATCACACCTCTAAATTCTAGTTTTTAGTGGGTATCAATCTTCTCATAGAGTTGTGATGATTAATGTGTGGAATAGGATCCTAGTGATCCAAACCAGTATAAAAAAATGTGTTTATATTTTAATTTCCACTGTAATATATCATAGACACTACACTACACTATTTATTATTTTATATTAAATATATTATTGATTATTATTGATTATTATTTTTAAAAAATATAAACATCATTCAACACAGTATAGTCTATTTATTCTATCAATATGAATCCAAAAATATTGTTTAGAAAAACCATCCAATAGTTTATCTCAAGATTATTGATGATCATAGTTGTGCAAATGGATAAAAGAACAATAATAGGTGGAAGAATTTGATGAAGAAGAACTAACCATATCACTAACATCAATTTATGCTATGAGATATCGGAACATCCATCACATGAGTCATAAGAGGAGAGGGGGACATAACTTACACTCAATGTGGATAAATTAAAAGATTTATTTTACATTTATCATTTCTATAATCTTAATTTTATGTGGGTAACTCTTGTTAAATGTGTTCATTTTTATGAATTATAATATATTACCTCAGGTTCCTTTTAACCATTCTATTTTTTCAATAGAATTCTATCTTTATTTTGTTATATATGTTAAATTTTGTGGACTGATTTGGAATTTACATGCCTCTTTTAGATGTTTCATCAAAAATTTCATTAAAAAATATTTTCTTGTTAACATCATTGATAGATACTGATTATTTCTTTCTTATTACTTATGGTGATATCATAGGTTATAAGAGATCCAATAGGTTCTTCAACCTCCATGTTTCTATTGACATGGAGACAAAAAAAATTATATTCTTAACAATATTATATGAATTAAGAGTTTCACCATAATACTTTATTACATTTCATAGTTTGGTAAAATGAGAAAACATATTATTAATATTTTAATTTGGAAGTAATCAAATACAATATATATGTTTTCTATACATATCATGTCTAAACTATTTAACACTATGAGGGCCTTCATGATTATCTTTATGTCGTTTCCATATTTCATGGGTAGTTGTGATAGTAGAAACATGATTAAATTTATTTCTAGATAACGTAATGTGAATTAAATTCATGTATTTTTCAATAAATTTTAAAAAATAAATATCTTCAGTAGTTCAATTTCATTTTATTAATTAGTATGTGTATAACCATCTATAAAAACCATCCAATGTAGAAAATTAATGATTCTATGGAATTTAGACATGTGAGAATTCCAATAATTATAGCCAATTACTATTGAAACCTTGGTCTTCTATGCATGATTTGGAGTCTGGATTGTGTTTGTTGTCAATTAGCAGTGGAAGTTCAGAATGTGTACCTGCATAGAGATCATACTGTTCAAGCATACTACAGTATTGAAGGGGTCTCCGTTTCCCAGTGTTTGCCAAATTTATGGGGTCCAAAATTTGGAGTTTGGTGAGCATCGCGAAAAGATTATTTTCTTGAAGATCATATTTTTATATGGAAAGTTCATGCGTTTCGCGAAGATGGGATGCATGGATTGGATTTCGTGAAGACTAGAAAAATGGAGGTGGTGATGCTTCGTGGTTACGACGATCTTCGCAAACGGATCCATTGAAAGGAAACGTGGGGGAGCTTCGCGGAGGCAGCATGAAGTAAATGACGGAACGCTCCGTGATTATGACAAGCTCCACGATCAGAAAATTTCTCTGGTGCTTTGCGATTTGGACAGAATTCCGGCAGAAACTTCGGAGCCTCGCGATAGGCAATGACGTGGTGCTGACTTCACGCGGAAGGGTCGAGGGTCGGTGTAATCGCCTATAAATATTGGTCGACCCCCTCGAGAGAAGCAGAGATATTTTTCAGAGAAAATTCATTGCTCTGTTTTCGTGATGGAAGTCCGTGAAGGTAGTGAGCTTCGTGAAAGAGGATCTTCACGGTGGCTATTCTAGCTCTGCGAAAGTCGTATGCTCCACGTTGGCTTAGTGAGCTTCGCGAGGGAAGTCTCATTGCGAAGACTTGAGCTCCGCGATGGCCCAAGAATTGCGAAGGCTTGAGCATTGCGATGGTCTGAGCTCCGTGAAATTGTGAGGTTCGTGAAAAGGAAGGATCTTCACAAAGGCTTGTTTGAGCTTCGCGAAATTGGGAGCCTCACGAAGTAGGGTGGTTTGCAAAGGTACTTTCCAAAGGTAGTTTTCCCAGTGTTTAAGAGACAATGGGGTATTCATCAGTGGATGAACATTGGACTTCAACAGAGCATCTACATACGACAGAGGATTCATTCTTATGAAATGATGAAGAGACCTTCACGTCTATAAACTGAGTGGGACTTCACCTAAAGGCAGTGAGCCAGGGGGAGTCAATGGGAGTGACCCAAGGGAAGCAGTGAGATATCCCTGAACCTTTGTAAAGGTAGTGAGCCTGGGATAGAGTGCCTGTTCCCGAACCATTGTAATCGACAGCTAGGGAAGATTAGTGGAATTAGTTATGACCGACAACTTGTCGGCGTATGCTCCTTGGACGTAGCCCGTAGTGGCGAACCAAGTAAAAATTGTTGTGTCTTCTAGGTGCATGTGAATGTTTTCTTTCTGATCATATTCATCATACAAGTTCAACAATTTCCTACCAATTTGGGAACAAGATACATCACATTAAAAGATAAATTTTTCACCCTGATTCACCCCTCTGCTCTCAGGGTGTCCCGGGGTCCTTCAAGTGGTATTAGAGCCGAGGTTGCTGGTGTTGAATCTGTCCTTTATCTTCATAGAGAATGCTGTCAATGTCCTGGGAGAGCCTCACTTCGATGGAAGTAATTTATAGATCTGGAAGAATAGAATGATATCTCATATACGATCTCTTGGAATGGAAGTTCTCTTTTCTACTGTGCAAGGAATACAAGTCACTGACCCAACAGGCCTGGCTATGACTGAAACAGATGGGAAAATTCTTCATGCAGATGCTAAAGAACAAAATGCACTTACTGCAGCCCTTTCTAATCAGATCTACCTAAAGGTAATGAATTTCACCTCAGCAAAATCCATGTGGGATAAACTCAAGAATATTTTTGAAGGATATAGAAAAGTAAAGGTGGAGAAACTTCAAGTGCTGCACAATCGGTTTGATGATCTGAAGATGCATCCAGATGAGAATGAAAACTCTTTCTTCAATCGAATTACTGAAGTGATTGGAGCAATTTGGGGTCTACGTGAAGAAATAAATGACATTGATATGGTAGAGAAAATATAAAGAACACTTTCACCATTGTACAATGAAAAGGTGTCATCCCTTGAGGAAAGATATCTTTCAAAACATTCTCTCGATGATCTACATTGTAGCGTGGTAGCATATGAAATGAGATTCAAACCAGAAGATGCTACGACTCGTGTGAGCAAGGAAATGGCATTCAAGTCCATGGATAAACAGAAAATCTCAAAATATAGTAGTGGTGAAGATGTAGAAGAAAAAGAAATTCATTCTCTCATTGCAAAGAAGTTTCAGGAGGGGAAAGGGAAATTCAAAGGGAAGTTACCTCTCGCATGTTTTTGTTGTGGAAAATTTGGGCACATTGCCTCTCAGTTCTTAAGAAAAATCAATGATGAAGATAGTGAAGAGGAAAGCTTCGAGATGCCTCAGAGAAGGTTATTCAAAAAGGGAGACTTTAAATCTGGAATGAAAATGCAAAGGAAGAGTTTTTTCTGTGAAGAGGAAGAAGATGATAATGAATTATGTGATGTAGAAGAACCAGAATTCAAAACTGGGAACCATGATTCCTTGAAGGCCACTATTGAAAATTTAGAAGATACTGGTGGATAAGAACAACTGAGAACATGTCTATATCCCGAGATGTAAATTAAGGATTCCATTAGTAAGCTTAAGATTAAATGTAAGAGTTGCAATAAGTGGAAATCAATTATAGAAGAATCAACTGAATACGTTGATCAACTTGAAGGTGAAATTGAACGGCTGGAAGAATTTTTGAAGGTACAGTCTAAAATAATTGAAATCAATGATGATGTAGTGGATTTGAAGCTGAGAATTGAAGAGCAGGCAAAGGTCATCAATGAACTCACCTTCAGACATGATGAAAAATCCAAGACTACTGAGGGTCTTGAAGAGGAAGTTTTTACTCTAAGGAGTAAACATGAGACTGAATCAATTCCTAAATAATCGAGGAAGAAAATACAGTTTGGAAGATTATCATATGAAGAATTACTAGAAAGATCCATGTGTGGTTCAGATGGGGTTGGAAAAATCTTGAGTGATCACAGACCCGCTTTCATGGGAAAGAGTGGAATTGGGTGTGAGGCTGAGACATCAACAGCTGGAAGGGAAAAGATCCAAAAGAAAGATAAGATGAAAGTTGAACATGTCGAAACGTTACCTAAAGTGATAAAAAATGAACCCTCAATCCAAACTAAAAGGAGAACTGAAAATTATCCTCAAACATTCATAAATGACAAACAGTCTAACTTTTCTCCCAATGAAGAAGGTATGAAGAGAAATTCATGTGAGAATACATTTCCTCTCATGAAGTGTCAGTTCTGTGGCTATCTAGGCCATACCATGTCTTGTTGTGAAGAGGCAAGAATCTATATGAATGGAGAAGATATATAATTTCAACAAATTAGAACAAATTCATATCCTAATTCTTATAGAAGAAACAATTTCTATGGATATTTTTATCATTGTTCTAATGTTGTTCATAAGGCTGCTAATTGAAGGCAGAGAAGGGACATGGACACCTCATACCGAAGTTCAAGATAGGTCAAGTCTCATCAGCAAGACAATGTTGCTCTTTCAAACCGAATTTCTCCTCTCAAAGAATATTTTGACTATGAAGAACTTGGGTATGTGCAAGAGATAATTGAAAGTCCATCAGTACGATACACTCAATCCAATGTCTCATGGATGTAAAGGAAGAATATTGAGAAATCCAACCTTGCAGAGGTGGCCCTCAATGCTACAAAGAACAACAGTAACTAGATTATAGATAGCGTTTAATCATCTCATATGACAGGTAATGCGGGCCTTCTAATAGATATCAAAAGGACGGGTGATGGTACAGTACGATTTGGTAATGATGGGGCTCTAAAAATCAAAGGGAGTGGAAGTACTGAATTAGATAATGGAGAACTAAAGAAGACTAAAGTCCTTTACGTAGATGGCCTATGCCATAATCTACTCAGCATGAGTCAACTCTGTGACTCGGGGCTTATAGTTACTTTTAATCAGAAAGGCTGCACTATCAAGGGAAAGACAGGAAATTCACTTATGAAGGGATGCAGAATAGAAGGCAACTTATATCAGGTTGATACTGAAGAAAATGTGTGTTAGATGACTGTTGAAGAAGAAAACAATTTGTGGAATCGGAGACTGGGACACATCAATCAACAAGACATAGAGAAAATATCAAAATTGAGGATTGTCATGGACATTCCCAACCTGAAGCGTGCCCGTGAAAAATCTTGTGATGCTTGCATTCGTGGGAAGTTGGTCTACAGTTCATATTGGCCAAAGAAGAAAAGGGAATATCACCTTCTTGATATGATTCATAAAGATGTATGTGGGCCGTTAAATGTTGTCGAAACTCAGGGAGAAAGGTACTTTGTCCTTTTCATAGATGATTACAGTCGAATAGCTTGTGTTATGGTCATTCATAGGAAACGAAGAGTCCTTAACTGCATGAAAACATATCGGAAAATCACCGAGAATGATACTGGATGAACAATCAAAGCGTTGTGATCTGATAATGGAGGAGAATACATGTCCATTTAATTTGAAAATTATCTGGAGAAGCATGGGATACAGCATGAGGTAGCTGCTATGAGAACTCCACAACAAAATTGAGTTGTTGAATGTAAGAATCGACAGGTGAACAACATGGCACGAAATATGTTGATTGAGAGTCGTATTCCATGACATTACTGGAAAGAAGTTGTTCAAGGTGCAGTGTACATTCAGAATCGAACAATACTTTATATGGATGAGACAAAGACAACATATGAATTGTGGAATGGATGGAAGCCTTCTTTAAAATACTTTCGTGTCTTTGGAAGTAAATGCTTCATCAGGAACAAAGAAGGGAATTAAGGGAAATGTGGAAACAATGCAGATGAAGGAATTTTCCTCGGTTACTCAATGAACAACAAATCATACAAATGTTTCAACAAGGGTTTAGGAAGGATTGTGGAAAGCAGTGATGTTATGATAATTGAAGATAAAAGCACAAATTCTTCAAGGACGTCATATGTTGATGTGATAGAATGTCATGAAGAAAGTGAACTTGATGAAAATACAAATGCAGAAATAGAGGAAGTTCTTTAAAACACTCAGCAGTCACATAATGATGTTGACTCAGAAGAAGAATCTGAAGATAAAACTGTGGCTGAAGAGAATGCTACTAAACCACGGAGGAGAAATCGAAGAGCTGAGTTTGATCCATCCAACATAATTGGTGACAAGAGTGCACCCACTCAAACTAGAAGGATGAGGAATAACACGAAATCTTCATTTCTATCAGTTTTAGAGCCATCCTCATTCGAAGAAGCTGCAAATGATGAATCATGGGTGAAAGCAATGAAGGATGAATTAGATCAGATTGACAAGAATCAGACATGGGATCTTTTCCAGAGACCCGAAGGTCACAATGTGATTGGTACCAAATAGATCCTAAAAAATTATTTTGATGAGCATGGCAGTGTCATCAAAAACAAGGAACGACTGGTATGTAAAGGATACTCCTAGATTGAAGGCATTGATGTAGAAGAAACCATTGCTCCAGTGGCTAGACTGGAGTCAATCATGCTTTTCCTTGCCATGGCACTCCAAAGAGGATATAAAGTTTATCAAATGGATGTGAAGACAACATTCTTGAATGGTGTACTCGAAGAAGAAGTCTACATTGAACTACCAGGGGTCTTTGTTTTGGGTACTGATGAAACAAAGCTTTGAAAACTAATGAAAGTTCTATATGGTATAAAGTAGGCACCACAGGCATGGTACTCACAGCTGGATTCATATCTCAAGAAGCTTTAATTCAAAAGAGGAGGATTTGATCACAATCTCTATGTGAAGAATTATCCAAAAGATCAATTCATGGTTCTACTCTACGTTGATGATATCATATTTGGTGGCAACAGGCAGAAATCAGTGGACGAATTTTCCAACCACATGATATTAGAATTTGAAATGTCTATTATTGGGGAGCTCACATATTTCTTGGGCCTGCAGATGATTCAAAAGAAGAAATACACTTTCATTTCTCAGGAAATATATGAAAGAGAGATGCTGAAGATGTTTATTATGCAACACTCCAAACCAATGTCAACTCCGATTGCTGTTGGAACTAAACATGGAAAGCATGAGGATGGGGACTCTGTTGATCCCACCACGTACAGGAGGATCATTGGGATCCTACTGTACCTGACATCGACACGAACAGATATTGTCTTTTCCACATGCCTTGCGGCCCACATTTAGAGTAATCCAAAGGAGGAACATATGGTGGCAGTAAAAAGAATCATGAGGTACATTCAAGGTACACATAACTTCGGGTTATTTTTTGCTGCAGGCATGGACAATGAATTATCAGTGTTTTCTGATGTTGACTGGGTTGGTGATGTAGTAGGCAGAAAGTCCACCAGTGGTGGAGCTTTCTATATTGGGCAGAAATGTGTTGGCTGGTTGAGAAAGAAACAAGAAAGTAGTTCTCTTAGTACTGCTGAGGCTGATAATATCTCTACCACAAAGGTATCCACTCAACTGCTATGGATGAAGCAACAATTAACAGATATTGGTGATAAGGTAAAGCAACCAATGGTGATTTAATGTGATAACAAGAGCGCAATTGATCTTACGAGGAATCCTGTTCAGAATTTCCGTACAAAACATATTGAAATCAGGTATCACTTTATCAAAGAAAAAGTTGAAAAAGGGGTGATTAGAATGCATCATGTGGGAACTGATGAGAAAGTGGCTGATATCCTGACCATGCCACAGTCCGCGGCTGTGTTCGAGAAGCATCTGTTGGACCTCGATGTTCAGCCACCTCCTAGTGCATATGGAGGTTTATGGGGGAGATACTATCCAAGGGGAGTATGGTTTGAGCTGAACGTTGAACAAATTACTGGTCTTTGGATTTATTTTCAATGTGGAGAAAGTAATAAATTCAGGCAAGTAATGCTTCTATGGTGAGCAGAATGAGAAGGAAATCAATGGAACCCAATTCAAGTTTCCTCTCTTGTTTTCTACACCGAGCATTGCTCACGTAGACTTAGAGTTTAGGATGAGTTGATTCTTGCATTTTTTGGTATTCACATGGATGGAGATCTGTTGAGTTTATTTTCTGATTTCCAGCAAACCCAAAGGAGGAGATTATTGGAACTGTGGTCTTCTATGCATGATTTGGAGTCTGGTTTGTGTTTGTTGTCAATCAGCAGTGGAAGTTCATAATGTGTACCCACAAATAGATCATACAGTTCAAGCAGACAACAGTATTGAAGGTGGCGCCGTTTCCCAGTGTTTTCCAAATTTTGGGGGTCCAAAATTTGGAGTTTGGTGAGCATCGAGAAAAGATTATTTTCCAGAGGATCATATTTTTATATGGAAAAGACATAAGTTTCACGAAGATGGGATGCATGGATTGGATTTCATGAAGACTAGAAAAATGGAGGCAGTGATGCTTAGCAGTTAGGACAAGCTTCGCGAACAGAAGAATTGAAAGGAAACACAAGGGTGCTTCGTGGCGGCGGTGTGAAGTAAATAACGGAACTCTCCGCGATTACAACATGCTCCGTGATCGGAAAATTGTTGTGGTGCTTCGCGATTTAGTCAGAATTTCGGCAGAAACATCGGAGCTTCGTGATAGGCAATGATGTGGCGCTGACTTCATGCAGAAGGGTCAAGGGTCGGTGTAATCTCCTATAAATATAGTTCGACCCCCTTGAGAGAAGCAGAGTGATTTTTCAGAGAAAATTCTTTGCTCTGGTTTCACGAAGGAAGTCCGCGAAGGTAGTGAGATTCGCAAAAGAGGAGCTTCACGACGGCTATTCTAGCTCCGCGAAAGTCGTATGCTCCACGTTGGATCAGTGAGCGTCGTGAGGAAAGTTACTTTGCAACAACTTGAGCTCCGTGGTGGCCTAAGAATTTCCAAGTCTTGAGCTTTGTGATGGTATGAGCTCCGCTAAATTGTGAGCTTCGCGAAAAAGAAGGAGCTTCGCGAAGGCTTGTTTGAGCTTCGTGAAATTGAGAGCCTCACGAAGTAGGGTGCTTTGCAAAGGTACATTCCAAAGGTAGTTTTCCTGGTGCTTAAGAGACAAAGGGGTATTCATCAATGGATGAACATTGGACTTCAATAGAGCATCTACAAATGACAGAGGATGCATTCTTATGAAATGATGAAGTGACCATCACGTCTATAAACTACGTGGGACTTCACCTAAATGTAGTGAGCCAGGGGGAGTCAATGGGAGTGACCTGAGGGAAGTAGTGAGCTATCCCTGAACCATCGTAAAGGCAGTGAGCCTGGGATAGAGTGACTGTGCCCGAACCTTTGTAATCCATAGCTAGTGAATATTAGTGGAATTAGGTACGACCGAAAACTTGTCGGCGTACACTCCTTGGACGTAGCCCTTAGTGGTGAACCAAGTAAAAAGTGTTGTGTCTTCTCTATGCATGTGAATGTTTGCTTTCTGATCATATTCATCATAAGGTTCAACAAGTTCCTACCAACGTGGGAACAAGATCCATCACATTAAAAGATAAATTTATCACCCTGATTTACCCCTCCCCTCTCAGGGTGTCCCGGGGTCCTTCAATTACATCAAAGAATGGGATTGACCTACTGAGTTTCCTTTGGGATATCCTTGGTTATAAAAAGAAAAAGTCATATTTTTGAGACCATACTATCAAATATAATATTAATAATGAATTTTTACTTTTATTAAAAAAAATTAAATAAAAATTTAAATAAATGGTCTAATAGTTTATTCTTAAAATTATATGTTCATTTATAATGATTTTTATTTAGAGATAGATTGAATGAGGGAGGTTTTAATTTTAAATAAAAATAATAATATGTACTAATTCAAATTTTAAATTGAGCATTAATTAAAATAATCAATGTAACTGCAAGTTATTTGAAGAGAAAATAGAAATTAAAAATCATAAGTGTATCCTAAACAATATATTAATAAAGTGAGAGAACTATTTATATAATTTAAGAGGTTAAAGGATTGATATGATGAGATATTAATTGACTAATTAAAAAATAGAGGCAAATAGAAAATCCACATAATTTAAATATAATATAATGAACTCAATTTGTTAAGGAAATTTTAAAATATGTTAATTATGGTCACCTACATCGCCCACCTTAATATATTAAGTCATTATAGATTAAATACCTCAACTATAATAGTTAAAAAAACAAGAAATAAGGTAGAAACATACTTTTAACTGGTATAAAAATTAATCTAAAAGACCATTTCCTTTGAATGGATGAGATAACAGACAAAATAAACTTAGTTTCACTGGTTAACCCAGAACTGATATGAAAATATGAAGAATAAAGGGTTTATTAAGAAAAAATCCCTTAATGCACACACTCTAAATTATCAAAATAGAATAAAATAAAGGACATGAAATAATGAGAGGAATATATGAGAGAAAATGAGTACTAATAATTAATAATATGGGGTGTATCAAGAGAAGGATTGAGTACTGAAAGAAATGATCTCGAATATTTATTAAAGTCGATTTCACGAAGATATGCCACATCAACATTAATTTCAAAGCATCAAGGGGTTTATTTATAGTATTCATATATCCTATCATTGTACATGGGGTGTTAACGTGTCCTTGAATCCATTGGAAGTTGATTTAATGAAATAAAGGTCATAATAAATGTAGGCTTTGACATACTATCTCAATTTCACTAGGTAGACACATGCTTCCAATGGGTAGCTGGTGGAATAATTTTCTCTCTCCAAGTTGATGAAGATATCATTCGGTATTCAATGATATCCACCATATAGGTGGTGATATTTCAATAGTTCTATCATTCTATCTATTTCTGGTAGCTAGTCGGTGGAACTCCAAGGGGTATCTGACGGACCTCATACCGATATGATCCTCCAATATAAATCAACTAGTTGGCTGATTTTATTCCTATAAAAAGATTTTAGAACCCACAGGTTGAGGTATGTTCCCTTTTTTATTAATTTTTATGTATTTAAAGTTCATGAGATGAATTGGTAAAAGGTTGGGAGGGTTTCTAATGGTTTTGAATGAGTTTGGAGGCTTTTGTTAGGGAGCACTGTTTGAGCATGTTTAGTGGAATCCATGAAACATTCCCTAGGAAACCATGCATGGGGAGATGGTAGGCTTTGCATGGCTTGCGCACGGTTTGCAAAACCCTATGATTCAACCATGTAGACCCTTTCTCTCGAGGGAGTAGTGTGTGCATGGTTACCGCACGGTTTACTAAACCATGCAGACTAACCATGCTACCACTTAAAAATAGGGTTTTAAAACCCAGGATCTCTCGGGATTGCCTCATTAAACTACAAATTTCCTCCCACTTGAATCCCCCTTAGGATTTTCAGTTCCCAAGAATTATATGGGCTCTCCCACTCGATTTGGAAGCGTTTTGAAGAGGCTTCTTGGCGGATTGAAGGTGGTTTCTCTCAAGTAAGTTGCTCCTAGAGGTTTAGTTGTGTTTTCCTCTAGATATGAAACTCCCTATCTCTCGGTTTTCTAGATATACACCCATTGTGTGTAGATCTAGGGTTTTTGTGGCCATGGATGATGTTTTTAAGGTTTGTGAATGTTAGGTTAGGGGATCTAGAGAGGTTTTGGAGGTGCGTTTTTCAGATTTGAGGTGCGGTTGCTTGTGGGTCGATTTCTCAGGAACCCTAAAGGTTGGTGGATTCTATATTTACTCCACATAGTTAGAACAAGTGGATATTTGTTTCAATTAATTATTGTGATGAAAATAAATTTTGATTTGTTATGCTAAATTGGTTGGAAATCCATTTGGGGATTTTTGGGGAAAATGGGGTTTCATGGGGAAATGCTCTTGGTATGGATTTTAAAATGGGGATTTTAAAATTGGTTGTTGAGATTGATTTGGAGAAATGATTGATGAAAATGGTTTTCAATAAAGATGTTGTTTTATTGAAATGTAGTTTGGCATTGAAAATGATTTTCAATAAATGGGTGATTTATTGAAGTGGATTTATATGCAATGGAGTTGGTTGATAGCATGTTGTTGTGACCTTGATGGGTTATATTCTTGGTTGTGATTGGTTGAAATGTTGTGTGCAAGTGGGAAGGAAGTATCACTATAAAAGGTGATCGATAGTGGTCGGAAGAACCACCATATGGTAGTGGTCGAGAAGTACCGTTAGTTGTGAATGGGTGAACGGGTTGGGTGGAAGTACCACCGTTTTGATTGTTTTGGTGTGAATGGGTGAATGGGTTAGATGGAAGCTCCACCGTTTGGTTGTTATGGTTGTTTTTTGTGCATTTATTTTCATGTTGGAAAATGTTGTGCTAGTGGGTGAATGATGAAATGGATTGTGGCATGTTTGTTTGGCTTTCCCTTGGTATCATGGGTTGGGTGTGATGGCTTGGTAAGGGCATGTTTGGCTTATGGAAATGGTGGTACATGTGTTTATTTTAGATAAATTGTTTTATATAAATGTGCTAACAGTTTTATCCTAGTGGTGTGTGTAGGTAAGTCATTTTGGGAAATCTAAATGAGTTTTAGTACGCACCCCAAGCTTTGGCACGTTGGTGTCTTTGAAAATGTTTTTTTCCGTGACGTGGGCAATGGAAAGGCATCACCCTCCTTTAGTGGTGCATCGTGATGTCTGGGTGGAGCATGGAGCAGCGAGCTTGGTGTGGAGCCTTGGAGTGTGACTTGGCTTATTTTGGGTCTTTAGTTGAGTCTTCCACCTAGTACTCTGATATGGTTGGTTGTATTTGTTTTGGGGTGTATTGTGGAACATATTGGTTGTCCTTTGTGAATACATGCATGAATGTTTTGGTTGACATGAATCATATAATGACTGTTAATGGATTTTTTTGGTTGGTTTTGTCTTAAGGGAAAATCGTTCCCTGACTTGTTCTTGAAGCCCTTGACATTTATTGGTATCCTTTTCCACCTTGGGAACGTCGCATAAGACCATGTAACCCTCTCCACCTCCTCAAGACAATGAGGTAGAGGCGGGTTGTTACAAGTGGTATCAGTTTGTTCGGTCCATAGCTTTCAAGTGAGAGCAGTTGATCGGTCTCTTTGGCGCCTTGGTTTTGGAGTTGACATTCGTTGTGGTATATTCCTAGTTTTGGGATGGTATTAAGGTATAAAAATTTCAAAACATGTAATGTATAGAATAAATGGATGTAACTAACCCTTTTAAGCTAAAATTCAAGTTACCAGGGAGTTGGGTAGAGAATTTTTTTTGAAGAAACTTATATGCATTGGATATATCATTATCATGGGTGTAGCCAATGAGATGAGCATGTCATGCATGGTAGATATGACTTCCCACTAGGATGCATATTTCATTGGGCATAATGATTTATGGGAGGAATTGGGAAATGGTTTTTCGAATGTGTGAAATTTAAATGTGAATAAATCTGGTAGTTTGAAAATGGTTTGGTTTTCAAAAATGGTGAAACACGGTAAATGTGGAAAGGTGGAAAGCCTTATTATCAATGTATTGTGTAATCTAATTTGAAATGGGATTTCATGGTGTCTATGGAAGTGAGACTCATGATTTTATATTTTCTATTTATTAAAATGACACCAAGTAGGTGTCCTAGAGACCAAACAGAGGAGGATACTAAGAATGTGGTAGCACCTGAGCCTCAGGTGAACCAAAATCTAGTGCAAAGCATATTGAAAGCTTTCCAAGCTATGAAAAGTGAAAATAAAATGGACAAACCAAGGAATATGGATCATGCGGTTCAATTTCAAAAGAAGAATCCACCCATCTTCAGGGGTGATTGAGATATGGAGAGGGAAGAAGCGTCGTTGAATAGAATGAACAATATTTTTGAGTTCTTGGGAACACCGGTAGTGGTAAAGTGAATTTGGCCATGTATATGTTGGAAGATCCTGCCCCTCAGTGGTGGGAGTTGGTGGTTCAAGATGGGATGGACCAGGGAATGATGTGGGAAGTCTTTGAGGAATTATTTACTGAAAAAGTCTACCCACATACGTTCAAAATTCAGTGCACGATTGATTTCTTCAGTCTGAAGCAAGAGTATAATTCCGTGACAGAGTATGCAACTATGTTTATGAACTTAGTGATATTTTCACCCGGGGAGGTGGGTACTACTTCATTGAAAGCTCGTATTTTTGAAGTTGGGTTAAGGCTAGAAATTCATTCAAAGATAGAGGTACTGTGTATATATGATTACACAGAGATGGTGAATAGAGCCTAGGTGGCTAAGCTGGATCTATTGGGATCTCAGAGTGGAGGAATCATGGTGGTACCCATGGGGAATAGTGGGAACTCTAATGCTGTGTTTAAGTGATGGAGGGACACCTATTCCTAGGGCGGGAATATGGCATATAATCCAATGGTAGGATCAGTGAATCTTTATCTGAATCCCCATAGCAAGTTGGGATGTTTGTTGTGTGGTTCTAAGAGCCACATCATGTGGGATGTTATGACACAACCTCATGCATGTCATAATTGCAAGCAGATGGTTCACCAACAACGTTATTTTTGGAATTCTCCAAGGTCGGGTGTGTGTGATACTTCTCAAGTATCGCAGATGTTGTATGCTTCGACCAGATGGGGGAAGCCGCACACCCCTCGTCAGTAGAGTAAAGTGGGTCATGGTGATTCTCAAAATACCACGACACCTTAGCAGGGCAATAAAGACCAGAGCATGGCAATAAAACATGTGTTTGGAGCTCAGTAAGTTGTGGTGGATGATCAGTCAGGACCATCCACGGTGCAAGGTACTATTTGTTTAAATTATACCTTGATGCAAGTTCTGTTTGATATGGGTGCTTCACACTCTTTTATTGCTGCACGTGTGGTTGATTTGCTGGGTTTAAGGGTAGAAATGATGCCCTCAGTTTTATAACTTCAAACTTATCTAGGTCGAAGAGAGTTTCAACCCTTCTTATGTAGAGCATGTTGTATCGTTGTGGGGGAGGTTGAGCTATTGAGGAATTTTAAAATGCTTTAGATGGATGGGTATGATGTAATCCTGTGAATGGATTGGATGGTGGCTTATAATTCCTATATCGACTGTGATGCAGGAACTGTGCCTTTTATGACACATGATAGTGTTAGGCATCTTTTTAGAGGAGATAGGCATGAAAGGAAGGGTGAAATAGGTTTGTTGTCACCAGCAGTTGGAACGTTATCATATCAGTTGGAGGTCTTCTCGTTCAAGGTGAGTGATCATGTTTTCTTGAGGATCTCTCCTAGGTTGGGTCATCATCAGTTTTGGATGTAGGGAATGTTATCTCCAAGGTATATTAGGCCTTTTGAGATTCTCGAGTGGGTTGGTTAGGTGGATTATCATTTGGCTTTTCCACCTAGGTTCTGTGTGGTGCATAATGTGTCTCATGTGTTTCAGGTGAAAAGGAATCATACGGATCGTGACAATGTGATTCGATGTGATCATGTTGAAATTCAACCGGATGCTTCCATGGTGCATGTGGCAGTGCGGGTTGTGAATAGGCAAGAGAATGTATTTCATGGTAAAAGCATTGGTTTAGTTAATTTTCGTGGAAGCATGGTTAGATTCCAGAGGAGACTTTTGATCGGGAGAAAGAGGTGGTCGAGCAGTAGCCCGGGCTCTTTCAGCAAAGGGCGGGTTCACTACTTTCTGAGGATAGAGAGTCCAATGGTTGGGAGAATGTATCATCCCCAGTTTTAGGTATGTTCCCTTTGTTTTTGCATTTTTATGTGTTTAAAGTGCATGAGATGAGTTGGGAAGAGGTTAGGTGAGTTTGAAATGGTTTTGAATGAGTTTGGAGGCTTTTCTTATAGAGCACGGTTTGAGCACGGTTAGTGGAAACTGTGCGGATTCCCCAGAAAACCATGCAGGGGGAGACATTAGGCTTCGCACGAACTGCACATGGTTTTCAAAACCGTGCAAGGCAACCATGCAGAACCTTTCTCCGTATGCAGTATCATGTGCACGGTTTTCCAAACCGTGCGGGCTAACCATGTGGCCACATAAAAATAGAGTTTTAAAACCTGGGCTCACTCGAGAATGCCTCATTCCTCTCCAAATTTCCTCCCAATTGAAGCTGACTCAGGATTTTCAGTTCTCAAGTGTTGGAGGGGCTCTTCCACTCGATTTGGAAGCGTTTTGAAGAGGTTTCTTGGCAGATTCAAGGTGGTTTCTCCCAGGTAAGTCTCTCCTCTTGGTTTCGTTGTGTTTTCCTCTAGATCTACATCTCCCTATGTCTCAGTTTTCTAGATCTACAACCTTTCTGTGTTAATCTAGGGTTTCTGTTACCTTGGATGATGTTTTTAAGGGTTGTAAATGTTAGGGAAGGTGATCTAGAGAGGCTTCAGTGGTGCGTTCTCCAGATTTGAGGTACTATTTCCCGTGGGTCGATTTTTCGGGAACCCTAAAGGTAGGTGGCTTCTTTCTTGACTCCACTTGGTTAGAACTAGTGGTTATTTGTTACAATTAATTATTTTTCTGAAAATAAATTGTGATTTTTTATGCGAAATTGGTTGGAAATCCATTTGGGGATTTTTGGGAAAAAGGGGGTTTCATAGTGAAATGCTATTGTTAAGGATTTTAAAATGGAGATTTCAAAATGGGTTGTAGAGATTGATTTGGGAAAATGAATGATGATTTTTTGTAATAAATATGTTATTTTATTGAAATGTGGATTGGAATGGAAATTTTTTTTCAATAAATTGGTGATTTATTGAAGTGGATTGATATGCAATGGAATTGGTTGATTTCATGTTGTTGTGACCATGATGGTTTATATGCTTGGTTGTTATTGGTTGAAATGTTGTGTGGAAGTGGGTAGGAAGTCTCACTATAAAAGGTTATGGATAGTGGTCGGAAGAACCACCATATGGTAGTGGTCGAGAAGTACCGCTAGTTGTGAAAGGGCAAACGGGTTGGGCGGAAGTCCCACCGTTTTGATTGATTAGGTGTGAATGGGTGAACGGGTTGGATGGAAGCTCTACCATTTGGTTGTTTTGGTTGATTTTTTGGCATTACTTTGCATGTAGGAAATTTTTGTGCTAGTGTGTGAATGATGAAATATCTTGTGGCATGTTTGGTTGGATTTCCCTTGGATTCATGGGTTGGGTGTGATGGTTTGGTAAGGGAATGTTTGACTTATGGAAATGGTGGAACTTGTGTGTATTTTATATAAATTGTTTTATATAAATGTGATAACGGTTTTATCAAATTAGCATTTGTAGGGATGTCATTTGGGAAATCCTTATGAGTTTTATTACTCACCCACTACTTTGGCACATTGGTGTCTTTGAAGATGTTGTGTGCCATGACGTGGGCAAAGGTAAGGCATCACCCTCCTTTAGTGGTGCATCTCGATGTCTGGGTGGAGCTTGGAGCATGTAGCATGGTGGGGAGTAATGGAGCATGCCTTCTCTTATTTTGGGTTTTTTGTTGATTCTTACACATTGTAATCTGATATGGTTGGTTTTATTGGTTTTGGGGTGTATTGTGGAACAACTTGGTTGTCCTTTGGGAATACAAGCTTGAATGGTTTCGTTGACATGCATCATATAGTGATTGCTAATGGATTGTTTGGTTGGTTTTGTCTTATGGGAAAATAGAACCCCAACTTGTTCTTGATGCACTCAGCATTTATTTTCGGCCTTTGGCGCCTTGGGAATGTCGTTTAAGGCCATGTAATCCTCACTGCCTCCTCAAGCCAATAAGGTATGGGCAGGGTGTTACAAAGACACTTTTAATAGCCATTTTGGCCTTATAAAAATTCCACATGACATCCTCTTGCACCCATACTTTATTCGGTTAAAAATCCATAATAAATCTTCACCAAAGGAGTGTAATGAACATCATATTAAATAGTCATAACACATGAAATTATATTATGATAATTAACATTATATTAGAGAGTGTGGAATAAAAAACATGACTAATTATAAAATTTTTAAACCTCATTTGGATTAATAAATGAATATTTTGATGTAATTCCTTTATCAAAATTCTAATTTATTGGATCATAGATAATATCTAAAACACGTTTAGAAAAAATTAATGAATCTTATAGAAATATCATGATTCTAACATAAAGCATCATGAATCTAATGGAATAAAGAATATAAACATATGATACTATCCTGAATCAAATAGAATATATCATAAATCATAATGAAAAGGGAAATTAAAATTATATAACAATGAAATTGTTGATATTCCTAGTAATGTTCTTGAGGTGTCACTTTTTATTAAAAGGTTCCTTAGATTCTCTTCCTTTTCAACATCCTCAGACTAATAGTTCATCAAATACATTAAATAAATCTAGAACATTCATACCCAGTTAATTTAAAACTCAATGAACATTGTAAATTGATAAAATATATCAAAAATTAATTATAATTAATTATAATGACTTTTATAATATTAAATAAACAATATAGAGTATTTCAAGTAGTTTATCAACCTCATTTATTACAGTTTAAAAATAACTTCTTTAAATATTCATCCAAGAGATATTCAATACTGACCATAATATCCAACTATCAAAACAAAACCTTAGATAGGCTATTAAAACATATTAGATGACATTATTCACATTATTTATATCTTCACAGGATGTATAGTAGTTTAATTCTATATATTTTTTTCAAACTATTACTGAAATTTCTATTAATATAAAATGAACACTTTTCATGTTTCCAAAAGACTAAATCCATAATCATTAGATTTAATGGTTAATCACCATCTAATAAAATCACTATTATTTATTGGTTAATTTCATCTTTACCCATTAATGTTCGGAAATCATATTCTTCTTTTTCATTGGGTCCATTATTAATAACCAAATCTCAACAGAAAAAACATTTCATTAGAATATTAAATTTACTAAAAACAAAATATTATAGGTTCTAATATATTTGGGTCCTTTAAAATGATTTTTATATAACATAGAAATATTTATTTATATTGATTTGGTAACAATTTAGAATATCATTTAGTAATTAATAAGAACAAAGGATTCATTCATAAAATTTAGTTAAAAGGAATAGATTTTGTAAATGGTTAGAGAAACACAATATTATGAACTGAAAAATATGACATTATTTGTTAGTTACATATTTTTTTCATAAATATTGGTGTGGTAGTCAGGGAATGTTCAATGAGACTAAGGGATATATATTTGGAATCAAAAACCAAATATATTCTAGTATTTTGTGTGTCTAATCAAGCAATTTAGATAAAAATATAATTATTTAAATCTAGGTGGTTAAAACCATTATGCATTTGAATGAACTCTAGTACAATAATATTATATTAGTTTCATACGTTAAGAAACCTCGGTATCACTAAATTTACAAAGATATTGTTGTCCAATTTCATCAAATTTACTATAAAATTGATAGAAAATAAATTATTATGTGTCATTTTTGTAAAGGGGATATTTTATGGGATTCTTGTATAAATCCCCTTATATAAAAAAGTATGAAATCTATACTGGTTTTTGTATAAAGGATACAAGAGTAGTTAGATTTAATGAAAGTGGGAGATAGTTTTTGTTTTATCCCAAAACATATTCATGAGTTATTGACTTAGGTATTTGTTGTATAATGTAATTTATATGAATGGAAATAAATTATCTTATATTTGTTTGGTATGACATTACAGATGATATAACAACAAATTACAAAAATATATGTATTACTAGGATATTCCTAATTTATATCTATCATATTGTGTTGTGATGATGTTTTATGATTAGTATAGTTATGAACACATTTATAGAGATACAACTGATCAATCAGGGGATATATGTCGGTGAATGATCAATTAGATTTAACCACTTAAAGTTCACTGCTTATATTATTTTATATGTGACATTGGTTGTCAAGACCCGTCCCAGTGGGGCCCGAGCCACAACTCCCCAAGCCCACCTCCAATAGGCCAGGGGCTGGTGAATAGAACCGAGTAGGAATGCTACTAACATTGGAGGCATTGCCTATAAACTTGTACACACGCACACACATCTCCAAGCCCAAAAATCTGAAAAGTAAAAACTACAAAAAGGAAAAGATGCATGCATACACCAAAACCCAACCACAGAGTATGATAGGAATGTAAAGTACAAGAAAGTAAAACCCTGGTCCAAAAGTACAGGACCACCAAAAGAAAGTCTGTAACATAGTCCAACCTGTAAAGAGAGGTGTTGGGACTGCAGTCTGTAGCCGTAGGAACACACCTCGGCCTGTCTGATCTCACTGAGTACCGTCCGATCCTGGTCTGTCTAGAATCATGTCAAAGGCTCGCTCGTCATCACAATACACGACACGTGCGAGCAAAGCCTGTGCAGGGGTGAGTATAACAATACCCAATATGAAACCCCGAAACCACAAAGTAAATACAACAAGGGAAATACCACAAAAGAAATGTACAGTCAACTATACATAGTATATGTCTACCAAACATATAACAAGAATATCCAGATATACTCATACACGATCGACTATCGTGAAACCCACCACAAGGATCCAGCTTGAAGATTCCACTATGAATGCAACCGGGAGAAAACACTCCTCGGTCTAAATAGAGAGAGATAAGAAGTACTCATTCCGAGAGAACACACTCCTCAAGTACCATGATAACATTATGCTAAGATGAGGATCACAACCAACTCATGGGGTGATTCTGACAACTCTGTCTGAGCTAATCCACTAAGAAGAGGATCAGCACCTGGGTAAAGTTGGCCACGTCGATACCAAGAACTCTACCTAGGGTCCTAGAAATGAACAGAGGATCCAGCTCTAAGTCTCAGAGATGGGATTCCAACAACTCTATTAGGTATGTTCTGCTGAAGGGATCATACTCTTGTGTAAAGGAAATGATATCAGAACCTTCAGGGGAAAACCAAGGGTACGAACCCCAAGAACTAGTCCAAGTCATAGAAGACAAGTGGCTCAAGACATGAAGAAAAGGTTACACGGCATGTAGTATGGTTACATTCCGTGTTCCTTGACCCCGGGTAATTCCCATGTATACGGCCCGTGTCATTCATTCAATCCATGTAAAACCAAACTACACGGCGTGTAGATAAAGTACACGTCGTGTTCCTTGACCCCGAGTACTGCCCGTGTACATGGACCGTGTCAATCGGCTTGTTGGATAGAAAGAAACTACACGACGTGTAGAAAAATAAGACACCATGTCCAAGCACCGGGACTCGCTCCATGTACGCTGGCCATGTGCCCGTACACGGTCTCTGCCCGTGTCTGGGTCGTCTGTCCGTGTACCAGAACACGGGGTATCTCGTGTACTGGCCTGGTCTAGCCGGGGAATGGTATACACGGTGTGTCCTTGGCCGTGTACCCTTCCAGTGTCCGTGTACTCCTAGAGTACATGCCAGTTGGTCCAGCAACGAACACACACCGTGTATCCCATACTACACGGCGTGTAGTCTGGAAATTTCCAGAATCGCCATCTTCTTCCTCGTACTTCGACTGATCTTCTGGATTGCGTTTTACTACTCCGTTTTCCGTGAAACTCAAGAAGAAATGGTATCCTCAACGTCGTGATGCCGAATCCATGGGTTTCGGGCCTTCGATCATCTACAAAATCCGATCCCGGCCATCCGAGTGGATATCGTTCAAAGAACAATTTCATCTGATCTGCTTCGATTCGTCCGTCGCCACCGTAGCCGCACCTCTGTGGGGTTGTACCGGCACCAGATCTTCAATTTGGGATCGTTTCCTCGCACATAGGGTGCGAAAAAATCCATCGTTCATATCCCCGTGATGAACGTGTAGAAGGCGACAAAGAACGTGAGAATTTTGGGGAAGAATTACACAACAAAATCGAGAGGGACGAACCTCGATCGATGTTCGTGTCGATCTTGGTCCGTCGCCATTAGGAGGTTGAACGAAACCAAAACAACTTCAAGAATCAAATCCCCATGATTCCAGCAAAATACCATCCTGTGAGAACGATCGATCCACATGCTAATCTGTTCGTGGATTAGTCTGTGTTCACCGTGCAAGTCAAAACAGGGAAGAAATCACAAACAAACATCCTACCAGGATTTCCGCGGCGTTCGTCGGCGATGATCTGATCGCTCCGTCGTCGTCGCCGTGTTGGGAGGTTTTATCCAGAGCCTCCAGAGCTGCCAAGGGATTCAAGGTTATGTGGTTTTTAACCCTGGACCCTTGTGCCAACCATTAATTAAAAAGGTAAGGGATATCTGTTGTAGCATATTTAAAAGATTTCGCTACATAATAAAATATTTTTATTTAAATATTTTATTACTCTTGTGTCCCAAAAACTGGATTCCACCACCGACCTGCGCCGACCGATGTTAGGCCTCACCTAAGGTAAAATCGCTGTTCCAAACGCAACGGTGCCCTTGGATTTCTGATCCGAGCACCAGTTTTCATGTTATTACATGTTTTCAGGAAAACCGCACGCGCACGTAGTTTAATTGTTAAATTAAATTCAAACATTTGTTCCGGGCTCACCGGGCCTCGGAACTGCACACCGTCTCAGAACCTGGTCTCAAAATAATTCCCATATAATAATAAAATAATAAATGGAAAAATCCGGGACATTACATCACACCCACCTTAGGGCTTTTACGTCCTCGAAAATCCAAAACAATGGCTACCCAAAAAGATGTGGGTACTGCATATGAATCTTAGCCTCCCGCTCCCACGTGCTTTCCTGGAGATTCCCGTGTTGGCACCGAACATGCACCAAGGGAATAGCTCACCCAAAAAAGATCATCTCCTATCGATCCTCGATCTCCACTGGGTACTCTGCAAAGGTCGCCCCATCATCGATGTCCAGCTCGCCCCAGTCGATAATGTGCGATGGATCGTTCACGTACCTCCATAGCTACAACACATGGAAGATGTTGTGTACTCGGTCCATCTGAGGAGGTAGAGGCAAGTGATACACCAACTTGACAAACTTACTCAGAATCTGAAAAGTGCCAATGAACCTTAGAGATAGCTTGCCGCCTTGGCCAAATCTATGCAATCCCCATCGAGGTGATACCCGAAGGAACACATGGTCTCCCTCTTCAAACTCCAATGGGCTCCACCTCCTGTCGGCATAAGAAAATTTCTGACTCTGTGTAGTCTTCATCCACTCCTAGATGACCTGCACCTTTTCTGTACTAGCTCTCACCATCTCTGGGCCCATGAGTGCTGACTCTCCCAGGTCAGTCTGGCAAAGCGGTGACCTGAAAGGTCGCCCGTACAGAGCCACGAATGGTGCCATACCAATAGTGGAATGATAATTGTTGTTATAAGAAAATTCCACTGGTGGTAGGCGATCCTCCCAGATACGACCGAAGTCAATTATGAAATCTTGAATCATATCCTCCAGGACCTGGATGGTCTGCTCCGTATGACCATCAGTCTAGGGATGAAACGCTATTCTCAAGCGTAACTGAGTCTGAAAAGCTTCCGGCAATCCCTTCCACAACCAGGATGTGAAATGAGAATCAAAATCTGAGATGATCATGGATGAAACTCCATGAATTTGAACAATCACATACATGTACAGGCGTCCCAAGCTCTCTACGGAACTCTGCTCCTGTATGGAAATGAAGTGGGCCGACTCGGTGAGTCGATCGACGATCACCCAGAAGACATTGTGTCCCCTTGATGTATATGGTAAACCCATCACCAAGTCCATGGATATCCCATCCCACTTCCTCTATGGAACCTCGAGGGGCTGAGTCAAACCAGCGGGCACCTGGTGCTCAGCCTTTACTTGCTGACAAGTAAGGCACCGAGAGACAAAATCTGCCACACCCTTCATCATTCCTGGCCACTAAAACTGACGTCGGAGGTCCTGATACATCCTTGCCATGCCTGGATGCACCGCCAAAGGGGATGTATGGAACTCTATCAAAACATCCTCTTGCAACGTCACTGGTACTACCGTGCGCCCTCTGAAAAGAACAACATGCTCCCCACCTTCTGAATATCCATCGGAAGCATCACCCATGGATACCTGAGCACATAGAGTTTCACACCTAGAATCCTCGCGTTGTGCTTCCCTGACTCACTGTATGAGTATAGTGGTAACAACCATCGACTGAAGGTAGGCTCCCACATCTCTATCTACGAAGGATAACTGCAAAGAGGTCAACTGTCTTGTCGCCCTATCTAGCAACTGCGAACTGGATTTCCTACTGAGAGCATCTGCCACCAAGTTCCCCTTCCCAGGAGTATAAAAAATCTCAAAGTCGTAATCCTGGAAGAACTCAAGCCATCGCCTCTATCTTAAATTCTGATCCTTTTGAGAAAAGATATATCTGAGACTCATGTGATTAGAGTAGACGGTAAACCGCTCGACCATCTGGTAGTGTCTTCATATCTTCAATATGAAGACTACCGCTTCCAACTCAAGATCATGAGTCACGTAGTTGTGCTCATGTGGCCTCAACTGACGTGAGCAGTAGGAAATCACCGCTTGCCTCTGAATCAGGACGCAAAAAATCCTAGTTCCTGATACGTCGCAGAACACTACCTACTCGACACCGTCCTCCAGTAATCTCATGATTGGGGCGCTCGTCAGACTATGTCTCAACTGTTGGAAAGCCTGCTCGCATCTCTCGGTCCACACGATAGGTTGTCCCTTTAGGGTCAAAGTTGTCATGGGTGCTGCAATCTTGGAGAAATCAAGGATGAATATCCGATAGTAGCCTGCCAACCCATAGAAACTCCACACCTCCGTCACACTCCGGGGTGGCTCCCATGATTGCACTGCCACCACCTTGGCTGGGTCCACTGCTAAACCATCCTCCAAGATAACGTGTCGTAGAAAGTGGACCTCCTATAACTAGAACTGACACTTCGGGAGTTTCCCATTCAACTGGTGCCCTTAGAGTGTGTCTAGAACCATCCTTAGGTGTCTCACGTGCTCCCCCTCTGATGCAGAGTACATAAGGATATCATCGATGAAGACTATTAGAAACTGGTCTAGGTAGGGCTGAAAGATCCAGTTCATGAGTCCCATGAACACCACCGGGGAATTCGTCATGCCGAAGGGAATCACCAAGTACTCATAGTGATCGTAGCGACATCTGAAAGCCGTATTCGGTATATCCTCCTCCTATACTCGCAACTGGTGATAGACTAATCGTAGATCAACCTTCGAGAACCATTGTGCCCCTCTCAACTAGTCGAAGAGGTCATCGATCCTCGGTAGTGGATACCGATTCTTCACGTTCACTGTATTAAAGCACTGGTAATCCACACATAGCCTCAAGACACCATCCACATTCTTGGCAATCAACACTGGCGCCGCCCAGGGTGAAATGCTGGGTCTCACAAATCCCTTCTTCTGCAAGTCGTCCAGCTGCACCCTCAGCTCATGAAGCTCTACAGGAGCCATCTGATATGCTGATGCTGATATCGGTGTCATCCCAGGATGCATCTCAATGCAGAAATCTATCTCCTGATGGGGAGGTAGACCAGGGACATCCTTCGGAAATACTTCCTCGTACTCAGCCACTACTGCTCGAAACTAGAAACTCGTAACATCTGCTACGCCGAGGGCTAGGCTATCCAACTGATATGAAATAAGTTGTTCCCCCTATGCACGAGTCCATCATGTGCTGCATGGGTGTCTCTTTCACTAAAAAAAGTGAACCTTGTTCCATCACTGCGGACACACCGCACCCATCGCCTAAAAAAGTCAATCTTGGAATGAACTGTGGATAGCCAATCCATACCAAGAATGAAATTGTAAGTCCTCAACGCTACCATCAATAGGTTCAAACCAAAACTCTCACCTCCAAGGGTCAGTTCACACTGTCTACAGAGGTGTGCGTTATCTAAATCTTCTCCTGTCGGTGTTTCTAAGCATAAGGGTCGAGTCAATGGATCAACTAGAATCTCAAAGTCTCGAACAAGATAAGCAGCCAGAAATGAATGAATAGAACCTGTGTCTATAAATATGGCAGCTAATGTAGAAAAGACACATATAGTACCTCTAATCATTCAGGGAGTACCTGGGTTATAAGCCTCTGCCGCCTACAGCTGTCCCTGCCTCTGTCCACCAGTTCCCTGAGCCTAGGGTGGACCTCCTGGGGGTGGTTGTGGTAAAAGGTCAAAACGCAGACCACCTCCAGCAGCTCTCCTAACTACCCAACCATGTCCTCCACCCCATAGATCTGTCTCCTCCACACGTTACCTCTGCCTCGGTGGTCCATCCACTGCTCCCGTGTCAGTAGTACGGCAGGTCAGACAATCTCGAGTGAAATGTCCCCTGCCATCACATGATTATCATCGCCTCTCTCAAGGATGTCTGGATGCACCCTGTGAACCCAATATGGAAGATACCCTATCCGGGGATCTCCTCTGGAAATGTCTCCCATGCCTGGGTCCCGAATGTCAGCTCCCTGCTGCTGAGGTCTCTACTCCAGCTTGCCCACTACTGTCATCTGTCGGCTGTCTCTGCTCTTCCAAGAACCTCTCAACCACCAATGCCTGCTCGAGCACCCCAACATTAGTATGAATGATAATAGGGATTATGCTTGATCAGATATCTCTGCGCAAGCCCTGCTCAAAAGTATGATCTCAGAAGTACTGATCTCTGACCATATCCATCGAGTACTGCAAGAGGTTGGTAAAACTCGATGAATAGTCAGCCACCATCATTGATCCCTGCTAGAGCTGAAGAAGATCCTATATACATACTAATATCAGGGTAAATAGTGAAAACTCCTCTCTGAGGAGATGCTCAAACTCCGTCCATGCAAGTGTCACCTCGTCGTGGGTCTGGATAACCAAACACCACCATCGTCCTGCTGAGTCCTGCAGAAGACTCGCTGCCAGGATCACCATCTGGTCTGCTGGTGTCCTCACCAAATGGAAGACTATGGCCACTGCCCCATGCCAGTCCTATGCTGCTTGAGGGTCAGGCTCACCTTGAAACCTGATGGGTATCTGTCTCTGAATCTCATGGAGTGCGCTTAGCCTGCGCTCATCCTCCACTGGTACAACAGGCACTAAACACTACTCTACAGGTGGCGGAATAACTACCACACACCTTGGTGGTAAAACCGGGGGGATCTGGTCCCTGTATCGAGGCTTCATCACTGAGGGGGTCATCCCCGTGATCGAGCTGCTGGATCCTAGCAGGTGCGCATCGCAGAGGCATCCTGTAAAGAAACAAGATGTATCTCAGTCAGTGAGTATATCTAGAGAGCTGACTCAAGAAGTACATGGAAACCACAACCCATTTTTATATGATGCATATACCTTTTCCCCCCTGCAAATAGTGTTCTCATGTTCCGAGATGAAAAGAAAGTTATCAGTGTCCTAGTGTATGGATACGTCGGCCACTCGCACCAACAATGAAGTCCCTGGCCTGAAATCTGAACGTGAAACACTTAACACTGTTTCCCCAAACCAACTCACAGAATCTCAGTCCTAAGGTAGAACCGAACACCTCTAATACCACTCTGTCATGACCCGTCCCAGTGGGGCCTGAGCCACAACTCCCCATGCCCACCTCTAATAGGCGAGGGGCTGGTGACTAGCACCGAGTAGGCATGCTACTAACATGGGAGGCATTTCCTATAAACCTGTACACACGCACACACATCTCCAATCCCACAAAGCTAAAAAGTAAAAACAAAAAAAAGGCAAAGATGCATGCATACACCAAAACCCAACCATAGAGTAAGACAGGAATGTAAATTACAAGAAAGTAAAACCCTGGGGAAAAAGTACAAGCCCACCAAAAGAAATTCTGTAACAAAGTCCAACCTATAAATAGAGGTGCTGGGACTGCAGTCTGTAGCCGTAGGAACACAACTTAGCCTGTCTGATCTCACTGAGTACCATCTAGTCCTCGTCCGCCTAGAATCCGGTCAAAGTCTCGCTCGTCTGCACAAGACACGACATGTGCAGGCAAAGCCCGTACAGGGTTGAGTATAATAGTACCCAGTAGGACACCCAGAAACCACAAAGGAAATACAATAAGGGAAATACCAAAAAAGAAACGTACAGTAAACTCTACATAGTATATGTCTACCAAACATATAACAAGAATATCCAGATATACTCATACATGATCGACTATCATGAAACCCACCACAAGGATCCATCTCGAAGATTCCACTATGTATACAAATGGGAGAACACACTCCTAGGTTTGAAGCGAGCGAGATACAAAGTACTCGGTCCGGGAGAACATGTCACGACCCGTCCTCAGGGCTCGTGCCATGACGACCCCAAGCCCGCCTTCCATAGGCCAGGGGCTGGCGACTAGCACCAAAGGTGTAAATCTAGATAAAAATTGAAGGCATTGCCTTTCTAAAAGTAAAAAACACCATAGATTATAAGCGGAACAAACAAAAAGTATAAAATAAGGTGCTGAAAGGTAAATGGGCTAGAATACAAACCCAACTGAAAATTACAACTACAAAAGAATGTAAAGTACAACTCAAGAACAATAGCTGAAGGTGACAAGCCGCTCCTGGATCATCCTCTGGTTTCCTACCTGAAGGGTAGGTACAGATCACCTCCTCATCACTCCATGTCCGTCCGTCTCCTCTGGGTATCGACTTGTCATAAATCCACCTCCGGGCACCGACTCGACATGATATCCACCTCCGGCCAACGAATCATCGTGAGATCCTCCTACGAGTATCGTCCAGCACTACAAGCCTCAACCAAGATCAGTGATGTCCGTCGACTACAACCAACACAACGTAGTGCGGGCGAAGCCCGTACAGGGGTGAGTATACGATACTCAGTAGGGACCCCAAGACCCCTGAAGGTCTTTCTGAATCCACAAAGGATAAACCACAATGAAAATATACAATCACGAAGTAACAACCAACTATACATAGGTATATGCCCATACATATACATAAGTCATCAAATCTAGTTAGGCTCTAGCTCCAGAGCCCATGTTCAACCTGGACCACACAATAGAACACAAATCAGTCCACACAAGAGAACACAACAAATCCACATAGGAGTGAAAAAATTAGTCCACACAAGAGAACACTGCAAGTCCACGAAGGAGATCACAACACAGACCACACATGAGAACACTACAAGTCCACATAGGAGAGCACAACATAGTCCACACGGGAAAACACTACCAGTCCACATAGGAAAACACAACATAGTCCACACAGGAGAACACTACAATTCCATATAGGAGAACACAATTCTCAATCCACATAGGATAATATGACAATCATATCCAAGATAATGATTTAATGTCAAGACTCATCTCACAAATGTATTCTTCTTCGTAAGGTGATATAGATGATCAGATGTAGCCACTGATTCATCTACATTGGGACCCATGTAGGATACTAGACAAGCTAAGCTGTCAGACCCACATAGGATACAGACCAGTTACTCTTCCATACCCACCTAGGATTGAAGAACAGAGTCAAACACTGCTAGAACCACGTAGGATACAAGACCAGTAGTCATCGTCGTCGAACCCACGGAGGATTTCAGTATGGTCGCCATCATTGCCGAACCCACGGAGGATTTCAGTGGAGTCGTCATCACTGCCAAACCCAGGGAGGATTTCAGTGCAGTCGTCATCGCTGCCGAACCCACGGAGGATTTCATTGCAGTATTCATCGTTGTGGAACCCACATAGGATTTCAGTGCAGTCATCATCGCTACTGAACCCACGAAGGATTTCAGTGCAGCCTTCATCATCGTCGCAGTCGCAGCCAGCTCTAGGGTTCCCGCACACATCATGTTCGATTCTTGGAGGGTCCGCTCCATGAGCCAAGGGGGTCGATACATCAATTGTCACGTAGTCCGGAGTTGATGTATCCCAAAGTTCTGTCTCGACAAAAGGAACTCAACACGACAGACGGCGCGTCAATCGGATGCCCGGTCTGATAGTTATTGGTTTTTTTTGTTTCAGGGGCCCGGTTGATTTTTAAGTCAAAACCAACCCGAACGCTCTCCAATTGCATCCAAACCACGATCGGAGTAATTCAAAAGGTCCATCTCACTATGAAAAATCCAACAAAGTTGACGACACATCAATCAGACATCTGGAGCATAATTTATAAATGTTTCCACTCCGAGGTCCTGGTTGGCTTCGTGTTCAAAACAACCAGGCCGTATACAAAGTTCTCCGAAACCTTGAGTTTAATATTCCGAAAAGACCGTATCTATCCAAGGATCTCATCGCAACTGACGGTGTATCGATCGAAGATCTTTAGACCATGATACAGGCGTTTGAACAGAACTATTCGAAAATAGGGGGTTTTGGGCCCGAACGAACTCGGCCCAAGACCCCCTGGGTCGGCCCGAACCGGGTTGACCCAAACCAAGTCCTATTCTGGCCCATTAGGGCATGGCCCGGCCCGGTGGGTGTGGCCCAGCCCGGCAGGAGCGGCCTGCATGGCCAGCTCGTCGCTGGCTGAGCCGCCGCGGAAGGGGGGAGGGGGTGCTGCCCCCTTGATTTGAAACCGCGGCCCCCACGTGAGGGCCGCCCCTTTGCCATCTGTGGGTTAAAAACCCCGGTTTTTGGATCTGGACGGCCGAAAGGGCCTGCCATGGTGTCGTGCGGGACCAGCCGGTCCCGCCCCCTGTGCACAGGCGGCCGGCGGCTCCGGCCGCCCTCTCCTGCTCTGCCGCGGCCCAAGGCCGCGACCTTGGTTCCACTAGCGCGTCGTGATGGCGTTGCCCCACTTCGCCGCGGCCCGCCCCGGCTATGGCCCTTTGTGGTTTTCTGGGGCGGTGCGATGGTGCTGCGCCCCTTCGCCGCGGCCCGACTCCGACCGCGGCTTCGTTCGGCCTCTACGGCGCGGCGCGACGACGTCGCGCTTCTTCACCTGCGTTCCTCTTCGTTTTTTCAGGGTGTGACGACACCGCGCTGCCTTCATTCCAAACCACAAAATAATCATCAACAAAGAAGAGGGAGGAGGTTCGGTCATGTTCGTGTGGCCCGACCTCCTCCTTTTATCTTGATAACAGGCGGCTAGATCATTAACGTTGAACGCCCAATGGAATGGACGATAATCGGCAAAGAATATCCATGAACATAAAGTTTACCCCTACCTCAACAATGGTGACATAGGTCGGCGTCGTGGTTGATGGTGTCAGCGTATGTCCAAGCTGGATGGTGTCTCACACCGGCTACGGAGATGAGAATAATGACACGTCAAGCACTCCTTGCGGTGACGACGTTCTTCGTAGAGGTATTGACATTCTTCGCGTTCTCCAATGAAGAAGATGGGTTCTATCTCCTCCAATTCACCACATAACCCACCAACCCCAAATAAAATAAGAATCTTCTTATTTTATTACCCAACCCATGTATTTCCAAAATTCAAAAGATGAATTATGTTAACTTAATAAATCCTAATCTTGTCAAAATTAAATGAAGTAATGTTGGAATCATTAATGAGAGGGTGTGTCACATAATTAAAGTGGGGGGTTTTAGAGATGTTAGGGAATTTGAAGGGATGGTGCTTGTTTGGGCCCCACCTCACAAGATCCTATCAAGAGGATTTAGGTTCAAGTGGGTTCCACCCAATTCCCACTCACGGGGTTAAACCACTTGGATGTGAAATAATTCGTACACAACATTATTTCACTTAACAATTATTCCATTTTTTTAAATAGCTCTTCCCGAGAAAACACAACCCTAGTGAAGGTCTTCTTAAGCAATAACTGGTGTTGAGGTTTCATCGGTGCCCTCAGAATTCGATTCCGATCACTTGTTCAAAAGTTATAAAAAACCCGCTCATTCGTTCATTGAACGTACCCGAGCTAAACATCGGAAATTGATTCTGGGAACACCGGGCCTTGGAATCAGGTGCCTTCAGAAGCCACAGTCTTGTAAAATTCCATATAAATTAATAAAAGAAGTTCGTTGAAATTTCTAGGTTTTTACAGAACAAAATCCTCATGTACCTTGAGAACATGATGCTCAGATGAGGATCACAACCATGACATGAGGCGATTTTGACATCTCAGTCTGAGCTAATCCGCTAAGAAGAGGATCGGTGCCTGGGTAAAGTTGGTCAAGTCGATACCAAGAACTCTACGTAGTGTTCTAGAAATGAATAGAGGATTAGGCTCTAAGTCTCATAGAGGGGATTCCAACAACTCTATTCAGGATGTTCTACTGAAGGGATCATACTCTTGTGTAGAGGAAATGATACCAGAACCTTCAGAGGAAAACCAAGGCTACAAACCCTAAGAACTAGTCCATGTCACAGAAGACAAGTGGCTCAAGCCATGAAGAAAAGGTTACATGACGTGTAGTACAGGTACACGCCGTGTTCCTTGACCCTGGGTACTACCCATGTATACGGTCCATGTCATTCATTCAAGCTGTGTAAAACCAAACTATACGGCGTCTAGAAAAAGTACACGCTGTGTTCCTTGACTTCGGGTACTGCCCGTGTACACAACATGTTTCATTAGGCTTCTTGGATAGATTGAAACTACACGGCATGTAGAATAATCACACACCGTGTCGAAGCACTAGGACATGCTCCGTGTATGCTGGCCATGCGCCGGTACATGGTATATGACCGTGTCTGTGTTGTCTACCTGTGTCCCTATACACGGGGTATCCCGTGTACTGGCCGGGTCTGGCCGGGTAAGGGTATACATGGCGTGACTTTGGTTGTGTACCCTGACCGTGTCCGTGTACTCCCGAAGTACACGCTAGGTGGTCCACTAACGAACACACGCCGTGTATCCCATACTACATGGCGTGTAGTCGAAAAATTTCCAGAATCGCCGTCTACTTCCTCGCGTTTCGTCTGATTTTCCGAATCATGTTTCACTGATCCATTTTTCACAAAAATCAAGAGAAAGGGTTTCCTCGATGTCGTGATGCCGAATACATGGGTTTTGGGCCTTCGATCGGCTCCGAAATCCGATCCCGGCCATCCGAGATGAAATATTTCGAATAATGATTTCATCCGACCTGCTTCGATCCGTCTGTCACCACCGTAGCTGCACCTCCGTGGGGTTGTACCGGTGCCAGATCTTCAATTTGGGATCTTCGCCTCACACAATGGGTGTGCAACGATCTGTCATTCAAATCCCCGCGAAGAACATGTATAACGTGACAAAGAACACGAGATTGTTGGTGAAGAAGAACATAAAAAAATCGAGAGGGACAAACCTCGATCGATGTTCGTGTGGATCTTGGTCGGTCACCATTAGGAAGTTGAACGAAACCAAAAAAAACATCAAGAATCAAATCCCCACGATTTCCACAAAATCCCATCCCACAATAACGATAGATCCGTGGGCTAATATGTTTGTGGATTAGTCCTTGTTCGTCGTGGATATCAAAAACGGGGAAGAAATCAAAAACAAACATCCTGCCTGGATTTCCATGGAATTCGTCTGCAATGATCTGGTCGCTGCCTCATCGTCACCGCGTTGGGAGGTTTTATCCAGAGCCTCCAGTGCCGCCAAGGTTTTCAGGGTTATGAGGTTGGTATCCCTAGACAGTTGCACCAACCTTTAATTAAAAAGGTAAGGGATATCTGTTGCATCAGATTTAAAAGATTTCGTTGAAGAATAAAATATTTTTATTTAAATATTTTATTACTCTAACGTCCAAAAAACTGGATTCCACCACCGACCTAGGCTGGCCAATGTTAGGCCACACCTAAGGAAAAATCGTTGTTCCGAACGCAATGGTTCCCTCTGATTTTTGATCCGAACACCAGTTCGGATGTTATTCCACTTTTTTAGTAAAATGTTACGTGCGCGTAATTTAATTGTTAAATTAAATTCAAACATTTGTTCCAGGCACACAGAGCCTTGAAACTACACGCCGTCTCAGAACCTAGTATCTAAATAATTCCAATATAATATTAAAATAATACATGGAAAATTCCGGGACATTACATTGGTGTTATTTAAATATACTTTTGATATGTATATTTTCATCTAAGGATTTCTAATAGCATCCCTACTTGTGATTTTTCATATATTGATACATATGTAATGTGTGTGAATGATTCGATTAATATAAGGTAATTGGTTGTGACACTAATCTAGTGAAAGAATATGATGTACCAAGATAGGATGTGTCCTCCAATATGAAAGGTTATAAATCGTGGTCCCCAAATGTGTTTTGAAAATGTATGTTTATTTTTATGAAAATAAAATCAAATTTGATATAACTATATATGTTTTAGTCCATATAGGCCATGAGAAAAAATTATAACTAGTATGATATTGACTTTATCAATGCCTCATTCTTAATCTTGATTCTAAGAAAAAAATGAACTTTTCTTATAGATATGTGCTCATACCAACCCTCTTTGTAATTTGGGTAGTAGTTATGGATTTCTAGAAAATTATTAATTATCATTATAAATTAGATTCATAATTATTTCTAACTTTTAAAAGGTGAATTTGGGTTACACATAAAATAATGATAATTTATATTTTGGGAGTAATGTTATTAGTTTATGTTTAAAAATATTTATGTTTATTATAAAAAAGTATGAATTGTGTTATGCTTATTGGAAAAATATAGTTATAAAAATTTTAATTCATTAAATAATAATGTGGTGATATAATAAAAATAATGAGTTAGTTATATTATTAAAACACAATCATAAGGAAATGTTATTTACTCAATTGGATTTGGGAATTTTCTTGGAGTAATGGGATTCCGAGGAACATTACATGTAGATAATTTGTAATCCCATAATGATAGAAAGTTTAAGAACCTAATTTTATATTTTTTACCCATTGGGAAGAATATTAATACTCCTAACAATATGCTTCGAGGATTAAGAAACTGTATGAGGGTATTTAATTATACATAAAACCCTTAGATTCTATTTGGTTTTTTAATTATTTAGATTTTTTAGAAGCTATGTTAATATAAACAATAAGGAGGGGGGATATATTTTTCATATCATTAGATATAATTAAATGTTGGTTCATAGTGTTCTCAATTTTTTATATCCAAGATAATGTCCTATAGTTTTCCTCATTTGAAGAAGTTCCTTAGTGTTCTATATCCGATAGGTTCTTTAGATTTTTCCTCTATCATTTTTCAGGTCCTTTAACTTTATATAGTGAATAGAATCACATGGATAGGAATATGATCCCACTATGTTTTTGGATATTAGAATTATACAAGGATACTAAAGGATATAATCATTCCATAATTTCTATTTGATCAAAATATATCAAGCATTTTTAAAATGTATATTTTATTGCTTTATTATTATAATTTTCTTATTTTTTGTATCAGGGTTATGTTTTATTAATACTTATACTATATATTGAGTTTCATTATTTCTATAAAAAACATGATATTCTATTTAATATTTGGTTTCCAATAACTGTAATATTTTTTTCATGTAATTAATTATTTTAACTTATAATGTATATCGTAATGTTGTAATTTTCCATAGGTATCTCAACTAATAACCTGATTGGAGGTGATTTATAAATAGTTATAATGGTGGTTAAATAAGTTGGAATTTACTGTAATGTGATGATATTGAATATGACCTATAATGAAGCTCAGTTCTCATCTCATTGGATAAAAAATTTATTAATATTGCGGTAGGATGGCTAGTGTAATTGGGGGATCATCTAAATGTTTTTCATTACTACATTTATTTCTTGGATGAAACTCTATTTAAATAGATTAGAGGTTGTTTATCTCTTCCCAAATATGGAAATCATCTCTTAAACATTCACAGACATAAATATATAAATAAATTGTGTTTTATGGTTGTGAAAATACCTTTTCCATTAACAATGGTCTGATAGGAATTTGATAATGACAGTTCATGTGGAGACCCTAGCACTCAGAATTTATGTAAACTCTTGTAGTGCACCTCATCATCATGTTTATAGGACCCTACAAGAATTTAAAATTATTTTTTTTCATTATTTGATTAATTTGAAAAATCATATATAGATGAATCATTGGGGGTGACATATTCTAAATTTAATAATGAAAACCATGTTGGTAACACTTCAACATTTTGCCCTATGATGTATGGTCATTTATCTTCAATGATGTAATCATCGAGGGAATCATCAGATTTAATTATTATAGTTGATCTAATGAATATTCATATGAATTATTACCCAATATACAATTTTTAAATTTTAGTTTCATGTTATTTTTGAGGTGTAGGAATGGATTCCTCATGGATAGTGATATATATGGAATTTCTTTTGGAACAACCAAGTGTTGTCCAAGAGGTAGGGATGAATAACCGGGTCTCACTGATTCATCCCACATACATGTAATAAAAAAAATTCATTTTTTGGTTTATTTTTTATCAATAGTACTTTAATCTTAGTTATCCTCTTAGGTAATAGAAAATTAGATAAAAATGTCCATTTCTTTCTGACATGAAGCATTCCTAATGATGTTTCACTTCCATATCTTCACACATCTCATGATAAAATTGAAATGATTTTCATGTAGGAGATATTTTTGTAATATTTTCTGTTCCCATAATAGAAAAATATTTTAAAACATTTAATGTATTGATATTGGCATAAAAATGACCGAATTTAATCACATGAGGTTCAACACAACATTTAATACCTAGATAGTTTCATTATGAATTATCAAAATTGATCCTTATTTCTTAGTGAATGAAATTTATAGTTCATGATTTCTTGATAAGAACACTAAATTAAATATTAAAACCTAAAATTTGGGGTTACCCCAATGTCAGTCACACTGCACTCCACTCAGGGAAATCATTCCATGGTGGGATCCATGTTTATGCTCTCATTTTCACCATAATGAAAACTGATATGCGAGGAATTAAATATCATTTACCACATCTACCCTTATTTCATATATGGTGTTGGAATATTAAATAATATAATGAGACACCCCCTTATTTTTTATAAATATATTATAGTCACTTGAGTTGATTGTTGGACTTAGAGTATCATTCTATAAGGGTGGAAATGAGATCAACCTACTTGAATTTACCATCAATTGTTTAAATTTTATCAAAATGGATAGGATGGAGTATATGTAATCCACCAGGATGAATGAATAATCCCACCATTCTTGGGGGGTATGATATATATTTTTCATTAATGTGAATTTTAATGATGTTCTAGTGGGTAGCATGAGGCCAGTAAATGTCAATTGTTCTATCTTGGAAAAATATTTTCCAACATGTCAAACATGTCAATCAAATATTCATCCGGATGTTCTTATCATATAGGAAATTTTTAGATAATTTTTCAAAAAAATTCACATATAACCTAACACATTTTATTCACCTAGGATTATAAAATATTTTTTAGGTAAAAATGATTAGTTTTTCCATAGTGCATCCAACAACTATTTATGATGCCACCAATGAATAGTGAAGTTTCGGATAAGGCCATATATTCCTTCAGGTGGATATCTTGGTTGGTGGGTATTGATAAATTTGTGAGGAAATTTTCAATATTTGTTATAGTACCTTGTTCTTATCATAAAATAGAGTACATTTTTTGTCAATCCCTGGGTGAATGAGTGCACATCGACATCAGATTGGAGACAATCTCATTAGGCCTAAACAAACATAGAGTGAAGTTTGATATTATTGTTTCACTATGGTTTTACATCCATGGTCAATCAAGGGTGGTTTTTGTATCTCCCTATAGTGTTATAAAATTTATGAATTGGGTGACCATATTAAATATTGATGGAACAAAAGATTTATAGATTACTCTTTAACTCATTGAAATTAAGAAATTTGGGAAGTAATGGAACATTACATTTGACAATTTATATAGGATGAATTGTTTTTTGGGTGACATCTAGATATTTGACCACATTATCATCATTAAAAGAGGAAATTAATGATGTTTTATTATTTAATTATAAGTATAAACTCTATTTCTATCAGATAATTTTTCATGGACCAGAACTCAGTGCTATTTTATTTCATTATCATGGTGAGTGAATCTTTAGTTGTTTTTTTATTCCACCACAATGAAGTCATTCATGGTATTTATTTTCACTATTATGGTTAAGATCTTTATTTTAGTTTAATATATCTTCATGGGGATAAAATTCATGAAACATAGTTTCTTTAGTATGGGGATAACCTCTACGTTAGCTGGTTCATTCATCATGTTGGGGGACTATATATGAAATAACAACATTTTCATAGGGTTAAAAATTATTTTAAAATATTTTTTCATCACATAGTGGGTAATTATAGAAAATAGTTTCTTCAATTTGGGTTTGATCTCCATGTTGTTTGATTTCATTACCAAAAGGAGAAACTTTTTGGATGTCATTATTTTTACTTCAATAAAGGGTCTAATATGGTGAATGATCACTTTATCATGGAAAGGATATCCATGGTGGTGTGTTTCTACATTCTGATTGGGAGGGCCATGATAGAGTCTGCCTTCATCATGGTTTGGTGTAATTTTATGGTGTTCTGCTTCCCTCAAATGGGGGAAGTTACATAGTGGGGAAAATAATTTCCATATAAATGATTGTTAATGAATTTGACACAATATGAATGTAATGTATCCCATGTCACCTTTTGAGAATGGTGGAATATCATTGGGGTCATAGAAACAACAAATAAATTTTCATCCCTTCATATGTTAGATATTATATTCCCATAATGGGTTATTTTTTTTATGGTGGATAGGGTTGAACAACTATAGTATTATCTTCCTGAAGGGACACTGAAAAAATTGGGTCTATGTAGTTATAATGACAAATAATTTTTTTTTTGTAATCCATCCTCGAAAAATTTTATATGGTAGATTTGTTATGAGGGGTTTTCATTTAAAAATATTTTATTTGACAATGAAATAAATTTTCACACTTTGTGGTAAGTCTCCAAAAGTAATTTCATGTTTAAATGAGGATCCCCAAACCTTCTTTCCCATTGTAAGTGTTTCTAAATTCTTTATTACATATTTTTAATGTTTTTATGTGTTTTTGAATGACTCTGGATTAACCAATATCAGACCTACTCTGGCACTAGAAATGTCTCCATTTAATAATTGAGGGTTTTTTTATTAGAATCATCCATTATTCCTTGTAGCCTTGGAATATTTATGTATAAAATATATGAATGAGATAATTTTATATTTATTTAGAGATGTTACTACATTCATTTCCCTTGAATTAACTCAACCATATATTGGGGACATCATGATACACCACTCATTAGTGAATATAGGGATTTAGATTCTTCTGGTCATCATTGAAAATAAATTATTATTTTATTATTAAATTTATATAATAATGATAAATTAGTATATCATTATAGTGGTGTGTTTTAGTTCAGGATCACTATTTCTTGATTGAAATTTTTTCTTCATTATTTTTTTCGACCCTTGGATCAAAAATTGCTTTGTATTTCAAAGACCTATGTGTCAAATAATTTGTAATTTTATGATTAATCTTAAAATAGTCGTATTTATAATCATATATAAGGTTATCATATATATTTAAGATGTATTCAAGAAATTATTCTGAAATCTATAAATTTGGAAATTATTGAATTTCATAACATTACACTATAATTGATGGAATACATATGATGAAATGGACTGAATGATACATATTCATTGTTAGAAATTAACAAAACAAAACCATCATAAATACATGGAATAAAGTATATTATTATTATTTAATAAATATGGGTGCTTATTATATAGTTTAAAGTTGTATATGAATGAAACTAAAGCATAATGATATATGTGAATGATAAATCCCATAACATACATTAATTCCTGATGGTAAGAAAGGTTCCATATATAAAAGATTAGTGAATTTAAAGAATAAAAAAGGTTTATATGATTTTTTTTATCATTGATTAATTTAAATAGGATGAATCAAAGTTTCAGGGTTTCATAAGATGAAGAAAGGATTAAGCTAGTGTTTATTTACATTTAAGAAGGATGAAGAATTAAATTTGAGATTATTATTATCCTAGAAGGTGTATGGGGTATGTGAAAATTTATTGACATATAATATACAAAATGGTTTACATTAGATTTGTACATATTCTATTGATATTGATATTTCACACTAATTTTTATTACCATTGAAGAAGTTAAAATAATTATTTATCAACCACAAATCCAAAAAAACCCCAATAAGTGCCTATTGAATTTGTATAGTGAACCATGATTTTCATACATGGATGTTACATCATTTTTTATGAATATTCATCACATTAATTAAATTATTATTTTGGACAATAATAGTTTAGTGTTACTGGAATCATGGAACACTATTTTGTAATTTGGGGAATGATCTACACAGTTTCCCAAAAATATATTCCCATTTATTAATCCTACTTAAATTCATTCTTCATAACTAGGGGAAAGGAAACAAAAAAAAATTATGATATTAGATGCTTAATAATTTTAAGTAAATTATATATTTATGAATAATATAAAAATCATGGTATGATAAAATGAGCACAATGTTTGAAAACATTACCCTTTAGATAAAATATAATAATCAAGATTGATGGAATAAATATTGGTAGTTCGTAAGATATGAGTCATAAGGGAAAAATTACATGATCAATGATGGAATAACATTTGAATAATAACTAGAAGTTGTGGTATACAAACATGAATATAAAATATTTTTTCAATGATACCGAACAAGAAAATCATAACATGATAGTATTTGGCTGACCGTCAAAGTACCTTTTTGGGGATTGGGCTGACAACAAGTACACCATCCTTTTCCGGTAAGGGATGAAAATCCATATACCATCCCCTTTGGTTTTTTTCTAAGTACCCATTTATCCCCATTTTTTGGATGGGTCTAAGCCTCCATGTACCCTAATTTTCGGTCTTGAACAAAACATTCATGTACCCTTTGAGCACATATATCATTTATGATTACCTAATGCATTGGGAGTGAAGTTGGCCCAACCCATCACATAATGAAAAACATAGTTCTATGTCCCACATGATTAGAAAAATGCATCATATCATAACACAAGAAATTAAATGGGTATCATAATCATTTCATCATATCATAACCCATTTGAAAGAGATATGTTTCATAATCATTTAATCATAGCATAACCTAAGAAAAGAAGAGAGTTTTAGAAGAATTTTGTCAAGGTATATCCTGAGGATGGGAAATGTGTTTCATTAAAAAAAAATTCATCAAAAACATAAAAAATTCATATAATGAATAAGAATGGTTTCATTAGGTTATATCCCATTTAAAGCATATGTGAACCTAAATAATGTCTTCACAGATGGAAAAAAATTATGAAATAATACATGGATCCCTTCTCGATGAAAATTGATTTTCATTAAAAACCAATATTTAAAATAGAAAACATTAGGAAAATCCATTTTGTTTAAAAATACCATTTTAAAATTATAAATGAATATTTTAAAAACAAATATAAAACATTTTTTATGGAAAATATCCTTTCCACAATGGAATACACTTTCTAAAACAAAATTCATTTTGAAAACCTTTTCCATTGAAAACACTATTGATGAATTATATAGAAATATTTAAAATTAATTTAAATCAAATATTGGAAACAATTTATTTAAAAAATTATTTTCCATGAGATGTTCTGAAAATATTTTTCAATGTAATTTCCTGAGAACTATTGGTAGAGAAAATTATTTTTGAATAAAATAGATTTCTTAATGAAGGGAGAAATGAGTTCAAATATTATTAAAAACAAATTATTAATTATATAATGGGAAAAGTAGTGGAAAAATGGTACCATTACTCAAATATATCAGTAATAATTATATGATAACAAAACTTGTGAGAATTCATGAGAGATATATCATTATATTTCATCATTGGAAGTATAATAATATAAAATATCAATAAATGATGAGATTGTAACTAACAATTATTACTACTTTGGTAACCTTGAATCATAACCCTCATTAAATAATTTCATTAATTTGATCATAAAATATCATGAGGTACATAAATTCACGGTATTTCATGTAATTGGTATATATATAAACATCATGATGCAATATAGGTAAATATCAAAACAGACATCTCTAAGAAGGCTAATTGAGACAATAATCCATTATGGGTTTGATAAAATTTTAACCAGAAAAAAATGAAATATAAAACATAAAAATTATATTTAAATAGAACATAATGTTATGAGAATCATCATAAACTATATTATATTCAGTGTATAAAATATATATAATAAAGTGGTGGTGAAAATAGAATGTGTCTCACTAAAGTAAAAAGTGAGATGAAAATCCTTTACTACTGGAGTAACATTTGAATCATAATTACAAAAAAATAATAAAATTACTGGAAAAATTAATTATCATTATCTGTGCTATATTCATGATATATCATTTCAATGGGAATTATATAGACCATACAGAATAAATGAGGGGTGAGTATGAAATAAATCTCTCCAAAATTAAAGTGAGACTAGAAATATCGTTACCTTAAATATTGACACCCATAATACACATTCAAAAATCATGTATAAAAAATATATTTTTATTATAAATCCTATAAATAACTCTATTCATATATAACATACCCTGTTTTATTTTCAAATAACCTTTTATTAACTTTTTATTAACATTTCCATGTTAATGTTTCTATTCGAGTAAAAACTATTTTTTATGGTACAAGTTTATATTAGTGATATTTATTGTTTTATTATGTTAATAATGATTTAATAATATAAAAATGATAAAAATTAAATATATATATATATATATATTAGGTATGTCTTTATTTATAATAATTTAAAAGACATTTATATAGGAAATGAAATACAACGTTTTTTGAGACCATAGGCCATACGTAAGCGTGAATGTTGTTTCCGTTTTCTTGTAGTTATGAAATAAATAAATTTAAATGATGTGTATTATCATAAATAAATCATATTTTTGTCATATATATCAAATTTATTTACAAATAAACGTTAAAAAATTCCATGTATATCATGAGTCAATCACATCGCTTCATGAGGCAGAAGTCTGCCGTACACACAAATGATGTTATCATATTCCCACAAAATGGAATTAATGAAGTTTTGTGTGATATATAAATTTTAGAATAAGATTAAAATCATAAATAAAATCCATAAAATATATTTTAAGTAAGTACATAATTATTCTCAAACATGAAAGACACTACTAAAAAAACAAACAAAATCAGTTCGCGAGGTGATAGTCCTTTGTACACACGATTGATGATTTTGTAATACATTTGATTATAGAATGTGTGGTTATGGGAATTAAAATTAACATAACATCATATAAGTATAGTTCCTATATTATGGATATTATACAAACTTCATATAAAAATAATTTAAGGGGTTTTGTGATGAAATAATATAGGAACATTAGTTGATGAACATCACCTCTTATTTTGATATCTCCTTTTAGTTTGCACCAAAGGACATAAATGGTTAAATTTATGTCAGAATAAGGATTATATGATGATATGAAAATAAATTATGTGATATTTTTGAATTTATTTTCAAAAATTTTTTGTTTTTATGTTCTGAACAGTGGGGTAGAGTGGGTGTCCTTTTATAATGGAGATGAGTGACACTTTTGTAATTTTTTTAAAAGAGAGAATTCAAGCAACATTTTTTTTCATGTAATGTAGATCCAATAATGTATATATATATAATATAACTAATATGGTCTTAATGTTTTTGATATTTTCTTTGGATTTTTTCTAGGTCATTTGACCCTTATGTTTAATGTTTAGTCCCTTCGTAAACTCATTTTTCACAAATTCATCGTTATAAAATGTAACTATTTTCACTAAAAACATTGATAAAAAATAAGTTTCTATTATTATAAATTATAAATTATTATTATTTTAAATATTAAATACATGATTCAAAATGAAATTCATTTATGTGGATAATATTTATTTAAATTAACTCAACAATAGTGTCGAGAAATCATGTATTTAAAGAGAGAACGTTAAAAAGTTTACAAAATTTTAATATCCAATTTAAAAATGAAATCGAGTAAAATGAAATAAATGATATTAATATATTTTTCAGTTAAAAATATTTTAAATTAAAACTTATTAAAAATATATCTTAAATATATAAATAATTCGAAAAAAGGTATTTTTCAAAAAAGATTCGTCGTTGTCACAATTCCTCGAAAAATGAATCTTGTCATAAAAATACTAGAAATTAACCCTAATATAATTTCAAAATTACAATTTCAATAATGATTTTTATTTTTTCATGGATAATTAGTATGTGTTAAAATTTTGTTTTAATAAAAGTGTACCATTAAAATGAGGCAAAAGTACCATTTAGAAAAATAAATATTTTTATGTGTCAAATTGGATTAATTCATATATCTTTTCTAGAAAACATCATAAGATGAATGTTAAATAGTTGAATTAATTTTTAATGTATAAATTTCATTAAAATTATTCATTTATGTGCTTTGTTTAAATTATTTAACAAAACTTGTTATTTCATGTACAATTTTTTTCCAAGAAACCAATTTCGGTATTTTCAAATAGTTCTTACTTTAATTTCTAATAGATTGATTACCAAATAAATAATTTTATAATCATGCATACAAAATATTTCTATAATTTATTTATTCCTTTTTATATCCACTATTTCAATGTCTTTGTGACAAGAATCATACTAAATAATAATATTATTATTATATTTTAGTTTCATAAAACTCTATCATACATGTAATGGAAGCTATCGAAGGTTCTCTTTATTGCGTGTGATAAAAGAAAAAACATAGTGTTTTGTATACAAAAATCGAAAATCATTATTGTGTGTAGTTAAATATGAAACTATTGTTTCATATAACTAAAGCCTAACATGGTGTAGCATGTAGTAGAATCCATCAAAGAATATAAATTTATTCGGATGAAAAATAATAATTCATAAAACCTTTGGATTTTACATTCTACCCCCAATAAATTGACATTCACCATAATTTTTTGGGTTTATGAATGGTTTAATACATTTTTATTGAATTCATAGAAACACAAAACATAATAATTAAAACAAAAAATTCCATTTAAAATGGAACTATGGAAACATAACGGTAATCCAAGGTAAATCATATCTGTGTTTACATATAGGAAAACATAGGAGGGATGTGTAAACATGGACATTAAAGAGAAAAATAACGCCCAAATATAGATGGAGGGTGATATAAAAAATCTATATGATATTGTCAATGATCCCAAATATATAAAGAAATGATGATGGAAAATGGTAGTTGATATCCTCAAAAATTATGATAAAGGGACAAAAGTTTAAGTTATGTCTCATTTACAAAAGATGATACATTTTCATATGTATATATATAATTACTTTATTTCAATCCATTATATAAATACAATCATACTGGGTAACCACATTTTCATGAATAATAACATATAGGATGTCTACATCATGAAAAATTCATTAATCAATGACAAATTAGGTTTATATTAGGTAATTCATAGTAATCATTTATTTAAACACTTCAGGATGGTTCATAAAGTTTATATGAATTTCCAACAAATTTCCCCCTAGAATTTGATAATAGGTGTGTAGTATGACCCATTTTAATGAACTAGTTCTCTATCAAGTATATATAAATATTATATTTCAAGGGATTTTAACCCTAGATTCATTAATGATAGATTCACATCCACTTTTAGTATCTATAATGAAATTAAATCAAGGAAACCACTCAGTCTATAATTTTATAAAATTATAGAAAATTTTCTTATACATGTAATCATCCATTGACTTATACTTAGAGAAATACCATGAAATAACCCTAGAAATAACCCCATGAATATCAGTAAAATTTTCCCATCCTAGTTTCCAATGTTTTAATAAAAATTTACTTTAATGAAATGTATATACCCCTGCATCACATACTTGTATATTAAATCATGTTTTATGAATATTCATTACATTATATAACTCATTGCTGAAAACTGTGATAGTTTTGTGTATTTGGACACTTAGTGTATAATATTCTAATATAAATAATTTTTTTATTTTTTCCACAAAGATAATCCCATTTAGTACTCTTCTAAAATCCTTTATTCATTATATTGGGAAATGAATGAAAAGAAATGGTGATCTCAGATGCTCATTATGTGTAATTAAAGGTGACACATAATCATAACATGAATATAGGTTTATGAGAAGAAGGGAATAACATTTAAAAACCATAACCTTAATAGAAAATATAATTATCATGGGCCATGGAATAAATTTTCATAGTTTATAAGACATGATTCATATGTAAATCAATCATCATGTTCCATGAGACCGTAAAATTAGAATAAGAAAAGGAATTTTTAGCATACGAACAAGAATATAAAATATTTTGTCAAGGATACCCACAAGGAAATTCATAACATTTTAGGATTAGGGTGACCACCTAGGTACCTATTTTGGAATTGGAATGATCACATGTATACCCTCCATTTCTAGCTTGGACAGACAACCCATAAATCCGCATCTTTGGGCTTGAAAAAAACACCAATGGACCCTTATATTTAGGCTTCATATAAGAAATCATGTACCATCATTTTTTTGTCTTTGGATAAACAATACTTTACCCTCGGATCACATGTAACATTTATCATTACCCATTGTAATAGAGGGTGTTATAAGACCACCCATAAAATAAAGAAAATTGAATTTTTTGGGTGCCACAAGATCATAAAAATTCCACATGTCATAACCCATGAAATGTAATATTTATCATAAAATGTTCACATATAAGAACCTATGGAAATGATATGGGCTTCATAATCATTTCATCATATTATAACCGGTGAAATGAAGAATGTTTCATATGATTTTTATTTTCATATAACCTATTAAAGAGAAATAATTTTCATAAAAATCATGTCATAAATAACAATAACAATTCATAGAATTAATATGATTGTAATCCTTGGATAATATCCCCAATAAAGAATACGTAGAAATAAATAATTTCAAAGTAGGTGGAATTTATTTTTTAAATAATAATTGGGAAATTTCGTGAGAAAAATACCTTCTCATTGAAATAAAAATTTTAAAATTTGAAACATTGTGAAAATATTTTTATTTTAAAAAAACATTTCAAAATTATAATTAATGTTTATATATTTTTTTGAAAAATTTCATGTTTAAAATATCATTTTTACATTGTTTTGTTGGGGATTTGAGGCATGATATGGATTTTCTCATTGAACTACAATTGTCACTTTTCATAAATACTCCCAATGGATCCCCTATATATAGTAGGGTACATGCCTACTTTCTATGGGCTGATGGTCATATGGGTTCTTAGGCCCAACAATCCTTGGGGACTCACATTGTTCAAGAAGATGGGATTTCAGGCTCATTGTACACTTTTGGGGGGAATTTTTTCATACACTAAGACTCTCTTTTAGACTAAATACATGGCTTGAATCTCTTTATTATCCCAATATGTTACCATTGACTACAAATAAATTATTAAAAAATAATTATCTTTTATGCTAAATATATTGGGATCTTTTTAGGGAATTCATCAGTCTGTATATGAGGTCCTCCTTCACATTCTGGTAATGGACAACTGCTTATATGCTAAAGCTATGTAACCTAAAAGTTTAGAATGAGATCCCATGTAAAGAGGTGGTTACTTTTTCGTGGAGGGGATTAATCCATTATGAGGATTACTACATTTCTTTGTTATTTCATGAATCAAAACTAATGTAGTTTGTTAATCCCATGCAATTTAGCATCATGTGGAGTGGATATATGATCGATATAGAGACACTAAATAATTGACCTCAGGTCCTAAAGAGATGTCCTATGATTCATTGATATGGAATGTATAAGATTATTCATAGTTCAATCACACCCTTGGGACTGACCCCAATGTATTTTACCATATATAAGTGGTGTTCATACCATACCACTAACCATGTATTACATACTGGGATTGCCCTGGTTAGTGGAAATTTATGATTCCAAATGTGGTGTTTGTTGCATTCCCCAATGCCCATGTGATCCCTTCACATTATAAGATACCAGGGGGAGTATATGATCATCTGAATTTCATATAGATATTGTACTTCTATGTTGAACATTCCTTTGGTTGTTTGGTATAGGGCTTAGCCCTTGAGAAGGCATCCTCCAAACCCTGAGTGTGGAAGGAATCTGATTAATTTTAGTATGGTTCATGTCTCAGTATGATGTTGGATGAGGTAGAGTAATCAACTAATGGAAGTGATTGAGTACCAATGGTTTTCATCTCATATATTTTACTGTTACATGAAATTTTATGTTTACAAGAGATCAGGCCCTAGAATGTCGTCCTTCATATAACATCAACGCCCTTTATTTCATTGTAAATCATAATTTATTACATAGAACTCTTCAATTTATACAACATAGAAGATTTAGTGGTCTAGTGTCTCTAGGGCCTAGGAATAATACATAATTACATAGAACATGAAACACAATATCTGTATTGAAAACATATTTTACTTGACCCTAAAAATCCTTCAAACATAGCATTTGCATTGGATAAGCTGAGGACATCAATACGAAAATGGTGAGCTATAAATCCCATTAATTGAGTAAACAAGTAATAACATGAATAATAAAGTACATGTTAGGAAATAGTCATATCAATGGTTAACAAGAGAATCATGAACATAAAGGCATGGTATTTCATGATTACCATAACATGATATGTGGCATCAACATTTAACAGGATGTTAGCGTGAGCCAACACTCATTGCACATGGAGAATCAGTAAACAATCATTTAAATTGAATTAGAATTATTAAAAAATCATTTCACTTGATGTATCAAGATACTAATCTTTACCCAATGCGTTGGAGTGCTATCGGGGCGCACCGTACTGAATCATTTCATTTAACGCATTAGCGTGCCACATGGATCATATAACATGGATTCATTAAAAATCATCATCTATTCTATGATAAAGTAATTTGGAATTCAAATATGAAACTATATAATCAATAAGTAAATTTTCATAATGGTGAATACCCGTGATAGGGAAATGGGCATGGTATTCACTATACAATGAATTTGGTGTGGAAAATTATGGCGCAATTTCGGCAGCATAAGGGTGTGACATAAGAATTTATAAAAAAATTGATGAGAGAGAAAGGGGTGTATCATTATATATAAATGAAATTGATAGTAAGAGGGTCATATAGATACATGTCCCAAAATATGTAATGTAATTTCGATTCATAATACACAAGAATTTCTTGAATGTAAATGTGGAGAGAAAAATCCCATATAGAATTTCAACATAGTAATGGGTGCACGTGGGAGGAAATAATAAGAGATAAACGGGTCCCTAATCATTCAAAATTAATTAGGGAAGTATGGTGAAGGTGTTAAATAATACCCCAACATTTTTTATTGAATATAAAAGTGCATAATAATGTAATTAAATTTGAAAGAAAAAGAGAGTGGAAGAAATCCCCTACATGGAAGTGTGACCCCAAAGGATTGGGAGATGCTTTCTAAAGGATTATTGTGAGATTGGGGTTCGTTTGGAGGATTTGAGAGAGATTCTGGAAGATGTTGGTTGATCTCCAAGGTCTTTGAGTGAAGAAGAAGTAGTAACCTGGGTGTATTTATATAAGAAAAGAGAGGGAATTTTGTATTGTTTAGGTTTTGGCCACCACACATTAAACTAATAAAAAAACAAACCATAAAATGGATTTTCCCATGGTGTTTTCCAAAGGGGTTTGGAAAAAATTATTTTATAAGGCCAATGGCCGAACATCATATAATATTATAGTTTCTTGTGTGAATGTGAGTCACACTCTCAAGGAAATCAATTAAAAAAGTTACAATGTTTTATAAGTCTTGGAGGGTCCTCTAATGGACAAAAAATTTAAAAAAACAAAACTAATATCACATTATTTTGATGGTAAAACAAATATTTTTCTAGAAACTGATTAATAGTATTTTATTACATCACTATTGGGTCATTATGATGTCATAAAACACCTTACATAATTAAACAATATTTAATTTTTACCAAAAAATTTTACTGTCTCAGAAAATTATGAAAAATTCACCATTGGATAATTTCGACATCCTGATTCCAAAAATTATATTCATTTTATCTAAATAATTTTCAAAATTTGAGATTTTTTTACTTTTAAAATAAAAATCCTCATTTATAAAAAATTCTTGGGTTTTGATAAAAACAGCTTTCAAACCTTAATAAAAATCACAATTTTATTCCTAATAATTATAAGAAAATTTATATTTAATAAAAAGTAATTTAGTAATAATAGTTTATTAAAATTTTATTGAATTAAAAAATCCATTAATTCATCAAAATATATTTCATAATTAAATATTAAATTAAAATACTTTTTCTGCTTTAAAAACTATTTACAAAGTAACAATAATAAAATGAATGTATATGATTAATTCTATACAAAAATAATTCAAATAATCATAGTGATAGGGTCTGGTTATATAACCCCTTATAACACAAGTATATTACCTAAGGGTAAGGTGTGCGATGGTGACAGACTGTTGGGGTGTCTAGGATAACATTGCTCTAGTGGTAATCTATATCAACAACCACTTCTCCCGTAGGTTGTTCCGTTAGATCTTATTTTGTTGAATCATGGTTTCTTCTTATTTAAGATAAAACCCAATGATTCCACCTCCTTTCCGATCTATGACCAATGGGCATCGTATGGATCAATTCTACTAGATGAGGCCATCTGTTCCTTTTTCTATGTAAATGGGATTTTTTAAAGACCTATATTTATAATAATCATGTGATCACTATTCAATTCCTATATTAGAAATTTTAACAATTATTAAAGAAATTTTGATATCCAAAATCATAAAACCAAGTAATTTCAAATGTTATATAACTATTTTACATAATAAATCATTTTATTAGATCGAGAGTAGTTTTCATTAATAAAAGTTTGGGTCGTTAAAATCATCCCCCTTATGAAATTTCACCCTAGAAATTTCCTTTTCCCACAATAAAACATATGAGGGATACTCGGATTCATTACTTCCTCTGAATCCAATATTTCTTTTTCGAACATGTGGTTTCACCACAAAACCTTGACGAGGGGCATTGTCTTATTTTGTAGAACTTTTTCTCTATGATATTAGATCTTCACCAACTTCTCCTCATAAGATATTTCATTCTCTAATGATACAACATATGGATTGAGTACATGCAAGGGGTTAGGTTGGTACATCCTTATGAGTGATATAGGGAATACAACATGGACTTGAGACAGGTTTGGTTGGAGTGCAAGTCGATATGCCACTGATCCAAAGCAATAAAGGATCACATAAGGGCCAATGTACCTTTGACTGAGCTTTCACTTATTCCCAGTTCTCATAAACCTCTTCCATTGTGATATGTGGAGGAATACCATATCTCCAACATCAAAATCTAGGTCTCATCAATGATTATCAGCATAGATCTTTTTTCAACCCTGAGAATCATTAATGTGTTGCTGGATAGTCTTACTCTTCTCCACCATTTCGTCGACCATTTCTGGACCTGGGTGTTTTCTATCACCAAATTCATTTGGACATGCCAGTGTTCAACACATATTCTCATAAAGGTAATCATAATGAGCCATTTGGATGCTTGAATGGAATATATTGTTGTAAGAGAACTCAACTAGATGAATATGTTTATCCCATCCTCCTTTGAAGTCCATTGAGAATTCTCTCAACATGTCCTGAACTTTTTGGATTGTCCACTTAGATTGGCCATCAGTTTGAGGATGTTTATCCATAATGATGTTCATCTCAATATTCAGAGAATGTTTAGGACTCATACAAAACATAAAGGTGAATCTGGAATATCGATTAGATACAATAGTTAGAGGTACTCCATGTATCCTTACCACTTCATGGATATATAAATCTACCCGTTTAACCAATGAGAAATTTTCTTGAATTGTAATGAAGTGTTCATTCATTATAAGATGATCCACAACAATTCAGATTGCATAATTTTATTTGGATTTCTTCAGAAGTTAGGTAACAATATCCATGGTGATGTTTTCGTATTTCCATATTGATATGGGTAATGATTGAATCATCCCCCTATTCTTCTTCCTCTCAGGAATCACTCGCTGACATACCAAGTACTATGATGTCTACTCAGTGATATCCTACTTAATGTTATCCCACAAATAATTCTCTCAGATATCTTGATATATCATTTTGTTTCCTTGTTGAATGGAGAAATTCAAATCATGTGCATCATCCAAAATTTATTTCTTAACTTCAGATTTGATGGAACTTATAATCTTTTCCCAAATCTCACAATTCCTTCTTCATGAACATTTAATTTTGAGGATTTCCGTTTTCTGATAGTTCCCACATTCTTCTGAATTCCCAGATCATCCTTTTGAGCATCCTTTAACCTTTCCAAAATAGACGGTTGAGAAATCATTGATTGAAGGGTTAATAATTTTCCATTATTTATGAATCAAATTTCAATATTCATCCAATATAATAATATTCGATCATGTTAAATTCTAATTAATGATTTAATCCCTAGGTCCTTTCTACTTACAGAGTATTCCACCTTGTTTGCTTTCATAGTGTGGTAATGGATTGAGCAGTCAAAGTATTTTATCAGCAATAACCATCATTAATGAAACATGTTCTACTATTTCTCAATGAATCTATATACTTGAGGCTTTTGTGATCTATATATATTCCACACTTCTCCCCCAAGATGTATTATCGAAAAATTTTTAAAGTGAAGATTACTAAAGCCAACTCTAGATCTTGTGTTGGATAGTTTTTCTCAAGAAATTTTAATTGACTTGAATCATAGGCAATGAATTTTTATTTTTTCATAAAATTCCTCAAATGGAGACTTATAAAATTTTCCAAAATAACATTCCCCCAAACGTCAACATGTGATACAACACATATAGAGAATTTCTTCCTAATAATTTAATATCACTTCTGTTGGGGACTGAATGTTTTTAGAAAACATAAAAGATATATTAATAGGTCCTACATTGAAATACATTACAATATACACTACATTGATTTAGTGGTTAATTGTAATTCATTCATCATTATCCATCTTATTATAATAATTCTTGTGCTCCATTGATCATGGAGATTGTTGATTCTCATCATGATTACCAGCCATTGCAACAATTAATTTTCTTGGTAAATGTCTTAATTCACCATATTTATAGCATAAAACTATGTAATTTGACATAGATGGAGCTTTGTTTACATCCATCACATTATCTATTCTTTCATGGAAATTTGATACTTTTTTCCCTTTCTTTCCACACATAAAACATTTCCTAGTCCATTGGTGACATTTCCCTTAGTGCCTCTTTCCACACTTTTTCACGAAGGAAATTTGGTCTTCTTCACTGTATCAACATTATCAGATGGACTTTCATGATATTTCATCTTCCTCTTCATTGATTTCATTTGGAATTCAACAAAGTGGAAATTTTTAATCATGATTTTTGATATCTGGTTTGGAATAATCACAATATGGCCTACATGAGCTCCCATTTCATTGGGAATCTCATTGGTCCATTCGTACATTACCCTTCACATTGGTTGTTTTCCATATTCCTCATCTTTCCAGCCATTAATAATAATAAAAGGAAATATAAGGATGAGTATATTAAAAATTTTAACACATAAATGATATTCCAATGACATTAAAGGGAGAACTTATAAATTACATTTATCTCCTTAAATAATAAATTTATAGGCTTCAATCTATGTCATCCATGATTTACTTCCCAACATATATTCATAATGGGTTTTTTCAATTAATAAAAGTTTGTTCGAATCTTATGAATTTACCAAAGAATATCCCCTAGGATTTTCATAACCATGTGTGCAGTAAGGCCCATTGTCATGCACTAGTTCCTGTTTGAGTCTAGCTCAAAATGGTGTTTTCATGTTTTACTCCTAGATACATCTATGCCAGAGCAGCCTCTACCTGCTCACATCCAGACATGGATATAATTTCCCTATAATAATCTCATTATATAATCACAAAAATCATGGGATGTTTTTCATATACTTTATCGTATACAAAAGGGTTTTCTAATCCTAATCAAAAAAATAATTGAACTTATCCTCTAATACCAACTATAACATCACTGCTCTTTATTTAACTCTTAAACATAATTTATTAAATAAAAAACTTCACTAGATACAACAAATATGATCTAGAGTTATACATTCTTTGGGTATTACGAAAATTAACTAACAACATAGAACATAAAACACATCTTTATTGAAAACTTCTTTTACGTGACCACAACATTCTTTCATACTTATATTTGCATGGGATAACCATAGAACATTAAATAGAAAAGGTTTATAAATAAATCCTAGTAAGGGGGTAAACATGCAATAATAAGAAGAGTAATGTACATGTTATTAGATAGTAATATCAATGGATTACAAGAGAAACATTGACATAAAGTCACGATATAGCATGATTATCAAAAAATGGAAACGTGGCATCAAACTTTTACATGATATTAGCATGATCTAAGAATAATTGAACGTGGGGCATCAGTAAAACCTAATTTCACTTGAATTATAATGATTAAAACCTAATTTCACTTGATGTATCATGATACTATTCTATACCCAATGCATTGGAGCACTATCAGGCCGCACCCTTCATAATCATTTCATTTCAGGCATACGTCTGCCACATAGATCATATAACATGTATTCATTAAACATAATCATTTAATACAAAATAAATTAATGTGGAATTCATATATTATACTCTATAATAATTTTTTAAATGTTCATAAATGTGAATACCCTTGATAGAGAAATGGGCATGGTATTCACTACACAATGACTTTGGCTTGGAAAATCGTGGTGCAATTGTTGCAGCATAATAGTGTGACATAAGAAATCATGAAAATTGATAATGAGAGGGAAAGGGGTGTATCATAATACGTACTTTAAAATTACAGTAATGGGGTCATATAAAAACTTTTACCAACATATGTAATTGAGTTTAGATTCATAAGACAAATGAATTTCTTGAATATAAATGAGGAGAGAGAAATCCCTTACAGAATTTCCGCATGGTAACAGGTGTACATGGGAGGAAATAATTACAATGTTTGGTCCTGCTGTAAGGGATTTTAGTGAATATTATGTGGTATCGTGGATTTGTTTAAATAGGAAAAGAGAGGGAATTCCTTGTTATTTAGGTTTTGGAAACTCACATTAAACTAATCAAAACCACAAACCATACCATGGTTTTTCGATGTTTTCTGAAAAAGGGGAGTGTTAAACATTATTTTATAAGGCCAATATCCGAACATATTAAAATATTATGTCTTGTTAGGTGGAGGTGAGTCACACTCTCAAGGAAATAATTTTACAAATTTAAAATGTTTTATATAATTAAACATTATTTAATTTTTACCCAAAAAATCGACTGTCTCAGATATTTATGAAAAATTCACTATTTGATAATTTCTACATCCTAATTCCAATAATAATATTTATTTTATCAAAATAATTTTATAATTTTTTGAGTTTTTTACAATATAAATAAAAACCAACATTTATCGAAAATTCAGGGGATTTGATCAAAACAACTTTCAAACCATAAAAAATAATAATTGTATTTATAAAAATGATAAGTTCATTAAAATTTAATAAAAATTACTTTATTAATAATATTTATTAAAATATTATTTAATTCAAAAATCCATTAATTCAACAAAATAGATTTTTTAATTGAATATTAACTAATAATAGTATTTCTTCTTTAAAAACTATTTTCAAAGTAACAATAATAAAATGATTCTATATTCTTTATTCAATACAAAAATAGGGAAAATAATCATAGTGCTAGTGTCTGTTTTTATAACCCCTTATAAAACCTGCATATGACCTAAGGTTATACTGTGTGATGGTGATCGACTCTTGGGGTGGCTTCGATAACATTGCTCAGGTGGTAATCTTTATCAACTTCCACTTCTCCCTTAAGTAGTTCCATTCGATCTTAACATGATGAAGATCAGATTGTGCTAGGGAAAGATAGAAGCACATTGACACCACCTCATTTATGATCTACATCTAATGGGAATTATATGGAGGAATTATTGATGATGCCATCACTTCCATTTCCTAGTAAAATAGATTTCTTGAAGACCTATAATTATACTAATCATGTGATCATTGTTAGCACATGAGCCTTAGACATGTTGGTAAGGACTCTATAAATGAATCCTGGAGACCCAGGATCAAGTCCAGGCGGAGACATCATTTCCGGGGGGTACGGTAGCAGTACTGTAGCAGCTACTGTAGCAGGTACTTTAGCGGGAACTGTATGACTTACTATTTGGCACTGTAGCAGCCGGGAATATGCCCCCGTGTGGGCCATCGGGCCACCGACTTGTTCCCTGAGTCCATTAAGACCTTAGGGCCACCCAGGCCTTCGGGTAAGTAAGGATTTCAGGCCACCTCAAGGCATTCGAGCCACCTTTAGTGCATATGCAAACCAGACGCCCTATGAGGAACAAGATCTACAAAGAGGATGAGCAAGGAGCTTTCACCAGATCAGAAGCTAAATGGTTTGCAATAATGAGAGGGTATGGAACCTACCATCGGGACAAGCCTATGCATGTACGGGAATGCCTAGCCAAACAGTCATGTGAAGGTGTAGAGCTGATTTCCCGATGAAGATGCTGGGGAGGAGCAGTTCCAAGTAGTTAGTCTGGGTTGTATGTAGTGTTTGAAGCCTACGAGAAATGAAGTCCTCTAAGGCCTATGGTCCATGTAATGCTTATGCCTACGGGCCTTGTAAGGGTTCCACCTCACCCCTTGAAATGTGGATTATCAAAAATCAATAAAAAATGAAGGCCTTCGGGCCATTGGAGGAGTTAAATGGATATATTAGCAATGGCTACCATTCTAAACGGTATTTTGAAATAAAACACCATGAAAACAGAGAAGTGTATATGTTATATAACAATTTCACATAATAAGACATTTAATTGGATCCAGAGAAAATTTCATTAATACAATTTTGGGTAATTACACTACATAACCCAGTTATGGAGGCAATCACAGTTCTGATAGTTCATTTATCCCAAAACCTGCTGATGGGATATGGTGGATGATCACACACTGAGACATTATTACCTTCCTCTAGGATTCAAGAATTCGGGGGGATTATACCAAGATGGATCCTCTATTTATTGTGGATATACTATATGATGTTGGTTGTTGGGTCTTATGCATAGAGGCATCCCTATTGGTCAGGGATTAAACATTAATGCTACCATTATAACATAGAGGATTATAGTTCAGATAAAATGATCAGTTTACTTCCCAATTCCCAAGTCATCCATAAAAATAATGAGAATCAATGGTTAACAAGTTATCAATGTAAGTTATTTGGATAAAGAGATTAGATACTGGGATCATCAATGATGATTAATATGGAGCTCAATCATGAAGGGGTGGTGAACTTTTTATCATGAATATGGAAGGAATCAAATTCTCTATAGTTACCCTAATATTGGGTCTTATGAAATAAGAATTCCCAATTGACTAGGGATTAAACAATTAGTACATGAAATTTATTCAAGTCATGGGAATCCCTATTGATATGTCCTTCTTTTCTAGAGTGTGTAACAAGACTTAGTTTTCATGTTTGAAATCAATCACATGACCTTGCAAGATACATATGGAGGGTGCCTTAAGAGTCAGTATGACATTGCTCAAAGGATTTAACATATATTATCTAACATCCCTAGAAGGCACAATGGGACATGGATTTCATGTCTGGAGGGCATCATGGGTCTTATCCGACTTGCTTTACAGGGGGTTGTAAGATCATTCCGAAATTTTTGGGGGGCATCACGGGTCTCAGCTGACTTACTTCAAGTGTTTTTGTGTGACCCGACTGACATAACTAGAGGGAGTCATGGGTCTTTATTTTCTTTCTCAGAGGGTGTCACGTGATCTTGGTTGTCATTCCCAGATGCCACAATGAGACTTGACTGATGTGAGTGAATGTTGTTATATGGGTCAGATGATTTATCTGAAGGGTGTCACAAGGCTCTTGTGATAGACCCATAGGATCTTGTGATATCAAATCGGTGTGCCCATGTTAATCATAGGAATTTCTATCACATGTATATAGGATTTTTTGTATCCAAAATTTCATTTTGAAGTAGTTTAAAAAGATAAAGGTGACTTTTCTTGCTGTTTTCATGTTTCTTTGGATGAATTATACAAAGAAAATGATGTCCATCAAGCTTGTATTTATATTATTTCATCATCATTTAATCTTAGTCCTAACCCTTTAAATATAATTGCCTTATATATTTTTTTAAATTAGTTTCTTTGAGTATTGCATGACCTAGAAGACAAGTAGAATCTTCCTCGCACATCATTCTAGAAACCCTTCACGTAATATATGAATTATCATGCACATTTATTATGAGTGGAGAATGAATTTTCAGGTTGTTTGATGGTATATTATATTATTAATGGATTGATGATTGTTAGATTTGATTCTATGAATATTTTCTAGAGGTCATGTGTTGAATCGTCCAGAGTTTGAGCATCTAGAGCCCAAACGGCTAACCCCTTTTCCATGTTAGTTGGTGAGTTTTTAGGAATCACCACCCTAATTTTTCAGTGAATTGTGTGTAACATGTAGAATGAGTCTAGGATGGAGTTGGTGAAGGTGCCTCGCAGCATGATTCATCATCAGCCTCTTCTATGGACCGCTCTGACGGTGTCACCTGATTTTTAACGAACATGAGTCCCAATCATAAATACATCCATTATTAGATTATATGAAACTAATGGGGACTCTTTATATAACACATATGTGTCTAATTACATCTAGGTTTTCATGTTGAAATGTCCAAGGTCCTTCATGAGATCTAAGTTCCCATTTTAAGGCAACTACAAGATGCTTGATGACATGTCGTAGGATTCTCTTGAGAAAATGTTGTTTTTTGGGGGTCTCATAGGACCTCATTATGAAATTACTCACTATTTCACAATAGTTTTATAAATATTAATACCTTCTACTTCATCCCTTGATTGTTTCCTTTTATTTTTCTGACAAAGGTCGAAAATCATTCTGGTTTCTATGAGTAATGTCATTGAAAATTACTATATTTTTTTTGATGAGCCCTTAAGAGAACAATATGGGTCATATGAGGGTGTGATAGCATGTGGGGGAAAAATATATCCATCTGTAATTAGAGTTCCATGATGTTTGGGGTCAATACACGAGGACATCTATGTGGAGATCTTGAGAAGAAAAAAGGCATTCACGAGACATGGCGTATATATCACTGGGGTCTTATTGGGTCTTGCAGATCATTGGGGGCGCATCAAATGCCTCTCATAGATAGTGAGAACCTCTCACCTCTACCTTTTTATCACCTATGTTTTATTTTAAAAAATTAATGGTTTATAAGATTTTTAGGACTAACATATTGGATAAATATTCAATTTCTAAGGATTCTTCGTGTAACTGGTATGGGTGGTATGGGGGTGCACAAGTATTTTGTAAAAAAATCCATTCATTCATCATTAGAGAATTGATGGTGAAGAACATAACTTCTTGAAAATACCCAAGTACTTCCATATATTGATGCTCACAAGCCGAAATATGTTCACAAGATGAGGAAGATATGCAGCTGAGGTCTTGAGGTGTCCCGTGGAATGCCAGTGGAGCATCACATGACGTTTAGTGGCAGCAAGCAACTATCGACTCCTCCCCATTATCTCCTTTGTTTTATCCTATAATGGTTTATGGGTATCACACGTTCACATGGAAATAATTAATGAAATTTATCCTTCCCCTTGGGGAAATGGAACACAAGAATTATGATTGTTGTGGGCCTCCCCTCTTAGATATCATTCCTCCTTATTTTCAAAAGATTTATATGGATTTTTAGGATCCTTCCAATTACAAACCATGTGGCTTGGGGAACTCATTTGGCTATCACGACGTGTCCATTGTATTTATAGAGATCCTTCATAAGAGAAGGAAGGATCATTAGAGGGGGCACTATGATATTCATTGTAGGTTATGATCTATGTGTGGAGTATTCGAATGACATTAAAATGGTCTCGTGATTGTGAGTCCTTTAGAGGTTCATCCACACATCAAGTATTAGTTAAATATCATTAGGAGGGAAGGTGATACCCATTTTTAGGTATTTATTAAATTTCAATTATTCTGATGCTTATTTTGTGGGCATCAACAAATTCCCCTCTCACGAGCGATGTATGCAGGTACACGAGCTCGGTTCTGGGGACAACTAATGACATACTATGTATTTGGAAGAGTCCCGAACTGGTATCTTAGGGGATGTTTAGTCTACTAGGTGACATTTGGTATTCTAATAAATGACCAGTATATGGGGGTGAAGAGTAATTCATTCCACTAGCCAACTCTTCTCATTATTTCTCTCTCCATTGTCAATATCGAGTACCTTCATCGTAAGACCTTGCTGTGAACCATGATCGTAAGCCCTATTCATCAGTCTGTTTTATGAGTATCCCTTATCAGAGCTCTTTCACGAGACTATTTCATGCAAAAATTCTCATATGATCTATTCATGAATTATACCATTTGATATCTGAAGACTTATTTATTGAGGAATGTGGTTTTCTTGAGGACTTTGCAGGATTTTTGAACCAGATCATTCGATCCCTAATAACTCGGTTGACCATGTTAAGCTCACACAATATCTAATTTATAGGTGGTTCATGTGGTTTTCACGATTCCCTATGGTGGTTATGCACCCCACGAGTCCTCTTGAGGTTATGAGATCCTATAAGTCCTTATGTGGTTCTTGAATCCCTTACAGAGACTTGCGATGTTTCGGATGGCACCAGCCCATGTTATTTTTTGACAGTTTTTATTTTATCTGACTAACATGTGAAACAAAATTATTTTCTAATGGATTTTGGCTATAATAATGGGCCCTCGGTGGTGGCCAATCGAAGTGGCTTGATTTCCAAAAATCATAATGATGATCCTCGATACCATGTGTATAATGATAATAATAGTCTAATGGTATTTGTCTCACCTTGGATTATGAATTAATCGTGTCTCATCAAATCCATCTATATGAGTTTATCTTTCTAGATGACACCTTAATACCTCCCACCCAGTATAATTTTTCATCTCGATGGTTTTATAGTTCTCCCCCACTGCATTTAGAAAACATTTTCTGAGGACAGTAAGATGTTTACAGTTCAATCCTAGAATTTGACATATCTGTTGGATAATTCTCTCATGAGTCCTGATGGAAATTAATTCTCCCAACAAACTAATTTTTATTGTTATTCAATTACACATTCCTCTTCTCTAGACACATTCAGTGGAGAATGGTTTTCAAAATGGGATCTTCATCCTGGTCGTGATTTTTCATATGAATGGGTGTGGCCATTTCAACTATGGTAAAGCAATTTGGAGTTTTCTGATGATCTGTACATGGTTCATCATTATGAATCCATGTGGATATCTCAATTTATCATTTAATATTAGAATTAAATTCTCTAGGAAATGATTAGTCGTTGGTGTCTTGATACCAACACATTTAATATTCCTCATGGAGAGGTGGGTATGAGCTTATAGGATATCCATCAATGGGGTGGTATCACTCCTCCCAGAGAGATATGTGATGGATTCCTTCCTGATGCGAATGTCTTAATTTTTTTTACTAACATTGGTTTTGGAGAGGGATGTGATTGTTATTTTTGAAGATGAACTCTATAGAGAGCTGATGGTGAACTCGATATTTTGTCAACAGACTTGATCGATATCATATTGTGTGGTAGTGTGGCTAGACTAACTATTATTTGTCACCTTCACTTCCCTTCCCAAAAATTCTACAATAGTGGTAGCTCATAATGGAAAATTCAAGATTCTCGGGACTACACCTCATGAGGATCTTGAGTGAACCCAAAGATTTTATTGGTCCATAGGTTGGAAGGCATTCTGGCTTTGTTCCTAAATGGGTGGATTTTCATAATGGGTAAGAACGCATATGAATATGTGTCTGCACATTGGTTATGGTGGCAGGGCATGAGGAATGGTGTCACATTAACCTTGAAATAACACTCCTTGTTCACCTCTAACAAATGCAGGTCTATATCCAACAGGGAAACACTCTGTACAACATCAATGGTCCTCTCTAGTTCTATTTTGTCTGAATAGGGGATTACTTACATTGTTTTGTGTAATATAATGCTTCTAGGATCGTGGAAGATCCATCTTGTCCTTTATTTCTAATCAACTTTGGATATGTGACTATGTATCTAAGCCATGATCTGGAAAAAAGGGCACATTGTCTACCTATAAGTTTTGACATCGCTTCTTTTTTTGCAGTGACTGCTCTGATTATCAATGATGGAAGTGGTTCACTTGGGGAATGAACTTATATGATCACACATCAGGATGGGGTTATCATAGATTTTGTGGATTTTCTGATCATCTATGTGTTGTACAAAATTTATCGATTCACAAGACACTTTGGAATCAATTAGAGAGTTTCTCCCATTCCTTTGGTTAGTGTATGAGGGGAACAAAATACTTTAGTAATTCATAAATTATGGAATATAATGTCAAATGAAGATACTAGTGCCAAGATCTCACTTCCTCATATTGATGCTTCCACTTTCCTTACCAAGTATTATGCCCATGAATGGGTAGCTTCTCAACCTTAGAGTATCTTAGGCTAGCTATTTCATTATGTAAACATTCCACTTGATTTTATATGGAATCGATGGAATTTTTCGAAGTCCTAGGCGAGGAATCAAGGAATAAACCCCTCTCTAATAACTATTATTTTGATAGTGTATCCAATTCTGTTGAGGAGTTCATTCCACCACTACATATTACAAATGATATTCCTATTGAAAGAGTATCTTATGAGGAATCCTATCCTTTTTCACTGGTTCAGCTAACTATCCTTCCATATGTCCTTCCAACTCATTCAGTTACAGAGGCTCAGGTGAGACATATGATGATATGGGAATAGATTCATACCTTGATTATTTAAACCCCCTTGGAGGCATTCTATAACCAAAGGGAATACATTCATAAATTATATCATGACATTAGGATTGATGGGTTTGACAATCCACCTATAAATGAAATTATAAAGAAAATGATTTGGTTATGATGAGATGTAGCTATGAGTGAATAGTATCTACACGACTTTGTGGATGAGGCTCAAATTCCCAGGAAGATGGGGGAGACATCAGAGGCATTGTAGTAGGGTCATCAGCTAATATTTGAATTGAAAACTCAGAAGGATGTGCGGACCATAAAAATTGGGGCACATGAAGAAATAATTGAACTTTTGATGTTTTATCATTCAAAATTTTCTACCTCAATGGATACTGTTCAAAAAAAGGCTAAAGAATTAACGGCCATGGTCAAGAATCTTTATCCTAGTGTTGAAGCGAATGATGTGTGGAGGGAAACCCTCCAGTATTTTATTGATTCTTCTCATCATAGTCTTACTGGCCTTTCCATCGTAGTAGAACAACTATTTTCTCAGTTTGAACCATGTAATTCATCCCATTTTCATTGAAGCTTCAGCGAGACAACAAAATCTTGAGATTCGTCCCCCCATTTTCAAAATACTGATGGAACATTATATATTTTCATTTTTTTAGATACTATTTTTCTATAATATTCCTATCAACCTTTTATTATGATATTATGAAAATCACTAATTATCCTCATCTGTTGCATAATGTCAAGGAAATAGGGATTTATGGATTTGTGGATTTTTTAGGGAATTATAATGAATTTTATTGTAACATTTCATCATTTAATGATGAATATTATCATGTTATCTTGTAGAATATATGTACTATTTGGAGTGTCCTCCATCATTTTACAATGATGATAGTCTCAGGTAGAGTATGTTGATTGTGCTAAGGCCATCTGGCGACTCTTACAATCTCCTATAGGCTGAATTACATTGTTCATTAGGATTAAGAATTTTAGTTTGGAACTATGTTTATTTACTTTAGGGCCTTTTAGGTCTCGCCTTCAATCACATTAGTTTAGTGTCTTTTAGCTTAGGACTTCTACCTCTTTAGTTTATGGACTTTTAGATTGGACCCAATATTGATTTATTTTATAGTCTTTTAGCTCAGTCCATCCATCTATTTAGTTTAGGTCCTTTAACTCAACATTATATTTCATTATTTTAGGGTCTTCTAGAATTGACCAACTATTTCATTTGTTTAGGTTGTTTCATATTGACACATCAATAACTTTAGTTTAGGGACTATTAGCTCAGACCTTATATACTATCTCGAGATATGGTGATGACATGCTAAGAATGACCTAAAAACAATGTAATGGAGGGTTCTTACATCGTGTTCCTAGGGTTCATGAGTATTTGAATTCCCTTTTTATTGATTTATGCACTTGGAAGATGGAAATAGGCTCATATACAAGAGGTAGATGCATGAATTCATAGTCATGAAAAGGGTCCTTGATTCCATTTATCTTTTCAAGGGGTTATAGAATATTTATGGATGCGACATGGTTGTGGGAGAAATACTAGCGATATATACTAGGCCCACCTGGATAGTTGGAGTTTTGATGATTTCAATCATAACCCAAAATCATGTTCTATGAACATGGGTTGGGGAAAACATTCCAAGGATGACCCGTAACAATATTAGGTTCTGAATTACTCCATGATGATGTGAGGGAACAGAAAGATTATAGCTCATTCCAAACAGTGAAGAGACACACTTAGTTGGAGGGTCAGGGCCCCTATGGGTTGATATTGTGGCCAAGAAATGATTATCTCAACTTTTTTATAGGGTATATAAATTTTTTTCAAACACTCAAACACCTAGATGATGATATTCGGTAAGGGAAAAAGCTTCCTAGAAATCATTTTGGAACCCTAGTGCAGTTTAAATCTTAATTTGATGCTGGATCTGTATGAAATGTTTACTTGAATCAGGAGGCATGGTTTATAAATGCTTGTAGAATGGAGTGGTGAATTCCATAACTGAGAAAGGGTACAAAAAAACTGTGAAATAACATCGATAATTTCGAATCTTTTCAGATAGCATGGCACCGGGATTTTAAATCATTGTCCAAAGTGACCAGATTGGGAGAATGATATGGGATAGAAAAATTAGGAGTATTTTAGACCCACTGGGGTTTTGAGTGATTCGACGATGATTTTAGGGATCACATGTTTTGGAATGTCATTTTTTCTGAGTGATGCATTTGGTTGCCAGCTATAGGAGCATATGCATGAGCCATTGGAATGAATTAAAATTGAAGAATGGGGTCTCCTAAGGATGAATAAACTATCTAGTGTAAATTAATGGTTTATGTTGATCCGAGGCACCCAAATCATGAAGTGTGATTTTCATAAAGTTTAATACCTATGAATTGTTTGAGAACCCTAAAGGTTGTTTCACCGCATAGAGAATATATTCTCATAGTGAGGAGATGTGAAAAACATTTCTCTAGATCTTTACAAGACTAGTGTGTCTAGATATCATATCATAGATTTTTCTAGTACTACAATTTAGACCCTATGTTATTTATTCCTTATTAATTTTTTTCCTAATTTTTTCATAAACATAGAGGTTTAAGTGTTTAGAAGTAAGAGACTTGACTGTTTTCTCAGTTTTCCAATTGCGGGTTTTCAAAGTAACATGTTTTTTGTATTTTGTGTTATCAATTTAATGACTTACAATTTTGACCATTAAGGACTATAGTTTATGGTCATAAATTTTTTACCAAAATGAAGGTACTTTAATGTCATAAATCACACAGACCAAATAAGTTAGATGTTATAGCCTAAATAAGATTCCTTTGGTCAAGAGAACTCCAACATCTTATCTAGAAGAGAATGGAGGTGTCTTCAATCATTTAATGAATTTAATGGGTCACGAGTAATGATATGGTAGTGTCAAACCAGGAGTTGTTCAGATACACTAAGGTGTTGAGTGTTGCTGCTGCAATGTAATGGCTCAGAAGGATTGGAGTATCCTTCTACGGAGTGATGCATTTGGTTGATGTCCATAGGTGAATATGCAGGAGCCATGGGAATATGTTTATAGAAAATAAAATGGTATCTTGAAGGCACATATCCTTTCCAAGGTCCATATATGGTTGATGGAAACTGGAGATTTTCATGTCATGAAGTGTGGCGTATGGATTGAGGGGCTTAAAAATATGATGGAATAACCATGTTATCTGCTTTATAAAGGTAATTCTCTTTTGGTCATTTAATAAGGGCTGATAAATGGGAGATATTATACATATATTATATTCATGTAGCAGGGACATCATTTTGTGCAGTTTAACACCATCTATTAAGGGAATTTGATGGGTAGTTTATAATCATGTGGTAGGGATGTATTCTTACAGAGTGTATCATCATTCGATAAGGATGCATTTCCATGATGTTTAAAATTATTTCGTAAGGATGTAATTCCATTTAGTTTAATGTTATGTGGTAAATAAGTAATTCAATTTCATTTAACATCATTTGTTGTTGATGTAATTTCATGAAATTTACGATCATTTGGTAAGGATGTACTACCGTGTAGTTTAGAATCATGTTTTAAAGATGCAATTTGGTTTAGTTTAATGTCCTTTCATATGGATGAGAGAACAAGTGTGAATGTGTGGAAATGTTGTAGTTGGTCCCAAAGATGGACAATTGTAAATCACTATGTTTCTCATGGATATGATTATCAAGCCACACAATGTTCTAAATGATGTATTCAGTGCAGGTTTGGAACATATGCATAGAGGGGGTTATTCTTCTATTTTTTCATAGTGTAACGGATCATAGTTAGTCATCTGGGAATCAATACATATCATATGAGGGTAGGAATCACATCACATGTAGTTATTGATTGGGAAATACTCTAAATAGGTTTGAACCATACTTAGCGGTGGGAATTATTTCCATTGACCATTGCAACTGGACCTTGGATTAATGATCCAGGAATAACTATATATATCATGAGGATGTGAATCATGCCACACATAGTTCTTGATGATCCATGTATTTTTAAATCATACAATGAGGAAGAAGGTGAACTGACATGAATAAAAAATATTATTTTATTGGTCCCAAAAATGGTGGCATGGGTGTCACTATGTATCTCATGAGAATGAGAATCAAACAACACATAGTTCATGAAGGACCATAAATTTTAACGTCATGAAAAATATACATTGATCATTTAGTTTAATATCATGTGATGATGAATAAGGGTATGTCGTTTAAGATTTTGCATCCTAAACCATAATAGACTAATTGGGTACCTATATTAATTTCTTGTGAGGGTAAGTCCATGTCATAATTCCATAGCTCATTTAAGCTATGCTCAGTGTGAGAAACAAGGAACAAGATGAGTTTCCCTACAATGAAAAGGTTTATGGGGGTGGAATAATGTAATTTTTTATGAAGTAGTCATTGTAAAATGATACACTATTGAGGATTCTCTACATATCTCATTGGAAATGAGAATCAATCCATACATAGTTTTTGAAGAACCGTGCAGTTTAAAGTAATGTGGGAAGGAGGAAAGAGACTTTAGGTGAATGGATATTGATATTATGGATCCATATATTTTTTAATCATTTTTATAGGAAATTATTCAATTATTTTAGTATCTTGTGGTTAAGAAAAGAGGTTTTGTGTAGTTTTATGTCTTGGTACCAGGAAAAAGGATGTCGCGTAGTATAAAAATTTTCCACCTGGACAAAACTATACTATTTAATGTTCTATAGATATGATGAGTGATGGTATTTAATGAAATTTGGATTCCCTTATGTTCATATTTATGTAATGTATTTCTTGAGAAATATTACCTTTGTGGGTGGTGTGACACACTCTCTATCCATTGCGGCCAATGAGTATGCTCATTGTGGTTTACTTTATATGTGATGTAAGGTCCCTCCGATATGGGTTCCATTATTGGAAGCTTCATTCCATGTATAATTATTGTTCTATGTCCCAAAACTAGATCTCAATGAATGAATTAATCGAGGTGAAAATGTTTATTAAATTCTTGTGCTATCTGATTATAATTAATCTCTAGTATTTACAGTGTTCAAAACATATTCTCATATAGTTAATCAAACTCGTCCAACTGCTTTGGTGATTGTACATCATCTTAGAGGTGTTTGTAAATGGATATTCATAATGAGGGAAGCTCGACCTCTATGGGTAACACTGACATAGTCCCATACACTAGTGAGCATGTTGATTCTTGTGTAGTAGTACATGTGCTAGTAGGTTAGGCCCATAAATAATTGAGATGTTTTTTTAGAAATGAATTATTATCCTTGATCACCATCTACTGGATTATATTTAATAGTCTTCTGAAAGGCCTCTATGCATCCATTTTCTACTGCATTGTAGCGAGATAAGTGATTAGCCTCAATTTTGTAAACTTGGTATAGCTTCATTAACTCCATGGAATATGAATTAGAGTTTTGGTTTTTAAATACTGTGTGAGCGAATCCGAACCTGGTGATAATATCAGATGTTACAAGGTTTATGATATTATTAATATTGACATTCCTAAAGGGTATTGCCTCATCACATTTAGAAATAAAGAAGGCATCATTAGGATGTACAATGACTATATAGTAGTGGTTGGGTGATAAGGCACAAAAACATCCACCCCTAACCAACAAATGTCTAGAAATACTTAGATGTATGTAACAATACTCGATGTTGATGGAGGATGTTTTTATTAATCTGAAACACAAGAAATTTTCTGGTGAATTTCATGTTTTCTTGTATCATGGTTTTCCACTAAAACACAATTCTCTTGATTTGTATGGAATTCCTAGTTCTAGATTTATTGGAACCACATATCCTTCATGTACTTCTTCCATGATGGATAAAACATCTCCATCTACTATGAAAATAAGGAGAATTACATCAATGGCACATTTATATAGTACTATTTTCTCATTTGGACAACCAGACATTGATATTTTTTCCCTACACTGAGTTTGTTAACTTTTGGACTGATCTATTGGGAGATTCTCATCTCAAGGATAACCAATTATAGGCTACATCCATCCATGGGTAGTCATTGGGTCATCAATCTCTTGGGTGGTGCTGACATGAATGATTTCTTCCAGATGAAATTTTATGATTGATGAGACCTTTCTTCAATGTGTAATATGGATGGTTTGTTTACCCTAATTTGGTTCGGGGAGGTTGGAATCTATGTTATGTATTGAATTGAGACTAACATTATATGATCAAGGAAAATAACACAATGTGGGATCGATCATGAACTCTTCCCTCAGTCCATTGACTTAACAATTAATATGGGTATGTTCTTCCATTTAAATAGTATATTATCCATTGATTTTCTTAAACACTAGTTTTATGTACCCTTTAACATTAAGGTAGGATTTGTGCAATGATAAGTCTATATCCAATCCAATTATGATCCATTGAGGCACTCTGAAGGAAGTTTCGTCCTCACATTCTCGAACTATCTTGATCTGATGGTACCCTGAGAACCCATCCATGAAGGCAATTGCATGGAAGCCAGTTGCTACATCGACCATGTGTACTATGTTCAGAAATGGTAAATCATATTTTGGAAAATTTAAAATAACATATCAAATGTCAATGTAATCCCTAATATACTCATTCATTTTATTGACGGAGAATATGTTGGTATGACATATTTGCTACTTCACTTCTCAGAAAATTTTAGATTCAATCAAATTTTCAGCATCCGACTCTACATTGGTGGCATGAAAGGGATTCCTCCTCCTGGCTACTTGTTTTAAGAATCAATGCTCATTAGGAAGTATAAGAAGTTTTTTAGTGGAATATTAATTTAGTATGAACATTTATTTAATGTTTTAGGTGAACACATATCATTTATACTTTAGAAATTAATTTTACATCTCTTTATCTTTGAGGGGTATAGCAAAACTAATTAAGTAATTTCTGGGTTGTCTTCAATTCATAGATTTATCTACCGAAGCTCATCTATGGTGGTGGAGACAACGTCCTCAACTATTGGAGGGGTGTTACTGAGATAATCCATATAACCTTCCATTTCTGAGTCTCAGGTTACATTTTTTGATCAATATGGAGATCTGAGGGAATATCCATCAGTATCAATGTGAAAAAGGCCATGAGAAAAGAAATTTTCATCACATGTTGCCTGATTAATTGCAGAGAGATTATTGAGATTATTTTTTTTACATTTTTGATGAAGACAGAATGGGTTGGACCTTTGGGATTAGATCTACTACAAAACCTTTTTTATGGAGAGCACATAATCACCATAAAGCAAGATCTAGGGATTCACAGGTGTGTTCCCCAAGCTATTTGGAGCTACAAGAGTATTTCATCATCCACCATTTATTTATTACTTCCATTCTTGTAAAAATATACTTCATTATATATAGACATGAATGTATTGAAGGGGGAACAGTCACCATGTAGTATGCCAACCATTCCAATGCATGCAGCCTCCAATTCCATAATTTTATATGGTAAAACCATATTGTATGGATTATTAATCATTACAAAAGGGTCTTTTCATGTTTACCACATTTAAAGTTCCTAATATGAGATCTTAGTCTTGTAAGGATTCCATTTGGTTGGGAAGTGCCTATACTACAGATTTGCATGGATTAAATCATCTAGAATTAGGGATTTTGTTGGAGAGTAATATGACACTTCATCCTCTGTATCTTCTTTCTTCTGGTTGTCACACCCACCTTTGGGATGCATATATGTTGTCTACATATTATGTGGTCAAGATATCGTGGGTCTTCAAAATTTTTATTCCCAAGTAGTGTGATCTCAATCAACAATTTTTTGATTCATCCAGTTTTCAATCTTTTACACTTCTTTGGCATGAACATTATACCAACCATTCTCTTCATATGTCCAGATGATGGATATCAAAGATACCTTTTCTGGGGGGTTTTCTAATGTCACCTATGTAGATTCAACTATTACTTAATGTATTTCCTTGATGAAGAAGCAATCCTATATATTATTACCTAGCCGTCTAAGGTAGGGGTGGTAGCGGGACGTTCAGTGAGGTTGACTTCAACATGCCTCATGGGATGTGGAAACTTTATTAGGTTAATATAAAGGGATATTAAGAAATAACATGGTACATGCTCATTAAGCAATGATTATAATTTTTCATCAACTCCTCAAATCCCGGGTGACCCAAATTTCACTATACCTCTGGTCGAGGGTGATTTTGTGGTTTCTACCACTCGAGAGTAGTTGTTTGGAGGTTCAGGGCCTGCACGATTGGTTTGAAGGGAACCATTATGGGCTTGAGAGTGACAGTGGCAGCTTCTGCTCTACCTAGTGTCTTTCCACACATTTCAGACATGAGTTGATACTTGGATCAGGTTTGATGAATAGATTTTTCAAGTTGCTATACCATTTCTATAAACTCTCAGATCCTGAATATATATTTCATAGGGATTAGAGGTGTCTGTATCCCATCCATAATATTTTTAGTATAGTGTTCAAGTAGTTGCTACTATGAGAGGGGGATTCCGAGTGAATAGTTTAAACCATTCAACCATGGAATCAAATCAGACACCCTCTTGTTCTCATGTTGTTTTTAGTTCATCAGGTCGATGATCTTCATTTTCCTCTCTATTGACCAGAATGGATAATTGAACTGATGATGAAGGTATCCCCATCATTTAGTAGATCCCATTGGTAGAATGATGTACTAAACAATGTTTGTACCCTTCAGAGTCAGCATGATACACCTCAGATTAGTTTCCACCTATTGATATTGAGGACCCATAATCATCCCACATCAGGATACTATGTCTGTGATATTTTGTTCAGGGTCACCTGCAATGTCAAAGGTAGAGAAGGTTGGGTTGAAAAAGTTGTGAGGTGTGGGTTATCATCCACTGATTCAGGATATGGATTCTTCCCAGGCCTTATAGGTGAGCATAACCATTCCCTGTCATCTATTCATGTAGTCAGGGAATCAATGGAGTTACGTAACACTAAGGGAACTACTGTCTGAGCCCCCTCCCATCCATAGGGAATGTGTGGGGGCTGATGTGGCAGTCCCTATATCTTTTCCAAAAGGTCCCTGATCCATCCTATGACTGAATCACTAACAATGAGACTAAGAGTTTACCTCCGCAACAGAGGAAATTCTTAATCAATTTTCACTTCATCATTTAGGTGAACTAGCTGTCCGGTTGTAGATGCAATCAGGTAATCGGATACCTCTCTTTCTGGTAGATCAGATATGGGAGAAAGAATATTAATCTATGGTTGGATTTGATACAAACCAGGAATATTTCACCTAAGTAGAATTTCATTGAGTTGATGGAGAGATATTATATCTTTCTCTTATTATGAAATTTATTCCCCTATGGATGGTGACTGAGATGCAGCCACATCATTCCCATTTTCATTGAATGTATTATACTAAGGATGTGGATTATTTCTATTCAGTGGTGCCAAATTATTAAGTATTCATTGGTCGTGGGAGCACTTGACCTCATTCAGTGTGTCCAATCACCATCCTCATGGGAAACTTTTCGACGCTGTGGCCTTCTATACTGGTTTCTTGGTAAATTTCATCCATGATGACAGTGATGATATTCATAGAGGCATATTAGGTAATGGTGGTTATGGTATTGATTTCTACTAAATGAGATGATTCTTTATAGCTTTCATCAGGGTCATTATTTGAAACCCATTTCCTTGATGGGTCTTTTGTCCTACAACCCCAATGGGGTTTGACTGAAATTGAAATACGCTCCTCTAATTTCGACCTAGGAATAATAATATTGTGGGAGTTTCCAATACTGATATCCCAATTAGCCCTAATCAATATAGGATCGTCATGTGGTGGGAAAAATATGTGGGACACTAACCATTGAATTCTTCCTCCAAACCTAGAGAAGACTGATCGACAATGTGACGATGATGATAATTAAAACCCCCAGACCTGTAGGGTGGAGGTCATTTAGGGCCACCATTGGCATTGATTGGTCCTTTTTTAGGATCTAATTACTCAAACTGGAGACATAATGATTCTTGGGGCATGTATGATGTTATAAATTCCTCTAGACCCATGGGGTGGGGGTCATTTGGAATCATTAAAAAATCATTCCAGTACCCTCTAAGGGGATGTCGAACCTGGAAATAATGATTGAGATATAAATTCCCCCAGCCTAATGGGATGGGGTTCACCTACAACTGCAGAGGAAATGTCTTAAATCCTCTATGGAATATGATATATGAGGGGTGGAGGAACTGGTATTTATTTTTCTAACCCATGAGGATGTGCCTACTCTTGTACGACCTCTATGAAATATGCTGTTACGGTCCTCATGATGAAGTGCAGGTGTGATGACATGGGAGATGGGTGTGATGACAACCCACAGTGAGGACCATTCCCTCTGAGATGTTCTCTGAGTTATCACTCCATCAATTTACATGTTTCGAATGTCCTCATATTTCCATGAGAATACAAGTATGAAATCATATTAGACATCCTCTCTCCCTATGGGTGGTGTAACACCTGAGATTTTTATGAGTAATATTTTGTATATCATCAAAGGAATATTTCACTACACACTTTCTTGGCTTACTTTACACGCAATCACGACCTTCCTCGATAGATTGTGTCGTACGCAATACCGAGTTTCACTAAACAACGATATGCTATTAAAATATTATTAAAACTAGCCGGTATGAATAGTAATAACCACTTTTTGAAATTTTATAAATTTTAATTTTCAAAATGGACTTCATTTTTGGATTTGGAATACCGAAATTAGCCTAGGGTGAAATTTTGGTTTTTTTCTGAAAACTTTCAATTTTTGATGAATAATGAAACCACTAAGTGGTAGGTTAAAAACTGAATTTTGCATAAAACTTAATTTTACCGCTTCTGTAAATGGAATTTCGAAAATCCGACAGACACGGTTGATATCAGTAAGTAAAATGTGGTTCAATGAGATAAAAATAATTTTTTGGTGAATAGTATCTTTTTACTTTTTTACCGCGGTTAATAGTAAATAGGGGTAAATATGATATTACTATTACCCTAACACATATCCTAATTCTATTGGATAAGTTTAATTAGACCAAAAACAAATATAGGAATAAAATATGACCCTTTAGGCCCACTTGGGTTAGATTAGGACATTTATTATTAATTTATTTAAAGAAGGGTTAAAATAGTTAAAATCAATGTTTAATAAGTAAATAATTGTTAATATGGGGTTATACATAAGATAAATTAGACTATAAATATTCATTAGAAATATAAAAATATTTCCTACATTATGGTATTTTATTTATAATTTTTAGACATTAAATAATTTAATTTATTTATGACACAATTATGATGCAGTAATTATCTTATTTATGAAATATTGACATAATTGATGTTATAAACACCAAAATAAATGTAATTTGAGACTTTTTATGAATTCCACTAATTTTCTAGGTTACTATGATATATTATTGTTGATTTAATCAACATGGTTCGAACAAATAATTCTGTTATGACTTTCACAAAAATCATATATCAAATAGTGTCAAAATTGACACAAAATAGTATTTAAATAAAATAAAATATTATTAATTGTTATTTTATTCCTAAAAATCTAAGGTTCCGCAAAATGACTTAGATAAGGATATATATATTAATAATAAATAATTTGGGGTTCGTTTGGCATGTTATAGTAAGTGTATTAACCATATAGTGAAATAAAACAAAAAGACACGGTAAAACATAAATTATTTAACTTAGAGTTAAATCTAAGTGATAAGGTTAAAATAATACCCTAAACTTGTCTAAATCCTATTGGTTTATAGGCTTTCGACCCATCCCCACTTTAGCTTCGAAATAAGACCCTTTAGAACCATTATAAACCGATTTTGACTTTAATATAAAATAATATTTTGAGATATTCCTAAGGTGCCCCTCTCCTCCCTTATAAAAGGGAACCTCCTCCCCCTCCTCCTCACACCAATTTGAGCACTAAAGCTCGGCCAACCCCTGACATTTTCTCCTCTCCACTTCCCTAGAATAATCCTAGAGGTCCTGGTCTTCTTCAAAGACCAATCTTAGTTCCCTAAGCGGAGGATTCAAAGAGGCGTTCCAAAGAAGAGATAATATCCATTACCGATCTTTTCAATTTCTTTCTTCTTCAAATTCTTCTTATTTAGTTGTTTCATGATAAAGTAATAACATCAGTATTACTTAAATACTGATATGTTATTATAAATATGAAACAACCCTAATTCAATTCTATCCATCCTACGGAAAAATGAAATCACCGCGCGTGCGTACGTACGGAATACCGTCTCCACGCCGTGGTGTAATCTATTTTCCACCATCACCATACAAGGATGTGTATAATGGTTTAATGAGTAACTATTTATGATTATTATAAAGTAATATTGATACTGAAATAATATACATATACTCCAATACAATTCCATGATCATAGGAACGATATCATCACTCGTGCGTACGTACGGAATACCGTCTCCACGATGTGATGCGACTCGTTCTACATGATCATCATTACATAGTAATTATATAAATGAATTGAATGAATAAACATGATATATGTTACACTAATACCATTCTGGATATATGTTATCTATAACCTTAAAAGAAGAATAAGAATTTATTCGGCAAAACACGCATAAGAACAAAAGGCAATAAAGACCCGAGTAACAAGTAACAATGAAATATTACTAACAAGAAGCTAAGAATATGACCATATATGATATCATATCAATATGTATGATTCTTGAATAAGTCAATAACATTATTTAAACCATTATACAGGAGCTTCGGACACGTACAAAGCAAATCGGACCTAAGGTAAGTGAAATATCACAATCTCATTTTTATCCGAGATTGTTTATTCGTAAGTATTTACTGGGGTGTATTTTATCATCCACATCCATGTTCCCTCAATATGTAATATTGTTTCCATCCACTTAAAATAGTTTAAATCCAATTTTACCCTTCGGTGAGTTTTTAGTAAAGAATATGAAAGGAATCTTTTGTCATTTTGTTTCGTACGAGGTACATTTTGACTTTTCCGACAAAAGTACGAAGAATGTTTTTTTAACTTATACGGCATGAATGGATTTATAAAACATTATTTCCAAGAAGCTTCCTTTACAAGTTTTCAAGTTTATTTTAATCAACTTATTTTAGTTTATAATTGTATGACATGTTAAGAAAAGAAAAGTGTTTTTGAAGAAGAAAGGATATTTTCCTCAAAAATGGAGTTCAAGTGTTTTATCAAAATTATTTTCCATCTAAGATAATAAAGGGTTCTGTTTTTATCCCTATTATTACATTGATTTGATTATGTTGGGAGGGAATTATTTTTATGAAGTCATTTACCTTATATGATTTGTTTTATGATGTCATGATGTTTCAAGAATCCCATTTTTGTTACATGTGTTATGCGATGATGTATGATTTATGATTATGTGGAACAAATAAGAAAGGATTCATTATAAGATGGGTGGGACCTATATCTCCCTCCAATGCATTGGGTAATGATTTATATCTCATGAGAAAGACATGGCTGGAACGGAAGGTTATTTCGGTTCAGTGATACAGGACTGAAACGAGGAGTGAACTCGGTTCAGAAATGGACTTTGTCCGCTAAGATAGTCTTGGCAATGAGTCATGACTAACAAGAAATGATTTTCCATGATTATGTGTGCATGCCACAAAGTTTAATGTTTCATGTTATGATTATGGGGATCTCATTTTCACTTCTATGATTTATTCCATGTTAAGATATTATGATCTCTTTTGCAGGTTATGATTTTCAAAAAGATATGATATGATATTTATTTCTTTTATTTTCCCTTGCTGAGCATTTGAGCTCATCCTTTTATGTTTTCTTTTCCCCAGGTCAGGAAGATGGATATTAAGTAGAATATGCTAACAGGGACCCTAGATATGATGAAATAAATGGGAGACACTATAGAAGATTTATGAACCAGTTGTTTATGTTTCCCAGTTTCTAAAGACACTATACCTATACGGTCCTTTGTGGCTTTTTCATATGTTGTAATAAGTGTGCTTCAATTTTGAAGTATTAACAATGTATGTAAAGTATGGGTCGTTATAGTTGGTATCAGAGTAAAGGTATAGTCAACCTTTGGAAACTAGTATGTGAAAGCCTTAGTAAGAACCCTAAGGATAAGTCTAAGCATAGAACACAATCTTAGTGTTTTAGAAATGGCCATGAATACCCTAGGATAAGACCTTAAGTGTGAAATTTTATCCTTGATTATGTGGTTTTCCTATTATAATTAGTGTTGCTCACACTCTTCTTCTTGGTTTTAGTCAATTGCTGGAACCCGAAGGAACCGTGTTAATGCGGAATGCGATGGGAAATGTAATGATTGTCCCCCTGAGCAACCAAACGATATGGGAGCTGGAATGAAATATCTTGTAGCCATGCTCACACAACTTTCTCAAGCTATTAATCATGCAGGACTTCCAAACAAGCAAAGGAAGGAGCAACATTCTGTTTAATCCTTCATGAGGCAGCGTCCACCTTCTTTCAGCGGGTCTACTGATCCATTAGTTGCTGAACAATGGATTAGTACTACTGAAAAGATATTTTCAGTTCTTCAATGTTCTGAACATGATAAAGTCATCCTAGCAGTGTATCGTTTGGAAGGAGATGCTGATCAATGGTGGAATCTTATTAAGAATACGAGGCAAAGGGATGAAATTGAGTCTACGGAATGGGATGAGTTCAAGAACTTATTTTTTAATAATACTTCCCTCGTATTCTCCAAACAAAGATGGAGAAAGAGTTTCTTGAACTGAAGCAAAGGGATGATGAATCTGTTGGTACCTATGAAGCAAATTTTACAATACTTTCAAGGTACTCTTCTGGTATTATTATCCAACCTGAGAGTAAGATCGATCGATTCTTTAGTGGCTTAAAACCAAGTCTTCGACGGGCGTTAGCCATAAAGTACTTCAATAGACACGATGAAATCGTTCGATGTGCTCTCAAAGTCGAGATGGAGATTGGAGTAACCCATCAGTCACATGGGTTTGATAAGAAGAGGAAGATGGAATTCAAAGGAGAATCTAAAGAGAACACTGAAAAGAATATGATCTTTCCCTTATGCTCAAAGTGTGGAAAGAAACATGGAGGAAGTTGTCTTAAAGGGACAAGTAAATGTTTCAAATGTGGAAAGGAAGGTCATCGGGCATTTGAATGCTGCGATAATGGGAAGAATATGTCTAATGATGCAAACAAAGGAAGGGATACACAAAATGAACCTACTACACTTCAATGTTTCAAGTGCAAGTAGATGGGGCATTATGCCAATCAATGCCCAAATCCAAGGGTTGATGATGATGGTCGACGTCAACAAAATCTTAAGGCTAAAGACAAAGGAAAGTCACATGCAATTTCTATCAGCGATGTGGAGTATGATAACGAAGTGGTGAAAGGTACACTTACCATCCACTATAATTTAGAAAATGTTTTATTCGATTCTGGATCCACCCACTCTTTTATTTCTGAAAAATTTTCTAAGGGTATCACCGTATTACCTCAACAATTAGATGTTGAGTTAGCTGTGACAACACCTAATGGCAGAACAGTCGCATCAAAAGTTTATAATTCTTCTCCGATCGAAGTTTGTGGGAAAGTGCTTCCTGCAAATCTTGTGATCCTTCCTTTAGTGGAATTTGATCTGATTCTTGGCATGGATTGGCTTTCTCTACATGGAGCTCATATCAATTGCCAAAGAAGGTAAGTCACATTTCATATTCCAGATCAATCTACGATCGACTATCAATGCAAGGATGAACATAACCTTCCAGTGGAAATTTCTTCCATCTTATGGGTATTGATTCCACTAAATGAAGGTTATTTATCTCAAATGGTTGGTGAGAAACTCACGATTAAGAATATTCCCATCGTATGGGAGTTTGATGATGTCTTTCCGGAGGAATTACCGGGTCTTCCACCAAATCGTGAAGTTGAGTTTTCAATAGAACTCGTACAGGGTGCTTTGCCTATTTTAAAGACACCTTATAGAATGGCCCCAATTGAGTTACAGGAATTGAAGAAGAAACTCCAAGAGAATCTTGATAAGGGATTCATATGCCCCGGTGAGTCACCTTGGGGAGCACCTGTTCTATTTGTTAAGAAGAAAGATGGATCAATGAGACTCTGCATTGATTATCGAGAACTTAACAAGATCACTCTCAAGAACAAATATCATTTCCCACGCATTGATGAATTATTTGACCAACTACGCGGATCTCAATACTTTTCCAAGATTGATCTTCGTTCAGGGAATCATCAATTAAGGGTCAAAAGGGAGGATATACCAAAGACGGCTTTCCGTACAACGTATGGACACTATGAATTTATAGTGATGCCATTTGGTCTTACTAATGCCCCTGCTATCTTCATGGATCTAATGAATAGAGTCTTTAGAGACTATCTTGATCAATTTGTGGTAGGCTTTATAGATGATATTCTTGTCTATTCAAAGAGAAAGGAAGAGCATGAAGATCACTTGAGAATTATATTGAAGACCCTGAGAAAGGAGAAGCTTTATGCCAAATTTACCAAGTTTGAATTTTGGCTTCAAAAAGTTGCATTTTTGGGTCACATAATCTCAAAAGAGGGGATATCTGTGGATCCAGCAAAAATAGAGGTTATCGAAAGATGGTCAAGAACAACAACAGTAACTGAGATCCGAATTTTTCATGGTTTGGCTGGATATTATTGACGTTTTGTAAAGGATTTTTCACGATTATCTAATCCACTCACCAAGTTGACTCGGAAAGGAGTTAAGTTTGTTTGGACAGAGGAATGTGAAGAGAATTTCAAGGAGTTGAAAAGAAGGTTATCCAGTGCACCTGTGCTCACACTGCCTTGTAGTAGAGAAAGGTTTGTGATCTATAGTGATGCATCCAAGAAGGGATTGGGGTGTGTTCTTATGCAAAATGATATGGTGATAGCTTATGCATCACGAAAGTTGAAAATCCATGAGAAAAATTACCCAACACATGATTTGGAGTTGGCTGCAGTAATATTTGCATTAAAGATTTGGAGGCATTACCTTTATGGTGAAAGGTGTGATATTTATACTGATCATAAAAGTTTAATGTATATTTTCACACAAAAGGAGTTGAATATGTGTCAAAGAAGATGGTTGGAGCTGATTAAGGATTACGACTGCTCAATCCATTACCACCCTGGGAAAGCAAACAAGGTGGAAGATGCATTAAGTCGACAAGACCATGGTAGTTTATCCATGATGAGGATCACAAAAGATCCAATATTTATGGATTTACAAAGGATGGATCTTGGAATTATAATGGAAAGGGAAAAATCTTATCTTTCTCAAATGAATGTTCAACCATCTATACATGTGAAGATTAAAGAGGCACAGAAAGAAGATGTCGAGTTACAAAAGAAGGTGGGAAATGTTCCTGAATTCAACCTTGATTGTGATGGGATAATAATGTTCAGGAATCGGGTTTGTGTTCCTCCCATCCCCGAATTAAAGAAGGAGCTTCTGGATGAGGCTCATAGTTCTTCATTCTCTATTCATCCTGGAAGCACGAAGATGTATAGGGACTTGAAAGAGTACTTCTGGTGGGATGGCATGAAAAGAGATGTTGCTGAATATGTCTCTTGATGCTTCGTTTGTCAACAAGTTAAAGTTGAGAGACAAAAGTCTAAGGGGATGTTACAACCATTACCCATACCCGAATGGAAATGGGAAAATATCACTATGGACTTTGTCACATGACTTCCTAAAACATCCAAAGGAAATAATGTTATTTGGGTCATAGTTGATCGTCTTACAAAGTCTGCACACTTCATTGCTATTAGAGAGGATTTCTCTCTAGATCAGCTTGCCAGGATATATGTAAAGGAAGTGGTAAAATTGCATGGAGTACCACTTTCTATTATATCTGATCGGGATCCGAGAATTCCCTCGAATTTCTGGCAAAGTCTTCAGCATACTCTGGATACATAGTTGAGTTTCAGCACTGCTTATCATCCCTAGATAGATGGTTAGTCTGAGAGAACAATTCAAACCCTAGAAGATATGTTGAGAGCTTGCTCTATGGATTTCAAAGGAGGATGGGATCAACACCTACCTTTGGTGGAATTTTCATATAATAATAGCTTTCACTCCAGTATTCAGATGGCTCTTTATGAAGCTCTCTATGGAAAGAAATGCAGGACTCCAACTTGCTGGGATGAAGTTGGGGAAAGAAATCTATTAGGACCTGGTCTCGTTGATGAAATGGCAGAAAAGGTCAGATCTATTCAACAACACATAAGAGCAGCTCAGAGTCGACAGAAAAGTTATGCCGAAAACCGAAGAAAAGACCTAGAGTTTGAATTGGGTGATAAAGTGTTCTTACGAATATCTCCCTGGAAGAGGGTTATGAGATTTGGAAAGAAGGGGAAGTTGAGCCCTAGATATATCGGTCCTTTCGAAATACTGGATCGTGTTGGAAAGGTAGCTTACCGATTGGCGCTTCCACCGAATCTCTCTCAAGTTCATGATGTGTTCCATGTATCTCTCCTGATAAAGTACATACATGATCCTTCACATGTACTCAGCTCAGAAGTTGTACCACTGGAGCAAGATCTTTCTTATGATGAACAACCGATAGAGATTCTGGATCGTAGAGAAAAAGTCCTACGAAACAAGACTACTCGATTTGTGAAAGTTTTATGGAGGAACCACCAATTAGAAGAAGCTACATGGGAGCTTGAGGATATGATGAGGGAGAAGTATCCTCATCTGTTTGTTACAAAGTGACGAATTTCGAGGGCGAAATTCTTTTTATGGGGGGTAGAATGTAACACCCGAGATTTTTATGAGTAATATTTTGTATATCATCAAAGGAATCTTTCACTACACACTTTCTTGGCTTACTTTACACGCAATCACGACCTTCCTCGATAGCTTGCGTCGTACGCAATACCGTGTTTCACTAAACAATGATATGCTATTAAAATATTATTAAAAATAGCCGTTATGAATAGTAATAACCACTTTTTGAATTTTTATAAATTTTATTTTTCAAAATGGACTTCATTTTTGGATTCGGAATACCGAAATTAGCCTAGGGTGAAATTTGGGTATTTTTCTGAAAACTTTCAATTTTTGATGAATAGTGAAACCACTAAGTGGTAGCTTAAAAACTGAATTTTGCATAAAACTGTATTTTACCGCTTCTGTGAATGGAATTTCGAAAATCTAACAGACACGGTTGATATCAGTAAGTAAAATGTGGTTCAATGAGATAAAAATAATTTTTTGGTGAATAGTAACATTTTACTTTTTTACCATGGTTAATAGTAAATAGGGGTAAATATGATATTACTATTACCCTAACACATGTCCTAATTCTATTTGATAAGTTTAATTCGACCAAAAACAAACTTAGGAATAAAATATGACCATTTAGGCCCACTTGGGTTAGATTAGGACATTTATTATTAATTTATTTAAAGAAGGGTTAAAATAGTTAAAATCAAAGTTTAATAAGTAAATAATTTTTAATATGGGGTTATACATAAGATAAATTCGACTATAAATATTCATTATAAATATAATAAGATTTCCTACATTATGGTATTTTAATTATAATTTTTAGACATTAAATAATTTAATTTATTTATGACACAATTATGATGCAGTAATTATCTTTTTTATGAAATATTGACATAATTTATGTTATAAACACAAAAATAAATGTAATTTGAGACTTTTTATGAATTACAAAACTTTTCTAGGTTACTATGATATATTAGTGTTTATTTAATCAACTTTGTTCGAACATATAATTCTGTTATGACTTTCACAAAAATCATATATCAAATAGTGTCAAAATTGACACAAAATAGTTTTTAAATCAAATATTATATTATTAATTGTTATTTTATTCCTAAAAATCTAAGGTTAGGCCAAATGACTTATATAAGGATATATATATTAATAATAAATAATTTTGTGTTCGTTTGGCATGTTATAGTAAGTGTATTAACCATATAGTGAAAGAAAACAAAAAGACACGGTAAAAGTTAAATTATTTAACTTAGAGTTAAATCTAATTGATAAGGTTAAAATAATACCCTAAACTTGTCTAAATCCTATTGGTTGATAGGATTTCAAACCATCCCCACTTTAGCTTCGAAATAGGACCCTTTGGAACCATTATAAACCGATTTTGACTTTAATATAAAATAATATTTTGAGATATTCCTAAGGTGCCCCTCTCCTCCCTTATAAAAGGGAACCTCCTCCCCCTCCTCCTCACACCAATTTGAGCACTCATGCTCGGACAACCCCTTCCATCTTCTCCTCTCCACTTCCCTAGAATAATCCTAGAGGTCCTGGTCTTCTTCAAAGACCAATCTTAGTTCCCTAAGTGGAGGATTCAATGAGGCGTTCCAAAGAAGAGGTAATATCCATTACCGATCTTTTCAATTTCATTCTTCTTCGACTTCTTCTTCTTTAGTTGTTTCATGATAAAGTAATAACATCAGTATTACTTACATACTGATATGTTATTATAAATATGAAACAACCCAAATTCACCTTCTATCCATCCTACGGAAAAATGAAATCACCGCGCGTGCGTACGTACGGAATACCGTCTCCACGCCGTGGTGTAATCTATTTTCCACCATCACCTTACAAGGATGGGTATAATGGTTTAATGAGTAACTATTTATGATTATTATATGGTAATATTGATACTGAAATAATATACATATACTCCAATACAATTCCACGATCATAGCAACGATATGATCACTTGTGCGTACGTACGGAATACCGTCTGCACGATGTGATGCGACTCGTTCTACATGATCATCATTACATAGTAATTATATAAATGAATTGAATGAATAAACATGATATATGTTACACTAATACCATTCTGGATAAAAGGTATCTATAAACATAAAAGAAGAATAAGAATTTATTCGGCAAAACACGCATAAGAACAAAAGGCAATAAAGACCCGAGTAACAAGTAACAATGAAATATTACTAACAAGAAGCTAAGAATATGACCATATATGATATCATATCAATATGTATGATTCTGGAATAAGTCAATAACATTATTTAAACCATTATACAGGATCTTCGGACACGTACAAAGCAAATTGGACCTAAGGTAAGGGAAATATCACAATCTCATTTTTATCCGAGATTATTTATTCGTAAGTATTTACTGGGGTGTAATTTATCATCCACATCCATGTTCCCTCAATATGTAATATTTTTTACATCCACTTACAATAGTTTAAATCCAATTTTACCCTTCGGTGAGTTTTTAGTAAAGAATATGAAAGGAATCTTTTGTCATTTTTTTCGTAAGAGGTACTTTTTGACTTTTCCGACAAAAGTACGAAGAATGTTTTTTTAACTTATACGGCATGAATGTATTTTTAAAACATTATTTCCAAGAATATTCCTTTACAAGTTTTCAAGTTTATTTTAATCAAATTATTTTAGTTTATAATTGTATGACATGTTAAGAAAAGAAAAGTGTTTTTGAAGAAGAAAGGATATTTTCCTCAAGAATGGAGTTCAAGTGTTTTATCAAAATTATTTTCCATCTAAGATAATAAAGGGTTTTGTTTTTATCCCTATTATTACATTGATTTGATTATGTTGTGAGGGAATTATTTTTATGAAGTCATTTACCTTATATGATTTGTTTTATGATGTCATGATTTTTCAAGAATCCCATTTTTGTTACATGTGTTATGCGCTGATGTATGATTTATGATAATGTGGAACACATAAGAAAGGATTAATTATAAGATGGGTGGGACCTATATCTCCCTCCAATGCATTGGGTAAAGATTTATATCTGATGAGAAAGACATGGCTAGAACGAAAGGTTATTTCGGTTCAGTGATACAGGACTGAAACGAGGAGTGAACTCGGTTCCGAAATGGACTTTGTCCGATAAGATAGTCTTGGAAATGATTCATGACTAACAAGAAATTATTTTCCATGATTATGTGTGCATGCCACAAAGTTTCAAGTTTCTTGTTAGGATTATGGGGATCTCATTTTCACTTCTTTGATTTATTCCATGTTAAGATATTATGATCTCTTTTGCAGGTTATGATTTTCAAAAAGATATGATATGATTTTTATTTCATTTATTTGCCCTTGCTGAGCATTTGAGCACACCCTTTTATGTTTTCTTTTCCCCAGGTCAGGAAGATGGATATTAAGTAGAATATGCTAAAAGGTACCCTAGATATGATGAAATAAATGGGAGACACTGTAGAAGATTTATGAACCAGTTGTTTATGTTTCCCAGTTTCTAAAGACACTATACCTATACGGTCCTTTGTGGTTTTGTCATATGTTGTAATAAGTGTGCTTCAATTTTGAATTATTAACAATGTATGTAAAGTATGGGTCGTTATAGGTGGTATCATGGTTCCATTGAAATTGGTGATTCTATTGTATTTACCAACTAGCTCACACATTACCAGGTCCCCATATTTCTCAAGGGGCTATAAAATTACACCATCCCATATATGAGGGGGTTTACTATTCTCGATGAATGGCAATGTGGATTTATCTATACAATCCCCATCCTCTAATTTGGATTGATGAGATGGATTCAAATATTAGATGTTGATGCATCATGATGCAATTGTTTCAAGAATGTCATAGATTTTCACTGTGATTTTCTGGCATTGGATCCCGAGTCATGGAGATAAAAGTCATGTCAAGACGAAAACATAGTATATTCATAGTCTAATGGTGACTCTCATGTATTGGATAAGGGAGATATTTAACCTTCATTATATGATAATTAGACCAAATATTTTGGCCTTGGTAAGGAATGAAATCCTTTTCTAGCTCATCTATGATCTCAAATCATTACATAGTGACATGCCAAAACAAGATGGGAGGTTGTTTCTGGGTAACTCTATCTATATTTCAATGTTATCCTCCACCTCATCAAACATACAAACCTCCACCTAGTCACACCATAGAATATAGATATGATTGTCACCTATAAACAAGAGTGTAGAGTTACTGGATGTTGATGTGGAACTGTGTATTATTGGCCCAGATGGTTCAAGAAAAACACTATATAAAGGTGTTAGATTTTTGTTCACCTCTCAATATATATTTTTTTTTGAAAAAGGAAGGATTTCATTACCCATGGGAGATATCTCCCTGGAGAGGTTGACCATAATGGATTTCTGGAGTAGAGTCCTTAGGATCCATATCCACACTACAATGAGGACGATCATGGTAACGAATAACTTATTCTTCTTCTTCGATAGAAGAGTCGATGGAACCTTGATGTGTTGATAATGTGTCTCAAAAAACCTCAAGGTCAATGGAATTTTAAAGTTCAAGAATATGGTCCATGTTCTACAACATGGTAAGAATACTCTAGCCTAAATTTTGTGATTTTATAGGGATATGTGACATCTATATAATGGTTGATGGAATTTGTATATATCTATGAGGTGTTGCGAGAGTATGATCCCAGTACTAGGATGCTATTGGAATATTCTTATAAGATGTATAATTACTAACATAGATATGTGCTCATCCAAAGGCATGCTACATTATCACGTGGGGACCCTCAGTCAAGAAGGGATTATGAGCCCGATCTTCAGTCTTTGGGATATGTCCCTAGCCTTTCTTATAAAGAGTATGATAATGCTCTGAGGTGTGTTTCACGCTCACCTGGTGATCCTTGGATGTAATATGAATACAATCCTTTTCCGAATATGAATTCCACTTCAGAATATGCCGACGAACCTCCAGAATGAGGGAAAGAATATAATCCACCTCTAGCAGGACCTTATAATGATGTCGATGTGGTAGTTCATCAGTTGAAGTTTGAATAAGTTCCTTTCTTCAATGAACTACTGATAAATTTCCAGGAAGATTCACTAGTTAGAATATGAACATGTCATGAGGCTTGTGCCATTCTCACTTTGTTATCCTCATCTTGGATGAGGGTTGATTCCCGATCCAAGGCTTCTAGAGTATGTCGATAGACTTATTCAATAGTAATATGAGTCGTTACCAATTCTTGTTCCCAAATCACAATGTGATTCCTAGATAGAATGGTGATATGAGATCGATCATGGGAATTTGGAATATGATGTTGGACTTTTTCGACAAGTGTATGCCCATATTCCAAGGTATGTGTCATCTCAACTAGTGATCCCCAGTTGGGATTGGAGTATGATCCTAATCTAATACCTCTCACTTTATCAGAATATACTAATGGTCCTAATGGGTGGAAAAAATAATATATGATTTCTCTGGTAAAACCTATTGTTCATAATGATCAGAGTGTTGAGTTTCCCTAGAGGTCGGGATATGAGTATTCACTGGTCCATTTATATTTTCTATGTCCACTATCTATTGGAAGATATCCTCAATTTAATTAGGGACATGAACCAACTTTTTTCCTCCTTATTCCATCAGATTATTATGATGGGATTCTTGTGTAGGGTTAGGGATATTCCTTCCCAATGATTTCTATGGGAGTATTCCCACAAAGTTGTTCAATGTTAGCAGAGATATGAGCCTTCTTACCAGTTCCCACTAAAATATGCTATCATGCATCGTTAGTAGGAGAGGGGATATGATAACCCTTCTAGATATATATTTCCTTCCTCCCTTGATGATACTTCCTTGGTTCCCATTAAAGGTTTTAAAATGGAACAACGTGTTGAGTGGTACTCATAGTAGGTGACTGGTGAGTACCGGTGGGTTGATTTTGTTGACAGTGGTTGGAAGGTTCCCTCCTTGGTGGTATCTAAAACCAAATGGATTCATATTCATATTCGTGGTTAACCATCATAAGATATGGAAGGTGGAATCTATCATGCTCTAGATATAAGCTCCCAAAGCGGTTGGTTGTAACAATGTGGGCTACTATCATAACAAAATCCTTCATTAGGTGATGTCATTTCTCTGAGTGTTTTTCTTTCAGAATATCAAGGGAAATTTTTATAGATGGGATCATAATGTGTTGGTGGTACTCCTAAACCATCATAGTTTCCACCTTACATTAGAGCTGTTTCAAATGTGATATTTCCTTGGGACCTATGAGGGTTGCATTAGCTAATGAGTTACTAGAGTGAATTATAAATGATGAATACATTTCATAAGGTTTGGATGTTGTTGATCATAGAAGTATCTAAAATAATAAATATGAGAAGGATAATTGTTACCAATTAGTTCTATATAATAGGCCTATCAAATGATCAATCATTTACTCATGGTTGACACAATTTTCATGTTTTCATGTTCTGACCATTCTTCTCACTTAGACTTTTCAACATGATGATGGACAAAAAATAAAACTAATTTCAGAATATCATCTATAATATTATTCTACTCCAAATTATTTATCTTCATAGGGTTTTAAAAGCAATGTGGCCTAAGTCTTTCATGTAAGGCCTATAAATTGTTCTTTCATATGAAGATCAAAGAAAATGGATTGATAGATTATAATACAATCATTTTTTACATAGATGGAGGTTGGTTTAACATCTATTGTTTTGTCAGGGATTCAATGTGTGAAATGGGTATCAATCATCAGACTAACCTTTTTAGTTTTATGAAAAATGTCCAATGGTTCCCCCATCTATAACTGGGTGAAAACCTATATTCCAATGGTCGGCGTTCATGTAGGTTTTAGGACCCGTGAATCTTGGGGACTCACATTGGTCGAGATGATGGGATGCTAGGACCATGGAACCCTTTTAGGGAGAACTGTTGCATACTATGGGGCTCTATTATATATTTAATATATGTTCATGAATCTAGACTTAATCCTAATATATGACTAGTTACCCTAAAAAAACCTTTATAGGTCAATACTCTTTCATGTGAAAAATAATGGGATCTCTTTTTGGAATCTATCAATATGTATTCTGGATTATCCATCATTTTATGGTAATGGGTCGATGATTATATGCTGAAGCTATATAAACATTACAATTAGAATGTGCTCCCATGTGAGGATGCAGTTAATATTCAGAGGAGTGGGTTGAACCATTATGAGGTATCTTGTGTGTTCTGGTATTGTAGGAAAGAAAACCACTAATGTTTGTTAATCCCATGCAGTTTGGGTTCATGTGGAGAAGACATAGGTTTGGGTACAAAGTCACTAAATACCTGATATTGGGTCACAAGGATAAATACGATGTAATCTGGTTGTGGATGGAAAAACAATCATCCCTATTCAATCAAAACATTAGGACTGACCCCAAGGTATATTCCCTTATATGAGTGGTGTTCCTACCATACCACTCATTATTGATTAAATAATAGGATATCATAGGCTTTTGGAGATTCATGATTCTTAATGAGGTGTTTGTTGCATTCCCATATGCCCATGGGGCCATGCTTATTGTGAGAAACAATGGGAGAAGATGATCTGCCTCATTGTGTATATATATGGGACTTGTGTTTTGGAATAGTCCCATGGGGTGTTTGTTTTTTGGGATCAGTCCATCTTAAGGGGTCGTATATATCTTGAGTATTGTATGAATAAAATACATCATTTTTCGGTTAATGTATTAGTTTTCTGATAGATAAGAAAGATCAATTATAAAATGAGAGTGATTAAGTCATGATGGTTGTCATCTCATAGATACAATGTTTACACTGAAGTGTGTTTTTATTAGATCTCGGGAAATATAATGGTGCTATATGTATCCCGATTATGGAAGGAATCATATTTCTCATAGTTCATTTATCCTTTATCCTACCAATAAGATAGATTGGATGATCACACTCAGAGACATTATGACCATCCCTAAGGTTTCATGATATCTAGGGGATTATAAAAGATGGATTCCATATTGATTGGGGATATATGATATAGTCTTCATAGTTGGGGGTTATGAACTGAGGATAACCTATTTAATGGGGATTATATATTACATCCACCCATATTACAAGAGTTTTTATTACAAAGATTACATGATCAGTGCAATTCCATAAGGCCACATGATCCATTCTCATTGTGGGAATCAAGAGTTAGCAAGTGATTAGTGTCATTACCTTGGATAAGGGTATTTTATACTGAGATCACCTAGGATGATTAATATGGAGCTCAAAACTCAATGGTAGGTGGTTTATGTATGCTAAAAATTCTTGGAATATGATTAATTAATGTTCACTTTACATCAGGGATTACACACTAAGGATTCTTGGTGATCTGGGCTTACACATTGAGGAATCTAAAATTTATCAAGTATTGGGATGCCCTGCTCATCTGGACTTATTCTCTAGATGGTGTCACATGACATAGACATCCGGTTCTAAAATCCATCACATGAACTAGCTAAAAAATATGGATGGTGTCACAAATGTCAGTATGGAATTGATTGATGAATGTAATGTATGATGGATAATATCCCTAGAAGTCACCATGAGACCTAGAAGACATGTCGGGAGGGTTTCATAGGTCTCATATGACCTGATTCAGAGAGTGTTGAGAGACTTACTAACATGTCTGGAGGGAAACACGGGTCTCACCTAACATGCATAAGAGGGTATCACGAGACTCGGCTGATATGTCTTGAGAGAATTGAGATTCTCCTCCGACATTACTATAGGGTGTCAGGTGAACTTGGTTCTCATACCCATATGGATAATCAATACTGGACTGATGTGAGTGAACACTATTATAAGGTTCCAGTGATGTATCTGAGGGGAGTCTCAATGCTCGGGTGATAGACCTTGAGGGTCTTGTGAGATTAATGTGGTGTGCCCATGGAATCATCTACAGTTCACTGACATGTTTTGAGGATTTTTCATATTAAGAATAACATGTTGAAGGAGTTTCACGAGGTCTATGAGACATGTCCAAGTACTATCTCCTGTGTTTGGATGACATGCCTGATGCACATGAGGGCCAGTGAGCATATATTTTTATTAATTCATCCACTTTTTATCTTTTTCCCTATCCCTTGAATTGCGAAAGTTGTAGGTTTATTAAGTATTATTTTTTTGTTTCCTATGTGTTTTGGAAGACATGGGCTATCTTCTTCGCACATATTTATAGCATCCCTTCGTGTGATCTATGAATGATCACACAAAGTACCTTATGTGTTGAACATGATTACACCATCTATATGCTAGTACATTACCAAATTAATGGATTTACAGTCATAAGATATACTTCTTTGATATGTTTGTAGAGGTTGAGAGTTGAATCATCTAGTGTTTGGGCAACGAGAGTCCAAATGTCCAAATCCATTTTGATGTTAGGTTGGGGAATTTATAGGCATCAAAAACCTATTTGATTCATGCTTTGTGAGGTGTATCTATCACGAGTCCAAGATGTAGTTGGGGAAGGGTCCTGGTTTCATGCATCATTGCGAGTCTCTATCGTGGACCGCTCTGAGGGCGTCAACTAATTTTCGAAGACCAAGAGTCACTCATGTCAACTCCTCCATACTTTGATTATAGATAATTAATGACGACTCATTTGATCATGAAGATGAGGCTGGGGACATCCATGTTGTCATGTTGACATTTCCAATGGACTTTAGGTTATCCATGTGCATGTTGAACATCATCTGTGATATGATTGATGACTTGTCTAGGGATTTCCATGGGAGAAGGATTGTTTGTTTGGTGGTATCATGTGACCATTATATAGTCCTCCATAGTGAATCACATGAATTTTTGGACCATGAGTAAATTATTCCCCCTCCCTTTTTATTTTCCATTTCATTTTTTAACAAATGTCACAGACCATGGAAGTTTTCAAGAGTAATGTCAAGGACAATTACTCTATTTTTAAATTTGGCCTCATGAAACCAAAATGAGTCATATGAGGGTGTGAAAGAATGACATGAAAAAATATATCATTTTTATTAGATTTCCATGGAGTTTCGTGGGAATACCCAAGGAAATTAATGTGTTCTGGTTGATAAGAAAAACGTCTTTCACGAGATGAGGGGGCATGTCTCCGATGTCATATTGTGTCTTGTAGATTGTCGAAGGAACATCACATGTCTATAAGAAACAAAGAGCACCACTCTACACCTCCTTTTTATCCCCTTTGTTTTATTTTAAAAATCCTAGGAGTATACAATTTTATAATAATAATTTCTAGGATATTTAATATATTTTGATTATGCTTCACATGACCAAAATGGATCATATGGGGGTGAGTAATCATTTTAGAGACAAATCTGTTTGTTCATCCTTAGAGTGCCAATGAGGAATCACGAAGATCTTAGAAATAAATGGGGACTTTTGTGAGGTGAGGATAGCCACACTAAAGGCTTTGGAGAAACCAGAAAGGAATGTATCTATGGTCATATAGTGTCCTGCAGATCTCTAGGGGCATGTCACAAGGCTTTCAACTTCAGTGAGCTACACTGTCCATTTCCACTTTATCTCGATTATTTTATCCTCAAATGGTTAGGGGTATTTATGTTAAAATAGATATAATCATGGAAATTAATCAATCCCATTTGTAATATGGATCATGTGATTCATGACTATTAGGGGTCTCTTGTTTTGGAAATCATTCTTCATTATTTTAAAAGGATTTCAGATGGTTTGTCAGGAAAATTCCAATGAAAAACCCTGTGTCATGTGAAGCTCATTTGTTTTTTACCACATGACCATTGGTTGTATATAGAGCCTTTTTAAAATAATGAATTCTCATTCGAGGGGCCCCCACTGGATTTGACATAGGATATGTGCTACGGATGGAGTCTTCAAACGACCATGAAATGGTCACATGATCACAAGTCCCATAGCGGATCATGTGCTATGAAAGTTTCAGTTTTTTTTCTTTGGTGGGAATGATGTTAACCTTGTTAAGGTATATCATCCTTTTTTATTTTTGAAATTTTTTATTTTTATTGAATCAAAACTATTTAAAACACTGTTTTAATATCTCTAATCATTTTTAAAACTATTGGTTCTGAAAATAACCTGAAAAACATATAATAGATGTTTTGAAAATAATTATAATCAGTCTTTGAAACATAATTTATTTAAAAAATAATTTTACATAAAACTATCTTAAAATATAATTTAAATTTTTTTTTTAACATTTTTCTTACATATTATTATTTTTGAATAAAATAGATTTTATTCAGAAGACTGAAATAAGGTCAAATTTTCAATAAATATTTTCTTAATTATATTAACTTCCAATGAGTGGAAAATGGTTCAATTAATTTAATATATCATGAATAAAAATAGAATAATTAAACTATTGGGAATTATTTAGATATATAATATAGTGTTTTTTCATTGGAAGCATAATGATAAACATTCGTGACAAATGATGAGATCGTAACATAAAATTATTACTAGTTTGGTAACCATGAATAATAAACCCCTTGAAATAGTTACAAAAAATGGAATGAAAAATATAATTATGATAGATAAATTAATTATATTACATTTAATTTGTCTTTAAATTCACCTAATGAAATAATATAGGTGCACATCATCACATACATATAAAAGAAGGAAAAATTAGAAAAAATCAATTACCAATTTGGTAACATATGAACAATAAACACTATGAAATAGAGTTAATAAAATGGTAATGAAAATATAAATAAATTTTATATAATATTCATAATAAACATTCATTGAAGTATACACACCTCCTAGAAGAAATATGTGGTGAAACTAGCATGTGTCTCACAAAACCAAAATGTGAGATGGAAATCCCTTACTGTTATAGAAAAATTTGAATCATTATAACCATGAAATAATTACATAATTGAAAAAATTAATTATCATTAAATGATATATATTAATGAATTATCATTTAATACATAATTATATAGACAATACAAAAGAAATGAGTGGTGAATGTGGAAAAAGTCTCATGGAATTGAATGTGAGGGCATAAATACCCTTACCTTATCTCAAGGATCCTGATGTACTGATTCAAAATTATTGTATAATAAATATAAGATTATTATAAAAATAATTCAGAACCAAATTCATATATATAATACCCTATAATAAATTCTTATTACCTTATATTACTTATTTATTAATAATTTCATTTTAATGTTTCCTTTAGGCTAAAAACCACATTATCTTTCGTATATGTTTGTATTTGTTATATTTGTTGTCTCTTTAAATTAATAATGATTTTATAATTTAAATAATTATATAAATGTTATTAATATCATATATATTCCGTATAAATGAATATATAATAATCTAAAAATGATATAAATTGGAAACTAAATACACCATTTATGGAGACGGTAGGCTGTCCGTATGCGTGAATGATGTTTCCATTTTCTTTTGGTATTGACATAATTAAAAGTAAATGATAAATATAATAATTAAAAAATAATTTCTATCCAAATGTATCCTAATTTTTTTTTGAAACTATCCTTAATACCATCCATGTATAGTGTGAACAATTCACATAACTTCGCAGGGTTGTAGTCCATCGTACACACAAAAAAAGATATCATATTCCACCTTAATGGAAATCAAAGAGGTATGTGTCATAATACAAGTAAATAATCATAATAAAATCATAAATAACATATATATCATATATAAACTATATACACCCCATTATACCTATCCATGAATGGTGGTAATGGAAAAATGAATGGCATCGATTCATAAGACAGTAGTCTGCCGTATATACAATAGATGATTTCATCACCCATTTGATAGATGTGTGTATGGTTTAGGTAATAAACATAGAATAGTAAACATTAAATATATTTAATATACTTAGGTTATTATTTATGTCTAATATAAATTCAATTTAATGTGTTTTTGGATTAAATAAAACAGAAACTCTCATTGATGAATGCTACATCTTCTTTGGGTATCTCATTTTGGTTTTCTCCAAAGGACATCATTGGTTGGATTTCATAAAAAACTAATTAATAATGTATGATAAAATGAAATTGAAGAATGTTTTTATGAATTTATTTTTTGAAACAACTTCTTTTTAAAGGATTGAAGAGAGGGGCAGAGGGGAGGCCTTTAATAAGCGAGGTGGGCGGGACATTTGTAAATCTTTTAAAAGAGAGAATTCCACCCATGTTTTATCCATTTCACATAGATATAATAATGTATATATATATATATTAATATGTATAAAGTATAAATATGGCCATAAAATGTGTTTTGGATAAGTTTTTATGTCATTTTCAAAATAAAATAAAAGTTTAGTCCCTTGGTTAATTTATTTATCTCATAATCAAAGTGATTAATTTAAATAGTTTTCAATAACAATTTGTCTAAAAAAGTAATTTTTTAATTATTATAAATTATAATATATTATTACTCCGAACATGGAATACGTTTTTACCAATTCATTTCACATAAGTGGTAATAAGTAATTTAAAATTTATCTCAAAGATGTGTCGAGAAAGCGGGGTTTTAAGAAAAAATGTTCACAAGTATAACGTGTTTTTATATCTAATTTCAATAATAAATTTATTAAAATGGAATAAATTAGATTTATGTATTTATAATTGAACTAATTATATTTTAGAACAAATTTAAAATATAATATAACTAAATAAATAATTTAATCAAAAATGAAGTTTTCAACTAAAATTCAATATTTTTTACTATTAATATAAAAATGAATCATTTCCAAAAAATTCAATAAAATTAACCATTTGATTATATTGATGTCATGATTTATAAAAAATATTATTTTATCAATTAAACTTTATAAAATTTTGTAAAATTTTGTTTTAATATAAGTGTACCATTAAAAAAGACTAAACAATCTTTTAGAAAAATGCATCTTTTTTATGCATAAAATTAAATTTATTCTTGTCACTTATATATAAAAGCACATAAAAATGTTTAATTATTTATTGTAGATATAATATATTTATTTTTTATAATCATTCAGTAGAAGTTTTTGGTTTTATTTAATGATATAAAACATGTCTGTACATAGAGAAAATAGTATTTTTGAAAGGGAATTTCATTATATTCAAATATTTCATAAAATAATATCTAATTAATTGGATAAGAAATAATTTCATAAAATGTAATAAAAAATACTTTCATAATTTAGTTATTCCTTTTCATACACTCCATTCCAACTACGAAGAGATCACTATCTTATTACATAATAATATTAATGTTCTATTGTAGATCGGTAAAACTCTATCTTACCTATAACGAATGAAATCAATGGAACACATTCTTGTGTTAAACACAAGCAAAAATTAATGTCACATGTACCTCAAAATAATATCATTATTTTAGGTAGTAAATTATTAAATTTATATTTCTTATATATATATATATATTATATTTGTATAGCATGAAATGGAATCCATCAATGAATCTTAATTTGTTCTAAAGAAAAAAATAATTCAGAAAAACATGGGATATTACAATTAGGGATTTATGGTTTCATATTATAAAATAAAATCATATTATCACCTATAAATTAACGCTTAAATCCAATCAATAATATATGCACATGAAAAAATATTGATAATAAATCAGTCACATTAATATTTAAATTGGTTCACCACTATGGGTTACTCCAGTGAGAATACATGAAAATATTGATGATGTAAAATGAATTATCACTTTTAATTATAGATTATTACTAGTTTTGGGAGATATAAAATATCTATTAAATGATCACCTCTACTTTCTCCCTATACTCTCACTTTATAAAATGAGAGTTACAAACATTTTTTAACATGATGAGAAATCATAAGAATTTTTATGAAAGACTAAACACGAAACCAACTTTGTAATTTTTTTTGGATTATGTTCATATAAAAAATTGTATAACCCTAATGAGAATTTTTTAAGTAATCTAAACTCTCTCTAGTCACTATATTTGTAAATTGACTCTTTATAATACACTTTCCAAATTTCTATTGATCTTCCCAGTATCAAGGCCTAAAAATTTTATAATGTGTCTCAATAATTTCATATAGGTTAGCACTTTATTTGGCCCTCATTCCACCAGTTCATTTACAATTATGTTTTCAATGTATAAAAAATCATATAATCAATGATTTATTTTAATTCGTAAACTCTTTATATTTACCTTACTCACTATCAAACCGTCATGGAAATTATGTGATGTTCATCCAAAATCTCTGATTATAGAATGATTATATCTTATATGGTTTTAACTTATGTCAATAACCAAATTAATTATATCTATGTAAGATATATTATTTATCCCTTTTGAATACCATATCCCGGTCCTCTCAAATTCCCTCAAAATTTTATCCTACTATGGTATGGTCATCTAATTGCATATTGATATCATATTTTTCAGTTTTGGAAATGTCCATGTCATTATAGAAAATATTATTCCTCAATATAGCAACCATTTCATTGTGGTCTTGGTCTCCATGATCCATTAAAAAATTCATTATTATCTAGTGAGTTGTGTTGTGATTTATTTTAATAAAATAATCATATCTTCACATTTTTTCAATGTGAAATCTTTATAGTGTTCCCCTATTTCAAAATCATAACATCACAACCTGTTGAAGCATGATAATACGTAATTTTTTATGGTAAACAATAAGATACATTAAAATATCTTAGGTTTACACCTATAAAATACCAATTATGGTATGATCTATTTACCTTTAATGTTTCCCTACCATGAGTTTTTCGGAAGTATAACCTATAGTGGAATGAACAACCATATCCATTTAAAATACCTTAGTCAGATTATGATTCATTTATTCCAATAGATATACTCTTGAAGTGTGAAATATATTCTTATAGAAGACACTCCCCATAATTTATATTACTTAAAATAATTTAATTCTTATAGATCCTTTAAAATTTTTACACATATTCTAAAATGTCATGATGTACGTCGTGGAACCATTATTTTCCTCCTTTAGCATAAAAAATTCAAAAATGACCTTAAATATATTACATTGATATTTCAATATTTGGATCTATAAAATATCAATCTCAATTCATTCACCAATGAAAACACCTTGGTTACTTAATTCTTCAATTTATCCAACAAACCCCACCAATGGAAATCATTATACCAAAATTTACAACCATTGAGATTGTTCACAACCCACGGTGTTTCAAGAAAATATCCACACCAGAAAAACTATTGGATAAATAGAGAATACCATACATCACATAGTGTATTTGATCCATTATTAGGGTACAAGTCAAGATAAAAATATTTAATTTTATATTTATAAAGAAAGATCAACAATGTTCAAGATCATATCAAATAACTCCACTTGTTAAAAAATTATTTTTTTTATCTTTACCGTTCTTCAATCATTTTATGTTCATATATTCATAGATTTAATCTTGCCTATCTACATAATAAATACTCCTATTTTTCGGTAATATTAATTGTATCACATATAATATCCTTCAATCACATTCCATTTTACAACCTTTCCCATTAAACCCAAATGTTATTTTACTAAAAAAAATAACCATTTTTTACATTTGAAGTATATGTGATTAAGGGACATTATAAACATTTTTAGGTTTATGGAGGTTGTAGGAACTCATGGTTTTACTAACTCTTCCCAAATACCAGTGTGATCAATGGGTTTTTGAATATTTACCCCACTTGTTGATTGGAACCAACATTATTTAACTTGAATATTATTTAATTAACATTAACCATAATAAAATGATACAAAATGTTAATATATTTCACATGAGAATGCTGTACACGATTATTTTACAGCTCTATATTACAATTTCATTAAAATGAACTAATATGGGAATCATCACTTATTATTTAGGTTCCTATATTTTTTATTCCATCCATAATAGTTGGGTACATGACTTTATGAATGGAACATATTCCACCTCACCCATACTCAGTGTATTACTTTCCTAAAATATTGAAAATATTTAATATAAAATTTATTTAGTTAAATAACACTAATCCACCTATATATTTTTTATCCAAAACACCTATAAATAATCTGCATCTAAATCGACTAGTAATCCTTAAATATTTCATAAAAATACAAAAAAAAACATTTTATTTTAAAAATAATTTTTCTCATGATTAATTTCACATATGAGAGGTGTTAAAAATTATGAAATTTTTTAAAATTATCATACAAGAATGAAACATAAACTTAATATTGAGTTTTTTCTATGAGATTTAAAAAACATCTGATAATCCTCTATGCAGTTTGGGATCGATTTTTTTTCCCTTATAGTTTCCATTCTCAGTTCCAACTACAATTGGCACCCATACATGATTTTTATTGTATATTTTGAACTTTCATAGTAATTCCCTATAATTATTTTATAATGAAACAAAAGTACACCAAACATTTTTATTTACATACAACATGAGGAAATATTTTAGCATTTTGGTCATTGATATTTTATACTCTTATCTCAATAATTGTAAAAAACAATACTCAAATTTAACATATAGAAAACTAATTATGACAAAATTAATTTTTATTGTAACCATGAAATTATCTTCCTTAGTTTAGTTTAAATAAATATTATGATCAATGCCATGTATTTTATATTAAAACTTCCTCAAGAACATCCCATCTCATCGTAGAAAGACTACAGTTCTTTTTTTATACCGAAACAATCCATTCCCAAACAGAAAAAATTATATTAATTATCTATAATTATAAAACTCTTGATTGTTTATATATAAACATCCTTATTAATAACTTCACTCAAAAATTACATATGGCCATGTGTTGGATAAATTCATAATTTTCATTGAATTATCACAACAAAAAATTATTATTAATTCATGTCTCACCATCTATGTGAACATTTATCACACATAAAAGTCATAAATTTTTGTATATATTTTTCACAAAACCTTTTCCCTTTATTGATTCCACTAACCATGCAGATCATATTTCTTTTTAATTAATCACCTTATATTAATGAGTTGTTTATTTTAAGTTACTTCACAAGCTTCCACATTTTATTCCTATAAATTTGATTCAAATAATCTTTCATGTCTTTTATTTTTGACTAATATTTTTCACTTCCTAAAATGGAAAATTCGAAACCTGATATATTAGATCATTATGAGTTACATTTATTATCCTCTATGTTTGTATATGAAAATATAAATCTCTAATAATAATTAATTCATCAACCTTTATTATAAATTTCTTAATTGTGTTGATAATTTATTTTCATTATTAAACTATACATCAAATAACTTAATATTTGAATCCAATTTACGCACTAGATTATGTGATTATCTAGAATTTTATACAATATCATCATCTTCTTCACAAGATTCACTCAAATATGGAAATCCCAAAGAAACTATTCCATAAACACATACCTTCACATTCCTCAATAAGATTATGTTTTTTATTATGTGGGATTAGAAAACACATTCAATTATCCAGTTTTTGTTTTTATATAATGATTTTAGTCAAAATTAACCTCAGATTATATTTATATTCTACTTATGTTCCTCCGTTGACATTACTGGATATGTTGATACCCATGGAGGTATCCATTTATTTCATTTGGTAAAGTTAGTTAATTCATGCCCTTTAAACTATAATGGGTAAAATCTATTTTCAAATTGAATAACAGTCATTTTAATTAAAAACATTCACCCTTAATTTCCATAGGATACACTATTAAAAATATATTTCCAATAATCCTAATATAAGTTACCAATGTTATAAAAATGATAAACATTTCCATAAATTTTATTCCTTCAACAATATGAAGGGTATGTTCTCATATTTAATTGATAACTCCTGGGTTCTTCTCATTTCATGAAGAGTTAAAATCCCTTATAATAATTAATTTTATGTAAAATATAACCACAAAGTTAGAACATCATTAATAGAAAATTTATCTCACCCTTTCTCGACATATCTCAATCAATTTAGTGGGTTCATGTATTTTAATAAATTCATGATGTTTGAAATTTATCGTTAATTTTCTTTTATAAATAATTATATTCAAACAACTCCTCTTATTTTATATAACTCAAATTTTTATCCTTGTATACCTTTTCCAATATAAATATAACATTGTTCACTTATATTCTTACTATCAGTCCTCACACCTCATCATACTCTCTATTTCAAATCCTTATCATAAAATTTTACAAATTGAAACTTTTTATTTTAATTTTTTATCTTCATTGAGATTATTTTTCTAGGTGACAACTTATTCTTCCAGTTATTAAAATTTTCTTATTGTATCATTGAACAGAGGATTATGGATATCACTCACCATGTTATGTCCCCTTATCATTACCTCTAAATCTAAAATATCTATGGATATTGTATGATCAGACTCATGTTCTTCCACTAACCTCTCTATTTAGGAAATTTTAGATTTTATTAGGTCAATATACTCAAATTATTCTATAAATAATCCAAAAAATTTATTATCCTTCTTCCACTATAAACATATCTTTTCATGTTCTCTTTCAAATTAATATTAAAATCAACATCACCTTTTAGTTTTTCTTATTACTTAATTACAGACTTATCATTTTCAACAATTTCAAAAATAAAAATAGTATTAGAAAAAATATATTTTGTTTCCCCATGTTCAAAACATCCTTAATATTCATTTTCCTCTTTGATGAAATAGATTTTATATTGAAAACCTTTCTATGATTTATTTCAGATTTATTGTAAATTTTTAAGGGAAATTGTTTCCACTATTTTTATACAACTATATGATTAAATTATTTAATACCCTCACTTTTAAATCTTACTGGTATATTCCCCACATTTCTATATTTAACTAAATAAATAATTTTAATAACTCGATAAGTCCATTTTTTTTAATTTAAATATTTCATTATAATAGTGACATAATTTCATCACTGATATATTCGTAATTTTTTTAGAATCATGTATATAACTGATCCACATGTATTTATATGTGATCTCCATTGACAATTGATTTGATGTTCTCTAGGACTAAAATAAAATTTCATAGGTCATAATAATTATATGATGAATCATAGAATACTGACCTCTATGATTCCATATTTAAGGAACAAATGCCTTTATATTTTATAGTGGTGGTAAAGTCCAGATAATTTTGTTCAAAATTTAGAAATTTGTTTTTCCGTCACCTTATCTAAGGATATCAGCCATAAATATAAAGATAACTTTTAGAAAACAATCATTTTTCTCATTCTGATTTGAGTTCAAAATATTCAATCCTATTATTTAACACTTATTGTATTTCAACATTTACTTTGGTTACTCCTTCATATTAGTTGGAAAATTTATACCAAATTTCATTTTTTTCATGTCATATTTATATATATTTGATTCAATAGAACTTAAGATAGAGAATTTTGAGACTATTAATCTATTTTAAGAAGCTTCATGTTAGCATTAGTGATATAAATCTCTGTAACATATCATATATACATTTTATGAAAATTATTTGAGCAGTTTTTGAATCCATGGTACCATAGGTGAGATCTCATTCTATTCCTTTATATATGGTAGAAGTGTCTATACAATTAAGTAACCCATTTTTCCTAGATAAAGTTATCAATGTTTAAAATTATAAATATAGATATTTATTATGATTAACCCCCATGGCTCTGATTTAAAATGTTGTAACCACGTGCCCAAATACACCCAGAGAGATAGTGGTGAATTAGGATATTTAGTTTTCTTTCTCATATTAATATAGTACTTATTCTCATGTTTGGAATAATTCATCAAACCTATCAATATTATTAAACCATAATATCCATATATATAGAAATAAAATGGTGCAAAAAGAATATTTTAGATGGGTTACTGCTAAGAGATACTCCATGGAGAAAACATTATAGTTATTCTTACATAATAGTAGACATCACTACTCACGATAGATGATCTAGAGGTTTAGTAACGACAAATTATTGATCAGAGGGTCACTCCCCATGAATACGTATAAATTTATTACATTAATAAATATTTATATTGATTTTATGTCATGATGATTGATAACAATAGTTATCCAAAAAGGGTAATTTATTTTGGTATTGTCATTGTGTGCCCATTATTCACATAAACTCTTTATATTTAACAAAAATCGTTACAATAAGAAAATATATCTATCCAATATCAAAATTTATCAATTGTATATTTAAAAAATTTCTATAATTTTCCTTGATATTTATAAAATCACGGGTTAACCATGTTTAATGTATTCCATGAATTGTACACATGTCACCTGAATTACCAATTAATATCCCATTATGTTAGCCATGGGTGACCAAAATATCATAGAATCTGATATAGATTTTAAAACTAATTTTTCCTCTCATTACCTTGTCTATTATATGGATTTTATTTTTGTGACAAAATTCTCATTAAAACTCATAGTTTGTTTCATGATTATCCATATCATGGCATTATATTTAGTAAATATATATATCCATTAAATTTGGATGACACAATTAATTTAATCCTTTAAAATAAAAGACCATTATATTCTAAAATTATTTCAAAATTCATAATAATTATATCATAGTAGTCTGATTATGGTGTGATATCATATTTCCTTTTTTCTATAGGTTCAATCCATTATTCCATAAGTACATATTCCATATCAAAACCATTTCATTATGGTTTCAGGATTCGTGATACATGTAGGGATGTGTTGTGATCCTATGTGTTTTTTCTGATTTATTCAAATATCAAAAAATAGAGTAAATCCTATTTTCAATTACATTTCATTACAGTATGGCTATAAACCATAGTCAACACATAACCATCCTTGTGGAATAATGGTAAATATTTTGGTCTGACAGTAAAGTAGATACTCTTATGTAGGTTGAGTTTAATCTTACCCAAGTCCAATAGTGCTTTGGTCTATTAAAATATAATTTTCAAAAACCATGAGTTATTATTACACATGATCAGTAATGACATTGACAACAATATCAATTATTTAATAAACTCGTCAAATAAATTATAATTTATTTTTCTATAGGTGCATATATGATATGAAATATGTTCATTTGAAATGATATCTCTAAAAATATTATTATGTTACATATAATTATTCATATGTGATACTATTTTATTCTTACACAATTTATATAATGTTATGATGCACACTTTTATAAATTAATTAAAATATTTATGAAAAAACAAAAAACATTGATCTATTTGATATATTTATAAATAATGTTTTATTCAATATATTAAACAATATACTTACACCTATCCAAATACCTTAGTTATATACTTCTTCTATTTAGAAAAAAACAATTGTTTGCTTGGTTCCAATAGTATAAATTTGAGATTATTTATCTTCGAGAATGTGATTTTTTATAGTTTTATATTTTTATTATTGGAGAAATGTTTATAATATAGTTTATTTCCATCTAGGATAATTATTGTTTTACACATTTGATTAATCTTATATTACATGATAAAATGTGTATGATGAATTTTATTTACATCTACGAAAGAGAACGATTTACACATTAATTTTATATCACTTAGAAATATAAATTTTTTGATTGTTAGTTTTATATCATCAAAGAAGATGAAGTGTAATTATAGAGATTAATTTTATTCCTAAAATATATAGCTTTCTGATAATGTTTAATATTGTATTTTAAGAAATAGGGTTTAGATAGAGGGTGATATTACAACAATGTTGGGATTGAATAATCGATTGGATTCCTACATTTCAAAATTAAGGGATTAAAAACATGCATGGTTTTAGGGTTTCAACTCAATGATACATGACAAAGGAATGAAACCAATACTTGGTAAATGAGGAATGTAATTTAAAACTATGAAATAAAGAAAAAAATACAGTTAAAATCCATGTTTGAACGGATGAAAAATCATTTATGATATTGAGAATTATAGTTTATATCTTGGAATAAGTAAATTACTTTCATTTTTACTAAAATAAGGAAATGATGATTTCTCATAAAATTTATGGTGATGTGATAAGAATAACTACCATGTAATTTTACGTTATACAATAATGGGTTTTTTATCATAGTTTAGGTTATATAGGTTAGACCATAGGAAATATATTTTAATGTATTATGATTTTAACATATGAGGATGTTACATTGGTGCGGCCTTAGGTGAGAAAAACATTTGTATAGTATAATACAGATGAATATAGGGAAGAAGTAGAATTTATGTAAAATGATTATATATTTTTCATAAAAAATATATGTGACAATAGAATCCATGTGATATTCAATGGTTGGGTATTTTTTAGACGAGTGCTGATTATAATTTGAGTGGGAATTATGTAAAATCAACCATTATTTTTGGGGCCTTTTAATGAACCAAGTGATAGTCGGAGTCTATAGTAGAGAAATTCATTGGTGAATCACAATATGGGTGAATATTTAATGTTGAGTATATGTATTATTATCATAGAATAAGGTATTGGGTTTCTAGGGTAAAGAGTCTTATGAAGATATAGAGTACATAAGAAATCATCCAGGAATTAACAAATTTTCTAATCTGATTCATTGAAGTTAGTAAAGCAACTTGGGAAAAATGAAAATACATCGCCATGGTAGGTGACCATGTCAAAAAGTAGTAAAATAATATATTTTCACCGAACATGAAAAATACACCATTAAATAAATTAGACAGGGAGAGGATGCATTTCATTTAGTCTTTTTTTGTAATTTCCTTAATATGAAAGAATATACCATGATTTGAAATTTATATAACTAAAAAGTTTTCTTTCATAAAAGAAAATTTTATCAAACCCTTAAATAACTCAATTTCAACAATATACATTTTCCTTTGATTGATAAATCACCCATGAAAAGATATCTTCTTCTTTTTTACATCATAAATATAGAATTATCTAACCTTTAACTTCCCAATTCATTAAGTCCCGAATATTGAGGATCCTATACTTTTAAAAAATATAAGTTCAATATTATGTTTATGATCAATGTCTTAGATATTTCTGTGCATAATCCTTGGAAATAGTTGACATGACTCAACCATCTATGTCCCCACCTATATTTTCTATTTGGTTGTCAGTAATATCCCAATCTCACCTCAAAAATATCATGGGATGGTGAATATACGCAAGGTGACATATCACACATGTGAGGCCTCAAGCTAATGATAAATTACACTATGGAATATATCCCTAATGAAATATAATATAACCAAAAATCAATAATAATATAACGATTACAATATAATATATGAATAATTTTTATAACTAAGACACCAAATATCTAGAATAATTACACATTAAGAAAATAGAAATTAAAAGATAATATAAATAAAATGTATCAATGCATTAAGAAGCTATGACTAGTGATGTAATATCCTTACAGTAATGAGTTCTGTTGTGATATCTAATAGTAACTAAAGTTTTCAAGAATACCAATGTTATAGATCCTCAAGTTCTACATCCACTAAGGTATCCCCTAATCTAATCATAGTTTGTATAGATACAAATGTTGTGGGAAAGAATTCAGACGAATGATATAGTTTAAAAATACCTCGTATGATGCTCTATAATTAATGAATGGAAATAAATAATATACCTTCTCTAAAATTAGGTAAAATTGAAAAATCAATATTAACTAAAGATTAGATAACCAATAATTCATCAAAATTCCATGTTTATAGGTTGTTAATAAGTTAAATATTAATTGAAATTAGCAATTCCAAATATATTGTAATACCCATAATACCAAAATTCCCCATCTTCCATAAAATCCATGTCACCTATCTAAAACAATAGTTGGGGATCCAATATTTTGTAAGGGGATTGTATATAAATCATGGGAGTTCATCCCCTATGGAAACATCACAAGTCATCAAAGGGAATTATATATTGACTGAAGATGTATTGACTCAATGGAAGAGGGACCCACACGTCGACACATGAGAGAGTACCTAAACTCCATATGTCATATGGGGCTCCCATGTTATTACATATTTATGTAACTATTGGTTTTTTTGGAATCCATGTCTATTATAGAGGACCTATTTCAAAAAACATATAGGATTATTGGACTACACAGCATATATATGGGATCTATGTCTTGGTATAATAATGTAACATGGGGTTACTAACCTCATTAATTCTATAAATACATTATGCAATACCATCCATCGTCTCTAAAAATAGAGGATCCTAAAATTTATCAAAATACATCATAAATAGAATCAGTTGAAAAAGATGACTGTACCATTTCATTCTATTTAAAAAAAATCAGAAAAGATGTTTAATTTTTTATAATTTGACACATAGGTGATATGAGAGGAATGGTAGAAGAGTAATAATAGAAAATGAAATTTATTTTACTCAACATGACCTGTGTGTCTTGGATTGTAGTTAGGAATGTACCCATGTGGCTCAGTGATTCTATTTCAACCCATATGGAGTGTCCCTCTACTGACAAGGTGTATAGAATCTATTGTTTTGTAATTTTATATTATCTAGGATAGGGTTTGTTTGGGTTTAATATAATGTGACATGTTTTCATCTCACACAACCATTTTTTGGAAAGGTTGGATATGTGAATTTACATCTACACCTCTTAGTCTATGTCATTCAATGCACATGGCATGTTCTCAAAGGGTATGCACCATGTGATATTTTAACCTACCTGAAAACCTTATACTTCATGTGATACAATACATAGTGTTTGCTAAAATTAAATATGTCATGTGATCGTGTATTCTTGTATTAAACCCCAGTATATAAATATTGACTCTTCCTATTTCACTTCTCATTAAATTTAATTTTCTTGAATTCCCTTTATGTCATAAAAACTTCTACAAAAAAATAGTTTATGTGGATTTGTGAGATCATAAAAAATACTTAAAAGTAGTAATAGAAAAATATGGTTCACATTATAATATATTCCATTAATTACTTCCTTCTAAAAAGATACATGTTATTCAAATATTTCCAACAATCTATATTGAAGATACTATTCTAAACCCATAATGAACACTAATGGTATCACCCACACCTAAACGGTTTTCTCTTGATGGTCATCAATTTCCAAAAATTACCCCATTATTGTGGAATAACTAATGATTTAACACTCACCCTGTCCAATGATTTATTTTTTATCATTAACATGCCTCATCTGACTTGATATGTGGAAGGAATTTCACATGGTTTGACAACATTTTTTATTCTAGAATGAATTCAAAAACAAATTCATTTCATTCATCTATTCAACGTGGTCATCGATCCCAAGTAGGTGGTATTTTTTCATTTCTATCACCATGTTAGACAATGATATTAAATTTAAATCCTAAAACTATGACCCCCATTCTTTAAGAATACAATTGGAGCTAACTAGTGGGAAAATTTTATCATTATTATTTGTTTATATAAAATTCCATTTTTAATAAATCTTTAAATTCATGAGGTTAGTTGTGGCCATATGACATGTTTTGAAAGAAGTAATTTTGGACATAGGATAATGTTTGACTAAAAACTTCCTCTCCTATCATAGGGATAAACCTATATCATCCTCTAAAAACATCTACATAATACTCTAGAATTTTGGGATGTTAATCCTCTCTAGTATCCAAAGAATTCAATTCCCAGAAGATTAAATAGTATGGAATCTCCAATAAAGTTTTAGGTTTTATCTCTATCCGTATTATATTATGGTCATAGAATCATGTTTAGATGGAAATTGAACTAGTTGGTTGACAATATATAACACTATGATGATATATTTCCAACCATATAAGGAAATTTGATAACCAATCCATACTAATAATTATTTCATTGGGTCCAGTGTCTACCTTGATGAGATCCTAATAAAACACCCATTTAATAATTGTAATATTGTACTCATGGAAGATATGGTTTTGATATTTATTAGAATAATAATGTAATTAAAAATGAATGGATCATTCTAGTGTTGATAATTATTTGGTATAATCCTCGATCTATGTCTGGAACTACCTAATCAAATCCCTATTTGGCATATTTGTTTTCCACATCATTAACCACCAGTACCATAATTCCGACTAATTGGTGGTTGTGGTGGTGGAAGTGGATCTAAGTGTAATCCAACCAAATCCTCTATTATTGTGCCACCAAAACATATACCAAATCTTCCACCTAAAGGGACACATTGTTTATTATGGGTATTCCCATAATCCATTAAAGTACTCTGATATAAAGGTATAACTATGGTGTTTTTCAAGATTCCCTCAACTTATTCCCATGTACTATAATAATGATCCCATTTTTATTATAAATATATAAGAATAAAAAATACACCTATTTAATGTATGATTTTGTTTAGAAATCAGTTACTCCCGATCCTCATGAATGGGATCAGACACTGGTGTTCGAACATTATAGTAATTTTGATAGTGGTCGTTAACTGGTTTTTGTTAAAAAACACTATATGGAATCAAAGAGACTCTCTAATACTAGATTGTATAATGATAGTGAATCTCTAAACATATAACTGCCTTTCTTGGACTCCAGTATAGTTTTAGATGTATATAAGTACAAATTTGCCTCACTTATCTCTCCAGAATCATAGCATGGTCTTCTATGATAAAATAAATCAAACCTGAACTACATCCATGGCAAACATCATGAGGTATAAGAACCTCAATCTGACATCTACTACTATCATGCTTCCATATTTATGTTCTATCATATCACATAATTTTAGCATCCTCAATAGCTCTAGACAGTATACCCCAATCAAAATTTATTAATACTCCAACAACAATAAGGTAACCTCATTATGTTCTTGAGTTATTAGATCCCATCAATGACAATACATACTATAAAGAGGGATTCATACAAGAATTTTTATATGTTCATTGGGTCTATAAATAAAATAAAATATATAAGTCAAAAAATCCATCCAATCCACTATGGCATGATGATCATTATTACCTTGTAACCTATAAGACTTATAATACTAAAACGTAGATATTACCCCCAGAATACAAGTAGTATTGGAATACTATGTGGGGACTAGAATATGCTCCATATATGGATAGTTTACACTATATAAAATTGGTGGTTGATATACCTAATTATTATTGGTTATAGATTCCATTTTATTATGTCTCTGAATTGAATCCTCATCACTCAACTAATTTGAAAAAAGAGGATCCAACCCTGAAACATTCACATGAGAAACCAACATATACGTCCTACCATGATATCTATGATGGAAAATAATATCATAGATAAGACAGATCCATCATTTAAAATTAATATCTCACTCACATGACCTAATAAGTATATTATTTTTGAAATTTAATTTTTATTGTCTCATTGGTATACTTAAATATGCTAATTCATAACATGATTTAGATGATGGGAGGTAGAATCATCTTTGGAGAGGATGTGTTTTCCATCCCTAAAATTATCCTATTGATATATATCATATTCATGAAATCCTTCATAATAAGTGTACATATTTTACAACAGTGAAATCAATTTATTGACACTGATGCATATAAAAGGACACTGTATAAGGAAATTGTGAAACTATTAAAATATTTATTTTTGTAATTACATTATTGTTTATATCTCTATAAACTGATAATTATATTTTTATCAATATATAAAGTCGTGGTTAGGGTCATGACAGATGGATTTAATATATGGGAATGGATTATTATGTGTGTCTATAAAGGGAATCCAAGCCCATCGTTTGGTTCCATATTATGTGGTACATTGTACCTTTTATGGTTGATTGATAACGATTATAGTTTATCCTTATATTTATTTTCATCTAAGACAGATGTGTTAAATTTTATGGTCATTTATCAAATGCAATTTTATCATATAGATGAAGGTAATATTACTGTGATAAATTATACAAAGCGTAAATTCATGTGAAATTGATTACTAAGAAAGTGTTCTTAGAAATGATTCAGTGTTGATACTATTCTTGAATGATACATTGTAGTTTAAACAAAATAATGAGTTTTGTGATGGTAAGGAGGGGGGGTTACCCAATGTTAAAATCCCATAGATCTCATTTCATTTGAATGAATCTCTTTTTGTGTCAGGATTTTCCCATATATAAACAAAAGAATGATAAATTCTGAATGTCATGGGAAAATATTGATAAAAAATAATCCCCATAGCACTAGTTGATAAAATCATTTTTTGAGGTGGATCGTAGGGTAATTTGTGCCAAAATTATTTCCAATTTTAGTAAAGAAAAATATTTTAATTTTTTTCATGTTAGATACTTGAGAGAGAAGGTAAAAAAAGTTAGACCACAAAGGATTTAAATGAAACTAAATATAAGTAATATAGAATAATAGTGTTCCATAATGAACCTTGAATTAAAGACCATGGATTTAATTTTTTGATTCCCAATAAAAATAATAAATAAAACTCATTACAGGTATCTTTCCCAAAAAAAATTTCATCACCATATCCCCAATCGAGGATGTGGGTAAGTAGTATTTCTTGAAGGTTCTGGGAGTCAAAAGACTTTGATGACACAAATAAACATTTATTTCAGTACTTCTCCTTATTTTTTATTCAAAAAATAACTTGATTGAGATTTATTCATTTCTTGGTGATGAAGACATGAACCCAAATTCCCAAAATGGATTCTAGTCAATAGATAGAGTAAAAATGGGTGGTTAGGGGGGCTACATTTATATGAAAGATGGAACTGGGAATCTATCCATGTATGTTACCAATTTTGTAACTATTTGATCTCATACATGGGTCCCCTGTATTTTTATTGGAATCATTAGTGAATGGACACAAAATATTTATGGAATACATCCATGGAATCTATAATTTTTTCATGCAATACTTATATATGTATCACACATATTGATTCAATAGGGAACACATTTGAGCTTCACCCAATGAAAAACAAATCCAAATTAACTAAAACACAGTTTTAAAAATATTAATTTAAAACAACCATAACATTTTAGTTGGGTTTCCTTTTTAGATCCATGATCTTTTAAATCCAAGATAAAAAAATTTATACCCATAGAAAATAGATAAATGTGTGTATAGTGTTAGTCATGGATAAATTTCATCTATAAGGACCATAAAATGTATCGAAATATTAATATAGATTCATTGGTTTCATCCCTAAAGATGTTCCTCCACAAAACACATCCTCAATGGTCAACATTTATGAATAATATATGTCCCTTTATATATGAAAAATAATTAAACACTTGTAGAACCAATTTACATATTCTGAATACAGTGATATAAGATTTTTTTTCAAAATTTTTTTTTTTGGAAATATACTGTTTCATTCTATTCATGTATAATTGTGTGATACATTTTTTCTTGGTGATAAAAATAAAATTCATTTAAAATGAAATTATTTTCCATAAAAAATATAATTCTACAGGTATGACATGATGTTTTGTGCAGTCTTCATGAATTAGTTATATTATTGCGAATGAATTAGTAGGGGTAGGCTTCAAATAAGCATATTACAAATCAATTATATTTTATGCTATGAGAATGATATGTAATTAGACAATTTTGGAAAAAAATTGTAGGATCTTAACTTATGTAAATTCTGAAAAAAATAGAGGTATATAGAGAATTATATTTTCTAACTATGGATAAGAACTAAGATTAAGGACTTTTTGACAAGGTGGATGTATTGACTCAAGTAGATATGAGTAAAAGAGGAAATATAAACTAAATTAAATTAATAACTAAGAAGATAATATAAACTCAAGGATAGTTGGGACTTAGAAGAGAATTTGGTCTCATGGAAATTTGGTAAAAGGAGGGGAATATTGACTCAATGCTATTTGGGATAGAGAGAGGGATCTTAATTTATGAAAATCTTTTACATAGAGAAGTATGTAAAGTTAATGATATTAGGTACTATGAAGTGAATCCTTGATCATGGATTGCATTGTAATAATATAAAATAATATAAATTTGGGAATAATATAAGAATCTCAACTCATTGATATTTGGGATATAGAGAAAAATCTCACTCAGGTAAATTTGGGATGCAGAAGATAATCTCAACTCAAATTAATTTGAGAAAAAGAGGAAAATATCAACTCAAGGAAATATAATATCAAGGAGGAAATTTTTACCATGGGATATGTTTAGAAAAAATATTTGTAAGAAAAATAAATCATATTTTTGTAACCAATTAGTTGATCTAATCTCCAATGAATTCAAGAAACCAAGAGGTGGATCTCAACTCCTATCTATTTGGGAATCAAATGGGTGGATCTAAAACCAAGTAACTATTTTACCATGAGGATGATCATATCTCAAATATTTTTTTACTAGGTGAAAAATTTCTAATCAAGAATTATTTATAACCAATAAGTAGATCTTGATTCAATAAATTTTTTAGATCAAAAAGGATTATCTTAACTCATTGAATTTATTAACAAGGGATAAATCATGACTCTATGATTTTGTTACCACTAGGAGATTCTTGACTCATAGGTTTTATACCTAGAGATGATTCTCAACTCAAGGTGTTTTGTAGTTAATAAAAGAATCTTGAATCAATTTTTTTATAGAATATAAAATCTTGATTTATATATTTGATTTTTGCAATGAGGTGTAGACATATATGATAGTGATAAATATATAAATATATTAAAGTTTACTTGAAGAGAGGAATGAGTAAGGATTTGTAACATAATGGGTTTTTTGATCCACATGAGAAATGAAAATGCAGAGATGTTATATCATATAATAAGTAATTTTGAGTTGAAAATATAAAATTATGATAGGTGGGAATTTTTCAACAATTAGAAATGTAGAGACCCCCACCACACCGCCAGATAATATAGAATATAATTATATAGAATATTCATTAGGGACCATTAATATGTCATTGGTGATTACATAAAAATTTAAAGGAAATTACGTTTTTCCCTACTAATGATTTCAATTTGTATTATTCCATAAACCTATTACCAATATTTATTAAAGGGATTGTTTCTTTCTGAAAATATAATGAATGTAGAATTAGTTGGAACATTCTTGGGGGCCATAAATATACCATCTGTCCTTACACAATGGCCCGATCAAAATTATTTTATTCACTATAGGAGGTTTTTTTTCAAATTAGTTGATTAAATTTTTAACTTTTAATATGAAGCGGTTAGATTGAGGACACCTCAAATATTAGCTATGTAATGTGAAATTATGAGTAAATGGATTTTAAATTTGTGTTTGAATGCCTAGAAAATTATTCCCTAATGAATTGATCAAATTTTTATAGGAAACTGATATGACATGAAATTAATGAGCACGATCATCACCAAATATTAATTGGGTAAAAATGGAAACACAAAGACAATAAAATCCAAAAAAAAGTGAGAACATGTTCCTTATGTAAGGTGGGGTTTTCATTAGCTATTTCTTAAAGTAGTTAGTCCAGTGATAATTGTCTAATTTTGGATAACATGACATAATAACCCCTATATGATTTAATACATTTAAAATTGATTCTCTAACATATAACATAGATATTAAAAGGAAATAATAGAGAAAGAACATTAATTTTTATGAGTCTTTGCTTTATTGTTTTTTAACTAGACAAGTTTATTTTTTTTTATTTTATTCATTATATTTTTCTAACACAAGGATGTAAATGATTCATGAGAAATAAATCAATTTTTCCATAGGCTTTCCTTTATATGTTTTCAACCTGTCATTTCATTTTGTCTCTTCAAAATGTATTTTTACGACATTTAAATTTCGAAAAAATCAGATATCTAGAGTTTAGGGCTAAAAAAAATAGACCAAAGTGAGTTTTCAAGAATTATCATAGGGGAAAACCGGCCCAACAGGAATGATGTCACAAATTCCATCATAATGAATTATCAATATAGATCATCCTTATAGATTATTGGAATAATGCATATACTATGAAAGGATACTCAATTTCTATGTTCTTGGCTCTTGGATCAGAACAAAACTGAAAATTTTTTAGGTTTTATATCATTGAATATTATGGAGGTGTCTTAAACAATGGCAAGGTATAGATTAAAAAATCATGATATTTTGGTCCCCACATTGGTTTAAGAAACCTCAGTGGTCTATTGTGGTAGAGGATTTATGTTTGGGCCTTGGATAGGCAATCATATATCATATGATAACTAGGATCAAGTGATATTTGGTTATTTTAGGGGGTAATTTGAAACCTAAACATGATTTTTAGAGAAACCATATATTAAGTAGTGAACTAATGCACATGGATACGTTGTAATATAATTCCATCATTGAAAACCAAAAGCTGATAAGGATACTACACACTATGGACTCCTATAAATATTATGCTCCTATAAAAAAGGATTTGGAAAGATAGATTACAAATCTCTTTTTAGTTAGGGATGTGAAGGATAGATAATGTTTCATACATTTTAAGGATTTATAATAAGAACCACAAACGATAAAATTTAAGTATATTTGGTAAGGACTATATTTATAGTAGTTTAGGGTCAATTCATCAAGGGTTTAGGAATCTAAAATTATTTTGTTTTGGCATTATAAATTTTTTTAGAGTGGGGATGACTCACAAACCTATTTCATGCATCCCATGACCATCGAAACATTTCAATACATCATCTACAATTATTTTAATTCAATACTTAGTGTCAATTAATCATTAGACTATATGCCATTATAGATTATGGAAGGGATAATATTTGGGATAGTCAATTAAAACTTCTTCCATAAGATTCGTAATCTATATATTTTTAGAAATGTTATGTGATAAATAATAGATGAGGTATGAATCCATGTTCTTTGGATTATGTTAATAAACATACATTCTTCTATTTTTGATAGTTGGGTGTCCATTATTCCCATGTATACATTTTATTTTCAATTCAGCATGCTCATTTTGAATGAATTTCAGAGTTGGGTGTCAAAAATATTGTTATCCATTAGTCCACCATTTTTGTGTTAATCCTTAAAGATTTTGAAATCATAGAATGTATTACATAATTATTAATTATATAATAATTAATTGGAAGGGTCTCCTAATTTTCCCTTCTCATGTATATGGATCCTAGGGAGGTTAATAAAATTACTCTACATGAAAAAGGATATATACTTTCAATATTTCTTATATTGAAATTAATATTCCCTATTATGTATACTCTTGTGGTATCTAAATCATTATTTACAATACATTTCATATATACATTAGTATTTAATTTTTTTTGAAGATGATATCTATATAGAATTTCTTAAACATGATCAAATTAATTTTGGAATTTGATGTTGTTATTGACTGGGAAAACAATTAGTATTACCCTAAAATTTCAAATATATATTGTATTACGGAATTATGGTGGATTACAAAAGATAGATACAACATGTATAAAACTTTAAAATGGAGGAAAATATATGTAAATTTCCCTATAATTATGTTTTGGGAAAATTTATTGTATGGAGGCCTTATGTAGTAGAAAATTGGCATTTCAATATTGGGGAAATTTTCTTGATGATCGACTAGGGAGGTACTCAGTTGAAAAGGATGATTTTTTCTAGTTTTGAATACATGTAAATATTTTTTGCTTGTAGGATGAATTATTGATTAAGATTGTGTTGGATCAACATGTGAACATGGGGATTCATCATATTAATAATGAAAAGTATGGAATATTTACTAATTTAATATGCTAATAATTATATATATATTTTCTATTTATTTCATCAATTAATCTATTTGATCTTTAATAAATCATAACCTGGTATCATTGATAGTTTGTTAAAAAGATATAATGGGAATTTTCATTCCTTCACCAGTGGTGTGATTTATGGATAATGATTTCTTTTCAGTAGTGGAACCTAATGGAAAAATATTCACTTTATGGTGGGCATATACTACATGTTCATTTACTGTTGTATGGTTGGAATTCTATATATATACATAATCATTAAATAGATCATTATGAATATCATGATCTCAAAAATTAAAATGGTATTGAAATTATAATTATAGGTGTGTGGGATATTATCTATGAATAACATCATCAACCATGGAAGTATAGGATTATTTATCTTCTGAAGACATAAATAATTGTATATGAATTATTATTTTTTGGAAGGGTGACTTCTAGAATCCAGTGAATTTTTTTCCAAAACTAGAAAATAAAAAATAATTATAAATGGTGGATCCCATTTCATAATAATATTATTTGTTAGTAATAATTCTATTAAATTCTATAACACTTATATAAGTGAACTAGTTCAACCCCAAAGAAGAGTATCTCACTTTGTGAGATGATTCTCTACCCAAGGAAAACTCACTGAAATCCATCAGGGACTGAACTGGTAATGTGAATAATAGGGGATAACATCCATGATCTTTATCATTCCATTTTCTATTTTATTATTCCTGGAATTTTTTTAAAATATTATAATACTAGTTTTTCTTATGGTGTTGGGGAGATAACTATTTGACTCAGTTAGGCCCCGATGATAACCTGTGCATGCTTGACTGATTTACATGTAATAACGTTATCAAAATTTCTCACATCATTTTTTATAACATACTTGTCATTATTATATTATTCATAGATTATGGAATTTAAATGTATCATGTCTAATTTTATATCATCCATTACAACTTTACCAACGTTGATTAACTTATAGAAAAATTATTTCATACAAAGAAGTCACAAATGGTGTGGCCCTACATTCAGTGCTAGGGGATGCTATTGGGAGATCATAACATCATTCATTATTAAGATTAAAAATATATTTTAATGTAATAATTTAATGTTAATAAAATTAAAGAATGTATTGAATAACTTGTTTAGGAAATATTTAATATGTTTTATTATTACTGATTTGAATGTCACGATACATTAGATTTGATACTGTAGTGTTATTACTTATGGATTAATAGATACAGTTTTTTAATATAAATTCATATACTTCATTACTTTTGATGGTGGTTATTAGATTGTTTTTTATCAGTTCAGTAAAAGTAATTTTATAGGAACTTCATGGTTATGGTGAATTCCTGAAATCCAATGGTGTACTTTTTTGGGATTAATATGATTTCTTCTGTATTCGGAATATTCACCATTGAAATAACATGCATATTCACTAATGAAATTTATAGATCTATAATATATATTATACCATTCCATCATTCAATGAATGAATAAAAATTTTATTCCAACAATTCTTGTAGTTTGAGAAGATAAAAATGATAATTTTCCTTTGGGGGATCATAAATTAATAAACGAACTATTAGTGATATTCCTCCGAACTATAGATAAACCTAGTAATAGTGTTATTATGGCCTATAAGAAATAATCCCTCCAATTTCTACACCAATAATCTTGGTATGGGTAGCTATTTTTTTCTTCAGGTCCCTAACAATACGCCTTATTAGGTTTCATCTATAAGTGATGTGAGTAAGATGTTTCTATATATGTCCCATTCAATGGATTGTTATGAATTCAGGTTTCATAATGTTAGGTATAAGATGATTCAAATCCTCCGACATAGGATATCATTTTATGATTTTTTTCCAATTAGTATTTATATTAAGTATCTTCAAACTAATAAGTAATGTAATACATCATTTACACATATGATGTAGTAATCTATGATGATGTTTTATATGGTAAACATTCCCATTTAATTTATAGGTAACCTATTTGAACAAGAATGTGATTATTTTCCTGATAAATTTGTTGATGTCTACCAAATAGATGATATTCATAATAGTCAACAACATTATCTATTGATTATATAATTTAATTTAACTTCTATTTATTTTGATAAAAAAACTCATGTTTTTTTGGGTTTAACAGTATTTTCTCATACAATAGGTTTATCCAATTGTGGATTGGTCTCATACTAATAGTTCAACTCAACATATGTATTTTCCCTATATAATGTTATAGTAATCCAATAAATAATTTATATATTGTCTTCATGTAGAAATTTATCTCATCTGTTGAGATAGTCTTAACAAAATTAGGTGGTGGGTGAGTGGTGGATGTAGAAACATCATTATCCTCATCATTGGAACATCATCTATGACTAATTAGTGGTGTAATGTATTGGGGACATTCAAAATCCTGATATTGTCCTTTATATAAGATATGCACACCATCATCAGTTGCTTCTATGAGATTTATATTCTCCCTAGATATTTCCTTTTTTCAAATTAATTCTTAGTATCCCTATTTTAAATAAAATTTGAAGTCATTATTGATGGAATATAATGATGTGACTCATAAAATGTGAATCAAGTCTTCCTTTTCATGATATATGTAATGAGAATTATCATCCTAATTTTTGTAGCTAGATATATGATCATGATCAGACCTTCTAATTGAATATTATAAAGAATTCATATTTATGAATCCCTTAGGAAACATAAAACTATATTATGTTGAGGGGTTATAAAAATAAATGATTCTAATGGGATATTGTAACTATTTTTTTTTTTTCATGATCCATGTGGTGGAATATTTTGAAGAAATGATTGTATATTTTTAATAGTGTTTAATAGACTAATTCATTTAGAGGTAGTGTAACATATGTATAGATATCTCCCTACATGCTTTAATATAATGAGGATTGTAGGAGGGGTAAAAATTCTTCGAGTCCTATGTGATGGTGGATTCCCTAGGTTGTTGAAACAATGGATGCAACTCTCATAAATTTATAGGAATATATTCTGATGAAATCCAGATGTAATGAATCCTTTGAATGATCTAAATTAATATTATTCATGAAATATAAAGACCCTAACCATCAAATGTTTTCGCTTCTTCAAATCCAATTTAAATTTTATTATCATGGAAACATGATGGAGGTGTTTATAATATCTCTCACCAAATAGTGGACCATCACAATGGTGGTTTCTCTAATTCATAAGAGATTTTTTTGTTTGTCTGGTCACCATATTTAACCACAATGATATTTTTGACTTTATTTAAATAGTAACATATAATTTCACCCATTATACAATTTGAATCAAATTTCACATATCGAGAATGGTAGTTGTTGGTGGAGTCTGAAGTTTTTTTTGAACCATCATAGCTTTTCCTTATATAGGAACTTGTTTTGGGTGACCAGGTCTAAATTATTAGGGTCAATAGTGATTCCATTGCAACATCCTGATGAAATATTTGTTTCATAATTGTAGTGATAACTATGATTTTAAGAACCCCACCTTAGATAATATAGGGTTTTCATATGGGAATAAGAAATTTTATCACCAAAATCCATAATCTAAATAACATTATCTCTATATCACCATGGGTAGAGACTCTCAATTCTCTTTATTATAGAGATGGGGGTCGTCTACACGATGCAATTATTTCAAAAATAAATTGATATTTATGTCCTCAATAACATAAAATTTACAATAACTATTTCCAATAGTGGTTTTATGAAATCCTGTAGGTATCATTGCACCAGCTAATTAACCACCTAGAATTCTAGATTTTGGTTTGGTGAAAGTTTACATTTATACCTCAATGATGTGGTAGTTTTTATGAAATAGTGATATAAAATATTCATTATGCCACTAGTTTATTATTTATAGGAGGTCTTCCCAACAGTTTAAATATTGTAGGATGATTAGGAAACATGTTTCATTTTATTTACATTGTTATGGATTGCATTTAGATTCTAAAGGAAAAGGCACTAAAAAAGAAATTATCAGTGTAGTATCAAAAAACAATGAATCATCAATCAATATCTTTAAGAGGTAAAACCATTATGGTTGGGTTCACTATTTGTTTTGATGTTTTTTTTCATAGGAATAGTTGGATATTTTCTTGGGAAGACATGTAATATAATTGGGGGAATGGGAAGTTGAATAATATAAAAATCGATATTGTTTTGTACTATGGTATTCTCATATACATTTAATTCTTGTCCATGAAAAAATTAACAATTAAAGTAATAGATACCCTTTGGTAAAAGTTATTAATTTGTGATTTATTTGAAATATGTCAATATAATGGAATCACGTTGTTATTTTTTGAAACAAAATGTTTACTAGAACTATGTTTTAATTCCAAATTAGATGCCACTCAAGATATTATATCTATAATTAGAGGAAAGGGGGTCATTTTTAAGGTATGGAGACCCTGAATAGGTTTGAATATATATACTTTTGAAGATAAATTAAATCAATATAGATCCATGTTGTATGATGATACACATTGTAATTTTTATGTTCATTTGACTTGAAACACAGTTGTTCCATTAATGGCCTTTTATATTTGATTGGTAGTGTGATTTTTAACACATTAATCAATAAAAATAGTGTCTTATAGTTCTTGATGATATTAATAGGACCCATTATGAGTATTTCAAAGGTATTTGGAATGAAATACAAGGAACGAGTTCCTAGAAATGGATTAGTGTTGGACATAAAAATGAGTGTCCATTTTTTTATTAACATGAAATATGATTTTAGGAATGGGATGATAAGAGATTACACTAGGATGGAGGAAAATAAATATTAATTCATTAGAATAATTTTTTTTGAATTTGTGAGGTTTCTTATTAAAATATATCCTAGGATGTGGAATGAAAAATGAAATTTATGAGGTTTACACCCAAACAACCCAATGAAATCATATAGAAACCATTCCGTTTGAGGTAGAAAAATTTTAAGTTAATGAAACATTTGTTTCGGAGGATACTAGTGTAAATTCTTGAAAACCCTCCTATGTATGTGTGTTGGGAATATCGGGTTCCCACATTCTACGTTGTGGGATTGGTAAATACATTTATTAAATGTACATTTCTGAATGAGATTCCTTGGTGATACTTGAAGTAATTTACATACCAAAATTTATTTAGGGCCTAGGTATTGGATGATTTTACTCTTCATTATGAAGGTATCTTTTCAATGTGGGTAATTTTACCTAAAATTGGTGGAGGTTTGGGTGATGAGAAATTTTATGAATTATATGGTGTGAATATAATTGAATAAAAAATTACCCATTTCCCCAATTACTTCTCTATGGTTTTGACTAAAAAATAATAAGAGAGAAATATAAAATAATTTGGAATTATGTAATGCACAAAAATTTCCAACAATATATTTTTTTGGATCTTTTAGTTAAAATAGGCAGATATGGGGTTGTTGTATATGTATTCTGGGATAGGAAGCCTATCCATCTGTTAAAACCATTTCGTAATTGTTGAAGTTCACATGTATACCTATGGGAATTTGAATAAAATAATTTTGGTGTGATCACATAGTTTTCCAAGCACACGGAAGGTGACCTATGCCTAAAAATCATAAATTTTATATTTTTACCATAATTTAAACATTACATCTCACTAAATCCCAAAACACAAGGGTTTTTCATATTTATATATTATCTATATAAATGTTTTATTACTCATTATTTCTTCCAAATATACAACAAATATATATTCAAGTGAAATATTATTAAAAATATTCCCACAGGTAATCTAATTTGTTAATGGAAAAAATAAGGAGTGTAATGCCTTGAAATTAAAAAGTATGAACAGTGTATTCAATAGTGTGTATGCCACACATCACAAAGCACATACAAGAATATAATATCCAAATATTATAAAATATATTTAATATTTCAAATAAATTTATTATATTTGATATCTTTTATTTCATACAACAGTTATTTAACTTTCATCAAAATAAGAAATGACTTTCTTCGAAAGCATACATTAAACACAAATTTTGTTTTACCAAGAAACAATATATTACTAAAATATTATTTTGTAATTTTGTAAGACTAAATCTAGATATTATGTTAGTGGATATAAATAGTATTTAATAAGTAATGAAAATATATGTTTATAAAATAAATCAATTCATTTTTTAGGAATAAATTTGAATTAGATATAAGAACCAATTGAATATAAGTGGAATATGATTATAAAATGTTTTTTGATAACAATGATATTTTATCATATAAAATTAAATTAAATTATTTTATTGGAAGATATTAATTTAATATATATATATATAATATTCAATGAAATATATTTTACCTTAATCCAATAGATTTTATAAGAATCAGATAAGATCAAAAAAAAATTTATACATGAAAACATACATTTTTATAAAGGCAATTTTGATTCATTTTAATAGAAACCCTATTCTAAATACAATTATTGGAAATATTAAAATTCTAATTTTTTAAAATAATATTTATATTATAAATAATAACAAAAAAATTATGTTGGTGTGTTTTTTGTATTTTTTTTGTTTCATTTTTTGATGAATAGTGGAAAATACAAAATATTAATTCATCACTAATTTTATATCTAATAAATTTATAAGAATAAATATAAAATTTTTAGTACTTTTATATAATAATAATATTAATAATCTATCATTTAATCCAATTTAAGAATTTGAATCAATTTTACATCGAAATTTGTTATAAAAAAAGTGAATAGTTGGAACATTTTTACTTGAAAATCATGCATTGTCGTCTGGAATGAGGCATTAATTTTAAATTAATTTATTCAACTTTGCTTCTAGGAATTTGGAAAAATAGATTCCATTTTTAGAAAAAAATTAATATATAATTATTAATAAGGGAAAAATATTTTTTGGTAAAAATGATTACTCAATGTTATTAAAATTACTTACAATGAATAAGGCTAAATTTATCATAACAAGAGACTAAACCATAAATTTTATGTCTAACATTACATATAAACTATTAAAAAAGGAAATGGGTGTTTCTATTTAAACCATATAATACCTTTACATGTATATTTATTATTACTATATCAACATTCAATGGGAAAATTGTGGGTGGAATTCTCTTATCCAAATTTACAAGAGTGTGACGTGTCACATACATAGATTATTTTAAATGTACTTTTATTTTAATTTCCAGTAATTCTTTGTTTTGGGGGTTTCCAAAGGTTTTATGGAGAATATGTGAGTTTACATGAATTGGGCCAAACCGTGAACCCAATTCCAGATTTAAAAATAAATTTTATTTCTTTTATAACTTTTTCATTTTTTAATAAGTTTTACTCATTCCAACTCCTAAATGTCCTCCCCTGATATATCAACACCACAATTAAAATTTGGAGCCTTTGGAAATCCATAACCAAGGTTTATGTTGGTTTTTATTTAAGGGATTAGGCCTGCCCGAAAGCCCAATTCCAGTTTCAAAAATTATATTTGATTAATTAATAAATTATTCATTTTAAAGTATTTTTCGGTGATTCAAAGCCTCATATGCGCCGCTTGAAGCCAGCCGCGCGCCCAAGCTCTCTCTCCCCTCATTGGAGCTCTAATTCATCGCAATTTAGTACTGAACTTATTAGGGTTTCAAAAATCGAGCAGATTTGGAGAGGTAAATTGATCCTTTCATAACTCCTTCATTTTTCATCATATTTCCTCCATTTCAGTCCCCACATGACCTAATATGAATCCTTCGAACCTCCATACCAGTTTTGGGTACTTGGTGATTCATTATTTGGTAGATTGGGGCCGATTCCTTCAAGATATTTCAAGTAAGGGAATTCCTTCTTGGTTCCTTCCATCCTCTTTTAGTTTTATTTCCTTTTTCTTGAAGTTCCTCATGTCCAGAAGTTGGGGTTCGATCCTAATGTCTGATTTGGTGTCTTTTGGGTAAATTATTGTGGTTTAGGTCTGGATTTGTATTCCTTTTGCTGCAACGGTGGTGCGCTTAAGGTTTCGCACCAAGTTTTGAGGGTTTCGACTCAAAAGGGTAGGTGATTCCATGTGTAGCCATTTTATGATGAGTTAGCTTGCATGAATTATTAATTTAGCATGTTTATAATCTGTTTTATGTGCTGTGAAAACAGTTTTGATGGATTTGGTTAAACATTTAATTTTTAGTTGCATTATAGCTTGAAATTGGGCACTTTTCATGTGTGACTCTTGGGGTGATGTTTGGGTTTAGTTTATAACATATGAAAGTGATTTATTAGTCTTTAATGGGGATTCCAATTCTGGTTTCTTAATTCCTTATTGTCATGTTGGCCTTGAAAGTAGGTTTTTTTTAATGAGTTTAAGGTGTAAAACCTATTGTACTTCTTGAAGGTGATTTATGAAAACGTGTGTTTTTCATGTGTATCTTTGTGGTATTATTTGATGTATTTTTATAAAATTTGGGGGTGGTTTAATAATTGTTTTAGGGCTGAAAAATTATGTTTTGGATTGGTATTGGTATGATTTTGCTTTTAAATGAGGGTTTCAAAATGGGTTTAGTGTGCAAACAATGGTTATACCTCTTGGGTTTGTTTTATAAAAATTGCAAATGTTTTATTTGGTTAAACAAAGTTGGGAAAGGGTGTATATGTACTGTTTGGGTGAGTTTTTTCACCTAATGTGGGTTTTTTAATGGTAAAGTGGTGATTTGAGATGTTAAACATTTTTAGAATTTTTTATAAATTGTCGAAATGTTTTTCTAAATTTTGTTTTGTGTGAGAAACACGAGTGTGTGATATTTCATGTGAGTTTATTTATAAAATGAATTGTGAAGGTGAAAAGGGTATTGTGTGACATGTCTGTGGGCTGTTATGTGAGTTTAATATCTTGTAATGGTTTTATAAAATGGTTTAATGGATTTGTGTAAGTGTTAAAGAAATGTGAAAAGTGTTGTAGGCAATTTGGAGTGAGTTTGATTTCAAAATGCATTTGAATGAAAAGTGTAATTCTTAACTTGTGTGATGTACATGGGACTGTTTGGTTAATTTGTGATGTGGAAGTGATATTTGCATGTGAGAACTATACTTCTTGGATTGCTGAACTTGTTTGAGCACAAAGGGAAAACCCGGGTATCTAGGTGGGTGGACGTGTACTAGTATGCTAGTGAATCCGTGGGGTTTGGCCTCAGTTTCACTTAGCAAGATTGACGCTTACAACTCTAACTAAACTATGATGATGATTATTGGGGACCACTAGGTTATGGTTATGTTCCCTACTAGTGGCTCGTGCACGAGAATGGATATTTGTGATGGTTACTCTCACCGAGATACGAGGTACCTGGGACCCACAACTAGCTAGTGCCTAGGGGTTATTTCCCATTGATTGTGCTCACTGGATACTTTGTTCTTACCATCGGTATACAGTATGAGAGGCTGGAAAATTCAGTTTCTATGGTATTTATTTTAAATGTTTTTATTCTTTAAATTAGCCCACCTGAAAACTGTTTTTATTTAATATTGCATCTTTTAGAAATTTTAACTAGCATCTCATGTCTTTGAAAACTTGCATGCTTTTCGCCATTAAATGTTTATCACATGGAATCTATTATTGGTGGTATCCTACTGGGCTTTCGCTCACACCCTACTTACACCTTTGGGTGTAAGTAGATTTGCTTATTTTATGTCACAGGTTTGGGTACAGGATTTATGCCATTGATTCAGGTTTTTAGTTGTCCATTGGGATGCAGTGTGGTGGAGATAGCGTGAGGGCGGTGCCTCTTTCTTTGTGGAGGTTTTTGGGCTGTCCTTATTTGGTTATGTACCATTGTAATGGTCTTTAAACATAGTTTTAACTTATGTATTTCAGTTATAAAATTTTGTAAAAGACGGTTTTAGTTGAAAAATCGAGATTTGTTTTATTGGACTCTTTTGTCGTTTTAAGTTTATAAACTCGGGTAAATCATTCCCAATTATCATTTTATGATACCCAGGCACTTGTGCCAGCCCGTGGGGATCGGGAACTCCCTTCGGGTCTTGCCATGGACCGGGTCGGGTGCCGATTTTGAAGGCGACCAGATTCAGTTCGTGTCAAAATGGTATCAAAGGAGGTTCGCTCCATTTGAGTCATGTTATTTGGGAAATAGTCGGGATAGTATAGAGTTATGATTATTGGGACATGGAATTCTGGTTATGGGTAGTGTTCTTGATCACCACACCTCATTTCAGGATTCAAGTCGCCCGGGGAAGTTGGGATTTGTCTATGTCTTTTGGTTTTATTGGTTTGATGATGATTAGGGGAAATGAAAAGAGAGTTGAGTTAATGGTCTCAATGAGCTCGCAGGGTCTGGCAAGCCATGTGAAGCTGGGGATATTCCCTAGAACACTCTATGTGACAGTGAAGTGATTGGAATATGGCTGCCAACCATATGTCCAAGTCACCCATTGAAACTAGTTTCCTCTCGCATTGTCTTGTGTTCTTTAGTTTTGAAATCAGGGAACTTTGGTTTTAAAGTGACTTGGTTTTAAGAAGTGTATTGTTTTTGTGAAATGATTTTCAAATAAATATGGAATGGTATGATTTATGAAATTTTGGAACTAAATATTCAGAATTATTTTGAAATAGAAAATGGTGTGATTACACCTCTTTTGAAGGTAGAAACTGTATTGAAGTTGGTTTTGAAAAGTGTTTCCAGTAGAGTTTTCTAAACAATCAGAGTGTGTTTTAATGGGATGAGATGTTTTGAAATTGATGTGAATATCTTGAATGTGAGTTATTTTCTAAATGGTTGTGACATTATGAAAATTTTTGTAAGATGTGAGTTGGGATTTTGATCTCGTGGTTAGCGGTTATGAGAAAAAAAGGATGCATTGGTTGACCGTTTTGGTTTTGAAAAGTGGAAAGAAGTTTTGTTTTAACCTTTGGTATTTCCATTAGTGACCACATGCATGGGGTTATATGGGATGATGGATGGTTGATGGAACGACTAGATGAGTGCAAGGACGGATATGAGGTGGGTGTCTGGTGTGGCACAAAAACATGCATGTGTGAGGTCCATGGGGTACCATTGGTCGATACTCTTACCGTTGAACCGATTGTTTTCAACGAAATGGTTTTAAAGAAAAAAAACATGATGTCTTGATGAATAGTTTTGGGATGGTTTGTATTATGGGTCTTTTAAGATGTTGTTTTTGTGGGATGTTTTTTTTAGTCCAATAACCTCTCCTATTTGAACTGTGTTTTGGGATTATGTTTGGTCGGTAAGCTAGGTAGAAGGACCGGTTAGTAGTCTCCTCTGAGATATGTTTCGGGACACCTTTATGGTGGTTACCTTAATGTGTTTGGATATGGTTTATGGTTTTTTTGACCAATGGACCATCTTGGTTAGGTCCTTGGGTTCTCCCGTTGGATAAGGTACGCCCCCATTTAGGGTTAGTGAAAAACTGAAGTGCAACCCATATTGTTTCTCCATTGGAAAATCCTGCAGTTGATCAATATAAGGAATATTTTATAAATCATTGTTGATTGAGTCTACAACCATTCATTTAGTTGATTTGTAGATCCTCTTGTAGTGGGATAGTTCTTGTGGAAGGTTGAAAGAGGCCTTGGTTTCTTAAGTTTCATGATTCATCAAAGGTGGAAGTGTTCTTTGGTTGTTAGTGTGGATGAGTGTCATGATGGTGTCTAAGAGGGCATTTGGGTTCTTCACAGTTTCCTTGAAGCAAGAGTTATTATTAAACAACCAATTTTTAGATTTTGGTCCTGATAGGATATTGTGTCCACTTTTTGGACTTGTCTGTTTTTAGGGACTTGGAATATGGTCATGTTCCATGTATTGTTTCTATCAATCACAAGGGTCATGTTCGGTGACACATTGTGATGTTGTGTGCTCTTTTGACTATAAAGGTCAAGGTCACACAATCCTCTTAGGTTCTCTGTTATGTTGAGAGTATGTATCCCTTAGGAAAAACATCAAATCCTCTATCTTAGAGGACAGTGTTTATACGTGTCCTACCCTTCTGTTGTTTCTCACCCAAAGAAACAAGGTGTGATGTGTGTGCTTATGCTGATCCCTTGTTTCAGTGAAATATCTTGTTTTGGTAAAGTGAGTTATGGAGTGTGTTATGTCTTGATGAACCCATCAGGGTATGCGGTGTAGTTGTTTGTGGCACCGAAAGAAGAAGTTCCACATAGGGGTTTCAACAGCCAAACTGCGTGGCTGAAGATGCTTCAATATTTTGAGCTCCAGCCATAGGTCCCGGAGAGAAGTTGGCGCGTAGTCAGGGGAAACCCCAGTGTCGTTTAAACCCTTGTACAATGTCCTATCCTCAGTATGAAAGATAGGAAGAGTTTAAACCTATGGTGTCATCACATTTCTTCTGTTGTTCCTGTTCGGTGGAAATAGGTGGAGGTTCTTGTACCCATGTCATCACACAATGTTATTCCCTCCCCCTTTGGTTTCCATTGAGTCTTTGGAGAATGGTTGGAAATTTGGCTAGACAAGTTGAGCACACGGTTTTCACATGGATAGTTCTAACCGTGAACAAAAAAAATAACCATGCAAATATAAGGATCCACATAGTTATCGCACAGTTTCTCAAACTGTGTAGACTAACCGTGTGACCGTCCCAACTCCTTAATTTTGGGGTCTTTTCGTGTCGGCCGACGTCGGTCGGTTAAGATGGTTGGTTCTTGTAGTGGGAAGACCCACCATGGGTATTGTGCATATTATTTTGTAAATTTCTAATGAATGTATACCCCTTGTACTAGGGAGTCTGTTTGGGCCTTCCCCTATTAGTGTCTTGATTCTGTCTCGGAAAAAAAAAATTAAGTTGTCTCTTATGGTGGGGAGCCCATTTGTGTCTCTTCATACAAGTAACTCATGTTTTTCCTTGGTATTGTATGGGAAGTAGGTAATATCATTTGGATATATCTAACTACTTACATCTTCCTTGGGAAAACTTTGGGACTGGAGAGTGCCCAATGTATTAGTTAAAGTAAGGTAAGTGTAACCTTGTTCAATGTTATTGTTCGTTTGGGTGAATTGGTTGAGTCTTGTTCGGATAGTGTTTGAGGAGTTTTATTTTGGGATCAATTATGAATGTGATTGATTATTTCAGGAAAGTGGTGTAAGTTTTTTTTGTGAGAGTAATCCTTCATTAATTGATCACTAGAGGTGTTTTGGCCTTTGGGGGAGAAACCTGACAAGGGAGTACCTCTTGGTTTCTCAGTTGGGTTTGGTTGTTACTTTGGCCTTACTGTGACTTTCCGGGGTGGAAAGTTTTCATGGTGGGGAGAATTGTCGCATAAATAGATTATTTTTAATGTACTTTTATTTTAATTTCCATTAATTCTTTGTTTTGGGGGTTTCCAAAGGTTTTATGGAGAATATGTGAGTTTACATGAATTGGGCCAAACCGTGAACCCAATTCCAGATTTAAAAATAAATTTTATTTCTTTTATAACTTTTTCATTTTTTAATATTTTTTACTCATTCCAACTCCTAAATGTCCTCCCCTGATATATCAACACCACAATTAAAATTTGGTGCCTTTGGAAATCCATAACCAAGGTTTATGTTGGTTTTTATTTAAGGGATTAGGCCTGCCCGAAATCCCAATTCCAGTTTCAAAAATAATATTTGATTAATTAATAACTTATTCATTGTTAAGTATTTTTAGGTGATTCAAAACCTCATATGCGCCCCTTGAACCCAGCTGCGCGCCCAAGCTCTCTCTCCCCTCTTTGGAGCTCTTATTCATCGCGATTTAGTACTGAACCTATTAGGGTTTCAAAAATCGAGCAGATTTGGAGAGGTAAATTGATCCTTTCATAACTCCTTCATTTTTCATCATTTTTCCTCCATTTCAGTCCCCACATGACCTAATATGAATCCTTCGAACCTCCATACCAGTTTTGGGTACTTGGTGATTCATTATTTGGTGGATTGGGGCCGATTCCTTCAAGATATTTCAAGTAAGGGAATTCCTTCTTGGTTCCTTCCATCCTCTTTTAGTTTTATTTCCTTTTTCTTGAAGTTCCTCATGTCCAGAAGTTGGGGTTCGATCCTAATGTCTGATTTGGTGTCTTTTGGGTAAATTATTGTGGTTTAGGTCTGGATTTGTATTACTTTTGGTGCAACGGTGGTGCGCTTAAGGTTTCGCACCAAGTTTTGAGGGTTTCGACTCAAAAGGGTAGGTGATTCCATGTGTAGCCATTTTATGATGAGTTAGCTTGCATGAATTATTAATTTAGCATGTCTATAATCTGTTTTATGTGCTGTGAAAACAGTTTTGATGGATTTGGTTAAACATTTAATTTTTAGTTGCATTATAGCTTGAAATTGGGCACTTTTCATGTGTGACTCTTGGGGTGATGTTTGGGTTTAGTTTATAACATATGAAAGTGATTTATTAGTCTTTAAAGGGGATTCCAATTCTGGTTTCTTAATTCCTTATTGTAATGTTGGCCTTGAAAGTAGGTTTTTTTAATTAGTTTAAGGTGCAAAACCTGTTGTACTTCTTGAAGGTGATTTATGAAAACGTGTGTTTTTCATGTGTATCTTTGTGGTATTATTTGATGTATTTTTATAACATTTGGGGGTGGTTTAATAATTGTTTTAGGGCTGAAAAATTCTGTTTTGGATTGGTATTGGTATGATTTTGCTTTTAAATGAGGGGTTTGAAATGGGTTTAGTGTGCAAACATTGGTTATACCTCTTGGGTTTGTTTTATAAAAATTGGAAATGTTTTATTTGGTTAAACAAAGTTGGGAAAGGGTGTATATGTTCTGTTTGGGTGAGTTTGTTCACCTAATGTGGGTTTTTAATGGTAAAGTGGTGATTTGAGATGTTAAACATTTTTAGAATTTTTTATAAATTGTCGAAATGTTTTACTAAATTGTGTTTTGTGTGCGAAACACGAGTGTCTGATATTTCGTGTGAGTTTATTTATAAAATGAATTGTGAAGGTGAGAAGGGTATTGTGTGACATGTGTGTGGCTTGTTATGTGAGTTGAATATCTTGTAATGGTTTTATAAAATTGTTTAATGGATTTGTGGAAGTGTTAAAGAAATGTGAAAAGTGTTGTAGGCAATTTGGAGTGAGTTTGATTTCAAAATGCATTTGAATGAAAAGTGTAATTTTTGACTTGCGTGATGTACATGGGGTTGTTTGGTTAATTTGTGATGAGGAAGTGATATTTTCATGTGAGAACTATACTTCTTGGATTGCTGAACTTGTTTGAGCACAAAGGGAAATCCCGGGTATCTAGGTGGGTGGACGTGTACTAGTATGCTAGTGAATTCGTGTGGTTTGGCCTCAGTTTCACTTAGCAAGATTGATGCTTACAACTCTAACTAAACTATGATACTGATAATTGGGGACCACTAGGTTATGGGTATTTTCCCTACTAGTGGCTCGTGCATGAGAATGGATATTTGTGATGGTTACTCTCATCGAGATACGAGGTACCTGGGACCCACAACTAGCTAGTGCCTAGGGGTTATTTCCCATTGATTGTGCTCACTGGATACTTTGTTCTTACCGTCGGTATACGGTATGAGAGGCTGGAAAATTCAGTTGCTATGGTATTTATTTTAAATGTTTTTATTCTTTAAATTAGCCCACCTGAAAACTGTTTTTATTTAATATTGCATCTTTTGGAAATTTTAACTAGCATCTCATGTCTTTGAAAACATGCATGCTTTTCGCCATTAAATGTTTATCACATGGAATCTATTATTGGTGGTATCCTACTGGGCTTTTTCTCACACCCTACTTACACCTTTTGGTGTAAGTAGATTTGCTTATTTTATGTCATAGGTTTGGGTATAGGATTTATGCCATTGATTCAGGTTTTCAGTTGTCCATTGGGATGCAGTGTGGTGGAGATAGCGTGAGGGCGGTGCCTCTTTCCTTGTGGAGGTTCTTGGACTGTCCTTATTTGGTTATGTACCATTGTAATGGTCTTTAAACATAGTTTTAACTTATGTATTTCAGTTCTAAAATTTTGTAAAAGACGGTTTTAGTTGAAAAATCCAGATTTTTTTTATTGGACTCTTTTGTCGTTTTAAGTTTATAAACTCGGGTAAATCGTTCCCAATTATCATTTTATGATACCCAGGCACTTGTTCCAGCCCGTGGGGATCGGGAACTCCCTTAGGGTCTTGCCATGGACCGGGTCGGGTGCCGATTTTGAAGGCGACCAGATTCGGTTCGTGACATGACGCCTGTTCCACTATAAAAATTCACTCCATCCTCCCACTTCATCACACCAATCAAGACACTTTGGTTCAAACAATATATCCCAAAAATTTATTTTCAATATAAAACCCCTAATAAATTAATCATCATTTTGGTCCTAAATTATACCAAGAAATCCATTTTTTACAAACCAAAAGGATTTACCTAAAGAATAGGTAACACATTTCTCAAGAACATTATATTTATTTACATTTTCCACCCAGGTAGTATCCTTATTTCCCGATTATATAAAAAAATCCTTTTAAATACATAGAGATATAATATTTATTAAAGTTATGACTACACTAACTATCCATTCCATCTAAGGGTTAACAATCAGACTGTTCTTGTACAGTAAAATACTGCATCACAAAACGATTATTGTTTTTTTCCTTTACAAAATTTCAGGGGAGGGAATTTTGATGGAATATTTTTTTTATATATTTTTATGATATTTATTATTTCTTTATTATTCTTTAATTATTTATAACACATACCTTTATTCTTTTCATTTTATGTAAAAATGATAACATCGTTTGTAGACGTGTGGACAACCACCTCCAAAAAGCAACGTGATTTGATCACACGATACATGGAATGTATAAAGGATGATTTCAATTAATAATTTTTGAAATAATGTAAATATATATGATTTTAATGACAAAATCACCTTGTTGTGATATTTTATATCACCTTTTTACCTTTTCACATGCTTAAAAAGTGATAAAATCATTAATGGACATGTGGAAAACCGCCTCCTCGACATGATGTGATTCCTTTTACATCCCCAGAAATATATATATATATATATATATTTGTTTATATGATTAAAAAATATTGTATTAATTATATTATTATAATTATTTAAATAATAATGTTACTTACCTTCTTTCCATCATGATCATTGAGAATGAGAATGTTACTCATGCATACGTACAACTTATCATCTATTTTAATTTCACATTGGTTCATTTTTCATAACCATATTTAACTATTGGTTTGAAAAGTAAATTGATGTATAAATATTATAATTATTTCGTGATTATAGTTCTTTATATATTATATATTGACCATTTTGACATTAGTTGACATTCCAATGTTGTATTTGAGACATCAACAGAATTTCATTACAATAAAAAATGAAAAATTTATTGTTTATGTAGTTATATAAAACATGGTAATAAGTGAAATAAATGTAATAAAATACATGAAAAAGGTTATGATGAAAGTAAATAATTATTAAAATATTACTTTTTAGGAATATTGAAAGATATGATACATGTCGGATTAATGCTAAGAGAATTTCATCTCAGTTTTTACATCTATGAGATAAATGTCTTATTCACCACTTATATCTTTTGTGTGGTGTATCTACTACCCATATTGATATAAAATATCGTTAACACTTTTATATTAATGGTATTTAATAATTTTATTTTATTTTTTCCTTCATGATTCTTATGATTTAAAATGTTTCAATGAGGTATCAGTCACTTTAGAATGCATAAAAATTATTTTCCTCAATAATAATTATAATGATCTTTCAATGGTTTTATTCAATTTAGGTTTATACTACTTCTTGGTTGTTATTAATATTATATGAATATTTATGTAATCACATTATATTATCAATTTTTTTATTTCCATTTACATTATTTGGATTTACATTTTACTCACATAATTTATTAGTTGATTTATTTTGACATCAACATTATAGTCTTTTCAAAGACTTTCATCACATTTTAATTTTGTTTGGTATATTTTAATCATGTTTTTTAATAAGAAGAAATTTTTTGACCCTATTTTAATAAATCCTTTAATTTTATTCTCCTATGGTTATCCATGATCCTTTTTATGTTTTAGAACCATTTTTACACATATTGGTAATCAACCTATATTAGATTTGTTTTTTCTAAAAACACAAATTCATTTTTCTATTTAATTGGAGAATAAGTTTTCTTATAAAAATGATTTTTTCTAAAAAAATTTCAAAAAAAGATTTTATCCATTCCAAAATGATTTATTATATAATGTTATACCCTTTTGTGATTTACTAATGTTTTCAAAGTAATCTTCTTTTTACTTTTCGAACAATGCTTTGTTCTAATGTTTTACCACGAAAAGGGATTTTTTACATGTACAACATGTACATATTTAACCATAATCCTTTCATTGACTATTACAATGTAATTTTAAAAAGTTAATTTTTAAACAAAACTTGTTTAATGTGATTTTTAAATAAAAGGGCTTTCAATTGGGTTTTAAAAAGAAAAGAAAATTTTCATCAACAATGTTTTCAAAGTTCTTGTTCATTTTTTTCAATAAAAATAACCATTAATATTACTACAATGGGTTTATTTCCTAATTATAGCATCTTAATTATTCATTTAGATAGTTTATTATTTCTTTGAAAATTATAGTATTGAAATTCACTACCTGGAATCCTTTTTACACCCTTTGGAATATTTTATTCATTATGATCATTTGAAATTTAATTCCACAAAATATATATATCAATTATCATAGATATTATTACTTCCCAAAGAATAAACAATATTTAAAAATGTTTCCCACTTTTAGACATACAAGGAATGCATTGTATTTCATATGTGACATGTGGGGCCCACTATAGTCCCTTAATGAATCAGTAAGCTTAATGAGAAAAAATAAATATTGTTTTTTCTATGGCCTTAAACATTAACAATATTCCTGGGATAAATATTTGAATGTATCATATTATTGGAATGCATCCATGATGGTATTAGATTCCTGGAATGAATCCTTCAAATTATTATATTCTGGTAAATAATAATCGGTTGTATGTTTTAAATATCCATCATTTTTTGTTCTACAATTATGAATTTAGATATAGTAATTAAAAGAGATGATTATATTATTTGTAACATCCATGGTTAAGTTTCATTCTATGATTATTGAAGTAATGTCATGTGTTTAATTTATCTAATTTTTTATAATTATTTTTATTTATCCAAATATTTAACTGGAAAGGGGTTTTAGTTATTACCATTCCATATTTTTTATGAAATTCAATATTATTTTACTTGTTTAATGGCTTGTGTGTTCAGTTATTACATTACCATTAACCATTCTCATTGAATTTTTTCTTCTTCTATTATTTACCCTTACTATTATTTTGACCTCACTATCACTATGTTTCTTTTCTCCAAGTATCCAAGAAGAATTCTACGAAGGATGTTCGTATATATAGTTGTTGGAAAAAAAATTTCCTCAAAAGGAAATACTTTTTTTGTAACTAGTGTATTAATTTGTAATAAAAGACTCATTTATGTATCTTGTCTACCAAGACTTCTAAACTAATAAATCCGTCAGGATACGATTTATTGTACGTATGCCATTTTAAATGTAGTAGACACCAAATCTATAACATTCTAGATAAATATGAAATAATAAAATTTTAAAATTTATTAATATTTCTGAATTAAATATTAATTTTACATTAAAGGGGATGATATTTTTTATGGCGTACCTGATACACAACAACGGGTTTCCTTGAAATCATACGTTGTAAACTAATAATATAATATTATTATTTTAAATGGTAGGTAATTACTAGTAATTTTATTTGATGGAATGAATAGAACTAACTAATATATGATTATATATTTTTGTTAAATGTATTTTCATTTATCTAATAAATTTTTGAGGCTTAAAATAAGAATGAATCTAATTTTAAGCACAATTTACATTAAAAGATTGATTTAACACCTTTTAATGGAGAACCATATTTAAATATAGTTTTGGTCACTTTAATACATTCTAATTGAACTGAAAACCCTATTTTAGAACGGGGACATCAAAATTTACTTTTTTTAATTTTTTAGAATTTTTCCGATTAGGTTAATATTTTAATGAGTAGTGAAAAATATTGTATTTTAATTCAAAACTACGTTTTAATATAATCTATTTCTATGGTTAGATTATATTTTTATTTGTTTTAAAGTTTAATTAGAATATATTTTAACCATTTAATCCAATTTTGGTCCTTGTAATTAATTTCACATTGAATTTTCACATAAAAAAGTGTCAATCTTTTGAGAGTTATTGTTTTTTAAAAACATGCTAATTGTTTTAACAACAAGATTAATTTTATATTTATTAATTACACTTATATGTTTCTAATTTGGAAAAATATATGTCATTTTTGAATTCGGAATATCAAATAATTCTTAAGCTGAATTTTTGGTAGTTTTCTGAAAATAATCAATTTTTGATGAATAGTGAAACCACATAGTAGTAGTTAAAAAACTGTCTTTTTCAATTAAAAGAAATTTTACCACTTCTATGAATTGCATTTCAAAAATATGAAATACATGGGTGTTATTAGTATGTAAAATTTTGTTCAATAAAATGAAAATAATATTTTTTGAATAATAACTTTTGACTTTTATTTTCCGCGGTTAAAGGTAAATAAGGTAATTTAAGATAAAAAGATTATTGTAATAATTAAAAATTAACTTAACACTTGTTCTAACTTTATTTTATGAGTCATTTAAGACCATGGGCATCGTTTGGTCTATTTTTGGACCTCATAGATCCACTTATGATAGAAAATTTAACTTTCGATTAATTAATTTAATGTAAAGGCAAAAATGAGAAAAACAAATATATTTTAGTAAATTAATTTTTATATGGTGTTATATAAGTAATATTTTTTTCTATAAATATTCATTAGAAATATAAAATGTTTCCTCCATCATGTTATTTTTTTAAAAAAAATTATACATAATATAAATTAAATAATTTATGACACCATAATGATGCAGTATTTACCTCATTAATAAATGATTTAAATAAATAAGATTATAATGATTAAAATTTTATCCAAAACCTTTCCAATTACTATTGGATTATATTTTTCGACTATGAGTCATATTATCTATGACTTTAATTATTTTTGGACCTTTAGAAACCGAATATAATTATATAATAATATAATCTTTTCACACGTTCATAAAAAGGCCCTCCTCTCCCTTAATAAAGAAGACACCATATAACCAATTCTATACACCAATGATGTCTTTTGGATCATCCAGAATCTCCCCAATTAAGCTCCAAATATCCCTATCTCCCACCTAAAAGACTTACCTTAGGCAGAAGGCACTTCAAAAAGTCATTTGGCTCAAACCAAAGGGAGTTACCCAAAATAAATGTAACGGGTTTTCTTAAATTGTTTTCATTTATTTTACTTCTCCAACCCATAAAATCTTTTTATTCCATTATTTTGTAACAAAAAACAGTATCCTTAATATACTAGGATGTTTTTATGTGAACAATTATATCTACAGTTACACACACCTCCATCTAATTGATTAATAACATAATGTTTCTGTTGATGGAAAAGTAAAGCCTCACGAAACGATGATTGTTCAATTACCTCATACCACCTCTCATGGTGGCCATTATGATGGAACTGTATTTATATATGATATATATTATGTTTTTTATTTCTTTATACTTCTGTATTTTCCTTTTATACCATACCATTATAGTTTCAATTACAGGTAAACGCGATAATTTCATTTGAGGAAGTACGGACTACCGCCCCATCAAAGTGATATGACATGTTAATTCCTTATGTGGGATGTATATAGGATGGAGTTAATGATATTATATATGATATTATACTGGAATAATAATATAACTATGTATCATAATGTTTTAATTCCATTAAAATAGAAAATAGTTTTGAAATTAGCATTCATGCATACGTACAACTTACCGTATCCACAAACGGTGCATTTCATTTCTTACCTCCAAATGATATGTACTGTTATAAATAAATATATATATATATATATATTGGATATATATGATATATATATGATATATAAATAATTAATATCAATTTGTATATAATGTACTATTGACAACATGGACAACTTGTAAATATAACGTGTTTATTTTTGACTCTAGTACCAAATATCGAAAAAAATGAACGTTATTAACATAAATGATTTCATAATGTTTATAAGATGGTAATAAGTGATATAAAAGGAATAATAAACTTGGAAAAGGTTCTTAAGAAAGTATAATTTATCTTTAGTTTATTATTCAGTAGATTAATGAACGAACATGTCATGTCGAACACGAGGTAAAAGATTTCATATATCATTTCCAATTCTGTGAAATTTCCATTGCTCACCACTTATTCATTGCCTGTGGTGTATTTTTTTCTACCACATGATATATATTATCATGATTCTTATTATATTCAAGTTATTATGTGATTTATTTTGTGGATATTAACTTTTGGTAGTACAACTCAGTTGATTACAATGTGGTAAAGGGATTCATCTCAGTTTTTATTCCTATGAGATTCATGCTATATTTACCACTATTTCCTTTTGTGTGGTGTATGTACTGCCCATGATTGTACTATTATTGTAATATACTTTCATTTATGAGTATTTAAATCTTCATTGTATGACCCTTATTTCATGTGGAATGTGTTTTGTAAGTTACCAAATCAGTAAGGGAACCTTTCACCCTCCTCTTTTTAAAAGACTTCCTATTGTTATGTCGTTTAATTTACATCTTATTATGTTGTGATGTGTTCTTATCAATCCTTGATGATTTAAACATTTTTTAAATGTTATTAGATAAACTTTTTATCTCATCAACTAATTTTTTAAATTTTAAAGTGACATCGTTAGGCTGTCGAATTTTTAAAAGGGAACTTCTTACCCCAATTTCAATTCTTTAAGTACAACTTGTCCTTCTGGAATATGCCATCCTATGAATATGTGTGCATGACCTATGATGGTTTTACACTTAATATCCATTTCTATTTGGTGTAATTATATTTTCACACAAAATTACGTGATTGATTTATCTTTAATTTAATGATACCATCTTTATAAGGGATTTCATCTCAATTTACTTTCCACTAAGAATTCATTGTTGTTATGCACCAATTTACTCTTATATGGTGTATATACTATCCTTTGACATATTATATCATAAATCGCTTTATTCTCAAGATATTATAATGTTCAGATTACATGTTATTCATCATTTATTTGTATTCAATAATATCTCATTTTGTTAAAAATCTCTTTAACTAAAATTTTGTTTTTAATATTTTAAAGATTTATTCTTCAAAATAATTCTCATAAATTTCCATGTTTTCAAAATGGGGTTTAGGATTTATTTATATGTACATTAATTTTTTCAACTGATAATTCATTTAAAATTATCAAAGTGGTATGGAACTCTTTGATTCAAAAATCATATTTTAAATGGTTTTGAAAATGTTTTTATAAAGCATAGTTTATTTCAACATCTTGATTTGATGTATTGGAATGTGGAAATGTTATCTTCCCTTTATAATTTTGTTATGTGTTATGATTATGTTATGGTTCTTGGGCATTGTTTACATATACGGGTGGTTCTGTGATAATCCTAGGGCGGGTGAGCTTGTGATATCTCTTCAATGCATTGGGTAATGTGGCATAGGTAAATGTAATGTTTCTCCTATGAGATTTAGGGAATATACCGTGATGGGTATTCCAAGTGTAACGCCCTATGTAGCTGTGAAAGCTACAATGTATGTTTGGTATGGATTCCATATGTAACCAATATGATTTATGATTTTTGAGTGTTATTCATAAATCTTATGATTTCATAAGGTATGTTATGATTGAAAAGTATAGTTTCAATTATTTGAATTTATTAATGGGATAATGTTTTCCTTCCTTATTTTATAATCCTTACTGAGTTGTTTATGCTTATCCCATGTTTTTGAAATATTTTCCATAGGAATTAAAGTTGAATATGGTCACTGATGGGATGATGGAAAAGTAATGCTATCTAAAATATGGAACTAGACATGTTTTTTTGAAAAGTTTTTATTTTATGAAAAAATGGATTTTGAGTAGTAGTGTCAACATGTAATATTCAAGTTGTTATGTAATAGTTATGACCTAATTCTCTAAAACTCTAAACCTAAAAAGATCCTAAATTTGAATTATTCATTTAATTAAATATTATGTAATGTTTAAGGCCAAGTCCTTATATTTGGTATCAGAGGTCGGTATAGATAATATTAGAGGTTAGGGTGTTCCTTAAGAATAAGTTAGATTACCATAATGTTTAGGATTTTAGAAAGAGTCATAGTTATTTTAGATAAAGTGAATGAGTATAAGATAAAATTAATAAGTATATCATAGTATTTACCCTCCTCATATGATATTATATGATGATTTTACTGATATTATCACACATACCTTTTTGGTTTTAGTCAATGTCTAGATCTAGTAGGCATCAAAGTAACAATGGATGTGAAGAAAACTGTGATGGTTTTTTGAATTGGAAATTGAATGAAATGGGACCTGCAATGAGAACTATTTTGGTTATTCTCAACCTACTACCTGGAGTCATGATTGACCACTTGAACCTTGGTGATTTTTATAAGGATTCATATATGCGAGAAACAAATCCCCACGAATGTTCAGGTAATAATCATAATGGTATGTATGTTAAAAAACCTATGTTTCAAGTATGTGGAATGAAAAACGTAGGAAAATGTTTTAAAGGGACATGAGGATGCTATAGATGTGGAAATGAAGGTCATAAAGCAAGAACCTGCCATGGAAAAAGGAAGCATCCAGTTGACTATAGGAAAGGGAATGAAGTTCTTTCTTAGGGATCAATTGAATGTAGTAAATGTGGTGTGCATGGTCATTATACAAATAGATGACCTATGAAGATGTTTTGGTAATGTGATCACTGGGATCACACGCATATTTTTTTACCAATACCTAATTCCATTCCGATTGAGGATGAAGAAACTGACAATGATCAATTAATGCTATGGGTTATTTCATAACCTATGCATTGATATTATTGAATCTTAGGATATGAATCATGATTTTGATTGTAGGAAAGAATTATTTAAGAATAATCTGGATAGGAATGGATAATGGATCATGAAGAATGTTGAATAAGTAAGAAGTCAACATATATAGGATTCATGTGTTATGGTGGATTTTAGGATGGTGAAATGCTTAAAAGTATTAAGGCTCTTTTGATGAAGGGATTACATTAGAAGACTTTTTACAGTATGTATAACCCGAAAGTTTGATATATGAAAATTTTATTCAAGGAATAATTATTCTTTCTTTTGTGGATATAGTTATAAAGAACAGTTTGGGTTTATATGATCCTTGAATTCGAGGCAATTATAGGTTAATTCATTTTGGGATGCAAAATGAAAGTTATTAGATAATCTTTTTGGTTAAAATATGTTATGGTTATTTTTCATGAATTCATATATTTTTGGGAATTTTATAAAAATATATAGTTTTTGAAAAAGGATGACACACAGACTGCGTGACAACACGTCGCGTCGGACAAAGCTACGGGAATCTAACCCCCAACCAACGTGCGATTGGGATTTATCGCCTACCACTGGACTACGTGAAGTCCCTGGTTAGTATGACTAATTATTTTTAGTAATATGATTTTAGGAATAAATAATAAATTGATTTGGGGTTATTTATGAAAATTATTAACCTATCATGGAAAATATGTGATTAGTTTAATTACTTTTCAATAAGAGACTTTAAGAGTTGCTGATGTTACTTGGAGATAAATGATAAGATTTATCTTGGAAAACTATGTGATTAAATCCTTCTAAGATTTCAGTTTCAATTTGAGTTATGATTACTTTGAATAATTTTATGGAGGATTTTTTATTGAATGGTATTGGTTGAACTTTGGGTATTGTTTGACAAATTTTGGAGATTAAGAGTAGTTTCTCTTTTTGTCAAAGATTATACTTTTTGGGTATTATCTAATATTCTAAAAACAAATTTTGGTTTTGGTTAAGGTCTAATGAAATATTAAATATATAGTTCATCTCTTGTGGATTATGTGATTCTCTCTAAGTAGATTATAGTTCTTTTAATGTGAATAAGTCATCCTGAATACTCATCATTTGGAGAAAATATTAGTTTGTGTTAGAAATATAGTAAAGGATGAAAGTATACATGAGAATTAATTAGGGTTCATTATGTTTTTTGTTAAGATCATAATTAAATTCCTCAATTAAAAGTAACTTAAAACAAAAACGTTGTCTGTTAACTTTTCCTACTAAGAAATCAATGACTGTTTAACCCATCCCATGTTTGTGATTTTGTAGTGGATAACTTTCTCCTAATCATGTTTTCTTCAACCCTCCATCATCACTTGATGGTTTTTATTTTCCTCCATATCCATGTTTTCCTACATGGAATCCTAGTATGTGTTATCTCGGATGACCATTGTAATTTTATTTCTTTATTTTAATGTGATATTTTTACTGACTCTTTTCCAATGTGGGACTTTTAGTGATGTTTCCAAGCCTAGTTTTAGAATTGGGAGGACACAATTCCCAATAGGGGGAAGGATGTAACATCCCAGATAAATATGGAATAAGAAACTTTTCATATTTATTAATATTTGTGAATTAAATATTAATTTTACATTAAATGGGACGCTATGTTTGTTGGCGTACCCGATACGCAACAACGGGTTTCTTTGAAATTTTACGTTGCACACTAATAATATAATATTAATATTTTAAATGGTAGTTAATTCCTAGCCATTATATTGGAAGGAATGAATAGAACTAAATAAAATATGATTATATATGTTTGTTAAATGTATTTAAATTTATCCAATAACAGTTAGAGGCTTAAAATATGAATGATTCTAATTTTAAGCAAAATTGACATTAAAAAGTCGATTTACCGACTTTTAATGGAGTAAACTCTTTAGATATAGTTTTAGTCACATTAATACATTATAATTGACCAAATAAAATCCTTATTTAGAATGGTGACATCAAAATTTACTTTGTGTAAATTTTTTGAATTTTTCCGATAAAGTTCATTTTTTAATGAATAGTGAAAAATATTGTATTTTAATTCAAAACTATGATTAAATAGAATTTATTTATAAGGATAGATTATATTTTTATTAGTTTTAAAGTGTAATTATAATATATTTTTACCATTTAATCCAATTTTTGTCATTGGATTTCATTTCAATTTGAATTTTGACATAAACAAGTGTCAATCTTTTGATAGTTAATGTTTCTTAAAAACACGCTAATTGTTTTAATGACGGGAATTAATTTTAAATTAATTAATTCCACTTCATTGTTTTGAATTTGTAAAAAAAACATCATTTTTGAATTCTGAATATCAAATAATTCTTAGTCTTAATATTTGGTATTTTTCTGATAAACATCAATTTTTGATGAATAGTGAAACCACTTAGTAGTAGTTAACAAAATCGACTTTTTAAATTAAATGAAATTTAACCACTTCTGTGAATTGAATTTCGAAAATATAACATACATGGTTGTTATTATTAAGTAAAATTTGGTTCAACAAGATGAAAATAATTTTTGTGAATAGTAACTATTGACTTTTATTTACCGCGGTTAAAGGTAAATAGGGTAACTCAAGGTAAACAGAATATTTTAATAATTCAAAATTACCTTAACACATGTCCTAACCATATTGGATGAGTAATTCCCGAGAATGGGAATATTTGGGTTTAATGTGGGACCCCATAGAGCCACTTATGAAAGAAAAAGACACTTTAGATTAATTAATTTAATGTAAAGGCAAAAATGAAAAAAAAAACAAATATCTTTTAGTAAATTAATTTTTATATGGTGTTATATAAGTAATATTTTTGACTATAAATAATAATTTTAAATCTAAAAAGATTTCCTACATAATGGTATTTTTTTATAATTTCTAGACATAAAATAGATTAAATTATTTATGACACCATAATGATACAATATTTACCTCATTAATAAATGGTTTAAATAAATAAGATTACAATGATTAAAATATTATCCAAAACCTGTTTAATACTTATGGGATGTTATTATTTCGATTATGAGTCATTTTATATTCTACTATAATTATTTTTGGACCTTTAGAAACCTAATATCATTATATAAAAAAATAATCTTTTCACACTTTCCTAAAGAGCCCCTCCTCTCCCTTTTAAAAGTAGACCACTTCTAACCAATTCCTCACACCTCTCAAGCCTTTTGTCTCGTCCAAACTCTAACCAATTAAGTTCCCAACATCCTTCTCTTCCACCTAGAATCCTTACCTTAGGTTTAAGGCACTTCAAGAAGTCATTTAGATCAAACGAAATGGAGTTACCAAAATTAAATGTAACGAGTTTTCTTAAATTTTTTTCTATTATTTTAATTCTCCAACCCCTGAATTTTTTTATTAATTTATTTTGTAACAAAACCACTATCCTAAATATACTAGGATGTTTTATGAGAATTATTCTAACTATAGTTATACACATCTACATCTAATGGATGAAGAACATAATGTTTCTTGTGGATGGAAAACTAACACCTCACGAAAAGATGATTGTTCAATTACCTCCTACCACCTTTCATGGTGGCCATTATGATGGCACTGTATTTATATATGATATATATTATGTTAATGTTTTCTTTATACTTAGAGTTATTTTCCTTTTATACCATACCATTATGGTTTCCATTATAGGTAAATGCGATAATTTTATTTGAGGAAGTGCCGACTACCGCCCCCTTAAAGTGATATGACTCGTTAATGCCTTATTTGGTATGTATATAGGATGGAGTTAATGATATTATATATGATATTATTCTGGAATTATAATATACTTATGTATCATTATGTTTTAATGCCATTAAAATAAGAAATTGAAATGAAAGTAGCGTTCATGCGTACGTACGGCTTACCGTCTCCATTAATGTTGCATTTCATTTCTTACCTATAAATGATATGTACTATTATATATATATATATACTGGATATATATTATATACATGATATCAAAATAATTAATATCATTCTGGATATAATGGACAATTGAAAACATGGACAACTTGTAAATATAAGGTGTTTATTTTTGACTCAAGTACCAAATATCGACAAAACTAAAGTTATTAACTTAAATGATTACATAATGTTTATAACATGGTAATAAGTGATATAAAAGGAATAATAAAATTGTAAGAGGATCTTATTCATGTATAAATTAACTTTAGTTTAGTATTCATGAGATTAAAGAAGAAACGTGTCAAGTCGGACACGAGGTAAGGGATTTCTTATCTCATTTTCCATTCCGTGAGATTTCCATTGGTTGCCACTCATTTATTTCATGTGGTGTATTTTGTACTGATATTTGATATATATTATATTTATTATTATTATATTCATGTTATTATGTGATTTATTTGGTGGATATTAACTTTTGGTCATAAGAGTCAGTTGATTACAACGTGGTAATGGGTTTTATCTCACATTTTATTCCCCTGAGATTCATGTTATATTTGGAACTATTTCCTTTTATGTGGTGTATTTACAGACCATGATTGTACTATTTTTGTAATATAATTCCACTTATTAGTATTTACATCTTCATTGTATGATCCTTCTTTCATGTTGCATGTGTTCTGTAAGTTACCAAATCGGTAAGGGAACCTTTCACCCTCCTCTTTTTAAAAGACATCTTTTTGTTATGTCTTTTAATTTACATCTTATTATGTTAGGATATGTTCATCAACATCCTTATTGATTTAAAATTTATGTCCATGTGATGAGATACACTTTTTTACTGATTAACTCATTTTCTGAATTTTAAAGTGACGATGTTAGGCTGTCAAATTTTTACATGGGGACTTCTTAACCAAATTTCAATTCTTTGGGTTCATCTTGTACTTCTTGAATATGTAATCCTATGAATATGTTTGAATGACCAATAACTTTTTTACACTTAATATCCACTTATATTGGGTGTATTTATATTTTTCACACATAATTATGTTATTGATTTATCCTAAATTTAAGGATACCATCTTTTTATGGGATTTCATCTCAATTTACTTTTCCACTGAGACTTCATTGTTATTATGCGCCAATTCACTCTTATATGGTGTATATATTGTCCATTGACATATTATATCATGAATTCATTTATTCTCATGATGTTATAAAGTTATTATTAAACGTTATTCCTCATTTATTTTTATTCAATCATCTCTCTTTTTGTAAAAAAAAGTCTTTTACTAAAATATCGTTTTAAATGTTTTAAAGATTTATTGTTAAAAATATTTCTCATTGATGTCCATGTCTTATAAATGGGTGTTAGGATTTATTTATATGGAAATTATTGTTTTGAAATGATAATTCATCTAAAATCTTCAAAGTGGCATGGGACACATTGATTCCAAAATCTCTTTTTAAATGTTTTTGAAAATGATTTGATAATGAATTGTTTATTTCAATATGTTGAATTGATATATTAGAATGTGGAAATTTTTTCTTCCCCTTTATACTTGTGTTATTTGTTATGATTTTTTTATGGTTATTGGGCATTGTTTACATATACAAGTGGTTCCATGATAAACTTAGGGCGGGTGAGCCTGTGATAGCTCTCCAATGCATTGGGTGACGTGACGGAGGTAAACGTGATGTTTCTCCTAAAAGATTTTGGGAATATACCATGATGGGTATTCCAAGTGTAACTCCCTATGTATTTGTGATAGCTACAATGTATGTTTTATATGTATTCCATAAGTAATCTTTAAGATTTATGAATTGTGTGTGTTATTCATAAATCAATTGATTTTGTAAGGCATGTTAGGATTGAAAAGTATAGTTTCATTTCTTTTTATTTATTGATGGGATAATGTATTACATCCTTATTTTATTACACTTACTGAGATTTTTATGCTCATCCCATGTTTTGAAATGTTTTCCGTAGGACTTAAAGATGAATAGGTTCAAGGATGGGATGAAGGAAAAGTATTGGTGTCTAAAATATGGAACTAGCCATGTTTCTTTTTAAGATTTTTTATTTTATAAAAAAATCGATACTGATTAGTAGTGTCTACATGTAATATTCAAGTTGTTATTTAATAGTAATGGACTAATTTTCTAAAACTCTAAAACTTAAAAGATTCTCAATGTGAATTATTCATTTAATTCAATATTATGTAATGTTTAAGGTTGGGTCCTTATAAACGCCATGATTTTTGGGGTTGGGTCGCTACAATTGGTATCAAAGGATGTTTAGTAGAGACCTTGGGATCTTGAATTTGGAAACAAAAGACTAGATATAATACACATAAGGTATAATATAGGTTAAAGTATAGAAAAATATCCCAATGTTTTGATAGATAGAGATTATTTGTTTTTCCATGGAAAACAATCCTTTCATGATAATACAAGTGGATATAGTTCTGGAAATTATGTACCTACAGTAGGAAAAGAATTATTTTTAATATCTCCCTTTTAACTTCTATTATTTAGAACCGAAATTAAAATGATTGAAATTTTCTTTTCAATGTCTGATATAAAGGAACTGATGGTGAAAAGTAACTTTCATAGGTATTTTGGGTAGATTCATTTATAACTGATGTCAAAAACCATTTTACAGCTTTTTAACATCGGTTAATGAATAATAGATGTTAAAAATAAATATAAAGGCCAGTATAACATTGGTTATTTAATAACCACCATAATAAATCATTTTATTATATATATATAACAATAGTTATTAAATAATTTATGTTATAAACATATTAACATTTAATGAATTGGTGAACAAATCATTTCCCTTTCTCTCAATCTCAAAACATAATCCTATATTTCTCTCACATAAAAACCATAGCTCTATAATTTATTTGATCTTTTGGAATACAATATGTCATTATTATCTTCCTACAACCTCCATATTCATCAGCCTCAATGTTGCGAATCTATTATAGATCTTTTTCCACTCTATTAATCCTCAAACATTGTGATTTCTCTATTTTCGGTCATTCCATTGCACTGAATCCTTATCCAATGTTTTTTTTGATTCAGTAGATTCCATTCTCGCATTACCATCTTCATAAACCCTTGAGTTTCATTAGTTTCATTTTTATTCATTTGAATAGAAATAAGTTTGTCTCCAACAAGCTCATCTGAAGGTATGTAGTCACAATATCTATTTTTCTTTGTTTTTATTTCTTCATGATCTACCTTTATTTGTTATGGTACAATGATTTATTGAGTAATATCATGATTAAATAAACTTATGAATTTTCATTTTGAATGAATTTTCTTTTATTATATTGGGGAAAAAACTAGGTTATTTGGGGTTTATATTTGGGTCATTGATTAAAATTTCCCATTTATTACCAAAAAAACTAATTTTACATAAATATAGTATTATTAATAAAGAATGGATAGGCTGTTATTTGTATAATTAATTATTGACCATTTAATTTACTAATTAGGGTTGTATATTATGTATTTTATTTTAAATTTTATAATTAATTTACGCAAAAGTAGAAAAGAAACCTTCGACATTAGATCATTCATCATACATGTTTTCTAATAATCTTTTAACACTGTCTAAGATTGATTCGGTGCTAGAATGGATGATTGATTGTCTTTTATTATAAATGTTTGATCACTTCACATTCTATTGAGCATGAAGGTGACTATTGAAAAATCATATATTTAGGGGATCATTAAGTTACCTTCATTTGTTTTAAATAATTACTATTAAATACGAATGCTAATGATTTATTAAATAACAACCCATTATGTAATAATAATTCTCTTAAAAATATTATCACATGTAATATAATTTATTATTGCCACTCTGATATTTTTTTTATATTGTTATTAGTGTTTTACATCCTATTCAGTATTTTATTATAGAATATATTTTTTTGAAATCATACTCATATTACCCTCCAAATATTTATTTTCTTTTTACATAGTATCCTACGTTGTTTCTATTATGTTTTTTGTAATATATAATAGTATGGTTTGATAAATTGAGAATGATGTATATTGTTTTTTAAAATGTTTTACAATAATGCTTAACAATTGTTTTCTATCCGTGATGATATGATTTTTTGTTAAAAATGTTATAGTAATGGAAACAAGTTTTTATTCAATTTAATGAAATAATTTTTTAAATCATTGATTTAAATATTTTTTTCAAATTTTATATGTGATATATATTTTTAAATTATTCCCGTTTTGTAAAGTCAATCAGTGTGGAGGTTTTTAATTAAATTACATTGTGAAATGATTTTATTTTGTTAAATAATTTATTTTTTAAAAAAGTTGTAACATATTTTATTCAATTTAATTTAATGTTGATGTTGTTTATTTAAAAAAATATTATGTATTGGTATTTGGGATTATAAATGTAATGGGTGATGAATTTTATTTCAAAAATTATATTTAAACTTATATTGGATTATTTTATATAACCTATAATTATACTTTTCAAACATTATTATATAATATTTAAATTTCAATGTTTTGTTACATTCAAGATATTACATCTTTGATATGAATTTATACCTAGTTTGAGTTGATTAATTTATTCTAACCAATATCAATAATATATTATTTTGTAAAGATATTATTTTATTTTTTGAAGGTAATAATGAGTTAAATTTGGATTATGATAATTTGATTGAGTAATGAATATGAGGTAAGTGTTGATGCTTTCTTAGAAATTTAAAAACAAAATGTTATAATGAATGACATGTTTTTCTATCAATGCCTAAAATGCCTGAATATGAATAAGTTGAAAATTAGAGATATTAAAGATCATTTTATTTGTCATGGATTTTACCTGAGTTACAACACTTGGTTTTAGTATAGTGAAACATGGCTGAATATAAGATCTATTGATGACGATGATTTTTATGACTATAAATCTGATGAAATTGAAAAATAGATTAATGATATTAAAGAATAGAAAATTTAGAAAGAATTGACTATTTATCATTTATATGATGATGCTAAAAATCCATTGTATCCTAGTTTTATGGAAATAATGTTTTTATAATTTTTTTTAATATTAATTAACTTGAAGACTAAACATGGTTGTAGTGAAAAATGTTTTACTGGTTTGCTACAACTATTTAATGATATTATTATTAAAGACAATGATTCTCTTAATTCACAGTATAACGAAATAAAATATTGTTCATGATGGGTTTATGTTAAAATAAATACATGCCATCCCGAATGAGTGTTTTTTATAAAGGAAAGAACATGAATTTCCATCAAAGTGTCTGAAATGTGCAAGTTCATGGTTTATGTTGAATGAAAAATACAAGGTCATTTACCATTTATAGATTCTCCTTCCATGGAACAATTCTATCTTCCAATAATTTTTCTTTTGAAACTTTTATATAAAAAATCAAATTAAACAACAACATTATAATGGTCTTTAGATTAGATATATGTTTTGGAAATTGTGGCATCTATCTGATTTTCCAAAGTGGATGAAAATTAATTATAAATTTAATATATTTGTAAATGAAGATAGAAATATCGTAATTTGACTATGCACAGAAGGAATGAATCCATATCAATTCATGAGTTTCACACATAGTTCATGGATTATTTTATTGGTAATTTATAACTTATCTCCATAATTTTATATGAAAAAAATATTTCATGATGATTTTAATGATCTCTAGACGAAAAAAACCAAGAAATTATATTGATGTTTTATTCTGACCATTAATTTATGGTATGAAACTCATATGAGAGTATGGTATTAAGGTTTATGATTCTGATAAAATGGAATAATTAAAACTACTCACAATAATTACATTCACTATAAATGAATTTCCATCATATGAAAATTTTTATGTATACAATGTTAAGTGGCTTAAAGTGTGAACAATTTAGAAATGCCATACTTCATACTATCAACTGTATAATTGGAAAAACAAATTATACTTGGGTCACAAAATGTTTTTTATAGATGACCTGTATAGATGATTTAAAATTCATTCAATGGATCAAATGAATTTGATATTTCTCCAGAACTTTTATATCCTAATCTCTAATTTAAGAGGGTGAAAAATCATGATGTGGCTTTTGAAAAGTCACATAAATATTGTAATGGTTGAAATATTTGGAATAAAAGGTATATATATTTTGAGATACCTTATTATAGATATCATGATTTAGAAGATAAAATTGATGTCATGAACATGAAAATGAATATCTATAATAGCATGATTGGAACATTGATAGACATTGATTGAAAGACAAAATATGGGTTGAATGCAAGATTGAACACACTATAAATGAGAATAAATTTGGATTTACCTCCCACTCTTGATTGAAGGTGAACACTTCTTCCCCTGACTTTTCATACATTATCAAGGAGAGGGAAAATTATCTTTTGTCACTATCTTCATTATATCAAAGTGACGTAGGTCTAATAGTAAAATATTGAATTTGTTTTTTTCATTAAAGAATATGAACATGATAGGTAGGAAATCTCATGATTTTCACATAATGATACAATAATGTCTTTTAGTTCCATTGCATAGAATATTGCCCATCCATTTTAGAATGAATATCAAGAAGGTGTGTTATTTTTTCAAAACAATTTTTAATAAGGTGGTTGACCTGAATGTAATGAAATTTTTGAAAATGAAGCTCTTTATATACATTGTTAATTGTAACATTATTTTATGCCATATTTTTTTTCATAGAATGGTGCATTTAATTGTTCATTTGTTTCATGAAATAAATCTTTTTTGACAAATATATCAACATGGGATGTGTCCTTTTGGAAGGTATATGAAGATATTAAGGAAGTTTTTTAAGAATCCATATCAACCACAACACTCCATTGATGAAAATTATATTATTGAGGAGGATTTAGAATTTTTTACAATCTACTTTTCTATTGTGGAGAACAATGGTTTTCCTTTATCTCTCCACGGATGAGTTAATTATATGGGAAAGGGGATCCATGGATGGAAAGTTAAATCATTTTCAGGTTAATTGATAAAATTATTCATTTAAAAATCATAAATTATATAGATAATGATCAACTATATTTAGAATTTTATATTAATGTGTTGAAACAATGTTATCCAAATAAGAGATATATGTGGATTTTGAATAAGCATAACAAAACATTTTTCAGAAGGTTTAAAGAGGTTGTTCTTGGTAGATTAGATGCATCAGAAAAATTAAATTGGTTATTGGGTGGTCCGTGATTAAATTTTATATCATGGTCCACATATGAAATAAGTGGATATACATATCTTATGAAATATCATGACAAAAGAAGTACAGTTTGGAATAGTATTGTATTGGGGTCCACTAAAGCAATGCATTATTTGAATTCTAAAGACGAAAACCCAATTTATGCATGTAGTTCATAGTATGAATCCATTGAAGAAATATATGGGGGTGATTACATTATATTTAATATTCCAGTGTTTAACTACAAATGGTTTATTAGTAACAACATTGTCAAAGATTGTAAATTTTTAAAGATAATTATTATATGAATAGATTGGAATACAAAACAAATCTTTTTAAAATGGTTCCACATAAAAAAATTCAATATTCATGAGAAATATGGCAAGAAGTAGTTTAATGTTTAATAAGGGAAAAGAAATATGTTGTTGAGGATACACTTTATGAAGATACTGATTTATGAGAGACCCATACATCCATGGAAGGATTAAAATTCAATAATTTTTAATACATTATAGACATGGTTTTTTCCAAAAGTAATGATCACAATTTTTTTTAGAAAATAATCCATTACTATATTCCTAATATTATATGTAACATAATTTAATTTCTCATTTACTTTTAAAATAATCATTAAATAGTATATATGTTTTTTTATTTATTTGTTTATACAGTTATTAGAATAATAAGTTAAAATGTGTGTTTATATTATTTTTTTGTTTAGCTAAACATGTTTACCCTTACATAACTTATCTATTTATTTATTTGTAAGAAAAAAAATTAGAATGTAATATGTTATATAAAAAAATATTTTATTTTCGAATATTGAAAAAAATTTCATTTTTGTATAAAAAATTATATTTTAGGATAGACTAGTTTTTATTTTAATCAAAAATTCCATTCTTTATTAGAGTCATATACTCCCACAAATCCAAATATAAGTTCAAGGGTTGGTAAATGTGGGGAAAAAAGTTACCAAAATTATCAGTTTCTCATAACCAATACTAGAGGATACATGTAGAATTTTATGATAATTATATTACAAGAGGTCCTAATTCAAAACCATTCTTGTGCTTTATATCAGTTTAGGATGAATGAATTGTTAGAATTTTGATTGATGATATGATAATTGCTAACAACGTGAAACTATCTTAGTTTTTTGAGACCATTTTTTTATGGTTTTTTGCTATTTTTTTTACTCATTGTTAAATATTTATAATAATATATGTTTCCAAGTTCTTATCAGAATACATATGATATAATTTACACTAGAGGAGTTAGGAGGAAATTATTATCATTTGCATCTAGGGGATGAAGGGATTTAAAATAAACCGTCACATACGATTTCATTTTTTGGTGTACACAACATCATAATCCATGTGATATATATCCTTTCATAGATGAAGAAATATAAAAGAAATGTTTCTAAACTAGAAGATAATATGCACTTTTGGTAAGTGGAATGTAAACATTTAGATGTTTTTTATATTAATGATCATATTAATTATTTATTATTCTTAATTTATAAAACTCAAGTAGATCTCATCAAGAGATCCTTCTATAAACATATATCATCAGAAAATATCATAGGGAGGGTGAATTTCATTAGAAGAACTAATGAATGTTGAAAATTTATTAAAACTGAGAAATGAGACTTCAAGCTCTAGAGAGGTTACCCCTCCATCCCCTGGAAAGACATGAAAAATGGAAGAGGTATCAATTGAGAAAAAGGACAATAAACTAGGATATTGTCTAGGGTTGTAGCTGAGAGGATTTTATATTGTTTAATTAATTAACATATTTATGTTAAATAAAATATATATATATCTTTAATCATTATTTAATTTTTCAAATAATTTTTATATGATTTTATTGAGGATCATAGAACATAGAGGGTCTATGTAGCTAAGGGTTAGTAGTATATTTTATCTATGTCATTGGGAAAGTCTGAACACCCAAGTTGTTCACAAGGATACTCGATGGGTGTATCATTTTGAAAAGTGATTCTATATTATTAAACTTTAGAAATGAAGGGTTTTTATGAAAAAATAATTTTTTTTAGGATAATGTTATGTATATTAATATGATGGTGGAAGATAACATAAGAGAATCGATGTAGTCCTTGTTTGTAGACATACAAAAATAGTTTCCAGCTGCTACTCCTTCTCATCCTCCTCCTCCAGAATCTCCCTTTCCTCCATCTGCACCTACAGACCCAACTCCTAATCCTACTCATAGACATCCTCCTCCACATATTTCATGTCATTGTTGGAAATATTTTTGTGATCCTTAGTGTTATATTGTTGCACAGGGGTTGATATTTTATATTGTACATGTTGTTTATCATCATCAGATAGATAGAGAGTGAGAGAGCTTAATAGGGTTACTGTACATGACAGTCTAGATAGATGAACTGGAGTATCATTACCTATAGACGAGGTTACTATAGTTGGATAGAGTATCGACCACCTTTTATTTTTTCAATCTTGACTTATTCAAGATATTACCATATAGGTATGTGTCTGTTTTAACTTTTATTTAATGTGGGTATTAAACATTTTTTATTATTTTAAAGTGTATATATTTAACTATTTTTTATAGGAATAATTTAAAGGTAATGATATACTTTATCAAAAAAAATAAAATACAGAGCAGTATGACTCTAGATACAAAATCTAGTAGCCTTAATATATTACATCCAATTTCAAAAAAATTGTTCTATTTTTAGAATATTCCAATTTAAGGTGATGTATATGGGATTTCAATGAAATGAGGCTTTTGATAAATGATATTACAGGGCTTGTAGCTGGGGATCAGTTGGGAATCAATATGATTAATGTTTTTTTCCTAATAGGTCTCAACAGAAATAATTTCATATGGTTAATTTATTGACAATCTGTACTTATATTTGTTTTTTTATGTATCACTATAAAATATAATATGAGAATGAAAATGTAGATGTATATAAATTTATGGTCACACATTTTATGTCCCCTGTAGTGAGAACAATGATTGAATATGAATGACCTTTTATATTGCTAAACAATTTCGACAGAATATAATTATTCATTGATGGATTTTTTTTTATCATTAAGAGTTCGATGCATATGTCTCAAAAAGTTTTATTTGTCTTTTTAATAAAAGTAATAACATTAAATATTATTTTATATAAATTTCCATTAGATTTAGGTGTTTCTTTCTGAGGAATAATACCCTTAACAAGTTATGCTCTATTAATGGAAATGTTTCAAAACATTTTAAGAATATATAGGATCTGGGAGTTTAAATATCTAAAGACATGTTTATATTAAAATGAATTTTAAATTGATTTCATTCATATTATTTTCTAATAGGAGATGGAAATTATTTTGAGACACCACAATGAAATGGTCTACCAGAATCCAATACATTTTTGAAAAGGTAAAATTTTAATTTATAATTAGTAAATTTTTCATATATTACTTAATAATGTAAATATGAATTGAAAAACTCATTTAAAGAAAATTTTCATAAATAAATAGTGTTAAAAATATGTATATTATGGGATTAGATTTATGTATGAAATAATTTCAACTGTGATAGTGTAGAATTTATAGAAGGTTAGAGTTTTTTATAAAAATTTACTTACTGTTTTTTTCATTTTTTTTATAATATAATTTAAATTATTTTCTTATAATTTTTAGCATTTTTAGGACCTTCATCCTTCTAGTGAAAAGTAGCTCCAATAGTTACAAGTTGAATGGGAAAATCGTTTTATGATTTTGGATGGAATTTTTTTCCTGTACTATATAGTGTGATTTTTAATGTTTTAATTCTAATTGGGTTGTAGTTTTGCAACTGGCACTTCATCATTGATTTTTATTTTGGTCGATAGTGGATAAGAGTGGAGTTTTGAAAATATCATTTTAAAAAATCACATCGTATATTGTATAGCTGACATGATAAATCCACTATCAATGATATTTAAAATCTGTTATAATATAATTGATGTTAAAAAAACCTTTTTATGTTTGTTTTGACATTTGTTATATAAAAAACTGCATGGAAAACCAACGTGAATTGGTTTATCACATCGCTTATCTAATAAATAATGTCATAAACCTATTCGATATTTATTTAACAACGTCTAATTTTTAACCATTGTTAAAAACATATTTAAAATGTTTACATTAGTAACCATTCCTAATAATAGATGTGAAAATGAAAAATATGTGTTGTGAATTTTTTTTTTCCATTTATTGTGGCTAACAACTTTGACAATGTGTATCGAGATTGACTCAATACTAACCTAGTACAACATAATGGTACTTACTACACACATGGTTTGACACACCTAGTGGATATTATTTGAGAAATTTATCATTTATTTAAAAAACCATATAAAGGATTTTGGAAATGAATAACCTAGGTTAAACGTAGAGTGTCTTCGATTGAAAATAACATGTTGATATTTAGACATCCTAAAACATATTATATACTTTTTTTAAAAATGATAAATGATCCTCACATAACGGTTATTGGTTTTTTAAATTCCCTCTTATATAGGATAAAATCTATAACAAGGATGGACCTATATTGAAATAAAATGGATAATGTATTTATGTATTGGTGTTTTATTGAAAACCTTACATAACGGGATATTTAGTGATTTACCTAATTTCAAGGATATACACAATATTTACTTCTGTAATTATATTGTTTTAGAAATGGGTAACTTGTATGATGGGTGAAAACCCTAAAATTAGAATAGGCCATGTGATATGAACCCATTAACAAAGGATGATAATGTTTTTATGCCAACCAATGACCTACACACTTTCATTGATAATATGTCACTATTATTAGATGAAATTTTTTATTAATACTAATGATGAACCTATAGTGTTTTTTTTTATGTTTACAGATCATTGAAATAACCATATTGTATTTGTAAAATTTTTATACACAAATTTAATTAATTTTCACTCTTTTATGGGTCATTCAATCTATTATGTGATTATTCAAGTATTTCAGGAATGAAATTTATATTTTGGATACCTAATTCATGATGTAAGGGATGATTTAGAATATGATCGAAGCATAACTGGAAGTTGGTAATGTTCATATGAAATTAAAGCATATCATTTAAATAAATTTACATATATTCTTAGATTGTAATGGAATTCTTCAATATTTTGAAAAGTATCATAATTTTTTTTGTCCCAATACCTTCATTTTTGTTGAACCAATGGTATTCCAAATCATCACAGATATATAGATTCTTGGACCTCAAATTTTAATTTATCATTTAATTGGTTTTGATTTATAACCTAATTCTAAACCAATAAATATTTAATATTTTCTCCATATACATATATCTATTTTCCACTAATTATTTACTACATAGATACTTAGTAATATGTTATTCTATGCATCCTTAGAACTTCCCAATATCTCTTTTCTAGGGGATTTTACAGGAACTTTTCTCACAAAGTGGGATTTAAAATAAAAAATATATATAATAGAATATATCACTGAGATCATGTTTAAATTTTAAGGATTGAATTTAATTAATGTGGGGGAGAATGTTACACTGTATAATTATAAATTAAGAACATTTAATTTGATAATGTGTATAAAAATGTCACCAAGTGCATAAGAGAATATAATATCATAAGATATTATAATGTATTTACTATTTTCAATAAATTCAATATATTAATTATCTTTCAATGAATGGAACATTGATTTATCATTCATCTGAAGAAAAAAATTCTTGAAAAGAATACATTACATGCACGACCGAAATTTATTGAGCAAGAACAGATTATAAAAATGTTATTATTTAATATAATAAGACATACACTAATTGTTAAATTATTAGTTATAAATATTATTAACAATATAATTAAAGTATATGGAATATAAAAATATAAATTATATTCATTTTTTACATATTAATTAGAAATGAATATATGAACAAATTGAATATTAAGGTAATAAGTTTATAGAAAACAATTCTAATGATCACAAAGCTATTCTATCCAAAAATAATTAAATTAATTACAATTAATCAATGATATTAATATATGATAAATATTATATATTCAGTCGAATATTTTTTATAATCAACCAATTGATTTCATTAATGTAATATTAGTACAAACCTAATATTACACATAGAATCCTATATTTTTATAAAGGCACTTTTAACTCCTTTTAATGGTGAACCTATATTAAATCAAAATTTCAGATTATTTATAAATATTTATGTGAAATTAAACATTCTATTTGAATTAAAAACATTAATATTAGGTTAGGGTGAATTTTATAATTTTTTCTTTAATGTTTAATTTTTTTATGAATAATGAGAAATATTGAATTTTAATTCAAAAATATTGTCAATATAATTCATTTATATGATAAACTATATATTTATTGTTTTTATAGAAAAAATAGATCAATTTTATATAATTTGATCCTATTTAGTTTAATGGAATAAATTTCAATTTGTAATTGGTTATAATTACTTAATAATCTTTTGAATGTTTTCACTTTAAAAACCCTCATTGTTATCTCGAATGCTAGATTAATTTTCAATTAATTACTGAAACAACTATGATAAGAGTATGGAATGAAATTTACATAATTAGAATCACTATAATTTATTATTTCAAATATGGTTAACTTTTTTTGAAAAAAAATATTAGGAAATGTAATCAAAATTATTTAAAATGTTTATGGAAAAATTCAGCTTAAAAATGGACCAAACCTTATATTTAAGTTCCCAAATGACTTATAAACTGGTCCAAAATCCTATTTGTGTTCTTATTTATAACATATAATCCATTTTATAAAATGTTTTGTATTATTTTATCAACATTAATTAAAAAAACATCGACATAATTCCCCTTTCCTAAATTTACAGGAGTGCCACACCTCCTCCACTATTAAAAGCAACTCTAGCCTATAACTTCTTCAAACTTCTCTAGACACATTTGATAGGAAAATATATTCTAAAATATATCCTAATGATCACTTACCATATCTTTTATGCCTCCCCATTGGCATAAACAATACAAAAGAATCCCTTTGGTGAAAACCAAAAAGAAATACCCTAAGTAGATATAATATCTTCCCTCAATATCTTCCATTTCATTTAAAATATTAACACATTGAATCACCATATTTCATTATTATATAAAAAATACGATATTATAAATAAATTTAAAATTTGTTATTTTATATTTTCCATTGACACTCATACACAATTCTTTTAATGGGAAATAGACATATTGTTCCTGTACATTGAACTACCATGTCACATTACAATGATTGCACAGTTTCCTTCACTTCCCTTAATGGGAGGGAAATATGATGGAAAATCTATTTATATATGTCATATATGATATTTATTATATTTATTATATATTTATTCTCATTTTATTATATTTAAACACATACAATTATTCAATACTTATTTTCTAAATATGAAAATATCATTTGTGGAAGTGTGGACTATCGGCTCCTAAAAGTGATGTGATTTGATGACACGATACATGGAATTTATATAAGATAGATTTATTTAAAAACGTGTGAGATAATATATATATATATATATATATATATAATAATATTGAAATAATTATATTTCTAAAATTATAATTTATCATTTTCATTATTAACCTTACACACACACAAAATGTGGTCACATTGTTCATGGACATATAGACTACGACCTCCCCAGCACGATGTGACTCCTTTTACATCATAATAAATATATATATGTTTATATTATAAAATAATATGGTATTTATTAAATAATTATCTTTCTATAAATATTTATCATACATACCCACTTTCCATAATGATTATTGGATAATGGGAACATTACTCATGTGTACATACGACATTCCATCTACATGATTATAACGTTGGATCATTTTTCAAAACCATATTTAACGATTGTTATTAAAAGTATCATTAATGTATAAATATGTCAATTATATCATGATTATTTTTCATTATAATTTTTTAAAATGGCCCCTTTTTTCATAGTTGATCTACGACTGTGGGTTTCAAAACGTAATCAAAATTTTATCGAAACACCAGATGTAAACATAATTATATATGTAGTTGTATAAAAAATGGTAATAAGTGAAATAAACGTTATTATAAACATTAGAATTGTTCTAAAGATTTTAAATAATTATGATAATTTTATTATTCACGAATATAAAGACACATCATCAAATTTGGAATCAAGGTAATGGATTTTCATCTAAGCTTTATCATTTGTGAGATAAATGTCATATTCACCACCTAGTTATTCATTGTGGTGTATCTAAAACCCATTTTGATATATTATGTCATTAATAATTTTATCATAATTGAATTTAAAAATTAATTTATTGTTATTACTTCATTCAACTTATCATTTAAATTTTTTCAAAGTGGTATGGGACAGTTTGGAATGATTAATGGTTATTTTCAACAAGAATAATTATAATGATATTTCAATAGTCTAATTACATTTTGGGTTATAATACTTCTTCACTACCCTTAATATTATACGATTATGTGTGTAATAAATTAAAATTATCTATTGTTTTATTTCCACTTTCCATTATTTAGATTTAAATTTTATGCTCATTATTTATTTATTTATTGATTTTCTAATCAATGTTTTTGTAATTTCAATGGTTGAAATCACATTGTAATTTATCGTGTGATAATTTACACACGAATTTATATTAGAGGAAATTTTTGGATTATTGTTTAATAAATCCTTTAATTATATTTTCCTCTATTTTCCATAGGCTTTTTCAAGAATTATTACTATTTTCCACATTTTAGTACTCAATGTGTTTGAGAAATTGTTTTTCAAAAAATTGGACTTCATTTATCTCTTTAGAATGTGAAAAAAAATTATTCTAAAAACCATGTTTACAAATCAGGTAAAGACCTGTAATATTAAAGGGAAATTTTTTCATAATTTTCTTTGGGATTTTAGAATAATGTAGTTTCTGAAGGCACCTGATTCTGAGGCCCGGTGTGCCTGAAATCAATTTCTGAAGCTTATCATGGGTACATTCCATGAATGAACAAACGGTTTTTCCTAACATTTGAACCGGTACTCGTAATCGAAATACGATGGCACCAATGAAACCACAACGCTGATAATTGCTTAAAAACATCTTTTTCGGAGTTTCGTTTGTTCGGGTGAGGATATTAATTAAATGGGTTAACTAACGAATAAAATTAAATATTGTGCTACAAATTTTATTTCTATTCTAGGTTGTTTAAACCTAGGAATTGTTGTCGGAGTGGGACCCACTAATATCCTAACTGCACTAGGTAGGATATTAGTGAGGTGGGGCCCACACGATCCCCACCCCCTTTATTTCATTAAAACCTCCCTCTTGTTCATTTAATATGTAATCAATTCTTGATTTCATTTTGAATTGAATGTTGGATTGTGTGTGTTAATTAAATAAGACAAAGTCTTATTTATTTAAGGATTATTTTCATTGTGTGAGAAGGTTGGAGAGGAATTTCTCAAGCCTAGGAATCTCCATCTTCCTCCTTGAAGAACGCGAAGAACACATTGTCACCGACTAAGAACGCCGACCTCCGATGAAGGACGAAGAATAACGCTGATTCCTCAGAGATCGACAATGTGACGCCCTGTTCCGCAATGCCGACGGTCCTATTATCCGTGATGCCATGTACCGCGGCACCCTGTACCATAACACTGATGATCCTCCTTCCGCGACGCCGTCTTCCGCGACTTCCCTTTCCCGCGACAAACCTCGTTCGATGAATTCATCGAGGTAGGGGTTTGATTTTGGTTCATGAATATTCATTGCCGCCCAAATGTCTCATTCTTAAGCTGCTTGATATCAGATTAACGGGAGGAGGTCAGACCGCACAAAACACGGCCGACCCTCCTCCCCCTTTTGATGTTGGGTTTGTCGCGGCACGATTAAAGGCAGCCCGGTGCAACGACAGCGTGCGGAAACAAAGAAGAAGCGTGGCGTCGTCGCGCCGCGCCGTTGAGGATGAACGAAGCCGCATCGCCATCACGCCACCCCAGAGAACCATGAAGAGGTTGTGGTCTATGGCCGCAGTGGCGCAAGGAGCAGCGACCGGAACCGCCGACCGCCGGAGCAAGGAGGGTGGGACCCGCATGGGGTCCCGTGGTGACTCATCGTCCGGTCAAACCGGCTGGTTTCTGAGAAGCCTGAGGGTCGTAACCCCCGGCTGGAAAAAGGGAGTGGCCCCCATGTGGGGGCCCCAGTTTCAATCAGGGGGCATCACCCCCCCCTATTTCCGCTCGGCTCGGCCAACGCCGAGCTGGCCACACCGGGCCACGCCCACGCCAGGCCAACCGGCCGCCCAGGCAGAACCGGCTGCATCAGGCCGGGCCGCGCCGGCTGGGCGGGGCCGCGCCATATGGGTTAGGCTGCGCCCATCGGTCCGGGCCGGGACCTAATGGGACAGACCTGGTTTTGGTCAACCTGGTTCAGGCCGACCCAGGGGGTCTGGGCCGGGCCGGTCCTGGAAAAAAACCCTCTAAAACCAGAAAAGTCCGTTCTTGTGCCCATATCATGGGCGACGAACCTCCGATGGATGCACCGTCAATTTAGATGAGATCCTTGGATCGAGATGGTCGTTTCGGTATATTACACACAAGGTTTAAGAGAACTTTGGGTATGGCCGGGATGGTTCGAACACAAAACCAACTGGGCCCTCGGAGTGGAAACACTTATAACGTGAGCTTCGGACTTCCGATTGACGTGCCGTCAACATTGTTAGATTCCTCTTAGTGATAAGGACATTTTCTATTACTCCGCTCGAGGTTTGGACGCAGTTGGAGTGCGGACGGGTTGGTTTTGACATAAAAACCAACCGATCCCCTGGAACGAAAAAACCAATAACTCTCAGACCGGGCGTCCGATTGATGTGACGTCTATCACGTTGAGTTCCTCTTTTCAAGATGGAACATGGAGATACATAAAATCTAGACTATGTGTCAGTTGATGTATCGACACCTTGTCTCATGGAGTGGACCCTCCCGGAATTGTGCATGCTGTGTGCGGGAACCCGAGAGCAGGCTGCGACTGCGACGATGATGATGACTGCACTGAAATACTCTGTGGGTTCGGCAGTGATGAAAACTTCATTGAAATCCTCCATTGGTTCGGAAGCGATGAAGACTGCACTGAAATCCTCCGTGGGTTCGGCAGTGATGACGACTGCACTGAAATCCTTCGTGGGTTCGACAATGATGAAGACCGTACTGAAATCCTTCGTGGGTTTGCCGGTGATGACGACCACACTGAAATCCTCCGGGGATTCGGCAGCGATGAAGATCATACAGAAATCCTACGTGGGTTCGATGATGATGAAGACTGCACTAAAATCATCAGTGGGTTCGTCTGCAATGAAGACCGTACTGAAATCATCCGTGGGTTCGACGATGATGACTACTGTTCTTGTATCCTACGTGGGTATAGCAGTGTTTGACTCTATTCTTTCTATCCTACATGGGTTTGGCAGAGTAGTTGGTCTGTATCATATGTGGTTCCTATAGCTTATCTATTTCAGAACCCTACGTGGGTCCCAACTTAGATGAATCAGTGGCTATATCTGATCATATCTATCACCTTATGAAGAAGTATACCTATGTGAGCTGAGCCTTTACTTTCAATAAATATCTTCGATATGATTGACATGCATTCCTATCTGGATTGGGTAGTGTAATCCTGTGTGGATTGGGTTGTACTCCTATGTGGACGTGATCGAACTTGGGCTCGGATGTTGGAGCCCAATGGGAATTGATGACTTAGGTATATGTATGAGAATTTACTTAAGTAGTGTTGTTTGTTACTTCATGATTGTATCTTTCCTTTGTGTATTATCCTTTGTGGATTCTGGGAGACCTTCGGGGGTCTCGGGGTCCCTAATAAGTAGCGTATACTCACCCCTGCAAGGGATATTCCCACAATACATTTTATTGGATGTAGATGACGGACATCGCTGATCGTTGTTGAGGCTTTTGGATAATGTCGGTACCTAGAGGTGGACCACTGGGCGGGATGTACACGGAGCAGACGACTTGACTGAGGAGGTGAGGAGGCTATCTGTACCCACCCTTCAGGTGGGACTTCCAGTGGATGGCTCGCCGTTACTGCTTTACTTTCAGTTTCTATACTTCTTTCCAGTTGTACCTTAATTTCAGTTTGGGTTTTTATTATGGCCCATTTACTTTCCGCACTTACTATTGTACCCTGTTTTACATAGAGTTTACTTCTTCTTTCTTACTCTATGGTGTTTGTTTACTTTATAAAGGCAATGCCTTCCCCTTTTTGTCAGGATTTACACCTTGGTGCTAGTCGCCAGCCCCTGGCCTATGGGAGGTGGGCTTGGGGTAGTCACGACACAGGTCCCGAGGACGAGTGTGACAAATTGGTATCAAAGGGTGGTTCGGTTCTACTGCAAAACTCTGGAATCTGATCTTTAATTTATTTGAATAAATAGTGTTAAGGGTATTGAGTGTGGTTATCAGTCCAGGGAGCCTAGTGTTGGTGCGGCAGCCGACATATCCGTACACCAGGACCCTGACTTCTGATTTCTGAATCAATTCACGAAAACATTGATTGCATGTGTGTTTCAAAAGTTTTCTTTATGATTACATTGTGTCAGCTCACCAGGTATACTGTTTGACTGTGGAACGCCTTTTTCTTTTCAGGACAGCCCCATGATGGCAGCCAGCTAGGGTTCCGATCTTTGTGCGAGACGACTGCGCACCGAGTGACGAGGCCTCGGTGTAGGGCCCTTTTTCAGTGGAGGCACTGGCGGGACCACTACCCGCCGAGCCACCGTTGCCACCAGCCACACCCGCTGAGAGTGCACATCGCCTTAGTGCACTACATGAGTTTCAATGTCAGAGACCGCCTAGGTTCCATGGGGATACGGACCCTCAAGCAGCCAAGGATTGGCTGGAGGCGGTTGTGCGAGTTTTTAGGTTAGTGGGGACACCAGCCGACCTCATGGTGATCCTCGCAGCGAGCCTCCTGCACGCGGCAGCAGGCAGATGGTGGATCTTGATGCTTCAGGTGCACGAAGAGGCATCCCTTCTCTGGACAGACATTGAGAGCCTCTTCCGCTCGGAGTTCGTCACATCCACCCTCCGTTTGGTGCACATCCAGGAGCTTCTACAGCTATGACAGGGCAGCATGACGGTCGCCCAGTACTCGGCGAGATTTACCGATTTCTCACGCTATTCGACGTACATGGTACGAGACCCATTCTTCCAAGACTGGACCATAGAGAAGGGACTGGGGCATGAGATCATGGCATCGATGATCTCACTCATCATTCCGACATAAGCAGGAGTACTGGAGCGATATCTTATCATAGACAGATTTCTTGCTGAGCATGTGCTAGCAGCGAGACCTACAACAGGGCAGCACGTAGCCAAGTCATCTGCAGTTGGAAGTCGACCGATGTCACAGGGGTCCAGGGGGACCAGACCATCATGCAGACAACCTAAGTACATTGGATCAGAGGTGTGGGGCACACGGCGCAGATCCAGCCTTCCGAGGAGCAGGCAGTGCTACGCATGCGGCGGGCATGGCCAAATGGCTCATGACTACTCGAACCACCGTGCAGAGGAGCAGCAGACGGTTGAGGGGCCACCCATGCAGAGGAAAAGGGTCGACCGTGGTAGCCCGCTGAGAGCAGGCAGAAGAGGAAGGGGAGCTGGCCGAGTAGCAGGTGGTGGGAGACGCTTTGGGGCTTTACCACCTCCACCACCAGGAGGTCCACCCCGACCACAGGGAGTTGGTGGGAAAAGGCAGGCTCAGCTTCATGCAGCGGGGGCCTATGACCACGGTGCACCAGCGATGATTTGAGGTACTATCTATGTCTAATACACCCTTGTTGATGTTTTTATAGACACTGGAGCGAGTCATTCTTTTATTGCTGCTGCCCTTGTTCAGAGCTCGGAGATTCCGACGGAGCCGTTGGCTCGATCCTTACGGCTGTAGAATCCTACGGGAGGAGGCTCTACAATTACGCACTGGTGTCTGTAGTGTAAGCTTACTCTAGGAGGCGAGATATTTAGATGGGATCTTCTTGTAGCGGCTTCGAGGCCTTACGACGTCATATTGGGCATGGATTGGTTATCTACAGTCCATGCTCAGATCTACTGTATTAGGCGCACGATGTAGTGTGTATGCACCGACGGGAGCAGGTTCACCTTCACCGGTGAGAAGGGAGCCTTTTCAGTGTAGGATGGACTCACACAGTGGAGAGGACATCCCATCACTCATCATTTGGCTAGCCTCATCCTTGGAGAAGTTGATGTGTGGAGTCTGAGTTTTCCTATAGTGGTGGATCAGTATGCAGACGTTTTTCCTGACGATGTTCCAGGACTACCTCCTTGCAGAGAGGTAGACTATTATATTGACCTGTACCCTGGGACAACCCTGATATCCACTCCATCATATCAGATGGCTCCCGCTGAGCTTCGAGAGCTATGGGTACAACTGGAGGACTTTCAAGGAAAGGAATTTTTCTGACCCAGTGTTTCACCCTGGGCTTCCCCGATATTGTTCACCAAAAAGGAGGACTGGAGCTTGCGACTGTTTTTCGACTATCGTTGCCTGAACCAATTGACCGTGAGGAACAAGTATCCGCTACCGAGGATTGAAGACCTATTTGATCAGCTCAATGGAGCACGGTGGTTCTAAAATATAGACCTTATATCAGGCTATCATCAGCTCAGAGTTCTTGACGAAGATGTGCAGAAGACGACCTTCAGATGTCGGTATGACCACTATGAGTTCTTGGTTATTCCTTTCGGTTTAACCAACGCTCTAGCAGTGTTCATGGGTCTTATGAACAGGATCTTTCAACCATACCTTGATCGATTTTTCATGGTCTTCATCGACGACATTTTGATATACTCAACCACTGAGGAGGAGCATGCCTACCACTTGCGGGTTGTACTAGACACACTCCGAGAGCCCCAACTTTATGGAAATCTCTCTTAGTGTCAGTTCTAGTTACGTGAGGTCCACTTCTTGGGACACGTCATCTCTGAGGTGTGATTTGCTGTGGATCCTGCAAAGATTGAGGCAGTTCTAGCTTAGGAGCCACCCAGGAGCATGACGGAGGTTCGGAGTTTCTTGGGTCTAGTTGGGTACTACCGGAGATTTGTGCCAAATTTTTCTAGAGTTGCGGCACCACTCATAGCTTTGAAGAAGAAGGATAAACCCTTAGTGTGGTCAGACAGATGTCAGCAAAGCTTCCAGGAGAGGAGACAGATATTGAACAATGCACCTATATTGAGGCTACCGGAGGAGGGAGTAGGGTACGTAGTCTATTACGATGCATCAGGGACTGGACTCAGATGTGTCCTGATGCAGGAGTAGGCCGTGATCACCTATGGATCATGTCAGTTGAGGAAGCATGAGAATAACTATGCTACCCATGACCTGGAGATAGAAGTAGTGGTCTTCGCTCTAAAGATGTGGCGACACTACCTGATGGGCGAGTGTTTTACAGTCTACTCTGACGACTAGAGTCTCAGGTACATCTTCTCACAAAAGGACCTGAATCTGAGATAGCGGCGATGGATCGAGTTCCTCCAGGACTATGACTTTTAGAAAGTCTATACTCCTGGAAAGGAGAATGTAGTAGCCGATTCCCTCAGTAGGACGACGAGCATTCAGCTACTCGGGGAGGCGACGGAGCAGCTAGCTGCTTTGCAGATATCCTTCGTGGATAGAGATGGAGCATCCTTTCTTTAGTCACTCACAGTCACTCCTCCACTTCTTCAGTAAGTCAGAGAGGCACAGCGTGGGGACGTTGACTGTGAGATGCGGCATGCATAGATATCCTCAGGATAGGCACCTGATGGATTCCTTGTGGGGGGAGAGCACATCGTCCATTTTAGAGGGCGTACTGTGGTACTTGATGCTTTGCAGGAGGAGGTGCTGATGGAGTTTCACACTTCCCCTTTAGTGGTACATCCAGGAGTGACAAAGATATACCAGGATCTCAGATTTCAGCACTGGTGGCCGGGTTTGAAGAAGGTTGTAGCTGAGTTCATTTCTCGATGCCTCACCTATCAGCAGGTGAAGGTAGAGCACCAGGTACCAGCAGGCTTGGTGTATCCCGTGGAGGTTCCGGAGTGGAAGTGGGATAGGATATCTATGGATTTTGTGACTGGACTTCCATGTACATCCAGAGGTCACGACTCCATTTGGGTGATTGTCGACCGACTCAACAAGTCGGCTCACTTCTTACCCATCAGAGAGCAGGGCTCAGTGGAGAGCTTGATACGCCTCTATGTTCAAGAGATAATATGACTTAATGGTGTGCCATCATCTATCATATCCGATTGAGATGCTCTCTTTACTTCAAGGATTTGGAAGGGGTTGCAGGAGGAATTCGGGACGCACCTATGTCTGAGCACCACCTTTCACCCTCAGAAGGATGGTCACACGGAGAGGACCATTCAGACTCTCAAGGACATGCTCCGTGAATGTGTCCTCGACTTTGGTCATAGCTGGGAGGACCACCAACCATTGGGGTAGTTCTCGTACAACAACAACTACCACTCCACCATCGGGATGGAACCATATGAGGCATTGTACGACCAACCATGCAGATCACCTTTGAGCTGTACAGACCCTGGGGAGTCAGCACTTATGGGATCGGAGATGGTCCAGGCCATGATAGAGAAGGTCCAGGTCATCTAGGAGCAGATGAGGGCAGCTCAGAGCCAACAGAAGTCTTATGCTGATAGGAGGCGGAGGCCACTGGAGTTCGAGGATGGCGACCACGTCTTCTTAATGGTGTCACCTTGACGTGGATTATAGAGATTTGGCCGGGGCGGCAAGTTACCTCCGCGCTTCATCGGACCGTTACAGGTTCTCAATAAGAGAGGTGAGGTGGCTTATCTCCTGGCTCTGCCACCTCAGTTGCACCGAGTGCACGATGTATTCCACGTATCTCAACTGAGGAGATACGTGCACGATCCGATGCATATCATTGACCATGGGGAGCTGGACATTGAAGATGGGGAGAATTTTGCGGATGTCCTGGTGGAGATCGAGGATCTACAGGAGCGGGTACTACATGGGCAGTCGATTCCTTTAGTGTGCATCAGATGGAATCACGGGAACCTCCAGGAGAGCACTTGGGAGCGGGAGGCTCAGATTCGTGCACAATACCCACATTTGTTTCCCTAGTTTATGATGTATCTTTATGGGGACGTAAATCCTTGAGGTGGGAGTAATGTAAAGACACGTAAAATTCAAGGGAAATTTTTTCTTAATTTTCTTTGAGATTTTACAAGAACACAGTTTCTGACAGCACCTGATTCTGAGGCCCGGTGTGCCCGAAATCAATTTCCAAAGTTTAGCTTGGGTATGTTCAGTGAACGAACAAGTTGGTTTTCCTAAATTTTGAACCAGTTCTCGGAATCGAAATCCGAGGTCACCAATGAAACCGTATCGTAGGAAAATTCTTAATAAAACCTCTTCCGAAGTTGCGTCTTCTCGGGTGAGGTTATTAATTAAATGTGTTAACTAAAGAATAAAATAAAATATTGTGCTACAAATTTTATTTCTATTCTAGGTAGTTTAATCCTAGGCAAGGTGGTTGAAGTGGGAACCACTAATATTCTAACTCCACTAGGTAGGATATTAGTGTGGTGGGGCCCACATGAGCCCCACCCCCTTTATTTCCTTTTAACCACCCTCTCGTGCATTTAATATGTATTCAATTCTTGAATTCATTTTGAATTTCGAATTGAATGTTGGCTTGTGTGTGTTAATTAAATAACACAATGTCTTATTTCATTAAGGATTATTTTCATTGTGAGAGAAGGTTGGAGAGGAATTGCTCAAGCATGGGAATCTTCATCTTCCTCCTTGAAGAACGCGAAGAACACACCGTCCCTGACGAAGAACGTCAACCTCCAACGAAGGATGACAAATAACGTTGATTCCTCAGAGATCGACGACGCGACGCCGTGTACCGCGACGCCGATGGTCCTCTTCTCCATGATGCCATGTACCGCGATGCCGTGTACCGCGACGCCGACGATCCTCCTTCCGTGATGTCGTCTTCCGCAACGTCCCTTTCCCGAGACAAACCTCGTTCGATGACTTCATCAAGGTAGGGGTTTGATTTTTGTTTATGAATATTCGTTGCCGCCCAAATGTCTAATTCTTAAGCCTCTTGATATTGGATTAATGGGAGGAGGTCGGACCACATGAACACGGCCGAACCTCCTCCCCCTTTTGATATTGTGTTTGTTGGGGCATGATTAAAGGCCGCACGGTGCAACGACACCGCACAGAAACAAAGAAGAAGTGTGGCACCGTCGTGCCGCGCCGTTGAGGCCGAACGATGTCGTGGCGCCGTCGCGCCGCGCCAGAGAACAACGAAGACGCCGCGGCTGGAGCAAGGCAGTGGCAGAGGGGCGCGGCGCTGTCGCGCCGCGCCATTCGGACAAGGCCACGTCCTATGGCCGTGGTGGTGCAGGAAGCGGCGGCTGGAACCGCCGGCCGCCGGAGCATGGAGGGTGGGACACGCGGGGGGTCCCGCGGTGACTCACCGGCCGATCAAACAGGACGGTTTACGAGAAGACCGGGGGTCGTAACCCCCGGCTGGTAAAAGGGAGCGGCCCCCACGTGGGGGCTTCAGTTTCAATCAGGGGGTAACGCCCCCCCCCCCCCCTTTCCGCTCAGCTCGGCCTGCACCGAGCTGGCCACACCGGGCCGCGCCCGCCCCAGGCCAACCGGGTGCCCAGGCCGGGCCGCGCCGGCGGGGCCGGGCTGCGCCGGATGGGCCGGGCCGTGCCCACAGGGCCGGGCTGCACCCTAATGGTCCAGAACTGGACCCTTTTCGGGTCGACCCGGTTCGTGCCGACCCAGGGGGTCTCGGGTCGGGTCGGTCCGGGCCCAAAACCCCCTAAAACCAGACATTTTCATTCTTTTTCCCATATCATGTGCTACGGACCTCCGATCGACGCAACGTCAGTTGCGATGCGATCCTTGGATCAAGAGGGTCGTTTAGGAATATTACACTCAAGGTTTCGGAGAACTTTGGGTACAACCAGTTTGGTTCGAACCCGAAACCAATCGGACCCTCGGAGCGGAAACACTTATAACTTGAGCTCCGGACATTCGATTGACGTGCCGTTGACTTTGTTGGATTCCTCATAGTGAGATGGACATTCTGGCTTACTCAACTTGAGGTTTGGACATATTTGGAGTGCAGTCGAGTTGGTTTTGACTTAAAAACCAACCGGACCCCTGGAACAAAAAAGCCAATAACTCTCAAACCGGGCGTCCAATTGATGCGCTGTTTGTCACGTTGAGTTCCTCTTGTTGAGAAGGATATTGAGAAACATTAACTCCGAACTACGTGGCAGCTGATGTATCGACCCCTTTGCTCATGGAGCGGACCCTCCCGGAATCGAGCAAGCTGTGTGCGGGAACCCTAGAGCTGGCTACGACTGCGACAACGATGATGACTGCACTGAAATCCTCCGTGGGTTCGGTAGTGATGATGACTGCACTGAAATCCTCCGTGGGTTCGACAGCGATGAAGACTACACTGAAATCCTCCGTGGGTTCTCAAGTGACGACGACTGCACTGAAATACTCTGTGGGTTCGACAGTGGTGAAGACCGTACTGAAATCCTCCGTGGGTTCGACGGTGATGATGACTACACTGAAATCCTCTGTGGGTTCGGCAGCGATGAAGACCTTACTGAAATCCTACGTGGGTTCGACAACGATGAAGACTGCACTGAAATCCTCCGTGGGTTCGGCAGTGATGTAGACCGTACTGAAATCGTCCGTGGGTTCGACGGCGATGACTACTGTTCTTGTATCCTATGTGGGTCTGGTAGTGTTTGACTTTGTTCTTGCTATCCTACGTGGGTCTGGCAGAGTAGATGGTATATATCCTATGTGGGTCTGACAGCCTAGCTGGTTTAGTATTCTACGTGGGTCCCATCTTAGATGAATCAGTGGCTATATATGATCATCTCTATCACCTTACAACGCAGTATACCCGTGTGAGATGAGTCATGAATTTCAATCAATATCTTCGATATGATTCACTTGCTTTCTTATGTGGATTGGGTTGTGTTATCCTATCTAGATTGGGTTGTATTATCCTATGTGGATTGGGTTGTACTCCTATGTGGACGTGATCAAACTTGGGCTCGGATGTTTGAGCCCAACGGGAATTGATGACTTAGGTATATGTATGGTCATATACCTAAGTATTGTTTGTAGTTATATCAAGATTGTATCTTTCCTTTGTGGATTATCCTTTGTGGATTCAGGGAGACCTTCGGGGGTCTCAGGGTCCCTAATAAGTAGCATATACTCACCCCTGCACGGGCTATGCCCGCACTACATTATGTTTGATGAAGACGACGGATAGTGCTGATCGTGGTTGAGGATTGTGGAGAAAGTCGGTACCTAGAGGTGAACCGCTGGGCGGGACGTACACGGAGCGGACGGCTGGACTGAGGAGTTGAGGAGGCTATCTATACCCACCATTCAGGTGGGACTTCCAGTGGATGACTCAACATTGTTGATTTACTTTTAGTTGTTGTACTTCTTTCCATTTATACCTTACTTTCAGTTTGGGTTTGTATTCTAGCGCATTTACTTTTCGCACTTACTATTGTACCCAGTTTTACTTAGTGTTTACTTTTTCATGCTTACTCTGGGGTGTTTTTTTACATTATAAAGGCAATTCCTTCCACTTTTTGTTGGGATTTACGCCTTGGTTTTAGTCGCCAGCCCCTTGCCTATGGGAGGCGGGCTTGGGGTAGTCACGACACAGGTCCCGAGGATGGGTCGTGACAAATCATAATATAAAATAATATTTTTATCCATTCCAAAATAATTTATTAATGTCATTTTTTCACCTTTTTCTATTTCGGATGTTTTCAAAATATTATTCTTTCCTCTATCCGAACGAGGCATTTTTCTAAAATTTTACAATTAAAAATTATTTTTATTTTTACGTCGTATAACAAATTTGAAATTACCCACCATAATTTTTTCATAGAATCCTTTTCATGTTTAAGAGGCCAATGTTTTTTAACAAAATTGTTTTTAAATTCATTTTCATGGAAATAGTTTTCCCAAGTATTTTCAAAAGCAAAGGGTTTTTTTTCCATAGGAACATTTTTATGGTTAATCTTCATTTTAATCAATTTAAATAACCCTTAATATTACACTAATATTTATATGCCATATTGATAGAATCCTCATTCATTCATTGGGTGGTTTAATATTTCTTTGACCACATATAATATTAAAATTCACTATATTGATTCAATTTTGTCCCCTTGCAATATTAAATTTCCTATAATCAGTTGACATTGAATTTCACCTAAATTTCTATATCAATTATCAGGGGTAAGATTATTAACTAAACCATATAACATTTTTACATACTCAATTTATTTTGATACACATGTGGAATTCATTTAATTTCATATATGAGGGTTGAGACACGTTATATCCCCTCAATGTATAGGAAGGTTTTTGAGACAAAGTAGATAATTTTTTGGCCGAGGAGTTACCTATTTATATGATTATAGGTATGAAGCCTTGATAGTATCATATTATTCATATGAATACTTGATTGTGTTAGCATATTGGAATCAAGAATTTACAATATTATATTCTAGGGATGAGGCCTCGACGTTATGTTTTAGAAATCCATCATTATGCAGTCCACCATTATGAAAAATGTTATTAGAATTACTTGTGATGATTCAATTAGTTATAATTTCAAACTTTTAGTTTCATTGTCAAAGTATTGATTAAATGTAATGTGTTTCATTTTTGTACCTTTTTATAATGAGTTTTTCTTTTCTAGCTATTTATGTAGAATGTGTTTCATGTTATTACCTCTTCATAATGTTTATACACTACCTTTTCAGTTTATTGATTTCATGGAAGTTTTGTGCAGTTATTACATTTCTGTGTTGACTATTATCATTGATTAAATATTTCTTAAGCTATAATTTACCCATAATATGTATTTGATCTTACCCTTATTATATTTCCTTTTCCACAAGATTCCAAGAAGTTTTCTAAGAAATATATGTAGTTATATACTGGAAGAAATAATGTAAATCTAGAAGAGAATTTATAATTTTTTAATTATTGTATTCAAATGTAATACAAGACTCATATATGTATATGGTGTACCAAGACTACTAAACCAATCGATTTTTATGGATTTTATTCCATGTAATCCTAAAAATGTAAAGGTAGCGGGAATTAGATCTGGGATTTATGTGGTCAGGTCACTACAAGGAGTGTGATCAAATTCATATAATGATAAATATTTATCAATGATTCATATAGGATTATATTATAATAATTTGAGAATCAATGAATCATGTGGGAAATATGTGATTCAAAAGAACATAAAATTATTTAGTTATCAATGAGGCATGATAGAAGAACATATAAAAATGGATCATTGTAGTAGAATAAAAAAATGAAGGAAATAGAAATTGGGAATATATAACAGTAATAAGGATCCATGGAGCATAACATTGGAATGTGTCCTAAACACATGAAAAGACAAGCCTTTTGTTTTTGAAAATAACTAAATTAAAGTAGGCCAACACATAGAGTTGTGTACATATGTGATTATATTAGGTATATTCATAATGTGGTGATTGTATCAATTAGGTCCACACATAGAGTTATGATCATATCAATTAGGTCTATACAATGAGTTTTGAACATATCAATTAGCTCCAAAATTAGATTCTTGAATATATCAATCAATTCCAAAAGTATATTTTTTAATATATCAATTAGGTCCACACATATCATCAATATCACTTCATATATAAATATTTTCGCAATTCCTTGGAAGGTCATATTGGAATCTACCATCACATAACAATAATCCTTATATATGTGTTACATAAAAAGTAAATCATTTTTCTTCCAAAAAAAACCAATGGAATGAAATTATGCTACATGAAAATAACAAATTCTATAACCTAAAATGGAACCATGAGTTGGATATATTAATATTTAAAATTAAATCTCTCAATAGAAGTTTATCATAAGAGAATTTCCTGAGTGATTTATTAAAAAAATACCTATATAAGTTATATATCACTTCTTGTTTAATTTGGAAATGGAAAAAATAATAGTTTTTAAAATTATATTTTAACATTATTGTGAAATAATATAGTTAGATTTTAATTTAAAAAAATCATTTTTAAGGAAATGAAAAAAAATAATTTCTTAATTTCTTAAAATATATCAAAAAAAATTTAAACATAAAATTAAATTAAGGTTATTTAAATAAATTTAAATTGGAAATAATAAAAATAATAAAGTATATTTAAATTTAATTTTATAACTTTATCGTAATCTTAGAGAAATATCAAATCAAATAATAGTTATTAAAATTGAATTTCATAATGATAAAAATAGATATAATTAAGGTAAATAAGGTAGTACACTTGTTTATTTCAAAATAATAATATATATTTTTTGGTAGAAATTATTATAGAAAAGGATTATAAAGATCCAACGGAGATGATATGAATTATTCGTAGTAATGAAATATTTTTATGAAAAATGAATTACATCAATGTAGATGATTATGTCATAGAAATGTAATTTGTAAAGATTTAATGATAAAAATTATATAAAATAGAGAAATGGTATAAAATTATAATATTTTACGAACATAGTCAATGCTTATTATGAATGATTAATGGAAAATTTATTTATTAAAAAAAACCACATTCACATTTTATGACTTTTATTTCAAAGTGTGTATTTTTTTAAAAAATGAGAATATAAATTAAATTATAGAAACCTACAAAAATGGAATGGAATCATTATATAGAACACCATAGTTGAATTTGAGAAATACTATTCACATGATAAGGGTTAAAAAAATATATTTTTTCATTCGTAATGAAAATAAATATCAGTAGAAAATAAATAGTTTTGTAAATTTTAAAAATAGATTCTAAACGTTTATAAGTATAATAACAGTCAATATAAAATTATGTTAGGAAAAACTATATATTGATATGATAAAAGTTGAAAAATTATATTTGTAATATGGACATGATGGAGAAATATTTCGGACTAAAAGAAAATATGGGCAGGGTTTCACTTAAAAGGAATTTTATTTGTTGATTTGTGAACCAAAGGTCAGAGAAATGGTGATAATAGTTTTAAAACCCATGGAAAAAAATTAGAGAATAAATATATATTTCTTGTTATATAAATATCATAAAATGTTCCCAAATAAAAATTCACAAATAAAGAGGCTTTATATCATATTGACACATGAAAAGATACCATTCCATCTTTAGTAATATTTGAATCAAAATAAAATTAATGATATACCAAGAAATAGAATATAAAATCACATGAATAGAAATAGAAATATGATAAAATATGTTATATGTATAGTATTAGGACCATATAACTAATAATAGGAACCTAATATGAAACATTTCACAAGAAATATAAATTTAGATGAAAACATCGTACCTTGAACAAACTCTAGGTCATGTACACTCTAAAAGGCTATGTAGTCAATTGTTTTTATTATTCATCTATATAATAATTTTATTTATATATTTTATTAATTTTTCCCTTAATTTTAATGTTTTAATGAAAATATATTAATCATTCTATGTTAAGATAAATTTTCAGAGGAAAATTGGATTATTTATTCAGTGTTATCTTCTGTATGGCAGTTCGAGTAATTTACCAACACGAATATTTTTTATCCCAACTATAATAGACATGGTGGTTAAATTGGTTTGGATGATCTATTTAAAATTTCAAATGGACAAGTTATATAATATATACAGTTGATTCATGGAGAGATGCTAAAATATCTAATTCTTTTGAATATCATTTTGAAAAAATAAATGATGTTATAAATTAATACAAACACAATCGTATATATTCCAATTTTTGAATTATTAAAATATATTAAATTAATATTTATTATTTCATATTACAAATATTTCTATTTTATTAGTCATTCATTGTATAAAAATTATTTCAATGTCCATGTATGTGGTAGAACTAACCCAAACAAGAACACATTATAATGAATGAATAAATAAAATTTATTATTGAATAACTATTATGGATCCTTTATAGAGGACGAATGGATTCTAAATTTTTTATTAAATAAATAAATATTTCTAAAGAAAATATGGATGAAAAATATAATGAATGTATTTATTGAGAAGATAACAATTACAATGTAGACCTTAATCATCTCTTAATGTGCCTCTTAGAAATAATGGATATGAGGATTACCCTTTTGACCATAGGTTACCAAAGGAGATATTAGTATGTAAATTTTGTATGTCAAATAATTTTTAAATTATTATTCAGAATATGAAAAAAATCTTATTATACTAGATTTATATTAGTGATAAAAATTAATTTTCACATTAAAATATATAACTTATGAAATATGTTTTTCAAAAATGTGTTGTATGGAATTAAAATGATTTTTTACTTATCTGATACAAAGTGAAAATCATTTAATGAATGATGTATTGTTCAATTATATATATATATATATAATTTATTTCATTCATATATCATTTCAATAGTGATCAAATTAACTTATTTAAATTAAAATACCCTATATATAGAAAATATTGCTTTTTGATAAATGTATTTTTAACATGATAATATTTTATATTTATTACTAAATAAATTATTATCAACAGTTTATTTTTCATATAGTTTGTATATATAATTCATTTTATTTAATTTAAAACGCAAAAATAAGTGAAATATAACTTTTAAATGGAAAAAATAATATATACTAAAAAAATTCTTTCAAACAATATATTTTTTAACCATAGATAACAAAATTAGTTTTCATTATGGTTATTTAACTATTTATAAATTAATAATATATTATTTTAATAATAATTCCTTAAATTTTATCAAGACACTTTATTTTTATAATTCTATAAACAATCTATGTTAAACTAAATTACTTAATTCATAAAATAATAGTTTATTTATAATCAATGATATTTTCCCACATGAATTAGTGTCATTTAATATATCACCAAAATAATTTATTTCATTTCAAATAAATTATTCATAATGCAACTTAATATTATTCAACATCTAAATATATATTTTTTATATCAACTATGTTCTTATAATTCAAAACATGTTATATATAGACTCATATTATTCCTAATGACTATATACCATTTAACAACATCCATATAATGACTGTATTACCCCCATTTGATCTTATAAATTCATTCCATTATAACTTTAGAAATTACACTTCTCATTATTATAATATTAATTTTATATTTTTAAAAATTCATTCTCATATCACGATATTTTATGAGATTGTTGGTCTATTTCCACTAAGGGAGATTCTCATGTGTGAAGATGACCAGGGGAATTTCTTAGTTGTAAATATATTTTTCTTTTTAATTTATTTACAAATATTAATTTACAATCCTTTATGATATGTAATCATCCAGGTGATGTAATATCCCATTGTCAAAAATACATCCTATGTTGTATTATTTTAAATATTCATTCTAATGGAATAAGACGCTATTATTTTGATTCATATTTTGTAATTTTTTAGTGAATATCCTATTCATTATAACGAAATAAAGAATTAGTTTGAGGGAAAAAATTTATACTTAAACTATTGTTGTTATATTCTGTAAATAACCATATTTTCTATGTAATTTTATTTTTTTATTTGGAATTTTACAAGTCCGCAAAAATTTACGGTCCCTGAATCTGATGTCTGGTGTGCCCATAATTAATTTCGGAATATTTATATGGTACATTCATTAGATGCATAACCATATTTTTCTAAAATTTTAACCGGTTCTCGGATTAAAAATATGTGGGCACCGTTGAATCTGTAATGCTGGTATTCTCTTAAAAGTGACTTTACATTAATCGCATAAGGTCTCAAGAAGAAGTTATGATTTTTGACATTGAAAATAAATGAAATGAAATTATTTTATTATTTTATTTTCATTGTATTCCACCAACGGAGAAGCCGAGTGTGGGACCCGCAGTTAGTCAGAAAAATGAATGGATTGACATGCCAAATCCTATGTAATGATGTCATTGGGGAATTAGAATGCTTCTTAATTTATGAGCCCCCATAATCTCCCCACATGGTTACTTACCCTCCCCTCTCGTATAAATATAGTGCTTGGGGAGGGGTATCAAACAAACTTCACCAAGAAAAGATGTCCTGTTGGAGGGTCGTAACACTGAGCCTTTAGAGGATAGAGTCGATCCAAGTAGAACGGGATGTGTGACACTGAAAACAAGAACTAGAGATTGACATTCGAGAAACTCTGGGGGTGCCATTTAGCAGGGATGACGAACAAAAATACTCCCTCAACCGGGCGCCCTTTCTGATGTTTCTAGAAGGGGGTTTTGTTGATTTTGGTTTTACCCACTTCTCTTTCTAAAAAGATGAGAATGGATCAACTCCCAAATTAGTTGATCAGTTATTTTATTTTTATATGAAGGAGGGTGTGCATTATCATTGGGGTCTAGAATTAAAACCGGGGAATGAAAACTAGATGAACTTTTCCAAAAAACTCCTATGGGATTATCTCTAATGTAAAGGGCGCGGGCTGACCTGAACAAGACCCAAGATCCTCTGGTCATGTGTTGTTTGTGATACCCAATTTTGATGTTGGAAACAACCCGAAGCAGGGCCTACCACAGTGAAGAACACAATCCCAGGAAGGCGCAAGCGTAGATGACACAAGAAAGTAGGCCGTCGATGCGCGACCTGCAGCCCGACGAACACCTCGTCTCCTGCATCGTCACTAGCGGTAACGAAAAGCGGCACAATAGTGGCACACGGTGGAACCATCTGCCAGGAAGATGGCACCGCCGGGTCGGCCCAACGGGCGGCCCCTCGACCAGCGGGCCGACCCGTTACCCAGTGGGCTGGGTGGACCCAGGTCGGGTCAGACCTGAGTCGGTCCCGGCCGACCCAGGTTGATTCGGGTCAGCCCATGCCAAACTGGGTCTGGACGGTATGACTGAGGCAGACTAGACCCAGACCCAGTACCTACTTGTTACGCAAAACATGCCATAACATCTAAACCGGATGGTCGTTTGACGAACTATCTACAATGTCAGGTTCCTTAGGATGAGGCGGTCCTTTTTAAATACTCTAATTAATGTTTTTTGGAATGTTGGGGTATGTCCAGGTTGGATCTATTATGAATCCAACTGGGCCCTCGACACTAAAACACTTGTATCTTATAGACCACACATCTGATTGGCGTGCTGTTTGTGACTTTAGGACCCTCTTCAGGAGACAGATCTTTTGGAATACCTTTTGGAGACTTCTATGAATGTAAAGATACAGAAAGTGGCTTAAGGAGAGCTTATATCAAATTCACATCTTACAGAACCCTATGACAGGCTGAGACATAACGACTACTTACTTTTCAACTTGGAGTGGCTTGATGGCCACGATTCGTGATGGGGAGGAGTACCTCAGCAGGACACAATGGGGGAGGGAGGCTCTGTGTGAATCAACAGACCCACGGTACACAATGGGGAGGAGTACCTCAGAATTTCATGATTAGTTGGAGGCAGCTCTGTATGACCCGATAGACCCACCATGCTCATTAAAGGAGGAGTTCTCCAACAGCCGAGGAGTTCGACGATGTGATAACCCTTATATCCTTGACCGGAAGTGATTCAGGATGTGAGATGGATTTGTTTGTGTAATTTTGCTTCATACATTGTTGTTTTCCTTTGTGGAACTCTAGGAGACCAACAGGGGTCTCAGAGTTCCTAATGAGTATCATTATACTCACCGATGCATGGGCTTCGCCCGCACCTTATTGTGTCTCGTGCCGAGGACATACAACGTTGATCGAGGATGAGGGACCTAGGACTGGGCGGTGCTTGGAGCTGGACCTTTTTGGCATGATGTGACACATGGAATGTAGATCATGAGATGTACCTACCCTTCAGGTTGGATCCGTGGTGGACGATCTAGTAGATTCCTTTCACTTTTCCGTTGTTTTGTGCATTTTCAGTTGTACTTGTACATTTTCCAGTTAGTCTTGTATTCTGACCCCCTTTACTTTCACCACTATATACTACTACAGTTTAATTCAATGTTTCTTTTGTTTTATCCTAGTCCATGCGGTTGCCTATTTCTGCATTCTACTCAGTGTGTTTATAGAGGTTTAAAGGCAAGGCCTTCTCGTTTTAGGGATACGCCTTTCCGGTGCCAGTCGCCAGCCCCTGGCCAATGGAAGGCAGGCTTGGGATAGTCATGAAACAGCCCCTGGAGGGAGTTTCATGAAATATTCCCCCTATAATATCCCGTTATTTTTAAAATAAAACTATATTCGACAGTGTATACAATACACAACATCGGTGTTAAACGAACAATGAAATTTTATTATTTAAATGTACTACTTATATCGTAGCTGTTAAATTATTGTGTATAAATATAAGGATACAAAATATAAAAAATATATAAATTTCCAAATTAATACACATGTATTAATTAATTCTTTTTAGATAATAACTCATTTTTTTAAATTCCAATTCTACTTCAAAATATTTTTCTTTAAAAATGTGTTTTATAAATTTTCTTGAGAAAGTTTTATTATAAATTTCTTGAACACTTAGATATTTTATTTTATTAAAAGGTTATAATTTTTAAAATTATAATATCAAAACTATCATATAGTGAAATTTTAGTGTTTTTGTAAAATTATTGATTTTTTTATTTTTGAGAAAATATTTTTTGAAAAACTATACATTTTCCTTATGTAAACATTATCTTTATGCATTATTTTTTATATTAAATTAATTTATTCATCCTTTTTTATAAATAATATAATTATTTACATATGAATCATCATTGTACTTGATTTCGGAAGAATTTCCTTTTTGGACTTAAATACGCATTTCTATAAAACATTTTTTTATAACATTTTTCATTTTAATATTAACTAATTTACAATAATTATTTATATTTAATCATATAAAATTAATTCAGTATCTTTAAATATAAAGTCTATTCTTTTTATATAGTTCCATTTTTATCCTTAAAATAGTAACTATACTGTTTATTTTTTCCTTGGTAAGTGTAAATCGGTTAATTATGGTTGAAAATAATTTTATAAGGACTAATGGAATGAAAGTAACACTTACATTTAATATTTTAAATGATTTTTTTGACCATAATCATTAAATTTTTAAATTTTTCATAATCCTATTCCTATAATCTTCAATAATGACTTATATATTTTTTTACGTATATTTAATATAAAAACTGTTACTCTCTTACATTAAAATGTTTGGACATAGGTAAAAATAACCAATAACAGGTTAACTAGTTTTAATAGAATTATAAATGATTTATATTTATATATATATTTTATTTATAATTTTTAGTGATGAAATTATTATATTATATGTTTACCCAACATTGAAATAGTGCTTTTGTAAGTAATAGAATAATAAATTAAATAATTTTAAAAACACAAAATGTAATATATTTTTGGTGATTAATAGTGTCCCACAAAATTCAATAATTTATTTAACATATTTGAGATGTTTTAATTGATTATATTTGAATTATTTACCTTTAATGTTATTTCAAATGTAAATTCTATTTAATTTTTTCAAAAATGAAAATAAATATATTTTATAAAAAATAATAATTTATTAAATGATCTAAATTGATAAAAGTCCTATATTTCTCCAAGTTAATTATAAATGGTTCCATATAACAACCATGGTCCATTTATGGATCAGGTATCATTTTATAATAAGTTTATTGCCCCTTTTACTATGACAACATTTATATCTTGATAATCATTAAAGTGGTTAATGAAGGCTCAAAACAAAGAGGTAAGGGTAAAAAATATTATAAATATAAAATAATTGTATAGTATGAGATTATTTTTAAGGAAAACCATCCTATAATGGAATTATCTTAATTGGGAGAAACATTAAAAAAAAAATTTTATAACATTTTAATACATATAATTCAAAAACTCCTCCTCCCCTCATTATAAAAGTGAACTCCTCTCCTATTCTCTACAAGCATAAGTAGCCATTTTTTCAGCTGTTACATTGAAAAATACCATTATAAGATCTCTCCCCACTTTAAAGATGATATATTTTGAAACTAATACCATCCTTTTAGGGAATAAAGTACAAATCACAGGTTGTTGTCTAAAAAAGAAGTATAACTTTTAACTGAATGTTTTAGTTTTGTTTCATCCCCTAACTCCTACAAATTTTATTCATAAAATATGAAATACAAACACTATGTTTTTTAATATACTGATATTTTTATTTGTTAATGGAATAACCTATATCAATCCCCCAATTCATAAAGATGTAATGAAATAGTTATATGTTTGTATGACTGATTACCCCCTCACAAATTGATGTAACTCATTTTCCATCACTACCTATCACAATTTGAAATAATGACATATTAAATATATATATATATGATATAAATAAAATAGTAATAATATTTTAATGATAATATATCATATATTTTCTTTAATTCCTATTTATTTAAAAATGATGTCTTCATTTGTGCAGATGTGTGAATTACCACCCCCACAAACAAATGTGATTAATGTTTCATGACCACAACACATGGATACTATAAATACATTTATTTAAATAAATTATATGATATATATGATATCATGGCAATTATATAAATATTAAAAAACACTTACAATATTTCTATAATTTTTTAATATAATTATATGTTACTTATGTGTACATATGACCTACAGTTTCCATGATTTTAACATAGTTCAATTTTCATATACATATTTCATAGATCATTTAAAAAATATAATAAATGTTTAAAATATATAATTATATCTAGATTATTATAGTTGATGTGAAGTTAAAATTACCCATTTGACCACAAATCAACCCCCCAAAGCTATTTTTATGTTACAAACTGAATGTCATCAAAACACTATACTTGTACATACCATATTAAGTAATTAAATATATATTTACAATAACTAAAATAAATGGATTTAGAATAAGCGATTAATACTATAAAAGGTTATTAATAAATAATATAATTGTTCTACTTTTATAATATAGGTGTTAAACTACATAAAAGGAATGTCCAAACATGATGTAAGGGACCGATTACTTTAAAAACCTTGTTTGAAATTTTGTTATAATTTATTTTAGAAACAATTATTTCCATGTCTATAGTCTAAATATTATATCGTGGATTCATTTAATTTTACATCATTTAATAATAAGGGTAATTTTATATCACATTAAAATTTATCTTAATGGTTATTAAAAGGAATATTTATACAAGTTTTTTATGGAATGTTTTGACAAAAAGTTAAACGGAATGTTATATTTCAATGAATACAAAATAAATGTTTTTCCTACTACCATATCCATTATTTTTTTATTATATTATTTTATATGATTCCATGTCTTGTTAATGAATATACCACCAAAACTATTTTCTATGTTTATTCATAAATGGATTTAAATTGAATGGATATTTGGAAAGGATATTTTAATATTCAAAAAAGTTTTCTAATTGGTAAAAAGAATACATTTATGATAATTATATATGAAAATACATGATTTTATTATTTTTATTAGGTTATGGTTCTTGGGAATTATTTATTATTGGGTAAGGAGTGGTTATTTTATAATAAAAGGAAGGGTTACAATGATATTGATATCTAGTTAATTGGTCAAAAATTTGGAGTTATGGGTGAAATACATAACTTAATGAAGAAGTTTTTATATGATTTTAAAGATTACAAAGAAACCATTATGAGTTTTATTTTTTCCAATAAGATATATTTTGACTTTTTTTGTGAAAATACATTAATAAAGATGTTTATTTCATTTATAATATATTAATTATTTTGAATCCATGGTTTATTTCGATAAATGTTTTTTATATGTATTCATCATCTAATTGGTTTATTTCTTTAAATATATATGTCCCTTACTAGTATTTTTTATCACATCACATATTTAATTTTTTAAGGATATAATAATAAGTTGGGATATGGATGGGGTCAACATGAATATTTTGATGATATTTCATAAAAAAAATGTTTAATCATAAATGTTTCATATTGTGAGAAAACAAGTAATTGTAAAAGTGTCCACCTTATAATTTAATATTTATTTATGTAAGGGTGATGAACTAATTTTATAAAAATATAAACTGTAAAATCAAATAATTATATAGATTAAATTAATCATTTAAATCTCATGATTATGTAATGTTTATGATCGGTTCCTTACAAAAACCATTTTAATAAATTTTATCATATTTTTTTTATTTCGTACTATTGAAAATACATATGGGTGTCCATAAGATGATCATGAAACAATATATCATTTTTAATGAAATATTATGTACAAAAACATAGGTAACATAAGGAATCTTATTTTTTCAATCATTATATGTATATATTTTTATTTTCATTTTCCACAACCATTTTTTTCAAATATTTATCTACATTATCAATTCAATGTTTAGTTCTACTATATCTAAATAATTTTCAGTTAATTTATCTCATGAAACATTAATTGACATGTACAATAAGCTCTTAACTTGTCATTTTTCATAATTAAACATCCCAATACATTTTATTAAGTATCAATATATATCACAAACCCTTGACTATAAAAATTTTGAGCAAGTACTTATGTAGTTACTATCCATCTTTTTAGATCATAATTTTTTTTTCTCATTCTGATATCAGGTGGCACTTCACTAAATTCTTTATTAACATGGTTAGAGGATTTAACAATCATGATAAATTTATCAAAATATATATCTAGATAATATCTGAAAACAATGGTTCTCATTTATACTGTATAGATTGGTCCATTCAAAAATGAAATCTATCATTGATGTATCCTAAAATATAACATATCATGTGATTATATGACCAATGATTTTTACATTCTTTTGAAATAATTATCACATGAAACTTTTGTCACACATTCTATTATTTCTCACTGTATTTGTAAAAATAATCTAATTATCTTGATTTTCATCCTTGTTTTTCTAAAATATTAGGATATCATATATAATTTATATAAAAAATTCATAATGTTAATATCTAAATACTATATTCATATAAATGGTCATTATAATATGGGAATTGAAGAGTTCAAATAGAATTATTATGAATTTATATTTTCTATATCTTGTTTTAAAGGATTTATTTTGTATGTATTCTCAAATGATGGTATATAGATCAATGAACAACCTTATTCAAGTATATATGCCCTATATGTTGATCAAATTAATCATCAATATAGGTTATCTGATAATTTTTAATGTCAATTTATTTCTTCTAAATTCATTATTATAAATGATAATTCACATTTTCCACCCTTAATCATTATATAGATGACCAATGAACCCCATGGTAAAAGAAAAGGTCATATATAACTACTGTCGGAATTCTCATGACATTTATTATTCAATTAGACCATTTTGATGAGGTTTATCAAAAATAATAATATGTATAAGTTCAATTAAAAAAATTAACCTCACATTCATGGGGAAGATCATGTAATGATTATAAAAATATAAAAATATATTTCTATATAATTATTATGTCTAAAATGTTTTTTTCTTCCCCAATACATTTATTTATGTGTCCTACATTATTAGATATGAATACCAATATTAATGAATTTGTTCCAAGGGGAGTTGTTCATCATAATTGAATAAATAATTTATAAGGTTTTGTTTTGGAATATGAAATGATTTTTCTCTAAACCAACAATTTATATGAGTTCATTATTGGTAGATGTGATCAGTGCCTTATATCACATAGTATTCTACCAAGGATTAAAGAACTAGATGTTCAAAAATTATCATCCTACAAACCATATTCAAACAAGAGAAATATACCTTAGATGTAATCATCACACCATTTGGTTATTTTAACAATAATTAAATATAAAATCATTAGGATGTTGATATAATTATATTTACAAAAATTCTACTTATAAAAGGAGTGTCTAGAACCCAAAAAATATTAGTTTTGTAGCTCTTGGTTGGATAATGGGTGTAACATTCACTACTTCATTTTCCTAATCTAATTCATCGTTTTTTATTCAATAATAATTCGTTTTTAACCATTTTCATAGGAGGTTTGTAATGTAATTTTTCCTCATTAACACTTCGGTTGATTCATCTTGTTACATAATTCTAAAATTCGTCACTTATAAAACATTTAATTGTTTATGGAACATTAAAAATAATTTTATTTTTCTCTACTAATATAACAAAATTATACATTTTCCTTCTATAGTTTTTCTCTCTGTTAACTCATTCAAAAAAACATCTTCTAATTCATTTATGGAATTTTAATAGGTGATTATTTTAATAATTTTAAAACATATAAAGTTAATAATTCATTCAAAAATAGTATTTATCACCCATGATTCAATGAAAATAAACTTTTATATTATTTTATGTGTTTTAGAGTATGATATTATTCATTTTGATAATCGTAACATCAAATTTCTTGGTAAGAAAACCATTATTTTTTTCAAGACATTCCCCTATACTGTTTAGATATTCATTGGGATAATCATTGAATTGTGAATCAGAAACATTGTTAAATTTGTTCCTACACATTTTATTAACATACTAAAAAAAGGATATCAATAGTAATAAAAAATAATCTATTATTATAATTAGAGTGTTGAATAATAAGAATTTCAATAATCATACCTATAGTTTCGTGACATATAAAACCTTCATTTTAGATTATTATACATTAGGTTTAACATAGGTTTCTTTAATATCTGTTTTCTTATACTTAATAAACCCAAATTTATAAATAATTAATGCCACTATAATACCATCTAGGAATACATGAGCATAATTCCCCACCTGACATCACTGGAAAACATAACTAGTTCCTAGATTGTTATTTACCACGTGTCCTTAGGCATTCCTCCCCATATTCTACAGTGTACTAACTAATAACATGGTTCTAGGGCAGTACCACTGTAATATTATTCCCTCAAATCAGTGTAGAAATACTTTTGAATATAAAAAACACGTAAATAATAATAAATAATTTAATTTTGAAGAATCATGAACACAATTTTATTATTATAATTTTCAATGGAAGTAAGAGGTCTGATAGAGGCGTAGTCATATTAGAATGTAACAACATTGTTCTACAACAAGTTATATCAAATATATAATATAAATAAAATAATATAAAGACACTATGTCCCTACTTGTATCCATGCTCCTATCCTCATCCATTTCCTTAATCCCATTGTATCTATTCCACTCGATCAAGCTACTCAAGGATTCATCCGAACATGGACCAATGATCAATGGTGTCTTCTAGGGAACTCATGTTCCATGGGAATCAAAGAAGTGTCTATGTAAAATTTAATAGGGAACAACTAAATGGTTACCAATCATAAATACTAAAAATAGTGATTAAAAAAAATTTATGATCAATTGAATAAAAAAATATTATATGAAAGATAACAAAAATAAAATATTCATCATTAATCATGGGTTTTAATTAGGACACCATGGATGAACTATAAATTATTTGGACAGTTTTATACATCTTATAACATGTCACATCAATAACTTAAGGGGACATGTGCTACCCTATAACTAGGACCCAAACATCAATCCTAATTCATATAGTACTTGATTTTCACAATTTTTACATAACCTCCAATGAAAAATATACAGATCCATAAAACATAAGGAACCAATTGGAATGAATATTCACATCCATGGAGTGATAATCAATCATGGGTTGTAGATTTCTATAATGTAGAATTAATCCTAATGAAATCACACCCATGGTCGATATCTCCCCCAAGTAACAGCTCCCCAGAAACAATCATACATAACACATTGTGGGGGGGGGGGGGGTTGCATCTTGTACCTGAGATCACATTTTGAGACCTCATTACAATTAGATAACTATCTTCTTTAGTACATGACGACATATTCAATATTTACTTGCACAAACCCTCTCATATAAAAAAATATACTTGTATCACATAAAACACATATCCATAGGGGTGCATTCTTTATATAACCCCATTACATAGAACATAGTTCCCCAGGGAAAATATCCTCTCAATAACAACAAGCCCATCCACCTGGTTCAACCATCAGAGTGACCACTTGACATGTCTCCCAATATTTTCTCACTAGAGAAAACCATAATCATTGTCCTAACATCCATGGTGGATGAAAACATTTAATCTCTATGTTCCAATGTGATAATCGAGATCAATAACATTTTCTAAGGGACACTACCCCTCTCTAGGTTCAGTCTCAAGTTGGTGCAATCATCAGTGTCCCTGTGGTAACACCATTGGGTTACCTAATAAAAATCACATTTCATGGTACCAACCTATTAATCATAGTTAATGGAATCCTTAAGAATCATTATGATCATACTAAGACCTCTATATCTTCCTCAAAAAATTAATATCGACATTACTCTAAAGATATATCAAAGAGATTATTTATCTTCACAATGATCACTAGAGTCATCCCTCATGAAATCAACCCATAGATAAATTTCCCAGGGCACACACACTAAATACTCACACACTAGTGGGGGAGTAATATTCAACCACAGTCATCCCAACTAGCACATTTTTATAAGGTATATATTAGTTCCACCATGAAATATTATGGTCAATAACTCCAAACCATCACAAACCTCTACATAAATGTTTTGAAGGTTATTAAACTATAAGAAACTATATTTATTAAAATATTTACACCCACTATGGTCCATAAATCAATGGTCCTAAATTTTATAATCCAACTTCATCCCCTTAACAAAAACATGAGTAACATGGGGTGGTATACTCTAGAAACACAATCAACACTAATCCTTAAAAATAGTTAATTAATATGTCTGGTCCAAAGAACAAAGTCATCAAATTTATAAAAAATTGATAAAAAATTCATACAGAGGTGTATCTCAATCAAAACTGAAATTGAAAATATTCATTCATCCTCTTAGGATGTCCTTTTGCAAGGAAACAAAAAAAAGCATCATTACCTCTTGATTTCACCAAACTCTACTAGAATCGACACTGAATCCCTATTTCATGATTGCCTCTCATGTAGAATCTCTGCAAGTGTCCCCCTTGGCCTTTATTGTTCATCACACAACAACTAGTACAAATCATGGTGTGACTGCACCGTGTAGAGAGTCTAAATAATTAGACCCCACTCATAATTGAATGAACCATCTGTAGACTTTTTTGGAATTACTAAAAAATCATTAGAATTCCATTCCATAGGTATTTTTGGAACGAATATAGGTATCCTAGATTGAATATTTTACAACTAAATAATTTCGTCAAACCCTATTGGAATTTCACTTTGTAAATTGACAACCTTTACACGTATGAGGCCTTTATCTATATCAGAAATTATCTCCCTGATAATTTATAAATCTCTGATTCATGATCCAAAAAAAATTATCAAAATAAACCCTATAAATGAATAAAAATTTTATATTTCTTCAAAAACACATTTCCCAACAAAGGGTTTGTTCTTTAAAACCTCACAGGTAAATCAATACACATCCTTGAGAAGTCCCAAAAACCCTTGTCCTAAATTCTCTACATATGCCATTCTTTAATATATAACTGAATCATAGTGTTTTAGTATTAACTTCTAACCAATCATCCACATAAAAAATCCAAATTTATGGATCATCATTCAACAAAATTTTATCCACCTCTTGTAACCACCACCAAAATACCTAGATTGTTCTTAATGACCCTTATTAACCCCAAAAACAATGGTGCCTCCAGGAAATTAATCCTAAATATCATGGTTCTCCCCACTTTATGATTTTAATCATATAGTCTAATCTCACGATATGATAATCCTAACTATTGAATTCAACTAAAGACAACATAATTATTGTTTTCCATCAACTAGCTTAGTACAGTTTCCATATCATTGAACACAATTAAACATGATAACACTAGTAAAATTTCCCCAAACAGATCACTCTAAAAAAACACCCAACTTCACCTATCAATGACTTATCTCATCATCAATGGATCATTATTACAAAATATAAAATGGAGTCCAATGACCATATAAGCAACTAAAATAAATTCTGAACCTTGTTAGGTGTGTTATTCCATTATTGGATCACAAACCAATGAATTATCCCACCATTATCTAGAAATGAGAAATGCAACATGATGGATCCAACTCAAGTTAAAATGAAAACATAATCATACTTATCCCAATTCCATTATATAGAATTTTTCTAATAAATTATTAGTTCTTAAAATATGTTATTAACCATGAAACTATATAAAATAGAATCTATCTTCACATAGATCTCCTATTGTCTTCTCCAACATCTATGGACTGGTCACATCAAAAACATGAACCTTACTACCTGATTTCCATCCCATCATGGAACATTATCTGTCCATTACAAAATGTAATGATTGTACGTGTTCATCCTTCTCATACCCAATAACCAATATGAAACATCTCCCACTACTCATTCTTGGATCACCATGAATATTATCCTCCTTAACTTCAAATATTTATCTATAAAAAGGTCACACCATCTAACAAAATATTGTATACTATGAACCATCTAAATTCCCATGAATATCTCCATGAGTAGATCCTTAATATGTTTCTACTACATTTTTATTGAAAATGGACATCGAATCACATTCTCAGGAAAACTATACCATCGGACCTTGATCCATCTTTGATGTAACCTCTTCCTATTATCAAGAAATTGCAAATTCTATCAAAACATTAGGGTATCCCAAACTAAAATAATTCATCAAAACCATCGATCCATATCCCACATATTGCCCCTCAGGGAGGAATATAAATTTCAACCAATTATATTGTGTGTATTCACTTGAACCACCCGATCAGTGAATCTAACACACACTCTATAGAGTCACACATTGTAAAACCATTCTAATGAAACTAATTAAACTCTGTGTTCCTTCTTATATAATGGGTTTTAATACATCCATTAAAATAATTATAAATATCTAAGAATTCATTCAACCTAATTCTACCCTTAAATTTAAACATACATAGACCACCTCTAGTCACATATCATTAATTCCCCTTATCGCATGGCTAATGATCTTACCTTTTGTACCCTATGTATTTTCCATTTAGTTAGAAGATCCTTTTACTTTAATCTCCAACATCATGTAATTTCACCCATTACATGGTCTACTACAATATCACCTTCCAAACATGCATCATCTAATCCCAGAATCATCTATGCATGATTTATCAATCCAACATCCACTAATTAAAGATCCACGACTACAAACAGAATGGGAACCATACATGAACTCACTTGGATATGAATCCTTCCAATCATTCACTCAAAAAAAACCAAGAAACGAAAACCACTTCATGTTCTGTTTATCATGAAATCTTAATTCATATGTATTAAAATATGATATATGTGATAAAAATACATTTTTATACCTCACACAACCAAAATCAGGTACCCATTATTCACATTTATAACGCAGTCACATGTCATGGCTAAACCCTATCTCATGTTACCATTGTACATAACACCTAAATGATCAAAATACATAGTCCTGTCTTTGAACATTAGTCAATACCACCTATCCTTTCGTCATTTCTCACATAGGTTCTAGCTAATATGTTTCACATTTCTGTTCATATCTCAATATCACTTAGAAATTTATATTCCAACACACCCAGTATAGTATTTCCATGAAGAAAACCAGATTCACATGTCGATCCACCACCCATCCTCAGGAACCCATCCTATTCTATAATCAAAATTACAAAATACCCTTATCAAGTATATATTCTCATCAATAAGAATATAACAACGTCTCCCTAAGATTGTTCTTATAATGTGAACAATTTTCAAATGGTTTGGTAATTTGGGGTACAACCAATATCCTATATATGGAATCATTATACATGATTTTTTGACACTTTAGGTAACTAATCATATTTCAAGGTCACGCATAGGGGGTTTATTACCATGGTATAATAGACTATACTAAATAACTAGTATTCACTACACAAACTATACAATATTTAATGAATATTTATCATTAAGGAAAATATTTTGGTAGAATCCACATGACCTTTTATGAAAATCAATATACCATGCTTTAGCTACGTAAAATTCCACCAACACATTATATTGAAAAATACAATATAGGTTATTGTTGACCTCTAATAAGCTAAACACTTATTTTTAGTGATATAAATAACATGAACAAACACACATGGAATGTGAGTATTTTGTAACAATAACAATTCATGATCTCTGGCCACTTGATAATGGTCCAAGAACCAAAAACCTATAAGCAATAAATTTTAAGTCTACCTGCATCACCATAAATGAAATCATGCAACTATAAAGGTGAAATAAAAGAAAAAAATTCCAATATCATTGTTATCTAAAAATTCTATAAGAAAGGGTATTGATAATGAACCAGTTCGATGTCTATCAAAAGAACAATAAACTCCCTAATCCTAGACTACCATATCTCAGATTGAAAAATAAATTATAATGATGATTTCATACAACATAGTAATGTTCCACCACCCTAAAATACTAGACTATTTCCCAAATCATTGGTTTCCAAGTAACCTAAGACACAACTACTCATACGCCATAGGCTGCCTACTAGTAGTGTGGGTCTAGGATAATAATCTGGGGAGACTATACCCCCATATCATGTCATTAATAAAAGAATAAATAACCAAAAAAGTAATAGTTAGAAATCAATAGAGTATATAAAGGATACAATACAATAGTACTATAACAAATTTCATGTGGAAGAGATTTTTCATACAAACTCATAGTCACTCAATCCTAAAACACTAATCTCCCAACCTGAAGTTCATAGAAAGTAGATAAATCTAATAATAAATATAAATTGAAACTCTACAACTATCCAATCACCAAAACTCATCCAATTTTTCAATTCTTTCAGAGTTATCCCACATGATAATTCTCTTGTCATCATTTGTCTAACCTAGTAATTAAATCTGTGGAGTCGACTCAATCACCCAATTGTGATAGATTCATGTGTAGGGTGTGAGGAAATTCTTTTAGGGAACAACAAACATGATCCTTAACACAAGAAAAAAATAAATATTACATGCATGTAATATTCATAGATTAATTAATAGATTTAATTTAAAAGCATTGAAATCCACCATAAATCCTCATTTTCTATTTTGAAACCTGAGATCAACTATAAGTTCTTTTTCAGGTACTGGATATCATTGAGATAGTCAAATCAATTACATAGGTGGACCAATTATTACCCAAAAACACATTCTCAAAGATAAAACATACTATGTATTATTATAAAGTTTCTCTGAGCATATGTAACCACAAAGAGAAAATATAAAAATCACTAGAACAATCGTCCAATTGAGGTTATAGGTCACTTGTAAACATTATCATACCAAATGGGATATCACACACTAGATCCATATCTACCCTAGGTTATATATCATCGAGAACCATTTCCCATCATACACCAGGGGGTAGCGTCTCCACCTCAGAACTAGGTATTTTGACCTCATTGACTAGAGATACATATCTTCCCATGTCTCTGAAACCAAATTCATATATCACTAGAATAAATATATTTCTATTTAATATACTGTATATATTCCTTGGGAAATATCCTCCCTGAGACCATGTTCCGCATCCTAATCATTCTAAAGGTAATATCCCCCTATATCCCCATGTTAATTCACATGGGCTAACCACTATTCCAAAAAAAACAATGTGACTCCCATGATGGCCTCCCTAAAACATATCCCAATCCCAATCATAGTAATAATGTAAGAATAACACTATAAATTTTCAGGTTCAAATTTTAAACCTATGATCAATATTTTCTTCATAGTTGAACAACCCCTCTCCTAGGTCAATTTTATGCTACTGTCCCCACATGTATTCTCTAGGTCGCCCCATTTCATGTAAATCATACATGTATCACCTAATACATATCTAATATCAAAGGATTAAATACATCACCCATAGTTAATGTAACATAACAAAATCATTATTATCATATCATAGTCACATCAGCCTCTTTAGAAAAGCAATACCAGTGTTACTATAGTGATATAGAATAATGATATCCATTATTAATATGATTTTGAGTCAATCCTCAAAAACATGAACCATATATAGCCTACTAATGGAAAAATATATTAGTTCTCAATAATTAGTTATAGAGGAACACTCACCCCTGGTCATCTCAAGCAGCTAAATTCTATAATGTATCTATGAGGTCCACAATTTCTTATTAGGTCTAACCACTCTATCTGATCACAAATATATACATTAAGGTTTAAAGGGATCTAAAAATATAAGATCTATTCTTATGATATCAATTCTGCCCTTTTAGTTATATAAATCTAATGGAATATATTTTATAATCAAGAAACAAATATCTATGAATGAGGAATAAAGCCTGTGTACAGGAGATCACCAAATCCGTTCACAGTTTGTCGAGTTTTGTCATTCTATGATTCTAATGAAAAACTAAACTGAAATAAAAGTTCAGTAAACCTCAGTGGAAAAATGATATATCACTTACCTCATAGATTATGATGAAGACCAAAATGATATTATTAGGGACTACTAACTTTCTGTACATAGTTTCTTCCTTCAAACTACAACCTAATAGCACTTTTCTAGGATTGATTAAGTCAAATTCACCATCACTCATAGCGAAAGGTCCTTAATTATTACCATAACATAAATAATGTTAATTAAATCAGTTTATTAATAATTAAACAATTTAACTTCAAATAGGAAAACATCTAAAATTCCCATTGGGTATCAAGTAGTTGTTCAAACTATTAGATATATGGCGCATCTTACTCTTAACATGCACCTAAACCTAAGACATAATAATTCAATAATTAATACACTCAGTAAAATAGAGAAGTATAATTTTTTCAGAAAAACCTAAATTAACCCATATGTACATTTACATTAAATGAAATCATTCGTGATGATTCATCCTCTTAGGACATAGTCATGCTAATCTATATAAATTCCCAATTGTTATCTCGAAATTCCACCATGAAATGATGGAATGCAAAACCAAAATATTAGGAAATATTCTTCAAAAATATGTTCTTATGAAATGGATTAAAAAAATTATGAAAAAACAGTGTATAAAACATCTTAATATATCCAACATTTTTAATAAATTACCCTGAATCAAGGGGGAATTGAGAGATGGAGGGAAAGAAAAGGGTGAGATGGAATTAACTCCAAAAAACAGACTATACAAAAAAGTAGTTGAACATGAATGATAAATTACCCATCATTCCCTAAAAAATTAGTCAACCCCTCTATAAATGTATGAACATATGGGTCACAATATGAATTCCCCTCTGCCAAAAGAAACTTCTTAAGGCCGTCTTGGACTTCATGGTATGAACTCAATTATCCAATGCCTTTTATGATTTGAAAATTCAATGAAAATGATATATATAATATATCATTATTCATCATTGAGATAGACCTCTTGGGATGTGGTGGGAATAAATCTATGATTAAATTATTCCACCTTAATGTAGGAAGTCATTGTTTGACCAATGGGTTGCAAAATATTACCGCAACACCGAAAAATGTCCATAATGGACATTATGAATTTATCTGGCTCAACTGAGGGACCATTACACCTATTGGGAATCAATTTATTTCCATGAAAAATATCCTTGAGTTGTTCCATCCCATAGATTCCCAATACAAATACCAATTATAAAAAACATCCCCATCAATATAATCAAATGTTCAAATTTCATCTAAAATTCATAACATGAAAATTTGTGTTCCTTTATACATAACATACATATAGTTTACAACCTAAACAGAATTTATAAAATATATATAAAACAATTAAATATCCTAATGGGCTACAATATTTGGTATTATCTATATAAACACCGTATTTCACATTATTTCATTAACATACCCCAAATAATTCTATACTCACCACTATATCTTAAAAATTTTCCTATATATAATTCTATGAGGAAGTAAGAAACATAATGAGTGAGCTCCAAAAATAAAAAAAATAAAAATCATATCAATGAGTGCTAAATGTTTACATAATAAAAATGTGATAAATAATGAATCATTATAGAAATTAAAATTTTAAAATAAAATTGGATCATACGAGTTTTACATGAGGCATGATATAGAGACATATAAACTCCAAAGGTTCATAATGGTAGAATAACTTATAAAAATGTATTATAATGAAATAAAATAAATTAATAATCATGGTTGATAGTGGGAAACATTTACATGTGGAACAAATAGATATAAGAGTAAATAATAATTCTGTGAAGAGAAAAAATAAATTAGTTTTATGAATAGAGTTATTAAAGAAGACAAAACATTTAGGCCCATGAATTGAGTTGTGATTGTATAAATTAGATCCATGAATAGAGTTATGAAACTATCAATTATGTGCATGAATAGAGTTCCAAACATAACAACCAGGAAAACACATATGGTTGGGAACATATCACTTGGATCAACAAATTTAGTTTTGAACATATGATTAAGTCCACAAATAAGGTACTAAAAAAATCAATCAGTCCCATCTATATAATATTAAATATATCAATTAGTATCACATATAGAGTCATAAACATATCAAATATGTCCACATATTTTATCATTATATAATTAGATATAAATCCTCAACCAATTCATTATATACTTATATCCAAACAACCAATCACATAATGATAAACCACAAAATTGTGTTGTATAGTATGTAAATCATAAGTAGTGTATAAAAACTTATGGAATGAAAATTTGTAAAAAAATATTTCAAATTATATCACATAAAATAGAATTAATATTTAGAATGGATGAGAAAAAATATTTAATCTCCCAAAACAAGAATTCAATAAGAGCATTTAAGGGTGATTCATAAAAAATTACTCCATATGAGATATTAATTTTAGTTATATAGAGAATATGGATGATAAAATCATATAAGAGTTTTTATAAAACAATTTTAGTTCTTTTATCATAAGGTGATGTAACATTTCACTTTTTAAAATAAATTATCAAGATGGTGACAAATATAAATATATTAAAATAATTTTAAAATAAAAAATTCCATAATTGGACCTTGAAATTAAATAATGGATATGTATTGAAATATAAAATGGATGACATAAAATATACGATTGTAGAAGAAATTCATTTTTTTATATTTTTTATAGAACCCTTAAATCAAATAACAATATATGATATTACCTTTTATAAAAATTAATGAAAAAATATGAATTTTATAGTTTTAAGTTTTTATTTTTATTTCAAAATATTAAAATAAAAAATTTTATATGAGAAATAATATATACAAGGAGGATACATTTCCAATTGAGGGAATTAAAATTAATATTAAAAATGAAATATCTAAATGAAGAAGGAAATCCAATAAAAGAGAACATTAATACAATAAAATGTAATTATCATAGTTTTAAACAGAAAGTATAATATGATGTAGAAAAATTGTAGAAAATGAAAAAAATATAAGAACATATAAATATGTTATTTTGTAAGACTCAATTAATATGTTTTGATTAAAAAACAACATACATTTTCTAAAACATTTATTTTATAGGAAGAAATTTTTAAAAAATTAAGAATATAAATTACATATGAATGAAACTAAAAACATGGAAAAAAATATTTTCAATGAAAACATAATAGGATGAAAAGAAAACGAAAATATTGGGAATATATTTAAAAAATATTCCATTCACACATTTGTAATTAATGTCTATGATAAAAATAAATTTATTGTTCTAAAAAAATAAAAAGATATTTTGATCATAATTTTTAGAAAATAATTAACATTAATAAAAAATGTCTATTAGAATATAATTAATTATAGATTTGTTTATCAAAAATACAACATAAATAATTTGGATTTGGATGACATACATGCATGACTGAAAAAAGAGATATTGACTACTGTACTTATTGGAAACCTAATAGTTGATTTGTAAACCAAAGTGGGCGAAATGGTAATAAAACATATAAATCCTATAAAAATATTTTATAATAAAAAAGATGTTTTTAGAGTTAATATTGATATAATTTACACAAATAATAATTCGATCATAGACAATCTTGAATTGAAAATGTGATTTAAAAACAATACTTACAATTTTGATAACTTTTGAATCAAAATCCACTAAATTAAATAACAAGAAATATAACATTATGTACTGTGAGTAAAAACATAATTTTGGTAAAATAATTCAAATAGGTAACATAGACACTATATAAATTAATATAGTCACATAATATGAAACATGTCTCAATGAAGTCAAATTGAGATACAAAACTCTAACCTTGGATTCTCACTTCGTCCAATGGACTCTAACCTATTGTATAATAAATTTTGGAATAATATTAAACTATACAAAAACTATATTTATATTCATTTTACATGATATGATTCATTTATAATTTTTATTAGACTTTTATTAATAATCCTTTCTTAATGTCAATATTCTTGTTTTAATTTTATTATTTATTCTATGATAACCTTTTAAGGATGTTTTAGTTCATGATCCTTTCTCATATGTTAATCACCAATTGAATATACATTAATATCACCTAGGTTTTTTTATAATTTTATGATATCTAATGGAATTTTCTGAAATTTACATTGATCGTTCATCCAAAGTAGTTAAAATATCCATTTTTTAAATTTCAAATCAATAAAAATAATTGATTTTATTAATGAATATACATATATATATTTCCATTCGAGAATTGTAAAAAATAAAAACAATAACCATTATTATATATTATTAAAAATGTTTAAATTTACTAATTACTTAATTATATAAATGCTACATCCTCAATCATGTCTGTGGAAGTACCAAACCAAAGAAGAATACATTACAACGAATGGATGAATAAAAAATGTAATTTTATAGGTATAATATTAAATTATCAAATGAATAATTGTTTAAAAATAATTATATTAATTTTGTAAATATATTTACAGAAGAGTTTGATTAAAAAGATATATAAATTTATTATTGATAAGAAAACACTAAAGTTGAGGACTTGAATGTTCACATTAAGATCCTCAAAGAAAATTAGGTTTTTAGACCCTTCTTTAAACTAGAAGTTACAATATGTGATATATTTTTTCTAGGGAGCTAATGTGGGATTAATTTAATTAGGAAACTAAACAAAATGTGTGTTCTGAAGTTGGAGTATAATGGGTCCTTTTATAGGTTGGTGTGAATAGTATTTTCACAGTTGTCCATTATTTAATGAATATGGTTTTTATTTTCTTATGGAATGTGTATAATAAATTAAAAATAAATAATATAACATAATAGATATACTATAATTATATAATAAACTTATTTAAAAATATAGTTTTTTGATATTTTAGGTATTTACTTCTTATATAAACGAATTTACATCATTTATATTTACAATGGTTAGTCAATTTTTTACCTCGACGAGTATATTTCTTTTCCTAACAATGAAAATTATCTTATTAAATAAAATGTAAATTAAAATTCCAAATATGAAATCAATTTTTTGATTTAAATTTTAAATGTAATACTAAAAATAATAAATACGAAATCAAAATGCATAAAAATAATTTTCTTGAAAGGATTCTTGAAGAATACAAATGAATTTATTAATATATCATATTAATTGTTAATTATTATATGATAGTTACTTTGTTTTAATAAATATATAAAAATATATAATTTCATCCATTCAAATCATCATTGAAAAGTGATAAATTTAATTTATCAAAACAAAAAAAATCAATTGAAAAATTACATATTTACTATTAAATGATTTTATCTTTATTAATAGATAAATAATAATATATGCATGAATGGTAATTAATATTATATATATAATATATTTTATTAATTTGAAACTCTAAATATCATGTTTTTAAATTTCAAAAATAATAAAATATTATATAATAAAATAATAATTTAAAAAATCATTTTTATCTATAAATATTAAAATTATTATTCTATATAGTAAATTATTTCATAGATGTTATTAAATTATTTAACTAAAAATTCCTCAAATTTTATATTAAGAGTTTATTGATTTCTTAATTTAAATGTAATTAGTGGAAAATATATAAGTCATAAAATTATTTTTTATTTTCAATAGTATTTTACATGTTGAATTATCATATATTAATTAAATTCAAAAATAATTTATTTTATTTATATTGAATATTTATATATTTTAATATTTCTAAAACATTATATATATCTACTATATAAATATATTTGAAAACTAGATGGATGATTACTGATATAATACCTAATTTCAATATAATCTTTAATAATGATTTTGTATCAAATATTTTCTCTCAATATACATGATAAATTTATAAAATTATTGGTTTAAAAATAAAAAATATCGTTCATATAGTTTTAAATTTTCATTTTACCCAATAATTTCACATTTCATGAGGTTTTTTGTTGTTGTATGTTTTGTTATACTAGTGGTGATTCCAAAGGGTAAAGATGATCTGGGGGATTTCATACTTTTAATGATACTATTATCTTGTATTTATTTTCCAATTTTAATTTTTTAACATGTAAGGGATTTTATATTTAATGGTATTTGATCATCTATTGTTTGAAATACGTGATTTCATATACTTTTGATATGATGTACCACTATTATTAAATACCATTTAGTTGATTATATTCATATATTGTATGATATATTTTCAGTCATTATATTATTCATTATAAATATTAAATAATGTAACAGTAGGAATGAAAATTCATACATGAATCTATGATGTCTCAATGAATGTGGCAATTGTAGTGCATGTTGAGAATATTGGAAGTGTACCCCTATTTCATGAGAATAGTGTGTTTCTAGCATCAGTAGGGAATACAAGTGCTATCATTAGGACATGATCGTGGAACTGGAAGGGAATTTTTTTACATTATACATAGGTATTTCATGAATGGATTTAATAGGGATGGTATATAACCATTTATTAGGATATAAGTGATCCAAAATTATCAATAAAAATAAAAAGTCAAACTAAAAATAGTAATAACAGTGATTCGTGTGACATTTTTGGATCAAATAGATTTTAAATCAATGCTAATATATTTATATAACACTATATATTGGGTAATCCAATTACATATATAGTACATGGGGATGTTAAATAACTAATTATTAAACAAGTGAAATCAAAAATTTGGTTGGAATCCATGGCACATTCTTGGTAACATGTTCTCACCACCATGACAGCAGATTGTAAAATATTATGGATGAATATTCACCCCTAAATGTATGATAAATAATAAAATACATTGAGATCCTATTTAAATATTATTATATTGAAAAGATATTTCTTCCTAATAATGAGTCAAGTTATATATAAATTTTTAATGTTGTGGATAATATAGAAAAGTTTATCAAACCAAGAAATTTTTTCCATTGGGTGATGAGTCAACTAAAAGACTATCATAATCCAGAAAAACAGATATATCAACTGCCTCACCTATAATCGTCTCTCTATATTGATATGTAATATCAATACCCATTTTTCATATTCCCAGAAATTTCCCAAACTAATCCTTAAAAGGATCCTATGTCAAAAATCATTCCCTTTGATACAACAACATTTCATCATGATCTAACATAGCCTATCTTACTATATCTCCACATTTATTAAAGGGTTATCTATGTGTCACATCTCAAGGACACCCCTAATAGTGAATGAGTTAGTGACTTGAACTAGTAATTCATATCAAAAATAGGATTCCATAGTCTAATAATAATTAACATCATCCAACATATCCACAACGTAATTCAATATAACAAGAAACCAATGATAACATATAAAAAAAATTAAAAATATTTTCATAATTTGACCGAATGAGACATCATGTATATTGAACAATACTATTTTGGAAAATCTAATGGAAATAACAATGAAATATAACTTTCTTAAAGTTAGATAAACCCATGATCTGGGAAATCACTTCCAAGAAGAAATAGATCATGGAACAATGTTTGCTAACAACCATTATTTTTAAACCCCACAAATATCGAGCTATAGATTATATTTATCCACATATCCCTCCTTGAAAATATAGTTTATTTTCAAAGGCCCAATATGGTGGGGAAATAATTCCCTTGTAGGTGTGGATATAAAAATCCCAAGTTAGATTCCTTGAAAACAAAGAAGGGGTTGAATGAATAATTTATATATAAATAAAGATATATGGATATATCCATATATACATTAATGATTTATATAATGTCCCAATGATGATAAATGTTCATATTCTAGCCATAATTCATACCTCAAATTCAATCATAGAGGAGAAATATATCATAATAAATATAAAAAACCAACTATCGAATGTTTATAACATCCTTATCAAGTATCTGAGAATACAAATCAGTAATCACACATCAATAATGATTTTTTATATTTATTGATGTGATACAAAACCTTATGTCGAAACATAAAATTATGGAGGAAAATTTATATCAATAAAGGGTGTATTGACTCAATGGAAAAAGGAATTGTGCACTAATACATTTGGGAATACCTAAAATGTATCATTCTTATAACAGACCCACATCCTGATATATTTTTGTCTCTAGGTGAGTATTAGACCCCATTTAAAATATGAAAATCTATTCATAAAAATATGTGGGAGAAGATTATTCCACACTAGATAAAGGGTACATATACATTGGCATTATATTGTTTACAAGGATTCCTGGCCTCACACCTATTATGAATGTCTTTCTCAGTCCCTGTCCAAATACTTACAGAGTTAAGATACTTAATTTTCCATAAATGAAAAATAAAAACTATTGATGAGAAATATAATTGAACCAACTAGTTCAACATGTAAAAATACTCAGAATTAATAATTTGATTATACTAATCAGATTCCTTTGAAAGAAAATTTGAAATGCACCCATGTTGGGAACATACATGGCATACACATTACTTAACACATTGTGAATATCTCTAGAAGAAAATAGTAAATATACCTAAGTGGCCCAGTCATGTGTATTCTATATATATGGTGTGTCACATAGCTGTCTTTACATGTGGATTTGTATAGTTAACTTGAATGTAAAATCCAGGCTCATTTTATTTTAGTTTGTTAGGAAAAAACATTTTTCTCTGCACACATGAAATGTATAACAATAATGTTTGTGGGGAATGGTATTATGCACTACCAGGAACATATAGGATGTCAGACATGGGAAATTATTATAGATTACACAAAAAATTAAAATATATTTTATCATGAAATAGTTACTATCGTTAAATATGAGGCATCAAATTTTTTATAAAATCTATATATGTGGCAATTATAATTTCTTAATAAAAAAAATAAACAAAAACATTTTACACTACTGAATATAATACATAAAATAGACTCTTTCACTTGACCATTGAAGTCATCCCTGAAATGTCTTTTTCTCATCCCAACCACAACCACAGACCAATTATACTAGTCTCCAACACTATAGTTATCCGTAACATACTACCCAAGGACATCATGCTTCTATCACACATCCATCATACCTACTAATACTACTAATGTTGTACTATATTTTCCATTTCCATTGAGTACATCTATATATGAATCGACTAGTGGGGAATCACTATTCAATAATTGTGAGAAAGGGAGATGAGAGATAGATACAGAAATTGTGAGTGAGAATATGCGATTACTCTTGGATGGGATTGGTTGACCATTTTTTCATGGACCATCATAGCCTCAGGAAATGAACCATCATGTCCTAGGGAACATGCCATAGTTTATGCACCATTAGTTCATATCGTAACTCATGTTAAAGGGAGAGGGTAGGTTCCAATGATTCATCTAGTCCCCATTCTTTTTTGAACAATAAGAAAATATGAATATGAATAAATTTATAAAATTTCTAGATAATAATTGAAATAATTAACGATTAAAAATAAACAATCCAAATTTTCATGAATAATGAGGAATTTAAATAAATTTAATCTCTACCTCCAAGGAAATTCAGTAATGTTTCAATAATTGACCTTAATTCATTAACCTTCTTTAAAATTAGTTGTAGAATTCTAAAATATATGTTCTGAATTTTAATTTTAGTTTAAATAGAGAAGGAGGTAAATCGTATAATTTTTAATCAATGTAGATATTTAAATCAAAAAATTAGATCAACAATGAATTTTTTAATTTCACAAAACAATCCTATTTAAGTGATAAAATACCAAAAACAAATTCTACCACACATATGTAAACCCCTCAATCTCAATTTATACATCTGTGCGGTAATTGGTATCTAAGAATTCATTTAGGTGATATTGATTATTTATCTCATCCATGTAAATATAGGAAAATAACATATTTAAAATAACATTCATTTATTTTGGATCTGGTTATGTAAAAAATAAATGAACATACATTGTAACTATATAAAAATATTAATTTTTTTTCAATGGACTTATCTAAAACCAAGGTTTATGCACAAGAGGTTGTTTGAGATTCATGTGTGTTAAGAATGAACCTTATCATGTGTTTATCTATGTAATTATAAAAAAAATTCCAAAAAAATTCAAATATTAAGTAATTTTATCACGATTAATTCCATTATATTATACACTTTTTGGAGATGCTATAGGATTTATTGTACTTTAATTATTTTGAATTCACAAGGATCCCTGAACACTATTCACAGATTTCTATATAATAAGAGGATCTCAATAAGTAAAAATACTTTCCAATACTACATTCAATTTGAAAAGCATATACACGTATTTATTTCCCATTTCATCCAACATATATCTCTTGCTATTAGGAATGAACTGAGAGGATTTTTTCAGTCTATCAGTAATCACCAAATCTACATTCCTTCAATGTCGCGAACAATAGTTATGAATCATAAATATAATAAATTTATAATCATATATTAAATGTGAATAATTATTATGAATATAAATATAAATGTTTTTCTAGTGTTAGACCTATTATAACTAACATGTTAGAAAAAATACCACAAATTAAAAAACTATTTATCTCATAAACAACAACCAATATTTACATTTGATAAAATTATACATTTTAGTGGCACATTGATATAAAATATAACTAGTCTAATAGTGGTTCTTCAATTCCTAATTCCTCTTAAATATATGAACTACAATCTTATTTTTGAAGTAAATGTCCATGATGATTTATTTAGATTATTCACTATTGTTGTTCCCATTAAAAATGTTCACCACTATAAATGTTATTTGGAAACAATATAATTACTCATATGTAACATGATTATGTAGATGATTGAAATTCATGATCAATAATAGTGTGCTGATTTTTTTTATTTTTTTTTATCATTAATACAAAATCTTTTCACTTCATAATTTTTGATGATAGAATGATAAGAATGAAAGGGGAATCATAATCAGGAAACCAGATGAAAATTTGAAAAGAATGTTCATTAGTCTCAATCTCATGTTATAAAGAAGGTTTGTGAAATAATATGTGTTTCAGACTGACTTAGGGTCCAGAATTCATGTATTAATTAGATTGAGAGGTTTTATTAAAGTTTTAATGCCTTCACACTAAATATGATGTTTCCATTCATATTTTTAATTCCCACATATCATTTGTTATTCTAAAACCTGTTATGAAATCCATGTGAATAAAAGCGGTGGAAATGTGTCTGGATCAAATAGAGAATGGTATAGGAAACAATGATGTCATTCAACTTTATAATATAAGTCAGACGAAGCAAAAATTATTTTAATGATTTCATAATCACGTAGAGATCATAATAAAATTGATTTATTTTAGAGGAAAGGATGTTTTTGATGTAAAATTGAGGTTAATACACTAATTGAATGATCCATCAGATGAGAAGATCCATCAGACTGTCCGATCAACCTAATGAATAAATATGAAATATCAATCACAAGTTATTCAGAAATAGGAGGAAGAATGTTTATGGTGATACTGGTAAATTAGATGTGGGTTCCACTGTTCCTTCTGAGGTAGTTTAGGACAGATCTGTTGACAAAGATTAACATTCAATGTTTTTCTGTGCTGATAATTGATAATAGAAATATATATTGAACTATCTAATGATGTTCAAAAATATAGTCATCCTATTTCTGTATTTTTCCTTTTTTTTCTTCAATTCAGTTACGAGAAAATAAATCTAAATTTTCTAAGTGGTACTAATCTATCAAAAAATACGTTATACCCTTACATCAGATAGAGAAAGTGAACAATCCACTAGATACAGGCTGACACAAATATATAATTATAATCCAAAAAACATTGGATGCTAGATCATCAGTATGATGTAAAGAAGAAAATGATAATTTTTTGATGATTTTTGTGAATGTTAATGATAAAGGGGTTTTTGAAGATATTGTCAAAGTGTTTTCATGAGGGTTTGAATATCATTATGAATTATTATCGATGTCTGATGTTATCATTATAATTTGAAACTATGATAATGGATAAATAAAAGCAATTAGAGTTTAAAAATGTAGAAACAATTTGTATATAAGAATATTTTAAATGTTTTTATATCTCTCACATGGTATAGATAAACATATTGAGTGAATTTTTATTAATTTAGAAAATTTATTTTTAATGAAGATTTTAATTCTTACATATGTTATTATCATAATAACCATGTTATAAAACTAAAGATAAATTAGAAAGTTCAAAGATATCTGGATTATTGATAATATTTGATATGTTTTTAGAAGCATAAATAAGAGTTAATAATCAATTAATTAGACAATGATGATGTTGAAATGGAGGTGGAATTTAAGTGTAAGAAATTGGGATTAGTGGGAAAACATTTTCAAATTGCTATCCAAACCAATTTATTCTCGCATATAAAGAAGAAAAAATAAAATATAGATTCAGAAACATGTACTATTCAAGTGGGAAGTTAGGGAGAAAATGAATAATGTTTTTAAATAAATCAGGAATCTGTAAATACATATTTATATAGGAGGTTTAATCAATAAAAGAATCACAATAATTTATAGTTACAAGAGTTACTGAATTAGACCCTGAAATCAAATACAGATTTCCAACGAATGTTTATTATTGTTATGAATTGTATCTGGAGTATTATTTATTATCACTTTTCCTTACTCAGTTATTAAATAGAGGAATTGGACTGATCCATTGGAATGTGTTTTTTATGAATTACAAGAGTTAAGATCGTATCTACTATTGGATAGGAATGTGATGATTTTTTGTTGAAGAATCAGTCATATAGAAGTTGATAAGGAAGAAAAATACCATATTTTTAACAAACTATTGTAGGTTTCATAACTTGTTTCACTATTTTTTTACATCACTCATTGTAAAATATGCACATGCACTATTGTGCTTTTCATTGTTCAATACATGTATATGGATATATTTTACTTGTTTTATCCTCAAATAATAGTTTTCTAGTGGATTTTGTTGTGTTTGATTTTTTGAAATCCATGAGAATGAAATATATACTCTTGTTGAGTAGTGATCCTTTCAAATACTTCATTTCATAGGGATTTTTAATTTTTTTAGAGTTGTGATAAATTTTTATTTGGGGTAATGGTTGTTTCAAAATAATGGAAACATAAAATAACATGTTATCACTGATTAACCCCCTCCCCCTCTCAATGATAAATACTTATTTTTTGGAATATTAAGAGTTGAAACTTGATATTAAACCTAACTAAAATGATATTGGATTTTCATTACCTTATTCCTTAATGATATAAGAACTATAATTTCCTTTTTTATACAAATTTATAGGTTTTGTTCTTTAGATAATTCACTAATGATGTACACGTCAAAGAATATCCACATTATAGGTTTCCTTTAAATATATTATAATCACTCATATGTAATTTTATGATTTAGATGAGTTACATTCATGATATACAATAATATCCAACTCCCTTCACTTTTCACTACCAAATGTCATTAAATAAAGTGATTTATCAACTTTGAGAGATTATTATCCTCTTTTATGTTTCTAAAATTATATTTTAATCACATTATGTCAATGAAAATTTTACACTCTCATATAGTATAATAAATATCATTCTCTTCCTCCTCAATTATATATTTTATTTTGAAATATATATTAAATTATAGATTTTGTGTGAACTATAAACAAAACACCCCATTACATCATGTTCATAAACATCATATGACATTTCAAGACTATTCTATAAAATATTAAAAATAGTTTAGGCACACACCTTGTATAATTTCAATTCCATGGAAATTTATCTTCTCTTGAGATCATATTTTTTATGTTTGGGAGGTAACATGACAATTTTTAAATGGATCTAAGAAATTATTACTATTTTATGTTTCCTTAATTAAAACCAAGAATAAAAATTCTTTTTTGTTTAAAAATCCTTAATATTTAGGGGTAATGTATATCGATTTGAAATCCCCTTTATACGTTATTTAATCCTCATGAATTATTGTGTTGATAGTAAAAAGAACCTAAAAATCATATCTTGGTAAAATATTAATTGGTCCCATTTTAAAAGTATGTTTTACTTTTAAAATTTAATACTATTTATTTATTCTAAATCACTGTATTTCCATCTAGGGAGGAATTAGAACATACTCTCCCTAATTGGTCTACTCTTATAGAGTAGAAGAACATTTATCTGGCTATGAATTCCAAAAATTGTATTCATTGGAATTCTCATACTTATCTAGGTTAACTTAAAATGAAATGTGGTATTTTCATAACACATACATGAGTTCCCCTTTTCGATGATATATAATAGACTACTCTAGTTCTTGTTATCTCCTAAAAAATATGTTAAACATTGGATCACGTAAAGCTGTGTAGTCCATCATTTTTTTTCATGATTTTGTTCACTATATAGATCACTACATCAAATCCTACCCTTTTAAAATTAACTATTCTTGAATGATATGAAATTATAGAATTTATTTCCAATTCATAATAATTATAAAATAAATGAGCATAATCTACCCAATGAAATATGTAATATGCTTATTTAGTACAGTCATAGTGGAACATGTCAACTTTCTTGGTGAAGTTAACCTTAAAGAAAAATTCCATCTTTATACATATATATTTTAAGGATTAAAATACTTCATAAATTTTAATGTTCCTGGAAAGATCAAATTTTGTCTTCAATGTATATTTCCCATAAGTTTTATAAATGTCTAACACACACATTCATCATCAGTAAAAGGTGTTATGTGATTCTATATTGTTTCCTTATATTTATACTAGTGGAATTATATTTTCACACCCTCTTATTACTGGGTTCCATTATATAACTCCCGTCATCCATTGGTAGCACTTTCATATCATTATTAACAATTTCCTTGTTGGAAAAATTACTCATTGTAAAATTCACAGAAGTAGTTGGAGACATTACAATCACTTTGACCCTGATATCAGTTATATTTAAATTATAATTTCTTAAAGCATTCAATTAATCCTTACATTATTATTGAATTTATGTTATCCCTCTTTCTAATAAACTCCATCATCTATCACAAGATAATATGTTTCCTTTTAAAATTGAAAAATTGGGAGATTTAGAAATCACATTATCTTCAATACCAAAAATGAAAACACCTTCAAATAGATTTCCCATCATATAATAACCTATATAATAAGGCATATGACCATGATGAAATCTATTTTAGTAACAAAAATAATCAACCCATTCTTAAATGTTCACTATTTAAAAACAATTAAAATTCTCTAAAATAGTAATCCACAATCCATTAACAATATCCCTAGAAATATCTACCTTTACAAATATATTGGGAAAAATATGGTAAAATAGTGTCTTTAACTTACAATAAAATATCATGAATCCCCCCAGTATATTCCCATTATTTTAATATATATATTTATTAAAATAATAATAATAATTCTATATAAGCTTCACCAAATTTATAATTACTAGGGATACTCATGCATATTAAAACCATAGTTCAATCTATGAAGGTAATAGAATACTATATCTATATGTATCTATACTTGGGATGACGAAACATCCAAGGAATCAGTTGATATAAATCAAACAAATATTTGATGAGGGTCTAACAACCCCACTACAATGGGGTCACTAACTGCACAATTATTATCGTCGATTTTTTCTAAGCCATCAACAGACATTAATATTCATCTAATGAAACATGAAAGGGAGATAGAGTTGAGAGTTTAAGACTATGTAAATTCATTGAGTGAATGTGGTCATTTATTTATCCCTTTAGTGGGGGTAGAGTAATTTTAGACTAAGAATAATGTAGTAAAATTAAATAATAGTTAATGTTTTGTTAATGGGGTGAATGAAATACGGAACTCCACTAGAGAATTGAATGATTAATTCCCCCCTTGTAAAATGGCAGGGAATGTAGCACAACCATTTCTACACCCTAGGGATGACTAATTTTGGAGAATATGTTCATAGGAGATGATAACTTCAGTGTAATCTATAATGATGTCAAAAATATATTGTAATATGTCCCATCACCTCTACCAAAGGTAAATTGTTTTTATTATAAATGTTTTATATGATTTTTATGATCATTGTAAATTTTTATTTTATCACAAAATAAGTATTATCAATAATATGTTAATTTATGAAATATTATTTCCAATTTTAGGTAAATTTAAGGTTATTTCATTTCATTTTGTTAATTGGTTAGTTAAATATGCCATGACCTAATTTATTTAAAAGAGAACACAAACTAATTTTAGATTAATGGAATCAAATAGATTATATTTACCTCACAATTTTTAGTTGGATAAATATAATAGAAACATTTTGTCACTTATTCAGTTTATAAAATTTTTTATGAAATTGGTTTCTCCCATCAAATCTCAACCCCTTTTGTCATGGAGTTGTAAACTGTGATTTTTTTCACGAGAAGCAGTAAAAAATCATGGAAAATATTTTCCAAATCCTAGGAAACAAAAAAGGTCAAAGACATTATTTATCATCTACCATAATTTAAAACATTTGTATACTATTTAGTACATACTACTAGTCACTAAAAAATCATATGAGCATAAAAATTGAAATTTGAATTCAAATTTTATATTTATACCCCAATAATATAAGTAATGTTCCCTGATAGATTACATGATTGAATTAATATTTCATTCATGTTCTTCCATAGACCCCGAGTAGACCAATAGGTCATCTAAAAATACCACAAGCATGATTCGATATATTTATGGAAGATTAAATAAAATAAAACCATAAAATTATCCATAGTATTGATTAACCCAAAAGGAATTACATGATATAAAAAAATCAAACACATGATTCTATTTTTTTTAAGAATATCCTACTTCTTAACATTAAATTACTCATTCATTCACTATATTTTTTTAAAAAGCATCTCTCTCTCCTATTAATTATTGAACATGTAAATAGTAAGTATATCAAAATATTTATTTTTTCAAGTCACATATTAATGTTTTCATTAATTAATATATAGGTAAAAAACATTATAATAGTTTTTGTAAATAAAATTATAGAAAACCACATTGACAAACTCATATAAATGAAATGTTTTTTCCTTTTATAGCATCTAATAAAATGATTATCAATATTAATACAGGTATTTCATTATGATTATAGGGAAAAATGATGATTATTCTTGGGACTAAATTAGTCAAGAATTCTACTTTTCTCTCATGTGATATCCCAAAAAATTATAATGAAAAAAATATTGGATATATATCCATCAATTTAGAATGTTTATTTCTAATACATTCTTAAATAATTCTTAAGTGTTGTGAAAAAAACTCATAAGTTATAATTCGTATACCGTGAAGAAATTTTTCTTATCATCTTGATCTTTTATCTCACTCGCCTTAAATGTATAGTTGTTCCTGTAATATGGAATGAATATCACTTATTAGTGATACAAATAAATATATTAATTAGATATAATAATTAATTTATTTCTTAGAATAATACCAATTTCATCTATTTAATGGGTGAAAATTACTAATAGATATTATTTAATAAAATATTACCATTCAAGAATTGAATTTGAATCCATAGTCTCTATTATATTTTAATACATTAGAAATATCTATAGAATAATACATAAGTTCATTTTCAAAACACAAAATTAAAACTACACTCACTATGATAAATGATTGGGATGTACATAATTTATATAATTATTGAATTTTTTATGAAGGAATAAATAAAAAACCATTGGATATTTTATGTAAAACATTAGGTTTTGTAGGTGTATGTTGAACAAAAAAATTGCCTATATTTTTACATCATATTGGACTTCACTAAAACAATGTTTCACTATAATTAATTTATTTCCATGAGAATGTTTTCTTTTAATACTAAAATCCTAAAGATGGTATCTATCAAATTTTAATGATCTAGAAAATACAGCAAATGATATTGGCATATTTGAATACATTTCACTTTTCCATTGTGGATTCATTATGAATCTGCCTTGTAAATGGAATAGATTCCCATTTGAGTGGCCAATAATTGTGTTTTTAAATAATGTTATTATTTTATCCATAATCTATGATCATGGGGATGAGATTTATTTACATTACATATTTTAGTTATGATTATGGATTCTCTTGAGATAATTGAAATCACCATATTTTTGTATTGTGAATTAATTATGAAACATCATTCTAAATAGGCTAGATTATAACATGAGTGTCCAAACATTGGGTCTTAATAATATACATGAAATAAATTCAAATAATTTAAATATATATTCTATTCAAATGGAATATTAATGGGTGGTGTTTAGAAGTAAGTATTCAGTGTCTTCCTTTCAAATCCACTATATTCTCATTTAAATTTATCTCTACTTTCTCATCTAAGTAGCTAAATATTTTTAACTACAACCCTTAATAAAAATAATTTCCATGTCATTACAATTAATTAAACATAATTTTTAATCATCATAGATTTACTGACTACTCATCAAAAGTTTTTAGTCAAAATAATAAGAATTTATATATAATATTGTGTTAATGACACATTTTAGAACAAAAATATATCATACTATCATTCAGGGCCACCATAGGTTTTAATTATATTGATTCAATAAAGATGTTTTAACACTCTTACTATTAATGGATTACCTATATATTTGGAGGGTATCATTATAAGATTAATTATTTAATTGATCCTAATATTCCTTCCATTAAATGTTATATAAAAACATGTCACGCAACACTAAGTTTATTATTTTTTCAGCTGGAAATTAAAGCATTGAATAATGAAATAAACAATGAAAACCCAAGAAAAAATATGAAATAAAAAATAATTTTGAGCATATTCAGAACTACATCCACTTTTGGTCATTTTTTCCTCATAAAATATATGATTTTTTCTTATTTAACTCGTGATTAATATCCAAATATTTTTTTATAACATGATCTACATTTGTAGAAAATATTTTTTTCTCATATGAATGTATCACCATGTTTCTAGTTGATATGAATATTAACCTACTGAAAATTTTCTCAAATTACCATTGTAGTATTTACTGATACCCTTATAGGAGACATGAATATAATTTTTTACAAAAATATAATAATTTCATTAAAACGTAATCCAATATTTAATAAATAAATAAACGAATAAGCATATAGTAAAAAATATATTACATTATCAATCCCTCATAAGACAAACATTATCATATATAAATTATATTTAAAGGTAATTCATCAACATCAAGATGAATACATAAAATAAAATTAGTATTTTGTGTAATTTATGAAAAGTACACATGGTCTTATAATGAATCACCTATGCATACAACACATATAGGTTATTGATAAAAACTATAAATATTTGATTTTCAAACTAGGAAAACATCATATGAATCATTATTCCATCAATTATTTTCAAAAAAATGATTAAAAATTAATAATGTATCATTTATAAACCTAAATATAACTTATAATATCCCTTATTTAGATTAAAATATAAATAAAATATTTGATAAAACAAAAATTAATTCCAAAAAACCACATGTAAGCCTCATTTAGTAACTCAAGGATCATTAATAATTGTATTGGATAATTGTTTTAGTTACATAACCCCCATGTTTAAATGATATCATATCCAACAATGATAATAATTAAAAATTGAACATTTTAATCATCTTTGATAATTTTTTATAAACATTCAAACATGTTAATTCTTTAAAATACCCAATTCAAAACCCCACAATGACTGAAGTGTACATCATAATCAATATTATATTACAAATTTTCCAAGGGTATCAAATAAAAACCCATGAACCAATTATTGAATATTAAATCCATATAAATAAGAAATAATAATTTTCCATAAATCGTACCTTATGTATCATGATACTAGACTTACCACACCATTTAGAATTATTTTTTAAAAAAAATATGCATCCAAACAATGTAGAATATAATAAACCATAAGAAGTTCAAAATGAATATAAGGAACATATAAAAAAAACCATTAAAAAAATGTTTACCAAAATTTCATGAATATATAGAATAACATGAATGAATGGATTTGGAAGATTCTAAAATAATATTAAAAATATAACCCTTTTTCATAAGAAATTTGATTTATTCTCACATGTCAGTACCTACATTGTTCTATATGTAAATTATAGATCATATCAAATTAATATGGGAGTCTATATATTACATGGATCATGAGAAATATAATCTATACAAACAAATATGTTCTGAGAATAATGAGTGATTATAAAACCAAAAGGATTCCTAAAAAGGTTCTGTTGTAGTTTTTTCCATGATATAAACCAAAATGAAAATTTAAAAATAAATTATATAAAAAACATCATTCAAATATATGATTACATTACACTAAATAAAGGGATATATAATGTATTAATAATCCAACGACATATGTAAACAAAGACCAATTTATTTTTATGTATTTTCCATATAATTAGATGTTTTTAAAAATCCATATCATTGATGATAATGATAAAGAAAACCTTATATCCAGATATGGACACTCTATCCCTAACCCATAATGATTTATCTACACTTAAGGGTTTATCATATTTCAAGTTCCCCCATGTAGATTACAACTTTCCCAAAAGATTTTTCAAAAAAAATACAAAAGAAACACATTAACATTAATAATATTTTTTCCTTAGAAGTAACAGTAACTAGTAAATAAATAGTCCATTATCAACAATATTATAACAAAATGTTAATTCTTATTGAAAATAATATTTCAAGGATGAAACAAATCAAATAAATTATATAAGAAATTAAATTCATCCAAACACACCATTATAATTTCAAAAACATTTTTAGTTATTTTAAATTCACATTTAAATTAAAATTAGAAAATATAAATGAAATGGAACACCAAAACCGAACATAGTATAAGAAAAAATAGGTATTTAATGAAAATAATTTTCCCACTAAAATAATTACATCATATAACCATACATATATAAGAAAAACCCATCCATAAAATGTAATATCATTACAACATAAATAGTTATTTAAAATTTAATAATATTGAAATAAAATTGATAAAAATATAAAAAAATATAAATCTTACCAACTATGGATTACTGTTTTATGACTCAATAGATGAATAGTATAGAATAATCCACCTCTAACTAAGTACTCAAATATATTTAACATGTAAATTTTAGATCAATGGTGAAATATATATTTTCAAACCCTAAACAATCCCCCAAAATTATACTAAACCAAACTCAATAAATTTCTCCCTGGTATAAGACATGGTTTTTGGATTAATGAATATAGATATTAAAAAGTATTGAAGGAATAAATATCCCCTTCCCTTATTATCCATTCATGAAGCATTATCAATTCATGATAGTGTATGAGTTCTGATTATAGAGTCTCCCAAGGTATCGTACGTGATCAAACCTGACATAAATAGTAGAAATGATGATATAAAAACCCTTAAAAATGAGTTTTAATTAAAATTTATGATAATTTAAAATATATTAGGTTTCATGAATTTGTGTTTAATTACATGATTTGTTATAGAAGACCTATATGTTAACATATGGTTTACATTAATGGAAAAATAATATATCTTCTCATTAAAAAACTATAATTTTAAATTTTAAAATAAAATATTTAAAAATGATTTAAAAATATATCAATGTCACAATGGATGTTATATATGCCACCAATATTCAAATTCAAAATTTAAATTCCTTTTGTAATATAATTTATTTTTGGAAAATAAAATAAATAAAAATAATTAAATAATGATTCAAATATTTAAAATCATCAAAACCAATTCAAAGTCAAGGATTATAATATGAGAATTCTTTTCCTGAATGGGAAACTATTTAGATATGTACAAAATTAAATCACCAACGTACTTAATAATTTATAAAAATATGAACTATATCAATCCATAAAATGACGTTATACTAAAATAATATCCAATTTAAACCATTTTTTAGAATTTTAGAATAATAATTGATATTAATCATTATATTTTAACTTTATATTAATTTTTCTCAATTATATAATCAGTGAGGAAAATACTAAAATATGTTACATATAATTCTAGTGATATTATACCAAATCCAAAAATGTTAATGTGAAATAAATTTTTATCAGCAACCCAATGTATTTGTTTGTTAACTTTTCTACGTAAAAATTATATACCTATTTTTAACATGAAATCAACAAATAATTTATCCTACAAAATTTAAAACTTACATGTATGAGATTTAACTATTAATCAATATTCCATAAACATTCGAAACACCACCTCAAGATGATTTTATGATTTTATCCATTAGATTACAAAAAAACACATCCTCTAGAGTGAAGGGTATTAAAGATTAAAGGTAGTTTTCATTTAATATTAAAAAATAAAATGTTTTTAAATGAATTAAATAAATAATGGTTTGTGTTACATAACTAATAAATGAATATCATACATACCAATTTAAATAGAATAATGATTAAATTTGAAGAAATAAAATAGGATGTTCCATTTATAAATGTTGAAATTATATGGGATAACGAAAAAATGATCCAATACATTAAAACTGGATAACATTCTAGTTGAGCAGAGAGGAAAAGTTGAATCATCGAATGAAAGATTCCAAATCAACATGATAAAATTTTTGGTTATTAAATTTAATCATACAAAATTAGATTACGGAATAAAAAAGATACACTAAATGGAAAATGTAGAAATATTAGAATGTTTCTATAGAAACACAAATTCCATAAATGTTAAAAGTATTTTATATAATGACCAATAATGATGGGAAATTGAATAAACTCATTTAATCTTGGAAATTTATTTTATCATACAAAGACTCTTTTTTATAATTCCACTCCCATTAAGAATTCATGAAGGTTAAGAAAATACATTTTTTTTCATGTAAATTACATATAATATATTGAATAAAATCAGTATCATTTTGGTTAGCATTATATCACCTTCCTGTAATCATTTTCAATATATTGAGAAATCAATGAAGGGAAGACATATCTGTTAAAGTTTTTCTATATTTGATATTTTGTTGCACAATGAAAAAAATTTCCAAATATCTTCCAAAAATCAAAATGGACCTTAAAATAAATCCAAATTAGATAAAATTTCTTGAAAAATAATGATCACAAATGAACATATAATTTCTTCAATAGTCCAATGAGAAATATTTAGACCAAAATCCATATCAAGCTGCAATGGCTATAATTCTGAATGAGTAGATTCAAAATCAATACAATGTTTTATGTATATCTAATGAGAAAAAAATCAGATGAATATAGATAGATTATGTGATTATAATTTATGTTTATAAAGAAGTAATCATAGATATCCAATGCATTTTGACCCATTCTACAATAATCTATTTAATATTCCAATTCAAAGAGATGTTCTTTTTGTATGATTTTTTAGTATTTCTAATCATGTACTTAGTATATAAACATCGACTATTTATTATATTAATATAAAATTGACCAAGGGACCCCTAATATTATTTTAACACCATAAATACACGATCTATTAATTTAGTTTAACAGGTGTTTGGGATTGAGACTCATGTTTCTTTAAGCCTTGATCTAATAATATTTTTTGAAATTTCCATTTCCACTACCAATCATTGATTGAATAATTATTATGCATATAGTTTTTCTAATATTATCAAAATAATGGAATTAATTGAAATAAATTTTTTTCTTTTCTAGGTATAATTTCATGTAGATTCATTTTTGTTAAATGTGAAGACATTCCTAGGGATAAGAAATTTTACATAATATAAAAGGATGAATATAAGTATTGCATATCCCAAACCACATTTCTATTTCTTATTACTTTTGTATCTATAAATTTATCATGTATTTGTTGAAAGAACATTTCTATAAGGTCTCCTTTTTTTATTTTTTTCAAAATATTTACATGAAATTTTCTAAATCGCGAGACAAATCCTAAAGATTCACTCATCATCTACTGATGATTCCATCAATATTTGAAATATTTATAACTCTACATTTTCAAAAAAAAATTATTCCTTGAATGATCATTATGATTTTAGAGTCATTAATTCATGTGTTTTGTAATATATTATTATAAATAAATTATACTACTAATTTTAATAATTATATTTAAATACTTGTTTATAATTTCATACTTTTACTCATGAAATATTATAGTTTTATAGCTATAATAATATTTTTAGTAATGAACCATGTGGAAGAAATTGGTTTCAGACTTGCACATTATTATTGGTAAAAAAAGACTATAAATCATTTAAATATTCATATTAAAATATTTTCATATACATTTCACAAAAAAGTCTTTTTTTTTATTTTTGAAATGAAAAATTCCAATATAAAACTTCTAATAGTCAATGATATACATAGTAATGGTTTTACCTATCATAAATTAAAATAAGTTTTATTAGAGACTCCTCTAAATAAGTCACTAATTTTTTTGTTCTGAAATACTATAGATTTCTGATAAATATGAAAATAGTATGTTATCTCAGATACACATAAAATGATATAAAATCAATTATGTTTGTGTATAATCTATATTTATATAGACATGATATTTAATTAGAGTCTTTTGTAATTTTATTTGTTCATTATTTTGAAAATCATTGTGGAATGGTTTTTTCTTTGGATATTATTATATTAAATTGATTTGAATTTTTATACGAGATGATAATGATAGAATCAACTATAATATTTATAATTATACTCGGATATTAAATTATTCTTAGAATAGACTGAATTTATATGATTTATCTAAATTAATTTATTCTTGATGAAATTTTATATTTTTATTTAAATATATATATGTGTAGTACTCATAGATTTATCCTTAGTATTGTTGTTAAAATATATGTTTCTTAACTATACATTTCTCTTAAATAATGTAAATGTATTGAATTTAACATTAACATGAATGAACAGGTAAATAAATTTGAATCTAAACATAATTTTGTGGAAAATAAAGTTTTAATGATCATGTTATATCATATGTAACAATTGATCACATAACAATAAAAAATGAGGAACTTTAGATATGATTAATGGAATATTTTTTACTAAGTGGTCATATAAAGGAGTAGTGAACATGATGTTTTCAAATAAATATTTTTCTTAATCACATCTATAAAATTATTGGAAAATTATTAATAAAAACTATATGTTCAAATATTCAACATGCTATAATATCTGAAAAGGAAATCATCTATTAAACTATTTGATGATTATAATTATTAAAAATAGAATGAACACTTCAAAGAGTATAAATATTGTTTTAAAAAAATGAATAATACAATAATATATATTTACTAAATTATGAAAAAATATAGTATATGTTAGAGTTTTAACTTTTTATGGGAATAATTTACTAAATTTTAAAGACATATAAATTAACAATGAGACAAATATTTATTATTCTATCAACTCATCTCAAACACTAGTGAGTATGATTTAAATTTCATGAAGAATTAATTAATTGGAAAATCCAATGGAATGTATACTGACAATGATCAAAATATAAATGTTATAATTTAAAAAAAATAGATGATCTTAAGACAATATTGCCCGAATTTTTGGGAGAAAATAATATTTTTATAAATTTTTTAATTGTTATATTTCTTTAATGTTCTATTATAAATTTTTTTATTCTATGGAAAACTAAAGAAATATTTTTCAGAGTCATAATGATTATAAATGTAATAAAAAAATGAAAATATAGACTCTAAATGTACTATATGATATAACATCCAATGAATACTATATTTTTTCTAAATTAGATAATTTCTAGTGGTAAAAAATATTTTCGGAATAAAGGGAGATTCATATTCAAGGAATTTTAATAAATGATTCTCTACTTTTGAAAACATTATATATACATAAAATATCATAGGGTCCTATATTTTTTCCATTTATTAAAATTTTAAATCACTTATGTCACATTGTACCACCCATAAAAATATAATTATGTTTTCTATAATTCAATTAGTTGGATTTTTAAAACCAACATCATTATGAGGTTAATTCTATAATACCATTGGGTATTTAGTCAATGAATTAAAAAGTTTCATCATATGAGGCATTCCATTTTATCATACATACATTAATTATTTATATTATACCAAGAACTAACTCAAATTCTATAAATATTTCAATTTTAAAACATCAAATACCACCATTAGAGATTCAAATTTATGATATTTTGAAATTTTCCTTCTTTATACTCTATATTCATTCATTAATACCTCATAATTTCTTTTAAACATAATATTTAATAATGGTTATTTAATAAAATTATATATTATCATTATTTATTGTTTCATAATACATCTATGAAATGTAATAAATTATGTGGATTTTTAACATTACTTTCCTACATTAGAAAATAGTCTTGATGAAGAATACATAATATAAGTTAAAAAAATAATAGTGATACCCACACCCTCTTTAGTTTTAATTATTATATTTTTTGAGAATATAGGGGTTCCTTGAATAATAGTAAAATATTATTGGATAATAAGGAGGCACTTAGTTAGAAGGGTAAGTGATAAGAAACCTTACAGGTGAATATGGAGAACTAATGTCAATTCATTTATTTTTTTCATTTTTTACTAATATTTTCACGTATATGTTTAATTATATTACATCCCATGGTTTCATACATGAATAAGGAATTATTTTACTTCTAATGGAATGATTCATTTTATGTGTTGTATATTAGTTATTGTTGTCATATGTTATGTATTTCTTGTCACTGACATACTATCTTTCATAAATGTAAACAAATAAAAAATACCAAAAAGGAAATTAAAAAATATATCTAATATTTTTTAGTATATTATTCATGTCCTAAGAAAATATATTCCTAATTTAATTAAGTATCAATTATATAATTTTTTAATTCTTATTTGTAAAAAATATTCAATTATGATTCAATTATTTAATTCAATATATACTTTTAATATTAATTAATCTTTCATGACATTGATATATTTTCTATTCATTTTTTTTTAATTTTGCATTTTTTTCTAAATTTATTCCATTTAAACATTGATCAATAACTACATTAAAAAATGATAATATATAAAATTATAATCATCATATATTTATTATAGGGGAAAAATATTTTTCACTCTTTAATGGATAAAAGATTTGTTTTCATTAATTTAGTTTTTTATTTTACAATGGGGGAGAATTATATCTGAAACCACTATCCTTCTATAATAAGAAAGCATGTTCTAATGTGGATAATTTAAGAATAAATCATTTCATTCTCAAAGATGGAGAATATTTTCAAAGGGAAAAATAAAAAGTAATTTTTTTAACATATATTTTTGATAATAACAAATTTGGGGACTTTACTTGGAACAAAACTATTGATGTAAACATAAGATACAACATGTTTTATCAACTTATATTGAAATGATACCTAATTTCTATAATAAAAAAAAGAGATACTTTTTTTTATTATTTTTATATTTTTATATACCATGTACAATGAAAATAAAAAGGAGTTTTATTGGTAATCATCTAGATACCACTTTCATAAATCCATTATTTTAATGGATTTTAATGATCATAAGAATATAATTTTTAATTTTAAGTCTTATCTAAATTCATTAGTAAAAAAACATCATTTATTAATAAAAATTTAATTATGAGTTTATTTGAAAGGAATGATATTTTATACATTCCCATAATGATTTAGGTTTATTGTTTTAGTTAATTGGGAAAAAATCATACATATAATACCCATTATTTACAAATTTGTCTCTTCCAATGTCCATTTTTTTTATAAAAAACAACATCCATGATTTAAAATCTTGTTTAATTCCAAACACATTTACATTATTGAAGGAAAATAGTCATAGGGGACTGATAAATATATCTATAGTTCCTAATAATACTTAGTCCCCAAGATTAATTACTGAAAACATGCAATAAGAAAAAAAATATCATGAAGGTATACAAATAGAAAAACACATATTGGTCTTTTTTGAAAATAAGGAATTCCCATAAGTATCTTTTTATTTTTTTACATAATATGTGTTGAGCTAAAATATTATTTTTTATGATCCTGAAATCAAATTTACTACAAATTTTTTTTCCTAAAATATATCATAGGAATTATTAAAGAAGAAAAAAATAATCTTTATGTTTACTTGAAAAACATGAGTGTCATGCTTTTTTCGGAAAAAATTATTTCCACCAATAAAAAGGGAATCCAATTTTCTTTATTTAGATACTCATTGTATTATCTATGTAAATGAGAATAATTCCATGAAAAATAATTTTCAAACATAGAAAATAATTGTTTGTATCTTTGGAATTCATCTTCAGGTCTCTATTGTTGTTACTCTAAATTGTACTCTTAGAAATGTAAGACCCTTCCTAGTTAATTCTATAACACAATACGTAGAGAAATATATATACCTAACAAATTGAAGAGATATATCATGACAACATGTCATTATTAACAATGAACAAGGACAATAATAGATTAAAAATAAGAAAATTCATTTTTTTATATTAGAATCTCAAAAAATGTTCTTTTTATTTCATATATAATTTCTCCTTTAGTCATTATGTTAACATTAGAATAACTTCCCACTTTATTTAAAGATATCTAAAATTAAATAATTTCCTAAATAAGTGTTAATCTAATATTATTTTTAAAAAATAATGAAAAATATATAGGAAGATATTTTTGAGAATAAAAAGGAGTTGTGGAAATTTATTTCGGTCCATTTAGATTAAATACATTCATTTTAAATTTTTTTCCAAATTTCAAAAATAATCTTTTCAGAAAAAATTTAAAATATTACTTTCAAAACATCAATAAAAAATTATTTAAATAAAATTGAACATAAATTATAGTATATTAATAGCATACTATAGTCACATTAATGAACATAGAAATGAAGGAAAATGGTATAAAAAATTAAATATTTTAAAACGATGTATTATATAAAAATATTATACCTCATATTTTACTCAATACATACATACGTTAACATACCTTTTTTTGGTAAACCTCATTTTTCCTACATATTATAACATTAAATATGCTATTTGTGGGAATATAGGGTATCTAGGATATGGATAAGGATATTGGGATTGTATTTGGGCTTTGGATGGTTGAGAAAATTGACACAATTTTTTTGAAAAGATAGAATTGGAGCTTCCAATTTATATGTGATGGGAGTGGTACATTATTAATTATTCATTGTTTTAAAATACAATAATTTATTATTCAAGGGAATATGGAACAATATCATTCCTAATTATAACTGAAGATGATAAATGTTTAAATTCTCTAATCCAGTAATATTTATGGTGATATTTTTTTACGATATCACATATATTTAATTATAATTATCATTTTCACTATTTATTGTGGTGAAACAATTCGTCCATGGTTACTATTAATTTTCATAAAAAATGAAATTGACCAAATTAATAATTCAGAACCACTTAATTCAAAATATGAAATCTTCCTTTCAGTATTTAATTTACAGAAGGGGAATATATTTTATTTATTATATGTTTAGTGAAGATAGTGAATAACTTTTTTTTTTCAAAAATGTGTTTTTAAGAATAAAAATATTTAAATAATAATCATTCATATTGAAAAGAAAAGGAATGATAGGTTTTATAATAAAATTATTTTCCATTTTGACAAAAAAATAAGTCTTTCAATAAAAATAATAAAAATTCATTATAGTATAATCCTGAATTATAAATATGAAAACTAAATTAAATAGAATCAAATTTGATTTATAATATTTATAAATTAAACATTTAAATAAAACCATATCATAAATGGAAATCACTATTGGTAGAATAATCCTATTTCTTGATCAATTTGAAAAAACCTATAAATTTTTTTTTGTACAAGATTCCTTAGAATATAATTACAAATATTAATAAAACAAGAAATTGATTTATTATTAACATTACTAGGGTTTTAACATTTATCCCTCGTTAAAAAAACAATTCCCTAATTTTTTTTGTAATCAATGAAATAGATAGAGAATATTTTACCTCATTGCCTTTTTATGTTTGAATGTTTTCTACTATTTCATGTGGCTTTGACAAAGTAATTTAATCATCTGAGTCATCATATTCTATAAAACACATAGTTTATTATCTTGAATTTTCATGATATACTCTTTTAATAATATATTTTCATCCAATTATAGAAAATTGGTACTCAAGACATGATATTCAACAGATATATATTTCTTTAAAAATTTAAAATGAAACATATTATTGACCTTAGAAAAACATATAGGTAAGAATACTCAAAAAACTGATCCCACTTCTTCCAATATTTCATAACAACCAATAAACTATAGCTATAAATCGCTTTTCTTTCTAAATCACAAGACACCTTTCAATGGTGATATTCTAAGGAATAAATGACTGCATACCTCAAATGACGGATATTTTCTCATATTATCAATATAACACTTCTTCATAGTGTGGTATTCCATCATGTTCTAGAGAATCAACATTACCTTATCAATCATTTCGTATACAAGATCCAATCAAAAAAATCCATTCAAACACAAAATAACAACATGCTAATGTCCAATATCGATTTATATGTATTGACTCAAAAGATCCCCATTTTTATTAGAATGTAAAATATTTTTAAAATCAAATTACACAAAAGAGATAGGGTTGTCCCAACATCCCTAATAATCCAATGTCCTTGCCTGTGGGATGTCATAAGAATTCAAAACTATTCTGTCTAACTATCAATCAAATTGAGAATAAAAATATGTAATGATATTTAATTTTTTACAAATTTACCATTGAGTTCATTTCCAAAATTTTATGTGAATCTAAGATCATGATAAATTAAAACAGCAACAGATAAATACTGAATTTAATCATTTTATATCTTTAAAGTAGAGTTACAAACACTAATCCAAAATACATATTATCACAAATAGAAAGAAAATGCATAGATTGTATTAAACGATCAATAATAAACCAAATAATATTATTACCTAGAAGTGTATTTGGAAATCAAACCATAAAATCCAAGGATATATTCTCAAATTTCTATCTAGGAATAGGGAATAATGGATGAATCCCCTTCAACACATCTCACTCATCATTAACATGTTGATTAAACGAAATCATACTGGTAATATTAGAAATATCCTTCTTTATTACTTATCATGGCTAATATTTCTCAAGGTATATGTACATCATTTATAATCATTGATGAAAATATGGGGATATATGAGCTTAAATGAATAATTAATTCATTAATTAGGGATCACATTGCACACGAAACCTTTACCCAATTCTCATAATTCATTCTTTATAAAAATTAAATTTACCAAACATTCCTTTCTTAAAGAACTATATTATTTCTTATAAACCCTGATCTTCCATCCAATCATTCTTTATTAAGTATAACAAGGATAAATTTATTATAAACAAAGTAAAATGTGTGGGGATTCTTATATGCATAATTTCAATTCCAATATTAATTAAATAACTAAAAATTAGCTTATATTACAAATGTATTTTAACTATTAATGAATTACAATTTTCTATCCTGGAATCAAGACCCTGTTTTATAATCCAAGATGATACAAAATCATGAATTTATAATCACTTATTCATTGGAATATTTTCATTATACCTCATATTATTCTATACTGAGTGAATATATTCATTAATTTTTTTATCAGAATAATATTCACAATTTACCGCATATAAAACACTGACATGATTTTTAAATGATACACTATTACATCTTGTTCATGATAATGTGTTCGTTAATCTTGTTTTTTATTCTCATTTGAAAAAATTCATATTCAATAATAATTTTATCATGAATCAAGACCCAACCAACTACCATCAATGAACCATAACAATAAAAAAGTCATCATTTTTATATATAAAAGAAAATTTTAGATCACTAACAAATATTTCATTAAAAATTTTAAATTATTCATAAAATTCATTTATCTAGATGAATTTAAGACCTTTTTTAGTTAAATTATTTTATTTTATAGAGTATGGAGTAAATGTTTCAAACAATATTTGATATTAAACCACTTATCCATGTTAACATTGAATATTAGTGAATTTTTTATCATTTTCTACACACCTCCACCAAAATAGATTTAGTAGGATCAGTTCTTATTCCATCATTTAGTAAAATATATCTGCGAAAGATATTTTTTCAGTAAATATTCACATGTACTAATTTGTATGTCAAAACAATTATTTTTTAAAGTCTATAAATATATCCTTAGTAATATATCACATTCCTTATATATTTGTGTTTTAACTATAATAAGATCAATAAAATCAACCAATTTTTTTTCAAAAAAACAAATCGAAAAAATTGATCAAAATATCAATAAATAAAGTGAGATAATTTTTTATTTGGAATGGCATGAAAAACAACTAACAATACCCATACATATTTTGAAACATCTTCTTCATAACATGTTCCTATTTAACAATCAATATATGTTTTTTGGACCTGAGATCAATTTCCCAATTACTATGCTCGGTGAAGTTGATCAAATTTTTTATATATATGTGTTAATTGATACATGTTCTTAATAGTAATGTTATTGGGTTATCTAATATATGTTATTATTTTAATATATATAATTTTAATTTAGAAACAAATAGGGTTACCCATTTGTGATATTCTAGGATAAATAAAACATGTCACGACCCGCCCTCGAGGCCCGTGCCGTGACTACCCCAAGACCGCCTTCCACAGGCCAGGGCTGGCGACTAGCACCAAAGGCGTAATTCCCGATAACTGGGAAGGCATTGCCTTTATAAAAGTAAAAAAAACACCACAGAGTACAAGCAGAAGTAATACACTAAATACAAAAGGAAGTGCTGAAAAGTAAATGGGCCAGAATACAAACCCAATTGAAAGTACAACTACATATGAACAAAAGTACAACAGAAAAAGACAAAAAGCTGGAAGAATGGAAACAGCTCCCGGGTCATCCTCTTCAAATCCTACCTGAAGGGTAGGTACATATAGCGCAGCTCCTGGATCGTCCACCATGTATCCTACTTGAAGGGTAGGTATAGATATCCTCCACAACGCTCTAACCCGTCAACCTCCTCTGAGTGTCGTCTCATCGTGAAGTCCACCTCCGGATACTGAATCATTGTGAGGTCCACCTCCGGGTACCGTCCAGTCCTCGAACACTCGGCCTCTGTCAGCGCTGCCCGACGTCTGCAACCAACACAACGAAGTGCGGGCATAGACCATGCAGGGGTGAGTATACGATACTCAGTAGGGACCCCGAGACCCTCAAGTTCTCACTAAATCCAACAAGGATAACCACAAATAAGGATCTCAACAGATAACCCATACAGAGGTATAAGCTCATACTTATACCTAAGTTATCAAGTAACCTGTCTCACCCATGAGGAAATACAATGGTTATGAAATAAATGGATAACCACTACCTAGGTATATACCCATACATATAACTAAGTGATCAGGTGGCCAATCTCAATCATGAGGAAAACACAAAGGTCATTGAATCAGCTCAAACCAGGATTTTCATTATCAAAACCGTAACTGTTGATGAGCACGTCTCTGGAGTGTAAATTGATCCTGTTAGAACTCTGAGGTACTTATCACTAACCTATGACTGCTGGGGTACTCCTCCTGTTGAGTACCGCAAGTCTTCCACCTCACACAGTATTTCTCCTCCGCCATGGGTCTGCCACCCACATAGTAGTGATCCCCCTCATAACCTACAAAGGTACTCCTCTTGTCTAGTACCGTGGGTCTGCTACCTCACATAGTAGTGCTCCTTATTCATGGTTCTTCCACCTCACAAAGTAGTGCTCCCCACTGGGCTATGCTAGTCACCCCGAATAGAATCGAACAAGAAGTCATCAGGTCTCAGCCAGCTACACGGTCTCCATAATCCATATGCTCGTCTCCGAGAGGGTCCTCTCCACGAGCTATAGGTTGATACTCGATGTATCATAGATTCCCAAGAATAAGTATCTCAAAGGACCGCCTCGTCATAGGGGTCTCAACGCAATAGATAGTGTGTCAATCGGACGCCCGGTCGGTGAGTTATTAGCCTTTTCCTCCCAGGGGCCCGGTTGGTTTCATGAGTGGGCCAGCCCGGAAGTATCTCAAATATACATCGAACACTCATAGGGTATACTCATAGGGACCATTTCTCAATGTGATCACTAACTCCACTGACAATTCGTCAAAAGGACATCCGGTCTAAAAGATATCAGGTTTTCCGTTCTAGGGGCCTGGTTGGATTTCAGGTACAATCCAACCCAGCCATACTCCAACTGCGTCCAACCCTCGGTCGAAGTATGCCAAATGTTCCGTCTCCTCAAGAGGAATCCAAAAAAGTCGACGACACTTCAATCAGACGTCCGGAGCTCAAGATATAAGAATTTCTGCTCCGTGGGCCCGGTTGGTTTCGTGTACGAACCAACCCGGCTGAACCCAAAGTACTCCAAAACCTTGAGTGTAATATACCTAAACGACCGTCTCGATCCAAAGATCTTATCACAGCTGACGGTGCGTAGATCGGAGGTTTGTAACCCATGATATGGGCAAAAGACCGTGAAAGGCCCGAAAGTGGGGGCTTCGAGCTCAGATCGACCCAGCCCGAGACCCCCTGGGTCGGCCCTGCCCGGCCCAGCCAGTGCGGCCCGGCTCGGCGGCCCGGCGCGCGGGTGGTCCGGCGCGCTGGCCATCTGGCTAGGCCGAAAGGACGATCCGTTCGGGAGTGCGGGGGGGGGGGGGGGGGGGGGGGGGGCTGCCCCCCACTGTTTGTAATTGCCCCCCCCCCCATAATAGGGGATGTTCATTGCATGCCAGCCAGGGGTCGTAACCCCCGGCTCTCCCCCTGATCGGTCGGCCCACTCCAGCTGTCCGGCTTCTACCGTCACGGGACCCAGCGAGGGCCGGTCCCCCTGCTCCGACACCGGCGGCCCAGAACCGGCCGCCGGTCCCCCTGCTTCGCCGAGGCCTTTGCCAAAACTTATTATGTCCAGCGCGGCACGATGGTGTCGTGCCCCTCTACCACGACCCCGATCCGGCCATGGTGTCTTTGGGTTTTTTCCCGGTGCGGCGCGACGGCGCCGCAACTTTGTTCGATTTTCAAATGTGCGGCGCGACGACGTCGCGCATCCTTGCCACTCGTTCTCGCGCAGTGCGACAACACCGTATCACTTTCCTTTGAACCACAACAACACAAAAAAATAATAAGGGAGGTGGGTCGGACGTGTTTGTGTGGTCCGGCCCCCTCCCGTTAAACGATAACAAGTGGTCCAATTAAACATGGATAGATGACATAAGTAATTCACAAAAAAGAAACGCATAAAACCACTACCTTGAAAAATGTTGTCGAATGACGGTGTCGTGGAAAACGGCGTCGCGGGGTGAGGTTCCATATATGCCGACAGAGAATGTTCGAGGAGGAAGAAACATCTCCCTTCCATTCACGTGGAGAGAAAAAATTGAAAGGCAGAATGTCATTGGCGAGTTCCCACATCGGTGCCTCCTCCTTTGCCGAGAAAGAAGAAGACAGAAGAATCCAGGTCACCGAATCAACATTCCTTGACGAAGAAGAAGAAGAAGAAGATCTTTACAAACACCCAAGATCTCTTCCCTTACCCTCAAAACCACAAATTCCAAACCTTCACATAAAATAATGGTTCCACATTATTTAATCAACCCCAGCCAAGATTTTCCAAAATAAATTCAAAATTTGAATTCACATAATTTAATGTGTGTGTTGGCTAGAGTTAATGATAGAGTGAGTAAGGAAATGGAAGGTTACTCATTAAAGATAAGATTATAGAAAATTAATGAGGGAGTTAGGGAGTTTAAGTGGAATTTGAAGGGGTGGGGTTCATGTGGGCCCCACCTCATCATTAATAGTCTAATGGGTGGTTAAATTCATGTGGGCCCCACCCCAAACTCCCTTACTTAGGTTATAACCACTTAAGAGAGGGTCAAAGTGTTTTAACACAAAACTTAATCCACTTAACAAGAAAAGAAAATGTAATTGTAACAATTATATTTTATCCCTCACATTTTTTTAAACAACTCCTCCCGATAAAACGCAACTCCAGTAAGAGTCTTCTTAAAGAATTACTCGTGTTGCAGTTCAATCGGTGTCCTCGGATTTCGATTCAGTGCACCAGATCAAAAGATTGAAAAACCCACTCGTTCGTTCACTGAAAGTTCCCGAGCTAAACTTCAGAAATTGATTCCGGGCTCATCGGGCCTCAGAATCAGGCACCGTCAGATACTGTGTTCTTGTAAAATCCCAAATAAAATTTAGAAAAAAATTTCCTTGAATTTTATGGGTCTTTACATTACTCCCACCTCAGGGCTTTATGTCCTCATAAATCTTAAACGCAGACTAGGGATACAAAAGCGGTATTGAGCACGCATCTGAGCCTTCCGCTCCCATGTACTTACCTGGAGATTCCTGTACTGCCAAAGAAAGTGCACCCGAGGAATCAACCTTCCTCATAGGATCCACTCCTTTCGATCCTCGTTCCCCAATGGAACCTCCGAGAAAGTCACCCCATTGACCAAGTCCAGCTCCCCATGGTTGATGACACGCAAAGGGTTGAGCACGTATCTCCTCAGTTGAGATACATGGAAGTCGTCGTGCACCTAGTGCAACTGAGGTGGATGGGTCAAGCAGTAAACCACCTCGCCTAACCTACTGAGGACCTAGAAAGGTCCATTGAACCTCGGAGATAACTTGTCACCTCGGCCACGTCTTGGTAATTCCACGTCGAGGTGAGACCCGTAAGAAAAATGTGGTCGCCATCCTCGAACTCTAGTGGTCTATGCCTATTGTCAGCATAAGTCTTTTGTCAGCTCTGAGCTGTCCTCATCCGCTCATGGATGACCTGGACCTTCTCTGGTCCCACAAGAGCTGGTATGATTTCTTCTTTGCTGATAAGAGAAATCCGGTCTCATCCCATGTATGAACCACATTCTTTTCCTAATATATTCAATCCGGATATGAATGATGTATTCATGCCATGGAAGACATCGTAAGGCCTCAACGTTACTACCAAGAGATCCAACCGTCACTCTCACCTCTATGGGTCGAGTCACACTATCAGCATCAGCGTGAGGTCATTGGGTCTCTTCTAGTAGGAATCTCGAAAGTGAGGGTCAAGTCAACAGTTTATACCGGAACCTCTTAGTACTCAAAAAGGAAAGAAGCAGATGTCGCAAAGGTAAGTGTCTTTATATTATTGCAGCTCATGGTGCAAAGACACAAATGTAACAACAAAAAAATGTAACTAGATATACAAATAATAAAATGAAAGCACTAGTTCCGCTCCTGTCCACTCGCTTCTGGATCTCCGTAGTCGTATGCTTTTGTTACCTGAAGCTGAGCTCTCCCATGTCCACCTATTCCCTGCGGTCGGGGTGGACCTCCTGGTGGTGGTGGTGGCAACACCTCGAAGCGTCGTCCACCTCCAGCTGCACGACCAAATCCCCTCCCTCGGCCATCAGCTCCTATCGGTCTGCCTTGATCAAACCTCTACCTTTGCCTAAGAGGTTCTTCATTTAACTGCTGGTCATCTGCATGGCGGGTCGGACAGTCACGTGCCATGTGACCAATCCCGCCCCAGGAGTAACACTGTATGGTAGGTCTGGCTCTGTCATTCCCCATAGTTCCTCGCACTACCGACCCTGAGACATGCGGTCGACCACCTATTGGTCTGGTCCTCTGGGACATCTGCATCTACTGTCTACAACCTACTACAGAAGACTTTGCCGCATGCAGGCTAGTGGTGGGTCCTACTGCTGGAGACTACTCAGCAAGGAAGCATTCCACTAAGAGGGCTCTCTCCAACACCCCTATCTGCATCGGAATGCTGTCAGAAACAATAAAAGATCTAATCTCTCGCCTGAGCCCATGCTCGATGGTTCAGGCCCTAAAGAATGGGTCCAGTACCATATCAGTTGAGTAGCGCGAGAGGTTTGTGAACCTCGCTGAATACTGCACCACTATCATGTTGCCCTGCCGCAACTGAAGTAGCTCCTGTATACGCACCGCTCGAAGGGTGGCTGGTACAAACTCTGCCCGAAACAGGCTCTCAGAGTCTGCCCATTGAAGTGTCGCCTCGTCATGCATCTGGAGCATCAGGCTCCACCGTCTGCCTACTGCTGCCTGATGAAGGCTGGTACCAAGGATCACCATGAAGTCTGCTTGCGTCCCCACTAGCCTGAAGACTCTCACCACAACCTCCAGCCAATCCTCATCTGCCTGCGGGTCCATCTCTCCACTGAACCTGGGTGGCCTCTGACGCTGGAACTCGTGCAGTGCGCTCGAGCGATGTGCACCCTCTACTACTGGGGATGATGGCATCGGTGGACCAATAGGTAGTAGTACCGCTGGTGCCTCCGCTGGTGCCTCAACTGGGATAGGGCCCTGTACTGAGGCCACGTCGCTCGGCGGGCTGTCAGTACGAACAACTCTCGGGGCTCTAGCTGGTCATCCGCGGGGAGGCATCCTGAAAGAAACAAACTTGACACTGTCAAACGATTTATACCTGGTGAGATGACCTGGTTTGAGCTGTTTTAAGGAAAAAACTTTGAAAACACACACGCAATCAGTGTTTTCATGCAGAAAATCGGAAATCAGTTGTCAGGGTCCTGGTGTATTGATACGTCAGCCGCCCGCACCAACACTGGACTCCCTGAACTAAAAACCACAATCGGTACCCTAAACATTATTGCTTCACAGAAATAAAATATCAGAGTTATAAGTTCTGCGGTAGAACCGACTCCTCTGATACCAATTTGTCATGACCCGCCCTCGAGGCTCGTGCCATGACTACCCCAAACCCACCTTCCATAGGCCAGGGGCTGGCGACTAGCACCAAAGACATAATTCCGCATAACTGGGAAGGCATTTCCTTTATAAAAGTAAACAAAACACCATAGAGTACAAGCGGAAGTAATACACTAAATACAAAAGGAAGTGCTGAAAAGTAAATGGGCCAGAATACAAACCCAATCGAAAGTACAACTACAACTGAAAAAAATTACAAAAGAAAAAGACAAACAGCTAGAAGAATGGAAATAGCTCTCGGGTCATCCTCCTTAGATCCTACTTGAAGGGTAGGTACAGATAGTGCAGCTCCTGGATCGTCTACCACTGATCCTACCTTAATGGTAGGTATAGATAGCCTTCACAATGCTCTCGCCCGTCAACCTCCTCTGAGTGTCGTCTCATCGTGAAGTACACCTCCGGATACTGACTCGTCATGAGGTCCACCTCTGGGTACCGTCCAGTCCTTGAACACTCGGCCTCTGTCAGTGCTGCTCAACGTATGAAACCAACAAAATGAAGTTTGGGCATAGCCTGTGCAGGGGTGAGTATACGATACTCAGTAGGGACCCCGAGACCCTCAAGTTCTCACTAAATACAACAAGGATAACCACAAAGAAGGATCTCAACTGATAACCTATACTTAGGTATAAGCTCATACTTATACCTAAGTTATCAAGTAACCCATCTCAACCATGAGGAAACACAATGGTTATGAAATCAACGGATGACCACTACCTAGGTATATGACCATACATATACCTAAGTGATCAAGTGACCCATCTCAATCATGAGGAAAACACAATAGTCATTGACTCAGCTCAAACCAGGATTTTCATTATCGATACCGTAACTGCTGATGAGCCCATCTCTGGAGTGTACAGTGATCCTATCACAACTCTGAGGTACTGCTCACTAACCTAAGACTACTGAGGTACTCCTCCTGTCGAGTACCGCGAGTCTGCCACCTCACACAGTAGTGCTCCTCCGCCATGGGTCTGCCACCTCACATAGTAGTTCTCCCCCTCATAGCCTACATAGGTACTCCTCCTGTCGAGTACCACGGGTCTGCCACCTCACACAGTAGTGCTCCTCCGCCATGGGTCTGCCACCTCACAATGAATTTCTCCCCACTGGGCTATGCTAGTCAGTACGAATCGAATCGGACAAGCAGTCATCATGTCTCAGCCAGCTACACAGTCTCCGTATTCCATACGCTCATCTCCGAGAGGGTCCTCTCCATGAGCTATAGTTTGATATTCCAAGTATCACAAAGTCCCACGAATAAGTATCTCAAAGTACCACCTCATCATATGGGCCTCAGTGCAACAGACGGTGCATCAATCGGACGCCCGGTCTGTCAGTTATTAGACTTTTCGTCCTAGGGGTCCGGTTGGTTTCGTGAGAGAACCAACCTAGCCATATCTCAACTGTACACCGAACTCTCATAGGGTATACCCATATGGACCATTTCCCAATGTGATCACTAACGCCGCTGACGGTTCCTCAAACAGACGTCAGGTCTGAAAGATATCAGCTTTTCTGTTCTAGGGGCCCGGTTGGATTTTGGGTACAATCAAACCCGGACATACTCCAACTATGTCCAAACCTTGGGCGAATTATGCCAAAAGTTCTGTCTCCTCAAGAGGAATCCAACAAAGTCGATGACACATCAATCGTACGTCCGGATTTCATGATATATGCGTTTCCGCTACGAGGGCCTGGTTGGTTTCGCGTACGATCCAACCCGGATGAACCCAAAGTACTCCGAAACCATGAGGTTAATATACCGAAACGACCGCCTCGATCAAAAGATCACATCAAAGCTAACGGTGCATAGATTAGAGGTCCTCAACCCATGTTATGAGCAAAAAACCGTGAAAGGCCCGAAAGTGGGGGTTTTGGGCTCGGACCGACCCGACTCGAACCGGGTCGACCCGACCCGAGTCCTAGTCGTCCCACTTGGGCGCGGCCCGGACCGGCCGGCGCGACCCATCCCGGCCTTGGCGCGGCCCGGCGCGATAGCGGTCCGGTGCACTGGCGGTCCGGCGCGCTGGCCAGGTGGCTCGGACGAACGGCCGAGCCGTTTGGGAGTGCGAGGGGGGGGGGGGGGGGCGTTGCCCTTGCCATATGTAACCACGACCCCCCCATATTGGTGTTCTCTCTTTGCTGGCTAGCCGTGGGTCGTAACCACTGGCTCTCACCCTGACCGGCCCGCTCTGGCCAGCCGGCTTCTGCTGCCATGGGACCGGTGAGGGCCGGTCCCCCTACTCCGACGTCGGCGGCCCGGAACCGGCCGCTAGTCCCCTTGCTTCGTCGTGGCCTAAGCCGCGGCTTATTCTGTCTAGCGTGGCGCGACGGCACCGCACCCCTCTGCTGCGGCCCCACTCCGGCCGCAGTGTCTTCGGGTTTTTCTTCCAGCGTGGCGCGACGGCACCGCGGCTGGGTTCGATTTTCAAATGCATGGCATGACGGCGCCGCGCATCCTTGCCGCTCATTCCCGCGCGGTGCGACGACACCACGTCACATTCCTTTGAACCACAACAACACAAAAAAATAATAAGGGAAGAGGGTTGGCTGTGTTTGGGCGGTCTGGACCCCTCCCGTTAAACAATAACAAGAGGTCCAATTGAATATGGATAGATGACAGAAATAATTCACGAAAAAGGAACGCATAAAACCCCTACCTTGACAAATATTGTCAAAAGACGGTGTCGCGGAAAATGGCGTCGTAGGGTGAGGTTCCACATATGCCAACAGAGAATGTACAAGGAGGAAGAAATGTCTCCCTTCCATTCAGGTGGAGAGAAAAAATTGAAAGGAGGAATTTCGTTGGCGAGTTCCCACGTCGGTGCCTCCTCCTCTGTCGAGAAAGAAGAAGACGGAAGAATCCGTGTCACCGAATCGACGTTCCTTGAGGAAGAAGAAGAATAAGAAGAAGAAGAAGTTCTTTAAAAACTCCCAAGCTCTCTTCCCTTACCCTCAACACCATAAATGCCAACCCTTCACAAAAAATAATGGTTCCACATTATTTAATCAACCCAATCCAAGCTTTTCCAAAATAAACTCAAGAGTTGAATTCACTTAATTTAATGTGTGTGTTGGCTAGATTTAATGAGGGAGAGAGTGAGGAAATGGAAGGTTTCCCATTAAATATATGTTTAAAAAAATAAAGAGGTAGTTAGGGAGTTTAAGAGGAATGTGAGGGGGTGGGGTTCGTGTGGGACCCACCTCACCTTTAATCCTCTCATAGGTGGTTAAATTCAAGTGGGTCCCACCCCAAACTACCTTACTTAGGTTATAACCACATAAGAGAGGTTCAAAGTGTTGTAACAGAACACTTAATCCACTTAACAAGAAAAGAAAATATAATTGTAACAATTATATTTTATCCCTCACAATTTTTTTAAACAACTCCTCCCGAGAAAACGCAACACCAGTAAGGGTCTTCTTAAGCAATTACCGGTGCTGCAGTTCCATCAGTGCCCTCGGATTTCAATTCCATGCACCATCTCAAAAGATAGAAAAACCCGCTCGTTCGTTCACTGAATATACTTGAGCTAAAATTCAAAAATTGATTCTGGGCACACCGGGCCTCGAAATCAAGCGCTGTCAGAAACTACATTCTTGTAAAATCCCAAAGAAAATTTAGAAAAAATTTCCCTTGAATTTTAAGGGTCTTTAAAAAACCATTTTCAACAAACTCTAATAACTCTTTTTTATTACAATAACTATAATGGAACTACTTGATAGGGGTTTTAGAAAATGTCTTGTATTCTATAACTAATACTATAATAAATTAAACATCTAAATCATTACTAAAACTAATTAAATCATTACACAGTATATATATATCTATATTCATTACTACATGAGAAATAATAATCCAAATAAGTTCCATAATATTTACAATATATGGAAGAAAACAATAACTTATGTATTTAATTAGTTTATCATGTTTTTAATATATTATCCTAGACTTGTACTAATTATTATATAGAAAATAAAACTCAGTATATAAATTAAATATAACATTATTATCTCTGTAATCTATCTAATAATTAAAAACTAAAATAAAATTCATATAAGGAATAACCTTAATCTAAATTATGGTCTAGATAATATGATTTTTAGGAAAATTCATTCCACATACAATTATTGTAAAATTAAAATATTTATTTTATGACTTAGTACATCATCCCGGATTTTTTAATAAAATTTTACTCTATATTTTTGGATGTAATATTCCCATTTTACAATAAAATTACGTAGAAATAAATGAATTTGTATGCACTGAATCATAAAGGATGATATATTCTTAGTAAAAAATTAATATACCAATCACCACTTAATTACATGGACTTCATTTTCTGTTTTATTGGTGAATGAACTTTTAACACGCTTCATCAAATATTATTATTTATTCCCATCATTCATTTTTTTCATAGGTTACACATTACCTTAATGAAAATTTCAATTATATTAAAAAAATCTCACTTTTATCCTACGATATTCTTTCTAACACCTACATAGATACTTTACTCTTAAACCATAACCCAAATTTCCCAATATTTAATATAGACTACACATTATAGATTTCATAAGACAATCTATTGCATTTTTCTTACCACACTTATCACAGTTTGTAACACCCCAATCTTCCACGGTACGTTTCCCTTCAAATAATTCAATGACGTGCATTGTATGCAACTTTGAGATTCTAACACACCAAAACAAATCAAACTAGCCATTATGAATAGTAATAGATTCTTTTTATAATTTTAGAAATTTTATCTCTCAAAATGGACTTCAGTTTTGGATTTGGAGTATCGATTTTATCCTAAGGTGAAATTTTGGTACTTTTCGGATAACTTTAATATTTTGATGAATAGTGAAAATTACTAAATTTTAATTAAAAACAACTTTTTTAATCAAAATAATTAATAGTGATAAATTATGAATTTGAGTGGTTTTAAAGTATAATCAGAATATATTTTTACCTTTTTATCCAAAGGTGTTAATTATAATTAATTTCACTTTGAAATTGGACATAAACAATTGTCAATCTTTTGATATATATTGTTTCTTAAAAACACGCTATTTGTTGTGACAACAGGAATTAATTATAAAATTAATTAATGCAACTTTTATGTTTGTAATTTTTTAAAATAGACATCATTTTTGAATTCGGAATATCAATTATAGCCCAGGGTAAAATTTTGGCATTGTTCTGAAAAACTTCAATTTTTGATGAATAGTGAAACTACTAAGTGGTGGTTAAAAAACTGAATTGTTCATAAAACATAATTTTACCACTTCTGTGATTGGAATTTCAAAAATCCTGTAGACACAGTTAATATCAAGGAGTAAAATGTGGTTCAATGAGATGAAAATAATTTTTGGTGAATAGTAACTTTTTTCTTTTATTTACCACGGTTAAAAGTAAATAGGGTAATTAAGGGTAAAAATGATATTATTATTACCATAACACATGTCCTAATTCTACTGGACAAGTGTATCCTAACGAAAAAAAACCTTAGGAATAAAATATTATAATTTAGGTCCTCTTGGATTAGATTAGGACATTTATTATTATTTAATTCAAGAAAGAGTTAAAAGAGTTAAAATCAATGTTAATTTACTAAAACATTTTTAATATAGGGTTATATACAAGATAAATTCGATTGTAAATATTAATTAGAAAGATAAAACGATTTCCTACATAATGATAATTTATTTATAATTTTTAGACATTAAATAATTTAATATATTTATGACACAATGATGATGCAGTAATTACCATAATAGTGAAAAATTAAAATAATTGATATTATAAATACCAACATAAATATAATTTAAGACTTTTAATGAATTACAATAATTTTCTAGGATACTATGACATATTAGGATTGATTTAATGGACTTTTTTCGAATTAATAATTCTGTTATGAGATTAACAAAAATCAACTATTGAATATAGTCAAAATTGACATAAAAGAGTTTTTAAAACAAATATTATATTATTAATTGATTTTAAATTCATAAAAATCTAAGGATCGGCCAAGGGACTTATATCATGATAGGTATATCATTAATGGACCACTTGGGGGTCGATTGGATGTATATAGTAAGTTTATTAACTATATAATATAAAAATACAAAGTGACATGGTAAATGTCAAACTAATTAACTAAGAGTTAAAACTAAATGATAAGGTTAATATAGTGACCCAAACCTGTTTAAATTCTATTGGATGAATGGTTCTAGACCTATCCCCACATTAATATTTGAATAATAAACTTTGGAGTCATCAGAAAACGAATATAAATTTATTATAAATCAATATTTTTAGTTTTCCAAAGGTGCCCCTCACCCCTCTTATAAAAGGGCACTCCTCCTTCTCATTTCTTCACACCTTCAAAGCCTTTTGGTTCGGCCAAACCCTTCCCAAATACTCTATAAACTTCCCTCACTACAACCTAGAGGCCTTATTTTGATCATAAAGACAACCTAAGGAGCCATTTTGATCAAATCAAAAGGAAGAACCCGAAGAAGAGGTAATGTTTTCACCACCCCTTTTCAAGTTCCTTTCTTCTTCAACTTCATCTTTATTTTTTATTACCATTATAAAATAATAAATCCAGTATCTTATATATACTATGATTTTATTATAAATATGGTACAACAAAATTCAGTATTCTATCCTCCCTTTGAATAACATGTCACCATACATGCGTACGTACGGCTTACCGTCTCCAGGTCGTGGTTTAATTGTTATTCAATATATTATTATTTGGGTGGGTAATAATGATGTGTAACTAATTTAAATAATAAATATATCATGATAATGATTTTGTATATATGATATACCTTCCAATTATATATTATTTTAATATCAAAAGAATGATATTGTCGCTCGTGCGTATGTACGGACTACCGTCTCCACGAACGCGATGAGATTCATTTTCCATCATATCCATTCAAGTATAATTACCATTTTATGATTTAAAAATAATGTTTAAGAATTTTATATAATTCTTGATATGAATAAGATACAAACTATCCATGACAAACATGGCCTACATAACAAAACATATAAAAGAAAACAAGTTAACACCCGAAACGACGACAATTCTAAGATATTATTCACAAAGCAATGTTAAAAGATCATATATGATATCATATTAATGTATATGATTCATGAATAATTGAATAACAATTACTTCAACATTATACAGGAGGTTAACCTACCCCCAACCAAGGAAAAGTACAAGGTAAGGGATTTTCTTATCTCACTTTCAATTCCGTGAGATTTCCATTGTTCGCCACTTATTTATTGAAAGTGGTATATTGTGTACTTCCATTTGATATATATTATCATTATTCACTTTATATTCATTTTATTATGTAAATAAATTGGTGTTTATTAACTTTTGGTCATACGACTCTGTTGATTACAACGTGGTAAGGGGTTTCTTAACTCACTCTTAATTTCATGAGAATTCCATTGTTCACCACTTAATTATTGCAAGTGGTGTATGTGTATTTTCCATGATTGTATTCATTGAGTAATATACTTTAATTTATGGGTATTTACATCATCATGGTATGATCCATCTTTCATGGGTGTATTTTTTGTAAGTTACCTAATCAATAAGGGAATTTGAAATTTCAATTTCCACTCATTTGGCTTTACACATATTTCATTGATTATGTTACCCCAAGATTATGTGTGGAATCACTATTCATTTTATTATGTCATAATTTCCACTCCCATTCCTGTGGATAAACATTTTATACACATAATCACTCCGTTGATAATTTCTCAAGTCATTGATATAAATTTGATAAGAGTAATTTTAACTCATTCTACATTTGTTGAGTTAAACATCCAATTCGTTGGTGTTGTTTTTACAAGAATATGTGTGAATGTCCTTTGATTGTTTTACACTGAATATCAAATCATATTTAGTGTATTTATATTTTTCACACATAATTATGTCTTTGATTTATCTTTAACCAAAGGATACCGCCTTTATGAGAGATTTCATCTCAATTTACATTCCATTGAAACTTCATTGTTGTTATACACCAAATCACTTTTATGTGGTGTATATAATGTACTTTGACATAGTATATCATTAATTCTTTTATTCTCATGTTATTACAATGTTTTTATTACCTAAATTATTTGTATTCAAGTGTCTCTCTTTTGGTTAGAAACTCTAACTAAAATAACATTTTTAAATGTTTTAAAGACTTATTCTTCTAAATCTTGCTCATTAATGTCCATGTTAAAAAAAATGGTTTTAAGGATTTATTTATATGGACATTAATGTTTTAAAATTAAAACTCCTTTTAAAATTTTCAAAGTGGTATGGGACACTTTGATTCAAAAATCAATTTTTAAATAGCTTCTTGAAAAATAGTGTGACTTTAAATGATTTCAAGAAAAAGGGGGATATTTCTCTCAAATAGTTTTGATGATTATTTTCATCTATGTCAATATCATTCACTATTCTAGATTGAGGTTAATATTATACAATAAAATATTCCATATTGTATCGAATGAGTTATGTTTGACTGTGGATGGGCTATTTTTATACCATTCATGATTTTTGGATAAAGTATTGACATTTCGTATGCTAGTTTTAATACGAATGTTTATGTTATGTTTTAATCCTATTCATATGAGGAATGCATTGGACTTAATAAGTGACGGGTGGAGCCCGCTATAGCTCCTCGATGCATCGGTAGGTCTCATGAGACAAACTAGTGTCTTGGCACATGGCCTTGGCAAAAACATATTTGTAGTCTTGGCACAAGGCCTTGGCTATGTGGTTATGATAGTCTCGCATTATGCATTCCATCATTATGAAAGTGGTTATTGATATTACATGTGATCATTCAACTAGCAGAATCTCCATGAGAGTAAGTAAATGGCATTATTTTATTTAATCTTTTCCATTTTATGCTGAAGTTCAAGTTTAAAAGGCTTTTGTTTTAGTTATAAACTGCCTTAAGTGTTTATGCTTATCTATGAAAGCTTCTGCTATATTTTTATCCTTACTAAGCATCTGAGCTCACCCCTTCCAATGTTTTATTTTTCCCAGGATTATGAAGAAGTAATTTATGAATGACCTGCAAGGATAGTATGAGGGGATATGAAGACAAGATGTTGTTGTAGTTTTTTACCTTATGATGTAATGTAAGACTTATGAATATATCTAGTGTTTCCAAGACTACTAAACTAATCGGTCTTTCGAGACTTGATCCCTTGTGATCATGCCAATGTAATGTAATAATGCACTGACTCTGGGTATTTAGGGTCGGGGCGTTACAGTTGGTATTAGAGAAAGTTTAGTACAAACCTTGGAAGCTAGATTTAGATAAACTCTGATTAGAGAACGTAGACCTAAGATGAACTTTGAGGATTAGTGTAGAAGAACTTCCTAGAATTTTGGTGTTGTAGAGATTTTTTGAGTTTTCCGAGTAATACATCCCTGTTTGGATACGAGCAGGTAGAGGCGACTCTGGCACAGATGTACCTAGGGGTAAAACCTGAAAAAAACGCTTTGAGAAAGACTCGAACGGGAAATGGTGCACGACAACGGGCCTTGCTGCACTCTTGGTTACGACACTCCTGAGGGATATGCTTAGGATAATTTACATTTTCTTTTCAAACCGATTTAATGTATTATATATATAAGATGAGAGTAAATGAACATGGTTAATCCTAATGTGTTTCAATTTGAGAAAATGGTGACATGTTAATCTCTAAATGATTGTATGACTACTATTACTCACACAATGCTTTCTGGTTTTAGTCAATGGCTGGATTCCAAGGAAGACATAGTGGCTTTGAGAATGATGTAAAAGGTGGGAACGGTGGTGGGAATGATAAAAAATGGAATGTTGATAGGCGTAAAAGATATCGTCTTTATTCCAAATCAATTTTCCAAAAATATGATCAACAATATATATATTAACCAATTACCAGACTCAACAAAGAAAATAAAGGTGATGAATGATAAGAGCTCCAATAGTGGAGACCATAGAGAAATAAATCCTCAATTTCCATAATGTAGGAAATGTGGAAGGAGACACCCAGGAAAGTGTCTCAATGGGACAAATAAATGCTTTACGTGTGGGAAGGAAGGACATAAAGTGAAGAATTGCTGAAGAAAAATGAAGAGTTCTATGGAAGAAGATAAAAATGGTCCCAAGAGTCCATTTAAAGTCATTCGCCATAAATGTAGGGGACCTGGCCATTACCCGAGTGAATGCCCTATTCTATAGGATATTTTCGTGGTCAAAGAAGAAGCTATGTGGAAATAAATGCTTGGAGAACTGTTTAAGAACTATTAGTGCTCCCTGTTGATGGGTTTACTTTGGAATAATTTTCTCTTGTATTTGTAACACTGCAGTTTTCCATGTGATAATGATATTTGAGCAATAATTATCTTTTCTCTTGTGGATATAGTTACGAATAACCATTTGGTTTTATATGATCATTGGGTTTGAAGCAATTATAAGTTATTATAATTTGGGATGAAAATGAAAGGTATGACATAACATTTGGGGTCCAATTATGTTATGGTTATTTTGAGGAATTTATCTCATTTTGGTAATGTTATAAAATATAGTTTTTGAAAAAGGACAACACATAGACCGTGTGACAACCCATCGCGTCAGACAAAGCTGTGTGAATCGAACCCACAACCAAAGTGCGATTGGGATTTATCACCTACCACTGGACTACATGAAGTCCCTAGTTAGCGTGACTATTATTTTTAGTTAAATTATTTTATTTTGGGATCTTATGTCTTATCATATTAATACCCTTATTATAGGAAAATTATTTGGTGATTAAGTGATAATTTTTATTTTGGGAAGTTGTTCGCTTTGGTGTGAAAACTATATGGCCAAGGAAAATAGAATAGTACGGTATTTCATTTGAGGAGTAATGGTGGATTTTTATCTATGTTTTTATTATGGATTTATAATGATTTGGGTTATTTATGGAAATGATTAGGTTAATTACTTTTAAGTATGTGACTTTAAGAGTAATTGATGTCATTTGGAGATACAATTTAACGTGGAAGACTACATTCTTAATAACTTTTGGTTTTCAATATTAGTTTTGATTATATTGAAGGATTTTAAGGAAAATTGATTATTGAATGGTATTTATTTATCTTTAGGGTATTGTTGGTTTAATTTTGTAAATTAAAATTAGTGTTTATTTCTCTCAAGGAATATCCTTTTGGGGGATCATTAGATCTTGTACTAACAATTTTGGTTTTGATTAATCTCTAAAGACAATGTAAATATATAGTTCATCCTGCATGGATCATGTGATTCTATAGAAGTTTATTCTAGCTCTTCCAGTGTGACCAAGTCTTCTTGAATACTCATCGTTTAAAAAAAATGAGTTAGTGGTGGAAATTTATTAAAGAATGAAACTCTACATAAAATGTAAGTATATATATTTATATTCTTAGTCAATATCATAAATAAATTCCTCATCCTTATGTAATGTAACTTAAAACAAAAAAATGGTGTCTGTTTACTTTCCAACTAGGAGACTAATGGTCATTTGTCCCAACACAAGTTTTTGGGTTTCTTATTGTTAACTTTCTCCTGATCATGATTTCTATCCCTCTCCATCAGAACATGACACTTAGTTTATCATCTGTATCCATGTTTTCTTACATGGAATTCGAGTATGGGTTATCTTGGTTGATCTTTATACCTCTCTTTCTTTCTTTTAAAGTGATAGTTTTATTGACTCTTTTTCCGATGTGGGACATTCCATTATATTCCCATTCAAAATTTTAAAAATTATGAGGACTCAATTTATTGATGGAGGGGAGAATATAACACCCCAAGCTTCCACGATACGTTTCCCTTTGAATAATGCAATGGCGTGCATTGTACGCAACTTCGAGATTCTAACACACCACAACCAGTGAAACTAGCCTTTATGAATACTAATAGATACTTTTTAAAATTTTAGAAATTTTATCTCTCAAAATGGACTTCATTTTTGGATTTGGATTATCGAGTTTAGCATAAGGTGAAATTTTGGTACTTTTCGGATAACATTAATATTTTGATGAATAGTGAAAATTACTAAATTTTAATTAAAAACCACTTTTTTAATCAAAATAATTAATAGTGATAAATTATGAATTTGAGTGGTTTTAATTTATAATTAGAATATATTATTACCTTTTTATCCAATGGTGTTCATTAGAATTAATTTCACTTTGAAATTGGACATAAACAATTGTCAATCTTTTGATATATGTCGTTTCTTAAAAACACGATATTTGTTGTGACATCGGGAATTAATTATAAATTTAATTAATTTAACTTTTATGTTTGTAATTTTTTAAAATAGAAATCATTTTTGAATTCGGAATATCAATTATAGCCTAGGGTGAAATTTTGGCATTGTTCTGAAAAACGTCAATTTTTGATGAATAGTGAAACTACTAAGTGGTAGTTAAAAAACTGAATTTTTCATAAAACATAATTTTACCGCTTTTGTGATTAGAATTTCAAAACTCCGAGAGACATGGTTAATATCAAGGGGTAAAATGTGGTTCAATGAGATGAAAATAATTTTGGGTGAATAATGCCATTTTATTTTTATTTACCACGGTTAAAAATAAATAGGGTAATTAAGGGTAAAAATGATTTTAATATTACCATAACAAATGTCCTAATTCTCCTGGACAAGTTTATATCGGAAAAAAACAACCTTAGGATTAAAATATTGTCATTTAGGTCCACTTGTCTTAGATTAGGACATTTATTATTATTTAATTCAAGGGAGAGTTAAAAGAGTTAAAATCAAAGTTTATTTACTAAAACATTTTTATATAGGGTTATACACAAGATAAATTCTATTGTAAATATTCATTAAATGGATAATATAATTTCATACACAATGATAATTTTTTTTAATTTTTAGACATTAAATGATTTAATATATTTATGACACAATGATGATGCAGTAATTACCATAATAGTGAAAAATGAAAATAATTAATATTATAAATACCCAAATAAATATAATTTATGACTTTTAATGAATTAAACTAATTTTATAGGATACTATTACATATTAGTATTTATTTAATGGGCTTTGTTCTAATTAATCATTCTATTATGAGTTTCACAAAAATCAACTATTGAATATAGTCAAAATTGACATAAAAGAGTTTTTAAAACAAATATTATATTATTAATTGATATTAAATTGCTAAAAACCTATGGATCTTCCAAGAGACTTATATCATGATATTTATATCATTAATGTACCACTTGGGGGTCTCTTGGATGTATATAGTATGTTTATTAACTATATAATATAAAAATACAAAGTGACATGGTAAATGTCAAACTAATTAACTAAGAGTTAAAATTAAAAGATAAGGTTAATATAGTGACCCAAACCTATATAAATTATATTGTTTGAATGTTTTTAGACCTATAACCACATTAATATTTTAATAATCAACTTTGGAGCAATTATAAAACGAATATAAATTTATTATAAATTAATATTTTTAGCTTTTCCAAAGGTGACCCTCACCCCTCTTATAAAAGGGCACTCCTCTTTCTCATTTCTTCACACCTTCAAAGCCTTCTGGTTTGGCCAACCCATTCCCAAATACTCTCTCAACTTCCCTCACTACAACCTAGAGGCCTTAGTTTGATCAGAAAGCCAACCTAAGGAGCACTTTTGTTCTAATCAAAAGGAAGAACCCGAAGAAGAGGTAATGTTTTCACCACCCCTTTTCAAGTTCCTTTCTTCTTCCACTTCTTCTTTCTTTGTTATTAACATTATAAAATAATAAATCCAGTATCTTATATATACTGTGATGTTATTATAACTATGTTACAACCAAATTCAGTATTTTATCCACCCTTTTAATAACATGTCACCATACGTGCGTACGTATGACTTACCGTCTCCACATCGTGGCGTAATTGTTATTCAATATATTATTATTTGGGTGGGTATAATAATGATGTGTAAATAACTAAAATAATAAATATAACATGATAATTATTCGGTATATATGATATACCATCCAATTATATATTATTTTAATATCAAAAGAATGATATTGTCGCTCGTGCGTACGTACAGACTACCGTCTCCACGAACGCGATAAGATTAATTCTCCATCATATCCATTCAAGTATAATTATCATTTGATGATTTAAAAATAATGTTTAAGAACTTTATATCATTATGTATTAGCATAAGATACAACCTATCAATGACAAACATGGCCTACGTAACAAAACATATAAAAGAAAACGAGTAAGTTAACACCCGAAACGACGATAATTCAATGATATTATCAACAAAGCAACGTTAAAAGATCATATATGATAACGTATTAATGTATATGATTCATGAATAATTTAATAACAGTTATTTAAACATTATACATGAGTTTAACCTACACCCAACCAAGGATAAGTACAAGGTAATGGAATTTCTTCTCTCACATTCAATTCCGTGATATTTCCATTGTTCGCCACAAATTTATTGAAAGTGGTATTTTGTGTACTTCCATTTGATAAATATTATCATTATTCTTTTTATATTCATGTTGTAATGTAAATAAATTGGTGGTTATTAACTTTTGTTCATACGAATTAGTTGATTACAACGTGGTAAGGGGTTTCTTAACTCACTCTTAATTTCGTGAGAATTCCATTATTCACCACTTAATTATTGCATGTGGTGTATGTGTACTGCCAATGATTGTATTAATTGTGTAATATACTTTAATTTATGGGTATTTACATCATCATGTTATGATCCTTCCTTCATGTGTGTATGTTTCGTAAGTTACCTAATCGATAAGGGAATTTGAAATTTCAATTTCCACTCATTTGGATTTACGCATATTTCATTGATTATATTACCCCAAGATTATGTGTGGAATCACTATTCATTTTATTATGTCATAATTTCCACTCCCCTTCCTGTGGATAAAATTTTTATACAGATAATCACTCTATTGATAATCCTTCAAGTCATTGATATGAATTTGATAAGAGTAATTTTAACTCATTCTCCATTTGTTGAGTTAAACATCCAATTCGTTGGTGTTGTTTTTACAAGAATATGTGTGAATTTCCTTTGATAGTTTTAAACTGAATATCAAATCATATTTAGTGTATTTATATTTGTCCCACATAATTATTTCATTGATTTATCTTTAACCTAAGGATATGGACTTTATGAGAGATTTCATCTCAATTTACATTCCACTGAGACTTCTTTGTTGTTATACCCCAAATCACTTTTATGTGGTGTATATAATGTAATTTGACATAGTATATCATGAATTACTTTATTTTCATGATATTACAATGTTTTGATTACCTCAATTATTTGTATTAATGTGTCTCTATTTTGGTTAGAAACTCTAACTAAAATACCATTTTTAAATGTTTTAAAGACTTATTCTACTAAATCTTTCTCATTAATGTCCATGTTTAAAAAATTGGTTTTAAGGATTTATTTATATGGACATTAAAGTTTTAAAATTAAAACTCCTTTTAATATAGTGGTATAAGACACTTTGATTCAAAAATCTATCTTTAAATAGCTTCTTGACAAATAGTGTGTCTTTAAATGATTTCAAGAAAAAGGGGGATATTTCTCTCAAATAGTTTTGATTATTATTTTCATCTATGTCAATATCCTTCATTATTCTCGATAGAGGTTAATATGATAAATTCAATCTTCCATATTGTATATAATGAGTTATGTTTGACTGTGGATGTGCTATTTTTATACCATTCATGGTTTTTGGATAAAGTATTGACATTTCGTATGCTAGTTTTAATACGAATGTTTATGTCATGTTTCAATCCTATTCATATGAGGAATGAATTGGACTTAATAATTGGCGGGTGGAGCCTGCTATAGCTCCTCGATGCATCGGTAGGTCTCATGAGACAAACTAGTGTCTTGGCACAAGGCCTCGGAAAAATCTTATTTGTAGTCTTGGCAGACGGCCTTGGCTATGTGGGTATGATAGTATGGCATTATTCATTCCATCATTATGAAAGTGGTTATTGATATTTCATGTGATCATTCGACTAGTATAATATCCATGTGAGTAAGTAAATGGATTTATTTTATTTAATCTTTCCCATTTCATGCTTAAGTTCAAGTTTAAAAGGATTTTGTTTTAGTTATAAACTGCCTTAAGTGTTTATGAATATCTATGAAAGCTTCTGCTATATTGTTATCCTTACTGAGCATCTAAGCTCACCCCTTCCAATTTTTTATTTTTCCCAGGATTATGAAGAATTAATTTATGAATGACCTGTAGGGATAGTATGAGGGGATATGAAGACAAGATGTTGTTGTAGTTTTTTTTACCTTATGATGTAATGTAAGACTTATGAATATATTTAGAGTTTCCAAGACTACTAAACCAATCGGTCTTTCAAGACTTGATCCCTTGTGATCATGCCAATGTAATGTAACAATGCACCGACTCTGGGTATCTAGGGTCGAGGCGTTACACAGTTTGAATATTTGGACATATTAACTTTGTATTTATTTTATGGATGTTTTCTAATTGTTTTCTACATTAAAAACATAATATCATTATTTTTATAAAACCTAAAAAACTCTATATGGACCCTATAAACAATTTGAAAACATAATAATTCATTTTATATTCATTATAGTATGATCCCATTCAAAAATATTGTTTTAATATAGTATAAAACATGTCAATATTATGATCATGGTGAAGAGTAATATGTTTCTTATACATTGAAAATCTAGTAAAGATTGCTTTGTATGAGGGTATTGAGTCCTCCTCCATTTTATTATGTTTAAAAATCTTCCCTTCGCATACTATATCAAACAACCATCAGAACATTTTTTTGATGAAATGAAAATTAAATAACGACAACTCCATCGAATCCATCTAATATTTCCCAGAGACATTGTCAACAAACATTCATAAATTGTCAGCTTCACCTGAAAAATTATAATTTATTATAATTAAATAATAATTTTTAGAACAACCAAAATCATCAAATATGATTTCAATATAATTAATCTATCCTTTAGCAACCAATGGGAATGATGCCCCACCAAATATTAGTGGGTACTATTTCTTGAAATACTCTATTATAGAGTTGTTCATCAACACGGTTTTTATTCTCTCTAGCATGGGCATCACAATTAATAGTCTATTTCAAATAAAATAACACAACAATAAAATATTATATTAAAATCTGAACCATTAGAGGATACTGATTAAAATGTATTTTGTCCTAAAAATTCCACTCCACTTTTTTCCACCATTTTTCCTATAACGACCCATACTTTACATACATTATTATTACTTCAAAATTGAAGTGTACTAATTACAACATATAACAAAACCCTAAAAGGACCGTATAGGTATAGTGTCTTTAGAAACTGGGAAACATAAACAACTGGTTCATAAAGCGTCTACACTGTCTCCCATTTATTTCATCATATCTATAGTCACTTTTGACATATCTTACTTAATAATATTCTTCCTAACCCGGGGAAAGAAAACATACAAAAGGGTGATCTCAAATTCTCAGTAAGGGTAAACAAAAGAAATATCAATCACATCATATTCATAAGAGCATAACATTTTGGAAATCTTTACCTGCAAAAGAGATCATAATATCATAACATGGGATAAATCATAGTAGTGAAATGTAATCCCAATAATCACAACATAAAACATGAAACTTTGTGGCATACACACATAATCATATAGAATCATTTCTTATTAGTCAAGACTCATTGCCAAGACAATCTTAGTGGACAAAGTCCATTTCTGATCTGAGTTCACTCCTCGTTTTAGTCCGGTTTCACTGAACCGGTATAACCTGCCGTTCCGGCAATGTCTATCTCATGAGATACAAAATCTTTACCCAGTTCATTGTAGGGAGATATAGGTCCCACCCATCTCATAATGAAATCATTCTTACTTGTGCCACAAAATAAACATACATCATTCATAATAACCCAACGAATAAAATGGGTTTCATAAACATAATCCCATCATCACATAATCCATATAAAAGACATGGATATCATTTAATAATTAGGAAAGTGAAACCATCTAAATCGTAGAGACATTATACATGAAACATACACATATGAAATAATTTCATCTTAGATGGAAAATGGTTTTGATAAAACACTTGAAATGAATTCTTGAGGAAAATATCCTTCTTCAAAATCAATTTATTTTCACAAAACGTTATCTAATTTTAAAAGAAAGATATTTTTTTGAAAATAGCCATGAAATAATTTGTAGGAAGATTCATGAAAATAATGCTTTATAAAACCATAAAAATCCATTCGTGCCGTATAAGTTAAAAAAACATTCTTCTCGTACTTTTGTCGGAAAAGTCAAAAAGTACCTCGTACGAAAAACGAAAGAAGATTCCTTTAATATGTTTACTAAAAACTCACCGAAGGGTAAAATTGGATATAAACTATTGTAGACGGATATAAATATTACATATTGAGGAAACATGGATGTGGATGATAAAATACACCTCAGTAAATACCAAAGTATAAACAATCTCGGATAAAAATGAGATTGTGATATTTCCCTTACCTTAGGTCTGATTTGCTTCGTAAGTTTCCGAACCTCCTATATAATGATTTAAATAATGTAATTGAATTATTATAGAATCATACTCATTGTTATGATATCATATATGGTTCAATTATGACTTTATTTTACCCGTTCTTTTGTAAATTCCATGTCAAAGAGCATTTTGGGTAAAATCGTTTCATTTGTCGTCCGTGTTTTGACTTGTAATTATTCATATGATTACTTAGATCATGATTACATAATTATAGAATATAAAACATGATTTATATATAATATATATATTCAGAATATACATATATATAATATATCAGTAAATGTAATGAAATACACCGTTCATGAAGACGGTAGGCCGTACGTATGAATGAACGCTCTTTTCGTTTCCTTATTGAGTTGAATGGAATTAAGTAGATGACATACATATATATACACATAAATCCAGTATCATTATTATGTCATATATTTCATGATTACTTATTATATATACTTTATAATCATTCATGAATGGTTAACGTGGAGAATGAATCTCATTGCGTCGTGGAGATGGTAGTCTGTACGTATGCACGAGCGATGATATCATTCTCATGATCGTCAAAATGTATTGGAGTTTATTTATACAACTTCAGAATCAATATCACTTTACAATAATCATATATAGTAATTATTTACACCATTATATCCATCCAAGTAAGGTGGTGGTGGAAAATAGATTACACCACGGCGTGGATATGGTATTCCGTCCGCACGCACGCGCGATGATTTCATTTTCCGTAGGATGGATAGATGGAGAAATAGTTTTGTTTCATACTTATAATAACATATCACAATATGAGGGATACGGATGATATATCTTCATAATGAAACAACATAAGAAGAAGAAGTGGAAGAAGAAATAAAGTTGAAAGAATCGGTAACGGACATTACCTCTTCTTTGAAGCGCCTCTTTGAGTCCTCCTATTAGGGCAATACAATTGGTATTTGAAGAGAACCAGGATCCCTAGGATGTTTCTATGGAAGTGGAGAAGAGAATATGGCAGGGGTTGGCAGATATTTAAGGCTCAATGTGGTGTTAGGAAGAGAGGGAAGAGGTGCCCTTTTATAAGGGTGGAGAGGGGCACCTTTGGAATAACTAAAAATATTATTTTATTATAAAGTCATATTCGTTTTTTAATAGCTCCAAATTGAGTTATTTATAATTTAAGGTGGGGATGGGTCTAAATACTATCATAAAATAGAATTTATACAATTTTAGGTCATTATATTAACCTTATCTTTTAGTTTTAACACTTAGTTAATTAGATTGACATTTACCATGTCACTTTGTATTTTTATATTATATAGTTAATAAACATACCATATACATCCAAGAGACCCCCAAGTGATCCAATAATGATACAACTATCATGATATAAGTATCTTGACGGAACCATAGATTTTTAAGAATAAAATAACAATCAATAATATAATATTTTTGAAAAATATTATTTTATGTCAATTTTGACACTATTCAGTAGTTGATAATTGTGAAACACGTAAAATAATGATTACTTCGACCAAAGTTAATTAAATCAACCCTAACATGCCATATTAACCTCTAAAATTAGTTTAATTCATTAAAAGTCTCAAATTATATTTATTTGGGTATTTATAATATCAATTATTCTAATTTTTCACTATTATGGTAATTACTGCATCATCATTGTGTCATAAATAAATTAATTTATTTAATGTCTAAAAATTATAAATAAAATATAATTATATAGGAAATCTTATTATATTTCTAATTAATATTTACAATCGAATTTATCTTATGTATAACCCTATATTAAAAATGTTTTAGTAAATAAACATTGATTTTAACTCTTTTAACTCTTCTTTGAATTAAATAATAATAAATGTCCTAATCTAATCCAAGTGGGCCTAAATGGTCATATTTGATTCCTAAGGTTGTTTTTAGTCTAATTACACTTATCCAATAGAATTAGTACATGTGTTAGGTTAATAATAATAACATATTTACCCTTAATTACCCTATTTACTTTTAACCGTGGTAAAAAACGTAAAAAGTTACTATTCACCAAAAATTATTTTCATCTAATTGAACAACATTTCAATTACTGACATCAAGCGTGTCTCTATGATTTTTTGAAATTCCACTCACAGAAGCGGTAAAATTATGTTTTGCGAAAAATTCATTTTTTTAACTACCACTTAGTGGTTTCACTGTTCATCAAAAAAATGAAATTTTCAGAAAAATACCAAAAATTAGGCCTAAGATATATTTGATATTATGAACTCAAAAATGATGTCTATTTTACCAAATTCAAAACATATCAGTTGCATTAATTAATGTAAAAATTAATTTCCATCATCAAAACAAATAGCGCGTTCTTAAGAGATAATAACTATCAAAAGATTTACACTTGTTTATGTCTGGTTTAAATGTGAAATTACATCCAATGACCAAAATTGTATTAAATTGTAAAAATATATTCAAAATATACTTTAAAACCACTAAAATTAATAATTTATCACTGTTAATTATTTCGATTAAAAAGGTTGTTTTTAATTAAAATTTAGTAATTTTCACTATTCATCAGAAAATGAAAGTTATCCGAAAAGTACCAAAATTTCACCCTAAGCTAATTTAGATATTCCGAATCCAAAAATGAAGTCCATTTTGAAAAATAAAATTTACAAAATTTCAAAAAGTGGTTATTACTATTCATAACGGCTAGTTCATAATAATATTATAATAATATCTAATTTAGTGAAACTCGGTATTGCGTACTACACACGCTATCGAGGAAGATCGTGATTGCGTGTAATGCAAGGCAATCCAGGGATGTGTGTTGTGCAAGATCCTTTTGGTGTAGCATAAAACCCAAGACATTAATGAAATTAAAAAGAATATTTTTCATAAAATCTTGGGGTGTTACATTTTACCCCCCTTAAAATGAATTTCTCCCTCGAAATTAGTCAGGGTTATAAATGGATTACTACAAAAAAGTTTCTTTAATAGAAACCCACATCGTAAAAAGGAATACCAAAACCAATCTTTAAAAACAAAAGTATGAAACGTAACAGTTACCCAAATAAATCATTCACTTGGTTTCCACCTAGGTGAAAATATGGATGTGGAAGAGAAATCTAACCATCATGTTCTGATGGAGAGTGGTAGAGAACATGGCTATGGAAAAGCCAGCAATCAAAAAGCCATAGATTTGTGAAGTTCTAAGGTACCATCTAATTCATCAGATATAAGAGCACCAGGATAACTTTTTTTGGGTTTCAAGATCATTTCCCTAAAGTTGATGAAATTGGAATTAGAATAAATACTTTCGTGATTTTGGTATAGTCTCACAGTTGGTAGTTATTTGGACAATTTCCACTTCATCTCTTAAAGAAATGAAGTTGAATTTGTCATTCGTGATGTGTTAGCAGATCATGTGATAGAATTATGGGTCATTTCATTTGTCTCAAACAAAAGGTTAGAAAAGTTATCAAAAAATACACAAGTCAATCTATAGTGAGATTAATCAGAGATGGTCCCTAAAATGGATTTATACTTCATATATCATACAGCTTAATATAATAAAACTATTTTCTACTAAACAGGGACTTCCTGTAGGCCAGTGGTAGGCGATAAAGGCCAGTCTCACTTCGGTTGTGGGTTCGATTCCCACAACCTTGTCCGACGCGATTGGCTGTCACCCATCCTGCAGGTTGTTTTTTTTCTAAAGCTATATTACTATAACATCCCATCAATAATATCAAAAAAAGGTATATCCTTAAACAATACTAACTTATGTCCAACATAATCCATTCAAATTTTTAGGCTTATCTAAAATAATTCGGTCCAAGCTCATAGTATAAAGAAAATGATTACTTAAAATGTCACATAACAATCACGTGAATTCCATCATTTATCCCCCATATATCATAAGATATATCTTGCTGGTCAAATTAAAAACATGTGAATACCTTAATCATGTTTTCTCATGAAGAATGAATACCCATTGAACCTTAGTGAAAACATGAATTCTGTTAAAAGTTAACTCTTTCCACAAACCAAAATCCTCAAAATTATATATACTCAAACCGTGATATCACTTAGTCCTTATATCAATCATGAGCTCATGAATACAATCAAACATCTCATTATATTCTTATCCCTTCATTATGTGCATATCATCTACTTTCCAAAAATATTTCTATCACAATTTTCATGGTTACCAGAACCAAATTATTGACAACGAATACATAGATATTCAAAAATTCCACTATACCATACATGAGATTCCATGATATTATTTTGAAATCCCATTACATAAACACTTAATCACTACACAACCTCATTTTTATAGTCAACATCACAAATAGTGATCGCATGAGACTTCCCTTTATCCTTTTCCTTAAGAGGTTGCTCACGTTGATCATCATTAACCCGTGGATTAGGGGATTTATTAGCATAATGCCCCATTTCCTTGGACAAGAAGCATTGAAGTGTTGGTGGAGATTTCTCTATAGTCTTTTCTTTATTTTAATCATTTGAAACCCTTTTTCCATTAGTTCTACACTCAGCTACTCGATGACCTTCTTTTCCACACTTAAAAAATTTTCTAGTCCCTTTAAGACAATCTCCACCATGCTTCTTTCCACACTTTGAGCATAAGAAAACATCCATCTTCTTTTCACCATTATTATGAGATTTCTCCTTGAACACCATATTTTGTTTCTTGTCAAAACTATGAGATGGATAAGTAACACCAAATTCTATTTCTACCTTGATAACACAACACACAATTTCTTCATATCTACTGAAGTCTCTTATAGCTAATTACCTTCGAAGATTTCGTTTTTATCCACTGAATAATCAACCAACTTTACTTTCAAGTTGGATGATAAATCCAGATGCATAGCTTGCAAGCCTTGTAAAATTCACTTTGTATATTCCAACAGATTCATCATCCTTTTGCTTTAGTTCAAGAAACTCCTTCTCCATCATTTATTGAAGAATACGATGGACGTACTTTTTGAAAAATAAGTTCTTGAACTCATCCCATTCCATGGACTCAATTTCATCTCTTGGCCTCATATTCTTTATAAGATTCCACCATTGATCAGCATCACCTTCCAAACGATACACTGCTAAGATGACATTATCATGTTCAGAACATTGAAGAACTGAAAATATCTTTTTAGTGGTGCTTATCCATTGTTCAGCAACAAGTGGATCAGACGACCCACTGAAAGAAGGTGGATGTTGCCTCATGAAGGACTCTATAGAATATTGTTCCCTTCTCTGCTCATCTGGAAGTCCCGAATGATTCATAGCTTGTGTAAGTATAGCAATACGATTTTGCACTCCATCTCCCATAAAATTTGTTTGTTCAAGAGGACAATCATTGCATTGATCAACACAGTTTCTTCGGGTTCCAGCTATCGTCTAAACCCCAAAAAGAATAGTGTGAGATGCAAAAATCATTCTAGGGAAAACAAAAAAATAAAGGGGGAGTACCATCAATATCTAACATCTAGGGTTACCGTAATTTTAGTACTATAACCTATATTTATACTTAACCTTAGGTACATCCCTAGACATACCTTAGAAATATCTCTAGGGATCTCACTAAAGTTCTTGCATCCTAGTTTCCAAAGGTTGACTAAACCTTTCCTCTGATACCAACTGTAACGACCCATACTTTACATACATTGTAATTACATCAAAATTGAAGCGTACTTATTACAATATATAAGAAAACCATGAAAGGATCGTATATGTATAGTGTCTTTAGAAACTAGGAACATAAACAACTTGTTCATAAAGTGTTTACACTGTCTCACATTTATTTCATCACATCTATAGTCACTTTTGGCATATCTTACTTAATAAGCTTCTTCCTGACCTTGGTAAAGAAAAAATACTAAAGGGTGAGCTCAAATGCTCAGTAAGGGTAAACAAAAGAAATATCAAACACATTATATTCATAAGAACATAACATTTTGGAAATCTTAACCTGCAAAAGAGATCATAATATCATAACATGGGATAAATCATAGTAGTGAAATATAATCCCAATAATCATAACATAAAACATGAAACTATTTGGCATACACACATCATCATATAGAATCATTTCTTATTAGTCAAGACTCATTTCCAAGACTATCGTAGTGGACAAAGTCCATTTTTGAACCGAGTTCATTCCTCGTATCAGTCATGTTTCATTGAACTGGTTTAACCTGCCGTTCCAGCCATGTCTATCTCATGAGATATAAAACCTTTACCCAATGCATTGGAGGGAGATATAGGTCCCACCCATCTCATAATAATACCATTCTTATGTGTGCCACAAAATCATAAATCATACATAATTGCATAACTCATGTAATAAAAATGGGATTCTTAAAGAACATGACATCATAAAACAATTCATATAAGATAAAAGAATTCATAAAAATAATTCCATCACAACATAATCAAATAAATGTAATAATAGAGATATAAATAGAACCCTATATTATCTTAGATGGAAAATAATTTTGATAAAACACTTGAACTCCATTCTTGAGGAAGATATCATTTCTACTTCAAAAACTTTTTCCTTTCTCAACATGTCATACAAAATTAAACTAAAAGAAGTTGATTAAAAAGAAACTTGAAAACTTGTAAAGGAAGATTCTTGGAAATAATGTTTTAAAATCCATTCATGCCGTATATGTTAAAAAACATTCTTCTCGTACTTTTGTCAGAAAAATCAAAAAGTACCTCGTACGAAAAACGACAAAAGATTCCTTTCATATCTTTTACTAAAAACTCGCCGAAGGGTAAAATTGGATATTAACTATTGTATAAGGATATAAATATTACATATTGAGGAAACATGGATGTGGATGACAAAATACACCCCAATAAATACCAAAGTATAAACAATCTCGGATAAAAATGAGATTGTGATATTTCCCTTACCTTAGGTCTGATTTTCTTCGTAAGTGTCCAAAACTCCTGTATAATGATTTAAATAATGTCATTGAATTATTCAAGAATCATAATAATTGTTATGATATCATATATGGTTCACTTATTACTTTATTTTACCCGTTATTTTGTAAATTCCATGTTAAGGAGCGTTTTGGGTAAAATCGTTTCATTGGTCATCCGTGTTTTGACTTGTAATTATTCATATGATTACTTAGATCATGATTACTTATTTACAGAATATAAAACATGAGTTATATATAATATATATATTCATAATATACATATATATAATAGATCAGTAAATGGAAAGAAATACACCATTCATGGAGACGGTAGGTCGTACGTACGCATGAACGCTCTTTTTGTTTCCTTATTGAGTTGAATGGAATTATGTATATGACATACATATATATACACATAAACCCAGTACCATTATTATGACATATATTTCATGATTAATTATTATATATACTTTATTATCTTCCATGAATGGTTAACGTGGAGAATGAATCTCATCGCGTCGTGGAGACGGTAGTCCGTACATACGACCGAGTGATGATATCATTCTCATGATCGTGGAATTGTATTGGAGTGTATGTATACTATTTCAGAATCAATATCTCTTTTCAATAATCAGATATAGTTATTATTTACCCCATTATATCCATCCAATTAAGGTGGTGGTGGAAAATAGATTACACCACGGCGTGGAGACGGTATTCCGTATGTACGCACGCTCGGTGATTTCATTTTTAGTAGGATGGATAGATGGTGAAATAGGTTTGTTTCATACTTATAATAACATATCATTATATGAGTGATACTGATGTTATTTATTTATAATGAAACAACCTAAGAAGAATAATTGGAAGAAGAAATAAAGTTGAATGAATCGGTAACGGACAATACCTCTTCTTTGAATCGCCTCTTTGAGTCCTCCTATTAGGGCACTGAAATTGTTCATTGAAGAGGAATAGGGCCACTAGGATGTTTCTAGGGAAGTGGAGAAGTGAATTTGGCAGGGGTTGGCCGAGCTGGGAGGCTCAATGTGGTGTGAGTAAGAGAGGGAGGACATGCCCTTTTATAAGGGAGGAGAGGGGCACCTTTGGAATAACTAAAAATATTATTTTATTATAAAGTCATATTCGGTTTTTAATAGCTCCAAATTGAGTTATTTCGAAGCTAAGGTGGGTATGGGTCTAAATACGCTCATACAAAAGAATTTAGACAAGTTTAGGCCATTATATTAACCTTATCTTTTAGTTTTAACTGTTAGTTAATTAGATTGACATTTACCATGTCACTTTGGATTCTTATATTATATAGTTAATAAACATACCATATACATCCAAGAGACCCCCAAGTGGTCCATTAATGATACACCTATCATGATATAAGTATCTTGTCCGATCCTTAGATTTTCAGGAATAAAATAACAATCAATAATATAATATTTGTTTTAAAAATTATTTTATGTCAATTTTGACACTATTCAATAGTTGATTTTTTTCAAACTCATAACAGAATGATTACTTCGACAAAATATAATTAAATCAATCCTAACATGCCATATTAACCTAGAAAATTAGTTTAATTCATAAAAAGTCTCAAATTATATTTATTTGGGTATTTATATTATCAATTATTCTAATTTTTCACTATTATGGTAATTTCTACATCATCATAGTGTCATAAATAAATTAATTTATTTAATGTCTAAAAATTATAAATAAAATATAATTATGTATGAAATATTATTATATTTCTAATGAATATTTAAAATCGAATTTATCTTTTCTATCACCCTATATTAAAAATGTTTTCGTAAATAAACGATGATTTTAACGCTTTTAACTCTTCTTTTAATTAAATAATAATAAATGTCCTAATCTAATCCAAGTGGGCCTAAATGGTCATATTTTATTCCTAAGGTTGTTTTTGGTCGAATTACACTTATCCAATAGAATTTGGACATGTGTTAAGGTAATAATAATATCATTTTTACCCTTAATTATCCTATTTACTTTTAACCGTGGTAAAAAAAGTAAAAAGTTACTATTCACCAAAAATTATTTTCATCTCATTGAACCACATTTCACATACTGACATCAACCATGTCTCTCGGATTTTTGAAATTCCACTCACAGAAGCAGTAAAATTATGTTTTATGAAAAATTCATTTTTTTAACTAACACTTAGTGGTTTCACTATTCATCAAAAAATAAAAGTTTCAGAAAAATACCAAAAATTAGGCCTAAGCTGTATTTGATATTATGAACTCAAAAATGATGTCTATTTTACCAAATTCAAAACATATCAGTTGCATTAATTAATTTAAAAATTAATTCCCTTCGTCAAAACAAATACTGTGTTCTTAAGAGATAATAACTATCAAAAGATTGACATTTGTTTATGTTTGGTTTAAATGTGAAATTACATCCAATGACCAACATTGTATTAAATTGTAAAAATATATTATAAATATAATTTAAAACCACTAAAATTAATAATTTATCACTATTAATTATTTCTATTAAGAAGGTTGTTTTTAATTAAAATTTAGTAATTTTCACTATTCATCAGAAAATGAAAGTTATCCGAAAAGTACCAAAATTTCACCCTAAGATAATTTCGATATTCCGAATCCCAAAATGAAGTCCATTTTGAAAAATAAAAATTACAAAATTTCAAAAAGTGGTTATTACTATTCATAACGGCTAGTTCATAATAATATTATAATAATATCTCGTTTAGTGAAACTCGGTATTGCGTACTACACACGCTATCGAGGAAGATCGTGATTGTGTGTAATGCAAGGCTAGCCAGGGTTGCGTGTTGTGCAAGATCCTTTTGGTGTATCATACACCACAAGAAATTAATGAAATTAAAAAGAATATTTTTAATAAAATCTCGGGGTGTTACATTTCCTCTCAGAGAGTACATTAAAAAATAGTCTTAGATTATGTGATGTAACCTAGAAATCCTAAAAGTTTTTTCATGGTACAATAACCAATATATTGAAATAATTCTAATTTATTTTCTTGATAACATCATATCATCTAAATAAGTGTATACTACACTATGATAATCCTATAGCCAAATCAATTAATAATAATGATTTTAATAGAAACTATTGAATTTTACAATATTCCTATGATCTTTTTTTCTTATAATTGTAGATATTTAGGAGAAACACATTCATATCAAACTGTTTAATTAAAAAGTGGACGCTCTAACTTAATATAAATTTTTTTATGAAACATGATTATTAAATTTACACTCTTACTTAATTCAATAAAGTATTATTCTTTTAAGAGTAATCCCCATAGATGAAAGATAACCTTTTTTGAAGTTCTTACTCATCCTTAGGCTTTGTGAAACAAATAAAGCCTAGGATGAGAATAAAATTATATGTATGTGATATAAAAGAAAAATATACCCATTAAACCATTTTTTTTAAATAATTAAATTAATTTAGAAAATTTTCCATTTTCAAATAATTATATTTGAGCACAAATATATGTTTACATACTTGTGAAATCACCATTATTTCCTTTAATTTTAAATTAGACATATCATTAGATAATTTAATTAAAAAATAATAATTATTATGGTTTATTTTAAAACATGAGTACTGATTAATTTTTTTAGAAAACATACTTTCCAACAATAATTTTTTATAACATGTTATTTTAACATAATCTCATTAACAAACCATATAAAATAAAAAAATAATCCATGTAAAAAATTTTGTATGAATATAATATTAATGAATCTTTCAAGGGAAATCATATTGGTATTAATATTAAATGCACTCTTACAAGAAATATTAAAAATTGGATATATTATGTGGTTAATTCAAATATTTATTCCCTAATGAAAAAAATCATGGCCTGGGGAATTAGAGAAGTGAATCAATATCACTCATTATTATAAGAAAAATTCAATTTATATAACATACATTAAATCCATAGAATATTTCATTTACAAAATAGAAACTCATAACATATTCCTTCTATCACATATACAAAATCATGTTCAGGATTTACATCAAAATAAGTATGAAAATATGATTTATTTGAAGAATTATAAAAATGAAAAATAAGGATATTAATTGGAAATGTGATATTATTTGAAAAATAAAAGGGTGATGAAGATTTTTAAATAAATATAGTAATTACGGTGAGAAAATTATCTTATTCAATATATGTTATGAAAAAAATTAAATTATGTGTTTTAAAATAATGTCAAATATAACCCATTTATAAAATAATGAAAGGATTTATTTTAAATAATTCATTTCAAATATCCAAAATGTTTTAAAATGAATTTATACAAGCAATTTTTTATATTAATAATATGCTAAAATAATTATAAATTATATATTTATGGATAAAAAATGGAACAAAATCATTAAATCTTTTAGAATAATTTTTTTACCAAAAGAAATCTCCTCAAGTATGACTCACCCTGAATGTACTTTCAGTTCGATTAATTATAATACATCACTTAACTTAACAATTATGACTCCTAATATTATATTATGGTGAAATAAGGACCTTTATGACACAATTAATGATGTGTGTAAGGTATTTGGGATGGTTTTGGTCGAGCTAAATGACATTAGTTCTGTGAAAATAGAGAAGAGGAGAAGCTACTTATAGGCATGGGTAGTTACATTGTTAAAAATTATCAATATTTAAAAGTCATAAGAAAAAATTAAGCATGGTAAAATTTAACTAAATCTATCCCACTTATAATATAAGCTAATAGGGGTTGAAATACAATCATCCAATAATATTTAAGATGATATTTTGAGACCTTATCAATTAGTTTTGACCATAATTAATGAATTTCTCCTTTATCATGGTGAATTTCGTAACCATTTTTATTATTCACAATAAAAAATGAAATTAAAATCATTAGTAAATCATAAAATACAGATTCAAAATATGAAACAAAATTTCAAGCTTCTTTACATATTTGATAGATGTTATTTTACATATATTTTTTCAAACATATTAAAAAACGTTTTTCTAAAAAATTTCTTTTATTAAAAAAAATTTATACAAGAATCAAGAATAATTTGGATTAAAATTTTATTAATTGTATTATTTTTAGTCAAATAAAAATAATTTAATTTAAAAAAATTAAAACAATATTTTACATTGTAAATAGTTGAATGGAACTGATGGTTTTTATGAAAATCATTATTTTTCAAATTTCACCCCAAAACAAATCATTTTAGAAAATATAATAAATTCATAATAACATGTATTTAATAAATTATACAAAAAATAAAATCCATTTCATAAAATTTAATTTCTAAAATTTATAGATTTAACATTAAAAAAACCATATAATATATAATAAACACTTTAGTCTATATATTTATTTTATTTTTAAAATCACATACTATTATTATAATGAATTTAAATCCATATAATCTTAATCTGTATAATAAGAAGACAAAAATTTTATTTATTATTAAAATTAACACTATTTTAAACATAAAATTACATCCCTTATGATCAATAAATAGAGGTAGATTATTTGTATTTCTTTTAGATACTACAATTTCATCCCTAATAGCGATGGGTTTTAATAATTTATGACACTCATCATTATATATAGAAAATTCACCATATAGTTTCACTGAAAAAGGTTTTAAAAAATATATTTTGACATGGTATTATTGAACTATCTAGAATAATTATTCACAATTTACTAAAGTTAATTTTTATAGAATAAATAATGGAATGTCCATATATATATAACAGAATAGTAAATCAAAACGAATGAGATCATAGTTTATTAGAATGGAATAACTCACAAAAGGATCATAAAAGAAATATATGAGATACTAATTTCATGATGAAAAATAATGTTCATTAACTTCTATATCATAAAAAACATTCTATGATATATCAAAGAATACAGATGATACTCAAATTGAATATAGAAAATTCTAGGAAAATACCTTTATATAATCACCCAAACCATGAAATAATCAATTATAAAATTATAGACAAAGGTAAAAGTATAATTTAAGATGTTAAACACATATATATGAAAATACCAACATGAAACCCCATATAATAACTGGTATTAAACTCCTTCCATGAATTTGTAAGATTAACAAATGACCGTGAGAACTAGATATGGTTGAAAATGACTATATTTTTTTGTAACTCATAGTCACTATTTTATGATAATTTATTGAATTTTATGATTTAAAATATGAATATCCGCATTATGACCATATAAATAAAAAATAAATGGTTATAAATATCAGGCCACATAAGCTAAAAGAATTTGATAAATGAACACCATATATGATGCCACGATGGATAGTATGGTGAAATGAGTGTTATTTAGATAAAAAGGTACACTAATATCTAATTGATATATTTAATAATAGTATCATTCAAAATATATTTAATGTGAATGAAATATCTTTTTTAATAATCAAGGATATGAGAGGGATCCAAATTTATTTGGGATGACCACTTGAGAGAGAAAAGGAAGAATAAATTAATGATCATAGAATTCAACACTTCCATATCAATATCTTCTTAATCCACCTATTAAAATATATTATATTATTATTATTATATTTCTTCCCATGAATTTCATCACCTTCATTCCATATTTTAGTAATTTTGATATATGCATTTCAAAATATTATATGAACCCCATCCCCAATATCTACTCTATCACTCCGTATTCTGATTTTCTAAATGAAGAATTCCTTTGGAAATGGATGTTTATTTTAATGATACTTTACTTAATATGTTTATAGTAATATTTTTTTACTGTTGGTACTTGATTAAATAATTATTATGGAAATGAACATGTATAAATTTTTTATAATTTGGGCACTATATGTAGTCAATGTTGTTTGGATATGGTCATAAGATGATCCATCAATTTGTATATTTTATTATATGTACATAACTTATAATAGGGGATAAACATATTTTTTAACATAAAAACAATAATTATTCAATTTTTCATATCTATATATACATTGAGATTAAATTTATTCATCTACCTTTAATTTGGAATTTATAATAATTTTCATTAATTAAAAATTATTATGTGATCATGAAAAAGTATCGAGATTATGCCGAAATCTTATCCCACCAACCACCAATGTTTCATTGTATATATATATACGGCATAAATAATTATCTTACAATAATTATTTCTACATTAAAATTTTAACAAGTATTTATTTAAATTAATTCAAATATCACAATTTTTTATAAGCATATATTTTCCTTTGGATACCTCACATAAATTTATCATTCTATATATGATTTCACACGTACATAGTTTCTCAATATATATTATTTTTTGAAAATGATTTATTTCTACATGTGTGATTATTTTTTCAAGGGGTTTCCCCATAAAAGATTCAATCAAAAACCCACATAATTTTTCCCACAAGAGTCCATCAAATTCCCAATATCTAGAAAAATTGATCAATTTTCCATTCACATGAATGAGATTAAAATTAAATAATAACTGAAAATATATTTTAAAATGAATCCTTGTATGGGAGGATCATTTTTTATTAATTTTTTTAAGAATAACGATGCATTTTCCAAATCAAATGGCATTAATTTTATTCAAAATATTTACCACACCTCCAAAAATGATTTTTCAACATATTAACTTTTTTGCATATATTTTATGGTTACTCACACATAAAACACATTAAAACTAATTTTATATCATTGCTTAATCATACATATATTTTAATCATTATTTATTACTCAAAAAAATTATAATTACTATAATAATATTTTGGTAATCCATCAAAAACTAGAGCATGGAATTATAATTATAAAAGAAAACTAAATCACCCCTTATAAATGATATCATCTGAATATTTAAAATAAATTTAAAATAATCTATTTATACCTTAAACATGTATAAATTCATTAATAACATGTTTTATTGGCTTATAAATATAGAAAACTATGATGAAATATTTTAGTAGTGATCTCTATATCTCCCAATGGAGGGAAAATGAATAATTTTTTCGCTAATATTTCCTGAAATATAACAATAATTACTATAAATATGATATTCTAATTCATATAAAATTCACCAAATAGATGATTGGTTGTATTTTATTTTATATACATTACATGGATTATTATTTTACCCATTATTACAAAATCCATGTCCTAATTTTAAAAAAACATGTGAATGAACATGATGATTGAAATAAATGACATTAATTACCTAAAAATACAAATTTATATTATTATAACCAATTCATCCTAGGGAATATATCGATGAATTTGATATCATAAAATAGGATACATAATGAAATATCTATTTTTACAATACATAAGAAACATAAGGGAAACATATACAGAAGAACCCTCTCTCAAATAATGAAATTATTAGTCTCCTTAACTATTTAACTACTATTATATGAAACTTCATAATAAAAAATGTAAAGACCCAGAAATTCATGTAAATATTTTTTCAAATAAATGTAAATTTTACGAGTTAGTTAAAATTGATGGCGTGTGATTCCGAGGCCCGGAGTGCCCAGAGTGAATTTCTAAACTTTTATTCATGTAAGTTCAGTAAACGTGCAAGCGATTTTTTATATCTTTTGAACCGGTGCTTGGAATTGACATCTGAGGACATCGTTGAACTTGTAGCACCCGTATTCATTAAATGAGACTTTCTCCTTGACGGTAGTTGGTCGAGGGTGAATTTTAATATTTTTGTTTTCTATGGGAATAAAAATAAAATAAAATAATTGTTCATTTTATTTTAGTTAGAACTCCGTTGTGGATGTTGAGAGGTGGGGACCACCAAAATTAAACCTATCATGTGAGATTATGGAGGTGAGGACCACAATTAATAACCACCCATGTGGGTTATGGTGGTGGGGACCACCCGAGGCTAAAACCACCTTGAACTCCCCTATTTATGGGAGAAAAACCTCTTGAACTCCCCCACATTATTTGTGCAACCCCCATTAATTAATTTTACCAACTCAATAATTAATTAATTAAGCTAATTTCAAATTATGCCAATAAATATAATAGATAACTTGTTCTATTATGTGGGCTACTTTTCATTTTGGTGGAATTGAGCAGAAAGGGTTGGCAAGAGGAAAACATGGAAGAACACATCCTCCAATGAAGAATGTTGACGCACGACTTCTGCTTCTTCCTCGAGATTTACCACAACGGTGGACATATTCATCAATGAAGAACCACCTCCATTGATGAGTGTTTATCTGACGAACATGCTTTGGATCAGATGCATGTGGCGGGCATGACGAACGTCGACAACTTTAAATTCTCTAATCGACATCAACAATCAAATGAGGTAGGGGTGTGTTTAAAATTGATCAATGTTAATTCCCTCTCGCATTGAATCATCATCCATGAGCCTTATGCTACCACCAAAATGTGGAGGGTATAGGATAAAAAATCATGGACCAAACCCTACGTAAATCTTGTGGATCTTTTGTGTGATCTTCGCGATGGTGATGGTGACCGGTGCTAGCGGTTGGCACTAGTGGAACTTGAGAACCGCGCCGAAGGAGATGAACGAAGGGCAGTCGGCAAGCCGGCCACTAGTGAAGGCACTGGGATACACCGCCCGTGGCCTCTATGCTGCTACGACCTCCACCGCCCACGACCCCTACCTCCCCATGACACCTGTGGACTCGCGCCGTCCCATGACCTCACACCATCCCACGGCTACACGTCGCTCCTCGGCCTTCACCGCCCCGTGACACCTGCGGCCGCCCGCGACCTTCGCGACCCTCACGGCCTATGCGTCGCTTTTTGCCGCCCAACATGGGCCAGACCACCCAACATGGGCTGGGCCACCCATCTTGGGCAGACCCAGCTAGTCAGGTCGGGTCGACCCAAACCTGGTTGGTCCGACCTAGTTGGACCGGATTCGGACCCACTTCGACCCATTTACGCTCTTTTGGCCATAACATTGGCAAATGACGTCCATTTGATGAACCGTCAATGGTGTTGGTCACGTTGGATAAAGATGGCTACTTTGAGTATACCACACTAGAGATTTGGATAAATTTGGAGTATAGTCGGGTTGGATTGACTAGGAATCCAACCAGGCCCCGGAGATGAAACAACTAATAACTCATAGAACATGTGTTTGATTGATGCACTATCTGTTGCATTGATACCCCTATGATGTGGATGTCCATTGAGATAATTTTTCGTGATAATTCATGGAATTTGGAGTATTTACTAGTGGATTGTGGATTACACCCTCTCGGAGACGAGCAAGTTTAGCACAGGAACCCAGTAGCTAGTTGTGAATTTAGGAAGAGATCCTTCATAGGTCTATCATTGATGGTCCCATATGGATCTACTCTAGGATTCCATGTGGGAATATTCGAGTGATACTATGTGGGTAAACTCCTAGAGATCCTATGTGATTAATCACCTATCGATCATTTGTGGGTCAGCACTGAGCGATCCTGTGCGGGTCAGCACCGAGCGATCCTGTGTAGGTCAGCACCGAGCGATCCTGTGTGTGTCAGAACCTATAGATCCAATGTGGGTCTGATGATAATTAGTGTTCCTTCGTGGGTCAGACTCTTAACAGAGTAATATTATTCAGTAGTTATGTCTAATCATCTCTACTACTGTATATAATTTATACCTGGGGTGAGCTGAGTTCATCCCTGTGTGGTACTTTCCATTGTGGTAATATATTTGGGGGATTCATCTGTGTGGCGTGCCTATGTGGTACTTACCTTCATGGGGTTACTTACTCAGTGGAATCATTGTCCTTTGGGCTATTGAGTTGTAATCTGTGTTTCCTCATGATTGAGATGGTCATACATGATAATATAGGTATCTGTATGGGAAAATACCTATGTAGGGTTGATAGTTGACTGCATGATTTGTGGATTATCATTAGTGGATTTTTGTGATACCTTGAGGGTGTCAGGGTCCATACAGATTGTCGTCATACTCACCCCTACATGGGCTATGCTCACACCTTGTTCTGTTCGGTACAAACGACGGACATCGCTGACTGAGGACGAGAGTACCAGGATGGGAGGTAGCTCAGAGGTGGACCTTAGACAAGGTGTACCATGGAGACGACCATTCAAGAGCTGTACCTACCCTTCAGGTTGGATCCTTACCGGGTGATCACAGGAGATGTTCCAGTTTACATGTAATTTCAGTTTCTTGTACTTTCCAGTTGGGGTTGTATTCTGTCCCCTTTTACTTACTGTACTCACTATGTTTACTATTTTGTTTACATGAGTTCGTATCTTGTTGTGTACTTGGTTGCGTGTGTTTACAGGTTATAAAGGAATTTCCTTCACTGTTTTAGGGAAAATTCCTTCGGTGCTAGTCGTCATCCCCTATCCTATGGAAGGCGGGCTTGGGGTAGTAATGGCACGAGTCCTAGGGGATGGGTCGTGACAAATTTGTATCAGAGGTGTCAGTTATACAGAAAAACTAGGACTCTGATCTTTTCTATGTGAAGCAATTATCTTATGTTTTTTGAGTGTGTTTTTTAGTTTAGGAAATCCAGTGTTGGTGCGGAGGCCAACATGTCCATACACCAGGATCCTGACTTCTCATTTATGACTCAATGCACAAAAACACAGATTGTATGTCTGTTTTCAAGAGTTTTCTAGGTGACCTCTTGAGTCAGATGACCAGGTAAAACATATCAACCATGGCACACTTCCTTCTTTTTAGGTTTCTTCCACGCAGACATCCGGCTAGGGTTCCGCGATTAATACACACTGATAGACCACTGAGCGACAAGACCTCAATGTAGGGCCCTTTTCTAGTATAGGCACTAGTGGAGGCATCGACAGTACCATTACCCATTGGGACACCGATTCCACCCTCCCCAGCTACAGAGGGTACACGCCACATGAACACATTGCAAGAGTTATAGTGGTCGAGGCCACCTATTTTCAAGGAAGAGATGGACCCAAAGGCAGTAGAGGATTGGCTGGAGGACGTGGTGAGAGTCTTCTGACTTGTAGGGACACTAGTCGGTCTCATGGTAATTCTTACCTCCATCCATCTACTGGCTGCAACATGCAGATTGTGAAACTTGATTCTCTAGGCTCACGATGAGGTGACGTTTCTCTAGGCAGCCTTCGAGAGCCTGTTCCAGTCATAGTTTGTCCCAGCGACTCTTCACATAGTGCACATACATGAGCTTATTCATCTATAGTAGGGCAGCATGATTGTTGTTCAGTACTCATCTAGGATCATTGACCTCTCACACAACTCCACAGATATGGTGCGTGACCCATTCTTTAGGTCCCGGACCATCGTTTAGGGACTCAGGCAGGATATTGGAGCTTTGATGATCTCACTCAGCATCCCGAGGCATGTGGAGGTGTTAGAGAGAGCCCTCTTAGTGAAGAGTTTCTTTGTTGAGCAGTCACTAGTAGCGAGACCCACCATCGGACGCCACGTAGTGGAGTTTTCTCCAGCTAGTAGCTGACAGATTTTGTAGTGGTCCAAGAGGACAATACCTACAGGTGGGAGACCATAGGATTCATGGTCAGTTGTGTGGGGGCACCCGAGGAATAGATATAGGTTCGACCGAGGAGGTCCCCAGGGAGCAGGTAGACGTGGTCGAGGAGGTGGTTGTGCAGCTGTCATTTGGTGACCGTTCGAGATGTTACCACCACCACAACCAGGTGGTCTACTATGACTACTGGGAGCAGGAGGACATGGGTGAACTCAAATCCCAACAGTTGAGTCCTATGATCACGACGCTCTAGAGATGATACGAGGTACGATATGTGTCTACTCTAAAGGTTTCGGGTGCAGCCGAAGCTTGTGGGTGGATGTGCCCACTTGGCTTTTCTTCATTAGCAATGATCAATGCGAGATCAATACGACGATAAATGCCAGTCTCCATAGATCGATTCAGAGAAATAGACAAAGAAGAAGAAAGGTCATGGAACCACAAAAGTGGATTGTCACTGATTGATTATAATCAATTTAATTAATTGACAAGAAGTACCTTTTGGGTGTTCTTGGTTATTTGATATTCTTGATCATGTTCCGATGTTATCTGTCGTTGCTTCATAGAATCCAGGTGTAGACATCCTCTAGTGGTGATCCACACATGCACCTCATATCTCTGGATATCGCCAAAGGAGTCTCTGGGTACTAGCATGGAGAAACCATTGCTTGCGTTGTCCACCTTAGATCGTCTTGATCCAATGGAAGAGGATCTCTCTCAGTGTTGAGAGTGTTCTTGGAGGAAGAGGTTCATTCATCCATAAATGATTTATCCAAAATTATTTTGCACAATGATTATCTTATCAGAAAAGGGTTGGGGTTGTGAGGATATTTATAATTGGGTTTGAGGTTATAGAGTTATGAAAATAAATAAACGTGTTACGCGTTTTATATATTTCATTGACTCTTATTGAAAATACCATGTCGAATAATTAATTCCATGAAATTCACCCATGCTGATTATAATAAATATCATTTAATGAAAAAATATTATATCGTCAAAATCCCGACGAGAAAAACTACACGGCGTTTAATAATAAATACATAGCGTGTACTTGTTTTTCATTGAAAACTACACAGCATGTATATTCAATGTACATGTCATGTATATCTTGTTTTCATTTATTCATTTCATTTCTATAATGAAAACTACACAGAATGTACATTTAATAATACTCTGTGTGTACTTATTTTCAAAATAAAAACTACATGGCATGTAATCATTAATACACGACGTGTACTTGTTTTTAATTTTATTCTTCCCCCGCCATTAAAACGATTTAGGCTTCCTTGAATAATTATTAAACCACGTACATGAATAATCTTTATTCTACTTGAGATACTTGAATACACTTAGTGTGTGACCCTCTAGATCTATTTCTCGTTGGCATTAGGCGAGCTTTCCTAATTTCCAAGATTACTGTCTAGTAATAGGTCAAGGAACCCAAGAGAAAGAAGATGACGCCGCATTGACGTATCACCTCATACAAATGGTTATTATGTAATTTAATCCCTTTGTCTCAATATCTCATCAAGAAGGATTCATGGTAGTGTCATAAACCTATATATTTGATCATTCATTCTTTGACTTATAGAAATAAACTCGTCGTGTCACCATGTCCAAGAAATTTGTTCGACATTCCTATTTCAATCAAAGGGCCTGAGATATCTACTTCCATAAATATGGAAGGGGAAAATCCTTCCTCAACTTATCCATTAACAACATGTCATTCGTAACACACCCAACATACCCTACTTCCTCGAAACTGTCTTCTTGATGGTTTTCATCATCAAATCTGAGTGCGTGAGTCATGACATGAATTTATGATAATATTCCAGTCTAAGGACCATTATACACGCTCGTAGATAGTAATTTTTGATGACACCAAAACATGAAGAATTACTACTAGAGGGTATGTTCTCATAATCTCCCATCTTAGAGATTACCAAGTGCGAACTCCATTAGAGAGAGTCTCGTCTTCTTACGAGTACTCACACATGACGACCTGTATACTATGTGTCCTATCATAGTATGTCATCCAACCATAGAACTATATTTAAGAATATAGTTATATAATTTCAAGGTTCTCATCATAGCGGGGATTTTCCATGACCATATCAATGAAACAAATATTCTAGGACATTATTATATTATAGTCATACAGAACAATGAACAATATATTATAAGTGAACATTCATGTAATCGAAGTATTAAATAGTTGGTTCTTAGGACACCAACCCTAACAAACTCCCACTTGAACTAGAGCCAACTGCCTATGACTTTTAGTCCGCAATACATCAGATGATGATCATGTTTCTGCTGAGTTAAGGATTTAGTCAAGGGGTCCGCCATGTTGTCTTCCGTGGAAATACTGCTCACTGCAACATCACCTCACTGAGTAAAACCACTCAAGAGATGATACTTCTGAATTATGTGTTTTTTCCTCTGATGTTACCTTGGATCTTTTTCAAGTTTCACCTCTGTAGTATTATCACAATAGAGTGTGATAAGATCTTTACTTCTAGGTACTACATCCAGCTCTTGGATGAAGATTCGCATCCATACTACTTCTTTAGCTACCTCAGAAGCTGGGATATACTCATACTCTACTGTAGAATCTTCCATGACACTTTTCTTTGAGCTCTTCCAGCACACTGCACCTCCATTAAAAATAAATATTTATCTAGTCTGTGTCTTCATGTCATCTTGATAAGTCTAGAAACTAGCATCTACATGTCCTCTGATGACAAGTTCCTCATATCTTCTATAAACCAGGAACATATCCTTAGTACGCCACAGATACATAAGGATAGTCTTGACAGCCATCCAATGGCGGTCTCCTGGATCAGCTTGATATCTTCCTACCACACTTAATGCATAAGAAACATCTTTCCTTGTACATAGCATAACATACATGACTGGACCAATCTATGAAGAGTAAGGGATCCTTGCTATTTTCTTTCATTCCTCATGTGTCTGAGGACAAATTTTCTTGGAAATATGAATGCCATGTGACACTGCAAACTATCCCCTCTTAGATTGTTCCATACTGAATAACTTCACTATCTTTTCAATGGATGTACGTTGAATTGGGCCCGTCATTATCTTGGATCTATCACGATGGATCTTGATCCCAAGAATATGTGCTGCCTCACCCAAGTCCTTCATGGAGAATAATTTAACTAACCATGCGTTAACTGACTATATGACAGGTACATTGATTCTAATTAGTAATATGTCATCAACATATACTATTAGAAAAACGACTAAATTTCTACTGAACCACTTGTAGACACAAGGCTCATATTCTTTCTTAACAAAGAAAAATTCCATTACAGCTTCATCAAAACGAATGTTCCATGACCTTGATGCATGATTTAATCCATAAATGAATTTTTGAAACTTTTAAACCTTATTGGAATCCTTTGGAGTCACAAACCCTTCAGGTTGCATCATGTAGACATTTTCCTAGAGGTTCCCATTAAGGAATGTTGATTTGATAACCATTTTCCAAATTTCATAGTCATGGTAAGTGGCAATGGCCAATAAGATTCTGATGGATTTCAGCATCGCAACCGCTGAGAAGGTTTCATCATAGTCAATTCCTTGACATTGTCTAAAACCTTTGGCAACCAGTCGTGCCTTATAGGTGCTAACATTCCCATCCATGTCCAGTTTCTTCTTGAATACCCATTTATTACCAATAATCTTTACATCAACAGGAGGATCTACCAAATTCCAGACTAGGTTTTGGTACATGAAATCCATTTCAGAATTCATGGAATCTTACCATTTAGCAATGTCTGGGACTTCAAATTCTTCCTTATAGGTAAGAGGATCATCATTGTCAACCAATAATGAGTCACCATCCTCAATGATAAGAAAACCATATTATTCTTGTTCTCTCACCTCTCTCGTGCACCTATGCAGCTCTTGTGTCTCTGAAACAGATTGTTCTTCCATGTGGCTCGATGGAATCTGTTCTTGTACCAACTCTTGTGTATCTTGAGACTTGACTTTATCGAATTCTATCTCGCTCCCAAAATCTCTTTTGGAGGTGTTCTCCCTCTCAAGGAATATGGTGTGTCTTGCCACTTTAACCTTTTTGTATGAGGGTTTGTATAGGTAATATCCCCTTGTTTCCTTGGGATATCCTATAAAGATACACTTTGTGCCTCGGGGTGCATGTTGGTTAACATAAGAGGACTTAACAAATGCTTCGCTACCCCACACATGTAAATTCGATAATATGGATTTGCATCCACTCCATAATTCGTATGAAATACCATTTATCTATTTAGTTGATACTTGGTTTAGTATGTGTGCAGCTATTTGTAATGCATATTCCCAAATGGATAATGGAAGACTCGCATGAATCATCATTGATATCACCATGTCCAATAGGGTGCGGTTCCTCCTTTCACTTACACCATTCCACTGAGGTCTGTAAGGAGGAGTGAGTTGAGATTGAATCCCAAACTCCCATAAGAAATCAATGATGTGCTGATTAAGATATTCTCCTCCTCCTTCTGAGAATAGGTTCTTAATATTTTTACCAATCTGGTTCTCAACTACATTCTTGTATTCTTTGAACCGATCAAAATAATATAACTTATACCACATTAAGTAAATATTTCCATATCTACTAAAATCATCAGTAAAAGTTATGAAGTACATGAACACAACCCTTGCTTCAACTGTAAATGGTCCACACACATCTGTGTGAACTAATTCTAGAATCTCTTTAGCCCTTTCACCTTTCCCACTAAATGGGGCTTTGGTAATCTTGTCTTGTAGACACGCATGACCCACAAAAAGTGGTTTTAGTTCGAAAGAATCTGAATACCCATCTTGATGTAATTTTGTCAAACATTTCTCATTGACATGACCTAGTCAGTTATGCAAAATTTGTTTTTGGTATGAGTCATATGAGTTAACATAGTCATCGATTTCCATTACTTTGTTTGTGTAGTCTAACACATAAAGGTCGTTATATAAATGTTCCCTACCAAAGGAAATTATATCTTTATAAAAGTAAAAAAATCCACTTCCAAACATGAAGATGAATACATTAGTATATAATCTGGATACTAAAATAATGTTTTTGGTTACAGAGGGTACATAATAACATCTTTTCAAAACCAAGACCATCCTAGTAGGCAATGTGAGATGGTAGTCTCCGACAACTACAACAGCGAGTCTGGCTCCGTTGGCTGCTCGTAGATCCCCTCACCTTGGTCAATCATTCTGAATCTACTAGTTTCCTATATTTGGATACAGATGTGAGCACCACAAGCATTATCTCATACCCAATTGGTAGAAATAGATAGATTGCATTTGATAACAAATGCACCTGAAGCTTCCCCTTGCTTCCTTGGTTGGGTGAAGTTTTTCCTCAGGTGGCCCTTCTTGCCACATGCAAAATAAACAACATCCAGTTCTCTTGCCTCCCATTTGATAATCCTTTTCATGGAAGGTCGTGAAGAATATTTGGGCTTAAATATCTTCTCCATCCCTTTCCTTTTATTCTCCATTAGAACCTAAGGCTTTTCATACTTCATATCATTGTCTACTTGGTGAATGAGGATAAGAAGATAAGATAGATACTTCTCAATTTTGTTCACGTTGAAATTTACAACAATGTGGGAGAAGCTCTGGGGGAGTGATTCAAGAATGAGATCAGTACCTATTTCATTAGGGAGTTAAATCCCAAGAACCTCCAAGCGCTCAATGTAGCCAATGAGCTTGACTACATGAGGCCCAGATAGGGTACCTTCTCCAAGATTGCTCTGAAATAGAGCCATGGATATCTCAAACCTTTCATGTCTTGCTCTCTACGGGTATAGACCACAGAGGTGCTCAAGCATGCTGTAGGCATCCATGTCTTCATGAGACTTCATGAGCTCACTAGACATAGTTGAAATCATAAAATATTGAACATCGAGTGCATCTCTCAAATGTTAATAATAGTCCATGAAATCATCATCACCTTCCCATGGGGCAGGAGAATCAGGATGTGAGGACTCCAGCACGTAAAACATTCGTTCAGGGTGTAGGAAAACCCGAAGGTGCCAAAACTATTCCTGAAAGTTACTATCGGTGAGGATGTTGCCTTTATCCAGAATTGATCGTAGAGAAAATGTGTTTAATGAGTTTTTCATATTCTACAAATTAAAAGAGCATATTTATCAGTACATTCTTGATTACAATTTATGTGAAATAAATTTTTTTATTAAGTCTCCCACTATTTTATCATGTCCCAATGGCCCTCACTATTGAACTCAGACTGTCCAGTTGCTTTGACATTCCAGTGGAAAGGATCCATATTACCCTTCACATAACACCAACAAGGGTTGGTCAAGCTATTTGAAGGTATTTAGGTAGGTAGGTCTTTTCCAACTGTGATCTTATAGTTCCTTGATCTGTTGAGTGGACTCCCCAATCCTAAAATCCTGACATGGATTTCCTCAACTCTATCCTCCAATATTACATCATGTCTAGTAAGGGCTACCCCTCTTGATGTAATATGGTTATGTCAACCCGAAACCTTTCATATGGGATTCCTTTATAAATGTAAGTGTCCCAACAAGGGTTGTTCAAACACATAGTTTTATTGAGTCTTTCCCTTAATCAAGTAACGGAAGGCTTGGTATGACATAATATGATATTGAGGGATTTTAATCCTTTATGCGTAGTTTTGCATTATCACATGCTTGTTAATATTAACTGATGCCTCCTTATGTGATTAACCATGATAATGTTTACGCATAGTTTGGTTTTTATTTTATTCCATCTTTGCATGCTTGTTCATTTTATTAACTATGTGATCATGGAAAATTCCTCGGGAAAGGAAGAAGGGGTTTTGAGGGGGGTCAACTCTTCTCATATTGAAGAATCCGCGAGAGTCCCAGACCTTTTTTGTGAGGCTCCCCATCTTTCACTGCTTCTGGAAGAGCTCAACAACACTTCAGACCTATGCAAATTTACCATAGTGGCTCGATTCTGTCTCCATCATCCTTCGATTGAATTTTTTGAGCAGTTTCTCTTCGATTCATGGGAGCTACATGAGCATGCGGTCATTGGTTTGCCTAACCTGAGGCATTTCATGATTCTCTTTGGATCTGAAGAAGACTTGATCACAACCTGGTCCAGGGCCCCTTGAAGATGAAACAGGTCATCTTTCTACATGTTTCACTGGAGCTTGATTTTTATATGTGGCGTAACCCTTCGACGATTGAGAGCTGGGTAAGCCTTCCTAGCCTTCCTCTATCCTTTCAAAATCCGTCGATTCTGTGTGCTATAGGTAACATGTTGGGGAGATATCTTTTCTCCGACCATCGCACTGAGGTTGTATGCCATCCTATATGTCTAAGAATCTGTGTGGAAGTTGAAATTTCAAGAGCACCGGTACATTGTATTTGGGTTACTAATGATCAAGAGTTTCGTTGGAATCATGATATTGTGTTTGAATTGTGGATGTTTTACTATGTGTCTTGCGACCGTTTTGGTCATATGGAATCGGTTTGTTGTAGTAGTAGAATGGGTTGCTGCTCATAGTTGGTGAAGACGAAATCCAGCGGAGGTGGTGCGGCTACTGGCTTGGACAAGGGCGTGAGAACGAATGTCACTGGGAATGGGTTGACAATGAGTAGGGTGATATTGGTGACAATATTTGGGTAGGAGCCTATCAAACTTGCAGTTCTAGGATGGAGTATCATTTGGGTCAATCTCATTTGAAGAGGGTGAACCGGGATAATTTTACAACAGCTCCTGCATGCTCTCTTGGTTTGAAACTGGTGATGGTGTCCTCAAATCCGACATTGAGGCAAGTTTTTCAGAAGTTGAAGAATGATCTGGGTGGTGGATAGCAGCCCTTGTTGGAGGAAACTGCTGATTTATGTCAATCAGGTCCAGCTTTTATAGATTCTCTTGAATACACAGCTTATGCGGCTAAGGAAATGCAAGTGGTCACGATGTGCAATCGGTTCGTAGGTTTGGAGATCGAGGAGTTACCTGTTGTGGTTGAAGGAGTTCAACCGGTTGAAGATGCTCAGAATGACTCCAAGACAGGGGAGGCTGATGAGGGTGCAATGGGGAGTGTGTCATGTGATGGTCTTGATATTGCGCCAGACTCTCAATGCCTTTCCCCAATTGATCAAAACATGAAATCTTAGATTATGGATGAAAAGAGATTAGTTGTTGTAGAAGACGTTATTGTGCGAAAGGATGTTGGCTATAATGATTATGCTTCCGTGAAGGTTACTAGTAAGTGGGTAAATAATACTGAATGTGATAAGGAATATACTTGTTCTATCAGGCCCTCTTTCAGTGATATTATTCATTGTAGAAGAAGGAAGTCTTCTGAAAATGATGGTATTATGACTTCTCCACCTAGGACAAATCCCAAGAAGGACTACTCTCAACTGCCCAAGCCAGTGGCCACTAGGGCCTCATCTAAGAGGAAAAGTGGAGACCTCCTGGTGGAACAGACATAATACTATAAGGAGCATCCATCATTGAAAAAAGACGAATCAAAGAAACAAGTATGCTAAGATACTGAAGCAACATGAAATTACTTCAAAATGGGAATCATCTAATCTAGAGGAATCACCTTACAATGGATATGGAGAAGGGTATGATTATTATTACATGTAGTTTTTCTATTTTTGTTAGAAATGGTTGGCTATGGGTAATATTTTCTCCTACACTCTGCTCTTCTATTTGATATACTTTTTATTTTCTTTTCATAAATGGTCAGGGGATTCTCCTTTGACTGAGCTTGTGGGGTAAATAAACCATGTAATCAGACAAAAATAAAATAAGATGGCATGATCATGAGCCTTTTATGGTTAGCATATCAAGCGGTTTTATAAGCTAACCCTAACCTAGGGAAAAACACCTTGAACCGATGGTTCATGTTTTGCAGCTCCCACCTGTCCACCTTTGTATCTTCTTTGGTTGGTTTCTCCTTAGGTACAGGTTTTGAACCATCTCCTCTTGCTTGGGGGATCCTCAATTACATGGGGTTTATACTAAATAAACCATTGGCCTGCATGCCCTACATTTTATTGGAAGAAGGCTCACATGCTAACAAATTTAAACAAATTTATATGAAGAAAAACACACATACAAAGGGTCTTTGGTCTAGCTCATGATCATCCATAGCACGCAATGAAATTTACACATATTTAGAAGTCCAATTCATTTAATCCTTCTATTATTTATGATAAGTGGCACATGAAATTAATTAATTATGATCTTATAATTAATAAATTATTTATCTGGAATTCATTTCTTAATTTTCTTGAGATTCTTATCATCCATATCCCTTGTACAGGTCTTTTTACTTTTGGAGGAAACCTGGTGAAATTCCATTTCTGGAAATTACACAACGTGTAGTTTATATTTAAATGGCGTGTATTTATTTTCACCCATTATCCAAAGTACACGCTGGGGGATTTGGGGTGTTTTCTCTTCTTTTGATATTTTGGAGTTGACATCATGTAGGTTAGTCTAACATGGTGTGTACTTCCTTGTTACGTGGTCTACTGGACGGGAAATCCCATGTTTGCCGAACACGGATTCTCCATCTACACGGTTTCACCTAGACCAGATCAGTCTACACCGCATGTTGATTCAACATACACGGCGTGTATTCCTGTTCCCACACACCATTCATTTCTGGTCAAAACGGGGTAATAAAAACTCTGGTGTACTTAATTCAAACAGCGTGGTTTGGGGGACCAGTACCATTTCGTTGAACCTATTTACACGGCGTGTAGTTTTCATTACACTCTGTGTATTCCCATGTTGTATATAAAGAAAGAGAGGCTCCTCCGGATAAGTTCCTCTTTATTATTGTAATCAAAATTAAAATTAAAATGTCGTTTATGTGATGTGAATCTAGAAACGATGTACGGAGAATAGATCTTGTTCATTCAGTTTAATAGAACGATTTATCAAGAATTGAGTCAAATATAAATGCGTAAATTATCAACGAAAATTAAATAACTATAATAAATGTTGTAACATACATTTGATACCAATTTAAGGTTCCGGGTACTGCGGATGCTTGTGGGTGGATGTGCCCACATGGATTTTTGTCATTACCAATGACCAATCTGGGATCAATACGACGATAAACACCGGTCTCCACGGATCGATTCAGAGAAATAGACAAAGAAGAATAAAGGTTCCAGAACCACAAAAGTGGATCATCCCAGGTAGAATATAATAATTTAATTAATTAACAAGAATTACCTTTTGGGTGTTCTTTTTTCATTGATATTCTTGATCAAGTTCCGATGTGATTCGTCATTGTGTTGCATATTCCATGTGTTGACTTACTCTAGTGGTGATCCACATTTTCACCTCGTATCTATGGACGTCGCCAAAGGAGTCTCCGGGTGCTAGCGTGTAGAAACCTTAGCTTGTGTTGTCCACCAAGGATCATCTTGATCTGATGGAAGAGGATATCTCTCAGTCTTGAGAGAGTTCTTCGATGAAGAGGTTCTTTAGGCCTTGATATAATTCTCCATAATTAATGTGCACAACGATTCTCATATCAGAAAAGAGTTTGGGTTGTGAGGATATTTATAATCGGGTTTGTGGTTGCAGAGTTATGACAATAAATAAACATATTAAGAATTTTATTTATTTCATTGACTATTATTGATAACTCCATGTCGAATAATTAATTCCTTGACATGGGCCGACATTGATTATAATAAATATCATTTAAAAAACAATATTATTTCCTCAAAATCCCGACTGGAAAAAGTACATGGCGTGTAATAATAAATACACATCGTGTACTTGTTTTTCATTGAAAACTACACGACGTGTACATTCAATGTACACGGCATGTATATCATGTTTTCATTTATTCATTTCCCTTCAAAAATGAAAACTACACTACGTGTACATTTAATAATACACGACGTGTACTTGTTTTCAAAGTAAAAACTACACGGCGTGTAATCATTAATACACGGAGTGTACTTGTTTTTAATATTATTCATCCTCCAACATTAAAATGATTTTGGCTTCCTTGAATAATTATTAAACAACATACAAGAATAATATTTATTCTACTTGAGATAATTGAATACACTTAGTGTGTGACCCTCTAGGCCTCTTTCTCATTGGCATTAGGCAGGCTTGCCTAAAGTCCAAGATTACTGTCTATAAATGGGTCAAAGCACCCAAGAGAAAGAAGTTGACTCCACATTGACGTATCACCTCATATGAACGCTTACTGTGTAATTTAATCAGTTTGTCTCAATATCTCACCAATCAGGTTTCATGGTAGTGTCATAAACCTATATTCTTTATCTTTCATTATTTGACTCCCATAAATAATCCAATCGTGCCACCATGGCCATGGAATTTGTTTGATAGTTCTATTTCAATCTAAGGGACCGAGATATCTACTTCCACAAATATGGAAGAGACAAATCCTTCCACGACTTATGCATTATCAACATGTCATTCCTGACACACCCAACGTATCCTACTTCCCGCCAACTGTCTTCATGATAGTTTTCATCAGAAAATCTATGTGTGCGAGTCATGACATGAGTTAATGATAATATTCTAGCCTAAGGACCATTACACACGGTTGTATATATTAATTTCATATGACACCAAAACATGTAGAATTACTACTGGTGGGTCTGTTCTCATAATCTTCCATCTTGGATATTACCAAGGGCAAACTCCATGAGAGAGAGTCTCGTCTTCATACGAGTTCTCGAACATGACAGTTTGTATACTAGGTGTCCTATCATAGTATGTCATCCAACCATAGAACTTTATTTAACAATATTGTTATAGCATTTCAAGGTTCTCATCATAGTGGGGATCTTCCATGACCTTATCAACGCTACGGATATTCATGGAAATTATTATATTATATTCATGCAGAACAATTGACAATATATAATAAGTGAACATTCATGTAATCAATGTACAAAACAGTTTTTTCTGTGGAAACCAACCCTAACATACTCCACTATATCTATAGTACTTATAGACAAAATTTCTAGTCATTATTTTATTTACACTGGCCTGATTCATGACTCGGAGATTCCGATGGAGTTGTTTGCTCGATACATATGGCTAGAGACTCTTATGGGAGCAGATTCGATAATTAGGCACCAGTGCTGTTAGTGCGAGGTTACTATAGGAAGCGAGAGCATCGACTGGGATCTCCTAGAAGCAGTTTCGAGGCCTTACGACGTCATCTTGGGTATGGAATGACTATCTAGAGCCCATGCTCAGATAGACTATATTATGTGCAATGTGCGGTGTGTCCACACGGATGGGACCAGGCTTACCTTCACCGGAGAGAAAGGAGCCTTTGCAGCACATGATGGACTTACCTGAAGGTGAGTTTAGTCGATCACTCATCAGTTGGCTAGACCTACCCTTGGAGCAGTTGATGTGGAGAGTCCGAGCTATCCTATAGTGGTGGACCAGTACACAGATGTCTTCAGAGATGATGTCCGGGTCTACCTACTCATAGAGAGGTGGAATTTTACATTGATATGTACCTAGAGACGACGCCGTTATCTACACCAACAAATCATATGTTTCCCACGGTGCTTCGTGAGATGCAGTTATATCTAGAGGACTTGTAGTGGTAGGGATTCATACCACCCAGTGTTTCCCCTTGGGCAGCCATAATTTTTTTCACCAAGAAAGTGGTTGGGAGCTTGAGGATTTCTGTTGACTATCGATGCCTGAACCAAGTGCCCATGAAGAACAAGTACCCAGTGCCAAGGATTAACATCCTCTTTGTTTAGCTGATGGGATCACAATGTTTAATGAAGATAAACCTCATTTCAGGCTATCATGAGCTCAGAGTGTGAGATGAGGATGTGCAGAAGAAGTCTTTCAGATGTTGGTATAGCCACTATAAGTTCTTGTTTTTTCCATTCGGTATAACCAATGCTCCAACAGTGTTCATGGGACTCATGAACGGGATGTTTCATCCATACCATGATCTCTTGGAAGTAGTCTTCATCGACGACATTCTTATCTACTTGACTACGGAGGAGGAGCATGCCTATCATTTTCCAGTAGTGTTGGACAACCTCAGAGAGAACCATAATTACAGTAAGCTCTCGATGTGCCAGTTCTAGATCGAAGAGGTTCACTTTCTGGGACATGTCATATCGGAGGCTGGAGTTTTAGTGGATCCACCGAATGTTTAGGTGGTACTTTCTTGGGAGCCACCTAGGAGTGTGATGGATGTATGAAGTTTCCATGGTTTAGATGGACACTACTGGAGGTTTGTGCCAGATTTATGTAGAGTTGTGTCAGCACAATCAGCATTGATGAAGAAAGGGAAACTATTCGTTTGTTCGGAAAGATGTCTGCAATGTTTTCAGGAGCTAAAAAAGTGGCTGACTAGTGCCCCCATCATTAGGCTACCAGAGGAGGGCGTATAGTATGTATTCTACTGCAATGTATCAGGGATCAAGCTTAGATGTGTACCAAAGAAGGAGCGAGTAGTGATCGTTTATGGTTCTCGATAGCTGATACAACCTGAGTAGCACTATGCTACCCATGACCTGGAGTTAGCAGCAATGGTCATCGCCTTGAAGATGAAGTGATATTACTTGATGGGTGAGAGTTTTTAAGTGTACTATGATCACAAGAGTCTTAGGTACGTCTTATTTCAGAATGACATGAACCTGATACAGAAATGTTGGTTTGAGTTCCTCGAGGACTATGACTTCAATATAGTCTATACTCCTTGGAAGGGCTGCATTGTACAGATGCTCTCACCTGGAGATATGGTATACAGCAGCTAGGTGATATGACAGATTAGTTGTCCACTTTTCAAATATCCTTGAGAAGATTTGGATGCAGTAGATTTTCTTCAGTCTCTTAGAGTCAATCCCACACTTCTTCAGCGAGTCAGGGAGACACTGCGTGGGGACGCTGATTGCGAGACTCGATGTGATCGGATATCCACAGGACAAGAACCGGAGGGATTTTCGTAAGGTGGGGAGCATTTCATCCTTTTTAGAGGTTGTAATATGGTACCATTGTCACTTTAGGAATAATTGTTGAGGTAATTCCATACATCTCTTCTAGTGGTACATCCTGGAGTGGCAATGATGTACCGGGATCTCCGACGATTGCACTGGTGGATGGGAATGAGGAAAGTAGTAGCAGAGTTTTTCCCTCGGGGCCTCACATGCCAGTAAGTGAAGGCGGAGCATTAGGTACCAGCAGGCTTGGTTCATCCTTTGGAGTTCCCAGAGTGGAAGTGGGATGGGATATTCATGGACCTCATGACAGGACTTCCTCGTACATCGAGGGTTCATGACTCAATTTGGGCGATCATCGATCGACTTACCATGTCAGCCCACTTCTTACCGATCAGAGAACATGGTTCCGTAGAGAGCACGAGACACCTCTATGTGTAGGATATTGTGCGGCAACATAGAGTACCCTCGTCGATTTCCTCTGATCAGGATGCATGTTTTTCTTCCTGGATATGGGAGGAGTTACAAGAGGCATTCGGGGCGTAGATTCGACTGAGCACTGCCTTTCATCCACAGATGGATGTTCAGACTGAGGGGACCGTTTAAACCCTCGAGGACATGATGCGTGCTTTCATTCTCGACTTCGGTCACAGTTGGGAAGATCACTTACCTTTGGTGGTGTTTTAATACAACAAGAGTTATTACTCCACAATTGGGATCAGACCTTTTGAGGCATTGTATGAGCGACCTTGCAGATCACCTTTGTGCTGGACTAACCCAGGGGAGTCTAAAGTAGTGGGATAAGAGATTTTACAGGCTACCAAAGAGAAGGTTTATATCATCCAGGAGTGGATTAAGTCTGTACAGATTAGGAAGAAGTCATATGCCAATAGGAGACAGAGACCTCTGGAGTTCGAGAATGGAGACCACTTATTTCTATGTGTCTCACCTCGACGAGGATTACAGAGATTTGGATGAGGTGGAATGTTATCTCCTAGTTTTATAGGACCATTTGAGGTCCTCAGCAGAGTTGGCGAGGTGGCTTACCACTTATCTCTTCCACCTATCTTGTACTGGGTGCAGAACGTCTTCCACATATCCCAGTTGAGGTGATACGTGCATGACCCTTCCCACATCATTGACCAGGGAGTGCTTGACATCAATGATGGGGTGGAATTTACAGTTGTTCTAGTAGAGATTGAGGATAGACAGGAGAGGGTCATTCATTGGTGATCGATACCTCTAGTGTGCATTTGTTGGCAGCATGGGAACCTCCAGAAGAGCACATGGGTGAAGGAGGATCGGTTTTGTGCTCAGTACCCCCTCAAGTTCTCTTAGTTTGAGTTGTGCATTATGGCTACACAAAGCCCTGAGGTGGGGAGAATGTAAAAACCTGGAAATTTCTATAATTTTTTTAATGAAATAGAAATTTTACGAGTCTGTGAAAATTGACGGTGCGTGATTCCGATGCTCGGAGTAGCCATGGTGAATTTCTAAAATTTTATTCAGGACATTTAGTTTACATTCTAGCAAGATTTTATAACTTTTTAACCGGTGATCGTAATTGAAATCTGAGGACACCATTGAACTCGCAACACCAGTAATCATGTAAGGAGATTTTCACCTCGATGACAGTTGGTCGAGGCTAGAAGTTAGTATTTGGGATTTCCGTGGGAATAGAAATAAAATAAAATAATATTTCATTTTATTTTGTTTAGAACACCCATTTGGATGTTGAGATGTTGGGACCACCAGAAATAATCCTCCCATGTGAGTTTATGAAGGTGAGGACCACTAGGATTAACCACCCATGTGGGTTATGGTGGTGGGGACCACCTGAGGCTAAAACCCCCTAGAACTCCCCCACATTATTTGTGCCACCCCCTTAATTAATATTTAAAAAATATCAATTAATTAATTAAGATAATTTTAAATTATTCCAACAACCATAATAGATAACTTGTTCTATTATGTCGGATACTTTACATTTTGGTGGAATTCAGAGAAAAGTGTTGGCAAGAGGATATTTTGGATGAACACATTCTCTGACAAAGACCTCCTCCAACGAGGAACGTCGGTGCATGAAATCTACTTTCTCCTAGAGACATCCTCAAATGGTGGAAATATTCAACAACAAAGCACCACCTCCATCGAAGATCATTTATCCAATGAACAAGCTTGGGATCGGAGGAGTGTAGCGGGTGCGACGAATATCGAAAACATCGATACTAAAAGGCTAATAACTCACAGACCGAGCGTCTAATTGATGCACTGTCTAATGAGTTGAGACCCCTATGACGTGGAGTTACTTTGTGATACTTCTTCCTGGACCTTTGTGGTAGTTGAAGTATTAACCAATGGCTTGTGGAGAGGACCCTCCCGGAGACGAGCAAGCTTAACGTAGGAACCTAGTAGTTGGCTATGACTTGAGGAAGAGATATTATATGGGTATGTGATTGAGGGTCCCAAATGGAACCACACTTGGATTCCATGTTGGACTACCCAAGCGATCCTGTGTGTGTTCGCACCTAATGATCATGTGTGGGTCAGCACATAGCGATCATGTGTTGGTTAGCACCGAGAAATCCTGTGTGGGTCAGCACCGAGCGATCCTGTGTGGGTGAGCACCGAGCAATCCTATGTGGGTCAGCACCTAGAGATCCAATGTGGGTCTGATGATGATTAGAGATCCTTCATGAGTCTATCTAGTAATAGAATAACATGATCCATTAGTTACATCTAATCATCTCTACAACTGTAATTAAGTTATACATGGCGTGAGCTGAGTTTGTACCTGTGTGGTACATTCCATTATGGCAATACCTTGGTTGTATTATTCTCTTTGGCGTACATATGTTCTAATTACCTTCATGGTGTTCCTTCCTTCTTGGAATAGTTGAGACTTGGTCTTTTGAGTTGGTCCCCATGTTTCCTCATGATTGAGATGGTCATACTTGATAACTTAGGTATATGTATGGGTATACAACTAAGTAGGGTTGTCTGTTGACTTAATGGTTTGTGGTTTATCCTTAGTAGATTTTTGTGAGATCATGCGGGTCTCAAGATCCCTACTGAGTATCGTTATACTCACCCATGCACAGGCTATTCCCACACCTTATTGTGTTTGATGAAAATGAGAGATAGCGCTGACTGAGGACGAGATTACCAGGACAAGAGGTAGCTCAGAGGTGGACCATAGATGAGGCGTACCGCAGAGAAGACCTTTAGAGAGCTGTACATACCCTTCAGGTAGGATCTGTGGTGGGTGATCACAAGATAATTCCTAGTTTATTTGTACTTTCAGTTTCTTGTTCTTTCCAGCTAGGATTGTATTCTGGCCCCTTTTACTTACTGTACACACTCGGTTTACTATTCAGTTTACTTGAGTTCATATCTTGCTATGTGATTGGTTGCGTGTGTTTACAGGTTATAAAGTAAATGCCTTCCCAGTTTTAGGGAAAATTCCTTTGGTTCTAATCACGAGCCCCTAGCCTATAGAAGGGGGGCTTGGTGTTGTCACGGCACGGGCCCCGAGGGACGGGTCGTGACATAAAACATCTATGAAAAAATAAAGATCGTGACACACTCATATAAAAATTAATTAACATATAAGTATTCCTACACAACCAATATATTAACTTTAATATTAGTTGTTCCCACATAACACTAAGACTATGTATGATCAATTTTGAAAGGTATAGATATAAAATTTTATACATTTAGTTAAATACTTTGTACTTATCCATATCTAGATAAGCCCAAATGTTGTTGAATGAAACCAAAATAAGAATATATTTATCTATTCTACACAATTAAGAGATCATTTTCTTAATATTTAATTCCTTAAATTTTATAATATACATTGATATTAATATATTAACTATTATAAATGATAACAATTCAATTTAAGAAAAATAATTAGATAGCCTAAATTATTATCCAAGGGAAAATTTTCTTCTTGTGAAATATATTCTATATAACCCCCTTACTAACAAATTAAAAACAACACAATAGGTTCTTCTCTATGGAATTAATATATTACACATTTATTTTTTAGTCTCAGGGGCTTCCACCATTGTAATGGATCTTTCAACTTCATATTATTTCCAATTTAGGAGGTATTAAAAATTATCCAAAAACATGAAAATAAGAAACCCCTATATTACCTTTGTTTTCCTGCTCATTTCATAATATAACAATTTAGAATCAGAAAAAAATACACCCATGTCAATGACCCTCATTTGAAAATATTTATACTAATAAATAGAAAGCGGATACTGTTTTATTCTCAATCATAAAACCGTTTTTAGAATTGAAATATTGAAATTATTTTTTCAAATAATTTTTGTAAAATATTAATATGATATAAGGAAAATTTGTTTTCAATTAAATATATGACATTAATAACTAATCTAAAATGATAATGTAACACGTTGGGTCATTATGATATATTTTATATTAATTAAATTCGATCTCTTTGATAGCAATTGGACTTTGCAACCCTATGTCTAAATGAAATTTAATACAACATATCAATATAAAATAGATATTTAATTGATATGTGTGAATAATTATAAAGAAATATGAGAAATATATAGTTTAGAAATGAAAAAATAGTTGGTAATCTATTAATTATATATAAAATATGTATCATTTGAATCAAAATGAACTGTTTTTTTAAAAAAAATAGCATATTTCAAAATGGCGGGTTCATCCAGCTTTAGACACTTAATTTTAAATTAGTTTTTATGATATTTGTAAAATTATTTTGAAATAATAAAATTCATTTTTGATGAATAAATTTAATAAATTATCTTTTGGTGATTTTTTTGGGTATTTATTTTTTCTGGAATGTATAATTAATTTTATGAATTGTAAAAAATATTTATTTTAACTGAAAACTAATTTTCAATTTAAATAATATAAAAGAGAAAATTATATTTGAAATTTTATTAATAGTAACAATAGTTAATTTATATTTCAATTTAACTAATTTATGTTTTTGGAAGTTTTTAAATATTTAATTTATACATTAATCCATTCTATACCTTGGAGAATTTTCTCTTTGGAAACCCTCTTCTTCATCTTGTTTGTGAGTATGCTTTTAAATTTGATTATACCACAAATGTGAATTAAATTTTGAAAATATTGATTAATTATGTGGATTAATCATACTTTATATTATCTAATATTTTTACATTATTATTTCACAATTATGAATAGTAAAGGATGTAAAAAAAATTAATTATCACGACTGATGAAAAAATGGATATATAGTTAGTTGAACTAAGATAAAAATGGGTTAAATAGGCTTACAACATGTCTCATACAGATTTAAGGGCCATATTGTGACTATACATCTCTACAGGTATATATTGAAACAGTCTAGTCGATTTTAAATGAGAAACACATGGGTGTAATAGATTTTCTTCAAATATTCCATGTGTATCCTCTCCCCCACTTATAAAAGGACACTCATTCTGTTCACTTATACACACCTACCGTGCCATTTTTATCAAAAAAAACATGAAAAAACAATCTTAATCATACTTATACAAATTCTAGCTATATTTATCTTCTAAATGAGAGAAGTGTATGTTTCATAAGTTGATATCCAAAGGAGGGTTCTTTAAGAGGGTTTAATTATCATAAAAAAAGAACTTTCCTTTTCTTTCTTCTTTTCCACCTTCAATTAAGTTTTTATAGTATTAATATAATAAAAACAATTACCTCACATATTATAATATTTTATTTATTTAATTTCATAATATTTATCCATATCCTCATCCATAAATTGTTTGAAAAAAATTAGATTATGTGTGTGGAAAACTACCACCTCACAAACTGATGTTACTGGTTTTCCATCACCTCATATCATGATTGTATATAATAATGGATTTAATCTATATTTATTATATTTATGATATTATTTTAATATTAAACATTTAATATAATATTTACCTTCTTGTTTTCTATTTCATTTAAAATATGATAATTTATCTCATGTGTTTGGGGGACTACAACCTCACGAAGCGATGTAACTCTTTTTTCTTATAAGTTTTTCATAGAATGTAATAAGGTTAAATTTGGTGAATGTATTAGTTGTATATGAATTTATATGAATTTTATAAACTCAATATATCACCCACTTCCTTACCATTTCACTCATTTTGAAATTGATAAGATCTGTCATGCGTATCTAATGCCAAACATCACCACAAAGTGATGTGACACATTATACATGTTAATTTTTCCTATAAAAATTCAAATATATATATATATATATATTAAAATTTATATTGAAAACATTAATATAGTTAATTATTTGATGTAATTATAATTTTCTCTTGATCCAGAAAATTCACATTAAAACTTTATTCGAAAAATAATGTAATTATCACCTAAACCATTAGTTATAATGAAATATTATTAAAAAATGAAAAATAAAACATTATAACATGATCATATATGATATTATAAATAAAAATATTGTTCTAGTATAAATTTATAATATTCTTAATCCATTATATATGAGATTAAAACATGTTCAACCAAAATAAAGTTTGAGGTAAGGGACATTGTCTTAATATACTTTTAGAGTGGTATATTGTTATGTTAGGCACCTAATTTATTTTATATAGTATATATAATTCTCCTTTATCATGTTATATAATGAAAAAAACATAAATAATTGTATTTTATTTTTTAATTTTAATTTTATCATCAAATGGGTGTTGAATTGAAAGTCACCATGACGTTAATATATTCATAACTAAATTTCATGTCATTGTGTTATATTAATTTATTACTATATTTGAAATTCTATGATTATGTTATAAATATTTTTGTCTATGCTATACTATTTTTACACATGATTTATTTGAATTTACATTTGATACATATAATTTATTCATTGATTAGTTATTACATTAGTGTTATGGTCATTGTAACTATTTATTTCAAAATCTCATTTTATTCATGATTATTTATACTTAAATTTCAATTAAATTAAATTGTTTGAAAATTGAAATATAAAACCCATTAAATTTATTCTCCTATGGTTATTCATGATTTTTTCTTTTAATAGTACCATATTACTCTCTTTTTTTCTCAAAACTAATGAGAAAATTTTATTAATAAAATAAAACATCATATCTCTCTCCATTAAAAAATGTGTAATCTTATAAAAATATGTTTTATAAAAATGTTTTTACAAAATATTTAACATTATCTATGTTATTTATTCAAGAAAAGTTTTCCAATGCTAGAATTATTACAAAATCTTTTGTAATTAGTCTTCATAGGATTTTCCAAACATTGATCCTCTGGTATTTATAAAAAGTGTGAAAACAATCATTATATAAATGTGTAGAGAATGTACATAATTTCCTTCTTTCATGAACAATATTTTTTTAATGCTTCCATTATTTGTTATTAATGTTATTTTCAAAGAAAATTATTTTTAATAATCTTTTTTGGATGGTATTTTCTAAAAAATATATTCCAATTGGAAACTTCATTTTTGTCAATAATGTCTTTAAAAAATAAATTATATTTATATTAATAAATGAAATCAACCATGTATTGTAATTATAATCCATTGGGGGAATTTTTTATTGATACCATTATAATTTTTTCACCAAATGGTCAATGAATAATATCACTAATGATTGTATTGAAATTTTCCTACTTGATTATTTTTTGTAATAATTAACATTACCTTAAAATATTATATTTATTTCAATCATTGGAAGATACATTTACCCTAAAAATACAAATAATTTATCATAGACATATTTATTACATAAAATGTATATAATTTTTTCTGATAGAATTTTACTTTGAATGTTATATTATTGACTAGGAAAATAATTATTAATCTATATTTTTTACATGAAATAGAAATGTGGCGATATAGAACACTTTCTATGAATTAAATCACTTATTTGACAGAATATGAACTATTTGGAAATGAAAATATGGATGGGAAATTTTTATAGATATCCCCTTGACACATCATCACTCTCATGAGATGAATGTGTTAGTCATCACTAGTTAAGGTTTTTTATAGTGTATACATATCCATCAGTTTTAAACGGTATTTTGAAAGGTCTTAAAAGTAGGGGTATAATTATATATGAAACCACGATATCAAATGAATAATAATTTAATTCATTATGAAACATCTTGTTGTTGTCCTTGATATATTGTCAAGGATTTTATCTCTAGATGCATTTTAATTTTCAGTTTATTAATTTGATGAAATGTGATTCATTTTATTTAACATAATATACATATTATTCTTTATTTAATCATGATATTATTTGAATTGATAAATTAGAATTAGTGATCATATATTTTACAAGGAATATTGATTATTTATTACTGATTATGCTAACTTTATTCATGATAGATTTTAGTTTTTGTATCTCTTAATAAGAATTTTAGATCACTGTTATATTGTTTCAATTTCTAGAAATCTAGGAAGTGTACTAATAATGATATGAAAGGATATTATAGAGTGAATAATGATATTATAAAAAAATAGTATTATTTTATTTTTGTTTTCAAATTAAACATGTGAATCTTAAATGTATTTAGTTAACCAATGTTGCTAAACTATTCAGTCATTTATGAAGAAATTCCTTGAATAATATTCCAATGTAATAATGTAGATAGATTCTCCAGGTTTCTATGGTCAGAGTCTTTATACTTGGTATCATTGAATTTTTATTATAAATGTTGGGAACTTGATTTTGAAAAACATATATTAGGGAACCTAACCCTATGAAATACATTGAGGATAATTATTGAGGAACAACCTAATGTTTTGGAAACATAGAGATTATATAGTTTTCTTCTAAATACATCCCTATATAGATATTATAAGTCAACAGGGATCTATAATAGACGAACTTAAGGGTAATAACTCTGAAACAGGTTTGTTAATATTTACTCAAGAACTAGCTTGTACACAGAAATTGGTCATATTTCACAACTTGTTTAACACTCACATGGTACATGATTTGGATCATCCACATTATCTTTATATTTAATTATGATGGATTTTAATAGATGATGAAAATGAAGGAACTAATTTAAACATAGGGTAAATAATAATTAAAATAAGGTTTCATGATTTAGAAAACCATTAAATGAATATATGGTTTTCCGACAATGATTAATGTTTCTCCTAATATGAATTTTGATTTTGGTCAATGGTTAGAACCCAATGAAATCAAATTAACATTGAACATGAAGGAAATATATAGTGATTATGAGTAATTTTATTTTATTATGATTATAGACTAAAATATCATGATTATTACTAATTAGTTATCCAAAAATATGATTAACAACGTATATCATAAACAACTACCAAAATCACAAAAGAAGAAGAAGATTGAGTTTTATAAGAGATCAAGTGGTGGAAACCACAATGGAATGAATGATCAGTTTTCTTTATGTTATAAATGTGGATAGATACCCCCATGATGTTTTCTAAAAGGAATAAAAATTTATTTTGTGAAGTTCATAATGAAATTAATTGCATATTGAAAATTTAGAGTATGATAGAAGGAAATAAATGTCATCAAAGGGTTCTATTTATTATTAGTAGTATTAAATATGGGGAACCTGGGTGTTATTCTTTTCAATTACATCATATAATGTTAAACCCCAAGAACAAGGATAGACATATATTGAAATAAAATGTTATAAGTATTTATGTATTGGGATTAAATAATAATATTATAGAAATATTTTTTAATATTGTACTTTTGTTATTGTAATCATTAATCATCAATGGATTATGATAAATATTATATTATTATATGTAATAATTTACTTAAGATTTATGGATACCATTATGGGCATTTGAGTTTATGGTTGATCAAAATTTCAATGTCACAAAATCCCGAGTTAAAAATGTGTGTGGTTGGAATGCCACATTATTAATGATATTTTTAGATATAATTATTGTGGATAATACTCATTGGTTTATTATATGAATGAGTTATTTAATGAATAATTTCCTTAAATTTTGTGCAAATAAGATCAATGTGATATTAAATACTTAGGGTTTATATATTTTTTTTTGACATTATTATGGGAAATTACACTTAGTGAATGTTATGGGATTTTTATTAATATTATTTTAGAAAAAGGTGTTGAAAACCCTTCACATCCAGAAAGTTCATCGGGATTAGAGTAATTAATAAAGAACAATAAGGTTTTAGTGCATACAATGAGCCTATTATATGTCCATGTTAATATGTAATTTTTTGTACTTAATTTTTTTTGAATAAATATTAATGATTATCCTACAGTGTAAATATTATGGTTTAGAGATTTATAATTTTTTCTAAAAATATATTTTTTTGAAAATATATAGGTATAGGTTGAAATAATGTTCACTCATGTTTGGTTCTTATGGTTCATTAAATGTTAATTTTTGAGATTCATCCATAAATAATCATTTTTTGGATATTTATTTCATGAACTAATTGACAAAGAGGAAAGTAATAAAAAAAAAATATATGTTCAAATTGTTCATATGTATAAAACTATATATCAAAACTAGTGGAATGTTGTGCTATATCCACTGTATTATACCAATACTTTTCAAAAAACTATTGGTATATGTGGTCCTATCCCAATAGTTCAACATAATTGTTGGGATGTGGATTTTAAATCAATGATATCCCAATGGCCTAAAATGGCCATTGTGATATATATTTCTGTACTAATGGTTTTAAAAAACTATGGGTGTATCCTTCCGACATCTTCCCAACATTCCCAAGCTCCCCTCTACCCATGTTAATCTCATCTAGAATACCCTTACACCACATTTGAATTTCCATTTTATTATTCCCCCACATGATCATTAGACTATTTATTTTTAAATTCCATTTTTATTCAATATTTAATTTATGAATTCCAAGTATTTTAGGTATAATATCAGGAATCATTTTCATTTTAATTATATTTCTAAAATAACACGGTAGATATTTTTTCACATTTAATTTATTCTAATATGTCTAAATATTCTATTGGTTATTGAAATGAGGATTGTCCATACATATATTTAAGATTTTTGTTAGTTTTATGGTTTTTAATTCATTATTTATCATTTTTTCTTCATTGATTACTATTATATATATAATTTTAGTTTGGTAGTGTATTTTCTTCTTATCAAAACGCTTATAGGTGACATCATTAGTGACAGTTTTCTCACAATAATAACAAACCATGCATTATTTGATATATAGATATTAATTTTACACTATTGGGTATTATTCTACAAATATTTTTTTAGTTTTATACTGACATGTGATGTGTCAAAAAATAAATATTTCAAAAAATATAAATTTTTTCATCCTTAGTAATAAATGAAATGTTGACTAATAGTTCACAATTGAATTGATATACAGTAGTTTCGTGTGACAATATATAATTTTTATATACATTTAAAATCTAGTATACTGTTCTTACTATTAGTCTTGTTTTCAGAAAATATTTCATCAAATTAGTGCTTTTTTTACAAATCATGATTAAAATAACTAAGATTTTAAAATAGAATCATTTATCTTATTATAAAGAATAACTTCCAGAGAAATATTTCATGCACCCAAATAAACATTATCCCCCTTAAAATAATTTTATTGACATCTATAATGTTCTAATTCATTATTTTCCTTTCTAAATTTCATTATCCCATACACCAATTGATTATACATTCCGATTTCATTCTACACAATTCATTGCACACATTATTTGTTGAATTTATCCTTCATTATGACTTTTTCATCTCTCTTATCACATCTATCACACTTTCACTCATCATCTCACACACAACCACCCATATTTCTTGTTACCATACTTATCCTAAATCCCACTTCCACTTGAAATATTTCAACTTATATTATAGAGAATCATGCAATACAACATGGTAAAACCAAATTGTAAAATGTAAATATATTCAAACTAAACATTACAAAGACTATTGATTTCTTATAGTAATGATGAAATCATATAAAACATTCATATTCAAACTACATATTAGTGTTATTGAAATATATCATAATATTATGTATTAAAATTCATTTTGTAGATAAATTGGTAATTAAAAATACCATAGATCCCTTGAAAATCATGACAAAGGATACTAAATGAAATAAAAAGGGGCTCTACACCAAATTATAGACATCCAAAACTGTAGTCATGGGGGATGATTAGTAAATATATGGAGGATTCCGTTTAATATCTCTTTGTATTGAAAGTCTCCGATTATGGATTTATAAAACCTAACATCACAATTTATTTGTGATGTAGAATGTTCCTACATAGAATTAAGAATAATTTTTTCATAAATTTAAAGAATAAGAATAACATAAGTTAAAATGTAAATAGAATATGATAAAAATAAATAATATAATTATAAACAAAATTTTTGTTAGTATTATATATAGTTATTACTCATTGATATAATGGAATTTAAAATTATGGTTTTATATTTATAGATTTTTTTAATATATATAGTAATTTATTCTCTTTTACATTAGGATTCTCATATACTATTGTGTTATATATAGTGTCATATAAAGTGATCAATTATCAATTACATAAATATATTTTAAATTCAACCACAATGAAATTTATTTTATTATACTACATAACATGGAATGTGTTTTATATAATGCATAAAAGATGGATTTGTGAAACAGATTAGATCTCAAGTGATTTTCAATAATAGTTTGAGAGTTTTTTCGATTTTTCATTTCACAATGCATTAGATCATGGTCATATGAACTCCCCATGTAATAATGTGTTGGACTACCTTTCTTATGTAATAAATTATTTTTCTAGAATAAAACTAAATATGGGGTTTAAACAAATAATCATGTCTTGTATCGTAATTTGTCAAAAATGAAATCAAAAAAATTTTATATCTAAATGAGTGGACTAGATTATATATGTTATCAGATGAATGGTCTCTATTAAATCATATTCAAGATAAATAAAGGTTTTGAACCTAAAAAGACTTCAATACGAGCAAAGAAGACTCATGTAGTGAAAATAATGATGTTGACTAGGTTACAAAATTTAATGACGCGTAAATGACTACAATACGTATAAATTGTGGTAAAATAAAAATTCAATAATTTTAATCGGATTATTTTATTGGAGAACCATGTATGGTATATCTTATATGGATATTAATTATATTTTTACCTTTTATGATGGGGTTAGTTCCAACTTCTTTAGATATTCCTTCAAATAGTATATGGTACATATATTACATGATGAATTTTGAATTTTCTAAAAAAATTCATCAATTAGTGAAATATTCTATCCTATTCTGGGATGAAAATACTAAAAGAAAGAATTTAATAAAATTTTCAAATTCCTAATGGATGGAAAATGTTTATGGAACACTATAATGCGTTCCACAAAATTTAATTTGGAAGTTTACATCAATTCATAAACTCATGAATGTTTTCATGCATAATATTATATAAATAAATAAGTGATGGATTGATACAAATATAAAGAAGGACAATGATGAGTATATTCATCCAACTGATTGATTATCATAGGGAAAATTTGATCCTTGATACCCTTATTTTATATTTGATAAGAGTAAAATTATTTTGGGTCTACCTTATGATGTTTTTAATCTGTTTGGGAAGGTTCTTACTTCGCGCAACTCATGGATTATATGCTTACACAATTATAACCTTCCTACATGGATGTGTACAAAAAACCAATTCACTTTCATGAGTATACTCTTATTTTGACCTTCTGATCCTAATAATGATATAGATATAGTCATATAACCCTTAATAATTGAGTTTATTTTTTTTAAATGTACGTGTGTCACATACTACTCTTGTTTTAATGTTATATTTCAGATGCATGTTATCCTTAGTGGATAATAAATTATTTTACAAATTATCATATGATGTATGACTGGAGAGAAAATGGGAAACATTCCTTTCTAATGGGTATAAATAATACATGTTTCTGAAGGCATAAATATGTTCATAGTTTCATTTTTATGGGACATCGGTGATTCTTCCCATGTATTATCCATATAGGAAATATTATTGAAGGATATTCAATACCATGGATATTGAAAATCCACATCCATTTATATTTTTAACTATTTATCTCAATGAAATTGAAGCCTTTATTTTCTTATTTTGGAAGGGTCAGATAAAAACAAGAAATATGAAGATTGTTTCCACTAATACTAATATAATTTGAAGAAAACATTATCTTCCATGAGATTCCTTTTTTGGAAATTATTTTATCAAATCATTTTGTAAATTTAAAACACACTGAAAGAGATATAAGTGAAATTATTACATTACATCTTCCAAATTTCAGTAGAAATACAAAAGGGGATTTATGAACTCAGAGTAACTTAGTCAATTACGTTGTCAAAGAATAATTGCATCCTATGTGTACCAATGAAAATAAAGGGAATGTTTGGTTTATTTATTTTGTGATAAATCCTGGCAAAAATAACTATTTCTAGATTTACTAGATCCTATTAATGTTCGTAATGGATATGTAAACAACATATGACAATATCTCAACAAAAGGGAGTGGTAGTTGGAATCATTGAAGACTCATTATTTTCAAATCCTTCTATAATATTTGATTCTAGGAGAAATAAGTCATCTACTATCTAATAACATAATTGTGGAAGCTATTCAGTAGTTCTATTTTTATAGATATCATTTTTCTAAGATGTTCCCCCAATTATTCTTGGTAAAAATTCTTGATGAGGAACCATTAATTTTGTTTGAATTAGGGAAAATGTTTCCTCTATCATTTTTACTTTCCTACCACATATAACTATCCATATTATAACCAAAATTCTTCTTGGAGTACAAGTTACTTTTCCTTTGATGTATCAAATTGAAATAAATATGTACACATTGATGACTTATTTCAATTACAATAATAATCAAGAAGATTCTATCATGAATAGTTATTTGGATAAAGAATTTATGTATTTTTGTTCAATTTATTTGTTTGAGGTGACTATGAGACTGAATATTACCCTGAGAAATGAAGAATAGATATATGTGCTTATTGATCCTAGTTTTCCAACAATTCCCCAAATATAAAGAATTATAGGATCATATAAATTGTCTAAATTAATCCTTGATGAGAAGAAGATGAAACATCACCTAGTATTTTTTAAATTTCATTTTTTCTATGACTATATCAAATATGTATGTTGAACTTTTTTATATTATCCCATATCACAGAACAATAAATATGTGTTAAAATATTTCTATTTTATCTATAGGGAAAATAAGCAATATATAAATAGAAATAATCCTTAATAATCTTTGAGGAGAAATGATACTTTTCATAGAAAAGAGATACATTCTTTCTTTAAATTGAAGGTACAAGTAACAATAAAATAAATTAATAAAATTAATATTCAATAAATTTTGATATTCTATTATATTACTTGTAATGATTTTTGTTACTGAATATTTCTATTAGGAAAAAGTAGAATTTCTAAAGGGTTCAAATTCCATGGTTCATGAATGATAGTAAATTGTGATCAATGGGAGGAAATTTATTATCATTGAACAAGAAATGAACATGATGACACAAAAATATATTGTTATGTAAAATTCAAAAACTGATTGTTATTCAAGTGCATCAGATATTAGACCATGATTTAAAAATCTATGTTATTATGGATTTTTTAAGAAAATCGTAATATGGGATTATTATTTTCATGGGAAAGTCACTATGTTGAAATGCACGTGGTTTGATTCGATGATGATGAGTAGGACCTATATTGATGATTATAGATTTCGAGTTACTAACACGACTTGTACACTATCTATTGACGAGCCATATATATTGGAATCATTGGTTATTTTTTATGCCATTTATCATTAATGACCTGAATAATATATTATTAATAAAGTAACCACACGTTATATTTTTAATGGTGGTGATAATAAAATTTACACCATTATTACACCCATTGTACCTACTCAATTTATTACGTATGTTTACTATTATAGTTCAATTCATAGTATTTATTGTGATCTATAAGTTATAGAGGGAAATATATAGAATCATTTATATTTATTATCTGTTATATTGGTTAATATTGACTTGGGTTTATTTAAGTTGGTACTATTAAAATATATTTAATATTGATTACAAATATTTTTTATAAAACATGACCTTAGGGTTCATTTCAATATATACTTATTTTATTATTTTTTCAGTTGCATATTCTAATATTGTATGGAATTGTATTTGAACCTACAAAAACAAAAAAAACAAAAACAATTCAACAAGAACCAGAAAATATATTACTTTAATTGAAACACGTTAAACCAAATTAAATGAAAATAAAAAACATAGGAAATAAAAAAAAAATGGAAAAATGAACTATTACAAATTATCACCAAAATGACATAACCCCAAAAATGTATAAATGAAATAATCCATTGACAGAAATACTCCGAATGAGGCAACCAAAAAATTGGATCAAATTTAAAATAGAAGAAAACTATATCATTACAATGATGGATATGCTAATTTGAAGACAATACTTTTTCAATAACACATGTTTTATTTTTTATATACTTCCTACTAAATATAAAATGATTTCCTGATATCAATATAAATCCTTTATTTTGATTCAAAATTTTTACTCCTTAATTTAGTAATGTATCATATTAATTCTTGTTTAGATTACACAATAGTTAAGAATTTATAATTAATTACTTATTTGTTTTAAAATTTAGGAAACAGAAAAAATTGAAGAGATACGAAGGAAGATGATGATACACAATAATTTCTACATGAGAGAGTTGGGAATTCCTCAGATGGCCCTGATTTGAGAATTTTATTTCAAATATATATATTATTAATATATAATTTCAGGTGATTAATATTGTTTTTTACATTTTATTAGGATCATCCACCATAGATACAATTATTTTATGATTATCTAATATGGCACAATTCTCATCTAGACATTGTGGGGGGGGGGGGGGGTACTTGGGCTACTTGATCCACTCCTTGTATCCGATCATAACCCACCCCTTCATTAGATATACCATCTAGCTCACATTATTATTATATAGTGTTTTAGAGGAACTCGAGATACTTAGGCCACCTCTATTTTCACCACAATTTTTTTATGATCCTACATGTATTTATTTCCCTTATCAGTTGATAGACCCTACACCCCATCTGTATAATAATTTTCCCTCAATTGTATTTGAAAAATTTATGTCATTCAATTTCGATATCACTAATCTTCTATGTTCATGATTGTTTATATATTAATAAGTCACATTTTTAACCTCACAAACAGAAAAAGGATCCCACTCCTATAGTACAGGATGACAATCCTTTAGTTCCAAGAGATTTAGTAGTACCGATTGATCAGACTATATCATGTATATTTATGGAACACTGGTAAAAAAATTAACATATTTTTCTAATTATACAATGAATTAATATAATATAATATTTTTTTCTTTTACATATGGATTCACCGCTATGCGGTGTGGACATGCATTATTTCCAGAGGTCAATCTCATGAAGACACCATCACGATGAAGTAAAGGATAATGGTTGGGATGAAAAATGTGTAAGAAAAATCATTCGGTTTAATGTTTTGGTAGTTTTTTGATTATATGAATGAATATTTTTGTGCATGTTTTGTTATGATTTTCTTGATAGTGAGGTTGTAAGAACAACAAAACTCATTAAATTAATGGATATTTAGAGATCATATAACCATGAGTTGTATAGTGGATGATGTAATAGAGTTGGTACATATTTAGAGACCATACGTTTTATGAATGAATGTCTAGTATTACATTATATGGAAATGATTTCTTATTGGATGTGTAATGAATTTAAGGTATCAATCAGATTTGATGTTTTATATGGAAAATGTTAATCATTTTAATTAATAGTTTTTATTTTATTTTTGAGAATTCATTTTTATGATGTTTCAGATTGAAAAGAAACAATGATGCTATGAAATTCATGTACACATTGGTTTGGACTACGATACTGAAAAATTAGAGGAAGTATGTACTACACTCATTTATAATTTTTCTATATAAATAAAATATGGAAGTAATTTTTTTTCAACATTAAAATCAATATATTGCTTAGATTTATTTCATAGAAACCATATTTATGTCCACTAAAATTTGTGATAATTATAATATATAGATAAAAAATATATCAAAGAGTCATATGATGACATGAAAGAGGAATTTTAATTTATGTTTTAAAAAGTTAGTGTGTAATTATCAATATGTTTTCTTGGGTTTCTTCAAAAGTGTATTTACGTATTACCTATTTCTTTATGAAAATATGATATGTGAAATGGGACATTATTTAAAACTAAAAAAAAGTATAATCCGAATTTGGGTATGGAATATTTAATAATTTGGAAGCCAATGATGAGAAATTCACCTCAAATTGAATTTTCTAGTGTAACAAATCGATTAATCACTAAAATTCAAAAAAAATTCATTATAAAATCACTTATTATATGTCCCTCTATTTTTTATAACATATATAGTTATTAGATATTCATTATTATTGTAAGGATTTAAGACTATTGGAAAATTGATTTAAATTTAGGATTTCTGTGGTTAAAATTGTTTATAAAAATTTTATGTAGATGTATATGAGAATAAGGATGAGTCATCCACTCCGAAAAATAAAAAAATTTATCCTTGCATGTAAGAATATGTGACATCTTATAAAAAATGGTACAAATATAATTGGTGTTAGAGAATGGGTATGATTAAATAAAAATAATTTAATTGAACACTTGTAGTGTATCACATTTCTTTCGGACCCTCTCCTAGTCTGCCACACCAAATCTCCAATTCCATGCTTTGTTTCGAAATTTATTTTAGTTCTTAGTTTTTGGGTGTTTCATGAATATATTTGGGGTCTCGTTTGTTCATGATATAATTCATCAGTCTTGGATGTCTTGGATGGTATTTGGCTTTTTCTTTTTTAAATGGATGTTATAATAATGAGGTTAATTGTAATTGAATTTGTTAAACTCCTAGTGGAAATTTTGTGGGGTATGTTTATTGGGTAAGTTTTTTCAAGATTTGGGCAAAACCGTAAGCCCATTTCCATATTTAAAAACAATTTTTTTATTTTATTACGCTATCATTTATCAAAAAATGTCAAGACATAAACTTTCCACTAGGCCTCCACTAAAATATTTAAACCACCATATCTATTTGGAAAATTCAAAAACCCCTAATCATGGTTGATTTGGGAGATTTATTCAGGCATCGAGCCAACCCAATAACCCATTTTTAGATATAAGGAAATAATTTATTTATTTTAAATCTCATTAATTATTCAAAAAAAATTTGTCTATCCACTACTCATTCGATTCCACAAACCTTAGGAGCACACCTATGTTCCATTTTCCTTCTTTCGACCTCATCTTCATCATGGAGAAGAGAGAATTTCCTCAATATTTCAAAAATAATCCAGATTACAAAATGGAATATTTTTCATTCAGAAATCATTCATTTTAACTATGTCCTCCAATTTCAGTCCCCACTAGACCTCTGCCTTATTCTAACCCCCTATATCTTTTGGATGCTTGCAGATTCTACTATTTGTGTATTTCGGGTGTTTTCATCAATGTTTCTCAAGTAAGTGAAGTCATCTCTTGTTACATAAAATAACATAGAGTTTCTCCCCTACATGAATATCCAAATTTACATATTCTAGGGATTCATACCAAGGGTTTTATTTAGTGTTTCTTGGTCCAATATTGTGGATTTAGGTTCATTCTCACTCCCCTGTGGTGCAGCGGTGGTGCGGGCGAAGTTTCACACTATGATTTGGGGGTTTTAACAAAAAAGGTAGGTTATTTAATGTTTAATAATTCTTTTATGAGTTATCATGCTTGAGTTATTTATTTATAATGTTTCTTATAAGTTTTTTGTGGTGTGAAACCTGTTTTTGATGGAATTATTTGACAGTTTAATTTTAAAGTCTCATTTTTTGTTGAAATAGTTTTTGTTCTTCTGTAACTTTTCTTGTGTCATTTGGGGTCATTTTATAATAGATGGAAATTATTTATTAAATGAGGATTGGGATACAAAATCTGGTTTGGTAGGGCTTCAGTCTACTTTGGACTTTGAAAGAGGGATTTTGAATGGGTTTTATAAGTAATGAATTTTTATACTTCTTGGAAGCGTTTTATGAACATTTAAAACCGTTTATTGAGTTATATAAAGTGTGAAGTGGATGTTTATGTACATTTTGGGTGGGATTATTATATTAAAATGGGGTTTTAATGAGAAATTGGTGATTATTGATGTGAAACGTTTTGAGACCATTTTTTGAGTTATAAAAATATTTTATTAAAATGTAATAAGGATGTGAAACATGATTAAATGATTTTTTTAGTATAATGTTAAAATGAATTTTAATGTGAATGGAGTGTTATGTGACATGATTATGGGATTTTTGTGTGTGTGCATTTTGTAAATAGAATTTTCATGTGAAAATGGTATTTTATGAGAAGTGGATCATGATTGAGCACAAAGTGGGAAACCCTGGTATCTAGGTGGGAAAGATGTGTACTAGTATGCTAGTGATCTAATGTGGTTTCATCAATATATCATGTAGAAAATATGATGATTAAAATAATATATAAACTATTATGATGATGTTTGGGAAAACTAGGTTATGTTTATATTCCCTAAAAGTGGCTCATTCATAAGAACACATATTTATTATAGTTACTTGTTCACTGAGATACGAGGTACCTAGGGCCCATAGCTAGCTAGTGCCTTATGGTGTTCGCCTGACTAGTGCTCGTTGACTATATGATACTCACCATTTGTAGATGGTGTGTTTGTGTGGAAAATTCAATATATTTCCATTTTATTTAATTTTTTTCATTCCTGAAACTATCCCCCTTGAAAATTATTTTCCTTTAAAGTTTCATCCTTTAGATAATTATTGCTACTTATTCTTGTTTTTGAAAACTCACACACATTTTATCTTATAAGGTTCAATACAAGAAATCATTTGCATGAAAGCATATTGGGTTCTTCTAACACCCTAAATACACCATTCAGTGTTTTTAGACTTGGTAATATTTGTCGCAAGTATGTAGAATGATTTTAGTGTTAGGATTTTAGGTTGTTAGATTCCATTCGTGGTATGGTGTTGTGGAGAAGTCTTTGGGATGATGGACCTTTGGAATGTGGGGGCCCTTTAGTTCTTTTTTACTTCAAATTTTGTGTTTTTTACCTCTTGTAATTTTTTTATAATCATGTATTTTAGTTCTTATATTTTTTATAGTCTTGTTTGGATTAAATAATTAGATTCAATATATTTTTTGTTTTCATTTTTTAATGCTTCTAAATTCATTTAAATCATTCCCAAAAACTTTTTTATGATACTAGATTACTAGTTCCAACTGATGGAGATCAGAAAGCAGCTCATTCCTTGTAACGGACCGGGTCGGGCATCATGTTTTATGGTGACTAGATCTGGTTCATGACACAGTCCTAATTGGTGAAAAAAATCACCATAGCAACAATGATATTAACTTATATAACCAAATTAGATACCCACCAAAGTAATTTAGTGGGATTATAAAACCCATTAAAATGAATTGGAAATTTCAGTCATAAACACAACCGTTACATAGATCACATCCATGTCCAATTTGGCACAACAGTTAAATAATTACTCTTCAATCACCCACCTCACATGAGTCCTTCACCTTATGTGACTAATTTATTCATATCCACCCCATATACAATGCTCCCATTATTTTTATTCAGCGTGACTACTATATTTTTCTAGTATGATGTATTTCTACCTAAAATAACATAATATATTTATAATGTTCAGATCTTCCTTGCATCCTCCAATATCTAAAAGCATTAATCTATTTAGCTATCCACTAATCATAGGACCATGGAAATCACTATATCAAACTATCTCAAAAACGACAATTTTTTATGACCTTTATCCTTACACCAAAATATCTTCCCACTGACACTAGTGAAATTAGATCATACAATCAATCATCACCAATCCAGTTACACATTATGTTGTATAATAAATATCCGAGTTACTATAATATGTCCCACAAACTCCAACATCTACACTCTCTAATCGAGTCTTGATTTTTCAAATTACAAATCCCAACCACTAAATTTCATCATACTAAATATATGTTCTCTGTACATAATTTTTAGTATTATGGAATTTATTAAATGATTTAAACATCATTGTCAAAATTCCTCAATACATATTATCTAGGTAAATTTATCTCTTTTTGTAATCAAATCAAAACAGTCCTTTTTAAAACAAAAATTATTAATAGAAAAACATAAAATTCATTTTGAAATAAGGTATTCAATTTAATTCATTATATAATGTTTTCTTAACACCATTCCAAATACATATACATTTATAAAAAACTAATTTTATCATATACCACAATACCCAAACACAACACTCTAGGACTCATCTCCTTGTATATTTAATTAATAATTTAATGATCAATTTGAAACCACACAACTAGTCTTTAACCGTTATTAATTTTAATCACCGCCTTTTAATTTTGCATAAAAAATACCATATCTGATAGAGAAACATATTTATTACTCAAAAGTGGACCTAAATAATTTTTAGAAGATTATATGATGCAATTCTATAGATTTCAGAAATGATCATTGAAAAAAATTCAATATTAAACCCTAATTTAAACAGCTTATTATACCTCTTTAATAACTCTCTCTCCACTTTAAAACTCAATCATTCTTGAGTCACATATACCACTCTAAATATATTTTTAAATAAAATTTCAAAAGCACATACATATTATTCAACACATACAATAATGTACCACATATAAAATAACTTTACATGTAAACCTGAAAAAATTATTTAAAATTAATAATTAATGATAATTATCTATTATTCACAACACATAAAATACAATTAAAAAAATTCCTAAACATCAAAATGATATAGTGTTATTAATCCAATAGATGACTCCTTTATCACCATTAATCATTTTTCCATCAATTTACCTCTTTAAGTCACAAGGATTGATTATTAAATACTAGATAAACAAAATTGAATAAAATAAATTCAATATATAAAATATTATAAGACATTTTATTTTTCATAAGGACTCTATTAATTTTATTAGACATGAGGAATAAATCATTGAGAGAATATGTGGATAGTTTTTGAGGGATTACAGAGGAGAATTTTTTTCCGAAATGACCTTCGGAATGATTAGAAAATAGATTAAGACTCAATTAACATGATGAGAAGTGATGGAAATTCTTCTACAAAAATTAAATTCAAGAAAATCTACCAGGTACCGAGTCCATGATTCCTGAGTATATATAAAAAGAATATGAATCCCTATTTCGTGTCTTGTTCTCCGTGAAACTAGTACACCACATTGGGTACTTGTTTATTTTTTTCTACTGTTTTTTTGAATCAACCACCACCAACCCATCCCCCCAAGTCATTAATCTACTCTATTCCCCCAATAACTACTCAAAATAAATTCAAATAAAATTCACATATATCAAAATCAAAAAGATTTTATACATTAAAAAACCACATTTTGTTAATGTGTAGGAAATATCTATTATTATCCTAGATATAAAACAACCTAACCTAATAATAACATATGATACATAGAACCATTATTCTATAATTCCAACTAATAATAAAATCTTGAACCCTCACAACTTTTGTAAAATGTCAGAAATTTTACCTCTTCCCCGAGGGAAGCCATATATATTAATGAAACACTACACCAACCAAAAAATTCCTAACCAAAATTTTATTGAATACATTTTCCACTCATGGAATACTAATTAAAAATAATTATCCCTTTTAAAGAAGTCTAAAAATCAAAGAAATAATGTTTTTCGTGAAAAAAACCTTGAAAAACATTGGAACACTAATGAATTGATTATATAAGGGGATATCTCATTAATTTTAGCATAAGTCATTAAAAACATCAATTATCAAATAGAATTACATAATTTGAATAAAAAACACAACTATGTATTTTAATAAAATGGGTAGGGTTTCTATCCTAAGAAACAACTCACTTAACGAACCATGGATAACCACTGTTGGAAAACTAGGATACACACAATGCCATTAATAATACATACTAATGATTTTATATTTCAAAATAAGGAATAATTTAAATATATCATGCCTCAATAAAAACAAAATGTGTCAAATCTAGGGCTAAATGACACACTCTATCAGTATATAATTTTTAATAATATTCTTATCATGGGTAATGAGATTCAAAATTTAATGGATCCCTTTCTATAATTGGATATCATCATTAATAATTTTTATAATATAAAATATATATAAAAATAAAATAAAATCCTTCTCAAATATATAAGATAACTCAACCATGGAACTGATCCATGTGATAGTGTTGCATCATCCATCATCTCTATGCCAAATCCATAGAAGCTAATTATGATAGAAAATATATCATGAATTATAACAAAACAATTAGAAAAAACACATCTTCAATGGGAATAAATTATCTAATTATACATAACGTTCAAACTAGAGACAATAATTACTGTCAGAAAGACATCAATTACTTCTCAACCCCAATGTTTCATGAAACCCAAAATCAGGTTTCAATTCCAAATCTCTTAAATGTCTTCTTATTCGTGATTATATACAAGAAAAATCAAAACACTAGAATAAAAACATATCAATAAAAAAATTAAATATTTTCAACTATGGAATGAAATATCTAAAAAACATGGGCTAAACATATCCAAACACTATTATTAATTCGAGTGAATTAAGAAATTAAAAAAAATTAATAGCCAATTTAAAAAATTATATCTATTAAATATTCAATCATGACTTAACCACAAATTCATTCTACATTCATTTTTGAAGAAAGGGGTATGAATCATATCGATAGTATCTTCAATTTCATTCCATCATAATGTCATTTCCATGACATACACTTTGATTAGAAATCTATTATTACTTTATAATAAGTAGAATGATAAATTAATAGGCTCAATAATTTTAGATTATAGCTTAAAGGTGACATTTTTAGTGGGATATGAACTAATGTTTCCCACCAAATGATGTCAAATTCTTAATTCAATTATTTGTGAATATTTTTCCATTCTATATGACATTAGTATTCATATATTCTAAATAGAGCATGATATATTTATTCATTATAATTTTTGAAACCCACCTAACTTATTCATATATCATGAATTCATAGATTTTTACTCAATGATTTATGGGGATTGAGGATTTATATAAAATCAATTTTAAAATCAATTTTTTAGAAATTATTTGGATTTATAATGGATAATGTGTTTTTCCCCTTATATATATATGTGTGATTTTCATATATAATTTAACATCAAGTGGTTAGTTTTTTTAAGTGATGTCCAACAAATCCTAAATGAAAGATCAAATTGGGTGTATACCAATTTTTTATCATAATTGTTTTGAAAAAATAATAAAAAATGTTTTCTAATAGAAAAAATAGATAGTGTTATAGAATAAAGTAACATGTTTTCCTACCTCTTAAATGCCATCTCTAGATCAAGCATGGAATGAAAAATAACTATTAGTGTTTATCATTAAAATTTCCATGTGATTATTATCTTTTTTTCATCTATTAAAATAGATCCTGAATGGTGTCATTAGGTTAAATGGGAACTTATTACTGTAAAATATCTACAATGTATGAAAATGAAATAGGGAAATCATAACACTTATTATTAATTCATTTGTACGTTTTTTATTTAACTATGATATACATTATATATTGATAAACATTTTATTATTTTCATAAATCCTTTAAATTAAAAATATTCTTGTCTTTCTGAAAAACAACATAACTTCTATGTTCATTAGCATTTTGGTCACCATTATATGTATTTTTCATGACCTCTCTGTTGAAGTTTATTTAATTTTCATTGGTTATATTATTTTTCATTGGGATGATCATTTCTCATTATGTTTGGACTATTGGTTTTCAAAATTTAATATTCATTTTTAGAGGGTGGTATTGAATATTGACGGATGTGTGCCTCTGAATTTTTTATCAATTAGAAAGAAAAAATATTGAATCATAATAAAAATATTGGAAAAACATAGTTTTTTATTTTATACATTATTAATTTTAAATTTTAATGTCAATTTTGTAACTAAATAGTTCATTTATATTTGTACTAGTGTGATTTGGACAACCTTGATGAATAGTAACATGGCTACTTTTTGCCAAACGACCATCTACATCAGCTATTATTAGATGATAACCATGTGAGTTTTCTCTATCCACTATGAATTTTTATTTTCCCCACAATAAATTATCCCACTTTTGGATCAAGTCATATTGTCACTAAGTTGGAAACCACTCATGCAGAGGCAGCAAAGGCTCGTATTGAGGTAGAACAATCCACACAAATCGTGATGTAAGAGGCTGAACCGAATAAAAATTCCAATAATGTATTAACAAAATTTATGGAAGACTTATGTTCTTCCCATAAACTATAAACTAATATATCTTATGATACATAAATTTTAATGATACATATGCTATATTGGGCACCAAATTATAGTTTTAGTGATTGTCAGGATGATGATGTTCCAGGTGATGGTTCTAGTGGTTATCAGGAGGATGAAATACATCGAGATACTGATGTTGAGGATGAGTATTATGGTGAAGATGATGATGATGATGATGACTATAGTAAATATAATTATGGAGATAATGATGGTGGTGATATTGTTTACGATGAGAGAGAATATGATACATTACATTTTTTACTATTATTTATGGTTAATGATGTTTGATAGTTCTATGTGAATGAATATTTGTGATGTTTTAAATGTGTGATAGCCTTGGTTTAATGAATTAATTAGTTTCTTGTGGTATCATTTTTTTTATTTTGGATGGTGTTGTTTTCAACAACATTTTGGTGATCTCTACAAGAATCTTTGAAATATGGTAGGTGCTTCTACCTAAAAATGTATAGTTAGTCTGTATCACCCAAGTTTTGAGGTATGTAGCCTTTAGTTATGACTTTTTATGTTTTTAAAGTGCACGGGATGAGTTGGGAAGTGTTTGGGGGAGTTTGGAATGGGATTGGATGAGTTTGGAGGCTTTTCAATGGGTGCACGGTTTGAGCATAGTTAGGGGAAACCGTGCGGATGCTCCAGGAAACTGTACAGGGGGAGACAGTAGGCTTCAAAAGGCATGTGCATAGTTTTCCAAACCGTGTGAGGAAACCGTGCAGACCCTTGCTCTTGAGGCAGTAGTGTGTCCATAGTTAGAGCATGGTTTTCTAAATCATGTGGTCTAACCGTGCAGCCACAATAAATATGTTTTTAAAACCCAAGTTCACTCAATATTGCCTCATTCCTCTCCAAATCCTCTCCCACATGATCCTTACTCTGTATTTTGGGTCCTCATGTGTTTAAGGTGATCTTCCAGTGATTCTTGAATCGATTTAAAGGGGTTTCGTGGTGGTTTGAAGGTGGTTTCTCCCGGGTAAGTCTCTCCTCTTGGTTTTCTTGTGGTTTCCTCTAGATCTGCATCTCCTTGTTTCTTGGTTTTCTAGATCCACTCTTTTTGTGTGTAGATCGATGGTTTTGGTTACCTTGGATGATGATTTTAAGGCGTTTGATGGTTTTGGAAGTGGATCTAGAGAGTTTTTGTTGGTGTGTTAGCCGGATTTGAGGTTCGGGTGCTTGTGGGTCGATTACATGGGAACCAGAAAGGAAGGTGGCTTCTCTCTCGACTCCACTTGGTTAGAACTAGTTTTGTTTGATTAAAATTAATTTTTTGTTCTTGAAATTAATTTATATTGTTGTGCCAAATTGGTTGGAAATCCCTTTAGTGATGTTTTGGGGATTTTTGGGGAAAAAGCGGGTTTTATGGTCAAATTCTATTGTTGTGGATTAAAAAATAAAGATTTTAAAATGGGTTGTTGATATTGATTTGGTAAAATTGTTGATGGAAAATGGTTTTCAATAAAGATTGTGTTTTTATTGAATTGTGGTTTGACATGGAAAATGGTTTTCAATAAATGGATGATTTATTGAAGTGGATTGGAATGTGATGGAATTGGTTGATTACAAGCTTTTGTGACCTTAGTGGGTCGTATTCTTGTTTATGGATTGATGGGAATGTTGCGTGGAAGTGGATAGAAGTGGAACTATAAAAAGTGGATGGATATTGGAAGGAAGGGCAACCATCAAAGGATTAGTGGATGGGAAGAGCTAGTAGTTGTGAATGTGTGAACATGATGGACAGAAGATCCACCGTTTGGTTGTGGTCGAGAAGTACCACTAGGTGTGAATGGGTGGGACCTAAGCTCCACCATTTGGTTGTTAGTTGTGCATTTCATTGCAAGTTGGAAATTTTTGTGCTAGTGTGTGAATGATGAAATTGCCTGTGGCAAGTTTGGTTGGCTTTCCCTTGGTTGATTAGGTTGGGTGTGATGGCTTGGTAAGGGCATGTTTGGCCTATGGAAATTGATTTAATTGTGATTTTTTTATATAAATTGTTTTATAAAAATGTGTTAATGGTTTTGTCCTAGTGGCATGTATAGGGAAGTCATTTTGGGAAAACCTTCTGAGTTTTAGTACTCACCCCCTACTTTGGCACGTTTTTGTTATTGAAGATGTTGTGTACTCTGACGTGCACAAAGGTAAGGCATCACCCTCCTTTAATGGTGCATCGTGATGTCTGGGTGGAGCTTGGAGCTTGGATCTTGTTGTAGAGCTGTGGTGGTATTGTGGCACATGGTGCTTTCCTGGTTGGTCTTCCGCATAGTACATTGATATTATGTTGTTTTTTTGGTTTTGGGATGTATTGGGGAACATTTGGTTGTCTTTTAGGAATTCCTGTTGGAATGTTTTAGTGACACACATCATATAGTTGTGGTTAATGGATGGTTTGTTTGGATTTTTTAAGGGAAAATCGTCCCCAAATTTGATCTTGAATCCCTCGGAATTTATTTCCAGCCTTTGGAATCATGGGAATGTCGCTTAAGGACAAGTAGCCCAAAATTCCTCCTCAAGACAATGAGGTAGGGGTATGGTGTTACAAGTGTTATCAGTTTTGTCAGTCCTTAGCATTCAAGTCAGAGCAGTTGTTCGATCATTGGTGTTGATCATTTGTTTTTGTGTTGACATTCGTTATGCTATATTCCATGAGTTGGGATGGTAGCAAGGCATAGGAATGTTGGAACCTATAATGTATAGCATAAAAGTACATATCTATCCCTCTTATATTGAAATTCGAGTTATTAGGGAGTTGGGTACATAAGTGTTCTGTAGAAACTTTTAGGCATTGGAAATCTCATTATCGTGGGTGTACCCAATGAGACATGCATGGAATATAAGGTAGAAATGACTTCCCTATAGGATTCATATTTCATTTGTGTATAATTATTTATGGTGTGATATGAATGTGTGAAATTTTAATGTGAATAAATTGGTATTTTGAAAGTGGTTTGGTTTTCAAATTGGTGAAACATGAAAAATGGGAACTTGTGGATAGCCTTGTGCGATAGTGTTCTATAATGTGATTAGAAATGAGAATTATTGAAGTCTATGTAAGTGAGACTCATGGTTGTTGGTTTTCTGTTGATAGAAATGGATCCGGGTAGGCGTCGTAGAGACCAAACAAAAGTGGCCAATGAGAACATGGTTTCACCTTAGCCCCATGTGAACCAGGAGCTAGTGCAAAGCATAGTGAAAGCATTCCAAGATGTGGAAAGTGGAAATAATTGGATGAACCAAGGCATGTGGATAATGCGGTTTAGATTCAAAAGTATAATCCACCCATCTTCAGGGGAAATTTAGAGCCAGAGAGGGCAGAAGCATGGTTGAATAGAATGAACAAGATTTTAGAGTTCTTGGGAACACTGGTAGAGTTAAAAGTAAATTTGGACATGTATATGTTGGAAGATCTTTCCCTTTCGTGGTGGGATTTGGTAGTTCAAGATAGAATGGACCAGGGTGTGATGTGGGAAGGCATTGAGGAATCGTTTAATAAAAAATTCTACCCACATACATTCATAATTTATCATGTGAATGATTTCTTCAATTTTAAGCAAGTGCTTATTTATATGACGGAGTATGCAGCTAATTTTATGAACATAGTAAGGCTTTCACCCGAGGTGGAATATAACACGTCATTGAAGTCATGGATCTTTGATGAGGTTTTAAGGCATGAAATCCATTGAAAGATAGCAGTAATGTGTAAAAATTATTACATAGAGATGGTGAATAGAGCCTTAGTGGCTGAGCGGGACTTGTTGGGCGCCCCGGATGGAGGAAGCATGGTGGTGCTCATGGGGAATAGTGGGAACTCTAACGCTGGGATCAAGAAGAGGAGGGACACTTATTCCTAGGGTGGTATTAGGGCACATAATCCGATTGTAGGATTGGTGAATCTTCCTCTGAATCCCCAGAGATAAACAGGATGTTTTCATTGTGGTACGACAAGCCACATCAAGCGAGATTGTATGGAACAACCTCAAGCATGTCATAATTGTAAGAAGATGGGGCATATGTAGTGTTATTTTCAGAATGCTCCGAGTTCGGGTGCACATGATACTCCTTAGGGATCGCAGACGTTGTATGCTTCGATTGGAAGGGGACAGCAGCACAACCCTCATCAGCAGAGTAAAGTGGTTCATGGTGATTCTCGGAATACCACGACGCCTCAGTAGGGCAATAAAGAGTAGTATTTGGCAAGAAAACATGTGGTTGCAGCTGAGGAGGTTGTGGTGGATGATCGATCAAGACCATCCATGATGCGAGGTACTATTCTTTTAAATTCTACCTTGATACAAGTGTTGTTTATACGGGTGCTTCACACTCTTTTATTTCTTCAAGTGTGGTTGATTTTCTGGTATGAAGGGTAGAAATTATGCCCTCAGTTTTAAAACATTAAACTCATATGGGTCGAAGAGAGTGTCGAGCCTTGATGTGTAGGGCATGTTGTAAATTTGGGTGAGGTTTAGCTAATGTGGAATTTATCAATGCTTGAGATGGATGGGTATGATGTAATCTTTGGAGTGGATTAGCTGGTTGATTTTAAGGTCCACATCGACTATGATTCACCAAAAATGGCTTTTATGACACATTATTTCGTTAGGCATCTCATTAGAGGAGAGAGGCATGAAATGCGGGGTGCAACGAGTCTGTTGGTACCAGTAGTAGGCATGTAATCGTATCGGTTGGCAGTATTGTTGTTGGAATGCGTAATGAGTGTTGAGTAAAGTGTTCTTCTGGTAGTGGAGGATCATTCCATGGATGTTTTTCCTCAATAATTCTCTGGGTTACCTCCCATAAGAGAAGTGGAGTTTACGATTGATCTCCATATGGGGACTGGTCCTATCTCACTTTTGTCTTATCGGATGGCCCCTACTGAGTTGTGAGAATTTAAAGTCCAGTTAGAAGAGTTATAAAACAAAGGGTTTATCCGGCCAAGCACATCCCCGTGGGTAGCGCCAGTGTTTTTTGTTAAAAATGCGGGTGGAACATTGAGGCTCTGTGTTGATTATGGTAGACTTAACCAAGTTACGATAAAGAACAGATATCCACATCCAAAAATTGATGATTTGTTCGACTAGTTGAGGGGTACCCAGTGGTTCTCCAAGATCGACCTGAGATCCGGATATCATCAATTATGGGTGAGGATTAATGATATTCCTAAAACTGCTTTCAAAAGTACATATAGCAATTATGAATATGTGTTTATTCCCTTTGGATTAACGAATGTGCCAATTGTGTTTACGGCATTGATGAATCCGATATTTTAGAGATATCTGGATTCATTTGTGGTGGTGTTTGTAGATGATATTCTGGTGTATTCAATGACAAGGGTGGAGAATGAGCAGTACTTGGAGACAATTCTAGGGATCTTGAGGGATCATTGGTTGTATGCCAAATTGTCAATGTGTTACTTTTGGATACGGGATGTTGGTTTTCATGGCAATGTTATTTCTAAAAGGGGTGTTTTAGTGGATCCAGAAATGATAGGGGCTGTTATCTCATGGAAACTGCCAAAGAATTTGCATGAGATACAGAGTTTCCTTAGTTTAGCTGGGTATTATCGGTGTTTTGTTCATGATTTTTCACGTTTGGCTTCATCAATGATAACTTTGAAAAGAAATAATGTTCCATTCCAGTGGAATTAACAGTGTTAGCAGTGTTTCGAAGTGCTAATGGGGAACCATATATCAGCACCAATCATGGTTTTTCCAGAACTAGTTAAGGGGTATGTGGTGTATTGTGGTGCTTCTGGATCAGGGTTGGGGTTTGTTCTCATGAAAGGGAATCATGTGATTGTATATGGCTCAGGAAAGTTGAGAGTGCATGAGAAGAACTTCCTAACTCATGATTTGGAATTGGAAGTAGTGGTGCATGCTTTGAAAGTGAGGTGTCATTATCTCTTTGGTAAGAAATTCACGGTATATACATATTATAAGAGCTTGATACACATTTTCTCACAAATGTATTTGAACTTGAGGCAAAGTTGATGGATGGAATATCTCTAGATGATTGATTTTGACTTTATGTACACACTAGGTAAGGGAAATTTGGTGGCAAATTCATTAAGTAGAAAATAATATGGTCATATGGTCAAATAGGAAACAGACCAGTGGTAGTTGATGGCAGTTATAACCGATATGTGGCTGGAATGTGAGGACCAGGGTGACAGATCCATCTTCTTCCTAGATTTGTGGATTGTTGACTTGGTTTTCTTGGTTAACGAGGAAACGATATCTGATTCTGAGTGTGATACCATGGGGTCAAGACACAATGGTGGGGAGACCATTGAGTGTTGGAAACTGAATGGAGATTCAATTTTGTGTTTTTGGAATCAGATGGTTGTACCAATTGCTTTTTAGGAGGGTCTTCTCAATTATTGCCATCATTCTAATTGGGTTGTTCATCCTGGAATTCAGAAAATTTATAAATAATTGAGAGCGTAGTTCTGGTGGGCTGGTATGAAAAGAAGAGTGGGTGATTTTGTTTCAAGATGCTTGACTTGTCTGCATGTCAAGGCAAAACATTAGAGGCCAGCAAAAATGTTGTAGTCCTTATCAATCCCTATATGGAAGTGGAAAAAATAGAAATGGATTTTGTCATAGGTCTCCTAGGAATAGTCAGAAAGCACGATGCCATTTGGGTGATAGTGGATCGGCTGACGAAGTTGACTAATTTCATTCTAATTTTTGAATCTCATATGGTAGAGGATCTGTCCAAAATCTATATCCGAGAGGTGGTAAAGAGGCATAGTGTTCCAGTTTTAATTGTATCAGATAGATATCTAAGGTTTATATCTTGTTTCTGGAAATCCTTTCACCTAGACCTTGGGACATAGTTGACTATGAGCATGGTGTATCACCCTCAGACGGATGGTCAATCCGAGAGGATGATATAAACATTGGAGGATATGTTGTGGGCTTGTGTCATGGATTTTGGTGGCTCATGGGAGGAGTAATTTTTGTTGGTTGAGTTCTCATATAATAAAAGTTATCAAGAATCCATACATATGGCTCCGTTTTTATCGTTGTAAGGGCGGCCGTGTCGTTCTTCACAATGTTGGGTGGTAATAGGTGAGTCCTCAATGGTTGGACCAAGCCTTTTCTAGGAGAATCTGGAGTGGATCAAGTTGATCTAGAAGAGAATGAAGATGTCTCAGAGTCTTCACAAATTGAATGCTGGTCATAGTTGATGGTCGTTGTCGTTTGAGGTGAGTGATCAGGTTTTCTTGATGATCTCTCCTAGGTTAGGACATCATCGGTTTGGGAAGCAGGAAAAGTTATCTCTGAGGTATATTAGTCCTTTTGAGATTCTTGAGGGGGTTGGTGAGGTGGCTTATCGTTTTCATTTTCAACCTAGGTTCAGTGCGGTGCACAACATGTTTCTTGTGTCGCAGTTGAAAAATTATCAGCCAGATCATGACCATGTGATTCGATGGGATCTTGTTGAACTAGAACCAGATGCTACGTTGGTGCAGGTGCCAGTGTGGGTTGTGGATAGGAAAGAGAATTTCTTGCGCGTTAAAAGCATCCGTTTATCTCTTGTTTTGTGGAAAATGGTCATATTCAAGGGGAGACTTGGGAGTGTGAGAAAGAGATGGTTCAATAATGGCCTGTGCTCTTTCAGTGAAGGTGGGATTTAATACGTTCTAAGGACGTAATTTCCAATGGTAAGGAGAATGCACCACCACCGATTTGAGGTTTGTAGCCTTTTTTATGCCTTGTTATGTGTTTAAAGTGAATGTGATGAGTTGGAAAGAGGTTAGGAGAGTTTGGAATAGTTTTGGATGAGTTTGGAGGATTTTCTATGGGTGCACGAGTTGAGTAAAGTTTGGGGAAACCATGCGGATGATCGAGGAAACCATGCAGGGGGAGAAAGTAGGCTTCGCATAGCCTATGCATGATTTTTCAAACCGTGGAAGGCAATCGTGCAGTCCCTTGCTGTTGAGGAACTAGCATGTGCATGATTAGCGCACGGTTTGCCAAACTGTGTGGGCTAACCATGCAACCACATAAAATAGGGTTTTAAAACCTGAGTTCACTAGGTATTGCCTCATTTCTCTCCAAATCCCCTCTCACACGAGCCTCACTCTAGATTTTTTATCCTCTGGGGTTGAAGGCAATCTTCCACTGATTCTTGAAGCGATTCAAACGGGTTTCATGGTGGTTTGAAGGCAGTTTCTCTTGGGTAAGTCTCTCCTCTTGGTTTTCTTGTGGTGTCTTCTAGATCCGCATCTCCCTCTTTCTTGGTTTTCTATATCTACACGGGTTGTGTGTAGATCTAGGGTTTTTCTTTCCTTGGATGATGATTTTAATGGTTGTGATAATCAGAGAAGTGTATCTAGAGAGGATTCTATGGTGCGTTCGTCGGATTTGAGGTGCAGGTGCTTGTTGGTCGATTTCTTGGGAACCTTAAAGGTAGATGGCTTCTCTCTCGACTCCACTAGGTTAGAATTAGTGGTGTTTTATTACAATTAATTTGTTGTGCTTGAAATTAATTGTGATTTTTGTGCCAAATTGGTAGGAAATCCCTTCAGTGATGTTCTGGGGATTATTGTGGAACAAGGGGGTTTTATGGTGAAATTCTATTGTTGTGAATTATAAAATAGTGAATTTAAAATTGGTTGTTGAGATTGATTTGTGGAAATTGTTGATGGAAAATGGTTTTAAAAAATGATGTTTTTTTATTGAAATGTGGTTTGGAATGAAAAATGGTTTTCAATAAATGGAATATTTATTGAAGTGCATTGTTATGTGATGGTATTGGTTGATTTAATGTTATTGTTACCATGGGGGTCATATTATTGTTTATGGCTTGATGGGAATTTAGTGTGGATGTGGTGAGAAGTACCACTATAAAAAAGGGATGGATAGTGGATGGAATGGCCACCATCAAAGGATAAGTGGACGGGAAGAGACACTATTTGTGAATGGGTGAATGGGTTGGATGGAAGATCCACTATTTGGTTATGGTCGGGAAGTACCACTAGGTGTGAATTGGTGAACGAGTGGTATGGAAGCTCCAACATTTGGTAGTTTTGGTTGTTTTTTGGGAATTTCTTTCCAAGCTGGAAATTGTTGTGCTATTGTGTGAATGATGAAATGGATTGTGGCATGTTTGGTTGGCGTTCCCTTGGTTTCTTGGGTTGGGTGTGATGGCTTTTTAAGGGAATGTTTGGCCTATGGAAATTTTTGTACTTGTGATTATTTTATATAAATTGTTTTATATAAATGTGCTAACAATTTTATCCTTGTGACATGTGTAGGGAAGACCTTTGGGGAAAAACTACTGAGTTTTAGTACTCACCCTCAACTTTGGCATATCGGTGTCATTGCATATGTTTTGTACTGTGACGTGGGTAATGGTAAAGCATCACCCTCCTTTAGTGGTGCATCGTGATTTCTAGGTGGATCTTGGAGCATAGTGCTTGGTGTAGAGCTGTGGTGGTATCATGGCATGTGGTTCTTTGCTGTTTGGTCTTCTGCATAGTACTCGGATAATGTGTAGTTTGTTTTGGTTTTGGGTTGTATTGTAGAACATTTGGTTGTCTTCTGGGAATTCATGTTGGAATGTTTTATTGACACACATCATATAGTGGTGGTTAATGGAAGGTTTGGTTGGGTTTTTCTTAAGGGAAAATCGTTCCCCAATTTGATCTTAAATCCCTCGGCATTTATTGCCAGCCTTTAGTGTCTTGGGAACGTCGCTTAAGGCCAAGTATCCCTCACCGCCTCCTCAAGCTAATGAGGTAGGGGCGAGGTGTTACATGGTCTATACCAACATTTTCCTAGAACCATTGGTATAACATGAATCAAAGAATTACTATTACATTATTTTATAAACCATTGATATATGGATTTCCCCAGAATTTTTCAATACATTTATTATTACCTTTACCAATGGTTTTATCAATACCATTGGAAATGTCAAATTCCATTAGGCCTGTAACAATAGTTTAGTTTAAGCAGTTAGTTTATGGATATACCCCCCAAAAAATATCCTAACATTTTCATGAAACATTAGTATATCCTATACCAAAAATTATAGGTTATTTACCAATGGTTTAGAATTTTTAGTACAGGGTAAAAATCCAGTAGTTCAAGTATGAATAATTCCATATATTAGTAAATTGTAAAATAATTTCTCAATTTTGGAAAAGGTTATAACAAAAATTATACTATTACCATCTTTTTCGACGAATAAATTTTAATTTTAGGAATCATATATTATTGGTCTTATGGTTCTAGACATTATTTTTATCCTTCACATTCATATGAAGATGGACCACTATCACAGTCCATCTTTATTTCGGCATTATGCTTGTATTAAATATTATAATCTTATATTCATACCTATGTTCTCATACATGGTAATGTTTTAAACTTTTATTACCTTATAAATTAAGTATTTATCATTACCTAATTTTATTTGATGTTTTTATCCCTTTTATGATTTGGATTATCATCAAAATATCATTCAAATTTTAAACCCTTGATTTATATTTACATGTTCAATTCAAGAGGATGCAATTCGTTGAAGGTGAAGAGAATATAACACCCAAGGACTTATAATGACGAAAATTTGGTTCAATAGTGTTTATAACATGAAAGAGAATGATTATACAAGAATGTAAAACCTTGACACTATATGATATATTTCATTTCAAATAAATGTTTTCTCCTCGATAGCTTGCTGAACATCAAACCCTAAGTCTAAAAGAATTATAAAATAGTATACAATTATATACTAGAAATTAAATTGGAATTAATGAATAATAATATAAAAATTATGAATATAACATGGTTTTTATAAGTAAAATTTAATTCATTGGTTAACAATTTTTTAGAAGTAAAATAATAATATATTGAATGAAAAAAAAAGATTCATTAGAACTATTTTTTTTTCTTAATGGCAGTTTCATTGGGCTATGTACAATTATTTTAATATTAATTTTTACAATTATTATAAAATTTAATTGATAAAACAAACTTTATTTTATAAATATATATTTCTGAATTACATTTGGTAGAATATTTGGATTTTTTATGAAATGATTAATTAATTTAATGAATATTGAAAAATGCCAATTTTAATTGAAATCTATTTGTCCTATTTAAATAAATTAAAAGGGTAAATTATAATTTAGACTCTTTTAAATGTAAAATTTGTTCTATAATATTATTATTTACCTAATTTGGTTCATTTTAATCAAATTTATATCGAATTTTGATATTAGAATAGTTAATAATTATAATAATTTTCTCTTTGGAAATCGAGTTTTTCAATAAGTTTATGGGTATTATTTTAAATGGGATTCTACAAAATCTATGAATTTAATTTGAAAAAATGTATTAAAATTTTATAATAAGAATAATATAATCTATAAATAAATTATAACATAATTTATAACCATTATGAAAAATATAAGTAGAAACTATTAATTACCATGTCTATGCTAAAATTTGTTTATTAGGGTGTTAAACATAGAAGATGATGTTTAATAATTACCTAAAACATGGCCAAAAAATTATTAAATGGACATATGTGGACCATATCACCTCTAAGGTTCTATATTGACCATCCATTTAGGATTTTTACAGGATAAAAATGATGGTTTAATTCATTATTTTTATAAGTTTCATATGTGTTCCGTCCCCCACATATAAAAGGCCACTCCCTCTGAAAAACTCCTCACACCTCCAATAAACTTCACTAAACCAAAAAATAAAATAATATCTCCATAAAAAATTATCTAAATTTTATATCTTCCATTATTCCCAAAAGACAAACCCTGTGATCATTAAATGGAGTTCCAAAGGAGGTCTCTCTAAAAGAAGGTAATTCTCTCAACAAATATTATTTATTTTATAATTGTTTCTACCTTTAATTGAGTAATAATAATTAAAATATAATAACACCATCATATCAAAAATAATTAAATCCCATTAGATTGATGGAATTCCATTTTTCCATATCAACCTCCATCAAATGGGAAATGAAAAAACCAATCATGTGTACCGAGGACTACCGCCTCACGAACTAATGTAACAAACTTAATATTCACACATCTCGTGATTGTATATAAATATGGATTTAATATATATATATATATATGATATTATTATAATTTATTAATTTTAATATCACATATACCTTCTTACATTCCATTCCTTTTAAAATATAAAAACACCACTCATGAGTGCGGTAAACTACTTCTTTGAGAAGTAATGTGATTTCTATTTCACATATAAATTACAAGGAAGTTATTAAGTATACATTTAGTTAATAAATATGATAAATATGATATTATATTTATTCTATTAAAATAATATGTTTCAAAATTTTGTACCCTTTCTAGCATTAAGTAAACTATACAACGAATCGTGCGTATTTATGGATTGCTATATCCACGAAGTGATGTGACACATTATATATGTTCAAATATAAACATTAATTATAAAAATATACTGAGAAAAATATTTTTATAAAATTTATTCAATTCTTGATTATATTTATTATCTAATATTCTCTTGCAGCAGAACATTCACATTAAAATATGCATGAGAGAACAAGTCAGTGAATGCTTGAAACAATAGTACTAATGAAATGTTATTAACAAACGAGTGAAATATGTTATAATAGAATATTATATTATATTATAAATATGTATATGGTTATGGTATAAATTTATAAAATTCTTAAAACCACGACACATGGGGTCAAATAATGTTTATCCAAAACTAAGTGTGAGGTAAGATACTTTTTCTCAATTTTCCTTTTTTGAGGAATATTGTAATGCTATGACCATAATTTCTGTTATATGTTGTATAAGGTTCTACATATCATGGAAAAATCCTACATTCAAGAATTGTAGATTTTAATTATAATCATTTAATCTAATATTATTTTACTTGAATGTTACAAAGTGTTAAATTATTTCGTAACTAATTTTTTTCACTAGGTTATATTACCTCTTCATTGTCTATGTCATTGTAAAATTATGTGTGTTATGAATTTTGACTATATCATATTTTATTTACATTTTTTATATGATATTACATTTTATTCACATAATTTATTCATTTATTAATTCTCACTTATACAGTATGACATTTATAAGAGATTATTTAATAATCAAATTTTAATCGGGGTTTTGTTATACTTGAATATCCATGGAAGGGAATTAATTTATCATTTCTAATAAAACCAATTCATTTTCACCTCATCGGATTATTTGAGTTGTTTTGAAGTATTTGGATCATATATCCCTCTTTGGAAATTCAAATGGTTGAGAAAAATATTTTTATCAAATATAAAATCACTTTTCTGTTTTGTAAAAAATTATCTTTCTTCCAAAATAATTTATCTAAAAATGACTTTAAGAATGTTTTCTACATTATCCGAATGAATTATTAATAATAAATTTATAATTTTTTACTTTTTAATTTTTATTATATGAATATTCTTATCATTTTCTACAGAAGTTCCATTTTGATTTTATAGTTAATATTGACATAAATATTGTTTTAACATGAAAATCATGTACAAAATTTCATACTTTCAGGACCACAGAGCTTTTAAGAACAACAATTATACAATTAAATATATATTTTGAAAACACATATTTTTCAAAATATTATTTTTCTACAATTATTTTTCGTAAAATAATTTCAAATTGAAAAGGTCATTTATCTCAATAATGTATTTAAATAAATATTTATTGTATTTATATTCACTGATGACATCCCCCATATATTTTAATTAAGATCTAATAGGGATAAATGTTATTGATACCATTTTTAATATTTATCTGGATGGATCAGAATTACTTTCAGCAAGGAAATTATTGACATTCTATTTATTGATTTATTTTTGTAATAATTTTATTCCAATTTAAATATTAACATTTGTGTCATAATTTAATGTTACCTTTCTCTTAAACATCCATATTATTTATCATTTAAATATTAATTAGTTAAACAATATATCCTTTCTATATATGGAATTTTAGATTGAATGTTATATTATTGAGTTGGGAAATTATTTTTAGTTCATATTTCTTACTCGATATTGAAATTTTTGAAGAGGAATATTTTTCATGATCTAAATAGATTTTTTGATATATGAATAAGTATTTGGAGATTTAGTTAGGGGTGGGGATTGCTTATATAAATCCTCTCATTATATCATTAGTTTGAAGAGATGAATATGTTTTCTAGGCATAGCCAAAAGTGTTTTTTGTTCATTACTAACATTAGTATAAAACTATATTTTTAAATGTTATTATAGTGGTGGTATTTTGTTACCAAATATCATGATGTATAATAATAAATAATGTTCTACATTAAGAATTATGTTGTTATTATCTATGATATTCTCCCAATCATATTATCCATGGATTAATTTTTATTCCTAGTTTATCAATTAAATGGATCATGTTTTAAGTCTTTTACCGTTCCATATTGAAATTTATATATCTAATCCTGATATCCATTTTATTTATTAAATGATAATTCTGTTTTCATATTCGTCATTCCATATTTATTGGGAATTATTTATTATGATTTATTTTTGCATGAATGGTTCTGATTTATGTAACTCTTATATAGTATTTGTGTAGATACCCATAGCTTGACGTACATAGACATTAAATTACATTTTCAGAATAATTAATACATAACAAAAAAATACACCAAAGTATCATAGTAGTTTATTGTCTTTGGAATCATAGAAAATAATCTTCTAATCTTTGTGAATGTTCATCGAAATCTCCCATAAATATCTTCCCTTTTTTACCTAAAACATTTCATTATATCTTGGGGAAAATAAAACATATAAAGGGTGAGCTAAAATTTTCAGTAAGGGTATACATGGAGAAAATAAAACAAACCACATACATATTAACTTCAAAACATGAACATAAACTTTAAACATCCAAATCTTTAGTTGTGAAATAAATCGTGGAAGTACGTAAGGCATAGATAATAAAGGAACATAAATAATAATAAAATATCCTGGTAATAAAACATTAAATGGTGAAAACCCATTAATCACATGATATGATTTCCATAGTAGCCAAGGAATTTCTTCCAAGACCATCTTAGTGGATAAAGTCCCTTTCTAAATTGAGTTCACTCGTTATTCCAGTCATGTATCACTGAACCAGATTAACTTACCATTCCAGCCATGTCTATCTCATGAGATATAAATCGTTACCCAATGCATTGGATGTAGATATAGGCCCCACACACCTCATAATGAAATCAGTCTTACTTGTGCCACAATATAAACATAAATCATTTATCACATCCCTAAGAATAAAAATGGGTTTCATAAACATCATCCCATAATAACATAATCCATATAAAACCAATGATTATCATTTCATAATATGAAAAGTGAAACCATGTAAATCATAGAGATATTATACTTGAAACATACACATATGAAATAATGTCATCTTATATGGAAAATAGTTTTGATAAAAATCTTGAAAAGAATTCTTGAGGGAAATATCCTTTATAATTAAAAATAATTTTATTTCTACAAAATGCCACGAAATTTTAAAAGAAAGGGGATTTATTGAAAATAAACATGAAATCATGTAGAGTAAACATCATGAAAATAAGGCATTATGGAATCATAAAAATCCATTCATGCCATATATGTTAAAAAAAACATCCTCCTTGTACTTTTAACACAAAAGTCAAAAAGTACCATATATGGTAAACAATAGAAAGATTCCTTGCATAACAAAAAGTAAAAGCCCAAGAGGGGTAAACATGACTTTAAACATACATGGAAGAATATTAAACACATTATGAAAAACATTTTTTATGCACATGGAAAAAATATAACCCCAGTAAATACTTACGAATAAACAATCTCAGATAAGAACAAGATTGGAATAGTTATCCCTTACCATAGGTCCAATATGCTTCGCACATATCCAAACCTCTTGTATAATGATTAAAATAATGTCATTTTATTATTTAATAATCATATTCATTGTTATGATATCATATATGGTTCACTTATGACTTTATATTACCCGTTCTATTGTAAATTCCATGTTAAAGCAACGTTTTGGGTAAAATCATTTTATTTATCGTACGTGTTTGGAATTGTTGTTATTGATATTATTATTAATTATATCCTGATATACTTACATAAAAAATTTAAATCATGATTTATATATCATATATATTCATTATATATATATATAATAGATAAATGAATGAAATAAATTACACCGTTCAAGGAGACGATAAGCCATACGTACGCATGAACGTTGTTTTCCTTTCCTTATTGACTTGACTGGAAGTAAGTAGATGAAATATATATATATATATATATCCAGTAGTTTCATTAGGTCATATATTTCATTATTATTCATTATATATACTTTATAATCATTCATTAATGGTTAACATCGTGAATGAATCTCATCGCGTTGTGGAGACGGTAATCCGTACGTACGCACGAGCGATGATATCGTTCCCATAATTATTAAATGGAATTGGAGTGGATGATATAATAACTCAAAATCATTATGATGTTATAATAACCATATATGGTTATTATTTACACCATTATACACAACCAAGTAATGTCGTGGTTGAAAAACAGATTACACCACGGTGTGGAGAAGGTATTCCATACGTACGCACGCGTGATGATTTCATTTTTAGTAGGATGGATAGAAGGTGAAATGGGGTTGTTTCATATTTATAATAACATATCATTATATTATATATACTGATGTTATTACTTTATAATGAAACAACTAAATAAGAAGAAGTTGAAGAAGAAGGAAAACTTGAAAGAATCTGTAGAAGAGGTTACCTCTTCTTCGACACACCTCTTTTAAGCTTCATCTTAAGGCAATATAGCTAGTATTTTGAGGAGACCATAACCTCCATAATGTTTATATGGATGTTTAGAAGGGAAATTGTCAGGGGTTGGTTGGGAATTAAGGCTCAAAATTGTGTAAAGAGAAGAGGGAGGAGGTGCCCTTTTATAAGGGAGGAGATGGGCACTTTAGGAAAAAACATAAAATATTATTTTATAATAAAGTCATATTTGGTGAATAATGGCTCCAAAGTGACTTATTTAAAAAAAAAATTGGTGATGGGTCTATAGCCTTTCAAAAAATAGGTTTTAGACAAGTTTAGGTTACTATTTATCAGTTAGATTTAAATCTAAGTTAAATAATTTAACTTTTACTGTGTCTTCTTGTTTTCTTACAGAATATGGTTAATAAACATACTATAAAAGTACTAAAGAACCCCAAGTGGTTCATTATTCATATATATAAACTTATATAAGTCATTTGTATGAACCTTATATTTTTACGAATATAATAAAAATTAATAATATAGTATTTATTTTAAAAACTATTTTATGTCAATTTTGACACTATTTGGTAATTGATTTTTGTGAAAATCATCACAACATTATTTGTTCGAAAAAAGTTTATTGAATCAATACTAACATTTCCTATTGACCTAAAAAATTTATTTAATTTATAAAAAGTCTCAAATTACATTTACTTGGGTATTTATAACATCAATGACGTTAATATTTAATTAATAAGGTAATTACTGCATTGTCATTGTGTAATAAATAATTTAACTTATTTAATGTCTAAAAATTATAAATAAAATACCATTATGTAGGAAATATTTTTATCTTTCTAATGAATATTTATTGTCGAATATTTCTTATGTATAACCCTATATTAAAAATGTTTTATTTATTAAACATTGATTTTAACTGTTTTAAATATTCTTTAAATAAAATAATAATAAATGTCCTAATCTAATACAAGTGGACCTAAAGGGTAATATTTTATTCATAAGGTATTTTTTGTCGAATTACACTTATCCAATAGAATTAGTACATTTTTTTGGGTAATAATAATATCATTTTTACCCTTAATTATCCTATTTACTTTTAACCGTGGTAAATAAAAGTTAAACGTTATTATTCACCAAAAATTATTTTTATCTTATTTAACCAAATTTTACCCATTAATATTAACCGTTTATCTTGGATTTTAGAAATTCTACACACAGAAGTGATAAAATTAAGATTTAGTTAAATTTTCAAATTATCCCAGGAGGTGGGTAAAAGATGGTGAAAAGTTCAATAAAATTACTATATATCTAAAATTATTATAAAATGACTCCAATGAATTACATTGAACTTATATATGTATTATTTATCAATTTTTACCTAAAATTAATTTAAATAAAAAACTAATTATTTTAAAAAAAGTCGGGTTTTAAATAGTAACCTCGTGTTTTCATTATTCATAAAAAATTGAATGTTTTCAGAAAAATACCAAAAATTCACCCTAGGATAATTTTGATATTCCAAATCCAAAAGATGAAGTCCATTTTGAAAGATAAAATTTATAAAATTTCAAAAAGTAGGTATTACTATTCATAACAGCTAGTTCATAATAATACTTTAATAATATCTCATTTAGTGAAACTTGATATTACGTACTACACACGCTATCAAAGAAGGTCTTGATTGCGTGTAATGCAACCCAAGTCAGGACTGCGTGTAGTTAAAGCTCTATTTGGTGCTGCATATAACATAATCAAACCTTATTTCATTTATACATTAATCAAAATCTACACTTAATGTTGCGTAGAATAATTTCCACAAAACAAACTTGAAATTGTGTGTAACATGAGCCAAGAATAGTGTTGCATATACTTCAAGATAATACGGTGTTGCGTATAGTACAATTTAATCTGGGTGTAGTGTATAATATAATACATCAAAAAAAATAATATATCTCATAAAATTGTGGGGTGTTACATTTTACCCCCCTTAAAATGAATTTCTCGCTCGAAATTTGTCGGTGTTATAAATCGTTTACCACTTCAAAGTTTCATTCATAGAAACCCACATCGTAAAAAGGAATACTAAATCATCATTTTAGAAAGGAGAGTTAGAAACATAATGGATACCCAAAGTAACTCATCATTGGGTTTCCACATAGGAGAATATAGATGAAAATATGGATATGGAAGAGAAATCAAACTATCATGTTTAGATGAAGAGTGGTAGAAAACATGGCTATGAAAAAAGACATAAATCATAAATCCATAAATTTGTTATGATCTAAGGTACCATCTGAATCATCAGATATGAGTGTAATATGACAACATTTTTTGTTTTCAAGATCATTTCCCAAAAGTTGAAAAAATTGGAATTATAAGAAATACTTTCTTGAATTTTGTACAATCTCACCATTGGTCATTCCTTGAATAATTTCAACTTCATCTCTTAATTAAATGAAGTTGATTTTTCATTCTTGAAGTGTTATAAGATCATGCGATAGAATGACAGGTGATTCCATCTGTGTCAAACAAAAGTATAGAAAAAGTTATTAAATATACACAAGTCCATATATATTGAGATTAATCATATATGGTTCCTAAAATGGAATTATACTTCATATATCATACCACTTAATAAATTAAAACTAATATATACTAACCAGGGACTTCCTGTAGGACAGTGGTATGTGATAAAGGCCTATCACACTTCAGATGTGGGTTCAATTCCCGCATCCTTTTCCGACGCGACGGGTTGTCACTCATCCTATGGGTTGTCCTTTTTCCAAAACTATACTATTATAACATTCAAGAAATAATATCAAAAACAAGATCTATAATTAAATAATACAATCTATTGTTCGACATAGTCCATTCAAATATTTAGGCTTATCCAAAATACATCTGTCCAATCTCATAGTATAAAGAAAACGATTACTTTAAAGGTCACATAACAAGCACCTGTATACCATCATTTATCTCCCATATATCATAAGATATATCTTGTTGGTCACATTAAAAACATGTGAATACCTTAATAATGTTTTCTTTTAGAACATGTATTATCATATAACCTTAGTGAAAATATGAATTCTATCAAACGATAACTCTTTCCACATAACAAAATCACAAAATTTCTATATACTCAAACCACGATATCACTTTGTCCTTATATCATTCATGAGCTCATGAATACTATCAAACAATTCATTTTCTCCATATCCCTTCATTATGCATATATCAACTTCCTTCCAAAAATATTTCAATTACTTTTCATGGTTACCAGTACCATACAATTATTGAAAACCAATACATAGTTATTCCAAAATTCCATGATAAAATAAATGAGATTCCATGATACTATTTTGAAATCCCATTACATAAACACTTAAACATTCCCCAACATCATCGTCATACTCAACAACACAAATAGTGATTGCATGTGACTTCCCTTTGTCTTTTTCCTTAAGAGGATTCTCATGTCGACCATTATTAAGCCTTGGATTAGGGTATTGATTAGCATAATTCTTCATTTCCTTGCACTTGAAGCATTAATGTGTTGGTGGAGCGTTCTCTATAGTCTTTTCTTTATTCACATCATTAAAAACCTTTTATCCCATTACTTCGGCACTCAGCTGCTCGATGACCTTCTTTTCCACACATGAAACATTTTCTAGTACCTTTTACAAAATCTCTACTATGCTTATTTCCTCACTTTGAGCATAAAGAAACAATCACATTCTTTTCACCATTTTTTTGACATTTTTCCATGAACTCCATCTTTTTTTCTTGTCAAAACCATGAGATAGATATGTAACATCAACTTCTAGTTCTACCTTGATAGCACAACACATAATTTCTTCATAGGTACTGAAGTCTCTTATAGCTAATTCCCTTCAAAGACATGGTTTTAATCCACTAAAGAATCGATCAACATTACTTTTAGGTTGGATAATAAATCAAGATGAAAACCTTGAAAACCTTGTAAAATTAACTTCGTATATACAAAAGGATTCATCATCCTTTTTCTTAAGCTCAAGGAACTCATTTTCTATATTTGTTAGAAGAATACGAGTGATGTACTTATTGAAAAATATATTCTTTAACTCATCCCATTCCATGGATTCAATTTCATCTTGGGGACTTGTATTCTTAATTAGAGTCCATCACTGGTCTGTTTCACCTTCTAACAGGTAAACAACAAAAATGACTTTTTCATGTTCTGGACAGTGAAGTATCGAAAATATCTTTTCAATGGTACTAATCCATTGTACAACAACCAGTGGATCAGAAGACCCACTGATAGAAGTTAGATGTTGCCTCATGATGGACTCAATAAAATATTTTTCCTTTCTCTCCTAATTTGGAAGTCCAGAAGGATTCATAGCTTGTGTAAGTATAGAAATAAGATTTTGCACTCTATCTCACATAACATTTGTTTGATTAGGAGGACAATGATTTCATTATCTATTAAATTGATCAACACAATTCCTTTGGGTTCCAACCATCATCTAAAACCCAAAAAGAATAGTGTGAGAGGAAAAAATAATGCTATTAAAATATCATAATAATGGTGTATTACTTTCAATATATAACATTTTAGGTTTAATTATAATATCATTACCGTAATTCTAGGACTATAAAATATATGTATACTTATCCTTAGGGACATCCCTAGACATACCTTTGAAATATCTCTAGGGATTTTACTAAATTTTTCGCATCCTACTTTCCAAAGGTTAACTAAACCATTCCTCTTATACCAACTATAGATACCCATATCTTGACATACATAGACATTACATTACTTTTTCGGAATACTTAATACATAACAAAAATAAACACCATAGGACCGTAATGGTTTTGTGTCTTTGGAAACATGGAACATAATCTCATAATCTTGGTGAAATATTTTCAACATCTCCCAAAATATCTTCCCTTTTTTTACCTAAAACATTTCATTATATCCTGGGGAAAAGAAAAAATATAAAGGGTGAGATACAATGCACAGTAAGGGAATTAATGGAGAAAATAAAACAAGCCATATACATTTTTACTTCAAAAGATGAACATAATGTTTAAACATCCAAATCCCATGATGTGAAATAAATCATGGCAGTATGTTAGGCATAGATCATAAAGGAACATCAATCATGATCAAATATAATGGGAATAAATCATTTAATTGTGTAAAACCATTAAGCACATGATATTATTTCCATATTAGCCAACTCATTGCTGCCAAGACTATCTTAGTGGTCAAAGTCCCTTTCTGAATCGAGTTCACTCCTCATTCCAGTCCTGTATCATTGAACTGGATTAACTTACCGTTCCAGCCATGTATATCTCATGAGATATAAATATTTAACCAATGCATTGGAGGGAGATATATGTCCCAACCATCTCATAATGAAATCATTCTTACTTGTTCCACAACATAAACATAAATCATTCATCAAAACCCAGTGAAAAAAATGGGTTTCATAAACATCATCCCATCATAACATAATCCATATAAAAGAAATGGATATAATTTCATCATAAGAAAAGTAAAACCATGTAAATGATAGAGATATTATAATTGAAACATACACATATGAAATAATGTCATCTTAGATGGAAAATGGTATTGATAAAACAATTGAAAAGAATTCTTGAGGAGAATATCCTGTTTTCTTAAAAATCTATTTCTTTTCACAAAATTACACGCAATTTCAAAAGAAATTTATTTTATAGAAACTAACCATGAAATATTTTAGAGTAAACATCATGATAATAAGGAATTGTGAAACCGTAAAAATCCATTCATTCCGTATAAGTTAAAAAAAATTTCTCCTACTTTTAACAGAAAACTCAAAAAGTACCTCATATGGTAAACAAAATAAATATTACTTCCATAACACAAAGTAAAATTCAGAGATGGGTAAAAATGACTTTAAACATACATGGAATAATATTAAACACTTTATGGAAAACATTGTTTATGGACCTGAAAAAAATATAACCCCATTAAATACTTACAAAATAAACAATCTCAGATAAGAAATAGAATGGAATAGTTATGCCTTACCATAGGTCCAATTTGCATTGTACGTATCCAAAACTCCGGTATAATGATTTAAATAATGTCATTGAGTTATTAAATAATCATATTCATTGTTATTATAACATACATGGTTAACTTTTGACATTATATTACCTGTTCGTTTGTAAATTCCATGTTAAGCAGCGTTTTGGGTAAAATTGTTTTATTTATCGTACGTGATTGGTCTTGTTGTTATTGATATTATTATTACATATATCATGATTTACATACTTCCAGAATATAAATCATGATTTATATATCATATATATTCAGTATATATATATATATATAATAGACAGATGAATGAAATAAAATACAAGGTTCATGGAGACGGTAAGCCGTACGTACACATGAACATTGTTTTCCTTTCCTCTTTAACTTGAATTCAATTATATAGATGAAAGATATATATATATATATACATTCAATAGCTTAGTTATGTCATATATTTCATTATTAATCATTATATATGGTTTATAATCATTATTGAATGGTTAACATAGAGATGAATTTCATCGCGTCGTGGAGACGGTAATCCGTACGTACGCACGAGCGATGATATCATTCCCAAAATTATTTAATGTAATTGGAGTGGATGATATAATATCTCAGAATATGTATGATGTAATAAAAACCATATATTGTTATTCTTGACACCATTATACACATCCATGTAAGGTGGTGGTTGAAAAACATATTACACCACGACGTGGAGATGGTAATCGGCACGTACGCACGTGTGGTGATTTAGTTTTCCATAGGATGGGTAGAAGGTGAAATGGGGTTGTTTAATATTTCTAATAACATATCATTTTATTATCGATAATGATTTTATTACTTTATAATGAAACAACTAAATAAGAATAAGTTTAAGAAGAAAGAAAACTTGAATGATTCGGTAGAAGAGATTACCTCTTGTTCGACGCAACTCTTTTAAGAATCCTCTTTAGGAACTAGAGTTAGTATTTTGAGGAGACCATTACCTCTATAATGTTTCTAGGGAAGTTGACAAGGGAAATGGGATGATTTTGGAAGATCTTGATGGCAAAAAATTGTGTAAAGAGAAGAGGGAGGAGGTTCCATTTTATAAGGGAGGAGAGGGGTACTTTAGGAAAAAACATAAAATAATATTTTATAATAAATTCATATTCAGTTAATAATGGCTCCAAAGTGTCTTATTTATATGATAATGTGGGTATGGGTCGAAATCCTTTCAACCAATTGGTTTTAGACATGTTTATATTACTATTTATCATTTAGATTTAACTCTAAGTTAAATAATTTTACTTTTACCGCGTATTCTTGATTTCGTGCACTATATGGTTAATAAACATAAAATAAATATCCAAAAGAACCCAAAGTGGTTCATTATTCATATATATAGCCTTTTATAAGTCATTTGACCGAACCATAGATTTTTGGGAATAGAATAACAATTAATAGTATAATATTTGTTTTAAAAACTATTTTATGTCAATTTTGACACTATTTGGTAATTGATTTTTGTGAAAATCATAACAGCATGATTAGTTCGAAAAACGTTAATTGAATTAATAATAACATGTCATATTAACCTAATAAATTAGTTGAATTTATATAGTCTCAAATTACATTTATTTTTTGGATTTATAACATCAATTATGTTAGTATTTAATTAATAAGGTAATTATTGCATCATCATTGTGTTATAAATAAATTAAATTATTTAATGTCTAAAAATTATAAATAAAATAACATTATGTTTGAAATATGTTTAGATTTCTGATGAATATTTATTGTCGAACTTATCTTATGTATAACCCTATATTAAAAATGTTTTATTTGTTATACTTTGATTTTAACTATTTTAACTCTTCTTTAAATAAAATAATAATAAATGTCCTAATCTAATCTAAGTGGACCTAAAGGGTAATATTTTATTCCTAAGGTTGTTTTTGGTCTAATTACACTTATCCAATAGAATTAGTAAACTTGTTACAGTAATAATAATATCATTTTTACTCGTAATTATACTATTAACTTTTAACCGTGGTAAATAAAAGTTAAAAGTTATTATTCACCAAAAATTATTTTTATCTTATTAAACCACATTTTACTCCTTGATATTAACCTTTTCTCTCGGATTTTATAAATTCCAATCACAGATGTGGTAAAATTATGTTTTATGTAAATTTTTAAATCCTTCTAGGAGGTTAGTAAAAGACGGCGAAAAGTTCAATAAAAATTTTATATATCTAAAATTATTATAAAATGACTCCAATGAATTACATTGAACTTATATAGGTATTTTGTATCAATTACTACATAAAATTAATTTAAATATAATAAATAATAATTTAAATAAAAAGTCATTTTTTAAATAGTAACCTAGTGTTTTCACTATTCATAAAAATTGAATGTTTTCAGAAAAATACCAAAAATTCACCCTAGGATAATTTCGATATTCCATTTCCAAAAATGAAGTCCATTTTGAAAGATAAAATTTATAAAATTTCAAAATGTGGGTATTACTATTCATAACGGCTAGTTCATAATAATATTATAATAATATATCATTTAGTGAAACTCGATATTCCGTACTACACACGCTATCAAAGAAGGTATTGATTGCGTGTAATGCAAGCCAAGTCAGGACTGCGTGTAGTGAAAGCTCCATTTAGTGTTTTTTATATCGTAATCAAAACATATTTCATTTATACATTAAACAAAATCTATACTTAATGTTGCGTAGAATAATTTCCACTAAACGAACTTGAAATTATGTGTAACACGAGCCAAGAATAGTGTTGTGTATACTACAAGCTAATACGGTGTTTCATATAGTACAAGCTATTCTTGGTGTAGTGTATTATAGAAGACATCAAAGAAAATAATATATCTCATAAAATCTTGGGGTGTTACAATTAGATCTTACCCTTTTATTTGTTCCATTTATTAGGAACCCGTGAATTTTACTAAGAATAATATAAAAGAATATTCTATAGTACATAATGTTATTATTTAAAAAAAATATCTTGCAATTTTCGGTCAAATGGGATACAGAAATCATTTATGAGCCGAGTTTTATGAGACTACATAAATATTCGGTCATTCAGGATGTCATTCCATGTATCTTATAATTATGTAACAATGTAGACACCAGATCTAGTTAATGGGGTTGCGGTCATTACAATTATGTATTTTCTGAATCATATTGGAATGATACATTCTCTATTTCACAGAAATTATTACTATCCTATTTTTTTATCAATTTAGTATCTTTTTCCTGTAAAAATATTTAGAAGTGTATATAAAAATTCACCATTTTAAAAAAATCATAAATAAATATACTATATTTATTTTATAGATATCCACTAAATTATTTTTTATTTATAATTTTAGAGTTATTATTGATTCAATTAATGAATCTTTTATGCCCCTTAAATAAATGGTTGTATGAGTATTATGTATATCCAATTTATCATAGATATATCTTGAATTAGATATTTTTGAATGTGGATTTTGATTATCATATTGAATGTAACACCCATTTGTGAATGAGGAATAATTTCTAAATCTCAATCGAGTTTATAAAATTTATATTCATGATCAGAAAATTTTCATAAGACCCCTTAAACACTTATTATAAAAATAAATACTATAATTAACAAATAATTTGTAAGTAAAATTTTTATTTAAATATGCATGAAATGAAAAAAACTTCTTTCTATGTATTTTAAAATAAAAATATAATTGATATGTTTTAACACCTTGTGATTTTATAGATTATTTATCATTAAAATCTAAATCTCTTTGATTGGTTTTGGTATGTATAACATCAATATATTACGATAATAAATTTGTTTTTATATTGTATACAAAGCAGAACCACAAACATAAATGACAAATAAAATATATAATGAAAAATTTTACTATTATATACTAGCTATTAAATTGGAAAGTATGAATAAGAATATGTACTTTTTGAAGTATATATATTTTTACCACCCAATATGAATTTTTTAATAATTTATTTATAAATAAAAACTAAAGTTTCAATAATGATATTTTATTAGAAAAAATATGTTTCCTTCAAAAATAATTTTATTTATTTTTCTATTATAATATTATAATTAATTATTGGGTCTATAAGAAATTATATTTTATAAAATTAATATTATTATTAAAACTATAATATTGATATTAAAATAACAGTAAATGAGGAGTTTTTTTAAAAAATATATATTTTTCTTCGAATATGGAAAAATAATGATTATTTGTAAAATTGTCATTTATTTTTAATAAATTATATAATTTTTAAGACCCATTATTATTTTAATATAAAATAAATGTTAAATATGTATAAATTAGTTATAATTCCTTATATTAATTATATTTAAATTGTTTTTATAATGGAATCTAAAATATATTTTTTAGGATTTTATGTTTTTTCACAGAATATGTTTTAATGGTAATATTGTTTCTTCCTTTTTAACTAATAAATAAACCATTAATGTGTAATTATTTAAATGAAATTTTAAATTATATTTGAAAAAAATTTAATTTATAATAATTTTACTAATTTTTCTAAAGATAATATTTTTAAAAGATAATCATTTGTTTGAAAAATTATTTTTTTGAAAAACATTATTCCACATGTATGGGAGTTTCATTTAAAATTAAATTCCTTAAAATATATTAATTTAGTTTTTAAAAATTCATTCTATATATTTTTAATAATAATAATAAATATCATACATTAATATCCACATTTCGTTTGTTTATAATGAATTGTTAAAACATTGAAAATATTTTAGCCTGGTTAATGGTAATTCTGATTTATGACTGGGTTAAACTAAAGAAGAAAATGGAGTAACATGATTAAATTAGGTTTATTTTAAATTTTATATTTATGGATCAGAATTATCTATCCTCCACATTTTTTCATATTTGGAGGCACTTGTGTCCGTGTGACATCCCATTATTAAATAGTTTCTAGTATTTAAATGAAGGCCACTCCTCCTCCCTTATAAAATTTCAACCCTCATCTCTATTGAAAACATAAAGAATACATTTCTTTTGAAAATACCTGAAAAAAATCTCCCAACCATAATTATCCACATTGTAGATGTTATGGTCTTCTGAAAATAACTATCCTAGGGTCTATAGTAACAGATCTACATGAGGTTTTTCTAAGATAATGTAATTTTCTTCCCTAAGATCTTTTTTATAATTTAACATTTTACACCCTAAATTATGAATTATTAAATCCAATTAAATAAAAATTTAATCTATTATAAACTGATATGTTTTCATATTGATTTCATAATATTTATCTTTCTCCTCCTTCATCAAATAAGAAACAATTCCATCCTCTCATTTTTATTTTGGACTACTACATCATGAACTGATGTATCTTGTTTTTCATCACCAACTCACATTGATAGTCCTAAATATATATATAATGATTACATATAATATAGTTTACATGACATAAATATGGTAATTTTAATATACAATCCACTTCTATACACTTTATCCCATTACTGGAATGATACAATAGCTCGTGCATACGTTCGGATTAAAATCCATATGAAGTGATGTGACTCAATTTACCCCAACAACATTAATGAATGATTCTAAAAATTAATAATATAATTAGAAATGATATTAATCAAATTAATATGATTTTTTAGATGATGAAACTATATTCTATAAACAATAACTAGAATGTTCATGAAAAGAAATGCAATATAAAATAAAGAAATTTATACCATAAACAATAACAATCATATAAAGAGAGTGTTAAAGAATGAGTGGTATGATGTTATAAAATGATCATATATAAAAATATTAATATTTTTAATGTTCTGTTATAAATTAATATCACTATTAAAATAATTAAACCTGATGTTAATGTAATTTTATCCAAAAGCATGTTTGAGGTAATGGATTATTTCTAAATTTTACCTTCATTCAGACATATTTTAATGTTAAGCAGATAATTAATTTGTATAGTATATATAAAATCCAATATTCGTGTAATGTAATGAATCCTTCATACATAATGTAATTTTATGTTTTACTTTGAATTATTTCCACTATGGGTATTTGAAATGGTAAAAACCTAGTAGTAAAAAATTTTAATATAATTTTGGGATGTAAGAATAATGTTTTTTGAAACCTATATTATTGACCTTATAATTGATGATGTTATAATTATAGTTAAGAAAAATTTTGTAATATTATATGAATTATATTAATATAATTTTGGAATATGGAAAAACCATAACCAGGGTGATAACCCATCTCATCTAGAAAGGCCATGGTGCTTGAACCCATAGTCAATTGATGAAAATGGTATGGTGACTACAATTGGTATATGTGATATAATTCGTTATATGGAATTGTTTGTACTTAAAATATTTGACTAATGTATACTTATAGAATGAATTATATTTTATTTTGGGAGTTACAGTTGAGGTTATAGAGATTAATGTATTATATTTACTAATATTTGATGAAATGTTATAGTAATTTATGTTTTAGTAATGACTATGGTAATATATTGATATATTTTTAGGATTATGTAATCTGTTAGAAGAATCTTTTAGTTATTTAGGTAGAAAAATTAATCTTTATTATTCATTTCATGGAGTAATATAGGAAGTGGAAATTGATAGAATCATAATAAAATTATTAAATTGTGCTCATGATATAAAAAGATATCAATTTTTCATATTTTATGGTGTTCTATATATTTATAGTAAAATAATCCACCTACTCTATGAATGTATCATCAGTAAATTTTACCCAATTACCCTAATAAATAATGAATCAATCATATTTTAACCCATCACTCATTATTTTTTTTATTTTTGTCAAATTTATATTAATAATTTAATTTCTTGGGTTCAATGGCCCCTTTCACTATACATATTTATTTATTTTTTTCGTACAATTTCCATATTTAAAAATCCCAGAAATGTTATACTAGAGTGAAAAGTAGGTCTCTATTTTTCTAGATGACCTTTTTAATACACATTCAATTCATTAAGTGGAATTTTGATTAACTCTTTTTATGTTTTGGGTAGTAAATAAAACATTTTTCAAATATATATCCCATAATTATTGAGTACATGCCATAATTATGAGGAGTTAATTTATGGAAGGAGGGAAGAATGTATCATCCCATGATTTTATAATATATTAAATTTAACTAAATTTACCATTTTCAATAGCTTTTTTTATGGGAAAATATAACCACCTAGAACCCACACTCTCGAATCGAGTGCAAAAATAATAATATTTACATTTAAATCATTGATATCAATAATTATTACACAATTTTTTTCCATACAATCCTAATAAAAATAGAAGTAAAAATTGTATAGCAAAAATTCTCTAGAACCATTTAGGTTTATAGTTTTATCATATATGGGAAAAGGCCTATAAAAACCATAACTATGAAGTAAATGTGTAAATAATTCACGAATCCCAGTTTTTCATATTTTGAATTAATCCATCATCATCATCCATATGAAATACCTTTGGAAATAATTTATTCAAATAAATAATTATAACATGGGGAATGTAAATGTAAGAAGTCGGAGATAAAATTCATAGCATAGAAAACTGTAAGCATTAAAAAATTAATTTCCTCAGTGAGGTTAATAAGCGCATAATGGTATGATCCCATAATCAAATCTCAATAGTAAAACATAAGACTATTCATGGCCATAAATACATATATCACAAACCCTTGAAATATGGAATGATGTTTTAAAAAAATATAGAAGCATAATAATCAATCCTCATGAGACATGTGATACAAATCATACCAAATGAGACATCTTACACCCATTGATACTATAAATACAACATGTTTGGTATTTTTCTATCTCTTCTTCATGGAATACCTATATAACCCTTATAGAACCATTTTAGTTTAAATAATTATACAACCTAATTTTAATATAATTATCTATAGAATAGAATCATTACCCATTGCATTAGACCACAGTGTAGGAATAAATATCATATAATCTATATCGGGCTCACATGACTCTATCTGAGCACACCCATAGTATATAACTTCCAAGAACTATTGTATGAATAATGTATATAGAGATTCTATTTTATCATTAAAAAATATGAAGAAACATTATTCCCATTATAACATGATTTGAACAAGGAAAAGAAAACAATTTCAAGTCCAAATGCTCTCAACATTATTAAACCATGGAAAAGAAGTGGCAGTACAATAATCCATGTGAATCATTATTAACCTGTGTAAGATAAAAAAATTTCATAACAATCTCCTTGAAACAGCCTGATTAAATCTAGTCAAAGAATGAGGATGGTAACAATTCCAAATATCATGAAGTGAAGGATAAGTAACAGATTGATTTTTTTGACATTGATGAATGAAAATATAATTAAAAAAAATAAAAACATAAATTCTAGAGTAAATATAATTTTTATTTTGAAAATCCCATTTTAAAACATAAAACATTTTGAAAATAATTTTCATTGAATATTAATTTTAAAAATTTAATAAAAAATAAAATTTTAAAATTTTAATTATAGTTTCAAATAAATGAAGGTCATAATGGTTATTAATTATGTATTTTTCAAATAAGAACATTAATTTTTCACTATAAAAGTTTAGGAATGTAATTTTTACATAAAACAATAAAAACAATCCATTCTCATTTTCAGTATAATCCAAATGATATTGTTTTGAAAATAAAATAAGGTTCCATTGAAAAAAATTATTTAGTAATATTGGGTTAAATTCCATTAATAAATCATTTTTAAAAGGTTTAAATCTATTTTATAATCCTTATAAGAAAAATCTAGTTTTGAAGAAAACATATTTATGGCCGAAAAGATAAATGACATTAGATGTTATTACAAACATTTTCTTGATAATTTTAACTACCAAAGAGTGTAAAAATTAATTACTTCAATTAAATATCATGAATAAACACAGGATAATAATTATCATGTTTTGTTTTGAGATATTTATCACAAGATCTCATTATTTAATCAAAACCAAAACAATCCAATTAAAATAGGAGATTATGACCTAAGACTCTTTCCACTATGGAATTTCAGAATCATAATACCCATGAAATTATTACATTAAATAGAACATAAAATACAATGATAAAAAATTAAGTCAATATATTACCTATAGAATTGGATATTTTTACACCTCATAGAAGAATACAGGTCCATAACATGATATAATCATTAAATAGGGAAAATTAAGAAAAACATCCATTACCAAATTGATTATTTCTAAATTGTAAACCCCATGAAACAGAGATACTAAAATGAATATTTAAATAATAATAAATTTATGTATATAAATAATAAAATATATTCTTTTAATTTATATACACCACAGATTAAAAATTACTGGTAAATTGGGAATACATCTCAATGAAAAAAATGTTAGATGGGGAAACTATTAACTTTAGTCCAACATGTGACACATTTCTGTATCATCATGAATAATAATATTATGGTAATGATCTAATTAATTTATAAAATTATTCATTTTTATTTTTAATTTTATTTCTATGATAATGATGTTATATTTAATTACATAATAGATTATGTTTAAGCCATATGTATTGACCATATTTGACGTATATGTCAAAAATTACACAGGTAGGTTGAAAATGGTTAATAATGTTATTATTTAAACATATAAAGAATACTAATTGTTAAGCAATTACCATATGAAAGAAATATATTATAATTTTAAAATCAATTATGAAATATTTATTTGAGAAAATGAAACAACGTTACAATCATGGACATGGTAGGTTGTACATACGCATGAGTAAAATTTCCATTCAACAATGATCAATTTGGATTGAAGTTATGTAAAATTGACCATCAAAATGATAAAAATATAATAAATTACATATTAATTATTTATATATACTTATATTTATCAATATTAGTGTGTTGTAATGAAAAAAAATAATCACATCGCTTTGGGGAGGCGGTAGTGTCCACACATCCATGAATGACTATATCATTTTTTCCAGTGAGTGAAAGGTTAAAAGTGATATATTATAATTAAATAATGATAAAATTTTCATTAATATAATGAATATTTATTTTATATCACATGTAATTATTATATATTCCCTTATTACATTCCATGTTAAGCATTAATGAAAAACGAGTCACATTGCTTTGTGAGGTGTAGTTTACCAAACACACGAGGGACGATATCTTATATATTAAAAAATGGAATGTAAAAAAGGTTATATATTTTATAAAGACTATAGAGATATATTTATGTTATAAATATCATTTATAAACTTTATATCCATCATAATACCCAACCATGGGATATGGTAATGGAAAAATGAATTACATCGTTCCACGATTCGGTAGTCCACCTTAAACCTGATAGATGATTTTGTAACCAATTTTATTGAAGTGTGTGTGGTTATATGTCATAAAATAAACATAACACCTTATAAATATATATAGGATTCTATGATTTTCATATAATCCTGGTATAAGAACCATTGAATGAGGCGGAGAGGGATGTAAAATAAAGGCGTGTATTGATGAACATTACCTCTTCTTCCGGTATCCTCCTTAGGGTTTCACTAAATCATTGAAATTTATGATTAATGAAAAATACGTGGCATATATAATGACTTTAATGAAATTGTGAAGTAATTTTTGTATGTTATGGATGGGAAAAATGGCTTGAGAGTGTGAAGATGTTAGGGTAGTGAGTACCCTTTTATTGTTGGGGAGGAGTGGTATTTTTGAGATATAAAAAATTATTCACTTTTGGGATGTAAATATTTCCTAATGTATATCCAAAAATAATACTGAATGGGTTTTTTTGGATTATATGCTCTATAATAACTTCTACCAAAAAATTATAATCTTGTTTTATACATTCGTTTCCTTAAAATCTAGGTTTCCTTATTTTTACTATTTTAGATTTTCATTATAATAAATAGTTTTTCAAAATAAGTAATTTCTATATTAAAAAAATTAAAGTTAGAATTGTTATAAAATTTATACCAATTAATTATAAATAGTAAAACAAATTTATAAAATTAAAATCTTCTATGTGAGAATTTTTTAAACATAAGCACTGTTAATGTAAAAAAAATGTAGTATTATTCTTAACAACACTATGAATATTATTTTAATAAATAAGGGTCATTATATTAATTATAATATAAGATTTTTTCTATTATATTTAAATATAAGATAATTATTAACATTTATAAATCACTTGGAAGAATATTGTATTTTCAGTAATTTTAAATCATATAATAAAATATAAAAATTACATTAATATCAATTTAGACATTATTCATTTAATTTGAATTATATAAAATTAACCCAAAAATGATGAAATTAAATCATATTATGATAAAACCTATGAAAAATGATATATTCATATAAGAAATACTTTAACATATTAATTCAGTAAAATTACTACACTTTCAATATTTTTAGTATCATTTGTTTCATTTAATTACTAACTAAATAATTAATTTTCTGGAATTACTAAAGCACTGTAAGTAATTATTTTATGTCTAGAAATTAAGGATAAATTAGTAGGATGAAAAAATAATACCTATTTCAAAATAATAACTATAAGTAGTTGATTAATTTTTGGTCCCTATCCAAGGTTTTATAGAAATTAAATGAAAGAAAATAATGGTTTTTGACCTTTTCTTTAATAAATATTTTATGTGTGTAATATTCAATGTTATGTTAAAAGTAATTTCCATAATTAGAAATCAATGAGGTAAAAGGTTTAAATAAACCCATAAAATAAAATTCACATAACTCCACAAATCTTAGTCAGAGACAATGTCTCCGACAATTTATGAAAATAAAGGAAAAGTACAGCGAGAAAGTATCACATGACATAAAAACAACTACATATCAGAATATCCATACCCATCACCATATCCATAACCGTTTTCTTCATCCACAGTGGCCTACTCCCACTCCGAACATCCATACTACTTCAGCATCTTAACATAGTTCCTTATGGGATTTAACGTTTCCAAATATAAAAACTCCTCATAAGGCTACAGACATTTCCCTTTGCTGACAACGAACCATGTGGGAATCGACTTCGACATATTAGAATAGTCTTCCCTTGGTCTTATTTTTGGTGGATCATTCCTAACTTCTTTCTTCCCTGACACAATCTTCTTTCCACCCTGAACAATGTCACAATAAGACTTCTACACCCTGCCTCCAACATTATCTTTTTCACTATCCGAGATATCCCCCTAATATCTAGGGATATGCACCTCGTGGTGACCATAATGCACCCCATGTTCTTGCTTAGAGTGACTACTAGAATCAACCAATACTAAACAGTGTGGATGCTCCATAGGCTCCTTATCACCATGCCTCCCATGCTTCAATTCCTAAAAACATTTTCCAGCATCCTGCTCTTGAAACTGCCCAATCCAATGGTCACTTTAATTACACTTCTTTCCCATAATTGGGAGCCTACTGTCACCCAGTTTATCAACAGCTTCAATCGACATTTGGCCCGGAGAAGAGGTAGCTTAAGAAGTCGGAAATATAGCCCAATCTGGGACCGGTTCCACTTCATCATTCAACTGACCTGCTAAACAGTTCCCATGTTCAATCCTGTCTTCCTTTTTCTCAAGATGTGTCTGCAGCCCAGCTGAAAACTTCAACCACCCACCATTTTCATCCACTGAATCACATGATTTCATATCCATAACAGGGTTGTCCCTTACTGTACCACTATTCTCAGCAAATTCATCTTCTTGGTTCACCAAATCAACCATTTACCCTATGTTTAGAACCACAATGGCTGTATCATTGATCCCATGCATAGCCGTGATAATAACGGAACCTAAGACCTGCTTTCCCTACAACGCCTCCCCAACCTGTCCATCTGAAGCTACCTACGGAACCCAATTTTCAACTAACTTTTCAGGGTCTTCCACAATATTAGATCCCTCATGCACCACATCTGTATCATGAACATCCCCTACAGCCTCAAGAAAAACACCAGAATCATTGCAGGTTCCATTATTAGTCCCCCTCAATCCCTACCTAAATCTAGGAGGAGTGATAACATTTAGATCCTGCTTCAACATGTCAAAAAGATCACTGACATTTGGCTCAAGAGGTAACACCAAAGGAAATTTCTACATACCAACATCACTTAAACTCACTGTACAAGACCCCTCACCAGTACCACCATGACCCATGGTAGTCATCGTTTAGGACCGTGGAATCATTCCTTGGTCCTTCTTCTTTGGTCCCTCAAGGGAGTCCTTCCCTTGTGGATTCAAATGATACACAACAAAAAAATCACGAAGGCCATATTTATCATACTGCAACTCTGTCTTATTCCTATTTATAGACCCACTAAGGAATATTGATTCTAAATGTCCATTTCGATTGCATGATGTACAAAAATCCGTCCTTTAGTAAAACATAACCACCTGCCTCCACAAAAATTTATATCCATTGGTAATAAACACCAAATCCATCCATGTCTTGGATATTTCCACCTCCACAAAGATACGGGGGCAGACTGGATTGAACATCACATCAGGTTTGGAATCAGAACACAAATATCGACTAACCATATTCCCGAGCAGGCATAATATTGATGGGTTTTGGAAGGGGAGCAGGAGAGCGGGGAAATTTACCCAAACTGCCATAGTCAGATTATCCCTCTGTATATGGAAATCAAGGTTCCATCAAATAATAATAAAGAAGAAACCAGTGTATCATTGAGGAGCTATAGACCAAGAAATTATGAGGTCTTTCATCAATCCAAATCATATCATAATATGCCTTCGATCAAGATGCCCAACAACCACACGATCTCGCAATCCCAAATATTCAAAGACAAAATGTTCGAATGCATTAATCTAAGGGCGTCAATGATGGAATCGACCCACCAGAGTCATATTGAAGAGGCAAGTGGAACTGTTTAACTCTGATGAAAATAAAGAATGTTGAGGTGAACCACGGTACAAATCTGGGACTTTTGGGAAAATCGAGATTTGAGGGAATGGGGGAAGAAAATCCGAATTAGAGAAGGGTAGGAAGGGAGGGTGCCGCTTCTATGGAGATGAAATAGAGTAAGGAAATCCCCCCTCTGATGGGGAGGGGGGGTCCATGACCGACATCATTGGAACCTAGGTCATCACTCACAAAGGGGAACATAGGTCACTCGAAAGCTCTCCCTCATCCTAAAATTCACATAATATTTTAAACTATTTTCAATTTTTCATTCGATTTTAACCCTCAGTAATCATATTTTTACCTTAATCAAGATAATTAAATTCTACCCCATGTATAATATATTTTGGTCAAAAATTAAGTTAAAATAATTAGAAAATCTAAATTACTCTCATTCTAAATATTATTTCTATTATTTGATATTCAATTCACATACGTAGAAAATTTTTATTTTAAATTAATCCCACAGATACGACGAGAAAATTGGTATGAATTGTTTTTTTTTCAAAAAGATGTTACTATATTGAAATTATGAATAATAATAATTAGTGTCTCAAATAAATTAGTATCTGATGATATATATTCTATAAATATCATTTATGAAATTACTCATTAAGGATTATTTTAATTAATTAAAATGGGGAATTATTTTACATTTTAAAACATTTTTTAAAAACCCCATATTTAAAGAAAATCATTACACTAATAACCAATATAAATTCAATTATGATTAATTTAGTCAATTAAATATGACATAGTTTATGTGAAATCATATTCAAAATATATTTGTACTACATGATTACTTAATTTATATAAAATAGATTACTTTTTAATAAAATTTATATTTATCAATATTCACTACAGATTCAATATTATCCCAATCTTCATAAACATTCAAAAAACATAAATTTTGATATTTTGGTTCAAAAAAATATTTTTATTTTAATGATATAAATTTTATAAATTTTCCAAAAAAATATTATAATATTTATTTTCATTAAATGTAATAAAAATTATTTTTTAAGAAAACTTATTTTCAAAAAATAAAGTAACTTTACTAAAATAATTAATTGATTATTTACTAATATTTCTCAATAATTTATATTGGATAAGAAATGTATATATAATTTTATTTAATTTTATTCATACTACCAAATTTAATAGAAAGGTTGAAATTTTAATGCATATCATTTGTCTTTTATGTTCAATGTAGCAATTTGGAGATGCCATGGAAATTAAAAATCTCAATGTTGCGTGAAACACAAGGTAAAAAAAATTGTTTCATGTATCATAAGATATAAAAAGTTTTTTATTTCATATGTAATGATTAATATAATATTCTTATCTAAATATAATATTTTTTTGAAGATACCCCTATATTTTAAATGAGAACATTGTGTTCGATAGCATATATGCCATGCAAAACCAAGCTTAAATGACCCAAATAATATATTATTTAAATATTATCAATATAACCATTCCATTAAAATAGAAGTTTCAAAAAATATTAACTAATTAATAAAATATATGTAAATATATTACCCAATATAAATTTATTTAAAAATTCTTAATAAATAAATACTCATCATTTATTAAAGATATTTTTCTCCATTAAAAATAGGTCACCATAAAAACATTCTATAATTTTACAAAAAAATATTTTTTTTATCAATATTTTATAAATTATATTTTATAAAATTGAAACATTTGTAATATATTCAAATAAATATTTACTAGGTGTGAATATATGGTATTTTTCCAAAAAATATCGATTTTTCAGCAATAGTGAAAAAACTGATTTTTAGGAATACTGATTTTTATTTATACTAATATATATAATTTAAAGGTCACACTTTTATATTAATATTATATAAACATTTTTAATTTATTAATTATTTATATGTAATTTCATTCATTAAATTTAATTCAACTTCTAATTATATGTTAATGCATGTTCATTTTTAGACTTGAAAACTGATTTTTCTAAAATCTATTTTGTAGTTATTATTGTTTCCCCATTTTAAATAATTAAAATAACCTACTATTGTGGAATGATTTAAATTTAATATATATATATTTTTAAATAAAAATATGAATTTAAATTCATTTAATTGTTATTAATTTTCAAATAATAATTATTTGATCATCTTATGCCTGAAAAATTCATTTCATAAAAAAATTGTTTTTGACACGTATACACGATTAATTTGTAAATTATATTATGTATATGAATTGAATTATATAAAATGTGTTATATACTTTTAATCCTAATAATTAATAATATATATTAAGGTAAATTTTAAATTTTTTCATAATGAATTATAAAAACAACAATTATTTGTTACAATGATTAATGTAAAAACCAATTAACCAGGGGGTTAAAATAAAGTGGTAAATGGAATAAAATATTTAATACATATTTATTATGAATTATAAATCTGATTATCATCCCTATCAGTACTAGTATCCTTATTGTACAATGATTACGAACTTTTCTTGATAATGGATTCCAATTTTAGAATAAATTTTGGTATTTCCTATTAAGCCACTCATCCACCATTATAAAAGGGTACCCCATATCATCTATTATCCACACATCAAAACCAAATTGTTTTCAAAAAAACCTAAAAAATATATCACCACCATTCATATTCACATTATAGAGGTGATATTTTCTCCAAAATACCGACCCTATGGTTCATAAAAATAGATCCAAATGAGAATTTTCTAAGACAAGGAAATTTTCTTCACTAAGATCATTTTTAAATATTCTTTTTATTAAATAAATTATGTCATATAATTTATAATATAATAAGAAAAAGTGTCTGAATTTTTCATATTATTAATTCTATGTACATAATATTATTTATCCATGACCTCCTCCATAAAATGTGAATGAAATCCATCACTCATGTGTATGGTGTACTACCACCTCATGAACTGATGTAATTTGTTTTCCGTTACTAAATATCATTGATAGTATTAATTGGGGACATAATGAAAAATATAATTCATATAACATGATATTAATTATGGGAAATTATTATTTCATCCTCTACCTCGACCAGTCACCCATTAATGGAGTGATATCCTCACTCATGTGTACATATGACCTGTCGACCCCATGAAGGGATATGACTCATTTTCTATGTCGAAAATTATGGGATGGGTTTAAAAATGAAAATAATAATAAAATATGATGTTTAGATAATTAATATTATTCTCTATATGATTTAACAATATCCAATATTTATGAAATAAAATTCTCATGAAAAAAACATGCAAGAGTAAAATAGGTAGTTATCAACAAAAAATAACAATAATAATAAAATATTATTAATGAATGAGTTGGAGGATGTTATAATAAGAAATTATATGATATTATAAATATTAATATAGTTCTATTTAAAATTAATAACACTTTTAAAACCATTACAAATTTGGTTAAATAACATTTATAAAAAAGGATTTGTGGGTTAAAAGAATTTTTATCCATTTCCATTCATTAATGAATATTATAATGTTTTGAACCTAAAATATTTTTATGGATTATATATTCTTACTTTTACCCCTAATATCAAAATTCCTTCATAATTCATGAAAGATAATGATTCTGTTAAAATATTTTCATCGAATGGTGTTTTTCTAGAAAATTTCATGTGATAAAGAATTTCATATCTCACATAATTTTCATTTGGTTATATTAATTCATAATTAAATTTTATATTATAATATTATTTGTGCACTGAATTTTGATTATATTAATTATTATTTAATCATATTTTATGTGGATGGAAATTTTATACCAATTATATATTCATTGATTAATTCTCCCATCGATGTTATGATCATTGTAAGTATTTTTCATCTAAAATATTCTTCCTTGCGACATATGTCATGTTATAAACATATATGCTTTATGAAGATTATCTAATTCCATTCTGATATGACATATGAGGAATATTATTATTTTCATGGTATTTAATTTATCATTTTATGTTATTATATTCGTAGGGATCACGATTGAAATGTTTTCAATGGGGTAAGATATTTTTGTTTTAATCTAATTTTATTCAGGATTATTTATTCTTGTATTTAAATTAATATAAATATTTTATCATTACCTAAAAAAACCATTAAATTTTTTTATAATCTCTTTATTCAGGAAGTTTTCTTGTAACAGAATAATTTCCACTAACTTAGTTCCTAGAATTATTTAGAAAATATTTTAAATAAAATCATATTTAGTCTCTCTCATAGATAAAAAATCATTTTTCTTATGAATCAATTTCATATAGAAATTCGTTTTTATGAAAATTACAATTAATTTGTGGAGTAAATTTTTCCCATAATTGTATTTTTTTTGAAATTATTAACACAATCATACTGTCAATTCCAAACAAGTTACATTGGAATTTTCATACCAAAATGAGAATTAAATATTGATTTTTAATTTAATCATAATGAATGTGACATTTCTATAACAATAACCACTCATCACATTGGAGATTCATTTAAATTTTTACATGAATACTTTTAAACAAAAACTTTCCTTAATATACTAGATAAATTTTGTTTTTAAAAGTTATTTTAATGGTTCAAAGGGTGTTTTCCTCATATATTTTTTAGAAAAATTATTATAGTGTTTATATTCATCTATTACAAAAATAATTTTTATTATATATTCATCATCTAAATTATATTGTAATAATATCATCCTTTTTATTTATGGAGATATTTTAAGATTAGTTTGACTAGGGAAAGTATTGACATTATCTTTCATAGTTAATTATTATAATCTTTAGATTTCCCTAGAAATATTCACTTCTATATTACCATTAAACATTACACTTTTCCTAAATATATTAATTATTTATCATGTATATTCTTATTAATTATGCTATATATATTTTCAACATATTATCTTCTACTTTTAATGTTATTTGATTGACTAGGTAAATATTGATATATTTTTTTCTTCATTCAATACATAAATATTTTATATGGAATATTGATAATGAATTTATACAGTTAAGTCATATATGGGGAATGAATTGGAAATGTAGTGATGGGTGGGGATCAAAAATATATTTCCTATATATGCATTGATAGTCTTTTGAGGAAAATAACTAAGCTAACATTAAATGAGTTCTAACCCATAGATATAAACTGCCTAGTGAATAGTCTAATCAGCATAGATATCTCGATACATGAGATCATAATGTCCATTATTAATCACTTTTTTCATTGATAATTTATTTATTATTTTCCCTGAGAACATTGGACTGAAATTATCATTGGATGCATTTTCTGCTCAATTTATTCTTTAACTGGCATGTAAGTTCAGTTAATTTCCCTTTCATATTTATTATACCATATCAAATCATGATAGTCATGTTAATGATAAAATTGAATCTGTGTTAAGATATTTACTTTCACATATTAATTAATTGTTACTGGTTATGATTTATTTATTCTTGATAGATCCCACATTAAATAACTATTATTGGGAATATGATATCAAACATATTTTGTTTCATTTCCGCATGATATGAAGAGAGAATCTCTGAATGAGTCCAATAATTCATAATTTATTACATAAATTTTTTTTATTTAATGTTTTAAAATTAAATTAAAGAATGAATTATGTCTCTAGTTTACTAATAATTCTAATCAATCTAGTCCATTGTAATATAATTATTTATATCTATCACTAATGCAGTAATGTAGTCACATGATCAAGGATATTGTGGTTGGGGTGTTTAATGATTCATAATCGATGGATGATATTTATTTTACTAAAAATATAACTCATTAAAAAATCATATAATTAAATATTTTGAAAATATATACTTATTCTATACCCTTGAAAAATTTCTGCAATATTTTTTTTATCAAAAACACCATACCTAACTCTATATTCCACAAAAAAATATTAATTATAACTAATCTAATTCCAAAAGTTCTATTTATGGATAAAAATATAAGATCAAATCAATCGGTATACATCACTGTAGAATCATTAAATTTTAACACAGTATCATATCATTATAACTAGAAAACAAATGTAATTTATATAATAATAATAATAAATTATAGATAATCATACACATGATAAAAGAATTAAATATTTCAATATTTTATTTTATTAAAAACTGCATACCCAACTCTATATTCAACAAACAAAAGTAATTATATTTTATCTAATTTCCAAATTTCTATTTATTGATAAAAATATAAGATCAAATTAATCAATATACATCAATTAAGAATCATTGACTTCTAACACAATATCATATCATTAAAACTAGCATACAAAATTGATTTATATAATAAGTATAATAAATTATAGATAATCATACACATGATAAATGACTCAAATATTTCAATAAATCAATCATGTGATTCACTAAACAATCAAAAGAACATGAGGGACTAATCAATGTACAAGTAACATAAATTATCTTATACATAGTATTTTACAGTTGAATCTCACATACAAGGATATCATATACAAAAAAATTAGTTAACATTAAAAACATATACCATAACTAATATTATTCTATCACACACCATTTTAAATTAAATGACTATTTTTTACAACATACATTATTTTACATACATAACAGTTAAAACAACCATTCAATTGATTTATGAAATTTTGGTCAATCGATTGTGTATTTCCATATCCCTGTAAAATTCAATGAAATTTATTCTATTTGAAAATATATTTTAAATATTTGATATGATTTTCATCTATTAGATTTAGTTTTTTGGACCCCCATTGAATATTTAGTTTATTGAAAACAACATTACATCCATATCATTAGAAATGGAATTAATGTTTAGAAAATGAAATAAAACTACAAAAAATAATCATTACAAGGATTTTTCAGCAGGGTTTTATATATATTTTATAATAAATAGTCATATATTTTGCAATATGACCTTATTAATAGGGGTTAAACTACTACAAATATAGCCTTTATCTATACATGAAAATGGAATTAACATTGCTAAAAAACACTATTAATCGTGGTGAAGATAGGGGGTCCCTTTTAATAGTGCTAAAAAAATCTCTGATAAAGGCCCCTTTTATAAGTGCTAAAAAAAGATCTGATAAATGGGGTCTTTTATCAGCCCTAAAATAAATGCTGATAAAAAGGTCTCTTATCAGCACTTCTTTAGTACTGATAAAAGACCCACTTTTTCAGAACTTTATTTAAGCACTGATAAAAGTCAAAGAAAACTTTAAAAATATAAAAAATAATATATCGGGGGATATTTTAATAGGAGTTGAACCCCCACCCCTTATCAGCGTTAGGTGCACCCCCTGCCACTCTCCCACGCACAGCCCTTGCCTGCACATCCCCCACAAGCCCACGCGTCGTTCCCATCTTCCACACGAACTCGAACCCAAGACCTCCCCCCTTGCATGCCTACACCTTTACCACTATGCTATTTTTTTCTCTATTTAATGATATATATATTTATTTATATTTATATATTTATATTTATTCATATATTAATATAGATTCATTTTAATATAATTATATTTACTTATATTAATACATATGTATTTACTAATATGATAATATATGTACATATATATTTATTCTTATATTTATATATATTTATATATATATATAGTTTTATTTATTTGTATATTAATATATGATTCATATTAATATAGACATATTTAATTATATTAATACATATATATTTATTCATAAATTAGTATATACATATTTATTAGTATATTAATTTATATTTATATATATATATATATATATATATATATTGTTATAATTTGATATCCATATATTTATTTGTATACTAATATATATTGATAAGATTAGTTTTAAATATATTTATAAAATATATTTTTTATGTTTTTTAATAAATAAATAAATACATACATAAATACATATATAAAACACACACACACACACACACATGAACACACACACACGCACACACACACACATTTATGAATAAATTCATATATATGTGTACTTGAAAATACATAGATTCTTAAAACAACCATAACATATAATCCATAAGTCCGTTTCAACTCCATAACCATTAAAATCAATGAAAATGAAACAATATTCAATATGATATGTGGAAGAGTGCTTGAGGACATCCAGATAAAATGTTATACTTGTTTGAATGTTATAAAATCAGGGTACCCGAAAAAAAAATATAGTTTTGGAGGAATTCTGGGCCTTTTGTGCCTTTAAAAATGTGACAGAATATTCCTTTCAACTACTAGTTTATAGAGCATGTCTTGTTCTTCGATTTGATATGATGTAGATCTTAAACAGACCCCTGGATCAAAAGTAATGGTTGTTTGATGTTTGAGTAACATTTTCTACTTATTTTTTCTCTCTAAATATTACTTTATAGATTTTTCTCTGCTTTAAAATTATTATTAAATTATTATTAATCGTTGATAATTATCAATTTAATAATTAATAAAAATTTTAAAATATTTTTAAATCCATTTTCTCTAAATTTCATAAATATTAATTGTAATAGTCTATTGATTCTTATCTAAACAAATTAAAAAAATATATATTATATTTATATCAATATAATTATACATATATATAAATATATTCTTTTTTATGTTTTTTTAAATATAAACATTATTAGCACAAGGAAAAAGTGCTGATAAAGGCCCGCATTTATAAGGACAACTAAAAAAGTTCTGATAATGGATTCCCCTTTAACTGTGCTAAAAAAGAGCTCATAAAGACGGGGGCTTTATTATTGCTAAAAAAAGCACTGATAAAGAGGGACTTTTAACAACGCTTTTTTTAGCACTGTTAAAATTTCCCTTTATGAGTGCTTTTTTTCGCCATGATAAAGGTCCCCTCTTTATCCGCGCTTTTTAAAGCGTTGTTAAATGGTGCCAATGCAGAAACATAGTTTTTTGGTAGTGTTATGTCGGTAAATAATTATTTTTAGTTTATATAACAATTTTAATTATTTATTTATGTTTTATAACAATATTAAATATCATACTGATGTAACAAATGTAATTGGTGTTCAGATTCATATCATATTTCACACAACTAAATAAGGAAACCAATAAATATAAATTATTTTCCATCGAAATAAATAATAATAATTGATTACATTAGTTATATCTTGAAAACTGATTTGTATAAAAATGTGACACGATATTTGAAGTTATAAAATAAGCATAGTAAATACTTTTAGTAATATCATATGTCAAAAATATTCTACAAACACATTAGTTTTTTTAAACCCATAGATCATCATTGATCCTCTAGATGGATATTATTAATCATAAGCATCATAGAAACTTCCCACTTATATTATATTTTTTTAAATAATTATCTGTATGTTAATAGTTAATAAATGGAAAAAAGTAAACACAATTTCATTAATTAAGAAATAGAGACACATAACACAGTAACGGATTATAAATCAGTTAATCAGCTAATTCAACTAAGATAAATAATCACACTCTTTATGAAATATTTCAAAACCATTATTGATAAATAATCCAAAATTTAGGCATTTTTAAATAAAAAACAATGATATCTTGATAAAAATTATTATTATAAATAACTGATCAAACCACTATATCGATGGTTTTGTCTCATTTATATTATTATTTTTCCTTATATGTGATGTAATTTGTAAAACTATTTTAGTATTTAATGTTATCAAAATGAAGTACATACTAATAACGGTGACACAAAAACGAATATTGATGATAACCAAGTCATGGTGGAAACGTTATAGGGATATAAAATAACTTTCTAGGTTATAAATCAAAGCATACAATTATAACATGAAATATTAAAATTATTATCATGTATGGGGAATGATAATTTGTTATATATGTACCGATGGTATAATTTATATTTGGAACTTATTGTTTACTTCAAGAAAAAATTAAAGAATATTTTTCGAATATTTTTTATAGGGTAACATCTCTAACCCTCTTGGAGCACACTATCATGTAAAAAATATTAATTAAACACGTTATTCTATTAATACTTAATTTCAAATTACAAATCAGGACATTTTTAATTTAATAAAAATAATAATTTTAATCATCCACATGTAAAATTAAATACAAATATAAAATATTATTTTAGTTTTATAAAAAAATAAAAAATTACTAGTAAATAATTTTCTATTAATTAAATGAAATTATAAAATATATTTTTCAAATCATAAAATTAATTTCTCTTAGGTTGGTGATATTATTATCATATGGACTCATTTTTATCATCTTCATACCCTACCTAAAAATAAATATATTTTCAATATCATTAGGGATAAAAAATTAAACATGTTTTTGATGGGGTTTCAATAAAAATTCACTTCACCTTTATCAACCATGTCTAATATTTCAATAAATTTCATGTGGAAAACATTAATCCAACCATACCCCAATATATTATTAACATAATATAAATTTTTTTATTTGGTTACCAAAATATATGTATCATGTTCCTTAAACTAACTTGTATTTGCTGACCTAAATAAGTCAATCAAATTAAAAAGTATTCAATCATTCATTATTGATATTTTAAAATTTACCAATTCTATTTAAGAAACAAAACTAACAACATTCCATAATTATATTAACAAAGTTTCTATAGTATTCTTGATTTATATATATATATAATATTCTTCAGTGTTTATATAACTTCCTCATGATTGAATGTATGAAACATCAAACCAGAAATATTTTAAGAATCATATCTATTAATAACTTCATGTCCTGGGAGGTCTCTCTCCAAAATGATTTAATGTTTTACCTTGTTATTTCCTCAAATATCCCCATATTTTGGGATCTATAATATTTATTATATCATTAAATTTTGCCACTACATTCTTCTCTTAATCTCTTTAATTTTTTTGGAATCATTTTCATTTTCATCACTTGATCTCTTTTTGGTGATGGTTTATCGTCGTTTTTGTATGTTGGTTTGGTGATTGTCAATACATGGTTCATATTATCATATTTCCACCCCATTTGTCTTATCTGATCATTTTATAACAAATTTTTCATTTTTGAAATTGGATTTTGATGATAATTTGTATGTGTTAGTGGAGTGAGTTTCTTGTGTCTCGATGATCTTGTTTTTATGGGTTTTTTCTTTTTTGGTTATGATAAGATATTGAGTCCCTAGTTTTATTTTTGAAACTCTGGCTTCATGATCCTTCTCATTTGTCACTATCACGGTCTATTGTAGGGGTTGTCGTTGTGTTTTGAGAAGTATTTACTAGAATTTGTGGGTAGACGGGGATCCATGATATGGGGTCATTCATTCTATGTTAGGCTTATGGTTTTTATTTTTATCATGGGGATGTAGAGATATATATTTTTAATTTGTTATAGTGTATGGTGCTCTATAATTTTGGTGATTCCATTGAATATATATTTTTTGGATAATCCTTTTTGAATACATTTGAGGTGCTTATGGTAATTGATTTATATTTTATGATTCAGAAGTTGAGGTAGATAAGATCATAGTGATGATAGTTATAATAATGGAGTATCCTGGTGGTAGTGATATAGGGTGTGATCCAAGTGTATTAATTTTATATATTAGTATCTAAAGGATGGTTTTCAATTTCATCATGAATTTCATGACAATTTTTGGGGTCCTTAGTCCGCTTATAACTCAACTGTAGGTTATGATTCTATCACTCCTCTCCTATATTAGTCTGTTGTGGTAGTTTTCAATGATATTTTCTAATAAAATATTTAAAGTGGATTATGGTTTTGTACGAGAACACTATATATAGTATTCATCAAATTTATTATATTTTCATTGAATTTGAATGATGGATTTGATTTCTATATCTTTATTGATATTTCTTTTGATGGAGATGAAGACACCATGATGATGGTGATAGTGTTTTGATTGTGAGATTAATCTTTCTAGGTTTCGATTATGTGTGCCAGTTTGAGGTGGTTCAATTTTATTTTTCATAACATATATTAGAATTATTGCGGCTCTATTTTATTGTGATGATGATTTAGAATATTAGTGGGTTATTCTTTCTAACGTTGTGATTGGTGAAAATAGTGATTTGGTTACAAGGTGTACTTCTTCATATGACCTCTCACAATATGAATCTTGAAGTGGTTATATGGTTGATAGGAGGTCATGGGACTATAATTTACTACATATTTAATTTTAATATAAATTATTAATTTTAATTTGAACCTCTGATGTTGGTTTATTTTGTGGAAAACATTTTCTATAAAAAGCTATTGTACCCACTAAACCAATAAATTCATTTTTTCAATAAAAAGATATTTTAATTACTATTTTTTATCATTACTAATATATATTTATTATTATTATTTATAATATACATTTAGTAATTCATTAATTATAGTAATTAACATAAACATTGTTATGATGTGAAAACCATTAAATTATCTATTGGCTAACCAATTTGGTTGTCTCATCCAAAATTTACATTTTTCTATTAATACAAATTTTCATTTATGTACTAAATTACATGATAAATTGATCAATAATATCAGTATTTAGTAGTGTATATATATTTTATTGTCTTAACTAAATAATAGTTATTATAAATTTTGATACATTTCTAATTTCTCAACCTAATCATTAAATAATTTATTATTTATTATTGGCCTACTAATGAAATTTATTGTCATATATATATGTCATTCTCGATTGAATCATGTCACTAATGAAAATAAATATATCAAATAAAAGTTACGAACCAATTTTACTTAGTAAACATTAATAATTAATCTTTTTATATAACATTATATTTTTATTGAAGACATCCAATAGTAAATATATAAAATGTCAAATATGAAGAATCTAATAAATATACCTGGTAAGATTTGGTTTTGAAGAGTGTAATACATTTATAAAAAAATTATACATAATTAAATATCAATGAGATACATATGTTGATATTGTATGACCCATCAAAATTTAGATTCAGTGGTGAAATATAAAATAAAAAGATTCATTATATTGAAAAATGGGGGAAATATCCTTAATTAAATTTCAAATAATCTAAAAATTTGTTGCTAATGTGTAATGAGTTTAATTGGGTTTAAGGTTTTCTCATAAAGAAACCTGAATAATGTGAAAAAATATGTACATTTTTAGTTATTTTTTAGGTAATAATTTATGGACTAAAAAAGTTAACCTTCAATAAATAAATAAATATGAGTCGTAAAATATTAAACCATGAGATTGATGTTTATTCAAATAAACACATCCTGAAGTTTCACAATAATATGCATCACATACTTGAACATTATATAATCCTGGAAAATAAATATATAACTTATTTTTGAATGACAACACCACTATTTTATAATTTGGATTCTCATATTCCCATAAATCACACATTAATGTTAGTAAATTTAATACCTTAGGATAATTTGGATGATATTGTAAATTCCTAGTCACATTAATTAATTTAAACAAATACATTCTATCACAAAATCTTCCTAATGTACATAATGACAATATTTTGTCATAAAAAATAAAATTACTAAAATATAAGATTGAAAATTACAATCGTTTTCGTGGATTTTTTTCTCATTTTATCTAATGTGATTCAAACACTTTTCCATCCTATATTCAATTGAAAATATTTTTGACAATATATAATTTCATGCGATACCTATTTCATGATCTATAATCTAGATAACAATGTTAATTGTAAACCGCAAATGAATTTTCAATTATACATTTTGTTTTTATACAAAAATCAATGATATGTATCAATTAATCAATGATGACACATCAAATCACAATTTTAACATTATGGAAATCATTGATGCTCAAAATCAAAATCAGAAATTAGAAATGATAAACCAATCCATGTGTGTTCCAACTGGGAAACGTTATTATTTCTTGAATGGAACTTATACCCCAACTTATGGTGGCATAAATTTTGTATTTTTATTCAGTTTGATATCATATATTTATACATAATAATTAAATTTCATAGGAATGTGGTTTACTACTAAAGAGGTGGGGTTGAATCAGTTGTGGTATTTTGGTGATTTATTCATTTAGAATCATACATTTTGATTTGTAAGAATAATGTCAATTAAAGAATAAATCTCAACCATAACCAACATAAATATAAATAATGAACATGAATAATAATCAATTTTTACATGGTTTAGTCCCAATTTTGGTACCAACTCCTTTCTATGATCATTCATTCACTACGACTCATTGATTTTACACTAAAAAATGGATTTAGTGGGTATCATCTTCATCTCATATTGAATCTCACATATCTAAAAATAGAACATTGATCTTCATAATAATTTTCTACCATTTATGCATCGATCATAATAGGTTGATAAGATGACCTAAGTGGCTAGGATTCGTCAGTAAGTAATGATTATTATACCCCTCTTTGATACATGAAGTTAATCCTAATTGAAATATATTAATATCCTTAACAACATTGACCACTAAAATTAAATTTTAAATATATATATACCATCCTTAATAAATTTATGAATAAAATAAATGGCATACATGTCAATTTTATCCCATATATAACTCATCATTTTTAAATATTTTCTTACTCACTCCTGAACTCTTGGAGTTAGTATATATTTGTTCCATCCTTTGTCTCTCTTATTAATCATGTATTCCTCTATATATCTTTTATTTCCCTAATTTTATTTCAAATATTGAGTATTTCTCAATATTAAAAAATATTTTTACCTCTGAAATTAAATAAAATTCATGTCCTAGAGAACTCCTAAACCCTAATTTTATAAAATATTCCTTCAAGCATTTCTCTAATTAGTTGTTCATGTGGGAATACCCACACAATAATCCAAAATTACATTATCATTTAACAATTTTTTCTATGGATATTCTATAAATTTAAATCATCTAATTTATTATAAATAAAAATGATTAGTAAAAATAATGACTCATTTGTTAAAAAATGACTAGAAAAAAAATAAATCAATAATATTTTCAATGATGTATTCTTGAATGATCAAGAAGTGATATCCTTTCATAATTTCATTGAATTAGATATAGATTTTATGTATCTAATGATTTAAAACACAACAGAACATATCATGGAATAATAATCAAGAAACAGAAAATGAGTCATATCACTATTATTTTCATGATATTTGTGAATTGAAAATTAATATATAAATATAATATTTTTTATAAAACATTTATCATGAATGAAAGATATCATTTTGGATGTCTGAGAAACTTAAATTAATCTTCATAATTTCTATATTTTCATTTTCTCATAATATATAATATTTAATTTACATAATAATTTATTATTTAGGAATATAAAAAAATCATAATGTATATGACTCATACATATATCCATTTAAGTCAATATAATTAATTTAAAATAAATCCTATGGTGTACACTATACTATGATTCCATTATAAAAATAATAATAGTAATTATATTTTATTATAAAATAAAATTTTATAGTATTAAATTTTAATATATTAATATTCAAGTGATTTAATGTCCATAAAAAACAGTTTTAATGCATTTTATAAAATTTTCTACATTTCCCATTATAAGTGCAATTCATGTTTAAGGTGAAAATTTTGTCCTAGTAAATAATATGTATGGGAAGATAATTATATTAATTTTTTGAATTCCATATTTTTGGATATGATTTATCACATAATTTGGAAATTTTTACCTTGTGGGATCAATGGATGATTCCTATGGAAAGATGCATATTTTTGGGCATGAATGCATAAATTTTCTAGACAAAGAAGAAGGGGCCTAAGGCACATGAAAAAAAAAAGTGGAGACCACAACCCAAGCCTAATGAATCTCAAATTTGAAATTTATAAATAGAAAATCATGGGTATCATTTCACTCAACTATGGATGGAAATAATATTGACATTTTTATGATGATTCTGGTGGTCAAAGATTACGATTAAATTAACTGCCATATCATAATGCACATAATGTCATCCCATCATTACAAAAATAACATAAAAATATGATCTAATTGGACTGAAATTTTGATAGATATTAGGGGATATATATAATAAGGTATTTTCATTCAAATTCCACTACATATTTATCAATCTTCAATGTCAAAATAGAACATCCATTAGAGGAATGAATCTAGTCCTATTTTATGGTCAACATTATATCATCAAATTTCAGTCATTATCACCCAGATTTTTACTCAGCTAATTAACAGATATAGGAATTTATTTTTGGGGTCTAACAAATTCTCTTTATATTACTATATAAGGATATGGTGGTTAATGTATTATGGCGTGTATGTTTTTATATCAATTATAATTATAGGTTTTCATTCTGTAATTGTGCGTTTTTTTTTCATGTATGTTTTTCGTTCACCTTCATTTTATTGTTAAATTTTATTCTTATTATTGTTATTTTTAATTTATTTATTCCTTCCCATTGAAATTTTGATATTTTTGAATCAATATGTGAATATATTCAGACCATCACTTGTGAATTTCTCACAGAGTGGTGGAGTGTTCATTTTTCTAAAGGTATTTCTTCTTCAATAAAACTTCTCTAATTAAACTTCCTACATCCATTGATAGAGTAAAATAAATAGAGAGATAAAATTTTACAGTTTATATCTTAGTGAGTTTCATGGGGGTAGGTTTAATGTTACCTTATGTTCTTAAAATCCATAATTAGTTCAATACATTATGATTTCCTTTCTTTGACTTATCTTCTCCTTTATCTTCACTGAATTTAATGACTAAACATTATAAGTGCTACTAAAATCTAATTCTTTTGTGTTATTATTAATATGATTCTCTACGTGAATTGTTAAACATTATTGGTATTTTTCATTAATTAAATCAAATACTGATATTGGGGGATTATCTTATTTATGGGATACCATTGAATCAATTAAATGAAAAATTTATAGATAAACAATTACATCCATTCTACCACTAATAAAAACCTTGGATCAACCAATAGAGATTAATTATTTCCATTAAATATTTTCATGTTTAATTCATAAATCAAAACAATTTTATTAGGAACATTAATTTTTTTTTAAAATTTATAGCATCTCAATAGTTGTCCACTTCATATCCAAAACTCTATCAAATATTAATGTATCAAGGTATTTTCTTTGGTACCTATAGATTTGACCGCTACATATACTACAATGACCTCTTATACATAGAGGTTAAATTTGGGAAAAAACAAATTTTGGGGTCATATATAGGGACCTATATAATTACTTTATACACTCACCTTCGTTTCTCACCCAAAACACTTATTCTAACCCCAATTTCTTTTATTCTATCACCTTTTTGTTTGTGGGCAATCTAAAAATTTCAAATTTTCATTTTCACATAAAAATATAGTATCCTAAAAATCACAACATCATAAAATATGTATGGAATACATTTGTATATCAATATTCGGAATCACCAATATTCTTAAAATTCATTTATCAAACCTTGAATTAATACCCCAAATCTGATGAGATGTACAATATTTCAGAAGATAAAAATTTAAAAGATATATTTGTTTCCCTTTGAATGATGGTTAATGATGTCAATCATACAACAATCCAAAATTTTTAAACTCTTATCTAGCCTATTCACAAAAACATTCTTTCGCAATTGTTCGAAGAATTGGAAAAAATGGATTCAGAAGTTTCATGACTAAATTTAAACTACAAAAAATTAAAATGGTTAGTAAAGCCATTCCACATAAGATATTCGTTCCACATTTATAATGGAAGAATTTTTTACCCCACAAACATATCATGAATTTACAAAAAAACTAATCTTTCAATATTGGATAATTGAAGAAGGTCTTAGAAATTTTTAAGGGTCTTTAAATCAAGATGAAATTTATTTTTTGAATAAAAAAGATGGGAATTTAACATCATTTTTTGATTTTCCAAAACATTTCCCCGTTAATGATTGTTTAATTCCATCGATCTATTGAGAAATAGGTGAAATCCCACACTATGAGACAATACCCATTCCTAACACTAATCAATCCTATTTTGAGTTTGAATCATTAATTTGAAAGGATCAAATTTTGTTTATCAATCTAGAATATAAAAATTATTTCTATTTGAATTCCCTACATATTTCTGTATGTGTTAGCTAATCTAAACAAGAAATCAGGGTCTTTAAATTTTCACTCAACTCATTTTTCACAGGGGATAATAAAAAATTTTCATCATTTCATCATCTAATGAAACCAATAACATAGGTATGATTATTTATTTCATAGAAAAGACTACAGAATTAACAGAATCAACAATTTTTATGTTTCATTGATTTCCCCACTCAATATAGAAAATATGATGTTATATGATACAATTTTTTTAAAAGACTCAATCTCAAACCTATAATAGTTGTGATAAATGGGATTATCCAAATTCTAAAAGATGTTTTTAGATAATTTGGGGGGTATCTGTCAAGATAAAGACTTGTAAATAAGCGCTTTCAAGGAGGTATCCCAAAATCATCATTTTCATATATTATAATGTGTCTTTCAGTAGTTATTTATCAAAATAATCCCCTTAAGGGTTCACATATGATCTAATGTCTCTTTTATATGATATTTAAGAATGTAATAAATTTAGTATTTCAAAATAAAACCATGTAATTATAATGTTCAAACCAAGCCTTAAATCATCCATGAGGAGTCTACATGTGACGTGAATCTAAATTTATCAATCAATCATTAATTTGCCACTAACTTCAATCCAGAAGAATTTTTCAATGATATCATATCAAATCCTCTCCTATATTCATTCCCATTCCCATTCTCTATCTTATGTTCTTTCTATAAACTATGGTAAAGTTTCATTATAATTTTGGAGGAGTGAAAATAATTGATTTGGAGAAACATTTGGGCTTTTATGATAAAAATTCAATTCATTGAAATATAATTCAATTCATTATCCTTGAATGAATTAATTTTCTTTGTGAAACAATAAACCGAAGGTGAGATGATTTTTAATGCCTTTATTATGATTTAATACATTTTTATGTCCATGAGCATTGTTTTTTGGAATGTTTGGTTGTCCGGTTTGATTTTTCCACGTTAACAGTTTCACCCTATTTACAAAAATCCCAAAATGAATTCCCTTTGGATTTTGGGATTAATATCGTTTTCTTGGGACCCTTTCATTATAGAATAGGGTTTGGGGCCAAATTTAGTTTAATTTGAGTATCCGACAAAAATATTAAAAAAAGGGACCGCATTGACTAATTTTTCCCAATTTTTGGTGTCTGGCAGTTTGGGATCCATAATGTATTATTGTATTAACCAAATTAAGGCTTTACATATCAATTTTAGACTATGTAATTGAAAATATGTGGGGTGTTCGACACTTGGGGATTGTGACTCCATAGTTTCCCTTCCTGGATATAGACTTTTCATATGTACAATGTTTTCGAAAAATTAAAAAATAATTTAAAAAATAATAATAATTGGGTACTTATGTTTATATATAATGTGATTTTCACCTAGATCTTCCATTTCTCCCCTTAAATATGAAAATGGGACTCATCTATTCTGTGAGACAAAAAACATCATCATTCTTAATTGAAATAGGTTGAATTTTGATAATGAATTATAATAATTTAATGGTATTGGGATTGGGATATACTGGTGCAATCAAATTCTGTGAAATGATTTTTAAAGGATTCGTGATTTTTTGGAAAGATTTTTATATGAGTAACGTATATATAATTGTTTTTATAAAAAACATCCCATTTCATAATTTTGAGATACTTTTTTCTTGGGACTAGAAAAAATAATTTTTTTGCAGTTTAATTAGTAACTGAAATAGGATAATATTTTATGTTACTATATTAATATTTAATTGATTAAATTTCCATAAAAATCGGTTTTAGTGAATTATATAAATTGAACTTCATTTTTCATCACATGTGTAATTCATTCTTAAAATAAAAATTTGGGCATAATAAATAATATTTATATAGAGGGAATTATATTAATTTTTAGAGTTTTATATTTTGGAATGTTATTTATAACATTGTTTGGACCATTTTACCTTTTATGATTGAGTGATGAAACCTAAGGAACGGTGATATTTTTTGGAATGAATGCATAAATTTATGGAAAAAGAATTTAGGGACCATGTCCCATGAAAGAAATGTGATCCCACAATAATAGCCCAACAGATCTGAAATTTTAAATTTAGGAATATAAAACTCGGGGTACCATTTAATTAAAATTTTTACCTAGAAAATTATAATGTTTTGATGATGATCTTGGTGGTCATATATGAAATTTATATTAATATCTATATCTGAATTCCGATAATATAATCCCACTTTTTCGATGATAACATAAAAAATGATGATCCAATTGTCCTGAAGTGTTGAAATATGTTATAGAACACATTGATGATGATATTTTCCTTCAAAAAAATTATTCATATTCAACCATATTTAATGCTTAAATCGAACATCCATTAGGGTAATGAATCTAGTCTTATTTTTGTGGTCAACATTGTAACATCATATTTCCTTAATTCTCACCGACATTTTTACTATCCAAATTAATGGGGAGGGGAATTAATTTTTGAAGGTCAAACTAAGGATTCCAATATTCTTATATAAGGAGCTGGTGGTGAAGCTATTTTTGGGTTTATGTTTTTCATTCAATTGTATTTTTATATTTATATTATGTAATGACGCATTAAGTTTTTCCATGTATGTCTTTTGTTAACCATAATTTTTTAATAAATTTTATTATTCTTATTTTTATTTATCATTTCATTTTTAATTTCTATTAACATGGAGATACCTTTAAAACAAGGTTTTAATTGATTCACACCAACACCATGTAATTCCTCACACAATGGTGGAGTGTTCGTTTTTCTTAATGTTTATCTTCTTCATTTCCACTTCTCTAAGTCGACATACCACATACATTGACAGAATAAAATCACTGGTGGGATAAAATATTATGGTATGGTCTTAGGTAGTTTCACGGGGGGGGGGGGGTTTAATGTTACTTTATGATCTTAAATTCTTTAATCAGTTAGTTATTTTAAGAGATAATTTTATTGAATTATCTTCTTCTTAATCTTCACCAACATTAACGACTAAAAAATCTATGTTCTAGGACAATCCAATTACATGGAGTATTACATAATATGAATCTGTATGTTAATTGATAATTATCTATAGTTTTTTTTGTGATTTTTAAATCAATGAATGATTTTGAGGAATTATTTCATTTATTAGATACCTCTTGATATATTGAACAATGAATTCATAGATAAAAAATTACATCCTTTCTACCCCTAACAGAAACCTTGGGTCAACTCATATTCCTTAATAATTTCCATTAAAATCATTTTTTGTTTTAGTCATAAATTAAAAAAATATCTTAGTTATATTATTATTTTATTTTCACAATTCATATAAACCCCAATGTTGGCCACTTCATAACCTAAACTCCATCAAATCTTAGTTTCTCAAGGTTTCATTTTTGGCCCCCATGGATTAAGCCCATATATATACTACAATAACCGCTTATATAAGTAAGGTAAATTTTCTCATGATAAATATTTCCATTATATTTCAATGCCACTAATGCTGTTTTTCTATATATCTTTGAAATTTTTAATTTTCAGCAAAAATGATATTATGTAACAGTGAATGAAACTTTTAGAGTATGAATTAAAATCTCAGTGAGTGGAAATATATTTTATTGAGTCTTAAATTTAATTTAATGGGTTATTTTCAACTTCAACTAATATAACGTAAGTGTAATAACTATAATATAATCTAAATGACTATAAAATAAATTTCAAATGACAAGTACTGTGTTTCAATGAGTGATACATATTTTAAATGAATCTTTTGTGGTAGGGGCATTAGAAATTTTAAAAACTCATCCAAACCTCTTTTGAAAATGACTCATATGAAATCTAAATGACCATTATTAATTTTTACTAATTCAATTCTCATATTTAAAATAGAATTATACTATTCCTTTATATAAATTACTAATAAATTCAATTATTCATTGGATTCGTTGATCACTCTATCTCAATATAAAAATCCATTCGAAAAACATCACAAAGATAGTCAACAGACATAATTGATTCTCATCATTGTTTAAAAAAATTCCAAATAGTTATATGGATCTCCAATATCCCCTAATGATTTTTTCTATTATATCAATGATTTTAATCTCCCATAATCTATATTCATGATAAAAAATACTAGAATCATCAAATTAAATCATTTATAAAACAGGAAGTGGCTCGGAAATATACTAATGAATAAGATACTATTAATAGAAAATTTCATATATCTGTGCAAATTTATATTTTACCACATGAATTATCTGTCATAGTTCAAAATAGATACTTCTGTTTCACCCTATTTTTGGAAAACTAGCTCCAAATAAAAAAAATTGTATTTTTTTGTACAAAAATGTCCATTTAACCAATAGAAGTACATATATTTTCCCCCATTGAAAAAAATATATAAAAAAATATATTTTTTTAATTCCCATGCATTCTAAATTTAAAGGGAAGTGATAAATATATTTTTTAAGACATAATTATTCAAATATCTCTATTGAAATTTCTTCTGTAAAAAAATTAGTAATATTTTTCTTTTTGGATACATAATCTATCATCACATCATCATTTCACACATTTCATTGATGAAATAAAATTTGATATCAATGTAATTTTTAATGGAGTGTTTCACTATGATATTTTTTAAATTATTCTCACTCGTATTCTCACATAAAATCTAAAGTGGATCTAAACATATACATTCAGTTGTTCACGCTGATCATTTATCTACATAATATATGTTCAATTTTTAGCATCTATATATTCTTCCTCGGTTGTGGTAAAAACAACTTATCTATGTTTCTATATTTTCTACCTTACACAATATTCACCTATAAAGTAGGATCAACGAGATTTTTATTTTTTATATGTGAAATCACCAAACTAGTATATATATATATATATGAAATAATATATATTCAATTATATTAATCCATTTATAAGTACTATAAATCTAAAATACGATTTTTAATTTCATAATAATTATTTTCAACTAGTATGTGAGAACATTTAGTATCCCAATGTTATCTAGAAAATAAAATTATTATTTGTACAATATATTATCTTGATTTGTTAGATAAATAAGACTCCAAATGATTCATTTGATGTATTTTTTATTCAGATTTTTTTGGGCATCAACTTTTATCAATTTAGTACCAATTTTTGTACCTAATAATATTTGCATAGAATGATCATTATTAATATTCATTATCAATTATCTAATATATTTCCACTCAAAAATGAATATAATGTTATCTTTTTTTAGAAACATAATCCAAAAAACTGTTCACCAAACAATTATTAGACATCTTAACATACGTCATTATATATATAAAATTATTCATAATAAGTTTTCACCTAACACATAAATAATTTACCATCAATATAAAATTTTAAATTAGTTTATATTTATTCATAAATTTTATATAAATTTTATTCTAATCATTTCCATTATTAATGTTCAACATCGTCATAAAATATTTCAACATTAAGTACTATTCTATTGTGGCATTCTTTAAAATATGCCTAGATTTTCATAGATTCATCAACATGATTCCATCACTATCATGTTTTATTCTTTTTTTGTTTAATAACAACTCTAGTACAATATTTTTTTTAAAAGATATATTTTCATGCTTATGATAGAATTTAGTGTGTCAATGTTCTACCATTGCAAGAAACATTCTGATTTATTCATGTCTTTTTTTAAGTGAAAATGAATCATTATAATATATTCTAGGCATCAAATAATATAATTTATATACCATGCATTATATATTTTCAGAAACATCTACACTATAATTAATTTTTTTAAATATAAACATTTTACCTATAAGTTTTTTTCATTTTTTTATGTACATGATCCCAAGTAGTTAATTTTTTTTAAAATAAATATATTATTTATATTGTGAATACACTCCTCTTTCTCAAAAAATTGTATATTTTTTGTTTCACAATATGTGAGATCAGTGAAGTAGGATTTCCAATCCTTAATCTTCTTCATGTTTTCACTAATGATTGTTGATTAGTAATTATATTTTCTAAACTAAAATGAATATCTAATATGCGAGGATTTTATTTCAGAAATCTAGATCCATTATCATCATCATTGATTTGTTCATAATCAAAATAAATTTTAATAATGTTCTTCTCTTCATATTTTTTATTATTTTTCCCAAAAATATAAAAGTTTTCAGTTTTGGTATTGTAAAATTTTCCATTATTTATTAGATATTGTTTGTTTCTATTCAAAATAACCATGAAATTGAAATATATAAGATTTAATTGTAACAAATTATTTTTTATTTGTAGACCATTGAACTTGATATGTATCCCACTAATGTCCCTTATTTTTATTTCTCGTATAACATTCCTATAATTACATTTTTTATGTAAATTTTACAAGGACTACAAAAAACATTATAGTACCTCAATATTTTTCATCCATTATACAAAATTCGTTATAGGGGCATGCTTGAAATAGGGGTTAGAAAGAAACAATTTTATATTTATATGTGATTACATAAAAATTATCCACTTAATATTTTTTTAGAGTTTGTGTTCAAAAATAATTGTTTTCCAATCCAAAATAAACCTTTTTTCTTCATTTTTTCTATTCCATTATTCTAGGGAGAATATAGTTCATTATATTAATTCATGATTTAATTATTTTCATGATATAATTTATAATAATTTAATTTTAAATCCTCAATATTATATGAACATGGATATATGACATAGACTAGAAGATCATTTTGAACTCTACTTTTAATTTTATAGAGTATATTAATTCCATATGACTCTTTCCTCATAAATATAATATTGGTAATATGGGTGAAGTAATTTATAAAAAATTTAATGTAAATAACAATATTGGGATGCATCTTCATCATATGTCTACATAAGTTAGAATTAATGATTTCAATTGTTCTATTAGATTGAATCTCCAATATTTTTTGAGTTTCCTGAATCATTTTTCCTCCAGAATTGTTTTTACATACATCATCTCTCTCCATATATGTAATTGTATTAGGCCTCTCACCAGATCATACTTTCATATTTCACTCTTGTTTCATTGGGAAATATTGGTAGTTCTATTCTTCCAAAATATATTTTTATTTTGGGAACTCAATAAAAAATTGGCATGATCATAAATTTGATATAGATTTCTTGTTTTTCATTATCCTAGAGTTCTGATCCTTCAATACATTTATATTTTTATGATACATATTTGTTTCATGAAACTATCTTCATTTAAATCTTTTATAGTTTTTGGTCAATACTTATTAAATTATATTTATTCCCAGTTATATTTGGGAAACAACCACTATAAAGATTCTATTACTTCCTTCAATTTAAATATTTTTTTATAAATTACTCAAAAAATGACTTATCTTTTTTTAAAAAAAATTATTAATTATATATCATTTATCGCCATTGTAATACTATTCAATAGGATTAATAAAAAATAATTTTCCCAATGAATTTTTTTTCACATCATTTATCGATATCATCTATGAATGTTTATCACTTTTTAGTTATAATTGGTGTATTTTTTTCAGAAAAATGGTTCATTTTTTCAATCAATTATTATATTTTAATGAAATATCCCCGAACTAATTTCATATTCATGATAATAAAATTGTAATATGTAATTATTATTCATTGTTACAATAAAATTCATATAAATTATATTAACCTTTTAATATATTTCTCCAATGTTGACAATAATTATAGGAAAAAATATTGTTTTTTTACCTTCTATAGTTTTTTATTTTTTTTTAAAGGGGAATGATTTTATTATGTGATAATTATCTTACATTGATGAAAAATAATATTTATAATCCTTATTAAATTCCCACACTAGTGCAACTTGTGAATGTTTTCCTTACCTATAAAAATAATAGATTTTATTTTAGTTTTTATGTTAGAAGATTTAGTATCTCCATTAGAGAAATTTGTCTCAATAGATTGTAATGATTAAAAATTAAAATCATCAGCATTATGGAATTTTTAATTCATATTATTTAAAGGATTCATCGATTCATGACTCATTTATTATATATTATTTAATTTTTACTCCATTTAAACTATTTTATTGTTATATTTCACCATTTTATAATTCAGTGTAACTTTTACCTTGATTTATTTTCATTTGAAATGTGCGAAACACATCAATTTTAATAAACTATTTCTATCCTTGATTCGAATAAAAAATATTATTTATTTAATTTATTAATAAAATTATTATTTTTATTAATTCTTCTGAATCGAATTGGTTTTAATCTTTAATATATATTATATATATATTTTATCTCCTACTACCTCTTCACTGCATGATATTTATTCATGTCTTTTAACATGATCCATAATTTCTGCAAATTTCACATTAAATTTTTATTATGATTGGATAAGTAATAATAATTTATCTTTATCTTATTTAATCTGATATATTAACCTTTTAATACATGAGATCCTTTTCTACCATACATCATATTTGTTCACTCCTAATATTTAACTACACTTATTTGTATTAGGATTATCATATTGTTCATTAGAAACATTATCATTAATTTTCATCATTGAGATGTTAAATATATATTTTACAATTCCACTATATATATCATCATATAAGTTATTTACCATTATAAATATTCTATAATTTTTTAAATTTATTTGAAATATAGTCCATAATTCTCTTATAGTATTCCTACACTCCCTAATCTTTAGATTCACTAGAATATTTGACCTTTCCATATTTTTTTATTACTTTTTCTCATGACTTATTGATCAATTTCAAAATTTATATTCTTTTTAAATATTGAAATTTTCCCTATTTCAAATGAAATGATAATATTTTAAAATATATCAAAAGATAAATCGTATCATCTTCAGAATGCAGATGTTTTATCAATTCTACATGTGTTGTTTTTCTTAATGTTTTTATAAATTATAATTCCATCAGTATTTTCCATAAATCCTATGACATTAATTAAAATATAATTTAATATTTTGAATTTAGAAATATTTTTTTCATCATCATGTATCTTCACATTTTCAAATATGTGTATCCATATTTACACATTATATTTTTTACCATTTACATTTCCTTCATAACATTCCTCATGTTTGTCCAAAATTTATTTATCTATTTTAAGCCAAATATGTGTTGTCAAATAAATTAATATAGATATCATAATGCAATATTAGTATTTCTGATCAAATTCAAAATGTCAATTATCAGTGAATGTCATTGGTTGATTTCCTTCAACTTGTGTAAATCCCACTATTTTGGCATCTTTAACATCTAGGATAAGGGAATGAAGGGTGTATCATCATATTCATCAATTTATAATAATTTTTGAAATAAAAAGTTTGTAATCCATTTATAGAATATAAATATATGTTATTCATCCCCTATTACATTTGGAAGTAATAGGGGGAACATGGGTGCTCAAATACTATTTTATGTTCCCCAAGTGTGAGTTCTCCATTGAGAATGGGTGATTAATATGTGGTGGATTCATTTTATTATTATTTTTCAACAATAATTTTCCTCTATAATATGGTCAACTAAATTATAAATCTCACATTTAAAAAACTAAAATAGTAAAAAATAATATTTGGTACAAAAATTTTTAAAGTGTTCCGTCTCAATGTGGGTTTGTACTCCACGTTGTGATCAGTTATTCACCCCATATTATAAAATCTTCACTTTAATCACATGTAGTTATTGTAACGAACCAAAATGTGATAACATATAAACTGATATCTTATCTAATTTTATAGTAAAATAAATAGCATCCCTGATCACTTTGGGTTGGTGACATGCAGCTGAAAATTAAAAAATAACAATTTGGATTGATTTCACCCACAAAATACAAACATAGAGTAAAAAAGTGGAAATATAAATAAATATATATCAGTCAATACATACACATAATTTACAAGGATACACTATTAAAACTGAAATAGAAACCTAACAACTAAAACCATTCTTCTGGTGGTCTATAAGCACACATCGTGTCCCATGTACCCCACCCACGGTCACCAAGAATGAACCCACAAAGGAAGGCTATATCATGAAACTGTTTTATTTGATAATAACAAGATACAAACAAAAATAATAAATTCAAGGTGTGAGCTAAATTTCCCAGTAAGATTCAACAAAATATTCTATGCATTTACCTCACTAAGAAATTCAAATATTACAAAACATGAGTAAAAATGGAGTGTTTAAGGATTATATTATTAAAATTTTAAAATCATTTATTAAACTAGACATTTAATAATTTCCATTTATCCATTATAAAAAAACATTTCCTAGAAAATATATGAATACCATTTCACAATCTAATGTTAGGTAATCAAGAAAAGACAAGAATATAAACCTGATTTGTAAATATGAATAAGAATAAATAAAATAGAGTGACGGTTCATAACAACATAGATGAGGAAATCAAGTAATCATTGGCGATATATGTTTTAACAACATGGTAATGTACATTCCATTTTCAATAAATAAGAATTGTATTTAAAAATAATATTTAATCAAATCATGCTTTACATATCAAATGTTGAAATGTTTCAATAGATGGAATTTACCTTTTATAAAAGGATTCATTTACTAATCGGAACCATTAAAAAATGGATTAAATAAAAACATTTATATAAAAAAAATTATTTAATTTCTGAAGGTATGTAATACAGTTTTCAACAAAACTAGAATTTATAAATTTGTAAAATCAACAAGCGAGCAACATGGACATGTGGAAAATAGGAATCATAGTCCAAGATATAGGGATCCAACATTATGAAACTACATGTATGTATATACACCCCATTGTACCTAAGTAAATGGGGACTCATCACTATATCTAATGGAATTGGATGTGTGAATATGATGTTTTAGCAAGTTTGAAGTTATAAAGTGCCACCCAAAATAACTCACTAACTATATTAGGCTTCAATGTGATCATGTACAAAAAGGATGGGAAATTTTTTTCAAGTAAATTTAAAATAAAATTAAATCCCATATCACATTTCAAAAACACAAATTATCACTTTAAAATCATTTTTTTAATAAAAAAATACCTTTTCACTAATAAGATACCATATGGTTCCCATAAAAAAAATTAAATCAATTTCAAAAAATATGGGTTTGAAATGAATAGATAACTCTATTTTACAATCAAATTTCACAATAATTAAAACATTTAAGTATCTTCTAATACCATCAATTTTATCACAAACCCTGAATTCTCTAGAATTTGGACTTTTCAAAAATATCCCATTAATTCAACTTCTAAAATTAAATTCAATATTATATTTTATAAAATTTCCATCAAAATTCATAAAATCAATTCGAAACCTTCAAAAGAATTTCAAATATCAAAAAGGGTTTTCCATACTTGCTTCATTTCACAATTCATCATTAAAATTCCAAACGGGCCATTAAAATAGTCATCAATTCATTAAAAATACTTTTATATAACTGAATATTTAAATGGTAATTAATACCCACATCCTAAAAAAATAATTTTAAAATTTCCAAATGGTCCATTAAAAAAATTATCAAATCATTTCAATTCCATTTAACCAATTAAATATTCAAAATGGTAATAATAATATCCACACACATTAACAGAACAACATTAAAATTCCAATGTGGGCATTGAACAATTATTAATTCATTTCGAATCCTTTTAAACAATATAATATTTAAATTATGTAATAATACATGTTTACTTTCACAAATCAGAATTTAAATGGAAAAAATAAATTTAAATAATCATTTACTTTAACGCATCCCAATAGCATTTATATGATGTATTAAAATTTCAAAACCATTGATAAAATTTTAAAATATGGATTTACAACCTTATTTCGTGATGTTAAATCCTTTATTACAAATAATCTAAGAATACACATTTCAAAAATATTAAAAAATATTTTATAGGTGGTTCTTGGTCATTCAATAAATTTATTCATTTAGAATTATTCTTAAAACATCAAATAGTACAATTAGATTATTTCAAAACATGAATGTTCATGTACTAAATAAAAAATCTGTCTGAAGACCATTTAATAAATCCAAACCTAGACAAGGCCGCCAATTTCTCCAAATAATCCATTATTATATCATAAAAAATAATTCCAAATAATCATGAAATTTATCAATTCACAAAAATGTGAGAGAGAAAAATCCCAGACGTTTATTTAATGACACATACAATTCTAAGAGAAATTTGTTAAAGAATCCATTAAGAGGAACTAAATTGACACAAATAGTAGAACATGTGTTTAAAAATTATGAAACATGTATATATGAATTATCTAGAAACAATGAAACAAAAAATTAATGAAAAGTCATAGCAACACCTACTTGGAAATTAAGGAATCCAAACAAAAAAATATGAGATGTGTGGTGTTTTATGATGATAACCAGATCAAGAAAATAGATATTGAAATCTGATAGAGAATATCCATAAACAAAAATTACAAATCAATCATTGAAGATCCAACAAAATGAATAGCCATAATAACCTTTAGGAAGATGTAATAATTCAGAGAAGGGAGATCTATGAAAAAAAAGAGAGTAAGTCACTGAAAGAGAAGATCACCACATCTATTGTAGCTTCAATATTCTATGGGATAAGGTTTGTGGAGCCAAAAATTTCACTTGGAGATTTAAAAAGATAAATAATCCATTTAGGTCGAATGTGATATGTTTAGGGTTATTTATGGGGTTTCATGTCATGAATAACAATTTTTAAACATCAATTACCATTTGCATGGTTTCATGGGTTAAGTCGCAGAGTTAGTACTAACCATACAGAAACTGTATAACTGGTAACACACTTTGTTGAAACCATGGAAAACAATACATAAAGTTACACACATTCTATTAACCGTCAATAGAACATACTAAAATCATGCAATATGATGCACACTTTTTTTTAAACAAATCACATATAATGAGAAAACCATGCAAAGGGCTATAAAAATTCATAGAGGATTCGAAAAATAATGAAAATAATCCAAATTGTTATCAAAACATTGGGATATCAACTCAATTGGCAAAAAAACAGAGTAAAACAAGTAACATGATTTTATAACAAGCCCATCATATTAATATCATTACCTAGAACGAATCTAGTTCAAAATATAGAAGATGATGACTTAATAAGAACTTCCCCATTTATCTTGTGAGGTGAACGATTCCTAGTCCATAAGTGAGACTCACCCAATGGATAACAACATACATAACTACAAGATTGAAACACCAAGATTATCAAATGACTCCAATCAAGAGAAAGACCAGATACCTTGCATAGGTCTCCCCACCATTTACAGATTCCCCAAAATTTTCTAACATAATATATGAACATTCTATAAACCCATAAAAGACGGTTCAACTAATCTCTAAGGAGAAACATCGAATATCTAACATCCACAGGAATGGAAAAGAGATGAAAAGGTTTTCTACCATGGGTAAATACTCAATTGGTACGTAAGAGATTTTTTTCATACAGAGCCTCCTAAATCGATGAGATCATTAAAAAAACTCCATCACTACAATGTGACTAGTCTATCAAAATCCACATCATCTTAGTTACCCAAGTGAATTCCAATGTTCTACCACTAATAAAATGGAATGATATTAAACATCAGGGGTAGTTCACTATTGGAATCTGTAATCACACCTGAGAGATCATCCAAGAAATCAAAAATGATCTATAATGTTTAATTCGAAACAAGAGGAACAAAAAGAAACTACAAACAAGGTTACGTGATAAAGAAACCAATATTACAACACAAATGAATCATTTACCCAACCATGGTCTAAAAGATACCATTTTTTAATATCCTCAAAAAATTGTTTTCCACAAATAGACAAGTTGCATGAATGAAAAACTCAAATAGTTCCCACATTCATATCAAAAACAAAATGACAAATTGTTATTAATAACATTTTTAAGGTATCATCTGAAAAATAGAAGCATCAAAACAGCGTGAAAAGATTAATTCTAAGGCATGTGGCAGGAGCCCTATTTTCATGAATCTTCTTCTTCTCCACAGTAATGAGATGACATTCCTTGCTGAAATTTCACTTTTCAGTTTTCTAAATTACAAAACCTCTTAATTTGACCTGTGTGGATACAATCTTTAAAAACTCTCGTAGCATTTATGAGAAGGTGGATGATAAGACCGGAATTCGGGGATGGGGTTTATTGGTTATAAAATCTCTAGATCCACCAATCAATATGGATTATGGGTAGATTCATTGACAATGGAGTAAACTTTGGAAAACATGAAGAACTACCCTATAGAAAAGGCCATAGGAACGAATTTCTTGACATACACTCTAGGAGACATTTCTGAACATCACAAAACAAGAAATAAAATCAATGACATAAAAGAATAATAAAAACATCATAGAATATTTTAACCTAGGCCGAAACCTAATTTTATCCAAACATTATTGATTTCATAATTAAGAAGATTTAAAAATTTGGAAATCATTAGTCTTTCATTTCAAAATGAATAATGTTGTTATAAATCATTCAATGTTTCAAAAACCCTTTTCCAATTTTATTAAATTATTCCAGGGTTTAAAAATAATTAATTCATTTTTTCAATTAATAAACCATTTAAATTTAAATCCATCACTAACCAAAATTTATTCGTAAAATATTGTTTTAGCACATCACATAAGAGCCTTCGATAATTTGTTTTTCAGACCGTACATTTCTTAAAAGTCATGTTTTTTGGTCACTAAGAAAATTCCACAAAGAACATAACAAAAAATGTTTTTAGACATAATTTATATTTTTTACAAAAGATTCAATGTTATAAAAAGGGGATTAAATTAAAATTAATCAAATGAGAGCAATAAAAAACCCACACCCTTTTCCCACATAACCATCCTCGCATATGTGTGGTCAATTGTAATAAAATAGATAAGGATTCAAGTTTAGAACAGACTAAGAACTGTAAATTTATTGGTTGTATGGGGTGGTAAACTACACACCAACCTCATAACTGTTCATGGATGAATTTTGAAATGTGCTACACTGATTCCATATAGTTTACTAGGTTGTGAAAACATGGTTCCACTATGCTCATCCTTCCATTCTAGTTCAAAAACTCCTAATAGGTTCCCCAAATCAAAGATCGTCTCATTTTGAATCTAAACATAATTTACCACAAGATAATAAATATGTCAAAAGAAACAATGATGTCCCAACATCCTTGGTAATTAAAGTATCATAATGAGGGGGAGAGAAGAAAACACTAATGGAATACCTCTTGAGTCCCAACACATTCTTAATAAAAACTCTACTAGGACTCACCCCAAATTAAAAAAAAAGATTTCAAAGTCAAGTATTTTAATTTAATTAAATACCAGTTCTATAATACCATTTGCAACTGACCAACATGGGATACCATCTAAATTAATATCTGAGCCAATTGACCACTAACCCAAAGAGGATCCCAAATCTCCACGGGCCGACAACATGATCATAGGCTTTAAAAAACAACCTATGGGAATGATTTTTCACACAAAATACAACAACAAAGACGTCAAGAAGTTGAAACAACAATATATATATATATAAATATATATCAACAAATACATACACATCAAATACTAGGAGACACTAAGAAAACTAAATCTTGAACATAGCCACTTAAACCCATCTCCTTGGGATCCACTGCCACCCACCACGTCCCATGTTTCCCGCCCTTAGTTACCAAGTATAGACCCACCAAATGAAGGAGATATCACTAATTCCTTCTATTATATAATAATGGGCTTTATACACTAAAAGGTACATGGAGGGTGTGGGATAAAAATCCCAATATGATTCCACCAAAGATCCTTGTAATTACTTCATGAGGAAATTCAAATATTATAAATGAGGAGTACCAATGGGATAGTATGAGGATTAGTTTAAAAATATTTGATAATCGATTATGAAAACAATCTTGTAAAACATGCAATTTAATCTTTTGAAAGCATTAAAAAAACTGAATATCATTAATGACCATTTTAGAAGAAAATGATAGGTAATCATGAAAAGTTGTGAATATGAACCTGAAATGTAAAGATATATGTAGAGACCTGGGTTTTTTCTAGTAATAATTTTAAAAATTTCACGGAATATTTATAGTGCTATACGCAAAGACAATGCGCAATTCAGAGGCCTGATATGGTTAGAGTTAATTATATAAAAATATTTAGTGTTTTTATACTATTCATATGATGGAAATGAGATATCTCTCAAATTATAGCTAATATAATAAATATGATTCCATAGTTGAGTCCAGAATGTAGCATTTACCTAAGGTTGAGCATAACCTTTTTTGTTGCATGACTCCTTTGAGAAAAGTCACCCAGGGGAAAATCAAAAATAAAATAATTAAATTTAATTATTTTATCTCGAAGGCCAATATGAATAAAATTCTAATACGAAGTATTATTGGAAATCAGAGACCATCATTGAGTTTGGAATGTGATTTTTTTCTTAGGTTGGGTATAAAATGACAGGGTGTCGAGGTTTCAGACTATGTGGACTTTGGTAGGGGTTATAGTTCTTTTTGTAAATAATCACTTAAGTGTTTATGATTAGAGGTATCCACATAATCCTCTCTCTCCATCTATCTCTCTCTATCTTGAAAAATTTTCATCTCATCCATTCATCAATTAATCATGATCAAATGTTTGACAGATCGAATCAAAAACGTTTGGGGGTGCGGTCATCAATGAAAAACGAATCGAGGTCGGATTCTTATTGATATTTTCTTCTCTGTTTCTAATTCCATGTTTTATTCATTAATTATTAATCAAATCAAATTCTTTTAACATCAATATGATGCCTAAATAAATATAATTAATATCTTATCACCTTCTTGAATCCATTTTTAACCAAAAAACTGGCCATTAATCATGGATTTCCTCACTCTTTTATTGAATTATTTAATTGAACATCAGATTATAAATTAGAGCCTAGAGTCTTAAAGGTCTCAGTACAAGGTTCATATATCCATTTTTAGATAAGAATTCAAAACATCATAGGAGTCGATATGACATGTGGAAGAAGGGGGCTGCATAACTCCCTCACGATGACACAAGCAAGGGTCGGGGTTGAAGCAGTGGTTAGTTAGGAGAGCAGGCCGATGACTTTGTGCCACGTGGAATGTGGTTCCTATAGATCAATGACACAAAGGGTGATCATAGGTATCTTGAGGAAGAACTGAAGGAGGGATTATTAGCTTTGGTATCCAGCTATAGCCGGACCTGGGCTATTGTTGGTAGCCAGCGACCAGGCGTTAGAGGGGTCGGGACGCTGGACCCCAGGTGGCAGCGACCCGTGCGACGTGGGTTGGTGCAGTGAAGAGGTGACTAGGATATATGGACTGGTCATGGGTGCATACAACAAGACACTACAGTATTTGAGGCCACTCGGTGGTGTCATGGGCTGATCATGTGGACTGTTCAGCTTGGTTTGGCCGGCCTAGGTTTGGAGTCGGGCCTGTTTGGGCCAGACCAGCCCAAGATGAACCAAAACACCTTTAAATGCCCTCATATTATAAAGTATAGGTTTGTTGGATATGATGTCTGTGTCTAAACATCCCTCTAATCGAGTTGATTCATTTTATACTAGTTCAATTTTTTTATGTTTGGGATAGATTTCTCGGTTGAAAAAAATTCCAATGATTAATAATAATTAAAAAAATTATTATTATTCATAATTCTAGTATCAGACTGATATTTTAATTGGAACATCTATTAGATGCCCTGGTTGCAACGGCGTGACCCTGGAAATTGTGTGTACATTTCAATACTACTTTCAGGTTTTTAACCTAATGAAAAGATACAGAGCCCATGAGGTACGGTCCACACGTGTTGTCGTGAAATAATACCTTTTCACCGGTTATCCATGTTGGACGAATGAGTAGTCCATCTTGTGTGTTTTCCTGTCAGGATCACAATGGTGAGATCCATAAAATATGTTTTGGGATTGAAGGAATGGACCCCATTATACAAACTTTAGGTGAATCATGGGAAGAAACAACATTTCAATCAGAGGTCTGATTCGGGTGAATGAATCGTCGATCTTGCTCATTTTTTCACAAGGATTGCAATTATGTGATCCATTTGGATGTGAGAAGCCTTTTTCATGATCTCATTTTTTGTAGAAACATGAATGAAATATTTATGGGTGATCCTTAATTTTTTTTGAACTAATTCCAAGGCTTAAATCAGTATCCACTCTTTTGAGAGTGAAGAAGATGAATAAAGAGATCCAGTCACGCATTATTGGGCCATTTTATGAGATATATCTGTGAAATTAGGTTCTCTCAATTCAAAAAAAGCATCTTGTTTCATGCACTAAATAATATTATATATAGATATGGAGTGTACTTTAATAGTACACTGTAAAACCACGGAGTACTTGATCATAGTTTATCACCTAATAATGGATAGGTACACAGTTGGGCGCTGAGGTGGGGTCACACGTCGTGTGGTCCCCACACATGTCATACACTACAATATGAATCTTCAATCCCTCATGTCACCTTCATTTGGAATCTGATATTGTAATGTGTTTAAAACTATACTTGGTGTTGTTGTCATTAGAACGTGATGGTACCCTTCATCGTGTCTTTCGAGTACTGATGCAAGAGGTTATGGGCATGACCCCTTCTTTAGGTGTTGTTTGATAATGATTATTATTAGAGGTATCGTCAACTAGGGATGGAAAGTATTCCTTAGTTCTTTATTAGAGTAAGCATCCACCATGGGTGGATACTGTTCCTTGGTGATTTTATGAGAGGTACCATAAATTAGGGATGGATAGTGTGTTACCCGATTCTTTTCCGAGAGGTACCATCCAACTAGGATAGAAATAGTTCCCCGATGCTTTTCCGACAAGTAAAATCCACCAGGAATGACCAGAGCAGTTCTAGGATTACACCCATCTGGGATGGGACGTATTCCATGATTTCGTTCTGTGTTTACCTTCTACTGGGTAGGGATGTGGTCCCTGATAGTAGTTTCAGGCTTCCCTCTAGTTGTGTTGGGTAGTGGGTTCGGTTGACCACACTTGTCAGCAGTACCCTCTAAGTGGGCATAAAAGTGGGTCCCAATTGACTTTTAGGATTTGATCCCCCCTAACCTATAATGGAACATATACCCTATGACTAGAGTGGTACCCTCCATCAAGGATAGGCTTGGATTCTGCACCTTGTGACCCGATCTCTCAATTATTTCCCACACTGACGAGGCATTATTTGATGTACCATTGGAATCCTGGTTATGAGGGATGCATTTCCTACCAAGAGGCTTCATTTTGATATAACCTAAAACATTGATGGAGAGAGGGTGTTTCCAAAAGGAGATAGTATAATGGTGCAGTGATTGGGTCATTTTGAGTTGCATTTCAGAGAATATGTGTGGGATGTTAGGCATCGATGATGTTTACTTCTTCAAATTTTGGCTACTCACTTTATTTAGTTGACCTGTGAGATGGAGATCCCATTACACATTGATTTAATTTTCCAAGACTAAGTATATATATACATATATATATATATATATATATATTCTTTCTACTTCCCACTCTTTCTTTTTTTGTTACTCTCCTTCTAGGACAGGCGAAGATGCGAAGGGGATGCCATATGTTGTCCGCATTAAAATTTTCATGGTTGGACTACTCTAATATCCTACAATATGTTGAAACGAATCAATGAAAATTTCATTTTCTCACCATTTCTAGATCATTGTGTTTTAATTATCTTATATCAAACTCTTTTTGGGTTGTGGTGCACACTTTTTACTATACCTTTTTCTATCGATTGCTCCTCAATCCAGTATATCTTTTGATTCCACCTTGAGACATTGGGGAATCCTACAGAATATTTTATTATACTAACCCATTCATTGTATTTTCCAACACATGGTGTTCCCTTGATGACAATATATAAGATGATCATGATATCATATGAGATTATGGATATTGGCTTCTTGGACTATGTGCATTGGTCATAGCATTGGATCCAACAGCAGGGTTCTATCAGTTTTTTACGTTTCCAAATATTTCTAGTTTGTGGAACTTTTCTTGTATGGATTTTATGTTTTCATCTTATTCTTTTATGTTTTACTTTTCTACACATGAATTAATTAGTGGCTGATGCATATTTGTGGTTCATATATAGTTGTGTGGTATCTTTCCTTTTCTTCTTCTGCAATTTTGGTTTTAATTGGATTGGAGATTGTGTACAGGTTTGTTGGAAAAGGACTCCCAATGATTGGTGTGTCATAGTCGCTAGTTTCCACCCCTATGCCTATGGGGATAGGTTTGGGGTTGTTGTGTCTCAAGCCCCGACATGGGTTGGGTCATGACAAAGTGGAATCTGATGTGGTTCAGAATATGGGAAGATGTTCAGAGATTTCCCTAAACAGGTCTTGGTTGTGTTTAGGGAAACATTATTGAAGTGTCTCTAGATTGGATCTTGGGCCAGGGAGTCTAGTGAAAGTATGGGCGGCTGACATATCCATTAATGAGAACCTTGATTACCCACTTGATGACTTTGCCCCCCGAGACAGTCATCAGCGGGAGCAATGGCACCTGCATCATATAGGATTGAGTCTTTCACTATCATTATTGGATCAAATCTCAATTGTGGTTATTGATATATATATATATATATGCCTATTGGACCGCAATACTCAATGATAACATTCAGGATGTCTCTGTAACACGAGCCAACCAAGATACTAGATCTGGTTCATGATGAAGACCCTGTCAACAACAAGGCCTCAGTTCAGGGCCCGTCATGTGATCCCCATTCATCATGTGAGTAGGTAGCAGCATCTCCTCCTATTGAGCAAAAGACTGCCCCATCAAATTAGATTGATAATGCACACAGGTTGAGTGGACTACACATGTTCCAACACGAGGGACCATAGAGATTCCATGGTGAACCAGGTCATCAGGTAGTAGAGGATGTGTTAGAGTTATCGGCTAGACTCTTCTATATTGCATGGACCACAATAGATCAAATGGTGGATTTGGAAGCCAACATTTTCCACAAAGTAGCTAGACATTCATGCAACCTGGTTATTTAGACACACGCTGAGATGAAACATTCATGGGATGACTTCAGCAAGAAATTTCATGGAGAGTACTAAACCTCATGTCTGTGCTCCGTTCGACGTCATATACTCCATCAGTTTTAGTAGGGAGGGATGATGGAAATTGAGTATGTTTCTAGGTTCACAGACCAAGCATGCTACTCTCTGTACATGATCCATGATGGATACAACCAGAAATGGGGGTTTATTTAGGGGATCCTCATAGTGATCTATGATATCATATTACCATTGTGAATCCCCACATATGTTGAGTTGCTGGGGTAGGCACTGCTGACAGAGATATCTCTATTAGTGGGATAGCATACAGATGGTTGTGGCAGTGGACACAACAGATCTGAGATGCCTGCCACAACTAGCAGGTGTCAGTTGATGAGATCTCTATCTATGAGACCTCCCCATAATTGGTCTTAGTAACACATTTGTATGGGGATGAGGCAGTTCAGATTTCAGGGGAGCCCTAGGAAGGACCTATGTTATGCTTGTGAGGATATATGTCCCATGGAATGAGACATCGTAACCAAATATGCTGAGAACACCAGGCATGCTGTAGGTGGACAACCATGGTAGAGACAACATTGTAATCAAGGATCCCCTAGGAGGGGACCGAGATTTCCTTGGGGAGTTGGTGCTAGCAGAGGAGCATGAGGATTTGGATGTGGGGCAGGGTGTTCTATGGTCTATCCACAACCTACACCATCAGACATCCCATGTTATGATATAGGATCTGGCAGCTAGGACTACGGACAACTGTAAGACTTGGATGTCAATTATCCTACAGAGCATGATAGGATAAAAAGTACTCCCTAATTCTTTATAATTTAAAGATTATAAATTGTTTGAAACTATGTGATGTACAATTTCCACCCTACATATTGTTTGTAGTTTTAATAGGTTAATGCAGGGTTTTGGTGAAACCAGGTGTCTGTTTTTTTAATGTAGATTTAAATTCATGAAAAAGAGGGGTTCATCCCCCACCGAGATGTGTTTTTTGGTTACGATCAAAACTATGAAGTCGAGTTAGTTCTATCAAAATCAGATAGTGTCACGGTGTGGGGTAAGAGCCTCTCTAACTTCTGTGTTGATGGTTGGGTTATGGAGATGAGTGTTGGAGATGGTCATGTCATTTGCAGTGGTGTTTTTCATCATGACCCCTTGTGCTTGGAATGCTACTAGTGGGTATGGGAGGTTGCCGGGATATGGTTTACTCTCCTCCCAGAATAGGGAAAGATGTGTGGGGTGTTCCACATTCATTCTGTTTCTAGCGTCTTATGGTTGGATGAGTTTAATCACCTAACCTATTCTTTAGTGTCATGAAAGCTCAAATTCAATTCTTGATACTACAGTTATCAAGTACATGTTGAGGTGATGAAGACCCGATGAATAGAATGACATGGCTCAATATATGTTAAAGGAAGTATTAGTCTTCCCCATATGAAATTGGAGACAATATCTTTTTGGGAGGGAACAATTTTTTTAGGCCACTGATATTTTAGATACGTCATCACCTAGAGAGACGTGATATTGAGGCGGTGATGTTGGATGAACATCATATAAGTCTACGAATTTGAGATCGTCTATTCTCCGGGAAAGGGAAGCGTTATAACATAAGACTATATTAGGATGTCCCAGGATCACCTAATATGAGATGTATGGGAGTAGTTGGTTTCCCTTTAGCTAAACCCATTTTAGTAGGATGTTATACATCTACTTCATTTGATTATGTTGACTCCATTTCATCTCAAGGGTGTAAGATAATCTCAATTGTTAGACATTAATGGTGAAATCAAGCATGGCAAGATATCCTTGGGGATAAATCATATGGATATTCTGACATAGTGAATCATGAAACCATTTCTAATAAAAAATAGTGATTCCATTCATGACATGGTATGTGGAGTATTTTATGGGAAATTCAACCATCGTCCAAGGCTCTTCAGGTCGTTCGAGACCATGCAATGAGGTGATGATGTTGGGTACTACCATTCATGACCCCCAATAGCTGGAATGGGTGCACAAAATATCCCATATGTCATAGCTTAGGCGATACATTAATGTTATAAAGAAAATCATTGATAGAAGAAAACCATATGTTGATGAACCATCAATTTGGTTTGTGTGCTATGCCAGTATAAAAACATGCACAATTTCCAAGGTGTGAGCTTAGAATCCTGAGTTTTTTACCAATATTTTATTTTTAGGGATGAAAATATTAAAGGAGGGAATGCTTTAGTGGCCCAATTTGGTTCATTTTTTAACATTGAAAATTGTCTAGGCATATATCCCATGTTAGGCGTTGAGATGACATTAAATTTCGTGGAACAATGGTCGTGTAATTAATTTTATAAGAATATTTATATTTTTCTTACTAATAACGAGACAAAAAAATGATATCTATCAAATGGTAGCTTGGATTAGATTTAGGAGGCCACAATTTTGTATAAAACATGTAATTTTCCATGGTCAGGGAATAACCATTGTTGGTATGGGACATCTATGAAAAATTCACCCATGGGAAAATCATAAATAAATGAATTATATTTAACTATTTTATCTTGAATTTTGAATCAAATATGTTTTGAATGGGGAATTAGATTGAAAATCCCAGACTATTTTTGAGTTCAGAATTGTATGTTTTTCGTTTATGGGACTTAAAATGGGAGGTTGTAGAGGTTTTGAAGACCCCAACCTTTGGACGGGGTGTTCAATGTTATTGAATAAATAAACACTTAAGTGTTTAGGATTTGGGTTACCCCTAATCATCTCTCCCTCTCTATCTACCCCACAAATCTCTATCTATTCCCTTCTTTAACAAATCAAGAATGGATTTTTTGTAATTTGAAGTGGATGTACAGGTGGGTGAGTTCATCAATGATAAAGAATCGAGGTAGGGTTCTTATTGAATTTTTCCCCTATATATTAAATGCCATGATTTATTCTTGAGTAATTTGTTAAATCCTTTTATTTTAACATTAATATGATGGCCAAAAAAACATGTCACTAATAAAATGTCCATCTGGAATCCATTTTTATCTAAAAATACATGTGTTCTACATAGAAGTTGTCCCTCATTTTTCATACGAATTAATTGACTGTCAGATCATTGATCAGAGGCTGGCGCTTTGAAGGTCTCGTATCAAGGTTTGTCGATCTGTGTTTGGATCTAAAATTGGGAAATCAAAGGAGTCGGTGTGACGTGAGGAAGAAGGGGATGAGGCATTCTGGAATGATGGAAATGGTAGGGGTTGGGCAGAGGTGGTGTTTCACTGGGTGAGCAGGCCGACAGCTAGGTATGAGGAGGCATGTAGCGGCTGTAGAGCTCCAACATGACATGTGTGCTGAGATGGATGGAGGTGGAACCTTAAACTGAGTTTGTGTTATCGGTTGCTAGTAGTGGTATTAGAAAGGTCATGGTGGTAGGCTGATGGCTGGGAGGAAATCGGGTTGTGACAATCATCCCTAGGAGGCAGCGACCCTCGTTGCAAGGTTCACTACGGTGACGAGACATCCAGGCCATTTGGATATGATTGGGCATGAGGCCATGCCTTGGCATCATGGTAAGGCATCATGGCTAGGCTGCGGGCCGGTGATGTGTACAGGTTGGCTGGGGTAGGCCAGCCTCGGTGGAGGGGTATGACCAGGTGGGGTCGGACTGTACCAAATTGGACAAAAACACCTTCAAACACTATAATCTCATAATCCACACTTCTATTCGAAACGAAATCTATAGCCACCCTTCCCTCCTATCGTGACGATTATATTAAGATCTTTTACGCACTATAATATCATTGTTTTATTATTCGGATTATTGAAACACCTATGTTTTACAATAACTAGATATTTATATTTATTCTTAAATCTATTATCAGACCCATATTATAAATGGACCATCCTTTGGATACATCGTCAGCAGTGGCACGACCCTAGTCATTGTGCATGATTTTCAAGGCTACATTCATATTGGTAACCCAATGATTGGGATCAGGCCCCATGAGGCTCTGTTTTCATGTGTTGTAGTGAAATTCTACCTTTTCACCAGTTATTCGTTTTAGACTAATGATTAGTCTATATAGTGTGTTTTTTCAAGAGGATCTCAATGGATTGATCCGTGCAATGTTTTTCATGATATCAATATTTGTGGAACCATGAAAGGAATTATGGTAGAATATCCTTCTATTTTGTTTGTTGAGAGTCTATAAATTAGACCGGTATCCCCTATTGTGAGATTGGATAAGATATATGACGAGACTCTATCAAATTTTCTTGGGCTATTTGAGGTGACGTAATAGTGAAATTACATTTTATACTTTATAATCAACATTGAGAATCATGCCCACAATAGTCTTTTTTAATATGTTTTTACAATTGGAGTACACAGGAATGCCTAGGGGGTACATTGTAGTATTTTTTTTACATTATAATGGATATGTATACATCCTGGGGACCAGGCAGGGTCACACATCATGTGGGACCCACATGCACCATTCACCAATTTACGAATTTCCAATTACTCATATCTCAATCATTTGGACGCTATGTGTGGCATGCAAGTATCATATTCTGAGTGTTTATCCACGTAGAACATGATTGGTCCCTCTATAGTGGATTTTGAGTTACATTACAAGATATTATAGGCACGAAACCTTTTTTGCATTATTGTGTGATTGTTACTATGATCATAGGAACCTCCCAATTGGGAGGAAAAATTTTCCTTGGTGAATTCTAAGATAAACCATCCAGTAGGGATCACCAATTTTAATTAATAATTTTTTAATGGTTCCATCTTGTAGAAATTTTTATTGTGTTCCTTGATGCTTTTCTAAGACATACCATATAGTTGGGATAACCAGATAAGTTCTGGGATTACCTTCAGTAAGGATGGGATGTGTTCCCTGATGGAAATTCCATGTTAACCTCTAGGTGGGGTGGAAAGTTGTCCCATAGGTTTGTTCTTGGTTTCCATTAAGGTGAGATGGGATGTGGTCCTCGATGGGTCTTCCAAGCTTCCCTCCAGTGGGGCTGGGCAGTGGGTCTCATCGATGACACATTTCGGGTAGTACCATCTTAATGGAATGGGAATTGGGTCCTCGTTGACTATTGGTTGATGACCCCCATGATGTACTAGGTAATAGATACATGATGACATGAGTCGAATACTCTATCCAGGCTAACGTTGTGTCCTTAACATTGATAAATGATCTCGTGAATATGTGACAAAGTAAAGAGGCATGCATTGAAATTCCTCTGGAATCCCAAGGAAGATGGAAATATTTTCCACCAAGTTTCAATCTTATGAAGCATCCTAAAAACGTGATGGAAAGATAGTGATACCCAAAAAGAATAGTATCAAGGTTCAGTAATATATTCCCTCAATATTTCGCTTTAGAGAAGATGTATGGGATGCAAGGCATCAATGGTGGTTACATCTGGAATTATTGGCTACTCAAATTCTTGGTTGTATCTAAGGGATGAAGATCACTTTACTCACTTGTTTGGGATTCTTTGAGTGAGAACATATGTAATCTAAATCTTATACCCACTCCTTGGGTTTTCTTACTCTCCTTCTAGGATAGGAAAAGATACATAGGGTATGCCACTTGTTTTCCATATCTACTTTTTCATGGTTGGATAAGTCTACTCTCCTACTATAGGTAGTGGAGAATCGACGAGAAGTTCATCTTCTCACATTTTCTAGACTATTTTGTTTGGATGAGATCACATCATTATCTTGTTGGTTTTTGATTCAATCCTGTTTTTGTACTATGTTCTATCTATTCCCACACCCTTAAGTAAATCATTTTATGTTACCTTGAGCCTTTGGGGAATTCTATTGACTATTATTCTATACTCACCCGTACTTGGGCTTTACCTACACATGGTGTGACCATACAGACGACAGAATAGTTGATCACGAAAATAAAAGAGCATATAGATATGTGGTTCTTAGACAACACGTGGGGGTAGAAGAATGGGATCCAATAGTGGGGATCTCTCTGCTATTTTACTTTTTTTACATTGTTCTTGGTTCTGGGACATTTCTAGTTGGGTATGAATTTTTCCACTTTTTCAATTTTGTATTACATTTCTATACTTGAATAATATAGAGGTTGAAGAAAATTTTTGGTTTATATAAAGTTGTGTGGTATCATTCCCTTTTTCCTCTGATCTTTTTAATTGAGTTGGTTGTGTGTGTGTGTGTAGGCTAATAGGAAAAGGTGTACCCATTATTTTTGTGCCTTCAACACTAGTCACATCCCCTTTTCTATCGAGGTGGGCATGAGTTGGTTTATTCTTGAGCCCCGACATGGTCCAGGTCAAGAAAATGAAAAAGTATACATACAATAGAGTCATGTTGTATAACAAGAATAAATGATGAAAAGAATGAATCATTTCTACCAGATGGTTAATCAACCATGTAATGATCATTTCAATTTAAAAAATAGGGATTTTATTTCAAAATAATATTTAAAGAAATAATGCTTTACATTTTAAAAGATTGAATATTTCAAGAGATGTAATTTAGCTTTATTCAAAGTATACGTTGCATAATTGGATCTTCTCAAAAACGTTCATAAATAAACACTTTTATATAAAATAGTTTATATAATTTCCCATGCCATGTAAAATAACATTCATCAATAATGGAATATATAAACATAAACTAAAAAAAGAGAGCCACATGATCATGCCCCCAAGATTTATGATATTCTAGGATATAGGGATCAAAAACCGTGATATGAAAAGTATGTATATACAACCCTATTGGCCTAAGGAAAAGGGGAGTCATCACCATAGCCTGAGGAATGGTATGTACTAATATGATGTTTTAGAATGTCTTAATTAGTATGGTTCGTCCTAAAATAACTCAATGACTACATAGGGGTTTCATGTTCTCAAGAACAAAAAATGATGGAAAATTTATTTCAAGATCTCATAGAACAAAAATAAAACACATATCGAATTTTAAATGTTACATTTTATACATTAAAAACCATAACTTGTGCTTAATAAAAAAATTCATTTTCACTTATATGAAACCCCACGGTTCCAATAAAAACATTTTAAATCCATTTTCACAAATATGGGTTACATTTAATTTTATTAATATATTTTCAAATAAATTAACTAATTAAAATCTAAAATTTATTTTCATGAAATTCCATCAATTTTATCAAAACCCCCAATTAACTTGAGTTAGATAATTTAAATTTTGTCCATAAATTTTTTTAATATTAAATTAAAAAATTCATTTTATAAAAATTCCATAAAAACCAAAAACGCAATTCAAAACATTTTAAGGAATTTAATCAATCATAAAGAATTACCATACACAATTCCATTCATAATTATTTGTTAAAATACCAAAAGGTCCATTAAAAAAATTATCAATTCATTTCTAATCCTTTTAAACAATTCAAGAATTAAAAGGGTAATAATACTTGCCTCCTTTAAGAAATCATTGTTAAAATTCCAAACAGTCTATTATAAAAATATCAATTAATTTCAAATACATTTAAAAAATTCCTTATTAAAGTGGTAATAATATTATCAGAATCCTTTTACAAATCATTGTGAAAATTATAAACGGGCTGTTAAATAATAAACAATTCATTTCAAATCCTTCTAAACAATTCAATATTTTTGGAAAGGGTAATAACACATTCTTCTTATCAAAAATTAGTAATAAAATGTGGAAAATTCATTTTAAATAATTATTTATTTTAAATCATCCCAAAATAATTTAAAGGAATTGTTAGAATTTCAAAAGGATTGAATAAATTTAAAAACATGGGTTTACACCCTCAGTTAATGATGATAAATCATTTATTTCAAATAAACCAAGAATAAACATTACAAAACCAAGTCAAAATCATTCAAAGGGAGTTATCAGTCATTTAATAAATTCATTCATTTAAAAAAAATATAAATTCAAATAGTTTTATTTGATTAATTCAAATCAGGGAATTCAAATTAACAAATAATAACATGGGAGAAAGACCATTTAATAAATCAAAACCTAGAAACAGTCCTCAATTTCACAAAATCACCCTTTAAAATTTAATTAATAATAAATATAAAAAATCATGGAATTTGTCAATTCACAAAAAGGTGAGGGAAATGTAGTCAAAGATGTTTTATTTAGGCCAAACCCAATTCTAAGGGAAATTGGTCCAAAAATATTTTATGAGGAATTGAATGGATAAAATCATATAACATGTGTTGGAAAATTGGAGAACATGTATATATGAATTATATAGAAATAATGAATCTAAAAAAAGAAAAATCATAGAAACAACTACATGGAAATTAATGAGCTATCCACAACAAATCTAATATGTTTTACATTTTATGGCATCCATGATATTAAATAATATAGATATTGAATGAAGCGAGAGGTGATCATAGATCTAGAATTACTCATAATTCTATCAGGATAAATCAAAATGAAATTCGATCATAACCTTTATGAATAATTAATAAAAAGGGTAAGAGATATCACTAGAAATGAAGAACTCACTAAAGTGAAGATCTCAACTTCGATAGACACTTTTACCCACCAAGTGATGAGGTTTGTTGACCTAAAACGGATTTTGGGGGCCTCATTAAGTTTAATAATTTATTTAGGTTCTAATGGAATATGTTTAGGTTTATTTTTGGGGTTTTAGGTGATTAATTACATGTTTTATAACTTTAATTATCACAGACACAGTTTCCTGGGATATGTTTCACAACTAGTACTGATTATACACAACCCTTGCAACCAGTTGCAGTCAATTTTTAAACCAAGAACAAATCATGAGAAAACCCTAAAATAGGTAGCACAAATACATTAAAATTTGAGGTAACATTGAAAAATGTTTCACAAATTGTTTAAAACTTGAAAAACTAGGAAAACGATAAGAAACATTCAATGAGGCTTTAGTAAAATTCTAAAAACAACCTTCAAAGAGATCCAACCATTGGGATCCCAACTCATTGGGTCAAAACACAAAAAAACAATTAACATTATTTTATAATAATAATGAGAATATTATTGATCCCATAGAAAACAACACAAATATACATAATGTCTCACTATGATTCTCAACATATAACTTCAAATTTAATGTTTATCAGAATATGGTAGGGAATATCATTGAATTATCCGGGGTTCCTTAGAAAATAATGATAATTATTATTTAGTTCATGCCTTATATAGAATCTAAAGTAGAATATTCTCACATTTATAATAACATTTACCTCTAATATTCAATTTTTAATACATATTAATAAACCTATAAAATTTTTTATTTCACATCTATACACTTTTTATAAAACTCAAAATAGTTATCACATAGGAATTTCATGTTTTTAATCTATCCTAAACTCCAAAATTTAAAATTCATTTATCTTCATGATCTCTGAGTTACTATGTTTTTCTCCATATCAACTATCTATCTCTCTAATATTCAACTCTTAATTTTTTATTTCTCTATATTAAAAAATTATTAAAATTCTACAATATATTATATCTCACCAACAATATAATTACCATGGCCAATCATTTTAGAAGAATCATCTATGTTTATTATCAATTCATTATTCACATGTGCATGCTCCTATGTTCTAATTATTTTATTTCTAATGTAAACACTATCTATAAGGATTTTTTGGAAATTTATGCTATCTTATATCTTATTATTTTCGTTGACTAAAAAAATTATTGTTTTTCTTCATTGGTTATAATAAGAAATACTTCTCAAATATATACATTTTAGATTTTTGCACTATTTTTTATGGATCTTCTTAATCTTTTTCACTAAACCATTTATATCTATTACCTACAAATCTAGTTCATTGAATGACAGAACTAGTCATGGAAAATTATTCACACAATATAAATTAGATGAAAAACTATAATTTTTTCTGTTTTATAAACAAAATATTGGTAATATATCCTCCATATTTTATTTCCTTATTTTGATGATTAAATTTTAAATCTCATTTTTGATGTTCAGTCCACTAAATATCATCTTTGGGATCAACATCTGTTAATTTACTTATAATATTTATTCTATAATTTCACATATTTTTCATTCTGCAGTAGTCCTATAAATTTCACTACAGATTAGAATTATATAATTCTCCATGTAAATCTACGTCGTAAGAGTAAAATGGATTTGAAGATGTAATTTATAGTTATATTCCGCCAAATAAAATTTCAAAGCATGTAGACATACATAAAAGTTATATAACACTTATTGTATTTTCATCATATCACTAACCTAGATATATTTTTGACTCAAATTATATTATTTAAGAGTAAATGACTCATACAAAATCATAATGGATCCTACACAGTGTTGACATAAATCACATAGATTATGAAATTATTATAAACATCTTTATTTTCTACTTCAACTAATAATCAAGAAGTTCAAATAAAACTTGTGTAATCTGAATGACTCTTAAAGACTGTATAAACAGATCATAAAGAGTCTAAATGACTTTGACACACATGCCAAATGAATCTTACAATATCAAGAGACTTCATGAATTTTCAAAAGTCTACCAAAACCCATTCAGTAACTAATCTAATGAAAACATTATTACCATTACAGAACAATAATTCAATGATTTTTAACACCTATTCACAATTAAATAATTCTATCAAAATAATTAAGAAGAACATTAATTTTCCCACTTATTCTCTAGTGGATCTGGATCCTCTTAAAATAATTAAAACCATTCATAACAATCTCAATAGCCTAAAATAATTTTTATCATGGTTTATAAGGAAAAAATCATTCAATAATTCCATAGGTCTCTTCAAATTATTCCAAAACACCAAAAATTATTAGATTGGATTCTATAAGTAGATTCCAATGAAATTTCCAATGATACAATTTTTTGTAATAATCATTGATGTGAAACAAATGTTTGATTTATGATCATCTAACAAGGTGGATTATAAGGGATCATGAAAACTAGAAATACTCCATAAATATAATATAAAATCAAAAAAGGTTTGAATCAATTAATTTTCAATTACATAAATCTATTTAGAGTATCAGATAATAAATAAATATGTAATGAATCAAAATCCCAAATTTTTTTTCAATCAACAATATTTTAAAAAAACTCATCATTATTATTATCTATTTCAGGACCCCATATATATGTAGCAATTATTAATGAAATAACAATTCTTAATAGATGTGGTATTAGGGGATAATATTCTAAAACCATTCAAATTTTTATTTATTTATTTATAGATGTGAATTTATTCAAATTTTATCATGACTTATTGAATTTCCTATTTTATTAAAATAAATATTTCACTCTTATATATTTATTTATTATACAAAATATATAATAAAAAAATTCTGTCACTCTTGTGTCTTTTCATAACAAATTAAAATATTGAAAATAACCTTATTCATCCCATATATTGTTATTGGGATCTCAAACAAAATAAATTTATCATGTTTTTATTTCAATATAGTTGAAAATTATTTGTTTATAAATCCATAAGAACATGTGAAATTGTATAAAATTATTTGAAAATACAATTAATTCGTAACACTTCATTTATATCATTTTTTATTTTAATCCTTGTGTAATTAAAAAAATAAATATCTCTAATCAATTAAATTTATTATTCTATTACTTTCTCAAACATAAACCATTAATATGTTTTTAACATGACTTGGTTATACATTTGTTATGAAAACATCATTAATATCTAGAGGTTTAGTACATGTATCAATTATCATGTTACCATGATGATGAGGATGACCTAATGTTTCTATGAAATCATTCATCAACCTATAAATTATGTTCCCCACTATAATGGAATCAACATGATCATTGTAATGGTGGACATCAATTTGTGAATTATCTATAAAATAGTATTCCACATTATATGTCTATCACAAATATTTAAGAGTAAATTTTACCAATGTCAAATTCTCAAATACTTCATCACTCTCCAACCTTTTGTTATGTTCACATTTAAGACGTGATCATTTTATTCTTATGTCAATCTTTTGATTTTAAATATCAAGATTTTATAAAATTTCTAAATCTTTAACATATTGACGTGTGTAATAAAATAATTTAATCCATCTTTTCTTCGATAACAATTTGATATCTTAGTCATTAAAATAAAAAAGTGACATTATGTTTATAAATAATAATAATGTAATAAATTTTACATAAATTACAAGTCATTATAAACATGTGAAACTTAATGTACTTAATTTTAAAACATAAAATACTCAAATCCTTACAAAATAATTAAAATTAAAATTGTAATATTTTAAATTACAAGTTCATCATTAAATGTGAAAGATAAAAAACATAAAAATAAAAAAAAATTGGTAGAAAACCTATTATATGAAACTATGATATAGGAGGTAAAAAATTCGGATGTAATTAGATTTTAAATAACTGGATAGTTTTATAGGATAAAATCCTCCAACCCACTTTAAAATTCGAGATAATTTATTAATAAATGTATATATATTTTTATAGTAAATAACATCAATAATATATATTCATAGACATTAAACAATTTTAATTTATATTCTTAATATATATATGATATATGTTCATATGAAAATGGATTAATGTTTTCTGATATATCATTTGAAATTAAAATGCAACAAACTTGTTAATTTCCATCTAATATCACCATCATTGGAAAACCCATTTTAAACTATAACTTTTCATTATATTATATAATATAATGACACTGATTTTTTGGAAATTATAATGAATTCCAAAATTATTTTGTGTTTTATTTAGTAGTTTGAATGGAGTTTTTGGCATCACTGAACCCTGATGTTGATATATTCAAAATATTTGATATATTAAACCGTACACATGAATTTCTTTGGAAATAATGGATTTACTATTTAATGAAATATTTTTTTGGGAATCCAGGACCACTATTGATTATGGGATGATGGGTGAACCAAGTAAATAGTATAAAATACAATCTAATTGGGTCCCACAATTTTTCACTATCATTGTTGGGTTATAGAGATAAATTTGATAATTATTTAATTAGGAAATTAATTAATGTATTCATTTTTATAATAAATACATTCTCTTGGGATCTATCTATTTATTCACTCTTCAATAAATTGTCTATATTTATTCATATAACTGTGAGAATTAATAGAGGCATCATTGGGGTAAATTGTGATGTGTGACCAAGGAGATATTAGGTATTGACATGTTTAAGTAGTGAGAAGTGAGAAAAACATCCAAACAAATATTTTATTTACCAATGATCAATCCTAAGTCAAGGAAAGTATTTTTCATTTATTGATTCTTGAAATAATGTATATGTTTTCCTAGTTTGATTGATTATATTAGTTTAATTTATTATTGTTTCATTCATTTGGAATAACCCTATTAGTTTATTAATTTTTAAATAGCTTTGAATATTATTAATTTCCTTGAATTCCCTCAAATGAATTCCAATATAAAAATAATGACTAGTATCCAGGATCATTAAGTAAAATAATTGTCTCACTTGGATGAATAGTTAATTTCCCCATTTTTATTCTCTATTTCATCACCAGTCTATGATTGATCGATTATTCAACATCCAGTTGGGATCAAATCATAATCAAACCACAATCGAGTTATCTTTTATGAATTTTAATGGAGATGGTAATTATCATGAATATTTCAAGAGGCTGGTTGAATGGGGATGAAAAATGGCAAGTCTTAGCTATGGGAAACAACATAGCATTAGAGAAGACTAAATTGGGGAGATAAAAAATACTTTTCAAGAAATGAGTGGTAATAATTATACCACAATGAAATGGATCAACCTAGATTAATGCACTGGATGATAATCATATTGAGATTTGTGGTGGGATAGTTAATGTTCTAAAGACATAGGTGAATAATTAACATTCTAAATGAATCCCAACTATATGGTGTCTATTTCTAAAGAACAAATGTAATGTGTCCATGATTTTTTTGTGGATATAGTTTTGGAATAAGTGAAATATCACATACCATGATTTTCAGTCCCATTTATCATGTGATCCTTTCTATCCAGATTGACATGTATAGGGAGAAAAAATTTGGTACCTTGGTTGGTCTCACATACTGTGTGACCTAAACAATATGCAATGTATATGGACCATCAAATGGTATGTGGGATTAAAGGAAATATTTAAGGGATTTCATGGTAGTATTCCCAATGTACAATACGCGACACAACATTTACATTACCTGAAATAATTGATCTCATATATCTATTACTTTAAGGCTCAGAATTAGAATAATGATTGGGCCCTTATGATTATAATTCATTCTCAGACATGATGCTATTATTTTTAAACATTAGATATATTACAAAAGGTAGTGGGATTATTCTTCTGCATTTAACATCAATGGAAAACATTAATACTCAAGTGTTATTTCTAAAGTGAAATTTTGGTTTGTACCCCCTGAAGACACATATATGTCAGGTCATGGGTCCCCCACTTCCTTTGTAAAAATAAGACTAATCCCTCTAATAAAAATTCATTGAAGATGTATTATTCTTATGGAGTTGGAACCCCTTGTCTATTAGTTATTAATAGGCATGGGGAGTCCACTGTGTTAATAACCCCCACAGCTATGATGTGACTTGGGTGATGAATTGGTATACCACAACATAACAGATTTGTTATTTTGGTCTACATTCAACAGGAAACCCCTATTTCATTTACTAGTATCATACTCATAATCTATATATTCTTGTGAATAATTAGAGTTATATATATATGTGTGTGTGTGTGTGTGTCACACTATTCATATCATTGAAATTTTAATGAAAATATCTGTTTTTTGGTTTTTTTCTTCCCTATTTGTTTCATAGGATGATATGAACACATTATTCAACTGATTCCAACTGTTGTTTTGGAGTGTCCTATTGGTAATTTATATTCTCACCCATCTGTGGAATTTCCCCAAATGTTTACTATATTTTACAAATGATATGTAGATAGTTGGTGACTTTTTAGAGCCTAATGTTAGTTGATTGTGGAGTTACATGATGAATGTAATCAAAAGTAGTTGTAAGTATTGATGCTCATGAGAAAGGCCCTTCTTTCTCATTATTAGTTAGGTTACAACAACATTAGGTTTATTATCAGGCTTTTATTTTTTCCCAATTAAACTTGTTATATATTTATAGTGTTATTATCTAAATTGTCCCTGATGTTGTTACATGAGTTATTTTCCTTGTTAGAGGGTATAGATTTTATTACCCATCATAGATATGGTCTTCAGGTATATATATATATGTATATATATATATATAGTTTCATTATCCTATGACCTCCCATTTCTGTGATATATAAAAACTATAATTTTATATCCCCAAGCTAATTAGTGTTCGTCTTAGGGTGGTATGCTTGACAAACTTCTAACCAATCCAGGGAACCTATTGGTTTTTTCAAGGAAATGTGGTTTTAAGGATGTCTTCCTAGAACATTATTGAAAGAACTATGGGTTGGATGGAGTTTTTGGGATGTAAGGTAAATAATGTTATGGTGTCTTGAGTTTGGATCTCAAGATAGAGAAACCGATGAGGAAGTGATGCCCAATGCATACAAACACCATGAATTTAATAACCTACATATCTAATCTACAAATATATTGATTAGTTTCATGAAAACCGACGATATATGATATATATTTGAACTCATCATCAAAATATTTCTTCTAAATCCTGAGACCCAAAGTCTGAGATTTTTTACTAAGAACACTTGATTTAAACAGTATATTTGATATGATGTAGAATTAACATACATTTAAATTTTAACATTACTTTAACAAAACCATTAAATTTCATTAAATATATTTTAGTACAACGAATTTATGGTTTCATGTTTTTTAGGATCAACTAGATTTTTTTTAAAATACATGTGACTATTTCTTCCCCATTTTATCCTCAAACGATCCACTTCTACACCTATCATATGTTTGACACATATTTATATCCCAAGGAAAGAATAACATAAGAAATGTGGACCTATAACTACTAGTTTGGGAAAACATATAATGCTATCATCAAGGGTTAAATCAAAATCATATGAGAAAATATGGTCCAAGTAGAACTTTATTATTAAAATCAATATGAAAAATAAAATTTTTATATATGTTATTATATAATAACATGATATCTCCTGACAAAAAACATATATAAGTTAAAAATTATATAAAAGTAGGATTCAATAACATGATTCATATGATATAATAATTGCAATATATAAATGTGAAGTGCCCTTGAATCTTACTATTAAAAAAATTAGCATAGTTATAAGAATATACAATATTATAATTTTTTTTAATGACATAATGATAGTAAAAAAACAAATGAAGAGGTCCTCCTAAATTCCATTCAAACAAAATTACATTTATAAAAAACTTCATATATACCATTCACACAAAAAAATTCTAACAAAGAATCACTTATATCCTTCACAAAATAACATGCGAACATATATTCTTAAATCTCATTGAAAAAACAATTTTTTGAAATTTTTTTATAAAGTAATTTCACACCAATAAATATTTAGTAATTATTCTCATGTCTCAATTAGACCAAAAATTTCTAAACAAATATGTCTATATATAATTCTCATAAAATTTCATCATCCCACGTGATATGAATGCTTAATAAATGGATTGGAAGGTGATATAGGACCATATTAGTCATCATTAATATATATGAATACTAAAAAATATAAAATGATTGAACTTGTAATAAATAACACCAGAAAAGAAAATAGGTTTATTATCCCTTTAGAATAGAATAATTTAATGAAGACATTCAAATTTCCATTAGTAATTATAACATGATATACCTTGGGAAAATAAATAGATATTGAAATATATTCCATAAATTTTTACGTGAAAACCATTCAATAAAGAAAATATATTATATCATATTTAAATCATATAGACGAATGGTGTATGGATAATTCAATAATTTCCCCATTCAGTCGATTTATGGAATCCATGTGAATAACCTTCTATTAAAGAAATCAAAATTTGGTGTTTTCACATAGGAGAGGAATTTTGAGAAGAATTATTTTTATACAACAATGATTATTTGGTAGGAGAAAGGTGTTGATGAATTATTTCTCCAAAATATGAGGGCATTTTAAAATAATTATTTTGAAATAACATGGATTATTAATTTAATGAAACATAATCGATCCGACATAATATATATAAAATGAAAATTACATAAATAAAAATTATTTTAATTTGTTTTGGAAAATTAACTATAGAAATAGTAAATAAACATAATATTTTGAAATCATGTTAAAAGAGTAATTTTATAATTCCTAGAGAAATATAATTTACCATCAATAAAACATAAAATCATATATATAATTTTTTTAAAAATGATAAAAGATGATGAAAGATGCGTTCAATGAATAAATGTTAAAAGTGACCATTTACATAATATTTATATGATGATGTGAAAAAATTGGAAATCATTACCATTGAAAAATAAACTACAATAAATTATTCCATGAAAATCATAAATATTATTAACATAAATTTTGGGTTTAAAATATTTTGAAATAAATTTGTTTGAAAATCCAAAATGAATAAAGTGTATTGATAATTTTCAAAATTATAGAAATTAATCCAAATTATATTTCCCAAAAATAATGGAGAACAATATTGGAATGAAAAATATTTAATTTTAATAAATATGAATCTATTATATGGATTATCATTCTTGATTGCGTTATAATTTTAGGCAAGAGACCAAAAATGTGGGATGCTTGAAATCAAATGATAAAATATTTATATAATGCCAAATGTGAAAATAATGAAATATAAAGATATCACTATATAAAATGAAAATGGGGATTTCTATTTACTATTAAAATTAAATCATAGTGCATAACATTAACATTTCTCATGGAATTCATATTTGAGATAATGATCCTCCAATGTCTTGAGAAATATTTCAATAAAAATTTAATAAAAACTAGAGTTACTAATTGAAAATCAAATACCTTGATGAAAATATATTTCATTATATGATATATCAAATCAGTTATATTTACCTAACCTAAATTAATTTAGGTGCTTAATACAAAATATGTCACAATGGGATGAATTTTATATAAAAACATGTTACATTAATTTTTTATTAGTCGAAATTTGATAAAATTTCCAATATAACAAACAAAACTATATTATTAAAGAATATTAAAGCCATATTATAAAAATAAAACCCATTAAATAATTATCTTGTATCCATATATTACAAATATATTAATTGGTGGTAGTTTATTTTCATTATATCAAGTTAGAAATTTCAGTTTATTGGTTATAACCATAACTCCAGAAGAGGGGATTTAATCTCAATGAGTGGTTTCAAGTTCATATTTCTTTGATAAATAAATATATTATATTATCTTTTGAATTATTAAATAATTCCAATTTTTATTTGGCTAACAATATGAAAAAAACTTGTGAAAATAGAAATATTGATAAACAAGTTTTGATTTGTTTTGCAAACGTAAGGGGATATATTACTAGATATTTTAAATATTACAAAAGTCTAACAATACTTATAAGACATAAAAAATATGTCATTATTAAATAATATTACTTTTATATTAAATCCCATAATTTTGTATCAAATCATTTTTATAATTTCATTTACGTAGGTAGTTAAAAAGATACAAATGGTAACCTGTTATACTGATTTAATGAGAAAGGGTATATACATAGATAATAAAAATATTCCAAATGAAAAATAATAATAATTTTATAAACATCATATATCTCCATTAAATATACTATAAGATCCATCAATGGTGATTAGTTATGAAATATGAGATTCAAATTTCCTGAAGAAAGTGGTCTACAGTATACATGATTAACAATACCATTTCTCAATGAATGGAAATAATGACAGTTTATTGAAAATGATGAATTCATAAATCTATTTTTTTAAAATAGAAGAAATATTATTTCATCAAATCTATCTTTTTTATTGTCCATGAATGGCGTTGATTAAAAAAACCACACCACAACGTGGAGGTGATAGTCTGTATGTATGGACAATCAGTTTTTTACTTACTCAATGGATGTAAAGTATAACATAATTATTTCAAAAATTATACAATTAAATTTCAGTATAATAATGATACTGATTAAATTTTATTAATATGGTCAGATATGAATTTGGTAGGAGAAAGAAAAATAAAAAAATATGTGAATGTAATACTCTTATTGGAATCTTGAGTATTATCTTAGACAACTCCTTTTAAATGGAGGCCTTAAGAAGAATAAATGTTATTATAATAAACAGAAGTAGTGAAGGATTACAGATGCGATAATTGGAATATCATCAATATGAAATTTCAATCACTGGCAGCTCTAAAATTGGTGTAAATGGAAAATTTTTATAAGTTAATATATGGTTTGTTTTAGAAGTAACACTTAAATTTCAGGAACATTATTGTTACTAATAAAATGATAATGCCATTATATTATGAAAAAGAAGGGGGAGTTATTTTGGCTCTACATTCTCCATACACACTCATTTTTTGAAACCTAGAGTGTTTCGTGGATTTTTATTTTTCAATTTTTTTCAATTTTACATCGTTAATTATTATTATTTACATTAGTAATTTTTATTTATAAAAAAATAATAATATTGTTTCTTTAACATAATTTGATACATTTTATTTTAAATTTTAAAATTATTTTATAAAATAAAATTTAATGGTTTGAAGTATATATTTCTTAATTTATGTACTTAATTGATAAAAATTTTTTTAGAAAAAGTGAATTTTTATGTTTATAAATTTATATAAAAGATATAATACTCACAGATAAAAATTCTGATGTCATAAAATGGTTTATTATAAAAAAAATTATAATGTATGTGGATTTAAATGAAATATAAAACCTATTGTCCCAATCAAATCACTAAATTGAAAGAAAATATTGCAAATGGTTTTTATTAAAGGATCATTTCAATTTAGTTGAAAAATGGTTTGACATATGGTTTATAAGTTAAAATAATAAATTAAAATAAATAATATATTTTTTATATTAACATTTTAGTATGTATTTTTTAAAAAATTCATGGAAACACCACATATGAAGAAACAATAAAAATAATAGTTTTTTTTGAAAAGCATTATTTTTTAACAAAGAAAATTACTTCTAGAAAAAATATATATTAAATTTAAAACATCATATGGAGAATAAAAAATGAATTTAATTTTTTATATCTTAAATTATGGAATTTTTAAAATTTTCTTTATTTAAATACATAATATATAAGAAATGGAATTTACTATAAACAATTCTTCTAATTTGTAATTCATATTAATTATTTATCATACTAAGTAATATAATTTAATTATTTTTCATCTTAGTGTTATTATATAATTATTTATAATTATATTATAATATTTTTTGGTTCATTTACAATTGTTTTAGTTCATAAGTAATGTCATTGAACATAACATCAAATTTACAAGTTTTAGAACATTATGTCATTACACTTCTCGATATAATCTCCTTAGATATTATAATTTAACAATTATTTGTATTCATATATTATTTTGAATTTAATACAAAATATAAAAAATCTCATATAGTTATATATGTTCATGAAGATACTAGTTTAGTGATGAGGATTTCATACAGGGGCTTGTTCATGAGGTGTTCCCTTTAATAGGGTAGAGAGTATTTCACTCACTTATCGAATGGTGATAATACCCACTTCTTGTAGTTTAAGTTGATGTTTCCCTTAAGGTTGTGAATAAAATATTTTGATAGAATAAGAATATGTAACATAAAGGCTAATAATGATACATGAGTTTTAATAGAAAATATGACTCATGTCATGTGGTGAGCTGGATCCTTAAGATATAGAGTATTGGCTTGAGTTGGGTCCTCAGGTAGAATAACTATTACAACCTCTATTTGATTAGATGGATGGCTAAAAAGTTAATTTTCTTCATTGAGTATCAAGACATTGTTTCGGGGGATTTTGTTAGACCTATGATGAGGCGAAACTCTAATGGATTGAGTTTGATTACTAGTTCCATAATGAATAAATTTTTTTGACCATGATCTCTATATGGATTTGTGAAATTTTATTGTTGTAATAGGGTCATATTAATGTTCTAGAGTTTGAATTTATGATCACCTAACTAAACCTCTAATCACTCAATATGGTGTCAGATAGATACTTCTGGGAGAACATATTTTAGCAAAGCCACTATAGGGACATATTTTATAGTGTAATCCCTCATTTCCTTCCCATATATGAGTGGCTGATGGAGCACGATTTGGCGATAATGATCTTACTGGTATTGGAGCAGCATGTATCATGGGATATAATTGATCATCATGGAGTTGCCACATTCACTATAGATGAAACCATTTAGACTTCAAGTTTTTAATGTATCGGGTCTTTTTTGGGGCATGGTAAGTCACAAGGACTGACAACATAAAGATCCCACAATGGATCTAATTATCCATGAGATATAGAGTGCAATGTTTAAGCAGTGTGAGGTCACATGGAATGTTATCTCCCTACCCTTTATTCATTAATTGTTGGAAAAAGGTGTAATTAACTCTAAAATAATGGTTTTGTCACATTCTGGATGTATTAGTGGAGGATAGGGAGGCCCTTATTGGGTAAGTACTAAAAAATTGGTGAGTGGAGCTCCATAGGAGAATATGTGGTCGGGGACTACTCTAAAACATAACTCCACCACCTCCCCTATGGGGTCTATAAAAGGTTAATAAGGATAATGGTTTATGTCATAGAAAACTACTATCTATAGTGGTATGTGATTACATTCATCATGAGATTATTCATTTTTCAATATATTTATTTTATATGTTATCACTTTTAGTTATATAAATAGTTGTGATAAAATACTTTATTACATTATTCATTTTTTTAGATATTGGGATTCCTATTGATCCTTTATCTAGAACGTTGGAACAACCCAAAGTTTTTAAATGGAAATTCCATTCTTATATTTATGTCATAAAATCTCATGAAAGCACAAAATAATGAACTACTAAGTGATAAATGACCTTTATACATATGTTTGTCACTTATGTGTTTGGAATTTAGAAAATCCGGCATACACGGTTGTGTTCAAGATGTTTTGAGGAGTCTAATAAAACAAAAACAATTTTTTTGTGAATAGTAACCTACCCTAATGAATAGTAAAATACCATTATTAATAGTGATATAACCTAATTAATAGTAACCTCACATATGGTGGTATAGAAATAATATTAAAGTTGGAAGTATGATACAATTATATTTTAGAATAAGTTAATGAATGTTTTAAAAAAAGTTTTTGTTAATAAATTTTTATTTTAAATAAATACTAAAATAATCGTATATAGATAATTATTTATGAAATATGGACTTAAATTTTGGATTCTACACGTCAAAAAATAGTTTGGGTGATTTTTTGAGATTTTTCTAAAATACGTGATTTTTTATTAATAGTATATACTGATAATTCACAATAAATGCTAAATAATGGATTAATTGAGTCATGAGTGATGTTATGCTGATGTAAGCCCACATGGTTCAGTATTACATTATAAAATAACTATTTTTAGTCATATAATACTCACTATACCTTGCCTTGGGATGAATTAATAAACTAATGGGTTTTATACTAAGAAAACCCCTCTCTCCTCCACTATAAAAAACCCCCTTCACTACCTCTTTTATCCACACCTCCAAAGCTCCCAGACTTCTCTAAATTATTCCCAAATACCCTCCCAAGATCCTTTCCCACTTCCAAGGATTTCTGGTCTTTCCAAAAGACCAAAATCAAAGCCCCTAAGAGGAGTCTCAAAGAGAAGAGATCAAAGGGTAAGAACCCTCTTTCGTTTTCAAGTGTTTTGTTTTCATTTTCATTATTTTCTTATACCCTCTTCCCTTTAACTTATTCAAAAGACATGAAAGCTCCATGATCTCATATATTCTGGATGATAATCATGTTTATTGAAAATTTCAAGCATCATGCTTCTCCTCCTCTCCCTCACGTTCTAGAATAAAAACATCGCCTGTGATGTGTCAAATTACCAACATCATGGATAATGTGTCTTCAAAATCTTTTATCATTTTGTTTTTGGTAATGAAACCATTTATGTAATGGATGAACCAGATTATTAAATATTTTATATGTCCTATTTAAGGTTTTTTAATCCTCATACACTCATAATATAAAACAATAATACAAAACAAGTCAATTATGGGAAAAATCATTAAAATAAATTCAAGTGTTTATCATTAATGTTTAATGGAAAGGTTTTATTTCACTCTAATTAACCAAACGAATTTTGTAACCATGTAACCTACTAGATTACCAATAATGTTCTATAACTTCAATTTTGGAAAACCACCTTCATCTTACTTTTCATTTGGACCTAAATACTATTGAACCAATCATTAAAAAAAATGAAACAAATGGACCCGATCAATGGAATTGAACCTTGTAATCAACCAAAATGTGTATAAATGAACTTAAAAAGGTTATAATTAATCATTTAATTTTAGATAGGGTTCTGGAACTATTGATTAATAAAACTAACATGACTATTCAGGTCATTAATATCATGTGTAGAACACCAATAGACCTAAGGTAATGGATCCTCTCAATTTCACCCTTATTCAAGATTGTTCACTATGTTAGGAGATGTTGTGTGTAATTATTAATTATGGGGTATTATTTATAACCTCCCCCATACTTCCCTCTTTATGTATAAGTGATGATAATTTCATTTCCTCTCTCACTAAGTCCCCTCAAGTACTCCTGATACCATGCCGATAATCAGTAAAGAATTCTACCCGAACCTTGTTTATTCCATCGGGTTGTCTTCTCTACATTTCTAACAAAATGATGTTATATTATCATATCTTGTTCATACTATAAATTTTGTGTACATGTTCCAAGTTTATTTATCAATACTCTTTTATCAATCTCTTTTGGGTATATGCATGCTTTTAAGTGATTCTCTCCTCATTATTTCATGATAAGTGAACTCGCTTTAAGGGAACTTCCAGAATTATTTCCTATTATCAAGTCTACTGTATCCTCTATTTTAAGTCACCTTTGTCTTTAAAAAATCAGTCTTTTTATTATGAAAACCCTCCTTGTTTACTTCTGGTTTTATAAAAAATAATATGTCACTTTTCGTTTTAAGATATATTCGATGTTTTCTTAAACCACACTACAATGTTTTGACTCAAAGATTCCAAAAAACAATTTTTACATTTATCACTTCAGTTTTTTATCTCATGTCATAATTTATACGTATATAAATTATTTGTGTCTATTTAGGATTTAATTCCTTTCTTTCATGGACACTTGTATGTTACGTCCCTTTTGAATACTCTTCATGATGTGATTGCATTCCCATTTATTTCCTTGGGTACTCTTATGTTTATGTAAGATTGATGATGTGAGATTATTTATGTGGAAAGCATGTAAATGAATAAACTTAGATGGGTGTGCCAAGATATCACTCCAATTCATTGGGTAAAGTTAATGTCTCATGAGAATATTATGGGAAAACGGTCCGGGCAGTTTACCTTGGCTTGTGGTACTATGGGAAACGAGACTGGTGGTTATCCATGACTCGTACTAAAGTCATGTTTAAAGTTGCTTCCACCACTCTTTGAAAATATGATTATATAATCTCATTATTATATGATCTCATGATTATTTTATTCCATTTTTTAATGATCCCATGTTTATATGTTATAATCCCATTTATTCCATGATTCCAATATCTTTTTGTCAAGCCCCCTAACTCACGTGCTTAAAGATTATTCTTATGCTCCTTCCTTTCCTGGGATTTTTAGCTCATCCCTTTCTTCATGTGTTCCCCAGGGTACCCTATGCATATGTAAGAGATCAAAGGAAGTCATAATCTCTATATGAAGATTAAATAAAAATGATTTTTATCCCCATGTTTTATGTTTTATGTTCCTAGTCTTCCAAGAAACAAGAATTAACGATCCTTGGCTTGTACTCTGATGGTTAATGAAGCTTAAAATCATGAAATGTTTTATGTAAAAGGCTTGGATCACTGTACTTGGTATCAGAGGCATGGTGTAGTTATTTTTGGAGATTAGGAATAGAGCACCTTAGTGAGAACCTTAAGGGTGAGACTAAGTATTAGAAAACATTCCCAAATTTTGGTGAGTATTGAGTAAGTTGTTTATCAAGAAAATACATCCCTGTATGGATACGAGTAGGTAGAGGTGGATCTAGCACAAATGTATCCTAGGGTTAAAACCCGAAAACACCACTTTGAGCTAGACTCGAATGAGAACTAGTGCACGAAAATGGGCCTTGCTGCACTCTTGGTTATGACACTCTTGGGGGACATGATTTGGTAGATTCGCGGGCTTAGTGAAAACCATTATTAGGGGACAACAAAAAGAAAATCCCATAAGAATATAAGTTTAGATGTATATTGAGGATAACCTTGATTTAACATGAAGAATCCTAAGTTAGGATATACTTCTTCTTTATAAGTTTATCCTTTTATGTTCTAAGTTTCTTTTTTTCTCAATAGATAAGTATTCAAGACCTCTAATTATATGTACTTTCTCTTAGTTAATGGAGGGAAATTGAAGAACACGTACTAACATCCAATGTGATAGGAAATATGATGATTTCCCAAATGATATGCCTGAGGTGATGGAATCAGGTGCTCAAAACATCATGGCAGTACATGCTCAGCTGGCTCATGTTATGAATAATAACTTGAATCAGGTGGAACGTCCTCCTCCTCCAAGGAAAGAGAAAGTTGTCGTGGAATCATTCATGCAGCAAAGGCCTCCAATGATTAGAGGATCGTCTGATCCCCTCCTCATGGAACAATGGATTAACTCCATTGAAAAGATATTCTTCGTCCTCCAGTGCTCTTAAGAAGAGTCGGTGGTACTGGAACTCTATAATTTTGATGGGGATGCTGATCAGTGGTGGACACTGATCAAGAATACAAAGTCCCAAGTGGAAATCGATTACATAGATTGGGAGGAATGCAAGAGGATGTTTTTCAACAACTATTTTCCTCGAACCCACTGTCTCAAGATATAAAGAGAGTTCCTTGGACTCTAGCAGAAGGAATATGAGTCCATTGGGGCATATGAATCAAACTTTACAAGGCTTTCAAGGTACACCTGTTGCTTTTTCATGAACACAGAATGAAAGGTGGATTGCTTCTTTAGCGGACTAAAGCCGAGTGTATGAAAATCATTAGCATTTCAAGAATTGGATAGTTATGAGGACATTGTCCGTTGTGCCCTCAAGGTGGAAATGGAGATTTGAGACTCTCAGTGGTCTCATGGGACTAGTGAAAAGACATGGAAGATGGAAAAAAACATGGGTGTTCTATCAATCAAATCTTATGATGGAAAGAATCCCAACTTTCCCCTTTGCAAAAATTGTGGGAAGAAGCATCCTAATAACTGTCTGAAGGGAACCAAGAACTTCTTTAAATGCGGAAAGTTTGGTCTTCTGGCCATGAACTACGGAAGGGATATGAAAAATCCCATTGATGTTGAAGAAGAAAGGATGGTTCAGATCAACACTCAGCCTATTGTGCGGTGTTATATCTGCAGGGAGCTTGGACATTATGCGAACAATTTCCCTAAGCTAAGGGTTGTCGGAGGAAATTAACAACAACCTCAAAGACAACAAGGAAGGTCTTACGACATCACTGCTACTAAGGTGGAGCCTGAAAATGATGTGGTGACAGGTACGCTTGTTATTCATTCATGAAAAGTGAATGTACTATTTGATTCTAGTTCTACACATTCTTTCATATCGGGAATGTTTAGTAGAACTATTAAAACACCACCTCAAAATTTGGAGGACAAGTTATCTATGAGAGCAGCGAATGGGGAAATCATTGCGTCCATGGTTTATAACTCCTCCCCGATTAACGTTTGTGGACTGAACCTCCCAGAAAATCGGGCCATACTTTCTTTTGTAGAGTTTGATGCTATCTTGGGCATGGATTGGCTATCTTTGTACAAGGCCAATATCAACTGTCGTGAACGGGAGATGACTTTTCACATCCCGAAGCATCCTCAAATGATTTACAAGTGTAAGGAGGAAGATGAATCTCCTTTAGAATCTTCATCTCATGTTTGGATATTGTGTCCTGGTGAACAAGAATATCTAGGTCAAATGATTGAGAAAAAGGAGAGAATCATGCTTAAAGACATGCCCATCGTGAGGGATTACACTAATGTATTCCCTGAGGAGTTTCTTGGTGTTCCTCCAGACTGAGAGGTTAAGTTCTCAATTTAACTTATCCCAAGATCTCTGCAAATCTCAAATACACCTTACAGAATGGCCACCATAGAGCTAGAAGAGTTGAAGAAGCAGTTATAGTAGAATATGGAGAAGGGTTTTGTACGCCCAAGTGCATCACCATGGGGTTCTCCATTCCTCTTCATCATGATGATGGATGGATCAATGTTCCTCTGAATTGATTATCATGAGCTCAATAAAATCACGATAAAGAACAAGTATCCCATTCCATTGATAGATGAATTATTCGATAAGCTACGTGGGGGTAGTTCTTTCTCTAAGGTGGACTTTCAGTCAGGATATCTCCAACTAAAGTTGAGGAAGGAAGATATTCTCAAGGCTACCTTTCAAACGAGGTATGGACACTATGAGTTCATAGTGATGCCCTTCGGACACACTAATGCTCCAGAAATTTTCATGGATTTAATGAATAGAGTCTTTAGAGATTACCTCGACAAATTTGTGGTGTTCTTTGTTGATGATATTCTTATATACTCCCAGTGCAAGGTGGAACATGTGGAGCATTTGAAAACATTGTTAAATACTTGTCAAAGGGAGAAGTTGTATGAAAACTACAGTAAATGTGAGTCCTGGACAGAGGAAGTTTCATTCCTAGGGAAAGTTATCACTAGCATAGGGATATATGTGGACTCTTCTAAGACAAAGGAAATTGAAGAGTGGCCCAGGACAACTTCTGTAATGGAGATCTGTAGCATTTTGGGTCTAGCTAGGTATTATCGACGATTCATGAAGAACATTTCATGACTGTAAAACCCAATGAACAAGCTGATTCGGAAGGGAGTAATGTTTGTCTGGACATAGGAATGTGAAGACTGTTTCAAGGAGTTGAAAAAGACGCGTATCGCTACACTAGTACTCACACTCCCTACCAGCGGGGAACTCGTTGTGGTGTATAGTGATGCTTCTAAGAAGGGATTAGGTTGTGTACTAATAAAAAATGATAAATTGATAGCCTATGCCTCATGGTAGCTGAAAATCCATGGGCAAAACTCTCCAACGCATGATCTGGAGTTATCAATTGTGATCTTTGCCTTGAAAATCCGGCGTTTTTATCTCTATGGGAAAAAATGTGAGATATATACAGAACACAAGAGTATGAAGTATATATTCACATAGAAAGAGCATAATATGTGCCAGCGAAGATGGATAGAGCTCATCATGGATTATGACTACTCAATCCACTACCATCTCGGTAAGGCAAACAAGGTGGCAGATGCTCTATGTAGAAAGGATCCTGCATCTTTATCAAATATGAGAATTGAAAAGGATCTGATCTTCTTATATTTGAAAAGCATGGACATGGGAATCATTAAGGGAGGAACATCATCAATCATTTCTCAAATTATTTATCAACCTTACCCCGTGTAGAAAATAAAGGTTGCGTAAAGAATGAATGTGGAAATTCAGAAAAGGGTGGAAGCTGTTAAAAATGGGAAATCCTCTGATTTAAAAATTGATGAGGGAGGAGTTGTAAGATTTGGGACACGATTATGTGTACCATCTGATCCAGAGATAAAGAAGTTGCTCTTGAATGATGCACATAGCTCAACCTTCTATATCCATCCTGGGAGTACCAAAATGTACAGTGATCTCTGAGAACACTTTTGGTGGGATAACATGAATTAGGAGATTGAGGAATATATATCAAGGTTCTTGGTATGCCATCAAGTTAAAGCTGAGCGACAAAAGTCCAACGGTATGATGCATCCATTGCCTATACCCATGTGGAAATTGGAAAATGTTACCATGGACTTTGTCACGGGTCTACCAAAGATGTCTAAGGAAAATAATGCGATATGGGTTGTGGTTGACTGACTCACCAAGACATCCCATTCCATCGCTATTTGGGAAGATATTTCTCTTCAAAAACATGCAAAGATATATGTGAAGGAAGTAGTGAGACTACACGGTGTTCCACTATCAATTGTCTCTGACTGTGATCCAAGGTTCACATCTAAATTCTAGAAGAGCCTTCAACATTCTTTGAGTATTGAATTTAATCTTAGCACGACCTATCACCCCCAAACTTATGTCCAGTCTGAAAGAAAATTTAAGACCATTGAAGATATTCTTAGATCATGTTCTCTAGAATTTAAAGGTGGGCGAGATCAGCATCTCCCATTGGATGAGTTCTCATACAACAATAGATTCCACTCGAGTATTCAAATGGCTCCATATGAAGCTCTGTATGGAAAGCGATGTATAACTCCAACCTGTTGGGATGAAGTTGTTGAAAAAAAAGCTACTTGGACCTGATATTGTTCAAGAGATGATAAAGAAGGTTCAAGTCATCCAGAAACACACCAATGCTGCTCAAAGTCAGCAAAGGAGCTATGCTAAAAACCGTCAAAGGGACTTGGAGTTCGATGTTGGAGATAAAGTCATCATTCGAACATCTCCATGGAAGAGAGTCATGTGATTCGAGAAGAAAGGGAAGCTAATCCCAAGGTATATTGGCCCATTTGAGATCCTTGACCGCATAGGATACGTGGCCTATCAGCTTGAACTTCCACCAAATATGTCTCAAGGTCATGATTTTTTCATGTATCACTCTTGAGGAAGTACATACCTGATCCCTCACATGTACTAAACTCAGAGGTGGTGCAGATGGAAGATGGTCTCTCCTATGAAGAGCAGCCAGTAAAGATTCTGGATCAGAGAGATAAGTTTCTATGGAACAAGGCAACCCATCTTGTCAAAGTTTTGTGGAGGAACCATATGTTGGAGGATGCAACATGGGAATTGGAGAAATCAATGAAGGAAAAGTACCCGCACATGTTTTTGTCTTAGTATGTAAAACAAAATTTGGAGGGTGAAATTTCATAAGGGGGGAATAATGTAACGACCCAAAGTTTTTAAATGAAAATTACCTTATTATATTTATGTCATAAAATCTCATGAAAGCACAACATAATGAACTACTAAGTGATAAGTGACCTTTAAACATAAGTCTGTCAATTATGTGTTTGGAATTTTGATAATTCGGCATACACGGTAGTGTCGAAGATGTTTTTTGGAGTCTAATAAAACCAAAATAAATTTTGGTGAATAGTAACCTACCCTAATGAATAGTAAAATATCCTTATGAATAGTGATATACCCTAGTGAATATTAACCTCACCTACGGTGGTATAGAAATAATATTCATGTTGGAAGTACGATAAACCAATATTTTAGAATAAGTTAATGAATGTTTTAAAACTAGTTTTTTATAAAAAATTCTTATTTTAATTAAATATTAAAATAATAATATTTAGAAAATTCTTTTTTAAAAATGGACTTCATTTTTGGATTTTACACGTTTAAAAATGGTTTGGGTGATGTTTGGGAATTTTTCTGAAATACTTGATTTTTTGATGAATAGTATAAACCGATAATTCAAAATAAATGCTAAATAATGGATTAATTGAGTATTGAATGATGTTCTGATGATGTAAGCCCACTTGTTTTGGGATTACATTATAAAATTACTATTTTAGGTCATATAATACTCGCTATTCCTTTTCGTGAGAGGAATTAATAAACTAATGAATTTAATATTAAGAAAACCCCTCTCTCCTCCACTATAACCCCCCCCCCCCTTCACTCCCTCTTTTGTCCACACCTATCAAGCTCCAAGACTTATCTAATTTCTACCCAAATATCCTCCCAAGATCATTCCCCACGTCTTAGAAATGATGGACTTTCCAAAAGACCAAAATAAAATCCCCTAAGAGGAGTCTCAAAGAGAGGAGATCAAAGGGTAATAACCCTCTTTTGTTTTCAAGTGTTTTGTTTTCATTTTCATTCTTTTCTTATAACCTCTTTCCATTACCATACCAAAAATGAATGAAAGCTCCAGAATCTCATATATTCTGTATGATAATCATTTTTATGGAAAATTTCAAATATTATGCTTCCCCTCATGTCCCTCACGTTCTAGAATAAAAACATCGCTCGTGATGCGTCAAATTACCGACATCATGGATAATGTGTATTCAAATTCTTTTATCATTTTGTTTCTGGTCATGAAACCATTTATGTTATGGTTGAACTGGATTATTATATATGTTATATTTCCTATTTAATGTTTTGTAATCCTTATACACTCATGATATAAAACAATAATACAAAACAAGTCAATTATGGAAAAAATTGTTAAAATTATTTCAAGTGTTTATCATAAATGATTAATTTACAGGTTTTCATTTAGTCTAATTAACAAAGTGAATTTTTTAACCATTTAACCTACTGGATTTCCACTAATGTTACATAACTTCAATTCTGGACAACCACTTTCAGCTTACATTTCATTTGAACCTAAATACAATTGAACCGATCATTAAAACAAATTAATCAATGGACCCAAACAATGTATTGAACCTTGTAATCAATCAAAATGGGTATAAATGAACATAAAATGGTTATACTGAATCTTTTAATTTTATAAAATTTTCAATAAATATTGATTAATAAACCTCATTTGACTGTTCAGGTCATTAATATCAAGTGGACAACACGAAGGGACCTAAGGTAAGGGATCCTCTCAATTTCACCCTTATTCATGATTGTTCACTATGTTAGGACATGTTGTGTGTAATTATTAATTATGTAGTATGATTTATCACCTCCCCTATACATTACTCTTTATTTATAAGTGATGAGAATTCCCTTTCCTCCCTCACTAAGCCCATTCAAGTACTCCCGATACCATGCCGATAATCCGTAAAGAATTCTACCTGAACCTCTTTTATTCCTTCGAGTTGTCATATCTACCTTTCTACAAAAATGATATTATCTTATCATTTCATATGAATACTCTAAATGTTGTGTACATGTTGAAAGTTTGTTTATCAAGACTCATTTGGGGATATACATTCATTTAAGTGATTCTCTCCTCATTACATCCCGATAAGTGAACCCGTTTTAAGGGAACTTCCCGAATTTTTTCCTATTATCAAGTGTACTCTATCCTCTGTTTTGAGTCACCTTTGTCTTTATAAAATCAGTCTTTTTGTGATTAAAACCCTCATATTTTACTTATTATTTTATAATAAATATTATGTCGCTTTTTGTTTTAAGAGATATTCGATGTTTTCTTAAACCGCACTAAAATGTTTTGACTCAAAGATTCCTAAAAACTATTTTTACATTTTAACACATTAGTTTGTTATATCATGTCATGATTTATTCCAATATACATAATTAGTGTCTATTTATGATTTAATTTCTTTCTTTCATGGATTCGTGTATGTTACGCCCCTTTTAATTATACATCATGACATGAATGTGTGCCCATTTCTTTCCTTTGGTACACTTATGTTTAGGTATGATTGATTATGTGAGATTCTTTATGTGGCAAGAATATACATGAATAAGCTTAGATGGGTGTTCTCAGATAGTTCTCCAATGAATATGTAATGTTAATGTCTCATGAGATGATTATGGGAAAATGTTACGGGCAGTTTTCCTTGGCTTGTGCTACTATGGGAAACGAGATTGGCGGTTAGCCTTGAATCGTACTAAAGTCATGTTTAAAGTTTCTGCCACCTCTCTATGAAACTATGATTATATAATCTCATGCATATATGATCTCATGCTTATTTTATTCAAAGTTTTTATGATTCCATGTTTATATGTTTTAACCCCCTATGTTCCATTCTTCCAATATCATTATGTCAAGCCCCCTAACTCATGTGCTTAAAGTTTATTCTTATGTTCTTTCCTTTACTGGGATTTTTGACTCATACCGTTGTTCATGTGTTCCCCATGGTACCCTATGAAGATATAAGATCTCAACGTAAGTTATAAGATCTTTATGGAGATTAAATAAAGATGTTTTTTATCCCCATGTTTATTGTTTAATGTACCTAGTATTCCAAGACACCAGAATTTATGATCCTTGGCTTGTACTCTGATGGTTAATAAAGCTTAAAATCATGATATGTTTTATGTAAAAGGATTGGTTCACTATATAAATTTTATTCTAAGATACTTAAAAAGAGTTATTATATTATTTTCCACACATTTCAGTAGGGCAGACTGGTGATTAGTGGATATTACATAATATCACATCTATTTGTAGTTATAATGAATTGGTACCCCATAATTTGGGTATAGAATATCTATATATAATATTTTATTAGATATAATATCATAATAAAAGAGTAATCTTCCTATGGATAGATGATATTAGTTCTCATTCAATGACGAGAAGGATGTTCTAGTAGAATGAATAGGGGTTGTATTCAAAGGGTTATAACCCTTCTCCCACCAGTTGGAATGACGGTCCCTTTGAGTAACTATTTCTTAAGACACCTGGATTATAGAAAAAGTGGAGGAATACATAGAGTTATTCACTATGTAAATTATAATATTACCTCTACATAGATATATTGACTTATATATCAAAAGTTATCCTCGGAAAACATCTATGTAGTCTATAGTATATTAGAGGGCCCATACTAATCTATGATAATTGAGGATGAAATTAGAGGACCATTAGGTGAAGTTATTTATCAGAACCAATGTTCACCCAAATGTATTTATAGTCATTATGAGTTCCCAGTGTTTTTCATTAGTTTTATTAAATCTATCACCATTTTTATTTTAATCGTGAATAAAATCATCCAACCTTTTCATGATCAGTTCATGATTGTATTTGTCGATTGAATTAACATTTATTATGAATTATAAGAGGATCACAAATAGAATTTGAGGATAGTTCTAAACATACTATTATAGAACCAGTTATATGGTACACTATTGAATTAACAATTCTTGATTAGATCGGGAAATTTTATGGGGAATTTTATTTTCTAAAATGGTGTATTTATTGACCCGATGATGACATGTAACATGCTTTATCATGATCCAAAAACTAATTTATATGAGGAATATTGATTCTTTTATTGATTGGGAGTTATGAATGTTTTTGGAAATCCTATTCTTGGATTTTAACCCCTTTTATTTCTTTATCATAACAAAGTCAGTTTCTCACTTGTTATGAGATATTTCAAAAGGATCCAAATGATTTATAGTGATGGTTTACCAATTCCCTCATTTTTTGACTTTCAATGGTGGGTGTTGAGTACATGGTGTTCGACAATACCTGTAGATTTTTTATTTATATTTTATTATTGTATAGAAATAATAGGTATTATACAATTCTATGATGGTGATACCCTGTGAGAAGATGTAGGTGACCCATGACCTATGTTTGGAGATATCTATATTCACACTAAAAATTTTGTGGCATTATATTATGGGTGAGCAGTATTTAATTGAACTTGATCATCGAATTCATTATTAAATCTTCACCTAGAGACACATGAACCCGATACGGAAACATTTTATTGAGTTTTTATAGGACGATGAAATTTATAATGTCTAATATCTTTACAAATAGAACCATTTTGGAAGATTCAACTAGTAATAAATATCATTCTCACTTGGTATAGGATGGATCACATCATTTGACCATATTATAGTTGACCTTGTTAGAGTATTGAAGTGAATATTTTATCTATTCTATGGTAACTATTAGAAAAAATATTTATCAGGTCATAGAAGCTCGGTTATAGGACATTAATTATGATGTTATACATGAACTGATATCCTCTAGTGATTCACTAGAATTATTCTCTAAAGAATGAGATCACACTATCATTTTATATGTATTCAAATAGTTCTGGTTATATTGTAGTAGTTTTTTCTAATGGAGTTTCAAACCACCCTATTAGTGGTATATCCAATGGTGTTAGGGAAGTATTTGGACCTATGATGGTAGTATTATTGTAGTATTGTGGAAGATTATTTCATTATTCATCTCAATGTGTCACATATCAACAATTGATGGATCAGAATCATGCTTCATCTAGATGGAAACAACTACTTAAAAATATACAATGGATTTTGAAAATCAAATAATTTTTTTGGATGGGGATTCCTTGAATTACAAAAGGCCACAACACTATCTAGGTAATTATTGAATGGATTACCAAGAATAATCTCATCCTAGTCATATGAGAGTATAGTTTTTTTGGAGAGTTTAGGATTCTTTTTTGGTTTTATTATATATCATCATGGGTTAACCTAAACTATTGTCTCAATGTGTGACATTTTAATGACCCCAACTCTAGAAACCCTGAGCCAATTTCTTCTTTATACCATTATCACAGGAAAAAATGGTCTAAACGTGATAAATCATTATGTATAGAATTTATGGAGAACCAAATACATATTTGATACACATTTTACATTGGGACTACAAAATACAAAAAAATAAAAAATCAACTAAAATTTACCCTTGAAATCAAAGTAAAAGATATCTTCATCACGTCTCACGGAATGAAAACAAAATAAGTTTGATCTAAATTGCTCAGTAACAGTAATGTATAGTGTGTTTTATATTGAATCAATAAGAATAATCAATATGGAATGTAAAATAACTGAACACACATTCAATTTGAATACCATGACTATCATGATATGATAAGACATAATCGTTATGGAAAGGTAAATAAATGAAAATCGATTCCATGTAATCAATAAATGATAATAAAATGAACCTACATATAATATAATTAATAAAATTTCATGGATAATAATAAGTTAATTATAAATTATAGAAATTATAAATTATTTTACGTCATGTCTCAATATCATGATATATCTATCATCAAGACCATTCACATTAATTATTGAGACTATTAGTAGAAATCATTTTAATTTGTACATCCTTTTATCGCATGAGACCTACTAATGCATTTAAAGGATCTCTATATTGTCCCCCACCAATATATGCATGTATAAAGTAGTAATAATATATTAAATAATCTATTTAATTAATGAATCATTGTAATCTATCATCAAATTTATGTATTCATTAATGGATATAGACTTATCAATATTTTGCAGATAAAAAATTAATATTCTATGTAACCAATATATGTGAATGTTTTATATGGTTTAGGATACACAGTTATCCATCATGAAAGAATATTCATATTTCAAAGAAAATTAATGTCAAATGAACCATGATTCCCTGAAAGTGATTGTTTCATAAGAATGGTAACAATTATTTAGTAAAGTGGTGTTCTTCAATATATTTTAAAACATGGTTATTTTCCTGACAAATAAACTTCTACGAAATGATTAAAAGTGAAATTTAAAATAAAATGATGTAAAAAATGAATGGTGATAATTCGTTTCAATATAATTGAATATAAACCACATTAATGAGAATAGGTTCAATATAACAAATAAGTCTCAATGGAAATTAAATTTTGATGAAATCCCTTAACCTACACTTCCATTGTGATAAGAATACGTTAAAGTAATTTATAGTCAATTTAAACATGTTATTAACTTATAAAGTAAATGGTTTAATATTTATAATTTCATATACGATCCTTTTATAACATATTATAACCTCCTCATTAATAATATTTTATTATTAACATTATTTCATGTGTTAATTTCCTTGTTTTCATAATCTCTCTTTTTCATGAAAATTATTATTATTGTGCTTATTATATAGTCTCTTCATCCCCAAAATAATAAAAATTAAATATTTATCATATTTATAGAACAATTATACTTTGAAGGCCAATCATAGAATACTATTTTGAGAAATTATGTTCGTTATGTCCATGGAGATAGTAGGTCGTACACACACATTTGTAATTCTTCACTATTCAATGATCCTTATAGAAAGGAAATAAGAAATATTTTATATTTAAAAAAAGATAATAATTTCATATTATTTCTCCCAATATACTAAATCATGTCATCCATGTGTTTTGGTAATGAAAACATTGTCACCTCACTTTATGAAGGTACTAGTCCACACAAGCACATATGATGTAATCAACTTTTAGTGATTGAAAGGTAACAAAAATAAAAAAAATTTACCTATTAATAATTAAAAATATTTCAGGTGTACCATAATTGTTTCATTTATAACAAATTTAACCGTTAAATTATTCCTTTCCATGTTCCATGTAAATCATTAGTGAAAGATGAATCACATCGCTTGATGATGTAGTACTACGTCGTACACATTAGAAAAATTATCATATATCCTACGGAATGAAAAAAAGGTCTATGTGATATAATTAGTAAAATCCATTTATTTATTTATCAATAATATATGTATATATATATAAACTTTTTATCCATAATTATTCTCAATAGTGAGAGGTGGTAATGTAAAAAATGACATTTATTCACACGGAGAAAATATGTTGTAGACACGAATAATGATTTGTTAACACATATATTGGATGAAGAAATTGATGTCAGTTATGTAAATAACATAAAAACAAATAATTATAAGGAATTTGAAAATGAAATTATATTATTTTTTTTAAATATAATTGATTTATATTTTGGATGAATCAAAATAAAAATATTAATTGAGGAACATCACCTCTTCTTCAGGTAACCTCATAATGTTTTCACCCAAATCATTCAACAATGGACTTTATAAAAAATATGGATTCTAGAATGTGGGTGTGGAAGTTGGGATGATATTACATAAGTCATTCTCTAAACAAAGATTCTGTGAATAGGGTAGGATAGTGGTGTTCTTTTATAATTGAGACGAGTGGCACAATTGTATCTTTTTTATAAAAAAGTAGTACCAATGATTTTCACAAGACATATGGGTCCCAATATTATGAATTATTGAGGCATATAAATTATAGGGTCAACATATCTCTTGAAAATATATTTTGGAGATGTAATGTGGTTACTTTATCACTTATATTACTATATTAACCCTTGATAAATCCATTATTATCTTAATCATGGTAATTAATGTTTTACTATTTTCACTACTCACATTGGTCAAAAATTATGTTTACCTTATTAGAATATGATTATTATCCTGATTAAAAATATGGAATTAATTTTTCCATATTTTGTTCATAGAATTTGAAAATTGTAGTATAATATTAATCCCATAAGAATGATGAGAAAATGGGGTTTCAAAGAGAAAATGTTCAAAAGTTTAGAATGATTTTATAAACAGATTTATTATGAAAATTATTAAAATAATCTAAATATTATTAAAAGATATATATTTGAACTAATTTCTATTTAAAATCATTTATAAACACAACATGGAATTACATATAATTTAAATGAAAATGGTATTTTAATTAAAATTCATTATTTCTCAATATTAATAAAAAATGAATCATTTCAAAAAAACCCAAAAATTAACCCTTTTATAATTATCTTAAGATGATATAGAAAAAAAAATTCATTATTTAAATAAATTTTATAAAAGTGGTAAAAAATATTTTCAAATTATTTCCTAATGGACGTCTAAAGAACCTTTTAGAAAAATATAGTTTTTTTGTAAACGTCTTTTCCTATATTAAATTATGTTAATTTAATTTCAAATCAATATCCAACCAATGAATTTTTTATCATGTCTAAATAATATACATAACAAATATTTTTAATTTCTATTCTTAAATTATAATTTTAAATCTATATTATAGTAATATTATTAATTACATTTCATTAACACTTGAGATTTCAGTTCCAAATGTAATCAATGAAATGAAATATAAATCAATATTAAAGTGGGATTTTTAATATCATTGTTTGATGTCACATATTCTGAATAAAATTTTCATATTTTAGATTTTTATGGTGTCACATTTTCATACACCTAAAATTAATCTTACCCCCACAATTATTCTTAATCAAAAAAATTAGGTGTTTGATATTTTAAAATTTCTTTTTTAAAAAACCAAATCATCAAAAGAGTTAAAAAAAATTCTCTTACTAAGAGGGGAATTGAAATAATAAGTCCCTATAGAATATCACATAACTAGGTCTCTACAAAGGAGAACATCATTAGAAGGTGAAATTATTGTCATAGAAGATAAGCATTAATAATTTAAGAGAATGATTTAGGTTTGTGATCAATATAAAGTGAGTTATCAATGTAATGTTAAGGATCAAAAAACTATAAATCTGTGATGAATTAAATGAAAATTTTACTCATCAGATATAAAGATAATAGGATACTATTTTTGCCCATAATAATTTTTCCTAATGTTGTAGAATTATTTGACTCTCTATGAATATAAGGAAATATAATTACTTGATTTCATTCAATTTCATAATAACAATATCATTCTTTGGTTATACATTGATCAATTTATAATTCATTACATACTCCAAGAAATGAATATCCAAAATATATATTTTTTATTATTTTAGCACTAATAATGACTTTTAACTTGTTTTAATATTTAAAATAAAATCATTATTCATTCATTCTATATCTTGTTATTATTATGAAAAAACTCTTCTGACATGTTATCCAATATGTATAAATATTCATACGGTGAAGTAATATATTAATATATAAAGCCTCTCATAATTTTAAACATAAATCATTTCATAAATTGATGTTTTATGTCCCTTCCAAATGATTAATATCATAAAATTTAGAAATAATGACACTTAATTTCAAATATTAACTTATAATTAATCCCACAAACAACCTAACATATCTCTTCATAATAAAATACAAAACATTTGATTACCTTGATCTAGTAATTTCTTGAAACAAGTAGATAACATGAATTACTATATAACCTTATTGAAAACATGGATGATTCTTTATTAATTAAGTAAAAAATTGATTATTGGATATATTACATAGATATAAAAATATAATAAACTCCGTCAATGAATGAATAATCCACATTTTCAACAAATCATTAATAAATCTTAATCTATTAATTAAGAAAAAATTAACATTATCCCTATCAATTATCTATTAATCTTAGAACCATTATATCAAAATCAGTAACATATTAATGGTTATATTTCCATCAATTTTTTTCTAAAATGATCAATATTCCAATGAATCATTTTTCATTTTATATGGTATTGAAGAACATACACATTCAAATCATTAATGAAAAATTACTAATATAAAATCCTGATAAATATCATTGTTACTATAATGTAGAATATATTTTTAAAAAACTCATATAACATAAGTTTTGAATCCAAACACAGTATAATTAATCCTTACACATTTCTTATGAATAGAGAACTAGATTGACCTTTATGTCATAGGTTCTTCTGAGTTAAATTCTATTGATACATGGGGAAATAATTTTTTGGAGTCCCACCTCTATATATTGGAAGTATTATGTATTTAAAATTTATTTATTTCCATTTCAATCAACATTATATTGGAGTTTCCCTCCACATTATATAAAATTCATTGTCCCTTCAATCATGTAACATGTTGTTTATTTCAATAATTATCACATGTTGGAAAATACTTCATTCCATTCATTCTTTTATAAATATTTTTCTCTGCATTCATCTTCTACTATTTCTTCCCTTTGAATCCATAAGACTTATATAATTGTTACTCTTCTTTAATATCATATAATACATTTTCATTTTATGATGAAAATATTTAAGAGACTAGTTCACTTCAGAGAATTTTCTTAACCCTTCAATGAAAATCTAAATCATATAATCCATGTTGTGTATGTAATCTATGGCATACCTAGATAATCATGTGGAGGTGTCGTTACACTCAGCAACACATTCAACTTCCATTTTCTTGATCTAAGTAAAATTATCATTATTTCATTTTCTTTCACTATAGGGAAATATTTTTTGACTAATGTCTCCATAAAACCATTACATTCCATGAATTTTATTTCCACTTCCTCCCATGTATTAAATATCAACTACCATTAGTGATTAATATCTCCTTTTAAACAATGAACATAATGTGTAGCTGTATCCTTTTCACCACAACCCATGGACAAAAATATATTCACAGAGGACTTAAACAATTTCATAGCTTCAATTGGATTAGTTACACCACCAATTGAATGGATATTTTGTCATATGAAACAATATAATATAAGATAATATCACTATGGAATAGGTCTCGTCATCATGGAAATTTTGTTTCCTAACCTGGTTATGCATCCCTAATGTTTCCATAATTTTCTTATTCCAATTCCAGTTGTATTGGCTTTCCCAGTAGGAAATTATCTATATTTTCCAAGAGTATTATTACCATTATTCCTTCGAGGATCTATCCCTAAACTACAGAATTTAGTTAATTATCTAATAAAATTATGAATTTCAAATCATAATGTATAACAAATAATATTGTTTAACACATTTCAAAATAAAAAATTTACACATTTTTAATCATAGATTTATAACATGTTTTCTTAAGGAAATATTAGTTTTAAAATCCTTCATAATTGTTTTAATATAAAATTTTAATTATACTAATCATAAACCCTAGGAGAATCAAATAAAGTGCACAGTAAGTTCCATTTATTAACTAGATTACAATGTGGTCAAGACCAATGAACCATATTCAGATTTATTACCCCTTGGAACATCAGTTTTAGAAGCATGCCCACTTCTAGTCTCTAAATAAGGATGTATTCCTACCCAAAAAACACATAATATATAAAATACCAAAACATTATGATGTTTTTGGATACTTTTAATCAATGTATATAATAGTTTTTTATTCTATAATAAATGATTTCCTTAATATAGTTTACATGTTTTCTACTAAACATCATATGATAGGAAATGTGATCAACACGTCTACCATATCCTAAAGGTGTTTTCAATGACATTACATTTTCATAAATAAAAAAGGTAACATCCTTATTTAATGATGATTTTAGCAGTTTTGGAGAACCAAATACATAAATTTTTCCTATTTTAAATTCGGATTAAAAAATAAAACATAATTCATAATAATTATAATGAATTGTGTTCTTGATAATTCATTTAAATATATCTTCCTCATATCTTGTGACAAGGAAACAAAAGAAGTATGATCACAAATACATAGTAATGGTTTTGTATAATAGAATATTTGAAGAACCAATATGATTTATCAGTATGGAATGGCAATTAACTGAAAAAAAAATTCCAATTAAATAACATGACTATAATGACAAGATATTTCATTATCAATATGGAATGATAAATAATTTAAATCACATAACTGTAAATCAATATCTGATAATGAAATGAAAACAAAGACAATATCATAGTGAAGATATCATATATAATAATAAAAAACAATATAAATTAAGGAAATGATTACTTATTAGACATCATTTAATAAGAACATGTTACTTCTACCTATAATACATTTAATACTATTTTTTAAAACTATATATAGAAAACTATTTAATTCTTTCTACTATTTTCTTCCATGAGACCTACTAACGCATTGAGTGGATACCTGTTATTGCACCCCCACAATTATTTCATGTACAAATAATTAATTATAAATGAAATAATTGATTTCTTTCATGAATCCATGTTCTGTATCATCAAATATCCATATTGAGCAAACAATATTTATTTATCAATATTATCCCATCTTGTCAAATAACATTAAATGTAACAACCATATGTAAATATTGTATATGGTTAGATAAAAAATAATATCCTACACGAATGAATATGGTTATATTATATAAATTTAGTGTACTATTATATATTATTACCAAAAATTTATTGTTTTAAGATAATGTAAACAATTAAAAAATTAACTGAGGTTGTACAATTACATTTACCACTCAGTAATTTTGAATTCAAATATAATTGGATAATATAATTCAAAGTAAAAAAATAAAATTGTATAAATTATGAATGAATAATAATATTAAATTTCAAAGGGGTGGTATATAAACCACATAAATATTAATTGGTGTATAATAACAAATAAGACTCAATGAAATGTAAATTTCGATGAAATCCTTACCACATGCTTAGTTTTGTTTGAACGCTCCTTAACCACATGTATAGTGGTTTCAAATGTGTTATTAACTTATACTAGAAACAAATTAATAGTTATAATATTATATATGATCATTTTATATTATCGTATCATGTTGTCATTATTAATAATTCATTCATTTCGATGTTTTGATTGTTAATATCCTTGTTTTTTCATTCAGGAATTTTCATAAAAGATCGAGTTATTATAAATATAATAGACCTTTATAATATCAAAAATATGAATTATGGGATAATTAAAAAAAATATATATATTATACATTTAATATCAATGTAGAAATATTTTATTTAGGAATGAATTATGTTACGATAATTGAGTTGATATGACATACGTAGACATTAGTAGTGTTTCAACTTTTCAACAGTCATTATGCAAGGGCGGTGTGTAATATTTTACCTTTCCATAAAATTATAATTGTAATATTGTGTCCTTTAATATATTTTTACTAATAATTTATGTGGTGTGGTGATGTATAGAGAGTCACATTACATTGTGTGATTAGTAGTCCACACATTCACGACTGATGTTATCATATTTGAATGAGTGAAAAGTTAAAAAATAAAATTATATACTATCTTTTTAGAATGATAAATATTTCATGAATATCCTGATTATTTCATGTATGTAAAATAACATATATAACATTATCATTTTCTCCTTCTATGTAAATCATTAATGAATTATTAATAACATCAATTCGCGAGGTGGTAGTCCGCCGTATATGAGCGACATTATAATATCATATACAAAATGAATAGTAAAAAAGGTAAATATATTATAATGACTCTATAAGAATAATTATGTTACAAGTATGAAATATTTATATACATTATATCAATCATCACACCCCACTATGCATGGCTAAAATTGAAGAACAGATGACATATGTTCATGAGGCGGTAGTCCACCGTACACATGCGTGATGATTCTATAAACCCATTAATGGAAATATAGATTTCTTGGGTCAACACATTTACATTAATTTTTAGGCAATATACTGTGGTTATTATATCATCATGTTTTAATATGAATTGAATATGGTTGAAGAAGAAATGAAATAATATTTCATGTTAATAAACTTTTCATCTTCTTCAGGTAACCTCTATATGTTTTCACTGAATTTCTTCTTTGGTAGTATTTATACACAAAATAAGTATTCCAATATTAGTGTTTGGATGGTAGGAAGTTATTTGGTCAGGTTTTTTCTGAGCATAAAGGATATTATGTTGTAAAAAAGTGAAGATAGGGGGTAGCCTTATAAAACTGAGTTGTGTGGACCATTTGTAATTTTTAGAAATAAAATAGTGTTCCTATATTTTTCACATTCCATAATGTTTAAAAATATATTATTATTATGACATAGAAATTATATAGTATTAAAATTTCCATAAAATAGAATATAAATAGTGTTTAGATGAATCTAACCCTTATTATTCTTGTTTAACCCCTGACAAATCAATTTCTACCCTAACTATAGTAATTAATTTTGTATGGTTATCACAAATTGTTTTCAGGGAAAATTAAAATATAATTATTAGATTATATATATTAATTGTATTCAAAATATTTATTTTTTTAATTCCATTCCCGTAATTGAAAAATTATATTTTCAAAATAATCATGTAAAAATTACTAGAAAAGATGGTTTTGAGAGAGAAAATGTTCAAGAGTTTATATTGTTTTTATATCATAATTTTGTATTAAAATGACTCCACTTAACTAAATTGAATTAATATATATATATATATATAATATAACTAATTTTAAATAAAAATACACTCTAAATATAATTTTATATTAAATATAATTTCTACAAAAATGGTGTTTTCAATTAAAATTCAGTATTTTTTACAATTCTTAGAAAAATGATACTTTTCAGAAATAAAGAAAAACATCACCCAAATATAATTTTGACATGTTGAATTGAGAATTCAAATTTATTCTTTCAAATAAATTTTCTATAATGGTTAAAAAGTGATTTTATATTTTGAGTGTAATGTGTGACTACACCGTATTTTAGAAAAATATTCTCATTTCATAAAACATTAATATATCCTTTAAATGAATTTCATATTTTTTCTAATAAATATATATAATATTAATTTGTTTTTATTTTTCTAAATAATATAAATTTAATAATTTAGTTTTTACTATTCATTCTTGTGATTTTAGTGCAAGGTTATAGTTGTATGCAATGTTACAATTGATTTGGACAATGGGTTTAATGTTCAACAAGCTATCTAAACGATTAAATATAATGAAATATATTTTGTGTTTTTTTATGTTTTGTTTTTTCGTATCTAATAGGATATTTTATAAAACTTAATTCATTCATAATATTTGTGTGTTACAGATATATGGTTCACGTGATATTTATGTTTTCGTTAGTAGGAGAATTTTGGGACCCAATAAGAGAGGATTTTAATGTTTCACCCTAACAAAGAATGAACCATTTAGGTACTATTGGGTTTCATGATATCTAATGTGATGGAATTTAAATTAGGGGAGTTAACTTATAATAATATTAAATCACTCCATTATCAGTGTGGTTCCATTTGAATCCATTTATTATAGAACCTCCTGGCCACCATAATTCTAGTTAAAGTATTAAAAGTCCTCCCTTATGAGACCATAGGTGGTGTAGGAAATAATAAAGATGTTTTAGGTAACCCAAGAGTGAATTATGACCAGTGAGAGATGAGAAAACCATTCATGTATAGACATTATAGGAATTTATTTTTTTTAGCATGATGATCATGTCCTCTAGAATGTAACCCTCTAACATGGTTTTCATAGGTTTGGTTGGGGTTGAAATCTCTCCCACTGTTACAATAGTCCATTCCATAATCTATGAATGAATGGATATGTTTCCTAATACTTAAATTTAACCATTTTATTAGTCATTGCAGATGACATATTTGAAATGTCACTGCTGAGGAGGTACATGCATGATTTTTCATATATTATTTAGTGGGGTGATAAATACATGGAAGATAGAGCCATATTTAATAATCACATGGTGGCTATTGATGATATTCATTATATGTTCCATTATTGGTGATCAATTATACAAGTGTGAGTTTTATGGATGTATGTGGACCTCTACGAATGATATTGAGACAGGGAGAGCCATATGTTATCCTAGTACCATCACCATTTTGAAAATGTTGAGCTTTTTGGGGAAAACATCTGTATTTGTGAAGAGAATTTAATGACTCGTGTTTTTATATTTTAAACCTATGAATTTTTCTAAATAATACTATTGGTTCCATTGACAGATATAATATAGTTTTGTGTTTCATTTTACCCTGATTTTGATATATTAAAAATATTAAATATGTTAAAATAAAGAATGATATTATTATTGATATAATTTATTTCCATTTGAAAATAATATGAGATCAGAAAATTGATATTTCATTTGAATTTGGGATTCTGGTGAATCATAAAAATGAAAAAAATATATTTCCACATCAGTTATATCAACATTTCATAATCATGTAAATAATATTGGGATAAATTAAATAATTAATTATTTATGAAATTAATTAGTTAATTAATAAATCTAGGAACTATTGTGCCATCTATTTGAGTTCACATATAGAAATGCACTAGGATATATATATAATCATGAGAATCATGAGATCCTACATTAGGAGAATTTTTAATGATTTTGTAATGACCCATCCCCTTGGTCTTGTTACGTGAGTACCCCAATCCCACCTTCTATAGGTTAGGGGTAGGTGACTAGAACCATAAAGGCATATCCCAAAAAGGGATGGCATTGCCTTTAAACATGTACACACATAGACAGGTAAAACTACACAAAGAAAAAGATGATGAAAATAAAAGTAATTAAACCGCTATAATGTACCACCACTTAGTATAATGTGTGTAAAATAAAGGTAAAGTGGCCAAAATTCAAGCCTAACTGAATGGAAAGTGAAACAAAATAAGTACATTCTCCAGAGGTCGTCCTCCAAGAATCTTACCAAAAGGGTAGGTACAACACTCTGTCGGATGTCCCTACAGAACGACACATCTATTGTTCTACCTCTGAAGAACATCTAGTCCTAGATCCCCAAATTCCCAGCCAAATATGACCCTTCTCTACACATGATACAATATTTGTGGGTGAATCCCATGCGTAGGTGATTATAATAATACATAGTAGAGACGTCGGGACCCCCGATGGTCTCTCAGTAATCCACAAAGGAAAAAACCACAATGGGAATTCCAAATTGGTAATACCACCATGAATGATCTAAAACACATAGCCCAAAGAGAAATACAAAGCTCACAATAGGTACAACTTAAGTATATAAGTTACGATGATTAGTTGTAAATGTAGTTAATCTTATTCTGCTGAGATACATTAATACCAATCCACACAATGTCATTATGTGATGACCAACACAGGATCACTAGGGGCTGAACCAAACAATATCGCTAGGTGCTGACCCACATAGGATCTCTAGGTGTTGACCCATTTAGGATCTGTTGGTTCTTACCCACACATGATGGCTTGGTGCTACCCACACAATATAACTATTCATTAATCACGTCACAATGTGCCACATGATTCTCGCACTTAGCACTCTTGATTCTGGATGGGTCCTCTCCTAAATGAATTGGTCATACATCAACCTCAACAACATCTCACTTATAACTATACGAAAGGGTTGTCTTGTCGTAAGGGTTCCAATGAAATAGAAGATGTGTGTATTGGACGCCCTGTCTGTATGTTATAGGTTTTTTAGTAAAAACAGACCTGTTGGATTTGAGTCTGATCAAACACGCCCATACTCATACCTCTATGAAAACTCAAGTAGAGTATCCCAAAATTTTCCACATTATTGTGATGGTCCTTATTCTAAAGACGATGCATCAATTGGATTCTGAGTATGAAATTTATGACAGTTTCTGTCAAAAGGGCCTCTTTCGTTCTGGGTCCGATCCGACCCTACCTTGTCTGAGGGGCTGGCGAGGGTCTGGCATGGGTCTGGCCCAGCTGTCCAGTTGGGCCTGTACGTCCCGCACTGTTATATGGTTCCAGGCTAGTTGGGGATCAGGCCATGCGGCGCGGTCCCCCCCCCCCAACGGCATAGGTCCGACTGGTCAGTGCTGGTCCTACCCACTGATCCACAGATCCCGCCCGTTGCTGGACCGGACCACATGGTGGGGCACGACCCACCAGAAGAATCCAGACCCACATGGGGTGGACTAGTTCAGTATAAAAAATGTGGTCGCATCCAGTTTCCACCCTGCAGTGTGAGTGGGTGCCTCCCCATCGCCCTGCATGGCCAGAAGGTGGTCTGTCGTTACACGTTGACACATACCCTCATCAATGTACCTCATTCTCACTAGAATGGCTCAGGAGGGCCACTCATCCATGCGGTACCGATGAGGATCACATGTTCCCACTACCACTGTGATCTTACCACTACTCCCTGCGACTAAGGCGCATCGACATTAACTTCAATGGGACACCAATGTGGCTCTGGTGGTCTATTTCTATAACTGCTTGCGTCTATGGGCTCTGTATGATGTCACCTTCACTACGAAGCCCTTGGAAACATGTTTCTAACATTTTTATCATACGAACTTGAATAATGTTCAAATAAAAACTTTGATAATGGGATCGGGCCTTATTCTTGTCAGCCCGTGCCCTCCATGTTAGAGTTTAACCATGGGGAAAACACAATAATGATCACAATGCTTGAATAAAATCCCAATTAAAATTCCGGCATGAGAACCACCCGAACGAATGAGTGTCTCATGGAGCAACCACTTTGTTTGATGATCCACGTTAATTGATAATCTTAACAAAGGGAAATAAAACTCAAGCTATCAAATACCCTTACATTGATTCACTAGATCCGCTGATGACGAAGGATGCAATTTGCATCGTTGTCAATCTTTGATAATTGGCATTTTTCGTTGCTTGTAAGCCTTAGGATCTGATCCTATAATGTTTGTCTCTTCATTCTACATTCTTTATTGAAGTGGTAAACTGTTGGAAATTCTCCATAGATTTCCAAATGATTCCTCTTCCACTTCAAATGGATTAGATTTTTATTCAAAAAACACCTCGCAATGTTTTAGCTACGCAGCGACCTTGTGACATTAGTGACTATCATTAATGTACATAATTATGTGAACCATTTAATTAATGAAATAATAGTTATTCATTAAACAACGAACCATTTAATTCCCTTCATTAAAGAATATCGTTGAACAGTATTGTCGCAACTCAATAGTTTATGAAAAATCAATATAACATTAAAATGTTATTTTATTATTTTTCTGAAATTTCTGAAAATTAACTTTTCCATCCAACCCTTGCCAGTAGATTTTAAGATTCACCTAATAATATCCTGGATTTGTGAGTTAAACTAGCCCCTCTGATTTTCTATACGAGAACTAGTTCAAATGTTAGAACAAACCACATGCATGTTTACTGAACATACCTAAAAAAATTTCAAAAATCTATTTTTAGCTCACTGGGCCTCAGAATCATGTGTCCTCAAAGCGTGAAGTCTTGGAATAATTCCATGCAATTAAAAAATATTTTCTCTAAGATTATGAGACATTTAAAAGTGACTATGTATAATTCATAGATCAAATAATTAGGTTAGTATGAAATGTCAATGTACTCAAATAAAATCCATTATTTACCAATTATTAATCCTTTAAAAAGGAAGCAGTTTTTATCTATGTATTCCTAGAAAATTATTTCAATTTTCAAGAATTGATTTATAATATAATCTTAATGTATGATTATTCTCATCATTTTTATCACCTTTTTATTTATTAATTTGTATTTATCATTAAAACTAATTATTTTTCTATATTAATTTTTTGGCTATTATTTTATAATATAATGATTTTTGGTTAAGATAATTAAGGGAATTGATGATATCAACTTGATTTATTGTTACTTTCTCACTTTTTTTCATGATTTCATTTTTATCCTACAGTTAGCTGATGTTTCTATTGATGGTTGAATTTGAATCAATATTATTATATTGTTCTATGATGGTCTGTGTGATTACCTATGGAGATGGCCATTTAGAAGAGTATTACAGGATGATAGAGGATCAAATATAGTGGAATATTTGTATGAGATATGTGTGTTAACACCGGGAGAAACTAGGATCATATCGGGTGATAGAGAACCATTTTCCTTCAAAACATCAGAGGAGTATTTCCATTAGAAAGGTTTGACCTCATTTAGTGGAAAACCTGATGATCCTGGGGATATTTATTATTTAAAAAATGTGATTATTGTTTTAGATATAAATTAAATTTTTGGAAAAATCATGGAAATACACCAAGTATTATAAAATAACACACATAGTGTTTCTTGGTTAATTCTTTAGATATGGTTTTAGGATGAGGAAGATACCACATGTCATGTGTGTTGGCCTACAAATCGTGCGACCAGAGATGTCATTAATGTAGCTTATGAGGCGTACATTTTTGGGGCCTCAGGTTGTTCCACACACTACCTATAGTAGACCTCACATAATTTTTAGGTATTTTCACAATCCATAATAAGAAAATTGACATGACTAGTGCTTGTAATGAGAGTACAAAACATTTATCAAAATGGATATGTCATGTACTTTATTGAGAATGTGATATCCCATGATTCTACAAAATGTGGGATTCGAACCAATGATTATTCATTCCTAATAATAATTCTTCATTGGATATAATGTTTTCTATTTTTCAACATTACATATATGTTATGACGTGGTTAGAGTATTTCACTTCCTTCAGCATAGTAAGGTACTGTTGAGACTCGTGCGTGGTCTCCAAAGTGAAATGAGGGTTGTAATCCCCCTAAAGACATTTATAAGTTGTTGAATGGGTCCCCCAAATTCATAGTATAGATATGGTTACCCAAAATACCCACCCAAGTGTGATTAATCAATATATGGAGTTCGTAAAACCTCATATATGAACACAAAAAATGTGTAGGTCCTCAGCTATGGTCTTTTCCACACCAGTCATGGAATATCTTTAGTGATATGTGCTTCCCTCCTACAGTCCTAGGATAGTAATGTTAGGATAAAAGAATCAGGGAAATACTTCTTTATAGCGCTTTGGGTCAACCCATCACCCTTATATACCTATGATGATCATGTGTTCTCTCCTTGTATCATATCATTTCTAATGAAATATTTTTTACGGGTTTCGTTCTTCCCAATTATTCTAATGGTATTAGTAAATTGTTTTATTCTATTACACCCCTTTATGGTTATCAAATAATCCTACATGGTATTATATAAATAACCTTATATTAGTTTTCCCACAAGTATCATGTCTTATGATGAATACATGAAGTTATATGGTGACTTTGGTTTTCCTGGTGTTGGTGGAGTTAAGCAGTACTTTGTGATATAGATTAAAGGTGGTGGTTAGCATTGGGTTAATGGGAAATGATATCCCAAATCATTAATTTTTCTTTTGGAACTCAATTTATTATCTTTTTGGTTGTGTTTTTTTCACATTAATAATTTGGATATATTTACATTTTTTCACTTTCATTTTTCTTAAGGTTTTTCGAATGTGAATCCATTTTAAAACATACGAAATTCCTAACATTGAACAACATTTAATAATATATAGAATCTTTTAATGTTTCATTTATTTTAAATTAGCAATATATTACATAAAAAAAAATTCTTTTATTCCCCTTCAAAGGATTCTCCATAGATTCTTCATAGGATACCATAATCAAATCCCATAACAATGGGAACTACATTTAATGAAAGGGGTAATGATAAATCCCAATTAGGGAATACTAAAAAATATATTTTTCATATCATCATGATGCTTAGTAATTGGTAATTATTATAATAACACATGTAATTTAATAATGGAATGATCAAGATGAATTATTGGATTTGTGGATGAAAAAAATGATATATTCATAAGCATATCCCCAAGGTTTATCACCAAGGAACCTTAAAACATAATAACAAGGCCATTTACTAAGGTTGCATAAATAATGTCATATATATATTAATCCATTACAAAAGAAATTATATCTCATTTCAGGAAAAACATTTGAAATATTAAATTTAATCATTCTACATAGATCACAAGAAAATATTACATAAAAAATCAATAAATATGAATGAACATGTTTCATGTAAAATTTATTAAATCATAACGTACATAAAGACATAAGGATTAAATAACATTTAACCTATGAGAGAGGAAAATAGGTTTCATATTTTGATGTCCACAATTAATGATTCATGGTTGTAATCTAGTTAATAACCATTAATAGATAAATTAGTTGGGTATTCATAATAGAATAATATTTCATGGAAATTAATGAAAATTAAAGGGAATTTTTTAAAACCATAATAGTAATGAATAAATGAGTATTGGATTGGTTTATTGAGAGGTATGTGAATTATCTCAATATTTTCAAACAATATTGATTGTAACGGATTCATTTAAATTCATGAATCATAATAATATGAAAATAAATGAAAAATAATTATATACATGGAAGAAATGGATTAAAGAGGAAAGGAATTCCATTACCATGATTGGTTTCCTCATAGAACATGTGGATGGATCCTTAAGACCATAAATATACCTTGGAGGGACTATTCAAGAGTTAAAATGAAACAAATTCTATTGATAAAGTATTTCGAGTGGAGTGGATTGGTTTTTTCAGTGGGAATTTATTGCAAAAATTATCAATTGTTAGATAATATAAAAATATAGTTCTTGAAATTCTAGAATACGAAAAATGAATAACCTTTGGATTAGCCATGGTTTTTTACCGTGTTTATAAAAATATAATTCATATATTATAATGTTTTATTAATATGACCTAAAATTATTTTATAAATGTTACATTGCATTGTAAATATAAATTATAAACAAAATATTGTTTAAAAATTTTTAATTTCCATTTTTGAATTTAGAATTCCGTTTATGGGTTTTGAAATTTATATAAATCCATTAAAATTAAAATATTTTATAAATTAATCTATTTTTATTAACGGAAAACATTAAAATAAGTATTATAACACTTCTATGTGTTTATGATGTTATAATACTTTCAGTATTAAATTTTTTACCCAAAAATTTCAATAACTTAGACTATTATGAAAAATTAACTATTGGATAATTATAATAAGTTGGACTCAAATATTTGATCCAAATTATTAGGAAAATATTCTAAATATGATATATTGAAATTTTACATATAAAATAATTAATTAATGAAACCATCAATTATTGTTATACAATCAAATTTATGTCCCTTAGGAAAAATACATATCTTTATAAAAACATTTTCTAAATAAATGTTGTTTTTTATCCTTTTGTAAAGCATGTTTTTTTATAAATTTTCTTTTAATGGAAATTAAATATAAAAAAATTCAATAAAAATGAAATCATCATCCCTCTGTATATTAATATTTCTTCTCAAATAATCTAATAATATATATTTTATATAATGGGCTAAATTTATAAATGATTATAGGATCAATAAATCTATTCACTAAAATATAAAATTATTACACATTAATAATACATAGAAAAATATAAATAACTTCTTATTAATGTGGCATATACACAAAAGGCTTGGATTCATGGTGGTGGTAGCCTCGGGAGGTGTTTAATCCAACATTCATCAAGTGGTGATGTCCACTACATAGTACTTCTCTATTATGTGATTCAACTAAATCCTTGATTATTAATGTTTTTAAGGTCATTAATCAATATCATACCCATATAATTCTACCCCACTCCCTATATCTTAAAAATATGATTTCTAATGAATGATACTAATAGTTGATTCCATCTTTTGATCCTTTTAATTCAATAAAATTATATCATTACCCTTAATATAAAATAACCAAAATAGTCACATTATAATGACTATATCTCCAATGGTCATAACAAACCATGATAATATAGACCAAATATCATATTGACTGTTTTCATGTAATAATAATATAATGATCATACCCTAATGGTGATAATATTTTATTACATTCTATATATATAACATTAGAAATCAATATTTACTACTTTGTTCCCAATTGTTTTTAAATTTATTTTGATAACATATATCATATTCCAATGTTTTCTTTATTGGTTAGTAGTTTGAAATGTAGGTGTTATATTCTAGGAAGAGTTTCATCCAATGGAGCATACCATTTCAGGGTTATTATTCATCGGTTTTTGTATCCATGAAATATTATTAGCAGTAGTGGTTTGTATTATTACATGGCATATAATTTTATTTTTCTTGTAAATTTCTACATACATATATCTATTGTGAAATATAATCATATTTTCATGATAAAAAATTAGTGTTATTTTATTTAACATAGAATGATTTTTTGGTCATTATATGGCGTTACATACATTTTTTCCTCTTGGGATACTATAGTTTTTATTATCCATAATGGTTATTTTGTACATGGATTTTTGTGCCTAAACAAATTCATTAGACTAAGGCCCCAAATATGTATGATATGCCTACTCGGAACCAGTCAGAACCCCATATTCTATTGGAGGTGGGATTGTGGTGGAATGATAAACTTTCTACCAACAAATGTAGGTATTTAGTTGGTTATTACATGTCATACAATGAATTCAATCGTCATTATATAATTCATAATGAGTTATTATAACACATTTATAGAATAAATTATATTATAGATAAATTTATGGTTATATTGCATTGATAGTTAATTTCTAACAACTCATATATGGTTTTTTTGTGGTATTTATTTAATTTATTGTTATAATTATATATCTCAATGTTTATGAGCCTCATTAGCTATCAAAATGGGGCCAATGGCCATATTCATGAATTTTTCCAATGTTCATAATGAAAATATACTATAGTTTTAAGACACTACCATAGACTTGGGTGTTTCATATTGGAGTCTGGAATGCTTAAGATAAATATCTTACATAGATAGATAGTTTGACAATGGTGTTAGGGAACTGTGTGCTGATGTGGACAATTAATCATTTTTTTCATGAATCATAAGAAATTATTACAAAAAATAATTATTTACAACATAGTGATGTAAATGTAGTTCTAAAATTTTAGTTGTGTAATATTAAATCAATCTTTCATTGTATGGTCGCATCAACGCCTATGTGCTACACTATATTAACCTACTCAAAGTGAATATATCATGGCCAGATTCTCAAGGATTCCACTTCTAATCATTGGACGATATGTGGTTACTATTCTATGTTTGGGAAAATCAGTGGCTGGATGACGGATCAAGCTGAAAAAAAATTATATTTGGTATTAAGATGTCATATTTTGAACAACATAATTGGCTTGATTTTTAACAAATATCGTTTTATTAATCATTGGTATTAATTTTTAATTTATTAAAAGAATCTTTGTATCAATTTTTAATTATTTTTATAAATATAAAACAAATTTGTAATAATATTATATATAATGTCCATGTTCCATTATTTTTTGGTAAATTATAAAACATTGGATGTATGGATTTTATAATTTCAATTTTCTAAAAATTAATCTTTCAACAGATACATACTCTTATAAAATGAAAAGAAACATATCATGAGGGATCGTTATAATATTAATATTTGGTAACAGTATAATTTTACAAAATTTATTACAAATATAATATATTTGTGAAATACCAAATATATTTAGCAGGATGTCCTAGAAAATTGAAAATTCTTGATTATGCATAATTTTTTTTCTTCTGTGAGTTTGATGAATTGTTGGAAAAGGTAACATTTTCCTTAGTAAAAAATGGAATATATAACATTTTTTTATTGGGAATATGTTGAAATGAACAAAAGGAAATCCTTTGTAAGATAATTTTTCCTGCCTAAGATGATGCATAATGTATTTTCTGACGAATAGTAGTGATAAATAAATTTTTTCCGAGATTATGTTTTTGTATATTTTTATAGATTTTCTCACATCCAATGATGTAATAAATGTAGTATAATTATATCCATAAAGGGATGAAAATATTTTCTCCATATTTTCAAGATACATATTTACTCTTTTACTCAGTCTCTGATGTGAATACATAAAATATATGACAATATAATAGTAATTTAATATTCATTACATAATATAATTTCTAAAATGGAGTACGATAACCATATAATATCAAAAATATGGAGATAATTTACAATACATCTAGATAACATTAAATTTTTATGGAAATTACAGAAATATTACAATCACATTCATTGGTTAAATTTGACAAAATTATTGAAAACTCTCAATAAGAGAGTGATCTATTGGAAGAAGAGGAAATATATAATGGTGACGACAAAATATCATTGAAACGAGAATAGAGATTTAATTGAATAGAATCTACATGGGGGAAATAAATTATTCTAAACTAACAAAAGAACCTTCAAGGATCAGATAACTGTAAACAATTAATTTTTAAAATATAACAGAGGATGGACACATTGTTTAAGAGATACATTTTTTTCAAATGGTTTTAGTTCTTTTTCTGTAATAATTAACACTTTTACACAGATGACACACTATAACCATAATTATTGAGCCAAGGTGTCTTCCCCCTCCCTGTTAATGAATTCTATGATAAATTTATAATAATTCTCCTCTTCATCCTACTAGAAATGTATTATTATAATAAGAAATAATATATTTACATTGTTCATAAAATTTTAATTCTTCTTCCTTCTATTATTTTGGTTTTCAAGAAAAATACTCAAAAAAAAATAATAATACACCATATTGTAGAGGTAGGTATTGTTTTTTATGAGTGAGCTATTGTATTTGGTCACATGTTTTGGAAGGAGCAGGGAAAACATTTGTTGAATAATTTCTATGTTAATGTTTAATTTATCAGTTGATGGTAATTGGATGATATTTTAGATAATTAAAAGGGATAGTGAGGGAGAGTGGTAATATAAGAGTTTAATTTTATTAATCACTACATATCATGTTTTGTGTTTCATCTTGACCTGAATCATCAAGAATAATAAATTTATTGGTTTTACTACATAGCCTTTAGTAAACATCATTTCATGCTAAAGGATGATGAGTAGATTTATAGATTTAGGATGGTAGTATGAGGATATTATAACCCATGAATCATAGAACCAATAATATTAGAAATATGAATTTATTGTACACATCCATTATGTAAGAGTATGTAATTAATAATTTATAAAATAAACATTCTATTATTAAATGAAATATTATCATACATTCATAAGTGATGGATCGATCATTGGGCCAATCATATACAAAAAACGAATAAAAATGGAAATGGAACCACTACATCTTTGATATATACAACTCCCTAGACTCCTTTCACACTCAAGATTCTCTAATTCAATCTTGAAAAACTAATGCTTCTCCTAACCTATTCCTATACTAAATGGTGGATTCTCTAGTATGTATGTGTAATGGTGGGTAAAAAATTTCATGAGTATACACATCAATTCGGAACCACCACCACAATCCTATACATACCATAAATTTAGTGATAGGTGTGTGTAAAGTTATCTAAATAAATAAATAACTATAGTATTTTGATAATTAACAGCTTTTAAAGCTCATGTCTGAAACACTATTTGACCATGAATATATCATCTACTGTTGGAGAGTCGATGAGAGTGTCATTATGAATGTGCAATGTATATTAAAAATCAAGGGGTATTTCACCCACATATATACATAAAGACCAAATGGCATGGTATTACCTAGTATATACTATCACATCCTTGGGAATATTCTATCCTGGAATGACATATCAATGAATTCTCGATCCTTGTATGAAATTAATCAATGATATAGATCCATAGAAGAAAATGAGACTCAACCATACCCTCCTAAGTAACAATTAAGTCCAAGGAAACAAGAAATGGAAGGAAATGTCTCCAGAATTCGGAACCAAAAATCTCAACTCCAAATCCGCAGAAGCCCACTAGTAGAATCAATGTACTTAATACTAGGATATTTTTTTTGTATCATGACCTGTTCATATAGAGAATTTTATGACTATCCATAATGGATTTTTTTCAATAAATATAAAGACCTCCACAATAGTTTTAATAATAAAAAATAAGATATATATATATCATAAACACATGTGGAATACTACAGAACCCCTTATGGAAGCCCATTATTTATCCCAAAATGTTGACCCATCTTTTCATATACTCGAGGCCTCACTTGCATCCTAAGATTGTATCATATGGGTGGAAACCCCATGCATATCCCATTTCTAAACAAATTTTGGTTGGCCAAAAAACAAAACCTATATATCCATATCATAAGTGTATAACCTCCAATGTCCCCACATCTAAATAGGGATACCACCTCATTGTCATCACACATTCTCAAAGTCTTCAGTGAATCTCTTATCTCACACATTGATAACACATAATCCATTCAGGGAGACTCATCCTAAACCTCCACTCATAGGTCCCTAATGTATCAAAATACTAGGTCTATTTCAACTAATTCATTAAGTAACAAATACTTTTAAAACATCAGGGTCTGTTCTACATAAGGCATATCATAATAATCTTTTCCTTGGCCTCCAGTGGTAATTGTGAACTAACGATGTACTAATATCCACCAATCAGTGTTATATTATGCATCCCAGTCGAGAGAATTATTTTAGAGGAAAATTCATTTCAATTTAAAATTTCAACTAGTTAAATTATGTAATTATTTAAACATAAAGTTAAAACAGTATTGTTTCCCAACCACATAGGAAAAGTACTATAACAGATATAATAATACATTATGTAATATATGAAGAACCCCTAGTTCATGTTAATTCATTCTATCATTAACTTAATCCCATACATCTGAAGCCTATTCTCATACAAACCTTATCTAAGATCAACTGGCCAACACCAAATACTCGAGGATCTAAATAATGACATACATCACTAATAAATTTATTAGGAAAAACATAATTAATATAAATAAATATTCTAAAATCTGAATTTTGACTATATTTTCATTTGGTGTCTCTCACTTTCTAGTTTCCCCACAAAAAAACCCATGAGGGTTTGTAGAGCACTCTTGAACTCATTCATGAAATGATCCCTAATATGAAGGTAGAGTTTTCCCCCTATTTAAATAAAATGGGGAAATATTTGTAAATTTTCCTCTCAAAATGACCCCACCATATTTCTAGATCACCACACAAGTGTTGCCCTGGTAGACCGACTAGCTAGTGGTCCCATCATTTTCACAAGGACAATACCTAGACAACCAAGTAGACGGTGTCTACATGAAGCAAAAATAACTACTTAACCATCCAATAATTCTCACACACTTCTATAATAAATCTTCTTAACTACACTCATTGAAAAGAAAAATAATATTTTTTTTCAGACACTTATAAATCTATTTTGATCCATGATATATAATTTGGTGTACATTTAAATTCTAAAATTGAACAAACAAAAGGTTTTATTTACTTAAAATGAGCATATGGGTTTACAACCTCCCCTATATAGAACAACGCATCCATAAGATGTCTTTTTGGTTATCAATTTCTATCTCCTAAAATCCCATTATTATTAATACGTAGTCATTAAACTCAATTTTATAATTAATATCTATAAACATTAATAATTTAGATTCAAACATAATTCACTTGAACCACAGAAAAAAGAGTAGTCGGTCATTTTCCTTACAAAATGACATACAATATGCTTTATAAATCCCATTAATTTTGAGAGAAAAATGTTTCCTTATCTAGTTAATACTCTAGAACACCGTTCTCTCCACTATAAATCTTAGCTCCAAAGACCATCTCTCACCAATTATTCTACCACTAATTGAATTTCCTATCAAATATCTAATCCTATTCTCTATAGGACATACTCAGAGCTGTTTTCAAATCCTCATAACCCATTAAGCATGAAAATTAGATTTCAATGTTGGCACCAACCACTTATCTAGATTATGAAAAAACAATTATGAGTATCCTCACCCATTTCCAAGGCTCAAATTTATTAAACCATCTCAATAACATAACCAATCGTTGGGAACCATACCAAAAATCAAAAAAATAATTTTGAATATTATACTATCATGTCATTTCAAATTATATGAAAACACCTTTCAAAACACCTCTAAATGAAATCCCATGAAAATGAACACATTCAAAAACTGGTGGAATTATAATAAACCAAATTATAATTACATAAACATTGGAGTAATACTTGGAAAATTAGAACATCCTAAATGATGCCCATGTCTCACACTTGGTGAAACTCCCAGACTAAAACCCCAGTCGCCCAAATCCAATGTCACAAACCCTCGAGAAAAATAGTGGATTTTTTATCCAAAACAATTTGGGTAATATTAAATAATGTCTTTCCTCAAACCCACACTCAGACTAAACTCACTATCATAAATGACTTTATATCTAGAATTAATGAGGAAATATGGTTGAATTTTTATCAATTTAATCATTGGTATTCAGAATACAAAAATGACCATCTAGAGGTCGGTTTTACACACATGTATCCCCTTAAAACACAAGGTCTAGATCATTTGTATTCGGTATGATACTCCACACAATTCCAATATCCCTTTCTTTGTTCCCCGTATTTGAATTCCTATTCAACGTGTTATATCCTCTTTCCCATATGGGTTAAAATCATGGGACATATCCACCTTTAGAATTGAGCGATAACATAATCCATCAAATCACTAACCATTACTTTTTAAAATAACATAATATAGAAGATTTTCTAAAACAACATTAATAATAAGCTTCACACCCAATAATAATCGATTATTCACTCCCCAAAATCCATCTTTTCTTACATCACTCCTGAAGAATTGATCTAATGAGTTTTTTCATCAAAACGTGCATGTGAATATTCATCCACTCTCACCCACCAAATAAACACTAAAACAATCCATTCATAGTATTTCCATTTATCATAGAAGGAAAATCCTAATTGACACATCATCATCCTATCCTCCAAGCCCGAAATCATGTAATTGACCATTCATTTCTCGACTCTCTTATATCTACATACCGATTAATAATACCACAAGTAAAACATTTATACAATGTTTACCACATCAATATCATCCATACAAAATTGGAATTCAATATTATTTCACTTGACCACATAAACCAACTCAAAGTCAAATGATTCCCATTCCATGAAAACAACACTCATCCATCCCAAACCCTGTATAAAACTATACAATGTTAAAACTAATTTAACTGGAAGAACTCTCCACTATCCTATTATATAACGAGAATTTACACAATCATCATCAAACCCAAAAAACCCCACAACCTGAGTTTCCTTCTAAAAATAGAAGATTCCATCCACACTCAAAAATCATAAGCATACCCAAAAACAACAATTCCAGACATGTAATAGGTTCTAACCAATATTTCCAACCTCCATACAACGTAATACCTATCAATGCAATTGCACAATCTAGATCCTCTAATGAATATCCATGAATATTTTGTATACCTAGACACACCACATGTAAAATGATCTCATACCAGAAACCGATACGCATGTTTCCATTATTAAAGGAAATCAAAAAGCTAATCTAACCACTCACTCTTATTAAACCACATAGGTTATCACTCCCTCATCCAACTACTAATTCATTAACATATTTATTTTCCTTAATACAACCTAATCTCCCCCTAACACATATGACCATATCTCATATATGTAATATCCCATAAGAAACACCTATATGTTCGTATCAAAATGGTTACTAGGAAACTCACATTCCAAAACACCATATATTGGTCTCTCATCTCCATATAACTGGATTCCAATTCCAAAATACTTCACATTCTAGGGATATAATACTTAGGTAACTAGGGAACCGATTCTCACTTTGAATCCTCATATGGTAATACCCCCCCACCCATGAATCAAAAATCTCATCCATGGTATCCCTCAAACACAGACACATATATATAAATATATATAAATAATTAGATTTCCCACCATTATCTATGTTTCTTAAGTAACTATCTCAATGTTTAGTTATGAACAATTCAATTAAATTATATTAGGGAAAATATCATATTCATTTTTTCAGAAACTTTCCAAAATAATCAAAAAATTATAATCTACCTATGCTGTTTGTCATAAAAGTATCAAATATATGAATTTATTTACAAGAGTTATCACATGTTCCATAGTAAAAAAATATATCAACCTCATAATCATTGATCATCTCACCAATGAATCCAAATAACAGATCAATAGAGATAAATACATATATAATGGTGTCCAACTAAGCATAATTTTACAATGAAATTATACCACAAAATTCCACATGAGTTTTCATTGATACACATAATTGTTGGGTCTTTTTCATCAAGGAAATAATAATACTATGACATTAATATACATGTAAAGTGAATCAAACATGCCTAATCATGTTTTGTGAAATTCCTCTTGCCTCTATAGTCAACATCCAAGTCAAATAATTGTTCTCTTACCAACTGTCCAAGATTCAGAAACCTAAAACTCATAAATTTTAAAATTATGGTATAAATTGATTTTTAAAACCCACATTAGTACAATACTAGAGTATCAATCACATACTCTTCGTGACCAGGACTTCCACTAGAATATGTGTTCAAGATGAACTAGACCATGTTCAATCAAAACCACTAACACATTCCAATATAATTGATATACCAACACCAAAAATAGTAATACTAAATTAAAAACCTTTGATTCATATTTTTAACACTCCATCCAAGATCTTCATGAATATTAGTAGGATCTACGATTTTTTGCTCCCTCAAGCATACCTCTTTATAGACTAAAGTCTGCAAAGTTAAATGGAATTAGTTGTTATTATGAGGAGACTATACACCATGTATCTAAGAATTACTGATAGTAGAAATAAAAAATTATGTTGAAAATTCATAACCTCATAGTTCACATGAAATAAAAAATAAAATGGAATTTTGCAACTAAATTAAATACATTCATTCTGGTATATGAGATGGATATCCTACTAGGACAATCATAAGTACCAATAAAAATTGAAATAAAATTTAATAAGATATACTACAACATCTATCCATACCACATCCAGGTATTTACTCGAAATCAAGATACATTAGCTAATTCATTCTAATCATGGTACGAGCTTAAGCTAAACCAACATTATGTGAGGGTCGAACAGATACCTAAGTTAAATGGTGACCCAAATAGTGTGTGGTGAAACAATTTATTTAGGAAACACCAACATGGTTCTATACATACAGAAAATTGATTGATATTAAAGCGACCCGACCTTTTCTTACATTACTATTACATCATTTCAAAGACAAACAACGTAATAGTATTACACATGGAGGATCCAGAGGTTTAGTGTCTTGGGAAAACTATGACTACACATAACAAGTAAAACATCAAGCATAAAAATTCATTTAATCTCTTCTTCTATAGCTTCTTAGTTGCACTTGTCCTTTCCTTAGTACATGTAGCCACCTGAGGATATACATCAAAAGGGGTGAGCTAAAAGCCCAGTAAGAGGATAGATAAGAACAATATGGCATGGGGTGAGCATAATCATGACATAGGAAGAAGATCTTGAACATGAGAGGAGCATAAACAATAAACTTGAAATGTGGAAAAGCATAAAAATGAAACATCATGTCTTAGTGGTTAACTACCACACATACTTGTGAACAAATCTAGCATCATGTTCACGCATCATTTCACATTTACTCATGAGATTCATCACTTTACCCAATGCATTGGAGCGCTATATAATTTAGGGCGCACCTGTCACATTTAAACATGCATATTGCGCTATATAATTCCGGGCGCACCCGTCACATCATAACATTATCATTATCATGCTTGCCACATAGAAAACATATCGAACATGTACATAAATAACCCATGGAACGTAATGGGTTTCATCTCATAATAACACATTCATAATCTTTGGGTTCCCGAAAGAAAGAGGGAACAACATACTTGATATAAGAACCATCAACCTTGAATGAGAGGTAAAAGGTGAGATATTGAAAGAAGAGACCTTTTGGAAAACATTATGATGGACATAAAAACCAGTGAAAAAAATTTATATCCCAGAAAAGTAAAGGAAATTATGAACAAAATACCTTTGAGGAGTAACCATATCAAAAATGGAGTGAAAGAGGGAGAACCCGAAGGAAGAAAATTGGGTTCAAGATTTCCCCTTACCTTGTACTCGAATGCCTCCTTCTCTTTAATGTCCTGTATAATGACATTATATTCATTAATTAGAAATTACAGAACCTTTTATACATTAATAGGGTTCATTCTGGTTACATTATTTCATATTATGTTCCTTTGGATGACTTATAGAGTTTAAAAACATTGATAGGGGATGTTCGTTTTCATGGTTTTCTTGAGCGGTCCACTTGTATTCTTAATTTGATGTTAGGGTAGATCATGGGTAAACATCCAGAACTGGTATAACATGTAATTATTGATATTATAGAATCTTGAATGATTTTATAATGAGTTATATTAGATCCATGTGGACGAATTATTAGATTGGAATTAAGTGATGATTATTTGGGCTAATTTGAGCGGTTTTTGGATCACAACCAACTCATTTTAACTTTTCACATATTAGTATGGCCATAGGTTATTTCCAGAACTTAAAATAGAACATAATACATATTAAACATTCTGGTTCAACCATAAAAATGGTTTCATGACCAGATTGAAGGTATAAATGTAAGAAGAGAGCATGTTGTTTTTGAAGGTGATAAATTATCACCACATGAACAACGTTCTCTTTAAAAAAAGGAAGAGGGAAAGGGTGTGGGGTGATATACCATTAGAATCATAATATTAAAGTATATATATAATACTGGATTTACAGAACAATTTGGATGATGATAGGTTGGGAGAGATCAAAAAAGGAACTTGAACTTGAAAGGAAAATAAAGGAGAAGAGAGTGAGAAATTACCTTTAGAATCCTCCTCTTGAGATCCTCTTTAAGGAAGCTAGGCTTGGTCTTTTAATGAGAACAGCAGCTTTTGGACGTGGGGGATGAGCTAGGGAAGGTGTTTGGGCCGATTATAGATAAGTCTTGGAGATTGAGAGGTGTGAGGAAAAGAGGGAGTGAAGGGTGGCTTTTATAGTGGAGGGGAGAGGGGTTTCCTTAATATAAAATTGACTAGTTTATTAATTTCACCTAAGACAAGGAATAGTGAGTCTTGGATGACTATGAATAGTAAATAAGACTTTTGAATTCTGGATTTGGGTGCTTACATCACTTGTGATGTCAGGAATAGTGGGTTTTAATTAAAATGTCTTTACATGATAAATTAATGTATTCTACTATTCATCAAAAATTCAAGTATCTCAGAAAAATCCCAAAATTTTACCCCAACCATTTTTCGACGTGTAGAATCCAAATATGAAGTCAATTTTTCAAAAATAATATTCTAAATATTATGAATTTGATATATAATTAAAATCATAATTTACTTAAAAAAATAGTTTTTGAAATTAAAACTGATTTTGCAGTTCTTTCAAAAATTACTTAGGGTCTTATAAAATTATCTAAAAACTATTAGACATTGATTCAATAATTTATGAATATATTTCAGGAAAATAAATATTCTTTTAAATTAATTAATTAATTATAATTAATTATTTATGACTTATAAAATACCAAAAATGTTTACTAATGTCAAATTGTCACTTTCTAAGATGTCTAAATTTTATTTTATTATTCATAGGTAATGTTACTCTTATTTACTATTTATAAGGGTCAAATTACTATTCATAAGGGTAGGTTACTAATCATAAGGGTAGGTTACTATTCACCAAAAATTATTTTTGTTTCATTGGACTCCAAAAACTATCTTGAACACAACCATGAATGTAGGATTTTTAGAATTCCAAACATAGGGGTGACACAATTATGTTTATAGGTCACATATCACTTAGTAGTTCATTATTTTGTGTTTTAATGACATAGATATAAGAAGGGAATTTTCCATTGAAAAACATTGGGTCGTCACATTCTTCCCCCCTTAAGAAATGTCGCCCCCGAAATTTCAATTTACAAAAACAGGCGAGGGTACTTCTCCTTCATTGCCTCTACCGGTTCCCAAGTTTATTCCTCAAACTTTTGGTTCCTCCACAACTCTTTGACAACGCGGGTTGTCCTTTCCACTTAGATTTAACATGCTGACATACCAAGCACCTTGATATATATTCTGCAATCTCCTTCTTCATGTTATCCCACCAGAAGTGTTCTCGAAGATCACGATACATCTTGGTACATACAAGATGAATAGAGAAAGTTGAGCTATTTGCATTATCCAATAGTTCCTTCTTTATTCCGGGTGATGATGGTACACAAAGCCTCGTTCCAAACCGAATCACACCATCATCGTCGATATGGAACTCTTGCAGATTCCCTTCCTTTACTGCATTCACCCTCTTTTGTATCTCCATATCATCCCTTTGTGCTTCCTTAATCTTATGTTGTATGGATGGTTACGAAATAATTTGGGCAAGGTAGGATGTATCCCCTGCCCTTAAGATTCCCAAATCCATCCTTTGCATATCCAAGAATATAAGGTCTTTTTCAATCCTCAACATGGATAGAGTAGCAGTTTCTTTCCTGCTTAGAGCATCATCTACCTTGTTCGCCTTTCTAGGATGATAGTGAATAGAGCAGTCGTAATCCTTGATTAGCTCTAACGATCTCCTTTGACGCATGTTGCGCTCCTTTTGTGTGAATATATACTTTAGGATCTTGTGGTTGGTGTATATGTCACACTTCTCACCATATAGGTAGTGCCGCCAGATTTTCAAGGCAAGAATCACGGCTGCCATCTCTAGATCATGTGTCGGGTAGTTCTGGTCATGGATCTTCAACTGTCGTGAGGCGTAGGCTATCACATTATCATTTTTCATGAGTACACAACCCAAGCCTTTCTTTGAAGCATCACTATATATCACAATACATTCTCCACTTTTCGGTAGTGTGAGTATAGGTGTAGTGATTAGCCATCTCTTTAGCTCCTTGAAGCTTCCCTCACATTCATCCATCTAGACATACTTTACCCCTTTCCTTGTTAACTTAGTTAGCGGGCTTGACAATCGTGAGAAGTTTCTCACAAAACGTCGATAGTACCCAGCTAATACAAGAAAACTACGGATTTCTGTGACACTAGTGGGCCTAGGCCATTCTTCAATCGCCTTTGTCTTTGAAGGGTCCACACAAATTCCCTTGCTTGTGAACACATGTCCCAAGAACGTGACTTGATTCATCCAAAAGTCACACTTTCTGAACTTGGAGTACAACTTCTCCTTTCTCAATGTCGCCAACCCAAGTCTTAGATGTTCTTCATGTTCCTCCTTGCTCTTGGAGTAGATGAGAATATCATCGATAAACAGTACCAAAATTTTTTCGAGGTAATGTCTAAAGACTCTATTCATCAAATCCATGAAGATTGCAGGGGAATTAGTAAGTCCAAATGGCATCACCAAAAACCCATGGTGCCCATACCTTGTACGGAAGGTAGTCTTCTTAATATCTTCCTTATTCACCTTTACTTGATGATATCCAGAAGGACTATCCACCTTTGAGAAGTATTGAGCTCCTCTTAACTAGTCGAACAAGTCATCGATCCTTGGGAGAGGATACTTGTTCTTTATGGTGATCTTGTTGAGTTCCCGATAATCGATACACAGCCGCATGGTACCATCCTTCTTCTTCACATTGAGCACTGGTGCACCCCAAGGTGATGCACTAGGGCGTATGAACCCTTTTTCCAGATTCTCTTGCAGCTGCTTCTTTAACTCCTCTAGTTCGATAGGAGCCATCCTATAGGGGAACTTCGAGATAGGAGTAGCTCCAAGTATGAGTTCAATTGAGAACTCTACCTCACGATCCGGGGGGATTCCGGGTAACTCTTCGGGCAATACATCGTCGTATTCCCTTACGATGGGAATTTCCTCAAGGTTGGAACTTTCCTTTGACTCAAACATTTGGGCGAGGTATGCTTCTTCATAGGGAATCATCACCCACACCATTGAAGGATTTTTCAAAGGATATTCATGATCTTCCTTGCATTTGTAGAGGAGCATGGAATGGTTTGGAATATGAAAATATATTTCCTTTTCCTGACAGTTGATATGCGCTCTATATAACGAGAGCCAATCCATTCCCATTATAGCATCGAATTCCACCAAGGGAAGTATTACGAGATTTTCCGGAAGAATCTTCCCACATACGTCAATAGGAGAAGAATCAAACACTTGGGTTGCAATGATTGCACCACTTGGTGTTTTTACAGATATCTCTACTTCAAGGTTTCGGGGCTTCGATTCTATAGTTCTAGCAAACTTGCAAGATATAAAGGAATTCGTAGAACCAGAATCAAATAAGACTTTTTCCATTCTTGAGTGAATAGGAAGTGTACCTTGTACAACTTCATTATCATGTTCCACCTCCGCATTAGTGATGGCATAAGCCTTCCCTTGTTCCTTTGGCTTTGGTGGTTGTTGGCGCTGATTACCCTCGAAAGCTCGAGGTTTAGTGCACTGGTTTGAATAGTGCCCTAGCTTCTTATAGTTGTAGCATTGAACCACGAGTGGTTCTCTCCTTTCATCGGCTACATTATCCTTCCTTTTCATTTCTCTTCAACACTCGTGATCTAGGTGTCCTTCTTTCCCACACTTGAAGCATTTCCCCATCCCTTTGAGGCAGTTCCCATTGTGCAACTTCCCACATTTTTGGCAAGTGGGTCGTTGTGTTTTCTTCCCATATTTATCACTAGATCCACCAGCTTGAAACTCCATCTTTCTTTTCATATCACCATTTCCATGGGACCATTCTCCAAACTCCATCTTCGCCTTGAGAGCACACCGAACAACTTCTTCATAACTCCCAAAGTCTTGAATTGCAAGATCTTTTCAAAGATGTGGTTTTAATCCACTAAAGAATATATCAATTTTTCTATCATTGTTGATAACAAAACCCGAAGCATACATTGCGAGTCTTGTGAAATTTGCTTCATAGGTTGTGACAGATTCTCCTTCTTTTTTCATGAGCTCTATGAATTCTCTCTCCATCATCGTGCGAGATTTCATGGGAAGTACTTATTAAGAAACATTATCTTAAAGTCTTACCATTCTATCTCTTCAATTTCATCCCTTGGCTTGGTGTTCTTAATAAATCCCACCATTGATCAGCTTCTCCATATAGACGATAAATGGCTAGAGTAACTTTCTCCATCTCAGAACAGTGAAGAACAGAAAAGATCTTCTCCATGGAGTTGACCAACTGTTCCGCAACTAGTGGATCAGAAGATCCACAAAACGTCAGTGGTTGTTTCCGCATAAAACATTCAATAGCTAGCTGCTCCCTATTTGGTGAAGGAGGACGTTCCCTATTATTATGGTTATTATTCATAACCCAAGATAATTGGGTAATCATTTCCATGAAGTTTTGAACTCCACCTCCAAAATCATTAGGGATGTCTTTCGGGCAATCGCTGCATTGGCCTTCGCAAGAGTTGTTGGCATGATTCCTCCTGGTTCCCACCATTTTCTAAAATAGAAAAGGTTAGGACAAAACATAAGTAAACAATTCATGAATAACTTATTCATTTAAAAAAAAACATAACATATGGGATCCCTAATTAAATATCCTTGTGTGCATATTTGTACTTATCCTCATGCTAGAGGTTTTCTTTAGGGTTCACTAATCCTAATTCCCAAATTAACTAAACCTTTCCTCTGATACCAACTAAAGCGACCCAACCTTTTCTTACATTACTATTACATCATTTAAAAGATAAACAACATAATAGTATTACACATGGAGGATCCAGAGGTTTAGTGTCTTGGGAAAACTAGGACTACACATAACAAGTACAACATCAATCATAAAAATTCATTTAATCTCTTCTTCTATATCTACTTAGTAGCACTTGTCCTATCCTTATTACATGTAGCCACCTGAGGATATACATCAAAATGGGTGATCTAAAAGCCCAGTAAGAGGATAGATAAGAAAAATATGGCATGGGGTGAGCATAATCATGACATAGGAAGAAGATCCTGAACATGAGAGGAGCATAAACAATAAACTTGAAATGTGGCAAAGCATAAAAATGAAACATCATGTCTTAGTGGTTAACTACCACACATACTTGTGAAAAAATCTAGCATCATGATCACGCATCATTTCACATTTAATCATGAGATTCATCACATTACCCAATTCATTGGATCACTATATAATTTCGGGCGCACCCGTCACATTTAAACATTCATATTGCGCTATATAATTCCGGGTGCACCCGTCACATCATAACATTATCATTATCATGCTTGAAAAATAGAACACATATCAAACATGTAGATAAATAAACCATGTAATGTAATGGGTTTCATCTCATAATAACACATTCATAATCTTTGGGTTCCCGAAAGAAAGAGGGAACAACATACTTGATATAAGAACCATCAACCTTGAATGAGAGGTAAAAGGTGAGATCTTGAAAGAAGAGTTCTTTTGGAAAACATTATGATGGACATAAAAACCAGTGAAAAACATGTATATCCCACAAAAGTAATGGAAATTATGAACAAAATACCTTTGAGGAGTAACCATATCAAAAATGGAGTGAAAGAGGGAGAACCCGAAGGAAGAAAATTGGGTTCGAGATTTCCCCTTACCTTGTACTCGAATGCCTCCTTCTCTTTAATGTCCTGTATAATGACATTATATTCATTAATTAGAAATTCCAGAACCTTTTATACATTAATAGGGTTCATTCTGGTTTCATTATTTCATATTATGTTCCTTTGGATGACTTATAGAGTTTAAAAACAGTGATCGGGGATGTTCGTTTTCATGGTTTTCTTGAGCGGTCCACTTGTATTCTTAATTTGATGTTTGGGTAGATCATGGGTAAACAACCAGAAATGATATTACATGTAATTAATGATATTACATAATCTTGAATTATTTTATAATGAGTTTTATTAGATCCATGTGTCCGAATTATTAGATAAGAATTAAATGAAGATTATTTGGGCTAATTTGAGCGGTTTTTGGATCACAACCAACTCATTTTAACTTTTCACTTAGTAGTATGGACATAGGTTATTTCCAGAACATAAAATAGAACATAATACATATAAAAAATTCTGGTTCTACCATAAAAATGGTTTCATGACCAGATTGAAGGTATAAATGGAAGAAGAGAGCATGTTGTTTTTGAAGGTGATAAATTATCACCACATGAACAACGTTCTCATTAATAAAAAAAGGAAGAGGGAAAGGGTGTGGGTGATATACCATTAGAATCATAATATTACAGTATATATATAATACTGGATTCACAGAACAATTTGGATGAAGATAGGTGGGGAGAGATCAAGAATGGAACTTGAACTTGAAAGGAAAATAAAGGAGAAGGGAGAGAGAGAAATTACCTTTAGAATCCTCCTCTTGAGATCCTCTTTAAGGAAGCTAGGCTTGGTATTTTTATGAGACCAGAAGCTTTTGGACGTGGGGGATGAGTTAGGGAAGGTGTTTGTGCAGAGATTAGAGAAGGCTTGGATCTTGAGAGGTGTGAGGAAAAGAGGGAGTGAAGGGTGGCTTTTAAAGTGGAGGGGAGAGGGGTTTCCTTAATATAAAATTAATTAGTTTATTAATTTCACCTAAGACAAGGAATAGTGAGTATTGGATGAATAAGAATAGTAAATAAGGATTTTGAATTCAGGATTTGGGTACTTACATCACTTGTGATGTCAGGAATAGTGGGTTATAATTAAAATGTATTTATATGATAAATTAATGTATTCTACTATTCATCAAAAATTCAAGTATCTCAGAAAAATCCCAAAATTTTACCCCAACCGTTTTTCGACATTTAGAATCAAAAAATGAAGTCCATTTTTCAAAAATAATTTTCTATATATTATTAATTTAATATTTAATTAAAATCATAATTTACTTAAAAAACAGTTTTTAAAATTAAAACTGATTTTGCAGTTCTTTCCAAAATTACTTAGGGTCTTATAAAATTATCTAAAAACTATTAGATATTGATTCAATAATTAATGAATATATTTCAGGAAAATAAATATTCTTTTAAATTAATTAATTAATTATAATTAATTATTTATGACTTATAAAATACCAAAAATGTTTACTAAGGTCAAATTGTCACTTTCTAAGATGTCTAAATTTTATTTTATTATTCATAGGAAATGTTACTCTTATTTACTATTTATAAGGGTCATATTACTATTCATAAGGGTAGGTTACTATTCATAAGGGTAGGTTACTATTCACCAAAAATTATTTTTGTTTTATTGGACTCCAAAAACTATCTTGAACACAACCGTGAATGATGGATTTTTAAAATTCCAAACATAGGGGTGACAAAATTATGTTTAAAGGTCACTTATCACATAGTAGTTCATTATTTTGTGTTTTTATGACATAGATATAAGAAGGGAATTTTCCATTGAACAACTTTGGGTCGTTACAGATATGTTCCTTCAGGAAGATCATAAAAAATTACCTATTTAATTATAATAATTAACCACCTTTGATCCTCATGTCTATGCCCTTGATCAAACATAATAGCTTCGGCCAGGGTTGAAGGTTCTTAAAGGATGTCATGATAACAATTGCAACCATAATAATGACCATGGGTATCTCACCATGGTAAAAATATTGAAAAATAAGGGATTGATTCACCATAATATATAGTATAATGACAAAGGGAAAATAATTTCGATAATTAAAACACTATGAATTCTCAGCACCAATACAAAGTGATTCTCGAGAGTAGTTCTCTAATAGTGCTGGAGACATGACCTTTCCCACCAATGACCCAAAATGATCACAATAGATACTAATATGTGTAAAATCTCATGTATATGTGGAAAAAATTATATCGAAACCAAATCCATTGTAGACCCACCAGTAGAATCAAAAAATACTAGACCAAGGGAGTTTCATTTAGTATAATGACCTCCCTATAGGCAGTTTCACAGTGTCCCCACAAGGAGTTTTCATGAACACTAGTAAGGGTTTTTTCTTCTCAAACAATGTATAAAAATTCTTAATGAAGTTTTATATATCATAAAATATAAAATTCTATTTTATCACCATGGTTTCCCTATTTCCCAACCCAATAGGATACGAATGTCATGATCCATAAAGAATGGCCTAACCAGTCACATCTCTAATGAATCAAATATATTGTGAGGAGGTTATCTCATTTGTGAATAAATAAATCTTATTCTATTTCCAAACCGCTTTAGGTAGTCATGAAAACCCAACAAACCCATCTGAATCCTCATTTTCTACTCACCTAGGTCGACATGTCTCTCTGGAGAAAGAACACCCTATAGTCATATAACATTATTTTAGACATGATGGTATATATTATTGAAAACATGGATAATCCATAGTCCATTCATCTTTACTCATCAATAACATATACTCAGTGGTTTATAAGGTCTCTAACAACTATAGAAACTATGCATCATTTGTTAAATAATTTTTCGTGTATTCTCTTTAGGGTTCGTAAGTCATAAGGCACAAAAAATAATCAAAACCCAAACCATCAACTAATGAGGTGAGGAAAATAGTGCCCATGTTTTGTTGGGCCATAGAACATTTTAGACCCTAGTTGTATAGAATTATATTTAAAATATTAATTCATTTTAATAGAACATTTGAGTTAATTTAATTATATAGTTTTGTATTAAAAATTGTCAAATGTGGTAGTGGCCAATCCCAATACCAAAAAAACCATAACAACATAATGAATATCATCGGGTAGGTTCTCATGATCTCACAACTCAATAGAATCGATACCTATTTTATCTCGATACATGACATATTGAAACTAATCGGATTCAAGCATCTTCTCAGCTCAACCGGTAAAAACCATACACATATTAATCTAAAACTTGTTATGAATCATCAATAAATTAACTGTTATACAATAATAATTTTTTTTAAATATTTCGGGTAACTATAATTTCTAAGTTCTTATTTGGAAAGGACATATCATTAGAACAATGAGAAACCACCCACGTGGGGTTTGTAGTGAACTCCTGAAATGGTCCGACAAAAAATACCAAATGGGTAAGAATAATTCCATTGGAAAATTAATTTAATATTTTATAAAAATCATAGAAATTCACTATAGTGACATACCTCATAAAAATGATAATTCAATGACTGAATTTTGGGAGATGTTCAAGTAGATGATTACTTTATGAAAACAACAACCCTTAAAGGATGCCTGCTTTTTGTTTCTTTTTTATCATAGAAATATGTACAATGATTATAATAAGTTAAAATAATCTTTATGAGGATAATAAATATAAAAATATCTAGTTTACACCATGTAGTTGATATAGAGGATATAAAATAACACTCTTCAATTTGGTACAAGTTCTACATCTAGAGATTATAATGTGGTAAAATTTATTACTCATATATTAATAAAACTATAATTTCAGAGATAATCTATATTGTGTGGCCATTATCACTGAATATGATAAGTGGATCATTACCATATACAACCCTACTATTTTCTACCAATGAAATTCTATAGATATGTTTATAGACTATTACCCTCAACTACAAGAAAATATGAACATTGATGTCATGTACAAATGGAACTACTAAATGTCAAGTAGCGAATGATTGAAAGGGTACTCAAACATCTAATATAATTCACGATGTTAGAAAGTATACATTCCAAAATTCAATTGAATTTTTAGAAACAAATCACCCCCAATTATTTCATAGGAATAAATCTCAACCATTAACATGTTATAAAATGCACGGATATAAACAATAGCCTTATATAAAGGATTAGATAATACATATAACAGATTATTATGGTAAAAAAACTATCACTAGTGCTGAAAACATTATTTACGTCACCATTTATTACGTCGTTTATATATAAATGACGTGATAATCTATGAAACATGGTTTTTTACGTCGGTTATTTTATAACTGACATAAGAAATGCGGTGAGTAGATTTTAAAGGTCGGTTATTTTAATAACCGAAGTTAAAATTTGCGCGTGTTCGGTTTTTATGTCGGTTATAAATTAGCAAACATAAAAAACAAAAGTGCGTGGTTTTTTACGTCAGTTATTTGATAACCGACGTAACATAATGAGATATCTACGAGTTTCTTATGTCGGTTATAAAATAACCAACGTAAAAAACACATCTTTTGAGGCCTTTTTGACGACGTTTATTTTATAACTGAAGTAACAAAACAACCCACAGAACATTTTTTACATCAGTTATACAATACCCGACGTAAAAACTGTGATTTTTGTTGTCTTTTTTACGTCGGTTATAGAATAACCAACGTAAAAAACCAACACGTGGATTTTTTTATGTCGGTTATTTAATAATCGACGTAAAAAAAGGTGTATCTGATACATTTATAACGTCGGTTATTAAAATAACCGATGTTATAAATGTAAAAAAATAGTTTATAATGTCGGTTATTAAAGAACCGACGTTATAAAATAGTTAAAAAATTAGCAAGCCCCGTGGATTGTCATTTACGATTTTTCGATAGACAGTCTGGCGACTCGTCTCTCTCACGTGGTAAACCCTAATCAACTCGCCGATCTCACCGCATTAAACCTGTTTTTAATTCATCGTTTATCATATTTACTCTCCTCGTATATATCATCTCAACTCGCATCACTCAAGTAATCCTTCCACAAATTTATTTTGTTCATTTTTTCCTGGATAGTTTATATTTTTGTTTTGAGAGTTTTGTGTTTAAACTAGGTATGATTCATCGATTTTGAACCCTCTTACCTCTTTTTTCCATCCTAATCTTATTTATCATCCCTAGATCTATTAGATAGAATCACAATATTCACGTAAGCCTAAACTACTTCTATTGAGTTTGTTTTTGTTTTGCCAATGCCCAACATTGATTGTAATTTTTTTTCATTGATGACTAATGATCTCATTCACCGATATTACTGCATAGAATGGTTATTTATTAAATGTACGAATTCGGAAATGATATTTCATGTGTTGTTGCTTCTTATGTTTATCCTCTTTTATATGAGAATCTATTAGACATATAATGTAATGGCTATTGACCTCTATGTCCCTTGGATGAATTGCTATGTCTCATGATTCCAAAAAAATGGGTTCTACTGAGGGCTTACCCTAGTATTTTTTGGAGGCCTTGGCCAAGGCCTCGACAATATTATTAAGATTTCTAGAATTATCCATTACCCCATTATGATATTAGATATCGTGAAAAATTGTGATCATTTGACTAGTTGAATATCAATGGTTATTTTTAATTATCATACGATCATTTAAGTAGCCATATTTAATAATATTTAATTCCGTCTATTTCATGCTGATGTATATATTAAAGTCATGTGTTTTTAGTTGTTCACCATGCTTAGTTTTTATATATAAACCATTGTTTGGGGGGTTGTCCGGGGGTTGGGGGGCTGTCCAGAGGGTTGGGGAGTGTCTAGGAGGGAGTCCAAGGGGGTGGGTGGGTGTGGGGGGCTGTCCAAGGGGGTGGGTGGGTGTGGGGGGCTGTCCAAGGGGGTGTAGGCCGGTCCAGAGGGTTTTGGGGGTTGTACGGGGTGTGGGGGATGTCCAGAGGGTTTGGGGGTGTCTAGGGGGGTGTCCAAGGGGGTCAGGGGTGGCGGTGGTGTCCTGGAGGGGTGGGGGTGCTGTCTAGAGGGGTGGGATGCTGTCCAGGGGATGGAGTGTTGTCCAAAGGGTTGGGGGGTGTCTATCGGGGAGTCCAAGGGGGTAGGGGGTGGGGGTGGTGTCTAGGAGGGGTGGGGGTGTTGTCTAGAGGGGTGGGGGTTGTCCAGGGGGTTGGGGGGCTGTCCAGAGGGTTGTGGGGTGTCCAAGGGGGTGGGTGGGTGTGGGGGCTGTCCACGGGGGTGGGGGCCTGTCCAGAGGGTTTTGGGGGTTGGCCGGGGGTGGTGGTTGTCCAGTGGGTTGGGGGTGTCTAGGGTGTGTCTAAGGGGGTGGGTGTGTGTGGTGGAATTGTCCAAGGGGGTGTGGGCCTATCTAGAAGGTTTTGGGGGTTGTCCGGGGGTGGGGGCTGTCCAGAGGGTTGGGTGTGTCTAGGGGGGTGTCCAAGGGGGTAGGGGTGGGGGTGCTATATAGAGGGGGGATATCCAGGGTGGGGGCTGTCCAGAGGGTTGGGGGTGTCCGGGGGGGGGGGTGTCCAAGGGGGTGGGTGGGTGTGGGTGGCTGTCCACGGGGGTGGGGGCCAGTCCAGAGGGTTTTGGGGTTTTTCCGGGGGTGGGGGGCTGTCCAGAGGGTTGGGGGTGTCCAAGGGGATTGACTAATGCATCATGGTTTATGAGATTATGACATGATGATTGTTCTATGATGATTGGATTTACATTGTGATTTTCTCCATCTGATTTTTTATTTTAAATATGATTGATTCTCAGGTTTACTCCGTTCTATCCAATTTTCTATCAACCATGCAGGTTCCATGGTTTTCTTTTATTCAATAAAATTTAAAATTGTTATATATAACTATATTTTGTTTTAATAATAATATTCAATCATATTTTTTTAAATACGCATAAATTTGATTTATTTTTCAAAATTGTTTTACATTAAAATTATGATTTTTTCATATAAACTTATATTTGTTTTATCTTAAAAATATATTTATTTTTGATATTTGTTATTGGTAATAATGAGTCGAAGTTGGATTACGGCACATCGAATGAGAAATTAATATGAGGAAGGTTTTGACGCTTTTCTCCAGTTTTCTAAACGAAATGTTCCATGTAGTGACATTGTTTTCTATCCATGCCTGAAATGATTGAATATGAAGAAGTCGAAATGTAGAGAGATAAAAGATCAGATGATATGTCATGGTTTTAATCCGAGTTACAGCCGTTGGATTTGGCATGGTGAAATTGGAAGAAATGTCACTGATGATGATGATTCACATGATGGTAACTCCGATGGAATTGAAGAAATGATTCGCGATATTATAGCAGTACAAATTGAGATAGAACCGACAGTTGCGCGTCTATATGGTGATTCTAAAAACCCAATATATCCTGGTTGTACAGATTTTACGGTTTTGTCGAAAATATTAAGAGTGATCAACCTGACGGAAAATCATGGATCGAGTGATAGAAGTTTTACAGAGCTGCTACAATTGATGAAAGACATTCTTCCAAAAGATAACGATATTCCAGATTCACATTACAAGGCCAGGAAAATATTATGCCTGATGGGATTAGGATACAAGAAAATACATGCATGTCCGAATGAATGCATTATATATAGGAATGAATATGAATTTCTTCTAGAGTTTCCTAAATGTGGGACATCGCAGTATAAGGTGAAAGAAAAATCATAGGCTGATGTAGAGATTAAAAATCTCCCTTCAAAGGTATTTTGGTATCTTCCTATAATTCATCATTTAAAACATTTATTTTCAATTTCACATGATGCAAAAAGGTTAAGATGGCATGCTGATGAGCAGGTATGTGATGGGAAAATACGTCATCTAGCAGATTTTCCACAATGGAAGAAAATTGATGCGCAGTATTATATATTTGGAAATGAAATTGGAAATCTCATATTAGGGTTGCGCACAGATGGAATGAATCCATACCGAACCCTTAGTAGCACACATAGTTCATGGCGTGTTTTATTGGTAATTTAAAACCTCTCTCCTGATGTTTTTATGAAGCGAAAATATATCCAGTTGAGTATAATGATCTATGGTCCAAAGCAACTCGGCAATGATATTGATGTTTACTTGTCACCCTTGATTGATGATTTGAAACTATTATGGGATGATGGTATTAGGGTGTATGATTCTTATAAAATGGAATATTTTTAACTGCATGCAGTGCTTCTGTTCACTATAAATAACTTCCCAGCATATGGAAATTTGTCTGGATACAGTGTTAAAGGGCATAAATCATGTCCAATTTGCGAACAACATACATCATATTGTCAATTGCATCATGGGAGGGAAACAGTGTACATGGGTCATCGAATGTTTTTGCTTATGGATCACCCTTATAGAGGACTAAAAAAGGAATTCAATGACTCAAAAGAATTTTATACTACTCTAAAACCTTTATCCCCATATTTGTATTTTGAGAGGGTGAAAAACCTTGATATGACATTGGGAAAGACACAAAAATCTGGTAATGATAGACATATTTGTAAGAAAAGGTCAATATTTTTTGAGCTACCATATTGGAGGTATCATAAAGTTAAACATAATATTGATGTCATGCACGTGGAAAATAATATATGTGATTTATTGATGAGAACATTGTTAGATATTAATGGAAAGACTAAAGATGGGTTGAATGCAAGATTAGACTTACTATCAATGGGAATACGTTTGGAGTTAGCTCCCACTCCTAAAGAAAGATGAACATTTCTTCCCCCAAATTTTCATACATTATTGAAGAGGGAGAAAATTAGCTTTTTTCAGTGTCTTCATGATATCAAAGTGCCTCAAGTTTATTCTTCAAATGTAAAAATTTTTGTCTCATTGAAGAACTTGAAGTTGATAGGTATGAAATCACATGATTGTCACATCATGATGCAACAAATTCTACCAGTTGCATTGCGTGGAATATTTCCCATTCATGTTAGAAAGACTATGATGAAGTTGTTTTATTTTTTCAATTTAATTTGTAACAAGGTGATTGATGTGAATGCTTTGAACATTTTGGAAAAAGATTCAATTTTTATACTACGTCAATTGGAAATGTATTTTCCTCCAACTTTATTTGAAATAATGGTGAATTTAATGATTCAACTGGTTCAAGAAATAAAGCTTTGTGTACCTGAATATCTTCGTTGGATGTATTCTTTTGAAAGGTATATGAAAATATTAAATGGGTATGTTAAAAATCCATATCGAACTGAAGCCTCCATTATTAAAAAGTATATTTATGAGGAGGTAGCGGAGTTTTGTACGAGCTACATGGCTGCGGCGCAACACACATGTTTTCCTCCATCTCGCCATGAACGAGTTAATAATGAGGGAAAGGAGATTCGTGTCTTGAAAGTCAAATCATTATTAGCTGAACAGATGAAGAAGCGAGAATCATACATCTTGAATAACATAGATGATGCTCAACTGTATATCACATTGCATATTAATGAGTTGAAACAATGCCATCCAAAGAAGAATGAAATGTGGATTTTGAATGTGCACAAAAAAACTTTTTTTTCATGGATTAAAAATACTTTTCTTGGTAGATCAGATGTATCATAGACATTAAAATGGATAGTGGGTGGTCCATGTTTAAATGTGATAACATGATCTGGTTATGACATTAATGGCTATACATTTCATACGAAAGCTCAGGACAACAGAAGTCTTGTTCAGAATAGTGGTGTATTGGTGTTTGCAGAAGCAATGCATTTTTCGAGTGCTAAGGACAAAAACACAATTTCTACATCAAGTGCTTATTATGGAGTGATTGAAGACATATGGGAGGTTGATTACATAAAAATTAAAGTTCCTATTTTTAACTGTAAATGTGTTATCTGTAATAATAGTGTCATACACGATGAATTTGGAAGGACACTTGTTAATATGAAGAGATTGGAAGACACGACTGATTATTTTGTAATAGAAACACATAGAAAACTAATTTTTTACGTAGTAGATCAATCAGATATGCAGCGGGCTGTTGTTTTACAAGGGAAAACAATATTTTGGTGAGGATGAAGTTGATGGAGATGCTGGTTTATGTGAGATCCCTACTTCCATGGAAAGATTAACATAACATAATGAGGAGCATGTTGAAGACATGGTTTGTGCCATAAATAACGATCACAATGAAGGAATTTGGAAAAAAATCCATTTTTACATTCCTAAAATTGTAGGTAACATATGTTTATTTCATGTTTACATATATTTTTTTTCATAAATGAAATATGTTGTAAGTTTTTTATTTATTAAAACATGTTTTAAAACAAAATAAGTATATGTTTTTGTTTATTTTGAGTTTCTTTATTTTACTTTATCATGTTTACCATTACATTAATTATAAATCTATTATTTTTGTTTAGTGACAATTAATTTACCATGTTTAATAGGATTACCATGTTTACCATGTTTACCACCTTGACCATCTTTACCATCTTTACCATTTTTTAACATGTATACCATATTACTAATGTTTACTATTACGTAACTTAGTACACTTTTCTATTTTCTGATTACAGTAGTATTAAAATATTTGAATTTTTATATTTTTGAACTAAAGTTTGTTTTTTTTTGATTTGAATGATAATTACATATCATTCAGTTGATCAACCACATGATTTTGGAGATGATCATATTGGTCATACCTCTGAGGAGGAACATTCACATGCTGCTATTACGACAAAGAGTTCAAAGTTTGGTAAACGTGGGTGCACACGTTTACCAAAATTATCAGTTGCCCGTACGCAGGATCAGAGGAAAGTTGTTGAGATTGATGATGATGATATTCCTGGAGGTCCAAATGCAAATTATTTTAAGAGTTTTGTAGAAACTTAGGCTAAAAGAAAAGTAAGCATTCAGTATGATAACTGGAGATGTGTGGTTAAAGCGATAATCTCTCAGTTATGTGAGATGATTTTGGTAATATCTTTTGCTATTGTTTTAATATTCATTAAATCTTTCTAGTATATATAATATGTTTAACCTCTTATTTATCAAATGGAATTTGATATTCCTGACACTAGAGGAGTCAGGAAGAAATGCTTATTGTTGGATTCCAAGAGATGGAGGGATTTCAAATCAAACCTCTCATCTGATTTCATTTATGTTCAAAGGAGTCATGAAAATCCATGTCGTATATATCCTTTTATAGATGAAGACACATAGAGATAGTTTTTTGAAAGTAGAAGAAAAGTGTCATTTTTGGTAAGGAAAGTTTAAACTTTTATACGATTTCTTATATAAATGATCATATTAACGTTTTGTTAATGATTAATTATTTTTAATTTACAGCAAACAAGGAAAGCTCATCATGATATCTAATATTAAAATGTATACCCTCATAGTTTATCTTGGGGTGGGTATGCATTATTGGAAGAACAAATGATTGAGGAAAAATTTCAACAACTAAGAGATGAGTCTTCAAGCTATGGAGAGGTGGCCCCTCTATCCCCTCCATCTAGACATGAAAAATGGAAGAGATCTCGGAAGGGAAAAAAATGGAAATATCTTTCGGATGAATCAAGAATCATAGCTGAGAGGATTTAAAGATATATATTTTATTTATTTAAGTTAACCATTTATTTCATATAATTTCAATCATTACAGAAATGTTCAATTAATTAATACTGGACTCTCTTGAGGAGCAGAGTTCACATGGGACATTTACAGCTACTGGGAGGGAAGATATTTTATCTGTAGCATTGGGAAGGTCTGAACATCCTGGTCGTGTAAGAGGATATCTGGCATGTGTATCAGTAAGAAAAGTGTGTCCACGTTCTTCAACATCAAACGTTGAGGGGGTTTATAGAAAAATCCTCGGAGGCTGAAGTTCGTAATATTAATGCGACGATGGAGGACAATATTAGAGCGTCGGTGCAGTCTATGTTTGTAGACATGCAAAGAAAATTTCAGACTACAGCTCCCACTCCTCCACCTCCCCTTGCAGACCCCATTATTTATCCTCCACCTCTCATAGTAACTCCCACTCCCCCACCTCAGCCTACTGACCCCATTTTTTATCCTACTTTTTCGCCGCAGGTTCCTACTTATTGCGAGTTGTATGTTGATGATTATCAACATCATATAGTAGCATATGGGGTGGTATATTGTATAGGAAATACATTTCATCATCAACAATTAGAGGTAGGGAATCAGAGGGTCACTGTACAAGAAATTATAGATAGATCAGCTCAGGTACCATTACCTACAGATGAGGAGGCGACAGTTAAACATATTATCAACCATTTTTTAATTTGGCCATCCAAACATCTTCAACTCATTACCATAGAGGTATGAATGTTATATATTTTATTTTATTTTTATTTATTAATGTTGTTTTATCATTTGAAAACTAATATATTTTTGAATTAATTTTTACAAGAATACTCAAAGGTAAAGAAATACTGTATAGACAACAACAAATACAAATGGCTATGACATCAGATACAGATTCTAGTAGTCTTGACAGATTGTCAAGATATTCAAATTTTTTGGTGGGTCATTATGAGTTTCCAATGGAAACTCCTATTTGTGGACATGAAATAAATGTGGGGATTATGAAAACTGATATCATGGAGCTTTTTACTGGAGATAAGTTGGGTATCAACGTGGTGAAATTTTTTTCCATGTAAGTCTTGAAACCTTTTCCCTGCACTTTATTGGATATGCTCTGTCTATGATGATGTGAAGGAATGTTTTAAGAATATATTGGAAAAGTAAGTATAAATTTCTCAATAGTTTTATATATTATAATGAATTTTAAATTTACCCCATTTGTATTATTTTATAATAGGGAATGGGCCTACTTTCGAAAAAAACACAACGAAAAGGAATGCAAAGATCAAATATGTAAATGCGAAGGTAAATATCCATTTATAATTTGTAATTTTTGATTTATTACATTAAAATAATATATTGAATTTACACTCATTGAAACATAATTTTCATGAACAATAAGGTGTCATCTAATGCGGATATTATATGTTAGGATTTATGTATGAAATAATAACAACTGCGACAGCTGTGAATTTTGACCTGGTAAGATTTCCTCTTAAACATTGCCATAATATTTCAATTTTATTTACTCATTATACAAGTCAACTACTATTCTTTTAATTTTTAGCTTTTTTATGACCCTCAACCCTATAATGATGAAGACATCAAACACTTACAAGTGGAGTGTCCAAATTATTTTACAGTTTTGATTAAATTTTAGTTATTTGTAATGTAAAATGTAATTTTGAATATTGTAATTGTAATTGTGTATTTGGTAGTATTTTAGGTTGGATTTAGTTTTTTTTGAAGTTGGCAGTGTACGGTTTGAATGTTATATATGTGAGTGTTTAATTTTGCTCTACTTCTTATTTTGGTCTACTTATAATGGTTTTTCTGGTATGGATTTTGGTCTGGGGGGGGTTTCAAGGGTGTGGCGGTGTTCAGTGGGGTTGGTGGTGTCCAGGGGTCTGGGAGGGCTGTCTGTTGCGGTGGGGGGTATATATGAGGGTGGGGGGTTGTCGAGGGGTGTTTGGGGCTGTCCAGGGGGTTGGGGGCAGTCCAGGGGTGTGGTGGGGGCTCTAATGGGGTGGGGGAGGGTTGTCCAGGGTGTGGGGGGGGGGGTATACATGAGGGTGGGGGGGGGGGGGGGGTTGTCCTGTGGTGTTTGGAGCTGTCCAGGAGGTCGGGGGCAGTCCAGGGGTGTGGTGGGGGCTCACAAGTGGGGTGAGGGGGTGTTGTTCAGGAGGGTGGGGGTTGTGGAAGGGTGTTTGGGGCTGTCCATGGGGTTGGGGGGGGGGGGGGGCAGTCCAGGGGTGTTGTGGGGGCTCCAATGGGGTGGGGGATGTCAGGTGGGGTGAGGGGGTGAGGGGTTGCTGTTCCGAAGGGTGGGGTGGGGGAAGTCCAAGGGTGTGGCGGGGGCTGTAATGGGGTGGGGAGGGTTGTCCAGGGTGTGGGGGTATACATGGGGGTGGGGGGTGTCCTGGGGTGTTTGGAGATGGCCAGGGGTCGGGGGCAGTCCAGGGGTGTGGTGGGGGCTGTCAAGTGGGGAGAGGGTGTGAGGGGTGCTGTTTAGAAGGGTTGGGGGGGGGGGGTTGTCGAGGGGTGTTTAGGGCTGTCCAGGTGGTCGGGGGGGAGTCCAGGGGTGTGGTGGGGGCTGTCAAGTGCGGTGTGGGGGGTAAAGGGGTGTTGTTCAAGAGGGTGGGGGGTTTGTCGAGGGGTGTTTGGGGTTGTCCAGGGGGTCGGGGCAGCCTAGGTGTGTGGTGGGGGCTCCAATGGGGCGGGGGAGGGCAGTACAGGGGGTATACATGAGGGTGGGGGCTATCAAGTGGGGTACGTTTTATATGTTATCAATGTAAATGCTTAAATTTTCTTAAGTTCATGTTTTGATCTCTTTCTATTTTGTGGTATGAATTACTGATTTGGTTTCTGGTTGATTTTGGGGGAGAGCAGAGGACTACAGTGGATTTGTTTTTAAAAGAACATTTGTCTTCCACGTTAGTTATTTTATAACTGACGTGATAAAGAAATCAAGTAGGGTTTATCACGTCGGTCTTTTTTCATAACCTACGTAATAAAGGACCTGGGAAATGAATAATCACGTCCGTTAATCAATAACGAACGTGATAAACGGCCTGGGAAATGGTTTATCAGGTCGGTTATTAAATAACCGACGTGATAAAACATTTCCCACGCCCTTTATCATGTGGGGTATTGATTAACTGAAGTGAACCCCCCCCCCGGACTGGTTTAGCACGTCAGTTATTCAATAACCGACATGATAAACTCCCCCACGCGTGTTTACAAGGTCAGTTATTTTATAACCAATGTGATAAAGCCCCCCCCCAGTTGATCACGGTGGTTATATAATAACCGACGTTATAAACCCCACCACCCAGGTTTTTTCACATCGGTTATTAATTAACCGACATGATAAACACCGCGATGTTATTTTTTACGTCGGTTTTTAAATAACCGATGTAAAAAAATTATTTATAACATCGTCCGTATTAACGTCGGATAAAAACTGACGTAAAAAATGAAAAATAACTGACGTAAATAACATTTTCTACACTAGTGCATCTTGACAACTCATGTATATATAATTAATGTATGTAAAATATATCATTCAAAAATACTAAACATTTTAAATATTATAAATTTTAATGTTTTGGAAAACATTCCATCTATTTGGTTTATAACTCCAAGGGTCTTGTGAGTTCTATGTCATTAATTAGTGGTAGTAATGTATAGAATATTGAAGTGATAACTCTTAAATCAAAACATCGAAGTGAATTATATTGAGATAAATAATTAGAAACAATTTAATAATATATGAATGAACCTTTCGGAAAATTACCAATGAATAAGTAAAAAACGGAATGTCACTAATGGAGGACTTTTCTCAAATCAAACCGCACTCCCATTCAATAATGACTATGCTGATGACAACTGGTGGTGATATTTTATTGAATGAACATCTTGACACATTTAAAAAGTTAGAAATCAATATCCCGATACTAGATGTTATAAGTTAGATTTCCAATAATAAAAATTTATCAATTATTTGTATACTTCAATGATAAAGTCTCATATAGATGTAAATATTTTTTTTGGAAGGATGTTTCAAACAAGTTCACCCCCTTATTTCCTAGAAAATGTCCCATTTTTAGAACGTCCACTACCACATTCAATATAAGAAATATCCCTTTAAATAATCACATAACATTCATTAGGGAATCTATAAATATCTTTCCAGAGTAGTTATATTCATCATAACATGTGTAAAAACTCATGCCAAAAAGAGGAATATTTTAGTTATATAACAAATCTATATATTGTCAAATGTGTGTCTTGCATGATACATTGGAAATGGTAAATTTTCTTGAAATCCTTGTAATCTTCTACATCCTAAATATTTAAGAAGAGAGCGGTATAGATCATTACCATAAAATCATTGGTATACCATTTTTAAAAACAATAAAACTATTATAAATGTTAATAAGGTAAACCTTTCTATTTTTATGAGATAATACAAATAATTTAAATGTACTTGATAATATGAAAATACCTTTAAATCAAAATTATTTTTTTCACTCTATCCCATCATGAAACCCGCTCATACTAAGATTAATAGATTCAAATGTTTTATAAAATAATAAATTGAGAAGGTAATTTAAAATATGGAATCCTTTTATATGTTTCAAATTATTAAAATAACTTTATTCATGAAATAAAACTATATTATGATATATTTGATGGATATTTAAAGTAATTATTTTTTTTCATAATCAACTAATGTATATCACAGACTTATTTTCATTTACCATGATGGTTGATAATGTGAAGGAAATTTTTGTAACCAACATCATAGGATTAACCAACCATAATGATGTTAAAGATCTTCCATCAAATCTACCAAATTTACAACTAATAGATTATGAAAAACATCCAATGATATTTTAAAATACATTTTCACCATATTTTGAATACTAATTTTTAACCATTCTAAAATAACTTATTATGTCTATATGATTATCATTAAGAGATATTAGTTAGATTAATCCCATTGTATATATAAACGATATCTTACTTGTGAGTGAATGAATTTTTTTTATCTAGCTTCCAGTATGTATAAAACAAAAACATATAGAAGTTATCACAAAAAAATTAAATGAATTCTCAGAGATGGTATTATATAAAAATTATTAGACTCAAATTGGTATCCCCATCAAGACTATACAAAAAAATTACTATAATATCCATTATTCAGAATAAATATAATGAATTCATGCCCATTTGGATTTAAAATTGCTGGGGATTTTTAATGATTATATAAATTGAACATTGTAACATAGAAATTACACTACATAATTCCATTTATATATTTGAGGCTAATGAGATTATACCAGATGGTACAATACATATAAATCAATCTTTTAGAAATATCTCTGGTAGGGGGAGGGGTGAATTAGTGATATTCCTTATTGAATTTATTCTTCTCAAATTAAAGTCTTCCAAAAATTGATTTCTTAACCCATAGTTTACTAATGTCTCACATCTCCCATATGGAAACAAATGAATGAACTAAAATTAATGTGAGTATTTTAACAAGGTTTCCCACAATGTGGGAGATTATGTCCTTATTCTATTTGTGATGATTTGAGTTAATGGTTCAACACTAGTAAGGACTGTTGATTATAAGTATTGAACGTCTTATGAAAATACTGATAATAAAACTCTCATAATGATTTATCCCTTGTTATTTGGTTTGTCATCTCCTAATAGAATCTTTAGATATGAACCCCACCAGTTATTTTCATACTGATTCCTTCGAATTGAGCTATATCCCAAAAATATCTTGTATCATTATACTAGTATCCAATGATTTATTCAAGGTTATTTCTAACATCCTATGAATATATTTTTAATTACTTATTCCTTTTGAGGAAGTGTAAAAATTCTCTTTCTTATGTTTTAGTTACACTTATAAAAAACAAAAGTCTAATTAAAATTTATCATTCCTACAATTAATTATCAAAACGTTCATCTCCTGATACTCATTGATAAATATGGAACAATATAAAGTTTCCCAGTTAACATTTATGTTTTAGTGATTGGAGGAGGTAGTGAATTATTGATATATTTTTCTTTCATATTTCCTCATAAATGAGAGAAACGTTGCCTCATGTTAGATATTTCCTTCCCTTTTGAAAACAATTCAATGAAACATCTATATTAACATATGAATTTGCAATGTTCACTTCTTAAAAAATGTATCTATGTACTTTGTATGGTTTGGAAGAAATATAATAACACACAATTCCCTAAAAACAATCCATTTTTGTGGAATACAATGTGTATAATATTCCCTTACATTTTTGTAAAAGTATGTAAAAAATCCAATAGTGTGTCTTCAATTTATAGAAAAAAAAGATATATTAATTTTTTATATAACAGTATATATAATTCTTGATCATTTTTTAGAAATATGACCTTTCAAGAAAATTCTTATCTATCATAATAGGATGTTGGTAATATCTTCCTAGACTTTGTGATGTCACTCTTTCTGAAACCCCAGTTTGATTCCCTACATCTAGTTTCTCAAAACTGAAATCCCATATTTCTCCATATAGTTAGTTTTCAGAAACTAATTTTTGTACCCATTTTAGTGCCTTTGTGAAATTCATTGAATCATCCGTGGGAATTTATTTTTTCTCTACAAAATATCTATATAATATGTCTACTGAGTTTCACCATGTGGCAACATTAGTTGGAGTCAACCACTTCTCACACAGACAACCTCTTCATCCATGTAATGTCACATCTTCTGAGTACAGTCTCTTGTTATTCTTATGGATGATGCTTCATGGCCCATAAATGATTTTCACCCCCTTTACATTGTGGTAAATCAAACCCCACAATCTATATCCATGGAAAATTTTTCATTCCCAGCAATCACCTTCTATGGAATAGTTCCACCATCATAGAAATGATTCCCTAAAAACTACTATCCTTCATGGAATTCTCCTTCATGAACTTATTCTACTCCAGATAATTCATTCTCCAAGAGCTCTTTCAGACATACCCCAATTATTTATACTATTATTATATCATCTATTTAAATTATCTCACACATTAATGATATTCTTAGGGGTATTTATATAGGAAAATTAGATCTCTAAAACTTGATAATCCAAATTACCGAAACTTCCAAAGAGGTATAGCCTTCGCTACATACTATGTTATGTGGTTATAATAGAGACGTTTTCCCCTTGGTGGATGATGTATTACATTAAAAAATCCATTTACAAAGGTCTAAATCCCCACCCCATTCCGTAAATTAAATAACTCCCATGAACTGTGAACGATCCACGAACTACGATCCTCATACGAACCATTATTTGTTACATAGTCCACGTACTGCGCTTCGAGGTCCGCATTGTATAAGTATGTGGAAACCCATACATTTCAAATATTCCTTCTTCATTCCACATACTTATATTGTGGTGTCTGAAATATACTTTTTGGTACACAAACAAGGAGCTCCTTTGCAAAAAAATATCCTTTGTATAAAAAAAATTGTGCTTTTGAGGAGAATTTCTTTAGAAAACTCTAGGAAACAGTGCCACAATAAAAATTTGATTTAGAAAATATAACCATACAGATATGTGGACATATAATTTGACCACGGAACATATCTATCATTATTTTTAATCATTGATTGATCATCATAAGCAATGTCATATTTACCATGGAAATAATTGTAACTTCCCAATATTCAACAGTATCGTTCCTTCCAATCAAACCTGAGTACAATTGGAAGCACCTTCCCTACACCCATCATCATATTGAATGAATCACATGTTAGTCAAACATATATATGATATTTGTGAAATAAAAATAATTAAATCATCATCATATTTTCCAAAATTTTAAAAAATTTAATTGAAATATATATTTGACAATAATACACAACACTCTTGAAAAGAAATATTTTCAATAATTAAAGAAAATTCTCTAGATGACTTCCTCCCAACAATATACACATTCTTTTGTTACTAACCAAGACTCATAACTCACTAAACTATTTAATATCAAGATATGGATTTCATATAAAAAATTCTATTACTAGGTGAGCTAACACATTGTAGCAAATGAGAATTAATGATAGAAACAAACCACACTATTCAAAATCAGTGACTATGAAACCACTTCATCTTTCCTCCTTAGCCTTTCTTCTACATCATTCTACAAAAAAACTCATCATTAATCCACATCATTCTTCCTCCACATTCTTCATCTACTTTCTCCTATTTTTATTTATTTATTATATTAAATAAATTTTTTGTTAATTACAATTCTTAAAATTAGTAAGATTAGTTCACATTCTTATATGATAGATTAAAAACATAACAACAACCCCAACTTCATGGATGCTTTCACAAGTATATATTTATAAAAAATATATTCCACTTCACAACACTGTCAATAGGTAAGATGAGAGAGAATGTATATATAAAAAACATCATCCTTGAGGTGAAAGATGTTGTACTCCCTTTTTCAAAATCAATTTAATAAATGATTACTTTTTTTATTATTTTATTAAAATTTTATTAACTTCTTCCGATTTAGGTATATAATCAAGCTTCAATAAATTCTTCTTTAAATTCTATTGTATGATTTAAAACATTATGTAAAAATGTTTTGAATGATATTTTTGTACTAGGTTCCTCATAATATTGGTTGCACATTGACTATCACATCCCAAGAGCATGTGTAACTTCACATTAACAAGTAAGTCATCAAACTATGTTTTCATCAACATATGTTTAGTATCATCTTGAGTGGATACTGTAATGCCCTATCCAAGTTAACTGGAGTCGGTGCATTATTTTAATAAATTGGTATGCTTACAAGGAATCAAGTCCCGAAAGAACGATCAGTTTAATAGTCTTGGAAAATAGATTACATACATGAACGTTACATTAAAAATTAGAAAATAAAACACAACATAAATGATCCTTTGAGAATTCCATTAATAACCTATCATAACCAAACATATCAATCATCATACACTTTTTGGAATCCTGGGAAAATGAAACATAAAAAAGGGGTGAACTCAAATGCTCAGAAAGGATAACAATATAGAGGAAACATTCATAAATAAGCATAAAAATTTAAGAAAATATATAAGACAAAAAATCCTTTTAAACATAAAATTCAGCATAATATGGAAAGTATACAACAAAATAATGGCATTTACATATAACATGGATATTCTACTAGTCGAATAATCACAAGAAATATCAATGGACACTACTACAAAAATGGGAAAGGGAAGTTGTAACACCGCAGGTAAATAAAGAATATGACATTTTAATATTTATCCATATTTGTGAATAAAATATTAATATTAATTTAAAGGGGACGCTATGCTTGATGGTGTACCCAATATGAAACAACGAGTTTCTTGGGAATCTTACGTTGCACTCTAATAATAAAATAATATTATTTTAAATGGTAGTTAATGCCTAACTGTTGTAATGGAGGGTATGAATAGAACTATATACAAAATGATTATATATGTTTGTCAAATATTTTAACTTTTTACAATAAATGTTAGAGGATTAAAAATGCGAATGAATCCAATTTTAAGCATAAACATTCTAATATTTTTTAAAGGGTCGATTAACCTACTTATGATGGAGAACCTATTTTAAATACACTTTTTGAAAATTATATGTGTTATATTTGACAAAATAAATTTTTTCTTTAGAATCGGGACATCAAAGTTTAATTTGCGTAAATTTTTGGTATTTTTCCAAAAAAGTTCAATTTTTAATGAATAATGAAAAATGTTGTATTGTAATTCAAAACCTATTTTTATCTAATTTATTTATATGATTATATTATCTTTTGAATTGGTTTTAAAGTTAAATTATAATATATTTTTACTATTTAATCCAATAGTGGTCGTTGGAATTAATTTCACTTTGAAATCGGACTTAAACTAGTATCAATCTTTTGATACATTTTGTTTCATAAAAACACGATATTTGTTTTGACAACGGGAATTAATTATTAAATTAATTAATGAAACTTATATGTTCTGAATTTTTTAAAATATACATCATTTTGGAATTTGGAATATCAAATATAGCTTAGGGTGAACTTTTGGTGATTTTCTGAAAAACTTCAATTTTTGATGAATAGTGAAACCACTAAGTGGTACTTATAAAAACTGATTTTCCGTTTAAATGAAATTTTTCCATCATTGTGTTTTTAATTTCAAAAATATGACATACATGGTTGTCATTAAGAAGTAAAATTTTTTTCAATGGGATTAAAATAATTTTTTGGTGAATAGTAACTTATTAAGTTTTTAATCGCGATTAGAGGTAATTAGTGTAGTTTAAGGTAAGAATAATGTTTTAACAAAATTAAATGACCTAGACACATGTACTACCCTCATTGGATGTGTCATGGCCGACCATGAAAATCCATGGGTCAACTTGGGGACCTTATGGAGCCACTTTGGTTGGAAAATGACATAAATATCTTTTTATTTAATGTTAAAGTAAAAATGACACAAACATGAGATGTTTTACTAACAAAATTTTTACATGGGGTTATTCAAGTCATATTTTTGACTATAAATATTAATTGGAAAGATATAAAGATTTCCTACATCATAGTAGTTTTTTAATAATTTTTAGACATTATATAAATTAAATTATTTATGACATCATAATGATACAGCGATGACCTCATTATTTAACGATTTAAATAAAATGGAAAGATAATGTAATATCTAAGACCTAAACATGTCCAAAACCTATTGTATGAGTGGATTTAGAACCCTTATTACCTTATCCTCTAAATACATCAATTTGGGACCTTTAAAATCTGAAACGCTTTTGGAAATAAAGTAACATTTTGTAACTTTACAAGAGTGCCCCTCCTCTCCTCTTATAAATGGCCCCCACCTCTACCTCTTTACCCACACTCCCAAAGCCTTTGGCTCGGCCCAAATCTGACCAATTTGTCTCTCCACTTCCCCCTCCTACTCCATGAAGCCTCACTTTGTGCATAAGGCTTCCCAAGGAAGCCTTTTATCTCAAACCAAAGGGAGTTACCCGTTTTTAAGGTAATGTCTTCACTTGAGTCCTTTTGTTTTATTTTTCTTCTCCAACCCCTTAAACTCTTTTTATTCATTTATTTTGTAACAACTACAGTATCATAAATATAATAGTATTTTCTTACAAGAAGGATTCGAGCTATAATTACACACACCTAAATCTAATGGTTAAAGAACATATTGTTTCCGTGGATGGCGAATTTCGGCCTCCCGAAATGATGATTGTTCAACATTCTTTTAACAACTTCAAAGGTGGCCATTAAGATGACACTATATTTATATATGATATATAATATGTTTATCTTTTCCTTAAGCTTCTGTATTTTTCATTTTGGTCATACATTTATGGTTTCCATTATGGGTATACACGATATCTTCATTTTAGGAAGTGCGGACTACCGCCCCCTCAAAGTGATTTGATTCATTAATGCCATATGTGGGATGTATAAAGGATGGATTTAAAGTTATTATATGTGATGTTATAATTTAATTATAATATACCTCTATATAATTATTATTTCTTTCCATTAATGTATCTGATAGAAATGAAAGTAGCGTTCTTGCGTACGTATGGCTTACCGTCTCCATGAATGGTGCATTTCATTTCTAATCCCCAAATGTAATGTACTATTATAAGTACATATTTATAATGGATATATATAATGTATGTAACATATAAATGATGATTATAATTATGGAATTAAAATATACATACCTCTCATTTAGTTTTAATTCCATTAATATGACAAAAAAATGAAAGTAGCGTTCATGCGTACGTACGACTTACCGTCTCCATGAATGGTGCATTTCATTTCTTACCTCTAAATGATTATGTAATATTATAAATACATGTATATTCTGGATATATATGATATATATGATATCCAAATCATGAATATCATTCTGGATATAATGAACCATTGACCACACGAATAACATGTAATTGTAAGAAGTTCACTTTCGACTAAAGAACCAAATATCGACAAAACAAACATTATTAACTTAAATTATTACATGATGTTTATAAAATTTAAATATGTGATATAAAAGGAATAATGAAGTTGAAAAAGGTTCTTAAGAAAATATAAATTAACTCAAGTTTATTATTCAGGACATTAAAGAACGATCGAGTCAAGTCGGACCCGAGGTAAGGGATCTTACTCCTCTCTTTCTTTTTAAGTACACTCTTTTATGTCATTCCTTCTAAAGCTCATATTTCATTTTATTGGGATGTTATTTTATATTACCCTTACTGTAATTTTTATGTTCATATTATGAGAGACCCTATTCTCCATCATCAATCCATTTTGGAAGTATTGAGTGGCGCAGTTAGGCTGCTGAATTTTTGTAAGAGATCTAACCTCTCTCTTTCTTTTTAAGTACTCTCCTTTATGTCACTTCTTTTAAGTTCCCCTTTGTTATGTTGGGGGATGTTATTTTATATTCCCCTTTCTTTAAACATTATGTTAATATGATTAGAGACCCTATTTGATATCATCAATCCATTTTTGTAAGTTTATGTGGCGTCGTTAGGCTGCCGAGTTTTCGTAAGGGATTTTTCTTCTCACTTTTATTCCCGCTATATTTATGCTGCATCTGCCACAATTTCCTTTAAGTGGGGTATGTACTACCCATTATTTTTATCATTCTGTAATATACATTCATTTATGAGTATTTACATCAATGTTGTATTTTCCTTCTTTCGCGAGGTGCATGTCTCGAAAGATACCCATGTCAGTAAGGGAACATTTCACCCTCCTCTTTTTGTAAAAGAGTTCTTTTGTTATGTCTATTAATTCACATAATATTATGTTGGGATATGTTCTTATATATCCTTATTGATCTAAATTTTATTCCCATGTGATGAGATACCCTTTTTATCTCTCATCAACTCATTTTATGATTTTTGTAGTGATGCCGTTAGGCCGACAAATTTTTGAAAGGGAACTTCTTAACCCAATTTTGATTATTTGGGATAAGCTTGTACTCCTTGAATTTGTCATTCTATTAATATGTGTGAATAACATATGATTGTTTTACACTTAATATCCACTTATATAAGGTGTATACGTTTTTCACACATAATTATGTAATTGATTTATCCTTAATCCAATGATACCGTCTTTGTAAGGGAATTCGTCTCAATCTCCTTTCATTGAGACAGATTTCGTTTTATACACAACTTTCTTTTATACGGTGTATAAACCCCTTTGACATTTAATTTTATACGAAAGGAATCATTTTCTACGAAGTGTTTTACTAAACGAAAAAAAGGAATGTTTCTTTTGACGTACGCGGGGACAACGACCTTTTCCGCCGCCGCGAGTATTGTTTGATCTTTGGCTTCCTCAACAAGCCGTAATGTTTTTAGAATAAAATAAATGACATGTACTATTTTATGTATTTTGGTATTTAAAATGGTTTTGATAAAGGATTCTATTATTTAAATAGATTTAAATGATATATTGTGATTGAAATGTGGAAATTTTATCATTCCTTTATGTTGGTTTTATGTGTTATGATTTTATAATGGTACTTGGACATTATGACGGGTGGTGCCGTGAATACCAGGATGGGTGGTTACATTATAAACTCCAATGCATTGGGTATGGAAGTCGTCCGTATGGCTATTCCATTTAGTATGTATGGAAGTTGGCCGAATGGCTATTCCATTAAGTGATATGTGTGGATGTCGACCTTATGGTTATTCCACTTAAGTATGTTTATGTCCCAAGTTACCTTTATATGTTATGTGATCTTTATATGGGTTTTATGGTAATATTTTTGTTACAGAAGGGTAAGTATTGAACTTTTATTCAGTGAAGAGTTTTTTACTACTTCGAAAAGGTGAAAAGTATTACTTTGATAAAGTATACATGGTTTACTTGTTTTTTTGAAGAACTAACAGTTTTCATTCTTTGTGTATCCCTTACTGAGCATTTTATGATCATCCCAAGTTTTTGAAATGTTTTTCACAGGACTTAACGTGGAATAGGGTCAAGGATGGGATCAAGGGAAAGTCATGCAACCTAAAACATGGAACTTGACATTTTATTTTTCAGAGTTTTTATTTTTTGGAATCTTAGTAAAAGTTTATACTTTGTATTCTTTTGAGATGTAATAGTTATGTCCTAATTCTCTAAAACTCTAAACCTGAAAGGATCCTCAATATTAATTATTCATTTAAATCAATATTAAGTAAGGTTTAAGGCCGGGGCCTTATAGTTGGTATCAAAGGTCAGTTTAGATAACTTTAGAGGTTAGGGTATTCTTTAAGCATAAGTGGCATTACCATAATGGTTAGGATTTCAGAAAGAGTCTTAGTTTTAGATATAGTGAATAAGTAAGTATATCTTAGTGTCTATCTTCCTCATTAGTACACGATGGTTATGTTGATATACTCACACTGACCTTTTTGGTTTTATTAAATGGTTGGATCTAGCAGGCACCAAAGTGACAATGGGTTTGAAGGAAACTATGGTGGTTCTCTGATTATGAGACTTGATTAAATGGGGGATTCAATGAGGAATCTCATGGTTTTTCTAAACCAACTATCAAGGAGTCATGATCAACCACTTCAACCTTGGTGAGTTCTATAATTCATCATGTACGAAATGACCAATCGATGTGGAAGTTCAGGTAATAATTATTAAGGTAACCATTAGGGTCTATATGATCCTTACTTTTTAGGTAATTATGGGTTACTATATGTAATAATGGAAAGTGAAAGTCATGAGATAAAATTGAGGTTAAATTACATTATGGTTATTTTTAAAGGTTTTATCTCGTTATTGGGGAATGTTTTAAGAATTATGTAGTTTTGGAAAAAGGACAACACGCAGACCGTGTGATAACCCGTCGTGTCGGACAAAGCTGCGGGAATCGAACCCACAACCAAACTCCAACTGGTATTTTTCTTCTACCACTGGACTATGTGAAGTCCCTGGTTAGTATAACTTATTCTTTTTAGTTAGGTGACTTTATGAATTAAGAGTAAGTTGATTTTGGGTTTTTATGAAAATGATTAACTTATCTTGGAGAATACGTGATTAGGATAATTACTTTTCAATGCGAGACTTTAGGAGCAACTGATGTTTTTTTGGAGATAAATGTTACGACTTAACATGGAAGACTATGTGACTAAATCATTCATATATTTGGGTTTCAATATTAGTTTGGTTTACTTTGAAGTATTTTATGGACAATTTGTTTATCAAATAGTCCTCGTTGAACTTTGGGTTTTGTTGGACAAATTTTGGAAATTTAGAATAGATTTTCTTTTTATAAAGGGTTATCCTTTTCTGTATTATCTGATCATGTACTAGCCTTTTTGGTTTTGGTTTTTGTCTAAAGACATGAGAATTATATAGTTCACTTTTGTGGATTAGGTGATTCTCTAGAAGTAGATTATAGTACTCTTAATGTGAAAAAGTCTTCCTAAATACTCGTCTTTTGGAGAAAATATGAGTTTGTGTAAAAGATGAAACTCAACATGATAAGTTATTATGTTTCCTTATGAATAAATTACTCAATAAAAAGTAACATAAAACAAAAATGTTGCCTATTAAATTTTCCTACTGGGGAATCGAATACCATTTAACCCATCACAAGTTTGTGATTTTCTTGTGGTTAACATTCTCTTAAACATGTTTTCTATCACTCTCCATCAGAACATGACCCTTTGTTTTTTCCTCCGTGTCCATATTTTCATACTTGGAATCCTAGTATGGGTTAACTCGGGTGACCTTTGTACTTATCTTTCTATATTTTAAAGTGATTGTTTTACTGACTCTTGTCCCGATTTGAGATTTTCAATGAAGATTCCAAGCCCAATTTTAAAAATTGAGAGGACGTAATTCCCAAAAGGGGGGAAGGATGTAACACCCCAGGTAAATAAAGAATATTAAATTTTTATATTTATCCATATTTGTGAATAAAATATTAATATTACTTTAAAGGTGACGCTATGCTTGATGGCATACCCAATACGCAACAACGAGTTTCTTGGGAATCTTACAATGCACTCTAATAATAAAATAATATTATTTTAAATGGTAGTTAACGCCTAGCCGTTGTAATGGTGGGAATGAACAGAACTAACTACAAAATGATTATATATGTTTTTCAAATATTTACACTTATTAGAATAAATGATAGAGGATTAAAAATGTGAATTAATCCAATTTTAAGCATAAACATTCTAATATTTTTTAAAAGGTCGATTAACTGCCTTTTGATGGTGAACCTCTTTTAAATCCACTTTTTGAAAATTTTATGTGTTATATTTGAAAAAATAAAATTCTTATTTAGAATTGGGACATCAAAGTTTACTTTGCGTAATTTTTTTGTATTTTTCCAAAAAAGTTCAATTTTTAATGAATAGTGAAAAATGTTGTATTGTAATTCAAAACCACTTTTAATATAATTTATTTATATTATTAAATTATATTTTGAATTGGTTTTAAAGTGAAATTAGAATATATTTTTACCATTTAATCCAATAGTGGTTGTTGTAATTAATTTCACTTTGAAATCGGACTTAAACTAGTGTCAATCTTTTGATACATTTTGTTTCATAAAAACACGCTATTTGTTTTGACAGTGGGAATTAATTATTAAATTAATTAATGCAACTTATATGTTCTGAATTTTTTAAAATAGTCATAATTTTGGAATTCGGAATATCAAATATAGCTTAGGGTGAACTTTTGGTAATTTTCTGAAAAACTTCAATTTTTGATGAATAGTGAAACCACTAAGTGGTACTTTTAAAAACTGATTTTCCGTTTAAATGAAATTTTTCCATAATTGTGCTTTTAATTTCAAAAATGCGACATAAATTGTTGTAATTAAGAAGTAAAATTTGTTTCAATGGGATTAAAATAATTTTTTGGTGAATAGTAACTTATTAAGTTTTTAATCGCGATTAGAGGTAATTAATGTAGTTTAAGGTAAGAATAATATTTTAATAAAATAAAATGACCTAGACACATGTCATACCCTCATTGAATGTGTCATGGCCGACCCATAAAATCCATGGGTCAACTAGGGGACCCCATGGAGTCACTTTGGTTGGAAAATGACATAAATATCTTTTTATTTAATGTTAAAGTAAAAATGACACAAACATGACATTTCTTACTAAATCAATTTTTACATGGGGTTATACAAGTCATATTTTATACTATAAATAGTCATTGGAAATATAAAAATATTTACTACATCATATTATTTTTTTATAATTTTTAGACATTAAATAAATTAAATTATTTATGACATCATAATGATGTAGCGATGACCTCATTATTTAACGATTTAAATAAAATGGGACGATAATGTAATATCTAAGACCTACACATGTCCAAACCCTATTGGATGAGTGGATTTATAACCCTTATCACCTTATCCTCGAAATACATCAATTTGGGACCTTTAAAATCCGAAACTCTTTTGAAAATAAAGTAATAGTTTGTAACTTTACAAGAGTGCCCCTCCTCTCCTCTTATAAAAGGCCCCCGCTTCTACCTCCTTACCCACACTCCCAAAGCCTTTGGCTCGGCCAAAACCTGCCCATTTTGTCTTTAAACTTCCCTCTATTACTCCTTGAAGCCTCACTTTGGGAACAAGGCTTCCCAAGGAAGCTTTTTAGCTCAATCCAAAGGGAGTTACCTGATTTTAAGGTAATGTCTTCACTTGAGTCCTTTTATTTTATTTTTCTTCCCCAACCAATTAAACTCTTTTTATTCATTTATTTTGTAACAAATCCAGTATCATAAATATACTAGGATGTTTTTATAATAATTATTCGAGCTACACTTACACACACCTACATCTAATGGTTAAAGAACATACTGTTTCTGTGGAAGGCGAATTTCGGCCTCCCGAAATGATGATTGGTCAACATTATTTTGACACCTTCAAAGGTGTCCATTAATATGACACTATATTTATATATGATATATAATATGTTTATTGTTTCCTTAACCGTCTGTATTTTTCATTTTGGGCATACCTTTATGGTTTCCATTATGGTTATACGCGATATGTTCATTTTAGGAAGTGCAGACCACCGCCCCCTCAAAGTGATTTGATTCATTAATTCCATATGTGGGATGTATAAAGGATGGATTTAATGTTATTATATATGATGTTATACTGTAATTATAATATACCTCTATATCATTATTATTTCATTCCATTAATGTATGATATAGAAATGAAATTAGCGTTCATGCGTACGTACAACTTACCGTCTCCATGAACGGTGCATTTCATTTCTAATCCCCAAATGTAATGTACTATTATAATTATATATTTATAATGGATATATATAATGTATGTAACTTATAAATGATGAGTATAATTCTGGAATTAAAATATACATAACTCTCATTTAGTTTTAATTCCATTAACATGACAAAGAAATGAATGTAGCGTTCATGCGTACGTATGGCTTACCGTCTCCATGAACGATGCATTTCATTTCATACCTATAAATGATTATGTAATATTATAAATACATGTATATGATTGATATATATGATATATATGATATCCAAATCATGAATATCATTCTGGATATAATGAACCATTGACCACACGAACAACATGTAATTGTAAGAAGTTCACTTTCGACTAAAGAACCAAATATCGACAAAACAAACACTATAAACTTAAATGATTACATAATGTATATAAAATGTAAATAAGTTATATAATAGTAATAATGGAATTGAAAACGGTACTTAAGAAAATAGAAATTAACTCAATTTTATTATTCAGGACGTTAAAGAACGATCGAGTCAAGCCGGACCCGAGGTAAGGGATCTTACTCCTCTCTTTCTTTTTAAGTACACTCTTTTATGTCATTATTTATAAAGATAATATTTCTTGTTATTGGGATGTTCTTTTATATTACTCTTACTGTAAGTTTTATGTTCATATGATGAGAGACCCTATTCTTCCTCATCAATCCATTTTGGATGTTTTGAGTGGCACCGTTAGGCTGCCGAATTTTCGTAAGAGATCTAACCTCTCACTTTCTTTTTAAGTACTCTCCTTTATGTCAATTCATTTAAGCTCCTCTTTGTTATGTTGGGGGATGTTATTTTATATTCCTATTTCTATAAAAATTATGTTAATATGATGAGAGACCCTATTTCATCTCATCAATCCATTTTTGTAAGTTTATGTGGCGTCGTTAGGCTGCCGAGTTTTCGTAAGGGATTTTACATCTCACTTTTATTCCTGTGAGATTTATGCTACATCTGCCACAATTTCCTTTGAGTGGTGTGTGTACTGCCCGTTATTTTTATCATTGTGTAATATAATTTCATTTATGAGTATTTACATCAATGTTGTATTATCGTTCTTTCATGGGGTGCATGTCTCGAAAGATACCCATATCGGTAAGGGAACCTTTCACCCTCATCTTTTTGTAAAAGACTTCTTTTGTTATGTATATTAATTCACATAATATTATGTTGGGATATGTTCTTCTATATCCTTATTGATCTAAATTTTATGCCCATGTGATGAGATACCCTTTTATCTCTCATCAACTCATTTTCTGAATTTTGTAGTGATGCCGTTAGGCCGGCAAATTTTTGCAAGGGAACTTCTTAACCCAATTTTGATTCTTTGGGATAAGCTTGTACTTCTTGAATATGTCGTTCTATGAATATGTGTGAATATAATCTGATTGTTTTACACTTAATATCCAATTATATTTGGTGTATTTGTTTGTCACACATAATTATGTAATTGATTTATCCTTAATCCAAGTATACCGTCTTTGTAAAGGAATTCGTCTCAATATCCTTTCATTGAGGAATATTTCGTTTTATACACAACATTATTTTATACGGTGTATAAACCCTTTGAATTTTACTTTTATACAAAAGGAATATTTTTTCTACGAAGAATTTTACTAAACGACAAAAAGGAATGTTTCTTTTAATTTATGCGGTGACAATGACCTTTTCTGCCGCCGCGAGTATTGTTTGATCTTTGTCTTCCTCAACAAGCCGTAATGTTTTTAGAATAAAATAAATTCCATGTACTCATTTATGTATTTTTGTATTGAAAATGGTATTGATAAAGGATTCTATTATTTCAATATATTTAAATGATATATTGTGATTGAAATGTGTAAATTTTATCATTCCTTTATGTTGGTTTTATGTGTTATGATTTTATAATGATATTTGGAGATTATGACGGGTGGTGCCGTGAATACCAGGACGGGTGGTTACGTTATAACCTCCAATGCATTGGGTATGGAAGTCAGCCGTATGGCTATTTCATTAATTATGTATGGAAGTTGGCCGAATGGCTATTCCATTAAGTGATATATGTGGAAGTAGACCGTATGATTATTCCACTTAAGTATGTTTATGTCCCAAGTTACCTTTATATGTTATGTGATCTTTATATGGGTTTTATTGTAATCTTTTGGTTACAGAAGGGTATGTAATGAAATTTTATTCAGTGAAGAGTTTTTTACTACTTCAAAAAGGTGAAAAGTGTTACTTTGATAAAGTACACATGGTTTACTTTTTGTTTTGAAGAACTAACAGTTTTCATTCATTGTGTATCCCTTACTGAGCTTTTTATGCTCATCCCAAGTGTTTGTAATGTTTTTCACAGGACTTAACATGGAATCGGGTTATAGATGGGATCAAGGGAAATTCATGCAACCTAAATCATGGAATTGAACATGTTCTTTTTAAAAGTTTTTATTTTATGGAAACTTAGTAAAAGTTTCTACTTTGTAATATTTTGAGAAGTAATAGTTATGTCCTAATTCTCTAAAACTCTAAACCTGAAAAGATCCTCAATGTGAATTATTCATTTAATTCAATATTAAGTAAGGTTTAAGGCCAGGTCCTTATAGAATCACTACCCTTTTATCAATGCTAAAAAATCAATGATAAAATGGGACCTTTATCAGCGCTAAAAAAGCGATGATAATGGGGCAATTTTAATGACGCAAAAAAAGCGCTGTTAAAAGTGACCCTTTAAGAGCTCTCTTTTAGCACTGATAAAGCCCCCCCCCCCTTTATCAGCGTTTTTGGCAGTGTTAAAGTGCACCACATTATTAGTGATTCTTTTAGTAGCGCTAATAAAGGGGGGCTTTATCAGCGCTTTTTCCTAGCACTGCAAATTTTATGTTTCAAAAAAAATCCGTGAAAATTTATATATTGTTATATAAGTATATTTATATTGATCTAAATATAATATATTTTTTTAAAAATATGTTTTAGATAAGTATAAATATTCTATTACATTTAATATATAAGAAATTTATTGAAAATGAATTTAAAATATTTTAAAAAATATAAATAATTAAATATTTTCTAATTATCATCGATTATCAATCATTTAATAACAATTTGACCACACATAAAATCAAAAAAAAAAAGAAAGGATCTAAAAAAAGTTGAAAGTGTAACTCAAATTTATGATGGTCAAAACTTTTGATTCGGGGGTCCGTTTGAGCTCTACATTATATCAAATAGAATCCTACGATGAGATCTGTGGGACGATCACTCATGAGATGCTTTTGTCTCAAATTTTCAGGCCAAACAAGTCCGAGAAGGCCTCCAAAGCTGAGTTTTTAGTCCAGATACCTCAATTTTCTAGCATTGAAACTAGTATAAATTCTTATCTGGATGTCTGTTAGGAATGTACAACATATCATATTGAAGATTATTTTATTTTCATCGATTTGACTAGGTGAGGAGTTGAAAAAGGCTTCTGGATTAGATGTTATGATCATTTTAACGTTCTATGGATTTTCAAATACACATATATATATATATGTATGTATGTATTTATTTATTTATTCGTATATATATATATATATGTGTGTGTGTGTGTGTCTGTGTCTTTGTGTGATTTGTATATATTTATGTATTTATTTATTTATTTATTTATAAACACACATAAAAAATATTTTATAAATATATTTAAAACTAAACTTATAAATGTATATTATTATAAAAATAAATATATCGGAAAACAATATAACTAAAAATATATATATAAATAAATATAAATATAAATTAATATACAAATAAATATTCATATACTAATATATGAATAAATATATATTTATTAATATAACTAAATATATTTATATTAATATGAATCTAAATTATTAAAAGAATAAATATAACTATATATATATATATAATTAAATATAAATATATATTAATATATGAATTAAAATATAAGTATTAATATAACTAAATATATTTATATAAACATGAATCTATATTAAAATATGAATAAATATGACTATATATATATATATATAATAATAGATATATCATTAAATAGAAAACAAAACCAAATGGATTAGTGGTAAAGGTGCAGGCACACAAGGGGGAGGTTGTGGGTTCGAGTTCTGGTGGAAGCATGGAGGTGCACATGGGGGGCATGAGTTGGATGCGTGGGAAAGGGCAATGCTCTGGAGTTTTCCACCTAGAAATGATAAAGGGGGTCAAATGCTGTTAAAATCTCCCCACGAATTATACATTCTTTTTTATTATTGTTATTATTTTTGACTTTTATCAATGCTAAAAAATTACTGATAAAGGGGTATTTTATCATCTCTAAAAAAATCACTGATAATGGACCCCTTTTATCATCACTTTTTTTAGCGTTGATGAAAGGGGTCCTTTATCATCGCTTTTTTAGCAATGATAAATGACCCCTTTATCAGTTCTTTTCTGAGCGCTGATAAAAGCCCCTATCTTCACCATGATTAACAATGCTTTTTTAGAGTTGTTAATTCACTTTTTGAGTGCTGATAAAATCTATATTTGTAGTATTGGGCCACTATCCTAATGATGGAATTAATAATGTCAGACTTCATAACCACATTATCAAGGCCTTGTGCCAAGAATAAAAATAAGATTTTGTCAAGGCCTTGTGCAAAGACACTAGTTTTTCTCATGAGACCTATCAATGCATCAAGAAGCTATAGTGGGCTACACCTCTTACTTTCTAATTCCAATGAATTCTACATATGAAAAGGATTAATCCTAACACAATCATTCGTATTAAGTTGTTATACAAAATTTCAATACTTTATCGATAAACCATGAATGGTATATAAATAGCACATCCAAATTAAAACTTTTAAAAAAAGCATCAAAAAAATATGGAAGATTTGTATCTTAATTAATCAACATTAAACATGTTTAAAATCCATCAACGGATGTTTACCTAGTAAAAAATGTTTTATAAAACTATTTGGTAGTAATATCCCTTTTTCATGAAATGATTTAATAGTCACAGAATTTTTAGAAGGAATACATTTAATGAAATTTTTGAATCAAAGTTTCCCATACAACTTTGAAACTTTTTAATGGATTTAACATTTTAAAAACATTAATTTCTATATAAATAAATCCTTAAAACCCATTTTAAAAACAAGGTCATTAATGAGAATGATTTACAAGAAAAAAACAATTTAAAACATTTAAAATGTTGGTTTAGTAAAAAGTACCTTAAAATAATATCTTTGGAAACACATTCATGAAACATGGACGTGGATAATAAATACATACCAGTAGATAATTAAGTAAAAACAACCTCGGATAATAAAGTGATTGTGAAATTAACCCTTACCTTGCACCTTCCTTTGTTCGAGGGTACGTTTATCATCTTTTATAACGACCATAGTATGTTATTAAATTATACCAAAACCAAAATAATATTTATCATATCATACATTATTCATTTATGACTTCATAAAACCCATTTAATAATGATTTCCTTATTATATTAACATTTGGGTAATAATCGCTTTATTTATCGTAAGTATTTTAACTTGTTATTCTTGATCGTATAATTTTTATCATGATTTAATAAATTCAATTATATAAACCTTGATCTATATATTATATATATTTATAATATAAATATTTATAATAGATAGATATATGAAATGGAAGGCACTCTTAATGGAGACAGTAGGGTGTACGGATGCATAAACGATGTTTCTGTTTTCATATTGTATTGAACGAAAGTAAGTGAATAAGATATATGTAAGTACATACATACATACATATATATAACTAGTAAAATTATTATTTCATATATTACATACTTATTAATAATATATTTTTTATAATCATAGTTGAATGGTGTTCCTGGGAATGAATCTCATCACTTCAAAGAGACGGTAATCCGTACGTACGCATGAGCGACAATGTCATAATATTGATGGTGAAATCGTATGTAATTGGATATTATTTCATTTATGAAGAATAATTAACATATATATTTATTATTTACATTATTTATACTCATTATAATTCCCATCCAAATAATGAAGTGTTTGAATAGTAAACTACACCACGACGTGGAGAAAGTAATCTGTACAAACACACGTATGGTGACTTTTTCATTTATAGGATGGATAGAATAATGAATATGGTTGTACAATTTTTATAAAAACATCACAATATATATATGATACTTATTTATTATTTTAGAATGGAAACAACAAAAAAAGAGGAAGTGGATGATGAAATGAACTTGAAAGAGGTAATTAAATATTTACCTTCTCTTCAGGTTCTTCTTTTGATTCAATCAAAAGGGATCCATAGGTTGTCTTTCTGAAAAAAGGAAGGCCTCTTGGATAAAGGGATGAATGATTGGTGGATATTTGGGCAGGTTATGGCCTACATAAAAGGATTTAGAGGTGTGAAATTAAGAGAAGGGGAAGTACCCTTTTCTTGGAGAGGTGAGTGTCACATTTGGAAAAGATTGAAATATTATTTTTTAATAAAATATCTTTCTATTTGTAAAGGCTGAAAAATAAATTATTAAAAGGATAAGGGGGGATGGGTCGAAAATAGCTCATCCATTAGGTTTTAGATTGGTTTAGGTCATCATATTAACCTTATCTTTTATATTTAACTCTTAGTTTAATAGTTTGACATTTTCCCTTTCGTTTTGTATTTTTAAAATATATGGTCAATAAACATACTATAACAAGACAAGGGAATATCATGTAGTTAATTATTAATATATATAACCTTATCAATGTCCTTTGGCTGAACCATAGATTTTTAGAAATATTATATCAATTAATAATATAATATTTGTTTTAAAACTCAATTATGTCAATTTTGAAAAAATTTAGTATTTCATTTTTTAAGCCATAAAAACTTTATCACTTTGAATAAAACTTATTTAACCAACCATTACATGTTATATGAACCTATAAAATTATTTTAATTCATCAGAAGTCTCAAATTACATTTATTTGGATATTTATAATATAAATTATTTTAATCTTTCATTAATAAGGTAATTACTGCATCACCATTGTGTCATAAATAAATTAAATTATTTAATGTCTAAAAACCATAAATAACATACCATTATATTTGAAATTTTTATATATTTATAATGAGTATTTATAGCCGAATTTATCTTATGTACAACCATATATTAAAAATGGTTTAGTTATTAAACATTGAATTGATCTCTTTTAACTCATCTTCAAATAAAATAATAATAAAAATCCTAATCTTATCCAAGTGAATCATAGGGGGTCATATTTTATTTCTAAAGTTGTTTTCTGTAGAATTATACTTGTCCAATAGAATTAGGACATTTTTTAGGTTAATTATAACATCATTTTTACCCTTAATTACCATATTTTCTTTAAACCGTGGTAAATAAAAGTCAAAAGTTACAATTCAACAAAAAATTTCTTATTGAACCAAATTTTACTTACTAATGTCATCTGTGTCTCTCACATTTCTGAAATTTAACTCATAGAAGCTGTAAAATTATGTTTTTTGTAAATTTGTAAATGCTCATTGATGGTGGGTAAAAGACGCTAACTTGTTCGATTACATATATATATATATATAAACATATTATAGAATGAATCCAATCAATTAAATGGAATATATATTGGTATTATGTATAAATTTTAAAATAAAATAAAACAACTAATTATTTAAATAAAATGTCAGTTTTATATAATGAAGTAGTGTTTTTTCTATTCATCAAAAAACTGAAAGTTTTCAGAAAATACCAAATATTTACTCTAACTTAATTTTAATATTATGAATTAAAAAATGAAGTCCATTTTATCAAATTCAATACATATAAGTTTCATTTATTAATTTAAAATTAATTCTCATTGTGAAAACTGAAAAGCGAGTTTTTTTAAAAGTAAAAATTATCAAAAGATTGACATGTGTTTATATCAAATTTAAATATGAAATTACATATAAATGAGTGAAATTGAATTAATTGATAAAAATATAATCTATTTATACATCCAAACCATTCAAATTCATAATTTATCACTATAAATTTTTTCGATTTAAAAAGTTGTTTTCAATTAAAACATTGTATTTTTCACTATTCATCAAAATATGAAAGTTATCAGAAAAGTACAAAAAATTTATCCGAACTAAATTAATATGTCCTGTTTCTAATCAATAATTTAATTTAATTAAATTGAATATATAAAAGTGTCAAATATTTCTTTTAATATAATGTTCTCCATTAAAAGGCGGTAAAATATCATTTTTTGAAAAATGAATATTTCATTCAAAAAAATGATTTTGTCCTTATATTATGTCTAAGAAACACAAAATATGGATGTTAAAATTATACAGAGTATATAAGATTCAAAATGAAGTTAATATTATTCATAACCGCTTTTTTAACGGTTAGTTTAGTAAGTTGTGATGCACTCAAACTTGGTGTTGCGTGTAATGAAAGCTATTGAATTACATTAATGAGATTATATAATATGAAATATTGGGGTGTTACATTATCCTCTCCTTAAATAAATTGTGTCCTCATTATTTTAAATTGTACTTCAATATGTTTAAAAATAGTAAAATACATTTGTGGAAAACTCACATCATAAATTGGTTTAATAAAATTTACTCTTAATTAGATGGAAAGGGAAATGAATGATTCACCACCAAATTATGATATCTATTAGGAGAACATTGGTAAAAATTAGAGACACATAATTGGGGGAAAATTTAATAATTTATAGGGAGCTATTGAGGTCATCAATCAAAAACAAGTGAAAATTTAAGGATTCAAAGCCATCAATATATGATGATGAAAAATATTATCGGTTCAAAAAAACATAGTGTGTTAGGATAACACATTTTTGGTTTTAATATCCATTCCCTAAAGTTTAAGAATTAATTAATTCCTATAATTATAAGAAAAAATATATAATTGACAAGTAGAGTTTCATAATTCAACTATTTGCAACCACAAACTCATTTTTTACTCCAAAAGATAATATAATTCAAATGTATTCTATTTATCCTAATCATATAGTGTTCCAAAAATAATGAATTTAAAATTCATTTGTCATACTATTTAAAAAAACAGCATTATACAAGCTAGGACATCACATAAGCTAGTGGTTGGTGATGCACCCTTGTCAGCCTTAGGTTGTGGTTTCATGTCTCATGGTCTTTCCGGACGTGACGGGTTGTCGTCTGACCTCTGGGTAGTCCTTTTTATGGAAATCGTAAAATAATCTCAAGAAATGATTTAACATTAAAAATAGTATCCAATGTCAAACTTAATTTATTCCAACCTTTAGACTTAACCAAAATACTTATATCCAAACTCATAGTTGAAAATTTATATAGAAGGTAATCACAATAAAGACCCTTTTTCCACGTAATAACATTTGAATACCTTCATCATGTATTCTTTTAAAACACAGTACCATTTTGAATTATTATATAACTATATTGATTACATTCATTCTACCTTAATCCTTATAGAACACTGGATATACTCCTTATATCCAAAAAATGTTGTAAAATATAACAATGATGGAATAAACAAACCATTAACCAGTTCCAAGGATGTGAATAATATACAATATAATATATCCAAATCAATCATCTCTTACTCCAAAATTATTACCTCAGTATCATTAACATATTAATATATTTTAATTTTTTCAACCATGTATTTTCCAAACATTTTAACTTGACATTGAGTCACATTTCGTGGTTCCACACAATCTGAAATCCATAATTAAATAGTAGTGTAGTACAATCCTTATATACTCTATAATTCATATAACATGTACATCATTACTACAATACTCAAATGACTCAATAGTTTACCAACAACATAATAACTCTTAATCATTCCTCTTCATATTTGGTAGTATCATTAGTTGATTATTATCCCATAGCAGCATTTGGGGAATACTCTAATGATTTGGACATTTATTAGCATAGTGTCCCAACTCCTTACAGATGAAGATTTGTACATTTGAAACATTTTTCTTACCCATTCAATCACGTACATGGTGTCATTTTTCTCCACACTTATAAAAAACTCCAATTCCCTTCCAGCATTTAGCAAGGAGATTCTTTTCATAGTTATCTCATATAGGAAAATCTGTCTTTCCCTTATTCCCTTTGTCCATATTTCTCTCTACCATAATTTTCTTCTCTGTATTCCCTTCAAAGCCATAGGTCTTATAAATTTTTTTATATATCTTATTAACACATGATACTATTTTGTCATATGATGATAATACATGGGAGACTATTTCATTTATAAATGTTGGATTAATACCATTAAATACATGATCATTTTCACTCTTTGGATCATGAGTACTGCTGGAGGTCTCATTCCATCTACTGGGCATCATTTCTAAACAATGGCATACACTAGGACAATTTATGAATAGCAACATATAATTCCAAACTTGTAAAATATTTAACATAAATTGAACAGTTTATAAATATAATTCATAATCATAGAAATGTTTTCTTTGAGGAAGTATATACTCCTAAACCCTTCATAGTGGTTTGTAAGGAAAACAAGAATTATCCTAAGCATATCCCCCAGCAGTGTCGTAACCAAGAGTGCATCAAGGGTCGTTGTTGTGCACTAGTTCCCATTCGAGTCTAGGCCAAAGTGGTGTTTTTGGGTTTTACCCCAAGGTACATCTATGCCAGGGCCACCTCTACCTGCTCGTATCTATACAGGGATATATTTTTTGGAAAAATCAAAAAATCACAACAGTACAAAAATTTTAGGAAGTTCTTCTACACTAATCATCAAATTCAATCTTAGGGTAGTGTTCTCAAATCTGTGTTGTTCAAAATCATGTTTCCATAGATATAACAAAATTTAATCCGATACCAACTGTAATTACACCACCCCATTTACCTTGAGATGGTGAATTATTTTAATACATTTGCATTCTTACAAAGAATCAAGTCCCGAAAGACCGATCAGTTTAGCAGTCTTGGAAAATAGATTACATACCTTAATATTTAATTATACATTAGAAAATAAAACACAACATAAATGATTCTTTGAGAACGCCATTAATCCTCTAGCTTAGACATGATTATTCATCATAATACACTTCTTGGAATCCTGGGGATATGAAATATAAGAAACAGGTGAGATCAGAAGCTCAGTAAGGATAACAATATTGCAGAAATGTTCATAAATAAGCATATACATTTAAGGAAATGTGTAAGATTAAAACAAAAACATTTTATACTTATACATCAACATAATATGGCATATATACAATAAAATAATTTCATTTACTTATTTACAAGGATATTTCACTAGTATAATAATCACATGCAATATCAATAGCTACTTTCATAATGATGGAATGAATAATGCTAGAATTCATAACCACGTTGTCAAGGCCTTGTGCAATGACTAAAAATAATATTTTCATTCAAGGGAATGTTCCAAGACAATAATTTGTCTCATTGGAGCTACCGATGCATCAAGGATCTATAGAGGTATCCATCTGTCACTTACTAAGTCCATTATATTCCTCATATGAAAAAGTTTAAACAGAACATAAACATTCGTTTTAAAACTAGTATACAAGATGTCAATAAATTATCCATAAACCATGAATGGTATCAAAATAACACATCCCCAGTCAAACATATCACAAAACCATCAATACAATATGGAACATTTTTATCATAATAAATCAACTTCAAAAAAGTTTAAAATCCATCAATGGACATTGAAAAAGATGAAAATGATTTGTTAAACTTTTTGAGAGAAAAATACCTATTTTATGAAAACAATTAAAAGTCACACAATTTTGAAAAAAAAGTCATTTAAAAAAAATTAATCAATGTGTCCCATAGAACTTTGAAAATATTTAAATAAATTAACATTTTAAAAACATTCATGTCCATATAAATAAATCCTTAAAAACCGTTTTAAAAACATGATCATTAATGAGAATGATTTAGAAGAATAAATATTTTAATCATTTAGAATGATGTTTTAGTAAAAATAACCTTAAAATAATCCATTTGAAAACTATTTCATGAAACATGGACATGGATAATAAATATTTCATATTATATACTTACATTAAAACTACATTAGATAATAAAGAGATTGTGAAATTAACCCACACCTGGAACTTTATTTTGGCCAAGGGTACATTTATCCTCCTGTATAATGACCAAAATATGTTATTAAATTATTCCATAACCATAATCATATTTATTATATCATATATGATTCATTTATGACTTTATAAAACACATTTAATAATGATTTATATGTTAAATTAACATTTTCGGTAATAATCGATTTATTTATCGGACCTGTTTTTACTTGTTATTATAGATCGTATCATTTAGATCATGAGTTAAATAATTCTAGAATATAAAACATCATCTATATCTCTTAAATATTTAGAATATAAATATTTATAATAGATTGATATATGAAATGGAAGACACCATTTATGGAGACAGTAGGTTGTACTTATGCATAAAAGTTGTTTCTGTTTTCATATCGTATTGAAAGGAAGTTAATGAATAAGATATGTCTAAGTACAAAATAAAAAAATATATATTTATCTATATATATATATCTCCAGTAGAATTATTATTTAATATATTACTTACTTATTAATAACATATATTTTTATAATCATCGTTGAATGGTGAACGTGGTAATGAATCTCATCGCTTCGTGGAGACGGTAATCTGTACATACACACGAGCGACAATATCATTATATTGATGGTGAAATAGTATGTAATTTGATGGTATATAATATATATAGAATAATTAACATGTTATATTTATTATTTACATCAGTTATACTCAATATTATATGCATCCAATTAAGGATGTATTTAAATAACAAACTACATCAGGACGTGGAGACGGTAATCCGCACGTACGCACATACAGTGACATTGTCATGAATAGGATGGATTGAATAATGAATATGGTTGTATGATTTTTATAATAACATAACAGTATATATAATATACTGGAGTTGTTATTTTAGAATGGAGACAACAAAAAATAGGAAGTGGATAAAACAAATAACTTGAAAGAGGTGATGAAATATTTACCTCTTCTTCGGGTTCATCATTTTGATTTGATCAAAAGGGCTCCATTGGATGGATTTATGACCAAAGGAACTCCTCTTGGATGATGGGAGGAAATTTTGTAGGATATTTGGGCAGGGTTTGACCAAGCCAAAAGGAATTGGAGGTGTAAAATTAATAGAAGGGGAAGTGCACTTTTATAAGAGAGGTGAGGGTCACATTAGGAAAAGCTGGAAATATTGTTTTATAATAAAATAATTTTCAGTTTTTAATGACAAAAAAATGAATTATTTAAATTCCAAGGTGGGTATGGGTATAAAATATCTCATCCAGTAGGTTTTAGATAGGTTTAGGGCATCATATTAACCTTATCATTTAGATTTAACTCTTAGTTAAATAGTTTGACATTTACCGTGACTCTTTGTATTTTTGTATTATATTGTCAAAAAACATTCAATATCAAGCCAAGAGAACCCCATGTGTTTCAATATTAATATATATAACCATATATAATCCCTTTTGAAGAACCTTATATTTTTATAAATATTATATCAATTAATAATAAAATATTTGTTTGAAAACTCAATTATGTCAATTTTGAAACTATTTAGTATTTCATTGTTTTTGAAAGCTATAAATACTTTATCAATTAGAATAAAATTCATTTTACCAACCCTAACATGTAATATTAGCCTAGATAATTAGTTGAATTCATCATAAGTCTAAAATTACATTTATTTTGAAATTTATAATATCAGTTATTATAATAATTCATAATTATGATAATTTCTGCATCATCATTGTTTCATAAATAAATTAATTTTTATGGTATAAAAATTATAAATAAAAAAAATTATGTTGGAAGTTTTGTTATATTTCTAATGAATATTTATAGTCGAATTTATCTTATGTATAACCCTATATTACAAATGGTATCGTTATTAAACATTGAATTTAACTCTTTTATCTCTTCTTTAAATAAAATAATAATAAATGTCATAATATTTTCCATGTGGACAAAAAGGGGTCATATTTTACTCATAACGTTTTTTTGGTAGAATTATACTTGTCCAATAGAATTAGGACATGTGATAAGGTAATTATAATAACATTTTTACCCTTAATTATCATATTTACTTTTAACCGTGGTAAATAAAAGTCAAATGACACTATTCCACATAAAAATTTATCTTATTGAACCAAATTTTAATTATTGATGTCCACCGTGTCTCTAATTTTTTTGAAATTCAACCCATAGAAGATTTAAATTTATGCGTTATGCAAATTTGTAAATTCTCCTAAAAGGTGGGTAAAAGATGATAAAATGTTCGATAAAATTATATATATATATAAACATGTTATAAAATGAATCATTTAAATTATGTTGAAAATATATAGGTATTATATATCTATATGTTCCTAAAATAAATTAACATTAAATAACTAATTATTGAAATAAAATATCAGTTTTATATAATAATGTTGTTTTTTCACTATTCATAAAAAAGGACTGTTTTCAGAAAATACCAACAAATTTACCCTATGCTAATTTTGATATTCCGAATTAAAAAATGAAGTCTATTTTACCAAATTAAAAACATAGAAGTTTAATTTATTAATTTAAAATTAATTCCCACTATCAAAACCAAAAATCAGGTTTTTAAAAAGTAAAAACTATCAAAAGATTGGCATGTATTTATAAGAGATTTAAATGTGAAATTAATTATAATGACCTAAATTTTATTAAATGATAATGATATAATCTAATTATACTTACAAACTATTAAAATACATAATTTATCACTATAAAATATTTCTATTAAAAATGTTGTTTTCAAATAAATCATAGTAATTTTCACTATTCGTCAAAATATGAAATTTATCTGAAAAGCACCAAAAATTTATCTAAACTAAATTTATATTTCACTCTTCTAAATAAAAACATAATCTCACTATATAAATTATATAAAAGTGTCAAATATTAGTTTCAAAAAAAATTCTCCATTATAAGGAGATAACATTTCGTTTTTTGAAAAATACTTATTTTATTGGAAAAAAAGATTTTGTTCTTTTATTATGACTAAGAAACACATAATATGAATTTAAAAATTATATTGAGTATATAAGATTCAAAATTAAGTTAATACTATTCATAACAACTTTTTGAACGGTTATTTTAGTAAGGTGCATTGCGCTCGAACTCAGTGTTGCATGTAGCACAAGCTATTGAATTACATTAATTAGATAATGTACTATGAAATATTGGGGTGTTAACAAAACTACATTTTGAGCTTCAACTGTTATAATAGTTACTAAATTCTGTTTCATTGTATTCCAATGAACACATTTCCCCATAATGAAAACTCAAGTATATGTGGATCTTCTATCATCATCATTTTCTACCACATCATAATTTGAATACCCAAATAGGTTAATACATTCTTAGCTACCATAAATGATTTAGAATTTTTTCCCTTTTGCAATATCTACGGTTCCTTTTTAAAAAAATTATATTTGATTATTTAGGAGCACATGGGAATCATTCAAATAAGGTAGCAGCATAAATAATTCCCGGTCATGAGGTAGTCAAATACAACAGACTTGAAATCCGTTTCAAAAAATGATTCTAATCAACATTCATCCCTTTTCCATCATGATAGAAATTATTTCCCCCTAAAGTCGTTGTGTAAAAAATATTGTAATTTTCTCTATCAAACATCGTAATAAGTTCATTATTATACTTTTCTTGTGAAATAAAAATGAGTAACTTCTTTTTTATGGTTCTTAAACTAAAATGGTAGGGAATTTCTCCCAACATAGACATCTGAAATAATATTTCATTCCCCTTTTAAAATCAATCGCCAAACCATTCACATATAGAAACAATGATAATTTCATCAACATAAAAAAGTATAATGAGGGAAAATTCATAAAATTCTTCATTGTAAAGTTTTCTATAAAATACTCCATTCATAAAATTTATCTTTCCCAAGAAAGTATCCAATTTATAATACCATTATCTTAGATCTTGTTTTATCCCATACAATTATTTCTTCATCTTATAAACAAAAAATTCATTATTCCTTAAAATCAAGGCTTTATGTTTATTTAATGTAAACATCCTCAGAAATATTCCCATTAAGAAATGAAAACATTACATCCATTAAAAAATAGTGCAAACTTATTGTATACCAATACCAATATTGATTATGGTTCCCCCTAGCAATGCTACCAGAGAAAATGTCTCATCAATATCAACATTGTTAATTTGTGTGTAACCATTACACACAATACATGCATTGTTCCTTATTACATCAACTTATTCATTAGTCTTATTAAAGAAAAACTAATTTTTTACAAATAAATTTATTTTGTACTTCTCAAGTACAATTTCCAATTTATCATTAATTTATATCTGTTAATGCTCTTAATTTTTATCCTAAACCCATTGTAGATGATGAATCCATCATTCAACTCATTTGGATGGACATTTTAATACAAAGAAGTATGTGAAAACAATTTTGATGATTATCTTGTTTGAGCCTTTTGAGGTTAATCACAAAAAATGTTCTACGCCTCTACATTCATTCTCATTATAGGATGAGTTATTTTAGTTTCATCTTCAACACTTAAGGTATCAGAGTCTAGATCTTATTCCTGAAAATGATTTAAATTTTGACATCCATATATGATTTTTTAGCAAAACTATCATCATCCTTCTCATGTTCCTTATTGGAATAGGTTTGTTTTTCCTCCACAATATTTTCAATAAGATTAAATTTCAAAGAATAAAACATTATTCCAATTTCTTTTTTGAAAAATCATTATTCTCTTCATTCTAGTGCATATCCAAGACAAATTACATGTTCACCTCTCTACTCAAATTTTCCACGGTATCTACCTTTCTTCTTTATAATGTGTGGACTTCCAAAACTGTTAAGTGATTCAAAAATGGTTTTTTATAAAGCAATTCAAATGGAGTAAAATAAGAACTTTTCCTAAAAAACATAAAAAATGTTAATATGCACATAGGTTATCATGGCTCTCCTTTAACAGTAATGATAAAGGACATGTTCATGTAACATAGTTCTCCACATTTCCACTAGTCTTCTTTTCATTATTTTAGCTGCCATATTCTATCTCGGTGAGTATGGGGTACTGTTCTCATTCTAAATTCCATTATTTAGAAGTTAACTTTCATGTTATTCATTTTTATACACTCCACTAATGTATGTTATCAATTTCATCATTGAAGAATCACATTAATTCTCGAATTTCCTCTTGAATCATTGTAACGTTTTCACTGCATCTGACTTATGTTTCATATACCTAACATATGTAATTTATGAAAAGTAATAAATGAATGTGATGGAGTAATTATCTCTACTGATTGATTCTTTTCTCATTGAACCACGAACACCATAATTAATAAGTTCTATGGGTTTTATGATCAAAAATAATCTTTATTATGCCTTGAGTTTTTAATTTTTCCATTCTAAAAAATTGTGCAACACAAATAATTCTTCATGACATATCACAGTTACTAAATGAACTATAAAACTATCATAAAATTATCATGTTTATCGAACTCTTGTGACCTATCCTGTTATTACACGACATATTCTCTTTCAAATTGACTAAGTAACAAGAGTTGTTTATTTCACCAATTTCAAATATGATTCCTTTTATATTTTAGCATTTTGTGAATATCATTCTATCTACCTCATTGTTAACAGAACACATTTCTTAAGGCAACCATGTTAACATATTAAATATTTTATAAAACACTCAGTAATTTCTATTTCAGGCCATCAACATATATTTTTTCATAGATTTAATATTATTTTTCCCAATTTGGTTGGTCCAACTTTTTATTTTAATAGATTCATTATTTTCCAATGTCACGATTACTTAGTTTATGTGTTTCAAATTTTTCAAGATTATTATATCTCCATTAATATGTGATGAACACACATAATCAATAAACTAATGTCATTCCCCTTTTATATCTTGTAAATCAGTTTCAAAAACCAGATCATTTTATTCATCATTTACTTTCCTCAACTATGTCTTCTAAAAATAGTTGAGAAACATTTTTTGTGTTGGTAATAATATAAGAAATACCATAAATGGATTTCCAGGATCATCCCATCTTTCAAAAATTGTATCCAGGTTTTGGCACATATTAGGAAATTGTAGACCACGCTTCAAATGATTATTTCAAACTTCTTTATCAGAGATCTTGTTTTTGTGGATTTACTCCCTCTCAAACCATTCATTCCATAACATGTGGAATATATGTAATGTTGTTGGTTGATCCAAAAAAATATTTTTCATATGGTTTAATCCACCACAATACCACTTATATCCATAGAAAGAGTAATTTCCCTTGAAATTTTCTTATTGACCAGTGTTGAGAGTATACTTCTTAGAAACCATCTTAATATAACTTTGTTGAACACCGACCTTTATTTTTTAAACTATAATATTCTTTCATAGATTAGTATTATTTTCAGAATTATTGAGAACAGAAGTAGTAGAAATTATTCCTATCTTATTATTTGTAGACACTTTTTATTTTTCATCATTGTTATATTTTACCAAATACATAAAGTTCCTAGATTTCTTCTTATTGGATACAATTACACCTTTCTTATAAATATTTAAAGCTATCTTTTAATGAGATTTCATAATTATATCATTAACATAACATTCCGCATAGTTTTGATACTGTTTCTGAAAAATATAACCCTCAGTTCAACTTTATAATTGTTTTCATAGGACAAGATGAATATTTTATTCAATTACATTTATCTTTACTTCAATAATTTCATTAATTTTCTTTTCATCCATGTGATATTTTTTAAATCATTAATCCATTATACCATATTTAATTTCTAATCATCAAAATCATGTAGTTTACTTTTTTATGATTTTTCATTATTCAATTTTTTTTATTTCCTTATCTTGAATATTAATTATTCTCAAATAGCCTTTAAATTATTCATTTTGATGAAATTCAAATTGAATATCTTTTTCATCTTTGGGACTGCTTCTTTTAAACAAGCCATTATTAATCATTACAATACAAGTATTCTCACCAACCTTTTGAAATTATTTTTTGGATTTCTCTTCACATTATTATTCTTCTTCTTCATTAAATAATAATCTTATTCTATTTTATTTGATGAAATTTTAATCTTTCCCTTTGAAAATTATTTATCATTATCCCCATATTTTTCCACAACCTACTTCGCCTCCATTCTTATTTATCTCTATATTCTCATTATTTTGAGGTAAATTTTCCATAATGTGTCCAATGGATCCACATTCAAAAAACATTAATATATGTTTCACTCTATATTTATTTGTACCACATCTCAAATTTTTATAAAATAAGGATTGAATTTCATCATGATTTTTACAAATCGCATTTTCAAAGTCAGAGTCGGAAAAATCATCCTTCTATATAAAATTATGATACTTTTCTTTCATGGAATATTAGAAAGGCATTTCTCTATTATCTTTTGTTTGTCTCTTCATTATATAATCCCTCATCATTTTATATGTTATGAGAATGCTATGAAAATCAAACATAGATAATGTTTCATGGTCTCTGTATTCCATAAAAGAAACATTAACATAAATCAATTCAGTATAAATTCTTATGATATTTTTTACAACTTTATAATCATCAATACTTTCACCAAGACATCTGGTTGTGACGAAAATTTCTTTTAAATTGATAATGATGACCCTAATTGAATCATACTCACCAATTTTCAAATATTCATGCATCGGCCTTCATATTTGTATTTTTTCCTTCTTTACTTTTATATTTCTTCATAGATGTCTTTCATCTTATCCTGACACATTTAGCTATGGAAAAACATTAACTCAAAAAAAAACCCTTTTAGAATGTGATGATTATAAATAATTTTTATCTCTTCCATCTTTATGAAGATTCTTCTTATCGACAGGTGTAAGAGGAACCTTTTCATTAATGGGATAAAATTTATCTTTTTTATCTTCAAGAACATAATACCCAAGAGAGATAATATAAGACATCATTATACATTTAAAAGTATTACAATTATTTACTCCAATGATGAAAAATCCACTTATTGTTCACAGAATTCTGGTTTCTATAACAACTTCTATTCAAAAAATCAGTAATGAAAAATTGAAGATAAACCAATGGCTCTAATAACAATTGAAGATTCAGATTTGACATTAATGTATAACTAAATGGGGGAGGGGGTTTATTAGTGATATATTTTTATTTTATGTTTCCTTATAAATGAAACAACATTTCCACATGATATGGATTTCATTCCCTAGTGAAAACACATCAAACACACATCTAGGTGAACACAATAATTTATAAGGTTCGCTACTCAACACGTGTAGGTAAATCCTAGATATGGTTTGGAAACAATATGGTACCACAAAATCCACTATAAAACAATCCTTTTGTTTGGAATACAATAAGATAGATAATCCATTACACTCATGTATCACTATGTAAACAATTCTTCTTCTCACACAAAATATGTAATATAGATTTTGTAAAAAAATTGATACTTTTTCTCCTTCATAAACTTTAATAAATATGATCATTCACATAAATTCTTCTTATTCTAACCTATATGTTGGTAAGAAATTCCTGGAATTAATGAAGATACATAGTCTCATACACATGTCTGTGTTTTACATTAAATTTCTACGTACTAAAATCCCACTTATCTTCATACTGTTAGTTTGTAGAAATTTCTTTGGAAAACCATTTTAGTGCCTTAATTAACATCCATGAATCCTCCAAAAAAACAATGAATTATCTATGAAATCCCAATAACCTCCACATATTGAGTTGTATCACATCACATGAGTTCTTTGTAGACATCCTCTTCTCTTATGGACCAAATCTTCTTCCATAGAAAACCTACTCCACCATAGATTTTCCCATGTTCTATGGATTCTAGATGCTTCATAGAACATAGTTTCTTTGTGAACCCTTTAACTTTTCCTGAAATTGAACTATGAAAATTTCGTCCATGTACAAGGTGTCAATCCCCCAAAACTCATTCCGTTGAAAACATCATCATTTGTGGAAATGATTCCCTGCAAACTACAATACTTCACAGAATTATTCCACTCAATATTATTCTCCTATGTGGAATTGTTTCTTCAAAAACTATTTTAGACATACCAAAATTATTCCAGTAGTGAAGATCTCTTCTAATAAAATACTCTCTCAAACTAATGATCTTATATGGGGTATTTGTATTAGAAAATAATTTCCAAAAAACTTGATAATCCAAATTACCCAAACATCCATTATAGTACAACCATCATTGTATACTGTGATATGCGGTCCACATTGTGCCTTCATTCCCTCATGGAAGACAATGTCTTCCACAAATTAAACCCTTTACGACAACTTAAATTGACAACTCATTCTAGAAAAAACACGCCTCCCATGAACTGTTAACCCTTTATGAACTGTGATCCTGCATCAAACTGTTTTTCACTACATGGCATGTATACTGCGCTTTGTGGTCCACATTTCACTACTAAGAAAATCATAATCCTTTTCTAATTTTCCTTAATTATCCCACATAACACCTTTTCAGTCCATGAGTTGTCCTACACCATCCTTGAACTTAGAGAACATTATTTGAAAACATTACATTTAAATAAATTTACACTTAGTTTTAAGGACCAAAAATCTAGAGAACATTGGGAAATGAAACCACATTAATAATATACATCAGCAAGACCAACCATATTATTTTTTCCCATATTCATTTGATATGATACTTATTGGTTATGATTTTTATTCTTTGATATATCATCTTTTTCATAATCATATATACAAAGGAACGTGTTGTAACTTCCCTACATCTCAAAAACATCATTCATTTCAGAGAATCCTAAATATGATTGGAAGGATATTTTTTATCCCTTTAAAACATAAGGAACAAATGAAAAGATTTATATACAATATTATAATTTTAGGAAATAAAAATCAGAACTGAATCATCAAATTTCCCGAATCATTTACAAATTTAATTTATTTATCATTTTTTAACCATAATAGAAAACAATAATGAAAACAAATCTTTTCATATGTTGAAAAAACTTCTCTATAAAACATGGATCCAATACACTGAATGTCTATTATCACTGAAATTTTTTCAAGTGATTCATGAAAACAACTTAAATTTTATTTTAGGAATGAATAAACTTTCACTACAATATCAAATATCTTCAAGAATTATGAATTACTACAAGATAACACCATTAACATAAGAAACATTTCATTGACTCCATAACATCACTAAGCTATGTGAATCAATATAAGATTAAAAAATTCACAAGGTTCATACATATATTATTACATGTTAACGATATCTTCCCCATATACAACCTTACTATGGTGTTAGTTCCATAGTACAGTCCATGTACAAGTACACTATACTAATTCACTATTTCACATTAAAAAATAGACTACAAATGATCAATTTATGTATTCACCAAAAATTAAAACACTCAAATATCTTCTTTACATAACATTAATAAAATAATTCCGAATGTTCATGTGTAATTCTATTTGTCTTCTCAAACTACTTTTCTAATGGTAAAAATGTAAAATCTAATAGATTCGCCTATGGGTATCAAAAAAGTATATCAGTTTCTTCATGAAAATGTTATGTGTAAAATTTGCATTTCCATAAGAAAAATGTTTTATTTTCATTCATGCTAGTAGAAATATTTATAGAATTCCTCCCCGAAAACAATTTCATCCATGAAAGGATTATTTATTCTTCGAAATGAAAACTATTCTAAAACAATGGTAGAAACAGAAATTCTCACTCCAATATCTATGTATATAGGCGACTTCACTATGTATTTTCTCTATGTTTCATTTTGTTACAAATATACATGAAATATATCATGTTGAGGTTGTTTTGAAAACCATGAAGATATATATAGTGAATTATTTACACATGGGATTCATTATAATGTGACATCTAAAATGAAGCCATATATTTTATGAATTCCTCACATTCAGGCCATGATAAGCACATGCTCTATATTTTAATGATTCATGAACTAATTTTTATATAGAAAACATGTTTCAACATTATATTATACATCATAGAAGTATATTCTTCGAATTGTTCATATTTAAGAAAAAATGATTGTACTATTGTCATTGGATCAATCCAGATTGACCCATTACTTCTATATGATCTTGAAAGATGTCAAAAATCATGATCATCAAATAATAAAGTAATAGGAAATAACAAATCATCATCACGAGGTTAATGATGGGGAGGATTAATCAAATTATATTAATATATCTCATCATGTTTCCAATATTCTAATGGTATATTTCTAAATATAATAATATTATGTCTTGTTCCAAATCTCCACGTAAAAAAATTCTGCATTAGATGACATCTTAATAACTAAATTTTGGTCACTGATGGCTCAAGTTGGCACTAGGTTTTGGAACCTTAAACACTTCACACATTCCATCACACTATCATTCTTCCCATGAATGTCTCTTTATAACCTCCATGTTGATACCAATGTGCAATATATAGTCACTACACACACCAACTACTATATTCTTTACATGTTATCCCACCCATTTTTCTATTGGCATGTCAACCGACCTCCCACATAGTGGAACCAAGGTTTCACATGAGCTTGTGGAGGTTATATTATGGGATATGTTGGGTGAAAAATATTTGTATATGGAACATTTAATGATTAATTAATAATTAAATTTATTTATTATAAATAAAAATTTATATCTCAAAAAGAAATTCCAAACTAATGATTCTACCTCAAATGTATTTTATGATATGAATAATTATACTTTTCATGGAAATTTTCTTAACCTCTTCATCAACTTCTTCTAATAATTTTTTTTCATGCTAATTACTATTTCTATGGTCACATTCATTTAAAATTACACATGAAATAATTATTATATTATAAATATTGTTCATATTTGTTGGTTTTCTTTGTTATATTATCAATTCATCAATTCAATTGATTAAAAATCATTAAAAATCATCATATAGTAAACAATATTTTCATCTCACTGGGGAAGTTAAAATTCTTCACTAGAAGATGCCGAAGCGGCCCTTACTATGGTTAATCATTACCTACAAGTGAATAAATTCCTTTCAGAAGTGGAAAACAATTTCATGATCCTTCATGCTTCATTTCATGGAAATAGTGACATGCATTGGTCAATGTATTAAATCATAAGAAAATTAAAAGATCTCCTCAAGAATAGTATTAAAGTGACTCAAACATAGCGAGAGGGCAATCATATAGCCGAACACATAGATTCTCTAGTGGATCGAGGTAACAATGTAACTATACAATCCAAAATTTACAAATTTAAACAGGAGGAAGTTATGTTGATTAGAGGGGATTACCATGGTATACATTACTTTACACCTCCCTATACCCTCCTTGTATGAATTCATTGTATTTATTTTCTGTGAATAAAATGGAAATGATGATGAATAATCATCATATTATCTTCATTAAATGATATAGATTATATGAATTCTATTTTGAAATTGGAACATGTTTTTGAAATTATGAAAAACATTGAAATATTCAAATTTATAGATGGAGAATTTCTCAACCATGAAATCCATTTCTATTAAATGATGGAAAACAAATTCTCCATGAATCACCACTCAATATTCACTCATAAACACATATTGAGTCACTAAAAAATGGAACTCCTGGACTAAAAAATATCCCACTTTTTTTTCTACAATATACCTTCACATTTTTAATGAAAATATGTCAATTCAAGAATTATATCTTTTATTGATATGAAAATCCAATTTATAATGCTTCGGGTTTCTCATATATTCTCCTAGAATTTAACTAATTTTGGATTATCTTACTTTTTATATAGATAAGTATGATACTAAATGGTTTTCTTGGAAAATATTATTTATTTTGACTAGTCTATGTCTAAAAAGAATAACACAATATATAAAAAAAGTTACGTATAACCAGTGTTTTGAATGTTTTCCATAAATATACATGAATGTGATAACATGATCAATAGTTATTAATTCTCAAATGGGGGATATATATAAAATTAATTTTTCAAAAACATGTAATCCTTCACACTTTAGAAAAAACAGCACTAAATTCTAGTGAAAGATTTTATGTCCCACATTTCAACATGTTTTCATAACCAAGGCTTCCACTTATAAAGTGATTTCAATATAATAATAATAAACGATTTATTTATATTTTTAGACATCATCATTCATTTTCAAAATGAACTATGAATTTCTAGAATCACAAAAATACAGTATATTGATAGATTTTATCCAATATTTAACCTCCTTATGGGATACAGTTCTATTTTTTATAGATTTCATTAAACACAACGGGGAAAATATTTCATTTGTTCAGAGATAATAACTAAACAATATCCTCAAATTCAAAACATGGTAGCTATAATTATAAAAATAATATTATGTATGTTATTTTTTTAATGATCCTCAGCTAGAGAAACAAGGATGAGATATTCTTTTCCCATAAACACTCTGAAATTGATCTTTAGAACTCATAATGGTAGCACTAAATTTGAAATTCCATTATAGAGTACCTATTGGTGTTATGGTTTTGATCTTATTTTATGTTTAATTAATTATAGCGCATACTTCATCATATTCTTACTTTTATCAATTATTTTTTCTCCTTCTTGTATAGGAAAAAATCATATTATTAAACGAAATATGGACAATTTAATTCATCTTCATCACAAAAGCTGAGGATATTTCTATATATGATCTTCTCAGAACATTATGTGGGTTTCAGACTCATCTGGTAAAATCTATAATATTCCATTAGCATAAACATTTTCTTATATATCAATAAAATAAACATTTTGACAGGGATTACATTGCATAAATTGGTATGAGATGTTTTATATTCTTTATTAATTATATTTTTAGTGTCTTATAATACATATTGAGGAATTTAATTTATAAAAGCTTTAGCGTAATGACCTGGATGGTAATTTATTTTCTATATTTCCCTTGGACCATCAAAATTTTTCTAAATAGAAATAATTTTGATTTCTCATAGACAAAATTATGTATTCTAGGATTGATCCACAACATAATATATAAGATTCTTTTCATTCCAATATTTTCCCCTTATTGTGGGAAATACGTGGAAGTTACATATTATATCACCAGTGGTAGGATTTCTATCATACCACAACCCTAATAATAACCATAGAAATGTTATCTTCCCTAATTATAACGATTCTGTTTCTGAAAAAAGGCATGTAGTCTAGATAGAAGCTTCAATTATTTCACCTCAGTCTTGTGGAATATTATTTTCCCCACTCACTTATGTTCTCAATATCCACATTAGTCTATATATATTTTGTTTTTGTGCGAGTAGTTTCACCACTATATGAAAAATATTTAGTATCTCTTGAATAATCAGAAATAAATTTCAACTTCTTCATTAGAATAATCATCATAGTTTCTTTGCTTGATTTATCATGGGAATCAACTAATTTCTCAAAATCAACACCATGACGTTTCATGGTTTTTATTTTTTAAGACACACTAGCTTTGTTCCATTCAGTTTTTCTTTTTTTAAACATGTTTTTATTAATGTATTAAAATATTATATCATGTATCATAATTTTTCCTCAGGATGTTTTGATATCCCTCATAAGATAATTATTTTTGATTTATACATTTTTATTTTTCATTTTCTTGATATTTTATTGCTTTCTTGAGTTGAGATTTTTCATTAAGACATGCTAGAAGTCCGGATCACTTAATGTTCTCACGGTAGTTTTTTTCTAATACTTCATAAAGAATTATCATGAATCCTAGCTTTAGTTCTGGGTGTTTTATGATTTTCAGTGGAACCTTAATCGTCTCATACGATACATGATGTTGATTATTTATTGAATATCATACCTATCGTATTTTTCTTATGGTTCAATGAGAAATTCCTATTCATTAAAATAACTAATTTTATTATGTCATCATTGTTATTTTACTTTACTCTTCATCCCCAGCCCTACTCCTAGAGTCACTTAATTCATTATTTGGGAAAATGACAGGAAATTATTATTATTTAACTGAAACTAAATAACTTTTTTAGAAGAAACCCTTTATATTATACTTTTTCTCTTTGAATTCTTTTGTAAATAATGTGAAAAATATTTTATAATTTACATCACATACAAAATCTTCATTAGAGTTTTAGAGTTGTGAATCTTTACTTTCCTTAAACATCATAAAAATAATTACATTGAAATATTTTTCCACCATAAATTTATTTTTGAAAATAATAGTTTATTATAAAACTCATCAAGGGATATGGCTTCAACATATTCCTTGGAATAATCACAGGATCAACTGTATTACAAATTTTATACATATGTTTTTTGACAGAAGCTTAATCTTAAAAAATATCTCCAAAACCCTAATATGACATACTATCTCACTTACATTGATAATTATTTCATCTATATTGTCATCAACAAACATTTAGATATCATCATACCTATCTTTTTATATTTTTAATTTTGATTCATTGATTTTTGTATTCATGTTGTACATATCATCAAGTTTATCCCACACATCCCTATTCATTTATAGTCCCATAATAATTTTTAAAACATTATAATAAATGAATGAAAAAAATGAATTTATGGATTTCCCTTATTATTATATTTTTCTATTATAATATTTTTTTATAGAATCATCTATTTTATTAGAATAAAACCATTTCATACAACATAAATAAGATCATGTCCTTTTGACAGATGATTTGGATTTATTCATTTCTTCTCTATATAATAGCTCTTTCCATAAAATATAGGAAATTTTTTTTTTAAAAAACAACAATATAAATATCATTACTATGTATTAAAATTTATATTTTTTAGGATTGAACCTCATCCTATGATGACATTTATAAATCCCAGGATTAGATATATCACTGAGAGGGTTGGGGGTGAAGTGGTGATGTTGTTTTTATAATTTTTAATTTTCCAATCATCCTATATAAATAGATATGATCTTCATTCATAATTATTTATTGAATCAACACTAACATATGTTATCAAAAAATATTAAGGAAATTAAAATCAATATTTTTCTATGTTCTCCCTCATTGTGGGTGACTTTGTTTGTGATATGTTTTGGATAATATAAAAAATATATTCTTCACTAGTAATGTAAAGTGAAAAAAAGTGAATAAAATATATGATATTCCTGACATTAAAATATTCATTACTTCTGATCACTGATGATTATAGTGGACTATATCGTAACTTGATATTTAAATTTTAATCCCACAAATTTTCATTACATTGATACCCTTTAGTAGATATTTCTCCTAATATTTTTTGGTTTTTTGACACTATTATTTCACCTGTTCTTAATTGGTCATTCCATCCACCAATGAATAGGTCATAAAATAGTTATTCTTATATATTTTGTGTGAATTTCACAAATTTTGTATTTCAAGTCCACTTTGTTAAAAATTAATTCTAATTAATTATTGGACATTCTTAAAAATAATTATCATAATATTTTCACTTTTTATTCTAGATGATTCTTCCAGTACAGTAAATTTATGACTTCACACAAATTTTTGTGAGTAATGCCTAAAAACATATTTAATATATTATTATGAAATAATAATATTTCGAAAATAAATTAAATATCCTTAGTAAATATAACATATCACAATATCATTTTAATCACATTTGATACATTGTATAGACTCATCGACATCACTTTTGTAAGTGAAACAATAGAAGTGAAAAATATTCTAAATATTTATAAAGGAATTGTTTCTTATGCATGAAATAAACATCATTTATTTATTAAATATCATTTTTTTAGTTCTTCCTTTTAAGCACACGTACACTATATCACATGGATGTTTCACTTCATCAAATACACTCAGAAGGTTTCATTTTTGTATACACTCGCAATATGAACACTAACTAACCTCCATATAGTAAAACACGTACACTATTTTTAAATATTATTTGTGTAACTGTATGTGTTATCCTAATACACATTGTGTAATAGTATCAGGAAAACTAGAATGTATTATTGTAATAGTATTGTAGAAGTTTTAAAATTTCATCACAAAAATCTTGTGTGTGTGTTGTATGTAAAGAGGAAACAAAATTTAATTTCCATCATTTATGTAAAATGATTCATGGAACGAATCCCCATGAAATGGTGGAATTAACAAATTTTATATTTCAAACTAAAAATAAGCTCTATTCAAAACCATGAGATGTAGAAAAAATCTCATCTTTTCATTTGTCTATATTGGCATGTTCACACCAAATTTTCTCTGTGTTTCATGCCATGTTAAATCATTGGAAAATATTTAATGTTTAATCTATATTAATAAAGATGAAGATCTCAATTGGTAGTTATCCTCACACAATTATACTTATTATTGAATAATAAAAATGTCGACATCGTCATGATGGATTCCTCACATGAATGTGAAGATATATGCGTAAACCATATTTTAATTATGTTTAAACTCGTGCCAATATGAATAGTTGGTTATAACTTAATATCATCATTAGAAGAGTAATATTATTCAAAATTATTATATGCATGAATTAAACCTATTTCATGAATATCCTAAAATGAAATCTAAGTATGAAATTGCATCATCATAATGAGGTTAGATTAATAGAATCATGATCATTGATGACTAATGTTAGATGGTGTAGAAACTCCTCATCGAGAGGATGAAAAATATGATGGATAAATCTAATGAATCATATTAATCCCATCATACCACTATTTTTCAATAAATATATTTTTTATATAAGTAATATGATGGATTTTTGAGTCCTAAAACGGTCTCTTCATCTTTTTACTGCTTCTGGATAAATCAATTTTCTCCATAGGATGTTTGAGCATGCACTAAAGATCAGTAATAAAGACACTACCCACATTACAACATTACATTATGGTTCCCTACATATTGGATCTTAAACATCCATAAGAAAAATATCATAATCTCTCTGTAGACTATCAAAATTACCACCACATCTACCGATGCAAACACTCTTATTTATGCCTCTATAGACCTCCTGAGTCAACATGCCTCCAATCTGCTTAACTAAAGTCCCCATATGATGTTATGGTTGGTCCTTTATGGGATTAACGATTTACAAAATTTATTCAATTAGTATGACTAAAAATATATAGATTATATCTATTTAAATAATATAAATAACACATTATATCTAACCATAAATACAAAACTCATGATTCTTTCTAAATTATTATACTTGAAGGATATAAATTTATTTTTCATGGATTTTTTCAAAACCAATTCATTATATTCATCTTAAAAAAAATCATCATGAAAATTAATATTTTCATGGTCTTTATTTATTTAAAATCCTCATGAAATAATGTTCATATTTTTTAAATTTCGTGGACATCTTTATTAACTTAATAGTTAATCAGTTCAAATAATGAACAATCATCAAATATAAACAAAATTTTATCGATCTCAAAATGATAATTTTATCAAACTAATGATTGATTATAATCATCAAAACATGATCATCATCACTTGTAATAAACAATGTCTATTTTCACAACATAATGGGAACATTTTTCAAATATTCCAAAAAATCTCTAAAATAATCACATTTTTACATGAATAATTGCTGAACCATGACATCCAATGCTAATAAATTGATCCATAACAATTGTTCAAGCCCCACCACTTCATTATCACTCATAAAAGCACATTCAATAATAGATAATTAATGAAACACAAGTGAATAATAATACTATTTTATTGATAAATTTCATATCATGTTTTAGGTATTTGTAGTAATATATGATCAGAAGAAATCCCATTGTAATGAAAAAAAACTATTGTATTAATTTCCTCCATAAAATAATTTTTTAAATATCATTTTTCACACACAACACCAAACCAAAATTAACCAAAAAAATTTACTGATTGAAAATATAATATTTTTATTATAGCTTTTGATTTAGAGAGTATAATTTAGGGAAACAATATTATGAAATACATATAGAAAAAATAAATTATACTTTTAAAACTATTTCACTAATGAAATTTTATTAGTAAATCCAAACAACTAATTATATAACATTATTATTTTAAATTATATATTTTATTTCAAAAAATTTCATTTTATATGATACACATTTTTTAGTTCATGTAATTATGTATGTTATGTTTAGATGGTGAAAAAAATTTATATTGATAAAAACTAATTTAATTTGTAATTGATTGGAAGTTTGAAAATGGAGAATGAAAATTAAATATTTAATTAACGTGTCAAATTGTTTTTATATATTTTTTATATTTCCTTTATTAGATAAATTTCTAAAATATTGTATTTATTTTTTATAATATAAACATTATTTTGGAATTCATCATTATAATATTATATGTGAATGGTTTTTGTTTGTTTTTTTGTGAAAATATTAATTCTTATTTGAATACAGAAACATATAATTTTTAATAATATTGTGAATTTTATGATTTTACTATTAAATAATAGTAACTTAAATTTGTTATACCATATTTATTAGACATTAATTTACTTTATAATAAAACTCACACATTTATTGACATTTTGAATAATTTATACATTGAAATTTGATATTTTCTAATTGTGTTATATATTTATTAAAAAATATATTCAATGTATCATACAATAATTATTTTTCAGTTAATTTTTTTAATATAATGATATTGTATCTAATAAAATATATTTTTTATTTGCAATCAGTAGGTCCAAATTAATTTACATGTTCCCTTATATTTGGATTTATAAAAATGAATTTCTATTAAAAATTACTTTTCATTGAAAAATAAAATTAACTATAAAATATTTTAACATAGGGTTAGGGATATAAAATATGTCAAAAACATGTATTAAAATGCGTTTATGAGTGGTGTATCAATTTTACCCATTCCTCGTGTATTTATTTCAAATTATTTTATATTTTATATCATCGAATAGTGACTTTTAATTTATATTATTACAAACAATTCCCCTCTACACACATAAAAAGAAATAAATCCCCCAATCCTTGAGGGAAACCCAAATTTTTAACTCTTCTTGAACATAGAACAGAAAAGTACATGACTTACATTTTACATTTCTCTTTATGAAATTTGATATCATAGATAGATTGCATTTCATGGAACACCAATCATAAACGATCCATGCTTGACAAATTACATTATAAATGGCCTGGGTGTTTTATTAGAGGATATGGATATAACTAATAAAATTTGAAAAAATATTAATAATATATTTATTTAAAATGAATTTGTTGAAAAATTCATTTCAAAATGGTGGATGAATTTGATATGTCATGAATAAAATCAATTATTTTTAATTTATCTATTTTTCATGTCATTATGTTTTTTCTATATGATATGTAAAATAATAACAAATAAATATTTATTTTAATGAAATAAATTGTTAATTTATGAATAATAATCCCAAAATTGGTTATCGATTTGAAATAAATAATGTCAATATTATTTGAAGGTAGAAGTGGAATTGTTTCAAAAAATTGTTTTTATCTTCACAAAGTATTTCAATTTTAATAAATAAGAATAATAAATATTGATGAAATATTTTAATGAAATGATTAATATATATATTCAATGAAGGGAACATACATTCATATAATGATTTTAATAATTGATATAATTATATTATGTTCTTTTTTTAATGGGAAAATGATTTTTCTTAAGGGCTTAATTTCATCATGGTTTAAGAGATTTTTTAAATATAATTTTAAGACTAATAAGAATATATATGGATAAAAATGTTTTGGAAATACTAAATAGACATTTATTAAATTATTCGATATTTCAATATCATTGTTTGTCCAAATGAATAGTATTTGTTGTAAAAATTATTATTAATTTAATAGTAAATTTCATTATGGGTTTCCGTAAACCAATTAATGTTCCCTAAAAACGTTTCTAGAAACCATAGGTGAAAATTAATTTTACCCAATGCCATTCTATAAATGATGTTGAGGAAATTTTGATCCGATTTCCCAAGATTTCAACATTATTATATTCCGAAGTTCTTAATATTTAAATTTTTTCCAGCCACCTCACTTATATAAGGTCACCTCCTCTCCTTTATTCTTTACAAATTATGAAGCCACATATATTTATCAGAATACTAAAAATACTATATTAAATTCCATTTCTATGATATTATGGTGTTGTTCCTCATAATTGAAAAACCAAATAGTCCAAAATGTGATATCTAGTGGTGGTTTCTCATAGAAGAGGCATAATTCTTAACTGACTAATTTCAGGTTTATTTATTCTTCTACATCCTTCAAATATTGTATAGATATTACAAAATAATATCTTTAGAGTATTTCATATACTAAAATTTTATTATTTTTATGGGAAAAACATTTTTCATTTATATTTCCATCTAATATGAAATGAAATAGTCACTCATGCATATGGACGGACTAAAATCATCATGTAGTGAAGTAATTAGTTTTTCATCACTATCTCATGGATTTTTAAATTAATAGATTTTATAGGTTTATATGATTCATGTAACACTATTGTGATTATTGGAAGATAAAATATTATCAACCATATCCCCCACCCCCATTTTTTTGAAAATGATAAAATCACCATTGTGTACTTGTGGACTGCCACCTTCACGATGTGATGATATTAATTTTATAATTCAGTTTTATATAGACATAAATAAGGATAGATTTTTCGAATATATATGGTAATAATTATATAATCATTATTCTATAGAGGTTAATTATTATTAACATTTCCTTTATTTAATCTATCTAAATGTTGAAACATTATTTGTGCAAACATATAGACTATAATTTTCAAGAAGTGATGTAACTACATTTTCATTAAGGAAATATATAATTCGTTATTTATTTTTATATAGTAAATAAATATTATAATTTTTGGCATTATTTTGATTCGTTATATAGATAAATAACTACCGTTCTTCAAATAAATGAAATTTTAATAAAAAACATGCATATAAAATTATAATTTGTTTTCTAGAATAATGATTTTGATAATGAAATTCTCATTGATGGGTAATTGAAAAATATAGAGGAATTTTATATATTCATTTAATTATTATAATTTTTCATAAATATATATAAATAATACATATTCATTTTTTAATTTTTGTAAATAAATGTGATGGATGACCGTACTCGATGTAACATTCTATGATATAATCTCTTTTCTTTTTGGGATTGTCATTGTAAAATTTTCATTGAGGGAAATTATATGATCATTATTTAATAAAACACATTTATTTTACTATAAATTTTTATTTCTGATTTATCAATATATTTGTACCATTTTTCCCTATTTAATACTAAAACTAATTGAGAAAATGTTTTAAAAAAATCGATCCTTATTTATTTTTTTCATGACGAGAATATTTCTCATCGATATCCATGTTCCTAAAGATGTTTTACAAAAGTTATTATCTAAATCAAATTTATTGAGAATTATTAAATTTACAATAATTTCAATTATTTATAAATGATGAAAATGAATGTATGAAAAATATTGTATGACTGTCTTTTTACATTTTAAAAAAGCATGACAAAATGTTGAATTTTAAATATATTTCATGAATGGATTCTCCCACATTAATATCCATTTTTTTGATGAATCATTATTAACAGGATTTAAAATGTTTATAAATATTAATACTATAAATATTATTCTATGAATTTTGTCCTTCAATATTCTCCCAAAATAAAGTTGATATTTATGTGGATTTTAAATGAATGATTTAAATGAATTTATAATTGATATTTTTTCATCTGTTCCAATATCAATTATGTACTTTTATAGTTTACATGGGGTAATATCTTGTAATAAAATACACATTATTTATATGTACAACTTATGAGGATGTTATTTTATGTGATATGATACGAAATCCATTTTTTCCAACAGGTTAGCTGAATTATTATGATGTCGTTACGAAACCCATTTCTTTTTCATGGGTTATTTGATGGTTTACTGAATAATTTTTTTTATGATCTATTGGATGTACTATGTATTGTTGTAATTAATTTATGGGTGGGGTATGAATTCACTACTGGAAAACTAACATATACCAACGGTTTGGAACCATTGTTATAAGCCTCCAAACCGTTGGTATAGCCTATACCAACAGTTTGGAGAACCGTTGCTAAGTAAGTCGTTGGGATAGGACTATACCAACGGTTTTGGAAACTGTTGGTATAAGTAATATGATAATCTATACCAATGGTTATGGAACCATTGGTATATGTATTTCAAAAAAAACATTCACTGGGATTTGATACCAGGACCCCTAGTTTATCATTGAACAACTTAACCACCAACCTAACATGACTTTTGTAAACATAATTACATAAATATATATATGTATTGTCATAATTATGTTAAATTTTGATTTATATAATGTTCTTGGTAAGCAGATATGATAAAAATTCTCAGGACCTATACCAACGGTTGTCAAAACCGTTGGTTTAGGTCTATACCAACAGTTTTGACAACTGTTGGTATAGTTCTTGATTCAGGAATTTATTTTGGGTTCAAGGTTAATTTCTAGGTGACCTTTCCCAACGGTTTTGGAAAACCGTTGGTATAGGTATAACCTTTCCCAATGGTTTGGACAAAACTTTGGGAAAGTTGTCCACAAAGTGGAATTTTCCCAACAGTTTTCCAAAACCGTTGGGAAAGGGTATACCAATCCAAACGGTTTGGCCAAACCGTTGGGAAAGGTGGCCAAAAAGTGGAATTTTCCCAATGGTTTGGCCAAAACATTGGGTAATCCATACCATTTCCCAACGGTTTTCCAAAACTTTTGGGAAAGGTGGCCACAAAGTGGGATTTCTCAACAGTTTGGCCAAACCATTGGGAAGAAGGACCTATACAAACGATTTTTACAATCTATTGTTATAGAAGCATTGGGAAAAGTAATATTTCCAATAGTGATTATATAAACATCACATTTATCTGGTAATTTGATATAGATATATCATGAGTTGATGATGATGATAAGAATGAACATGATTTTGAAAAGATGTGTCCAAATACAGATATGTGAGTATGATTATTTCTATATATGATCATAGGATTATGAACTATCATGAATATAAATAGATTTTTTCACAAGAATTTTCATTGACATGATTGTGTATAACTATTTTCAAGATATTATTAGTGGAATATATTATGAATATCTATGTTTACGTGATTATGTTTTGACATGATTAACAATATATTTATTCATTATATAATTCATTGATATTATTATTAATATCTATATTCAAAATATGAATAATGTATAAAATTTTGAATTTATATGTATATAATATTATCATTTAGTATGTTTATAATGCTACTGGCCTATGTAATGACTGATGAATGGTGTTTTATCCTTGTAAATTCTTATAATTAATGATTTATGATATGCCATTATTATTTACAAGTGATCTATTTTTTTTGGATATGAATGTTGAAAGAGGTGATGAAATATTTTCCTCTTCTTCGGGTTCTTCCTTTTGATTTGATCAAAAGGGCTCAATTAGATGGATTTATGACCAAAGGAAGTCCTCTAGGATGATGGGAGGATAGTTTGTAGGATATTTGGGCAGGGTTTGACCAATCCAAAAGTCATTGGAGGTGTGAAATTAAAAGAATGGTAAGTGAAATTTTATAAGAGAGGTGAGGGTCAATTTAGGAAAAGCTGGAAATAATGTTTTATAATAAAATAATTTTCAGTTTATAATGAAACAAAAATGAATTATTTAATTCTAAGGTGGGTATGGGTATAAAATCTCTCATCCAGTAGGTTTTATATAGGTTTAGGTTATCATATTTACATTATCATTTATATTTAAATCTTAGTTAAATAGTTTGACATTTACCTTGACTCTTTGTATTTTTGTATTATATTTTTAATCAAAATTCAATAACAAGCCAAGAGAACCCCATGTGTTTCAATATTAATATATATAACCATATATAAGACCTTTTGAAAAATCATATATTTTTAGAAATATTATATCAATTAATAATAAAATATTTGTTTGAAAACTCAATTATGTCAATTTTGACACTATTTAGTATTTCATTGTTTTTGAAAGCCATAAATACTTTATCAATTAGAATAAAATTCATTTTACCAACCCTAACATTTAATATTACCCTATATAATTAGTGGAATTCATCATAAGTCTAAAATTACATTTATTTTGATATTTATAATATCAGTTATTATAATAATTCATTATTAAGATAATTTCTGCATCATCATTGTTTCATAAATAAATTAATTTTTTTATGGTATAAAAATTATAAATAAAAGACCATTATGTAGGATATTTTATTATATTTCTAATGAATATTTATAGTCGAATTTATCTTATGTATAACCCTATATTACAAATGGTTTCGTTATTAAACATTGAATTTAACTCTTTTATCTCTTCTTTAAATAAAATAATAATAAATGTCATAATATTTTCCATGTGGACCAAAAGGGTTAATATTTTACTCATAAGGTTTTTTTGGTCGAATTATACTTGTCCAATAGAATTAGGACATGTGGTAAGGTAAATATAATAACATTTTTACCCTTAATTATCATATTTAGTTTTAACTGTGGTAAATAAAAGTCAAAAGATACTATTTCCCATAAAAATTTATCTTATTGAACAAAATATTACTTATTTATGTCCAAAGTGTCTCTCAAATTTTTTAAATTCAACCCATAGAAGAGGTAAATTTATTCCTTATGCAAATTTGTAAATGCTCCTAGAAGGTGGGTAAAAGATGATAAAATGTTCGATAAATTTATATATATAAAAACATGTTATAAAATGACTCCATTGAATTATGTTGAACATATATAGGTATTATATATCTATATTTTCCTAAAATAAATTAAAATAAAATAACTAATTATTTAAATAAAATGTCAGTTTTATATAATAATGTTGTTTTTTCTCTATTCATAAAAAACTGAATGTTTTCAGAAAAATACCAAAAAATTTACCCTATGCTAATATTGATATTAATAATTAAAAAATGAAGTCTATTTTACCAAATTAAAAACATAGAAGTTTCATTTATTAATTTAAAATTAATTCCCACTATCAAATCCAAAAACCAGGTTTTTAAAAAGTAAAAAAACTATCAAAAGATTGGCATGCATTTATGTGCAATTTATATGTGAAATTAATTATAATGACCTAAATTTTATTAAATTATAATAATATAATCTAATTATACTTCCAAACTACTAAAATACATAATTTATCACTATAAAATATTTCTATTAAAAATGTTGTTTTCAAATAAATCATAGTATTTTTCACTATTCGTCAAAATATGAAATTTATCTGAAAAGCACCATAAATGAATCTAAATTAATTTATATGTCACACTTCTAAATAAAAACATAATATCACTATATTAAATATATAAAATTGTGAAATATTTGTTTCAAAAACAATTCTCCATTATAAGGCGGTAACATTTCGTTTTTTTGAAAAATACTTATTTTATCGGAAAAAAAGATTTTGTTCTTTTATTATGACTAAGAAACACATAATATGAATTTAAAAATTATATTGAGTATATAATATTCAAAATTAAGTTAATACTATTCATAAAAACTTTTTGAACGGTTATTTTAGTAAGGTGCAGTGTGCTCGAACTCAGTGTTGCATATAGAACAAGCTATTGAGTTACATTAATTAGATAATGTACTATGAAATCTTGGGGTGTTAAAGAAAAAACATTTTGAGCTTCACCTGTTATAATAGTTACGAAATTCTGTTTCATTGTATTCCAATGAACACATTTCCCCATAATGAAAACTCAACTATATGTGGATCTTCTATCATCTTGATTTTCTACCACATCATAATATGAATACCCAAATAGGTTAATACATTCTAAGATACCATAAATTATTTAGAATATTTTCCCTTTTGATATATCTATGGTTCCTTTTTCAAAAAATTATATTTGATTATTTAGGAGCACAGGGGAATCATTCAAATAAGGTAGAAGCATAAATAATTCCCGGTCATGAGGTAGTCAAATACAACATACTTGAAATCGGTTTCAAAAAATGATTCTAATCAACATTCATTCCTTTTCCATCATGATAGAAATTATTTTCCCCTAAAATCGTTGTGTAAAAAATATTGTAATTTTCTCTATCAAACATCGTAATATGTTCATTATTATACTATTCCTGTGAAAAAAAAGAGTTTCTTATTTTTTTTGGTTCTTAAACTAAAAAGGTATGGAATTTCTCCCAATATAGACATCTGAAATAATATTTCATTCCCCTTTTAAAATGAATCACCAAAACCTTCACATATAGAAACAATGATAATTTCATCAACATAAAAAATTATAATGAGGGAAAATTCATAAAATTATTCATTGTAAATTTTTCTATAAAATACTCCATTCATAAAATTTATCTTTCCCAAGAAAGTATCCAATTTATAATACATTTATCATAGATCTTGTTTTGTCCCATACAATTATTTCTTCATATTATAAACAAAAAATTCATTATTCCTAAAAATCAAGGCTTTATGTTTGTTTAATGTAAACATCCTCAGCAATATTCCAATTAAGAAATTCAAACATTACATCCATTAAAAAATAGTGCGAACTTATTTTGTACCAATACCAATATTGATTATGGTTCCCCCTAGCAATGCTACCAGAGAAAATGTCTCATCAATATCAACACTATTAATTTGTGTGTAACCATTACACACAATACATGCATTATTACTTATTAATTAAACTTATTCATTAGTCTTATTGAAGAAAAACAAATTTTTTACAAATAAATTTATATTGTACTTATCAAGTACAATTTCAAATTTATCATTATTTTATATCTAATAATGCTCTTAATTTTTATCCTAAACCCATTGTAGATGATGAATCCTTCATTCACCTCATTTGGATGGACATTTTAATACAAAGATGTATGTGAAACCAATTTTGATGATTATCTTGTTTGATCCTTTTTAGGTTAATCAAAAAAAATGTTCTATGCCTCTACATTCATTCTCATTATAGGATGAGTTATTTTAGTTTCATCTTCAGCACTTCACGTAGCAGAGCCTAGATATTATTCTTGAAGATGATTTAAACTTTTTACATGCATATATGATTCTTTAGCAAAACTATCTACATCCTCCTCATCTTCTTTATTAGAATAGGTTTATTTTTCCTCCACAATATTTTCAATAAGATTAAAATTTAAAGAATAAAAAATTCTTCCAATTTCTTTGTTGAAAAATCATTATTCTCTTCATTCTAGTGCATAGCCAAGACAAATTACATGTTCACCTCTCTACTCAAAATTTCCATGGTATCTACCTTTTTTCTTTATAATGTGTAGACTTCCAAAACTGTTAAGTGTTTCAAACATGGTTTTTTATAAAGCAATTCAAATGGAGTAAAATAAGAACTTTTCCTAAAAAACAAAAAAAAATTAATATGCACATAGGTAATCATGGTTCTCCTCTAACAGTAATGATAAAGTTCATGTTCATGTAACATAGTTCTCCCCATTTCCACTAGTCTTCTATTCATTATTTTAGCTGCCATATTCTGTCTCAGTGAGTATGGGGTACTGTTCTCACTATAAATTCCATTATTTAGAATTTAACTTTCAGATTATTCATTTTTATACCCTCCACTAATGTAAGTTTTCAATTTCATCATTGAAAAATCACATTAATTTTCAAATTTCCTCTTGAAGCATTGTAACATTTTCACTGCATCTGACTTATGTTTCATATACCTAACATAAGTAATGTATGAAAAGTAATAAATGAATATGATGGAGTAATTATCTCCACTGGATGATTCTTTTCTAATTGAACCACGAACACCATAATTAATAAGTTCTATGGGTTTTATGATCAAAAATAGTCTTTATTATGCATTGCGTTTTTAATTTTTCCATTCTAAAAAATTGTGCAACACAAATAATTCTTCAGGGCATATCATAATTACAAAATGAACTATCAAACTATCATAAAATTATCATGTTTATCAAACTCTTGTGACCTATCCTGTTATTACACGACATATTCTCTTTCAAATTGACCAAGTAACAAGATTTGTTTATTTCACAAATTTGAAATATGATTCCTTTTATATTTTATCCTTTTGTGAATATCATTCTATCTACCTCATTGTTAACAGAACACATTTTTAAGACAACCATGTTAACATATTAAATATTTTATGAAACACTCAGTAATTTCTATTTCAGGCCATCAACATATATTTTTTCATAGATTTAATATTTTTTCCCATTGTTGGTTGGTCCAACTTTTTATTTTAATAGATTCATTATTTTCAAATGTCTCCATTACTTAGTTTATGTGTTTCAAATTTTTCAAGATTATTATATCTCCATTAATATGTGATGAACACCCATAATCAATAAAATAATGTCATTCTCCTTTTATATCTTGTAAATCAGTTTCAAAAACCAGATCGTTTTATTCATCATTTACATTCCACAACTATTTCTTCTGAAAATAGTTAAGAAACATTTTTTGTGTTGGTAATAATATAAGAAATACAATAAAAGGATCTCCAGGATCATCCCATATTTCACAAATTGTATCCAGGGGTTGGCACATATTAGGAAATTGTAGACCATGTTTTAAATGATTATTTCAAACATCTGTATCCGACATCTTGTTTTAGTGGATTTACTCCCTCTCAAACCATTCATTCCATAACATGTGGAATAGATGTAATGTTGTTGGTTGATCCAAAAAATATTTTTCATATGGTTGAATCCCCCACAATACCACTTATATACATAGAAAGAGTTTTTTACCATGAAATTTTCTTATTGACCAGTGTTGAGAGTATACTTCTTAGAAGCTATCTTAAAAGAACTTTGTTGAACACTGACCTTTATTTTTTAAATTAGAATATTCTTGCATAGATTAGTATTATTTTTATAATTATTGTGAACAGAAGTAGTAGAAATTATTCCTATATTATTATTTGTATACACTTTTTATTTTTCATCATTGTTATATTTTACCAAATACATAAAATTCCTAGATTTCTTCTTATTGGATACAATTACAACTTTCTTATAAATATTTAAAGCTATCTTTTAATGAAATTTCATAATTATATCATTAACAAAACATTCCCCATTGTTTGGATAGTGTTTCTGAAAAATATAACCCTCAGTTCAGCTTTATAATTGTTTTCATAAGACAAGATGAATATTTTATTCATTTATATTTATCTTTACTTCAATAATTTCATTAATGTTATTTTCATCAGAATGATATTTTTTAAATCATTAATCCATTTTACTATATTTAATTTCTAATCATTAAAATCATGTAGTTTACTTTTTTATGATTTTTCATTATTCAATTTTTTTTATTTCCTTATCTTGAATTTTAATTATTCTCATATAGCCTTTAAATTATTCATTATGATGAAATTGAAATTTAATATCTTTTTCATCTTCGGGACTGCTTCTTTCAAGCACGTCCTTATTAACCATTACAATACAAGTATTCTCACCAACCTTTTGAAATTATTTTTTGGAGTTCTCTACACATTATTATTCTTCTTCATCATTAAATAATAATCTTATTCTATTTTATTTGATGAAATGTTAACCTTTCCCTTTGAAAATTATTTATTATTATCCCCATATTATTCCACAAGCTACTTGGCCTCCATTCTTATTTATCTCTATATTATCATTATTTTGAGGTAAATTAGCCATAATGTGTCCAATGGATCCACATTCAAAAAACATCAATATAAGTTTCACTATATATTTATTTGTACCACATCTCAAATTTTTATAAAATAAGGATTGAATTTCCTCAAGATTTTTACAAATCACATTTTCAAAGTCAGAGTCAGAAACATCATCCTTCTAAAGAAAATTATGATACTTTTCTTTCATGGAATATTTGAAAGACATTTCTCTATTATCTTTTGTTTATATCTTCATTATATAATCCTCATCATTTTATATGTTATGAGAATGCTATGAAAATCAATCATAGATAATGTTTCATGGTCTCTGTATTCCATAAAAGAAACATTAACATAAATCAATTCAGTATAAATTCTTATGATATTTTTTAAAACGTTATAATCATCAATACATTCACCAAGACATCTGGTTGTGATGAAAATTTCTTTTAAATTGATAATGATGCCCCTAATTGAATCATACTCACCAATTTTCAAATATTCATGCATCATCCTACATATTTTTATTTTTTCGTTCTTTACGTTTATATTTCTTCATAGATGTTTTTCATCTTATCCTGACACATTTAGCTATGGAAAACCATTAACTCAAAAAAACACCCTTTTAAAATGTGATGATTATAAATAATTTTTCGCTCTTCCATCTTTATGAAGAGTCTTCTTATCGACAGGTGTAAGAGGAACCTATTCATTAATGGGATAAAATCTATCTTTTTTATCATCAAGAACTTAATACCCAAGAGAGATAATATAAGACATCATTATATATTGAAAAATATTACAATTATTTCCTCCAATGATGAAAAATCTACTTACTGTTCACAGAATTCCGGTTTCTATAACAACTTCTATTCAAAAAATCAGTAAAGAACAATTGAAGATAAACCATTGGCTCTAATAACAATTGAAGATTCAAATTTGACATTAATGTATAACTGAATGGGGGAGGGGGTTTATTAGTGATATATTTTTATTTTATTTTTCATTATAAATGAAACAACTTTTCCACATGATATGGATTTTATTCCCTAGTGAAAACACATCAAACACACATCTAGATGAACACAATAATTTATAAAGTTCGCTACTCAACACGTGTAGGTAAATCCTAGATATGGTTTGGAAACAATATGGTACCACAAAATCCACTATAAAAGAATCCTTTTGTGTGGAATACAATAAGTAAGATAATCCCTTACAGTCATGTATCACTATGTAAACAATTCAATAGTGTGTTTTCTTCTTCTCGCACAAAATATGTAATATAAATTTTGTAAAAAAATTGATACTTTTTCTCCTTCATCAACTTTCACAAATATGATCATTCACATAAATTCTTATTATTCTAACCTATATGTTGGTAAGAAATTCCTGGAATTCATGAAGATACATAGTCTCATACACATGTCTGTGTTTCACATTAAATTTCATCGTACTAAAATCCCACTTATCTTCATACTATTAGTTTGTAGAAATTTCTTTGGAAAACCATTTTAGTGCCTTAATGAGCATCTATGAATCCTCCAAAAAAACAATGCATTATCTGTGGAATACCAATAACCTCTACATATTGAGTTGTATCATATCTCATGAGTTCTTTATAGACATCCTCTTCTCTTATGGACCAAATCTTATTCCATAGAAAACCTATTCCTCCACAGATTGTACCATGTTCTATGGATTATAGATGCTTCCGAGTACATAGTTTCTTTGTGGACCCTTTTACTTTTCCTAAAATTGAACTATGAAAATTTCTTCCATGTATAATGTGTCAATCCCCCCAAACTCATTCCGTTGAAAACATCATCATTTCTGGAAATGATTCCCCTCAAACTACAATACTTCACATAATTATTCCACTCAATATTATTCTCCTATGTGGAATTATTTCTTCAAAAACACTTTTAGACATACCAAAATTCTTCAAGTAGCGAATATCTCTTCTAATAAAATACTCTCTCAAACTAATGGTATTATATGGGGTATTTGAATTAGAAAATAATTTCCACAAAACTCGATAATCCAAATTACCCAAACTTCCACTATAGTACAACCATCATTGTATACTGTGATATGCGGTCCGCATTGTGCCTTCATTCCCTCATGGAAACCAATGTCTTGCACAAATTAAACCCTTTACGACAACTTAAATTGACAACTCATTCTTGAAAAAACACGCCTCCCATGGACTGTCAACCCTTTATGAATTGTGATCCTGCATCAAACTGTTTTTCACTACATGGCCTGCATACTGCGCTTTGTGGTCCACATATCACTACTAATAAAAACATAATCCTTTTATAATTTTCCTTAATTATCCCACATAACACCTTTTCGGTCCGTCAATTGTCCTACACCATCCTTGACCTTAGAGAACATTATTTGAAAACATTACATTGTAAAAAATTTACACATAGTTTTAAGGACCAAAAATCTGGAGAATATTGGGATACAAAACCACATTAATAATTTAAATCAGCAAGACCAACCATATTATTTTTTCCCATATTCATTTGATATGATACTTATTGGTTATGATTTTTATTCTTTGATATATCATCTTTTGCATCATCATATATACCAAGGAACGTGTTGTAACTTCCCTACTTCTCAACAACATATTTCATTACAAAGAATCCTAAAGATGATTGGAAAGATATTTTTTCTCCCTTTCAATCCTAAGGAACAAATGGAAAGATTTATATTCAATATTATAATTTTAGGAAATAAAAATCAGAACTGAATCATCAAATTTCCCGAATCATTTACAAATATAATTGATTTATCATTTTTTAACCATAATAGAAAATAATAATGAAAACAAATCTTTTCATATGTTGAAAAAACTTCTCTATAAAACATGGATCCAATACACTGAATGTCTATTATCACTCAAATTTTTTCATGTGATTCATGAAAACAACTTACCTTTTATTTTAGGAATGAATAGACTTTCACTACAATATCAAATATCTTCAAGAATTATGAATTACCACAAGATAACACCATTCACATAAGAAACATTTCATTGACTCCAAAACATCACTAAGATATGTGAATCAATATAAGTTTACAAAATTCACAAGGTTCATTCATTTATTATTAGATGTTAATGAAATATTCCCAATATACAACCTTACTATGGTGTTAGTTCCATAGTACAGTCCATGCACAGGTACACTATACTAATTCACTATTTCACATTAAAAAATAGACTTCAAATGATCAATTTATGTATTCACAAAAAATTAAAACACTCAAATATCTCATTCACATAACATTAATAAAATAATTCCCAAAGTTCATGTGTAATTTTATTTTTCTTCTCAAACTACTTTTCTAATGGTAAAAATGTTAAATCTAATAGATTCGCCTATGGGTATCAAAAAAGAATATCAGTCTCTTCATGAAAATATTATGTGTAAAATTCGCATGTCCAGAGGAAAAATGTTTTATTTTCATTCATGCTAGTGGAAATATTTATAGAATTCCTCCCCGAAAACAATTTCATCCATGAAATGATTATTTATTCTTCAAAATGAAAACTATTCTAAAACAATGGTAGAAACAATAATTCACACTCCAATATCTATGTATATAGGTGACTTCACTATTTATTTTCTCTATGTTTTATTTTGTTCCAAATATACATGAAATATATCATGTTGAGGTTGTTTTGAAAATCATGAAGATATCTATAGTGAATTATTTACACATGGGATTCATTATAATGTGACATCTAAAATAAAGCCATATATTTTATGAATTCCTCACATTCAGGCCATGATAATCACATGCTCCATATTTTAATGATTCATGAACTAATTTTTATAGAAAAAACATGTTTCAACATTATATTATACATCATAGAATTATATTATTAAAAAATTTCAAATTTAAGAAAAAAATGATTGTACTATTGTCATTAGATGAATCCAGATTGACCCATTACTTCTATATGATCATGAAAGATGTGAAAAATCATGATCATCAAATAATAAAGTAATAGGAAATAATAAATCATCATCATGAGGTTAAATATGGGGAGGATTAATCAAATTATATTAATATATCTCATCATGTTTCCAATATTCTAACTGTATATTTCTAAATATAATAATATTATGTCCTGTTCCAAATCTGCACATAAAACAATTTTGCATTAGATGACTTCTTAATGACTAAATTTTTTTCACTGATGGCTCAAGTTGGAACTAGGGTTTGGAACCTTAAACACTTCACACATTCCCTCACACTATCATTCTTCCCATGAATGTCTCTTTATAACCTCCATGTTGATACCAAAGTGCAATATATAGTCACTACGCACACCAAATACTCTATTCTTCACATGTTATCCCACCCATTTTTCTATTGGCATGTCAACCGACCTCCCACATAGTGGAACCAAGGTTTCACAAGTGATTGTGGAGGTTATATTGTGGGATATGTTGGGTGAAAAATATTTGTATATGGAACATTTAATGATTAATTAATTATTAAATTTATTGATTATAAATAACAATTTATATCTCAAAAAGAAATTTCAAACTAATGATTCCACCTCAAATGTATTTTATGATATGAATAATTATACTTTTCATGGAAATTTTCTTAACCGCTTCATCAAATTCTTCTAATAAATTTTTTTCATGAAAATTACTATTTCTATGGTCATATTCATTTAAAATTAAACATGAAAAAATATTATATTATTAATATTGTTCATATTTTTTGGTTTTCTTTGTTATATTATCAAATAATCAATTCAATTGATTAAAAATCATCAAAATCATCATATAGTAAACAATATTTTCATCTCACTGGGGAAGTTAAAATTCTTCACTAGCAGATGCCGAAGCGGCCCTTACTATGGTTAATCATTACCTACAAGTGAATAAATTCCTTTTAGAAGTGGAAAACAATTTCATGATCCTTCATGCTTCATTTTAGGGAAATAGTGACATGCATTGGTCGATGTATTAAATCATAAGAAAATTAAAATATCTCCTCAAGAATAGTATAAAAGTGACTCAAACATAGCAAGAGGGGAATCATATAGCGGAACACCTAGATTCTCTAGTGGATAGAGGTAACAATGTAACTATACAATCCAAAATTTACAAATTTAAACATGAGGAAGTTATGTTGATTAGAGGGGATTCCCATGGTATACATTACTTTACACCTCCCTATAGCCTCCATGTATGATTTCATTGTATTTATTTTATGTCAATAAAATGGAAATGATGATGAATAATCATCATATGATATTCATTAAATGATATAGATTATATGAATTCTATTTTGAAATTGGAACATGTTTTTGAAATTAAGAAAAACTTTGAAATATTCAGATTTATACATAGAGAATTTCTCAACCATGAAATCTATTTCTATTAAATGATGGAAAACAAATTCTCCATGAATCACCACTCAATATTCACTCATTAACCCATATTGAATCACTAAAAAATGGAACTCCTGGACTAAAAAATATCCCACTTTTTATTTTTTTCTACAATATACCTTCACATTTTTAATGAAAATATTTCAATTCAAGAATTATATCTTTTATTGATATGAAAATCCAATTTATAATGCTTCGGGTTTCTCATCTATTATCCTAGAATTTAACTAATTTTGGATTCTCTTACTTTTTATATAGATAAGTATGATTCTAAATGGTTTTCTTAGAAAATATTATTTATTTTGACTAGTCTATGTCTAAAAAGAATAACACAATATATAAAAAAAGTTATGTATAAAAAGTGTTTTGAATGTTTTCCATAAATATACAATAATGTGATAACATGATCAATAGTTATTAATTCTCAAATGGGGGATATATATAAAATTTATTTTTCAAAAACATGTAATCCTTCACACTTTAGAAAAAACATCAGTAAATTATTGTGCAATATTTTATGTCCAACATTTCAACATGTTTTCATAACCAATGCTTACACTTATAAAGTGATTTCAATATAATCATGATAAATTATTTATTTATCTTTTTAGACATCATCATTCATTTTCAAAATGAACTATGAATTTCTAGAATCACAAAAATATAGTATATTGATAGATGTTTCCCAATATTTAACCTCCTTATGGAATGCAGTTCTATTTTTATGGATTTCATTAAACATAACAGGGAAAATATTTCATTTGTTCAGAGATAATAACCTAAACAATATCCTCCAATTCAAAACATTGTAGCTATAATTATAAAAATAATATTATGTATGTTAGTTTTTTAATAATCCTCAGCTAGAGAAACAAGGATGAGAAATTATTTTCACATAAACACTCTGAAATTGATCTTTAGAACTCTTAATGCTAGCTCTAAATTTGACATTCCATTATAGAGTACCTATTAGTGTTATGGTATTGATCTTCTTTTATGTTTAATTCATTATAGCACATGCTTCATCATATTCTTACTTTTATCAATTATTTTGTTTTCCCTTATTGTACAGGAAAAAATCATATTATTAATTGAAATATGGACAATTTCATTCATATTCATCACAAAAGATAAGGATATTTCTATATATGATCTTCTCAGAACATTATGTGGGTTTCAAACTCATCTGGTTAAATCTATACTATTCCATTAGCATAAATATTTTCTTATATATCAATAAAATAAACATTTTGACAGGGATTACATTGCATAAATTGGTATGAGATGTTTTATATTCATTATTACATATATTTTTAGTATCCTATAATACATATTGAGGAATTTAATTTAAATAACCTTTAACATAATGACCTTGATGGTAATTTATTTTTTATATTTACATTGGACCATTATGATTTTTCTAAATAGAAATCATTTTGATTTCTCACAGACAAAATTATGTATTCTAGGATTGATCCATAATCTAATATAGACGATTCTTTTCATTCCAATATTTTCCCATTAATGTCGGAAATATGTGGAAGTGACATATTATATCACCAGTGGTAGGATTTCTATCATACCAAAACCCTAATAATAACCATAGAAACGTTACCTTCCCTAATTATAACGATTTTGTTTCTGAAAAAAGGAATGTAATCTAGATAGAAGCTTCAATTATGTCACCTCAGTCTTGGGGAATATTATTTTCCCCACTCACTTATGTTCTCAATATCCACATTAGTCTATATATATTTTGTTGTTGTGCGAGTACTTTCACCACTATATGAAAAAGATTTAGTATCTCTTCAATAATCAGAAATAAATTTCAACTTCTTCATTATAATAATCATCATAGTTTCTTTGCTTGATTTATCATGGGAATCCACTAATTTGTTAAAATCAACACCATGATGTTTCATGGTTTTTATTTTTTAAGACACACTGGCTTTGTCCCATTCAGTTTTTCTTTTTTTTCAACCTGTTTTTATTAATGTATTACAATATTATATCATGTATCATAATTTTTCCGCAGCATGTTTTTATATCCCTCATAAGATAATTATTTTTGTTTTATACATTTTTATTTTTCATTTTCTTGATATGTTATTGCTTTCTTGAGTTGAGAGTTTTAATCGAGACATGCTAGAAGTCCGGATCACTTCATTTACTCACGTTAGTTTTTTACTAATACTTCATAATGAATTATCATGTATCCTAGCTTTAGTTCTGGGTGTTTTATGATTTTCAGTGGAACCTTAATCGTCTCATACAATACATGATGTTGATTCTTTATTGACTATCAGAACTATCGTATTTTTCTTATGGTTCAATGAGAAATTTCTATTCATTAAAATAACTAATTTTATTGTGTCATCATTATTATTTTACTTTTGTCTTCATCTCCAGCCATAATCCAAGAATCACTTGATTCATTATTTTGGAAAATGACATGAAATTATTCTTATTTCACTGAAACTAGAGAACTTTTTTGGAAGAAACCCTTTATATTATACTTTTTCTCTTCGGATTCTTTGGTAAATAATGGGAATTTTTTTATAATTTACATCACATACATAATCTTCATTAGAGTTTTAGAGTTGTGAATATTTACTTTCCTTAAACAACATAAAAATAATTACATTGAAATATTTTTCCGCCAAAAATTTATTTTTGAAAATAATAGTTTTTTATGAAACTCATCAAGGGATATGGCTCCAACATATTCCTTGGAATAATCACGGGATCAACTGTATTACAAATTTTACACATATGTTTTTTGACAGAAGCTTAGTCTTAAAAAATATATCCAAAACCCTAATATGACACACTATCTCACTTACATTGATAATTATTTCATCTATATTGTCATCATCAAACATTTAGATATCATCATACCTATCTTTTTATATTTTTAATTTTGATTCATTGATTTTTATATTCCCGTTGTACATATCATCATGTTTATCCCACACATCCTTATGCATTTATAGTCCCATCATAATTTTTAAAACATTATAATAAATGAATGAAAAAAAAAGAATTTATGGATTTCCCTTATTATTATATATTTCTATTATCATATTTTTTTATAGAATCATCTATTTTATGTAGAATAAAAATATTGCATACAACATAAATAAGATCATGTCCTTTTGACAGATGATTTGGATGTATTCATTTATTCTCTCAATAATATCTCCTTCCCTCAAAGATAGGAAATTATTTCCTTTTGAAAAACAACAATATAAATATCATTACTATGTATTAAAATTTATATTTTTTAGGATTGAACCTCTTCCTATGATGACATTTATAAATCCCAGGATTAGATATATCACTGAGAGGGTTGGGGGTGAAGTGGTGATGTTCTTTTTATAATTTTTAATTTTCCAATCGTCCTATATAAATAGATATGATCTTGATTCATAATTATTTATTGTATCAACACTAACATATGATATCAAAAAATATTACGGAAATTAACACCAATATTTTTCTATGTTCTCCCTCATTGTGGGTGACTTTGTTTGTGATATGTTTTGGATAATATAAAAAATATATTCTTCACTAGTAATGTAAAGTGAAAAAAGTGAATAAAATATATCATATTCCTGAAATTAAAATATTCATAATTTCTGAACATTGATGATTATAGTGCACTATATCCTAACTTGATATTTAAATTGTAATCCCACAAATATCCATTACATTGATCTGCTTTAGTAGATATTTCTCCTAATATTTTTTGGTTTTTTGACACTATTAGTTCACATGTTCTTAATTTGTCATTCCATCCACCAATGAATAGGTCTTAAAATAGTTATTCTTATATATCTGCTGTGAATGTGAAAAATTTTGTATTTCAAGTACACTTTGTTAAAAATTAATTCTAATTAATTATTGGACATTCTTAAAAATAATTATCAGAAGATTTCCACTTTTTATTCTCGATGATTATTCCAGTACACTAAATTTATGACTTCACTCAAATTTTTGTGAGTAATGCATAAAAACTTATTTAATATATTATTATGAAATAATAAACTTTCAAAAATAAATTAAATATCCTTAGTAAATCATACATATCACAATTACATTTTATTCACATTTGATACATTGTATAGACTCATCGAAATCACTTTTGTAAGTGAAACAATAGAAGTGAAAAATATTCTAAACATTTATAAATGAATTTTTTCTTATGAATGAAATAAAATTCATTTATTTATTCACTATAATGTTATTTTAGTTCTTCCTTTTAATCACACGTACACTATCTCACATGGATGTTTCACGTCATCAAATACACTTAGAAGGTTTAATTTTTGTATGCACTCGCAATATGAACACTAACTAACCTCTATATAGTAAAACACGTACACTATTTTTAAATATTATTTGTGTAACTGTATGTGGTATCCTAATACACATCGTTTAAGAGTATCATGAAAACTAGAATGTATTATTGTAATGGTATCATAGAAGATTCAAAATTTCATCACGAAACTCTTGTGTGTGTGTTGTACGTAAAGTGGAAAAAAAATTTAATTTCCATCATTTTTGTATAATGATTCATGGAACTACTCCCCAAGAAATGGTGGAATTAACAAATTTTATATTTCAAACTAAAAATAAGATCTATTCAAAACCATGAGATGTAGAATAAATCTCATCTTTTCATTTGTCCATATTGGCATGTTCACACCACATTTTCTCTTTGTTTCATGCCATGTTAAATCATTGGAAAATATTTAATGTTTAATCTATATTAATAAACATGATGATCTCAATTGGTAGTTATCCTCACACAATTCTACTTATTATTGAATAATAAAAATGTAGACATTGTCATGATGGATTCCTCACATGAATGTGAAGATATATGCATGAACCATTTTTTAATTATGTTTAAACTCGTGCCAATATGAATAGTTGGTTATAACTTAATATCATCATTAGAAGAGGAATGTTATTCAAACTTATTATATGCATGAATTAAACCTATTTCAAGAATATGCTAAAATGAATTCTAAGTATGAAATTTTATCATCATAATGAGGTTAGATTAATGGAATCATGATCATTGATGACTAACGTTAGATGGTGTAGAAAATCCTCATCGAGAGGATGAAAAATATGATGGATAAATCTAATGAATCACATTAATCCCATAATACCACTGTTGTTCAACAATATATTTTTTATATATATAATATGATGGATTTTTGAGTCCAAAAATGGTCGCTTCTTCTTTTTACCACTTCTGAATAAATCAATTTTCTCCATAGGATGTTTGAGCTTGCACTAAAGATCAGTAATAAAGACACTTCCCACATTTGAACAATCCATTATAGTTCCCTAAATATTGGATCTTAAACATCCATAAGAATAATATTATAATCTCTTTGTCGACTATCAAAATTACCTACACATCTACCGATGCAAACACTCTTATTTATGCCTCTGTAGACCTCCTGAGTCAACATGCGTCCAATCTGCTTAACTAATGTCCTCGTATGATGTTATGGTTGGTCCTTTATGGGATTAATGATTTCCAAAATTTATTCTGTAAGTATGACTAAAAATATATAGATTATATCTATTTAAATAATATAAATAACACATTATATCTAACCATAAATACAAAACTCATGATTCTTTCTCAATTATTATACTTGAAGGATATAAATTTATTTTTCATGGATTTTTTAAAAACCAATTCATTATATTCATCTTAAAAAAATCATCTTGAAAATTAATATTTTCATGGTCTTTATTTATTTAAAATCCTCATGAAATAATGTTCATATTTTTTAAATTTAGTGGACATCTTTATTAACATAATAGTTAATCAGTTCAAATAATGAACAATCATCAAATATAAACAAAATTTTATCGATCTCAAAATGTTAATTTTCTCAAACTAATGATTGATTATAATCATCAACACATGATCATAATCACTTGTAATAAACAATGTCGATTTTTACAACACAATGGGAATATTTTTCAGATATTCCAAAAAATCTCTAAAATAATCACATTTTTACATGAATAATTGCTGAACCATGAAATCCAATGCTAATAAATTGATACATAACAATTGTTCAAGCCCCACCACTTCATTATCACTCATAAAATCACATTTAATAATAGATTATAAATGAATCACAGGTGAATAATAATACTATTTTCTTGATAAATTTCATATCATGTTTTAGGTATTTGTAGTAATATATGATCAGAAAAAATCCCATTGTAATGACAAAAAACTGTTGTATTAATTTCCTCCATAAAATAATTTTTTAAATATCATTTTTCACACACAACACCAAACCAAAAATAAACAAAAAAATTTACTGATTGAAAATATATTAGTTTTATTATAGCTTTTGAATTAGAGAGTATAATTTAGGGAAACAATATTATGAATTACATATATAAAAAATAAAGTATACTTTTAAAACTATTTCACTAATGAAATTTTATTAGTAAATCCAAACAACTAATTATATCACTTTATTCTTTTAAATTATATATTTTATTTATAAAATTATCATTTTATATGATACACGTTTTTTAGTTCATGGAATTATGTATGTTATGTTTAGATAATGAAAAAATTTTATATTGAGAAAAACTAATTTAATTTGTAATTTATTGGAAGTATGAAAATGGAGAATGAATATTAAAAATTTAATTAACATGTCGAATTGTTTTTATATATTTATTATATTTCGTTTATTAGATAAATTTATAAAATATTGTATTTATTTTTTATAATATAAACATTATTTTGGAATTCAGCATTACAATATTATATGTGAATGGTTTTTGTATGTTTTTTTGTGAAAATATTAATTCTTATTTGAATACAGAAACATATAATTTCTTCTAATATTGTGAATTTTATGATTTTACTATTAAATAATAGTAACTTAAATTTTTTATACCATATTTATTAGACAATAATTTACTTTATAATAAAACTCACACATTTATTGACATTAGGATTAATTTATACATTGACATTTGATATTTTCTAATTGTGTTATATATTTATTAAAAAATATATTCAACGTATCATACAATAATTATTTTTTAGTTAATTTTTTTAATATAATTATATTGTATCTAATAAAATATATTTTATATTTGGGATCAGTAGGTCCAAATTAATTTATATGTTCTCTTATATTTGGAGTTATAAAAATGAATTTCTAGTAAAAATTAAATTTAATTGAAAAATAAGATTAACCATAAAATATTTTAACATAGGGTAAGGGTTATAAAAGATGTTAAAAACATGTATTAAAATGCGTGTATGAGTGGTGGATCAATTTTATTCATTCCTCGTGTATTTATTTCCAATTATTTTATATTTTAGATCATCGAATAGTGAATTTTAATTTATATTATTACAAACAATTCCCCTCTAAACACATAAAAAGAAATAAATCCCCCAATCCTTGAGGGAAACACAAATTTTTAACTCTTCTTGAACATATAATAGAAAAGGACATGACTTACATTTTTCATTTCTCTTTATGAAATTTGATATCATAGTTAGATTGCATTTCATGGAACACCAATCATAAATGATCCATACTTGAAAAATTGCCTTATAAATGGCCTGGGTGTTTTATTAGAGGGTATGGATATAACTAATAAAATTTGAAAAAATATTAATAATATATTTATTTAAAATAAATTTGTTGAAAAATTCATTTTAAAATGGTGGATGAATTTGATATGTCATGAATAAAATCAATTATATTTAATTTATCTATTTTTCATGTCATTATGTTTTTTCTATATGATATGTAACATAATAAAAAATAAATATTTATTTTAATTAAATAAATTGTTAATTTATGAATAATAATCCCAACATTGGTTATCGATTTGAAATAAAAAATTTCAACATTATATGAAGGTAAAAGTGGAATTTTTTCAAAAAATTGTTTTTATCTTCACAAAGTATTTCAATTTTAATAAATAAGAATAATAAATTTTGATGAAATATTTTAATGAAATGATTAATATATATATTCAATGAAGGGAACATACATTTATATAATGATTATAATAGTTGATATAATTATATTATGTTCTTTTTTAATGGGAAAATGATTTTTCTTAAGGAATTAATTTCATCATGGTTTATGAGATTTTTTAAATATAATTTTAAGACTAATAAGAATATATATGGATAAAAATGTTTTGGAAATACAAAATAGACATTTAGTAACTTATTCTATATGTCAATCGCATTGTTTGTCCAAATGAATAGTATTCGAGGTAAAAATTATTATTAATGTAATAGTAAATTTCATTATGGGTTTCCATAAACCAATTAATGTTCCCTAAAATCGTTTCTAAAAACCATAGGTGAAAATTAATTTTACCCAATGTCATTCTATAAATGAAGTTGAGGTAATTTTAATCCGATTTCCCAAGATTTCAACATTATTATATTCCGATGTTCTTAATATTTACATGTTTTCCAGCCACCTCGCTTATATAAGGTCACCTCCTCTCCTTTATTCTTTACAAATTATAAAGCCACATTTATTTATCAGAATACTAAAATACCATATTAAATTCCATTTCTATGATATTATGGTGTTGTTCCTCATAATTGAAAAAACCAAATAGTCCAAAATGTGATATCTAGTGGTGGTTTCTCATAGAAGTGGCATAATTATTAACTGACTAATTTAATGTTTATTTATTCCTCTACATCCTTGAAATATTGTATATATATTACAAAATAATATCTTTAGAGTATTTCATATAAAAATTTTTTATAATTTTTAAGGGAAAAACATTTTTCATTTATATTTCCATCTAATATGAAATGAAATAGTCACTCATGCATATGGACGGACTAAAATCTTCATGTAGTGAAGTAATTAGTTTTTCATCACTATCTCATGGAAATTTTTATTAATAGATTTTATAGTTTTATATGATTCATGTAACACTATTGTGATTATTGGAAGATAAAATATTATCAACCATATCCCCCTCCCCCATTTTTTTGAAAATGATAAAATCCGCATTGTGTACTTGTGGACTGCCACCTTCACGATGTGATGTGATTAATTTTATAATTCAATTTTATATAGACATAAATAACGATAGATTTTTCAAATATATATGGTAATAATAATATAATTATAATTATATAGAGGTTAATTTTTATTTACATTTCCTTTATTTAATTTATCTAAATGAAGAAAAATTATTTGTACAAACATATAGACTATAATTTTCAAGAAGTGATGTAATTACATTTTCATTAGGGAAATATATAATTCGTTATTAATTTGTATATAGTAAATAAATATGTTAATTTTTGGCATTATTTTGATTGGTTATATTGATAAAAAACTACCATGCTTCAAATAAAGGAAATTTTAATAAAAAACATGCATAGAAAATTATAATGTTTTTTCTAGAATAATGATTTTGATAATGAAATTCTCATTGATGGGTAATTGAAAAATATAGAGGAATTTTATATATTCATTTAATTATTATAAATTTTCATAAAAATATATAAATAATACATATTTATTTTTTAATTTTTGTAAATAAATGTGATGGATGATCGTACTCGATGTAACATTCTATGATATAATCTCTTTTCTTTTGGGGATTGTCATTGTAAAATTTTCATTGAGGGAAATTATATGATCCTTATTTAATAAAACACATTTATTTTACTATAAATTTTTATTTCTAATTTATCAATATATTTGTACCATTTTTCCTTATTTAATTCTAAAACTAATTGGGAAAATGTTTTAAAAAAATCGTTCCTTATTTCTTTTTTTCATGCTGAGAATATTTCTCACCGATATCCATGTTCCTAAAGATGTTTTACAAAATTTATTATCTAAAACAAATTTATTGAGAATTATTAAATTTACGATAATTCAATTATTTATAAATGATGAAAAGGAATGTTTGAAAAATATTGTATGACTGTCCTTTTACATTTTAAAAAAGCATGAAAAAATGTTGAATTTTAAATATATTGCATGAATGGATTCTCCCACATTCATATCCATTTTTTTATGAATCATTATTAACAAGATTGAAAATGTTTATAAATATTAATACTATAAATAATATTCTATGAATTTTGTCCTTTAATATTTTTCCAAAATAAAGTTGATATTTATGTGGATTTTAAATGAATGATTTAAATGCATTTATAATTGATATTTTTTCATCTGTTCCAATATCAATTATGTACTTTTATAGTTTACATGGGGTTGTATCTTGTAATAAAATACACATTATTTATACGTACAACTTATGATGATGTTATTTTATGTGATATGATATGAAATCCATTTTTTCGAACAGGTTAGCTGAATTATTATGAAGTCGTTACGAAATCCATTTCTTTTTCATGGGTTATTTGATGGGTTACTGAATAATGTTTTTTATGATCTATTGGATGTACTATGTATTGCTGTAATTATATTATGGGTGGGGCATGAATTCACTACTAGAAAACTAACATATACCAACGGTTTGGAACCATTGTTATAAGCCTCCAAACCGTTGGTATAGCCTATACCAACAGTTTGGAGAACCGTTGCTATGTAAGCCATTGGGATAGGTCTATACCAACGGTTTTGGAAACTATTGGTATGAGTAATATGAAAATCTATTCCAACGATTATGGAACCATTGGTATATGTATTTCAAAAAAAACACTCATTGGGATTTCATCCCAGGACCCCTAGTTTATCATTGAACGACTTAACCACTAACCTAACATGACTTTTGTAAACAGAATTACATAAATATATATATGTATTGTCATAATAATTTTAAATTTTGATTTATATAATGTTCTTGGTAAGAAGATATGATAAAAATTATCAGGACCTATACCAACGGTTGTCAAAACCGTTGGTATAGTTCTTGATTCTAGAATTTATTTTGGGTTCAAGGTTAATTTCTAGGGGACCTTTCCCAATGGTTTTGGAAAACCGTTGGAATAGGTAAACCCTTTCCCAACGGTTTGGACAAACCTTTGGGAAAGGTGTCCACAAAGTGGAATTTTCCCAACGGTTTTCGAACACCGTTGGGAAAGGGTATACCAATCCCAACGGTTTGGCCAAACCGTTGGGAAAGGTGGCCAAAAAGTTGAATTTTCCCAATGGTTTGGCCAAACCTTTGGGTAATCCATACCCTTTCCCAACAGTTTTCCAAATCTATTGGAAAAGGTGGCCACAAAGTGGGATTTCCCAACGGTTCGGCCAAACCATAAGGAAGAAGGACCTATACAAACGATTTTTACAAACCATTGGTTTAGAAGCATTGGGAAAAGTAATATTTCCAATAGTGATTATATAAACATCACATTTATCTGGTAATTTGATATAGATATATCATGAGTTGATGATGATGATAAGAATGAACATGATTGTGAAAAGATGTGTCCAAATACTGATATGTGAGTATTATTATTGCTATATATGATCATAGGATTATGAACTATAATGAATATGAATAGATGTTTTCACAAGAATTTTTATTGACATGATTGTGTATAACTATTTTCAAGATATTATTAGTGGAATTTATTATGAATATCTATGTTTACGTGATTATGTTTTGACATGATTAACAATATATTAATTTATTATATAATTCATTGATATTATTATGAATAGCTATATTAAAAATATGAATAATGTATATAATTTTGAATTTATATGTATAGAAGATTATCATTTCGTATGTTTATAATGCCACTGGCCTATGTAATGACTGATGAATGGTGTTTTAACCTTGGAAATTCTTATAAGTAATGATTTAAGATATGCCATTATTATATACAAATGATCTATTTTTTTTATATGAATGTTGAATGTTTATAATAATAACTTGATTATGTTATGATACCATTATGAACATAATATACTCACTTAAGGTTGACATATCCCATTTTTTCCCTTACTGGGAATATGATCTCACCATTTCATATATTTCCATTTCATAGGTTATTTAGGTAGGTATGATATATGATATATGTAGAAGGGTAATAAATATGATGAAATTTTATGTGTGATGTTAAATATTTTTCACAAATAATTATATATTATATGTAGTCTCTAAATATACTTATCCTTTTTGGTTCCAGGGAACGTATATATTTAATATTCATCTTGAATTGATTAATATTTTTTTATATAATGCATCAATCACCTATGTTGGTATAATAAAATGGTATCGTTATTTTTTTATATTATTTTATGTGGATTGAACATAATAAAACCTTTTATGGACATATAATATTATCATATGAACCTAAAATGTCATAGGTTGGTGCGATGGTCCCATAAGTTCAGAAATAGGATTAATTACATTCATATCATTAAATACATGAATTATTTTTTGCAATAATTATAATAAATATTATTTTTAATGTATATAACATGAAGTATTCTTTCTATTAATGAATGAGATATTTAATGAATTGACCAAAACTATGAGAATCCAAATGGTTTAGGCAATAAGATTTAATGTCTTGGGGCTATGATCACACAAATCTCTCAATCCATGAATTGAGACACAAACCATGTTGATATTAAAAATTACACAAGGAGGGAGAAAAAGTATCATCCCAGATAAATAAGGAATAAGAAACATTTAATATTTATTAATATTTGTGAATTACATATTAATTTTACATTAAAGGGTACTCTATGTTCGATGGCATACGCAATACGCAACAACAGGTTTCTTTGAAATCTTATGTTGCACACTAATAATATAATATTATTATTTTAAATGGTAGTTAATTCCAAGACGTTGTATTTGTGGGAATAAATTAAACTAACTAAAATATGGTTATATATGTTTTTTAAATGTATTTACATTTATCCAATAAAATTTAGAGGTGTAAAATATGAAAGAATCTAATTTTAAGCATAATTTACATTAAAATGTTGATTTACCGCCTTTTAATGGAAATCCCTCATTAAATATAGTTTTGGTCACATTAATACATTATAATTGACCAAATAAAGCCCTTTTTTAGAATGGGGACATCAAAATTCACTTTGTGTAATTTTTTGGAATTTTTCCGATAATTTTCAATTTTTAATGAAAAGAACAAAAATAATATATTTAAATTCAAAACTGAATTTTAATATAATTTATTTATATTTTTTGATTTTATTTTTATTTTTTTTAAGTTTAATTAGAATATATTTTTATCATTTAATCCAATTTTTGTCATTAGAATTAATTTCACTTTGAATTTGGACATAAACAAGTGCCAATCTTTTGATAGTTATTGTATCTAAAAGACATGCTATTTTTTTAACAATGGAAATTAATTTTAAATTAATTAATTCCAATTCTATGTTTTGAATTTTGAAAATTAGACATCATTTTTAAATTCGGAATATCAAATAATGCTTAGGCTGAATATTTGTAATTTTTTTGAAAAACATAATTTTTCAAAGAATAGTTAAACCACTTTGTAGTAGTTAAAAAACAGCCTTTTTCAATTAAATGATATTTTAAAACATATTTGAAGTTAATTTCACAAATCAGATATACATGGTTGTTATTAGTAAGAAAAATGTGCGTAAATAAGATGAATATAATTTTTTTGAATAGTAACTTTTAACTTTTATTTACCGTGGTTAAAGGTAAATAGGGAAATTCAAGGTATAAAGAATATTTTAAAAATTCAAAATTACCATAACACATGTCCTAACCTTATTGTATGAGTAATGGCTAAAATTGGGAATCGATAGGACTATATTGGGACCCCATGGAGCCACTTATGAATGAAAATGAACATTTAGATTAATTAATTTAATGTAAAGGAAAAACTGACAAAAACAAATATCATTTAGTAATTATTTTTTTATATGGTGTTATATAAGTAATATTTTTGACTATAAATATAAATAGGAAATATAAAAATATTTCCTACATCATGGTTTTTTATTGTTCTTAGACATAAAATAATGTAAATTATTTATGACACCATAATGATGTAAAATTTACCTCATTTATAAATTATTTCAATAAATAAGATTATAATGATTAAAATATAATCTAAAACATTTCCAATTCATATTGGATGACATTATATCTATTATGAGTCATCGTATCTTCGACTTTAATGATTTTTTGACCTTAGGAAACCGAATATCATTATATAATAAAATAATCTTTTAACACTTTCCTAAAGAGAATCTTCTCTCCCTTATCAAAAGAGAACACTTCAAACCAACTTATCACACATCATAAGACTTTTGGCTCGTCAAACCTCTTGAAAATTAATCTCAAAACATATGTATCCTCCACCTAGAAGCCTTACCTCAGGCAGAAGGCACTTCAAGAACTCTGTTGGCTCAAACAAAAGAGAGTTACCCCCATTTAAGGTAACCGGTTTTCATTACTTGTTTTCTTTTATTTTACTTCTCCAACCCCTAAAATATTTGTATCTCTTTCTTCTGTAACAACACCAGTATCCTGAATATAATAGGATGTTGTTATGAGAAGTATTATAACTACACTTACACACACCTCCATCTAATGGATGAAGAAAAAAATGTTTCTATGGATGGAAAACTAACGCCTCACAAAACGATGATTGTTCAATTCCCACCCACCGCCTCTAATGGTGGCCATTTTGATGGAACTATATTTATATATGATATATATTATGTCTATGTTTTATTTATTCTTCTGTATTTTCCATTTATACCATACCTTTATGGTTTCCATTATAGGTAAACGCAATAATTTCATTTGAGGAAGTGCGGACTATCATCCCCTCAAAGTGATATGACTTGTTAATGTCATATGTGATATGTATATAGGATGGAGTTAATAATATTATATATGATATTATACTGGAATTATAATATACCTATGTATAATTATGTTTTTATTCCATTTAAATATGAAAAATAATTGGAAGTAGCGTTCATGCGTACGTACGACTTACCGTCTCCATGAACGGTGCATTTCATTTCTTACCTCCAAATGTTATGTGCTGTTATAAATATATAAATATATATAATAGATATATATGATATATATGATATCTAAATATTGAATATCATTCTAGATATAGTGGACTATTGGCAACATGAACAACTTGTATATATAAGGTGTTCATTTTTTACTCAAGTACCAAATATCGACAAAACGAACGTTATTAACTTAAATGATTGGTTAATGTTTATAACATGGTAATAAGTGATATAAAAGAAATAATAAACTTGTAAAAGTTTATTAAGAAAGTATAATTTAAAGTTACATTATTATTGAAGAGATTAAAGAATGAATTGGTCAATTCAAACCCGAGTTAAGGGATTTTCTTATCTCCATTTTAATTCTGTGAGATTTCCCTTGATATCCACATATTCATTGCATGTGGTGTATTTTGTTTTGACATTTCATATATATAATCATTATTATCATTATATTAATGTTATTCTGTGATTCATTTGGTGGTTATTAACTTAAGGTCATACTACTCAGTTGATTACAACGTGTTAAAGGGTTTCATCTCACTTTTTATTCCCATGAGATTCATGCTATGTTTGGAACTATTTCTTTTTGTGTGGTGTATATACTGCCCATTATTGTACTCATTGTGTAATATACTTTCATTTAAGAGTATTTACATCTTCATTGTATGATCTTTCTTTCATGTGGCGTATGCTTTGTAAGTTACCAAATCTGTTAGGGAACCTTTGACCCTCCTCTATTTAAAAGACTTCTTTTTTGTTATGTATTTTAATATACATCTTATTATGTTGGGATATGTTCATATATATCCTCATTGATGTAAACGTTATGCCCATGTTATGAGATAACCTTTTTATATCATCAACTCACTATTGTAATTTTAATGTGACGCCATTAGGCTGTCAAATTTTTACAGGGGAACTTCTTAACCAAATTTCAATTCTTAGGTTTCAACATCTACTTCTTGAATATGTCATCCTATGAATATGTGTGAATGTCCTCTGCTTTTTTTACACATATTATCCATTTATATTGTGTGTATTTATATTTTTCACACATAATTATGTGATTGATTTATCCTTAATTTAACGATACCATCTTTATAAGGGATTTCATCTCAATTTACATTTCCACTGAGACATCATTATTTTTATGCACCAATTCACTCTTATATGGTTTATATACTATCTATTGACTTATTATATATTGAATCCGTGTATTCTAATGATGTTATAATGTTCTGATTAAATGTTAATACCCATTTATTTTTATCCAAGTATCATTCTTTTTGTTAAAAAACACTTTCACCAAAAAATCATTTTAAATGTTCTAAATATTTATTCTTCTAAATATTTCTAATTAATTTCCATGTTTTCAAAATGGGTTTTAGGATATATTTATATGGACATTAATGTTTCCAAATGATTATTCATTTAAAATCATCAATGTTGTATGCGACACATTGATTCAAAAATCTCTTTTTAAACTGTTTTGAAAATGATTTTATAAAGCATTGATTATTTCAATATCTTGATTTGATATAGTGGAATTTGTAAATGTTATCTTTTCATTATACATGTGTTATGTGTTGTTATTATGTTATGGTTATTGGGCATTGTTTACGTATATGGGTGTTTCTGTGATAAAACTAGGGCGGCTGAGCCCGAGATTTTTCTCCAATGCATTGGATAACGTAATGGAGGTAAACGTGATGTTTATCCTAATATATTTAGTTATTATACCATGATGAGTATTCCAAGTGTAACTTCATATGTATATGTGATAGATACAATATTAGTTTGATATGGATTTCATAAGTAACCTTTATGAATTAGGAAGTGTGTGTGTTATTCATAAATGTTATTATTTTATAAGGTATGTTATGATTGAAAAGTATAGTTTCATTTATTTGTATTTATTTATGGGAAAATGTTTTCCTTCCTCATTTTATAACCCTTACGGAGATTTTTATGCTCATCCCAATTTTTTGAAATGTTTTACATAGGACTTAAAGATGAATAGGGTCAAAGATGGGATCACGGAAAAGTAATGTTGTCTAAAATATGGATCTAGACATGTTTCTTTTTAAGATTTGTTATTTTATGAAGAAAATGGATACTAGGTAGTAGTGTATACATAAAATATTCAAGTTGTTATGTAATAGTTATAGCCTAATTCTATAAAACTCTAAATCTAAAAATAACTTCAGTGTGAATTATTCATTAAATTCAATATTATGTAAGGTTTAAGGTCGGGTCCTTATAGTTGATATCAGAGGTCAGTTTAGATAACTTTAGAGGCTAGGGTGTTCCTTAAGCATAAGTAAAATTACCATAATTGTTAGGGTTTTAGAAAGAGTCATAGTTAATTTAGATAATTTGAATGAGTTTAAGATAACATGAATAAGTATATACTAGTATTTAACCTCAGTATAAGATATTATATGATGATTTTACTAATATACTCACACTTATATTATTTGTTTACTAAATGGATGGATCGATCAGGCATCAAAGTATAAATGAATTTGAAGAAAACAACTATGATTTTCTGAATGAGAAATTGAATGAAATGGGAGCAGCAATGAGAAATATTTTGGTTAATCGCAACCAACTATCTGTAGTCATGATTGACCACTTGAACCATGGTGATATTTATAAGGCAACGTATATGAGAGAAACAAATCCCCATGGATGCTCAGGTAATAATAATAAAGGTATGTATGTTCAAAAACCTATGTGTCAAGGATGTGGAAAGAAACACCTAGGAAAAAGTTTCAAAGGGATTGGAAGATGGTATAAATGTGGAAATGAAGGTTATAAAGCAAGAACCTACCATGGAAAAAGGAACCATCTAGTTGACTCTAGGAAAGGGAAAGAAATTATTTCTAAGGGATCAATTGAATGTTTTAAATATGGTGTGCATGGTCATTATACAAATATATGTCCTACAAAAAAATTTCGGGAATGGGATCACCAGGATCATAAAAATATTTGTTTACCAATACCTAATTCCATTCTGATTGAGGATGAATAAACTAACAATGATCAATGAAAGTTATGGATTATTTCTTAACAAATGTTTTGATATTATTGAATCATAGGATTTGATTCATGATTTTTTTAGGAAAGAAGTATTCCAGAATAATCTTGAAAGGAATGGTTAATGGATCATGAATAATTTTTATTGAGTAAGAAGTCAACATATATGGGATTAAAGTGTTATGGTAGATTTTAGGAATTTCAAATGCTTAAAATTATTGAGGCTCTTTTGATTAAGGGATTACATTAGAAGACTTTTTATAGTATGTGTCACCATGAAGTGTGATATATGAAAATTTTATTCAAGGAATTTTTATTTTTTATTTTATGGATATAGTTAAAAAGAACCATTTGGGTTTATATGATCCTAGAATTTGAGGCAATTACAGGTTAATAAATATTGGGATGCAAAATGAAAGTTATTAGATAAACATTGTGGTTAAAATATGTTATGGTTATTTTTGATGAATTTATATCTTTTTGGGAATGTTATAAAATTATATAGTTTTTGAAAAAGGGCGACATGCAGACCGCGTGACAACCCGTGTCGTCAGACAAAGCTGTGTGAATCGAACCCCCCACCAAAGTGTGATTGGAATTTATTGCCTACCACTGGACTACGTGAAGTGCCAAGTTAGTATGACTAATTATTTTTATTTAGTTGATTTTATGAATCAATAATAAATTGATTTTGGGTTTTCTATGGAAATGATTAACCTATCATGGAAACTAAGTGAATAAATTAATTAATTTTCAATATGAGACTTTAAGAGTAACAGATATTATTTGGAGATAAATGTTAAGATTTATCTTGGAAGACGATGAGATTAAATCCATATGAGATTTCAGTTTCAATCCTAGTTTGGATTACTTTCAAAAAAAAATTATGTACAGTTATTTATTGAATGGTCTTTGTTGAACATTGGGTATTGAATGACAATTTTTGGAGATTAAGAGCAGTTTTTATTTTTGTAAAAGATTATACTTTTTGGGGATTATCTGATCTTATACAAACGAATTTTGGTTTTGGTTAATGTTTAAAGGCATGAGAAATATATAGTTCATCTCTTGTGGATTATGTGAATCTCTCGAAGTAGATTATAACGCTTTTAATGTGAATAAGCCATCCTGAATACTCATCATTTGGAGAAAATATGAGTTTGTGTTTGAAATCTAGAAAAGGATGAAAGTCTACCAGACAAGTAATAATCATTCCTTATGTTTTTAGTTAAGATAATAAATAAATTCCTCAATGAAATGTAATTTAAAACAAAAGCATTATCTGTTATCTTTTCTTACTAGGGAATCAATGACTATTTAAACCATCATATGTTTGTGATTTTATCATTTTTAACTATCTCCTAATCATGTTTTCAACCACTCTCCATCAGAACTTGATGGGTTTTTTCTCCTCCATATCCATGTTTTCATATATGGAATCCTAGTATGGGTTATCTCAGATGACCATTGTACATTTCTTTCTTTCTTATAAAGTGATAGTTCTACTGACTCTTTTCCAATGTGGGATGTTTAATGAAGTTTCCAAGACTAGTTTTAAAATTGCGAGGATGCAATTCCCAAATGGAGGGAAGGATGTAACATCCCATAAAAATAAGGAATAATACACTTTTCATATTTATTAAATTTTTTTGAATTAAATATTAATTTTACATTAATGGGGAAACTATGTTCGATGGTGTACCCTATACATAATAACAGGTTTCTTTGAAATCTTACGTTGCACACTAATAATATAATATTATTATTTTATATGGTAGTAAATTCCTAGCCATTGTATTGGAGGTAATGAATAGAACTAACAAAAATATGATTATATTTTTTTTAAATGTATTTACATTTATCCAATAAATGTTAGAGGCTTAAAATATGAATGACTCTAATTTTAAGCATAATTTACATTAAAAGGTTGATTTTACACCTTTTAATGGAGAAACCTCTTTAAATAAAGTTTTTTTTTTCACTTTAATACATTATAATTGACCAAATATAAAGCTTCTTTAGAATGGGAACATCAAAATTTACTTTTTGTAAATTTGTGGTATTTTTCCGATAAAGTTCATTATTTATTAAATAATGAAAAATATTGTATTTTAATTAAAAATTGTGTTTTAATGTAATTTAGTTATATGGATATATTAAATTTTTATTGGTTTTAATGTGTCATTACAATATATTTTTACCATTTAATACAATGTTGGTCATTGGAAAAAAAATTTACTTTGAATTTGGACATAAACAAGTGTCAATCATTTTGTAGTTATTATTTCTTAAAAACACTCTAATTGTTTTAACAACAGGAATTAATTTTAAATTAATTAATTAAACTTATATGTTTTGAATTTGTAAAAATAGATATCATATTTGAATTTGGAATATCATATAATTCTTAGGCTGAATTTTTGTTATTTTTCTGAAAAACATCAATTTTTGATTAATAGTGAAACCACTTAATAGTTGTTAAAAAAACTGATTTTTTCAATTAAATTAAATTTTACCACTTCTGTGAATTTAATTTCAAAAATCTTATATAAATGGTTGTTATTAGTAAAACAAATTTTCTTCAATAAGATTAAATAATTTTTGGTGAATAGTATCTTTTGACTTTTATTTATAGTAGTTAAAGGAAAATATGGTAATTCAAGGTAAAAAGAATATTGTAATAAATCAAAATTACCTTAACACATGTCCTAACATTATTAGATGAGTAATGGTCGACCATTTGAAAATTTGAGTGTATTTTGAGACCCCATGGAACCACATATGAATGGAAATGACACTTTAGATTAATTAATTTAATGTAAAGGCAAAAATGGAAAAAACAAATATCTTTTAGTAAATTAATTTATATATGGTGTTATATAAGTAATATATTTGAGTAAAAATATTCATTGGAAATTTAAAAATATTTCATACATTATGGTTTATTTTTTTAATTTTTATACATAAAAAAAATAAATTATTTATGACACTATAATGATGATGTATTTACATCATTAATAAATGTGTTAAATAAATAAGATTATAATGATTAATATATTACCAAAATCCTATCCAATTCCTATCAGATGATATTATGTTGATTGTAAGTCATCTTATCTTCTACTGTAATGTTTTTTGGTCCTTTAGAAACCATATATCTGTATATAATAAAATAATATTTTCACACTTTCTTAAAGAGCCCCTCCTCTCCCTTATAAAATGAGACCACTTCTAACCAATTCCTCAAACCCCTCAAGCCTATTGGATCATCCAAACTCTTCCCATTTAAGCTCCCGAAATCCCTCTCTTATACATATAAGTTTTTCCTTAGGTAGAAGGAATTTCAAGAAGTCCTTTGGCTCAAACCAAAGAGAGTTACCCAAATTAAAGGTAACATGTTTTCTTAAATTATTTTCTTTTATTTTACTTATACAAACCCTAAAGGCTTTATATTACTTTTTTTTGTAACAACAATAGTATTGTTAATATACTAGGATGTTTTTAAGAGAATTACTTTAACTACACTTATACACACCTCCATCTAATGGATGAAGAACATATTGTTTCAGTGGATGGGAAACTAACGCCTCACGAAACGATGATTGTTCAATTACCTCTTACCGCCTTTCATGGAGGCCATTACAATGGAAATTTATTTATATATGTTATATATTATGTTTATGTTTTCATTATACTTCTTTATATTTCTTTTATATCATATAATTATGGATTCCATTATAGGTAAACACGATAACTTCATTTGAGGAAGTGCGTACTACCGCCCCCTCAAATTGATATGACTCGTTAATGCCTTATGTGGGATGTATATAGTATGGAGTTAAAGATATTATATATTATATTATACTAGAATTATATTATACCTATGTATCATTATGTTTTAATTCAATTAAAATAATAAATAGAAATGAAAGTAGCATTCATGCGTACATACGGCTTACCGTCTCCATGAATGGTACATTTCATTTATTACCTCCAAATTATATGTATTGTTATAAATATATATATATATATACTGGATATATATTATATATATGATATCTAAATAATTAATACCATTCTAGATATAATGGACTATTGACAACATGAACAACTTGTATATATAAGGAGTTCATTTTTGACTCAAGTACCAAATATCGACAAAATGAACGTTATTAACTGAAATGATTACATAATGTTTATAACATTGTAATAAGTGATATAAAAGGAAACATAACACGGAAAATGTTCTTAAGAAAGTATAAATTGACTTTTTATTATTATTATGGAGATTAAGAATGAACGGTTCATGTCGGACACTAGGTAACGGATTTTCTTATCTCACTTTTAATTCCATGAGATTTCCTTTGTTCGCCACTAATTAATTGACTGTGGTGTATTGTGTTCTACCATTTAATACATATTATCATTATTCTTATTATATTCATTATATTCTGTGATTCATTTGGGGGTTATTAACTTTGGGTCATACGACTTAGTTGATTACAACGTGGAAAAGTGTTTCATCTCACTTTTTATTCCTCCGAGATTCATGCTATATTTGCCAGTATTTCCTTTTGTGAGGTGTATGTACTGGCCATTATTTTACTATTTTTGTAATATACCTTCATTTATGAGTATTTACATCCATATTTTATGACCCTTCTTTCATGTGGATTATGTTTTGTAAGTTACCAAATATGTAAGGGAACATTTAGCCCTCCTCTATTTAAAAGACTTCTTTTTGTTTTGTCTTTTAATTTACATCTTATTATGTTGGGATATATTATTCTATATCCTCATTGACGTAAAAATTATTTCCAAGTGATGATATACCCTTTTTATCTCATAAAATCATTTTCATAATTTTAAAGTGACGTCGTTAGGCTGTCGAATTTCTACAAGGGAACTTCTTAACCCAATTTCAATTCTTTGGGTTCAACTTGTACATCTTTAATATGTCATCCTATGAATATGTGTGAATGACCTATGATTGTTTTACACTTAATATAAATTTTTATTGGGTTTATTTATAATTTTCACACATAATTATGTAATTGATTTATCCTTAATTTAAGGATACCATCTTTATTAGGGATTTCATCTCAATTTACATTCCAACTGAGACTTCATTGTTGTTATGCACCAATTCACTCTTATATGGTGTTTATACTATCCTTTGACATATTATATCATGTATCCCTTTATTTAAATTATATTACAATTTTCTTATTAAATTTTATTCCTCATTTATTTGTATTCATGCATATCCCTTTTTGTTAAAAAACTCTTTCACCAAAATATTGTTTTAAATGTTTTATAGATTTATTCTTCTAAATATTTCTCATTAATGATCATGTTTTCAAAATGGGTTTTAAGATTTATATATTTGGACATTAATTTTTTCAAATAATAATTCATTTAAAAGTTTCAATGTGGTATGGGACACATTCATTCAAAAATCTATTTTTCAACGGTTCTGAAAATGACGTGATAAATCATTTTTTATTTCAATATCTTGATTTGATATAGTGTAATGTGGAAATGTTATCATTCCATTATTCTTGTGTTATGTGTTGTGATTATGTTTTGGTTATTAGGAACAGTTTACGTATATGGGTGGTTCCATGATTAACCTATGTTAGGTGAGCTTGAGATAGCTCGCCAATGCATTGGGTAACATGACAGAGGTAAACGTGATGTTTCTCCTAATAGATTTAGGGAATATACCATGATGGGTATTCCATGTGTAAATCCCTATGTATCTGTGATAGCTACAATGTATGTTTGATATGGATGCCATACATAACCTTTATGATTAATGATTTGTGTGTGTTATTCATAAATCTTATGATTTCATAAGGTATGTTATGATTGAAAAGTATAGTTTCATTTATTTTTATTTATTGACTGGATAATATTTTCCTTATTTATTTTATAACCCTTAATGAGCTTTTTATGCTCATCACAAGTTTTTTAAATTTTTTCCACATGACATAAAGATGAATAGGGTCAAGGATGGGATCATGGAATTCTAATGTTGTCTAAAATATGGAACTAGACATGTTTCTTTTTAATAGTACTTATTTTATGAAAAAAATTGATACTAAGTAGTAGTGTCTACATGTAATATTCATGTTGTTATGTAATAGTTATGGCCTAATTCTCTAAAATATTAACCTGAAAATATCCTCAATGTGAATTATTAATTTAATTCAATATTATGTAATTCTTAAGGTCAGGTCCTTATAGAAAATTTCCAAAGAGTATTTTATATGAAAATTTGAACCCCCCATATAGTGTTACTCTAATCCACAATTTTATTTGAAATGGATCTATGCTGTGGGAAAGATAATTTTTGTTATAAAATTCTAAAATCATTAGAATATTTTTTTTATTTTTTATCATTTATAACCTGAATAATATATATGTTGAGCCCAATTTAAGAATATGATTTAGAAAGATGAAATTAACTTCATGTAATGGTGGAGTGTAATAGGTTTTTTCATAATAATTATTTTCTTAGACCTCTTCCTTCTAAAAATTATTGAGAAATTCTTGGGCTGATGAAAAAAGTTGATGAATCTATTTGTTCATATGAATTAATCTCTTCAATAAATTCATGGTTTATTTATAAATCTATCATTGAGACAACAGGTAAAATTAATTTATTATTGAGTAGTCAAAAACCAAACATTTTAAAGAAGATAGCCATAAGAGTCTTTGGAATCCATGAGTAAATCATTCAATGTGAACAAAAGAAAAGATGGATTATGGAAACTTTATTTGTAAATCCTATGTAGGAAATTAATTTTATCCTTACACATTCTAAAATGTTGGGAATAATTTAGTGAATTTATTTTAATGGAGCTATTCAATTCATCAAATGTGGAAAGGATTTTCATAAAAATATTTATTATAAATGTAGGATAAAGTGGTGAGAAAATGAATTATCACAGAAAATAGATTCAAACAATAATTTTAAATGATTAATATGATAGTATATTCTGAATTATTTGAATAATTACTTTTATAATGGATCTAATGATGGTTATTTTCCTCAAAAACCACATAAATAAAAAGATAAATCGAATGATATAATTATCAAAACAGTTGTTTTTTATAATAATGAGAAGTTTAAATGCACACATACCATCCACTAAATAAATAAATAATCTTATTTGATTCTACATTTACCCTCAATTGTATATATAATAAATTTTTTAAGGGTATTACAAAACCTTATGAATTGAAAGGAAATATAGTATTGTTGAAATGTTTTAATTTTATTATTTTTTAACTCAAGATTATAACACCTCTATAAAAAATGACTGTGGAATTTTCTTTCTAAACAACATATTATTCATCAAATAGTTGAATATTAATATATTTTAGGAATTAATTACCTCTATCAGTTTATAGACTATATAAATTGATTATGAAAGGATGACTTAATTAGAATCAAGAATAGACATATGACCATTTATTAGTGCTAGTTTGGGTATCATCTTACAATGTAAATTAAATCTATTAAATGGATCTTAATACATATCCATGAGGGTAATTTATTCCTAATTTTAGGGGACAAACTGAACATTGATGATTCCCCAACTATTCAAATGGGAATATTGAAGTAATTACTAAGTAATTTCCCTATCATCCAATGTATTGAAAAGAATAGTATTCAATATAAGTCATACCAAGTTATACACCATTTTCAAATACACTATAGAGAATCTCAATAGTTGGGTTATTGTAATTAATGTAGAAACAATAGTACAGTATGAATAATGGATTCATACACCCTTAGTCATCACCGTGAGTTGAAACCATTCATTTTGTTAAAAATAAATATGGGTTTGTGCATCTTCGTATTGATTTCTAGGAAAATCATATGATCACTGTTAAAAACATGTACCCCCTAACCTATATCAATGATATATTTAATCAATTACAGGTATCACAATTCTATTTCAATATTTTACTTCAATCTAGATATTGTCAGCAGAAGTTCCAAATGGACTATTTTCAAAAAAATATTCTTCCATATGAGTTATTTACATTAGGAATTTTTAGTGATTCCATTTTGAATTTATAATTACCATACTATAATATTGGATATAATGAACTGATTCCTTAGGGATTACCCATTCCAATTTTTTGTAATGATTATAGATGATATTGTTTTTTATTAAAATTATGATGTAGGTACTGAATATTATTTGATGACTTGGTTAAATTACATGAGGATGGAGAGGTTGTATGAGATATTTTATATGTTTGAATTACTTATACAAATTTATTCTCTATTGGGTCATATAATCTCATGAAATAGAATATCAGGGGATCCTTCCGAGAAAAAATTTATTGCACAATGGATTAAACTAACCATGATGATGAATATAATTAGTTTTCATCGGTTGGATTGATATTATAGGTTATTTTCTATAAATGATTCATTAATACGAAATCCAACATCCAAATTTAATATGAATTTATACATGTTTCATTGGAAAGATCATTGTGATGTGAATATTAAAGAGATAAAATGACTGATGGTCAGTGAATTTATGCTCCAATTACCCTAAAATGGATAATGGTGTGTGATATATAGTAATGAATCAAATAAGGGACAAGTTTGTATTCTTATTTAAAATGATATGGTTTCAAATTATGTCATGTCCCAATTAAAAATTAATTAGAAAAATTACATGACCGTAAATGTTAAAAGGATAACAATGGTGTTAAAATAAATAGGCATGTTTTTAAAAACATACAAAAAATATAAATCCTATTGGATAAATTTATTTTTACCATATATCATCCACACATTAATTGTAACCAATTTGGAGCCACATTCTCAGGATAGTGACATTATTATAATTTAATATTATTAATATTTTCAATTTTGCACCCACATCTCTTTTCAAAGGGAACCTCCACCCATCTTTTCATTACACCATATTAAGCCACATAACATAACCATTATCAATACAAATATATTTAATCTTTTGTAGAATAATTATAATGGTGTTTTTTTCATAATAGTCCATCCCATGGGTAATAAATATGAGATCCAAAGGACGATTCTCATAGAAGAGGTATAACTATTAACTGAGTGTTATCATATTTAATTATTCTTTCAAATAGTTAAAATATTATATAAACAATATAATATAATAACATAATTATATTCCATATACTAAAATTTTATTATTTTTATTTCAATGCTGATTTTGATCTCATTTTCCATTCAATATGAAATGAATGAAAAACATGTGTGTGCGTACAGATTAGTAAGTCCATATAACAGTGAAATTAGTTTTACATCACTATATAATGGATGGGTAAGTTAATAGAATATATTATTATTTAAAAGTTTTTCAAAATTATTATGATTTTGTAAAGGTAAATTTTATTCTACCTTCATACCCTCCCATTAGACTGTAAATTATTACATTACTTATGTGTATGTATGGACTACTACCCCATGAAGTGATTTTATTTTTTTTACATTTTCAATTTAAAAAAATGGTGGAAAGTATATATTTTAGATTTACACATGATATTTATATTATAAATATGAATCTAAAAATGATAATTAGTATTATACTTTTTTATTTCGACCACCGAAATGTGGAAATAATACATGTGTGTCCATAATGATTATTGTCTCCATGATGTGATGTATTTATTTTTTCCTTACCATCTATAATGAAGAGTTGTTATATAGTATATAATGAATAAATATGTTGAATATGAAATTATTATTACACGATAAATGGTAAAACCTTATCAATGGTGAAAAATAAGAATCACTGAACCAAAACATGCATGCAAACACACCCATATTCACCTGTATAATGATTTTATAAATTAAATGTTAATATATGGTTAATTATAAATTCTCTATGAATTATATTTAGTAAATTACGCCTGAATATGGTTCTTTAATATAAATAAATAAATATATATAATTTATAATTACAATATTGTATTCTTGAACAATAATGATGAAATACAAAAAATGATTAAAGGGTTTATGTTAAAAATAACTTTTCTCTTCTATATTTTCTATTTTAAATTTAAATTAATATATTTTAAACAATACTTAACTTCTAACCAAATTTATTTCTTTATCCTCTAATTTCTCATAATATTTTCATTTATTAGTAAACTTTTTCCTATCATTGGTACATAAAATGATCAAGAATGTGTTTTATAAAGGAAAATCCATTTTACATTTCAATAATATATTTTCTTACTAAATCAGTTTTATCACATTTGTTACATTCAAAATAAATATTTAGCCTCTAAAATTTGTTGAAATATTTATTAAGTAAATTAATATTGATTTTTAAATCAACATTTCTAAATTATCATATGTTTAATTGTTTTTATTTTTCAATAATGATTTTTTTTCGAGAATAGTGAAAACATCAATTTAAAAAAAACTACCATTTCATTTCATGTAAATCCACAATTAAATATTTAAATTTAACTTAAAATAAAATAAGTGTGATTTATTTATAAAAATTTAATTATTTTCATAATAATCATCATTATATGTGGTCTTTATACATGTTAAACTTTTGTTTTAGAAGTATATTTTCATACGAACTAATTTTATGCATGTAATGGGTTTTTATTTTATTAAATATAGATATATATATATATATATGTTAATGAGTTTAATGCAATGTATATATTATATATTTAATCATGGGATTTTACTTTAATTTTATGGGTTTTATATGGAATGTAATGCGGGTAAATTAGGTTACATGCTTAATGATTCATTCATCTAAAATAAGATTGCATTATAGGTTGCACACAAATAAAATTAAATTCTACAAGTTATATATATTGATAATGTGTAAAATAGATTACATATTATTAATTAATATAAAATAATTGGATAAACTTAATTTTTTATATTAATGACAAGTAAATACAATAAAATGTTTTTACTACAATTAAAATTAAATCATGTTTACCGTGGAGGTCAAACAAAGAAGAAAGTGTTGGACTTCCACCAACAACCGTAAAATTCTATTTGGTGTAAAAATTTCTTCCACATAGTATCTTATCATAGAATTCCTAGCCATTTAAAACCATTTACCATGAAATTGACCTTATATCATTGAAATATTTTATGAAATTACAAGTGCATCCATCCCCTCTTATGTAAAAGGGAACTTATTATCTTTCCTTATTCACAAATTCTGAGCCTTATAACAAAGAAAAATACATAATCCAAAACCATAATATTATCTATCCATTCAGTGTGAATATTCAATCTTCTTCTACGACTATTACTTCATCTATTAATGGGTATTACAATTGAGGTCTCTCAAATGTAATATATTGATCATAATTATGCTCTCAAAATTTTATTCTTTCTTCTACGTCAAATAATCATGTTGTTTACTTATAGAAATAATGAATACGATATCCTAAATATAATTATATTTTATTATGGTTATTTCACAACTATTTACAACCTATTATCAATAAGATAATAGTTTAAATTGTTTATCGTGTGTACGTGTGGACAACTTTCTCCACGTAGCATATGATTCATTTTCTACCACCAATATTCATGGATTGTTATAATTATAGATTAAATTATTTTATGTGGTTTTTATGACATAATAATACTTTTTTAAAGGTGAGATAACTTTTTACATTCATTCATTCTACCCATTAAAAATGGAATCATCATGTGTTTTTATGTACGAATTATCATCTCTACACAGTGATATAATTCATTTTTCATCGCTGATTTATATGAGGGGTTATGATTCATTATATAATGAACATATATGATATTTATATCCTAGAATGAAAATTATAGAGATGAAGTAACCATGATATATTGGACAAGACCATTACCAATAATATTCAATTTACAATAAACATGATGCAGTAACAACCCAAAGATGATAATAATGAAATTAATTAATCAAGTCGGTGATAAGATATTATAAGAAAAAAAATTTATAGAAATATATGTATGACTATGGTTTTGGTTTATATGTTCTATTTTATTTTAATTAATCATACATTAGTTAAGAATTAATATGATGAAATATTAATTAGAGGTTAAGGATTTATGTTATATTCCCATTTTTTCTATATCTATTTATGCTTAAATATTCAGATGATGAAATTATATTTTAAATCTCTAATTATTGTAATCTATTTTACTATAATCCATGTAATTATAATTAAATAACTATTTTCATTAATTTCCTATATTAAACTAGTCATGATACTGAAATAATGTTTTTTTATGGATAACTGACATTGTTTTCCCTTCAGCCAAGAATTATTTCATCCATGTCTATATTTTGTTTAAAAAAATTTCATGAATGTTTTCAGAATTATTCAAAATTAATTTAATGATAATTTATGAATATATTTTATTTTACATTAAAATGCTTAAATGTAATCCTTATTATCATTACCCAAACCTAGTACTTTTGAACTTTTTTCTATAAATGTGAGAGTGATATTATTCAACATACACTACATGAGTGAATTTACCCACCACCACGAATACAATTTTATTTAAAGAATAAATTATTTGGATTATTTTTTACTTCCATATGAAATGATTTTCATTATTTTTGGAAAAATTAATATTTTAAATAGGTTTCTTTGAAATAAAAATTATATCTTAACCAATAAATTTATTCATGATAATTAAATGTCATTTTTATGTTTAATAATGCCCTATGATGTTTCTTATTATTTTTTGACAGTATAGATGTTACCATATTTATTTTTTAATTTAGTGTTTTATTATTATGGTTGTGAAAAGTTTAGAATACATTTAACCATTCCATGTTTTATGATTTCATGATGTGATGAATGTTTTATGATATTTAGGGACACATTTGTTTGGTTTTAATTTTGTGATGCGTAAGCCCAGAATAATATAACCCTATAATGAATTGGGTAAAGAATTATATATCATGAGATAATATAGATTAAAATGGTGACTAAACCATGTTATGTAATGTACATTATCCTATTATACATTTATTGGAGTGATCCATGACAAAAAAAATAATAAGATGCGAATTTATCCTAATGAATTATGATTGTCTTGGTAGTGAGCCTTAACTAATGTAATTATATTCTATTCTCTTGTACAAGAGAAAAACATTTGTTTTATATAAATATTTGTTTTCAGGGATCATGATTTTTTATTGAAAATTCCTCATGCTTATTTATTATATGTTTTTATTGATAAAATATGATTCATTTTTTCATTTTTATTATATATGAATTGATTGGAATTATTTTATAATGTTCATCTCATGTTTGAAAATACTAATTTTTATCTTATTCCCACATATAAATATTGACTGAAATATATTTTATTTATTATTAATAAGAATATATGCACATTATTTGTAATTTTTTTCTTACCTAGGATATATAGAATGTTTTCAAATACATTATTTAAAACATAGTTACTAGTTTTGAAGATCATAAAAGGAAATGATGTAGATTTTAAAGATACCCATCTATTATATATGCATGTTTCCAATGTCACTAAATAATTTTTCTCCTAGAAAATTCCATATTAATATGTAATGGATATTTAAATTAATGATATGTAGTGTTTATGTATGCAAGGTTTATTTCTCTGTACTTGTTATCAGAAAAAGGTTTTGTATATTTTGGAAACTAAGACATTAAATTTTTTGAAACAACCCCTATGATAATCCTATGTATAGGAGAACCTATATATGGTAATGAAATGAGTTTGTATTACAAAATGAACTAAATATATCTATGTATACTACATTTGGGCATGGATTTAAAAAAGATGCATCTTGTGGCAATAACACCAAAAATATTTGGTTGAACATATATCTTACATAAATATGGTGAATGGTTAGTGGGACCTTACAACAAACAAGGTTTGAAACTCCCATGGGGTATGATTAGGTTAATTCAAATTTTCATTATTATCCATTATTAAGGATTTGAATAGATAATTTCAAGCGATTACCTGGGTTAAATTCGGGGGTCCATAGATTTTATGATTATGTAAAAAATTAGATAGAAAATAAATGTTATTCATGATTATATTATTTTCCATTATGATCATTGTTTCCCAAAAAATGATTTTTTATTTTAGTAAATAGATGGAATTAGAGGGAATCATGTAAATGTTAATTTTAAGGAATATATATTGAATACCCACGGAGAACGAAAATGTTATATAATAAAGAATAAAAATTATTATTGTCATATTTACTAAACATTCTAAAGACATGAACCACTCTAAAATTCCAAATTATCAAATGAAAAACATATTCATAATTTATTTGTGATGAAAATTTATCCTTCTTTTAATTTTTCCACGAATCCACTAATTCCATTGCTATGGATCTGTACCATTGAAAATAGATTTCCCCTTATTCAGTTTATATAAAATGGAATGTTTATCATAGATTTTTATCATTTAGAAGGTTAATTCGATCAATATTGGAGTCAGATTAAGAATATGAAGAAAGGGAATGAAATTTAATCCATAGAGTGGGATGCTTTTAGGGTTTGATTTTCAATAATTATGTTTTCCATATTCGTCTATCAAATATTGAGAAGGAATTACATAATCTTATGTCGATGGATTATTCTTCTATTAGTTTCTTTTAGGAAAACTTTCCAAGGCATGTTACATACACATCTAGTATTATTATTGAAGTATTGTCTTAGATTTATTTATATTTATGTGGTATAAAACCATGTATCTAAATAATTTTAGAAATACATGTATTATTTAGCTATGAAAAAATCATTCAATGTTCAATCGAGCTAGAAATAGAGATTGGATTTACCCATCATTCATTGGGTTTTGATTATAATAAAATGAATAACTCTATTTATATTTCTAAAAATTCATACAGTAAATATGTTTATTATTACATTATGAAAGAAGTGTGTAAAGAAGAATAAAAGGATTTTTTTAAGGGAAATGTTAAATATTTTCAATGTTCAAAAGAATGATAATTGTAAATTTAATATCTAATTAATGGAAAAAAGGTAACTAATGATGTAATGAGAATGAAATCATTATAGAATATAGAACCACAAAAAATGAAGGGGTATGAAAATTATACTAACTGGTGATTGAAGCAAATGGTTAATGATGATGACCACTATAAAAAACCTCATAAGCCTATAGAAAAATGGAAAACTGAAGATATTACTATTGTCAATGAGGAATGTAATATTGATTTGTTGAAATCTACAGTTACCCTACACTCTTAAACAATTAATATATTATTTAATTATGGTATACCCACTATTCTATATATTATAAATTTTATAAGGATATCAAATTACCACCTCAATGATTATATTTTGAAATAGAATTAGAAATTTGTTAATGTATGATGATCACAATTTATATCTATAAATATACACCAATTTATTATTATGGGATTTCTCTCCTTCAAAATAGTATTATTCCTTAAATATTTTAATTTTTTTATTTTTGTCCTTGATTCCTTTTTATTTATCTAAATCCAATATTAATTAATATATAAGGAAGTAAAATTAAATAATTTTAACCAACCAATTAATATCTATTACTGTGATGAAAAAATTAACTTACAATATAAGCAACATAAATTGAATGTGTATTGATTAATATTAAATGAAAGTAATTATCTATGATGACTAGGAAGAAATTCAATGTTAATTATATTCTAATTCCATGGGTTTTTTAATTTTTTTCTAGAAAATATTACTAGTCTTTATATAAATCTTGGTTTTAGTTGTTCAATAGGACTCAAACCTAATCGAAAACCTATTTCAACGAATCAATATATAATGGACTTGATTAGGTTGTAGAAATTTAAGAAGAAAGCCTATGAGAATCATTATATAGTATTCATTCAGATATGTGTATCACCATGGGATTTAAATATTCATTTTTTATGAAGTAAAATGCGTCATCAATAATATTCATTGATTATTGAGAAATTGACAAGATTACGACCAATAATAATTTTCTTATACCCTATATTGATGCATTATTTGATTAATTATTAGGAGATAAATATTTTTTCCAGAATGATCTTCGAACATGATAATATATATTGAAATTCAAAAGTTATAAAATTTCCAAGACACACATTTGATTGAGGTATAGACATTATATCTTTATAGTTATAACATTTAATCTTAGTAATTCTCCTTCTACCTTAAAAGATTTAATAAATATAGACTTTATATATTATCATAATCATTTTTTGGTTGTAATTATAGATGATATTCTTATATATTCAAAGTGCAATTAAGAGGTTGAATATAATTTAAGGATTTTAATGAACTCCCTATGGAAGAATAATTATGATGAATAATTTACTGTGTATCATATTTGAATATATATATTCTTGTTTTTTGGGGCTTATAATCTCATGTGACTGTATATTTTTGGATCCACCAATGATGTAAGTTATTGAAAATTTACCTAGACCATCAACTATTAAGGAAATCCAAATTTTATTATATTAAATTGATATTATCAATATTTTTTGACTGTTTACCATTGGTATATATTTTACACAATTATTTATCATATAAAGGACTAAAGATATTTTAAACTCCTGAATGTGAAAAACAATTCAAGGAACTGAAGGGATGGTTGGTTAGAAAATATTTTCTCATAAAATCCTATAGTTTATAAGGGTTTATAATTCATATTAACACATAAAAAAGTGTATTGGGTGTGTTAATGAGAATAAAAAAATCGTGATAACTTATTAATTATTGTAAATGAAGGTTTTAAAAAAAACCGACTCGAGATTTGGAGATGGTAGCAGTAATCTTTGAATTAAATATATCTAGGTATTATGTATATAGGGAAATGGGAGATGCAAATAGACATATAAAATTTTAATGTATATATTACTTTATAAAGAGTGAAATATTAACCAAATAAGATGGTTGGAGTTGAATAATGATTATGGCCGCTCAATAGAATTCCATATAAGGAAACCAAATAAGGTTGTTGATTCTTGGATTTATAAGAATCATTCCAACTTATCAATGATAAGGATAAAAAGTGATCCAGTATTTATATATTTAAAAAGGACGGAGATTTAAATCATATAGCTAGGATACAAAATATATCATTCTGAAAATATTGTTGAATCATTAATCAATGTAAATATTATATATGCACAAAAAGAGGATGCATAGTTAAAAATGAAGGTAACAAATGAGCATCAGTTCAAATTTGATTGTGATAGAATGATAAGGTTGTGAAAAATGTATTATTTTCCAATACCAAACATAAATAATTTTTATTTGATGAATATCATAACTAATAATTATAAATTAATCATAAATGTATGGATATTTATATAGAACTGAATGAGTTTTTTTGGTGGGAAAACATGAAGATGGATATTACAATGTATGTATCTAATTTCATTGTATTTAGAATGATAAGTATAAGGAAAAAAATTATAAGGGAAGGATAAAACAATTACTCATTCTAGTATGAAAATAGAAAAACATCACCATGGATTTCATCATTTGAATCTAAAAAATATCTAATGGAACATATCTAATTTTGGTTGTAGTCTATTTCCTAAAAAAGTTAGCTAACATCATTGATATAAGAGAATTTTCTATTATTTTTTAAATTTCTAGTGTATATATTTTTTAATTAGTTAGTAAATGTACATTGGTCACAACATTATATTTTATCTCAATGGAATTTGAGGTTTATCTCTAATTTTGGTATAAATATTCAATTATCTCCAGATATTTTGTTGTGTTTCAATACTAATTATCATTATGAATAAGAAGATCAGTTTGATAGGGCCATCCAAAACCTAGAAGTTATTTTCATATCTTGTACTAGAGATTTTAAGGGTGATGGGGATCAACACCTTCCTCTATTAATTTTTCATTAATCAAAAAGATTTCACTTGAGAATTTATATGAATCCTTAGGAATCTATCTATATAAATATTTTTAGATGAGTAAAATAGATGAATGGTGTTGGAGGATAAAATCAATTGTTTCTAAATCTAGATTAGGAAATGAGAGATAATGTTATATCTATTCATCTGAACATCATGTTGGAATAGAGTAAGAAAAAAAGATGTAGTGAAAATAATTATTGATATTTACAATCTAATGCTACAGAGAGGTGTTCCTGTGAATTTACATTTAGATTAAGAGTCTTACATTCTAAAATAATGTAAATATAAACGATAGGTACATTTCATCCTTTAATATTATTGATCGATTAAAGATTAAAGATTATTTTCAAGCACTCCTACCAAACCCCTCTCATGTTCACAATGATTTCCTTGTATTATTTTAATTAAGGTCATACATATTCCATAACATTTACAAAGCATAGTGGCATGACTTTAGAATCATGATATTTCTTATGAAGAATGAATAATAGAAATATTTGACCATAAGGAAAAATTTCTATGGAATAAGAATACCCAATTAGTTAAAGATCATTCATGGAAACATAAATTTGAGTAAGCTACAGGGGAACATATGGATGTTTTTAAGTAGTTTTATACTCATCAGTTTGTAAAATAGTGAAAAAATTTCAATGGTAAAATTAATTTTAAGGGTAATAGAATATAACAAATGATTATTATGTTTAGATTTCCTTTTATATATAATATTAGGTTTTCTATAACATTCTTTCCTTCAACCTGAAGTTTATATAGATAATAAACTCTAATAACATAGAATTAAATTGTATTTAATGAATATTAATGACAACAATAAGGAAAATTAATTTCACTTTTTTTAATAATTCCAATATATCTATTAATTCATAACAAATAAGTACTCAACATTTTGTAAAGTATTTCTAACACTGAAAAATTTGTTTTCATAAAAATGTTGTTTATCGAATCATTGTAATTCAGAAATTATAATTAATTTATAATTTTGTAAATGTTATTTTTGTAAATTAATATCATTTTTATATTAAAATTCCAATATGATATTAGGTTAATTTTTCAGGATCTTCGAAAAAATATATGTTTTCATGAATAGTAAACAATACAATGTTTTTATAAATTATGTAATTTAATTTAAATTAAAAGACCCATTATGTTTTTGATTATTTCATCTTATAAACTATGTATCACTTAACTTTAAATATTCAAAATAGATACATAATAATAATTTTTACACATCATTATGAAATGTATTTATTTTGGATTTTAATTACTCATTTTCATAAAAAACATTTTCAGGAAAATAATGCACTTTTGAAATAATAAATTAAATTATTATCTATTAATTATTAGTTTTATTTCAATATTTTGGATATATGTTCAATATAATATTTTAAAATATATGTTATGATTTTTACAAGGAAATTTATGTAATTAAATTATATTTTATGCATATAGATTCATTATTTAAATATATTTTTTCATATTGAGTTTCACACTTATTTAAGGAAAAATTATTCGACATATAGAAATTTAATATAGTAAAATGGATTCATTATTATTAATAAAAATAATAAATATAATATAATTTGTTCAAAAAAATATTGGGTCATAGTTAATAGTAAAAATAGTAAAATTTCGTTATAGTGGTTAATGTAAAAACGAGTTTACTATGGGAGGATAAACAAAGAGATATAGATATAATTTCAACCCCAATATATAAAATTAATATATGTTGAATATAGTAATACCATATATTATCTAATCATAATATACCTATCCATTATCAGCCACTATTTAGTAAAAGCGACCTTATATCATTGAAATATTTTATGAAATTCGGTGTGTGTCCCTCCCCTCACATATAAAAGAGAACCCATTCCCCTCCCTTATTCAACACAATTTTTTTTCACGATAAAAGAATAAGTACAAAAAATCCTTCCTCTAATCCATACCATCATCCTATATCTTCTATTCTTCTACAAGGAAAAATACTTCAAGGCATAATGTGTATGCCAAATCAGGTCTCTCAATGAAAAAGTATAGATCTTGACCAAGGCTATTTAATTTTATTTCTTTATATACTTCCTCTAAAAAAGTTGTATGCATAAAAACAAGATGACTAAAATTCCATAAATATAATTATATGTTATTATGGATATGTTATATCCATTGATAACCTCTTCTTGATCAAATATTACATGAATGTATACCTCTCGTGTATGTGTGAACGACCACAATTGTGTATCGATACAATTCATTTTAAACCATAATCAGAGGATAATAACATATCAGTATAATAAAGAAGGATTATTAATTAATTGTAAACCTTGAATGATATTATACGTATGACTATGGTTTTTTTCTTGATGTATTATAAAATACAAATTTTTTATATATTTTTATATAGAATATACAAATCAAGATGAACATGAGGTCAGGGTTATATGTTACGATATCATATTTACTGGGATGGTTTAAGCTTAAATATAATGATAATAAATTTTTTTAATAAATATATCCTAAATTATATTTATATTATTTTCCTCTGTTTATAGTTTAACAATAATTTATTTTTCCTTTATTTTTCTGTATTTTATTAACTCATGATTTTGAAGGAATGTTTTTTTGGAGGACCACCCAAGTTGTTCCCTTTGGTCAAGAAACTATTATTCGATGTAAAAAAATTTAAAAATGTTTTATATATTATCTAAAGAATTATTTAAGTCCATTTTTACTATATTTGACTTTAATTTAATTGTTTTAAAGGATCCTTAGTTTCATTTTCCAATTTATTTAAATTTAACATTTTGATGAAAATGTGTTGGATATTTTTGATATAACATACACTCCATGAAAGAATTTCACTACTATCAAGAATACTATTTTCATTAAGGAATAAATTATTATTATTCCCTATTAATTTTTTTAATAAAATTATTTCCTTATTATTATTTAATCTTTTAGAATAAAATTTGTGTCTTCAAATATAAATTTTATCTTACCAAAAAAATGTTCTAGTAATCTTGTTAATGTATTTGAATATATAAAAACATCCAATAGTGATTATTCTAATTAATAAATGATTAATTTTAATTATACCACCTTTATTACCACTTTGGATAGTTTATGATGATGATGAGGAAATTTTTATGAAACATGAATCCTTTTAATGAGTTTGTATTTTAGGATATGATGAATGTATTATGATATTATGGTAGAAACTTTTATGGTTTTTTGTATGTAATGGGTGTCAATGGAATTAAATATCCCTCTAATTAATTGGTTAAATATGGATATCTCGTGATATATTATGGAAATTAATAGGGATTGAACTAATATCTAAAAGATATATTCTCCAACAATAGTGTCATGTGAGCGAAACCTCAATAAGGAAATGGTAGAATGGGGTATAAAACAAATCCACAATGATAGTATTGTATGTTGTCTTTCACTAATGAAATGATTTTAAATTCATATACACATTCAAGAATATTTTTATTCTAAGGATATGTTTCCATGGCACAAGATTGATTATATGTTATTATACACTCTTATGATTTATTTATTTTTATCGATACATCATTTTATCAGGATTCATTATTAAGATCAATGAAATTATGGGTATTATTTATGAAGTTTCTGATGATATTATCTTACACATTTTCATACCTTATGCTTACATATTGTCATTTATTTATATCTACCATTTTTACACTTTCGAAGCACTAAGTCACTCCCTTTTTTATTTTCATTACCAATGATAAAGAAAATGTATTTAGGTGTTTTATGTATAAGATGAGTTCTAGTAGTGAAGAAAATTATATGATATAATTTATATCATTTATCTACATGTTTTTTTGGTATCAATATTTTAAAGACACTAAACATGTGTTGTTTTTGTAGGGATTGTATTTGTAAGAAATAAAAATGTTTCAGATTCACAACTTTTTTAAGGTAATATTTTATTTATTTTCATTATTATATTTATCATTAGTTTTACCATTGTTTTCCAGAGAAACTATGTATTTAGGTCTTCATAGTAGGAGGATCATGGTTAGAATATTGTTCAGGGAATCCATGTTCCCTCACCCAGGATACCATGTGTAAAATGATTTTTTTAGACTGTAGAAAATGCATGGTTATCACACGGTTTTGAAAACAATGCAGAAAAAACAAGAAGCATGTTCCTCTTGGATATTAAGGGATGAATGGTTATGTATAGTTTGGAAAACCATTCGGTCTAACCAAAAAACTTTTCTAAGTCATTAAAAAGTTCACATTTACAGTACTAAACTCTAAAAATTTAAAACAAAATCACCAACCATGCACTCCATTCAATATTTTCATCCATGTGAGATTCTTCTATACCATCATTGATTTCTTTAACATAAATTTATGGGTTTTTCTGATATCCTAAATAAATGAGATGGTAAATCATTCCCTATTGAGTTCTCCCTATTTTTAGGGTTTCTTTTCCCTCATTTTTTGACTTCTTATTTTTTTAGCAGGATATATGGCCAAATTAGTGTCTTATCTTGATATTTGGGATTGAATCATTATGATTAATCTTTTACAATTCCTTTATAGGGTCTTATGGGTGTGCAGTTATGGTTTCACTTCAATTTCCTCAAGATTCCATGTTTGAAGTAGGTGATTCCATGGTTTCCCATTATTTGGTGTGTTTGGATTTCATTCTTGGATGTATATATATATATATTCTATAGATTATGTTTTCAATTAAAAATATATTTTGGGATGGTTTTTAGATTCACATTTGATGACAATGCATTTTCTTAAAGGATAGTTGTTATTTTTCATGTATGATTCATTGGGGGTGTTTCCTTAATATGTTTTATGTATTGTTTGAGAAGTGGAAAATATGTTTTCAAAGAATTTTGTATTAAAAAATAAAACAATTTTTTTTTTCAAATTGCAATGGGATTTTTTCATGTTCGATTATTTTTTGGAATATAAACTCTGTCGTTAAATTGTCAATGTTAAGTGAAGGATATTATAAAATAAATTTAATGTGATTGTGAATTTGAATGGTTATTTTCCCATGTAAATGGTAGGATATCACAATAGTTTTTGTTGTTGTGTTTTGAAATGGGTTTCATAATATTGAATGTAGTACAATAAATCATTTCCAAATGGGTTTGGAGTATATGGAAAATGGAATGTTGTTTTTTATAGAAGTTGGTGGTTTCTATGTGATCTTCTGATTGTCAGATCAATTCAAATAACATGAAAGTATTGATATACATCTGTTCTCCTAATGCACAGAATGTATAAGTGATGATGAATATATATGAGATATGTGAAAATTAATTTGAGCACAAAGGGAACACCATGTATCATGGAAGGAGATCTATAACTGGTACGTGGGTTTACTTGGTGGTGGTGAGGACAAGATTCATCTAGCATGATTTATGCTACACCACTTACTAAACATGTGATATTTTTAGATACCACTAGAATATTTGTATGAGATCCCCTCTAGTAGATCCTTAAAGGGAAAAAATTTGAAATTTACATACGATTTGGATACCACTAGATTTTTGGGGGATGTTCCTCTCTAGTGGATCATCCCTCAGAATGTTGTTGGAAGTTTAGTTGTTGGAATAGTGTCCCACATATTCTAGTAACCTATAGATATTTTCCAATGGTTATCTCTTGTGATATGAATCATATGAGTTTTGGTTCATGATGTTGGTATACAGTAGCCATTGTGTACATTTTTATTTCAACCAAACATATTTGTGAACATGTATTTTCATAAAAAAAATTCTTGAGAAGTTTCTCCTTAAATTCATTTCTTTTAAATGATTAAAATATTATTACAGAAATGTCCATATTGATTTGACTTCTACTATTTTAAAATATACCCATTATTTTGGGTGGCATCTTATTTGGATTAGGATGATACCTTAGATACACCATTGTTCATATATAGACTTTGTTATGTATGACCCAGGTATGGGAACAATGTATCATGGTGGTGATGGTGGATCTGGTTTATAGTGTTCCACACCATGCATGTTTGGTGGTGGTGGTGTTGGTGATCAACCTCCGGTTTAAAGTATTTTTTTGTGATTGTTTTTTTGTTTACATTCCCTTGTAGTACATTTGGGATTTGGTTAATGTTGTAAACATTGAATCTGGAAGTAGTTGTAGCACATTTGATAATGTTTTATAAGTCATGTTATATTTAATAATATTGATTGTTTAGGATTATATAAATTGGTGAATTCATTCCCACTGTGTATTGTTGATACCAATTCACTAGTTTCTATCCTATGGGGATCGGGAAAGCCGTTCGAACGATCCCCTGAGTTTGTACGGGTGTATGGTAGGATGAAACACTAAATTAGTTCATGAAATGTTGTTATCAATGAAGGTCACTCTATTATTAGGTCATTTTATTTGGGATAAGCCAGGATATACCCAATCAGTGATGTTTCAGACATGTGGATCTGGTTACTAATGGGGTTTATGGCTAGTACACCTCATCAAAAGACTCGAGTCACCATAGGATATTGGGATTTGGATTTAATTCTCCTTTAGGTTAGATTTATAGGATATAGACTATATATGGACATCGGGTGAGGGTGGAGTGGATTGGATGACCTGTTATTCTAATGGGGATGGTTTTGTTTGTTTTTTGGAAGTGTTTAAGATTTGTTCTTGTTTTTTAAAAGATATATAATTTGAATTGATGAACTATTCTTTTGGTTGTAGCTTGATTCAGAAAAATTAATCCAGAGATTATTATTATGTATCCATAAGAATAGGATGAATTGATTAGTCCTTTGCATATTGATAGAGGTTCTGGATGCGATGGGTTGGGCTATCAATGCCTTGGGACTGGGAGTGGGCTCTGATCCTGTTGATTTTAGAGAAGCAGAACCAGGTACTGGAAACGTTAAATCTCAGGAGTTCCTCCAAAAAATACCTCATTCATTACATGGTAGTGTCGAACATTAGGAATTTTTAGAGTGGATTCGGAATATAGAGAGGATGTTAGTGATTCCTGACACTCCTATGGTAGTTATAGTGAAGTGAACTATTTATCTTAGAAAGTACTAGTCATGAAGTGGTTAGACTCAGTGGTGAAACCAGAGAATAATGAGTAGATGGGTTGGAAACAAATTAAGGTTGTCATCAAAGAGAGTTATTGTCCGAAATTTGGGCTTTCATAAGGTCAAATGAGTTTTTGGATATTATCTAGGATGACTCGATAGTGATGGATCATGCCAACCAAATTGAAGAGCTTGTTCAGTATCACCATATGATATTTTCCAATGAGCTGTAGAAGACTCAAATGTTTAAGATGGGTTTGCAACCAGAAAAATGATATCAACTCTCTCCTTCGATGTTAAAGACTTAGGATAATGTGTTTGATAGTGTGATTATGGTAAAATTTATCATAGTGGTATGAATAGATTCTTGGGATTATTTTCAATGGTGGGAAGTGGATGTTCTTTTGAGAAGAATTGGAAGATGGTATAATATGGGATGAAGGGAGTTGGTAGTTTAGGTCATCCTTTCTCTATGTAATCATTGGTGGATTCCAATGTTCTGTTAGATGTGAGACATATGTGTGGGAAGTCAGGGCACATGCGATCAACATGATCATCTCAACACAAACCTTTTCATCAGTGCAGAGATATAGGGCACATCAAGTGATTTTGAGTTTCTTTCACCCATATCAGTGTAGTGTTGTAAGTGTAGCCTCTAGCATTATGGCAACCTAGTCAAAAATGTGTAGGATAGTGGGTTCTCAAATTAGAGGTCATGGTGGTAGGGAAGGATCATATTTTGGGTATTGATGGTTCAAGGATGTTTATTAGGATAGTATTTTCTCTAAGTCTTCAGCTGAGATAAGGAAACCTCATGTTGTTGAATGACAACTAGTGTAATCAGATGCATGACTTATGACCATACAAGGTTAAATTCTTAATGAATCTTCTTTATTTGTTTTTTTGTTTGATTCTACTTCCACTTTTTGTTTATTTCTACCCTTATTGAGCTTGGGTTAATTATTCCAAAGGATCATCTTCCAGTTGTGGTGGATTTTATAATGCAGCATTGTAAGAAGCAAGAGCCTGGTTTTTGGAGTCATTTATGCACACGCACCATATCGTGGGCCAATTTGTAAAGTTATTTTCTTGTTTTGGAGAAGGATCTATTTTACATGATCTATATTATATATTGAAAAGTTTTTTTTTCAGGTTAATGTCGATCGTTATAGGTGGTGAGTATGTTTTTTTGGATACTGATGGTAGTACCATGGTTTTTCAAGGTAATTGGGATCCTCAGTCAGGATGTGTTAGACCACCACTTCAAGAATTGAGAAACATCATTTTTCTGATATGGGTTCTTGCATTGGAGGATGGTGGTGGTTCTATAGAGGGTGGATTACCTCATTTGGTGGATGAATTCCCAAAGGTTATTCATGAGGATTTCTTAGGTTTTTATCTGATGTGGGATGTGAAGTTCTCCATTGATTTTATACCAAGACCACATTAGATATATCTTCCACCATACTGTATGTCCCCCACCGAGTTGTGGGAATTAATGTTATAGGTGGATTTTTTGTATCATAAATGATTCATTTAACTTACCATCCCATGTTTGGCCACCCATGTTATGTTTGTGAAAAAGGTGGATGGATCTCTTCCATTGTGAATTGATTACTGGAGGGTGAATAAGGTAACAATTAATAACAAGTATCGAATTCCTTGTACTAATGATCTTTTTTATCAGCATGGGGAGGAATGTTGGTTTCCCAAGACTGACATGCATTTTATATATTACCAGGTCAGAGATACAGTGGGCGATGTTAAAAAATTATCCTTCCAATGTTTCTAAGAACAATTAGACTATTTGTCCATTCATTTCATGTTGGATAATTCTCTAATGGTATATATGGAGCATATGAATATGGGTTTAAACCAATACATCAATTCATTTTTCATGGTATTCATTGAATACATCTAGTTCTATTATGGTATCAAGGAGGAGAATGATCAACATATAAGTATTTTTATATTCAACATTTAAGATGACCATCCCTATGATATGTTTTATTTGTTCACCATCTGGATTAGGGAGGCGAAGTTTCTGGACTGGGTTATATAAGAACAGGGGATTTTGGTGGACTATGGGAAGATTAGGGTAGTTTTTTCATGGGTGAATTCAAAACATGTTTTCTAAAATATAATATTATTAGGCCTTAATGTGTATAACATACAGTTTGATTGGGATTTCATACAGCTTGCTTCATCCAGGAAGACACTAACCCAAAAGGGGGTAATGTTTGAATGGAGGCTAGAGTTTGAAGCATCGTTTTAGGAGATTAAGTAATTTTTGACCACAAACATAGTTTTGACCTTACTGAAATTTGGAAATTCATTTTCAGTCTATTATAATGTATTGGGTATGGTTCATGGCGGTGTGCTAATGTAGGATGACCAAGTGGTGGTGTATAGTCCACACCATCTCCGGCCACATGATAATAATTACCCAACTCAGGACCTCAAATTAGTATTAGTGATTCATGCCTTAATTATGCTGAAATATTATCTTTATGGGGGTGAATTTTAATATATTAAGGTGTTATGAATTTATCATTCATTTACCCCCATAAAACTTTAAACTGGAGGCTGTGATATTGGGATGAGTTCCTTCAAGGGTTTGAATTTGAAATATTGTTTTCCCAAAGAAAAGGTAATATAGTGGTAGATTTTTTTATTAATAAATTGATAATTAATGAATTCAAATTGTCACGTTGTGATTGGACATTTATGTGTTTTTTTCCATAGATGCATCTCATTGCCATGGAACATAGTGTTAGTGTGTTTGTAGTGAGTGTTCCGCTAACACCTTCTCCTCTAGAATTTATTTCCATGAGTTCCTGAGTCGTTAGTGATGTTAGCATTCTATGCACTTTATAAATGGTGGGATGGATAGTTATGAATTTATGTTCACTCATAAGGGATTTTTTTGCTTCAATATTGACTTCTTGGTGTCATTATCAATAAGGAAGGTTGTGATGTAGAATAGCCACCAATATCAATAGGCCATTCATCTAGGTGCTATTATGATTTACTATGATATGTGTTGGTAGTTTTGGTATCCATGTATGTGTAATGATGTATAATACATTGTATAGAGGTTTTATATTGGTCACTGAGTCAATGTAGATCACCAAAGGCCCTCTAATTTAATTCAATTGCTACCTATTTTTACATGGATGCGATATTAGATCACTGTAAATTTTATTTTTGGATTACCTCATACACACAAAAGAAGGATTTAAATTTTGGTAGTGATTAATTGTCTTACGAAGTCATCCCACTTCATTCTGATCCGGGAGTCGGCCAATGTGGATGAGTTTGGTTTGTTATATGTTAAGGAGGTAGTGTGCTATCATGGTGTTCCATCAAAAAAAAATTCATAAAATGAAAATAATTTTACATTTTAGTTTTAGGAAGATATTAATAAGGTAATGGGATCATAGATGAAGTATATAATGACATACCATCCTCAAATAGATGGGCAGACAGAGTGAGAAAATCGGATTTTGGAAGACATACTTCGGGCATGGGTTTTTTATTTTAGAGGTTAATGGGATAAATATTAGGGATTCGATGAATTTTAATATAACATTATTTACCAATCCTAGAGATGATTGCAACATTATGGGGAACATTATGGCGATTCGTGTTGGTCCCCATTGTGTTTGGATGAGGTGGGTGAGATCACATTATTGCAATTGAGCCTTGTACCAGAAATAGTTCATAATTTTTACCTGATTATGAAACATTTGTTGATGGAACCGAGTATTCACATGTCTCGTTCCGATTAGAGGCATAAAAATTTGTATTTTTCTTGTAGGTGAATGATTGTTCTTGATAGTGGCACCTTTCTTCGGTCATCATTGTTTGGATAAGAAAGGGAAGATAACATCGTGGTATTTCAGACCGTATGAGATTACTGATTTGAAATGTAAGTGGACATTCATGATATTATTTCCCCACTAGTTGAAATGAATTAATGACATATTCCATGTCTCCCGATTGAACAATTATAACCAGGACATGTTGAAGTGGGATTAGTTCGTGTTAGATCCAAACTTTTCTATGACTAATAAATCGATACATACTGTGGATTATCAATAGAATGTTCTTATTGGAAAGTCTATAATGATTTTCTCAGTAATTTTGTAGCATTATAGTGATGAGAATAATACATGGTAGTGGATGTCTTGGGTTGAGAATGCGTATTTATTTTTGTTCTTAGATCAGTGTTTTTAATGACTTTTGTGGATGAAAAGTTTTTATGGTGTGGAGAATAGTCTCATACATGTTTTTAGGTAATATTTATTATTATTAGAATTATATATATCATTGGGTTCCCCCAATAAGTTTTAGTGAAATTATAGTTTTTGGGATTGGAAGGAGGTGGTGCATAGTTGGTACATGGTTAATGAAAACGGTGTGCCCTCACTAGGGAAATTTTGTAGCTTTTTCCTCTTAGACCATGAGGGGCATATTATTTCCCTGCTATTTAGAAAATCATGTGGTCTAACCATGAATCTTTAATAAGTCATTAATAATTATAAAATTACTCTTCCACCCTATTCTTTTTTAATCCTATGTCACTTTCCATCACCCACATTCAATATTTTCATCCAAGTGAGATTCCCCAATTCCTTCTTGGATAAGTTGAACATAAATATTTGGATGGTTTTACACGAGACCCTCAATGAATCATCATGTAATTAAATTTCCATTATATTTATCCAAATTTTTATTTTTTTTCTCTTCACTCCTTGAATTATTATTTTCTAGCAGGTTATTTGAAATAATGATGTTCTGATCATGAGATTTGGGATAAAATCATGATTATTATTATTCAATCATTTTTATATTGTTTTGTAGTGTTGTAGTTGTGATTTGACACCAATTTATAGATGTTACCATGTGTGAGGAATGTGATTCCCTGCTTTTATGTTATTGAATTATTTTCAAATCCATTATTGGTTATATAAATGTGTTCTATAGATTTTTTTGGTGAAAAATATGTTATTGGATGTTTTTGAGATACACATGTGATGAAAATTATTTTTCTAATGAAAAGTGGTAATAATTCATGTGTTATTAATTTTGGTGTTCTGTAAATGTTTTTTAAGCCATGTGTCAATGGTGATAAATGATTTTTCAGAGGGATTTAATGGTGAAAATGTGATGGAATTGTATTTTCCTAGAGAAATGGTATTTTTTGGCTTTTTGAATTATTGTTTTCACCTTAAATTTGTCTTTGAATTGTAAATGTTATGTGAAAAATTTTATAAAATGATTTTAATGTGTGTATGATTTTTATAGGGACATTTCCCATTGAGATGGTTGGATAATAGACATTTTCATCTTGTTATGTTATTAAATTTCTTGCATAAATTGTGAATGTTTTGCGATATTTATTTCCAAATGGTTTTAGTGTCCGTGGAAAATTGAAAGTGGTTTTGTTTATGAAATATGGTAGTATCCTTGTCATATTTTTACCATTGGATGAATTTGAAAAATGTCAAAGTGGTGATTTCCTTGTGTTCATGAAATTCATGGAATCTGTACGTGGAAGTGGTGATTTATGTTATATATCAAATGGAAAATGTGGGAAAATGGAATCCTGTGCACCTCGGTATGTGAACTAAAAATTATTGCTTTTTTACTTAGTAGTGGAGGGGCATAGATTCATCTATATGGATTGATTCTACAATACTAATTAAACAAGCGATACGACTGATGAACAGTAGAATTTTGGTATGGGATCCCCTCAAGTGTCTCGTTCTCTAGAATTTTATTTGTATTGGATTATGATTTGGAAAAACTAGCAATTTTGGATACATTTACCTATAGTGTCCCATTACTGGGAAAACTGTTGGAAGTTTAGCTGGAGGATTATTTACCACTAATGTATGAGGTTCATAGGGTCCCACTTGTGCTATATACTTATACAGATATTCCAATGGTTATCTCTTGTGAAACAATTCTTATGTGATATGTTTCTAGCTGTCAGTATACTTTAAAACATTTTTTCATTTTTATTTAAGGAAATATTATTTGTGAAAAATATTTTATTAAAAAGTGTTTCTTCCTAATTATTTATTTAAAAATTTCCATTGAAATGTTTCAAATATTATTATGGAAATGTTAATGTCGATTTGAATTTTAATGTTATAGAATAGAATCTTTATTTTCGTTTTCATCCTATTAGGCTTTGTTTCACACCCTAAATAGAAATTTTGGTGTGTTTAGACTTTATTATGTATGACTGAGGTAATGCAATGATGTGTCATGGTGATGATTGTAGATATAGTTGCAAGTTTTCCACTTCTTTCATGTGTTGGTAGAGGATGATTGAGTATTTTGATCCACTTGTTTCATGTAGGTTTTTGCGATGATTTTATTGTTTTGATTCCATTGTAGTACATTTGAGTTTCTTTAATGTTACATACTTTGAATCCAAAAAATTTAGTACCTCATTTGGGTATGTTTTATCTGTTATATGATATCCATTCATTTTGGTTTTTTATTATCATATAAATGGGAGAAATAAATCAAAAATATTATTATTGATAGCTGAACACTAGTTACACCCTCTTAGGATTAGGAATGCCATTGGCGTTATTCTATGATTCGGGTTAGGTGTCGGTTTAGATGGCATCCCATCTTGGTCTATGACTATGTATGCTAATAAGATATAATATTCAGGAATGAATGGTTTGGGTTATTATAGCCATGTTACATCTTCTTAATGATATTTCCAATAATTTTTTTATGGTTTTCCTAATTAAAATAATATTTCTAGTTTTCTACTAATATTAATTTTGGAAAAAACACTAAAATAATATGGATGATTTACATGATTTTCAAAGAATAATTCAAATGATTGGACAAAAAATACTTTTCATCTCTGTTAATATAATTATTTTTTTTACTAATTCAACATGGTTATGATCATATTATAGTGTGTACTTTTTTTATTTAGATGATTTATTATAATAATTTTTTAATGTTGATTCAATAAAACATTTTTATTTCGTAATATTTTAATTAATTCAGGAGGAAATAGTAATGAATCTCATTTTATTTTAGTGATAAAGTGTATAAGAATATATTTTTCATATATTTAAATAAAGTTAATATAAATTTTTAGTGTTTTGACCTTAATAACATTTGGACTAATCTTAAACCATGTGTACAAATAAAAAATTAAATAATTTAAATACACATTGTTTTTATAATGGTTTTCCCTTTTTTGGTAATAACTCATGGTTTATTCTTGATTCTTCTGGGACAAATATTTTCCCCAAAAATCTATTATAGCTAAAAATAATGGCATGGAAGGAATCAACATTAATCTAAATAATTAAGGGAATCAATCATCCATGTCATAAGAATGTGTTTAAACTAGTTTCTCAAGTGCAAAAATATCTCAATTATATAATTATCACTTTTCAACCTATGAAAGAACAAGTGAATCAATGACTTATTAATATTTATGGCATATCATTATCAGAACCGATATAGTTTATAAAATATGTTATTTATCACAAAGTCAATATTCCAAAACAAGGAATCATGAACTTATTTGTTTAGCACATTTTGTACCTGAAAATATATCTTCTGAACATCTATTGAGAGGATTTCAGTTCACAAATTTTCCATTAACATTCAAAGAGGATTTACCCCCTTTCATATAAAAAATCATCCTCTAATAAAAATAGACAAAGTGGAGACTCAATTTTTAAAATATCGACACAATCATTCATTATTTTACAATCTCCAAATACTATAAATAAATTGTAGTCAATAGATATCATAAGACCTTCCATAAAGCATGGAATCAATTACAATTTTACTAAATTATAAAATCTCAAAAATAATCCAGGAAATTATTTTATGAATTTCGAAATAAAATATTATCACCATCAAAAGTATTTTACTTTATAAAAATTCATGTGAGGGTCTTCAATTTTTTTTCATAAAATCGTTTGGGAACCATTCTTCTACAACTCGTATATTTTGGATCTTCATTCTTCAAACAAAATTTAGTGAACAATATGATTTTTTCCAATTGAATATTCATTCATTTATATCACAATGTTTAGATATTACAAAAATATAGGTTGATCTTGTCAAAATAGATTAAGAACATCTCTATCTGATTATGTTTGGTTCAGATATACATCATGAAATATATATTCTTATATAGAATCATTTTCTTCATTTCCTCTATCTGAAAACTGCCACCTCAAGGATTCAAGTTTCCATCCATCTAAAAACACTATACCTACTGTATTCATAATTTTGTTCTGAAATATTCTCAATATTTTCTACATACAAAACATCTACACTCATCCTTTTGGTATAACTAATATATAATCATCCAATAATTAAATTCATGATCATAATATAGTATAGTTTTAACTCCATTATGTCCTAGATTGTACTTCGTATTGGTAAAATTTAATCTAGGTATTTTTTATATTCTCCTATTGGAAATATCAATAAAAAAATTATTCTTTTAACCTCAAATTGGTATCATTATTTTGAAAAAACTCAATCCATAAAACTCACATCCATCATGTTTTCAATGAATTCTTTTGTCTAAAAATATTTTCTACAAAACATTAAAATATTTTCAATCATGAAAAAATTATTATGTTTAATCATGTATTCTCATAGATTATATCTACACCTTATAAACGTGTCCTTATAAAAATTTATTATGTTGTACTTCTAAAAATAACTTTTTAGAAATGGTGGAATCAAAACCATTCATGTTAACATCAAATAAAAAACCACAAATAAAATTGTGGGTATTTTAATATCCCCCTTCATAATTTTTTTCAATATTAAAAAAAATCCATCTAAGAACTCTACATCAAACTAAATCCTTTATCGATGAGAAATTTCATAACACCAAACTACCATATTATGAAATATTTTTTAATAAATTCAATTCCATGGTGAAAAGAACTTTTGGGGACATGACACCGATATAACCCCTTAATAAAATCATCTTTTATAATTAAAACATCTAGAACTCTTACTCCACCTTTTAATGATAACACTGGCTTTAGATTCATAAAATGGTTTCTTCATAGTTTTACATGTTCTCCCCCTTTGACTACAAAATCAAATGTAACATGGGGGATATTCAAAACAATTTTTAAAAATGTAGTAGAGGATGAAAATTTAGTTTCATACAGAATTGATCAATCATTTCACACGGTAAATAATTAGTAAATATAACAATAAATTTTTTTATGTAGATATACTACATCGTTATATCTCCAAAATAAATCTTCAATTTCATGAAATGATTTATAATTTCATTGTGCTTGAATCATAAATGTTTTATATGATTTTTATGCACATTAATTGAAATACTTTTATCCAAAAAATTATTAAAATGGTTCTCCACATTCACCATCAAATCTTAAACATATAATTTCATCTACATATTTTTTAAATAGGAACTTGCCTCTAAAACATATCTGGATTCATTTGTATAAAATTATATATAACTTTGCTTCTTACTATACACAAAAAACAACTCTCCTCGATGAAAATGTTCCTGTAGAAGTTGATTTTAAATCATTTTAATTTTCAACTCAATTAGTATACATGAACCAATGTAAGTATACATTATTAAAATCATTGTTAATCAACCCATAATATAATTTTCCATTCACACAAATCAAAATTATCTTGGTGATTTTCATATAATATTGTGTAGGATCATATTTATTCCATGTAAATAATATTATAATAATGTAAATATCTAGCTATGATGATGAAAGTTAACATCAAACCATATTTTGGAAGTCCTTCTTACTCAAAAAATAGAAAAAATAATATTTAACCATATTCATAAAAATTGAAATATGTATATATATATACATAAAATAATAAAAACAAAGAATGATTGAAAAGTATCTAGTATAAATTTCATATGAAATAAATAAATGGATTTTAATTTCAATGATTTATATCTTGAGATAGAAATTCATTACGCAGATCATAAACATCTCCAAGAAAGTCCTCATCTATTATGAGATCTCTTCATGCATATCATCTTTATCTCCTTCGATAATTATGTGCCTATTATAATCTATAAAAATAAATCATATAAAAACATGTTCGCATAAGATAATGACATCTATAAAATTTCTTATTTCCATAATGATAATTTTTTTGGTAGTTATCATGTTTTGAATACTATACAGTAGTAGTTTTAATGAATATATTCACAGATTTATTCAGCATACAGTGTTTTTATCTATTGTTATTGGGGATGAATCCTCATAGTTTTTTAATTTAAAATATTTCCATAACTACCCCATTTATGAATAATGATTTAATATCAATGTATCACCATGAGGTTTTATGATATATTTCTTCTAAAAATTTTGATTCCTTCAATTTCTAGAAATGCATGAAACAATGAATCTACATGAAGTGTAATATCATATATAATTTATAATATCCCCATTAAAATTGTTATATGAATTGGAAAAACCAAATCATGAAAAAAATTCATAATGTGTTTATATAAATTTAATATATTACATAACACAAAATAAATAGAAAACCAACATTCTGTAGATTTTATGCTTCAAAAATATTTTTGCTTCAAAATAAATTACTACATTTTTCATGTGGGTATTATTATTAATTTATACCAATTTTAGATATTATATGTTTTAAAAATGATAGAATTTTTTTTATATTCATATCAATAATATCTAAATAAATTTTTAATAATTTTTTTAAAAGAGTAATTTTCATTAAATAGTGAGAATATAGATTTTTTGTAAAAATTATAATTTATTTTCATAAAAAAAGATTCATTGTGTTTTTCATATGAAATTAAAGATAAATAATCTAATTAATTATATTATAATCAGAATAATATTTTATTTCATTATGAAATTATTATTTCTAGATTAAAAATTCATTTTTCAACAAGAAAAATCATTATGCATGTCTTGTGTTTTTCTATCATATTAAATTAAATAATTAATTATTGATAAATGGTTATATTGAATTATATAGGAATTATATTAAATATAATATTATAAAATTAATTTTCTAGTTTTTTTGAGGGAAAGAAATAAAATAATTTATGTTTTAACTTTAAAAATGAATTTCTTGTAAAAATGGGTTTTTATCGTATTTAGCCCAGTTATATTGAAATGAATGTTATCACACTTTTAGAAAATCAATATGATAAAAAACATTAAATATTTTTAAAAATTACTTCCAAATTTGGTAATGAGATTACTTTCATTTTTGGTCATAATTAATAATAAATTCCAGGAAAATTTCTTATAACAATTAAGGATAAAAATAGTTTACTAAATGGATAATCTATAATACAAGGTCATTATTTCCACTTTAAATATATCTAAATCCAATTTCAAGTCCATATATATGGATTATCTCATTTATAATTACAATTTTAGTATTTTATTTGTATATTAAATCAATATAAAATTATTATAATTTAATCTTTTTATAAATTCTAATAGTGTCCACTCCCTCCCATATAAAAGGACACCCCGTCTCAACTCTTACTAAAAATTTATGAGCTTTATATCTCCTCCAATAACTAACCTAAATTTTTTTAACATCCCCCATTTCATAAATGTAACTCCCCTGACAGAGAACTCCCCTATGTGACCGAGAAAGTTAGCTACATGATCTTAGGTTTTTCTCCCCAGAAGCTTGAGGCTAAAAACATGTAATGAGGGTCTAAAGAATATAATTAGGAGAATATAACAACAGTTTAATATTTTCAGAAATGGTGAAATAATAAAAACTAAAATTATGAAATACAATTTGAAATATAAATAATCATCAAAAAATCATATCAGAATTTTTTAAAAATCAACAAACTAATAATGATTGAATCGTGTACTATTAGGATGAAATTTAACTAAATAGTTATTTTTATGTCATAAAAATTAAAGACTATATAACACAATAAATAGACTAAGGACCCTGGCCTTGAACCCTATGTTATTACACATCCATTCTCTAACCTGAAAAAATGTAATCAACAATACGGTCCCTCTTGATTGTCTAGACCTGCATCCATGAACTCTATACAGGTAATGATAGGTTTCCTGAACATGACCTGGGTACAAAAAATGAAGTCTAGGGAAATATTTCTAAAAAATTACTACAAGAAAATGTACTACATGTAATATGGTTATTAATATAGTTATTAATTTTATTAAATAATAATTCCTAACAAAAAAACACTAAACTTCATTTTCTAGGAAGCACCAGGGTCTATCTAAACCAACTATGGAAAGATGTTAGAGATCTAAAAGATTATATTAGAACCATACCAAATGTAGCTATGTTCTTAATTGGATATGGTCCATAAATTATCACATGAAAACTATGTAGATATCTCTATGATTTGAATCATATCCTGGAATATCCCAGTAATAATTTCACCATATCATTGAAAATCCCTCAAAAAAATTTAACACATCTGGGATGATCACTATAATCAATTAAAAATAAATATAAAAATCACTCACATCATTTCAAAACATCTAGAAAGATCCCTATAATAATTATTTCACATTTGGGAAGATAACACTTAGAATTATATCATATTAGCGTAGATCCCACTATGCATTACGACAGATCTAAAAACATAACAAAAAATATTACTATTTTATAAAATATGAAGGAATGCACCAAGTATGTCATCATATTCATTGAAATATTGTTCTATGTCATCTATATTATGGTTCATTGATTTTTTATTCCAATAAAATTAAATGATAAAACATATTTTAGAAGTATGATACACATTCAATAAAATTTAAATTGAAAATGTTATTAAATTATCATCTTATCATGGTATCTAGTATATCATGTTTATGGGAAGGCACACCCTTCAAATGGACTCATCTTTGGTCTCAATGTCAATGTACCTGACATAGTCCAATGGTAGGTTAAATTATTTTTATTATTATAAATAGAGAATAATATAATTATTTATGTCTCCAGAATGCTGTGTTTCCACAACTAGAAGTACTGAACATATTATGGGAAATTAAAGTAGACTTTAGGTAGTTTTTCTAGACTACCAACCTCAATAGTATAGATGGTGTATAAAATTACTCAATTTTTGTTGGGAAGTTCGGTTCCACTATTCTTCATGTTACTTTTACCAAGAATCATCATCTATTGATCTAGAACATGGTTATCTAATGGAATGAACCTTCAGTTTAGAGATAAACTATTGGGGTTTCCCATTCAATTATTGTCTGTGATAGGGAGGGAAAATACATTATCTAAATTCATGATGATGAAGATTTTAAAATAATTGGGATAGTTTAATAGTCATCGTACAGAGGTATTCATATCTTAAATACATCAATTCAACTATATTCCAAAAAAATTCTTATCGTAATAAATAAACATATTAGGATATAAAATTATTATAAAAAATAAATTATTTTTTATAGACTTCCCTAACTAATTTAAAACATAAAATTGTTTTCTAGGTTCATCTTTAGATATGGCTCCAAAATACCAAGGAATTTACCAAGAACCATCCCTACTCACCTCAGACTCACCAACCAAGGATCAACCAATGAATAACCAACTGCAATGAGGATTCAAAAAAAATTAAGTTAGACATACCTAGAAATCAAGGAAACATGCAACCTCACCACCATATAATATCTCATTCTCAAGTTGTTATCCAAGGAATCTCGATGGCTCTCAAAGATCATGTCTGGGAAATATTTTCCCATATCATTATACCACTACCAAGTCTCATATTTTAGATTATTATGCCACAACTACAATACCACTATAGGTACAATAATCACCTAGAGAATCTGATCACTAATTCCCACGATATGAATCAAATGACCCTCAATGGATACACCTAAATACATCACGATATCATAAACATGTATCATGTTATAAAGGTTACGATGGTATATATGATGTTATGACATGTGAAAAACATCATATAAGGTGCTGTAAAATTTCAGAAAGGCCAATTTTTATGTCCGGAGACCAACACATTCTACAATTTCGAATGTCCCAACAAACTTTGGTGCCTTTTTCCACAATTTCTCCATATATTATTTCCTAATAGTACGATACACCCAAATCAGAAACATGAAAACAAAATACAAACCATAGTGGTCATATCTTGTAGAAAACATAATTTTTATGTTACTTTTCCATGGTCACCAACCAATAGCTAATTAACTGAACTATTTTCAACATCCCTTATATTAGACTTTGTATGACACGTGCTGAATCACCGAACACTATGAATTAATGAAGTTAATGACATGAAAATATGTCAAAATCCAACAAAATGTAAATTCATATTTATACCAAATTTATTTAGTAATAATAGATCTCTACTAGTTATAGATATTGGTCTAAAGAACCCCCAATGTCAAAAACATTGGACGATAACATATCCTATTGAATTAGAATGGTCTATTTATATTATCCATCAAATTGAGGATGATAGGTTTTTCATAGAAGAATCTATAGTCTAAAAGGTTTTTGAAGTACTTTCAATAATAGAGATGTAAAATGAGGTTATCGATCTGGATAAATATACCTCAGAACACTATATAGTTGAACTATCTCCCACACCTAGACACTACCAGATCATCAATGGTGATGATCTCTCTAATAGGAATGATGTTTGATTCCTTCATCAGTCAACAAATAATCAGATATATAGAATCATTATTGATGTATCTCCAAGGTAATCCTTTCATGAAATCTATCCACACATCATCCAATTTTTATGGTCACCCATTCCTTTTACACATATTGTTACATGGTTATATCATAAATATCTATTGGAACCCCACAAGGATCGTAAGGCATAGTGTATTTCCATGGATATGTTTATAATACATCATTGTGTGGGTAAAATAAATAAAACCATTATTCTATTCTTGATAAAATTATCTTAAATTGTAACTCCGTATGTTTTTAAAACATAAAAATATGTTCAATATAATTTTTGATAGAAAATATCACACCAAAAATTTAATCAATTATTTAAATATGATAGTTTTAAAAATTACATTAGATTTTAATATATGAGCAAGAATGACTATATTGTGGTGTACATATATATAATCAACTCATCATAAACTTATTGATAAATTCTTATTAAATAATCAACGATTTTTTTTTTCACTGTCATTTTTTCTAAAAAATTGTTTTATTCATAGATGAATTTTATTTCATTTGGTGAGAAAATATTAAAGAATTTTTATATAACATATAGAAAATATAAATTATAAAATGAGAACCATTTTTAATATCAAAATATCAAAATTAACATTGGGTAAAATACTGTTATTATTCAGAAAATATTATTTCCTTATTGAATAGTGAAAACTAAGATTTTTATGTTAAATTGACATCTGTTTGGATAAATTAAATATTTTAAAAGTAATAATATTAATTCAATATAATTTAAATGTAACATAACTATTATTTAGTAATATTCAATAAAAATAATTATATTTAAATTATTATTATAAATTATTTTATGATTAATTTATTTTTTCGCTTAAAAACACATTTTTCTAAAAATGAATTAAATTGAAAAATCCTTATCATTTATAGTAAATTAAAATAAACAATAATGAAGAAGGGTAATAATGAAATTTTTAGATTATATATATAGCTATTAATTCATATTAATATAATGAATATTATTTTTTTAGAGTTAAATTAAAATCATATTCTCCATGAAACAATGATTTTTCTAAAAAACTGCTTTACATCACCATTTATGGATTTATATTAAATTACTTCTTTTCACCTAAATGAATTGATTTTTTTGAAATTTATTTCATTATTTTTATCATCATAAATAATATTTGGTAATAATGTAAACATAATTTTAAAAAAATGAAAATTAGAAATGGTAAATATTTATAAACATATTGAAAAGAAAATTGTTTATTTAACTGTAACAAAAAATTTACATGGAGTGAAAGAAAAGGTTATTATAACAATACAAATAGATATATGTTTTAAATAAAATATCATAATGAATATGTTTTTTCTTTTAATTTAAAAATTGAGAAAAAAATGTTTTTTATAAAAATTAAAATTTTTATACTTTAAAACCGATGTTGTATTCGGGGTAAAATATAGTATTACTAGAGAAGAAATTTTGTTTACTAATTAATCATATTTTATAAAAAAATTCAATGAAATATAATTTTAAAATATTATATATTAAAAATAAATTATTATATTATTTTTTAGGATAAAATATAATTCTTATTAGGGCCAGACAACTATTATTGAGAAAACAATTATTTTTTAATAAATAGTGAATTAAATTTAAAAATTTAATATCTCATTAGTTGAAATTTATTTTTATAAAATAAATATGTATTTATGAATCATCACTTTTCAATTATCCAATAGTTATTTGTTTCAATCTTTTTTGTGATAGTCGAATTTTGGGGAAAGACATAAATAATGTATAAATATATTGAGTGGATTATGAAAACTAAATAACACTAAAGTAATGTAATATATACTATATTATGTATCCATGAATATATATAAGATTCCATTTAAAATAATATTTTTTAGGATGTTTTATTATTTTTATAAATCATTTATGAATCCTCCCAAACATATATTATATTTTATAATTGAAAATCATTTCGTTGCAAACATGACTCACTTTCACATCACCAAGGGTAATATTTAAATGATTTAGGAAATTATACTTCGAAAATAATTAAAAACAAATTTATTGTGAAGAAAAATTTAAAAAACCCATTTTATGGTAAGTGGTTTTGATTATTTAATTCTATAGATTCCATAACCTATGTTTGGGAAATAATAAAGAACCACACTCACTCTTTTTTACTATATAAACCAACCCATGAACCCATTCCACTTCACTCAAAAAACATTGATAATGTCCTTAATATTCCATAACATCTTAATTTTCCATCCACAATTCCTCTATCTATCCATAGGCTACTCTCATGTTTTTTAAATCAATGTGTCAAGGTAATGGAACCCCTCACTTCTTTTTTTCAAGAACCTCTTCCATGACATTCCATGTAGTTTACATTTTTTATTGTTTTGTTATCTATTTTACATCCTAATTATTTTCCATTTTATTAACATGGGATGATATGACCGTTTAAGTCTTATTAATCCCACATATGAACTTTTATGTAGACCTATTGTGCAGCTGAAATTGTCCTTTTATTTTCTATACCAAATTTAAGGGACCTATCATTTTTCATTTCAATTCATGAACCTTATAAGTCTTCATAATTTTGTTTCAAAATTTGTTATGTAATCAGGGCATTATAATGGTACCGTTAATATTCACATTATTTTCCATTAATGAGATATCATTTATCCCCTCTCATTTTTAAAATTTCTGAAGTCATTACAATGTCGAAATGTTTTATGATATTTTCATTACTTCTTTTTCAATTAGATAGCCCTCTTTGTAGTTAACCTTTTTAATATCAATTGGTTATTTTTTCATGATCTTATAAAGATACATGTATTGTACAATTTTTTTCCTATCAATGATATATCATTTATTTCTTCTCATTATATCATTTACCTATGTTGTTACTATGCTGAAATTTAGCATGGGATCCTTTCCTTCTCCACATTATTCAAGGATCTTCTTTATTTCACTCCATTTATATCCTATTCATATTTTTGGTATATGTTTTTTACACATACCTATTATAGTATATTGGATTTAGAAATTATTATAGATCATTTTTCTCTCATTAAATAATTTAAAAAACATTAAGTACTGTAATTATGTTTTTGAAAATTCATTGTGATTTTTCGATGCCAAACATTTTTATTGAAAATAAAATCACCATTTCCACACAATGGTATTCAAATATACATACCATTAATACTTTTATATGTTAATTCCATGTATTTAATCTAAACTCCCTGACCATGGAATTGAATGTCATGAAATAATATCCTATATTCAATAATCTATGTGGTACACTAATGAATGTAATTTATATAAATATGATGGGTGCTCCATAACAATATATAGAACTCCAATGCCTTTGGTAAATTTTTAGTCAGATGAGATTAAATTAAAGATATTAGGGAGATTACCTAAACCATCATGGGACTTTATCCACCTTGTTATGAGGTTTTGGTGGTTATCATTGACCTATATTTGGGAATTAATGTTTTAAATTATTTCCAAATTTCCATGACGCCTTTATGATACCATGTTAGATCAAGGATATTGTTATTATTTTGGATCCTAAAAACATTTATCATCAATAAAAATGTATATTTTCTTACATGTGATATTTTATCAAGTTATTGTTCATTTATATTCACTTATTGGACTTTATAGTCCACCAATTTTATTTGTATGTACCAGGTTAACCCATGTGGTTTTAGAGGATCGATGGTTTCTAAGAGTATATTACGAATGTTTTTATTAATGTTTTTTCTATCCCATGTTCAATATATTATGGTATTTACCTAATTCCTAGATACAATAGACATCTCGATCATACATGATATATTATGTTTTTTTATGAATCAAATCATGAATTCATTTTTACTAATGATGTGGATTTTCATATAAATATTTTGAGTTCCTAAAAATGTGTGGGATGACCAGTGGAATACATTGAAAAATATTGGGCAATAAAAAACCTACTATGGGAATAAACATGACAAGGAATCATAACTTTTGAGTCAAAATTTTAACAATGTAAAATTAATATAAGGCTAATGAATAATCAAATAGGATTATAACATAAAGAACATGTTATCATAATATCTTATCATCGTAGGAAATGTGGAAGAAACAAAAAAATTTAAATAAATATAATTCATGAATAACATAAAAGAAAAAATCACATGTTGGAAAGAGTCCTATAATGGTTTAATTTCACTCTAAAATCTCATACATGATCTCAGGTTAGAATAAAAATTTACCCAATGCATTGGAGGGATATTTAATTACAGTCTACCCAAAACATTATTTTTATGTACATGAATTTGTGTGACACATAAATATATCAATCATAATGAATAAAACTAATAATTACCCATGGAAATAAAATATTTTTATAATTATTCCATGTAACATTATACAAGTAGATTTTTACGAAGAATGAATTTTATACATGAAATTGTGGGATGTAATACATTATAAATTAATGTGAGAATAAGAAACATATATATATGAGACATATATAACAAATTTAGTAGTAATACAATTAATCAAAGTATGTTTTCTTTGTGGAATAAAAATACCTAAAAACATTATATTCTTTTTATGAGGAAAATAACATATCGATTTTGAGTGTCACATTTTGAAAAAACAAAAATTAAGATAATATTTTTGAAATCCATTTCATTTAATATAAAATAGGAAATTTATAAATTAATCATAAATGAAAATAATAGTATTAATAGTGGGTAATTCAGTTCATGTCATATAAGTTAAAGAGAACATTACATTGAAAATTTGGTAAAATAGTTAGAAAGTACCTCATTATAAAAATGAAATGTAGACTCCTAATAACTAGTTATTTTTAATATAAAAAAACCATAAAGATGAATTTTTATACTCACAGGGTAATTATGAAAAAGAAAATTGAAATCCTCTATATAAAATATGGATATGGAAGAGTGAAATGGTTTTTAATAGAAGAGGAAAATGATGTCATGTTTTCTTAATATAATTATTAATCATTCTAAGTACCAAATAATGGAAAATGGTACAATTACTTGAAAATTTAATGAAAAATTAATATGATAAAAATAAAGAGTTTATTATTAAAATATTAGATAATTTCATATAATGTAATTTCAAGGTTAAAGAATCATGAAAAATGATATTGAAACATAAACCCTTACACTTTGGTAACTTTTGATTCATAACTCCAATGGGTAGTGTAGATGAATTATAAAATAAATTATCACGAATTATGATTTGTTATTGATATAATATCTAATGGGGTAATATATTAACCATTATAAAATAAAATAGGAGTGTAAAAGAACATTTGTCTCAATGAATGTTGTTTTGAGATGGAAACCTTTACCTTGAGCCCAATTATTGACATGTGTTCCATATAATCATGAATAATAAATACATATTGATTATTAAATCTCTTAATCTCTATTTTCATGTTTATTGTAACAGTTATATATTTTTTACAATGCCATATTCAATTACTTGTCTAATTAATTTCACATGAGACACTTTAACGATAAAATTCACATCTGTCTAAAATAACATTGTGAAGTTGGATAAGATCAAAGAGATTAATATATAGACATATCTGGAATGGTAGTTTTTAAATAATTATCACTTAAATATAAATTATACATTTACAAAATCTATGTAATAGGTTGTGAAATGTTAATGATATTACACTCTTGGAGATAGTAGGTCTTACGAACGTGTGATTAACGTTGTCATTTTTCAAACTTCTTGATGGAAATAAGGTATGTAAAATTTTATAATTACATCCAAATAATTATATCCAAAATATCATATCACTTCATAAAATATCATACATATACCATTCATTAAATTTCGTAAAAAAATTTAAAAAAAATCACATCTCTTTATGAAGCAGTCCACCGTACACTTGAAGGACATTACAATTTTCAATTGATGGTAAAGTAAAAAAATCCGATATGTTTAATTTTAAAAATTTTAAATATTCATATTTTATTTTATACAAAAAAATAATTAATACTCTTCTAATTCCACATAAATAATATATGAAAGATGTATCACATCACCTCGCGAGGCTGTAGTTATCCATATACACGAGAAATGTTGTTGTATTACAAATGGAATTGAATGTAATATATTTAATGTGATATTTAAATTATAGAATTATTATAATTTAATTGAGATATATATAATATATAATCATTTAATAAAACTATATATCAATTCTTGAGAAGAGGATATGGAATAAGTAGTAAGATGGTTCATGAGGCAGTAGTCTGCGTTATGCCTGATGAATCGTTTCATTTCCCATTTTAAGTGTAAGATACTTTTGTAAGTAATTAAAATAAAATAAAAAATTTAATTATATCTAAGATAAATAGTTTTTTTTATTATCATATATTAATAATAATTGATGATGTTGGAATACTAACTGAAATAAACACTCGGTGAATCATATTACCTATATTTTAGACAACTTCTTTAGGTTGGCACCAAACTCCATTCAATGTTGTTTCATGATAAATGATAGAATTATTGGATAAGGGGAGGAATGTAATTTTTTATTTATGATATATTTTGAAATTAATTCTTTTTGGAGGTTTGGAATGTATAAGATAGTGGTTGTCCTTCTATAAGTGGGGGAGATGACACTTATTGAAATTTTTTAAAGAAAGAATTACAACGATGTTTTAATCAGGGAACAACGATCTAAAATAGACCATTTAATAAAATTAGAGGAACTAATTTGAATAAATGACCATATAAGATAAATTACCGAATCTTTGTTCCATTTTTAACACTTATTATATATTTTACCCCCTTTGAACCTATTTTTACAATAACCATGATAATAATGTTATAATATTTCCACTTTTCATTATGGTAAAAAATTATGTTTACCTTAATAAATAATGTAAATTATTTCAATTCCAAATATTAAATCTATTTTTCATGTTTCAAATCATATAATTAGTTTTATATAATTTAAAATTAATCCCATTGAAGTGTTGAAAAAATAGATTGCATTGAATTCATTTTTAAGGAAAATGTGATATTTTAGTAACTATATGATAGCTAAAAATTATTAAAATAATTTAAATTGATATTTAAATATAAAAAACCTATAAAAATATTTTAAATAATTTCTAATGAGTGTTTGTATTAGAAAATTAATATGGAGATACATTATTCGCTATAATTTAGTTTTTAGAATTATTTTAAGACTATCAATATACTTATACCAAAATGCAATATAACGATGATTTATGGTAACAAATTGGATTTAATGTATGTAAAAAAATATTTATGAAAAATTTAAATAATTTTACAACCATAATGTGGCATTATTTATTAAAAATTATGTGAAAATGTTATACAAATTTTTATTTTCCATTATTCATTGAAAAAATAATATTTTCAGAAAAACACCAACATTTCCCCATAAGATAATATTTAAATTGTGATTTTAAATAATATGTGCATTTATTAAAATGTAGTTTTCTAATGTGAGAAAATCTAAATACATTATTTTCTAATAGAAATCATTTTTTCCAGAAAGAATATTTTTTATGAATAAATTGGAAATTTTTAAAATTGAGGATTAGTAAATATGTGTTTATTAATTAATTTATATCATGTAGTACCACTATATAAATTTCCTAAAGAATATAATCATAGTTATAACTTAGAATTTAATAGAATAGATAAAAGTTTCAAATTTAAATAATAATATTTCATGTTTTTTTGGCTTGGTGTTGTGTATCATATATGCAATCAAAGAAAATGTTTTTTTTATATTTTGTTGTTACATTATACCCCCATAAATAAATTGAATCCACAAAATTTAATCATATTCTCAGTAATCAATGGTCTTGTATTTAAAAATTTATTTCTGGAAAACCCACGTTACCAAAAGTGTTAAGAAAATATATTCTTAAATAGAGGGAAATAGAAATGCATTGGTAAAAACATAACATGGTTTCCACATAACAGAATTTTAGTCGAATGTGGTAATATGAAAATGGATGAAATGTTTATATAAATAATGATAGTGATAGTTTCAGGAACCGTGTATTCTCACTGTCAAAGCCGACACTCAATCTGACCTGTAGTAAGTTTTAAGGGCATTCCCGATCCACACGGGCTGGAAAACGAGCCCGGGTATCAGAAAACAAAATTTGGGAACGATTTACCCGATTTTAGAAACATAAAACAACAGATAAAACCAACAAACCAAATACAGATTTATCAAACCAAAACATGATTAAAAATAATTTAGAATTGAATTACATGATATAGAACAAAACAAAAAGACTATAACAAAGAGAAAAATTCAAAAAGGGCAGCCCAAGAATCTCATCATCGAAAGGGGAACCGCCCTGAAGCCATCTCCATGACGTTGTTCCATGAAAGACTACTAGAAACCAGAACCAATGGAACTAAATAATTTACCCAAACGTTAGACAAAATAAAAAAGTCTACTTAGACCCACGGGTGTAGGTAGGGTGTCTGCCAAATCCCAGTAGGATTCAGACACAAATAATATTCCATGTGGTAATAATTACAAGACAAAAATCATGCATGTTTGTAAAAAAGAAATGCTAAAAACAATTTCTAAAATATGTAACACTAAATAATAAAATACAATTTGATCATGCTACATTAAAATAAATCAACACTTTTATATAGAATGAAAAAATACATAATATCTCCAGCCAAACATAATGTATTCCGATGGTAAGTAGAAAATATATGATCAGCACTAGCAATGGGAAAAAACTTATAGGAAATAGCTCGCTATGGGTCCCAGGTACCTCATACTCGATGAAATTAATCATCCAAAAATCCATTCTCGTTCACTTGAGCCACTAGTATGGATCATAACCATAACCTAGTGGTCCGCCAATAACATCACATACAGAGTTTAGTTAGTGTTTTCATTGTCATACTTTCAACGTGAAACAGGGGCCAAACCCCAAGGGATTATTAGAATAGTAGTACAGGTCCACCCACCTAGATACCCTAGTATTCCATCATGTGCTCAATAAAGATCCAAAAGACTTGAAATAAAAATATCACATACAAGTCACACAAAATCCAAACATCCCAAACACATGCCGCTGTTTTCATTCAAATTACTTTTGGAAATAATACTCACACTAAAACTGCCCACAACACATTTCACCTCTCTTTCACACAAAAAAAATTCCATTAATTTTTTTTATAATAAAATTTCAATATAGAACACATCACAAAACATACCTTTAATATTAAAATAGTCCATTTGAAAATTAAACACGAACAATAATAGTTTGGAACCATAGTTTCACCACTTAAATAAATCAGGAAATCACTTAAAACATTCAGAAAACAATTCCAGGTAGTGTTACCATGTTTTTCCCATAAAATCCATCTAAAAACCCTCTATGACTTTCAAAAGCATACTAATGTCACATCAAACCATAATTGACATCTATAAAATCATTTAATAAATCTACTCCACGAATCATTAAAATACCCCAATGAACACAACATGGAATACACACAAAAAACAACCATTTTTACTCAAAAAATTCCACTTAAAAACCTAATGTTTAAAAATTTCTACAAACATAATTTTTCAACCAAAAAAAAATAAAGGGAAGCATTCTAAAAATATAAATCATGGAAAACTATATCATTAAATAATACTTTTACATGGAATTGCGTAGCATTTGTGCAAAAAACTCCAAACCATTGTGTGAGTCTTCAATCACACCCCCGTTGCACCACAAGCAAGTGAATTCAAGCCCTAATCGAAAAGATTTCACCAAAATTATAGAAAATAATACCCTAGGTATGATCCCTAACTAGTGGACATTTTTTAACCTCCTCAATGGTTGAAGACACCCTATGAAAATGGGAGGAACTTTTGAGGATAGACACTTAATTGAGAGAACTTGAATAAATCACCCAAAATCAACCAAAATTTGAATCACTGTGTAACCAAAACTATTAGGTAGGATTGAATGATGTTGAATAGGTCATATGGGGAATAAAATGGCCAAAAAGAGTGAAAATTGAATGGTTTATGAACCAATCAAATTACCTTATCCAATCTAGATGATTTGAGAGACACTGAGATGTTTTTTTTCTAATATGTGAACCAGATTTTCACCAAAGCATCCAAATATATATGGGAGGTGAACGTTGGGTTATTGGATTCAGGTGGGATGTGGAATAACCTTAATAATAAAAAAGGAATGAGATATTGATTTTTTTTAAAAAAAATATTTAATATAGGAAATGGGCACACGGGATGACCCAATACCTTAATAGAAAATTCAAATCCATCATTATTTCGTATTCTTATGGGATAAAAATTGATATAGTGGTTTTAATATACCATGTTATGCCAATTAGGGAAGGTGAATTGGTGTAAAATGTTGAAATATTATGGAATTATAAATGAAAAAAATATTTTAAAATCTGGTAATGGGCTTAAGGTTTGGCCCAAATTTTGAAACCCACCATTTCAACAAAAAATCAAGGGAACCCCCTAAAAAAATGAATGAATAGAGATTAAATAGACAATACATTTAAATGAGGTTAATAATGTGACAATTCTCCCCACTATAAAACGTTTTGCCCTTGGAAATCGATAATAAGGCCAAAAGCAACAACCTTACCTAAATGGAAGACTGAAATGGTTTCCTTTACCATGTTTGACCCAACCCAAAAGGCCAAAACACCTCCAATTGTTCAATCATGTAAAGAATAACCTCACTAATAAAAACATACACCACATCCTAAAATGATCCAGAATATTCAAACTCCTTCCTAAAACAAAACACCTCAAAAACGATCTTAACAAGACTCAAGCATGTTACTTGGAATGAATAATGAAACAAACGAGGTCACTGAAGTCGTACTTCAACAAAACTGATGGGCACACCCCAATACAAAATTTTACTCTATAAGGATGTTGGTGGTTAAATAAATATGAATGAGACTACCAATTTCTAGATCAATGGAAGGGAAAAATCCATGTTTCTTATACGAGAAGTCACAAACAGATTACCCACAATAAGGGGAAAATCAAATTTTTTCCATGATAGAATAAGGACACTAATAGGGGGTGGACTAAATGGACTCTTTATATAAGGGGTATATATTCATTAGAATTATCCAAAAGAACATACATGATACTTGTAGTGGTTCTCCCAAAATTAGAATAAGTCATCTTAACCGACTAGCACAGGACGCCACGAAAAGAACCAAAAATTTAAATAGTGGGAATGACTACACGGTTAGTCGATACAGTTTGGGAAACTGTGTGCTAACCGTTTGGAGCATTTTTTCCAAAAGATGATACTTCTCATGGTTACATGGGATGAGGCCCACGGTTATGCGGATACCGTGTAGTAGCTATTGTCTTTTATTGAAAGGATTTCTTGGCTGGTGTATGGTTACTACTAACCATAGTAAACTATGCTCTTCAATCTGCCTCGTCCAATTTTAATCCTTTTCTCTAAATATATAATGGAAATACAAGGGAATAACATGAACCTTGGTTATTACATGGAAACAGGGTCCTCATAACTTTAGCACTGAACACGAACAAATGGAACATTATGATGACATCAGAGGTTTAATCTATTCCCAACATTCATACTGAGTATACGACATTTGACCAAAGGTTTTAACTACTCTTGGATTTCCCCTGACTATGTGCCATCATCACTCCTATACTAAGGGCTAGATCTCAAATTATTTTAGCATCTTTGGCCTCACAATTAGGATTTTGAAACCCCCTAAAAGGAACTTCTCCTTTCGGTTCCATGAAAACTATACCCTGAACCCATTTGTGTTCGCAAAGACATAACACATGACATAATCACTTTACCATAACCCATCATTTCACTGGAAACAAGTTATTTGAAGATGCACACACATCCACCCTTGTTTCTTTGGATGAGAAATGGAAATTGTAAAGGATTTACAGAAACAACATCCTATAAACAAAGGATATCATGATTTCCAAAATGGAGACACACTTTTGAAAAACCATAGACTCACTGAAGATTGTACAACATCACCTTTACAGTCAACTGAATAGATGACATCACAAGGCATCAACGTACATGACCATTGTGACTGATATAAACATTAAATTTAGAGGGGCCTTATACAACATCCCCAAACATCAAACATTTCCATAAAGTGGCCATAACAGCGTCTCATGACCAGATTTCCCACACTGGTGGGTTAATGTGAAGCCCTACTTCGAAGAGACATTAAAGGACCTAGAGGATATCTTAGACACCATCCACAATAATGACCCAAAAACTAATGTCACATTTGATGAATCTAATGACATAAGAAACTAAGGGAAATTTCAACCTCCCATGACCACTCTCTCACTACCAGAGGATCCAAAAATCCAAGAGAGGAAACGGTGTAGACTCAATCCCAAATACTCAAAACAAATATTCCTTATATTGATCAATTGGATGATCTCAAATGGTGAAACAATCTGTGTTTCACTTAAGTTGTGCAATAACCCTTAATGGGGGCATTCCATATCTAAAGAGAGAACCCAACAAACCAACCATGTTGGTCCATTAGTCAGGACATACCAAAAACCAGAACCAAACACATTAGGGGAACCACCATAAAATAATCCCAAAACATTTCTCATAATAAGTCCAATTACCATCCCATAATACCAACTTACTGAAAAAACCCAAACACAATACATCGTTCCAACAAGAAGGGTTCTTGGACTCAAAACATCCCAAAAAAACATCATTTCCAAAAACACATAAGACAAACCATCTCAAACCATTCATCAAGACATCATGTTTTCCATTAAAATCATATATTTGAAAAAAAATGGTCTGGAAGTTAGCGCATCCACCAATGGTACCCCCAGGCCTCACAAATGCATGTTTTTGCACCACACCATGCACCCTCTTCATATCTATCCATGCACTCATCCAGACATTCAATTAACCATCCATCCTCTAATATAACCCCATTCATGTGGTCTCTAAATTAAATTACAATGGATTGAACAAAAAGTTATTCCACTTTTGAAAACTGAAATATCAAACTGATACATGATTTTTCTCAAGACTTCAATCCCTGAAATAAAAAAACCAATTTACATCTTACTAAAATATACAAAAGATAAAAAATCCTTCAATAAAAAATAACTTTCAATCCATGAACATTATCTTTAAAACATTTCATCTTGGTTCAAAACACATGTATCTTCATTACAAACTCCATTTCATAAATCACAATTAAATAGAGAACTCGACTCTTACCATTTTAAAACTAGATTCCAAAATTACTTAAAACATTTCAAATGATCTCTATTTACCATATCAAAATCCATTTCCAAACTCCACACATTACCTTCAAAATATTACATCTCATTAAAACATCATTCAATAGTTTAGAAAACACTATTGGAATCGGTTTTTCAAAACCAACTTTTATATAGTTCCTGCTTTGAAAAGAGGTGTAAAACATCATTTTCTATTTCAAAAATGATTCTAAAATTTCAGTTCTACCATTTCATAAATCTATAGAGTTTTTATTTACTCAAAAATCATTTCATAACAGTTCAAATTTCTTAAATCAGGTCATTTTTTCATTAAATCCTACTCCCCAGATTCCAACATGAAGGGACACAAGACAATGTGATTTGAAACTAGTTATGGTGGGTGACATGGATATATGATTGGAGGCCATATGCCAATAAATTACCCATTACGATGATAATTTTAGAGAAATATCACTAGATATACATGTCTTGTTAGGAACTGCGATCTCACTAAGACCATTATCCCAAATATCTTTTCATATTCCCAAATCATCATCAAACTAAGAAAACCAAAGGACTCAGATAAATATTGACTTCACCTAAAGACATGAAACACATCACATGGTGTTCTGGCTAGGCACACTACTCGAAATAGAAATGTAAATCCCCGATAATCCATACTTCATAAAATCACAACTCTTACCTAAATAACATGACCCAAAGAGTGAACCTCCTTTGACACCATTTTCTAATAAATAGAATTATTTCTCCATCAAAAACTACAGCCGACCAAGCCCGTGGCCCGACCTGAAGGGCATTATTGATCCCCATAGGCTGTCAAATTTGCCTAGTTATCTAAAATAAAAAATGGGAATGATTTATCTATGTTTATAAACATTAAAAAACAAACGAATCCAATAAACTAAATCTGGATTTTTCAAACCAAAACATATTTTACAAAAATTCAGAATTGAATTATATGATCTAGAACAAAACTAAATGACTATAAAAGTGGAAAAATGTTAAAAATGACAGACCAAGAACCTCTTCATGTCAATGGGCACCACCCTCAAGCCTTCTCCATGACACTACGCCAAAATGGTCCACTAGAAACCAGAACCACAGGTACTAAATGATTTATCCAAACCTGCAAAAAAATATCCATATATACGTACACCCAATGGTCTAAGTACGGCGTGGGGAAAATCCCAGAAGTATTCCAACAAAACAATATTCCATATGACAATAATTATAAGACAAAAATCATGCATGGTTGTAAACAACAAATGCAAATAACAATTTCTAAAAGATGTAACTTTAAATAAAAAACAGCTTTATAGTGGTCTAAATTAAAAGAAATCAACACTTTTAAATAGAATAAAAATCTATCGAATTTTTTCCAAAAAAACATACTGTATTCTGATGGTAAGAATAAAATATCTAATAAGAACTAGCAATTGGAAAACTACCATAGTAACTAGCTCGATGTGAGTCCCAGGTACCTTGTACTCGGTGAAAGTGACCATAAGAATATCCATTCTCGTGCACATGAGCCACTAGTAGGGATCATACACATATCTAAGTGGTCCCCCACCACCGTCATCATCATATTTTAGTTATTATTTTCATTTTCAAACATTCTATATGAAATAGGGGCCAAACCACATAGGATCACTAGCATATTAATATACATCCACCCATGTAGGTACTTGGGTTTTTTCTCTTGTGCTAAAAAAGTTCCACAAGCCATGAAAAATAGTTTTCACAAGAAAAAAACACATTCAAGTCACACAAGCACCCTAAATCCCTCACACAGGTCACATGATTTCATTTTTCATTCAAATTCATTTTGGAAATCATACTCACAACAAAACACCCCACAACACGCTTCACCTCTCTTTCACACATCAAAAAATCTTTTAAACAATTTTACAAAATCATTCCATGATAGTACACATAACAAAAAACCCTTTCTCATTAAAATATACCATTTAAAAATTACAATCCTACCAAAACATTTTGGCAACATAATTTCTCCTCTTAAATAAATCATGAAACAATTTAAAACATTCTCAAAACAGTTCAAAGGAGTGTAACCATGATTTGTACATAAAATATTTATGAAATCCCTATTTGAATACCAAGAGCATACCAATATCACATAAAACCAGAATTGGTAGTCATAAAATCATTTTATTAATCTATTTAATGAATGAAAAAATATCCCCAATAAACACAACTTGGAATAAAGGCCGAAAGTATTCCTTTTTGCACAAAAATACCACTTAAAAACCAACAGCTTAAAAAATTCTACCAAATATAATTAATTCAGCCAAAAAAATAGAAGAGAAACAAGATAAAAATATAAATCATGAAAAACTAACTCATCAAATAATTATTAAACATGAAATCACCTATCATTTATTCCGAAAACACCAAACAATTGTGTGAAACATCCATAGAACCCCTGCCACACCACAAGGAAGTGAAATCAAGACCTAATCCAAATTATTTCTCCAAAATGACACAAAATCAAACCCTAGGCATGAACAATAGTGGTTGGAAATTTTAGAACCTCCTGAAATGTATAAGAAACCCTAAAAAAATGTGATGAACATGAGAGGAAACTCACTCAATTTAGAGATCTTGAATAAATCGTCCCAAATCGAGCAAAATGTGATTCTCTAATTAACCAAAAAATGTTAGGGAGGCTGTAATGATGTGGAGTGAGTCATGTGGGGACTAAAATGGGGGAAAAGAGTGAAAATAGATTGGTTTATGATATAATAAAATTACCTTCTCAAATATGGACTATTATAGATACCATAAGAAGTTTTACTCTAATTAGTGATGCAAATGAGCCCCAAAGAAGAGAAATTGACTATGGTGATGAGACTCAGTATTCTACCATCGGGTGGGAGGATGAAAAACTGAAAAATAGTAAAAACAAAATTAGATATAGAAAAATTAAAATAATTATTTAATGTAGTAAATGAGCTTACGGGATGGCCCCATTCCTTAAAAAACCCAAATCCATCATTATTACAGATTCCTATTGGGTCAAAATTGATATAATGCTTTCAATATTCTAGGAAATGCCAATTTGGAATTGGAATGGGTTGATAATTGTGAAAAATAAAGGATTTATAAAACAACCAAAATTTATTTTTTAATCTAGAAATGGTCTCACGATCTGGCCCAAATTTTGAAAACCCACCATTTCTACCGAATACTTGGGAAACACCAAAAACAATGAAATAATAGAAATTAAATGAAAAGTAAATTTAATATATATCATAGATGTGACAAATTGAGATCATATTTCATAATAAATTGAATTATCATGAAAATGTAAACAACGACAAAGCCACAAAAACTATGTTGAATTAAATGACCATTGATTCATCCGGTATGAAGGTAGTATGATAAAATTTATTTTCAAGATCCATTCTGTAGAATTGAGACATTAATTTATACTTAATATATATATTACTGTAAAATATACATACCTAGTATTATTTCTACCTTGGTTTTTATTAGATCAATTTCCCCTTCAACTGTTATTATGTGGAATGAACATCTATTATAAATTTTTATTGATAAATCACTATAATAAATGTTTAACGAATCAAAAGATCCTCTAAATAATAACAATGATTTCCTCTTATATTTGTTAAAAAATAAATGGAAAGAAAAATGTATGAAAATTCACATTATGAATATTTTAATCTCTAAAATTTAATAATAAAAATTGTTTTAACATAGAACATTATTTAAATAACATACCCTATATTCAAAATAACCTCAATAACATCAACCTCATAGATTATTTAAACTTCAGAGTTTATCTCATTCCATTAAACAAATATATCGAATAATATGGTAACATTATTCAAAAAAACACTTAATGTTAAACTTCTCATATATATATTTATATATCGTACCTGAAAAACATATCCCAAAATATCATTAATCACCACAAAATATTGAAAATCAAAAAAGGCTTGATCCAAAAATTTGTTTCACAACATATGATTTAAATTTATCCAAAAAATAATTAATAAACTATTATACTAACATGTACTTCACATACCCCATTGGTAATCGATGCACCATTATCTCCCTTTGGTTGTGGGTTCATGCACCTCACACTTATTCAATGTGATTGATTTAAACCCAAATTATTGGTTTCCCTTTTTTTGAAACTATGTAAAAACATATGTGATAAACCTTTTTATAATTTTCCATGATCATATAATGTTCTGAATAATATTATGATAATAATTAAATGTAAATTATTCCTCAAATCAATTTTTTTAATAACCATGGTATTCTATACAACCCGTTATTTTATATAAAATTAACTAATTTTAATTGTCTATAATTAACTAATCATTAAAAAAATATCCAATATTATATTTCACCTAATTAAGATTTTTATATATATTATTTACTTATCCATAAATAATATTTCAATGTCAGTAGTTATATTCAACATATTCAAGAATGTCCTTGACGAAATCTTCTGCTAAACGATCCCTATAAGATTCATGATTCCTATGATTAAAATACCATATATATAAATACATCTATTTTTTAGATCCACAATTGTAATTAAATTCAGTTAAAAGGTTGTTATAGGATATTTCCTTCCTTGGTCTTCGTTATAACCATTAGTTTATGGTTTTGAATTAGATAATTCCCTATTTCACCAAAAATAATACATCAAATTCCTTGGTAATTCATTGATATATTACCTTTATCACTATATTGAAAACATATTTCATAAATTTTATATATTATTCTAGGTGACCTTTTCCTAATTGTTGACTTGTAGTAGTCCAAGTATTATTTTAATTATCATAATTAACATTTGAAGATACATGAAATAACACACTTCTCTTCCAAAATGTTTTTTATAATTAATCTTTGTTTTAGTTATTGATCAGAACCCAAGATAGATCACAAGGCACTATCATGATATTATAAACTACAATTCTCAGTAGGTTAGGAATATCATTAGGGAAATCCTTACATTTACAATAAAATTTATTTTCATCATTATTTCAAATATTTGAACCAATTAGCTAAAAATAGTAAAAGAAACAAGATGTTATTGTATTAAGATTCCAAAAGAATAAATATAATCCTCGAAGGAATAACATAAAATTGATATGAATATTTTATCATTTGAGTCTATAGGTTTTAATTTTAGTTTTAAATGGTCATTTTTATTTTATTTTGTCTAAACTAACAATTTTTTCAATTCCTTTTTAATATTTTTAAAGTGTTTGTGAATATCTAACACATATCAACTAGAAGTGTCAAACAAGGTTCACACTAAGGATCATTTTCATGTTCCATGTAATGATATATTCTTGACAGATGTGCCTTTTCAAATATATCACCCTTAAGTACATATGTGATATAACCATATCTACTAATATTATTCAATTATTGATGTAATTTTTGGAAACCAAACATTGTATAATTTTCCCAGATTATGGGTTAATTTTCTATATATAGACATATACTTATAATTAACTATAAAATTATCACATGTTTTTTCTTTACGTTGTTTTTAATGGACAATTACCCATTTCTATAATAGAAATTCTAGAAACCCAATACTTTTATACAAATTATTAAGTGATTTTAAACACAAAAACCCATTAATACACAATTGGCATACTAATACCTGGTTAATTTCGGACAATAAGTTAATAATAATTCTATATGATTATAGAATATGATTTATTTATTTTATTCTCTATTATAAGATGTAACACCCTGAGCTTCCATGATATGCTTCTCTTTCAATAATGAAATAGCCTACATTGTACACAAGTTCGAGATTCTAACACACCACGACCAATCAAAATAGTCATTATGAATAGTAATATACAATTTTTGATATATATATATTATATATTTCAAAATGGACTTCATTTTTGGATTCGAGATATTGAAATTAGCCTATGTTGAATTTTTGGTATTTTCTGAGAACTTCGAATTTTTTATGAATAATGAAAAATACTTAAAAACAACTTTTTTAATCAAAATAATTTATAGTGATAAATTATAATATTGATTGGTTTTAAAGTATAATTAGAATATATTTTTACAATTTTATCCAATGGTGGTCATTATAATTAATTGCACTTTGAAATTGGACATATACAATTGACAATATTTTGATATATATTGTTTCTTAAAAACACGAGATTTGTTGTGATAGCGGGAATTAATTATAAAATTAATTAATGAAACTTATATGTTTGGAATTTTTTAAAATAGATATCATTTTTTAATTCGGAATATCAATTATCGCTTAGGGTGAAATATTGGCATTGTTCTGAAAAACATCAATTTTTGATGTATAGTGAAAACACGAAGTGGTAGTTAAAAAAATGATTTTTCGTTTAAATGAAATTTTACCACCTATGTGATTTGAATATCAATAATCTGGCTTAAATGGTTTTCATTAGGATTTAAAATTTGGTTCAATGGGGTTAAAATATTTTTTTTGGTGAATAGTAAATTTTTAGTTTAATTAATCGCGATTAAAGGTATTTAGTGAAATTTAAGGTAAAAATGATATTATAAAAATATTAAAAATACCTTTACAATTGTCCTTCCACAATTTTATGAGTCATGGTCGACCAAGAAAATCCATGGGTCAACTTGGGGACCCCATGGAACCACTTTAGTAGGAAAATGACATTAAAAACATTTTTTTTAATGTTAAAATAAAAATGTCACAAACATGATTTGTTTTACAAAAACAATTTTTAAATGGAGATATAAAAGTCATATTTTTTACTATAAATATTAATTAGAAAGATAAAAATATTTATTACATAATTATAATTGTTTTATAATTTTTATACATTATATAAATTAAATTATTTATGACACCATGATGCTGCAGCGATTACCTCATTATTTAACGATTTAAATAAAATAAAAATATAATGTAAAATATAAGACCTAAACATGTAAAAACCCTATTGTATGGGTGCATTTCGAAACCTTATCACCTTATCCTAGAAATATATAAGTTTGGGACTTTTAAAATCCTAAACTCATTATATAATAAAGTAACCTTTTATAACATTCCAAGAGTTCCCCTCCTCTCCTCTTATAAACGTCACCCACCTCTACCACCTTAATCACACCTCTCAAGCCTTTGGATCGGACAAAAAATATCCATTTTGTCTCTCCACTTCCCTCTATTACTCCTAGAAGCCTCACATTGGGCAGAAGTCTTCCCATGGAATCCTTTGAGCTCAAATCAAAAAGAGTTACCCGTTTTAACGGTAGTGTTTTCTCTTGTGTTCTTATGTTTTATTTTCCTTCTCCAACCCCCTAAACTATTTTTATTTATTTATTTTGTAACAAAACCAGAATAATCAATATACTAGGATGTTTTTATAAGAATGATTCTAGATACACTTACACACACCTACATCTAATGGTTAAAGAACATATGGTTTCTGTGGATGGAGAATTTCTGCCTCACGAAACGAGGATTGTTCAACACTCATATAACACCTTCAAAGGTGGCCATTAAGATGTCACTATATATATATATGATATATAATATTAATATTTTTTACTTAATCTTATTTATTTTTCCTTTATGTCATACCTTTATGGTTTCCATTATGGGTAAACACGATATCTTCATTTTAGGAAGTGCGGACTACCACCCCCTCAAAGTGATTTGAATCGTTAATGCCATATGTGGGATGTATAAAGGATGGAGTAAATGATATTATATATAATATTTTACTGTAATTAGAATATAACTTAATATCATTATGATTTCATTCCATTAAATACGAAATAGAAATGAAAGTAGCATTCATGCGTACGTAAGGCTTACCGTCTCCATGAACGATGCATTTCATTTCTTACCTCTAAATGTTATGTAATATTATGAATGAATGTTTTGACTGGATATATATTATGTATATGATATCTACATCTGGAATATAATTTTGGATATAATGAATATTTCACCACATTATCAACTTGTATTTATAAGAAGGTTATTTTTGACTCAAGTACCAAAGATCGACAAAATGACCGTTATTAACTTAAATAATTACATAATGTTCATAACATGGAAATAAGTGATATAAAAGGAATAATTAACATGTAAAATGTTCTTAAGAAAATAGAAATTAACTCTAGTTTATTATTCAGTATGTTAAAGAACGTTCGAGTCAAGTTGGACACGAAGTAAGGGAACTTTTTAACCCAATTTTCTTTCTTTGGGTTAATCTCCATCTTTCAAATTATGTCATGATATTATTATGTCCTATCTTGTATTTGTAATATCTTTATGTGTAATTATATTGAATACACATAATAGATCTATTTTATTTAAAAATTATCTTTTTAAGGGAATTCGTCTCAATCTCTATTCATTGAGTCATATTTTGTTTTATACCCAAATTTCTTCTATATGGGGTATAAAACCCTTTGAATTTTACTTTTATTTAATAGGAATGTTTTATACGAAGCATTTTTACTAAACAAAAAAAGGAATGTTTTGTTCTTACGTATGCAGCGACAACGACTTCCCCACCACCGTGACCATTATTTGAGTTTCGGCTTCCTCTATAATCCATTACTTTATTTAAACTGAAAAATAAATATCAAGTTTTAATTTTCTTTTATTTTGGTATTGAAAATGGTTTTGAAAGTGTTCTGATTATATCAATGTGTTGTATTCATATCTTGTGATTGAAATGTAGAAAATTTATGTTTAATTTATTCATATTTTATGTGATATGATTATGTTATGGTTTATGATATGTTTAAACCTGTTCATATTAGGAATGCATTGGACTTAATAAGTGACGGGTGGAGCCCGCTATATCTCCTCGATGCATCGGTAGGTCTGATTAGAGAAACTTGTGTCTTGGCACGAGTACTTGACAAAATCTTATTGTAGACTTGGCATGAGGCCTTGGATATGTGGTAACGATAGTCTGGCATTATGCATTCCATCATTATAAAAGTGATTATTGATATTGCATGTGATTATTCGACTAGTAGAATATCCATGTGAATAAGTAGATGGAATTATTTAATTTTACTTTTTCCATATTATGTTGATGTTCATGTTTGAAAAGTATTTTGTTTTAGTTATACGTTGCCTTAAATGTTAATTTTTATTTATGAAAGCTTCCGCAATATTGTTATCCTAACTGAGCATCTGAGATCACCCCTTATAATGTTTTAATATTTTCCAGGATGTGAAAACTATTTTATGAATGACCTACAGGGATAGTCAAGAGAGGATATGAGTGTCGAATATGGAGACTTAGTTATTGTAGTTTTTCACTTTATGATGTAATGTAACATTTACGAATGTATCTAGTGTTTCCAAGGATACTAAACTAATCAGTCTTTCGAGACTGGATATTTTGTGATCATGCCAATGTTATGAAATAATGCACCCACTCTGTGTAACTAGGGTCAGGGCATTACAGTTCGTATCAAAGGCAGTTTAGTACTAACCTTGGAAGCAAGATTTAGATAAACTATGATTAGAGAACATAGCCCAAAGATAGACTTTGAGGATTAGTATAGAAGAACATCCTAGAATTTTGGTATTATAGAGATTTTGTGAGTTTTACGAGAAATACATCCCTGTCTGGCTACGAGCAGGTAGAGGCAGATCTGGAACATATGTACCTAGGGATAAAATCCGAAAACACCACTTTGAGCTAAACTCGAACGGGAACTGGTGCACGACAACGGGCCTTGCTGCACTCTTGGTTACGGCACTCCCGGGGTATATGGTTAGAATAATTCTCATTTTCGTTACAAACCACTATGAAGGGTTATGAGTATTTACTTCCTCAAATAAAAAATATTTATGATAATGGATTATATCCATAAATAGTTCAATATGTGTTACATATTTTACAAATAAGGAACTATGTATTTTGATTCATAAACTAATTTAGTTTATGCCATTGTTTAGAAATGGTGCCTAGTGGAAGGAATGGAAACTGTATCACTACACGCACTCCATGTAGGGATTTCCCTCCTACTCAAGATAACTATTGTGGATCTGGAGATACAACTGGTGCTGATCAACTTATTACCATACTGAGACAACTCACTCAAGTTATGACTAATAACCTTACTCGTATGGAGGACCCTAATCCCCAATGTGTAGGATCAATGTTAGACCGCTTCATGAGGCAACAACTACAAACATTCAATGTAATTACAAATCCCTTAGTAGCTGAGCAATGGATAAATTCCATAGAGAAAATATTCCATGCCTTGGGGAGTAGTGAAAGGGAAAAGGTTATCATGGCAGTTTACCGTGTCATTAGAGATTCTGATCAATGGTTGTCATTGATTTAAAATACAAAGGAAGATGAAGAAGTATCAAGTATGTAATGGAGAGAGTTCAAAGATCTTTTCCTAGAAAAATACTTTCCACATGACCATCAAGAAGATATGGAATGACAATTTCTGAGTCTGAGGCAGAAGAAGGGTGAGAATGTCGCAAAGTATGAGGCTAACATTACAAGGATAGCGAGGCATGCTGCAGATTTTATACGTAACCCAAGAAGTAAGATCGATCGTTTCTTTGATGGGTAAAAACCATTTCTCCGTCGAGCTTTAGTATCACAATCATTCTCATTGTACGATGATATTGTCTTCTGTGCTATCAAGACAGAAAATGAATTCTCTAAATCTTATAACAATAAAGTAAAGCAAGAGATGTAGAGAACGGTGGAACAAGAGACAGATAAAGGGAAAAATGGAAAAAATTATTTTCCACTATGTCATAATTGTAGGAAGAATCACACCGGTGCTAGCCTAAAAGGAATGGGAGTTTGTTATAAATGTGGGGGAAAAGGTCACTAGGCTCGTGATTGCAAGGGAAAGAAAAGGGCTATCAATGTTGAATGCTACAATTGTAGGGAAATCGGTCATTATGAAAATGAATGTCCTAAGTGTCAGGGAAATTTACCTCAGAAAAGGCCAAGGGATCAAGGACAATATTATGCTGTTACTGCATTTGAAGTGGAATAATTAATGTATTGGTGCTTTTGGACTCATGGATTATATTCTGGTTATATGAATAACGTGATATATATAAGGATTGTAATGTAGTATATTTTGTTTTTATTAAGGTTTTAATATGATGATGGTAATCATAATTTTTTATGTGACAATCAGAGAAACTTTACTTTGTTTGAGGAATTTAATGATACAATTGATTTTGGAAATTAGAGACCTTTTAGAGAATGTCTGGACAGAGGTATTTTGGATAACTATAAAGGTTGGAATGGATTAAGTTTAACATTGGATAGTATTGTTTAAGGTTAAAACATTTCGGAAGATTATTTATGGAATATTATAATACTATAGTTTTAAGAAAAGGAGAACCTCCAGGTCAGGGGATAACCCGTCGTGTCGGACAAAGCTGCAGGAATCGAACCAACAACCATAGTGCGACAGGCCTTTATTACCTACCACTAGCCTACAAAAAGTACCTTGTTATTTCAAAATAGTTTTCCTAATCTAAATGGTATGTGTTAATATTTTGAACCTTGTACGATTAGGATAAATATAATATTTTTCAGTTTTATTATCTTTTTGAGTGAAAGATGTGTTTTTGGTAGAAATTAGTTGAAGGTTGAAACTCTACTTGTCAAGCATAAATATATATATACCTATCTCTCATTCTATGAATAAATTAATTCTTAATCTTTAGTAAAGGGATATTAAAACAAAAAATGTGTTATCCAAATACATTATTTCTTGTTGAACTGATAATATTTTAAATCAACATAGATTGAAGGCGTTGGGGCCCTCAATTTTACACTTGTTTGTGATTGATGACCTCAATCACTCCCTACAAATATTTATGTTTTTCCTCCAATTATATGTCTCTAATTTTCACCAATTTTCTCTTTATCGAGATCATAATTTGGTGGTGACTTTTTCATTTCCCTTTTCCCTCTTATTAAAGCTAAATTCTATTAACCTTATTTCTGATGTGGGTTTTCCACAAAGGTATTTCCTATTTTCAACCTTTTATTTTCAAAGAAAAATTCCAAATTTCGAGGATGCAATTTATTGAAGAAGGGTAGAATGTAACACCCCGAGATTCCACGATACGCTTCACTTTCAATAATGCAATAGCTTGCATTGTACGCAAGTTCGAGATTCTAACACACCGCAACCAATCAAAATAGCCATTATGAATAGTAATACCCACTTTATGAAATTATATATATTTTATATTTCAAAACGGACTTTATTATTGGATTCGGGATATCGAAATTAGCCTATGTTGAATTTTGGGTATTTTTCTAAGAACTTCCAATTTTTTATGAATAGTGAAAAATACTTAAAAACAAATTTTTTAATCAAAATAATTTATAGTGATAAATTACACTATTGAGTGGATTTAAATTATAATAAGAATATATTTTTACAATTTTATCCAATGGTTTTCATTAGAATTAATTTCACTTTGAAATTGGACATAAACAATTGCCAATCTTTTGATATATATTGTTTCTTAAAAACACTCTATTTGTTGTGACAGTGGGAATTAATTATAAAATTAATTAATGAAACATACATGTTTGGAATTTTTAAAATAGAAACCATTTTTGAATTCAGAATATCAATTATAGATTAGGGTTAATTTTTGGCATTGTTCTGAAAAACATCAATTTTTGATGAATAGTGAAACCACTAAGTGGTAGTTAAAAAACTGATTTTTTGTTTAAATGAAATTTTACCGCCTCTGTGATTTGAATTTCAAAAATCTGACATACATGGTCGTAATAGGATGTAAAAATTGGTTCAATGGGATTAAAATAATTTTTTGGTGAATAGTAACTTTTTAGTTTAATTAATCACGATTAAAGGTAATTAGTGAAATTTAAGGTAAAAATGAAATTATAAAAATATGAAAATACCTTTACAATTGTCCTACCCCTATTGGACGAGTCATGGCCGACCATGAAAATCCATGGGTCAACTTGGGGACCCCCTGGAGTCACTTTGGCAGGAAAATGACATTAAAAACGTTTTATTTAATCTTAAAATAAAAATGTCACAAACATTAGTTGTTTTACTAAAACAATTTTTAAATGGGGTTATACAAGTCATATTTTTTACTATAAATATTCATTATAAATATATAAATATATCATGAATATTTATATTTGTTTTATAATTTTTAGACATTAAATAACTTAAATTATTTATGACAACATGACGATGCAGTGATTACCTAATTATTTAAGGATTTAAATAAAATGAAAATATAATGTAAAATCTAAGACCTAAACATGTCAAAAACCTATTGGATGGGTGGATTTATAACCCTTATCACCTTATACTCAGAATATATAAGTGTGGGACCTTTAAAATCCGAAACTCATTATATAATAAAGTAACCTTTTATAACTTTCCAAGAGTTCCCCTCCTCTCTTCTTATAAAAGGCCCCCACCTCTACCACCTTACCCACACATCTCAAGCCTTTGGATCGTCCAAGCCCTGCCCATTTTATCTCTCCAATGCCCTCTCTTACTCTTAGAAGCCTCACTTTGGGCAGAAGTCTTCCCAAGGAAGCCTTTGAGCTCAAATCATAACGAGTAACTCATTTTAAAGGTAGTGTTTTTCTTGTGTTCATTTGTTTTATTTTGCTTCTCCAACCCCATAAACACATTTTATTAATTTCTTTTGTAACAACACCAGTATCCTCAATATAATAGGATGTTTTTATAAGAATTATTCGAGCTAAACTTACACACACCTACATATGATGGTTAAAGAACATATTGTTTCTGTGGATGGCGAATTTCTGCCTCACGAAACGATGATTGTTCAACACTCATATAACACCTTAAAAGGTGGAAATTAAGATGTCACTATATTTATATATGATATATTATATGTTTATATCTTACTTAAGCTTTTGTATTTTTCATTTATGGCATACCATTAAGGTTTCCATTATGGGTAAACGTGATATCCTTATTTTAGGAAGTGCGGACTATCACCCCCTCAAGGTGATTTGAATAGTTAATTCCATATGTGGGATGTATAAAGGATGGAGTAAATGATATTATATATATAATTATACTGGAATTATAATATACCTTAATATCATTATGATTTCATTCCATTAAATACGAAATAGAAATGAAAGTAGCATTCATGCGTACGTTCGGCTTACCGTCTCAATGAACGGTGCATTTCATTTCTTACCTCTAAATGTTGCGTAATATTATGAATGAATGTATTGACTGGATATATATGATATATATGATATCTACATTAGGAATAAAATTCTGGATATAATGGATATTTCACCACATCAACAACTTGTAATTATAATAAGGTTATTTTGGACTCAAGTATCAAAGATCGACAAAATGTCCGTTATTAACTTAAATAATTACATAATGTTAATAACATGGTAATAAGTGATATAAAAGGAATAATGAACATTTAAAAGGTTCTTAAGAAAATAGAAATTAACTCTAGTTTATTATTCAGGAGGTTAAAGAATGATCGAGTCAAGTTGGACACGAGGTAAGGGAACTCCTTAACCCAATTTTCGTTCTTTGGGTTAATCTCATACTTTCAAATGATGTCGTGATATTATTATGTCCTATCTTGTATTTTTACTTTCATTATGTGTAATTATAGTGAATACACATAATAGATCAATTTTACTTAAAAATGATCTTTTTAAGGGAATCTGTCTCAATATCCATTCATTGAGGCATATTTTGTTTTATACCCAATATCTTCTATATGGGGTATAAACCCCTTTGACATTGACTTTTATTCAAAAGGAATATATTTATACGAATAATTTTTACTAAATGAAAAATGGAATGTTTTTTTCTTACGTATGTGGCGACAACGACTTCCCTACCTCCGTGATCATTATTTGAGTTTTGGTTTCCTCTACAAGCCATAAATTTTTTTAAAAAATGAAAAATAAATATCATGTTTTAATTTTCTTTTATTTTGTTATTGAAAATGGTTTTGAAAGTGTTTTTATTATATCAAAGTGTTGTATTCATATCTTGGGATTGAAATGTGGAAATTTTATGTTTCCTTTATGTATATTTTATGTGATATGATTATGTTATATTTTATGATATGTTTAAACCTGTTCATATGAGGAATGCATTGGACATAATAAGTGACGGGTGGAGCCCGCTATAGCTCCTCGATGCATCGGTAGGTCTCATGAGACATACTAGTGTCTTGGCTTGAGGCCGTGACAAAATATTTTTGTACACTTTGAATGAGGCCTTGGCTACGTGGTTATGATTGTCTGGCATTATGAATTCCATCATTATGAAAGTAGTTATTGATATTTCATGTGATTATTCGACTAGTAGAATATATATGTGAATAAGTAGATGGGATTATTTAATTTTATTTTCACCACATTATGTTATAGTTCAAGTTTAAAAAGTCTTTTGTTTTAGATAGACATTGCCTTAAATGTTAATGTTTATTTAGGAATGCTTCCGCAATATTGTTATCCTTACTGAGCATCTAAGCTCACCCCTTTCAATGTTTTAATATTTTCCAGGATGTGAAGAAGTATTTTGTGAATAACCTGCAGGGATTGTTAGAAGAGGATATGAGTGTGGACTATGGAGACATTATTATTTTAGTTTTTCACTTTATTATGTAATGAAACATTTATGAATGTATCTAGTGTTTCCACGGCTACTAAACTAATCGGTCTTTCGAGACATGATCTTTTGTCATCATGCCAATGTTACACAATAATGCACCGAATCTGGGTAACTATGGTCGGGGTGTTACATAAGATCCCAAATCCATTATTTCTTCAAAAACTACATAAGATAACCTCAAAAATACATAGACAAATGGTAAGATCTAAGAATCCAATTATGGGAATTGACAGGAGAAGGAATCATAAAATGTGATTCAAACTTATAACATGATATGATAAAATAAAAGGATGAAGAGTAATCACAATGTATAATAACATATTGTAAATAATATCATAAAGTCATAACATTATATAGAATGTGTATGAAATAAAATGAATTATATAATAATATCTCAAGGATAACGACAAAGACAACATCACATGGTGAATAGAGTCCCATAATGGTTTTGGTCCACTCTATAATCCCTTACATGAGGTCTCATATAAAAAAAATTACATAATTCATTGGAGGGATTTAGAAATATAGGCCATATATCACATTAATTCCATCTATAAGATTATGTGATCCATAATAAAGGGTAAATCATAATGCATTAATATAATAATGACCCATGAAAATAAATGGATTTCATAATCTTGTGTATTTACATGACCCAAGTGGACTTTCATAATGAATGAATTTGAATGATGAAGAGATAACATGTATTACCACATAAAAAGAATATAGAATAAGATAGGTATGTTTTTGATATATATATAAATTATAAGCAATAAAATACATCAAGGTTTGTTTTCATTGATGAATAGAAAAACTATGAAATGATTGAAAGCATTATTAAGTGAAATACCACTCAAATTTTAGAACCACAATTTTAAAAAGACTAAAACTCAATCAATATTTTTGAAATACATTTATTTGAATAAAACACAACTAATTTATAAAATAATATTTATATAAAATAATGTTCATGAGGGATGATAATTCCATACATGACGTCGAAGATAAAAGGAAAATTTATTTCACAATTTTCTAAAACAGTCAACCAATACATCATTTAGAAAATGAAAAGAAGATTCCTTTTAAATCATTTGGTAAAAATTATAACATAAAAAAATTACCATTTTAAATCATAGGAGAAAATTTATAATTTTATTTAAAACAATTATTAAATAAATAGATATGGAAGAAAGAATATATTTCGAACAAAGATCGAAATAAAGAATTATTTCCTCATAAATTTTGATCAATAATTTTAAGAATGAATATGAGGAATATTTGTAATATTAATTTATAATTTCATGAAATAAAAAAGGATAATAAAATTAAATGGTTTTTAGAAACTGTTAAAATAATTTCTTATATAGAAATTCAAGTATAAACTATCACAAATAAAATGACATTGTAACATAACCCCTTACGGCTTTGGTAACTTTTGATTCATAACTAAAATGGATGAAGCATATGAATTCATACTAATAATAAAATGAATGATGAATTTTTATTGATAATATATTTAATGGGGTTATTCAGACACCAATAAAAAGAAATTAAGTTCATAAGAGAATATGTTCCTAGAAGATGGATGTTCTGAGAAAAAACCCTACCTCAAGACGAAATCATCATGTGCATTCTTTATCATCTCAAATAATAGTAAATGATAATTATTAAATTTATTAACAATATATTTCATGATTATTATTCCTAATACATTATTTTTTGCCCTGAAATACTAAATTATTCAACTAATTAATTTCACGATGGTTGTTTTGATGATAAACGACTCCTATTTCCAAAATGAGTTTGGTATGTTGATTGAGGGAAAATAGATTGTTATTTATTCATTTAAAAAATGGTAATAAATAATTAATTATAAATTTTATACATGTTTTATACAATTAAAACCATCCATGGAATATGGACACCAAAAAATAACTATGAAAAGATCATTGGGACGGTAGGCCGTACATATGCCTGACTAGAATTTCCATTTTTCATCAATAACGATGGAAATAAGTTAACAATTATTTTATCATTAAAGGATTATAAATAATTCATAAATAACATATTATTTATTTAAATACCATTACATATACCATCAATTCTATGTGGTAAAAATTATATTTAAAATGAAACCCACCGATTTGCGAGCCGGTAGTCTGCTGTACACACAAACTCCATTAAAATTTTAAATAAATTTTAAAGTAATAATTAATAAGATTTTTTACTTTTAGATATATGATAATAATTAGTTTTTATCATATATTAATTTTAAATTATTCCTTATTAAATTACATAAAATTTGTAGCTAAAAAAATCACATTGCTTCGTGAGATGATAGACTATTGTATACCTAAGAAATGTTATCATATCAATGATGGAAATGATTGTATGGAGTATGATATATTACAATTAAAAATTTATAATTATTTTATATGAATAATATATCAACAATATATACATCATTATATCCATTTTTTAGGAGGTATGATGAGATAAAAATTACAGTGTTTCCTAAGATAGTAGTCCACTATACACACACTCAACATGGTTGTTTCCCATTTAAAGGGGGAGATTGTTGTAATTTAATGGAAATTTATTAAAGAGAAAAGAAAAACAGTACAAGAAAAATACAGACAAAATACACCAAAACCATAAAAAATGGTTAAGGTGAAAAGGAAAGAAACCAAAGTAGACAACAGCCCTGGACTTTAATATCCAAAAAACAGCAACAAAAAATCCTTCCTTCCACCAAAAGAAGCCAGAAACTAAGCCTCCAGCCTTCTCCAAACAACACACTGATTCATAGAATTTGGGAAACCAAATGAAGCCAGCAACTCTGCAGGCTCCAGCTCTCCGGCTGGGAACTATTCATCCATCACCAGCACCAGAAGAATATCAATCTATATGTAAGATACTAGGGTTATTATTTAAACATGTATTATTAGTATATTATTTTGGTGTAAGAAGAATTAAAATAAAATGGTAATTTAAGGTTATTACATATTCTTCCGAAAAATATCATTAGGTTTTCACCAAAATCATTTCCAATTTGGATATATAAGGAAAATAGGGAATATGGGATGATATTAGTGAATTAAAGATTCTATTTGGTTTGGTATTTTATTAACCAGTAGGTTTTGTAGGTGTGTAAAGGGTAAAATAGGGTGTGGCCTTTTATAAGTGGGGGAGAGGACATATTTCGAATATTTCAACAGAAAGAATTACACACCAGATATTATTATTAAAAACAGTACCAAGAAGTATATTTTATAACCTAGTAAGTGATAATGTATATTTATGAAAATAAAATTATAATTATAAATGTTTTTGGTCACTTTTAACCCTTATCATTTTTTAACCCCTTGTAAACTCATTTTTTTTATAACCATATTAATTGATTTTTACTATTTTTACTATTAATTATGGTGAAATAATAAGATTATATTATAATAGAATATATATTATAATTATTGGAAATATGGAATCAATTATTTCAAATTAAATTCACATAGGTAACCATAATTAATTAAAAATTGATCCCATATATGTGTTGAAAAAAACTTTTTCAAGGCTTTCAGTTTTTTATGAAAAGATGGTATTATAATAAATATATGAAAATTAATAATAATTAAATTAATATAAATTTTTATTTATATTTATATTTCCTATAATTACAATTAAAATAATTCATCATTATGGGTTATTTTAATAATTGAAAATAATGAAACATTATGCAATAAAAACGGTTTTCAGGAAAAAGTGGTTTCAAGCCTAAGAATAAACATGCTCCAAAATACAGTATAAAAATATTTTAAATGAAATAATTATTTTTTAAAATAAATTAACAATACCTATGTTAATTTTATATATAATAAAATTAATGGATATAATTTACTCATATGAAGTACTGATTTCATAGGAAAAGTTATTTTTGACTATTCACTATAAAATTAAGATATTCTAAAAAATCCAAATATTAAAGTCTATGTTAATATTTAAATTCACCAAAAAATTACATTTTATCAAATAAACATTCCAAAATTTGAATTAAATAATTTTAATATATTCTCACAGATATCATTATTTTATGAAAATATATTTTCATTTAATAAAATGACTTTTCTAAAAATTGAATAATTAGTTAATAAGAATTTATAATTTTATTTATTTTGAGTAGGAACTTTTTATAAATTTCAAAAATTCTTTATTTATAATCATACAATTAAATTTAAATGGTTATGTTAAATTGATCATATTTAAATAATAATGTCTCATTTTTTATTTAGGCTCGGTGTAGTGTTTCTTATACACTATTGAACGTAATGTTCATATTTTCAATTCTTAAGGCATTGAAATTTACATTACAGAATTGGTAGGGGGTGAGATAGACCATCCTACCAATTGTTCTTTTCCCTCATCTACTAATGGGAAAACACCTTTACACATAGCCTCTTATAACCATTTTCATCCCAAAACACCATAATTTTCTATATAGATCATGATGCATCATTCTCAGACCTAGATTGCCAGTCATCTCAAAAAAAGAAACTCTCACACCACCTCATCCTGAATACCCATATAAAACAATATATGACCATTAAAAATAATAACATAACTACTACATAGTGGTTATAATTATGGAGGGTGCACATAATTTATGATGTCCCTTAGAGGTAAGACCACTTGATTAAATAACTAAAATGTCTTCTTTCGGTCTAGATGCACATGTATAAATGATATGGATACGATAGTTACTCATCCTTGTGACTCATGAACATTTATATGCATGTCTATAAATAGTTTCACCAGCATCCACTGAATGATAAATACATGTACTACCTACTTATATATCGTTCAGCTTTAGGCATCCTTAAGGATGTTTCCTTTTCATAGTGGGTACACCATCTTGAATTATAATGGCTGTAGATACTCAAAATACATCATTTTTTGAAGGATCATCTATCATAGAGAATAGATTTACTTGAGGATATTGTGGTCTATCTTAAAAAACTCACCCAACATAAAAAATCTTTAGTATCATAGGGAACATAAAATTGCAATTAACTCTAGATTATGAGTAGGGTAATTCTTCTCATGAAATATCAGTTTTGATTTCCTTAATAAACCACTTGGTCCTTCACCCACAAAATAATTCCTTGTTGAAATAAATATGTATCAAATAACATTGTAGATTTTGTACCCATAATAGGTTAGGTGATGATCATTTCTAAGATCATCCTTCCCTTATACACATAAAAATGAATCTCGGTGGAATCTAAAAATAAAATCATCACCATTTTCATGGTTATCCTAGACATTTGTTTGAAAAAATAGGAGAAATCTTGGAAGAAAGACAAATTGTAGTCTTCTAAAACTAGGAAACTCCAAAATCACAAAGAATATCTTCGTACAATCCTAAGATATTTTAACTGAAGCATTATATATTCCAATTGACATAACAACCTCTATAATAATGTGATGCAAGAGGCATATCCTATCAATCAATAAATTTCACTTTTTATATCTTGGTATAATGAAAATTCTCAATCAGTGGCCTCAGGATTAATTTATTATAATGGTCATGATCATATATAAATTTTTATAATACTATGTTAACACCAACAAAACCAACCACTAAATGATTCATGAAATGTAGAATGTTCTTGTTCATCAAGGACATTTATATGACTGATGTGTTCATTAGACCAAACAACATCACTAAAATCCATAAAAGCCATATCATCTCTTAAAAGGATTTTTGAGTATGACTAATAGTATCAACATGAATCCGTATAATCATTAATGCAATTAGATCGTGCAGAAGATCATGGATTCTCTCAATAGATTGCATAGATTATTTATTTTTTGAATAGGGTATCGGGACATGACCCTCACTAGGTTTAGTCTATGATAATAAACACATATGTCAAAACTCTCATCGGTCTTCTTAGCTAAAACCACTGAGGAACCACATGGATATGTACCAGTTCTTATAATTCCCTTTACATACACATCATCCGAATGGACATTCATATCATGAAGCATTACCAGTACAATCTGATAATGAATAATAGATTCCAGTTCAACTTCTACCACTAACTTGATCATGAAATGAATCTCATACATAGGTAGTAGGATGAAAAAACCATTAAGGAAATTTGTCATTAGAAGATGTCAATATAGGATGAAAACAATCTTGGGTAATTATAACATAATCTAAGGAAATGATTTGTATCTAATCCATGATACAATCTAATCATTATTGATTTTTATCAAAAATGACAAACCTGAATTTCATAGACTATATAGTTAAAATAGTTGACTATTTCTATAGATTGAAGGGTAACTCTCCATTGATAATTGTTTATATTCTCCTAAGTCAATAATATTCAACTCTTATCGAGTCTCCAATAAAAACCTTCCATTTTTAGCCCAAAAATTTCTCATTGGAAATAGTAGACACAAAATTTCGGTTTCTATTCCCAAAAATGTTTTGGTATTCTATGATCACACACACAAAGTGTTATCTATTGTTATTACACCATCTTGGATATCTAAAACAAAGACAATTCCATTTGAAAATTTTATAAATAATAAGGAATGTGGTCCTTATTCTTAATGGAAACCCAAATAAATAGTAGATGATAAAATTTTACCTCTAATGGATGAAGTTCCATCATCCAGACTACATGGATTAGTCTACATAATAGACATCTGAATCACCCCTCATATCTGGGCACTAGCCTATGTCCCTCACGTTTCTCACTCTATGTGGTATTAATGCTCCTACATTGGTGTACCATAATCCCAACATCTTGAAAAATGTGTGGTGGAACTATAAGCGCCTATAAATTGTGAGGTAACAAACACTTTTATAGACTATGGTCGATATCCAAGTCCCTATATGATGATATGTTGTTGATATTACATATAAATTCTATGGATCAGTCCTAATATATCACACTAATTTAACTCTAATGTTAGGTTATGATACTATCATTACATATGAAAAAACTTTTCACACATGAATAAATGTAATAATTCACTATTTTGGGATAGTGATCTTCTACACTTCATAATCATACCACTACTTCCCTAGTGGGAACTATTGTCTTAGTACATCGTGCTATGAAAGCATGATCTCCCAAATCACCCTACTAAAAATTCATGTCCATCACTGAAGTCCACTATTAGATTTACCACTATGATGAGAGCCTATTTAATTGAGTACGTAATTATTTTAAAAACAACATGTACACATGTTACCTTATCTCATAGAGAATCATATCATTGAAACATCTCACCATGGTAACCTAACCACCTATCACAAATTGAAACTTTTTAATATGTCGGTGAAGCTTCTATTATAAACCATCACTAACATGGCCTCCTATGACAGATTTTATTACTCAAATTCCTCTCATCCTTCTAAATATGATTATATATGTGTCGAAGGAAAATATACAAATAGTATTTCCATTATAAATCATTTTGTTTCATTGATTGATATAGGATATCCCACCAATTCCTGGAGCACCCTTATAACATATAGCATGTAAGATTCACCCGCATATCTATAGATATCCCATGGATCCTAAATATCATCACGGATTACGCAATCTAGAACACAAATTATTCAAGTCTACCCTCCACAATAATGGAATAATGATGTTGTAGCTATAAATATCTTATCAATATAGATATTGATGGTGATGCATGAAAATTGTATCCATCCATGGATTGAATGACCATCATGATGTTGTCATGAATTTAATATTCCACCCTAATCTATGATGATAATGGAAGTTTGTGGTTGACTATATTAGGAGTGTTCTAATTTTAATTATTATAAAACTCAATATGAATATGAAATGTAGTCAATTAATTAAATATTGTTTAACACACACCATAAAACATAGGGTACACAAGAAAAACATCCACAACTAGTGGATAGAGTATAAGGATACTAGATTAAGGTCCCAAAACACTTTTTATAACATAAAATTGGAATAAATAATGTTTCTTTCATTAATTTTAATTTGTTATATCATGTGTTCCCATATCAATGGTCATTTTTATATTTATTTCACATGCAATTAATAAATCCCTGTAATGGAAATTGTTTTTAAACATATTACCCTAAATTCCAATAACAATTCATGCGTTCAATTATCATTTCACACCGGACTAATAGTAACATCACATAAAACAATAACATTAAATAAATATGTGAATAACCCAAGGTGAAAGGAAAAAAAACCGAGACAGGAGAATTATATGAAAAATAATACAATCCCTAGGTACATAGATTTTACCACACACATGGGTTAATTAATTCCTTGAATATGCACCTTACCATCTATAAACTCATCCATGTATCCTTTCTAAATTTCCCAAATATTAATATATTTGAAAAGAGACCAGATCTCTAATACCACTTTGTAAATTCCCTGACCTAGTACTCCCTAACATGAATATTCTAGTTTGGTACATAACCTCAGGTATTCGTCCCCATACAGAAGATGTTTCCAAATAACAATGAGGGTATAATAATATAATGGGTAGAATATACGATTAAGAAAATAGTCATAATAATAGCACTATTATACAAAATATTTCAGAAAAAATATATATAAATAATCGTGAGAAAAAACACATCAGAATAATGGATAAATAAAATAATGAATAATGATAGAATCATGAAATTTCAGGATGATGTTTATCTACATTACAAGATGTATGTAATATAAATAAAAATGAAGAGAATACAATATAATGAAAATAAAATTCCAATGGATCAAACCCCATTGTGGTCCAGAATCCATGACTAATCGCATCCTATAAGGAATGATCAATAAAATACATCCTCTTTGTTGTCAATAGAATATCCATGTACTCTATCTGGGAACCAAATAGTGGTTCAAAGAGGGTTTATGTTCAACTTATTTTGTAAAATCCACAATTTCTATACAAGTCCTTCCTGAAAATTTAGTACATCTAACGATGTTTTAAATAGTGGTATTAATTTAATCAATTAATATTTCACATGAATAAAATATCCTCACACATGAGTTCCTAGAAAACAAATGATTCCAAACTAAATTTATTCGAAATGATGTTTTAGAACCATGAGCATGTCATATAATATTTCCAAACATATCCATGAAACTCCCATGGAACTATCTATCAATTATCATGGGTAAAACATAAATAGCCCTCAAAAAATTTAAAAATATTTTGGAATACCTCTAAAATAATGTAAGATATATGATTATAGCCCTCTAATAATTTTAGTATACCCAAGTCGATCCCTATATGCAATTCAGCATAATCAAGGAGAGCCCTCTATGATTTTCAAAACATATGGGCAGAGCACTATAATAATTCAATCACATATATGGAGATCCCTATATTAATTTTTCCACATCCTGGTAGACCCCTAGAATCATTACAACACATTAAGAGATATTTCAAAACATTATACTAGACTTATCAATAGATAATCAATGAAACAGGTATGTATCTATTGTAATTGAAAACATTTATATCATATATTATACAAATAATATATGATTTATTATTCATATACCTATTTTATATTTAAAATAATATTTTAAGACATTTTAAAACCACTATTGTATTCTATTATATCACCTAATTAAGGATGATAGATCATAATGTACAGTGGTATGCTCGCCCTTAGGTGTTCGCAAGTCTTGTATCAAAACCAATAGTCTCAACAGGAAACTGTGGGAGTCAAAATATTTTTATTATCATAAATAATAATTTATAAAATTATTTATGTCTTGTGTCTGGAGTGTCAGTTGTATTTAAGTTATTACGAATACTGGGTGAAATTAAAACATGATTTAGTGACCTGTTCAAGAATTCCTATGTCAAAAGTAGGGAATCTGTAGAAAATTACTCATTTTATATGAAAATTTGGATTCTGACTTTATTCCCTAAAATATAACCATGAAATATAAAATCGTTATCTATAACATGACGATCTAATAGAACAGTACTTTTTTATTGATTATACTATCATGAATCCTTTGTGTAAGGGTTGCTGCTGATAGATATAGAGAGAGATAAATAATTATCAAAATGCATTATATAAGTGATTTTCAAATTTTAGGCATCTCCAAATTACAATTAAATTAATGGATTTCAGTTTTAAATACCTTGATACCCATGTCCACAGAAAATATATGCTTTCAGTTAATACTGAATAAATAGCCAATCTAATAATGTTAAACTATTTTTTGAGGGAGTTTTCAATTTTATAGACTATCAGGAAAAATATGTGGAATAAGAATACTCTATGGGTTTGGATATCATGTTAAATTCACATAATTTATAAACCTTTCGTTTTATTAGTTTTTTCTATAGGCTGCACATCTTAAACTATTGAGTCACATGCCCTGAAATAGCCTACCTCGCTTCATGCTCCACAATTATTGCCCAGCCAATGAAAAAACAACTAGAAAATGGGTTTCCACGATATAAAGAGAGATATACCTAGAAAATATGTGATCAAAAATTATATTACCATGTTTTATCATAATACAATTATTTCATGTTTTAGGTCAAAACAAAAAGAGATTCCTCAATGAAGATGTATATATCTTAATCGAGTACATTGAAATTTATCTCTTTTTCTAAATACTATAAATATATTGTATCCATTATAAAATAGTAATTCAATTTATTCAATATAATTAATTTTTTTATGATTATTTATCAACCATTTGTTAAATTTTTTCAATGAAATGATAAATTAAAATGAATCCCTTATGCATAAATGTGGACTACAACATCTATGTAGAGGTATGATCCATATTACATCACTATAATTAATGGTACCTCATAATTTTAAAATTATTATATATATATATATATTATTTATGACATAATAATTCTTCTCTAATTATATCACATTCTCTGCAATCTTACCTTTCGATTCATTTTAAAATGATAATGTCACTCTAATGTATGTCTAAACTACGACTTCGACTTAGTAAAGTTATTAAATTTATCCATTTTGTTTACATGGATTGTTGTAAGGATGTATTTAATGAATATATATGATATAATAATTGTTATGTAATGGTAAATTAATTTTAAGATTCATTTATTCAATACATTGAAAATGGAAACATCACATGCATGTACCATTGAATTATCGTCTCTATAAAGTGACATAATTATTTTTTCCTCAACTCATTATTTGAATAATTCTAAAAGTATATATAATGATTACGTATGATAATAATGAAATGAATAATATTATTTATATTAAGTATCCATGATAAAAATCTATGGATAAGAAATATCATTTCAAAACAAGCATGAAAAACGAAAATGTTATAACTCTAGATAGTAATTTTAATAAAGACTTATTACTATACATTTAATAAAATTTTATGAGTAAACCACATATGGTTTGATATGTTTGAATATAATTCTATAGTAGATTAATATGAAAAAATTGTTATATAAGGTTAATAATTGAAAATAACATACGGAATGTCTTAAGGTAAGGGTTTTATGGTTTAATGTCATATTAATTGATATTCATTACGATTGAATTTTTATTGAGTTAAATTATGTAATACTCATCTGATAAACACCATTAATATTTCTTATCATCTGATTATTTCAATATTTTTTTGTTTTATTGTGATTTCTGTCTCATTCATACTCAAAATAGATCCAAAAATATACTTATGAATATTTGACCTTATTTCTCCCCTTTTAGGTGAAAATATTATTCCTTTCTTATATACATTTTATAATATGTTTTCATGATTTGTTTATATTATTAAATGATTTTTTAATGTAATTTTTTCCCATTAATTAGTTCTCAAAAAAGACTTAAATATTGTATTTTTTATTTTCTGGGAAAGATACTTTTTAAAAAATTGTTGAATATTATCTTTCTTCTAATGATTATTACATGAATATAATTTGCAACCCTTAGGATTGCTATGTGATTTGAATATTCCATTACATGATTCCATATATCAATTAATATAAAATTTAATCCATAATATTTTAGAAATATTAATAGTTTGAATAATTTATTTTAAAAGAAATTTGGTATTTTCGTCATAAAATATTCAACTAAAATTTTAATTTCATTTTCCTCTTCAACAACATCCCTTTATGTTTATTATGTTTCATTGGGAAAATATTCCAATTATACCATCCACATAATTTCTCTTTATGGTTTATTCTGATGATGTATTGTTGATGATTCTTGAAAACTCTTCACATTTCTATGGGTTATGTATGTTAAGTTTAAATATTTTATAAATATATTTATTTTGAACGATTTATGTGATGATGAAACAATGAATATTTTCATGATAATGGGGAACAAATTTTTTAAAATTTTATGTGATGATTTGATCTATTATTACACACAAATACATTTTTTAAATTTGGATAATTAATGAGATAAATATTTTATTTTTTGACATGATATCATGTTCACGTCAAGACATGAGGAATTGGTTTCATGTCGATAAGATTATGAATGGACCTGGTATTGTCTACTTAAGTTTATGCATTGAAAAGGATTAATGTCTGTAAGATTATAAAAGGACATGATTTCATGCCATTAACATAATTCTATAACCTATTTCTATTTATATATTATAATATTTTATAAGATTATGTTTTTTACACAATATTATTTTTTTGATATGTTTTCATAGTATGGGATTGATTGTTGACAATTCCAAACAATTTTGAAATTTTCATTTAATTAGGTCTAATCCTTAATCCATAAATCATGATTAAAAATATTTAATTGATTGAGTATAACATCGTTTTTTATAATTATGCTCCCATACTCGTATGTGAATCTATGATTATTGATTGATATATCCATTGTTTAATATTACTGAATATCTTTTATAACCCTTTGATAAATTTTCCTTCTAATTGTTATCATGGAATGTTATATGTATGAGATTTCTATAAATTTAATTGTATGAACAAAATTTTGGGTGGTGTTTAATATTCTTCAATAAATAATATGATTATGTTTCTAGTCTCCAAAGACTTTAATAATTTATGGTTATACTAATTTTTATTAAATGTATTAAATATTCATCAAAAATGATGTAATTTATTTGTATGAAATTATTTGGTCACATATATCAAATTTATATACTGTTTATATTTGATGATAAGTATTTGGAAATACTATTTTGATAGTTTTGAGACTTTAAACATGGGTAAAATTTTATTCAAAATCAAAACCTTTGAGAAATGCCTACCCTTTTCACACAGTCCTTAATTTATTTCATAAAACTCACCCTTTTCATTCAACTGGTAAACGATAATTCATTTATGTCTTTTTATATTATCCTCTTTAGAAATGTTATAAGTTCTCAATTATCATTCTTCTTAACTAGATCTAACTGCTCATTCATAAATTTTATCCATTATTTACATTTAACACCTTTCAATAGTGATTGTTATTCTATTTGAGATATGTCTGTTTTTTGACCATCAATTATAAGTTTCTTTATAATATTAATTAGATTTTAAATTAATTTGATAATTATTTTTGTTCAAACTATTTTTTTATGTAGTAGAGTTTTGATATTTTATTCCCTTAGTTTCTTCCTCACTAATAGATAATGATGAGTTGATATGTTTTATCTCCAATATAATTATCTCATTCCACTCCTAGATCATTTTAAGGGTGTATAATTCCATTCATTGTAGTTTTATTTGAATTATTTCCATTAATAATATCATTAAACCTATATTCAATAAACATAAAGTCATATGAATCCTAAATATTGGGTGATCATTTACTCTAGAATTTATATCTTCACCACTTTCCAAAATAATATTACATCATAATAGAAATCAATAAAAAGTATAATTTTGTGTTTTAATCATTATCATGATGATAATCTGATAATGTTTAGGGATTTTATAGTGGGCCTCTTTTTTGGATGAAATTTCATAACGATTTTCATTAATTTTTAATCTTAAAATACACTAGTTTCAAACATATAATACAATAAAAAATAATTCCATAGGAAATTAGTTTAATGGGTTTCAAACCTAAAAGATAATATTGGAACATTTTGGCTAGGATGTAGTTCTTACTGTGTATATATCCATATTATTGTGCTCTGAATGGATAACTATATTGAATCTTAACCTATATGTTAATCATTATGTATTAAAATAGTTTCATGTAAACCCCTTTCAATTATACAGTTCTCAATTTTTATATATATTAACACTTATTCTAAAAATACATCTAAAATATTATGAACTTATATAAATCCAAATATTTTTTATTAATAACATCACTCAATTCATCGATGTAAATTCATCCATGAGGTTTACGAAGCATAGACCACGTTTGGTGGATTTATTTCTTATTGGTCCAATGAGAACATGGTGAGTAAGTTTAAAAGGATGAGTGTACTAAAAATATTTATTCTCATATATTTTATTGATCATACTTCTTTTTCACATGTTTCAAAAATAGTCGTTCATTCTTTCTTATGTTGAGAATGATATCTCATGAATCCCTATTTAGATATTTCTCCCAAATTTCATTGAAAATGTTGTCCAAGTACACTGTACCAGAATTTATTATCATTATTAAAAAATCCAATCACTATAGTAACATGGAATAAATATTTGGAATAAATCAACAATAGTTCAAAATCCCTTTTAACTGATACTTCCATCATAAGAACAAATTATAATAAAAGAAACAATTTAAAGATAATGTCATTCCAATACATAAAAATATATATATAACCTAATAAATTATGTTTATATTCATAAAAAATAGATGTTTTTTGAATTCAAATTTCATAATACAATTTCTTCTTTTACAATTTATTTTCGTTTGGGAGAATAATCCCTCCAAAATGTAACAACTCCTCCATAATGTTCAATTATTATTTTAGGATTCTTTTTTCTCCTAATATAAGGTAGTTTCATCCTTTATAGAGAATCCAATTCTCCCAGTTTTTTCTATCATTTAGTATAACCATAGTTTCAATGATTTATCATCAATAAACCATTTTGTTGTTCTTTTTATTTCTTAATGATTGAAACAAATACAATAAGTGTGTAATAAATTCTTCAAAATGATGAAAACATTGGTCAAACCTTCCATACACTTCATTAATAAATGCATACTAATTTAATCATTCAAACTGTTTAACATTTATTTATTTTTTCTTAACATCAATTTTTAACATCATGATATTGTTAATAATATCTTTATAATTTCTATCCTTCCATTATCCCACTACACCCTAGATATTATGTTTCACAAGTAAGTGACATATTGTATGAATAATTATAGGTTGTATTCCAAAATAATCAACAACACAAACAATATCTACTGAATCTTGGTCTTACATAATAATATGAAGTTTATTGAAATATTTTCATTTTGTAACATTGGAACTTTTAACACCATTTTTCCTTTTTCATGGAATATTATCCTTTTTAGAGTGACCATTTTAGTCTGATTATTTTTAATGGATTATAAATTTCCTATATCATTCTTAATCCTCGTATTCCCTTCTATTTTCATTGAACAAAAAAATTAGTTGAAACAATATTAGAAACCATTAAATTATTAGGATTATTTAAAAACTATTTTAATAAAATTTATTATATAAATTTCATGATTATAGGTGGTATACACCCTTCACTATAAAAAATTATTAATTAATCCATTTTAAGGATATGGCATCATTGATCCATCTTTATTGTGCCTTTACCAATTATTTTTCATTCATGGTATGTTTCAAATTAATTTCATTTAAATAATTCTCATATTATATTATTTTTTCTATGATGGATTTATTACCCCATTTTCATTATTATTCTCTTTTATGTAAATATTAAATTCCATAGTTATAACTAATAAGTATGGAATCATTCTTGATTTTGGTGTTTTTATTGAGACATGATTAAAACTTTTCTCTCAGAACATTTTAACTTTATGTTTCTTCACATTCTCATTATTTACTACTTGATGATTCTTCATTCATCTCAACATGATTCATGAAGTTATTAGTTTTTTCATAAAATAGTTACACCATTAATTACTTTCAATTGAGTAATTGTCATCTTCAATAAATTTCATGTTATTTATTCTTCTTTATAAATATCTTTTTTCTCTCCCTTGATAATTTTAAATCATAATAATCCATAGATATTTTTAATTTTGATGATTTTTTTCTCATTAATCTTATTTAGAAACATCGATTTTATTGGTTGGGATGTTAGTGGAAATATTACTAATTTATCAAAACATAAAAATATTAGAGGATATTATACATTGTACTTGGAATTATGTTTTCCCAGATTCATGGAGATAAAATCCAAAATGAATTAATAGTCATAATCATCCATAGATTAATATCTGAATCTATTTGATCAATCATATTCTTCTAAAATATTTTACTTCTGCATTACTTCATAATCAATTTCAAACTTATCCTTCTTCATAGAAATGATAAATATCCCCATTTCATTGATAATGAGAATATTGGGAATCTCATAAATAAATTTTTTTTTCTCTATCCTTTTTAGAATACATATTGGTATCAAATATTTCAAGGAAAATTTACAACAATTATTAAATAACAGTCGAGTCTAATAATAACTCTCCAAAACCACTTATGTGACTGGCTCTTTCATTTACCATTGTGAAGTATTCATCAATAGTATCATTGTTTTAAATTTTCATATCCTCAATCTCCCTTCCCTATATTATATATATCAATTTTATTTATTTAAAATTTTATCAAAAGTGGTTTGAAATTAATCCCATATCTCATTATCCATTTTAATACACACCACCATTTGAATACTTTGTTATAAAGACACATAATAATGAAATTTGGTTCCTTAAAATAATTTTCCACATTCCACTTTTCAGTATATGTTATTGGTGAATAATTTTATCTATGTGAAAACTGAATTTATTCCACATATACCACTTTTATTCCATGTTAAATAAGACAAGGTATTTTCTATTTATTCCAACATTGATTGATTCTTCCATAGAATGTATGTACTCTTCTAATATTAATTGAATATAAATTCTCTCAAAATTAAAAAATAGGTCTACAAAGGATTACATTGATATAATACCAATTTATGTGATTAGTAATATTTCCCCACTAAGACCTGGGTTTGAATCAGAATTGACCATATATACAATTTCTCAAATTTTTAATAATCATTTCAAACTTGATATATCTTTGTTTTTCTCAAATTTGTGACTTAGAATTACAAATCTATTAATATAACGAAAATAAATAAATAAAATAAAAATATATTTTAACAAGTTCCACCACAAAGTGGGAAACTACTCCTTGAAGCATTTTAAATAACACCGAACATATATTTTCAAAAAAAAACACATCACATTTAAAAATCATGGTATGAAGGAATCTACCATAAATCAAATAATGTAGGGAAGGAATCACCCTTGAACCCGGATTACTTTTATAATAGTTTTTGGAGTTAAAAATTTTATCACAAACAAGAATATCACATTTAAACATGAGATAGATCTCTTATGACACAATATTATTCAACTATAATAAATATCTTCATATGAGCCTATTATATAGATAAAATTAGGAATTTTCACACACTCAAAAATATTAGTGAGAATCATAAGAATTCTTTTTTTATTGATTAAAAATAAATTAACTACTCAGCATCATCATAATTACTGTTACATTAAAAATTATATTAAAGTCTATCTACAATCCTCTATTCTAACCATTCTTGTAAAACTCGTCCCTTGCAATTATTTTTATTGGAAAACGTGATATTTTATTTTATTCATATTGCATTCCTCTCATTGTGATCAAAAAATTTTTAGATTGTAAAGATGTAAGTGGCTCTGTCTGAAATAGTGTGTGAACATCTTCATTCAATTCTCTATTTAATCACTCAACCATCTAGTAATTATTCATATGGTTTTAATTTTATATATGTTTTTATATATCTAAATATATATTTTGATCTTTTATGACTTAGTTTCCACTATCTAGAATCCTCCATTTAGAAGAATAAAATCTTCCACCATTAAGATGAACTATGTCTAAGTGGTTAATAGATGTTTTTATAGTAAATTAATTATATTTTATCTACACATAACTTGAAAAAACTTTATTGAGTTTTTATTATAGTACTCATCTGATCATTATACATATGATCAAAACATGGTACACATACAACTCCGTGGCATTATATCTCAAACATTGTATAGCTACAACCTTTTATAAATATTTTTTATATCATCCATCCCAAATAATCAATAAATGTTATTAATTACACTTGTCTGAGAACATCATTTTGGAAAACTCATTCTCAAAGACTCAATCTAGGAAACTCAGTTTCAACATGCGTTCGCCAACTCCTTTATTCAAACAAATTGATCATGAAATTCTAAAATTATAAACAATCGATAATAAGATTTTCATTTAAAAAATAATTGTAAAAATTGAAATCTAGACCTTATAGGAATATCCTTTTAGAAATATTATATTTATCCATTATGAGATATTCCTCTAGAAATGGTGGCCTCAAACTCATTCATGTTGAAAAAAAATAAAACAACTTCAACAAAACTAATGTTTCTTTCTATGGATTATGTTTTGATGAATTCAAAATAAAATTCATGGTGATCAGGCACATTTATTTATGGTTTTAATTATTTAAAATATGTAGCTATAATTATATATCACAACAATGTATTGTCTAATGAGATATTGATAAGTGAGGGGATGATGATGATGATAAGAATGGAAAACATTGTGAAAAACTTTTTAATGTCTTTATATGTTGGAATGATTCATGTTTTTAACGCACACAATTTTATTTATGGAAAGAATTATGAAAATAATGTTCACATGATTATGTGTGTAGATGATTGTGAGTATCTATGTTCACATGATTATCCATGGACATGTTTTTTAATATATATATTTATAAGATTATACAAGGACCTTATTGACAATATATACATTAAGAATATTTTTAATATATTTTATTACAAATAGCTATGTTAATAGGATTATGATATCGTATTCCTATGATTCCCCCATACCATTGTTATGACACAAGAATGATGATTTCTACCTTATAAATATTATGGATCATGCTTCTGGATGTGCCATGAATTTTTAGTAATGATCATTGTTATCAGGTAATGAATATTTTACATTTAGAAAACAGACATGACTATAATATCATACTCTTATGACCATATTATGTTTTCTATCCCATATGATTATGCAAAGAGAGAGAATGAGGTTATCTTTTCTTATGGTTCACTTCTATAGGTTAAAAATTAAGGTTCTAACTTTTATATTTCCATAAGGTAATAAAATACGAATATTTTTATGTGTGATGTTTTAGATTATTGATAAATAAGTTGATTATGTATCATGTCTCTAAAATAACTTTTTTTAGGTTTTTCAATGTGTATATATTGAATATTCACTTAAATAATTTATTATTTATTTATATAACACATTGGAGACCATACTTATCCTATATGACTCTCTGAAGTTTTGTGGCCCCTTGATCCAAGGGGAATACCTATGTCCTTCAGTTCCTATAAGCCCTCAAAGGGAATTATCATGTTGTACACATGAAAAATCATCATTCCCTAAACAAAATTCATTTATAGAGTAATCTTTCATATCAACTTTTTCCATTCATATATAATGAAATAATTATTGGTTGACTATTTAGTTTTATTATATAGAAGGAATAATATTTATCACCATTTACCTATTTCCCTTCATGCATACAAACTTGGGGAATACTACCTCTTTGAATCAACATTTTTCATTTTTTATAACTTCCATACATGGATGGATTTGAAATATTATTTAATGAATACATAATATTTCCATAACATGTCTAATTTTTTATAACATATACCATTTTTTACTGTTATACCATTGTAGTGAGAATGTAAATGTTATAGCAATATACATACAGATTGTCTCTTATATTTAATGATTTATTTTTTTCCTTCACCAACCTAGTTTGTTAATTATAATAAATTATATAATAAATTAAAATGATATTTATTTATTTATTAAAAATCAATCAAGGCAGTATTAATATTTTCCATGTTAATAATATACCATCTTTTGATCCAATAAAAATTAAAGAAACAATCTCATCACGGGATTCCATATTAATAAATCATAACAACAATTATCAATTAATTTAATTAAATATTAATATACCATTATAAAAAACTAGTCTTATACCATGTATAATCTTGGAATGATGAACGTTTTTTCTATGAAATATGATCTATGTTGACATTTTTAATCATACATATAATAATAAATATCATTAAACATATTATAATAAATAATAATAATTCTTACTAATAAATGAAATTTATAAAAATATAATTTATGTATCGGAATTGTACTGGATATGAACTCAGATTTAAAAAATGTTTTTCAATTTGTTATGTTTAATATAAATGAGTTTAATGAGCCTTTGTAGAGGATCAGAGTAAAGGTTAATTGGTTTTGTTAACTTATCTTCTTCTCTAGAAGAATAATTATTCCACATATTCTATATTTCTATAAGATAATTAAATTACACTCTTTAAGGAAATTATAATTAATTTCCCCCATATTTTATAGGGAATTAAATTAATCCATCACATTATTCATAAATTTTTTTATATTATTGATAAAAATAATTCATTGTAAATGATCCATTTATCTTCTATATCAACACTCAATCATACAACTAATGATTCTAGTCTAATTTTTGAAATAAAAATATGTTTTATTTTTTGAAATCCAATACATTTCCTTTACAAATTACAAAATTAAATATTTATTACTTACATAATGATTTGGGTTTAAATGAAAGTATTTTTAATATTTTAAAAATGGTTTCCCAATAAAGTTTTTATTTTTATTTTCCTATCCACATTTCCTACGGAAAATTTTCATATTTTATTCACATATCTATTATTAGAATATCTATAAAAGTGGTGTTGAAAAAAAATATTTTTACCTTATGGAAAAGATTTTTGATTGAGACTGATAAATGTTGACTCTAAATGGTTGATGATACTGATTCTAGTATAGTAATAATAATTCTCTATATACAAGAGTGGGGGTGAATTGAATAATTTAAAAATTATTTGTTACAGTTAAAGATGATGGTGTTTAATAATGTTAACCAAGATAATTCACAAAACCTCTAGTTCTCCAAACCTTCTTGATTTTGGAAATAGGATCTCAAGATTGCAATTCCAGAAATGTGGTTCCAGAAATTAAACATAGAAAAAGTTTACAAAGATAAAGATTCTACCATAAAGCGTATAGAATCTCACTAGATCAGAGTACAAGTATAAGGATGTATAAGATAGTTATAATTTCTTCGACAAGTAAAAATGTAGTGGAAAACTTGAAACAAACAAGTAACAAGTAGTAAATATTTTAACCCAAAGAGAAGGGTATCCAATAACCTTGGATAAATGTCCCTTGATTTATAATTTCAAGAATGTGTGTCTTACCAACACCAGTGAAATCCCTCGATATAAAGATCAGATTTTTCCTTACTATCCTCACAAGCCCTAACCTTCATGGTAGTAGGCACCTCTATCTTCCTCAGTAATGAATTACTGTAACTTTAAGGTAGTCAACACCTCTGTCTTCATATCCCTAGAATCCTTCGAATTTACTCAGCAACATTCGAAGTCGCACTAAACAAATCTGAAAAAGACGTTCAGTACGCACTAAGATGTAAAGTCTCTCTCTCAAGAAATCACTTTAGTGGAATGTAATCTCTAGATAGATCAACTTGTTATAAGCTCTTTAAAATGAGCTCTTATTTATAGTAACAACTTCAACAATCAACTCCCTCCTCCAATGGTCACATTTTTCCTTGAATTTCAGAGCGACCTATATACATGTCACTCAAAGAACGGTTGGTTACAAACCAATAGCACGACATCATTTTGTAACCAAAACATGAGTAATCAAAAATATAGTTACATAACCAAAATCAATTATTCATAATGTAAGGAAATGAATGTTTGATGACTAACCAAAAACTCATTCAGTGTCTATAATACATGTTTATTGAGATTATGTCTTCATAGAAATTTGTAATCTGAATTCTATAGAATTCCAGAGTCTGAATTTCAATGAAATTCAAATTCTTGATTTCTATAGAATTCGGAGTCTAAATTAATAAGAGTTTAGATTCTGAATTCAAACAACTCTGAGTCAGAACTAAGAATGGTCGAAGTCTAAATTCAGAGAACTTGGAGTCAGAACTTATAATGTTAGAAGTCTGAATTTAGAGAACTTGGAGTCATAACATAGAATGGTCAAAGTGTGAATTTAGAGAACTCAGAATCTAAATTCAAGGGATTCAGAACCTGACTCCGGATCCTAAAAATATAATTCGCTATATCTAAGTTTTATATGATTTCGAGACATTAGATATGAAACTGAATTTTATACTTAGAGAAAAAATGGACACTGAAAAAAAAGGTAAGGATATAATTCCTTGGGGAAGGAAAATTTTCCTTATGAAAGTAAAACATATGGTAAAATGAAATTTGCCTTAAGATAAGGTGTGTATGATTTTCAAAACATGAAGGAATGGTAAAGTCATAAGGAAACCTTATTGAGTCAAAAATATCCCCAATCTTGAAGGAATGAACTATTTATAAGGAAACCTTATTGATTCAACAATCTCCCCCTTGTTGGAAAGCATAATAATACATAAAAAAGAGAAAATAAGGTATTAGAAAATAAAACATATCTCCCTTGAATCATGGGAAAAGTTGAATACGACTAACTCCCCCTAAGGCTTTGGAACCCTAAGGATCATATTCATGATTTCCGAAATAAGACATAGCATTTAATTTCATATGGAATTATTCTTGGATATGAACTCCCCCTTAGATGAACTCCCCCTTACTTATGGAATATTCTTCTTTAAATATAATTTTTTTCCATTCTCCCACATTGTGATTTTCAAAAAAAATTAAAGGGAATGTAAAGGATATTATGGTACCTGAAATATCAGTACTTATCAACCAAAAGACAAGCAACCCATCATTTCATTAGAAATGGAAAAATATTACAAGGAGAATACAAAAAAATATTGGATTTAAACAAAGTTAATCTTCCTTTTCCATGGGCATTAGATTCACCACTATTGTTTTGATATTCTTAATCTCATTGTGGTCTTCCTCTTCCTGTTTGAGAATCTGATCCTAATCCTCAGATTTCTTCTCTTGAGCGTTGATTATTTATTCATATGTCTTTAGAGCCTCTACCTGAGCCTTCAAGACTTCTCCTGCATGTCAATATTTTCTTCTATCTCAATCTGTAGATCTCTTTCACTCTTCCAGCTTTGGTAAATTGAATAAAACTTCCCATTCAGATCATTTACTTCTTGAATCCAGGTATTTTTTTTCTAGGTTTATCTTTTCCTTAAAAGAGTTGTTGATATCTGTGATTTTACTATCCTCGGGGTCAAAAGCATCCTTGACACTCTCTTGAAACTCATCACGGATCATCATCTCTTCAACTATCTTCCTTGAACAACTAATCATTTTATTACATGACCTTTTGTGGGATTCATAGTTGATAAGAAAAGTCTTGAAGTCTGCTTCTATTTTAACACACTTATCCCTCACCATGGACACTAAATCTGCTTTCTGATTTAAGGTCTGTTGAAACAACTGGCATCTTGATTCAATGCTTGGAAAAAACGGAATACTACCAACAATATTCATCAATGACTGAATTACAAAATCATGTCCAAGAGAGGATGATTTCGAATATGAGACTTTACATGGTGGGGTCTCTTTCTCTAACTCAACTGCTTTCCTCTTTGATGATCTACAAACTTCCTTATTATTTACAATAACATTACTAGGTGTATCAACAACCACCTATTTTACCTTATAATTTCTTGGAATGGGTTTCTCATCAAGAGATTCATGTACATTGTTAGACAATTGAACAATTTTATCATCTTCTATGTCTTGTTTCTCAGCTCTTGCCACAAAATCCTCTCGGTTTATGAAATCATGATTAGAACATTCTTCTTCAGACAACTAATTCAATTCTTCTTCAATATTTTCATCTTCACCATTTTCATCTTTCCCTGGGGAAGAATTCTTTGGAGATTCTTATTGAGAGGATTGGAATGATAACTTCTCAGAAGAGATTCCATTCTTATGAAAGTTTTCTACTTGCTTAATCAAGTATTCTGTATCGTCGCTACCTTCTTCTTCTTTTCCTTCTTCCACTACTTTTTCAACATCATATTATATGAATTTTTCCGGAGTCACATAATTCTTCCCAGGAGACTCTAGTAAAGTTTCTACCAAGAAATATTGTGGTACAAGGCTATTTTCAGAGGCTTTATTAGTATCCATCAGAAGGGATGGCAAAATCCCTCCTTCGGTCATCTTCTTCTTTTGTTTCTTTTCTTTTTCTTGCTTTTCAATCTCATCAGCTATATTCTCCATTAAAACTATTGCTTCAGCAGGATACAAACCAAATTTAGGCTCCCCACCTTTATTTTTCTTCTTGTCTTCCCTCTATTTAGCTACTACCTCATCTGGATAAGCTTTTTGTTTCTTAGGTTTTAGTGGTGTAGATTGGGATTCCTTAGCTTCTGGAGTTTTTTCCTTTCCGTCCACTTCATTCACATTTCTCTTATTTGAACCCTTCTTAATGTTCTCTGCAACCTCCATTTTCTTATGGATAGATTGAACATCTTCCTTAGAAAAGTCATAAAATTCTTCGGATTCTATAGAAAATCCATCATTCGTTATTTGTAGAGTATCATCACTAAAAATCATGACTTTTCAATTCATTGGCTTTGAACTGCAAGGAATTTTGAAAGAATCTAAACATCAAGCAATCAACATAGAGAGAATGGATGTGTACCTAATGATCTAAGCCTTCATATTTCCATTCATTATATTCTAATTTGTAATCATAATATGCTTAACCAAGATGATCTTTCTCAGGTTCACCAAAAAATAAAAAATATACATATCACAACATTTCAATGTATCATTGTCTCATTTTCATGGAATAATGAATCCATGAACCCATAATTAGAAAATATGAAAAATTTTGTTGAGTTGAACAATCTTTATATTCTTAACATCTGTAAAACCAATGCACTTCATAGATTTCACCTTAACTAAGATTCCTAGAACATTTGGAAACATATGAGAACAAAATTTAGCTTCCCCTTCATACATAACTCCAATAAACTTTGTAGTGTTGGCGTACGAGAGAGCCTAAGTCTTCCCATATCTTTTGAAAGAGAACTTATCACTACCTTATTCCTTAAAAAACATACTGAATCATAAAATTCTATTAGAAAAACCAGATATACTAAATCTTGATCTCCTGGCTTCGATATGAAAACACTAAACCATCAATTGAGCATGATGATTTTCAAGATTATAAGATCATACTTGGTGAACAAGTTTGGACGCACCAATGTTTCTCTATAAACCAGCCACTCTGAGATTTGCTTGACAGATGACATATCTTTCTGAAAATATTCTTTGACAGACATTCGGATTTGAGTTGGATCTAAGAAGTTCAGAATGAGCATTAAGTAGAAGGTCATAACTTCAAAACGTGAAGGCTTTACTTTAGATGTGGGAAAACTATAAGGGGATCCTATATATAGGTGCTTGAAATCATTTTTTAGATTCCATACCCAATCCAATAGTTGAGACACTTTTTGATCAAATCGGACGGTTGAAAAGATAGCCACATGGAAATTTTGACAGAATCTGATCTTTTGTGGTTTGAATAGAAACATTCAGATTTAAGAAAAAGTGAATCTGAAAAATTTAAAAACAAAATAAAATACCACCATTTAAAGGATGATTATGAAAACTATAGAAATTAAATATACCTTTCAGATTTCTAGGAGGATTATTCGTAGTGACAATAATTATTCTTGAAGAAATTTAGATTCTAGAAGCAATCATTTGAATACGGAAAAATTTGAACATAAAAACTAACTATGAAATGATTTATAGAGAAACTATATATATATAAAAACTTCATTATGAAAAATTTATATATTCATACTATGAAAATTTTAATTATGAAAAATTTAGGAAATCATACTATGAAAATTTCCATTACGAACGATTTGAAAAATATGACTATGAAAATTAACATTACGAATGATTATGATTTAACTAACAAGAAAATATACACCCTCTATGAAAAAGAGTTTATTACTGTACGGATATTGGTTTAAACAAGAAGTTAACAAGGAATATTAACTTATGGTTATCATTCCAATCTTCTGTTTAATGTATTCAAATCTATCAGAGGGAAATGATTTTTTGAAAATATCATCTAGTTGATCATGTGTTCTGATAAATTGAAGAATGATATCCCCTTTGTGTGAATGATCCCTAAGAATGTGATGCCTGATATCTATCTGTTTTTCACGAGAGTGATGTGAATGGTTTTTTCTTAAAGCAATGGCTCTAGTATTATAACACAAAATTTTTGTTTTGATAAAACACATACCATAGTCTGTGAGTGTGTGTTGCATCCACAACACTTTAAAACAACTTTCCACTGCTACATATTCATCTTCAGCAGTGGAAGGTGTTACTGAGTGTTTCTTTTTCTAAGACCAAGAAACTAATGAATCTCCTATGAAATGAAATGTTCCGGATGTAATCATTCTATACATTCTACATCCACCAAAGTCAGCATCCGAAAAACTATTCAAAATAAAATCATTTAGAGAAGAATAAATGAGTGTCATATCCATGGTTCCCTTTAAGTAGAGAAAAATTATATTCACTGCCTTTATATGAGATTCCTTAGGATTAGATTGATATCCTGCACATACGCATACTGAAGAAATTATGTCTCTATGTCTAGATATCATGTAATGTAGACTTCATATCATTCCTCTAAAAGTTGATTGGACTACTGGTTTCCCAGCTTCATCTAGATCAAGTGAATTTGAGGTACCACTGGGAGTACATATACTCTTGTTGTTGTCATATACATACATTTTAGGAAGATCATTAATATACATATGTTGGGATATATAGATTCCTTTTGATTTTTGAGAAATTTTAAAACCAAGGACAAAAGTTTACTCACCCATCATACTCATTTAAATCTCAGATTTCATTAGATCAACAAAGTAATCAGTTGAAGATTGGTGAGGGGAACCAAATATAATTTCATCAACAGAAATTTGAATAATCCAAAAAAAATCTTATTATTCATTATAAAAAGGGTTGTATCTTCATTTCCCTTAACATAATTATTTTTAAGAAAAAATCATGTAAGCCTATCGTACCAAGCTCGAGGGTCTTACTTAAGTCTATACAACGGTTTGGTAAGTTTATAAACATGTTCAGGATGTTTTGAATCTTCAAAATCAGAAGGTTGTTTAACAAAAACATTCTCTTGAACTAACTATAAAAGAAATCACATTTCACATACATTTGAAAAAGTTTGAAATTGATGAATGCTGTAAAGAAAGAAGAATATGAATATATTCATGTCTAGCTACTAGATCATAGGTTTATTCATAGTCTATTCCTTCTTGTTGATTATAGCCTTTAGAAACCAATCTAGCTTTATTTATTACTATGATTCCATTTTAATCACATTTATTTCTGAAGACCCATTTTAGTCCAATAACCTACGTTTTTTTAGGTCTTTCAACTAAGGTCCAGACATTATTCCTTTCGAATTCATTTAGTTCATCATTCATTTCTTTTATCCAATCATCTTCACCTAAAGCTTCATCATTGATTTTTTGTTCTAATTGGGAATGTAATGATAGATGTTGTACTTCATTTCATAAGGAACTTCTAGTCCTTACTTTTTGATTTACATCACCAATGATAATATTAATTGGATGATTCTTATGAAACAACTGATTTGGGATTGGAAAAAAATGTTCATAAACATAGGGTAGGAAATCTTATGGGGTAAATGCTTCAGAAACATCTTCTTGAACACCTTCTTTATCAGAAGGATATACTAACAAAGGTTGATAATCCGTTTTTTAAAACACATCCACAGATGTAGGTTGAGGTTGTTTAAAAAAAATTGAATATTTTTATCAAATTTTACATGTACTTTATCTTCAACTGTAGAAGTGTTTTTATTGACAAATATATAACCCTTAGTAGTTTTGGAGTAGCCTAAGAAAATTCCTTCATTAGAAATTGGTTCGAATTTGTGACGATTATCTTCATTATTCAGAATGAATATATTGCAACCAAAAAACATAAAGTAGGAAAGATTAGGTTTTTACCATTCCATAACTCATAAGGATTTTTATTATGAAAAGTTGTAATCCAAACTCGATTTATAGTATAACAAGATGTACTTATGGATTCAGAAAAAAAAAGGTTTGGCTATCGAATATTCACTCAACATGGTTCGTGTTATCTCTTGAAGAATTCAATTTCATCATTCAAAAACACCATTTTTTGAGGTGTTCGTAGTGCTGAGAAGTTATGAGTAATGTCTTTTCTACTAAAAAAAGTTTGAAAATCAGAATTTTTAAATTCTACTACATAATGACTATGAATAAATATCAATGGAATGTTTTTCTCATTTTTAACATGGGATCTAAAACTTTTGAAATAAGAAAAAGCTTCATATTTATTTGCCAGAAAATAGACCCATGTAAATCTAATTTAATCATCATCTAAGACAAATACATAATATTTTCCACCAATACTTCTTATTTGTGTTGAACCAAAAAGATCCATATGAACTAACTGTAATGCAACTGTGGTTGAGACTTCACCGACTGATTTAAAACTTTATTTATGTTGATTTCTATATTGAAAACGATTACAGATTTTTGAAGATCCAAATCTATTATCTAGTATATCCTTAACTAGTCCATTCGTAGAGAGTTTGTATAGGTTCTTGAGGTTACAGTGTCCTAACCTTCTATTCCACAACCAAGAATGATCATCAATTTCACTAAGTCAACGTAGGTATTGGCTCTTAAGGTATTATTTGATTAGTGTGTAATCATTATCTTTCCTATTGGTAGAAATAATAAACTCTTTCTTGGAATTGTGTACTAAGGAATTGTTATTACAAAAATTCACAAGGTAACCTTCATCACATAATTGAGTTATGTTAATGAGTTTGTTCTTAAGACCCTTAACAAATAAAACATTTGGAATCAATGTTTTTCCATGAAGAACAATGACACATATATCAATAATTTCTCCCTTATCATTATCTCCGAAAGTTACTTTTCCCCCTTTTGACTTGATAATCTTTTCAATGAATTTTTTGTTACCAATCATATTTCAGGAACATCCACTATCCATGTACCAATTATTTTTGTGGGTACATTATTTATTTTCCTGAAAATATGAATGTTAGACATTCAGAACCCAAACATTCTTGAATCCAAAAATTTAAAAAATAAAAATCATAGGTATCCACATTTCATTGGAAAAACGAGATTTAGGAAAACCTAATGACTGGGTTTTGTTTAAAGAACACTTTTTTCCCAATGGACACCATAATGACACTTAGTGCAGAAAGGAGCACTTTGAGGAAAAAAATAATTGTTACTAAAAATAGGTTTAAAATTAGTTTAACCAAAAGCAGAATTATTCTTTAGAGTTCGAATATGGGAATACATCTTATCAAAATTTTCCTTACCTAATGTAAATTTTGAAAAACGCTTCCTGAAGGAAAATCTTTTGGACATCAGTCTAATAAATAAGATCTTATCTTCCAAAACATTATCTTTAGAACTAGAGTTAGGCTCAATCAGATTTCTCTTAGAAATTAATTTTTCTATATGCATATAAATTTATCCTTCTCATAATTTACTTCCTCAATATTTTTTGAAGTACATTCAAAATCAAGGATTTTCTTATCACGATCTATAGAATGATCTGATATTATTTTAGTAAGTATAGAAATCCAATAATTTTCCTTATCAATATTTTTGCTGACATTATAATTTTCATTTTCAAGAATCATAGAAAACCTAGAATCCTCTTCATAGGTTGGTAAATTATTATCCTAATAAGAATAAGATTCTTAATTTGAATATTCATAATATTTACTATGACTATAATTAGCATTTAAGGATACAATTTTCATAGATTCAGCATTGTGGACCATAGCCATTAAGCAATGATTTTCAATAGGTTTTCTAGATATTAAACAACGATTCGTTAGTACAGAAGATTCATAATCAGATGATTCTTGAGAAGAGTATCCACCATAGGCACTCCAGCTGTTATTAGCTATCAAACATTATTAGATTTAGATTTTTAGAACATAGTTCTATTTCTCTCAGAATTATTCTCTTTTCTTTATTTGCTCTTAATCATAGGACAATCAAGACTTATTTATCTAGCTCTATGGAATACATAACAAGTTACTTATTAATATTTCTTATCTTTCATTTCTTTTTTCTTGTATCTGGATTGAATGTTCTTCTGTCCAACAATCTTGTTCGTTCTTCAAGAAAGATTGGCTAGTTAATTTTCAGAAGATTCGCTTCCACTAGATTCAGATTGTAAAACATCCTTATTTTATTTAGATCTTGTGACTCTATTATGAGTCTTGGAATTCATATGATTTATAGTTGTTGTAAAAACAACAGTTCCATTCCCATTTTTCTTCTTAACATTATCAGCTCTCTCGTCATTCTAATCTCATGTAGAATAATATTTCCAAAAAGTTCATCAAGATAAATCTGAGTAACATTCCTATTCTGATGTATAACTGTTTTCTTGGATTACCACTCATTGGGATTGATGTCTATGATCTTGTCCACAAGAACTTCATCATCTATCCTTTCTCCCCTATAGATCATAAACTGTTGATGATAGTCATGAATATTTATTGCAACTTAAATATGGGTTCTCCATATTTAATGAAAAAACCATGATATTTCGCTCTGAGAATGGCTCTTTAAGTTTCAATACATTGAAAGTTCCAAAGTGAGTAACTTCAAGCTTCATCAATATACAATATGAATCTTCATAGGATAAAATTTGGCTATATGTATTTCTATTCATGGAACAATGAAATGTATTGTGTACCATATAATTCAATTGAGATTCAAGTTGTTCATGATGAATGAAGGTAATAACTTCATTTTCAAGGATTTTATATCCTCCAGTAAGCATGAAAAAATTGTCTACTCTAGTATTGAAAATAAATTTCTTCATGCGAGCTCTCCAATATTCATAATCGTTCCCATCAAAAATATGTGGTCTACTTGGATTTAGGTTGTCAATGGAACGAACATTGATTTTTTCCATATTAAAGATCATCTTTCCACAAAAAATATTTATTAGTAACAATAAGTGAACAATGGAAAATATTCATTAGTACAGAAAATATAGAATAATGAAAAACGTGATCAAGGAAAATTTATATGTGACCATAATTATATTAGATACCTCCTTTGATAGCAATTTTTGGATCGAAATGATAGACAATACTAATTGTAGTATTTTAATAATGATGCTAAATATACAAGAGGGGGGTGAATTTTATAATTTAAATATTCATTGGATCTTATAAAGATGAAGGTGTTTAAAAAGGGTAAATATGATAATTAAAAAAACCTCTAGTTCTACAAACATGTCTGATTCTAGAAATATGATTCTGACACTGAAATTTTAGAAATGTTGTTTCAAAAATGAAACTTAACGAAATTTTACAAAGTTAAAGATTGTACCTTAATGAGAATATAATCTCACTAGATCAGAGTACATGTATAAGGAAGTATAATATAGTTATAATTTCCTCGATAAACAAAAATGCAGCAGAAAACTTGAAATAAACAAGTAACAAGTAGTAAATATTTTAACCCAAAGAGAAGTGTATCCAAAAACCTTGGATAAAGGTCCCTTGATTTATACATTCAAGAAAGTATATCTTACCCACATTTGGGTAAGACCTTGATAAAAATATTAGAGTTTGTCTTGCGATCCCCAAAAGCCCTCTACATCAAGGTAAGCGGCACCTCTGTCTTCCTCAGCAAGGTTGTCCTCGAACATTATGGTAGTCAGTACCTCTGTCTTCCTATCGCCGGAATCCCTCAAATGTACTCAACCTCATTTAGAGTCTCATGATTAAAATATGAACAAGACGATCAGTATACAGTAAGCACTAAAGTCTCTCTCTCTAGAAATCACTTCAGCGGCATGTAATCTCTTGATTGATCAACATGTTATATGTTCTTTTAAATCGGATTCTATTTATAGGAACAACTTCAACGGTCGGCTCCCTCCTCCAACTGTCATATTTTTTCTGGAATTTTGGAGGGACCTGTACACATGTCACTCAAACAATGGTTTGTTAGAAATAGAAATCATGAAATCATTTTGTAACCAAAAAATGAGTGAGAAAAACTATGGTTACTTAAGCAAAAACAATTATTCGGAATATATGGAAATAAAAGTTCGAAGTCTAAAAAAAACTCATTTGGTGTCTATAATACATGGATATTCAGATTCAGTCTTCATAAAAATTTGCAACCTGAATTCTATAGAAATATGGATTCTTAATTTCTAGGAAATTTGGAGTCTTGAATTCAGTAGAATTTGGAGTCTGGATTCATACGAGTTCGGATTCGGAATTCAGAGAACTCGGAGTCAGAACATAGAAAGTTCAGAGTCTGAATTCAGAGAAATCGGAGTCAGAACTCAGAATGTTTGGAGTCTGAAATTAGAGAACTGAGAGTCATAACTCAAAATGTTATGAGTCTGAATTCAGAGAACTCAGAATCTGAATTCATAGGATTCAGAACCTGAATCCTAATACAAAAAATAGAATACTCTATATATAAGTATTATATGATTCCAATGATTTAGATATGAAACCAAATTTTATACATTGAGACAAAATGAATAATGAAAAACATGGTAAGGATAAATTTCATTGGGGAAGGAAAATATTCCTTATTAAAGTAAAGTATATGGAATTTTCTTAAGATAAGGTGTTTATTATTTTCCAAACAAGATGGAATGCTAAAGTCATAAGGAGATATTATTGACTCAACAATCTCCCCAATAATGATGGAATGTAAAAGTCACAAGGAAAACATATTGACTCAACAATAAATTCTTCTATTACAATAATATTAAAAAAAATCAAAAGACTCATTTACATATTTGTTCCATTTTTTTAAAAGATCAAACTACAACATAGTTATGTTTTATTGATCACAGTCTAAGCGGGTTGATAAATTATAATTTTAGTTGATTGATCTTTTAGAATCAATTAACGCCTTCAAAAAGAGTATCATAAATATTTTAATGGAATAAATATCATAAAAATGGGGATAATTGTTCCAATAAATAGTACGAAGAGAATGTGTACATGACATAAAGATCAAGTAATACAACAGAGGAAACAAGATCACATGACATTCCAAATGACAACACATTATCCTCAACCCAACTGGTGGGAACTCTAAATGTTCATCCATGAGACCTAATATCAAATTTGGGTGGAGAAATTTTTCTGAGTTACTGTAGTAGGTACTATTTTGAACTATAGTATCTAGAACTATTCACTATTTGGGGCCTCGGGCCCCTAGTTTCGTCCTCGAATACATCAAGGGATTTTGGCCACCCATTTCCGTTGGGCTAGTAAGGAATTTGGGAAACCTCGTTACCTTAGGGAATTATCAAGGCCTTATTTCGACCTCAAGGTCATCAAGCCACAGGAAATTTGAAGATTAAACCAGACATATTACAAAGAACAAGGCTCAATATGATGATTCAGAGTAAGAACATTCACCGGATAGAGGTAACGAGATTTGGATGATTGAGAGGGTTTCGAATTTCCATCGGTATCGGGCATGTGAAGCTCGACACAAGATGTCTACATGACTAGCCTTGAATAGGTGAAGAGATGAAATCGTGATATTTGATGGGGAGGGGTAGTTCCATGTTGGCTAGTTAGGGATGATTTCTTATAAAATATATGGGTCACGTAATGTTGCACTTGAGCCTTCGGGAATTGTATGGTTTCCCACCTAACCCTTGAAAGGGTGATTATGAATGAAAATAAATAAAACCTAAAGGCCTTCAGTCCATTCATGAATACATTAAAATGGTCATAATAATAGTCTTATGTAGCATACAACCTATTTGAAAGATCATGTGGATCCCCTTTGACAAGCGCTTCTTCTATTTCCATGTAATTCAAGACATTCACTAATAATTTGGTGCCTTAAAGATGTGGTCACCAATGACACATGGGTTGATAATTGGAAGGCACCTAAAATTAATCTAAAAATCCAATTAAAATATTTTGAAAATATGAATAATGTGGAAGCCCATCACATTCGTAAGTCATCTGCGACACTCCCATGTGGTCCCCAATACCCCATGGATTCCTATGTGACATGTATTCCGTGTCATATAAGATCACGCATTAATGTAGCACTCATCACATGAAGGGAATTATATTGGTCTAGCCAGTCTTGTGATCCCCCTGTGAGTCTAATAAAGAAAAGTGGTTTCCCATGATAATAATCTCCCATCACCACAAGACCCATTTTTTGGTCCCACAATACATTAATTATGGGGAGTGTGATATTATTTTAATGAACTCATAAAAAACCCATGATATACCCCATCCATATAAAATAAATAATGAAATAAAAAGGGAAATTTTGGGAGCCTCTCATGAGGGGAGGATACAATGATTTCATAAGAACAGAGTTACACATCATGGGTGATCACAATTGATCATGATAGTATTCGTAAAAAAATAGTATATTCCAATGAGATAAATTTTCATTTCATCTTGATCATTTGAAGGCTCCCTAATAAGAAACCCATGTCTTTATAAAGACCCTTGAGGTTACCTAAGGTCCCAAAAAATACATTCAATAGGTATATTGGACTCACAATGGCCCATATACATGTCATCAAATCCTTGTGGAGGGACATTAACATGTCCACATAGTTTGGTAAAATAAATATGTTCAGAACAGGTCTAATAAATATTTTATCATAAGAAAAATGTCATAGTCACTGAATATCATGTGATTCCATGGATTTCCCATGAAACGGTCAAACGAAGAGCATGGAACAAAATCACTGTACTGACATTGTAATGAAATTGATACATATGTAATGAACAAGGTACCATATAACTAGGGTGGAGAGTCCAATTAAACCCTCCCCCTTAGCCCAAAAAATGTCATCCATCTATGACCCTCACACACAGGGGATTGGGAGCGGACTTCTTGGACCTACTGAGTACACAATCACATATTCTTTAACCAGGTAAAAATGTGATGAATTATGTAAGGGATCATGTGTAATACATATGGACTTCATGTCATCACTAATAAGATCATGTGAAATACTTATATGCTGTAAACCAGATTATATGAAGGATATCTCATATACCAACTGGGTTGTGCGAAACAAAAAATGGGATAACACTGAAAACATTTAAAGCACATATATTATTAAAGATTTAATAAAGTCTAAAAGGTGATAACCTAATGAAAAAGAACAATATACTGATCATCATGCGGTATTCATGACATATATATATATATATATATATCATTTGATAGCACTAGTACATATTTCTATGTTCATGTTACATCCCCTCGACATAGCATTTGGATGAAGATTTTTCCTCAGAACATTTGCATCAAGTCACACAACACCCTTTAGGCATGCTACTTGGGTCTTGAAAATCCCAATGGGCTCACCATCTAGATCATTAAATCTCCACATACATGTCTCCGAAATGATATGTTGACACTAGTGTATGACTTCTAGGTCCAACGAATACCTCCAGGTATAAAATCAAAATCTCATGACACCCTCTAATCGTGTAATTTAGGTTTTGTGATTACACCAAGACATGTTAGCCTGGTCTCTTGACAATACCATGGAATTCTATAAAAAACATGTGATGTCCTCTGGGCATGTCAGCTAGGTATCTTGATGACACTTGGATCATGCAACGTCTCTAGCACAAGCCAACCCTGGTTATGTGACACTCTCAGGACATGTCATCATTGATGATGTGACTGTATTTAGACAACCCCATATTGGTCTTCTGATATTCTCTAGAAATGTCACCATGTATCATGTTATTTTCTAAAGAAAATTCTAGACATCCTTAGACATGTCAGAAAGATATATAGGGAAATTCAACCATTGTCATGAGATAGCTTCCAGACATGTTATTATGATTTTATGAAATCATGTATATAAGTGGAATTGATCACAATATTATCTTTATCAATGTCCATGGGATAACTAGAACACATCCAAACACCACCAAGGGAATATTCTAGAAAACTCAATGATATCAGGCAGAGAATCATTACATCCCCAGAAAACATCTCAAGACATGATAACCATTTCGAGTGTGTATGTCAGAGAAACCTCAAAGTGAAAGCCTTAATAAATTGTGTGAAATGACAATCCTAATATTAGTTCAACATTAATTTGTAAGCCCTAATCAGTGGAACAATATGATTTCCCATTTATTTAGGAATCCTTAGGGAATAATCCCTAATAAACTAAACTACGATAACTCTGATTCATACTATAACCAGAATATGAAGGATTCCTTCATAAGGAATGATCTCAAATACATATCCACTTCGATTAATATTCCCCCCATGTCCCCGGAATTTCATCATTTGGGACCTGATTTATGTAACACCCCTTGATTTTGGGAATTTGTTTCTCTAATAAATTTAATCATTTGTAAATATATTTTATTTCACACAGTAATCTATATTTTCTTATATTAAAGTGATATATTTTTATTCAATTATATGCAATACCATTTTATTATTGTGCTACATGAAACACCATGCACATAAGGGAATATAATATCCTGATATATTATAATATATTCATTATTTTAAATAGATTTGATTTATTATAAATAATTTTTTTCACATGCAACAATTTGGTTTTTCAATGACAATCATTACTCACATTACAGAGTTATATCAAACAACATTATATTGTTAAAATATTATTATTTAGTATACTATGATATGACATATTCTTTATATTAATGACTAGGAATGGTATTAACAATATTAGGAAATGTATGATTTACACAAAAAATATAATGAATTAATTGTTTACATATTAAATATAAATGGATAAAAGAACCAAATAAATATAATGGAATTAGATTGTTTAGAAAAACTATTTTTATACAAAAAATGCGGTTTTAACCTAAATTATGAAATTAATTAAAATTAGAAAATATATTAATGAAATATTTAATTTATCTATTTAATAAAATATTTTTTATATTCCTCCAATGGATTTCATAAGCATAATATTTGAAAAAATCAAAAATTTGGAATAAAAATCAATATTTCTATGAAGGCACTTTAACTATCTATTAATGGTCAACGTATTTCAATTTCAATTTCAATTTGCAGTGATTTTATAAATCATATATATCAATATATTCTTAATGTTTAATATATAATCCTAAAAATTATCTTAGGAGTATTTTTTCTATGTTGTTTCGTTTTTAATGAATATTGAAAAAATACTGAATTTGAATTCAATTTTATTCTGATTTTTTATAGAGTAAAAATGTATTTTTATTTGGTACTAAAGTTATATTATATCATTTAGTTTTCAAATAATCCAATTTAGGTCGTTTGAATAAATTTCACATTGAAATTTATTAAAAAAACATAGCATGATTTTGAAATTTTTTACATTATAAATCCATATTTTCGTCCTGTCTAGGAGATTAAATATATAATAATTTCCTCTAGTTATCTGATTAGTATTCAAATAAATGTTTATATATATTTCTAATAACATTAGTTAAATATTTTTTATGATCTCAAATTATTTTTTTACCAAAAATATTAGTATATATTATTAAAATTAATTACAATGATGAAAGTGAAATTATGATTAATAATGGACTAAACAAAAATACTATGTTCCAAAATGATATAGAATTTAGACTAAAAGCCATTTGATGTTAAAATTTAGAACTTCTCCCACATTTTATATACATTGGTCCATAATTAGAGCCCAATTAAGTGTTTAAAACTTGGATGGGATTCCTTTTTCCCTTATTTACTACTGTCACTCCACCTCCACTATAAAATGGATTCCTCTCCAACCACATCCACCCACATCTCAATCCACATAGATAAAATAATGATCTACCAAAATAACTCCTAATAATACCTCAAATCATCCTATAATCCTGTCATTGTGTTTAAATCCCAACAAGGTATTCCTCTTCAACAAACCAAAACGAGTTACCCAAAGAAGATGTAACATCATTTCTCATGCTCTTTTTTTATTTACATTATTTAAACATGAAACTATCATTATTCAATTATTATAAAACAACTAAATTATCCTAAATATAATAATCTTTTTTATGATATGGATTATACCTAAACTTATATACACATCTGTTTAATCAGTAATGAACATACAATTTATGTGTCTGTAGAACAACCACCTCATAGAATGATGATTGTTTGTTTTTCCATTACCACCATTAATGGGTGAGATTTGTGATGGAAATTATTTATATGTATGATATATATTATATTAATTATGTCATTATGATTAAATAATTCTTTTATAATAGAGAACATTATACTTTCCATATTATGTATATAAGAAAATGTCATTTGTGGGCATGGGGACTATCACCTTTTAAAACGATGTTATTTTATCAAACATTACATAGAATGTATTAAGGATGGATTTTGTGAACATATACAATATATATATATAATGAAAAAATATTGATATTATATGTATTTATATATATGTAAAGACCCATTTCTTTGAATCATATGCAAAAATACGAATTTTGAATGTTTTTTGTTTATTAGAAGTGTCGTTTTTAAAACTGACCATAAGAAATTATTTATTATAATTTTAGAACATCCATGTGTTGTTTCTTTATGGGTTTCAACGCCAAGGGGGCGCCCTTTGTGGCCCATAATGTTTCAATATAATATGGATTTGAAACCTCATGTTTGGAGGAGCTGGTTGGGGTGCACGACGATTCATAACATGTGTATCCCTCAGCAGTAAAATGTGTAGTTTGTTTCTTTTTAATAAATTATTAATTTAAATTAAAATTGAATGGATAATAAATTAAATGAATATATCTGTGAATAAATAAAGAAATATTGTTAATAATTATAATAATATTATTATTATTATTATTATGTTTGTGACTAATAAAAATATTATTAAGGACCCCTCTTGGATCATTGTTCTCCACTGATTTCATCGTGGTAACCCTCTGATTCTTCAACGTCTATCTTATCCTCACTCATTCATTCCGTTTACAACATAGTTTTCCCCCCTATTAATCAGTGTGGTGTGGATGAATCTAGGGTTTTTTATAATCCCACTTTATAGTGTTTCTTCTGATTCTAGGGAGTGTAGTTGATTTCTCAGGATACCTATGTGAAATTTTTAGTGTTCTCTGCAAAAGGAAATTTTTTTGGGGCCAATTTGGCTAGCCACTACCATCCGAGGTAAGAGTTTACATCTGATTCTTTGTTATTCCTATTTTATATAGGATCCAATTTTTTGATTTTGGTTACCTCATTGTTAAATGAGATCGATTTATTTCACCTCGATGACATGTTATAACATATATAGTTATATGCATATATATATATATATCCTCCATGTATGATCCCCTCACCATACCCATTAAATTCAATAATTAATTATTTAATTTACTTCTCACCAATCATAACATTTAATTAATGTTGGATTATTTATTTAAAAAATGATATGTTTTGATGCATGAATTTTTTTTCTTATCAATATCAAGGATTTTATAATAAAATTCATCCAACAGTGATTCATTGTCTTCAGTAACACATAGTGAAAATTTATATTTATTTAGTCTTCTTGGCCAAATTTATTGGTACTTCATTAGGACATTATATCACTGTTGGAATGTGGAATGTTTAGAATAGAAACCTTATATATTTTATTTAATGGACTTTCCCCCTTGAAAATAAATATAAAATGAACTGAGACACATTCTAAATGATTGGCCATGTTTTTAAATTAAATGAATCATATAAATGATTTATCCTTTATAGTAACAATTTCAATGTACATGGACTATTTTACAAATGGAATATAATATTCATTAAATTTTAATAAAAAGTTGGTAATGGCCCATTTACTAAATGGAAAATTATAATGTGTCTTGAACCTCTACAAATTAACTGTCTTCTTTGTTTAATCTAATAGTCTGATTTTTTAAATGGATTACCCATGTTGGTAGTTTCACATTTAATAATGCAACCTCCTATGTTACCCATGGAACCTTGTTAATTGATTATCATATTTTGATGGATTAAATATCACTTTTTTAAATGAAAAGGCTAATGCATGATAGGGGTTCCTTCATTTATTTAATTTAACAGATGAAATGAATTAATTTAAAATTGAATTTTTTTGAGTGGTGTAAACTAAATCCCTTTTTTATCTGATATAATAATTTTTTGTAATTTTAATATATGGAATCATGCTGTAATTCCATGAGTATAAACAAATAAATATGATAATAACTTTTTAACTATAATATTTATTTTTAAATGGACATTAATTTTCTTTTGGGGAAATAGGTAAAGAGACTTAGACCTCACGCCACTCAATAGGTTTTCCATCCTAGGACATTAATATGACTTTGTCTGTTTGAATGAAATCCCTCTAATAAATTTGATATATTTCTTTATTTCAATAGTATTCTTTTGATTTTGAATAATAATAAAATATGTGATTTCATATGGTAGAATCACCTTGGCTAAATTGGTTAATTAATATATTAATGACTTTAGGGATGAATGATAAATTAAACAGGTTTTATATAATTATGATGAAAATTAAAATCCTAGATTAATGGATTGAATTCGTTTGATAGATGGTAATTTCTAAAATTGATCATTGTATCCAATGATGATAAATAGGGTATGTTTGATACTAGAATTGTGGTTTTTATTACTAGACATTATAGATTATGTTATAATGATGTGATGGATTCCTGGGAGATTGATATTAATTGGGATATTGAGTTCTTATGGATACAAATCATGTTTCATGTGGATTCATAATTGAAATGTGTTTTTTATTCTATACTTCTCAAGGCAAAGGCATAAGTACTTGATTTCATAGGGAAGAATATATGGTTTTATGGGATGTCTGAGGAGTCATGACTAGTGATGAAACATGAGGGCAGGGTGCACATTTTCATATCACTTGAGGGTTAGGATAAATTGTATTGAAAGATTAGGGTAAGAGTAATTGATTATGGTGGATTCATGAGAATTAGATATATAGTAACATGATTCCTAAGAGAGAGATTCTAGTTATTCCTAAGGGATGATTTTGGTTAGTCTTAGGGAAGATACAATATTTTTATGGTACATTCTGAGTGATTTTTTCTCTGAATGATAATCATCCACTATTTTGCGTGATCCATAATGATGCATGTGGATCTACCCACTAACATAGATACCTAGTAGGGTTCCAAAGTCATTATAGCCACTAGGTATCCTATAGGTACCTGGCTGTGTTCTTTATTTCTTCAGCAGTGTTTGTTTATTTTCCATGTTATACCCACTCACTACATTACATTATATTTAAAGTAATGGATTGGGCTTGACACCATTCCTGGAGTCCTACTAAGATTATTATCTCACATCCTACATGAGAACCATTTGGAACTCGAGAATATCTTCATGCTCCCAGGTCTTTTGATTCATTGATAGTGATGTGCTATGAACATTTGAACTAAGGAGCATAGGATTGGGCCCCTGCTCATAATTCATAAGGAGTTGAACATTTTGTTTTTCATTCTTTTTTGTCATTTAATACATCATTGACCAATTAGTAACACCTAACATTAAATGAATCATTATATTGAATTATCATTGGGTCTTTTTAATTTTATTCAAATATTATATTATTATTCCACTACTATCTTTATTTAATTTATTATTCTTCTTCCACTATTGGTTTTCATTTATTATCTTATATATCATTATACTACTCATTCACTAGGGTATAGTCTCCCCTATATCACCTATTTAAACCCTTTCTACTAGTTGGTAGACTCTATTAAATGGGGAGGGGAACATGAGGCCATGTTACCAATTGATCTATCCACTCTCTTAGTGGTGATTTGGGCTGGGATATTAAAAAGAGGTATCATAGTTTTCTATTCTTTTTTATTTATATTTGGGGGTTGTAGATATAAGACATGGAATGCATGAGTGATTTGTAAATAGTTGTTTTTGGGACTGATGAACCAAACCATGGGTAATTGACCAGGTGGCCTGGGCCGGGATTGATGTTCATGCTATGTGATATTACAGTTGATAAGATTTCAACTTGATTTAATGATATATACTTTTGATTCTTATTGATTTATTAGTTTTTTCTTATGATACCCATGTCCTCGTATTTCCAAGATTAAGCATTATATGAATCATTTTAGTATCATCGAGAATTCACATTCCATGCATATTCTATAACATGTAGCTAAATATGACGGTAGTTTAATGGTTTTGAATGTGTTCCTTGAGTGTTATGGCTAGCTTTTATGTTATTATAATGATTCTATTTGTTATCTTCTTGTGATGAAATGATTTTATTGATATATAAACGGTCACATGAGAAAAATATATTTGGTTTCCTTGGATAAATTAATATTTTCTAATTAAGATGTGAGCCTATTTTCAATTGTAAGGTGTTTGGGAACCTTATAAAAGGGAAAAGGTAATAAGTGCAAGAGAACCTTCCTTGACATTTATATATATATATATAACTTGTTATAAAATGTAATGGTTGTTTAATTTTTAATATGATTTGATATAGTTTCCTAACTAAATGCACAACTAGACCCGAGTAGGTCAGTTTGGGCATGTTCCAATTGAGATAACCAGCTACGAGTGTCTTCAAAAATCAATATTCATGCTAATGCAATTATCTATATTTATGGAAACTTTTTGGATAAATAGTCCACCTCTATATTTCTATATCAATTAAAGGAATTTATTATTACAAATTTTCTTATTATAACTGAATTTGACGAAGTGAAAATATTTTTTCAAAATGAGGATTTCTGAACCACACATTTTTATCCTTATTGGTTAGTTAAATTATTAAATTGTTAAAGATTAAAATGTGAATAAATAAAATTAAATGATAATAGAACCATCTATGGTTTCCTTAATTTAAACCCTCAAGTAAGGGTAGTTTAATGTTTCTTTTTGTTTCCTTGGAACGGATCTATTGGAATTATCTGTAAGCATTCTTCCCTTTAGTAAATTACTTAAGTTGTGGAATCATGATATTAGTGAATTTTTGTCTCACATGACTTATTTGTAGAGTTGACAATTATGATTTTTTATGTGGCTAACTCATGATATGCATCTCCCATGATCTTAAATTCCTTGCTAGTACCATAAGCTTTCTAACATTTTTGTGTCATTAAAGTTATCGAGTACCATTATCCCTTGTAGGAATCTTTTTTTATAAATTATATACCTTTTTACCTAGTTGGTCATATTTTTACATTTCCTTGTTATGGGAGTGAGTATCGATCAATTTTTAGTTTCAGCTTGTTATACATTCTTCGTGCATGATCGATCACTTCGTAGGTTTATTGAAAACTTATTTTCATTAAAGATAGATATAATGATATGGTTTCATCCAGGTTAATTATTTTTTGGGGGACATCTGAAACATGAATGTGGGGATCATAAAACCTATGTTTAGTATCCAATATGTGTCATTTTGTTATGCAATCTCATGGTAGTATGCATTGGAATATGCGGTACCTATTGTGTTTCTAAATGAAGTAATGAACTTGTTGATTTCGATGTAAATGTTGAGATTTGTGTTGTTGAGTCCATTTTTAGGTCAACTTTTTGGTATAATTACATTGGTTTTAAAAGGAATCATGTTTTTCAAAATGTTCAAGAATAATTTACTAGAAAGGAGTTTTTTTACATAATGGTTAGTTTGACTCTATATATCGTTCCAATTCATAAATATTTTTGTTTATGGATCTTATGACCTAGTGTGATTTTGAGGGGGTATTCTATATCTTATTATTGAACATTATTACACTCATAAGTTAGGGAGTTTCAACTAAGTTCTATTAAATATTTTCCCATATATGAATGAGGAACACAACCAAAGTGTACCATTAGAGAATGGTCAGAATTTCTTAAATGATAATAAATATTGTGAACTTTAAATCATGTTAGTTCTTGCTCGATAAAAAACATTTTTGTGGTATGAAATGTATCTATCCTTTGAGAAATATCATTTATAGGGGTGGAATTTGGTAGTTTATAATTAATGATAACGGTATTCCTTAGGAGGTAAAGGGTCAATGGTTGGTTAATTAAGGTCTATAGGTAGGGGAAGTCGTTTTTCTTCTATTATGGTATAAACAAGTGGTGGTTATTCCATTATCATTCAAGAAATCATTAAAAATCCACTTAGTTTACTCTTTATTTAGATAGATGTATGTCGCCTATCATGACGTCTTCTTTAATACACAAAGATAGAGTTGGTATTTTTTCACACTGTATTTTAATGTTATTAGGTGAGCTATGTAGTCTTCTAGTGTTTCATGATGAACATGTGGTTCTTATCAAATATTTATTAGTATTGATTGGCCCATGGATTCCCATGTAGTAATTTCTCAGATGAACACTTTTTCAATAACCATTTCTTCATAATTTACCTCTATGAAGATTCCCATTTGGGCTAAGGCAATATTATGATGTATAATTCATGGAATTGTACCAACGTCTCACTCATAATCATGATGTATGATGTTCCTTGGGTTAGTTTATTACACTCCATTATTTTAATCCCTGGTTTTTTCGGGATTTTTTCATATTTATAGGTGATTCTTTTAATCGAATAAAATCATAAGAAGTCATGAATGGGAAATGGTGAGTGTGTTAGCTGAAAATGAACAGTGTTTGGTGGAAAACATTGTAGTTCAATATGATATTCATTAGTTGACTAAGCTGAGAAACTATGAGATGAGTCAGTGAGAGGGGATCAACTATTTTTCTCTCTATGTTTGATGTAAATGGGAATAATGAACCCTTTTGAAGCATGCCATTAGGTTTGGGATGTTGTTGTTCAATGGTCGGTTGTGTCCTCATGGAAATATTTTACATCCAGTCTACTTTTTTTGACCTAGAACTTGACATCTCTATATTAGGGAGTCTTTATTATGAACTCATATGTTATAAGGTTCATTTTGTTTATTAAAATAATGTCTGGAGCATCATTAAAATGCTTAGAGGCATGATTTGTAAGGAAATTATGACTATAGAGGTTCCCTAGACTATAATTGGAACCCTTTTAAAAAAATTGAGACCCATGGTGGAGAGAACCACTAGTTAGTTGTTTCAAGAGAATATGGCATGTTCATGCATCTAGTTATGCCGGCTTGAATAAGCATTGTTTCAATGATTCAATTGGAAAATTGGGCATGGTATCTAATATTAATGTCAGGAGTTCTGGTTTCCTAATCAATGCATAATTGTGCATTGAGAATTTGGAAATGCAACCTGACTATTTTAGCTAGAATTCATGACCTTTATAAGTTGGGTGATGATTTCATTATTTCTAAAGGATTATCAAGGAAAAGATGTTATAATATGTGGAGGTAGTATTGACCTATGTTTTTGAACCACACAATATACCAATGAAATTTTAATTTTTTGAGTTTACTGGATGGACAAAATTTACAAATGATTTTCAGAAAATAATTATGAGAATTTAAGGACTTAAATATTTAATTTTTGTATTTTCTTGAAATCATGGGGGGTTACACATGTGTTTTGATGTGTTTTGGGTGTGTGAGGCTCTAAAACCTAAAATTACCACTACATAAGAGGCCTTTAATAGTGCTTGAATATTCCATTATCACTACTAAAAAATGCGGATAATCAGAGCATAATTAAAATATCAGAGCCTTTATTGTTTCTAAACAAACTATGTTAATGTACCACATTAAAATAACTAAATAATTCTTTTAAAACGGTCCATTAATTGTGGTTTTATCATCTTTATAGAGCCATTTTAAAATCACTTTTTTTGCATAATTAATGCTAGTGCTGTAAAAGGAGGTTAAATTATTTTTTCTCAAACATCCATGAGCCTGACCCCTTTAACAGCACCTCAAAGACACCATTAACACCAATGTCCCCAAGGAGGAAAAATTATGTTTTATCGAACATACATGAGCCTGAATCCTTTATCAACACATACAATACACCTTTAACACCAATCTCACCACTGTAATTAGAACCTTTCACCCCACCACCCTTTTTATCTGCAAATTCCGAATTTGCAGCCTCATGCGCTCCTACCTGGACTTGAAACCCGCACCTCTCCATTGAAGATGTAATGATTTTACTAATTCACGGTGTTGTTTTATTTTACTATTTAATGAATATTTTCTATATTTATATATATATTTACATATATATTTTTATTAATATATTTATCTAATTATTTTTAAAAACATTAATACAACATATTTTTTGTGTTACATATATATAAATATATTTATTATAATATATTATATGTTATACTTATTAACATGTAGTTGAATATAATATAAATATATATATTTTCTTTTTATTACCCACATATAGGTATATATAAACATTATAAATATATTTTTATACTGTAAAAAATTGTTATATTTTTTTTTAAATGCATATTTAGTATTTTATTTATCTTAATATATTACAATAAAGGATTTTACATAAATTGGATGATATATGTATTTAAATTATTAATTTATAATAAATAAATATAATAAACCATGCATATATTTCATCATAAATTAAAATATGATGAAAATATGATTAAATATCAAACCCATAAAAAAATATGAATGTAAGAACAAGGAATATATTTTGTCCAAAAAAAAGAGGAAAGAATACCCCCTTAAATGAGGTTGAAATCCATCTAATGTGTAAATATTGTGGTACCCCAACCAAAATATATGATTTTGTGGCTTTATAGGCCTTTTTGTCCATAGAAATTGTGATAGTGTTTTACCTATGTCCCCAATCGCATATAGCTCACTACAAGATTCAATTTTAAATATTGCTGAGTCAAAACAGACACTGATATCAACATTTTTATTAATTTGAAGTCTGAGTTACGTTTTAACCTTATTTTAGATCATTGACTATTTTTTGTTATTTTTATCTTGTAATTGACAGAAAATCATTATTAATTGATAATAATAATAAAATTAATAAATATAAATTTTATTTTAATTATTTTATAATCCAGTTTTAATAAATATAATATATATTATGTTTGAATGCCTATTACATTATATAAAATTTTTAAATAAAATTTTATATAATATTTATATAAATATAAATACATTTATATTTTAATATATTATTTTTATTGAAATATAATTTTTTTATATACCATTATCTACACTTCTAAAAAGCCCTTATAGGGTGATCTTTATCATCGCTTTTAAAAAACATCTGATAAAACCCCCCATTGATCAATGCTTTTTTCAAAAGCATTTATAAAGGGTGGAAATTAATATTGTTTGAAAAAAAGTACAAGTAAATATCCCACTTTAAGAGATCTTGATTGAGCAATGAAAAACGAAGTCATTAACAGTGATTTTTTTCTGGCATTATTAATTTTTTATCGGTGGAAAAACTGAGTTTTTTAGTAGTGAGTTAGGAGGAGATGGAAGGGGCGCACTGTATGACTAAAACCCTGATACCCATAGTAGTAAACTATGAGATATTATTATTTTTATGATATTATTAAATTAAATAAAATTTTAATGTAAAATAATTTAACCATATGTTAATGGGATAAAATAAAGAAAATTTTTAATAATTATAATGATATTAATATAATTGTTTCTATATTTAAGATTATTATTAATAAGATTATTATTATTAACAATAATAATAAATTTATTATTATTATTGTGTAATTTTTTTAGGTTTTAATAATCCCAATGGGGTCACCCCCCTCCTTATGCGATGTCGAACTCCTTCCCTCTCTCTTTCGTGTGTGACTCCCCCATGTGGCCTCTTCTGAGATCTCATCACTCCACCAATTTTATCATGGATCCACTCAGATTCATTGAGGAGAGTATTATCCTCCCTCATTCTCCACTTTTTTGGACATTATTTGGCCTCCCTGTCACCTAATTAGGTGATACTGAATCGAGGGTTTTTGGTGAATCTTGATTTCATGTCATTCTTTTGGTTCTAGGGCATGTAGAAGGATTATTGGGACTCATACATGTGGTTTTTGGTATTTTCCACCAAAGGTTATGTGTTTTGGGTCAATTCAGCCTATCCCCGCCATCGTAAGTAACATTTTACATATTCTTCTCTGTTTTGACTATTTTATTAAGTGTCCTTTGGATTATTTTGGTTCCCAATATGTTAAATTAGATCATTCTTTGCTGCACCAAGACTTCCACACACATACATAGGTATGCACAGATATATATATAAACTCTTTTTACATGTTCCCTCATGTCGTAAGGAATGTGAACATAAGATGAAAGGGATATATATATATATATATTTATTTATTTATATGATTTTATGTGTGTTCATGTTTGGAGTGGTCATTATTGCCATCAATTTTTCCGTGTGTCGATATTTTTCTTGGTATACTTCAGGAGGTAGGATTCATTTTCCGTAGTGATTTAATTTAGTAATACATTAAATAATTTCCTTCACACCATTATTAATATTTATTTATTAGAAGATGATTTATAGAAAAAATTTCTTAGTTATGATACATGTATTGTTTGATAAAAATGTAATGTTTTTCATAATAAAACAACACCATTAGAAGTACAATGTCTTCAAAAACCCATTGTGATAATTAATGTTTATTTCTATTTATTGGACATGTTGTTTGGTAGTTCATTAAGAATTTTTATCCCTATTGTGATATTTCATAATTATAACACATACCATTCATATGTACTTCAATGGTGTTTCCACCAGGTTAATAAATTGTAAATGATCAACGATACCTTCTATGTAATTGGCCCATTTTTTATTTAGAATTTAACTTCTAAGTGATTTCCACTTTCAAATGACACCTTCTAAATACATGAACAATTTTATAAATTGAATATAATGATTAATAAATGAGAAAACCCATGTATTTAAATTTATATTTTTAAATTACACCATATAACTCTCTACTGAACATCGTTCAATTAATTGTATAGTTTGTTTAATCAAATATCTTTCTTTGTTAATGGGATTACACATGTATGTGGATGCCAATTTAACCATGTAATCTCTTATGTGACCAATTAATCCTTGTTAAATTGATTGACATGATTTGATCTATTAAATGACATTTATTTAAATGAGATCTCTAATGCATGTTGATATTCCCTTCTTATTATTAATTGAATGATTTAAATGAATTAATTTAAATGGAATTGTTTTTGGTGGTCTAAACAAAATCCATTTTTTCCAAATAAATTTAATTCAATTAATTGTGTTATTTTAGATCACACTAGCTTGTTGTTGGTAAGATAAGATAAAATTTTATAACCCATGTTAAACATTAACCATATATTTTTAAAACTCTATTAATTTCAATTGGGTCTATATGAAAATAGACCGAGACTTGCAGCCACCTGAGAGTTGGGCCAAACTAGGACATTATTTAGACACTGTTAGTTGGACTCTAAAGACCTATAATAAATTGAATATATTGTTTTATTGATATCTTAGACTTTTTGAATTTCATAATAATAAGTATTCTCATTTATTCTAGTAGAATAATATTGGTTAAACTAGTTAACTAATTTTCTAACAACATTAGGGTTGAATGATTAATTAAAAATGCCTCATAAAATTGTAATTTTATCTAGAAACCTGGATAAATGAAATGAATTTATTTGATAGATGGTAATTATTTTAAATTTATTTTCATGTATGATGTAAATGAATCTGGTATGCTGGATTAATGTCATCATTTATTTGAAAAATACAGATTCCAAAATTATAATTTCTTTTACAAAAAACTAAAATATAAACTAATGTCTTGTAAAATTATCTGATAATAATAAGACAACATAATATTAATTTATGAATATATTTTATAAAAAAATATTTTATATCATTATATTAATTATAAAATTTAAAATAAACATATATGTTTACAAAAATTTTCAAAAAGTAATTAATAATATCTAACAATTTTATTTACTTGTACTATGAAATTATCATACGAGGTTACAATGAATATGTGGAAAAAAATTTAATTATACATTTATAATGATTTTACAATTCTATTTTTCATATTACTATTCATAATGATCACTTTATTATTCAAATAGTCGAATTTATTTTCATCAAAAATGAATGTTATCATGAAAATACCCAAAATTTAGCCGAAGTAAATTTTGATATTACTCTTTAAAAAATATATTTTCTCAAATATAATTTTTATGCTTTTCCAAATGCGTTTTTTAAACAAGTGTTCAATTATGAGGTAGTGAAATTGGATTTTAAAAAATACAACCTTTTAATATATAAAATTGGATTCATTATTATATTATGCCTATAATATGATTTGGATTAATGACAAAAAATTTCATTAAATATATAATATATAAATTTACTAATTTGGATAGCATAATTCATTCGTTCTAATCAAATGGAACCATTATAGTTTTAATATTAAAATTTTAATATTTAATTTTATATGATTTTTCATTTAGGATTTGTTTGGTGTGAAAATATATTTTCAAAGAAATTAAGGTAAAAAGGAGTAACATCATTAAATATTTGGGTGTTACAATCTCCCCTCCTGAAATAAATTGTGACCTCAGAATTTTTATTTGTATAATGAAAAAAAAATTTATAATTTAAAATTGCATTTCCGTAAACCCACATCAAAAACAGGGTTAATAAAATATCATATCAATAATAGGGAATGGTAAATGTAGAGTTCAACACAAAACCAAGAATTCAAAAAGTATAATATTAGTGAAAATTGAAAATATGGATACAGAATAATAATCTAACCATCATGTTCTGGTGTAGAGTGATAGATAACATAGTAATAAATATTTAACATTTACAAAACCGTATATCCTATTATTAGTTAAATTAACATTTATTTCTCAGAAGCAAATGTTAAAAGATAATATTTTTTTCTCAAAATTATTTTTCCTACAGTTAAAATATTCATTTATATTCAGATAAGAACATGGGAATAAAATACATAATTACATTATATTTCATTATCATAATCTCATCCTTTGGTTGTGATTTGATATATTATCACATAATCCATTACACAAGGAAATTCATGTTTATGATTAAATTTCATTCTTGATGTACCATTAATGAATCATATAGTCCTTAAATTTTTCTTTCAACAATTAAATTTTATCTAAAACCAATATGGATAGAACATTATATCAATGATTAATAATTTTAAATGTTTAACAAAGTCCATTACAGATGTATTTAATCTTAAAAATCCCCCAAAATAAGTTTTTACAAATTCAATGACCAGATATTTAAAAGGAAGGTCACTAAATTTCGAAAATCATCTTAATATTATATTTACCCAAATAATATAACTCCGAATCTGACATAAAAAATATATGAATACCTTTACACATTAAAACCTTTTTGGAACATGTATTCTTCAAAATACATAATGAAAAAGTATGTCATCATAATCATTATATATCTCTTGATTCCTATAACAATAATATCATAACATAATTCATGAATCCTAAAATAGAAATTCTTTTAATTATTCCTCTTATTTTTTGGTACTATCATAAGATTGACTATGATTCATTATCTTCTTTTGGGGTATATTCCTTTGATTCCTAAGACATTGATTTGTGTAGTGTCACATATCCTTGTAGGTGAACCACTTAATATTGTAAATTTCTTTCATTGCCTTTCAATCATGAGAGTTGTTTTCTTTTTCTTCACAAATGATTCCAAGACATTTTTTTAGTATTCATGGATAATTTCCAATAAAATTACAGTGGAATGGGTTCACATCCCATCCATAATACTAGAAATGGGTCACACCCATCATGATGAATGTTGAAAAAATCCCCTTACTGAAATGGCTTTACTACCTATTCCATTATTATATATCCCATGAGATATCATTCTTTACCCAAATAAATGGAGGTAGAAGTCGGTCTCAAATATCCTTTGTTTTAACATAATCACCTTCTTTGGTTATAATATAATAACTATCACATAAAAAAATAAAAAATACATATTCAATAAGATCATAAAACATTAATCATATCATTACCCAATAAAATTAATTGGTTATATAAATTTTTCATCATTAAATAACCTGTAAAAAAATAGTTTATTGTAATTATTTTTTTATTTAATTATTGAATAAACTATGGGAAATAGTTCTTAATGATAATCATTTAATCATAAATATAAACCACTATGTTAAATAATAATAATAATATCCTTTTTTATATAAAAAATAAATAATAACAAAACATCAAATGATGTCTTCATTGATTAATATTATTTTGAACGTTCACTCAAAATATTTTTTAGGTTGAAAAATTATTTTAATACATAAATATCTTTCAAAATAATTTCATTTTGAAATAACCATTGGAACATATATAATAACTTTTACAATTAATCAAAAAAATTAATGTAGAAAACCTCTATTCCACATTAAGAAATAATTTTTAAAGATGAAATAATTTTCAAAATATATTTCATTAGAGAACTATGGAATCCTATAATGGAATATTTAAACATAGTTTTTATCATTTCATGTGGAAAATATCCCTTCCACATTGAAATCATTTATTTCAAATTTAAAAAATAAAAAAATAATAAAAAAACATTTTCTTTTAAAAGAACCATAAGAACATGTAAGGGATTACTTAAATCAATTATTTATTATAATAACTATAAATAATATTCATGTTTTGTATAATAAAATAATTATTCCATTCACATTTTTATAAATTAAAAATGGACATATTTTAAAAAAATACAAGAATATTCATTTTAAAATAGTTTTTAAGATGTAAAAATAGTGTAAAAATTTATGTAAGGAATAATTAAATTTTATTAAACAATTTCATTGAAACATTTTTAGGAAAACATGGATATTTATGAAATGAAATTTCAAATGAGGGGACTAATAATGTAGATTATTGTTAAAAATATAATTTTGAAATATTTTATATACATGTAGTGGTGAATGAAGTGAAAATTTTATTATACTAAAATAAACTGAGGAGAATAAAATTCACGAGTTTACAGAGAGATATATCATATGATATCATCATCAGAATTACAAACATAATCAACCTCATGAGACAGTGAAATTGTATCATAAAAATCATCCACATTTAATAAAAGTGAATTGTAATAACCATTAAATAATATACACAAATGATAAATTAAATATCATGAATTTAAGGAGATTCAAAAAAAATCAATGAGGAAGTATATATACCTCATAAAACAATCATGGTGCATAACACAACATAGGCTTCCAAGAATCCATATTGAGAGAAAAATCCCATACCGTTTTGGTAAATTTTGAACCATAAAACCCATGAATACGAGATCCAAAAATTGACATAAAAGAGAAAATAATATTCATTATAATAATCATAAAAAATATTCATGCGTAGAATATAATCCACATTAAATAAAAACATTATGATTATGGTATTTATTTCACATTAATTAAAAGTGAGATGAAAATCCATTTCTTAATGTCTTGATTTCCTTCATATATATTATAAACACATTTATAATAAATATAATTCCATTATAAATCTATTATTGAGTCATACATACAAAAAATCACAAGAACAAACACAAACACACACACACACACACACACACACACATATATATGTCATACCATATATGATTTACTCATGGCAGTTTTCTCACTTTTTTTTAATAATTCCATGTTTATGTCACGTCTCACACACTCATTGAATTGTATTTCGTGTAGGTGTTGATTTTTTGTCATCTTACATTTATCATTGTACCATCATCTCATAAATTTTAAACATCATAAAAAACAATATATATTAATTAAATATTTATTTATATTAAACACTATAAGATAGGGATAGAAAATGAAATTCAATGTTCATGGAGATGGTAGGTCGTGCATACACATGATGTTTGTTTACATTTTCTCAATAGATTGAAATATAAAAGTTAAATAATATATTGAAAATTGAGAATAATTTATATATCACATATAACAAATATTTTTATTTAAAAATAACCTTATTACCATACAGGTAATGCATACATGAATAATGAAAAACATCTATATGCTAAAGGTTGCCTATTATACACACTATATGTTCCAGGAATATCGGAAATGCATTGGTGGGTGTACCCAACTTTAATTTTAGCATTAACAATGATCAATCAGAGATCTGTCACGATAATAAACCATTGGATCATCAAAATTAAACAAAGAATGAAAAAGAAATAGGGGACTCCCTGAACCATAGATAAGATCATCATATGTTGGTTATAATTAATTTAATTAATTTACAACAATTATCTTGATGGAATTCTCTCTTCATTGATGTTTCCAGTCCCGATTTGATGTTATCCTTCATTACATCGTAGAATCCATTGGTAGGATTTATCTATCGGTGTTCCACATATTCTCCACGTATCATTGGATGTCTCTAAAGGGATCCCTGGGTGCTAGCGTGGAAGAGCCTTCACTTGCGTTGTCCTCCTTTGATTTCCTTGATCTGATGGAGGTGGATCTCTCCCTCTCGTAGTTGTAAATCATTCATCGATGAAAAGAATTCTCTCTTTTCTTGATATCATTTTCGATATTTTTTGTGCACAACCACAAAAATGGAAAATATATATATATTATATCGCCCCCAATATTTTTTCTTGAGTTACTAGTGTTGAAATAAATGAGATCTTGCATCCTTGAATAATTATTAAACCCCAATCGATAATAATAATTATTCAACTTGTCAAATTAATATTTAAGAGAGATACTTGGACACACATAGTGTGTGACCCTCTAGGCCTCTTTCTCTGTGGCATTAGGTGGTGCCTGCTTATAGTCCAAGGTTAGCATCTAGAAACACGGCAAGGAACCCATAGAGAAAGAAGTTAATGCCACAATGACATGTCACCTCCTACGCACACTTACTGTGTAATGTAATCCATTTGTACCGATATCTCGAATCAAGTGGGTTTCATACTAGGGTCATCAAACCATGTGCTCGATTATTCTTTTTTTGTCATTTCAGAATTCAACTTCCACATTCCTCAGCATGGACAAGGATTTATTCAGGATATATCAATTCTATCAATGGTCTAAGATATAAACATTTGTTATGGAATAAGAGGTAAAATCATTTCTCTTATAAATTATTAATGAAGTATCACTCGTGACACACCCAATATATCCTACCTCACAGTGAATAGTGTTTCTTCACAGTTTTCGTCAATACATTTAAGTTCTTGAGTTGTAATACCCATTAATCATAATATTATATTCGAAGTACCAATACACAAGTCCGCATATAGGAACATCAAATGACACTATGAAATGTGAATTTCTTACTGGTGAGTCTCTTTCTCATAATATCCTCCTAGATATTACCAAGAGCGCACACCATGAGACGGTTCATCAATTTTTTATGAGTTCCCACACCTATTGTCTTGTATTATTTGTGTCCCTTAAATAACGTCATTAGGACATAGGAAATATATTCATGAAAATTGTTATGGAACTTATGGGTTCTCATCATAGTATGGATCTGCTATGAGCCATTATTGAAACCACTATCCTTTGGACATAATCACATGGATTGTCACGCAGAAGAACAATAAATATGTTAAAAGGTATTTATTAATGAATAAAGTACAATGAAGTTGGTGTTAAGCCACCAACTCCAACAGAATCGCACTTGGACTAGAGGAAACTGCTAACAACCTTTAACCCGCATGCTCCCACGTGATATTCATGATTCTGCTGAGATAGGCCTTTAGCCATGGGGGTTCACTGCGTTTTGTTTCGTGGACACTCTATTCACTAAAACTTCACCCCTTCTATAAAAATCCCTCAAGAGGTGATACTTCTATAGTATGTGCTTTGTTCATTGATGTGACCTTGGTTCTTTTGCAAGATCCACTATTGCAGTATTATCACAACACAATGTGATATGATCAGTATTGCTAGGCACAACATCAGGCACCTGTACAAAGATCCGAATTCATACGGCTTCCTTAACTGAATCAAAATCCTCCATATATTTGGACACCGCTGTAGAATCGGTGACAACTGGATGGGTTGAACACTTTAGCTTACAGATCCTCCATTGAGATAGAAAACATATCCAGATTGATATTTCATATCGTTCTGATCTTTTTGAAGACTAGCATTAGCATACACATGGATGATAAGCTTCTTGTCTCCTACATACACCAGTAACATATCGTTTTTTCTTCTCGGATTCTTAAGGATTGTCTTAACAGCAGTCCAATGTTGTTCTCCTGGATCATCATTATATCTACCAACTATGCTGAGTGCATAGGTGAAATCAATCCTAGTACATAACATGGCATACATGATGGATCCTATATATGAAGTGTATGAGATCGTACTCATTATATAATTCTCAGGTTATGTCTGAGGACTCATTTTATTAGATATATGTAGGCCATGTGACACTAGAACCAATCCACTCTGGGATTGTTCCATACTCAATATGTTTAGTATCTAGTCAATGTATGTACCCTATCTTTGTCGAAGAAGTGTTTTGGATCAATCTTGAATGATCCTAATCAATAAAATGTTGGCTGCTTCACCCAAGTCCTTCATGGATAAACACATGTTCAACTAGTATTAAACTGACACTATGACTTGTACATCATTTCCAATAAAAAACATGTCATCAACATATACTAGTAGGATAACAACCGCATTACCATTTAACCTCTTATAACACATGTCTCACATTCGTTTATAATGAAACCAATTTCCATTATGGCTTCATCTAATGAAATGTTCCATGACCTGGATGCTTGCTTTAATCCATAATCGATTTCTGTAACTTGCAGACCCATTTGGCTTCCCCTGGTGTCACAAAACCTTAGGGAAGTGTCATATAATTGTATTCATAATGGTTCCCGTTAATGAATTTTGTTTTGACATCCATTTTTCAATTCCCGTAGTCATGTTGAGCTAATATAGAAAATATGATTTTTCTGGATTTAAACAAGGAAACTGGATGGAAGGTTTCATCATAGTCAATTCCATGACATTGTCTGAATCTTTTAGCAACCATCTATGCTTTATAGGTTCTAACATAACATTTCATGTCTAGTATTCTCTTGAATACCCATTTTCATCAAACATTCTTTACATCAACTGGGTCATTGACCGGAATCTATACTTGGTTTTGATAAATGGAATCCATCTCAAAATTAATAGTTTTAGCCATCTTGCAGCTTTTAAGAATTATACTACTTTCTTGTAGGATATAGGATCATAATTTTCCAAAAATAAAAATTCACCATCCTTAGTAACTAGGAAACCATATCTTCGTGGTTCCTATACCTCTCATGAGTTCCTAGGCAGTACGTTTTTTTCTAGAACCACTTCCCTGTGGACCTGTCGAATTTGTTCCTATACCAACTCCTGTGTATCTTGAGCCTCAACTTCCTTGAAGTCAGTCTTGCTTCCACTATCCTTTCTGAGGATGTGCTCCCTCTCAAGAAAGACAACTTTTCTGGAGACTGTCACTTTTTTTATGATGTGTTATATAGGTAATATACTTTAGTCCCCTTGGGATATCTTATAATGATACAATTCGTACCTTGGGGTTCTAGTTTTTTCCTAATAATGGCTTAACAAATGCATCACATCCCTATACACGTGTGTGTGAAAATATGGGTTTCTTTCCATTCCATAACTCAGAAAGAATTCCATTTGCAGCCTTAGTTGTTACTCAATTTAATTAGTATGTTGTAGTTTGTAATGAATATCCCCAAAAGTATAATGAAAGATTAGCATGACTCATCGTTGACCTCCCCATTTATAACAAGGTGTTGTTCCTCGTTTAACTAACACAATTCCACAATGTTGAATAAGGAGGATTGAGATGAGATAGAATCCCAGACTCCCATAGATGTTCGATTAACTATTTCTTCAGATATTCTCCACAAGGATCTGATCAAAGCATCGTAATCTTCTTACCATACTGATTATCTACTTCATTTTTTAATTCCTTAAATTTCTCTAAGGGTTATGACATACACATAATTATGTAGATATATCCATATCTACTCAAATCATCAGTAAAAGTATTGTAGTAATAATATCCACCTCTAGCTTATTCTAGAAATGGTCCACACACTTCCATGTTCACCAATCCTAGATGCTCTGTGTCCCTTTCACCCTATCCATTGAATGGAAGATTGGTCATTTTACCTTCTAAACAAGAATAAAATCTTTCAAGTGGCTTTAGCACAATAGAGTCTAAATATCCATCTTGGAATAAAATTATCAAGGGCTTCTCATTTACTTGATTGAGACGGTGATTTCAGAACTGGGAGGTGTATGTGTCAAGTGAGATTGTTTTTTTATCTATTTCCAACACTTAGTTTTCGTAATTTAATATATAAAATCCACTAATTAAATGCAACATTCCATCACATACATAGTTATTATTAAATAAGAAACCCTTATATACAAACAAGAAAATAAATCCATCCATATCCAAATGTGATATAGAAATTATGTTTTTGGTAAAAATAGAAACATAAAAACAATTATATAAAATAAAAATCATCCCAGTTGGAAATGAGAGGGGGTAATCGCCAATGGCTGATGCAGCCAGACTCATGCCATTGGCAGCTCAATGATCAACCTCTCCTCTATAAATATTTCTAAATTTACTTGGTTCCTGCATTAGAATACTGATGTGATCCCCATATGCTGCATCTAATACCCGATGTGTAGAAATGAGAAGATTACACTCGATAACGAACACACATTTAACATCCCCATGCTTCTGGGTAAAGTTCCTCTTCTAGTGGCCTTGCGTGCCATGTGAAAAACATACAGCCTCCCATCTCGTTCCATGCCTCTAAATATTTCCCTTCATATAGGGATGGTGCACAGGGGCTTCAGACAGTTTATAAATCCTTATCCCCTTTACCTTGTCTGTTTTTCTCATATTAACCATAAGGATTGCGGGTTTCTCAAGCCCCATGTCCTTATCTACCTGTAGAATTAAGGACAAATGTTCTGATAGACTCTTCCTGTTGTTTCTCATGTTATAGTTGAATATAACGCTAGAGAATGACTTTTGGAAGCGATGATAGGATGAGATCTGTACGTAACTCATCCGAGAACATAATCCATAATATATCAAGGTGTTCAATGTAGCCAATAAGCATGAATACATAAGTCCCAGTTTGTGGGGACTCATAAAGCATAGTTTTAATCAATGTTTTGAATATATAATATCTCTCATGTATCTCCTTCACTTGGTATAGATCATTTAGGTGAAAAATCATACAATACACATCCATGATTTCATGTTGTTCCAGAGCTCATTAGACATGGCCGATAGCATGAAACATTCGACATCTGTGGAATCATCCATATTTTTTATATAGAGAGATAGTTCCTAATCACTGGAATATTTCTTACGCGCAACTGGAAAAGGCTCTTCTAGCACATACCATTTCCTCTTGTGGAGAAGGATAATGCGTAAAAGCCTCTACCACTCTTGGAAATTGGTGCTGGTGGGGAGGTTTTCCTTCTCGAGTATGGTTCACAATCATATGTTTTAAGTCATTATTCATTGATTTTCTACAAATTTAGTTGGGATATGGTTTATTACATTATTATGATAAAACTGATACAAATAAATAAATTAATACTTATTACTCTCCCACTATTTTATCAAATTCCAATAGCTCTATCCAATGGATTTGAACTGTTCTATTTCCTGAGTATTCTAGTTGAAAGGATCCATACTTCCCATCGCATTACCCCAACTAGGGTGTGTCAAGAAACATGGAGGGTTTTACGTAAAAATTCCAAATGCCAACTGCATTAACTCTTAGCTCCTTGATCCACTGAGAGGATTCCCCAATCCTGAAATAATTTTAATTTTGGATTTCTTCAAACATTGCCTCTGGGTCACACCAAGTCCTACAGTGGTAGTCAACCCTTGATGAAAACCATGTCAATTCAACCCAAAACCTTGAATTTCAATTTCCCTATAATTGAAAGCACCCCAACTAGGGTTGGTCAATCACTTTGTACTATGGTTCGATTCTAACCAAAATTATGGAAGGCTATACTGATTGAATATTTCTTCGAGGGATTTTATCCTTATACATAAATTTCCATTTTATTATGATTGATTACATGCTTTTTAATATTATGTGGGATATAAAGAAGTGATTAACCATTCCTATGATAATATTTTACATATAATCCAGTATTATTTTAGTTCCATCATGTGTGCTTGTTTAATTCATTAATTGGGCGATCGTGAGAACACACCCACAATAAATAAAACAGGAAACTAATAGAAAACTGGTACGGTCATGAGCTTGTTCTATTGGTTAGTTTATCTTGATATTCATAAACTATCACAAAAACTAGGGGAGAAACACTTTGAACCTTTTGGGTTCGTGTTTATAGATTTCCACCTTTTCACCTTTATATCTCCTTGGATTGGTTTCACCTTGGCTTCCCACTTGATCTACCTCCACCCGTTTGGGAGCTCCATCCATTACATATGCTTTTCTCTCAAACATAGGCGAGGCGTAAAATGGGGATTTACAAATGAAACCTTGGGCATGCATTCCCTACATAATAAAAATGATAAGGCTCACAGGCCCATAAATATAATTTCAATAAATAAATTAAATGAATTAATTCACATACCAAGGTCTTGGTCTAGCACATTATCTTCCATACATGCAACGATATTTTGCATAAATAAAACTTGTATTCAAATCATTTATAGTTCCTATTTTAGATGTATCATGCTCGAATAAATTAATTATCATTAATTAATCAACCCTATTATCTTAATCCCTTTTTTGAATTTCCTTGATATTCTCATCCATTATAATTTTAAACAAATAAATTAATTTAGAATTCTATTTGTACGTAACTTGTACCATGGAGGAAACTCGTTAAATTATCTTTCATAACAACCCAGTGAGTAGAAATGAACATTAAACAGATGTTAAATTAAACACATATATATGAAACACGAATCACGTGTTGTGCCTCAGCTTTACGCATGTACTATAGTACACGTCTCAAGTGTTAGTATAATATAATAATAAATTTTAATAAATCTACGTAATTTGGAGGAGTACAAGACATGTTGTTCTGACTACATGACATGTACATTTTTTCACTATCCCACCGATTTACACGCTTGGGGACATGGATTGTAGATTTACTATGAAAATATTCACAGTACACGGTGTGTTCAGTTGGACACACGCCATTTAGAATCCACGTTACACGGTTTTCAGCCGGGAAAGCCATGTATGGGGTACACTGTCCAACCCTAACCCAAAGAGACTACACACCGTGTTTAGTGGAACACATGACATTTAATCTAGAAACCATGTGCCACCTATTTCTGGAAAACACATAGTGTCATTTATGACATATAAATACTCCAAAACATGGTCTTATTTAGCAGAACAGTCTGATGCATTGAACCTAGACTGCATGTCGTGTACTACTGAATACTGGCTGTGTATTCAGTTGTTGTAATGCCTGGAACATTTGGGACCTCTGGATGAGATCCTATGTATTATTTTAATCACAATTAAAAGAAAAATTTGTTTATGTAAGTTGAATGAGAAACCAGAGAGGAGGAACAGATCATGAGATTCGGATTTATAGAACAATTAACATGAATTGAAACCACTAAATAATTAAATGTGTAAATTACCAACGGAAAACAAAATAATTATAATCAACAATATGACCACTCTAATAACACTTGTAGGTTCCAGGTGCAGCAGAATCACGTTGGGGGGTGTACCCAACGTTAATTTTATCATTAACCATGATCAATCCATGATTCGTCATCATAATAAAATGCCAGATTATCGGAATAGAATGAAGAAAAAAAAGTGGGGAGTCCCAGAACCACAGATAGGATCATCACATGTTGTTTAGACGTGGATTGATTCACTCCCTCTTGATCTTTTTCAGATTTATTGCAATTATTGTACGAAACTTCCATCCTTTCGAATCATGTGACCTTTTTTCTATCCTCAATAAATTGTGCCTCGGTCTTTGACAGAAGCACTCCCTTTTAAAAAAAAATTGACAAGAATTACCTTGAAGGAACTCATTCTTCCCTGATTTTTCTTGTCATGATCCGATGTGATCCATCATTGCGTCGTAGAATCCAAGTGTAGGATTCTTCTATTGGTGATCCACGTGTGCTCTACATATCATTGGACATCACCGAAGGGATCTTCGGGTGCTTGTTCAGAAGTGCCTTCGCTTGTGATGTCCACCTTCGACAGCATTAATCCAGTGGAGGGGGATCTCTCTCTGGTAGATTTAGAACTTTTTGGAAGAAACTAATTCTCTCTTGGCTTGAGTGATTTCTCAAGATATGTTTTGTGCAACCCCAAAAAATGGCCAGGTTATTGAGAATTTTATAATTCGGATTTAAATTAAAAAGAATAATAAAATGACTTAATTACCAGAATGCATTAATTAATTTCATTTAATTTTTAGAAATACCCCATGTCTAATAATAACAGTTGACTATTATTTTTACTTGGAATAGGCCCAATAAATTAAACATAATATTAATTAATTTTTTAAATATTATTATTTCTCAAAAATTCTCAGCAAAAAAATACACAGAATGTATATTTAATATACATGTTGTGTACTTTTGTTCTTTTATTTTCTTTATTTAATCCACAACATTTATTTGACCTTGAATAATGGATATTTATTTCTCAAATAAATATCACTTCATTACTCGCTAATAAATATAAATTACTTGTCCTATAATATATATTTTTTAATAACTAGGGTTGAAATATATGTGTTCAAGTATCCTTAAACAATTATTAAACAACAATAGGGTATAATCATTATTCAATATGTTAAATTTATATTTAACTAAGATACTTAGACACACAAAGTGTGTAACCCTCTAGGCCCCTTTCTCTATGGAATTAGGTGGAGCATGCCTAAATTCCTAGGATAGTATCTTGCAACACGCCACAGAACCCATTGAGAAAGAAGTTAACACCGCAATGACGTGTCACCTCCTACGAATTCTTACCATGTAATGTAGTCCCATTGTCTCGATATCTCAAATCAAGTGGGTTGCATGATAGTGTCGTCAACCCATATGCTCAATTATTCATTCTATGACATTCCAGAATTGAACATTACCACTACTCAAAATGGCCATGGATTTATTTAGTCTATATTAATTGCTTCAAAGGGCATGAGATATCATCTTTAATTATGGAAAATAAGGGACAAATCCTTTCTCTAATTATCTATTAATGTAGTATCAATTTTATCCACCCAACATATCCTACCTTGTTGAAAATAGTGTTTCATCATAGTTTTTGTCAACACATATAAGTGTGTGAGTTGTAATACCCATTAATAATAATCTTAAAGTCTAAGGACCAATACACACGTTCGAAGATAGGAATATCCAATGACACTATGAAATGAAAATTTCCTCCTGGTGGGTCACGTTCTCATAATATCCTCCTTGATATTATCATGGGCGCACACCATGAGAGGTTGCCTCAATGTATAATTACGCCCCACCCTTAATGGCCTGTATTATTTGTATCCATCAAATCACATCATCTGCCTATAGAAAACATATTCAAGAACAGTGATATGGAACATCCGGGTTCTCATCATTGCAGGAATCCTCTATTACCCTTTAATGTAACAACTATCCTTAGGACGTTATCACCTGTATTGTCATGAAGAATAATCAGGATGTGATTAGGTATTTATTAATGAATAACGTACAATGTAGTTGGTTTTAGGCGACCAACTCCGACACACACGAGCGACGTTATAATATTTCAATATAAAAGAAATTTAGAGGTTTTGTGGGATATTATAATCATAAAAGTATTATAAATATAGTAAATACTATTTATAATCATTAAATACATCACTATTTACATTTTTTATATGTTTATATGGAAAACGATTAACATCATTTTGTATGGCGGTAGTCAGGCGTACACAAGATCGATGATTTTGTTTCCCATTTTATAGACATGGATATGAATTTTGGTTATACCATTAAAATAATAAAATAAGAAAATATTTTAGATTAATTTTATCATATATCATTATAATTTAATAATATTTTAAGTCTTTGGACGGATAAGTATAACAAAAAAATATAGTAAATAACATTAACTATTATTCACTAATACTATTTTGGTTTATCCTAATTACTCTATAGATTAGTTTTAAGATCATAGAAAGGACAAATATCATGTTGAGAGGGATTTAAATAATACACAATGGTGGGAATGCTCTAAAAAAATTAATGGATGTGTTTAGAGGAGATAAGAGTGGGAGGCCTTGTAAATGTTCATTAGAGGACACACATTGATGTTATTAAAATAATATATTGTACAAAGTTATTCACAGGATAAGAATCTAAAAAAAGTGTTATTATTGAACCTAAAATTAGATAAGTTTAAAACATGTCCTAACAATCAGGGTTATAAAAGTTTCTAGGTAATTTTAACCCTTGTCTTTTTAGTTTAATGCCCCGGTAAACCTGTTTTAATCGTAACTATTGTAATTAGTTTATACTGACTTTACTATTAGTTTTTTTCAAAAACTAAGATAAAATTATTATATATTATTAATTATTCTATTTCTAAATATTTAAGTAATATTTCCCAATTACATTAACATAATAATAAAAATAATATTTTAAATTATACCAGTAGAAGAAATGAAAATGTGATTATCCTATGAAAGAATGTTCATCTGTTTAAAATTATTAAAAAAAATTCAATATATGAATGATTTAAATGGAATAAATTAGATTAATAAATAAATAAATTTACAAATTTTACTTTTAATACCATATTAAATAATTTCATATGTTTTTATTTAGAGTAAAATAAGATAATACACATAATAAAAACCTGTATTTTTAAATATTCATCAAAAATTATATCTTCCCTAGAAAATTATCAAAATGTAACCTCAAAATGATTTTTATATGATAATTAAAAAATGAATTTAATTTTTTTAATAGAATTTTTAAATGAATAAAAACATATTTTTAAATTTAATAATGAAAATGTAGTAAAATTATTTTTTATAAAAATATAGTTCTGAAGAATAATAATGAATTTATTCTAATCTCATGCCTTGGAAACAAATAAGAATAATTATAAAAAATATAATTGAAATAATATTATATAAAATAATTTAAAATCACTAAAAAAATTTATTGATTTAATTTATTGAGATACAACATGATTGTGTTCAAAAAAATAAATTTTAGGGATTAATTTCCCATAATTTAAAATATTTTTTTCCTCTAAAATTAATTGGTAACCAAACAATTAATATTATATATATGTGAAAACTGTATATTCCCAAAAAAATATTCCTCTCAATAATCTCCATTCCAATGGCATGGAGATAACTATCATATTAAATAATAATATGTAAATATTATGTCGTGTTTTCTAAAACAAAGTGTTTCATGTAGTGAATGTTATCAGTGAAATTTAATTTATTTGAAAATAATATTTCATAAAATAACATAGTGTTATATTCTACCCCTAGTGAATTTCAATATTTTAATTAATTAATATAATAAAAACAATTCTAGTTATTTCTTCTTCATTATAACCTCTGGTTCCCACAATGTATCTTTTAGTTGGTGGTTTCACCACAATACCATTACATGGTAAGTTATATTTCGTTGATTCGCATTATCTGTGTAATCCTGAATCTCAACTGATTAATCATTATAAGAAAGATCATTATCTAGTGGTATGTTTTCTGAGTTCAGTACATGTAAAGGGTCATCTATGAACTTCCACTATAGATATACATGAAACACATTGTGGACATTCGATTGGTTAGTGGAAACACAAATTGATATGATATTATTCCAATAAAATCAACATTTTAAAGGGAACGATATACCTATTTCCTAGAATTACATTTTTTCACAAACAAAAAAGTATCCTTTGGTTGTTCCTTAGTAAATTTACCCAACATATCATACACCATAAATTTATGATTAATTTTTTATTATTAAAGCACCGATGGATAATAAAAACTATTATAGAATGATAATTCATTCCATTTACCTATAGGTACTATAATATCGAAATTTATAACAATGATTATTCAATATCTATAATTATTTATGATGATGTAACAAATCAATATCTAAAACATCATAATAATTAAACATAAACCCTTAAATATATTTAAATCCATTAATCCATTAAAAAATTACTAATAAATAAATTAGATCACTAAATTTCTCAACATCAACTTGAAATTAATCTCCAAAATTTCAATAATTAGCTCATAATGTTTACATACCAAATATGAGAATATCATGGTCATATATTCTTCTGAAGCACAGAAATAGCCAGAGTTATTATAAAACCTCAACGAAAACAAAAAAATCTCCCTAATTTAGTAAATATATCTCTAGAATATTTAATATATTCCATAAAAACAAAAAATATTAAAACACCATCAAACATATCATATAAGAGATTTTAAAAAAATGAATAATTAGATTTGGGGTATTCATTACTGTCTAATTTAATATATCCATGTCAATCATCTCATTATTCACAATAAACGCCATTTTCTCCGCATTAGAGACATCTTGGGGGTTCTTTTCCAATAATCTTGTGTTTTAAAAAAAAATATCACCATTCCATTAAATCAATTTTCTCTTTCATTAATACCATTTAACATAATCGTGAAAATACATATTTAAAATCACCTATAGAAAAATACTTATGTATTTCATGATTAATAATTCATGAATTACTATACATAAATACATCAATCATTCTAATTTATTATTAAAAAATTATTTATGATAAATCATCTTATTAATTAATACATATTTACAAAAAAATAATAATCATGTCATTCATTAACCTCAATTTAATCATTATTATCACATTTAACATAAAAAATATAGTTAAATTATCCCACACCATTCATGTATAATTTACGGACTATTTATCATCCTCATTATAACTATTAATTATACGATAATCTTGAGTCTCTTTAAGAGAATTATCATTGGGAAATTGTTTTATATATGTCACCTATATTCCACATATATAAAAGTTATCCTTTTATGATTCCATAGGGAAAATATAATTGTAATCCCTTTCGTAATTGTTTTTCAATTTTCCTCAGTATTTTTTTTCTTTTTCTACACTCAAAACATATTATTATCCCATTGATTCATTAAAATGAGTTATTATATCTATATTATTGATATATTTGAAACTAAATATTATTTCCTCTATGGTCTCCACCACCTGAACTCTCAAAAAAACTATCATTTTCTTTTCTGTAGAGTCAGATAGTTGGCTAAGGTGAATGTTGTTAGTCATATATCAAGATAACTAATTATGAATTGTCATAGTATCCGTAACAATAGTCATAATTCCTTTTGGTTTTAAGTCAACAAATTATCTATCACATTTTATTTCATGTATGTTCTTTATATTTTCATCCATTTTATAAAACCAAAAATCATAGTGAGATAAACAATAATGATGGAGGGAAACAAAATAATGAAAAATCACATATAGGAGTTCTAAATCATTACACATTCTATTTATTATTGTACACCTTTATATTAACATATTTCATACATGGTCATTATTGAGGACCATTATAATGGATTATAATGTGATAAGGAATTTTCAAAGAATATGCCCTATGAGTTCCAATAAAGGTGTGTAGTAAGGACAATTATCTTGTATAGGGTAATCTTCAAGTAAAGATGATGAGCCTTTTATGGAGTTATTAACATATAGGTAAATTTTCTCTAGAACAATATCCACATGTAGTATATATATGGGTATGTATTTGTGTGGAGACCACATGTTCTATACTTTATCAAAATTTCAATACATTTTCATATACATTGAATTTTCATTATACTCATCCTGATACATAACTCTATAAAAATACTTAGACATATTCCATGGTATGTCACTAATTATTTCACATCATAGCTTCCCAAGTAAAAGTAAAGCATTATATGATAACAAATGTAGAGTCCTGAACATATTATACAAAAATATAACATCATAATATATGAATATTCCTTGTATAACATAATGAAATAAGAAAAACCATTTAGTTCTACTACCTTTGCAGACATAGACACATACCCAACTGGTCCACAAGTGGGATATATCATCTTCAACTAAATTCATCATAACTATAACTATTATTAGACATATGATAGATAATATATTTTTCCATATCGTAAGGAAATGGAACATAAGAAAGGGTGAAATCAGATTCTCAATAATGGTAAACAAGGGAGATATAAATATAACATGAGAATATGGGTATTAGAACATGATAAATAAATATTTGAACTATATCATGAATGTTATAGATCATAATAAAGATTCATAGAATCAATCATAGGAGTTCATAAGAGATAAATCAAAATAGAATAAAATAACAAGAGCTGGGAGAATGTAACATTAGAATAAGACATAGAATTTTGTCATACAAAGAAGAAGAGAAAACAAATTATTTTTTTGCAATTTCTAATTTCAAAAAAAAATCATAGTGGAATAGTATGACACAAAAAACCATCATAGTAGTATAGGATTACTCTAATGGACATCCTAGTGGAAAAGACCCTTATTGATCTAGATTCACCCCCATTCAAATCATTTTCCCATGATTTTTAATTCTTGAACTAATGAATTGGAGGGAGATATAGGTCTCACTCATCCTTGGTTATGATGTGACCATCATCCTTTGTTAAAATGAAACCACTATGACATAATATAAATAATTAATAAATTATACAAAAGATCCAAAAAAATTATCTTCTAAAAACTCGTGAAAATTGATGGGTTTCATTAATAATTCCTTATACCATGACCTAAATAAAATAAACATGGTTTGAATTTATTTCTTCTTTTCATAATAGAATAAACATGGGAAAGTGTTGTCGGTTTCATAATAATCATTTCATCCTAAACATAAACCATTTAACGAATGAATAAGAATATAATTCCTAATGTAACATCCCGAGTTTTAAGAAAGAAACATTCTGATCAATAACATACATGATACGCTATATCCAGCTTCAACGAACAACTAAATATTATTATTTAAATGTCGCCATTATAACCTAGCTATTGGAATAGTGGGAGTTAATAGTATCAACTATATTATGAAAATATGGTTTAGAAATTTTAAATAATGATGATTTTGTTACCAAATTTAATATAAATGGAAATAATAACCAATTGAATATAAAGGATGTGTTTTTAGGATAACATATTGAAAAAGATAATAATTATGTTTATAAAATCATATCACACATTATGGATTTTAATTTGATGAAAAATATATTTTATATAATCAATGTATTGTTTTAAATTCATCTTATATGTTTTTATATAGATATGAGAACAAATTAATTTTTTTGGATAAAAGATATATATTTCTAAATATGTAGTTTTACTGCCTTTAGATGGAGAACACTATTTAAACATGTTTTTTCAAGAACATTATATGTTTTATTTGAAAAAATAAACATCTTTTTTAGAATCAGGACATCAAAATTTACTTTGTATGAATTTTTATATATTTTTGATAACTATGATGTTTTGATGAAGAATAAAAATACGCTAAATTTTATTTGAAAACAAAGTTTTCCATATAAATAATTTATCCGGTTAAATAATATTAATTAATGGTTTTAAAATATAAATGGAATATAATTTTGTCATTTAATCAAAATTTGGTCATTGGATGTAATATTAGTTTTAAATTGGTCCTAAACAGATGTCAATCTTTCGATAGTTTTTACATCTTAAAACCCCTCTTTCACATTTTGAAAATGAGAATTAGTTTTGAACTCATTACTAACATTTCAGGGTTTTGAATTTGTAAAAAAAGGATTTCATATATGGAATCAAGAGTTTAAAATTTGTTCTATAGGCACCATTTAATTTTGGATATTATTAATAGTAACTTAAGTAATTATTTTAATTTACTGTGCATAATGGATAAATAAGGTAAATTATGATAAAAAATAATATTATTATAATATAAAACTACCATAAAACATTTCCTAATCTTATTGGATATGATATGTATTACCATGAAATTCCATCGGCCAATAGTTTATCATTTTGTATCCACTTGGGTGTGAGAATGAAATTTTATAATTTTTAATTTAATTAAATGGGAAATATAACATAAACATGTATCTTTTACCAAAAAAATTAAGGTGGGGTTATATAATTGATCACATTGACTATAAAATGTAGTTAGAGAGCTAAAACAATATCCTACCTAAGTGTAATTTATTTATAATTCATAGGCATTAATAAGATTTATTTATATTTAACACAATAATGATGTATTGATTAACTTATTAATGAAAGATTCAAATAATTAATTTTATAAATATTAAAATAAATTTCATTTGAATATTTTGATACCATCCATGAAATATATTGATGATATTGAAATAATAAATTTGGGTTAATGCATTTCTTTCATTGTAATCAAGTTGTAATGACAATATCAAAAATAAATTACTAAATAATGTCAAAATTGACATAAATGAGCTTTTAAAAAAACTCTTTGATTAAATGATATAACAGTCCTAAAAACATAATATTCTGGAAACTAAGTTATATAATGTTACAAATGTCATTAAGGATCCAATTTTGGTTCGATTGTAATTTTATAGTAACTATAGTAACTATATATTTTGAAAATACAAGAAGATGTGGTAAGAGTTAATGTTTTTAACTAAGGGTTAATGTTAAAAGATAAGGTTAATTTTTGACCTAATGTTGTCGATTTTTTGGTTAATGATAAAAGGTAAGGATATTTTTGCGACCTAATGTAATCTAAAACATATTGGTTGAAATTGTTATGACCCATTATCATTTTAATCTAAATATATAACTTTGGATCTTTTAAAATTCAAAAATGAATAGATTATAAAACAAATTCTCAAGATATTCCAAATGTTCCCCTCCAACCTCTTATAAAAGGACACCACCTAAATCCACATAATCACACCTCCAAAGCCCCTTATCTCGTCCCAAATATGAAAAAATAAGCCCCCAACATCCCTTATTTATTTCTAGAAGCATTATCTTATGATGAAGGCAATTGAAGAACATTTTTTTAGCAAAAATGAAAAAAAGATACCCAATTTGTAGGTAACGTCTTTTGGAAACTTATTTTTCTTTATTTTCCATCTCTACTTCCCCTGATCATATTATTACTTTTTACATAAGATATTATATGTTTTTTTAATTTTATTCTTTATTTATTTGTACTCATGTATTTTCAAAAGTGGAAAGGTACTCTTTAACTAGATCATTGTTTTAAAAAATTTCAATATTTCATCATCTAAATATTTCTCATTAATTTCAATATTTTCAAAATTGTTTTATGAATTTATTTATATAGAAATTATTGATTCAATAAGGTTTATTTATGACTTTATCATTCCTCAATGTTTTGAAAATCACAAACCCCTAATATTATGGAAAATTATCTTTCCCTAACGATTATTTTCTTAATGAAAATTTCTGTTCTCAAAGGAAACTTTTTTATTTAGGTTTTCATTATCTCATATTATGACCTCTCAAAACCAAATTTATTTTATTACTAAGAAAAATATAAAGATCCTTATAAAAAAACCTTGGAATCTTATATGTCCTTGGATATAGAGTCTTATATTTTGAGACTTTGAATTATCTAAAATTCAATCTCCAAATTCTCTAAAATTGAGACTCTGAATTCCCTAAAATTCAGACTCTGAATTCTATGAAATTCAGAATCTGAATTCTCTGAAATTCAGACTCCGAATTCTATTAAATTCAAACAGAAAATTATTTGAAATTCAAAATCCAATTATCTAAAATTCAAAATCCAAATTCTATTAATTTTTAACTTTAACATCTATGAAATTTAGACTCTGAATTCCTCATAATTCAGACACTACATTCATCAAAATTCAAACTCTAAAATCCTTTGAATTCAGACTCCTAATTCGTGGTAGAATATAGTCATATTATCCATGTTTTCAAAAATTTGATTGTTTATACATTTAAATTATGGATTGTATTTTTCCCTAGTTTCCATATTTTTATATTTGGTTAAACAACATTATTTTACTTATACATGATTTTATTTTGAAACGATGTTATAAAATTTGTTTCTAACTAACTATAGGTTGATTGGATCTTGTACATGTCCCTCTAAAATTCAATGAAAATTATGATCGTCTAAAGAGGGAGATGACCATTGATGTGTTTCCTATAAATAAGAGCTCATTATATATAAATTGATCTAGAGATTACATGTTGTGATTCTATGAAGTGATTTCTAGAGAGGGTAACACTCTCATTCCTTGTGTGTTTTATGATCATATTGTTTAACCATGAACATCATGTTCAGCTTTCTTTTTGTGACTCTGATTATTGCGGAGTACAATAAAGGGATTCCTGTTATAGGAAGACATAGGTTCCAACTAACCTAATGTTCGAGAATTTTTAGGGATTGTAAGACAAATTCTTTTATTCCTATAGTCGTCTTACCCTGGTGTGTGTAAGATAGTCTTTCCATAAATTTTAAATCAAGGGACCTTAATCCAAAGATGTTGGATACCCAACTCTTTAGTTTAAAATCTTTACTAGTTGTAACATGTACTTGTTTCATGTTTTATTTCGGTTTTATTTTGATAAAAAAAGTAACATTTTTTAATACATTCTTGAATATTACATACACAGACCAATACGATTCTATATGCTATAAGGTAGAATCATTCTTTAAGAAAATTGATCTTAATGTTCTTTTCCAGATAAATATTTCCAAAAACTAATCTAGTTTATTTCATTTTTTAATAACCAATGTGGCTTTGTAAATATTCCTTTTTTATCTTTGTAAAACATTGTTTTTCTTATGGTTAAAAAAAGAATGATTTTAAATAGATTATTAAACCCCCACTTTTAATTGATCATCTACATGCACAATTTTCTTCCTACAGTTGTTATTAAAGGGTGATCTTTGAGATACTTATACTCACATATATGTTTTCATTCTCTAGTTTTTAATGTTCCAAAATCATCATGATTAAATTATAATGTAAAAGTTTGGTTTACATTCTTTTATCGTTATTAAAAAAATTTACATTTAACGAGTTTTGTGGAAATTTATTTTCTTATAGAATGTTAGGTATAAATGTTGGTTCCATTGACAACAATAATCCAAGAAAACCAACAATATTTTTAGGTAATAATTATGAGTACTGGAGACATAGGATGAAGATCGTTCTTATTAACTATTGAGTAGACAATTTTGTAAAGCTCAGTGGAGACTAAACAATTCCATACAAAGAATTCATAACCATCACCAATCATAAAAAACAAGAATATCAACTAAGATAAAAGGTATGTAATACTTTTTTGTGTTCTATTACTAGGACTATATATAATCCGAAATATTTTTTTGAAGCTCCCAAAGCATTTGGATAAATCAAAAAGATTCACATTTTGTGAAATGTAATGTGATTGAAACTGGAAGATCTATGTTAAGAGATGAATATCATGGATTCTTATTTCCATATAGTGATCCTATTTTCAATTAACAAAAATATTTAAGAAAATTTTAAATAGTATTCAATTTGTGGGAGATAAATGTAATGATGATTATTTTCTTGTAGATAAAGTAATTGACATTATTCCCAATGAGTGAGAATAAAAAAGGATAGATATTTATGAGAACAGAAAAGTATCCAACAATACTCTTGATGAGTTATTTGGAACACCTCTTCAAAATGAAACAAGGATGAAGAGAGATGCTGATTTCAACCAAATGAATTATGGTCATGGATGATTATCTATTCCTACTGCATCTAAAGTCAGGAATCTAGAATGGATAACTAGATATAAATTTCACAAAGTTGTTTTTGTATTTGAATCAAGTAATAGTGATTGCTCAATGAATGAACCAGTCAATCATGCTCGAAGGATGAAAAATATTGTGGGAAAGATTGATTTTATGGATTGATATATAAATAATGATATAAACGATAAGAAATATTCTGATGAAACCTGTTATGAATGTAAAAGTACTTGATATATCAGATCTAATTGTCCTATGCTTCATAAAAAATACAGTAAGGAAAATAATTATGATAGAAACCAACAGAAGTACCATGAATCTATGTCTAAGAATATCTTGAATGAAAATGACACCTAGAGTGCCTATGGTGGTGACACTCCAAAACAATAATCATATTTTGAATCTTCTGTTTAGAAGAATATAGGCCTTATAGCCATATTACATATTAAAAATACTTGTATTATAGCTAAGGTACACAATGTTGGATCCATTACCAATATTTCATTAAATGAATGTTTTCTAAATGATTAATTTTAATAAACATTAGATAACGAATCTTCTTCATTAGAAGAGAATACCTTACCTTAATTTGAGTAATTTTCTATATTTTTTAAATTTCTCAACAATTATAATTGTATGATAAAAAATATGTTAGAGAAAGAATATTCTAGAATTTATATTTTAACAAAAAATGTATCAGATCTCTCTAAATATCTTTATCATAATACTGTCTTTCTTGAATATATTTATATAAGCCTTACAGAAGTTAATTTTGAGAAGGAAAATCTTTCATAGGGTCTTTTAAGTGTTATTTCTAAGTTAAATATTTGAGAGCATAACTGATGATCTGAATGTAATAACTTAGAGGGTAAGAATTTAGTCTTCAAACTAAAATCAAAAATTTTTTCCTCATAGAAATGTTTATCATATTTTACATCAGGAAGAAAATAATTTCATGAAATTTATTCCCAACTTCATCCTAAATGTTATACTTATTGATTTGGTTAGATTCACCCTAAACATAATTTTTGTGAGAATGTTTTTGTTCCCCAAGGATCTCGCTTTTGTACTAAATTCGAATGTGGTTTACATTAAGAGTAAAAATTTTCTATAAATAAAACATAACCATTATTTTTTTATAATGATTATTTTTTTATGAATTTTTGGTTTCAAAATATTTTACATTCTAAAATTTCTAGATCCAATAATGTTTGAATTCTTAAATTCTAACACATTTATTTTCAGGATAATAAAGAATCTACAAAAAAATATACATGGTACATGGAGAGTTGATGACCCCAGTACATTACTGGTAAGAAAAACATTTGTGAAAATATTATCAGGATGAAATGAGGAAAATTAACTTTCATAGATAATGTTCAGAGAGAAATTCTTGGTATTTGTAACATTGTTCTTGTTGGAAAACTGTTATTTAAAACTTTTTATCTGTTAATGTTCCTAAGAAAAAACTAATTAGGATTAGCCAATTATGTGATGAATGTTACCTTGGGAATTTTGGAAATTATAAATTTTTTGTTAACATTTCAGAGGAAGATTTTATTAATTTTTCTATAGGCATTAGAATGTTTATACAGCAATCTATAATGACCGTAAGATCTAAGATCTACATTGTCTTAGTTCAATGGAATATCAATCTTGGCTATGGAATAGAATACTAGGACCCTATAACATTATAAACCTATGAGAACTCTCGATGAAAGGACTTTTTAAGGATCTAACATATATTATATTTGATTCTTCAGAAGTTTGTAATCATTTTCTATATGGAAATCAACATAAACAAATTATTAAATCAATCAGTGGATCCTAAACTTCTGATTCATTACATTCATTTCATATGAATATTTTTGGTCCAACACAAACAGGATGTATTAGAGGAAAATACTATTTATTTTTTCAGTTGAGGATTGCCTAAAATTTACAAGGGAATTTTTTCTCGCAAATATTTCTGATGCATTTTCTAATTTCAAAACATTTAGTGCCCTTGTTAAGAATCAGAAAAACCATTCTTTTATAACTATTAACTGTGATAATAGAGAAGGAAATCCAAATTCATATTTTGAATCTTTTAATAGTAATAAAGGCATTATTCAAAACATCTCAGCTCTAGGAAGTCCTCAACATAATAGTGTGGTTAAAAGAAGAAATTTATTTTTTGAAGAGATAACTAAAACCATGTTGAGTGAATATTGTATTGCTAGAAACTTTTGGGGAGACGCTGTTAGTATTACATTTTATACTATAATTTGAGTTTTAATTAGGACATTCTTTATCAAAACACCTTATGAATTATGGACTCGTAGAAAACCTAGACGTTCATATCTCAATGTATTTGGTTCAGTGTATTCATTATGAATAATAAATATAACTTACATAAATTTCCACACAAATCTAATGAAGGAAATTTTAGAGGATACTCTACTACTTCTATCTCTCATTGAGTTATTAATAAAAAATACTTTAACTATGGATGAAATAGTACATGTTAAATTTTATTAAACTAAACCTTTTTTTTAATCATCCCCAACCTATATCATTGAATGTGTATACAGAAACTGATTATCAGCCTTTTATGGAAGATTTATTCTATAAGGAAAATACTCGTGAAATTTTTTATGAAGTATTTACCCAAGATGGTATTGTTCCATATGTTGATGATTATTTTTTTCAAAACCAATATTAGTGGTCTCTTAAGAATCATCCTAGTGATAGTACCAATGGAGATGTAAATAACCTGTAAGGACTAAAAGATTGTTAAAAATAAAGTAGAACATCATGAATTTTTCCCCAATTAAAACTAAAAGGAACATATTATGATTTAGGTGATGATGATTGGATTAATTCCATGCAAGATGAGCTAAATGAATTTGAATCGAACAAAGCCTGGACCTTGGTTGAAAGACCTATGGAAACTTCTATAATTCGTGTAAAGTTGGTCATCAGAAATATGTGTGATGAAAATGGAATCAAAGTAAGAAATAATGATATATTAGTTTCTAAAGGATGTAATAAAAAATAAGTAATATACAATGAAGAATACTATGCCCCAGTATCTAGACTTGAATCTATTCATATTTTACATTCCTTTGGAGCATTCTTTAATTTAAAACATTTTCAATTGGATGTAATGTGCGCCTTCCTTATCATATATGTTCATGATGATTTTTATGTTGAACGAACTTCTAGATTTGAGGAAAAAAAATAACTAGAAAATGTTTTTAAACATACCAATGCTTTATATGGACTTAATCAAGCCTCTAGTGCTTTGTATGATAGACACACCAGATTTTTGTTACGAAAACATTTGTTAAGGGAACTACTGATCCAACAATTTTTTATAAAAAATATAATAATTTTTTTATTTTTCGAATTTATGTTCATTACATTATATTCAGATCAACCAAGCAATAATTAATTGATTCTTTTGTGAATATCACGAATTATTCACTTTAAATGTGTATGCTGGGTGAGTTATCATTTTCCTTGGTTTTCAAATTTCATAAAAACAAGAATGAACTTACATATCACAAAAATAAGTATATAAATGTTCTTAATAAAATGTATGGATATGAAAACACTAAATTTATAATATATCTAATCGATTCCTCAAATTCATTTGGTCCTGATGAAGCTGGGAAACTGGTTGATCAAAAAATGTTTAGATGTACAGTAGGAAGATAACTATTATTGCAGCTAGTCATCCAAACATAATGTTTTCAATATTCTTATGTGCATGATATCAATGTAATTCAAATTAATCTCATTCAAAATAATTGAAATTAATTTGTCATTATTTAAAGGGAACCATGGATTTAAGGCATTTCTATACTTCTAGAAATGATTTTGTTTAAAAATGTTCTTCGAATGGTGATTTTCAGGGACGTAGATTGAATAGATGATGTATTTCTGAATCATGTCATTTCATTGAAGATTCTTTTGTTTCATGGTTATAAAATAAGAAATAATCAGTATAACTTTTCACTGCTGAATCTGAATATATAGCAGTTAGAAGTTTTTGTTCTCAGGTGTTGTGGATGAATAACACACTCACAGACTATGAGATGATTTTTACCAAAACATATATATTGTGTAATAATAAAAAATTCCATTTCCCTATGTAAAACTCCTATAAATCACTCTCTTTCAAAACACATAGATATAAGGCATCACATTTTTAGAGATCACACATTTAAATAAGATATTATTTTATTATTTACCAAAACGCACCATCAACTTGGAGATATTTTTACAAAATCTATACCATCCGATAGATTTCAATACACTAGACAAATTTTAGGAATGATAACCATAAGGTAATTATCCATACTAACTTTTTGTTCAAACATATCTCCTGAATATCATTATAATTATTATAGTCTTTTATAAAAATAGCAAGGTCAAAAGCAACAAGAAACAAAAGGACCCAAGCATGGAGAACACCACTCCACCCAAGAGCGAGTTCAGGGTGGCCTAAAGTAATGTAACCCCGTCGCATCCCCTTTGATGTACTCTAGTCCTTTAGGTTGAATGCTATGCGATATGTGAATGAGCACAGCCTCCTCCCTAGGATTTTCCAGGGCTTCTAGGTGGTCGACAACTTTGTTCCTCTCCTTCCAAGTATACAACACTCAAGTTAGTTTTCCAATCAGATTCTAGCACCTCCTATCTCCTTACATTATGAATATCCTTTTTATTGGGGGAGTAATTTTTTTTATTTTCCCAAAATTTTTTTATAATAAAAAATTTCATAACCAAATTATTTTTCATAATCATATTTTTTTGTAAAATTTTCATTTTAATCAAAAATTTTCATAATAAATGTTTTCTCAATAAAAAAATTTTAACCAAATTTTTTCTTCTCTTAATTATTTTTTTAAATTAATTTTTTCCATTACTTAATATTTTATCTCAGAATCTATGTTTTTTATGAAAAACATTATCTTTATCTGAAAATTAATTCTAAGAAGTCCAGAATGTATGTTCCCTTATTGAAATTTTTGTAATTGATTTTTTTTGTAGGTATATTAAGAAAACTCTATCATAATAACATTCCATAAATCATTTTTTTGTTAAAACCTCAAAATATTGGAATCTTCCAAATCATTTATTGGTATTAATCGCAAACATCATATTATATTGCGTTTAATTCAACCGTCGGATCAAATCCGAAATTTGAACAGTAAATAAGACGCCTATATAAATGCTCCCATATTCCTTGTCCAACATCGGTTTTCAAAACTATATTTTCCATAGCTCTGATACTCTTCAAATAGTTTATTAAATTTTTCCATATTTCCTTATACTGTGAATTTCACTAGAAGCCTCCCCGGAGAAACAGACGTCTTCATCGAAGGAAACAAATGATTGAAAAATATACAGGGATAAGTTTGTTGATCCAAAGTTCATTTCTAAATATAATTCATTTATTATGAGTAATATTTATCTGAATGTATTTGAGATTTATTTGGTATCCATTCTAAAGTGTTTGGGTCTAATTTCCTTGACTTACTAAGAGAATTTTACGATTATTTATAGTTTTTCAAGGAAGGAGGATGGGTGATTATTTAATTAAAAGGGTTTGGGAATACCTATTACCTATTTCTTAATATAGATGAAAGTATTCATTTAATTCCATATGAAGGTGAGGAAATTTTCTACACATTCCAGATCAGTCAGGAAGTTTTGAGAAGATAAAGGAAATAGAGCTCCTTGGACTCAAAGGAGTAAAATCCTAGAAGATTAACCATCTGTCAACAAATTTTAAAATGTTGGCCTTATTGGTACAAGGATTACTCATCGCACGAAAAGGAAAAAATGACTCCTTAAGGAAATGTGATATCTTTATTCTTGAATTTTTTTTAACCATAGAAATATGAAACAGGTGATGTACATTATTCTAACAGTCACTAATATTATGAATAGATCTCTCAAATCTAAGATCATCATATATCTGTCCACGTTATCGAAGATTATATTCCTATGCTTGGAATTCTTAAAAATTCATTTTAATTCTAAACAAAGAACCTTTAATATCTGGTTGTTAGTGATTATACCCTGAGAAGAAGGATAGCAGGTTTCAATACCATGTCAAGTGAGTTTTATGATCTTTCCGAATGTGATATATATTTATTATCTAAGAATGGGGAAGTAGTATAAACTTCCAAGAAAACCCAAAAAAATATAAAAGTTAAGCAACTGGAAACTAAAAAAAATCTATAATTCTGAAAAGTATGTCATCCCCACCAATGAATAAAAATCCAAAAAAAATTCATGACGATGTGGTAGAAATGGGGAGGGAACATATGAATGGAGGAGATCCTTTTTTACTAGATTTTGCTGAGGAACATGAAAGGAAGTAAAACTGTAGAAGTTGAAAAAGATAATGTATGAAGTTGAGATCGTTCAAGCACTTCTATAGGATACCAGTCTTTGATGAAGTTATTGAACAAAATTCCATTGTTTTTTAGTATTTATTCAAGAGGTCAGTTTCATCTTCACTCTTTCAAATATAAGATAGATTCGGAAAGCATGGTCAAGGAAAAAATTCATCAATAATGAGGTAGATTTCCACACATTCATTATTGGATATGATTCTCATTGAGGATCATGTAAGGAAATATCAATGTGTTCTAAAAGAAATATTGAAGACGTTATAAATAATGATGACTTAAAAGATTTAGTGAATGATTATATTGATAAGTCAGATGATATAATCAAAAACATTACAACATGTTTTACAAAGAAGATGAATTATGAGACAATAGGCTAGAAAAAAAAAGATACACACCTGAATGTGATGATAAATTTAGATTCATTAAATTTTATGAGTGAAAGGGAACTAAGGAATTATTTTCAAGAAATGTTAAATCAGCATGAAGAAGAAGTGGTGTCCAGGAAAACAATCAATAAATCTCAAGATAAAAAAATGAAGGCGCTGGAAAAAGAAAAATCAGGATCATGAATAGTTGCTCGTGTTGTTTGAGGAAGATCCTAACGAGCTCATAAAGATAAAGGATTCCATTAGGATTATCATTCTAAATGAAAATTATGATGAATAACATTTCCTGTCAATTCTGATATTTTGTTGGATTTTACACTATATCATTTTTTCCTATCATTATGAAAATAATGTTATCATTAAATTGTTTTTTGTTTTGTATACTTCTAATATTTCAGGTACAATTTTTTTCCTTATTCATTTTTTAAAATCACAAATGGGGAGAAAATAATGATCAAAACAATATTATGTAGAGAAAATATAATTCCCAATGTATGTGGGAGTATAAATAAGGGGGAGTTTACATAAAGAATATTTTATTATGAAAAAAAGTAAATATCTTTAAGAAAGTAAAGAATAAGATCCTTATGTATTTAAAAACCCTACGGGAGTTAGTTTTATTTACTATGAATCATAAGTAATGCGATAAAAGTTTTTTTAAAATTCATAATGTAAATTATTATTCCTTGTATTATATTTTTGAATGGGTTGTTTCTTCTTTCCAAAAAGGTGGATCTTATTGAGTAAATATCATTTCATTATGGATTTTCATTGCTTTATTTTTTGAAAATCACAAACACCTTATCTAAAAGAAAACTATTTTCCCCTATGGATTATTTTATTAAGGAAATTTTATTTTCTCTATGGAAAATTTTTATCCTGGTTTTCATCATCTCATTTTATGACATCTCAAAACCAAACTAATTTTATTACTAAGTTAAAAAAAATTATCCTCATCCAAAACCTCATAATAATATAATTCATTTAAGTCTTTTGTTTTTACACTCCAAATTATATGAAATTTATACTCTGAATTCACTGAAATTCATCTCTCCTAATTCTATGAAATTCAGACTCTAAATTCCTTGAAATTCTAACTCCAAATTTTTGGAAATTCAATGTCCAGATTCCATAGAATTCAGACACTGAATTCCTCATTATTCATACTATAAATTTATTGGAATTCATAATCTGAATTCCTGAGGTATCATACTCCTAATTTCATAGAATTTAGACACTGAAATCTAAATAATTCAGAGTCTGATTTCATTGTAAAATAGAAACTGATTATCCATGTATTCTATAATTTGATTATTTATACATTTAGGTTATTGATTCTATGTTTCTATAGATCATGGATTATCATATTTGTTTAAATTACTTAATTTTCCTAACACAAGTTTTTATTAAGAAATGATTTCAATCAATTAGTTTCTAACTATCCTTTGGTTGAGTGACAAGTGTAATTTTCCCTCATTAATTTGTGGAAAAATATGATTATTAGAAGAGGTAACCAACCGTTTAGGATTTTCCTATAAATAAGAGCTCATTTGAATGAGCTCCTTATCTATGAATTTATCTTGAGATTACATTATGTGAATCTGTGAAGTAATATCTACAGAGAAAAAAGATCTCATTCTTTTTGTGATTTATGGACATCTTGTTCATCCGTGAACATCTTGATCATCTTTCTTCATGTGACTCTGATTGTTGCTGAGTATAGTTGAGGGATTGTAGGGATAGGAAGACAGAGGTTATGACTACCTTAAAGTTAAAGGGACTAAATGGATAACAAAAATGATTTGGCTATTCCAATCGAGGTCTTACCATAGTGTGGGTAAGACATACTTTCTTGAAACTATAAATCAAGGTATGATTAACAAATGTTGTTGGATACACTACTCTTTGGGTTAAAAGATTTCATACATTTTATGTGTTCTTGTTTTATGCTTTATTTATGCTATATTTTTATAAAGAAGTAATGTATAAATTTATTACACATTCTTATACTTTACATACTCTGATAAATAATATTTTATATGTTTTAAGGTAGAATATTTCTATATGGAAATTATTCTTTAAATTACCTTCGCCAATTCATATTTATGGGCTCTAAGTATGTTTATTTCATTAAGTAAGAACTGTAGAGGGTTTTTGAATTTACCTTGGATAAATTTGATAATCATAGTTTTACTTATGGAAAAAAAATGTATTTTAACTTACAATTCACCCCTCTTATAATTCAGCATCTACATACACTATTTCGATCCTACAGACATGATTGTTTTAAAGTGTAAATTCATTTAAAATGGTTTAAAATGGTATGATACAGTTTGTTTAAAAATAATTTTTTTAATATTTATATGTATTTTAAAATAAATTAAATATTTCAATATATTGAATTGATTACTTACGATTGATAAGTGAAAGGTTCATAATTTCCATATTTCATGTGTTATTATTATATAATGGTATTTGGACATTTGACTGATAGTTACATGATAATCCAAATACTAGGGGTTATATGACAAACCTAGGGAGGATGATCCCATTATAGCTGTCCACTGCATTTGGTAATGTGGAAGAGGTATAAATTAAGGTCTCTCGTAAGAGATTTTGAGAATATACTATTTTTGTTATACCAAATGTAACCACGAAGGTTACTCCATGTGTAGCAGTGAATTCTATAATATATGTATAGTATTGATTCCAAAAGTTATATTTATGTTTTATGATATCTAGGATGTTTTGAATGAATCATATGATTACATGGTCTAATATAAATAGTTTTTGTTTTATGGGTGAAATAAATTATTTTTTAAAGATGTTTTCATGGGTTTCAAATATCCATGGACTAGTAATTTTATTCTTTAATGAGAATTTAATGATCTTCCCAAGTATTTGAAATGGGTTTCACTAGGTATATATAAAATTTAGATAAAATAAGAATTCAAGAGGATTGTTTTTAGGAAATAATTCATTTTTTCTTCATAGAGTTATATTATTGTGAAAGAAATTTGGATAGACTATAAGTTTATACTTTGTAATTTTGGAGATGTAATATAATAGTTATGGCCTAATTCTCAAAAGGTCTAAAATAAAAGAGATCCTAAATGTGAAAGAAAGTGAATTGTAGATCAAAACTAAATATTTTGTATGGTTTAAGATCGGGGCCTTATAGTTGGTATCAAATGAATGGTTTAAACAACTTTAGGGATTATGAGTTTTGGAAAACCACATCGTAAGTCTCTATTTATATTATTCCAGTTTAATCGATGTTTTATAACTTCATCAGATAAAGGAAATTTGGTTAAAAATGGATGTAGGAGTATATCAAACAATATTCCTATCTCTTATTGATTACATGTTTGAAATAATTATTGCAAAGTCTAGTTTGGATTATTGTGAATCTTTTTCTACAATACAAATCACATTATAGATGATTTTTATGATATCAAGCACCTCTATTATACCACAATACCATCGTGGATCATGGGTTGTATTTAGTCAAATCCAAATTTCTCAATATTCTAATATTTTAAATAAAGATAAATATTATCTTTTAATTTTAAAATAATTTACCATATCACTATATTTTGAAGCTTATTATGATTTTGAAAAAGGTGCTAAAGAAGGAGACACATGTGTATCCTATTTATATTTTCATCTAATATGTAGTCTTTCAGTACATACTTATGGTATTTTAGAAGGACCATTGATTGAATGTTTCAACTCACACTTGGTCTGAACGTTTTTCAAAAATCATGTTTTATCTAATGTTTTCAAATTATAAGGAATACTTGATTATTTTCCAAAAATATTTTTCTGTGAACACCCATTAGACTCGAGTTATACAAGGTGTATTTGGATAAAGAAAGGAAGTGATTTTTAATAATCTCTAGATCATTTTTGTAATTCACATGCCATCTATTTAAGAGATAAATATGATAATGAACCAAGGTGGACACCATGATCACGGTTTGATGGTCATTCTATTGGGAATAGTTTTATTTTATAATATGGTGGTGAAAAAAATGTCAATATATATAAGACTTCATTAATTAAGATTTTGAGCTCATTATGAGTTGGGATGAAAATTAGAATTAAAAGATAACCATTGAGGTTAAAACATGGTAGGATTGTTTTTGATTTTAATAAAAAGGGAAAATCGACAAGATATGTGACAACCTGTCGCATCTGGATGTTCTATGGGAATGGAACCCAGAACTAAATGGAGACAAGGGTGCATCGACTACCAATTCCCTATGTGATGTACCTGGTTAGTATGACTCATTCCTTTTAGTTAAATGATTTTATGTTTCAAGAATATGTTGATTGTAGGAAACATAAGTTTTATCAAATGGATAACCTTATTATAGATAAACAATTTTTTAATTAAGTGATAAAAGTTATTTTTGAAGATGTTCAATTTTAGGGAACACTGTATGCCTAAGGAAAATAGAATACTAGGGGACTCCATTTCATTGAGTATTTGATGAATATTATTTTCGATAAATATATGTTTTTATTGTGGACATATGCTAAATTGGGTTATTAATGGAAATGATTAACCTATCACAAATAATATCTGATTATGTTAATTTCTTTTAAGTATGACACATTAAGAGTAGTCGATGTAATTTAGTGATAACTGTTAAGATTTATCATGGAATAATATGTGATGAAATCCTTCTTAATTTTTGCTTTCAATTTTAGTATGTATTATTCTTTTTGAGGAATTTTTTGGGAAATTATTTGTTTAGTTGTCTTCATTGAACGTTGGGGTATTTTATGTAGAAATTTGGAGATTAAGAGTAGTATTTCTTTTTATAAAGTATTATTATTTTCAGGGTATTATCTGACCTTGTACTAACAATTTTGGATTTTGGCTAATTTCTAAAGATAAGGGTAAAATATGGTTCTTCTTTTGTTGATTATGTGATTCTCTTGAAGTTGATTCTAGAACTTCAAGAATTACTATCCCATTTTAAATACTCATCGTTTGGAGAAAACATGAGTTTATTGAAGATATTTATTAATGTACGAAACATTTATTTACATGTAAGAATGTTTCCATTTCCTATATGGAATCCTAGTTGTGTTATCTTTGGTATCCTTTGTGCTTATCATTCATTCTTTTAAAGGGATTGTTTTATTGACTCTTTTTCGGATGTGATAATTTCAATGAACATATGGATAAAAAATATAAATTTGTGAGGATGAAATTTTCAGAAGGTGGGAATGATGTAATATCACTATGATTAAGAAATAAACAATATAATCAATAGTATAAATGATTCACTAAATCAAGCTTAAACAAAAAACTAAATATTATTACTTAAATGTCACTGTTATAATCTAGCCGTTAGAATGGTGGGAATGAATAGTATCAACTGAATTGTGAAAATATATTTTATGAATGTATAAATAATGATTCATTTGTTACCAAATTTATTATAAATGGAAATAAAAACCAATTTAATATAAAGTATGTGTTTTTATTAAAACCTATTCGAAAAAGAGAGTAATTGTGTTTATAAAATATTATCTATATTTATGGTTATTTATTAAATGAAAAATATATGTTATATATTCAATGTAATATTTTAAAATAATATTTATGTTTTCAATATATTTTATAAGAACAAATTCAATTTTTTTAGAAAAAAAATATATGTTTCTATAAATATAGTTTTACAACCTTTTCACGGAGAAAAATTTTTCATTTACTTTTTTGACACCATAAAATATTCTATTTTACAAAATGAACCTTATCTTTAGATGAGAAACATCAAATTTGACTTTGTATGAACTTTTTAAAATTTTCATATAACCGTCTGGTCTTGAGGAATAGTAAAGTACGCTAAATTATAATTGAAAGAAACTTTTTCCATTGAAATAATTTATATGGGTTAATCATATTTATATAATGGTATTAAAATTTAAATGGAATATATTTTTATCATTTAATAAAAATTTTGTCTTTGAATGTAATTTCAATTTTAAATTGAAATTAAACACATGTAATTGTTTTGATAATTTATACTTCTTAAAAACCTGCTTTCTAGTTTAGACAATGGGAGCTGATTTAAAATTAATTAATAAAATTTCAGTGTTTTGAATTTGAAAAAATGGATTCCATATATGGAATCAAAAATTCAAAATTTTATAAATATTTACCTTTTATTTGTGGGCATTATGAATAATAACTTCTATAATTAATTTTATTTACCATGGTTAAAGGGTAAATCAGGTAAATAAGGGTAGAAAACAATATTATAATAATTTAAGACTACCCTAAAACGTGTCCTAATCCTATTGGATGATATATTTCCGATCCTGAGTAACCATTGACAAAACATTTTTCATTTTGGAACCACTTGGGTGTGAAAATAACATTTTATAATTTTTAATTTAAAGAAAAGGTAAATATAACATAAACAAGTAACTTTTACTAAAATAATTTAATGGAATGGTTATGAAATTGATATATTTGACTATAAATATAAATTAGAATGGAAAAAATTACAACATCATTGTTTTTTATTTTGAAAAATTAAATGTTAAATAAATAAATTGATTTATGACATAGGGATGATGCAATGATTGGTTTATTAATGAGAGATTCAAATAAATGATATTGTAAATATTAAAAAAAATTAATTTTAATATTTTGATTCTATACATGAATTTTTTGTATGATATCAAAATACATTATTTGAGTTAATGTCATTGGTTCAAAAGAATCAAGTTGTAATGAATTTAAAAAAACCAATTACTGTATAATGTATAAATTGACATAAATGTGTTTAAAAAACTATTTTATTAAATTATATAATAATCCTAATAATCTATGATTAGGCCAACTGGCTTATATAATATTCTAAATATTATTAATGTTCCACATTTGGTTCAATTTTAAAACAATAGTAATTATTTTAACCATATATTATGATAATACATGAAGATAAGGTAAGAGTTAATTTTTTTAACAAAGGGTTAATGCTAATAGATAAGGTTAATGTTGTGAACTAACCATGTATAAGACCTATTGGTTGTGATTTTGTAAAACTATTATCTTATTTTACTCTAAATATATCACTTTTTAACAATTATAAATTGAAAATAAATTTATAATTAAATAATATTTCAAGACATTCCAAATCTGCCCCTCCTCCCTCTTATAAAAGGCCACGACCTCTACCAACTTAGTCACACTAGAAAAGCCACTTACATCATCCAACATATTCTAAAAAAATCTCCAAAGTCAATAATTTCTCCCAACAAGCCTTAACTTATGTATAAGGAAATTAAAAAATCCTTTTGGATCAAATCAAAAGAAGTTACCCGATTTTGAGGTAATTTCTTCTCTCAAGATCCTTTCCATTATTTTCCTTATCCACTACATATGATCTTATTATAATTTGATAAAATAAAAAAACCTATATATTAAATAAAAGAGGATTTTTTATGAGATGTTATTGAACTACCCTTATACACATCACTATCTAATGGATACAGTCACATTGTTTCGGTGTACGGTGAACTATTACCTCACAAAACGACAATTGTTAATTTTTCTCCTATAACCTCTCATGGTGGCTATTATGAGAGAACTGTATTTATACCTTATATATATATATATTATTTATATTTTCTATATAATTCTATATTGTTATTTAAAAAACCTTTATTCATTCCATGATATGTAAATACAATAATATCATTTGAGGAAGTGTAGTCTACCACCCCTCCAAGTGATATGACTCATTCATGTAATACACAAAACGTATAAAGGATGGGTTTTTTACGAATTTGAGACATACATGAAAAAAATATAATACTTGTATTATAATATAAATTTATATCATTTGATTATTATTCTTTTTATATGACAGTGAAATAAAAATAGCGTTTATGTGTACGTATGGCCTTTCGTCTCCTTAAACAGTGACTTTCATTTCATATGTCAATATAATATGGAAATTATAAATATATATATACCAGATATATATGATATTTAAATCATTAATAATATTCTAGAGATGATGGACTTCTGACTACATGTACAATTTACATCAAAATGAGTTCACTTTGCACTCCAGAACCGAATACCAATTAAACAACCCATTAGAATGAAAATAATTATATAATTTTAATAACATGATAATAAGTAATATAAAATAAATAATAAAATAATTTTTTTTTATAAAAATGTAGAAATAATCATACTTTTATTATTTAGGAATATATATAACGAATGAGACAAGTCCAATTCAAGGTATGGGAACTTCTTAACCAAATTTCCATTCTTTGGGCTATTCTTGTACTTCTTGACTAGTTCATTCTATGATTGCGTGAGCGATGAATTTTGATATATTATCCTGTATTTATAATTGAATTATTGGGAATTAAATTTATTACACGTAATTGATCTATTTTTATTAAGAAAATGATATTTTTAGGGGAATTTCTAAACTAAATTTCCACTCATTGGGTTTTACGTATACTTCATTGATTATATTATCAAATATTATGTGTGGAAACACTTATTATTTATTTATGTTGTAATTTACAATCCCCTTTGTGTGTATATACTATTTCTAGAAAAAAATCCCATTGAAAAATTCATAAATCATCTATACAACATTATAGGGGAAATATTAACTCACCCTTATTTCATTGAGTTAAATATCCATGGCGTTGGTTTTTTTGAAAAATATGATTGAATGACCTGTGATTTTTTTACACTAAATATCCACTTCTATTTTGTGTATTAATATTTTCCACACATAATTAGGTCATTGATTTATTCTTAATCTTAGGATACGATCTTTGTAAGGGATATTATCTAAATTTACATTCCATTGAGACTTATTTGTTGTTCTACACCAATTCACTTGTATATGGTGTATATACTGCCCTTTGACATATTATATAATGAATCTAATTATTATAATTATATTATACATATTGTTTAATTTTATTCTTTAATCACTTTTTTCAACTGCTTTCTCACGTGGTAAGGGACTTTTTAACAAAAACATCATTTTAATGGTTTTCAAGATTTATTATTCCTAATATTTCTCTTTAATATCAATGTTTTAAAAATATGTTTAATGATTTATATATAATGTTTTTAGTGTTTAAAAGTGTACAATACTTTACAAAGATTCAATGTGGTATGGGACACTTTGTTAAAAAATTCATCTTTTTAAAATTTTAAATTGTTTTGGAAACGTATTGAATATTTCAAATTATTTAATTGATCATTGTGATTGATAAGTGAATGTTTGATAATTTTAATCTTTTATTTGTTATGATTATGTAATTGTATATGTTAATTTTATGGGTGGATACATGATAAACAAAATACTGGTCGTTTCGTGATAATCCTATGGTGGGTGTGCCTGTGATAGCTCTCCAATGAATTGGGTAACATGATGGAGGTAAATGTTATGGTTTCTCCAATGATATTTAGGGAATATATTGGGATGTATATTTGAACTATATCCATGAAGGTTACACCCTATGTAGCTGTGAAATCTTAAATGTATGTATAATATATATTCCATAATTTACCATTATGTTTTATGATTTCAATGATGTTTGGTTTGAAACATATGATTATATGATGTTAACTAAATAGTTAATGTTTTATGGGTGAAAAGTATGATTTTGTAAAAATGTTTCAATGGTTTTTAAATATTCATGGGCTAACATGTTTATTCCTTTCTAATATTTTGATGCTTATCCCACGTTTTGGAAATTTTTTTCATAAGTTATAAGGAAGGATAAGAGAAAAAAATTATTCAAGAATATTGTTATCAAGAAAATAATTCTTTTTTTTATTTATAGATTATTGTTATTGTGAAAAAATTGGATCATGTAGAAGTTTATTCTTTTTAATTTTTGAGTTATAATGTAATATTTATGGCATAATTCTTTAAAACACTAATGTTAAAATGATCCTCGATGTGAAAGATTGTAAATTCTAGATCAAAACTCAGTATTCTATAGGGTTTAAGTTTGGGGCCTTATGATTAAATAATATCCCCAAAAAATAATAATCAACATCGATTAATTTTATCTAATACGGAAAATTATTTTCAAAGATCACATGGAACGTACCTTGAGGAAAATAACGATTCCAAGTTGACACACACATTTAGAAACATTAAATTTTCTCATAATCCTCTTATTTGTAAATAATTATTAAAACATAAAAACAATTCCTTAAAATTATTTCAGAAATTTTTGGATGAAAATATCCATTCCACCTTTAGAAACACCTTTTAATACTTAAAAACAAGTATAATATTTTATTTTTAAAACTTCCATTGAGACTTAACATTGGATCATTTAATATAATTTTTGTCATTTCTAGAGGAAAATATATATTCCACTTCAAATTCATTTTGTGAAAATAAGTTAATTTAAAAAATATTGTGGAAAACATTTTGTTTGAAATAAGCATTAATAATTTTTATTTGATGTTTTAAATCATTGAGCGGTAATGAGAATCTGAAATAAAAATAATCTTGTGTACGTTAAAAAATATTTCCTCTCAATTTTTAATGGATGTATAAAAGAATATTGTTAAAAATTTATATGATTATTAATTATCATTATATTTTTAAAAATTAAAATTATTTTCAAAATCGTTAAATAATTTATTATTAATAAAAAAAATTTCATTAAAACCTTTCTATTTTGAAAATATGGATAGTGTAGTCGAATGATTTTATATTGAAGGGTGAAAAAAAGTCTATTACAAAACATAATTATTTTTAACTCCGTAGTATAAAAAGAGTTGAAAATGAATGGAAACCATGTATACTCTTTAGATAAGTAATGGACAAGGAAATTATTTAGTTTCATGATAGATTGAGCATAATAATTTAGCAAAAAATGCATAAAAAATCAATATTAATAAATGATGGGATTATATCGTATGACCCTTACAACATTGATAACATTGACTTGTATGCCCCACTAGAGAATAAAATCAAATAAAACATTAAATACTATAAACTGAAGGATATTCATGGCATGCCATGTTAATGGGGAATTATATACAACTCATCAAAGATGATAGGATCAAAACAGGACATATGTCTTAAACATTGAAAATTGAGACCAAAATCCCTTACCATTTATGAATGTATTGAATCATAAACCAATTTAATGGGAGATAAGATAATTAATATTAAAATGATAATAAATATATTCATAATTATTATTAAATTCATTCATGGGATGTATATAAATCACATAAATGAATCAAATGGTTAATATGTCATGGGTATCTCAAAAAACAAAAGTGAGATTGAAGTACATTATTTTTTGTCTCGACTCCCCTTTTACAAGTTAGAATATACTCTATAATAAATATATGTTTATTATACTTAAATTACAGTACTAAAATTGTATATATAAAACCATATATGGTTTAATTATGTCATTTGTTACCCATTTTATATCAATTCCATGTAAAAGTCGCATTTTGGACAATAATTTCTATATTTTTCATATAAATTTTAATTTTTAATTTTCTGTCCTTTTAATTTGATCATGGTGCCATAAAATTTTTATTTTTAAACATGATATAATTATAATATATATTTAGAATATTTTTTTATATTAATCTATAAATGTTAGAGATATAAAATGAAATATAGTCTTCATTGAAGATAGTAGGCCATACGTTCACATCGATGATGTTCCCATTTTTTAGACATATTGAAATAAAGATAGAAATAAAATATATTAATTTTTTAAAACCTTTTTTCGATATAACATGTTCTAATTTAAATCATTCCATATTATATTTTGTTTAATTTGTTTGTGAAGAACGTATCATATTTCTTCATGGGGAGGTAATTCTCCACACAAAAGAGAAACATTATGGTATTATAATGGAAAGAATATTAAGAGGATATATATTATATTATAATTTCATAATGATAATAAAATAACAAATATTAAATATAATTATTAAATCCATCATTATATCTATTCATAAGATTTGGTATTGGAAAACGAATAACATCGTTTCCTATAATGGTATTCTGCCGTAGACATGATTGAGGGTTTGGTTTTCCTTTTGATAATAGTGGAGATGTATAAAGGTTATTAAATTAACATAATAACATATCATTATATGATATGTAAATTTAGTAATATATCATTATAGTTGAATAATATTTTAAGGAATTTGAATAAGAGTAAAACTAATAACTCAGTGTTAAAAACAATACCTCTTCTTCGGAAACCCACTTTAGGGTTAATCTAATGCCTTCCTATAATGAATTAATGATATAAAGAAGGAAAATAGATTATTGGTAGAGATTTAAGGAATATAGTTTTGATCATATTGACCTTAATAAAAAAAATTTAAGTGTCAAAATGGGTGGAGAGTGAGTATCCATATATATGTTGGGGAGAGGACACATATTGAAAATTTTAAAATTTTAAAATTTAACCATCTTATTGACATTGAAAAGATATCCAAAATGGGCCATTATTAATAATTATTGTTTATAAGGTCTACATATTTACATAAAATGGGTGTCAAGATAGTTTCTAGATCATTTAAATCCCTATATATTTAGATTAACCACCCAATAAACATGTTTTAACTTTAACACAAATAATTTAGTTATTTAAATTTACAATTACTTTATACAAAAAAAAACAACTTGAACATATTATATAATATATATTTTTTATATTCAATAAATGGAACCAATTTTTAAAAATATAATTTATTAGAGTGGATAATTTTATTTTCTAATTAATACTATAGATATTATAAAAAGTCATTTTCTATTGAAAAAATATTTATTAGTTTAAATAGTTTTAACATAAAAATTAATAATTAAATTGATTAAAAATATATAAATTAGGTTAAAATATATATTATTGAAATAAAATTACATTAAAATCGATATTAGTTTTTTCAATTTTTAAATTCTCTTAAATTAAAGATAATTTTCTTTAAAACCCATTATTAGTCGCAATCCAATTATAAAATTATCTTCTTAGAAAATTCTTAAAAAATCACCACAAGATGATTTGTAAATAGTTATCACAAAAAACTGAATTAAATTTTTTTAAAATTTATTTACTATATTTGTGAAATATAAATTTTAAAAATAAGTGTGCAGGATCCAAAAAAAATTTAGAAAAATTTATCTTCGAATCAAAAAATTGAAATTATTCATATACCATAGAAATGAAAAATTTGAGATGAATTTTAACAAAATTTAGTTAATATATAATATATATATTAAATTTAAAACATTCACCAAATGTGATTTATTTTATTTATTGTGATAAATTTTTTCTGTACACATTAAAATCGTTTTTTGTAAATTTATTTCATTTATTTTAAAATGAACATTATTTTTAATTCATATTAATTGAAACCAAAGAATTAATTTTTTTTATATGTTTAAAAAATATATTTTAATAATTTAATTGATCATATTCATTCCATCCATTCGAATAAAATATTAAAAATATTAATTTTATAATATTTTTGGAATTTTCAAGACTCAGTGTTGCGTGTTTCGTTTGCTATCAATTAAATTAAATTAAATTGAAAAATGTTATTTCATGAAATATCATATTTTGACAATTATATATAATTTGAATTATACCAATATTTTGAAATGTGCATTTCAGATCAATGATGTCTTCTCTTTAAGCACATGATATCAGAGTATATCATATCCATAGACACTAATTAGGTTAATGATGGAGGTCATTATGAGTTGAAAAAGATAATTTTGTAGATTTATAGAATCTCGAGTTTCGTATGATATTACAAAAGGCACATGAATGTCTTTTGAATATTCAAAATGATGATGAATGTATTGACTATGAATTTAGATAAGTACTTATGAAATGATTATTATGGGAGATCTTTCCTAGAGTCAAAATTTTGTGTTAAGTTTGATTCATTTTTGACCAAAACAGATTTGAGTAAGGTATACAATATCTATTTTGATTCCTAAGTCATTAGCCTAAGAGTTGAATTGATCATGTATGAGAATAATATATTATATATTTATAGAATTTTGTGGCCACATTATCAGAATAATTATACTTAGGATTTGATATCGGTGCTGGTAGTGCATGCTTTGAGATGTGAGTCTCACTCTCTTTTGGGTTAGAGGTTAATTTTACGTAAAATCCATAATTAATATAGGTTTATATTTTCACAACTATCATTAATTTTATTACAGAAATTTTGGGTTTATTATCTTTAATATTTTAAATTCAATGAGGTTTATACATTCGGAGGGGGAAATTTTTATTTATTCACATGGTAAGAATGATCATGTATAAGTGGTGAAGGTACATAAAAGAAAATTGTATATAATAGGTATCTCTATTAATATATTCCATGATATATTATATTATTGATGTTGGGAGAAAAAAAATTCTATGAGTGTTTAATAACCACATATAGAGAAGGTGATGGTTAGTTACATATCAAAATCTGACTACATGATAAAGAGGGGTAGATTATATGGTGTAGATTCGCCACCTGATTAATAATATAATTAGGATGAGGTTATTTACATAAAAAATTGATTTTTTTTCTTAGAAGTTTGTGTGAGGAGATAATAAATTATTAACATACCTAATGATAGGTTGTATTCACGTGATCATAAAAGAGGTATCAAGATATATATAGGTAGTACTTGTATCATGGGATGAACAGAGAAATAGTGGGGCTTATTTCATAACGCTTTTCATATCATTGTGTAATGTATCCGAACCATTTGATTTGATGTATTATCCAAATATTTCCCATTCATGAGTGGAAGTTGGAAAATTTGATAATGGATTTATGAAATTGTTGTCAGCACATCCTAAGGAAGTGACATGTTAATGGTTATCATAATTTAGTTTCCCATGGTAATGATTTTTTCCTCCACAAAAATTTCTCAACTAATTAGTTGGGATGGTTTTTTATAAGAGATAATTATATTAACGTGGTTTCTTGTAGTTTTCTGAGATTTTGTGGAGTGTTTTTCATTTCGAATCACTCTTGGTCTATATAATGAACTGGATACGTAGAAACACATAGGAAATACATTCAATCATATTACATATATGAAATATGATCATACTGTGAAAATACTCATGGATATAATGAAATGGTGTGTCCTAGGTTCTGAGGATTTCTGGGAGAGTCATCATGCACTCAGTGTGGTCACCTATAAAAATAAGTTTGGTTATCAAATTCAAAGAGAGACTTTTGTGGATTTTTATTGTACACTATGAAAAAACTCCCACTTGTTTGGATATATCATAGGGAGTTAGTAATTATAGGGAAGAGTATTTCATATTATTTTTGGACTTTTATTCAACCAATAAAAAGGTGGATGATGACTACTCATACTGGGAAGAGACATAAACCAACCATCAATGTCATCTACATGAGTTTAAGGTGGGTGACTGGGATTTCATTTCTATGTCTCAATATTCAGGATAGATTCATATTTATAATTATGTGAGGTTGGAAGGAAGTTATGTGGGGTTATATTATGTTTCAATGAGGACCAATATCAGGTATTACCAGATAGCACATCCATAGTAGATAAATTTTATGAAAATTGTATTTTATGGGTAATAGATAATAAGATTATATCCTATCACATTTAATATGATTATAATAAATGATATTGAGATGATATTGGATGCATCATTTGTAGATTGAATAGTTCAAATAGTCTACTAGAGTGAGAAGACATGTATTGGATACCAGATCCTCTGGTAAATGTAAAGTTGTTTCATGTACATATTGAGGAGGAGAAATGGGAGTAAGATTTAGATATGTGCATACAGTGGACTATATTCCTCACAAAATATTCTCAATGATTATTTTTGATGCTCTATAATATATATTGTGTATTATTTTCCCAATAGTGTATAGGTTGTTCCTCCCCACTATGGTTGAGTTGTGATCCAAATTTAATTTTTCCTAAATAAGGTATTGTAGTGTTTTAAGTTATTGGATGTGTTTGCATGAGACCAAAGGGTTAGTTTAGAGTTATATCCTTATATTTAGACTAAACATCCACGAAATGTAAATATACACCCATATTTAATGAAATTAGTATATATTCACTATTATGAGTTTAATATATATATTATATATGATATTCGTAACATTTTTTCTAAATAAATTTTAATATGGGGATGCCAGTTGAATAATTAATTCACTGTATTTTAGACAAACCACACCATAATGTATTGTTATCTAGTAGGGAGAAGCATATATTGGAGTAATATTATTGATGTGTATGATTAAATCCTTCTATTGGTGTCTTGTGATGTTACAAACCATTTATTCCCAAGGAAATCCTACTCAATGGGGATGTGTTATACTACAATGTTCAAGGTCTGTGTTTTGAATCCTTTGATTATAGGGTTTATTATGAAATTATGGAGATGATTGTGGATCTACATTACCTAGGTAGGGGAGTTCATATTTTTGGTTTTGTTTGTTGTAGAGTGTTGTGTAATAGAGAGAGTCAACGTTTAGTGGGGATGACCATATAAGGGGAGTTACACTATTTCCCCTAAGGCCAAACTACAACATACTTCCTTGGTTTATTTTTTATATTTTCATTTGATGTATTTGAAATGCATAATGTATTGAGTGGGATAATCCTCTTCCTCCGACATCTATATAAACAACCACCTCTCACTAGGTTATCATCTTCTCTTTATGTTATTATTGCTACATTCAAAATCAGATTTTGTTTTCATTAATTCATGGGGTATCTATAGGTTTTTTTTCACCCATCTTATATTTAATTTATATTTCTATTTCTATTTATTTTAATTCCAGTATTTAGGAAATATGTTATGAATTTCAACTAATTATAGGAAATCAATAAATTATAGTCTATTTTATCAGATTTTCCTAAGGATAATGAATCTAGTTGGTCAATGTAGAATCTCTCTAACCATTTCCTATGGTGTATATAATCTTTCATTAACCATGTGACATGTGGTCGCACATATTTTGAGATATTGACATAAAAATAATACAAAATAAATTTCACTAACCTATCTGAGTAGTGTAATGATATTTAGGGTCATTGAAGAAAGACTAATTATTAAAAAGTTCAATTTTTCTATATATGGGTATGAGTTCAATTTAATGTGCGGTGATAATTATACCCTAATCCCAATAATGGGTTCCTTGAGTTTTATTTTGGTCTGATGGAGCTCGTTAGGTGTTCATTATCCCTTCTTGAGATGGAGACATATTCAAATCTTGTGAGAATTTATAATTTACTCTTATTAGGAATGGGATGATGTTTTATATCCTATTTTATTTTTTTACATGGGTAGAGAGTAGTAAACAAGGAATATTTAATTTATCAAATCTGGGGAGTTTTAAACCCTGGGATAGATTATTAAAAAGAGGATGAATAGTGGAAACTAACATATAAATTAATTAAAGGGTTATGGATGTTTATTATTGTGTAACATTAAATTACTAATATAGTCATTTAGCTTAGTAAACCAAAATGGCTAATTAATTGGATTCCAGGAATACATTAGGATTTAGAATGATATAAACTTATGGCATCGTTCTCATGGTCTTATTATTTTGTAGAACACAATGATTATTCTTTGAGATGTGATATCTATATACCGGGTACACCTATCCTTATGTCCTTTATACTAGTATGCGATTGATCAACATAAAAAGGGACTATGAACATTATGCATTTGATCCATATTCTAATTTGTCATAGTTGATTTTCTAGAATAGATATTTCAATATAAAGAGGTAATATTGATAGTTTCCACTTCTCCCATTTTCTTAATGATGATATTCCATGTTTGATATTCCTATGGGGTGAGACCATTTTGATTTGGGGTACTCTCCTCACCTTTTAATGTTTTTATACCACAATTGATATGTCCATGGGGTTTTCCGAAATAAATAGGGGTTGTTTCACCCATTCATAAGTCTTTGTGATGTTGTGAGCAATATACCCTTGGGATGAGAATAATAAATTAATAGACCTTTGTTACATTGGACTTACAGTAATCTATGTTGTGATACATATGATATTAGGATTAAATCATATATGTAGGGTCTCCCTTTTCCATTCTTCTACTATACAATAGTGGTTGATTTGAATTAGTTTAGACCATAGAGGTATGTAAAGGTTCTAACTATTAGACATAAAATATTATGATATGTTTTGAGACACCATAGAACTAGAAAAAGATATTATAGTAGGACTCCAGGTGTCTAGCTGATCACATAAAGATATTATTTTTATTATAGTTTTCATTGCATGTTTATTATTTTAGAATATTAATAAAATAATGGACTATATTTATTAATCAATTTATTAACCCTATTGGTGATTCATTTCAATGTTTTATTAACACCATTCTCTTGATTTGGGGTACCTAAGCATACCGTACAGTCTGTGATCCACAATGAGAAATATTCCCTATGGTTGATGGATGATATATGTATCAATGTTGGAGCTGGGAGATGGGACTAGAAATGGATTAAATATAATTTATACTATTATCTCTTTTATTTCACAAACATTAAGAAATAAATTATTTTATATTACAATGGGAGATCCTTTGTTTATCTGCTTAATTTTATGAAAAACATTCCTACCTTTTTTTATATCATGGTAATTTTATTACACTATTTGGAATTTATTTTTTATATGTTCTATTATATTATTTTAGTTTACATGATGATTGTTATTATATTACATTGGAGATTATATTTGGATAAATAGGCTAAATATGTTATTGTATCACCAATCTATATAGAGAAACTCACCACTAGTTAATCGCCTCCTATGAAAATGAGGGAATCATTGAGAAAAATGTTTCTATTGTGGTACCTATAGAGGGGAATCTGATCGAGGATATTTTGCACTCAATGAATAATAAATTTTCAAAATCATTGAATAAATTTAAAAATGCATTATAATATTTAGTTTTATTTGTTAACATATATTTTTTATTATTAATAAATCAATTTTTAATTTTTTTATACATACATTATGTGAAAATAATAAAATTTTTATTTAAACTCTTCCAATAAATATAAATATCTAATTGATCATTAAATATATTCCCCAAACATATAATCTTTTTTAACATAAATATATTAAGTCCCAATCACATTATCTGATAAATTATATCACAAATCATATATTAATGAGTTAATAATAATATAAAAAAAATAAAATTTATATTTTCGTTAAATAATACAAAAATTGATAAGGAAACCGTGTATAAGGAAAATATTCGCCAATAATAAAAAATTCATAGGATATTCATAATTTTATGACCTAATGATATGACCATTGAAGAAAAAATTATAAATTTTACTCATAATTATCATAACCAATCAATTTTAAAACCAATTTAATAATATATATAATATATTTATATTTATATTTATATATTGTATATATATATATAACATTTTTTTCTTCCATAAACTTCTAAATATATTATTTTGATATAATTATAATGAAACCCACTAGTAAATTATTCAAATAACACTGAGTATTGGTAAATCATTTAATAAATTATTAAAAATTAGAAGAAAAAAATCACTTTTAAAATATATATAGTAAACATTTAAAAAATTAATTTGAAAATCCCAAAAATAATAAAATAAAAACTAGGAAAGAGGTGATTGAAATAAATAAAGAGAGGGTGAATAATTTTAAATTGAAAAATTTTGGAGGATAGGGATTGAATAATGTGAGTTAAAATAAACTGGTTGGGAAAAAATAAGAGAATACTGGCTTAGGTAGGTTGATAGTCGATAATAAGGTTGGATGTGATTGGGGAATGGGTTGGGAACTGAAAATGAGTGGGAGTTATGATGGGAGGGGTTTGGTTATTATGACTATTATATAGAGGAAGAGGTAAACAAGGTATTGGAGAGGGATATATAAAACAAGGATTGAAAAAATGAAATTTTGTGTTCCATGATAGATTCAATTGAAGGGATATTTTTTTACTATTGTGAACTTTTATTATAAATTTTCAACAAAAACTCCCAAAATTAAATTTATTTGCATTTTTTATAAACCCACTGTTAAATAGATAAATTATTGAATGTTTTAAGAGAACTATTAGAAAATAGAAAAATGTCAATTGAGTACGCATTTAATGGAAGTTCTCTAAACTGATGCCAAAAACACCACTTTATATGGAATTTCATGTTGGAACTCTAAATTTTTATATTATATATTAATATATATGGTTAATAAATTATTTTTTATATCATTGATGAAGGAGGATTGTTAGGATAGTGTTTGATGTTTTTATACAATATAGAGCATTATACATGAATATAATATCATATAGTAAGACAGATGGTTTGGAAAGTGGGAGTAGTTACAAATATATTAGTACTATGCCTTTAATAAGATTCCTATGAATCCCATTATTGGAAAAAAATAACATTGTTCATAGTTTATATTTTCAATCCTTCATATAATCGATTTAAAATTTTCCATGATAAATGAGTATTATAATTTTATATAGTGGAAGAGGGTGTATAATGTAGTTTAAATCCAATAGAGGAATGTATAAAACTCAAATAATATAATTAATTTATTAGTATGAAACCATGTATGAGGAAATAAGATTATTTTTTACATAAAATTAAAATTTAAATGTATTGTATATTTTTGGTTAATATGATAATGTCTCATACCATGTAGTGTGTGGTCATGCAATAATGAATGTTCCCTGTAGTTTTTTTAATGGAATATTGATCATGTATCATGGTGTTTACGTTCACTCTATTTGGAATTTTGAGAGACATATATTACTTTTATATAGGGATATATAAAATCCATTTTTTATAAAATTGATGAATATTGGTAGGAGTAAGAGTGAATGTAATATGTTTTGGGAGTTTGATAATATATCCTTGGTTGAATCAAAATATGTATGATATTGTGTGGATGGGTACTACTTGGATGTAGAATTCATAACAGTTTTTTGGGTATTTTGTTAAATAATCCTCGGATTTGGGGACTATTTACGAACATGGGAATGTAATGAGACCTTTAGAGAGATATTCATTATGGCAGCAAAATATTGCAGAACATAAAACATTGTACTAGGGTAGCCTAACCAGAGTAGAAGGTAGTCATTTTAGAAGGTCTTAAGTATTGTGAAAATTTATATCTTTTAAAATAAACCTTAATTAGAAAATATTTTCTTTAATATGAATAATTGAGGTTAGGTATTAATATTATTAAAAATTAGAATTCTTCATTATGATAAGAGACCTTGTCCTAAGGTGGAGACTTTTTTTGTTTGAAGGAATAGTAAAAATCCTAATATGATTAAATAGGTGATGGAAATGATTCATTTCTTCAAAAATATTTTTGAATTTCATTAAATGTTAAACCAATATATATATATATATATTAAATTAATACCTAGAAAATTATTTCCTTCTGGAAGGTACAATTTATATATGGTGAGAATAAATTAATTCAACCCAAATAACTTAAGGATTGATTTTTAAATTTCCCAGGGAAATAAATTTTATTCATGAGGACTTAATGAAGATATAAAAAATTTTATGCGAGTTACTATCCAATTTAAATCATGTCTCATAATAATCCTTCTTCTGTGTTAATGGGAACAAAATTTTTCATTTATAAATTTTTTTTGCAGTCCACCAAGCCTCAACCTTGGAAGGAAGTGACAGGAGCTAACCTACTAGAGCCCTAATTGGGATTTCTATTTGGTTTAGTATGACACCACAAACTCACCTCCAATAGCATATGGTATAGTGATCATCATTAAAAAGGAATATCTCACAAAGGTGATCCCACTCTAATTATAACTTATAATGAATCACATATTCCTAATGAAATTTATTATATCCAAAAAGAAAAATTAGAGTAAAGAAAACATCCAAAAATAAGAATAATGCGAATGTCTAGAACAAAAAAAAACTCCAAAATATTACAACATATAAAATAATAAATATATATATATATATATATATAGTTTCACATATCATGGTGAACCTAGGACTATAAAAATAACCTATGAATTAAAATGAACCATGGTACGATATCTAACATAAACAAAAAAATTTATGAACTAATAAAAACTAGCTCCATTAGATTCACATCCATAGGGGTCTCCCCATTATATAAAATATATATAAATGTAAACAATTTTGTAAATTAGTCTTATGTATATGATTGAATTAAAATATTGTGTTGGACTTCGTGAAAAGAATGAAATTATTGAAATAACATGTGTAAATAATTACATGAAAAAAAGGATAAATCATGAAATATTTTTAGATTAGACAACCAATTACTCAATGATGTACCATTTTTATATAATATACATAAGTTATAAAAAAAATTAAATCATACATTGTCAAAATAATTTGACTTCGATAACACTAAAATTACTCTTTTTTTAAACAAAATCTCGAATCCAAAACTATTCTTGTGGAGCCACACCTCAACATGGTTAATGTATAATAGATGATGGACAAACAACCACTATATATAACCGACATAATATCAAGGTAACTCCATATAGATTTGTAAAATACCAACTACATGTATGGATAATCCATGATTTGACATATGGGGGAATACTAGAAACCCATCATTTGTATACGGGGCCACTAACCCCATCATATTTTTTGAATTATTATTTTTTTCAAATTAATTTTACCTTTTTATATATCTCATTTCACGCAACACATAAAATAGTATATTTTATGTTAAATAAATATGTTTTTAATTCATTATAAAAAACATAATGTGTATCATGTACTATACACAACATAAATTCATTTCCTTCTCTATATGGAATATCTAGGTTTTCTTGTGCTACATGACACTCTGACTTTACTTAATGGATTGTGTAACATACAATTCCTATTTTTACAGAATAATAGTATATCATAAAAAATTGTATTTATTAATATAATATAATATAACATAGATGTTAAATTATATTTTACGAACAGTATTAAATAATTTATTAAAAAATAGCATTTATCCAAATTTAATATGAATTCATAGATTAGAAATACATTAGAAATAAATATGAAAATTGAATGAATGTAATGAGTAATATTATTTTTTAAAAGTTAATAATATAATATATATGTTATATATTCAATAAAATATTTTTTATATTCATCCAATATATTTTATAGAAATAAGATAATCACAAACCGTGTTTTATGTATAAAAACCTATATTATTATATAAATTTATTTTTACGCTCTTTTAATGGAGAACTCATTTTAAATCAAATTATATGAACATTTATTGATTTTATATGAAAAAATAAATATTAACTTTGTAATAAAATCCTAAAAAAAGGTTTAGGATATTTTCTTTTTGTTTTTCTATAAGGTTTCATTTTTTAAAGAATAGTTATAAATACTGGATTTTAATTCAAAATTTATTTTTCTTCAATTTTATTTATAATGTTAAATTAAATTTTAAATTGGTTTCAAATTTTAATTAGATAAAAATTTAATTATTTATTCTAATTTAGTTCATTGGAAGCATTTTCACATAGATACTCTATATAAAATTATTGCAAACTTTTGATAGTTTTTTATTTAAAAACATGCAGTGTCATCTGGTGAACAAGATTAGTTTCAAATTAATCAATTCCACTTATGTTATTATTATATTGGAAAAAGGATTAATTTTTTTTAATAATAATATTTTATATTTTCTAATTTATTCAGTTTATTTTTTTAAAGAAAAAAAAATTTGTGAATGTAATTAAAATCAATTAAATAGATTTTGGTAAAAATAAATTTATAGTCTAAACATAAAATTTAAGACACAAAATGACCTATATAGTTGTACAAAATTAATTTTATGGAAATTTTCTGAGAATTCACTACCTTGTCACTACATTGGACTTTTCTTGGATCCACATTACATAGAAAGACGTGTATGGAATTCCTTTGTCAAAATATTACCAGCATGTTACTCCTACTCCACCGTAAAAGGCCTTCTCTCCTCCTAATTTTTCATACCTCCAAAGTCCCATGGCTCATCCTACCTCTAAAAAATAACCTCCCAAAATCCCTAAATTCCACCTAAAATCCTCTACATGGTATGAAATAATTCCATGAAATCTTTTTGAATCAAAAAAAGGAGTTACCCGATTAAGAGGTAGTGTCTTTTCTCAAGATCCTTTCATTTATTTTATTTCTTCCCCCCTTCACTCCCTTTATTATATGATTGTATAAAAAAATAAATATCATCAATATAAGAATTTTTTTATTTTATTGTTTCGACCTATCCATACACACACCTCCATCTAATGGGTAATGAACATATTTTTTACGTATATGGTGAACTACAACCTCAACAAATGAGGATCATTCATTTTTCCTTCAACACCTCTCTTGGTGGAAATTATGAGGGACACTATATTTATATATGTAATATATTATATTTATTATTTATTTATTATTCATTAATAATTTACAAAAAAACTTTTTTTATATTCTATTTGGTGTACATATTATAATTGTTTTCTATGAAATGTGGACTACTACCACTCAAAGCATAGTGATTCATTCACACACTAAATTGAAAGTATTATGAATGGGATTAGTGAGAATATATTATATATATATATATCATAATATTTATACTGTAATAATTTTTTATAAAAATAAATATACTTATTTTTCATTTACCTTTATTCTTTCCATATGAAAATAAAACGGAAACAATTTTCATTGGTACATACAACCAACCATCTCCATGAACATTGAATTCCATTTCATATATCTATATTCAATAGAATACTATAACACATATATAATGAATAAAAATTATATTTATATCTTGTTTTGTATTATTTAAATCATGATACAAGTATAAGGGCAGAAGTTATAACATATAATTGCACATGTAAGAGACAAAGCGAATATTACCTGAAGCGCAGCATTATCAATGAATTATTAACAAGTGGGTAATATAATGACAAAATAAAACCATATACGGTATTATATATAATAATATTTTTCTTTATTATATTTATAATAAATTTATATTTATCATACAAGGTTTTTTCATATGTACGATGAGATTCAAGGCACAAGGTTTCAAGGATTACTAAAGGATTTCAACCAAAAAAAATTAGAAACAGAATTGTTGAAATTATTTTTGTAGAAAATTTTACAATCATGGAATCCATTAAAAGTAGGTTCCCAAATAGGGTCCCCACTGATGTGTGCCTTAAATCCTTTGGGATTCCTCTTTTCTCTATATGTCATATGTGTAATCAACATCGTGAGGATGCTAACCATTTGTTCTTGTCTTGTGCTACAGCTACAACTCTTTGGAATTTCACTTTTGACATTTTTGGTTGCAGATGATATATTCCCGCTACTATCAACTCCCAATTGCAGCACTGTGTTAATTGGGACTCTTCGAAGAAAATCAAGAATATTTTTTTGAAAGCAGTGGCGGAACTAATACATGTGAGCTGGTATGGCAGAAATAACTTCATTCATAATAATTTCTCTTTCAGTCTCAATGTAGGTAAAACGTGTATTCTCATTTCCATCAAGGATGCTTCTTCTCTTCAGAAAGATTATTGTGACAACTCTGTTGGTGATTTTGAGATTCTTCACCATCTTCATATTGCGGGATCTTATAGACAACCTCGACGCACATTTGAGGTCTTCTAGCAAGCTCCACTTCCAAGATGAATCAAAGTGAATTTCGACGGCACCTTTAGTGGAAACCCGGGTCCGACAGGTTGTGGTGCCATTTTTAGAGACTCCCTTGGCAGATTCCTTGGATGCTTCTTCGGTGGATGTGGCACGACCAGAGCATTGGAAGCATAAATGATGGGTGTCATTCATGCAGTGGACTTTTCCAAACAAAAGGGTTGGCACAATCTATGGATTTAATGTGATTCAACCACTGTTGTTAATGCTATTTGGAAGGGGGTGGTGCACCTTGCATGGCCTCTTACCTCTCGATGGATTAAATGCCTTACATCGCTCATGGACCTCGATTACATTGCCACACATGTGTTCCGTGAAGCGAACATGGTTTCTGATAGTCTTGCCAACAAGGGGGTCAATCAGGATGTTACATGGCTTGATGAGTTTCCTGATGTTTCGCTCCCCTTTTATGATAAGGATTGTAATAAGAATTCGTCTTTTGGACTTTTGTAACTCCTTTTTTTGAGCAATAAATAGTGCCTTGGTCTTTGACCAAGGCTCCACCTCTAAAAAAATAGAAGCTTTACTCATCACCCGTTACTTTTGAATGGTGTGTATAATACTGATGGATGTATTTTATTATTATTATACATACAACTATGGGTATTAAAGTTTTCATTTTATTACATTTATATCATTTGACTTTTGGTTCAAATGACACCCAATCAGTAAAGTAATTTTGTCTCAATTTTATTTCTTTAAGAGACATGAAATATTATGCACCTATATTATTCCATGAGGTGTATATACTACATTTAAAATATTATATATTGATTATAGTTATATTTATGATATTTTATGATTCTAGTAATATCATTTCCTTGTATGATTAGTATGGTCAATGTTACCATGTGCTAAGAGTTTATTGAAACAATCTCACAAATTATCTAGATTGCTTATGTTTATGCTTCATTTGATGAAATATTATGATCATTTTCTCAAGAAAATTACTAAATTCTCCTATCCTTTGGTTCTTCATGATTTATTCCTTTATCAGATCCATTTTCTTACCACTTAATACAAAATATTGTTTTGAATGTTTTTTTAAGAAACCACATCCTTACCCTATATTCAGTCATAAATTTGTGTTCCTTAAAACTCATGATACTAAAAAGGGTTTCCAATAATATTATAATATTATACTGTAATCATTAAAAATAATTTTCCCACTTTTTTCCTTTCAACAATGTTTTCAATGTAATATTCATGTCTCCTTCTGAAAAACGAATTGTACACCATTTTTACTATGAAAAAGGAATATACTTTTTTACGTCATATGGAATGTACATATTTACCGACCGCCATTCAGGGGAAGATTCCATTTTATATATGAAAGGAAAATTTTTAAGATTTTTTTAAAAACGTTTTTTAGAAATGTTTTCCAAAAAAATCAATATTCTCTCACAAATTTTCATGTAATGATGTTTTCAAAACTGTTTCATCCTTCCATTATAAGTTATACATTTTCTTTTGAAAAGAAATAGTTTTAAAAATATTTTCAAGTATTTTTTATAAGTTTTCAGATTTTTTTTGAGGAACATTGGTTATATAAAGGTTTAAAGCTTATTTTATATGATTTTATAGAAATTTTTCATTAAAATGTTCTGAATCATATTTTTTATGTCTTCAATGAAAAATATTTTCAAATTTTTTTGAAGCTTCTTTTAAAAGTATTCTACAAAAAGTTATTTCAAAATTATCTCATGTGTTCTTTATAAGATTTCAATATATTTTCTATGAATTTTTAAACAAAATTATGTATTAAAAACAACTTTTTATAAAAAAATTTATATTTAACTTAAGAAATTTTTCAGAATGATATTTCAATATTATTGTCAATGCAATATGACATTAGTTTATGTCACTCAAGACAGTATAAGAAATTATTTAAAGGTTCTATTTATATTCTTTCTCTATATGGGTTATGCATAATGGCATGACCTTTATGAAACTTGTGTCTCTTTCATGTTTTATATCTTTATGAAATTTGTTTCTATTTTTTAGGATATGCTTCTGGTGAAATGATTATTATCTCTCTAACATTTTCCCCATGTTATGATTTGATTTCATGATTTTGATACCGATTCCATTTAATGGGTTATGATATTATTATTTAGGATTTCCGAGTACATGTATGAATGATACCATTTTTCCATGGTTGGTACCTATATATCTCTCCAATGCATTTAGTGATGATTTATATCTCTTGAGATAGACTAAGATGCTATTTGGGGTGAACCTTGAATACTATAATGGAAAAAGGAGTGAACCATGAAAACAATGTTGGTATGAGAACTGAATTCAAGCTACTAATATGGTCATGGGAGTGAACCATGACTAATAAGATGTTATGGGGAATAAACCCAATCTTCAAAGATGGTTTTGGCAGCGATTCCATGGCTACTATGGAAGTCATATTATATGATAACATTTTTTTACAATTATTATTTTTACCCATATATTATGATTTGATAGACTATGTTTCTTATTTAATTATGATTAATTTCTTATGAAATTTCATGATTTATGCCAAGATATATGTTTACGATCTTTTATATATAGGGCATGATATTGTATTTTCATGATTGTGTTCATATACCATCATGGTTTTGATTATGAAAATGGATCTCCCTTGTTTACCTTTACTGAGCTTCTAAAATAACCTCTTTTTATTTTTCATTACCCTAGGTTATGAATATATATATTATGATTGATATTTCTAAGAAGGGTTATCATAAATAAGAACCTAGTGGGTGACTATGTTATTCATTATGTACTAGTCCTTCTATTTCCATGATTCCAAAGGATCTACACTCGTATGGTCTTTTCAAACCAATTTGTATAATGTTTTTTGTATTCAAAAATAGGGATGTAGTGTTAATGAATGAAAAGAGAGGATCACTATATTTGGTATCAGAGAAAAGGATTAGTTTTCCATTGTAATCTAGGATGAGAAAACATTATTTAGAACCTTCGGTATATTTTTAAGGATACATCTGGGGAAGTCTTCATAGAGAAGTTAACATTTAAAAAAATTTCCTAGATTTTTTGTAAAGGATAGAGTAAGTGGTTTTATATAATAACATCCAAGTCTATATAATAAAATTGGATGTCGCAAGGGAATAGATATACATAGGTGTAAAAACTAAAAAATGTTTTTCAAGGCCTTACATGGGTAATCTGGTAAATGATAATTTGCCCTATAGAACACCAATTTTGAATCTACTGTGTGATATTCTTGGAAATTTAAAAACACTCCATGAACAATAATAAAGTATTTTATTAGAATTTGACTATTAATAACCTACGATAAAACTAATGAACGATATACTAAAGATGATTTCATCTGTCAGACATCCTATAAGTGAATTTTTATGATTATGTGATTTCTCACTATAATAATCATTTATTACTCAATTATTTCTTGTTTTATTAATTGGAGGTAACATGAAGGAACTGGATTAATTTTGACGGTGATAGAAATTTTTCTGATGAGTAATCAAGTGGGATTACCACTGGACATAAATATATTGTTACCATGCCAAATTATGTTTCATGACAAATGATTAACAACTTGTACTTTAAACAAATATTTGAATCACCATGGAAGAGAAATGTAGAGTTTTCTAAGAGTTTTGGTAATGGAGACCCTTGAAGAAAGATGAATGTATTTTCTTTGTTTCAATATTTTGAAAAGAATCGGCTATGTGAATGTCTTAAAGGATCAATAAGGGGGTTTCATAGTGGAAAATAAAGAAAACAATTAAGTATCTACAAAGGAAAAAATAAAGGGTTCATCTAAAGAGATGTAGGTGAATAGTGTCATCCCTAATACATCAAAAAAAAGTTAAATATTTATGTTTGGAATGATGGATCATTATAGAAATCATTTTCTTAAGGGGAAATATCCGGAATAGAATTAGTAAGGTAGTATGAGTAATTGTTATATTTTTTATGATAATGAGACTATAGAAGAAATGATAAAGGAAAGAGGTATTAAGTAATATTATTAGGTATCATTCTTTTGTCTTATGGATGACGTTGAATAATTAGTGTTATTATATATTTTGATTAAAAAAATATGTTATATTAATTGTGAAAAATAAAATAATTTTTTTACTAAGGATTTATATTTTTATAATGAATGTTTTTGATGGAATGGAAATGTAATTTACTGACAATTAGATATTTTGACTAAGGAAATATAACCCTTAATATGTTCTTTAGGTTATGATGTTGTTGTTTTTATAAAGATATAATGGATATTATCACGTTAATTGGATGGTATTGATCACCTCAGAACCGATAAGGGATCTATTGGAAAAGCAGCCTCTATTATCATCTATTAATATTTCAACTTCTTGGACTTATAGAATATATCTACAAACCTTTGGAATACATAAGCATGCATGTTTTCCAAGAGTGTTTATCATTTTTCATGTTATTACCATGTTTCTATTGAATATATTATGAGGGTATTCACATTCATGGAATGTGTCAACCATGAGATACTTTTTGGTATAGGGGGCTCAATGTTAAGTTATTTTCATGACTTTTAAATACTATTTTGTATTTTAATATTTCATAAGGGTGATAATGTTATAATTGTATGAAAATATTAAGTTAAACATTAGAGAAAGTAATTATTTATTAATGATATATTCTTAACCATAGTTAAAAGGATATTTAATGATTAATCATATTATAACGATGACCATGATATATATATTGGATGATATATTAGAGTGGATTTAAAAAAGAAAATAATGTATATTTGTTGATAGCCAATCAAATGTTGAATGGTCATGGGTCATGAACCCCTAATCTTAGGATGATAAGGGTTTCACGACTACTAATGGCCTAGGTGATGTCATGGTTAATGTGTAGTTATTTTTGTTGAATAAATATTAATGATGAAACAGCAGAGTTAAATTTTATATTTTCTAATTATCATATAAACCATATTTATTTTGAAGAATATTTAGTGACATATAGTTATACATTCCATTTTTTATGTCTATAAGTTATATTAAAAGTATATTATAATTATTTATGTATTGAAGTTAATTTTTAGACATTTATTCCTTGAGGTAATGTATGTATTAGAAATTGGTCAATGAATAACAAAATTATGAATTTTTGTTCATATAAATATATCATTAATTTCTCAATGTTCTGAAGATGATCATAAAAAATATTGATGTCCTATTAGATTAAATTTTGTTTAACCGATGGCTGCTCAAATCATCAAAAAAAATTTACATTGAGGAACTAATATTTTATTTGATTATTCAATTGTCTTTTATTGATAACCTTAACCACTCCCTATAAATATTTATGAATTTCCTTTAGTTATAATCATCACTCCCAAACAATTAACCCTTTTGTGGATACCTAGTCATATTTTACTTTGGGTAGTAGTTATCATTCCAACATTATCTTTTTAAGGGATGTTTTAGAATTCATTAATAGGGTGTTGTTTTCTATGAATGAAACTTTCGTGTATTAAACAGATCATATCCCAAAATAATTTTGTGGTAGAAATTAATTTTAAGGGGATAGAATGTAACACACTTAGAATTTTTGAATTATTTTTTAGAATTAATTTAACATTTTGGATATTTTCCATTTCAAGAAACATAAAAAATTGTTTATTTCATAATAAAGAATAATGTTTAACTTGAATTATGTGAAACGCCAAGATATGAATTACCAAAAAAACAAATATTATTTCTCTTCATGGAATACTGCGGTTATCTTTTGTTACAGGCAATAAATAATTTCCATAATCTCTTTCACAACATAGAAGACTGGGTTTTTCAAAATAATAGTATTTCATAAAGATGTTATTATTTTATATAATATGATATAAACTTCTAGTTAGATTAGAGTTTATGAATTTTATTAAAGAATTAATGAAAAAATATTTTTTACACAAATATAAGTTGAATTGATAGGTTACCAGTTAATTGAAAATGAATTTGGAAAATGATTTAATGTAAAGGGAAGTAATATTATTTTTATGGTAACAAATCTGTTTTAAGATAATAAATTAAATTAATTATAATTATTGAGTTATATTAATAAAATATATATGTTATTTATTTAACCGAATATTTCTTATATTCATGCTATGTATTTTATAGTAAAATAGACAGAACAAAACCAATATTATTCGTAAAACCCTATATTTTTTATAAAGGTATTTATACAACCATTTAACTGCAAGCCCGTTTTAAGTACAATGTTTGAAGATTTTATAGATCTAAAATTTTATGATAAAAATTCTATTATTAATTGAAACATTTAATTATGTGAGGATATTTTTTTTTTATTTTTCAATGTGGTTTCATTTTTAATTAGTAGTAAAAAAATATTGGATTTCAATTCAAATCTATTTTTTTATATACTAATTTTATAATTTTAATTTATATTTTAATTAGTTTTGAAATATTAATTAGATAATATTTATATATATTAATTAAATTTATGAAATTGGAATTAATTTCATAGTTAAATCGGATATAAAAACATTGCAAACTTTTTCTCATTTTTACTTTAAAACTCCACAATGTGGTAATGTCTAAGAGATTAATTTTAAAATAATTTCATCCACTTATATGATTGGAATTTGGAAAAAACAGATTCCATATTTGGAATAATCAAAATTTATATTTTCTAATAAGTACAACCTTGTTTTTTGACAAAAATATTTTTTAATGTAATTAAATGGAATTATATCATTTTAGGTAAAATTAATCTTAGGTAAGGACTAAAGCTTAATTTTTAGATCTCTAATAACCTATAAAATTTTCCAATATCCATTAGATGGCCATATTAAGAACATATAATACCTTTTACACAATTGGGTCCATTATTTGATTTACTATAAATGTTTATAACATGTAAGGAATTCCTTTTTCAAAATATAAAAAGACTAATACACCTCATCCACTATAAAAAGGCCTAATTTCCTCCCAATTATTCAAACAACTAAAACATCTAGGCTCACCCAATGTCAGAAAAAATAATCTATCAACATCCATACCTTACTCCTAGAATCCTCCTCTAGGACCTAAATAAACTAAAATATGTCTTTTTGTACAAACCAAAAGGAGTTACCCTATTAAGAGTTAACATCCTCTCATAAGAAACATTAATTTATGTTATTTCTCAACCACTCCACTCTTTTATTCCATGATTTTATTAAAAAATCTAGTATTAAAAATATACTATTATGTATTTATTTTATGGTTTCAACATACACTTATACACACCTCTATCTAATGGGTAACAAACATATTTTTTATGTGTACAGTGAACTACTGCCTTAGTAAAAGATGATTGTTAATTTTTTCCTTAATATCTCTTAGGAAGAAAATTAGGATGGAAAAACTATTTATATATGTTTTATATTATATTTTTTATTTATTTAAGATTAATTAATAATTTTACAACACATATCTTCTTATAGTGTGTTTGGTGTAAATACAATTATTTCATTTCAGGAAGTGTGGACTTCTGCCCCCTCAATGTGATAAGATTTCTTAACATGTTACATAGACTATATTAAGGATGTGTTTTGTTAACTCATATGATATACATGATATATTATTGTAAATGGATTAATAATATTTATTTTTATATATAAATTTATCTCATTTAACATATTTCTTTTAATATGACATTTTAACGGATACAACATTCATGTGTGCATTCGACACACAGTATCCATGAATATTGTCTTCCATTTCATAATTATGTATTATATTGGTCATTATAATACATATATATTTATTTAAAATGATAATTAATTATTTTTTTATACTTTTTAACCATGATATCGGTAAAAGTACAGGATATAAAATAAATTAATACATATGAAAAATACAAAGAGAATATTAATAGAAGCATAACCTTAACATGGTATTATTTACCAAAGTCTAATATAATGTCATAATAAAACCATATATGGTATTAGATATAAAAATTTGTTTATTTTAAATATTTATAATAATTGTATATTTAATATAAAATATTTTTTATGTGTACATTGAGAGGAAGGAATCAAGGTAAGGTGATTTCATCTCACATTTAATTTTTGTGAGATACATGCTTTATTCACCACCTAGTAATTTTGAAGGCTATGTATAATTACAATGGACGTATTACATGATTCATATAGATAATATTATGGGTACTTAAATATAAATTTAATTATATTTCTATAATTGGACTTATATTTTAAATGTTACCATATCGCTAAAGCAATTTTGTCTCAATTTTCCTTCATTGAGACACATGCCATATTTAGCACCTTTATTTTACCCTATGGTGTATATAATACCGTAGAAATTTTAAATCATGAATATAATTATTTTCATGATATTTTGAGATTTATGTAATAAAATTTTCCAACATTATCAATATGGTTCAAAATTACCATGTGGTATGATTTAATTGAAACATTATCATCGCTTACTGAGGGTTTTTATGTTTATGCCTCCATTGAGGAAATATTATGATCCATAATTCATGAAAATTAATGAAAATTCTTATCCTCTTGAAATTAATGGTTTATTTATTTATTAATACAAATTTATTAATCATTGGTACAAAATATTGTTTAGAATGTGTATTTTATGAATTCCCAACATTACCCTATCTTTGCTGGGAAATATATGTTCCTTAAAACCCATGTTTTATAAAAAGGGTTTCCATTGATATTATTCAATTATTCTATAAAAAATAAACGTAATTTTCATCTATTTTTGTCTTTTACTAAATTTTTCTATGGTATCTTTTTATTTATTTCTAAAAATTAAATTTCCTTCAATTATTACTATTTAAAAGGAATGTTCTTTTACCTCATATGAGATGTACTGATTTACCAACCATTATTTATGTGATGCATCTGTTTCTTGTCTAAAATGTTAATTTTTTTGATTGTTTTTGTTAGATGTATTTTCAAGAGATGATTTTCTGGAAAAACTAAGTATTCTATCATAAGTGTTCACATAAAATTCTTTTTAATGAATTTTTAAGCATTCATAATAATATATCAAATGTATTTTAAAATAAATGGTTCTAAAAAACAAGATTTCATTATATGATATTCAAATATTTTCAATGGAAAAAAAATTTTAAATGGGTTTTAAGATTATTTCATAAATTTTTAATGAATTTTTTTTAATAAAGATATTCAATACTATTTTATGACCTTTCAAGGAAATATGTTATAAAAATGTTTTCATGGAAAATGTTTTTCAAAATGATTTCAAGAAATAATTAAATGTTTTTGGGAAATTTTCTACGAAAATTATTTTTAAATTGTTTATTTATTAAAATGTCTTTTTAAAAGAAGAAATTATATTTCATTCCTGAAATGTTTTTGAAAGTCATTTCATAATTATTTTTAGTCTATTATGACATTTGTTGAAATTTTTCATGCCTTTCTAGGAAATAATATAAAGTTTCCTTTAAAATTGTATCTCTTAATGGATTGTAATTAATGTCATGGGCTTTATGATACCAATTTCTATATCATGGGTTATATGATTAATAAATACATACATCATTCATAGGTTATGCTTCGGATGGAATGAACGTGAAACCTTTATCATTTTCCACTTGCTATAAAATGATTTCCTTTTTATGATAACCATTCCGTTTCATGGGATATGATATGAGTGTAAATAATTTTGTGGAAAATGTATAAATTATTTTATTATGATATATGTGGGACCTATATCACTCTATAATTCATGGGGTAATGATTTATATCTCATGAGATAGACTAAGACTGTCTTTGGAGTAAACCATGACTACTAATATGGTCATGGGAGTGAACCATGACTTCCATAATGGTATGAGGAGTGAAATGATTCTAAAAAGAAAACCATTTTTGTTAACTATAACAACCAAAATGGTTTGGGGAGCTAACCCATTCTACTAATATTTTTTAGATGTGATGTCATGGCTAATATGGAAATAACATTATATGATTTTTGGACTTCCAAAAATCAATTTTTTATTACACTGTTATGATTTCATGGATTATTTTCTTTATTTACTTATGATTATTGTCTGATGAACTAAAATGATTTATGCCACAATATTTTTTTATGATCTCTGATATGGATGGTAGAATCTTGTTTTTAATGATGATGTTGTCATACTATTATTCTCTTTCTTATTCTTACATTACTCCTTTGTTTACCCATACTGAGCATCTATGCTTTCCAATTTCAATGTTTCATTCCCCCATGATATGAATATATGTATTATACATGAAGTTTATAAGATGGGTTATAGTCATGAATATTTTAGTAGGAGATTATGAGGCTCATTTATATACAAGTTTCTATGATTCCATGTTTCCAAAGGCACTGTACTAGTACAGTTTTTTGGCATCTATTTTTATAATGTTTTTAGTATTCCTCAAATGTGATGTAATGTTAATGTATGAAAAATGTGGGTCCCTAGATGTAACATCCCAAGTAAGTAATGAATAATATATATTTTCATCTATGCCTATTAATGAATTAGATAGTGTTTTAGAGGCTTAAAATGAAAATAAATCCAATCTTAAGCATGGAATACACTAATATTTTTAAAAGATTGTTTTACTGCCTTTTAATGGAAAACCATTTTTAAATCTATCTTTTGACAATTTTATAGACTATGTTGGTCAAAATAAACTTATTCTTTATGATTGGGACATCAAACTTTTCTTTGTGTGAATTTTTGGTATTTTTCCGATAAAGTTCATTTTTTTAATGAATAGTGAAAATGTTGTATTTTAATTCAAAACCTATTTTTAATCTAATTTATTTATATGATTAGATTATATTTTGAATTGGTTTTAATGTGAAATTAGAATATATTTTTACCATTTAATCCCATGGTGGTAATTTGAATCAATTTCACTTTGAAATTGGACTTAAACTAGTGTCAATCTTTTGATACTTATTGTTTCATAAAACACACTATTTGTCATGACAGCAGGAATTAATTATTAAATTAATTAATTCATCTTACATGTTTTGATTAATTTAAAATAGACATCATTTTTTAATTCAGAATATCAAATATATCTTAGGGTGAAGTTTTGGAATTTTTCTGAAAAACGTCAATTTTTGATGAATAGTGAAACCACTAAGTGGTAGTTAAAGAAACTGATTTTTCGTTTAAATGAAACTTTGCCACTTCTGTGATTTGATTTTCAAAAATCCGACATACATGGTTGTCATTAAGAAGTAAAATGTGGTTCAATGGGATTGAAATAATTTTTTGGTGAATAGTAACTTTTAAGTTTTTAATCGCGATTAGAGGTAATTAGTGTAGTTTAAGATAAAAATAATGTTTTAATAATATGAGATGAGCTTCAAACATGTCCTACCCTCATTGGATGTGTCATGGCTGACCAATACAATCCATGGGTCAACTTGGGAACCCCATGGAGCCATTTTGGTTGGGAAATGACATAAATAACTTTCTATTTAATGTTAAAGTAAAAATGACACAAACATCAGTTAGTTTACTAAAACAATTTTTACATGGGGTTATACAAGTCAAATAATTTATTATAAATTTTCATTGTAAAGCTAAAAAAATTTCCTACATCATAGTATCTTTTTTATAATTTTTAGATTTTAAATAAATTAAATTATTTATGAAATCATGATGATGCTGCGATTACCTCATTAATAAAGGATTTTAAAAAATGAAATGATAATGTATAATATATGACCTACGCATGTCCAAAACCTATTGGATGGGTGGATTTCTAACCCTTATCACCTTACCCTCGAATTATATCAATGTGGGACCTTTTGAATCCCAAACTCATTTTAAAGTAAAGTAACATTTCTTTACTTTCCAAGTGTACCCCTCCTCTCCTCTTATAAAAGGCCCCCACCTCTACCTCCTTACCCACACATTCAAAGGGTTTGGATCGGCCAAACCCTTCCAATTTTGTCTCTACACTTCCCTCTATTACTCCTTGAAGCCTCACATTGGGCAGAAGTCTTCCCAAGTATGCCTTTGATCTCAATCCAAAGGGAGTTACCCAATTTTAAGGTAATGTCTTCACTTGAGTCCTTTTGTTTTATTTTTCTTCTCGAACCCCATAAACTCTTTTTATTCATTTCTTTTGTAACCAATACAGTATATTCAATATACTAGGATGTTTTTATAAGAATTATTCTAGCTACACCTACACACAACTACATCTAATGGTTAAAGAACATACTGTTTATGTGGATGGCGAATTTCTGCCTCCCGAAACGATGATTGTTCAAAATTCTTTTAACACCATCAAAGGTGGTCATTAAGATGACACTATATTTATATATGATATATAATATGTTTATTTTTTCCTTATGCTTCTGTATTTTTCATTTTGGGCATACCTTTATGGTTTACATTATGGGTAAACATGATATCTTCATTTAAGGAAGTGCGGACTACCGCCCCCTCAAAGTGATTTGATTCATTAATACCATATGTGGGGTGTATAAAGGATGGAGTTATGATATTATATATGATATTACAATGAATTATAATATACCTTTATATCATTATGATTCCATTCTATAAAATACGAAATAGAAATGAAAGTAGCGTTCATTTGTACGTACGGCTTACCGTCTCCATGAACGGTGCATTTCATTTCTTACCTCTAAATGATTATGTAATATTATAAATGCATGTATATACTGGATATATATGATATATATGATATATACATCATGATTATAATTCTGGATATAATGGATACCTGAACAACTTGTAATTATAAAGGGTTTATTTTTGACTCAAGTACCAATGATTGTTAAAATGATCGTTATTAACTGAAATAATTACATAGTGTTCATGACATGGTAATAAGTGATATAAAAGGAATAATGAACTTTAAAAAGGTTCTTAAACAAGTATAAATTAACTCAAGTTTATTATTCAGGAGATTAAATAACGACCGAGTCAAGTCGGACCCGAGGTATGGGATTTTTCCTCAATCTACTTTCATTGAGGCATATTTTGTTTTATACGCAACCTTATTTTATACGGTGTATAAACCCCTTTGACTTTTACATTTATCCAAAAGGAATCTTTTTTATACGAAGTGTTTTATTAAATGACAAAAGAGAATGTTTTTGTCGTACCTATGCGGCGACAACGACTTCTCTGCCGCCGTGACCATAATTTGAGTTTCGGCTTCCTCTACAACCCATACTTTTTTTAAAGAAAAATAAATACCATGTGTTACTTTTCTTTTATTTTGGTATTGAGAATGGTTTTCATAATGTTTTTATTATATCAATGTGTTGTATTGATATCTTGTGATTGAAATTTTGAAATGTTATGATTCCTTTATGCATGTTTTATGTGATACGATTATGTTATGGTTCTTTGGAATTATTATGAAGACGGGTGGTTCCGTGATAAACTAAGGGCGAGTGAGCCCGATATAGCTCTCCAATGTATCGGGTAACGTGAAGGAGTGAAATTTTAAGGTTTCTTCGAAGAGATTTAGGGAATATATTGTGATGTGTATTCCAAACGTAACCAAGAGGGTTACTCCCTACGTAAGAATGTTATGAATGCCTCAAGTTAACTTTATGTCTTATGATTTCTATGATTTATTCATGATTTGATGAGGTATGTTAAAGTTCTTATGTTTTATGGGTAAATTATGATTTCATTCTTATGTATATATTAACTTATATTTCCTTTCCATATTTTCATAACCCATACTGAGCTTTTTTTATGCTCATCCCAAGTTTTTTTTGAAATGTTTTTCACATGTCAAGGGGAAGGGAAATTATATGATGATAGTGTCAAGGCAGTGTCAAGAATGAATCCATGTCTTATTTTAAATATGTTTCCATTATTGGGTAAAAATGAATACTATCTTTATGTAACCACTTTGTTTATATGTGGAATGTAAAGCAAGTTTTATGTTCTAATTATCTAAAATTCTAAACCTGAAAAGATCCTCAATGTGTAATCTTGTAATAACTCAAGATTAAGTAAGGTTTAAGGTTGCAGCCTTATAGTTGGTATTAGAGGTCGTTTTAGACAACTTTTGGAGTTAGAAAATTGTTAAATTATAAATTAATTTATGGTATGATTGAAATGATATAGCATTTGAAGATTACCATGTTTCTTCGCTTAAGATATTTCTATGGTAAGAATGGTTTTTCATAGGGGAAACAAAACAACTTTTCTTGGAAGGCATAAAGAGGGAAATGACCCCTCAAATCAGTATCCTTTGATGGTCAGAATCAGAACTAAATAGTTTGTTGCAGTGATGGCTCAGTTGACTCATGTGAAAAATGTTGGTTGTTTTTATTGATGATATTTTGGTGTTTTCTAAAAGTAAAGAGGAGCATGAAAGACATTTAAGGGTTATTTTGAAAACCTTAAAAGAAATGAAATTTTATGGGAAATTCAGCAAGTGTGAGTTTTGGTTGAAACAAATATCTTTCTTTGGTCACATTGTTTCAAAATATGGGATAACCTTGGATCATGAAAAAACTGAGGTTGTTGAAGAATGGCCAAGACCCACAAATGTAACAGAGATTCATAGTTTCCTTGGTTTGGCAGGCTATTACCGAAGGTTTGTTAGAAATTTTTCACGGTTATCTAGTTCAATGACTAAGCTAACTCGGATGGGTGTTAGGTTTATCTGGACAAAAGAATGTGATGATTTTTTCAGGAACTGAAAAGAAGATTGGTGAATGCTCCGGTTTTTGCACTACCATCCAGGAATGGTGAGTTTTTTATATACAGTGATGCTTCATTGAAAGGACATGGTTGTGTCCTAATGTAGAATGATCACTTAATTGCTTATGCTTCACGATAGTTGAAAACTCATGAGTTAAATTACCATACACATGATTTGGAATTAGCTGCTGTTGTTTTCACTTTAAAAATTTGGAGTCATCATTTGTATGGGGTAAAGTGTGAAATATATACTGATCAAAAAAGTTTAAAGTATATATTCACTCAGAAATAGTTGAACATGAGACAAAGGAGATGGATAGAATTAATCAAGGATTATGATTTTACAATTCATTACCATCCGAGAAAAGTAGATAATGTGGCTGGTGTTTTGAGTCGAAAAAGTAACGCTTCATTAGAAATTTTGCGTTTGGACATGATCCTTTGGTAAAGGATTTGATGAACATTGGCATAGATGTTGTTGGTGCAGGATGTTCTTCTGTTTTTTTTCAGGTATCAGTGAAATCTTCTCTATCAGACAGAATCAAGAAAGCACAGAAGTAAGACAGTGAGTTGCAGAAAAAGGTAGAGCTTGTTCAGAAAGGCCATTTTCCTGAATTCAGCATTGATAATGATTGTGTTTTGAGATTTGGGAAGAGATTGTGAGTGCCTTGTGATTCACAGTTGAAGAGAGAGTTGTTATGTGAAGCTCATAGTTCTCCATTTTCAGTTCATCCTGGAAGTACTAAGATGTACAGAGATCTGCAGGAGTATTACTGGTGGGATGGAATGAAAAGAGATATTGCTGATTTTACTGTGAAGTGTTTGACTTGTCAACAGGTTAAAGTAGAGCGGCAGTTACCGAGAGGGATTCTTCAGCCTTTACCAGTGCCAGAGTGGAAATGAGAGAATATATCCATGGACTTTGTAGTGGGATTACTGAAGACATCTCGAGGTAATAATGAAATCTGGGTTATTGTTCATCGCTTGACTAAATCTACTCATTTCATTGTTATACGAGATAATTTTTCCCTAGATCAAATTTCTCATTTGTATCTTAAAGAGATAGTCAGGTTACATGGAGTTCCCCTCTCCATTGTATCTGACCGTGATCCCAGGTTCACTTCTAACTTTTGGAAAGGCCTTCAGAAGTCGTTGGGTACTGAATTAAATTTTAGTACATCTTTTCATCCTCAATCCAATGGGAAGTCAGACCGAAAGATTCAGACCTTGGAGGATATTATACGAGCTTGTTCGATGGATTATCATGGATGTTGGGACAAACATCTTTCTTTGGTTGAATTTTCATATAATAACAGTTTTCATTCCAGTATACATATGGCACCATTTGAGGCATTATATGGGAAGCGGTGTCGAACTCTACCTTTCTGGGATGAAGTGGGTGAATGTAAGATGATGGGACCAGAATTGGTAGAAGAGTTGGCAGAAAAAGTTCAACTGATACAAAAACACATGAGAACAGCTCAGAGCAGGCAGAAGAATTATGCGGATAACCGGAGGAAGGATCTATCTTTCTAGGTAGGTGATCATGTTTTTCTCAAAGTCTCACCATGGAAAAGTGTGATGCGATTTGGTAAGAATGGAAAGCTGAGTACAAGGTTCATTGGACCATGTGAAATTATGGAGAGATTTGGATCAGTTTCATACCGGGTGGCTTTACCTCTGAGTTTATCTCAGGTACACAATGTGTTTCATGTTTCGATGCTGAGAAAGTACATGCCATATCCATCTCATGTTTTGAGTCCAGAGGTAGTTCAGCTGGAAGAGAACCTATCATATGAGGAACAACCGGTCCAAATTCTTGACCACAGGGAGAAAGTGTTACGGAATAAGGTGATTAATCAGGTAAAGGTTTTCTGGAAAAACCACATGATGGAAGAGGCAACATGGGAATCTGAAAATGCATTGAGGGATAAGTACCCCCATTAATTCGATAAGTAAATAAATTGCGGGGACGCAATTTTCTAAAAGGGGGAAGGATGTAACATCCCAAGTAAGTAATGAATAATATATATTTTTATCTATTCCTATTAATGAATTAGATAGTGTTTTAGAGGCTTAAAATGAAAATAAATCCAATCTTAAGCATGGAATACACTAATATTTTTAAAAGATTGTTTTACTGCCTTTTAATGGAAAACCATTTTTAAATCTATCTTTTGAAAATTTTATAAACTCTGTTTGTCAAAATAAACTTATTCATTATGATTGGGACATCAAAATTTACTTTTTGTGAATTTTTGGTATTTTTTCGATAAAGTTCAATTTTTAATGAATAGTGAAAAATGTTGTATTTTATTTCAAAACCTCTTTTTAATCTAATTTATTTATATGATTAGATTATCTTCTGAATTGGTTTTAAAGTTAAATTAGAATATATTTTACCATTTAATCCAATGGTGGTCATTGGAATCAATTTCACTTTGAAATTGGACTTAAACTAGTGTCAATCTTTTGATACATATTGATTCATAAAAACACACTATTTGTCATGACAGCGGGAATTATTTATTAAATTAATTAATTCATCTTATATGTTTTGAATTTTGTAAAATAGACATCATTTTTGAATTCAGAATATCAAATATTGCTTAGGGTGATGTTTTGGAATTTTTCTGAAAAACTTCAATTTTTGATGAATAGTGAAACCACTAAGTGGTAGTTAAAGAAACTGATTTTTCATTTAAAAGAAACATTTCCACTTCTGTGATTTGATTTTCAAAAATTCGACATACATGGTTGTCATTAATAAGTAATATGTGGTTCTATGGGATTAAAATAATTTTTTTGGTGAATAGTAACTTTTATGTTTTTAATCGCGATTAGAGGTAATTAGTGTAATTTAAGGTAAAAATAATGTTTTAATAATATTAGATGAGCTTGACACATGTCCTACCATCATTGGATGTGTCATGGCCGACCAATAAATTCTATGGGTCAACTTGGGGACCCCATGGAGCCACTTTGGATGGGAAATGACATAAATAACTTTTTTATTTAATGTTAAAGTAAAAATGACACAAACATGAATTATTTTACTAAAACAATTTTTACATGGGGTTATACAAGTCAGATTGTTGATTATAAATAGTCATTGGAATGATAAAACGATTTCCTACATCATAGTAGTTTTTTTATAATTTTTAGACATTAAATAAATTAAATTATTTATGACATCATGATGATGCAACAATTACGTCATTAATAAAGGATTTAAATAAAATGAAATGATAATGTAAAATATATGACCTACACATGTGCAAAACCTATTGGATGGATGGCTTTAGAACCCTTATCACCTTACCCTATATGTATATCAATGTGGGACCTTTTTAATCCGAAATTCATTTTAAAGTAAAGTAACATTTCTTTACTTTCCAAGAGTGCCCCTCCTCCCCTCTTATAAAAGTCCCCCACCTCTACCCCCTTACCCACAATTCCAAAGCCTTTGGCTCGGCCAACCCCTACCCATTTTTTCTCTCCACTTCCCTCTCTTACTCCTTGAAGCCTCACTTTGGGCAGTAGTCTTCCCAAGTAAGCCTTTGATCTCAAACCAAAGGGAGTTACCCGATTTTAAGGTAATGTCTTCACTTGAGTCCTTTTGTTTTATTTTGCTTCTCCAACCCCCTAAACTCTTTTTATTAATTTCTTTTGTAACAACTATAGTATATTCAATATAATAGGATGTTTTTATAAGAATTATTCGAGCTACACCTACACAAAACTACATCTAATTGTTAAAGAACATACGGTTTCCGTGGATGGAGAATTTCAGCCTCCCGAAACGATGATTGTTCAGCATTATTTTATCACCTTCAAAGGTGGCCATTAATATGAAACTATATTTATATATGATATATAATATTTTTATGTTTTCCTTAAGCTTCTGTATTTTTCATTTTGGGCATACCATTATGGTTTCCATTATGGGTAAACACGATATCTTCATTTAAGGAAGTGCGGACTACCGCCCCCTCAAAGTTATTTGATTCGTTAATACCATATGTGGGACGTATAAAGGATGGAGTTATGATATTATATATGATATTAAAGTGGAATTATAATATAACTTTATATAATTATGATTCCATTCTACAAAATACGAAATAGAAATGAAAGTAGCGTTCATGCGTACGTACGACTTTGCGTCTCCATGAACGGTGCATTTCATTTCTTACCTCTAAATGATAATGTAATATTATAAATGCATGTATATAATGGATATATATGATATTTATGATATATACATCATGATTATAATTCTGGATATAATGTATACATGGAAAACTTGTAATTATAAAGGGTTTATTTTTTACTCCAGTACCAATGATCGTTAAAACGACCGTTATTAACATAAATAATTAAATAGTGTTCATGACATGGAAATAAGTGATATAAAAGGAATAATGAACTTTAAAAAGGTTCTTAAACAAGTAGAAATTAACTCAAGTTTATTATTCCGGAGATTAAATAACAACCGAGTCAAGTCGGACCCGAGGTATGGGACTTCGTCTCAATCTCCTTTCATTGAGGCATATTTTGTTTTATACACAACTTTATTTTATACGGTGTATAAACACCTTTAACATTTAAGTTTATCCAAAAGGAATCTTTTTTATACGAAGTGTTTTACTAAACGACAAAAGGGAATGTTTTTGTCGTACGTATGTGGCGACAACGACTTCTACGCCACCGTGACCATAATTTGTGTTTCGGCTTCCTCTACAAGCCATACTTTTTTTAAAGAAAAATAAATACCATGTTTTAATTTTCTTTTATTTTGGTATTGAAAATGGTTTTCATAATGTTTTTATTATATCAATGTGTTTTATTGATATCTTGTGATTGAAATGTGGAAATGTTATGTTTCCTTTATGCATGTTTTTTGTGATATGATTATGTTATGGTTCTTGGGCATTATTATGAAGACGGGTGGTTCCGTGATAAACTAAGGGTGGGTGAGCCCGATATAGCTCTCCAACGCATTGGGTAATGTGATGGAGTGAAACATTAAGGTTTCTCCAAAGATATTTAGGGAATATACTGTGATGGGTATTCCAAACGTAACCAAGAGGGTTACTCCCTACGTAAGAATGTTATGAATGCCTCAAATTACCATTATGTCTTATGATTTATATGATTTATTCATGATTTGATGAGGTATGTTAAAGTTATTATGTTTTATGGGTAAATTATGATTTCATTCTTATGTATATATGAACTTATGTTTCCTTTTCCATATTTTTATAACCCATACTGAGCTTTTTTATCCTCATCCCATGTTTTTTTTAAATGTTTTTCACAGGTCAAGGGGAAGGTACATGATATGATGATAGTGTCAAGGAAGTGTCAAGAATGAATCCATGTCTTATTTTAAATATGTTTCCATTGATGGGGAAAAATGAATACTATCTTTATGGAACCACTTTGTTTATATGTGGAATGTAATGCATGTTTTAGGTTCTAACTCTCTAAAACTATAAACTTGAAAAGATCCTAAATGTGTAATCTTGTAATAACTCAAGATTAAGTAAGGTTTAAGGCTGGGGCCTTATAATATAAGTCCCCTGATCTAACATAAACATGTCTCCATGGGAATATCAGGCCCCTTGTTTATTTTGGTGCAATCAGACTCCAACACATATATGAGTATAAAAATCCCCACCTGAGGTGGGGGTCCCACACCCTGGAATCAGAAATGTGGCTAGAGATCCCATTACACCATTTATCCATCCACTATGTACCTACAATAATCTATATAGATATAGGATAATTATGTTATCATAAATGAAACATAAATATTAATTGATGAATAATAGGATCCCACCCTAATATTTTACTTTTAAAGACACTCATAATGATCTATTAATATATTTTATTTTGAATCCTAGGATATAGAAGTGGAAAATAGTAATAGTATTGAAGTTATATGAATTTTAATTGATTAAAAAAAGTTTTTTTTCTCGGGTGGTAGCTAAGAACATGAATTAGTTTCCAAATAATTATTTTTAACCTACATGGTATGTACCATATGTAATATTATATATATAATACATGGTATATTCATTGAATGCTATTGAGGTTGTCGTTGTGTTATTTTACTATGTCACAAAAAAAATCATCTAAAAAATCACATACACCTTGCGATTATCCATTCATGTATATTACTATAGAATTGATCATGTAATTTAATGGAAACCATATATTCTTAGAGGGTACACACTATATTATAATTTATATTATTGTAAAGAACAATCCATTTAAGTATATGGGGAATTATTCCTTCTCAAATTAAACTTTTAATGTGATTTAGTTTTTTCCTAGAAAAGCTAGCCACACAAATATTCCTAATTATAATTCACCACAGCGGTCATCATTATCATATGAACTCTTTCATCATCTTGTAAAATTATGTTGTTCAACTAGATTAATGCGCATCACCTACATTATTGAGCATATGTATTTATTTCATACACTCCACACAACTTTATGTAACTAATCCATTAACACAAATACTTTTATTATTTAGAGTCAAAAGAAACCCCTTCACAGTAATTTCAATATTCATCCACCACATGACACATATGGGTTGGCAATGCTCTAATAGTCAATATTCTTGAGAACGGGATATCGGATAGAGAATAATCAAATGGGAGAAATAATGGACATTAATATAAATGCTTGTGGATATCTGTTAAGACATAATAATGTTTTTAGGATCACGGTATATTGTATACACCACTTCTGAATTAATTATATGAGAATTTGGAGGGAATAAATGTGGAAAACAATTCATCCATCCACACATTATTGTTTTCAAAATGTGAAAATATGATGATTATTTACATTAAAATATTTCCAAAAAATAAAAAAATCATGAATGAAAAAATAACCCATATTTTATTGAATATTGGGACAAATAAATATATTAATTTCCAACCTTAATGAATATTATTAAAAACCTCAATGATCACCACATTATGTCAAAATCCTCCAAGATCATACCTTTATTTCTTAATGAATTTTTTTCTCAATTCTCAACATAGTGTTTTTGGAGAAAATGGAAAATTTTATAATTAATGGATTATTTAGGAAATTCATATTACTAAATTATTTCCTCTATATAATTTTATAAAATAAACCGAACAGTTCTATGTTGAAATATTATAAAAAAGATTATAGATAACTTAGGTAAATACACCTCATCCCAATACATACTACAATAATAGATTTTCCATCTAGTGTTTCATTGACTTAATATATAAAATTTATCTTCCTCAAACATTAATAGGCTAAAAATAATATTTTTAAAATATTTAATATTTATTTTGGCTCCCATGACACAAAAAGAAATAACCTGACTGTGAGATTGTATAAAAAATTCTATTTAAAAATATAATACTGATTTAAATGAAAAATATGGGTATTATATCAACCCTAAATTCAATTATTATCATCCGAGATTCCAAAATCACTCAAATTGGGTATAGAAACATACTTCATATTATTTTTTTTATCTTATGACCTATCATAATATTACTATTCCACAACATCACACACACCATTTGCATCACCTACCCCAAAATGGATTTTCCATCTTCAGTCTATGCTCTCCATAAGTTACTATTCAATGGTGGGTATTCCTTGACATCCAAATCACCCCTATAGATAATGTAATATAGATAGTACAAAATCCATTTTACCTATGAAATTTGAAAACTATACTACCCCCAATCAATTCTATGTAATATTTATAGATTTTAACAAACCATGATTAACCTATACACTATATAGATGAGCTCGATGATTTTTATTGACAGATTACATATTTGATTATTCCATTATAAGATAGATCATTGTGAGACGTTTCCGAATCAATAGACGCCACACATAAACACCAATAATATATATCATTAATATGTATACAACATATAACAATTTCAAAAATTCCTCATATGATCATGAATCACCTATACCTTCTGAGTTATCAATCACACCATCCCCTATCCTATAAGTGTTGAATCCCTAATCATCATTCAGAAAAGTGATGACACGTATTGTCACTTATATAGTGCCTTAAAATATGTCTTCTCAATAGGGATTTATAATTTATTTTTGTATTCAAACTACTAAAATTTCATGTAATCTCACACCATCTCTTTAAGAACGTTAATAGTCCTCTATATCTTCCCACCCACACAAGAGTGGTGTACTATAATCCACCAAAATAGAGTCATAGATAAATCCTATAACATCTTATATAGTAAATAAATGAATAAATAATATCATTCACAAATTACCATCAATGGTACTATTTAAAACTATATTATTTCATTTGTGTACTAGAATCCCAGGTTCTATATCAAGCTCCACCCTCTTATAGAGAGGATGTAAAAAAAGTGGACACTCATCCAATGATAACCTAAAAACACTCTGACTGTTTTCATAATTTAAATTCCCATTCATGAATTATTTCTACATATAACCCACTTGTTCTATATAACATTAATGGTTTGGATCAAATTTTTTGGTTCATGGTTCTCATCATTTGTCATATAACAGGCGATGAACCCTAACGCAAACATTACAAGACTCTTCCTCATGCCTAGAGCCTAATTTTATTTCCTGAAATAAGAGTACATATTCCATTCCCTATAATTCACTATGGACATGGAAGTGTGAGTTTTTTATTACACCTTGTTAGTCAAAATAAATGGGACCACTTTCCACCATTAGAAGTCGACTACATACTTCCCAACTTTAGAGGATCAATTAAATGATTTACCTATGGGTAATTAGATTGGAAATACATATCTATATATATCTCTATGCTTTCCTCTCTTAATAAATATTGTATTGTTGGTGCTCAATTCCATTAATCGAAGGAAATAAATTCATTTTTCTTCCCTGAAAACCAACCTCATCAAGGTTATCAACCCAAACACCTTTTACACTATCAGATAGTGTTATTTCATTCTTAGAGAATCAACAATCATATTACAATTTCCAAGATTTTAAATGATATAAAATTAATTATCTTTAAAGGACTATAGTCATTTCATTTACCATTTATTTTTAGCATTTAATTATCTTTAGATGATATTTTTTTCTTAAATAAAATTTTGTTACCTATTATATAAAATTATACATGGAAGGAAAAGAGAATAGAACAGAATTTTTCATCATTAACAATGATAATAATTTTATTCTTCTATGAATCCAATTAAAATTACAAACATTACAAACATAAAAAAATATATAATATAAATTTTAAAATGGGAAAGTAATGATTTCCCCAATCTAATAGAATCATCGACCAATTGAAAATTCTACAGAAATAAAAAATTATTATAAAACCATTAAACATATTATTAAATGAATATATAACTATGAAAATAAATTATATTGAATTCTAAATAAAATATTTAATTTTTTATAGGGTATAAAGTTAAATGTCCCTTTTTGGAATCAAATTTTATAGGACTACTGGTCAAATATCACTATTAGTCAATATGACCATTTGTAAATATGATTTTTGAAACGATAATAATGGTTAATTATTTTACCAATATAATTAGTTTATATAAGTTGTAATGAAACTGGATAATTGATATGGAAATGAGAATTGAAGACCTTAACTAGTACAGCCGTGTCATTTCCGTCCCATTTATACTAACATGGGAGGGTGGTAGTGTCTCTAGGGTTAACTCTTTACAAAGACCATGTTTATATAAAAAATGTGAAGGTTGATTGAAATCACATTTTGGGATCTTCAAGTTAGTAGATATTACCACACGATTGATGTTAGTTGAGCCACCATATGAAACTTCGACCATTACACACCACACCCTTAGGGAATACAGGGTTCTAATAAAGGTTTTCATGTCTAAGCTAATGTTTCATAAAGTGTAAATTAATATGTATAATTAAAATTTGTATTCAATCAATTCAATTTTAATAAAAAAATTTCATAATAAAATACATGTTTTATTGAGATAAATTTGATGAATTTATTTTTGGACAGAAATGAATCATAATTGTATGTTTCCTGAAAATATATATGATTTTATAAAAAACTCATGTATTTTGAGTAAAAAAAATTTAAATTATTTTAAAAAAAATCTATGTCACCTAAATATAACAAAAAGAATAATATTATAATGGCCTAAAAAAGTTATTTATGTATTCGTAATTTAACTATTCCATAAAAACTATTATTTTTATATACATAAGGCTATTTATATATAAAATTTAAAATTATGATTTTGATATAATTACTCTTTAGAATACTCCTTATATTGTAAAACGACATGTTGAAATCTTGTTAGGAAGAAATTATGAATTATTTTGAAAATACTTTTTTTTCATAAATAGTAATCAAATACAATTTTGGGTTTTTAGTTTATATTTTGGCTTTATATTTAGTTCGTAATGATTTAATAATTAATTTCATACAATCCATTATTCGAAAAACTTATTAATATTATGTATTTTAATATGTTTTATTCATTTTATAAAATATTAAGTGCCTTTCCAATGTCTAAAAAGGAAAATTTGAATTTTAAGAACATCACATTGTACACTAATTACTTTTCCATTACAAAAGAAGTATAAAAAACATATTCATATTTGGTGGATTATACTATCATAAAATGTGAACCAATTTTTTAGAATCATAATCAGATACCATCACTAATCCAATGGTTTTTCATTTTCCACAACCTAGATTTTGAAGACCTATATTTGGAAATTATTAAACAATTCCTCCTCTTTTTTTATAAATTCCCACCCATTTCACCATTTCCAAAAACTCTCAATGCATCCTCCACAAAATTTGGGTGATTTTTTGTCTAATGGAGTTCCTCCTATGTTTCATCATTCCCTTAAGGATTCATCCTCAGTTCATATGAGAAACTCTTCATAGTTAGGGAAATATACACTTCTCTTACCATTCAAGTTCCCTTTTTATGTGGCATGCCTTATAATTTAAAACCTAATTTTTTTATTCCAATTTATATTATCCCATTACATTAATGATATTATATTATGAATTTAATTCCCTTATCCCCTTTCATTTAACCAAATTCAAAAACCTTGTTTTACTCCCATCATGTTGCTGAAATTACTTCTCAAAATTCTCTCTTTTACATGAAAAATTATATTTTCCATTTTACATGAATTCCATAATCCCATTTTTTCAAAGGGTATAGAAAAAATATCTAAATATTACTTTTTTATTATCGTATTTACATATATGATACTTAAAATTCCTTTTGTTGAAAAAATGATTTAATGATATTTTCCGCAATCACTTCTTTACGCCATGATTTTGATAAGAAACCCATTAATTATTCTCCAAGGATTATTAGTGAAATGGTTGGTTATGATATATATGGATAAAATAAAATTAATAAAAATGATTTGTTCCTTATTAAAGCACTCTAATGAATTATTTATAGAATTTAAACTCTAAATATGGCAGTTTTATGATTACTTTTTGAATAAACATGGTAATTTTAATTTACGACACCTTGGTGATAAATCATGGGGATATGAAAATGAATGTATCCTTTAAATGTTGTAGCCACATTCCCATGTAATTATTCTTGTTATTATTATTATTATTATATTCTTATTTTTAGGACATATTATTATTCCTTATGTTCTTATTCATACATATCACGATAAAATGTTATATATCTCTATTTTTTATTCCATTTCAAGGATTTATGATCATCCCTTTCTGTTGATGTATATCCCTAGGATATGAGATGTAGTAAGTGTAACCTATATTGAACCCACATATATTTATTTCTAGTGTATTTATATGAATTTTTTGTGTTTTCATGTAATATGTAATTTCATTCCATGAAAGAATAATTAAAAAGATACATTATTTTGTATTAGTTAATGATAAGCTATATAATAAAAATTCAGTATTTCAATGTTAGTATTAATGGATTTTTTAGTAATTTTTTGAATATAAGATCATTAAACAATAGGGATAAAAGTAGAAAAGTGTCTAAATATAAGAAAATTTTATGATATTTTGATTAGAATTAAGTATGTGGTTTCCAAAAAAATACATCCATTTTTGGATACTACAAGTGGATGCGGATCTGGCATAGATGTACCTAGGGGTAAAACCAAAAAACAATATATTGATGTAGAATCAAACCATAAATGGTGCATTAAAATGGACCTTGATTACAACCTGGTTTGACACACATGGGCTATATTATTGGTTAATAATAGGATTTTTATGAACCATAATGAAGGATATAATGAAAAATCAATTGTTATTATAGTATATTAATAACATATTTAATCATGAAGTTTTAAGTTGTGAACTCTATTTATTAATATTATATTCTTAAAACATACATGTTTCTAAGTAATGGTTGCTTATTTTATAAAAATGTTAATAAATAAGAGTAACTGTGTAAATGAGTAGTACAATGGAAGATTCAATAGCGATGTTATAAAGTATGCTAGAATGAAAAACATCATGAGGATGATGAATTAACTAACTTTATTTGTGAACAACACTTTAATCAACTAGGGAGAACATATTATTATCGAGGGGAATATCTTTTTGTGGACTCCTCTATTCATCAATAACAACCATCCTTTAGTGGTAGTACTAATCAATTAATTTGTGAAAAATATATAAGCTAAATAGAAAAGATATTTTTTGTACTCCATAGTTCGGATCATGATAAAGTCCCCATGATAGCGTGCTGCATAGAAGTAGAAGATGATTTGTGGTAGAAAGGATTAAAAATATGAACCCAAGAATGAAGGTTGATGATATTGTTTGGGAAGAGTTCATGGGAATATTTTTCAATAAAAATATTCCCCATTTGATGTAAAAAATGGAGATGAAATTCCTAAAGATGAAAAAAATGAAAATGAATCAGTGAGAGTCTATGAAATGATATTTATAAAACATTCTCAATTCACCTATATCTGTGATATGGATCCAAAAAGAAAATATGATTGATTCTTCGATAGACTAAGAACCCATCTACAGAGGAATCATGAAAATAGAGACTATGAAATATATGAGGGGAGCGTGTGGTGTTGTATTAAGGTTAAATTTTAGTTTGGAAAAACTAATTGTTCATATAGATCGAATGAAAATAATATATAAATAGATCTAAAATCAGGAATAAATTTTGTTTATGGAAGAAGAGGAAAGAAATTGAAATATCCCACATGCAGTAAATGTGGAAATAATCATTTGAGGAACTTATTTTTTGGGAGTGTAAATAAATATATCCATGAATGTGATTGATATATATCATGAAACTGTCATGGTTCAGTGATTCCTCAATATCTCAACACTAATAATAATGGTAATATTTTGAAGTCCCAATATGATGCTCAATTATTCATGTGTGGCTGGCTTGGAAACACTTCCAATCAATATCCAAATCAAAATATATTGTTGTGGAGCCACCATCATCCTGATAATAGGATAAGGGAGTATGGTCGATCATTTTCTATGACGATGGAAAAAGTAGATGCCCCAAATGACTTAGTGGCGGATAATCTAATTGTTATCTCAAGTATAGAGTTTATATTTTCTAATTACAATTTTACAAATTCCTCTATTTCATTAATGTTTTGAATCAATATAGAATCAATTCATGAATTTTTAGAAGTAGTGTCATCAATAAAAACTATAGAAAGATCATCCTGGCATTAATAGTTTCTTTGAACTCTGTTATTATCTTTAGTGTGTACAATTTCATCTCAAATCAAGTAGTTATTCCCAAAGAGGAATTATACACCATACTATGGATGGAATGGATCTCAAATAATAATGATAATATCAACTACAGATGAAAGAATCTTTCAATAGTCTTGAATAGACAACCTATAGTCTTTTTCAATAGAGATATATCTCGACATTATCTTTTTCTAGAAGCACCCGCCATAGCCATCCTCATGGAGAAGATTAGTGATGAGGGATGAGAAACTAATGTATAATTATATAGTCTTCCCCAATTATATTTTAAATGCATTATTTTATATCCTAAAGAGATACATAAGCCTCCCCCATAAAGAGAGGTAATTATTTCTATTGATATCGTAAATTTATCCAAAATGATATCAATGACCCCATGTAGAATTAAAAATATTGATTTAGTGGAATTAAAGAAACAACTTCCACATATTTTAGAGAAGGGATTTATCTGACCATGTTTGTCCCCATGTTGAGAACCTATTCTCATTCTTAATAATAATTATCAATAATGATATTTGTGTATCAATTATAATGAACATAATGGGATCATAATGAATTATAAGTGTGATCTCACAACGATGGATGATTTATTTGATCAGATTAATTGGGATCAATTACTCTTTAGTATTTAACTCTCATATTAGTATCATCAATTGATGGTCAGGAATGAAGATATTTTGAATGATTCATTTAAAACAAGATAATAACTTTATGATTTTGTTGTTAAGTCCCTTATCTAGACTAATGATACTGCTATATTTATGGATTTGATTGATATAGACTTTTAGGAATACCATGATAAATTCCTGGTAGTTTTTAATAATGATATTATCATATATTACAAAAAAATAAAATGGAACTTGAGGATCATATATCTGTTATATTTGGATCTATAGAGAATAATAGTCTATTTGTAAAATTAAAAAAAAATTATATTCAAGATACAAAGGATGCATTTTGAGGTCACATTGTAACCAATGATGGAATATCAGTTTACCCTATAAACAAAAAAGGTTATAGAGGTGTGGCATCATCATACAAAGGTAATTAAAAATTGTTGTTTCCTTAGTTTAGAACAATATTTTAAGAGTATTGTGAAAACAATTTCACGATGATCAAATCCACTGATAATGTTTTTCTCGAAAAAGAGATAACTTATTCTATGAAAAGGTGTGTGAAGAACGCATCCATGATATAATATAAATAGAGTTTATTAATCATTTTTTACTCTTCCCATTTCTAGGGAAGGTTTTTTATGTATAGTTATTCATATTTCAAATGGATTGGGTTCATACTGATGAAAAACAATTCAGTGATTTCTTATGCATCTCGAAATGAAAAATCTCATGAACATAATTATCGTACACATTACCTGGAGATTGATATAGTTATTTTTCTCTAAAAAATTTGAAGGCACAATATTAATGGGGAGAAATGTAATATATACACCATAAAACCAGATTTGAATTATATTTCCCCAAAAAAATAAATGAATATTAGAAAAAGTATATATATGGAACTTCTTAAATACTCTGACTATTTAATTTATTATCACCTCAGAAGTGAAAATAAATTCATTGATGCATTAAGTAGGAAATACCTTGTTTTTCTAAAAATAATGAGGATTCAAGGAGATCAATTGATTAATGACCTAGTAAAATTGGAAATGGGAATCATAATGGAAGGTACACTTTAACCTTACACAAACTAATTTCTGAACCATCATTACTAAAAAAGATCAAGAGAGATCAATGAGATGATCCTTCGATACACAAGAAGATGTAGGCTTTAATGAATTGAATGTGTTATGATTTCAATATTTTTTACGTAATTATAATAAAATTTCAAAAAAGGAAAAGGGTCTCATTTATCCCAAAGGTAAATATGGTACTGATGGACAACTTTCAAATATATTCCTTCTCCATAGATCCTAGATAAACTATACATTATTTGGACCATTGTGAAAATTATTAATGATTTAGTATAATAAGGGATATTGTTTACTTCAATACAAGAGGAAAAAATATATCAGAAAGGGAATGAGGTATGATGACATCTTGAAGGGTTATTTATACCACTACCCATACAAACATGGATGTGGGACATTATCACAATGCACATCATAACCGGTCTCCCATGAACATCAATAAGAAACAAATACATAAGGATTATAGCTGATAGACTCACCCTGGAAACACATTTAAATAATATTTAGGAATAATTCTCTCTTGACCAACTTGCCATGATATGTGTTAAGAAATTAGTGAGGTTCCACATTGTTCAAATTTCTATCAATTCTCCTTGTGATCCAAGGTTATAATCCCAATTATGGATATTTTTCAACATACTCACAATACTGAATTGATTTTTAGTATGACCAATCACCCCAAAATCGATGGCATGTCTGAAAATACTATTCAGACATTTGAGTACTAGTTGAAAACATGATCAAGAAAATTGAAAGTTGAATGGGATCAATGAATCCCATTGTTTGACTTCACAAATAAATATCTTCCACTTGAGTATTCAAATAGAACCATTTGATGCAATATTTGGGATGTAATGTTGAAATTATACTTGTTGGGACGAAGCTGGAGAGAGAAAACCATATGGGTCTAATCTTGTGTAAGATATTCCAGAAATAGTTCTTGACTTCTAACAACATATAAAGATTATTATATTTTCCTGAAGAGATAATCATATAATCGTGTAAGGGACTTGGATTTTGATGTTGGATAAATAGTTTTCCTTCAGATATCAGCATTGAATAGAGTCACACTATTTGGAAAGAAATGAATTTGTATACATATGTACATTGGACCCTTTGAAATTATTGATCCCATATAAGGAGTGGATTATCTGTTATCACTTCCACAAAATATGTCTCATGTTCATGATGTATTCTATGTATCCCCCTTGATGAAGTACACACATAATCACTTACTTCTATTGAATCTATATTTTGTAAAACTAGAACAATACCTCACATATGAGGAGAAGTCGGTGTAGATCTTGGAACATAGAGATAAGGATCAACACAAAAATACAACACACCATGGCATGTAGTTGTGGTCAAATCAAAAGTATGAATAAGTGATGGGGTATCTAAAGGATATAGTGAGACAGGAGTACCCTCACCATTTCTCAAATGATATTTTGAGTTGAAATTTTAGGGATGGATTTTCCTAAGGGGGAAGAATGTAACGACCCAAAAATATAAAACGATATTTGTTTCTTGATAAAATATTTGCTACATATCATAAAAAATTATACATATACAAAATAAATTGAAACCAACAATATTTTATCTCATTAATAATATTCATTACATTATTCAACTATAAAACCAATTAAAATTAAAAACATTAAAACTGAAAAAATATTAAACAGAAACATAAAAAGGTAAAAATATGGATCACACAACTCTACTAGAATAATTTCCCCCCACTGAAAATAATACATAAATAAAAAAAATTATTAAACAAATGTACATCTAAAAATATGAAAATATAACCTTATAGAGAAATTTTAGTAAGTTTTTAATGAAAGATTGAAGCATATTTTTAGTGTATAAAGGGATATATTTCCATATAAATTCTTTCATTATACAATCATTGTTCAATATAACCCTAAGAAAATATTCCCATGGTTGATAATTTTACCATTATATTTAGTCTTTATAAGTAGAAATGACAACAGATAATTAACACAAAATAAGGAGTTAATGGCCTCAACTAATAAAGTCATTCTCCTTGAAGACCCTTTTTTCGAAATTGGGAGGAAGGTAGCATCATTTGGATTAACCCTTGAAAAATACAAATAATATAATTTACAGGTGAATCTTAAATGAAATATGCAATGAGATAAGTTTATGTTAATGTAGATTACATGTTGGTTGATGTTACCCGAGCAACCCCAATAAATAATGACCATTGTACACCTCAACCTTAGGGAATACATGGGAGTAATAAGGGGTTAGGTTTCTAGGCTGTAGTTTTAAAATGTTTAATTTAATTTGCATATATAAATAAAAATTCCATAAATTTCATATTGAGATTATTTTTTCTTAATTTTTTTTAATTAAAATGAATTTGAAATACTGAAATTGGGATTCAAAGGAAACATAATTGTATTTTTATAGAAAATATATAAAATTTATTACAATATCAGGTATTATAAATTTTATTTTCTTAAACCAAATTTTCTATTAAAATACGAAAACCTATATTTAAATTTTAAAATAATTTTATAATGGGGAATGATTTTTTATGTATCATTGTTTTTATTGTTCCTCAAAAAATTCTATTTCTAATTAAATATATATTTTTATATTTAAAGGTAAATTTTTTAATATATTGATAATTATTATAAACAAATAAACATTATAATGGAAATCATCTTGTAAAAATTTGGTTATGGATACTTTATTATAATTTTCTAAAATACCTTATTTTTTATTAATATTGAAAAGTATAGTTATGGGTTTTCAATATACTGTACGACATCATACTTATGTAGTAATGATATAATAATTAATTCAATACATTTCAAGAACCGAAAAATATTATTCTATTAATATTTTGTATTTTAATCTATTTTAATCTTTTTCTAAAACCATAAGTTACTTTTCAAGGTCTAAAATATGAAATGTATTTTTCAAAAACATTATTTTTTGGAATCTATATTATTCAATGCAAAAATAAGTATTCAAAAGGATTTAGTTTCCTGTTTATTAAAAAAACATAAAATGTGACCCAAATTTCCAAAACAATGTCAATAAACCATACGTAAGACAATGTTTTTCATTCTCAACAACCATGATATCCAAGACCTATATTCTGAAATTATTAAACAATTCTTTCACTTTTTCTATAAATACACACCCATTCCACTATTTTCCTTCACTCCAAATCTAGCCAACATGTATTTATGTTATTTTTTCCCTACCATGATGTCTCATTATGGTGTATGTATGTTCCCAATGTTTCATCCATGTATTTTAACAACAAATCTTTAAGGTAAGGGAAATATCCACTTCTCATTCCATTAAAGTACCCTTTTAGTGTGGTTTTTACTCTAATTTAAAACCACAGATTTTTTTAATTTTATGAAAATAAATTAATATTATTTAGTTTTTAAGGGGTGACCCTTGTCCCCAATAATTTTATATTTCTGTAAAACCATGTTTTATACTCATCATGTTTCTAAATTTACTTCTCAAATTTCTCTCTTTTACGTGGGAAATTATATTTTCTATTTTATTAATGTATCTAACCCACATTAATTTATAATGTGTATTCAAAAATATTTTACCATGACTTTTTTACTCCCATATTTACATGTATGAAACTCACTTTTCTTTTCATGGGTTAAAAATAACATAACAAACATGTCTTTAATCACTTTTGTATGATATGATTTTGATAAGAAACCCATTCGTTATTCTCCATGGGTTATTAATAAAATTATTTGTTATGGTTTATGTGGATAACATAAAAAATTAATAAATTTTAATGGTTCACCATGATATATCTCCAATTAATTGAGTAAAGATTTTAATCTCTAATGAAGTCTTTTTTTAATACCTTGGTGATTAACCGTGGTGATTTTTATTTATAATAGCGTTGTAATCACCCATGGTGAAATGGATAAAAATGACTCAATTAAATGTTATAGACATACATACATGATATTATTATTGTTGTTATTATAATTATATACTTCGTTTTCATTCATTAATTTTATACCTCATGTTCTTGTTGATATACCTCAAGATCACATATTATATGTCTCCCTTGTTTATTCCCGGTCTAAGTTTCATGCTCACCCCTTTAAATTGATGTAAATCCTTAGGATATTATATAGAGTAAAATTAAACAAAATATAACCCATGATGATCTATTTAATGTTCATTTATAAAATTGTTTTCTGTTTTCATGTATTACTTACATTGTATCCCTAAAAATAAACTTTAAAAGATCAACTATTTACGATTATTTAATGAACTATTTTTAATAAAAAAGGGGGATACCATAGAAAATATAACAGAGTTCTTTTAATCCATGTAAAACATGAAAAAATCATTAATAAGATATTTTGTTGATGAATTAGATTAAAAATAACCACTATAAGATCTATTTAATAACTCGTGTCATTCAATACAAGAGATCTAAGATTCTTTCACCCATATGTAATCATTTCTTTCTCGGCATCCACACAAAGCTAAAAAAGGCTCCAAATTCATCAATGAATTGATTTCACTTGACTATATACTCTAATAATTATATAATAATATCATTATTCAAACTGTACTTTTGTTCTACAAAATCTCCCTGAAATTTCATTGATTATATTAAGGGATAATGCTTTTGGGGAAGCAAATTCATATAATCGTAAACCCTAAGTAATTTGTCCAATAATTTCATTATATAAATAAAAGACTATGAAATATATGTACCTCAATAACATTATTTATTTGATATGAATGCATTAATAACAAAAAAAATGGGTTCAACTACTACACAACCATTTGAGATGATATGCCCTAATGAACTTAACTCTTTAAATATAAAATTATAACATCAAGAGTTTACAATAATATTGTTTATATGATTGTATGTTTATGAAAAACCTCATTTCCTTAGAATTTTTAAACATTTAGATCCAATAAATGAGAATGTTATCATTTTAGACTATCATGATCTAGTACAAGAACCAATAGAATATATGTTCTATAAGTCTCATAAAGACAACATGGGTTTTTATCACTTTTATAAATTTCACTATAAACCCTTAATATCATCACTAGAACTCAATATTGGAATTAATTCATCAGGAAAAAACATTTATTATATTCAAAAATTAACTCATTCATTAAAAACTTCATTACTTCCTGTATATGGTAGAAGATGTCATCAATCCATGGTAAATGGTATTTTTATTAATTTTAACTTATTTTAGGATTATATAGTGAATAAAAATCCAAAAAATCCCACTCACTATCATTGAGAATAGAAAGGGAGGTTCCTCAAGGATTATATTGTGATTAGTGGAGTCTATCATAAGGAGAACTTCTTGTTTTACATTAATCACGTTAATCTCATTTGAGGTTGTCCAGTAAGATGTAGAATAAATTGGTGTGTTATAAGATGTTAGTCGACTGAAAGACATACCTCATAACACTAATAAAACCCTAATAAATAATCTATAACAATTTCTATGTACTCCTCTACAATGGTGGGAAGTTGGACCTTTAAATTATTCATAGTACATCATGCCATGATCTGTAACTTATAGTTAATTAATTACATTTTTTCCAGGGTTATCCCTACTCATCCAATAACACAAAAATATTTTAGACTTTTTATTATTTAAATAATATTATGTTTGATAACATGTGTTATATAAAACATTGATACTAGATAAACAGTGATGCAATTACTAAATTTTATTATTTAAATAAGCCTTTTATAAACTTACAATTGGTTTGGGGTTTGTAAACATGATTGATTGTATGATGAAATATTTAAAATAAATTTATCTTCATAAAAATTTATTGATTAAATCCATTGATCTAGGAAGTAAATTATAAATTAATTAATATAATATTAAGGGATATATTTTACCACAAAACTGATTATTGTGTGTGATAACTTTTTATCAAATTAATTTTTATTCATAAATATAAATGAATGATGTCAATGAACTTTATAGATCATATATTTATTAAAATATACTAACTGTAATCAAATGGAGGAAAAAAATATGGAATAAGTGTAAATACATTTTATAAATTCAAACTAAAAAATCTTTAATGTAGCACCCTAACCCATGAATTCCTAGAGCTAGTGTCCACTACTATTTCATTGGAATGATTGAGTGTAATAACATTGTAAAGGACTGAAAATTTTAATAAACAAAGTAAACCAAATACTTACATGATAATTCTATTTAAAATTAATATAATATTTACATAATTATAATTTTTTCTTAATATATTACTTTAAGGATAATAACTCTATTCCATCTGTTATATACATGTATATATTTAATAATAAGATTTATACATTCCACAATAAAGGAATCAAAACAAGGCTGAGTTCAAATGCTTAATAAGGGTAAAGTATAGTTGAAAAAAATTAATGAATGGGAATAAATTAACATGGGAAGGTAAATAAAAGATAACACATTATATTCAAATAACTATATAAGGTGAAATCAATATGTAATGGTATGAAATTGAAACCCATTCCATCGAGGTAATAAATTGTAACTAAACTATATCCAATGAAATGAGGATGGAATATATCATGGATAATTAATTACTAAATTATCAATGAAGTAAACACTTAATTATTGGGAATCATGTATAACAACTTGAAACCCAATACTTCCATGACCTTTCACATTATGGTTAAATCTATGAGTATAAACCCGTTTAATTTGGCCAACTTGATTCTCTCATGAAAACCAATCGATGCATTGAGAATCTAAATAATGTCTGGGCCCCTCTAGTTATTGCATGTCTGAATCAAAACACATGTAGAGTAACTATAATAAATAGCATCCCATAAAAAATATCCATATAGAATAATGAATTATAAATTATCAATAATTCCTTATTGGAAGACAACTAACAATAATTTTTATTGATGATGATGAATGGAAATACCAATGAAATATGATTAAAATATTAATATGGAAAATAATCATCGAACATTCCAAAGTGTCTCGTAACACATTGAAACATTTGAATAAAAAATTTCAATGAATTAATAACATCAAATGAAATTTATAAAATCCTAAGATTAATTATATTCGTGATATAACATGTTTAATGATGGTATATACACCAAATAAAAGGTAATTGGGGAATAATAAAAAATAAGATTCAAGAAAATATAAATTGAGATGAAACAGATTGCATATTAATTGAAAGTTCACAAAAGAATAATAATCATATGAAATAGTTTAGAAAAAAAAGTATCCTTTTAATGATAAAAAGGAATCTTCCAATAAATGGAAGTGTGTAAATCCGTTCATGTCGTATGCGGTAAAAAAATAAAACAACTTTTTAATGGTAAAAAGCGTAGAAAATGCCTTGTTCTGAAAGATAAAAAATAATTCTTCTAAAAAAATATAAATGAAAAAAACAGGAAAAGTAATTTTATTAATTTTTTTTAATCGTTTCAAAAAAAATTATTTCTTTTAAAAAAACATTTTTTTAGAATAAAATTTATTATCTAATTAAACAGTAAATAAAAGTCGCTTATTCATAAAAACATTTTCTAAAACCCTTTGAGTGCCAAAGAGTTGGAAGATGGTACAATTACTTGAAATGGGTCATGAATGACCAAATGATATGATAATTAAATTTTTTACTAGACAATGATAAAATAATTTCCTCTCATAGAGCATCATTTATAAACTATCCTAAACAAAATGAAATTGTTATGTAAACCCATGAAAAGACCAAAACATTATGTAAAAATACATGAATGACTATATTGTGGCTGTCAAATGTAAATCCACATAAAAAATGTGTATATATAAATATATTGATTGTAAAAAGGTTATTATATGCACATTCATATAATATTAACAGCATCCAATAAGTAATATAACCCAATTAAAAGTAATTGGATTATGAAATTCTTTTCTACTAGGAAACCTTTATATCAAATTCCATTGAAATAAATTATTCCAATTAAAACTAAAAAACAATGAAGATAAAGTAATTCATGGAATGATATATTAAAATGGGTATTATATACATCACACAAAATAATTAAGTGGAGGACATGACATTTATCTCACTAATGTAAAAAGAGAGATGAAATTCCCTTACCTTGTGTTTCAATTTGGGTGAAATTCCATTAAATTCAATTATAATAAAATTAATCTAGTTATATACTTTCCTCATAACCATATTTTTTTTATCATTACTCTTATTTCACTTATTATCATTTTTTATATAACTACTTTAACAATTCAGTTTAGATTGGGAGTGTTGACCAGATTTGATTTATGTGTCAAAAACAGCATTGGTATGTCAAATATGGTGAAAGGGGTCATTATATAAAATCTCCATAATATTAATCCTTACTTAATTATAATATTTTACCTGAATTTTTCTTTTAAAACCAATAATTATATATGATTATGAAAAATGAACCAATGTTACACTCATAGAGATGGTAGGATATATGTACAATTGAGTAACATTCCAATTTTTTCAATTACTGTTATAGGAAGAAGGAAAGTAAAATTATATCAATTTATAATTATAATTAAATAATAAATACCATTTTATTTAATGAAATATTTTTATATTAAAAATTATTTTTTATATAAAAGGAATCACCTCATGTCGATAATGTGGTAGTCCACATGTCCATGAACGACGTTATCACTTTTAATGTGTGTAAAAGTGTAATATATAAAATGATATATATTTTATTTCTAGTAAGGTAATTATTTCATTAATATCATATATTTACTATTTATGTCTCATATTTTTAATAAAATTCTTCCATTAAACATTCAATTTATCTTGTGAATGAACCACATCACCATTATGAGGCGATAATCCACACTTCTACAAATGAACTTATCATATTACACCAAATAGAATGAATTAAAGGACGTGTCATAAAATGGTTATTGTAAAATAATGAAGTTTTATATTCCATATATATCATGTATTAAATTATTTTCCATCATAATTCCCAACCATTAAAGGTGTTAAATGAAAAAAAACATCCTTTCGTGAGATGGTTATTCACCATAGACATTAACCGTATATTCGTTACCCATTAGATGGATGTGTCTGTATGTCTATGTTAAAGCATAAAAATAAAGAAATATTATTTATTAACTATACTTATGTTTTTATATATGTGTGGAATATGCAGAATTTATGGGTGGTGAAAGGAAATAAAACAAAATACGTTCAAGAATAATGTTGCATGTTAATCAGGTAACTCATTTTGGTTTGAACTGAAAGGATTCTTTGAATTTATTTCATCCCAAAGGGTGGATTCAAGAATAAAAGAAGGGATTTTTGAGAGTAAAATGGAGGGATATTGGATGATTCTATATGTCTTGAGGGTAGTTAGGAAGTGGGAGGGAAGTAAATCATTTATTGTGGAGGAGGAGTGACACTCTCGTAATATTTTAAAAAAAGGAATAATCCCACATTTTTTATTTTAAATGGAACTAATAATGGTAAAGAGTAGATAAAATGGAGTAAAATTTTGAGATATGGAAATCCAATAGATTTTTAAAATTTTGTAGGTTATATTCGGCCTTATGTTTATGGTTTAGACCCTTGTTAGTATTAATTTTACCTTAAACGTTGTTATTAATTTTAATTACATTTACTAATATATTTGGAAAAAACAATATTAATTTATCGGACATTATAAAATATGATGTTATGAAATATATAATAATTTTTTTTTCAAATACCCATCACTAAAGTGGCAAGAATTAAATTAAAACTAGTCTCGTAGACAGGACGATAATTTTGATTTTTAAAGTAAAAATATTCCAAAGTTTTGTATGTTTTTATTTCAAATATCAAAGATAAATTGATTCCAATGACTTAAATTATTTTAATTGACCAAAATTTATCAAATTAAACTTAAAAACCAGTCAAAATTAAAATTTATCACTATAGATAAATTATAATATAAAGTAGTTTTGAGATAAAATTCAATATTTTAAACTATTCCTTAAAAATAAAACATGACATAAAAATTCAAAAAATTCACCCTAAGAATATTTTTATGGTCATATTCCAAATAATATGATTATTTTGACATATAAGATTTATAATAGTTCTAAAAATTGGATTTTAAATACGTTCTCCATTAAATGGTTTTACACGTTCCTTAATAAAAATTTAATTTTTTATTTTTAATATAGGGTCAGTTATTATATAATACTTATCAAATCTATTGGATGAATATAAAAAATGATAGAAAATTTAAATTATATATTTCATTAATTTCATTCACTAATTTTAATTTAATTATTTTTTAATAAAAAACACCTTTGTGATAATAAAAGTAATAATATTTAATTTGAATTCAATTGGTCTATATTTCTGTTTCTAAATAATAGGTAACCTATAATATCATTTTATATTTGTGTAATCCATTTGGTTTAATAATTTAGTTAATTATATTCGTAATATATTATTTAATGTCTATTTTATATGTCATTATATTAAATAACAACATTTTAATAATTTATTATTTTTAGTAAAACTCAATTTTTCGTGTAACGATAGACATTAAAGAAACTCATTGTAGTGAGTGAAATACACTCAATCAGTATCATGTGTATTGAAATTGGTATAATAGATTGATTTTTTATAAATAGTAAATATTTTATAAAATCTTGGGTTATTATATTCTCTTATTTCCTTGTTGTTTCATGTCATACAAGCTATCAAATAAAATAATCCTACCTTAAATTTTTGGGTCATTACATTTTCCCAATGTCAATTAAATTGGGTCCCTGCAATTTAAACTGGATCTTGGTAATATATTGTTTGATATTTATTAAGTTTTATATACACCATTGTGATAAGTGTTCGAAAGATATCCTATAGAAAATAGAGGATGAGAAGTACAATGGTCACATGGACTAACATATTAGTAGATATCTATATGTGTGAAAATTAGTGGCATGTCTATATAAATACTTGGAGGAAATGAATAAACATTTATCGGGAATGATTGAGGTCACCAATCACAAACAAGTGAAAGATAAATAGAATTTTGATGGCCTCAAATCAAAAAATCTTTGATGATTTATTCGACAATCAGTTCGATAAAAACTAAGTCGTTAGGAAAACACATTTTTTATCATTTTCCTAAGCATGAGTAATTATTTTTCTTCCTAGAAATAAAAGGATATAATGTTTCACTATACACATCACTATTATAAGAAAAAATTCTTCTTTAGTTATTCATTGATCAAATTTTAATTCATTCAGTACCTAAATAAATGTGTCACGACCCGCCTTCACCAAAAAGGAGGGAAGGGTCAGCAGATTGCCAGGCCCTTCCTTCTTTAAGTTGAAGGAGGGATAATGACCCCCGAAACCCGCCTTCAATAGGTCCCGGAGTGGCGACTAGCACCAAGGGTATAGAAAATTCTCGCAAATGGAAGGCATTACCCTTTTTATTTTATAGGATTGAAAGATAAGGAGAAGAAAACCCAACAACACCAAGGTAGAAAGAAAAGTAAAGCCAAAAGTAAACCATTCCCACATGCATGTTTCAAAAGTGAAAGCCACAATGTGAAAAAAGGTGACTACAAGGTAAGTACCAAAAAGAAAAAGAAAAACAACTGCAACTGCTCCAAAAGTCCGAGCTAGTAAGGTCCTGCGTGATCCCCAAAGTCCTCCTGGAAACCTGAAAGCAGTTTTATATACGTAGGGTGAGTATACAAATACACTCAGTAGGGAAAACCAAGACTCTCGTGCACAAGTGGGGGAATGTACTAAAGTCCCGTGAGAAAAGAGTAAACCAAACACCTAACAAGGCAAACTATCCATCCCAGGCCTCACCAAGGCTCACTCCCCAAATAACGCAAGTCAAGTAATATATATAATAAGAGCACATCAATGTTTGGGTACCTCGCGCCACTTTCCCACTGGTTATTGAGACATCCTACGCATCGGACCAATCCCGCCATTCTTATCGCAGTCCCACTGCCGAATCCCGCCCGCACACACATGGGCCACAACTTTCACATGTAACCATGCCTGCAAACACCTAGGCCAGAACAACCACCGCCACACCCGAAGACACCTGGGCTAAAGGATCCACTGCCACGCCCGAAGACACCTGGGCCTCATCCCGAAGACACTTGGGAAACCACCTGCCGCACACACATGGCCAACCACCACAACGCCCCGCCCGATGGTTCTTGGGATAATAATGGACTTCATGCCATCACAGCCTGCCCGAAGGTACTTGGGCTATCCGGGAAAGGGAGCAGAAAAGGAGCTAATAACCAGCCACTAAGGATAGTGTTGGGAAAAACACCCTTCCACCATAAATGGGGGTGTTCGGCACTGAGTGATCAACTTGGGTGGGGCACGAATAAGAAACACAAAGCTACAACTATAGATATAGGTAACAAACACTCACCCAAAGCTTAGGTTTTCCTATCCAACCTACAGAACACAACACCACTGCATCCGAGTCACAGTTCACGACCCTTTCCCACAAAAAAATCATTTGTCCCATTCTTGTTTCACGTTCAGTTAAAATGTTCAATTATTTTTAAGCACTACTGGGCAACTACCATAAGCATAACCAAAGAAAGTGTCAAAAGCATTGATCAACCAAAACACTCACACCCGGTTCTGTCAACAGAGGATCTCTCCCCAATTTGTGATATGAACGAGTAACCACTCGGATTTAAAACTCACAAATACCGAATTCATACCAAAAGGAGATATCATCCCCCAAATTCACACAACCACCGAGAGTATAAAAGAACAGGGGATCCAATCCCCTCCCACATTTCCATCAATCGGCTCGAAAGGAAAACAACCAACTAGCACTACCAACACAAGTCAGGGATTTTCAGATTTAAAAGACTTAACACACTCCATGATTTCAAATTCTGTGTGTTCTAACCGGGAGTTATCACAGAATGGTTGATCCTGGTGCTTTCAACATATCCAGCCGGGCATACGTGATTAACCAATTTCACAGCAGGAGTTCACAATTTCAGCAACCCATTTAAAACATCACAAAGAGATTCATCAGTGCACATACAATGACAACCAACGGCCTCAATTTTCAGAAAACATAAACCAGCACAACTAAAAAGGATGATCACAAGATAAAGCATAAACAACGATCACAACCCCTTCCCCTTCTTTCTATAGAACATCGTTTATTATCTTCATTAAGGTTAGGTTCAACCAATTTCATAGGAACAAAAATAACGCCCACCACGCATGATACACAAAAGTGAGAGACGAGAGAAATCCCCTACCTCTTGATAGATGATCGATGTTTAGGCCGGGGGCGCGGAACTATACGGATAACGATGCGGCGGGCCCGATGCACCAGAAGATCCACGATCGAGGAAGGGGGAAAACCACGGCCTAACCCTTAATTTATAAGAGTCGCGGACGGTTGAGGTCAAAACGCGAAACCGCGAAAGACGTGGGAGTCGTGGGATGACCACGCGGCTTGACTCATCATTAAAGGTGTTGGGTGGTTTAAACCGACTCATGAGTCGATTCAGTATCTAATTAAAACTTTCGTGCGCGTTTCGGGTCTTTAAGACATTTTCTTTTCTTTTAAACGAGGCAGAATAGGGTTTAAAACCCTATTTGCGAAAAAAGAGCGTTACTGGAACAACTTGGCAAGGCCGGGTGACGTCGGCCGGTTCCGCCGATCGGTCACACCGATCCGTCCCACCGATCGGTCGCACCGATCGGTCTCACCGATCGGCACCCCTTAAGGATCTGGATTTTGGAAAAGGAAGGGACCAAGGGGGGTCTGGGTCATCACATCAGATACCTCTTAAACGATTCTCGTCCTCGAGAATCACAACAAACCAGAAGTAAAGGGAGGGTCTGAACAACCATCTTCGAAAGATACCTCTTAGGAGTGAACCTCTGCTAACTAAAAACACTCCCCTGTCAAGAACCAAGCAACATACCACGCCAAACCGCCCAGTCATGTGGGTTTGGGGTGTTTCCCTCCCCCATGTCAAGATATTATCCGCTTTGGGCGGCACTGACTCGCCCGCACAGGTTTAATCGCATCCACCTTAATGCGTCTTGATTAGGGGTCGGGTTCCCTCTTCCCGTTAGCCGGGGATTTTCACACACAACAGAGGAAATAAACCATTCTATTTCATAGCCAAATGTAAAACGTTCTACCACAACAGGTAAAAAAAGAACAGAGCTCAAAACAGCCCGGGGTATTGGGCACGCATCTGTGCTTCCCTCTCCCACGTACTCTCTTCGAGCCCGCCATGTCTCCACAACACACGAACCAAGGGAATGGCTCGCCCACGAAGCACCTTCTCCTTGCGATCCTCGATCATCACTGGTTTTTTCACAAAGGTTACGTCATCCTCGATGTCCAGTTCACCCCAATCAAGGACTTGTGAATCATCGTGCAGATAACGACGGAGCTGGGATACATGAAAGACATCATGTATCCTGAGCAGCGGCGGAGGTAACGCTAGCTGCTAAGACACTTCGCCGACCCGCCGCAACACTTAGAAGGGTCCGACGAATCTGGGGGAAAGCTTACCCCCCTTGCCGAACCTCCGTTTCCCACGCCGCGGGGAGACCTTCAAGAACACGTGGTCTCCAACCTCAAACTCCAAGGGACTTCTCCTGGTATCAGCATACGTCTTTTGTCGGTCCTGGGCTGCCTTCATCCTTTCCCGTATAAGCTGAATTTCCTCTGTCGTGTTCTGCACCACCTTCGGGCCAAGGATGCCTGCCTCTCCTACTTTGGTCCAACACACAGGTGAACGGCATGGCCTCCCGTACAAAGCCTCAAACGGGGCCATACCGATGGTAGAGTGGTAGCTATTATTGTAGGAAAACTCTAATAGAGGCATGTATCGCACCCATGACTCTCCTGAGTCCAGAACACAAGCCCGTAGCATATCCTCCAAGGTCTGGATGGTTCGCTCCGTTTGTCCATCTGTCTGGGGATGGAAAGTAGTGCCAAGGTGTAACTGGGTGCCAAACGCATGCTGCAATCCTCTCCAGATTCGCGAGGTAAACCATGCATCCCTATCCGAGACTATAGACCTCGGAACTCCATGCAACCGCACCACCTCACTCACGTAATTTCGTGTCAAATCATCCACAATACTTGACACCCTGATTGCTAGAAAGTGAGCCGATTTCGTCAACCTGTCCACCACCACCCAGATGGAGTCGCACCCTCCTTGGACCTTGGGTAGTCCCGTGACGAAATCCATTGAGATGTCGTCCCACTTCCACTCGGGAATAGCTAAAGGCTGCAATAGGCCGCCTGGAACCCAGTGTTCAGCCTTCACTTGCTGACATACTAAGCATTTAGCACCAAATTCTTCCACCGCTCGCTTAATTCCGGGCCACCAGAACTGCCTTTTCACCCCCTGGTACATCTTGGTAACTCCTGGGTGCACCGCTAGGGGTGAGTTGTGGAACTCACTAAGGACCTTGCCACACATCACTCTTGGAACAAACAACCTTTTCTAGAAAAGAATCCAGTTCTGACCGTCCTCTGTCCATTCTCTTGGAGCATCGCCCTGGTCAACCCGATCACGCATCACTTCGCACTCGGGGTCTCCCCACTGAGACTCCTCCACTTGTCGAAACAGAGATGACTACACTATCATCTGATATAGGCAGCCTCTGCCACTATCCATCTTCGCATCCATGTGTAAGGCAGCCAACTCCTCCATTGCCTTCCAGGAATTTGCCGACTCTCAGACCGCATCCTTCTGCGTCCTCCTGCTCAAGGCATCGGCCACCACATTGCCCTTTCCCTCAATATAAGAGAGATTTCAAAGTCGTAGTCCTGGAGGAACTCCACCCATCTCCATTGTCGCAAGTTCAAGTCCCGCTGGGAGAAGATATACTTTAAGCTTTTGTGATCTGTGAAGACCACAAAGCATTCCCCGATGAGGTAGTGCTGCCATAACTTTAGCGCAAAAAACAACCGCTGCAAGCTCTAGTTCATGGGTGGTGTAGTTACGCTCATGGGGGCGTAGCTGCCTGGACCCGTTAGAGATCACCCCTTGTTGCTGCATCAACACGCATCCCAGGCCCTGTCCTGAAGCATCACAAAATACCTAATAGGCCATCCCTTCTTCTGGTAATCTCAACACTGGGGCACTAACCAGCCTTTCTTTTTGGTAGCTGAAGGATGACTCGCATTGCTCGCTCCACACGAAAACCTGGTCCTTCTTGGTCAAAGCCGTCAAAGGGGCTGCTACTCGGGAGAAGTTGGGTACGAATCTCTGGTAGTAACCTGCCAGTCCGAGGAAACTCCGGACTTCTGCCACATTATTGGGTGCTGCCCAAGAAACAACTACCTCAACCTTTAATGGGTCGACTGCTACCCCCTGCTCAGACACTACATGCCCGAGGAAGTGAACTTCTCGTGTCCAGAACATGCACTTTGACAACTTCCCATAGAGCTGGTGCTGTCGGAGGTCTTCCAAAACTGTCCTTAGGTGCTCTGCATGGTCCTCTTCTGACCTTGAATAGATCAGGATATCGTCGATGAATACCACCACAAACCGATCTAGATACTCCCGAAAGTTGGAGTTCATAAGCCCCATGAACACGGCCGGGGCGTTCGTAACACCAAAGGGCATGACCACGCACTTGAAGTGCCCATAACTGCACCTGAGCGCCGTCTTTGGGACGTCACTATCCTTTACCCTCAGCTGGTGGTATCCGGACCACAGGTCGATCTTCGAGAACCATCCTGCCCCTTTCAGCTGGTCAAAAAGATCATCTATCCTTGGGAGAGGGTAGCGATTCTTGATCGTCACCTGATTCAACCTCCTGTAGTCGATGCACAACCTGAGGCCACCATCCTCCTTCCTTGCGAACAAGACCGAAGCACCCCACGGTGACACACTTGGACGAACATAACCCCTCTTCATCAGATCGTCAATCTGTATTCGCAACTCTCGTAGCTCCGAAGGTGCCATCCGGTAAGGATCCATCGAGATTGGTCGAGAGTCGGGCTGCAGGTCTATCCCGAACTCGATATCACGTCGAGGGGGTAGAGTCGTCACCTCCTCAGGAAAGACGTCCATAAACTGACTGACGATCTCTGGTACTTCAACCATTTCCGCATCTACTGATTCTACCGTCAGTTCGGTCAATAAGGAGAGGAGAGGTTCCTCCCTCCTGTTTCCCTTCGGACAGCTCCGCTCGCCGGTGAAAGTAACATGCTGGCCGTCCAAACCGTAGAACACCACCCTTCTTTGTAAATAGTCGATGACGGCGCACACAGAAAATAGCCAGTCGATGCCTAGGATGACATCGTACGGCTGAATCTGTAGTAGAAGGAGATCCCTAACCGACTGATGTGGCCCTAACATCAGTCTACATCCCCGACAAACGAACAGCAAGTCGGTCTGACCTCCAAATGGTGTGCTCAACACCAGGGCCACGGGAAGTCTCTCAGCATCTAGACCCAAGGCACGGGCTATACTGGGTGCAACAAAGGAGTGCGAAGCTCCGTTATCGAACAAAGCATAATCAAGAGTTCTAAACACATTGATCGTACCTCGAACAACCTCTGGCCCTGTTGGAACTGTTGCCTCTGCGGCGTGTAACTGTCCACGCCCAGCTCCCCTGCCCCTCGGCTGTCGGCCACCTCCCCGACCACGCCCTGGTCGAGGTCCCTGGGTAGTGCCCTGAGGTCGGCCTCCTCCTCCTATGTCTGTCTGCGGAGGAGCGGGAGCTCGCTGTCCCTGCTGCTGCTGCCAGAAGGGTCTGGCTGGAAACTACTGCTGCGGCGGATGTTGGGGATGACTGCCACTTCTGTACTGCACCCGATCGGGGCACTGACTCCGGAGATGTCCAGGGCTCCCGCAGATTAAGCACCGTGGTCCCGAGCCTGAAGGGAAAGAACATGGACCAGGGGATCGAAACTGAAACTGCTGCGGTCTGCTCCCTGTGGGTCGAATCCTGGAGGGTCCCGATGTTGGAGGCCTGGTGCTGACGGCCTTCCCCTTCGATGGTCCCAGCTGGATCCCTTCTCGTGATACTCCGCCCAGAACATGCATCCTTTCCACTACTTCGGCCTTCTTCTGGACCTCTAAGTATGTCGGAAGGGTAAAGGGGGTAACGGGATACTGGAGGGAGGGTCGGAGCGCCTCCTCCAAGCGTCTTGCCCGAGACTCCTCATCGGGAAAGAGGTCCGGAGAAAAACGTAGGAGGTCCTTGAACTTGATTCCAAGTTCCCTCATGGACATACTCCCCTGCTGGAGGGAGAGTACCTCCTGCCTCTTCTCTGCCTTCATTGTCGAGGAGAGGGACTCTTCCCGGAACTCCTTCTCGAAATCCGCCCAAGAAACCTCAGACTCTTTACTATTACCCAGGTGAAGCATCCACCACTAACGTGCCGCTCCTCGCATCTGGGTGACATCCAGAGGAACCCAGTACTCGGTCGGGGCCCGAATCAGGTCGAAGGCTATAACTAGCTCCTCTAGCCAGCCTTCCGTCTTCATATCAGAGGTGCTGCCCTCATACTTCTCGAGGGCCTGTCGCTGGAAAGCTCGAAGAGTCTTCTGCCACTGGTCGTCCTCTTCCTCTCGATCAGCTCTCTGCCGGTTGGCCAAAGTAGTCTCAGGGGTCATGATCGCCTGTACCACGCGTGGTCGCCTTCCAGGTGCCATAGCTGCAAGGTAAACACGGAATGCCTAAGCCCAAGTAGTGCAGAATATCGTTCTTAAAACTTCTTAAGATTTAATTTATTCTTAATTCCCAAGACATCCCAGAAACACAAGAACACAAGTCATTATGATTCATGTACCTTTCCTAGGATCTCTACCCTGCAATCAGTGTGGCCTCACTTGGTCGTTCGGTAGGTCCAGAGTCCTTGCATCGGATCACAGGGGCCCCTAAAATCTCGTGTCCTAGCCGGTCTCCCCTGGCCTAATTCACGCTCCAAGGTCACCCAACACCGTTGCCTTACCATCCCATGAAATCCTCACTGTGCCTAACTCCAGACTCCATCCTATCTCTCAACCATCACCTCTGATACCATTCTGTCACGACCCGCCTTCACCAAAAAGGAGGGAAGGGTCAGCAGATTACCAGGCCCTACCTTCTTTAAGTTGAAGGAGGGATATTGACCCCCAAAACCCGCCTTCAATAGGTCCCGGAGTGGCGACTAGCACCAAGGTTATAGAAAATTCTCGCAAATGGAAGGCATTACCCTTTTTATTTTATAGGATCGAAAGATAAGGAGAAGAAAACCCAACAACACCAAGGTAGAAAGAAAAGTAAAGCCAAAAGTAAACCATTCCCACATGCATGTTTCAAATGTGAAAGCCACAAAGTGCAAAAAGGTGACTACAAGGTAAGTACCAAAATGAAAAAGAAAAACAACTGCAACTGCTCCAAAAGTCCGAGCTAGTAAGGTCCTGTGTGATCCCCGAAGTCCTCCTGGAAACCTGAAAGCAGTTTTATATACGTAGGGTGAGTATACAAGTACGCTCAGTAGGGAAAACCAAGTCTCTCGTGCACAAGTGGGGGAACGTACTAAAGTCCCGTGAGAAAAGAGTAAACCAAACACCTAACAAGGTAAACTATACATCCCAGGCCTCACCATGGCTCACTCCCCAAATAATGAAAGTCAAGTAATATATATAATAAGAGCACATCGATGTTTGGGTACCCCGCGCCACTTTCCCACTGGTTATTGAGACATCCTACACATCGGACCAATCCTGCCTTTCTTACCGCAGTCCCACTGCCGAATCCCACCCGAACACACCTGGGCCACAATTGTCACATGTAACCTTGCCTGCACACACCTAGGCCAGAACAACCACCTCCACGCCTGAAGACACCTGGGCTAAAGGATCCACTGCCACGCCTGAAGACACCTGGGCCACATCCCGAAGACACTTGGGAAACCACCTGCCGCACACACCTGGACAACCACCACAACACCCCGCCCGATGGTTCTTGGGCTAATAATGGACTTCAGGCCATCACAGCCTGCCCGAAGGTACTTGGGCTATCCGGGAAAGGGATCAGAAAAGGAGCTAATAACCAGCCACTAAGGATAGTGTTGGGAAAAACACCCTTCCCCCATAAATGGGGGTGTTCGTCACTGAGTGCTCAACTTGGGTGGGGCACGAATAAGAAACACAAAGCTATAAGTATAGATATTGGTAACAAACACTCACCCAAAGCTTAGGTTTTCCTATCCAACCTACAGAACACAACACCACTGCATCCAAGTCACAGTTCACGACCCTTGCCCACAAAAAAAACATTTGTCCCATTCTTGTTTCACGTTCAGTTAAAATGTTCAATTAATTTTAAGCACTACTAGGCAACTACCATAAGAATAACCAAGGAAAGCGTTAAAAGCATGGATCAACCAAAACACTCACACCCGGTTCTGTCAACAGGGGATCTCTCCCCAATTTGTGATATGAACGAGTAACCACTCGGATTTAAAACTCACAACCACCGAATCCATACCAACAGGAGATCCCATCCCCCAAATTCACACAACCACCGAGAGTATAAATGAACAGGGGATCCCATCCCCTCCCACATTTCCAGCAATCGGCCCGAAAGGAAAACAACCAACTACCACTACCTACACAAGTCAGGGATTTTCAGATTTAAAAGACTTAACACACTCCATGATTTCAAATTCCGTGTGTTCTAACCGGGAGTTATCACAGAAGGGTTGATCCTGGTGCTCTCAACTTATCCAGCCATGCATACGTGATTAACCAATTTCATAGCAGGAGTTCACAATTTCAGCAACCCATTTAAAACATCCCGAGGGGATTCATCAGTGCACATACAACGACCACCAACGGCCTCAATTTTCAGAAAACATAAACCAGCACAACTAAAAAGGATGATCACAAGATAAAGCATAAACAACGATCACAACCCCTTCCCCTTCTTTCTTTAGAACTTCGTTTATTATCTTCATTAAGGTTCGGTTCAACCAATTCCATAGGAACAAAAATAACGCCCACCCCGCATGATACACAAAAGTGAGAGACGAGAGAAATCCCCTACCTGTTGATAGATGATCGATGTTTAGGCCAGGGGCGCGGAACTTTACGGATAACGATGCGGCGGTCCCGATGCACCAGAAGAGCCACGATCGAGGAAGGGTGAAAACCACGGCGTAACCCTTCATTTATAAGAGTCGGGGATGGTTGATGTGAAAACGCGAAACCGAGCAAGACGTGGGAGTTGTGGGTTGACCACGCGGCTTGACTCATCATTAAAGGTGCTGGGTGGTTTAAACCGACTCATGAGTCGATTCAGTATCTAATTAAAACTTTCGTGCGTGTTTCGGGTCTTTAAGACATTTTCTTTTCTTTTAGACAAGGCAGAATAGGGTTTAAAACCCTATTTGCGAAAAAAGAGCATTACTGGAACAACTTGGCAAGGCCGGGTGACGTCGGCCGGTTCCGCCGATCGGTCTCACTGATCGGTCGCACCGATCGGTCTCACCGATCCGTCGCACCGATCGGTCTCACCGATCGGTCTCACCGATCGGCACCCATTAAGGATCCGGATTTTGGCAAAGGAAGGGACCACGGGGGGTCTGGGTCATCACAAAATGGGTATCCAAAAATTTTTCTTTGATCCCTGAAGTAATAAAATATTTAACATTTCATACGTCCCATTAAAGTGTGACAAATATTACTATTTTTCTCTAACTATTATCCAAATACAATATGGTTATTATATCAATCACTAACCCAGAAAATATATACTGCTAGTCAATCATTAATATTTATTCATCAAAATTTTTAACTAAAAACAATGACATATTAAGCAGAGCATCATGAAGGCAGGTGGTTGGAAAGAAACACATATCATCAAATGGTCATAGGTACATGCCACACAACCTATCTATACCTAATGGAATGTCACCTAAAATATTGGATTTCTTTTTCTAAAATCAAATTAATACAATTTCAAAAATATATATGATATAAATCATTAAAATATGGAAAATATGTAAATATTTTTTTAACTAGGGTTTTCAGTACATCCTCAATACATAAATACTTCATCCAATTATTTCTGCATAGATCCTTACATTCTATGGATTTTATCTTCTAGAAGGGGGCATTGAAATAGGTAATTTCTAGGTTCCCCATATTAATGAAAAAAACTATAAAGGATTCCTTAGGATGAGTTTCAATTCCTCAGATTGTACTCATCATTTTTCTCATCATTTCATTTACATATGTCCTTTTTTCAAACATAATGTCTTTCAATTTTACATTTAGGCAGTTTCTTGGGTGTCTTTATCCACATATATTGCATGATGGAAATCGATCCATATTTTCTCTACCGTATCCACCACTATAGTTCATATAAGCCTTCATCCATCTCTTATTTGGTGAGTTAAAGAGTTTGTTTACGTATATATTGTTAATGAAATTTCTATAAAAATAATAATTAATAAACAAGATATCATTCGCTCCTATAAACACCTCATTTGGTTTCCCATTCTCACCACCTATTCCTTCCTTTTTAATGTTAACCTGACTCTTACTTGTGCCATCCATTGACTAAAACAAGAAAGCGTAGTGTGAGTTAGAATATTCCTAGAAAAATGTATATCCATTTATAGGATATATAAATCATCACACCATATCATAAAAATAAAATACCTTAGGTTTATCCTAGGTTATACATGCTCAAAATCCTTCATAATAGTTTACAAACAAAATGTGAATTATCATAAGAAAATCCACCGGGAGTGTCAAACATGGTGCACAGTAAGGCCCGATGTCATGTACTAGGTTACCCCGAGTCTTGCCAGGGACACCATGTTTGAGGTTTCACCCCTATGTACATCTATTACATAACTAAGTTTAATTTCAGTATCCATAAAGGAATTTATTTCGAGTAATACCCACATAATATCCACCAAAATAAATTTCTACAATGTTCATGTATACTTATCATTAATTTTTATATTAACGGGGTGATCCCTAATATAATTTGTATAAATATTGTTTTGAAGGTTATTATTAAACATCATTTTGTTACATCTATAGTTCCCTGACACCAGAATTCCTTGATCCAGTAACCACTACCATTATATGAGCATGATTAAGGAGAATCAAATCTGGAAAGATGGAAGAGATTTGTTGTCTTGAAAAAAGAGATACATACATGCGTCTAGTATTTAAAATTAATATGATAATTACAACATTATGAATGTTTCATAAATATATATCATTGAGGGAAATAATTCTATTCCATCTAGTATATCGCTTAAAATCATTCATAGCACACTTCACAGATTCCTTGGGAGTGGAAACAAAATGATGGTGAGCTCAAATGTTAACTAAGGATAAACTCTTGTTGATGAAATAATGAATCAATGAAAATAAATTTACATGGAATAGAAAATAAATTATACTTCATTCCATTCAAAATACTACATATTTTAGATAATCAATATTTAATAATTATAAAATGAACCACTTTTAATCTGGTCAATAAACTGAAAATGAACTATATCCTTGGAAATGATGATGAAAAATCACATGGGTAAATAAAAATTGAGCTATCTACGAAAGAAATTATTAATTAATGGTAGTCAAGTGTAAGGAATATGAAAACCTATACCATCTGGACCATTCATAAGATGGTGATAACTACATATAGAAAAATATTTAATTTGGACAACTTTTTAATCTCATGAGAACCAATTGATGCATCGATGGATTTTATAAGGTCTGGACTCCTCCTGTAATTTCCTTTCAAAATCATTCCAAATAATGAATAATCCAAATAAATAATATGCCTTATCAAATATATATATTGAATAAATAATACATAAAAATCAATAATTCTTTTGGATGTATAACTAACAAAATGTGTTGTTTATTTTTATTAGTGTTAAAAAAACATAATGATCATTAAAAGATTTTTTAGTAAAATGTTCATTAATCCTTCTAAGGCATCCTATTCCAATTTCAATCATTTGATTCAAAATTTCTTATGATGGAATAAAATCAAATGAAACTTATAATATCATGAGATTAATGATATTCATGATATACCATGTTAAATGGAATTATATAGAAACAAAAGAAGTGAATTGGATCATAATAATAAATAAGAACCAATGGACTATAAATTGAGAAATAAATACCATATATTTATATTGAATGATCCAAAAATAATAATCATCACATTTAACATTTTCCATCAAAAGTATCATTTTAAAACTGAAATGGAAGAATATATGATTCGATTGAGGGTAAGTATATAACTATGATAGGAGGTAAAATTAACATTCCTTTTTCATGGTATAAAGGATAGAATGTGAATTATTTTGAAAGAAACAAGAAGATCCCAATAAATACTTTTGTAAAGGAAAAAAGGGTAAAATTTACTTTATTAAATCATTTTGAAAATGATAAAAAAATTAACAGTTTAATAAATATTGGTTTTTAGAAGAAAAATGGTAACTATAACTAAATAGGGAATTGATGTCAGGTTTTCTTATAAACATTTTCTAAAAAATAGTAGGATTCAAAGACAGAATAAATGGTAGTATTATTCGAAAAAGATCATGAATAATCATACGGTAATAAAATTAAAGAGTTTATTTGAAAATTATCCAATAATTTCTTCTGATGGAAATTCAAGTGTAAAAAATCTTGAAAAAAATAATATTTTGATGTAAACCCTTGAAAATTTCACATCATTTATGTGAAAATAAACCACCAAATACATTACATGGTTCAATTGTAAATACACATAAAAAAATCTTAAATATAAAAATATATATTAAAAAAGGTTATTATATAGAAAATCATATAATATTAATGACAACGAGGAAGTAATATAACATAATGAAATGAAATTTGGTTATGAAATTCATTTCAAAATGGTTTATTTTAATTAAAATACCATTAGATGAAAATATTCAATAGGGGAATAAAAATACCATGATGATTATTTAATTCATGGTATTAGATTTTAGAATGGATTGTAGATGCGTCACACAAAATATGTAAGTGGAGAACATGATATTTATCTCATAGATGTAAATAGTGAGATGAAAACACCATACATTGTGTTTCCTTTTGGGTGAATGTCCTATAAATTCCAATATAAATAAATTATGTTAATTATATACTTTCTTAATATAATTTTCCATGTTTATAATTACATTTAATTCACTTATTACAATGTTGTATACAATATCTTTAACTTTTAAATTATGTCGGTTGTTTTGACAAAATTATGTTTATGTGTCAATAATGACTATGGTAGGACATCTATGGTCAATGGGGTCATTATATAACATATACCAAATAATAATAACGTAATAATTATCATATTTATACAAAAATTATACTTTGATACCCAAGAATGAAATATTTTTATGATAAATGATCTAACATTATAATCATGGAGATGGTAGGTCACATGTACGCATGAGTAATGACCCCATTTTTTAATGATCGTTATAGAGGGAAGGTAACTTATTTGTTATTTTTTTATAATTTTAATTATATAATAAATAAATTTTTATTTAATAATATATAGATATATATTGAATTTATGGGATGTTAATAGAATGAAATTATGTCAAGGATGTGGTAGTCAACACGTCCACAAACGATGTTATCAATTATTATGTGTGTGAAAGGGTAATAATGAAATTGAAACATATTATATATCTAGAAAGGTAATTATTTAAGGAATATAATATATAGTTTATTTATGTAACATGTTCCTAATTAAGACTTTCCTTTATAAATAACATATATTGTGTGAATGAATCAGGTCACTTTTAGGAGGTAGTAGTCCACACTTCCCCAAATGACATTATAATATCTACAGAAAATAGAATGAATAAAACATTGTGTTATAAAAGGATTTAAGAATAATAAAAACTCTATAAATAACATATATTTTATATATAAACAGTTTTTCCATCACAATTCCCATTCATTTTAGGTGTTTATGGAAAATGAATAATTTTATTTCAAAAGGATGTAGTTCACCGTACACGTATACAGTAAGTTCGTTAATCAGTAGATTGATGTGTGTGTATGTGTAGGTAGAAATCATGTCATAAAAACATTTCATTATTTCTATTATACTAGTTTTTATATAAATATGTAATATTCTGACATTATAAATGGATAATTGAAATAAAATATAGAGTTTGGGGAAATTTGTCACCTCTTAATCTGGTAACTCCTTTTGGTATGCACTAAAAGGCTTCATTAGATTATTTTTTGCACAAAGGGATTCATCAAGGAGTTATGGAGGTCTTTTTGGGATTAAATATGGAATATTGTGAAGTATACTAAATGGCATTATATGATTTAGGAACTGTAAGGAAATGAGGCCTTTTTTAGTGGAGGAGGAGTGGCACTCTATTAATATTTTATGGAAAAAAGGAACCCACCCTTGTAATTTATTTAAAGTGGATCAAATAATGTCCCAAGTTATATCCTAGTGACGATAAGGTAGAAATATTTCCATCCAACAGATTTTTGAAAAGATTCTAGGTCATATTCAGACTTATGATTATGGTTTAGTCCTTTATAAAGCTAAATTGTTCCTTAATCATTGTAATTAATTTCAATTATGTTCACTAATCTTTTTGGTAAAAAATTAATTTCACTTTATAAGGAATTATAAATTAGGATTATTCCATATATGGATTAAAATTTTCTATTTACCAATCCTATTAGTGGACCATATTAAATTAATGCTAATCTTGTAGACTAGATGATAATGAGGGGTTTTAATATAAAAATTTTCAAATTTATGGTATGTTTTTTATATAAAATTTCAATGTTAAATTGATTCCAATTACCAACATAGGAATTATTTATTATAATATTATCTAATTTATCAATAAATCCAATCAAAAATTTAATTCCACCATATAAATAAATTAGATGAAAAAACAATTTTGAGTTAAAATTATCTATTTTAACTACTCATTAAAAAATGAAACTTTAAAGAGAAATACCATAAATCACCCTAAACTTATTATAATTCACCTTTTTAAAAGATTATTTTTCTCTAGACGTATAATAATTATTTATGTCTGATAAATTTGATTTAAAATGGGTTCTGCATTAAAAGGAAGCAAAAGATCCTTAATAAAACAAATTGTGTAATATTTGGGTTGTAATTATCTTATAATTATCAAATATGTTAATTTAATGTATAAATTATTTTATTATATATATAATATATATATTTCATTAATTTCATTCATGAATTTTAATTAATTTAATTTATTAAAAAAAACCATTATGTGCATAAAAATAAAAATAATTCTTTTATATTCAATAGGTTTATGTTTTCATTTATTATAATTTGGAAACCTATAAATTCATTTTATATTTATTTTAAACCATATGATTTCATAAGATATTTAATTATATTCATGAACTCTAATTTAATAGTTATATTAAATGTTATTATATTAAAAAATAACATTTTTATTTTATATTGTAGTTCGGTAAAACTCAATTTTTTATTCAACGTAACCCATAGGAGAAACTCATTATTGTGAACGACATATGTTAACTCAGTATTTCAGGATTATTAAGCAATATAATAGATTTATTTCATTTAAAAAATTAAATATAATACAAAATATATGGGTTTTATTTTCTATAATTTTAACAGTGTTGTGTGTCATAAATGCTATCGAATACAATATTCCTATGATATATTATTTGGGTTTCTTATTAATAATTCAAATGTTTACATTTTTGGGGATATTATGACTAAGTTTCCTCAATTTAGAAATTATATTTGATAAAATGGACATAATTTTTTAAATCATAATTCAAATATTATATGATGATAAATTTTAAATATTATTCTGAAAATGTAAATTTTTGGATGAATAGTGAAAATATGAATTTCAAAAAACTATCAATTTGATAAATTAAGGAAATGTTACATCAATATCTCATTGGGTGTTTTATTTTCATCAAGTTAATTTATTTGAATATTATTAAATATAATCCAATTAATTATATTAGAATCATTTTTATAAAAACATAACTATCAAAAACAGTTTTTTGTTTCTCTTTGTAGACATATAAAAAAGGTTATTTTTAAATATTATGATTATTATATCATTTAAAATAGATTACATATTTTTGATTGTTATGTATTTATTTATTAATTAATCCAATTTAAATTTTTTTACTAGTGAATATTAACCATGATATAAATTTATGAACACTATAAAGTCTAAAAAATTGTGAAAGTGGATAATCAAGGGTTCTGTTTATTATATCAAAACACCTCATCTTAATATTGTTATATGAGTCTATTCGTGAAATCATTTATGTTTTATTAATTAATTATTTACTATGGAACCCCTTTCAATGATTATATCTTCCCTTTTTAAATTAATAAATTTATATTTCTAATATTATCACTCTCTATGTTAATATATTTTCATAATATAGATATTGATAAAAATATTTTTTATTTTAAATTGATGATAAATTAAAATAATCATAACATACTTTTATTATAGTTAATTATAATATTTAGTTGTAATACCCTAACTTTAATTCCCATTTTGGAGCTGATGTTCCACATGTCCTCTTTTGTGTCACCACAAATGAAAGAGGTTGATGACAAGTGTAGATGTTCTAATTGTGACATGGGAGGAATATACCGTTGGTAATCATATCCATACACCATAATGTCATAATATAAATATAAACCAACGCAATAACCCAATAAGAGATATCATAAAAATTATGTTATAACATATTCAATTTTTATTCATACACTAATAATCAAAGAGACCACCAATATTGAATATTTATATGTATAAGTGGTATAATTTGAATTAAATAAATAAAGAGGTTGTGATAGATTCCTAGAGCATGTTCCATTACTAAATCTCTATTTTAACTCAAATATGTAAAGAAAAAGCCACTCATCCATTTCCCTTTGCCAGATATATAATCAAGAATTCTATATATATTTATATGACTAGGATGGGTGTTAATATAAACCTATTTGGACACCACCAATGCATCCATGACATATATTCACATGTAAATAGATGTTTATTTAATTAAAGAAATTTAAATTATCATAATATTAAATAAAAAATCTTGTATTGAGTAATTATAGACTTACCAAGATAACATGAAATCACAACCATACCTACATCATCTCCATATTTGAATAATGTCATGTGTAGTCATAATAATATTTTGATCATGCTATGTTACACTTTCCATAGTTATGGATTTTGTATTTTCGACATTTAGGAAACAAATAAATATATATTTCCCATAGATACCCCCTCTACTATTATATTATGAACACCTGGAACACCAACATGAATGGAAATATATACATATGTATGGGTTTTCCACATCAACAATAAAGATAATATTTTTACCATCTTCTAAGAGATTGTGGTGTTATCACTAATGGGATAGTCACATTCCACTTTTATGTTGTACCCATATATGCAAAATATATTATATTATTTATGTGTTTATACAATAATAACATACAAATAAGCCAGAAATTTCAAACAAATTGATACATGTGCCCAAGAAGGTTTCGAATTTCTACCAATAGTGCATTGATTCCATATCCCTTGACTGATCAAGGGATCATGCCAATATCTGTCCCAAATAGTAAAATTCACAATAACAAGCCCCAATAGATCCAAAAAGTGTCACTAGAATTGGGATTCAGTGAAGAGATCATACAAAGTGATATAATCCCCATCATCATACCAAAATATATATACTATCCAATGTGGTTATGGAATAAAAAAATAATTTATTCCAATGATTTATATCTGAAATCATTCCAAAAATCTTCTGATAATTCACTATTAAATTATTATGGATTCTATTGATCAAGCTAGTATAAAATCGATATAAAGACCCAGAATGTTCCTTGTAATTATTTTTAAATATATGGAAATATTATGAGTCAGAAAAAAATGAAGGCGTGTGATTCTGAGGCTTGATGTTCCAGGAATGAATTTCTGAACTTCTTTTTAGGTACATTCTGTAAACACGCAAGTGGAATTTGGTAACATTTGAACATGTGGTTTGAATTGAAATGGGAGGACACTGTTGAACTCGCAGCGCATATATTCTCTTAAGGATACCTTCACTTAAACCTCAGTAGGTCAACGGTGGAAGTTGGATTTTTAGTTTTTTGTGGGTGATATAAAGAAATAAATAATAAAATAAAACAATTAACTTTTATTTTACTTATTTGAAACTTCACATTTGATTTTTTTTGGTGGGGACCTCCTGACCTTGAATCCTTTGTACCTCATGGAACCTCCCCAATTAATTACCAAATATTAATTGAACAAGTAATGAACTTGAACTTAATTATGTTGGACCCTAACCTCTTGTAGTGGATGAATCGTTGGAAAATGTAATAACTTGGTTGAGCCTTTGGATAATCATCCTCCAATGAATAACCGACTCCAACGAAGAATGAACCTCTAATGAGGATAATGCTCGAGCTCGGAATGAGAGCGTGCTGAGGGAGTGACGTATGTCAATGTCTTCATCATCTTTCTCATTCCATCTCCAAAAACGAATGAGGTAGGGAATTTTGTTAAATTTGTCCTTCATTGTAATTCATTTCTTCCAATCTATGAACCACCTTATATCGATCTTACATGGTGGGTGTGGGCCAAACAAACATGTCCCGATCCCTTCGCTCCTTCATTGATGATGTGTTCTTTTCAAGTGTATTGACAATTAAGTGAAACACGACCATGAAACCGATGATTGATGTCAGAATTGTATGAGCAGTGGCCGGCACACCGGCCGGCCATAATGATTTCGGCGGCGCAATTACGCCGCTGAAGAAGGTCGTGGCCCATTGATTGTGGTGGAGGAAGGGGCAAACCGACAACCGGTTGACCACATGGAATAGGGGAGGCATGTGACCATGCCCCTAGTAGAAAGGGAGGTCGTGGCATATCATCTGTGGGTGGTGGAAGGCAGCAACCAGCACCCCAGCCGGCCACGTTGAACCGGGGCGGTGCACGTCTGCATCACCGGCTGAGAAGGAGGTCGTGGCTGCTGAGCCTTAGTGGCGCACCAGGGTGGCCAGAAACCAACTGGCCGCGGGAGGATAGTGATGCCATCATAGCTCTAGAAGGGGGAGTTGTCCGGAAATCCATCCACCCACATCATGGAGAGCGAGACCAATCTGATAAGTGCTAGATTTTAGCAGCTGGCGCCACATTGTATTGTTTGGTTGGCCCCGAACGGTCCATTGGACCATTTGAAATTCTGGGGGTGCCTCTCCCCCAGGTAGCAGCTAGGGTAGCCCCGCCCTGGTGGACTGAACCTAGCTGTAGGCCATGCCCCACAGTCCTGGTTGGGGCGACCTGAACAGGGTCGGTTCGGCCCAGGCCGGGTTGGTCGGACCTAGTCAGGTCGTACACAGGCCCATCTGGACCTAGAGAGGTCTTTTCATCCATATATTGAGAACTAGGTGTCCATTTGAAGAACCATCTGCAGCAATGGATTACATAGATCGATATGGTCATTTTTTTATAGTCCACATGGGTTTTTGTATAATGTCGGTGTATGACCGTGTTGGATCAAACCCAAATCCAACCGAGACCTCGAATCAAAAACCCATATAACTTACAGATCAGACATCTGATTAACGCACCGTCTATTGTGTTGGGACCCATATAACGTGGAGGTGATTTGAGATACTTCTTTATGGGACTTCATGGATTTTTATGTATCTAATGATGGCTTGAGGATAGGATCCTCCCAAAATCAAGAATGCATATTGTGGGAACCCTGTGGCTAGCTATACTTGAAGAATCTACAGATCCTGTGTGGGTAATCATTATATCATGTGTGGGTCATCTTCGGATCCTGTGTGGGTCCACATTGGATTCTATGTGGGTCAGCATCTTCAGAACCTGTGTGGGTCATCTTCAGATCCTGTGTGGGTCAATAGCATAGCCTCTCAACAAAGTAAGATAATGTAGTGATATAGCTAATCATCTTTACATTCGTACATATGTTATAGCTGGTGTGAGTTGAGTCTTTACCTTTGTGGTACACTTATGTGTGGTGATAACTTCGTGGTATTATTCCCTATGGAGATACCTTCATGGTACGTACCTTCACAGTGTTACCTATGTGGTACCTCTATCTTCATGGTGTTACCTATGTAGTACTTTTACCATCATGGTGTTACCATTGTGGTATTCGTCCCTCACATGTGGTATAAGTATTTATATTGATAACTTAGGTATATGTTTGGAAATATACCTAAGTAGTGTTGATAACTATTTATTTGTGCTTTGAGATTGAGGTCTTGCATTGTGGGTTCTCGTTTTTTGATTCTGAGAGACATTCGGGGGGTCTTGTGGTCCCTATTGAGTATTGTTGTACTCACCCCTCCAGGGGCTATGCCCGCAGCTTGTTGTGTAATGTGAAGATGACAGACATCATTGATCAAGGCTAAGGGTGCAAGGACTGGAGGTTACTCAGATGTGGACCATGAGATGAGAAGTACTACAGCGAAAAATGTTCGAGATTTGTACCTACCCTTTAGGTAGGATCCATGGTTGGTGTTCACAGGAGCTGTTTTCAGTTTTACATGAACTCGCCAGTAGGGAATGTATTTCATCCCCCTTTACTTATTGTACTCACCCTTTTTGATAAATAGTTTACTTTGTGCTTGTATCTTGTTGTGTTCTTGGATTGTGTGAGATGTAAGGATATAAGGCAATGCCTTCCCGATTTTAGGGAGATGCCTTTCGGGTGAATGTTTCCAAACCTGGCCTATGGAAGTCAGACTTGGGGTAGTCATGACAAGGGATCCAGTGGACGGGTCGTTACAAATTTGTATCAGAGGAGTCAGGTCTACTGAAGAACATGGGATCTGATATTTTTATCATCAATTTTGATGATTTTTATTAGTTTGGTTATCAGTTTGTGGAACCCTGTATTGGTGCAGCAGCTGACGTATCCATACACCCAGACCCTGAATACTGATTTCTGAATCAGTGCACAAAAACACTGATTGTGTGTGTGTTTTTGAAAATATTTTTTGGATCTAATTGAGTCAGCTCACCTGATATAATTTATTGATCATGGCATAATATTTTCTTTCCCGGATGCTTCCATAAAAATAGCCATCCAGGGTTCTTGGTAGAGTATGCGGTGAACACCCACTGAGTGATAAGGCTTCGATGTAGTTCCCCCTTTCGGTAGTTGTACGATCGGGTGGGGTACCAGCAACACCACTACCTATTCGTCAGCCGATTCTACCAGCCCCAGTAGTAGAGGGTTCACGCCACTTCATCACATTTCACGAGTTTCAGTGCCAGAGGCCACCGAGGATCCAGGGAGAGACGGATCCACTGGCAGTTGAGGACTGACTAGAGGTTGTGGTAAGTGTATTTTGACTGGTAGGGATAGTATATGAACTCATGGTGATCCTTGCCATTAGTATCTTTCATGCAACATCGGGCAGATGGTGGACCTTGAGGCCCCAGGTTCATGATGAGGTCACTCTCATCTGGGTGGGCTTCGAGAGCCATTTAAGGGCATAGTTCTTCCCTTCAACATTACGCTCAAGGTGTATACAGGATCTTCTCCACTTACAGGAGGGCAACGTGACCATGTCTCAGTATTTATCAAGGTTCACCGACCTATCATGCTACTCCACTGAAATGGTGTGGGACCCTTCCTCCAAGGCCTATACATTTGAGTAGGAGGTCAGATGGGAGATTAGAGTTTCAATGATTTCTCTCAGCGTCCTGACGCAGGTGGGGCTGTTTGAGCAAGCACTCTTAGTTGATATCTTCCTTACTGAGATGTCATCAGTAGTTAGACCCACCACCGGACTTCACATAGCAGGTTCATCTACAGCTGGAAGCATATATATGATGTAGAGGTCCAAAAGGACAAGACCTACAAGTGGAAGACCACAGGATACATGGTTGGTCATTTGGGGCTCTTGAGACAAAGAATGATAGGATAAAAGTAGGTAGTGTTACTCGTGCGGCGAACAGGGTCACATGGCTCGCGACTGCCCGAACTGCCATACGGACGACTAGAAGACGGTCGAAGGACCGAAATATTCAATCAAGGAATTATGCAGGCTACAGGCAGACCTGGTAGAGGAGCTGGACATGTAGAAGGCGTTGGGCGGCGATTCTAGGTCATACTGCTCCCACCTCCAAGTGGACCACCCCAATCATAGGGATAAGGTCGAGAGAGACGAGCTCAGCTCCAGGAAGTTGAGTCTTATGACCACGGCACTCTAGAGATGATACGAGGTATGATCTATGTCTACTCCAATATAGCTGTAGTACTTATAGACTCGGGTTACAGTAACTTTTTTATTTCCACGACCCTCGTTCGGAGCTCAGAGATTCTGATAGAGCCATTGGCTTGATCCTTATGGCGAGAGACTCCTAAGTGAGAGGATTCGACGATTACACACTAGTTCCGGTAGTTTGAGATTACTCTAGGAGGTGAGAGCTTTGACTGTGATCTTCTTGTAGCGGCGTCGAGGCCATATGACGTCATGTAGGGTATGGATTGGATGTATATAGTCAATTCTCTAATCAACCATATTAGGAATAGAGTGAGGTGTGTCCGTGTAGATGGGACAATGTTTTCCTTCACCAACAAGAAGGGAACCATTGCAGCACATGCTGGAATTAACCGGGGGATGGTGCAGTAGATCACAGATTAGTTGGCTAGCCTTACCCTCAGAGTGGTTGTTGTTGAGAGTTCGAGAAGTCCTGTAGTGGTGGACTAGTATGCTAGCGTTTTTCCAGATGATGTTCCTGGTATACCTCATCGTAGATTTGTTGACTTTTTTATCAACTTGTACCTCGGGATGACACCAAAATCTACACCAGAATATCGTATGGCTCCTGCGGAGCTTTGAGAGCTATGAGTAAAGCTAGAGGACTTCCAGAGTAAGGGGTTCATTAGGCCCAGTGTTTCTCCATGGGCATTCCCAGTTTTTTTCCAAGACGGTGGATGGGAGTTTGAGACTATGTGTGGACTATCATCCCCTAAATGAGGTGCATGTTAATAACAAGTACCCACTACCGAGGATGGATGATCTTTTTTATCATTTGAAGGGAGAACGATGGTTTTAAAAGATTGTCCTCAAATCAGGATATCACCAGCTCATGGTACGAGATGAGGAAGTGCAGAAGACGACCTTCAAATGTCATTATGGCCACTATGAGTTCTTTTATTGTCCATTTGTTGTGTCCAACGCCCCAGTAGTGTTCATGGGACTCATGAACATGATCTTCCATCCATTCCTCGAACTCTTTGTGGTAGTCTTCATCGATGATGTCCTGATATATTCAGCTATAGAGGAGGATCATGCCTCTCTTCTATAGATAGATCTGGACACACTCTCAGAGCACCATCTTTATGGTAAGCTCTTGAAGTTCATGTTCTGGATCCAGAGGATCACTTACAAGGACACATCATCTCAGAGGCTACAGTAGCAGTGGATCCTGTGATGACTGAGGCTATGATTGCTTGGGAACCACCTAGGAGTGTGATGGAGGTGCGGGGTTTCTTGGGTTTGGGTGGTTACTACCAGAGGTTTGTGCCTAACTTTTCCAAATTTGTGGCACCCTTATCAACAATGACAATAAAGGGTCATCCCTTCATGTGGTTGGACAAATGGTAGCTGAGATTCCAAGGGATGAGGCTAAGACTGACAATTTCCCCTATCTTGAGGTTACGGGAGGAGGGTGTTGGATACGTAGTCTACTATGATATATCAGGGACCAGGCATGGATGTGTCCGGAAGATGGAGTGAGCAATGATTGAATATGGTTCTCGACATCTGAGAAAACATGATAAGAACTATTTTACCCATGTTATGGAGTTAGTAGTAGTGGTATTTTCCTTGATGATGTGGTGACATTACATGATGGGTGAATGATTTACAATCTACTCTGATCACAAGAGTATCAGGTATATCTTCTCTTAGAAGGACATGAACAAGAGACAACGGTTTTGGATTGAGTTCCTCCATTTCTATGACTTTGAGATAGTCTATACTCCTAGAAAGGGGAACGTAGTAGGATATGCACTCAGCAGGACATCTAGTATAAAAATGCTGAGTGAGGCGATGAAGAAGCTAGACACTTTGCAAATATCCTATGTAAAATCATGATAGAGCATCTTATCTTCACTCTCTAACAGTCACTCCCACTCTTCTTCTGTGATTCATGAAGACACAACATTGGGACACTAACTACATGGATCGACATGCTCAGATATCCCTAGGAAAGGCACCAGATTGATTTTATAAAGGTTGGGGGAATGACTTCCTCTTCAGAGGGTGTATTATTATACCGATGGAACTTGGGGAAGAATTGTTGATGGAGTTCCATACATCCCCTCTAGTGGTACATCCAAATGTGGTGATGATGTACCAGGACATTCTATGTCAGCACTGCTGGCAGGGAATGAAGTAAAAATTGGCTGAGTTTGTCTCACGGTGCCTCACATTTCAGTATGTGAAGCAGAGAATCAGATTCCCTCTAGCTTAGTCCAGCCACTATAGGTGCCTGAGTGGATATGGGATAGAATTTACATGGGCATTGTAATAGGAAATCCACCCATTTTTGGGGGTCATGATTCTATCTGGGTGATCCTTGACCGACTCACCAAGTCATCCCACTTCATACCTATCCAAGAGTAGGGATCTGTAGAGGGATTAAGATGCCTCTACGTACATGAGATTGTACGGATTCATGGAGTTCATTAGATGATTTCCTCTGATCATGAGGCATGTTTTACTTCCCGTCTATAGAAGGGGTTGCATGAGGCATTTAGGACATAGCTTTGATTGATCACCACCATTCATCCTCAGAATGATTGTTAGACAGAGCAGACCATTCAGATCTTTGATGAAATGAAGCATCTGTGCATCCTTGATTTCGATCATTGATAGGAGGATCACATACCCTTTGTAGAGTTCTTGTACAACAACAGCTATCACTCCACCATCGGTATGGCACCATTCAAGGCATTGTACGAATGCCCTTGAAGATCACCTATGAGCAGGATTGAACTAGGGGAGTTAGACCTCATGGGACTGGAGATGGTACAGGATACCATGAAGAAGGTGCAGATCATCTAGAAGTTGATAAAGCCTACGTATAATAGGAAGACATCATAGGCTAAAAGGAGATAGAGACCACTAGAGTTCGAGGACGGTGACCATGTCTTTCTACAGGTCTCACCTCGATAAGGTTTTCAGAAATTTGGCGGGGGTGGCATGTTATCTCCAAGGATCATCAGACACTTTTAGGTTCTTAGCAGAGTTATAAAGGTGGCTCTATTATGAAATGGCCCTTACTAGTAGGAATACTAACCATATCAACCCACATAACCCATGTAAGGATTTCCCTCCAATGCATGATAATGATATTAGTACTACAGTTGCAACTACTGTTATGAAACTTATAACTATATAGGGACAATTGACTCAAGTTATGAAAAATATCCTTACCCTTATGGAGAATCCTTATCTAGAACATGGTGGTGAAATGTATGACCACTTTATGCAACAAACACCAAATCATTCAATGTAACTACAATACCATTTGTAAAAGAGCCAGGTATATGTTCCTTAGAGAGGTTATTTCAATCTTAGGGATATAAAAAAGGGATAAGGTTTTAATGGATGTTTATCGTCTATTGGGAGGTGTAGATCAATAGTTTTTATTAATTAAATACTCAAATGAAGAGGAAAAACTTTAATCTATGTAGTGGAGGGATATTAATGAATTTTTCTGTAAAAAATATTTTCCTTATGAACAACGAGAGGACATGGAAAAGTAGTTCTTGATTCTAGTACAGAAAGAGGATAAAAATGTTGCAAAGCATGAATCCAACATTACTAATTTAGACATTCATGTTGCAAACTAAATACATAATCTAAGGTGCAAGATTGGTTGATTATTTGATGGTTTAGAACCATTCCTCTTAAGGGAACTAGTATCTTAAATATTATCATCATATCAAGATATAGTCTCATGTACTGTCAAGACAGATAAAGAATTCACTATTTATTCTGAATTTATTGAAAAAAATAGAAGAATAGGGTGGTAGAGGAAATAATGAATAATGTGAAGAATAAAAATGGAAAATTTTCAACATTTGATAATTGAGGAAGGAAACACACTGGTTCTTGATTAAAAGGAAATGGAGTTTGCTGCAACTGTGGAAATAAATCCCATCATGATAGTGATTACAAGGGAATTTAAGAATGTATAAATATTCAATTCTATAATAATAGGGAGATGGAAAATTATGATAATAAATTTCCAAATTTTCAATGAAATGTGCCTCAGAAAATTCCATGTGAGTAGGTTCATGTTTATGCGATCAAAACTGCTAAGCTGGATATTCCAAATGATTGTTTTGTATGTACATTAATTATTTCCTCAAACTTATAAAATTATTTATTTCTTTCTTTATAATCACATTCTTTTATATATTCCATTTTTATTTAATAATGGTTTTGTCAGTCAAAACTCCCAATGTTTGTATCATTGCTACAAATATTTGATTGTTAGTCCCCTTCATGACACATAAATGTGCATTATTTTATGATCATGACATCATACCCATGATTTAATTTTATATATTCCTCAGTAAGTATTTTATTTCAATTTACGATATAAGAAACTATTGCATGAATTAGGAAGGAATATTTTTTGAAAATGATATTGATACCCTTATCATAAGAGTAGGGAAATCATCATCTATTTCTTTTCTATATCCACCACAATAGCTCTACCGAATGAAATCCTTGGGGAGGATGATAATTCAATATCTATAGGTGAGGAAGGAAATCATCAAAATGAGTACTTACCTATTGTGCAGAATTATATTGTTGTTTTTTCATAGGAATTCGATGAACATACTCGATAGTGTGAATTTGTGTTATGTATTGAATTAATTCTTGGGTAAAGACCTATATCAAAGACTCCTTATAAAATGTCCACTATGGAATTATTTAAAATGTAGAAAAAACTAAAGGAATTATGTGATAAAGGATTTATTATTCTCTATGTTTCCCCATGGGGGGGACCCTTTTCTCCATGTCAATAATAAAGATGGATCTATGGAGCTATGCATTGACTACAGGGAGATCAATGTTGTTATAAGAAAGTACAAGTATCCCTTGCATCGCATTTGTAACACCCCAGTCTTCCACAGTATGCTTCTCATTGAATAATACAATAGCGTGTGTTGTACACAACTTTGAGTTCCAACACACCACAACCAATCAAACTAGCCATTATGAATAGTAATACCCACTTTTTGAAATTTTATAAAATTTATCATTCAAAATGGACTTCAGTTTTGGGTTCGGAATATCTAAATTAACTTATGGTGAATTTTTAATATTTTTCAGAATACATTCAATTTTTGAGGAATATTGAAAAACACTAAGTAATAGTTTAAAACACAATTTTTATTTAAATAATTATTTATTTTATTTAAATTTATTACAGGTCAAAATTTATACATAATACCTATATAAGGTAAATTTAATTCATTGGAGTCAGTTTATAATAATTATATATATATAAAAATTTTATTGAACTTTTTACTGTCTTTTACCCACCTCCTAGGAACATTTGCAAATTTACATAAAACATAATTTTACCACTTATGTGGGTTTAATTTCAAAATTATAAGAGACATGGTTGATATCAGTATGTAAAATGTGGTATAATAAGATGAAAATAATTTTTGGTGAATTTTCACTTTTTACTTTTATATACCATGTTTAAAAGTAAATTGGGTAATTAAGGGTAAAATGATATTATTATTACCCTAATAGATTTCCTAGTTCTGTTGAATAAGTCTAATTCGACCAAAAAAAGCATTAGGAATAAAATATGAACCACTTTGGTCCACTTGGATTAGATTATGACATTTATTATTATTTTATTTAAAAAAGTGTTTATAGAGTTAATATCAATGTTTAATAACAAAAACATTTTAAATATAGGGTTATACATAAGATAAATTATAAAATACATATTAATTAGAAAGATAAAATAATTTAATACATAATGGTATTTTATTTATAATTTTTAGACATTAAATAATTGAATTAATTTATGACACAATGATGATGTAGTAATTACCATATTATTGGACGATTAAAATAATTGATATTATAAATATTAAAATAAATGTAATTTGAGGCATTTTATGAATTAAACTAATTTTCTAGGTTAATATGACATGTTAGAGTTGGTTACAAAATTTTTTATTAAAGTAATAATGTTGTTCTGAATTTACCAAAAACAACATACCAAATAGTATCAGAATTGACATAAAATAGTTTTTTAAAAAAATATTTTATTATTAATTGATATTATATTCCTAAAAATATAAGGATCAGCCTAAAGACGTATATAATAATAGTTGTAGCATTAATGAACCAATTTGGGTTCTCTTGGATGTTTTTAGTATGTTTATAACCATATAATATAAAAATACAAAGAGAGATGGTAAATGTCAAACTATTTAACTAAGAGATAAATCTAAATGCTGAAGATAATATAGTGACCCAAACGTGTATAAAACCTATTGGTTGGGTTTTTTTCGACCCATACACACCGTATACTTTAAATAATTCATTTTTGATCCTTTATAAACCGAAATTTATTTTATTATTAAATAATTTTTCGGGTTTTCCCCTGGTTCCAATCACCCCTCTTATAAAAGGGATCGTTCCCTTCAATCTAATTCACACCATCAAAGCCATTTTGATCAGCCAAACCCTGTCCAAATACACTCTAAACTGTCCTCCTTTCATCCTAGGGGCCTTCCTTCAGTCATAAACCCATTCTTATGTTCCCTTTTGATATAATCGAAATGAAGAACCCCAAGAAGAGGTAAATATTTCATTGCCTCTTTCAAGTTTCATTCTTCATCCACTTCCTTTCTGTTTGTTGTTTACATTATAAAATAATAACTCCAGTATCTTATATATATATATTGTGAACTTATAATTAATATGGTACAAACATATTAATTATTCTATCCATACTTCGAATTAAATGTCACCATACATGCGTATGTACAGCTTACCGTCTCCACGTTGTGGTGTAGTTGTTATTCAATACATTGGTATTTTGATGGGTATAATAATAATGTATAAATGATGTAAATAATAAATATAACATGATAATGATTCTGTATATATGATATACCATCCAATTATATATTATTTGAAAATCAAAAGAATGATATTGTCGCTCGTGCGTACGTACAGATTACCGTCTCCACGAACGCGATGAGATTCAATGCCCATCGTATCCATTCAAGATTAATTTTCATTAGATGATTAAAAATAATTTTTAATGACATAATATAATTCTTAATATGAATAATATACATCTATCCATAACAAACATTACTTACATAACAAAACATATAGCAGAAAACGAATCCTTTAACTCCCAAAATGACGATAATACTTTGATATGATTAACATCGAAATGTTTAAAGATCATATATGATATCATATTAATGTATATGATTATTGTATAATTTAATAACAATTAATTCACCATTATACATGAGGATAACCAAACCTTGACCAAGGAAAAGAACAAGGTAAGGGTTAATTTCACAATCTCTTTATTATCCGAGGTTGTTTTTACATAAGAATCTAATGGGACCTATTTATCATCAACATCCATGTTTCATAAAAAGGTATTTCAAAACCTTTTTAATACAAAATGGGGTAAAATAATTTATTTCATTATTTGACCTTATATGTTTTGAATGTAATCTTTCTGTCGTTTTCCAAACAAGGTACTTTATGACCTTTTCGACAAAATTAATGTAAGAATGTTTTTTTAACTTATATGACAGGTGCCGCTATTTTCTGCCATTATAACATCGTAAAAGATTCCCTTATAAGGTTATAATAATATTTTAAAAATTAATAATTTCATTATAAAAATGTGACTCTTAAATGATTTCAAAATAGAAAGAGATATTTCACTAAAATGGTTTTGATTTCATCTATGTCAACATCCTTTGATGGATTTTATGATTATTTGAAGTTGATTTATTATGAAACAAGACATCTATATTGTATTAACGGTTCTTGTGATATTTTTGACTATAGAAGTGTTATTTTTACACCATTAATGGTTTATTGATAAATTATTGACATTTCGTATTCTAGTTTTAATATGAATGTTTATGTTTGGTTTAAACCTTTTCATATGAGGAATGCATTAGACTTAGTATGTGACGGGTGGAGACCTCTATAGCTCCTCGATGCATTAGTATGTCTCATGAGACAAACTAGTGTCTTGGCACAAGGCCTTACAAAATTCTTATTTGTAGTGTTGTCACAAGGCCTTGACTATGTGGTTATGAAATTCTAGCATTATTCATTCCATCATTATGAAAGTGGCTATTGATATTTCATGTGATTATTTGACTAGTACAATATCCATGTGAGTAAGTAAATGGAATTATTTTAATTTATATTTTCCTTATTATGATGATGTTCTTGTTGAAAAGGCTTTTGTTTTAGTTTTATACATTGCATAAAATGTTTATTCTTATTTATGAATGATTCCGCTATATTGTTATCCTTACTGAGCATCTAACACACCCATTTCTATATTTTATTTTTACTAGGATGCAAAGAAGTATATTATGAAAGACATTTAGGGATTGTCTATGGGGTCTTAGTGATGTCTATCGAAACAATGTTGTTTTATATTTCCATTTTATGATGTAATGTAGACCTTGTGAATGTATCTAGTACCTGCAGGGCTACTAAACTAATCAGTCTTTCGAGAATTTATGTTTTGTGATCATGCCAATGTTATTTAATAACGCACTGACTCTGGGTAACTAGGGTCGGGGAATTATAGTTGGTATCAGAGGAATATTAGTACAAACTTAGAATACTAGATTTAGATAAACTTTTATTAGAGCACATATCCCTAAGATATACTTTGAGGATTAGTATAGATGAACTTCCTTGAATTTTGGATTTGTAGAGATTTTGTGAGTTTTCCAAGAAATGCATCTCTGTATAGATATGAGCAGGTAGTGGTGGCTCTAGCACAAATTTACCTAGGGGTAAATCCTAAAAACACCGCTTTGAGCTAGACTCGAACGGGAACAGGTGCACGACAACGGACCGCGCTGCACTCTTGGTTACAACACTCCCGAAGGATATGCTTAGGATGATTCTAATTTTCATTATAAACCATTATTAAGCATTTATGAGTATATAATTCCTCAAAGAATTTTTTTATGATTATGGATTATATCCATAAATTGTGCAATTTATGATAAGTGTTTTACATGTTTGGAATTATGTATTTCGATTCATAAACTAATCTAGTTTATGCCATTGTTTAGAAATGGTGACTAGTGGAAAGAATGGAAATCGTATCAATGCATGCACTCTGTGTAGGGTTTCCCTCCCGATCAAGACAATTATAGTGGAGCTAGTGATACAACTGGTGCTGATCATCTTATCACTATATTGGGAAACTCACTCAGGTTATGAATAATGACCTTACCTTTATGGAGAACCCTGATCCGCAGCGTGGGGGATCAATGTTAGATCGCTTCATGAAGCAACAACCACTAATGTCTAATATGGGTAAAAATCCACTAGTATCTAACCAAGTGGATAAATTCCTTTGAGAAAATATTCCACACCCTGGGGAGTAGCGAAGGAGAAAAAGCTATCGTGGTAGTTTACCAGCTCACTAGAGATGCTGATCAATGGTGGTCATTGATCCAAAAAACAAAGGAAGATGAGGAAGTATCAAATATGGAATGGAATGAGTTTAAAGAGATTTTATTAGAAAAATAATTTCCTCGTGAACATCGAGTGGATATGGAATGAACATTTCTGAGTCTGAGGAAAAAGGTGGATGAGAATGTCTCAAATTATGAAGCTATGTTTACAAGGTTAGCGAGGCATGCTGAAGATTATATACATAAACAAAGAAGTAAAATTTAACTTTTTGTTGATGGGTTAAAACCATTTCTCTATCGAACATTAGTCACACAATCCATCTCGTCGTACGAAGATGATGTCTCATGTACCATAAAGATAGAAAAATAATTCTCTATGTCTTACAACTTTAAAGAAAAGTAATAGAAGAAAAAATCTACTTAACACTATGGAAATGGAAATAAGGGGAAGATGGAATAATTTGAATATCCATCATGTAGTTAATGTGGGACGAAACACCCTGGTACTTGCATGAAGGGAATGTGAGTCTGTTACAAGTGTGGTGAAAAAGGCCATCATGCTCTTGATTGCAAGGGGAATAAAGAGGTTGTAAATAATGATTTCTACAATTGTAGAGAAAGGGGGAATTATGCGAATGAATTTCCTAAGTGTTAGGGGAACATACATCTGAAAAGGCAAAGGGATCGAGGAAAATCTTATGATATCACTACTATTGATGTCGATGTTCAGATAGATGTGGTGGAAAGTAATTTAATTATTTCTTCATGTTTAGAAAATTCTTTATTTGATCCTGGATCATCACATTGTTTCATATCATCCTAGTTTTCAAAGAAAATTAGATATTTCCAATTTGATTTAACAAGAGTGTTGTCAGTAAAAACTCTTAAGGGAAGTATCTTTACAACATTGTTTTGGGAATCTGTTCCAATTAAGGCATATAAACGTTATTTATCTTCTTATCTCATCGGAATGCCCATGATTGAATTTGATATAATCCTTGGTATGGATTGGCTTTCAGGTCATGATGCACAAATTTACATTAAGAAGACGGTGGTTAAAGTTATTGTTGACGATAAGGAGTACCTTATCTTTAGAGCAGAAACATCTCCACCTAATTTTTATCTAAAACCACCCCCAATAGCTCAACTAAATTCATTTATTGGGGAGGAAGATAATGAAATAATTTTGGGTGAGGAAAAGATTGTTCAAATATAGGATGTACCTATTGTGAAAGAATATGTTGGCGTGTTTCCAGAATCTTTACCTGGACATCCTCCAGAATGAGAAATTGAGTTTTCCATTGATTTAATTCATGGTTCAAGGCCCATATTGAAGACCCCTTATAGAATTTCAACTGTGGAATTAGTGTAACTAAAGAACAAACTACAGTAATTGAGTAATAAGGGATTTATTTTCCCCATTGTTTCTCCATGGGGATCCCCTGTTCTTTTTGTTAAGAAAAAGATGGATCTATGAGGTTTTTCATTGACTATAAGGAGATCAATGCTATAACAATAAATAACAAGTATCCCCTACATCGCAATGATGATTTATTTTACTAACTTCATTGAGCTCAATACTTTTAAAATATTTACCTTCGATCTAGATATCATCTGTTGTGTGTGGAGAAGGAAGACATTCCGAAAATAGCATTTCAAACCAGGTCTGAGCATTATGAGTTTAAAGTAATTCCTTTTTGGATTGACTAATACACCCTTTTTCTTCATGGACCTAATGAATAGAGTTTTCAAGGAATATCTTGATAACTTTGTAGTGGTATTTAGAGATGATATGTAGGTGTACTCCAAAAGCTACGAAAATCATGAAAATCACTTGCACATTATCTTGAAGACTCATAGAACAAATGAATTATATGGGAATTTTATCAAGTGTGAATTTTGGCTTCAAAATATTTCTTTTCTTCTCCACATAGTCTCTAAGGATGGAATCTCCATTGATCCTTCTAAGACAAGAACAATCCAAGAATGGCCTACATTGACGAGTATAAATGAGGTACATAGTTTTATTGGTTTAGCAGGTTATTATCGGCGTTTCATCCATAATTTTTCATGATAGGATAACCCATAAAAATGATCACATGTAAATGGGTTAAATTTGTTTGGAAAAAAGTGTGTGAAGAATGTTTTGAAGAACTAAAGAGAAGATTATTCAATGATCCTTTATTGACTCTAACGTCGGGGAATGAGGGGTTTGTCATTTATAGTGATGCATCAAAGAAAGAACATGGTTGTGTCCTTATGTAGAATCATAGATTTATTACCTACGCATCATGACAACTAAAACATCAAGAGAAAAACTATCATACTCATGATATTGAGTTAGAAACTATAATCTCTGCTTTGATTATTTGGAGACACTATCTCTATGGTGAAAAATGTGATATTTATTCTAATAACAATAGTTTGAAGCATATTTTCTCACAAAAAGAACTCAACACGAGGCAAAGGCGATTGATTGAACTACTCAAGGATTATTATTGCACTATACACTACCCCTCGGGGAAAGAAAAATAAGGTGGCAGATGCTATGAGTAGAAAGGATCATGGAGTTTTGAGTAAGATGGCAGTTGCAAAAGACCCTATATATGTGGATCTAGTAAAGATGGATATGGGAATAACCAAGTAAGGTGAAAAATTAATTATTCTTCAAATGGTTTCTAAACCATCTACACTAGAACAGATAATAAGTTCTCAGGCCGATGATGAGGAGTTTCAAAAGAAGATTAATGGTGTGAATAACGGGAGATTGAGTGACTTTGTATATGAAGATGGAGTTTTGAAATTTGGGAACACACATTGAGTTCCCGATATACCAGATCTAAAAAGAGAATTTTTTGATGATTATCATAGTTCCAATTTAACTATACACCCTGGGAGCACCAATATGTATTGATATTTGAGGGAACATTTTTTGTGGGACAACATGAAAAGGGAGATTGTTGATTTTTTGTCAAGATTTATGGTTTTTCCACATGTGAAAACTGGAAGGAAATAGCCTGGAGGAGTCTTGCAACCTCTTCTCATACCTAAGTAGAGATGGGATAATATTACGGTGTAAATTTTCATTGGACTACCAATGACTCCTAGAAGGAATGATGCAATATGGGTAATTATTGATCGTCTAACGAAGTCAGCGCATTTTCTTTCTTTAATAGAAGATTTACCACTTGAACATATAGAAATACTATATATTAATGAAGTTGTGAGACTTAATGGTGTACCCATGTGGATTGATTCTGATAGTGATCCATGTTTTACATCATGATTCTGGAAAATTCTTCAGGAAGCCCTAGATATTGAACATCGTTTGAGCACTGCCTACCACCCCCAAACTGATGGACAATCAGAACAGATTATTCAATCCTTAGAAGACATGTTGAGATCATTCTCACTTGTCTTTCAAGGTATGTGCGATCAATAATTACCTCTGGTATCATTTTCTTATAACAATATCTTCTATTCAAGTATTCAGATGGCACCATATGAACCGTTACATGGAAAGATATTTCACACACCAACCTGTTGGGATGCTATTGGTGAAAGAAAACACATAGGCCCAAAACATGTGGAGGAAAAGATTCAAAAGGTGAAGGTAATCCACACCCAAATCAAAGCAGCTCAAAGTAGGAATAATATCTATGATGTTAACCGAAGGAAGGTTTTGAAATTTCAGGTTGGATAAAATGTTTTCTTGAAGGTATCTCCATGGAAGGGTGTTATACGTTTCGATAAAAAAGGAAAATTGAGTCCCACGTACATCAGACCATACGAAATTCTATAACTAATTGGGGAAGTAGCTTACCATTTGTGCCAGTTAAAAATTCATGAACATTACTATATGACTCATGAAATTGAGTTAGAATCTATAATCATATCTCCAAAAATATGGAGAAATTATCTCTACGGTGAATGATGTGAGAGATATATGGATCACAAGTTATTAAAGTATATCTTCTTATAGAAAGAACTCCACAAGAAGAAATTGTGAGGGATTAGGATACTCAAGGATTATTATTGTTCAACACACTATCTCATATGAAATAAAAATAAATTATAAAATTCATCGAGAAAGAATTATCAGGGAGTTCTAAAAAATGAACATTTCCAAGGACCCCATGTACATGGATCTATAAAATATGGATACAGTCATTTTTATAGAAGTTAAAACATCAATAATTTTTCAATTGGTATCCAAAAAATATATATTATAAAGGATTAAAATATCTCATTTTAATGATTATAATCTAAAAAAGAATATAAAATGTGTGAATGATGGGAAGTTGGTTGACTTCAAGTGTGAGGATGGGAATTTGATATTTGGTAAGAGGTTTTGTGTTCCATCTATACCCGAGAAAAAAGGGAGTTATTAGATGATTTCAATAGTTAAAATTTCCTTATAGGTCAAAATATCCCTAATATGTATAGATATTTGAAGGAATATTTATGGAGCGATAACATGAAGTGAGAAATTACTGGTTATGAATCTAGATGTTTAGTCTATCAGCAATTGATGGCTGAAATACAACATCATAGATGAGTCATACACCTTATGATTATTAATACATTGAAATAGGATGATATCACCATGGATGTTGTCATTAGATTTACAAAATCTCCAAGAAGGAATGAAGAAATATTGGTAGTTGTTGATTAAATTACAAAATCTGCACATTTCCTTTTAATAATTGAGTATTTTCCACTGGATCGCCTTATACAGATCTATATTAATGAAATTTTAATACTTCATGGATCTTCACTGCTAATTTTATATGATCATGATCCATGATTTACCATGAAAATTTATAATAACTTCATAAATATTTAAATATTGAAATTCATTTGGGTACTACTTATCACCCTAAAACTCATGGGTTGTTAGAATAAATGATTCAAACATTAGAGTACATGTTAATATCATGCTTATTTGATTTTCAGTGTATGTGAGATCAGTATTTAATGAATTTAGATTTTTTTTCTTCAACATTAGATTATATTCTTGTATTAAATTAGAACCATATGATGCATTGTAAGAAAAAAGATGTCTTACACCAACATGTTTCGATGATGTTGGTGAATGGAATCTTGTAGGCCCAAATCTCTTAGAGAAAACAATATCCAAGGTAAAGACTATTCAAACGCATTTAAAAGGTGCTAAATGTTGGAAAAATATCCATGTTGAATATCAAAGGAAGGATTTGAAATTTTAAATGGGAGATCATTCTTTCTTGAATGTATCTCTATGTAAGGTAGTTAAAATTTTTGGGAAGAAAGGGAAAGAAATCCCAAAGTATATTGGTCCTCGTGAAAATATAGAGAGGGATAGAGCTGAGGCTTAATATTTAGAGATTCCACATATCCTTTATAATGAAAACAATGAGTTCCAAATATCATTTTTAATGAAATACATTCCAGACCCAACACTTGTACTCGCATTTAAAGGAATAGAATTGGGACCTGACATCTCTTACTATGATGATCCCATCTGAATTATAGACACTAAAGAATATGTATTGTTGAATTGGAAAACTCGGTTGGTAAAGTTACATTGAAAGAATAATAAAATTTAATAGATGATGTTGGAACCTATGACACTCATGATCGATAACTGTCGAAATCATTTTATGTCGTGACAATCTGGAAATTTCAAGGATGAATTATTTTTAGACGGGGATAATGTAATGAACTAGAATTCTATCAATTAAATTTCACATCATATATGTATTTTATATATTATAAGTCACATAGAAACACATAGATAACATAATAATTTTTTTATATTAATATTGAATGAAATAAGTGGTTTTTTTAGAAGTTAGTGAACATATAACAATGAAATAGAAACTTGACCTTATGAAGAGAAATATGACCCTTATGAATAGTTTATCAGCCTAATGAATAATATAATCACCAGTGAACGTATAAATACAATTTAGGAAATTTATAAATGAAATTATGATATGATGATATCATTGTATACATATCTTTAGTATTATTAATTTAGTGTTGGTATTTTTATGAGTTATAAATATATAATTACAATTTTATAATAAATAAAAAAATTTAAAAGGGAAATTATTTTCATAAAATTTCTTCAAAACTAAATTTATTATTTCATTATAGTTTTATGATAATTTTATTAGACCTTAGTTAATTATTTAGAGTTTTATAAAAATTTATTATAATTTTAAAAACTGTATTTTTTGAGTAAACGATGATTTCAATTAAAAATTTATTTTACCATATTTAGAAGAATATTTTCAAAAATTAGTATAAATTTTTGAAATCTATATGTCAAAAAATGGGCGTGGATAATTTTTCATAATTTTCTAAAATAGGAAATTTGTTGTGAGTAGTGAAATGCAATAATTTACAAAAAAAAATTATATAAATGAATTATAGAGTCATGGAAAATATTTGGATGATATAAGTTCCATTTTTTCAAACTCACATGCACTTATTACTCTATTTATTCATAAGAATCCTGAATATTTTATGTCTTGAGGAATTTAATAAAATAATGAATTAAATAATGAGTACCCACCCTTATCCTCTACTAAATAATCCACCCCTCAACCCCTATTATCCCCATATCCTTAAGCCTTGAAGCATGTAAATATTTGACCAATATCTTCTTCTCCAGTACCTCCCCATTCCCTAGAGTTCATAGTCTTATGAAAATTCCATAACCCCTTTCCATAAGGATGTTTTCAAGGAGATTAATTCAAGAGGTAAATCATCTTCCTTTTTCTTTTAATATCATTTCAATTTTTTCTATTTTATTACCCTATCATCACTTAAATTGTCCAAATGATCCTGATAAAACCAATATCATCATTAAAATGGAATGATATCATGTTAATTTATTATCAATTATTAATCACCTATCTCTGTCTATTTTATTTTAAAAACAAAATAATCATCTGTGAGGTGTTGATTTACAACCTTTTTGGACGTCGAACGTTTGTTCTTCAATTTCTCCTTCATGTTTGTCCATGGAACCATTTTTACGTTAAAAACATACTATAATATATTTATTATGACATATTTAATATTTTAGAACTAGTATATATACATAATATTAATTCATACAACAAAACTGATTTTTGATGGTCGAAATACCTCCAAAATAATCTAAATGAATATCACAACGGTTTTATCTAATGATTCATTCGATTAACATATAACCAAATGAATTATATGACCATTAAATTTTATATATGTTCATTACTATCACATAAAATATATTTTGGAGAATTACACCCATTCTAAATGAATTCCATTCCCATATAAAAGTATATCGATCATGAAAACAGATGAAATGAATGGTAGTGATCGATAAAATTGTATCTTATAAATAATAAAAATGTCAATAAATGATAAAAATATCCATGTAACTTCAAAATATGTTCATAATTAATTTATTCATGAGTATAATTTCATATTCTATGACATTATGGTCAATGGAATAAAACATATGTACATTAGGTAAGGGATTCTACCATAACACTCAGTTCTCCTTTGGGGTATTATTGCACTATATTTAACCACATATAATGATTCTTTAATATTTTTAGTTACTATATATAATGCTTATATGTTCCAAATCTTGGTATCCAGATCATTGCATCTTAATTATATAGTACAATCATGGTTTTCATGTTTCTCTTCTCAAACAGGCATACTCGATCAAAAAGAACATCTCACATTCTTAAAAATTATTTAGTACCATCTGTATTCAGTTTTAAGACACAAATATTTTCCACAAATAAATAATTTCATCATGAAAAACAATATTTTATCATTTCTGGTTTTATTAAAATAAATAAAAATTAATTTTCCAAAACATTCACTTCCTTTCAGTGTAAAAACTGAATTTCTATAAAGAATTCATCGATGATTTTATTAGAGTATTTTCATATATTTCAAAAAATCTTTGAATTTTATGTTTTATTGAGTTTAATATCATAGTTTTATCATACAAAATATTATATTTAATTAATCATGATCATTTTTATTATGGATGTGCTCTCTTCATCCCATTAACCATACTACTAAGGATGATTAGTAATTATGATTACAGATTAGGGAAGCTTATTTTCATTGCATTTGTATATGATGTTTATGTTTAAACCCATTAATATATGGAATGACTTATAATTATAGATTGATGTGTGGGGTAAACTATATCCCCTTTATACATTTGTAGGTCTCATGACACAATATCGTTATGGACATGGTAGTGACCTTTTCCATTTTTATATATTGTTTTGTTTGAGGCCTTAATCATTTTCTAATTTCTTTTTTGAGGAATTGATAGAATTTTTTATAATGTAAAGAATATGTATTCAGTAATTAAGATAATAATAATTGATAAGTCATGTGATTATTTGACTAGTATAGTATCCATGGTTATGTTTCATTCTCTTATGGTCAATAATTTATTCAGTTTGTATTCCTTCTATATTATGCTCAAGATTATTTTTAATGTAATGTTTTTTATGTTATTCAAAATGTATATATGTTTTGTTTACGATATCTTCCTATGTACCTAATTCCATTAATAATCATCTAAGATACCCCATTTATTAAATTTTATTATTACCAGGATTGGAAGAAGTATATTATGAATGACCTGAAAGGATAATCCGACAGTTGTGGAAGATTCCCATTGAATTTATATATTTAATTTCCTATAATGTGGTAATTTCGAACTTACGTATGTATCATAGTTTCTAAATATAATAAAATATTATATCCTCTAGGATAAATCATCATTTCATATGATCCTATTTAATTTAATAAGTCACCATATCAGAGAAACTGTTGTCTGGGACATTACATTTTACCCCTCCATTTGTAGGAAAATGTTAATGCCATTCATGCATACGTGTGGGCTACCACATACATGATGTTTTGTGAGTTTTTGTTAATGTAAACCATTCATGGATTATTATAAAATTTCATTTAATTTATATAAAATATTTTTAATTCATGATTAATGTTATGTAGATGATGAATTCTTGACCACTTTGACCATTGTCTACCTACCAATTATTTTTATTATGAACCAAACTTCCTCACAAAAATCCAACATAAACATAACAAATTTAATAAATTCATATAAAAATTTAATAAATTAGAACAAATGTTTTAATAATAAGTTATGACACCAAAAAAAGTTATTATATGAGTACATGATTCATGTATTTATATCATACATGATTTATAGTACACCAACGGTGAGTCATACTTGAGATAATGAATTTTTCCTTAATAACTTATTTTAAATGTATTAATGTTTCACTCCTCTTTCCATATATATTCATGTTCTAAAAAATGATTTAAATATTTTATTAATATAATGAAAAAAATAAAATTCTATTGAATATAATTTTTAATTTCTTACCAAAAAATTTAATTGAATCCCTTAAAATTTTTACAAATTGTTTTTCATTGACATTTATACAAAATTGTAAAAGGGGTAATTTTTTATTATAAATTATATGATGAAAATTTAAATTATCTAAAAATTTATTTATGAATATTAAACATTTTATGTAAATGTTTTTTTAATTGAATATACTATGTTCTACTCTAATGGGAAAACATTTTATATATTTTTCAAATAAAATGGTTTTTACTATATTTTTATGTGAATCTAGAATTTGATTCTGCATATGTATAAAATTCTATAATTTTTTATACTCATTATTTTAAATTAAATAATTTTTTTATTTTGAGGTCCTTGTAATTTTTTTATGATGACGGATGATCCTATTATTGCACATCAATTCATTGGGTGAAAATTTTCTTCTTCGGGAAATGTATATTAGAATTAACCATGTAGATTATTTCATTTTAAGATTAAATGTATGAATGATTGTAAGAGTTATATTAATATTATTAAATAAGGTACATAAATTTATTTTTTGTGAATTCAAAAGATTATTTGTGGATTTCATTTTATTTCATAATTTATGCTAATTATTTTTTGTTTAAACAGAAATTTTTTGATACTTTTGTGGGTGAAAATTGTTTTTTCTCAAGAAAAAGTTATCAGGATTACCAATGTTTTATAAAAACCCAACCTAATGAGGATTTTTCCTTTTATATGTCTTATGATAAGTTTTATGAATATATTTGGGAATTAATATTTATTTCTTGATTATGTAAGTGATTATTTTCACTCAATGATTATTTTGTAGGTAAATTTTTTTTTGGCTTTCATGATTTTCAAAATGAAAAAATATATTTCTTTATTTTTTTCAACTCAAACTATGCTATTAATTTTTTCCCATGTTTTAAAATGTTTTGAATTAGTCCTAATAATGATTAAGAACAATATCAATGTACATTTTTCTATTATGTATGTTCATAAAATAAGAGATTGAGATTTGAATGTAACGAGATTTTAAATTTATGTTCCTCGTTTTAATTTACAAAGTAGATATCAAATAATTATATTATATTTGGGATGGGTATAATGAAATTAAAGGGGTTGAATTATCATTAAAATAGAAAATTTAATCAATTAATGGGTTAGTTAATAAAAAATAATTTCATAATATAGAAGATAATTAAATCATTTTGAAGTGAAAAAATAATCAATGTTTAAATTACAATTATATAATGATAATGATTAAATAATATAAATAATAAAATAAATAGTGATTTTATATACAAATGATTATGTGTTTCTATTTATTAGATAATATATTAGTTAAATGTAAATAATGTGATTAATTAAAAAATAATGAATGTATATAAGGCATGAAATTTGGTAATAATGTTTGAAAATAGCTCAATAAGTGACCCTAAATCTATAACCTAAATTCCATGAGGATATATTTTTTTAGTATCTTGGTTTAAAAATAATATAATATACTAGAACTCTCATAATTTTTCAGTTGTATTAATAAATCATAAATTCAATATATACTAGATTTTCAAAGGGTAAAACTAGAAACAACAAATAGAATAGTCCCATTCTTTTGAACAGCTAAGGGAAACAAACCAGAATCCCCCTCATTAAGTGTTGTGATAATTGACAAAAGAAGATAAGGGATGAACAAAATAAATATTGAAATAAATATTATTTTAATATATTTTTTCTCCCAACGTTTTTAGGATATATTTCTCTTTAAATAAATATAAATCATTTGATAGCATACATTACACGTAATATAGAGAATAAATAAATCACGATAAAAATATTGTTATTTAATGGTCTTCGTTATAACCCAACTAATAAAATTATATGTATGAATAAGCATAAAAAATTATATAAAATATTTATAAATAATTCATAAAATAAAAATTCATTGATTAATGCATAACCCATTTGTACTCAATATTCTGTAATGTCATTTTATGCACCACACATACATTCTATTAAAAAACTATTATATATCATTATATGAGACGATATTATAATTAATTTATAATATTTTTAGAATAATATTTTACAAAAAATTTATAATTTTATAAATCCTAATATCAAAATTATCTTATGGTGACATTTTGGTATGTTTTTGAAAAGAATCATTTTACTGTGAATAGTAATACAAATCGATTCTTGTAAAACTGTCAATAAATTTCTTTGAAAAAGGTCCATAAACCATTTAATATGATTCAAAATTAACATAATTATCCTTTAGTTAGATATAATATTTTAAAATATATAGTTACTAACATTATAATTTACATTGGTATCAGTTTATTATTTATCTTTAAAATCATTTTCAAAAAGATACATTGTCTTTGGTATTACACATTTGTGTGAATATTAATTTATACCACATAATGAAATTAAATCATGTAAATGGTATTCATTATCTAGAATCATCAAAATTAATATAATGTAATATATTAAAATATAATTTTCGTGGTTATGAATATTTAACATGGAAATAATTTGTGACATCTCTAAAAGTGATAAAACTGTGTTAAAACAATTAGTTAATGATTTAAAAATTTTCTTGAGCATTCTTCCATCATAGTTTATGAGTGGTTTCAAACAAATTATGCATTTAAAGATTTATTTTTAAATCATTATTTTTTAATTGCATAATATAACATGACTTTCCAGAAGATAATTTATATTTTATTCAATTTTAAAACAATCATTAGGTATTTACATTTAATGGAAGGGTTGGAATATTAAATTATATTTTTGATTTCTGAACAAGATTTGAAGATGTAAATTATTCATTTTAAATAAAAATAGTATTATTTAATCAAACTTATTACATTATTTCAATGGGAAATGATTATTACTCTTAAATTTTGTATTTTCCTAAAAAAATCCTTTGTTTTATGCACTTATATAAAAGTAATATCTACCAACTATAGCAAATTCATATGATGAAATGAAATCAAAATTTTAATTATAATTCCTATTTTTTTATATAATAAAACTTTTATTTGTCTTCATATAATTATGTTGTCATGGAAAAAACATAAGATATAATGGTTAGTGTTAAATTGTGTTTAAGGTGGTTTAACATGGATATATGGAGTAAATGTTTCCAAAACATATAAAAATATGATTTTGTGAGCTTTTTTAGATCCTATCACATATTATAAAAAAATAAGTGGTGCCTTAGTTTATCATTATGTGATTAATATATATATATTGTGTGTGTGTGTTATTTATAATTTTAAGTAATTTCAAGTTTGTAATTTCTCTCTTCCATAAAAGGATACCACCTCTCAAATCTTCTTCACAGTCCATAAGCCTTCATTATTATAAAATAACTCTAATTATAAATTAATGTATTCCCTATTAATGATGTGTAGATTTATTTATATCCAAAATATCATCCTTTCAATGATTATTTTTTAATAAAAACGATGTTTCTCAAAATGGAAGTATAAATCCTACCTGGGTACCTTCAATTTTATTTTTACTTATTCCTCTTATAAATCAACATTATAAATTATGAAATAGTTACCTCAAAAATAGAATTTTTTTATTATTATGATTGGAAAACCATTATCCACCTCTTCTTCAACATTCGGAAAAGAAATCATCACTTCAGTGTCTATGTGGACAACCACCTCTACTGGATATATTTATATTTTTGATGATTTTATAGTTATTTAATGATAAATTTTCATATAATTATAAATTTTTCATCCATATAGTAATGGAAATATAACTCATGAATGGGTCTATATTAACTTCTCCATTCTGTGTTGTAATTAATTTTATGTCACCACATTATATAAATACATATTAAAGGGTAAATAGTTACTTCATATGATACTTATAACATAATTAAGGTGTTTAATTCTATAACCAAGATCAATGTACAAAGACTATGAATTCCTAAATAAAACATAAATGAAAAATGATATAGATATGAAATGAAACCTCAACATTAATATATATTTTTTTAATAAATGAGGGATTATATGTTATAACAAAATAAAATATATTATTATATAAATAAAATCATGAAAAAATAGATATATATTAAATCTATATTTACAATAAAAGTTGTTTAAACATTTATGGAGGAATATGAGACTTGAGGAATGTGTTTATAATCCCAAATGGACATCTGAGAGACATGAAACGCACGGCTGATTGTCGCCTATCGACCGGTCAAAGTTTCGGTGCTCTGCTAATGTGTATAGAAGCACTCGGGTCGAATCCTCGGCGATGATACTTTGTAATAGTCGTTTGTTTTTAGTTAATTGTATTCTGATTGGGGGGTTTGTTTGCAGAGCTTATGAAATAATGTATGGCTGATGATTGATTTAACAAATTGATGAAGATTGGGGTGAGTTCATCATTAGGTTAGTTAAGCTTGTGCTATCCTTGAGCTTTGCTTTATATTGCATTTAAATTAACACCCATGTCACAAGATGGTGTTGATTGGAATTCCTAAGTGTTAAGGCTTTGAACCAAGACTTAAGTTAACTTAAGGTTATAATATCAATAAGATCTTATTTATGGTGATGTATTTATGGTTCAAATAATCCATGGAAACCACATTTTAAACAAAACAAGTCATTAATCCATGACATGTTAAGTCCAACATAGACAATGTTAATTCAAAGAATATTCATCGAGCAGAAGCTCTCAATCACTTAACATAACTAAATTATAAATAACCCCAATGAGAGATTTACTCATCCTTTTGGGTGATTAATAATCTGGTTATAATGATTATGATTATAAATTAATAAGAGAAGAAAAATAAAGGGATAAGAAAAGAGTGGTACGTCAACACACACACACGAACAATGATGATAATTAAAAATGAAATTTCGATTGAATGAGGAAGCTAAAGAAGGGAAGGGGATTAAAATTAATTTAATCTATTTTATGAACATTAATATTAAACTACAAAAGGTGGATGAGAATAAGAGATATTGAAGAAGTAACTTGCATTAAAATAGAATTACAGAGAATGAGACTTACAAAATTACAAAAATGAAGAACACGAAATTAAGTGAAAACAAAGAGAGGAGGAAAGGTCTCACAAGTGAATAACTTAGTATGGAAGATCCTCCCAAGCCTTTTTCAAGGCCTTGGTCGTACCAATATGTTCTCCTCTCTTCTGAAATACCAACCCCTCTCAAGGAGAGAAGGGGAGAGTATTTATAGACCAAGGAGTGGACTGTTTGCATTCCCAATCTGTCCCTCCTCTTTCATAGACAATTTGGCTATTCAGACAGCCTAATCCTCGAATATCTCCTTCTTCGAAGTTGTAGACAATAATTTTGGACGACTACTCTCAAAATTTGGAGTCATTTGGACTGACGGATCAAGAGTTATGGACGGTTGATTAAACAATGTTAAACTGTCCATTTCAATCCAGTCTTTTTGAAGTCCATAATGTGAAAGGGTTTTTGAATATGAATATGCCTTCAAATCCGAATGGTTTCTTCAACAACGTTGGCCAAATATATCGCCTATTTCACACTGAAAAATATCAGCTCGATTGGATGCTTACATCATTAGATATGTCAGGAATACTTTGCTGATTTTAATTCTCGGCCAGAATGGTGGGCTGGACTTCAACGGTTTATTTGGGCCCATTGTACTTGGATTTGGGCCTTGAAATTTTTATCCAAGATGAAATGTAGTATCCCCAGAATTAGGGTGGATAGTTAATGTTTTTTTACTTCTGGATTGAGCCCAGTAAATCAATCTTCATGGCTGGTCCAGTTTGTTCACTGGTTCTTCGGTCTTGTTTGTGAGGACCATATGACCCTTCAAAGGGTAGAATTGGCTCATGGTACCTTATAATGAAATGTTGTATATTGAAAGGAGAATCATAAAAAACAAGAACCACACAATATGGATCATTATAGAGACAGTTATTATTACAACATTAAACTGACTCAATTGGACTACTTCTAAAAATGCTCAAAAACTATATTTAATATTAAAACATTAATATTTCACAAAAATTATGCACATTTCATATAAAATCAGTAAAGGGGGATTATAATAAGTCATGAAAATATTAATAACATCAACTCTGCCACACTTAGTTTTGTGCATTTCCTCATGTGAAACAAATATAAAAACATGACAATCATTTTTACTTAACAACAGATATTAAAATTTTGTTTTCTCCAATCAGGGGAGGTTTAGACTATTTCACTCATCCATTTTGAATTCCACCACAAGATGTTACAGAAACAATGTTCCAAAACTAATTCATTTTTTCATGCTCAAATATAGAAATGGAAAATGTGGACACTCAAAACTCACACCTCTCAAGATGATAAAATTCATTTGTGGAGGTTCACTCTTTCACCAACCAAAAGTGAAAATCATAGAGTTTGAAAAGCGCTCTCAGCATAAAATCCCTATCCAAAGTGAACAAGAATCAAGAGGACTTTTTAATGGTGTTTTCCTATGGCTATGGGACGGTAGGAATATAATTTCCAATAGAGAGAATAAGAGGGTTAAAATACCAATATAGAAAAACAATGCACATTTTTTTTGAAATAAAACATAGAAGGAAATGAAAACACATATTTCCACGGGAATGATTGTATAAATAAAGACACAATAGAGGAAGAAAATATGAAGGTTATGAGAAGATGAAAAATTTACAAACCACCAAACTTCTCCCAATGATATAATAATATAATGCAAGTGTTCTTTTTTCATATTTTTCTTTGTTTTTTCGAAAGTTGACCTTGAGACAGATCTCACACTCATATACCAACCCATGTTTGATCTCCTCACGACACTAATTGTAATAGTTATAACAAGATCAAAGGTTGAGGAAGAGTGATTTTTGACCTACCCAAGACACAACCCATTTGTTTCTGTTTTTTTATTTTTTTTTTGAATTTTTTTTTGAACACTTTTCAATATCATTTGTACAATACGTTCACTGAATGACAACCTCCCCCCCCCACACTAAAAAGGATTATTTCCCTCAAGAATATGATAACACACCAAAAAGTAAGGAAATGATACCCAAAAATGAAATCCATTCCCCCCCACACTTAAATTTCAAAAACTTATGCAATGAAAATCCATGTTCATATTGGGTGGGAGAAGGTATTGGGCTTATAATGTGGCTATCAAAGAAAAGGTTTTCATGGGCTTGAAGGGGCTTTGAAAATGAGGATTAATGTAAGGGTAATGAGTGGCTATTTGGCTATTGTGATTCTCATATGGTTCAGAAAATGCCCCTGTCATATTAATACACACTAAGGTAGGAAATTCAGCTCAAAGGTCCACAAACTCAAGACTCACAAATGGGGGTGAAAACACACATTTTAAAAAGATGTCCATAGGTGGCCTTGGCATGAAAGCAAATGTTTGTTCTCACGGTTGGGGAAAATAATTTTCCAAATCAAAAATTGAGCATTCAAAATGTGTTGTTTTTGACACAAAATTCTTTATCCAATGACATAATGAAAATAAAAAAAATTTGAGCTGAAGACATGTCTGTTAACTCCCCAAAATGGTTGTACAAAATTTCAAAACTCGATGGTGAGTAAGTATGACTTATAATTTTTTTGTATTTTTTTATGTGATTTTTATGGTTTTTTTTAGGTTTTTATTTTTTTAAAGATACACCCACACAAAAGAGAAAGTGAAAAATAAATTTTTTCATAAAGAAAATGGTGAGAAAAATGAAAGAGAGAGGAATAAGAAGAAAGATGTAGAGAGAGGAAGAGGTAGAGAGAGTTAAAGGGAAAGAGGTGCCCCTGGTTTGGATTTTGTGGGTTTCCATCTCCATCCAGTGGTGGGTCTACTTTGGATCGAATGGAAGTAGATGATGATCCAGGATTTTGTGTCCTCTCATAGTGATGCTTCAACCGATGTCCATTTTCCGTAAATTTCCTTTTGGAGGAGGGGTCTTGGACTTGCACTGCACCAAATTGGTAAACGTTAGTAATAACAAAAGGACCATCCCAACGAGAATTAAGATTACCTGGGTGAATCCAAAATTTAGAATTGAAGAGAATTACCTTTTCACCTTCATGAAATACCTTTCTCAGGATTTGTTTGTCATGGAGTACCTTAGCCTTCTCTTTGTACATATTGGAATTCTAATACAATTCAAGTCGAAGCTCCTCCGGTTCATCCAATTGAAACAATATTTCTTCACCAGATTTTTCAAGATCAAAATTACATGTTTTCCCTGCACAAAATGACTTATGTTGTATTTCAACTAGTAAGTGACATGCTATACCAAAAACAAGACGAAAAGGAGACATCCCAATGGGTGTTTTATAGGCAGTTCGAAAAGCCCAAAGTGCTTCACCAAGTCTTTCAGGCCAGTATTTTCTGGTGGGTTTTACAATTCTCTCAAGCACTCTTTTCACTTCTCTATTAGAAAGTTCAGCCATTCCATTTGTTTGGGGGTGATATGCATTTGAAGTTTTATGTACAACCCCATTCTTTTTCAGAAGAGATTACATGGTTCTATTACAAAAATGGGTTCCTAAGTCACTGACCAAGGAACGTGGTGTGCCAAATCTTTGGAAGATGTGGTTCTTTAGGAACTCACTAACAGTATGAGCATCATCCTTCCTAGTGGGTTTGGCCTCAACCCACCTTGAAACATAATCGACTACAAGAAGAATTTATGAGAATCCATTGGAAGGGGAAATGGTCCCATGAAATCAATACCCCAAACATCGAATATTTCACAAAATATTAAGGGCTTTTGGGGCATTTCATTTCTTTTTGAGATTATGCCAAACTTTTGGCATGTGGGACATGATTGACAGAACTCATGTGAGTCCTTGAAGAGGGAAGGCCAGAAGAATCCAAAGTCTAGGACTTTTCGAGAGGTGCTTTGTGGTCCAACGAGGCCACCACCAGGCATTGAGTGACAGAATTCTAAGATGGAAGAATATTCATCTTCATCAACACATCTCCTAATTACCATGTCTGTCCCAGTTTTCCAAAGTTTATTTTCTTCCCAAAAATAGTATTTTTAATCACTTTTCAACTTCATTTTTTGTTCTTTTGAATACTTTTCAGGAAAAACACCGCAAACCATGTAATTTACAATTGGAGCATGCCATGGTATTTTTAGAGTGATAGATGAAAGGTGCTCAGTAGGGAATTCAGGATCGATGATTTCTGAATGAGAAGAATTAGAAATTCTACACATGTGATCAGCCACAAGGTTTTCTTTTCCAGGTATATCTTTGATTTCAAGGTCAAACTCTTGGAGCATTAGGATCCATCTTATTAGCCTCGGTTTGGAATCACTTTTCTTGAGTAAGAACTTAATAGCATAATGGTATGTGAAGATGATGATTTTGGAACCTAAGAGATAGGACCAGAATTTATCTAAGGCAAAAACCACTGCTAGAAGTTCCTTTTCAATCACAGTGTAGTGAGATTGAGTTTCATCCAATGTTTTTGAGGCATAATAGATGACATGAGGAATTCTTTCTCTTCTTTGACCAAGAATAGCCCCAAAAGCTCTATCAAAAGCATCACACATCAATTTAAAGGGTAATGACCAATCTGGGGGTTGGATTATCGGGGAAGATGTGAGAGCAGTTTTGAGTTCAATGAAGGCTCTCTTGGAAACCTCATCAAAATGGAATGTGACATCATTTTGGAGCAAACAAGTGAGTGGGAGGGAAATTTTATTAAGTTATGGATGAATCTCCGATAGAAAACAACATGACCGAGGAATGATCGGATGTCTCGAATAGAAGTGGGTTGAGGAAGTGATTGGATCACTTCAATTTTGGCAGGATCAACTTCAATACCATCTTTTGAAACTATGTGCCCTAGAAAAATCCCATTAGCTACCATGAAGTGACATTTTTCAAAATTTAATACAAGGTTAAACTTGACACACTTTTGAAGGACTAGAGAGAGTGAATGCAAGCATGACTCAAATGACTCGCCATAAATGGTGAAGTCATCCATGAAGACTTCCATGCAGTGTTCAATGAATTCTGAAAAGATATTCATCATACACCTCTGGAATGTTACAGGAGAATTGAAAAGGCCAAAAGGCATTATTCTATATGCATATGTTTCATAGGGGCATGTGAAAGTAGTCTTTTCTTGGTCCTGAGGTGCGATTTGGATTTGGAAGTAGCCGGTGTATCCATCTAGAAAGCAATAGTGTGACTTTCTGGATAATCTTTCTAGAATTTGATCAAGGAATGTAAGAGGGTAGTGATCTTTTCGGGTTTCGTCATTCAATTCTCGATAATCGATGCATACACGCCATTTTTTCTTCACTCGTGTTGTGACTACCTCCCCATGTTCATTTGTGACAACAGTTATCCCACCCTTCTTAGGTACAACTTGAATTGGACTAACTCATTCACTATCAGAAATTGGGTAGATAATATCGGCTTGAAGAAGCTTGGTAATATCTATAATGACCCATACTTTACATACATTGTTAATACTTCAAAATTGAAGCACACTTATTACAACATATGACAAAACCACAAAGGACCGTATAAGTATAGTGCCTTTAGAAATTCGGAAACATAAACAACTGGTTCATAAATCTTCTACAGTGTCTCCCATTTATTTCATCATATCTAGGGTCCCTTTTAGCATATTCTACTTAATATCCATCTTCCTGACCTGGGGAAAAAACATAAAAGGGTGAGCTCAAATGCTCAGCAAGGGAAAATAAAGGAAATAAAAATCATATCATATCTTTTTGAAAATCATAACCTGCAAAAGAGATCATAATATCTTAACATGGAATAAATCATAGAAGTGAAATGAGATCCCCATAATCATAACATGAAACTTCAAACATTGTGGCATGCACACATAATCATGGAAAATCATTTTTTGTTAGTCATGACTCATTGCCAAGACTATCTTAGTGGACAAAGTCCCTTTCTGAACTGAGTCACCCTCGTTCCAGTCCTGTTTCACTGAACCGGTATAACCTACCGTTCCAGCCATGTCTATCTCATGAGATATAAAATCTTTACCCAATGCATTGGAGGGAGATATAGGTCCCACCCATCTTATAATGAATCCTTTCTTATGTGTGCTACATAATCATAAATCATACATCATCGCATAACACATGTAACAAAAACATCATGACATCATAAAACAAATCATATAAGGTAAATGACTTCATAAAAATAATTCCCTCACAACATAATCAAATCAATGTAATAATAGGGATAAAAACAGAACCCTTTATTATCTTAGATGGAAAATAATTTTGATAAAACACTTGAACTCCATTCTTGAGGAAAATATCCTTTCTTATTCAAAAACACTTTTCTTTTCTTAACAAGTTATACAATTATAAACACTAATAAGTTGATTAAAAATAAACTTGAAAACATGAAAATGAAGCTTCTTTTAAATAATGTTTTAAAAATCCATTCATGCCGTATAAGTTAATAAAACATTCTTCGTACTTTTGTCGGAAAAGTCAAAAAGTGCCTCGTACGAAAAACGACAAATGATTCCTTTCATATTATTTACTAAAAACTCACCGAAGGGTAAAATTGGATTTAAAATATTGTAAGTGGATGTAAACAATATTTCATATTGAGGGAACATGGATGTGGATGATAAAATACACCCCAGTAAATACCAAAGTATAAACAATCTCGGATAAAAATGAGATTGTGATATTTCCCTTACCTTAGGTCCGATTTGCTTTGTATGTGTCCGAAGATCCTGTATAATGGTTTAAATAATGTTATTGACTTATTCCAGAATCATACATATTGATATGATATCATATATGGTCATATTATTAGCTTCTTGTTAGTAATATTTCATTGTTACTTGTTACTCGGGTCTTTATTTCCTTTTGTTCTTATGCGTGTTTTTTCGAATAAATTCTTATTCTTGTTTTAAGGTTATAGATACCTTATATCCAGAATGGTATTAGTGTAACATATATCATATTTATTCATTAAATTCATTTATATAATTACTATGTAATTATGATCATGTAGAACGAGTCGCATCACATCGTGGAGACGGTATTCCTTACGTACGCACGATTGATGATATCATTCCAATGATTGTGGAATTGTATTGGAGTATATGTATATTATTTCAGTATCAATATTACTTTATAATAATCATAAATAGTTACTCATTACACCATTATACCCATCCTTGTATGGTGATGGTGGAAAATAGATTACACCACGACGTGGAGACGGTATTCCGTACGTACGCACGCGCGGTGATTTCATTTTTCCGTAGGATGGATAGAAGGTGAATTAGGGTTGTTTAATATTTATAATAACATATCAGTATGTAAGTAATACTGATGTTATTACTTTATCATGAAACAACTAAAGAATAAGAAGTTGAAGAAGAAAGAAATTGAAAAGATCGGTAATGGATATTACCTCTTCTTTGGAACGCCTCTTTGAATCCTCCACTTAGGGAACTAAGATTGGTCTTTGAAGAAGACCAGAACCTCTAGGATTATTCTAGGGAAGTGGAGAGGATAAAATGGCAGGGGTTGGCCGAGCTTGAGTGCTCAAATTTGTGTGAGGAGGAGGGGGAGGAGGTGCCCTTCTATAAGGGAGGAGAGGGGCACCTTAGGAATATCTCAAAATATTATTTTATATTAAAGTCAAAATCGGTTTATAATGGTTACAAAGGGTCTTATTTCGAAGATAAAGTGGGGATGGGTCGAAATACTATCAACCAATAGGATTTAGACAAGTTTAGGGTACTATATTAACCTTATCAATTAGATTTGACTCTAAGTTAAATAATTTAACTTTTACCGTGTCTTTTTGTTTTCTTACACTATATGGTCAATACACTTACCATAACATGCCAAACGAACCCCAAATTGTTTATTATTAATATATATATCCTTATCTAAGTCATTGGGCAGAACCTTATATTTTTAGGAATAAAATAACAATTAATAATATAATATTTGATTTAAAAACTATTTTGTGTCAATTTTGACACTATTTGATATATGATTTTTTTGAAAGTCATAAAAGAATTATATGTTCGAACAAAGTTGACTACATCAACACTTATATATCATAGTAACCTAGAAAATTAGTGGAATTCATAAAAAGTCTCAAATTACATTTATTTTGGTGTTTATAACATCAATTATGTCAATATTTTATTAATAAGATAATTACAGCATCATCATTGTGTCATAAATAAATTAAATTATTTAATGTCTAAAAATTATAAATAAAATACCATTATTTAGGAAATCCTTTTAGCTTTCTAATGAATATTTATAGTCGAATTTATATTATGTATATCCCCATATTAAAAATGATTTACTTATTAAACATTGATTTTAACTATTTTAACCCTTCTTTAAATACATTAATAATAAATGTCCTAATCTAACCCAAGTGGGCCTAAATGGTCATATTTTATTCCTAAGTTTGTTTTTGGTCGAATTAAACTTATCAAATAGAATTAGGACATGTGTTAGGGTAATAGTAATATCATATTTACCCTTAGTTACATTATTTACTATTAATCGCGGTAAAAAAAGTAAAAAGTTACTATTCACCAAAAAATTATTTTTATCTCATTGAACCACATTTTACTTACTGATATCAACCGTTTCTGTTGGATTTTTGAAATTCCATTCACAGAAGCGGTAAAATTATGTTTTATGCAAAATTCAGTTTTTAACCTACCACTTAGTGGCTTCACTATTCATCAAAATTTGAAAGTTTTCAGAAAAATACCAAAATTTCACCCCAGGCTAATTTCTGTATTCCGAATCCAAAAATGAAGTCCATTTGGAATGATAAAATTTATAAAATTTCAAAAAGTGGTTATTACTATTCATAACGACTAGTTTTAATAATATTTTAATAGCATATCGTTGTTTAGTGAAACTCAGTATTACGTACGATGCAAGCTATCGAGGAAGGTCGCGATTGCGTGTAATGTAATTCAAGCTAGTATGTAGTGAAAGATTCCTTTGATGATATATAAAAACAAAATATTACTCATAAAAATCTCGGGTGTTACAATCTCTTCACTAACTACCTCAAGTATGAGTGGATTGAGTCTTCTTTGGGGTTTTCTAACTAGTTTGGATGTCTCCAACAGATGGATGTGATGCCTGAAAAGGGCAGGGTTGATTCCTGGTATGTCATCTAGGGTCCAACCTAAGGATTTTTTGTTTTCCTCTAACACTTGGACAATTTTGTTTTCCTTAGTTTTAGTAAGTGTGGCAGAGATAATGAGAGGATATGAGTGATCATGGAAGAGGAATGCATATTTGAGGTGTGTAGGAAGAGGTTTCAGATCAATGTCATCTTTCACTTGTGGGCTAGACAACTCAGAAATGGAGGAAGGGACTTCAGTTTCTTCAGATTCACTTTTCTCAATGTTGTCTAAGGTGGAGCAGTACAGATCAGAGTTGATGTGGGATTCAAGAGAGTTTTCAAGTTCCTCTAGATTGATGGAGTCTATGAATGAGAGGTCCACATCATCTTCACCATTTATGACTTTGTTAATCATGGTGCAGATTTCACAAAATCCTTTATCATTAGAACATGAAGAACATGGTGGATTGGGGTTCGATTGACTCTTAGAAATGTCCTCAGAAGCATGGATTGAGAATTCAGAGTGATCCTCAGATGGGTATCGCATGGCTTGGAAAATGTTGAACTTGACCGGTTGGTCACCGAATTCTATGGATAAGATGCCAGAATGGACGTCAATCTTGGGTCTCAGAGTCATGAGGAATGGTCTTCCTTGAATTAGGGGATATCGAGAAGATTTCGTCTCACCTTCCATGTCAAGGACATAGAAATCAGTAGGGAAGATAAGATCATTGACTCGGACAAGGACATCCTCAATTATTCCCTTAGGACTGGTTGTGCTTCGATTGGCTAACTGAATGACAACACCCGTTGGGTGCAAGGGACCTAGACCAAGGTTGGAGAATATGTATTTGGGCATGACGTTAATTGAGGCTCCTAGGTCTATTAGTGCATCATCAACGTTGGAACTTCCAATTTGGCATAGGGCTGTAAAGTTCCCTGGATCATTACACTTTATGGGAATAGACTGCTGGGTGGAAACATTTTCAAAGGTCTTAAGTTGCCTCTTGTGGGTGAACAATTCCTTATGAAACTTGGCATACTTAGGAATTTGTTTTATGGCATCTAAGAGGGGAATGTTGACTTCAACACGTCTAAACATGTCGAGCATTTCAGGATCAGGTTCAAAGGACTTCCTTGGTTTAGAAATGGATTGAGGAAAAGGAATTGGATTCCTAAGTGGAATGGAAGGAGGTGATGGAATGGATTCAGATTCCTTTTCAATTTTATTTTTCTTTTCATTTTCTAGGTCAACATTCAAAGGAGGGTTTGAGGATTTATCTTGAGGGATAGAAAGTTTCTTTCCTGATCTAAGTGCAATTGAACTTACATTACCCTTGGGGTTGGGTAATGGTTGAGCTGTGAGTTGGGAATAATTTGATTGTTGTTGCTGGCTCAGGTGGGATGCAAGTTGACCTATTTGAGTTTCAATGTTTTTAAGGCTAGAACGGGTGAAGTAGTAAAGATCTTCCACTGCACTTTCCCATGGTTTCTTGGAAGAATAGGCTTGTCCCAGATTGGGATTACCTTGATTTTGGTTCTTCGGAAAGTGATTGTATTGGTTTTGGAATTGGGAAGGCTCACTAGGATAACGGAATCCAGGAGGATGATTGTTCCTTTGAGGTTAAGGAACAAAAGGATAAGGTTGATGGAAGTTACCACCACCATGACTATATTGAAATTGGTTTGGGTTTTGAGGAGGGAATTGATGGGGATGAGATATGGGATTAACATACCTATGGCCTTGGTTAAAGGAAGAAGAGAAGGGCTCAGAGTGAGGTTGGTTGAAGTTTCTAACAAACTGACCTGATTGTTGAGGGTTGGGGTTCTGCTGAGCATATACTACATTGAGCTCCATTGGTCCATATGAATCGGATTGATCCTCTTGAAGTTGTGTACATGTCTCAGTTGGATGAGATGGAGAGTTGCAGATTCCACAATTTTTGACAGGTCCAGGATACATTGATTGCGGAGAAGACGAGGTTGGGGATTTGGTGGCCACAACTAGTTGTCGCACAAGACCTATAAGTTCACTCATCCACTCGGTCATCTTGTTCGGCTCAATTGATTGATTATCTTGGGATTTTTTGACTTGATCATGTGCTCGAGTATGGAATTTTTGTGTGTTTTCAGCCGTGTTACTTATGAGATCTCTTGCAGCTGCAGGAGTTTTATCAACAAGAGCACCGCCACTTGCGGCATCTAAGAGAGTTCTCTCCAAATCCAATAACCCCTCATATAAGTGTTGGATCAAGGGTTTGTTAGGGATTTGATGGTGTGGGAAGTTTGTAACAAGCTTTTTGAACCTCTCCCAGTACTCATGGAGTGATTCATTTGGGAATTGACAGATACCACTTATTTCCCTTCGGATGGAAGTAGTACGAGAAGCAGGAAAGAATTTTTCTAGAAAGAGACGCTTCATGTAATTCCATGTAGTTATGGAACCAGGAGGGAGGTAGTAGAGCCATGACTTGGTAGAGTCAGCTAGGGAGAAAGGGAATGATCGGAGTTTGATTTGTTCTTCAAAAACCCCTTGAGGCTTCATGGTAGAGCATACTACTTGGAACTCTTTAAGGTGAAGATGTGGATCCTCACCGGCTAGCCCGTGAAAATGAGGGATAAGATGAATCAAACCCGATTTGAGTTCGAAGTCACCATCAATGTTTGGATATTGAATACCAAGAGGTTGTTAATTCATATCCGGGGCAGCGAGTTCTTTTAGGGTTTGTTCCCTAGGATTGGCCACTTCAATTTCAACTGGTTGGATGAGGACTGGTTCTCGAATTATTTGACTATCTCTTATGTTCCTCCCAAGTTGGCAAAGTGTTCGCTCAATTTCAGGGTCAAACAAATCCGAGGGATTGTTTGGAAGGCTACGGAGAATTTAAAGAGATTTTGGATGAAATAGGAATACGGGTTTTTCTTTGTATTTTTTTCAGTTTATGATTTTTAAGAGGAAGACGGGTTTTTCATTGTATTTTTTTCAATTTTTTTTAAATTTTTTTTTTTTGGTTTTTTTTGACAATAACCAGAAACAAATGACTAATTAAAGCACCATCCCCAGCAATGGCACCATTTTAAATGCAAGGCCGATTTTTTCCTATCGACCGGTCAAAGTTTCGGTACTCTGCAAATGTGTATAGCAGCACTCGGGTCGAATCCTCGGCGATGATACTTTGTAATAGTCATTTGTTTTTAGTTAATTTTATTCTGATTGGGGGTTTGTTTGAAGAGATTATGAAATAATTTATGGATGATGTTTGATTTAGCAAATTGATGAATATTTTGGTGAGTTAAATATTAGGTTAGTTAAACTTGTGCTATCCTTGAGCTTTGCTTTATATTGCATTTAAATTAACACCCATGTCACAAAATGATGTTGATTAGAATTCCTAAGTGTTAACGCTTTAAACCAAGCCTTAACATAACTTATGGTTATAATCTCAATCCGATCTTATTTATAGTGGTGTATTTATGGTTCCAATAATCCATGGAAACCACATGTTAAACAAAACAATTCATTAATCCATGACATGTTAAGTCCAACATACATAATGTTAATTCAAAGAATATTCATCGAGCAGAAGCTCTCAATCACTTAACATACCTAAATTATAACTCACCCCAATGAGAGATTTACTCAGCCATTTGGGTGATTAATAATATGGTTATAATGATTATGATTATAAATTAATAAGAGAAGGAAAATAAAGGGATAAGAAAAGAGTGGTACGTCGACACACACACACGAACAATGATGATAATTAAAAACAATCTTTCAATTTAATAAGGAAGCTAAAGAAGGGAATGGGATTGAACTGAATTTAAACTATTTTAAGAACATTAATATTAAACTACAGAAGGTGGATGAGAATAAGAGATATTGAAGAAGTAACTTGCATTAAAACCGAATTACAAAGAAAGAGACTTACAAAATTACAAAAATGAAGAACACGAAATTAAGTGAAATCAAAGAGGTGAGGAAAGGTATCTCAAGTGAAAACTTGAGTATGGAAGATCCTACCAAGCCTTGGGTAAGGCCTTGGTCGTGCCAATATGTTCTCCTCTCTTCTGAAATGCCAACCCCTCTCAAGGAGAGAAGGGGAGAGTATTTTAAGCCCAAGGAGTGGACTGTTTTCATTCCCAATCTATCCCTCCACTTTCATCTCAAATTTGGCTATTCAGACAGCCTAAACATCAAATATATCCTTCTTAAAAGTTTTATACATAAATTTTGGCCTACTACTCTCAAAATTCGGAGTCATTTGGACTTACGGATCAAAATTTATGTCTGGTTGATTAAACAACGTTAAACTGTCCATTTCAATCCAGTCTTTTTGAAGTCCATAATGTGAAAGGGTTTTTGAATATGAAGATGCCTTCTAATCCAAATGGTTTCTTCTACAAAGTCGGCCTCCTATATCGCCTCTTTCACAATGAAAAATCTCAGCTCGATTTGATGCTTACATAATGAGATATGTCATGAATACTATACTGATTTTAATTCTCGGCCAGAATGGTGGGCTGGACTTCAAAGTTTTATTTGGGCCCATTGTACTTTGATTTGGGACTTGAAAGTTTTATCCAAGATGAAATTTAGTGTCCCCCGAATTATGGTGGAGAGTTAATGTTTTTGGACTTCAGGATTGAGCCCAGTAAATCAATCTTCAAGGCTGGTCCAGTTTGTTCAGAGGTTCTTTGGTCTTGTTTGTGAGGACCATATGACCCTTCAAATGGTAGAATTGTCTCATGGTACCTTCTATTGAAATGTTGTATATTGAAATAAGAATCCTAAAAAACAAGAACCACACAATTTGGATCAGTATAGTGACAGTTATTATTAAAACATTAAACTGACTCAATTGGACTACTTCTATAAAACCTCAAAAATTATATTTAATATTAAAACATTAATATTTCACACAAATTATGCACATTTCATATAAAATAAGTAAAGGGGGGAATATAATAAGTCATTAAAATATTAATAACATCAAGACATATGTTATGTTGTGTTACTATATTTTTTATGGGGTGTACATACATGATCCATGAAATTTTATACCATGAATATTCTAATTTTCATAAAATTTATTTCTTCGTTAGTTGTTATTTTCTAATTTTGACGATGATTTAAAAATTTCCAATGTGATAATATATTTATGTTTCTATCCCATTTTAATCGGGATTGTTTATCCATAAATTTACATTGAAGAAATTATATAATCCTTATATTATACTCACTTTTCACTCTTCCTAGCCTATATTTTTTAATGAATTTTTACTATTTAGTAACTATATACATTATTTGGCACTAAAAATGATTTAGAAATTGTTTTTAAGTGATGAAGGCCTTATTTATCCTCTTTTTTCTAGAAATAATTTTTCTTTCCATATCCATGTTTTCTAAATTGTTTTCCAATATTTTTTTACTATTCTTCATTGAAACATTAAAGACTAAATCACCCATGTTTCACTTTTTACAAAAAGATTTAAAAAGAATATTCTTTTTATTTTATTAATATTGTACTTTTTACCGAATATGAAAACATAACTGATATTTTGATGACTATATCATGAACAGAATATCCCATCATCCTCACCACACAATGATTTGAAAATCCTTTATTATTATCATTGGTTCTATTGATAAATTTTTTATCCTTATCTTTGTAAAAATATATATGTAAAATTGGATATTGAAACATGAAAATTGTTTTTTCCTCAAGATTTATTCCCATTATCTATTAATTCCAATTTTAATATATTATATAATCCTCTAAAAATATTTTTTATTCATTGGGGATTTAATCAAATGATATAATATTTTTTCTTTATATCATTGATTTTTGTTTAATATGTTGACGTGTTTATGAATATTTTTTATTTTACATGGGTTATGCTAGGATGAAATAATATTATTATTAATAAACCATTTCTTTTCAAATTTTTTTATTATGATGATTTAATGAATATTTTAGAATGTTGTGAAAGTTATATTTATAATTTTAATTATATAATTGGTGGGATTTAAAATATTTATCTACTTAATATAGTGGCTAAAGATCAATATTTCTTGAGAAAATAATGATTGGAATAGGGAGAGATCAGTATTAATTAAGGGACTCTCTCAACCTTGATATTCATGGTAGTTAACCTTGACTAATGAAAAGATAGAATGAGGAATGAACCGAGTCTACTATGAGAGACTTAGTAGTTATCCCATTCAATGGAAATTATTTTCTATTTAATCTGTATTCCTAAAACATATTTATTGTTTATATGATATGTTCATGTGGCTCATGATGAATTATTTATGATTTTCCTCAATTATGACTTATATTTTTTTATGAAAAATCATCATACCATGGTTTTTTTATTTATCATTGAATTATTTGGTATTTTTGTCATAAATAATGGTCAAGTTATCATACCCTTATTCCAATCATTTTATCAATTATGAACATTTATTGATCTATCTTATTTTTTCTACTACTGAGCTTTTTGAGATCACATATTCTTCAGTTTCCCTTCCCCAAGTTATGAAGAAATGTTCTAAGTAGTGTCTGTATAATATGGTTTTGTTTTAGAGAATATATAATTTACATAAGTTGAAATTTCTTTTGGAAATAATATTATGATGTTTCTACATTTGAATGAAATTAAACCTTTATAGTTCTCTTTATGATCATAATTTTATATAATTGGTATTCTTATAATAAGAAGAAATATTTTTGAATAAAAAGTATGTGTCACAATATCATATGTAAATGTAGTGTGTAGTTAATATTTTCATATTAGGACTAAATTTATTTGTTTAAAAATAATTGGTATATTTCATATTATAGGGTAAAATCCTAATGTTTTGTTATGGTAGAGATTAGGGTTTTTGTAGAAACAAGTTCATTTATTGATAATACAAGTGGACATGGTTTTAGATAAGATTAATATTTAGGTGATAATTTAGAAAATATTTGGTTGAGTATATCTCGACATTCATTCTACTGCACAGTGAATGGTTCCTTACAACACACTGGGTTTTACATTCTAAGGGGATTTTTTTGGGATATGTAACATTTTCCTTATGAACATTTATGAAGTATTTGAATAAATGATGACCATTATTGGAATCGGCTAAACATTAGTATCTATATATTTAAAAAAAAGTCCTATGATTTAGATGTCCTATTAATGATATTCCATGAATCCATTATTTCTTGCTATGATATTCGATGGTAATGAAAAACAAATTAATTTAGTAAGGCAATAAAGATAGAACAATGTTGTTATGGTGGTGATAGGAATGAGCTAATATTGAGGAATCTTATTCAATATATGTAATATGAATTAATTTATATCGTGAAACATCCCTTGGGATGTTCAAAAATTATGAAAATGAATAGATATTGATTTAGGAGTAAAGACTCAGAATCGTATGTTGACAACAATAATTATTTATCACTCCTCTATGATAGAAATTTGTAGGAATTTTCTTCCTTTAAATATATTGATCCTCCCTCTAGTTTAATTTTATTAAATTATTTTCAGGCATTATCTCTCTCTAAAGAGATCCCATATAAATATTCCAGAAAGAGAAGTAACATTTTATATTCCAAAACAACCCATGATCAAAATTCAGTATGTGGATGAATATGAGAATGAAATGGAAGTTACTTCTATTGTGTGAGTATTGATTCCCAATAATGTGGATTATTTATCTAAAATATATGGGGAGAAAATAGATATTGAATATATTTCTATAGTTTGGGAGAATATAGATGTGATTCCAGAAGTCTTTCATAATGTATCCCCAAATCACAATGTTTAGTTTTCCATAGAACTCACACATAGTGTTATAATATTTTTAATGGTTCCATATGTGACAACCCTAAATGAGATACAAGAATTAAATAAGAAACCCAAATAAAATTTTGGTATGGGATTTATACATCCCGGTTCCCCACTATGGTGTAAACCAGTCCATTTATGAAAATATAAATATTATTCAATGAATCATTATTTTGATTATAAATGTCTTGTAAATATCGGTATCAAGAACAAGTATTCAATACCATGTATCATGGTTTTTATTGATCAATTAAAAAAAGATCAAATTTTTTGGTACATTGATCAATGATATGGATATCATTAGTTCTGAGTCAAGAAGGAGGATATAACCATGCCAGCAATATATATGATGTTTAGACTTACTAATTCCCATGATATATTCATTTATTTATTGTCATATTCATTATATATTACCTTCGTAAAAATTTATATTCATTTTAGATGATCTTCTTATACATTAATATAGAAAGGAAGAGCCTAGAAAACATTTGAACATTATGATAAAGACCCTAAGGAAGAAAAAATTGTATGATCAAATTACCATCTATGAATTTCATCTTTATAAAGACATATTCATTGGTCATATAACCTTATATGATTATAGAACGATGGATCCTTCAAAGACAACTATTAATGACCAAAGTATTAAACCAAAAATATTAATCAAGATCCATTGTTTTCTATGGTTGTATATATACTAGAAGTACATTTGATGGTTTTATCATGGATATGTAATCAAATAAACATATTGACTATGAAGGTACCCATGTATGATTAGATAGATGAATGTGAGGAAAATAAAAACATGTTAAGAGATGGTTGTTTAGTGAACATATGCTCACACTACCCCAAAGTGGAGAAGTATTTCACATTTATTGTGATACAAAAATATAGGGTCTATTATGTGTCCTTATTCAAAATTATATGGTGATATAATATTCCTCTGACCAATTGAAAATTAATTGGAAAATTACCAAACTCATGATTTAGTGTGGGAATCAGTATGTTTTTCTATCAAATTGTTGAGAAATTTTCATTATAGTGAAACATGTGATATGTATACTACTCATAATGTCATGAAAAATGTATTCAAAAATATATAGTTGAAAATGATCCAAATTATATAGTGTCAATTGATTAAATAAAGTGAATTTATAATAAATTAACACTATGGGAAGTAGAACAAGGTATATGATGCTCTATGTTTGAAGTACCATTCTAGTTTTTTCATGATTTGGATTTTCAGAGATCTTGTAATTTTGTATTTATAGAATATAAATATTGGAATAATTTGAAAAGGGGACTGATCATATATTTCATTTATTATTGTTTAATAATACCTCAATTAAATGATTAAAAAATAGTAGAGAGAGGAGTGGAACAAAAGAAGAAGGTGAGAAATGTTTCTAATTTCAACCATCATTGTGATGGAATTGTAAGGTTTTGGAACCATGTATTAGTCTAATCGATTCAATATCTGAAAAATTATCTATTGAATGAAAATCATATTTCATCATTATCTATTCACCCTAAAATAAAAAAGATGTATAGTGATCTGAGTATTTATGATTGTAAAGATGAGGATAATTATTGCAACGTATGTATCTCAGTGCTTGATATATCACCAAGATAGTGTTGAGTGATTAATTTATTAGGGTATGATTTAACTATTACATGCACCGGAATGAAAATTAGAAAACATTTTCATCGATTTTATTATAAGACTCCCTAAAACATTCAATTTAAAAAATGATGCTTGTGTTGTAGATGATCAATATTCAAAGTCATCACACATTATTTACATTAGAGAAGATTTATATCGTGATTATTTCTCAAGGATAAACATTATGAAATATTTAATGTTTTATGTAGTACCACATTTTATTATATCATATTGGGTTTGAAAGATTACCTCAAGGTTATGGAAAAGTATTCAAAATGCTCTATAATTAAATTTGTGTTTTAGTACTGCATATCATTATTATAAAGACTATAATTATGAAAGGACCATTAAAACATTTGAAGTAATATTGATAGTTCACACTATTTATTCCAGTAGTTTTTTGGATCAATAAATTCTTTTGGAGTAATATTCATACCACAATATCATTCACTTGAGCATTCAATAGGATCCTTATTAATCATTTTATGGTAGTATGTGTGGAAATACAACATTTTCAAATGAAGTTACTGAAGGAAATCTATTGGGACATTATCTTTAGAGGATATGGAATAGAAAGATATTGTAAATCAGTCGTAGTTATAAAGGAGTTAAAATAGTGTTTTACTGAAAATCATGGATGATATCCAGAGTTTGATTCAGTGATAAGGTGTTCCTAAAAATATCAATGTGGAGGAAGTTAATGATATTTGGAAAGAAGGTAAATCTAGGCACTAGATATATTAGTCTAATTGATATTATTGATCATTTCGGGATGATATCTTATCATTAACCACATCCACTACAAATCTCTTAACTAATGATATGTTCCATGTATCTGTCATGAAGATGCACATGCATTATCTGTCACATGTATTGAACTATGTCATGGTACCACTAGAGATAGATCACTTTAATTAGGATAAATAGATGGATATTCTATAATATATGAAGAATGTGTTATGTAAAATGACCACTCACTTGGTCAATGTTTTGTGGTGAAACTATAAATTAGATGAAGATAAATGGGAACCTGAGGCTGTTATGAGGTAGAAGTATGCTCATTTGTTTGTCTCGAATTGAAATAATGTCCTAGGTGAAAAAAATATAAGGGTGGTATAATTCCACACCCAATGATTATATAATATATATATCTTTAAATAAATACTATGTAATTGATAGCTTACTTTACACCTGACACCGAGTTTCAACAATCCATTATTTATATATTATTACATAAATGTGACCTTTATAATCTAACCATTATAATTGGTGGTAGGAATAAGAATAACCAAATTATGAAAATTATGTATAAATATTTTATATAATGAACATTTATTTATTACTTCATAATAAAATTATTACACAATTTTCTGTAAACCAATTCTATGCTTCTGAAATATTTTTCTTCAAAAAATGGGTTCAAATTTTTTGTGGGTAAATATTATAAATAATTTTTCTGAATTTTCTAAATTATAATTTATAAAAAGGATAGTACTTTTCAAATTATCATATCAATGTTATGTTTGGGTGAAATTTTTTGTTTTTCCTTTAAAGATTAGTGTTTTAGTGAATCGTAAAACAAGTTTATTTTTTTAAAACATTCATTTCATTTTATAGAAAATGTCACATAATAAAACAATTTGACACTAAATTAACAAAAAAATAATTTATTTAGAAATATCATAATTATTTAAAATAGAATCACCTTTATAATTTATTTTTGTAACTCTTTCTTTTTAGTCTTACAAACACTTTTTCTAAAAACTATTTTTTGTTGTGTTATATGAATTTATAGAGAAATGTATTTCATCCACAGAAATAAATTGAATATTTTAAAATTTATTAAAAATGTGAAATCTTCCAAATTAATATAATATAGTATGATCAACATAATATTTTTTTATTTTTTATAGTAACAATGTTGATGATTGTTTCGCAATGTAATATATGTAAACTAGGTTAAAACTATGGGTTGATTATATAAAATGTCTCATACACATTATATTATCCTATAGGGTGAGGTTTTAATGTAAAAATATTCTTTAAAGGATTTAAATAATTTATTTTAAAATATTACTTTTATGTTTTTACCCTAAGTTTTAACTTTTAAAGATATTTAATATTTAATTAAAATAAAAAATATGTTTGGCTATTTTAATTTAATTGAATTTTTTGATTATTAAATTATATTTTTTATTTCTCAAAAAATATAAAAAATTATTTCATTAATATTTAAATTAATAAAATCATGGAAATCACGATATTACTTGACTTAGAGGTGTACTTATTCTTACTCTATAATCATGTGTTTTCCAAAAATTAATTTTCCATGCAATTTTTATTTTTTATGTTAAAATTAGTTTCTTCTAACTATATAAATATAATATGATAAAATGGATTCAAAATTTATTATCATAATGAATAATAGTTTTTATATTAATCTTTTTATTTTTTTTAATATTATTATATTATCACAGAAAAAATTAATCTTATCATGGTTAATGTGAAAATGGGTTTAAAGTGGTTTAACAAAGAGATGAGGCTTAAATGTTGTCAAACAATTGTATAAATGTGAATGGATGAGTTTATTTAGACCATATAACATATTTTTATATTATTATGGGAGACTTTGGTTACATTGTACATATACATATATATATATATATTATTTAATCCTTTTTGTAATTCCATGTGTATAATTTCCCACCCTTATAAAATGTTCCCAAATATCATCTATTCTCCACAAATCCTAACCCTTCCATATCTACTAATATAATCTATCATACCGTCCTAGAATTCATACATATGTCCTAGATCTAATTTTATGTTCAAAATACCATCCTTTAATGTTTTGAGGGTTATGTTAAAAGTGATTTCTCAATTATGAATTATAACTCCAAACTGAGTACTTTAAATTTAATTTCTTATTCTACGACCAATCAATATATGGTGTATATTATTAATTATTTTCATAAATATTTATAATGTAATTATTTATCTTTATTATTAATTAACAACTATTATCCATCTCTATTCCTTCGGAATGGAAAATAATACATCACTCATGCATATTGGTGGGCTACTACCTCCAAGAGCGATGTTTTTTGTTTTTCATCACTATTTCAGACTGATTATTATAATGATAGATTTAATGAATAAATATGACACATATTATATTATTTTGGACTATTAAATATTATTTTCTATTTTTTATTCTTTCATTCCATCTATCCAAATCTGGAAATGCCACTCATGCATCACTACAGACTATTGTCTCCCAAAACAGATGTAATTAATTTTTCATCAACACTGTATATGGATAGTAATAAAATTGTATAAAATTAATAAATATGAATATAAAAAATGGAATAAATTATTTATTTTATTTACTAATGATCTATGAATAAGGATCATGAAAACCAAACTAAAACAGTGTCAAAATAATTCTGTATTTATCAGTGAGAATAGTGATTTTAATAAGGAATTATTAATAAACATGTGATAAGATGTTGTGCGTAAAACATATATTTTATGATATATATTATTATCATTTTCAAATATATTTTTTTCAAATTTTTATTTATTAGATTATAGTTTATATCTCTAATGAATAATGACAAGAATTGATGTGTGTTTTTATCATCTTAAATTATCTACATTGAGAGATATGTCATGTGATGAACCAATATTATTTAATGTGGTTTATATAGAATCACATTCACATGAAATATAATTATTGTACTTATATTAATGATATTTAATGGTTCAATAGATTTTATTCTTTCATGTCGATTTTAATTCAAATGATACCAATGTTATAAGGGATTTTAGTTCACAATTACGCCCCAATTTAAATGAACTGTTGATTTTTCCAATTTCATGCGACAATTGAATTTCCAAAAACCCCAATCCAATGGAATTGAGTTTTTAATAAAGAAATTGAAATATAATTCATTTATAATAGCATGTGAATTATAATCAACAATATAATTTAAATTATTACATTTATGGTTAAAAAACCAGGCATCAAAACAGAACCACCTGTTGTAGATAATTGGATCGTGATTCACTAAACCCTCATCTAGATTTTCCAATTGAGAAAAATGATGAAGGAATACAAAAATAAAACCTATGATTATTTTACCTATACATAGGGTATTATATCACCAAATAAATATGTGGATCCACAGAACCCTTGGAATGTGAAGAGATAGAGAGAGGAGGAGGAGATAGAGAATGAGAAGTGGGGACCTAACAGGTGGATATTAAATGGTGTTCATGAAGAAAGGATACACTTCTAGGAAGGTTTAGTGATGCTAAAATAACCTCTTAGGAGATTTCAAATAAGGATAAATTGGTTTAGGGGTGTACCATTCCATTGGGGACATAAAAAAGAGTGTTTTACGATTATAAAACATATGTTTGTATTATTGAAAACATGAACGCACGTTTAGCTTAAAAGTGACACATGGTTAGACCAAACAATTCTCCCCAAGTCATTATCCCCATTAAATGTTTTTTGTGGTTTCCCCTATGATTTTTCATGGTTTATAAATTGTGTACATAACTAGTTAATCCTCACTACCTCAGTTTTCATGATTTTCCCTAGAAAGGTGCACAGTTTGGGAAATCCTTAAACCAACTATTCAATAGAATATAATATTCAAAAATTCATGTAAATTCCCTTAATGATACCCTAATATACCCCAAACCTAAGCATAAAAAATAGTAGTTCATGAATATCATAAAACAATAGCAAGGTGTTACAACCACCAAACCATGGAAACTTTCTGTCCTCAGAATTCCAATAAAGAAGCATCCATGCCAAAAATATGAGGCCATTATTCTCTCAATAGTGTCTCCCTCTCCCATGTCTCATTAAAATTAGAACTATGCTTCCAGAGAACATGATACAAAGTTATCATCCTTCCATGAAGTACCTTTTATTCCTAATCAACAATCCATTAATTTTGTTCAGTCGTGTAAAAATCAAGTTCAACTGCAAGATCCCTCAAGCATAGATCATGAGATGGATCAAATAGATACTTTCTCAGTTGAAATACTTGGAACATGTTATTTATAAATAATAATTTTAGTTTAAGTGCTAAATGGTAAGAAACATTTAGAACCATCTCAACACCTATAAGAGGTCCCACAAAATGAAGAGAACGTTTCCTTTTCCACCCAATCTATTGATGACCCATCCGACATTAAACATTCAAGAACACTCGGTCACCAACAGAACATTACAATAATCTGTAGTTATGATCATCATAATATTTATATTAGCTATCTTTCATCAACATTATCTCATTAATCACCTAATATTTTTCATCATCACTTGAACCAAGAATTCTACAACTATGTAACATTAATGAATCACGAACAAACACACAAAAAAAATCTACAAGAACCGCTATAAATGGCCTCAAAATGAGTCATTATAATCTCGGACTAGTAACTATTGTTAATAAAAAAATCTAACATCCCCAAATGATCATCCCAAACCCCTATATGGTATAGTACAGAAGTTTTTGGGATATTGTTTTCAATATGTATAGTTCCTTCTTCCTGTCTATCGGATTATGAATGGTATGTCATTCTAAAATGGTACAGGGATCTCAATGCCTCCATAAAGCATCTCTAATTGAGAACTGAATTTATGATCTCTATCAAAGACAATATCCTATTGAACTCCATGAAACAAAATTATCTATTACAAATAGTTATTTACCAACTCCTCAACATTTTTTTCATGAATGGGTATAATGTTATACAATTTAGTCAACCAATCAAACACAACAAATATCACATTCTTCTTCCTATAAGTACATGGTAACCCAACCTCTATGTCCATATATATCTCATTACAATTCCATGTTGGCACTGGAATTGGCTGATGAAAACACAGGAGTCTCTAGTGCTCATTATTAACCTGTTGGAACATATATAAATGAGAGTCAAACTCATAAATTCTCTACCACATTACTGGCCACCAAAAACATCGCCGCATCTCATAGAACATATTCATGATTCCTGGTTTCATTACCAACTAGGAAATAGGGAAATCCCAATTAAACTATATTAATACATAATACAGTACCACAAAATGGAATGAAAATCATAGAATTTTTTCTTTGGGGAATGAATAATCAAGCATGATCCCCGCCCAACCAATATGAGATTCTATAAAACGACAAAACTCATCAACAAAATGGTGTTCTAGAAGAATCATCTTGAGATGAGAGGATGTCAATGGAACACTATCTAAGGAAATCATGAAACATATTTCTAGGACTCCATTATGAAATTATAATAAAAGATCCATAAAGTTTAACTATTCAAATGAATCCTTTATTTCCCTTATCAAAAGTGTCCTAGTAAATGTATTTGCAATGAAAATACCATTCCATGGTGTATAGGAGATGTCGAAATTGATGGACGATAGGTATTCCACACAGCTATTATAGTTGAGATTCAAATATTTTTGACATAATATATAACTCAATCTATTATGGTCTGAAAACATGATAAACCTTTATCTATAAGGTAATGTTATAAACTATTATGTGTGTTCAGCACAACTTCATGTTTAGGGTCATGGGTTGGATAATTACTCTCTAGTGGACTAAGATGACAAGATACATAAATAATGACATGATCACTTTTCAAAAGAATTAATTCCATGATTTAACTCAATGCATCAAAAAAGACCACATAGCAATTCCCAACCTCTATAATATTCACCACTCGTGAAGTAGTCAAAAGGTGTTTCGACTAAATAAGTGAATTATATCATTTTTCATCCCATGAAATCATTACTCTCTCATTGTTATTGTTGAAATTATAGAATAAAATGTGATTAGTCCTCGATGAACTAGTGATGATAGCTCGCTAAATCCAAGAATCTCAAAATATCAAATAGATTTGGTGGTTTCTCCCATGTCATAAGAAATTTCGAATTTTTTAGGATCGAATAAAATACCATGTTTGACAACACATGTCCCAAGAATATCACTTTCTAAATCCAAAAATTATATATCGATAGCTTTGAAAAGAGATATGCATTTCTCAATAAACAAATAACAATTACCAGATGATGAACTAAGTCCTCCTTGGACAAACAGTAAAAAAATAATACATCCAAAAAGACTACCATGATGGTATCCAGATACTAAAGAATATCTTGTTCATTAAATCCATGAAAACATCATGATAATTAGTTAAACCATATGGAATTAAATGGTAATGATAACTTCCATACATACACTGAATGGTGGATTTCTAAATGTTATATTATTTTATCATCAGCAAATGGTATCCAGATCACATATCAATCATTGTGATCCACTATTCACATTTCAAGTGGTCTAATATAAAATTAAACTATAATAAAAGAAGTATGTTCTTTACTTTAAATCAATATATTTTTTGGTAATAAATATATATTCAATATAAACCATTATATCTTTTAGCAAAGAGAATTGGAATCGCTCTTGGTTACCCACTCATCGGTACAATTAATTTCACTAGACGATCATCTAACTTGGACTACAACTTTGTCATTTTAGCTAGCCACATGTGGTAAGATAGAATAGAAACTAGTTGACTACCATTCTATAAAACAAGGGAAAACTCTTCCTACCATATCGGTGGAAAACAAGAGAATTCAAAAGTAAACACGTCGGGAATTATGTTGCTAGTAGGAGGGTGATCATCTATAAATGATTCCTGCTCTAGATCAAAAGAAAACATTTATATTTCTTTCCCAGACACTGGATAAAAATTTCCACATCTACTAAACCACGTTTCCCATTATTCTTGGATATCATGATGCACACAATTGTGTGTACTTAATGAGAACCATATAAGATAACAATAAATATGATCTTTATTATAAATGAAAATATCCATCTGAATTAATATTTTAATGGATTTATGATCAGGAACTAAAAATCTCCATCCAAGATCAACATCTGATAGATATAAAATAAAATTAGGACTATGAAGAACCATCTCCCTCTTCATACTAAGGGGTGTCTGAAATCCATTTCTCAATAAAAAAGTGTCCGAGGAAGATTAAAAATATTTACTCTATGGGATGAAATAAATGGTTGAGATGCATCGGTATCAAGTATAGATTTCACTAATAATGAATCAATCGTAATGGTACCTCTCAAAATCGCAACACCTATGTCCACTTCCTCTAAGGATTCTTCCACTGCATGAATAATCTTTATTCAATATTGAGGTGGATAAATCCATTTAAATTTGAAGAATCATATTGTGACAAAGTTTTATAATGTGTCGATGATCCTTTTCCACTAAGTGGAGTGGAATAATCATGGAAAACATTATTAGGTTACATGATCATCTATAATTATGACATACCTTATCTGCCTTAGTTCAAACAATTCATAGAATGACTTGGAATGAAATTGTTTTTACTGTCCAATGGACCTCTTCTAGGAATTACAGGTGGTTTATAATGACACTTATGTTAATATCCACAATGAAATTCATCACACATCCTCTTTATAATGATGGAATTCACTATTCCATTAGGACAAAAATAAACTCCTAAAATATTTGACATGCCATATAGATCGATTTCGATCATCATCACTCTATTGAGTACAATAGCATAAGAAGGAATCATCAACAAAAAAACATGATATTGAATATTAGATCATAGACCCTAATAAAATATTCAAGAGTTCATCTTCTCAATCAATACTCTCTCATGTGGGGAATGGAAGGTCTCAGTTAAATAGTTGGAACACTCTATAGTGGTCCTGTTGGCCTCCTCATGATTGGAAAAACCAATAGCTTTGGCTAACAACATTAGTGTCTCGATAGAAGTAGTCAGTGAAAGGAACATTGATTTCCTTAAACGCTATGCCTGTATTTCTCTTCCCCAACATCATTTTTTCCCACCATCTACTAAATGTTCCTTAGTGAATGAAGGTGGCACAATTCCATTTGATATCCTCAGTCATATCCCAAATCCCAAAAAAAACACCAAATCATTCTCACCTATTCAACAGCCTCTTGAGGATCATTTTATACTTTGAATGATGGTTGAATATGGAGAAGGAACTCTTTAGAACTAATCTATAGAACATGTCCATGGGGTTCCACAACTATAGCCTGAATGGGAACTGGTGGTTTTTTCAATCAAGGAGCTTGGACAATACATACGATCACCTTTACCAGATTCGAGACTACAAGAAGATTTTGGAAATGAGGTTCAGTAAAAAATTTCTATTGGATGTGATTTTAAAAATTTCATAGAGACATGATGCTATAAAACATTTGAAGGTGACAAATAAGACATCATATTATCACCCAAATAGAGAAACAATGGAGATTATTCCAAAATGATAGAAAAAACAAGATGTCGATTTCTATATATCCAAATTAAATGAAGGGAAATGACTAGAAAAATTTTATAAGAAGTCGTTCACAAAACACTCCTGGTCAGTCATGGTTTATTATAGTTAGAGATAGCTATTAGGTCAATAATAACTACCTCCAATGACCGATCAAGATTACACAATGAATATTGAATTGAACACATGAATTCTAACTTGTAGTTATGATACCACTTATTCATGAACCGTCCCTCGTACCCAAGTAACCAAATAACCGAGACAACACTTACATGTCCTAAAGGTATTTCTTAATCCATATGGGCAGGACAATTAGCACTGAGAATCATACGAATTCTATGTGGGAACAAATTTCCCCCAATCATTGAGGAAACAAGATAAAAAAGACAGTAATCATATAATAATATATATAGAGATAGTAGTGTACCATAAGTATAAAAATTATAAACAACCCAATGTACAGTAGAAAAGTTCAAGAAAATTACTATTGATAGCCCATTTCTCAACAGATGCAGCTCACAATGTCATTAGATCAGTAGCTAAAACCTCCTCCAATTGGTGATTTTCCTATGCTCAAAACTAGAATGTGATAATCTATAAACACATGAAGGTAAAATTAGTGTGTGAGCTAAAACTATAGAATGTTCTCACCCAGCAATCCATAACAGGAAAAAATTGGCTAACCAAATACATCGTTCAATTTTAAATATACAGGTATTGCAATTTCAAAATCACAAATAAAACAACTAATTCATTACATTTTAAATGACAGAAATACTTTCTAAATAGTGTTCCACATTTCAATTGATGGAATATTTATAAACAAAAGGATAGAAAAATTATGTCAAATTTTTTATATAAATTCAGAAGGCATTTAAAATAGTTTGTAATCAATGGTATATGCTTATACCTCAAATATAACAAATAGATTAACATGGTCAACAAAAAAAAGTATGATGGTTACAGGTTATGGGATCCTCACACACCCATGTGATAATAACTATAATGTGAACACAGGACCCTCAAAACTAGTTTGATATCACTCATCTATCTCTTATTGAGGAATAATATATGCCAAAAAAATATATTTTTTTGGTGTGGTAAAATATCATTCTAGTGCTTGGGAATTCCCAATCATGCATGATTATCCTAAAAAAGTCGCTAAATACCATGGATTTCATTTGATCTATTTAATATAAAAGATAGTTAATTTATTTTAATCAACCATAAGACAAAACTAAATCAAATTCCCCATTTCAAAAATACCAATTTTTCATTTAGAATCCCAAATATGTTTTTAATCATAACATTGATTTTTCTAAGAAAAAACACAATGATTTCTACCAAAATCATTTTAATCCACATTCCCCGAATTTTAATTTAAAATCAATTCAAAATTTAATTTCCAAATTCAATTGGCTTTATAAAATTAAATAATTATACTTAAAAAATTTCCCTAAATTTGATAATTTTAATTCATAATTATAAATTTACACAATTTTACATCAATTTCATTATCACATCCCAATTCAATTGAATTGGGGTTCTCCCAATTTTATTCCAAATATAAATTTTTAAATACCACAACTTAAGGTAAATGTATTTTTTATCAATCAATTGAAATCAATTTCTTTTTTAACATCAATTGAATTGAAATCAACAATTGAATTTAAATCATGAAAGTTAGGGTTAATAATAAATGGGCCTCACATTGGAACCGCCTACTATAGATCATTGGATCCTGAATAACGAAACCCAAAATGAAATTTAGAAAAGAAGAATGATGATAATAGACTCCAGGAATCAAAAATAGTTTTATAATCCCAAGAGAAAAGCTATTAGTTCAAAAAATAAAAATGCCATCCTCAAAACCCTATGGAGGATAAAAGAGATAGAAGGAGATAAAGAATGGGAAGAGGACGCATATTAGGTAGAGATCAAATGAGGTTATCCAATACATGATCTTCTTTCGACAGGGTGTAAAGGATCCAAAATTTCCCCTTGTCACCTATCAAGGATGTAGACATCAGTTTGGCATCATACTGGTAGGTCGGGGTCCTAAAAAGAGGGTTCTGGGATTTTAATACATAAGTTTATTTTAAAAAACCATGTATACACAGTTAGCTGGGAAAGTATCATGGTTATAAAAAACCGTGTACCCCAGCTATATACCCCTTTAAATAGATTTCAAGGTTTCACCTAAGAGTTTGCACTGTTTGTCATACAATGCACCAACCATGAATAAACTAAATTCCTTAATTTACTTGGTTTTCTCTAGTAGGGAACATGGATTGGGAAATCCTTGTGCCAACCATGTACTAGCCCCAAATTATTAAAAATTATTAAAAATTCCCCTAAGAAAACCGCAAATGAAACCCAAACAATTATTAACAATAAAATGGGATTAGGAATATCTGAACAAAAAAGTTCAGGATGTTACATACGTAAAATATTTAAGTAATAAAATATATGTTGTACTTTAGTCCGTTATCATATTAAATATATTTTATTATATTAGAGTTTGAGAATAAAATCATACAAATACCAGTAATTTTACCTTTTGAATTATCTGTAAATGTTGCTTGTAGTTTGTTATTTTTTGGAATGATTTAATTCATAAGGATCACTAAACATTTTCATTGAGAACCTGATATCCATATACCATGTAGCTGCTTAAATTTTTTTCATGACACTAATGTCCTTCAAAATATTAAGAGAAAACAAATTTTGGTAACCATATCTTCAGTCTACATATGTTATCCAATAAATTCTCTGGAATCCAAAAAAATGAACATGTTTTCCATTAGAATTATAAGATGATAGATAAATTATCTTTGTTCTACCATATTAATATTTTTTACAATTTCATTTATAAATAAAATTACTGAATTTCATATGAAAAATAAAAAAAATTATATTAGACCACTCACAATATTAGTCCTTCTTGAATTTCGTAGAAAAAAAATTCCTTTGAAAACCAATTAAAAAATTTATTTTAACAACACATTGAGATGTCAATGTTTTATTCAAACTCTCTTTACATATGGAAAATTGTGAAAGTGTAATTTTAGACCATTAATTGGAAATTCAGAATTATAAAAATTAAAATGTTCTTTTTCTAAATCAACCCATCTTTTTATTTTAAATTTTTACCTCTTTCAAAAGAAATTACATTATAAATATATTTATTTTAATAAAATTTTGACTCAAATTCACAAATACATCCATGAAGTTAATCTCTAGTGTAAAGAAGATCATAAAAACATAAATAAGAGGAGGAAAATTTAGAAGATTAAGTACTAAAACATGATGTATTTACATCATCATATTCCTCGATATTGGTCATTAGTCACTTATGATTTTAACAGTTGAAACATTTTTTGAAATGGAGTCCTCACTAAAATTTAAAATTGAAAATGATAAATATCAATTACTTGGGATCTTCTTATTTTCAAGGGATGATCTAGCTTGACATGAACCTTATTTTTTCATCCAATGAAACTAAAATTAATTTCAATATATGCATTCTTAATTAATTGAGTAGATATTTTCCTTTTAATTTACATTTTATCCCATTTGAAAATTTAAGAATATCTTCTTCTCTTTTAGAAGATGTTTTTTATAGTTTCACTGAAATAAATGTTCTTTTTATTTTCATTGACATAGTTGTCCACATGTTTATATTTTATTTTCATTATCATCCCATACATAATGAGTGAACTGATAATCACCTTAATAGTAATATTAAGGATGTATTTAGATACTTGGATCATCGTAAATTTTGTTCCCAATATATTTTTAAAATAGGAAGTATTTTTATTATTAATGTTTATAATGATAAATAATTACCAATTTACATTTTTCTAGTTAAAATATCAATAAATCATGTAAATATTTCAATTATAGCTTCCCTAAGACACATAGAATCACTTTTAAATTATTTTTTAAACATATCTAGCCAGATATATTATACTTTGTAAGTTCCATAATGAGTTAAGTCAAAGAGTTTCAAAATATCAAGATTCTTTTTTCTTCTATGAATATGAATCTATTCATTTTGATCTAAAAAAATATGCAAGGCCTTCATTTATTTGTCATAAAATTCGAAATAAGAAATATTTTCATTGGTGAATTTATATTATTTTTTGTGGTATGGATATAACTATGAAAAATAATAATATATACATGAGATCCAATTGATATGACAAATGTATATGTGTGTATTTTCACATAACCATAATTATAACCATAAAAAAATAAGCCTGACCATTATATTTTCCTTTAGAAGTACCATGGATTTTCAAAAAATTTCAAAAAATAACCTTTTGTGAAAAATCAGTTAATGATTTTTAATCTAAAATAATAAAACAAAAAATTCAAAACCATTGAAATTCAAGAATTCTATGACTCCAAACACTTAATGGATTTGGGTATAGTGGATTGAGAGAATTGGATTTCCTATAAATATGAAATAATTAATGTTTTAATGACTAATATCATTTTTTTAAAACATAGAAGATAATTGAATTCTTTTAAAGAGATAAATAAAATATTAAATGTTTAAATAGAAATGATATAATGGTAATAAATATGTTACCATAATAATAAAACAAGTAGTTATTTTCAAAACCAATGACTTAGTGTTTTGTTAGATTAAATATTTGATTAATTAAATGGAAATAAAGTGATTAATTAACAAAAATGATGCAAGTAAATAAGGAACACAATTTTTTATGGATTCTAAAAAATATCTAAAGAATTGAATAAATATTTTCCCCCTAAATTTCTTGATGATTCAAATTTTTAGTCCCTCATCTCTAACAGTTTTAAAGATACCAAAACGTCATTTTATTAGTTAATTGAAAGAAACCATCTAGAAAATTAACACAATTTTTAAATTATCACAGCTATAAACCAAAAAGATAGTAATATCTTACCTTTAATTGGTCATGGAATGAAACCTAAATAAATCAATTTAATGGTACTAGGAATAGATAATTGTTGATTGTATAGGTAGATAGAAATTCTTATAAGTAAGCACATTTTCATAAAAACAATATTCTATCTATAGAATATGTTGAGGAACTATAATATAATATGAAAATGATGCATATAAGAATATATTATAATAATAACACACTAATTATTGGAGAATAGAGTATTTAGAAAACAAGAGGCCTTTGAGAGAGATTTGGAGATCAAAACATGTCGGCATAAGATATGAAATGTGAAGAATATATTATTGTAAGACATGCCTCCATGTGGGCCCTATTTAATGATTTCATATCCTTTTTATATCATTTAAAAAATATCAGCGATAACAAATTTGTTTCTCAAAATGAAAAAGGATTACCATCATAAAATTTAGTGGAACCCATTGAAAACAATTTCACCTTATCATAACATAAAAACCATTCTAATTTTTCCTTCAATATATGTTAGTCGAGAATTATGGTGACCTCTATGTGTCTATCATGGATTTCAACTAATCTAATAGTCCATGAATTAATATAACACAAACATGTTATTTCATATTTTTCCATTAAATGTACAACATAAAATCAATAATGACATCTACACTATGTCATTTGAAAAAAGATCTGGCAATTTCCCTCCAACATGATGAGTACCAGAGGTATAAATCTATATTATTTCATTCATGATATCAATAAGTGGATAATCCACTTCCATGGAAGACATTATATGGATCGTAAAAAATCAATATAAGATTGAAACAAGGCTAAAATGTCTTCTAAAAGTATACATCAAGGTTTTTAAAAAAACACTAACAAGATTTTATCATGATTCTAGCTATTCATTACATTAATAAAAAAATTACCACATTAAAGGGTATTTTTTATCACTAAAAATTATTGCGAGAATTATAACTATAGTGTCCAATGTGTGTTGTAATGGTTTTATATATATGCGTGTTTACTAAATATCCAATACTCTAAAACAAAAATATCCATGAAATGTAAAAGATTGGAACCATTCGTATAAATGATAAATTATAGATTTATTAAGGCACACATTATTATATTATACAATAGAAGAATGGTTCAAATAAATTTATAGTTTTTGGTGATTAAAAATAGGAAATTTTAATTGTTTTTTATACCATAAATGGTTAATAATTAAATGGTTGATCATGTTTTTAAAGTCTTGCATTTCATTTATAGAATTTATGCGATGGGGGTGTAAGATGATTAATGATATTTTGGGATACATTAATGAGTATATAGCCCTTAATATTAGTGTATGTTTTATTAATAAGGTTATTTTTTTGGAATGATTTTATATTTTTGAGAAATAAATTGAGAGATATTGATAACCATTCAAGTTAATAAATTCATTAATGTTGACGTGGTTATGGTTAATTGAGATAAATCATTACTATATTTTTACAATATGTTTTAGATCATAGATATTACCAATAGACTGATTATTTATTTTCTAAATATGTGAAAAATATTCTTCTTGAAGAAATTCACTATTTTAAAAACATTTTATAATTATCATAAATGGATGTATTAATTTTATTTCAAAAATAAATTGTGAATTGTATTTTGTAAATATATTTGATTTTATTCTATATTTATGGTGATTTCAGATTATTTGTTGAAAAGGTAAAAAAAATTTAGAATAAATTATTATGGATTATACATTTTTGGTATGTTAATATGTGAGTAATTAATATTTTTTAGCATAATTTAATATTTATCATGGGAGAATAAATATGTTTTATTTTTTGTTTTTTTAAATTTGATTCAAATATTTTTTAAAAATTGTATGGTGAGGGACTTATGGAATGGTTAATGTTTCTATTTGGGTGTTACTATTAAGTATTTGGAGATTAATAGAGCATTAAATCGTTTTGGATATTACTTAACCATGTGTTACACATTTTGGTTTTTCAAACAAACTACATACAGACTGAATAACTTGTTATCTTTTTTTGAATATAGTGATCCATTAAAATATTATTTTAGTTCTTCTAGAATTCAAATTCTATCTTGAATATTCATTTAATTAAGAAGGAGATGAAATAAAATTGGGAAATACTCAAAATATAGCAAATGGAATAAACTATGATTATTGAATGGGACTAAATCAAGTAAGTATATTTTATCCTGTTTTTATTATCAATGGTAAAATAATTATTGAACTCAATAATAATAATGATAAATCTATATAATATAATTACTCATCAAATATAGCACTCTTTTAGAATTTTTTCACATGTAGGTGTGTTATAATAGAAAATTAATTATTTAATAAATATTTAATAATTGATAATTTTCTATGTCAAAAAAATAAATAATATTATTTTGGAAGGGAAATGTCATCATTTTGGATTAATATATATTTATCATCACTTTTGTATATTTTATTACAATCTAGGGAATTTATTCTGAAAATATTTGAATCTCATCTTATTGTCCACAAGATAAAATTGTGAGTACGAAATTTATGTAATTTTATTAGAATTTAACACCCCAATATGTTATAATGTATTTTATTTAAATAATTTCATGTTCAATAGAATTTGGTATACACAACATTGAGCTTAAACAACCCATGTTATAATATAAGAATATTGTTACTTATATATGATCATTGTAGAACAACCATTAGTATGGATGGAATGAATATATGTTTCCAGATTATGAAATATATGATGATAGAATTTCCGTAAAAAATATTATTTTATTCAAATTAAATTATAACTCAATTTTTAATAAAATAAAATAATATAAAAGGAGAAATGTTTTTGAAAAATTATTTATATGGGAAAATTATTTTTATCAAATTAAATTAAGGAAATCCAAATAGATAAATTATTTTATTGAAATTTATAGATCATATATTTAATTAAATATTTTAAAAATAAATTAATGGTGGATACTATATAATAAATGAGGGTATATAAATTTCTTGCAATAAAATACATTTTCGACCAAAATAGTTTTAATTTCATTATATGCATGTATATTATGAATAATTTATTCGAATTTTGAAATTTTATCTTATAAAATGTATATTATTTTTCCCATCAATATAAAAAAATTATCATAATATAAATTTTGATGATTTTTTTGAAAATATGGATATTCTAGATGAATAATGAAAAGTAAAAATTCTGTAAAAACCTTCATTCCATTACTCTTTATTAAAGTAATTTTGATGTTACATATGACTTTGGGTCAATTTGAAATTAAAATAGGTTGAATTATATTGAAAATAACTAAATTAATTATATGATTAATTAATATCAAACTAGATTTTAGTATATATTCATTCATAAACATAAATTGATTATTATTCGAAAACCTGTTTTTTGTTGTGTTTTGTGAACATATAATAAAATTAATTTTTACTAATTAAGTTAACTGAGTAATATTAAATGTCTTGCATATATTTTATCTTCGTGTTGGGATATAATAATGATTTTATTTTTTTTTGATAATGAATACTAATCAAGGTATAAATTTATAACCGCATTAATGTCTAAAATAGGGTAAATGTTTAGGGTTAAAGGATTTGAATATCATAAATATCAATTTTAATATGGGTTTATGCGTATATTATAGACCTAAAATAATATTAACATCATTATTGGTCGAATTTGTAACCACTTTAATGAAGATGAATTCCCTTTTTATATAATTAAATATATAAATCAAAAATTGACATTATTTCTCGCATAATATTTTTTCATTATATGGATATATATAGAAATTATATATAAATGAATTTAGATGAAATATTTGTTGTATAAATAAATTATTTTTATTATAGTAATTAATGTTTGATTTTTAGGTATGTTATAATAAACATGAACATTTATTCAATGCTGACACATCACGTATGCATGAAGCAGAAAATGAAATTCGTGATTTTAAAATCATTTAAGGTAATATTTTTAGGAAAAATTATTCTATTAAAATAATTTATTAGTCATTTAGAAATTAAAACTAATTTGGAATAGTTTATATTATAATTCCATAGATTTCATGATATTTTTAATTCCAATTTTTTAATACAATGGAAATTTTTTGTAAATGGTATTTAATTAAAACAAAATTAATTTAAAATAACAATTAATTCATCGAAATATTCTGATAACTAAAATTTTTTGTTCATTTTCCATAATATAATTAATGGTTCTATTATGGGTAACTTATAATTTTTTAAATTACATTAAATACGCTTAGTGGTTGATAATTGTGTTTTAGTTGGTAAGGATGAAAGTGGATAACAAGGGCATTAAACAAAGATATGAAGTTTAAAATGACACTTAAACATGTATATTTTTTATTTGGATTAATTTATTTTCATTTTTACCGCTGATGTTATATTATATGGTACTCCAGATTCAGTTTACAAGATTTTTACACATATTATATTTTAATATTTTTATATTTATAATGTTTCCACCCCCCTCTCTTATAAAATATTTCCACATATCCATTATTCCTCAAAATTATTGATCTATTTATCATTAAATTAACATGAACCAATCAATTTCCAAATCCCACCCCCAAGATTACAATTTGTTCTAATATCAAAAAAAGAACACACTAGGAGGCATAAGGTATAAGTAATAAATGGTTTCTCAAATAATAGGAATAACTCTACAATGATTGGTTTCATATTTATTTATTATTAAATCTAATTTAAATTTAATATAATCAAGAAAATATAAAAAATTAACTCTATGAAATATAGTTAATTTTATTAATTTTTCTTACACAATCCTTTTACATCTAATTATACATCCATTGATAAATTAATATAATAATCATGCATACATTTATACTACTACCTTTACAAAGTGATGTGTTTCATTTTTCATCACCGAATCAAAAGGCTGGATATTATAACATATTTAATGAATATATAATATATTAAATAAATATTTATTATTTAGTAAATAAAAAATATTTCATAAATTATTACCTTTATATCGATTTGAAAATGATAATTTTCATTGTGAGTATGTCTTGACTGCCACCACCATAATGCAATATTATTATTTTATTCATGTTTTCCATTAATGGATAGTTATAAAACTATATTTAATGTATATAAATAAAAATTATTTTATGATTTATATTATAGAGATTATTTAACCATGACACATTTTACAATGTACAACCAACAGAAGTGGCTTAGTGATAATTAATTAGATGGTCTAAAAATATAAGACACGGACGTAATGGATATTATTACCATATAATAAAAGTAAATAAATTAAATTAAATCAAAAACAATATTGTATTGATCCTAAAAATTTATTTTAATCATGGTAAAAATTAATAAAATATCACCATAAAAGAGATAAATTGCATATGTGGTGAGTCGAACTCATGTTAAGGGACTTTTATTTAAAACCATAGTTTAAAAGTTTTAATGTATTTCTTTTCTTTTCCAACAAAATAAAAGTTATTTAAAATGTTTTGTGTATGTTATTTATATACATTAGTATTTGTTAAAATTAATTTTAAACCATGTTTTACATTCTCTATGATGGTGGTAAAAATAATACCTTTAACCATTTTCCATCCATTGAGTCCTTTTTTTTATATATCCAACATAGAATGATTTTGGTGAAAAACCAATGTTGTTGCCCAAAAAACATGTTACATTCTAAAAAAGAATTTTTAATTCAGTTATCCTTCCACCTCATTCAAATATTATTATAAATGTATTATATAATAACTAATATTAAATATAATGATATGTCATTATGATAATTTTATTACATATATCCAAATATTTCTCTATCAAATAGAAAACAAAATCGTCGATCTTGTCTACGCCAGACTACCACCTTACGAACTATTATAACTTGTTTTTCATCAACGCATTTCAAGACATGATATAATGAGGGATTAAACCAATTTTTATGATATTTATTATATTTTTATAATTATTTAATTACAAAATAATATATACCTTATTACTTTTCATGTCTTTGAATCTATGATAACGTCTCTCCTATGTACGTTGGACTACCGCCTCGTGAAATAATGTGATTCATTATTCAGTTAAATATTATTTGGAATGTAATAAGGATAAATTTAATTAATATATTGGACATTTATTACATGATATTAATTATTTAAAAATCATATATCACCTAATTACATACCTGTTCACCTATAAAGGTAAGGATAACATCACTCATGCATACATATGACCTACTATCTCAATTAGGTGATCTGATCCATTCTCCAAGTTCAAATTTCAATAATTATTCTACAACTGTATATAATGAAAAATATTATAAAAATAATACAATTAAGTAGGTGATGGATCTATATCTTGTATGCTTGAACTAGATCATTCATAAAAAAACATGCATTAGAAAATAAGGGAATTAACATAGGAAACAATGTAGAGAATGGAAGATTATTAGCAAATGGGTGTTAAGATGTAATAAGAGGATCATATATGATATAATTAATATTAATTTTATTCTGTTAAAATTAATAACATGTTTTTAACCAATATACATGATGTTAAATAATGTTCAACCAAAATTAATATCAAGAAAAGGGACGCCATCTCATTTTCCCTTTATTGTGGCATATTACAATGTTATACACATAATTTCAATTACATGGTTTATATATGTCACCTTATAAAAGTAATATTATGATTCCATAAAAATTCATTATATTTTACGTTTCAATATGAATTATATCTTCTAAATTTATTTGACATAAAATTTACTAAGTGGTAAAATTTTAATAACTAATTTTTTTTAATTGAGTTATGCTACTTATTTATTTTATTTAATGTTATATGATTATGATTGTAATGATTTTTTTCTATAAAGTCTTGTATTATTAAATTTTTAAGTGGGATTACATTTTAAAGTCATAATCTATTATTCCGTAAATTCTCACTTCAACATTATGATATTTGTAGGGTTTTATTTCACAATCTCATTTTAATCAGGATTATTTATTAATGGATTTAAATTAAATGAAATTATTTGATCATTTAATAATAAACCACATTCCTTATATTATACTCTAGATATTAATTATTCTTTCATGAAATAGTATAATTTTTTAACTCTTTGGTACGTAAAAATATCAATAAAATGTTTTTAATAAAATATAACTCTATTTATGTCATTTGTTTTAAATAAATTTTCTTCCAAAACTATGTTCTCAATAAATTATTTCTAAATTTTTTTTACAATAATCTAAATGAGTTCCAATTACTTATTTTCCAAAAAAAATTAACATAAAATTATTTTCATTTTCCAAGAAATATATTTTTGGAATTTACTGAAAATGTGAATGGGATCATTGTTTGAATGTTTATGGTATGTAATAAATTTCCTACAATCATGATCACTCATTGTTTTAATGATTAATTTATAAATTTAAATGTTTATATATAGAGAACTTTATTTTAAAATTTAATTTTTGAACATTATTTTCAAAAATAATTCCATGTAAAAAAGGATATTTTTTCAAGACATTACATGAAATAATTTTTATGTTATTTCAATTCATCAATGATAATAGGCCTTTGTTTTAATTATTTTCCACTAGGTATGGGTTGTATTGATAAATTTATTATTATTATTATGGATGATTTATGATCATTTTGATTGAAAAATTTATTAACATTCACTTTCTTGATTCCTTGTCATTTTATTGAAATATTAACATTCTTATGATCATTATATATTAAATTTTCCATAAATATCCATATAATTTATCAGGGATATGATTATTCCTTAAATAGTATATTATTTATATATATGTTTTTTGAAATAGAATTTATTTTTCTATCTACGAAAATAATGAATAATTTATATTCCTTACTCAATACAGATATTTGCTGATAAGTCACATTGTTATTTGATTAAAATCATTATTCTATATATGAGTAATTATTTGGACATGTATTTAAAAGTGGTTACTATAAATATATACCAACTCGTTGCATCAATATTTTGATGAGATGAATCAATAAACTAACAGTAAATTTGGTTTCACATAGTTTTAAACGATCTGGAGAATATCCTTGACATTATAGGTATTATGATTTACGAGACCATGAAAACCAATAAATAATCATTTACTTCATAAATAAACAGTTACAACTATCCATTAAATTTTCATAATGATATTATCTCATTATCAATTTATTACTTAGTTATTTATCAAATTGAATGAATTCTCCATTAATTATATTAAAATATTGATTTTTCCTTATCAATTCAGGAAATTAATGTTACGTAAACTACATATGTGTTCATTTATTTACCATTCTATAGTTATTAATCCTTATATATTACTGATAGTTATGTTATTTAAATTCCATAATAGTATATTTATTTACATTTTCATGTTGACTATTTATTATCTATTCTTGATTTTCATGTTATTTAAATAACATTTTTGTTCATATAATTTTCTTACAATATAGATTATGAGATATTTATTATTATTCATATATATAAGATATGTACTTCATCGTATTAGGTATCAATTTATTTAATTTTGGTTAAAACATAAGGATTTTTTTATTTTTGGATTAGGTCCAGAATACGTGCATTTATAACAACTGGTTCATTTTTCTGAGAAGGTAGTAGAGGGATGTAACCAAGCTACAAAACCAAAACATGATGTCAATTATTTTTAGGATATTAATTTTATCCCTAATGAGATTTATTCAAGACAGACACCTTAAACGGCGTGAATGGGGAATTCTTAAGGAAAAACATTTCATTTTCACAATTTGAAAAATATTCACATCGTGAATATGTTGTGATTTTAAAAAAAGGAATAACCACTTCATTTTATAGATTAAATTCTTCTGGATATCATCTGACCACTATAGGAGTTCCTCCGTGCCCCCCCTATGATCATATTGTTTTCCATCCATACCTAGATCAATTCACTATTGTTAATGTTGGGTCCACATCAGTAAGAGATTTAATCCTTTTCTTTCTATTTAAGGTATTCATCCCTATTATCCACTATAATTTACTGTTATATAATATTCCATGTTCTCAGGTTATTTCTCTATTCATCAATTTTCATCAAACTCAAACAAAATTAATGGTCGATACTAGACGAGTGTTTCTATAACTCCATAAGGTAGGCTGTTTATGAATCATCCATCAAGTCTCATTGATTTATAATTTTCATCGTAGCGCTATGTAATAGATTCACATGCGATTTGATTCTAAAATATATTTTCCCTTAAATTTGTTGCTTAATTTGTATTGTAAAAACTCTATTAAACACATTGATTATGGTCAGAGACCATGGAACTCTACATGATCCATTAATTAGGTGTTACACTCTATTGAATATGTGTCCCTTTATATTATAATTTTTGAAACACACATGGGTTTTTTGGGTTTGGAATTATTCATTTTTTCGATTATTATAAATGGGAGAAATGTCTAATTAAATGGAAAATAATGTTTATCTTAGCTCGTTTTAAATTAGAATAATATGATTAATATTATGATAACATACATAGGATAATTCTTTGTTTGATGAAATGATATTTAAATGAATTATATATAAAGTGAATAAAATGTACTGGTTGTCACATTTCCTTGATTATATCATTATACATAATGTCATTTTTTATACTCTAGATCTTTTTTCATGATATAGGAGTGGCATGACTTAATACAGCCTTAGATTCCTAAGGGAATGCCTCTAAAACTCATAGGAAACCACCCTGATTCATTGGGACTATTTCCATGGTAAATAAACCACTTGGAAGAAGAAAATTGACTTATTTATATGTGAATTCATCGATATTGTACAAAGAATAACTTAAAACATTTATGGATATTAGATTTTCTGGGATAAACTCAATGGTTTCATTTGATGTCTTTAGATAAGATGTTCCTATAATTTTTCACTGTGTCCCAAGTCATTCTTAGCATGGTATTTACTATTGAAATTCTCCACAGACCTAGTTATATTTTATTTATGTTGAATGCATCAGTTTTACAACTTAGATTTAACTTAAACCCTTTTAGCAAGCCTTCATGATTTATGTAGAGTCATCTTACTCAACCTTCTATGGACATGGATTCCATGATTTATCTTAGATAATGTATTAATATCACTAATACATGGATTCATTGGTTAGGCCTTAGAACACATTTTACTACTGTAACATCATGGAAGTATTGGTTTTTATTTTGGGTCATACTTTATTTATATTTATTCTACTCAGACACCCTGGTTATATTTATTAGACCCTAACCACTTACAGATCACCCATTTGTATGTATTATACTTTGGATAAATCATATATGGTCTTTTGGGAAACTAATAGAGAGTCCTCAGCAGTCCTGATTATAATTTTATTCACATAAATCCACTATTTATATATATATCCTAATATTGCTAATTCTATTTCACATAATTGATTTGTATAGACATAGTTGGTGGTAAGATACATAGTATATCTCACACCTTGTTGGTACAATAATTTGGTATCTTGGAATAATACAAGGAAATAGGTAAAGGCAAGGGAAATCTCATGGTCTTAGATTCTGGATTTACTATATAATTGGATCGTAGGTGCATGGGACAGAACGAAGGCTCATGATACAATTGGATAGCATTCTTCTCTTTTGATTTTAATTTTATACTAGTTTGTACATATGATTATATTTTTTATATCTCTTTGTCATACAAATCATTTATATATGTTTCCTATTTTTTGGTTTGTATTATTTCTATTGGGATTATTTCCCTCAATTGATGTGTCTATTATGATTATGCTTCAATTATTTATTCTCTTATCTAACAACTATGAAACTCAGATCATGAGGGTATAGTCTTATCTCTATGGATTTTTTATTTTACAGATGTTTTGAGATGACAGATCAATAGAGTTCTCCAATCTAGAGAAAAGATCTCTATCTATTCTGTATTATTAAGTTCTCTTTACAATTGTTCAACATTTTTCATCTTCCTTCATTTATAATGAGTTTTCATGAGTGATACATTTTGAGGATGGACTCAGTTATGCCATCTAGTATAAGATATATAACTTCTTCATGACTATATCTCAACAATTGTGAATACGGACATATTCACTAATAATAATTTAAAAGAATCCACCATTATAGGAAATTGTATTTTAGTGCCAAGTTAGGGAAATAGTTCATCCAACGATAGGAAGTTCCATATTGAGGGTTCTTGAAAGAGAATTCTAATCCACAGTATCTCCACTTATAGTTATGTTATATTCAATTAGTTTGGGAGATACAGTAATGTAAATACTCATTTTGACTTAGTCCAAGTTAAGCGTTGAGATTGTAGTAGAAACACGATTCTTCAAAGGAGTTTACATACTGTATGACCGGTTCCTATTCGAAGATGATCTTTACTAGCACCACATTTTTTAATATAGTTGATAGCTCTAATCTTGACAAGAAGCTGGACTACCACTGGTCATACATACTGAGGAGCTGGATGTAGTTAAGGTGGCAATACTAAGGATACATGGTGCCAACTAAGGGGACTCACTCGAGGTAGTCAATTTGGTTATCATGGTATTGTATAATGGTTGATATATGAAGTAAAACAATTACCTAAGGATCATGGAGACATGTTTTCTATAGTTAGAGGTTTAAAATTGGTATAATCTACTTTAGAATCTCTATTTTTTTATATAGGCACTTCACATTCCTTTATCCTAGTAATAACTATTCATTTCCTTTTTCTTGATATCCAGTAGATATATGATGTCATAACACTTGATACTCTTTTGATAATTTGATCATTTTTTTGTGATCTACTACATTGAATCCCCTCTTAAGCTAGGTATATATCATTTCTTATGAGTCCCATTCATCCTGTAGATAATTTGTTTTGATATAAATGTTGGGAAGGACAGGTTTCTCCCCTATCAAGCTTATGTGAAATGATATTTCTGTATAGTGTCATTCATATCACCATAGAAAGATAGTTATCTTCACATGGGTAAATGGGTTGTCTACCCATGTGGTGATATACTAGAGAATCATGGTCTATGTGGTTTGAAATACATTATTGGTAGCCTTTTTTTATCTTATCAGGGAACATATCAGATTGATTTTTATCCTATATTTGATTATTTTTTGAATTCCTTCATTAATAACTTTTCTAGACTACCTCATATGATAAAGGTGGAGTTTAATGTCAATCTACAGTATGGAGTAGAAATTGTATCTATTCCCCCATATAAGATAGCTTCATACGATGTTATGGGAGATCAAGAGGAAGATAATGGATTTGGAAGATAAGTTTTTTCTACTTCCCAGTATATACCCATAGGTGTTATCTATCAATTTCTCCATGAAAGTGGATGATAACCTCATTATTTGTGAAATATCCTTGTTTGAAAATACTTATTATTATGAACATGCAATCATTTCATTGTATTAACAATATCCTTGACCAACTCTGTGGATTTATGGTTTTCTATAATATTGATTTGAGGTCAGGTTATCGATAGGTATGAGTTATGAATTTTGATATACCCCATATAATGTTTTTTAGAGTTCATGGTATTTATGAGTATCTAGTTATGTCCTTCATTGTCTTGAACTCCCTAGATATTTTCATGGATATGATTAATCAATTGTTTCACCCATATCTGGATTCATTTTTGGTATTCTTCATAGAATAAATATTGGTGTATTCCCATACCCAACATGACCATGTTAAATATGACGAGATGAAATTGAAAACAATAAGGTAGAAAAATCAATTTTCAATGATAAACAAATTCAACTTTTGGATCGACAAGGTCTAAATATTGAGCCATTTATTAGAGGAAAGAGTCTCTATTACCCAAAATAAGGTAATTTTCATAGTTACTAAAGAGTACCCCATGAAAATGTTTTCACAACTAGTGTTTCATGGGGATTGATGAAAATTAATGATGCTTCATCTAGGGATTTGTACACCTTAATGAACCTATTTTGGGATTGGAGAAAAAGTGTGTAATTTTCATGATGTCAAGAGACTACAAGTTAGCCCTTCAAGAGATGAATGGGTGACTAACATTAGTGTTGATCATGATTATTATAGAGTTACGAAGTGTTTATACAATGTTCTATAATGCATCAAGCATTTGATAATGATAATTTATGATGTAAAAAGAATTAGTGGTGGAGTGCATATCCTGTCAGTTGAGGACACTTAAGATAAATTACGAAATTCCTAATATTAAAGTGGAGATGTAGTTCACACCTTATGGTGATGGACGAATTATTTTCATGGAGAGTGTATGATGGTTTTTACAAACAACCAAAGCTTCAGGTATATCATTTCATAGTCTGACTTAAATTTCGGATAGAGATATTTGGTTGAAAACCTATATTCATTTTTATGTGATATGTCCTATATGTCCTGAATGAGAAATATTTTAGTTGATTACTTGAGCCACATGACATAGACATAGGAAATTAAATGGGATAGTAGTGAGTGCTATCATATTGATATATTCTCTAAAAACTTTTATTATTTCATGTCTATCATAATTATCATTCCCTTATTATTTTTGTAGTGGCCTCTTAACTTAGGAAAAGAGAAAAGTTGAAACAACCATCAGATTTCACGGGATTATTCCTATTGTGGTGCTTTGGCTATGGAACCTCCACTAGGATGGATTCATGGTGAGGATGAGGGCATTCACATTCAAGGAAACATCTAGGATCAATTAAGTTGCATGAGGAATTGACATTAATTTATCATGATTATACATGGGTGGTTCACCCAGGGCTTATAAAGATGTATCATAACATTCATCATTAATATTAGTGTCTTAGTATGAGAAGTGGAATATATGGATTTGTTACTCGGTGTTTCAACTTTCATTATGTGATGGAAAAAAACAATGGACCAGCACGGCTCCTATGTCAACTACATATTCCAAAATGGAAATGGGATGATGTCAATGTAGACTTCATAACTGGATTGTTGAGATCCCCTATGTTAATGATGCAGTTTGGGTGACTATTGATAGTATCATAAAGGACTATATATTTTTACCTAATAAAGAGGTCCTTTTATTGGAATGATCCTAGAATACTCTATGTCTGAGAGATTATATGAAATTCTATAGTTTTATAGACAATTGTTCCATATATGTGAACTTTATTTACTTCTCAGTTCTAGAAAGTGGTGAAAATAGAAATAGGTACACAAGTTATTTTATGTACATCATAACACCTTTAGACGAACGACATGTCTAGGAAGATGATATAGGTTTTTGAAGAAATTATTAGATAATGAATCCTTGATTTTATTGTGTTGTGGGAGAAACATATACACATATCCTAATTTATCAAGATTAAAAATTATAGGTGACAAAAGATATAGATCCATATGAGGCCATATATGATAGTCCATACTAATCAACATTGTGATGTATAGAGGTAGAGGAGGTATTACTACATGGTCCTCTTCTTGTTCAGGAGGCTCTTGAGCCTGTCTAGTTGATCACAATTTTAATGGCTATAGTTTAGTCATAGAATAAATCATATAACAACCACCATCTATGTCTTCTAGTTTTTGAGGTCAGAGATTGAGTATTCTTATTTGTTTCGACTAGATTGGGGAATCAATGGTTTAGTCAAAAAGGTAATCTATCACATCATTTTGTTGGACCTTTTGAGGTTTTGGAGAGGGATTGATTAATTCCATTTTAGACAAAACTCCGTCAGAGATACATATATATTCATGATATGTTTCTATGATTCTTAGTTACATCATTACTACTCGAACATATCCCTTGTTTTCCATCTTAATGTGGTGGAAAGGGATGTTGATACTTCTTTTGAGGAGCATATTATATTCATAATTGATAAGGTTACAATGGATATATGTGGTTGGTCAGTTATTTTAGTCTTGGTTCTATGGAAAATATATGTACGTACCAGATGAGAAATTGGAGAGAGAGGCCAATGTACGGGCTCCATGGAAATAGTTATTTTCATATAAAGCTTTACCACCATTATAAAATAAACTAGAGGACAAATTACATTAAGGGGGAAGAGTGTATGATCTTGAATTATTCATATGATGTATAAGAAATTTAAATTTTCATTAAAATGTCTTTATAATTATATTTTTTGGAGAGACCCTTAAGACTGACAATTAGGCTGGTTGGTTCATTTATTGAATGATATTAACATTGTGTTATAGCCGTTCCATTTAATCAATTCATGATTTGAATTAAATTATCATTGTGAATTCAATTCATTACATGAATTTGTCTAGCATGACCCCTTACATGGCATGAATTTGTTTTTTTCCAAGGAAATTTTTTTGATTTACATGACATGAAAAGTATTCACATGATAAATATTTCATGAATTTATTTTTAAAAGGGGGTTGAATCCTGTTATTTTACAAATCTCCCCATCCTCACACCCCTTTATTTTACAATTCTACACCATCCTCACACAAGAAGACCACTGTTGGAGTGACTTAATACATACAACCTTGGGTCCTGTAGTTCTATTGCATCTGAACTCTGATCAAGCCATTGTTGGTCATGTTGGTCCATATAAGTATGTGCTTCGATACACTTCCTTCCTTTCATGGTATACCTTGTTAACTTTTTCACTATTTTCATGCAAATAAATATTCCATATTTTTAGGTTGTTTATATATTTTTGTATTTTATTCTAAAAAAGAACAAACAGAAGTCAGATTCTAGATGAGAACTACTCTAACTCCATTATTTTTTTGGTATATTACATTTCTCGTAAGTGTCATTGAATTATAATTTTATTCATATTGTCGTGTGTAGGTTTTACTCGCTCATTGAACCTAAAATTAATTTTCTTATAATTAATTGTAAATTTTGGAATGTAAACATTCTATTATACCCTTGGATTTTGATTGGGGTTCAATGACCATAACATGAGAAACCCATTTCGGTTCCGGGTTTATTCTCATGTACCCCATTATAGTTTAGTAGCCGAAACACCCATTGGTGTGTTAATTTTCACTTTCATAAGTGTTTTGATTAATTTATGTGGATTAAATGAATTTTGTAAATGAAAAATCATGTATATATTGGCTCATATTAAATTGGAGTGAAAATATTAATGGAATGACACATTACACAGCCTGTTTCATTATTGGATGAAAATGTATGGACATGAATTATATAAAATGTGAATGAAATGGAATGGTAAGAACATGGAATTTATTATATCATAAATTTTAAAGTTACTACTATTATAATATAAATTTTTCATAATATAGGAGTGTTTTAAATTGATCTTGACTTGGATTGTTGAGGGGTTTACTTATGCACTCATAGGATACCACCCTGTTTCATTGGGCTAGACTCCATGGGAGATACCAACCATGGAACATGGAATATTTATTATTTGTATATGAATTTAATAGCGTACTATAGAATAATCACTTCTAACTCTTTTAGATATTATAGTTCCTCATATACAATCTTTGGATTCCACTGATGACTTAGGAACAGATGCACCGTTGATTTTTTCCATGGGCCCGAGTTAAGCTTAGCATTGGATTTATTATGGTCATTCTCCATGGACTCAGTTATAGTTTATTAAAATGAAATTCATTGTGTATACCGGAAATAATACACTTTGACCATTATAAACAAAATTCACGGTTAATTAACTATGAGATGGCTTGATGTTATAAGGACATGGACACCATGATTCCACACAGATCACATATATTTATCAATAAGGTATGTATTCGTTGGATACACCATGTATCTTATTTTAGTACCATCACTGCATGGAAACCATGGTGACATCCCCTATCCAAATTTATGTATATAGAGTCATATTGTATTCCATTTTCATATCTCTTAGACAGAAACCATTTATAGGTCACATGTTCTGATGTATTTGGGTTATGCTAAAGTTGGTGTAGTCTTCTGTGTGTCTTGTGGTGAATCTGAGCTAGACAAGATTATTATTTCATACTTGTTTTTTCACTGTTTATATCTATATCTACAAAATGATACTTATATATTAACAGACTATATATTTATAGAAATCATTGCTCGTGGACTACTATGAATATCTTTCAGCATATTCATGTCATCGTTTGGTTACCAGATAGACATCATTTATATATGTTGGAGTAAGGGAAAGCCCCCAGGAGTGGATGCTTGATTGATTATAACATGAGAGTTTGGGATAGTGGGACTAAGCCTTTGATTTTAACTTAATTGGTTACCTTTTTAATTTGATCATTTTGATATCAATGTATGCAGGTAAGCGTATATTTTCTATAGATCCATGAAATACACATAAATTGTTTATGGTTCCACTTATGGTTTTTGTATTATTACCATCAAGATGATTTACTTTCATTGATCCATTTTCTATTACCATACTTCTTCTATTTATTCATGTATGATACCAATGTGAAACACTGATCATTAAGGTATATTCTCCCTATTATAACACCATTTAACACATATTGTTAGTTAATAGCCTATGGAATTCGACACATACGTCCTTGTGACCAACCAAGATCGGTTACCTGTGGGTGAAATGGGTTCGGTACATTACAATTTACACATTACATTTTCCTTCTTTTGAAACTCTTATAGATACTTCTTATTTTATTTCATTTCCCTTGAATCCAAGCCATGAACTATGAATGATATTCATGATTATGTTTTTGGAATAATGATATTATAGAAAACATTTTATCCAAGACATTGTAAAAACATTTAATGAAATGATCAAGTATGTATCAACACTTATAAGTATTCTAAACAATTTATCCCTTTGAGTTCTTATTCCTTTTAAATTATAAAAATATAATAACAAAGATTCCAAATGTAGGTACTAGTGTCAGGGTCATTACTATTGGTATCAGCTAAATTTTAGTAAAATCCTTAGCAACTAGATTTAGGAAAACATGGATTAGGTAACATAAACCTATGATAGAATTTGAGGATATATATATAAGAACATCGAAACATTTTTGTTAAGGTATATATTATGTGTTTTTGGATTCCAAAAATACATCCATATGTGGATACTACAATTAGATATGGTTTTATCATAGATGTACCAGATGTAATTATTCTGAAACACTTTTGGTGGTCATGAAACAAGCATTACTTGGTACACAAAATTGGGCATTTCTATACAACATGTTTGAAACTTCTAGGGGACATGCATTGGATAATTAAAATTTTATTTACTACCATAATGATGGTCATGAATAGATGTTAATAATAAATGAACATGGTAAAACCTATGGTGTTGTAGATTGAAAATATTTTTTTAGGATTATACATATTAGAAATGATTATTATGTTCTCCCATTATGAAAACGGATTCTCACATTATGATTTTTGGTTTTAATTTATGAAAATAACCCAATGTAATCATGTCAATATTGAATATGAAGGATTATAAAGTGACAATGGGAAACAAAATCGGATGATGAAATCAGTGAAAAATATCATGAATATTCATAATACTATATCTCCAGAATATGATTATCAAATTATACATTATCATACTCTCAAACTCACAAATGAAGGGAAAGTTAGTGTTAACTATGACATCAAGTGTTGGACACCATATAAGAATTAAGGATTGATTTTATTAATGGTAGAAGTGTAGAAAAAGATACATTGGAAAGTGTCTCATGTTAATTATACAATTTTTTGTATGTGGAACACATGTTAATAAATTAATGAATTGTTGACTCTAAGTGAAATTTTTGATGGAGGGAAATAAATTTCATTTTAAGGTCCCATTTATAGTTTTTTAAGAATGTGTTGAAGCTCAGAATTATCAATTTCAATTCCATCTTCTAATGGTAAATCCCAAGAATGAGGAAGGACATGTGATGAAATAAAATAGGTGAATAAATTATGTATTGTGATTTTAGAATTATATTTTTGAAGTATTTTTTATAATGTAATTTTGGTTATAGGAAAACAAAAAATTATAAGGAATGCGTTAATTTTTTATAGAATCTATGTCTTCATTATCTTATGACTTAAGGATATTATCATTGGATTAAGAGTTTATGATTGATCATAAGTTCAAAGTATTAAACTGCCCTTCTAGGTTTTGTTTTAGTGGATTGCACTTTGATTATTTATATTTTAGAAGACATTTATGTAAACATAGCCCATTTTTTATGTATATGTTTTGGTGTAAATGTTATTTCAGGAAGAATTTCCTTGCTATTTTCATTAAATGATTATAGGTTATGTTAACCTTTGGGGTTTATATTTTCTTTGTTGTTTATGTAATTCTGGTTTATTAGTAATTTGGAACATTATATGAATTATATTAATATGGTTTTATAAAAAGGTAATCCAGCATTTAGAATGACAACCCATCGCATCCATAAATGATATAGTGCATAAACCCAAAACCGAAGGACGATAAGGTTTTTACTCCTACCACCGACCTATGTGATGTTTTCGTAATATGTCATTGTTATTACCAAAATGATTTGAGGAATAAATATTAATGATGAGTCAGTGGTGTTACTATTGAGCTGTAGATATTAATATATTATATGGGATAGATTGTGCTAATCATATGGGTTTAATAAAATAGTTATAGATAGATATATATATATTTAACTCAATTTTGTATTATAGGATATGTTAAAATTCAATTTTAGTGCTTCACGCATAAAAAATTTATTTTTCATGATCATTTCTTATTGTAAGTGATTATTTGTAAATTTACTGAGGCACTGATAGGGATGAAATTGTTCTTATTACATATAATTCTATCAAAAATGTATATTTACTCAAATTCTAAGATTTTAAATGAATTCGTCCACATTAGAAAAAGGGTCGTGAAAAAAACTTATATCCTATTGCATATATATATAATTAATCCATTGGAATTTTAAATCACCATAAATTTTGGTATTTTAGGTCCTTATGATCCCATAGGTTATTCCCTTTCTCTATATGAAATACCTATCTAACTATCTATAATAGTGAGATATACTGTTTTTTATTTAAAACTGCATTATAATTAAAATTATTTATGGAGATAAATTACATTTTAATTTTTTTTAAATAAAAATATTCAATTATAATAAAAGTTAATTAATATAGGTTATTTCAACCAATTTAATATTTATTTTTTATAATAAAAAAGTCTATACTTAAGATCATTTTCTCTTCGGTAACCTGATTTCTTGTCACATATGCAGTTATAATTTTAAATTGGATTCTTACACTTATATTTATTTTATTCAAAAAAATGGATTCCAAATTTAAAATCATAATAATTTTTCAATTTCTAACAAGTTTGACTTAATCTTTTACCAATATGAATTCTAAATTAAGTAAATATTAATTATCATCAATAAGGTGAAACCTGAGTTACCTTGTAGTTTATATAAAAGGATAAGGATTAAAATGACTGAACAACTTTTCCAAAACAAATTTTATGGAGTTATATATACCATACATATAATGTTATATAATATCATATATTTGAGGTTTTGTTCATGATAACATTGTGGGTGAGAATGATTCTTTTTAGAAATTCCATTTGTGTCCTCTCACACACTAATAAAAGGTTATTCCCTCCCCTCCCCTCTTCACACTATGAAATCAATTTTTCTCAGACATTAATTACCCAGATCACTTATTCATCTCCCTAGAAACATCCTAGATACCTTTTTTGGTCATAAATTAAACCTACGTATTCTTTTTATGAAAATATAAATATGTTTTCCAAATAAGTGGAAAAGTTCTAAAATGTGTTTTTTTTCCTCATCAACCTTCATAAAAATTAATTAAACCATTATTATATAATAATAAAATTATCTTACATGTAATTAGATGTTATTATTTTGGGGTAATTACCTTTATCAATATCATATTCCGTCAAATGGTAAACAAACCCATCGACAATGTGCACGTTGGACTACCACCTAACGAACTGATATAACAGGTTTCCCATATGAAAATTTCAAACATATATATAATTATAAAAATAACTAATTTATATGATATTTATGATATTATAATATTTAATTAATTATAATATCACATATACCTTCTTAATTTTAATAAAAATTAAATTAAAATATCATCGCTCGTGTGTATGGTGGATTATCGTCCCTTAAAGTAAAGTGATTCATTTTTCAAATAAAATTTACATGGAAATCAATGAGGGTAATTTTACTTAATAAATGTTTTATATACGACATGATATTGATTATTTGTAATTAATATATGGCATTCTTTTTATAATCCATGTTCTTCTTGTTTAGGTGTGAACCAATATGTTTTTTGGATTATACATAATTAAAAGGAAGAAAAGATGTTATTTAATAGATCTACACCATAAATGACTAGATGTGGTGGTTGTACTCTGTTTATTCTCAGGTACACACCATGTAATCATGTCAAAATGTTGGTTCATGACATGTAAGGTATGTCAGCAACCAAATTAATAGTAAAATAACCAACATGGAATGTAGTTCAACACACACGTCATTGATATTCAAATTTTTCTAAAATTTTTAGTAGCCTCGTTATTTTTCATTACGGATAGAGGAGGTACATGGTTTAGGAGACAGTAGCTCCGGAAGGGGATTAGGCTCTCATTTTTCTATCTGAACCATGATTATTTCTCCATCATATGAGTTGGAACCTAATAAGTAAAGTCTTGATTCCTCATGAGTCCTTAATCAAGATTTTTTATCTCGAAAAATTTATAAAATCATATGATTTTTACCTCATTTAGTAGATCTACATTGTTTTGTCCTGTATTAGAATCTAGTGCTAGAGAAGGTGTGCCATATGACTTCGAGGATGGTGGTCTTGTGGCTTTCACTAATTATTGAGAGGTTTATATGTGTTGGATTTCAACGCACAATTTTTTAGGGTGTCACATTATTGATAATTGACCCATTTAATTTCCTAACATTTATTATGTTATTTTTATGATGATATAAATCTGGTTTTAGTTTTCCTGATTTGAATAAGGGACACCATGTGTGTGTGTTTCCCTTAAATGACCAATGTTTATCCATTTGGCCTAGGTTTCCTGTGAGGAAAGGCTTGAATTCCCTGTTATGGGTTGTTAAATAAATAATTCAACTTAATGTGATTGAAAATGAGATAATTATTGGTTAATCCTTATGATAGTTTAATTCAGATGTTAAATTTGTTACATATATTTCCCATGTGAGCATATGTTCTTAAGGCCTTGTAATTTTTAATATTTCTAATAGGCTTGTGTTATGATTGATTACCATGTGAATTGATCAATATTTCCCATGTAATTTTTTAATTTAGATTAGAACTTGATATGTGATATGCCTATGGAATAGAATGTACTGTGCCTATGGGAGAGGTTGTGATATTAATGTGGTCGATATTGATTCATTCTTGTGAATGAGGATTTTTTATTCCTACGGGCGGGGATTGATTATGCATGTAGCTGGGGTTTTGTAAAGCCTACTGGCCCAACATTCTATTCTTGTGAGAAATATTTTGAACAGAATATCTTGTGGAAGACCTTATGGAACTTCTGTCAATCCAAATCACATGATTTTATTTTGTATTCCATTATAACTGAATAGATGGTCATTCGAGACATCAGTAATGATCACATGATATGGGGGATTTTTGGGCTAAGTCTAGATCTTGATATGTTTACAACTCAATATAATCAGTTGGTTTAATGAAAATGATCAAAATATAAATGGAAATAGGACTGGTAAGATTGTTTACTATTGAGTACTTCCTAGTTTATTGTTTTCCCATTTAGTACACTACACGTTACATATACTAACTGATAAATATGAACATATCTTGGGTGTTTGTCTAATATGATTTATTTCTCACACCCTATTTGGGTCATGCTTTTTGGCCCAAACCGATTATATTATTCTGGTGTCGATTAGAGAAAGTGACCCATTACATGTACTGGATTTTCTATTTAAGAGCATGAGAGCTTGGGACCAAGATGAGGATTGTGATGATTTTGAATTTTATTTTGTATTTCTATGCATTGGTATGGTATTTTGTATCTGACAATAGTGTATTCTACTTTGGATTTTATCTTAGAAAATATGACATGAAGCATCATCTTTTTTATGTTATGAATTTTTGTTATATTTATTACCTATCATCCGTTGTATGATTCAATTGTATGGTATTTAATACTATATTATTTTATATTATTGTCCAGTTATGTTACACTCTCCAGAAGAGGGCATAGTTTCTCAATTGTCACACCCAAGGCCCTCACTGAATGTCGACAGTCTCTGGGGTTTGGGGTAATGCGTTTGTGCCCATGTGACCAACCAGGTAGAGAGCACTAGTTAAGTGGCATTCGGATATGGGATGATCCAAAGTGGTATCAGAGGATATTAATTTATGGTTTTCCATGAAATTTGGAAATATTATACATAGATAAGAAGCCAATGGAGTTTGGTAATAAAATGTGCCCAGGAGTTGCTACCCCAACTATAAGGTAAGGCCAAATTGCATCTAATTGACTTGTGATTTTTGGATTTTGAGCTATTACAGTTGATTCAATTTCACCATTGGGTGAAACACATGTTTTCTAATATTATTACTGATATTATCATGGTTCCTTTTTTTAACATGAGGAGATGAGGGTATTCCATCTCATGCATCATATAAGAACTTGATAGAAATCACATGCCATGCATTATTTCCATGTCATTTAGAGATAAATACTAATTGCATGTTATTATTATAGAATTTGTTTATAGATATGTATATTTTTGTGATTAATGTTGTGATAGATATTCATGCTATTATGATAGGTGTGTTGGTACTTACTATGGTGAAATTGGATGGATTTCAACCATTGGCAACAAAGGTGTATGGGCCCTCTTTGATCGGAATTTGGTGGATCATGTTTCATCCATGTGATAAAACTGAGCTGTTATATTCTATATGTGGATGTCATTATTTTATTATCAGGGAGTATATGCCACCATGGTTCATAGGTTTTTACATCGTTTCTTTGCTTTTAAAAAATAGGGATTTTAGGGGTGTTTCTTGGGATTACTGTCCCAAAACCTAGAAAACATGGCGTGTGGGTCCATGAACACACACCATGTTTTCATCCATTTGGGAATAAATAATTTTTTTCATGAACATTATGTTTAACCTATGTAAACAATGTGTGATAGCATATCATGTAACCATCCATGTGAGAGAAAACACAGGTTGTATAGTTTTGATAAGAACATAACTTCTTCTTTTGAAACACACCATATTGTTGTAATATGAAAGACCCCATTTTAATCCGTCCATGTACAAGTACATGGATAGGAGTGGGGAATTGTGTACACATTGTGTAACCAACTATTACACCATGTACCAGGGGTTTTTACACTCCCAGGCAGGCGGAAGAACATGACCATGTATGAAAATAACTATACATGTTGTATAGTGTCTCTACAAATATTTTACTATTAATTTGTTAACAATTGTGGGTTTTCTTCTCCTATTTGGTGCTAGAACTCATGAACTAGAAACTTTGATCATGACTTGAACATAGGTGTGTAATTGACCTTGTTGATCCTTGCCTCCATGCTGACCCCTAGTTGTACACCAGGAGAGTGGTGATAATCATGCCCCAAAGGTTGTATGACATGGGATTCAAGTGGTCCTTTAGTCATTCCATTTGTAGCACTATATGATCGAAATTTGAGTGTGGATGCTCAAATATAAGTGGGTTTGAATTGTATGTTGAAAAACATTCATTTTTAACCCTACGGAAAACATTGTTTAGCGAGGTTAAACAAGGTAAATTTACATGACCTCTTTTAGTTCTACAAACTTTCTAGGTTCCAGAAATATGGTTCAGAAAATAAAACATAAGGAACATTTACAATGAAAATATTATACCTTAAAGTGTATCTAATATTACTTATTAGAGTATCCAAGAGAACAAGAATGTATAGGAAATTTATATTTTCTTCCATTATCAAAATACAACAGAAATAAACTTCAAAAAAAGTAACAAGTATGAAATATTTTTACCCAGAGAGTAGGGTATCCAAGAACCTCAGATAAAGGTCCCTAGATTTAGACATTCAAGAATTTTTGTCTTACCCACACTAGGGTAAGACCTCGATTGAAATATCCGAATATTTCATTCTATACCTGCAAGCCGTAGAACATTAAGGTAGTCGGAACCTCTATATTTCTATCTCTAGAAGTCCTTAATTGAACACAACAACAATCGGAGTCACATAAAGAAAGTTGTACAAGATGTTCAGTATGGTCATGGCACGAGAGTCTCTCTCTCTCAAGAAATTACTTCAGAAGCATGAAATATTTAGAGTGATCAAGTCAATCATGAGCTCATTCAAATGAGCTCCTATTTATATGTATTTCTCCAATGGTTGGAACCTTACTCTGAGAGTCATATTTTTCCTTGAATTTCGGAGGGACCAATACACATTCCCCTCAAATAATGGTTAGTTAGAAATAAAATGTACGACATCATTTAATAACTATAACAGTGGTACATAAAATAAGGTAGCTTAACCAAATCTATTTTTCATTGTCAAAGAAAAATGTTATAATTCGAAGTTAAAGAAAATAATAATTTGGAGACTATAAATCAGGGGAATTCGGATTCTATTTTCCAATGAATTCGAAATCTGAATTCTATAAACATCGAAATATAAATTCTATTGAAATCGGGATCTGTATTCTGAGGAATTTGGAGTCTAAATTCTATGGAATTGGAAGCCTGAATTCCATAGAATTCAGAGTCTGAATTTTAGATAATTTGGAGTCTGAATTTTAGAGAATTTGGAGTATGGTTTTTAGAGAATTCGGAGTCTAAATTTCAGAGAATCCGGAGTCTAAATTTCAAATAATTAGGAGTCTGAATTTTAGAGAATTCAGAGTCTGAATTTTAAAGAATTCAGAGTAAGAATTTCATATAATTTAGTGTCTGTATTTTAGAGAATTTGAAGTCTAAATATCATAGAATTCAGATTCTGAATTCATAACTTGAAATCAGAACCTCAAAATAGAATACTCTATAACTAAGGATTTAGGATTCTGAGGATTTAAATATAAAAATTAATTTCACTCTTTATAAAAAAAATTATTTATAGAGGGTATAAAATGAGCAATGATAACATAGGTAAAGAAAAAATTTCCTGGATAAAGGAAAATTTTCCTTTTTAAGATAAATTATAGGGAAAATATGATTTGCCTTAAGATAGAGTGTTTGTGATTTTCAAAACATAGAGGAATGGAAAAGTCATAAGGAAACCTTATTTACTCAACAATCTCCCCTTTTTTGGAAAGCACAAACATCCTTACCAAAAAGAATACAAGAACATAGAGTTTTTCATTATGATCATAAAATAATACTTACCTCCCTTTACATATGAATCATACTGAATACGACTAACTCCCCCTTAGGTTTTGAAATCCCTAAGGATTGTATTCTTTATTTCATGAATGCGATTTTCCATTATCTTGCATATAAAAATCATCTTTGATAAGAACTTCCCATTAGATGAACTCCCACTTACATTGGGAAATTTATTCTTTTATTATATTTCTTTTTTATCATTCCATTATCCCCCATTGTGGTTTTCAAAAAGAAATAACGAGAAGGGAAAAAATGGTAGCTAAAAAATAATTACTAAAAAACATATATATAATGTACAAAAAAAATTCTATTATGTTTGAAATAATTTTTACAAAGAAGAAAATAAAAAAACTATCATATTTGGGAGAATTATCCATATTTCTCCTTCATCATAAACATCTTTACAATGGTTTTTAGCTTCTTAAGTGCCTTGTGATCTTCTTCAAAATGCATATTCAGTTGACCCTGATCGTCTTTTTTCTTCTTCAAGGCATTAATATTTTCTTCCTGAGCCTTGTCATTCTTCCTGATCCTTCAAGATATCTTTTTTCATAAGAAGCTTTGCAACAATCTCAATTCTGAGATCCCATTCTCTCTTCCAATTCATAGCCACTTAATTAAGCATTCCATTAATGTTTTTGAATTCTTTCATTCCATTTTCCTGTTCGAGAGTCAGATTTTCCTAAAAACTCTTAGTAAGATCATTAAGCTTTCCATCATCAGTGTCACATGCATCTTTCACATTATCGTGAAATAAATCAATTACTCTGAGCTCTTTGATTGTCTTTCTTGACCAGCTTGTAATCATCTTGTACGATCATTTATGAGCTTCATAACCAATGAGAAATGATTTGAAATATGCCTTAAGTCCGTCAAATTTATCCATAAGCATTGAAACTAAATATGATTTCTGATTGAATGAACGCAGAAGCAACCAAAATATTGAATCTATAATCGATTATATTGGAATAGTATCAACCAAATTTATCCAAGACTTATACCATAAAGTTATGTCCAAGAGATGATGATTCTGATTCAGAGTGTTTGATTGGTGGTAATTTTTTTTCAACATCTTCATCTTTCCTCTTCGATGAGGCACCAACTTATATCTTTTTTACCACAGATTTACTAGGTGTATCCACCAACACCTACATTCCCTTATCTACTATTAGAAGAATTTCTTGTGCTTTGGGTGATTCACGCTCACTATTTTATAAATGAAAAATCATTATCTTCCTCAGGATTTTTTTCATTGCATCTACCACAAAAACCTATGGCTGAAAAAAATAATGATTGTTGCTTTCTTCATCAAATAGAATATTGAATTCTCCTAGACCCTTATCATCTTTTCCAAATTTAGAAATATTGGAAGAATCTACGTCATATTTTCATATAGAATGTTTCTCAAAAGGAATCTCCTTCTCATGATAATCGTCCTCATTCTTTATCAACTATTTAATATCACCACTTCCTTATTCTTATTTTTCTTCTTCTACTTCTGCATCTACTTCTTCTACATCTTCCTCTTTCACAATTTCTTCTTCTTGATATTGTTATGGAATTACTACATTCTTTCACTGAGTCAAAAAAATTGATTCTTTCAAAATGGATTCTGGTACCTGGTATTGTTCAGAGGATTTCTCAGCATCATTGAGAAGAGACTGAACTATCTTGGCATCAGACAACTTCTCCCTTTGCATCATTTCTTTCTCTTGTTTTTCAATATCCTCATAAGCCTTTATCTTTATTGTTTTACCTATGTAGGGTCCAATCCAAATGTAGGCTCCCCTTCCTTCCAATTCTTCTTGGCCTCTCTCCACCTAGCCACTAAATTATCAAGGAACGTCTTTTTCTTCTTTTTTAGGGGTGTAGATTGTGTTTCCTTAGCCATAGTGTCTTTTCTTTCTCTTCTAGTTCTTTTTCCTTCATCATATTTACACCCTTTTTGGATGTCTCAGCCACTTCTGTTTTCATTGATAGTGTATCTTTTTTTGATTCAAGGAAATCATAAAAATTTCTAGATTTAAAACTGAATCCAACCTTTATCCTTCTTAAATTATCATCGCTAAACAGCACAACCTTGTAATGTCATGGCATAAAACTAAAAGAAATTTTGAATGATTGAAGACAATGAATAATAATATTGGTGGGAATTTCTGGATACATGATTATTTGAGACTTCAAATTTACATTCTTGATATTCTCAATTGTAACCAAGATATACTTGACCAAGTTTATATTGTTGAGGTTTACTAAGAAATCCAGAATTTAGATGCCACTTTTCTTCAGGGAATCTTTATCCCCTTTCTCAAAATGATAAAATCTTGAACACACAATTCAAGAATCTGGACATTTATAGAAAAATGGAAAATCTTCTGAGTCTTTACCTTTTTTAATACAACGAATACTAAATCCTTTTCCTTCCTAAATTATTCTGATATATCATTTATCTTGTGAGTACAATTTTTTTCTTCATAATCATAAGAAATTCCAATCAGATTTGCAGCCTTGGTGTAGGAATGGGAGTAGGTATTTCCAAAACACTTGAAGGAAAATTTATCTATCCCTCCTTAATTGGAGAAGCTTAATGATTTTCAAAATTCAACCAACAACTCTAGATAGACTGGATCATGCACCTTCAGTTTCAATATACACAAGCTCTCCCATCCATTCATGTCAATATTCAATGAAATGATATATTTATACTTAGCATGGAAATTCGGATCGACCCACATTTCTCTGTAAATCTCCAACTCAGAGATTTCCTTTACTGAAGACATGTCTTTTTGAGGAGAGACTCCTACAGACATTCATAACTGAGAAAGGCCAGAAGATTTGGAAAAGGATTAAGTAAAGAGGTAGAGATTCAACATGCCAAGGCTTGAAAATCGGTGTGAGACAAACATCGGGGGGGTCCTTATATAGGTTTTTGAAATGGCGGTTTAGCATCATTGGTTAGTATAATGGTTGAAAAAATTATTGATCAAACTTGATGGTTATGATGTAAGCCGAAGAAGATATTTGAAAGATTCTGATATTTAGAGGTTTTTAAGATAATCTTTCAGATTTAAGAAAAAGATAATCTGAAAGAGTATCATAAACAAGATAAAATTACCAACATGAAAAAAATTTATTATGGAAATTTTAGAAAAAAAACATACCTTTTATATTGTTAGGAAAAGTATTCATAATAAGGATAATTCTTCTTGAAAATATTAATATTTCATAAATATTTTTTAAAAGCAAAATTATTTAGTAAAATATAAAAATTTTGATTATGAAAATATTTATTACAAATAATTTTGAATACAAAAAAATTTAAACTATGAAAAGAATTTAAAACGAAAATTTTGTAGTACAAAAAACATTGATTACGAAACATTTTGACTACCAAGAAAATGTACTCCACCTATGAAAAGAAGTTACATACTCTAAAAAGATAGATTTTAACAATAATTTAATATGTAATATTACCTTACGGTTATCATCCATAACTTTTATTTAATGTATTCAAATCTATTGAAGGTTAATGATTTTGTGAAAATATGAGCAAGTTGATCTTACGTTCCGATAAATTGAAAACTGATTTCTCCTTTTTGTGTGTGATCTCTAAAAAAATGATGCATAATATCTATGTACATTTCATGAGGGTTATTTTCATGGTTTTTTCATAGGAAAATGACACTATTATTATCACGCAATATTATTTTTGGTAAAACACATACCATAGTCAATGAGTGTGTGTTGAATCCACAAAACCTGAGCACAAAAAATTCCAACAGCTACATATTCATTTTTGTAGTAGAAAGTGCTATTGAGTGTTTCTTTTGGAATGACCAACAAACTAATGAATCTTCTATGAAATGAAAAGTTCCAGATTTACTTTTCCTATCTATTATTTATCCACCAAATTCATCATTTGAAAATCATATTAAAACAAAATAATTTCCAGAAGTATAAAATAGTCTTAATTCCATGGTTCCCTTTAAGTGGTTAAAAGTCCTTTTCACTCCATTAAATGAGATTCTGTAAGATTGGATTGATACCTTGCACATAATCATATTTAAAAAATTACGTCTGGATGACTAGCTATCATCTATTGTAAGCTTCTTATCAAAACATTATATGATGTTTGATCCACTGGTTTCCTAGCATCATCAAGTTAAAGTGAATATGAGGTACCAATTGGAGTACTTATACTCTTAGTGTGTCATATCCATACTTTTTAAGATGAATTTAAATATACATATATTTAGATATATAATTTTTTTCCAGTTTTTGAGTAATTTTAAAACAACATAAAAATGTTAACTCAACCATCATAATCATTTAGAACTCATATTTCATTAGATTAGTAGAGAAATTGGTTAAAAATTGATGAGTTGAACCAAATATATTGACATCAACATAAATTTGAATAATAAAATCCTTTTTATTGTCCTTCTTTATAAAGGGGGTTGGATCCTTATTTCCCATAATGTATTTGTTTTGTAACAAAAATCTTGTAATTATATCATACCATTCATTAGGGTCTTGTTTAGGTTCATATAAAGATTCGGTAAGTTTGAAAACATGTTCAGGATGTTTTGAATCTTCAGAACAAATAGGTTGTTGAAAAAACATCTTATTAAAAATATCCATTAAGTAAAACACATTTAACATCCATTTGAATAATTTTAATGTTATAGAATATTCCAATGTCAAGTAGAATACAGATAGATTCAAGTCTAGCTACTGGAGCATAGGTTTCTTCATATTCATTTCCTTCTTGTTGATTATAGAGATTAACAACTAATCTATCTTTATTTATTACTATGATTCCATTCTCATCACAATTATTTCTAGAGACCCATTTTACTCGAATAATAGTAGTTTCCTTATGTCTTTCAACCAAGGTCTAGACATTATTCATTTGGAATTTATTTATCACATCTTACGAGGATTTTATCCAATCATCATTGGTGCTTTATGGTTCTAATTGAGAGTGTAATGAAATATGTTATACTTCATTTATTAAGGAACTTCTATTCCTTATAGGTTGATTTATATCACCAATTATACTATCATAGAGATGATTTTTAAGAAACTACATATTTGGGTTTTGTAAAGCTTGTTCATCAACATATGGTAGGAAATATTTTGGGGGAAATGTCTTAGAAACATTTTTGTGAACATTTTCCTTATCATAAGGATCTTTTATCAAGGTTTGTTAATCATTTTTTGAAAATACATATATAGATGTACTTTTAGGGTGTTAAAAATGATTAGTTTCATCAAAATTAACATGTATTGATTATTCAACAGTACATGTATTTTTATTAAAAACCTTATATGCCATAGAAGTTGTGGAGTATCCTATTAAAATTTCCTCATCAGATTTGGGTGAAAATTTAATAAAATTACCTTTAGTATTTAGAATTAATACATTGAATCAAAATACCTTGAATTAAGAATGCCTAGGATTTCTACCATTCCATAACTCAGGGGATTTATTAATAAAATTTCCAATCATAACTCGATTTATAGTATAAAAAGAAGTACATACAACTTCAGTCCAAAATTGTTTGGAAATCAAATATTCACTCAAAATGGTTCTTGTTATATCATGAACAATTCAATTTTTTCTTTCAACAACTGCATTTTGTTGAGGGGTTCTTGGTGCGGAGATGAAATGAGTAATAACTTTTCTACTTCCAAAAGCATCAAAATATGAATTTTGATATTCTCTTCCATGATCACTATGAATAGTTATCAATGGAAGGGTTTTCTCATTTTAACATGAGCACTAAAAAACATGAAATAAGAAAATGCTTCAGATTTATTTTCTAGAAAATATACCCACATAAATATTATGTAATCATCAATTAAGACAAGCATATAGTATTTTCACCCAATGCTTACAATTTGTGTTGTACCAAAAAAGATACATATGCACAAACTATAATTCATTAGAAGTTGTGACATCACTGGTTGATTTAAAGCTTTATTTATGTTGCTTCCCATATTGACCAAGATCTAAAACTTTTGGATAATCATATCCAATATCAGGTAGATCTTTAACAAGTCATTTCATATAGATTTTACATAGGTGTCTATGATTATAGTGTCCTAACCTTCTATTCCATAACCAAGAATAGACTTCCATTGCACTAAGACAAGGTAGATCTTGGCTCATAAGGTCTTCAACGTTTATTGTGTGTATATTCTGTTTCCTATGAGAACAAATAATAAACTCTTCCTTGGAATTGTGTATTATGCACTTTTCATTCATAAAATTCACAAGGAAACCTTCATCACATAATTGACATATGCTGATGAGGTTGGGATTAAGACCTTTAACAAATAAAACATTTTAAATCTATGTTTTCTCAAGAAAAACAATGTTACCAATACCAATAATATATCCCTGAGTATTATCTCCGAAAGTTACATTTCCTCCTATAGTCTTGATAATCTTTTCAAAGATGTTTTTGTTACCAATCAGGTCCACCACACTGACATTTAGGGAAGAATGGAGCACTTTGAGGAACAAAATAATTATTACTAAAAAATAGTTTAGAATGATTATAACCAATTACAGAATTGTTCCTTAGGGGTTGAATTTGAGAATACATCTTATCAATGTTTTCATAACATAAGGTAATGTTTAAAAAACAATTCCTCAAGGAAACTATTTCTTTATTTAGTCTTATAACTTTTATTTTATCCTAAAAACATTATTTTTAGCACTAGAGTTTGTCTGTAAAACATTTTTCATAGAAATTAAATTTTCAAGATCTTTATAATGTTTATCCTTCTCAGAATTAAATTCATCATGGTTTTTGGAAATATATTCAAAATCATAAAATTTTTTATCAAGATCTTTAGAATGGTCTGATACTTCTTTATTATGAACTTAAATTCTTGAATTTTCCTTATCATGTTTTTTTATGAGTTTAAAATTTTCATTCTCAAGCATCTTAGAAGACCTAGATACTTCTTTATAAGTAGGTAAAGAATTATCTTCAATAGAAGAATATTATTCATCTAAAGATTCATAATATTTCTTATCACTATAATTAGCATTTAAGGAAAAAATATTTATGGATTCACCATTGTGTACCTTGGCCATTAGACAATTATTTTCAATAGGTAGCATGGCAATTAGACCAAGATTCTTTTGACCAGAAGATTCATACTCTGAGGACTCATCTGAAGAATCTCCCCCACTGGAACTCCAGTTGTCATTAGCTTTCAAACCATTCATCACATTAGCTTTGTATTTCTTCTTTCTATTCCTCTTATAATTCATTTCCATTCAATCCTTTTTCATAATCATAGGAATATATAGCCTTATATGCCTTTCTCTTTTTCATTCATAACATGTGACTTATGAATCATTCTTGTCCTTTATTTCGTTCTTCATAAACATATATTGAATGTATTTCTTTCCAACTATCTTTGTTCATCATTTGAGAAAGATTAGCTAGCTCATTCTCATAATGTTCACATTCACTTGATTCAAATAAAATAGTGACTTTCTTAGACTTGGATCTAGTAACCCTTTCAAGAGTCTTGGCTTTAGTAGTCGTAAAGGCCACACATCCATTTCCATTTTTCGTCTAGTTCATATCAACATATCTTTTGATTCTTATTTCATGATAAATAAGTGTTCCAAAAATCTCATCAAGATTAATTTGAGATACATTTATATTATCATCAATACGTGTTCTCTTATATACCCACTCATTTGGCATGATATTTAAAATTTTGTCCGCAAGTGCCTCATCATTTAATCCTTTCTCAGACATGGATTGTAAACTATGAACAATAGTCATAACCTTTTTTTGTACCTTGCACAGTAGTTCCCAATAAGGAAATATAAATCCAATGTATTTTTCTTTATGCATAGCTCTTCTAGTTTCTGTAACACAGGATGTACAAAATTGAGTAACCTTCAATTTATTCCAAATAAAATTTGCATCTTTAGATGAAGAAATATAACTATATTTATTCCTGGTCATTGAACACAACAACGTATTGTGTACCTTGTAGTTTAGTTGATATTCTAACTTTTATTGATTAGTAAAAATCTTGAATTCTTTATCAGGAATCTTGTAATATTCATTAAGCATAAAGTAGTTGTCCACTCCAGTTTTAATAACAACAGTATTCATCAAAATCTCTCTAATATTCATAATCATTCCCTAAAAATATAGGATGACTAGTAGGATTTAGATTTTCAATTGAACCAACATTTATTCCTTCCATCTAAAGTAAAATTACATTCCATAAAAACATGTTAATGGTAAAATTTTGTAAACAAGGATAAAAATATTAAGTAAAAAAATTTAGAACAATGAAAACATGAGAAATAAAACATATTTGGGAATATAATTAATTCGGATACCTTCTTCTAATACCAATTGTAGTATCAAAATATGGGTGCGGATGCTCAAATACAATAGGGCGGTGAATTGTATGTTTAAAACATTTCGTCTTTAACCTTAAAGAAAAAAGTGTTAAACAAGGTTAAAAAAGTTAAATTCACAAGAATACTTTTAGTTCGGTAAAATTACTTGGTTCTGGAAATATGATTCTGAAAATGAAACATAAGGAACGATTACAAGGAAAAGATTCTACAATAATGTGAATAGAATCATACTTATCAGAGTATACATAAGAACAAGAAAGTATAATAACTTTATACCTTCTTCCTTGATCAAAATATGCTATAAATAAACTTTAAACAAAACAAGTAACAATTATGAAATCTTATAACTCAAAGTGTAGGGTATCCAACAACCTTGGATAAAGGTCCCTTAATTTATAATTTCAAGAAATTCTATCTTACCCTCACCAGGTTAAGCCCTTGATAAGAATATCAGAATATGTCTTGTCATCTTAAAAATACCTCAAAAATTTACGTAGTCGGTACCTTTCTCTTCATATCCCTAGAAGTCCTCTATTCTACACATCAAAAATCAGAGTCTCACTATGCAAGCTGATAAAGATGTACAGTACACACATGGAAAGAGAGTCACTCTCTCTAGAAATTACATCAGTAACATGCAATCTCTAGAGTGATCGAGCTGATCATGTGTGCATTCAAATAAACTCCTATTTATCGGTATTTCTTCAATGGTCTGTTCCCTCCTCCAATGGTCATATTTTTCCTTGAATTTTAGAGGGACTTATACATGTGTCACTCAAACAATAGTTAGTTAGAAACGGAATTTATGACATTGTTTCATAACTATAAAAAGGGTAAGTAAAATAAGGTTTCTTAAAAAAATATTTTCCAGAGTCTATGAAAAAATTAATCTTTGGAGTATAAGAATATAATAATTTAGAGACAATAAATCTTGGAAATTAGGATTATTTTTTCCAATAAATTTGGAATATAAATTCAATAAACATTGGAATCTGAATTATAATGAATTTGGAATGTGAATTAAATGGAATTAATCGTCTAAATTCGGAGGAATTCAGCGCTTGAATTTCCGAGAATTTGGAGTATGAAATTCAGAGAATTCAAAGTCTGAATTTTAGATAATTCAGAGTCTAATTTTCATGGAATTCAGAGTCCGAATTTCATATATTTAAGATTTTTAGTTTCATATATTGGGAGTCCAAATATCAATGAATTTAGAGACTAAATTTCAGAGAATTCATAGTCCAAATTTCAGAGAATTTAGAGTCTGAATTTCAAAGAATTCAGAGTCTAAATTTCTGTGAATTCAGAACATTAAATCAGAACCTGATAAAAAAATACTCTATAGTTAAGGATTTACTATTCTGAGGTTTTAGATATAAATCTGAATTTCACCATTTAGAAAAAAAAGTGTTAGATTAATATATTCTATAAAATGAACCGTGAAAAGATATCTAAGGATAAAATTTCCTTAAGGAAGGAAAATTTTCAAAATTATCATAAATCTTAGAGAAAATATTATTTTCATTAAGATAGAGTGTTTGATATTTTCAAGACATAGAGGAATGTAAATGCCATAATGAATCCTTATTGACACAAGAAGCGCATGATATTATACGAGACATAGGTGCAGATGCATAGTTCTGTGATGGCTTCATGATGTTTACACAGACCTTCTATAGAGTAACTCATCCTGCCATGTGTATAAAAGAACTGATGTGAGTATTACAACATTAGTGTAATCCTACATTTTCATGGGATGGAGGACCAAAGGATGGTGACCCTTGGTTGAAATCCATTTTTTATATCTTTGAGCATATGGATATGCCCCCTATGAGGAGGGTCAATTCACAACTTATATGTTGTGTGATTCGATGAAGAGGAGGTGAATGTTACCACTCAGATAATGCATCATTGGGAAATGACATAGATAGATTTTCAAACCATCTTTAATTATTACTATTTTAAAAATATGATGTGGGCCGATATAGCCTAGGAGTTCATGCATATAGAGTCAGGTGTTATTTCAGTGATGGAATACTCTACCTATTTCCCTGAGTTTATGGGATTCTCACCTATTCTGATGGGTTACGAGACATCAATGGCTTGGCGATTCATGGTTGGTCTCAGGTACGAAATCTAATCATAGGAGAAAATGTTTGGGTTGCCTTATGTATATGCCATCATGAATCAGGAACTGATTAACAACCATAATCTGTAGTAATTTCAATGTGTGAACAATGGTGGTTCACCACCGAGATTTGGTACTATCTTTACCTGGAGCAAGAAGCATCATATGGATGTTTTTCTTGGTGGTAAAAGTATTTGTAATGTTTCTTATGGTACCAATGCGAGGTACTACTAGTGTGTTAGAGATATGCATGTGAGACCGTAGTGTTAGATGGACCCAGTCGAGTTCCAAATCTGCGGTAATATGGGCCACCTAAAGCGCTTCTGTAGGGAATTTATACAATCATCCATTGGGGGAGGTTCTACACTAACTCCATGTTTACGAGTCGGGTCAGTGGCTTCTCGTCAGAATGGATTTTGTGGTGTGTCAGGTTGTTCAGATTGAGGTGGTTGTCATTTTCATGGAAGCCACACTGTATGGTTTTAGTGACTAGTGTGTAGATCAGCTCAGGGTACCCTGTAGTGTCGCAGGGATGTGGTATAGGTCAATCCTATGCAGTGAAATAGAACCCACAAGAGTAGGAACCTAGACTTTCTACTTTCATAGGGAATATTCTAATCACCTCCATTTTATCTGCTGCACTCTTTGATATAGGGGATTTTCATATTTTTATATTTTTTCCTATTGTAGAGAGCCTTGTCCTCTGTGTTTTATCTTCTAAGGATTTTATGACTCTAGACCCTCCGTTATTGATATGAACGATTGGTGTGCATAAGTGTAAGGATTCCCCCATTCAGGTTGGTGGGTTTCACATCTAGTGGGATCAATATATCATAGATATTACATTCATTTATGTCATTCTTGGAATATATTGGTTGGTTTATTTTCAATCCTTTGTTGATTTCTATCGTCGCAGGGTGAGTTTCACATCCCCATAGGGTGGATCATTTCTATAGAAATAGAATGTGTTTTCTTGGACGGCAGAGCTGGACCCCAATATTGTGGGTTGGGTGGAGGGACATCCCAGATTAAAAGCCTATATTTTGAAGACTAGGGAATATTTCAAATTGATTTCCCTCCAGTTTTTGGTCGTTTCAGGGATGTCTTCCTAAATTAATTTTCAGACCTACCTCCAGTGAGTTGTAGAGTACTCTATTGAGCTAGTACTAGGAGTATATGTACCCGACCATATAATGTTTCAAAATATTTAATTGTAAACAAGAACATACATTATAACACATTGAGGATCTTTTGGGGGTTAGAGTTCTAAAAATCTAGGATAGCATACATACATAACATACCAAATACATACAAAGAGGACTCTATTAAAAATAGTTTCGATTTTCTTCAAAAAATAATACGTTAAAACATAAATCCATATTTCTTTGACAACACCCCATATCAAACATCATGGATCCCATAATTATATTAACCATCCTTATATCTTGTGAAATTTGTTTTAAAAAAATTGGATGAGTATAAAACTTAGTAAGGGATATAAATATAGAAAGTGTTTGTCATGTGATAACACAAAACCCAATAAAACCCATATCATAAAAACTCGAATGCATGGTATACACATATTTTTCCATGGGGAATATTTACCATATCACTGTTACATTCACCCTTATATATTGAATAACCTTCTTGTCCACTTCCATATCTGGAGTACCTAATTCATTGGTGTTCTATAATGGGGCTTACCCATCATATCTTGAGCTATAATGGGCCCAGCCCAACATATCTTGAGCTATAATGGGCTCAAACCAACATATCATGATCTATAATGGGATCAAACCTACATAAATAATGTCAAATGAGCACATCATAGTAATAAATTTTCATGAAATCAGTAGAAAGCACTCATTCCAAATATATATAAAAATATAATCCCTTTGAAAATTATTAGAGATACTTTTAAAATGATTTTAATAGGAATGTCCCTAAAAAATAAAATTTAAGTGAGAATTAATAGAATGGATTTTACATTTTTATACACTGTAAATACACATAATACTAAATTATATAAACAAAAATTAATCACACCAATAATCTTAATGCAACATAACAGAAAATGTTGAAGGTTAAACCAATGAATGGAAATTAGGATATTAATTCCCTTAACATGGGTTCTTTTTTACTTCAAATTTGTTTAAACTTCCTTGTAGAGTGACTCCTAGATCGTGATGGTTGGGACTTTAGGGTCTTGATAAAACCTAGGGATGAATATTGGGGAGTTAAGAAGCTCAAAGCTTCATTGATGAGGAATTGGGAATGAATTTAATGAAATACTTGGTATTTATAGAAAAAGTGAGGGAATATTTTAATAATATCCAAGAGACACCACATTAGTGGTATTTGAAAAACCATGGGATTGGTCATGGTATATGCTCAAGGTAATATCCACTTGAGCCACCTCACATATTATTATATTGTACCCAAGTTGGCCAGATTCATTACATCATTATTAAATCATTAATGATGTCATTAATACACCGAAACTCAAAACTATATTTTTACTATTTGCCAAAAAATCAACTAAATCAGAAAAATACCAAAAATATAACATTACCATTTTTTGACGTGTAGAATTAAAATATGAACTCCATATTTTGGAAATAATTTTCTAAATATTATTAATTTAATTTTTCATTAAAATAATACTTAATTCGGTAATAAAAAAATTTAGAACTATAATTTTTTTTATATCACATTAAAAAATTAACCAAAATGTAATTACCATATAGACATAAGAAAATAAAATATTAATATAATTTACTATTAATTAGTGTCATATTACTATTGATATTACTATTAATAAGGTACTGTTACTATTCACAAAAAAAATTTGGTTCCATCAGACTCCAAATAACTTACTCAACACAATTGTAGATGATTGTTTTTCGTACTTCAAAACATAGAAGATTTTAAATTATGTTTAAAGGATAGTTATAGATATATACATAAAACAATGTTTCGGGAATTAAATTTATTTTTAATACCTTGGGGTGTTATAATATCCCCACCTTCTAGAAATTGCGTCCTCGCAATTTTATTTACTCATTAAACAGGTGAGGGTACGTTTCCCTCAAAGAATTTTCAGACTCCCATGCAGCTTCTTCAACAAAGTGGTTTCTAAAAAAATAACATTACATGGTGGATTAACTTATTCTTCAATACCTATTCTCATCGATCAAGAATCTGAACTGGTTTATCTTCATAAAGAAGGTTCTATTACAGCTGAACTTCTACTAGGCCCAAGACATGTGTTGAATGTGGCACAAACTTCCTCAACATTGAAACATGAAAAACATGTATAATTGAGACAATCTCATAGGAAAATCTACTCAGTATGCAATTGTTCCATCTTTCTCTAGGATTTCAAAAGGACCGATGAACTACGAACATAGATTCCCTTTCATACCGAAACGCAACACGCTTTTCGAAGGAGATATTTTAAGGAAAACATGGTCACCTACCTTGAAAAAAATTCTTTCCTTCTATTATCTACAAAACGTTTCTGCTTAATCTGAGTTTTCCACATGTGCTACTATAACATCTTATAGTCTTAGCCACTTCCTCTACTACTTCTGGTCCCATCAACTTCTTTTCCCCAAATTCATCACAAAAACCGGTAGTTCGACACCGCTTCCATACAAGGCCTCAAAAAGTGACATCTGTATACTAGAATGAAAACTGTTATTATAAGAAAACTAAAATAAAGAATTCCGTTGATCCTCACTTCCTTGATAGTCTATTGAATAAGCTCGATGTATATCCTCCATTTTCTAAATCATTCATTCAGACTACCCATCTTATTGAGAATGAAAAGATATACTGAAATTTAATTCTATGCCCAACGACATCTGAAGCCCCTTCAAAAAGTTAGTAGTGATCTTGGGATCCTGGTCAGATACAACAAAAATAGGAAATCCATGTGGCCTGACAATATTTTTGAGTTATAATCGAAAAATTTCATCCAATGACATTGTATCTAGAATAAAATGGAAATAGGCAGATTTTTCCATCTGATCAATAATAACCCAAATTGCATTGTATCCTCGAGAAGTCTTTGGTAGTCCTACCACTATTTCCATTGATATATTCTCCCACATCCACTATGTCACTTGAAAAGCATGAAGTATCCCATTTAGTAACTGCCTCTCTGCTTTAACCAATTTACATGTCAAGCATTTCACAGTAAAATCAGCAATATCTCTTTTCATTCTATCCGGCTAATATTACTCTCGATGGTCTCCGCACATCATAGTACTTCCAGGATGAACTAAAAATGGAGAAATAGGAGCTTTACCCGCCAATACATTCTTCAACTAGGAATCATATGGCACACACAACATTTTTCTAAATCATAAAACATAATCTTTATCAATATTAAATTCTTACAACATACCCATTTCAACCAATTCTACCATTTTCTGTAGATCACAGTCTTCCTTCTGCACTAACTTAATTCTGTCTTATAACAATGACTCCACGGAAACCTTAAACAAAACAGATTTATTCCCTAAAAAGACAACTTCTAAGCCAAAATTCAACAAATCATTACCCAAGATATCATGTTCCAAACACAACATGGATAATGATGCATGATATTTTTGACTCAAGGAATACACCACTTTGTATGTTTTTTCTGGATGGTAATGGATTATGCAATCATAATTCTTAATAAGTTCAATCCATCTTCTCTTCCTCATGTTTAATTACTTCGGAGGGAATATATAATTTAGACTATTATGGTCAGTATATATTTTATATTTGGTTTCGTCTAAATGGTGCCTCTAAATTTCAACAAAACTGACAACATCTACAAATTCCAAATCATGTGTGGGATAATTTAACTCATGTGGTTTTAGTTGTCTTAATTCTAAAGCAAATACCTCATCATTATACATCCTATCACAACCAAGTCACTTTTATGAAGCATTAGTGCATACAAAAACTCACCACATCGAGAAGGCAATGACGAAACTGGAGCATTCACCAACCTCTTCTTTAGTTCCTGAAAAAAAACATCACATTCTTCTTTCAAAAAAAATTAACCCCCTTTAATGTTAGCTTAGTTAGTGGGCTAGATAATCATGAAATGTTTTTAACTAACCATTGGTAATAACCTTCTAAACCAAGAAAACATTGAATATTTGTTACATTTTTAGGTGTTTCCCATTAATCAACTACTTTTGTATTGGCATGATCAAATGTTATTCCATCATTATTTACAATGTTCTAATGAAAATAAATCTATTTCAACAAAAAAACTCTTTCATAATATTCCAAACAATTTTGTTTCTTTTATGGTTTGAAAAACAACCCGTAGATATTTTTCATGCTCTTTTTAACTTCTAGAATATACCTGAATGTCATCAATGAACACAACCAAAATCATATCCAAGATCTCATGAAATATTCAATTAATAAGATCCATGAATAAAACAAGTGAATTAGTTAACCTAAAAGGCATAACTACAAATTTTTAATGACCATATCTAGTATGGAATGCAGTCTTTGGGATGTCTTTTTCATTTACTTTCAACTGAGGGTACCACGACCTCAGGTCAAACTTCGAAAAATAATATGCTCCCAGAAACTGATAAAACATGTCATTGATATGAGGAAAATGATACTTATTGTTAACAGTAATGTAATTCAAGGCACTATAATCGAAGTAAATTCTTACTAAACCATATGTTTTCTTAATAAACAAGATAAGAGCGCCCATTGGTGATGTTCTGGATCAGATGAAGCCTTCATCTAATAATTCCCGCAACTTATTTTCTAATTCCATAAGTTTCATTTGGGCCATTCTATAATGTGGTTTATAAATTTTCATATAATCAATAACTAATTCAACAGTGAACTCAACCTCTCTATTATGAATAACACCAAGAAAATCATCAGGAAAAACATCTAAGTATTCATTTACCATAGGTAAATCATTAATCTAGATAGTTCCCTTTTCATCACAAAATATGAGCATGAAAACATTAATTTACATCCCTTATTTGGTTCATAGCATCCTAATATGTTATTAATGGGATGGGTTCCTTCTTGTACACAAACTAAAATTCATTCGGAAAAACAACTTCTTTTCCACTACAATCTATCATAGCATGATAAAAAATCCATTCCATAGCCATAATAACATCAAACACTACTAGAGGAAAAAAAACAAGGTGTGAACGTAGATTATTTACATAGACAACGATATGTAGGCTCTAATAATTTCTATTTTCCACAATATTTCCTCCAAGTGTTTTTACCATGAGATCTGGTTACATTTCATGAGGTTGAATTCATTATTTTTCTGAAAATTTCACAGAAATTACGGAATGGATAGAACATGAATCAAACAACACTTTGGGGAATTCTAATAAAACAAGAAATGTACCTGATACCACCTCATTTTACGGCCCAACATCTACTGATGTGGTTGCAAAAGATTTAACCAAAAACTTCTTCTTACAATCATATTGATTCCCTGCTGGTGTAACTTGCTCCAGACAAACATTAGAAAAATAACCCAATTCTATATTGTTTTAACATCTCACCATTGACATCCCATTAGTTTTCAGATCCTTTTCCTTTCACTCATGAGACATGTGTCCAAACTTCCCAAATCGGTAGCATTTCCCAAAATTTACATGGCTTTCACTAGGATGTCTTTTATCACTCTTTTCACAAGATGGGAAATTCATTTTCTTACCCCAAGACTTCATTGACGAGATCTTTTCCATTTCCTTCCAAACTGTTCTCTTCTTATTCTTGTCATCATGATGTACATATGTTTTATCAATCTCCATTTCAATTTTTTCAGCACAACAAACAAGCTGCTCATATCTTGTAAACTCTACTAGCGTCAACGCACTTTGCAAAAACAGTTACAAACCAGAGTAAAATAGATTAATTTTACATTCAAAATTTGAAGTAAAATCCAGTACATACCTGGATAGTATTTTAAAATAGGCTTCATATGATGCAATATAGTCATCATCTTCCTACTTCAGTTACAAGAAATATTGATTGATTCTGAGTAGAACAGTTATGCGAAAAAATTTTCCAGAAAAAGACACTAAAAATCATCCCATTCCAAACTGTCAAGATCATCGTTTTCTCTCGAATTCATAACCATAGACCACCACTAATCATCATCACATTCCAAACAATAAGTTTATAGTATTAAATTTGGAAGTTATGAACATCCCATGACATCCAATATCTTTTCTAGAGCATTCAACCATCCTTCAGCTATCACTGGATCTATAGTTCCACTGAATACTGGAGGATGTTGCCTCATAAAATGATCCAAAAAAGACATGTTTCTTTATGGATGATCATGTTCTTCTCTAAAATGGATACCACCCCTATTTATTTCTGGAGTCAACTGAGCCATTGATGTCACAAATTTCTCAGTTCTAATTTCCAACTTTTCAGGTTGTAGATTTGGACAGAAATAAACCTCTTGGTACCTTCATACATCAGCGTCACTTTTTCATCTCCAAACTACCATTCTGAACGAACATAACCTAGATGATGAATCATGTAAATCCATAAATGAAATAACATTTCAGATAAATCCTAGAGTAAAAATCTGTTATTGTATTATTTAAATATCATCCCAACCATTAATATTATCTAAACCATCCTCTGATACCAACTATAAGAACTTGACCTTATAACATTAATTAATCTACAATTTTGAACAAGAAAATACAGTTTTACACTTTCAGGATCTTTTAATTTTTATAGTTTTAATTAATTAGTATAACTTACATACATAAAATACCACATTAATACAAATTGGACTCTATCAAAAACAGTTTCCATTTTTTTCAAAATATTAGACACTAAAACATAAAGCATTATTTCTTTTACAACACTCCATATCAAACATCATGAATCCCTTCTTTCTCTTACCCATCCTTGTATCCTTTGAAAAACATTTTAAAAATATGGGGTGAGTATAAAACATAGTAATGGATATAAAGATAGAAAGAATATGTCAAGTGATAACATAAAAATCAATAAACCCCATATCATAAAAACTCTAATGCATGGTATACTCTTGTTGTTTCCTTGGGACATATTTACCATATCACTCTTACATTCACCATTATATATGGAATAAAATTTTGGTAAACTTCCATCTCCGAAGTACCAAATGCATTAGACAGCTATAATAGGGCTCACCCGTCATATCATGATCTATAATGGACTCAACCCAACATATCTTGAGCGATAATGGGCTCAACCCAACATATCATGATCTATAATGGGCTTATCCCAACATAAATAATTTCTATGAAAATTTCAAGGTAATAAATTTTCTTGAAATCAGGAGAAGTCACTCATTCCATATACATATAAAAATACAATCCCTTTCACAATTATTAGAGAGACTTTTAAAAGTAATTTAAAAGAAAATTCCATTAAAAATATAATTGAAGTGATAATTAATAGAATGTAATGTACATTTGTATACACTATAAATACACATAATACTAAATTATATTAAAAAATCCATCACACCAATAATATTAATACAACTTAATGGATATAGTAGAAGGTTAACCTAAAGAATGGAAATTGGGTTATGAATTCCCTTACCTCGGGTATCCTCTAACTTCATTTGTGTTAAACATCCTTATGGAGTAGCTACTAGAACATGATTGTTGGCAGCTTAGTGGATTACAGAATCCTTGTGGGGACTACTAGGGATATAATTATACAGGAACATTGTTTATGAAGAATTTGGTATGAATTTACTGAACGAATGGGTGGGTATTTATAGAAAAAGTGAGGAAATATTTTTATAATTTCCAAAGGACACCTCATTTGTTGCATTTTAAAAACCATGGGCTTTAACATGGTATTTTAACAAGTTATTATCCACTTGGGACACCTCAAATATTATTGTATTGTACCCAAGCCTACCAAATTTATTACATCATTATTACATCATTAATGATGTCATTAATTCATCGATACTAAAAACAATATTTTTACAATTCTTCGAAAATGAAATGTATCATAAAAATATCAAAACATTACCCTCACCATTTTTCAATGTTTTGAATTCATAAATGAACTCCATTTATTGAAATTAATTTTATAAATATTATTAATTTAATTTCTATATAAAATCATAGTTTATTAAAAAAACAATTTTAAAACTATAATTTCATTTATATCCCATTTAAAAACTAACCAAGATGTTATTATCTTAAATCCATAATAAAATACAATATTAATAAAATTTACTATTCATTAGGGTCATTTTACTATTAATATTACTATTGGTAAGGGCATGTAACTATTCACCCAAAAAAAGTTGGTTTCATCAGACTCAAAATAACTTACTGAACACAATTGTGGAAGATTGTTGATCGAAATTCCAAAAATAGAATCTAAGAAATTATGTTTAATTGATAGTTATAAATATCTACATAAAACAATGTTTCAGGAATTTGATTTATTTTTAAAACCATGGGTTTGTACAAGGAGCTTCACTAATACCCATTCCACATTATAGGATGGGTATGACAGTGTTGCAAGAACTCAGTAGGCGGTTAAAGGATATAGAGGAAAATGGTTTTATCTAACCCAGTACATTTCCATGGGGGTTGCCGATCCTTTTTTCTAAAAAATAATTATGGTACCCTTTGGAAGTACATGGACTATCGAAAACTAAACTAGGTGATGGTTAAAAATTGATATCCTTTTCCATGGATGGATGTCCTATTTGATTAGCTTTGAAGAGCCAGAGTGTTCTCAAAAATTGACTTGTGGTCAATATATCACCTGGTTTGTGTTTAAACTTGAGATATACCTCATACCCTATTTCATATCATGTATAGTATATATGAGTATCTAGTTATCCCATTTAGTCTCACAAATTCCTCAGTTGTTTTCATAAAACTGATGAAATGAGTGTTTCATCTTTACTTGGATTAATCTGTGGTGGATTTAGTGGAAAATATTTGGGTGTATTCTCAAAATTGACAAGATCATGAAATCCATTATGATATCTTTTTGAATACACTGAGAGAACATCAGATATATTCTAAGAACACAATGTTACACTTTTGAATGGAAAATATTTAATTCCTCGATCACATTTTCATGGAGACAGGTGTGTCAGTGGACCCAAAGAAGGTGAGGGAATTGGTTTCTTGGGAACATCCTAAAAACCTGTTTGACATATAGAGTAACAAGGGGATCGCTGGGTACTAAATGAATTTTAAATGTTACTTATCATGCTTAGCAACAACTTTGATGGGATTTACTAATATTTGTGTGATGTTTGTGTGGTCATATGCATGCGAGAAACCCTTTCAGGAGCTGAAGGGGAGATTGACATCTACACCAGTCCTAATACTACAAGAGTAGGGAAAGAGTTATATAGTCTATTATGATACATCAGGTATTGGGATAGGGATACTGATGATGCAGGGAGATCGAGTCGTGGCATAATAGTCTCTGTAGTTGACACCTCATGAGAGGAATTACCCTACGCATGGTTTGGAGTTAGCTAATATTGTACATGAATTGCGTAATTGGAGACACTGTTTAATTCGAAAGAATTTTTTAGTTTACACAGAACAAAAAAAAAACTTCAAATACATATGTACACTGTGTTAACTGAATTTGAGATAGTGACAGTGGGGGAAATATCTTCAGTCTATCAATTTTGAGCTTTCCTACACACCTAGGAATGTCAATGCAGTGGTTGATGCATTGAGCTGGGGCATAGACACGGGAAGTGCATGAGGCTAATTGTGGGTGTCATATTTTGTCCCTGTTCTATGTGATAAATTTGGAGGTGCACAATAGTCATGGACTCACTTACCATTCTTCTTTAGCAATGAATTCTATCGTCTTGGATAGAGTGAGGGTGTGGCAGCTATCAGATTCTATGGTCCTAGTCTCGTGGGATAGCATTGTAGGTGGGGATCCACATCCTAGATAGATGGTGGGTGATGATGAGATTTTTGTTTCTATGGACGTGTATGGGTTACAGTTGAAATACGTGAGGAGTTGATTTGATTGTTTCATGATTCATCTTGGTCGGTGCATCTAGGAGCTACCAAAGATGTTCTGTGACTTCCACCATGAGTACTAGTGTCCGTGTATGAAGAGAGAGGTGGCAGGTTTTGTTACGAGGTTATCCAACTGTTAGCACGTGAAGGAGGAACATCAATGGCCAAAATGTCTTTTATAGTAGTTACCTATCCCGGAGTGGAAATGAGATGATGTTGTGATGGATTTCTTGACTGGGTTACCAAGGTAACCAAGATGTAATGACACAAATGGGTGGTGGTTGAAACACTTACAAAGGTCTCTCACTTATTTTAGATCAAAAAGTCATTCAGTGTTGATGATCTTAGGAAGAAGTATATTTGTGAGGTGGTACGACATCATGGGATCCCTTCTTCTATCATTTCTTATAGGGATTCCCTCTTTACGACCTTTTTCTAGAAGCGTTTTAGAGGGAACTAGGTAAATAGGCGCTTATGAGCACAACATAACACCCTTAGACTGATGGTCAGTCAGAGCGTACGATAGAGGTTCTGGAGGACATACTGCAAGCATGTATCCAAGACTTTGGATTCTCTTAGGATATGCATATCCCCATGGTTAAATTTTCTTAGAATAACAATTTCAAGGAATCTATTAAGATGTAACCATATGAGGAATTGTATGAAAGGTCATACCAATCACCCTTGTGCTACTTGAAGTTGAGTGAGGAGGATTTTCTGGGACAACATCTCATGAAGAAGACAGCTAAATAGCTCAAGTTAATTCAAAACCAGATGGCTACTGTGTAGTCTTAACATAATTCTTATGCTGATTGTCATAGAAGAATTATAGAGCTCGAGGTAAGGGTCATGTTTTCATGTGTATTGCATTGAGGTTGGGACATACGGGGATCAAGATTCCTGGTAAGCATTCAATAACATACGTCAGAACTTTTGAGATTTTGGAAAGGGTTGGCTGGGATAAATATTGATTGAACATTGTTCAGAGGTTGAATTCTATAGACAACGTCTTCCGTGTTTCTCAGTAGCGTCCATCATTTTTAGACCCGTCACATGCTTTTCAAACTAAGGATGTTGAGTTAAAAGTATATGCATATTTTGAGGAGGAACATATTCAAATTGTGTATCGTGCCATTCGGTTTATCCATGGATGATATATTCCATTAATATCAGTGATATGGCAGCACAATTGTGTCTTGGACGAATCCTGGGAGACATAGACTAATGTACGATTTTAGTTGTCGTATTTGTTCTCAGATATTTGTTTATCTCCCTTGGAAGGGAAATTTGTGGATAAATTGATGTAAGGGGGAAGTTTCTATGAACCTGGTTCTTCTTTTTTAGTACTAACCTTTATTTGTTGGGATTTGGAAAATCAATAAAATGTGTTAAATATTCCTCTACACCTTACACGGAAATTCTGGTTGGTTACACACAGTGTGTTCTCGTGTACAGACAGTGTAATCAAATTGGAAAGTCGGTACGTGATGTGTAAGAGATGTATGTCATAAAATGAACATTAAAAGAACCAATGAGATAGGTAGATCAACTTACACATGGTGAATTTTATATTTTTTTCAAAATTGACGACTACCCACTTTTTCTATCATTCTAGAGAGAGAAGGCATTGAGTTCTCAAGACATCAGTGCTAGAAGGGGTTTTGGATCCAATTTGTCTGTCCAAACACCAATTCATTCAACATTAAATTTTTTGGAACCCAGTTGGTATTCTTTTGATTCCACTTAAGCCAACATTCATTATTTTTTCTCTTGAAGAGGTTATCATATCTTAAGAGTTCTAACTTTTTTTATAGATCTACTTTGTTATATCATGAATTATAAGTCGATGCTTGATGGGGAGACCTATACAACTATGACGTAGGTTTTCTTGTTCCTTTCACTAATTGTCGAGTAGTTTATATATTTCTAAGTTTAGTGAACTCATTTTTTAGGGTGTATCATTGTTAGTAATTGACCTGTTTTATTTTCTAACATTAATTAAGTAATTGGTTTTATGATATGAAGCATGTTTGAGGTATCTTGTTTTGATTTAGGGCCACCCCATGGGTGCGTTTCCCGTGAATGATATTTTTTTAATCATTTTGCCTAGGTTGCCTATGTGGAGAAGCCTTGTATTCACTATTATGGGTTATTAAAAATGAAATTTGTCAATTGAATGAGAGGCCATGTAAGATAATGACTTGTTATGCCTTGTGATAAGTTAATTCATATTTTGTGTTTGTTATACAAATTTAAAATATGGGCATATGTTTTTTATCCCTTTTAATTGTTTATATTACTAATAGTCTTGTGTTATGATTGATGCTCACATGAATTGATCAATTTTTTCCATGTAATATTATAATCTACATCTCTTCTTGTTATGGGATGTGCCTGTGGTTGAGATTATACTATGTTGGGGGTGAAAAAATGTGATATGCCTGTATTCAAGATTATTTCTTTCATGAGGGCGAAGATTTGTTATACATGTGGGTGAGGATTGATTATTACCATGAGCAGGGTTGTGTTATTCCTAGGGGTTGGTTTTTTCAATATATGCAAGTGATTTTTTGAAGTAAATATCTTATAGACAACTTTATGATGTTTCTAACCCGACAAAGCATAAAATTGGATCTGGTATTCCCTTATAACAATTTAGATGGTCTTTTGAGACAGCAGTTGTTCTCACTAGATATGGGAGATTGATGGGTTGAGGCTGGATCTCGATATGTTTAAAACACAATGTAATCGACTTGATTAATGAACATGAACTGAATATAAATTGAAGTAGGGATTATAGGATTTTTTTTCAAATTTTATTATTTCATAGTTTATTGTTTTTTATTTTGTGCACACTACATGTTGCATATACTCACTGATCGATAGGAATAGATCATGGGTGGTTACCTACTAGTTTTTATTTCTCACACACTGTTTGGGTTAGGATTTTGAGCCCCAACAGATTATATTGTTGCATGTGTTGAAACGAAAATGATCCATTCTACAGGTACTTGATTTTTTGTTTAGGAGTTGGAGAGCATGGGACAATGGAGAGTATTGTGATGCTTCCATGTTTTCATTTATATTTCTATAACTTGGTTTTGTATTTTTTATCAAACTATAGTGTATCCTATTTTTGATGCTTTCTTAGAATATGTGATTGGAAGAATCATCTTTTTTATATTATGAATTTTGGTTATCTTCATTATTAGTCTGCTATTTTTGGATTTATTTTTATGGTATTTACTGCTCCATAATGGTATATTATTATTCTGATGTGTTACACTATTCAAATGATAACATAGTTTCCCCACTATCAATCTTTATTCCCTCACTACTAGCTGACAACCTCTAGCATTTGAGGAAATGTGTGTGATGTTATGTGACCAACCAGGAACAGAGAACTAGTTCAGTGGAATCTTGATATCAGACGTTACATACATACAAATTATTTCACCTATTAATGGAAAATATAATGTCTCTCATGCGTACGTATAGTGTAATGTCTCCATCAAGTGATGTGTTCCATTTTCAATGTTCAAATTTCAATAACTATTCAAAAAATTAATCTAATAAAAAAGTATTATTTACACCATTAATATCATTTTTTAGAGAATAATTTTATTTCTTATACACAATAATTGTAAATTTCATGAATTTACATGAAAGTGAAAATAGGAATACTAACACCTAGAGAATATAAAAATACTAAAAGATTCATAAAAATTGGTAATAAGATGTTATAATAAGATATTTTATGATATTATAAATACTAATATGATTCTTTTATTAATTGATAAAATTATTAGAAACATTATATATGATTTTAAATCATGTTCAACCAAATGGAAGCATGATTTAAGGGGATTCGTCTTAATTTTCATCATTGAGTCATATTGTAATGATATGCAGCTAATTTATTTTATATTGTGTACATAATACCCCATTTACATTTAATATTGTGATTCATTAATAATTAATTATATTTAATTTTTTCATTTTAATTATTCCATCCAAGGGTATTTGACATAAAAGGAACCAAGTCGTAAACAAATTCATAACTCAAATTATTTTTATTGGGTTATATTATTTTATAATTTTAGTTAATGTTATAGGATTATCTATGAAATACCTTTTGAATATATATTATTTTATTTACACTTCTTTTGTCCATTTAAATTTTATACCAAAAATTTATTTGTTAATTTATTCTCACATAAATGTTATTATCTTTGTAAGTCATTATTTAACAATCTTATTTTTTATAGGGATTATAAATGATTGAATTTCCATTAATGGAAATTATTTGTTCATTGTATAATAATACAATTTCAGTTTCATATCTTCTAATTATTAATTATATTTTCATGTAATAGTAACTTTTTTCAATCCTTAGAACATAAAATGGTTGAAAATGTTTTTAATAAAATTAAACATTATTTCTCTCTTTGATCAAACTTTCTTTTTCTTCCAAAACCATGTTTTCTAAAAAAACTAATGTTATTTTAGATTTATTTATTTGATTGATTAATATGATTTTAAAAAAACATTACTTTTTAAAAAATGAATTGAATAATCATGTCATTTTCCAAACAAGGCATATTTGGTTTTTATCAATAATTTGTAAGGGATCTTATTTTAACATGTACAATATGTTTGGAAATTTCCACCATCATGGACACTCAATATATTAAATATTATATTACATGTTTCAAATGTAATTTTCATTGAAATTTATTTTCAAAATTTATTATGATGTTTCTTAATGACATGAAATTTTGAATAATATTTGTTTCATAATTTGTTTATTTTAAATTTCATCAAAACTATATCCTTTAAATAATGAATTGAGTATAATTAAAATAATACCACTGGGTTTTGACTGTTATATGACCATTGGTCAATATCAAATTTGGAAACTAAATTCTTAATGTTATGATTATTATTTATAAATACAAGTGATCATGGTTAGTTAATAATTAAAGAATAGTTGATGACCTCATCTAGTAGACACGGTCCCAATGAAGCCCATCTGTCAGAACTTGGGAAGGAGGTTAAATCACTGGGCTTTTCTCTGGATCGTGCCCAGGCCGAAGTCCAACATGTAAAGGTTGAACTAAATAGCCTATGAGATAAGTTGAAGCTGACAGAAATCACCACTCGGTCTATGTTTTCTGAGTCGCTCCAAGTTTCGATCACCATAGAACATCTTACACTTAGGTCCTATGCAGGTGTTATAAGGGGCTACGTAACGAGACCTTAGTTACGTTATGTAATCCTTTTATATAAATATTTTTTTTTCTTCTTATTTTGTTATTTTTTTGAATTTCAAATGTCCAGATAAATGTAGGATAATGTTCCAAACTATTGAAAAATTTTGGAAAACATGTGTTTTAAAATATTTATTTGTATACATTAAATAATTTATAATATAAAATTATTTTCAAATAATGGACTTCTATAGTAGTGACCAGTATGAAATTTAGAGTCTAATAAGATCAAATTAATTTTTAGTGAATAGTAAGGTTTGAATAGTAATGTACATTTATGAAGAGTAATGAAAACTAAATTCACTAAAAAAATAGGTAAATCACCCATGGATGTATAAATACAATTTAGACATCTTAAAAGTGAAAAAATGATTACAGTATATCTTTAGGTATTTTTGAATGGCATAAATATTTTATTTTCAATTTTATAATTAATTTATTTATTTAAATTAGAAATGTATTTTCATAAAATTTAATCATAAATTTTTTCATTATTTCTTTGGTTATATGATAATTTTACGGGACCTTGATTACTTTTTCACGGTGTTGCAAAACATGTTATAGTTTTAGAGTTTTTTTTAATAATTAATGATTTTATTTTAAAAATAAATTGAAAATATTTGTATAATTATTTTCACCAAATGGATTAATTTTTAAATTCAATGAATCGATATTAGGCTGTGGTTAGTTTATTATATTTTTTTAGGATGTTTTGTTTTTCGGTGAATAGTAAAAATATAGTTTTGAGGTTTGGTGTGATTAATGACATCATTAATGATGTAATAACGATGTAATCATTATGGATGACTTTTTAATAGTAATATACGTTATTATTTGTCCAAAGTGTCCAATACCATGGGAAAATACCACGGGAAAGCCCATGGTATTGCAAATACCACTGATGAGTTGTCCCTCGAAAATTAATTAAACATTACTTCACTTTTACTATAAATACCATTCCATTTCCTCAATCCATTCATTCCAAAATCCTCGTCAATGGCTCTCTGGTATTTTTACCTTCCAATGAATCCTCACAAGGTTCCCTCAATCCCTCCAAGGTCCCATGCTTCCTACATTTGTAGTTACTCATCATGGTAAGGGAACCTTTCACCCTCCTCTTTTAAGTCATGACTTACTTTATGTTATGTATTCTAGTTTCAATTTAATTAGTTGGGGGTTTGTTTCTATATATTTATTACAACTAATTTCATGTACAAATGTTGAGAGACCCTTTATTCTCAAACAAATTGATTTTCAAAAATTATTAGTGAAGTTGTTAGGCAGCTGATTTTTCATAAATGAAATCACATCTTCTATTTTATTTCTTGGATCTTTTTCATAGGGTGTGTCATTAAAATTCCAATACCATGAAATTATTTCAATTATATTTTGTCCCTATACAATCTTATGAGTTATTTCTAAGTGGGTGACCATTTTCCTCTCCTATTTTATATTTTTCAAAAAACATTGTATACAGTTGTTATGCAGCAGAAGTTTTGTCTCAAAACCTCTCTATTTTTCTCAAGAAATTATCTTATATTAATTATTTGAATACCCAAACCCATTTTATTTTTGGTTTTATTAATAAAAACACAAAAATTATTTAATTGATTATGGATTTTACATACATGAAACACTCATTCCTTTTTCATGGATTATAAATGTCATAAGTATCATGTTTTATGTACTTTTTAAAAAGTCATAGTTTTGACATGAAACCCATGTCATTTATTCAATTTCGGTTATTTATGAAACATATGATTATGATATATGTGGATCACATAAAAATAAATAAATATTAAGGGTGCACCCTGATAGTGCTCTAATGCATTGGGGAATGAATTTAATCTATAGAGATGGCATGTTTCAGGATACCTTGGTGAATAACCATGGAATGTTTATGACACCTTGGGGATGGACCATGGTGATATGATCATGAATATATAAATTAAATGTTTTAGACACATATTCATGTTATAGATCACATTATTCTCATTATGATATTCATGTACTTCCATTTCACAACTCTTTATGTTATTTATAATGTTCTTATTGATATCACAAGTAAACTGATTCCCTGGCTTTCCTTAATGGGCTTTATGCTCACCCTTTTATTTCATATATGTCTCCAAGTTTTGAGATGAATTAGTTGTACATAGGTTGAACTTTTAAAGAGGATTTTCAAGGAGATTTAAAATAGTGTTTTATGTTTTCATGTATTTTTTTTCCTAATTTCCAAGACACTAGACATTAAAGGTCCTGTGATTGAAAAATGTAATGAAATGTTATGTAATAAAAAGGAAAGATTCCGCAATTGGTATCAAAGGATAGATTAGTCATATTTGTAAATTATGATATGAGAACCTTAGGAAGAACCCTGTAGAAAAGTTCAAATACTGGAAAACATACTAGTATTTTGGTGAAAAATAAATTAAGTGGTTTCTGAACAAATAAATCCATGTCTGGATACGAACAAGTCAATGTGGATCTGGCACAGATGTACCTATGTGTGAAAACTCCAACAATGAGTTTTAGGATTGAGTCGAGGATTCTTAGTACCCAAAAACGAGCCTGTCTTCACTCTTAGTTGACACTCATGGGAGATATTTTTGGTAAATCACATGCTTTTTATGTATTATTATGAAGGATTTATAGAGAAATGTAATTGTTTAAGCATGATGTTTTAAGACTAAAAATCTATTTTAGTTAGATTCATAAATGAAACAAGCCTCTAAATAGGGTTTTATTATTTTAGTAAATGGCGGGAAATGGGAGGAACTGTAAAAATGGTGACCATAGTAGACCATGTGCTGACAGACCTCCAATGGAAGCCGGAATGGAAACATTCATGATAATTATGAACTAACTGACTCATGTTATGGGAAATAAAATGAATTAATCATATATGCTGATATCACCGCAAAGGGAACAACATTCTGTTGAGTACTTTATTCATCAACAACCACCAACCATCAGTGGATCTACCGACACATTGATTGGTGAATAGTGAATCAGCACTAACGAGAATATCTTTTCTGTTCTATGATGTTTGTAAAAAGAGAAAGTCTCCCTTGATGTTTACAGCTTTGATGGATAAGCTGATCATAGGTGAAATCAGAGAAAAACATGAGTCCAATAATGGAGGATGAAATATTGAGTGGGAAATAGTTTAGAGGGATCTTATTTAGTATTTATTTCCCTAATTCCATGAGAACAATAATGGAGAAGGAGTTTCTCGAGCTGAAGCATATGGATAATGAATCTATGAGAAACTAAGATACGAACATGACAAGGATTTCACCTTACACATAAAGTTATTTCATGGATCCAAATGGTATGGATTGTATATTCTTCAGTGGAATGAGACTACATTTACTGAAAAATATAGCAAACCAAGACTATGATTTCTATGAGGACCTTGTATGGAGTGTGATTAAAGTTGAACTGTAGTTTTGTGAGACATAATGGTCTCATAAACCCATTGACAATAAAAATTGATGGATCCAAGAAAAGGGCGGAATTTTGGTCATGGAAGGGGAGGAAACAAGTGAAACGTCCCACATGTAATAAATTTGTGAAGAAGAATTCAGGGAACTGCCTGCTCTGTAGTAGGAAGTGCTACATGTATGTAAATGATGGCCTTATCGCACGGAACTGTCTTAGTGAGGTGAAGCCTCAGCTCCCAAACACATAAGAAAAAGGGAATATGGTGCAACCCCTACTTTGTGTCCAATGCTATAAGTTTGGTCCACTTGGGATCATTTTCAATCACTGTCCAAATCTGATGGATGTAGAGGGGATTCACTATCAGTCTCAGCATCATCCAAGTGAAAGAGGTTCTATTTTTTTAAATCACTACATCTGATGATTAAGTACCAAATGATGTGGTGTCATGTACTCTTATTTTTCTCTTAATTGTAGCAAGTATTTGTTTGTTTCTGGTTGTACACATTCAATTATTTCCTCCATGTTTACAATGAATTTAGAATCAACCCCCAAATTTCTAAAAGTATATTTAACAGTCAACACTCCTGGTGGGATTATCCAAGCATCACCAGTGTTTAGAAAAACTAGTATTTACTGTAGTGATTAAAACCTTATCACAAATCTAGTACTCATTCCCATGATGGAAATTGACATTATACTAGGGATGGACTGGATCTCAATGTATAATGCTATAATCAGATGCAGATGCAAGGGAGTCTCATTAGTCTTTAATGGAAAACCTATAGTTATCTTTAATGGAGAGATATTTCAACCATATATATTTCTAAAATATCCCCCTATATCCTTCCTTATGGAGTTTATCGGTGATGAAGAAGATAGAAATCAGAGTTTGAGGATAGAAAATTTCCCAATCATCCAAGAATACATTGATGTATTTCCTATGGAGTTACCCATACCAACCCTAGATTGAGAGGGAGAGTTATTCATTGAACTCATATCTGAATCTCATCTTATATCAAACACCTTGTATATGATGGAATATGTGGAGTAGTAGGAATTAAAGAAGGAACTCCCAGATATTTCGAAGTAGGGGTTTATCTGTCCAAGTGTGTCTCCTTGGGGATCACATGTTTTCTTTAGAAAGAAGAACGATGATTCAATATGGATATGCATTGATTATAGATAACAAAATGGGATCATAGTAATGAAAAAATACCCTCACCCAATAATTGATGACTTATTTGACCAACTTCATGGGGATTAATTCTTCTCTATGATTGATCTTCATTCTGTTTGTCATCAATTGAGGGTGAAGAAAGAACATATTAAAAAAACTACCTTCCTATCAAGATATGAAAATTACGAGTTTTTTTTTAAGCCCTTCGGATTGACAAATGCAAGTGATAATTTTCTGGATTTTAGGAATTGATTCTTTATCAACATCCTTGATTACATTGTGGTAGTTTTTATTGATGATATTCTGATATATTTATAAAGTCATAAGGAGCATGAGGATCATCTAAGGGTTATTTTGAAAACACTGTGGAAGGATATTCTTTTTGTAATGTTCAACAAATTTGAATTATGGTTAAAACAAGTTACTTTCGTAGGGCACATTGTTACCAATGAAGGAATCATAGTTGACCCTACAAAGACAAAAGTTTTAGAGGATAGGCCTTATCCTACTACAAAAACTATGATTTGTTGTTTCCTTATATTAGAGGGATATTATAGGAGGTTGGTGAAAAAAATTTCATGACATTATAATCCCTTAACCAAGTAAACATGAAAAATTTTCAAGTTCATCTAGATAAAGTACTGTGTGGAAATTCTCGAAGAGATGATGAATAGATTGATTATTGCACCTGTGTTAACTCTAACCTCAAGTGGATAAGGAGTCATTATTTTTAGTGAAGCATCTCTAAAAGGTCTTGGGTGAGTCCTCATGAATAATGAAAAAGTCATTGGTTATGAATATCGACAGTTGAAGAATCATAAATAGAATTATCCTACACATGATCTGGAGATGGTTGCGGTTGTTTTTTTCTATTTTGAGATGGAGGAACTATATTTATTTGGAGAAATTTGATATATACATAGACTGCCAAAGTTTAAATTATATTTTCACAGAAAATTAATTGAACATGAGAAAAAGGATGTGGTTGGATCTTATTAATGACTATGATTGTTAAATTCATTATCATCCTAGTAGAGCAGACAAATCCATTATTCATTAAGCAGGAAAGACAATTTTGTTCTTTCCATTATGTAGATTCAATGAGATCCTTCACCCAATGAACTAGTAAAGCTTGGCATGGGAATTATAAAGGAAGGGACATCATCATTCTTATCCCAAATGATTTCTCAATCATCATTACTAGAGAAGATAATGAAAGCCCAGAAATAATATCCTTTGTTATAGAATAAATTAGAAGCTGTGAAGGATGGAAGGTTTCCTGATTTCAATATTGACCAAGAAGGTGTACTGAATTTTTTTACAAGAAATGTGTTCCATCTCTTCCAAAAATAAACAAGGATCTGATGGATGAATCTCATAGCTCTACTTCCTCTATAAATGTTAGAAGCATGAAAATGTATAGGGAAATTCATGATTATTATTGTATGGGTAATATTAAAATAGATATTGCTGACTACAACTCATGGTGCCTGGTATGTCATCAAGTGAAGGTATAGTGACAACTACTCAAAGAGGTATTGTAACCACATCCCTTACCCTCATGGAAGTGGGACAATATCACACTGGACTTCATCACTAGTATCCCAAGATTGTCCAAAGGAAACAACGCGATATGGGTTATTGTATACTGTCTCACTATGATTTCCCATTTTATCTCCATTCAGGAAGATTTATCTCTTGATCAACTAGCCAGGATTTATGTAAAAAAAATTTTAAGGATACATGGAGTTCCACTTTCTATCGCATCTGATCAGGATCCATGGTTACATCAAAATTCTGGAGAATTCTTCATCATGCTCTGAGCACTGAATTGAATTTTAGTATGGCCTATCACCCCCAAAAGGATGTCCAATAAAAAAGGACTATTCAAATAATCTACGATATGTTTGGAACATTCCTAATAAAATTTAAAGCTGGGCAAGATCAACATATCCATTTAGTTGATTTCCCTTACAACAACTGCTTCCACTCGAGCATTCAAATGGAACCCTATGAAGCTCTATATGATAAGCGATGTAGAACTCCTAGTTTGGATAAATTTGATGAGAGAATGATTCTTGGGCCTGATCTTATGAAATAGATGAAAGACAAGGTTCATTCCATCCAACAACAAATTAAGTCTGCTCAGAGTCGGCAAAAGAGTTGTGCTGAAAACCATCGAAGGGGCATGGAGACTAATGTTGATGACAAAGTATTACATTTAATTTCACCTTGGAAGAGAGTCATGAGGGTTTTTAAGAAAGGGAAGCTCATCCCTAGGTACATTGGCCCCAATGAAATCCTTGATCGGGTAGGAGCGGTGGCCTATCGACTTCCAAATCCTTCAAATCTAGCACATGTTCATGATGTCATCCACATATTCCTCTTGAGGAAGTACATACCTGACCCTTCTCATGTACTATATCCAGTGGTGGTACAACAGGAACATAACCACTCTTTTGAGGAGATGTCAGTGGAGATCTTGGATTGTAGAGAAAATGTTCTATGCAACAAGATTACCCACTTTGTGAAGGTGTTGTGGAGGAACCACAAATATGAAAAAGCCACATGGGAACTAGAGGACTCTATAAGATAGAAGTAACCACGCCTTTTCTCTTCTGAGGGTACGAGTTAAAATTTCAGGGGATGAAATTTATTATGGGGGAGAAAATGTAATGATCTGAACATTGGAATAATATTTGTTTCCTAATATTGTGTATTTGATAATCAACAAAACTATATCCATTAAATAATGAATTGAGTATATTTATAATAATACCACTGAGTTTTGAATTTTATTTGACTGTTGGTCTATATGGACGTTGGAAACTAAATTCATAACGTAGTGATTTTTGTTTATAAATAAAATTGATCATTGTTAATTAATATAGAAATAACAGTCGATGGCCTCATCCAGTAGACTCGGGCAAAATGAATCCCATCTGTCAGAGCATGGGTAGGAGGTTGCATCACTAGGCTTTTCTCTAGACCAAGCCCATGTCATACTATAACATGTGAATCTTGAATGTAATTTCATATGGGAGAAGATCAATTTGATAGAAGTTGTCACTCGGGAAATGTTGTTCGAGCCGCCCCAATATTCTATCACCATAGCACATCTTACACTTAGGTCCCTTCCATGTTTTATAAGGGGCTGTGTAATGAGACCTTAGTTACATTGTGAACTCCTTTTGTATAAATGAAACTATTTTTTCTTGTTATGTTAAATTTTTTAATTTTAAATGTCTGGATAAATTTATGATGAAGTTCCATATTATTGATTAATTATGGAAAAGGGGTATTTGAAAATATTTTTTGTATATATTGAATAATTAATAATGTAAAATTATTTTCAAAATATGGTGTTCTACATTTGTGACCAGTATGAAATTTAGAGACTAATAAGATCAACTTAATTTTTATTGAATAGTAATGTATGATTAATAATATACCCTTATGAATAGTAATGAATCGTAATGAATACTAAATTTTCCGAAAAAATATAATTTCACACATGAATTTATAAAAACAATTTAGACATCATAAAAGTGAAAAAAATAATCATAGAATAATTTTTGGTATTTTAGTATGTCATAAATATTTTGATTACAATTTAATAATTAATTTTATAATTTAAAATAGAAATCTATTTTCATAATATGTAATCATAATTTGTTACTTTATTGTATTATTGATGTACGATAATTTTATGGGACCTTCATTAATTTTTCAATGTGTTAAAAAACTAATTTATTGTTTTAGAGATGTTTTTTTAACAAATAATGATTTTATTTAAAAATTCAATTAAAAATATTTCTAAAAATATTTCCATAAAATGGACTTCATTCGTGAATTAAGATAATTGATATAGGATAGGGTGAATTTATGAGATTTTTATAAAATGTTATGGGATGTCCCAAGTTTCCAATACCATATGGGAAAGCCCATGGTTTTGCAAATACCACTAGTGTGGTTTCCCTTGGAAATTAATGAAATATTCCCTCACATTTTCTATAAATATCTAGCCATTCCCTAATTCCATTAATTTGAAAATCATCCGCAAATAATCTTTGGTATTTTTAACTCACAATGATTCCTCTGAAGGTTCCCTCAAGCCCTCTGAGGTCACAAACTATAGGCTTTTGAAGTTACTCTTCAAGATAAAGGAACCTTTCACCCTCCTCTTTTAAGTCATTACTTCTTTTATGTTATGTCTTCTAGTTTCCATTTAATTATGTGGGGGTATGTTATTATATATCTTTAGTACTGTTCATTTCATTTCCAAATGGTGAGAGACCCTTCCCTCTCTCACAAGCATATTTTCTGAAATTTTATGTGATGTCATTAGCTGCCGAATTTTCGTAAAGGAAATCACATCTTCTATTTTCATTCTTGTTTCCTTTTAATATTCTATTTCATTAAAATATCCATATCATAAACACATTTCTGTTATATTTTTCTATATACTATGTTATGAGTTATTTTTTAGTGGATGACCCTTGTCCTGTCTCTTTTTATCATTTTCTAAAACCATGTTATATAGCTATTGTGCTGCAGAATGTTTGTATGAAAACCACTCTATCCTTTTCTCATGAAATTATCTTATTTACTCTATATGAAGACCCAAACTCATTTTAGTTCGGGTTGTTTTCATAAAGATATAAAAATTATATATTTGAATCTGGATTTGACAAACATGAAAGCCTCATTCATTTTCCATGGGTTATAAATGACATAATGATCTAGTTTTTAAGTACATTTTAAAACGACATGATTTTGACATGAAACCAATTTAATTTATTCTATATGGGCTATTTATTAAAATTATGATTTTGATTTATGTGGATCACGTGAAAAAAAATACAAATTAAGGGTGTGACATGACAACACTCCAATGAATTGTGTAATGAATTTAGTCACAAGAGATGGAAAGTTTCATGATACCTTGTTGAATAACCTTGGTAATTTTTATGAAACCTTGGGGATGAACCTTTTTTATATGTTTAGGAATATATAGTCTAACTTTTCTAGAAACATATTCAATTTATGGTGCATGTTCTTTTCATATTCATATTCCTCTACTTCCAATGCTCATGTCTTTATGTTTTTTATTCATTTCTTATTGATATCAAAAGTAAACAGATTCCCTTTCTTTGCATACTGGGCCTTCTGGTTACCCATTTTTTTGATGTATGTCTCCAGGTTATGGGATGCAATATTTTTACATTGGATTAACTTTTCAAGAGGTTTTTCAAGGGGATTTAAATATTTGTTTTATGTTTTCATATATTTTGTTCCTGATTTCAAGACACTAGACTTTAAATGTCCTCTGTTTGTAAAATGTAATGAAATGTTATGTAATAAAAAGGTGGGATGCCATGAGATTAGATTTTGAAATATTATATATTTTAAAAAGGATATTTTCCTTAAAATTGTTTATTGTGAAATTTTTATTTATATTTTTATTCGTCCACAATAAATACCCTTAATTTTAATTATACTATAATGGGGATATTTTGTATTGATATCATCCTTATTCTCTTTAATTATGATTTATAATAATTTTGATCAATAAATGTATTGACATTCAATTACATGATTCATAAAAATTATCTTGAAATATTCACATTTTCTTGATAATAGGATATTGAATTTTTTGTAAATAAAAATATTATTTATCATGGATATGATTATTTATTAAACTATTTTTCATTTTTACATGTGGTATTAAAAATTGAAACATATGTTTTTTATGGTAAAATATTGATAAATCATATTTGTTGCTTATTATGGATATTTGATGATGATCCACATTATTCGTGGATTAAATTGACTATTTTTTATATTAAGGATCCATTGGACATGAGGTAATGTCACAAACCATGTTGGGTCATAATCTGACCCAGCGCCCGACCCAGTCCGCGACATTGCCTGAAGGGCGTTCTCGATCCCCACGGCCTATTAACTAGTGCTCGGAATCAAAATAAACTATTTGGGAATGATTTTGGCGTATAAAAAAGATTAATAAACATAAACTAAACAACCAGATAAATAATGGATAAAAAACCAAACAACCTGGCAGCGGGAAAAAGTAATTAAAGAAGCGACGTGACATACCTAAGGTGACCCCGTGAGTCACCACGGAATGTAAACCACACTCACTCCAAAAAGAAATCCAAGGCTGAAACCTTCAACTGAAAAGTAAGGTAGGCATGAGAACCGAGATGCTCACTAGGAATGCCAAAATATAACCACGTCCTATGCCCCCGCCTTTAGTAAGAAATCCTATTATGCCAGTTTGAAACTAATATATAATAAAATAATGTTTTCCCTTCTTTTCCAAATTAGGTAACAAGTTTTCATTTTCAAGTAATGTATTTCACTCCCACTCCATTTTCAAAATAGGTTCCATGCATGCATTTGCATTTCAAAATGAAAAGAAAACAGTTTGGATTGAAATATGGTTTTCAAAAATAAGTCATCAAAGAGAAACCCATGGAAATGAAAATTTCATCACAAGTAGCATGTCTCAAATGAGCACCATGGGTAATCCCTATAGGTATCAAAAACATGTCGGAACCTATATACCTCATACCTCAGTGAAACGTGGCTTAGAAACCACAACCCTCAGAAAACGTGGCTTAGAAGACCACGACCCTCAGTAATTCAGATGTTTTGTTAGTTTTGTTAATTCAATCCTTCTAGACAAACCGAGATGAACCAATTCCATGTCATCTAGCATACTAGTCTTGGTCCCCAACCTAGATACCAATGATTCCCATTGATCTCTATTTGAAGTGGTGGTGAGTTTTTCATTATCATGCAAACATATATGAACATAACATTTTCGTTATCAAAAACTCATTCATCCTCTAACCACCATTATCCCTCCTTTTGAACATTACCCCTATATCATGTCACATAATGCATAAGCATCAAATTTACCACATAATCACACATTTAACTTAAAAATCATTTTTTTCTAAAACCAAAGGGGTTGTGACTCAAGAGAGGTTTTTCTTTTTCATAAAGCATTCTTAAGATGCCATACAAGCTTACTTACATGAAGGGAAACATTTTCTTCAATTAACTGGCCAAAAGGCCAAACACCTTTTGAAATACAAATTACCAATTCCAAACCATTTAGAAAAATCAATTTTCAGGAAAAGGTCACATAAGACTGATATCATTATAAATACACGTCAATTCTCAAAAAAATTGCATAATCATTTCAAGAAACTACAACCAAATTTCATAGCATGTGTATATAGAATAAATTTAAAACACACTTTTAAAACAAGAAAAACATTATGAAATTCAAATTAAAGGCATAGGCATAGGAGACCTACCTCAAACATGCCGTTATTTTTTGATGTCCACTCAAACTGACCCTGCGCACTTCCATGCACATGAATTTATACATATATATATATATACCCTATCTGAATTGGACATATTCCCCGCGCCATGAGACAATATGTACAAAGAGGGAATTTATATATATGTCTTACCTTATACATGCACATACAGGCATTCTTGACACCCACAACATAAAACCATATAGCAGAGTTCAACGTGCTATACAAATAATTCAATAAAACAATTAAACACTTAAAAATCTACAAAATGTTTCAAAAGAACATATAAGGGTCTACGCTAATGACACACCCATTTATTATAACACAAGAATCAATCACATAAATTGTAATCGTCACCTGTAACAAGGGGACTCAACACAGGCAATAAATATCACATCACAAGTGCCAATCGGGCATATCCACATAAATTCACAGAAACTCCATTCCAATTTTATAAAACCAAACACCCTTTTTAAATTAAGGAACCACCCACGCTAAAACACATTTGGCCTAAAATCCAATAATCAAGTGTATTTAATACTGAAAAAATTTATTTGGCATTTTTATCAAATATAAAGAATGCATAAAACCCCATTTCAAAACCAAGTTGCATTTATGCAAAGAAATCCACCATTTTGAATAAAAGTTAAAACCCCATTTGAAATCATTTGATGTCACACCTCAATTAAAAACCAAATTACATCCTTAAGACTTCATTTTTTCATCTAATCAAAACCATGCTATGCCAAGACCCATTTCCTCACTTTAAAACCATAAAAAGAACCCAAATGCATTTCATTGTAAGGCCTAGAACAATTTAAATATTCAAAATTTACTTCATAAAATGAGGACATAGGAAACCAACCATTAACACCAAAGAAAAGGAATACTAAATTGGGTTCAAAACAACACAAGGCTATCAAATATATTCATATTAAATTAAAGGGAAATTAATCACTAGCATAACAGAATTCCATAGGAAAGAAATTTCATAGTGACACCTACCTCAAAGAAGAGAAGATATGACCAAAAAACCCTGACACATGAAACCCATGATGAATACTTCTCCACACTTTCACACACTTGTATTCTTATTTATATATATGAGTGTGTGTGTGTGTGTGTGTGTGTGTGTCTACCTTTAATCCATTATACATTTTCCCCACACCCTGAGAGAAAATTTGAAAGGAAGGAATACATATATATATACACGTACCTATATATATGAGTGAAACACCTCAAAAATCCATCAACATACTACAAAAATTCTAGGAATCCAAAAAAATGTGTGAAACACAACAACGGAAAAAACACTCACCCTAAGCGGAAATGACAAGCCACCATGAGACAATCCTCTTCGCCTTTAGAAGCGGATGCCGAAATTCACACAAAGTAGACCCGAGAGGCATTTTTCATACCCTAACGACAGAAGTAACCATATGGAAAATGGTTTAATGTGAGACCTAGGGTTTGGACGAATGGAATGGAGTAAGGAAGACGGGATGAAGGGCCAAATTGAAGGAGGAGACAAAGGTAGATGGTATTACCTTGACGAACTGAACAACATCTACAAAGGAAACCAAAGGAATTGTCGAACAGAGGAGGGTTCGTGAGGGAGGGAGGTGGATCGCCAGAGATCCTCAGCCAGTGGTTGTCGTGCAAAGGAGAGGTGGGGAATGAGGAGGTGGGGTGGTGCGATGAGGGTCCATCCAGAGGAGGGTTTCCCACTAGAGGAGGGAAGAAGAGGCGTCAGAGAAAGGAGGGAGTAGGATGGAAAGGGGGGGTAGCGATGTGCGTGACACCCAGGGTGGAAGAACAGCGAAAAAACAAGAAGAAAAAAAAGAAATAAATAAGATAGAAATTAATGAAATTAAATAAAATAAAATAAACAAAAAAATGTTAATAGATATTAATATTAATGAACTTAATAAGGATATTAATAAACTCCAATAATAATAATAATAATAGCCTATTAATTATTATTATAAACTAAACAATTATAATATTAATAATAATAATAATAATAAAAATTATAATAAACTTAATATGATATTAATAGACATAATAGAATTAACAAAATTAATAGAAAGTTAATAATAATAACTTAATTATAACAACCCTATATTAATAAACTTTATGAACATAATAATAATAATAATAATTACCATTAGTATAATTTTTAAAATACATCATTAAAACTCATTTTATTTATTTGTCTTGAACATGAGGCAGGCCGCATTGTGACTCGGGAAAAGTCATGTTGCTTTGAATATGCCATGCCATGAACCGGACAATGTCAAGGGCGAAGCATTCATTCATCAAAAAATTAAAATATTCTAAATAGGATTGGATGGAATCTCAATAGAATGATTCAATATATGATAAAATAATAAAAAAATATTATCTCAAAAGTTCTTGTGTGACAATTCTCCCCACCATAAAAAACATTCTACCCCCAGAAAGTCACCCAGTCAAACAAGGAAAGAAACTCGTGTTCGAAAATGAACGAGCCCAACAAAATCAAAACTCAGCATGACTTTTCACTTCATCAGTCACACCTGACCTACTCTTTGGGAAACTTCAAATAGAAGATTCATCAGGAAATGAGGAGGGTTCTCCCCACCACAAGAACGCGACTAGCACAACCAACATTGAGTGTTTTTGCATGACATATCTCTGGAACTGCTAACTTGATCCAAAAGGAAACCACCACACAGAACAAACCTTGAAGAAGGTGTAAGAACCCAGAACATCGGTTTCATGTACGGATCTCTTTTATGGGATTTTTAAGGAAAAATGGAGAATCATGAAATTTTCAGAGTACAAGCCTTGTACTCCTCTGCCGCTCGGAGCCATGTGTTGGTCGTGTCCGGGCCAATCACATGGTTTGTAGGGATGATGTGGCGGCTGCTTAAAGAGGAGTACGGAAAAACCAAGTACACGCCATAAAATCTAAAATTACATTCCATGTACTTTCTTTTTTATTTCATTAATCGGACGGGGGTCATGCCTAATTCTCATAAACATCTTCTTCTCTGCCTAATTCCATCCAGAGCATTAGAGGTGACTGATTCTTCTCCAAGCCACCGATCTGTCACCAGTTTTCCGAATCAAACTCTGTCGATTACAGAAGAATCACAATGGTGAGTTATTGGTTCATCATTGACCTCATTTCCTGATTCTTCCTCTCATGTGAGTTATCTGAGGTTGAACGTTTTAGACATTTTTTCAGATTCTAGGACTATTCATGGGTCTATGTTTAAGTATATCAATCTTCAAGGATTGAGGTAGGTTTTTTGTTTTCCTACATTGAAGTTCTTTGAGTTTTGGTTGCAAAAGTGACAGATTCCCATGTATCGGGTAACCCGGGTTTTGAATTTTGATCCTATTGTTTATTTTCCCAAGATTTCTTTATATCTAATGACTAAATGTTTCTAATGTATGATTTTTTTCATGTTTAAGGATCACCCCATGGGTGGTTTCTCCCTGTTTGGTTGTTTATCGTCGTTCGAAACAGTTTTCCTATGAGGAAAACCCTACTGGAATTTCTAGTTTACTTGTTACAAATATTTGTATGTGTTGCCTGCTCTTTGAATTTTTTTTATGCATGGTAGCTATTATCCAAGTAGTTTTTGAACTTACTTAGGGATTCTGATAGTCGATTACGCACGACTGGACTACTCATGGTTGTGAGAACCTAGTGCGGGAGATCAAAGAGTAAATAGATGATTAAGTGATTCCCTAGAGGGTCTGTTGGTTTTAGTTTCATATGCAGGACCTACGGGAATAAGACGTTGTGCTTCCCAATATTGTTCTTAGTATACACACACATCGATACCATGGGACGGATTTGACTTAAGTGCTTCCTCGGAGAGTATATATCTATCGTTGCAAGACCATTGGGGAGTTGACATGAGAGCTTCCCAGAGTGTTTGTGCCTTGTTTGATTACTGAACTATAGGAGTCTACTAGGTTGATCCACCCAGAGAGTCAGTGTGAATTTTTTATGGTTGGTTGTGACGAGTCCACCAAGACATAGAACAAGCTTGGGTTTTGTACTGCTTGTGTTTAGGTAGTCTTTTGAGATACCCGCTGTGTTACTTTCTTACCTTGGAATAGAAAGCTTTTCTAGTTTTCCTTGGTTGTTTAATTAAATGAATTTGAATGGTAATTGGTAGGATTATTTGATGGTGTACTCCTAGTCCATTACTTTAGTTATTTTCCTTTACTTTTTCTATATTACTCACTGACAGTAGGGCAGAAATCTTGTGGTGGTTGCCTAATGGGATTAGTCTCACACCATGTTTGGGTCCTGCTTTTCTCCCCAAACAGATTATATGGTTTCCTGTGTAGATAGGGATTGTGGTCCTTCTACCTCAGGTACTTGATTTCTGGTTGGAGCTGGAGAGCATGGGACTGGGCATTGGCTCCCGATGGAGCTGGAGATGTTGTTTATGTATAGTACTTTGGATTCAGTTTTATTTCAGCACGTTGTTTTGTTTACTACTTTCCATATATACATGTACCATTCTGCATCATTATTATATCAGACATTTCTTCGACCTTTAGTTAATTTATTGTATGATTTTTACTGCTTCCTCTATTGTTTATGTTTATTCTTTCGCTGTATACTTTACCAAATGAGGTCATTGTTTCCCCACAGACTCACCAAGGCCCTTGCTGCTAGTCTGCAGCCTCTGGAGTTTGGGGAAATGCACTTGAGGTCATGTGGCAAACCTGGTATGGGGCATGAGTTATGTGGCTCCGGATTGGGGTCTTTACAACGTGGTATCAGATGGGTATTCTTTCTTTTCTATTTCCTTACTTTTTTTCGAAAATAGACAAGGATAGGAATAAATGGGTAGTTAGTACTTAACTGTGCTCGGGAGTAATTAACCTGTGTATATGGAAAAGCTATATTACCTTGTAACATCAATTTTTAGTTTTTGCAAGTGTTACAGTTTATTATATTTCACTGTTGGGTGATGCACATGTTTTTTGTTGTTACAGTTATATTATTGGGGTTCATTTTGTTACAATCCGATGAGATGAGGGTGTTCCATCTCTTGCATCATATAGGCACTAGGTAGGAAATCACATGTCATTCATTTTACCATGCCATCTTGGGTGCATTATAATTTCATGCTATTTTGATAGATGTCGTGATATGTTATGCATTTTGTTGTGATGGTTGTTATGATAGACATACTTTTTGTGGTGATAGAGCATTGTTTATTTTACAGCCTATTTAGCATGGATGCCAAGCTCTGGTTTTAGAGGTGTTATGGGCCCTCGAGGATCGGAATATGGCGGATCATTGGATTTTTATGATGTTTAATTGATGTCTGCATTGTTGTGATTCCAATATTTGATTCGCAGGGAGTATGGGCCCCCACGGATCAGAATTTGGCACGTAGATTATTGTTTTTTAGTGTTTCTGGCGTTTGGTGCAGTTTCTGTGCTATTACCTGGAAAAACCCAGAATACACGGCGTGTACACTACTAATACACGCAGTGTAGTTTTTAAACTGTGTTACTAATTGTGTGTACAGAGACACGGGGTGGTGGAGATTCTTCAGGGACATGCCATGTTTGATAATTACACGCAGTGTAGTAGTCAACCATGTACCCGGCCGTGTCACTGACAACATGGATTGGGGAAACTCGTGTAGCACACGACGTGTTTTATACGAACATGCCGTGTAGTTTTCTTTTAAGTACCCAGCCATGTCACGAACAACATGGGTCAGTGTTATCTATTCTTATACATGTCATGGTTGTTCATAACACACTGTGTGTGGGTCAACCGTGTAGCCGGTCATGTAAACCGCTACACGGGTCACCGAAACCTATCCAGTACATGCCATGTCTTTAGAAAACATGCTTTTTAGTTTAGGATTAGGAGTACCGTGTAGGTTAGCCGTGTAAAGAGAATCGGGAAGAGGAGTGGAGTTCAATTACACGTCGTGTGTTGGGTCAACATTCCATGTAGTCTGGGGTGTTACACGACGAGTAGTGGCAGAAGTACATGCCCATGTGAATTGATTTAACAAAAACGTCGTGTAGTTTAAATAAACTCCGTGTAGTCATGTTTTACAAACATATGTGTCTCTCTCTCATATTCCCATTTTTTAATCTTGTGTTTTTTGTCCTTGTTAATCCTAAATCTGAAGATTAATATTGATTTCTCAGAGCTATGCCACCAATACATCCTCATGTTTCACGCCCCAGACTAGGCAGTGACCATACTCCTGATACGGCAGACCAGGGACTACCTGTAGTTCCGCCGATCGTTCCGGACATGGAAATTGCAGTGATTCCAGAAACTGGTGCCAATGCTCAGTTCAGAGAGGGTTTTATAAGGTTCATGCAGACCTTCCAAGGAGCTCATCATCCTGCCCCGTCTATGGTAGAGTTGACACGAGTCTTCCAGCATCAGCATCCTCACACTTTCACAGGGGATAGAGGACCTTAGGCTGCAGGTTCATGGCTAGAAACCATGATTTATGTCTTAGAGCATTTGGAGAAACCCCCAGATAGAAGGGTGAATCTCGTGACTTATTTTCTGCGAGATTCAGCCAAGAGGTGGTGGGATGTAGTCTCGCAGGTAGGGCACCAACGGACTATGGATTGGGATAAATTATGGCGGACATTCTATGAATACTTCTACCATGTGTCGTTGAGGGCTGACATATCCAGAGAGTTCATGAACCTGCAGCAGGGTACTCTTTCGGTTATGGAGTATTCCTCCCATTTCACTGAGTTACAGCATTTCACTCCTGTTTTGGGAAATGACGAGATGTTTTTGGGAAGGAAGATTGAGGAAGGCCTCAAACCAAAGATCTGATCACAGGTTAACATCTTCTAGTTGACTTCTATTACCCTAATAGTCAACCAGGCGCTAATCACCGAATGAAATCTGAGGGAGACTAGAGCTGTTGACCAGGGCGTTTCAGCATCCAAGACAGATTCATTGCATATTGACAGCAAGAAGCACCACCAATAGTCTACTCAAGGTGACTCAAGGAAGTGAGGTAATTATTCTGGAAGATAGGATCTTCTTTTTAGAAACCAGGTGGTGTGTTATTATTGTGGAAAGAGAAGGCATAAGAAGCCCAAGTGCCCGAGATGTCTAGTGGAGTGCCGAGCTTGCACCAAGATAGGGCATCTGCAGTGTTTCTGCAGGGTTCTTCTTCCAGCAGCTAGTGAATGAGGATCAGTTTCTACTCCTCATACTGGAGCAGGAATACCCGTTCCACAACAGACTGGGGGTTGGAGTTTTTCATGTCGTTCAGGCCAGGGTAGAGGTCGCGGACGTGGTTGTCAGGATCAGGGAGGATTAGCTCAGGGATATCAGGCTACTACACAGGGTCGTGGTACTGTCCAGATGTTTACGTTAGAGAAGATTCATCTGTTCAGGATCTTGGACCTTCCATAGTTCAAGGTATGATCTTAGTGGCCTCATATTTCTCTTCTACACTTTTTGATACCATATCTTCTCATAGATTTATTTCTGTGCATACTGTGGAGAGCCTTAGTCTTATTATCTTTACTTTTGAGGATACGTTGGCACTAGACACTTCTTTGGGGCATAGAACTACTAGTGTGCACCAGTGCAAGGAGTGCCCCCTTGAGGTTGGTTGGTGTCACTTCTTGTGGGTTCTTTATGTCCTTGATATAACAGGTTATTATGTCATTCTCAGAATGGACTTACTAGTTCCATTCCTGGCCTTTGTCAATTGTTATCACCGCAAGGTGAGTTTCACATCACCAGACGGTGGGAATTTTCTTCACAAGGGCGAATGGGATGTCCAGGCAAGCAGAGCTGGACCAAAGCATCATGGGTTGGGAAGTGTTACAGCCCAGATTTCTAGTTTATATCTGGATGATTAGGGGACTTCTCAGATGGAATTCCCTCCAATAGTTGACCATTTTACAGATGTCTTTCGAGAATACTTTTCTGGTTTGCCTCCAGAGCGTGAGGTAGACTTCTCCATTGATCTTGTTCCAGGAGCAACACATGTATCCATACCTCCTTATAGGATGTCTATGCCTGAGTTGCAAGAGCTCAAGAAGTAGTTGGAGGAGTTTTAGGGTAAGGGTTTTATCCGTCCCAGTACTTCCCCTTGGGGTTCTCCTGTGTTTTTTGCAAAGAAGGCGGATGGTACCTTAAGGCATTGCATGGACTATTGGAAGCTCACCAAGTTGAGAGTCAAGAACCGATATCCATTGCCGAAGATTGATGATATTTTTGATCAGGTTCGAGGAACCAGGGTATTCTTGATAATCGACATGAGATCTTGCTATCATCAGTTGCGGTTCAGACCATCTAATATACCTCTCATAGCTTTCTGAATCAGGTATGGTCTGTATGAGTATCTGGTTATTTCGTTCGGTCTCACGAACACGCCGACAGTTTTCATGGCACGGATGAACATATTTTTCCATCCTTACTTTGATTCCTTCGTCGTTTTCATTGTGGATGATATCTTGGTGTACTCTCACACTCGACATGACCATGCTACCCATCTTGAGATCATATTGAGTACACTGAGAGAGCATCAGTTATATGCTATGATCTCAAAGTTCCACTTCTAGATGGACAATATTCACTTCCTGGGTCATGTCATCTCGGAGACAGGAGTTTTAGTAGACCCAGAGAAGGTGAGGGTAGTAGTTACCTGAAGGCATCCGAAGAATGTCTTTGATGTATGGAGTTTCTTGGGACTGGATGGTTATTACAGGTGGTTTATACAGGACTTATCATGCTTAGCATCACCGTTGATGGGCTTCACTAAGAATGTTGTGAAGTACATTTGGTCAGAAGCATGTGATTCATCCTTCCAAGAGCTGAAGGGGATATTGACCACAAAACTGATTCTAGTTCTTCCAGATTCAGGCAAGAGTTATACGGTTTTGTGTGATTCATCTTGCCTCGGGCTTGGAGCAGTGCTTATGCAGGAGGATCGTGTTGTTGCGTACAGATCTCGACTGTTGAGGCCCCATGAGAAGAACTATCCTACGCACGACCTAGAGTTATCTACGGTTGTTCCTGCTTTGTGTTGTTAGAGTAACTATATCATGGGAGATCATTTTTTGGTATATACTGACCACAAGAGCCTCAGGTATATATTCACACAGCGTGACTTAAATCTAAGACAGCAGATGTGGGTCGAGTACCTATAGACTTTCGACTTCAAGATTGCTTATATGCATGGGAAAGGCAATGCTAGGGCTGATGCACTGTGCAGGAGGACTCAGTTGTAGGTAGTTCAAGAGGCCAACAGTGAGTGGAATCTTATTGCTCTGTTCTCTGAGATGCATTTGGAGGTGCATGATAGACAGGGACAGAAAATTATTTCATTTGTAGCTGTTACCTCTACTCTTTGAGATCGAGTTCAAATGAGGCAACTATCAGACCCAGAAGGCCTAGTCCTACAGGAGGGTGTGTCAAATGGATACCCTACTCCAGGGTGGACAGTGGGCGATGATGAGGTTCCACGTTTACATGGCCACGTATGGGTTTCAGTGGACATATGTGAGGAGGTGATTTGGGAGTTTCATGCTTCAGCTTGGGCAGTTCATCCTGGTGTCACTGAGATGTATCGAGACTTACACCATTAGTATCAGTGGCCTGGTATGAAGAAGGATGTGGCTGGTTTTGTAATGTGGTGTTCCACCTGTCAGCAGGTGAAGGTAGAGCATCAGCGACCAGCAGGGCTTTTACAACAATTACCCATTCCTGAGTGGAAATAGAATAACGTCGCGATGGACTTCGTAACAGGGTTACCGAGATCGCCTCGAGGGAATGATGTTGTTTGGGTTGTAGTGGACAGGCTCATGAAGGTTCCACACTTTTTTTAATCAAGGAGACATTCAGTGTTGATGAGTTGGGACAGTTGTACATCTGAGAGATTGTACATCTACATGGAGTTCCAAACACCATTGTTTCAGACCGGGATGCACGTTTTACATCGCACTTCTAGAAGGGGCTACAGAGGGCTCTGGGGACACATGTACTTTTTAGTACATCATACCATCCCCAGAAGGATGTCCAGTCCGAGCGTGCGATCCAGGTTCTTGAGGATATGCTCCGAGCTTGGATTCTATACATTGGCGGTACTTGGGAGAAGCATATCCCTCTAGTGGAGTTCGCCTACAAAAATAGTTTTCAGGCGACTGTTCAGATGGAACCTTATGAGGCTTTGTACGGTAGGCCATGCTGATCACCTTTAAGCTGGCTGGAGGAAGGAGAGGCAGCTTTGCTGGGACCTTGTCTTGTATAGGAGACCTCAGAGCAGATAGAGTTGATTCAGAAAAGAATGGCTACTGCACAGTCTCGGCATAAGACTTATGTTGATCAGCAGAGATGACCTTTGGAGTTCAAGGATGGAGACTAGGTTTTCTTGTGTTCTACCCTGAGGTTAGGACATAAGAAGATTAGGAGAAAAGGGAAACTCTTGCTGAGATACATCAAGCCATTTGATATTCTGGAGAAAGTCAGGTTGGTTCCTTACAGGTTGCAGTTACCTCAGAGGTACCAGGCTATGCACGACGTCTTTCATGTTTCTTAGCTTCGACAGTATTTCTCAGACTCGTCTCATGTTTTTTAACCCGAGGAGTTCGATTTGGAGTAGGATGCATCTTTCGAGGAGCATCGTATCATTATTATTGATCGTATTGAAAAGGTTCTTCGTGGTTGGTCAGTTCCTCTGGTATGGGTGCTATGGCAGCACGACCGTATACCGGGCGAGACTTGGGAGAGGGAGGCTGATATACGATCACAATGTCCAGATTTTTTCGAGGATTCTTCTTCTATGCGTTGTTAGGGAAATTTTGGGATGAATTTCTTTAATGGGGATGTTTTTAAGAACCCGAATCTTCAGTTTCTGCTACGGATCTCTATTATGGGATTTTTATGGAAAAATAGAGAATCTGAAAATTTACAGAGTACACTCTGAGTACTCCTCTGCTGCTCGAAGCCATGTGATGGCCGTGTCAGGGAAAAACACACACGGTGTGTAGGGATGATGTGGTGTCCTCTTAAAGAGGAGTATAGAAAAACCAAGTACACGTCGTGTATTCTAAAATTACACACCGCGTACTTTCTTTTTATTTCATTAATCAGACCGAGGTCGTGCCTAATGCTCTTAAACATCTTCTTCTCTGACTAATTCCATCCTGAGCACCTGATGAGGCTTATTCTTCTCCAAGCCACCGATCTGTCACCGGTTGTCCAAATCAAACTTCGTCTATTGCAGAAGAATAGCATCGGTGAGTTCTTGGTTCTACTTTGACCAAGTTTCCTAATTCATCCTCTCGTGTGAGTTATATGAGGTTGAACGTTTTTGAAATTTTTATAGAACTACTCGGTTCTAGGCTGATTCACGAGGGGAGGATCAAGTATATCGATCTTCGAGGATCGAGGTAGGTGGTTTGTTACCCTACATTGAAGTTCTTTGAGTTTTGGTAGCAAAAGTGTCGGATACCCATGTATCGGGTAACCCGGGTTTAGGATTTTGATCCTATTGTTTATTTTCCCTAGATTTATTATTAGCTTATGATTAAATGTTGATAATGTATGCTTGGTTTTATGTTTGAGGATCACCCCGTGGGTGTTTTCTAACTGTTTGGATGTTTATCACCATTCGACACCATTTTCCTATGAGGCAAACCCTACTGCAATTGCTAGTTTACTTGTTATAACTATTTTCATGTGTTTCCTGCTGTTTAAATGTTTTTTAGGCATGATATTTATTATCCAAGTAGTTGTTGAACTTACTTACGGTTGCTAACAGTCGATTACGCATGACTGGACTGCTCAGGGGTCTAAGAACCTGGTGTGGTATATCAAAGAGGGAATAGACGATTAAGTTCTTCTCTAGAGGGTCTGTTGGTTTTAGTTTTGTACACAGGACCTATAGGAATCAGACATTGTGCTTCCCAAGAGTGTTCTTAGTTTACATCCGCATCGAGACGACAAGATTAATTAGACGTAAGTTCTTCCTCATAGAGTCTGTAGCTATCGTTGCAAGACTATAGGGGAATTGACGTGAGAGCTTCCCAGAGATTATGTGCCTTGTTTGATTACTGGACTATAGGGGTCTGCTAGTTTGAGCCACCCAGAGAGTCTGTGTGAATTATTGATGGTTGGTTGTGACAAGTCCACCAAGACAAAGAACATGCTTGGGTTTTGTACTTCTTTTGTTTAGGTAGTATTTTGAGATACATGTCGTTTTACTTGCTTACCTTGGAATAGAAAGCTTTGATAGTTTTCCCTCGTTGTTTAATTAAATTAATGTGAATGGTAATTGGTAGGATTATTTTCTGGTGTACTCCTAGTCCATTACTATACTTATTTTCCTTTACTTTTGATATATTACTCACTGACAGTAGGGAACAAATCTTTTGGTGGTTGCCTACTGAGTTTAGTCTCACACCCTGTTTGTGTCCTGCTTTCGGCCCAAATAGATTATATAGTTGCAGGTGTAGATAGGGATTGGTTTCCTTCTACATCAGGTACTTGATTGCTGGTTGGAGCTGGAGAGCATGGGACCGGGCTTTGGCCCGCGATGCTGTTGGAGTTGTTGTTTAAGTTTAGTACATTGGTTTCAGTTGTATTTCAGCCTATTTCTTTGTTTACTGCTTTCCATAGATACATGTACCATTCTGAATCATTATTATATCAGACATTTCTTTGACCTTTAGTTCATTTATTGTATGTTGTTTACTGCTTCTACTATTATTTATGTTTATTCATCCGTTGTATACTTTACCAAATGAGAGAATAGTTTCCCCACAGAATCAACATGGCCCTCACTACAAGTCGGCAGCAACTGGCACTTGGGGAAACATGCTTGAGGTAATGTGGAGAACCGGGTACGGGGCACCAGTTATGTGGCTCTGGATTCGGGTCATTACAAAAGGCACGACAAGATTCATGGTGGGTCTCCCCAACATTAAAAAACCAACCATCTTAAGACAATTAGCATGGACCGACATGAGAAACCCAGCACAAACCGACCCATGAACTCTCCGCATAAACCAAACTCCCACCACATGCAGTCCTCGACAAAAGACCCTGAACCAAATGGCGGACCCAACCCCTATTCAATATTTCCCATTACGCTTGTGTCTCCATGATGAGGACATCCTAAAACAAGAATGGGTCACCAATGGAGCTAGCCACACGAGAGAGATAATCATCGTGAGACTCATATCCATAAAGAGACAACTCTAAAGATCATATTTGAGGAGGCATAACTACTGGAATTACACAAAAAAAATATCATTATGCCTTTGTACAACCAAGGTGGGGTTTTTAGAGAACAAATACCACAACGAGAAAAAGAGACCGATTTTCCTCTTACAGCAAAACAGAACCTTCAAAGAAGAGGAATCTTGAATAGAAAAGTTTAAACTGTTCCTATTTCAACATTGGGGACAAAAGTTATTCCAATGTGCACCACACCTCATGATTCCTAACTGCGTGAAAGGCTTCACTCCGAGACCTGTGGATGGAGCTATGATGTATTGAAGCATCTGATGCCCTGCAGTCAGGAGCTGAAATTCTCCTGTCGAGACTTCTCATGACGATGCCGCTAGCGGAACCTCTCTAAGTTTCCCAAATGGCACACTGACAACAAGTCTTCGAAGGATTTCGACAAGGCGACTTAATGTACCCAAACCGACCACACTAGAAATGAATAGAAGAGTGATACGAATAATAGAAGACGGAATTGAAAAGAACACTTTTCTGAGATGGGTTCCTCCGGCTCGCTCTCAGAGAATGGGGAACCATCCCAAACACCGAAAGGAATCGGTCCTTGAACAAAAGACGAAGACCCCATACAAGAGAAATATTAACTGATTCTGCGATGTTATCTATGGGGAAAAGGGAACCAACTCCTTGAGATTCCCAACGTAGGCCTTCACTATCCATTGGCCTTGCAGGACACTAACAAGCTTTGCTACTTCCCTCACCTTCACTTCCACAAATATAATCCATCAAACAAGATTGGTCCTAAACACCATCAAATACATCCCATCATGCAACGACGTCATAATTTCCTCCCACTCCAATACAAATTTGAACCCTAAAATGAACTCAAACTAGCACGAACTCGCATAAAATTGGGTGTTTCTAATAACATGAACACACCAACGATTTCACAAATCCAGTCCTCTACCTTAAATAGATAACGATCACAACGAAATATGGACAACAACCAAAAAGAATTCAATTCCTCCACTCCACTAAGAGTCCGGGTAGAACCAACAACTAGAAGAGACTCAATAGAAACCTCTGGGACTTTTCTGGGCAGCATACTAAAAAAAAAAGAGGCACAAATCTGTATTAAAAATTCACCATAAATCAAAATTCCCCACCTTAATCACAAACTAAATCTCAAACTCAAATAACTACTCCAACCACAATTAAGTATGTCAAAACCAAGAACCCACAAGAAAGGATTCGAAACATGAAAAGAGAACACTAAACAATTTATTAGCTTTCCAAACATATAAATTGCCTTTTTGAAAACAGTCTTTCAGAAAAAAACAACATATTTACCCGCAATTGGTATCCCATGAAGTCTCGCATAAACATATACCATTGTGCTAGCTCATGCACCCATCCACACATACCACCTATTATGCATGTGCCACATGCGTTCCTCTATATATGTGATGCCTCATAAGAATACCAAGGGTCAATTCAAGACACTTCTCATTTTCAAAACAGATCATTTAGCAAGAAGAACAAATTTCAAACCAATTGAAAAAGTCACTTATCATTAAACAATAAATTTCCAAATTCCAAAATATTTTCCATTTCAAAAACCATTTTCCCACTCTAACACCACATTCCCATCTAAAAACATCTTCACAAAAAACCATTTTCTTTTTTGAGATCTACTCACACCAACCCAAATGATTGTCAAACATAACTCACATCAAAATTTCCAAAAACAAGGAACTAGTGGATATGCCAACCCAGTAACATGGCTTAGCAAACCATGCTCTGACCGAGCATTAACCAGAGTAAGCTTCTTGAACCGTGCACTCGGGTAGTACATGGGTCTCTACTCCATGCAAGCCCACCGTGTAACACTGGCTCACTTCTTTTGTCATCCCTCATCCACACAGACTATGCTAAAGAAGAAAATTCAAATCCCGGACTACCCTTGGAAACTCAAGTCTCAGGACGGGCAATGGTTCATGACGTCCTTCCCGCACCTACCTCTCATGTTCTCAAAAACCTAATCAGTAAGCTACCAGGCACCCCAAATAAAAAGGTCCACTCGGATACCATTTTGTCACGAACCAAGCCGGGTCGTCATCCGACCCAGCGCCCGTCCCGGTCTGCGACATGGCCCGAGGGGAGTTTCCGATCCCCAAGAGATGGAAAATAGTGTCTGGCATCAAAATAAACCAAATGGGAATGATTTTGGCCCATAAAAAAGATGAATAATCCTAAACTAAACAAGTAGAAAAATAAAGGAGAAAAAAACCAAACATCTTCGCAGTAGAAAAGAGGAATTAAAGAATCGACATCACATACCTCAGGTGTCCCTGTGGGTCCCCGTGGAATCTAAACCACACTCTCTCACAAAAGTAATCTATGGTTGAAACCTGCAACTGAAAAGTAAGGTAGTCATGAGCATTGAGAATCTCGGTAGGAATGCCAAAATATAACCACGTCCTATGCCCCCGCCATTACTAAGAAATCCAATTATGCCAGTTTGAAAATAAGATATAATAAAATATTTTTTTCCTTCTTTTCCAAATCAAGTAATGAGTTTTCATTTTCAAATAATGTATTTCACTCCCACTCTATTTTAAAAATACGTTCCAAGCATGCATTTGTGATTCAAAATGAAATGAAAACAGTTTGGATTGAAATTTGGTTTTCAAAAATAAGTCTTCAAATATGAACACAATGAAATGAAAATTTCATCACAAGCATCATGTCACAAGTGAGCACCATGGGTAATCCCTATAGGCAGCTAGAACAAGTGGGAACCTAGATATCTCATACCTTAGTGAAACATGGCTTAGAGACCACAACCATCAGAAAACGTGTCTTATAAGAACTAGAACCTTAGTAATTCATATGTTTAGTTAGTGTTTTTTCATCAATCCTTCTAGATGAACCGAGATGAACTCCTACCATGTCATCTAGTGTACTAGTCCAGGTCACCCACCTAGATACCTAGGTTTCCCATTGTTCTCTATTTCAAGTGGTGGTGAGTTTTTCTTAATCATGAAAACATATATGAACATAACATTCTCTTTAACAAAAACTCATTCAACCTCTCACCATACTTCTCCCTCCTTAAGCGCATTCCCCCTCTTTCACGTCACATAATGCATAAGCATTAAATTTAGCACATAATCACACATTCAACTTAAAAATCGTTTTTTTTTCTAATACCAAAGGGGTCGTGCCTCAAGAGAGGTTTTTCTTTTTCATAAAGCATTTTTAAGATGCCAAACGAGATTACTTACATAAAGGGGACATTTTTCTTCAATTAATTGGCCTAAAGGTTGAACACCTTATGAAATACACATTAGTAATTCCAATACACTTTGAAAAATCCTTTTACAAGAAAAGGTCACTTAAGACCGATATCATTAGAAAACCACTTCAATTCTCAAAACAATTTCATAATCATTTCAAGAAACCACAACTAAATTTCATAGCATGTGTATATAACATAAATGTAAAAAATAGTTTTAAAACAAGCATGAAATTATGAAATTAAAATTAAAGGCATAGGACAAAGATAGATACCTCAAACATTCCATTATTTGTCGACGACCACTCGAACTGACCATGCGCGCTTCCATGCACATGAATTTATACATATATATATAAATACCCTAGATTCATTTCACATATTCCCTACTCCATGAGGGAATATGTACCAAGAGGGAATTTATATATATACGTCTTAACTTATGAATGCACATGCAGCTATTCTTGACACCCGCAACTTGAAACCATATAGCAGAGTTCAACGTGCTATACAAATAATTCAATAAAAAAATTAAACACTTAAAAATAAACAAAACGTTTCAAAATAACACATAAGGGTTTGCGCTAATGACACACCCATTTATTGTAACATAAGAATCAATCTCATAAATCATAATCATCACCTGCAACAAGAGGACTAAACAAGGGCAATAAATATCACATCACAAGTTCCAATCAGGCATATCCACATAAATCCAGGGAAACTCCATTCCCATTTTATAAAACAAAACACCCTTTTTAAATTAAGGAACCACCCACGCTAAAACTCATTTTTCCTAAAATTAAATAATCAAGTGCATTTCATACTAAAAACATTTATTTTTCATTTTTATCAAACATAAATAATTCATAAAACCCCATTTCAAAACCAATTTTCATTTGTGCAAAGCAATCCACCATTTTGAATAAAAGTGAAAACCCCATTTGAAATCATTTGATGTCGCACCTAAATTTAAAACCAAATTTCCTTTTTAAGACTTCATTTTTCACCTAATCAAAACCAAGCCAAGACAAGACACATTGACTCACTTTGAAACCATTAAAAGAACCTAAATGCATTTCATGTAAGTCATAGCACAATTTAAATTTTCCAAATTTAATTCATAAAATGAGGAATCATGAAACCTTCCATTAACGCCAAAGACAATGAGTACTAAAATGGGTTCAAAATAACACAAGGATTTAAAATATATTCATATTGAATCAAAGGGAAATAAAGCAAAAGAAAAACAGAATTCCATAGAAAACAAATTGCATAGTGACACATACCTCAAAGAAGAGAAGATCTGACCGAAACACTCTGACACTTCAAACACTTGATGAAGACTTCTCCACACATTCGCACACATGTATTCTTATATATATATATATATACCCTTATTCCATTATACATTTTCACCTCACCATGAGATAAAATGTGCAAGGAAGGAATATATATATATATATACATATACACATACATATATATGTGAGCGCACCACCTCAAAAATACATCAACATCCTAAAATAATTCCTGGAATCCAAAAAAATGTGCAAAACACAACAACGAAAAAAAACACTCACCCAAAGCGGCGACGACAACCCATGACGAGCCAATCTGCTTCGCCTTCAGCGGCGGATGCCGAAATTCACACAAAGTCGAACCGAGAGTCGTTCTGCATACCCTAAGGACAGAAGTAACTAGAAGGAAAACGAATTAATCCGAGACCTAGGGTTTGGACGAATATAATGGAGTAATGAATATGGGATATAGGGAAAAATTGAAGGAGGACACAGAGGAAGATGGTATTACCTTGACGAACCGAACAACATCCGTGATGGAACCCGAAGGAATTGTCGAACAGAAGAGTGGTCATGAGGGAGGGTGGTGGCTCACTGGATAGCCTTGGCCATTGGTGGTCATGCAAATGAGAGGTGTGGCGTGAGGATGTGGGGTGGTGCGAGGAGGGTCCGGTAGGAGGAGGGTTTCTTGTTGGAGGAGGGAAGAAGAGGCGCCAGAGGAGGGAGGGAGCGGGATTGAGAGGGGGGTATCACTGTACGCGACACCCAGGGAGGAAGAACAGCAAGAAAAAAAAATAAGAAAAAAAAGAAATAAATAAGATTGAAATTAAATAAATAAATGAAAATAAAATAAAATAAATAAAACATTAATAAATGATAATATTAACAAACATAATAAGGATTTTAATAAACTCTAATAATAATAATAATAATAATAATAACTTAATAACTATTATTATAATATAAACAATAATATTATTATTATTAATCATAATAAAAATTATAATAAATTTAATAAGATATTAATAAACTTTGTAACGCCCTGACCCCAGTTACCCAGAGTCGGTGAATTATTACTTCGTAACATTGGAATGATCACAAGAAATATCAAATTTCGAAAGAGAGATTGGTTTAGTAGCCTTGGAAACACTAGATATATTCATACGGTTTACATTACATCATAAAATGAAAACTACAACAACATAGTTTGCATAGTCCACAGTCTTATCCCCTCACACTGTCCATGTAGTTCATTCATAAATTACTTCTTCACATCCTGGGAAAAATAAAACATTGAAAAGGTGTGAGCTCAAATTCCAAGTAAGGATAACAATATAGCGGGAACTTTCATAAATAATAATAAACATTTAAGGAAATGTATAACTAAAACAAAATCCTTTTAAACTTGAACTTAAACACAGTATGGAAAAAGTTAAATGAAATAATTCCATTTACTTATTCACATGGATATTCTACTAAAAGAATAATCACATGCAATATCAGTAACCACTTTCATAATGATGGAATGCATAATGCCAGACTATCATAACCACATAGCCAAGGCCTCTTGAAAAGACTATAAATAAGATTTTGTCAAGGCCTTGTGCCAAGACACTAGTTTGTCTCATGAGACCTATCGAGGCATCGAGGATCTATAGCAGGCTCCACCCATCACATATTAAGTCCAATGCATTCCCATATGAAAAGGTTTAAACATAACATAAACATTCGTATTAAAACTAGCATACGAAATGTCAATATTTTCACCATAAACCATGAATGGTATAAAAATAGCACATCCACAGTCAAACATATCAAAAACCCTTCAATAAAATATAGAATTTTTGGATCATAATAAATTAACATCAAATAAGATTAAAATTCATCAAAGGATGTTGACATAGATGAAATCAAAACTATTTGAGAGAAATATATCTTTTCTCGAAATCATTGAAAAGTCACACTTTTATAAAGGAAGTAATTTAAAAGTGATTTTTGAATCAAAGTGTCCCATACCTCTTTGAATATTTTGAAAAGAAATATCATTTCAAAACTTTCATGTCCATATAAATAAATCCTTAAAATCAATTTGAAAACATGGACATTAATTAAAAATATTTAGAAAGATAAATATTTAAAACATTTAAAATTATGATCTTGATAAAGAGTACCTTTAAAAAATTCTTAAAATATTCATTTTGAAATAATTTAAAAGTCACATAATTTTAAAATAAAACATTTACTTTGAAAATATTCTTATAATCTTGTAAGGGAAGCTTTGACGATTTTATAACAGCGGTAAATAGCCGCACCCGCCGTATAAGTTAAAAAAACATTCTTACCTTAAATTTGTCGAAAGGTAAAAAGTGCCTTGTTTTGAAAATGGCAGAAAGATTCCATTAAAAACACATAAGGGTATAAATGAATTTAACCCATATTCCTTGTAAATAGTAAAAATGTTTTGAAATACATTTCTAAAGTACATGGATGTGGATGATAAAGAAATCCTATTAGATTATGACGTATAAACAACCGTGGATAATGAAGAGATTGCAAAATAAACCCTTACCTTTTACATTTCCTTGGATGAGGGTAGGTTAACCTCATGTATAATGGTGAAATAATTGTTATTAAATTATAAAATAATGATATATATTAATATGATATTATATATGATCTTTTAACATTTATTTGTTAATAATATCTTAGTATTATCGTCGTTTCGTGTGTTAACTTACTCATTTTCTTTTATATGTTTTGTTACGTAAGCCATGTTTGTAATGGTTAGGTTGTATCTTTTTCATATCCAGAATGATATCAATTCCTCAAACATTATTTTTAGATCATCAAATGATAATTATACTTGAATGGATATGATGGAGAATGAATCTCATCGCGTTCGTGGAGACGGTAGTCCGTACGTACGCACGAGCGAAAATATCATTCTTTTGATATTAAAATAATATATAATTGGATGGTATATCATATATACATAATCATTATCATGTTATATTTATTATTTACATGAATTAAAAATCATTATAATACCCATTCAAATAATAATATATTGAACAACAATTACACCACGACGTGGAGACAGTAAGTCGTACGTACGCACGTATGGTGACATGTTATTCAACGGGTGGATAGAATAATGAATATGGTTGTACCATAATTATAATAACATCACAGTATATAAAAGATACTGGGGTTATTATTTTAGAATGGTAACAACAAATAATGAAGAAGTGGAAGAAGAAAAGAACTTGAAAAAGGGTGGTGAAATCATTACCTCTTCTTCGGGTTTGTCCTTTTGATTTGATCAAAAGGTATCCTTAGGTTGGCTTTCTGATCAAACTAAGACCTCTAAGTTGTAGTGACGGAAGTTAGGAGAGTATTTGGGGAGATTTTGGCCAAACCAAAAGGCTTTGAAGGTGTGAATTAATGAGAAGTGGGAGTGTCGTTTTATAAGAGGGGTGAGGGGCACCTTTGGAAAAGAAAAAATTTTAATTTATAACAAATTCATATTCGGTTTATAATAGCTACAAAGTCGATAATTAAAAGGTTAAGGTTAGGATAGGTCGAAAACCATTCAACCAATAGAATTTATACAGGTTGGGTCACTATATTAACCTTATCTTTTAGTTTTAACTCTTAGTTAATTAGTTTGACATTTACCATGTCACTTTGTATTTTTATATTATATAGTTAATAAACTTACTATATACATCCAAGAGACCCCTAAGTGGTCCATTAATGATATATATATCATGATATAAGTCTCTTGGATGATCCTTATATTTTTAGGAATTTAATATCAATTAATAATATAATATTTGTTTTAAAAACTCTTTCATGTCAATTTTGACACTATTCAATAGTTGATTTTTGTGAAACTCATAACAGAATGATTACTTTGAAAAAAGTCACGTAAATCAACCCTAATATGTCATATTATCCTAAAAAATTATTGTAATTCATTAAAAGTCACAATTTATATTTATTTGGGTATTTATAATATCAATTATTTTATTTTTTCACTATTATGGTAATTACTGCATCATCATTGTTTCAAAAATAAATTAAATTATTTAATGTCTAAAAATTATAAATAAAAAATAATTATGTAGGAAATCTTTTTATATTTCTAATGAATATTTACAATCGTGTTTATCTTATGTATAACCCTATATTAAAAATGTTTTAGTAAATAAACTTTGATTTTAACTATTTTAACTCTTCTTTGAATTAAATAATAATAAATGTCCTAATCTAATCCAAGTGGACCTAAATGATAATATTTTATTCCTAAGGATTTTTTGGTCGATATACACTTGTCCAATAGAATTAGAACATGTGTTTGGGTAATATTAATATCATTTCTACCCTTAATTACCCTATTTACTTTTAACCGTGGTAAATAAAAGTAAAAAGTTACTATTCACCAAATATTATTTTCATCTCATTGAACCACATTTTACTTCTTGATATTAACCGTGTCTCTCGGATTTTCAAAATTACATTCATAGAAGTGGTAAAATTAAGTTTTATGAAAAATTCAGTTTTTTTAACTACCACTTAGTCGTTTCACTATTCATCAAAAATTGAAGTTTTTCAGAACAATTCCAAAAATTCACCCTAAGATATAATTGATATTCCGAATTCAAAAATGATTTCTATTTTACAAAATTCCAAACATATAAGTTTCATTAATTAATTTTATAATTAATTCCAGCTGTCACAACAAATAGCGTGTTTTTAAGAAACAATATATTTCAAAAGATTGACAATTGTTTAGGTCCAATTTCAAAGTGAAATTAATTCTAATGAACACAATTGGATAAAATGGTAAAAAAATACTCTAATTATACTTTAAAACCACTCAAATTCATAATTTATCAGTATTAATTATTTTGATTAAAAAATTTGTTTTTAATTAAAATTTAGTAATTTTCACTATTCATCAAAATATTAAAGTTATCTGAAAAGTACCAAAATTTCACCCTAGGCTAATTTTGATATTCCAAATCCAAAAATGAAGTCCATTTTGAGAGATAGAATTTATAAAATTTCAAAAAGTTTGTATTACTATTCATAACGGCTAGTTTGGTAAGTCATGGTGCGCTTTAACTCGGTTTTGTGTGTAGTGAAAGTTATTGAATTATTTTGAAGAAATAACACACTATGAAATCATGGGGTGTTACATTCTCCCCTCCTTCAATAAATTTCATCCTCGAAATTTGAAATTGTTCTTCGAAAATAGAAGGTTGAAAATAAAAAATATCATTGTGAGAAAACCCTCATCGGAAATGGGGTTACTAAAATTTAGTCTTAATATGAGGAAAAGAGAAATGAAAGGGTCACCACCAAATTATGATCTCGATTAGGAGAAAATTAGTGGCAATTAGACACATATAATTGGAGGAAAAACTTAAATATTTATAGGTAGTTATTGATGTCATCAATCACAAACAAGTTTAAAATTGAGGTCCTTAAATTCATCAATCTATGATGATTCGAAATACCACCGGTTTAACAAAACATAGGGTATTATGATGACACATTTTTTGTTTAGGATTCCTTAAAGTATAAGAATTAATTTATTCATAGAATAAGAGAAGAAGAAAAAATATATTATTGACAAGTATAGTTCCATCCTTTAACTAATTTCTACCATAGACTCATCTTTCACTCTAAAAGATAATAGAACTTAAAAATAATATTCTATTTATCCTATTCATAAAGGGTTTAAAAAATGAATTTATAATTCATCTAGTAGAACCATTAAAAAAACTACATTATTCAATCCAGGACATCACGTGGGTCAGTGGTAGATGATACACCCTTGTCGCCCTTCGGTTGTGGGTTCAAGTCTCGCGGCCTTGCCGGACGCGATGGGTTGCCGCCCAACCTCCGGGTTGTCCTTTTATGGAAATCCAAAATAATCCAAACTAGAACTATCCAAAATACTTTAGTCCAAAATTTATAAGAAGGTAAACACAATAAAGATCCTTTTTCCGCGTAATAACATGTGAACACCTTCATCATGTATTCTTTGAAAACACTGCAACATCCTGAATTACCATAATACCTTATTGATTACAGTCATGATCCCTTATTCATTAAAGAATAATAGATATAATCCTTCAATCCAAAAATGTTTTAAACCCCAACAATGATGGAATATACAAATCATTAATCAGTTTCAAGGTAGTCAATAATATCCAATATAATTTATCAAAATCAATCATGTATTATTCCAAAATCACTACCTCTGTATCAGAACTATATTATGGTTTATCATTCTCTCAAACATATATTTTCCAAAAATGTATCCTGCTATTGAGTCACTTTTCAGTGTTCCACACAATCTCAAGTCCTTAATGAAATAGTACTGCAGTACAATCCTTATATACTCCATAATTATGATAACAACTACATTGTTGATACAACACTCAATTGACATAATCAACATAAGAACTCTAATCATTCCTCTTCATCTGTGGTAGTATCATAATGTGATTATTATCCAATAGCATCATTTGCGGCGTAGTCTGATGACTGGGAAATAGGTTCGTGTAGTGTCCAAACTTCTTGCAAATGAAGCATGGTACATTTGAAACCATTTTCTTACCCTTGCAGTCACGTACTTTGTGTCATTTTCCTCCACACTTATAACAAACTCCCATTCCTTTCAGGCAAGTTCCAGGGTGTTTCTTCCCACAGTTATCACATATTGGAAAATTCTTCTTTTCCCTCTTCCCTTTATCCATCATTCTCTCATCCATCCTTTTATTCTATTGCTTCACTTCAAAGCCATAGGACTCAGTAAACTCTTTACTTATCTTATCAACACATGATATTATTTATTCATATGATGATAATACATGTGAGATTATTTCTCTTATAAATTCTGGATTAAGAACATGAAAGATATGATCTTTCTTTCTCTTTGGATCATGTGCATTGCTGGAGTACTCATTCCTTCTACTGGGTTCCATTTCTAAATAATGGAATACACTAGATTAGTTTATGAATAACAATACCAAATCCCAAACATGTAAAACACATAACAAAAATTAAATAGTTTATGTATATAATCCATAATCTTAAAAATATCTCCTTTGAGAAAGTATATACTCATAAACCCTTCATAATGGTTTGTAAAGAAAATGAGAATTATCCTATGTATATCCCCCGGGAGTGTCGTAACCAAGAGTGCAGCAAGGCCCGTTGTCGTGCAACAGTTCCCGTTCGATTCCAGCTCAAAGCGGTGTTTTCAGGTTTTACCCCTAGGTACATCTGTGCCAGAGCCGCCTCAACCTGCTCATATCTAGACAGGGATGTATTCTTCTGAAAACTCACAAAATCTATATAATTCCAAAATTCTAGGAACTTCTTCTATACTAATCCTCAAATTCCATCTTAAATCTATGTTCTCTAATCAGAGTTTATCTAAATCTAGCTTCCAAGGTTTGTACTAAACTTCCTCTGATACCAACTGTATCACCCCGACCCCAGTTACCCAGAGTCGGTGCATTATTACATACTAACATTGGCATGATCCCAAGAAAGATCAAATCTCGAAAGACTGATTGGTTTAGTAGCCTTGGAAACAATGGATATATTCAGAAGGTTTACATTACATCATAAAATGAAAACTACAACAACATAGTCTCCATAGTCCACACTCTTATCCCCTCACACTATCCCTGTAGGTCATTCATAAATTACTTCTTCACATCCTGGGAAAAATAAAGCATAGAGAAGGGTTGAACTCAAATGCCCAGTAAGGATAACAATATAGCGGAAACTTTCATAAATACGAATAAACATTTAAGGCAATGTATAACTAAAACAAAAGCCTTTTAAACTTGAACTTCAACATAGTATGGAAAAAGTAAAATGAAATAATTCCATTTAATTATTCACATGGATATTCTAATAATTGAATAATCAGATGCAATATCAATAACCACTTTCATAATGATGGAATGCATAATTCCAGACTATCATAACAACATAGCCAAGGCCTCATGCAAAGACTACAAATAAGATTTTTTCAAGGCCTTGTGCCAAGACACTAGTTTGTCTTATGAGACCTACAGATGCATCGAGGAGCTATAGCGGGCTCCACCCATCACATATAAAGTCCAATGCATTCCCATATGAAAAGTTTTAAACATAACATAAACATTCGTATTAAAACTAGCATACGAAATGTCAATATTTTCACCATAAACCATGAATTGTATAAAAATAGCACATCCACAGTCAAACATATCACCAAACCATCAATACAATATAGAAGTTTTGTATCATAATAAATCAACATCAAATAAGTTTAAAATCCATCAAAAGATGTTGACATAGATGAAATCAAAACTATTTGAGAGAAATATCTCTTTTCTCGAAATCATTGAAAAGTCACACATTTATAAAGGAAGTAATTTAAAAGAGATTTTTGAATCAAAGTGTCCCATAACACTTTGGAACTTTTGAAAAGAAATATCATTTCAAATCCTTCATGTCCATATAAATAAATCCTTAAAATCATTTTGAAAGCAAGGACATTAATTAGAATTATTTAGAAAGATAAATTTTTAAAACATTTAAAATTATGATGTTGATAAAGAGTACCTTTCAAAAATTCTTAAAATATTCATTTTGAAATCATTTAAAAGTCATGTAATTATAAAATAAATCATTTACTTTGAAAATATTCTTATAATCTTGTAAGGGATGCTTTGACGATTTTATAATGGCGGTAAATAGCCGCACCCTCCGTATTGGTTAAGAAAAACATTCTTACCTTAGATTTGTCGAAAGGTAAAAAGTGCCTTGTTTGGAAAACGACGGAAAGATTACTTTAAAAACACATAAGGTTATAAATGACTTTAATCCATATTCTTTTTAAATAGTAAATTTTTTTTGAAATACATTTCGATGAAACATGGATGTGGATGATAAAGAAATCCCAGTAGATTATTACGTATAAACAACCTCGGATAATGAAGAGATTGCGAAATAAACGCTTACCTTGTACTTTTCCTTGGTTGAGGGTAGGTTAACTTACTATATAATGGTGAAATAATTATTATTAAATTATACAAGAATATTATATATTAATATGATATCAAATATGATCTTTTAACATTTCTTTGTTAATAATATCTTAGTATTATCGTCGTTTCGGGTGTTAACTTACTCATTTTCTTTTATATGTTTTGTTACGTAAGAAATGATTGTAATGGTTAGGTTGTACCTTTTTCATATCCAGAATGATATCAATTTCTTAAACATTATTTTTAAATCATATAATGATAATTATAGTTGAATGGATATGATGGAGAATGAATCTCATCGCGTTCGTGGAGACGGTAGTCCGTAGGTACGCACGAGTGAAAATATCATTATTTTGATATTAAAATAATATATAATTGGATGGTATATCATATATAAAGAATCATTATGATGTTATATATATTATTTAAATGAATTAAAAATCATTATTATACCCATTCAAATAATAATATATTGAATAACAATTACACCACGAGGTGGAGACGGTAAGCCGTACGTACGCACGTATGGTGACATGTTATTCAAAGTGTGGATAGAATACTGAATATGGTTGTACCATAATTATAATATCATCACAGTATATATAATATACTAGATTTATTATTTTAGAATGATAACAACAAATAATGAAGAAGTGGAAGAAGAAAAGAACTTGAAAAAGGGTGGTGAAATCATTACCTCTTCTTTGGGTTCTTCCATTTGAATTGATCAAAAGGGATCCTTAGGTTGGATTTATGATCAAACTAAGACCACTATATTGTAGTGAGGGAAGTTGGGAGAGTATTTGGGAAGAGTTTGGCCAAACAAAAATGCTTTGAAGGTGTGAAGTAATGATAAGGGGGAGTGCCCTTTTATAAGAGGGGTGAGGGGAACCTTTGCAAAAGATAAAAATATTAATTTATAATAAATTCATATTCGGTTTCTAATGGCTCAAAAGTTGATTATTCAAAGTTTAAGGTGGGGATAGATCGAAAAACATTCATCCAATATAATTTATACAGGTTTGGGTCACTATATTAACCTTATCTTTTAGTTTTAACTCTTAGTTAGTTAGTTTGACATTTACCATGTCACTTTGTATTTTTATATTATATAGTTTATAAACATACTATATACATCCAAGAGACACCCAAGTGGTCCATTAATGATATAAATATCATTATATAAGTCACTTGGCCGAACCTTAGATTTTTAGGAATTTAATATCAATTAATAATATAATATTTGTTTTAAAAACTCTTTTTTGTCAATTTTGACACTATTCAATAGTTGATTTTTGTGAAACTCATAACCGAATTATTACTTTGCAAAATTTCAGTAAAATCAATCCTAATATGTCATATTATCCTAGAAAATTAGTTTAATTCATTTAAAGTCTCAAATTATATTTATTTGGGTATTTATAATATCAATTATTTTAATTTATCGCTATTATGGTAATTACTGCAACATCATTGTGTCATAACTAAATTAACTTATATAATGTATAAAAATTATAAATAAAATATAATTATGTAGGAAATCTATTTATCTTTCTAATGAATATTTACAATCGAATTTATCTTATGTATAACCCTATATTAATAATGTTTTAGTAAATAAACATTGATTTTAACTCATTTAACTCTTCTTTGAATTAAATAATAATAAATGTCCTAATCTAATCCAAGTGGACCTAAATGATAATATTTTCTTCCTAAAGTTGTTTTTGGTCGAGATACACTTGTCCAATAGAATTAAGACATGTGTTACGGTAATATTAATAGCATTTCTACCCTTAATTACCCTATTTACTTTTAACCGTGGTAAATAAAAGTAAAATGTTACTATTCAAAAAAAATTATTTTCATCTCATTGAACCAAATTTTACTTTTTTATATTAACCATGTCTCTCTGATTTTCAAAATTCCATTCACAAAAGCGGTAAAATTAAGTTTTATGAAAAATTCAGTTTTTTTAACTTCAACTTAGTAGTTTCACTATTCATCAAAAATTGACGTTTTTCATAACAATGCCAAAATTTCATCCTAAGCTATAATTGATATTCTGAATTCAAAATTGAGGTCTATTTTACAAAATTCCAAACATATAAGTTGCATTAATTAATTTTATAATTAATTCCCACTGTCACAACAAATAGCGTGTTTTAAGAAACAATATATATCAAAAGATTGACAATTTTTTAGGTCCAATTTCAAAGTGAAATTAATTCTAATGAACACCATTGGATATAATGGTAAAAATATATTCTAATTATACTTTAAAACCACTCAAATTAATAATTTATCACTATTAATTATTTTGATTAAAAAAGTTGTTTTTAATTAAAATTTAGTAATTTTCATTATTCATCAAAATATTAAAGTTTTCCGAAAAGTACCTAAATTTCACCCTAGGATAATTTGGATATTCAGAATCAAAAAATAAGTCCATTTTGAGAGATATAATTTATAAAATTTCAAAAAGTAGGTATTACTATTCATAACGGCTAGTTTGGTAAGTCATGATGCGCTTTAACTCGGTGTGTGTGTAGTGCAAGTTATTGATTTATTTTGAAGAAATAACACACTATGAAATCTTGAGGGGTTACAAACATAATATATTTGACAAAATGAATAGAAAGATAATAATAATAACTCCATTATAACAACCCTATATTAATAAACTTGGTGAACATAATAATATTAATAATAATAATAATTACCATTATAATAATTTTTAAAATACATCATTAAAACTCATTTAATTTATTTGTCTTGAACATGAGGCATGCCGCACGGTGACCCGGGCAAAGTCACGTAGCTTTAAATACACCATGCAATGCATCAGACGATTTCAATGGTGAAGCATTCATTCATCAACAAAATGAAAAAAATATCAAATAGGCTTGGCTTGCAGCTCGATAGAAAGTTTCCAAATCTGATAAAATAATAAAATAATATTATCTCAAAAGTTTGGGTGTGACAAGTAATTGGTAGGAATCAGAATATTGTATACACATGATGAATCTGTAATACCATGAGGTGAATAAGTGTGTTATCATTAAATAGGATTTTACCCATCGTAGTGCATTATATTATGAACGGTATTTATTGTATAACAAACATGATCTCTATGATCGTGATATCCAATAAGTAAGCACTTTATTCATTAAAACTTTAGTTATTTTTATCATTGAAACTTTCCAAAAGGATCTACACATGGATGGTTTTCCACTTCAATATCGGAGTCGTTGTCTTCTCTCAATTGATGGTATTTTTGGTAGGTTCCTTTAAGGGATTATTTTTATCTTATATTCATTTCCTAAGATTCAACCCATATGATTCAATTCATTAGATCCCTCAACCACTCAGATCACTGTTCTGATGTGTAGTTCCTCCCCTCCTCTCCTAGTCAGTTTTTTGGCAGCCGTAACAAAAATGTGTATGGATGTGGGGTTTGGAGCTGGTGGTTTTCTATGCACATTTGATTCATAATTCTCTTTCTATGGTTTCTTGGTTCATGTTCTCTTCATGTATGGAAACATTTTGCAGTTCCAACAAAAAAAATTGTTGTTGTTTTCTTCAATACTTTTTTTTCCGCATTTTATACTTAATGTAAAACAATTGATGTCATTTTGTGTCTCTAGTTTTCGGTGCTATCTAGTCTAGGTTTGAGTGGATGATGTAAGTGTTTTCATGACATTGTCATGAGTTCGTAAAAACAAATAATGAAGATGAAGATGACATTAAGAGGTTTTTGTGCTTGTGGATTTAATAAGTGAAGTGAATGTCGATAATGAGACGATAGTGATGGGGTTGTGATAATGAAGATTATGTGTGCACATAGTGAGGCCCAACATGATGTAGGGATCCTTGGGTAGCACATTGGATTTTCAGTGATTTCTTTGGTGTGATCTTCATGTGACATTAATTTGAATTTTTTTTGGATTTAGAATTTTGAATTTTATGGATGAATTATGTGTCACTAGATGTTGTGTGGTTTCCCACTACATCCCTAAAAGTTGTTTTATGAATATTTAAAAAAATTCTTGGCAGTATTCAAATTCAATAAAGTATGAATTGACTCTATGTTACCAGATACGTGGTCATTCAATGACATCAAGGTTTAGTTTGTAGAATGATAATATTTCCTTATGGGATTTCATGATTTGTGAAATGGGATAAAGGGTTTTTTTGTTTTTATATTCCTTATTAATCCTTTTATTCTCATACCATGATATAAAATATATTTCATACATCCTATAAATGAGTCTGAACTATATAAAGGTCTGTATTTCCTCCTTGAGGATTCATCTAAAATGAATTGATATTTTTTGAATGTTACAAAGGATTACATTTTATAATCCTATTTTTGTGGAAAAATTTATATTGAGTGGTAGTGTCCACTTTTTATTATAATGATTGGATTTGTACGTTTTTGTTGAAATTTTCTAAAACCCTAATCCAAAAAAAATCTTGACATGTATGAAAGTTCCATCCCGGATAAAAAACATGTAATTTTGTTTTGATTAAGAAATAGGTCATTATATTTGGTATTATATGAAAGGTTTAGATAACATTAATGGTTAAGATGATTTAGATATGGATATTTTATGATATTTTTATACCACCATGTGTTAATAAATCTATGTTTTATCATATGTTTAATGTCACATATACCATTGTATGGATTTTAGTGATTCGAGTTCAAGAAATTTTTGGATATTTTGGGGGGGATTTTTGTGATTAGAATCCTTATGTTTATTATGTGTTTTAGTAAAAACGTTATTTGAGGAGGAATGATTTTATATTTTTTTTGGCACAGGTTGAATTATAGTTATAAATTTTGTGGTTAACACCTTCATTAATGATGATTTAACTATTGTTAACTAGGATAAATGATATATAAATTTAGGTAATATATTTTTAATCATATATATAACCATGGTATTTAAAATGGATTTGTTGAATATGTAAATAATATTATTTTATAGCGAGTTCAATGTTTTTTGAACATTATATCATTAAGGTAAATTGAAATTTTTATTTTATTCATGTTACAAATAATGAATTAAATTTGGATGAAAATATTTTATTTTTTGGATTTATGGTGATTTGGGATAATTGTTGAAATTATTACAATATTATCGAGATTATAATATTATTGAATATGCATTTTTTGTGCATTTATTTGTGATTAATATTGTTTATAGAATAATTTTAAATTGATCTTATAGAATATGGGAAGAACTAATTTTGTTTTTTTGGTTTTGATATAGGTTAAGCATATTTATAAGGGACTTATTGTTATTTATTTTTGGTATGTTTAATGATTAACATTGGTTTTTATGATTATGGATTCAGAGATTAGTATTGTAATTATTGATTTTTGATAGTACCAAAATGTATGTTAACAATTTTGGTTTTGGTAACTATCTTATGTTTTCAGGAATAATGTGTAATCCTTTGTGGATGTTGTTATCATTTTGAAGTTTATTTTTGTGTCTTAGGTAGGAATAATTAATTTTGAATATTCATTACTTTGAGTAAGAGATGAGATAAAATTGGAAATTTTTGAAGCACAACTAATGGATTAAATTTTTCTAACAGAAGAGAAATACATATATTAATAATATTTTACCATATTCTATATCTCTATGGTAAAATGATTCCTCAACTTAATATATATTAAGATAAATCATTCATGTTTAATCACATAACTATTAAGGTGCATGTTTGGAAACTTTTTCCCAAGTAAATATTCTTAATGGTAAATACATGGCATAAAAAATATTAATGAAATTATATGTTTCCATGTCATAACCTAGAAAATATTATTCTAATAAATAAATGATATCATTGTTTATTAAAATTTAATTTTTTTTTACTTTTTTATATTTTATGTATCTTCTTGTTATTGACTCTAAAAATGATATAACCCATTTATATTAGAAATTATATAAAACTAAAAGGTTGAAATTTTATAGGGGGAATATAATATCACGCCCTAATATTTTATAATATATTTTGTTGAAATAAAATTATGTTTGATAGTGTCTGATATAAATGACACCAAGCTTAAACAAAAGGTGTCATACTATAGAAATATTTTTATATAAATAAGGTCAGTATAGCATATCCATTGGTTATGAAATTATTAGCAGGATTAAATATATTATGAAATATATATATATATATATATGATTTCTATAATAATATTTTTATCTATTCCTATGAAATAATAACTATATTCTTAAAAAAATGTAACATTAAAGGATGTATTTTTTAGAAAAATAATTAATACGCAAAATGTATTTTTATAAAATTAAATTAAGTTAATAACTATAGATGACTGATTTTAATTATATTTATTGATATTATATTTAATAAAATTTATTAACTTTCAAATAATTATGGTTTCTTGATAGGAAATGAGTGTAAATTAATTTTCTCTTACAAAAATTATTTTTCACTAAAAAATGCCTCCTATTGCATTTTATTCATGGATATGAAGATTAATTTCTACCACTTTTAAGAACTATATTTTACTAAATTTAATTACAGTTTATACATTAACTTTTAGAAATAATTTTAATATATATTTTATAGATTTATCCTAAAATTAATGATTTTTGAATCAATATTGAAAATACCTATTGTGCAAAAACTACAATTTCATTAATTCTAATCAATGTAATTAAATTGTTATATCTAGTTTTATATTTATATAAAAGTAAAATATGAATCATTTTGCTAATAATTTTAAATTAATTTCATGGTAATCAACCTTATAAATGATTTTTGTATAAAATCATTTTTATATTTCAAAAGGGGCATTTTTCATAAATTTGTGTTTTGTTGCATTTCTCAAACATATAATAAAATTATTTTAATACTCTTCTAGTAATTAAATGATAAATGGTAATTAAATATTTTAAATCTGCATGTTTTTGTTTTTTAATGATTTCAATTTTATTTTCCGTCGTAAGTAATAGTTACCACGGTTCAAATTTATCACCATTATAATGGATAAAAATGGTAAATTTGATAAATCAATTGTTAAAGGATTAAAATATCATATATCCTCACCTTAAAATGGGTGGATGGGGATATTATCAACCACCTTTGATGTTAAACTGACTAATGGTCAACTTTGGTGCCACTTCCCATAAATATAACTTTCCTTTTATATTAATAAAATTATATATCTAAAATTATTACTCTCTATCACTTATTTTTATTCCATATTACTAGTATAAATAATATATATATATATATATATATATTTATGGATAGATAATAAAATTAAATATTAATAAATTATCTTTATTATAGTAAATTATTTTTAATTTTTATTGACTATATAATTACCATGAACACATATTTGACACGAACACTACACATGTGAAGGAATTAGAAAAAGACAGTAAATTACTTCAACAACATTAAAACTAATACGTATGGGATGAATTATGGTGATTATTATTTATATGTGACAGCGAATGAGTATATATTATAATCACAATGTTTTCATTATATGTTGAATGTGAAATTTTTTCAATAATTCTGAAATTGACTATAAATGGCATTTAATGTTGAGTAATTACAAATATATATTTATAAAAAATTTGACAATTTATAGTAACTCAAATAGATATCATATTTAGAATATTATAATAAATGGTTTATTTCCTTTCCACATGTAATTTTTATAATTACTTCTATTGAAATTAAAATTGGTATTTTTTTAAAACACTTATAGTAAAACATGAATAGTGAGGGTCACGAACACAAAGATAATTTTTGAAATGATGCATAAACATGTATAAATTTTTTAGACGAATTTATTTATCATTTACACATTATCGAGAATTATAATGGATGTTTTGTCTATTTTACGTGAGTTCAACACATATTATATATTAATATTTCTTGTTTTTAATATATTTCCACCCACATAACATACAAAACAGAACCACCTATCCTCCCATAATCACACATAGTGAGAAATTCAACTTAATCAAGAAGTGAACAACTCCAATCCCATCCACCCTCCACATTCCCTAGTGGGTTTGGTCTCACCAAAATACTAATCTATAAGGATTATCTTGTATGTCAAAGGAGGTTTCTTGAAGAGGATGTATAAATATTAACAGTGTGTTCATAGGTTTATTTTTTATAAAATATTATGCATATCATTTATATATAGGATAAAATAATAAAATAATTACCTTAGATATACTAATTTTTTAATTATTTTTAGGATATAACCATTGTTAATGTTCATTTATTTCATATGGTAAATGAAAATGTCTCTCATGCATAGAAATGGTCTACAACCTCCAAGAAGTGGTGTGTTTCTTTTTTCCTCACCACCTAAAATTGATGGTTATTATGATTTTTTAATTAATAAATTAAATTTAAATTAAATTTTTATCTTTTTATAAATATAATATATTACTTACATACTTACCCTTTTATCTATTGAAAATGATAACGTCATTCAGCGTTATGTGTGGACTACCACCACCACAAATTTATTTGATTCATTTATCATGTTATACGATAATATATGGTTATAAAACTCTATATAATGTCTAAAAATAGAAATTATATCATTAATAATATTTTAGAGATTATGTAACCATTAACAAATTTACATGGGTTGACCTGTAAATATTTTTATGGGATTAAGAACTGAACATCCACAGAACTTCTAAAATGAATGTAATTGATTTATTAAATACATAATCCATGATATTTATGGATATAAAAGGTATAATAAGAATTTAATACACCTAAATAATGATATTTTGAAAGTAAATGTTCTTATTCTTATTTGATGAATGTAATTTTTATTTAAGACCTAATTTTAAAAGTTTTATTGTTTTTTATTCTTTCCTCTTACATAACCATGTTATTTAAAATATTTCTTGTATATTATTGAAATATTTAAATGTGTTATAAATTTAATTTTAATCCATTTTTAATTTATTTATTTATATTTTAAAATAATTTATTTAAATTATTTTTTATAAAGAAAATTTTATATTTTAAAAAAAAATTAAGGGGAATCATTTTTTCAATACACTCTTTGATAAAAAATTTCCACCATAATATAAATTATTAATTAAAAATATTAAACTATAATATTTTAGGTTTTCAAGAATATTCTAATATTTGTAATTAGTATTTTAATTTGATCAATTATTTTTCAAAATAACGGATTTTTATCCTCATTTTTACATGAAGCTAAAAAATGATTCTTCATATTTTGAAAATGGAATAATTTATGATATTTAATGCTAGAATGAAAAAATTGTATATTTTTACAGTCTTGGGAAAAATTTCATGATGAATTTTTATCTTATTATAGATATACAATGCATTGGGTAATATTTTATACATTCGGGAATATATGTTGTAATTAACCGAGCATGTTATTTCTTTTGTAAGAGTGCTTCAAACACTGACTGTAAATATATTATAAAGATGATGTCCCAATGTACCGACATGAAATTTATATTATTTAAAATTATTTTTCATGGATTTATTTGAATTTAAATGGTAATATAATGAATATATTTTTAAACATTTTTTGTATGCCCCTTTTAAGGGTGAAAAGTTTGTTTAAAAAATGTTTTCCTAAGTATAATTTTTTTCAAATAAACCCGTACGATTATGATTATACCATTAATGTTTTTTATGAGATGTTATATTAAAATCATTTTTATTTTATGTACATTACGTTGTGTATTTAAATGATTATTTTATCTCAAACATTATTATTTATAAATAGAAAAAATTCGAATTTTATCTAATGATTTTCAAAATGGATAAATGGTTTTCTTCCATTTTGAAGCTAGGTAGCCCTTTTAAGACTCATCCCATGATTTAAATTTATCCATTGGGCCTAAGTATTTGTAGGAAAAATTTCATGTCTTTTCAATGTACTAGTATTATTATTCTAAAAATAATATAATATTTTTTTAACATAATGGGAATTTAAATTGAAGAATATTTTTTATCGAAAAATGTATATTTGGTGGTACAATACACTTTGTATTCAATGGTTTGATATGTAGGAGTTTTTCTGAATTCTAAAAATTATTAAACAAAAACATATAATCATAATTTATGAAAGTGTTACCCCATTTATAAATCATAAAAATTATACGTCGATTAGGGAATAGGTCATTATAGGTTGTATCAAATGAAATTTTTAGGTAACATTAGAGGTTTGGGATTCAGATTAGGATATGTTTTGTGTATTAAATACCATTCTGTGCAGAAAATTCAAAGGTTTTTCATGATTTTAATGTTTTATATACAAATTTGAGGTTTTTTGTAAAGGTATTTTAGAGGATTAAGGAAATTTGGTGGAACATTTATGAGAATTCATCATTAAGATAATTATGTGTTTTAGTAAAAAAATGAAATATGAGGAGTACTCCTTTTGTATTTTGTAGGAAAATTTCATGAAGATATAGTTACCATTTGGGTTAAAAAAATTAATTTATTATTACTAATATATTGTTAATTTGGATAAAGGGTTAATTTATTTTGGGAATATATGTTATTTTATATAATTTACAAAGGTAATGATAAGTGATTTGGTGACTAGTTGATTAATGCTATTTTTGAAGAGGTTCATTTTTTTGGAAATTTATATGATTTATGTAAATTTATATATTTATTTTCATAATTAAAATTGTTTTTTATATTTTTTTTTATTTTAGAATTTTTGGGATTTGCGTTTCTCATGTTAAATATTAGCATATTATGGGGAATATATTCTTTGGGAATATATATTTGTTGTGTGTGACTATTTTAGTGTTAAATGTTGTTTTTCGTTTAATTTTATGTTGATATAAAAATATTATGTAATCAATTAATTATAAATTTTTACTTCAAAATTTGTATGACATATTTTGAATAGAATTATATTTTTTTTATAAAATGTTTATTTTTTTATTTGTGTGTTATTTTTTTGGATTTAGTTATTAATGTATTATATATTTATCTTGGATATTCGTGTAGTTTGTGATAACTATTTAGGTTTTTAAGAAAGAATAATGATTCAAATAATAACATATAATCCTTTTTCTGGAACTTCTAAAATTTTCAATGTTTATTATAGTGTTTCAATCATGAAATACTCTTATATACTATTCATTGAATGGAGTATGATAATAGATAAAAGTGAAGACATCTCGAAGAACAAAAAAAGGAAGAAATTGTGGTTATGGAATGTAATGAAATCATGTATGTATATTTGTTCATATTTTCTATCTAGATGGTTAAATAATTCTGTAAACAAATAAATAGGAAGATATATCCAACATATATCATTACTGAACTATTAAGGATCACTCGTAGAAACATTTACATAAGTTAGTGTTCCATAATAGTATATCCATGGTTTTATAATTATATAAGATAAAAGTATGTTTCCTAGTATTAACATAGACATTTATATTATTTTCAAATGGATGTTTAATTAATTTGGATTGAAAGATAATTATTTACACTTCTATATATTTTCATCAACTCTTGTGAATTTATTCTAATAATATTTTCAACTCATTCTATTGGACATGAGATAAATCAATGTGGTTAAAATTAATTTAAGGTGTCATAATTTAAAAAAAATACTTTAGAATTTATTTTATTTCAATAATATTAAATTTTATATGATGTGGAAAACCCATAATTTAGCTTAATCAAACAATGATATAAAATAAAAATATTATTAGTTAAAAAAGACAGTTAAATCCTAGTCACTTTTTGGATTCTTTAAACAATATTTAGTTCATTATAAAATATAATTGTAAATATTTTCTGAAATGGGTTTTTCGAATAATTCCATGTAAATAAGAACTCAATTCTAAATAAAATAAAATAATATTAATGACGTTATTTTTCGGAAAAATGATTTTTATGTGAAATATATTTTTATAAAAATAAATAAATGCAATCACAATATATGATTTATTTTAATGAAATATATAGAAAATATATTTATTGAAATATATTAACATTCATATAATGGTGGTTACTATATATGGAATGAGTGTGAGTTAATTTTGTACCTAAAATGTATATTTTTTTCAAAAATGTGTTTTATTGACTTTTTTATTTGAATGTATTTATTAATTAATCACACTTATATAAACTTTATTTCTTAATATAGGAAAAAAATATAACTCAAAATTTCTCAATAATATTATGTTTATTTTATGCAATTTTTCAAAAACGGTTGATTTTTTTATGAGTAGTTAAAAATACTAATTCTAAAAATACATTAATTTATTTCTTTCATATAAAATTAAAATCAAATTTCCCTTTTTATTTATATTTATTTAAATTAAAATAAATTTCATTTTATATAAAATAATATTATTTATTACATGGTAATCAATATTATTAATGATATTGGTAAAAAATCATATCTATGCTTAAAACATGGGTTTTTCTAGAAACACCATTCCATTGTGTTTTGAAAATATATAATAAAAGTAACATTTAACAAACATCTAGTTTGAATTATATAAAATCAATTATGTATTTTTTTAACAAAATTTTCTCATTTAGTAATTATTCAATATTATATTTAGTCATAATGAATTGTAACCATGGTATAAATGTTTCTCCATAATAAAGGCTAAAATATTGTAATGGTTTCGAATCAACGATTAAAGGAATAAAATATCATAAAAACAATAATTAAACAGGATTTATGATTCTATGGTCATCGTACTATTATATTATCTTAATTAATGGTTTATATTTTTGTCTCCTTCTAAGAATACACTTCTTTTTTGTTAATAAATTTATATTACCAAAATTGACTCTCTCTATCAATTTTTTATCGTAATATGGATATAGATAAAAATTTAATATGAATAGATATATAAGAAGATATTGAAGATGAATAAATTATATTTTTATTTATTTTTGTTTATAATTATTTGTGATGGTATAATTACCATGATCCCTAGTCAAACATTGACGCATCTCTTCTGTAAGCAGTAGAAAAGGAAAGTAAATTTTTTTAAAAACATTTGATATATTATATTTTGGAATAATTTTTGTATTCCATTAATTTATTATATATTTTTAATTTCTATATTTTATTTAGAGAGTTTATTTTGGAATATTATCGTTGTATTGATATGTTTATTGTCCAATTATTGTAAATACTCTGGAAAATGACATTAAATGTTATTAAATATTGAAAAATTATTTTTATATAATTTTAAAATCATAAAATCAATATATTTACTCATATAAATGGTACTATTTTAAACTATATTTCAAGGTATATATGTTTCTCATTGGTAATTTTTATTATTACATTCAGCACCCTTAATGATTAAAAAATGTTTTATACCGGTTAATGTTAAACAAGGTTAATTTGAGGGTTTATCAAAAAGACAAGGTTTATAAGAACTCAAAAACATTTATATCTTTTATTGGATGAATGTATTTAGGATATATAAGGATTATAATTTAATATATGGTAGTTTGGATATATTTTACATGGTTTCAAAGGATATTGTTCATTAATATTTTATGCATTTACAAGAGTTTCTCCAACCACACTTACAAAAGGGATAAAACTATCCTCTCTTACTCATACCAATTAAGAATATTATCTAAATAAATTATTACCATACTACCTTCCAAAACATCCTTCGCATGTCCTTTAGGTTCTAGTCTCAACAAAATCCCAACATATAAGGCTTAAGTGTATGCCAAAAGAGGTCTCTGAAAGAATTTGTATAACTCATAAAAGAGTGTTGTGGTATTTATATCATCTTAAAAATCTTATGAATATTATATTATTATATTCATATAATAGAATAAATATATGAAATATAGTAAAATTTAATTTTTATGATGAAGATTTTCCGTATCATTTTCTATATTATGGGAAATGAAAATGTCACTCGTTCGTATGTAGGGACTATCATCTCAAAAATATTATGTGTTTAATTTTTCATAAATTCCTCAAAAGTGTATATATCATGATATATATAAAGAAAATATAAGATATTAATTGTGGAATTATGATTTTAGAAAGATAATATATTACCCAGAGTCATACCCTTCCATCCATTGGAAAATGATAACATCATTCATGTGCATATGTGGACTACCACCACGTTGTAGTGATGTTATCAGTTTTCATTGTATATTTAATTGATGATTATAAATAGGTTTCTAATAAATAAAATTGGTAATTATTTCTTTATGAATGTTCTATAGATAACAGATCCATGACCCATATGCCCATAGTCAACCAATGTTGTTTTGGGATTCTAAACTAAACGTCATCAAAAAGTATGGCATGAACTAAAAATATTTAATAACATTATAGGGAATTGTAATAAATTAATTACAAGTCATAATATTAAGTAAATACACAACAAATTGTTCTTATGAAAGTATATAATTAATATATTTTTATTATACGTGATTTAATATATGTATGTGGTGAGACATACATGAAGAATTTAATTTTTCATTAAAAGAATGATTTTTTATGTTTAATTAACTTTTATTCTATTAATCCTCAAGAATATTGTTCTTTAAAATGTTTCCAAAATGTTATTAAAATGTTTAAAGGTGTTCTTAATGTCATTTTATACATTTTTTTAAATTAATTATGAATTTTTTAAAATCATTCATGTAAGTGTTCTATAAATGGGTTATTGTTTCTATTTTTACAAAAGAATCAAGGTATTTAGTATTTAACATATAGAAATTTCATGGATTTTAAAACTATCATGAATGTTATTATTTAAGAAGATTCATCTAATTTTTTGCCTTATTTTCAAAAGACATAATCTTTACATTCTATTAGGAAATTTTATTAATGAATTATCAAAGACTAAGTATTTTTATCTTTAATTTTACATAAATCCCAGCAGTGTATCTTTATATGTGTTAAATAGAATAATTTAAAAAAATATGAATAGAAATGAAATATTTTTTGTGTTTAATTTATTTCACTTTCATTGACTATTATTCATAAGGATGAGTGATCCAGATATAACCCTCTAATGCATTGTGTACTGATTTTAATCATATGTGAATATATATTTAAATTAACCAATTAAATTAATGCATTTTTAATAATGATAATAAGAGTGATATGAAGATGATTTTTCATGGTATCTAATTTTTTTTAATTATTTAAAATAATTTTTCATGAATTAATTTTAATTTTCTAAGGTTAGATAATGATATTTTCATAAAAGGAATGTTTATTCCACTTTTAAGGATGAAAATATTCTTTTCATGAAAATATTTTTTATGAGTTCAGATGTTTTATATGAAAACCTATTGATTATGAACTGAAATTTTAGATTACTTATATGGCCACAAGATTAAACATTACATAATCATGAATTATATTAATAATTCACATTGATTATCTTTTTAGGTTTAGAGTGTAACCACCCAAAGTTTCATTAATGGAAAATCCCTCTTGATCCAGTAAAATGCATCTTTATGAATTTTTTTTATAAGATATCAACTTCTTTGGTTTTATGTTAAGAATTTTGAACGTTTCTAATATAGTCGTTGAACAGTGATCACAAGATTAGTATAAATATAGGACTTTAACAAATCCAATTTATTCAGACAAAAGAAGTGATGGCCTCATCTAGTTAATTGCCCCATACGAAGCCCATTTTTCAGAGCTCAGAAAAGAGGTGGTATCCTTGGGCTTCTCCCTTGACCAAGCCCAAGCTGAGCTTCATTATGTCAAGCTCGAACGTGACCGTCTATGGGAAAAGTGGAAGTTGATTGAAATTACCACTCGAGCGATGTTATCTGAGCCACCCCAAGAATCTGTCACCATCGCACACCTTACCCTTAGGTCTTCTGTGGCTGTTTTAAGGGTTTATGTATCAAATAAGTAGTACTATGTTCTTGTACATTATTTTTGTATATAATAATGAATATAATTTCTAGTCATTTTTGATACATTGTAAATAGTTTTTAAAGTACAAATGGTGTTTTTAGTTATTATTTAATTAAGAAATATATTTTATTAAATTAAGGGAATTTTTAATTAAATAATATTTTAATAAAATAATAAAAATATTATTAAATTAATTTTTATTAAATATAAATGATCTTATAATTTAATGAATGCAATTGAAATTTTATATTAAAGTTTGAAAGCCATTTCTTTCAAAACCCTTGAATTTTCAATAAATGTTGGTTTTTATTTTAAAATTGAAAATTAACATATTTAGAATTTTTTTTAGAGAAAATAAATGTAATTTCTTGAATCAGGATGTCGAAATTATCCAACGGTGAATTTTGGATAATTTTCTCAGACAGTCAAATTTTTGGGTAAAAATTAAATACCATTTAAATATATAATGTATTTTATGACATCATAATGACCCAATGGTGATGTAATAAAATACCATAATCCTCATGTTCGGAAAATATATGTTTTATCATTAAAATAATGTGATTTGAGTTTGTTTGACTTACTTTTCAAAGCATTAATATACCCCTCAAGACATATTCAACACTTTTACTTTTTAAATTAATTTCTATGGGAGTGTGACTCACCTCCACATAAGAAACCTTATTCTTTTAAGAATTTCAGACTTGGGCCTTATAAAATGTTGTTTTCCTCTTCACTTTTCGAAAAACCATGGGCAAAAACCATCGGATGGTTTGTGGTTTGGATTAATTTAATGTAAGGTGACCCAGACCTAAATAATAAAGAATTCCCTCACCTTTCCTGTATAACCCCACCCAAGATCCCACTTCCTCGTCACTCAAATCCTTTGTAGTTCGTCCAACCTCTTCTCTACTCTCTCTGGAATCCTCCCATGGTTCCCCAAGCTCCCAATAAGCCTCTCACAAGCCTCTCTCTAGCCTTTTGAAGCACACTTCCAAGTAAGGGTTTTGTCTTCCTTTCTCATTTTTCTCAATTTTCATTAAGTTGTTTTGCCCTTTTAATTTAAATTATGAATGTTGGGGTATGGTTTCTCACCTCCCCCATACATACCTCTTATTGTTTCAATGATTAGAGGCCCATTATATCTCATTAAATGCCTCCCATGTACACACGTTACTATGGCGAAATTCCGAATTGAACTTCTCTCTCCTCTTTTACATTCAAGCAAATAATTTCGTATCATGAATATAAATTCCATTAAAATTGTTGGGAATTGTATCTATATGACCTCCTTACTATCGATTACATGTAAATATTATTAGGAACCCCTTTCTCTCTCATCAACCTTTTTTATGAATTCTTATGTCATACCATTACGCTGCCGAAATCGCACCGATTTTCTAAGCCAATGTCATTGTGTAGTGAATACCATGCCCATTTCTCCATAAAGGGTATTCACCTTTATGCACATTTACTTATTGATTATAAAGTTTCATGTATGAATTCCACATTCCTTTTTCATGTAATAAATGATTATGTTTTATGAATCCATGTTTTATGATCCATGTGGCACACTTATGCATGAAATGAAATGTTTAAGAATGGTGTGCCCTTATAGCGCTCCAATGCATTGGGTAATGTATAGTATCATGATACGTCATGTGAAATTAGTGTTTACTCATGCTAATTCAAGTTCAATGAGGGTTTACTCGTGCTTCATTTGCAGTGAGGGTTTACTCATGCCTTATGTGCAATGATCCTTGGCTCATGCTAATTCCATGTTAAGTGTTGTTGCCCCATTTCTATGTTATGATTATCATGCTTTATCATGCCTTTATGTTCATGTTTCTATTATGCTCTATTGATATGCCTATTGTCTAACATGTATTGTACTCATCATGCTATTCCATGTGTACTCCCTTACTAGGCTTTATAGCTCACCCTTTACTTATGCATGTCCTCAGGTTATCCCATGCAATGCTAAGTACGAGGGAATGTAGTGGTCATGTAAAAGATGTTTTCAATAAAGATGTTGTATTTCTTGTTTTAATTTTTTATGCAATGATCCTAAGCCCGAAAGACACTAAAACTCTCGATATTCTTTGTCGTATCAAGTGTAGTTTTATGTAATAAATCATGTTTAATTTGTAATAAAAAACAGGGTTGTCATTGTTGGTATCATAGGATAGGTTTAGTTATTTTTGGGATTAGGAAACCATAGTAAAGCCTTAGATACAAGACTAAGTATAATAAAAACATCCCTATGTTTTGGTAAATACTAAGTATGTGGTTTATCAAACAAATACATCCCTGTCTGGATACGAGCAGGTAGAGGCGGCTCTGGCACAGATGTATCCTAGGGGTAAAACCCGAAAACACCATTTTGATCTAGACTCGAACGGGAACTGGTGCACGAAAACGGGCCTTGCTGCACTCTTAGTTACGACACTCCTAGGGGATATGTTTTGATAAATTTACAATTTTAGTATGAACCCTTATTAAGGGAAAAATGCCTCTAAGAATATATGTTAGAAAGTAGATCATGAAAAGCCTTGATTGAAGCCTATAGACTCAGGAGTTAAGGAAATAAAAGTTTATTTTTGAGTCATCAACTTTTGTCTTTGGATTACCCTTTATGTGTTACCCCTAACATTCCTTTTATTCCAGCCAATGGCCGGAAATAGGAGGACTTGGGCTAACAACCGTTGTGAAGATCAATGTGATGACTATACTAATGAGATGCCAAATCCAATGGGAGTGGGAATCACGAACTTTGTCAAGCTTCTCTATCAGTTAACTCAAGTTTTGAATATAAACACGGGTCATGAGGAACGTTCAACCTCCCCTAAGAAAGAAAAAGTCTCTATCAAGAGCTTCATGAGACAAAGCCTCCTAATTTTAGTGGATCATCCGATCCCACGATCTCTGAACAATGGATCAACTCCATTGAAAAGATCTTTTCCATCCTCCAATGTTCTAAACAAGAGAAGGTTCTCCTGGCTGCCTATCATATGGAGGGTGAAGCTGATCAATGGTGGACATTGATAAAAAATACAAAGCCTGAGGAAGAGATTGAGGCATTGGATTGGAAGGATTTTCGGATGATTTTTTTCGATAAATATTTTCCGTGCACCCTCCGGCTTAAGATGGAAAGGGACTTCCTTTCCCTCAAGAAAAAAATGAAGAATATTTTGGAGCGTACAAGGAAAACTTCACAAGGCTTGCATGATATGCTTCTGGATTTTTCGTTACCCCCGAATGCATGGTTGACCGCTTCTTTGGTGGGATGAAGCCTAGCTTGTGGAAAGCATTGGCGATCTGTGACTTCGACAGCTATGAGGAAATTGTCTGATTTTTCCTCAAGGTTGAAGTGGAGATTGGGGAATCATAGGGGTATCATGGGGACAAGAAGCGTAAGGTGTACTTCAATTCTAGTGGTCCGATGGATAAATCCAATGGTGCTAAGAAGATCCAGCACCCCAATTGTCAAAATTTCGGAAAGAAGATCCCTGGAAATTGCCTTAAGGGGATGAGAAAATTCTTCAGGTGTGGAAGAGAAGGGAACCTAGCTGTTAACTGTCTGCAAGAAGGACCCGCGACTCCGACAGAGGAGAGGAATGCTCCGTTCAAACCTGAACACATTGTCCAACGCTACAAATGCAAAGAACTGGGTCATTTTGCAAATCAGTTCCCTAATTCAAGGGTTATCGGAGGCAACCAACAACCTCCACGATAGCAAGGAAAGGATTTTTCCCTCACTTCTACCGAAGTGAACCTCGACAACAAAGTGGCGACATGTAATCTACTTATTCATTCAAGAATAGAGAACGTAATTTTTGATTTAGGTTCTACACATTCTTTTATATCTCAAAAGTTTAGTAGAATGATCCCAGCACCACCAAAAATCATGGAAGTAAGATGTCGATGAGTTCGGAAAATGTGGAAATCATTGCATCCCATGAATATAAGTCCTCCCCTGTTATAATCTGTGGATTGAATTTCCCAGAGAACCTCATCATACTACCTCTGGTGGAATTTGATGCAATTCTTGGCATGGATTGGCTTTCCTTATATAGAGCCAATATAAATTGTCGAGAGAGGGAAATCACACTCTATATGGAGAATCTACCCCCGATTCATTACAGGTGTCAGGAGGAAGACGAATATCCTTTAGCTCCATCATCTAAATCATGGATATTACTGCCCTATGAGCATGCATATTTGGCTTAGATGATTGAGTCCAAAGAATAAACCATCCTTGAAGAAATGACTATTGTGAGGGAATTCGCTGAAGTGTTTCCCGAGGAACTACCTAGTCTTCCTCCAAGAAGAGATGTTGAGTTCTGAATTGAACTTATACCTGGGTCACTACCAATATCCAAGACTCCATATAGAATGGCTGTTGTTGAGCATGAAGATCTGAAGAAAAAACTACCGGAGAATTTGGATAAAGGGTTTATACGCCCAAGTACTTCACCATGGGGTGCACCAGTCCTCTTCGTCATGAAGAAGGATGGGTCAATGCGGCTTTGAATCGATTATCATGAACTTAAAAAAATCATGATAAAGAACAAGTATCCTCTCCCAAGAATCAATGACTTGTTTGATCAGCTGCGTGGAGCACAATACTTCTCCAAGGTGGATTTTCGGTCGGGATATTATCAAGTAAGGGTGAAGAATGAAGATGTCCCCAAGACTGCTTTTTGTACAAGGTACAAGCACTATGAATTCATAGTGATGCCTTTCGGACTCACCAATGCTCCTGTAATATTCATGGACGTGATGAATAGATTCTTTAGAGATTACCTTGACAAATTTGTGGTAGTCATTATAGATGATATTCTAATATAATCCAAAACCAAGGAGGATCATGAAGAGAATTTAAAAATTGTACTAGAGACTTTGCGCCTAGAGAAGCTCTATGCAAAGTACAGAATGTGTGAGTTCTGGATGAAGGAGGTCTCATTCTTGGTCCATATCATCACAAGAAATGGAATATCTGTGGACCCCTCCAAAACAGATGCAATTGAGGGATGTCTGAGGCCAACAACGATAATGGATATCCGTAGCTTCTTTGGTTTAGCTGAATATTATCGACGATTTGTGAGAAATTTCACATGATTGTCCAGCCCTCTTACTAAGCTAACTCAAAAGGGAATAATGTTTTCTTGGAGTGATGAATGAAATGAAAGCTTCAAGGAGTTGAAAAGTAGGCTTATCACTGCCCCCGTTCTCACTTTACCCACAAGTGGGGATCTTTTTTTGGTATTTAGTGATGCTTCAAAGAAGGGCTTAAGTTGTGTGCTGATGTAGAATGATAAAGTGATATCCTATGCCTCAAGGCAGTTGAAAATCCATGAGCGAAACTATCCAACGCATGATCTGGAGTTGGCGGCTGTGATCTTTCCCTTGAAAATCTGGTGGGATTATCTCTATGGAGAGAAATGTTAGATATATACTAACCACAAGAGTCTTAAATATATATTCAAATAGAAAGAGATCAATATCCACCAGAGAAGATGGATAAAGCTCATAAAGGATTATGACTGTTCAATACATTAACACCCTGGGAAAGCGAACAAGGTGGAAATGCCCAAAGTAGAAAGGATCCAGTGATTCTATTAATGATGAGAATTGAGAACGATCCAATATTCTTAGTCTTTTTGAAGATGGACTTGGGAATCATAAAGAAGGGAACATCATCAATTCTTTCACAAATGATTTCTCAATCATCTCATTTGGAAAGGTTAAAGGATGCTCAAAAGGATGGTGTGGGAATTCAAGAAAAAGTGGAAGCTATCAAAAAGGGGAAATACTTGGAGTTTAATGTTAATGAAGAAGGAATTGTGTGCTTCGGGAAAAGACTATGTGTTCCATAAAGTCTGGAGCTGAAGAAGAAACTTTTAGATGATGCACATTGTTCAAATTTCTCTATTCACCCAGGGAGCACAAAGATGTATCAAGATCATCAAGAAAACGTTTGGTGGGATTATATGAAGAAGGAGATCGCTGAATATACATCAAAGTTCCTAGTGTGTCAGCAAGTGAAGGCAGAGAGACAGAAGTCTAAGGGGATGATGAAACCATTGCCCATACCAGAATGGAAATGGGAGAAAATCACCATGGACTTTGTCACTGGACTTCCAAGGACATCCGAAGGCAACAATACAATCTGGGTTGTTGTGGATCGTCTAACAAAGACTGCACACTTCATTGCTATTCGGGAGGATTTCTCATTGGATCAACTAGCACAGATATATATCAGGGAAGTGGTAAGGTTGCATGGAGTACCACTATCTATTGTGTCTGACCGAGATCCAAGATTCACCTCTAAGTTTTGGAAGAGTCTTCAACATGCTCTGAATACTGAACTGAACTTCACTACGGCCTATCATCCTCAAACTGATGGTCAATCCGAGCGGACTATCCAAACACTTGAGGATATGTTGGGAGCGAGCTCAATGGAATTTAAAGGAGGATGGGATCAACATCTTTTTCTGGTTGAGTTCTCTTATAATAACAGTTTCCACTCGAGAATCCAAATGGCACCTTATGAAGCCATGTATGGGAAAAGGTGCCGAACACCGGCATGTTGGGATGAGGTCGGTGAACGTAAGCTGCTTGGATCAGAAATGGTCGAGGAAATGGTGGAGAAGGTGAAAACCATTCAGCAGCATATGAAGGCAGCCCAAAGTCGACAGAAGAGTTATGCAGATAATCGTCGAAGAGACCATGAGTTTATAGTTGGAGATATGGTGTTTCTACGCATATCTCCGTGGAAAATGGTCATGAGGTTTTGAAAGAAAGGGAAGTTAAGTCCAAGGTACATCGGCCCATTCGAGGTTCATGATCATGTTGGGGTTGTGGCCTATCGACTAGCACTTCCACGTACTATGGCCAAACTACATGATGTCTTTCATGTATCCGTCTTAAGGAAGTACATACCGGACCCTTCACATGTACTCTCTTCTGAGGTGATACAATTGGAAGATGATCTTTCTTATGAGGAGCAACCAGTGATGATCTTAGATCGTAGAGAAAAAGTTCTACGAAATAAGACAATACCCCTCATCAAGGTATTGTGAAGAAACAACAAGTTTGAATAAGCGACTTGGGAATCAGGGGATATGATGAAGTTGAGTTACCCAATTTTGTTTTAGTGTGGGAAAAGGAAAATTTTGAGGGTGAAATTTCTTAAGGGGGGAATATTGTAACCACCCAAAGATTCATTAATGGAAAATCCCTCTTGATTCAGTTAAATGTCTCTTTATGAATTTTTTTATAAGATGTCAAATTATTTGGTTTTATGTTATGAATTTTGACCGTTGCTAATATAGTCGTTTAATAGTGATCACATGATTAGTATAAATATAGGAATTTAACAAATCCAATTTACGAAGACAAAGGAAGCGATGGCCTCATCCAGTAGAATTGCCTCATACGAAGCCCATTTGTCGGAGCACGGAAAATAGGTGGCATCCTTGGGCTTCTCCCTTGACCAAGCCCAAGCTGAGCTTCATCATGTCAAGCTCGAATGTGACCGTCTACGGGAAAAGTGGAATGTGATTGAAATTACCACTCGGGCGATGTTATCTGAGCCACCCCAAGAGTCTGTCACCATCGCACACCTTACCCTTAGGTCTTATGTGGTTTTTTTAAGGGGTTATGTAACAAATAAGTAATACTATGTTCAAATACATTATTTTTGTATATAATATTGAATATAATTTCTAGTCATTTTTGATACATTGTAAATAATTTTTAAAGTACAAATGGTGTTTTTAGATATTATTTAATTAAGAAATATATTTTATTAAATTAAGGGATTTTTGAATTAAATAATATTTTAATAAAATAATAATATTATAATTAAATTTATTTTTATTAAATATAAATGATCTTATAATTTTATGAATGCAATTAAAATTTTATATTAAGGTTTGAAAGCCATTTCTGTCAAAACCCCTGAATTTTCGATAAATGTTGGTTTTTATTTTAAAAGTGAAAATTAACATATTTAAAAAAAATTAGATAGAATAAATGTCATTTCTGGAATAAGGACGTCGAAATTATCCAACGGTGAATTTTTTCATAATTTTCTGAGACAGTCAAATTTTTGGGTAAAAATTAAATACCGTTTAAATATATAATGTGCTTTATAACATCATAATGACCCAATGGTGGTGTAATAAAATACCATAATCCTTATGTTAGGCCAATATATGTTTTTTCATTAAAATAATGTGATTTTGGGTTTGTTTGACTTACTTTTCAAAGCATTAATAGACCCCTTAAGACATATTCAACACTTTTCCTTTTTAAATTAATTTCCATGGGAGTGGTACTCACCTCCACATAAGCAACCATATTATTTTAAAAAGTTCGGACTTGGGCCTTATAAAATATTGTTTTCTTCATACCTTTTTCAAAAACCATTTCCAAAAACCATGGGATGGTTTGGGGTTTGGATTAATTTAATGTAAGGGGACCCAAACCTAAATAATAAAGAATTCCCTCACCTTTCCAATATAAACCCACCCAAGCACCCACTTCCTCCTCACTCAAAGACTTTCTAGTTCGTCCAACCTCTGCCCTAATCTCTCTAGAATCCTCCCAAGTTTCCCCAAGCTCCCAAGAAGCCTCTCAAAATCCTCTCTCTAGCCTTTGGAAGCACACTTCCAAGTAAGGGTTTTTTTCTTCCTTTCTCATTTTAGTCAATTTTCTTTAAGTTGTTTTTCCCTTCTAAGGGGAATGGTTTTTAACCTCCCCCATAATTCCCTATTATTGTTTGAATGATGGGATTCCCCTTTCTCTCTCATTAAATTCCTCCCATTTACACCCTGTACTATGCCGAAATTCCGAAAGGAACTTCTCTCTCTTCTTTTACATTCAAGCAAATAATTTTGTATCATGAATCTAAATTCCATTAAAATTTTTGGGACATGTATTTATATGACCTCCTTACATTCCATTACATGTAAATATTATGAGTAAATCCTTTCTCCATCATTAACCATTTTTATGAATTCTTATGTCACGCCGTTACGCTGCTGAAATCGCACCGGTTTTCTAAGCCAATGTCATTGTGTTGTGAATACCATCACCATTTCTCCATCAAGGGTATTCACCTTTATGAACATTTAATTATTGATTATAAAGTTTCATGTATTAATTCCACATTCCTTTGTCGTGGAATAAATTATTATGTTTTATGAATCCATGTTTTATGATCTATGTGGCACACTTATGCATGAAATGAAATGTTTAAGAAGGGTGTGCCCTTATAGCGCTCCAATCCATTGGGTAAAGTATAGTATCATGATACATCATGTGCAATGAGTGTTAACTCATGCTAATTCAAGTGCAACGAGGGTTTACTCATACATCATGTGCAATGAGGGTTTACTCATGCTTTATGTGCAATGAGCCTTGGCTCATGCTAATTCCATGTTAAGTGTTGTTGCCACATTTCCATGTTATGATTATCATGATTTATCATTCCATTATGTTCATGTTTCTTTTATCCTCTATTGATATGCCTATTGTCTAACATGTATTTTACTCCTAATGTTATTCCATGTGTACTCCCTTAATGGGCTTTATAGACCACCCTTTTCTTATGCATGTTCTCAGGTTATCTCATGCAATGCTAAGTATGAGGGAATGTAGTGGTCATGTAAAAGAATTTTTCAATAAAGATGTTATATTTCATGTTTTATGTTTTTATGTAATGATCCTAAGCCCCAAAGAAACTAAACCTCTCTATCTTCTTTGTTATATCAAGTGATGTTTTATGTAATAAATCATGTTTAAGTTGTAATAAAAAAACAGGGTTGTCATATAGAGCTTTAGAGAATTAGGTCATAACATGTATCTAACAACGTAAATAATACAAGTAGACACTTATACTCACTATCCATTTTTTCATAAATCAAAAACTCTTAAAAAAAGAAACATGTTTAGTTCCATGACTTTTCTGTGATCCCATCCATGACCCTATTCATCTTTATGTCATGTGAAAAAAATTCCAAAAAATGGAATGAGAATAAAAATCTCATTAAGTTATAACTAAAAATTGAAATTTGTTATTTTCCCAAAAAAACATGCAAACCATGAATACATTATCATAAAGTAATACTTTTCACCTTAATCAAGTAATAGAACAGTTAATTTAATAAAAGCTCATTGCCTACCCTTTTTGTAACCAATATATTACCATAAATCCCATAAAAATCAACATATAACATATACGATATCTTTGGCCATAAATATACTTAAATGGAATAACCATATTGTTGACTGCCACACATATCACTAACGGGAATAGCCATACAACCTATTTCCATACCCAATGCATTAGAGGTTATAACGTAACCACTCAAACATGGTTAATCCTGGAACCATCCATATTTTGGTTTATCACATTACCAGTCATCATTATTTTATCACATAACCACCCATAAAAATTCTAAGTACCATTATACAATAATAACACATAAAAATTGAAAATATCAACATTTCAATAAGAACATTTCATTTGAAATCACATGAAATCATTTAAAATATTGAAATACTAATTAACTTTTAAAAACCATTTTCAAAACCAAGACAACCAAAAATGGAATAAGGTATTTCTTTTCCTTTTAAAAATAGTAAGGACTATTGGGGATGATAGATATAAAATAATGATTACAGTGGTTGAAAGGTCATACTCACCGCATATGTTAAAAACATTCCTTTTTTCATTTAGTAAGAACCTTTGTAGAAAATTTATTCCCTTTTAATTAAATTAAAAGTAAATGGTTTTTAATGTATACTTTTTAAAATAAGGATATGCATATTATCAAAATATGCCTCAATGAAAGTAAATTTGGACGAATCCCTTACCATGAGTTTGATTCATCACATATATTGGTTGTTATTCATAAATAATAATTTTATTTAATTTTATACCTGATTCAGAATAGTTTGAATTCTATTATTCCTTTAATATAACACATTACCATGTTAATAAAATAAAAAGTTAATATCAGGTGTTTTTTCGATATTGGGCACTTGAGTGGAAAATAGACTTGTTATAATTACAAATTCATCATGTTGTCAAAATTATGTTATCTACAGAATGATATTCATGATTTATATATAATATATATAATATATATCTAGTATATATTTGTTTATAATATTTCATAACATTTTTATATATGAAATGAGATGCACCATTCATGGAGATGGTCAGTCGTACGTACGCAAGAACGCTAATTTCATTTCATTTTCATATTTAATGGAATGAATATTAAATGATACATAGGTATATTATAATTCCATTATAATAACATACAATATATATAACATAATTTCATTATATCCACCCTCTATACATTCCTTGTATGGTATGAATGAGTCATGTCACCTTGAGGGGGCAGCAGTCCGGACATCCTCAAATGAAATTATCATATTTACGCATCCTGAAAATCATAAAGGAATGTTTGTAAATAAAAATTACAATATCATAAAAACAATATATATATATATCATATATAAATATTGTGTCATTATACTGGCCACCATGAGAGGTGGTAGGGGAAAATCGAAGAATCATTATTTCATGAGGCTGGAGTTCACCGTACACAATAACATTATGTTCGTATCCATTTGATAGAGGTGTGTGTAAGATTAATTTGAATCCTATCATAACATATAATATTATATATAATATTTTTGTGTTGTTATAAAATAATTCAATAAATAATGCCTAGGAGGTTGTAGGAGGAATATAAATGAAAGAAGCTTGAGAGATGACATTACCTCAAATCAGGTAACTCATTTTGATTTAATCTAAAGGGGTTTGAGGAGGTGGACTTTTATATGAGTGAGGAGGGGTTCTTTAGAAATTTCATGAAAGATTATTTAATTATAAACTGAATATAGATTTTCAAAAGGTAAAAACCCCATTTTATTCTATGATAAGATGTTTATTTTTTAAAATAATTTAAAACAATAGGTTTTAGACATGTTTTTTTTGAAAATGTAACCTTAACATTTAGATTTAACGCTTAGTTAACTAATTTAACTCTTACCATGTCTTCTTGTATAAATTCATACTATATGGTTAATATAGTTACCATAAAATGCCAATTGAAAAACAAGTGGTTTATTAATGGAATTATAAAAATTATATAAGTCATTTAGTTTAATAATAGATTTTTTAGAATATTATATCATTTAATAAACTAGTATTTGTTTTAAAAACTCATTTATGACAATTATTAAACTATCAATATCATGACTTTTTGAAAAATCCATAACTACTTTATTCCTTCTGAAAAACATAATTATTTAAAACCTATCAAGTCATAATCATCCATAAAATTAGTGTATGGAATAAAAAGTTTCATAATAAATTTATTTTAAAATTTATAATCTCGTTTATTTAAATCATTTATTAATAAGATAATCACTACATCATCATTGTGTCCTAAATATATTTAATTACGTGATGTATAAAAATAATAAATAAAATAACACAATGTATTAAATATTTATATATTTATAATTAATATTTATAGTCTAAGATATCACTTATATAACCCTATATAGAACCCATTTTAGTAAAAAAAATATGTTTATGTTATATTTTTCTTTACATTAAATTATTTTTTATAAAATTTCATTATCATATCAAAGTGAATTTATGGGATCCCAGATTTACCCACAGATGTCCATGGACAGAAATATATCATCCAGTAGTATTAGGACATGTTTTAGGTTAGTTCTATTTTATTATAATATTATTTTTTACTCTTTTACTATATTTACACTTTAATCGTGGTAAATAAAATAATTACTGAAGTTATAGCTCACAATGTCTATAAATAAAAGATACATATTAACACAATTTGGACCTATTGTTTTAAAATATGGAATACATTTTTCTAAAATTGAAACATAGAAGTGGCGTAAATTAATTTAATATTAATTCTCATTGTCAAAACCAAAAGCGTGTTTTTAAGAAATAAAAACAACCAAAATATTGACATTTGATTATATCCAATTTCAAAGTAAAATTACAGCAAATGACCAAAATTGGAAAACATGGTAGAAATATAATCCAATATAATTTTACAACCAATTAAAAATATAATATAACCATATAAATAAATTATAAGAAAATACAGTTTTGACATAAAATGAAGTATTTTATACAATTAATTAAAACAAGAACATGATCATAAAAATACCAAAAATTTACCCGAATTAAATTTTGATGTCCCTATTCTAAATAAGTATTATATTTTGTAAAATGGAACATATAAAATTGAAATAAATTAGATTTAAAAAGTTTTCTCTATCAGAAGGCGGTAAAACTAACTTTAAAAAAATATTAGAGCATTTCATTCATAATGTCAGATTTGTTCTTATTTTAATCCACTATAATTTATTGGATAAATTTAAAAACATTTAACAAACATGTATAAATATATATTAGTTAGGTATTTTCATTATTTAAAGTAAAATAGCTATGCATTAAATACTATTTAATATAATAATATTATTTTATTTTTCAGTATAACTCAATGTTGTGTGTAATGTAAAATTTCAGAGAGACCTGTTATTGTTTGTTGAGAACACCATCAGACATTGAATCCCCTTTGAAGTTAAATTAATATTTAATTCACAAATGTTAAAAAATATGAAAATTTCATATTCTTTATTTACCTAGGATGTTATATCTTTCCCCCCTTTTGTAATTTGTGTCCTAACAATTCAATTTACTTATCAAATAAGTTGGGGTATTTATCCCTCATATCATTTCAGATTATCACATTTCCAGTTCAACTATATGTTTTTTTCCAAAACTATTATCTAATGAATTACCTTATTCCACAATAATTTCTTCCTTTTGTCAAGAATCATGACTAGTTGTTCCTCATAAGTTAGATTCTCTGCAAATAGAAATACCTATGGTCTCAAAACATGTGATGGATCCGACATATACTTACTCAACTTTGAAACATTAAAAACATTGTGTAATTGGGATAAACATGGGTTAAATCCACTATATAAAAAACTGATCTAACTTTCTCTAGGATTTCATAGGGATTAATGAACATTGTACTCAACTTTCCCTTATAACCAAAACGCATCACACTTTTCCATGGATAGTCATTGAGAAATACATGATCACCTACATCGAAATAAACATCCTTCCCTCGGTTATCCGCATAAATTTCCATCATTATCTAAGCTTTTCTCATGTGATTTTGAATCAACTAAACTTTTACTGCCATCTCTTATTACAATTTTGGTCCCATCAACTTCCTTTCACATACTTAATCCCAAAAAGCTGGATTTTGACACAACATTCCATATAATGCCTAAAATAGTTCTATCTATATACATGAATGAGAACTATTGTTATAAGAAAACTAATAAAATAAAACAGATTGGTCCCAAATTCACTATTTATCCATCGAACAAGAACATATCATATCTTCCAATTTCAAAAATTTTCATTCAGACTTCCCATCTGATTGCAGATGAAAAGCTATACTAAAATTTAATTCATTTCCCATTGACTTTTGAAGGCCTTTCCAAAAGTTATAAGTAATCCTAGGATAACAATAATAAACAATGGGTAGGGTATCTTCATGTAGCATGAGTATCTCCTTATCATTCAATTGAGAATGATTATCTAGAGACAACATTTCTCGAATAGAATAAAATGGGTAGATTTAGTTATTAAATTAAAAATAACCCATATTTCATTATTACCTCGAGATGTCTTCAGTAATCCCACAATAAAGTCCTTGGATATATTTTCTAATTTCCACTCTTGCACCGGTAATGGCAGAAGCATCCCATTGGTTAACTGTCTCTCTACATTAACCTGTAGAAAAGTCAAACACTTCCCCCATAATGTTATAAATATCACTTTTCATTCCATCCCACATGTAATACATCTGATGATCTATGTACATCTTAGTGCTACCAGGATGAACTGAAAATAGAGAACTATGAGCTTCAAAAAACAAATCATTCATCAACTATGAAACACATGGCACCCATAATCTACTTCCAAATCTCAAAACAAAATCTTTTTCAATGTTAAATTCAAGAAAAATACAATTCTGAATCAATTATACGTTTTTCTACAACTCAATATCTTTTTTCTATGCTTTCCTAATTCTATCTGATAGAGATAATTTCACTGAAACCTCAAACAAACCACTGGTATCTCCTACACCAAAAACTTCTATGCCAATGTTCCTCAAATCTCTAATCGATGGTTCTTATTCCAAAAGTAACATGGTTGATGTAGCATTAGTTTTCCGACTAAAATAATCATCCACATTATTTTCTTTTTCTAGATGGTAATAAATTGTAAAATCATAATCTAGGATTAATTCTAGCCATCTTCTCTATCTCATGTTCAATTATATCTAAGGGAATATATACATCAAACATTTTTTGTTAGTATATATTTCATATTTCACTCCATAAAATGATGCCTCCAAATTTTTAAAGTACAAATTATGACATCTAATTCGAAATCATTTATAGGGTAATTTAACTCAAGAGTTTTCAACCGATGTGAAGCATAAGAAATTACATGATATTTTTTCATTAGGACACAACCAAGTCCTTTTAACGAAGCATCACTATTGATAAAAAAGCTCACCATTTCTGGATGGTAATAGCAATACTGAGGAATTCACCAATATTCTTTTCAATTCCTGAAAACAATCAACACTTTATTTTGTTCAGATAAATTTATCACCATTTTGAGTTAACATTGTCAGTGGGCTACATAACCATGGAAAATTTTCAGCAAACCATCGGTAATAGACTACCGACCCATGAAAACTACATATCGTTGTGATATTGCTATGTCCTAGCCACAATTCAACAACTTCTATTTTAGATGGGTCAACAGTTATGCAATATTTAGAAACAATATGAAATCATAAGGAACTTTTTTGATACCGAAAGTCACACATTCTAAATATCCCATAAATTTTCGTTTCTTTTATGTTTTGAAATACGACCCCAAAATAAAATTCATGTTTCTATTTAATTTTGGAATATACTGAAATTTCATCAATAAATATAACCAAAAACATATCCAAGAACTCATTGAAAATTCTACTCATAAGATAGATGAATACAGTAGGTGAATTAGTTAATCCAAAAGGAATAACTAAAAATTAAAAATGGCCATATCGCGTATGAAATAGGGTATTCAGAGATTCTACTTCCCATACATTCAACTGATGGAACCCCGGCATCATGTCAATCTTCGAAAAATACAGATCTATATGAAGCTGATCAAACATGTCATCGATATGAGGAAAATGATACTTTTTCTTAACAGTGATTTTATACAAAGTTCTATAATCAATGAAAACACTCATTGAACCATATTTCTTTTTAACAAAGATGACTTGATCAATCCACAGTAATGTTCTAGGTCGAAGGAAACCATTTTTTATCAACTCCTTCAATTGTATGTTTAACTCTAAAACTTTAATTTGAGCCATTCAATAAGGGGATTATGAAATTGTCTTAGCATCAAGATCTAATTAAATGGGAAATTCAACTTTTTGATTAGGTATAATACTAGGAAAATCACCAATAAAAACATCAAGATACTCATTTACTACTAGAAAAACATTAACCAGAATAGTTCCGGTTTTTTATGAAATTTGTGAAAGGTAACATTAATTTACAAATTTCACTATTTCATTAGCTTATTGATATGTAAACATAGTTGAGGGTTCATTATTGTACAAAAATTGAATGTCTTTCTGAAAAAAACTTCTTTAGATCTATATTCAATCTTATACTGCTAAATAGAAAGCCAATCCATTCCCAAAATAACACCAAACTATACTAGAGGAAAACCAATAAGGATTCTAGGAAATCTGTTTCCACATTTAAGTAATAAACAATTCTTATAATTTCTTTTTTCCTCTACGTTTCCCCTAGGTGTTTTTACCATAAGCTCTGGATTCATTTCTTTAGGTGGAATTCCAAAGGTATATAAAAATGTTGTGAAATGAAATAATATATAGATACTGAATCAAACAACACATTGGAATAATCTGAAAAACAAACAAATTACCTAATAAAATATCATTTAATGGTCCCACATCAACAATAGTAGTAGAAAAATATTTCAGCACACCCTTTTACTTTTGATCTATCTGGTTTCCACCCTGAGTAATCATATTTGGACACACAATGGCATAATGCCCAAACTCATTGCAACTAAAACATCATACCACTAGATTTCCATTACCAGCTTCATCATTTTTTTACATTTACAAGTAATATAACCAGTCTTAACACACCGAAAGAAATTTCTAGATTTTGAGAGAGATCCTCCATGATGATTTTACCACACTTCTCAAAAGATGGAAATTTTATTTTCTTACATCCTGACTTCATTGATTAACAATTTAATTTTTCCTAACAATTGGACCACTTATTTTGCTTACTGTCATAAAACACTTAATCATCAGAAAACACTATTTTTACTTTCTCATCCCAAATGACATGATTCTCAAAGATTTTTAATTCTCGATAGGCTAATTCCTTTCTATATCGCAGCTTCAATCCCAAGTAAAACCGATTTATATTAACATCAATATCTCAATTGAAATTGTGTGCATACCTCGCAAGTTGAGTGACCTTTTCATCATAAGCAGCCACTGTGTCATCCTCCTACCTTAATTCCATGAATTGTTTTTACATATTAAGTCAAACTGCTTTATGAAAATATTTTTAAGGAGACATACCTTTGAATTCATCCTAACCAAGAGCATCAATATTCCCACTATCCTTGATATTTTTAGCCAAAAACCTCAACTAACATGATTATCTTTCCAAACTATAAAAATATAGACTAAAATTGTGATTATATTTACACCCCATGACATAGAAAATATTTTCCAATTATTTGATCCACCCTTCATCTTTTTCTGGGTTAGATGATCCTCTTAATGATGGGGGTGTTGCCTCGTGAAATTATCAACTACAGGTATCTTCCTATGTGGTCGATCTAGTAGATCTCGTGCATATACACCACAACCATTTATCACCAGAGACAATTGATCAATCACTGAAACAAACTATTCAGTTCTGATTCTGACCATCTCCAGATGCTGATTTGGAAGGTTATTCATCCTTATATTCCTTCTCATCATACTAACTATGTTTCCTCTATGGAAAACCATTCTAAATAAACATATCTTCAACACATCCACATGGTAATCATCAAATACTATATGAATTCAGTATCTCCATAATTTAAAAATGTTTTATTTATTGTATTCTAATAATATTATAACTCCTAATGTTATCTAAACTGACATTTGAGAACAACTAAAGGTCCCAGCCTTAAACATTGGATAACAATGAATTAGGTTAATAATTCACTTTGGGGATCTATTTTGGTTGAGTAATTTAGAGAATTAGGATAAAACTTATACAACACAATAAGAATATTACAAGTAGACACTTCTACTCACTATTTATTTTTTTCCTAAACCAAAAACTCTTAAAAAGATTCATTTTTAGTTCCATGACTTTTCCTTGATCCCATCCATGACCCTATGCATCTTTAAGTCCTGTGAATTTTTTTTCAAAACATGATATGAGCATAAAAAGATCAGTAAGGGAAACATAAAGTAGGGAACATAAATATTTTTTCAAAAAAACATGTAAACCATGAATACTTTATCCTAAAGTAATACTTTAACCTAGAAGAAGTAGAGGAGAACCTCACTAAATATAAGCTCTTTGCTTACCTGTTTTGTAACCAAAATATTTCCATAAATCCCATTGAAAGGAATATATATCTTATAAGTTAATGTGGGAAAAAAACATACCAAATTTGAATTACCATACGGTAGACTTCCACACATATCACTAAATGGAATAGCCATAGAGCCAAATTCCATACCCAATGCTTTAGAGGTTATAACATAACCACCCATCCTTTATTTATCATGAAACCACCCATCATTTTATTTATCATGTAACCACCTATCATTGGTTTATTATGTAACCAAACTTAAAATTTACAAGTCCCATTATATAATCAATACATAAAAAAGGTCAAATATCAACATTTCACAAATAACATTTCATTTGAACTGACAAGAAATCATTTCAAGATATTGAAATAATAAATCTGTTTCAAAGTCCATTTTCATTATGAAAACAACCAACAAGGAAATAAGATATTTCTCTTCCTTTTATAAATATAAAGGCTTATAGAGGAAGCCAAATATCAAATATCAATTATGGCGGCAGAGAGGTTGTTGTCGCCGCATACGTTAAACACATTCCCTTTTTCATTTAGTAAAATGATTCATAAAAAAAGGATCCCATTGAATGAAATTAAATGTAAAAGGGTTTTATTATATATCCTATAATAGAAGGTGTTGTACATTATCAACATATTCCTCAAATTAAGGGGATTGAGACAAATTCCCTTACATTGTGTCTGATTCATCATGTTTGCTCATTTGTCTTCATGAATTATAAAAATCAATTAATTTTTACATTATTCAAAACATTTTTCAAGTTTATTATTCATTTTATATCACTTATTACCATATTATAAAAAAGTTAATATCGGTCGATTATTTGATATTGGGTACTTGAGTCGAAAATGAAGTTTTTATAATTACAAATTGTTCATGTGGTCAAAAGTACATTATCACTATAATGATATTAATGATTTAGATATCATATATATCATATATTTCCAGAATATATGTATTTATAATAGTCCATAAAATTTGGAGATGTCAAATGAAATGCACTGTTTATGGAGATATTAAGTCGTATGTATGAATGAATGCTACATTCATTTATTTTTCATATTTAAAGGAATAAAAATTAAATGATATATAGGTATATTATAATTAAACTATAATTTCACAATATATATATATATATACATATTTTAATTAACACCATCCTTTATACATCTCATGTATAGAATGAACGAGTCATATCATTTTGAGGGGTGGTAGTTCGCACTTCCTCAAATGAAATTATCATATTTACGCATCATGAAAATAATAAAGGTATTTTTTAAATAAAAATTGCAGTATCATAAATACAATATTAATTTAATATATATTACATATAAATACATTGTAATCAGAATGTCCACTATGATAGGTGGTAGGGGAAAATTGAATAGTAATTGTTTCATGAGGATGTAGTTCAACGTACACAGAAAAAACATGTTTGTATCAATTAAATGGAGGTTTGTATATGTGTGTTAAGAATAATTCTCATAAAAATGTACTAGTATATTTAAAATATTTTTCCTCTGATAAATTAATTGAATATAAAGTGTTAATGGAGTTTTAGATGGAAAATAAATGAAAGAATCTTGAGAGAAGTCATTACCTCAAATCGAGTAAGTCCTTTTAATTTAAGGTAAATGGATTATTTAATTTCCTTCCGACAAATTTATGAATTCTATAAATAATATATGAATTTTAGATCTTATTTGGGTAGATTTTGGATGATTAAAGTGTCTTAAGTGGTGTGATTAAGGGGTTAGAGGTGGTAGCCTTTTACAAGAGGGATGAGGGTTACTTTAGAAATGTATTGAAAAATTATTTTATTAAAAACTGAATTTCGATTTTAAAAAGTCCCAAAACTCATTTAATTCAAATATAATGTTATTATGGTTCAAAATACACTCATCCAATAGGTTTTAGACAAGTTTTGGTTTCAAAGGTAACATTATCGTTTGTCGTGAACACTTAGTTAACAAATTTAACTCAAACCATGTCTCCTTGTATATTCAAAATAAATGGTTAATACAGTTATCATAAAATTCCAATAGAACTGAATGTGGTTTACTAATGACATTTTGAGTAATATATAAGTCATTTGGTGGAATATAATATTTTTAGGACTATTATATAATTAAATAAAATAGTATTTCTTTTAAAAACCCATTTATGTCAATTTTTATACAATTAAGAATCATGGATTTTTAAAATACCATACCAACTTGATTATTTCTAAAAAAATATCATTAATTAAAATTTAGAATGATATAATCATCCATAAAATTCTTGGATGACATAAAAATTTTCAAAATTTATTTATTTTAAAATTTATATTCTCATTTATTTAAATCACTCATTAATAAGGTAATCACTACATCATCATTGATCTAAACTAAATTAATTTATTTGATTTATAAAAATTATAAATAAAATACCATGATGTAGGAAATCATTTTTTTCTTTTTAATGACTATTTATAGTAAACGATAACACTTATCTATCCCCATATGAAACTTGTTTTACTAAAAAAACATGTTTATGTTATATTTTTCGTTATTTTAAATTTATTCTTATAAAATGTCATTTTAACATCAATCTATATCCATGGGGTCCTAAAATAGACAAAAGGATTCCCATGGTCAGTAATATATCTTCCAATTGTATTAGGAAACGTTTTAGTGTAGTTTTATATTATTATAATATTTTGTTTTACTCTTATTTACCATATTTTCCCTTAAACAATGGTAAATAAAATAATTATTGAAATTACAGTTCACAATTTCATAAGATTATAGGTACCTATATACAAAATTTGGTCCTCCTGATATCAAATTTGGAATCTATTTTTCCAAATTCAAAACACAGAAGTGGCAGAAATTCATTTAAAATATATTCTCATTGTCAAAACCGAAAGTGTGTTTATAATAAATAAAAACTACCAAAACCTTAAGAAAGGTTTATTTCCAATTTCAAATTGAAATTAAATCATATTTCAAAAATTGGATTAAATGATAATTATATAATACAATTACACTTAAAAAATAATTAAAAATATAATCAATCCATATAAATAAATTAGACGTACAGATTCTTTTGACATTAAATGCAGTATTTTTCACAATTAATTAAAAAAAGAACTTTATCAGAAGAAATACCAAAAATTTACCTGAAGTAAATTTTGATGTCCCTATTCTAATGTAGAAGTTTATTTTTTGAAATGGAAACTAAAAAATTTTCAATAACTATAATAAAAAATGTTTCACCATCAAAAGGTAGAAGAACTACCTATAAAAAATATTTGAGTATTTCATGTTTAAAATGGGATTCATTATTATTTTTAGCCTTGAAAATTTATTAGATCAATGACATGAGTGTTAAAAAATATGTATAATAAAATATTAATGGGTTATGTTCATTCCCGCCAATAAAACGGCTATGCAATAACTACCATTTAAAATAATATTGTTATATTATTTTTCGGTATAACTCAATGTTCTGGGCAACATAATATTTTGGTGTAACACGTTATTCCATATTGAGTATGCTATCATAAATATAATCTCCTTTAATGTAATATTAATATTTAATTCACAAATATTTGTAAATATGAAAATATCATATTTTCTATTTACATGGGATGTTACATTATTAATGAGAAGTTTTGTTCAAATATTTGGGAGGTGAATTTTATTTAATTATTAGGTTAATGATTATTTGAGCTCAATGTTTATTATATTAAAAGATAATATTTTACTATGTGATTCCATGATTTTCAAAATGGATTTATGATTTTATTTCTTTTTTAGTCCCTTACTATGATTTTTTTCTTATACCGTGTTTTTCAAATGTTTTCACATGTCTTACGGATGAATAGGAACTAGAAAATGATCTATCATTCCTATGAGATAATATTTCTAAAAAATATCCATCTTTCAATTGTAATATGAATATAATTTTATGATTCCTTTTCTTCATGGGAAATAAATATTTTGAGTGGTATTATTCAAATTATATTAAAAGGATTTGATATCTATGTTTTTTTCCTAATTATTTAAAAATATAAACCCAAAAGTTCCTCAAAATTTAATAAAGTGAAACCATTTTTCTAAATGAAGTAATTATTTATTTATTAAGGCAGAATTCATTTTATGTCTATTCTAAATTTCTTTCGAATAAGTAAATGTGATATTTAACCCATCTTGTTGATAGTATATCACCCTATAAAAACAACAATACACCACAACATGTACTATATATATTTGTTCCATTACAACGATGACCTCATTAGGCATCATATTTACCATGAATTGATGCTATCCCAACCACATTATACATTCATAAATATCATGCTAATTAATGTTGTGGGTGTTAGAATGATCAACTCTTGTATAAGTCTCATGTCAAAGGGATAGGGTTATAGGTTCCTCTAGTATTGAAAACATTCGGACAAATGATGTTTAAGGAAATGAATTTATATATCTTGTTTCGATATGTATGAATATCAGTATTGAAAATACATAGATATTTACGAGAAATATGCCTAAAACTACATGGATACATACCTTTAGAGACTACATTTTTTCATGGACTTGACCAAAAATACCCTATTTTTGAGCAGCTTGATTTATGGGTAGTGGAAGTGGATTTATGGTTCTTCTACCACTAGATACACCAACTACACTACCCACTCTATTACAAAATTTCAATTTGGAGAGAAAATCTCACTGTTATAGAGAGTCCATTGATTCACATGCTACTTCTAAAATTATGGTTTGTTATTGTACCAATTTGTCATCCCTCTGAGATGCTCAACTAGTCTAGAAATCTCAATAAAAATATGTTGTACCGCCATCGCATTGAAAATCCAAATTAGTTTTGGTTTCATCCTCTACATGAATTTCACACTATTTATCCCAATGACTGGGATTTAAAATTATCATTCCTCTATATGAAATATTTATATATTCCATCACCTGGTTACTATAGATAGATTTTCTATAGGGAAAGATATACTTACATTGGTACATTTCTACATCTCTTCTAGAATTTAATAATCCCCAATTCTCTCTCTATGATTCCAGAGTATATGGGGTATAATAATGGCGTAGCAACATATAAAATCTCCCCCAATAGGAACTTCTTAATCATTCATACTTAATGAAAAATGATTAGCCACTATATGAAGGTTACACCTCATAAAGTCTATGAACTTCAAAATGTTCTCAGTTGTGGACATATTACCATTATTATGTTCAAACACCTCTTGATATTTTACAATCCTTAATATCTCTAGATCGTACTCATCTCAACAAACTATCTAAAACTCTGACCATAATAATGTATCCTTATTAAGATTTTATGTAATCAAATACCACTAACTAAAAACCATTCAATGAAGGAGACTCAAATAATGATCACCAGATGGTTGGTGATAATCTAAACCATATTTAACACGTCATTCACTTACTCAAACAACCAATATACTATTATAGGATTAGGATCTCCTCTAATCCTTGTAGGACTATAATGTTGAAACTCATGCATTTTTCTCAATGTATGAGCAGTCTTATCTTTCTATATAGTGATAATAATATTCTATATAGATAATTGTATTACATTTTATAAAAGGGTAGAGGATCTACCCTTTACTTATTAGTTGGGGATAACACTTGATTTACCCCCTAAATTGAATTTTTTTTCTCAACACATTAGTGATAAGAGTTTGTGACACTAAAATGGGTTCATCATAACCCTACCTCTAAATCTATGTTATATATCATTATGGTGGAATACAATATTATAAAATGTGAACTAGTGATTTTTAAATTATATCTTGTAGGTATGATTAATGTAGAAAATCGTTTCCCAATATTTTTGAAGGACTACTTGGGTATTTCCTCATGATAATATATATTATAATTCAGATGATGAGAAGTTGGGTTATCCAATACTAGAACCTGTTATCACGTATGGGATTCTCTTATTGAATAATTTATTCTAGAAAAAATCATTCAAAGTCAAAATAATAGTGATTCATTGGATAATGTGATTGATTGATATAGATTCATTTAAAAGAAGATTGTATAGGGGTTCTATATTCATTTTTTTAATCTAAATTCCTTCATTATACATTAATTTTAATTCTTCTTAGAGGAAAGTATGAATTTTATCTCTATCCATGAATGTAGAAGGTGTTATAGTAGGGGGGGATTATGGTTATATGAAGGACATTATATTCATGATTAGAAATTGAATCATGACCAATGGATTTTGATTTCATATGTTCTAGAACATTAAACCTTTAATGATCATGTCATATGGATGATTTTCTATTTATGTCCACGCACACATGAACATTTTTTATTATATTTTATATTTATATTAATATGACCTATTATATGAAATTTAATGTTATGTAAAATGGATTGTTAGGTGAAATTTCAAATAAATTGTTTGATGTGGAACTTAAACAATTGTAACCCTTTCTAGTTTAATCTAAATAATCTTTTACGTGATGTTATGGTAGGGGTTATACAAGGATGAAGCCCCATATATCATAGTCATTAGATGAACACAATGATTGATAATGATTTATACTAGTATAGATTCCAGAAGGATGAATTCCTAGTTACATTTGGAATGGATGACCCCAAATTGGACATTAATGAGTAGGTGAAATATTCATCATATAGGAACAACCTAGGTGAATTGGAGTTGATGGGTTTTTTCTGTAAATTAGAGAATATAAGTGTAAACATTCATTAGTAGGTGAATTTATTGAGTATGGATCCAATTTTTACTTGATGGATTAGTGTGGAATTAAATGGAAATAACCTTACAAAATATTTCATCCTAGTAACTTTTGAATGGATTAGCGCAATTTAAATTTATCAAATACAGATTTCATGATTATTTCACTATTATTTATGTGAATCTCAGTTCAAAAGGGTTCATTCCACCTAAAATAGTTGGGGCATTGTGTGAAGTGCATTTTGGATTTTTTTTGGGTTCCATAAACAATAAATTTATCTAATACACATATTTTTTAATTACATGTCCTCATTTTTTATTTACAAATCACATGAGGGAGAGGTTTGGAAGGCTTTGGAACATAATAATGAACTCACATACACATAATGTATCTTTATCATTACTTTGATACAAATTGTAGGTGGGGAACCATTTAGAGGAATACCATACATGGGTTACTATCTATAGAAGGTAACTATAGTTTAATTCTATAGGTGATCATGTGTGTCTCTATGAATGAATGTAACAACAACTAGTAACCCGTGTAGCATCAACAGGAAAAAATGTGACATTTGGTAGTGTTGGGACATAATTATTAAGATGGGATTATGTGAAATGATTCAATAAGGTGGATTCATAGTGGTCACCTAAGAAGATGTAGATCATAATTTATTAAAAAAATTTCAAAAAAATCTATCTTAAATTGATCATGAAAATAGATCGATGTGTTAATTTTATGTCCACAATATTTAAAATATAATCTAATAAAATGATTTTCCAAAATAGAAAACAAATATATATAAATATATATATGTATACTATATTTTTTATATAAAAATGCTCACCTATATGGGCTATAAAAATACAAAAAAATATTTTTTTTATATACCTAGTATTTTCCTTGTAAATCATTGAAATATTTGAATTTATATTTCTAGTTCTAGTCAATGAGAATTTGAGTTATTTTGAGGCCTGTTGTGCCTGAAATTTATTATAAAAAAATATTAAATATATTTTATATTTTACACATGATGCTTCATAAATAAAATATGATACCTCTTAAGCAGAGTCTAAAATAATAAATTTGAAGTCACAGTTGAGTCCGGAGAACATAGTTTACCCTAGATGTGATATATAATTGGTCATAGTTGGGGTATTCAGACTTATCTCTCATTATCATCATGTTCCATAAAATAAATATTTTTTAAATTAATTAATTATTTCATTTTTTTCATTGTGAAATGTTCTATAAAAAATTTCCATGGAAAATAATCCATGGTTAGCCGAATAAATCAATGGAGGATACTTGATCTCCTTCATCCTCCACCATTTATTTAGAGACTGGGTTTTTCCTAATAAGGCATTGAAATATTTCAATTTATATTCCCAGATCAATGTAATGAGACGATATTCAATTCGGATTCCTGGTGTGCCTAGAAATAATTGAATAAAATTATTGAATATATTTTAAATTATCTATATGAAAATTCTTTAAAAAATTGGATAGGTCTTAATCAGAACCATGTATCCAAAATCATTTGCTTATTTTGAGTCTTGAATGCGGTGTTTACCATAGGTGACACATAAAATTTGTCAGCGTAGGGTTTTCGGACTCGTTGGTCCTTAGCGGTATATTAAGTGAAATAATTAATTATTAAATTAAATAATTATATCATATTTATTCACCAAAATCTTCAATAAGAATATCTCAATGGCGAATCATCCTGGGTTATCCAAATAAATATTCAAAGGATTCCAAATCTGCTTCTTCCTCCATCATTGGCATTTTGCATCTGATGACGATGAAACTGTAGTCCAAAGAACATCAGGATGTTGTGAACACAACAAAATTTTTCAATTCATTAGAGAGAACATTCATCGATGAATAACAATCAAATCATCTGGAAATAAATTTCAATTTATTAATTTATGCAATTTTTATTGAAAATGTGACCAGATCGTTTCTTCTTCTGTGATTTGCACCAATTGTGGAATATGCATGTTCCTACGCACCAATTAAAATGATTTATTGGAATGTATTAAAAAACCAATATTCTAGCAAATGATTTTTGGCCATGAAATCATTTCCAATTTTGTTTAATTTGTTGTTATGGTTCCTTTCTCCCAAAATACTCTTCATGTTCATCACCGGTATGACCCCTCAATCCCAGTTCAACATTTTTGGATTGTACCAAGCCCAGTTGGACCACAAAAATCATGAAAAATCAATGATCTAGGATTATATCTTTGAATAATATATATATATTAGATTATTTCAAGGCATGGATGATTGTTTTGATGTTTGTATATTGATAAATCAATTACTGAGTGAAACAAGGATTCTTGGTAAAATGACAAAACCCTAAATTCTTCATTGGAATCCAATTTCTGGTGAAAGACATATGGAAATGATATATCCTTCCTAGATATAGTATTTTTCGAAATATTTAGGCTCGAAAACAATGATTAAAAAATGCTTGATAAATTTTATAGGAAAGGGATATATATTGATGTAGAAAACACAACAACACACCATGTACAGGGATGAGCACATGTCACGTGACCCCTATAGTGTGTTGGATAGAGTTTTGGAAAACATTAAGAAAGAAATAGCATGTATCTATCCAAAAATACATATACACTTTCGCCATATAGAAAAATAGTGTAGTGGATATTATGGGTCGGATCCCCTATCTTAATACATGGTCATGTACCTGAGTACACGAACACGGCCCATGTCCCTTTAGGCTTGGACACCAAGTGTAGTCCACCTTCACTGCATGTATTATTACATGGATGGGTAGCTATTTACACCTAGGGATATAGAAATTTGGTAGAGTGGGACCACATTCCATGTGGGTCCCCTCAAATGGCATTTACCCCTTGTTTCCTTTTTAGGAAAATTTGACACTCCACATCTCATTCATTTCGACTCATACATAGGCCCAAAAGTAGTTTATCCTGAGTGTTTCTCCATGTTGAATTATTTTGTTCCCTCTATTTTGATTATAGAGATATGATGTGAAATTTTCTGATCATAACACTTGGTGAGATAGTGCTCAGTGATGGTAGTGATCACACATGATTAACAGACACTTTTCATGTGGTACCCTCTAGTATAGCTGGGCATGGAGTTCCTCGATGACTATATATTAGTAGCCTTTACAAGGATGGGAAGTGGAATTACTTGATGAATTTTCATGTTTTACCTTCCAGTAAGGTTGGGTTGTGGATCTCATTGATGACTTATCAAAATTTCCCTCTAGTACTGTTGGGCAGTTGATTAATCAACCTTTAATAGAGTGGAACCCCCAAAATCATTGGTGTGGATCCTCTATAGACACTTTTTGAGTGCTACTATCCAGTATAGCTAGGAATTATAGTTCCTTGATGACCATTTTTAGTGGTACCCTCAAGTATAGGTGGACATTGGTGTATCTCAATGACCTTTCTGAGTGGTAACTTCCAGCGGAGCTGGGCAATGCAGTTCCTTAGTGAATATGAAAGTATAACCCCCTTCATGTAATAGGAGATGGGTTCCCTACCTATAATTCATGACCCCTCAATAATGTATCATATAGATGTGTCACACTTGTGATTTCACAATTACTTCTGGGTAGACATAAGAGATTATGGTCATCATTGGTGTCATTTTTGAGTTCTAGGATAATCATATTTTATGGATTATTTGTGAGTTGGACAACCCATTATTATCTCATTTCCTCTTCTTTTTACTAATCATATATATTAATATGTATTTACATATTGGATTTGTTTACTCTCTTTTCATGAGAGGTGGAGTCCTATGGGGTATTCCATTTTCTTTATGTGTTTAGCTTCTCGTGGATGGATGAGTGTACTCTACTACTATAGGTGGAGAGGACTCGATTAATATTTCATCTACTCACCATGTCAAGTCCCATGGGATTGGGTGATATTAATTTCACTCTTGGTTTGGGTTGATGTGTTCTCTTTTACATAATCTTGTTCCTACTATCTTTATATTCTAGTTCTATCTCTTACTGCTCCCCATTTATGTTATAGGGATTCTTACTAGGTATATACTTACTCTCCCACAAAAGGGATTTTCCCAAACATGTGATGTATTATGAAGATGATTAATAGTCCAATGGTGACTTTAATGGAACATAGGGATTCTTGGTACTTTAGGTCATGTACGGGGGTCACAACATAGGATTCAAGAGCTTGGATCTCTCAGTATTTAACTTTTCTAGTTTTTGTAAGGTTGGGGAAAATTTCTAGTTGGGCCTATATTTTTTCCATTTACATATCAATTTTTATATTAGTATAATTTTAAAACCTAGAGGTTATGCATTCTTGGATAACATTCTAGAAATGTTGCTTCGTTTACTCTTTCCCTATATTATTTTTCATCGAGATGGTTGTGTGTGTGAGTGTACATGTACTTAGGAAAATTCCACCCTAGGATATTTGTGACTTTTGATCTTGTAACCACCCCTTTGCCTATGGAGGCGGACTTGGGATAGTTGCATCTCGAGCCCCATCAAGGGACAGTTCATGAAATATTGGTATCAAAGGAAGTTCATTCCTTGGGATGTTGTTTGGACTAGTATATTTATGAGTATTTTCATGAATTTAGTTCAGTAATTTCAACTTCTCTCATGTCTGGATCTCAGTCTTGGGAGTTAAGTGATAGTGTGGGTGGTTTATGTATCTATTCACAAGAAATTTGAGTACCTTATTTATACCATGGAATAATGAGACATTTGATGTAAGTTTTAATGGTACATTCATTATACATGATTATATATTTGACAATCCTTCTTGAGTCACCACTTCAATTTTGTTATATATATATATATACTCTCATATGTCCATGGTACGTCTTAACAAATTTCATTATTCATCTATTTCACCAGTTAGCCAAGAAACTTATTCTGGATGATGAAAATGAACCGATGAGTAGTGAGGCCTCAGTTCAAGGTCTGTCCCATGAAATAGTTCCTCTATGGGTACATATTGTTGTGAATCCACCATTCTTGATGTATATATTACTATTAGTGTAGGAAGAGGATGTGTGCAGTCCTAGTGTGCTTCAGGTGTTCTAGAACCACTGTTCGTTGGGAATCCATGGAGATCCAGATCCTCATGCAGTATAATATTAGATAGAGTTGGTGGTTCAAGCCTTCAGGCTCATCCAAACACTGATCGATCAAGTGGATTCACTATAAGATATCCTTTTTCATGGATCATCTAGGATCTAGTGGATCCTTGTTATGAATATGCATCATGAGTCGAAACTCTCATGGACCAAAATATAGCAGTTGTTCCATGTTGAGTACTACCCCTCGTGAATGTGCTCAGTATGGATCTTGAAGCATATGGAGATGCAGTAGTGAGGGATTATGGTGGATAAGTATGTAGTGAGGTTCATAGATCTTACCCATTACTCCCTTAATGTTATCCATGATGGCTACTTTTGAGTAAGAATTTTTTTGTGTGAAATGCACATAGATTTTTGTGCTAGTGTAGTTCCCTTTTGCGTCCCCACCTATGTGGGGGTGATGGAGTGGGAAGTAGTGAAAAAATTATTTCATTTATATGGAATCCATACCACTAGGGCTAGAAGTAGATATCACATAGATGAGTAATCTGTGGTGGCTAGTAGAAACCCGTCAGGGATCTTGGAATAGGGAACCCTTTCGTGAATAGAATCACGCATGTGGTAGTATGGTACGAAGACAACACAAAGCATCAAGGAAGCCCATAGGGAGTAGGTGGTTGTCTTGTGATGTGTGAGGTCACAAGAACCATGACTTCCTAACAATACATATAGGGAAACATTGGTAGATAGTTGATGGACAACCCCAGTATAATAATCACTGTGATCAGGAATCTCCCATGATAAAAATGGGTGGTACCTAGGGTGAAGAGCTGGTAAAGAAGTGGGAGGACCAATGAGTGGTGGAGGATGTAATGATATCCTGGAACTTCCAACACTATGTGTCCCACATTATGTTCAGGGTGATAGTGGTCGAGATAGTGGAAAACTTCTAGATTTGGAGAACTATGACCCTACAGTACACATGATCATTACTAGATGGATCTTTTCATATTATACAACTGCTTCAATATTAGTATACACATGTTTTAGTCATTCCTTATTCTCTTTACTCCTTGTGTGAGAGATGGATCTCCCAATTAGCATTCTACCACAATAGCTTCATTTTGGGGATCATACAAGGAATAATTCTTCATTATATTTTTTGTAATGGTAGTGTAAGTTATCTCATGGTGGATATATGTTCATCTGGGAACTTTTGTTCATCCTGATGGAACCCTATTTCTACTTTCACCACAGACATTATAGTTTCCTACACACTAATGAGATGAGATTCTCTATTTCTAGTTATAGATATCTCATGGTTGGATGAGTGTGTTTTACGATGAGTAGGATGAATCCCATCACCCAATAGTTAGTGAGTGTAACCCTTGCTATAGTAGAATATCCTGTCATTTAGGTTCCATTATTTGTGGAGTATTACGTAAACCTCCTCCTGGAGGACATTTTGGGACAACCTCAAAGATAAGAAATTTAGTATTGTATAGATGTACATCCTGAAACCTCTCTAATATCTTTTGAAGCATATCGTATGTCCCCTAAAATGCTTCAGGTGCTACAGTTATAGTTGGAGGACCATGAAGAGAAGGGTTTCATCAGTATCAGTGTCCCCCACTAGGTAGCACCAATGTTTTTTATGAAAAAGGATGACAAGATATTGTGGGTTTTTATGGATTATTGTCACCTAGACTAGGACATGATAAATAATAGGTACCCCTTTTTGAGGTTTTCAGTCATGTTTTACTTGCTGTGTGGTGTTAATTGTGTCTCTAAGATCGATCTGATGTTGGGATACCACCAACTACAGGTTCGCGAGGCTGATATTCTGAATTTTTCCTTCTCATGCCTCTATGAAATGTTTTAGTTTCTAGTGAAACCATTTTCTGTGAAAAATTCCAAAACCATGTTTATGGCAATGATGAAGATAGTTTTTTATCCATAAATGGACCATTTTTTTATTAATTGATGACATACTCATCTACTTTTTTTAAGAGGATAATCTTGCGAATAACATAAGGATAGTGGCAGATCTATTTTGAGAGAACCGGTTGTATGGGAAGATCACAAAGTGCCAGTTCTAGATACATGTGGTTAAATTCATTGATCATGTCATTTATGAACACGTTTTATCCATTAACCCAACTATGATATATGCATTGATTTCTTTAGAGCCACCATAGACTATGTCAGATGTTCAGAGCATTTGGGGATTGGTGGGTTACTTAAAAATGTTTGTAGTAGACTTATTTAGAGTTTCATTCACCTTTATCTCTATAGAATGGAGAGGTAATCTTTTTATCAAGCCTAAGAAGGGTCGGAATACCTTAATATTGTTAAGGTTGACCAGTGATCTGATGTAGATACTACTAGAGGAAGGTGTTGAGTATGTGGTGTATTACAGTGCCTATGGAGCTAGGCCTAGCTACATGTTGATGTTGCAGCCCAGAATTGTCGCATATGGGTAAAGGAATTTGAGACTCTTTGAGTATAACTACATGACTCATGACCTAGATATAGATGAGATAGTATTCTCCAATAGTATTTCGAGGGACTACCTTACCAGGGAGTGCATTATGGTTTAGTCAGACCATCAGAGTCTCAGTAACATCTTCATGTAGAGAGAGTTGAATCTGAGATAGTGGTGCGGGTTGGAGTCCCAATTGGACTATTACATTGATATTGTATATACTCTAGATAAGAAAAAAATAGTATCATACACCCTTATGAGGGTGTCCCAATCTCCCTTAGTGCATGCTTCTTTGGAGCTGTTAGCTTCCCTCCAGCTAACCCTGGTAGAGCAGGAAGTTATATATTTTATACAGTTTATGGTGTTGAATCTTTTGCATCATGATCACGTGAGACAATCCTAGTTAGGAGACATCGACTATGATATCATAAATGAACCTTTATCCACAGACAACTCACCATATGGATATTTTGAAGTTGTGAATCATGTCTTCTTCTTTTTCTATGACGGAAGGTGGTTCTGGACAGGATTTATTAGGAGGTAATGTGAGAGTTCCTCACTTAACACCTATTTGTACATCCCAAGTGAGAAATATATAAACATACCATCATCAGATGTTTTTTTATTTTGATATGACAGGAAATGAAACTGAGTTCTTCTCTTAGTGCCTCTACTCTGAGTAGTTGAAGGTTGAGAACCATGTTATAAGAGAATTGTCACAGCCCCATGATATCATAGAGTAGAAGTGGTATGGAATATCCATGTACATTGTTATAGGGATTCCATTAAGGGATAAGATCTATGAAACCAAATGGGAAATAGTTGACAGTGTCCTGAAGTTGGCACATTTCCTGGATATCATGTAAATGAGTTCGGTGGAGTGTTTGGTGTATTGGAACATCCTAGATATCATTCGTCTTCAAGGGGTTCCATTGATGATTGTATCAGATCATGGAGAAAAATTTAAATAATGATTGTAGATAGTTCTACAATTGGTGATCGAAACCCAAATGATGATTATTATAGCCTTTCACTGCTAGATTGATGGGAAGACTAAGTACACAATCTTGATGTTGGGGTATATTCTATGTTCTTGGGTGTTAGACTTCGGCCAGAGCTAGGAGTATCACTTTACCAAGTTACAGTTCATATACAACAATAGGAACCACTATACCCTTGGCATGGATCTTTTGAGGCCCTATGTTGGAGACCTTGATGGTCAACCTTATGATGGACAAGGACTAGTAAAATATCTATTATGGGACCAGAGGTGGTTCATATGATGATGGAGAAGTTTTCTGTCATCAGTGAGTGGGTGAGTATGTCCCATTGTACACAAAAATATTACCGAGATCTACGTCATAGGACCATGGAGTTCAATCTATGAGAACATGTTTTCCTCTGATTCTCCCCATGACGAGGGATACAAGGTTTATTCGGTGAGGCAATCTATCCTCTAATTTTTTTGGGACACTAAAATCATGAATGGAGTTGGTGAGGTTTCATATACCCTCTTCCTACCCCATGGATGGATCCAGGGCACGACGTCTTCCATGTGATGAAGCTGAGGAGATAGGTGCATGACCCCACACACATGATCGTATAAGGAGATATGGACATCAATGATGGATCCACATATTTGGAGGACCTGCTAGAGATAGTGGATTAGAAGGAGAGGACCCTTCATGAAAAAAAATGAATTATACCAACATAAATTTATGGACAGAAAATATATCTGCTGGTAAAAATGATAAATTCCAATAGATATGATGTTTTATTGGTATTGATTTTAAGTACCAACACTTGTTTCTACTAACAGATATCTCTATTTGTATTAACCATTTAATACCAACAAATCTCTTTCCAATAGTTGCATCTGTTGCATTATCATACTAATACTAACATATATTTTACCTGCACTCAAATCTATTATTAATAATCATTATTACAAAAAAATCCATTATCATCAATAAAATCTATTATAAAAATTCATTAAATGATTATAAACAATTAATAGAAATCATTTTTTAAACGATTATTATTTTTATGACCAAAATCAATAAACAATTTTAGTGGTTTTATTAAAAATATATCATTAATAATGCTTATATATTGTAATATGTTTTATTTAGTATTCATTTAAATGATTTTTATAAAAAAAATTAAAATGATTATTATATGGGATTTAACAAACATAATAAATAAAAACACGGTAATTGATAAAAAAATATTCAAAATATAAGTGAAAACAAAAATATTTTTTAGTAAAATTAATTATCAATATTCACATATTGAATATTTATAATTGAAAACAAAAATATTAATTTATATAACATAATAAACCTAATTGAAAATATTAATAATTTTTATTAATATTCACATATTAAAAATTTATATTATATTATAAAATGATAATATTAATTTTTATAAAATTTTACTTCAATCCCAACCTAAGTTGTTCCTCGACTCTCCCTACGTCCCCATTTTCTTGCTTCCCCACATCACTGCTACCTCGCTTCGCTGCTTCCCTGAAGCCCTAGCTCTCAATGATTTCTTGAATCCCTACCTCTTCATGATTCCCAGAATCCCTTCCTCTCTGTGTTTCCATGAATCCATATATCTCAAAATCCTCACCTCCATTACATTCCATCATTCTCGTCACACTCAATGTCTCAGCCTCAATAATAAGTCCCTTTTTTCTGAACTGTTCCTATATTAATCCCCATAGAAAGATGTGATTTATCAGAGAAGTTGAAAATATGGAAGTCATGCCAAGAAATCCTCATGATTGATTGAATAAGATGCAGTAAAGGTACACCTTCCATTGAATTTTTGGGTTCTCTCAAATGAAATTTCCTATTATTGGATATAAATAATTATCTCATGGATTTTGTAGCATAGAAATTCATATTCAATCATATTGATCACTTTATCTGATAAAGCGAGTGAATAAAGTAAAATTTGGTTGAGAAATATATGAATTATTATCAGAGAAACATGTTGGTAGTGAAAAATGAGAATTCTCTTCCAGGATTACACATTTTAGGTTTCATTGTTGATTAAATTCCTCTATTTTTCATTTAATCACTATAAAAACGTAATGCTAGTCATCATAAAAGTGATGAATGACTTTTATACAGTATTATTAATATTGATATATTCATCCAAATGAAAAGAATTTTTTTAAACATCAAAACTACTTATTTCACAATTTCATTGATATTGAATATGGATAAGGGTCCCATGATGATGAGTGGGTTCTTTGTTGAAATCTATACTAACTGAACTTCTATGTAAGTCCATTATATGTATGAATTCCATTTTAAATGAACTTAAATGTCTCTATTATCTATTTTCTAATAATACATACAATACATATTGAAATTTTACAAATTTAATTAGTGTATATTGAATTATTAACAGAAGAGTGAATCCTAAATCATCTAATTATATGGGGATTTGTTCTTACATTTGGGATTAATGTTTTTTTATTTAGAATCTGGTTACAATACATTTTTTTATTTCTTATATAGAATTATATAATGTTATACATTTTATTTATTAATATATAGTTCCATTTCCTTATGATGCACAATTTGTTACATTAATCATTTAGTGTAATATTGAATTCGATTAATAGAATTTATACATCAAAGAGTTTATAAAATGCATTCCTTATTTTCAAGGATTAATTAGTTGGAATTTGAATAATAGTTTATATGAATATTGAATTTCATTTATGTCATGAACATCACAATGATGTATTTATTTGGCCATAAACTAATAGTGTTTCTTGTTAAACAATCATAGTTTATTTTAGTATTTAAAATTAATTTCCCTATATGTTATTTTAATGTTAGATTCTTTGTCAATATACAGTATTGAAATTTAGGTAATTGATGATAAATATATTTCTAATAACTTTTAATTTTCATATTAATTGAAAAAATTTATGTAGTTGTGCATTAAAGATAGAATCTATAACATACTTCTCATAGTTTCTCATATGTTGTATTGTTTCATGCGGCCCTCCAGAACCGTTACATAAAAAAACTAGTTTTGGTCGGCGAATCCCTCTTTCAATGGTTGAATATTTCAAATCCTCTATTTAAAAATGATCAAAATCATTTATAGAGATCATGAACGCATGATCTATAAAGGATTCTTGTAAGGTAACACTATTTTTCTTTTATAAAATTCTCAACATGTTCCCCCAAACGCATTGTTTTGATAACAAGAAACATTATTTAAAATTAACTCCAATATAGAGGTAAGTTATGAGATTAATATTGTAACATCCCATTTAAATAAAGAATAATATATTTTCATATTTATTAATATTTATTAATTAAGTATTAATTTTACTATAAAGGGGATTCTATGTTCAATGGCGTACCCAATACGCAACAATGGGTTTCTTTGAAATCTTACGTTGCACACAGCATTGGGACATACTGAAAAATAATAATATTATATTCATTTAAATGGTAGTTAATGCCTAGCTGTTGTATTGGCAAGAATTACCAGAACTAACAATATTATGATTAAACATGTTTCTTAAATGTTTTTACATTTATCCATTAAAATTTCAAGGCTTAAAATTTGAATGAATCAAATTTTTTTCATAAATACTCTAATATTCAGTAAAAGGTTAATTTACTACCTTTTGATGGAGAACACTTTTTAAGTCTAGTTTTTTCACATTTATATGTTCTATTTGACAAAATAAAATTATTATTTAGAATGAGGACATCAAAATTTACTTTAGGTAAATTTTTTGTACATTTTTGATAAAATTCATTTTTAATGAAAAGTGAAAAATACGGTATTTTAATTCAAAAATAAATTTTAACATAATTTATTTATATGGTTAGATTATCTTTTCAATTGGTTTTAATTTTTAATTAGATTAGATTTTTACCATTTAATCCAATGTTGGTCAATTGATGTAATTTCCCTATGAAGTTGGACATAAACATGTGTCAATATTTTGATAGTCACTATTTCATAAAAACACGCTTATTGTTTTATCAATGGGAAATAATTTGAAATTAATTAATGCAAATTATATGTTTTTAATTTAGTAAAACAAAAATCATTTTAGAATTCAGAATATCAAATATATCTTAGGCTGAATATTTGGTATTTTTATGAAAGGGTACAATTTTTTATTAATAGTGAAAACATTGAGTAGAAGTTAAAAACAAACTTTTTCATTTAAATGAAATTATACCACCTATATGATTTGAATTTTAAAAATCAGACATACATGGTTGTCATCAGTAAGTAAAATTTGATTCAATAACATAAAAATAATTTTTTTTGAATAATAACTTTTGACTTTTATTTAACGCGGATGGTAAATAGGGTAATTAAAGGTAAAAATAATATTATAATGATATAAAATTACATTATCACTTGCATAAACCATATTGGATGAGTCATGGACGAACAATACAATACATTGGAGTGATATTTGGGCTTTTAAATCCATTTGGGTAAGATAATGACATTACTAACTTTTTATTTAATGTAAAAATTATCATAACCATGTATTGTTTTGCTAAAAAAATTATTATGGGGTTATATAATTGATATATTTTACTAAAAATTTTCATTAGAAATCTCAAATTCTTTCCTACATAAAAGTATTTTATTTTTAATTTTTAGACATCAAATAAATAATATTATTTATGATACAATAATGATGCATTGTTTACTATATTAATGAATGATTTAAATAAATAAGATTCTAAAAATTAAAAAAATATCCAAAATCTATCCAATTCATATTGGATGATTTTATTTCGAACAAAACTCATCTTTTTATCGACTTTAATTTGTCTTGGACCTTTGGAAACTGAAAATCGTTATATAATAAAATAATATTTTTAAACTTCCCTAAAGAGCCCATCCTCCCCCTTATAAAAAGCATTCACCTCTAACACATTATTCACACCTCTCAATCTCTTTGGATCTTTCAATATCTACCCAAATAATATCTCCAAATCCATATCTTCCACCTAGAAGCCTTACCTTAGGCATAAGGAATGTCAATAAATCCTATTGCTTCAAACCAAAGAGAGTAACCTGATTTAAAGGTAACGTCTTCTCTGAAGTTATTTTATTTTATTTTAATTATAAAAACCCCTGAACTCTTTTAATTACTTTATTTTATAAGAAAACAATTGTCCTAAATATACTTGGTTCTTGATATGTGATGTATTCTAGTTACACTTACACACACCTTTGTCTAATGGGTAAAGAACATATTGTTTCTGTGGACAGAAAACTAATGTCTCACGAAACGATTATTGTTTAATCTTATACCAAAACCTCTTATGGTGGCCATTAAGATGGAACTATATTTACATGTGATATATATATTATATATATATTTTCTTTATACTTATGTATTTTTCATTTTTATCATACATTTATGGTGTCCATACTGGGTAAATACAATAATTTCAATTGAGTAAGTGTGGTCTACCGCCCCCTCAAAGAGATTTGACTCGTTCATTCCATACACGAAACGTATACAGGATTGAGTTAATTAAATTAAATAACATAAATATTATACTGAAATTATAATTTACCTATGTATTATTATGTTTTCAGTCATTTAAATATAAAATAGAAATGAAGGTAGTGTTCATGCATACGTACTGATTAGCATCTCCATGAACGGTGTGTTTCTTTTCATAACTCCAAATGATATCTAATATTGTAAATAAAAATACACTGGATAAATATATATGATATATATGATATCTAAATCATGAATATATTTCTATAGATAATGGAATTTTGACCACATGGACAATTTTTAATTATAACAAGTTCATTTTTTACTAACGTTCCGAACATCGACACAATGTCTGATATGAACTCAAATAATTAACTAATTGTTATAACTAGGTAATAAGTGATATAAAAGGGATAATAAAATTGAAATATGTTCTTAAGGAATTAGAAATTAACATAAGTTAATTATTCAGGAAGAACACAAAACATACGAGTCAAGTCAGACATGATGTAAGGGGTTTCTTATCTCACTTTTAATTCCATGTGATATCCATTGTTCGTTAATTATTTATTGCATGTTTTGTATTGTGTACTGAAATTTGATATATATTATCCCAATTCGATTTAAATTCAATCTATTCTGTGATTCATTTGGTGGTTAATAACTTTTGGCCATACAACTCGTTTGATAACAACGTGGTAAGGGGTTTCATATCTCACTTTTAATTCTGTGAGACTTTAATTATTCACCAATTATTTATTGAATGTGGTGTATTTTGTACGTCCATTTGATATATATTATCATAATTCTATTTATATTAATGTTATTTTTTGATTCATTTGGTGGTTATAAAATTTTGGTTATATGACTCGATAGATTAAACGTGATAAGGGTTTTTCATCTAACTCTTTATTGCAGTGAGATTCATGCAATATTTTCCACTATTTCCATTTGTGTGGTGTATTTACTACACATGATTGTATTCTTTTTGTAAAATAATTTAATTTATGTGTATTTTCTTCTTCTTTGTATGATCCTCCCATCATGGGTTGTATGTTTCGTACGTTACCAAATCGGTAAGGGAACCTTTCAACATACTCTTTTAGAAAAAGACTTCTTTTATGTCATGTCTTTTAATTTGCATTTTACAGTGTTGGGATATGTTATTCTATATCCTTATTTATGTACATTTTATTTCTATTTTATGAGAAACCCTTTTCTCTCTAATAAACTTATTTTCAGAATTTCAAAGTGATGCTGTTAGGCTATCAAATTTCTGTAATAGATCATCTTAACCCAATTTCCGTTCTTTGGGTTAAACTTCTACTACATGGTTATGTCATGCAATGAATATGTTAAAATTAACTATGATTATTTTACACATAATATCCACTTAAATTGGGTGTATTATTATTTTTCACACATAATTATATCATTGATTAGTCCTTAATATAAGGATATGACCTTTGCAAGGGTCACTGTCTCAATTTACATTCAATTTAGAATTATTTGTTGTTATACACCAATTCACTTTTATATGGTTTATATATTGAACTTTGATATATTAAATCATGAATCTCATTATTCTCATGATATTAAATTTTTTTACTATTGTTATTCCTCAAATATTTTTATTCAAGTGTCCCTCATTTGATATAAACTCTTTAATAGAAATATCATTTTAAATATTTTAAAGATTTATTATTCTAAATATTTCTTGTTAATGTCTATGTTTTTAAAATGGTTTTAAGGATTTTTTTATATGAACATGATTTTTTTGAAATTAAAATGTCTTTCAAAAGATTAAAAGTGGTATGAAACACTTTTATTCAAAAATGTCTTCATCAAATGTTTTAAATGTAATTGAAAATTGTTCGATAAAGCAATGATTATGTCAATATCATGGAATGATATATTGTGATTGCAATGTGGAAATTTTACCTTTCTATTATGACTGTTTTATGTGTTATGAATATGTTTTTATTATTGGGAATTGTTTCTGTTTATGGGTTGTTCTGTGATAAACCTAGGGTAGGTGAGCCCTAGATAGCTCTACAATGCATTGGTTAATGTGATAGAGGTAAACATTAAAGATTCTCCTATGAGATTTAGGGAATATACTATGATAGGTATTCCAAATTTAACTTCCTACATAGTTGTAAAAGCTACAATGTAAGTTTTATATGGATTTAACAAGTTACATTTATGATTTATGTTTTCTAAATGTTATTCATAAATATTATGATTTCGTGAGGTATGTTAAAGAGCATATGTTTTTTATGTATTGATGATCTAATGTAATATTTCTTTATTTTATAACCCATACTCAGCTTTTTATGCTCATCCCAGGTTTTTGAAAGTTTTTTCGTAGGATATAAGGTAGGGTAAGAGAAAAAAAGATTTCATGGAGATTTATATAAAGAATAGAATTATTGTTTTCTTTTAAGAATTTATATTTTATAAAAAAATGGAAACTGAGTAGAAGTGTCTACGTTGTAATTTTTGTGATGTAATGTAATAGTTATGGAATAATTCTATAAAACACTAGACCTAAAAAGAACATCAATGTGAATTATTAACTTCAGTGAAGATTATGTAATGTTTAAGGCTGGGGCCTTATATTTAGTATTAGAGGTCGGTTCAGAAAAATTTAGGGATGAAGAGTTTTTATTAGACACATGGTTTGTCTCTATGTCTACTCATTAAGTTAAATCCTTATTTTATAACTTTTTTAGATCATGGAATGTCAGTTATAAATGGAAGGAGAAGGATCTGAAACATCATTCTAATCTAATCCTCGTGTCATTCATGAAATACATATTGCAAAGTCTAGTTCAGATGATTGTGATACTTTTTCTATCATATAACTCACTTGATAGAGGTTTTTTGAGATATCAAACACCTCCACTATACCTCGATATCATCGTGGATCATGGGTTGTATTTAATCAAATCCTATTTTCATAATATTCTCATAATTTTAGGAAATATAAATATTATAATGGCATTCTCAAATATTTTACCTTGTCACAAGATTTTGAAGCATATTATGATTTTGAAAATGGTGATAAATAATGAGATCCTTTCCCAACCTATTTTTATTTTCTTTCGAATAATATTCTTTTATCACATACTTATGGTATTTTAAAAGGACCATTGACTGAAATTTTCAACTCAATCATAGTCCGACTATTTTATAAAAATAATATTTTATCACATGTTTTGAAATTATATGTTATACAATATTATTTTCTGAAACTATTTTTCTATGAACACCCATATGAACTGTGTTATACAAGGTGTATTTTTATTAAGGAATTAAATGATTTTGAAGGTTATATAAATCATTATTTAAATTCATGTACCTTCTACCTACGTGAACAAGATGATAATGAAACCACATGGGAACCATGATCAAGGTATGATGTTCTTCTTTTGGGGAATAGTTTTATTTTATCATATAGAGGTGAAATAAAAAATTGAAAATATATAAAAGTCATCATTAAAATGTTGAGGTATTAATGAGTTTATATGAGAATGATAGGTATAAGACAACCTTTGAGGTTAAAATATGTTAGGGTTAATTTTCAGTTTTATAAAAATGACAACACGTAAGATGGGTGACAACCTGTCTGTAACACCCCTAGATTTTATGAAAGATATTATTTTTAATTTCATTCATATATTTTGTTGTAAGCTACACCAAAAGGATCTTGCACAACATGCATCCTTGACTTTCCTCGCATTACACACAATCACGACCTTCCTCGATAGCGTGTGTAGTACGCAATACCGAGTTTCACTAAACAACGATATGCTATTAAAATATTATTAAAACTAGCTGTTATGAATAGTAATAACCACCTTTTAAAATTTTAGAAATTTTACCTCTCAAAATGGACTTCATTTTTGGATTCGGAGTATCGAATTTAGCCTAAGGTGAAATTTTGGTACTTTTCGGATAACTTTCATATTCTGATGAATAGTGAAAATTACTAAATTTTAATTAAAAAAAACATTTTTAATCGAAATAATTAATAGTGATAAGTTATTAATTTGAGTGGTTTTAAAGTATATTTAGAATATATTTTTACAATTTAATACAATGTTGGTCATTGGATGTAATTTCACATTTAAACCAGTAATAAACAAGTGTCAATCTTTTGATAGTTATTATCTCCTAAAAACACGGTATTTGTTTTGACGACGGGAATTAATTTTTAAACTAGTTAATGTAACTGATATGTTTTTAATTTGATAAAATAGAAATAATTTTTAAATTCATAATATCAAATACAGCTTAGGCCAAATTTTTGGAATTTTTCTGTAAACTTTCATTCTTTGATGAATAGTGAAACCACTAAGTGGTAGTTAAAAAAACTGAATTTTTCATAAAACTTAATTTTACCTCTTCTGTGAGTGGAATTTCGAAAATCTGAGTGAAATGGTTAATATCAAGGACTAAAATGTGGTTCAGTGAGATGAAAATAATTTTTTTGGTGAATAGTAACTTTTCACTTTTTTTACCACGGTTAAAAGTAAATAGGGTAATTAAGGGTAAAAGTGTTATTATTATTACCCTAACACATCTCCTAATTCTATTGGATAAGTGTAATTCTACCAAAAACAACCTTAGGAACAAAATATGACCATTTAGGCCCACTTTGATTAGATTAGGACATATATTATCAATTTCATTAAAGAAGGGTTAAAATAGTTAAAATCGAAGTTTAATAACTAAATCATTTTCAATATAGGGTTATACATAAGATAACTTCAACTATAAAAATTCATTAGAAAGATAAAAATATTTCCGACATAATAGTATTTTATTTGTAATTTTTAGACTTAAAATAATTTAATTTATTTATGATACAATGATTATGCAGTAATTATCCTATTAATGAAATATTGACATAATTGATGTTATAAATACCCAAATAAATGTAATTGGAGACTTTTTATGAATTACAATAATTTTATATGCTAATATGACATGTTATTATTGATTTAATTAATTGTTTTCGAACTAATCATTCTGTTATGATTTTCACAAAAATCAATTACCAAATAGTGTCAATATTGACATAAAATAGTTTTTAAAACAAATATTATATTATTAATTGTTATTATATTCCTAAAAAAACTAAGTTTCTTCCAAGATACTTATAACATGATTGGTGTATCATTAAAGGATCACTTGGGGGTCGCTTGGATGTATATGGTATGTTTATTAACTATATAATATAAAAATACAAAGTGACAGGGTAAATGTCAATCTAATTAACTAAGAGTTAAAACTAAAAGATAAGGTTAGTGTAATGACCTAAAATTGTCTAAATTCTATTGGATGAGAGGATTTCGACCCATCCCCACCTTAGCTTCGAAATAAATTAATTTTGAGCTATTTCAAACCGAATTTGGCTTTATAATAAAATAATAGTTTTAGTTATTCCAAAGGTGCCCCTCTCCTCCCTTATAAAAGGGCACCTCCTCCACCTCTTCCTCATACCACATTGAGCCTTCGGTCTTGGCCAACCCATTCCAAATTCTCTTCTCCACTTCCCTAGAAACATCCTAGAGGTCCCGGTCTTCTTCAAAGACCAATTTTAGTGCCCAAAGAAGAGGACTCAAAGAGGCGCTTCAAAGAAGAGGTAATGTCTGTTACCGATTCTTTCAACTTTATTTCTTCTTCCACTTCTTCTTATTAGGTTGTATCATTATGAAGTAATAACATCAGTATCACTCATATACTGATATGTTATTATAATTATGAAACAACCCTATTTCAAAATCTATCCATCCTACGGAAAACGAAATCACCGCGCGTGCGTAGGTACGGAATACCGTCTCCACGTCGTGGTGTAATCTATTTTCCACCACCACCATACTTGGATGGGTATAATGATGTAAATAATAACTATATATGATTATTTTAAAGTGATATTGATTCTGAAATAGTATAAGTACACTCCAATATAGTCCCACGATCATGAGAACGATATCATCGCTCGTGCGTATGTACGGACTACCGTCTCCATGACGCGATGAGATTCGTTCTCCACGTTAACCATACATGAATGATTATAAAGTATATATAATAATTAATCATGAAATACATGACATAATAATGATACTGGATTTATGTGTATATATATGTATGTTATCTACTTAATTCCATTCAACTCAATAAGGAAATGAAAACAGCGTTCATGCGTACGTACAACCTACCATCTCCATGAAAAGTGTATTTCTTTCCATTTACTGATTTATTATATATATGTATATTCTAAATATATATTATATATAAATCATGTTTTATATTCTGGAATTAATTAATCATGATCTATGTAATCATATGAATAATTACAAGTCAAAACACGGACGACAAATGAAACAATTTTAACCAAAACGCAATTTAACATGGAATTTACAAAAGAATGGGTAATATAAAGTCATAAGTGAACCATATATGACATAATAACAATGATTATGGTTCTGGAATAAGTCAATGGAATTATTTAAATCATTATACCAGAGTTTCGGACACTTACGTAGCAAATCGGACCTAAGGTAAGGGAAAATCTCGCAATCTCAATTTTTATCCGAGATTGTTTATACTTCATAATTTACTGAGGAATATATATCATCCACATCCATGTTTCGTCAATATGTAATATTTATATCCTTATACAATATTTTATATCCATTTTTACTCTTCGGTGAGTTTTTAGTAAAAGATATGAAAGGAATCTTTTGTCGTTTTTCGTACGAGGTACTTTTTGACTTTTTCGACAAAAGTACAAGAAGAATGTTTTTTTAACTTATACGGTATGAATGTATTTTTAAAACATTATTTCCAAGAAGATTCCTTTACAAGTTTTCAAGTTTATTTTTAATCAACTTATTTTAGTTTAAAGTTGTATGACATGTTAAGAAAGGAAAATGTTTTTGAAGTAGAAATGATATCTTCCTCAAGAATGGAGTTCAAGTGTTTTATCAAAATTATTTTCCATATAAGATAATATAGGGTTCTGTTTCTATCTCTATTATTACATTGATTTAATTATGTTGTGATGGAATTATTTTTATGAATTATTTTATCTTATATGAATTGTTTTATGATTTCATGTTGTTTAAGAATCCCATTTTTATTACATGAGTTATGCAATTATGTATGATTTATGATTTTGTGGCACACATAAGAATGGTATCATTATGAAATGGGTGGGACCTATATCTCCCTCAAATGCAATGGGTAAAGATTTTATATCTCATGAGATAGACATGGCATGAACGGCAGGTTAAACCAGTTCAGTGAAACAGGACTGAAACGAGGAATGAACTCGGTTCAAAAATGGACGTTGTCCACTAAGATAGTCTTGGAAATGAGTCATGACTAATAAAAAGTGATTCTATATGATTATGTGTGTACACCACAATGTTTCATGTTTTAAGTTATGATTATTGGGATTACATTTCACTACTATGATTTATCCCATGTTATTATATTAAGATCTCTTTTGCAGGTTAAAATTTCTAAAATGTTATGTTCTTATGAATATGATGTGATTGATATTTTTTTGTTTACCCTTACTGAGCATTTGAGCCCACCCTTTTATGTTTTATTTTCCCCAAGATATAATGAAAGGTTTCAGGTAAGAAAAAAAGGGGAAGATATTTATGGGAGATGTTAAATATCTTTCACCATGATTAGAAGAATACGTTCCGAGTTTCCGAAGACACTAAACTATTACGGTCCTTGTGTGCGTGTCTTTGTTATGTACTAAGTATTCTGCAAAAGTAATGTAATGTCCATGTATGTCAGGCTTTGGGTCTCTACAGTTGGTATCAGAGTAAAGGTTTAGTCAACCTTTGGAAACTCGGATGCGATAACTTTAGTGAGATCCCTAGAGATATTTCTAAGGTATGTCTTGGGATGTCCCTCAGGTTATGTATAAGTATAGTTTATAGTCCTATAATTACGATAATGATCTTAGAATTAAACCTAAGATTTTAGATATTGAAGGTACTCCTCCTTTATTGTGTTGTTTTCCCTATCATGATTTTTGCCTCTCACACTATTCTTTTTGGGTTTTAGACGATGGCTGGAACCCGAAGGAACCGTGTTGATCAATGTAATGGACAATGCAATGACTGTCCTCCTGAACAAACAAATGTTATGGGAGATGGAGTGCAAAATCTTATTGCTATACTTACACAAGCTATGAATCATACTTGACTTCCAAATGAGCAGAGAAGGGAACAATATTCTATTGAGTCCTTCATGAGGCAACATTCACCTTCTTTCAGTGGGTCTTCTGACCCACATGTTGCTGAACAATGGATCAGTACTACTGAAAAGATATTTTCAGTTCATCAATGTTCTGAACATGATAAAATCATCTTAGCAGTGTATCATTTGGAAGTTGATGCTGATCAATGGTGGAATCTTATCAAGAATATGAGGCCAAGATATGAAATTCAGTCCATGGAATGGGATGAGTTCAAGAACTTATTTTTCAATAAGTATATCCCTCGTATTCTTCATACAATGATGGAGAAGGAGTTTCTTGAACTAAAGCAAAAGGATGATGAATCTGTTGGTATATACGAAGTGTATTTTACAAGGCTTGCAAGGTATGCATCTGGCATTATCATCCAACCTGAAAGTAAAGTTGATCTATTCTTCAGTGGCATAAAACCAAGTCTTCGAAGGGCATTAGCTATAAGAGACTTCATAAGCTATGAAGAAATTGTGTGTTGTGCTATCAAGTTAGAAATGGAAATTTTTGTTACATATCCATCTCAAAGTTTTGACAAGAAACAAAAGATGAAGTTCAAAGAGAAAACTCAGAATAAAGGTGAAAAGAAGATGAATGTTTCCTTATGCTCAAAGTGTTGAAAGAAGCATGGTGGATATTGTCTTAAAGGGACAAGTACATGTTTCAAATGTGGAAAGGAAGGTCATCGGGCATTTTAATGCCGTAATGATGGGAAGAAGATGTCTAATGATGAAAACAAATGAAGGGATATATAGAATGAACCTACTACACTTCAATGCTTCAAGTGCAAGGAAATGGGACATTATGCTAATAAATGCCCTAATCCAAGGGTTAGTGATAATTGACATGAGCAACCACTTAAGGAAAAGGACAAAGGGAAGTCACATGTGATCACCATTGGCGAGGTTGAATATGACAACGATGTGGTGGAATGATTAAGTGTTTATGTAATGGGATTCCAAAATAATGTTGTATATAGTATCATGGAATATTGGAATATTTATGTATTGGTATATTGTGGTTTTCAATAATTTTATGGTACCGGTAACCATGGAAAGTGATTGAGATATTTTTGGAAAAAAGATGATATGCGCATAATGAAGGGATAAGGGAAAAATGAAATGTTTGATAGTATTCATGAGATCATGATTGATATAAGGACTAAGTGATATCATGGTTTGAGTATATAGAATTTTAAGGATTTTGGTATGTGGAAAGAGTTAACTTTTAACAGCATTCATGTTTTCAATAAGGTTCAATGGGTATTCATTTTTTTTCAAGAGAATACATGATTAATTCCTTTGAATGTTTGGAATGTGACCAACAAGACATATCTCATGATATATGGGGATCAAAAATGGTATTAACATGCTAGTTGTGTGAACTCTTTGGTAATCGTTTTCACTATAATATGAGATTAGACAGCATTATTTTGGATAATCCTAAATATTGGAATGGATTATGTTGGACATAAGTTAGTATTTTTTAAGGATATATTTTTTTCGATATTATTTAGGGGATGTTATAGTAATGTAGTTTTATAAAGAAGACAACCCGCGGGATGGGCGACAGCCCATCGCGTCGGACAAGGCTCTGGGAATCAATCCCACAACCGAAGTGCGACTAGCCTTTATCGCCTACCACTGGCCTACAGGAAGTCCCTGTTTAGTAGAAACTATTTTTATTATATTAATTAGTATGATATATGAAGTATAAGTCCATTTTAGGAACCATATATGATTAATCTCACTATAGATGGACTTATGTATTTTTTTGATAACTTTTCAAACCTTTGGTTTGAGACAGATGGAATGACCCATCATTCTATCACATGATCTGATAACACATCACGAATGACAAATTCAACTTCATTTCTTTAAGAGATGAAGTGGAAATTGTCCGAAGAACGACCAATGGTGAGACTATACCAAAATCACAAAAGTATATCTTCTAATTCCAATTTCATCAACTTTAGGGAAATGATCTTGAAAACCATTAATGTTGTCCTAGTGATCTTATATCTGATGAATCAGATGGTACCTTAGATCGTCACAAATTTATGGCTTTGTGATTTCTGGATTTTCCATATCCATGTTCTCTACCACTCTCCATCAGAACATGATGGTTAGATTTCTCTTCCATATCCATATTTTCACCTGTGGAAACCCAGTGATTAGTTTATTTGGGTAAACGTTATGTTTCATACTTTTGTTTTTAAAGATTGGTTTTGGTATTCCTTTTTACGATGTGGTTTTCTATTAAAGGAACTTTCGAATAGTAAACCATTTATAACCCCAATGAATTTCGAGTGCAAAATTAATTTTAAGGGGGGTAGAATGTAACACTCCGAGATTTTATGAAAAATATTCTTTTTAATTTCATTAATGTCTTGTGTTGTACGCTACATCAAAAAGAGATTGCACAACACGAATCCTTGACTTTCCTTGAATTACACGCAATCGCGACCTTCCTCGATAGCGTGTGTAGTACGCAATACCGAGTTTCACTAAACAACGATATGCTATTAAAATATTATTAAAACTAGCCGTTATGAATAGTAATAACCACCTTTTAAAATTTTAAGGAATTTTAACTCTCAAAATAGACTTCATTTTTGGATTCGGAGTATCGAATTTAGCCTAAGGTGAAATTTTGGTACTTTTCGAATAACATTCATATTCTGATTAATAGTGAAAATTACTAAATTTTAATTAAAAACAACTTTTTTAATCGAAATAATTAATAGTGATAAAGTATTAATTTGAGTGGTTTTAAAGTATATTTAGAATATATTTTTACAATTTAATACAATGTTGGTCATTGGATGTAATTTCACATTTAAACCAGTTATAAACAAGTGTCAATCTTTTGATAGTTATTATCTCTTAAAAACACGCTACTTGTTTTGACGACGTGAATTAATTTTTAAATTAGTTAATATAATTGATATGTTTTTAATTTGATAAAGTAGACATCATTTTTGAATTCATAATATAAAAAAAATCTTAGGCCTAATTTTTGGTATTTTTCTGGAAACATTCATTTTTTGATGAATAGTGAAACCACTAAGTGGTAGTTAAAAAAACTGAATTTTTCATAAAACATAATTTTACCGCTTCTGTGAGTAGAATTTCGAAAATAAGAGAGACACAGTTAATATCAAGGACTAAAATGTGGTTCAATGAGATGAAAATAATTTTTTGGTGAATAGTAACTTTTTTACTTTTTTTACCACAGTTAAAAGTAAATAGGGTAATTAAGGGTAAAAGTGTTATTATTGTTACCCTAACACATGTTCTAATTCTATTAGATAAGTGTAATTCGACCAAAAACAACCTTATGAATAAAATATGACCATTTGGGCCCACTTCGATTAGATTAGGACATTTATTATCAATTTATTTAAAGAAGGGTTAAAATAGTTAAAATCGAAGTTTAATAACTAAATAATTTTTAATATGGTTATACATAAGCTAAATTCTAATATAAATATTCATTAGAAAGATAAAAATATTTCCAACATAATAGTATTTATTTTTAATTTTTAGACTTAAAATAATTTAATTTATTTATGATACAATGATGATGTAGTAATTATCCTATTAATGAAATATTGACATAATTGATGTTATAAATACCCAAATAAATGTAATTTGAGACTCTTTATGAATTCAAATAATTTTCTATGTTAATATGACACATTATTATTGATTTAATTAATTTTTTAGAACTAATCATTATGTTATAAGTTTCACAAAAATCAATTACCATATAGTGTCAAAATTGACATAAAATAGTTTTTTTAAACAAATATTATATTATTAATTGTTATTATATTCATAAAAAATCTAAGGTTCGGCCAGGATACTTATATCATGATAGGTGTATCATTAATGGACCATTTGGGGGTCTCTTGGATGTATATGGTATGTTTATTAACTATATAATATAAAAATACAATGTGACATGGTAAATGTCAATCTAATTAACTAAGAGATAAAACTAAAAGATAAGGTTAGTGTAATGACCTAAACTTGTCTAAATTCTATTGTATGAGAGTATTTCGACCCAGCCCCACCTTATATTCGAAATAAATAAATTTGGATCTATTTAAAACCGAATTTGGCTTTATTATAAAATAATATATTTAGTTATTCCAAAGGTGCCCCTCTCCTTCCTTATAAAAGGGCACCTCCTCCCCCTCTTCCTCACACCAGTTTGAGCCTTCAAGATCGACCAACCCCTGCCAAATTCTCTTCTCCACTTCCCTAGAAACATACTAGAGTTCCTGGTGTTCTTAAAAGACCAATTTTAGTTCCCTATGAAGAGGATTCAAAGAGTCGCTTCAAAGAAGAGGTAATGTCGGTTACCGATTCTTTCAACATTATTTCTTCTTCCACTTATTTTTCTTAGGTTTTTTCATTATGAAGTAATAACATCAGTATCACTCATATACTGATATGTTATTATACGTATTAAACAACCCTATTTCACGCTCTATCCATCCTATGGAAAACGAAATCACCGCTCGTGCGTAGGTACGGAATACCGTCTCCACGCCGTGGTGTAATCTATTTTCCACCACCACCTTACTTGGATGGGTATAATGGTGTAAATAATAACTATATATGATTATTTTAATGTGATATTGATTCTAAAATAGTATAAATACACTCCAATATATTCCCACGATCATGAGAATGATATCATCGCTCGTGCGTACGTACGGACTGCCGTCTCAACGACGCGATGAGATTCATTCTCCACGTTAACCATTCATGAATGATTATAAAGTATATATAATAAGTAACCATGAAATATATGACATAATAATGATACTATATTTATGTGTATATATATATATATGTCATCTACTTAATTCCATTCAACTCAATAAGGAAACGAAAACAGCGTTCATGCGTACGTATAACCTACCGTCTCCATTAACAGTGTATTTCTTCCCATTTACTGATTTATTATATATAGGTATATTCGGAATATATATTATATATAAATCATGTTTTATATTCTGGAATTAAGAAATCATGATCTAAGAAATCATATGAATAATTACAAGTCAAAACACGGATGACAAATGAAACAATTTTACCCAAAATGCTCTTTAACATGGAATTTACAAAAGAACGGGTAATATAAAGTCATAAGTGAACCATATATGATATCATAACAATGATTATTATTGTGTAATAAGTCAATGACATTATTTAAATCATTATACAGGAGTTTCATAAACTTACGAAGAAAATCGGACCTAAGGTAAGGGAAAATCTCGCAATCTCAATTTTTATCCGAGATTGTTTATACTTCAGAATTTACTGAGGAATATTTATCATCCACATCCATGTTTCATCAATATGTAATATTTATATCCTTATACAATAGTTTATATCCAATTTTACTCTTCGGTGAGTTTTTAGTAAAAGATATGAAAGGAATCTTTTGTCGTTTTTCATACGAGGTACTTTTTGACTTTTCCGAAAAAAGTACGAGAAGAATGTTTTTTTAACTTATACGACATGAATGGATTTTTAAAACATTATTTCCAAGAAGCATTCTTTACTTTTTTTAAAGATTATTTTTAATCAACTTATTTTAGTTTAATGTTGTATGACATTTTAAGAAAGGAAAATGTTTTTGAAGTAGAAATGATATCTTCCTCAAGAATGGAGTTCAAGTGTTTTATCAAAATTATTTTCCATATAAGATAATATAGGGTTCTGTTTCTATCTATATTATTAAATTGATTTGATTATGTTGTGATTGAATTATTTTTATGAATTATTTTATCTTATATGAATTGATTTATGATGTCATGTTGTTAAAGAATCCCATTTTTATTACATGAATTATACAATGATGTATGATTTATGATTTTGTGGAACACATAAGAATGGTATCATTATGATATGGGTGGGACCTATATCTCTCTCCAATTCATTGGGTAAAGATTTTATATCTCATGAGATATACATGGATAGAACGGTTGGTTAAACCGGTTCAGTGAAATAGGACTGAAACAAGGAATGAACTCGGTTCAGAAATGGACTTTGTCCACTAAGATAGTGTTGACAATGAGTCTTGACTAATAAGAAATGATTCTCTATGATTATGTGTGTACTCCACAAAGATTCATGTTTTATGTTATGATTATTGGGATTATATTTCACTACTATGATTTATCCCATGTTGTGATATTATGATCTCTTTTGCAGGTTAAGATTTCCAAAATGTTATGCTATTATGAATATGATGTGATTGATATTTCTTTTGTTTACCCTTATTGAGCATTTGAGCTCACCCTTTTATGTTTTCTATTCCCCAGGATATAAAGAAAGGATTTAGGTAAGAAAAAAAGGGGAAGATCGTTATGGGAGATGTTTAAGATCTTTCACCATGATTAGAAGATTACGTTCCAAGTTTCCAAAGACACTAAACTATTACGGTCCTTGTGTGTGTGTTTTTGTTATGTACTAAGTATTCCAAAAAACTAATGTAATGTCCATGTACGTCAGGCTTAGGGTCTCTACACTATCTCGTCCGTCAAGTCCATGAGAATCGAACCCCCAACTGAAGGGCGATAAGGGTGCATCGTCTACCGTTGGCCTACGTGAAATCCTTAATTAGTATGAGTTAGTACATTAGTTGAATGATTTTATGGATCAGGAATAAGATGATTTTGGGAACTTATCTTTTATCAAATGGATATCCTTAATATAGGAAAATGATTTGGAGATTATGTGATAAAAGTCATTAGGGAAGATGTTCTCCCTTTTTCAGAAACACTATATGCCCATCTAAAATAGAAAACTATGGGATTTAATTTGTGGAATATTGGTCTAAAATTTATTTTGGTAGGATATATGTTTTACGGATATTTGGGTCATTTATGGAAATGATTAACCTATCATCGATAATATGTGATTAGGTTAATTGCACTTCAGTATGATACATTGAGAGTAGTCGTTGTTATTTGGAGATAAATGTTAAGATTTTTTGTGGAAGACTATGTGATTAAATCCTTCTATGTTTTGGATTTAAATCTTAGTTTGGTTTACATTGAATATTTTTATGGGAAGTTGTTTATTGAATAGTACTTGTTGATCTTTGCGTATTTTTTGTAAAATTTTGAAGATTAGGAAAAATATTTATTTTTTAAAAGTATTATCCTTTTTTGGGATTATTTAATCTTGTACTAACTATTTTAGTTTGGTTTAATGTCTATAGACACGGAAAATATATAGTTCATCTTTTGTGGATTATGTCATTCTCTAGAAGTTGATTCTAGAACATAAGATATGAACACTCCATCATTAATAATCATCCTTTGGAGAAAAGACGAGTTTTTGGTAGAAGTTTATTAAAGGATAAAACTCTACATGAAAAGAAAGTATACTTTTTTATGTCCTTAGTTAATAACATAAAAAATTCTCCAAATTTATGAAAAAGAACATACAACAAAAAAATGTTTTCTATTTGATTTTCCAATTAGGAAACCAAAAACCATTTATCCTATCACAAGTCTGTGATTTTCTGGTGGTTAACATTCTCCTAATCATGTTTTCAATCACTCTCCATCAAAACATGACACATATTTTCTCATCCACATCCATGTTTTCATGGTATACTATTATGGGTTATCTCAGGTAACCTTTGTACTTCTATTTTTTTATTTTAATGTTATATTATTATTGACTCTATTTCTGATGTGGGACTTTTAATGAATTTTCCAAGCAAAATTTTAAAATTGTGAGGACCAATTTTATAAAATAGGGAAAGGATGTAACATCCAAAGTAAATAAAGAATAATAAATTTCCATATTTATTAATATTTGTGAATTGAATATTAATTTTACTTTAAAGGGTATGATATGTTCGATAGCTTACATGATACACAACAACGGGTTTCATTGAAATCTTACATTGCACACAAAGCTGGGTCATACTAATAAATAAGAATATAATATTATTTTAAATTTTACTTTAAGCCAAGCCGTTTTATTGGTGGGAACGAATATAACTAACCATATTATTATTAACCATGTTTCGTAAATGTTTTTACATTTATTCAATAAATATTAGAGTGTTAAAATGTGAATGAATCTAATTTTAAGCATAAATACTCTTAGATTCATTAAATGGTCAATTTACTACCTTTTGATGGGAATCCCTTTTTAAATCTAGTATTGGTCCCTTTTATATGTTCGATTTGAAAAAATAAAATCCGTTTTTAGAATCGGTACATCAAAATTTACTTTGGGAAATTTATTGTTATTTTTCTGATGAAATTCATTTTTTAATGAATAGTAAAAAATACTGTATTTTAATTCATAACTAACTTTTAATCTAATTTATTTATATAGTTATATTATTTTTTAATTAGTTTTAAAGTGTAATTAGATTATATTTTTATCGTTTAATCCAATGTTGGTTAATGGAAGTAATTTCACAATAAAATTGGACATAAACAACTGTCAATCTTTTGATATTTATTATTTCTTAAAAAAACGCTTATTATTTTTACAAATGAAAATAATTTTAAATTATTTAATTCAATTTCAATGTTTTGAATTTTGAAAAATATACTTCATTTTTTAATTCCTAATATCGAATATACCTTACACTAATTTTTTTTTATTTTTCTGAAAACATTCAATTTTTGATGAATAGTGAAAACACATACTAGTAGTTAAAAACTGAATTTTTCATTTAAATTATATTTTACATGTAGAGCCCTAAGAATTAACAGTACGATTCTCTTTGAATAATACAATAGCATTTGTTATACGCATCTTCGAGTTCTAACACACCGCGACCAATCAAAGTAGCCATTAAGAATAATAATACCAACTTTATGAAATTTTATAAATTTTATATTTCAAAATGGACTTCATATTTAAAATCGTAATATCGAAATTAGCCTATGGAGAATTTCTTCTTTTTTCTGAAAACATTCAATTTCTAATGAATAGTGAAAACACACTGATTAATGGTTTAAAAATGGATTTTTATTTAAATAATTTTTTATTTTATTTAAATTTAATTAAGGTAAAAATAGATACATAATACCTATAAAAGTTCAATGTAACTCATTAAAGTTAGTTAAGAATAATTTTAGAATTATAAAAAATTTATTGATCTTTTTACCGACTTTTACCGACCTCCTAAAAGAATTTGGAAATTCACGTAAATCCTAATTTTACCACTTCTATGAGTGGAATTTTTAAAATTCGAGGGAAACGGTTAATATAAAGGAGTAAATGTGGTTCAATAAGATAAAAATAATTTTTTGGGAATATTAACTTTTTACTTTTATTTACCACGGTTAAAAGTATGTAGGGTAATTAAGATTAAAAATGAAATTACTATTACCCTAACACATGTCCTAATTATATTGGAAAAGTGTATCTTGACCAAAAACAACCATAGGAATAAAATATTATCATTTAGGTCCACTTGGATTATATTAGAACATTTTTTATTATTTAATTCAAAGGAGAGTTAAAAGAGTTAAAATCAAAGTTTAATTACCAAAACATTTTTAATATAGGGATATAAATAAGATAAATTCGATTGTAAATATTAATTTCAAATATAAAAATATTTCCTACATAATGGTATTTTATTTATAATTTTTATACATTAAATAATTTAATTTATTTATGACACAACGGTGATGTAGTAATTACCTAATTAATGAAAAATTAAAATAATTAATATTATAAATATCCAAATAAATGTAATTTTATACTTTTTATGAATTCGAATAATTTTATAGGTTACTATGACATATTATGATTTGTTATATGAATTGTTTTCGAAGTAATAATGCTGTTATAAATTTATCAAAAACAAAATACCCAATTGTGTCAAAATTGACATAAAAGAGTTTTTAAAACAAATATTATATTATTAATTGATATTCTATTCCTAAAAATATATGGTTCGGCCAAAGTACTTATATCATGATAGTTGTATCATTAATGGACCACTTGGGGGTCTCTTAAAAGTATATAGTATGTTTATTAACTATATAATATAAAAATACAAAGAGACATGGTAAATGTGAAACTAATTAACAATGACGTAAAACTAAAAGATAAGTTTAATAAAATGACCCAAACCAGTCTAAAACCTATTGGTTGAGTAGATTTTTACCCATACCCACCTTATCCGTGAAAAAAATTAATTTTGAGCTATTATAAACCGAATATGAATTTATTATAAAATAATATTTTATGTTTTTTGAAAGGTTCCCCTCACCCTTCTTATAAAAGGGCACTCACCCTTCACTCTAATTCACACATTATATGCCATTTGAATCGGCCAAACCCTGACCAAATACCCTATAAACTAACCTCCATAGAACCTATAGGCCTTTGTTTGATCATAAAGCCAACCTAAGGATCCATTTTGATCAAATCAAAAGGATGCACCCGAAGAAGAGGTAATGATTTCACCACCCTCTTTCAAGATCCTTTCTTCTTCCACTTCCTTTTTCTTTGTTGTTTCCATTATAAAATAATAACTCCAGTATATTCTATATACTATTATGTTATTATAATTATTTTACAACCAAATTCATTATTTCATCCACCCTTTTAATGACATGTCACCAAACGTGCGTACACGGCTTACCGTCTCCACATCGTGGTGTAATTGTTATTCAATACAGTATTATTTGGATGGGTATAATAATGATGTTTATTTGATGTAAATAATAAATATAACATGATAAGTATTCTGTATATATAATATAACATCCAATTATATATTATTATTATATCAAAAGGATGATATTTTCTCTCTTGTGTACGTACGGATTACCGTCTCCACGATGCAATGAGATTCATTTCCAAGTTCACAATTCATCAGCGATTATAAAAATATATATATTACTAATAAGTATGTAATATATGAAATAATAATACTACTTTAGATATATATATTTATATATATAAGTAATTATGTACTTAAATATATCTTATTCACTTACTTTCGTTCATTACTATATGAAAATGGAAACAATGTTTATGTGTACGTATGGACTACTGTCTCCATAAACGGTGTCTTCCATTTCATATATATGTATATTATACATATTTATATTATATATAAATATGATATATATATAGATATATATAATTTTTTATATTATGGAAGTCTTTAAATCATGATCTATGTGATACAATCAAGAGTAACATGTTATAACACGTATGATAAAGAAAGTGATTATTACCTGAAATATTAATATAACATGGAAATTATTACTAATTGGGCACTATAAAGTCATAAATGAATAATGTATGACATAATAAATATTAATATAGTTCTGTAATAATTTGATAACATACTATAGTCATCATACAGGAGGATAAACGTACCCTCGACTAAAGGAAAGTGCAAGGTAAGGGGTTTTCATCTCACTCCTTATTCCCGTGAGATTCATGCCATATTGCCACTATTAACTTTTGTGTGGTGTATGTACTGCCCAAAATTGTATTATTTGTGTAATAAAATTTAATTAATGTGTATTTACATATTTATTTTATGATACCTCTTTCATGGGTTGTATGTTTCGTAAGTTACCAAATTGGTAAGGGTTAATTTCACAATCTCTTGATTATCCGAGGTTGTTATTACATAAGTATCTACTGGGACATATTTTTTATCCATGTCCATGTTTTATGAAAGAGTTTTCAAAGGGATTCATTTAAGGTAATTTATACTAAAAAATCATTTCAAATGTTTTAAATATTTATTCTTCTAAATCTTTCTCATTAATGTCCATATCTTCAAAATAGTTTTTTTGGGATTTATTTATATGGACATGAATGTTTTTAAAATGTTAATTCCTTTCAAAAGTTTCAAAGTGGTATAAGACACTTTGATTCAAAAATGTCTTTAAATGACTTCTTTTCTAAATTGTGTGACTTTGAAATGTTTTTAGGAAAAAGGGGTACTTCTCTCAAAGATTTTTACAAATCATTTTCATCTATGTGAACATCCATTAATAAATTTTACACTTGTTTGTAGTTTATTTATTATGATACAAATCATCCATATTGTATATAATATTTTGTGATATGTTTGACTATGGATGAGTTATTTTTATTCCATTAACGGTTTATGATTAACTTTTTGGCATCTTGTATTCTAGTTTTAATATGAATGTTTATGTTATATTTCATCCCCTTCTTAAGATGAATGTGTTGGACTAGTATGTTCTGGGTTGGGGTCCGGTTATGGAAGACCCTCCAGGTTGGTGTCCGGTTATTAGAATCACTCGGGGTTGGTGTCCGGTTATTAGAGGCACTCCGAGTTGGTGTCCAGTTATTTGAGGCACTCCGAGTTGGTGTCTGGTTATTAGAGGCACTCCGGGTCAGAGTCTGGTTACATAGGATCTCTGTGTTGGGTTCCGGTTACAGTTATCCATTAGGTCTTTGCATGAGGCCTTGACACAGAAATTAAAGTTCAGCATTATGCATTCCATTATTATGAAAGTGGTTATTTTTTTCATTTGATTATTCAACTAGTAGAATATCCATGTGAATAAGTATGGAATTATTTCATTTTATCTCTTCCATATTATGCTAATGTTGAAGTTTGAAAGGCTTTTGTTTTAGTTATACATTGCCTTAAATTTTTATGTTTATTTTTGAATGTTTCTGCTATATTTTTGTCCATACTGAGCATCTGAGCTCACCCCTTTCAATGTTTTATTTTCCCAAGATTCCAAGTAGTGTATTTTGATTGATATGCAGGGTTAAGTAAAGGGAATAATATCGTTCATAAAGGATTATTTATTTTGTTTTTTATGTTATAAGTGTAATGTAACATTCATGTATGTAATATATTCTCCAAGACTTCTAAACCGATTGGTCCTTCGGGACATGATTCCTTTTAATCATGCTAATGTATTAAAATAATGCACTGACTCTGGGTAACTGGGGTTGGGGCGTTATAGTTGGTATCAGAGGAATTTTAGCAATAACCATGGAAACTAGATTTAAATAAACTCTAATTAGAGAAAATTACCATAAGATATAAATTGAGGATTATTATAGAATAACTTCCTAGATTTTTGCTATTGTAGATATTTTGTGAGTTTTTCGAGTAATACGTCCTTGTCTGGATACGAGCAGGTAGAGGTGGCTCTGCCACAGATGTACCTAGGGGTAAAACCCGAAAACACCCCTTTGAGCTAGACTCGAACGGGAACTGGTGCATGACAACAGGTCTTGATACACTCTTGGTTACTACACTCCAAGGGGATATGCTTAGGATAATTCTCATTTTATTTAAAAACCATTATGAAGGGTTTATGAGTATATACTTCCTCAAAGAAAACATTTTTATGATTATGGATTATATCCATAAACTGTTTAATATATGTGAAGTGTTTTAAATGTTTTCTATTAGGTATTTCTATTCATAAACTAATCTAGTGTATGCCATTGTTTAGAAATGGCACCCAGTAGAAGGAATGAGAAATCCAGCCATACGTATGATCCAAAGAGTAAGAAGGATCATATCATTCATGGTTTTAAGCCAACATTTAGAAGGCAAATAGTCTCTCATGTATTATCATCATATGAGGAAATAGTATCATGTGTTGATAATATAAGTAAAGATTTCTCGGAGTCCTATGGATTTGAAGGGAAGCCAGAGAAGAAACGGATGGTAGACAGAAAGATAGATAAAGGGAAGAAGGTAAAGACGAATTCTCCCATATGTGATAACTGTGGAAAGAATCACCATGGAAAATTATTGATGGGAATGGGATTGTATTAAAAGTGTGGAGAAAAAGGACACCACATTCGTGATTGTGAGGGTAATAAAAAGGTTTCAATTGTACAATGCTTCATCTGCAAGAAGTGGGGACACTACGCGAATTAATGTTCAAATCATCAGAGTATGCCCCAAATGATGCTATTAGATAATAATAAAGTTATGTTACTACCACAGATGAAGAGGAATGACTAGTGTTGTTATGTTGTTATTAAATAATTATTTCATTTGAGTGTTGTATCAATGATGTACTGGTTATATGAATTATGGAGATAAGTAAGGATTATACAGCAGTACTATTTCATTGAGTATTTGAGATAATATGGTACTATGAAAAGTGACTCAACAACAAATTAATTTTTTTTTTGAAAAAACATGGATTAAGGAAATTTAATCCTAAATGTGGTCTTGATAATGATGTAGTGAATTTGGAATAAGAGATGGTTGATTTGATTAAATTATTTTGGATATTCTTCACTACCATGAAACTGATTAATGATTTTTCATTGGAGGATTTTACAACATTATTGGATAGAAAGAGTATATCTTGTCTTCTATAAAGAATAATGGGCATAAATGTAATCAATAAGGTTTTATGGTAATTCAGGATGTTACCATGTTTTAAAATAATATGTGATGAAGGTGTTCACGTGTTATTACATGGAAAAAAGGATCTTCATTGTGTTTATCTTCCTTATAAATTTAGGACTATGAGTTTGGATAGTATTATTTTGGATATTTATAAATTTTGGAATGGATTAAGTTTGAAAGGTTATTTTCGGATTTTTATAAAAGGACAACACGCAGACCGTGTGACAACCCGTTGCGTCAGACAATGCTATGGGAATCAAACCCACAACCATAGTGCGATTGGGATTTACCGCCTACCACTAGACTAGGTGAAGTCCCTATATTGTATAATGTAGTTTTTTTAAAGGTTCTAATATGTGAATTATAAATTCATTATATTTGGAACCCTATACAATTAGGATAAATAGAGTATTTCTGAGTTGTATTATGTTTTGTAGTGAAAGATGAGTTGTGGTAGAAATATATTAAAGGATAAAACTCTAATTATAAAGTAATTATATCACCTTATGATCTTACAAAATCTCATAAATAAATTACTCAACAATAACAAAAGGAAATTAGAACAAAAATGTTGTCCTAGATAGTACCCTAGATCATCACAAATGTATGGCTTTGTGATTGTTGGCCTTTTCATAGCCATGTTCTCAACCACTCTCCATCAGATATTAATGGTTATATTTCTCTTCCATATCCATGTTTTCCTACATGGAACCCTATTATTTGTTATTTTCATTAACCTTCATACATACCCCTCTTTATTTTAAATAGAGGCCTCATTAATCGATTTTTCGATTTGGGATTTCAACTATGATATTTTGAAATGTCAACCCCAGGTTTCCAATACCAAGCATAAATTGCGAGGAGGAAATTTATTTATGGATGGTAGAATGTAAAACCCCAATCATTCATGGTACACTTCTCTTTGAATAATACAGTAGCGTTTGATATACGCAACTTCGAGTTCTGACACACCGTGACCAATCAAAGTAGCCTTTATGAAAAGTAATACCCACTTTTTGAAATTTTATAAATTTTATCTTTCAAAATGGACTTCATATTTCGATTTGGAATATCAAAATTATCATAGGGTGAATTTTTGGTTTTTTCTGAAAACATTCAATTTTTTATGAATAGTGAAAAAACACAAGGTAATGGTTAAAAACGAATTTTAATTTAAATAATTATTAATTTTATTTAAATTTAATTAAGGTCAAAATAGATACATAATACCTATATATGTTCAATGTAATTCATTGAAGTTAGTTTAGAAAAATTTTAGATATATAAAAATTTTATTGAACTTTTCACAGTCTTTGACCCATCTCCTAGGAGAATTTGGAAATTCACGTAAAACATAATTTTACCGCTTTTGTGAGTGAAATTTTGAAAATCTGAGAGACATGATTAATATAAAAATGTAAAATGTGTTTCAATAAGATAAAAATATTTTTTTTGTATAATAGTAACTTTTTACTTTTATTTACCATGGTTAAAAGAAAATAGGGTAATTAAGGGTAAAAATGAAATTAATATTACAATAACACATATCCTAATTCTATTGGACAAGTTTATCTCAACCAAAAACAACCTTAGGAATAAAATATTATCATTTAGGTCTACTTGGATAAGATTAGTACATTTATTATTATTTAATTCAAAGGAGAGTTAAAAGAGTTAAAATCAAAGTTTAATTACTAAAACATTCTTAATATAGGGTTGTACATAAGATAAATTCGATTTTGAATATTCACTAGAAAGATAAAATTATTTCCTACGTAATTGTATTTTATTTATTATTGTTAGACATTAAATAATTTAATTTATTAATGACACAATGGTGATGTAGTAATTACTTAATTAATGAAATATTAAAATAATTGATATTATAAATTTCCAAATAAATGTAATTTGAGACTTTTTATGAATTAAAATAATTTTATAGGTTACTATGACATATTAGTATTGGTTATATGAATTGTTTTCGAAGTAATAATGCTCTTATGAATTTATCAAAAACAAAATACCCAATAGTGTCAAAATTGACAAAAAAGAGTTCTTAAAAGAAATATTATATTATTAATTTATATTCTATTACTAAAAATATACAGTTCGGCCAAAGTACTTATATCATGATAGGTGTATCATTAATGGACCACTTTGGGGTCTCTTGAAATTATATAGTAAGTTTATTAACTATATAATATTAAAATACAAAGAGACATGCTAAATGTCAAACTAATTAACTAGGAGTTAAAAATAAAAGATAAGGTTAATAAAATGACCCAAACCTGTCTAAAAACTATTGGTTGAGTGGATGTATACCAATAACCACCATAGACTCTAAATAAACAAATTTGGAGACATTATAAACCGAATATTAATTTATTATAAAATAATGTTTTACGTTTTTCCAAAGGTGCCCCTCACCCCTCTTATAAAGGGCACTCACCCTTCTCTCTAATTCACAACTTCTAAGACATTTGGATCAGCCAGACCCTGCCCAAATACCCTCTCAACTATACTAACTTCAACCTAGTGGCATTATTTTGATCAGAAATCCAACCGAAGGAGCCCTTTTGATCAAATCAAATAGAAGAACCAAAAGAAGAGGTAATGATTTCACCACACTCTTTCAAGTTCCATACTTCGTCCACTTCCTTTTTCTTTGTTGTTTCCATTCTAAAATAATAACTCCAGTATCTTCTATATACTTTTATGTTATTCTAATCAGGGTACAACCAAATTCATTATTCTATCCAACCTTTTAATTACATGTCACCATATGTGCGTACGTACGGCTTACCGTCTCCACGTCGTGGTATAATTGTTATTCAATACATTATTATTGGGATGAGTATAATAATGATGTGTATTTGATGAAAATAATAAATATAAAATTATAAGGATTCTTTATATATAATATAACAACCAATTATATATAATTATTATATCAAAAGAATGATATTTTAACTCAAGTGTAGGTACGGATTACCGTCTCCACGACGCGATGAGATTAATTTCCAAGTTCACCATTCATCGAAAATTATAAAAATATATATATTAATAATAAGTATGTAATATATGACATAATAATTATACTGGAGATTTATATATTTATATAAATAAGTATTTATGTACTTACATATATCTTATTCACTTACTTCCGTTCAATAATATATGACAACAGAAACAGCGTTTATGCGTATGTACGGACTACCGTCTCCATAAACGGTGTTTTCCATTTCATATATATGTCTATTATACATATTTATATTCTAAATATATATGATATATAAATAATGTTTAATATTCTGGATGTATTTAAATCATGATCTATGTCATACAATCATGAGTAACAAGTTAAAACACGTACGATAAAGAAAGCGATTATTAACCAAAATATTAATTTAACATGGAAATTATTATTAATTGGGTAGTATAATGTCATAAATGAATAATGTATTATATCATAAATATTAATATGGTTCTGGTATAATTTAATAACATACTATAGTCTTCATACATGTAAATACCCGAAGCTTGACGTACATGGACATTACATTTTTTTGCGGAATACTTAATACATAACAAAAATAGACACACAAGGACCGTAATAGTTTAGTGTCTTTGGAAACTCGGAATAAAATCTTCTAATCGTGGTGAAAGATCTTCAACATCTCCCAATAAAGATCTTCCCATTTTTGTTTCCTTACCTAAAACCTTTCTTTTAATCCTTGGGGAAAAGAAAACATACAAAGGTGAGTTCAAATGCTCAGTAAGGGTAAGCCTGGATAAAATAAAACATACCATATTCATTTGAACCTAAAAAAATGAACATTAAAAATCTTGAGCAACGACATAAAACATGGAAGTACATAAGGAATAGATCAAAATGGAACATAAATCATGATAAAATAGATTGGGAATAAAACATGTAATTGTGGAATCCATTAAGAACATATAATGATTTCCATAGTAGCCAAGGCATTTCTTCCAAGACCATCTTAGTGGACAAATTCCCTTTCTGAATCGAGTTCACTCCTTGTTTCAGTCCTGTTTTACTGAACCGGTTTAACCTTCTGTTCCAGCCATGTCTATCTCATGATATATAAATCTTTACCCAATGCATTGGAGGTAGATATAGGTCCCACCCATCTCATAATGAAATCATTCTTACTTGTGCCACAAAATAAACATACATCATTCATAATAACCCAATAAATAAAATCGGGTTCATAAACATCATCCCATCATCACATAATCCATATAAAAGAAATAGATATCATTTCATAATAAGAAAAGTGAAACCGTGTAAATCATAAAGACATGATACTTGAAACATACATATGTGAAATAATGTCATCTTAGATGAAAATGGTTTTGATAAAACACATGAAATGAATTCTTGAGGAAAATATCCTTTTTTTCTTCAAAATCATTTTATTTTCACAAAATGTCATGAAAATTTAGAAAAAAAAGTTTTTTGTTGAAAATAGTCATGAAATATTTTAGAGTATGTTTCATGAAAATAAGGCTTTATAAAACCATACAAATCCATTCACGCCGTATAAGTTAAAAATAACATTCTCCTCGTACATTTGTCGGAAAAGTCAAAAAAGTACCTCGTAACGTAAATAAAAGAAAGAATTCATACATACCATGTAGTAAAAGTCAAAAATGCGTAAAAAGGAATTTAAACATACATGAAAACACTTTTATAAAACATGGACATGATATAAATATCCCCAGTAAATACATACGAATAAGCAATCTCGGATAAAAATGATATTTGCAAAATTATCCCTTACCTTAGGTCCGATTTGCTTCGTAAGTGTCCGAACCACCGGTATAATGATTTAAATAATGTTATTGACTTATTACAGAATCATATTAATTGTTATTATATCATATATGGTTCAATTATGACTTTATATTACCCGTTCTTTTGTAAATTCATGTTAAAGTAGCGTTTTGGGTAAAATCGTTTCATTTGTCATTCATGTTTTAAATTGTAATTATTCATATGATTACATAGATCATGATTACTTAAATACAGAATGTAAAACATGATTTATATATAATATATATTCAGAATATACATATATATAATAGATCGATAAATGGAAAGAACTACACCGTTCATGGAGATGGTTGGTCGTACGTACGCATGAACGTTGTTTTCGATTCCTCATTGAATTGAATGGAATTAATTGGATGAAATATATATATATATATATATATAAATCCAGTATCATTATTATTTCATATATTTCATGATTACTTATTATATATACTTTATAATTATTCATGAATGGTTAATCATTGAGAATGAATCTCATCCCATCTTGGAGACGGTATTCCGTACGTACGCACGAGCGATGATATCGTTCCCACGATCGTGGAATTTTATTGGAGTGTTTTTTATACTATTACAGAATCAATATCACTTTATAATAATCATATATAGTTATTATTTACACCATTATACCCATCCAAGTAAGGTGGTGGTGGAAAATAGATTACACCATGGCGTGGAGACGGTATTCCGTACGTACACACGCGCAGTGATTTCTTTTTCCGTAGGATGGATAGATGGTGAAATATGGTTGTTTCATACATATAATAACATATCAGTATATGAGTGATACTGATATTATTACTTCATAATGAATCAACCTATGAAGAAGAAGTGGAAGAAGAAATAAAGTTGAAAGAATCGGTAACAGACATTACCTCTTCTTTGAAGCGCCTCTTTGAGACCTCCTCTTAGGGAACTAAAATTGGATTTGAAGAAGACCAGGACCTCTAAGATGTTTATAGGGAAGTGGGGAAGTGAAATGGGCAGGGGTTGGCCGATCTTGAAGGCTCAAATTGGTGTGAGGAGTAGAGGTATGAGGTGCCCTTTTATAAGGGAGGAGAGGGGCACCTTTGGAATTCTTAAAAATATTAATTTATAATAAATCTAACCCCACATAAAAACTTCCAAAAATGACTCATATCCAAATATTAGGTCTGATGGGGTTCTAATCTCATCAACCAATCATATTTGGACATGTTAGGAATTTATTTTAAACATTATCAACTTGATTTATCTTTATTTAATCAATTTAATTTTATTTATGGTAATAATATTCTAAATTTTAAATTATAACAAACAATTACTTATTTGTTGTTAATTTCCCATAATTGGATACTTTACAACATTTTCTACCATATAAATTTAAATTTATAATTTTTAAATATTTTTGTGTTTTTTAAACAATTTTATAATATGTTATTTTTATAAAATAACAATTGTGTCAATTTTGACACTATTCTTTTATTTGAATTTAAATAAAATATATACAGAAGATATGTTCGAACTAAAATCTTCAATAGATTCATAAAAGGTCATATGTATCTATAAAATTAGTGGAGCACATTAAATAGTTCATATAATAGCTATTTTAATATTTTTAAAAACCATTTATTTGGTTTATCTCTTAATAAAATAATTACTACAACATTTTCTATAATTACTTAATATACATATTTTTTGCATAAAAATTAAAATTAAAATACTATGATAAATATAAATCTATTATATTTAATAATAATACTTTTATTGGAATTTATCATCTTAAAATAACAATATTTAAATTGTTATATTTATTAAATTATGAAGGTGACAACTTTGGCATCATTTAAAATAAAATAATATAAGTGTCATAATCGCTTTTATAAGGTTCCAAACGGTTATATATTAGGTAATTGGATAATTAAGGTGTATATATACACTACCAATAATTTTTGGTCAGGTTTTTGGGCCTTTTAATGGGCATTATTATTTCAATAAAAACTATATTACTGATTTTTCACTTAATAAATAATTTCTCCATCATTAATGTATCACCCTTAATGACAATTATTTAATCCCTAAAAATTATAAATAAATTATCATGATGTATATAATGTTATTATCTTTCTGTATACTATTCATTTTCGAATTTTTATGATGTTTACCACTAAATTAAAATTATTATACTTATAAGATTTAAGAGAGTGACATGTTGTCACTTTCTTTGGTTTTAATAATAATTAAATTATTTTCAGGGTCAAAAGTCCATAAAATGAATCTAATCCGACCCCTAGGTTATATGGGTCTACTTTTATCCATCCAATAGAATTTTGGCATGTGTTAGGGTAATTTTATAATATTATATTTACCCTTAATTACCCGATTTACCTTTAACTATGGTAAATAAAATTTACCATAATTACTATTCATAATTTCCAAAAATAAAAAGTATATTATTAACATAATTTCGACCCACTGATTCCAAATATGGAATCCATTTTTCCAAATTCAATACTCAAATGTTGCAGAAATTAAATTAAAATTAATCCTGTTGTCGAAAGAAAACAGGTTTTTCTTTAAAACATTGCAAAAGATTGAATTGATTTAACCTACGAATTTAATGTAAAATCAATTCTAATGACATACATTATATTAAATGGAAAAAATATATTCCATTTATACTTTAAAACCATTCAATATTATAATTTAACCATATAAATTATTACGATGAAGAAAGTTGTTTTTAATTAAAATATAGCGTGTTTTTACTATTCATCAAAATATGAAAGTTACAAGAATAATATGAAAAATTTATCCAAAGTAAATTTTTATTTCTTGATTCCAAAGAAGAATTTTATTTTGTCAAATTGAACTTATAAACATGTCAAAAACTAGAGTTAAAGTGGGTGCGCCATCAAAAGGCAGCAAAACTGCATTTTTTGAAAAATACTTATTTTACCTGAAAAATTTATTTTGTTCTTATACCATGTTCTAGAAAATTGTAAGATGAATAATAATGCTATAAAATTTAAAATTTTGTTTATACTATTCATAACGGCTAGTTCATAATAATAATATATCATTGTTTAGTAAAACTCGGTATTGCCTACAACACACACTATCGAGGAAGGTCGTGATTGCGTGTAATGCAATCCAAGTCAGGGTTGCGTGTTGTGAAAGAATCCTTCGTTGTTTTGTATAAAAGATTCCAACCATATTTCATTTATACATTGAATATATATATATATATACTCAATGTTTCGTAGAATAACTATTATCAAAATTGTGTGTAACACAATCCAAGAATAGTGTTGCATATACTGCAAGCTAATACGGTGTTGCGTATAGCGCAAGGTAATCTTGGTGTAGCATACAACACAAGACATTAATGAATTTAAAAGAATATTTTTTATAAAATCTCAGGGTGTTACATTCTACCCCCTTTAAAATGAATTTCTCCCTCGAAATTCTTCGGGGTTATAAATGGTTAACTACTCGAAAGTTTGTTTAATAGAATCCCACATCTTAAAAAGGAATACCAAAACATGGCTTGAAAAACTAAAGTATGAAATGTAACGGTTACCCAAATTAACTCATCACTGGGATTCCATGTAGGAGAACATAGGTGAAAATATGGATATGGATGAAAAATCTAACCATCAAGTTCTAATGGAGAGTGGTAGAGAACATGGATATGAAAAAGCCAATAATCACAAAGCTATAGATTTTTGATGATCTAAGGTACCATCTGATTAATCAGATATAAGGGAACTAGGACAACATTTTTGGTTTTCAAGATCATTTCCTTAAAGTTGATGAAATAAAATAAATACTTACATGATTTTGGTACAATCTCACTGTTATTTGTGAATTGAACAATTTCCACTTCATCCCTTAAAGAAATGAAGTTGAATTTGTTATTCGTGATGTGTTAGCAGATCATGTGATAGAATGATGGGTCATTCCATCTCTTTCAAACAAAAGGTTAACAAAAGTTATAAGTCCTTCTTATGGTTAGATTAATCATATATGGTTCCAAAAATGAACTTATACTTCATATATCATACCGCTTAATAAAATAAAACTAGTTTCTACTAACCAGGGACTTCCTATAGGCCAGTGGTAGGCGATAAAGTCCAGTCGCACTTCGGTTGTGGGTTTGATTCCCACAGCCTTGTCTGACGCGATGGGCTGTCGTCCATCCTGCAGGTTGTCCTTTTTCTAAAACTACATTACTATAACATCTGATCAATAATATCGAAAAAAGTTTATCCTTAAACAATACTATCTTATGTCCGACATAATCCATTCCAATCTTTAGGCTTATCTACAATACTTCGGTCCAATCTCATAGTATAAGGAAAACTATTACTTAAAATATCATCAACCAAGCATGTGAATACCATCATTTATCCCCCATATATCTTGTTGGTCACATTCCAATCATGCGAATACCTTAATCATGTATTCTCTTGAAAAATGAATACCCATTAAACCTTAGTTAAAACATAAATGCTGTCAAAAGTTAACTCTTTCCACATACCAAAATCCAAAAATTATATATACTTAAACCATGATATAACCTTATCCTTATATCAGTCATGAACTCATGAATACTATCAAACATTTAATTTTCTCCTTATCCCTTCATTATGTGCATATCATCTACTTCCCAAAAATATCTGAATAACATTTCATGGTTACTAGTACCATTAATCATACACTTTCAGAACTTAAGGAAAGACAATAGTGTAACAATACTTAGATGTCTCTTTATTCCATAGTACCATTATATTACTTATACAACATTACACTTGATAAACATGTAATCATTCCACTACCTTCTTAAACCATTGACTAAACTTCAACAATTCGTTCATCTTACATATCATTTGTAGTCTCTTCATCATCATCAACATAAATACTACCCATTCGACCGTACTGATTCTCTTCATGAGACTTTCCCTTAGGGCATTAGTTTTCATAATGCCCATACATTCCACATTAAAAACATTTAACCATTTTTGATGTCGTAGCAATACCATTATCATCATCCATGGTGTTAACTGAACCTTTTCCTTTGCATTTACTGGCTTTGTGTCCTTCTTTTCCACACCCAAAGCTTCTTCCAGTTCCCTTGAATCATTTTCCTTGATGCCTCTTCCCACATGATTTACATAGGGGAAATTTAACTTTCTTTCCTCTATGATCATCATGAAACTCCATGTTTCTCTTATTATCTGAGTCGGGAAACATACCAAAGTTGACATTATTGATCATATTATGAGATTGCTGATTAGGCATAATAATGATGTTTGGACTTCCAAATCCCGTTTCATTTGGTTTCTCATGAATAATATCATTCCATTGTCCATCATATCCTCCATTATCATGAATCTTCCTGTTTCCAGCCATTTTCTAAAACCCAAAAAGAATAGTGTGAGCGAAAAAAATCATGCTAGGGAAAATAACATAGTAAAGGGGAAGCACCGTGAATATATAACATCTTAGGTTAAATTCTAATATCGTTACCGTAGTTCTAGGACTATATCCTATACGTATACTTATCCTTAGGGACATCCCTAGACATACCTTAGAAATATCTATAGTGATCTCACTAACGTTTTCACATCCTAGTTTCCAAAGGTTGACTAAACCGTTCCTTTGATACCAACTATAGATTCCCGAATCTTGACGTACATGGACATTACATTTCATTTGCGGAATACTTAATACATAACAAAAACAGACACACAAGGACCGTAATAGTTTAGTGCCTTTGGAAACTCGGAATAAAATCTTCTAATCGTGGTGAAAGATCTTCAACAACTCCCAATAAAGATATTCCCATTTTTGTTTCCTTACCTAAAACCATTCTTTTAATCCTGGGGGAATAGAAAACATAAAAAAGGTGAGCTCAAATGCTCAGTAAGGGTATGCCTGGATAAAATAAAACATACCATATACATTTGAACCTAAAAAATGAACATTAAAAATCTTGAGCAACGACATAAAACATGGAAGTACATAAGGAATAGATCACAATTGAACATAAATCATGATAAAATAGCATGGGAATGAAACATGTAATTCTGGCATCCATTGATCACATGTAATGATTTCCATAGTAGCCAAGGAATTCATGCCAAGACCATCTTAGTGGACAAAGTTCCTTTCTGAATCGAGTTCACTCCTCGTTTCAGTCCTGTTTTACTGAACCGGTTTAACATGCCGTTCAAGCCATGTATATCTCATGAGATATAAATATTTACCCAATTCATTGGAGGGAGATATAGGTCCCACCCTTCTCATAATAAAATCATTCTTACTTGTGCCGCAAAATAAACATACATCATTCATAATAACCCAATAAATAAAATGGGTGTCATAAACATCATCCCATCATCACATAATCCATATAAAAGAAATTGATATCATTTCCTAATAAGAAAATTGAAACCGTGTAAATCATAGAGACATGATACTTGAAACATACATATGTGAAATAATGTCATCTTAGATGAAAATGGTTTTGATAAAACACATGAAATGAATTCTTGAGGAAAATATCCTTTTTTCTTCAAAATAATTTTATTTTCCCAAAATGTCATGCAATTTTAGAAGAAAAGGTTTTTGTTGAAAATAGTCATGAAATATTTTAGAGGAAGCTTCATGAATATAAGTCTTTATAATTCCGTACAAATCTGTTCATGTCGTATAAGTTAAAAATAACATCCTCCTCGTACTTTTGTCGGAAAAGTCAAAAAAGTACCTCGTAACATAAATAAATGAAATATTCCATACATACCGTGTAGTAAAAGTAAAAAATGGGTAAAAAGGACTTTAAAAATACATGAAAACGCTTTTATAAAACATGTACATGATAGAAATATCCCCGGTAAATACTTACGAATAAGAAATCTCGGATAAAAATGAGATTTGAAAAATTATCCCTTACCTTAGGTCTGATTTGCTTCGTAAGTGTCTGAACCTCCTGTATAATGATTTAAATAATGTTATTGAATTATTAAAGAATCATATTCATTGTTATTATATCATATATTGTTCACTTATGACTTTATATTACCCGTTCTTTTGTAAATTAATGTTAAAGTAGCGTTTTGGGTAAAATCATTTCATTTATCATTCGTGTTTTAAATTGTAATTATTCATATGATTACATAGATCATGATTACTTACATCCAGAATGTAAAACATGATTTCTAAATAATATATATTCTGAATATACATATATATAATAGATCGATAAATGGAAGGAACTACACTGTTCATGGAGACGGTAGGCCGTACGTACGCATGAACGTTGTTTTCGTTTCCTCATTGAATTGAATAGAATTAATTGGATGACAAAAATATATATATACATAAATAAAGTATCATTATTATGTCATATATTTCATGATTACTTATTATATATACATTATAATTATTCATGAATGGTCAATCATTTAGAATGAATCTCATCGTGTCGTGGAGACGTTATTCTGTACGTACGCACGAGCGATGATATCGTTACCATGATTGTGTAATTTTATTGGAGTTTATGTATACTATTATAGAATCAATATCACTTTATAATAATCATATATAGTTATTATTTACACCGTTATACCCATCCATGTATGGTGGTGGTGGAAAATAGATTACACCACGGCGTGGAGACGGTATTCCGTACGTATGCACGAGCGGTGATTTGTTTTTCTGTAGGATGGATAGATGGTGAAATAAGGTTGTTTCATAAATATAATAACATATCAGTATATGAGTGATACTGATGTTATTACTTCATAATGAAACAACCTATGAATAAGAAGTGGAAGAAGAAATAAAGTTGAAAGAATCGGTAACGGACATTACCTCTTCTTTGAAGCGCCTCTTTGAGACCTTCTCTTAGGGAACTAAAATTGGTCTTTGAAGAAGCCCAGGACCTCTAGGATATTTATAGGGTAGTGTGGAAGTGAAATGGGTAGGGTTCGGCCGAGCATGAAGGCTCAAATTGGTGTGAGGAGGAGAGGTAGGAGGTTCCCTTTTATAAGGGAGGAGAGGGGCACCTTTGGAATTCTTAAAAATATTAATTTATAATAAATCTAACCCCTAATAAAAACCTCAAAAAATGACACATATCCGAATATTAGATGTGATAGGGTTGTAATCTCATCAACCAGTCAAATTTAGACATGTTAGGAATTTATTTTAAACATTATCAACTTCATTTATCCTTATTTAATCAATATAATTTTATTTATGGTAATAATATTCTAAATTTTAAATTATAACAAACAATTACTTATTGGTTGTGAATTGGACATAATTGGATATGTTACAAAATTTTATACCATATAAATTTAAATTTATAATTTTTAAATATATATGTGATTTTTAAGCAATTTTATAATATGTTATTTTTATAAAATAACAATAGTGTCAATTTTTACACTATTCATTTATTTGAATTTAAATAAAATATATACAGAAGATATGTTTGAAGTAAAATCTTTAATAGATTCATAAAAGGTCATATGTATCTATAAAAATAGTGGAGTACATTAAATAGCTCATATAATAGTTATTTTATTATTTTTAAAAACCATTTATTTGGTTTATCTCTTAAAAAAATAATTAGTACAACATTTTTGTATAATTATATAATATACTTATTTGTTTCATAAAAATTTAAAATAAAATCCTATTATGAATATAAATCTATTACCTTTCAAAATAATACATTTACTAGAATTTATCATCTTAAAATCACAATATTTAAATTTTTATATTTATTAAATTATGAAGGCGAAAACTTTGGCATCATTTAAAATAAAATAATATAAGTGCCATAATCGCTTTTATAATGCTCAAAACGGTTATATATTAGGTCTTTGGATGTTTAAGGTGTCTATATACACTACCAATATAATTTTTGCAGGTTTTTGGGCCTTTTAATGGGTATTATTATTTCAATAAAAACTATATTACTGATTTTTTACCTAATAAATAATTTATGCATCATTAATGTATCACCATTAATGACAATTATTTAATCCCTAAAAATACTAAATAAATTATCATGATGTAGATACTGTTATTAGATTTCTGGATACTATTCATGTTTGATGTTTTATGATGTTTATCACTAAATTAAAATTATTATACTTATAAGATTTAAGAGAGTGACATGTTGTCACATTCATTGGTTTTAATAATAATTAAATTATTTTCATTGTCAAAAATCCATAAAATGAATCTAATCCAACCCTTAGGTTATATGGGTCTTCCTTTATCCATCCAATATAATTTTGGCATGTGTTAGGGTAATTTTATAATATTATATTTACCCTTAATTACCCTGTAAAGACCCGTAAAATTCAAGGAAAATTTTTTTCTTAATTTTCTTTAGAATTTTACAAGAGGGAACGCCGCATCCTCCTCGGGCCTTCTTCGTCGGCAAACGAAGATCCGACAACAACGTGTCGCATCGGACGTAAATCTTCGTCAACGGATTTGACGAACGACGACCGCGACGCCTGAATTCCGCGACGCCGTCTTCCGCGGAACGTAGAGGATTTCTTTGAATCTCAAACCCGAGGTAGGGGATGTTTTTATTAATTATTTTTTATTCCATTCCTGAATCGTGGATTTTAGCATGACTAAACGTGAGACTTTTTAGTTATGTTATTTGTTAACGCGAGGGGAGTCGGACCGCACGAACACGGCCGAAACCCCCTCCTTCGTTCATGTTGATTCATGCGGGTGGAAGCAAGAGGCGTGGTGCCGTCGCACCACGCGGATGAACATGCTTATGATTTCCGCAATACCGTCGCGCTTCGCCGAGGAGAGATTTCAAGAACGCGACGCCGTCGTGCCGCGTTGGGAGGATTCATGGCACGACGAAAGGGGCGCGGTGCCGTCGCACCGCGCCGGACGACGAACACCGCGGCCGGTTCCGGGCCGCGGTGAGACGAGGAGACCGCGGCCGGTTCCGGGCCGCGGCGGAAGGAAAGACCGGCGGCCGTGCCGCCGGCGTCGGGAGTCGAGGGCGGGACCGGAAATTCCGGTCCCGTTGGTAAAAACCGGCCGGCCAGCGGCCGGCCGGATGTCATAAAAGCCGGGGGATTAAACCCCCGGCCGGTTCTTCAAGACCCCCCTCTTAATGAGGGGGGCGGTTCTTTAAAGGAGGGGGGGGCAAAGCCCCCCCGGTTCGTTCCAGCCGGCCCCCTTATGTGGGGGGCCGTTTTTTTTTGGCAAAGGCACGGCCTTGAGCCGTGCCGCTTGAGAAAAACGCGGGGGCAATCAAGCCCCCCGCGTGACCACCCCGTGCGGCACCCGCCGCCGCCAGCGCGGCCCGCCGCTGCCGCCGCCACGCGGCCCGCCGCCGCCAGCGCGGCCCGCCGCTGCCGCCGCCACGCGGCCCGCCGCCGCCCCGCGGCCCGCCGCCGCCACGCGGCCCGCCGCCGCCACGCGACCCGCCGCCGCCAGCGCGGCCCGCCGCTGCCGCCGCCACCGCGCCACGCGGCCCGCCGCCGCCACGCGGCCCGCCGCCGCCACGCGGCCCGCCGCCGCCGCGCCGCCGTCGCCGCCGCCGCCGGCCGCCGCGCCGCCGCCGCGCCACCCCCGGGGGGGGGTCGGGCCGGGTCGGCCCGGACCCGGACCCCCCCGTTTCGGACCAGTTTTGGTTTTTCGCTCATAACTTGAGCCTCGGACCTCCGAATGACGAACCGTCTGCGGCAACGCGATCCTTGGATCGAGACGGTCGTTTCGGTATATCGCACTCAAGGTTTCGGTTTACTTTGAGTTCGGCCGGGTTGGTTCGTTCACGAAACCAACCGGGCCTTCGGAGCGGAAACACTCATATCTTGAGCTACGGACGTCCGATTGACGTGCCGTCAGACGCGTAGTGTTCCTCTTAGTGAGACGGATCTTTTGGCATACTCCGCCCGAGGTTTGGACGCAGGTGGAGTACGGTCGGGTTGGTTTTGCCTTAAAAACCAACCGGGCCCCGGAGACGAAAATGCCAATAACTCTCAGACCGGGCGTCCGATCGACGCGCCGTCTGTTGCGTTGAGTTCCTGTTGACGATACGGAACTTTTGGATACATCAACTTCGGTCTTCGTGACAGTTGATGTATCAGCCTCTCGGCTCGGGGAGCGGACCCTCCGTACGAGCTTGCTGTGTGCGGGAACCCTAGTGCTGGCTGCGACTGTTCTACTGCTACGACTGCTACTGTGACTGCGACGACGACAGTACAGAGATCCTGTGTGGATTTGGCGACGACAGTACAGAGATCCTGTGTGGATTCGACGACGACGACTACAGCACTCAGCGATCCTACGTGGATCAGTGCTACAGGTTCTGTGTGAGCCCGATCCTTTGTGGGTCCTTGCGCTCAGCGGTTCTGTGTGAGCCAGCGCCTACAGGTTCTGTGTGAGCCCGATCCTGTGTGGGTCTTCTGCGGGGGTTAGTTACCTTTCGATCCTTCGTGGGTCCGACGACTTAGATGGATCAGTGATCATCTTTATCGTCCTTGAAGAAGTATACCTGTGTGAGCTGAATCCTGTTGTTTTCCTGTGTGGATTGTGTTGTGCAATCCTGTGTGGATTATATTTTGCTTTCCTATGTGGAATACGTATACTTTCCTGCGTGGACTGAGTTGTACTTGGGCTCGGAGGTTGGAGTGTTTTTGAATTGATGACTTAGGTATATGTATGGGCATATACCTAAGCAGTGTCGGTTGTTACTTCGTGATTGTACTTTTCTTCGTGATTTATCCTTTGTGGATTTGAGAGACCTTCAGGGGTCTCGGGGTCCCTACTGAGTAGCTTATACTCACCCCTGCACGGGCTTTGCCCGCACTTCGTTGTGTTGGTTGCAGACGACGGACAGCGTTGACCTTAGCTGAGGCTTGCAGAGCGGGACGGTACCCGGAGGTGGACCACTGGGCGGGACGTGCTCGGAGCGGACGACGGGACCCGTGTAGCAGAGGAGCTATCTGTACCCACCCTTCAGGTGGGATTTCCAGTGGACAGCTCGGAGTTGCGGCCTTTACTTTTCAGTTGCTGTTTTTCCCTTTTCGAGTTGTACTTTACTTTCAGTTTGGGTTTGTATTCTGGCCCATTTACTTTTCCGCACTTTCAGTCGTACTCTGTTTGCTTAGTGTTTACTTTCCGCTTATTTACTCTGTGGTGTGTGTTTACTTTTCAAAGGCAATGCCTTCCCTTTTTACCGGGAATTACGCCTTGGTGCTAGTCGCCAGCCCCTGGCCTATGGAAGGCGGGCTTGGGGTAGTCACGGCACGGACCCCGAGGGCGGGTCGTGACAAATTGGTATCAGAGGAGTTCGGTTCTACGGCGAACTCTGATCTTTTCTATGTGAAGCAATAATGTTTAGCGTATTGAGTGTGGTTATCAGTCCAGGGAGTCCAGTGTTGGTGCGGCGGCCGACGTATCCGTACACCAGGACCCTGACTTCTGATTTCCGACTTAATGCACGAAAACATTGATTGCGTGTGTGTTTCAAAGTTTTCTTTGTGATTACTTGTGCCAGCTCACCGGGTATACTGATCTGCTTAATGAAAGTCTCAAGTTTTCTTTGTGATTACTTATATCAGCTCACCTGGTATACTGTTCTAACCGTGGCGCACCTGTTTCCTATTCAGGATGGCCCCACGACGGCAGCCAGCTAGGGTTCCGAGAGTCGAGCGAGACGACAGCCCACCGAGCGCCGAGGCTTCGGTGCAGGGCCCTTTGTCAGCAGTGGCACCGGCGGTAGCTTTACCTGCCGATCCCCCGATGCTTCCAGCAGCAGCCGCTGACGATGCACGTCGCCTCAGCGCACTGCATGAGTTTCAGCGCCAGCGACCGCCCAGGTTTCGCGGGGAGACGGATCCCCAGGCAGCAGAGGACTGGCTGGAGGCAGTAGTTCGAGTGTTTAGGCTAGTGAGGACACCAGCAGACCTCATGGTGATCCTCGCTGCGAGCCTACTACACGCAGCAGCAGGACGATGGTGGAGCTTGATGCTCCAGGTGCACGATGAGGCATCTCTTCTTTGGACGGACTTTGAGAGCATCTTCCGCTCGGAGTTCGTCCCAGCCACCCTTCGTGCGGTGCGTATCCAGGAGCTTCTACAGCTGCGGCAGGGCAGCATGACGGTCGCTCAGTACTCGGCGAGATTTACCGATCTCTCGCGCTACTCGACTGACATGGTACGGGACCCATTCTTCCGGGCCCGGACCTTCGAGCAGGGTTTGAGACACGAGATCAGGGCATCGCTGATCTCCCTCAGCATACCGACTCAGACAGGAGTGCTGGAGCGGGCTCTTCTGATCGAGAGCTTCCTTGCTGAGTCTACACCAGCACAGAGACCCACCGCAGGGCGGCACGTGGCAGAGTCATCTGCAGCAGGCAGTCGACGAATGACTCAGGGGTCCAGACAGACCAGACCTCAGGGCACTGGCTCAGCAGTGCAGGGCACACAACGCGGGGCCAGTCTTTCGAGTGGAAGACAGTGCTATGCGTGCGGCGGGCGAGGCCACATGGCTCGTGACTGCCCGACCCGCCATGCGGAGGAGCAGCAGACGGTTGAGGAACCACCTAGGCAGAGGCAGAGGTTCGACCGTGGCGGTCCGCAGGGAGGAGGCGGACGAGGCAGGGGAGCTGGACGAGCAGCTGGTGGTGGTCGACGCTTTGAGGCTCTACCACCACCACCACCAGGAAGTCCACCCCGACCGTAGGGGAGAGCTCAGCTTCAGGCAGCCGAGGCCTTCGATCATGGAGCTCTGGGAGCCGATGGACAGGAGCAGAACTAGTGGATACATCCTTTGTACTTCTGGTTCCTTGTTGCTTTTGTGTAGCGTCTTGTATTACGAGCTGCAATAATAAAAGACGCATACCTTGTGATGTTTTCGTTCCTGTCCTCTATCGTAATGTTACTAAGAGGTTCCAGTTTTGGCTGTTGACTTGACCCTCACTTGTGAGACATCTACTGGAGGAGACCCAGTTACCACACACTGATGCCGACAGTGTGACTCAACCCTTGGAGGCGAGAGTAACGGTTGAATCTCTTAGTAGTAGCGTCGAGGCCTTACGACGTCATCCTTAGTATGGATTAGTATCATCCATGTTAGGATTGACTGTTTTAGGCAAAGAATGTGGTTCATCCAGGGGATGAGACCAGGTTTCTCTTTTCGGCAAAGTAGAAATCTCGCAGCTCTTGTGGGACCAGAGATGGTCCGGGCCACGTCAGAAGAGGTCCATGTCATCCAGGAGCGGGTCCTACATGGACGATCGATTCCTCTTGTGCGCAACAGATGGCGGCACGAGAATCTCCAGGAGAGCACATGGGAGCGGGAGGCTCAGATGCGTGCTCAGTACCCTCTTTTGTTTCCCTAGTTTTTGATGTAGCTTTACGGGGACGTAAAGCCCTGAGGTGGGAGTAATGTAAAGACCCGTAAAATTCAAGGAAAATTTTTTTCTTAATTTTCTTTAGAATTTTACAAGAGGGAACGCCGCATCCTCCTCGGGCCTTCTTCGTCGGCAAACGAAGATCCGACAACAACGTGTCGCATCGGACGTAAATCTTCGTCAACGGATTTGACGAACGACGACCGCGACGCCTGAATTCCGCGACGCCGTCTTCCGCGGAACGTAGAGGATTTCTTTGAATCTCAAACCCGAGGTAGGGGATGTTTTTATTAATTATTTTTTATTCCATTCCTGAATCGTGGATTTTAGCATGACTAAACGTGAGACTTTTTAGTTATGTTATTTGTTAACGCGAGGGGAGTCGGACCGCACGAACACGGCCGAAACCCCCTCCTTCGTTCATGTTGATTCATGCGGGTGGAAGCAAGAGGCGTGGTGCCGTCGCACCACGCGGATGAACATGCTTATGATTTCCGCAATACCGTCGCGCTTCGCCGAGGAGAGATTTCAAGAACGCGACGCCGTCGTGCCGCGTTGGGAGGATTCATGGCACGACGAAAGGGGCGCGGTGCCGTCGCACCGCGCCGGACGACGAACACCGCGGCCGGTTCCGGGCCGCGGTGAGACGAGGAGACCGCGGCCGGTTCCGGGCCGCGGCGGAAGGAAAGACCGGCGGCCGTGCCGCCGGCGTCGGGAGTCGAGGGCGGGACCGGAAATTCCGGTCCCGTTGGTAAAAACCGGCCGGCCAGCGGCCGGCCGGATGTCATAAAAGCCGGGGGATTAAACCCCCGGCCGGTTCTTCAAGACCCCCCTCTTAATGAGGGGGGCGGTTCTTTAAAGGAGGGGGGGGCAAAGCCCCCCCGGTTCGTTCCAGCCGGCCCCCTTATGTGGGGGGCCGTTTTTTTTGGCAAAGGCACGGCCTTGAGCCGTGCCGCTTGAGAAAAACGCGGGGGCAATCAAGCCCCCCGCGTGACCACCCCGTGCGGCACCCGCCGCCGCCAGCGCGGCCCGCCGCTGCCGCCGCCACGCGGCCCGCCGCCGCCAGCGCGGCCCGCCGCTGCCGCCGCCACGCGGCCCGCCGCCGCCCCGCGGCCCGCCGCCGCCACGCGGCCCGCCGCCGCCACGCGACCCGCCGCCGCCAGCGCGGCCCGCCGCTGCCGCCGCCACCGCGCCACGCGGCCCGCCGCCGCCACGCGGCCCGCCGCCGCCACGCGGCCCGCCGCCGCCGCGCCGCCGTCGCCGCCGCCGCCGGCCGCCGCGCCGCCGCCGCGCCACCCCCGGGGGGGGGGTCGGGCCGGGTCGGCCCGGACCCGGACCCCCCCGTTTCGGACCAGTTTTGGTTTTTCGCTCATAACTTGAGCCTCGGACCTCCGAATGACGAACCGTCTGCGGCAACGCGATCCTTGGATCGAGACGGTCGTTTCGGTATATCGCACTCAAGGTTTCGGTTTACTTTGAGTTCGGCCGGGTTGGTTCGTTCACGAAACCAACCGGGCCTTCGGAGCGGAAACACTCATATCTTGAGCTACGGACGTCCGATTGACGTGCCGTCAGACGCGTAGTGTTCCTCTTAGTGAGACGGATCTTTTGGCATACTCCGCCCGAGGTTTGGACGCAGGTGGAGTACGGTCGGGTTGGTTTTGCCTTAAAAACCAACCGGGCCCCGGAGACGAAAATGCCAATAACTCTCAGACCGGGCGTCCGATCGACGCGCCGTCTGTTGCGTTGAGTTCCTGTTGACGATACGGAACTTTTGGATACATCAACTTCGGTCTTCGTGACAGTTGATGTATCAGCCTCTCGGCTCGGGGAGCGGACCCTCCGTACGAGCTTGCTGTGTGCGGGAACCCTAGTGCTGGCTGCGACTGTTCTACTGCTACGACTGCTACTGTGACTGCGACGACGACAGTACAGAGATCCTGTGTGGATTTGGCGACGACAGTACAGAGATCCTGTGTGGATTCGACGACGACGACTACAGCACTCAGCGATCCTACGTGGATCAGTGCTACAGGTTCTGTGTGAGCCCGATCCTTTGTGGGTCCTTGCGCTCAGCGGTTCTGTGTGAGCCAGCGCCTACAGGTTCTGTGTGAGCCCGATCCTGTGTGGGTCTTCTGCGGGGGTTAGTTACCTTTCGATCCTTCGTGGGTCCGACGACTTAGATGGATCAGTGATCATCTTTATCGTCCTTGAAGAAGTATACCTGTGTGAGCTGAATCCTGTTGTTTTCCTGTGTGGATTGTGTTGTGCAATCCTGTGTGGATTATATTTTGCTTTCCTATGTGGAATACGTATACTTTCCTGCGTGGACTGAGTTGTACTTGGGCTCGGAGGTTGGAGTGTTTTTGAATTGATGACTTAGGTATATGTATGGGCATATACCTAAGCAGTGTCGGTTGTTACTTCGTGATTGTACTTTTCTTCGTGATTTATCCTTTGTGGATTTGAGAGACCTTCAGGGGTCTCGGGGTCCCTACTGAGTAGCTTATACTCACCCCTGCACGGGCTTTGCCCGCACTTCGTTGTGTTGGTTGCAGACGACGGACAGCGTTGACCTTAGCTGAGGCTTGCAGAGCGGGACGGTACCCGGAGGTGGACCACTGGGCGGGACGTGCTCGGAGCGGACGACGGGACCCGTGTAGCAGAGGAGCTATCTGTACCCACCCTTCAGGTGGGATTTCCAGTGGACAGCTCGGAGTTGCGGCCTTTACTTTTCAGTTGCTGTTTTTCCCTTTTCGAGTTGTACTTTACTTTCAGTTTGGGTTTGTATTCTGGCCCATTTACTTTTCCGCACTTTCAGTCGTACTCTGTTTGCTTAGTGTTTACTTTCCGCTTATTTACTCTGTGGTGTGTGTTTACTTTTCAAAGGCAATGCCTTCCCTTTTTACCGGGAATTACGCCTTGGTGCTAGTCGCCAGCCCCTGGCCTATGGAAGGCGGGCTTGGGGTAGTCACGGCACGGACCCCGAGGGCGGGTCGTGACATACCCGATTTACCTTTAACTATGGTAAATAAAATTTACCGTAGTTACTATTCATAATTCCCAAAAATAAAAAGTAGCTTATTAACATAATTTGGAACGACTAATTCCAAATATGGAATCCATTTTTCCAAATGAAATACTCAAAAGTTTCAGAAATTAAATTAAAATTAATCCCATTGTCGAAAGAATACATGTTTTTCTTTAAAACATTGCAAAAGTTTGAATTGATTTAACCTAAGAATTTAATGTAAAATCAATGCTAATGACATACATTATATTAAATGGTAAAAATCTACTATATTTATACTTTAAAACCATTCAATATTATAATTTAACCATATAAATTATTGCAATGAAAAAAATTGTTTTAATGCAAATATAGTGTGTTATTACTATTCATCAAGTTATGAAAGTTACCAGAATAATATGAAAATTTTATCCAAAGTAAATTTTTATTTCTTGATTCCAAATAAGAATTATATTTTGTCAAATTGAACTTATAAACATGTTAAAAACTAGATTTAATGTGGGTGCGCCATTAAAAGGTTGCAAAACTGCATTTTTTTAAAAATACTTATTTTACCGAAAAAAATTATTTTGTTCTTATACCATGTTCTAGAAAATGTGTAAGATGAATAATAATTTTATAAAATGAGAAATTTAGTTAATTCTATTCATAATGGATAGTTCATAATAAAAATATATCGTTGTTTAGTAAAACCCGTTATTGCGTACAACACACGCTATCGATGAAGGTCGCGATTGCGTGTAATGAAAGCCAAGTCAGGGTTGCGTGTTGTGCAAGAATCCTTCGTTGTTTCGTATAACAGAATCCAACCATATTTCATTTATTTATTGAATATATATATATATATATAATCAATGTTGCGTTGAATAACTATTATCAAAATTGTGTGTAACACGATCCAAGAATATTGTTGCGTATACTGCAAGCTAATACGGTGTTGCATATAGCGCAAGGTAATCTTGGTGTAGCATACAACACAATAAATTAATGAAATTAAGAGAATAATTTTCATAAAATCTCGGGGTGTTACAATACAAGAGGTTAAACGTACCCTCGACTAAAGGAAAGTGCAAGGTAAGGGGTTTTCATCTCAATCCTTATTTCCTTGAGATTCCTGCCATATTTCCACTATTACCTTTTGTGTGGTGTATGTACTTCCCATAATTGTATTATTTATGTAATACACTTTAATTTATGTGTATTTATATATTCATTGTATTATACCTCTTTCATGGGTTTTCTGTTTCGTAAGTTACCAAATGGGTAAGGGTTAATTTCACAATCTCTTTATTATCCGAGGTTGTTTTTACGTAAGTATCTACTAGAACATATTTATTATCCCTGTCCATGTTTTATGAAAGAGTTTTAAAATGGATTATTTTAATGTACATTTTACTAAAAAAACATTTCAAATGTTTTAAATATATATTCTTCTAAATCTTTCTCATTAATGTCCATGTCTTCAAAATGGTTTTCTTTGGGATTTATTTATATGGACATGAATGTTTTTAAAATGTTAATTCCATTCAAAAGTTTCAAAGTCGTATGAGACACTTTGATTCAAAAGTGTCTTTAAATGAATTCTTTTCAAAATTGTGTGCCTTTTAAATGTTTTCATGAAAACTAGGTATTTCTGTCAAAGAGTATTACAAATCATTTTCATCTATGTCAACATCCTTTGATAAATTTTACACTTGTTTGAATTTGATTTATTATGATACAAATCATTCATATTGTATTTAAGGTTTTGTGATATAGTTGACTATAGATGAGTTATTTTTATGCCATTAAGATTTTATGATTAATGTTTTGGCGTTTCATATGCTAGTTTTAATACGAATGTTTTTGTTATATTTCATTCTCTTCATAAGATGAATGTGTTGGACTAGTATGTTCTGGGTTGGGTTTCGGCTATAGCAGACCCTCCGGGTTGGTGTCCGGTTATTTGAGGCACTCTGGGTTGTTGTTCGGTGATTAGAGGCACTCCGGGTTGGTTTTCGGTTATTAGAGACACTCCGGGTTGGTGTCCTATTATTAAAGGCAATCCGGGTTGGAGTCCGGTTACAGAGGCTCTTCAGGTTGGGTTTCGGTTACAGTTTTCCCTTAGGTATTGGCACGAGGCCTTGACATAGAAATTAAAGTTCATAATTATGCATTCATTCATTATGAAAATGGTTATTATTTTTTCATATGATTATTCGACTAGTAGAATATCCATAAGAATAAGAAAATGGCATTATTTCATTTTATCTTTTCTATATTATGCTAAATTTCATGTTTGAAAGGATTTTTTTTAGTTATAAATTGCCTTAAATGTTTATGTTTATTTATGAATGTTTCCCCTATATTTTTATCCTTGCTGAGCATGTGAGCTCACCACTTTGAATGTTTTATTTTCTCAAGATTCCAAGAAGTGTATTGTGATTGATATGCAGGGTTAAGACAAGGGAATAATGGCATTCATAAAGGATTATTTATGTTTTTTTGTATGTTATAAGTGTAATGTAACATTCATGTATGTAATCTATTTTCCAAGACTGCTAAACCGATCGGTCCTTTGGGACTTGATTCCCTGTAATCATGCCAGTGTATTAAAATAATGCACTCACTCTGGGTAACTGGGGTTGGGGCGTTACATTACAGCTTCTGTGAATTGAATTTTAAAAATATGACATACATGGTTGACATCATTATGTAAAATATGGTTCAATAAGATGAAAATAATTTTTGGTGAATAGTTAATTTTGACTTTTATTTACCGCGGTTAAAGGTAAATAGGGTAATTAATGGTAAAAACAATATTATAATGAAATAAAATACCATAACACTTTTCCGAACCTTATTTTATTAGTCATGGATGACCAATACAATCATTGGGTGAGATTTTATTCCTTTGAAAGCCATTTGGCTAAGATAATGATATTAATAACTTTTTATTTAAAGTACAAATAAAAGTATCAAAAACTTATATTGTTTTGCTAAAAAAAATTAATGTGGGTTATATAATTGATATATTTGAAAATAAATATTCATTATAAATCCAAAACACTTTCCCACATAATAGTATTTTTTTAATTGTTAGACATCAAATAAATAAAATTATCTATGACACAATAATGATGCAATGTTTACCACATTAATGAATGATTTAAATATATAATATTATAAAAATTAAAACAATATCCAAAATCAATCCAATTATTATTAGATGATTTTATTTATAACAAGATCCATCTTATCTTAGGCTTTAATATGTTTTGGAGCTTTATAAACAAAAAATCATTATTTAATAAAATAATCTTTTCAAACATTCCTAGAGATCCCCTCGTCCCCTTATAAAAATCCTTCAACTCCAACCCATTACTCACACCTCTCAAGACCCTTGGATCATCCCAAATCTTCCCAATTAATCTCTAAATATCCCTATCTTCTACATAGAATCCTTACCTTAGGCATAAGGAACTTCAATAAATCCTTTTTTTAAACCAAATGGAGTTACACGATTTAAAGGTAACATATTCTCTTAAGTTATTTTATTTTAATTAACTTATCCAACCCCATAAACTCCTTTTATTCCTTATGTTTTTAAAAATTAAAGTATCCTCAGTACACTAGTTTTTTGATATGATAAGTATTCTAGCTACACATACACAGACCTCCGTCTAATGGGTAAAAAACTAACTGTTTCTATGGATGACGAACTACTGCCTCACGAAATGATGATTGTTCAATCTTCTACTACCACCTCTTATGGTGGCCCATAAGATGAAATTTTATTTACATGCAACATATATTATATTTTTATTGTCTTTATAATTATATATTTTTCATTTATATCATACCATTATGGTTTCCATAATGGGTAAATACGATAATTTAATTTGATGAGGTGTGGACTACTACCCCCTCAAAGTGATATGACTCGTTTATACAATTCGTGGAACGTATAAAGGGTGGTGTTAATTAAATTAAATAATATAGATATTATACTATAATTATAATATATCTATTTATTATTATGTTTTCATTCCATTAAATATAAAATATAAATGAAAGTATGATTTATGTGTATGTAATGCTTACCATCTCTATGAATGGTGAATTTAATTTCTTAACTCCAAATGATATGGAATATTATAAATACATACACACTGTAAATATATAATATATATGATACAGAAATCATTAATATAATTCATTAAATAATGGAATTTTGACCACATGGATAATTTGTAATTATAAGAAGTTCATTTTTGACTAAAGTTCCAAACATCGACAAAATGTCCGATAAGAACTCAAATAATTTACTAATTTTTGTAACAAGGTAATAAAAAATATAATAGGGTTAATAAAGTTAAATCATGTTCCTAAGGATGTAGAAATTAACATAAGTTTTTTATTCAGGATGAACCTAGGTCAAATGATTCATGTCAGACACAAAGTTAGGGGTTTCTTATCTCACTTTTTTTTGAAAGGCAAATGAAAATTTAATTAAGAACTAAAAGAGAGAGAAAGTTTACATGAAACAAAATGATGGAATCTTATTAAAATCTCTAGTGAAATGTGGAAGGATCTCAACCTGTAAATAATCACTCCATTTCCTAGCTTGGTTGACTCCTTTGTTGGAAATACCATCTTCAACCGTGTTTGCCTCTCGATAAGTATGAGTGGAAATGCGTCTAATTTCAAGAAGGGTGTTGAGTGAGTTCATCCATATAGAAATGAGAGGCCATGAAAGGTGAGGAAATCCATTCCAAATAGATTGCACAATGGTGGTGGAGTTACTCTCAATCCAGATGTTGTTCCATCCTTTTAGCTTAACAAAATTAGTGGCATGAATCACTGCCATCATCTCAGCTTCTTGGGCAGAGGTAGTGCCATAGATTCCAAAGAAGCATCCGTGACAACGACCAAGATTATATTTGATGATGTCCCCACATCCTGCACGGCCCAAATTACCTCTAAAAGCTCCATCAACATTGACCTTGATCCATCCAGGTTTCAGGGCTTGCCAAAACACCTCAAGAGGGAGATTCGTTTTAGTGCAGATGCCAGCAATGTTGAGGCGTCAAAGAATCTTAAAGTCCCCAACTGAGTTGTGGAAGTATCCTTTCTGAAGGAGGGTTGTTTTTTGATTGGAAATAGTGATCCTCATCCTACATGAATTAAGATTAAATGAGTAGTTATTGCGAAAATTTTCATTTCTATCATGGTATTCGGTGATTCATTTAGGGGTTATTTACTTCTGGTCATACAACTCAATTGATTACAATGTGGTAAGGGCTTTATTATATCACTTTTAATTCCGTGAGATTTCCTTTGTTCACCACTTAATTATTTCATGTCGTGTATTGTGTAATGCAATTTTATATATATTATTATGATTCTATATATATTCATGGTATTTTGTGATTAATTTTTTGGTTTTTAAATTTTTGTCATATGAGTTGATTGATTAAAATGTGGTATCATGTTTTCATCTCACTCTTTATTCCCATGAGATTCATGCTATATTTTCCACTATTTCCTTTTGTGTGGTGTATGTACTACCCATGATTGTATAATTTTTTTAATTTAAATTAATTTATGTGTATTTACATCTTCTTTTTTTTATTATTCCCTAATGGGTTGTATGTTTTGTATGTTACCAAATCGGTCATGGAACCTTTCACCGTACTCCTTTAGACAAAGAATTATTTTATGTCATGTGTTTTAATTTCCATTTTCCTATTTTGGGATATGTTATTATATGTCCTTATTGATATAAATTTTATGTCCATGTGATAAGAAACCATTTTTTCTCACATCAACTTATTTTTGGAATTTCAATGTGACGTGGTTAGGCTATCAAATGTCTCTAAGAGAACTTCTTAACCCGATTTTAATTCATTGGGTTAAATTTCTACTTCTTGATTATGTCATGCTATGAATATGTTTGAATGCCATCTTATTGTTTTACACATAATATCAACTTATATTGGGTGTATTTTCATTTTTCACACATAATTATTTCATTGATTTGTCCTTAATCTAAGGATATGATCTTTGCAAGGGACTTTGTCTCAATTTACATTGCATTGATACTTATTAGTTGTAATACACCAATTAACTTTTATATGGGTTATATGCTACACTTTTCCCTATTATATCATGAATCTCATTATTATCAGGATATTATAAGCATTTATTAATGTTATTCGTCAATTATTTGTATTCAAGCGTCTCTCATTTGGTTATGAACTCTTTAACTAAAATATCATTTTAAATGATTCAAAGATTTATTCTTCTAAATATTTCGCATTAATGTCCTTTTATTAAATAGGGTTTTAAGGATTTATTTATATTGACGTGAATGTTTTTAAATTCAGTTATTTTTAAATCTTCAATGTGGTATGAGACACTTTGATTCAAAATTCTCAGTATTAAATGGTTTAAATCATTTTGAAAATGGTTTGATAAAGCCTTGATTATGTCAATATCAAGAAATGATATATTGTGATTGTAATGTGGAAATGTTATCTTTCCTTTATGCTAGTTGTATGTGTTATGAATATGTTTTGGTTATTGGGCATTTTTTACATATAGGGGTGGTTCTATGATAAACCTAGGACAGGTGAGCATGAGATAGATCTCCAATACATTCAGTAACATCACAAAGGTAAATGTTAAATTTCTTCTAAGTGATTAAAGGAATATACTTTGATGGGTATTCCAAATGTAAATTCCTATGTAGTTTTGAAAGCTAAAATGTATGATTGAAATTGATGCCACAAGTTATCATTATGATTTGTTTTTTTGATGTGTTATTCATAGAAACTATGATTTCCTGAGGTATGTTAAATAGATTATGTTTTGTATGTATTGATGAACTAATGTTTTCCTTCTTTATTTTATAACCCTCACTGATCTTTTTTGGCTCATACTATGTTTTTGAAATTTTTTCATAGGGTATAAGGCAGGGTAAGAGAAATGAAGATCTCATGAAAATTTATATCAAGAAAAAAATTATTGTTTGTTAGGAATATTTATTTTATGAATAAATGGATACTGAGTAGAAGTGTCATCTTTGTAATTTTTGAGATGTAATGTAATAGTTATGGCCTAATTATCTAAAACCCTAAACCAAAAAATATCATAAATGTGAATTATTAACTTAATTCATGTTTATGTAATGTTTATGGTTGGGGACTTATTAATAAGCTCTCTTAAAATATTAATTACTTTATTAAATGTTATAATTGTGGCTCTAATGTCCTAATTTATTAACATGCTGCCCAATTGGGTTTAGATTTAAATTGATTGTCATCATTGTTAATTTTTTAGCATAGAATTTTTTTTGGAATGGTTATCCTATGTTGTAGTGTTTTGTATGGTGGTTCTTGTTCTTCTATTTTTTTTAACCTAGATCAAGTACATGAAGAAGCTATTTGAAGCGTGTGCAGCTTCAATGGTGTTTTAGGATGAAGATTTTATCTATTTCATTTCCTTGAAAATTTTAGTTCCTAAAGATTGAGATGTGGAGGAATGAATTAAATATTCCATGGGTCATCAAAGAGACCCATCAAAAAGTGGTTGCTTCATGGAATATTGTCTAGATGTTTTTGAAGTGGGACTACTCAAGAGTGTTTGTGTCTATTCAAGTGTTTGTTTAGAGTCAAAAAATCTCCAGGCCTCATTGAGTCATTTCCAGAAAATTAAACCAAGATAATATTTCAGTTACTGAAATTTACATATTATTTAACTAGAATCTATGATGTAGACCTTTTCCTAGGAATAAGCAAGGATGATGTTGTGAAAAATGTGAAATAGCTAGGATGGAACAGAGACTATTCTTCTCATAGGCTCAATATGAAGAAGCGGCCAAGTATCAGGCAACATAATCTAGATCTTGGTATGCTTAAGAACATGACTATGTGCTTTTTTCCTTCGCAAGCATTGATGTGGTCTATTATGTTTTCCATTTAATTATTAAAAAATTGAAATTTATTTCTGTCACTAATTATTTTGAAACAAATTTTTGCTGCATGGAAGTTTGGCTAGAGTATTTGGATGCATGGGTGCGCGGGAGTGAATGAGGCCATTAAGTAGTTTGTTTTGAGTCAATAAGCTCAAGGTCTAATTATTTTATTTTAATAACATCATACCTAGAGAATATTTCAGCTATTGAAATTTTGTTATTTTGTAATTAGAATCCCAAATGTGTCCCTCTTCCTAGGAATAAGCAAGGATGATATTGTGAACTATGGGCACCAACAAGGTGGGATCATGGAACCTTTTTCGTAATGTCTCTCCATGAAGAAGATGTCATGTAGCATGCAAAAAAATCTGGATCCTGGTAAGTTGCAGAACATGGGTGAATATGTTTTCGATCACGATCAATGATATACCCTTTTATATTTTCCATTATTTTATGAAACAAATGAAATTTATTTCTGTCACTAACATTTATGAAACTTGTGGATTCTTCAAGGACATTTGTCCAAAGGATTTCGTTGTGGGACTACGCGGGAGTGGATGGGGCCATTCAAGAGTTTGTTTGTATTCAAGAAGCTCAAGGCCTCATTGCATCATTTTTAGAACATTATACCCAGAGAATAATTCAGCTACTACAATCTGGTTCTGTAGTCATTAGAATCCTAGATGAAGCCCTCTTATTACGAGCGAGAATAGGATGATGTATTGAAATATGTGCAACAGAAAGTTTGGATTGCAGACCCTTCTTCTCATATACTCACCGTGAAGAAGCAGCAATGTTGCAGGGAACAGAAGCTGGATCATGGTCAGTTTCAAAATTTGAATGAATATGTTTTCCTTCCCAAGCATTTATTTCCCCATTTAGTTTTTCAGTTTTTTCTGAAAAAATGGAATTTATTTCCATCACTAATGACTATAAAAGTATTGAGAAACATTTTGAGAAATAATGTTATGATTTAGATAATAGATAAAATGAATAAAGAATTCACATTCTGTGAAGATCAATTTTTTATAATTTCATTTATTTATATTTCGGTTTCAATTAATTTAGATATTTTTCACTAATTTATAGGTATTCTCCTTGGTTTTGTTTGGTGTAAAAATGGAGTTAAGGGTTATGGAATAGAAATGGCATGAGGTTCCTCTATGGTATTAGAGAAAACATGACTCTTTGAGATTTCATAAGGGACAATGACTGAAAAATGATGATTCTATACATATCATATTTTCATACTTTCTTTTTTCAATTAATACAGATATTTTCAATTGATTTGTGGGTATGATTTTTGATTTATGTAGTGTAGATCATGGAGCTGAAGGGTTTGGCATAAAAAATACATTAGGTTCTTCACTATCACTGTAGTTGACTTGGTTTGTTACATCTAATTGCCTACTTTGGGGGGATGATGATAGATCATTGGCATATCTATTATTCTTCAATTATGGGCAGAGGATTGTTGCAACCAAGAGACAACATTACATTTTTCATTTTGGGTGGTGGGTAAAGGGGAAATGGTGTTTCATATATGGTTGTTTTTATTTGTGTTTTTATGATCTTTTTAGGTATTAATAAATTAAACTATGTATTGATTCATTTCATATTAAATTCTATTATTAGTATATATTTTTTTCTAATTTTGAATATGTGTTACAATAATTTTCCGATTGATAATCAGAACTATTGTATTATAATTATAAATTAATAAATATAATTAGATTCTTACCTTCAATAAAATGTAATAATTTTAATATAAATATAATTTATAAAAAATTAATATATGTTCGTAATATTATTACGAAAAGATATATATGTCATACGAATCTATTGATAAACACTTTGAACAACAAATATAATATCTGTTGTTATTACTTAAATTATAACAGAACTATTTAATCTATTATAATAACATTTAGAAATAGAAATTTTACTGACAGATTGTGACAATACAATCAATGTTGGTAAACGTTTTACCAACAAAAAAAATAACTTTTACCATTGGATATAACCCTATTAAAAAAATCAAGTTGTATTGTTGTGATGGATAATCCATCACCTTGGCTCACATGTTGTGGCTACACGAGAACATGCAGGGGAGTTTCTGGGAGCAGTAAAACCATGATTGGTCTTTGTATCCTATGTTATTTATTTATTTATTTCTAGGGAAAATTTGTTGGAGGGTATTATATAGATACATTGTTTTTACATGTAAGGATATAAAATAGTTTTATATATATTTCCCTTAGTAGAAACTCGAACGACGTTCGATGTTAAATCATAGTGTGCTTGTAATTAATTTTTTAAAATTATTTTATATATTTTATATTTCATGCATGAATAATCTTGAATAACCCGGGATAAATATTCCTTGGAATCTCAGTTTAGAAATCGAAGCCACAATTGAGTTCATAACATGGTGTTTACTCTGGGCATGACATAATATGGGTCGGCATGGGCCATTCAACCTCCTAGATTGTTGGCAGTATGTTCATTGATACAAATAATTATAAATTCAATTATTTATTTCACATTGATAAACAAAAATTTTCTATAAGAATGTAATCATTGTGGATCCTCCATGATTTTTTACAAATACTTTGGGGGATTATATATCTCCTTCTTCCTCCATTGTTGGCGAATCTCATTTGGTGACGACGAAACATCATATATAAGTAGATCGGGTCAAAGAAAACAGAACAACATACTGCTTATGTTGGCAAGTGCATTATTTGAGGAAGAATGATCAAATCCCCATGTTGGACTCATAATTTTTTTTATTTACACCCTTTTTAATAAATAGTTGAGAATATTGATTCGCATTCTTGGATCTACACCAATTGTGGAATACTCATGCTCCTACGGAACAGTTAAATAGATTTATTTCGATGTTTTATAACCCTAAATTTTAGTTCCTGATAATTGACCATGAAATATTGTCCTATGATGCTTAAATATTTTTCATTAAGACTTTCCCCCAAAATATTCTTCACAATCATCACTGATATGTCCCTTCTATCCCGGTTCATCATTTTTGGACGATACTGAGCCTGATCAGACCCCTGTAATTTTGAAAAATTGGTGATTGTGGCTTAGATCGATCAATCACATATAGAAATAATTTATTGGGAGGCATAAATTATCGTATATAAGTATTGATTTTGAGAAATAAAAGGTATAGGTAACAAAGGTGTGTAGGTATAATGCTAAAACCCCCCAACACTTCACTAGAATCTGAATTCTGATGAACAATTGGAGAAAAAAAATATCTGTCCTAGATCCACCATATTGGGCTAGTGTTGGGATTGAAAATGAATTTTCATGTCATGATTCATGTAGTGGGAAGTGGATTTGGATTTTGGAGAAAACCTGACTAGACACCATGTACAGGGATGAACACACGTTGTCTAGCCCCTTAAGTGCAGAGGCTAGGGTTTTAGATTGAATGTATCATGACATGGTCTGTATCCATCCTAAATATTGTGTACCCCTTCCCTAGATGGAAATCCCATGTAGAGGATCACAAGGGCGAGGTCTTATTTGGTATTACGTGGTCGTGTACCTGTGTACACGAACAAGACAAGAAGGGAACAACCCTGGTCAATGTTCACATGGACGAGCTATGTAGTCTAGCAACATGAAATGTACTATTACATGTTTTTGATTCCATATACCCCAAGGGAACCTACTAGGTTGGGAGTGGGCCAACATGCCCTATGGGTCCCCTCACATGTAGTTTACCCCATGTTTCCTTTTTATAAAACATCAACCATTCATATCTTCTTCATTTGGACATGAAATTTGGCCCATAAGTACCCAATACAGATACTTTTTCCTCAGAGAATGTGATGGTTCAATCTATTCTGGATTTAGATATGTTATTTTAAATGTTCTAGGCATGATTATTTATTCGGATATACTTGATGATAGTAGTGATCATGCATGATCACCAGATAGTTTCTTAGTGGTATCCTTTAGAAAGGATAGAAAGTGGATTTCCGTGAAGACTACCGAGTAGTAACTTCCGAAAATATGGGATGTAGAGATCCTAGAAAAATTTGTGATTAGTACCCTTAAATAGGGATAGTAAGTAGAGTTCCTCAAAGAAATACCAATTTGATCTTCTATAATAACTGGGAAGGGGATTCAAGAACATTTACTAGAGTGGGACCCCAATCAACATTGGTACAGGTCCGCTATAGAAATATTTTTCTTGGTACCCTTTAGTAAATCTTGGTATTGGAGTTCACTTACAACCTTTACAATATATTCCCTCTAGTTGATATGGTCAGTGGAGTCTCAACATCATTCCTTAGTGGTACCCTCCAGTAAAGCGGGATAGTGGAGTTCCATGATGACTATTAGAGTAGAACCCTCCAATTGCACTAGGGCATGGGTTCCTACATAGTGATTTTATCACCTCTAATGGATGGAACAATGAATATTTCTGATTTTTATTAGATGGTTACTTCTAGGTATACATTTAGAAGATGGGCATTATCATTGGAGTTTTGGAACTGTTGAATACTCCTCTTTTGTGGTAGAGCTGTGAGTTACAGATCCCCTTACTCTCTCTTTTGGGATACTTTTTAATGAGAATATATATATATATATATATATTTCTACATCCAAATCTAGTATTTTGTTACTCTCCTTCCATGAGAGTTAAAGACATGTGGGGTATTCCACATGACTTTAGTTTTTACTTTATCATGCTTGGATAAGTCTACTTTCGTGCTACAGGTGGTGAAGACATGACATGTAGTTAATATATTGACCATGTCGATCCCCTTGTACATGGATGAAGTTTCTTTAACATAGGGTAAGGATTGAGTTTTTTACATATATTGTAACATATATCTACCACATTTCAATTCCTATTTAATCTCTTATTCGTCCCCGTTCATATTTCAAGGTGTCCTAAAAGGTATGTGTATACTCACCCCTTCATGGACATTTCATGTATGTGTCATGTCTTGTACATATGAGAGGAAGGTATGTGGGTACATTAGAGGAACTTAGGGATACCAGGTACTTTGGACCTAGTACCATGGTTGTAGTGTGGGATTCAAGACTAAGGATCACTCAATAATTTAATTTTCAATTTTTTGTCAGGTTAGGTCAAATTTTTTGTTCGAAATGTGTTTTTCCTCCTTAATATTCAATTTGTATTGTCATACTATTGTACAACCTGGAGGTTATGAATGATTGGTTTACATTATATCTATGTTTTATATTTTAATTTTTTCCCCTCAACACATTTTAATCAAGATTGATATTTGGGTACACACACATCCATAGGCAAAGGCCTCCCCATGTATGTTTTTTCATCGGTGCTTGTCACCACCTGTTGGCCTATCGAGGTGGGATTATGGTAGTTATATATACAACCCCAAAATAGTTTGGGTCCTAAATTTTTTTATAGAATCCATGGATTATAATTGATTAATATTCTCATCACTAGACAATAAATTTGGGAAACTGTTTTAGAGAACCCCTATCCCATGGTGTATAAACAATCAAGAAACAGAGAGAGATCCCATTTTTATATTCACCCTACGCTAAGATATATTTTTGTAAAAACGGGAATTTTGTAATTTATATGGGGATCAATTATATTACATTATAGAAAAATATGTGATAAAAAAATTGTACAAAAAATTCCTCCATCTTTTTATAAATAGAATAATTAGAATTGAAGAATATTGTTCAAATGAAAAACATGGAGCTTTATAAAAAGATTCATACTGTAAATAACTTCATATGGATAACTTGGTATTATTGGGATTCAAATGAAATGGTTCATGACTCAATTATTTCATTCATAGGGAATAATATGGACATTATAAATTTATGGAAACAAGAGGAGGATCTCAACTAAAGGAACGTTTTAGAACCAAGAGTATGATCTCGACTAAGGGATTTTCGGATGAAGAAGAGGAACTAAACTCATGTTATTTGGGTTATATTAGATTATCTTGACATAATTTAATTTCAATCCATGAATATAATCGAGACTAAAGATAATTTTTGTAATAAGAACAGAGTGACAACTCAGGGAAATTATGGACATAGAGGAGAACATTGAATAATATAAATGTAGGATAAATAGAATAGTCAAAACTAATAAATAATTGAGGCCAAGAGGATAATCTAGATTGAAGGAAATAAGGCACTTTGAGAACAATCAAGACAAATGTAAACTTCTTATTAAGGCAAGAATATTGAATCATTAAAATTTCAGACTAAGAGGGGAATCCAGAATCAAGAAAATTTGATAGCAATGGGATCATCTAGACTCTATTTAATTTATTACCTGGGGAAATTTTTTAAATAATGGATATTTTGGCGTCAATTGAGTATAATTTTTCATGGATACTCATGGAATCAAGAGGGGTATGTTAACTCATTGAATTTATTTAAATCAAATAGATTATCTAAACTCAATTAACTTTTCTAATATTTGAGTGGGATTTAAACATAGTGATTTTTTACCATAGTGACAATCTTTTTCATGATTATTTTGTTATTAAGAATAGAATAATGTATCGATGGTGTTTTATGGGTAGGGGGTTCTTTAATCAACTAATTTATGTGAACCAATATTTCTATCTTGAATCAAGTTATTTTTTACCAATAGGGGAATCCCAACTAAGGAGTTTGTTATAAATAGAATAGTATTTACTCAAGAATTTTTATACTTAGAGGATAATATTAACTTTACTCATATGGTTACCAAGAAAATAATATTCAATCACATATTTTTTCTAAGATGATAATCTTGACTCAATAATTTGTTTTAGGTGATAGATTACACATTTATAAGAGCGGTAAATAGTTAAACGTTATAAATTTTCATCATAAAAGGTAATAATTCATGAATATTAACATATATGGTTTTTTATCCATGTGAACAATTATATTGTTGAGAAAGTAAATGATTGATAAAGAATGTCTGAGTACATGATACAAAATATTAATAACTAGAATAAATTAATTATTATCAATAGAGACACCCCCATATCACCAATATAAAATAACACTTATAATTAAGGATGCATAAACTTATAGAGAATAAATATGATAAGTGTTTTTAATTTATTAATCAAAGGAGATTATAATTTATTCTATAAATAGTGTGTTTTATATAGGTTGGTTGATGAATCTATTACTTATATATATGATAGGTTTTTATTAATAATGATAAAAGTTTCCATAATTAATTTTCTAGACCATTTTTAGAGACCCTAAATATATCATGGGTTCTTATCTTGAAACATAATGGAAATTATGTTGTTCTACCTACCTAAGTAGTATCATTAAGATTGTTTGATAAACCAATAACCAATTTAAATTAATTTATTTTAATGATGATAAAAAATTATAAAAGATAACATAGAGATTTATTATGAAATTGATTGTTAAGAATGGTTTGAGACCCCTGACGGTTAGTCCTCTACGTATTAAATACAGTTTTACATAAAACTGTTATGTAATGACATTACATAGACAAATGATGAGCTGACATTAATGCAGAAATATAGAAAAAAATAAGAAAAGTGAGCCGTGATAATTTAATGATCAAGTTCCTTGAGTAAGTAGGATTTTATATAAATTTTTCCAATGCTATTGGAAATAAAGACTATATATTTACATTCTTTAAGGATAAATATTAGTCAATATTATAAATACACCGTTATTAATTACTTCTCGTATTTCTATCTAATCGATAAACTGAAGTCATAGTAAGTCGAAAATTTAAATTTTCTGTATATTAACATTGTGGTTTACCAACAAGATTAGTTTTTGTATTAATTTTATTATATAACATTTTATTAGGCATTGAAGGAGTTGATTAATTAGAAAGGACTCATATTTTTCATCATTCCCTTTATACTGTTCCTAAATAAAAAATATTTATGTCTCTTCCAATTATCATTTAAAGGCATTAAAATTAGTCAGATATTAGGTTTCCATATTTTATGGCCCTATATTATAAACCAATGTTGGGATACATGCTTGGTTATAAGAGATAAAATGACCTACCAAGAATAAAGAACCCAATTAACTTATACATAAAATGTATAGAAAAATTAAATATTGTTTGTGATTTTACATCATTAATGATAAATGTTTAATCATTGTTTTACTTCATGAATATTTTATTGGAATAAAATGGATCATATTTTCCTTCATGAATCCATGTCAAAGAACAAGTTTACATATATAACAATAAGGTATGGATGAACATGAAAGTAATTGGTGGTATAAAATTTGTATTATATGCCTCTATGAGATTGTATAGATGAAATTTTTTAGATGATTCCAGGATAGGTGATCTAAACAAATCTATATATCCTTTGATAATAGGAACCATCCATATATAGTTGTTAGTTGTGGAAATTCAGTCCTTGAATAGTATTTATAGATAAATACCATATTATATAGTTAAATATTCATATAACATGCATCCTAGTATAATAAAACAATTGAAAACTTGAATTGAATAATGGGTTCATAAACTATGAACTCTTAATTGATTGGTATCAAATATAAATGGGTTTAGTGACTTGGAAATGTCCCATAAAATAAGTATAGAATTATGTTAATGGAAGCTGTATCGGGAAATATATGGTTTACCATAAGGAAAATATACCATATAGTGTATGTTAGTGTGGTATGGACAATATTTATTGTATTTTAGTGTTATGTGATGAGTACGTTATGAATATAATGTGATTTTATAGACCGGGTAATTTTTTGTTGGAGTGAGGATTTATCTCATACATGATTCATGAATCCAAATATTCTATAAATCATTCAATACAGAACCTATATTATTATGAGGTTATATTTTTAAGGAAAATAATCCTCGGATTATTATTCTACTAAAACTACATCTTATAGTTCCTAATATATAGAATCTTTAGTAAAATTATAATCTATAGAATGTATGATTCATGTTTCCAAAAGAATAAGGATAATTGATTATGAATTTTTTATTTTGTCCCTAGTCGATTAGATACCATTATTCTATAATATACTTTTCATATTCTTATTTGGGTTTTCTGTGGATGGAATTTAGAGTTGTGTTTCCCCATAACTATTATTCATTTATCAAGCAAATTCTAATTCCAATCGTTAATGATGAAACATTATTGGATTATCTTCCATGAAAATCAATTTAATGGGGATTAATTGGTATGTTCACTGAAATTTACCTCACCATGTCTCTTATTTCTCTAGAAATCAATAAAATTATTCTACATGGAATGGCTGAGTAAAATGAGATGTTAACTTTAATGTAATGAATACATAATGTTCTTCCCACACTTATTAAATTAAGAAATTAATTCACTTTTGATTACCTATAAGATAAATTTAATATTAATATTTAGATAAATTTGAGATCTGAGTTGTGGTTTATTAGACCTGATCGATTGAATATAAGGGGTTGAAGTTTTTTATTACTTTGAAATCTTGTGTTTTCCGTAAAATTAGGAAAAATTGATTTCATAGGTACATCATGGTGATCACTAAGGCTGGATGGTATTTGGAATGTATTTGATGATGTGGTAGATGATATGTAAATCCCCATAGACCTATAGTATAGAGTAATTTATTATAATGAGTGTTTTTATAGTATCATAAAGGAATTTTATAGTTTGTGTAATTTCCCTTGATATCCACTAGTGAGGTTAATAGTTGAATAAGATAATAATATATTTGACCATCTATGTGGATTTATTCTCCTAGAAAATGATAAATTGTTCTATATTGTGGAGATATATCAACTAGTGAATGATGGTATTTAACCTAGAAATAATTTTAATAATGTATTTTTCACTAATGTAAGTAAAAAAATTATATATATATTTTCATTCTCTTTAATGATATATTCTAATTATTCTTCAATAGAGAATTCCCATAAAACTTTTAATGTTTTATGATCATAAAAAATATTTACATGTCATTATAAAATGGATTTATATTTTTATGATAATTGAATATTATATGTGCACCATCGTAACTAGTTGTTTTCATAAAGTCTGACTCACACTATTTGTTTACAATGGTATGTGTGGTATTTCCCACAAATGCATCATCGAAACAAATATCCCCACTAAAACCAAACTATAGGGAATTGAGAAGGGTCAGGAAACAATATTCAGAAGAATTATTAATAACTACAAGCAACTATTAATAAAAACTTGGTCTAGAGGATGGTACTATATCTTGAACCTAAGAGGGTTATATAATAATTCCCAAAAAATTGGTAGTTAACATTATAGAACTAAGATAACATTCCTCAAACTAACATGACACAACATGGATGGAAATGGTGCATAATATTTAAGAAAAAATTTCTTCATTGGTATAAATTTCTACCAATTAGATAAAATTTATGTAATAGAACTAATTCTCCTTGTAAAAATAGAATCTTAGTTGGTGAGACGATTCCCATGCTCCCAATGCTGAGGGAATTAAATCTAAAACGGAAAGAACTAGTTTATGGGCCTATGAGGTCTAACATTTTGAATCCTATTTAACAATGATTGTTGCATTAAATTTTTGTATAAGATTCTATTATAAGAACTACTAATTGGGATATATATGGAATTGGTACCAGAAGTGTTTGATTCAATCATACCATGATGATATCCATTGCCTGATTTATTGATTTCCATGAAATACAATAATCAAATTTCAAAAAAAAAATCATGGATCTTATTTGTTATATTCTTCTTATTCTTTATGAAGGATTGAACCCACATCGTTCGTGTGTAAAATTGTATCAACTAATAATACTTCACTATCATTGACAAAATTAAAGAAAAAAATCCTTAAATAGTAAGAAGTATCCAATAGTTTAGTCTAACATATGATAAAATGGGATATAATTGGGGAAATCATGGTGAACCATTTCATTATGACTATTGTTCTAATGTAAGGAAATAATTTAGTTCTTGATGGATGATATAATGTTTTAGGGAGCATATTTATACTATAAGGAACTAAATATGGAATCCTGGAAAATAACTTGTTGAGGTTTTTAGCTATGATGTGGAGAAATATTGAATGATAATTTATTTTATAAAATTGAATTTATTTAGAAAAATAATTTTTCAACTTCGTAAATACAAGGAGATTTTGAAGATGATTCATTATAGGGTTGTTGATAGGGCAAGATTGGAAGATTTTGTTTTCATCGAAAAACTCTTCTTACTATTTCACAACATATCCAAACAATGATATAAGTATAAAAAATAAATCAAACGTTTATTCCCTACACAATTTTGAGGCTAATCACTAATTATGCTAGAGGATCATTTTGATGATCACTATAAATAATTGGATCAACTTGGCACCCAAAATGTGTACTCATTAAAATTACTGATTCTATTTAAGGAAGTAAATCATTTAATGAAACTCAAAATAAATTGAAAGGATTATATATTTAAATAATCATTAAAATAAAACAAATATATCCCCCAAAGAAACATAGAAAGAAACTAATAGTGTATTATACTTCTTCTAATTCAATTATTTCAATAGAAGAAAAGAGTAAGCTTATAGAAGTGGGATTGAAGAAGAGAAAACAAAAAAATTAAAACCACTTCTATTAGTGTGTGAATAGAACCCAACTATAAACTAAATTGATATACAGTAAAAAAATATATGATTAAGAAGAATTAAAAATACATATAGAAATTAAATTATAAATCTATTTTGAAATTAGAGAACATAAAACTAATGATAAAACACAAGACCTCAAAATCAAAACATAACAATAAAATGAAATAAAAGAACCAATGCCGTGTATTTTCTCTTACATATTCACCTTAAATAGATCATGGGATCCCATGTTTTCTATAGGATCATTAAAATTTATAATCATTCAATGGAATATCCCAATGGCTAGAGTAATGTGGGTGGACAATTAATCCTTCCTCATATTCAATATAGCAAGCATAACATTTCATTATCATTATTGTTGTACCATAACACCCTGATGGAGAGAAAAGTAATAGTTTTCATAGAAGATAATTATTTTACTTATTTACAATAATTTCTATAAATATCGGGAAAATTATTTATAATTATAATTTCATGTAGAAAATAGTGGGATAAATTTTTGGGAAACTAAATTTATTCCATAATATTTACATTATAATGGGCCCCTTGGATCACTTTGAAAAAATAAGAATCGTTTTGGGAAAAAGATTTATTAAATGTTCCCAAATTATTTATTTTACTTTAGATAAAATTGTATCATCAATTGATGTTATTTTACGTCTTCTCATCTATTTTATGATCATAAGGTACAATCAAATTTCTTGGAAATTTCATCATTTAATTCCCAATATATCCTTCATCAGTTAAGAATATTCTATTTTCCATAAGAAAAAAATATTCGACGAAAATTTCGAAATAATATATTTCAAATTCAAATAAGGATTACAATTTTTTCTAAATAATGATGTTGAAAATGGAATATATTAATACACGATAAATATGACTTTCACATATGTTGATAAATGAAGGTAAAATTATAAACAAAAATTTCAATCTATTTAATGAATATTGATTAAAATTAAATCCCATAAAAATGAAACTAAAAAATTACATCACACAATGAATAAAATTCAATTCTCCTCTACAATCCCATTTTAATGTATAATTTTTAAAAAAACCACCACATATAAAATTATCAAGAAACACAAAAAATCATTTATAAAAAGAAAATTACATAGCCATATCCCAATCTGAAGACCATTACCTCTCTCAACTTCACTATTAAGCGTTATTCAATTAAAATAAACAATTTTAATGGTTTGATGATAAAAAACATATGGGGTTTATTTTTTCATGAATTAAAAATTGAATAACTATTTTGAATTATCATTAATAATTAAAATGAATAAACTTTTTTGAATTTTTTTAACAATAGAGATTAAAAGACCAATTCCTAAGAAAAATATAATGTTTCATGATCTGCAAGTGTAAAATTCCACACAATTTTTCAATTCTATAGTCTATGCTATATATGTAACTTCTAAATCTATGAAATTAAATCATTCTTTCATGATCCAAAACAGTCTAACTTCTCACATTATGACACAAAAGTTTGATATATGGCCATTGTTTCTCAATTTTTTATTTTCTGTCTTATTATCATTATTTTCAAAACACAAATTAATCTTAATGTGGACCCAAATCCTACACTATGAAAAATAAACTCTAGGAACTCAATTTCACTCCCCATAATAAAAATTTCATTCTTGGAGGCATTATGATTGAGGGGATAACAATGTACATGGTTAAATAGTACATTTTAAATCCACACATTCCATAATTATTCCTCTAAACATAAACTCGAATAAAGATAATATCCAATGACTGAAAAATCATTTAACATTAATTTTTCAGGTTTTAAGAGAATCATTACAAAATTTGAGGATAAATAATATAATTATACATAAAATCCAAAAAACAATTAATTGAAACAATCATTAAAATTTTATATTTTCATAATTATATCCCACACCCCCAAAACAGAATGTAACTGACCATAGTGATGAATGAGAAGAGAAAAGTGAGTTCCAAATTGTGATTAAATTTGGGGAGAAAAGTTTAGGAATTTAATTTGAAATAAATTCATCAAAAAAAATCTCCCAGTTTAAGGATAAGGACCCAATATTATCTAATTGATCAATCTTGATCCATGTCACATATATGATCCTCATAGATCATTAACGAATGGGATTGAACATGTAAGGTAATTTTCTTCCATTGAGAATACATAACATCTTTATGTTATAAATATCACAATAAAATAACATTATATCATTTTACACTTCATAACAAGAAATTTGAAAGCAAAAAAAATATAGAAAAACATTTTTATTATTTAATAATGAATCTAAAATAGAACAAAACTAACAAAAGAAATCATAGAGATAGATTTATGGTTAGATTCTGGATGTACATAATTTAAGATAAATAAGTCAACATAGACACCCTAACTTACCCATTTAGAATATAAAACTTCCGAAGGATTAAATTTTTCACCACTTCTATTATATAGTGATTAGGTTGCTATTGGGGTTTTCAATAAGGTTTTGAAATTATTTCATGAACAATAATATATGTCATTATAAATATGAGAATCCAATTAATATAAAAAATGGGTTCATCAAATTTCATTCATAATATTGATTAATAAATGAAGGATAATTTTACTATTTTTATATTTGAGAAAGTATTAAATAACATAAAAATGGATTTGTTATCCAATATAAAGGATTAAATAAAATAGGAAGTATTGACCTTGAGTTTGATCTTGGGATGGTTGAAATCTCTAAAAGAAAATTGGAAATTTGAATACAAATGAATATAGTTTCCAATAATATTAAAAATAATTATTTACCTTATAAATGATGTTGCACCCACAAAATTTTTAATAATCAGTGTTAGTGGTTTGTATAAACTCGTAGTTTAGGATTTCCCTAAATTGTTTATTGATTTTTGGTTCTCAGAAATAAAAAATATTGTAATATTTAGGACATTAAATACAAGACGTTAAATAAACATCTTGAGAATAATAAAAATCAGTTCCCTATTGATTTAAACACCCTTTATTATTTCATGTTCCTAATATTCCATTTTTTTCATTCCCAGTAAATTTATCATCCTTAGAATACACTATGTTTTCCTATTATAAATTTTTTTCCTAACCATTTCCTAATTTTTTTGAATCTTTTAATATAATTGGAATCATTATGTAATGTTTTTATTAGTTTACCACTCATTTAAATAGTCATATAATTGACATGTTCATGAGATGTTGGGGTGTAACAAGATTCTTCTAACAATCATATGGAAGGGAAAACATGATTGAGAATGGGTTCTATAAACCTTTCAATTGTAGTTATATTCTAAATTATGAAACTTATAGATTCATTTTACCCAGTTAACCACACAATATATCTTGTAATACTAAAATAATAGAGATAATAGTAGGATATCCTAGTTGGGATTGATACTTGTCTTGGTTCAGATTGATTTTTGTATTGTTTGTATTCATAATGAGTAATTAATTGGGTAATTTACTATCCGCTAAAGAGGATTATGTATAGTTAATGAACATAAAACTGAGATTTTAACATTTGTGATCAATTATGTAATTTATATAATTAAACACTATTAATGGTACTCCTAGAAGAAAATTCTTAATTGGTAGAAATATTAGGTTATTATTAGTCTTATGGTCATGCTCATATATGATTTTACAAACAAGTTAAACTATTTTGACATCATGGATATTCCTAGGGTCAATTTTTTTGATAATTATAGAGACGAAAAAAACATTATCCTCAATGAAATTAGTTTAACTAAGAATGTCATGCTTACAATGTGTGGGTTGATAATTTAGTCTTTCATTAATGAAATTATTTATGTTAAGAACCACCGCATTTTTATTTCGCATTTTATTCCCACCCTTGTTTAAGATGGAATAATATTAATGATAACCCATTGGAGTAAAATAAAATTTGTATTTAATGGTTTTAATAGGGTTAGATCTAAATAAATTTTCCCCTTGGTTTACTTTATTCCAAAACCCCTGGAATATTAACACTGACTAAGCAGTCTGATTGGTCCGTGGTGTAAAAGTACATACAAGGATGGAATGGGGATAAAATAAGATAAATTAGGTAAAAATAAGGAATTTTGGGTTATAAAAAATCAATTTCAAAGATACATGGTCAACAAAAAATGGAAAAAATTTATTTCCCACAAATTGTACTTACAGGTTTATGTGGTTGTTGGAGTAAATGTAGGGTTTTAATCCACATGCACGGATGTTGGAAACAGATACGTGTATATTTGTTTTGGTGTTTGGCTATGAAGGGGAAAAAATTTAGGTATTAATGAATTTAAATAAAAATTAATATATATAAATATTAATTTTCTTAAAATGATTGAAATTTTGGTAATTGATGAAAATGATTCAGTCCATGGTTATAACTAGGAATAGATTGGAAGATTTTTTTTTCATTGAAAATTTTTCTCCCTAATTCATGATATATCCAAAGAATAAGATAAAACCCCAAAATAATTCACCAACATAATCCCTAAAAAATTATATGGTTTAAAACAATTTGAAATATTGGGTCAATTTTATGATAACTCTATTAAATTAGATTGTACAAATACTCAAAATGTGTAATCGTTACAATTTTAAAACATTAAGAAGAAGATAAATCATTTATTGGAATTCATAAAGTAATGAAATAATTAGATTTTGAAACAAACATAAAAAATCCGATAAAACCCCAAGAAACTACCTATAATGAAATCAAATGAGGGTTATCCTACCATTGATACAAATATATCAATAATAGATTACAGTTAACTTAAAGAAGCAGTAATGAAGAAGAGAGAAAAAATAAAAACCAATTTTGTTATTTTGTGATTTCATTCACACAATAAAATAAACGTGTCAATAGGGATAAAGATGATATGAAGAAGAAATAATACTAAAAAGGAATATTAAATTATAAAACTAGAGTGAAATTTATCAAATTAAAAATTAAGAGGACACTTAATAGAACAAAATCATAACATTATATAACAATGAATGAAAAATACAAAAAATCTTTAGTTTCCCCACTAAATTCCATGAATTATATATTTGGATCCCCTTTATTTGAGTACCTAATTTAAAATATGTAACATGCACTGGTGGAGAATTAATATTTCATCATTTCAAAGATAGAATTCATGCCTTTTGTCTCTCTGAATTGACATTCTAGAAAAACCCTGATTGATATTGAATTAGGCATGGTCATATAATGAAAATATATTTTCTGAGATTTCCACTAATATGTGTGAACTTTTTTTCACAATAATGTCATCGATTATTTTTTCATAATCATAATAGTGGGTTGACATTTTGGGCCTTGAAAATTTGGAACATAATTTACACCTCATCTTCGATTTCTGATATATCCATTAAACCATTGGACTTTTCTTCGAAAATACATGAGTTAAATGTTACGAATGCATGTTTATTCCTTTAGTGGAAATTTCATCTTCATTGTACATGATATTAGGGATCCACATAAATTTTATTTCCCTAAAATCTAATCATATTTTCCCTTATATTTATTCATTATAGGCTCAATGAGTACATCATCCATTGAGAAGTAACTATGAATCCAAATGAACAAAATTCTCGCAAAAAAGTGAGAAATAATATTTTTAGATTTTAAATTAGAATAAAAAATATAATGTGTTCCATAAGATGAAGCAAGAATGGGCCCATATTTACACACATTAAACATGAATTGCACATGTGGTGAGAGATGATTCTAAAATTATAAAATTTTATAACATAGGAATTAATAAATAATGATGAAAATAAATAATAATTAAATTTTAATAAAAATTATGTACTCCTAGGGTAAAATTAGTGACACTGGATCATTTAATGCTATTCCTATAGAATCTAATTTTTTTTTAGAAAATACTTAATTAAAAATCAATTTCCAATTGGGTGGCCTAATATTTGATGGTAGGGGATTTAATTCAGGAAATAAAAAATACCAACCATGTTGAAATTATTTATCTCAAGTAATGTAATAATTTTATCTTAAAAATATGAAAAACATAACTCATAATATATTTATACTAGAAGGAATAAGGTTTACTCGTAACATTTTTAATTGTTTTGGTACCAATTTTTTTAGACTAGAACTTATTATGCTAATTTTAGAATAGGTAAAACAATTGACTATAACTTTAGAAACATATTTTCATACTATTTTAGTCATTTATAGGGATTTCTTAATATCAATTAATGTATTATTATATTAATTATTATATTGTAGTTAATTATCAGAATCCACTATGTTACATTTTTTAGATTAACATGGTTACTAAATAATCTTCATGATTTTCAATAAACTTTTTACAATTTCATACAAAAGAAGGTGTACATTCATAGAAAATGAGAGAAATTCCCATAAATCAATAAAATTATTTAAAATTTCATTATTACATTTTTATTTGGGGATTTCATTAACAATTATATTATTATGTGTAGAGGTGAATTAGAAATGGAATAGTTAGTGGATACATTTTTATTTAGAGATAGACCAGATTTTTCCTGAAGAATAAATATTTTTCTACCTCTTGTGGTTATATGTGCCCTAAAATTTGGTAGTATCATAATAATAAGTGGATATGATGCTTCTCTGGGCCAACTATGGAATTACATTTCTGGAAGTTTGAATTCCTAAAGAAAGTCAAATAGGGATTTAAATCCACCTTCTTAGGATATGGTTTTATTTTTTGATTCCAAATTTGTCGTCAGTATTCAATAGCTTTCAATAATGATGTCATGGCATCCAACATCTTATACTATTATGTTGTATCATGAGTTGATGTTTTTTAGGGATAATATTTTCTAGATTATACCATGTTAAATTTTTGAGATTGCATAAGAAGACTTTTCTGATCATTTGATGATGTCATAAATGATTAAATTGTTGATATCCAATAGGTGTAGTTTCCAATCATAAATATTTATATGAACACTAATCAACTAGATATTTGTAGTTTAAATTCAAGGAATCATAGTTCTACTTTGATTGATGAGGTTTATCCAATAAATGTATGGCCTCGTCCTTATAGTGTTTCTCAATGGGTGTATTTTACAATAGTAATTCGATATTAATCTACTATTCAATTTTTATCTTAACATCATTTTGGGAATTCTAATATTAATTTTATTTGGTCCCAAAACCAACATGTAATGGAAGAGATATGGATATAGAAACACCATTTCTCTCATTATTGGAAATGGTTTTAGGAGTAATTAGTAATGATATTATTGGGGATACATATAATCAGGATATTTTCATTAATTTAGAGTAAGTACAATTTCCTTTCATACCTCTATACAAATTATTTCCTTCATAAAATCATTTTCCTTTTCTTATACACCATTAGTATCATGATATATAGTATCATCGAGGTGAGTATTGATGCAACTTACTAGCATGAATCCCATTGAGAGAACATAGTAGTCATTTGTATCAAATAATTAAGTGTGTTTTTCTACCTATGAATAACATTCAAAGAAATTTTCATGATAAAACATTCTTATTGAATTTTAAAATGAATTCATAGCTCTATGAGCCTTGAAATACTTCTGTCCATATGAATAATAATATATCATATAATTTTTAATTGTAAAGAGATTTTTTAACCGTAGTTGAGTGTGATATTAGTGGAGGTATTATCTTATGTGTTATCAATAGTGTTTTCTTTGGGATTGAATTGCCTATTTCTCATAGAGGATTTATACCATTGATTCATTATATATCTATACATGATTAATGATAAATTGTCTAGTGGAGGGGTTAAAAAACACTTAGTACTATAGGCATGTCATGACCTTTGGGTGTTGTAATACTAGTTATATCATTCCACAAATCACATGCATGAATTCTGTTGAATTCGTGATCTAGTTCATCTTTTGAAGAATCTTTATGAATAGTATTCACCTAGAAATATAATCAATCCATTAAACGTTTTGTAATCATTATATCTTGTTATTGTTTATCTATTCTGGAAACCTAATGGAGGATTCAATATTGTTGATTCCTATGGGGAGGAATCTTAATACAGTTCTTACACTCCTTTATAGTGGAGGAATCGATTAGTTTGGTAATAATAATTCTACCCAAAGATAATAGAGGATTCCTATGCATGGAAAATAGAATTTCCCTTGTTCTATAAATGGGATAAAATGGATAATATGGAGAATTTTAGTTTTGTTTAATGTAAAAATTTTCCATTGATTCATTATAATTTATTTCTATATTCTATTTATTCTTATTTATGAAATGGAATATATTAGCAATACCATCATAGTTTCCACAATGTGTCCTTGGAAACATGGAATTGTGTGGAAATGTGAGAAACAACATTTTTGGGATCCATCCTTTATAACTCTTTAGTTATCATATGAATGTAAGAATCATCATCCTCAACTTCCTTCAGCTAGGGAGGATGAAAATTATCTCACCTTAGGGAGAGGCACCTGAAGATGATTTATTTTTAGAAGGGGGAGGTATTCCCTTTTGAATTTATTGGTGTAGAGAAGTCCACCATAGGATCAACCCCTTTAAATATTCATAATATATATATATATATAAAGTTGTTATTATTTCATTACGGAGGTACCCATATAATATTGAAATCATAAGCTACTACAATTATCACTAGTAAAGTGATAACATATGTTAGTGACGCCAATCTTTGGAAGTTATGATAAAAAACATGATAAAATATATTTCTTACAACCCTAGTTGATGATTCATGGATTGTTTTATCACTATTAGATTTCCCCAAGTAGATATGGTTTTATGATTCATTTCTAGAAGTTAAATGATGATTCCACTGGGATTCCATGTTAAAAGGAACAATAACATTACTTTTAGTAAAATAGAATCAAATAATTGATAGGGAATTTCATTTGTATCCTCGGTAAATCACTTCACATTTGTTTCATAATTTTTTGTTCCTATGTTCTATTTCCAAAGGATATCTATTCTAATATATTTCATATTTGAGAGGATGAGATGTCAACGTATACATTATGGGATCTTGATTTATACAATTTGATTTTATTATATATTTAATTCATTATTGTGAAATCCTTATTAGTAATAATATTTTATTATATTTAGATAAAGCTATTACATAAAACTAATTAGATTAAAAGTAAATTTCATGACAGAATTTTTTTTCGAATATTGAATCCAAATCCATTAATTACTATATATTTTAAATTTATATATGTTTCCACACTAGATTTTACCTCCATCAGTGGTGGTGGAAGGTATTATGGTATTGGAATTGGTACCCTGAGAGGGGCTTGTAACATATCTATATAAAAGAAATATAAACTCACTTTTTTAATGTAACTCATAAAAATTTATGAATTTTTATAATGACCATTATGGTTCCTATTAAGGTCATAAACCAATGAAAAATATTTGTGATTTTTTATATTTATGAATAAAAGAATTTTATTCATATATAATAGGGTGATATATCTAGGAACTATTTATAAAAATTTAAATTCATATAGAATATACTATTATTCAAATATTTATATAAAATTTTTTATGTTAGAATTACAAATATGGGGATATTTATATTTTTACATGAAATATTATTCATGTGATGATTTGGTAGGGTCTTAAACAAGGATGGATTCTCAAATATCTCGATTCACTACTGGAACATATTCTTGGTGTGGGGATTTTGACTCACAGGCACACCAATATGATGAATAATTAATCACATAGGAGAATTTTGATCCAAAATGTGTCATTCAATGATGGAAGATTCCATCCTATTTTGGGTAGAACATAGGAAAATTAGTTCCACTATGGGTTTTCTATCCAGCAAGGTGAATGTTTCAAACTCATATTTGTATGTGAAATTGGAATGTAGGGTTCCATTGTTATCCCTTAGGTTCTAGGAATGGATATAAATTGATGAAGACTAGGAAGAAAGGGTACCCATGTGGGACATAAAGGGATAAGAAAAACAATAATTTATAAAATAATGTGCACAAGAATTTTCCACCATACCATACCATAATCTCTTCTCAAAATGTGTTGTTCAACCTATCCAAGGTAAGGGATTTGTGAATATGTCTTAATTATTTTTTTGTAGAAAATCCCTCAAATGAATCAAATACCCCTTGACATAAATACTTCTCCATTTATTTTATTTTCAAATAACATTAGTGGTAAGTCTAGAAGTCTTGGTATTTTAAGGATGTGCTCAAATACTAGAAATGTATCTTAGTTAAGAAGTTGAGTTAAATGGGATAGTGGGGGGGTCCTTTTATAGGTGACCTTGTCTTGGGATCCAATCCTTGTTTAGCAACCATTGAATAATTGCACAGTATCCTAGATACGACTTTGGAATCATGTGTGTAATTAGTAGGGTATGAGTATAGAATTGGTAGGATTGGTCTTAACATTGATAGGGTAAATGTGTCACAATAGTAAGGTACACATGATTCATTATCATGGTGCATGACTTGAATTTTATTGAAATAATAATGTTGTATTTAGGGTTTCAATCAAAATCAGAGGAATGACTGGAACCTAAAGATTATTCTATGTCTTGTTATAATTGTAACTTGGGTTGATAATTTTTAAAAAATAAATCTATTATATAAAATGTATAACATAAAATTTATATAACTTTTAATTTAGGTGTATGGTATCTCTCAATGATATGTCAAATTGAAGAAAACAAAATGATTTACCCCTCCTATATGTTATGTATAAACAATGTGTAAATCTTCCATAACCATGATTTATCTTGAAATCCCAAATAAACATTTCAATATTTGGATTGAATATATGGTGAATCCCTCATAATTGGTTCTCAAAACCATACCCCTTGATTTACAAATTTTATTAGGAAATCACCATCCAAATATAAATTAGAATTTGAGAAACATATAGTGATCCCATTTAAATCATGTTCTTTCACTGATATATCTTTTTATAAAACCTTTTATTATATCATCTAGATGTGGATTACATTATAGCTTACATGGAAATGATTATCACACACACTTTTTTAATACCCTCAAACATTTACAAAATTATAACAGACAAACTATATTATACATTTATTATCTCCTTTATTCTTTAAAATGATTTATTTTTTTGCTGAGTTGGATGAAAATTATTAGATTCCCCTAGAATGGATTCATTGACTGATGAACATATGTTGTCTACACAATTTTGATAACCAATAAAAGTACAAATTTTCATTATTCCATTAAATTTCAAAAGGATGGACTTACAATATTTTTTATTTGAAACTCCCCTGAGTGGAAACAATTAATTCAATACCACTATTATATGAACTAATGTACAAGGTCCCACTCAAGATTAATTATATGCCAAATTAAGCTACTGCAAGGCCACCTCTAATTGTATATGAGCTATTGACCTACACAAAAAAGGCATTTAATACATTGGAGGCCATATCCAAATGATAACATGAAGAAAAAAATATCCATAACTGAATTTAATATAACAAATATCGATGGATAATAAACACATAACTAAAAATATAGAATGATGTTAATGTATGATAAATGGATTACCTAGACCAATTTTAATTGGAAATAAATAATAAAAAATTTAATTGGGAGATGTTTCTCAAAATTAGAAAAATATATGATAAGGGAATCCTCCTCATCATAGTAATGGCTCCTGGTATGATCATCAACTAAAACTAATACTACCAAACACCATTACGAACTAGCTTCACCTAATCTATATCTACTGAGATTTCTACCAAACAATAAGTAATTTTGACAAACATGACACATGGGAAAGGGTTCCCACACAAGGGCGAGTATAAATATTCCATGTAAAATTCCTTTAAAATAAAGTAAAAATGGATTCAATAAGTCATACAAAAAATAATAAAAGTATAAATCTAAATATAATTTAATATTATGGAAATAAATTTCAAAATTAAGTCACAATATCATATCCTAGTTATAATTCATTACGTGAATCCATTAATGGACTTTATTTATCAAAATCACTATTAAAATGATTTACATTGTTTCCATAACATCCATTTCACATATATTCAACTATAGTGGGGTATCAATACCCTGATAATGGAATTCAATATTGATCTGTGGAATACTGAACACTTTAGTGGTTCAACACCTCTTTGATGGAAATATATGTTGATCAAGTGGTAAGTGACTCTATATAAATAGGTCACATGCCCCATCATATAGGGGAGTACCAGAAATCATTAAATATTATAGGTGAACACATGATAACTATTATATGTCTCAATGAGAGTATAAAACCTTATTTTCAATAATTAGGACTCATTTCTAGACACAAAAGTGAGTACCAAACATCACTCCATATATAGGGGGCCCTTGTCCTTACATAAGTTTTTTATGGGTTAATATTATTATTCCTACTCTTAATTTATTGCACAGTTTCTGTTTTCATCTCAACAAAGATTAGAAACTATAATTTTTTAGATAACCACATTAATTAACTATTACAATAATTAAAATTTCTATAATATTTTATATTTAGAAAATGTATTAGAAGAAACTATTTGAGTTTTTTATTATTACACACTGATCAAAATAGATAAAAGTCTCTATAGTATGGTAAGTACATGGAATATAAATTACTTGACATTGTGTGTGTGTGTGTGTTTGGGTATGTATCTTGGAATGTAATTGAGTTTCCTAACCAATTAATTTCAACAAAAATTCTATGTCTCAAAGGTTACAAGACAGGTGGAGTTGTACAATTGGTTAGTGTGTAATTTCTAATCATATGACACGTGCATTTACTAAGATAAAATATGTACCCCAATTTATATGACATGAGTATCTTGGATTTATCTGAGCATATAGTATTATACTAACTATTCCATCTATTTTATCTAGAAATGTATATTATTCAAGGTTATACACAATATGATAGTACAACAAACCATGAATCTTAATACCTATAGTGATTTGATATTTTGAATATGAAAAAATAATACATGTTATGTGATCATGATTTCATCCCATAAACCATATCCGCCTAAATTTTCCTCTACTATATTTTTATCATGGCATGATTTCTTCACTAGTCTAACATTATTGTCCCACTAGAGTTAAATATATATCCTATAAAGCATGACTTATCTAAATCACCAAAATCATAAACCATTAACGGAATTTCTACACCATCCTACAAAAATTAATTCTTCTCATGCCTATATCTCTCATACTGAGCCCACTAACACGTTCATAAAATTTTTGTCACATTTTTCAACTAAATAAAATGTTTGTTTCAAAGGGGCCTCACTATTATCTCCAAAAAAGAATGGAATATGATTGATATATGGGGTAATATAGATATAAAATATGATCACTAGTGGTTTGGGTTTCCTGAAAATTTGAAATGCCCAATCATGGCCTATGCAAAATTCCTTAGTTTATACACTCGTGATGTGTTTCATGAGTGAGGTGATAGGTACATGGTAGAGGAACATTATTTATCAATCTTCGTATTCTTTGTTTCACAATAAGAAAACATAATGGTGAAAAAAATTAATATATTTTTTAATCGAAGTCGATACAAATCATGAATAAATAAATATTCCAAAATTTCATGAATAGAAGGGTAAATAAATTTATAAAATACTTACCTAAAATATTATTAATGAAGGGATCAACACCAAGCCTTTATGAATTAACATTATCTAGAATAAATGTGGAATTATCAAATAAAATGGATCTAAATTATTAAATTGTTATTATAGAAATAGTAGGTAATCCTCCAACTAAGGAATTGGTGATGAAATTCACACCACTAAATTTTGTTAATTGGGAAATTTTCAAGGTCCTTAAATTGGTCTACTCTTTTCCCCAAAATCAAAAATATGTTTGTACCTCATCTAGGTAAAAACAATTTTATTAATTCGAACTAGCGGGATAGATTTCACATGTGAGACTTCGTTTAGGAGTTGTTGATGATTTAGATCATTCATGTGACCTAAATATAATATTAACATGTTCAATATAATAAATATTAATTTATCATCATGTTAGCCCAAAAAATGAACTAGATATATGGTGGCATAATAAATAAATTAAAAATATTTCAATCTACTCAAAGACGATATGTTTCTACATGAGTAGTGGATTGATATTAGTGTTAATTTAGTTTGATCATTAATGTGTTTTAAATTAATTCATCTTCACACATTATTCATCACTATAGAAATTATTCAATAATTTTGTGAGCCTTTTTTACATAACAATTAAATAACATTTTTATCATCCAAAATAATACATTATCTTTAACATCAGCATAGTTATCATATATTCCAATAGACACTCTAAAAATTGGGAAGTAAAACACCTAACCTAACAATTTAATATAGTTTGTGGTACTCCATATAATTTTACAATATCCTACCTATAAATATTTTGCAGATTTTTTATCTTTAATAATTATTTAATTGGATGGAAACATAAAAATGTTGTTTTTTTTGTCAGCCATTATCAAAATAAAAATTCATCCTCAAGGTGATCAAGGGATTTCTATCAAAATATACATGGTCACCACATCACACGTTCATAAAGAAATTGAATGATTCCATAACAAGTCAATGGTTTAAATGTGCTCAACCTATAGTGTTTAACAAGGGAGGAAACAAAAATACAATTCTAAAATTACCAATCTCAAAACCAACAATCAATATCAATGTTTTTATCATAATAATTTTTTTGAATCATTGTATATTATCTAACAATAATAATGGTGGTTATTTATTACCTCATGTATAAATGTGATAAGAAATATAGTTCAATTTTATAAATGAATAGATAGGTCAAATACATGTGGTAATTCAATGATTATCACCCAATCGTTAGAGATCCCACTTATTAATATGAATAAAAAATAATATAATTACTCATTTGTAATTTCATTAAGATGAGGAATGGCATGCATCCTCTGTAAGAATATTATTCTCTATTATTTTTTTACATTCATATAATGGTATATAAAATGACACATTAACATACATTGATACTTAGTATCCTTTATAACCTATAAAGTGTATTTTATTCTTAGAGAATCAGGTATAATATTACCATTTCATGGAGTTTCATCAATATAAAAGAAAAGAAATTTATAATAATTAAACCCATGACCTCTTCTATAGTTTCATATTATTCGATGAAAAACATAAAAAATGATTTTATGATATGAGTGGATATTAATTTTCCATTAAATTAATTATATCACTAATACTTTAAACCTTTTATGACTATCATCAATTCCTATTCAAGTTGTGGGAATTTATTTTCATGTATTTTTTTAATTTGTGACAGATATATGGGTCCCAGGATCATTTTTAATGAGTATATAACCTGAACCATTACTGAACACATCAGAATAAAATGTATAATCCTCACTTATTTCTAGTATTATTAATATAGGATAAGAATTTGTTGTCTTATTTATTTAAAAAAATATTTATAATATTAATTTCCAAATTAAAATTTCACCACTTTTGAGATATAGTATTTAAGGGAAATTCTAGTCTAGTAAATTCATGAAAAAATAATTTCAAATATACATATAATCCTAAAAAATAAACTCAAAGTTATTCATTCAGATCTCCCATAATATAAAAGCTTATATACTCTCTAAAATACTTGAAATTATTCATTTAAATACCATATCGTATAAAATATAACATCTTGATACAATAACATGTATTTGGAAACCTTGTAATATAATAAATAATCACAATATAGTTTCAAATATTTTTCGAATATCACATGCATGAACTTATAGAGACCTTGAGTATAAAATTATGTAATCAACAAATAGAACCTAAAATGAATTAATAATTCTATGGAATATTTTTTTTCATTAAACCCATGAAGATATCAAGATCAATCATTTTCTTGGAAGGTTTCACCTATTTTGAATTATTAGTATACGTAATTATAAAATAAATATTAGTAATATCCTTCACCTTGGAAATAAATTAATTACTTCATGGACTTTAGAAAATTTTTTAAATTATATTTTATCCCTTTGACTAATTAATGTCAACTTTAGTATGAGGTAAAAAATATTTATTTATTAATGTTACATGTTGTTGTTTTAATTTATTAATAAAGACATGAAATATACCATTTGATTTTATAGAAAATATTACTAGAGAAACCCATTGAATAAAATTCATATGATTGAAACCATTTCCCCAATATGATCCCCTAATAGAAAATCATTTATATAAATTCATTTGGATTTGTATGATAATTGGGATTAATAAGGATTATTAGATGTATTATGTCAATTTAGAACACTAATTTTCTATCTAGTGATATCCTAAATATTACCTAAGAAACACCTCTATCTATCAATACACCACTAATAAATGTTCATTTTTATGATTTCCTTCAACAACATCAATCAGTAAAGCCAAAAAATAAAATTTGTCATTCGTGTTTCTTGAAGAAGCTATCTAATACATTATTTTATTATATCCCACTAATCCAGAAATGTGTGGTTGTTCCCATCAGTTTAAGAGAACATCACTATGTAGTGAAATAAATCAATATGATATTTGTAGTTAATCATCAATTCCATTTATATAATAAGATATAAAACATAAATTTAAATTAGGGAATGTTTCATGACTTAATTATTTCAAAAATGACATCCAAAAAAGAAGGTCATGTGATTCAAAGATCTCATTTTTTTCTAATGGAGTAGAAATTTCAATGGAATAACATATATGTTTAGTTGGTTTAATAAACATTATAAATATTCATGCTATGAAAAATGAATTTGAGGATCATATATCATATCAATATATTATTTTTAATAATTTAATAAAAAATATACCTTTTACTGTAGTATATTAAACATGTAAATCTTTTAGTGCATTCCTAATAATAAATAATATCACAAATTTGTGTTTCCCCAAATACTTACCCACTGGGTTGTGGTTCACACTACTTATGGTTTAATAAATGATAATTTTTTCAAATCAGTATAGGATACTAGTTATAGGATTTTTCCATATTATATTAGTAAGATACGAGAATAAATGATATCAATATTTTTGATTCATCCATAATTTTTTATTCTTAAATAATTATACAACATAATTGTAAATGCCATAACTCACTATATAAGTGAATAATTTTTTGGAAATTCAAAAAAGATAGTATTTATGTTTCTATAATTTTTTTATTGACAGTATACCCATTGAATATTCTATAGAGGTGTTGAGATGGAATGGTTGGGTGAGATAATTAAAATACTACTACTTCTTTTTTTTAAATTATCTCTACTTTTTTATCCGAGAGGATAAATCACTTTCTCTTCCCCCAATAACATTGCAGACTTTTAACATATTTTCCATTATTTAGTTATCATTCTCGACCATCAGCGATTTATTAACTACCTCAATATAATATTTTCAATTGAATATGAAGAATTGGGATATGATATCAAGTTATAAACCAATTTGAAATAAATAGGCATTAAAACATTAATTCAAAAGAACCTAGAGTAAGAATTCTGTTCATTTTTTAAATTAGTTCGCACACTACATTTTAAAATAATATCCCTCTTAATAAAAAAGGTATAAAGTTGGAATTTATAATTTAATAAATAATCAAATATGTTCCAATATTAGTCCAAACGAAATATGTCTTACATCATCAACTCTAACCATTTTGTACGTTGAACTTATAGCATAACTATGGAAAAATAAACTTGAAAAAACACAAGTATATAAGAGAAATAATATTAATGTTGATCTTCTCTAACCAATATCAATACTATTGGGGTCCTTTATCTCGTCAAAAAATAATACAATTATTCTTTTTTAACTTCTAGCCATTTCTATAATGATCCACTTATCTAAAAATAATTTTGATAACTCAAACAAATTTAACAATTATATATTTTCAATGGTAGGATTAACTTGTGAAAAATTAAATCCATATTCTTCCGAAGGGTTCTCTAATGACATTCTAGGAGGCTTAAATATATTTTTTTTGAAAAATATATATATTTATTCAAATTAAAATAATATATATTTTTATAAACATAAAAAAATCATCACATAAAAATCTCAATATTTTATAAAAATATCATAAAATTATATTAATCACATTAAAATAATATTTAATTTCCATACATCAACATAAAGGTACAAATTTAAAATAAAAAAGAGTTCTTAAACTATGCATGATAAGTACACATGATCTGTTAACCATGATCATAATCACATAATACTCACATGTTAATGTTACATGGTTTACTCATATGTTTTTCTATATTTTCTAATAAATCATGTATTTGGATATACTTATATTTGTTACAATTCTGTATATTAATATTTATAAATTAAAAATTATAAACTTGAATATAACTCATAATAACTCATATATATATTAAAATAAAATTAAAATAATTTATAATATATAATTTATTTCTAGAAAACACCCATCAAATTTCATTGGCTATTGAAGGATCACTTTTAATGATATTGAAAAAAACCATGAGTTATTATCCCCTAAAAATCTAATGTCCTCACATTATCTACAACCAATAATTCCAACTAAAAAATTTCAACCGATCAGGACATAATATAATAACATTCCATCCTTGATAATTCAACCAAACACTTTACCTAATATGCTACAAATCCAAATGTTATCTTCCTAGTAATTATAAAATATACATGGTTAAGGATATCTCATAAACAAGTGATTGTCGTTTTACCCTTTTCAGACATCTAAAATTAAAAATTAATCATTTTTAGGAGATTTGGCATGATGTATCACTACGTTGAACTTACCACGCATATATATATATATGCATTTAGAAATCATATATTAGAAATTAATTTCTTCTAATATCCAAATTATGAAATCTAAAAGCAATAAGTGAAATATATACCTATATACATCATCCAAAAAGACAAGATAACAAATATATTAAGAATACATTGAATGACTCGAATGACCTCATATGGAAAGTAAATAAATAAAATCAAAATTAAACTTCATCTTGATATGATACATGATTAAGTCACACATGTAACTACCTTTATAGATCTATATGTATGCCATTAATAATATCCAATAATGAATGAAGTCTTTCTCATACACACATTAATCATATATGTTATGAATTTAAAGCATGGAGGACGTATCAAACCATTTTTATAATAATTTATTAAATTATATAATCCAAAATGAAAATTTTAGTATAAATGAAATTAAATAATTTAAAATATATATTATATTATATTTAACACATAAATGATATATTCAATGAATTAAAATATAAATGAATATCCAACAATAGAATAATAATTTTTAAGTAGAAATTTATTATTAGATAAACCCTCTATGAAATGTCATGTAACTAGAATCTTATAGTGGATCCATATCACAATAAAAAGTAAAAATCATAAGCTCTCATATTGACATACACATTTAAGGAATGGATAGATATCAAACTCACCCATAATAATCTATCATGAGATAATGTTTTAGGTTATTTCTTGTACTCTAATAAAAAATTATATGGTCTACCAGGAAATTTGAAAACAAAATAACTAATTAAAAGGAACTCGTTGAACATAATTTGTATTTTTTCTATTGAAACAACCTTTGTGTTCTATAAATACATTATTATATAAAATACTCAACCAAAATTTCATTATAAGTCATAAAAAAGTTATGATGCAACACATTAAATTCAAATTAAAAAACTATTTTTTTCAAAAATATAAGGAATTAAAAATTTGAAAAATGATTTTGTTAATCTTTATATATTAAAATTAAATTAATATTAAAACATATAAGAACATTAGGATAAAAAACATAATTTAAATTAATCATAAAATTTTTACTTAATTTAAAAAATTTCAAAATTTACATAATAACATCCGCTATGAAAATTTATATAAGAAATATCCTTATAAAAAATGTTATATCTGAAAAAAAACATTAATATTGAGGAAAATTAATGAAACAAAAAGTTAAATATAAAGCTTATAACCAAAAAATTAATTGTGTATATCATATGATTGGAATAGTAAAAAATATGCTACATATGAAAAACAACTCAACCAAATTTTTGGATAAAGTAGTAGAACAAGGATTAACGATATATTTGAATACATTAAAAACCAAAAAACACTCAAATTATAATAACTCTAACTCAAAAAATTACACAAAAAAGTCGTATGTGGTTTATGATTGTAACAATGTGTATTATAGGAATTATTGGTGGAAGAAAGAGACAGTTACCCCTATATCCCTTAAATAAGAATACTCATTTCATGATTGTAGTAGGGTTTCATGCATAGATTCATTAAAACTAAACTATTACAATGGATAACAAACAATTATCCCTTACAATATAATTTATTAAAATATAAAATATATCAATTTTTATAATCACATAATACTAAAATAGGATCCAGGGTATCCCAATTCATAAAATTTTATAACCCCGCAAAACATCAATCATCCTAGATGAACATCACATCATTTTTTCCGTAGTCCAACATTAGTCCAGAAAATGTAAAACCAAATTACAAAACAAATATTAGTTATATCTGAAAAAAATCAAATAAAAATAAAATATAATAAAAATTTTAGGTGATCATACAATAAAAAATCATTTTCATTTTTAGGTCAAATTATTTCCTTGTTTTTTTATAAGTATAGAACCATATATTTTTCATTCCAAATTTAAACCATAAATTTAGGGGATTTAAAAATTAATCAATATAACCAAACCATTAAGAACACCACCATAGGGTGATCATGTTTCTTTATCCTTTGAATATAAAATTTATAATCATCTAGAGTGATGGGTTTTGATAATTAAATTAACACACATTTTTTCTAAAAGATCTACATATGAGTTTAAATGAAAATGTTTCATAATATTGGTATTTTCGATTGAAAAAATTATTGCCTAAAAATCAATTGAAAAATGAAAAACTATTATTAAAAAAATACGTTAAAATTGATTGTATATAATTGAATGATTAAATTTTAAATCAAAAAAGTACTATGAATAAAATATACTATAACAAGATAAATTACAAGTGAAGCATAGAGCCAAAAGTTGAACCACCATACTAATTTTTTAAAATAAAATTTATTGATCCAAATATAATTAACATTAAAATTTTCATCAATTATTATGGAAGATAAATGATATATTTAATGGATAAAAAATAATGGAAAACATATTCCTAAAAATTCAAACCAGCTAGACTACAAATATCGAAACACAAATCCAAGGAAAATGGTTAATGGAAGAAACTAATGACATGAAATAAACTAATTATATCTTATTAAGACCGATAACTAGAAATATAATCTTACTAATTAATTTATTGATAAATAAAATAAATTTAAGAGTGTAATTTAACAATTATACAATGAATAAAAACAGTAATATTTTATCCATCTATAAATCACCTTTGAGCAATCTATTTTCACATATTGTGATGTTAATAATGAATCTCTAAATATTAAAAAAAACATAAAATTGTTCATCAATATATATCAAAATTTTAAACAATAATCTGGTAAATTAGAAACCATAAATGAATCTATTACTATTCCAATATTCAAACAAGATATGGTCATATTTGAACTGAATTAAAATCAACAATAGTTATATTTATTAGTGGTTAGATTTCATTATTGTATAATTTCTTAAGGAAGTAACATTTGAAGATCCAAGGAGGTGAGAGGGATCTATGTGTATTGGTGGTTGGCCACATAATAGAAAAAGATTAAATCAAATATGTCTCATAAACTTTGATAAATATTATACTCAATTATTAATCATACTATTTGAATATAAGAAATTTATTTGTAAAACATTTTTTATTTCAGTTTATGTAATTCATGTATTTCCTCAATCATTTTTTTATATTCATTTCATAATAATCCTTGTATACCATCAATTTTATTCACTTCATTACTCCTTCAAAACTTTTATATTATAGATGTCTTGTTAAAGGTGCATTTATTCACTGGACCTTGATGAATAAGTTCCACAGATGAAATGGTCTCATATTTTTTAGTTTCATTATGATTTATTTTTCAACGATTCATATTATTTTTTTATCTACATAAATGATTTGGTCGAATTTTATTATATTCATGTGGGTTTTAGTGTGTCTTAATGTCCATTTTAAATGTCATGGAAAATGAATTTTTCCATGTTGTGAGGATTATTTATGAAAATTTATGAATTGTGGTTGATTAACTAGGGGTGGATCATGGTTATGATGCATTGTTTAAAATTTTTTTGGCCTCACTAAAAACATTGTGACATTCTATAGGGTGGTGTACAATTATAGTGTACAATTTGAAAACCCATTTCGCCTACATTACAAACCAATTTTCACCCTCCAGTGTCAATAGCACAGTTGGTCTAGAGTTTGAAAACCCATGTGCCCAAACTATGTAGCTTCTAGGAGAGGTATAATTCCTCACATGGTTGGTTTATAGTTTGGATAACTGCGTAACCAAACCATGTGATCATGGATTTAAGAAACCAAAACACTTCTTTAATTAAAGTTTATGGTCCATTTTGACACATTAATACTTAAATAGGAGTCCATATCAAACCATGAGACCCCAATATCCATGAATTACCACTCCTAAAAATCATTATTTTTGGAGAACCAATAGATTTGACGAACACGAATTATGGAATATGATACAAATACCTATGTTCTTCTAGTTTCTTCTGGAACTATCCATATTCCACAAATTAAAATAATATATATAGTATATTTTTTATTAGAGGATGGGATAAAATTCCATATAATTTGTAATCCTTGGATCATTTCTACAATGAAGGTGGTTTTAAATGATTCAATTATATCCCTTTGATTATAGATAGATCTTTTATTAATGGTTGAGGTTTCCAAGTATCTTTTCATAAATTATTATAATGTGACTCTATTATTCATGAATCTCATATAGGGTATGTTTTTTGATGATGGAATGATTACCAATCAATGTGTGGTGAGTAAATATAATGTTAATTCCTACAATTGATAAGTAATTCATGGTCTATTATATCATTGATGATAGACCTGAATAATTGAGGTTATCTTCTTTGATATATCTCAGAACTTGTTTCCATGATATGATATATTCGTTATGTGATTCCGAAACCACCCATCATGCGATTAATCTTCATTGGGTATCATTTATAAGCCTTATTCATGTTGAAACCAAACACAATATAGCCATCATTAACATGTGAACAAATTTTTTATGGGGTTTTAATGTGATTAATAATTTTATCCTTTGATTAATATTTGTGTAATTAATTAGAAAAATTGAGTTAGCTATATTCATACCATATAGTAACTTTTAAATTATGTTCTCATAATTTTATGTTTTATGATTGATAAATGGCATGATGTATGTTACATGTGTGTGTGTGTGTGACCCTTTGCAACCATGTTGATATTTGAAAATGTGATTTATAAGGCCCCGACCGTAAACCTTACTTAATATTGAATTAAATGAATAATTCACATTGAGGATCTTTTCTGGTTTAGAGTTTTAGGGAATTTGGACATAACTATTACATCTCAAAAGATTACAAAGTAGAAACTTTTACTATGTTTCCATAAAATAAAAACTCTTAAAAAGAACATGTTCAGTTCCATGTTTTAGGTTGCATGACTTTCCCTTGATCCCATCCATGACCCTATTCAATGTTAAGTCCTGTGAAAAACATTTCAAAAACTTGGGATGAGCATAAAAAGCTCAATAAGGGATACACAAAGAATGAAAACTGTTAGTTTTTCAAAACAACAAGTAAACCATGTATACTTTATCAAAGTAATACTTTTCACCTTTTCGAAGTAGTAAAAAACTCTTCACTGAATAAAAGTTCATTACTTACCCTTCTGTAACCAAAATATTACCATAAAACCCATATAAATATCACATAACATATAAAGGTAACTTGGGACATAAACATACTTAAGTGGAATAACCATAAGGTCGACTTCCACACATATCACTTAATGGAATAGCCATTCGGCCAACTTCCATACATACTTAATGGAATAGCCATACGGCCGACTTCCATACCCAATGCATTGGAGGTTATAACGTAACCACCCATCCTGGTATTCACGACACCACCCGTCATATGGTTTATCACGTAACCACCCGTAAAATGTCCAAGTACCATTATAAAATTATAACACATAAAACCAAAATAAAGGAATGATAACATTTCCACATTTCAATCACAATATATGATTTAAATATATTGACATAATAGAATCCTTTATCAAAACCATTTTCAATACCAAAATACAAAAAAAGTATATGGTATTTATTTTATTTTAAAAAAATTACGGCTTGTTGAGGAAGCCAAGGATCAAATAATACTCGCGGCGGCGGAAAAGGTCATTGTCACCGCGTATGTAAAAAGAAACATTCCTTTTTGTCGTTTAGTAAAACGCTTCGTAGAAAAAAGATTCCTTTTATATAAAAGTAAAAGTCAAAGGGGTTTATACACCGTATAAAAGAAAGTTGTGTATAAAACGAAATATTTCTCAATGAAAGAAGATTGAGACGAATTCCCTTACAAAGACGGTATCCTTGGATTAAGGATAAATCAATTACATAATTATGTGTGACAAATGAATACACCAAATATAAGTGGATATTAAGTGTAAAAAAATCAGATGTTATTCACACATTTTCATAGAATGGCATATTCAAGGAGTACAAGCTTATCCCATAGAATTAAAATTGGGTTAAGAAGTTCCCTTGCAAAAATTTTCCGGCCTAACGGCATCACTACAAAATTCAAAAATGAGTTGATGAGAGATAAAAAGGATATCTCATCACATGGGAATAAAATTTAGATAAATAAGGATATAGAAGAACATATCCCAACATAATATTATGTGAATTAATAGACATAACAAAAGAATTCTTTTACAAAAAGCAGAGGGTGAAAGGTTCCCTTACCGACATGGGTATCTTTCGAGACATGCACCCTGCGAAAGAAGGACAATACAACATTGATGTAAATACTCATAAATGAAATTATATTACACAATGATAAAAATAAAGGGCAGTACATACACCACTCAAAGTAAAATGTGGCAGATGTAGCATAAATCTCACGGGAATAAAAGTGAGATGAAAAATCCCTTACGAAAACTCGGCAGCCTAACGGCGCCACATAAACTTAAAAAAATGGATTGATGAGATCAAATAGGGTCTCTCATCATATTAAAATAATTTTTACAGAAAGAGTAATATAAAATAACATCCCCCAACATAACAAAGATGAGAATAAAATAAGTGACATAATGGAGAGTACTTAAAAAGAAAGAGAGAGGTTAGATCTCTTACGAAAATTCGGCAGCCTAACGGCGCCACTCAAAACTTCCAAAATGGATTGATGAGGGAGATTAGGGACTCTCATAATATTAACATAAAAATTAGAGTAAGAGTAATATAAAATAAAATCCCAATAACAAGAAATATGAGCTTTAGAAGGAATGACATAAAAGAGTGTACTTAAAAAGAAAGAGAGGAGTATGATCCCTTACCTCGGGTCCGACTTGACTTGATCGTTCTTTAACGTCCTGAATAATAAACTTGAGTTAATTTCTATTTTCTTAAGAACCTTTTTCAAGTTCATTCTTCCTTTTATATCACTTATTTACATTATATAAACATTATGTAATCATTTAAGTTAATAATGTTTGTTTTGTCGATATTTGGTTCTTTAGTAGAAAGTGAACTTCTTACAATTACATGTTGTTCGTGTGTCCAATGGTTCAATATATCCAGAATGATATTCATGATTTGTATATCATATATATCATATATATCCAGCATATAAATATATTTATAATATTACATAATCATTTAGAGGTAAGAAATGAAATGCACCGTTCATGGAGACGGTAAGCCGTACGTACGCATGAACGCTACTTTCATTTCTTTGACATATTAATGGAATTAAAACTAAATGAGAGGTATGTATATTTTAATTCCAGAATTATATTCATCATTTATATGTAACATAAATTATATATATCCATTATAAATATGTACTTATAATAGTACATTACATTTGGGGATTAGAAATGAAATGCACCGTTCATGGAGACGGTAAGCCATACGTACGCATGAACGCTACTTTCATTTCTATCACATACATTAATCGAAAAAAATAATAATGATATAGAGGTATATTATAATTACAGTATAACATCATATATAATAACTTTAAATCCATCCTTTATACATCCCATATATGGCATTAACGAATCAAATCACTTTGAGGGGGCGGTAGTCCGCACTTCCTAAAATGAAGATATCGCGTATACCCATAATGGAAACCAGAAAGGTGTACCCAAAATGAAAAATACAGAAGCTTAAGGAAAACATAAACATATTATATATCATATATAAATATATTGTCATCTTAATGGCCACCTTTGAAGGTGTTAAAAGAATTTTGAACAATCATCATTTCGGGAGGCCGAAATTCGTCATCCACGGAAACAGTATGTTCTTTAACCATTATATGTAGGTGTTTGTAATTTTAGCTCGAATCCTTCTAATAAAAACATCCTAGAATATTTATGATACTGGATTTGATACAAAATAAATTAATAAAAAGAGTTTATGGGGTTGGAGAAGCAAAATAAAACAAAACGACTCAAGTGAAGACATTACCTTAAAATCGGGTAACTCCCATTGGTTTAAGCTAAAAGGATTCCTTGGGAAGACTTCTGCCCAAAGTGACTCTTCAAGGAGTAATAGAGGTAAGGTTAGAGACAAAATAGGCAGGTTTTGGCCGATAAAAAGGCTTTGGTAGTGTGGGTAAGGAGGTAGAGGTGGGGGCCTTTTATAAGATGAGTGGAGGGGCACTCTTGTAAAGTAACAAAATGTTACTTTATTTTCAGAAGCGTTTCGGATTTTAAAGGTCCCACATTGATGTATTTCGAGGTTAAGGTGATAAGTGTTCGAAATAAACTCATACAATAGGTTTTTTACATGTGTATGTCTTAGATATTACATTATCTTTCCATTTTATTTAAATCGTTAAATAATGAGGTCATTGTTTCATCATTATGATGTCATAAATAATTTAATTTATTTAATGTCTAAAAATTATAAAAAAAATACTATGATGTAGTAAATCTTTTTAGCCTTCCAATTACTATTTATAGTCAAAAATATGACTTGTATAACCCTGGTTAAAAATTTTTCTAGTAAAACATCTCATGTTTGTGTCATTTTTACTTTAACATTAAATAAAAAGATATTTATGTCATCTTCCAACCAAAGTGGCTCCATGGGGTCCCCAAGTTGACCCATGGATTTTCTTGGTCGGCCATGACACATCCAATGAGGGTATGACATGTGTCTAGGTCATTTAATCTTATTAAAACATTATTCTTACCTTAAACTACACTAATTACCTCTAATCACGATTTAAAACTTAATAAGTTACTATTCACCAATAAATTATTTTAATCCCATTGAACCACATTTTACTTCTTAATGAAAACCATGTATGTCGGATTTTTGAAATTCAAAGCACAATGATGGCAAAATTTCATTTATACAGAAAATCAGTTTTTATAAGTACCACTTAGTGGTTTCACTATTCATCAAAAATTGAAGTTTTTCAGAAAATTACCAAAAGTTCACCCTAAGCTATATTTGATATTCCGAATTCAAAAATGATTTATATTTTACAAAATTCAGAACATATAAGTTGCATTAATTAATTTAATAATTAATTCCCGATGTCAGAACAAATAGCGTGTTTTTATGAAACAAAATGTATCAAAAGATTGACACTAGTTTAAGTCTGATTTCAAAGTGAAATTAAATCCAACAACCACTATTGGATTAAATGGTAAAAATATATTCTAATTTCACTTTAAAACCAATTCAAAAGATAATCTAATCATATAAATAAATTAGATTAAAAGAGGTTTTTAATTACAATACAACATTTTTCACTATTCATTAAAAATTGAACTTTTTTGGAAAAATGCCAAAAATTTACGCAATGTAAACTTTGATGTCCCGATTCTAATGAATAATTTTATTTTGTCAAATATAACACATAAAATTGTCAAAAAGTGGATTTAAAAGTGGTTCTCTATTAAAAGGCGGTTAATCGACCTTTTAAAGAATATTAGAATGTTTACGCTTAAAATTGGATTCATTCGCATTTTTAATCCTCTAACATTTATTGTAATAAGTTAAAATATTTGAAAAACATATATAATCATTTTTTAGTTAGTTCTGTTCATTCCCTCCATTACAACGGCTAGGCGTTAACTACCATTTAAAATAATATTATTTTATTATTAGAGTGCAATGTAAGATTCCCAAGAAACTCGTTGATACGTATTGGGTATGCCATCAAGCATAGCGTCCCATTTAAAGTAATATTAATATTTTATTCAAAAATATGGATAAATATAAATATGTCATATTCTTTATTTAACTGGGGTGTTACATCCTTCCCCCCTTTTGGGAATTGCGTCCTCGCAATTTTTAAAATTGGGCTTGGAAACATCATTGAAAATCCCACATCGGGACAAGAGTCAGTAAAACAATCACTTTAAAATAAAGAAAGATTAATACAAAGGTCAACTGAGTTAACCCATAATAGGATTCCAAGTATGAAAATATGGACATGGAGGAAAAAACAAAGGGCCACGTTCTGATGGAGAGTGATAGAAAACATGTTTAGGAGAAAGTTAACCACAAGAAAATCAAAAACTTGTGATGGGTTAAACGGTATTCGATTCCCTTGTAGGAAAAGTTAAAAGACAACATTTTTGTTTTAAGTTAATTTTTATTTAGTAATTTATTCATAAGGAAACATAATCACTTATCATGTTGACTTTCAACTTTTACACAAACTCGTATTTTCTCCAAAAGACGAGTATTTAGGAAGACGTGTTCACATTAAGAGTACTATAATCAACTTCTAGAGAATCACCTAATCCACAAAAGAGAACTATATACTTCCCATGTCTTTAGACCAAAACCAAAACCAAAAAGGCTAGTAAAATATCAGATAATCCAGAAAAGGATAACACTTTATAAAAAGGAAATCTATTCTTAATCTCAAAAATTTGTCCAACAAAACCCAAAGTTCAACGAGGACTATTCGATAAACAAATTGTCCATAAAATACTTCAAATTAAACCAAACTAATATTGAAACCCAAATATTTTATGTATTTAGTCACATAGTCTTCCAAGTTAAGTCGTAACATTTATCTCCAAAAAAAACATCAGTTGCTCCTAAAGTCTCCCATTGAAAAGTAATTAACCTAATCACATATCCTCCTTGATAAGTTAATAATTTTCCTAAAAACCCAAAATCAACATACTCTTAATTCATAAAGTCATCTAACTAAAAATAATAAGTGATACTAACTAGGGACTTCATGTAGTCCAGTGGTAAAAGATAAATACCAGTTTCACTTTGGTTGTGGGTTCGATTCCCGCAGCTTTGTCCGACGTGATGGGTTGTCACACGGTCTGTGTGTTGTCCTTTTTCCAAAACTACATAATTCTTAAAACATTCCCCAATAAAGAGATAAAATCTTCAAAAATAACCATAATGTAATTTAACCTCAATTTTATCTCATGACTTCCACTTTCCATTATTACATATAGTAACCCATAATTACCTAAACAGTAAGGATCATATAGACCCTAATGGTTACCTTAATAATTATTACCTGATCTTCCACATCGATTGGACATCTCGTATATGATGCATTAGAGAACTCACCATGGTTGAAGTGGTTGATCATGAATCTTTGATAGTTGGTTTAGAACAAACATGAGATTCCTCATCGAATCCCACATTTCATCTAGTCTCTTAATCAAAGAACCACCACAGTTTCCTTAAAACCCATTGTCACATTGGTGCCTGCTAGATCCAGCCATTTACTAAAACCAAAATGGTCAGTGTGAGTATATCAACATAACCATTGTGTACTAATGAGGAAGATAGACACTAAGATATACTTACTTATTCACTATATCTAAAACTAGGACTCTTTCTAAAATCCTAACCATTATGGTAATGCCACTTATGCTTAAAGAATACCCTAACATCTAAAGTTATCTAAACCGACCTTTGATACCAACTATAAGGCCCCGGCCTTAATCCTTACTTAATATTGAATTAAATGAATAATTCAAATTAAGGATCTTATTAGGTTTAGAGTTTTAGAGAATTAGGACATAACTATTACATCTCAAAAGATTACGAAGTAGAAACTTTTACTAAGTTTCCATAAAATAAAAACTCTTAAAAAGAACATGTCTAGTTCCATGTTATAGGTTGCATGACTTTCCCTTGATCCCATCCTTGACCCTATTCCACGTTAAGTCCTATGAAAAACATTTCCAAAACTTGGGATGAGCATAAAAAGCTCAGTAAGGGATACACAAAGAATGAAAACTGTTTGTTTTTCAAAACAATAAGTAAACCATGTATACTTTATCAATGTAATACTTTTCACCTTTTAGAAGTAGTAAAAAACTCTTCACTGAATAAAAGTTCATTAATTAACCTTCTGTAACCAAAATATTACCATAAAACCCATATAAAGATCACATAACATATAAAGGTAACTTGGGACATAAACATACTTAAGTGGAATAACCATAAGGTCGACTTCCACACATATCACTTAATGGAATAGCCATTCAGACAACTTCCATACATACATAATGTAATAGCCATATGGCCGACTTCCATACCCAATGCATTGGAGGTTATAACGTAACCACCCGTCCTTGTATTCACGGCACCACCCGTCATATGGTTTATCACGTAACCACCCGTAAAATGTCCAAATACTATTATAAAATTATAACACATAAAACCAACATAAAGGAATGATAACATTTCCACATTTCAATCACAATATATCATTTAAATATATTGACATAATTGAATCCTTTATCAAAACCATTTTCAATACCAAAATACAAAAAACGTATATGGTATTTATTTTCTTTTAAAAACATTACGGCTTGTTGAGGAAGCCAAGGATCAAAAAATATTCACGGCGGCGGAAAAGGTCGTTGTCACCACGTACGTAAATAGAAACATTAATTTTTGTCGTTTAGTAAAATGCTTCGTAGAAAAAAGATTTCTTTTGTATAAAAGTAAAAGTCAAAGGGGTTTATACACCGTATAAAATAAAGTTGTGTATAAAACGATATATTACTCAATGAAAGGAGATTGAGACGAATTCCCTTACTAAGACGGTATCCTTGGATTAAGGATAACTCAATTACATAATTATGTGTGACAAATGAATACACCAAATATAAGTGTATATTAAGTGTAAAAAAATCAGATGTTATTCACACATATTCATAGAACGACATATTCAAGGAGTATAATCTTATCCCAAAGAATAAAAATTGGGTTAAGAAGTTCCCTTGCAAAAATTTTCCGGCCGAACGGCATCACTACAAAATTCAGAAAATGAGTTGATGAGAGATAAAAAGGGTATCTCATCACATGGTCATAAAATTTAGATCAATAAGGATATTGAAGAACATATCACAACATAATATTATGTGAATTAACAGACATAACAAATGAAGTCTTTTACAAAAAGAGGAGGGTGAAAGGTTCCCTTACCGACGTGGGTATCTTTCGATACATGAACCCCGCGAAAGAAGGACAATACAACATTGATGTATATAATCATAAATGAAAGTATATTACACAATGGTAAAAATAATGGGATGTACATACACTACTCAATGGAAATTGTTGCATATGTATCATAATTCTCACGGGAATACAAGTGAGATGAAAAATCCCTTATGAAAACTCACCAGCCTAATGACGCCACATAAACTTACTAAAATGGATTGATGAGATCAAACAAGGTCTCTCATCATATTAACATAATGTTTAAAGAAAGAGGAATATAAAATAACATCCCACAACATAACAAATAGGAGCTTAAAAGAAGTGACATAATGGAGAGTACTTAAAAAGAAAGAGAGAGGTTAGATCTCTTACGAAAATTCGGCAGCCTAACGGCGCCACTCAAAACTTCCAAAATGGATTGATGAGGGAGAATAGGGTATCCCATCATATGAACATAAAAATTACATTAAGAGTAATATAAAAGAACATCCCAATAACAAGAAGGATGTTCTTTAGAAGGAATTACATAAAAGAGTGTACTTAAAATGAAAGAGAGGAGTAAGATCCCTTACCTCGGGTCCGACTTGACTCGATCGTTCTGTACCGTCCTGAATAATAAAATTGAGTTAATTTCTATTTTCTTAAGAACATTTTTCAAGTTCATTATTCCTTTTATATAACTTATTACATTTTCTAAACATTATGTAGTCATTTATGTTAATAATGTTTGTTTTGTCGATATTTGGTTCTTTAGTCGAAAGTGAACTTCTTACAATTACATGTTGTTCGTGTGATCAATGGTTCATTATATCCAGAATGATATTCATGATTTGGATATCATATATATCATATATATCCATAATATTCATGTATTTATAATATTACATAATCATTTAGAGGTAAGAAATGAAATGCACCGTTCATGAAGACGATAAGTCGTACGTACGCATGAACGCTACTTTCATTTCTTTGTCATATTAATGGAATTAAAACTAAATGAGAGGTATGTATATTTTAATACCATAATTATATTCATCATTTATATGTAACATACATTATATATATCCATTATAAATATGTACTTATAATAGTACATTACATTTGGGGATTAGAAATGAAATGCACCGTTCATGGAGACGGTAAGACGTACGTACGCATGAACGCTACTTTCATTTCTATATCATACATTAATGGAATAAAATAATAATTATATAGAGGTACATTATAATTACAGTATAAATTCATATATAATAACTTCAAATCCATCCTTTATACATCCCACATACGGCATTAACAAATCAAATCACTTTGAGGGGGCGGTAGTCCACAATTCCCAAAATGAAGATATCGCGTATACCCATAATGGAAACCATAAATGTATGCCGAAAATGAAAAAATACAGAAGCTTAAGGAAAACATAAACATATTATATATTATATATAAATATATTGTCATCTTAATGTCCACCATTGAAGGTGTTAAAAGAATGTTGAACCATCTTCGTTTCGGGAGGCCGAAATTCACCATCCACGGAAACAGTTTGTTCTTTAACCATTAGATGTAGGTGTGTCTAATTTTAGCTCTAATACTTCTTATAAAAACATCCTAGTATATTTATGATACTGGATTTGTTACAAAATAAATGAATAAAAAGAGTTTAAGAGGTTGGAGAAGCAAAATAAAACAAAAGGCCTCAAATGAAGACATTAACTTAAAATCGGGTAACTCCCTTTGGTTTGAGCTAAAAGGCTTCCTTGGGAAGACTTCTACCCAAATTCAGGATTCAAGGAGTAAGAGAGGTAAGTGGAGAGAAAAAATGGGTAGGGTTTGGCCGAGGCAAAGGCTTTGGAAGTGTGGGTAAGGAGGTAGAGGTGGGGGCCTTTTATAAGAGGAGAGGATGGGCACTCTTGTAAAGTTACAAAATGTTACTTTATTTTCAAAGGAGTTTCGGATTTTAAAGGTCCCACATTGATTTATTTCGAGGATAAGGTTATAAGGGTTCTAAATCCACTCATCCAATAGATTTTGGACATGTTTAGGTCTTAGATATTACATTATCTTTCTATATTATTTAAATCGTTAAATAATGAGGTCATCGCTGCATCATTATGATGTCATAAATAATTTAATTTATATAATGTCTAAAAATTATAAAAAAATACTATTATGTAGGAAATATTTGTAGATTTCCAATGATTATTTATATTCAGAAATATGACTTGTATAAACCCATGTAAAAATTGTTTTAGTAAAACATCTCATGTTTGTGTCATTTTTACTTTAACATTAAATAAAAAGATATTTATGTCATTTTCCAACCAAAGTGTCTCCATGGGTTCCCCAAGTTGACCCATGGATTTTCCTGGTCGTACATGACACATCAAATTAGGGTAGGACATGTTTATAAGTCATTTAAGTTTATTAAAACATTATTCTTACCTTAAACTACACTAATTACCTTTAATCGCGATTAAAAACTTAATAAGTTACTATTCACCAAAAAATTATTTTAAACCCATTGAACCACATTTTACTTCTTAATGACAACCATGTATGTTGTATTTTTTAAATTTAAAGCACAATGATGGAAAAATTTCATTTAAATGGAAAATCAGTTTTTATAAGTACCACTTAGTGGTTTCACTATTCATCAAAAATTGAAGTTTTTCAGAAAATTATCAAAAGTTCACCCTAAGATATATTTGATATTCTGAATTAAAAAATTATGTCTATTTTACAAAATTCAGAACATATAAGTTGCATTAATTAATTTAATAAATAATTCCCGCTGTCAAAACAAATAGCGTGTTTTTATGAAACAAAATGTTTCAAAATATTGACACTAGTTTAAGTCCGATTTCAAAGTGAAATTAATTCCAACGACCACTATTAGATTAAATGGTAAAAATATATTCTAATTTCACTTTAAAACCAATTAATAAGACAATATAATCATATAAATAAATTAGATTAAAAGAGGTTTTGAATTACAATACAACATTTTCACTATTCATTAAAAATTGAACTTTTTTGAAAAAATACCAAAAATTTGCGCAAAGTAAACTTTGATGTCCCGATTCTAAAGAAAAATTTTATTTTGTCAAATATAACACATAAAATTGTCAAAAAGTGGATTTAAAAGAGGATCTCTATCAAAAGGCGGTTAGTCGACCTTTTAAAGAATATTAGAATGTTTACGCTTAAAATTTGATTCATTCGCATTTTTAATCCTCTAACATTTATTGTAAAAAGTTAAAATATTTGACAAACATATATAATAATTTTGTAGTTAGTTCTGTTCATTCCCGCCATTACAACGACTAGGCGTTCACTACCATTTAAAATAATATTATTTTATTATTAGAGTGCAACATAAGATTCGCAAGAAACTCGTTGTTGCCTATTGGATACTTCATCAAGCATAGCATCCCCTTTAAAGTAATATTAATATTTTATTCACAAATATGGATAAATATAAAAATGTAATATTATTTATTTACCCGGGGTGTTACATGATTTCTATGTATCATATTGAAAACTGTTCTTGATATTACTTATTTTTATAGTTATTATATATAATATTGTGGTATTCCATAGCATGTATAACATTTCTTATGATGATAAGGTTCCACTATTTTGATTTGAAATCCCCATGGAGGGGAATGTAATGGCATGAAAATTGATATAAACGACGACATGTTTGATGGTCTTGGTAGTATCATAGATTTGTCTATTAAGGTGGAAGATGACCGTGTATGGAAACTGAAAATACATCAAATATATGACGAAGTGAGAGATTTCCATATAGGGGTGTTGTGTTATCCAATTATTTCAAATATTTTAGGTGGGGTTTACAATCTCTGGAGAATAAGGACCAACATTAGGGTGGTGTGTATGGTTTTTTTTGATAATGGCCACAATTAAGGAGGGGTTTGTGGTGTTCAATTAATATTGGAACTTGTATTTAAGTATTAGGTTTCCAACAAATATCGGGACATTAAGAACATCATTTCTAATGTGTTGAATGAAAGTGACATTGATACCATCATCATGGAGAATGATGTGGGGTTGAGGTTCATAGAGTCTTGGTTAGTGCATGATGACTCAGAAAATGTGTAATTATATGTTTATTTTGATAATTTAATTTATTTCATGACAACCCCTATTATTTATATTTAAAAAAAAATTAGGACGCATTGTTGTTGTCCTACTTTGTTTTCTACTCACACCCTCCATTAGCATCTCATGGTTCGAGTAGATTTCTTGACCAGGGATCTAGTGAAGGGAAATTTCCCTATCATGGGAAGATGAGGAGACAAAAACATGGAGTCCAATGATAATTTAATACATACCCTAAACTATGGTTGTTGTATTTACATTCCTTGTGTATTTGATTAATAGTCTTGACCTTGACACATTTCGGGGTCTGTGGATTATTTTCATATATGACCTGAGATACCTACTATAGAATACATTACAACACTATTTATTTATTCTTTTACAAAAATCCATTTTATTATTTGACATTATCTTTATTTATACCAGTGGTATTGTATACCCACTAGTAGAACTTATATACTCACAAAAAATATGAAACCTCTTTCATATTTGGAGGCATGCATGAGGATATGTTAAACATTATCTAAAACCAGGTAACTCAGAAAAGGTATTTACAATATGATATTAGCGGAGATTTTTATTTCTTTTCATTTGAATAAAAAATGACATGGTAAAGAGAAGACATGATTTAATGAAATTGCTTGGAGAATTTTCCCAGTTTCTGGTCAAAGTTTGTGTAACATACATATGGCCTTCAATTTATGGAATTTCTATTAAAAATTTTTTATGATTTTTGGTGTTTTCATGCATCATGAGTACGAATATAGGGGTCAATTTCATATATATATATATATATATATATATATATTGTTTACTAGATGATATTTCTTGAATAAAATTCCTTTATCTATCATATATTTTTAGGATAGGAACATAATTTTCATTAGTTGGAAATAAGAATTTTCTATGTTATTTTGTTATAAGAATTTTTATTCATTAGTTAGATGAATCATATAATTATGTTATGTTATATATAAATATGTTTGTGTGTGTGTGTTTGTGAGTGTGACTAAGTGTAATGTGTAGGGGTAAGAACTATGAAAAGTGTTATGATGAATATAGCTTGGTTTATGGGTACATCATAGGAAAAACATTTTGTATTCCCATGGAATAACTAGAATCTATCATCATTTGACACTTAAAATGTTTTCAAAGTAGTTTTTTCATTCTATAAATGTCATCGCATGGTTCGTTGATGTGTATGTTGGCTATGTCAATCCTAGATTCTCTTATTGGGGAGAAAGGTCTTGTTCCACCACTAGTTCTTCGGTACACGAACCCCAATTGTATTTTGTAAATGAAATTGTGATTTAGGTTATAGAGATTGTTCAACCAGGAATATTTCATATTTTTCCAACACGAGGAGGGAATATTTAGAAGAATATAATTGATCTAGCTCAGGATATCCAACACCATCATCCACTAGATCGTCAAGGTACCGGTGACCTGTAACTTGTATAATACTTGTTTTATATTATCTAGAAAATTAATTATCATTACAAGACTACTAATAATGGGTGAATGATCATAGATACACTCCTGTTCCAAGGTCCTCTAAAATAAGGTGGACTAACAAGAATAATGTTAGAAGATAAGAGGTTCTTACCTGGGAAACAATCAAGGAGATATTTCTTAAGAAATTTTTTCATAATATCATTTATATACAAATTAACCATTAATTTTTGGAGTTTAATAATGGGTCTATGTCAATATCAATGTTTTCTAATTTTTCCTTGAATTCCCTTCGGGTTACTCCTCCATTGGCTGGGAATGAGTCCTATGAGGCATTTTAGATTGAGGAAGAACATCGTCCTGAGCTCCGAAAATAGTTTATGGAATTTTATCTGACAATTTATGTGCCTGTTTATAACAAGGACCTAACATCTGAGAAGGTTCTAAAGAAGAATAGGGTAGTAGGATGACATATATCTCATAGAGAAATTGAGACTAAAATTCTGCTTTTTTCTATGGGTGAAGTTTATATTAACTCAAATATGAATCAAACTTATGAGTAGTAGGGAAGTAAGTATATAGGTAAGATCAGGACATCCCCAGTGTCATATATGGGTTAGGATTCTATCAGGTACTTCAACTATGGGAAAAGAATCCATTATTGTGATGATTGAAAGAATATATTTGTAGAGTGACATCATTGTGTAAGTGAAGGTCATATTCAATATTTTTTGTTAGTGGATCTTTGAAGGAGTTTTGGTAGACTGTGGAAGTATTGGAATGTATGAACTCAGTAGTGGATACCGATTTCTCAGAAATCAATTAATTCAGGGAAAGGGCATGGATCTTAGGATGCCCATGATTTTATATCATATCAGGATCCTGCTAATATTAGTTAGTGATTATATATGGTTTGAGTAAATATATTGATAACTTATAAACTATCTACTACTTTTTTTGATATTGGTGCTTAATATTCATTTTTATCTTCACAATTTATAACTATACATGACATAATGATCAAATTATATTCTGAGTTTCTTTCCCATGATAAACTATTTTGCATGAAATTCGACATTATGTAGTGATTCAGAGTGTCTAAAATTAATTTACAATTATGGACATCTATGGGGATTCAAAATTCAATAGATGATGAGAATTGATGTGATTATTCGAATAGAATGGATGACATGTTTTGGATACTATAATTATTACTATAAGATACATGTATTATTTACATCATAGAAGGGATAGAAGTTCATGAAAACCAATGATTGGAATTTTGGATCCAGTTGAGTGAGTCCATACATGATCCATATTAAGGGAAATTATTGCACATATTGTAGTATAATCTCTTCTAGTAGGATCATTAGTATCCCCTTCATCTTTCCCCATGTTATGGATCTCTATATGGACATCATCCCAGATTACATGATATGAATTCCCCCTAAAAGAGATGTTGATCTCATGGTAGAAAACATTACAGGTGTGCAATACATTATAATACCACTGTATCACATGGAACCAACCATGTTTATGTAAATCATGGTAATGATTTAGGACACGTAATATAAGGGTTTTATTCATCTGAGTACATCACAAAGTTGTACAAATATTCTATTCAACAAGCATGAAGATTGTAGTATATGAATCAGGGTAGATTTTAGGAAGCTAAATCAAGTATATATGATGAATAAGTACCCTTTCATAGAATCTACAATCTCTTTATTCAATAGTAGCTACAATATTGGACCTCAATTATTAATATATAATCATTATATCACCAATTTTTATTATAGGAATCAATTGTAGCAATTAATTTAGGATACAAAATGTTCTAAATGAGTACTTGGTGATGTTGTTTAGAATGAACAATTCATGCTAAATGTTCACGACTCTAATGAACTAGAAGTTTCACTAAAATATAGACTCGTACATCAAGATATTAATGGGAGTTATCCTCATTTACTCACCTACCCTATAGCATCATGCCAAACATCTCGAGATAGTACATACTACAGATCGATCATGTATTTATTATGTCATGTTGCCGAAGTGTCACTTTTAGATTTAGAAGGTTATTTTATTAAGGAATGTGGTTTAAAAGACTAAAATGTCAATGAAACTATAGAATGTGTGGATAATGTTGTCCTGGACACATGCCTAGAATGTTTTTGAGAATAAGATATTTCTGGGTTTACCAGGATACTACATGCATTTTCTCTAGTACTTTTGTAATTTATATATATCCATGGAAATATTGACGAATAGCGGGTTTATGTTTTATAGGGTTGACTATAATGATGATACTATTCTTGATAAAAATTTGATTTTGACTATAAGTCCAATACGAATTCTTCATGATCCTAGTATTAGATATTTCAAATACTTCAATGTATCAGAAGTTGGTTTGGGTGAAGTATTGATGTATTGGGATCGTGTAATAGTTTATGAGTCATGAAACATGGGACTCCATGACTGTAATATCCTACCCATCATAAAGAAATTGATGTTTTGGTCATCTATTTAATGCTTTGGTGACCCTATCTCTTTAGAATTTTTTTCCCAACATAGTCTACAATATAATCTGCTAAATATTCACACAATGGAATAATAATTTGAGGAAGTCTAATTGGGTAGAGTATCTATAAATGTTCACATTTGAGACATCCTATACACTATGAAATGGTAAATTCAATGAAAATACACCTATTTATAAGATTTAGTAGCTATGGAGCTTGGTAATGAACCGTTGGATTAATAGTGTCACCTAATGTGATTTTTGGCTGACTAGAAGATGGTAGTTTTTAAGGATCATGGACTGATGAAAGGTTCCATATTATTGGTCACATAATTATTATACTTCATAAAGGATAATTAAGAATCCAACCCATAGTGTGTTCGGATTTGGGAATAGATACTAGGTCATGACCTGATACCTCGGTGGTCATTTGACAATGAAAATGTAATCCTTGTATATTGGAGAGTTTTAGTCCCTAATTTCATTAGAAAAGGGTTGATTAGATACTTCTATATATCTATGTGCATGGTGCAATCTGCAGTGAGAAATGTGTACAATAAATTTATGAATTAGTTATATTTTCCATGGATAATGAGGGAGATTGTAGGATTTATCTAATGTTCTGTAACCTAACAAATGATAAATGTTATGCACCCATTTTGTGACTATATTTCATTACATTTTTTCACATCCTTTTTTGAGAATTTTAATAATTTATGAGGTGAATTTAGAACATAATTCCGTAATATTGATTGTTTTCCATTTTTAAGGCAATAATATAATTTATTGAATATTATTATAAAAATGTTGTTTTTTTTTGTTATTTGTTTTTATGTTCATGAAATATTTTCTATATTTTTATGGACAAATGATTTTATGTTCATTAAGGATTTCTATTGAAATAACATATTAAATTTGTTATATGTATTTTTTGGAAATAACTGTTTAAAAATTAATGGTCATATATTAAATATTGAATAATAGGACTGAATTTTAGTTTTAATCGGGCAATTATATTTTTAATTTTCTGATTTAAAATACAATTTAATGTTTTCAAAAGATTAATTCTCATTTATGTTTAATTATATCCATAGGTGTGGTAAAATATGGTTTTGTGTTTTTTGTACACATACTTTAATTTTTTGAAAAAATTATATTACAAAATTCCCCTAAAAAATTGGATGGAACAACCAAGGATAATTTCAAGGACAATAATTAGTATAATAAAATTTAAACGGATGCTACATTGGGAATTTTCGAACAGTATATGTATCCATTTTTTTAATTTTTCGTGTAGAAAAAATAATTCTTTTAATATATTCAATTTCTCTACACCCAACTCATTTTTTACTAATTTTAAATGGAAATCCCATTTATCCAATTAGCTTGGACACCACATACCCAAATGGATGCTATTATGAACACTAAATCTGTGAAATTATATTGGAGAGTTATATTAGGAAATCATAAGAAACAGATTGTCTATAAACATAACCTTGATAATATAGGTGATTATAGATCATTTCCTACTTGAGTCAAAAATACCCAGTCATGAAAATTAATTGGAATTGAGAAATTGGTTTCCTCTAAGACTAATTCATGGCCATTATGTAATAGAGAAAAATATACAACAAATATCTCAACTCATCATGGTACTCATTCACTAGAAATGTGATGTTTAAATCCAAGGGTACATGAAATCATATTGTGAAGAGGAATTTTAAATTGAAGCTACCAAGGATTTCTAGAATAATCTCTACAAATAATGTTTGATATTAACCGATGATGTTTTTTGGGTCAGTTACATCCTATTAAAGTATTTAATTGGTCCTTTGTATATGAATATAATTCTGTGAAATGAGTATCTTGATCCATATATGTTTTTTGGTCAATTGTTCAGGCTTTGATATTACATAATTTGAGGAAGAACATCGACCAATATCATAATATTTTATATAAACTTGGTAGTGGAGTTCGATGGTTATGTCTTGAGTCATGGTGAATACACAAGCGGTAATGAAGATTAATCATTTATTAATTTATAAATTCAATTATCTACATATATTTTTGTTGTAGACTATTCAATTGTATATTAATATGGGGCCTTAGGTTCCTGGTTTCTTCAATTTTTAAGACTATTTCAAATGAACACCATTTACATAACGATATATTGTATGAGGGGATTCATGGTTTATTATTAATTATTGAGAAGAATTTGGGGTTCTGTGAGGATAAATTGAGAGAATGAGAATGGATTTTGATCACTAGCTAAAAACAGTTGATGTTTCTTGAGTTCATCTAATAATGAACGGATTATTTAATGTATTTTGATATTGAAAAATAACTGAACCCAATATTGGGTTTTGTATATTTATTATCAAGGTTCATCAAATTTTTTCTATTAAATTAAGAATAATCAAATATGATATTGACCATAGGTTCAATTTCATCTTTACCATGTCTGTTAGTCAATATTTAGTTTGAATATTGTGGCTTTTTGTGTGTTAGATGAATAATGTTTTATGTAGGATGTGATAAATGAGTATTTAAATTTGCGTCTTTAGATATTATGATGACATAATCAGTTGGAGGTCTCGATATGGTATAATTTAAATATATTTTTTAGAAAATATTCAATGTCAGTCTTATATTTAATTTTCTTGTACTTCTGTCTAAAAAGTTATTGTAGTGTTTTTGTATGGTTATAGGGCATAAGGATAGAAGTCCAAATGAAAAATAATGGATTCTAATTACCCATAAATGTTATCCTATCATAGCTATGTTATTTGAATAATGTTTATAATGGTGAGAATATAAAATTCAAAAGGTGGAATAATTTTCAATGGATGCATCTCGATGTTAACACTGATGCTCTATATCCAAGAGAAAGTGATCATTTTGTTAGAGCATGATCTAGAACAACAATGGAATGTATAAAATCAAATATTAAGTGAGGATAGACAGAATTTGACTCGAGATATGATATTTATCATCATTTTCTAATATCCTTCTCCTTTATCTCATCCAATTATGTTCTTGTTTCCAAATTTGAAAATATTAACTATAAATAATTTATTAGGAAAATATTTCTTCTTCATTTCAATATTTTTTTATTATTGATTTCTTCATGAAAAACTATAACTCATCTATTTGATCACATATATCAAGGAAGTACGAGGCATTTAAAGTGAATAATAATTATTTTTAAGGGATAATATGTAAATTTTTCAAATTATATTTTTTAATTGAAATAATTTTAATTAATATTGTTTTTTAACTAGCATATTCAAAGTAATTTCACATCATAATAAAATATTATGTATATACTTTTAACCTTGTTAGTTCATTAAAAACTAACACTGGAATTTACATCACCTTTATTTACACACATTCAGACATTTAATAATAATTTTCATTCCATGATTTATGTAGTTTTAAAATTAATAAATCCATAAAAATATCTTCTTCTGTCCCCATGGATAAACCTAACTGACAATTATGATTGTTGGTAAGAACTTGAAAATATCAATTTGACAGTTCTGAGGACCTGAAACCCATTCCAACAACAAATAGGTGGTTTTTACACACAATATGTGTTCCCTTAATGATGGAGAGGACAACATGATATACATTGTAATGGGTTTACCTAGTAACATAAAGAGTTATGATTCATTCTAGGTGATTACTACTTTCTTAACCGATGTTTCTCATTTCATACTAATATGTGACAATGACTAAATATTTAAGCTACAAAACCAATAAGTCAATGATATAGTGTTTTTACATTGAGTTATATTAAATACTTTTTAAAAGATATGAACATTTTATGAAATTTTTTAGATGTTCTTTCAAAAGGACTTATGAACTTATATATGATTGAGAAAATTGTAGCTTCCCTAGACAGACAGATAGTGGGATCTAAAGATTCAATTATTAGAGGGTATGATTTTGGGTTTCATCTTATACATAATTGGATAATATGATGAATACATATAATTGGTTTACTTTTCATTGAATGATTTTTAATAGGAATAAATTTATATGGAATCATTTGAGGCTCTCTATGGTATTACATGCCATTCATTGTTTTTTATTTAGGGTTGGGAGGAAAAAGTTGTGGGGAAGAATATTGTATAAGATCCCTCTAAGAGATTTTATATGATTAAATATATGTTTATCACAACTCATATAAGGTTTAAATTTCAATCCAATAGCCGGTTTATTTCTTTAGAGTTTTTTGTAGTTGACCATGTTTTTATGAGAGTGACTACTCAGTTAGGAAATTAAAATTTTAACAATAAAGGGAAGTTAGAACCATGTTATGTTGGATTATTTGAGATCACCAAACTAATTTGTATAATGGTGTATCATTTTGATAATAAATCTATCTACCAATGTCATCATGAATTATTTCATGTGTCTAGTCTCTGAAGGTACATTCTTGACCCCACTCCTATCATCGAGTCTAAGGGTGGAGAGATGCATAGAAAAAAATAATACTTACAACAACCCATGTGGATTAAATAATGGATAAATAAGGTGTTTATAAGTAATATGGAACAACTTATCTAAATCATACAGAATCCTATATGAAGGAAATATGATACTTGGGTGTGAAGGGATGTTTTTCTAGCACAGTAACTCGAGTTAATTTAGCAGGATTCCAAGAGATTATTCTAGAGAATGAAAAATATTTATATGGGGAGATTATAATGAACATGGAATTTTCAAGTGTTCTAGTATATATTTTTTAACCATTAATCCTTTTTTTGAGAAATGAATTTATGGGACAAGGTTTTAGGAGTTTCTAGTGAGTTTCAGAGTGATTTAGAGGCCTTTTAGTGTTCAAGGGTTGAGAATATTTTATCAATACCATGTTGATCCTCTAAGAAATTGTTTTACATATGGTAGAAGATCCAATAGGGGCATGTAGTTAAGGTGAATAGAATGGAAAACCATGAATCATCAGTAAAAACTCATGTTACATTATCTTGGGTGGTGCAAATATAAGGTGCACTGTTCGAATAATAGTGCAACCCCCTTGAAAAACGTTGCAACACCCTCTAGAGATAAGACCATTTCTAGTGGATCATTTGAAAAACCACACTCCAAAATCTTGTAGGTTACATGACATAAAGAAATCCTTACATATTTTCTTCATGATATTCTAAACCCAGAAATATAAACATGCACATGAGAATTTATTGAGTCAAAAAAATCCTTATAAAAACCATTTATTGTATATTTTGACCCATTAATTCTATATGAACCCCTCTCAATCATTGGGAATTTAATTTCCATCCATGAAAAATTACTCTCTTACAATGATTCATTATAGTAGACAGAAGTGATTCGATGGTCGATAATTAAGGTATGTGATTCCAAAACCACTATTCTTAATGTTTCACCAAGATCTATTTGTATTCCCTTCAGGTGAATACTTAAACCAGTTTACCACTTCCTAACTATGGATTCCAATTACATATAACAATGAATCCATCGATCATTTCTCAAATTGGTAAATTTATCATCGTGTTAGTGAAATATTTTTGACTCGAAGTAGATCTATCGAGAATAGTAAGAATTTATTGGTATGTTATCATACATAAATCATCTTGAGACTCACTACTTCTTAAATCCCATATTGAATTTCTTTTATGATTTTCGATCAATGTTTCTTGACTACAACTATGGTTTTATTTTATATAGGATGATTAACTCACAATCCTTTCTTTGATCAGTGATGAATCTGATGAATTGGTATCCTCTGCTTCGATATATATCATAACTTGTTATGTGAATAGAATTTTTGAGGAATATGATTAATGAATTTACCTTCATGGGATGGAATCCCCTTGGTTCCCTTTTCTAAACCTCAATTTTGATGAAATGGAACGTGATAGAGGTATCTTTAACATGCTAACTAGTTTACTATGGGTTCATAATAGGACTTAGGATTTAATCATTTCAAGAATATTATATTACATCCTAAAAAATCTTTATTTAGGAATTTAATTGCTATATATGTCCTCATATTAGATTTTGTCATGATGTTATGGTTTATATTTGATACCCTTTCATGATGTAAGATTCTTGTGGGTGTGTGAGTGTCCCTTGAGACCCATGTTTGATATGAGTCCTTATGAGATGTGTGTAGCCACTTGAGAACTTTTATTGATATGAATTATTATTCCGTGAAATTTTAACTAATGTTATGTTATTGTATAGACTATGGAATAATGATTCAAGTACTCAACTGATCATATTTATCAATTTTAGTTAGATGAATCCTTTGACAGTGATTGTTTAAATGTGATAATGGAAATAAAATAAATATTATTTTATGGTATGTGTTCGATCATAGACATGTGTTATGACATGTCAGTAGAGTTTCTATATAAGCATAGAATCCATCAAATTTAGGTTGAAGATGAATAAATCCATATAGGAGTGATGTGTTATTAAATGGCATCAAATACATCATGTGGGAGTTAACATCATTGATGGATAACAACAACTGTCAGGGTGGGCAAGTGGAGTTCATGATAACGACCACCATTAAGGTGTGGGGGAAGGTGTTTCTGTAAAGAAATGACATGGGAATGTAGAAAAAGGGTGAAAATTATATTTTGACTGGAGGAATGTCTTGTAATTTGTAGTCACATACATTTAAACATGTACTAGCATTGTGTTGATGTATCTAGGGTCGAGGTTTGTGTCTGCATAGTTAACGAACGATGACTTGATGCATGTGTAGATGTATTTTTATTAGATAATTTAAAATATTTAATGAAATACATAGTTATATAAATATCTAAACATAAGATAATGAGTAAGTGGATAGATTTAGATTTCATAATGAGGGATATAGGGAAAATAAATTCCCTATTTTGGGAAGTTGAGGAGATGCATGCTCAGAGGCCGAGGTGATGCCAAAACATACATTGAACTATTTTATGTATTTATATTCTATACATATATTATTTCTTGGTTTTAAATTCCACATTTGGGGCTCTATGGATTATTTTATTTTGTGATGAGAGATACATATTATTTCATTCCTCGTTGCATTGTTTATTTATTTAATGACAATATTCCATTTTATTATTTCTTCTTGTATTTATTAATGCTAATTGTTACACCCATATACTAGATGATATACTTTTTTTAAATAAATTACATCACTTAGATCGCTTCTAATGCATGTGACACTTGGTTTATATGACATTTGATACTTAATTAATATATTATTTAAACTAAACCATTTAATCCACAGCATTAAATTGACATATCTGAGTAATTATAAATAAATTATGAAAAATAAAAAATTTACACTCATTCATTAGTAATTTATTTATTATAAAATAATATGAATCAATTTATATGTTTATTTTTAGTTTGATAATCAAAATATGAAATATGATTTTTGATTAACTATTCTTTTCCAAAATAGAAATAGTTGGGGTTGAATGTCATTGGGGGTGGTCTTCACATCTGGGATATTCACCTCACCCATTCATGAAACTCAAATCAAGCCCAAATTTAAAATAAAAACTATGTAAAATTCAATGACACATTGGACTCCCCCTATATAGCATCAGGGTCAAGCTCTCATTTTTGAGAGTGAGATATCATAATTGTGGGGTGGATGGAATTAGAGAAGAAGAAGAGAGAAACAAATAATATAAAATGAATGGTGGTAGAATGAAATAAAAATGAAAAGGAAGAATGGGGTGGGGAGAGTGAGAGATAAGAATATATATTTTATAATGAATGTTAAAAATAATAATAATAATTATTGTTATTATATTTATGAAATCAAAAATTTATAAAGATAATAATGAAAATTATTAAATAATTATAATATAAGAATGCTATGATTATAATAATGATAGTAATATTATTATTCTCATTGTTGTTATTATTAATATTATTAATATTATTAAGATTAATATTAACAATAATAATAATAAAACTTGTAATTAAAATAAGGGTATTGAGAAGAAAAATTGTGGGATGGATGGAGAAATAAAAATGAATGGATTAATTTATTAAAACTAAAATTTACATTATAAATGAAAATATAACTAAAATAAAGAAAACAATAAAAATTCATAAGAATAAACATGGGAGATTTATGGCCAGCCTCCCTCGGTAGAGATCTCATCCTTGGTACCTCGGATGGAATGGTATAGAATGGACTGATTTTGAAAGACGGATCTCTCCTCCTTTTAAAGTCAAGATTTTCCCTACTAAATTTTCAAGAGATCATCCCATTAAATATATAATTCATGGGAGGACCCATTAAATAAATCTATTCCCAATTGTCTTTCCTGTATCTCTTAAAAACATTATCATACTTTTCTATTTTTATCATGACATATGACCATTTCACTATTAAAATTAATTATTCCCAGATAACCTCTCCATATTCAATGTATCTGGTTTATTATGCATTAATGGAATTAAAAAGGTATGATTTACATGTTTCATTCTTAATTAATGTTCTTAATAAATTCTATACCAGGATCTTTGTAGAAATTAATCTCCATCAGGATTGTGAACTTCTAGATATAATCCTGGATGTAAAACATTCCATATTTGTGAATAGTCATCTAGTCATGTTTTTTGAGCTGATTTTTAGCCTCCAATTGATGTATTGAGGTTATGGTCTAGAAGGATGAAATATATCCCAAGGTGATTAGGATCCTAGAAAAGGTGCTTCATAATTTAAATTATTTTATAAGAGGTTATGTCTAAAATTCTTAATAATACTAAAATGGTTAATTCCTTAAAAGTTTCTATTTTTTCCAAAACGCTCAAAAATCCAAAATAACATAAAACTAGTAAAATTTCAAATAAAATAAGTCTATGGCGGGTTTCAAAACATTAAATTTAAATGGTAAATTATGTAAAATATTTGTTCTGTTATTTACCCTTCCCTTAAACCATTCTTATCATCATGTATACAATCTCAAAATTGAAAATTAGAGGGAATTAATGTTATCAATATTCAAATTTCAATGCAATATAATGAAACAATTATCAATGTAAAGTAAAATTCTCAAAAATACACATAAAATATCAATTTAACTTTCCATTTTTCAATGAATCAATCAAAATATGTATATTAATTTCCCACTATGATAAATTATGGAACTTATCCTTTAATTCATTTAGGCTCCTCAATTCATTATTATTAAATAATACAAATCGTGATCTAGCTCACTTTTCAATTTTTTTTTCTCATCACTATGGATACAATCAAGAAGAGTTATGCTCATATCCTGAAAACATTATCCTTATCCATAATATTTTAAAAAACTACATTCACCACTTTTTAAAGTCAAAAAGCACAAGAAATCATGAGGTCTTGCAATAAAGGTTCTATTGACTTTGAGGCTTGAATTTGTTAGGAATTATTGTTTAAAAATAAATCTCAAGGAGGATGTTTTACTCATAAAACTTAATAATTAATATTGAAAGTAAAAAAGATAAATGCATTTGTGACCTTAAAATTGATACATCTCCCAACATTCCCCATGAATCAAAGTAATGATCATGATCAGTTTAAGCATAAGAAGTGATTTTATCCTTATCTTGAATTTTTTTACTCTTATTCATTTCTTTCAACTCCAAAGAACATTTTCATTTATTTTATTTTTATAGCATGTAAATTATTATATTATACCTCATATACACCACCGAAAAACATATGATAAAAATCATAGGCCTAGTAATGGTGATTTTTGAATTTACCAAATCACAACCCATTTTTATATATTTTTTGTTCTTTTTCTCATTTTCATTTTTATATATTCTAGAGGGGAAAATAGATTAAAATGAATGATTTCACAACCTATTATAATTCTAATAATAACCACCCCCAATCATTATCCTTGCACAAAAAATCATCCCATACACCATTAGCCACTTCGCCTAACATTTCATCATTAAAATATTGTGAAATTACTAAGAGTAGGGTAACAATTTATAAAAATATATTGAAATAGGGATTTTACCTATAATCATCATTCATGATCACTATGGGATATAAATGGAATGATTTAAAGATGGAAATTAATGGTCAGGGCTATTCAAAATATGCCTCAATCATTTTAAATGTTTCATTTCATAGTTAGTAGCTTTGAAAAGTTTCAATACAAGTTCTAGCATGTGAATTGTCCCAATATAAATTAAGAAATATAATTAGGAATAAATGGGATGTACTTTATCTAGATATCCCATTGGTGATGGGTAATATAATTTTGGGATAATATCTAATGGAATGGATAATAATAAAAAATATATTCCCATGAATTTCAAAAATTAAAATAATAAAAAATTGTAGGGAAATTCAATTTTCATGAATTAACTAATTCCCTCAAATCATGTGTCCTCCATTCACATGATTGGAAATTTTTTTCTCAAGTCTATCTAATTCTATCATAAATCTCTTATTGAAATATCCTTCTGATATAATATTTCTTTTTATTAATTTTATATATGACTTCATAAACATTATTGTTGATTCATAATAATTCATTGAAAACATATAAAATTAGTGGAATTGGACATTTACCTTTCCGTATTAAAGAGTTTTTCCATTTCTTATTTTGGAGAAATGCATTAATCTAAAAAATGATGAAATTACTCAGAGACATATTTTGGAGAATTTTATTAATCATTATAAAATTGTTCCATTAATACTGGTAATACATAGGAGGATCACTGAGAGACACTGAAATGGAAATATAATGGAAAATACAACTTCTGTGTGAATAAGTATAATAAAAAACAATTCACTTAGTGTTTTATATGATTATATTGTATTTTTATTCATATTGTTTTCTTTAACATCATCGAGTAATATTTTTTTCAAAAAAATACTTCTACTTAAACTGTATTTTTTTAATTTATTATCTAATATTTATTATAATCACTGGATACATATTCTCAGGGAAAAAAAATCATTCATGAATAAAAAATTAATAAGTTACTATATATATATATATATTCAAATTGATCTAATGTTGTTTGAGTAGAATATTGATGTCCTAAAAAAAAGTCGGATTATACCAACAGCCAAACTATAAATTTCTCAAAGAATAACTCTAGAGTTAATAAAGTATAGTATATACATGGTTCCATTTTATTAAACAAATTATTTCCTTACACCAACAAAGAAGAAAAAAACATTATTATTCAATTATTTAATTTATATCATGCATTCGTTACAATAATTTAGATTTAAATCTATAACTCTCAATATTATCAAATATTATATTGTTTTACATTATTTTAAATTTGGTCTTTTTAAACATGAATTAATGTCATTTTTCAAAAAGTGTGTGTTTTCAAAAAATTAGTTTCATAATCTATTTTTGAAAAAGGGATAAATCATTATTGAATTTTTTAAATAGATAATTTTTTATATAATTAATTTTTATATTCACATATGGGATAATAATACATGAAAAATACATACTTTAAAAATATTTTAGTATATTCATAAAAATATATTTTATTATTAAATCCTCTTTGTCTCAGAAGGGGAGAATATTTTCAACAGAGAGAATAAAAAGTTGTATGTCTTATCAGTATATTTTTTATAATCACTAATAGTGATTGTTTCATTAAGATAAAAATTAGATACATTTATATGGAATGATGTTATTTATCTTCTGGTTCTAAACTGTATATAATTTCTCATTTCAAATTCAATATACATACTTTTTAATTCTTTTTATCTTTTAATGTACCATGTATTATGAACAAAAAATGGGGATATTATTGGATTATCCTTCAGGTATAAATTTTCACCATCCATCTTAATGATGGGTTTTAATTATCATACGAAATAGACCTTAAAATGTTTAGTCATATTTTGTAATTTAATATTTTTTCCCTTATGATCATCAAAAAGACGAAGACTATTGAGTAATCATATGGATACTAAAACAACAATCCTCTAGAGTTATGGATTTAAATTATTAGGGTCACTCTAAATTTTATCTAAATATTATTATTTAATGTTCCACTAAATAATTTAACAAATAAAAGTTGTTTCCAACAATAAAAAGAATCTAACCTATTAAATAATAATGGAATGAATACTATAATAATATAATTGAAAAAGGAGAGTCTCTAGATATTTGAGGGAATAGTAAAGGATAATGGAAAAAGATCATATTATACGACATATTGATATAATTCCAATTTAGTGTATATGGAAAAAATTATAGACCCAACATATAATAAAAAATAAATGTTATTAACTTATACATAATCTACATAAAACTATTTTTAATAGATTAAAGAAGATTTAGGCTACACAGAATGGATAATGAAAATGTTGATAAAATACTTCTATAGAATCACCCAAACCATTGAAACACTAACTATATGAATAAAATACCATGTTCAAATATAATGGAATAATCGTAGAGAATATAATAAAAACAATATGTAAAACCAAAACTTTTATCAGGAATTAATCTCCTATATGACCACTGGAAGATTAATGAATAATTTTGAAAAATAGAAAAGGAAGAATAATGGATAAAATTTTTCATTCTCAATGACACTATATAAAAATAATTGTCACATAAAAATAAGAAAATAAAAATATCAACATTAATAAAAAATCCTATTGTCATAATGATTGTAATGTCGGGAGATTTTGGAAAATATTTTTTATAAATTAATATTATGATCACTATCTATCTCCCTAAGAAACTCTGAATTGAAAAAAGTCATTAAATATAGATTAATAAGAATATGGATTAATTATGAAACAACACGTAAATTTAAAAATGGATTTAAAAAATTATAAGATAAAAACAAATTTTTTCAATGAAAACATTAAATTAAAAAATATATTTTTTTTTTAATAAAACCGGTCTTACTTTATATATATTGAATTTTAATTTACATGATAATTATATAATTTTTATAATTTTTTTGAATAAATTTAATTTTTTAATTCCATATATCAATATTATCCTCATATATATTTTTGTAATTATTCTCGAATAATTTTTTTATTTGAATTGTAACAAATATAGGATTTCCTAAAGTATAAATTTTATGATTTTATCAGTATATGTGAATGACCTAGAAGTTTATAACACCTTTAAATTGATAAAATAATTACATAATGAGTAAACCTATTCATTTTAAATTAATATATTAAACATAGATATCCTTTTTTAATTATTATAACTTGTGTGACATCTTATTAAAATTTTAAAAAGTATTCAATTGTTTTTATTATTAGAACATTTGAATGGATAAATTTAATTTTCTATTTTATAAAAATAATATTTTTAATAATAAACCTATTTGTGTATTATTAGTTAAAAATGTTAATTTTAAACTACACATAAATTTTATGCTCAATACACACTCTTTCTAAAAAATTGTTTTTATGTGCTATGTGTGTATCTTAAAAAATAAGCATTTCTAAACCATAAATCTTTTATTTGATAATAATAATTTAATAAAATTAAATTTATCATATTCAGATATTTTAATAGGTGTGTTTTTAATATTGTCGATTAAAATTAATTACCATGGTTAAAAACTATAACCAAGAAAAAAGTAAATTTGGTTAAAAGATAAAAATTTAAAAATTAAAAATCTATAAATCACACAATGTAGTATGATGAATGAATTTTGGAGAATAGAATAATAAAATAACTATATAAAATTAATATTTTCGATATTTTGAATCTTTTACACTAGAATAGTTACATTACTTTATAAAAATGTAATGGATACTCCCAAAAATACCCTTATATTTTCTTATAAAAGGGGAACACTTACAACACTTCATGATACCCTTGTTAAATTGAATTTAATACCAAAACTCTTAAATTTTAAAAAAATATATATTTCTTTATATGAATCTATTCTCAATTATATATCATAAATCCTTCTTTTCCATTTACATTTCGAAGTTAAATCTAAACATTAACATGTGTATTTCATACGCCTTATTCTTTTTTCATAATAATACTCTCCCAAGATTAGTATAAACACACTAATAAAAATAAAAAAATATTAATATAACCTAATGTTATTATATTAATATATAAACCATTATTTAGCCATTCCCTATGTCTAATAAAAATAAAATAACACTGGCCATGTGTACGTATGGGATTCGGATTCCGTAAAGTGATATAGTTTATTTTTCATCACTATATCTCATATTCCGAAAGCAGGATATATACAAGTATTGAATCTCTAAAATATTTTTACATTATTATTATTAAATTATCAATTATCGTTTATGTTAAATCAATTTTATTCATTGAGAAATGGAATCCCAAATCCCAGATATGTGTGGACTACCACCTCCATGAATGACAAATTTCATTTGTCCTCACCACCCTACATAGATGATTCTAAAAATGAATTAGATGAAGTTAAATTATATTTATCAAATTTATACATTATTTAAATTTTATATTATCATTATATATAAACATTCCATTACTCATAAAATCATTATGAAATTCTCATGTTTTGAATGGTTTTTACAACCAACATAAATGCTGTAATAATTTTTAAACCATAAATGATTTTGGAATGTTTTATAATGATAATATAATTTAATAATAATATATTTAATATGATTTAATTATTCTATAAATGTTTTTTTATTATTTTTAATATTTATTAATATATCACTATTAAAACGTTAAACACTTCAGAACATGTTCATTGTAATTTAATTTTTCATGAATCATATCAATCACTTTCACATAATGAAATGGTAATTAACAAATAATTGATAAAATTATTACTATATATTTAATAGTATAAGACTAATGAAAACATTGATAAGAATGAATTATAAAATCTCAATTACAAAACATTCTCAAATTGATCATTATTAATCTCCAAGATATCTAAAATATATTATCAATAACTAATATGCATGTTGAGAATAATAATAAATAATATTTATAAATGGATAAATATATAAATAATAATTTTGAATTATTTATAAATAAATATATGTTTATTATACTGAAGGATATGGTTAGTTCGAGTAATCTAGAATACAAGTTAATCATTTCTTTTTCTCAAATTGTAAATTCATGATACATGTTTTATATTACGTACCCTCATTTATCTTATATTGTGTATTAAATACCTAATTATATTACATTATAATGAATATATTACATTTCATGATATTTAAATATCTATTTCATGGAAGCCCTATTATTCTCTTTGATTACTAAATTATAGTTACTATAATGGTTTTTTCATATCTATTTTACTTCCTTGAGATATGATTCATATTCACCACCTATTTTAATTTTTTGGTATATATTATCCATAAATTAAATTGTAAATAATCTCATAGTATTTTGGGAGACTAATCTCATAAAAATACATTAATACCTTTTTCCTTGAAAGGCATTGAATTCTTATGATTTTTCATCCAATGTATGACTTCTATGAACACACTATAATTATTTATTTTCACTAAAGGGTTTTTACCTAGATATCATTATTTGATTAATTAGGTAAATCATTGACTAAACCATATACCCATAATTTTTTAAAAGTAAATATAATATATTTTATTTAATGTTATCAACATAGAAAGTAATTTAGTTTTCTGGATAGCCGTTTATTTTTTGTGGTATTATCCTTATTATTCTTGGAATTTCTAATTTTTTTCATTATATGATTCCATTTGAATGGTTTATGAATTCCATTTTGATACCATGTTTCCTTAATGATGTAAAAAGATTTCTTTTAATTGAAACACACATATAAATATATATGGATGAATCATAGTGGGGGTCTGATATCTCCTCCAAATACACTCGTAAAGTGTATATTTTACAATAACCAAATGGTACCTAAGATGATTATCCCAATACAATGGGTATACAAGAGGATTATCATAAGAAAAAGGGTACATAGGATGATTACCCCAAGATAAGGATACACAGGAGGATCATCCTAGGAAAAATGTTACACATGAGGATTACCCAAAAATAAATGTTATACGAATGGATTATCCCAACACAAATTGTACATGAGGGGATTATCCCAACACTAATATTACATAGTGGATTATCCAATTCTCATAGAGTTATATGGGTGGTTATCCCAATCATACATTGTGATGAAATTCCATGTGCTATCCTTGATAAATGATTTTTTTCTTATTGTTATGCCACACTATTATGTTATAATATTATACCCATGATTATTATCGAGGAATCATGTTTAGTGTCTCCTAATTTTTCAAGAATTTTCCATGGTATAAGCTCATTAATTTGATATTTTATGTCCTTCTTTCATGAATGGTCCAAAACACTAATTGTTTCATGTTCCTTGTAATAAGATATTTCTTCAATGCTCATGATTCTTCATATTCTTATAATATAACCATTTATTAATTTTTTGTGTTTTCTCATAATGAGGGTCTAATATCACGCCTTTATTATGTTTTCATTCCCCCAGTTAAGAATAAATTTATAACTTACTAGAATACTAGTGGTGTTTTTAGTGAAGTAAGATTATTGTGATATTTTTTCAAGTATCATAAAATAATTTTCTTATATAGATGAACCTCACATACAATAAACCATATGCTCAGAGTATTTTGTTATTATTCTTTAAATAAATTTTTAACATATGGAAATTTTATATGATAAATATTTTTAATTTTCACTTATTATTAAATATACTATTTCAAACAATGTTTTTAGGAAAAATACACAGTAGTCGGGGTTTGGGAATTAGAGTTCGTATCGAATTAAGTTTTATGTATTTTATAGTATTAATTTATTATTTTTTGGGATTAGGATTGGGGAGAATTAGTGAAAACCCTAAGGATAAATATAAGGTACATGTTTATGTATAGGATAAAAATCTAAAGATTTACAAAGTAGTTATCATATGGTTCTTATATAAATATAAATATAATATGAATTATGAAAATTAGATTTGGTTTTGGCATAGAAACACATAGGGGTGGTCACCCTAGAAAATGATTATTGAGTATAAACTAGACCATCACTCTATTGCATGATGATTTGGATTAAGATTATATACCTTTCTAGACACACACATGGAATATTATTTAGTTAATATTATTTTCATTACAAACCAATATGATTGATTAAAATATATTGGAATTAAATAATGAGTTAGTTTAGATAACCTAATAATTATATGACCATAGATACCCCAGGTCAAATATAGGGAGTGGTAATTTGGTTAAATTTTATCAGGTATGAACTAAAACAATTCTTGGATGAAATGAAGGGGCCATTAAAGAAGACATCTTAAGAATGTGTTTTCATATAAATATAATGATCTAATTTAATTGTATTGGACTTTATCATAACTTTTTTTTGAAGAATTTTATTGGAAACTAGATCATTAAAATGATGTTGTGAGAGATATATACCAAAAATATCCTAAAAATCATATTTAGGGAAAAATAGTTTCGTAGTAATACTACGGATAATAAGGTACATATCTCTGTAAAAGATATATATTTTGTTTCTTATGGATCCCTTATATTATTCCTTAGTGAAAGATAATTATAATTGTGATGAAAAAAAATCAATTAAGGGGGATAAAATATCCCCATCAGGTTGTAGAATTTATTTATTTTTTCTAAATTTACACTATGTTTGATAGCTTCCTCCACATGACACATCAAAATAAAACAATATTCCACAAATTTATTGATAAAAAATTAAATATAATGATTCCTCCAATAAATGATTTCTTTAATATGTTTTAAAATTCATACAAAATATGTTTTAGAAAACATAATATTTTAAAATGTAATTTTCAATAAAATCATTTTTTCTTTACATATTTTGATTTTTTATCTAAATTTTACGTTCATAAATTCAAAATTTAAAATTTTTGGAAATTAAATTTATATCTTAAATCATATAATGTAAATTATTCAAATATGGATGTATTGTTTGTATTTGGAATAATTATATTTTATGTGAATAGTGAAAAAATATTTCTGCCAAAATTTCTAAATTGTATAACTTTATCAATATATTATAAAGGCTTTTATAGTTTTTAAAAAAATTAAATGTTTAAATTTTTTTTTGGTGTAAAACTATGTATTTTAATATTTTCTTTTTAATAAAAAAATTCAATTTATTATGTGTTGAACTAGTGTGACATTTTATTAAAATTTTAAAATAGTTTTTGTTCTTAATTTTAATTAAAAAAAATTCTTATCAAATTTAGTTTTGGATTTATTTAAATGAAAAAAAAATTATTAATTTTATAAAATATTGTGTTATGGACATTAATAGTATTGAATATTTTTACGTAAACATAAATTTTATGCATAATAACACAATTTTTCTAAAAAGAGTTTTGAATGTTAGCTGTGTTGATTCTAATATTATATTTTCTAATACATAAAAACATTATTTGAGAAAAAAATTAAAATTTTTATCCCATAATGTTCACATTTTTTAATAATTTTATTTTTAATTTCAATCATTAATATTACATACCAAGGTAAATATTTTATCACAAAGGGTAATGTACATTAGGGAAAAAGATAAAAATGTAGAAAATTCCTTGAATAACTACATGTTGTCTCTAAAACATGTTTTAGAGAGAAAACTAGGCTAAATAACTATCCAGCCTTCCCATTTTCGAATTTTTTATCCTTTTAGTACAAAATTGTACCATTCCTTTATTGAAAGTAATAAGTACTCCTAAAATTATCCATCTCTTCACATATTAAAGGGGAGTATGTACACCCATTCATTCTATCCTTTTTCCTTCTAATTCAATCCTAATATTATGTTTTTTTCCTCTATGAAAGCAATCTTTGGGTTATAAGAATCAGGTTATAATTAGGTTACATAATTCCTCTATTTCTGAGGATATTTCTAAAGGAAATATCAAGTTCTCAAAGTGATTATTTATTACACCATTGTATTTTAATATTAATATTTATATTCAAAAATTATTATTAAACCCTAATATAATGACATAAGTGTTAATAATTTATTTTAATGTTGTTATATATTTATTTAGAACCATTATTGAGTATATTTTGTCACATCCATTGTATTTATATTCCTTTTCAATTTTTGATATAATATGATGTTTTCTCTGTTGTTGAATGAGACTCATTTTGGAATTGAAATTATATAAAGGATCTGAGTGTTCTAACCTCCTTAATAGGTGTTTTTAATGTGGTTTTATATTTTCTGGAAGTCTCAGTGAGTCAATTGAACACAATAGGAATAATTAGAAACTAGGTAGATGAAAACTGATATAGTGATATTTACTTCTTATGTATTAATTTTACAATGTGTAATTGTTTCATGGGTTATGTGATGGTCATTTCACCATTTGAAATCTTGGGGGGCTTTCCCTGAGGGATTCAAGACGTGTATATTTATTGGAAATAATAAAAATATTACACGACATGTAATAGCTACACATTACGTGACAAGGAGGATAAGATTTTTTGAATTTGTAAGCAGAGGGTTCCTCCTTCATTTTTTTCATTGGAATACTAGTTAGTGTGCGTGAGAGATCTCGGATGCGGATCTACCCTCCCTCATATCTTCTACATTTTTATAGATATTTGGTTCAATTTAATGATGTACCTAGGTAAAAACCTTTAACTTCCTTCTTCTATAATATTTTTATTATATCCATTATTATTTCAGTAGTTTCCATTTAGTTTTCATTTCCGATTTCACCAGAGAATAGAGAAATCGAACGTATCAATTTAGTATTTTTCTCTACATGAGAATTCGTAATCCCAAGTGGTTTTTTACAATTTTTCATGTTATATTTCATTGAGGTAAATCACCACAGATTTTTTCCAAATCATTAATGCTTTAAATAAACAATTGAAGTGTTTTTTTGACTATATTGGTCGGGTATTTTCTTAGGAATGGTTGTGTGGGTACCTATTATGCCTCTGGAACATGGTTTCTTGGATTTTCAACTAGGGATAGGGTTCTGGTGTTATATTTTTAATATTCCATTTAGATTTATTTTTATATAAATATTTTATGTTGTTGTAACTTATTTTTTCAACATTTATAGAGTTTTCCAATGTGTGGTATGTTCCTGGAATCCGATTCATCTTGTCTTAGACATTGGCATGCTTGAGGGTAGTTGTCAAAGGATTTTTATAAATTGTTTAAGGATACCAAAATATAGTAGGCATTTCATACCTAACCTTTATAATTTATGCATGTTTATTTAGTGGGTTATTACATAGGCTTGTCCCTGAGGGAGACACCACCTTTTTAGATTTTCCCCAATAAAATATCCAATTAAATTATTTAATTTAGTAATTCAATGAATGAATATCCGGGGTCACTAATAACCCATGTTATATTTCTTTATTCATCAATATCATACTATGGAAAAGCGTCCCCTATCGGATGCCTCCTCATATAATCTGACATATATGATCCCACGTAGGATGATTTATTCTTCCTACTCCATAGAGGCTCACAAGTGGGATGCCTCAGTTATGGATGGACCTTGAGTATCCTGAGTAGGATGCCTATTTAGAGTTTTGACCTAACAAACCTAGTGGGTGCCCTAGTTTTCGACCATCCCAGAGTGAGCACATTGATTCTAGGTAGATATTGTAGTATTTTTCTCCTTAAAAAATGTTCCAACCATGTAATCCCATGGGAAAATTGTTGTAGTGGTGGGTTTAGGTGTTCCTCCACGGTCACTGTTTTAGTTATGCATTAACTTGTTTATCTTGGATGACGTGATGATTACCATAGGTTCTATAAAGTTCTCAGTCGATGGGCCTAGCACGACATGATCTTTTTTGGATCCCCAGACATACTTCTTAGGATCTCATTATAGTTCCTTACAATCTTGGATTTCCAAATGTACAAAATGGTATCCAACTTATGTTTCTTTTTATTGTTTTATTATTTTAAATTCCATACATACTTCCCATAATCAAGTTTATTACACATTTTTTGATACTTGGGTTACTTTTTTTGGAACACCTTATCAAGGATCAGAGGTCGAATGAATTGGGATATGCCTCGAGTGGTACTCGGGTTTCTATTTTGACAAAACTACTTAGATGGACATGGGAGACAATTATTTATACAATTCCTCAATGATACATGGGTTCTTATATATTAATATATAGATTCTATTAAAGGGTAATAATTCTATATTAATCCTTTGGCAATACTCATGTTCACTTTTTTGAGTCCCTAGATGGACTCATAAGCTAGTTGAATTTCGTCACTCTATGAGAGATTCTTTGGTACCCTTTTTATATAACACTAAGGATGGACTCATCTGGATGTTGAATGTTTGAGTGATACTAGGGTTTCTAATTTATGAAACGTCATGGATAGTCTCATTGAATATATAGAATTAAATAAGTCTATAAGAGATACTTGGGTTCCTCATTATATAACACATCAGATGGGATCATAGTATCAAAAATAAATCATGCATTCTGTTATTACTTGCGGATAGTGGTATCTTATATGGAAACTAGTATGTTAGGGAACCATGAGTATGTACATCAGGTCTGAGTTTTAATTTCTAGAAAGAAAAGTTCCATCTTTAGGAATGTTTTATGGTATAATGAATCCTTCATTAGTGTGATAAAAGTTGAGTATAGGTGAACCAGGGGCTATGAAATGTATTTTCCTTATAGAGGTGTAGCTTTCTAAAATACATTTCATCCACTATCTAAAGAGGGATTTTTTTAGTTAGGATTATGGAAACAAAGATTTATTGAGGGTTAAGTTCATTCATATTATTGTTATATTACTCATATATATATACATACATATTCAAATAACTTGTTCGCAGACATTATGACTTTGGCCGAAGCTAGTATGGTCTATCAGAATCCTGAACCCAAGGATTGAATTTCATTTTTTTATTTACATCATTGATGAACATATTTATTTATCTTTATTTATAATTGATATTCAACTGAGCAGATGAAACCCACATACAATACATATTACTCATTATGTTTGAGACTGCGTTTGTGGTGACCTTATAATTTATATACTCACACCCTGTTAGGGCATCCATTTCCATGGTGAACTAGAAAAAATTTTCACATGGTTACAGGAATATGATGGTAAGTTTCCCGAAATTGATTGAGTCATATCACTTGATTATATATATATATATATATCGGTGTGTGTGTGTGTGTGTGTGTCAGGTATGTGGGCTAGATTGGAGTTGTAGTACAGACTTATACATTTATTTCTCTTTCTATATTGTACTCTTTTTATGTATTTTCTACCTATTGGGTGGCCAATGATGCATATATAATAAGTATGTATGGGATTTTAATGAAAATCATTTATTATTGCAACATATTCTATTTCATCTTATTTAACTATTATGAACAATGGTTTTTTATATCTTCTATGAAACCTAGTTTTTTTCACTATGTTTAATATGATATGAGGGTTTATTTTCTCAAAGGACACACTACATGACCTAGGTTATAGCTAAAATACTCTTTAATATGAATATTCATTCTTAAGGCCTTGTGGAGAACCTATTTTGGGCACCAGATTAGAGTCATTCGAGATGGGACGTTACAAATTTGTATTAGGGGTGTTCTTTTTCCTATTATATTACTATTTTTGATATCTAAGACATGAGTTTTATGAATGTGTCAAATTCAATGATGGATATCAGGCTGGTGTGTTGAGAACACTTATACCGACAAGAACCCCAGTTTTTCAAGGGTTAGGTATTATTGTTTTGGATATGAGATGTTACAGTTTTATATTATTTTACATTTTAGGGATCCACATGTGGTGTGGATGTTTTGATTTATTACCAATATGTGGCTCTGTCCCATTAGAGAGAGACCATTAATGTATTTCAGGCTCATTTCCCATTGGGAAATGTTCAGTTATTGATTATGACACTTGTCTAGCTAATCCAAGAGGCATATCATGCATTGTATTTTTCATGTTGGACTCAAATGTTATATTCCAGCTACTGTGTGATTTTACTAATGAAAGAGGATAACTATTTATGTGTTAATACAAGCCTAAATGGTGTCTTCCTGTATGTGTTTTTTTGGAATGATACTTAATTGAGGTGACTTTCATATATATTTCATTCTGATGGCTAGTGATGTGCATCTATGTTGAGGCATTTGATGGTGAGGTTGATGACTCAGTGGATGTGCATAAGAGGTGTAATGGTCCAATTATGTTGATAGGTATCATGGTTCTCATGTGTTGAACCCCTTGTAGAGTTTTGTATGGTAGTTTTTTATTTAATGTATTATAAAAAACCAATATAGTGTTTTCCTCCATATAATGGAATGAAATTATACTAAAAAGAACCTTCTGATTATGGTACAGACCATTGTAGGTCAAAATCAGTAGTTGGTGATTTTTTGGTAGACCCACTTTTTGGGTATCCTTTCTGGTATGGTCATATAGTCATATTGTTGAGTACATTACTGATATGTGGTTGTATGTTTTCCATGAACTGGACCATGAGGGAGTATTGTTGTATATGGATTCCCTATGAATATTAGTTTAGTACTTATTCTATGATGGAATCGTAACCTCCAATAAGTAGTTCATTATGATTATTATCTAATAGGATCAACATTTAGTAGTTTGATGCATGATAGTTTGGATCCTCATAGTTCATTTTTATCTCTAACATGTAGAAGACTCATATTTAGGCTATGTATTTGACCTCATTTCCCTATTAGGAGATTTAATCATCAAAGCTAGGTGGAAAACATAGAATCCCTTAGTTTTCAATCGGAACCATGTTGTTCAGCATTTTTTTATCGAGTGATACCCCTAGGAGGTTTTGGCCAGGGTTATGGATACCTTTTTATGTAGTGATCTAGAGTATATACTCGTTTGAGACCGATTCTTGGTAAGTGATTTTTTGTGATATAGACATATAGATGCCTCTATTTTTTTAGAAATCAACTACGGTGCGTGTTTTTCAAAACTAACTTCATTAGGAAGAACATTTTGGGTTCTTGGCCATTTTGATCTTCGTTCTTTCTATTGATAAAGTATTCATATTTATGGTTGATAGTAGTTGTTAGAAATATGTCATGTGGTTTGTAGTTGTGGAATAATTCTAGCATCGGTGTGGTGCATCACTTTGAAAATGACTTTCAAGGGAGCTTCTGAATTTTTTCATCAAACAAGAAGTATAGCATGGAAAGCTTCGTTTTAATAGTAAATAACATCCTTGAGTGTGAATTGAGGAAAAATGTTATACACTAGTTGTGAAAGGTACTGTTTAAATCTTGTATCACTGGGTGGATATTTTCATGTTATATAATGTTTGTTTATAGAAATATAGTGGGCAGGTTTTATTAGTTTTGGTGATAATGTGAGAAAATTCTCTCTCTGTTAAAGGATATATTGAGAATAAATTTGGATCAATGACATGGTCGACCCATTATTGAACATGTACCTTGCTTTTTTGGAGACGTGGTGTCTAGGGTGGGATATAAGAGGGTATATCATGAGTAGATGTGAATTTGGATCATATAATAAATACATGAATAGATATTCTATCATAATATACTCCTAGTTTATAAGAGATCACAACTAATATCTTGATATCAACCTGAGTACACTAAGAGACTTTCTACTGAGCTTTACCAAATATTATTTCCTTCTTTGTAAAGAAAACAATTAATGATTTTCTTGAGGGGAAGATTAAATGTCATCTATAGGGTGTGTAGTACACCATTTGTCTTTGGAGGGTGGGGAACCTCATTTCATTTTTCATTTCTAACAACTATAGCAGAAAATGATCGTGGAAAGTTGTAAGAGGTCACTAGTGATGTTGGTATTGACTTCTCATGGTGAATATGTTTTACGCCATGCCAGATTTTTTGTCTGAGGATGGGTGGGGAATCAGTTGACATGTTTTAAATTCATTACATTAGTTTGACGATAAGAATTATTATAAGGTTTCGGTATGGTTAGACCGATCTTCATAGGGTATTTTTGGATCATTTATGCCATTGGATAAATAGAAGAGGGGTATTGATGGATTCCTACGTGAATTCTAGGTATTGGTTTGAATACAGACTTTAGTAGAGGCTGGCCATGGTGGTTGATCCCAAATTAGTTGTGACAATCAGTGGGTATTGGATGATTGTTTCATTAGTGTGGGTGTTGTGGAATGATAATGAAAATGGTCCTCGGATCTATTTTCCATATAATGTTATTGATGTTGGTTATAGATGCCAATGTGTGTTCTTGTAAAGATCTATATATTCCTTTAGAAAAAGGAATCAGATTAGTTTTTTGATGTCTTTGCTTCTGATGTTGATCTTTCTAGGATAATAATTGATTTAACATGGTTTGAGGTGCACTTTATCGCATAAATGGATGTGTTCTGTGAGGAACTACATCAGAATACCTTTGGGATTTAATGGGTTCATTATAAGGATCAGATGAGACATTTCATAGAAGGGGTGGAACAATTAGGTAAAGTATATCAAATTATATTTGACCATTATGATTGAATCGGGGATTGAGAGTAGTGTCCTTGTGAGTGATTGGGTGTAGCATTTTAAGAAACATATCAAATGCATTTTCAGAATCCTAAATATTTTCTTTTATAGGAAATTCTAACATTGGGAGTACTATGAATCCAAATTGGATTTATTTACATAGAACCAAAGGTGGGAGAGTCAGAGACCATTTGATGAAAGATATGACGATGTGATCATATATTCAATTATATGAGATCTAGTTTGGCATCTTAGGTATTATATATTATAATAATGGTTAGAATTCTGCTAGGAGTTCAGAGATACCACATGGCAATCTCAGTGGGAATCTAAAAAATAAGGAGGTTGGGTGTTGTTTTCTTGTTTTCCATGGATTACCAGGGATGAGAATTTTTTTTGTGGGGGAGTTATCAGGTCCTATTGTTTTTTAAATGAGTTCGAATTATTTAGAGAATTTAAATTCTTCTCCATTGGGGGATAAGATGTCTTCAAAACCTAAAATTAGAACAACTTCTGATGTTTTCTAACAAGATGATTTTCTATTTTAAAACATGTTTTACAATTTGGAGGAATTTTTGGAGGTTCAGGTGAACATCAGAGTAAGAATAGGAAACTGGTCTACTAAAAATTGATGCATTGAAATTAACAAGTCATGTATTATATACATGATTTTTAAAAGTATCATAGGGTACAGCTCGGTGGGCTCATGATGTGCAAGGTCCTGTGATGGCCCCAAGTTATACATGAAATGTATCTCTATTACGTGTCTCTAAATTATTAGGTGATGTGTATTAGTCACATGTGATGTAATGTTTGGGAAATACTTTTTAAAAGGGTTAATGAGTGGGATCCCTGACCATTTTCATTGTTGGACAACATGAGGTAGCGCATGAGATCTATTGACTAAGGCTCTCCCCTCCCCCTCAGTTATTAAACTTTTGAGGTTATACTCACTACATTTGAATGTTTTCACTGGGTATGATCTTCCTCCTTCCTCCGTAAAAAATATTTTCCTTCCATCATTTCTCATTTCAGAATTTTCTCTTTAGGATTCCTTTATGATTCCATTAGAGCATGGTGGAATCAAGCATTTCAATTTTCAATTTTTCTCTTCATTGAAAGTCCCCTTCCTGAGAGGATGTCTGCTCTTAGACGTGTGTTGTTTCCTTGAGTTTTCTTTCTATGGTAATTTTAAAAATATTTTTTATTTTAAGTAAACTGTTAAACATATTTTTTGAATCCATTGGTTTTGGATTTTCTATGGATTTTTCTTGGCGGTACCCAATAGTCCTTCTACACATGGTTGCTCATATTTTCATCAGTTGATAGGTTCCTAATGATATATCTCTTATTATTCCATTTGGATTCCTACTTTTATTAAATTGATTAATGATATAACTATTGTTTGTGGAATTTTTTGGAGCTATAAATTGTTATATACGAGATTATAAGTCAGTTCTTCTTCACTCAGACATTAGATATCTCAAATATACCTGTCGAGGGATTTTATAAATTTTTTAAAGACATCGAAATGAAATGGTTTTCTTCATACATTCCCTTTAGTATTTTTTTTATGTTTATGTAGTATATGTATTTTTGGGATTTCACCAATGGGTGATTCCCCTATTTGTATTTTCCACAATGCATAGAAAAATTAAATTATTTAATTTAGTAATTGAATTGATGAAATCCATGGGTCACTAACAAACCCTATGATTTAGCTCCATGTTTCAACTTCATACTGATGTTGATGGTCCCCGATATGACACCTTTGGGCATAATCTAACCTTGAAGACCCCATTAAGGATTCCTCCTCCTTCTCACCCCTTATAGGATAACAAGATGGATGCTAATATTATCATTGGACCATGAGGATCCAATGTTTGATGAATCTTTATCATTTTTTCTTAGGGGGCCAAGTTGGTGCCCTGAGGATTGAACATCCTAGAGCTATAATGTTAGGTTTGGTTGAGATTCTAGTAGGGTCAGCCTTATAACAATTTTCAAACATGTAATCTTGTGGGATTACGGTAATAGTCGGGAGGTTTGAGATTTCAACCACCATCACTATTTTTTTCATTCACTTGTTTACTAAAGATGAAACAATGATTAATAGAGGTTCATCCTTACCCTCAACCAATGGGACTTGTGTGATGTAATATTTTTTCAGATGCCCAGACTTACATTCTAGGATCAGGCTATTGGGCCTTTCAATTTGGGATTTCCATATATACTTACTAGGATCCATAATATGTGACTACATTTTGTTTTATTATCTAATATTAAAAACGTTATTCTTGAAATATATTTTAGTATTTCATGAGAGATACATGGGTTCCCTTTTACAAAGTGTCTTGGATGGGCATAGGGGATGTTTGAATGATGTTATACATCGAGTGATACATGGGTTTCTATTTTACATAATGGATTTAATAGACTTCAGAGTATATTGTTTCTACCATTCCATGTTGATACCTTGGTTCTTATGTATGATTCTAGGGATGGGAATGTAGGGTCATAGGTCTATATCACACCATCTATGATACATGGGTTCCTTTGATGTAGAATTCCTTAGTTGGTATGATAGGCAAGAGAGATTTCCACATGCTCTGAGTAATACACGGGTTTCCTTCTTACAGAACTCCAATGATGGGCTCATGGGGTAGTTGGATGTTTTATAGATACATGGGTTCCATTTATGGAACTCTATGAATGTTCTTATCAAATAAATAGAATTACATGAATCCATAAGAAAAACTTGGCTTCCACATTACAGAATACCATGGATAGGATCATAGGAAGAATAGTTTATATAATGCATGTTATTATTACATTTGGATATAGGTATCTTATATGATAGTTATTATGGTATGAAACTTTGGGTATGTATCTCGTGTCCAAGTTTTCCTTCTATAAAGCCATGTTCAATTAGTAGGATTACTTGTTAGTACACGAAATTCATCCATAATGTGATTGGATATGAGTATGGGTGAACAGAGTGCTGGGACATGTATTTTACCTAGGGTGACATAACTTTCTTAGATACATTTCTTGTTCAAGCCAATACAAGTATACGTCGATCGAGATTACAGACCCTAGGATTTACTGACCGTTTTTTCCATTCATGATTTCTTCATATTACTCATGTATTTGCATATATACATTTGTATATATATTTATTGGGATATTAATAGGAAATAATATATATATACATATATATATAAATATATTATAACATGTTATTCAGAATCATTCTGTCTTAAGATGAAGAAGGTATGTTCTATCAGGATCATGAACCCAAGGATCACCTTTAATTTATTTTACTTATGCCTTTTTTGTACTTACTGATTCAACGTTATTTATTTTTTTTATACATCAGAGTATCTAACATACACATACACTATATTTTGGTATCTATGTAGTATACTACGTTGGTAGTGCCCTACTATGTTATGTACTCACTCCCTTTTAGGGATAACATTGCACCGGGGTACCCGAGCAGACATTCACTTCGTTGTAGGAACAGGATGGTATATGGCCCAAGAATGATTGTGTATGATGGCTTTGATATATATATATTAATATATATATATATACATGTTTGTGTGTGTGTGTGTGTGGAGATCGAGTATCTAGTTTGGCTCAATGGTTTAGTAGATCCAGGTAATTTTATTACTATTTATTTAATATACTCAGGAATATATATGGACATCCTAGTTCCGGGCCAGTGTTGTATGTATGACAATGATATTTGGGATTTTATATCATTTCATTTATTATTTTGGTATGTTCTATTTTAATTTATTTACTACTTCCACACTTGTGTTATTTTCCACTAGGATGATATCCAGTTATTTCTGCTATGTTTACTCTAATATGAGGGAAATGTATCTCCACACACACAACTTAGGCTCTTTCTTTATATCATAAACCTTTGGAATTTATAGTGTATCACTTGAGGCCTTATGTTAAACCATCGTGGGTCACCATTCAAGTGGAATCTGGGCTGGGACGTTACACATTCCTTCCTCTATGAAATGAAGAACAACATTGATCGTCTCTATATATCGACTACAACAATCTTGAAGCGGTGTTGATCTATTTTATTCATAAACACTATTTATTGTCATAAATAATAGAATATATGAATAAATATCATAAATATGATTCAATTATGATTCTAAATTTATAATATATATTATACCTTCAATCCATTCAATTCATTAAGAAATGGAATCATTAATTCTTTGTCTGTGCGGACTATGCCCTCCACAAATGGAAAATTTTCAGTTTTCATCACCACCCAACATGAATAGAACTATGATTTAATTTAATAAAGGTAAATATTATTTATCATAATATAGAAAAATTACCTTAGTCATAAAATCATTATATCAAACTCTCATTTGGGTTATTTTTTACAACATATGTGAATTATGTTATAATGTTTAATCCACTAATGGTTACAAAATATTATATAATTGTAATATCATATAATAAAAAAATATTTAATATTTATTTATGATATTATAATTTTATTGTTATTATTTAATATTGTTATAAATGTATCATCTTTCTATCATTTATCACACTTGAACAAATTCATCATACTTTCTTTTTTCCCGAACCACATATATGTATTTAACCTAATGGAATATAAATGATGGAATCATTTAAAAATTATTATTATATCATACATATTTGTGGAATGATGAACTTTTCCTGAATAAGTAATAATAACAGAACTATTAAAAAACTATTTCAAAATGATCAAAATTGCTAAAACCATATATCGAAAATGAATAACATAAACTAATAATGATGTACAAAATATTTAAAAATATATTTCATAAAAGTTAATAGATATGATTAAGTATTTATAATAAGTTATTCAGAATTTATTTTTATTATATAGAAATTTTTAGTTCTTTTGAGTAAGTGGGAATCTAATATATGGGTTTCTTTCTCTAATTTTTAAATCCATGAGACATGTTTGATGTAGTAAATCATCATTTCTCTTATATAGTGTATTTTCTACCACATTTCCATGTAATAAAATAAATATCAATCATTTTTTATATTTAAAATGTCCATTTAATGTTATCAATCATATTTTCATTTATTCGTACACCACCATTACCATAAGGTTTTTCATATCTAAATAATTCTTTACTGATATATTATTTTAATTCACCACCAAATTCCTTTTTTAGTGTATATATTTTCTATGTATTACAATTATAATTCTATTATACTATTTTGGGAGATAAAACTTATGAAAATAAATTATTTCATTTTTTTTAATAACTATTGAAGGTTAATGATTTTTCATCCAATGCATTTCCAATGTGAGCACTCTAAATTTCATTCCTTTGATTAAAGGTTATTCATATAAATTTCATTTATCAATTGAATAGGGAAATTATTAAAAATATTGTATATTGTTTACCTATATGAAGTAAATAAAATATAATATATTGAATGGTATTTAACTATGATGTTACTTATCATCATTGGATACTCGTTTATATTCCATGAATTTTTCATTATTGTTGACAGAATTTTGAATGATTTCTTTATATGATTCTATTTTAAAATAATTTCAAACCATTCTTCATTAAATGGGTTATTTATTATTTGATTAATGATTATTTTCAAGTGTATCACCTTTGTATGGATGAGTGATTGGTGCATTAATTTATTTTCCTTCAATTCATTGGAAATGTTAATCTCTTACGAACTCAAAGGGGTGCACTGAAGGATTGTTGCACACTAAATGGTACAAGAGAGGATTATCCCAAGAAAAAGGGTGCGCAATATGATTATCCCATGCTAATGGGTATATGAGATGATTATCCTAGGGAAAAGGGAAGACAAGATGAATATCCAAATCCAAAGGATTAAGAGATTATTAACCAAATCAAAAGGTTATGTAAGAGGATTATCCCAATCAAAAGGGTGCACGATTGGATTATCCCGATCCCAAGGGAACAAAGTAGGATTATACCAAACCCATGATGGTATAAGGGTGATTATCCCAATATTATTGTTTGATTAATGTCTTCTTTGGTGGTATTGTAATATTATATCTATGATTATGTTTATGCCACACTTTTATTTCATAATTGTGTGCATATGATTATTCTATTGGACTCATATTTAATATCTCATGATTCTACAAAATTTAAAAATAATATATGTTTATTAATTTGAGATTACATGTTCTTATAACATGAATTATTGGAATGTATTATTGTTTTATGATTTTTAATAATATATTTCCCCCTTTATCATGTTGTGTCAAATTATTGTGATCTTACACATGATGAATTTTTGTTCATTTTTTCCTTTAGAGAGCATCTGAACTCACCCATTTCTGATGTTTTCTTTCCCTTTGTTTTGAATAAAAGTATAAAATATGAATACAATAAAAGGGGTTCTAATTTAATCTATTATAAAGAAAATAACAACAGTATCCTAAAATAATATTCTTCTGTAAGATATCATTAAAGATAATAAACCTTTAATACTTGGGATTGTGTGATATTTTAGGAGATAAAATTCTTGACTTATGGTATGTTTTGAAATAAATATGGGTTCATCACCCTTTGTATAAAATCCTATTTTATGGTTTTTTTACAAAAAAAACATGAGAGTATGAATCATTGGTGTCAATAAGATAAATCAACATCAGATTCCATAGTATGGTTGATAAAAAAACCAGATATAAATCCATGTCGACTTCTACAGTCAATTAAATGATGTTCAAATAAAAATCCACAATGTGATCTAGTGGATCCATTTGTAAATATTTCGATAATAATAAATGTAATTTTTATATTGGTGTTTATTTGAATAAATGAGTAGATGAGAGGTATAAACATATATTTTATTAACACTAGAGAGAAAAAAAGGAAAATCATAATGATATCATACACTTCGATACATCCAACTGAAAATATACAGAATCCTCCACATTAATGATTATTTCCTTTTCATTTTGTTTTTATTTACATAATTTATATAAATTATAATCCTTATCATAAACCCACTTAAAAACGATTAAAAATTAGACAAGGACCCCATCCATTGTATTCACATTATTACATTATATTTTTATATTTTAATAAAAAAAATCTTGGGAAATGAATTTTTCTTATCTTGGTACTTCGTCAATGTAGTTACATAAATAATAATTTTTTTATTATACATCCTTCATGAAAGACGTGTCGATGATAAAGAATTTTACATTTTATTAGACAGTGGTTGCATCTTATACTCACTATTGTATGGATCTAGATAATAGATATTTATACCATAGTAGATCAACAAAAATCAATTATACTAGAATATTAATTTTTTCATAAAATAAAATATTAGATAGTCTAATTTATTATGTTTTTCATATTTAATTTCACTTATTACATTTCTATCCATGAATTATGCTTAATTTTCATCATCTTATTTTACATTATCATGCCTCCTTTTTTAATTAATTTAATATCTTAGAATGATTATTAATTAATATGGAAAGTTTCCATAAAAATTAAATCATAATCCCCCAGTGTTTCCTTTAATATCCATAAGTTTGATTAATTTAACTTATCTGAAATATTTATTTTATAAAATATCATTAATAAATGATAATCATGAATTTAAATATCAATAAAATAAATTCAAAAATATAAATCATCCAACATATTCATCACTTAATTTCCTCTATTATTTTATGATTTAAAACATTTATTTTTTTCCATAGGTTTTTTTTTCTATAGACCAATTTTAATATGAATGTTATTTGAATGGATGTTTTGATATGCATTTCAATTCACCCAAACATAAATTATCATATTTTACATTATCTCCTTTATAATCTACAAAAAACATATCCACAAGATCCTATCATTGATAAGGGTAAAATAAAAAATAATTCACATATATCTTTAAAAAAATACATGTTTATATTGATTATATAATTCATAAATCACATGATGAAAATAAATGAATTTCTTATCAAAAATAGTGTCACTGTGAGTTTCCAATGTTCATAAAAACTTATAATGTTTTTTAACATACTCCCATTTTCACCAATATTTAATGGTAACTCAACCAAATAAATGTTTTAAACCACTTTGGTGACATTATATGATCAAATAAGACATTTAATTATCATTTATTATACTATCTATTTTAATGTTAATCTATTATGATTTTGATAAACCATGGAAAAATAAAATTGAATCATCACATAGGACGGTAATTGATTATGTAATTAATTTCTAAAAAAATAATCTATTTACCCCTTCAAATCATATATATTCTTTGAAGAAAGTGATCAAGGATTATAATAATGGATTAAAATTATAGAAAAATATTCATAGTTAACACTACCACTCTTGATGGGGGAAAAATTAATTTTTCTTTGTGAGATAAATCTTAGACCTTCCCCAACAAAATCAGTGCCACTAATTTATTTTCCTAACCAATTCATCCAATGATTTATATTAATTAATATGATATTAATCCGTATAAAATATGATGATATATCAATGTTTCCAAACATGATGACGCTTGATATACAACAATATATAGTAATATGTTCTCAAAAAAAGAAATTATTTTTCTCATTGATGAAGTAATAACATTATTATGTAATTATATATTATTCAATAACTTATAAAATAAGAAATAATGTGACTCACCCATATTAGAAATGACAGTAGTAGATGTAAATATAGTAAAAAATTTATTGTTAATTGTATTTGTTCCAATATAATATTAATCATGTTTATGTTAATTTTTAAAACAATAGATCTATATACTTATACATGATCTACAAGACTATTTCCGATATCTCAATTAAGATAATCACTTATTTTAAAGACCCCGTGTGTTAGGAGGAATTCCTTAATAGAATAAATATGGTAATTGATTTTTAATGAAATTAATCCTATGAAATTTTATAATATTAATTCATATTAACCAACTCATTATTATCACACATTAATTCTGTACATAGATAAAAAATTTAAATATTTATTTATTTTTTTCTAAATGGAACATTTTTTCATTCGGAGAAAGACTTTATTTATGTGACCTTACTTAACACACCTGAAGCCTTGTATTTGTTTCTTCTTTAGGGAATAAAGACACTACACAATAAAGTTGTAGACTTATAGAATTATACCTCTATATCTTATCATTATAGTTTACTTTATATCTATTCATGGAGGTATTACCTTTGGTCCAAAAATATTAAATTATCATAACCCTAAGATACCCATGGATGCTTAGTTATTTCTTAATATCCATATTTATAATCTCAAAAATCATGATATCTATGTCTTCTACCCCAATAATATTATATTTATTCTAAACCAAAAGGGTATAAGATACATATTCTTAATATATACTCTAAAAATAGGTTATCAATGATATATATAGTCCTAGGATATTTTTAAATAGTTATAGATTTTTTACAGATATCTACATAACAACTTTTCAGTTTCATTATACTGCATATTATCATGTCTTTTTTCAATGAAGTGTATCTAAATTGATAAATGAAATTATAAAAACAATCTAATTCATATATATCAATTTATCATTTCAAAAACAACATCTATAACTATACAATACATATATCTTTGCAAGACTATCATTTATTAAAAGTTAATAAATTCATAGTTATATATTAATATATAAATGAAAATTGAAAGAACCTTAAATGGTTGATTAAAATTGTATCATTTATTTACAACAGGTATTAGATTTATCTGGGATTTTATATGTCAGATAGTTCAATTTTAACACTATATTGAATGATATTCCCATTCAATAAATGGGTATCATTTTCAAGATGCATTTTTATTTTTAAATTGGAAAAATAATCTATTTAAGAAACATAAAATGGAAATAATCACCATAAAATATATAATAATTTAAGAAATTAATTTTATGTGTTAATTTCTCAGTATCCAAATATTTTGAAAATTTTAAGACATTAAAAATTTAATTTCCATGTAATTCAAATGAAGAATAACATAGAGATGCTTAATAGACGAAAGATTGTTAATTAAAAATGACTCTATATCTTTCCCCAAATCATAGAAATAAATATTTTCAATATATATATATTTTCTATACCCACACCACATTTCAGAAAAGCATATTAATTCATTATTAACATTATTTTCTACTCAAAATTTCAAAGTAATTTTTAATCTAATGTTAATAGATCGATTTATTTATAAAACTATTAGATAAAATTTTACATCATAAAAAATTTTAGAATAATATATGTTTAAATAAAATTCTTAAAATAAAATTTAAATAAATATTTTAATTCTGATTACAATAATAATTTAATGAGAATATGTATCACCATAGTACTTTACAATATATTTCGTTTATAATAAATTTAATTTCATTAATATCTTCCAATGAATCCAACACCAGTTTTAAACGAAAATACTATATTAAAATATTATTTAATGACTAAAATTATAATATATCTATTATTTTGGTAGTTATGAATATTATTAACTCAAATATGAATATTATGGTTTTCTATTGATAAAAAATAATAAAAGAGATATTTGAATGTAAGAGAACTGTTTTCTAAAAACCAATATTTTTCAAAAAGATGATGTAGTCGTGATTTGTGGACATAACTTATAATTAATTTTTACCACTATTAGAAATTTTATTTGAGAAAATTAAATTAATATTTTATATTTTAATAAAATTATTATCTTAGAGTTTATTATTTTTCTGTAATGATTTATTTTTTGATTATTACTGAAAAAATACTAAATATTATTTAAAAACATCCAATTTATTAAGGAAATTACTAATGATAAATTATATTTTTAATTATTTTAAATTAAAATTAGATCATCTTCATATCAATTAATACAATTTTTTTCATTAGAATGATTTTAATATTGAATTTTGATATAAAAATTTTGTAAAATGTTGGACATTTGTATTATAAAAACCAGCTTTCTCATCATCTCTATGAGATTAATTTTAAAAAAAATCCACGTATTTGATTGGAATTTGAAAAATAGATTAAATATTTTTAATCATCGTAATTTTAATTTTCTAATACCTTCGTCATGTTTTTTGTCCGAAATGAAATGTCAAATTGTAAAAATTAATTACCTCGATTCAAGTAAAAAAATGATCTTTTGGGGTGTAAAACTAAGATGTTAAGGGTATAAATTGACCTAAAAACATTTAAAATAGACATTTAATAGAAATATTTTTAACTAAAATATTATAGGTTCTATAATGGCACATTCTAGATTCTTTTTTCATGATTTAAATGTGGGTAAGATTAAATATTTTCAAAAAAAATTACAAGTGTTCCACTCACCTCACTTATAAAAGGGAACCCCATCTCCCCTATTATTAATGACATAAAACCTATTTGGTTAATGAAATACCTACCCAAATTACTTTCCGACATCCCTACCCTCATACTAGAATAGTTATATTTGTAAAAAAAGAACATATGAAGGATTTAGTGTACACCTAAGGTGGATTCCTGAAAATAGTTAACATTCTTCAATGGGCATCTTTTTTTATTTATTTATCTAACACATTAAATTATTATAAAACTACGATGACATTATAATCATTGTTTCATAAATATACAAGTATTTTTTTATAATGAGATCATGACATAAAACCATCTCAATATTGTAACACACCACACTTCTACGGTACACTTATCTTTGAATAATACAGTAGTGTGTGTTGTACGCAACCTCGAGTTCTAACACACACCACAACCAATCAAACTAACCGTTATTAATAGTAATACCCACTTATTGAACTTTTATAAATTTTATCTTTCCAAATGGATTTCATTTTTTTGATTCGGAATATCGAAATTATCCTAGGGTGAATTTTTGATATTTTTCTGAAAACTTTCAATTTTTGGTGAATAGTGAAAAACACTGAGTTATTGGTTAACACCGAATTTTTATTTAATTAATTATTTATTTTATTTAAAATTAATTAAAGTAAAAATAGTTACATAATAACTATATAAGTTCAATGTAATTCATTGGAGTAAGTTTATAAGAATTTTATATTTATAAAAATTTTATTGAACTTTTCACCGTCTTTTACCCATCTCCTAGGAGAATTTAGAAATTCACATAAAACATAATTTTACTGCTTCTGTGAGTGGAATTTAAAAAATCGGAGAGACATAATTAATATCAAGGAGTAAAATGTGGTTCAATGAGATGAAAATAATTTTTGGTGATTAGTAACTTTTTACTTTTATTTACCACGATTAAAAGTAAATAGGGTAATTAAGGGTAAAAATGATATTAATATTTCCCTAACAATGTCCTAATTCTATTGGACAAGTGTATCTCGACAAAAAACAACCTTAGGAATAAAATATTATCATTTAGGTACACTTGGATCAGATTAAGACATTTATTATTTTTTAACTCAAAGAAGAGTTAAAAGAGTTAAAATCAATGTTTAATAACTAAAACATTTTTAATATAGGGTTTTACATTAGATAAATTAGATTATAAATAATCATTAGAAAGATAAAAGGATTTTCTACATAATGGTATTTTATGTATAATTTTTCGAAATTAAATTATTTAAATTATTTATGACACAATGATGATGCAGTAATTACTGAATCAATGAAATATTAAGATAATTGATATTATAAATACCCAAATAAATGTAATTTGAGACTTTTTATAAATTACACTAATTTTATAAGATAATTTGACATATTAGGACTAATTATATAAATTTTTTCAAAGTAATAATGCTATTATGAAATTATCAAAAACAAAATACCCAATAGTGTCAAAATTGACATAAAAGAGTTTTTAAAACAAATATTATATTATTAATTTGTATTATATTCCTAAAAATCTACTGTTCGTCCCAGAGACTTATTTCATAATATATGTATCATTAATGGACCACTTGGGGGTCTCTTGGATGTATATGGTATGTTTATTAACTATATAATATAAAAATACAAAGTGGCATGGTAAATGTCAATCTAAATAACTAAGAGTTAAAACTAAAAGATAAGGTTAATAAAGTGAACCAAACCTATCTAAAACCTATTGGTTGAGTGGTATTAGACCTATACCCCCCTTAAAATTTAAATAATTCACATTGGAGTTATTATAAACTGAATATGAATTTATTATAAAATAATATTTTAAGTTTTCTTAAAGAGCCCCTCCTCCCCCTTATAAAAGGACACCACTTCTAAACAATTCTTCACACCTTCGAAGCATTTTGGCTCGGCCAACCTCTATGAAGGTACCATCTAAATTATCCTCCCTTAATCCTAGATGCCTTCCTTTAGTCATAAATCCAACCTAAGGAGACCTTTTGATCAAATCAAAAGGAATAACCCGAAGAAGAGGTAATGTTTTCACAACACTCTTTCAAGTTCCTTTCTTCTTCATCTTCTTCTTTATTTGTTATTACCATACTAAAATAATAACTCCATTATATTCTATATACTGTGATGTTATTATAAATATTGTACAACCATATTCAGTATTCTATCTATCCTTTTAATGATAGGTCACCATATGTGTGTACGTACGGCTTATCGTCTCCACGTCGTGGTGTAATTGTTATTCAAAACATTATTATTTGGATGGGTATAATAATGATGTGTAATTCATGTAAATAATAAATATAACATGAAAATTATTCTTTATATGTGATATACCATCCAATTCAATATTATTTTAATATCCAAAGAATAATATTGTCACTCGTGCGTACGTACGGACCACCGTCTCCACGAATGCGATGAGATTCATTCCCCATCGTATCCATTCAAGTATAATTATCATTTTATGATTAAAAATAATGTTTATGGAATTGATATCATTCTATATATGAATAAGATACAACCAATACATAACAAACACGACTTATGTAACAAAACATATAAAAGAAAATCAGTAAGTTAACAACCGAAACGATGATAATACTATGATATTATTAACAAATCAATTTTAAAAGATCATATATAATATCATATTAATGTATATGATTCTTGTATAATTTAATAAAAATTATTTCACCATTAAAAAATAGGTTAACCTACCTTCAACCAAGGAAATGTACAAGGTAATGTTTTATTTTACAATCTCTTCATTATCTGAGGTTGTTTATACGTAATTATCTACTGGGACCTCTTTATCATCCACATCAATGTTTCTTAAAAATGTATTTCAAATAATTCATGCTATTTTACAGAATATGGGTTAATGTCTTTTATACCCTTGTTTTACTTTTTATAAGTGGGTTATAAATGAATCTTTCCATCATTTTCCAAACAAGGTCCTTTTTAACCTTTTTGACAGAATAAAGGTAAGATTGTTTTTTTAACTTATACGGTGGGTGCGGCTATTTTCCGCCATTATAAAATCTTAGAAGCTTTCCTTACAATCTTATAAGGATATTTTCAAAGTAAATGTATTATTTTATAATTGTGTGACTTTTAAATGATTCAAAAAAATAGATATTTCTCTCAAATAGTTTTGATTTCATCTATGTCAACATCCTTTGATGGATTTTAATCTTATTTGAAGTTGATTTATTATGTTAAAAAATTTCCATATTGTATTGAAGGTTTTTTGATATGTTTGAAAATGGATGTGTTATTTTTATACCATTCATGGTTTATGGAGAAAGTATTGACAATTCGTATGATAGTTTTAATACGAATGTTTATATTATGTTTAAACTTGATCATATGAGGAATGCATTGGACTTAATAAGTGGCGGGTGGAGCCTGCTATAGCTCCTTGAGGCATTGGTAGGTCTCATGAGACAAACTAGTGTCTTGGAATGAGGCCTTGAAAAAATCATATTTGTAGTCTTGGCATGAGGCCTTGACTATTTGGTTATGATAGTCTGCCATTATGCATTCCATCATTATGAAAGTGGTTATTGATATTGCATGTGATTATTCAACTAGTAGAATATACATGTGAATAAGTAAATGTAATTATTTCATTTTATCTTTTCCATATTTTTTTGAAGTTCAAGTTTAAAAGGTTTTTGTTTTAGTTATACATTGCCTTAAATGTTTATGCTTATTTATGAAAGTTTCCGCTGTATATTTATCCTTAATGAGAATCTGAGCTCACCCCTTTAAATGTTTTATTTTCCCAGAATGTGAAGAAGTAATTTATGAATGACCTGCAGGGATAGTATGAAGGGATATGAAGACAAGATGTTGTTGTTGATGTTTTCACTTTATGATGTAATGAAAGACTTATGAATATATCAAGTGATTCCAAGGCTAGTAAACTAATTGGTCTTTCGAGACTTGATCTTTTGTGATCATCCCGATATTATGTAATAATGCACCAACTCTGGGTAACTGGGGTTGGGGCATTATAGTTGGTGTTAGAGGATGTTTAGTAAAAACCTTGGAAACTAGATTTAGATAAACTCTGATTGGAGGACATAGACCTAAGATGGATTTTGAGGATTACTATAGAATAACTTCCTAGAATTTTGGTATTATAGAGATTTCTTGAGTTTTCTGAGAAATACATCCCTTTATGGATACGATCAGGTAGAGGTGGCTCTGGAACAGATTTACCTAGTTGTAAAACCCGAAAACACCACTTTGAGATGGACTTGAACGGGAACTGGTGCACGACAACGGGCCTTGCTGCACTCTTGGTTATGACACTCACATCAGATATTCTTAGGATAATTCTCATTTTATTTAAAAACCATTATGAAGGGTTTATGAGTATACACCTCCTCAAAGAAAACATTTTTATGATTATGGATTATATCCATAAACTGTTCAATTTATGTTAAGTGTTTTACAAGTATGGAATTACGTATTTTGATTCATAAACTGATCTAGTTTATGTCATTGTTTAGAAATGGTGCCTAGTGGAAGAAATGGAAACTGTATCAATGCACACACAACATGTAGGGATTTCCCTCCTGCTCAAGATAATTATAGTGGAGATGGTGATGCAACTAGTGCTGATCATCTTATCACCGTACTGGGACAACTCACTCAGGTTATGAATAATAACCTTACCCGTATGTTGCACCCTGATCCACAGTGTGGAGGATCAATGTTAGATCGCTTCATGAGGCAACAACCACCAACATTAAATGGGAGTACAAATCCATTAGTAGCTGATCAATGGATAAGTTCCCTAGAGAAAATATTTCAGGCTTTGGGGATTAGTGAAAGGGAAAAAGTTATCACGGCAGTTTACCGCCTTACTAGAGATGCTGATCCATGGTGTTCATTGATTCAAAACACAAAGGAAGATGATGAAGTATAAAATATTGAATGGAGGGAGTTCAAAGATCTGTTTTTAGAAGAATACTTTCCTCTTGACCATCGAGCAGATATGGAAAGGCAATTTCTTGAGTCTAGGAAAAAAGGTGGATGAGAATGTCGCAAAATATGAGGATAACTTTACAAGGTTAGAAAGGTATGCTGGAGATTATAAAAATAACCCAACAAGTAAGAGTGATCATTTATTTGATGGGATAAAACCATTTCTTCGTCGATCATTAGTTTGATAATCCTTCTCGTCATACGAAGACATTTTATCACTGCTATTAAGACATAAAAGGAATTTTCTAAGTCTTATGACTTTAAAGAAAAGCAATAGAAGAAGAGATCTGATGATCATTCTGGGAATGGAAATAAGGGGAAGAAGGGAAAAGTTGAATATCCATCCTGCAATAAATGTGGGAAGAAACACCCTTGTACGTGCTTAAAGGGAATGGGAGTATGTTATAAGTGTGGTGAAAAAGGCTACAAAGCTCGTGATTTTAAGGGGAAGAAAGAAGCTACTGATGTTCAATGCTATAACTGCAGGGAGATGGGAGATTATACAAATGAATTTCCTATGCGTCAGGGGAACTTACCTCAGAAAAGGCCAAGGGATCAAGGCCAAGATTATGCTATCACTGCTGCTGAAGTGGAAGATCCGAAAGATGTGGTGGAAGATAATTTAATGGTTTCCTCAAGTTTAGAAAATGCATTATTTGATTCTAGATCATCACATTGTTTCATATATTCCCAGTTTACTAAGAAAATTAGATATTTTCAATTTGATTTAACAAAGGAGTTTTCAGTTAAAACTCTTAAGGGAAGTATCATTGCAACAATGTTTTGTGTATCAGTCCCCATTAGATCACATAAATGTTCTTTATCCTCTGATCTCATCATCATACCTATGATTGAGTTTTATATAATCCTCGGTATGGATTGGATTTCAGATCATGATGTGAAGATTTATTGTAAGAAGAAGGAGGTTATGATTTTTGATGATGATGATAAGGAACACCTTATCTTTAGAGCAGAATCATCACCACCTGATTCTTACCTAGATCCACCCCCAGTAGCTCAACTAAATTCAATTATTAGGGAGGAAGAGAATGAAATGACTGTGGGTGAGGAAAGGAATGTTCCAGTAGAGGATGTACCTATTGTGAGAGAATATGTTGATGTGTTTCCAGAAGATTTACCTAGGCATCCTCTAGGATGAGAAGTTGAGTTTTCCATTGATTTAATTCATGGATCAATGCATATATCGAAGACCCCTTATCAAATGGCCATTGTGGAATTAGTTGAACAAAAGAAACAACTAGAGGAATTCAGTAATAAGGGATTTATTTTCCCTAGTGTTTCTCCATGGGTAGCCCCTGTCCTTTTTGATAAGAAGAAATATGGATCTATGAGGTTGTGCATTGACTACAGGGAGATCAATGCTATAACAATAAAGAACATGTATCCCCAACCTCGCATTGATGATTTATTTGACCAACTACGTGGAGATCAATACTTTTCAAATATTGAACTTCGATCTAGATACCATCAGTTGTGTGTGAATAAGGAAGACATTCCGAAGACAGCATTTCGAACTAGGTACGGGCATTATGAGTTTGCAGTAATGCCTTTAGGATTGACTAATGCACCCTCTGTATTCATGGATATAATAAATAGATTTTTCAAGGAATATCTTGATGAATTTTTTGTGGTATTTATTAATGATATATCGGAATACTCCAAAAGCTACAAAGATCATGAAAATCACTTGCGCATTATATTGAAGACTCTCAGAAGAGATGAATTATATGGGAAGTTTAGCAAGTGTGAATTATGGCTTCAAGAGATTTCTTTTCTTGGCCATATTGTCTCTAAGGATGGAATATCTATTTATCCTTCTAAGACCAAGGCAATCCAATAATGGCCAGCCCCAACGGGTATAATGGAGGTACGCAGTTTTTTTGGTTTAGCAGGTTATTATAGGTGTCTCGTTCAGAATTTTTCCCGATTGGATAACCCATTAACGAAGCTCACACGTAATGGAGTTAAATTTTTTTGGACAAAAGAGTGTGAAAAATGTTTTGATGAACTGAAGATAATATTATTCAATGATCTTATATTGACTCTACTATCGGGGAATGATGCGTTCGTTTTTTATAGTGATGCATCGAAGAAAAGACTTGGTTGTGTCCTTATGCAGAATGATAGGGTTATTTCCTATGCATCACGACCGCTAAAAATTCATGAGCCAAACTATCCTACTCATGATCTTGAGTTATCTGCAGTAATATTTGCTTTGAAGATATGGAGGTATTATCTCTATAGTGAAAAATTTGAGATATATACCGATCACAAGAGTTTAAAGTGCATTTTCTCACAGAAAGAACTCAACACAAGGAAAAGAAGATGGCTTGAACTACTCAAGGATTTTGATTTCACGATACACTACCACCCGGGGAAGGCATATAAGGTGGAAGATGCTATGAGTAGAAAGGACCATGGAGTTTTCAACGTGATGAGAACTGAAAGGGATCATTTTTTCATGGATCTTGTGAAAATGGATATGGGAATTACCATGGAAGGTGGAACATCGATACATTTTCAAATGGTTTCCAAACCATATTTACTAGAAAGGATAAAGAGTTCTCAGACCGATGATGAAGAAATTAAAAAGAATATTAAAGTTGTGAATGATGGGAAATTGAGTTACTTTTTTTATGAAGATGGAATTTTGAAATTTGGGAAGAGATTTTGTGTTCCCAATATACCTGATCTAAAAAGGGAATTGTTAGATGATGCTCATAGCTCCAATTTAACTATACACCCGATGAGAACCAAAATGTATAGATATTTGAAGGAACATTTTTTGTGGGACAACATGAAGAGGGAGGTTGCTGATTTTGTGACAAGATGTATGGTTTGTCAACAAGTGAAAGATGGAATGCAACAGCCTCGAGGAGTCATGAAACCTCTTCTCATACCTGAGTGGAAATGAGAAAATATCACGATGGACTTTGTCATGGGGATACCAAAGACTCCTAGAAGGAACGCCGCAATATGGGTTATTTTTTATCATCTTACCACGTCAGTAAATTTTATTTCTATAAGATAAGATCTACCACTTGAACATCTAGAAAAAATATATATTAATGAAGTTGTGAGACTTCGTGGAGTACCCCTATCGATTGTTTCTAATCGTGATCCCCATTTTACTTCAAGATTTTGGAAGAGTCTTGAGAAGTACTTGGCTACTGAACATCATTTGAGCACTGCCTAACACCCTCAAACATGATGGACGATCAGAACAAACTATTCAAACCTTAGAAGACATGTTGAGATCATGATCAGTTGACTTTCGGGGTATGTGGGATCAATATTTACCACTGGTAGAATTTTCCTATAACAATAGCTTCCATTCAAGTATTTGTATGGCACCATATGAAGCGTTATATGGAAATAGATGTCGCACACCAACCTGTTGGGATAGAGTAGGTGAAAGAAAACTTGTAGGCCCAGAACTGGTGGAGGAAATGATGGGAAAGGTGAAGGTAATCCAAAACCACATCAAAGAAGCTCAAAGAAGGCAGAAGAGCTATGCCGATAATCAAAGGAAGGATTTGGAATTTCAGGTTGGAGATCATGTTTTCTTGAAGGTATCTCCATGGAAGGGAGTTATACGTTTCGGTATGAAAAGGTAATTGAGTCCCAGGTACATCAGACCATTCGAAATTCTAGAACGAATTGGGGTTGTAGCTTACTGTTTTGCAATGCCGCCAAGTCTCTCCAAAGTTCACGATGTGTTCCACGTATCACTGTTGATGAAATAGATTCCTGAACCAACGCATGTACTCACTTATGAGGAATTAGAATAGGAACTCGATTTGTCTTATTTCTAAGAGCCCTTCAGGATTCTTGATACGAGAGAACAAGTACTGATAAACCGGACGACTCATCTGGTAAAAGTTTTTTGGAGAAACCATAAGATGGAAGAAGAATCATGGGAACCCTTGGAACATATGATGAAGAACCACCCGAGTCTTTTCATGTAGTAGTAATTTAGAAATTTCGAGGAAGAAATTATTTGAAGGAGGGCAGAATTTAACACACCAGGCTTCCACGGTACACTTCTCTTTGAATAATATAGTAGCATGTGTTGTACGCAACCTCGATTTCTAACACGCACCACAACCAATCAAACTAGTCGTTATGAAAATTAATTCCCACTTTTTGAACTTTTATAAATTTTATCATTCAAAACAGACTTCATTTATGGATTTGGAATATCGAAATTAGCCTAGGGTGAATTTTTGTTATTTTTCTAAAAACATCTGATTTTTGATGAATAGTTAAAAACACTGAGTTATTGGTTAAAACCCACTTTTTATTAAATAATTATTTATTTTATTTAAATTTAATTAAGATAAAAAAAGATATATAATTCCTATATAAGGACAATGTAATTCATTGGAGGTAGTTTAGAATAATTTTAGATATAGAAAAATTTTATTGAACTTTTCACCGTCTTTTACCCACCACCTAGGAGAATTTCAAAATTCACATAAAACATAATTCTACCGCTTCTGTGAGTGTAATTTTGAAAATATGAGTGAAACAGTTAATATCAAAGAGTAAAATCTGTTTCAATGAGATAAAAATAATTTTTTGTGAATTGTACCTTTTTACTTTTATATACAATGATTAAAAGTAGATAGGGTAATTAAGGGAAAAATGATATTAAGATAACTGTAACACATGTCCTAATTCTATTGGACAAGTGTATCTCGACCAAAACAAACCTTAGGAATAAAATATTATCATTTAGGTCCCCTTGGATTAGATTTGGGCATTTATTATTATTTAATACAAATAAGAGTTAAAAGAGTTAAAATCAATGTTTAATAACTAAGAAAATTTTAATATAGGGTTTTACATAAGATAAATTCGATTATAATTATTTATTAGTAAGATAAAACGATTTCATACATAATGGTATTTTATTTATAATTTTTAGACTTTAAATTATTTAAATAATTTATGACACAATGATGATGCATTAATTACCGAATTAATGAAAGATTAAGATAATGGATATTATAAATACACAAATAAATGTAATTTGAGACTTTTTATAAATTAAAATAATTTTCGTGGATAATATGACATATTAAGACTGACAATATAAATTTTTTCGAAGTAATAAAGCTGTTATCAAATTATCAAAAACAAAATACCAAATAGTGTCAAAATTGACATAAACGGGTTTTTAAAACAAGTATTATATTATTAATTTATATTATATTCATAAAAATCTACGGTTCGACCAAGAGACTTAAATCAATATAGATTTATCATCAATGGACCACTTGGGGGTCTCTTGGATGTATATGGTATGTTTATTAACTATATAATATAAAAATACAGAGTGACATGGTAAAGGTCAATCTAATTAACTAAGAGTTAAAACTAAAAGATATGGTTAATAAAGTGACCCAAACATGTCTAAAACCTATTGGTTGAGTGGTTTTAGACCTATCCCCACCATAAAATTTAAATAATCCACTTTGGAGCCATTAGAAACCGCATATGAATTTATTATAAAATAATACTTTATGTTTTCCTAAAGTGCCCCTCCTCCCCCTTATAAAAGGACACCACTTTAACCAATTCTTCACACCATTAAAGCCTTTTGTCTTAGCCAAACTCTGACAAGATACCATCCCAAATATACTACCTTCATCCTAGATGCCTTCCTTTTGTCAGATAGACAACCTAATGAGCCCTTTTGATCAAATCAAAAGGAAGAACCCGAAGAAGAGGTAATGTTTTCACCACCCTCTTTCAAGCTCCTTTCTTCTTCAACTTCTTCTTTATTTGTTATTACCATCCTAAAATAATAACTCCAATATATTCTATATACTGTGATGTTATTATAAAAATGGTACAACCATATTCAGTATTCTATCCATCCTTTGAATGACATGTCACCATACATGCGTACGTACGGCTTACCGACTCCACGTCGTGGTGTAATTGTTATTCAAAACATTATAATTTGGATGGATATAATAATGATGTGTAATTCATGTAAATAAAAAATATTACATGATAATGATTCTGTATATATGATATAACATCCAATTATATATATTTTTAATATCAAAAGAATGATATTGTCACTCATGCATACGTACGGACTACCCTCTCCACGAAAGCGATGAGATTCATTCCCCATCGTATCCATTCAAGTATAATTATCATTTGATGACTAAAAAAATGTTTAAGGACTTTATATCATTCTGTATATGAATATGATACAACCTATCCATAACAATCATGGATTATGTACAAAACATATAAAATAAAATGAGTAAGTTAAAACCCGAAACGATGATAATACTAAGATATTATTAACAAATCAGTGTTAAAAGATAATATATGATTTCATATTAATGTATATGATTCTTGTATAATTTAATAACAATTATTTCACCATTATACATGAGGTTAACCTACCCTCAACTATGGAAAAATACAAGGTAAGGTTTTATTTCACAATCTCTTCATTATCGGAGGTTGTTTATACATAATTATCTACCGGGACCTCTTTATCATCCACATCCATGTTTCATAAAAATGTATTTCAAATCATTCGTGATATTTTACAAAATATGGGTTAAAGTCATTTATACCCTTGTTTGACTTTTTATAAGTGGTTTATAAAGGAATCATTCTGTCCTTTTCCAAACAAGATATTTTTTAACCTTTTTGACAGAATTAAGGTAAGAATGTTTTTTTAACTTATACGGCTGGTGCAGCTATTTTTCACCGTTATAAAATCATAGAAGATTCCCTTATAAGATTATAAGGATATTTTCAAAGTAACTTTTTTATTTTATAATTATGTGCCTTTTAAATGATTTCAAAAAAAATAGATATTTCTCTAAAATAGTTTTGATTTCATCTATGTCAACATCCTTTGATAGATTTTAATCTTATTTGAAGTTGATTTTTTATGATAAAAAACTTCCATATTGTATTGAAGGTATTGTGCTATGTTTGACTATGGATGTGTTATTTTTAAACAATTCATCGTTTCTGGAGAAAGTATTGACATTTCATATGCTAGTTTTAATACGAATGTTTATTTATGTTCAAACCAGTTCATATAAGGAATGCATTGGACATAATAAGTGATGGGTGGAGCCCGCTATAGCTCCTCAATGCATCGGTAGGTCTCATGAGACAAACTAGTCTCTTGGCACGAGGCCTTGAAAAAAATCTTATTTGTAGTCTTGGAACAAGGCCTTGACTATGTTGTTATGATTGTCTGACATTATGCATTCCATCATTATGAAAGTGGTTGTTGATATTGCAAGGGATTATTAGACTAGTAGAATATCCATGTGAATAAGTAAATAGTATTATTTCAATTTTTATTTTCCATATTATGTTGAAGTTAAAGTTTAAAAGGCTTTTGTTTTAGTTATACATTGCCTTAAATGTTTATGCTTATATATGAATGTTTCCTCTATATTGTTATCCTTACTGGGCATCTGAGCGCACCCCGTTCAACGTTTTATTTTCCTTGGATGTGAAGAAGTAATTTATGAATGACCTAGAGGGATAGTATTAAGGGATATGAATACAATATGTTGTTGTTGAAGTTTTCACATTATGATGTAATGAAAGACTTATGAATATATCTAGTGATTCCAAGGCTACTAAACTAATCGGTCTTTCGATACTTGATCTTTTGTTATCATGCCAATATTATGTAATAATGCACCAACTTTGGGTAACTGGGGTCGGGGCATTACAAATATCCATCAAATGGGTTACAAAATCATCTTCTCTGTGTAGGGAAGTCTACCACCTCACCAGGCGATGCCTTTTATTCTTTCATTACAACCATTCATGGGGGGACTGATGAGGGATATAAAAATTATATATGATATATTTAACATTAATATATATATGGACTCCTTATTTCATATATTTCTATTTAAATTTAAATTCCATAGCAAATATTATAACAACACTCATATGTACGATGGACCACCGCCTCATGAAGCGATGTGATTAATCATACATTAACACTTTACGTGGAAGGTGATAAGGTTAAATTAAATGCTTTTATGTTATATTAATGAAAAAATTACAATATTAATTACATATTTAATGTTTTATAGAGATAATATATCATTTTTTTCATAACGTTTTACTCACTTAAAGAAGACATCATCATTTTTGTACATGTGGACGACTGCCTTCATGAAATGATGTGACTCTATTTTAATCAACAAACCACATTTATGATACATATAAGTTAATAATATGATATATATGATACCATTATCATTATCATATTATTATATATTCCTTCCCTTCTTTTTATAATGATCATTCAAAAATGGAAATGTTACTCATGCATTTATACGACCTGTCATTTTCATGATCGTAACAGACTTCACTTTTCTTAACCCACATATCTGACTAGTTTTAAGAAAAATTACATATATATATATATATATGATAATTAAATAATAATAGTTATTCAATATATTATTAAACATTTTATTATGTACCAGAACAAAATCTTCAATCAAAAACTTGCATAATAAAACAAGGTAGTTAACACCAAAAAAATTGAAATTGATGAATGGTTATTAACGAATGGGTGATTGCATATTATAAATAGATAAAATATGGTATTAAAAAAATTAATATGGATCTGGTATAACATAATTTCATGTCTAATTCTACCATATAAGAGTATAAATTATGTTCAATCATAAGGGATCATGATGTATGATATTTCATTTAATATTACATTCTATTTAGAATCATTGTTTATTATTAATGGATTCACATTTATGTGGTCTATATAATTACCATTTTATATGTTATATCAGGATTCATTAATAAATAAAACTATTTTAATTTAAGATTTTAATGATTTCATCAATTGGAATTTTACATTAAAATTACCATGTCGTAAAATTTATTGACCAAAGTCTCATTCTTTTGTGATTCCTAACATGGTCTTGAGACAATGACTTTCTTGTAATAAGTTTTTATTGGAAACTAAATTTCTCTTACTTATAAATATTCAATCATGATTTATATGATTATTTCTTAAATCATGTATCATTTTTTAGATATGGTGTTTACATTGAATTTTATTTTATTAACTGGGGAAATGTTCATAAATTAATATCCTCTACTCAATAAGGATATTTAATAATAAGGCATTATGATTTGTCAAATAAGTTAATTATTCAATATATGCAGAATGATTTGGACCATTAGTGATAGGCGGGTCTTTGAAATATATAACTCATTGATGCATTGGTATGACTCATGAGAAAAATTAGTTGCCCAAATTAAATGGGTTTCTATATTTAGTTTAAATTTTCTTCTGAAAGGTCTTGATAGTAGAGGGGTCATGTTACTAAAACATGATGTAAAATAATTTATCATTTTCTTAATTAAAAATATAATTATTTTTATCCACGATATTTTCACTATGATATTATCTCTGAGATGAAATTAATTATCACTTTATTTATTAAATCCCATTATTTTTCATTAATTTATCTTAGCATATTGACTATTCCTTAACTATTAATAAACTACTATTATTTAAAAGGAATATGTGTTCTATTATTTACCTTTATATATTGATTATTTTTAATGTTTCATTAAATACTCTATTTTACATATTCCTTTCTGAGAATTTTAGATCACCCTTATTTTTTTCCTTTCCCCCACAAATGAATAAATGATATTTGAATGGGTTTTTAGTTATGAATTTCATTTTATTTTTTTTATGTATAATTTTTTATTTTATATTACCAAATTAAAATGGGTATCATGTATGTATCTAGTTCTCAAATAATTTAAAACTAATCAATCTATCTAGATTTCATTATTGGTATCTATGTCAATGAGATAAATCTGAAATTAGTTCCACGAGATAGGGGTTGGGGTAAATAAAGTTGGTATTAGGTTAATTATAGTAGAAACATTGGGAACTATATTATGAAAATACATTGATTATATAACATAACGCTATAATGGAAATTGATGATAAGTATATAAGAACATCAAAATGATTTCATAAGGAAGAGATTATAATGGTTTTCATATAAGTACATCCTTATTTGGATACTATAAGTAGATGTAGTTCTGGAACATAGGTAACTTGGGGTAATACCTCCAAAAATCGTGCATTGGGTTCGACCCGATCGTCACCTGGTGCATGAAAACAGGCCTTAATGTGCACCTAGTTTTACACTCCCTGGGGATATACATAGGAAAATTCATAATTTTATTACAAAATAATATATAGGGTTTTAAAATAATGTTATCCCCAATGAAAAAAATTTATGATTCGGAGATTAACAATTCATAAGTGTTAATAAAAACTAACTGCTACAACATATTTGGAATTATACACTGTGATTTAAAATTCATACTTTTATGAAAAATTATGGTATATTTCATTATTTAAAAATGGTTCTAGGAAGAATGATGTTTATCAATACTCATGGCCAATTTATATATTTCCCTACTGATTAATCCAATTCAATTAGTATTGGAACAAATCAAATTATAGCTATATTGGGACAGCTTAATAAATTTTTTACAAATAACCTTTCCCAGATTGAGTAACATATTCCACATCAACACTCTCATATGATCAATCTCTTTATGTGACTAATTCCCCCATAATATTGTGGGAAAAATAACCTAATAGAAGCTAGGAAATAGATTAAATCTCTTTAGAAGATATCTATGTCCTTATCATGCAATTTAATGGGAAAGGTTACACATGTAGTGTATTATCTCAAATGAGAAGAAGATCAATGGTGGTCATTGATCTGTCAAACTAGGGAGGAATATGAAATATAACTCCTATAATGGAATGATTTTTAGATGAAATTACATAACAAGTATTTCCCTTATGATAAAAAAATAAAATGAAGGGAAATTTCATTATCTTAAATAAAAATCAAAATTAAATTGTCACGGATTATGAGGATACCATTACAATCTTATACAGGTATTTTATGAAATACATACGCAACATGAAGTTCTATACTAACTATTTATTTTTAAGAGATTAGTCCATGTATCTGAAGGGTGTTGGTATCTCAAAATCCTTCATCATAGAACTGAGAAGTTTTATATTTCGACAAAAAGAGAAGGAATTCAATAAATCTTACATATTAAAGGGGATCCAAGAGAATAAGAGGCTATCTTAGCACCATGTGAGAGAGAATGAATTAATGACGAAAAAAATGATGTAATTTCTACCATGTGATAACTTTGGATGGAATCAACCTAGGAAATACATTAAGGGATTGGGATTTTTTTTAATGTTTATATATAAGGGTCACCATGGTAAAGAATAAAATGTTATGAAACAAATCCATGATTTCAATTTATTCAAAAATATATAAATAGGTAATTATTCATACCAATGACCAAGAATCAATGTAATCCACCATAGATTAGGCAAATGGGAGAATCCTGAGCTTATGTTATCAATACAGCTGCATGAAAAGCACCTGATGATGTCGGGGTTTGTACTGTAATCATAACATAAATTTTTTAATGATTTATTTTCTTCAATATCCTCTAACTCATTTATATCAAAACGGTTTCCATGAAAATTATTCATTTCACTATTAATTTAAGAAGTGAGTTTTTAGTCAAAACTCTTAAGTGAAGTCTCATTACAACAAGGTTGTGTCAGGAAGTCCCTATAATGACACACAAATTTGATTTATTTTCTCCTTATTAGCATACCAATAGTTGATTTGGATTTAATCCTTGGAATGAACACAATTTTGAAATATGTTTCACAAATTTATTTCAAGAAGAATGAAAATAAAATTTGTGAGGAATGCATAGAATTAATCATCATTAGAGTGTGGACTTCATCATCTAATTTCTATCTGGATCCAACCCTAGTAGCTCTAATAAATGATGTTATTGGGGAGGAAGGCCCGATGAAATACAAGGATGGAATATGTTATATTCAAATTGAGGGTGTACCTATTATATATGAATACATTAATTTTTTGCTAATAAATTACCTCAAAATCCACATGAGTTTGATTTTGAGTTTTAAATTTAGTTAATATATGATTTCTGATCAATATCAAAGACACCTAATAGAATGGAAACTATATAATTAGTGGTGTTGAATAAACAACTAGAGGATTTGTGTGATAAGGGATTTATTCTCACTGGTGTTTCACTATAGGGATCCCATGTTCCCTTCGTTAAGAAGAAATATGAATCCAAGTGGGTTTTCATTGATTATAATGAAATAAATTCTATTATGACAAAGAAGAAGTAACTTCTACCTCAGATTTAGGACTTATTTGATCAACTTTACATAGCCCAATACTTTTCAATTATTGATCTTTGTTATGAGTACCATCATTAGTGCATAAATAAAGATTATTTTCTCAATAAATATTTTTTAAAATGTATTAAAATTATGAGTTTACATTAATTCCATTTAGATTGAATAATATTCCCTCTATTTTTATGGATATAATAAATAGTGTATTCGCGAAATATCTTGATGATTTTCTAATGTTGTAATTGATGATATTTTTTTATTCTAAAATCAATGAGTACCATGAGAATCACTTTTGGATTATTTATTAGACACTAAGAATAAAAGGGAAATATATTAAACTTTCTATGTGAAATTTTTGGCTTCAAGATGTTTCTTTTTAAGGCCATATTTCCTCTATGGATGGAAAATTAGTTCATCCTTTGAAGATGAATGTAGTAAAACAATGTAAAATACCAATGAACATAACTCAAGTATATAGTTTCATTATGTTATTAGGTTACAATTACATATTCACTAAAACTATTTCCCAATATTCCATCCCATTAAAAATCATACCCCTAAAGAGGGTATGTTTTTTGGGTAAAGAAATTTAATTATTCTTTTTATAAACATATGAGTATATTTCAAAATGCTCTAGTTTTAACTCTATAATCTAGAAGTGATGGGGATGTGATGTATACTAATCCATTAAAGAAGGGGATCAATTGTGTCTTAATCCTAAATTATAAAATTATTACATCTCTGTCAATTTTATTTATAACTCACAAATAGAAATATCATACCCATGATATAGATATTGACACTATAATATTTTCTTTGATAATATAGAGACATTATCTCTATAGTGAATGATTTAGAGATACACCACAATCATAAAGGAAAAAAATACATCTCTTCATAGAAATATTGCAATATAACACAATGTTGATTGATCAATCTACTCATGAAATTTGATTTTTCAATACAATATTAGCAACAGAAATAAAATAAAGAATTGGATACATTGATTATGAAATATCATGGATTTATTATCAAAATGAGTATTGAGAGTGATAATGACTCCATTGATATAGTAAATATGGATATGAGAATCATTATATAAGGGGATAACTCACCAAGTTTTCGAATTTTTAAAAACACAAAATTTGTCCAAGAGTTAAAATGTTCTCAATATGATGATGATAAATTTCAGAAAACATTTAAAGCTATGTTTGATGGAAAATTAGAAGAGTTCATTTTTTATGGTGGTTTTTTAAATTTTGAAAAGATATTCTCTATTCCATCTATACCTGAGATAAAAAGTGAATTATTGGATGTTGGTTATAGGTTGAATTTTTCTACTAAACCTGGTACCATAATGATCTCCAAGGATTTGAAGAAACATTTTTTGTGGGATATCAGGAAGTGGGAAGTTAATAAATATGAGTCTAGATGTTTTGTTTCTTATAAAGTGTGTGAGGTGACACAACGTCATATTGGAGTCATCCAATCTCTTTATAATCCTATGTTGACAATCAATGACCATACTATGGACATTGTAATAGGACTACCGATGACTCCTAGAAAGAATGATTTAATAAGGGTTATCATTGATCACCTAACCAAATATACACATTTCCAAACATTAAGAGAATATTTACCTCTAGAGTGCCACACAAGGATTTTTATTAATGATTTTTTTGAGACTTTAAAGAACATTGTGATCAATTTCTTCTAACTCAGTCCATATTTTACATCCAAAATTATGGATGATTCTTCAAAAAGATCTTGATAATTCACTTCATTTGCGAATTTCCTAACATATTCAAACTAATTGACAAAATAAAATGACTATTTAAATAATGGAATACATGTTGAGGTCATGTTAAATTTACATTTAAATATTGTAGGATAATTATTTACCTTTGTTATATTTTCCCATTAACAATAATCTCAATTCAAGAATTCTAATTTTTTCAAATGAAGGATTATATATCAGGAGATGTCACCCTCCATCTTTTTTGGAGGAAGTAGGTGAAAAAAACATTTAGGCCCATAAATTTTTGATGATACAACAACAATGTTAATAGATATTCAGGATCACATTAAATTGGATCCAACTATTAAAAAGAGTTATATCGACAATCAAAGGAAATATTTAGAATTCCATATAGGATATCATGTTTTATTGAAAGAAATTCCTGAGAATTTTTTTCTAATGTTCAGTAAGAATGGAATATTAACAATCATGTAGATTGGATAATTTAAAATTCTTGAATTTGTTGGATTTTTTCCTTAAAAATTTAAAATGCCGCTAAATCTCTCAAAAGTTCCTGATGAGTTCTATATATCATGGTTAATGATTTACATGCCAAAACCAAACCATTTTCTCACATCAGATTGAAATAGAATTTAAACTAGATCGATATTAATATGAATAACCTAAAAAATTACGTTACTTTGGAGAATGTGTTTTAGGGATCATATAACTTATCTGGTAGAGGTACTTTGGATAAATCTGAAAATAGTGAAAGAAATTTAGGAACCAAAGGATATTATGAAGAATAACTACAATCAAAAAAATTTAATGTAATATTCATTATATATTGAAGAATAAATTTTCATAGGTGGTATTAATGTTACACTATATGACATTAAAATATATTTCTTTTTGAATAATTATAACATTGTTAATATCCTAAAATAAACAAAACATCAGGTTTAAATGAAAATAATTTATTAAAATATTTTTCATTCATGATCATTATAAATAGTCCATTATGTTTTTTAGTATGAATATTAAAAATAAAAATTTGATTATCCTAGTTCTTTATTTATTATAAATATAAATATAATCCTTTTAATGTAAAATAATTGTTTCGAAAAAACACTATTTTCTAAATGAAAAATTAGTCGCACTTTATGCACATAAATTAAAATTATTTTCTACCGATTTTGGAAATATTATTTGATATAAATAAATTAATATTTTATTGAATAATATAAAAAACTATCTTAGTCTGAATTGTTTGTATTTTTCTGAAACGATTCATTTTCTGATTAATATAAAGGATACTGAATTTTAATTGAAAACTTCCTTTTGTTTAAATAATTTATAATGTAAAATTTAAATTTTAATCTTCATTAATTTAAAATTATATCGATTTTATATCAATTAATGTAATTTTTGTCATTTCAATGATTTTCATATTGAATTTATGAAAAAAACATTGTAAATTGTGGTACATTTTTCTTTTAAATCCCATCTTTCTCGCCGCGTCTAAAGAGATAATTTTATACTAATTTTTTCCACTTTTTGATTAGAATATTGAAAAATGGATTCCATATTTAGAGTCATAATAATTTAAAATGTAATATATGGTCAAAGTATTTTTTTTTCAAAAGAAATTATAGATAAAATATAGAAAATTAATTATTGTGTTTAAAGTATAAAATGATTTACTGGGGGTGAATCTAAGAGGATAAGGGTTTAACAGACCTACAGACCTCTACAACACCAATTCTATGGCCATATTTGGAACTCATATTTCATTGTTTCTATAAATTCTAATATTTAAATCCTTTTTCATGAAAAATATGTGGGTATGATTAAATCACGTCAAATAATTACATGTGTGCCACTTGCCTCAATTATAAAAGGAAACCCCCTATTCTTTCTTCTTAAAACCTTAAATCCTCTTTAATTAGCCCAATACCTATCCAAATAACATCCAAACATCCCTCTCTCTATCCTCTATGCATTTTTGTGTGTTTAAAGTTAACCTAGGATGAATTTAGTGTGATCCTAAGGAGTATACCCGAAGAATAGTTGACGTTCTTCAACAATCATCATTATATTATTTCTTTCTCCACATCATTTAATTCATATTAAACTATAATGTTATAAAATACTCATAATCTAACATGAAATATGACGTTTTTATAATATTTTATATACCTAACACTCATATATACTTCCATAAAATTAGATAGGAAATCATAGTTTCTTGTGTATGGAAGACTATCGCATCGTGAGCTAATGTCATTCATTCTTCCAATACCACATTTCATGGTTCGTGATGATGATGGATATAAATTATTTAAATGATAATTATTAGATAATTACACATTTTATTCATTATATCAAATACACATTTTTACTTTACTTTCAAAATGAGATATGATAATGTCGCTCGTCTGTACGGTAGACCACCGCCTCACGAAACGATGTGATTCGTCATTCACTAACACATTACATGGACGGTGATATGTATTACATTAATGATTATATTATATTTTAATGACATAATTATGATACTCATAACATATTTTTCAATCCTTTATGATAAAATATCATTCTTTTCATACCATTTCTCTCACATAAATATGATAACATCTTTTGTGTACGCGTAGACTATCACATTCCCAAAGTGATATGACTCTCTTTTCATCACCACAACATATGTATAATATATATATATATAAGAATATAATATGGTATATATGATATAAAAAAATTATATATGTATTATATTTTAGTCACCTTCTATCCATAATTATCATTAAAAAATGGAAACATTAATCATGCGTACATATGATTTACGACCTCCATCACTATAACATAGTTCATTTTTCATAAAAAAATTATGATTGGTTTTAAAAGTAAAATAAATGTTAAAATATTATAAATATTTCATTATTATTATTCTATAGGTGATTAAAATATTTATTATGTTCAAGAACATGATCTTTAAGGACAAAACATGCATAAGAAAAAAAATTAATTAACACAGATAACAATGAAAATAATGAATGCTTATTAATTATAATGTTATATTATGTTATTAAATAATCATATATGATATTATGAAAATTAATAAGGATCTATTTTTAGAAAAATTCTTGTTTTAAACCACCATATATGAGTTGAAATCACATTCAACCCAATAGAAGCGTGAGCTTATGGATTTCATCTCAATTTACTTTCCATTGAGACTTTTTTGTTCTCATAAACCAATTAAAATTCATGTGTCATATATGATAACCATGTGACATTTAATATCATGATTCATTCATAATTCATGTTATTTTATGATTTAATTTGTGTTATTTTATCCATTTAGATTTGATATAAAAATTACCAAGTGGGGAATTTTATTTAACAATCAAACATTCTTCTGAGATTGTTATTATTATCAGAAAACAATTGCATTATTGCTGTCATTTTTCATTGGAGATAAATTTTCCCTAAATATCACATTTATTTTTTGACATAAATGGTTACTACCTAGACCATATACAATTTTTTAAATTCATTGTTTTCATTGATGGTTATTGGATTAACTAGGGAAGTATTGATAAATCTGGGTCCTTCACTCATTATAGATATTTCATGATAATTCATACTGATTCAGGAAGTAAATAAATTATTTATAATTATGGAATTATTTGGACCTGTAGTGATGGTTGCGTCTGGGGATTATATATTCACTTGATGCATCAATAGGTCTCATTTGAAAAATCTATTGACCAAATTAAATGGGTTTCTACCATTATTGTAAATTCTCTTGTGAAAGGTATTGATTATAGAGATATAATGTTCATGAGACATTATATCCATTTATTAAGACTCACCTTCAATCATAATTTATTTATTATTATCCATGATATTATTCTAGTCATATTATCTATGGATTCATTTCATTCTCATATCACTGATTACATGTCATGATGATTCAGTTAATTACATTGTCATGTCGATTATGCCTTATATATTATTGTTGTCAACTTATTTAAAAGTAATGTGATTATTTTTATTTAACATTACATATTGATTATAATTTAATTTTTCATGAAATGATCATCTATAATTATCCCATACTAAGCATCTATGGTCACCATTTTTCCCTAAGATATGATGAGGTGATATTTGAAAGAGTTTTCAATGATTTAATTCATTTGATTTTGTTATATATTATGATTCTATTTCAATTCCAAATTGAAAAGGGTATCATATATATATTTATATCTTGAACACAACTATATATATCAGTCGTTTAATATTCTATTATTTATATCAATGTCAATATAATAACGTAGACATTAGATCTGGGTTATTGGGGTAGAGGTACTAAGGAAAAATATATATTACAAAAAACCAAAATGTTTCATTTAATGATACACTAGACTCATAAAAATATTAAACCCATTTGTGGGACTAAATAATAGGCTCCAATGTTAACCCATCATATACATAATTATTTATATCTGAATCACTAAACCAAGGCTATACTTTCCAAATACAATGGTAAACTAAAACAATTTTATATTAACTAATATTATTCTATAAAAGAATATTATTTAATTTATTAATTATTTACTAAACCTTAAACTACCAAACACTCACTCATAAAACACTGTGTGATACCACATTGTATTGTACCAACCCTGGTAAGCTTTAGTCCTCTTGTAAAAAATTATATATCTCATGAAAATATCCATAAATTGCATATGTTGGATACTATAAATTAATCTTATATTGAATTTATAGGAATATTTCATTTATATGACATAAATTTTATATGAAAAAATATAGAAAAAAATCATTAAGATTATATAAATCATGTTTTCCAGAAAAAACATGGATAATAAATAATAGCCACATAATTGTATATATAATTATTATTATCTCAATAAACAACACCTTCAAATAATAAGCTATATTATATGAATAATAACCAAGTATATAAAAAATAAAAATCAATATTAATAGTCGTACCATGGAAATATATATATATATATAAATGAAAAAAAGATTAAATTTTGGAAAAAGGGAAAACTTCAACATCTAAATTGATATCTACTAGAAATGTGTATTTATAAATAGACCACCAAAATAAACTAATCGATTCTAATCCATTCATAAATTATGATGAACTAAATTTCAAAAAAAGATAGTTGTATTTCTCAATAAAAAAAATTTGTGCACATAAATGGGTGAGTATAAAAACCCTAAGAATTTCCTCAATGACCTAGAAACCACTCATGGGTATGAACTGATATATCATTATATAGAGGAATATGAATAGTTTTATATGTTAAAAAACTAAATTTTCCATTGTTGGAAGCCAATAAATAGGCATAATAATATATATAATTCACATATATCATCACACTAAATACACACCATGGATACAAATAAATATAAAACACTTAATAATTTAATCAAATAAATATAACCAATAGATAAAAATAATTCATTACAAAAATATTAAATGGTGGATTAATTTCATTGTGACCAACACATTAAATTAATAAAAAAATTAACATGCTTATCACATCATCATGCTCAATACAATTAATTGATTATGCATCATTATGTTTAGTAGTTTAATAAAACTCTAATGTTTGACATAATATAATGAAAAAACATAATCATATCCAATATTTTAACCATTTATCATTATTAATAAGAAACAATACTGTTTAGAATCAATTATATAATACCCAATCGACACTGTGAACTACAATACCAAATAAAATTATAAGACACAACTCATTGTGTCTATTTAAAAGTGTTTATTTTCATTTCACAATGTAAAAAATTTATAATACCAATCTGATATCCATTTTCAGATATATTTAGTCGGTACCCATAAGCTAGAAATTCATAGGATTATATCAAATTTGTGACCCCTATCAGTACATTTAGAAGTAATCTCAAATGAATACCATTAAAATTTACATTCCCTTTCAAATATTGAATTTTTTCCTATCATATCATCATTCAAAGGCTACTCTATAAAAGGATTATATTGGATCACATGTATTGAGAAATATAAATTATACTCTTATTAGTTTATTATGTTTAATGTAAATTCAATTTTTCTAATCATCTATGGTAGATACCAAAAACATTTATAATATTCCATGTTACTCAATATTTTTCTGTATTTTATTTTCTTTTATAATAATTAACACATAATAATTATTTTTCAAAACCAAAAAAACAAAATATAAAACATGTATCCAACTACATAGTCATGAAATAAATAAATAATGAATGGCATTGTTATTACAATATATCATATAATTATTAACAGTAAAATACATGTGTGTTAAAAATAATAAATTCAGGGATTCACATTAATGTAATAGCATAGTTCATGTGTTTTAATATCAACTTCAGGAACTAATAGTTATCATAACCACATAATGGATCTTCATTGAGAGTGAAGTATAAAAAAATTGAAACACATAATTTATTATATTATGTTATTAAATTTAATACTATAACCAAATTTTATAAAAAGGAAATCAAAATAAAAATTCATGAGATGTGGGAAAAATACATTCTGAATACACCAAATTGTTTCCATAAATCATAAGAACTATAATCAATGAAATATATTAATTTAAAAAATAAAATGACTTTAAAAAAATCATAAAATATTAAAAAAAATTATAATTTCACTTAAACATATACAACGATCAATTAAAAATAATAAGGTTATGTTATGAAAACTATAGAACCCATTTCATAGGGTAATTGAAATATACCTGGAATTATGTTGTTTTATTTATATTAATCCATATTTTTATAAAAACACCTTGGTGTTTGAATAAATTAAGGATGGTTTTAGTCGATATCAAATAATATAGAATAATGCTTGTTTCATTAAGATTTTTTTTATGAGAAAATGGAAATGAATATCATGGTATTTTGTGTGCGAAGGGGATTTTATTTTATACTATATATATTAACTTTTATTTAATAGAACTATATTTTGTTTAATAGAAAAAACATAGATATCAAATAAGATGCATTAATTGAATGAAGGTAATTTTCAAATAATAGAAAATATATTTCATTGAATATCCCAATAAGTGAACATTAACAAGGGTATTGATACAATATGTAAAATAAATAGTTCCACCCACCATGAGTGACTTGTATAAAGGATAACTAATAATGTTCCCAATAAATAATGGTTCCATCAAAGAAATTGGAATATGATTCACATAAAACCCCAATGTATTTGTTAATGTATATATAACATGTAATTTTATCTCTATTCCATATAGGGATAGATGATCACTACTCAATATAGTTAATGAATTATGTATTTATGAACAATAATACATGAATAATTTGGTGAATAATTTTAATGACCCCTGGTCCACTTGTGACCATCCTAAGATTGTAGTGAAGATGGTGATGACCCTCAATGTCCTCCTATAGTATGTCATGGCTTTGAAACATTCACTGAGGGTATCAAATGTATACAACTGGGATTTATTTACCACAATAAATAAATTTTAAAGATATGATCAAAGTTCCACTAACCAAATCCACCGTATAAAAAACATAAAACCCAACCCAACACATGAATTGAATTTTATAAAGTCATAACCAATTGAATAGTACGAAATATAATCCAAAGAAGAGACCACGAACTACCACTGCTCATAAAAACTCTAATATAATGTAATACACACGTTGATCACAAACTATATTTTACAGATCACAAATAAATATATATACATATTGGGTGCACATAAAATTATACATAGTAGGATCCTCCATGAATCATCTCATGAATATTTGAATGAATTATACAAAATTCTATTTAATAAACAACAGAAGCTAACTTGTTACCTAATCAACTTAAAATATATCCCTTACTCCCCAAGTCCTACTCACCTTGTAATGTATATAAGTCATTAAATTTGAAAAAAAAACCAAATACAGGAACATCGATTACACTTCCCCCTATTTTTTCACTCTCACACCTTGATTCCAAATGTCTCATACTATAGTCACTTCAATAATTCATTCTTCTCTTGAGAAACAATATCAAAACATGGTCATCATATCATCATGAACTATGTGAACACTTATCAGAATCTAATCTCATAGCCATGTAAATCTTATAAAAAACATTACTAACTATGTATCTTTCATTATACCTTAATCCACCAAAACCCATGTAAATACACATATAGTAAACATAATCATTAAAATTAAAATATATGAATTTTCAATAACCCTAATATGATACATGATGAACACACATGTATGGTAAATCTTAGAGCCATCATATCTCATAGAGACATATACTACATATTAATCTAACATATCCTAGATACACATACACTTAATGCTAATTCTACAGGGATAGAGTGGAAAAGGGAGTAGAAATCCATTGGTTTCCTCACCAACCTTGATTTTTTGGGAAAACACATAGAACCCATCATATTTGGGAATCAAATTCCATTCTGACTCAGCTGGTAAAGATTTTTGAATAAAAAAACATGGAATATTATATCATATATCCAAAATCTGGAAACTAATAATTTATGCACCCAACATCAGCTATCATCCCACATGACACCCAATTACCAGAACTAAGGCCTAGAAAACTAAATTCTATAAATCAATGCAAGATTCATTATTAGTAATCATTAATAATTTTTGTTTAATATTTTTGAAAAATAAAATTCATTTATGCACTCTATATTATGTACTATTTTAATCATTTCATTCTATCATATTATAAGGCTTTCATATCTCATATTTTAATTTTAGTATTCTCATCTCATTCTTTTAGATTAGACATTCGTACCACACAATGGTTCTTATTTAATAAATATCATTACCACCATTAATTCCACCTAATCCTAGGAATTTATTGATAATTTAATTATGACTACATAATTTTGGTATTCTAGGACATAAAATAAGAACTTGAATGAAAAATGAACTCATATTGCCTAGGCCAACTATAACATATAGTTGGATGATTCGATAGAAAATCATTAAGAAACAATCCTCCATGAGGAAAGCTTAAGAAAATTTTAATACCATCTCTCTAAATCTAATATAAAACAAATCAATATCCCAACACAATTATTGAACAAACATTTAGTCCATGATTATAGCATATTCCATCTATCCCAACAATAACCTCATCTCAATAATGAGGTAACAAGAAATCATATCCCTTAATTTCATTCATCCATTCCTCATTTAATAAGAAAATAATACAATTATTGTAAAAAATTCACCTCAAGGGATTTATAACATTGAATTTCATAAATATAATAGAAACAAACAAATCATTATAATAGAATACTGAGGGGGAAACTAAGACCCTGATAATAAGAAAAAAACCCAAATAGCCTCAAACACATAAAATTATACAAAAAAAACATTTTTCCATTACTATCATGGATATATTAGATTAACTATTTAGAGGTTTTATATTAAAGAATAATTACATCAGCAAATAAAAATAATTAATAATCAACTATAACATACTTCAAACATAACTTTCTTTTGAATATTTTCAGGGAATAATATTCATTAATTTCAATGTCCTCTTCATTATTCACTTCACCATAATGATTTTTTATTTTTTTTCAATTTTTTTCATATAAACCATTCCAGGGAACGAAAATAATCACAATAATTAATTTCACAATATCTATAAAATATAAGGATTCATCCAACACAATATACACTACATGTGATCCTTGCATTTCATTCCATATTTCATTCTTCTATAATTTATGGATTATTATTATTAATAGGTTGATTCATCAATTTATCTAAAAAGGTTAAATCATGTTAATCCAACACATTCCTATAAAATAAAAATATTTATTGAATCCCTGATCTCAACAAAAATCATTCAACATTCGCTATGTAAAAATTGAATAATGAGTGAAAATCTCCAAATCACCTCTCACGTGAGGGACATGTTTTTTATTTATGCCTCCCTCCATGTATCTACCATAAATTGTTAGAATAAATCCTTTTAAATTTGAAGGAAAGATATTTTCATAGCCTGGAAATTGAGAAATAAATAGAATAGAAAAAATAAGAAGAATAAACACATCCTCAGATCACCCAGAACTCATATCCATGAAAAAGGATATAAATCATTACAAAGGTGTGTCAAACTATTAAAAATAGATCCTCAGATGATCTAGGGGTTGAATGGGAAGTGGTGAAGGAATTTTTTTAGTAGAGATTTTAGTGATGGATTACGCTAGATGTTTCACTAACATGAAGTGCTTTGCCCCATCCTTAACTACCAATGATATCTCCATGGAGAGATGTTTTCAAGATTGGATTTTATGTTATATAAGGACATAGGTGATCATATATATCTTGAGTACCTTTTATGTTATGATGAATCCAACACTCATCATGGAATATAATCTGAGAGATGCATCGAGAAGCGACGAGGGTATTTGAGTTGGGTGAATTGGTATCCCTTCTTCTAGTGGAATGTAGAGAAACTATGATCATTATCACCAAGAAATTTTTGGTAATTGGAACTAGGGTACTGGGAATAAGTATTAGGATCATGTACCATTTTAGTGCTCTATGTTTGGAATGTTGGGCCACAAGTGGGGTCTATGTATCTACCTCACTTTAGTGTTCCATGATTGCGGTAGGATGGGTCACATATAGAGGTTTTATAGAGGAATTAAATAGATGAGTAATCATATAGGGTCAAAATAGTAATCCATTTATTGGAATGACTCAGCTACCCCTGAGAAAATTATAATTTAGAATTCAACATGGAATTGAGTTCGATTATGGTGCTATTGTACCCCAATGTAGAAGTAATAGTACCAGACATAGGTAATAGGTTAGGGGAGTCATAATGGAGCATAGGGTATAGGGGAAATCTTGATACATGCATATATATTATGCTCTAGTTATTTTGTATGTTTTACTATCATTTTTAATATGTTTTAATCTTGCATCATCTATCGTTTCTTTTGTTTTGTTTGATATAGGATAATCACATTAATTTTTATAAAATGTTTTTTATAATGGTTTGGGATTGGTTTTGGAAAGCTCGGATGGTGTTTTGACCAGAGATACGCCATTGGGAGTGCAGTCTGAGAATATCAAACATTATAAGGTGAGTTCTCTAGAGATCGTCAATTACCATTTTATTTTTGGAAATTGTTTTAATGAAATATTATGTTTCAATTAGATTCTTGGTATGGATTAACAATATTTTATCCAATCTTACCAGAGGAGAGTTACATTCCCATTTCAAAAAGGGGAAAAATATTTTCACTTGGGTGATTGGAATTTTCATTTTGGTCATGTAAGAAAAATGTATTGTAGATTTCATTGTCTCATAGCTCAAATAGAAATCCCAGTTCAGAATGACAGTGGAATGATTAATGATACACTTCCACCTATATTAGACCTCATTAATAATGTCTTTTCTGAATTTTATTATTTTTACCTCCCATGTTAGATTCAATATCAAAATTGAGTTTGTGTTGGGAGTAGAACAACATTCTAACCTTACTTACTAGATGTATCCAATAAAGCTTCAAGATTTGAAGGTTATGTTGAACTATCTTGAAGGTAAAATTTTCATATGGTCTAGTATATCTCCATTTTTTTCTCATTTAATTATTCCCAATATTTCTTCTGGAACATGGAAATTATTTTTGGATTATCGTTATTGAACAAGATGATGGTCAAGAACTATTATCCCCTTCTCTGCATCAATGATATCTTCGACCAGTTGAGAGGTGCCAAGATCTTCTCTAATATCTGTTTGAGATCAAAATTCCACCATTAAAGGTTGATACCATTAGACAAAACTCCTAATTAATTTTGGAAATTTAATGGGATATATTTTTTATGGTGATTCTATTTTGTTTTATGAACACACTTAAGATATTAACGAACTTAATGAATCATATGTTTTATCTTTCTCTAGATTATTTTCTAATGGTATCGGTTAACAACATCCTTATTTACTCCAAGTTAGTGGAAGATCATTCCCAACATCTTGAAATCCTATTGAGTACACTGGGAGAGGTTCACATTTATTCCATGCTAACAAAATGTAGTTTCATGATTGATGAAGATCACTGCTTGGATCATTCCATCTTATAGGCTAAAGTGTAAGGTGATCTGGAAAAGGTTTTTTGTGGAATCTTGGTAGTTCCCCAAGAATGGCTATGATATTAAAATCTTTCTCTATTTATAATGTTATTATAGGTTCATTATATATTACTTCTCCAATATGGAAACACGGATGTCATGGATGACCAAGAATGGATTGAATTTTTTTTGGTTAGATTCCTCTGAGAGAGAATTTCAGGTGCAAAAAGGCATGCCAAAATCAACACCTATATTCACATTACCTATTCTAGTTGGTGCATTTATTGTGTACAATGATATATCCAAAGTTGGACTCAGAGAAGTTCTCTTTAAGAGGTTTTCCATGGTTTCATATGGCTCCAAACAACTGATAATTCATGAGGGGATTTATTTAAACCAATATTTTGAGTTTCCTATGGTGGTACATTCCATGTGATGCTCAAAAAATTATATTTTTAGTGAGAGTATTTTGGTGTATAAGAACCATATATTCATTAGAAACATCGTTTCTTAACAGTAATTGAACCATCCGTATAGGAGGTGCCTTGTGTTTCAATAGTATTTTGACATTGAGTGGGATTATACACTAAGTAAGGGAAACATCTTTGTGAATGACTTGAGCTTGAAGACTTGGATAGAGGTAGTGAAGGAGTCTAGTGTTGTGTCAAGAGTGATGGAACTCTTTTCAGACATGCATCAATATTTTCAAGAGTCCAAGGTATGAGTATCTCTAGCTTCAATATATTTTATACTCTTTCTTTGTAATAGATCAAGACCGTACAATTATATGATCTAGATGACATATTTTTGATAGATAGCTTATATTGTGGGGAGATATCACCAGGATGGTACTTCATAGTGTAAATTATATACATTAATGTGGTTGGGTATGGGTTCCAATGATCTTGTTAGAGGAGAAGATGAGTGAGATTATTGCATCAATATGGGAGGAATATTCTATTTTGAAAAAGATATATTATGATCTCTATATAAAGTATTGGTGGTCAGGAATGTAGAAGTAGGCAGTAATCTATTAAGTGAAATATTAAACTTTTAATAAGGTTCAGTCCAATAATCATATACCTACTAGAATATTTCACCCTCTTTTGATTCTGGAGAAGAAATGTGATGTTGTCACTATGGATTTCATGAAAGGACCTCCCAGGACTCCTTATAAGAATGATATGGTATGGGTGATCGTGTATTGACTAAAGAAGGTTGAACACTTGTTGAATATAAAGTATACCTTCACAATTAATTTTCTTGTTAGTATTTACATGTGAGAGAAATTTTAGTTCCATGGTGTTCTGATGAGTATCCTTTTTTATAGAAATCCTGGTTTTCTCTAGATTCTAGAAGGGTCTTCAGAATAACTAGGTTCATAGGTTCCATCCAAAAATATTTTTTATCATATATTGGTGATCAATATGATCACACTATTCAGATTCTGTGGGATATATTACAAGTCAGTGTTTTAGATTTTGGTGGTTTGTGGGAGCAGAATGTGTAACTCATAGAGTTTTCATATAATAACTACTTCTAAACATTGATCCAAATGGATCATATCAAGTTTTTTATATATGGTCATTTCATCATCCAATTTTTTGGTTAGTGTAATGTGATTTAGCACACACGTGTCCCAATCATATCCAAAATAAATCCTTATAGGTTTTGTTGATCAAGAGTTGGTTGATGATTGTGAAGATAAGGCAGAAAGCTTACACTAACAATTTGAGATTTCCATTGGAGTTTTAGGTTAGTCATCATGTGTTTCTTTGGGTGTAACCTAGGATGGGGAAATGGCATATCAAGAAACAAATTATATCTATATCTTAGGTTTTTTGGGTCATTTAAGTTAGTGGTAAGGGTTGTTCCATTGACAAAATGATTAGCCCTTCCATAGTGCTACAGTTCCATGCATGATGTGGTTCATGTGTTACAGATTCAGAGATATTATCTTGTTCCATATCATGTGGGATATGTTGATAACATTATGATTTACATAGATACATCGTATGTGTATTATATGATATGGATTTTTGACTCTAGTGATAAGTATCTATGTAGAAATACCATACCTCTAGTTCAAGTGCAGTTGCAGTATGGGAACATTCAAGAGGATACTATTTTGATGGCGTCTGCTATGTGGGAAAAATGTCCAGAATGGTTCATTGAGACCACATTTTGAATCTTGAACCTACTATTGTATGAGTTATTATATGGTGGTTATTATTTATGTTTCCATTTATTTCCAGGTATGTACCTCTTTTAGTTTTTCATTGAACCACTTCGGTTTGGGATTTCCATGTATTGATACTATAGTGGTTGAGTCTCGTTTAGAGATAGAGAGATTTTGTTGGGGGAAATGGCCTAATGATTGGTGATTTATGTTTCTTTTTTGAATTAAGAGAGTATATGTAATACTGTTAATGGGTATTCTGATTGTCTACCATGTGTTCAGAAAGCTTCAATGGTGGTTGGGGATCTTCCACAAAAGAAAGTCTCAACAGATTCCTTCATGAAATTTACATGCCATGTAAACTCATTAATTGATGTGTAAATATCCCCAAGAATTTTCCATGAAATGTGTTCAGGTCATGAAAATAATACACACCATAAAACGATCAAGTGATGAGCAATGTTTGATTGGGGGTAAATTCCTCGATGATCTGTATTCTAGCATACCTCAAAAATCCAGATTTACATTCCCTATAAATATTACATTAAGTTTATTTCCAAATATTGGTGGTTTTAATGCCATGATGCATGTGTAATATAATTTATCCCCCAATAAATATCCCTTATATCGGTCCCTAGGTGATTTTTGGGTGCCTTCCTCCCTTCTCGGTGTCCCGATTAACTGATCGATGTTTGGTTAGTTGTTTCACTTGGTTTTCCCCTCCCTTCCTCTTGGTTATCATTATTATGGTTTAACAATTTGATCAATGTGAAAATTGGTGTTTATCATCATATTTTTTTATCTTATTCCTCTTATGATCTACTAATACATCGTTCTTGTTGGTGTTATTGGTTGGAATAGTTGTTTTGAATACCTGTTAAAGGTAGTTAGTGTAAAATATAAACTTATGGTCAGTTTAATTGTTTAGGTTTGTGAAATATTTGTATCACTCCAACAAAAAATGATATTTAATTAATTTAATGATTAATGATGATAATTAATCTGTGGGATTATTCATTAGGTAACTTTGGAATCAATATTGATGTGACATGGATTATGTATATTGGATAGGTGAGCATAACCTTGAATAATAATGAATTTTCTAATGTCTTAAAGCATGTTTACCAGCATACGAAAACCTTGATGAGTTATTGATAAATAATCTCTATTATAGTGTCTTATTTTTATTAACATGACTCATGATAATTTGATATAAAAAATAATGTGCAATCTAAACACAAATGGTAATTTATAGAATTAATCATTGAGTATTATGATATGATTTTGTGATATCCTTGCTATTGTGAATTCTGTTGTGTTTCATGCTATAATGCTTATGTAGTAGGCATGGCCAAAATTCATGGTGTAATGATTATATAGCAAGAATAGCCTAATTTTATGATATAATGATTATATTGATATATTGGACTAGTTTCATGTTGTAATGCATTTATAGAGCTCATGGCTTGGGTTATTACTTTAATTATTATACATAAGGATATTCCTAAGATACTCAAATGCATATATATATATATATATGGCTTGGCCTGGATGATGAGATTTTTATACATTATACTTTTTTATAGTTATTTTATTATTTTATGGACATGTGGGTATGGTTAATATGGTTGTTCTAGATTCATAGAGATATTATAACACGATGTCGAATTAGGTTGATTTTTATATTTTATTATTTGATTAATTTATAAACATATATATTTATTTAATGCATTCATTTATTATATGACTTTTTTTGACATGGTGGTGTCGACCTATAGAGTTTTACTCATATCCTATTCATTCCATCATTTATTACCCAAGTAAATTATATGGATGTGAGTTTGGACAAGGGTAAAGGATAATGTTGTTGATTATTTCTTACTGGATGTGTTAAAACATAGAGATGGGGCCAATTAGGGGTTCTTGACTGGGGTCTTTTAAATATATTTTTGACACTTGGTTCTTTTATTATTAATAAACTAGTTAAACATTTAGATACATTCTAGAATATAATTACATGATTCATGATTAATTTTAAATTGGTTCATTCTTTTACTTCCAAAGTGTATTTGGAACTATTTTCTCTATTTTTTATAATATAATATTTATTAGTATCTATACATTTCTATTTTATTGTAACTATGTTCTTGTTGGTATATTCCCCCTATTATATTCTACAAACCCTCAGTAATACTCGTAGGCCTCTAGAATATAAAGAGGGATTCTTGATGTCCCATAACCAACATAATTTTTCTTCATCATAGAGTTCTAGATTGGGAAATGTTAAAATCCCAAGCATCCATTGTAACATACTAGGTAAATAAAGAATATAACATTTTCATATATATATATAAAAATAATTAAATATTAATTTTACTTTAATCTGGATGATATGTTAGATGGCATACCTGATACTCAATAACGGGTTTCTTTGAAATCTTACGTTGCACACAATGTTGAGTTGTACAAAAAAATAATATATTATTTTTATTATTTTAAATGGTAGTTAACGCCTAGCCATTATAATGGCTAGAATGAACAAAACTAACTAAAAAACTATTATACAATTTTGAAAAATATTTTTACATTTATCCAATAAATTTTAGAGGCTTAAAATAAGAAAGAATCTGATTGTAAGCATAAATACTCCAATATTCATTAAAAGGTCGATTTACAGCCTTTTGATGGCAAACCCTTTTTAAATATAGTTTTGGTCACTTTTATATGTTATCTTTGGAAAAATAGAATTCGTCTTTAGAATCGGGACATCAAAATATTCTTTGGGTAATTTTATAGTATTTTTCTTACAAAAATATTTTCTTGATGAATAGTGAAAAATACTGTATTTTAATTCAAAAATGCCTTTTAATCAAATTTATTTATATGGTTAAATTAACATTTTAATTGGTTTTAATGTATAAATAGATTATTTTTTTACCATTTAATCTAATTATTTTCATTGGAATTAATTTCCCATAGAAATTGGGCATAAATAGGTTTCCATCTTCTGATAGTTATTATTTCTTAAACAAAAATTTGGTTTGATAGTGGGAATTAATTTTAAATTAATTTCCTCCACTTCTATGTTTTGAATTTTTAAAAATGGTTTCCCTATATGTAATCATGATGTCAAATTTTTTTGAATAGGTAACTTTTATTTTTAGACATTATGAATATTTACTTCAGTAAATATTTTATTTACCATGGTTAAAGGGTAAATATGGTAAATAAGGGTAAAAAATATTATTATAATAATATAAAATTACCAAAATATGTCTCCTAATCCTATTGGTAGATACATGTCTGACCATTGGCATCCTTGGGTCGATTTTGGGACCCCAGGAAGCCACTTATGAGTGATAAATACACTTTATATTAATTAATTTTAAGTAAAGAAAAAAATGATATAAACAAAAATGTTTTACTAAGTTAATTTTTTACTACGGTTATATAATTTATCATTTAAAATTTAAATATTATTTAGAAATATAAAATTATTTCTGATATCATGGTATTCTTTTGTAATTTATACACATAAAATAAATTATATTATTTATGAAAAAAATGATGCATTATTTACCTCATTAATAAATGATTTAAATAAAGATGACTATAAAGATAATACTACTATACAAAACCTATCTAATTATTATTGGATTATTTTATTTCAACCATGAGTCATCTTATCTTAGACATTAATAATTTTTGGACCTTTAGAAACCAAAAATAATTATATAATAAAATAGTATTCTTAAACATTCCTAAAGAGCCCCTCCTCCACCTTAAAAAAGACACCACATCTTACCCATTCCTCAAAAATCTCGAGCCCATTCGCTCATCAAACCACTTCCCAAATAATCTCTAAATATCCCTATCTTCCATCATGAATCCTTACCTTAGGTAGAAGAAACTTCAAGTAAACGTTTTTGTTAAATCCAAAGGGAGATACCAAATTTAAAGGTAACACCTTCTCTTAAGTCCTTTTGTTTTATTTTACATCTCCAAACCCCTAAAAGCTTTTTATTACTTTATTTTATAACAAAAACAATATCCTAAATATACTAGGTTGTTTTAACGAGAATAATTCTAACTACACTTACACACACCTCCATCTAATGGGTAAAGAACATACTGTTTTTGTGGATGGGAAACTAATGCCTCACGAAACGATGATTGTTCAATTATCTCGTACTGCCTCTTATGGTGGCCATTATTATGCAAATGCATTTATATATGATATATATTATGTTTATTATTTCTTTATTCTTATTTATTTTTTAATTTAAAGCCAACCTTTATGGTTTCCAATATGAGTAAACACAATAATTTCATTTGAGGAAGTTCATACTACTGCCTGCTCAAAGTGATATGGCTCGTTCATACCATACGTGGGACATATAAAGGATAGAGATGTTGAAATTATATATTATAATATACAATAATTATAATATAACTATTTATCCTTAATATTTCATTCAATTAAAATACTAAATTAAAATGAAGGTAGTGTTTCTGCATACGTACATCTTACCGTCTCCATGAACGGTGCATTTCATTTCTTATCTCCAAATGTTATATACTGTTATAAATACATATATATACTAAATATATATGATATATGTGATTTATAAATCAATAATATAATTCTGGAGATAATCTAATCTTGACCACTTGGGCAACTTGTAATTATAAGGTGTTCATTTTTGACTCAAGTACCAAATATCGACAAAAAAAACTTTTTGGATTTATTTATATGGACATTAATATATTAATATTTTAAATCCATTAAACATTTAAATGGGTTATAGGACACTTCGATTCTGAAAGTATCATTATTAAATGTTTTAAATGGTTTTTCAAATGGTTTTGATAAATCATTGTCTATTTCAATATCATGAATTGATATATTGTGTTTATAATGTGGAAATGTTATCATTCCTTTATTATTGTTTTATGTGTAATGATTATTGGGAATTGATTACGTATATGTGTGGTTCCATGATAAACCTAGGGCTGGTGAGCCCGAGATAGCTCTCCAATACATTGGGTAATGTGACTGAGGTAAATGATAAAGTTTCTCCTATGAGATTTAGGGAATATACTCTGATGGGTATTCCAAATGTTACTACCTATATAGCTGTGATAGCTACAATGTAAGTATGTTATGAATGACATATGTTACCTTTATGATTTAGGATTTCTATGAGTTATTAATAAATATTATGATTTCCTGAAGTATGTTATGATCTAAAATCATGGTTCAATTTATTTGTACTTATTGATGGGTAATTGTTTCCTTTCCTTATTTTGTAACCCTTACTGAGAATTTTATGCTCATCCCATGATTTGGAAATTTTTTCCACAGGACATGATGATGAATAGAATAATGGATGAGATCAAGGAAAAGTCATGATGTCTAAAATATTTTACAAGATATGTTTCTTTTTAAGAGTATTTATTTTATGTAAAAATAGATACTGAGTAGTATTGTCTACATTTGATTTTTCAAGTTGATATGTAATAGTTATTGCCTAATTCTCTAAAACTCTAAATCTGAAAAGATCCTCAATGTTCATTATTCATTTAAAGCAAGATTATGTAATGTTTATGGCTAGGTCCTTATAGTTGGTATCAATGGTCGGTTTATATAACTTTAGAGGTTAGGGTATTCTTTTAGAATAAGTGGCATAACCATAATGGTTAGGATTTTAGAAAGAGTCATAGTTATTTTAGATAATGTGAATGAGTTTAAGATTACATGAATAAATCTATCTTAGTATTTACCCTCCTCATAAGATATATATGATGATTTTAATGATATACTCACAAAGACCATTTTGGTATTAGTAAATGGATGGATTTACCAGGCACAAAAGTAATAGTGTATGTAAAGAAAACTGTGATGGTTTTCTGAATAAGGAACTGAATGAAATGGGAGCTATAATGAGAACTATTGTGGTTATTCTCATCTAACTATCTGGATTCATGATTAACCACATAAACCCTTTTGTTTTTTATAAGGCATCATATATGCGAGAAACAAATCCCTACAGATGTTCAGGAAATAATCACAATGGTAAGTATATTCAAAGACCTATGTGTCAAGGATGTGGAACAAAAAACATATGAAAAGGTTTCAAAGGGGCTGGAAGATACTATAGATGTGGAATTCAAGGTCATAAAGCATGAACCTACCATGGAAAAAGAAATCATCATGTTGACTCTAGGAATTGGAAATAAGTTCTTTCTGAGGGATCAATTGGATGTTTTAAATGTGGTCTGCATGGTCATTATACAAATAGATGTCCTATGAAGAAGGTTCGAGAATGGGATCACCATGATCATATAAATATTTTTTACCAATACGTAATGCCATTACAATTGAGAATGAGGAAACTGAAAATGACCAATGAAAGGTATGGATTATTTCTTAATTGATGTTTAGACACTATTGAATCTTTGGATATGAATCATGATTTCCTTTATAGGAAATATGTTTTTCAGAATAATTTGGAATGGAATGGTTAATGGATCATGAAGAACGTTTAATGATTATGAATTCAACACATAATTGAATCAAGTGTTATTGTATATTTTAGGATGGTGAAATGCTTAAATGTATTAAGGCCCTTTTGATGAAGGGATTACATTAGAATACTTTTTATAGTATGGGTAACCCTAAATTTTGATAGATAAAAATTTCATTCAAGATATATTTATATTTTCTTTTGTTTATATAGTTATAAATTGCCATTCGGGTTTATATGATCCTTGAATTTTAGGAAATTACAGGTTAATACATTTTGGGATGCAAAATGACAGTTAGTAGATAACCTTTGTGGTTAAAATATGTTATGGTTATTTTTTGATGAATTTCTCTCTTTTTGGGAATGTTATAAAAATATATAGTTTTTAAAAAAGAAAAAAATGTAGACCGCGTGGCAACCTGTTAAGTCAGACAAAGCTGTGGGAATCGAACCCATAACCAAAGTGTGACTGGGATTTATCACCTACCACTAGACTATGTGAAGTCCCTAGTTAGAATGACTAATTATTTTTAGTTAGATGATTTTATGAGTCAATAATAAGTTGATTTTGGGTTTTCAATGGAAATTATTAACCTATCATGGATAATATGTGATTAGGTTAATTACTTTTTAATATGAGACTTTAATAGTAACTAATGTTATTTGGAGATAAATGTTAAGATTTATCTTGGAAGACTATATGATTAATTCTTTTAGAGTTTAGGGTTTAAATCTTAATTTGGATTATTTTGAAGAATTTTATGGACAATTTCATATTGAATGGTCTTTCTTGATCTTTGGGTTATTATTTTAAAAGTTTGGATATTACGAGTAGTTTTTGTTTTTGGTAAATGATTATCCTTTTTTGGGATTATCTGATATTCTACTAGCCATTTTTGTTTGGGATAATGTCTAAAGACAATGGAATATTTTAGTTCATCTATTTTGGATTATGTGATTTTCTAGAAGTTGATTATAGAAATTTCAATGTGAATAAGTCATCTTGAATACTCATTGTTTGAATAAAAAATGAGTTTGTGGTAGGAATTTAGATAATGATGAAAGTCCACATGACAATTAAGTATGTTTCCTTATGTTTTTAGTTGAGCTAACAAATAAATTCCTAAACATAATAAAAATTAACCGTTAATTTTTCCTACTGGGGAATCCATGACCGTTTAACCCATCACAGGTTTGTGATTTTATGGTGGTTAACTTTTTCGTAAAAATTTTTTCTATCACTCTCCATCAGAACGTTATGGTTTTTGTTCTCCTCCATATCCATGTTTTCATGGAATCCTAGTATCTGTTGTCTTGGGTAACTTTTGAACTTATCTTCCTTTATTTTAAAGTGAATTATTTATTTACTCTTTTTCTGATGTGGGAATTTCAATGAAGTTTCCAATCCCAACATTAAAATTGTGAGGACGAAATTTCCAAAACGGGGGAAGGATGTAACATCCTCAGTAAATAACGAATAAAACATTTTTATATTTATTAAAAAATTTGAATTAAATATTAAACATACATTAAAAGGGATGATATGTTTGATGGCATACCCGATACATAATAACAGGTTTCTTCAAAATCTTATGTTTCACACAATGTTGAGTTTTTTAGAAAATTAATATAATAATATTATTATTTTAAATGGTAGTTAACGCCTAGCCGTTGTAATGGAAGGAATGAACATAACATACTAAAAAATGATTATACATGTTTTTTAAATATTTTTACATTTATCCAATAAATTTTAGAGTCTTAAAATAAGAAAAAATAAGATTTTAAGCATAAATACTAAAATATTCATTAAATGGTCGATTTATCGCCTTTTGATGGCGAACTGACTTTAAATTTTGTTTTGGTCAATTTTATTTTTACTATTTTACAAAATAAAATCCTTCTTCAGAATCAGGATATAAAAATATACACTTTGTAAATGTTTGGTATTTTTCTGATAAAATTCATGTTTTGATGAATAGTGAAAAATACTGTATTTTAATTCAATACTTCCTTTTAATCTAATTTATTTATATAGTTAGATTATCTTTTTAATTTTTTTCAATGTTTTTTTAGATTATATTTTTACCATTTTAACCAATTTTTTCATTATAAGTAATTTCACTTGTAAATTGGACGTAAATAAATGTCAATCTTTTGATAATTATTATTCCTTAAAAGACGGTTTTTGTTTTGACAACGGGAATTGATTTTAAATTAATTTTGTCCACTTCTGTGTTTTGATTTTAAAAAAAATGGATTCCATATTTGGATTTGGGAGGTCCAAATTGGGTAAATAACTCACTTTTATTTTTAGATATTATGAATATTTACTTCAGTAAATATTTTATTTACCATGGATAAAGGGTAAATCATTTAAATAAGAGTAAACAAATATTATTATAATAATATTCAATTATCATATCATGTGTCCTAATTCTATGTGTTGATACATGTCCAACCATTTTAATCATTGGGTCAATTTTGGGACCCCATGGAGCCACATAAAAGTGATAATGACACTCTATATTAATTAATTTAAAGTAAATACAAAATTGACATAAACAAATATCTTTTAGTGAATTAATTTTTACATTGGGTTATATAAGTTACCCTTTCTACTGTAAATATTTTTTGGAAATATAAAATGATTTCCTACATCATGGTATTTGTTTTATAATTTCATACATCAAATAAATTAAATTATTTATGAAACAATATTGATGCAGTGTTTACCTCATTAATAAATGATTTAAATAAATTAGAATATAAAGATTAAAACAATATCCAAAACCTGTCCAATTCTTATTGGATGATTTTATTTGTACGATGAGTAATATTATCTTCAAACTTAATAAGTTTTTGACCTTTATAAACAGAAAATTGTTATATAATAAAATAATTTTTTTATACATTCCTAAAGAGCCCCCTCACCCCCCTTATAAAAGGACGCCACTTCTAACCCATTCCACACACCTCTAAATCCCCTTATCTCGTCTAAACCCTTCCCAAATAAGATCTAGAGATCCCTATATTCCATCTAGAGGCCTTACATTAGCTAGAAGGCACTTATAGTAAACATTTTGGTTCAATCGAATGGAAGATACCCAATTTAAAGGTAACGTCTTCTCTTATGTACTAATGTTTTATTTTACATCTCTAACCCCCTAAACTCTTTTTATTTCTTTATTTTATAATATAAATAGTATCCTTAATAAAATAGGTTGTTTTATTAGGAGGATTCTAACTAAACGTTCACACACCTCCATATAATCGGTAAAGAACATATTATTTCTATGGATGGCAATTTAACGCCTCACAAAACGATGATTGTTCAATTATCTCCTTCCACCTCTTATGGTGGCCATTATGATAGAACTGTATTTATATATGATATATATTATGTTTATGTTTTCTTTATTTTTTTATATTTTGTAAATGTAAATCAAACATTTATGGTTTCCATTAGGAGTAAACACGATAATTTCATTTGAGGGGAGTGCGGACTACTGCCCACTCCAAGTGATATGACTCATTCGTACCATACTTCGGACGTATAAAGGATGGAGTTATTGAAATTATATATTAAATTATACTTTAATTATAATATAACTATGTATCATTATGTTTTCATTTAATTAAAATACGAAATAGAAATGAAATTAGCATTCATGCGTATGCACGACTTACCGTCTCCATGAACGGTGCATTTCATTTCTTATCTCCAAATGTTATGTACTATTATAAATACATAAATATACTAGATATATATGATATATATGACATATAAATCATGAATGTAATTCTGTAGATAATTTAATCTTACCCACATGGACAACGTGTAATTTTAAGGTGTTCCTTTTTTACTCAAGTACCAAATATCGACAAAACGACCATTGTTAACTTAATAGGTTTCATACTATTTATAACAAAATAATAAGTGATATAAAAGGAATAATAAACTTGAAAAGTGGTTATTAATCAAGTATAAATTAACTTTAGTTTATTATTCTGGAAAAATAATGAACAAACAAATCATGTCAGACACGAGGTAAGGGGTTTCTTATCTCACTTTTAATTCCGTTAGATTTCCATTATTTCCCACTAATTTATTACATGTGGTGTATTGTGTACTGAAATTTGATATATATTATCATGATTCTCTTTATATTCATCTTATTCTGAGAATCAAATTTTGGTTAGTAACTTTTGTTCTTACGACTCAATTGATTAAAACGTGGTAAGGTATTTTCATCTCACTTTTTATTCCCGTGAGATTCATGCTATATTTTCAACTATTTCTTTTTTTGTGGTTTATTTACTGTACATGATTTTATTCATTGTGTAATATCATTTAATTTGTGGGTACTTACATCTTTATTGTATGATCCTTCATTCATGGGGTGTATGTTTTTTATGATATCAAATCGGTAAGGGAACCTTTCACCCTCTTCTTTTTGAAAGACTTCTTTTGGTTAGGCCTTCTAATTTACATTTTGTTATGTTGGGATATGTTCCTATATATCCTTATTGCTATTAATTTTATCTCCAAGTGATGAGATAAAATTTTCTCTCTCAATATTTCATTTTCTTAATTTTAAAGTGACATTGTTTGGGTGTCGAATTTCTATAAGGGAACTTCATTACCCAATTTCAATTCTTTGGGTTAAACTTATTCTTCATGATTATGTTGTATTATGATTATGTGTGAATAAACTCTAATTGTTTTAAACATAATATACCCTTATATTGGATTAATTTATATTTTTCACACATAATTATTTCATTGATTTATCCTTAAACTAAGGATACAACATTTATAATGGATTGTGTCTCAATTTACATTCCATTTAGATTTCATTGTGGTTGTGAACCAATTCACCTTTATATGGTGTATATATTTTCCTTTGGAAAATTATATCATCAATACCTTTATTATCATGATATTATGATGTTCTGATTAAATGTTATTCCTCAATAATTTTTATTCTTGAGTCTCTCATTTTATTAAAAACTCTTTAACTAAAATATTATTTTAAATGTTATAAATATTTATTCTTCTAAATATTTCTCATTAATGTACATGTTTTAAAAATGGTTTTTAGGATTTATTTATATGTACATTCGTGTTTTAAAATGTTAATTACATTAAAAGTTTCAAAGTGGTATGGGTCACTATGATTCCAAATATCTCTATATTAAATGGTTTAAATGGTTTTGACAAAGAATTGTCAATTTCAGTAACTTGAATTAATATATTGTGACTGTAATGTTTAAATGTTATCTTTCCTTTATGCTTGTGTAATGTGTTATGATTATTGGGAATTGTTTACGTATATGGTTGGTTCCATGATAAACCTAGGGTGGGTGAGCCTGATATAGCTCTCCAATGCATTGGGTAACATGACGGAGGTAAAGGTTAATGTTTCTCCTAAGAGATTTCGGGAATATACTATGATGGGTATTCATAATGTGACACCCTGTGTAGTTGTGATATCTACAATGTATGTATGTTATGAATTTCATAATTTACCCTTATGATTTATGATTTATATGTGTTACTCATAAATCTTATGATTTCATGAGGTATGTTATGATCAAAAAGTGTGGTTCCTTTTATTTGTATTTATTGATGGGTCAATGTTTCCTTTCCAAAATTTGTAACCCTTACTGAGCTTTTTATGCTCAACCCATGTTTTTGAAATTCTTTCCATAGGAATTAAATATGAATATGGTCAAGGATGGGATCAAAGTAAATTCATATTGTCTAAAACATGGAACTAGACATGTTTCTTTTTATGAGTTTTTATTTTATAAAAAAATGTTTACTGAGTAGTAGTGTCTGCATGTAATTTTCAAGTTGATATGTAATAGTTATGCCCTAATTCACTAAAACTCTAAACATTAAAAGATCCTAAATTTTAATTATTCATCTAATTCAGGATTTTGTAATGTTTATGGTCGGGTCCTTATATCCATGTTCAAAGGGAACTTTGTATGATTCATTCACATATTGAAATTCCACGTCTCAACCTCCACACCATATGGCTTACTTAAATGTTACAATCCCCCTTCCCCATCTAAAATTTCATCCATAATTACCATTATACTCTTCCATCCATTCCCTAAAACCTCGAAGAACCCTAAAATAGAATGAAAGGTCTCATGAAAAACCATGACCTTACAATAGATGAATCTCAAAAACATATATTTTCCATAATAATATGAACCAAAAAACAGGAATCAATAGAATTGGGGAAATATAAACACCCCCAAGATACTTGTTATAGATCTCACTATGATAAGAGCACAACCAATTAATTATATAAACAAGTCACAGAGATGCAGAACATCATCAAACATATCAAATACATCCATCATAAAACATAGCAACTCAATAAATATAATGCTTAAAGATAATTGGATATTGTGTGTGAATATATTACTCTTATCCCAATTATATCCCCTCTAAGAGACCATATATCCAAAAGAAAAAAACCAAGGGATTAACAAGCTCACACAAAACCTTCTTCTGATTGTCCAGGATCTCAACATGCCACTCATAAATGAACACCCAAACAACTACCTCTAGCTCAAAAAAAAAATTACATGAGAATAATTTTGAAGATACCAATGAATTCATGACGCATGAAATATTTCATTATTCCATATTATCTATAGTGGAATTTATATACAATAAACAATAGCTATAATATGTGCCAATATCTATAATGTTCTAATAAATTATTGAGGGAGTTATGCCCATGATCAAACATTAAATTCACATAAGGATGATATATCTTCAAGAACATGTGATCTCCAAATTTGAGCTCCAGATGCCTCATCTTTTGATCTTCATAGGAATTCGTTTGATCTTATACTACCTTCAACTACTCATGAATCAACATAACCTTCTTTTTCATGTTATATGCTAATTTTGATCTGAGAATAGTTAACTCAATGATTTCAATACAACAAAATAGGAATCAAAAAAAATATTAATACATTTAATCCAACTAATCCATACTAATGGTTAATTAGTAACTATTATTATAAGAAAGCTAGACCAAGGGTAGGCCCCTCACCCATTATCCTATGAAATCTAGAATGCTTACTTGGGACATTTTCCCAAAATTTTAGATATTATGATCTATAGGACCATCCATCTATCAAATAAATGTGTTTTTATTTTATATATAAGATCAAAAATCATGGTAGATACCTCTCCACACCTTATAGATGAAATAATCATCATTATCAAAGATTATTTTCTTCAGATTCACAAGATGTAAAACCCCCACCTCTGGATACTTAATTGAAAAAATACTAGAGATCAACCCCTTGATAACTAATAAGTAACTTGGTTTTATCATGATTTCAATTATCACCATATAACATATCAACCACTCGAATATCATGTGATACTAATGATGAATTCCAATGAAATTTCCTCTAACTTCTTCAATGGAAAATCATGGAGTTGAAGCCACCAACTAGGAACACAATTCTCAACCTTCACCTTATGGGAAATGAAAAATGGATACAAAATTGAGAAAAAATATAACTTCATCCTCGGCCACCAAAACTAAACTCTCAATGCATGATACATTATCACCACAACAAGATATACCACTAAAGTTGAATCCTTAAATTATAGAGAAAAACCTCACACATCGTCAAATAAATGAAGAGACTCCCCTAAAATAACACAATATTTTGATTATCCTATGCCCATCCCTTAGTGTAGTCACCATAAAAAATTATGTATCAAAAATCCTCCAATATAGATTACACCATCTAGGACTCCTCTACAAGTTTGGAAAATGGTTACTACACAATAATCTAATAACTATACCCTCTATCTCTAACATATCCCATATTAATGTTTGTCATGGAAAGCACTATTATAACCCTCAAAAAATCAACATAATCATGCATAATACCTCTATAATAATTCTTATTCAATGAATAATCCATATGATTCCCTTTCACAATGTATAGTAAATCCCAAAAAAACTAATCCAAAAACAATTTCATCCATCGCCTCTTCTATAAATTTATAATGCACTTTAAGATGATATAACTAACTTTATTATTCTCATAGAAGACCACTAAATTATCATTTATTAGGTAATAACACCACAACCTTAGATAAAGAACAAATGTATAATGTTCAAGATCATTGTTTGTTTAGTTAAATACTTTTATACATAAATTCTAAAATTTATAGTGATGAAAACTAATTGTCAAATCAATACACTTCTTATGACTAGATGAAAATAATTGTAATAAATCTCAAACATAAACCCTTCATCAATTAATTGAAGAATATTAGTATATTCCAACATCTCCTTCAAATACTCAAAAGCATCCTGGCACCGGTCACTCCCCGCAAAAAATTGATCATTATTGTTCAAAGCTATTAGTGGGATCACACTTAGATAGAAATCAGGTATAGTAATCCTGTAATTATTATAAATTAAATTTAACTCCAAACCAACATAATATTATTGGGGTCTACCCAGTAAATAACCACCTCAATATTCAAAAGTTCAACAAATACTCGATGATGAAATGTAATATTTTATCAGAAATTGACCTCATATGCTCAAAATATATACATAAGAAGCTTAAAAAATAACATATGACACTGAATAACATCAAAATATGTTATATATGATCAACATGATCTTATAAAATCATATAATATATCGTCATGTTTTTAATATACACTGATATGAATCGATCTAGAACTCATGGATCACTGAATTCATCATTCACATTAACATGAATGAATCAATTGTAACAATAAACAACATTGCAATGAATACATAATATATATAATGGAATCTAGAAGACGTCCCCAAAATATCATCATCCTTCACCGTCATCTAATGATATCCTAATACCAAATAAATAAATGAGAATAAACTATCGCCCTTGAACATATCGAATAAAATTAAAAATCATTGAGAGGGGATAGAAGTTCCTCAATGTTAATTAATTCAATCTACTTTATTCAATACACAAAAACATACAAGCATTTCCACTCATTGTATATTGAAACGAATCCCCCCATGGAGTTACACATCAATAAATAAAACCACCCTAGAATATAAAATCAATACCGAAGTGTACCTCCCACAACTGGGAATGCATCATCCTATATAGGGACATCAATATTAGAGTGATGTACAACTAAAACTCAATCATAAAATAATTCCCAAATTGAGGGGATACAGTCACAAATTCTTTCAGAAATAAATCAGGGTAATCTTTCATAACCATTTGAAACACCACCTACTGAACCACCAAATATCTAAACACCATCACTGTCATCATAGAATATGGGAACTCATCATTTCTCATACGCGTAGTAGGGTTTTTTTCAAAACATTACACCACATATTGTCAACTAGAATCATATAAATATAATTTACCCCTATAATAAACAATTATATCCTACCCTAAATGTAGTTATCATAGGTTGACGATGAATTTTTATAGTTGTATATGAAAATTTAGGAGATCTCCCCAATAGTGATTTTTCCCAAGTGTAAACTCATAATCCCCATACACATCATACATGTTTGATTGAAGACATATTGGAATAGTAATTTTCTAATTCAATGGAAGAATCTAAACCTCATGTACCAAAGAAAGGTCAAGGTTAGGTTTATTGAAGGAGTGAATAGATCCTGAATCCAATCAAGCATAATCCTAGGTAAAATATAAACTGATAATACCCCCCACACAATGTATATACAAACCAATGTTAGTCGCTTAAATGAATTTATTTGACCATTTATTACTCCACATCCTCCTTGTAGCTAATAGAAACCACCTCCATGACCACACTATGTTCACATACATTGAGGACTATGGGAATTATTTGGATATCCTCTACCAACCTCGTCCCCTTTATTATGATAAAACATTGCATCATCCTACTACTATTTCATCAAAAAATAATTCTTCAATATCTAATATTCAAGAGGGATTCCAAATCCACATTGAATATCATGTATGGTTTGGAAATTAAAATTCTAATTATAATGAAATTCATATGTGAAAAAAATACATCGTCTCTATTGGATTGGGTCTAATAACATTCAATATCTTTGAAATGGGATACCGAATTCTAGATCTGACTCCATATTTTCTGAGAATTCATATAAATAGAAAATTGAAAAACGTTTTCAATATAACTTGTTCATGGAGTGCCTTAATGAATCAGATCCCTTGAATATCCATTTATATCCAACTCTACTTGATGAACCTTTTTCTTTTACAAAACCTCGTGATACATCAACAATGTGAACTGGTAGACCTATAAAGGGATCATTATATGAATATTTTCCTCAAAATTTCATACCATCGCTACCTCATTTCGGAAAAAGTCTGAAGAAAAATTAAATCAGTTGTTATACAAGATAATACACTCTATAATGCAATAACCCCAGAGGTGGAGGGTAAGGAAATGATTTTAACAATACACCTTCACAGTTGATGATATAAACTCAGACCAAAATAGATCATGAAACATCTCCAATTAAAAAGATAACTCAATATGATCCCCTACAAATAGAAACCAACATTTCTAATATACCCCTTCAAACATATTAACAACCAACAGAACATTGTACACCCTCAATCATTAATAAAGGAAAGGTAAATATCCATCTCCTACAATCATGGATCATTCTCTATATCTAAAATAGATCCACCTACTTTAGCATATTTTAACATTGAAAATAATAAGTCATATTCATCAAACTATAATCATCATTGATATGTAATGTACACTAATTTTCTGGAACATCCAATTGGACATCATCGTCATGAAATTAACTCGGACAAATACTTAAAACGATACATATAAAAGAGTAACTATTAGGGACTCCCTAATCCTAGATTATGGAATAAATATGGTTAACTAATTGAGATTCATATTAACTCCAATTTCTTCCAATTCACACATACGAGTAGTAAATCAAAATGAATGATCCTTTCCTAGTTCTCTTCCCTATAAGTAACATAAATTCATGTAGTATATTCAGTAAATTTAAGGCCCATGAATCGGATCATAGGGGGTCCTAGAATACATTTTCCTAGCCAATATCTGTTTTTTAATTCTTGTTCTGTAACTTTAAGATACATTTACCTACCAACTCATGCAATCACCAAGAGTAACATTCCCCATGCATCATCCTATATCTAAACCATCATATTTGATACCACTATTTTATAACTCAGCCTCCCCCCCCACCTTAATTGGTACCCATCCTTTCTCATCAATGATTATGGGGATGACCCTAGAATACCACATCCTATAGAATATAGGTTAGTGACTATAACTGATGGGTACATAACGCATAAAAATTGTAGTAATTACATTTAATATATATTTTCTGGGGATGTTTGATAAGATCCACCAACTAGAGATATCAAAAAAGTAATAGATAAAACATCCCAATACATTAAGCTATTGATATTTAATAATAAAAATTAAAAAATAATAAGAATAATCTGTAGTAGTGACCACAAACTCCAACAACTCTTAGACAAATCCCTGATTTAGTAATGCCTTGCTCGATCACCAACCATATCCCATAGATCTTAAAAATTGTTTATATACATATATATATATATATGGGGTAAAAATACATGTATATTGAGTATGATATTACCAAAAAAATCATTATAAAATGTCAATGAAACACACTAAATATATGTGATTAATAGAGGGAACTAAATGGTTAACTATGATAGTAAAACTGTATCTTATCCTCAACATTTCACCCTCACTAGGTTAATCATATATGAATGTAATTATAAATCTAAATAACAGACATAAGAATGGTACCCAGATCATGTTCCCCACTAGATTAACTCTCCCAATCCATGATACGAGAAATCATGTGTTTCAATCCCTTCCAAAAATTCTTCCCATAAGTAACCATATCAAAACCATAACATCATCTCATCCTGCACTCTATGCAAACATATCCAAATCACATATCATTACCAAGTAACTAGTCTTAAATCAATTACAGTCCATGTGTAATTTATTATTACTCACTCCTTCACAGAAAATAAAAGTAAACCAATATTAATTATAGTAATTATAATTTGAATACAAATATGTGTTGAAACCTCAAATAGATATAGCTAGCACACATATGATTGGGAACATTGAGCACCATCACAGCCTCTGTAGACACTTAACATATCCATTATTCCATCACATCTTGGATGTGACTACACGTAACACTATTTAATAAGGGAGATTGGGGGAGAGAGATTGGATAGCCACTTTTCATCACTAGCCTAGATTTTGGGGAATATACATGGACACCAAAACATTTGGGTGTTGTATACCTGCCCACATAAAGTAGTGGAGAATATGAAATATGAAAATGTAATGTATAATATATCCCAATGTAAAAACAAGGTAAACTATATAGCCTTGGACACAAATATTGTTATCTTCCAACAGGGCACTATATATAACTGTTAAGGCCTACAAAACTATATTTCATATTTCTAAACATGCATTAATATTCAACATCATAAGTATTTTTAATTTATAAATTTTGAAAATTACTAATGACTTATTAACCCCATTATAAATTCTGTTTTAATCATTCTATTCTATTTCAAGCTCATTATTTCATATTTCATATTTCAATTTCTAGATTCTAATCCCATCCTCAAAATTTTTTTATTTTATCCATCTCGTGGTTCTTTTTTAATACATTTTACTACCACCCAATAAAAACACAATCCCATGAATTAATTTAAAATTCATATTGTATTATTTATTCAGGGTATTATGGGAGTAAACCCAAAAATATTATATGAAAAATACACTCATAGTGTATTGATCAACTATAGTAGGAAGTTGAAAGTAATAACAACCAATCATTATGAAATATACCTCCAAGAAGAAAACATCAAAAAAATTGGGAAATCCTATCTTCGAACCCATATCGATACACTAATCAAACTACCAATATACTTTTTTTTAAAACATGGATTCCCCACTCTCAACTAATGGTATATATCACAACATAAAAATCATATCATTGATAAGGAAACAAGAAATATCATCTATCAACATGTCCCTCACATTGCTCACACAATAACCCAACAACACTAGGATTCATAATAATTCACAAAAACAATTGTTTTGCAATATCTCAATGAAAAGATATACTGATTGAAAAAATATTTTCAATATTACAAATTAATGGGTAAACTAATGCTATTAAACCATGGATAACAAATGAAGAATGAATAAAATTGTATAAACAGTCCCAAAAACATTTTAATTTCAAAAAAACCTTTTCCTTTATTGTATTAGATTAATTTATTATGTATAGGTTTTAAATGTAGTATCCTTACAACAAATTCTAACAATAATGAATAATCAACCCTAAACATACATTCCTAAATACATTCTATTAGGTTATTTTCTTGGATGGATGGTAATAAATTTTACATGTGCCTTTAATTATTCACATTGACATACTATACATATTCTTTATAATCAATTTTCTGCATATATTCATCCCAAAGAACAAAACTTATCACCAGAAATTACATTGTGTTGAAATATCTATAATAAACTAATATAATGTAAACCCCATGAAATCACTGCATCCCATTCCATATTTCAATCATCCTTAATATCTTTATTATTATCAGCATTAGGATGATTTAATTGATAAACCAAAAAATATAATTCCTGTTAATCCCATAGTTTCACATAAAGTACCAAAAAATCATGAATCCCATACATTGTCATAAATAATTCAACATTATATGGGAAAAATAGAATAACAGCCATAGATATCTAAATCAACTCCCCTGCTAGGAACTCATGATCCCTACAAACATCCCCCGCCTCTATCATGAAAAAATCATTAAAGGAAACCCCATAGAATTGAATGAAACCAGATACCGTATAATGAAATGTTAAAATGAAAGTGAACATAATCAATGTGGAAGAGTAAAATAATAAACAGATCACTACAAATTGATCTCAAGGTGTGAAGGGGTGATGCCTCTGAAATAAGGGTCCATGTTTCAAAAATAAGTCCTTCGGTCATCTGGTGTTCTAAGGAAAATGTGTGAAATAAAATAATTAATAGAGGATTATAGAATTTTTATAGGATAGATAAAACATAAAACCTCAATTCAACACACCTGTATCGACTGTATCATTTAGGACATTTTTTAAAAATTATATTACATAATATATAGACAATCCACCATGGACATTATCAAAAAATCATGTCGTAAATCATATTTAAACTTTTTTATCTCCCCTTTAAAAAATATGGTCAAACCCTTATACTATAAACCTAGGGTTACACAATGTTTTATCCAACACGCCACACCAAAATGGTTCATAATTTAGTCATGTAGGGTGATTTCATCCATAGGTATTCTACGATGCAACCTACCACTTGTACTACAGCAACCCTTTGGAAAACTGAGACCTAGAACAAGACCCCCACTGTCCACAATAAAGCCATGGATCAATAGTTCATTGGTATCCAAAATGAAAAAACAAAAAAATATTCCACTCAAGGCTCAATTAAATAGATTTACTCGAAATATTTTACGTTGACTTCACAGAATCTATTTCCCAAAAAATAATAATGGAATCCACAATGTTGCATGATCTTCTAAACAATATGGAAACTCCATACATGGAACTCCCTTAATCAAAAATTCACCTCATAACCTCTAAGTATCAAGGGTTAATACCACACTATATCCACCTCATATAATTAAATTATACTGAAACCACCCTTGTACTCTTCCAAATAATCTTGGACACCTATATGCACCCAAAACCACAACAAAATTGCTCTATAAAAACTAATTCCTTACTATAATTAATTATATAAAATATATTTAAAATTTAAGATGAAAATACTAAATTTATATTATTCAGTTGGTATATAATCACAACAACTATGATGTATAATTTAACTCATATAAAATATTCTTACACCACACAAAAATGAGTTATATGATTTTATTCCACGTATTAAAATAATGATTTTTTTAAGAAAAAAGAGATATTTAGAATATACTTTTAGAGGGTTATAAAATATTTCTAAATGTATAATAATAAATGTTATTTGAATATATACTCATTTATATTTTTTTTGGAATGAATATGTACCACATATAGGATTTTAGTACAGATATATTTCATTTAATTTGTGATTTTTGAATAAATTTGATTTTTCATTATCAATAATAGTTTTAAAAAATAAGTAATATTATTGAGATTATGGAAAAGGAAAGTTATATATGATAGATTCTAGATAGTGTTGTTTTTTAATTCAATATATATAAAAGTACATTACCAAATTCCTTAAAAGAATAAAATAGTAGAATCATGTTGATTTAAGAAAATTCATGAAGTTTCATTTCAAATATTATCCATCTTTTCATCATCACATTGTAGTTAAATAAGAAGATTATTGAACTAGAGGGATACCATTATAGAGGGTAATGAAAAATATCATACCCTTAATTTTATTATTTTACTTATGATATTAGACAATTAATATTTTATTGAAATGATACCTATTATATCAGGGATGCAGTATTCAAATATATGATTGAATAATTTTACACTTATCAATAAATAAAAGATAATTAAAGAAATTTTAATAGTTAATAATTTAATTAACTCCCTCAAAATGTTTAATTTATACCATTACTATCAGTTTTAAAAAATATATACTATTATTAGCATAACATAGATTAATTTTCTTAGAAAAATAAGAAACTTTTTTTAATAAAAAAAATATTATTCTATAACCCATTATTTATTTTAAATCCCCCAAGGCACCAAAATTTTAGACATGATAAAAAATGCACTAAATTTTTTTTTCATCACGAGAAAGGGGAAGGGGATGAAAAGGGAAAAGAACACTTGCATTAGCAATCATAAAAATCATCATTAGTGAAATATTTATAGATTTCATGATAAAATTTATGTTATTAATAGAAATAAAAGATTATATTTTTATTAGATAGAGAATAAATGTATAGGGATATCCATCTTATGTAAATAGTGAATAAAAAATATGAAATTTAATAAACTTATATTTTTTATGACTTTCACTAAGGTAACCCATTAAAATAATTCTCTGTTATAATTTTTAGAAATCAAGAGTACTCATTATCCCAAATTGTAATTTCAATATATATATATATTGATAATTAGTGATAAAATTTATTCATTTTCATATAAATTGATATTATTTAATGTAATTTTCATAAAAAAAATTCATCCTAAAATCACTGAATAAATAAAACTTTTTATATGATTAAAACACTATATTATTTTCACTATTATATTTTCTTAAGATTTTATTTGAAATTAAAATTTTTTATATATATTACTCACTTATTGTGAAAAATATATAGTTTGGATGCCCTTTTCTAGATCACATGAATTGGAGGGATAAATTTCTTTGAATTAAGAGAAGTTATAGACCAATCATCAACCGTCTATTTTAAACACATATCATTCATAGGGTATAATATTTTGATGATACATTTAAAAATTATAAAATTAATAATAAAATTTTGGTAATTCCTTATATATATGTAATTCGCATGTAAAATAAGTAATGAAGGTAGTGTATGTTAGAGTCAAGTATTTTTGATAAATTCCATTTTCACACATAATCCCATACGTGACCCTATCACTCAGAAACTCTATATATGTGTATTTCCCTAATTATTGAGGCTTTTATATGATTAATAAGTTTTATATTAATTTAATAGCTGGTTTTATCCATTTCTGATAAAATAAAAATAATTATTAAAATAGATATAATGATTCCTTCCTTGGTAATATTTTTCTTCTCATATTCAGTAGTTTTCTAATAATCATTCTTGTATATTAAAATAATTTTTTATGTTTTTAATCCATGATATTATTAATTTTGAAATGTTTATGATATATTTTTTTGTTACTTTTTATTCCATAGTTATGAATAATTTACACTTAAATAATAGGATTGTTAAGTGAGAACTGTTTCATCATTATTTTCATTCTTCGACCAATTAAGAATAAAATATTTCATATTATACATATTAAATAATAAAATCCACACTATGTCTCATTTATAGTATAATTAGATATTATAATTTATCAGATGCAATGAAATAAAATCAAAGATAATTTTTGAAATTTGTATAGTTGTTTTTTTCATTTAGTGTAGTTTCGATTGAATTTCTAATTCTATGAGTTATCGAGTTGATATTCAAAGTGTATGAGACATACAGTTATGGGATAACTTAAAAACATGATGTTTTTATATGATAAGGATTAATTAAAAAACAATAGAATGAATTTTAAATTAATTATGATTTTGTTTTCTATTTATCTCAATGTTTCTATCTATATATTTTTTACTTTAGAGAGTATTCAAACACTATTCAGAAACCCCATTTCTTTTTAATACTTTACATAAATTAATTTTTTTAGATATCAATATTTATATATTTAAATACATTATACCATTAGGATAACTATTTTGTTTCACATAATAAAACATCAAATGTTTTTATGGTGACCATGACATATTATAAAAGAAATAGAGAACTATAATATCATGTATAAATGGTTCAATTAATCATTCAAAATTCTACCAAAACTAAAAAATATAATCAAATTTAATTAAGAATTACTAAAAAGGTAAAATTGATTTAAAGAATTAATTTTTACAAAAATAAGTAATAATCTAGGAAAATACTTAATCTCTATATTCTAAATAGATAGGGAAAATTAGATTAAGTGTATATAGATTTTTAATGTAATCAATTTCACTAGTGATTACCATTAGATATAAATAAGAGAAAAAAATTAAAATATATAAACATTGCAATCCCTTTTAAAATTTGATATAGAAAAAAGTTACATTACAAATCCATTGATGTATAAAAGTTGAATGAAAATCCATTTCCCCCTGGATAATGGAATCAATTTGATGAATCAATGTCTTGATTTATATAAAATAATTTAATTATAAATATTTAAAATATAATTAGTAACCCATATCAATCAATCATAGATTTAGTATCTTAATAATCTTATCTTACGATTTCATATGAAAATAAAGATGATAAAATATTATGCAATGGGTATTTGGATAATTTTTTTCTTACTATAATGGTGAATAAACAAGAACAATAAAAATAAAATGATAAAACTATATGAGAAATGAGTAAACAATATAATACAATTATTTATTTATTTACACATCCTTTACATTTAAATGATAAACTTATTTTATTATGATCACATAATCTATTAAAAATTATACATTAAAAATATATATTTTTATTGCTCATGAATATAACCATTTTCATAAAACTATTTTAATAATTAATATTTCACTCCAATGAACAATTATCTTTGATTAGAAATATTTTTTAATGATTTATAATTTCATCATCAAACTCCTACCAACAAGACTGATCTAAGGTTTGTGGATTTTTTATATGATGTATTAATTTATCTCTTGTATCATGTGATTGAAATTCAATATCATTATTTTCTACCAAAATAACAAGTGAAACAATTATAGTGTGTATTGGTATTATTTCAAGTGTTAACCCTATCTTTTTTACATTTTAACAAACCAAGTAATTAAGAGATGAATTCAAGACCATTATTTTGTGTCCATTCATGGTTTCTTAAATGTACATTCATGTGGATTATTATATTTTTATCAAAGAATGGTGGTGAATTTATGGGATATTGGATTATATTTTACTATTCTATCTCCAAAATACTGATGTGATTTATACATCTCTTAAACACTTCCAACCAACATGAAATATTTAAATAATAAATGATATATCTTAGGTAAACCAAGAATCAATTACTTAATTATTATATCATTTTAGAGGAATATTAAATACAAATTATGAAAATACACACCATATAACTAAAATGTTTTATTTTATTTGTATATGAGATACATTATCAACTTATTTGAGGAATGATATTCAGCATCTCCAATAATATTCTCCTCACATAATAACCTTCTTAGAAATTCCTCACAAAAACATTGTTTCTTTATTAAATGGGTAAGGAAAAATAAGATAATGTCATCACAGATTCTTATTAATGGAAAACATATTAAATTTCAATATATGATCATATGGGATCATAATATGAGATTAAGGGTATAATAAAATGATCACAACATAAAAGATCACAACCAATAAGACATAAACCATAAAACATTGATCATTGCATAAGATATTGACTAAATAATTGAAAAGGGTAATTATAGTGTGGAATCATCAATAATGTAACCTGAGTCAGGATACCATATTACAATCCTATTGCATAATTTTTTGGCATAAAAATTAGCCTATAAAATCCTTTTCTTAATGAAGGATCACTGTCAAGATTATCAAAGGGGACAATGTCCGATTGTTTATTAGGGTCACTCTAAATTCTAATTAATATATAAATCATATTACAAGGTTACTCACCCTAAAATATATCACATAGCTTGATTATTTTAACCTCTTATGTACATTTCTTGGCCTGGGAAAAGTGCTCTTATACCCACTTGGGCTTGGGATAGTCACCTAGGTACCCTCATGTACTTAAGATGGCCTCTTGTTTATTGTTGGGATTATAATGAATTTATATATACCCTTTTACCCTCATGAGATATAAAACATTTTCCAATTAATTAAAGATATATAACCAACAAAACAATCATATAATAATAAAACATTTACCTATATTCCATAATAATATAGGAGCTTTAATCATTCCACCATTCCACAATTAACCAATGACAAAGGAATTGGATTCTTGAAAAAATGTTAAAATAATGATAAAATCCCTCCATAGAAAGGAATTTTATGGTGTCATAAGACCATATATGGTATGGATAAAATAAATTATTCATGTATTTCTACATATATGAAAAGTGATTTTGTTGATGAAATTGAAATATAATTTTAAAAAACAACAGAAAAATCATTTTCATTTGGTAACATTAAAAACTCGAAATACCAAAAAACAGGAATACATTTTTATTTATAAAATTATTGAAACATGTAAACGGATATTTATTTTTATGAAAGGACATGGTGGTGGAAAATCCATTCATGACATAAACTATTAAAAATATTCTATTTTTTCTTTTTAGAAAATGTAGAATTCGAGTCATGTGGTAAATGCTTAAAAAGATTACTTATTAAAGATTTTTAATGATAGATGATGTCAATAAAATATAAATTTTTAATAATACAAAATAATATAATGACTTTAATAATAAAACTTTATTAACATGGATATAGAAGTGAAATATTCTTGACCAAAATAAGGGATACATTGTTATCTTTTATTGAAAACATCCTTTCAATAATTTGAGTACCAATGAGGGGAACATTGTAATAATACTTGAAAATTAATAGATTTATATATTTTAATAAAATATAATTATTTACGAGTTACATAGAATTAAATTTCCTCTAATATAAATTGAAATTTAAATAATCCTGATAAAAGGTGAGATTGAAAAAAAACCCTTTCCCCATGTCTCGCCTTTCATCAAACACGCTTTATCTTCGTATAGGTTAAATCTATTTTTATTATAAATATATACCAATAAAATCATCATACTTATATTTACATATATCCTTAATATATACATTTTAATCACCCATATATTAAAAATTCCCTATTAAAATCAATACTCTGGCATCACTGGTTCACTTTTCCATGTATGTTATAATTCATTAATTCTGGCCACCGCACTTTTTCCGTGGTTTCTATAGTGACCTAATATATTCAAAAGTTTACATTAAATTACATTTAAATAATTATTAAACATTATAAAAACATATTCCAAAATATCTTTGTAGGTAAAGTGCCTTTGGAAAAATAGAAACATAAAAAATGGTTCATATGTGATCTACATCATCTCCCACTAGGTTATTCTTGAGTAGAACCCTTCATTGAAATATCAAACATAGTACATATCATCATAAACTAGGGGAAAGGAAGAATAAAAGGTGTTATCTCAAATGCTCAGTAAGGGTAAACGGGGGATACATGTAAGCATAAAAATTAGTATAATGTTATAAGAACGTGATCCTGTAAATAAAAGATCAAACCCTGCATATAAAATATCATAAATGAAACTATTCCATGAAGATTTTAAGTTCATAAGACATTAATCAAATAAAATTAATAGAATAATACATGAATTTATTACATAGTAATAATACATGTTATTGTGGAAAACACATAATCATATAATGATTTATATAGTAGCCATGGCATCACTGCTAAGACCATATTAGTAGTATGGGTTCACTTCCCATGAAATCATAGAAGTATTGATTCACTACCATATAAATAACGGTATCATGAGTTCCCTCCTCATAACATATTAATAGTCATGGTTCACTCCCATGGTCATCATTGTAGCCAAGGTTCACTCATCACAATCATAGTTTATCTCATGAGATATAAAACATTACCAAATGCATTGGAGTGATATATAGGTCCCACCCATAACATAATGAAATCATAAATAAATTTTATATAATATCACCAATAAATATATCATAACCCGTGAATTGAAATGGGTATCATAAACATGTAAACATTTCACAAGTTGTGGAAATAGCTATAGGTTTAATAATCATTTCATCAAAAACAAAACCCATAAAAGAGAAATAGATTTCATATACAAATAAACCATGAAAGAGAAATGGGTTTCATAAATATCATGTCAATAATAATAACTAATTAATAATAATTATATGAATGGAACCTTTAGATCATTTAACTGAAATTTATGAGTAACATCAATTAACGCCATCCTATATGGTAAATAAATTTGAAATATCCCCTAAAAACTGTTCTTGAGGAAAATATTCATTATTATTTAAAAAAGTTTTTTTATACATAAAAACATCTGAAAATATTTTTCTAATAAAATACCTTGAATATTATGAAATAATTTTTAAACCCATTTTCCTTGATAACATATAAAATAATATTAAAAACATTTTAAAACCATTTTCTTTGATTTTTTTTTGAAAAATTAAAAAAAAGAGCTCAAATACATTTTGAAATCCATTATACTTGAAAACATATAAAATAATATTTAAAACATTATTAATTTTTCATGAAAACATATAAATTATGCTTCAAAACTATTTAAAACCCATTTCATTTAAAACACGTTGAAAACTTGTAAATTAGGCTTGAAAAAAGTTGAAATCAATTTTCCATAATATCATATAAAATCATTTTGAAATCATTTTGAAAAAAAATTATTGAAAAAATTTTTTAATTTTTTTTATTAAAGGTGATCCTTTTAAAAATGAAAAGTAAGATTAAAAGGAATTATGATAGGTAAATATGTACATTTCATAGGAGGTCAAAATAACCTTCCTTTTACCCTGTAATAAAGGGTAGAAATGTTCCTTGTTCAGAACTTAAAACGAATATTACCTAGAATAGATTGTTAAAAGAAAAGAAGGGTAAAATTTTATTATAATGATTATATAATAATGGAATAAAATTAATGGAAACCATTTTTAGAAAACACATATTTTCGACTAAAGAAATGGTAAAGTCTGGCTTTCCTAAAAACACTTTGTTACCTATCTTATGTACCAAAGAGTATAATATGGTACCAATACGTTATTATATAATGAAAAAAAATATTATATGGAAACTCATGAATATTCTTGAGATTTGGATCGTAATATTTAATAATGGGAAGAATAAACATAAAAAATCTCAGAAAGCGATGAGATTGTCTCAATAAACTCTTATAACTCGGTATATTGGGATCATGCTCTCCATGTAAGAAAATGAAATTACATGAAGATTAATATATCATTAAAATGATTTTATTCAAGATATAAAATATAATATAGATATATATAAGCCTCCAATAAGAGTTTAGGAGTATAAAAAAATAAGAATCTCAATGAAGTCAAATTAAGACATAACTTTTTTACCGATTTGGTATATTTTGAATGATAAACCCCAAGTAAGAAGGATAATAAAATGGGCATGTGAATACCCAAACATTTATATAAAAGATACATATAATAAAATATTGGGCAGTACATACACCACACAAAAAGAAATATTAGCGAACATAACTTTATTCTCAAAGAAAATAGAAGAGAGGTGAGACGCCCTTACCTTGTGTCTTGACTCTCTCTATACTTGTAAAAGATTATTATATAATAAATACATGTTTATTATAAATTATTTATAGAATAATATTCATATACATAATACAATATATCTTTTTTTATTACCTTATATTACCCTCTTGTTAAAAATTTGATGTTAACGTTTTACTTTGTGTAAAATTCACATTATTCTTCACATGTGTCTTAATTTGTTACATCTTTGGTATTTATAATTATATCATGATTACAGAATGTAAACCATGATATAAATATCATGTATATAAATTATATTTTTATTATAATAATCTATATAATATAAGATTGTGAAATAGAATACATCATTCATGATGATGGTAAGTCGTACGTACGCAAAAAAAATATGTATCTGTCTTAATTGTCTTATTGATTGAAAGAATGTAAATGAAAAAAATATGTATGTATGTGTGTGTGTCATTATTACATTAGAATTACTATATCATATATATATATATATATATCAGATTGTTTAATCAAAAACAACCTTAATACATTCAATGTGGTGGGTGAATGAATCTTATCGCTTTGAGGGGGCAGTAGTCCACCCTTCCTCAAATGACATTATCGTATAAACACCAATTAGAATGTAAAGAAGTGTTAGTTGTAAAATTAATAATCAATATAAAATAAATATTAGATATAGTATATGAAACGTCTAAATATATTTTCCATCTTAATGACAACCATTATTGGTGGCAATGGAGAAATGAACAATCATCGTTTCGTGAGGCAGTAGTTTGTCGTACATAGAAATAGTATGTTTGACATCCATTAGATAGAGGTGTGCGTAAGTGTACATATAAATATTTGAATAAAATTATCCTATTATATTCAGGATACTATTTTTTACCCATGAATGGAATAAAGAGAGTGTAGGAGTGAATAAGTGAAATAATGGAAAGGAGCTTGAGAGAATATGCTACATCTAAATCCGGTAACACCATTTGATTTTTACCAATAGGATTCATTGAGAGGATTTCATCCAAAATGGTGACTTCAAGGTATAATGTATGCTTTTTGGGAGGCTATTTGGGAATATCTTGGACGAATTTAATATGTTATATATGTGTGAAGAATGGGTAGTGTTGGTGGCCTTTTATATTGAAGGAAAATGAATCACATGGAATTTTTAGAAATAGTTTAGGTTTGCGTATGTTCTTTCCTACCAGAAGTCATACCAAACAAAATAAACTCAAAAATGGAAGGTTTATGGATGAAATATGTATTTACAATTGGTTTTGTACAAGTTCTTGTGACATTTGAGACTTTTATTTTAAGGTTTAGACCCTAATTAAGTTTAATTTGCCCATAATTATTGTGATTAATTTGGATCACTTTTACTAATCATTTTGGTCAAAATTTACATGGTATTATTTGCATCTAAATATTGTACTGAATAAAATTTGTTATGTGATATTTTTTAAATTAAAATCACTAAAGTGGAAAAACTAAGATTAGTGCTAATCCCATAGGTGGGACAAAATAACTAGGTTTTAAAGTACCAAAAAGTTCAAAAGTTTATTAATATTTTATATTTAGGTTCATAGTGAAATTAATTATAAAGAATTAAATTGTATTAATTCATGTAATATTTATCTAATCTGACCATAAACCATATTTATAATATCCTTTAGCATAAAAAACTAATTAGACAAAAAAGAAGTTTTTAGCTAAAAAGTGGTGTTTCTAACTATTCATCAAAAAATGATGTTTCTCATCGAAATCCCAAAAAATCACCCTTGGATAATTTCGACATTCTAAATTAAAAAATTAAGTTTATTTTTAAAAATTAAATACCTAATTGTTCCTATCATTTTTCATTATTATAAGTGGTTTATTCTAGAAACAAATGTTTTTAAACATATAAGGGATTTACCAAAACTCATATCCTTCCTTATCAATATGTTTTATTTATAGTAAACAATTATAAAAAATATTTGGAAAGTATTCATTACTATTTCCATAAATATGTTTAATTTTTAGGTTATAATTATTATGTTTTATTAATAATCAATATATATAAAGATGTATCATAGAAACTTCGTGTTTTGTGAATCGGATGCCAAGATGGAGTTTCTTGGAGTGAAAGCCAAGATGGTATTTCGTGTAGTGAAAGCCAATTTGGTATTACATGTGAAATGATTTTTTGAATTAGTGTTTTAATATATATATATATATATATTTATATATATAAATAGTTTTTTATAGTGTCATTTGAAATGAAAAACATTGAAAATATATATTAATTCGAAAAATAAATATTTCTAAACTCTTCGAGTGTTACATTATACCCCCCTTAAAATGAATTTCTCCATCAAACTTTATCTGGGTTATCAAAAGATTAATACTTTAATGATTCATTCATAGAAACCCACACCGTAAAAATTGATTCTTATACTTCACTATAAACGGGAAATTTAGAACCATAACGGTTACCCCAAGTAAGAAATAAATGGGTTTCCATATATGAGAACATAGGTTGGTTGTAAAGATTGATCACAAAGGAAAAATGTAAACATTTATAGACAATGTTGGATTTCGTAATTCTTTAAAAATTTAATTATAAATGGAAATTTTAGGGCCACAAATTCATAAATCAGTGACCATTTAAAAGTCCATCAACTCAACGGAAAATTTTGTATTAGCCCAATAATTTGTTTTGATAATTTTCAGAACGTTGAGTAATCCAAGATAAATATATGTAAAAAAATCCATTCATCAGTTTGTCATTGAAAAATATTATAATAAATGATTTACCTTATGTAATGAGATTATATAAATTAAAATTGATGAATAAGTCACTGAAATATACTTTTAATGAATCTTAAGGCCCATGAAAGAATAAATATTTTTACTATTTGTCTCTTAAAAAACAACATGAATTTATGTATAAAAATAAAAAATAACACTAATATTTCATCATAAATATTTATTCATTACAAATAAATATAATCTAATTAGTACATCATGTAATCCAATGGTATTCCTGAAACCCTTATCATCCTTTGGTCATGGGTTCAAGACCCGCATCCTTGACGGACATGATTTGTTGTCACCTGACACACATGATGTCGCTTTTTGTAAACCACACTAATATAATGTATAATATATACATACTTGAAATAATTTTAATCAATTTTTTCCTTTTAACCAATGTTTTAGACGTAAACAATGTGCACAAATACTTCCTTCGAAACATAACTTAAACATTTCTTGAATGGTAAACCTTATGACCCTTCTCAATTGTGAAAATCCAAAACATTAGAAAGACAGTAATGAAATTATCTTAACATTGATTATCCCATATAAAAACCAAACATGTGACTAACCTCTTCATTTATTCTCTTCAGAAATTGGAACAACCAATATTATTATAAATCCTTTTAGAAAACATGCATGTTTCCTTATTCAAACGTATATTGGATTTAGACTATAAATCCAAAAATGATGTAAACTTGATTAGTGGTAACAGAACCCACCTATAATATTTCCTTACTTAGTTCCAAGGAAATAAATAAATTCCAATTTACTTATAAATATCTCATGTATCTTTATCCCTACAACATTATCTTATCATAAGGAACATATTAAGGTTTACCTTCCATTAGTCAAAATATAATCTTCTCATAAAATCGCTTTACCTATCCAACATAAACATGTAAATAATGAGCCATGAAAAACTAAAGTAGAAATATCATTGTATGTTTCACCATTCATAACATTTAAATCAAAATACATAAATACTTTGATTAATTAATCCTTTATCCATTAACAATATTCCCTCTTTCCATTCACATTTCATCTGTAGTCTCGTCATCATCAACAATGTGACTATTACTCACACCACCTTACTGATTCTCTTTAGGAACATTCCTCTTGGTACATTTTGATTCATAATGACCATTTTCACCACACATAAAACATTTAACCTTGGGTGATGACTTAGGGAGTCCAAAATTCCCATCCATTTCATTATTTGAACTCTCCATTTTTTCATTATAGTCACTTTCTTTGTGTCCATCTTTTCCACATTCAAAACACCCTTTTGTTCCTCAAAGACATTAACATAGGTAATTATTTCCACATTCTTCACATAAAAAATACTAAATATTTATTCCATCATGGTATTGATTACCCTAACTCTCAGAGAAATCCTTCTTTTTATTGTATGGTGAGTCCGACTGTTAGTTAAGGTAAACATTGTTAATCATGTTCTATGAAAATTGATTAGGCTTGATAATGAAATTTTCACTCCAGTGATCATCCCTCCAGACTGTGTATCGGAAAATCATCCATAAAATTCAACATTAATACAATTTCTTCTTGTCCCATCCATTGACTATAACCAGAACCATAGTGAGAGCAGTACTTTTCACAGTAGAAAATCACATAATCATGAAAATAATTAATTATAAGATGTTTAAATCATTAAAAATTACATAAAATATGAAACCTTCTATTTATCCTAGGATATTCATATATAACATTCATATAAATCCTTCATGATAGTTTGTGAAGAGTTTGCTAATTTCAAAATAATATCTCCAAGTATTTTTAAACCAGGTGTGTAGGAAGGGATGTTGTCATGTAGCAGAATACCCCAATATAAGCCTGAAAAAACTTGTTAGAGATGTTACGCCTAGGTACATCTAAGGCAGAGCCACATTCACTTGTAGTGTCCATGAAGGGATATATTTCACAGAAAACACTCATTATATAATTTACCAAAATTCCTAGAGATTTTCCTAAACATTAACTCATCCATATACTTATCCTTAGAGACATCCCAAGATATGTACTAAGAAATATACCTAGGTATCTCACTAATTTTTTCTCATCCTAGTTTACAATGGTTAATTGTACCTTTTTCTAATACAAACTATTGAAACCCACTATTTTCAAAAATTGAAATTACATACTTTTTTAGAATACATAATCATTATATATAAAACACACAAGGACTGTAGTTGGTATAGTTCCTTTGGAAACATGGAAACATAAACACTAGTTCATGAGTGTGACACAACATCTCCCACTATGTTATTCATGAATTGCACCCATCTTAGACATATCAACCATAGTACATATCATCTTAAATAGGGGAAAGTAAACATAAAAGGGATGAGCTTAAATGCTCATTAAGGGTAAACAAGGGAGATATATAAGAATAAACATGATTATAAGGGTATGACAACGTGATCCTGTAAAAAGAATATCATACCCTACATATCAAAGATCTCAACTAAAACCATGGAATGAATATTAGATATTCATATGACATGAATCATATTAAATAAAGAGTGTAATCCATGAATGCATAACATACAAATAAGACCTGGAATTTGGGAAAACACAAAAGCATTTAATGATTTCCATTGTAGCAAAGGAATCACTTCCAAGACTATCTTAGTAGTATGGGTTCAATCCCAGTATCATCATAGTAGTCATGGTTCACTTTCATGTCCATCATAGTAACATTAGTTCACACTACATACCATCATAGTTGTCATTTTTCACTCTCATGGCCATAATAGAACTCAAGGTTCACTCCAAAGACAATCATAGTTTATCTCATGAGATATAAATCTTTACCTAATTCATTGGAGGTAGATATGGGTCTCACCCTTCACGTAATTAAATCAGAAATACACATACCACATGATCATAAATAAACATATTATAATCCATAAAATTAAATGGTTATAAATAACATGTAATCATATTATAACCTATGGGAAAAGATTCATTTTTCAAAATAATTTCATAAAAATCATAACCTGTAAAAGAGAAATGGATTTCATATACATATAACTCATGATGGGGAAATTGGTTTCATAATGTCCATGAAATTAGGTATAACTCATTCCAAGACTGGATATGAATGGAACCTTCAGATAATTTTTTAGAAAGGATTTTGTAACATCAATGGATGTCATCATAGATGGAAAATAATTTTAAAATATCCTCTAAAAACGTTTCTTATGAAAAATACCCTTACTTTTTTGAAAAAGGTATTTTTAATACATAAAACCCTTTGAAAATTATTTTCTTACAAAATATATTGAATCTTATGAAAAAAAATTTGACAAAATGTTCCTTAAAATCATATAAAATATGCTTTAAACCATTTTGAAATTCATTTTCATTGAAAAAAATATGAAAAATCATAAAAAGAGCATGAAATTGTTTTGAAACCCATTGTATTTTAGAACATATAAAATAATATTGAAAAAATTTCAAAAAAATTTCTTGGAAAATTATATAAGAATCTTGAAAACATTTTAAAAACCATTTCTTTTAAAACACATTGAAATAGTGTAAATAAGTCTGGAAATCATTTTCAAAATAGTATTCATTGAAAACACATTAATTTATTTTGAAAGAATTTTGAAAAAAAAATTGAAAAAAAATTCAGAAACATTTTCTTAAATATGATTCTTTTAAAAATGATAAGGAAGCTTAAAATGAATGATGATGGGTAAATCCATACATGTCGTATGAGGTAAAAATAATATTTCTTCTACATGGTAAAAAATGATAGAAAATTTCCTTATTCCAGAAGTGATAAGAAGATTGACTTGAATATATTGGTAAAAGGTAAAAAGGGTAAAAATTAATTTTAAATACTATAGGGTAATTGTATAATATTATTCGAAACCCTTTTAATAAGAAATAAATTTCTGACCAATGAATGGGTAACATCGGGATTTCATGAAAACACTTTCTTAACTATCTTATGTACCAAATAGTTGAATATGATAAAAATATATGATTATATCATGAAATAATAGTGTCTAAGAAAAATCATGAAAATTAATGATATTTGGATCATAAAATTTCATCAAGGTAAATATAAACACAAACAATCTCAGAAAATAATGAGATTATCTCAATAAACTCTTATAACTCAGTTACTTAGGATCATACCCACCATGTAAGAAAACCAAATTACATAAAGCTTAATATATCATGAAAAGTAGTATATTAATTATATAACATGTATAATTAAATTATATAAACCACTATGATGAAGTTAGGTTGATAATAAAAAATGAATCTCAAGGAAGGAAAATTGAGACAAGACTGTTTTTCTGATTTCGAAACATTTCAAAGCTAAACCCCATGAAAGAAGGATCCTAAAATGAACATATAAAACCAATACATTTAAGTTCATGATACATATAATATAATCATGGTCATTAAATAGATGACTCAAAAGGAATTATTGGAAAACATTTTATGTATCTCACAGAAATTAGATGTGAGATAAAATCTCATTACCTTGTGTCCTGACTCTCTATGTACTCATACAACATTACTATATAATAAATATAAGATTATTATACATATTTTAAATAATAATATTATTATAAAAAATACCATATATAGTTTTATTATGACCTTATATTATCCTCTTCTTAATGATCCTATGTTAAAGTTTCACTTCAGGTAAAATTAACTTTGTTCTTCGCATGTTTCTTAATTTGATACATCTATGGTACATATACTGATATCATTATTCTATAATGTAAACCATGATATAAATATTTGTGATATAAACTATATTTTTCTTATAATAATCAATAGAATATCAGAGTATGAAATGGAATACAGTGTTCAGGGAAACTGTAAGCTATATGTAGCAATGAATGAAGTTTTCGTCTTTATTATCGTGTTGAAAAAAAGTATTTAAATGGAATATATATATATTTATATATCTATATATGAATTTATAATTATTTAATTATAATTAAAATTTCCTATATATCATATAATTACATTATATATATCCTTAATACATTCCACGAGGTGTCTGAACGAATCACATTGCTTTGAGGGGGAGGTAATCCACACTTCCTCAAATGAGATTATTGTATTAACACCAAATTTAATGTAATGAGATGTGTGTTTTAAAATTAATACAGAACCATAAATAAATATAAAATATACTATGTGACATATATAAATTTTTTTTAAATCATAATTTCTACCATGAATGGTGGTAATGGTGAAATGAACAATCATTGTTTCATGAGTTGTAGTTCCCGGTCCACAGAAACAGTATGTCTGTTATCCATTTGATAGATGTTTGTGTTTATTTTGGTCTAAATAATTGTATAAAAACATTATAGAACATGTATGATGCTATTTCTATAATAAAATACAGGAATAATGATATTGGAGTGGGTGAATAAATGAAATAAAGGAAAGGAGAATGAGATAAGATGTTACCTCTAAATCGGGTAACTCCCTTTAGTCTATGCCAAAAGGAATACTTGAGAAGATTTATGCCCAAAGGGACACATCAAGGTTTAATGGGGGATTTTTTTGTGGATATTTGGGATAATCATGGATGATCATAAAAGGATTTAACGGTGCGAGGAATGTGTAGAAGTGGTGGCCCTTTAATGGGAAGCAAAAAAACTCACTTGGAATTTTTAGAAACCGGTTTGGTGTGTAGATGTTATTACTTATAAAAATTCATCTAAAACACAAAATAATGTATGTTTTATGGTAGAAATTTATACAAAAAAATTTTGGGAATAATTTCTAGGTCTTTTAGGCCCTTACTTTTAAGGTCTAGTCCCTACCAAAGATGAGTTGGGCCTTAACTCCTGTGATTAATTTTAATCACATTAAGTATTCATTTTAGTAAAAAAATTACATACTATTATTTGAATCAAAATATCATACTGAATAAAATATTGTTATGTCAGATTTTTTTAATTTAAATAACCAAGGCATAAAAATTAAGAATGGTGTAATCCCCACAGACTGGATGAAATAACAGTGTTTTAAACTAGGAAAAATATTGAAAGTTTGTTAATATTTTATATTTAATTTCAACATAAAATTGATTCTAATGAATTATATTTTATTAATATATGTAATATTTATCTATTTTTACCTTAAAAATAATTATAATAACATTTATCAGTAAAAATTGATTAGGGAAAAATGTAGCTTTTAACTAAAAAAGAATAATTTTTTCACAATTCATCAAAAATGTAGTATCTTAGTGAAATCCTAAAAAAATACCCTTAGGATAATTTCTAAAATAAAAAATAAAAAATGAATACTGTTTTATCACATTATATATACAAACATGTCTAAAATTAATAACAATATTAGTGGTGGTTCATTCGAAAAAATGATATTTCAAACACGTAAGGGCTTTACAAAAAATCATATCTTTCATTATCAATATGTTTTGTTTATATATATAAATTATAAAAACTATTTGGAAGGAATTTATTATTATTAATAAAACTATTTTTAACATTTAGGTTATAATTATTTATTTTAATTAATTATATATATATATAATAAGATGTTTCATAGAAACTTAGTGTTGGGTGCATCGTACGCCAAGTTGGTGTTTCTTGAAGTGCAAGCCAAGTTGGTATTCCATGTAGTGAAATCGAAGTTTTAATTTTATTTGAAAAGAATTTTTGAATTAGTTTTTTAATACAAACACACACACAAATATACATATATATATATATATTACCAGGGTCATTTTAAATGAAAAATATTGAAAAGGTAAATTTATTTGAAAAATATTAATTCTATAAATCTCAGGGTATTATAGTTTCATCATCTAAAAATTAATAAAAAAATTAAAAATATCATATTTTTTCAATATATAATATTTTATAACCATCAATGTAATTTAGTGCAGAAAAATGGGAATCTTAATTCATAAATATAGTAATACATATAGATATAGGAGATATATTTACATTTTCTAATGGATGAAGAGAAAATATATTTGAAAAATTCATAACATTAAAATATAAAAATAATTTAATAAAAATAATATTTATTCATTAATAGATTAAATATATTTATTTATGAGAAATGGTAATTAAATATTTATCACATTACATTATGGAGGTTGTTTTCCGCCCAAACACATTGGTGGCAGTATCATTTTCTAATGGATGAAACTGTAAGAAGATAAATAATTTATTCTACTTGAAAATAATATTAATTTAATATATATTATATATATTTATATATACATTAATTCCATATTTATAATAATATTTATAAAAAGGTTATGAAAAATTAAACACATCACATCGTGGTGGAATTGTTCTGCACATATGCACAAGTAAAATTTTCATTTCACATAGGATACATAGGAGGTAGAAAACAGTTTTCCTTCCAACATAATACCATGAAATTAAATTAAATATTCTTATTTCATTATGTTATATTGTTAATATAATATTTTGAGGTGGTTGAATAAGAAAAAAACATAAAAGGATGTCTGTAATATCACACACCCCGTCCTTGGTTAATCTCTTTTAAAAACACAATAATGCTTCTTAGATAGGTATTCTGTGAATACTATAACTTATAGGATTCTAGGAAGAGGTATTTCAATGTATTTGGGGTGATAATGTTCTTGTTAATGTTCCCAAGTTGTGCCTATAAAGTAGAAGATGATATTCCCTTTTATAAGTGATGGAAGTTGCACACTTGTAAATTGTAAAAACATTTAAATATAATATATCCACTCTTGTAGGAATACGATTCCATAATAACAAATTTATAGTGATAAGGTGTAAATATTCTGAATATATTAAAAGAATGAAATTAAATATATGTTTTATTGGTATCCTTAAGCCTAACCCATTTATTTTAACTATTTTAAACCATTTTTAACATGACTATCGTGACAAACATTTTACCAAGATAAATTTTTTGAGTAAAAAAAATTAATTTCCTTATAAAAACTAAAAATAAAAATATTGATGGAATTTTAAAATATTCAATTTATAAATTTGAAAATTTTAAATTCTAACATCCATGATCAACATAAAAACAATAGTTAGAAAAAAAATGTATTTTCATAAAATAAATGATATTATCGTAATTCTTTGTATGGTAAACACAATTAGATGAATGTTAATTTGTTTGATTCAATATAATATCTATAAAATTCATTAAAATAATTCATAAATATTTATTTATATAATTTATTAACATAATAACACATCGTGTGTATAAAATTGGTTTTCTAAAGAAACAATATCATGGTTTATATAGAAATTATTTTATATTCATTATAATAATATGATAATAAATGAATTAATGGTTAATAAATATTATTCAAATTTTTAAAACACTTTTACATAATTCATTACCCAATAAAAGTTACTTTTAAATAAAATATAAATATTTATAAACAATGAATTTATAATTAGACAATAATTACTCGATTAACATAAATTTATGAACTATTTCATGCATGTCATTACATGATTTTATTAATTTAATTTTATTATTTTCATTTAACTATTTATTATTTTATATTTTTTAACATATATAATAATGTTTTATTCACTTAAGTTTTGTGTGGTTTTCATTGTAAGATATCGAACACATCGAATATTGTAAAGGGAAATATATTCTGAAAACTCAACATGTAATGTTTCAACCCCATAAAGTAATTGTTCCCTAAAATTATTTCATTCCAAAGAAAATATATGAGGATATGTATGTCCTATTACATCCTTTATTTCCCATGTATAGTCCTTGAATTTTTTGTTTCACCACAATTCTTTAACCAGTTGATTGGTCCACTTTCACCTCACATTATTTATTGAATACAAACACTTCACTAGTTATTCGTCATAATAAGGTTCACACTCTAGTGGTATATCCTCTAATTTAACTACATGTGAAGGATTAGGTATGTACTTCCTTATAATAGATACATGGAAAAATAAGGACTTATGATATGTTTGGTGGAAGTGAAAACGGATAAGATACCATCCTGATAAAATCAAGGACCTTAAAGAGGTTGATATATATATTTATATGCATTACATTCTTATAAAATTGAATAAATTTCTTCAAATGATGTTTTTTATGAATAACTTATCCCCAACTTCAAACTCCAGATTTCATAGATGATTTCCAACATAAATTTTATATTGACTATGAGATGCCAATATGTAAAGATGAATAGATCTAACCCAATCTGTCATTTCCTATTCTAGTTCAGATCCCAATAGATAACAATTTCTAATGTATTCCCAACATTATTCTGTTTTTCATTTTGTCCTATATAGGTAATCATAATTAGATATATGAATGACTGAGTTAATTTTATTTTTATTATGAAAACTCATATAGAGGATGGTGTAAATATGATGCTCCTTTGAAATCAACATTGAAAATTATTAGAATATACTTTTTCTTTTGAATGGTTATATTTGAAATAATGTACCATATGTATGATGATGTAATATAGTGCTCATGTTTATCTCTCTATTCAATTCTCAGTGAATAATTCTACAAATCATTGATGAAAACATCTGATCTCATTTAGAGGTGATTGGGAGAGGTATTGTATAAATCCTTACCACATCTTTAATTTATACCATGGGAAGTTATTAAATTGATAAATATTCCATTATCGATATTTAATGTGATTAATTTCTAAGGTGAATGACTATAACCCAAATAATGTTATGGAATTTAAATCTCTTAGGGCTTTCTATGAAGAAATCTATAATTTGTTTTTCCTATTTACATATATATATTTGTAATGTTTCAATCATTCCTTTAGAATTATAAAATTTTGGATTAACTTTTAACATATTAGGTAATAACATTCCACTGCACAATATCCATCTTCAGGTTTACCCCCAGAAATGCTCTTTCGAATCTATATTCATCTTTGATATCCCAATATGGACTGAGAATGATGAGAAATATGTGTTATTAAACAACACTTTCTTCAATTCTAGTATTGATGGGACATTTCTTCACTTCCTAACCTTGATTATTCCATCACTATTATATTTGTATTCATGAACATTCTTTATCATTTTTCAGCTCTAAATACTCAATATTTACCAATTTAATCTTCATTTAAATGGATATTTGAACATTCACTATAAATGGCTTGGATTTAACTATTTACATTACGATTTAGAGATACATACCCCAAAATTATATAAATATTTGATAATTTTCAATCCTTATCGTTGATAATATATCATTGACCTTATAACATAGGGCATAATCCTTGAGGTTCATCTTCCTAGGAGAATAATGTATTGAATAGTAGTAATCATTAATTAAATCCCACCATCTTCTCTAGATCATATTCATATCTTTCTTTGTGAATATATAATTCATGGTTTAATGATCCGTAAATATATATCTCTCACATTTCACTATAAAGATAATGATTCCATATCATCGAAGAAAAAATTATGGTTTCCAGCTCTGAAAAATGCATTGATTATTTTTTCTAATTGACCGTCAATTGACATGAGTCATATGCTACAACCATGTCATTTCTCATGAGAACACATCATAGTACATTATTTTATTCATCACTATAGATCACAAGACATTCTCCACTTCAAGGTAATGTAAGAATATGTTTACTTTCCATCATTCCATTTAATTAAATGAAATTATCTTCACATTAATTAGTCTAAATAAACTTTACCACATTCAATGCTAAATTGATTAGTGGATTTAATATCAGGGAAAAATTTATCACCATGTTTCAATAGTGTCCACCCAATCTAATAAATATATGGATATTATTCATAGATTTTGGTAGTGGGAAATGTTAGATGACTTCATTATTTAATGTATCCACTAATATACCCTCACATGTAATTTCATGACCCATGAATGGAACTTTCTATAGCTATATTCACATAGGATAAAATTGGAATACTACAACTCCTTTCTCAAGGTTTTCAATATAATCCTTAAATGATCATCATGATCATCCCAAATCTAGGAATATATTTGAGTATCATCTATAAATTCTACCACAAACTAATCAAGTTAATATATAAATATATTACTCATTAGATCCATGATGATTTTTGGGATGTTGGTATGTCCAAATAGAATCACTGTAAATTCATAATATCTATAAGACAAATGGAATTTAGTCTTGGGTATTTCCTCTATTTTGACCACAAATTGATGATATGTATATTGAAGTTAAATCATTGAAATATAGTGAGATGTTTAAATATGATCAAACTAATAATTGATATATGGTTGAGGATACTTATTCATGATGATATTCGTGTTATCTAATTGACAATTAATATAGATATGCATTGACCCATATGTATTATTAACAAAAATAATTGTTTCACCCCATTGTGAAGAACTATTTTAAATTAATAACATGTTATGATTCTTGAAAATATTCTTCTTCATGTCTGGAAACTAAATTGAGTCAATTCTATAAAGAATAATTTAATTTGGAAAAGCACTAGGTTTGAGTTATATGGAGAAATTAACATCATAATTCACAGAAAGGTATGGATACTCTTTAAAAAATACAAATAAAATATTCCAAAACAATTGGAATATCATAAATGTTGAGTTTCTTCCAAACCATTTGAGATAAACAACCCCTATTAATAATTATTAAAACCCATATAATATCATTAATCTACATTGGAAGATCATGTTTATCCCAAAAAAGATAAATGATTATATATTGATTCCTTATATCAAACCATATTTCCCTTCTTTGGAAGTTAATATAGGAAGTACATAGAGACATATAATCCATTCCCAAAATCAAATCAAATTTAACAAGATTGAGAGTGACAAATTATTATTATAACTACATTCCCACAAACTTTTATCAGATAGGACAAATAGACTTGAGTTATTCACATTATACAATTTGTATTTTTCACTAATAATTTATAATATATCCATTTAGGTTGTGATGTGAAACTATTATAAAATTCATCAGATATAAAAGAGTGGATGTAGCTTATATCCAATAAGAATTTTGTGGTTATAGAGTGTATGATAGGAGTACCTATTTCACCTCATCATTCTAGTAACCCACATCAACGATTGTCACTACATGATCATTCCCTCTATCTCTTGACATATGAGGGTTTTAACATTAATTATTATCATTAACCCTCATATTTGTGAGAAGGTATTCATTATTACGATACTCGTTGAATTTAATCATTAGAGTGTGCTTGGATAATTAAGCTATGATTTTTTTTCTATTTATTTCACTTATAGGGCTCTTCATAACCCTTAGGAATCCATTTTCTTGATGTCCATCCTTTCCACACTAAAAAATATTACTAGAACCCTTATGGTAGTTTCATTTATGATTTTTCCAATACTTTGTACATGAATGAATATTAATTTACATATGCCTATGGTTTTTATTTAATAGAATTTCCTAAAAACTATTTATTTCAATATTATTCAACAAAACCATGGAAATAAATGGATTATTATTTTATTATTTATACCTTGAGAGATCCTTAAAAATAAAACCATATCTATCAAAGTATCTTATAGAAAATTTAATTTGGAATACTGATTTTATTACACAATAAAATATATAAATTGTTCTTCCATAGTGAATAATGAAAATTGATGTTTACCTTTTTGGTATAGTGAAATTTTCCTCTCATGTAAAAATGGATTCATCATCCTTAAAATTAATCACAGTCAATTCCATTAAAATTTTCATTCAAATAGTTTTAGCAAAGTAGATACTAAAAAATAAAATCATATCTCCACTAATTACATGGAGTCAACTTCTTCATTTTTCTTCTTATTCATAATAGGTGTTTACTATTGATAATTATGTATTTCCAAATGATAAATATCCAAAATAACTTTCTAATGGTAAAAAAAATTAGATAATAGTCAATATATTTAATATAAAATTGATAAATTACTCTACCATACGTTGATCAAAGGACACTGAAGGAAGGTTACTATTTTCTCAAACAATACATGAGGGTGATTTTTTACTTTTTTATTTATTTAGAAGTTCATTATGATTCATGTTATAAATAATATAATTGCATATTTGGGTGATCATTTACATTATATGTTGAATCTCAGATCCCATTCCATTTTTTTCTCTTGAGTATGGCCGTTGACTTTTTTTAAAACATTCGTTATTGAAAATTTTACACCTATTTACATTCATTGTATAAAACAAAATTCCATAGGGTAAGGGACAAGCATCATTAATCAAAGTAGGAAATCATATATTTATAAATATTTATATAATAATGTCATAAATTATGATCCGATATTATAAAACGATAACACTTTAATTTAATCTAATATCACATATCATTGTTTATCTTAGGTTCTATCATCTAATTTCACATAAATTAATCACAAAAAATAACTAAACCCTACTTTTATACAAACTCAGGGGACCTGATCATGAGGTAGACCAATCCAGATAAACATACATTAGTCATTATTATATATCAATAATCCCTTCATATACTAAATAGTATCAAAATTCTATGAATGGATGATATGATGACTTTTAGAACTATCAACATAAAAAACTTATTTTATAATAATCTTGAAAATTTCCCTATAATCATACAACTATAAACCCCCTTCTAGGAATCTCATAAATTGTACTAATATACATAACATAGGGAATATAAACATAAGAAATAGGTGATTTAATATGCTCGGTAATGGATACATAGTATATAACCTTTGATGACTATAAGAGAGAAAAGATAATAATATATTTAAGAGAGAATACATAAGATTCATGACCATAACATTTGTACTAAATTCCTAGGTAAAATATAGAGTATAAGACTTGAAATATCATAACATGAGTACATAAAAAATTTAATAATGTGACTGAAAAATAATAATAATGATCATAAAATAATGGTTTTTGTATCTCAAATGGTTTCCCTAAGTTTATTAGGCTGGACTCAACTATTTCACTTCATCCAATATGCTTTACATACCAATTTACTAGGGTGGATGGAGATTCATTCACTATATTCTATTTTTGTATCGAGTCATCAAAATACAATTCCCAATATCTCATGTGATATAACGATTTAACCCAAATATTTGAGCACTATATTGTTCACAACTATGATATAAATAAAAACTATAAATATGTACTCAATGTGATCAATAAGTAAATTCATTTTTTGATCAACATATAATCTAACAGTGGAAAAAAATGGGTTTCATGAAATCATTAATAGAATAATTCATAATAAATATAGAGAAATAAGTTGGATTTTCTCCTAAGAACATATCCATTAGTTAAATATATGTAACATCAAAGGATTTTCACATAGGTCAAAATACATTTTAAAAGTCATTGGATAAATCACATTGAAAAAAAGAATAAATATACCTTTTTCAAATTCATGGAAATTTTTAAAAATGATTTATTTAAAAAATATTTTTTTTTCTAGAATATGAATTTAAATACAATCCTTTAAACCACTAAATTATCTAAAAACAATTTTTATCAAAGATATATTATTTCAAAAATTTCCATTCAGAAGATATAAAAATACGTAATTACTCTTTCTTAAAAACAAAAAAACAGTAAAATCTATTTTTTGAAATAATTATTTTTATAAAGAAATAATAAGTTTTCTTTTGAAAAATTAAAATATAAATTTTCTTTTATTTTTAAAATATATAATAAATAATAATTTTTGTTAAACCATTTTAAAACATGTATTAGATAAATTGGAAAGAATAATGCTTATAATGGTGAAAAGACAATAAAATATTTTTTAGAAAATTTATTTAACATAGTGGTAAAAGATAACGTTATAGTTTGTATTCAATAGTCATTTTTAAAAAGGTGAGGTGAAAACAATTGAATTTTAAAAAATAAATTATGGATCCATGAAAAGGTCATAAATGTTCCCCAAAGGAAATTTGGAATGAACAACAAAAATAAAAACATGAAAGAGTAAAACATTTTATGATTTTGAAAATAGATTTATTCATATACACATTGAAAATATAATGATAAATCATTAATTTGAAATATATAAATATAAATTCTAAGATTTCCAAAAACATTATTTCAAAATACAAATGGTGGATATTGGTAGTAAAAATGAATGTCAATATAGAAGAATAAAATATAATTTTAAGATAATGGGGATTATTCATAGGTGGGTACTGTAGCAGTACTATTAACATAATGGGCCTTGGGCCAAAAAATTGGGCCTATGTCCCATGTAATGGGATTAATTCCCACTATGTCATCGGTATAAGGCCCCAGCCTTAAACCTTACTTAATATTGAATTAAATGACTAATTCACATTGAGTATCTTTTCAGTTTTAGAGTTTTAGAGAATTAGATCATAACTATTACATCTCAAAATATTACAATGTAGACACTTCTACTATGTTTCCATAAAATAAAAACTCTTAAAAAGAAACATGTCTAGTTCCATGTTTTAGATAGCATGACTTTCCCTTGATCCCATCCTTGACCCTAATCCACATTAAGTCCAGTGAAAAACATTTCAAAAAAACTTGGGGTGTGCATGAAAAGCTCAGCAAGGGATACACAAAGAATGGAAACTGTTAGTTTTTTAAACATCACGTAAACCATGTATACTTTATCAAAGTAATACCTTCACCTTCATGAAGTAGTAAAAACTCTTCACTGAATAAAATATCATTACTTACCCTTTTGTAACCAAAGGATTACCATAAAACCCATATAAAGAACACATAACATATAAAGGTAACTTGAGACATAACCATACTTAAGTGGAATAACCATACGATCGACTTCCACACATATCAGTTAATGGAATAGCCATACGGCCAACTTCCACACATACTTAATAGAATAGCCATACGACCGACTTCCATACCCAATGCATTGGAGGTTATAACGTAACCACCCGTCTTGGTATTCACGGCACCACCCGTCATATGGTTTATCACATAATCTCCCGTCAAATGTCCAAGTACCAATATAAAATCATAAAACATAAAACCAATATAAAGGAATTATAACATTTCCACATTCCAATCACAATATATCATTTAAATATATTGAAATAATAGAATCCTTTATCAAAAACATTTTCAATACCAAAATACATAAAAGAGTATATGGTATTTATTTTATTTTAAAAACATTACTGCTTGTTGAGGAAGCCAAAGACCAAATAATACTCGCAGCGGCGGAGAAGGTCATTGTCACCGCGTACGTTAAAGAAACATTCCGTTTTGTCATTTTTTAAAACGTTTCATAGAAAAAAGATTCGTTTTATATAAAAGTAAAAGTCAAAGGGGTTTATACACCGTATTAAAGAAAGTTGTGTATAAAACGAAATATGCCTCAATGAAAGGAGATTGAGACGAAGTCCCTTACCTCGGGTCCGAATTGACTCGATCGTTCTTTAATGTCCAGAATAATAAACTTGAGTTAATTTCTATTTGATTAAGAACCTTTTTCAAGTTCATTATTCCTTTTATATCACTTATTTCCATGTTATAAACATTATGTAACCATTTAAGTTAATAATGTTTGTTTTGTCAATATTTGGTTCTTTAGTCGAAAGTGGACTTCTTACAATTACATGTTGTTCGTGTGGTCAAAGGTTCATTATATCTAGAATGCAATTCCTGATTTGGATAGCATATATATCATATATATCCAGAATATACATGTATTTATATTATTACATAATCATTTATAGGTAAGAAATGAAATGCACCGTTTATGGAGACGGTAAGTCGTACGTACGCATGAATGCTACTTTCATTTCATTCTCATATTAATGGAATTAAAACTAAATGAGAGTTATGTATATTTTAATTCAAGAATTATATTCATCATTTAGATGTATCATTCATAATATATATCCATTATATAAATGTACTTTTAATAGTACATTACATTTGGGGATAAGAAATGAAATGCACCGTTCATGGAGACGGTAAGTCGTACGTACGCATGAACGCTACTTTCATTTCTATCTCATACTTTAATGGAAAGAAATAATAATTATATAGATATATATTGTAATTACAGTATAACATCATATATAATAACTTTAAATACATCCTTTATACGTCCCAAATATGGCATTAACGAATCAAATCACTTTGAGGGGGCGGTAGTCCGCACTTCCTTAAATGAAGATATCACGTTTACCCATAATGGAAACCATAAAGGTATTCCCAAAATGAAAAATACAGAAGCTTAAGGAAAACATAAACATATTATATATCATATATAAATATAGTTTAATCTTAATGGCCACCTTTGAAGGTGTTAAAATAATTTTGAACAATCTTCATTTCGGGAGGCATAAATTCGCCATCCACGGAAACAGTATGTTCTTTAACCATTAGATGTAGGTGTGTGTAAGTGTAGATCGAATCCATATTATAACAACATCCTAGTATATTTAGGATACTGTATATGTTACAAAAGAAAATAATAAAAAGAGTTTAGGGGGTTGGAGAAACAAAATAAAACAAAAGGACTCAAAAGAAGACATTACCTTAAAATCGGGTAACTCCCTTTAGTTTGAGCTCAAAGGCTTCCTTGGGAAGACTTCTACCAAAAGTGAGGATTCAAGGAGTAATATAGGGAAGTGGAGAGACATAATGGTCAGATTTTGTCCAAGCCAAAGGCTTTGGGAGTGTGGGTAAGGAGGTAGAGATGGGGGTCTTTTATAAGAGGAGAGGAGGGGCACTCTTGTAATGTTACAAAATGTTACTTTATTGTCAAAAGAGTTTCGGATTTTTAAGGTCCCACATTGATGTATTTCGAGGATAAGGTTATGAGAGTTCTACATCCACTAATCTAATAGGTTTTGGACATGTGTAGGTCTTACAATTTACATTATCTTTCCATTTTATTTAAATCGTTAAATAATGAGGTCATCGCTGCATCATCATGATGTCATAAATAATTTAATTTATTTAATGTCTAAAAATTATAAAAAAATTACTATGATGTAGTAAATCTTTTTATATTTCCAATGACTATTTATAGTCAAATATACAAATTTTATAACCCCATATAAAATTTTTTTTAGTAAAATATCTCATGTTTGTGTCATTTTTACTTTAACATTAAATAAAAAGATATTATTGTCATTTTCCAACTAATGTTGCTCCATGGGGTCCCCAAGTTGACACATGGATTTTGTTGGTCGGCCACGACACATCCAATGATGTTAGGACACGTTTCAAGCTCATCTCATATTATTAAAACATTATTTTTACCTTAAACTTCACTAATTACCTCTAATCGCGATTAAAACTTAATAAGTTACTATTCACCAAAAAATTATTTTAATCCCATTGAACCACATTTTACATCTTAATGAAAACCATTTATGTCGGATTTTTGAAATTCAAAACACAGAGGTGGTAAAATTTCATTTAAATGAAAAATCGGTTTTTTTAAGTACCACTTAGTGGTTTCACTATTCATCAAAAAATTGAAGTTTTTCAGAAAAATACCAAAACTTCACCCTAAGCTATATTTGATATTCCGAATTCAAAAATGAAGTCCATTTTTAAAAATTCACAACATATAAGTTGCATTAATTAATTTAATAATTAATTCCCGTTTTCAGAGCAAATAGCGTGTTTTTATGAAACAATAAGTATCAAAAGATTGACACTAGTTTAAGTCCGATTTCAAAGTGAAATTAATTCCAATGACCACTATTGGATTTAATGGTAAAAATATATTCTATTTTCACTTTAAAACCAATTCAAAAGATAATCTAATCAAATAAATAAATTATATTAACAATAGGTTTTGAATTAAAATACAACATTTTACACTATTCATTAAAAAATGAACTTTATCGGAAAAATACCAAAAATTTACACAAAGTAAATTCTGCTGTCCCGATTCTAAAAAAAGAGTTATATTTGGTCCAATAGAATGTATAAGAGTGATCAAAACTATATTTAATGACGGTTCTCCATCAAAAGGTGATTAGTGAACCTTTAGTGAAAAATAGGGTATAAATGCCTAAAATTGAATTCTTTCCGTATTTTAAGCCTTAATATTTTATTGGATAAATGTAAAAATATTTAAAAAACATATATAATAACATTTTAGTTATTTATATCCTTTCCCTCCAATACAAAGACTGTGTTAACTACCATTTAAAATAATATTGTTTTATTACTAGTGTGCAACGTAAGATTTCAATGAAACTCTTTGTTGCGTATCGGGTATGCTATCGAACATAGAAACCCCTTTAAAGTAAAATTAATATTTAATTAGTCAATATTAATTAATATGAAAATTCTTTATTCTTTATTTACCTGGGATGTTACATCCTTCCCCCCTTTTGGGAATTGCGTCCTCGCAATTTTATTCACTTATCAAAATAAGTGGGGGTATTTATCCCTCGTAGCATTTTCAGATTCCCATGTTGCCTCTTCAACCATATGGTTTTTCCACAAAACCTATACCTGGAGGATTACCTTATTTCGCAACACTTGCTCTCTTCGGTCAAGAATCTGGACCGGTTGTTCTTCATAAGAGAGGTTCTCTTCCATCTCAACTACCTCTGGGCTCAAAACATGAGATGAATCTGGCATATACTTCCTCAACATCAAAACATGAAAAACATTGTGTACCTGAGATAAACTCAGAGGTAAAGCCACTCAGTAAGCAACTAATCCAACTTTCTCCAGAATTTCATATGGTCCAATAAATCTTGGACTCAGCTTTCCTTTCTTACCAAATCGCATCACACTTTTCCATGGAGAAACCTTGAGAAAAACATGATCACCTACCTCGAAAGATAGATCCTTCCTCCGGTTATCTGCATAACTCTTCTGCCTGCTCTGAGCTGTTCTCATGTGTTTCTGAATCAACTGAACTTTTTCTGCCATCTCTTCTACCAATTTTGGTCCAATCAGCTTCCTTTCACCCACATCATCTCAAAATGCTGGAGTTCGACACCGCTTCCCATATAATTCCTCAAATGGTGCCATCTGTATACTGGAATGAAAAATGTTATTATAAGAAAACTCAACCAATGAAAGATGTTTGTCCCAACTTCCCTGATAATCCATCGAACAAGCTCGTAGCATATCCTCCAAGGTCTGAATTGTTCGTTCTGACTGCCCATCTGATTGAGGATGAAAAGATGTACTAAAATTTAATTCAGTACCCAATGACTTCTAAAGGCCTTTCCAAAAGTTAGAAGTAAACCTGGTATCACGATCAGATACAATGGAGAGAGGAAATCCATGTAACCTGACTATCTCTTCAAGATACAAATGGGAAAGTTGATCTAGGGAAAAATTATCTTGTATAGCAAGGAAATGAGAAGATTTAGTCAAGTGATCAACAATAACCCAAATTGCATTATTACCTCTAGATGTCTTCGGTAATCCCACGACAAAATCCATGGATATGTTTTCCCATTTCCACTCTGGCACTGGTAAAGGCTGAAGCATCCCTTTCGGTAACTGCCAGTCTGCTTTAACCTACTGACAAGTCAAACACTTCATGGTAAAATCAGCAATATATCTTTTCATTCCATCCCACTAGTAATACTCCCGCATATCTCTGTACATCTTAGTGCTGCCAGGATGAACTGAAAATGGAGAACTATGAGCCTCACATAACAACTCATTCTTCAACTGTGAATCACTAGGGACACATAATCTATTCCCAATCCTCAAAACACAATCATTATCAATGTTGAATTCAGGAAACTTACCCTTCTGAACCAGCTCTACCTTTTTCTGCAACTCACTATCTTGCTTCTGTGCTTTCTTGATTCTGTTTGATAGGGATGATCTCACTGATACCTGAAACAAAACAGAATAACTTCCTGCACCAACAACTTCTATTCCAAAGTCCATCAAATCAAAAACCAATGGATCTCGTTCCAAACGTTGCATGGTTAATGAAGCATTACTTTTTCGACTCAAAGCATTGGCCACTTTATTTTCTTTTCCCGGATGGAAGTGAATTGTACAATCATAATCCTTGATTAATTCCAGCCATCTCCTCTGTCTCATGTTCAATTATTTCTGAGTGAATATATACATTAAACTTTTGTGATCAGTATATATTTCACACTTTACTCCATGCAATTGATGCCTCCAAATTTTTAATGCGAAAACAACGGTAGCTAATTCCAAATCATGTGTAGAGTAATTTACCTCATGAGTTTTCAACTGACGTGAAGCATAAGAAATTACTTGATCATTCTACATAAAGACACTGCCAAGTCCCTTTAATGAAGCATCACTGTATATAACAAACTCACCATTCCTGGAAGGAAGTGCCAAAACTGGAGCATTAACCAATCTTCTTTTCAACTCCTGAAAATAATCATCACATTCTTTTGTCCAGATGAACTTAACACCCTTCCGAGTTAGCTTAGTCATTGGACTAGATAACCATGAAAAAATTTCAACGAACCTTCAGTAGTAACCTGCCAATCCAAGAAAACTACGGATCTCGGTTACATTTGTGGGTCTTGGCCATTCTTCAACAACTTTTGTTTTAACAGGATCAATAGTTATGCCATCTTTTGAAACAATGTGACCTAGGAAAGAAATTTTTTGTAACCAAAACTCACACTTGCTGAATTTTCCATATAGTTTATTTTCTTTTAAGGTTTTCAAGATAACCCTTAATTGAATTTCATGCACCTATTTACTTTTAGAAAACACCAAAATATCATCAATAAAAACAACCAACATTTTTCACCTGATTCAACTGAGCCATCACTACAGTAAACTGCTCAATTATGATTCTGACCATCTCAGGATACTGATTTGAAAGGTCATTTCCCTCATTATGCCTTCCCAGAAAATTTTTTCTATTTCCTCTATGAAAAATCATTATTAACACGGGAATATCTTAGGAGAAGCAACGTGGTAATCTTTAAATGCTATATCATTTCAATCATACCATAAATTAACTTATAATTTAACAATTTTCTAACTCCTAAAGTTGTCTAAACCGACCTCTGATACCAACTATAAGGCCTCAGCCTTAAACCTTACTTAATATTGAATTAAATGACTAATTCACATTGAGGATCTGTTCAGGTTTATATTTTTAGAGAATTATATCATAACTATTACATCTCAAAAGATTACAAAGTAGACACTTCTACTATGTTTCCATAAAATATAAACTCTTAAAAAGAAACATGTCTAGTTCCATGTTTTAGATAGCATGAATTTCCCTTGATCCCATCCTTGACCCTAATCTACATTATGTCCTGTGAAAAATATTTCAAAAAACATGGGGTGAGCATAAAAATCTCAGTAAGGGATACACAAAGAATGGAAATTGTTAGTTTTTCAAACATCACGTAAACCATGTATACTTTATCAAAGTAATACCTTCACCTTCATGAAGTAGTAAAAACTCTTCACTGAATAAAATATCATTACTTACCCTTTTGTAACCAAAGGATTACCATAAAACCCATATAAAGAACACATAACATATAAAGGTAACTTGGTACATAAACATATATAAGTGGAATAACCATACGGTCGACCTCCACACATATCACTTAATGGAATATCCATACGGCCAACTTCCATACATACTTAATAGAATAGCCATACGGCCAACTATCATACCAAATGCATTGGAGGTTATAACGTAACCAGCCATCCTGGTATTCACGGCACCACCCGTCATATGGTTTATCACGTAACCACCTGTCAAATGTCCAAGTACCAATATAAAATCATAAAACATAAAACCAATATAAAGGAATGATAACATTTCCACATTCCAATCACAATATATCATTTAAATATATTGACATAATAGAATCCTTTATCAAAACCATTTTCAATAACAAAATACATAAAAGTGTATATGGTATTTATTTTATTTTAAAAACATTACGGCTTGTTGAGGAATCCAAAGACCAAATAATACTCGTGACGGCGGAGAAGGTCGTTGTCACCACGAATGTTAAAGAAACATTCCTTTTTGTTGTTTTGTAAAATACTTCATAGAATAAGATTCATTTTGTATAAAATTAAAATTAAAAGGGGTTTATACACCGTATGAAAGAAAGTTGTGTATAAAATGAAATATGCCTCAATGAAAAGAGATTGAGACAAAGTCCATTACCTCTGGTCCGGCTTGACTCGATCGTTCTTTAATGTCCTGAATAATAAACATGAGTTAATTTATATTTCCTTAAGAACCATTTTCAAGTTCATTATTCCTTTTATATCACTTATTTCCATGTTATAAACATTATTTAACCATTTAAGTTAATAATGTTTGTTTTGTCGATATTCGGTTCTTAAGTCGAAAGTGGATTTCTTACAATTACATGTTCTTTGTGTGGTCAAAGGTTCTTTATATACAGAATGACATTCCTGATTTGGATAGCATATATATCATATATATCCAGAATATACATGTATTTATAATATTACATAATAATTTATAAGTAAGAAATGAAATGCACCGTTCATGTAGACGGTAAGCCGTACGTACGCATGAACGCTACTTTCATTTCATTGTCATATTAATGGAATTAAAACTAAATGAGAGGTATGTATATTTTAATTCTAGAATTATATTCATCATTTAGATGTATCATTCATCATATATATCCATTAGATACATGTACTTTTAATAGTACATTACATTTGAGGATAAGAAATGAAATGCACCATTCATGAAGACGGTAAGCCGTACGTACGCATGAACGCTACTTTCATTTCTATCTCATAATTTAATGGAAAGAAATAATTATTATATAGAGGTATATTATAATTCCAGTATAACATCATATATAATAACTTTAAATCCATCCTTTATACATCCCACATATGGCAATAACGAATCAAATCACTTTGAGGGGGCGGTAGTCCGCACTTCCTTAAATGAAGATATCACGTTTACCCATAATGGAAACCATTAAGGTACGACCAAAATGAAAAATATAGAAGATTAAGGAAAACATAAACATATTATATATCATATATAAATATAGTTTCATCTTAATCACCACCTTTGAAGGTGTTAAAATAATTTTGAACAATCATCGTTTCGGGAGGCAGAAATTCGCCATCTACGGAAACAGTATGTTCTTTAACCATTAGATGTAGGTGTGTGTAAGTGTAGCTCTAATACTTATTATAAAAACATCTTAGTATATTTATTATACTTTATTTTTTACAAAATAAAAGAATAAAAAGATTTTAGGGGGTTGTAGAAGCAAAATAAAACAAAAGGACTCAAAAGAAGACATTACCTTAAAATCGGGTAACTCCCTTTGGTTTGAGCTCAAAGGCTTCCTTGGGAAGCCTTCTGCCCAAAGTGAGGCTTCAAGGAGTAAGAGAGGGAATTTTAGAGGCAAAATGGGCAGTGGATGGAAGATCCAATGGCTTTGGGAGTGTGGGTAAGGAGGTAGAGGTGGGGGTCTTTTATAAGAGGAGAGGAGGGGCACTCTTGTAAAGTTACAAAATGTTACTTTATTTTCAAAAGAGTTTCGGATTTTAAAGGACCCACATTAATGTATTTCCAGGATAAGGTGATGAGGGTTCTAAATCCACTCATCCAATAGGTTTTGGACATGTGTAGGTCTTATATTTTAAATTATATTTCCATTTTATTTAAATCATTAAATAATGAGGTAATCGCTGCATCAAAATGATGTCATAAATAATTTAATATATTTAATTCCTAAAAATTATAAAAATATACTATGATGTATGAAATCTTTTTAGATTTACAATGAATATTTATATTCAAAAATATGACTTGTATAACCCCATGTAAAAAATTTTTTAGTAAAACATCTCATGTTTGTGTCATTTTTACTTTAACATTAAATAAAAAGATATTAATGTCATTTTCCAACTAAAGTGGCTCCATGGGGTCTCCAAGTTGACCCATGGATTGTCTTCGTCGGCCATGACACATCCAATGAGGGTAGGACATGTTTCATGCTCACCTCATATTATTAAAACATTATTTTTACCTTAAACTACCCTAATTACCTCTAATCGCGATTAAAACTTAATAAGTTACTATTCACCAAAAAATTATTTTAATCACATTGAACCAAATTTTACTTCTTAATGTAAACCATGTATGTCAGATTTTTGAAATTCAAAACACGGAGGTGGTAAATTTTCTTTTAAACGAAAAATCAGTATTTTTAAGTACCACTTAGTGGTTTCACTATTCATCAAAAATTGAAGTTTTTCAGAAAAATACCAAAACTTCACCCAAATAAATATTTGATATTCCGAATTCAAAAATGAAGTCCATTTTAAAAAATTCACAACATATAAGTTGAATTAATTAATTTAATAATTAATACCCGCTGTCAGAGCAAATAGCGTGTTTTTATGAAACAATAAGTATCAAAAGATTGACACTAGTTTAAGTCTGATTTCAAAGTGAAATTAATTCCAACGACCACTATTGGATTTAATGGTAAAAATATATTCTAATTTCACTTTAAAACCAATTCAAAAGATAATCTAATCATATAAATAAATTAGATTAAAAAGAGGTTTTGAATTAAAATACAACATTTTATACTATTCATTAAAAAATGAACTTTATCGGAAAAATACCAAAAATTTACACAAAGTAAATTTTGATGTCCCGATTATAAAAAAGAGTTATATTTGGTCCAATAGAATGTATAAGAGTGATAAAAACTATATTTAATGACGGTTCTCCATCAAAAGGTGATAAGTGAACCTTTAGTGAAAATTAGGGTATAAATGCCTAAAATTGAATTCTTTCCGTATTTTAAGCCTTTATCTTTTATTGGATAAATGTAAAAAAATTTAAAAAACATATACATTCACATTTTAGTTATTTCGATCCTTTCCCGCCAATACAACGACTATGTGTTAACTACCATTTAAAATAATATTTTTTTATTACTAGTGTGTAACGTAAGATTTCAATGAAACTCTTTGTTGCGTATCGGGTACGCTATCGAACATAGAAACCTCTTTAAAGTATAATTAATATTTAATTCGTCAATATTAATTAATATGAAAATTATTTATTCTTTATTTACCTTGGATGTTACAATCGGTCTATGTAATGGGTCTCCCTCTTCCCATTTTAAAGAGGTCTTTGCTTTTCTTTAATAATAAATGAGGCTTCGGCCCCAACCATTAAAAAAATTACATAATCAAGTTTTATGAACAATGAAGTTAATTAATATAATTACCCATAAATTAATGAGGAATATATATATATAATAGTCATATAATATAAGATAACCATATTTTAATAACCATAGTAAAAATTAATCATTATAACTACAGAAAAAAGGTGGGTCAACAAAAACCCATTAAGTCATCTATAAACATCAAACCAAAATCCCTCAAAATAGAGAAAATGAAATAAAACATTAAATAAAATTAATAAAGATATAATAGTGGTATTAATTTCCAAAAATTTAGTATATACACCCTATAAAGTATGGTTGCTTCATAATACAAAAATTTATTAAGGGGATTTTGAGATGAGAAACCCTTTACCTTAGTTCCAGACATCCACAAAATATCATTAGATTCTTATATAATAGAAATAAATACAAAAAAAATACATAAATTAGAAACATATTCATAGATATAATCTATTATGAACATTATTTATATCAAATTATTACAAATAAATTAGTTGGATTTATTTTATTTTCATCATCGAATGTTATTTGTTTCGATAGTTCATTTTTTACTTACATCAAATGATGGGGTCAATTCATTTTTAAAGATTTAAAGATAGTAATTATAATACAATTAAAGGTACTAGAATATGTTCTTAATGATTATCTATAGCTTTTAATGTTAATATAATAATATTTTTACACATTACATGTACAGGTGAGATATGTAACAAGCATATTTATTCTTCTAACAAACAAATGGTGGTATATTAATAATAAGCTATAATATTATATAACACTTATATAACCATCAAAAATTAATTTTTCATCATTAAAATAGAATAATAATTGTAGTTATATTTTTATTGTCATAAAAGATTGAAATTTATAAAATTGTTTTTATATGTTTTTAAACCAACCTAGATTAGAACATGCATAATCGGGGGGTTAGTTTTGTTATGAAAATTATTCTTTTGGTATAATATAAATAATTAAATATCTTGGTGATATTTTTTACATGTTATTCATGTGGAGATACATATTTGAATATATTTTTATATATAATTTAACACTATAGTGAAAAATGAATGTTTCACTTTTATTGACGTGGTAGCCTTCACGTACGCATGAGAAACATATTCTTTTTATATTAAATGAAATAAGGTGGGTAATCATTTAAAATATTATATAGTAATAATGATATAATATTCATATAAATATAACAATTAAAATTTTCTTACAATCTTTCTAATGTTGTTTTGAAAAATAATGGATAATTTCACCTATGGAGGTGGTAGTCCACACATAACACATGAAAAAATTTCACTTTTATTAGTAAAAGGGTAGAATTATTGTTATTGTTATTATTATTATTTAACCAGGATGTGGCCGATACCCATTTTTATTGAGAAAGATAACCATGGTTTTTACTTTGGTTGAGAAGTAACTTTTATATGACTCAAATTCCCTTGTGGATAATGGGCACTATGCCATAAGGGATAATGAACCAGTGGTTCGGAGTCCTAAACATGTATCAAATACCCAGAGTGGTCACTGTGAATCATGTCATGTCACAAATCAAACATCAAGCAAACCCCTATTAGTAATCATCACACCATAATCCTAGTTTAAAATGTGCATCAATCCCCCAACAATGAATCATTACATCATGAAAGGATTAATGCATTACGGTAGGGCTTCCCATTATCCATGATGAGGGATGAAGGATAGATGATAGGTGTCAACACACCCATCTATATTTAGAGAATCCCATATAGTTATGTCAATATAGCCCTTTCTGTCATCATGTACATATTTCTCTACATCTTCTTATTGGTCCTATGTATATATAGTGATAAGGTATGGAACCACTCCATCCCACATCTCTATATGAACGATAATTGTTGTTGGATGATAAGAATATGCATGTCTAACCCTTTATTCGGGGTTTCCACTAGATAGTGACTATCAACATTTCATTCCTAATACGATGATCCATTTTTGTGGCCCTTATCACGCCACATTCTTCTCATATTTACTAAAATAGAGTCCAATTTGACCACATTCCATATATTATAGTTTATTTAATTTAATTTCCCAAAGACTCATGGGTTTTGAAACCCCTAATCTATCCTTGAGAACCTAGAGATAGTCCTAACCAATTCCAATAATATATTCATCATCCAAACTGTTCACCTATACGGGTGAGACAACACCCCATCATCCACTGAACTAAACACTACTACCATGCTACCATCGGTTATACACAACATCTTCACATCCCTCTATAGATGTTTATTATTCCCTCTTAATCTCTCACATACAACAATGACACACCATTATTATCAGGAGAAACCACAGATGTCATCTCCTACCCTAACACCCTCATATTATAATGCTTTGACATTGACATCTTCGCCCCTATAATCCTTATACATCGATTTCATGAAACCATAACCATTATCCCATGATAAAGCTAGAGAGGTCCACCATAGATGGAAATATGTCATTCTTAAATTACTAGTTGAGAAAACTAATTTTAAATTTCATACTAAAATAGGGAAGGAATAATATCATCCAAATGAATTATCAGTTGTATTTTATCCAAGGGACAAAGGTGATTTATAATTTCTTTTCTATGAAAACATTTCCACAAAATTTCCAAAAATCTAATAGATAACGTCTTCATGATAAACCCTTTGAAAAATTTAATAAATCACATATCTGGAATAGATTTTTTCCATGTATCCGAAATAAAATGATTTTCCACAGAAGGTCAATAGATCTACCCTGTGAAATAACCATCTGACCAATGTGATGAAGGTAGGCCAAAAAATAATCACCATTTTAGAAACATTACCATAACCCATTGAGGAATAGGCGAAATATGCATAAACTAAATCTCGATAGAAATCTTCTCATGCGGTGAGAGCTCCCAGTTGAGAGGAAGATGGGGTACTATAAATGGTTATTTAGGCATTTTATACATCCATTATTATATCATCATATTATTAATATATAATTTATTATAATATAATGGATAAATTAGATCTTAAATAGGTTTACAAAGGATAAAGTAATTTGAAAGGAAATGTAGTAACTAGAAATTGTTAATTTACTCCATGGAAAACTCCTTTTAAAGAAGGATTTATCCATTGAATGGTAGTCTGTTGAGGATGCAAAAACAACTATGATGTGGCTAGAAATTTTTGGGATTTATTTGGGTAGATTTTTTTCTAAACATGATTGTTTATTGTTTGAGTAGTTGGGTGGTGAATGCTCCTTTTATAAGTGTAGAAGGTGGAATTGTAGTACTATATAAAATATAAACTTGTATTCACAAGTTAAATAGATCAAAAAATAGAAAATATTGGAGAGGGGAAATGGTTAAGGCTAATAAACCCCTAACCAAACTTTTGAAAAATTGTTTTTTATGTAATTTATTCTTATATTTTTCTCTATTATTATCTATATTTTTAACCATGGTAATTTGTTTTAATGTGTGTAATTTACATTCAATGCCCAAATATAAAATAGAAATAGTTAGATAATATGGAACTCATGATTCCCAATATAAAATTTATGTTATAATATAATATTTTTATATGTTAGAGAAATTTTTTTATCATTAGTGAATGTAAAACATAGAAACCCATTTCAAAAATATATTTTTTTATACAAAAACATACTATTTTAGAAAAAATTATCAATGTTATTGTTTTAAAATGATATTAATTGGTTAATTATTAACACAATAATATTTATATGTATTAAAATGAAATTTAAAAATAATAGTTCTAACTTATAATATCATAATTAAACAAAATGGAAAAATGTAGTCTCTTAGTGGAAAAAATGATTACTTGAGATTCAAAATTTTAACCATTGGTTTCATAGATTTTACGTTGTATTTTTATTTGAAATTTTTTTCTATAAAATTATTATTTATTATGAAAAAAATTTATAAAATTATTGATTCATTATCAGGTCATGAAAATTTCAATAACAATATGGTATTAATAAAACTTGTATTTTCCCAATTCAATATTTAATAAAAAATACAATAAAATCATACTAAAAAAATATTTTTATTATAAATCCAGATTTTAATTTAATTATTTTATATTAACATTTTAAAAATTAGAATTATTCTTTTAAATAAAATCATAAAAAAATATATTTAAAACTTATTTCATTGAAAATTATATTTTTTAGAATAATAAAGGTCCTTATGCTTAATCAAAATCAATTACTAATTAAATTACTAGGTTTTATATAATTTTATATTTAAAACCATTTAAAAGAATATTACTTTTAGAATTTTGAATTCTATTTTAGTGGAAACCAAAAATTCTTATTGTTATTTTTTAAAAAAAATTCTTTTTATATAATTCAAAAAATATCATTAAAATTAATTATTTATGATATAAAAATCATATTTTCTATTAAATAAATATTATAATTATTATATTAATTTTATAATACATTAGAAATATTAGTATTTTTTAAAATGTGTATCATGTAAATATATATGTACTATTATGAAAATATATTTTTTATTTTAGTATTTATTCTTCATGACTAATATTATTTTTAATTTAATAATAAAAATTCATAAAATAAATATACCTATTTGATATATATATATATATATTCAATTACAATAATTCAAATGACCATATATCCAAGAACAATATTTATAACTGAGATATTTCATTTCTATATATGACCATAGCAAACTCTTTCATTCCATTCACACTTCTTATGTAAATCTTATTTTTTTCACAATTTTCATTTTATATATCAAAATATTATTTCTCACTTCATCATATTCTTTCTCAACATAGGTTTTATTATAATAATGGTAATTCTCAATGTTGATGGTAATCTATGGAAGATGGTAGTTTTAAAGGATATTTTTTCTATTCATTACACCTTTTAATTTTGGAACTTCTAATTGATATAATAGTGTATAATGATTAATAATCCATTTAGTATAATACATAGTTTAATATGCTTTGGTTCCAATGTTATAATTTTACTAAATAATGTGTAGGTTTAATTAAAATCTTGTATAATTTATTTCTTTGTCAATATTCATTCCATTACAAAAATAAAAAAAATCTATAATAATAGAAATATTGTTAATGTAAATAATGTTCTTCTTATAAACCTATGGTATTAGATTATCCACCCTAAATAATTTTGTTCTCACAATTTTAATTATCATGTTACAGAAACCATATGTAAGGGGACCCTAAAAATAATCATTACTCCTCATATAGCCTCAAAAGATGTGAAAACAATATTATCATATGGAAGAAAGGTAACATATATTTCCCATAATAATTGGAATGTATTAATATTCTCCATCATTTATAAAAAAATGCCTCTTTAGTTAATTCATAGGATTTTCTAAATACATATTTTTCCCAAAATCATTTTCAAGATCCTTTTCCCGCCAAATATTAAAACCAAAATGATTATATTAATATTAAATAAAATTAGATTAAATGATTATATGAATTTTGAAACTCATTCTTAATATGTATTCTATAATTTCACATTCATTTCATCCTATGGTGCATTCATTTCCAATACAAAATAATATCTTTCAGCCTATAACCCCTTCAGTTTGACCCGTGATATCAATGGTCATGTTCCTATTATATTCTCTAACCTAAATATATTTATTTTAAATCCAGAAATTCAATTTAAATCCTTCATAATGGTTCATAAAAACAATGTGAATCATCAAAGTATATCACCTGAGCGTATCTATGTAATATCTTGATTAAAGGAATATCTCTTTCAATTTTTAAGAGGTATACTTCATATTTGGAGGACCATCATGGCCTTTTTCTAGTTTTATGATTTTGTGCTAGACATGTTTTGGGAACTTCTTGTAGGTCAAATTCACATACATAATGTTATTCAGAACATTTATATGTCACAAGTTATATTCAATGAATTATATTCATAACAAAAAAAAATAGTTTTGTCCATGAATAATTTTCATGCCATAAATTGGATGACCAGGACTTATTTATACCAATATGACACATTTATTAGTATATATGAAACTATATGGATTCACACCATGAATAGGGGATTCACACCATGAATAGTTGATTCATAAGTAGAATCTTTCATGATCTATATTTTTTATTTTATTTTCATCCCGAATCCTAATTCAATATCTATTGATCTTACCTGCCTTAGTCTCTAGGATATTCAAGGATATTTTGAGTTTCTCCACTCCTACAGAATCACTTCCTTTGTTGCTCGGTCTCCAGGATAGGAGTCTCACTTCTTTTTGGGTAAGAGGCCATTCTGCTTATTCATCTTCATTGTTTTTAGGCACTGTGTTCTATATAATTTGTGGATTCTTTGACCTTTTGGTGACATCTATTTGATCTTTGTTAATTCATTATGTGATCTTGTGCTAGTGGATGACCCTCTTGTTGGTTTTGGTGAAGTTTCATGTGTTCATCTAGGTATTTGGGATCCAACCTCTCTATTTTATCTCACATTCTATGAATATTTATTCTAATATGTGGGATTAAATTTTAGGGAATTGAATTTTCTTTCATTATTGTTTTAGTGGATCCCATTATGAGTAGTGTTCGACTTGAGTTGAGGTGGGTTGTTCTATCTGTGGCCTTTTTTGAATTAACAATGATTTATGGTATTTTATAAAGTATTTTATAAATTAAATAAAATTATTTTTTTCTGAAAACAAATATTTAATAAAATATTGGTTTTCCATTTTTTGTAGTATAAAATTGGTTTTTTCATAGCATTGTGAAAATTTTTGTCAATGAAGTTTTCATAAACGAAAAGGGTTTTTTAAATTGATTTTTAAAATTATATTTTAAAATTATTAAGGAAATTATGCACATGGTAAGCATTGGTAACTTATGTATAATGTGTAGCCTAGTACCATAATCCATTTATTTATTAAAAGGATCACTCATGTGGTGTTTCTCTCCTCTGTAGGACTATTGTTCTGGGGACATGATATTGAAATCATTGGGGGGTTCATTCATGGGATGTTTATCTGCCCAATATTCCTATTTTTCAAGGGTATTGAGTATATACTAGTCATATATTAGGGAATGAGTAGAATGTTAGCCTCACCTGCTATGATCCTTGTCCTATTTATCATTATTTATTGGTATTATATTGTTCTAGAATTGATATACATACTTGTAAATTGTGCTTTGAAACTATTTTTCTGGGATTTTTCAGTAAATGTGGAAATTGGTAAATATTTTTCCTTCTTTTTATCTACACAATTTTATTATTTATCATTCCATTTTTTCATTAAAATGAGATTATTAGGATTTTTTATTGTGACATGATACAGAAAATCTGGTTCACAACCAAATGAGTATATTGAGATCATACCATGCACACCCCGTCGGTTGTGTGTAGACCTAGTTATGTATATTAAGGTTGGAAAAGGAAATATGACATGATGAGGTGTCGAAGATTGTACAAGATGGGTATGAGTAACTGGTGGTGAGATGGTGAGATGTTTTCAGAATTATCACTTCAATTGTTTTTCATTGTTTTTAATTTTCTATTATTGTTGGACTTGTACATTGGGATTATTCTATATGATTTGAGTTTTATCACTTCTGAAGTTTTCTTTCAATTATGGAATATATTTATTTTTTTATTCTTCCATTATTCCTTTATCCAATATATACATTCCATGTTGTCTACTTCAGATTTACTGATATCATTCCATATCATTGTTGTTGATGATTGGGTTTTTAGTTTCCTGCCCTTGGGATCGCTAATTCCTTAAAAGTATGTGGTAGATTGGGTTAGTTATAAGTTTGTGAGGGTATCCTAGGTCGATTTATTACAAATTGGAACAAAATGGATCTTTTTCTAGAATATTCCTTGTTTTTGTACATTTAGTAGACTAGAGATTGTACTATCTAAACATGAGAGGTAGGTTTTGGTGAGTTCATTTTGTATCTTTCCATGATAATACACATGTTAACATGGGATGTTGGGATGTGTGTAGCCTATATTCAGTTCATGTTCTTAATATTATATTTTTCTTATAGCTTATTTGTTTAAATTGAAATTTTCATTTTGAACGACAATTACTCATATTTAATATGTATAGTGATATGCCTCTGAGATGTCTTCTTTAGGTTCCACATGAAGGTGAAGCGGATTCTCCTAAATGGAATCATACTTTTGACCATAATATTATATATGTTATCATGTGAGTGGTTCATGACATAGACTAAAATGGTTCGTAGTTCTGGAATGTATTTTTTGAGGTGTAGCTTGGAGCTATATGATAAAGGGATCAATATTGAGAGTTATTACATGAGAAGTAACCATCAATTATTTCTATAGATAAAATAAAAAATTTGGATGAACATATATACAATATTGATCAGATCATTTACTTCCTAGATACACCAGTGAATGTCAAGGTGATGTGCTCATTGTTCTAACTTGAGGGTACCAGTAACGGATAGTGTGATTCCATGGTACATGCTAATAGGAATGTGGCTAGAAATTCATTTTTTTTATTTTTGAAACACTTTTTATTTAAGTGAGAACCCCCCATACAAATAACTTTAAGGCTAAGTGAGAACCAACATAACATCACAAGGAACCATTAACGGGTTGGACAATGAACCATGTCCAGGACCAAACCCGTCAAAAAACCACATAAACATGCCAGACCATCACTTTGTGGAAAAGTTAGAACCAAACATAGTATCCTCCTTGATCAGAAACATCATCATCAGATCTGCCAACACCATCCCAATTTTCCAAAGAAACCTTTGAACCAGCCCAAAGTGGGGGCGTACGCGAAGGGCAAGGCCAAAAAAGTAGAGGAGAATCACCAAATGAATTTATCAGACCCTAGAATACAAAAACTGAACCCCAAAGGAACAAACAGTGAAACATAGAAATGAACAGGCGAGGAAATTTCTCAATCACCGAGCATTCCAGAGGTCACCCTCTGTGACCTCATATTGACCCAGGAGAAGACGTTGTCCCAAACTATTCTAACCCCGAAGAAAACAAGAAATTTGAACTTATGAGGAGAGAACATCATCGGTACCATGCATTCCAGCATCTTCCTTACGCATATCCATACTAAAAATAGAAAACAAACAATGCCCCGCCTCAAAGACACCTGCTCCTACACTGGAAAGGGAAGAAGCACAAACATAAAATTAGAGACAGATCTAGAAAAACCGCACCAAATCAAGTCCCCACACATAATACCTTCAAGATAAACACCATAGGATCATGTATCCGAGGACCTGAACCACCACATTGCGAAGGTGGTTGTTTTAGCGATAGAAATCCTGACTCTACGTTGGGTTGCTTCACCGATAGAGATCTGGGACATATGTGATAGGGTCTGGGAGAGTCGAGGTGACTACAGCAGCCTCACGGCGGTGGGATCTGGGAAGGATGGAGGTCCTGTGGACAGTGTCACACGGAGAAGCCAGATGAAGTCGTATGATGGCTGGGAGTCACAGTCAACGGACACCGCACCTTGTCTGCAACATCACGCGTAAAGGATACAGAGAATCATCTACTGCGTCATGCGAGGAGGATCCAGATAAATCGTTGTCGCAGCCGCCTCAATGAAACCAAGAAACCCTAGAATGAAGAGATCATGTCTCCAATAGTCCTTAAAGACCTTAAATTCTCTAGAGTTCTTCTCTTTGGATTATAGATAGAATATGGTGTTTATGTACACCAATAAGTTCAAAAATATTTATTTTTTTTCTCCAGTGGTAATAAATAATGGTCAAATGAAATCTAAGAAGTACCTATAGGGTTTTCGAGTAGATAAAATATCATTGGTATTTATACTAAATTTTTATAACTATACAAGGATATTTCACTAGGATATGATCATATAAATGAACATGGAAGGGATGGTTATATTTTATTTCACTTCACTTACATCTAGTGGAATCTTCGGTGGAATTCTAATGGGGGAAAAGGAAGTGGTCTGTGCATCACAAGACTGGTTGAGGTGGTTCTCAACTGTGAGCCTCCTCTGTGCTGATAGTTATAGTTAGATGTAGGACATGAACTAGATATCATTGTAGAAATGTCAGTCACACCTAATATTCATGATATATTCCTCTGAAGATGTCAATGTTAGTGGTATCTACGTCCATATAGATTGCCTTTTCATGATATATATACACCTCATTATATTCATAAATCATTAGCTCTAAAGGCCACAATGGTTAAAATAGTTTCATCAAATTTTATAGGAATCTAGCCATAGGACTCATGTGTAAATAAACTTCAAGAAAATGATTATTTTCAAGTGGAGGTCAACATAGGTCCAGTTATAGTGATAGGTACCATTTTCATTTGATATTCTATAGAGACTTATCAATTTGATACAAGTGCCTCCAACTCATTTATCTTACTTTTGTGTTGATATTTTGAAACTCTCAACAAATATTCTATTATTGTTCATGGTGTTACTAACATATATTGGAAAAAATGAAAGATTAGAGGTTTTAGTGTCCTTATTCTCTATCAGTACCTAATGAGTATTTGGTATTGCATTTCCTTATTATCCTTATGGATGTATTTTAAATCATCCATTAGATGTATTTAATTTTCCCTAATCGTGATGAGAATTATTGTTCCCATTGGTGACTCTCATTATCTACTACTGATCGGATCTCTATGGTGTTTTAGGTAGAGTGGGATCTGATTTATGGTCATGTATGATCATATTTTCAAGAGCATTAGTGTATGATATCTGTTACTTCGTTTGATCCAGATTATGTTTCTTTATTTGGTGATCTTCCCTTGGTTATTAGTGTCTTTGATGACATTTTCCCATATGAATTCTCTAGTCTTTCTCCATATAAAGTGGTATATTGTAATATTGATATAGTTACAAGTGTGCATCCCATCTCAATACCCTTTATCATTTAATTCAAGTGGAGCTGAAATATATTGAGATTGAGTATGATGATCTAATTGAGAATGGTTTTTTCCCCACAGTGTTTCACCATGGATATCCCCAGTACTCTTTAACAAAAAGTCTAATAGTTTAGTTTGACTTTGTGTGGGCTATTATAAGTTTATTAGGGTGATGGTTACAAATAAGTATCATTTTCCTAGAGTGTATTCTTTTTTACCATTTAAAGTGGGGATAGTGGTTCATCAAGAAATATATTTGATCTGGTTGTCATCAATTTAAAGTTAAAGGGGATGATATACTACATATGGAGTTAAAAATTATGTATTTACATTGTGAATATATTGTAAGGCCTTTTGGTCTAACTAATGTCCCTTCAATTTGTATGTCTTTGATAAACCAGATAATCTATCAGTATCATGACACCTTTGTGTCTATGTTTTTATCATATATAAAGGTTTATTTAATGTCTAATCCTAAGAATAATTACAATATGGGATGGGATTTGGAAATTAGGATTCACTATTTTTATGTAATGATTTTAAATTTTTGTTTCAGGATCAATTATTTGGAGTTTCTGGGATATATGATTTCTTAGTCTTTCTTTTTAATCAATCATGAGAAGGTGAAGCTTTTCTTGTCATGGTATGAGCCACATAAAATCATTGAGATAAGAATCTTCCATAGTATTGATGGATTCTATCTTAATTCAATAAGTAATTATTGAAGATGGAACCACCTTCGACTACTCATACTCGGAAAATGGTAAAATTCATATGGAATGAAAAGTGTCTGACTACATTGGATGAGATGAAATTACATAATACATCTGCACCATGATTGATCTAAGTTGAGCCTGGTAAGGGATATGTTTTGTATTATGATTATTTTGGATCTGATTTGGGTTTCTTCCTTACACAATATGAGTATGTTTGGGAAATAGCTATCATCATATTCGATCTCAAGTGAAAAATTACCCCACTCATAACTGGTATATTGTCTTGGTTATGCAAGAACATAAGTGTGGGAAGCACTATATATTTATACAGAGAGATTCATATTCTTTTCTCACTATAAGATATTGAGTAATATCTTTTCCAGAATTTAAATTATCTTCAGAAATCAATGGTGGGTAGAATACCTTCAAATGTTTGACTTGAACCTCACCTGCTCCTTGAAGAGGGGGTGGTCAGAAAAGATTCTCTTATAAAGAATATTCTAATGTAGGATGTATCATAATTTAAGGAAGAGTGTACCTCAATGGGACACTTAAATTAGTTTCATTTGAATACATAGGAAGATTATTCGTGCTTGCTTCTAACCAGTGTTCAATTATCATCTTCTATCCTTGGGACTATTCTGCATATTCAGCAATATGATAATTAGTTCAGGGGAATCGGTGAAACTCTTTATGATGGGGAGACCATTTCAAATTGTTCTCTCCCTTATGATCATATTCAATGATTCAATAATTGGATTTTCATCCCAGTATCTATGAGATTATTAGTTTTTTTCCATGATTTTTCTTCATGGTACATTCATTCAAGTGTTGTAAAAATGTATTATGATCTGATAAGGTGATTTTGGGTGCTAGGTATGAAGTATGGAATAAAAAATTACATTCCCCACTATTACACCTACCATCATATAATGGAAGAACAACAGAATCTATTTGGTTTTCTTCAGTCTCTTCTTGTGTTGGTTTAGAAATTTGATGAGGTGTCAGTTGTATTTGTTTTTGTATAACCATAGACTCCCCAATGGAATAATGTAATATGGGTGGTGATTGATCAGTTGATTAAATATGTCCATTTTATTCCCATTAGGGATTCCACTAATGTTGAATATCTATGTGAGTTTTATATGCATGAGTTTTTGAGGTTTCATGGGGTTCCTTCTTCCATTTTTTATAGTTTCTGGGGTTTACCTCCAAATTCTATAAGAGTCTCTATGTGGTGATATAGAATCATGTTTTATTTATTTCAACTTACTATCCATATACATAAAGTAATATGGAGCATGTTATTTAGATAATATAGGATATTATCAGTTCCTTTTTTGAATTTTTATGGATTAGTGGTTAGTAATGTAGAAATAGAAATTTTTTTGTAGAATAACAGATATTGTACAACTATTTGAATGAATTACTTAATGGAATTGTATGGTCTCCCATTCAGATCACCTCTTTTTTGGTAGAGTTGACAGCCGCCTATCTGGTCGGACTGATTCAATTTTAGGAGACATCAACAGGGATTTCGGATATACATCAACATATTTTTAGAGAGAATAGTGATTATAAATTTTAGGAAAATCCCCAATGTTTTACTTTGGAGTTTTCAATAGGTGACTGAGTGTTTTTGATGTTTTCTCCTCAGTTGGATCACCATCACCATAAGAAATAAGAAATGATTGATCAAATATATGTGGTACCATTTTAGATCACTAATAATATTTGTATGGTTTCCTTTTTATTGGGATAACTACCTCAGTTGGTATGTGTTCATGATGTTTACCACATTTTTTATATTAGGAATTAAAATTTTTCTCCCTCTCATGTTCCAAAATGATAACAGATCGAGTTGGATCCAGTAGTATCATCTGTGGAGAAACCAGTACATGTCCTTCATCCTTAGTTGAAAGTCTAATACGGGATTGTTATCCCATTGGATATATTGGTATAGTTACATGGATAAAATTCTCATGATTCATTGTAGTGTGAATCTTCAGTGGGGGGAAAATTATCTCATCCCTTTCTAGATCACCCTTCCTTTGCATGTACTCTTAATGAAGTAAAGTATTATGGTTTATATATTGTAAATTTATGGTTAATGGTATTACCCTATTAATATTTTATTGTAGTAATTTGGGTTTTATGGAGCATCTGGGATGTTTTCTTAATCTGGTAATTTCTACAAGACCTAGTTGGTATGCTTCTTATAAGACACATTGACACCCATAAAGTTATTCAATACATGAATATGTCTCTAGGTAGATGGTATGAATTACTTTTATAGTCTAAATATATTTCAAGCCGTGAATAATTTTTATTCCATGAATTGATCGATAATGATTTATTTAACCTGAGGTTAATCGTTTTTCATTATATCTAAAACAATCGTGGTATTCACATCATGAATAGGGGATTCAGGAGATGAACTGTTCATGATAATACTATTTTATCATTATAAAAACTTAAAATCCATTTCATAAAATCTTGATATTACCTTCCTCAAACCCTAGGATATTTTGGATGATTTTGGGTGTCACATATCCTTTTATATTACTTTATTTGGGACTCCATCTCTGTAGTGGGTGTTTCAATTCTCTCAAGTTAGGTGGCCATTCTACTTCTTTATTTTTTTTTGTCACAGAAATGGACATGCGTTGTGTTTATGGATTCATCACCTTTTGTTGACGATTATTTGATCATTAATAGATCTGTTATGGGATCTCCTCCCTTAGGTCTACCCCCGTGATTCTTGTACTATGGTGGGTGTGGTTATCTACGTGTTTGGGGTTTGACCACTCTTCTGGCTCTCTCATGTAACTTATTTCAACATGAGTTGAAATAGGAGATTCTATCTCTAGACTTTTTTCAATGAACCTTTATTTCTCTTTTTATTAAATTATTTTATAAATGAATTGTTATGATTATTTTGTGTGTGTAAATGGTTGTTCATTACAAGATAGTTCATTGATTGGTATTGTTAAAGGAAATGGGTGTTTTACAATCATTGATAAATGGGTTTTCATGAAAAAATTTATAAAATAAATGGGTTTTTTAAAATTTATTGTGAAAATAACATTTAAAATGATTTGGGAGAAACAGTGCATGGGAGTATTGGGTAATTAGTAGGAATGTGTAGCTTAGGTTTTTCATCCATTTTTTTTTGGGTTTCAGTAATGGGGTGTTCCTTTACACCCTTGGCTTATTTTTCTGGGAACATGATATTTAAATCAATGGGGGTTCACTCAAGGGGAGTTACACATCAACATAGGCCTAGTGTTCTAGGGTCTTGAGTGAGCACTAGTCATTTATTATAGTATAAGTAGCCTGGTATCCTTAACTATTTTGATCCATGGCAGATTTTATAATATGATTTGGAATTATATTATTCTATGCTTTTTTACATACCTTTTCATTAATAAACTTTCATAATAATTTTTATTTTATACTATTTTTCTTGGATTTTATGGAACTATAAAAAAACTAGTAGTACTTACTAGGTTATTTTTATAATGTATTTTATCATTTCTGATGACAGGTTTTCATTAAAATGAGGATCTTGGGATTTTTTTATAGTGACGTGACACAAAACACCAGGGTGGTATCAAATAAAACCTATTTATCTCATACCCTTCACACCCCTTTGACAGTTTTTAAACCTTTTTATGTATTTTTATTTAGTAAAATAAAAGGATTCATAGTGATGCAATGAGTTTGGAATCAGATAGGTATGGGTAGTTTGTGGTGAGATGGTGGGAAGTTTACCACACTATCAATTCATTGGTTGGATTTTTTTTAGTTTCCCTTTTATTTTTCATGTGTACTTGGGGTTTGTTCTAACTACATTGACTTGTAAGGATAATACAATTTTATTTCCATTATGTTATATACTTATTATTTTTATTCTTATATTATTAATTTTAGATATATAAATATATATCATTTCATCTACTTTAGGCTGGTTAAAATCCATCACTCTAGTTTTATTTGATGGTAGATTTCTAGTTACTATTCTGTGGAAATTAAGAACACCCTTCATGAATGTGGTGGATCGCGTTAGGTACGAGTTTTTTATGGTAACATGGTTTATTTTTTTATAGTATTTTTTGGAAATAAGTGTTATGGAAACTCATTATCCACCGAGTGAATATAAATTTGACACTCAATTATCCTTCTTATGGGTGATTACCACAATGTTCACATGTGCCACAACTATATCCACTTACTTGTATCCAAACAGGGATGTAAAATCTACGAATCAAAAACATATTTACTATACCAAAATATCAAGATGTTATCTTATACATAGACATATCCCTTATACTTATCCCAATGGTTTCCACTAATGTTCCATAATCCCAATCCCCAAAAATATGTAAAATAATTCCAAAAATTAACAAAAACATGATTTAATACTAAATATGGTTGCCTGGCCAAGATAAACACATTTAATTCATTATTATAAATCAATAATCCATTCATCATACAAATAGATACAAAATCAAAAGAATAAATGGTTTAGTATCTTTGAGGACTAGCTAAATAAAAGACTTATCTTACAATACTTGTGAACATTTCCCATAAATATTTCAAATTTTACCCCCCCTAGATATCTCATACATAGTACTAATCTTCATATCTTCTGGAATACAGAGCTAAGGAAATTGGTGACTTCATATGATAAGTGAGGGATAAATAAGAGAAAACCAATTATCATTATATGTGACCAAGGTATCAGAATGTGGGTTTGTTACCATACTCTATATTCATGAACATAACATTTGGAAAACCTAACCAGATAGAACAAAGAGAATAATACATGAGATATTATAAAATAAGTATGTTGAAAACATAAAAATTTATCACAAATATAATCATAAGAATAATAAACTTTTTGATGAGGTATCACAACATATTTTCCATAGTGGATTAGTCTTCACTAACCTATTTACAAGGGTGGATCAAAATTTGCATATTTATTTCTCTTCTTGGATCATGATTCACTAACTCATTTCTCATGGGGGATCACGTCATCACAACGCATTTACCATTATCTCATAAGACAAAAACGTTTACATAATGCATGAGATAACTATATAGGGCCTAACAATAACTTCATGAAAAAACATACATATGGGTGTTAAAAGATAATTATAATCATTAATTTTTCCTTTATCACTTAATTAACCAAAAAAACGGATGGCTTCCATGAAAACATTAACAGAACATTTCATAATACATCTAGGGGAAGGTAGTGGATGGTAGCCTAAAAACATCTCCCTTAGTGTAATATAGGGAACAAAAAAGGATGTAATCATATAAGAAATTTACGTTTTAAAATCATTGGATAAGTCACTTAAAAATAAGAATTTAGATTTTTTAAATTATTTAAACCTCTTTTAATATGTTTTTGTTAAAACAAAATATTTGGACCTTTATAATGAATTAAAAATTTATCCATTAAAACCAAAATGGGTTCTCATAAAACAACATAAATGTAATATTCTTTCAGAAACATTCTTTTACAAAATCGAAAAATACTAAAAAATTAATTCTTCAAAACATAAGCCTTTAAAATCACTTTTCAAAATTCAAGAATTTTTTTAAAAAAACATATTTTTAAAATAAATATATAAATTATTTTCATTTATTTAAATAATAAAAAATATATAAATTCATTTAGGAATAAAATTTAAAACATATAAAGGAATCTGTGAGAAGAGTGGTTATAATTTTGAAAGAAACAATAAAAGTGTCTTTAAAATTTTAATTTACCATAGACATGAAAATTCAAGTCACATGTTACATTAAAAAGTAATTTTCAAAAAGTGGATGTTAAAACTGTTGAAAAAATTAATATTTAAAAATTATTTCCAATAATGAATCACTAAATAGGTCATAATAGGTTTCTAATGAAAATTTGGAGTGAAAGATAAAAATACAAATGTGAAATTGATATTTTTTTAACATTTTTAAAATACCATTATTGAATCCTACATAATAAAGAGAGTGATAAATAATTCACTAGAAAGAGGTAATCCAAAATATAAAATTTAATGAAATAACACATGTCATTATTAGGAAATAGGAATGGGGACATTAGCGGGAATATTGAATAGAAATATTGATGGAAAAGAGCTAGTTTTAAATGAATGGTAATTATTCATGTCATTAATAACATTTATGAATATTGAAGTTAATAATTGCACTTCCCAAAATATAAGGTGAAAACCTTTGTAATATCAACATAAAATAGAATAACCCCAACTTTTAATAACCATGGAATAAAAGTAGTCATTATAACTAAGGAAAAGAAGTAGATTCAAAAAAGTCACTTTATTGATTTTGTAACCAAAAATAAAAATCCCTTTCGAAGAGTGAACGTGAAATAAAAACTCATAACCATGAATAAAAATATAATATAGATGTAAAGTTACAAATAGATATTATACAGAATATATAAAATAAGGTAGGATCATAATACAAAAATACCCCAAGATGGAAATTTTGTGACGAGAAACCCCTTACATTATTTAATGACATGAAAAAAATAAATTAAAACTCCTATAAATGAAAAAATATCATAATAACATAATTTAGAACATTATTAGTAAATATATTATTTTATAAACTTAATTTAAATTTTTTTATTTCAAAATAATATTTATCATTATTTTTTTATCCTCATATGTTAGTAGTTATTTGTTGTTTATTTAAAACTTGTATCGAATGGAGGTTTCCATTCTTCATTATAGATTCAATGTTCATTATAAAAGGCACATTTAAAGAACAAAAATATATGTTACAGGATGATATTTATTGTTTTAAATTCTTCCAATAATATTTGGATAAAATTAGTTCTTAATGAAGTGGAAGATTATTGAAAATAATATAAGAGGAAGGGGGGTAATTGAGAATAGTTCCCATTCTCCTTCTAAATTTATTATTTAAAAAAATTAATCCTTTTATGGGTGGTCTTATGAAATGAAAAAAACTACTAATATGTGGATAAAACATTTTGGAATGAATATTCTAAGATATGTGGTCAAACTAAGTGGAGTTGGGTGTAAGGAAAGGTGGGATGGTTAGGATTCCTTTTATAAGTAGAGGGAGTGGTATTTTTTACCATTTACGTGGTAAAGTAACTATTAATAGGTCAAATGGATCTAATCATCTAAAATAATGGAGAGGGAAAAGGTTAAATGAATATAAATAATTAAAAACATTTGAACACATGTTTTTATGTCTTTAATTCTTAGCTTTTCCACATTTGTTTTTTATTTTTCTGTGGTAATTAGTTTTATCATATGAAATTTACTTTTAATGAAAACAAATTAAATAGAACTATAGAAATAATTTATACCTATTTATTTAAATATGAAACCCATTTTATCAAATAAAATTACTATATTCCAAGGAAATTAATATTAATATCGCGACATGAAATGTGTAAAAACTCCTTTCAGAAAAAAAAACCAATATATAAGTATGAAAATGTAATTTTGGATGAAATTATAAATTTTATTGATCAAAATTACATTTTTTATTGTTTATTATAAACATAATTAACATTATATTACTTAGAAAGAAAAAAATACAATTCATCCTTATGCTGACATTATCAAATAAAATAATAATAATGTGTCTTTATTAGAATTAACTGATACATAGGTTTTAAAATATAAGAAATTTATATTATAATTTTAACACAATGTTTTTAAATGAGAATACTATTTCCATAAAACAATTCATATTCAAAAAAATTAGAATAATTTTGAGTCATGCTTACTAATGATATTGTAAAAATACTATGATATTATTAAAAATATTATTTTTCATTATTCACCTAAAAATAAACTATTTTAGATAAAAGATATAAAATCATCTTAAGAAGATATTTTTATTATTATTAGAAAATTGATGTTAATTTTTTAATATTAAAATTCAACCATTTTATTTTTATACTTTTAATTAATGTATAAAAAATATAGAAAAAAATTTCCATAGGAAAATAAATTTTTCAAAAACAATTACTTATTCATATTATTATTTAATATGAATTAATAATTAAATTAGTTTGACATGTTTGTTTGTATATTATAAGAATAACTAAGATAATAATTTAAAAATGATCAATTCTATTTTACATAAGAATCAATAATCTAAACAAATCTCTTAGAAAAATATTACTTTTATAATCGCTACTATATACCATTATAATTAATTAATTATATTATAAAAATTTAATTGTACAAATATGTAGATATTAATATCCATATTTTAACTATATAAATACATCATATCCTACATTAATAAAAATATTAATATTAATAATTATAATACATTAAACACACACGTATGTATATATGTATTATTTTGATATTGTATTTTTATTTTAATAATTATTATTTTTCTAATATCGTATTTTATATTTAATACAAATAACACAAAACATTAGTATATGTATTTGGAACATTTATATCCCATCTCCATATTTCTGATGAAAATGATTTATAAGGAAAAAAATTTATTCCAATTTATATTCTTACTAAACTCATTCATTTGATTCACACTTCATATGTTACACTTCTCATTTACATAGGTTTCATTTTAGATACCACGATTTAATTTAACCTTTTTTGGTATTCATCTCATTGTTTTTTATACTAATTGTGATCCTCAAAACAAAAGGTGGTCTAGGTGATCTGCTAGTTTTAATGTTTTTTTCTTTTTGGTGTCCCCTAATATTTTTTTCACTTATATTGGACTTAATATTTTATAGTGAGCAATAATCCATACTATGTAATACTTTGTTTCGTCTTCTTTTTTGGTATTTTTTTACTATAAATGAATATAGACTTTCTAGTTTAATTCATATCTTATATGTCTTATTTCCTAATCTATTTCAAATCCTTTTCACAGATAGGAATAAATTGTTAGAATTATAAATATTTAATTGATGAAGGGAATATTTTCCCTAAAAAATGGGGAATCACAAAGAATCCCATACATAAATATTGCATCCATTTAGATGAATATTCAATTCATATTATGATTACACATTCCAAAGAACCCAAAAGTATTATGGTCATTGAATTCTAGATATATAATCAAATTATTTAATTAAATATCATAAATATCTCCCACAGATCCCTCCTCATGTAGTACCCATTTTATACATTGCCTAAATAAAATGATTCTTTATAAAATTGGGAAAGGAAACATTAGAAGGTTTGAGCTTAGAATATCAATAATGGTGAGCATGGGAGATTCTGATCAATGATTATATGTGATCATATGATAATAATAAGTTTTTTACAACACGATAACAACCTATGAGATCATACCAAACATGTTGTAAACCCTAAAACATCCGTTATGGAATAATGATTTCTGATAATAATAAGAAGGTGTAAAAAGAGTAAAAATCATCAATTATCCATTAGGATTTATGAGAGAATAGTAAAAGTATAAGAAATAAGTTTGTGTTATAAATGTTTGTCATAAACATGAGCATATAAAATCATTTCCTCTGTTATATCACACTATGATGATTTGTATGGTGGAAAAGTCCAATAGTGGTTTGTCTTCACTCCATGTTCCAATAAACATTGAAATAATATATAATGGTTATTAAATAGGACATCCATAATATTTCGGGATTGGAATAACTACTCATTTACCATATTATTCTTGGGAAAATGGACCATATACCATCTTGGGAATCTGATAATAACTTGTGTACCCTCATAAGATTGGGAAACCCTCAGGTATACCCATTTCAGCTCATGAGATATAAAAATTGTCAATTTCATTATATGAAAATAAAAAATACATTTTTCAGGTCATAATATTCCATCCATATATATTATATAAGAACATAATTGTGTGAAGAATTCTTTTTTAGTTTAGTTAACCCCTTTGAAAGAAATAGTTTTTATGAAACATAATTCAGACAACATCAGAATTCCCAATACATATAATAGAAGTGGATATATCATAAGGTCATATACCATGTGATTCAAATCAATAATTAAATTGTTTTTACATAGATGATAAGTACTTATAAAAAACCCTAAGTAATATTCATTGATAAAAAACAAGAGATAATATCCTTTTATTTTTGTATTATTTAAAACTAAAAATTCAATGAAAAATGGGAATAATGATTTTGTATAAAATGGGAAAATCTTTTAATGGATGAATTGTGATCATGTGAGGAAATAATAGTGGAGAAAGTTGTTCATGACATAAAAATTTATAATTTTTTTTCTTTTATTAAATGTCAAAAAAAAATTGTATAGGGAACATTTAAAAAGATTCATTTTTAATCATTTTGAAATAAGGTCTTAGGTAGTTGAAAAATAAATTTTTTATCATTTTATAGTTTATAAGATCATTTATAATAAATTTATTAAAAACATGGATATGGAATAAAAATATTCCTCATGAAAAAAATAAAAACTAGGGTGGTCTTTCATAAAAAAACATTTTTTTATTTTTAATTAACAAAGAGAGTAAAATTATAAAACTACATTACAATATATAAATAATTACTATATATTAAATTTTATTTTATTTATATAAGAAATAATAATAACATTTCATTCTTTATACTCTATCAAATTATTTCAAAAACTACATGTATCATTTAATGTATAAAAAATACCCACAGTATAATATCAATGATCAATGCACTTTTGTTTTTTAGAGAATTTTACACAACTATGGTTTTTGCCTTGATTTTCCCGTTTGTCTCATGTAGAGTTTTATATTGGTTATATCACCTTTTTGTGATTGTATCATGACAATACAACCATTCACAAGATGCTCAGGGTGAGTAGACACCCCCCCCCCCCCCCCGCCTTCTATGAAGTTTTTAAGATAGTGGGACAGGAAATCACTAATTTTAGAGTGATTAAATAATAGTTCAAGCCTGTATCGAAAAAAACATCGAGGGAAGTCCCCAAGCATATACAGAACAAGGCAGTGAGGCTTGAATATATGAATTATTTGTGTAATTTTTTATGAAAACAAGGAAAAGCCTAACGTTCCAACATCGTGGACATTTATTGGTGATGAAGAAAAGAAAAGAAACTATTCCCCACACTAGGATGATGGATTTAACTCTTAAAAGTATCATATTCCCAGTGACATGGTATTCTCACCTATTAATAAAGACTGTGATTTTTTCGTAAAACTTCTTGTGGAGATAATAGAATTGGTGATATCACACCAGAATGAGGAGAATCTATTGAAGATGATTCAAGAAAGTATTGATGAATCCATTTGATCTGACATTATGAATCTGGTCACATGCATCAATTTTTTAGTGAAATATTCCACTGTACAAGAGAATGCAGATAAATTAGGTAACGACACATCCTGCACTCAAATAGAGAATCTTTCAGCCACCCACTTTGGTGTAATCTCATTTCGGCTACTGAGGAACCCCTCTCATATACTAATGTATATTTGAATCAACATACCTCCTCTAGGATTATAAGATCTAATCCAACCAGAAGATCTAAAAGATTAAACTAGTCAGACATAAATGAAAAGGGGGAAAGAACCCCTGATCACTCTCAGAAGTAATGATATTATTCTGTAACTACGAGTAATTTCCCAACCCTAACAAGATGTGTTCTTTTAGGCTTCTCATTCAAATCCTAATCCTAAATTCAATGGATTTTCTAATCCTAATTTTTTTCCCTCCTAGCCATGCATCTCTAGCAAGTAGAGGCTATCATCTTCTTGAATTGAACAATCCCTTTACTAGTATAAATAGGGTATGTCTCCTAGAACATGGTGACATTAATTGCACCATGATTTTTAGAACATTAAAATAGTGTATTCCCTACTGTTTTACTTATAAATGCATTTCAATTTATTCCTCTATTGTTTTTGCCTTTAAAAACTACTAATATTTAAAGCATTTATTATTGGATATTACTGCCCTATAAGATATCATTATGGATCCCAGGGTACCCATTGGAGATCTCCACTCCATAAGATATCTTGATGAGAAACTTGGACCTTCCCAACACTCTTCATCAACAAGGGAGTTCAAGTCATGCCTTGATAATAGAAACCTCATTGATATTAATTTTTTCGTAACTAAATTAACATGGTATAGGAAACATAAGAATTGGATGGATACCAGAAAAAATGATAGATACACAATTAATGAAGCCTCTATATCTTATTGGGGGCCCATTTCATGTTCTACCATGGCTAGAAATAACTCGGATCATCATCCAATTCTTATGAGTATCCTACCTAAATATTGAAAGCCTTCTCTACCTTTTAGTTTCAACAATGCATGGATTATACAACCTAAATGTGGAAAGGATTTCAATGACATATGGAATTCAGTGGACCATTAAGACTATCCACTTTCTTGTATTTTTATGTCAAAATTTCTCAAGAGAAGAATGGCTGAATGGAGAAGGAATTCATTTAGCTCCATTGACAAAGATATTGATTCTCTTGAATGTTCGCTAAATCTCATTTTAGAGTCCATTAAGAATAGGGTTTCTCTAAGGTTATTGGCCAAGAATCTATGTTTCCCTCTATACTCAATGATCTTCTAAAGCATAAAGAGATTTTATAAAAAACTATTTCAAAATAATGTTTACCAATGATGGTAAAATAAATATAATGATCTTTAATTCTCTCTAGAAGGTGAGAAGAGTGAATTGGCCTCTCTCTACCCATAAAAGTCCTGATCAATTGCTGGGAAAAATAAGAACCTATCATTCATATTGTTTTTACTCTATGGATATCTTCAGTGTCCCTCTAACTAGTGATAAATTGATGGATGTAATTTTTCCCAAATAGGTCACTCAGGAAGATGATAGAATTATTACCTCTATCTTATTATAGTATGAAATAATTGAGGTATAATTTGGATTGAATACAGGGAGCTTCCCTGGTCTGGATGGATCCACTAATCACATTTCCATGAATATTGGGATAACATTAAACATGATGTCTACAACATAGTCAATCATATTTTTTTGGGTTGGTCCTTTTGGAATGAAATTAATGCTTATTACATGTCTCTCATTCCATGTTGGATAATTCTTGTGATATTGGTCATTTGAAACTGGTTTCTCTTATTAACATCAAATAAATAACTATAGGTAATATTATAGTGAATATTCTTGCCAAAGTCTCATATCAAATCATACCTCCTATTTGATTTCTCTTCATCAAAGGGAGAACCCTTCAAGACTACCATATAATTTCATATATATGTTCCAACCTACTTAGGAAAATGACAAGGGGAGGTAATGTTTCTTTAAAGATCGACATTAAAAACACATGTGATACCATGCGCAAGGGATATTGGAAATCTTTCTTCTTGCCTTGGATTTGATTCCAGATTCATTCAATCGATTCACTCTCTTATTGGATCTACTTTCATCTCAATACTAATTAATGGATCCCTGAGGAATAATTTACATTCTTTATAGGGGTTAGTAAAGGACACCTCTTATCAACCATTATATTTGATATTATAGAGGACTATATTAGTTGGATGCTTCTTAAAATGGCTGATTTTAGTGTTTTTAAAACCATCTGAGATGAAAGAAGAATTTCATCTCCATCTCTTGTGTATTATGATTGTGACTTCATCCTCTTCACAGAAGGTGAGAAATGAAATATCAATTACATTAAAATGACCCCCCTTCATTATGGAAAAGCCTCATTTAAGGAGATTAACTAGAGTAAATCTAATATTTTCATTGGGAGGAATATTGTTTCTTCAAGGAAACATGATATCATTAGTGATATCGAAATCATAGAAGGAATCCTACCTTTCAATAATTTAGGGGTACCCGTGTTTTTGGGTTTCCCCTGAGATAGATACTTCACCCATATTCTATGTCAAATTCCAAGACAAGTGAGCTCCAATAAAGGTATGTCCCTCTTGATGACTTGAACTGTTTTAAATGTGATACATATCATTATTTGGAAATTTTTCTATTCATTTATGGTTAAAATATGGGATTCTTTATTAATGAAATATATTATCTTTTTGGTGAGAAATTTTTTTTGGACGGGTAACGTTATTGAATTAAAGTTCATTACAGTTCCTTGGAATAAATTTTGTAATCTACAACCCCAAGGAGGACTTTGTATCAAAAACATCTATCCTTTAAAAAATCTCATCAGTACCAATTCTTTTGGAGGATGGTCAATGATAAATTAACCTTTTTAGATTTTTCATAGAGCTCAATTTCTAAACCGGCTGAAATTAGGGACTTCAAGATATGTAAGATCCTCTATATGGCCGACATTCAAGTCTATCTATAACTAAATTTCATTACTATCTCATTGAATGGTCAGAAGTAATTCTTAATTCATATTTTGTTCTAACAACTCTATTGGATCCCCTTTGCTAAATATGATTGATTCTTATGCTATAGAGGGGAACCCAAGTATCAAAATTTGTATCCAACTTGCATATTCTCATATTATTCCTCTCATAACCCAATCCACCATTAATAATTATTATTTCAATAACCCTGATGATTTTATGATATGTGAGCATAAATATTAATGGAATATTCACTTACATATTATGCTACATCCCCGAAGTGCGTGGCACGATTACCTGGATATGATCCTTTAAAAATAAGTGGATCATCTATTATTAGTTAATCTTGTTATGTACACTCAAATTGTATAAAATTCGTATCAATTTAAATCAGTAGTTTGTGGGTATTTCCATTTGTTTGAGATTTTTGTTATGCGAAAAACCTAGAGAGGGTGTGGATAATGATTCCTAAGATGTCATACTTTCATTGCCCTATTAAATATAGTATTAGACATATTTAAGATAAATATCCAGAGTGTGAACTCGATTCTGGACCACTATATAGAATATTTTCAAATATCAGCCACTGATAAAATCTTGAATCTATTTATAAAGGCCTTTATATAAACCATTAATATCATCTGGAATGGTAGGAATAAAATCATGAGTGAGCATGTGAATTTTTATCTTGATTCTTCCATCCCTAAAATCACTGTTGATGTCCAGAATTCCAATACTCTTTAGAAGGGTTATTGCAAAAAAATGTGTCCATGATTTCTTAGTGCAAAGATGTCTTAATATTGTCGTTAATATTTAACCAAATTCCAGTACCTAGAAATTTTTAAGGAATTATCAATTTTTATAGTGGATAAAATTCAATTCTAATGGATCCTCCAGATGAAATCTAGGATTTACAGGAAATGGGGAAGTCTAGAGAGACAATTAGAATGATATCCTTGGATTTCTATATAGATTATGTGGTTGTGATTTTTATTTATATGCTAAAATTATTGGTATGATTAATGCGGTGTACATGGTAAATAAAGAGGGCTAGAAAAACTTAAGTATTGAGTGGAACTCTTCCATAATATTACTTGATGTTAGAATAGGTAAGATTCATCTTTCATAGAGAGTGACTGTGAAATGCATAAAATATTATGACATTCTCTCCTCCCTAAATTACTTCATCACTCATGTTTATCACAATGATAAATTTATTTCTAGTGGTGGTGCAAAAAATGGGGTGAATTGTGGTGATTTTTTATTCTATAACACACTTCTTGAGAAATTGTTGCCTCTTTTAGAAGAGGATAAATATAAACTTCCAATATGTGAAAGAATTTATTTTTAACTATATTTCCCTTTATATATTTCATAAGATATGGTGTTTTTTACCTAACTGTCATCATATTTATCACTTGTAAATTTGGATCTTTATTGCACACCAAATCTATTGTCTTCAGTTGAATTTTTTTCTAATTGTATATTTCATCTATACTCCAATTGAATTTATATATACTTTTTATTGAGACATTGGATTCATATAAGATTTGATATTTTCATCTCTGATTATTTTATGTATATACATTATTTTCTCCACCTATTTTTTCTTCTATTAGTCTACATATTTCAATTATATGAATTTCTTTGAACATTAACTAACTTCTGTAATTAACTTTTGTATTTTGTTTTAATCCATTTAACATCATTAAAAAAATTGAGGTATCTATAACTCTTCCATAATGTCTTTCAAATTTTCTTCAATATTAATATTGAAGTTCACCTATTCATCAACCAAATTTGTCAAAAAAAATCAATTTTTCTAAGAAAATTGGATTTTTCTTCAAGAAAAATTACATTATTTTTGTATATATTTCCAATTCACAACATAACGTTCTCCATTTAATGTCATAAAGTATTTCTAAGACTTTATATAAACTCTCTATTCAGGATTAACTCTATTTAACTCTCTTTTTCTTTTGAGCTACTACATTCAACACTATTGAATTTTTTATCATTTACATTTTCAATTAGATATTTTTCTGCTGCATTAATACTAATGTTATCACCTTATTCATCAATTAAATCCTCTTTATCACACTTAGATAGATAATTACTCATTTTTATTTAGATAACTTCTTATCTTTCCCTTAGAATTTGATTTTGATTAACTTTCCCTCTTCTTAAAGGATCTACTTGATTTTCTATCATCTTCATCACTTTAATCACCTTCCAGTCATTAAGGAATATATGAATTAAAATTCACAATAACTCCACATCTGAAAAAATTCTGAGAGAAAATTACTTTTTAAATTCATGTACCTATTTTTACATTTTTTTAATATAAATACATGATCTAAAAAAATATTTACAATCCTCATATGCACTTTCATATTCAATGGATTATTTCTTTATAACATTCTTATACATTCCTTACATTGATTATTTGAAAGAGATTTCTCAATCCACCTTTTCATTGTTCTACATCATCTTCTCTATTATCATCTTATATGTGGTGAGAGTTTTGGGAAGATCATGAAGGGATATAGTCTCAGGATATCAGTCTTCTATGGATGAAACATTTTCATCAAATTTATCATGAATAATTCGTAGAATCATTCCATCAAAATTTGAATCTTCTAGATTTTGACCACGTCATCTTATGGGGCTCACAATGTCATCCACCCATGTAAATAATTCAAACAATGATTCATTATCACCCATATTAATATCTTCATACATCAATATTTACATTTTTAAATTAGCTTAATTCAACTTTATGTTTCCATTATATATGTTATTAAATTTATCCCTTCTTTTTTGTCCATTGAAATTTCATTACCTCAATGAAACTCAGTTATCGAGAGTGAGAAAAATATAGAATTTAGAGCCCAACCATAATTATAAAAAAATTTATTATCAGCAGTAGTCTATGGAAGAGCAGTAGTATGAAGAGGAAACCCATCTATAACAACATCTAGAACATAAAAACCAATGGTAAAAAGTAAGGGAATATTATATATTTCTAGATATGATATTTAATCTCAATGAAGTTAAGAACCCCCTTATTGCTCATAGTCATATGAATGTCCATAAAAGCTACTTTCTTCCATCAAACATTAGAAAATTGTACATGTAGAGAATATTCTCTAATACAACATGAATGGTAAAAATAGGATCTATGTGGCCATAGAGAGGGGAAGGGGTTCAATAACTATTCACTTTCAAATTTATTCTTCAAGAAAAAATCTTTTCCTCTTGTTAAAGTGATATTACTTTGCTGAAAAACAAGAATTAAATCATAACCATAGGAACACAATAATTATCATGGCTTACTACTGAATAAGAGTATCTAGTCCTTGTAATTGTTTTTACATGATCCAAACCACACAAACTACTTTCAATAAATCATTTATATCTGGATATTGTAATAAAGAAGAACCCTTACAATTATAATGCACTTTAGTCAATTAAAATCCATGTTCTCCTCAGAAAAGTATATAATGTACCAATTATTTTCACAATAATTATATAATCTTCACCAATATAATTTAGAAATATATAAAAGTGATCCTCGAATTTCTAGACACATTCTTTTTTATAAATTCCATCTTTCTTCTTAATTTTCTATCCTAATGGAAGGCATGGAATTTTTTTCGTATACGATGTATTTATAAACACTAGAACATAAAAAATTATTTATCTATTGATTTATTTATTTTGTTATTCATACCACATTTTTAATATTTCTACTTTATCAACCTCAATTATGTATGTAAATACATGAACTCATAAGAATACTTTAGAAAAATCATGTATTCATGTTCCTGAGTTCATGAACATATTCATATACATGCTCATGTATATTATTCATCTGATTAGATCTACCAAAGTAATAACAAAATAGGGTATCAACTGCTAGAGATATCTTTGTACAAGAGTATCATGTAGTTCCAAATGGGCTCGTGTATGAGTTTTTAGCTTCATGTAACATCCCGGTGAAAACCCTAAGGTATTCTTATAAAAGTTTGAATCCTCATATAACTAGTTCTTTTCATAGAGTTTCAAGTGTGAAACATAATTTGAATTCACTTGGATCATCTTCTTCATGACCTAAGATCATCATGGAACATCTTCATTTAAAAATACATGTCTTCACTTCTCGATTTTCACTTATGAGAATTGGAGATCCCAAGGATCAATAATATCTCTCTTCCTTTAGATCTTGTAAATTTATATGTATGAATCACTACATTACACCACCTGATATACAATTAAAATACACCAATGATAATTTTTAATATATTTCAATACCCATTCAAAGGGCATAAAAATTGGATGAAACTCAAAAATATCATACAGGTGTCATTTATTTTTGAAACATCATGTTGTTCAGAAAAATGTATAATTTTTTCTTGTATTGACTGATTCCACTATGGAAAAGAACCATACATACTACCAATATTATATTTTATACTTTTATCTTCATTTAATTGTGGAACATCCTTAGGAAAACATTTTCATACAAATTGAAACCTGCATTCATGTATCTTGGTTCACATTTTCTTTGACTTTTGATCCATCCTTCCTAGCTCATCGTGATTATCATTGGAGATTGTCAGGCATTGTATGAAACATGTGTCATGGAACAAGTTTTCTTAGTGAGTTCTTATTTGAATAAAATGATCAGTGGTTGATGATGAGGAAATTGAGACTGTATGATCTTCAAATCAAATTAGATTAAAAAGATAAGTTGTATCCATTTAATTTAAATACGAGTGAACTGTGGACACGCTTCTGCATCCACATTGATATTTATCATCAATTTTATACATTATATTATCTAACCTGTGACATAAGCTCCTTGATCTGGTGACAGGAAATCAACACCTATTCAAGTCACACACTCCACCAGACATTAGCATTGTGGTATTCCGACACAACCATTGGGTGTATTTAGGTGTGTGCTTTGGAGGCCTTATATAAGGGACCGCCCACATCATCTAGCCACAATGAAAAAACCTATTCTCATATACCATTGTGTAGGAATGAATGGTTCGAACATGCCAACTTGTTGACCTAGAGCCCCTTATGTGGTTTATAGGCTTCCCATTTGGCTTTTATTGATATGACAAATTTTTTGAAAAGATCACACAAGAAGTACATACTAAAAACTAAGTACAGAATATAATTATAACATCAAATTAATGGCCACCATGTCTTTAACATATATTAATGAAAATAATTATTTTCATGATCATCATAAATTCACATTTTTCCCCTATTTTTAGAATATGCCTTCTAAAGAACTTCTCATCATCCAAACCACTTTCATCTCATCTTCCACATTATTGTAAAAAATGTGTGAAAATTAACCCAACTATTTAACATGATGATCCATTAACAAATAAACATAGTTTTTAATGTTATTTATTTACTTAAAAATGTTAATAAATTATCATTGATCAATAAAAGGTAGCACCTCAATCAATAATTCTTACCATCACTTTCATCATAATAGCTCTAACAAAATTGGTCCCAATAGTAATGGCCTTTGATTTTTTCATGGTGTATTTACATTTTTCATGTGGATTTATATTTCATACAAATAATAAATTCATTAATTAATCCCAAATTCAAGGATATGATCTTTGTAAGGTATTTTTGCCTCAATTTTCCTCCTTTGAAAATTATGTCATATTATGCACCTATCTTCTTTTATGAGGTGTATATAGAGCCCCTTTGAAATGTCAAATAATATGTTTATTTATTGTTTTCATATTTTTTATTAATTTAATATTATCCTTTCTTTGGAATTATGATTCAATGTTAAAATTTTGGTAATGGTTTTATGTTACAATATCATCAATTATCAGGATTGTTTAGGGATAAATTTCCATTGTTTAAATATTATGATCTACTACTCAATTATTCCCATTATTTTTATAATCTTATGTTTATTAATAATATTTTCATGTAGTAGTTCTTTTTTCATTATTTAGTAATTAAAATATTTGAGGAAACCTTTTAAAGAAAAATCATATTTATTTGTCTCTTCAATTGAAAAACATTTTTTCTTCTAAACCCATGTTTTCATGAAAAATTTTCTAAATTTTTTAATTATCAATTAATTATTAGTATAAATTTTTTCCCATGTTTTACTTTTTACTAAATGTTTTGAAAGGAATATTCATGAAACTTTTCAAAAGAATCCCTTTTTAACATAAATGTTAATGGAATCATTATTTTTACATGTACAAAATGAATGAAATTTTATACCATAATTACCATTATTTTCATTCAAGTTTAATTTATAATTTTTCATGGTTATTTTTAAAGAAAACAATTTTTCAAAAAAGTTCAACACTTTTTCATCAAAATGGAAATTATATTTTCCTGATGAATTGTTTTCCATTTATTTAATTCATTACTTATTTCCAAGGTTAATTTAAAATGAAAGTATTTTTTAAATATTTTTTGAATTATAAGTATAAAAAATTTTATTTTTCAATGAAAATGGTTCTTTTCCTTAATATTTCTTTAATGATATTTTAATGGTATCCCCATACATCAAAATCACCAACACTTTTTGTTACTTTTGATCCTTTCGTGGTATAATATATTAATTCCATCCTCATTCCTTTTATGAATGGATTATGATTGTTTCAAAGATATTATTATGGAACCCATTTCCTTACCAGGGTTGAATCATATTTAAAATATATTTTTATGGAACCTATTTCTTTTCCTATGGTAAATCATGTTTCAATGTTATAAACATGGAACCCAATACCTTTCCATAGGTTTATCATGTTATGAAGGTAATAATGATTGTTTCTATAAAATAACTATATAAATTATTCATGTTTTTGTTCTTAAACATTATATATGATGGGTTCACCCAAATACAGCAGTTGAGCCCGATAAATAAAATATGATGAGTGTGCCCAAATTGAACTCCAATGATTTGGGTAATGATTATATTCTCATAAGAATTCTATAATAAGTCATCCATATAGTTATTCCATTTGAATAGATTTTATAAGTGTTTTATATGTTTTATTTGATGATGATGTCCTAATATACCAATGCAATTTACCTAGAACACCCTAGAATGATAAAGGGTTAAATGACTAAATGATATGACTCATGTCAATAAGTTGTGCCTTTATTTTTGGGAGCCTACCTAGTTAGAACTCCATAGTTAAGCATACTTGTCTAAGATAAGTGATCAGTATAGGTGACCTTCTAGGATGTTTCCTAGGTTGTCTGTAAGTCAAGAAAAAGAACACTAGAATGAATATGTTTTGGCCTATGGGGACAGTCATAAGTTGGATGACCCATTCAGGAATGTGGGTGTGCCCCAAGGAGGGGACCATATGTATTCAGGGACATTGGTGGTACCTGGTGGGACAAGACCTAATGACCGTGTTATGAAATGGTGTATATGCTATCAGTAGGGCCTAGTTGTTACATTTTGTATCAGAGCCATAACCTATCCTTATGTGTGGTGCACTGCCTAGGTTGCGATGTTTGGTCCATGAAGAGGATGTTGTACTCTAATGGGTGGTGGGGTTAATTTAACACCCCATAACAATAAAGAGTTAAATGAATAAATTAAATAAATTATGTCAAAAGTTTCTCATTTCCTTTCACTAGCCTACCTGATTAGAACTACATAGTTAAGCATGATTGTCCTAGAGTAGTGATCAGGATGGGTGAACTTCTTGGATGTTTCCTAGGGAGTGTGCGAGTTAGGAAAACCCACACTGGAAAGAACATGCATTATCATATGCAGAAAATTACTAGTCAGACAACCTGTTCAGGAATATGGGTGGGCACAAGGAAGGGGACCACATGTCATCAGGGTAACTAGTCAGCTAGGACCCGACGACCATGTTATGGTGGGGTGTCTTTGTTGTCAGCAGGGTCCAGTTATTAAAATTCATAGACTTTATATGTGTTTATATTTTTTTTCATCGATGAAGATTTATATTACGTGGGTCATGATTACTGATTCTAATGAATATTTATTTTTTTAATTCCTTATTCTATGTTTCAGGACTAAAGATTCACGTATTGATGGGTATGTGTTCTTTTATGATTCCCTCATGCAGTTTCATTATGTCATCATAAACTTATAAACTTATTATGTTAATTGATGGAATTCACCTGTTAAGAATTAGGTTTATCCAAAAATAGCATTTTATCTAACCATTCATATGTTTAATATTCCATAGGTTTTCAATAAATGAGGATTAATTGATTATGTGTTTAAGGGATTTCATATAGATGATTATGAAAAATTAATTTTAAATAATAAAAAATTGATTATGTGGTTGAAATTCTAATTTAATGACATGGGTATTGTTAATTTAGGAGACTTTACTAATTCTATAAAGCTCTAAACGTAAAACTTCCATAAGAATGTAAGTGATTCCATTTTTTCATTTGATTATATAATAATAAGATGGGAAAAAATTATGTCACAATTATCAATATCAAAAGCTGGAAATGTGTATTTGTTTATTTCATCACTACACCTGATAGTGTAGGTTATGGTCTGTTATAATTAGATCTTAAATGCCTAATATTTTAGTTAATTAATTGATTCACTTAAAATCACTTGGTGGTACGGCACTGAAAAAATATATCCCATATAGTTATAAGAGGATAATTATTATTGTGAATTTTTTTTCTTTATAATAATTTTGATATTCTTAAATTTAGTCACTAATATGGTGTAGAAGGATAATCAATCTCATTTATATACATGAAAAATAAATTATAAATAAAATATATATGATTTCCATGTTATATATGGTATATTTCTTTTCATAATAGTATAATTATTTTCATATAAATATCCACTATGATGAGTTTGGTTACAATAGTTTATGATCACATCATAAAATTGGATTATCAATCATTCTTTTTTTAATAATTATAAAAAATTTAAATGTTATCATGAAATTTTAAAATTTATGGAAAAAATCCATTATTTATATTATGTAAGATAACTATAACTAGGTTTATATTTTTTTGATAATACGAATTAATAAAATCTGAATTTCTCATTTAACATGATAATCAATAAGATTCATAGAGCGTGAAAATTTTTTGAATTTAGGAAAACCATGTTAAAAATTTAAAATCACATTAATTTAATATGGAACCATCATTTTACTTTATAAATATCTACAAATTTTTTAAGTACTATAGGTTATATAAAATATAATTGGAATAATGATTTTGTATAATTATTATGGATAATAAAATATCATAAATAAAATTCATGATGTGAAAAATGTTTTTGATTTAACATTTAATATAATATGGAATAAGAAATGAATGACACTAAATTCCACAAAAATAAATATTATTGTACATGATTCTAAAGATCTAAATTATAATATGAACACTTTTGTTTCCACATAGTTCCATATTATTTAATAAAGTGATATGTATGTTCCCTTATTAGTACAATTAATTGGAAAAATAAACACATATACCCTTAAACACTTCTATATCCTCTATAATGTCATTATTGTTGATGATTAGTATATAAGAAAGAATATATGGCACATAAGACTTATAAAGTGATATGATTAACCTTTATTGAAATTTAAATATATTTTAAAATATTTTATCTTCTAAAAATTATAGTTATAAAAAATTTATAGGTAATCATTCAACATTAAAAAAACACGAAAACATATATCTGGAACATGATACCCAATTATTTGGGTTTCTAAAAATTCGTGATTCATATATATGATATGAATTATATGTTATATTTAGTAAATCAGTTTTTGAAATAAATATTTTTTTATTAAATCTTATTATATATAAATGAAGGAAGACATTCCCATAATGACTAGCGATAAATTGAAACATAAAATTACTGTAAAAGTATAGTAAATAATAATTTATTAAAAAAGATAAACATAAAATCATTTTCAATATATAATTCCAAATTCATAAAATAGTAATAAATAAATTGAATCAATGGGTAATAAAGAGAAAATTTTTATTTCTTGAATAATACCTTAATAATTTTTAAGATATTATTTACTAATATTTCACTATATATTTTCTTTATAAAAGTTACCATAAAATTATGATAATAAGATACACTATATTTGGATCATTATTCATTTTATTTACAATATTTTAAAGGGTTCATGTGAAAATTACTTATATCTCCCATAATCATTTCATGATCAAAACAACTAAGAAAGAGGATTTAGGCTTAGGGATATGGACTCTTATAAAAAATATAATTGTTAGAATGAATATATTGAGTATAAAACTAAGGATTAGGGTTCATGTATTACTTAAATCATTATTTTATTAAGACAATAGGATTAATTATTTTTATAGTATTATCCTGATATGGATACCTTCTCAAATACTATATTTTAGGTTACCATACGTCCTAATGTTGATTTCTCTATATCAAGGAGTTTGTAATTTTTATTCATGATCCAATTAAAAAAATAGGAAATGAATTACCTTATTAAAAACCATAACATAATGCAAAATATTTTCCACAAATCTAACATGAAGTATAGGTGTATCATATATTTAAAACAAAATGACTAAGTAAGTATTTATGTGTAGATATGAAACACCTTTTTTATATTAAAGTTTTAGAATAATTTTTCATGATCCTATGTGAACTAATTATCCCTGTTAATTACCAATCCAATAATAATAATAATACTGTATAATGCAATTATTATGGAAATAATGATTATACAATACAATGTAAAGACAAATTAAGCAATAAAACCCCTCAAAAAACAGGGTTGGCATAAAAAAACTAATTATTGATGTATCATCCAACAGATGACCCAAGACCATGAGATATGTCCACCACTCAACCGAAAACATAAAGAAACATTTGTATTTATGTAAACACAAATGGGGTGATTATACCACATACTATTTTTCAAACCCAAAAATATTTAAAGTGACCTTGGAACATATGGGATTATAAAAGATCCCTTGATGACTATGGATTTGATATGTCATACTAATTAAAGAATACCCATAAGAACTGAATTAAAAAATGGGGATTTTCAATTTTATCCCAATTAAAGAATATTAAAAATGTCATTAGTCATAAAAGTAGAGTTGGATTACTCTCACAAACAACACTTTTTCATATGGTGTTTTAATTGAGTTACCATCACATTAGGGTAACACTTTATGTTGTTTCTTGAAGAAATTAATTCATGAGTGTTTAAAGTGTTTCCAAGTGTTATTTGTAAAAAATTATTATGGATGAGTTTTCACACACATTTTTATTGAGTTGTTTTATAATAGATCGATGTTATACTAAGTTGAAGAACACAATGACATAAAGAGTCTTCTTGTAACATTATGTGGATGTTCTAAGAGAAGACTTTTAATATTATCCATACACCAAAATTCATATAGGTTTTGGTTTCACTATTAGTTTAATTAGATATAGTAGAAAGATACTCTTAGATAATATTTTAATGGAACAATATTATTCATTGAATTATGATGAATCATTAGAAGATATTCGATGGATTATAATATTTAGTGTTTTAGGGGCCTTGATAAATTGTTCTGATGTTGTTATATAGAAAAATAGAGTCACAATACAAGATAATTACTTGTATATTGTAGGAAGAAACCATTCCACAATTGTGAAATCCATTTCACAGTTTTTTGGCCTAATATTTAATGAGGATATGATACCACAACATAGTATTCAATAAGGGATGATAATATATTTCTATTATTATTTTACTATATCTCTTTTATCTGGTGATTATACTGAAATAAATATTATCATGGTGAACCAAATGATAATTATATAAATAAAATGTGTCATGCACAAACTAGTCTGTCCTAAAAAATACATGAATATATGAGATAAATTTCCACCCATTCAAGGGGGATTTTAGTAGGTATAATAAAAAATAAAAATGGTATACATGTGATCAATAAAATAATGTATGTTGAGAAGAATAGAATAAAATATCAATTGACTTCTTAGTTCTCATCTTTATTTCTTATAGTCATAGTTTAAGTCTATCTCACTAATCAATATATTGTTCTTATATATAATTAAAAATAAAAGTACATATAGGGATCAAAAATATAGTTCATAGAGGATTATAAAGTTGATTAAAATATTTGGTGAACCTTATATTCACAACTATATCATTTGTGTTCATTCTAATTGTTTTAGAAACCAATGATTAACTCCCTCCTCCTTGTGATTTTATACACTCTCCTAGTCCAAGTAGTTTTAATTAAAGTATTATTGAACCTGTAAGAGGAAAAAATTGCCACGTATCTAACACTTCTGATATTACATAAATCTTTTGATGAATCAACTTAATAGAGTCTAAGATAACTCTAAATATAAATGAGTTCTGATGTTTTATGGAAAGTTATTTGATTTTATGAAGTTAATTATTATTTTATATCATTAACCTCTTTTATTGATTTTTTATAGATGATTTAAAGTTGTGTAAATATTCTCTAATTTTGTATATTTCATATTTTTATTAATAAAATGAATTATCAATCCATTGGTAAAGTGTGTAATTCATTAATTTTATTCCACTCATAGAATTAGTTAACACATTCCATAATAATAATGATGGTGAATATAATTAGTGAGAAACATTATAATGTAAATAAAGTATATAAATATTAATTAAAAATATTCTGAGATCAGTTTGAAGTTATTTATTGTGATAAGATGAATTGGAGTATGTGTTCATTATTTTAGTGGAAAATATTTTATGTTTTATATGAAGCTATGGTGAAATTCTTTAATATCTTGTCATATTTTATGAATTTATAATAATCATTTTAGATATATTCTATGTGATTATTTATGTTCATTGGGATACATATTGGGATGATTATACCCTTGATAAACTCAATAATGTATTAATTTAATATGAGATTAGAGGAGGGATATAATAAAGGAGAAATAATTCAAAAAATAGTTATTTAAAAGTCCTTGAAAGGTAAAATAGATATTGCAGTGCATAAGGTCAGAGAATGAAATCAAATATGAAGATTTTTTTGGGTAATTTTATGAGTTAAACATATTATTTTTAAAATTAATGCTATGATTAATGGAAAATATAAATAAATGACTCCATTAAATTGTATCAATTGTAGAAAATTATCACCATTACATATATCTTCCATGAGAATTGGCATAAAAGATATTTGGATGAAAAAACACACCGTTCATCAAGAAGTAGAAACATGATGGTGAGTAGATGCAGTGGAGGAAATAAATTTAAAAGGAAAAAATAAATTCCAATATAATAACTAATAATAATAAACTTTTCCCAAAACATGATATTGTGTAATGTGATAAGGAAATATAAAGAGAGAATAAGATGATGTTAAATCAACCTTTATGGATTAATAAAATAAACCTAAATATCCATCATAAGAAGAAGAAGAATAAGGGATTAGTAAAAAAAGAAATGTTGATGAGGAAAACCAATAAGAGTTCCATTTAATGATATATATTGGTATTCTTGAAGCAAAACAAGTGTCTTGAGGGGGATAAAAATTATTTGATATATGATAATGGTTATATGAATAAATATCACAATGAATAAAAATACAAATGCATTATTTAGATACAAGTGTATTCCACAAGAAATATGTAATTACTAAATAAAATTATTGATTTTATAGACAATTTAAAGTAAAAAACGATATAAAAATCATTAATAATAATAATAACAAATTATTGGTTCCTGAACAATTGATGGTTGATGATGAAAATTCATTCAGGATCCCAAACCTTATATTATAACATTATATTAACGAAGCTAGTGAAATCTCAAATATTGATCAAGAACTTATTCATTCTTCCAAAAAACATTGAAATTTTCTTATGGTTTGATGAACTATTGTTTTGGACACTCAAGACAAAAATTAATGTGGTGGAAGTAGTGAAAAAATGGTAAAAGGTAGTTACATTTCCAATGAAGGTGAATGAACCCATTTCTAAATTCATTATTGTTAATGAAATTTACAAATGAAATGAGGTTTGGGATATGGAAAACACCATAGATATTCCTAATGTAAATTAAATAAATAATAATAAATCTTCAAATAATGAGATGATTGAAAATAATAAGTTTATTTCAATTTTGAAGTCATATCAATTAGATTTTTTTAAATAAATGATTTATTATCTATAGGGATTTATCTTTGACAGAATGATTTTATATTGGGGGGTGTGTGGGAACAAATAATATGTACTCTTTTAAAAAGATTCAATTACCCAATCGAAGAATGGAAATTAATTGAGGAAGAGATATTATAATTTTAATATTTCCCAACAAAGAAAAAATTTTAATGAAAATTTGTTATGGAATAAATTGATTAAACCCATCTAGGAAACAAAAAGGAAATGTGATCAATATATACATCCCACCAAAAACTATCCCACAATTCTTCCAATGTAGTAGAAGAAAAAATATAACTCTAAATATAATTGGTGGAGGACTTATTGACTGAAAAAAATGGGGGTTCCTGTTTGTCATAAAGATAGAAAATAATATGATCCTTATTTAATTGATAATCATTTCTCATCTCATATGATTGAAAATAATAATCTTATGAAAGTTATAAAATAGTAAGATGGAAGATTCTTCACTTTAAAAAATGATGGATCATTCAATTTGAAAGGAGTTGTTTTCACTATGATTGATAATAATAAATATAATTATTTTCACTTTATTGATGGTATGAGGCGTTTCCTCATGAATATATCTCATCATTGTGATAATTTGAATAAATTGATTATATAAACAATGGACGTGTTATTAAGAGTTAAGGATAACAATATTCTTATAAAAGGAAAAGGGATAAGTTACAATATATTATCTGTTTACAATTATAAAAACACTAATTGCAAGAGGATGAATAAGGAATAATAGAAATGGAATATAAGACCTGAATATTTTTGGAAATTGAACATGGATAAGTTCATAGAATGTTAAACTATGATAAATCATCTAAAACTAAATTATGAAATTCTCAATACATGTGCCAAATGACACAAAGGAAAAATAGTGAAAAAATTTATCTAATTGATAGAGATAATTTTGAAGAAAACTCTTGAATTGACACAATCAAATGTATATGATCAAGTGATATATAATTCATCCAATTTTTAGAGGTATTTCATTACATTTATTTATTATTTTATAGTTATAACTTATATATATTATATTTAATAAATGTAATGGTCCTAAAATATTCAATCACTTTTAGAGGATTTTTGGAAACCCCAATGGATGTGTTCTCTAAACATTTTGGTTTGATAATTGACTTCAATTCAAGAATGAGTATTTTGAGGCATATTATCAGAATTATTGAGTAATTATTGAATATAGTTCTCTAAAAAAACATAAAAATACATATTAGTTGAGTGGAAGAACCTATGATTAAAGAACATCGGAAAATTCATATTGTCGTTGCATAGAACCTCAATGTTTTAATTGAGTCAAGCTATATTAATATCCATCTAAATCATGAATAAATATTTACTCTTGAAGGTTTCCATCCACTTTCCTTATGATATGTGGTTTGGTATAAAGTCAAAATTTAATATATTGAAGATATTTTATATAACCTATAACATTAATATCAAAGGTAGTTATTTTGGAAATTTCATGGGAGAGTCGATGAAGGTATATTTCATAAACATAAACCAAATGTATGGAGTTACAAATGTTTTAAAATGAATAAATAAAATATAATTGATATATTTAATATAATTTTTATATAAATTAAAAATTATTTCTAATAATTGTTAATTAATTTATCAAATCTATTGGAGAATAACATTGAAAATATTGGAGTATTATGGATTTGTAAGAATATTTTTAAGACACTCATAATGATTCTTAATCACCCAGTAATAAATAAATACTCATAAATAGTGAATTTATATTCAAAATTTGTAAGAAAAATATATAAATGAATAATATTCCTGTAGATAATATAAATTTTTTCTAAACCCAAATATTTTTGTTAAATTCCAAAAGTGTTATATTTCATTCACAAGTTAAAATAAAATGGGTTGAAGAGTTATTTTGAAAAGAGGATTGGAAAACATTGATGGAATAACAGATGAATAAAATTGATAAGAATAATACTTTATAATTTATTTCATGACCTAAGGGAATGAATTATATTAGCATAATGAAATTATTCAAAAATAAGCTCTTTATGAAATGAGAAGTATCTTGTAACAAGGATTTTTTAGTAATTCTATCAAATTGAAGGTATAGTTTCTTATTAGACTTTTTAGATAATAAAAATGCCTACAATAATAATAATATCTATTATCATTCATGTAAAATGGAATTAAAAATATTTCTACATGGTTGAAAATTAAGGTTTTTAAATTATGAACTTGAGGTGGAAGTTTCTAATGAATAATCATGAAGTTTTATCATTGATGGTGATAGTTCCCAAGTAGAGAAGTTGTAGAAGGGTTTATTTGGGATGAAGCCTGAACATTGAGAAAGTTATAAAAATATAACTAATATCACAATCAATATTTATTTTACTAAATCTAAAGTGTATTATTATATCCATGTAAATTGAGATAACACAAACTCACTCATAGTGAATGAATTTTCTGATTAGATTTTTTTAGATAGAAAAAATAAAAGAAAACACATGTTCTCATTTTTCAACCCAATTAAGGAAACAAATTGATATATCTATGATTGGTGAGATGGTATTATTTTTTGGTGTTCAATTTATTATCATAGAAGGTTTTATCTTTCTCTATAAATATAAGTGTGATCTTGATTTATTAAATAATTTTTGTATGGATGAATTGAAAGAGGTCTCTACCTCTGTAGGATAGGACCATGAATTCCATTTATTTAGAAGGAATGTGTGTAGATCTAATGAATATTTATGGAATTGTTATCTTCAAATGTGTACTAAAAAGATTACCACTACATCATATAGGTTCATTTAATGCCTTCGTGTATAGCTGACGTTACTGTTTTCAGGCATACGATACATGCGGTTTCCACATTTATTCACACACTATTACACTATAGTTAAAATACATGAGATAGATTATTTTGGATCATGAAACTCAATCATTCATCAATTCAATGACTGAAAAAATACAATTAGTCACATCAAGGTTCCATGAGAGGGAACTTTATATGTTACTATATAGATGACTGTATTTATTCAATGAATATAATTTAGTATTCATATATAATGATGTGATAATTCATCTTTTTTCATTATATTAAGCGTTTGAGACATCACTGAGCCCTAGATAAAACTTACTTCCATAAAAAGTTTCTATTATAACTATGTGAAGGTGTTATCACCCCATTAATCATTAGGTAGTCCATATGAAGCCTTTTTGGATCCACTAGTAATTGATCCCCCATTAAAGCCAGGTCGAATTTGTATATTTCTCCTAGTGGTCATCATCAAGAACACTCAATGAAGAGAAGAATATAGAATCTGATGAATTTCATGCATTTTTTTTATATCTTTTAAGGCTATTTTTCATAGATAATTTTATGTATTTGATCATTAGAGATAAAGACTTTTTTTGTTTTGGATTTGGTTCAGCTGCAAAAGATCATAATTTATTCCAAAAAATCCATTAGTGGTATCAAAGAAATTTCATCAAGGACTGAATAGTTTAATTTTTTTTATCAGTAGGAATCACCATCATCATAACATGTTAGTTATCATGGTATTTTTGTTTATACATTAAAACATCATGAATGTTGTCACCACGTTATAGAATTTCATTGGACGGAACTTATTGGGAATATTTAAAAACCATAGTCAGTCCCCTGTCTTGGATTCCTCATGGTATACCGGGGTTTTTTCGCCATAGATTTCATGTCTGAAATAACCATATCATGGACGTCATGTTAGTGGACAAGCAATGATAAGGAGTAAAATGTTAAAAAAAAAATTTAACATTACTGAGAGAATTGTATTATAAGATTTTTATAAATCATTATAAATGGTATCATTTGATATTTTAATTTTAAAAAGTGTTATAAATTAAAAAATTTAAATTTTTTATAATTTGTTTATTTTTTTCAAAAATGTTTAATGAAATATTCCTAAATAAAAAATCTTCATATTTAAAACACCAATATTAAATTACCTGGAATATCATATGATCTATAAATAAAATGTATATTTATAAATAATAAGTAATGATTAAGAAATTATTATAAAAAAAGAAAATTTAAAGGTGTTTATTTTTAAAATTATGATTTATTCATAATTAATTCAATTGGAACTCTTTGAATTAAGTGGTAAGCATTATTTTAAGTTATTATTTAGACCAAATCCAAATTATTTTAACATGTAATATGACTAATATTTTAAATATTTTTTTAAATTCCTTATAATGATAATATGAAATTGTCCATATTTATTTTGAAATATATTCTTTTATATTAAATTTTTTGCTAATTTATTAAATATTTTTTTAGCTTATATTTATAAATAGTTTCAAAAATGTCTTGTGATTTGAAAAATAAAGAAAATGAATAATTACTTGACTATGATTTTATTATTTATGTTTAGAAATTTTTTTATGAAATTTTAATATTATTTATGGTAAAAAAATTAAATTTCTTCAACCAAAGATCCTTTCATGACATGCTAGGTTTAATATAATAAAATATTTCTCTTGATCCTTGACCTCAACTTGTAATTAAATTTATGATTTTAGGAGTTTTTTTTGAGTATTTTTTGTGCATATTTGGTTGTATAGTTATCATAAATTTAATTCTAGTTCAGTTAATGTATCCTTGTGTGGGGGGTATTAGGGTCGGACAACCTACATGACTAGGGGAATATTCTTTTTCAAAAAAGTTAATTAGTTGTATATCTATAACTCTATTCTTAATCATGTGGGGTTTTGTAATCTCCAATAACTCGATGACATTACAAGAAAAGTAAACGTATATTATGGATAATATTCCTTTGGATATGTCTGAATATATTTGAACTCTTAGTTTGGGTACGTAAAATATACTTATGGGATGTGAAAAGAGTTTCACAATATTCTGATGTGAAAAAATTAATTTAGTGGATTGAATAGGGATTCAAAAACAATACCATTAGATGAATTCATTCATAAAAGTAATAAAACATCAAAAGATAAATATTATATAAGTTGTAGAGTAACCAATTTAATATTTATATTATGTATATAAAATTGGGGATATTTAAAGGCAACCCCTTAAATACTACATGTATGATTCCATCCAACTTGGAACATTTCAAGACCTCAGTAACCTGAATGGTTGGGCCATGCTAAATCAAGGTTCCCATATATTATATTTTGTATGTAAATAAAATAATGAGTGTCTTCGGATTTTACAAACAAGCAGTTTCATGATATGGAGGGTTTCCATTAGATTTCCTTATAATAACATTTTTTTATGTTCTCTTTTGGTTACACATAACTAGGATCCCCCAAGGGATAGGATTCCATTGGAATAGATTTGATTACTATCTATATTTTGGATATATAAAAAGTTTTTTCAACTTAGTTGTCCAAGACTTTCAGTATTTTTTATTGGTATGAATATATACCTAAATTAGTAAGGTGATTTGTTTATAACTAAAGTGGGGTCATTGATAAGTGAAATATAGTTCTGGGATCAGTAAAAGGATATGATATATAAGGTCATTAATTTTAATTAGAGTTCTATCATTAAAAGTTATTAATGAAAATATATGAAATATGTTACCTACCATTACCTATTACAAATTTTATATTATGTCATGCATCTCATTGATCTAATTGAGATCACTAATAGTTATGAATAATAAAATATTAAAATATTGGTGTCTAGAATTGATAAGTGTTATCAGGGAGAAACATTTTTATTCCTTGAATGTGAATGTTATAAAAATTAATTCTACTAACTATGGCTCTTGGGTTTTGTATATTGGGTGTGTGTCGCTAATTATTTATGAAAAACATAGCCTCAAATATGGGAAGGTATTTCTGAATGGTTAAGTATATATTCATGTCAGTAATAGACAAAAAAAATTGTAATTGAAGTAAACAGATATTATTTTAGTCAACCTAGTTGATTAGTTCAAGAAATTGGGAACTTTTTTTATGTTCCTTCCACAGAAACAAATTGATTTGTGTATCTTATTTGGAAAAGAAATGATTTTTTTCTAATATGAACAAGTTTTGTGCGATATATGAATATTTAATATTTTTAGTAATTGTAAATATTTTTTGGTTTTTATGCATTCTGAATATGGATAATAATGTTTATAACATTTAGAATAAAAAGTCAACAATTGAGTCTAATCATGCCTACCATTGAAAATATCTCCTTAGATATATAATTGAGAAATGTGCTCCCAGACTGTATAGGTATGGATCGTTAGAATAATTTGGTTATAATCATTTGATATATAAAAAATTGATTATTGAAACAAATGATAGATATATTTTTTGGGAAAAGGAAAAATTTAAAGTGAGTTATTAAATATTATACAAAGTGATGTATTTGGACGAATGAGTATACAAGGAAATGATGGTTCCAGTTACTTATTTATATTTACCAATGAATTTAGTATATATGGTTATATATTATTGATAAAACACATATATAATGATTTGGAAAATCACAAAGAGTTTCAGAATGAAGTACATAATTAGTTGGGAAAGAGTATTATGATTCCTTTATTAGATCAATGTTTTGAGTACGTTAGATATAAATTAATATATATTATAAAATAAATTATGGAATTTTATCAAAATACACTCCTTCTTGAACAATATAATGGAATGGTGTTCCTATAAGGATGAATAATACCTTGTTAAAGTTGGTTTTATTGATGAGGAGTATATGTGAAATTTTTATTTCATTCTGGGCATATGCTTTGGAGACTACTACATTCCTACTAATAAGTATTCTAAAGAATAATTATGAAGATTCCATATGATATATAGATTTGGAAATTTCCCCTTATGTACTTTTTGTGGATATGGGGTTGTGAATAACTCAATCAATGATTGGATTTAGATAAGTTATGACCCATTTCATAAAAATTATTATATTTCAGTTATCCAATGGAAAATAAGAGATATTTTGTCAACAATACTATTGAGTGAATTGTTTTTTATGGTAAGGATGGGGTTTTTTGGGAGATAAATCATGTATATCATGTAGTTAGTTTGAATAAATTTGAACCTAGAGGAGTCTAGACCAAAAAATGGGACATATTTCAATGACGTAAGAGGAACTGGTTCTAAAAAAAATATGTGGATGAAGAATAAACTCATGTTATAAAATAACATTTAAGGTTATATTGTAATCATAAATAGTTAGTGAGATACAGTTTCCAAATTGACAATTATTATTCTGTATTTTTTTCGGTGATAATACTACCAATTACCAATATTCCATTATTATTTTAATTTTTACAAATAATTATTGTCCGTTGAATATGAAATGGAGTCCGTGTAAAATCACTATGTTTGAAACATGGTGGATGAACCTGAATGGGTAATACCTATAGCATGTAAGTGTATTTTTTGTATGAAAAGAAAAAAACTTATATTGTCTACGTATAAACAATTATAATTGGAAAGGGTTAAAAAAATCAAGCTATAAACTACGAGGAAAAAATTTATCCAATAGTAATGATAAATTCCATTTATATTTTCCTAGTAATAATAGCTCATTTTGATTATGAGATATATCGAATGTATGTTTAACCCATGTTACTTAATGGAAATATATCTGAGGATGTGTATATAATACAACCCACAATAATTGAATTTCCAAATGAGAATATTATCACATACAAGATGCAATGTTCCCTTTATAGATTAAAGTAATCATCATGTTGTTGGAAAATCTAATTATATTATATAATATTTTTTTCATTTCATAATTAATTTGGATGAATCTTGTGTATATAGGAAAATTAGTGAGTGTAATAGTATTTTTGATGTTGTATGTAGATGAAATACAGCTTATCAGAAATAATATCCTGAATTTTTACGTAATGAAGTAGTGGCAGGGTAAGTGATTTTTAAGGAAATTTATGGGTGAATATGACTATAAACACTATTAATATCAATAAGGATATATCTAAAATTATTCTTAGACTGTGTCAAAAAAACATATATCAGTAAAGTGTTAAAGTGGTTCAGTATGTAGAATTCCAAGAAGGAATATTTACCTTTATTAATGTAATGAAACATATAAATATTAAAATCCATATAAACAGTTATAAATGATGGATAGAATATCATATTTTTCTTCTATAGGATCTATTTGGTATACCACATTGCAAATTTTACCCGATGCCTCCTACACTTTTATCAAAACTAGTAAATATTAATTTAATCTATGGGATATTCCCTAGAATATTGTAAAGAATATTCTTATATTATTGAGAATGACTAAGAATATGTTAATTGTAATTACAGGAAAGGCTGAATTTTGTGTAAAGGGGCACAGATAATCTTGATTCCAATCTTGAAATGCTTTTATGAAATGTCAATTTGGATCTGTTATTTTCCTAAATAGTAGAGCTATATATTAGTGGAGTTTCAAAAAAATCATAGTAGAATCGAAAATAAATGTATATTATATCACTAATCTGATATTATGGAGGCAATTTGGATCTAGAAGTTCATTAACAAACATGGACTTTTTCCATGAATTGAGGGATAAATTGAGCTATATTAGGGGAAATAGGGTTGTTTCTATGGATATGGAACCAAACACAACCTTAAAAAAATACCATCTTATATTTGAGATCAATGATATAGGTGATGTAAATTTTAGTCAGATTTATATATAATGAATAGAAAAGAATTATTTATGAAACCATTACCGTGAAAACAACATGATGGTTGTCTAGAATCATTGTGTGTAAGAAACATAATATATTGGTTATAGGGGTTGAAAATGTGTTAAGTTATTATATTAAAGGAAATATATGTTTTCTATTCAGTCATGTGTACTAAAATTTTATTAACATGAATGGTTGATTTATTATATCCCCAAAAATTATGACTTTGAGTTGTTCAAAATTGATGATCATCATGGAGTATTTTGGTTTGTGGTAGTATTATATGGTAAGATTAAACAGATTATTATACTCATTATAAAAGATTTTATTTTTGATTCAAGGAATTTATTTAAGGATTAATAATTATAGACTTATTTCTTGGCCTTAACCACTAATGTATATCTGATGTAATATCATATATCCTTCTATATACTTAGGGGTGTGTGTTTGTTATCAATCCTTTCTTACAGAACGATTCATGTTTACATAGCTACTATGGGTGTAGTGGGGTATATTGTTGACCATGTTGTTAGTTTAATCATAACCAAGATAGGATGTGTCCACATGAATGACATGTCAAGCCATCTGAACCATGATTGGATTTGACTAGTGAAATGTGTGGTATGGATTAGTTGTGTCACATATGATGTCAAAAACTACTTGTATGAGTTATATGTGATGTAAATAATATAAATATGACTGAAATTTGATGTGTTAATTGAATTTGTCAATATTTTTTAACAATATAGAAATGTTGAGTAGGAATACACAAGATTGAGAATTTTTATTCCTAGTGGATAGTTGATGTCATATAAAATGGGATTATATGGGTGTTCATAAAATTTATATGATAAATAATTTAATGTAAATATTCATATATACAAATAAGTATGTTTGATAGAGATCACACTAGAACCCTTATTAGCTTGAGTAACATCAATTCTTTAGTAGTGGTCGCTCTTTGATTATGACTATGAAATTGGGATTTATTATTTATTTTCAATACTACTAAGGCTTATAGGTTCATATAGTTACGAACATATATAAGGATATTCATTCGTAAAATGGATTATTCATAACTAAATATTGTTTAATAAAACAATGTCAAAAAGAGTATTGATGGATTCACAATCAGATGGGAATATTTTTATAAAGACTTTATAAGATGTCAGTAAATGTTCCTGATTGTGGAATTATCACTAAAAACACCATTTCATAGTAGTGGTGCATGCTATTTCACGATTTACACTTGATGTAATTGTTCTCATTAATATGATAAATCTAGTTTCCATGTTCCATCCCACATGAATTCATTCAGTTGTTATCTATGATTGGGATCATTATTTGATACCACACTACACACATTAAAAAGTTAAATGAATTAACCCCAACATATGGAAACATTTAGGTTCCTTGAGTTAAAACTCGACACATTATATTAATTATGATGTTATGAATTCAATTAATATCATCAAGGAAACCTATATTAGTATGTGATCATTCTCTAGTTGGTGGGGGAATAAAGGTTTGAGACATGATTTAACCCTAGCCAAAACACTCATCCTTCTCAAATATATTTTATCACTCAAAAAAGGTGCTATCACACCTTTGAGTATCTTATATTCCTCATGACGCTTTTTTGGATCCACCGGCTTGTGTTTTCCCTTGATGGAAGGAGGAGTTTAATTATTCCTCCTAGTAACTTTCATTAAACACACTCCATCAAAGGAAGAAGATGGATACAATGAACTTTTTTACATTTATGGTGTATCATTTTATGCTCTATGTTTTGGATAAATTTATTTTTTTGATCCTTGATGATAGATTATTCTATTCTTTGGTTTCTACTTAGATTCTAATTATCATTATATAATCTAATGAAACCTAAAATATTTCTACCTAAATTATTTTATTCATTCTAGATAGTAAATTATCTTTTTTTGTTTTATTTTCACTTTTAGAAAGTAATCATAATAGGTCACATCATGTAATAGTAAAAGAGATATTATGATACATTAAAAGGACATTGAGTTTATGTAATATATATGATAAGAAAAAATCATTATGTCTTTATACATTATTATGATATGGAATAGATAGATCTCATTGATCATAAGTTTACTTCTAGAGGACTATTCTTTGTTGGTGGAAGATATTTTTCATATAACTCTATGAATAATAATTCTATAACAATGAGTTTTTAAAATGATAAATATGTTTCATCATCTCAATCCATGACACAAATGATGATAATGAAGTCAAAAATTGATGATTTGAGGGTGAAATCATTATACCCATTGAGTATTATGTGTGATAATCAATGTGTGATCAATATGTAAAAGAATATGGGGACATATTCAACATTGAACATATTTATATTATGTATGACTTCATAAAGATGAAGGTGGAGTGTGGTCAATAGTTTTTGGAGTTTATTTCAACCACAGATAAATTCATTTATTTCTTAATTAATCCACTAATTAATAATCTCATCATGAATTTTAGAGTGTTTATAGGAGTAAATTCTATAATATAATGTATATAATTTTTCATGTTAATTGTATCTTTCATTACTTTTATTTTTTTGATAAAAAAGATATAATAATAAAGGGGATATTCTTGTGTTGGGGGAGAGAATCTAGTTTCATTCTAAAGTTATGTTAATGGTGGGAATTCAAGGACTTGGTTTCTAAAAATTATTCTTATATAAGTGATCTTGGGTTGATTCACATATTTCCAAAAAAAAATTAAAAAGGGGGAGACTGCTTATCCCTTAAAACATATGGGTTGTTTTTATAACACATGATGATTTGGGACTTGATGTGTCTTTATAATTAAATAATCCAATATTGAATTGAATTTCAAAGGGGATATTTGTGAGATCATCTCAATTAATACACTGTCAAAATGGAATTGATCATAAAACAAGATTTGGAATACTATCACAGAAACCATTTTGTCATATGGTGTAGTGTTTGAATTAAATTCACATTAGAGGAAATATTTTGATTATATTTTTAGGGCAATTAATTTTTTGTATTTAAAGTGTTTTCTTGTTTTATTTATTGATAACATCCATATAAATGAGTTTTTGGTTCATTGGCGTTATTGGATTTATAAATTAAAGATGTTCTATTGAGTTAAAACATATCATGGTTGGAAGGGTCCTATTGTAACCTGATGGGGAGTCTATAAGAGAAGATTTTTAATCATATACAGACACATCATGTTCATGTGGTGTTGTTTTAATCATGAAGGTAATTATTTTTAGGAGTAGTATCCTCTTACAAATGATTGTCAATATCTAGCACTAGTCCTTCTGCTATGATAAATCGTTTAAATAGATTTTTGGAATCTAATTGTTCCATAGAGTGGAGACTGAAAGAAATTGTGGTGGCACTAGTCTAGAGAATAATAAGGATACCCCATAATCTGGTTACTCACATCATAAATGTGTATAACACACCATAAACTTACAGTCCATGTTTTACTATACTGTAAATAGACTTGTGAAGGACATGATACAATTTTTGTAATTAACCAACCACATATAAATGATTATAAATGATATAGAGGAGATTTTTATGATTCACGTTCTATATATTTCATATCTATAGGTCATTTTGTAGTGAAGTGTGTCACTCTAAAATGTATGAGAAATCAATAAATAGGGGTGCATAAAACAAACCAATGTGTGTTGATATGGGATGAATTTATAATATAAATTATTATCCATTCCCGGAATATTTTATCTAGACTTGATTAGAAGAAAATGGGATAAAATTAGATCATAATTATAGAGGCACTATAGGAAATTTTAATTATCTATGGACTAAATTATTGATTCTCATCATTAATTCTTGTAGTCATCGTAAAGATATGTATTAATATTACTTTACCTATTATTTTTGTTAAAAATTATGAATGTGAAGCATGGGATCACTATTTAGACCAAGTTATGATTTGAATGATTTTGATATAATTATTTTCTTAGGGGATATTTATTAGTCCCCAAGAAGGATATACTATGATTTAAGATTGAATAAGTTCCCCTAGAATATGGAAATTATTTAGGGAATTTATTTCAAGAGAAGTTGTATAGTATATGTGATTAATTTTTTCGATTTTATTATCAATAAATTATTCATATTCACACTCATATGATATAATATAAGGTGTATTTTCTTCTAGATATTTTTAGATTCATTAATAATGTTTAAATATGTTCTATAATGAATTTAAATAAGTATGGAATTTTTAGAGTTAGTGATAAAAATAGCAAAGTCAAATATCGTATGTATTTTGAGATATTCTGTATAAATTTCATGGTTAGTACAAGACTTTTTTTTAGCACGTTAGATATAACTATTTTCAAATTTTATGTTTTTAAGAATCTCAAACAATATCATATGAAAACTAATGAAAGGATTGTGAATTTTTTTATCACAGATGGATTTGTTCTTGAACCATGTGTGAAATTTTTAGTCACATGTTTAATAATGTTTTGCAATAATATATGAATTAATGGAGACACATATGAATTTTTTTTCAACATTGGTATTCAAACATAGTGGAATTTAAGAATATCGTAGACTTCAAGACTGGGTTTTCTAGAATAAAATATTCTAGAAAAATATTAAAATTTTCACTTACTTTGGGAACTAGCCTTTAAGGAATTAAATCACATTTAAAAGGAAGGTGATTCATATTGATATTCAAGGATTACAAACTATAAATAATATATCATTTCATATTCAAAATTACCCAATGTATATAAAGAGAATGAAATAAAAGAAACAATAGAAATGGATTTTTACGGAAGGTTTAAAGAGAATATTGAGACAATATTTATAGAATTAATGGATTTTAAATGTAACTGTCTAGACCTTCTTAGCCTTTCCATTGTTTGTTTTCAATAAATGTAGCTTTCAAGAGGTTGTTTGGGTTGTTTTAGGGGATTGAGAGGAGTTTTGGTTTCTAAATGATTCATCTTTCCCTGGTGGAAGATGTGGTGGAAAATGTTATGGGATATTCATGTGGTGTTAGTGAACCATGGACAACAACATGGATTTTGAAGCTCCATTAGATGTTGTTTAGGTCTTATTATGTTCCTTATATATGAAATGGCCAACACAAGACACCCAAGGTGGGTGTTCTGGTGGGTTTGTTGTCTTCAATTGTCTCTTATATAGAACATTGATGGTGGGAAATGGTTTTCCAATCCACTGTGGAAGTTATGAAAAGGGGAAAATATCTTGGATATGAGAAACACAACAGAGGGGATGTCGTGTTGGGGTGTTGAGATCAAGAACAAACACATCCATATCTAGGCCATAGTGGATGTCATGGTAGATGATATGACCTTTTTACAATTCTTTTTTCCACATCATTTATTATAATTACATTTTTGTCAAAATAATTTTTTAAATTGAGTTAATTATATTTTTTTTAATTTGAAAATGCTAAATTGAAACTATGAATTTTATGTTTAAGTGTTTATTTTATTAATTAATTTGTTTAATTTGTTAATTTATATATCATCCATAGATATTATTAAAACCTATACCTTATTATTATTATTATTTTACAATAAATTATTAAGAACCATTCTTTTATTTAATTTTAAATTTCAATAGTATATCAAAATAATAATGTCATGTATTTTAATTTAATCTATTTATTTTAATATATTTATGTTTTATTGAAATTAATTAATCTAATTGTGTTTTTTATTTACTATTTTTACATAAATAATTATTTAATTATTTTTATTTCTTATTTATGAAAATAAATAACTTGTCTTCATTTTTAATTATTTTTTTTTATTTTTTATAAATCAGTTTAATTGAAAATTTTTTGTTCAATTTTTTTTAGTTTAATAGGTGTTTTCGTCACTATACTTATCACATGTAAGAAGAATCACGATCACTATAGTGACCATTTAAAGAACTAGTTGCGTGAATGATGGTGGTTAGTGTAGTAACAATGCCTTAGAGGAACATCTAGAGATCAATCCTTCCCCTCGTTGTTAATATACTATCTATGAGGGTTGAACCTAGTTCATAACCACTACTACTGCTGAATTATTATACTAAATGTGAGGAAGAATCATGAAAAATACCATTCCTAAGAAATTTTAACATGTCATGTGTTTCATTTATACTGACCACAAGGGTATTGACAACCCTTATTTTGTAGTTTTAACAAAACAATTCATAGTAGGTATACATACCATAAAATCAATGAATATTTCATTTTGATTTTATTGATATCTAACCCAACCATTGAAGACTATTCGATGATCTGAAGCCAAGCTCCACCGCCTGCCAAACTCACATTTGTTGAATCCAAGCATTCCACATAGCTTATGGAAGATTAAAGAGGATGAACAAAAGGACCATATTAAATATTAACCAAGGATGATAATATAAATCTATATAATCTTTGAATAATAATATTTTATGATGAGGAAAATACAAAAAAGAAAAGATATTGAAAATAGCGTGAAATCCAGTCACTAACGATGTCTCCATCCAATGAACACTTGAGTTTGTCTCGATGAGGGAGATGACTTGAGTCTGATGTTGACTGACAGGTTAAGTTTCCACTGTTTAAGCTTATCAAGCCCTAACATTGGATGAAATTGATTAAAATGAGATGATATCACCTATTGATGAATATCAATCCAACACTGAGCTTTTATAGTTAAGTAAGAGATTTTGGAGAGAACTACTGATAATGACCCAAATCAAAGCCTCACTACAGAGACTCTAGTAGAAATATCAATTATATTTAATATAAGAAGAAAAAATAATTTTGAGATTCACTATTAGTGGGAAAGAGGTTAAATAACTAGATCTTGTTCACTAAGAAGTTGTGTTCTTTCAAAGAGTTGTCTTTGTGAGTAATTTCATTGATGCAGGTGTTAAACTAATGATGAAGGGAACTTTTTGTTTTCTAAGTATAATGATGAAATTTCACTCTAGTATGCATGACATTTATTAGTTATTTTAATCAATGAGTGTAACCACATGAAAGAAGAGGTAATTTGAGGAAACATAAACTGCATAATTTTCCTTGCCTGTATGTGTTCATGTTCTTAAAGAAGGAGATTCATAGTTAAAAGGTGTAGTGACTCATCAGAGTGAATCTTAGGGTCAGCATCATGTGTATAGATGCATAAGGGTCAATATAGAGGCCTTTTTAAGGTGTTTTCATAAGAATATGTTTAAGTGTTACAATAATATTATATAAACTACTAGAAATACTTGAATTAATTAAGTTAATATGGACGTTCATATGGGCTTATTAGGTGGAGTGTTTACTTCATTTGTATACGTGTAATCAGGAAATGGTTACAGGACATGGGACACGACCACATGCATGAGAATTTTCAGTTAGAATACTTTTTCAAAAGTCACTTGAATGGATTTTTTATGTTGAATGGAATTTTTCACAAGTCACTTGAATGGATTTTTTTCCCCTTATTTTATTTATTTTTCCCCTAAAATTCATATCTTATTTTCATAAGGGAATCAGACTGAAATGTATTGAAATATTCTTGATATATTTTTTCTAAAATTTAGTAATTGAATTACTACATATTTATCTCAATGGTCTCATTTTATTTCTTAATGAGCATCATGTTCAAACTATTCAATGAACAAATATGTTATGATAGTGATCACATTGCCTTTAAGTTTCAAATAAATTATTAAAAATAGAAAAGCTTAATGTTACCTTCTATATGAATAACATTTTAATTTTTTTGTGTTCATTGAAATATTGTTTCTAGGGAAATACCATTGAGCATTGTTGAACACAATAGAGAGAGATCAGTGGTTTATCACCTTTCTTATGATCAATAATACAATTGTGATAAATTAGAGTATGAATAGAAATTCTTTTAATCAATTCATTTCAGTTTGATGGCCCTAATATTTTCCATTTTTAGTCTCTACACTTCTATATTAATTCTCCCTAAAAAACATACTTACATCACCTTGTTATATAAGACACATTTTTTTAGTTGTTTTGTTTTCTTGTTGTTTTTTTAATTGTGTTGGCCACTCACACACACATTTCCTTCTTTATCTATTTGACATAAATACTCCCTAAAATAATACTTATAAGTATTTTTAGGGATTATAAATATTAAATTTTTACAAATGGATTTAACAACTTCTATTAGAGATCAAATTTTGATGTCATTATTAGGGAAGGAAAGAACGATGATTTCAAAAAAACAAAAAAAAATTAAAGAAACATGTGTTCAAAAGATTTCTAAAAATTGTTCATTTTGATATGATCCTTATGTATGCTTCAACTGATAAATACATCCCGACAACAAATTAAAAGGTTGATATTGAAACACCAATATATATAGTCAACAACCACACATATTCATTAAATTAAAACTATTTTAATGGGAAATTTTGGGAAGAAAGATGAATACAAAAACATGAATATTCCAGATCCTGTTATACTATCCCTTGAGAGAACAAGGCATAGGGAGTCTCAAATTAAAAAACATTCATGTAATACTTATTCTATTAGTTTTGTATCATATGTCTATGAATTATGATTTTAATTAGTCTGGCCACTATATGTTACCTTCATTCAACAGCCATCCTAAAGAGATTATTTAAATTATATTTGTAACATCCCCAAATGATAAAGGGTTAAATGACTAAATGATATGACTCATGTAAACAAGGTGCACCTTCCTTTTCGGGATCCTGTCTGATTAGAACTCCACATTTAAGCGTGCTTGGATTGGAGTAGTGATCAGGATGGGTGACCCTCTGGGAAGTTTCCCAGGGTGTGTGTGAGTGAGGACAAAGCACACTGGAAAGGATATGTGTTGGCCTGTGGGGAATTTCATTAGTCATATGACCCGTTCGGGCACGTGGGTGGACCCTAGGGTGGGCCCCACGTGTCTGCGGGGGCAACTGCTGGTATCTGGTGGGCTAGGACCCGACGGCCATGTTAAGGTGGGGTGGTTGTGCTATCACCGGGGCCCAGTTGTCACATTTCGTATCAGAGGAGGAACCCAGCCTTAAGTGCGGTGCACTGCCTGGGTTGAGTTGTAGGGCCCACAACGAGGGCGGTGTGCTCTAAAGGGGGGGTGATTGTAACATCCCCAAATGATAAAGGGTTAAATGACTAAATGATATGACTCATGTAAACAAGGTGTACCTTTTTTTCGGGAGCTTGTCTGATTAGAACTCCACAGTTAAGCGTGCTTGGTTTGGAGTAGTGATCAGGATGGGCGACCCTCTGGGAAGTTTCCCAGGGTGTGTGTGAGTGAGGAAAAAGCACACTGGAAAGGACATGTGTTGGGCTGTGGGGAATGTCATTAGTCATATGACCCGTTCGGGCACGTAAGTGGACCCTGGGGTGGGCCCACATGTTTGCGGGGGCAACTGGTGGTATCTGGTGGGCCAGGACCCGACGGCCATGTTAAGGCGGGGTGGTTATGCTGTCACCGGGGCCCAGTTGTCACAATATTAATGATTATTTTGGTTATATCCAATAATTGCCTCTATAATATCTAACTGAGTAAGAATTAAGAATGAAGGTGTTCCCCTTTTATCATATAGGGATGGATATAACATGGTTCTATAATGTAGATGATGAAATATTTGAAACATGTGTTGATATTTTAAATGCCTTTGGGTCCTTGTTTTACCAATGGAATAACACAATAGATATTAGATATTATATAATAGAGTTTCTATAAGATGATAGATTGTGGTTTCATGAGTCATGGAATAGGTTTAGTAGTCATCTTACATAGATTCCAAATCGTAAATCATCTCCTCACCAGCTCATGGATAAATTTTATAATTCCCTCACTCCTTATAATTAGAATTTAAATGATCATTCATGTGGGGGTGAATTCTCTATTGTGATAGTAAACGAGATTAAGAAAATAATTTATAATTTAGTCCAAAAATAATAGAAAAATATCACAAGAAGTAATGACATTTATATATCTTAAGAAAACTCCCAGCCTTCTCTTATTGGTGATATCATTCTTAGAGAGAAATGCTATCATTGTTGGATGTATATTCATACACAAAAATGTTTTCCAAACATTAAATCCTTGTATAAGATAACAATACTTCCAATTGCATTGATAATAAGATTAGAAATCAAGGGGATAATGATACATTATCATATAAATAAAATTATAGATACAAAGAATCACTTCAACCCATCATAGAAAGATTGAGGAATGAAAAAATATCCCACTACCTCAAATTACGCAACACAGCCAAAATAATATTTCCAAAATAAATATGTGAATGAGTCTTCAAATTTCGATATGGGATTTAAGTGTATGTTAAATAATGTGATCAATGATATTGGTTTACTAAGGAAACATACTCACACTAGGATTCATAGTTTTGAACATCAAATTGGTCAAATGTCTAGAAATCTAGGTGGGAGATAAATGGGAAATCTATCCATCAAAATAGCTTAAAACCCAATAGAGAATTTCATCAATGTTACGGATATATCTAAAAATAAATATCCTTAACAATTCAAGTAAAACAAATGTAAAGTAAAAACCAATGTAAAAGTTGAAACTAAAAATGTTAATCATGAAAACTGAAAATCTTCAAATCTTTGCCATAAAGTCCAAAATAAATAGAGTACTGAATAATCACGTAAAAATCCACAGAATAAAAAAAATGAAGTGGGAACTAGTCATGGAGTGAAATAAAATATAACGTTTTAAGATGAGGATAATAATATTCCCATTTTTAATATTTATAACCTCTCATACATTTTCCTAAAATGTTTAAGATGTCTTGTGAACCTAACTATTACATATTTATAAAAATTATTAGAAGGATTATAATATATAAAAAATTTCTGGTAGCCTTGCATAAAATTCCTTCATATTTTAAATTAACTTAGTGTTTTTTGGAAAATAAAAATGATTGGAGATAATTAGATATCGTCAATCAAAATTTGGGGTGTAGTGCTGTTTTTGAGTAAGATGCCATTAAACGTGAAGTACCTTGGTGTTTTGAATTCAGTGTTGAATATAAGGAAGTGGGTAACTGAATATTTTTTAAGAATATGGATAAATTATTAATTTTATTAAATACTTATTATTAAAAATTATGGTCATTAGGGACTTTCAAAAAAAATCTTTATGTCTTCAAGTTGATGATTGATCACTCTCTCATCGATATAAAAGGCTGGATGAACCCTAAATCAGATTAGGGAATATTAATTTTCACATAGATTTTCTAGTTCATTATTTAAATTTTGATAAAAAATATTTACAAAATATTAGTTAATCTATTCCACTCTAATAGAGGTGATACCATCGATTATTCCAAATGAAAACTTACCGTCATGAAAACGTATGATGTGTAGGATATTATGGTTTATTAAAATCTCAAACATGAGGTTAGCTGCATCTTGATTGTTGTATAAGAGAATGAGTTCTTTAAAATCATGGTTAGATATATGTTTGGAGTTTCCACTAAAGATGATATATAATTTATAATTCCACATCCCATTGAAGGTATTACTCAGTTAGTTCTTCAACCCTCTCGGTAAATTTTTCAAGAGGTATTTCCCTACCCTAATCCAATTCTGGACTCAGGACCACAATCCATTTCTCCTTGGTTTTACAAAATTATTATTTAGATTTTTCCATATATGATGTAATTTATAAAAATCCATGTAACTATAAACATTATGGTTAAAGTCCTATTATAAAAAAAGAGTCTATTAAATGTGAACATGTATACTTCATTAAGAAAATTTAACCTCTTAAGTTCTATATTTTGTGTGATTAACACCAAACTGAATTTTAAATTTTCACCACTTTTGATTCCACTTTTCCCATTGTAAAATTTATTTTTTATGTTGACTGTAAATATTTCAAAATGTATTTTTTTATTCTCCAAAATTTACAAGATATTTTTCAAATATTTTTTGAAAATGACGAAGATGTTAATGCAAGTTTGACCATTGAATATATGTATTTCAAATTATATACGTGTTGGAGAAACTGGGGGATATTTTTATCAAAATTGTAATATTAGTGGAATATTCTAATTCATTTTCATATATCATATTGTGGTTATAAATATTCATGTTGGGAAAGGAAACAGGTCACATACTAGACTTTGAATTATTTTTAGACATGTTTGATTTCATTTAAAGTTGGTTACTTAATGATTATTTATTACACAACAGTGAAGTGAAAACCATCAATAATTGATACATATTGAATAATCATGGATAAAATTTTTTAGGTTCATGATTATGGATAAATACATTGAATTCAATACTACAATGGAGGTGACCAAGGATTTTTCTTGTATTTCTCTATTTCCATTTCCTTAAGTAAATGCTTCTCACTCAAGTGTGTGTCTCTTTGAATTAGTGAACCTTTTTTAATGGATTTTCACTCCATATCATTACTCAACATAAGATTTTTATTATTTTTTGTGGTTTTGTGGAATGATGGTGACAAGTGGTTTGTGGTATGTAATATCCCATATTTTGGACAAGAATAAAATTCAAGGGGAAATTGGAATTTACCTTTTTTGGATAGGATATTCATTAAAGAAAGCCTTGAAACATAATTATGAGTGTTGAAGCACTAAAATGTCTTTATATAAGACATTTTTATAACCATAAGGAATCTCAGGTGTTTCATTGTGTGTCGAGAGTGGTGATCTTAGAAAACCCAAAACCAAGAGAAGCTAGTAATGGCACATGGTTTTTCGATAACAGTTTGGACCACTATAGGAAAATGTGTAGCTAATTTAGTGGATATGGGGGGGGGGGGTATTTCATGGTTTGGTATAAATTTGTGAGAGGATATGTAAAGAAATTTAGTTTTATGTAGTTTATTAAGAGAGGTAAAATATATGTTTTACTCAAAGTTTCCCAAAGTATGCACATGAACTGTACAAGCATCCCTCTTGGGTAGGGGATCATGAACGGACGGTGCATGGTTTGGTCAACTATATGGAAAAACCCTTCTCATTATATAAATGGATGAAATTACCAAAATTCCCCTTCATATATATTTCATTATTCCCCTTCATTCTCCCGTGTGGGCAGTACCTCCCTCCATCCACTCAAGCAACCCCACTCCAATCATAGGTATGGAGAGATCACCACTATACAGTGTCAATTTAGGGCACTATTAAGTGTGTTGGACAACACTTTTTTCTTATTTGACTCCACATTTATCATTTATTTATTTCCCTCTTCGCGTTATGTGATATATTCATGTGATATAATTCACCCTATTCTCATTATGTTTGTTTGTTTCTTCAATTTCTCTCAAATTAAAGAGAATAAATCCTCAGTTTTAGACGTTTCAACCCTCCATGGTATAAGTTGGATTGTCTATATATTTTCCCATAAATGCCTCTCTGGGTATAATTTACACCATTGTGTCATGTTCTGGTATTTTCATGTAGTTCCCTTTAAATTTTATGTTTAAGTTGTGAAACCTGAAACCATAAATAGAGTATCCTTTGTATATTAATTTGTCCTTATAGCTATACATGAACCTCAAGTTTGAACCTCCCTTAAGGGTTCACAAGTAGAATTCCTTTAATTGATTTATTTTTTTAATAAAAACCCACATTGAAGAGTGACTTCTAATAATTTTTGACACTCCACTATATTACAACTTTAGTTACCAAACCATATCCTCAATGGTTATGACCAATTTATTATGGAAATAACCTTTGGATTAGGTATAGAATTCCTGTTATCAAGGCATGGATTCTAGAATTTAATGTATTGTGTTATATTTATAGGGAATTCCACTTAACATTAATACATTTATTTATTTTTTACTAATCCTTAATAATGGAATTTACCCCTTGATAAATTAAATTAAATTCTATAGTTTTTTTTATCTTTTAGTATATATTTTTTGAATTATGATGTGCTTATGTACATGGCCTCTCTAATTCCTTACGTGTATTGGTAAATAGGATTTTCCCCTTTAATTATGTCATTACTGATCTTGCGTTTTTATTAATATGGCCTTATCCATTTTTAATTTATATTATTAAATAAATTCTGACATGCCCTGAGTGATACATGGGATCCTTTTTTGTAATTCCCAGGATAGGCTTATAGGTTACATGAGTTATATTACATAGGGAGTGATACATGGATTCATTTCATGGGCTCACCAAGTGTTTTCTCAACCTCCTTACTAATGATATCAGTTACCAAGTGAAGACATCATGTATTGAGTCGGTGGATAGATGGTTACCACAGTTTTTGAGTGATACTCGGTTCCCTATGTGAGATATCAGGGATGGAATCAGAGGTTTCCTTCCATTCCATATCAAGGGTGGTACTTGTTATTCCAGTTATGGATTTCCTTGGAAATACTATTACAATGTTGTGTATTATTAGTTCCACTAGAGAAATATATGGTGCTCCATTTGAATCATCATGGGTTGTCTCAGGTTGTCTCTTATTAAATTGAAACAGTGAATTTTAAATTCATGAATAAGAATGATTCGTCATTATTCCAAGGATATGTCCACAAATCCAAATCACATTCATGGGGTCGGTCCACTTTTGATTCTTGATTTGTGACACCCATTATTACACCCATATCAAATCTGTATAATTTGGCACATTTTTAAAGAAATTTCCATTTCTTCTGAAGAAGGTATGGTTTTCCAAGTGTCCCTAAGGAACCTAATATGAATTGTTTAATTTTTTTATTTTTTTCTTTAGTTTTTACTCCTACACATGACTAAAATTTATATTCATGTACAGGCTTATTATTTAGACAACAATGGAGGTGGTATAATGAGTATATATCACTCCCTTATTGGGCCACCATTTCAATAGGGTACCTGATAAAATCTCATTCTCATAGGACCATTGATTTTTCTTGTACTATAATGCTTGTACCTAGGAATTAGGAGAAAAATACCAATATAGTACTTAGGATGCTCATGGAGATCACCCTCATGTATTTTTATTCACTTATTTATTTATGTAATATACTTTATCTAACGCTATATGTTTACTTATATAGTTTTGGTATTCTCATTAAGACATGAATGAATCATTTTATATTTGATTTTTAATATTTTATTACTTATTATATTTATCTTCCACTACATTGTATTTATTTATACTACTTCTACTATCTTTATATTTATATATAATATACTGATGTGATGCTCTAATCATGAGGGTGTAGTTTCCCTACCATACCATCTATAGACTGTCACTTCTAGTTGGTAACCTCTGGAATATGGGGAGGCATGCTTGTAGTCATGTGGAAACCGTTCCAATTATTAGTTTTATAGTTAGTCAGAATGGGACGTTACACAGTGGTTTGAGATATTTTTTTTTCTTTTTTATTACATTTTTAGGTGGTAGATAGGAGACTAAGAATATGTTATCACTTGGTAAATAGTTGTGTTTGGGAGTGATCAACCCATGTATGGCTAATTTTCCAAGTATCCTAGGGTGGGATTACTATTCATGTTGTTCATTGTTAGAATTGATTATGATTTAACATTTAATGGTTGGTGTATTTTTCACTTCATACTGATTTATGTCATTAATGGTATTTTACACTTAACTAAGTATGGAAAGGAAGTGGAATTACATGTATCATTCTAGGAATATAAATATCCACATTTCATTCAAATTCCTTTTAATTTACATTTCATTTCTTTAATATTTTTTATTTTTTAATGTTTCTTGTGTTTTTTTAGTATTCTTGTTATATTCCATGTTAGGAATTTATGTAAAAAATTTATTTTTACACCTTATTTGTTATTTCATTAGAATATTTTTTTTAACATGACATTATCTTTATTTAGTATGTTTTCCTATATAAACTTATTCTATAATTTTAGTGTTTCTATCACATGTTTATAAGTGTACCATGCATGGATGTTTCTCTACATACATTGTAGAGTTCCATGTATATTTATCATGCTTTGGTGCTTCTTTACCATGTTCCCCTATATTACTTATTTTTATAGCATGACTTCTTATAATTAAGTCACATTGTTGATAAAAAATGTGTTAACATAAAACAAAATAGTGTTTTCCCAAATTATGTGATGGATGAAATCTATTTAACCAACCAATTATGATATGTTTTAGCCATGTACCATTGGTTTCATGGGATGAAAAATTTATGGTTGCAATTAAATGGGATCCAATTTTCATCCTATAGTGTGGGTTCTCTTTATAAATTGTGAAATGGTAACCCATATATTCAAACCATAATCTATGATATTGAAATACCTTGTGACCATCATATAAAAATAAATTTTTTCAAACTTTTACCTTAAATAAAATGAATTTCATTATAAAGTCTTGTAACATTATCAGGTGGGAATGAATACCAATATGAATAAATTCTTACAAGAAAACTGGACCTATTTTTAATAGTTGGGGCTTGATTATTATGAGATTACCTACTAAAGGTGTTTGAAATTTTAAAAATTAATTAAATTTTTCTGACTTATACAGCCTGGTTTGATATGACGGGACGCATATAGGTCACCCTTATTTTGATAAGACATTGTATGTGACCCCATTTCTCTTTGATTTTGTTATATAGGGAATATTATTTAAAATGTTTGTAGCCACCTATATGGTTTAACATATTGGCATGTGGTGGAATATTACATGACCAGTCCCCTTGTTACCTTGTAACAAACATGTTATCTATATTCATATATACATATATGAGTCATTAGAGAATTAAAAACAATATTAAAACATAAAGGTTCTCTTCTTATATTGAATGGGATTGACATTTTCTTTAACTAATCCCAATTTAGAATATCCTTATAGATAAATTAAATGGATAAAAGAATTTTATTTTATAAATTTCCAAGTGTTTATAGGGTTTCAGTTTAATAATAAATGTTTAAATGTAATTTTAATAAAACATTCATGTCTGCCTTATGGTGTTAACTAAATAAATTCTCCAAGTGTGTTCGGTATTATAAATTGTAATTGATATATAATTTAAATCCTAATATGAAAAATAACTAAACGATAATTTGTACAATGTGTTAAAATAAAACATTAAGGTGGTGTTCCTAGTTTTTACCCTCTTTTAAGGGTATTTTAGTGTTTATAGTCTTTCCTTATAATGGTAATGTAAATGTTTCATGTAGACTTCTTCTAACCTAAGTGAAAGGCAAAAGAGATAGGAGAGATTTTCAGTATTCCCTAGTTATAGGGTCAATGATTTATTATTTTGTAAGGGGCTAGCCTGAGGTAGGTAGCACCCTCAGAGTATTACAAACTTACCAAATGAATGTGAAATGTTTTAGAAACATAGTGCCTTTAGAGTGTTTCTTTCTCGAGTTTGAACATAGTTTTCAAAATGACACCCATGTTGGATGGGTGGTCATTCAATATTATTATCCTTTTTATATATTTGATCATCATGTAATTCTCTGTTTCATCTAGTTAGACATGCTTAGAGCATGTTCAAATGCTTTGTGGGTTGTATGAACCTTCTCTCTTATTTAATGTTGGATGACTCGGGGGGTCATTATATTATTTTAACATCATATGGGATAGTATGACTACATGATGATTCTTTTTACATGTTATAAAATCCTACATTAGTAGTGTTGGTAATCTTATCGATAATATCCATGATGTTTTGTTGTGGAAATGTTTCTTGGGGTAGTATGTGTTCATAGATTTTGTGATCATTGAGTTTATAATATGGTATAGTGAACTATTGAGTATTGTGGGAATCATTTAGGACATGAGAATTATAATCTATTTCCATGGTTCATTTATAGATTATAATAATATATGAGTTAGTGGAATTATACTCATCATAATAAATGGGATGATTATCAAAAGAGGATCAAGTATTTTGACATATAGGTCAGTTTCATTTTTCTACTATGTCAGAGGATATTGCACACATGGACATAAATCAAGTGAAGTGTCATGTGTATTTATTATTGTGAATCTAATATTGGATTCCTTATAACAGTTTTCTATATTTTCCTTCTGTTTAATGTCGGATAAATGAGTGTTTTCCATGTCCAAAAACAACTGTAAGGGGTTAATGGAAGGTGTTTTATGGGATGATTTTCATTTTTAAGTAAATACTCTATTTTTTTCTTCCATGACACCACCTAGGTTACTGAAATTCAGGGAAACATTCGTTAATCCTTCTTGATTTACATTGATTTTTTGAATCTTGAAAATCAAATTCCACACCCATGATCAATTGAAAAATTATGGGAAACATATTACTTAAGTTTGGTATCTCAACATTCAAGATGAGGAAATTTTGCTACACCTATTCATGGATTGTATCTACGATCAGCGACTATTGAATTATTTCAGCATCACCTTCAATATCAGAATATATACACCCATAAACATGGAAAATTTGATGAAAGATGTTTAAAAACATTTTTTAATAGGAATTTCTACAATTTTTTTCCCCAATAAATTGCTAATATTATATATTTTTGGAGAGAAATAAAAACTCATATTTACATTAACCAAAATCACATATTTGATGCAGGAGAAGTTATTCGACATAGATAAGTTCATACTGTAGCAAATGTTCAGCTTGGAATAGTGAATAACACCATGAATGATCTCCTTATTCAAATGATATGGAATATTCATGGAATACCTAAGTTTCCTCTCACACATAAATACTTGGGATGGATTCCTTGAATTAATCATTGGATTGATGTTAATTTGGATTTCGTAAGAGTGAGAACACCGATACCATCTAGTTGTGTAGGTGTTTTTCACGCACGTCGTAGCTTTATGAAGGGATTCTTTCAAAATTATATTGGTATTGGTGTGGCATATAAGACTGAATTATGGGATATAATTCATGCATTAAAGAAATCTGTCTTTCATAATTGGATATATTTATGTATTGAATCTGATTATGAAATTGTTGTCAAGGATTTAAAGGGGAGGACCAAAAAGGTTCCTTGGAAACTTCTATATCAATGGATTGACTTTATTAACAAGGTAAAACATATTAATATGAATTCATAACATGTTTATAGGTAAGGGACCTAAGTGGTGGATTCACTATCAAAGAGGTTGATTATGGAGATTAGCACGATGAGGACTTTTAGGATCCCAAATTTTTGTGCATCGATGGTTTATGTGGATATGAAGGGTGAATTGCATTATGTATATGTAAACCTCCTTGTAATCCATGAATTTGTATTATTTTCTTTTTCATTAATAAATTTTAAGGGTTAGGGACACTAGATAATTTGGAATAAAATAAAAACAACAATGGATGAAAACATGAAAATGGTCAATTCTTATTTTATATTCCCTTGTGGATGTTGAGTTTCTATCTAGCTCATTGCATATGATGTAGCATGAGGATGTTATGGTTGGATGTTTACATAACCATTGAAAATGTAGATAGTTATATTGAATTTACTAGTTGTTTTTGATATATCACATGTTTCCTAGAGTTTTAAGAGAAATATAGTTGGATAATGATGGTGCATTATCATGTGATTCTGATATTTATAAAAATGAGTCAAGTAGATATGGTTCTACTACACTTTAATTGAATTTCTAGGATTCTGGTTTGAAACTATACAAATCAATTCATCCTTTATGTAGATGGAGTTTGATGGGTCCTTTGGGAAAAGTTTTCTAACTCTCTTAGTGTACTATTAACTAAATGATGATCCTTCCACATATCTTTTCATTTTCTGGGTATAATGAGAGATTTCCAGCTATACTCTACACTATATTTAATTAATGTTTGTCTTCATATGTAAAATCCAAGGGAGTTATGCTTCTGAAGAATAGTTTTTTGGTTAGTATTGAGTTATTCATGGGTTACCAAATAATAATTCCTTGGATTAACTAATAGACACCAATTCTTTCCTTTTGACTTGATCAATTGGTGGAAACCTCTTTGGGGCCGATCAATGTGTTGATGCATTGATGTTTCAGATATTTGTAAATATCTGAAAAATAAATGTTGTGGTATAGACTACCCGAGATGATCTCCATGCACTCCAGTTGATCATTTCGTGGTTACCCCAGTCAATAATTAGGATGGGATGAGATTCATTAAGGGTTACAATCTAGGTGAGCTTGATTGGGTGTACACAAAAGTTATTTTGTGGCATGACAGAATAAATGAGTGTTTCAAATATGAGACATCATCAGTATTCATTTACAGTCTTCATTCGAAGTGCTTGAGGTAAATGTGATGTAACATAGTAGAATGTTCTATGGTTCAGGTTGCGATGGGCAGCAAAGATGATTTTCTTAGAGTAGTCAGAAAGAGGTATCTCAACATGTCCCCTCCTTCCCTTATATCATTAAATGAGGTTGGTTAGGTACTATTTATAGCTCATTGTTAGGATGAGGTGAGTGTGGTATGGTTCTTCGAGGTATTTTCCATTAAAATTCAGATTTACCTAGCTAATTGTGGTTAATTGGAAGTTAAAAATTCATTTAATTTAACTGCCTTTCGAATATCATCTTCAGAATTTTAGGGGAATTTTGAAATGGGTAATTCCAGTGGTGGAGATACTACAACCTAGAATTATCATTTTAATGCTAGAGCCTATGGTGGAGAGTGACATCGACCAAATGTTCAATGATATGATGAGTTAATCATGTATCCTATTAGAAAGACTTGGGTAAGTTCCTACCCAATGATTTATTTCTAAATTCTAGTGGGGACCTGAGATTATATGGCTTATGTACTCTATTCTTAAAGAAATTATTATAGGTGTGTTTGTAATTTTGAAGAGCAACAAATCCATTTTAAAAAAACATCATAACTCAAGTATGTTAGGTGATGAATTCATATTTCCCCCTAGATTCTCAAATACATGATGTTCTAAGGTGGTGAGGTTGTAACATCCCGTGTTTTGGGCCGGGATAAATCCCCATGGGAAATTGGATTTTACCTTGGTGGGGATCGGTGGTTCTTTAAACTAAGAATAAAAATGTAATCCATGTAGTTGGAAAACTCAAACATTTTATTTTTAGGATTCTTTTTAATGATCAAGAGATTTCCCAGGAATTTTATTGAGTTTTGGGAGTGGCGGGCTCAAAAAACTAAAATCCTAGAGAAGATGTAAAGGGAGAATAGTTTGCCTGAAATTGTGCGACCCACTAGAGAAAATTGTGTGGATGATCTAGTAGAATTGGGGGTCTCACAAGGTTTGTTCTAACTATGCAAGAATAGTTCCATGGTCATGAGGATTCATACAGTTTCTTGAAAAAGGGGAAATGAATGGTTTCCACACAATTTCCAAAACTATGTGCATGAACCATGTGATCCTCCCTATGGGGAAGCATGTCAAGTATAGATTGTTAAAGGTTTGGGAAACTATGTTCTCAAACCATCTTCCTCATTTAAATGGGTGAAATTCTAAAAATCCCCCTTCCTACTTATTTCCATCTTCATTCATTCCCATCCCATGTTGGCATTTCCTCCCTCCAATCACTTGAGATCCTCCTATTATCTCCTAAGTATGGAGATATCTCCTCCATCCACTTCCCTATTCAACCACTTTTATGTGAATTGGATATCAAAAGTAATTATTAGGATCCTCCATTCTCCATTACCCCTCTCCCTTATCATCAACTATGATATCCTCATGAAATTAAATTCACCATGTTTTTTGAGAGTTTTTCCATTTCTTCATTTTCACTTGAATCATACAAAATCAAGCCTCGATTTTGGACATGTTGACCATTATTTTTATAAGTTAGGTGATATATAGAATTTACCCTCAAATTATCACAATTATTAATTTATGACATTGTGCTACATGCAAGAATTTCTATGTGATTACATGTAATTTTGATTTTTTTAGTTGTGAAACCTTATTCATTAATCCAGTGGCGTTTGTTTATCAAATTACCATAACTATTAGATAGGAACATAAATTTTTAACCACCCTTAATGGAGTTCTGCTAAAATACCTTTAATTAATTCATTACATTCTAATGAAACCCCTCATTGAGGAGGGATGTCTAATAAAATGTGACACTCCACTATGCTACTCTGTTTGTTACCAAACCATCACCATTGTGGTTATGAACTATTTCTTGCAGAACAAAACCCATGATTTGTTATTGAATTCATCTTAACAGGGCCTAACTTTTACAATCACGTCTATTCTATTATCTACCAGGGGAATTCCACAAGTACTTAACACTTTAATTTAACTATTATTAATCAATAATAATTTAATGAAAAACATGATTAATTAAATAACATGTTATGGATTTTGCCCTCTTTTAGTATCCTTGTTACTAGTTATGGCATGCTTAAGTACCTGGAATCACTGATTCCTTACATGAATTGATAAATACGATTGGCCCCTTTTAAGTATGTGATTGGGGATCTAGAAAGTTTATAAACATGAACATATCCCTTATTAATTTAAATGATTAAATAAAATACGATATTCCATGAAATATAATTCAATTCCTTTTTCTGAACACTGGGGATGGGCTCATATGTTATGTTAGTTTTATTATGCCTAAAGTGATACATGTATGCCTTGGATAGACTCACTAATCATATTACATACCTCTTTATGAGTGTTAATGGTTCCATATGGGAGACAGTGTGAATTTTCTTAATGGATAGATGTTTACACGAGTCCATTAGTGACACTCAATCCCCTATGTGAGATACGAGGGACAAACTCTGAGGTTTTTTTCCATGCCATGATGAGATTGATACATGGGATTCAATTTACAGATCATGTTGGACAGACTCTAATAGTGTTTGGTATTATTAGTGAACCAATTTAAATACAAGGGATTCCATTTGTATCACCATGGATGGGATTAGGATATATCTTATTTAATTCAAATTATTACATTTTAATTAAAGAATAAGAATGTTTAATTATCATTCCTAGGACACGTCTTCCATGAAAAACCACGTGTTTGGGGTCGGTCCACTATTGATTATTGATTTATGAAACCCATTATTACTCACATATTACATCTATAATGGTTGACCATAGTTTAGGTACATTATGGCTTGAGATGAAGCATGTATGGTTGGCCTTGTGTCCTTGAGAAACCAAATCCAACTAGTTTACTTTTGTTTATTTATTACATTATTTTTTATGCTTTCACACTACTGTAATTTATTTTCAAGAATTGGATTTTAATTTATACACCATTGGTGGTGTCCTAGTAAGTATATCACAAACCCTTCTTGGACTTCTATTACACATATATACACATGTTGGTCTCATGTTCATAGGTCCATTGATTGTTTCTTGTATTTTCAATCATGTACCTTAGAGATAGGAGTATAAGAGTGAGATAGAAATCATGAAACATGTGGAGATCACAATTGTGAATTTTTATTCAATTATTTATAAATGTACTTTATGTTATTTCTAGTTGTAGGTTTAATATTTTATTTTAGGTATCCTCATCTTGACATGCATGCATCACAGAATATTTTTCTCTTTCTATTTTTTCAGTTATTATAACTATTTTCTATTTTGTTGAATTAATTTATAATACTTACTCTATTTGTTGATGTATGCCTATTATGATGTTTTGTTACTTTTATCATGAGTTTATATCTCTCCACAGTACCATATTTAGATCCTCCCTTCTATTTGAAAGCCTATGGAATACAAGGATCCATGCTTGAGATCATGTGGTGAGTTTTCTAGATACGGGTTTTATAGTTATCCATGTCAGGAAGTTGCAGGGAAGGTTATATAATTTAATAATGAGATAATGTTCAATTTTGTAAACTATTTTCAATCATCATGGATATGTTTGAACATCAACTCCAAAAAGATCTTCTATTTAGATAAAATGAGTTAAAACATCACTAAATTATGTCTATGGTTACATTTATATTTTTTAAGCTCATTGAGATGTATTCATCTATAAGGAACATGAATTAACCACCTGAAAAATATTTCATTCTAGGAAGGTTTCAATTTTTTAGTATAACAATGAAAAATATTTCAAGCTTTCATGGGAATAATTGTTTCAATTCATTCAAATCATATTTAATGCTACTCTTCACTGTGTATATTCCACTAAATTAAATTATTTCTAAATTTATATACTTCATGTTGAATTCTTAAAATTCTTACTTCTTTTTTTACTATTTGATATTCCTCTTTTTGTGCAATTTCATACATAACATTTGTTATCTTCAAAAAAACAATTTTTTTACCTCAACAGCTACATGAATAAAATTTGAAAATAATTTTATATGCTTGATTTTTTGGTAGTGCCACTTAGGGATCATTTATGATTGTTTTGTGTTCTTCGATATTTATGAGGAAAATTAATTTTTGAACTTTATTTCCACCTAGAAAAATATAATTTTTTCTGAGAAAAATTTTTAAATCATTATGAATCAATAAAATTTAATTTTGTCCCATTAATTAGATTAAATAATGGTGACATTATTGAGATTTAAGATTAGGGGATGGGTCTTAATTGTTCTAAATTATAATTAGTTGAAACACATTGAAAAACCTCTTACCTTTTTAAATTAACTCCCTATAAATCATTATTTTAGGATTTTTTTTCATATTAAATCAATGGAATAATTATTTACTATCTGGGTGTTAATTTCAATCTAAATTTATGGTTTTCACTAATTCTAAAATTTCCTAAGTAGTATGAATGATAAGTAATTTTTCATACTATTATTATAGATATTTAATTTTGGAAATAGTGAAGAGAGAGTGATGTGATATATTTTAGTGTAATTGATAATATTACTTTAGGAAACATTAAATTTGATCTTCAACCTAGTGGACTCATCTTTTTTTAACAAAATCATTATAGAGCCAGCTACAATGATAATTTTATAATTACTTTTTAAATATTGTAAAACGTGTAATAAGGATCCCATAGTGAATGTTTTAGATTATAGGAACATAGTGTGTGCGTGTGTGTATAATACCTATATACGTTTCCAATAAGTTCCTTTACCAAGTTATATTTACACTCATTATTCGATACAAATCAAAAATTAAGAAAATAAATTGATTTATGGTAAAAAATGAATACCTTAAGGTGAGTATACCATTTATCCAATATGAAGAAGTGGAAAATTGACTTATTAAATGAATACTTTGAGTTGAATCGCTTTTTAGAAAAAATTGGAGTATGGACCTCTTTAATTATAACCAGGAAAAAAAATAACCCAAAATAGTATGAGAAAACAAGGAAAAACCCAATGAAAAAATCTAGCTACCTATCTTTTTCATCAATCATTCATTTAGAATTATTTTTTATTCTTCAATTGAATCTCATTCAGCCGTTCTGTTACTATGCCCCAAACCTATGGATCCCCCTAGTCGAAAAGAGATCTTGATGCCTTTCAAGATGTGTCTTAGTATTAGTGTTATAAAAATCAAAGCTATACACTTGCTGATTTTTGAATTTTTCAGAAGCGTCTCATTTCACTGGCTTAATCATCCCCTCTACCTCCATTACATCAGTCGGATCATGGGGTCTCCTAGTGATTTGTCTGATTAATAGAGCCCTAAATTGTATCCTACATATCAATGGAACCATCAATTTTTTTATCAAAGAAATTAGAAAGATTACTTACAGTCTATTGCTCAACCACCACTAGAGGCACAACCAGATTCATTGCCTTCTTTTAGTAAACAAGATGAGATCCATAATTATCCATAACAGGTTTTGAGGAAGCAAAGAATGTTTTATAAATGATTGTAGATTCTGATTCTAAAATTTTCTTACCATTTCCGATACTGAAATAATCTATCCTTTCATGTGAAATATGGTGATCAACCTCTTTTTGAATTGCTTCATTAGTCACTTCTTCAACTATTGTGTCATCCTCATGGCCGGAATTTTAAGGAGTTGAAAAAATTTAAAATTTTTCCAGTCATCACTCATGACTTTTCTCTAAGTTATAGCTTGTAGACATTCACCTTGTCAGAAAATATTTTATCCCAATACATCAACATATTTTTAGAAGTAGATGCCTAAACCATAGGTGAGTCACTTGGCTACCCCCTCCCCATTCACATCAATTGTTGTCTTGACTACATCCTCATGAACAACTCACTACACTTATTTTTTTTGTTCATAATTATCTGAAACAATGTCAGGTCCATTATAACCCTCACAAGGATCATTGGTATCCTTGGGCTACTTAAACTAATAAAGTACATCATTATTCCAAGCAAGTATATTTTCTCTCTTCTTGATACAATTTCTCATGTCATGTCTAGGAAAAGAGAAGAATCTTCACACTATGGAGTGCCTATAGGTAGATGAATCATGACCTATAACATTACTATCCATGCAGAATTTTGGAATACTATTGAAAAATGATCTTCATCTCAAAAAAAATTGTCATCTGTTGAAATCCTAAGCTTATCTACTAGAGTCTATTCCATATCAACCTCCACCAAGAGCCTGGAAAAGTGACCCAATCGAGCCACTTCGATTTTCTTTCCAATTTTAATTGGGATTCTAATAGATAGAGAAATGTCATATAGAATTTTGAGGTTATAGAGTATGCCATTAAACCAAAAAAATCTTACCCAAATTTGAGTAGTGGTGTTACCAACCTCAAATTGATGGCATTTTTTATCCCATTCACGAAGGTGAATAATCCCATGTTTGAACGCACTGGAACCAAAGCACCAAAATTGGACATTAAGTTCTTCTGTGGGGAAGAGAATATGGAAGTATCCCCCTCCTAATGAGATATACGTCCATGATACAAAATACCCATATCAACGAATCCACTCCCTGATTTCATCTATTTTTAGAGGTTGATAGGCTTTTGGAAGAAATAAATGGGCTATGATCGAGAACTCACCCATTTTGAGAGCATCTAAAACAGTGTCGGGTTCAGCATTGATGTGTGCAATGCTACATTTTCTTCAAATGGAAGAATCAAAAACACATGTGAATCTAGAAATGGATCGATTCATAGGGGTTCCCTTATCAAGAACACCATGATGCTCATTGTTCCAATTCTCCAACCCTATAGATGATTCATGACTTCTGACCACCGAGTCTATCAAAATCACTATAGCTTATCATGTATCTTTCACCTGAAGAATCTGAGCTTCTTCGTATGATGCCTTCATAATATGACAAACAATATATTTCTCAACCACCCGTACATCTGATTGAGGCATGATTCACTGAGACACAACGTCAGTGGATATATTAAGCACTTCTTCAGATATAGTGAGTAGATATGTATTCAAACATGGCCCAGCAAAACTCTGTGGTGCATCATCAGATCTAATGGGTAGAGCTTAAACTGAATGAGGACAGGCTAGGTCACGCGTCTTCATCTAATCATTAGGGTTGCGTGCATCATCAATAATTAGTGGGTCATGAATAATGGATCTTTCATTTTATAATCTTATGAGAGATTGATAATTTTAATTGTCTTATATTAAAATTTTAGTATCAATTATGTCTAATCTATTTCACTCATTAATATTGAACATGAATTGGGATTGAAATGGTGTTTTTAGTGGCCTTCACATTGGATTCATGATTTTCTCAAGTAGTGGAGCGATATTTTATTTCCATTGGTTTTGGTGTAATCTAGAACTTACAAAGGATACTAATTTTTAAGAGCCTTTTCAAATACATAAAATGAATTTTATTCCATGGTTTTTTGATAGATTAAATGTTGAAGAATTTGATGTGTACTTTTCTCCCTTGATTTTTTCCACATCATTAATTTTAATTATATATTTTTATTATCAAAATAATGTTTTTGGAATAAATTAAAAAAATTTAATTTGAGTATAAATAATTTACATAATGAAATAAAATTAAAAATTTTATTTGATAGATTATTTTAGTTAATTTTTAAATTTATAGATCAGCCTGTATTATTATGAAATGCAATCATTTTTTGTATTTTAATTTATTAATATTCATTATTTTAATTCTTTATTCATTATAATTGTATTTAAAAATAAAAACATTATTTATTTGGATTTATTCAATTTGTTTTAATAGAATTATTCTATCATGTAATTTGTTAATTTAATTGAGTTATTATTTATATATAATTTTCATACTAAATTAATTTATTAATTAATTCTCTTTATTGTTTATGTGATTGAATAATTTGTATTGGTTTTTATTATTGATTTTTTTTTCATTTTAATTTACATTTTTTTAGGTGAAGAGTCAGAGTTGTCACTATATAGACCGTGTTAAAGAAGTAGCTCGGTCATTATAGTGACCATGTAAAGAACTAGAATCATTATTTCTCATGGACATTATATTGATCTTGCATGAGGAGAATAACTAATGATCCATCATTCCACTCACATTTAGTATACTTATCATTAGGCTTGAACTTACCATATGAGCACTATTACTCATGGTGAGTATATTGACCATGAGGAGGATTCCTATAACTTACCCTTCCTGAGAAATTTGTACCTATCATGTGTTTCATTTCAACCAGCCACAAGGGTGATGAACACCCCTTTTTATAAGTTTCTACAAAATACATCATAGTAGTTATATCTACCATGATGTAGATGAAACATTCATCACAATTTACTTGATCTCAATCCAAATAATTGACTTCTATTTGACATGTTTATGTTGAGCTACACTACATTCCAAGATCACCACTATTGAATTAGAGTGCCCCACCGAGCCTGTGGAATATTGAAGAAGAAAAATAGATGGACCATGTTAATTATTAACTAGGGATGATGTTATGTTTCTAAAGAATATTCAAATACAAATCATTGTAGAAGACTAAAATATAATGAACGGACTTCTAAAAATTGATTAAAATCAAGAATCTAGTTGTGCTACCAACCAATGAACTCCTAAAATCAACTCCATGAAGGGGATAACTATAAAATGATTTTAATAGATAGATGAATGGTCCACTGTTGAATCCTCTCAAGTGACATTGTTGGTTCAAACTGATACAAACTAAGTTAATCTATTATGTTGGATAATACAAAACTAACACTGAGATTTTCTAATGATTTATAAGATATTGGAGTCTGTTGTTGAGGATGACTAGAATCAATGCCTCACTGGTTGGATTAAATATAACTAACCAACACCATCTGATAAAAGATGACTGAATAATCATGAAATTCAATTTTGGTGTAATCATATTAACAAACAAAATATAGTCCTCTAAGAAGTTGTGATCAACCAATGATTTTTTCACCAATTTCATTATTGTATTTTTTCGACTGAAGATGAAGAGTCTTCAAAAAAATGTAAAGATGCAATTTTATGCTCACACTGGTATGCACACCATTTTTTTGGATATTTTCCTCAATGAATATAACCACATTAATTATAATCTTTGTTGAATTAGAATGCACTAGAGAATTAACTATGCCTAAACATGTTCATGTGTTCGAAGAATCATATACTGAGTTTAATGGTGGATGTTCATCAGCCTAGTAAATATGAGGTTCAATAGCATGTGCATGGCTCTATAGGGTTCAGTATGAAGGCCCACATAAGTGGTATTCATAAGATGATGTGTAACTTTCACTGACTATTTATGTAAATAACAATATATTCTTGAATATATTGATCCACAATTGAAAATCATTTTTCCAGACACATTGAGTTTTTAGTTCATTCATACTAGAATAATATATGAACTAGTAAAGGACTAGAAAATTTACCATGTGTTGTATCTTATTCTATTAGAATAATTTTTCTCAAGTCACATGAATTGATTATTTTTTCACTGACATTTTCCATGTATATGATGTGTAAACTCACTCTAATGGTGATTTTTGTGACATTGGTAGAAATAAAAAGTTGTGGTAAAATGTGATAATAATAAAAACATAATTGTAAAAGATCAAATTTGATGTATAGAGCATCAAGAATCCATGATCATTCATACATGATTCTCTAGAGAACAAAGAAAGGAAAAGATGACCGACCATAAGAGTAACTTGATCTGAAGATGGACCTCAAGGAAGGAGATGATCTCACCGGAGATAATTTCACTTCTATTTAATTTAGTTTTTTTTACTTGAAAAACATAACTTATTTTCATTAGGGAATCAGACTGAAATGTTTTTAAATATTCTTAATATGTTTAGAATATAAATTACACAATTTAATTAGTGTATATAAAATTAGGTGATCTCATTTTATCTATTATTTATTATCAATTTTACATTATTAAATGGAATGTTAGATGATTATAGTGATAAAAATACCTTTGATAATTTACTAGTGTTCTTAAATAAGAAATGTTAGGGTTCTCTTCAATATTAAGAAAACATCAATTCCTAAGTGATGATTAAATAATCCTTTCTAGGGAAAGATTGAAGAGTTATGCTGAACATTATATAGAGAGGCTAGTGAAACATCACCTTTATTATTAGAACTAATAGATTTTTGGTATATTAGAGTATGAATAGGAACTATTTTAATCAATTCATTTTAGTATTATCGCCCAAATATTAATCACTATTAGTATGTATTCTCTTATTGTTATTCTCACAACACTACTTCCATAACTCACCTTGCTATCACACACACTGTATTTCTTAGTTGTCATATTTTCATGTTTTTTTTATTTTTTTAATTACTTTGGTCACTCACACACTAATGGCCTTCCTTGTAGAATCAGTGCCCATACTCACTACTATAATAGCTATAAGTAGATTCAGAGTTTTATAAATATTAAATTTATAATCATGTATTTAATGACTTCCATTCGTCATCAATAGAATTTGGGATGGTTTTTAAATAGCTAAAACAATCTCTTATTTTCATGAATCATGAATAGATTTAAAATGGAAACATGCGAGGATTTAAAAGGGGTCCTAAATGAATTTTAATTCATTTATTCACCACTAATAACTAATATGTTCCCCTCCGATTGAATTTCTTCATTTTCCATTCATTATATTGAAACTCTATAATGGTTAAATATTTTATATGTAGAAGTATTTTTTTCAAAAAGAATTGATGAGTAGTGTTTATTTTACCTACCTTTGGTTCCCTTTATCAACTCCTTTAGTTTATAATCCTTGTTTAATATATATTTGAATGCTTTTACTTAAAGCTACCATTGAATTCTTTTTAATTCATTCAAATCAATTGTTTGAATGTTCCTTAAGACAAAGACGCATGTTTAGGGTTTTTCGGGTGTGGTTTTATGGTGTTTTGTGGATGCTTGGATCCCATAAGTATTCCATTGTCTTGGTGGTTTTTCTTCTTGAGGTGGTTAAACACTGTTAATCAATTATTGTGTGAAGACCATTGAATTTCAAAATCAAGATAGGTTATTGTTTACCTATTCTATTATTTTATGTGTAATTATAAGGTCATCATACATAATATATTTGGTTAATACTTGAATTAATCCTAATGAATATAAAACTAGATTAAATAATTGACATTGGTATTGGTTGTAGTAATCTATGTGTTTACACTATAGTAATGCTCCAAGGTTGTGGAAGAAGTTGGCATCAGTGATGGTGGGATGGATTCATGGTGACATGAATGGTGGTTTCATGGGTGGAATTGAGAGCTATTTTTGGAGCACTTGATGATTGACAATGGAAGACCACCAAAATGGGCTTTCATGCCAACCCATTCTGGGAAAAGTAAACTGGAAAATAGCCTAATAAAGAGGATTTAGTTGCAAAGATAAAATCCAAATTATTCTCTAAATTTAACTGATGATAGAGGAAATTGTGGGAAATATTTCATAAAATAGTGAAAAGAGCTAATTCAGATTTCTTAATGGAGTTATAGGTTTCCCAAGTGGAATATGAAATTATTGGACAGATTTTGTGGCCCAGAAAAACATCCCACCAATTTAATCTTATCTCGGAAACCAAAATCTATTTTGGGATGAATTTTTATAGAGAGTTAGTACAATTATGTAGATTCATTTGTATCTTCTATGTACCACTCCAATTAGGCCATTTACATGGTCATCTAGGCACCTCTTTTCAATGGATGCAAGTTGGATGTAACTTCGGGTCATTGGTGGAAAAGTCTCCTCTTCGTTACTTTCCAACACCATAGGCCTACCATACTCAAGAAGGATGCTTTTTACTATAGGTGGATCGACCCAAGGATTCAAAAAATACTATTTAAGTAAGTGGTGGTGAAGGGGTTGAGCATATTTGGTGCTTTCTTTCATTGTAATGTTATACTGCAATTTTGTTGTCTCAAGTTTGTCTATCACATGTAAGTTGTTCTAATTCATCTTTGTTTCTTAATAAATCTTCTTCATATTATTATCATATTCATTTATTATTGTTAACACATTGATACCATTTATTCTTGTTGTGAATTTATTCACACCAAAACTAGTGAGATTTATCACACAACCATGGAGTGTTTGTTACTTTGTTTATGTTTTTTTCCATCAATTCCTCCATCACAAGTCTACTTCCTACTTCCATTAAGATCATAGGATCAATATAGGGATAACCCACTTATGGTTTGATCCAAGTGAGTATAAATCAGATGTATTGGATGTTATTTAGCACTCCATTAATCTCTAATAACTTCTTTTAAATGATATTTTTATTTGATGATTTTAAAGATTCTTTATGCTTATTGAATTTTAAGGGTATACACTTCAACTGATAATATGACACATTACATTGGATTGATATTAAACATTATTCTCAAAGTGTATATGTGATTAGTATTAGAGTTTTTTTGTGTGAACCATTATGTGGTGAAATTTGTTGATCTCCTTGAATGAACTCAACTCAAATATAAGAAATTGAAATCTTTCAAGAAGACTTTCATCCCATCCACCCCATATAATAACCTAGGATCAACCCTTATCATAATTTGAATTAACCTAAGGCATGTAGTATTTGCTTAAACCAATATAAATTCAATCCTAAGATGACTAATTAATAGGCAAAATCAATCCCTAGAATGTGCGTGTCTACAGGTCACTTCATAGGTCTTTGAGGAATCGACAACCCAAGCTACTCTACATTTGACCACTTAACCCAAAAAACTTGGGTAAATTTGAGAGTGACCAAATTTTGGAGCCATTTCCAGGGAACCATGTAATTCATCCCAACACCCATTCTATTCTCCCCCATTTCTTCTAGTCTCATCCAAATTATCTTATCTTTTCCCTTTTTCATTTTTTTTTCTTTTGGCGCATGTCTACCTACATTCATGACCAATCTAACCATCTAGTTAGGGTGGATAGTCCTAGGGTTGGGGAGTAAAGTACACTAAAGGGACTCTTTCAATTATAACCTAATTTTCCTAATACTCTAGAGTCAAAAATTGATCCCATTTCAATGGAAGGACTTCAATGAAACCAACTAATAAACTTGGGTGGAAACCAAAATGGAAATCCAAATGAGGTAGCCCCAAACATAGGGAATGTCATTGATCAAACCATGAATGACTACCTCACACCTGCCTGGACCAATTCCCCTCATGAATTAGACACAATTACCAAGGTGATTCAAACTGCATCTTTAAACCCCATGTCATAAATCTCTTTCCCACATTCCATGGAATGGAGTCTGAGATGCCATACCTTCATGTTAATGAGTTCAATGATATTTTAGAAACTGTGTGTCCCCTATATCAACTAGAATCAGCTAAGATTAGAATATTTTCTTTTTATCTAAAGTATCGAGCTAGATATTGGATATAAAATTAGATACCATCATCCATCAACTCTTAAGACCAACTACAAATATAATTCTACAAAAAATACCTTCCCCCACCAAAAAACAATGGCACTTAAAAAGATCATCCAAAATTTTTTTAAAAGAGGGAGACTCATCCTATGAAACATGGGAGAGGTTCAAAGACACCCTAAACATGGTTCCACACCAAGTTTTTTCTATTCCTGAACAATTCATAATTTTCTTTTAAGGGTTGGGTCCGAGAAACAAACAATCTATTGACATGATGTGTAATAGAACTCTCAAAAATAAATCCCCAAATGATTCTTACAAATATCTAGAAATCCTTTATGGACAAAATCAAACATGGGGAAATTCACCTTACTATGAGAAGCCCCCAAAATCTGGGGGATTTCACACACATATGGAGGAGGAAAGACTTTGGGCCAAAAATTATGCACTCACTAGGAAGGTCGAGGAGATAAATCATAGGAAGGTCCATGAAATTCAAACTGTTGACCATGTTTGCACAATTTGTGACAAACATGACCACAAGACTGAAAGCTGCCCAACCATCCCTTCTAATAAATATGTTCTTCTAGGAGGACCACTAGGGGAGGTCAATTATATGAACTTTCAAAACCCTAATACCAAAACACATTCAACCCAAGTTATAATGACCACCCAGGCTTCTGTAGGAAAGATAACCAATAACCTATCCAACCACAAGGACCAAACACCTTACCTTCACAAAAATTTCAAATCCATAAATAGTTCCAACAAATTCTAGTCTTCATCATGTGATGGCCTCCAAATATAACATTCATATCATGTGATGCCCATCCTACCAGTCAACTAGATCATGAGATTTTCTTTGGACAAGTCTATGATATAACCAAACATTTCCCGATATCCTCTAATAGAAAGGAAGACTATCACAACATGTCAGGAAGATAATCTAATTGGCCAGCAATAAAACTAGAATTGGTAATTCAAGCATCCCAAGACATGATAACTTTTTCTAGTGAACATATTAGGAATACTTCAGTGTGTAATCCCTAATCTGGGGCATGATATGACGACCCCCATATTAGGTAAACCTTAGTGTGTAAACCATGATCAAAAGAACAACATGAAATCTGATTTGTACCATAATCATGATACATAGGATTCCTTACCAAGTCCCATACTCCATATTAAGCATCTAAAGGGAATACTTAGTGTGTAGGACCTAATTAGTGGAATTATATGGCATCCCCCATATTATGGAATATTTAGTTTGTAGGACCTGTTCATGGGAATGATATGACTTCCCCATATTAGGGAACCCTTAGTGTGTAATAATGAATAATTTGAACTAAGATAACACTAATTACTAACATAACTAGGATATTTAGGAATAATTCCTAAATCATGTGCTTAAATGGGAATACACAATGCTATAAGCCCCAATATGTCTTCGACATTCCAACCATCCTGACAGAATCACTACCACAGGATTATAAATATTCCTAATCCATAAATGGACATAAAAAACAACCAAAGAATGATGGATATGATGTCTTCTATAATAGGGATACGTAGGACACCTACCAAAGGCCCAATCTTCATATTGAACATTCGATGTTTTTTCCTAATATGCAATTCCCTCATCTATATTCAATGAAACTTAATACATTTTATCCCTTATTTATCACAATGGTCATGGATTATGTGGTCTGAGGGAGTTGGAATGATCATATCACTCACATCTTCAATCTACACCATCCATAGAGTCCTGAGTATGTAAGATCTATTTGATGGAATAATATTACTACCCCCCAAATTTAGGAATCTGGCAGGGTGAAATTCCCAACAGGATTATCGAACTACAATGACTCTAATTGCTACTATAACTAGAATATGTAGACGTCTCCTTGAGGATCAAGATAATATACTTATTTCCTTGGTTCCCTCATATATGTTTTTTCTAGATGACATTAAACTAAATGTGTATAATCAACTATAGGGGTTTTTATTCCTATTATTAACGGGAAACATATAACACCTCATGGAGGTTCCATCTCATCATTGACATATAAATGGTCTCCTTGAATTAAAATTCATTTCAATTATCATGGTTATATGGATTTAATACATAATAATTCACCTGTTATGGGGAAATGGATGATGAAGCTCATATACATATAGATGAACTCATTAATAAATCCCCCTTTTCACAAAGAGATGTTCCAAACATGATCATTTTGTTAGGAAAACTGGTCTCATATTGATATTAAGAAGAGATTCAAGAACATATCACGAATCTATAAGAGATTCCAAGAGTAGAAATCAAATTCCCCTCAAAAGGGTGGGATGAGCTTGACCTCCCATCTTATCAACCAATGTGAGTTCCTAAGTTCTATTGGGTCTAAAACACCAATTGACGTCCTACATTTGGAAAGCAAGAATGTACTTAGTTATAGGTGTGGAAACTATTGGGTGTTTCTAGGAAATATAAGTATGAGTGGATGACCCAATGTAAATTATTATACATACATCATCCCCTAAAAAACCATTGTACCATTTTGTTCCCACCATCGATGTGACCATTTTCAATTAAACAAAAATGGTGAACCTGATGTAAATTCATTTAACTATGGAATCTCCTACAAAAGATAAAAATCATTTACTTCCCATTCCTCATCAGACCATTTTTTTTCCTCTTATATGGTTGATCGACATATATTTTCAACGAGACAATATGATTTCTTGGAGAAAAAAATAAACTCCATTTTATCATTATGGGAATCCTCATGTAGTTATGTGGGAGCCTTGGCACACATGTTGCACTATTTTTGTCACCAACCATCCCATTAGAGCCCATGTCGTGACTCCCCAGACCCACCTTTAATAGGATAGGGGTTTTTGACTAGCATCGAGTAGCAATGTCACTAACATGGGAAGAATTTCCCATGTACCTCTACACACGCACACATCTCCAAGCCCACAAATAATGAAATAAAAAATTACTAAGGAACAAAATGAATATCTGATACTCAACCCAACCAACATAGTAAAATATAAAGTAATGTGTAGAAAAGTAAACTAAGATGGAATACATTCCCACCAAAAGAAAGAGTCTTCAACTATAAAGTCCAACTAATAAAAAAGATAGGTCCTGATACTACTTCTCAAGGACATAGGAGTATCTCAGCCTCTATAGAACTCACAAAGCCTTGTCTAGTCCTGGTCCACCATGGACTCCATAAAAATGTTCGCTCATTCGCACAATAGAAAACACGTGCGAGAAAAGACTATGCGGGGGTGAGAATAATAGTACTCAGTAGGACACTTCGAAAACAAAAAATCCATACAAGGCAAAGGTACAATCATCTCTACATATTATTTGTCTATAGTACATATAACAAGAACATATCTAGATATACTCATACCCATGACCATATTCTAATGGTAAGTCACAATGTCCACTTACCCACACTAGGGATTTAGTCTTCAGATTCCCCAAAGCACTCATCCAGGAGAACTCACTCCTGAGTCTAATATAACTGATGATGTCCATCCAAGAAGTATTATTCATTGGTAACTGCCACATGGGAGAGATACACTGACATATATATGATGAGATATTTTGATACACGTTATCTGGGAGAACCAACTCCATGAGTAGGGAAGATCACGATACACAGATAATGATCACTACCTAGTCTATGGTGTATGCCATGACTCAATCGGATTAACCTTCCATTTACATGACCAATGTACGGTAGGATTGGTCACATCGATAACCTGAATCTACCTATGGCAGAAGAACGGAAATAGTTTCTTTCTCTAAGACTCTCAGAAGGGAATCCCGAATCTATCCATATAGTAATGATGAAGGGGGGCACACTCCTGTGGATAGGAAATGTTACCAACTAACCATAATGGGAATGATAAAGGGGAACCAACCCAAACAAAACATGTCCAATATATGGTGTACAAGGAGATAACTCCATGTAGAAAATAATACACTCTGCGTAGAAGGGCCACATGTCGTGTCCCTTGATCCTGGGTTATGCATGTGTACAATGACCCAAGTAAGAAGAATATGTCATGTGAAAACAGTATACATAGTGTGTAGAGAAGGTAACACAACATGTCCTAGTATCTAAGGTTTTCCTCATGTACAATGTCCATGTTCCAATACACAGATTAATCATGTGTTCGTCTACCCAAGTATCGGTACATGAGGTATCCCATGTAATGGGCATGGGTCTGGTCGTGTGTTGGATTACATGTCATGTACTCCACCCCAGGCCCATGTATCCTCCGAGATATACACCGAGCCTTAGGGAAGGTATCATGCATTGTGTGGTAGGTTTCACATGCTATGTGACACTCTCCTATTCCCCAAACCGTAGAAAATGCTCAATGAGGCTCACATGCCATGTATTTGGAAATATACATTGTGTTTATCATGATTTTCCAGAGCTACTATTCTTCCTCCACGCACCTCATTTGATCCACCAGTTTCTGATCTGTTAATCTGTTCACCTTAAAATGGATGATCTAGGGTCGACTCATCATGAAAACACCAAATCGGTGGGTTCCTGGCCCTCAATCAGCTCCGAAAACTGATTCCAACCATCCAAAAAAAAGTCACTTGATGAAAGGTACCTCTCAACATGCATACATCTCTCTACCACCATCATCTCCACAACTATTCTAGGTTGTAACGAGGTTAGATCTCTGATTTCAAATCATTGTACAAAGAAACAGAGGTGCAACAATCATTCATTCATATCCTGTGAATAATGTAAAGAACACAAAGAACATAGGGGAGAAAACACAATCAAACATTCCAAGGAATAAACCTTGACTATTGTTCATTCTATTAAAGATCCATTATTTTAGAATTATTAAGGTAAGAAATCATGAATAATCATCCTCAAATTTCTGCAATTAACCCCTCCCACAAGAACAATCGAATCACGGATCAATCTATTTCTAGGTTGATCCAAGTTCAAATAATGGGAAAAAGTAATCTAACATAACAACTCTCTATCTCATGGTTGGATTGTTTGTTGAATAAGGTTGATCGTTTCATCCTTTTCATTAGTGAGACTCGTTAAAACAATGTGCTTCGATCTCTGATCCAATGTTTTGTCAACGTTTTTCATCAAGATAATTCTTTAGGTTCTCTCTAGAGCCTCCATAAATTTTTTTAGGGTTATAAGCCTAACTATGGGATCCAGCTAATTTAAATTATGAAAACACTTCATTGGGTCTCCATAACATAAAAAATAAAATATATTTCCAATTTTTATTATTTCTTTAAAACATCCAAAAACTACCTTTCGTACCTATCCCTCTATGGCTGATGTTAGGCTTCCACTAGGGTAAAGTCGCTACTTTGAATGTAACAGTAACCTTAGATATTAGATCCTGGAAATTGTTTTGAAGGTATTCCACATTTTCAGGAAAACTTCTTATGCATGATATTTATTATGTTTCAAAAAATTATTCCAAGCACACCATCTCTCATAATTACATGTTTTCTCAGCACCTGGTCTAAAATTAATTCCATATAACATATAAAAATAATACATTAAAAAATATGTGTCATTACATTCCCCCCCCCCCTCCCAGGATTCACATTCTTGATAGCTAGAAATAATTTCTATAAAAATAGATGTTGGTACTATGTATGAATCTGAGCCTCCTGCTCCCACGTTCTCTCCAAAAGATTCTTGTGCCACCACCGTACATGCACCAAGTTAATCTCTCTACCCTGAAGTATCTTCTTCAATCAATCCTTAATCTATACTTGGTTACTCAGCAATGGTCTCTCTATTATCATTGTCACGATCACCGTAGTCAATGAGGTGTGATGGGTCATGCATGTATAACGTCAGTTGTGACATGTAAAATACACCATGTGACCGATGCAACTGTGGGGGTAAAACTTAGAGTTATTCCACCTCACTAACTCTATGAAGTATCTAAAAAGGGACTATGAACCTCATAGATAACTTGTCACCCCTTCCAAATCTCAACAACCCTCTTCGAGGTGGTAACTGAAGGAATACATAGTCCCCTTGCTTGAACTCTAGAGGTTTGTTCCATCTATTAGCATAATACTTTTGTCGAATCTTTTATGTCTTTATTCACTCCTTTATGATATAACCCTACTTTGAAGTATATAATACCAAATCCATAATAATTAGTGCTAACTCTCCAAGGTCATTACAGTAAAGTGGTGACCGACAGGGCCTCTTATTTAAATCCTCAAATGGTGTCATACCAATGGTGGAGTGGTAGATGTTTTTGTATGAAAACTCCACTAGTGGTAGGTTGTCCTCCCAATGATGAATGAAGTAAAAGATATAGGCCCACAACATATTCTCTTGAACCTGAATGGTCCTCTCCGTCTGGGCATTCGTCTAGGGATGAAACACTATCCTCAAAGCGTAACTGAGTCCCAAACACCTCCTACAATCCCTTCCATAACTGGGATGTAAAATGAGAATTAGTATATGAAAATATAGTTTACGGGACACTATGAAGCCGAATTGCCTCCTACACATAGATGCATACAAATATCTCTAATGAACTATGTTCTCAAATAGCCAGGTAGTGGGCCGACATGGTGAGTTGGTTTCCAATCACCAAGATGGAATCGTTTCCCATAGATGTATGTGGTAAAACCATCATGAATGTGGACCTCCTGAAAACTCGTAACATCTATTACTTCGAGGGTAAGGATAAAAACTCATGAGTGATCAGATACACCCTCTTATGCATGAGACCATCTAGAGCTAACTGGGTTTCCTTTTCATCAATAAAGGAAAACCTCATCACATCGCTATGGAAACAATGAACCCTTTTCCTAAAATAGTCAATATCATCATAGAATGAAGATATCCAATCCATTCCATGAAAGAAGTTGTAAGGCCTTAACACTACCACAAAGTGGTTCCAATCGAAACTCTCACCTCCAAGAGTAACATCACAATGTCATCAAAGGTGTTTGATCTGTGAGTATTCTCCCATAGATGTCTCCAAGAATAAGGGATGATTTAATTGTTCAACCAGAATATCAAGGTCTTGTACAAGGTATGTGGATAGGAAATAATGATTAGAACCAATGTCTACAAGTACAGAAGCTAAGGTAGAAAAGAAATTGATCATGCCTTGAATCATCCTTGGAGTCCCTAGGTCGTACACCTCGACCGCATGTAGCTACCGCATCCCATGTCCTCTAGCTCCCTAAGCCTAGAGCGGACCTCCTGGGGTGGGCGTGGTAGTATGTCAAAATGTCTTCCACCTCCTATATCTCTCCTTGCTCCTCTTCCATGTTCAGTTCATGGTGGTCCTACCATCTCCACTTCTAGTCTTGGCCTCGATAGTCTATCCATTGCCTCCCTATCAATATCTCAATAGGATGAAAAATCTCCAGCGAGATATCCTCTATCGTCGCATGTGTAGAATCACCACTCCCTAGGTCGATTGGATCCATCCTGAGAGCCCTAGACTGTAGATCCCCGATCTTAAGACCTCCAAGGACGTCTCCAATGTCTCGATCCCTATGTCTGATGTTAGATCCCTACTACTGAGGTCTCCCCATATGTCTGCATGCTACTTATTATCACTGGATACTTCTTCTCAGCCAAGAATCTCTCATCCACCAAAGATCATTCGATCACTCCAGCATATGTCTGAATGCATAAAGTAATGACACTGGCTCGAATATTCCTATGTTGACCTCACTCGAAGGTATGAGCCTAGATGAACGGATCCCTAACCATATCCATCGAGTTCCCAGAGTGGTTGGTGAACCTAGATGAAACATTAGTCACCAAAACGCTACCCTACTAGAGTTGAAAATCTCATGTGTATGAAATTATCTCAGCATAACTAGATAGAAAACCTCCCTAAATAAATTCTCGAACTCAGTCCATGAAAGAGTCTTTTTGTGGTGAGTCTTTGTGGACCAACTCTACCATTGCCCAACCAAACCTTGAAGAAGGATTTTCGCCAAGATCACTATATGGTCTGCTAGTGTCCTCACGATATGGAAATTTCTAGTCACCACCTCATGCTAGTCCTCAGCCACCAAAGGATCAAGATCTCCCCAAAACATAAGGGTTCTATGTCTCTAAAACACATGGAGCATGTTTAGACTACGCTTCTAGTATGCTGGTACTGTAGGTACCACATGCTGCTCCACTAGTAGTGGTATAGCTGGTGAACCACTTTGAGTTAGTGTAAGGGGAATGAGTCATTGTATCGAATACTCTTCACTGATGGGGTCATCCTCATGATCCATCTATTAATTCCAAGCTGTTATGCATGTTAAAAAACAAGATGTATCGTGATCAATGAGTATATGCGGATAGCTGACTCTAGAAGGACATGGAAACCACAACCCATTACTATATGATGCATGTACCATTTTTTTCCTACAACTAGTGTTCTCGTGTACTGAGTTGAAAATCATGTTATTAAAGTCCTCGTGTATGGATACATCAGTCGCCCGTAGCAACACCAGTGTCCCTGGCCCAGAATCCAAACTTGAAACACTTAACATTGTTACCCCAAACACAATCTCATAGACTCTTGGTCCAAATGTAGAACAAAACACCTCTGATACCACTCTGTCACGACCCATCCCAGTGGGTCCCATGTCACAACTCCCCAAGTCTGCCTCCAATAGGCCAGGGGATAGTTACTAGCACCAAGTAGGGTTTTCACTATCATGGGAGGCATTACTTGTGTACATGTACACACACACATATCTCCAAGACCAAAAATACTGAAATTTAAAAACCACAAAATAAAAAATTGCATGAATACTACTAAACCCCACTAATAGGGTAAAATGGAATGTAATGTGCGGAAAAGTAAACACGGGCGGAATACAAGCCCAACAAAAGAAAGCGTTTTCAACTACCAACTACATCCTATAAAAAAGATATGTATTAGAACTAAAACTAGAAGCTTTAGGAACACCTTCACCTATATGAAACTCATAAATCTCTTTCCGGTCCTGTTCCACCATAGAATCCATCAAAAGGGTCACTTGTCTATACAAGACACGACACGTACTGGGAAATCTCGTGGAGGGGGGAGTATAACAATACCGAGTAGCACACCAAAAACCCACAAAGAAATACAAGGTAAAGGTATAGTAAAATCTAAAAAGTATAGTTCTATTGTATATATTACAAGAAAATATCTAAATATAATCATACCTAGACCCATAGTCTAAAGGTAAGTCACAAATACTGCATACCCACAATAGGGATTCAGTCTAATGATTCCATGAAGCATTCATCCGAGAGTAGTCACTCCTGGGTCTGATAGTACTGATGACATCCATCTAAGAAGTTCTTTTCATCAAGACCACCATGAGGGAGAGATACACTAATATATCTAAAGATAGAATATTATAAATTCTCTCTAGGAGAACTAACTCCACAAGTTTGTAAGATCATGATACGTGGTTGAGGATCACTGTCTGGGCCATGATGTATATCATGACTCATCTGAATTCTCCTGCTAATTAGAATACAGATATCTGGTAGGATTGGTCTCCTATATAGCCGAACTCTACCAAGAGAACAATAATTGATAGGGGATATTTCTCCAAGCCTCTCAGAGGGTACTTCTGACTCTATCCAAAATTTTCGGCAGAAGGGGGTCATACTCTTATGGATATGAAGTGATACCAACTAACCTATAGGGGAAAGGGAAAGGGGAACCAACCCAAATAAAAATCCTCCAATATATGGTTGACGAGGAGATAAATCCATGTATAAAAGAGTTAACTATGTGTAGAATCGTCACATGTCGTGTCCCTTGACCTTGGGTACTGCCTGTGTACAATGACCCAAGTCCAAAGAACCTGACTTGTGGAAAAGGTATACATGGTGTGTAGATAAGTTCATGTGATATTTCCTACTATCCAGGGTCCACCTTGTGTATGTTGGCCATGTTCTAGTACAATTCTTCTATCCATGTTCATATTCCCTTGTACCGGTACATGGGGTAGCCCGTGTAACTGGGTTTGATCTGTCCATGTGGGGGAGTACAAGTAGTGTACTCCACCCCGTGTTCGTATATCATTTGAGATACATGTAGAATCTCAGGGAAGGGATAAAACACCATGTTAACGGTTTCCTACATTGTGTGACACTCTCCTGCTTCCCAAAACCCTAACTTCCACTCACCGAGGCCTACACACCATGTATTCCTAAATCCTCTTCATGTTCATCATGATTTTCTAGAACCACCATTCTTCCACCCCACACCTCGTTTGATCCTCCAATATCCAATCTGAAGATATTTTCACCTTTAAACTGATGATTCAGGGTCTTCTTGTACTGAAAAAATTGAATCGATGGGTTTCGGGCCCTTGATTTGCTCCAAAAATAGATTCCATCCATCCAAATGAATGTCTCTTAAAGTATGGAATCTCCTGAAATACTTTTATCTTTCAACATCCATCATCTTCACAGATCCTCTAGGTCCTCAGAAGGTTTGAAGTCTGATTTTGGATCATTGCTCCATGAAACAGAGGAGAAAAAATCATTCATTCATATCCCGCGAAGAATGAGAAAAACATAATGAATGTGAGGGAGAATATCACAATCCAACAACCCAAGGAATGCACCTTGAACATTTTTCATTCCAACTTCAACACATTTAGTATAGAAAAATATGAATAGTCATCCCCAAATTCCCATAATTAATCCCTCCTTTAATAATGATCGAATCGTGAGTCATCATATTCATGGGTCAATCCGCATTCATAATTAAATCAAAGAACAAGGAAAAGAATAATCTGAAATAACAATGCCTGACCTCAGGGTTGGATAGTTCATTGAATAAGGTTGATCTTCGTGTCTCTGTCATTGGAAATACATGTCAAAATTATGTATGTTGATCTCGGATCCAAGGCTCTCTCATCATTTTTTATCGATAGAATTCTCCAGGTTCTCTCCATAGCCTCCAGGATGTTTTCTGGGGTTATGATCCTAAACCTAGGATCTTTTTTCATTAAAATAAAAAAACACATCATTATGTCACTGTAACATTACAAGTAAAATAAAATCTCATTTTATTTTGTTTCTTTCAAAAGTCCAAAAACAATCTTTCACGTCCGACCCATGCTGGCTCGTGTTAGGCCTTGCCTATGGAAAATTCATAGCTCTGAATGCAATGGTGCACTCAGGTTTCTAATTGCGGCACTTGTTTTGATTTTATTCCACTTTTTCATGAAAACATATAGATGGTGATATTTAATATGTTTAATATATTTCCGAAATTTATTCTAGTAACATTGGTCCTTATAATTTCTTGTTTTCTCAGTTCCATGTCTCGAATTAATTCATATAATATTTAAAAATAAGTCATTGAAAAATTATGGATATTACAATTTCAGATTACGCACTGTGTAGTGGCCCTGAGTAGATTACCTGACTATTATTGGGATGTTCCTATTAGATTATTTGGTGAGGGTTTCATTGAGTCTTATGGCATTGATTATAGATAAATGTTATTGGTTGAGATTGATTACGAGATAGTATTATAGCCTTCACCTAGGTCATCTCGACCAGAACCTAAGATCCCTTGGAACATGTTTTCACTTACATTATTTTCTATTTAATTATGATATTTTTATAAAATAACTTTCCTATTGTGTTCCCCATAATGAGACACATGTTTTACCACTATTTATACTTTATAAGTAATTTACTGGAATTTTTTTCTTGTTTTAGATCTGTTTGAAAAATATATTGAATGTTGATTTTTCCTATAAATTGAATCTCGCTACTTTTTTTGAAGAAATATAAAATGATATTTTTATATATTCTATTTTAAAACTATAAAGATTGGATTTCACATTAAATTATAGACATATGTAATATTTTAACCATAGAATCCCTACTAAGAATCTCAATACTCACACCGACATTCATTATCATTTTCCAGATTCATGTTCTCTCTTAGTTCAGGATCACTCATAGAGTGAGCATGGTTATTTCATTAGAGGTGAACCATGAGGTCACATGGAGGTATGTCCCATTTATATTTTAAATTCAAATTATATTTACTCTTTTTTTATATTGATTTATTTAACTATCATTCGTTGGCTAAATCATTCCAAATGCATTTTATTTGATGCTCGACACTAGTTTCCATCCCATGAAGATTGGGAACATGTCATGGGCCTCATAATAAGACAAATTAGGTGACCAGTTTAAATATGAACTAGGTTAGTTTGTGAAAGCTAAAATAAAAGGTTTTTTCACTGAATAAAATAAATACCATAAAAACTATCTATAAACTTTCTTAATGAAATATAATATTCATTTTTAAAAACATTTTGAAAATAAATTTCCTTGAAAGTAACTTTAAAAAATCCATAAAAATATCCTCATAAACATTCTAAGTAATATTCCAAGAAATTATATTCATGATTATAGGTAATTCAATAAATTACCAAAAATTAAAAAAGAACATTTCTTTTTCATTGTAAAATTCTTATGAAAATTCCATGTTCAGAAAATGAATTTGGATTTTCTTAAAACATTTTCCAAATTAATTTAATTACCAAAAAGTGGGAAAATGTTACTATTACTTGAAAATATAATTAATAGACCGATTATAATATAAATTTATGGTTTTATTAAACAATGATCATATAATTTCCTTTAATTGAAATTCAATAGTTATCAATCTCGATTAAAATTAGAATGTGAATAAACACTTGCAACGAACATAACATTAATGTAAGAATCAAACAATGAAACAATTATGTGTATCTACAATAATTCCACATAAAACTAGGGTAAATAAATTTAATATTATTAAAAGTCAGTATACACATAATTTTAGAGTGATATACTTAACAAAGTAGAAGTTTAACCCCATGAGTGGAAATTGAGTTAAGAAATTCTTTACCACATAATGACGTCTAATTTCAATCCCGTTAGATAAAATAATTAAAAATAAAACATAAAATATTGTGAATAATGATGTATTAGTGATATAAAATGTTTTAGAGGCAGTATATTCACCATATAAAAGAAATTAATTTCATAACATTATAATATTCCTCAATGAAATGAAATTGAGATGAAATCTCTTACCTTATGCTTCCTTTTTATTGATTATTATTTATCCATGTATATAGTAGTTTTGAAAATTTTATTTAATTATAAAATAACCATATTAAAATTTATGATCTAATATATGATCCTTTTATAACATTTTATCAAGCATTCATTCATAATCTCCCATTATTTTCCTTGTTTTTTGGTGTAAATTGCCTTATTTTCACATACGTGTTTCATCATGAAATATCTTATTCCTGCATATAATATATAGTTCTATAGTCTCTAGAAAAATAATAATGAAATAATTATTATATTTATTCGTCAATTTTACTTTTTAAAACCAATTATTAATAATGGTTATGAAAAATGAAGTATGTTACGATCTTGGAGATGGTAGGTCATATGAACGCATGCGTAACGTTTCCATTTTTAAATGATCATTATAGAAAGGTGGTAAGTAAAATATTATATTTATTGAATTATCATATTATAATATATAAAATATTATATTCTTCTGTATATCATCCATGTGGTTTGGTTTTTAAAAGATATTTTTTCACTTCATGAAAGCGATAGTCCAGACCTACAAGAACAAAGTTATCATCTTTACTTGGGTGAAAAAGAAAACGAAAAATGATATATATTATCTTTAAATAATTATAAATATATAATTAATATATTAATTATTTAATTTATATCACATATAATCGTTAAATTTATCTTTATCACCTTCCATGTGAAGCGTTAGTGAAACACGAGTCACATCACTTCGCGAGGCAGTAGTCAGTCGTACACACAAGCGACGTGATCATATCTCCTACGAAATGGAAGGAAATTTTATATATACTATATAGTTACTATATAGGTATAAATATGTTATAAATATAATATATATACATTATATCTGTCATAATAACCAGACATGAATGGTGTAAGTGAAAAAACGAACACCATTGGTTCATGAGGAGGTAGTACACCTTACACATGAGCGATGGTTTTGTGACCCATATGATAAATTCAAGGATTCATTTAAGTAAATCCATTATTATAACAAAATCCTAGTATATTTAAGATATTTAATCTATTAAGTCATAATTTTATAGTTCAAACTTAAGTATGTGAATAAATAATTAAAATAAAGATGCTTGTTGAAGAACACTACATCTTCTTCGGGTATCCTACATATGTTTGTACTAAATCCCTGAAAGGTTAGCTTTTTCACAAACTAAGGCATCTACTATGAGATTAGGGAAGTTTGGATTTGATTTTGGATATTATTGGATGAAGCAATTTGGTTTGATGGTGTGAAGTGGATAGGAGATGGGGTAACCTTTTATATGTAGAAGAGAGGATACACTTCGTATTTTTAAAACAAATTCAGTTCTCCCATATTTTTCATATGTCACAAGGGTCCAAAATGCGACATTATAGAACCTTAAAGATGTAAAATTATAAATATTTCAATAAATTAGTTTTTATTCATGTTTATAGGCCATTTATACCCTTAACCTTTTAGTTTAGTTCCCCAATAAATCAATTTCTACCTTGACCGGGGTAATTAATTTCTACTACATTCCCTATTCATTTTTGTAAAAACTAAATGTAAATTCATAAAAAAATTAAAATATTATTATTGCAAATATGGAATCTATTTTTACAAACTCAATTTAGAGAACTATCATAGTTTAATTTAAAATAAATCTCGCAGACATAACGAGAAAGTGAGTTTTTAAAGTGAAAATGTTCAAAATTTTACAACATTTTTATTTTAAAATTAAATATAAAAATGATTAAAATTACCTAAATCTTATTAATAGATTTATAATTTAACCAATTTTACTTTTTAATGAATTTAAAATGTAATTTAACATTATAAATTATTTAAATGAAAAGGAATATCTCAGTTAAAATTTAGTATTTTTTAGTATTCATCAATGAAATGAAACATCATAGAAAAATATCAAAAATACATCCTAATATCATTTTGGTATGATGATTTATATAATGATGTTTATTATTTCATATAAATTTTATAAAATTAGTGAAAATTAAATTTAAATTTTATGTGCAAAGCGTGACTAAACTATCCATTAAAAACAATATAGTTTTTCAGAAATTGTTTTTTATTATTCTTATTTTATTACTAATTAATAGATAACTAATGAACTTTTGAAATATATCTATTTTAATATGTTATTGAATACTATTAATTCCCTCCATTCCAATGGCTAGGTGAAACGAATCATATTAAATAAAATTATTAATAGTATATTATTTAACTGTAAAACTTGGTCTTGTGTGTAATGTAAGCTATTAAAGAAACTAATTACTTCATTAATTGAAAACTGTATAATAAATTAATTAATTTAAAATATTAAATATATCATAAATTCTTGGGGTGTTATACTCCCTTGTACACATGGTGTTCCATTTCATACATGTTGTCAAACAAAATTTTCTTCTTTTAGAATTTTAGGTTGTTATATATATATACATCCTAATAAATAAATATTTATTTATTAATTCTTAGTAACACTCACGAAATTTTTAGTAAAGTCATTTTATTTTTAAAAAAATATGTTTTCTACAAAAATAGTTTTTTTTTATTTTTTGTGAGAAAATATTATATACAATTTCTGTTACATTTATAATTTTTATTTTGTAAAAAGGGTATCATTTATTATATCATTGTATAAAAATTATCATATGGTGAAATTTTCAGATTTTTTAGAAAATCTGATTTTTCAATTAATAGTAAAATAAAATGATTTTTATTTAAAACTATTTTTTATTATAAATAATTTACCTATTAACTTTATATTTTTGTTTTTGTTTTAAAATATAATTAATTAATTTTTATTAAAAATAATCCAATTATAGTCTTTGGAATGATTTTTGTACTTGAATTTTGAAACAAAACATTTTTATACTTAAAAAGTATTTTTCTGAAAATCTGTTTTCCATGCCTTTTTCATTTTAATTTTAAAATAATTTCTTCGAATAATAAAATTTGAATCTTAAAAAAATATATTCCAAATTTGGAATCTATAGGTACAAATTTGAGAAATATGGCCCTTTTAGTTTTTTTTATTATGAATGGTAACCACTGTAAATAATTGTCACAATGGTAAGGGTAAATTGCGTAATTAAGGTTTAAAATAATATTATAAGCAATAAAAAATGACCCTAATACATAACTTTATAATATTGGATGAGGTTTTTTTGACCATTTATATCTAAATTTCTATAATATGGTGACATTCAATCATATTTCTTTTATTTTGAACTTTATATTATTTTATGTTAAGAAAAGTCAAAAATGTCCTTCTCTTTGTTTTATTATATCTATGTTTTTTACATAGAGATAAACAAAGGATATGTTAGGTTATTAAATGTATATTTAAAATATAAATTATTTTATTTTATCGTGGTAATTTTTTTAATTTTAGTGATGAATTAATTACCTTAAATTCTTACACAACATTGGTATAATATTTATTCAATTAATATAAAAATACAATAAATGATTTAAAAAAAGTTAAAAGTAATATAAATTGAATGAATTATTTTTTCCAATGGAGTTAATATGTTTCATGTAATGGGATTATTTTCCAATGGGGATTCTGTCCCTAAATCATCAATGTAAAAAAGCATCTGGTTGAGTGGTTTATCCTTTAGGGGGCTATGACCTACCTTTCGAACATGTGTGTGTGCAATGTGTGTGTGTTTGATTGAAATTTTATCCCAAATAACATATTATAATAATACCATATATTCCTTATCTTCATATTCAAGTCATTTTTAACCATTTCATAAGATTTAGGCATATATTGTATTATAATATTTCATTTGTTTCCAAAAATGAACTAAATGATATTTTATAATAATAAATATTTTAATAAATGATTTAAAATTTCCAAAAATTATATATTATATAAAGTGATTGGGATATTGTTCAAAAAATTAAAATAATTCCATTTCTGGTCTAATTATCCTTTTATGGTAACTGTATTTACCCATAAAGAGGGAAAAACATTGTTATCAAGGTAATCATCTGAAGGGTTAACAATGGGATAAAATAAAATGATAATGCTAAACAAAACGCTTAAAATGTACAATTTTTATTGTATGAGATTATTTGGGCCCATAATAATCATATAATAGAATTATATTAATTTTAATCTATTTCTACATGAAAATAAATTTATATTAATTTAATACATTAAAAAATTCCATGAATGCCCCTCCTCTCATTATAAAACGGTGCCCCTCACCTCTTACCTAAAAACTTAAAAAACCATTTGGTTTGTTCAATAATTTCCCAAATACATTATTAAAATATATTCCCATGTTTTATAGATCTTATTTTGTGCATAATGTCAACCTTATAGAGCATAAGGTTCCAATCAAAGCAGGTTGTCTGAAGATATAACACCCCAAGCTTCCACGGTACGTTTCACATCGAATAATGCAATTGTGTGCATTGTACGCAACTTCGAGATTCCAACACACCAAAACCAATCAAACTAACCGTTATGAATAGTAATACCTACTTTTTTAAATTTTATAAATTCTATCTCTCAAAATGGACTTCATTTTTTGATTCGGAATATCAAATTTATCCTAGGGTGAAATTTTTGAACTTTTCGGATAACACTTATATTTTGATGAATTGTGAAAATTACTAAATTTTAATTAAAAACAACTTTTTAAATCAAAATAATTTATAGGGATAAATTATATTATTTAGTGGTTTTAAAGTATAATTAGAATATATTTTTACCATTTTATCCAATGGTGTTCATTAGAATTAATTTCACTTTGAAATTGGACCTAAAAAATTGGCAATCTTTTGATATATATTGTTTCTTAAAAACACGCTATTTGTTGTGACAGCGGGAATTAATTATAAAATTAATTAATGAAACTTATATGTTTAGAATTTTGGAAAATAAACATCATTTTTGAATTCAGAATATCAATTATAGCTTAGGGTGAAATTTTGGCATTGTTCTGAAAAACTTCAATTTTTGATTAATAGTGAAACTACTAAGTGGTAGTTAAAAAAACTGAATTTTTCATAAAACTTAATTTTACCACTTCTGTGAATGGAATTTGGAAAATCCAAGACACACGGTTAATATCAAGAAGTAAAATGTGGTTCAATGAGATGAAAATAGTTTTTGGTGAATAGTAACTTTTTACTTTTATTTATCACGGTTAAAAGTAAATAGGGTAATTAAGGGTAAAAATGATATTAATATTACCCTAAAAAATGTCCTAATTATATTGGACAAGTTTATATCGACCTAAAACAACCTTAGGAATAAAATATTATCATTTAGATCCACTTGGATTAGATTAGGACATTTATTATTATTTAATTCAAATAAGAGTTAAAAGAGTTAAAATCAAAGTTTAGTTACTAAAACATTTTTACTATAAGGTTATACATAAGATAAATTCGATTGTAAATATTCATTAGAAATATAATAAGATTTACTACATAATGATATTTTATTTATAATTTTTAGACATTTAATAATGTAATATATTTATGAGACAATGATGATGCAGTAATTACCATAATAGTGAAAAATTAAAATAATTGATATTATAAATACCCAAATAAATATAATTTAAGACTTTTAATGAATTACACTAATTTTATAGGATACTATGACGTATTAGGATATATTTAATTGACTTTTTTCGATGTAATCATGTTGTTATGAGTTTCACAAAAATCAACTTTTGAATAGTGTCAAAATTGACAAAAAAGAGTTTTTAAAACAAATATTATATTATTAATTGTTATTAAATTCCTAAAAATCTAAGGGTCGACCATGATACTTATATCATGATATTTATATCATTAATGGGCCACTTGGGGGTCGCTTGGAGGTATATAGTAAGTTTATTAACTATATAATATAAAAATACAAAGTGACATGGTAAATGTCAAACTAATTAACTAAGAGTTAAAACTAAAAATTAAGGTTAATATAGTGACCCAAACCTGTATAAATTCTATTTGTTTAATTTTTTTCGACCTATCCCCACCTTACCCTTTTAATAATAAACTTTTGAGCCATTAGAAAATGAATATGAATTTATTATAAATTAATATTTTTAGATTTTCCAAAGGTGCCCCTCACCCCTCTTATAAAAGGGAACTCCTCCTTCTCATTTATTCACACCTTAAAAGCCTTTTGGTTCATCCAAACCCTTCCCAACTACTCTCTAAACTTCCCTAACTACAACCTAGATAACTTAGTTTGATCATAAATCCAACCTAAGGAGCCCTTTTGATCAAATCAAAAGGAAGAACCCGAAGAAGAGGTAATGTTTTCACCACCCCTTTTCAAGTTCCTTTCTTCTTCCACTTCTTCTTTATTTGTTATTACCATTATAAAATAATAACTCTAGTATATTATATATACTTTGATGTTATTATAAATATGGTACAACCATATTCAGTATTCTATCAACCCTTTGAATAACATGTCACCACACGTGCGTACGTACGGCTTACCGTCTCCACGTCGTGGTGTAATTGTTATTCAATATATTATTATTTGGGTGGGTATAATAATGATGTGTAACTCATGAAAATAATAAATATAACATGATAATTATTCTGTATATATGATATACCATCCAATTATATATTATTTTAATATCAAAAGAATGATATTGTCGCTCGTGCGTACGTACGGACTACCATCTCCACGAACGCGATGAGATTCATTCTCTATCGTATCCATTCAAGTATAATTATAATTTGATGATTTAAAAATAATGTTTAAGGACTTGATATAATTCTGGATATGAATAAGATACAACCTATCCATGAAAAACATAGATTACGTAACAAAACATATAAAATAAAACGAGTAAGTTAACACCTGAAACGACGATAATTCTAAGATATTATTAACAATGCAATGTTAAAATATCATATATGATATCATATTAATGTATATGATTCATGAATAATTTAATAACAATTATTTCAACATTATACAGGAGGTTAACCTACCCCCAACCAAGGAAAAATACAAGGTAAGGGGATTATTATCTCACTCTTAATTTTGTGGGAATTCCATTGTTCACCACTTATTTATTGTATTTACATCATCATTGTATGATCCTTATTTCATGGGTGTATGTTTCATAAGTTACCTAATCGATAAGGGAATTTGAAATTTCCATTTCCATTTATTCGGCTTTACGCAAACCTCATTGATTCTTTTACTCCAAGATTATGGGTAGAATCACTATTCATTTGCTTAAGTCAAAATTTCCACTCCCCTTTCCTATGGATATACTTTTGATACACATAATCACTACATTGACAATTTCTCATGTCATTGATATGAATTTGATAAGAGTAATTTTAACTCATTCTCCATTTGTTGAGTTAAACATCAAATTCATTGGTGTTGTTTTTACAAGAATATGATTGAATGTCCTTTTATTGTTTTACACTGAATATCCAATAATATTTAGTGTATTTATATTTTTCACACATAATTATGTCGTTTATTTATACTTAACCTAAGGATATGACCTTTATGAGAGATTTCATCTCAATTTACATTCCATTGATACTTCTTTGTTGTTATACACCAAATAACTTTTATGTGGTGTATATAATGTACTTTTACATAGTATATCATGAATTCCTTTATTCTCATGATATTACAATGTTTTGATTACCTCAATTATTTCTATTCAAGTGTCTCTCTTTTGGTTAGAAACTCTAACTAAAATACCATTTTTAAATGTTTTAAAAACTTATTCTTCTAAATCTTGCTCATTAATGTCCATGTTTTAAAAAATGGTTTTAAGGATTTATTTATATGGACATTATAGTTTTAAAATTAAAACACCTTTTAAAAGTTTCAAAGTGGTATGGGACACTTTGATTCAAAAATCTATTTTTAAATAGCTTCTTGACAAATTGTGTGACTTTAAATGATTTCAAGAAAAAGTGGGATATTTCTATCAAATAGTTTTGATAATTATTTTCATCTATGTCAACATCCTTAATTATTCTTGATTTAGGATAATGTTATACAATACAATCTTCTATATTGTATCGAATGAGTTATGTTTTACTGTGGATGTGTTATTTTTATACCATTAATGGTTTGTGGTTAAAGTATTGACATTTCGTATGCTAGTTTTAATACAAATGTTTATGTTATGTTTAAGCATGTTCATATGAAGAATGCATTGGACTTAATAAGTGACGGGTGGAGCCCACTATAGCTCCTCGATGCATCGGTTGGTCTCATGAGACAAACTAGTGTCTTGGAACAAGGCCTTGGCAAAATCTTATTTGTAGTCTTGGCACGAGGCCTTGGCTATGTGGTTATGATATTCTGGCATTATGCATTCTATAATTATGAAAGTGGTTATTGATATTTCATGAGATCATTCGACTAGTAGAATATCCATGTGAATAAGTAAATGGCATTATTTCATTTTATCTTTTCCATTTTATGCTGAAGTTCATGTTTAAAAGGCTTTTGTTTTAGTTATAAATTGCCTTAAGTGTTTATGATTATCTATGAATGCTTCTACTATAATTTTATCCTTACTGAGAATTTGAGCTCACCCCTTTTCTATGTTTTATTATTCCCTGGATGTGAAGAAGTAAATTATGAATGACCTGGAGGGATATTATGAGAGGATAATAGTGTGGACTATGGAGAAAATATGTTGTTGTAATAGTTTTTCACTTTATGATGTAATTTAAAACTTTATGAATATATCTAGTGTTTCCAAGGCTACTAAACCAATCGGCCTTTCAAGATTTCATCATTGTTGTGATCATGCCAATGTTATGTAATAATGCACCCACTCTGGGTAACTAGGGTCGGGGCGTTACAGTTGGTATCATAGGAATTTTAGTACAAACCTTGGAAGCTAGATTTAGATAAACTCTGATTAGAGCACGTAGACCTAAGATGAACTCTGAGGATTAGTATATAATAACTTCCTAGAATTTTGGTATTGTACAGATTTTGTGAGTTTTCCAAGAAATACATCCCTGTCTGGATACGAGCAGGTAGAGGCAGCTCTGGCACAGATGTACCTAGGGGTAAAACCCGAAAACACCGCATTGAGCTAGACTCGAATGGGAACTGGTGCACGACAATGGGCCTTGCTGCACTCTTGGTTACGACACTCCCGGGGGATATGCTTAGGATAATTTAAATTTTCTTTACAAACTGATTTAAAGTATTATATATATAAGATGAGAGTAAATAACCTTGGTTAATCCTAATGTGTTTCTAATTGAGAATATGGTGACATGTTAATCTCTAAATGATTGTATGACTACTATTACTCACACAATGCTTTCTGGTTTTAGTTATGGCCGGATTCCAAAGAAGTCATAGTGACTTTGAGAATGATGTACAATGTGGGAACGGTGGTGACAATGATCAAAAAATGGAAATTTGATAGGCGTAAAAGATATCGCCTTTATGCAAAATCAATTTTCCAAAAATATGATCTACAATATATATATTAACCAATTAACGGACTCAAAAAACAAGAGAAAGGTGATGAATGATAAGAGTTCCAGTAGTGGAGACCATGGAGAAAGAAATCCTCAATTTCCATCATGCAGGAAATGTGGAAGGAGACACCCAGGAAAATGTCTCAATGGGACAAAGAAATGCTTTACATGTGCGAAGGAAGGACACAAAGTGAGGAATTGACAAAGAAAAATGAAGAGTACTATGGAAGAAGATAAAAATGGTCCCACTAATAAATTTACAGTCATTTTCTGTAAATTTAGGGGACCTGGCCATTACCCGAGTCAATGTCCTATTCTATAGGATATTTTCTTGGTTAGAGAAGAAGCTATGTGGAAATAAATGGTTGGATAAATGTTTAAAAATTATTAGTGATCCTTGTTGAAGGGTTTAATTTGGAATAATTTTCTCTTGTATTTGTAACCCTAACGTTTTCCATGTGAGAATGATATTTATGGAAGAATTATCTTTTCTCTTGTGGATATAGTTATAAATAACTATTTGGTTTTATATGATCATTGGGTTTGAGGAAATTAAAAATTATTATAATTTGGGATGAAAATGCAAGGTATGAGATAACATTTGTGGTTAAATTATGTTATGGTTATTTTGAGGAATTGAAATCATTTTGATAATGTTATAAAATATAGTTTTTGAAAAAGGACAACACGTAGACCATGTGACAACCCGTCGCGTCGGACAAAGCTATGGGAATCAAACCCACAACCAAAGTGCGATTGGGATTTATTGCCTACCACTGGACTACGTGAAGTCCCTGGTTAGTGTGACTATTATTTTTAGTTAAATGATTTTATTGATCAATAATAATTTGATTTGGGATCTTTTGTCTTATCAAATGAATACCCTTAGTGTAGGAAAATGATTTGGTGATTAAGTGATAAATGTTATTTTGGAAGTTGTTCGCTTTGGTGTGAACACTATATGCCCAAAGAAAATAGAATAGTATGGGATTTCATTTGAGTAGTAATGTTAGATTTTTATCTATGTTTTTATTGTGGATTTATAATTATTTGGGTTATTTATGGAAAAGATTAGGTTAATTACTTTTAAGTATGTGACTTTAAGAGTAATTAATGTCATTTAGAGATACAATTTAACGTGTAAGACTACATTCTTAATAAGTTTTGGTTTTCAATATTAGTTTTGATTATATTGAAGGATTTTAAGGACAATTGATTATTGAATGGTATTTATTTAGCTTTGGGGTATTATTGGTTTAATTTTGAAAATTAAAATTACTATTTCTTTCTCACAAGGAATATCCTTTTGGGGGATCATTAGATATTGTACTAACCATTTTGGTTTTGATTAATCTCTAAAGACAATGTAAATATATAGTTCATCCTACATGGATCATGTGATTCTATAGAAGTTTATTCTAGCTCTTCCAGTGTGACCAAGTCTTCTTGAATACTCATCGTTTAATAAAAAAATGATTTAGTGGTGGAAATTTATTAACGAATGAAACTCTACTTAAAATGTAAGTATATATCTTTATATTATTATTCAATATCATAAATGAATTCCTCATCCTTATGTAATGTAACATAAAACAAAAAAAAATTGTTGTCCATTTACTTTCCTACTAGGAGACTAATGGCCGTTTTTTCCAACACAAGTTTGTGATTTTCTTATTATTAACTTTATATTGATCATGATTTCTATCCCTCTCCATCAGAACTTGAAAATTAGTTTATCATCCATATCCATGTTTTCCTACATGGAATCCAAGTATGTGTTATCTTGGTTGACCATTATACCTCTCTTTCTTTCTTTTAAAGTGATAGTTTTATTGACTCTTTTTTCTGATGTGGGACTTTCCATTATATTCCCATGCACAATTTTAAAAATTTTGAGGACACAATTTATTGAAGGAGGGGAGAATGTAACACCCCAAGCTTCCACAGTAAGTTTCCCTTCGAAGAATGCAATGGTGTGCATTGTACGCAACTTCGAGATTCTAACACACCACAACCAATCAAACTAGCCATTATGAATAGTAATACCTAATTTTTGAAATTTTATAAATTCTATCTCTCAAAATGGAATTAATTTTTTGATTCAGAATATCGAATTTATCCTAGGGTGAAATTTTGGAACTTTTCGGATAACACTTATATTTTGATGAATTGTGAAAATTACTAAATTCTAATTAAAAACAACTTTTTAAATCCAAATAATTTATAGTGATAAATTATATTATTGAGTGGTTTTTATGTATAATTAGAATATATTTTTACCATTTTATCCAATGGTGTTCCTTAGAATTAATTTCACTTTGAAATTGGACCTAAACAATTACCAATATTTTGATATATATTGTTTCTTAAAAACACTCTATTTGTTGTGACAGCGGGAATTAATTATAAAATTAATTAATGAAACTTATATGTTTAGAATTTTGTAAAATAGACATCATTTTTGAATTCGGAATATCAATTATATCTTAGGGTGAAATTTTGGCATTGTTCTGAAAAACTTCAATTTTTGATGAATAGTGAAACTACTAAGTGGTGGTTAAAAAAACTGAATTTTTCATAAAACTTAATTTTACCGCTTCTGTGAATGGAATTTATAAAATCCAAGAAATACGGTTAATATCAAGAAGTAAAATGTGCTTCAATGAGATGAAAATAATTTTTGGTGAATAGTAACTTTTTACTTTTATTTACCACGGTTAAAAGTAAATAGGGTAATTAAGGGTAAAAATGATATTAATATTACGCTAACACATGTACTAATTCTATTGTACAAGTTTATCTCGACCAAAAACAGCCTTAGGAATAAAATAGTATCATTTAGGTCCACTTGGATTAGATTAGGACATTTATTATTATTTAATTCAAAGAAGAGTTAAAAGAGTTAAAATCAATGTTTATTTACTAAAACATTTTTAATATAGTGTTATACATAAGATAAATTAGATTGTAAATATTAATTAGAAAGATAATATGATTTACTACATAATAATATTTTATTTATAATTTTTATACATTAAATAATTTAATATATTTATGACACAATGATGATGCAATAATTACCATAATAGTGAAAAATTAAAATAATTGATATTATAAATAACCAAATAAATATAATTTAAGACTTTTAATGAATTAAAATATTTTTAAAGGATACTATGACATATTAGTATTAATTTAATTGACTTTTTTCGAAGCAATCATTCTGTTATGGGTTTCAAAAAAATCAACTATTGAATAGTGTCAAAATTGACATAAAAGAGTTTTTAAAACAAATATTATATTAATAATTGTTATTAAATTCCTAAAAATATAATGTTCGGAAAATAGACATATATCGTGATATGTATATCATTAATGGACCACTTGGGGGTCACTTGGGGGTATATAGTATGTTTATTAACTATATAATATAAAAATACAAAGTGACATGGTAAATGTCAAACTAATTAACTAAGAGTTAAAACTAAAAGATAAGGTTAATATAGTGACCCAAACCTATATAAATTCTATTGGTTGAATGGTTTTAGACCTATACCCACCTTAACCTTTGAATAATCAACTTTTGAGCCATTATAAACCGAATATAAATTTATTAAAAATTAATATTTTTAGCTTTTCCAAAGGTGCCCCTCACCCCTCTAATAAAAGGGCACTCCTCCTTCTCATTTCTTCACACCTTAAAATCATTTTCGTGCAGACAAAACCTTCCCAAATACTCTCTCATATTCCTTCACTACAACCTAGAGGCCTTAGTTTTGTCATAAATCAAACTTAAGGAGCCCTTTTGATCAAGTCAAAAGGAAGAACCCGAAGAAGAGGTAATGTTTTCACCACCCCTTTTCAAGTTCCTTTCTTCTTCCACTTCTTCTTTCATTGTTATTACCATTATAAAATAAAAACTCCAGTATATTATATATACTGTGATGTTATTTAAAATATGGTACAACCATATTCAGTATTATATCCACCCTTTGAATAATATGTAACCATACGTGCGTACGTACGGCTTATCGTCTCCACGTCGTGGTGTAATTGTTATTCAATATATTATTATTTGGTTGGGTATAATAATGATGTGTAACTCATTAAAATAATAAATATAACATGATAATGATTCTGTATATATGATATACCATCCAATTATATATTATTTTAATATCAAAAGAATGATATTGTCGCTCGTGCTTACATACGGACTACCGTCTCCACGAACGCGATGAGATTCATTCTATATCGTATCCATTCAAGTATAATTATCATTTGATGATTTAAAAATAATGTTTAATGACTTGAGATCATTCTATATATAAATAAGATACAACCTATCCATGACAAACATGTCTTACATAACAAAACATATAAAAGAAAACGAGTAAGTTAACACCTGAAATGACGATAATTCTAAGATATTATTAACAAAGAAATGTTAAAAGATCATATATGATATCATATTAATGTATATGATTCATGAATAATTTAATAACAATTATTTCAACATTATACAGGAGGTTAACCTACCCCCAACCAAAGAAAAATACAATGTAAGGGATTTCTTATCTCACTCTTAATTTCGTGAGAATTCCATTGTTCGCCACTTATTTATTGCATTTGGTTTATGTGTACTGCCCATGATTGTATTCATTGTGTAATATACTTTAATTTATGGGTATTTACATCATCATTGTATGATCCCTCTTTCTTGGGTGTATGTTTCATATGTTACCTAATCCATAAGGGAATTTGAAATTTCCATTTCCATTTATTCGACTTTATGCAAACCTCATTGATTCTTTTACTATGAGATTATGGGTGGAATCACTATTCATTTGCTTAAGTCATAATTTCAACTCCCCTTTCCTATGGATATACTTTTGATTCACATAATCACTCCATTGGTAATTTCTCAAGTCATTAATATGAATTTGATAAGAGTAATTTTAACTCATTCTCCATTTGTTGTGTTAAACATCCAATTCGTTGGTGTTGTTTTTACAAGAATATGTGTGAATGTCCTTTGATTGTTTTACACTGAATATCCAATCATATTTAGTGTATTTATATTTTTCACACATAATTATGTCATTGATTTATCCTTAACATAATGATATAGCCTTTATGAGATATTTCATCTCAATTTACATTCCATTGACACTTCTTTGTTGTTATACACCAAATCACTTTTATGTGGTGTATATAATGTACTTTGACATTGTATATCATGGATTCCTTTATTCTCATGATATTAAAATGTTTTTATTACCTCAATTATTTGTATTCAAGTGTCTCTCTTTTGGTTAGAAACTCTAACTAAAATACCATTTTTAAATGTTTTAATGACTTATTCTTCTAAATCTTGCTCATTAATGTCCATGTTTTAAAAAATGGTTTTAAGGATTTATTTATATGGACCTTAAAGTTTTACAATTAAAACTACTTTTAAAAGTTTCAAACTGGCATGGGACACTTTGATTCAGAAATCTATTTTTAAATAGCTTCTTGACAAATAGTGTGACTTTAAATTATTTCAAGAAAGAGGGGGATATTTCTCTCAAATAGTGTTGATAATTATTTTCATCTATGTAAATATCCTTAATTATTCTTGATTGAGGATAATGTGATACAATACAATCTTATATATTGTATCGAATGAGTTATGTTTGACTGTGGATGTGCTATTTTTATACCATTCATTGTTTGTGGTTAAAGTATTGACATTTTGTATGCTAGTTTTAATATGAATGTTTATGTTATGTTTAAACCTGTTCATATAAATAATGCATTGGACTTAATAAGTGACGGGTGGAGCCCGCTATAGCACCTCAATGCATCAGTAGGTCTCATTAGACAAACTAGTGTCTTGGAACAAGGCCTTGGAAAAATCTTATTTGTAGTCTTGGCACGAGGACTTGGCTATGTGGTTATGATAGTCTGGCATTATGCATTCCATCATTATGAAAGTGGTTATTGATATTTCATGTGATCATAAGACTTGTAGAATATCCATGTGAATAAGTAAATGGCATTATTTCATTTTATCTTTTCCATTTTATGCTGAAGTTCAAGTTTAAAAGTCTTTTGTTTTAGTTATAAATTGCTTTAAGTGTTTATTCTTATCTATGAAAGCTTCTGCTATAATGTTATCGTTACTGAGAATTTGAGCTCACCCCTTTTCTATGTTTTATTTTTTCCAAGATGTGAAGAAGTAAATTATGAATGACCTGCAGGGATATTATGAGGGGATAATAGTGTGGACTATGGAAAAAATATGTTGTTGTAGTAGTTATTCACTTTATGATGTAATCTAAAACTTTATGAATATATCTAGTGTTTCCAAGGCAACTAAACCAATCGGTCTTTCGAGATTTGATCTTTCTTGTGATCATACAAATGTTATGTAATAATGCACCGACTCTGGGTAACTGGGGTCAGGGTGTTACAGTAGAAGATGTATTGATTTTTAACGACTAGTATAGTATTGGTTCTTCTTTTAAATTATTCAAATATTATCCAAAAATAATGAAATTATAACACAATTATCTTCCATATACATATATTTTGTTAAATTAATTTAAAAACCTACTTTTAACTACTCGTCAGTCAAATGGGAAACAATATCGTCGTTCGTGTGTACGGATGACTACCGCATTACGAACTGATGTCATTAATTTTCCATCACCACCTCTCATTGATGGTTATAATAATGGATTTTATGTATATAAATGATATTAATGAAATATTTACCATTCTATAAAATTAATATATCATATATTTTATTACATTACCATTCATTCATAAATGATAACACTTTTGTTATGTATGTGTGGATTACCACCTTCACAAAGCGATGTGATTCATTTTTCCTCATTATTTAACATGGATTTCATATATAAGTACATTTAAAGAATTAATATTGTATTTTTGTTATACTGATCATTTGGTAATGTTAAAATAAACCTTACCTTCTTTCCATAATTATTGTTAAAAAATGGAAATGTTACTCATGCGTGTGTATGGCCTGCCATTGCCAAGATTATAATGTATTTCATTTTTCATAACCACATTTCATGGTTATATTTTAAAGTATAATTTATTTATAATAATGATAACATTTTCATGATTATTATTCTCTAGATAATTTAATAATGACCTATTTTACCATATTTATCCTACCAAATTCATTTTGTGCATATGAGCTAAATATCTTCAAAACACTTGACATGAACATAACATATTAAGTAGTTGTATATATCATGGTAAAAAGTGAAATAAAAGGAATAATAAACCAAAAATGGTTTCAAGAAAGTAAATAATTAACATAAATATTTTTAGAGAGATAAGTAATTCACTTGATGATTTCGGCTCGAGGTAAGGGTCACTATACATTAAAAATATTGTTTCTAATGTTTGAATGATTTATTTTTTAAATTCTTCTCTTCCATGTCCATATTTTAAAATAATTTTATTTTTGTATTTAAATGAATATAAATTAATTGTAAAGGGAATTTTATTTCGATTTTTACTTTTCTTCAACGGTTTTCAAATGGAATCTTTTTATGTGTTTTATACAGAACATTTTGACTTTATTTGAAAAAGAAAAAAAATGTTCTATTTTATCATATAAAAAATAAATATTGTTTCTCCATAACATAAACGTTATTCTATTTTTGGATTATATTAAAATATTTAATGTTTCATTAAAATAAATAACTGATTTTACATTGTTCTAAGTATTTTCAAAAAGGTTTTTAAATTAAATGTGTATTTCGATATCGGGAAATGTTTTCTTTTCAGCTAAAGAAATATTTTTATAATTATAAAAGATTTAATGAGTTAAGACTATGTTATGGTTCTTTGGATTTTTTTTGTTGATTGTTTATTCCATTACAAGGTAAGGATGGGTGGTTCCACTATAAAACAAGGGCATTTTTTCTATTATGAACCTAGGTTTGATGGTTTCATTATAAACTGAGGATAGGTGGTTCAGTTATAAACTGAGCATGGGTGATACTTTTATAAACCAAGGATGATCAATTCTTTTATAAACCAAATATTGGTGGTTACATTATAAATCAAGGATGATTGGGTCCTTTATTTCCCTCAATTATATTTTTTAATAATATTTATAGAAGTTGACCATAAAGATTATTTTATTTGTAAGAGTGATATAAAAATGAGATTATGTTTAAATTAATGTATTTTATACATATTATGGTCAAAATTATTACTATTTGAATAGAAAATCATACATTTTTTCATTATTGAAAAGAAAACTGTATGAGTTTTATTTTTCTTTTAATATTTTTTATGAAATGTTTTATGAAAATATTTTGGCACAATAGTTGATTTCCTGGTTATGAAAATTTTTATTTTGAACCCAAATTTTATTTTTAAAAAGGAAATTTTAATAATAATTCTTGGACTAATGTCTTAATTTAATTCTTTTTAGGTATCTTACTGAGGTTTTTTTTCTTTTCCCATGTTTTAAAGTGTTTTGTGGGATTTTTACAATGAGTCGGGAAACCTTGTAGTATTTAATATTTCACGTATAATATTGATGGCCCCTATTTCTATGTGGTGGATATCGATATACGTCCTGGTATTTAACATTAATAATGAAGAGTATTATTCCTATAAAGACCCAATGTGATCATTTATATTAAATCAAGTCATCTTTAGTTGGGAAAAAATGTGAAATTGATTTATCTCTTTGTAAGATAAAGTTATTCTATTATATTTAGAGGATAATGAAATATATAAATCATCCCCATGTGTTAAGTAAATTACATGGAATAAAAATAAAATATATGAGAAGGTTTTTCTTATAGAAATATTCTTGAATGAATCAAATCATGATAATATATGGATCCTTGATAGCAGATGTACTTCCAATTTAATTTGAAATATTTATCTACTTGGATGCATTTACTATGAAAAGTAATTTTCTCTTTTATTTGGCAATGTGTAAGGGTTGAATATTATTTTATTGGGAAAATAATATTTTATGGGAAAAGTCAATAGATGAGATGATTTTTTGGTTATTTGTGGTCTTAATCACAACTTATTAAGTGTCAGATAATTTTTTAACTAAATACATGTATTGGATTTCAAAAATACTAATTATATCATCAATTTACATGATGGTACAATTATGATGAAAGTGATGGACACAAAGGTGAATCATTAACTCCTTAGTAGATAAGAGAATATATTATCATTATCTAATGAAGTATAAAGTGGATTATCATAGAAAATTCTTAGTTACATAAGCCAGTATTCCTTGGAATAACTGGTGAAGAATGACAACGCTTTTGGTATCCCAGGATTATCTTATGATTTTATACAAACATGACATTTCAATCAAATAAGGAATATTATTTGGATACATTAAATGAAAATTAAAAAACATCAATAAGGTAAATTGAATTGGTGCATGTTGATGTGCATGGAACAATATCAAGAAAAGTCATTAATCGGAAGTGATATTATGCAATTTTCATTTATGGTTACTATAGGATAGAAATTTCTATGGTCATCACCCAAACTAATGAGGTGTTCCATTGCATTACTAGGTATCTTAGAAAAGGGGAGATGATGTTTGGATAGAAAACACAAAAGTTAGATATAGATAATGGCATGGTGTATACCAATATCCTACTGGAGGATTATCTCAAGAAAAATATGGAAAGGAACCAAGTCCCTATGGTGATAAATATACAAAAAATAGTGTATAATGGACAAAATTGTTCTTATTGAAAAATACATCATATTAAATTTTGGGAAGGATGAAATCAGGGCATCCGAATTTCTTTATAGTATAAAAAATTAATTAAAACCTTTCTTGTGGTAGATTAATTTCTTGAAATAATAAAAGCCATCAAAATAAAAAAAACATCTTAAGTGTCCATCATAACCTCAAATAAAGGTTATTATGAATAAACCTTATTTAAGGTTGATCCATTATAAATTGGTATATTTTCTATAGAGACATATTTTCTTATAAATCCAAGACAATGTTTCTTTTAATATATTTTTCTTAACCATATATAAATATCCCATGATGTCTTCTCCTAGTAACTCATTTCAATAAAAACAATACCTTAAAAATTACTATCTGAGTATAATATCCATATAGAGACCTAATTTTTTAGGGAATAATTGGAGGTCTGAGTATCCATTTTGTGTAAAACATTTTTACCAAGTTCTTCATTAATAGATAAAGTAGTTTTACATTTTTTTCATTCATTGGAATTTCTTATAAGTCGTAGATTTATTCAACCGATAAAGATTGAATCCCATGAAGTTCATAACTAAATACATACCCTTGTGATATTTAAAGTGATAGAACTTATCTCTATTGACTTCCACAGTTAATGGGGTAAGTGTAGCATTATCTTTTGAGTGATCTAAATACTCCTCTAGTACCATAGAATCCTAAAAAAAATCATCCAGTAATAAAATAATATTCCCAAGATGTTAGTAATTCTAGTCCAATTACAATATATTTACACTAGTTTCAATTTTAACTAAATTCGTGTACTTATATTCTCTAGCATTTCCTACACTAAGAGTAGTTTTTATCACGTAGATCCATTATTATTTATGTTCCTTCCTTTATGTGGTCTAGTAATGTTGAAAAATAATGAACCAAATAAGTAATAACCTAGAATTGATCACCCCCTTCTTGTGTGGTAGATAAAACATTGGAATATCTCTTATATTTATCTACATAATTCATATATTTAATAGTAAAAAAATTAGTATAGTCATTGAGATGGAATTTGTTGAATGAACCTAGGTTATGAGTAAGTTCCTTTCCCCCTAAATAGTTGAAGGTTCTCCAATGGTATAATGAGACACATCCTATAATAAAAATCCCTTTGGGTTCCCCACACCTTTAGTATTAAAATCTATCTCCACTTATATTTTCCTTGTATTCTTCTTATTAACCCATTTATTCTTATAATTCTGCATCTGGTCTTTAAACAAGATTAATCTATCCTCTCAAAGATCATTACCCTGAAAAATCAGATGCCAAATTTCGAAGAATATATCACATTAAGAAAATTATTAAAAGTTATCATATGATATTTATTAAATAAATCCCATATGTCCATTAATAATCATGATATTAGTGTTAAATAATAATGAAACATCAACTTCAAGATATATTCTCACCAATGACAATCTCATTCCAGTCTTTGTGGTAGTATCAATTTTGTTAAGTTTTATAAACATTTTATCAATCACCAGAAGTGATGAAATTCAAATTCAAATTTAATTACTTTTGTCGTGAAACAAAAAAAATCCTAAAATTATAAAATAAAAATATGGAATTTATAATCCTTAAAATAATATTAAATTTGAATTTTTCATTCCTCGATAATCCCTAAATAAAACGAGTTAAATTCAATCCATTCCATAGAAAATTTAAAATAAAAAACTATTATGTCAGTACTCAATCATTCATATAAACACAAATTTATTATTTGGATTTTGAAGATTGATTTCATCCTTAGTGAAAGAAATATACAATAATAACCTTCTATGTGTCATCTTTTTAAAAAGAAAAAATATCCCAGAAAATTATTGTCTCTCTCACTCAGTTTACAGTAAGCTATATAAAGTATTATACTTTGATATTCACTTATTATTAACTTTAATTATATTTTTTAGAAGGGAATATTCCATACAATATTTGGTACATGATGAGTCCAAAGCTATTATACATAGAAATATTCATAAGTTACTGCATCATTCTCAATAAGAAACAACACATCATATTTGAATCTGGTGGATATGAAGGGTTTCTTCTTGGATAATCAACCATGTGAATGAAATAAAATTATTTCAAAAATATTATTATAAGGATTATCAAAATCCATGAAATATATATAGTAGAAATTGAGCATATCTTCATCAAAATAGTGAGTAGATTATAGAAGAGAGTCATGAGTAGTTGAGTAATTCAAGGGGAGTACATGTGGTTACTATTGATTCTGATGAATATTATAATGATTAGAACAATGATTTTATACTAATAACTACATAGAATAAAAAAGTTAGGGATGAAATTAATTAGAAGAATACCATCAGTGACTAGACCAGGAAAGTGAAATGAGAAGAATGAAGTATATATAGTAAACTTCTATCATATCTCATGTAGAGACAATGTTTCATGAGGAAGCTATTAATGATGATAATTGTTTTTAATGAACGCCTGAAGAGCTTTAATAAATTGAAAATAATAAAACATGGGATATTTTTTGAGATTAGAGGGTAAGAACATCATCATAACTAAATAGGTTTTCTACATCAAAATTAGTTAATATGACATGTTAATTCAAAAAAAAGAAATATTGGTGTGTAAGGTATAATATGAGATTAAAGGTTGTGATTTCAATGAGAAATTTTATTCTATTTCTAGTCTAGAAATATTTCATATCTTCTTTCTTCTGGTAATGAAAAGTAAGTTCAAGGTATTCTATAGGGATATTAAATTAGTATTTCTAAATAGTATACTTGAGGATTAGGTGTAAATGAAACTTCAGAATTATTTTCTTGATCATGAAGATGAGAAACAAATCATGTATAAGTAAGTCATTGTATGGGTTAAAGTATGGACTAAGAGAACAGTATTATAGACATAATCAACAGCTGAATGATAATGGATTTCTGAATGGTGTATTTTACCATATCCTCTATATCATGAGTGATAGTTATAAAAAGATGATTGTGCTCATATATGTTTCTGACAAGATCTTTTGGTAGTAATTAATGATATTATAAGCATTTTTCTAAATTAATGAGACGAATGTTTGAAATTTCAATGATTGGAGAGTTGAAATTTTTCCATGTATTATTATTGATATAAGGAAGGAATGTCACATTCACCTCTAAATTTTAAAGTTCCATGGAGGTTCTAAATAAATTTGTAATAGGATTACATGGTAATGAAAACACAAAATTCTACATGGTTTATTTTCTTATGTAATAAAAATGGAAAAGAGGTAAATATATCATAATAGAAGAATACCATTAAAAACCTTTTTTACTTAACAATGATGATACTCGACATTGTGCTTTCAACTTTTCAAGTTGTAGTTACTAGAGTAATTATAAGGAAAGAAACATTCGACTGTAGAATAGAATACTATAATATATCCAAGACACATTATATTTTTTTTCTTTATAATAATTCATTATATAAGTTATTATTAAGAAATATAGAATAGATTGGGATGGTTTTGTGGATGAAATAAATTCAACATCAGGATTTTCATTTTATCTTTTTGATATGTTTATTTATTATATAAGAAAAAAAATTATATTTCATCACACTATAATCTATAAAATTTGAATATATTATGGCCACTTCATCTTGAATGTGACTATTGTTGATAAAGAAACAACATGAAGATATGGGAATAGAAGAGAGGATTATTATAAAAATATACGAGTCTATTTCAAGATCAATGAAACATAGAAAAAATAACCCCATCCTTTAAGGATGAATAATGTTGAAATAAAGTATTTTTTCATCATGGAGAAAGTTTATATTCGGTTTGTGAAATTGTATTGTGATCCAACTAAACATTAAATCAATGATATCATGATAACATCCCTAACCAATGAAGTGTTTATGAGGCATATTATGGCTCTCAGAATATAATAAAATCCTGACACATATAAATTATGGATTTATAATCCCCACTCCAAAATGTATTCAATATATTTAACAACGTGTTCATTATTTCTCATTTCCTCTTCCATCCCACAAAGGAGTGACCCTTTGGATTTTTGGAAGGGGGGAGATATTATTCATGAAAGGGATAGATATTTCCCTTAACCCCACTAAGGGGGTGAGTAAATTGGATATAGGTTTATGGATCCTCAAAAGTAAATCATTTCAAGTAAAGATGCAAAAAAAATAGGTAGAACTATTTTCAATCATCAAGTGGTGACCAAGACCTAAATGAAGTGTCTAATTGATAATCCAAGAATACTTTTATTGTTTCTAATGTCGATCATGACTTGGGTGGGATTATAGAATATATTGAGTTATTATTTTATAGATATTTAAAGATTAATAGGGTTAATGTTGTTTGAATCAAGTGTGAAAAATATTTTTCAACAATTTGGTGGGGGAGTTTGAGGTGTTTTTAATAAACCCAGTTGGGACGATTAATTAAAAATCACTCAGGATGACGTTTTAGAGAATTTAGGATGTGTTCAGGGATAAGGAATGTTGAAAATGATATAAATTGAATAATATTTAGGGGAATTCATTAAGTAAAGGCTCTATAAGAGTTTGGAGTATGTTTTAGAATATTTCATAGATATTTTTTGCAAAGGAAGTATTATTACTCAATTCAAACTAATGGTCCCATGCAATGTAGAAAAACTCATGTAAGGGGGTTTCCTGAGCATGAAAATGTTAATAAAAATTGGAGATGTGTTTTTCAAGATCATAAAGTGTTTAATGATAGAATGATTTTTTATTTTAAATAAGACACAAATACCATATTTAGGAAGAGAGTAATACAATGTATATATACATGATATTTTTTTCATGTATGGATTACATGAAAGTATTCCTTATGTGAGAGAACTTACCTGTCCAACAGTTTTTCATAGTAAATATGTTATGTAACCATTTTTTTAATGTTTTTTACATGAACATCACTTATGCCCAGATAGGGTCAAAAAATCCTTAATGAAAATTCCCAAGATTTCTATTGTAAAGTGTAATTAAGTATTTAAATGATATAAGATATTAATGGAACTCATGTTTTGGTGTAACTAAATATAATTAGTACATAAGAGAAATATTTCAAAAGTAAAAATGAGCATACATCAATTTAGAGAGAAATGGGTTCCCAAAATTATAACTAGTGGTGAACCAGGGTGGATATTGTGTCTAATCCAAAAATTATAAATCACATAGTTAACTCAGTGATTCTTATACATGGATATATCATTATTATATTCCCTTTTGACTATCAACATATGGTTAAACCAACTAAAAATTTCTTATTTCTCTATTTTACTTTCTTTATCACTATATATATACATATGGAGAGGGAGGGAGGTGATCCTATAGTGGAACATGATCATTACTGAGGGTTTTTTTGAATAAATCAACACACCATGATCCCCCCCCCCCTTCAAGGTATTTCCCTTATTTTGGGCCAAAATGGATGACAAAAAATATCCATTTCACCAAATATAATGACATCAAAAAAGCTAACTGAATAAAAAATTTATCCCACATAGATTGGTTCTAAATGTTTTATCTGGCCTAGAATATCTCCACTAGAAGATAATATTATTTTTAAAATAATTTCATTTAAATATTATGGTTATGATTAGATTATCCCATGTATAATTAGGTGATGATTAATAATTGAGGTCCATTACATCAAATTAAAAATTTATTTATTATGTTGAATGGGAATGGTTTTTGTATGATTAAGTAGTTATCAAGGTATCAACCACCTATAGTGAAACCTAAGGATATTATAAATATTTCTATTTTTATATAATAAAATAATTTTTAGTATCTAGTAATTCAATTTGTATTTATTTATGCACATGTATTTATGGAATTGATGAATATGAATTTTTATCTTTTTTTGACTCGTTTCATGGCCTTTATGGATGATATATTTAGTTACTTGAGTAATAAACAAAAACAATGATATGAATATTAATACAATATTGGGAATATTCATGTGATTTATATTATACTTTCTAAATTTTCATTTTAGAATTTTGAGGTTATATTCCTTTTTCATGTGGTTTTATAAGTATAAATTTTTGTGAACCTATAGAATGTTGAGGTGATGAAGTCATGGGAAGCACCTATTGATATAATTATGATTCTAAATTTCTTGGGAATTGGTAAATATTTTCATAACTTAATTAAATGTTTCCCTGAAATAGCCACTCCTAAGACCACTCAAATAATGAAATTGGAAAAATTTAATTTTTATAACAATTTGAGTTGACCTATCTGAAATTGAAAATAACTACTACCCATATATAGATATTTCCAAAGTTAGGTAATGGATTTTATTTATATTATTATTCCTCTTCTATTAGTATCATATTTTTACTCATGTAAAAGCATTATGTGTTGACATATTTTTCTAATAAAATTCTCAATCATGAGAGGATTTATCCAACCCATGACATTGATGTATTCACTATAGATCATGTTTTAATGTATTATAAGATTTATTTATTTTTTCAATGATTTATTTTAAACTAACTCCAAAATCCTTATGTATATATTTTCAAAGGGTGATATAATTTTTAGGTGGTTCTGTTTGGTTAAATACATAAAATATTTTTACTCTGATCTTCATCATTTACCTAGAAATTTCATTATATTATTTGATTCTTTTATGCATTAGTCGCAACCTAAAATGGTACATGATGTATAGAATGAGTGCATATTGATGTACGTTCTATCAACTCTTTATCATTATATCTATGAGGATTATAATGAGGTATATTGATATCTTATTTATCTTGCATCATTGTTTATAGAATGGGTAAATTAAACCAAGATCTTGAATATTGAAAAATATATCAATCGAGTGACATAGGATGGTGGCGGAGGTACCTGATGGATGGTCCCAATATTTTAACTCCTTCATTTTTTAATAGAATATTCTTAGTTTCTACCAATATATAGGAATATGTTATGATATAATAACACTCATCTCATTGGGATATTATCCTAGGAATACCTAACATGTATTATGATATTCATAGGTTATTTTGGTGTGTTGTAATGAAATAATAGATCACTAAATTTTTTTCTTGATGTATTACTTGTCAAAATTTCATGTCATAATATCAACAACAAAATTGCATGTTACAAACACATCTTATAAATGTGTGGAAATGGGATAATATTACAATAGAAATTTTGAAAAACATACCATGATTTCCAAGTGTCAAGGTTGCTATTTGTGTGATTGTTGGTTATGTTATCAAATCATAAATTTTCCTACCTATGAAATAGTTATCATGTGATGATGAGTTAGGGATATTAAATATCATAAAAATTGGTAAGATTAAAAGGGTATGAGATAGAATTTTTTTAGTTAAGACATTTGTTTTTTCTTCTAATTATGGAAAGGATTTCAATATATTCTCTCTACTCAGGTTAAATTTATTATATTTTATTATCCATAGATGGATTCACAGTTATACAGGTTCTTTCACATAGTATAAGATATTCATAGGGCTTTAATCCTTGATTTTTTTATCTTGGAGGAGGATCATTTATTGATCAAGGATTTTACCAATAAAAATAACTATTAGATATACATTAATATAGCTCCATTTGAGAAACTCTATTATAGGTATTTTTATTCTTAATTATGGTATCCTGTGTTTAGTGAGTCATAATTGATTGGCCTAATTATTGTTTTGGAGATAAATGAGAAAGTAAAATAGATTCGTAATAGGTTTTTGAAAGTCTATATTCATTACAATACTTACACTAACTATATGTAATAAACATTACAATTTTAGGTCATCGGTTATAGACATCTCTGAGTCTCTCCAAAATTGAGTCCCTTGTAAAAAGGGAATCAACTGAAACATAGTCCATGATTAATTATCCTTTTTCATATTAAGGATATAATATATGATATTGCTTATAAATTAGCCTCACCATAATTGATCACTTTAATTCATTATGTTTTTCAAGTTTGACAGCGGAAGAAGTATTTTTTTAATTCTAACCAAGTTATTTGATTGGATGATATGGATGTGGAAGTGGATAGTTATTTTATAGAAAAACTATTTTCTATCATTAATTAAAATGAGAAATTATTTTGATTAAATGTTATTCCTTTAGTGCATGTGTAGTGTAATTATGTGATATTCCAAGATAAAACATGGGAATACAGTGTTGATGTTCTATCCCAATGGTCAATGTTTCACTAATAAAAATATTATTAATCACTATTAGGGTCAAGAAGCCCAATAGTGGTGAGTTTTTAATGTTCCTCCTTATTTGTGAGAGATAATAATTGAATAATTTTTATTTGATTTTTAAAAGAATATAATTCTTAATGGATTTATAGGAGAAAGGGGAGGGAAGTAGGTGAGGTTGTTGGAGGAATGGATAATAAATCATAGTGTAATAAAGGCACCAGAATCCCAGTGGATCACTAATGGGAGTCAAGTTCCACATGTGGGGACACCAATGGTTCTTTGGATTCCCACAAGAGTTTTTCTAGGTTCTAGTGGATTTTTTTATGTTGGGGTGAGAAGTAATTTCAATTTTTATAACATAAACCTAATAATCAATAACATTGGATTTTGCACCCAATTATACATAGACTACTTTAAGATATTTGCATGCCCTCCTTGATGTCCAAGATGGGTCTAGGACATGATCTTCATCTAGATTCATCACTAAGATAATATAGGGGTTCATTGTTGATGAACCTAATGTTTCAAAATAAAGCTTCTCCTTTAATTATTCTTCATTTAAGGGGTATTAAGAGAATGTTTTATGACCTTAACGGTTTTTTAATTAGTTAGGAAAATCATATTTTATTCCATATAATTGAGGTTTTGGCATTAGAATATCCGCCAGTAGGTGACACATGGGGTATAGAAGGGAAAAACTAGGATATTATTTTCTCATAAAATCATTTTTTTAAAAATGGTTTTATTAATACAAAATTATATAAATAGTTATTTCGCTATTATTTACTAATTACTATACCTTATTATGTCTGTAAATGTGTCATTAAATATTTATTATTGAATTTTGATAGGTAATCTACAGATTAAAATTACTTTTATTTTCATGATTATTTAACATATCACTTGGTCATTTTTATTCCAATTATTAATATACAATCCTTGGTATGAACTTCCCCATGTTATTATTTACATTGTTACATTATTTGTGAATTTCTATATAAATAGTGATATATATATACATCGCCTTGGTATTTTTGTATATTGGATATATATGTATTTTAGTTCGTGATAATGGAGATTGTGGGTTAATATATATACTAGATTCACAAATAGTTATATGTATATATGATTATGTTTATCTCTATAAGATGAGAGACCTTATATATGAGGATGGATACATATATGATTATGTTTATGGATATATATGTGGTTCTGTTTCTTCATATGAGTAGAGGAATAATATTTGACTATGGATGTGTGTGTAACATCCTATTGAGGATATAGGTATCTCATTTTAAATCTATTTCATTTCCTAGATTTTGATCATCACTCAATGTGGGTTTTTGATATTTTATTCGATTTATTATCCTGATGGTATGATTTATAAGTTATCTAGTATGATATAAAATCAGGACTGTTTATTTATTAGACTCATTAATTTATAAATTATTTATTGTTTTATTTTTTAAATTACCTCTTTGTATTGTTGTGATATACACATGGTTTTATATTATATAGGGAGTGCATGGTGACCTCCTACAATGTATGAAATACTCACCCCCAACTTATATTCTTTTGAAGGTAAATAGAAATATTTATCCCTTATGCATGTAAAGAAAAATATCTTGTATATGGGGGTTGGTGGAAATAGGAGTACGGGGTTTTGATGCATTGATGTGGATGGTGATCATCTTGTTTAGAGATAGTTAAAGGATACTTATTATATTTCTATTAATGATATTTCTTTGGAAACCAAACCCTTATACAAGTGTTGTGTATCATTTCATTTTGGATCATGTATCGATTATGGTTCATATTTTAATTTGTTTGGTTACTGGTTGTATACATTTTAGATCAATACCTTCTTGGATTGATATTATTATAGAATTTATATTATATTATTACATTGTTGTATACGTTTTACCATTAGTAAATGTGTTTTATTTTTTCCTTATGTCTCATGTCTTCATAGTTCATTCCAAATATTCTATTAATTTCATTATATTTATTTAAAAACCGAAGAGGGTAAATCATTTACCAAATTCACTTATTTATTCCTAAATATATATTTCTACCTATAAGATCAAGATTTTTTTCTAATTTATTGCCGTTGTTTAGCTCGGTTAAAATTTTGATATGGTTTGGGTTTTATAGGATTTATTTATATATAATAGGATATTATTCCAATCATTCAAATTAAATTAAATACAATAATTTATAGGCCAAATATCCCTATTTTCGTTTTATTTATATTTGACCATAAAAAAATTTCCTTTCCTGAACATCAGCATGAAAGTAACCTCACATGGGAAATATAAAAATAAAATAAACCATTAATGGGTCATATGAAATATCATAAGCCCAAAAATTCCTTATAAAGACAAGTTTTTCATAAATTTGGAAATTACGAATTTTTATAGATACATTTCATGTTCAATAAAACCAATTTATATGAACACCAAAATCAAAACTACCTAAATATTCCCCAATACCAACTTATAATTTCATGACATTAATAGTCACATGGACACTTGAGTCAAGGATTCCACATGGCCTAAAGAATGTTTTATAATTAACATAGGTTTTTAACTAGTGTTGAGGGACTTATTAAAATTGTGGGAAATTATTTTCCCACTTGAAAAGGCCATATCCTCATGGATCATATTTACTATATATTTTTCATGAAGTATCCATATATTAAATATCACTAACCAACTAAAGTTATAAGTAATTGTGAACGCATGTTAAGAACTTTTTTTATAAAAACATTTTAAAAAATACAATATATTGATAATACAAATACATTTAACTGATTAAATGTAAATTCAACAAGAATTATATAATATTTATAATACATGTATTAATGAAACATGAATCAATAAAAATTGTATCCATTTTGGCCAACAAACTGCATGGATAATCATCACTAATTAATATATACAAAATCAAAGTGTAATTAATATTAAAATAGTATCCTAAGACAACAAATGATGTCCATCTCTCAAAATGAAGCTTAAAATAAGGTTATCATGTGTTTTGTAGTGAATATGTATAAGGTGGGTTTACAATATACTCAATAGAAATATTCAAACACATTATTATGTAAATTATATATAAGATAGATCCTTATATTAAAATAATAGTGAATGAAGTTCCAAAAATTAAAATATAAAATTTTAAAACATTCCAATGATAATTATTTATTGATAATAAAAAAATAACTATCTAAAATTCATTATATCATATAGTTTCTATAGAGATTTGGATTTTTTATAAAAATTCCTTGGTTGAAAACTAAAAAAATTTAAAACTTGTCATCCATTTAGTTCATTTATTTTTTCATCATGGTCCCTTGAAAAATGTGAAATATATATATATATATATATATATATTTATTTGGGTGTCTGTGGAGATTAACTAACTATTAAATGGATTTACATAATGAAATTATGAAACCAAAATTATTTATGGGGTGCAGGTATTTCCTAGTAGTATATAATTTTTACAGTAAGTCTATGAATCCTAGGACTGGGAATTTTAGAGATATAGTCTAAATAAAAATAAATTATTATTATTATTATGGTTGGGATCATTTTAGTAACATGTAAATGGGATAACCTGTGGTAATTACATGGAATTTAAGATGTTTTGTGAGAGAATTTATATTTTTAGATTATTGGGGTTCCATGACTATGGAATTTAATTTATGATATTAAGTTATAAATTAATTGGTGGATTTTATAGTTGGATTTATATAAAAATAATTCCTCTTTTTATTTTTCCATTATTATAACCCACCCTCCATTGGAATAAGGATCCATCTAATTCTCCTTCCCTTAGAAAAACCACCATGAGATAAAAATTATCTCTCCATCAGTTAGAACAATAGAACCAGTTCAATTCATTCTTCATTGTGGTGGTGTCAATGATGAATGGAGACCAAGGAATGATCATCAAGTGGTGGATAAATCACTAATGAGGTACTACTTTTCCATTTTTTGTCACCAAACTTTTCATTCTTTTTCTCACACTATATTGATTAATATCTTTTTGAATTGTTACATAGTTGATAAAAATAAGTTTTTTTGGAATAATAAACAAAATATTTATAATATTATTATTTTAATAAATTATTTTCATTTTAGAGATGGTATTATTATCATGAAAATATTTAGGATTTTATATTTTAATTATTATAATTCCATATTGTGAATTATTTGATGGATAAAAATGAAAACAATTTTCATGAGGATAACAAGAATTATTTAATGGAAAATTAATTTCATTATAATTATATGGAAAAGGGGAATGATTAATTTTCTTTTAATTACTCAGACACACATGTTGTGATTCTTTTTTTAGGTCACCCTTAACACAAGATTATCATGGGGATAAATCCTGAATGGGAATATCAATTCGAGACATTGAGAATATTTAATAGATTAAAAAAACAAATGGATTTTGATCAAGATCAAAATGATTATCTTCTTCATTTATTATTAAATACATGGTGTTATAATACATTTAAAAGTTTAATATTTTGTGAAAATAAAATATATTATTCCCTAATAATTACATTCTTCACAATAAACCATGTGAAATACCATTCATGGGAAGTTATCTATTCCATTAACCACCACTCTCTCTATTATCTCTAACATTATTCCCTTTGTTATTCGATCATGGAGTTGTGACACTACAGTGGATCATGGATTGAAAAACATGGGTTTTGGAGTACAATAATTATGGAATGAAGGTTTCCAAGAATTTCTTTATGGAAAGAAGTATAGTAGTGGACTAATGGTCATAAATAGTACACTATTATGGTGAAAAGTTGAATCTAGTGGTGTTGGGACAAGTCATTGTTGATGGAGAATGGTATATGTGTTAGTAAAAAGTCACAAGTGGAATAACTGTTGAAGTAAATGATGAAATAAATTTGACATGAACTCCAATAGGGAAGAATCTCATTATTTAGAATCCCAACTATGTTCATTTAATACATTGGTATACATATCATGTAGTCCTTCGTATATTGTTCTACGGTGTATGAATATTTATAAATATCACACACCATGAGACTATATTTCTTATTCCACATAGTTTGTAATAAAATAACTCATACTTTGATATGTTCATGTAAGATTAAGTTGTGTGAATCTGAGTCAAATTTTGTGTACATAGGGTATATGTAGTCTTCCATGATACACAAGATGGACTCCTCTAGAAGTACACAAATGACTATCTAGAAACACCAGTACAATATTTTCCTCACTATACACACCATGTAATATTTTTTCATACTTGTTAGATAATGTTTCTACACAAACAACTTTCTTGAGTTATCTAACACATTGTGTAATTTAAGGCCCTACAACACCCTGAGAGTTGAGGGATGAATAAACATGAAAAAAAATTCTTATAATTACATGGATCGTGTACCCACATCGTTAAGAACTAATGAAATCATTCAAATAGAATTATTCAAACACCTAACACATGTATTCAGAAATGGAAACCCAACTTAGTAGTTTTACATGGCCCACCACTAAGGGATAATCTAAGAATCATATGGTCATATTGTTTCAGTCATACAAAAATCCACTAATATTCACTTGATTATGTGGACTAAAATTTCTTGGTCATGGTCACATTTTTCTCATCTCACTAACTTTACAATAATTTAACGGACAACACACTCCAACCCTCGGTCCACTTCCATAAACTAACCAATGTTATCTTTTTTGTGTGAATTAATTATTGATTTATCAACTAAAAGGTTTCTTCCAAATCTATGCACATGATGATTTTTTTTTCATCCTATAATTATAATAATGACTCTTTAGTTAATTCAATAAATTTTCCAAACGTTCAACTATGTTCTCATGTGTATATTTCATGAAACACCCTTTTGTGAATCCTTATTGTTTTTATTCAAAAATAAAAACATTCACAAAACTACCCCCTTCATGAAACGTATAATTTTCATGAAATTTATACCATTCATGAAACCCCCTAAATTGATGTTCTTTTTCACCGATTAGCTCTCAACCATTATTTTCAAGAAACCTATGTTTTTGAAAATTTTGTGGTTCATGTAAGAATTATGTTTGTGTAAAACTATTATGAAATAAAAGTGTCAATAACACCTCCAAATGAACTTATATACTTCATATTACAACCAGTGGCCTATTTATAGGTTAAAATCATCCTATCTAAAACTATATCGATTTTTTGAAACTCCATGTCTTTCAAAAAACTCTACCACACCTGGAAAACACATTGCCTCTAATTCTCCAATGCCAACCTATATTTCCAAAAATCATGACGCATGATCTTTTCCAAACCTTTTGAATTTTCTTATTTCATGAAATTTCAAAAAAATTGTGAAACTATTCCTTAAATTCATACCCACATAATTTTTTTTAGAACACTAAATTCACAAAAAATTTCATGTTCTACATATTTTTAAGGCCAAAATTTTTAAGAAAAATGGAGAACTACATAAACTTCAATACTAAAGCCACCTTCATGGAAAAGATCACTTGGCTTGAAAACTCCTTGATCAAAAATGTTTGGATTCAAAAAAAAACACAACATACTATAAGTTTCCACTAGTTAATACCATGGGTTCCAAATATCCCCCCCCCCCCTTGGGGTTGTTATAACATTGAATAGAAATGAAATAAAGTGAAAACCACAAAAAAATAATAGTAGTAAAATAACTCCGGCATTGTTCTATGTCTACAGGAGAAATGATTGGTGTAGAAAAAAATAGTGTCCAGAGTGAATTTCATTCCATGTGAGACCACTGTTCCATTTAATTTCAGGCCTCGATTGACCACTATTCCATTATATTCTATTGAATTTCACCAATATCCCCGTTCAGAAATAAACTCAAAGTAACCATATTTATGCCATAATTCCTAAAACAAACACCCCATTGATTATATATCCCACTAAAACCTTCACCACTTCCACAAATTGAAAAATGGATAAAAAGGTAAATAAGAGTTAAATATTGACCTCCTCATGAAATTTGAGGAGGATAAACACTGAGTTTCAACTGATATTTCTCAAACATTAGTATAGAAAATGACTTTGTTAAGATGTCAGCCCATTGAGAATTTGTTCCAACATGCGCTATTCTAATCACACCTTGTTCAAATTTTTCTTTGATGAAGTGATATATGGTCTCAATATGTTTTGTAAGAGAGTGTTGACCAGGTTTTTTTAGGAGGTTGATCAATCAATTTTTGTCACATAATATCCCCCATCGATTGTTTCATCTCATCACCAATATCAACATGTTGTTTCTTAATCAAAAATATTTTAGTTTATGCATCTTTCATAGAGATATAAAATTATTAATATATACTAATATAATTGTTATAATGTATATTTATCAACAAGCTCGCATGTTTATTGCAAATAAATAAGGTGAACCCATTTATGTATTTTTGATCAACCACATTATTGGCCCAACCAGCATCAAAAAATAGTGACAATCCATTATCCTTTCGTACTTCTAATTATAATCCAAAATTAAGAGTTCCTTGAATATACCTCATGATCCTTTTATCTATTAAAAATGAAATTCCTTAATATTTCATTAGAATAGAGCTCATAAAAATTTTTCTAAGAGGTGTCTCAATGTCTTCAATGTATTTATGATACAAAAATCACAAAGAGGAATACTTCGATATTCTCTTCATTGAGAGCGATTAGGAAGAGGAAGTGTGGAGTGGACTTGGTGAGACCATAAGAATGGAAGTTTGAGTTGATAGTAAAATAACATATCTTAAAACTTGGTTTACATGTTCCAAGATTAATTTTCATAAATGTAAATAAATAAAGTTACTTTTTTGTGGGTTACTAGAGTGTTTGGATTGCAAGGAACCAAAGTAGACAAGGGGGGAATGACTTGTTCAAGCCTGGATATAGTGACCAGAACCCAATTCATCATGGGAAACCTTGTCCTAATGTCCCAAATATGTGAGGGTTTAACATCATTGAGAGTACTCCTGGTTGGTATCCCTACAACTGGAACCCTATAGAATATCAATAAACTAGGATGATGGATGAGATGGAACCCCCAAGAAATTTCTTTAAAATCAACATGGATGGATCAAGTTTATAGGGGGGAATATGGGGAAGATGAGTGGTTTGTGACCATCCTAGAGTGGTGATCCTTGATTTTAGTGATGGGTTTGGGGATGGAGACTCCCTCAAGGAATATGCATATGTAATGTTGAAGGCTATTGAGTTGTGTCAATCTCACGACATGATACCAGAGTCAGTGGAAATAGACTCTCCTATTATTCAAAGTTTGATATAGGGGAAACTTCAAATTCATTGGACTATCACATACTTCATCTAAAAATGAAAAGGGATTCTTGACTCATGGGTGTACCTTTTTCATACATGGTATGAGGGGAAGAAGGTGGAAAAATTCTTAGTTTCTTAGATATCTAATGGGGATTACATTGTTTTATATTCCATACTGGGGTACCTCTATAGGTATGTAGTGATTTTTCTTGGGAAAATTCACTCAGTTTACATTACTTTAAGACACCTTATTTTTGTTCTAGCTAGGGAAGTGCCCTTTATGAAATCAAAACATTAATTTTGGATGTAAGTATATTCATTCATGTCGTAGTAAAGTACAAAAAACTTATAATTTTACTCCTATAAAGGGAAGGTTACCATATTTCTCAACCTCATGATTCCCATGTTTTGTCCCAACCAAAATTTGAGTTGACATTAGTTTTGAATCATGCATGTTGAAATTATTCAGTAGCTATCTTGAATAATTTTCTTAATAAATGAAGGGGTATTCCCTCTTTTGAATCACATGTATCCTCAAAATTTTTGTGCATTAACCAATAATATACATTTCAAATTCAACATTCAAGTGATTATAAAATTCATCTAATGATCCATTCCTTCTTCTACCAAATATAATTTCATATATATAGACCACCACTATAAACTGTTCTTCCTATGATGATTTAAAATGGATATTAGGGTCTAAATACCCCCATTTTAATTTACATCTTATTTATATAAGAATCCAGTAAATTCTATTATGATCATGGTGCTTAATTTAGAACATATCAATCCTTCCTTAAAATAAAAACATTTGATTCCTCATTCACTATTCGCCCAATCTAAACGTACTCATAGAGAAATACATTTAAGAATGTTGTTTTGAAATCCATCTGATAAACATTGGGACCCCTTTTAAATTGCATTCCTAGAAAGATACTATAGAAATATAGTTGATCTACTATAGAAAATGGTTCGTTAACATCAATGCCTTCAATTTTTGCATATATTTTAACACCAAGAGTTCCTTGTTTTAGATCACATTTCCATGTACATAGATTTTTTTTGTAAAAATCCAATTTTCTCTATTCACATTGTTATTTTCTAGCGTCTAATCAAGATCACAAGTTCATTTTTTATCAATATAATCAATTCTTCATTCAGGGCCTTAACCCATGATTCATCTTTCACTACTTCATTAAAAACAGTTGGTTCCCCAATTGATATGAGATTATAATGAACTACATTCCTTATTTTCATTGTATATTTAAGTATTGTTCAATTCACAATGATGTTGGATTAATCAGCCTTTTCTCTTCTTCTTCTCCTATGAGGTCCCAGTTGAGTTTCTTTAACAATGGTTTCATCTTCTGATTCAACTTATGAGCCATCATCATTTGTAGAACCCTAAATGTTAGGAAATATTTCCACAAGATCTAATTGTTAATATTTCCATTTTCCACCTTATTTATCATCTTTAAACATATAAACATGTGTGTTCCTTGAGTTCTTCATAATTTAATCCTCAATTATCTTGACATAATTTCCCTCAAAAAAAATTTATGCCAATTATTGTACCATTTATAGGATTTACTCGTAATTGAGTTCCCATGAAATATTCCTTCATCTGTAGTATCACAATACTTTCCTTGATTTCCTTCTTTATTTTAGAAGGATAATTTACTTATAAAACATGGAAATACATTAGTGAGGGATTTATTCAATTTAATTTTTCATAGGTTTTCATTTCTTCTCTTGGACTCAAACCTATCCAATTTTTACTATACACCACAACTTGAATATCCACTTTCTAAAAGTGATGAGAAACACTACTCTCAATCCGCATTGTTTTGCACATATTTTCCACCAATAAATTTCAATATTCAATTAAGCAATTTTTTGTTGTGTTCCAACTGAATAAACCTCGTTATTGATACCATGATTTTCAAGGTAATTTTAATATTCAATGGATGGGTAGTATATTCCATTGGTTGATCATAATATCTTGATTGTGTAGTAAGTTTTATTCTCAAATATTGAGAGGTATCTCTTCATGAAATCAGTAAATTATTGATTACTTTTTATTAACATAACACAATCCACTCTAATATAATCACTAAGAAATAATGAATTATATCTCTATATATGTGTCAACAACATTTATTAGACCACACACATGTATGTGGACTATATAAGGAAAATTCAATGCCCATATTTTCCTTGAGTGATACATATTTTGACAATTTTTTAACACATGTAAGAATCAAATGTTTTTTTATCACACATTATATTTTTAATTTCTACAAAACAACATTATCTTGGATAATATTTCAATGCTCTATTGATTAATGTGACCAACCTTTTTTTTCCATATTATTTTTTCCTCTCCAATTATTAAAAAATATGTTTTTTACCTAATAAAAATTAGAATTTTTTCACCAACCTTTCATGATAGAATTATGTACCTAAAATTTGATGGTGAATATTTTCTTATTAAATCTCATCACCATTCTTCGGTCATAGAGTTGACTCACAATCAACATATCTTGTTTCAAACTATTTACATAGATCACTTATGTTTTCTTTATCTCATCACTTTCCAATTGGGTACTTCCACTATCCTTGATCTTTAAAGAACCATAATTATTGAATTGTATTATTCCATCAACTCATATGTTAAAAATTTTGAACAAATTTTCATTTCTTTTTTTTTGGGAAGAGTTTCCACTTTCAAGAATATTGGAGATACAATTATTTATTTCTTTGAGCGTGATATCTATCTGGTTGGATTTCTCAGTCTTCTTCTTTTCCTTCCATGAGATACTTGGTTTAGTAGATGTATTATATTTCCTATCTGATATATTCTTAACATTTGTGGTTGAATTATATTAATCTTATATTTACATAAGAGAGTATATATTTTCCAGTGTGATTTTTCTAGGTTTACCTAAATTCAGTTGTCTTTGAGTTGGATTGTTACTCTTTCCACCTTCCCTTTTCCTACAATGAATATATTTATGGAAAATTCTAGAAAAATGAAATCAATATCCATAAAAATTATTTATTATATATGATTATGGATATGGTTTTATTTTACTTTTATAACTTCCAAGTTTTTCCCCATTCATATAGGTCCTTGACTTTTCATAGTAATATTTGGTATAGCCTAGATTTCCTCAAAATTGACATTTCATTAGAGGAAATATCTTCTCACTTACATTCTGCCTCATGTCCCCCACATTTGTTTAGGTATGAGGTCAGATATTATCTCTAGATAATTTATAAATTTTTTCACATCTCTACTCTATTTAGTTTTAAGCTTCCACTATTAGAACTTGAGGAAAATTTTTGATAAGACAAACTAGTTGGTTCACTTTTTTCGAGACCATATTTTTTCCAGGAATTGGATTTATGTATCATAGATAGTTCCACTTATTCCAATAAATTTATTTCATTAATCATTTAAATAATTCTCTCTTAATTTTTATCCATGTTTCAATTATTTACTTCTCCTCAAAACATGAAGTCAAGTCATTGATAAATTTTTATTTATTTTAAATGTTTTTTTAAACTCCGTAGCCACTTTTAGACTTTAATGAATTGTCAAATGTTCTTCTACCTCTCTTTGTAGTGGTCACGGTGGCACTGTCACGGTCGCACTGTTGTGGTGGCACCACTAATGGTGTCTCACCAAACTGGTGACACCATCATGTTCGCACACTAAAACGGTGGCACAATCATGGTTGCACATTGAAATGGTGGCACCGCCTTATTGTGTCTCACCAAACCTGTGGCACCGTTACGGTGGCACCGTCACAGAGAAACTGTCATGGTAGCACTGTCATGGTCGCACATGGAAACGGAAGCACCGCTTATAGTGGAACCATGAAGATGGAACTGTGGATGTGGCACTATTATGGTGGAACTGTGTCTTTCCTTTTTGGCTTTGTCATTTTTTCTCGTTTCCCGAGATTTCCCGATTCCTCCCCCGCAACGTATCTTTTGACGTAAAAGTGTGTTAATAACCCTTTCAAAGCCATTTAAAATCCCATAAATGATTTCTAAAATACAATAATAGTTAGTTGAACCTTGAATTACCAAATCATATTGCCTTTACTTGGTTTCACAACCTTTTCCCGTACTTCCATGTTCCATCCCTGTTGTACATTTTACTCTATTTATAGGAAACCCTTTAACTCACAGCTATTATGGCCATATCTCCGATGGGAATTATTAAATAAAAATTAATTCCATAGTGAGTAACTTTCCAATGGTGTAGTGAAACCATGATCCACCTATAAATATTTTCAAAATATCATATCCCATAACTCCAGGATCTCATCTTTTATCGCACAGGATTCCTTCTTCTTCTTGAATGGACTCTTTTTCTTTCCTTGGTGCATTTGGAGTACCCCTTTTGAAGGCTAGTGGTGTGCCTATTCTAGAGCCTTCCTTTCTCACTCTTAATGTCCCTACAGTTCCTCTATTGCAAGTCACGCATCCCCAGTTCATGGAACATGGAGAAAAACATCGATCGTTGATCATCCAGGTATGGTTCTTCCATATTATCTCTTTATTGTGTATCATGAGGGGCTGGTATGCTAATGTTTCTATGGATATGGATGAATCTAAACCTTAAAGAAGATAATAAAAAGTATTTTAATTAATTAATGGGTGTGTTTGATGATGTTGTTTTACACTTTTACCCATGATTATATGTTGTGAATTGTGTGGGCTTCTATCCACTATAAATCGTGGTCGTTGGTGGTCTTTCCTTGTGCAGTAATGGACCACTGTTTTCTGTGATAATTAAATGGATGTAACATGGAAATTGGATAATCATGTAATATCAGTTAATTAAATGGATTTCTAGTGAACAATAATCCTTGTTTGATCACCCTGGTTAACCCACCTAAAAATAAGGAACTCAATGAATGGTGTGTTTAAGTCTAGAAACTCCCTTGCTCTATCTTGGTAACATGTGTGGTTGTTCTGCTTGATTTTTTTGCGGTGACATGGATGGGGATGGGATCCCCTGTTGTGGTGCAGTTGTCAGTTTCTAGATCTAAGGTCCTGTGGGCCGTATGGTGGGGCTTTTTTTGGTTGCAGTACTTTGAAGGATCTCACGGATCCCTTTTTGTTGTCACTTACAAGAGAACCGAGTGTGAATGCTTAAATTGCTGCTTGATTGTTTTTCGTTCCTTGGCTTGGGGTTATGCCTGTTAGATTCCTAGTATTGGAGAATTATTTAAATGGAATCACTTGAATATGAAAACTAGAATGGGTTCAATGGGGAATTGTTTTCTGTTAATGAGTTGTGACTTGGTTTTTTCTTGTTGTGCTCTTTTATGAATGAATGGTAATGAGGGAGTTTGTGTATGGGCTAGTGTTGGAACCACTAGGTTGGTATATGTTATTTTTTACCTATATGTATAATTTTGTTCTTATGTTTCTTATTCATGCTCCACCCAAGTTGAGCACTTTGTGCCGAAAACCCCCATTTCATGGGGGATGGTGTTTTCCCCAACACTCATATGGGTGGATGGTTATTATCTCTTTTTCTTCTCCCTTTAAAGTGTATCCAAAGACTCTTCAGGCATGATGAGATAGCCTAAGGTCCATTATATCCAAATATTCTATGGGCAAGGTACGTTGTGGTGGTTGGCCTAGGTGTGTGTGGGCAGGTTGTTTCCCAAGTGTCTCTGGGATGAGGCCCAGGTGTCTTCGGGCGTGGCGGTAGTTGTTCTGGCCCAGGTGTCTACGGGTGTGGTCACGTGTGGTTATTATGGACCTGGTGTATGGAGGTAGGATGTGTGGTTTTGGTATCCCAGGTGTGTGTAGGCTGGGTATATTAGTGGGATAGTGGTGAGAATGGCGGGGGAGGTCGGATGCATAGGATGTCTTCAAAAAAAAAGTGGGAAGCTGGTTTAGGGTACCCAAACATCAATGTGTCATTACTATTACTTTACATTACTTGGTTTATTTGGGGAGTGTTCCTTGGGGAGGTTTGGGGTGATAGTTTCCTTGATAGGTTCTTTGTTTATCTCCTTTTCTAATGGGGCATTAGAATGCATCCACATTTGTGCACAAGAGATTTTGGTATTACCTAAAGAGTATACCTATATACTCACCCTATGTATATAAAACTAATTTCAGGTTTCCAGGAGGACATAGAGGACCATTCCGGACCCTAGTAGTTCATACGTTGGGACCATTGATGTTTCTTCTTTTTCTTTTCTTTTGGGACTTTCCTTTGGTGTTTTCTTGTATTTTCGTAGCACTTATTATTGGAACATGCATATGGGAATGGATTCTTTTGTCTTTAATTTTACTTCTAGTTTTGGTGTTTTTTGGGATTTACTATCTTATCTTCAGATCCTACTAAATAAAAAGGGTAATGCCTTCTATTTTACATGTAATTCTATACCCTCGGTGCTAGTCTCCACTCTGGGGCCTATTGAAGGTGGGTCTAGGGGTCATTATCTATCCTTCAACGTGAAGAAGGAAGGGTTTGGAAATTTGTTGTCTCTTCCCACATCTTTGTGAAAGTGGGTCGTGATAGAATGGTATCAGTGTAAAATGTTGAGAGATAGGATGGATTTTAGAGTTAGGAATAGTTAGGGTTTCATGGGATGGTAGGGAAACAGTGTTAAGTGATCTTGGAATCTGAAATAGTTTAGGGAAGACTGGCTAAAACATGGGATTTTAGGGGCCTCTGTGATCCGATGCAAAGACTCCGGACCTACCGAACGGCCATGTAAGGCTACACTAATAGAACAGTAGAGACCCTAGGAAAGGTACATGCATTATAGTGTCATGTGTTCTTGTGTCTATCGGGTATTTTTGTGATTTAAAATTAATATAAAGTATACTCAAAACATTTAAAAGATGTCTTTTACACTACTCGGTCTTAGGCATTCCTTGTTTACCTTGTAGTTATGGCACCTGGATGGTGAACATGGGTAGTGTAGGAAATTGAGGCCCTGGAAGCTGGTTTGGCTATTCAGTAGAGGGATAATCAAGAGGAGGAGGACGATAAGTGGTAGAGGACACTTCGTTCCTTTCAGCGGCAGACCCTCAGGAAGTATGATGACAGCATCTCGGACATGGAGAGAGAGAGCTGGCTCGAGGTGCTGGTAATATCTTTTAGATTGATTCGAGCTCCGACAGAGTACTGGGTTCTTTGGGTTGTAATCCCGTTGTGGGGAGCGGAATCTCAGTGGTGGACGCTATATATTGTGGATAATACGGAGGCTGAGGTTTCGTGGACTGATTTCAAGAGGGATTTCCAGGCAGAATTCCTCTCTTCCATAATGAAGGCTGAGAAGAGGCAGAAGCTACTCTCCCTTCAGCAGGGGATTATGTTATTGAGGGAGATGGTGATCAAGTTCATATATCTCCTTCATTTTTCTTCAAACCTCTTTCTGAATGAGTAGTCTCGGGTGAAACGTTTAGATGAGGCACTCTGACCTTCTCTTCAGAATGTTATTACATCCTTCACTCTACCGACATACTTGGAGGTCCAGAAGAAGTCCGAAGTGGTGGAGAGGATGCACACTATAGGAGGTGTGCTGTGAGAGGGGATCCATTAGGTCTCATTAAAGTGGAAAGCTATCACCAGCTGTCCTCCGGCATCCAAGCCTTCTAGGTTTCGGCTAGTAGGGAGCAGGCCCCAGCTATTTTAGTTCCAATATCCCAGTCCTCGTCCCTTCCTTGTGGGCGCATAACCGAGGTACTTAATCTATGGTAGTCATGGGAACCTTCAGAATTAGTGGCCAAACCGAGTGTAGTATAGCGGGGTTGGGCAGGTTTAGTGCTCACCTTGGCAGTAGGAGTTTCCAGCCATGCCTTTTCAGCAGCAGCAGTAGGAATAGTGAGCTCCTGCTCCTCCGAGAGCAGACGTTGTGGTAGGAGGCCAACCTCAGGGTGCTCCATATAAACCTCAACCAGGGCATGGTCGAGGAAGTGGCCAATAGCTGAGGGATAGAGGAGCTGGGCGTGGGCTATTACACGCTGCATAGGTAGTAGTTCCATCAGGGATGGATGTCGTTTGAGGTACGATCATCTTTTTTAGTACTCTTGCATATGCCTTGTTTGATTCAAGAGATTCACACTACTTTGTTGTACCCAGTCTAGCCCATGTTTGGTTCTTGACTAAAATAGACTTCTTGTACCCCTGGTTTAGAGTACTCCAGTCGGAGGTCAGACCATCTTGTCTCATGTTTTCCAAGGAAGTAGACTGATGTTGGGACCACATCAGCCCAATGGGGACCTTCTTTTGCTGCAGATGTAATCGTACGATGTCATTCTAGGAATATAATGGATATTCTCTATGTGTTCCATTATCGAAGGCTTCCAAGAAGATTTGTGTTTTCAGATATGGGTAGACAACGTGTGACTCTCATCAGTGAGAAGGGTTTCCAGGATGACCGACGTTGAATAGAGCCCCTTATTTCTTTGTTAGTTGATCTATCAGTGGAGTCAGTAGATACAGAAATATTCAAAGTCCCAGGGATTGTTATATAGTTCATGTATGTCTTCCCTGAGGAGGTGATGTCTCTACCCCATTGATGTGATGTTGAGTTCGGGATAGACTTATAATCTGGTGCATGTCTGATTTTAATGGCTCTATATCGGATGGCACCTTCTAAGTTGTGGGAGTTACGAATTTTGATTGATGATATTATTAAGAAGGTTTTTGTTCGACCAAGTGTGTCACCATGGGGTGCTCCAGTCTTGTTCGTGAAGAAGGCAGATGGTGGTCTCAGTCTATACATAGACTACCGGAGGCTGAATCAGGTAACCGTCAAGAACTGTTACCCTCTCCTAAGGATAGAAGAACTTTTGACTAGTTAAAGGGGGCAGGGTGGTTCTTCAAAGTCCACATGCGGTCAGGATATCACCAATTGAGGGTTATGGAGGGTGACATCTCAAAGACTGCCTTCAGGTGTAGATATGGGCACTTTGAGCTTGTAGTCATGACGTTTGGCATTATGAAGGCACCATCCATGTTCATGGGACTCATGAACTCTGTCTTCCAGGAATATATGGACTGTTTCGTAGTCGTGTTGATTGAAAACATCCTAATCTTCTCAATATTAGATGAGGATCATGATGAACATCTGAGGAAAGTTTTAGAGGTCCTTCAATAGCACTATATCTACAGGAAGTTGTCCAAGTGCATATTATGGACATGAGAGGTGCACTTCCTGGGGCACATGGTGTCTGAGCAAGGAATAGAGGTTGATCCATCAATGGTTGAAGCAGTTGTTTCTTGGGAAACACCCAAGAATGTGGCATATGTTCATATTTTCTTGGGTCTAGAATGTTACTACTAGACATTCATACCCAACTTCTCTTGATTTGCAACACCTTGGACAGCCTTGACCAAGAAAGACCATGCTTTTATATGGAGTGATCATTACTAGGTAGCATTCAGTTATCTTAAGGAGAAGTTGGTTAGTTCCCCAGTGTTGAGTTTTCCAGAGGAAGGGGTGATTTTTGAAGTATTATGTGATGCTTAAGGCCATGGAATGGGGTGTGTGATGGTGAAATAGATGGGAGTGATCTCTTATGGGTCTAGGAATTTATTTCCCCATGAGCATAACTATTCCACCAACAATCTGGATCTTGAATCGGTCATGTTCGCACTAAATTTGTGGCGGCATTACCTCATTTGGGAATGCTTCATGGTCTTCATGGATCACAAAATCATGAGGTATATCTTCTCCCAGCGGGAGATGAACCTACGGTAGTGGTGGTTGATGGAGTTTCTTCTGGACTATGACTTTGAAATTTCCTATACCTCTAGAAAATGGAATGTGGTGGTTGATTACTTAAGTAGGAAGTCGCAAAAGGACGTGGATCGAAAATAGGTATATGTTTAGAGAGCGATGGAGGAGTTGGCCAACCTACACCTACATGCAAGGGTGAGGGATGGTAGAGGTTTTCTATTCCAGATGACATTGCAGTCCTCTCTATTGTGGAAGGTGGAGGAGTCTCACTGGGGGGACATAAAGGCTGAAGTGATGTGTGATCATGTTTCCAGGGCAATTCTCTAGAAGGATGGTCATAAGATGGGTATAATCAGATGATGTTTTTGAGAAAGGTGTTCATCCCAATGGAAATACAGGTGAGAGTTCTTTGGGATTTCCACAACTCACCCCTATAGATACACCCTGGAGTTTCCAAGATATACCAGGGCTTGATGGGTCTGTTTTGGTGGCCCGGGGTGAAACGGGAAGTGGCATATTTTTTGGGAATGTGACTTGTGTGTCAGTAGGTGAAGTCTGAACACCACATCTTAGCATGTCTTTTAAAACCTTTTGATGTCCCCGAGTGGAAGTGGTATGAAATATCTATGGATTTCATCATAGGTCTACCCAGTTTTCAAGGAGGTTGTGATGCTATCTAGGTAGTAGTAGACCGGCTGACGAAATCTGCTCACTTCCTAGAAATCAAGATGTCAATTGTAATGGATGTCTTAGAATAGAGGTATGTGGATTAGGTGGTGAATTTTTAGGGAGTTCCAAGGTCCATAGTCTCCAATCGGGAGACCTGGTTTGCCTCATGGTTCTTGAGAGGATTGCAACATGATTTTGGAAACCAATTATGCCTCAACACAACTTTCAACCCCTAGAAAGATGAAAATATAGAGAACACCATCCAGACATTGGAGGATATGCTATGAGAATGTGTTTTAGACATTGGGGGATCGTGGGTACGACACTTTCCTCTGGCAGAGTTTTCCTTCAACAATACCTATCACTCTACCATTGGCATGGATCTATTAAAATCATAGTATGGGAGGCCATGTCGCTCAATTATGTTCTGGGTGGAGGTCAGGGTAGCAAGTGTTCTTTGCCTAGAGGTGGTGCAGAGCACCACATAGAATGTTCGGCTCATATGGGAGAGGATGAAGGTGGCTCATGACCGGCATAAGTCGTATGTAGATCATAGGAGGAGACCCTTGGTGTTTGAGGTCGGGGACCACGTGTTCTTGAAGATCTCCCCTTAGTTTGGTAAATAGAGGTTCGGATGAGGGAGTAAGCTTTCTCGTAGGTTTGTCGAACCCTTCGAGGTGTTGCTACGGGTTGGTGATGTGGATTTTCAGTTGGCAATACCACCACCACTACTGAGGGGTCACGATATCTTCAATGTGTCACAGATCCGTCGGTATCTACACGATGATTCTCACATCCTCGATTGGGGGAAGATGGATATCGAGGATGATGCGATGTTTTTAGAGAAACCAGTGAAGATCGAGGATCATGATGAGAATGTTCTTTGTGGACAAACCATTCCCTTGGTTACTATATTGTGGAGGCATTGTGGCCTTAAGGATAGTACCTGGGAATAGGAGGCACAGATGCATGCTCAATATCTACAGTTGTTTTATGTTTTGTTTTGTTCATTTTTGTACATGTTTGTGATGTATTTTTTGACCTTATTAATTATGAATTGTGTTTTTTCCTTGTTCTATGAATGTGTGTGAAGAGTCCTGACTGTGTTGATGGGAGGACCTGATCTCTAATCAAGACTCATTAAAGTGGATGCGGTTAAACCCGGGTAGGCGAGTCAGTGCCACCCAAAGTGGATTGTATCCTGACATAGATGAAGGGAATACCTAATCAATATGACTAGATGATATTACCATTACATGTTTGTGTGGTTACTTGAGGGAGAGGTGTTACTAGATATCAAGGCGGTTTACTTCAGAGAGGTATCTCATGAGGTGGTTGTTCGGACCCCTCTCATTTCTTTGGGTTTATCCTTGAATTCTCGAGGATGAGAATTGTTTGATAGGTATCTGATGTATTGGCCCGAACCCTCCTGGTCTAGTAAATTTCCAAAAACTTATTTCCAACAAACGGTTCCTTCTTTATGGTGGCACTGGTTATGGTGGCACCATCACAGTCGAACCACTGCAGTTGCACCTCTTACAGTGTCTCACCAAACCAGTGACACTTTCACAGTCACACACCAAAATGGTGGCACCCACACATTCGCACAAAAAAATGGTGGCACTTCCTTGTTGTATCTCACCGAACCGGTGGCACCATCAGGGTGGCACAATCATGGTCACACACCGAAATGGTGGCACCGCTTATGGTGTCACTATGATGATGGCACTGTGACTATGGCACCGTTATGGTGGTACTATGTCTTTCCTTTTTTTTCCTTTGCCTTTTTTTCTAGTTTCTTGAGTTTTCCCATTTCCTCCCCCACAACGTATCTTTTGACATAAAAGGGTTTTAATACCCCTTTGAAATCCATTTAAAAGCCCATAAATGATATCTAAAATCCCCCAAGAGTCGGCTGAACATTGACTTACCAAAATGTTTGGATTTTCATTGGTTTCACACCCCTTTCACATACTATCTAGTTCCTCCCCAGTTGTATGTTTTCATCTATTTAAAGGAAGCCTTTAAACTCCCAGCCGTTATAGCCACCTCTCCAATGAGAATAATTAAATAAAAATTTATTCTATCTTCTCTAACTATCCAATCGCCTATTGAAACCACGATCCACCTTTAAAGCCATTCAAGATTTCATATCCCATAACTCAAGGATCTCACCTTTTATCACATGGGATTCTTTCTTCTACTTTTTATCTGGTCTCTTTTTATTTCCTTGGTGAGTTTGGAGTCCCCATTATAAAGGATTGTGGTGCACCTATACTGGAGACTTTTCTACTCACTTTAAGAGTCCACAGACTTCCTTACCTTCAATTCACACATCCCCAGTTCTTGGAACATGGAGAAAAACATTTATTTTTGATCATCCAGGTAGGGTTCTTCCTTTGTATCTCTTTACTATGTATCATAAGGGGTGGGTATTCTATTGTTTCTATGAGGATGGATGAAACCAAACCTTGATGAAGATAATAAATATACTTTTCATGAATTAAGGGGTGTGTTTTATGATGTTTTTTTACTCTTTTACCCTTTCTTAAATATTGTGAATTGTATGGGATTCTTTCCACAGGAAATCATTGTCGTTGGTGGTATTTCCTCACGCACTAATAGACCCCTATTTTGTGTGATGATTGAATGGATGTAACATGGAAATTGGTTAATCATGTAAGCTTGGTTGATTAAATGGATGTCCAATGAACAATAATCCTTGTGTTATCACCTCGGTTAACCCAATGGAAAAGAAGGAGCTCAATGAATGGTGTGTTTAAATCTGGAAACTCCCTCGCCAGGTCATGGTAATATGTGTGGTTGTTCTACTTGATTCTTGTGGGGTGATATTGATGGGGATGGGATCCCCAGTTGTAGTGAATTTTTTGGTTTGTGGATCTAAGGTTGTGTGGGGCCGTATGGTGGGGCTTATTTTGTGTCCAGTACTTTTAGGGATCTCACAGATCCCTTTTTTTGTTGTGACTTACATGATAATTGGGTGTGAATGCTTATATTAATGCTTGATTGTTTTTCCTTCCTTATATTATGTCTATGTCTATTAGTTTCTTGATAGTGAAGAATTATTTAAATGGAATAACGTGAATATGAAAACATGAATGGGTTCAATGGGGAATTGTTTTTGGGGAATGTGGTGTGACTTGGTTGTGCTCGTTGTGCTTTTTTTTATGAATGAATAGTAACATGGGTGTTTGTGTATGGGATAGTGTTGGAACCCCTAGGTTGGGATAAGTTATTTTTTACCTATTTGTATAATTTAGTTCTTATGTTTCTTATTCGTGCCCCCAACCATGTTGAGAACTTCATGCAGAACACCCCCATTTCATGGGGAAGGGTGTTTTTCCCAACACGCATATGAGTGGATGGTTATTAGCTCCTTTTGTACTCCCTTTCCCAAGTATCCCAAGACATTTAGGGAAGGCTGTGATGGCATGAGGTCCATTATAACCCATGATTCTTTGGGTAGGGTACATTGTGGTGGTTGTCCGAGGTTTGTGGTGGCATGTTGTTTCCCAAGTGTATTCGGGATGAGGCCTGGGTGTCTTCAGTCATGGTGGTAGTTGTTCTTTCCCAAGTGTCTGTAGGAGTGGTTACATGTGGTTATTGTGGCCCAGGTGTGTGCAGGTGGGATGTGTGGTTGTGGTAGCCCAGGAGTGTGCGGGCAAGGTATAGCCATGGGACTGTTTTGAGAATATAGGGGCATGTCTGACGCCCAAGATGTCTTCAATAACCAGTGGGAAAGTGTTGCGAGGTACCCAAACATCTATGTATTATTGCTATTACATTACATGACTTATTTTATTTGTGGAGTGGGACTAGGGGAGGATTGGGTGGATAGTTTCCTTGCTAGGATCTTTGGTTATCACCTTTTCTCACTGAGCATTAGAATTCCTCCCCACTTGTGCATGATAGATTTTGGTTTTCCCTACTGAGTACACTTGTATACTCACCCAACATATATGAAATTGCTTTTATGTTTCCAGGAGGATATCGAGGACCGTGTCGGACCCTACTAGTTCAGACATTGGAACTGTTGACGTTGCGATTTTTCTTTTCTTTTGGTACTTTCCTTTGGAGTTTTCTTGTATTTTCATATCACTTATTATTAGAACATGCATATGGTAATGGATTGTTTGGGCTTTAATTTTACTTCTAGTTTTGGTGTTTTTTTGGATTTACTATCTTATAATCCGATCCTACTAAACAAAAAGTGTAATTCCTTCCCTTTTACTTGTGATTCTATACCCTTGGTGCTAGTCACCGCTCCAAGACCTATTAAAGGTGGGTCTTGGGGTTCATTATCTCTCCTTCAACTTGATGAAGGAAGGGTCTGGAAATATATTTTCCCTACCCTCATCTAAGTGAAGGCTGGGCGTGACAATAAATATTACATCTTTTTTTTAATATTAAAAAAATAAAATTACGATCACTTCCCAATTTATATAGTTTTAGTGCCCTTGGAAACTTATATACATAAAAAAACTTGTTTATAAGATCTCTACATCATCTAACACTATTTCATTTAGAACTAGAACCCTTATTGGGCATATCATTCAAAAAACAATTCTTCGTAACTATTGAAAATGAAATATAATAAAGGGAGAGCTCAGATGTACATTAAGGGTAAAAAGGGATATATCAATGATATCTTAAACATAACATGAGTATAAAGATATGATAACATTATATTAACATTTTAGAACCATACCATGCATATCATAGATCATAATATTGATTCATTGAGTAAATCTTGGTAGTTCATAAGTCAATAATTGTAATTTAATCTAATAACAGGAGCCATAACAGCATAAAATTGGAATAATACATAAGTTTGTGTCACACACATAAGCATGAAAAATCATTTCCTTAGTCAAGGATCACTACTAAGACTATCATAGTTAATTTGGTTCACTCCACATTCTATCATATCTATATCGAAGGTTCACTATCAACAATTTCATAGTGGACATATTATCTTTCTAAACTAGGATTAGTCATCATTCTAGAACTTATTATCTCATGAGATATCCATATTTTACTTATGAGTTGGAGGGATATATAATTCTAGTCCCATTTATCACATAATGAAAAGCATACATAAGTGTGCCATAAGATTATAAAACATTCATCATAATGTTTCATTGTAACAACTAGGCCCTGCAGACATCCTAGACACCCTGCCATATCATGGTCATCGGGTCCTGGCCCACCAAGTACCACCAGTTCCCCGCATACAAGTGGTCCCCACCATGGGTCCCACCCACATGACAGAACGGTTCGTTTGACTAATGATTGTCCCCACAAAACAACACATGTCCTTTCCAGTGTGCTTTGACCTTACTCACAAACACCCTGGGAAACATCCCATAAGTTCATCCATCCTGATCACTAATCCCGGACAAGAATGCTTAACTGTGGAGTTCTAATTAGATAGGCTTTCCAAAAGGAAGGTTCCCCTTATTTACATGAGTCATATCATTTACTCATTTAACCCTTTATCATTCGGGGGTGTTACAATCACCCCCTTTAGATCACAACGTCCTTATTATGGGCCCTACATATCAACCCAAGTAGTGCACCACACTTAAGGCTGGATTCCTCCTCTGATACCAAATGTGACAACTGGGTCCCAATGACAGCACAGACACCCCGTCCTAACATGGTCGTTGGGTCCTAGCCTAGCAGGTACCACCAGTTTCCCCACAGACATGTGGTCCCCACCCTAGGGCCCACCCACATCACTGAACGGGTCATCTGACTAATGATAGTCCCCATAGGCCAACACATATCCTTTCAATTGTTCTTTGTCCTCACTCACACACACCTTGGTAATCTTTCCAAAACGTCACTCATCCTAATCACTGCTCCGGGACAAACACGCTTAACTGTCAAGTTCTAATCAGATTGGCTCCTAAAAAGGAAGGTGCAACCTTTTTACATGAGCCATATAATTTGGTTATTTAACCATTTATCATTCGGGGGTGTTACATTCAACACATTGTCAAAGCATAACTTTTTCAAAGTAAATTGGTCTCATAAATGTTTCTTCATAACTTAACTAGCATATGGGAAAGAAAGAGTTCATATAATCATCACCATCACAAGCCATCTAATGAAAGAAAGTGGATGGTATCATTGGATCATATCCCATGAAAATCATAAGTAATACAAATTATTTTCTCATAGATGAAAATTTTACTTAAAATATCATTATAACATATATTAAGGAAAAATTCACTTTTCACTTTTGGAAACACTTATTTAAAATCAAAAAATTTCCCAAGTATTTAGAAAAACATTTCCTTTGAAAAGAACCTTGGAAACATGCAATGTAAGATTCAAATAATTAAGTGGTTTTGATGATAATAAATGGTTTTCATGTCATGTTTGTTAAAACAAATATTCCTTTCACATTTTTGATAAAAAAATCAAATGTAACTTGTTTAAAAATTGACATGATGAATAATCTTAAACCATTTTTTAAAAATTAAACCTTGGGTAAAAATTAATTTTAAAAATAATCTGATAAAAATATAAAAATTCTTGAATGTTTTTTTAGAAAACATTTACATATAAGAATTTTTTTTTGAAAAAATAGATAATTAAATTTGTTTTTCCTTAAATACCATTCTTTTGGTCACTTATACTCTTAAAAAAGGAAAATAAAAAGAAAACATGTAATATATAGAAATATATATATATATATATATAAGAACAATATTCATGGGATTCTTCAAAGATAGGTCATAAAATTTCATCATCGGACACTTGATAAAAAACAATCTCAATAAACAATGATATTGTAACATAAATCCCTCACTTCATGTTTTACTTTCTTCGCAAGAAATTTAAACTCATGTATAACAAATTTAAATTTGTTATAATTATATAATGGTGTCATGTACATATTTATAGTATCATATAAGATCAACTTATAACATTTTACTACCCATTAATTAATAATTTCTTTTTAAAATCATCATTTCTAGGTGATAAACATTTCATTTTGTCATCAAAGTTTTGGTTCAATAGTTTTGGTCCTTATTCTTTGATCATGGTTCCATCATCTCCATAATTGTATTCATGATTTAAATATAATATAAATTAATAACACACACACACACACACACATATATATATATATTCATCTATAAAATATAGATATATAAAAATGAATTGCATTGTTCATGGATACATTAGGTTATACATATGAATGAATGTTTTTTACATGTTTTAGTGTATGGAACAAAAGAAAGGAAAAGAAAAATTCATCCCTATAGAATCATTATTATATTATATATATCATATATATTCACTAAATATATTTTTATTACCATATAACTAAAATGTAAATGAAAAATTAATCACATCACTTCATGGAGGAGGTAGTACACATATTCACATGATGGAAAATGAATTGTATCTCAACATATATGCTATATTCCACATGTATGCACAAGTGATATTTTCACTTCCCATTTGATAGAATAGAGGGTGGATATAGCTGGTTCCATATTCATAATAACATTTTGGTATACTTAGGATACTAAATTTATTATTTTATTATGAAACTCATTGATTTATAGGATTTATAAGAAAAAATAAATTTAAATAGGTTAGGTAAGATGATTATCTCTCCTTCGTTTGGCCTCCTGTTGATCATTTCTTAAGGAAACATGGAATGGTATTTTAAGAAGACTCAAAAACCTAATTAGTGTATTGGGAAGATTAGAAGAATTTTTTTGTTTTAGGTCAAACTAGAAGGCTAAATGTGTTGTAAATAAGATAAAGGAATGGTGACCTTTTATAAGTGGGAGATAGGACACACTTATAATTTATTAAAAGATTAAAAAATAATAAAGTGATTCTCAATTAAAATTCTTACCAATAGATATTTACTGATATTTTGGATAGGATGAGGTCTAAATATGGCATTTAAATAGGATCTAGACAAGTTTGATGGGAAATTATTCACTTATATATTGTCTTAACCCTTCATCAGTAAACTTTCTTTAACCTTAACTGCGATGCTAAATTATTAGTATTTTTATTATTAGTTATGAAAAAAATGAAAGTAGACTCCTCAAAAAAATTATAAATTATAATTTAAAATATATAATCCATTTTATAAATTTAATCTCTAAAATTGATAGAAAAAACATTTAAAATAAACTCTCAAAATTTTAAGAGTAATAGTTTTTAAGAAAATATGTTTTCTTAAGTATACGATGTATTTATACCAAAATACATATGAAATTAATTAAAAGGACCATAATTGGACTATTAATAATATAAATTAACTAATTTTTCTTTTAAATACATTTCAATACAAAATGGAACATTGTAAATTCATTAATTAAATACAATGTTTTCAATAAAATTCGATATTTGTCACTATTAATAAAAAAATAATATTATTAGATAATTCTCAAAAATTCACTCTATTTTAATTTTGATATTTTTTAAAAAAATATGATTAGTTTTTTTTCATTAAATTTTCTATAATTATAATAAATTAATTATATTATTTTATCGCAAAAATAAATGAACCCCATTTTTGAAGAAAAATGTACTTTTTGAAGCATATAATGACATTACAAAAAATATAGAACTTATTTATCAATATAGTTTTTTATAAAAAAAACATTTATAAATATTTTTAATATTTCATTATTAATATTCATAATTCCAATTTATTGAATAGTATATAATGATATATTATATTATAATTTATTTGGACTTAGAGTTGTGTGTCGCAAACTATTGAAGAAATTAAATTTATTTCAAAAATAAATATATCATAAAATCTCAAGGTGTTAAAATTTAATTTATGATAACATGAAATATTTAATGGGAAATTAATTTCATGATAATTTATTTGAAAATGAGTGTTAATAAAAAAAATATTATCCAAACATTCTTAGTATAATTCTTTTTTGAGAATACCCAAGGTAAGAGATAATAATTGGGACAAAGACTTTATGAATATATATCTTTGAGACATTGGAATTATTTTGTAGATTGTGATACTAATATAATTTTTTCATTTTAACGATGGTTATCAACTATTTTTATTCTTAAATCCCTTACCGTGGAAACAATTTCAATGACATACTTCCCATAAACATTTCCTTTCCATGAAAATAAAATTTATTTTTCCCTCCCACTAGTGCTCTTCATTTGAACCCATATTTCAACCCATTATTGGGTAGTGATTTATTCCACAGATGGGAAATATCTCGATTTTATCTGTTATTGATTCTTTTATTATTTTATCATGGAAACATGATACTAAAATGGAGGATGTCCAAAGAAACTCATGTTTTTAGAGTGTACTGGTGACAACATGAATATTTTTAGGCTTATATTTTTTAGAATAAGGGAAGAAGTTTAACAAATGTATAAAATAGAACAATAGATTGGATCATATGAAAATTTTGGTTGTTGGACTCAAAAAAAACTTGAGTAGGGTGGGAGACACATCATATGAGTGTTTTGGGAGGTATAATTATTGAAATTATTGAATAATCTTGTTGAAAATGTGTTCAAGTTAGGAATATTCTCCTTGTTCAAAATTCATGAATACACACCCTTACATGTTCTAAGATACATTATCTATATTTTACATTATACAATACATGTGATTACATCTATTAAAAATTATCATATTTCATGTGAATCCAATTCACACCCTGTGTAGTTTTCATAACAATAACTCATGATTTATTCATTGAATGTATGATTAAACTATATTCCTCTTAGATGAATGTATTGAATCCAGATAAACCATGAGAAAGAGGGGTGAAACAAAGTTATGGTTGAATTAAAAAATTTATTTAACTCTTTACCACACTTTTAGTATATTTTTCCCACATTTTAAGATTCAGGTTCTACTTATTACTCATACAAGAAAAATCATGGAAAAACACAAATATATTGGTAACTAAAGAATGAAAAGAATACATTGATCGTACTTGGTTTACCCAAAAGAGATATATAAAAACATCACACACCAATTATGTGTTGATGCTCCAAAATATATTTATCTTCTTTAGTTTTATTTGTTCAATGTGTTGGTCATGAACACTCTATCCCAATCATAATTACTTTAAAAATTTTAGGGTTCGAACAATCCTCCCCTATGGCACACTACAACTTCAATACTTATATGCACTACTTAGATGAAGGAACATAAACATTTTATATACATTCATATATCTTTAATAGATATGGAACATTATGATCTATCTCTATTCAACATGAGACTCTTATTTAATGATACCTACATATTTTATGATCAATTCCTATTTTTCTCTATTATAATATTCTTTTTTCCAAATGATATTAACCCATAAATGAGTAAGTAAAGTATTTTTCTTGCACAACACAATCTCAACAACTCATATTCTCAAGATGAGGGTAATTATGTATTGTACTTTTCTAGATTATTTCCTCATCTTTAAAAAATGGATGTTTCACCCAAATTATTTTTTAAAATCTATTTCATCCTCTAGAATGGATATAAAGAAGACAATTTATTCACTTCGTATAGATGTTCAATACTCCTTGGATGCGAACAAATTCTTGTTTGAGTTTCTGGCTTATTTTATCATTATTCACTATGAAACTAGGATTCATAACCTTATTTAAAATTTATGGATTGTATAACCTTATATTCCCACCAATGTTCACTTGACTCTCATGCCGAACTATTGGTGTGTAACTTGGGTGTGTAACCATGGGTGTGTGAAAAATGGAGCATATCTTTTAGTTCAAGACTCCTCATATATAAATATAAGTGTGATACCTTATTATGAAAGACTGCTTGGGGTGAGTCATCCATACTTGTAAAACTAAGTCGCATATCTCCTTACACAATCTCAAGAACAAGACACTCTGTGTGATACCCCCAACATGTATCTCCTTAGACAAGATCAAACACAAGACACTATGCATAAGAACCCTTATTCATATCTTCTTTATGAGACCCCATTTTCCAAACTCCTTTACAGGACCATGCACACCTCATTTAACCTACCTTATCCCTTTATCTATATTAAATATATTAACCTATATATATCACCCTTATAATGATGTAAACTATATGTATTTACAGAACATTTTTCACTACATTAATCTATAAGAAACTCACTTTCCTATCTGTTCCATCAAGTCAAACATTCTCATTTCTCCAGAATAATTTATGGGTTCTTCGTGTAGAATTATTCAATATTTATGTGATCATATGAACTATTTGTGTGTCCTCAATTATATAATGATGATCATAGTACCTTGATCTCATAAAATATTTTCTAACTCACGTGATCTCACGAGTTCTAGTGTAAGAGAACTATTGTGAGTTACTCTCCTTCATCAAATAACTCATCTGATCTTGGTGTCTCAGGGTCACATGAAATCAACATCATTTCCAATGTATCTTTACCTTCATTTTATTTTCATAACCATGTTATAAAAACCCTTTGAGCTTATGTTCTCACAAAATTTACATAAATCATGAGAACTATCCACCTAATATAACCTCACTCATTTTTCTTAAATCATATGATTACTTATCATAAATGAACATAGGTTTTTGCGTGACCATTAACATTTTATATGATCAAGTAACCCCTTATAGATTACATGATTTTGACATCCTCTCCTCTGAATTTTCATTTAAGTTGAGAAATTAATGTCATCTTCTTTTATTTAATTCAATGACACTTTTAAGCTTACACATGACTTTACAAAAAGGTCATTTGGCACAAAATCTTCATAATTTCACCACATTTTATACTCAAATAAATATTCGTTTCTTCATCCAAACTTATCAATTATTATGAAATCATTTATATATAGACTATTGTAAAGAATGTTTTTTCTCCAAGAATAACATATCACCAATCATCACATGTTATGTCATGTGAAGCATGATAAGAAAAATGTAAATCTATCCTGAACTTATCAAACACAAACATAGGATCCAATAATGAAATTAAAATCTACCAATATTATAACCATACTATCTAATACACTCATTTAAAAAAACCATCTCTATACTGTATGATACAATTATGGACAAAACATTAAACACAAAAAATAGATCTAGGTCCAACATTATCCCCTTTAGATTTTTTTTCAAAATTACCATAAAGCATTCCTTATTTTGAGTTAAAAGGTATCTTCAATATTCCATAGTGAAGTATCCATGATTTCTTTCTCTCCTCCCCATTTAACATCAAAATACAAAGGTCTAAACAAATCATTACCCTCCTACTTATTATGGACTCAAAAAAATTGGCTTATTTTTTAACTCTCCATTTCTCATAGAATTCCTCAGGGTATTCACCCACCTATGATTCTACTCCACCTTAAACAATGATCTCCATAAATTATATTTTAAATGAACTACATAAACATGTGGGGGAACATATTCTCCTACCATCTTCCAAAATCTAGATATAGATAGATTGGTCTCCCTCGTTATCACACACTTGTTATAATCACATGTGACACCATATATTGAAATCTAATGAAAATTTAAACCATTTCAACATTCACCTCTTAAAATATTGTGATTTATCTATCACCATTGACTTCATCAATTTATAACTATAAATTTTCTCTTTTTAACATTTTTAAAGCTCTAAGATAGATTATTATTTATAGATCTACACTAATGATATATTTATAATGATTGAAATTAAAAAATGGTAGTTATTTAATGAAAACCCCCCCTAAACCTACTAGGTCAAAAATAATTTTTTGAAATAACTGTTCCATCTAATAAACACCAATTCTATCTACATCGCTCACTTACTTCTATAGATGATAGTAGAACAACATTATTTCTCTTATAAAATCATCATATGACCTCATTAACAATAATAAAAAATAGTAAATGAATAATAAATTATGTATAATTGTGTGATACATAACACAAGATAATCTAAATGAAACCACATGTTGAAGAAACATTCATGGTAACACTTGGTATGCATGACATTTACTTCCTCAAATGAATCCTTTTTTAGCTGAGGTTAATTATACTAGATTGTTTGTCACCAAATATCCCTAATAATCTCATTATTTAGACTAATATATATTATTGATACAAATTATTGATCTGAATCCATTTATTAAATTACACTTAAAATTGAGGAGATCACTTATATAAAATCATAATTATGTTACAATAGGTTTTGGTATATTAATAGAATTTATCAGATACCGTATTGTTAGAACATCAAACACATAAATGTTGCTACTTATCCACCAATATATCTTATCTTTTTGTATAAATACTAATTTAAATGAGGTTTTATATCAATGGATGAATATTCAATAATATTTTGAATCATTAGATCATTTAAATATAGTATTATCACTTCTCCATCATTAGATCAGGTTCTTCATCACATGAACTTACATTTCCCAAGTATGTAAAATCCACATACAACTTTTAAAATATTGTGTTTTTTTGAACCACATGTTAAGATCAACACCAAATGTTATATTCAATAATTTTGACTCTTCTTGTCTCATTTATTCCCATTTTGTATAAGAACTTGTTCCCTTTCTGGACCCACACGCCCCATATATTATATCATACCCTTAAGATAGTACTATATTAAACATTTATTATAAATAATTAAATTAAAGGGGAGAGGAGTTTCTTCAAAATCCATAAATAAATGATTGTGGTTGGTCATTTCATACCAACCCATTACATCATATTCTATTAAAATATTTTACATTGGTGATTGTTTTTAAGCCACCAATTTCTTTTTTGGACGTATTCTTTGAAATTCAACTTTTGTGCCTAAGTCTTGTTCACTTTTGTAAGTAAAGAACATCATTCATCTATGTTATTTCCATCATCCTAGACTATTTGAGTTGTTCTATCCATATAATTAATAGTTATTTCTATATAGTATCATTATAATTATTATTGGAAGGTTCCATAGGATTATATTATTTCATGGTTGTGGGATTAAATTCCTGAGTACAATTTTTCTTCATTTATGCACTACTTATCTTCTTCTTAAAAATCATCCTTTTACCGGAGGGCTCTTTCTATTCCCTTTACTTATAAGTTTCTGGCATGGTTTTGGACATAACTAAGTCATAATTGATGTATCTCCATTATTAAATCCATAATACCCATATTACCCATTTCCAACCATGGTAAGCCTTTCTTCACACAAAAAATCATTCTTACTCTCCACTAGAGTAGCTTCTCCCTTTTTTATTCATGATTTTTTATAATCTCTATAAGATAACTATTATGAGTATACCCTAGTAGGTGCTTGGTATATCTTTTATCAGTCTCCCTGTTTTCTTCTTGGACTATAAAGCTATTTTATGTCTTTATAGATTATATTCTACTATATACTCTCATGTTATATTCTATACGAGTTGAGGACCTCCTTATTACTCAACTTTCTTTACCCAATTTCATCTAGTTGTAATATCATTGCAAATACCCATGATTAGAACATATGAACCACAACCCATTATAATATGTACCTCATTTCATCATTATAATTTAAGATGTATCTGAAACTGATGTTCTTATTCTTAAATTGATCCATTGGGCTTCTAGACACATACTCATAGTGTGTCCCAATATTCCAAAATAGTATAATTTCATGGATACGTTCTTATCAGATTATTTATTTTCATATTTTTCCAAAATATTCCTCTGATATATAGATTTTAGATTTGGTTCCTTCCATACTCCACTCCTAGATTCTTCTATTGAGGGAAACTCCAAATTTTCATTTACCATATATAGAATGATATTTTCCTATATCTCCCTAATCCTCATGTTTTTCTTATTATTTGAGCTTTTATGTCATTTAACTTATAACTAACATCATTTTCAAATTTCCTTCTCTCATCAAGTTGTATTATCAGTGGGAGAATAATTTCATTATTCTCATTTTCAACAACCATATAATTTCATATCTCTTGTGATAAATGTTCAAGAAAGATTCTTTGATCTTTTATTTTTTTTCTCTCATCCACTTAATGTTAGACTAAAAGTGCAATTCAACTCTTCTCAACCTTTCTATTTCCATACACATTTCTTCTATGAATTATAAACTCATGTCATGAATAATATTCCATTAATCCATCTTTCCATATATGGTTTGGATCTTTCCTTGATTGTTTCATGAACAATATTTGGATTGTTAACAAGATATCATTACCATTTCTTATAATGTATTGATCAATCATGTTTATGCATCTCCATTTCTTCCATCCATTTTTTAATTAAGAATACATATTCTTTGAACATATTTATAAATTATATCCTCTAAGAGAGTTGTTATGATTTCATTATATCCTCGTAGTAGTGTCTGCATATATTCAATATTCTTCTTATGCTCGTATTTATATGGATATTTATCATTTCTCCTTTCAAGAACATAATACTTAAGAGCCTCAATATTTTTCTCTTTTTCTTTAATTAAAGAATTCAAATTTTAAATCTTCCTATCATTCAATTTAGTCTTCATCCTGGGATTTACTACTTTTATAATATTTACTGGATCAATTAACTCTTTTCCAAATATTTCAATTTATTCTTCTAGGAAGTTTATATATTTTTTATTTTTTTTCAACAAACTATAAAGATTTTTATTTTAAATTATTTTAAATTATAGTTATTAAAGATCACCTTATAGCTCTACATGTAGGTCAACTACACACTATAGTTCTTTATTTTATATGGAGAAATATAAACATCCATAACTACAATAAACTTCTAATACATTGTTATAATTAGATTAAATTAATAAATTAGAACCATTCACCTCAACATATATATTTGATCTCCCATGATTCTTGTAATTTTTATTTCTATTTTTCTTGAACTTTTTCATCAGGAAATATCCACCAAACTTGATCATTGAGTTCCCACCTTGAAAATTTTTTAATTCGTATATCATGGTGGATTTTAAGACCTCATTTTCGAATGTTTTTTTCAAAAATATTTTCCAAGGTATTACATATTTCAAAAATATTATCACAATGAAATTTTTTTTAATAAACTTCATTATACAATGATCTATTAAAGATATTTTCTACCTAAGAATTTAAAAAAATCCATTGTGAATTCACAAGATAGTTTATCTTTATATATAATTCTTAACCTACTCACCACAAGCCTACTGGAAGATGAGAAATTCTGTATACAAACTTTCATAGTTAGTTCCATAAAAATGGAGGATCAATTATATAATCCAAAAGAAGAATTGCAAACTTGAATTATGTGATAAAATACTAATCATATACCTTTATGATCAAACACAAATTTTTTAACATGAAATAACCTAAGAGGGGGTGAATCATGGTGATTGATGAAGTAAAATTACTCTTTAATCCATTTAACTCTCTTTTGTGATCTTTTTCTCATGTTGTTATGAACTATATTAAACATGTTACTCTTATAAGAAAAACGACTAAAAATAATATTCCTATAATTATAGAATTTATAGAGTACATATATTTTAATTGGTTCACAACAAATAGATATGTCCATATAGAAAACACCAATAATGTGTTGATTTCAAAAATCCACTAATCTTTACTAGTTTTATGGATACAACTTTTCATTCATGGTTACTCCTTTCCAGACATATAGACTATATTTTTTTATGTTTCGGTCACTCCTCACCTAAGTAAATTTCCTCTTGTTCACTTCCACTCACTTATTTGATTGAGGATCTTCCATATTTTAGAGTTTTTTTGGTCTCTTCAATCGATATGAAATATAATGATCGGTATCTATCGAGTATGAGATGCTACTTATGTCATAAATCTGAATTTTATTTGGTTGTTATATTATTTTATATTATGTTTTTCTTCTATTATATATGATATTATCCCCTCATTTAGTGAGTTAAGTCGTTATCTTTCACAAGAGAATATCACCAGCAGGCCTTTATAACATGATGATAATTCTACACTAGAATTATCATGTTTCCTTCCTCATCTTCAAAAAAAATATTTACCACTCAAATTGTTATTTTAATGTAACTTATTCAACAAGAATATATGAAAAAATATTCCACATTCACTATGTATGGATGTGTAATTCTTCTAGGATGTGAATAATTATCTATTTGAGTTTCTGTTTTATTTAAAAGTTCATCACTATGAAACTAGGTTTCATAAACATCCGTCAAATTTTGGATTTCATGACTCTAGGTATGAAACCCCTTAAATTTTACTCCTCTATATAACTATTGGATTGTAACTCAAGTGCATAACTGTGGGTGCGATACCACTAACACATAAACCATGCCACAAGACTCGTAGTGCATAAGCCTGAGTGTGATCCATTTTGAGTGAAAGGCCCTTAGGGATAGTCACCTCGATGCGTAACACATGCACGTGTGTCTCCCTTTTTAGGATTTAGTGTATTACACTATGCTCCAGATACATGGAACATATATCCTTTTTCATTATCAAGTACAATACATCTTGTGCGAGAACCCTAACGTGTATCTCCTTATTCACTACCCCTTCAACTTAACTACTTCTCATGACCTTACATTCCATATTCATACACCCTTCTACCATACTCTATATGAAATGTCTTGATCTCTGTATATCATCCATATAATGATGTGAACTGTGGATATTTATATAAGATTTTACACCACATTAATTTCCATGAAACCAACGTGTCCATCCATTCCTCCAAATTAGTAATTGTTGTTTCTCCAAACCTTAACTTATGTTGATTTTGAAGCATCATTAAATATTTATATGATTGTATGACCTCTTCCCAAATCATCATCTACATGACATCAATCTTAGGACCTTGATCGCTTGACATATAACAACCCATGTGATTTTGTTCCTTCTAGAACTAGTCAGTTGTTATGAGTTCCTCTCATGTGAATCCTTCATCACATGACTTATTCAGTATTGGCATCTCATTATTTCATTTGATCACTATCTTTTTCATTGTATCTTTCCCTTGATTTTCTTTCCATAACCATTTCATGAGTTACCTTTAAGATTATAAAATCACAAAACTAATATAAATTGTGAGACCTCCCTTCCTCAAAAAATGTCACTCCATTTATGTGATTCTCATAATTACATCAACTAGATGAACTATGGGGTCACATTACCATGAAGTGTTTATATGATTGGGTAACCATTTATAGCTTATTTTATGTTGATAAACATTCCTCCAAATTTTCCTAAAAGTCTATAAATGAATTCGATTTTATCCGGTTAACTTCATTGACACTTATAGTCATACATACGACTTTAAAAAGTATTCCTTTAGCATCAACTTCATAATTTCATCTCTTTTTGTACTCTAATAAATATTATTTTCTTCACTAAAGCTTCTCAATCATCATGAAATCCTTCACATATACACTTTCTTAAGAAAAATATGCCTTCTCCAATAACCACAGGTCACTAATCCTCACATGTTACATTGAATTACAGACTAATTTATGTTTTCAATGTGTGTTTTACCATTACATGAAATGTATATGCTATAAAATTGTAGTGATTCTTGGAATTGGTTTCCTATTTTCCCCCTAAGACATCATCCATATCCTTAATAAAGATATACGCTGTCATAAAACATGTTTTCAAGTTTAATTTTGAATGTAACGTTATTTAAATGGTTAAAAATAATTTTCATATGGTTTTACTCATAAAAGTTGAAATTCCCCAATGGATTTTTGTCCCTTTGATTGGGATTTATAGATAGGGCCAAATGGTTTGGTTGATTCTCCGAGATATCGTGGGGGAATTACCAAACTATGACCTATATTCATATGAACTTTAATATATATATATATGAGTACATGAGTTCCTCATTTGTTCATATACACTCATGAAGATAAAAATATGTGGATTAGGTGATAAGGGTACTTATATAAACAAACCTATATATATATATATATGAATCCAAGTGTATATGCTATAATTATGGGGTACAATTTCGGAACATGAAAGGCCTTGGGTAAACATTTTTTCTAAAGTAAAACTTTTTACTTAAAATAATGAGATTTTATTGGAACTTTGAATAATTTTAATGGAAATGTAAAAACCATCATAAGGCATTACCCATTTTAATGTGTGTTCTATGCTATGTGGTGGCTGGAAGGACTTATGACATGAATTTTTGAATTTAAATAAGGAATGAACTTAAAGAGGGAGACTGGAGGTGAGAAGTGAGTTATTGTTTTAATAGAAAATATATGATATGTGTGAATATGTGTTTATTCCAACTAAATGAGTATCCAAAAATTTACAATGGAAGAAATATCCAAATCATGGGTATTATTTTCTTTGTAAAGTAAATGAAGAAGAATGTGGCCAAAACTCATAAATCACATAAACCTTCATAGAAAATGTGATCACATAACCTTTAGAAGGACATGTGAATAGGTCATACGCAAGGCATGACCTGCTTCAAATCACATGGAGCCCATTAGAAAATCTCATTGTTCTTGCGAAGGAATCCAAGATAATCACATATTAGGAGGATGCTTCCATATGACCTCATCGACATCATGAAATATTCCAGTCGATGGATTTGAAAAAAACAATAAAAAATCATTGAAAATAAGAGTAAAAATATGAAAAAGGAATAAGCCTTTTGTTGTAATTGATCATCATGTGATATGCTTGCACGGTCCACAAGACACTGTAACGCCCTAGAACCATGATAGCCCCACTATGAAAGATACAACTAATATCTCACCTTTTTTATATGAAGGTTCTCACACATGTCTATTCGACTCTACATTACCACTACCAGATCTGAAGATAAATATAAGGGAGTGTCCATGTAAATGATCATGCATCTACATAGGACCCTTTTTTGTCATGAAATAAATCACAAAAGTAAAGAGTGATTATCATTGACAACACTCATAAAAATTCTCGAGATTCCCATCCTTTTTAAAATAAAGAATGTTATAAAAAGGAAAAATCCAGACACCCCTTGTGGAATGAAGACACAGTGATTGTCATGTGAAAGGGGATAAGCACCCTAGGTGTTCACAATTGTTCTCGTAGAGGCCCCTTAACATATCATCATAATCTCATGTAATACCTCTTTAAAATCATACTTGGTCTTGTGGATTACCCTAGACATGTCACATTTTTCTCATGGATAACCCCATACCAGTTGTCTTTGTCTCAAAGATGACTCCAAAAAAGTTGCATTTGCCTCACAGAAGGCCCCATACAAGTCAACTTAGTTCAAGCGATAGCCTTTCAACAGGCATCCTGATCTTGAAAAGTCCCCAATACATGTCATCCTAACCATGTAACATTCCATTAGCATGTCCACAAGGTTAGGAAAGTCCCCATTCATCATCCAAAATCCAATAAACGGGGCATGGATGGGATGTTATTATGGCCTTTTTCATCATAGGACCCCCCCCCCCAAATATACCCACAGATGGATCATGTCAAGTGTGTAAGCACCAAATACCTCCGGTCAATCCAGACTGAATCATCTAGATATTTTCCACAAAATGTGTTGTATAACCTGGGTGGTGATGAATATAAACCCCTCCCCTCATCATAAGAAAATATCTATGGACTATGCATTGGTTGATCACATGGGAGAATAGGAGAAGACTTCTTGGAGTGACTAATCATGCATTCATGAAATTCGTCCACCAGGTAAAATCTAAGGAATCACTCAAAGGGTGTCATGGAATGAATAAGTGCTTTACATGATAATTTGAATTCATGGGAAGAACTTATGGTGTATCATCCAGAATATGTGAAGGACATCCTACATATTGGACAGATCATGTGAAACCTAAAACAAGATAACACTGACAAAATATATGGCATATTTGAAATAAAAGCATGGAAAAATAAATAAAAATGGGATTATTATGTGAAGAACATACATTATGAGACTCATGTGTTTTCATGAACCACCCAAGTCATGAAATAGCACAGTGAACGTCACTTGGATCATGTGATGATCTCATGACATACTTTTTGGATCATGAGATGTCCCATGGACATGTCAAAGAATTTCGTGTGACACCCTCTTGGAATGCCACCCATGTCTCATGAAACCCTCCAGGATCTCCATCCAGAACTCATGATGTTCTCCTAACATGTCACCCAAATTATATAGTGACATAAATTCTTGCTAGCCAGTTCTTTTGATGGCACCAGGGCATGTTAATCGGCTCTCACAATGTCCTATAGACAAGTTATCCTTGAACATGGGGCACTCACCCAACATGTTAGCCTTTATAGGGTGATTTCAACCGGATAAGTAAGTCGGGTCATGTGGTACCCTCCATACATGTTATCATGGATCATGTTCCATCCTCAAGAAAAGTCATCCATTCCATGAGGAACCCTTCAGACATGTCATCATGGATTATTTGATTGGATAATGACATTTCCAAACTTCCCTAGACATGTCAAGTTGATGACTAAAATAATATATCCAAGTCTCAGAACATCCTCTAGATGAGTTACTTGTGATCATTTGATGGCCTCCAAATATGTCATTTAGATTATTGAATTTCCCTTAGACCAGTCTACGAGATCATGAAATTGTCATTTTACATTTCTCTGATATAACCATTCATCTCCAAACATCATACGACATGTTCGGAGACAATCAATTTATGTCAAGAAGAAAATAAAATCGGTCAGGTAAACAAGTAGTCTTGGTCAAGAATTCATCCTATAACATGATAACATTTTCCATTGCACATATTAGGGAAAAATCTGAGTGTAAACCCTGATCTGTGGAATGATATGATTGCCCACATATTAGGGAAGCCTCAGTGTGTAATCCCTGATCAACTAAAATAGTAAAAATCTGATTTCAACCATAATTTGGATATATATATAAGATGTTATCCCAAGCCCTAATATATATATTAATCATTAAAAAGGAAACCTTAGTGTGTAGGATCTGATCAGTGGCATGATAAGACTCACCCCATATTATGGAAACGTCAGTATGTAAGCCCTAGTCAATTGAACTATGAGAAATCTGATTTATTTCATAACCAAAATATATAGGATTTGTTCTTAAGGCCTGAGATCAAATGGGAATTCAATTTATTCTAAGTCCCTCTATGTCTCTGACATTCCAACCATAAGGTCCCAATCACTTCCATGGTATGACCATTATTCCTCATCTATCACTAGAATTTGAGGACAACCAATCTATAATGACTTTGATTCCTATTATAACTAGAATAAGTATAAGACCATTCTATGGAAAAATATTCATATTAAACATTCAAATGGATAACCTAATACATAAGTCCCACATCCATATGTAGTGAGGATAATTAATTAATATACCTTGTTTTTCACACTAAGTAATGATCTCATGGGCTTAGGGAGTTTTATTGATCATATCATTCACGTCACGAATCTCCACCAATAAAAGAAACCCCAGTATGTTATCCCTATTCATTGGCATAATATTATTACTCCCCATATAAGGGAATCCACCTCAAGCCATGTCCCAAAGGGTGTAAAAAACTATGATGAATATGATTCCTACTATAAATAGGATATATAAGACGCCTCGTCAAGGTTTGAGCTCAAATAACCATTGCCTGCATTCCCTCATATATGTCTTTTATGCATAACATTAAAATGCACTAGTTTAACATACTATTTGGGTTCTAATTCCTATTGTAATCAGGATATATATGACACCTCAGAGAGGTTCAATACAATACTTAAAATATTAATCACCTCCTTGGATGATTTTACATTCTGAAGTGTCTAGTCATATATATTTAATACATAAGAATCCACCAATTAAGGAGAAATGGATTAAGAACCACGAATATATACAGATGGACTCATTAATAGAACCCCCTTCTCTTGTAGAGGGGTTCCAAACATGATCATTTTTTTAGGGTAACAAGTCCTTAATCAGTTGTTGGAAGATATATAGAAACATATATTAATTATATATGAGAGTCATAGAGTAGGAAACAATTCCACTGAAAAGGGTGTCATGAGATAGACATCTAATCCCCTCATCCAATGTTAGTTCCTAAGTTCCATTGGGTCTAAAACCCAAATTCACCACCTACCTTTGGAAACAAGCCTTATACCTCATTATAGATGTGGGAACTATTGGTACTTTATATGAAAGATAACCATGAATAGATAACCTGGTGTAAATGTTTGCACAACCATCAAACCCCCAAAAATAAAATCATCGGACCATTTTGTTCCCTCCATCTGTGTGAGCCTTTCTGATAAAACAAAAAAGGTGAGTCCAATGTGAAATAATTGAACTAAGGCATCCAATTAATAAGATAAAAAAGGATAGAATATCAAGTTCCCATTAGACCATTTTATTCATATCATATGGGTGATCAACATATCTTTCTGAAAAAACAAAAATGGTGAATCCAATGTGTATATCTCAAATAATAGAATGATAGGTTTACCATCAATCGATATAGTTTTATTGTATATCCTACACACACACAAAACATTCAAGCCTAACATGAATCTCTCATATGAAGCCAAGGTTCTAATAAAATAAGTCCATTCTCATTATGATAGGCCCATGCGAGTAGAATGGCGGGACCGAGGATAAGAAAGGACAATAGTTCTACCCATGCATATCTAATTGAGAACATGACTATGATGATGCAATGATTGGTGAATTTTTTTATTGTTTTTATTCATTGATACACTTAATTCTCTCACAAAAAAACCATACCTGATATCATGTCTTCATCTAGAAACTATTTTGGAATGTAAGATACGACTGTAACCCCTGTGGGTCTCAGAATGAACTCACCTTCCCAAAACCTTTAGCTTCATGTGGTGAATGCAATGTTCTAGGAATAACAACACCATGGTATGATCCTGATAGTTTTGGCTACCTATGCGGGTGTCTAAGCACTAAATATGATGAGTCCACATCATCCAAAAAAAATATACAGTAAATCCAGTGGCACTCATTTCCACCACAAACCACATTAGGGGCTTATACCTAGTGTACAAAAATATCCACCATCAATATCTGATAAAGGTGTACCTGGGAGTCATTTATAGCTCGCTTCCAATTTTGGGGTTTCTAGGAAGGGTTCTTATCTATGGTTGTCACTAGATCTATCCCACTAGTCTCCTTCAGTCACTTACTATAGGCACCACCTAATGCACTACCACCTATGATACCCATGAATGGGTAACAACTAAGACACATAGTGTAAAGAAGGCCTTAGATAACCATGATTGGGCTCATATCCTCACTCCCACTGAAAATATCCGCTGACATATTCCTAAATTAACCAGTGAGAAGGCCCATATTCCTGCTCACTTGGATGAATTTTGTGGGCATAATCTTGTAACAAGAATGGTGGAGGCATATAACCCTACCACTGTACATGAATCCCATATACATATTCTGATGGAACAAATAGGATAGAAGTGGGGTCATATTCCTACATCAATTGAATATATCTTCCAATATATAGTTGAGATAGAAAATTTACAGGCTTACATTCTTGTATACACTTTTCTAAAGTGACAATAAATCGGAGAAACAGCTGAAGAACTACACCAACATATCTCGAAACTAGTATAGATATAGGGTGAGGCTCATTTTAATATACCTATGCCCAGGGAAGCACAAAATTCTGATCAGTGTGAACAAGAAGTTTCTATGAATCAATAAGACATTATTTCTCCCATTCAAGAGGATTAAAGGTATATTCTAGTTAAGGATGAGGAACCAAACATGGCTCAAATTCTCATTCCAATCAGTTATCGCCAAGTGAGAGTGACACATGCCTCAGGATGGGGTCCCATTCTTATCAAAAAATATTGGATGAATATTAGAAATTCCCATGATCCGGCTCATATCCCAATTCTAGCTTGAGCTCACCATGTGAGGGAAGCACATTCCTCAGGACAGAATCATATTCCTATCCAAAAATACTGGTGGTATACTCCAAAGGCTCAAGATCAGGTTCATATCTAAGTTTTATCCAAGGATCACCAAGTGGTAGTGGAACATTCCTTGGGACAGGATCAAATTCCTATCAATGAATCATTATAGAATATTGTAGTATATCAAAAAAAATCCAGGATTATATCCCTATATACCCCAATAAATGACAACACCATCATCCTTCCAAGTCCATAAAAGAGGAGGCTCATATACCTTATCCCATTTTAGTGTTCTATCGGTATATTCAAATGGGAATACCCAATCTGATGGGTCTCATGTTCATGTTTCAACCGAGGCTCACCAAATAAGAGTGACACATGCCTTTTGGAAGGCTCATATTCCTACCAATAATGGATAATTTCATTATCTTAGTCTATAAGCTTCTTGGGAGTGGGATTATATTCACACGGCACTAGATGGTTATAAATAAATTCCAGTAGCCAACATATAATTGGCTCATATCCCTGAACAATCCCAAAAGTCAAGTTAGCATATTCTAAAAATGATTTGGAAAGAGGATCATGTTCTTAAGTTTCTTAAAGACAGTGTTCATTAGTGTTTTCAAGACAAATTCTCAACATCATAGGGCTCTATCTAACCTTAAACAAAAGCGTATAGTGATCATCACCATGATAGTCCTCCTCATGGTAGTGCATAGATGGATTACATAGACTCTTCTCCTGAGATATATTATGGTAAACCACCCCATGGTGTTATCTTCTATAGATAAGGAAATCCTCCACATTCCTAGACATCTCAATATAGAGAGGTTCTCAAAACTCAAATTCTTTTATATCACTATGTGCTCGAAACATCTGGGTCAATCTCATATATTTTCCCATCAACTTCCAACAACACTCCAATATGGTTAGCCAGCAACCCCAAGAAGCGCCTTCTATTGAATGAAAAGAAGGGGGCATGTAAGTATGATGAGTAGGAGGTAAAAATTGATATATGGATCGAGTTATTCAAAAACAACCTCCACATCTTGTTCTATCCTATTTATACTTCTAACTATGAGATATCAGATTAGCTACAGGAGTACATGCCTTACCTATGCTAAAATGTGTGGTCTACTCCTAAATGAATAAAGGATAGACATCTTCTTTATCAAGGATACGATTATCATATTCATATCATCGATACACTATTTTATCAGCTAGATGTGGATTCCTTTTTTATAGCCTGAATCACAGGAATAGAGGATTTTAACAAAAACCTATGTAGTTTTTGTCTTAGTATCACAATAACTCTCTATTGATTGATTTCAAAATAATTTTCAGACATATGTATCTGAGGATGGGTAAAATATGAATCATTACACTACACTATGTCCCCATACCAATAGAATCCCCCAGATATGGCATCCATTAATGTTAGAGACTATAGAAAAATTTGGTGATCAGGTAATGCACAAGTTAGTTTTCCACTACAACATAGTACCCCCACATCAATAGTGCTAAGACATCATAAACAGAGGGAGAGGATATCCAGCAGTGTCAAAACTAGTCCCCTTGAAGAAACAGGAATTCAATTCAGATATAGATAATGAATTTTTGATCAACCCAAAAAAAATTATTATAGAAACTGACTCTCTTCATGGGATACCATTTCACCCAACTCTTACGTGATTGTAGTTGTGCGACATCAAAAAAGTCGTCGTAGTTTCAACCATATCATCCATCTAGGAGTGAATCTATCCTGATAGACTAGGGTAATATCTACCACCTCATCCACCTCAAATATCAGCAATCCATGAGAGGATCTTAGACATGATGATAGTAACTACAAACAAACTATGTCCCACTGGGATGGGTAAATTTTTATCTCAATCCCCATCATTAGGTTCATAATACCCCATGAAAATACTAAGGAAGTCAATAGTGGTTTCAGAATAACCTCATCCAATTGGGTTGCGGTAATTTATATCTCTTTGTCCATCCCATGAATCATATAATCCTACACAAGAATCATTAGATCCTCAACAACGGGATTAACCAATTCCAATTATGGACTTTGATATCCCCCATTCCGTAGGGATATGGTAATTTTCATTATCATCCTCACCACTGAGGGAATCAGTCTTCTCCTTCTTGTTGGGTTAATATCAATGGTCGACATATCATCCATTCTTCCCACCATGAGATGAACCTCTGCTATTAAAGTCCCATTTAGTAAACACAACCATAAGCTCCCTCATGGTAATTGTTTATAGCCCAAGATGAGAGGAATATATGGAGAAGTAAATCAAACCCTTCTAGTGTCACTATCCAATATGTCCCAATATTGAAATGGTTTGAAAAAACAACCCAAATGCAGGGAGCATATAATTATCTTGTTTCATTGTGATTAAAGGGAAAAATACCAGTGCTTGATACACCTCTTTGAATTTCATCACCCTCATCACAACATATGATTTGGATCAAGACATAGACGCAGATGGGATAAATAAAGTATATATACCCTGAGAGGGGGTTTTAGATGCACCCAATAAGAATTCACATACCCAAAACTGGAGGATTATCCAAAACAAAGAACCACTTAATATTGAGTAACCACCTCAACGGTGGAATAATACCTAAGATAAAGGGCATGTTATGGATAAATCACAATCACCACCCCAATGAACTAAAATTCATTCAATGGAGGAATAGTTGGAATGATATGAGAATGAGGCACAAACACTCAGAAAACACAATAAGGAGATACTGAAGGGAATAATTTCCACAGGGTATCATCTTTAAGAAGAGATTAATATTCTCCCTCCAAGATCTGGCCCATCAATATGAGTGGAATCTGATCATCAAACCAAATCCTGATCCAAGAATCTGGTATATATAAATGAGGAAGTTGAACATGATCATGACGTCCCTCAATAATATGATATCCCCTCCCACACTAAGGCGATCATTCAGTATTAGAAAAAATTGAAAATTATGTGGAAATGAAAATGGGGTCATCTCATCAAACCATACTGACTCCCTGTAGATAGAAGGAATCTCGAGTAGAAAATCCTCCACAACTGATCAACACGATAAAGTCCCAACCTACTCGAATGGAATCCATGGAAGGGAGACATTAACCAATGCATCTTGAGAATAATTCATGTCCCGAATAGGTAGATGACACCTTTACCCCACCAAATTTTATAAATCCTACCTTTTCCTCCACCGATGGTGTAGGAGACACCAAACAGCATCTCATGAACTTAATGTCCCAATGTGTTTTGATGGTGGGACCTCTTGACCAATAAGAGGTGTCCAAGATAAGGTTTTTTATACATACTTTGATATGTTATACTTTTTTTTGGTACAGTAGTATTGTTTCAAAATTATTTGTAGTATGGGAAAACTTTATTCATAAATTTAATTATCTATCCATCTCCATATAGAGGAAGACAATGACTGTCATCCTCAAAAACTACATGAAACTTGAAGATGAGAGGGTTTTCGCTTCATAACTAGATGGATAGGTATATCCCATTCCCTCGGGATCCCTCTATCATATGAGAAATTACTTGAGATCTATTTTTAAAATCTCTAGAATGAGTTACATATGCCTCTTATACCAATAAAATATCCAAGAGGATTCTTTGAGTTTGTAGAAATGGTCCAAATTTCTTAAAGAAACCATTCAATGGACCCAAGATAAATTGTGACTCATTCCTTGGTCATAGGTGAAAGGGATTGGATAGGGTGATATTATCTCAATACCCCCAAAAACTATCACTAGTTTCTATTCAAGAACCGAGGAAGATACAAAACATTCAAGTGCATCCAATAGAGTGGAAGAAACAACAAAATTATCCTTAGCCAGAAGAAAAACAGAAATCAAGGTCACCTGATATTTAAGGAATGGATGAATAAAACATAATCCTTCTGAAATGAACATGTAAGTGGTTATTTCCTTGAATCCATGTATAATAACCAACTCAAGCTTCTAAAAACCATGGAATCCAAATGCGATCAACCTCCCTGACTGTCCAAACTACTTACCTTTTTCAAGAAGGATGGGTCATAATATCCAGTACTGCTTTGTCCTCCAAGACATCCTCTAAATTATGGTTTTTTAGATAGGTGATGTTAGATAACTCCCTAGTTCTAGTGGACAAAAAAACGTTTTCCCAGTCATAAGAAGGAGGTGATTTGAAAAATGATTTGGTTAGGCATGGGAGAATGGTCAAAAAATAGATGAATCAAAAGATTTTTGACCATGCTCATACCCCCACTGATAGAATATATTTGTATTATCATAACGGTTCCTTAATCTAGGGAGGAGACAAAAAATATGTATCATAAAATTGAACGTTACCACAATAAATTGGAAAACACATAAGAGGAAGTGACATATTCATCTCCAATGAATGCTCTAACTTTTACAGATTTCATCCCTATAACATATGAGGCATGGGACCAACCCTAAAAAATGGAATCATCATTATAATAATAGATCACATTTGGATCTGTTAACATGATACACATGGAATATCCCTTATCTAATGATGAATAAGCCTCCAAATATGAGTTACCCATAACTGATCGGGGAACCAGAGGCCCGACATATAGGAACGAAGGATACAAAGGGCAGAACGGGTGTGGTCAGACCAAATAATTTAATCACATCAACACCAAGAACATATATACATATGAGACTCATTGAAAAGTGCCCCATCAAGTCCAAAAAAAATATGGAGGTCTACCAAAACCCTTCAATGGTCATCCAAGCCGAGTCATCTAATATGACCACCTGGGAGGGGTGAAATATTCTCATCAATCCAAACAATAGGGAAGGAACATGTGAGCTATACCACTATATGAAGATTATCCCTTGACCTATGCACAAGCATCAGTCCCATCTACCTAAAATTCCTCAAATTCTGAACCACATAATAAGGAGAAACCCTACATCGAGAAGAACCAACCTCTGGCACAAAAGTGAACCATTTTAAAATAGATTCTGGTTGTCCCAACCGAGCTCTTAATCCTGGGATTGCTCCATCTTTCATAAAAAATTAGGGAGCCACTTGTTGAGGACCTCCAAAGACCACATTAGTTCAAAACAGAAGTCGTAGCAGTCAAGGTTTATCATGATTAGACCATTCTATCAGAATAACATGTCACCATCTCATTAAAAAATTTGGAACAGGAAGAGTTCATCTACACACTACTTCAAAATAGATCATTAACTATTATGTACTTTATTAGTGCTATAAAAATGAACTAATAAAGTATCCCCTAATAAAGGGAAATACATTGATAAAAGGTATCTTTTATGTTGTGACCTGACCCCAGATTTCCCAGAGCTGGTGTCTTCTACTAAATACATTGGCAAGATTAAAAAAAAATCCCTGATGGACATATCCATTTGGTATTTTTGGTAAACTAGATACATAAATAAGTCTTGTATTACAAATAAATAAACAAATTAAAAAAAATATTTTTTTCTTCTAAAAAAATAAAAAACATTGAATATAACTCTAATCCATCTAGTAAATCTCTAAAAATATATCATGGTATACTTCTTATATTCTGAGGGAAATAAAAATAATATTAATTGCAATCTAAAATGCTCATTAAGGGAAAAATATAGTGGATGAAATCATGAACCAATGAGAGTAATAATTATGGAATGGTAAATAACTAAACACACAAACCATGAAATCAAAAAACTGAGAAGGAACTAAATAAACAATATAGAAAGGTAATAACTGGAAACACTTTCCAATCAAATAAATAGATAAGGAAAAATAAATAAATAAATAAAGGTATGAATTTGAAACACATTCCATCTAGATATCTTAAAATAAAATGTATCCATATATATGTTGATGGAAAATATCATGGATTAATAATAACTGAAACTAATATGAGATAGATGCATAATTAATGGATTCCATGTTTCCTAGGTATATGGAACCAATACATTCAAGACCTTTCTCAAGACAGTTTATCTGTTGGGTAGAACCCCATATAAAGTGGCTAGAAAAATACTTCATCTCATGAGACGATCGATGCATCGAGGGGATTTCATTCACTAGTCCCCAACCCATAGGGCTTTCCATAAATGGTCCCCTACCCATGTCTACCAGTCTAAATCATTCCTCATATTGAATAATCAAATAAATAATATGCCTTATAAAATAACCATATTGAATAAATAATATGGAATAATCAGTATTTTCCCAAATAATCAAATAACTACCAAAGTAGAAACCATATTCCAAATGGAATATGTTTTAGGAAATTGCAATAACCGTGATAAATGAATTGGACAATTAGGGGAAATTCAATGATCAACGATCATATGAAATTGAATACTTCAAGGGGAGTTTAGGAATGAATCAAGGGGGTGATTGTTAATACTATACTTGAAAAAATCAATATTAAAGAATCCATAGGAACACTAGGGATGACATCAATAAAAAAATCCCATGTGCAGTAAAAATAGTGGTTTGTTGTCATTTATAAAATCAAAGAATCACATTAAAAAATATTATTGAGGAAACTATTTTTTTCATTTAAAAATAATTTTGGATATATTTTATTTGAAAATATATTTTACAAACATTTACATTAAATATAATCCTTTTTAACTTGAAATGGATACCTCAAACAAATTATGGTAGATAAATCCGTATAAGCTTTATGAGGTAAAAAATAATGCTTTTGTGTGGTAAAAAGGTAAGAAAATGCCTTATTTTGAAAATGAAAAGAATATTACATTGAAAGCATTTGTAAAATAAAAAATGGAAAAAATTTCTTTACCAAATAATTTTAATAAAATTTTATAAAATATTTTTTTTAAATATGGTTTTTAGAAGAATTCAGGTTCTCCGACTAAAGAGAAATATAAATTCATGATTTCTTAAAAACATTTTTTAAAACATTTTAGTGACAATGAGTGGGGAAATGGTACTAGTACTTGATAATGGTCATGATTTACCAGAGAAGAATGAAATGGTTTATTGAACAATTATTATATAATTTCTTATAATATAAATTCCACTGAAAGATCATTACAATTATTATTCAGGAAAATAATATTTAAATATTCTGATTTTTACCATGCCACTTTGAAACATTTTAAAACATAATACTCATGAAGGAATAACATTATATTCAAGATTATAATAACATGAAGGTAAAAGGATTAATAATATAATATAACAAAATAAGTTATAGATACACCAAATAAAATATGTAAGTGGTGAATATTACATTTATCTGACAGATGTAAAATGTGAGATGAGAATCCTTTACCATGTGATTCCTTTCTGATGAATGTCTTTTTAATTCAGGTATATTAAACTTAACTTAATTTTATACTTGATTTATAAAATTTTAATATTAATAAACACTTTTATTTCACTTATTACTATGTTTTGTACAACCACTTAAATAATTATTTTTACGTCGGGTGTTTTCACCAAATTGAGTTTACTTGTCAAAAACAACTTTCTTAGGTAAACTATAGTTAAAGGATTCTGTATATAACCTCTCAAGAATAATTAAAATTAAATAAGTATCATAGTTATACATATTTTTTAATTTTAGAATCAATAATTAAATATGATTTTGAAAAATGAACCAACGTTACAATCATGGACACGGTAGGTCATATCTACTAATGAGTGACGTTTCCCATTTTTTAATGATCGTTGTGGAAAGAAGGTAAGTAACTCAAAAATTTCCAGAATTATCATTATATAATAAATAAGATATTATTTAATAATATATAATTACATATATAACTCTTTTCTGTAAAAGTAATCACATCATGTTAAGGATGCGGTAGTCCCATCGTCTACAAACAACGTTATCTATTTAAAAGTTTGTGAATGGGTAATAAAGAAAATGAAATATATTATAGTTATAGAAATATAATTATGTCATGAATATATCATAAATGTTTTTTATGTCACATATGTTTAATAAAAATCTTATTTTATACATTCCATGTGTTTTGTGAATAAATCACATCGCTTTGAGGGGGCGGTACTCCACACTTCCTCAAACGATGTTGTCGTACTAATGTAAAATGGAATGTATTAAATGAATATATTATAATAGGTTTAAATAAGTATAAATACTTAATAAATATCATATATAACATTTATAAAAATATTTTCTATCATAATTGCCACCATGATAGGTGGTAAGCGAGAATTGAACAATCATCATTTCATGAGGTCTTAGTTCATCGTAAACAGAAATAGTATGTTTGTTACCCATTATATGGAGGTGTGTGTAAGTGACGGTAGAAAAATTAGCATATGAAATCCTATTATATTTATGATAATTTTTTTTATAAAATAATATAATAAGAATATTTTAGGTAGTGGATAATGGAAATGAAACAAAAAAAGCTTAATGAAAGATGTTACATCATAATCAGGTAACTCTTTTTGGTTTGAACCCAAAGATTCATATAATTGCTTTATTCCAAAGTAGATGATCCTAGTATAAGTTAAGAGATTTTTTGGATCTATTATTTTAGATATAATTTGAGAAAAAAGTGGGTTGATAGGTGTGATGAATGGGTAGAGGTGGTGGCCTTTTATAGGGATGTAAAAGGAATCACTTAAAATTCTTGGAAACAAGTAAGGTGTACACATGTTGTTACCTAAAAAAAGTCATAAAAAACAAAAATAACTCAATAATGGAAGTTTAATGGCCCAATTATGGTCATAAAATTTGATTTTTACAAGTGTATTGGTCATTTGGGCCCTTAAGATAAAGGATTAGTACTTTATTAGGTTTAATTTTACCTTAATATTTGAAATTAATTTTAATAACGTTCACTAATATTTTTTATCAGAAATAAATTTGGTCTTATTATACATAATAAATTATATTTACTCTAAATATGGAATCTAATTTTCCAAATTAAAATAATTTAAGTGGAAGAAAACCATTTATGATTCATCATGTAGACCGAACGACAATGCTGGTTTTTAAAGTAAAAACATCAGAAGCATTACCCTATTTTTTATTCAATTTCAAAGTGAAATTTATTCCAATAAAATAAATTGTATTAATTGATACAAATTTTATCTAATTAAAATTTATAACCAATTAAAATTATAATTTATCCATAAAAATAAGTTAGATCAAAAAGCAATTTTGAACTCATATAGAGTATTTTTAACTATTCATTAAAAATGGATATGTTTCCAAAAAAATAAAAAATTCAAACTAACCTAATTTTTATGTTTATATTTAAAATAATAAGATTATATTTACATATTAAATAAATTAATGTTTCAAAATTCATATTTAAAATTAGTTCTCCATTAAAAGGTGGTAAACTGGCCTTTAAAAAATATAGGTTTTTATGTGTAAAATCGGGTTTGTTCTTATATTATGAATATAAAAACAAATGGATTAATATGAAATATATTGTATTTAATATATAACATATATATTACATTAAAATTATTATATAATTATAATTATTTATGTTTATTATGATAAAACACCTCTGGAAGCATAAAAAATAAAAATATTTCTTTTTTTATCCAATTGGTTCTTATTTTCATTTCTTATTAATTGGTAATGAAGGTATTAATTGTATATATATATATATAAACCCTAAAATTTCATAACATAGTTAATAATTTTAGAAAACACTAACATAAAGGCTAGGATATATCATAATATATTAAATAATAATATTTTAATAATACATTGTTATTTTGTGAAACTTGATATTGTGTGTAACGCAAGATATCGTGGAAGGTTTCTATTATGTGTAATTCACTCTAACTTGGTGTTTCATGCATTGAAATATATAGAATAAATATTAAATTATGAACATGTTATAAAGTATATGGATAATATATTCCCTTACATGCTTGGTGTTGCATTCCATACACTCTCTCGAATATAATGTTCCTACATTAGATTTTTGGGGCATTACATTCTCCCCAACTTAATTGAATTGTTTCACCACAATTTAAACTTGATATTGGTAAATTAATGTTTGATATTTCCTACATTGTAATCCCACAACATAAGAAGGGTTTGTAAAACATCCTCTAAAAAAGAGATATTGGGAAGTACAAAGGTAACATTGACTACCATGTAACTAGGTTTCTACGTAAGAGATCATCTCTGGAATGTAGTAATGCATACATAGATTATAATCATAAATATTTAAAGGTATTAATTGAGGTCATAAATCTCAGACAATTGGATGATCAATATAATGTTTAGGGCCACAAATCCATAAATCTGTGACAGTTTTGAAGACCATTAGTTCAACAGAAATTAAAGGAATTAGTACAACATTATATTTCTAAGTCATTTCAGTAATGTTGGGTAATTATTTTACTAACCAAGAATATAAAAAAATATTCTTACTTGATAGGTTTTGATTTCATATTTACAGTCTTAAATTTTGTTTTATCATTGATCAATTTCTAATTCATCCTTTTACTCCTAAAAATTAATTACCAATAATGATTTTTTTTTGCATGAACCACTAAGAGAAACATTAAAATAATTGTAAGGCCTATAATAGAGTGACGAGTCCAAATTTTAAACCATAACATTATTCCAAAAGCAGTATGGTTAATAGATTAATGTATATTCCTAAAAAGTGTTGCTACCATTTCACCATTAACATTTATTCATCATACTGTTTGACTAATAACATTGAAAAATTAACATGTAAATTGTGTTAGGATAGTGGTTGGAATGAAACCCTTATCACCCTTCAGTCATGGGTTCAAGACCCACGACCTTACCGGACATGATTGGTTAACACCTGGTATACAATTTTTCATTTTCTAAAACCAAATTAATATAATTTCCAAAATAAATATGATGAAAATCCTTAAAATTTTAATCAATAAATATAATGTTAAATAAGTGTATTAATTCACCATTGATATATAAGTACTTCACCCACTTATTTTCAAATAGATCCATCCTTGATATAGGGTTTATCCCTAATATCATTTATAGGATTTCTAAATCATTGCACAGTACTTTCTGCCAAAATGGCAATCGATTTAACTTAGGATATTCATTGTCAAATTCCTTCATAATTTTTTTAGGGAACATGTGAATTATCTTAAGAATATCCCCTAGGAGGTTCAATCCGGGTGCATATTAGGACATGTTATCATGTACCAGGTTACCCCGAGTTAACCCCAAAACACCTTGTCAGAGTTTTTACCCCAAGGTATACCTTGTACAAAACCACATCCACTTTTGGTATCCAAAAGGGGATGTATTTCTAGGAATATCAACAAAATATCTACCTTACCATTATTTTATGATGTTCTTATATACATATCCTCAAATTTTAACAAAGGGTTACGTTCTCTAATATATTTTTTCCTAAATCTAATCCTCAAGGTTACTATTAAACTCCCTTTTATACCAACTATACCAACCTAACCCCAAATTGCCCAGAGTTAGTGTTTGCTACTAAATACATTGGCATGATTATAAGGAATCATGAGATGAATGACCAATCAGTTTAGTAGTATTGGTAAACTAGATACATAAACAAGTATTTTATTACAAATAAATACACTAATTAAAAGATATTATTTTCCTTCAAAATAAACAACTTGGAGGATAAATATAATACATTTAGTAAATCTCTGCAAATCTATCATGGTTTGCTTCTTGGATTCCAATGGAAAGATACATAATAATTGTGAGTTAAAATTCTCAGTAAGGTAAAAATAGAGAGAAAGAAATAATAAATCTACGAGGGTAATAATTATGGTGTGGTAAATAACTAAACCCACATTCCATGAAATAAAAAAAAACTGGTAAGGAACAGAATAAATAAATAGAAATGTAATAACTAGAAGCACATGCCATTAAAATAACTAGATAAGGAAAAATAAATTCAACAATGTACAAAAATGAAATACATGCCATCTAGATAACTGAAAATGAAATGAATCCATAGATATTTTAACGCAAAATATCACATATGAATAATAACTTAAACTAATATGAAAGCGCTACTTAATTATTGGATTTCATGTTTCCTAGGTACATGAAATCAATACCATCAAGACCTTTCCCAAGAATGTTTAGCTATTCGGTAAAAAATCCATCTAAGGAGGATAGACAACTATTTTGTCTCTTGAGACTACCGATGTATCGAGGGGCTTTCATTGACTGGTCCCCAGCCTCTATGGATTTCCATAAACAGTCCCCAAACCATGTCTACCAGTCCAAATAATTCCTCATATTGAATAACCAAATAAATAATATTCTATATCAAATAACCATCTTGAATAAAGAACTTAGAATTATTAATATTTCCCCAAATAATCAATTAAATTTCAAATTAGACAGCGTGTGAAAAATGTAATATGGTTTAGGAAATAGCAACACCCATGATAAATGAAATGGATAATTATGGGAAATTAAATACAAAATGATCATATGAAATTGAATACTTAAAGGGGACTTCCAGAATGAATCAAGGAAGTGAATATAAATACTGTAATTGGCCAAGTCAATATTAAATAATCTAGAGGAAGAATAATTATATTATTAATAGAACAAATCACAATTAGAGTAAAAATAAATGGTTTTTGTCATTAAGGAAATAAAAGAATAACTTTAAAAAATATACTTCAGGAAAATATCATTTTCTTTTGAAAAACCTTTTGAAAATATTTTAATTGAAAATACCATTTTAAAACATTTTATTATAAAATAATCCTTTTAAACATGAGAATTAGGCTTCAAATAAATGATGGTGGATAAAGTCGTATAAGTCGTATGAGGTAAAAGAATATTCCTTTTTTATATTAAAAAGGTACGAGAAATTCATTGTTTTGAAGGCAACAAGAATATTCCATTGATAACATTGTTAAAATAAAAAAGGTCAAAATTTTCATTACCAAGTCACTTTAAAAAAAAAATTTGAAATGATATTATTAAAACATGTTTTTTTGAAGAAAACAGGTTCTCCAACTAAAGAGACATATAACGTCTATTTTTCTAAAAAAATCTAAAAAAATTGTACCAAAGTGTGGAAAATGGTAATAATACTTGAAAATGGTCATTAATAACCATATAATAATAAATTAATTTATTTAACAATTGTTATATAATTTCCTCAAAAGGAAATTCCATTGAATGATCATTAAAGTTATGTTGAGGAAAATAATTTGTAAACATTCCAAAGTGTCCTATACCACTTTGAATAATTTTAAAACACAATATTAATAAAGTAATGAAAATATATTCAAGTTAAAAAAACTTCTAAGTTAAAATTATTAATTATAAAATATAACAAAATTGGTAGTATATACACCACATAAAAGATTTAAGTGGTGAACATGACATTTATCTCACAGATGTAAAAAGTTAGATTTGAATCCATTTCCTTGTGTTTCCATTAAGGGGAACATATTTTTACTTCCTGTATAATAAAATTATGTTAATTTTAACTTGATTCAGAACCTTTTTCATGTTATTCATTACTTTTATTTCACTTATTACTATTTTTCTAAAACTACATAAACAATATGGTGTACATCGGGTGTTTTCACCAAATTATGTTTATGTGTCAAAAACTACATTCAAAGTTCAATTATGGTAAATGCATCCAATAATTAACTTCTCCAAAATAATAACCATGAAATAATTATCATATTTATAAATCAATTTTAATTTTAAAATCAATAATTAAATCTGTTTAGGAAAAACGATCCAACATTATAATCATGGAGACGATAGGTCGTACGTATGCATGAGTAGTGTTCCCATTTATTAATGATCATTGTGAATCGGAGGAAAGTAAATCAAATATTTCAAAAATGATCAATATATAATGAATAAAATATTATTTAAGCATATATACTTATATATATAATTTTTTCATGTAAAAGGAATCACATCATGTCGAGGAGGTGGTAGTCCACACTTCCTCAAACGCTATTATCGTATTAACGTAAAATGGAAAGTATTAAATTTATGTATTATAAAAGTATTATATAATTATAAAGAAATATTAAATATCATATATAACATATATAAGCATAGTTTCCATCATAATGGATACCATGAGATGTGGAAAATGAGAATCGAATAATCATCGTTTCGTGAGACAGTAGTTCACTGTACACAGAAATAATATATTCATTACCTATTAGATGGAGGTGTTTGTAAGTGTAGGTCAAACCATTAAAATAAAAACATCCTAGTATAATTAGTATATTTTTTTGTTATAAATTTTTATATTAATAATATTATAGGGTTTGGATAATGGAAATGAAAATAAAAAGCTTAAGGAAATATGTTACCTCTTTATCACGTAACTCCTTTTAGGTTGAATCAAAATCTTCCTTGGATTTCTTTATTCCCAAGGGGAGGATTATAAGTTGATGTTATGGATTTGGGGAGATATTTTTATATCTTTATATATCAAAATATCATTGATAGGTTTGAGGAATGGGGAGAGTCGGTGGCCTTTATAGGGAAAGAAAAGGACTCACTTGAAATCTTTGGAAACGAGTTAGGTGTTCACACGTTCTTACCTAAAAAAAGTCATGATATAAGGACCCAGCATTAATAATTACATAATCTTGAGTTATGTCAAGAATTAACATTGAGGATATTTTCATGTTTAGAGTTTTATAGAATTATTGCATAACTATTACATTACATCTCAAATATTACAATGCAGACACTTTTACTCTATCCAATTTTTCCACAATAATAAATCTCCTTAAATAAAACAAGAATTATTTTCTTGATAAAAATATTCTTGAATTATTAATTTCTCTTACCCTTCCTTATACCCTATTAAAAAAATTACCAAAACATGGGATGATCCTAAAAATATTAGTAAGGGATGTGAAATAAGGAACAAAAAATTAGTCCATTAGTACATAAAAATCAATGAAACCATAATTTTTACTCATAAAACATGAGATCTTTAACCTACCTCATGAAATAATAAGATTTATGAATAAAGCATAGAAATCATAAATCATAAAGGTAACGTGTGGCATCCATAACATACATAAATTGTATCCTTCATAGCTACATAGAGTGTAACCTTGATGGTTTCATTTGGAATACCCATCACAGTATATTGCCTAAAACTCTTAAAAGAAACCTTAATATTTGCCTCTATCATATTACCCAATTTATTGGAGATCTTTCTCGGTCTCACCTGCCCTTGGATTATCATGGAACCACCAACATACATAAACAATTCCCAATAAATATAGCATAATCATAACACATAAAACAAGTATAAATGAATCATAACATTTCCACATTGTAATCACAATTTATCATTTCATGATATTAAAATACTCAATGATTTCTCAAAAACATTTTCAATACCAAAATATGTAAAAAATATATATGGTATTTATTTTCCTTTTAAAAAAAATATGTCTTGTTAAGAAAGTCGAATGTCAAATAATGCTCGTAGCGGCGGAATGGTTGTTGTCACCACGTATGTTAAAAAGTAACATTATTTTTGTAGTTTGGTTAAAATTATTCATAAAAAATTATTCCTTTTAAAAAAAATTTAATTAAATTAAAAGAAAAATTGTATAATTATACACCGTAAATAATAAGGTCGTGTATAGACCAAAATATGCCTCAATGAAAGGAGACTCAGAGAAACTCCATTACCTTGAATCGGGCTTGTCTTGTTTGTTATTTAATTTCTGGATAATAAACTTAGGTTAATTTATATTATCATCAGACCATTTTTCAATATTTTTATTCATTTTATATTACTTATCACCATGTTATAAAAATTAAATAATTATTTAAGTTCATATTGGTCATTTTGTCGATATTTGGTACTTGAGTCGAAAATGAACTTATTTGTTGTAAATTGTCCATGTGGTCAAAATCCCATCGTCTCCAGAATATTATTAATGATTAAAATATCATATATATTCATCATATATTTATTTTATAATAGTAAATAAAAATTAGAGATAATAAATGAAATGCACTATTAATGGAGATGGTAGGATGTACGTATGCATGAAGGCTACTTTCATTTCATTTTAATATTAAAGGAATGAAAACTAAATGATACATAGGTATGTTATAATTAAATTATATATATATTTAATATATGTTACATAATGTAATTAATTTCATCCTTTATACATTCCAAGTATGTCATGAACGACTCATATCACTTTGAGGGGGCGGTAGTCTGCACTTCCCCAAATACAATTATCATATTTACACGTTATGGAAATCATAATGGTATGATGTAAATAAAAATTATTGAAGAATAGAGACAATATAAATATAATATATATCATATATAAAAACATTTCCATTATAATGGACACTAAGATAGGTGGTGGGAGAATATTGAACAATCATCGTTTTGTGAGGCAGTAGTTCGTAGAACGCAGAAACCGTAAGTTTGTGTCTATTAGATGAAGGTGTATGTAAGTGTTGTTAAAATAAATATTATAAAAAATCATAGTATATTTTTTATACTTTTTTTATTTAATCAAATAATAAGAAGATCATATGGAATGAATAAGGAAAATAATGAAATGGAACTTGGGAGAATATATTACCTCAAAATCGGGTAACCTCTTTTGATTTGAGCCAAAATTCTTTTTTAAATTGACTTATACCCATGATAAGGCTTCTAAAAGGTATTTAGGGATGGTGAGAGATTATTTGAGAATAATTTGAATGATCCAAGAGACTTGATAGGATTATGTAAGTGGGTATAGGTGGTGGTCTTTTATAAGAGGGAAGAGGGGCACTTTAGGAATGTTTTGAAATATTTTTTTATTGTAAATTTATTTTCCTTTTCAATAGGTCCCAAAATCTTCTATTTAAAAAATATGATGTTTTGGGGTCAAAATATGCTCAACAAATAGGTCTTAGATAAGTTTATGTCACAAATTTAACTTTATCTTTTTCCTTCAACCCTATGTTAAAAACATTAACTCTTACCATGTCTTCATGTATTTTCATAATATATTGTAACTGTTGATACTATAAAATTACAATACAACAATAAGAGGATCATTAATGATATTTGAAACATTAAATGAGTTAGTTTGCATAATCGTATATTATTAGGACTATTATATCATTTAATAAATTAGTATTTGTTTTAAAAACTCATTTACTTCAATTTTGACACTATTTTGTAATTGATTTTTATTAAAGTCATAAAAACACGAATCCTTTGAAAAAAAGGAATTAACATAAATATAATATGTAAATATCATCCAGAAAATTCATCTATGTCATAAAAATAAACAAATTACATTTATTTTAATATTTACAATATCATTGATTTGAATCTTTTATTAGTGAGGGAATCACTCCATCATCATTATGTTATAATTAAATTTATTTTTTTTAACGTCTAAAAATTATAAATAAAATATCATGATGTAGAAAATATCATTATCTTTATAGTTACTATTTATTTTCGAATATATCACTTATATAACCCCATAAATAAATTATTTTTTAAAAGATACATTTTTATGTTATATTTCCCTTTTCATTAAATTAAAAAACATAAAATGTCATTTTCACACCCAAGTGTCTCCCAGATGCCAAACGTTCAGGAATAGGGTGATCATGGTCAGAAATATCTATTAAAATAGGATTATTACACGTTTTAGGTTAGTTTTATATTATTATAATACTATTTTTTACCCTAATTTACATAATTTACCCTTTAACCCTGGTAAATAAAAATAATTATTGAAGTTACTATTCATAATGTCGAAAAATAAAAGGTACCTATTTACACAATTTGAACCTTATGATTCCAAATATGGAATCCATTTTTTCGAATTAAAACACTGAAATTGTTGTAATTAATTTAAAATTATTTCATGTTGTCAATACCAGAAATCGTGTTTTTATGAAGTAAAAACTACTAAAAGATCGACATGTGTTCATGTCCAATTAAAATGTGAAATTACATCTAATAGCCAACATTGAATTAAAGTAAAAAAACATAATCCAATTATACATTAAAAACAATTAAAAGGATAATATAACTGTATAAAAGGCAATATTATTATCTATTCATTAAAATATGAATTTCATTAGCAAAATACTAAAAATGTATCCAAAGTAAATTTTTATATCCTGATTCTATAAAAGAAGTTTATTTTTTCAAATAGAATATATAAAAGTCAAAAAAAAATAGATTTAAAAAAGGTTCTCCTTCAAAATCCTGTAAAACGACATTTTAAAAATATTATAGTATTTTATGCTTAAAATTGGATTCAATCTAATTTTAATCCTCCTAAATTTATTGGATAAATGTAAAAACGTTTAACAAATATTTAAAATAATAATGTAGTTAGTTCCGTTCATTCTCTCCAATGCAATGGATAGGCATTAACTACTATTTAAAATAATAATATTATTATATTCTTTTTCAGTATAACTCAATGTTGTGTGAAACGTAAGATTTCGTAGAAACCTAATATTTTGTGTCAAGTACAATATTGAACAAAGCATTACTTTAACGTAAAATTAGTATCTTATTCATAAATATTAATAAATATAAAGAAGTTTTATTTTATAAATACCTGGGATCTGACATCATTCCCCCTTTTTTAAAATTGTGTCATCGTAATTTTATTTACATATCAAATAAGGGAGGGTATTTATCCCTCATATAATTTTCAAATTCTCATGTTGCTTATTCAACCATATTATTTTTCCACAAAACCTTTACTTGGTGAATGTCCTTAAACCAAAATACTTTCTATCTATTGTCATGAATCTGGACAGGTTTTTCATCATACAAAAGATTCTCTTCCAACTGAACAACCTATGGATTCTAAACATGATATAGATCCAAAAAATACTTTCTCAACATTGAAACATGAAAAATATATTGTTCCTAGGATAAACTTGGAGGTAAATACATTATATAGTGAACTGATCCAACTTTCTCTAGGATTTCATAGTGTCCAATGAACCTCATGGTCTACTTTACCTTCATACCAAAATGCGTCACACTTTTCAATGGAGAAACTTTGAGGAAGGCATGATCACCTACCTCAATAGAAATATCCTTCCTCCAGTTATCTACATAACTTTTCTTCCTTATATGAGTTTTTCTCATGTGATTCTAAATCAACTGAAATTTTTCTTCCATCTCTTCTACCAATTATTGTCTAATCAACTTCCTTTCACATACTTCATCCCAAAAAGTTAGATTTTGACACCTCTTTCTATATAGTACTTCAAATGGTGCCTTATTTATAATGAAATAAAAACTATTTTTATATGAAAACTCAACCAAAGAAAGATGTTGGTCTCAACAACCCTGGTAATCCATTGAAAAAGATCGTACCATATCTTGAAATGTATGGATAGTTCATTCTGACCTCCCATCTAATTGTAGATAATAGATTGTACTAAAACTTAATTAATTACCCAACGTCTTCTGACGGACTTTTAAAAAGATAGAAGTGAACCTGGGATCATGATCAGATACAATGGAGAGGGGAACACCATGTAACCAAACTATTTCTTTAATATATAATTGAGAAATCTGATCTAGAAATAGAGTATCTCAAATAGGAAGTAAATGAGTATATTTAGTTAATTGATCAACAACAACCCATATTTCATTGTTCCCTTGAGAAGTCTTTGGTAATCCCACTACTAAATCCATGGACAAATTTTCCCATTTCAAATATAGCACTAGAAGAGGATGAAACATCTTTTTCGGTAACTGTTTCTCTACTTTAACATATTAAGAAGTCAAAAACATCACAATAAAGTCAACAATATCTCTTTTCCTTCCATCCCACTAGGAAAACTCTTGAATATCTCTATATATCTTAGAACTATTGGGATGAACTGAAAACATAGAACTATGTTCTTCACATAATAACTATTCCTTCAAATATAAATCAAAAGGCACACATAATCTCTTTTCAACCCTCAAAACATATTCTTTATAAACATTAATTTTAGGTAACATTCCCTTCTAAACTAATTCTTCCTTTTTTTGCAACTCGTTGTCTTCTTTATGTAGTTGCTTAATTCTATCTTTTAGAGATGATTATTCTGAAACATGAAACAAAAATGATGAATTCCATCCACTAACAACTTCCAATACAATATTCTTTAAATTAGAAACCAAAGGATATCATTCTAAATGTATAATTGTTAATATAGCATTAATATTTTGACTCAAAGTGACTGCCACTTTATTTTCATTTCCTGGATTATAAAGACTTGTGAAATCATAATCCTTGACTAATTCTAGTTATCTTATCTATCTCATGTTCAATTCTTTATGAGTGAATATATACTTCATACTTTTGTGGTTAGTCTATATTTCCAAAATAACACCATACAATAGATGCCTACAAATTTTTAAATCATAAACAACAAAAACTAATTCTAAATAATGTGTTGGGTAATTTAACTCATGAGTTTTCAACTGAAGTAAAGCATAAGAAATTACCTGATCATTCTTTATTAAGACACAACAAATTCCTTTCAATGAAGTATCACAGTAGATAAAAATTCACCATTTCTATAAGGAATTCCAGAACTTGATCATTCACCAATCCTCTTTTCAATTCCTGAAAACAATCATCACATTCTTTTGTCTAGATGAACTTAACACATTTTCAAGTTAACATAGTTAGTGGTCCATATAACCATACGAAGTTTATAAAAAACCTATGGAAATAACCTTTAAAACCAAGAAAAATACGAATCTCGATTATATTTGTTGGTCTTGGCCATTCTTCGACCACTTTTTTTAGCCAGATCAACTGTTATGCCATCTTTAGAAACAATGTGACCAAGGAAATACAAATTTTTGTAACTAAAACACACACTTGTTGTATTTCCCACATAGTTTCCTTTATTTTATAGTTTGTAAGAAAACCCTTAATTGACTTTCATTATCCTATTTGCAATTTTCATATCACAAAATATCATCAATAAACACAACCAAAAACTTATCCAATAACTCACATAAAATTATATTCATAAGATCCATCAATACAGTAGGTGAATTGGTCAACCCAAAAGGCATAACTACAATTTCATAATGGCCATATCTAGTATGAAACATGGTCTTCAGAATGTATGCTTCCTTTACATTCAACTGATGGTACCCTGACCTCAAGTCAATCTTTGAAAAATACTGATCTCTCTGGAGCAGATCAAACGAATCATCAATATGAGGAAAAGGATATTTTTTCTTAATAGTGATGTTATTAAAGACTCTATAATCAATTCAAAGTCTCAATAAACCATCTTTATTTTTAACAAACAAGATAGGATCTCCCCATTGGGTTATAATGGTTGAATGAAACCTTTATCTAATAACTCTTACAATTTATTCTTTAACTCTAAAAGGTCAATTTTTTCCATTCGATAAGGGGGTTTTAAATTGGCCTAGAATGAGGAACCAAGTCAATAGTAAATTCAACTTCCCGATCGGGTATTATACTAGGAAACTCATCAGTAAATTCATCAAGATACTCATTTACCACTGGTACATCATTAATCTATATAGATCCTTTATTTTCAACAATATCTTCATGATAACATTCATTTCCATATTTTACTATTTTCTCAGCAGCCTAATATGTTAAACAAATTAAGGGTTCATTATTGTACAAATACTGAAATTATTTCTTAAAAGAAACCTATTTAGCTCTGAAATCAGTCTTAGCATGATAAATGGAAATCCAATCTATACCCAAAAATAACATCAAGCTCTACTAGAGGAAACATGATATGGTTTTCAGGAAAATTCTTTGAAAACAGAAGGATAGGAAGGTTCTTATAATTTATTTTTGTCTCAAAATTACTTCCATGTGTTTTTACTAGAAGTTTAGGATACATATCTTGAGATAGAATTCTAAATTTATTATAAAAGTTCTCAGAAATGAAAGAATGTGTAGACCCAGAATCAAACAGAATATTGTCATAATATGAATAAATAAACAATGTACCAGATACTAATTCATTTTATGTCCCAACATCTACTGATGTAGTTGCGAAAGATTTCCCCACCCCTTTCTGCTTGTAGTCTGGCTACTTTCCATTGTTTTAGTTATTCATCAGACATTAATTTACATGATGACCCATTTTATTGCACATAAATTATTTTACTAGCTGTAAATAATATTTTGGATTACCATTTCCATGATCTTTTCTAGTGAAATTACATGACTAATGTTCCATTTTACCACATCGGAAGCACTTACCAGAATTCAAAAGGTGTTCCCCAGTTTTCTTTATACCGTAATTTTCACAAACTGTAAACTTATGTTACTTACCATTAGACATTTTTTTTCAAAATATTCCCTTTCTTCTTCCACCTCAACCACTTATTCTGTTGTTTTTTAAAGAACATATAATCATCAGAAAACTCTATCTCCACCTTCTTCACATATCTAATAAGTTTTCCAAAACTTTTTAACTCACGAGAATCTAAATATCTTCGATACTTTGGATTTAATATTGAGTAAAACGTATTATTTTACTATCAAGATATATTATAGAAATATGGATTATACCGTTCCAGACAAGTGCATTTTTCTTCTTAAGTATCCATTGATTCAGCCTCCTACCTCAATTATATGAATTCTTTTTCAATCAAAAGTTGAACTGCCTTAGGAAAATATTTCTAAAGGAACATACCTTTGAATTAGTCCCAATAAAGAACATAAATCTCACCACTATCCCTTATATTTCTAACCATTGACCATCACTAATTGGATTCACCTTCAAAATGGTAAACATAAAAACTAACCTTTTGATGTTCTAAACACCCCATGACATCGAAAATATTTTCCATTGCTTTAATCCACCCTTTAGTAAGAACAGGGTCAGATGATCCTCTAAATTATGAGGGATGTTGCCTCAATAAATTTTCCACTACTAAAATATTAATTTTTGGTTCATCTAGATGATCTCGTGCCTCGATACCACCTCTATTTATAGCCTAATTCAACTATTCCTTCATTACAAAAAAATATTCGGTTTTCATTCCAACCATTTTTGGTTGATAATTTGGTAGGTTGTTTTCCTCTTGATATTGTCCTATCATAGCTTCCCAATTTCCTCTGAGGAAAAACATTTTGAACAAAGGAATATCTTAGACCAAGAAACATGGTAATCTTCAAATTCTGTATCATTTCAATATTACCATAAAGTAAAAATAATTTATGGTTATTCATTTAACAATATCCTGACTACTAAAGTTATCTAAACCTCCCTCTGATTATGAAAATAAGGCCCAAACCATAAACATTACATAATCTTGAGTTAATTAAATAATTCACGTTGAGGATCTTTTCGGTTTTAGAGTTTTAGATAATTAGGGTATAACTATTACATTAAATCACAAATATTACAATGTAGACACTTCTACACTATCCAAATTTTTTCACAGTAATAAAACTCCATAAATAAAAAAAGAATTATTTTCTTGATAATAATATTCATGAATTATTCCATTATATTAACCTTCCTTATACCCAAGGAAAAACATATCAAAAACTTGTGACGATCATAAAAAACTCATTAAGGGATATTAAATAAGGAAAAACATTTGTCCATAAATACATAAAAAACAATGATGTCGTACTTTTTACTGATAAAACATGATCCCTTTAACATAACTCATGAAATAATAATATTTATGAATAACTCATAGAAATCATAAATCATAAAGGAAACTTTTGGCATCTATAAGATACTTACATTGTATCTTTCACAACTATATTGGGAGTAACATTCAGGGTTATGTTTGGAATACCCATCACATTATATTCCCGAAATATCTTTTGAAAAACTTTAGTGTTTCCCTCCTTCATGTTACCCAATGCATTAGAGAGCTATCTAGGGCTCACTCATCCTCAATTTGTCATAGATCAACCATATACATAAAAAATTCCCATGATCCATAACAAAATCATAACACATAAAACAAGCATAACGGAAAGATTACATTTCCACATAGAAATAAAAATATATCATTTCAATATATTGACATAATAAATTCTTTCTCAAAACCATTTTCAATACCAAAATATATAAAAAATTTATATGGTATTTATTTTCATTCTAAAAACATTACGAATTCTTAAGGAATCCAAATATCAAATAATGATCATGATTGTGGAAAGGTCGGTGTCACCATGTATGTTAAAAAGTAACATCCATTTTATCATTTAGTAAAAATGATTCAAAAAAAATATTACTTTTGAAAAAAATTTAATTAAATAAATTTAAAATGTTTATAATTATACAGCGTATAAAATAAGGTCTTGTATAAACCAAAATATTCATCAATGAAAGGAGATTGAGATAAAGTCTCTTGCCGGGAATCAGACTTCTCTCCTCCATTCTTTAATTTCCTGAATAATAAACATAGGTTAATATATACTTGAATCAGAACCTTTTTCAAATTTATTTTTAATTTTATATAACATATCATCATGATATAAAAATTACACAATTATTTAAGTTAATATCAGTTGTTTTGTCGATATTCAGTACTTGAGTCGAAAATTAACTTGTTCGACGTAAATTGTCCATGTGGTGAAAATTCTATCATCTCAAAAATATTATTCATTATTAAAATATCATATATATTCATCATATATGTATTTTTTAATAGTACATAACATTTTTATATAAGAAATTAAATGCACTATCCATCGAGATGGTAGGTCGTACGTACGCATGAATGATACTTTCATTACTTTGTCATATTAAAGGAACGAAAACTTAATGATAAATCGGTATTTTATAATTACATTATAATATAAATGTTATATATTTAATATATTTTAATTAATTATATCCTTTATACATTCCATGTATAGCATGAATGAGTCATATCACTTTCAGGGGGCGGTAGTCCTCATTTCCAAAAATGATATTATGAAATTTACACATCAGGGATAGAATAACGGTATGCTATAAATAAAAATTAAAAAAGAATAGATAAAATATAAATATAATATATATCATATATAAATATATTTTCATCATAATTTCCATCATTAGAGGTTTTAGGATAAAATTGAACAGTTGTCATTTCGTGAGGCAGTAGTTCGCCGAACATAGAAATAGTTAGTTTGTATCCATTAGATGGAGGTGTATGTATGTGTAGTTCGAATAAATATCATAAAACATCATATTATATTGATAATAATGGTGAATTTATTTAATCAAAGAATAATAAGATCACATGGAGTGAATAAGGAAAACAAAGGAAAGAAACTTAAGAGAAGACGTTACCTCAAAATCGGGTACGTTCTTTTGATTTGAGCCAAAAGACATTCTTGAACTGCATTATGCCCATGGAAAGGATTATATGAGTAATTTAGGGATGTTGGGAGATTAGTTTATCAGAATTTGGATGATCCAAGAGGCTTGAGATTTTTATGTAAGTGGGTAAAGGTTGTGGCCTTTCATAAGAGGGGGCACTTTAGGAAAGTCTTGAAATATTATTTTATTATAAAATGATTTTTAGTTTCAAAGGGTCCAAAACTAATTTATTTTAAATAAAAGATGAGTTTGGATCAAAATATTCACAACCAATATGTTTTAGACAAGTTTATGTCACAAAATTAACTTTATCTTTTAGGTTTAACCCTTAGTTAAAAACAATAATTATTACCGTTTCTACTTGTATTTTTATAATATATGGTAACTACAGTTACTATAAAATTCCCTGAGAACCAAAAGTGGATCATAAATGGAATTGGTAAAATTATATGAATAATTTTTTTGAATATAATATTTTTAGGACTATTATATCATTTAATAAATAACTATTTATTTTATAAATTCATTTATGCAAATTTTAACAATATTTAGTAATTGATTTTTATTAAAGTCATAAATTCATGATTTCTTTCAACCAAATGCATTAACATAAATATAATATGTCAAAATAATACATAAAAGTTGTATAGGTAATAAAAATAATCAAAATAATTTTTTTTAAATTTATAATATCATTTATTTTAATCATTTATTAATTAAGTAATCACTACATCATCATTGTGTAATAATTAAATTTATTTATATAATTTTTAAAAATTATAAATAAAATATCATGATGTACGAAATATATTTATATTTCTAATGAATATTTATAGTAAAATATTTCACTTATATAAACCCATATAAAATATTTTTTATTAAAAGTTACATGTTTATGTTATATTTAGCATTTCTATAAATTAAAAATCATAAAATGTCATTTTCACACCGAAGTGGCATCCAAATGCCAAATGTTCTGCATAAGTATCCTCATGGTCATAAATATCTCATCCAATTAGATTATGATATGTTTTAATGGTAGTTTTATATTATTATAATATTATTTTTTACCCTTATTTACCTGATTTACCATTTAACCATGGTAAATTAAAAAAATTACTGAAGTTACTATTCATAATTTCCATTTATAAAAGGTACCTATTTTCACAATTTGAACCTTTTGATTCCAAATATGGAATAAAATTTTCCAAATTCAAAACACATAAATTGTAGTAATTAATTTAAAAACAATTCCCATTGTTAAAACCAGAAAGCAAGTTTTTATGAAGTAAGAACTACCAAAAGAATTGCATGTGTTTATGTCCAATTAAAATTTGAAATTACATACAATGACCAAAATTGGATTAAATTACCAAAACATAATCCTATTACTCTTTAAAACTAATTATATATAAAATATAACTATATATAAAAATTAGTTGAAAATTCAGTTTTTGAATTAAAATGCAGTATTTTCCACTCTTCATCAAAATATGAATTTCATCATAAAAATATGAAAAATTTATCCAAAATAAATTTTTATGTCGCAATTTTATAGAAGAAGTTTATTTTTTCAAATATAACATATAAAGGTGACAAAAACTACATTTAAAAAGGTTTTTCCATCAAAAAGTGGTAAAACAAACTTTTAGAAATATTAGAGTATTTTATACTTAATATTGGATTCATTATCATTTTAAGAATCTAAAATTTATTAGATAAATTTAAAAACATTTAAAAAATATTTTAAATTAGAATTTAGTTAGTTTTGTTCATTCCCTCTAATACAACGGTTAGACGTTAACTACCATTTAAAATAATAATATTATTATATTATTTTTCGGTATAACTCAAAGTTGTGTACAACATAACATTTCCGATAAACCCGTTATTCCATTTTGAGTACGCTATCAGAAAAAACGTCCCTTTAACATAAAATTAATATCTTATTCATAAATATTAAAAAATATAAAAAATTATTATTTTATAAACATCTAGGATCCTACACATACCAAACTAAAATAACTCAATAATGGAATTTTCCTAGATTAATTATGTCTATAAAATGGGAATTGGATAATTGTATAGGTCATTTGGATCCTTAATTTATTTTTTTATTCCTTTATTAGGCTTAATTTTACCTTAATAATTGTAATTAATTTTAATCACTTTCACTAATGTTTTTGGAAAAATAAATTTGGTATTATTTGAAAATATAAATTATTCTTATTATAAATATGAAATTAATTATTCTAAATATTAATCATATTATTAGAAAAAATTAACTTAAGATTAATCCTGTAGGTGCGATGACAATTCGTGTTTTTAAAGTAAAAACGTCAGAAAGTTTGCTCTATTTTTATAATCAATTTCAAATTGAAATTATTTCCCATGAAATAAATTGTAATAATTGAGAAACATAATCTATAAATAAACTTTAAAACCAATAAAAATTCTAATTTAACCTTAAAAATAAATTATATAAAAAAGAAGTTTTGAACATAAATTCAGTATTTTTAACTATTCATTAAAAAAGGATATCTTCCTGAAAAATATCAAAAATTTCCCCTAACCTAATTTTTATATTTTTATTTCAAATATGAAGTACATTTTGATATATTAAATCTATTAAAGTGTAAAATGTATATTTAAAATGGGTTCTCCATTAAAAGGTGGTAAATTTTCATTTATAAAAATAGATGTTTTTATATGTAAAATAAGATTTCTTCTTATCTTATGCATATCAAACCAAATAGATGAATATAAAAACTATTTTACTGAATATATAAAATATTTATTTCATTAAAATTATTTTATATTTGTAATTAATTATATTTTTAAAGAAAACACTTCTTTAAAAGAATAAAATTAATAATATTTCTTTTTATATTCAAATAGTCCTTAATTTCATTACTCCTTAATTTGTAAACAATGTATTAATTTTATATTTCTATAAAAAATAAATTTTCATAAATTAGTTGATACAATTTATAACCACTAAATTAAAGGTTGGGTTATATAATATTATTTTAAATAGTGATATTTTAATAATACATTATTATTTGGTGAAACTCGTTATTATGTGTAACGTAATTTATAATGGAGGGTTTCTCATACATGTGACACATTCTAACTCGGTGTTTCAAAAATTTAAATATATAGAAACAATTTTAAATTGTGAATATTTTATAAGGTATTTGTATATTATTTTCCCTTACTGGCTTGGTGTTGCGTATCGTACATGTTATTTAATACAATCTTCCTATTTTAGATTTTTAGGGCATTACATTCTCTCCATATTAATTAAATTGCATCCTCACAATTTAAACTTCATCTTGGAAAAATAATATTTTATATTTACCATATTTAAATCCCACATTGTTATAAGATTATATAAAACATCCTCTAGAAATGAGATATTGGGAGGTTCCAAAGTCACATAGACTGTCATTTAACTAGGTTTCTATGTAAGAGATCATCATTAGAAACTATAGGTACATACTTGAAGGAAAATCATAAATATTTATAGGGATTGACTGAGGTAATCAATCACAAAAGAGTGAATTATCAATATAATTTTGTGGGATACATATCCATAAATCATTGGTGATTTAAAAGACCATCAATTCAACATCAATTAAGTTATTAGGACAAAATTTTATTTCTAAGTCATTTTCATAATGATGGGTAATTCCTTTACTCACCAGGAATATGATGTAATATTGTTACATGATAGGTTTTTATTTTTTATGAAATAACCTAATTTTTTGTTGTTCTTTGATCGAATTCTAATTCATCCTTTTAATACTAGAAATTAATTACCAATATTGAATCTTTTTATGATTGAAGCACTAAAAGTTACTTTAAAAGTGTCTTAAGGCATATAAAAGAGTAAAAATTCAAAACAAATTCCTTAACTATCTTCTGAAACCAATATGGTTAAAATATTAATCACTAATCCTCATAAGTGTTACTATTGGTTAACCATTAACATTTATTCATAAAAGTTTTCAACTAAAAACAATGAAAAACTAACCAGTAAATTATGTAGGTCAGCGGTTGACATGAAACCATTATTTTCCATTCTTCATGGTTTCATGACCTGTGGTCCTAGTGTACATGATTGGTTGTCACCTCAAATATAGGTTGTTTATTTATAAAACCAAATTAATTTAATTTACTAAATAAATACGATAGAAACCCTTGAAATTTTAATCATTAAATAAAATCTTAACTATGGTATTCAATTCACCCTCAATACATAACTACTTCATCCACTTATTTTCACATAAATCATTCCTTGATCATGGGTTTATCCATAATATCATTTATAGGATTTCTAAATCATGACAACTTATTTTAAATCTAAAAGACCTTATGTTTAACCTATGATATTTATTTTCAAAATCTTTCATAATGGTTTGTAAGGAATATTTGAATTGTCCAAAGAATATCCCCTAGTGGTGTCAAACTTAGTGCATAGTAAGGATCATTTTCATTTACCAGGTTACACCGAGTTAGGCCTAGAGCACCATGTCGTAGTTGTTACTTATAGGTACATTTGTACTAGAACCACACCCACATATAGAATCCATATAAGGATGTATTTATAGGATGATCCATATAATATCTACCGTACTAATCTTACAGGATGTTATTCTATACTTATCTTCAAATTATACATTGCGGGTACATTCTCTCATCTATTTTTTCCCTAAATCTAGTGCCCATTGTTGCTACTAAACTTCCTCTAGTAGTAACTATAGGTACCTAACCACATATCTTGGAGTTGGTGTCTACTACTAAATACATTGGCATGACTGAAAACTACCATTTATATTGATTTTGAAAAACCATCGTACATAGGAACCCAAAGGAAAACAGCATGGTGGTATAAAGTAATGTAAACCCAAAGAATCATTGGAAACAAATTCCATCCCCTCCTTTGAAAAATAACCCAAAAAATGAAATAAAACATGATTTTATTTAAGGATTCCATAGATTCCAAAAAACTACCACCATTTTCCCCTCCCTCTATGTGTGAGACACCTCCATATGATTACCCATAAGTAGGTTTCATTTTCTGATAGTGTATGTGATTTTCCAAGGAAGATTTCCCTTGCCTAACAGTGCTTTATACAGAATCATGGAGTATTTCTCCACCATCTTAAGATTGATCTTCCTTTGATTGCATATCTCCAACTCAGTAGCCATGGCCAAAGCCTCCACCTGTAATACAACACCTCTTACATAAAAGGCTAGAAACACTGCAATTACAGAGTCCCTTTAGTCTCTAACTACCTCTCCCCGATGGATCCCCCCTGACATGGGACCCATTAGAATTGATCTTGAGCCCCTAGCTGGGAGGAAGCCATCAGACCCAAGATCCATGCCTTGGATTTCCATCCTGATTATCATTTGAGAGATTCTAGATTATTGAATTCACAGATGGTGTTGATTGACAATCGGGGCTCAACTGAACTAGATCCATAAGAATATTATTCATTTTGAAGATTATACTTCTTGAGATTCCAAACCATTTTTGTGGTGAACAATATTCCTAGCCTGCCAGATGGTCCATCATCCTGCGATAAGAATGACAGTCTTGGCCTTTCTCTCAGTGTTGTGAGTACCCGCTCCTCTAAACCACGAGCTAAGAAAAGTTTCATATAACCCATCAGATGTGTCCCAAATGAATAAATCCCCGATGATCTACCATACCCCTATGGCCCATTTTCAGTCATAGAATAAGTTTCCCATTATTTCTTGGTTAGAGGACCTACATAACCCACTCCTTGAAGCCATATTCACACCCATACATTATATATTCTCATCATTAGGAAAGGATTTGTTCCTCACACACCACAAAAAATAAATTATATTTGGAGGGAAGCTCCTTGTACCACAAATTCACCCCCATAAATGTTCATTTTACATGTCACTCATCATATGGATGAAATACCTAATAGAAAAAATACCCAACACCGAGCCTATGAAGATGAGTTTATCAGGATCATCACTAGTAGCAATATTGTTAAAAATAGCGAGTTGATTCTCATAAATAATGTCCTGGAGGAACATGGGATAACCACTAGCCTCTATAAAAGACATGTCTTGGGTGGGGAATCCTGGGAAATATATCCTCCCCACCCAAAATCTTGCAGCCAAAAATTGATGTTCCTTGTTCCCACTAACCACCAAGAGTGATTTTGGAGAATCTCCATGCAACGGTGAATCAGATTCCATGTCCTAGGTGGACACGTTCTCTAATCACACAGGTTCAGGATTTATATTTCCGGTATATTCCTTCCCCAAAGGTACAAACCTTCCAAATTTTCCCACTCATGCTTTTCATGAAGCCCTTTCATGGTTGAGGAGACACTCCTCAGGTTAATGAATCCATCGGAGAAAGGTCTTGCAAGGAGTTTCCCCAATGCCCAATGATGTCTACCTTACATCTTCTCATCCCATATAAAGGATAGAATAATCTTATCCAGATTGTAAATCACACTCTTGCTAACCTACAGGGTGGATTGAATGTTCATGATAATGGAAACTAGGACACTGTTCAATAATGTTATGTAACCTCCAAAGGATAGGAATCTATTTTTCCAGTTGTAGATGAATCCCGAGATTTTTCTTATGAGTTTATCAAAATGATTTCACTAAGAGATAAAGTATTAACCAGATCCTCAAGGTAATCCATTTTAAAATATCGTCTCTCTATACTCAAGCTAGCCCCCATATCCCTCACCCTTCTTTCATAGATCTTCCTGATTATATAAAAAATGCTTTTCTCTTTGTTCACCACCTTCCCACTCCACTTGTAGTATTACCATAGAAGGTAATTCAATCCCTGCATTGATCGTCTCCTTCCATAGATAAATACAATATTATCATCTGTGAATATCAAGTGTGAGATACCCCTTATAGTATTCCTATTATGGTAAGGTAGAAATTTTCCATTGATGATGCCTTGATTAATATAGCAACTGAAAGCATTTTGGGAGAGAATAAAACGAGTTGGGGAAAATGATCCCCTTTTCAAAGATCACAGAAAACCTTGAAAAAACTCAATTTTCTTACCCATAAACGAGGTTGAAATCCATGCCAAGTTGATGCAGCATAAAAAAAGTCCAGTGGTCTAATTGGAGAAAACCATGCAAGCCATGACTCTGAGAAAAAAGCCCCATTCCACCCTATCATAAGCCTTGCTCATGTCTAAGATAACCACAAAATTACCCCATGAAAGACTTGTTGTTGATGCCACTTACCATTTCATGGAACACTCTAAATGTGCCCTAAATTGACCTCCTTTTAAGGAATCCATACTATTCTAAGGCCATCTATGAATCTTGGTGAATAGCCAATATTTGGTTGATAATGTAGTACGAAGTCTTGTATGGTATATTACACATACTTATGGGCCGATACTGATCAATAGACTGAGGATTACACACTATAGGAATAACAATCATCTTGATTGCAATAAGTAATATGCAATAGATCCCCACCCAGAAATAAATCTTGGACAGCTCTCACAAGGTCCCCTTTAACAAAGTCCCACGTCACCCTATAAAAAGAATCGGGGAAGCCATCGGGCCCTAGTACACTATCCAGGTTGAAGGACAAAATCACCTCACAAACTTCATCCTCATCTGGAGTCCTCCTCAATCCCCAATCAATGTCCTCCGAAATAGAACATTGGATTCCCTCAAAAATCTTAGCATCACCTCTCAGATACCCCCTTCCATACTTGGATTGAGAGAAGCCAATAATGATTTAATATCCCTATTAACCATGGCCTCTACCTCATCACGATCACTAGTGTAGGAACCATCATCTATGAAAATATTAGACCACTGAACATGTCGATGTTCTCTAATTCATGAATGAAAGTATCCAAAATTTCAATCCCCCTCATGAAGCCATATGACTCAAGCTCCCTCTCTGGCCATCCGCTCTTATCTCATAAGGATATTAGTGAGATGATATTTTTAAAACTAGGTTCATTAAATTGAGAGTTATCCCAATCTGGTTCGAGGAAATTCTCCAAGATTTTAACCTCTTTTCTTATCTCGATCAAGTCCTAGTCGCATGTGGGGATCTTCTTTTTTCAGGTACGAAGGATATTCTTGAGCTCACTTAGCTTATTGTGAAGAGTGATCCATGGATTCCCCTGGTGATGGAGATCCAAAGCTTCATTGAACACATCGAAGAACCCTAGTTCCTTCCTCCACATTTTAGAAAATAAGACATATTCCTCCCTCTATGACCCTACACCTAGAGAAATACAGAGTGGAGGATGATCATAAAGGAACCAAACCAGATGAATGAATTTGCAATCAGGGAACATTGCTATTGAATCCTTATTCATCATGCACTGATCAGGTCGACAGTATGTGTGTCTTCCTATGATTTTGTTACTGCACCAGGTGAATCTACTCCCCTCATAGCTCGCATACAGAAGGCCTTTCCTAGGATTGAAATAAATAAAATCATGACTGACATTCCTTGTAAAATCACCTCTCACATTGTTCTCCTCTATGCTTGCGATAAGGTTTAAATCACCCCCAATAATCTAGTGGCATCCTCAAGGTTAACACCTTCTATCTCACTCCAAAATGAATTTCTATCTTGGGCTTCACACATGGTGTAGATGAAGGAAAATCTAATCAATGGATTACCAACTATAATTTTATTGGTCAGTGACTGGTCTGACGCACTCAGAAGATCAACGATAACATGGTCCTTCTAAAATAGCCATATATGGGAGTTGGGAGGATCCCTGTGCATAAAGATAAGAATCCTGTGCCTTTGAGTATACTCATTAATCTTTCTAGAGACCAGTTTTTGTTCCAGATAGATATCATCGAAACATGATTGTTACTAAAATTGTTGACGATGAAGTTGGACTTCTCCCTCACCCCAATACCACGGGAGTTCCATATTAAGACTTTAGACAATGAACTGAGCATGTCTGGATTTGGCCCCAGACTCCTGGCCATTTTCATGATGAGACGAGATTGTTCATACTAGAACAACTGATTTAGATTGAGATCGAGTTTGAATACCAGTATTCCCCTGTGAGGTTTCCCCTAGAGAAACCACACCTATATAAAGATCCATTCGAGTAACTCCTGGAGAAAAAATGGCATGCCCTTCCATCAAACTATGATACAACATTGAAGTCTATAGAGGAGAGTGGAGAGGGGAAGGAGAAGAGAGAAGTGTTGTCTAAGATGAAGGAGAAGACACCCCTAGATGAGTGTTCAAGGCCTAAAGGGGAAGCTCCCAACACAAAGAGAGTGTGGAGGCTTTATGATCACTCTCACTTGACTCCAACATGGTGATCTTTGAGATTCATATGTTAGTCAGAACCCATTTCTCAAAAAATAGATAATGCAATCATGGATAATAGCTGAGGGTTTTCCCCATGGGTGAAATACCCTCCTCTGGAAACCGAACCCATGAAACCCCACCCATGCCTCGGTAGACTAGAACCAGATTGCGAGAGGGGGAATCACACCCATCACCAAAAGAAAAATGCTTGGAAGAGGAGGCCTATGAAATCATAATAGAGGGAATAGAAAGAACACCTTTTCCTCGGTCACATCCCCAGGATCCTGAAGGGAACCACGAGCATGGATTCTGAGGGAAAGACCTTGGTATATCCTTAGGATTTACATCCTCCCTATGAGATTTGTGAAAAAACCTATAGAGGATGACTGGGGATGTGGAAGAGAGGGAAAAACCTAGGAAAGTATGGATAAAGGAGTGGTTGATGGCGATCCTTTATCCCTTCAATCCTGATCACAAGGTTGTCCTAGAACGGTAGATAAATATCTATCTCAATGCAGATCATCGCAACTGAAGCTTCTTCCAAATGGGTTGTCCTTTCATCAGCACAAAGAAAATGAAACAAAATCTATCTAAATATCTGAAAATGAATTGTATCCATATATATGTTGAAGAAAAATCACATGGATGAATAATAACTAAAACTAATATGAAATAAATGCATAATTATTGGATTCCATGTTTCATATGTACATGGAACTAGTACCATCAAGACCTTTCTCAGGACAGTTTATCTATTAGGTAGAACCCTATCTAAATTGGCTAGACAACTACTTCATCTAATGAGACTATCGATGCATCTAGGGGATTTCATTATCTTGTCCCCAACATGTAGTTATTTCTTTAAATGGTCCCCATCCCATGTCTACCAATTAAAATCATTCCTCATATTAAATAATAAAATACGCAATAAGCCTTGTCAAATAATTGTATTGAATATAGAATATAGTATTACCGATATTTCCCCAAATAATCAAATAACTATCAATGTAGAAACTATATGAAAAATGGAATAGAGTTTAGGAAATAGTAATAACCTTCATAAATGAAATGGATAACTAGGGGAAATTCAATGATCAATAACCATATGAAATTGAATAATTCAATGGGACTTTAGGAATGAATCAAGGAAGTGAATGTGAATATTATCCTTATAAAAATAAATAATAAATAATTTATAGGAACACTAAGGATGATATCAATAAAAAAATCCCAAGTGAGGTAATAATAGTGGTTTTTTTTCATTGATGAAATAAAAGAATAGCATTAAAAAAATATACTTCAGGAAAATATGTGTTCCTATTTAAAAACCTTTTGATAATATTTTCTTTGAAAATCCATTTTACAAACATTTTTATTAAAAATAAACCTTTTAAACTTGATAAGAAGACTTCAAACAAATGACTGTGGATAAATCCATAAAATTCATATGAGGTAAAAGAATATTCCTTTTGTATGGTAACAAGGTAAGGAAAATTCCTTTTTTAGAAAGTGATAAGAAGATTCTATTGAATGAATTAGTAAAATAAATAATGGAAAAATGTATTTACCAAATAATTTTAAGAAAATTTTATAAATTTTTTTTTTTAAACATGGTTTTTAGAAGAACATGGGTTCTCCCACTAAAGAGAAGTATAAATTTAGTTTTTCGGAAAGAGATTCTCTAAAACATTTTAGTTCCAAAGAGTGGAAAAATGGTACTAGTACTTTAAAATAGTTATGAATTACCAGATAAGAATTAAATGGTTTATTGAAAAATTATTATATAATTTCTTAGAATGGATAAACCATTGAAATATCATTATAGTTATTGATGAGGAAAATAATCTTTAAACATTCCAAAGTGTCTCATACCACTTTGAAACATTTTAAAACATAATCCACATAAAGGAATAAAAATATATTAATGTTTATAATAACACAAAGTTAAAATTATTAATGATAAAATATAAAAAAATAGGTAGTATATACACCTCACATAATATTTAAGTGGTGGATATGACATTTATCTCACAGATATAAAAAAGTTAGATGAGAATCCCTTACCTTATGTTTCCATTTAGGTGAACGTCTTTTTAATTCGTGTATATTAAAATTATCTTAATTTTATACTTTATTTATAAACATTTAATATTAATAAATACTTTTATTTCACTTATTTCTATGTTTTGTACAACAATATAAACTATTATTTTTACATTGGGTGGTTGGACCAAATTCAGTTTACTTATCAAAAATATTTTTCGTAGGTCAGCTATGGTTAAAGGTGTCATTATATAACTTCTCAAGAATAATAACCACGAAATAAATATCATATTTATACATAAATTATATTTTTAAAATCATTCATTAAATATTCTTAAGAAAAATGAACCAATGTTATAATCATGGACATGGTAGTCCATTTGTACGCATGAGTGACGTTTCCCATTTTTTAATGATCATTGTGGAAAGAAGGTAAGTAACTCAAATATTTCCACAATGAAAATTATATAATAAATAAAAAATTATTTAATAATATATACTTATATATATAACTCTTTTAGGTAAAAGGAATCACATCATGTTTTGGAGGCGGCATTTCTTACGTCCACAAATGACATTATCTCTTTAAAATTTTGTGAAAGGGTAATAAATAAAATGATATATATTATAGTTATAGAAATATAATTTTGTCATTAATATAATATATATGTGGTGAATGTCACAAATTTTTAATTATAACCATAAGTTATACATTCCATCTATTGTGTGAACGAATCACATTGGTTTGAGGGGGCAGTAGTCCACAATTCCTCAAACAATGTTATCATACTAATGTAAAATGAAATTTATTAAATTTATATATTATAATTGGTTTAAAATAAGTATAAATAAATAATAAATATCATATATAACATATATAAACATAGTTTTCATCATAATGGCCACCATGAGAGGTGGTAAACAGGAATTGAACAATCATTGTTTCGTGAGGCAGTAGTTCATCGTACATAGAAACAATATGTTTGTTACCCATTAGATGGAGGTGTGTGTATGATTAGGTTTAAACCTTAGTATAAAAACTCCCTACTGTATGGATGATATTTTTGTATTTGTACAATAATATAATAATAATATTATAGGGAGTAGAGAGTGGAAATGAAACAAAAAATCTTAAGGAAAGATGTTACCTCTTAATCAGGTAACTCCTTTTGGTTTGAACCAAAAGCTTTATATAATTTCTTTATTCTAAAGTGGAGTCTTAAAGTATGAGGGGAGGGATTTTGGGGAGCTATTATTTAGAAATTTTTTGGTAAAAGTGGTTTGGTATGTTTTATGAATGGGTATAGGTGGTCACCTTTTATAGGGAAGGAAAAGGACTCACGCGAAAATTTGGGAAACAAGTAAGGTGTAAACATGTTGTTACCTAAAAAAAGTCATAAAACCCAGAAATAAACCAATAATGTAAGTTTCATGGAACACTTATGTTTAGAAATGTAGCTTTGGACAATTTTCTAAGTCATTTGGGCCCTTAAGCTAAATATTTAGTCCTTTATTAGGCTTAATTTTACCTTAATAATTATAATTAATTTTAATCACTTTCACTAATATTTTTTTAGGAAAAAAATTTCTATTATTATAAATTATAAATTATACTAATTCCAAAATTTTAATCCATATTTTAAAATTCTAATCATTGAAGTGGCTGAAAATAATTTATGATTAATCCTATAGGAGGGATAACATGCTAGTTTTAAAGTAAAAACATATGAAACATTGCTCTGTTTTTTTATTCATTTTCAAATTGAAATTGATATCAATGAAATAAATTTTATTAATTGATAAAAATATTTTCTAATGAAAATTTAAAACAAATTATAATTATAATTTATCCTAAAAACTAAATTAGATCAAAAATGAGTTTTTAACATAAATTAAGTATTTATAACTATTCATTAAAAATTAATATATTTATGAAAAAATAAAAAAATTATACTAACTATATTTTAATGTTTATATTTAAAATATTATGTTTATATTTACATATTAAATAAATTATATCTTCAAAATTCATATTTAATATTGTTTCTCTTTTAAAAGGGGTTAAACTTTCCTTAATAAAAATTTAGGTTTCTTATATATAAAATATTGTTTGTTCTTATCTTATGCATATCAACCCAAATGGATTAATATAAAAAATATTTTTTTGAATATATAACATTTATATTTCATTAAAATTATTATATAATTGTAATTAGTTATGTTTATTAAGATAAAACTCATTTGGAATCACAAAAATAATAATATATCTTTTTATATCCAATTGGTTCTTATTTTAATTTCTCATTAATTATTTTTAAAGGTTGGGGTTGAAGCCTCATTTATTATTTAAATCAAATCAATGAACTCTTTTAACTAGGTAGAGGGAGACCCATTATAGAATGGGATTCATTAATTGGTAACCAAGGTATTAATTTTATATCTATATAAACCATAAAATTTCATAACACAGTTAATAATATTAATAAACACTAACATAAAGTCTAGGCTATATTATATTATACTAAATAAAAATATTTTGATAATACATTGTTATTTGGTGAAACTTGGTCTTGTGTGTAATGCAAGATATTGTGGAAGTTTTCTCTTGTGTGTAACACAAGCTAACTTGGTGTTGCATGCATTGAAATATATAGAATCAATTTTAAACTGTGAAAATATTATAAATTATCCCAATATTATATTCCCTTACATTCTTGGTGTTTCATTTCATAAAATCTATTGAATACAATGTTCCTACATTAGATTTTTGGGGCGTTACATTATCCCCACTTTAATTAAATTGTTTCAACATAAATTAAACTTGATCTTGGTAAAATAATGTTTGATATTTCCTTCATTGAAATCCCACATCATGAGAAGGGTTCATCAAACATCCTCTTCAAAAAAATATTGGGAAGTACATAGGCTAAATGGACTACCATTTAAATATGTTTCTAAGTAGGAGATCATCAGTGGAAAGTAGACATACATACATGGTTGATAATAAAAAATATTTATAGGTATTAATTGAGGTCATCAATCACAAAAAGTGAATGATAAATAGAAATTTGGGGGCCTCAAATCCATAAATCTATGACAAATTATAAGTCCATTGGTTTAACAGAATTTGAGGTATTTGGACAACATTATATTTCTAAGTCATTTCACTAATGTTTGGTAATTATTTTACTGACCATAAATATAACAAAATATTCTTACTTGATAGGTTTTTATTTCTTATTCATAATCATAACTTTTGGTTTAACTTTTATCAAGTTCTAATTCATCCTATTACTCCCAAAAATGAATTACAAATTATGATTTTATTTATTCTTGAAACACTAAAAGATACATTAAAAGGATCGTAAGTCATATAAAAGAGCGACCAGTCCAACATTTTTACCTTAACTATATTCCAAAACCAATATGTTCAATAGATTAATGTATACTCCTAAAATGTTTTACTACCCGTTCACCATTAACATTTATTCGTAAAATTGTTTAACTAATAACAATGAAAAATTAACCAGTACATTGTGTTAGGATAGTGGTTGGAATGAAACCGTTATCATCCTTCAGTCATAAGTTCAAGACCAAGGGCCTTTCCAGACATGATTGGTTGTCACGTGGTATATAGGTTGTCCTTTTCTAAAACCAAATTAATATAATTTCCAAAATAAATATGATGGACATCCTTAAAATCTGAATCATTCATTAGACTCTTAACTATGTTTATTTAATCAAGATAGATACATAAGTACTTCATCCACTTATTTTCATTTAGATCCTTCTTTGATAGAGGGTTTATCTATAATATCATTTATAGGATTTTTAAATCACTACACCTTACTTTTATCATAAAAGACCATAGGTTAATCTAGGAAATTCATTGTAAAAAATCCTTCATGATTGTTTTTAAGGAAAATGTTAATTATTCTAAGTATATCCCCTAGGAGGGTCAAACCTGGTGCATAGTAAGACCCATTGTCATGTACCAGGTTACTCCAAGTCAAGCCTGAAACACCTTTTCAGTGTTTTTACCCCTAGGTATACCTTTTCCAGCACCACATCCACTTGTAGTATCCAAATAGGGTTGTATTTCTAGGAATATCCACAAAATTTCTACCATACCATTCATTTAAAATTTTCTTATATTCTTATCCTCAAATTATAACTAAGGTTTACGTTACATAATATATTATTTCTAAAATCTATTCCACAGGTTTACTGCTAAAATCCCTTTTATACCAACTATAGTAACCTGAACATAGATATCCTAGAGCTAGTGTCTGCTACTAAAAACATTAGCAAGATTATAAGGAATCAATCTCGGAATTACCAATCCGTGTAGTTGTCTTGGTAAACTGGGTACATAAAAAAGACTATTATTACAAATAAATACACAAATTAAAACGTATTATTTTTCTTCTAAATAAACAACTTTGAGGATAACTCTAATCCATATAGTAAATACATGCACATCTTTCGTGGTACGCTTCTTAGATTCCTAGGGAAAGATATATAATATGGGTGAACTCAAATGCTCAGTAAGGGAAAAATATAGAGAAAGAAATAATGAATCTATGAGAGTAATAATTATGGAAAGGTAAATAACAAAACTCAAATTCAATGAAATCAAAAAACTGGTAAGGAACTGAATAAACAATAGGGGAAGGTATTAACTTGAAACACATGCCATTAAAATAACTAGGTAAGGAAAAATAAATTCAGAAAGGTATGAAAATCAAACACATTCCATCTAGATAACTGAAAATTAAATGTATCCCTAGATATGTAGATGCAAACACTCTTGGCTGAATAATAACTAAAACTAATATGAAAGAAATGCTTAATTATTGGATTCCATGTTTCCTAGGTACATGGAACCAGTACCTTCAAGACCATTCACAATAGAGTTTTGGTATTGGGTCAAAACCCATCTAAGGACGTTAGCCATCTATTTTATCTCTTGAGACTACCGATGCATTGAGGGGATTTCATTCACTGGACCCTAAGACGTAGGCATTTCCATAAATAGTCCACAGCCCCAGTCTACCAGTCCAAATCATTCCTCAAATCAAATAATCAAATAAATAATATGCCTTATCAAATAACTATTTTGAATAAATAAAACAAAATTTCCAATATTTCCCCAAATAATAAAATAAATTTCAATGTAGAAAGTATATGAAAAATGAAATATGGTTTAGGAAATAGTAATAACCATGGTAAAATAAATGGATAATTATGGGAAATTCCTTTCTCAAGGATCATATGAAATTGAATACATCAATGGGACTTCTAGAATGAATCAAGGAAGTAAATATGAATACTATGCTTGGCCAAATCAATATTAAATTATTCATAAGAATAATATGGATGATATTAATACAAAAAATCTCAAGTGGAGTATAAATAGAGGGTTGTAGTCGTTGGGGAAATAAAATATTAACTTTTAAAAATATTCATGAGGAAAGTTTATTTTTCTTTTGAAAAACATTTTGAAAATATTTTCATTTAAAATACCATTTTAAAACATTTTCATTTAAAATAAACCTTTTAAACTTGATAAGGAGGCTCCAATTAAATTATGGTGGATAAATTAATAAAAATTGTATGAGGTAAAAGAATATTCCTTTTTTACAGTAAAAAGGTAAGGAATATGCCTTGTTCGGATGGCGACAAGAAAATTCCCTTGATAACATTGGTAAAAGAAAAAGGTCAAAATTTTCATTACCAAATCACTTTAAAAACATTTTTGAATTTTTTTTTATTAAAACATGATTTTTAGAAGAAAAATGGTTCTCCAACTAAAGAGAGATATAAACACGAGTTTTTAGAAAAACATTTTCTAAAAACATTAGTACCAAAGTGTGGAAAATGGTACTAATACATGAAAATGGTCATAAATAACCATATAATAATGAAATGCTTTATTGAAAAATGTAATATAATTTCTTGAAAAGGAAATTCCATTGAAGTATCATTAAATTTACGTTAAGGAAAATAATCTATAAACATTCCAAAGTGTCCCATACCACTTTCAAGCATTTTAAAATGCAACATTAACGAAGGAATAACAAGAAATTCAAGTTTAAAATAACACTAAGTTAAAATGATTAATGATACAATATAACAAATGGGGTAGTATATATAACACATAAAAGATTTAAGTGGTGAACATGACATTTATCTCATGGATATAAAAAGTTATATTTGAATCCCTTGCCTTGTGTTTCCTTTCGGGTGATAACCTTTTTAATTCATGTATAATAAATTTATGTTAATTTTAAAATGATTAAAAAAAATTCATTTTAATCATTACTTTTATTTAACTTATTACTATTTTTTTAAAACTACTTAAACAATAATGTTTAAATCGGGTGTTTTGACAAAATTATATTTATGTGTCAAAAACAACTTTCAAATGTAAACTATGGTAAATGGTTCCATTAAGTATCTTCTCCAAAATAATGACCATAAAATAATTATCATATTTATAGATCAATTAAAATTTTAAAATCCATAATTAAATATTGTTATGAAATATGAACCAACGTTACAGTCAAGGAGATGGTAGGTCATACATATGCATGGGTAATATTCCCATTTATTAATGATCATTCTGGAATGAAGGTAAGTAACACAAATATTTCCAGAATGATAAATATATAATAAATAACATATTATTTAATCATATGTACTTATATATATATATATATATTATTTTGTGATTTAAAAGTAATCACATCATGTAGAGGATGCACTAGTCTACAAGTCCATGAACAATATTATCTCCTTTAAAGTGTGAAAGGGTATTAAAGAAAATAATATATATTATATTTCCAGAAAGATAATTATTTCATGAATATAAGGAATATTTTTTTCATGTCATATATGTTTATGTATATCCATCGTTTATACATTCCTCTTATTGTGTGAATAAATTGCATCACTTTGAGGGGGTGATAGTCCACACTTCCTCAAAAGATGTTATTGTATTAACATAAAAGGGAAGGTATTAATTTTTTGTATTATAAAATGTTTAAATAAGTATATCGAAATATTTAATATCATATATAACATATATAAACATATTTTCCATTATAATGGCCACCATGAGAGGTGGTAAAGGAGAATTTAACAATCATCACTTCATGAGACAACATTTCACTGTATAAAGAAATAATACGTTCATTATCTATTAGATCGAGATTTTTGTAAGTGTTGGTTGAACCCTTAAAATTAAAAAAGACTAGTATATTTTGGATACTATTTTTGTTATAAAATTAATGAATAATAAGAGTATGGGGAGTGTATAAATGAAATGAAACTAGAAAGCTTAAGGAAAGATGTTACCTCTTCAATGGGTAACACCTTTTAGGTTGAATCAAAAGCTTCATTGGATTTCTTTATTCCTAGTAAGAGGATTCTAATATGATGTTTTGGATTTTAGGAGATACTTTTTTAGATCTAGGTATATCTAAAGTGTCTTGATAGGTTTCAGGAATGGGGAGAGTTTGTGGCCTTTATAGGGAACTAAAAGGACTCACATGAAATCTTTGGAAACAAGTTAGGTGTACAAATGTTCTTACCTAAAAAAAGTCATGCTATAAGGCCCCAGGCTTAAAAATTACCTAATCTTGAGTTATGTCAAGAATTCAAATTGAGGATATTTTCTGGTTTAATTTTTTAGATAATTATTCCATAACTATTACAGTATATCTCAAATATTATAATGTGGACACTTTTAATCTATCCAATTTTTTTCACAGTAATAAAACTCCTTAAATAAAACAAGAGTTATTTTCTTAATAAAAGTATTCTTGAATTCTTCCTTTCACATACCCTTCCTTATACCCTCGGAAAAACATTTCAATAACTTGGGATTATTATAAAAAGATAATTAAGGGATATGAAATAAGGAAATAAAACATTAGTCTATTAAAACATAAAAATCAATGGAATATAACTTTTTACTCATAAAACATGAGCTCATTAACATAGCTCATGAAATCATAATATTTATGAATTACTCATAGAAATAATAAATAAATATGTCAAATTGTTGAATATATAACATACTTAAATTATATCTTTCATAACTACATAGGGTGTAACCTTCATATTTATGTTTGGAATACCCATCAAAGTATAATACCTAAATATCTTAGGAGAAGCCTTAATGTTTACCTCCATCATGTTACCCAATTCAATGGAGATATTTCTCAGGCTCACATACCATTGATTTATCATGGAACCACCCATATACATTAAAAATTCCCAATAACCATTACATAATCACAACACATAAAACTATAATAAAGGAAAGATAACATTTCCACACTGCAATCACAATATATCATTTCAAGATATTGACAAAATTAATGCTTTCTCAAAACAATTTTCAATACCAAAATACAGAAAATGGGTATATGGTGTTTATTTTCATTTTAAAAACATTAAGGATTATTATGGAATACAAATATAAAATAATTCTCATGGTGGTGGAAAGGTCGTTGTCACCTCGAACGATAAAAAATAACATTCCTTTTTGTAGTTTAGTTAAAAATCTTCGTAAAAAATATTCCATTTGAAAAAAATTGAATTAAATTAAAAGAAAAAGATAAGGAAAAAAATAAGTTAAGGTATGAAAAGGAAAAATATTTCATCTATATAATTGAAAATGAAATGTATTCATAGATATGTTCACGCAAAATCTCATAGATCAGTTGTAACTGAAACTAAAATAAAATAAATTATTATTTATTGGACGACATGTTTCCTAGGTACATGGAACCAGTACCGTCAAGACCATTCACCAGGATATTTATCTATTTGGTAAAAACACATATAAGGTAACTATCCAATAATTTTGTCTCATGAGACTACCAATTCATTGAGGGGATTTCATTTATTGGCCCCTAACCTCTTGGTATTTCCATAAACTATCCCCAACCCATGTCTACCAATCCAAATCATTCCTCGTATTGAATAATCAAAAAAATAATATTCCATATAAAATAATCATATTAAATAGACAATAAGTATTTATATATATTTCCTAAAATAATATAATAACATTAAATGTATACACCATATAAAAAATGGATTATTGTTTAGTCAATAGTAATAACCATGATAAATGAAATGGATAATTAGTGGAAATTCAATTCTCAATAATCATTTAAAATTGAATAATTAAAGGGGACTTCTGGAATGATTAAAGTAAGTGAATTTGAAATACATCTTTCACCAAATAAATATTAAATCATCCAGAGGAATAATAAGGATTATATCAACACACAAAAGTCCAAGTGTAGTAAAAATAGGGGGTTGTTGTCATTGATGAAATAAAATAATATCCTTTAAAAATTGTCTTGAGGAAAATATTATTTTCTTTTAAAAAACCTTTTGAATATATTTTCTTTGAAACCCCCTTATAAAAATATTTAATTTTAAAATAATCCTTTTAAACATGAGGATGATTCTTGAATTAAATGACTATGGATAAATCTATACAAGTTGTACGAGGTAAAAGAATATTCTTTTTAATGGTAAAAAGGTAGGAAAATGTGTTTTCAGAAAGAGACAAAAATATTTCATTGAAAACATTTGTAAAATAAAAAAGGGAAATAATTACTTCCCCAAATCATTTTAAAAACATTTTCGAAAACATTTTATTAAAACAAGGTTTTTGGAAGAAAATGGGTTCTCTAACTAAAGATAAGTATAAGGTCGGTTTTTCTGAAAAATATTTTCTAAAGCATTTAGTACCGAACAGTGGAAGAATGGTACTAATACTTGAAAATGGTTATTAATAACCATATAATAATAAATGGGTTTATTTAAATATATTTATGTAATTTCATCGAAAGTAAATACCATTGAAAGATCATTAAAGTTATTGTAGAGGAAAATAATATTTAAACATTCCAAAGTGTCCCATACCACTTTGAAAAATTTTAATACATAATCCTCATGAAGGAATAATATATTATTAAATTTTATAATACTATAAAGATAAATTTATTAAAGATACAATATAACAATATGGGATGTAGATACACCACATAAAACATGCAAGTAGTGAACATGACATTTATCTCATGGATGAAAAAAGTGAGATGAGAATCCATTATCTTGTGTTTCCTTTCGAGTGAATTTATTTTTAATTCTTGTATAATAAACATATTTTAATTTTATAATTTTATAATAATATTTTTCAGGTCAATCACAACTTTTATTTCACTTATTACTATATTTCAACAACTACTTAAACAATTAAGTTTATGTTGGGTGTTTTAACCAAATTCAGTTTATGTGTCAAAAACAACTTTCATCGATCAAATATGGTTAAAGGGGTCATTATATAACTTCTATATAATAATATAAATGAAATAATTATCATATTTATACATCGATTATAATTTTAAAATCAATCATTAAATATGGTTACTAAAAATGAACTAACATTGCAATCATGGAGACGGTAGGTCGTACGAACACATGAGTAACGTTCCGATTTTTTAATGATCATTGTGGAAAGAAGGTAAGTAACTCAAATCATTCCAGAATTATCATTATATAATAAATACCATATTATTTAATATTATATACATATATATATAATTTTTTTATGTAAAAGAAATCACATCATGTCAAGGAGGAAGAAGTTCACACATCAACGAACGATGATATCTCTTTAAAAGCCTGTGAAAGGTTAATAAATAAATTGATATATATTATATTTATGGAAATATAATTATGTTCTTAATATAATATATATATTTATTTCAAATATTTTTAATTATAACCATTATTTATACATTCCATGTATTTTGTGAACAAATCACGTCATTTTCAAGGGGCGGTAGTCCACACATCCTCAAATGATGTTATCATATTAACAGAAAATGAAAATTATTTAATGTATGTATTATAAAAGGTTTAATGAAGTATAAAAACATAATAAATATCCTATATAACATATATAAACACATTTTACATCATAATGGCCTCCATGATAGGTAGGAAATAGAATTTAACAATCATCGTTTTGTGAGGTAGTAGTTCGTCGTACCAAGAAACTGTATATTTGTTACCCATTAGATAGAGGTGTGTATAAGTGTAAGTTGAACCCCAAGAATAAAAAAATAATAGTATATTAATTTTAATTATTTTTTTATTCATTCAATGAATAATTATAGTATAGGTAGTATAGAATGGAAATGAAAGTAAAAAAGAATAAGGAAAGAGGTTACCTTTTTTATCGGGTAACCCCTTTTGGTTTGAATCAAAAGATTCCTTGGATTTATTTATTCCAAAGGGTAGGCTTCTAGGATAATGGGAGGTATTTTGGGGAGATATTTATTCTGATCCTAGTTGATCCAATTTGTCTTGAGAGTAGTGAAGAATGGGGAGAGGTGGGGGCCTTTTATAGTGAAGGAAAATGACTAACTTTATATTTTTTGAAACAAGTTTGGTGTACACATGTTATTTCCCAAAATAAGTAATAACAATAAAAATAAACTACATAATGGAAGGTTAATTTGAAAATTATTCACATACAATAGTTTTTGGGAAGTTTTCTAGTTCATCTTATCCCTTAAGTGAAATACTTAGTCCTTTATTAGGCTTAATATTACATTCATAATTGCAATTAATTTCCATCCCTTTCACTTATAATTTTGGTCAAAAACAAAGCTGGTATTATTAGAAATTATAAATTATGTTGATTCCAAATATGTAATATAGTTTTCCAAATCGTAATCATTTAAGTTGAAAAATGTAATTTAAGATTCATCCTGTAGGCAGGAAGACACTGTGGGGTTTTAAAGTAGAAACGTCCGAAAGTTTGCTATGTATTTATAATAAATTTCTAAATGAAATTGTCTACATTTAAATAAATTGTATGAATTGATAAAAATATTATCTAAATAAAATTTTAATAAAATTATAATTATAATTTAACATTAAATATAAATTAGATCAAAATTTGGTTTTGAACATAAATTCAGTATTTTTAACTATTCATTAAAAATTGATATGCTTCTGAAAAATATCAAAAAATACCCTAAACAATTTTTTATGTTTTTTTTCAGATATGAATTTTATTTTTTCATATAAAATCAATTAAAGAATCAAAATTCAGATTTAAAATGGGTTCCCCATTAAAAAGTGGTAAAATTGTCTTTATAAAAATATAGGTTTTATGTCTGAAATACGGTTTCTTCTTATCTTATGCATATCAAACCTAATGGTTGAATATAAAAAATATTTTATTGAATATATAAAATATATATTTCATTAAAATCATTATATAATTGTAATTAATTATGTTTATTAAGGTAAAACCCCGTTTAAATCAAAAAAATAAAAATATTTTGTTTTATATTCAATTGGTTCTTATTTTCATTTCTCAAAAATTGGTAACCAAGGTATTAATTTTATATTCATATAAACCATAATTTTTCATAATATTATTAATACTATTCATAAACTCTAACATAACATCTATGTTACATCATATTATATTAAATAATAATATTTTCATAATGTATTATTATTTAGTGTAACTTGGTCTTGAGTCTAACACAAGCTATCATGGAAGGTCGCTCTTGTGTGTAATGCATGATAACTCAGTTTTGAATGAATTGAAATATATATAATCAATTTTAAATTGTGAATATATCATAATGTATCCAAATATTATATTCTCTTATGCACTTTATAATAACCCTTATCTTTATTACACACATAAACATGATTTGTTACATAAACATGAACTTAAGACAACTATGAGGACTGAGATGTCTAGTGTATTCAGAAGTTGGGAACATTACATGACAACATAAGACATAAAATAAAACATCTTTATTGAAAACTTTTTTTACATGACCACAACATTCCTTCATACATATCATTGTATGGGATAACCTGAGGACCTACGTAACAAAAGGGTGAGCTATAAAGCCCAGTAAGGGAGAAAACATGGAATAACATGAAGAATACAATACATGTTAGGTAATAAAAATATTAATGGACCATAAGATAAACATGAACCCAAAGGCATGATATTTCATGATTACCATAACATGGAAATGTGGAAACAACATTTAACATGATATTAGCATGAGCCAAGGCTCATTGCACATGGAGCATGAGTAAACCCTCGTCTCACAAGAATTAGAAGGAGTAAACCCTAATTGCACATGAATTAGAATGATTAAATTCTCAATTCAAATGTAGTATCATGATATTATTCATTACCCAATGCAATGTAGTTCTATTAGGGTGCACCCTTTATAATCATTTCATTTCATGCAAAAGTGTGCCACATAGATCATACCACATGGATTCATTAAAAATCATAATTTATTCCATGAATAATAGATGTGGAATACATAAATTTAAGTCATAAATCAAAAAGTACATGTGAATAAAGGTTAATATCCTTGATATAGATATGGTCATGGTATTCACTTAGACAATGATTTTGGAATGGAAATTTTGATGTAGCTTCGGTAGCCTAACAACGTCCAATATAAATCATAAAATGGGTTGATGAGAGATAAAGTGGTCTATCATAATTTATATATGAAATGGAAATTAATGGGGTCATGTTACATAATATCCCAACATTATTAGTTGAATTTGGATGCATATTATAAAATAATTTCATGAATGTAAATGAAGAGAGAGAAATTCCTTACAGAATTTCGGCATGGTAATGGGTGTACATGGGAGAAATTAATGAGAGATAAAGATGTCTATAGTCATTAAAACATAAGGATAGAAGTATTTTGGAGGTGAGAAATCATACCCCACCATTTATAATTTAAAATAGAATGGGATAAGAATATAAATAAACTTGGAAAAAATGAGAAAACAAGAAATCCCTTACATGGAAGTGTAATACCAAAGGCTTGGAAGAGGCTTTAGAGAGGCTTAGTGGGAGATTGGGGTGCCTTGGGAGGATTATAGAGAGAGTAGGTCAGATTTGGTTCAAGCTACAAATGTTTTTATTGAATAGTAATTTGAGATTGAGTGGTTTTATATAGGAAAGGTGATGGAATTCTTTATTATTTAGGTTTTTGACACTACACATTAAACTAATCAAAACCACAAAACATCCCATGGTTTTTTTCATGTTTTCTTTCCAAATAATAGTGTAGAAAATTATTATATAAGTCTAGTGGCCGAAAATATTAAAATATTAGGCTTTCTTATGTGGAGGTGAGTCACACTCTCAAGGAAAACATTTTAAATGGTTAAAATATTTTATAAGCCTCAGAGGGTCCACTAATGCATAACAAAATAAATCAAACAAATATAAAATCACATTATTTTAAGGATAAAACATATATTGGCCAAAAATACCTATTATTTTATTTTATTACATTATTATTGGGTCATTATGATGTAATAAAACACATTATATATTTAAACAATATTTAATTTTTACCCAAAAATTCAACTCTTCGAAAATCATGAAAAAATCAAAATTAGATAATTTCAAAATCATAAATCCAAAAATAATATTCATTTTATCTAAATAATTTTCTAAATATGTCAATTTTTATTTTATTAAAAAACTGACATTTATTGAAAATTCATTGGTTTTGACAAATAACGGTTTTCAAACCTTAATAAAAATTACAACTGTATTCATAAATATTATACGATCATTTATATTTATTAAAAATTAATTTATTTTTAATATTTTATTAAAATATTTTTTAATTAAAAATACATTAATTCATCAAAATATATTTCTTAATTGAATTTAAATATTAAAGAAAAATACTATTTTTTCTTTAAAAACCATTAACAAAGTAACAATAATAAAATAAATGTATTTTATTTATATAAAATTAATTTACATAATCATAGTGTAACACCCCAAGATTTCATAGTGTGTTAGTTCTTCAAAATAATTCAATAACTTTCACTACATGCAACACAAAGTTCAAGCACACCATGACTTACCAAACAAGCCGTTCAAAAGAGGTTATGAATAGTATTAGATAAATTTTAATGTTTATATAATCCTTATAATTTTACAATCCATATTATGAGTTTCTTAGATATAATGCAAGAACAAATTCATTTTCAGTATTGCACTTTTATCAACTTTAATAGTGAACCATTTTTAAATACTATATTTTAAACTTTTTGACTAAATGGGGACATCAAAAATTTAAAATGAAACATCCCAAGCTTCTACGGTACGCTTCTCTTTGAATAATGTGATAGCGTGTGTTGTACGCAACACTGAGTTCTAACAACCAATTAAACTAGCCGTTATGAATAGTAATAACTACTTTTTAAAATTATATATATTTTATATTTCAAAATGGACTTCATTTTTGGATTTGGAATATCTAATTTAGCCTAAGGTGAAATTTTGGTACTTTTCGGATAACTTTCATATATTGATGAATAGTGAAAATTACTAAATTTTAATTAAAAACAACTTTTTTAATCAAAATAATTAATAGTGATAAATTATGAATTTGAGTGGTTTTAAAGTATATTTAGAATATATTTTTACAATTTAATATAATTTTGGTCATTAGACATAATTTTACAATTAAACCAAACATAAACAAGTGTCAATCTTTTGATAGTTATTATCTCTTAAAAACACGCTTTTTGTTTTGACAGCGGGAATTAATTTTAAATTAATTTCTGCCACTTCTGTGTTTTGAATTTAGAAACATGGATTCCATATTTGGAATCAGGATGTTCAAATTGTGTAAATAGGTAACTTATATTTTTAGACATTTTGAATAATTACTGCGGTAAATATTTTATTTACCATGGTTAAGGGTAAATCCGGTAAATAAGGGTTAAAAAAATAATATTATAATAATCCTAAATTACCCTAAAATGTGTCTTAACCCTATTGGTTGATAAATGGTCGACCATGGGCATCTTTGTGTCAATTTTGGGACCCCATGGATCCACTTGTAAGTGATAATGACACTTTATTTTAATTAAGTTATAATGAATACAAAAATGACACAAGCATATATATTTTAGCAAAATAATTGTTACATAGGGTTATATATGTTGGATTTTAGATTATAAATATTAATTAGAAATATAAAAAGATTTCCTACATAATGATATTTTATTTATAATTTTTAGACATTAAATAATTTATTTTATTTATGACACAATGATGATGCATTAATTACTATAATTGTGAAAAATTAAAATAATTGATATTATAGATACCAAAATAAATATAATATGAAACTTTTAATGAATAAAACTAATTTTATAGGATAATATGATATATTAGGATTGATTGGATTGACTTTGTTCGAAGTAATCAATCTGTTATGAGTTTCAAAAAAATCAACTATTGAATAGTGTCAAAATTGACATAAAAGAGTTCTTAAAACAAATATTATATTATTAATTGATATTAAATTCCTAAAAATCTAAGGTTCGGCCAAGAGACTTATATCATGATAGGTTAATCATTAATGGACCACTTGGGGGTCGCTTGGATGTATATAGTAAGTTTATTAACCATATTATATAAAACTACAAAGAGACATTGTAAAAGTGAAACTAATTAACTTAGAGTTAAATACTTAAAGATAAGGTTAATATAAGTACCCAAACCTGTCTAACTTCTATTGGTTGAGTTGTTTTCGACCTATCCCCACCTTAACATTTAAATAATCAACTTTGGAGCCATTATAAACCGAATATGAATTTATTATAAATTAATATTTCTAGCTTTTCCAAAGGTGTCCCTCACCCCTCTTATAAAAGGGCACTCCTCCTTCTCATTTCTTCACACCATCAAAGACTTTTGTTTCGGAAAAACTCTGCCCAAATACTCTCCCAACATCCCTCACTACAACCTAGAGGCCTTAGTTTGATCCAAAAGCCAACCTAAGGAGCCCTTTTGAAAAAATCAAAAGGAAGAACCCGAAGAAGAGGTAATGATTTCACCACCCTTCTCCGAGTTCATTTCTTCTTCCACTTCTTCTTCCTTTGTTATTACCATTCTAAAATAATAACTCCAGTATCTCACATATACTGTTATGTTATTATAAATATGGTACAACCATATTCAGTATTCTATCCACCCTTTGAATAACATGTCACCATACGTGCGTACGTACGGACTACCGTCTCCACGTCGTGGTGTAATTGTTATTCAATATAATATTATTTGGATGGGTATAATAATGATGTGTAACTCATGTAAATAATAAATATAACATGTTAATGATTCTGTATATATGATATACCATCCTTTTATATATTATTTTAATATCAAAAGAATGATATTGTCGCTCGTGCGTACGTACGGACTACCGTCTTCACGAACGCGATGAGATTCATTCTCCATCGTATCCATTCAAGTATAATTATCATTTGATGATTTAAAAATGATGTTTAAGGACTAGATATCATTCTGGATATGAATAAGATACAACAACCATGGCTTATGTAACAAAACATATAAAAGAAAATGAGTAAGTTAACTCCCGAAACGACGATAATTCTAAGATATTATTAACAAATCAATGTTAAAAGATCATATATGATATCATATTATTATATATGATTCTTGTATAATTTAATAACAACTATTTCACCATTATACAGGAGGTTAACCTACCCCAACCAAGGAAAAGTACAAGGTAAGGGGTTTTCATCTCACTCCTTATTTCCGTGAGATTCATTCCATATTGCCACCATCACCTTTTGTGTGGTGTATGTACTGCCCATAATTATATTCTTTGTGTAATACACTCTAATTTATGTGTATTTACATATTAATTGTATGATACCTCTTTTATGGGTTGTATGTTTCATAATTTACCAAATTGGTAAGGGTTTACTTTACAATCTCTTCATTATCCGAGGTTGTTTATACGTAATAATCTACTGGGATCTCTTTATCATCCACATCCATGTTTCTTAGAAATGTATTTCAAAACATTTTTACTATTTACTAGAATATGAGTTAAAGTCATGTATACCCTTTTTGACTTTTATAAGTGGTTTATAAATGAATCTTTTGATCGTTTTCAAAACAAGGTCCTTTTTAACCTTTTTGACAGAATTAAGGTAAGAATGTTTTTTTTAACTTATACGGCGGGTGCAGCTATTTTCCGCCGTTATAAAATCTTCAAAGCTTCCCTTACAAGCTTATAAGAATATTTTCAAAGAAAATGTTTTATTTTATATGGATCTTAAATGATTTCAAAATAAAAGGAGATATTTCTTTTAAAAGAATTTTGATTTCATCTATGTCAACATCCTTTGATGGATTTTAAGATTATTTGAAGTTGATTTATTATGATACAAAACTTCTATATTGTATTGAAGGTTTTGTGATATGTTTGACTGTGGATGTGCTATTTTTATACCATTCATAGTTTATGGTGAAAGTATTTACATTTCGTATTCTAGTTTTAATACGAATGTTTATGTTATGTTTAAACCTTTTCATATGGGAATGCATTGGACTTAATATGTGACGGGTGGAGCCCGCTATAGCTCCTCGATGCATCGGTAGGTCTCATGAGACAAACTAGTGTCTTGGCACAAGGCCTTGACAAAATCTTATTTGTAGTCTTGGCATGAGGCCTTGGCTATGTGGTTATGATATTCTGGCATTATGCATTCCAACATTATGAAAGTGGTTATTGATTTTTGCATGTGATTATTCGATTAGTAGAATATCCATGTGAATAAGTAAATGGCATTATTTCATTTTATTTAAGCCATACCAAGTTGAAAGTTCATATTTAAAAGGCTTTTGTTTTAGTTATACATTGCCTTAAATGTTTATTCTTATTTATGAAAGTTTCCGCTATATTGTTATCCTTACTGGGCATTTGAGCTCACCCCTTTTCTATGTTTTATTTTTCCCAGGATGTGAAGAAGTAAGTTATGAATGACCTACAGGGATTTTATGAGGGGTTAATAGTGTGGATTGTGGAAACATTATGTTGTTGTAGTAGTTTTTCATTTTATGATGTAATGTAAAACTTATGAATATATCTAGTGTTTCCAAGGCTACTAAACCAATCGGTCTTTCGAGATTTGATCTTTCTTGTGATCATGCCAATGTTATGTAATAATGCACCGACTCTGGGTAACTGGGGTCGGGGCGTTACAGTTGGTATCAGAGTAAGTTTAGTACAAACCTTGGAAGCTAGATTTAGATAAACTCTGATTAGAGCACGTAGACCTAAGATGAACTTTGAGGATTAGTATAGAATAACTTCCTAGAATTTTGGTATTGTAGAGATTTTGTGAGTTTTCCGAGCAATACATCCCTGTCTGGATACGAGCAGGTAGAGGCGGCTCTGGCACAGATGTACCTAGGGGTAAAACCCGAAAACACCACTTTGAGCTAGACTCGAACGGGAACTGGTGCACGACAACGGGCCTTGCTGCACTCTTGGTTACGACACTCCCGGGGGATATGCTAAGGATAACTCTCATTTTCTTTACAAATCATTTTGAAGGGATTATGAGTATATACTTACTCAAAGAAAACATTCTTATGATTATGGATTATATCCATAAATAGTTCAATTTATGTTAGGTGTTTTATAAGTATGGGATTATGTATTTTGATTCATAAACTGATCTAGTTTATGCCATTGTTTAGAAATGGCGCCCAGTAGAAGGAATGAGAACTCTAGAAATGCACATGATCCAAAGAGAAGGAAGGATCATATCTTTCATGGTCTTAAGCTAGAATTTATAAGAGAAATAGTCTCCCATGTATTATCATCATATGAAGAAATAATATCATGTATTTTACTGAGTCCTATGGATTTGAAGGGAAGCAAGAGAAGAAAAGGATAGAAGAGAGAAATATGGATAAAGGGAAGAGGGAAAAGAAGAATTTTCCCATATGTGGTAACTGTGGAAAGAAACACCCTGGAACTTGCCTGAAAGGAATGGGAGTTTGTTATAAGTGTGGAGGAAAAGGGCACAAAGTACGTGACTGCAAGGGTAAGAAAATGGTTTTAAATGTACAATGCTTCATTTGCAAGGAGTTTGGACACTACGTGAACCTATGTCCCAGTCATCAGACTATGCCGCAAATGATGTTATTGGATAATAATCAAGTTATGATACTACCACAGATGAAGAGGAATGATTAGAGTTCTTATGTTGATTATATCAATTGAGTGTTGTATCAACAATGTACTTGTTATAATAATTATGGAGTATATAAGGATTGTACTGCAGTACTATTTCATTAAGGACTTGAGATTGTGTGGAACAAAGAAAAGTGACTCAATAGCAGGATAAATTTTTGGAAAATATATGGTTGAGAGAATGATAAACCATAATATAGTTCTGATACCGAGGTAGTGATTTTCGAATAATACATGATTATTTTGGAAAAAATATATTGGATATTCTTGACTACCTTGGAACTGATTAATGATTTGTATATTCCATCATTGTTGGGGTTTAAAACATTTTTGGATTGATGAAGTATATCCAGCATTCTATATGGAATAAGGGAGCATGAATGTAATCAATAAGGAATATGGTAATACATGATGAAGGTATTCATATGCTATTACGGGGTAAAAAGGATCTATATTATGTTTACCTTCCTTATAAATGTTTGACTGTGAGTTTGGACAGAAGTATTTTGGATAGTTCTAGTTTGGATTATTTTGGATTGCCATAAAAGGACAACCCGGAGGTCGGGCGGCAACCCGTCGCGTCCGGCAAGGCTGCGAGACTTAAACCCGCAACCGAAGGGCGACAAGGGTGTATCACCTACCACTGGCCCATGAGATGTCCTGGATTAAATAATGTTGTTTTTTTTAAAGATCTGGTAGATGAATTATAAATTCGTTTATTTTGGAACCCTATACGAATAGTGTAAATAGAATTTTTTTTACATTCTATTATCTTTTAGAGTGAAAGATGAGTTTGTGGTAGAAATTTATTAATGGATAAAACTCTAATTATAAAGTAAGTATATCTCCTTATGATCTTAGCCAATCTCATAAAAAATTCCTCAATATTAAGAAAAGTAAATTAGAACAAAAATGTTTTCCTAGATGGTACCTTAAATCATCACTAATTTTTGGCTTTGGGATTGTTGGCCTTTTTATAGCCATGTTCTCTACCACTCTCCATCAGATAATTGATGGTTAGATTTTTCTTCCATATCCATATTTTCCTACATGGAACCCTAGTATGTGTTATTTTCGGTAATCTTCATACTTTCGACTCTTTATTTTAAATAGAGGCCTCATTAATTCATTTTTCGATGTGGGATTTCAACTAAGATATTTTGAAACGTCAAAAATGTGTTATCCTAATACCCTATGTTTTGTTGAACCGATGGTATTTCAAATCATCATAGATTGATGAATTTAAGGACCTCAATTTTATACTTGTTTGTGATTGATGACCTCAATCACTACCTATAAATATTTACATTTTTCCTCCAATTATATGTCTCAAATTGCCACCAATGTTCTCCTAATCGAGATCATAATTTGGTGGTGACCCTTTCATTTCTCTTTTCCTCATATTAAGACTAAATTTTAGTAACCCAATTTCCGATGTGGGGTTTCCCACAAATATATTATATATTTTCAACCTTTTATTTTCGAAGAACAATTTCAAATTGCGAGGACGCAATTTATTGAAGGAGGGGAGAATGTAACACCCCAAGATTTCATAGTGTGTTAGTTCTTCAAAATAATTCAATAACTTTCACTACATGCAACACAAAGTTCAAGCACACCATGACTTACCAAACAAGCCGTTCAAAAGAGGTTATTAATAGTATTAGATAAATTTTAATGTTTATATAATCCTTATAATATTAGAATCCATATTATGAGTTTCTTAGATATAATGCAAGAACAAATTCATTTTCAGTATTGCACCTTTATCAACTTTAATAGGGAACCCTTTTTAAATACTATATTTTAAACTTTTTGACTAAATGGGGACATCAAAAATTTAAAATGAAACATCCCAAACTTCTACGGTACGCTTCTCTTTGAATAATGTGATAGCGTGTGTTGTACGCAACACCGAGTTCTAACAACCAATTAAACTAGCCGTTATGAATAGTAAGAGCTACTTTTTAAAATTATATATATTTTATATTTCAAAATGGACTTCATTTTTGGATTCGGAATATCTAATTTAGCCTAAGGTGAAATTTTGGTACTTTTCGGATAACTTTCATATTTTGATGAATAGTGAAAATTACTAAATTTTAATTAAAAACAACTTTTTTAATCAAAATAATTAATAGTGATAAATTATGAATTTGAGTGGTTTTAAAGTATATTTAGAATATATTTTTACAATTTAATATAATTTTGGTCATTAGATATAATTTTACAATTAAACCAAACATAAACAAGTGTCAATCTTTTGATAGTTATTATCTCTTAAAAACACGCTTTTTGTTTTGACAGCGGGAATTAATTTTAAATTAATTTCTGCCACTTCTGTGTTTTGAATTTAGAAAAATGGATTCCATATTTGGAATCAGGATGTTCAAATTGTGTAAATAGGTAACTTTTATTTTTAGACATTTTGAATAATTACTGCGGTAAATATTTTATTTACCATGGTTAAGGGTAAATCCGGTAAATAAGGGTTAAAAAAATAATATTATAATAATACTAAATTACCCTAAAACGTGTCTTAACCCTATTGGTTGATAAATGGTCGACCATGGGCATCTTTGTGTCAATTTTGGGACCCCATGGATCCACTTGTAAGTGATAATGACACTTTATTTTAATTAAGTTATAATGAATACAAAAATGACACAAGCATATATATTTTAGAAAAATAATTGTTACATAGGGTTATATATGTTGGATTTTAGATTATAAATATTCATTAGAAAGATAAAAATATTTCCTACATAATGATATTTTATTTATAATATTTAGACATTAAATAATTTATTTTATTTATGACACAATGATGATGCAGTAATTACTATAATAGTGAAAAATTAAAATAATTGATATTATAGATACCAAAATAAATATAATATGAAACTTTTAATGAATTAAACTAATTTTATAGGATAATATGATATATTAGGATTGATTGGATTGACTTTGTTCGAAGTAATCAATCTGTTATGAGTTTCAAAAAAATCAACTATTGAATAGTGTCAAAATTGACATAATAGAGTTCTTAAAACAAATATTATATTATTAATTGATATTAAATTCCTAAAAATCTAAGGTTCGGCCAAGAGACTTATATCATGATATTTTAATCATTACTGGACCACTTGGGGGTCTCTTGGATGTTTATAGTAAGTTTATTAACCATATTATATAAAACTACAAAGAGACATTGTAAAAGTGAAACTAATTAACTTAGACTTAAATACTTAAAGATAAGGTTAATATAAGTACCCAAACCTGTCTAACTTCTATTGGTTGAGTTGTTTTCGACCTATCCCCACCTTAACATTTAAATAATCAACTTTGGAGCCATTATAAACCGAATATGAATTTATTATAAATTAATATTTCTAGCTTTTCCAAAGGTGCCCCTCACCCCTCTTATAAAAGGGCACTCCTCCTTCTCATTTCTTCACACCTTCAAAGACTTTTGTTTCGGCAAAACTCTGCCCAAATACTCTCCCAACATCCCTCACTACAACCTAGAGGCCTTAGTTTGATCAGAAAGCCAACCTAAGGAGCCCTTTTGATCAAATCAAAAGGAAGAACCCGAAGAAGAGGTAATGATTTCACCACCCTTCTCCGAGTTCATTTCTTCTTCCACTTCTTCTTCCTTTGTTCTTACCATTCTAAAATAATAACTCCAGTATCTCACATATACTGTGATGTTATTATAAATATGGTACAACCATATTCAGTATTCTATCCACCCTTTGAATAACATGTCACCATACGTGCGTACGTACGGACTACCGTCTCCACGTCGTGGTGTAATTGTTATTCAATATAATATTATTTGGATGGGTATAATAATGATGTGTAACTCATGTAAATAATAAATATAACATGTTAATGATTCTTTATATATGATATACCATCCTTTTATATATTATTTTAATATCAAAAGAATGATATTGTCGCTCGTGCGTACGTACGGACTACCGTCTCCACGAACGCGATGAGATTCATTCTCCATCGTATCCATTCAAGTATAATTATCATTTGATGATTTAAAAATGATGTTTAAGGACTAGATATCATTCTGGATATGAATAAGATACAACAACCATGGCTTATGTAACAAAACATATAAAAGAAAATGAGTAAGTTAACTCCCGAAACGACGATAATTCTAAGATATTATTAACAAATCAATGTTAAAAGATCATATATGATATCATATTATTATATATGATTCTTGTATAATTTAATAACAACTATTTCACCATTATACAGGAGGTTAACCTACCCCAACCAAGGAAAAGTACAAGGTAAGGGGTTTTCATCTCACTCCTTATTTCCGTGAGATTCATGCCATATTGCCACCATCACCTTTTGTGTGGTGTATGTACTGACCATAATTATATTCTTTGTGTAATACACTCTAATTTATGTGTATTTACATATTAATTGTATGATACCTCTTTTATGGGTTGTATGTTTCATAATTTACCAAATTGGTAAGGGTTTACTTTACAATCTCTTCATTATCCGAGGTTGTTTATACGTAATAATCTACTGGGATCTCTTTATCATCCACATCCATGTTTCTTAAAAATGTATTTCAAAACATTTTTACTATTTACTAGAATATGAGTTAAAGTCATTTATACCCTTTTTTACTTTTATAAGTGTTTTATAAAGGAATCTTTTGATCGTTTTCAAAACAAGGTCCTTTTTAACCTTTTCGACAGAATTAAGGTAAGAATGTTTTTTTTAACTTATACGGCGGGTGCAGCTATTTTCCGCCGTTATAAAATCTTCAAAGCTTCCCTTAAAAGCTTATAAGAATATTTTCAAAGAAAATTTTTTATTTTATATGGATCTTAAATGATTTCAAAATAAAAGGAGATATTTCTTTTAAAAGAATTTTGATTTCATCTATGTCAACATCCTTTGATGGATTTTAAGATTATTTGAAGTTGATTTCTTATGATACAAAACTTCTATATTGTATTGAAGGTTTTGTGATATGTTTGACTATGGATGTGCTATTTTTATACCATTCATAGTTTATGGTGAAAGTATTGACATTTCGTATGCTAGTTTTAATACAAATGTTTATGTTATGTTTAAACCTCTTCATATGGGAATGCATTGGACTTAATATGTGACGGGTGGAGCCCGCTATAGCTCCTCGATGCATCGGTAGGTCTCATGAGACAAACTAGTGTCTTGGCACAAGGCCTTGACAAAATCTTATTTGTAGTCTTGGCACGAGGCCTTGGCTATGTGGTTATGATAGTCTGGCATTATGCATTCCAACATTATGAAAGTGGTTATTGATTTTTTCATGTGATTATTCGATTAGTAGAATATCCATGTGAATAAGTAAATGGCATTATTTCATTTCATTTATGTCATACCATGTTGAAAGTTCATATTTAAAAGGCTTTTGTTTTAGTTATACATTGCCTTAAATGTTTATTCTTATTTATGAAAGTTTCTGCTATATTGTTATCCTTACTGGGCATTTGAGCTCACCCCTTTTCTATGTTTTATTTTTCCCAGGATGTGAAGAAGTAAGTTATGAATGACCTACAGGGATTTTATGAGGGGTTAATAGTGTGGATTGTGGAAACATTATGTTGTTGTAGTAGTTTTTCATTTTATGATGTAATGTAAAACTTATGAATATATCTAGTGTTTCCAAGGCTACTAAACCAATCGGTCTTTCGAGATTTGATCTTTCTTGTGATCATGCCAATGTTATGTAATAATGCACCGACTCTGGGTAATTGGGGTCGGGGCGTTACACATAGTGCTAGGGTCTTGTAACATAATCCCTTATAACACCCACGTAATACCTAAGGGTTAGGTGTGTGATAAAGATAGACTCTTGGGGGGCTCGGATAACATTGCTCGGGTGATAATCTCTGTTAATTTCCACTTCTCCCATAGGCAGTTCTTTTAAAGCTTAACATATTAAAGCTCAGCTTGGGCTCAGTCAAGAGTGAATCCTAGGGATGCTTAATCATTTTGGAGCTCTAAAAAATGGTCTTTATATGGATAAATTCTATTGGATAAAATCATTGCTTCCTTTGTCTGAGTAAATTGGATTTTTTAAAGACCAGTATTTATATTAATCATGTAATCACAATTAAATGGATATATTAGTAATGGTAAAAATTATTAAGGTTATTTTAAAACCCAAAAACATAAAACCATGGAAGTGAATATGTTTTATATAACCATTTTACATAATAATAATTTTAATTTGATCATGAGGACTTTTCATTTATAAAAAAAATTTCCTTACAATCTCCCCCCCTTAATAAATTATTCCCTCAAAATTTCCTTTTCCCACACTAAAACAGATGTGGGTAATTATACTTCATCAATTCCTCTGATTCCCACGTTTCTTCTTAAAACTTATGTTTTCTCCAAAACACCTTGACGAGGGGCACTGTCTTATTTTTATAGAATGTTTTCCCTACGATCTAAGATCTTCATCGGCTTCTCTTCATAAGAGAGTTCATTCTCCAATGGTACCTACTATTGATTGTGTACATGTGATGGTTCAATTATGTACTTCCCCAAGAGTGATATATGGAATACATCATTTACTTGAGGTAGGTTCAGTGGGAGTGATTTTCGATAGTCCACTGGTCTAATTCGATCAAGGATATCAAATAGGTCAATGTACCTTAGACTAAGCTTTACCTTCTTCCCAAATCTCATAACTCTATTCCACAGTGATATGCGGAGGAATACCATGTCTCCAATATCAAAATCTAGGTCTCACTGACGATTATCATCATATCATTTTTGTCGACTCTGAGTAGCTTTAATGTGATGTTGGATGGTCTTAACCTTCTTAACCATTTCTTCAACTATTTCTGGGCCTAGGAGTTTCTACTCCCCAATATCATCCCAACATTATGGTGTTCTTTACCTCTTCTCATAAGGGGCTTCATAAGGATCCATTTGGTTGCTTGATTGGAAACTGTTGTTGTAAGAGAACTCATCCAGTGGAAGATGTTGATCTCTTCCTCCTATTATAGCCATTGAGAATGCTCTCAACATGTCTTCAAGTGTTTGGATAGTCTGTTCAGAATGGCCATTAGTTTGAGGATGATAAGTCGTACTAAAGTTATTCTCAGTGTTCAGAGTGTGTTAGAGACTCTTCCAGAACATAGAGGTGAATCTTGGATCTCAATTAGATATAATAGATAGTGGTACCCCATGTAGCATTACCTCTTCTCTAAGGTATATTTGTTCCAGTTAATCCAATGATAAATCCTCTTGAATTTCAATGAAGTGTGAAATCTTTGTAGGACGGTCCATAATAACCCAGATAGCATTGTTTCTATTAGATGCCTTCAAAAGCCTGGTGACAAAGTCCATGGGGATGTTTTCCCATTTCCATGTTGGTATGGGTAATGGTTTCATCATCCCCTTATACTTCTGCCTCACAGCCTTCACTTTCTGACATACCAGGCACTTATATGTATACTCAGAGATCTCCTTCTTCATGTTATCCCACCAAAAAATCTCTCAAATAATATAGAACATATTTCGGTATCCTGGGTGAATAGATAAATTCAAACTATGTGCATCATATAAAATTTCATTATTTAAATTTAGATTTGATGGAACACATAGTCTTATCCCAGATCTCAGAATTCCTTATTCATTAACATTTAACTCCGAGGATTTCCCTTTTCTGGTAGTTTCCACTTTTTTCTGAATTCCCAATTCAGGATTTTGAGCATCCATTAATCATTCCAAAATAAACAGTTGACAAATAATTTGTGAAAGGATTTGTGATGTTCTCTTATTTATGATTCCCATGTCCATATTCATTAAATAAAATAAGATTGGATCCTTTTTAATTCTCATTAGTGATAGAATCATTGGGTCCTTTCTACATAGAGTATCTTCTACCTTGTTCACTTTCCCCAGGAGGTAATGGATTGAGCAGTCATTGATCATATCAAACCATCTTCATTTGTTCATGTTCAAATATTTCTGTATGAATATATACTTGAGGCTTTTGTGGTCCGTACATATTTCACACATCTCCCCAAAGAGGTAATGCCATCAAATTTTCAATGCAAATATTACTACACCCAACTCTAGATAATGTGTTGGATAGTTTTTCTCATGAGCTTTCAATTTCCTTGAAGCATAGGGAATGACTTTTTCATTTTTCATCAATACACAGCCCATGCCCTTCTTTGAAGCATCACTAAATACCATGAAAGGTTCTCCACTTCTGGGTAGTGTGAGCACGGGTGTAATGATAAGCCTCCTTTACATCTCCTTGAATCTCTATTCGCATTCATCACTCTAGGAAAACATGAATCCCTTATGAGTTATCTTGGTAAGAGGGTTGGAAAATCGTGAGAAATTTTTCACAAATCAGTGATAATATCTAGCTAACCCCAGGAAGCTACTGATATCAATCACTGATGTTGGCCTCGGTCATGCCCCAATTGCATCTGTGTTAGAGGGATCTGTATATTTCTCATTTCTTGTGATGATATGACCAAATAATGAGACTTCCTTCAACCAAAACTCACACTTGTTGTAATTTTCATAGAGCTTCTCCTTTCATAAGGTCTCTAGTACAGTACTTAGATACTCCACATGCTCCTCTTGGTTTTGGAGTATATAAGAATATCTTCTATAAATACTTCAAAAAAAATTTTGAGGTAATATCTAAATACTATATTCATCACATCCATGAATATTTCAAGAGAATTAGTGAATCCTAAAGGCATTACTATGAATTCATAGTGCTTGTATCTTATATGAAACTTATTCTTGGGTATATCCTCCTTCTTCACCCTTAATTTGTAATATCCTGACTGCAGATCCACCTTGGGGAATTATTGTGATCCATGTAGTTGATTGAACAAGTCATCAATTCTTGGAAGAGGATACTTGTACTTTATCGTGATTTTGTTGAGCTCAGAATAATAAATGAAAGGGTGCATTGACCTGTCCTTCTTCAAGATGAAGATGAATGGTGCACCCCATGGTGAAGCACTTTGGCATATAAACCCTTTATCCAGATTCTCCTACCATTGTTTCATTATCTCCTCAAGATCCACAACATCCATTCTATAAAGATTCTTGGATATTAGAAAATCCCCAGGTATAAGATAAATCGAGAATTCAACATCTATTCTAGGAGGAAGACCAGGCAATTCTTTGGGAAACACTTCAGCAATTTCCCTCACAATGTGAATGTCTTGAAGGATGGATTCTTCCTTAGACTCAGTCATCTGAGAAAGATATGCATGTTCATAGGGAAATAATATCCACATTTGAGATGATGGTGCTAAAGGAGATTCATTCTCCTCATTGCAATTGTATATAATCGGGGGTCAATTCACTATATGGAGAGTGATTTCCCTCTCATGGAAATTAATGTTATCTTTATATAGGGAAAGTCTATCTATACTAATAATTTCATCAAATTCCACCATAGGGAGTATGATGAGGTTTGTTGGGAAGTTCAAACCAAAAATTGTGACAGGGAAGGAGTTATATTAATGGGATGCAATGATTTCCCAATTTTATATTCTCACCAACATCACTACTTCCATGATTTGTTGTGGTTTTGGTATTGTTCTACTAAACATTTGGGTTATAAAAGAATGCGTAGAACCATAATAAAAACCACATGTTTTCTATTCCGGAATGAATAATTAGTGTACCTAACACCACTTCATTATCGAGTTTCACTTCGGCATTAGTGATGGAAAAAATATTTCCCTTTCTACCTTGGAGGTTTTTGGTTGCCTCTGAAAACCCATTTCTTAGAGCACTGATTTAAAAAGTTCCCTAGAACTTTGCAGTTTAATAAATGGACAATGTGTTGATGGTTTAATGGAGTATTCCTATCCTCTGTCGTAGCAGCACTTTTTTCTTTCTAATAGTTAATGGCTATGTGCCCTTATCTTCCACACATAAACAATTTACTTGTCCCCTTCAGGCAATTTTTGGTGTGCTTCTTTCAATTCCTTTGGAAAGTGGGGTGATGGAATTTCATATCACCATTGGATTTATCCTTCCGACTTCCAGGATTAAATTTTTCCTTACACTTCTTATCCACTTAATACCCCTATTATTCCTTGATCATCATTTAAAATTTGAGAGCACATCAGACAATTTTCTCATATCTCTCAAAGTCATGGATCATTAGGGCATTCATTTCGCTAGGTTTTAGCCCACTAAAGAAGTGGTCAACCATGTATTTGGGGGGAACGAAAAAGCTAGAGGCATATCATGCAAGAATTATTATGTTTTCCTTATATGCTCTAATTGATTCGTCATCTTCCTTCTTGAGGGAGAGGAAGTCCATTTCCATCTTAAGTTAGAGAGTGCGAGGAAAATATTTATCGAAAAACATTTTTAGAAATCCATCCATTCCAATGCCTCAATATCCTCCTCAAGCATCATATTTTTTATCAATTCCCACCATAGATCATCTTCACCCTCCATGTGATATGAATCCATAAGTACCTTATCTTGTTCAGAACATTTAAGGATGAAGAAGATCTTCTCAATGGAGTTGATCCATTTTTTAGCGATTGAGGGATTGCATGAATTATTAAAATTAGTAGACCATTGTCTCCTAAAGCTCTCGATTGCAGCTTATTCTTTCTTAGGGGGGTTGAATGTACCTCTTGACCCACATTTCTATTCAAAACATGAGTTAACAGAGAGAGTATTGTGACAATGTTTGTGATTCTCGCTCCCATCGGATTTCGAATCTCATTAGAACAATCATCACATTGATTTTCACATCGGTTGTTATCCCGAGTCCTTCTATTACCATCCATTGGATAGAATAAAAGGAATGTTAAGGGTAACATATAAAGGGGAATCCAATGACAAAAATAGATAGATTATAAATTACGTTCATTTCCACAACTTATGATTTTATAGGATTTAATCTATGCTATCCAGGATCTACTTCCCAACATATATTCATAGAGGAATTTTTTATTCCCTTAATAATGGTTCATACTAAGCTTATGAATTTTACAAAGTATATCCCCTAGGTGTTTCATAAACTAGAGTTAATGAAGGCACTTTTTCATTTACTATTTTCCATTCGAGTCTAGATCAAAGCAGTGTTTTTGGGTTTTTTCCCTAGATACATATGTTCCACAGCCACCTCTACTTGTTCATATCCATACAGGGATGTATTTTCTTGATAAACCACTTACTCAATACTCACCAAATTTGAGGGATGTTTTTATTATAGTAAATCATATCCCTAAATCTTTCACTAGTTTTTTCTAATCCTAATAACAAAAATAACTAAACCTATCCTTTGATACAAACTATAACAACACAACTCTTTATTACAAACATAAACAAGATTTATTACATAAACATTAAATTAAGACAACTCTGAGGATTGAGAGTACATGTGTAATGGGAAATTAAGAACATTACATGAAAACCTGAGACATCAAATACAATATCTATATTGAATACTTCTTTTACATGACCACAACATTCCTTTGAACTTAACATTCCATGGGATAACCTGAGAATATACATATTAAAAGGGTGAGCTATAAATCCCAGTAAGAGATTAAAAAATGAATAACTTAAAGAATAAAATACATGTTAGTAAATAGGCATATCAATGTAGCATAATACAAATATTAACATAAAGGAATTATGTAGCATGATTATCATAACATGGAAATGTGGAAACAACATCTAACATGATATTAACATGATCCAAGGAACATTGCACATAGAGAATGAGTAAACCCTCATTACACTTGAATTAGAATTAGTAAACCCTCATTGCACATGAATTAGCATGATTAAACCCACATTGCACAAGGTGTATCATGATACTCTTCTTTACCCAATGCATTAGATCTCTATCAGGGGCATCCTTTTTAAACATTTAATTTCATGAATAAGTGTGCCACATAGATCATACAAAATGGATTCATTAAACATCATAATTTATTCTACGAATAAGAGATGTGGAATACATAAATTTATGTCCTCAATCAACAAGTACAGGTGCATAAATGTGTACCCTTGATAAAGATATGGGTATGGTATTCACTTACATGATGATTTTGGAAAGGAAATTTTGGTGTAACTGCGGCAACATAACGACGTAAAATAGAAATCATAAAATGGGTTAATGAGAGATAAAGGGTACCTCATCATTTATAAGTGAAATGGATAGTAATGGGATCATGGGACATAATATCCCAACATATTTACTGGAATTTTTATGCATAATATATAATAATTTCTTGAATGTAAATGAGGAAAGAGAAATTACTTAATGAATTTTGGCATGGTAAAGGGTGTACATAGGAGGAATTATTGAGGGAGAAAGAGGTCTCTCATAATTAAAACATAAGTTGGGCAGTATGGGTGAGGTGTAAAATCATACCCCAACATTTATAATTGAAAATAAAAAGGGAAAACAATATAAAGAAACTTGGATAAAAATGAGAAAGGAAGAAATCCCTTACTTGGAAGTGTGATCCCAAAGGCTTGGGAAAGGCCTGAGAGATGCTTCTTGGGAGTTGGGGTGCCTTGGGAGGATTATAGAGAGAGGAGGGCAGAGGTTTGTCAAGATCTAAAGGTTTTGAGTGAATAGTAATGGGAGATTGAGTGGTTCTATATAGTAAATGATATGGAATTTTTTATTATTTAGGTTTTCAACACTACACATTAAACTAATGAAAACCACAAACCATCATTGTGAGGTACCAGGACGAGCAGTGGAAGCTGAAGGGCTGGGAATTTAAGAATGTTCATGTCACTAAATTTGTGTAACAACATCAACTCTGGTGAACTATCTCAGTACAGTCTGATGATCACACCTGGATTTGAGAAAGCACAAAAATAAAATCAAACATGTACCTTGTTCGGATGTGACATGTGCAAGTCCGTCGTAGGATTCTAGTGACCATTTCTCAAAGACTTTGATGTCGAATACATATAGATAATCCACACACTCTTCTTAAATCTGCTCATGCATCGTTCGTTGGAATCTAGGTGCTAGAGCGGAACACCAATGAGCTCTTCGACGCAATGGTGATCACCGCAAGCTGGAGTCTTCAATCCAAGAAGGATGAGCTTGAAGATCTTCCTTGATTGAGGTAATATCTCTCTTGAATCCTAGAGGAGAGAGAGGCTCTCAATTCCAAAACATGAAATATTCCCTAGGAAGAGCCTCTCTCTCACTTATATAGGGAATATCTAAAATACCTTGCATGGGTTCCTGGCCCCCGTGTAATCGATATTCATAGTATAAGTATTATAAATATTCATTTATGAAAAATTATGTTATGACATAAATAATATTTATAATTTTATCACTAAATTAAATATATATTAAATATACAATACGTGATAATCTAGAGTATATAACTCAACTCACATATCCTGAAAATATTGAACAATCTTGGGATATTAAAATCCGTTCATATAATATTTTATCATTGTATTTACATAATCACTTGTAAATACATGTCATAAATAAATTCAATGAATTATTCAAATAATAAATAATTAAATAATTTATTTATTACTTGGTGATCCATAGAACTTGGATAATACTCAGACCTCATGGCAGGGTCCACCAAGTTCAATATTCTTATTCACAGAATAGGGAAGACTCTCAATACACTATAGTGTGTGACCATCTAGGACTTTATCTCAATAGTAGTGAATAATATTCCCTGGACAAGAGTGGGGTCTAGCACCCCATCTCGGCCCCTATAGAGATAAGGTAAAGTCAAAGAAATGACTACATTCCTACAAACATGGTCTGTGTAATATAATCTCTTCATTATTGATATATCAATAAATAAAAATGAACACTATTGTCATAATAATTTTTCTTAATTTCTATTATTTTTTTGATTTATCCGGAAGGTCTTACCTTCCACTACCATGGCCATGGATTTAATGAAGGTGCAACCATCCTAATCAACCAGGACTTAGATATCTCTTCCTTAAATCGGAAGCAACAAATCCTATCTTGAACATTCAATCAAGGTCATGTCACCAATGACGTACCCAACAAAAACTACCTAGCCATGACTTCATCACCATGGTTTTCACCATGAATCAAAGTATGAAATTAAATGACATACATTAATAATGAACTCAAGTCTAGAGACGATTACACATGTCTATAGATAAGAATGACCAATGACACCTAAAACATGTGGTGTTACTATTATGTGGGTCTTTACTTACAATCCCAACAACTATATATAATAAAGTGAAAACATTATGAGAATAAGTATCAATTATTATGATCCCCCAGCACTTGATAGTCACACATCATCTATGTCCTTTCAGAATGATGTAACTAGACCATATGACATTAGTTTAGGATTACTTTCATGGCATCTCAGGGATCTCATTATATCCTAGGATCTACTATAACCCATTGTTACAACATGTAATCTAAGAAATTTCCATAAACAAAGTTGATGAAAAAGTATCTACACAATTATGGCACGGTAAACACATGTATATATAAAAACCCGCATACATGTTGTGGTAATCAAAGTACAATAATAGTTGGATCTAGGGAACCCACTTTCAAAAATACCGTGATTTTTTCCCATGGTTTTTTCCAAAGGGGAGTGGAAAACAAATTACAAGTTCAATTTCCAAACATTTTAAAATATTATTTTTTCTTATGTGCAGTTGATCCACACTCTCAAGGAAAACATTTTAAAAGGTTAAAATATTTTACAAGCCTTGGAGGGTCCACTAAGGCATCAAAAAGTTAATCTAACAAATGTAAAATCACATTATTTTATGGGAAAAACATATATTGGACGAATATCCATTTTATAGTATTTTATTAAATCACTACTGGGTCATTATGATGTCATAAAACACATTATATATTTAAACGATATGTAATTTTTACCCAAAAATTAGATAGTCTCAGAAAATTATAAAAAAATAACTATTAGATATTTTAGACATCCTAGATCCAAAAATAATATTAATTTTATCTAAATAATTTTCTTAATATTTGAATTTTCAATTTTAAAATAAAAAATGACATTTAATTAGAATTTATGGGTTTTAACAAAAAAAGTTTCCAAACCTTAAAAATATTATAATTGTATTATTAAAAATTTTATGCTCATATATATTTAATAAAAGTTTATTTAGTTGTAATATTTTATTAAAATATTAATTTCATTTAAAATTCCATTAATTCATCAAAATAGATTGCTTAATTGAATTTAAATTTAAACTAAAAATATTATTTGTGCTTTAAAAACCATTTACAATTAACAATAATAAAATGAATGTATTTTCTTTATACAAAAATAACATACATATTCAGAGTGCTAGGGTATTGTTACATAACACCTTATAAAACCAGCATAAGACCTAAGTGTTAGGTGCGTGATTGTGATATACTCTTGGGGTGGCTCGGATAACTTCGCTAGGGTGGTAATCTCTAATAACTTCCACTTCTCCTGTAGGTGGTTTTGTTCAAGCTTAATGTGTTGAGCTCAGCTTGGGATTGGTCAAGAGTGAATCCCAATGAAGCTACCCCCTTTTCAAGCTCTAAAAAATGGGATTTATATGGGGAAATTCTACTGGATGAGGCCATCGCTTCCTTTATCTGAGTAAATTGGATATGTTAAATCTATATATTTATACTAATCATGTGATCACTATTCAATAGATATATTATAAATGGTAAAAATTCTTAACGGTATTTTAAAATCCAAAAACATAAATCAAATGAAGTGCATATGTTTTATATAACCATGTTACATAATAATACATTAATTAGATCAAGAGGAATTTTCATTAATAACTATTTGGGTCGTTATATGTTTGGTGTTGTGTGTCAAATAGGCTATCGAATACAATGTTCCTACTTTAAATTTTTGATATGTTACATTTTATTAGCACTAAAAAAGCACAGATAAATGGTACCCTTTATCGACGCTTTTTTAGCATTTTTAAAGGTTAACCTTTGTCAACATTTTTCCATAGAGCTGATAAATGGTACCCTATATCTGTGCTTTATTTTTAGAAATGATAAAGGATACCCTTTAACATAGCATTATTTTGAGCATTGATAAAGGGTACCCTTATTTAGTGCTGATAAAGGACCCTAATAAAATGAAATAATTAAACAAATAAAAATTATAAATGATTTAATTTATAAAAACTACAATTTTATTAATTAAATAATTATTGATAAAAATGAATAAATTTTTTATACATATATATAAATTATGATTATTAATAAATAGTAAATATTAAATTTATAGATATGTAAAATGTATAAAATTATATAATTAAACAATTTAAAATTTAAAATGACTAAATTAAGAAAAATATTAAACATTTTATTAATTAAATAATTATTGATAAAAATTAAAAAAATTAATATACATACATATAATATAAATATTAATAAATAGTGTATATTTATATAAAACAATTAAATTATAATAATTAAAAAAATTGAAATGATTAAATTGGAATATTTAAATGAAAAAATTAAAAATGAATAAATTACAAAATTATTAAAAAGTGTTTTAATGAAATAATTATTAAAAAAATGAATCAGTTTCTAATATATATATATATATATCTGTGTGTGTATGTATGTATATATATTAATTATAAATAGTAATAATATATATATATTAAATATAAATATAAAAAATGAATCAAATGTAAAAGTTAAAACGTATTAATGACTTATTCATTTTTAATGGTTTTTATACATAATGTTTCACTAATTTATTTAATATATATATATATATATATATATATTCATATATATATATATATATATATATATTAATATATAATATTTCTTAAAATTTTATTTATATAATAGAAAATATTTATGTTTACATATTAAATAAGACATATATTTAGTGAACAATGGTTTATAATTAAATATTAATATTGAATAAAAATACTGACTAATTTCATCGATTAATTTAAATAACTGAATATCATTTGAATTTTCAATTTAATATATATCAAATGTGTGTTACATGATTTCACATACATATACAAAATTCATTCATTTTTAAATACAATGCACATACACAAAAATTTACATAATTAATAAAATCTTATGTATATATAAACACATACACCAATTATTTATGTGCTTTATTCAAATTTTAGTATTCATTTTATAAATTCATTATAACATGATACATTTAATATATTATTTTTTAATAAGTAATGGTTATTCATTTGTTTTCAATATTTTTGGATTTAGGTATTAATTCATTTTTAATATTTTTTATTTTTTATTTTTTATTTTTTTGGGAATTTATTTATTTTCTAATGTTTATTTTTATTTATTTATTTTCAATGCCTCAATATTTTCAATATGTATTCATTTTTATTTCAATATATATCGATATTTTTTTAATAATTTATATTTAATTAATAAAACTTATCCATTTTTTCAATATTTTTAAAGTGTGCGCATTTTTAATTATTCAATATTACTTATTTTTAACATGCATCCATGAAATTAAGATTATATAATCAATAATAATGTTAACAATTATTTTTGAAATAAATATTTATAAATAAATATATTTATAAATCTATATTTACTATATTTGTAAATTTAGATATTTATAATTATAAATGAATAAATATTATTTTTATAAAGAGTATTTACATAATTATAAATTAATAATAATATATATTTAAATAAAATGTAAATTTATTGTAAATTTATTTAAATAATTAATACATTTACCATATTTTTATTTTTATTTTTATTTTTTTATATTTATATATTTATAATTATATAAATATATATATATATAATGATATAAAAATATAAATATTAATTTTTTAAAATTTTATTTATATAATCAAATCAATTAATTATATATTTAAATAATTATAAAATTATAATAAATATAATTAAATAATGAATATATTTACTATATTTATATTTATATTTGTATATATTTATTGAATATATATATATATAATTATATAAATATATATAATGATATAAATATATTTAATTAATTAATATTTTTAATATATATATATATATATATTGAATATATATAATGATATAAATATATATAATCATATAAATATATTTATAATTATAAGTAAATAATTTTAAATATATTTACAAATATATTTCTAAATGTATATTTACTATTTTTAGAAAATTACATATTTTTAATTATAAATAAAAAATATTTTTTAATGTATTTATATAATATATATTTTAATAATTATAAAAGTATAATGAACAAATATTTAAATATATAAATATATTTACTAATTTTTTATTTGTAATTATAATTATAAATTCCTTATAGGTGTTAAAGCTTTAGCACTGATAAAGATGTTTTTTTTCAGCACTTCGTTAGCGCTAATAAATATTGATTTTATGAGTTTGTATTAATTTAGAATTGTTAAAAGGTGTCTTTATCCGTGCCTTTTTGGAATCATTGTTAAAACTCTCCGGATATATTTAAAGAAAACTAATTGTGACTGTTTCAATCGCGATATCTAAATATTTTCACAGAAGACACCTTATGTCAGCGCTCCTCCTCCTCAAATCTAGGCTTGAATCAAGGTTTGAATCATGTCTGGAAAACATCTGAGGCTCAAATCCAAGTCTCGGATGAATTAAGTCTAGAATTAATTGAAGGATCGAACAAATCCAACCTTTAATGCACGATATCTCTAATTTATCTCTGATGAATCAAAGCTTGATTCTAAGGTATGTTATTTTCTCCTCCTCACTCACTCATTGATTGCTTTTTTTTGTTCTCTATAACGTACTTTTGACATAAGTGGTGGTATTTTTGATGAGTGAGCTTAGGATTTTTGGGTTCATCAAAGTTGTATTGGTTTCACTGAATGGTTATGGAAATTTACCTTTATGAGGAAGTATGGATCCTCTATTTTTTGAGTTACATACCTTCTAAAATTATCATAGATACGAAAGATGTTATTATTAAGGTATCAACACCTTCATTTTAGAACATAGAGAGTCAAGAATCATCTCCTATTATATTTATAAACTGTGTTAAATCTCCATCACTAGAAGGATGTATAATGGATTTCATCCTTCATCCAATGATAAGGAAGATATAGGAAAACCCTACCCTGGTGAGATACCTACTATTCAATGTATATATAAAAAAAGAAGGCATGCCCATCTGCATTAAATTATTCTATTTGGAGAATTGGTTGATTCATTCATTCAATCTAGTGGTTTTAGGTCAAGGGTTAGTCACTCAAGGAGGCACAATTTTTTAATCATTCCATGATATGAACTCCAAGCTGCAGCCAAAAAAACGTTCCGTATAATATGGAAGCTCCTATATCAACATATAATATCATTTCAACAAACATTTACACCATATTCAATCATTAAGTTATATTAACTTATTGAAAACAAGTAAAATTAATTCTAATGGGAACGGCGTGGAGGTTGACTTCCCTCCTCTTCATTGTCTCTTTCTTACCTCGTGATCAAGTTTGGTTTAGTATCAATAAACCATAATAATTTTAGGTAAGCTATTCTCTTTAATTTTCTTAATTTAATCCATTTATGTCTAATTTTTTGTGAGTATGGTGAATTACTAGATTATGATTTCATTGAAGTGTGGTCTAACAAAACTGAAATGATAGGATTTTTCATAAAATGTCAAATTAAGGCAAGGAGATGATGAACACCTGCTTTTGGATACTATTACATTGGAGGTAAATTTCATTGTGAGTTATTCATAGAATATTTTCCATTATTTTTAATATTGAAAATAATTTAGGTTGTTACTAATGGTAATGTTTCTCATAATATTATTGAGAGAACTCCTTAGTTCATTACCATGTTGTTGGTTCTGCTTTTGACGTTATGGAACATTCTGAGGGTTTTCATAAGTTTTTCCTAGGTAAATCAATTATCTAAATTAATTATAATTATTTAAAAAATATTTATTCTCCTATTTTATTTATGATATAGGGGAACATGTGATTGGGGATCTATGTTGTGGTCTTGCATGGAGTGAGAAAAGTGATTCGCATATAGTTAACTTCATAAAAGAGGTGGGTGGTATAAAAATTATCAAGCAATTTTTTATATCGCATTTAATATAAAATGTGATAAGTTGGAGTAACTAATTGCGTAAAGTGGAAAATAGTGTGTTCTGATATGGGTTTATGATCATGATATATAATAGGTAGCAATGATTTGAAAAAAAATAGTCATTCCATACTCTGTGGCATTATTATATTCTCACTTGGTGGTTTCTTCACCTTATGATCCATGGGATAGTTAGTTGGGAAAATCCTAAGGGATATTAAATTATAAAATGAAGGTGTTGAACCTAGGATAATAATGTATGACATAGTGATAGGGACCTTTGAGAGTAGATATTGTGATTGATGGTTGTAAATGGTTTCTTAATGGGCCCTGATTCATGAAGAAAGTGAGACCTAGACTTCGGACATAGGATATTACCCTGAAAGTTAATGTCTAGTAGTATACATGTTATATTATGATAGGCCTTGTGCAGATAATCAAGGATAATAGATGTATCCCCTAAGTGTATAATAATGTATGAATTTCCCTATTAATGTTTTCCTTAGGGTAATGAGGTTCTAGGAGGGATTATATGTTCACCTTAGTAGTGATTATTTATGTGGTATAAAATAAAGTATAGTCCATTGAAACATATTTGGTATAACCAAAAAATGGTAGGATGTATTATTTGATCATATAACTTAATTTTCCTTGAGACTTGAATCATGTGAGTGATGAATTATGTCCTACTAACTTTGAGATTATCTAATGAGTGATCATTGAGAAATATTAGCAATACCTAAGATATCTGATCTTTGAGTATTTTCTATTAGAATATGATTGGTATTATTTGAGGGATAGGTATGGTATATTATAATGTTAGTTACTATAGTAATGTTTGTTATTCATTGAGGGATAAGGTTAGGGTAGAGTGACATTGGTATTGTTGTTTTTTCTTCTTTATGGTTTTTCCAAAGTTGGGTTTAACTAATGTATTATATCACCCATTGTGTGGTTCTTTCCAGAGGGAGCCAATTCTGTTAAGAATTTACCATATTTTAAATTCACCTCCTATGAAAAAATTCTTATTATACCCATTTTATGATTTTTATGCATTGTGTACATTTGTTAGTTATCCTGATGGATAGTGTTGGATGATAGTGGTCTAAGGTTGAATCTGATGGTACCTAGGATATGGTTATTTCCAGAGGGAGATAAATAATCTTTTCTCCTCTTATAAATCAATTTTTAACCTCTTATTAGTGAAATGATTTTAATTTCAATGAAAAACCATGGTATAAACTTATGGTATGATTATTATAATTCACTCGGATGGAATGATGTGGGTAGATTTGATTATAATGGGGTCCTAGTTAGTAGGCAATGACTTCAGTTACATGTGTATATTGAGATTTACAACACTGAAAATATACTAAAATATTTTAATTGTTTTATATTTTAGGGTCCATATTACTATTTACTTTTTTATTTTTATACTCACACACTACACATTAACCTCAATGGACATAGGGATCTTATAATTGACATACATGTTAGGGAAAAGAGACAATAACATGGATTAGAGGCGGTGCACCTTAGTAGGGATGATTTGATGCCCTCATGGTTGTTTCATGTACCTTTTATCATTTTATGATTTCATTTGAAATTTTAAGTTAATATGGGGTAATTTAAAATGTTTTAAGGAGACAACTATAATCCTTATCAGCTTCATCTCTAGAACATTTATTATTTAATTTTGTTCCTTGGGTCACACCCCCCATCTCTTCTATGTATCTTGAACTACGATGAGTAGTAGTCATCCAAAATGATCACTGGTACCCAGTATGGGATGACTACTTCTCTGAGTATTTCAAGTAAAATAGGTTTATGTCTATAATAGATAGGGGATGAGTCTCGATAAACAAAATGAAATAATAATTTTCTGGGAAATTAAGCTAATGAAAATGAAATTAATCTATAATTTTCACCATTGGATGAATTCATAGGATGAAACCTACCATAGAAGAGTAATTAGTTTCTTAAATTCAATAACCCATTTCCTTCAAGGCATATTGAAATTATTTGAAACAAAAAAAAATTTTCTTCCCCTTAATACAATTATATATAACTAGTGTAAATGATATTGTGTTTTATGGATCATTTGATAAGAACACTAGTGTAAATGATTATGGAGATCGCATAGAATAAATTAATTTGATAAATAACTAGGGAAATGAATTCAAATGATATATCATACATTGGTTTTGTAATTAATGGTTATAAATTGTATAAAATACATGATGACTGAAGTAGGATTCAAAACATTAGAGTTGTTCTTGTGGTGTAATAAAGATCCGCACATGAAGAACCAAATAACACAGTTAGAATTGAGGCTTGTCATTCCCCTCAACTGTATACCATAACTAAGGTAATAAATTTTTTCATTACACCTTCTCCTAAATATGAATCAAACAGCTTTTGATAACTTTATATTAATAAAATTTTGTATGGAACAATTGTATATGATTTCTATCTATCAACACCCACACACCGCCTTATTGCAAGGTGTACAGTGATTAATATCTCAGGATACAAGCTACACCATAAAGAACAAACTAAATATCAGATGAGAGTGGGTATTTAAGTATCTCGTGAGATAACTGCTAAGTTTCTTATTCAACTTGATGAAATGGATATTACAATGGTCAATGATTCTGTTTTAACATTTATAGCATTGCCATCTAATTTTATAAATATACATTGGATATGTATTTAGAAAACCATTATAAAACCCTATAAAGCTGATTAAAAAAGGTCTAAAGTGAAGAATGATCTTAAATATGGATAAATAAATGAGGAAACATAACTTTAGATCGATACAATATAGTGAATCGTCTAAGAAATAAAAAGGTCCTTTTTAGAGTACCTTCTCCCCATCAGTTCAATAGAAACATTTATTACCATTACAATTTCATATAGAGACTGTATTTAAATATAAAAATTTTTCTTACATTCCATGTGAAGAATAAATATATGGAACATTCATTATAGATTTTTTTGGTCTCGAGAGTATAAATGAGATTCCAAATCATGGATGGTTGGGAGCCTCAGTTGTGAATACATACAAAAGATTCATTTTCATAATATGTATGTCCAATTAGTGAGCTAATATGTTAAATAAACTTAATCACTCTTTATATTTTCAAAATGTGTTTATATTACTACTATATAAAGGGAAAACTATGTGAAGAATGATTTAGATTCATTCATCCATATATCATTTCTATGGAAAAAATTACATTACAAAATGAAGAAATGGAGAATAAAAAAAACGAGCTATATGATGTGTTTGAGAAAAAAATTTCATACGACAGAATCTTTTTTATGCCTAAAATATAGAGGTAAAACACTATAATATAATCACATAAAATATATTTTTTATTTCTTTCATTAGTTTTTTGACTTTCTTAGGAATCATTCGATGTTGATCACACTCAATCTAGATAACACAAATATTTATTTTTTGGATCCAATGCATTGATATCCATCAAACCAACCACACATGATTTGTATTGTGAATTTTTAAAACACTATAATTAGAATTTTAATGATAAACATTGAATTAAATATTTCATTATGTTTTTTAACAAGAATTTTGTTATGATAAGAAGTTTCTAAATATAGTCTAAATCATGGAATGAAATTGGTGAGTTAACACAAAAATCCAGTGCATTACTTTAAATGGAACTAGATTATGGTATATATAGAAATATTTAACTATAAAAACATATTTCAAAAAAATTACATATTTTGCTCAATTTTTTTGAAGTGTCCAAAGAAATATAATGGCCTCAATTATAGATGTTATTTTTTAAAATATTATAAGAGAGATCATAAACCATGAAAATACCAGTATCCCCAAATAGGTAATTTCCAAATGTAATTAAAATTTAATTAAAAATATATCTTATGCTTTTGTTTGTATATATTTTCTCAGTATTACCAAGATTTACAAAAAAAAACATCATACTCACAAGAAGAAGTAAATTTTGTTAGAGATGAGTGGGAAGTGTATAGGTCGTTAGAATTTTTTCGGAAAAAATAGATGATGAACCTATTATGTTTTGGATATAGTATGGGTTATGACCTTAGAAATATATTTGGGTTGTAAAATATTAGTGTCATAATTATTATATATTAATTTTGATTTGATTTTAAAGGATAATGATAATGGAGGAAATAGTATGTTTAGAATGATTGGCCTACGAATAATATAATTTTCATGAAATGGTGAAATAATAGGTGTATTCAAAGGTGGATATGGAGGTGGAGGCGGATGTGGTAGAAGAGGTGGAGTTGGAGTCGAAGACCAATGTGGAGGAGGAAGCATGGGTGGAGATTGAGGTAGAGGAGGAGATGAATCCTTGGCTTGTAAATAATAAAGTTGTTGGGAAATGAAGTAGAATGAGGATCATTATATGGTTATTTTTTATAACAATTGATTAAAAGTGTGCACAATTCCTCTCACTTAGGATAAGATCTATTGGTCAAGTGCTTAGGATTTCTTATAGAAAATATTATTTTCAACACTTGTTTTACGATATTTGTTTACTGTAATTTAAGTGGAGGAATTTAAAAAAAAACAAACACCACTTATTTTTTTCAAATTGATTATCATAGGCTATAATTAATATTTAAAATTCCATGTACTATCAAATATTACTGAAGTGTTAAAGAAACACCTCACTATGAAAAAACTAAAAAAACAAAATAAATGTTGTTGATTTCCCATAGCATATCTATATTGTAAAGAAAGGGTTTTAATAGTGGATCTAATAGTCACTTGAGAGCCATAGAGCACCAATCCAGTAATAAAACAATTATATAATTCATCTAATTTTTTTGAATAAATATATGTGTAATGAACCACAGAATCGAGTTTGTGTCTGAAAGAACTATTAGAGGAAAACTAGTATTGAGAGATCATGGTCATTGAGGAGGGTTGGTGCCAAAGGAAACACGGAATCAAATTAAAAGAAACTTATTTTGAATAAATCAACAAAAATGGAAAACCTCCTTCAAATTAAAATTTTAAACATGAAAAGTCCAAAGTAATACCCCTTTAAAAAAGAAGTTAGTAGCTTCATCCAAAAAATCTTAAAAATAAAGAAATAAAAAAATTCATCAATTGGAGAATGCATTTTTTAAAAATAATAATACTATAGTTTCACTTTTGTGGGTGGTGGAATTATTTTTTCTATTCAATCATTTTTTAGATGCATGATTCAATATCACAAATGGTTGTGAAATCCTTATAAGTACCACATTAAGTTTACATTAATGAAATTTATTTACTAAAACTGATTCTTTTGAATGCACATGATTTGAAATTAAATCATCCCACAATTATATCACATAAAAACTCACAATCATTACATGAGTAAAGGTGTTTAACCTATCCTTAATATAAATACAGATTCCTTTTCACTAGCACACCATAAAAAATGTGTCCATTGGTTTGTCACTAATATTCATGGTCACATTCATAATATAAAAATATAAATGTTCACAATATCATTAACAAAAAACTCATCATAATTATCAATAGGAAATATGTGATGATAGGAATATTATCATTTTAATGAACAAATAATAATAATGTTATGTTAGAGTTTATCATCACCCAAAATATTTAAATGCATATACTAATATATAACACAATCTAGGAAATGTATTAACTATATTTGATTTCCATTTGGAATCTATAAAGGGTTATACTGATGTTTAACACTTTCAAAAATGGGGGTAATCCATTTATAATAAAGTTTAGTGTCTTCTGAATATGTATATGGGTCGCATTGATTTATTTTCATTCATAGAAGGTAAATGGTTTGTCATGGTGTTTTTACTCTCTATGATATTGAAGGGGAAAGGCTAATATTATTAAATTCCATAAAAATTCAAGTCAATATTTTTATTTTAGTTCAATCAATGAACTCTAATACTTTTACCTTAATTTTTATTATTTTCTATGAATAAATAAAGGAATAACCTAATATTTAGAATAACAAAACAATATATAATGTGTTATGCTTGTTTTTTTAGAATATAATAAAGGAAATGTTTATATATGACTTTTACACCAACTGATAATGATAAAAAAATTAGGGGAATTTTTTATAATACATGAATTTATGTTATTATAACATGGTTAAATATATGATGTTTTTGGGATTGGGATTCTAAAATATTTTCTTTTAGATTTATCTAATATTGAATAAATTCTTTGTATAATAGATTAATATGATAAAGAATAATTATATTATACCTAAATGTTATATAACTATAAAAAATTCCCTTCTAGTTTATTTTCTCATCATTATATCTACTTTTTTGTTAACTTCCACACAATTTTTATATAATAATTATTTTCTTGATTTTTGTAGAGATCATGAATATATGAATTCTTTAATAAGTATGAGTTTCTACACTATTATGATCATGAAAATGATAATTCTTAATCTTTATTTAGTTAACTTTATCACCATTTTATCAACTATTTTTAACTTAATTTCCTTATCATTTTTATCTAATATTTTTTTCATATATCTCTTAGGAAGGAATTTCATTCATTCAACTATTTGCAACAATCCAAAAAAGAGGGAACATGTTTCTTTTGGATGAGGCGTTTTAGGTAGCATGATATTTTATCGTCTATACAAATGGAACAATCATTTCTTCTATGGCTTGGTTAATATGTCTGAATAGAAAACACACATCACATAATCAATCACCAATATCTCAATCTGATAAAAAATGTGATCGGTATGACTCAAATTGTATGTTGTTTTTTTAAATTTAATGTTTTAGTTCAAAATGAACATCAGATACTCAAACATGAGAAAACGTATTCCACAAGATCTAAACTAAATTCACCAATATCTATATTTTATCAAAAAAATTAGTGAGTTAAAATACAACTTGGATGGTTGTTTCTTTTCAAATATTTCAAAAACATCTTCTCTTGCACAAGTTTTCCAATCTTAATGTTTTCACCGTAAAATAATTGTCCATGAAAGTAATTTATTATTTCATATTTATGTTTAATTTATATCTTTTTTTTATTACTCACATAAAAATTGTTTTCTTTATATAGTGGGATTATTTTGTTCTATTTGGGGTGGTTTGTTCGAAGGTGCTCATACTCATGGGAGATTGGACTTAGAGGCTCCAACTAAGATAATGACAATAAGGAAATGGTTCAATAATGTATACAACTATCATGAAAAGGTGAATTTATCAACTATTTCTAAGTTATTTTACTTATCGCTTTTTTCTAATAATTATTCAGTTTTTTCACATATATATTTAGAAGACTTATTTTAATTTCATCTATCCGAAAAAATATAGAAAAAAAGATAACGTGTTCCATTCTGATGGAAGAAGAAACCCCATACTGCCTGGGACGTGATATGTTCTAGGGAGCAAGGATTTTATCTTCCAAAATAATGGAACATGATATATATTTATATTTTTTCATATATTTTACACAAAATCACATATCACATATTTAATCATACGCACCTAAATCAGATAAATAGTGCGCCTGGTTTGACTCAAACGGTATATTTTTATTTCATAATTTATATTTTAGTTCAAAAAAACATCACATAATCAAAACTAATAAAAAGAATTAATATTATTTTGATACATTAGTAAAATAATACATAAGTAATTGTTTATATGTAGGAATCATTCTTACCTCTATTTGATGCACAATGTACCTAGTATGACTCCAATTGTTTCTTTTTCTCTAAAATAGATATTAATTTTATTTAAAATGACATGTAACATACTGAAAATTGATAAAATTAATTTCGATTTTCTTGATAATTTAGTGAAATTATTTACATGTCATTTTTTATTTGTAGTAATCAGTATCACTTTCAACTGGCACATGATGTGACTGATATGACTCAAATTTCATGTTTCTGGTTTAAAATGATGTTTCAGTAAAAGAAACACAAGTGACAAAATCAAGTCTGAGAAAATTAACTTTTATTGTATTTATACTTTGTAAAATGAATCATAATTCATTTTTAATGAGTAATAATTTGATTAACCTCAATTTGATGCATGGTGTGACCGGTATGACTCCAAGTGCATCTTTTTATTTAAAATTAACTTTAATTTTAGTATAAAAAAGAAAACTAGCATTCTAAAAACCAATAAAACACAATATTATTATTTTAATAATTTATCTAAACTATCCATAAGTAATTTTTATGTGTATGAATCACCCTCACCTCAATATGATACACCATTTTCTCCATATGCCTCAAAGTTTCCGTTAACAATTTAAATTTGACATTTTAGATAAAAAAATGTTTCACTCACTGAAAACCCTGAAAATGTGATATTATTTTCTTTATAATTTAGGAAAATTATTCGTAATACATTTGTGACATGTAGGAACTATTATCATGTAAAAATAACACTTGATGTGATGGGTATGACTCAATGTGAGTGTTTCCAATTTAAAATGACATTTTAGAAAAAAAACACAACTGACATACTCAAAACTAATAAAATGCATTTTTATTGTTTTCATAGTTTATGAAAATTATCCATAAGTAATTTGGGATGTGTATGAATTATTCTCTCCTCAATCTTATGAATGGTGTGACCGATATGACTCCAAGTTCTTCTTCTTAATTAAAAGTAACATTTTTTTAGTGTAAAAGAAAACCAATGTATGTAAAACTGATCAAACACACTTAGTTTGTTTTAATACTCTATGAAAAGGATACATATGTCATTTTCTATTTTTATAAATCAACTAAACCGAATTCTGATACATAATACACCTTGTATGACTCGAAGTATCTTTTATTAGTTTAAAATCTATATTTTGGGTCACAAAGTGTCACTCAATGAAAACTGAGAAAACATGTTTAGATTATCTTCATAGTTTTGGGAAATGATTCATAATTCATTTTTGTAGTGAAAAAATCAGTCTCATATAAAACTAAAACATTTTGTGACCATTATGACTCAAAGAGTGTGTTTCCAATTTAAAATGGCATTTTAGTAAAAAAAACACAAGTGACATGATCAAAACCTTTAAAAATACATATTTGTTTGATAATTTAGGAAAAAAATACATAAGTCATTGGAGATATATAGGAATCAGTCTCACCTAATCTAACACACAGTGTGACTGGTTTGACTCCAAATGTGTCTTTTCTTTAATTTTAATTAATTTAAAAAAACAAAATTAATATACTCAAAATAGAGAAAACAAATTATGATTGTTTTGATACTTTAAGAAAACAATCCATAATTCATTTTTGAAATTCAAAAATCAGATTCACCTCAATCATATACACAATGTTCCCAATATGACTCAATGTTTCCCTTATCGATTTAAAATATACATTTTAGTTCAAAACGTGTCACTTATTAAAAACCAAGAAAACATGATTGAATTGTCTTCATAATTTCATAAAATGATTCATATGTCATTTAGGATGTGTATAAATTAGTCTCATGTCAAACCAACACATGATGTGATTGGTATGACTCAAAGTTCATGTTTCCATTTTAAGTGACATTTTAGTAAAAAACACAAGTGACATACTCAAAATAGATAAAACTTATTCTAATTGTTTTTATAGTTTAAAAAAACAATCCATAAGTCATTTTGGATGTTTCATAATTATCCATACCTCAATATGATTCACATTGTGAACTTTATGACTCCATGTATGTCTTTTTATTTAAAATTAACATTAATTTTAGTAAAAAATACAACTAACATAATGAAAACTGAAAAAAAAAATTAATATTGTTTTTTTAATTTAGGAAAATAATCCATAAGTCATTTTTGATGTATAAGAATCTGTCTCACCTCAATCCAATACATGATGTTCCCAATATGACTCAATGTTTCTGTTATCAATTTAAAATTTATATTTTAGTTAAAAAAGTATCACTCATCGAAAATCAAGAAAACATGATCAGAGTGTCATGATAATTTAATAAAATGAATTATAAGTTATTTTTAACATGTTGGAATCAGTCTCATATAAACCTGACACATGATGTGACTAGAATGACTCAAATTGTGTTTGCTAGTTTAAAATGACATTTTAGTAAAAAAACACATGTGAAAAATTCAAAACGAAGAAAACACATTCATATTATTTTTATAATTTAGAAAAATGATTCATACGTCATTTTGGATGTTTAGGGATCATCCTTGCCTCAATCTAATGCATGGTGTGACCAGTATAACTCCATGTTTTTCCTTTCAATATATAAGTGCCATTTTAGTTTAAAACGTGCATCACATCACTAAAACTATGAAAAATAGCCTAGATTTTTTTATCATCATTCTATGTTCTATTACTTTATTAATTTCCTCATAAATTTTAACTTATAATAACTTAGTTGATTTTCATATAGATAATACTTGAAGACAAATTGAAATGGTGTGACCTTCCAGAATCAACTGCAACTCAATCAGATACATGGTGTTCCTAGTTTGACTTAATTTTTAGATTTAAATTAAAACATTATATTTAATTTATTTCTTTATATTATTACTAACATAAGAATTGTTTTCTTATACGGGTGTGTTCTTTTTCTCGAGAAAATTTGGTTTGTTCGGAATTAGTATGAGTCGGGGATAGGGGAAAAAGACAAAGGAATAGTGTTGTTTTTTAATGTATATGATAATTTTAACTTGTTCATGTAATTTTATAATCCAATTTTGGAAATGTCTATAGTATAGGGTTTTTATTTTTTTGTTGAAAATTTTATTTCAACTAAATTCTATATTTGTACTGTATTTTTTACTTTCTAGTGTTTTAGTGTATTATTACAGCACACTGTAGTAGTGTTTAATCTAGTTTTGCAGTGTGTTGTTATAGCCCATTATGGTATTCCCCTTTATCAGTGATTTTATTTAGTGTTGGTAAATTGGGTCATTTATTAGTGATCATTTTATTGATAATAATGGAGCCCTTTATCATCACCTTTCTAGCACTGATAAAATCCTAAAGCTTTTAATCACACTCTGGTAGTCAGGACTTTTTTAGTATTGATAAAGGCCAATTCAAGCACTATTAAAGGCTTTTTTTAGTATTTATGGATTTTTCATACTCCAATATATTTCAGTTAGAATCAACAATGTCAAAATATGAAGGGATCTGGTTGACAATGGCTCTAGTATCAACCTTATCCCAATCTAAACCCTCTGAAAATTGGGATAAAATGAAGGGAATATATCTCCCACAAAGCTTTACATTCAAGGGTATGATAAGTGTGAGAAAATAGCTCTCAGGGAGATCATGATCAAAACATAGTTTAGGGATCTCACATCATATGCTGAGTTTATAGTTTTCTAGTAATAAATTTCATAAAATGTCCTCCTCAGAAAGACTTGGCTTCATAGACCCATGGTTGTACCTTAGACATTCTATCATTGTTTGAAATACCCCATCGATGGAAAGGTCTTTATACTACATTGTGACAGTTCCCCCATCGAGATGTGCGAAGCCACATATGTTGTGGTAGGTTTCTATAAAAGTGAAAGAAAACAATGGTTGGTGGATAATAATATACAAGTTGCATCTCCCTATGGCTTGGGGACCACTCCTAAAAATCCATGGATTTTTCTCTATAGAAATTATTTGTTACACATAAATCTAGTTGAGCCGATGGACTCAACCCTTGTAGTAAATATCCTTATATCCCCAATGAGAGTGTAAAATAAAATTATCTCTAGAATCTCTTTTCAAAGACCCTAGTAATAGGGCTTGATAATGTTTTTTCTCATGGCCTCTCTCACCTCGAAGGTTAGAGAGATTCCCTCAGATTTTCTACCTCAAATGAAAATTACTCCAAAAACTCTGGGGTGGAAGAGTAAGAGGACTACATCATGAATGCCCCTCCTACATTCAAGGAAGTAATTTCTACCACCATTGATGAGCTCATGTGGGTAAATCTTGTAATAATAGAAGACTTGTTTCCTACATTGATTTTTTTCACCATGCCTCTCAATGAGAAAGAAATAGACATCACATTTCAAAATAAACATCAACATATGTTTTCTTGGAATTATATAGAAATGACCGGGTAAAATCCAAACATGGATACACACCATCTTGGAATACCTGATGACCAATGAAACATTAAGAAGGTATCTAGAAGGATGCACCCCCTCATGCTACGAATGCAGAGGTGGATTTTAATGAATTTTTCAAATCTGATTTATTTTATGAGAAGAGAAATAGCCAATATGGCTTGTCATCATTTTCCTTGTTAAAAATAAGAATGGGATGATTAGGGTATACATCTATTTTAGAGACCTTAATGAAATTTCCCAAAGGAAAAATTCTCATTTCAAATCACATAACTCTTGGTCGATACAACTGCTGGCTTCCAAGACCTTTCCTTCATTAACGGGTATTCATGGTACAATCAAATAAACATGGACCCTGATGATAAGTAAATTAATTCCTTCAAAGTAACCTAGTGGATCTTTCTCTATCAGGTAATTCTATTTAGATTATATAGTTATAGTTCCACTTATCAATATTCCATGTATCATATCATTAAACCCTTATTGCGACAGATAGTTGACTGTTATGTCAACAACCTGGTTGTTAAATCTTGAAATCAATGTGATCACTTCATGGATATTCAAACAGTCTTCAACAAGTTGTGAACAAATATTCTAAATATGAATCTGATGAAAATAACTTTCAGTGCAACTTCAGTGAATTTCCTTGGATTTTTGGTTTGTCAGTGTGGCATTGAGGCCAACCTATAAATGACTATTTCTATTATATAAATGTCACCCCAAAATAATCACAAAGAACTGAGGGGAATCTAAGGGAACCACTCCAACAAACAAAGTTTTACATCCAACTTGGTTGGAAAATTTCACCCCTTTACCAAGATCATGAAGAATGTAATTTCCTATCAATTGGATGATGACTACCAAAAATATTTCGAGAGTCCCAAGAAAAACCTTTTACACCCACTGGTTACGATTCCATTGGTGTAAGGAATTCCAACCATATTATATGTGGCCATCATAGAAAACTATTTTGGCACTCACCTCATATAGAAAAATAATATTAGGAATGATAATGGTCTCTACTACCTCATCTGAATGATGTTAGGCACTATAACCCAATACTTGGATGTCTAGATGAACTTCATATCACTCAAATTTTTAGTGAAACAGATTAGTCTTTACATGTAGAACCATGAATTCCACATGGCCTCTCATACTGATCACCTCAAGTTCATACTTTTCCTTCCCATGCTAACTGGGTGCTTGGCCTGATGGGTAGTCATTCTATTACAGTATGAAATCCTATTTGTGTTACATAATTCAGTGAAATGGTAGCCCCTATCTAATTTTCCAAGGCACATCCCATCCTATAAAGTAAACCAGTCGATGTTGATCTTCTTGATGAATAATTTTTCTATGGCCATGACACTCCCTGAACATGGGAGATTTATATTGATGGTTCCTCCAAAAGTCCTACTGGAAAGATAATGGAAAACCCCAGTCTCAAAAGGGTTGTCTTAGGGATGTTATTTGTTTCTCGAGATACAACAATTTTTCCCTAAACTTTCTCACTATCAAAAGGTTGAACGAATAATGATGTCGAAAACCAAGCCATCGTCGCTATCTTGGAACAAGACCTACAACTATAAATATCCTAACTAAACATCAAGGGGATTCAGATCGAGTGATAAATAATATCATTAAATATTATTCCATCAATAAGGATGAACCAGACCCTCTCAGTGGTTATGTCTAAGTACTAATGATAGATTTCCCTTCTGAACCCACATTACCTCATGTTCACTGATCACAGAATACTCATTCAAACTCGTTGAATAATGTAGCCACAATCTTGGACGATCGTGATCAAGAGGAAGCGATATTAAACATGATGAAACAAATAACGGTCTCATCAATAATGATCTACGACATGAAAGAAATCAATAAGGTAAAAAATGACCAAGTGCATGATGAACTGATATCCACACTTGGATGGATGGATCCCATAATTGATTATCTAGAAAATAAGACTCTCTCGACTAACCGAGCTAGAAGGGATTGGATTTGATGCTGAGTAGCAAAATACACCAGGTATGATGGTAAAAATGAGGATAATACCCTCAAAAACTGATTCTTTGATGGGTTCCTCCATAGAATAATAGAAAAAATAGAGATTCTCGCCATCCTAGAAGAATTCCATGCAGGCTCTGGCGGCGCTCATTAGTCTCAAAACAGGCTATAGTGACCCGGCCTTTTCTTATATTAATATTACATCATTTTAAAGATAAAAATCTTAATATTATTACACATAGAGGATCCAAAGGTTTAGTGTCTTGGGAAAACTACGATTATACATAACAATTACAACACCAAGCAAAAACATTTATTTAAATCATTCTTCTCTAGATGTTTATTGGCACTTGACCTCTCCTTAGTACATGTAGTCACCTGAGGATATACATAAAAAGGGGTGAGATTAAATCCCAATGAGAGGATATATAAGAGCAATATAAAAATGGTTGAGCATAACCATAACATAGGAAAAGAATCATGAACATGAGAGGAATCGTTTATAAGAGACTTGAAATGTGGTAATGCCTAAAAAATGAAACATCATGTCTTAGTGGTTAACTGCCACACATACTTGTGAAAAAATATATCATATTTTTCACACATAATTTCACTTTAACCCATTATATTCATCACTTTACCCAATACATTGGAGCACTGTATAATTCCCGGCCCACCTGTCACATTGAAACATTCATATTGCCCAATATAATTATGGGTACACCCGTCACATCATAATATTATCTTTTATCATGCATGACACAATGAAAATATATCAAGAAAGTAGAATAAATAACCCATGGAATGGAATGGGTTTCATCTCATAATAACATATTCATAAACATTGGGTTCCCAAAATTAAGTGGGAATAACATACTTGATACGGTCACCATCCACCTTGAGTGAGAAGTAAAAGGTGTGTTTTTGAAAGAAGAGTTCTTTTAGAAAACATTTGTTTGTCATAAGCTTTAGTAGAAAACATGTATATCCCAGAAAAGTTAAGATAATGATGAAAAAATAATTTTTAATGAGTGACCAAAACAAAAATTGAGTGAAAGAGGGATATCCCAAAGAAAGAATGTTGGGTTCAAGATTTTCCCCTTACCTTGTATCTGAACGCTTTATCCACATTAATGTATTTTATAACCACATTATATTCACTAATTGACTATTAAAAAACCTTTTTTACATGAATATTGTTCATTATGTTTTCATTATGTTATTTTATGGGCCTTTGGATGAGTTATAGGGTACAAAAACATTGATCAGGAATGTTCATTTTTATTGTTTTCATGAGCGGTTCACGTGTATTCATAAATAGAAGTTCATATAGAACATGGGTAAACATAAAAAATTGATATTTAGTGTTATTAATGACATTAAATATTTTTAAATGATCTTATAGTGTATCATATTATATAACATGTGGATGAATCATTAGATAATAATTAAATGATGATTGTTTGGGTTAATTTGGGGAATTTTTCCACCACAATGAACTTGTTTTGTTTAATAATTTAGTAATATGTACATAAGTTAGTTAAAATAACATTAAATAGGAAATTATATATAAAATATATTCTGGTTCAACCATAAAAATGGTTTCATGGCCAGATCTGAAAGTAGAAATGGAAAAAGAAAACATGTCGTTCTTGAAGGCAATAGATTAACACCTCAGAAACAATGTTTTCTTTTATAAAATAAATGGAAGAGGAGAATTTGGTTGGATGGTATAATATCCCATTAGTATCATATAACTCTATTATATGTATGAAACTGGATTTACCATACCATTTGGATGAATATTGGTGGGAATAGAATAAGAAAAGAACTTCAAATTGAAAGGAAATTAAAGGAAAGAGGAAGGGAAATTACCTCTTGAATCATCCTCTTGAGGTCCTCCTTAAGGGGCCTAGGTTTGGTCTTTTGATGAGACCAGAAGCTCTTGGACGTGGGGGAGGGGCTAGGTAAGATGCTTGGGCAGATTTTATACAAGGATTGAAGCTTGATAGGTGTGAGGAAATGACGGTGTGAATGGTGGTTATTATAGTGGATGGGAGAGGGATTTTCTCACTGTAAAATTCATTAGTTTATTATTTCCCCACAAGACAAGGACTAGTGATTCTTCCATGACCAAGAATAGTAATTTTTTCATGTGAAACCGAAAAAATTGGGCTTAAATAAGAATAACATCGTGAATAACTCTATAATTAGCTTATTTAGCTTATTTTTGTAAATTATGGTCTTTCAGTATTCATAAAATATTCAAGTATTTCAGAAATATCCTAAAAAGTCACCCCAACCATTTTTCAACGTGTATAATCCGAAAATGAAGTCCATTTTTCAGAAATAATTTTCTAGATATTATTATTTTAATATTTAATTAAAATCATAATTTATTATCAAAAACCAGTTATAAAACATTCATTTACTTATTCTAAAATATAGGTATATCACACTTTCAACTTGAATATTATTTATATACTATTATAGGTAATGTTACTATTCATTAGATTATATCACTATTCATAAGGGTATGTTACTATTCATTAAGGTATGATACTATTCATCAATAATTATTTTTTCCTTATTGGACTCCAAATAACTTACTTATTGCAACTGTGTATGTTAAATTTTCAAAATTCCAAACACAGAAGTGACAAACTTATGTCTAAGGGTAAAATATCACTTAGTACTTCATTATGTTGTGTTTTACTATTATTTTATGACATATTTATAAGAATTTAATTTCCATTGAAAAAAAATATTGGGTTGTTACATTCTTCCCCCCCTATGAAATTTCTTCCTCGAAATTTCACATTACACAAACAGGTGAGGGTACTTCTCCTTCATCGCCTCCTCTGGTTACCATGTAGCTTCTTCAAACATATGGTTCTTCCAAAACACTTTTACAAGGTGGATTTTATTTTTGTGTAGAACCTTATATCTCTGATCCAGAATATCTACTGGCTGCTCCTGGTAGGGGAGATCATCTTCCAGTTGTACCACCTCTGAGTTCAATACATGTGAGGGATCAGGTATTTACTTCTGCAGGACTGATATGTGAAACACATCATGAACTTGAGCCATATTAGGTGGAAGTGCAAGTCGATAGGCCACGTCTCTTATGTGGTCGATGATCTCAAAGGGTCCAATGTACCTTGTTCTTAACTTCCATTTCTTTCCAAACCACATGACTCTCTTCCATGGTGATATTTGATGGAAGACTTTATCTCCAAGGTCAAACTCCAAGTCCCTTTCGATGATTGTCTGTTTAGCTCTTTTTCTGAAATTGAGCAGCTTTGATGTTTTTCTAGATGACTTTAACCTTCTCTATCATCTCTTGAATAAGATTGGGTCCAAGTAGCTTTCTTTCTCTAAATTCATCCCAACAGGTTGAAGTTCTCCATTGCTTTCCATACCAAGCTTCATACGGAGCCATCTAAATACTCGAGTGGAAGCTATTGTTGTTTGAGAACTCAATGAATGGGAGATGTTGATCCCACCAACCATTGAATTCTAGAGAGAATGCTCTAAGAATATCTTTATGCATCTGAATAATTCTTTCTTATTTGCCATCAGTTTGGGGGTGATAGGTCGTGCTAAAAAATTAATTCCGTGTAAAAAGCATGTTGAAGGAACCTCCAGAATTTAGATGTGCACCTTAGATCACGATCAAATACAATTGAGAGTGTAACACCATGCAGTCTCACCACTTCCTTCACATATATCCTTGAAATTTGTTCAAGAGAGAGATCTTCCCAAATAGCGATTAAATGGGCAGTCTTGGTAAGTCGGTCAACTTCAACCATATCACATTATTTTCCTTCAACGTCTTTAAGAGACCCATGAAAATGTCCATAGTAACACTCTACTATTTCCACATGGGTATAGGAAATGGTTGCATAATACCATTGGACTTTTTTCACTCACCTTTAACTTGATGACATACCAAGAACCTTTAGATATATTCTGCGATCTCCATTTTCATGTTATCCCACCGGAAGTGTTCTCAAAGATCACATTACATCTTGATACTCCTATGATGGATAGAGAATTTTGATCTATGTGCATTCTATAACATCTACTTCTTTGTCCCGGGTGATGAAGGCACACAGATTCACATTCCAAACCAAATGACACCATCACCATCGATATGGAACTCTTGCATCTTCCCTTCCTTTACTGCATTCACCCTATTTTGTATATCCACATCATCCCTTTGTTCTTTCTTAATATTATCTTGGATGGATTTTTGCACAATCAGTTGGGAAAGGTAGTATCTATCCCCTTCCCTTGTGATTTCTAAATACATCCCTTTCATATCCAAGAAGATAGGGTCTTTCTCAATCTATAACATGGACAGAGTAGTAGTTTCTCATCTACTTAGAGCATCTTCTACCTTATTCGCCTTTCCAGGATGGTATTGAATAGAGAAATCGTAATTCTTGATTAGCTCTAACCATATCCTTTGACGCATGTTGAGCTCCTTTTGAGTGAATATATACTTTAGGCTCTTGTGATAGGTGTATATGTCTCACTTCTAACCATAAAGGTAGTGTCGCTATATTTTCAAGGAAAAAATCATGGATTCAAGCTCTAAATCATGTGTTTGGTAGTTCTGCTCATGGATCTTCAACTACAGTGAGGCGTAGGCTATGACTTTATCAGTTTTCATGAGTATGCAACCCAAGATTTTCTTTTTAGAATCACTGTATATCACAAAACATTCTACAATTTTCGGTAGTGTGAGTACAGGTGTAGTGATAAGCCTTCTATTTATCTACTTGGATATCCCCTCACATTCTTCCATCCAGACATACTTCACCCCATTCCTTGTTATCTTAGTTAGCAGGCTTTAAAATCATGAGAAATTTCTCACAAAACGTCGGTAGTACCCAGCAAATCCAAGATAACTACATATTTCTGTGACACTAGAGGGCATAGTCCATTACTCAATCACCTTTGTTTTAGAAGGTTCCACATAAATTCCCTCACTCGTGATCTCATGTACCAATAATGTGACTTTCTTCATCCAAAATTCACACTTTCTAAACATTGTGTACAAATTCTCCTTTCTCAAAGTCACCAACACAAGTCTTATATGTTCTTTATGTTCCTCATTTCTCTTAGAGTAGTTGAGAATATCATCAATAAACACTACCACAAATTTTTCGAGGTAATGTCTAAAGACTCTATTCATCAAATCAATGAAGATTGTAGGGTCATTATTAAGTCCTAAGGGCATCACCAAAAACTTATAGTTCCCATACCTTGTAAGGAAGGCAGTCTTCTGAATATCTTCCTTCCTTACCTTTAGCTGATGCTATCCAGAACAAAGATCCACCTTTGAGAAGTATTGATCTCCTCTTAATTGATCGAACAAGTCATCAACCATGGAAGAGGATACATGTTTTTTATGGTGATCTGGTTGAGTTCCTGATAATCGATACACAGCCTCATTGTTCCATCTTTCTTCATCACAAAGAGCACTGGTGCACCCCAAGGTGGTGCACTAGGGCGTATGAACCCTTTATCCAGATTCTCTTGCAACTGCTTCATTAACTCCTCCAGTTAGATTGGAGCCATCCTATAAGGACACATTGAGATATGATAAGCTCTAGGTATGAGTTCTATTGAGAACTCTACCTCATGATCTAGTGAAATTCCAGGTAACTCTTTGGGAAATACATCACCATATTCACTCACGATGGGAATTCCCGCAAGGTTTGTACTCTCCTTTGACTCAACCATTTAGGATAGGTATGCTTCCTCATAGGGAATCAACACCCATTCCATTGAAGGATTTTTAAAAGGATATTCATGATCTTACATACATTTATTGAGGTGCATGGGATGGTTTGGAATATGAAAAGATATTTCCTTTTCCCGATAGATGATACGTGATCTATATAACAAGAGCCAATCCATTCCCTTTATAGCATTGAATTCCACTAAGGGAAGTATTACAAGATTCACTGGAAGAATCTTCCCACATACACCAATAGGAGAAGAGTAAAACACTTGGGTTGCAAGGATTTCACCACTTGATGTTTTTAGAGACATCTATACTTCAAGGATTTGGGGCTTGGATTCTATAGTTCTAGAAAACTTTCAAGATATAAAGGAATGTGTAGAACCAGAATAAAATAATACTTTTCCCATTCTTGATTGAATAAGAAGTGTACCCTGTATGACTTAATTATCTTTATCCACATTTGCAGTAGTGATAGCATAATCCTTCCATTGTTCCTTTGGATTTGGTGGCTGCCGACACAGATTACCCTCAAGAACTCGAGGATTAGTTCATTAGATTACATAGTTCCCTAGCTCCCTAGAGTTGTAGCATTGAACCATGGGTGGTTTTATCCTTTCTTTAGCTACATTGTCCTTCCTTTTCATGTATTTTTACACTCTTGAGCATGGATTCCTTCTTTCCCACACTTGAAGCACTTCTATGTCCCTTTGTGGTAGTTCCCATGGTGCAACATCCCACATTTTTGGCATGTGGCTCGTTGAGTTTTCTTCCAAAAATTTTCATTAGATCCTCCGGATTTAAACTCCATCTTTCGTTTATTATCACCATATACATGGTACCATTATTTAAAATCCATATCCACTTTGAGATCACACCGAACAACCTCTTCATAACTCCCAAAGACTCGAATTGTAAGAGACTTTCAAAATTGTGGTTTTAATCTAATAAAGAATCTATCATTTTTTTATCATTTTTTATAACAAAACCTAAAGTGTACCATTCAAGCCTTGCGAAATTCTCTTCATATTTTATGATAGATTCTCCTTATTTTTTCTTGATCTCTATGAATTATCTCTCTATCTTCGTGCGTAGAGTTCTTGTGAAATACTTGTTAAGAAACATTATCTCAAATTCTTCTCATTCCATCTCTTAAATTTTTTCCCTTGGCTTGGTGTTCTTAATCAAATCCAACCATTTATTGGCCTCTCCATCTAGATGATAAATTGATATAGTTTCTTTCTCTATCTCAGAATAGTGGATCACCAAAAATATCGTCTCCATAGAGTTGACCCACTGTTATGCAACTAGTAGATCGGAAGATCCAGTAAACGTTGGTTGTCATTGCCTCCTAAAACATTCGATATCCAGTTGCCCCCTCTTTGGTGAAGGAGGATGTTCTCCATTATTATGGTTATTGTTCAAAACCTTAGATAGTTGGGTAAGCATTTCCATGAATTTTTTAACTTCACCTCTTAAATCCTTGGGGATGACATTCGGTAAATTGTTGCATTGGCCCTTGCATGAGTTGTTGGCCTGGTTTCTCCTGGTTCCCACCATTTTCTAAAATAGAAAAGGTCAGAAAAAACAATAAGTCAACCAATAAGTTATAACTTATTCATTTTAACAATTTATACTAATATCATAACATATTGGATGACTATGTAAATATTCTTGTGTGCATTTTTGTACTTAGTCTCATGTTATAGGTTTTCTCTAGGGTTCCCTAATCCTAATTCCCAAATTAACTAAACCTTTCCTCTGATACCAACTATAGCGACCTAGCCTTTTCATATATTACTATTACATCATTTTAAAGATAAAAAACATAATAGTATTACACATAGATTATCCAATGGTTTAGTGTCTTGGGAAAACTATGATCATACATAACATTTAAAACATTAAGAATAAACATTTATTTAATTCCTTTTTCTCTTGATTTTTATTGGTACTTGACCTCTCCTTAGTACATGTATTCACCTGAGGGAATAAATAAAAATGGGTGAGCTAAAAGCCTAGTAAGAGGATAGATAAGAACAATATGAAAATGTGTGAGCATAACCATAACATAGGCTAAGAAACATGAACATGAGAGGAAACATTTATAAGATACTTCAAATGTGGCAATGCATAAAAAATGAAACATCATGTCTTAGTGGTTAACTACCTCACATACTTGTGAACAAAGCTATAATCTTGTTCACACATCATTTCCCATTAACTTATAAGATTTATCACTTTACCCAATTCATTGATGCATTGTATAATTCTAGGTGCACCCGTCACATTGAAACATTCGTATTGCGCAATATAATTCCGGGCGCACCCGTCACATCGAAACATTTTCATTTATCATGCATGAAAAAATGCACATATTTCAAAAATGAACATAACTTACCCATGGAAAGGAATGGTTTTTATCTCATAAGAATCCATTCATAAATTAGGTTCCCAGAATTATGTGGGAATAACATACTTGATACGATATCCATCCTCCTTGAGTGAGAAGTAAAAGGTGTGTTTTTTAAAGAAGATTTCATTTGGAAAACATTTGATTGTCATAAACTTAAGTAGAAAACATTTATATCCCAAAAAAGGTAAGGTAATGATGAAAAAATAGTTTTTAAGGAGTTACCATATGAAAATTGGTGTGAAAGAGGGAGAACCCAAATAATGAAGGTTGGGTTCAAGATTTTCCCCTAACCTTGTATCCAAACACTTTCTTCACATAAATTTCCTGTATAACCACATTATATTCATTAATTTAAAATTCTAGAACCTTGTGTACTTGAATATGGCTCATTATGGTTTCATTAAGTTATTTTATGGTCCTTTGGATGAGTTATAGTGTATAAAAACATTGTTCGGGAATGATCATTTTTATGGTTTTCTTGAGCGGTTCACATGTATTCATAAATGGATGTTCATGTAGAACATGGGTAAACATAAAGAACTGATATTTCATGTTATTAATGATATTATAGAAGTTTAGATGATCATATATTGAATCATATTATATACCATGTGGATGAATCATTGGATAAGAATTAAATGATGATTGTTTGGGTTAATTTGGGCGATGTTTCAACCACAACAAACTTGTTTTGTTTAATCATTTAGTAATATATACATAAGTTAGTTACAAAAATTTAAATATGAAAAAATAAATAAAAAATATTCTTTTTCAAGACTAAAAATGGTTTCTTGGACATATATGAAAGTAGAATTAGAAAATGAAAACATGTCATTCTTGAAGGTGATAGATTAACACCTCACGAACAACATTTTCTTTTATAAAATAAAAGGAAGAGGAGAAGGGGGTTAGATGGTATAATATCCCATTAGTATCATAAAATTATATTATGTGTATGATACTGGAGTTACCATACCATTTGGATGAAGATGGGTGAGGAGAGAATAATAAAAAACATGAAATTGAAAGGAAATTAAAAGAAAGAGGAAGGGAAATTCCCACTTGAATCCTCCTCTTGAAATCCTCCTTAAGGGTCCTAGGATTGGTCTTTTGATAAGACCATAATAACATGGATGTGGGGGAGGGGATAGGGAAGATGCTTGGGAATAGTTTATAGAAGGCATGATGCTTGAGAGGTGTGAGTAAATGAGGGTGTGAAGGGTGGTTTTTATAGTGGAGGGGAGAGGGGTTTTCTAAATATAAAATTCATTAGTTTATTATTTCCCCAAAAGACAAGGAATAGTGAATCTTCCATGACCAATAATAGTAATTTTATCATGTGAACCCGAAAACATTGGGCTTACATAATCATAACATCAAGCATGACTCTATAATTAGTTTATTTAGCTTATTTTGGTAAATTATGGAACTTCACTATTCATAAAAAATTCAAGTATTTCAGAAAAATACCAAACATTCACCCCAACCATTTTTCGACATGTAGAATCAAAAAATGATGTCCTTTTTTCAAAAATAATGTTGGAAATATTATTATATTACTATTTAATTAAAATCATAATTTATTATCAAAACCTAGTTTTAAAACATTCATTTACTTTTTCTAAAATATAGGTATATCATACATTCAACATGAATATTATTTATATATTATAATAGTTAAGGATAATATTCATTAGGGTATATCCCAATTCATAAGGGTATGTTACTATTCATAGGGGTAGGTTACTATTCACCAAAAATTATGTTTTTCTTATTGGACTCCAAATAACTTACTGATTGCAACCGTGTATGTCAGATTTTAGAAATTCAGAACACAAAAGTGACAACCATATGTTTAAAGGTCACTTAGCACTTATTAGTTCATTATGTTGTGTTTTCATGTGATTTTCGGACATATTTATAAGAAGGGAATTTCTACTGAAAAAAAATATTGTGTCTTTACACATGCTCTCTCACCAAATCAGGAGGGTGGGTTACTCTTAGAAAACCATCATAACAGACTATGTGTAATTAACCAAGAAATTTCATGAGTTCCAAATTCATGAAAACATCATCCATCAACCCCATAAAATACTAAATATAGATAAATAATCCTAGTCATTTTCCTCGCAAGGAATAGATATTGTGGGGTAATATCCCCCATCCACAACCAAGAAGTTTAATTACATCCTTACTGTTACTGACTTATTTTTCATGTGGTTTGAGGCGATACCCCTCAAGGAAGTTGGTACAAAAAATAACATTAACTTTGTGAAGACCAATATCATATCTAGGATCAGATTTCCTCACACAATATTGATGTACAATGACACCATCATCTATTCTGTAGAGTTGAAGAAATTGTACCATGAGTACAACATTGAGTTCAATCACTCATCATGCAATCATGCTACAAAAAATGAAACAATAGAGTCCTTCAATAATACTATTTCAAATATACTCCAAATGATGGTGAATAAGAACAATAATTCTTGGTCAAAAAAGCTTCTATATTCTTTATGGTCAAATCATACCACCACATGTACTAATACACAAGAAACTTTGTATTCATTGGTGTATGGGACTAAGGTAGTGCTTCCCATAGAATTCAAGTTCCAATCACATCAAATAGCCATTTTTAGATAACTCTCGAATAAGAATAATTCACAAAAGTTGCGGGATGAGTTGGAGTAGCTCAAGGAGAACAGGTTGTGTAAATTTCACAACCTCAAAGTCCAACAAAATTGGATCACACGAGCTTTCAAAAAAAGTTCGACCTCTATTCACTCTTTCAAGGAAAACTTTTATTGGTTCTTATAACCCCAATAATACCATGAAATAAGCCTCCTAAACTTGAACCCAAATGGGAAGTACCTTATATCATATATAAGGTCTATCACAATGGATTTTACTCACTTTCCATAATGGATGGGGAATGTGTCACACCCCCCCCCACTAATGTAATGTTTCTTAAGAAATAATTTTCATAGTTTCCATCAAGCATCAATCATCCGAGTATAAATACATTAAATTGAAAAACATCTTTCATTTCTACCACATGGAATCAAAATTTTTGGGATAAGTCCATGCATTAATACCTTAAATGACACAACATCTCATGTATTGGTTAAAAGACATTAAAATACTGTACATATCTCGTCTTGACCACATGACGTCAAACTGTATGGAATAAGTCCATAGTACAAGAGCTTAAACTGCATAGAATCTCTCATCTGGGTCACAGAACCTTAAAAACACAAATGTTTCTTTACCTCATGATGTTAAACTGCATGGAATATGTCCTCACCGCATGATGTTAAACTTCATGGGAATCATCATCTCACTAATGATTCATCTAACATGATCTATAACTATACAAAAAAATATGGAATTCTCATGTCCTTGTGTGAGAGTTTGAACCAAATATGTAATCTCTTCATCTGAGAATGATGTGTGGCTTGATTTCCACCATCACATGATACATAGTGATGCCCAGACCTCCATTCTTGGGCCCGAAAACAATATTATTTTTCTTCCATGTTGAGTGACCCTCTTCCATACTGAAATATGTTAAATTATAATGATGATGTCCTCACCATATGACATTAAATACATGGTTTCCAAGAATATGTGTGGATTCATTCCTTCCATTCCATGATAAATAGTCACACCTGAACCTCTATTCTTAGGATCAGGCACAAAATGCCCCTTCTATCACACTGATTCAACCGCATCCTTACCAAAAGTCATTAAACTGCATGGCTAATGTCTTATCCACATGACATGAAACTAAACAAGTATCTATAAAAATGTATGGATTCATTCTCATCCTAACGAGATATATAGGGATGCATGGATTCAATATTTTTTCTATTCCACCACATAATACCAAATTCCTCTTTCCTTTCTATAACTACCTCTATGTCCTGAGGAAACATTTCCATTCTTTATTTCTCATACCGATCTTAGATCACACTTTATTAAGAATTTTTTAATGGATCTACACGCATGACTGAGACATATAATCTTGTGATAGGGTTATCATTTTCCTAATTGAATGACCATAAAAGTTACCCCATGATTCATCACTACACGACGTTAAAAAAATGGTTTTTGTCCCTCACATGATACAAAATAGTTCATTATTGTAGACCTCACCCAAGAGGAACACTACCCTTGGTGTTGTCCTTCCATCATAACTTCATTCAAGCACTACATGTGTCTTGATTCCTATCTTCACAAGACACATAGTGATGCTCAAACCTCCAATATTTGGACTAGCTGTAGTAATCAATGGAAACAATGCCCCACTCTATGTGTGGAACAGACCTAAGTAGAGTGTTTACCATTCAAGAACTATGTGTGGCTTGATTCCTACCCATAAAAGATATGTTCCGACGCCCAAATATTTTATTCTTGGGTCCAGCCATGATAGCCATAAAAATACCCTCTCATTATGTATCGTTTAGACATGTGCAAGGAGATTTATATACATGAACAATGTGTGGATTTATCCCTATCATCACATGATACATATTGATGCCCAGATCTCCACCCTAGGTCCAACTACAATAATCAATGAGAATAATTCCCCTCCCCCCACTCTACCTATAGGTGGGACCTACATAGAGTGCTTATTGTTCAATAACTATATATGGATTGATTCCTTCCCTTTCCGGATATACTTTGATTCCTAGATCTCTAATTCTTAAGACTAGATATCATAAAATTTTAATGTTCTCCCTTACATATGTATGGATCCAGCCTATGAAATGAACCATTATGAAATAAATATGTAAGGATTGACTCTTATCAGTATAGGATACATAGAAAAACCCCGATCTTCAATACTATGTTCAGCCGCAATATTTGAAATGATAAAAATTCACCCCTAACTACATATGGGTTGGACCTAAGAAGTGAATTTCCTAGCCAAATTACATTTAACTGTATTAAAAAACAGCATGTACCTCATTTCAAAAAAGGGGTCGACCCATATATAATCTTTTTTCCTATGCACAATTTAAATCTATGTATGGATTTTATGCATGTGAATAAAATATGATCCATGTATCTAAATTCCTCGACCAATGCAAAGTACCCTCAAAGAATTATTGAACAATTTTTTCACATTGGTTCACATGTCCTTACTGCATGATGTTAAAATACAAGGAAATTAATATTTCCCCTCCAAATGAAGTTAAAATTTGAAGTAAATCACCCATTATCATCCCTTATCAAAGGACCACAGAATCCTGACCTCGGGAAACTAGAGTATGAGTTTCTCCCATCATCTTTTAATCCCTTTATCTCATATGTCACACTTCATGTATTAAAAAACATAGATTCACACAAAACATTAAATTCCATTGGAATGGAAAAAATAGATCTCATTGTTTGAGCATGATATTGATGCATAAGGACTTAAACCTACCAAGCAGAGACATCTTGTCCCTGCAAAAAAACACTTTCTAGTTCGTGTGAACCTGGCATCATCATTACAGAACTCAACACCTTAGAGTTCCCTCGGCCATTCATGGTATGATTTTCATGTATCATTACTCATGAACTAAGAATCCTGATCAATTATTTATTACATTTTAATCTCCAAATAAAAAGGATTCTGGAGTACCCTTAACCATGTGTATCTTAATTAGGCACTTGTGTAATATTTCCCTTATATTTGGATCATGGGAAACATGACCTTAAACTACCACCAATTTTGTCAAAACTGTAAAACCTTAAACTCTATTCATTAATGTTCTAAATCACAATACCTTAAATGACTAGAAAGAGAGACACAAAAGTTATCAGGTTGAAAAATACAAAGGGAGGCCTAAGAAAAATTCAAGTCTTCACCTTCTCTTCATCTCAATATTTTAGGTAAAAAAAATAAGGCATAAATTAATGAGGCACTAAGTTAATAGGGAATACTATGTATCCCTAGTGAAAGTCGATCCTTGCTTGCTAGAGCCCTTGGTCTAGGAAACTTTTTAGGTAATTAATTTTGACATCTCTTCACTAGGATAAAATGGTTCACTAAGATGTGACAAAACTTTCAGGGTTACTGAAACCATATTTAATATTACATTTTCCATAAATAACACTTCGTTATTTGAGTGCCTTAGATTGTAAAAAACATTCTATGTCCCTTGAAAAAATATACATGGATTTAGGAGACCCTTTGTTTGACTATTCATGATTTCATATGGAACCTACATATTATTTTAAGGTCATCAAAAAAATGTGACACTTTTGAAAAAGTTATTTCTGATCCTTATGACCCTTAATGTCACCATGGAAGAACTTGTCACCTTAGAGTGTTCTGGGTTATTCCTGGTATGATTTTCCCATATCATCCTCATGACCTGAGCACTTTGGACCATGCTTTAAAATTCTTATAACCAAACTATTCAAGATAATTTTACATCCTTGACATTACATCATCGTGTTTTTTACCCATTCTCAAATCAAGAATGTGACACTCCATTCGCAAACTGTTTGATGGCCCCCACCTCATGACCCAAAATCACTTGGCGTAGGGCCCAAGCTTCACAATTAAAGAGATAAACAACACTATTATGCTAGAACCCTTCCTAAATAGCTTTCTCTCCTCAACCAACTTCATTATCCCAAAATTTTATCTATATATAATCTTTCATGGCCCCTGAAAAAGGGTAGGGACACGTCTGTTTGGCCATGTTAGCAACATATAACCAAATTTGACCTCCCAAACAGTGGAATCTCCTTTTTATAGAAAAGAAACCCCAATCCTTGTGAGACCTAGTAATACCATGGTAGAATCCAGTACCTTTGGGAGTTATGGTTCATTCCAAGCAAGTCGTCCCCCTCCAATGTTCATTGACTCAATATTTTGGGTTATGACTTACATCACCCACATTCTAGCTATCTAGTTAAACTCAGGTTCCCTAGTATCTTAACCTCAAACGAATATTACACCCATAAATCATCCATGGACCTTGGAAAATAGTGGGGAAACATATGTGTGACCATGATATCAACACATAAGGGCTTTGACCTACTAAATAGAGGCTTCCCCTCAAACTATTAAAAGGATCTCTAATGCTTGTGAGCCCTGCAATACCATGGTGGAACTCAAAACCTTATGTTGTTTTGAGACATCAATGGAATGTATTCCTCATATCCCATATTCATTAAAAAGTTCTGAGCTAAAAGACCCTTAACTATTGAAAAATAATGTCTGATATAAAATACTGTAAACTACAACAATAAATGGTCGGAGCTAAAAGAACCAAAACTAAAACAATTAAAGTTCCAATATAAAAGACCCTAGACAATTATAATAGAAGTTACAAGGTAAAATACACTAAACTACATCAATATAAGGTCTGATCTAAAATTTCTTATGCTACAGCAAAAGATGGTCCAATCTAAAAGCCCCAAAACTATGAAAATAGAATGTCTAAACTAAAAGGCCCTAAAATGTAGGAATGTCACCCTCCCCACACACTAGTTGATGGGGGGGTGAAACCATTTTGATGCATTTGAACTAGTGAGAAACCCAATAGGGGTTATATGGATTGAAAATGATCATCCTATCCAGCCTAGCCACAAGAAACCTATCCCAAAGGGTGATCATTTATGGCATTTCATCATGACAGTTGCATACATTCTCATAATTGTCTAGATTGGTGTAGGATAAGGAATGAAATAGAAGCGATCAGATCTGATAAACATATCATCATCCTTTTCATGGCCTAAAGGGATGGCCTTAACCCAGATATGTACAACAAATAGGGGAGATATAAGGCATAGGGATCCTAGTGGTGTTGTGGTATCTGTAGAAATGAAAATACTCACCTATCCAACTGAATAAAAATAGTAATGAACCACCAAACCTATAAGAGATTTTTTCCTACTAAATATAACCCAAACCTAGTAAAGGAATGAAAGATTTGGTACATCTTGATTTAGTGGTCTTCCCACTTATAGATGTTCTTCTATCACCAACGTGCTATCCCAAATTCCTAAGTGTATGTTCCCAACCTAGAAAGCTCACCCATTCAAGAACATGTCTATAAAACCCTCCAACCTGGGTATCAATGGTATCTATAGCCTCACCTAGTAGCCCCATGTGGTATGATCTATGAATTCAAAGATGAAACAATATGAATCAACACTATCACAAACCTACTAGGAAGGGAACTAATGAGGGTATATAGTTGTTTTCCATGATCTCCTATGATTGAGGAAGACATTCATATAATCATTAAAATAAATGAGTAACCACATATTCATATCTTTTATTATCTTCTCTTTCACAATGTTGAGCATATTCCTCACTAAAACTAGAGTCTGTGTGGAGTCATCATAGATTTCCTCAACATTAAGGAATTTATCATACATTTTCCCAATAGTGGGATGTCCTTCCCAGTCGATAGATATCTCAGAGGATGATTCATACCTTGTCATGGGATAGAAGGAATGAGTTGGTACAAGGGAACCAGTAAATAATCATTTCTATGAGAATATCCACTTAATGATAAATTATGGACTGAGAAAACCATATTGGTTCATAAATATGGATAGTGTGTAGCTGGTCAGAAAATTCTAAGAAGCTCTGCCTAACCCAAAATGGCCAAGCCAATTAATCAAAACAATTTCCAATAGATTGAAAATCCCTTTTCAATCTCTATCCTCCACCCAATTTTTTCAATGAATAGACAAATATACTCTAATGAATTTGAGTTATTGGATGGTGAGTGAAATCAGATCCATCTAGACCCAGAAAGGATTTCTCCACCATATTAGAAAATCCCTTGAACCGTTCTATGACTAGAGGTACATCTTTAGAAATTGTCCTTAAAATGAAGTTAAGGTAAGTGGAAACAAAAGAATATGGAAGTTCATAGTTAGGATAGGGGATAAAAACATCATCTAGAATTCCAAATTTTTACAGATAAGCTACTATGATAATGGATAGTCCTAGAGTTTGAAGAGGAGAATCCTTTTTAGAACCTCATTTTTAGAATGCACAAGATACTGAGTGTTAGCGTTATGGTTCCTAGAAATCAATTCCATCTAGTTATCCATGGTGAAATAAAAATGATGAGATCTAGAATACATCTAAAAAAAGTAAGTGGAATATATTAGACAAGTGAAAGGCCCATCAATGAAATGCATAACTATAGTAGCATCATGTTCATCGCGCGAATCATAGGGGGATTCATGATCGCATATATGGCTCACAAATTTTATAGCTCATGAAGTCCCCATATATTTCTTAACCTATAGGAAATCTCATGACCACATGACCCTTCAAAATAATCATGATCACTTGACTTATATATGGTCACATGATTCTCATAACAGTGGAGTGGTCATGTGACCAAACCAAGAAATCATGTGAAAATAGGAGATAAAATCATTTATTTGTATGGAAAGGTTTTTGAAATTGTGGAAGATAGGTTCATGGTTGACTCAAACAAGTGATGGGAAAAGGAATTATTGTGAATTGGTTCTTTCAAAATAGTTGTGTGGATGGATCTAGAGATCGGTTATTGTGGGAGATATTGAAAGGGGGAATTCGACTGTGGATGTTAAAAAAAGATCTAGATAATATGAGTAGCTAATGAAGAAGCCTCCCTCCATTCCCTAGTTTAAAGGGTCTTTCAAAAAACAAAAGGTCTCATGGAAGTCAAAATTTCACCCAAGGCACTGAGTGAATATAGCCTAAATACTCAAGAGGGAATTTACATTCCTCATAACCGAGCCCTTATCTCTAAGGAAATCGCTCCTAAGGGGGGGGGGTTGACACCCACCAAAATATCATAAATATCTTGAAGGGAAGAAATACCCAAAACATGGGTTTTATTTTCCCTGCACATCCAAGGGAGAAGAATGTATCCAAAATTGAAGGATCGCGTAAACCCCCAAAGAACAAGCGATCGTGTGACCTATGGAAAGTCATTTGAACAGGTCACAAATAGTTTATGACCTGCATCATATCATGTGGATCCCCATGTAAAATCCTCTTATTCTATTTAAGGATTTCAAAACATTCTTTGATTAGGTGGTGGATTCCATGTGAAATCATTCAAGTCTCATGACATTTTAGTCATTATATGCCTAAAAACCCATCAAAAAATACTAGTAAAATAAATGAAAAAATATGCAAAATGAAGAAGCCTTTTTCTATCATTGATCTTCGTTTGTCTCACCAATGTGTTCTGCAATACACCTCAGGGCCCAAAAAACATGACTACCTCTCTGCACAATAGCCCACTAACATATAACTTTCATCATAAAAAGAGTCTCAAACATTTTCATTCAACTCGGTGTTTCCACTACAAGCTCTAAAGACAAATAGAAGTGATCAGCCATAACAATGCTCATGCATTACCACAATACACTTTGTTGGTCGCACGACTCATCACCAATGTTGAGAGTGATTTACTTTGATAACACTCATACAAATTCATGATATCCATAACATTTTTAAAATAAATAATTGAATAAAATCATAAAACACGTACTTATTTTGATGAACAAAGATACACTGATCATCACGAAAAAGTGGGGATACACCCTGGGTGATCACCATTGATCCTACAGAGGCCCTCTCAACCTAATAGAACAATCTTTTGAAAACCCTCTTAACAGGATAACTTAGTCTCTTGGATTACCTCATACATGTCACCTTTTTCTTGTGGAATACCCCAGACAAGTTGTATTTGTCTTGTAGATAACCATAGAAAAGTAACTTTTTTCTCATGGAAGGCCCCATACAAGTCATCTCATATCACACGAAATCCTTTAAAGAGGCATCCTGATCTCACAAAGGCCCCAATATATGTCATCCTAACAATTTAAAATCCCCTTGTCATATCCAAATCATTTGTAAATACACCTTTGATATTCCAAAATCCAATACATGGGTTGCTGATGGTATGGTCTTGAAATCATTGATCATCACGTGATACCCCCTAAATAAACTCGTGACTAGATCATGTGAAGCACATAAACACCAAATCCCTCCACTAACTCTAGACCAAATATATGAGATTTGTGTTGCACAAGTAGTTGTATAGATAGGGTGGAGATGCCTATAAATACCTCCCCATCAAAAAAACACTTATGGGAGGTGTATGACACATGGTAGAGTAAAAGCAAACTTTTTGGAGTGATTAATCACATGATTTTGAAAGTCCTATGCTCTGTGAAATCTAGGTAATGACTCAAAGGGTTGTGAAGAATGTAAAGGAACTTCACTTGATTACTTAATATCATGAGAATATCTTATATAGTATCACATGGATTATGCTGTAGACATCCCACATGTCATCTAGGTCATAAAAAATCTAAAACAAGTTAACACTGGAAAAATATAAGGCACGTATGAAATAAAAGGATGGAACAATTACATAAAATATAGTAATATTATGTGAGGAATTTATATGATGTTCCTCATGCACATCATATGAACCACCTAGGTCATGCGATAACACCGGGATGTGTCACTCATATCATGTGATGCTCCCTTGACAAACAATTTAGATCATGTGATGTCCCCCAGACATGTCAAATAAAGACATGTGATGCCCTTCGGGCACGACACCCAAGTCTCATGAAACCCTCCAGGATTGCCCTCCATATCTTGTAGTTTCCTTTAGACATGTCACCCAAATTATATGGCAACATCTGTGTATGCCAGTCAGGTCTCATGATGGAACTAGGATATGTCAACTACCTCTCATGAAATCCTCCAAACAAGTTAGTATTGATCAAGTAGAACTCTACCAGCATGTCAGCATTGATCATGTGATATCCTTTGGAAAAGTCAACTAGTTCATGTGAAACCCTCTAGACATGTCATCTTGAATCATACGATGACCTCTGGAAAATTCATCCAGTCCATGTGCCATCCTTCAGACATGTCATCCTGGATTATGTTATTGTATTCAAACATGTAAAGACATCCCCATACATTTCAGGCCGACGACTGGGACAAGATATCCTAGTCTCACGATGTCCTATGGATGAGTCAGTCTTGATCATATAATGGCCTTAAAATATGTCATTCAGATTATGTGACACCCCTCATACAAGTCAAATGGATCAGGATATTTTCATTGGATATATCTGTGATACAACCAAACAATTCTAGATATCCTCTAACATGATAGGAAGACTATCAAGGCATATTAGGTAGTCAATCAAATGGGTCATAAAAAAACTGGAACAGGACATTCAGGAATCCCAAGACATTATAGCCTTGACTATTTAATATATTAAAGAATCTTTAGTGTGTAATATCCGATCAAGGGAATGATATGATTTCCCCTATATTAGGGAAACCTTAGTGTGTATGTTCAAATCAGATGAACTATAATAATTCTAATTACATTGATAATCATGATAGGTAGGATGCTTTCCCAAGTCATGAGCTCCATATTAAGCATCTATAGGGAATCCTCGGTGGGTAGGACATGATCAGTGGTGTGATATGACTTCCCAAATATTAGGGAAACCCCATTGTGTAGGAACAGATCAGTGGAATGATATTAATGCCCCCATATTAGGGTAACCTCAATTTTTAATCCCCAACCATTCGAACTATGATAACTCAAATTACTAATATAACCAGTATATGTTGGATGCATTCCTAATGCCTGGATTAAATGGGCATCCACTATGGTGTAAATCCCACTATGTCTTAAATATTCCAACCATAGGGACCCAATCACTCCCATAGTATGATCATTCTTCCTCGTTCATCAGCGGAGTGAGAAGACAACCAAACTATGATGACTAGGATTTATTATATAATCATGATATGTAGGGCACCTTCCAAAGTCTTGATCTCCATATTAAAAATTCAAAGGGTTTTCCTAATACGTAAGTCCTTCATCTATATTCAATGAGACTTATTCATTTTTATCCCTTATTTCCTGCACATAGCATGCCTTATGTGGTCTTAGAGAGTTTTAATGATTATATAATTTTCATCATGAATCTCCACCAGCCAAGGAATACTCAATATGTAATCCCTATTCAGTGGAAGTAAATTACTACCCCCCCCCCCCCGCATAAGGGAATCCACCTCAGGGTAAGTCCCAATGGTATTATCGAACTACAATGACTATGATTCCTACTATAACCAAGATATGTATATTTCTCCTCAAGACTCAAACTCAAATACATGGGGTCCTGGTTTCCACATATATGTATTTTATGCATGAAATTAAACTAAACAGGTTTAACAAACTATAATGATTTTTGTTCCTATTATAAACAGGATACGTAGAACACCTCATAGAGGTTCAATCTCATTCTCAACATATTAATCACCTACATGGATTACAATACATTACAAATTTCTTGTTTATACGAATTCAAAACATAATAATCCACCCATTAAGTGTAAATGGATGAAGAAACTCATATACATAAAGATGGAATCATTAATACCCCCCCCCCCCCCTTCACATGGAGGGGTTCCAAACATGATCATTCTTTTGGGGTAACCAGTCCTGCGTCAAGAATAGGAATAGATTCATGAACATATCATAAATTTATAAGAGAGTCGTATAGTAGAAAAAAATTCCCCCAAAAGGGTGTGATGAGCCCAACCTCCCATCCTCTTGACCGATGCGAGTTCCTAAGTTCCACTGGGTTTGAAACCCAAATTGACCTCCTGCATTTGGAAAGCAAGCATATACCTAGTTATAGATGTGGGAAACATTGGGAGTTTCTGTGAAATATAAGCACGAATGGAGAACCCAATGTAAGTGATTTTACACACTTAAAGACCCCACAATAAAACCATTGTACCATTTTTTCCAACCATCCATATCACCCTTTCCAATGAAAAAAAATGGCAAACCTGATGTGAAATCATTTTACTACTGCATCTCAAACACAAGATAAAAAGGATAGATTGTCCAGTTCATAGTAGACAATTTTCTCCCTTTCATATGGGTGGTTAACATATATTTTCAATCAAACAATGTGATATATTGGAAAAACAAAACTCTATTTTATGATTATGGTCATCCTTGGGTAGTTAAGTGGGAGTCTTAGCACACTTGTTGCACTATTTAAGATTACGCACTGGCTAGTGGCCTTGAGTAGATAACCAGACTAATTTTGGGATGTTATTCTCATTCAATCCAGTAAGGGTGTCACTGAGTGTTGTGGAAGTGATTATGGATAAACGATATTAGTAGATATTGATTATGATAATGTATTTTAGCTTTGACATAGGTCGTCTTGACCAGCACCTGAGATCCCATTACACTAATTTTGCATTTATATTATTTTCTATTTCATTCTAGTATTTTTATAAAATAGAATTCCTATTTTTTCATCATATTGAGACACATGTTTTACCACTATTTATACATTATAAGGATTTTACTAATATTTTTTCATGTCATATATTTGTTTGAAAAATGTGAACAAAAGGTAGTTTTTCATAAAAATTGAAGCTTGGAACTTGTCTTTAAAAAAATAGAAAATGATTTTTTTATATATTTTATTTTCAAACTATAAAGATTTGATTTCACCTTAAATGATATAAATAGTGAATTGTTTATCCCTGGAATCCTTACTTATCATATTGGTGCTCACACCTACTTTGTATATCATTTTCAAGCTCCAGATTCTCTCTCTGTTCTGGATCACTCATAGAGCGATCGTGGTTCTTTGGTTGGATGTAAACCAGGATGTCCCATGGAGGTATATAACATTTTTATTTTCCCTTAAACATCTATTTAATCTTTTGTTGTTTTTATTTATTTAAATATCATTCATTGGAAAAAACATTCCAACTGAGTTTTATCTAACGCTCGGTACTAGTTTCCAACTCATGAGGATTGGGAACGCCTCTCAGGCCTTGTCACGAGCCGGATTGGGTTAATGGTATAGGTATGAACTAGTTTGGTCTCTGATAATTATAATAATTTTTTCCATTTATCAAAATAAATACTATAAAAATATATTTAAAAACATCCTTGAGGAAATATCCTTATTCTTTTAAAAAAAATTGAAAATCCTATTCATTAAAAATTTCATTAAAAACATTTTATTTAAAAATGTATTAAAAAATTCTATGTAAGCTTCAAATAAATTATTTTCTTAATGATAGGTAATTCCATACATGCCATAAATGTAAAAAATAACATTCCTTTTTCACTTTAAAAATGCAATGAAAGTTCCGTGTTCAGAAAATGAATTTGGATATTCTTAAAAACAATTACTAATTAATTTATGTATCAATGAGTGGTAGAATAGTAAATTATATAAAAATATCATGAATAACCAGATAATAATAAAATGTAATGGTTTATTAAACAATATTCAAATAATTTTCATCAATTGAAATTCAAGAATAAATATTCTCGATTAAAATGAGAATGTGAATTAACCCTTGAAAAGATCATAACATTGAAGTAAGAATCAACCAATAAAAATATTATGTGTATATACTAAAAATCAACATAAAAATACGATATATAAAAATAATATAATAAAAATTAATTATAAACGTAATATTAGAGTGATATAGTTAATGAAGTAGAAGTTTAACCCAATGAATGGAAATTGAGTTAAGAAATTATTTACCACTTGATAACATCTAATTTAAATCTCATTAGTTGAAATAATTAAAAATAAAACATAAAATACCATGAATAATTAATTATTAGTGACATTACATGTCAAAGGATCAGTATATACAGCATATAAAACAAATTAGGTGCATAACATTACAATATGCTTCAATGAAATGAAATTGAGATGAAATATCTTACCTTGTTCTTTTTTATTATTGAACATTCTTTAACATATGATATAGTAGTATTAAAAACATTATTAACTCACACCATAAGCATATTAATAATTATGATATCATATATGATCCTTTTATCTCATCTGATCACCCATTTGTTAATAATCTTTCATCATTATCATTTTTTTTTGTGTTAATTTCCTTGTTTTCTCATATGTGTTTCATAATAAAAGATTTGGTTATTATCTATATTATCTAGTTACATAATCTCAATAATAAAAATAATGAAATAATTATCATATTTATAAAACAATTTTATCAAAACCAATAATGAATGATGGTTATAAAAATGAAGTATGTTACTATTTTGGAGATGGTAGGTCATACATATACATGGGTAACGTTTCCATTTTTCAATGATCATTATGAAAATGTGGTAAGTAAAATTTTACCATTAAAGATTTATAATAATATAATATACACCATATTATATACTTATATATATCATCTATGGGGTTTTTTTATTAAAAGATAGTTGTCTCACTTCATAAAGGCGGTAGTCTCGACGTACATCAACAATGTTATCATCTATACATGAGTGAAAAGGAAATAAATAAAATGATATATATTATCCTCAAAAAATTTAAATATTTCATGAATATATTAATTATATCATTTAAATTATATATAATCATTAAATTTATATTTATCACCATCCATGTGAAGCGTTAGTGAAAGATGAATCACATCACTTCGTGAGGCGGTACTTCATCGTACACACAAGCGATGTTATCGTATCTCCTAAGAAATGGAGGATGAAATTATTTATATTATATAGTGACTATATATTTATAAATATTTCATAAATATAATATATATACTTTATATCCATCATAATACCCAACCATGAGTGGTTTAAATTGGAAACAATGGCATCGGTTCATGAGGCAGTACTCCACTTTACACATTAGAGACGATTTGGTAACCCATTTGAAGGAAGTGGGGATTATTTTATGTCACAAACTTATTATAAAAAAATACCTGTATATGTAATATATTGAGGCTAATATAAAATAATTTTATAGTTAAAATTTTAGGATGTGTATAAATGAGTAAAATAAAGACGCTTGTTGAAGAACATTACCTCTTCTTCGGGTATCCTCTCTACGTTTCTACTAAATCCATCAAATGTTAACATTAATAAAAAACCATGTCTTATAATATTATTTTAGGGAATTTGGTATATGATTTGGTTAGGTATTTTATTAAAAAAAGTGGTTTGATGGTGTGAAGTGGAGATGAGATGGGGTGGCCTTTTATAATTAGGGAAGGGGACACACTTTGTATTTTTGAAAAGAATTCAGAGCTCCCACATTTTTCATTTGTCACAAGAGTCAACAATGTTACATTATCTAACCTTTTCTATGTAAAATTCTATATATTTCCATAAAATATTTTTTATACAAGTTTATATATCATTTATACCCTTAAATTTTTTGTTTAAACCCCAAGTAAATCAATTTTTACCTTAACCGTGGTAATTAATTTTTACTACATTCACAATTACTTTTGGTAAAAAATAAGTGGAAATTATTATAAATTAATTTAATTTTGATTCCAAATATAGAATCTATTTTTTAAAATTCAATTCAAAGAATTGGAGAAAGTTAATTTAAAATTAATCCCACAGACGTGACAAGAAAGCGAGATTTCAAAGTGAAATGTTCAAAAGTTTACGAAGTTTTTATATCTGAATTAAATATAAATATGATTTAAATTAACTAAATTAGATAAATAGATTTATAATTTGACTAATTTTACTTTTAAATGAATTCAAAATTTAATTTAACATTATAATTTTTTTAAACGAAAATGATGTTTTGAATTAAAAATCAGTATTTTTTATTATTCATAAAAAAATGAAACTTCATAGAAAAATATAAAAAATAAATACTAATATAATTCTTGCATCATTATTTCATTAATGAATTTATTTTTTCATATGAATTTTATAAAAGTGGTAAAAATTAATTTTAAATTTTCTACGCAAAGCATGAATAAACTGTCCTTTAAAAATAATATTGTTTTTCAGAAAACATGTATTTGCCCTTAAAATTATTATTATCTTATTACATACTAATAGATAACTAATAAACAGGTGAAAACTATATATTTTCATATTTTACTTAATTTTATTCATTCTTTCTATTCCAATGGCTAGACGATAACTATCATATAAAATAATAGTATTTATAGTATATTGTTGTTAATTAAAACTTAGTCTTGCGTGTAATTCAAGGTATCAAAAAACTCATTTCTTCATGCCTTAAAAACAATATAATATGATGAATTTATTTAAAATAGTAAATATATCAAAAATTATATGGATTTTATATGCCCTTCTACACTTGGTGTTGAATTTCATACACGCTCTTGAACACAATGTTCTTCTTTTATAATTTTAGGGTGTTACAAATGTATATATAGATTTCATAATAAATAAAAATTTAATGGTAACTTCTTATTAATAAGAACTAAATTTTTAGTGATTATATTTAATTCATCAAAAAATATGTGTTCTTCAAAAATGGTTTTTATTGTTTTTTGTGAGAAAATATTATAAATAATTTCTTTTATAATAAAATTTTATTTTATAAAATGGATATATTTTTTTAAATAATTATATCAAAATTTTATTTTTTTTAAATTTTTAAATTTTTTTAGAAAATATGGTGACATGCGGTCATATTTAATTGATTTTCAACTATATATTTTTTTATTTGAAGAAAAGTCAAAAAAATATCATTCTCTTTGTTTTATTATATCTATGTTTATTAAATAGTGATAAATAGAAACTATGTTAGGTTATAAAAGTGGTATTTAAAATATAAATTATTTAATTTTATCATGGTAATTGTTTCAAATTTTTAGTGATGAAATAATTACCTTAAATTCTTACACAACAATAACGCAGAATTTATTCAATTAATAAACAAATATAATAAATGATTTTAAAAATATTAAAAGTGTTATAAATTTAATGGTTTATTTTTTTCCCATGGTGATAATATGGTACATGTAATTTGATTCATTACCAATGGGACTTCAGGCCAAAACATATCAATGTAATAAAGTAGTCGTGTGGGTGGGTTATCCCTTGGGGGGATATGTCCTACCTTTTTGGCATGTTTTTGTGTAGTGTGTGTGTATGTGTGTGTGTTTGATTATGATTTTAACCTCAATAACCTAATATAATAATAACATATCTTCCTTAGATTCAAATTAAAATCATTTTGTAACCATTTTACATGAGTTAAGCATATATTGTATTATAATATTTCATGTATTTCCAAACAATGACATGAATGATATTTTATAATAAAAAATATTATATTATATGATTTAAAATTTACAAGAAACAAATTTTATACCATATTTTTAGTATATTGTTTAAAATATCCAACATATTCCATTTGTGGTCCAATTATCCTTTTATAGTATCTATCTTAACCCCTAAAAAGTAAAAAACATTGTTGTCAAGGTAATTATCAAATGGGTTAATAAAAGTTTACAAAAAGACAAGGGTGAAAACATTACATAAAATTTTCAAAATTTTATTTTATGTGATTATTTAGACTCATAATCATCTTATCATATAATTATATTAATTTTCATCCATTTCAACATGAAGATAAAGTTATATTAATTTCATAATTTAAAACATTCCAAGAATTCCCCTCCACTCATTATAAATAGGTTCCCCCTCTCCTATTATATACACACTTCAAAAAACATTTGGTTTGTTCAATAATTTCCAAAATAACTTCCTAACATATCTTCCCACATTTTATAGATCTTATTTTCTGCATAATTTTAACCTAAATGGATTAAGGTGTCAATCAAAGGAGGTTGTCTAAAGAAGAGGTATAAATTTTTACAGACTATTTTAGTATTATTTCTTCTTTTACATCATTAAAATATTCTCAAAATATTTTTATAGAATGATACAATTATCTTCCATAAACTTATATGTTGTTATATTAATTTCATAAGCTATATTTATCTCCTCTTTAATCAAATGGGAAATAAACCCATCATTTGTGTGTAGAGATGAATACTGCCCTTTGGATCGATGTAATTCATTTTCCATCACCGCCACTCATGGATGGTTATAATAATGGAATTAATGTATAAATATGATATTCATGAAATATTTATCATTCCATATAATTAATATATCATCTATTTTATTACCTTTTCATTAATTTATAAATGATAACACTATTCATGTGTATGAGTGGATTACCACCTGCACGAAGCGTTGTGATTCATTTTTCCTCACCGTATCACATTGATTGTATATATAAGAATATTTAAAGAAACTATATGGTAGTTTTTATATAGTGATCATTTTGTAAGGGTAAAATAATACTTACCTTATTTCTATAATTATTGTTGAAAAATGGAAATGTTACTCATGCGTATGTACGACCTACCATCTCCATGATTATAATGTATTTCATTTTTAATAACCATGTTTCATTTTTAGTTTTAAAATTATAATTTAGGTATAATAATGAAAACAATCCATGATTATTTTTATGTAGATGATGTATCAATGACTTATTGGACTATATTCGACCTTCCAAAGTAATTTTTGGCATATGAGCCAAATGTCTTCAAAACATTTAACATGAACATAATTGATTAAGTAATTTTATATAACATGGAAATCATTAAAATTAAATGAATAATAAACATAAAGAGGGTTTTAGGAAATAAAATAATTGACATCAGTTTTTTTTGATAGATAAGTAATGCACTTGATGATATCATCTCGATGTATGGGACACATTACTTTAAAAACCTTGTCTTAAACGTTTTAAATATTTATTTTCTAAATTTTTCACTTCCATGTCCATATTTTAAAATTATTTTGTTTATGTATTTATATTAACATAAATTACTTATAAAATGAAATTTTATGCCTCTATTTAATTTCTTTTTAATTGTATTAAAATGGAATATTTTTATATATTTTATACGGAGCATTTTGACTTTATTTACAAAAGACAAAAAGAATATTCTATTTTTACATATAAAAAAAGATTGGTGTTTCCCTATAACATAAACTATAATTTATGTTTGGATTCCATTACAATATTTCAGTTTTTTTTAAAATAAAAAACCTATTTCACTTTTTTCTCAGTATTTTCAAAAGGGGTTTTAAATTGAATGGGTATTTTGATATCTTGAAATGTTTTTATTTTGGGTTTAAGGAATATTTTTATATTTTATGAAATATTTCATTTATTAGGACTATTTTTAGTTCTTGGGAATTTTTTATAATTATGGTTGATTCCATTATAATCAATAGATGGGTGGTTCTATTATAAAACAAGGACGGGTGGTTTGGTTATAAACCAAGGATGGTTGGTTTTGTTATAAGTAGAGGATATGTTGTTATATTATAAACCAAGCACAGGTGGTTCTTTTATACAACAAGGATGGTTGATTCCATTATAAGCTAAAGACATGTGGTTATGTCATAAACCAAGGATTAGTGGGTCCTTAATATCCCTTAATTAAATTTTCTAATGATATTTATGGAAGTTAACCATGTAGATTATTTTATATTTAAGAGTGATATGGAAAATATGTACCAAGTTAGCTATATTATTTATTTATGATTGATATGGTATTTAAAAAATAATCATGATTTCACATATTAATTTATTGAGATTATTTTTAAATTAAATTATATTCATCTTCTTATGGTTAAAAGGTATAACTATTTTAAAAAAAGCATAAGTTTTTCATTATTAAAAAAAACTCTTTTGAGTTTTATTATTCCTTAAAAATTTCTTATGAAATGTTTTATGAGAATATTTAGGAATAGAAGTTGATTTCTTTGGTATCAATTATTTTTGGAACCCAATGTTAATTTTTAAATAGGTAAATTTCATTAATAATTTATGGACTAATGGACTGCTTTATTTCTTTTCATGCACCTTACTGATCTTCTTTTCTTATCCATTTTTTTAAATTATTCTTGATATTTTAACAATTAGAAGGGAAAATGATGAGGTTAAGATGCAAATTTTTATGAATTATCATGAAAATAAAACATTTTATATCATAAAAGTTTTTTTTATTGGAAAAACTGTTACTAAGTGGAAATTTACACTTTTTGATGTAATATATATTTAAGGGTGATGGCCTAATTTTCTAAATCTATAACACTTAATGATCTTAAAATATAATATAATTATTCTTGACTAAAAAATCAAGATTATTCAATGATTTTGGTTAGGTTCTTATATAGTACATTATAAAAATTCATGTTCCATGGATAAGAGGCACCATAGGTCTTAAGAGCAGTAAAGGAAACCATGTAGTGTTTAATATTTTAGGTATGATATTGATGGACACTATTTCCATTATAGTGGATATGGATATATTTCCAGGTATTTATCATTACTAATGAATATTATTGTGCATATGAATATTAGATGAGCTGATTTATAGTAAATCAAGGAATCTATAACTGTTAGGAAAATGTGAAATTAATTTTCCTCTTTGTAAGATGATTTTAGTCCATTATATTTATAGGAGAATAAAATATATAAATCTTACCCATGTGTTAAGTCAATTACATGGATTAAAACTAAAAGAGATGATAATATTTTTTTTATAGAAATATTATTGAATGAATTATATCATGTTAGTGTATGGATACTTGATAGCATATGTACTTCCCATTTAATGAGAAATAAGGAATTACTTACATGCATTGAGTATTAAAAGTAATATATTATTTTATTTGTAAATGATGAATGTTTGAATATTATTTGGTTAGAAAAATATGATTTTGGGGGGAACTTCAATATATGAGAGGGTGTATTGGTTATTGATGTCTTGATCACAACTTATTAAGTGTCAAAAAATTGTTTTACTCAGTACATATAGTGGATTTTAAAAAGAATAATTATATCATCAATGGAAAGTATGGTACAATTGTGATGAAAGTGAAGTGCACAAAGGGGAATATTTAACTCGTTATTTGAGAAGAGTATATATTCACTTTATACAAGGAAGAATGAAATGGATTGTCATATAAAATTCTTGGTTACTTAAGCCAACATTCCTAAGACGATATAGTGAATAATTATACAGCTTTTGGTATCCTAATATTAATATATGATTTTATACACACATTCTATGTAATTAAAAATGAGAAGAATATTTGGAATACATTCAATGAAAAAGAAAATGCATCAATAAAGTCAATTTAATTGGTGTATGTTGTTGTGCATAGGCTAATATCAAGAAGAGTCATTGACGGGAAGTGGTATTAGGTGTTTTTCATTGATGTTTACCTTACTATGGTATAGTATATGGTCCTCACCTACACTTATGAGGTGTTCAGTTACATTACTCAGTATCTGATAAAAAGTGAAATAATGTATGGAGAGGAATTTATAATGTTCGAGACAGATAATGGCATGAAATTTAACAATATCCAATTAGAGTAATATCTCCAGAAGAGTGGGATAAGGCACTAAGTCTCTGAAGTGATAAATACTCAGAAAAATAGTGTAGAATGAAAAAATTTATTCTTATTGAAAAATAAATCTTTGTAAATTTTTGGAAGGATGCAATCAGGGAATAAATATTTCTTTATAGTATGGAAAATTCATTAAAACCTCACTTGGGGAAGAGTACCTACTTAGAACAACATCAACCAAAAAAATAAAAAAACTAAACATATCAAGTATCTTTCACCTTTTCCTCAAATGAAAGTTATTCCAAATAAACCATATTTCAAGATGATCCATTATAAATTGATAGATTTTCTAAAAAGACCTATTTTCTTATAAATCCAAGACAACTTCTTGTTTGAATATTTTTTTCTGAACCTTTTATAAATATCCCATGATTCCATCTCCTGGGAATTTCATTGAAGAAAAACAATACCTTAAACATTTATATCTTAGTATAATAGAACAATAGAGACCATATGAGGTAGGGAAACATTAAAGGTCTATGTATATATTTTTTGTAAAACATTTCTACCAATTTCCATGATATTAGATCTATTAGTTTTTGATCAATTCATTCCTAAGAATTTCTTACAAGACCTAGATTTATTCAACTGATAATGATTTAATTCCTCTAAGTTGATAACTGAATCCATACCCTTGTGATTTTTCAAGTGATAGAACTTATCTCTAATGACTTTCAGGGTTAATGGGGTAAGTATGGAATCATCTTCCATGTGATCCAAATACTACTCTAGTTGTATAGAATCCTAAACATAATCCTCCAATAATAAAATAATCTCATTAATATGTGAGGAATTATAGTCAAATTCCTACCTATTCAGACTAATTTCAATTTTAACTAAATTTAGGTACTTCTCTGCTCTAGAATTGGTTGCACTAAGCATAGTTTTATCCCAATCAGATCCATTATTCCTTGTGTGCCTTCATATATGGAGTCCAACAAAGTAGAAACACAATGAACCAAATTAGTAATAACCTACAACTGATCACCCCCTTATTTTGTGGTAGAAAAAAATATCATAATCTCCTATATATTTATCTATATTATTGAAATATTTAACATTAAAAAAATTAGTATAGTCTTTGAGACACAATATATTGAAGGCACTATGGTTCTGCCAGATTTCATCATCCCCTATAGAGATAAAGGTTATCTTATGATAGAAGGTGTCTTATCCTTGAATAAAAATACCTCTAGGTTCCCCACATCTTTAATAGTAAAAATACTTCTCCACTTCAATATGAATTTTATTCTTCTTATTAACCCATTTATTCTTAATATTCTATATCTGGTCTTTAAACTATATAAATATATCCTCTCACAAATCATACCCTAAAAATTAGATGTTGAATGTACAAGAATATATCACATTAAATAAATTTACTACAAGTTCTCATATTACATTGGCTATATAAATTCCATAAAAAATTATCAATCAAGATATTATAGGTTACTAATAATGAAACATCCACTGTAAGATAGATTCTTCCTAATGAATATCTAGTTCCATTATATATGGTAGCATTGATTTTGATAGGTATTTTACTAATTTTATCTATAATTACAAGCAATGAAAATAAAATTAACATTTAATTAATTTCATAATGAAACCAAAAAAATCCTAAAATTATCAAATATAAAAATAGTAATAAGCTTTAGGAAAATAAAAGTAAATTTGAATTTTTCATTCATTGATAATACATAAAGAAAAGGAGTAAAATCTAATCCTTTCCATAGAAATTTAAAAATAAAAAAAAACTAGGATGTCTATACTCATTCATTCGTATCAACAAATATTTATACTTTGAAGTTTGATGATTGATTTCATCCTAATGAATGAAATATCCAGAAAGACCCTTCTGTGTGTTAGGTTTTTTAAAATAATAAATATCCCTAAAAATTAAAGTCTCTCCCACTTAGTTTCTAACCAAATATTTAATGTATTTACTTTGGTATTCACTAATTATTCACCTTAATTATTTTTTTATAAGAGAATATTCCATATGAGATGTGGTACATGGGGAATCCAATGCAAAGATACATTCAAATATTCAAAACATACTATATCATTATCAATAAGGAGAAACAAAGTATGTTTGACTCTAGTGGATAATAATGGTTTCTTCTAGGCTACTAAACCAAGATAAAGTCATACAATTGTTTAAAAAATTTAGTATAAGGATTATCAAAATCCATGGGATCTCTAAAGTATAAATAGAGCATAATCATCATCAAAATAGTGGGAAGATTCTAGAAGAGAGTGATGAATAGTTTAGTAATTATAGGGGAGTGAAAGTGGTTAATTTTTATTCTAACTAAGATTATAATAATGAGAAGAATTAATTTATACCAATTACAACATGGAATCCAAAATTAAGGGATAAAATTAGTGAGAATAATAATAGCAGTGACTAGGTCATTCTAGTGCAATGAGAAGAATTGAGTATATATAATAAACTTCTATCTTATCCCAAGTAGAGAAAAATATTCATGAAGAAGATAATAAAGATGATAATAGGGTTTAATCAATTCTTGAAGAGATTTACTAAATTTAAAAGAATAAAACATGGGGTATTTTTTGAGTTCAGTGGGTAAGAATTTCTTCTGGCCCAAATATTTTTTCTACATCAAAATCAATTAATATAACGTGGTGATTCCAAAACAAAATACTTTTATGTAAGGTATACTCCCATATTAAAGGTCATGATGTCGATGAAGAAATTTATTCTATAGCTAAGATAGAAAATATTAATCTATTCTTTCTTGTAGTAGTGAAAATTTGGTTCAAGGTATTCTAAAGGGATGTTAAATTAGTATTTATGTATAGAGTACATGAGGAATAGGTTTAAATAAATATATCAAATGGTTTTCTTGATAATTAATATGAGAAAACTATTATAGATAAACAAGTCATTTTATGGGATAAAGTAAGAAACAAGAGAATATAATTCTATACATAATCAATACATTCAAAATATTATCTTTTTTTCATGGTGGAGTTGACCATAACATATATATCAAGAGTAATAGTTATCAAAGTATTATGGTGCTCATATATTTTTCTGAAATTATCTTTTGGTTATCCAATTAATCATAATTTATGAATTTTTATAAATTAATGATGGGAATGTTCTAAATGTAAATGGTTAGAGATTTGATATTTTTCCTTCGATTCTAGGTGATAAAAGTAAGGAATATAACATTCAACTATAAAAAAACATTCCATGGAGGTTATTAATAAATATTTAATAGAGTATTCCATGGTAATTAAAACATTAGTTACTTATTGGATGAGTTTCTTAAGTGATATAAATGGATAAGAGGTGAATATCTCATAATAGATGCATATCTTTAAGAGCCATTTTTAATTAACAATAATGAGACTTGAAATTACTTTTTCCACTTTTCAAGTTGTTGGTACTTCAGTAATTGTAAGGAAAGAAACATTCTAGTGGTGAAGGTAATACTACATTATATCAAAGACAAGTTATATTTTAGTTTTATTTACAATTATGAATTAGGTAAGGAGTTATTGATATATATAAGTACAAATTAGGATGCTTTAGAATATGAAATAAATTCAACATTAGGTGTTTCATTTTATCTTTTCTAAATGTTTATTTCTTAGGATAATCATGAAATAATATTTCATCACACTATGAACTATAGATGTTGAATATATTGTGGTCACTCAATATTGCATGAAACAATTGTTGATAAAGAAACAAAATGATGATATGAGAGTAGAAAATAGGATTTCAATAAAAATAAATTGGTTTAATTCATGTTCTATAAAAATTATAAAATATATCACCCATATTTTGAAGACGAAGCACATTTTAAAATATTATTTTATAATTAAGGATATAGTTTATCATGGGTTTATGAAATTGGATTATGAGCCAACTAAACATCAAATCAAAGATGTCATGATAATGTATCTACCCAAGGAAGTGTTTAAGAGATATATTATGGCTCTTAGAATGTAATAAATCCCCAAACATAGATAGTATGGATGTATAATCTCCAATATCGAATTTATGGAATAGATTTTACCATGTGTTGATGATTTTTCTTTTCCACTTAAATCCCACAAAAGTGTGAACATTTGGTTTTCTAAAAAAGTGGGAGATATGATTCATGAAAGGGGGAGATATCGCTCTCAAAACCACTAAGTGTGTAATTAAATTGGATATAGGGATATGGATCATCAAAATTAAATCATATAAATTAATGATGTAGCGAAGTTTTGGGTAGCACTATTTTTGAACATTAAGTGGAGACCAAGAGCTAGACTAAGTGACTCATTAATAATCCTAAAATTTTTCTATTATTTATAATGTTTATCATGACTCATATGGTCTTAGAGTATATATTGAGTAAGTATTTGATTTATATTTTAAGATGTAGAGGGTGAATAGTGTTTGAAGAAAGTGTGTGAAAGATTTTTCAACAAGATGGTAGAGGAATTTGAGTTGTTTTCAATAAACCCTATAGGGGAGATTATTGGAAAAAATACCTCAGGATGATGTTTTAGAGATTTCTGGATGTGTTAGTGGATAAAAAAATTTGAAAAAGATACATATTGAATAATATCATGGGTTTATTCATGAATGAAAGTTTCTAGACAAGTTTGGAGTGTGTATTTGAATATTTCACATATATTTAGTGTAAAGGAAGTATTATAAAGGAATTAAAACTAATGGACTATTGAAAACTTGAAAAACAAGGGTTAGGGAGTTTCAAGAACATGAAAATGTTCATAAACAAATGTTATGTATTTTTCAAGAGAATAAAGGGTTCCATGATGGATTGATTTTTTATTATAAATAGAACATAAATCCCATCATTAGGAATAGATTAATACATAGGGAATATCTTAGGGATATTTTCTCATGTAAGGATTTCATGAACATATTCCTTGGGAGAGAGAAAATATATGACCAATAGTTTTTAAATGTAAATATGTTTTGTAACCATGGTTTTTATGAATATTTTTTACATGAGCACTACTTATTAGAAAAAAAGGTCACAAAAACCATAAATAAATTTCCAAAGATATCAATAGTAAAGTGGAATTAAATATTTAAATGGAATAATGGAATCGTAGAACTCTACTTGTGGAGTAACTAAATAAAATTAGGAAATAATAGGAATGTTCTAAAGTAATAATGATCATACTTAATTTTAGAGAGAAATGAGTTATCAAATTTAAACTAGTAGTAAACCTGGGGGATATTGAGTCCAATCCAAAAATTATAAATTAAGTAGTGAATTTATTGATTATTTTACATAAGTAAATCATTGTTATATTCCCTTTGGACTATCCCTATGTGGGTAAACTGAGTAAAAGTTTCTTATGACTCTCTTTTATTTTCTTTATCACTATATATCTATTGTGATGGAGGGAGGTGTTCATATTAATAGAAGAACATGATCATTGGTGAGGGTTGTTTGAATAAATCAATATACCTTTATTCCCCCCATGGTATTTACCTTGTTTGGGGAAAAAAATTGAAGTTAGAAAATTCCATTTCACTTAATAAAATGATATCATAAAAGTTATTGGAATTAAAAATTTATCCTTGGGACATTGGTTCTAAATGTTTTATCCAACCTGGAATATCTCCATTGGGTGCTTCTATTATTTTGTAATATAATTTCAATGAATTATTATGATTATTTTTTGATTATACCAAGTTTAATTAATTGATGATTACGAATTTATTTCCATTTCTTCAAATTAATAAATTTTTTAAACTATTGAGTGGGAATAAATTTTTTTGATGATTGACTAGTGATCAAGGTATTATCCACATACAATGAAACCTAGATATATTTTAAAGATTTCATTTTGAAGATAATATAACAATTTTTACTCTATATTATTTCCATTTTTATTGACTTAAACACGTTTGGTTTTCATGGAATTGATGAATATGAATTTTTATCTTTTTTGACTCATTTCATGGCCTTTATAGATGATATCAATATGAACTCAAGGACACAAGAAAAAGAATGGTAGGATTATTAATATGGTATTGGGAATATTATCAGACCATGTTATTTATATTATATATTATAAATGTGAGTTATTGATTTTTTATTTTATATTCCTTTGTCATGGGGTTTCATAAGTATAAATTTTAGTGAACCTAGAGAATGTTGAGGTAGTGATGTTATGGGAAGCCCCTAATAATGTCTTTATGATTCGAAATTTCTTAGTAATTTCTAAATATTATCATCACTTAATCAAATATTTGTCTCAAATATACACTCCTAGGATCACTCTAATAAATAATGTGTAAAATTCACTTGGTCAAAACAATTTTAGTTGACCTATCCGGAATTGAAAATAACTACTACTCATATCTGGATATTTCTAGAGTTAGGTAAGGGATTAGATGTATATTATGATGCCTATTCTAGGATTATCATATATGTATTAATATAAAACCATCATGTAGTGGCCTATGGTTCTAGTAAAATTATCCCTCGGCAGAGGAATTTTCCAAACCATGGCTTGGATTTACTCATTACATTTCATGCTTTATAGTATTATAGGAATTATTTATTTTGTGAATGTTTTATTTTAAGCTAACCCTAAAATCATCATTTACATATTTTCTCAATGTGATATTATTTTTAGTTAGTTATATTTGGTTGAATACATAAAATATTTTCACATTGATCTTCTTCATTTACCTAGAAATTTCAATATATTAGCTGATTCCCTCAAGAATAATTAACAACATCAAGAGGTACCTGAAGTAATGAATGAGTGTAGAATGATGTATGTTCTATCCAGGATTTATCTAGATATCTATAAGGATTGGAATGAGTTATATTAATATCCTATTTATCTTACATCATCATTTATAGAATGGGTAAATAACTCCTAGATCATGAATCATGAGTATAATATCAATCGAGTGAGATAGGATTGTGGGGGAGATCCTTGATGGGTGGTCTCAATACTTTAACTTCTTCCATTTATTAATAGAATATTATTAGTTTATTCCAATATATGGGAATAGGTTATTAGATAATATCACACATCTCATTAGGCTATTCACCTATGAATACCTAACTTGTATCATGATATGTATAAGTGATTTTTTGTGTCCTATCATGAAATAAGATATCACTATATTTTTTTCCAGATGTATTACTAGTCCAAAGGTCATGTAATAATATCAACAACCTACAGGTGAGTTAGAACCACATCCTATAAATGTGTTGAAATGGGAAAATATTATGATGGAAATTATAGAAAACATACCTTGATTTCTAAGTAGCAAGGATACTATTCTGGTGAATGTTGATCACCTTACCAAGGCCTACTATTTTCTACCTATGAATGAATCATCCCATGATTATGAGTTATGGAATCTATATATCATAAAAAATTATGATTTATGGGGTACCATAGAGAAGATTTTTTAATTAAGACTTGAGGTTTTTCTTCTAATTTTGGAAATTATCACGACACATTCTCTCTAGTCAGGTGAAATTTAGTATAGTTTATTATCCATAGATGGATTCTCAGTAATAGTGGTCCATTCACATACTATAAGATATTCATAGGGCATGTGTACTTGATTTTTGTAGCTTGGAGTAGGATCATTTTTTACTCAAATATTTTACCTATAAAAAAACTATGAGATATAAATTTACATGGATCCGTTTGAGGAACTCTATTGTATGTATTTTTGTTCTAAATTATCATTTCTTGAGTTTTGTTAGTCATTATTGATTGGAATAAGTATAGTTTTGGAGATAAATAAGCTATTGAAATGGATTTCAGGTGGTTTTTGAATGCTCAGATTCATGAAAATACTTATGAAAACAATAGGTAATAAACATTAATATTTTAGGTCATTATTTTTTAACATCATTGAGTATCTAATCTATTAAGTCCCTGGTAAAAAGGGAATAAGGTGAAACTTATTCCATGACTTCTTATCACTTTTCATATTTTGGAGTGAATTTATGTGATGACTTATAAATTAGCCTCACCTCCATAGTTCACTATATTTCATAACATTTTCCATGTTTCATAGATGAGGAAGAATGTACTTAATCCTACCCTTGTTATTTGGTTTGATGATATGGAAGTGGAAGCAAGTGGTTATTTCTTAGACAAAATTATTTTGAATCATTAATCAAAATGAGAAATTATTTTTATTTAAGAGTATTCCTTTGGTGAAAGTGTAGTGGAAGCATGAGATATTTAAAGATAAAACATGGGAATATAATGTTTATGTTCCACCCCAATGGTCGGTGTTTCTTCAATCAAAAGCTTATTTATCACTCATAGGGTTAAGAAGCCCAATAGTGGGGAGTTTTTAATGTTCCTAATTATTTTTGAGAGATTTTCATTTAATATTTTTAAATTTGAATTTTTAAAATAATATAATATAAGTATTAATATATTTAGATCCAAAGGGGGTGGAAGTAAAACATATTATTAGTGTAAGGGAGAATAAATCATTATGTAACAAAGGCGCCAAAATCCCAGTGGCTCACTAATGGGAGTCCAGTGCTATATGTGGGGCCACCCAAATTTCATTGGACTCTCAAAAGAGGTTTTCTAGGTTATAGTGGATTTTTTTTGTTGGGGGTGAAAATAAATTACAACTTTTAGAACACGGACTTTATAATCACTAATATTGGATTTTTTTCTCCCATTCCAAGAAATACCACTTTGAGATCTTTCCTTCCCCTCCTTAATTTCCAAGTTGGATCTAATACATGATATTCATCTAGATTCATCCCTCGCCTAATATGGGGGTTCATTGTTGATGAACATAAGGATTTAAAATAAATCGTATCCATTGATTACTCTAATTTTAAGTGGTCGCATGAGCATGTATTGTATGATTTTAAGTATTAATTAATTAGTTGAGAAAAATAATTTTATCTTCCTTGGGATTGAGGTTTTAGATTTAGCAGATTAGTTGGTAGGTGACGCATGGGGTATATAATGGAACAACTTGGATTTTGTTTTATTAAAATCCTAGTTTAAAAAATGGTTTTTATTAAAAAATGATATAAATGGTAATATCACAATTATTTAATAATTACTATTCTTTATTATGTCTTTACATGTGTAATAAAATATTTATTATTGAATTTTTATAGGTAATCTATATATGAAAACAAATTTGATGTGCATGATGCCTTAATATATCCCTTTGATCATTTTGATTCAAATTATTATGATATAATCCTTGTTATGAACTTCCCAATATTATTATTTACATTGTTACATGATTTTTTAATTTCTATATATAGTGATAGATATACATAGCCTTGGTATTGTTGTATATTTGACATGCAAGTATTTCAGTTCTTGAGAAAATATATTATGGGTTAATATGTATATATATACTAGATTCACACATATTTATATGTATATATAATTATGTTTATCCCTATGATGTGAGAGACCTTATATATGAATATGGATATATATATATATTTATGGTTATGGATATATATGTGCATACGTTCCTTCGTGTGAGGAGAGGAATCATATTTGAGTATGGATGTGTGTGTGTAACATCCTATAAAGGATATAGGTGGATCATTTTACATATATTTTATTATCTACAATTTTGGGCATCGCATGAAGTTGTTGTTTTTTATTTTATTGTTGTTTATTATCATGATGATATTATTTTTATGTTATCTAGTATTATATAAAATTGTGACTATATAGGTATTTGACACTTTAATTTATAAATTACTTATTTTTTTATTTTCTACTTTCCCACTTTGTATTGTTATGATATACACATAGTTTTATATTAGATAGTTCGAGGTCCATGATGACCTCATAAAATGTATGACATACTCACCCCTACTTATCTTCCTTTTAATATATATAGACATTATTATCCCTTTGTTTCTGACGCTTTCGCCGGGGCGCGCGCATCCGTCCGTCCCACATCGAGCGCGGGGAATTATATGTCGTAGACACATATCTGAGGTTTTCCTCAGCTTCCCGTGTTTAACACAGGGTACGCCATGAGTTTAACGTCTAGCGGAGACGAATCAGCCCGATCAGAGCATTAGCTAGAATGGATCGGATTGAGGGATTTCCCTTGAAGGGATGTCGATACCGGGGCTAGCCCATGCGCGACTGTGAAGAGGAGCGTACCGACATGGTCTCACCAGGATATAACAGTTCAGGCGAGGATCTGGGTGGATGGTGGATGGATGAATGAAGTGGAGGGTGGAATGGAAAAGAACCATCACAAGGGCAACGGTGAAGTTGGACTTGAGCCTTGAAAGTGCTTCCTACGTATCCCCGTGGCAGGGAATCAAAGTCCGCGTAGTTCGGGTTGGTGACGGTGGACCGACACGAGGGTGGACCTTGGTCCGATGGGCATCATGGGTCCCCTGCATATGCTGAGCAGGGGCACTCCTTCGCCCAACCAGGATCGAGACCCCAACCGCCCCACGGGCAGGCTGGGTTGACTCTCCGGGTGGTAGGCCTGAGTGGTGATCGCCACGAACTAACCCGCGGTGATGTCACCCTGTACGGAGGCCCTCCTCGTACCACTACTCCATAGAGCGTGGGAATTCCCCGCTCCAAAGCTCATCATGGAGGTACGCCTCGTGCTACCCCCATCCCGAAGGAAGACCTGCCTCGCGGCAGTGACGCTCAGCGCGGAAACCTTTCCCCCGCCCACTATACAGGGTATGGAGTCCCTCCTTCTGCCCCCGACCGCTGATCTGAAGGAACCTTCCATCCGGTCCTTCTCCAACATGGGGGTCCTCCCTATGTCCTCTCTGCAACCGGAGAAGGTCCTCCTCGCCCCGGCAACTCGAGGAGTGAAGGTCAGCCTCGCTCCGCCCACATGGGTGTTGTCCATGGAGGTCATCCCCATATACCCTTCGACATTTGCCCCGGTGCCCCTCGCACCTCGGCCATCTCGAGTGGGGGTCCTCTTCGCCACTGCGCCAGCACCGCCCCGAGACTACATGATAGGGATCAACCCTGCCCCGAAGAGCCACCTCAGGGCAGGATAACGGGTCGTCGCCACCACAAGAAGAGTCCTGGGAAAGCCCGGGTGGAGATCAAACCTGCCCGCTTCTCCGACTCTGGAGCGGAATGCGACTCAGCGATGGAACCTTCTCCTCGCTCCTCCATTTCAAGGACCGGGGCAGGAACCAGACGCATTAGCCTCATTCTCCCGGAATATGAGGTCCACCAGATTCCCAACTCTCTCCGCCGGTACATCCAGGAGGAAGAAATCTTGGGAATTCTGCAGGTCTCGACCGCGCAATCACCGCCATCGTCGCCAGAAGCGCCCTCAACCTCTACCAGAGATCACGGAGAGCTATTTTGGGGGCCAACGGCGGTAGAGCGATGACACGACCTGTCGCCGGTAGCCGCGACTCCTATGCCGGAAGCTACGGCTATCAGGCCATCGTACCGTGACATCGTGGCCAGGTCACCTCACTCCTCAGAGGATGTCCCGGAATTCGGCGCCCAGTCAGCTCGTTCGCCGTATTCTCCGCCGCTGAGTTTACTATCCCAGAGGTCCGCCTCAGTACCGCTACCGGTCCCTCATCCACCCCCGGTTGACGAGTGGGGCAATACAGGACCATACCCCGAGTCCGAGCCTAGGAGCATCTGGAGTATTCTTGCAGCGGATTACTTCCCGTAGAAGTTCTGGCCGACGGCGTCGTTGAATTTTTGTGCACCAGGGTCTCTTACCCCTGAAGAAGTGGGGTGATTTTGTCGAACCCTATGGGCGACACACTTCCGCCTTCGTTACAAATGGGTGGTGTACCCCAGAATTTGAGAGAACTTCGAAGAAATCGGCGAGCAATGCCGCCTGATTGATTCAGCCGCACTCCTCGTGGCCCAGCACCCTGAGTCGCCAGGCTGCCAGAGCGCCCTTCAACGGAAATGCATTCAGAGTTTCAAAGTACTCCGCAGAATCGTCAGGGAAGCTACCCCCCATGTGCAAGTCCGTGGTTGGGGGCACTATGCCGCTCTCCTCTTTGACCATATCCGATGACAGCCTGATTCGTTATGCGACATCGAGGACATGCCCTCGAGAGGAGTCGTGGTCCACATGGCTGACGTCGTGGACAAGGAAGACGAGATTGAATTCTTTGATGGAGACTTACCCCCCGAGGGTGTACCGCCACTGCTGGACTCATCAGGGAGGGTTACCCGTCAGCAGAGGAACCTGTTAGGCCTCCTCGTACCCACCGAGTCGCTAGTACTCGGTCGAAATACCGGCAAGGGTAAGGAGCACATCGGAATTGTCAAGCACTCCGACCCGTCTTCCTCTGTGCATAAAACGGACAAAGATCCCGAGAAGGCCACGTTGTACCAGCAGCTTGCTAAGCAGAAGAGGCTGGTTGACGAACTCTTGGTTGAGCGCGCTGCAGAGCGGCGACCCGACTATGGTAATCCTAGGCCGGGGCAGCAGGGGAAAGAACAATTTCCCCCTGGTGAGATGCCTCCGGGCAACCCTGATCATGCTACTTCCGCAGACAGGGCAGAAGCTGGAGCTTACGGCAAGAGGGCTCGATACGTCTCGCCAAACCCTCCCGAGCGATGGGGAAATCTGAAGAATCCAGTCCGAGTTCCCCCAGTCGCCCCGCAGGTCGTTCCGCCAGTTGATCCATGAGTTTCCAAAGCCATTTACCGTGTTGAAGAACCTGGAAATGCACTTGTGGTTAGGGATCCCCGTCAAGATAGGGAACCCCACCCGGATGATCTTATTGCGGCGCTCACAGCCCGCCTAGAAGCGTTGGAAACGCGGCAGGTGGCGGTCCCACCGGATGGCAAGCTATATCCTGCGTGGGTGGATGATATGTCTGCACCTCTGGGTTTTGGGAACCCCACTTTCTCGCCTTTCAACGGGACAGGGGACCTGCCGCAGCACTTGGATCATTTTTCATCCAGGTGTGGCCCCATGCTGGGGACCCCGGCTCAGCAAGAAGCCGCCAAGCTCCGATGTTTCATACAGACATTGGAAGGTCCGGCATTCGTCTGGTATAGCCAGCTCCCTATCGGATCGGTGACTGGTTGGGAGGATCTCCGCCGTAAGTTCTTATACCAGTTTAGCTCCACCACGCGGAAGACCAGCATTGCGGGCCTCTTCAAGTGCAAGCAAAGGCCTGATGAGCGAGTCGCAGATTTCATCGCCCGGTGGAAGGGACTTACGTATTCCCTCGAAATGCCACTGACTAAGGAGAAATTACTGATGATGTGTGTGGGGAATGTCAAAACGGAGCTGTTACCCTCCCTGATTACCTAGAACTACCTTGGAGGGTTCAGAGATTTCTCAGATAAGGCTCAGCGACATGAGGAAGCTTTGCAACAGGCTAGTCAGGCACATTCGTTGCCCCCCTATGATCCCGGCTAGGAGGACTGCCAGGGCTGAACCCGCTGCGGTGGCCCAAATAGAATCCCCTAGGAAGCTGGAATTACTACCAGCGGCACCATCCTCACAACCCCGCAGAGGTCCTCCACCTCAAGCACAGGCTCCTTCCCAGCAACGACTACCTCCGAACCGACAGGTTCCCCTGCGCAATGCGCCACCGCCACCTAGGCAAGACAATCAAGCACTGCCTCCTCGGCAGGCCCCTCCGGCCCCTCGTCAGGGCCAGGCCCCCAGGGCCCCCAATCCGGAAAGAAGGCACCATACTTATTCGTTCAATGAAAATCAGGTCCCTGGCTACTTCCGAAGTGCTCTAGAGCAAGGGATTGTGCGTCTGCCCGAGTGCAGAAGGCCGGCAGAGGCGAATCTCACCGATCACCCCAACTACTGCCCTTATCATCGGTTTCTAGGGCACACCCTCAAGCAATTATATGTGTTTAAAGACTGGATTCAAGACCAGGTCAACAACAACATAGTCAAGTTGGGCCCAGCACCAGCGCAAGTGGCGGGTGTCTTTGCAGGGTCAGAGATCGGTGGCGACAGCGAAGGCGAGTGGCAGCAGGTTCCCGACCACGGATACCAGAAATACGACGACTGGATGGATCGAAAAACCATCTTCCATGCCCATGGTATCATCCGGGAATGCCTGAAGCAGCCGTAACCTTCAGAAGAAGTAGTCGGTACCTCCGCATCGTCTTCACAGTCGACCTCTTCCCAAAAGGGCAAGCAGCGGTGACGTAAGAAGAAGAAACACGCACCGTTGTTGCCTCCGTCATCCTGCATTCTCGGCGACTTTATGCCCCCTGAAATGGGGATTCCTCCCAGAATCCGCCCGGTACTAGATGACTCCTCGAGCGACAGCCAGGAGTACGCTTCGGTTAACACCGTGGAGCTAGTAAAGCCCAATATGACTCCCGATGAGGGGGAGTGCCAGGCGAACCTCCCCAACGTTTCCAACCGACGTCAATGTCGGCGGAATTGCAACCGCGCCGGTCATCGAGGTACGTCAGCAGGCACTTTCAGCCAAGCTGTGCATGCTACTGAGACCAGACAGCAGGCTCAGCACAGAGCTCAGCACGCGCAACCCCGTCTAACGCCCTTGGCTCTACCTCCACCGCCATTTGTGCTACTAGATCAAGGAGAGCTACCTCGTTCGTATCACAGTCAGTCTTGCCCGGATACAGGCCAGCCTCCGCTGCCCAATCCTACTCCGGTGACTACTCTCCAGGATTCTACTAGTAGGAAGCAAGATGTACCCAGTACTAGCCGATCACCGGTTCAACCAGCAGGACCCGCTATGCCTCCAAATGCTGAACGACCTCCTATAGGCATAGGTTCGTGTTTGGAACGAAATTATGATGTCCTGAAGCACCTGGTCGGCATTCCGTCAAGGATTTCTATCCTTAAGGCCCTTCGCCTGTCATCTGAAATGCGCGAGGCACTTGTCGAGGCCCTAAAGAGCCCCCTCCAGTTTGAGACAGAGGTAGCAGCTGCAGAAGCCTTCCATAACGAGACAATTAAAAACTCCGAATGTCAGTAGGTTATCTCATTCTCCGGTGAAGATGAGGACCCTCTTTTACAGGGGCACATTCACCCGTTGTACATCATCGGCCACTTCAATGGCGTGGAAGTCCGCCGCTGCCTCGTTGACATGGGTTCCGGAATCAATCTAATTCCGACTCGGACGTTGCGAAAGCTGGGTCTGTCTGAAGGTGATTTAACTCCCTCTGACCTCACAATCCAGGGGTACGACAGGACCGAGAAAACCCCATTCGGCAAGATCTGCCTGAAGACTCAGTTGGGTGGCTTAATTTCCAGCACTGAGTTCATGGTCGTCTCTCAGGACACCGCTTACAACGCGTTGATGGGTAGGCCATGGATCCATCTGCATGCAGCGGTCCCTTCATCGTATCACCAGTGCCTCAAATACTCGCTCAACGGTCGAGTAGGTGTGCTCCAAGGAGATGTGTCCCCTTTCGCCTCTTGTGAGGCCCGCTATCTGGATGCGGGTTTTTACAAAATTAAGGATAAGCAAATCCTAGTAAGTGAGGATGAACCCGCCCCGGTCACAAGTGATCCCTGGGAAAGCATGGATGACGCCTACGTTCTACCGATCCACCGATTGGAGTCCACGACCACCGACATGGGGCAATGTTTTGTTGTTTTGGGTACACAAGGAAGGCATGTTCCCGTGTCCAAGCGACGGCGGAAAATCACCTCGTACTCCTACATCAACCAGGCTCAGGTGATCCCGGAACCTCCTACCCCTATACGGTACCGGGACATAAAGCTTATGACAATGGCGGTGCGCCATACGTGTCTCTTCCGCCGAGCTGGAATTAACCGACTCAGGCTGATACGTCACCACTGCTTTGATATCATCAAGTGTGGCCCCTTAGTTCGAAGGCCAGATGGGATAGGGTCAACTGCCGTCATTTCTATGATCTCAATGGCAAGTGATTCTCCTGATATGATTACCACTGTTGCCCGAGCCGGCACGAGCTACCCCTCAGGCTTTGATAGCCCAGAAGTACCTCCCGTCGCGGGAAATCCCCCCACGGGTGGAGAGGAAGACCTGGAGGATGATGCCCCCTCCTTTGAAGAAAGCGTCTCTACCACGGTTGATGAACTGGTACAGGTGAACCTTGGTAGCGAGGCAGATCCGAAACCTACATTGATCAGTGAAGCCATGTTCCCCGAGGAGTGGCAGCAGTACGTAGACTTCCTCAAACAACACTGTGATGTGTTTTCATGGAGTTACAACGAGATGCTAGGACTAGATCCCCAGGTAGTCGTTCACCATCTGGGACTCCCGGCAAAACATCGTGGGTTTAAGCAGCCTCCCAGGAAGATGCACCCTTCGCATGGTGCTATGGTTGAGGCCGAAGTTGACAAGCTTATCAAATCCAACTTCGTTAAAGAAGTCCAGTACCCCAAGTGGCTTGCCAACATTGTGCCAGTCAGGAAGAAGAATGGGCATATCAGAGTCTGCATCGACTTCTGCGATCTTAATCGCCACTGCCCAAAGGATGACTTCCCACTCCTGGTGACGGAGTTATTGATTCACGCCACGACCGGGTTCCAAGCTCTTTCTTTCATGGATGGGTATTCTGGGTAAAACCAGATCTAGATGGCACCCGAAGACGAGGAGTCCACTGCCTTCAGGGCTCCCCAAGGTACCTTTTTCTACCAGGTTATGCCATTCAGTTTGAAAAATGTCGGTGCCACTTATCAGAGGGCCATGCATCGCATATTCAAGACGATTCTCGGGACATTGGTGGAATGCTACGTGGATGACCTTGCAGTCAAATCATGTCAGTGCCAAGACCATCTCAAAGACCTCAAGAAAGTGTTCGGGTTACTCCTTTCCCGTCACCTAAAGATGAACCCGCTAAAGTGTGCCTTCGGGGTCACCTCTGGGAAGTTTCTGGGATTTGTTTTCAGATACTGAGGTATCGAGATCGACCCGGAGAATATCAAGTTCATCATCCAAATGCCTCCCCCGAGCAACATTCGGGAGCTTCGAGGCCTCCAAGGCCACTTAGCCTATATACGCCGATTCATCGCGAATCTGGCCGGCAAGTGTAAGCCCTTTTCGCAGCTCATGAAGAAGGGTGCTTCCTACGAATGGGATGAAGAGTGTTGGACCGCCTTCGAGGAAATCAAGCAGTATCTACTCCAACCTCTGGTGTTGATGCCACCCATCTCCGAAAAGCCGCTGGTCCTTTACGTGACCACCCTGGAAAGGTCCCTCGGTGCACTGCTCGCCCAGAAGAATAATGAGGGTACTGAGACCAGTCTCTACTATCTCAGTCGCATGCTTCTCGATATGGAGGTTAGATACTCCCCTATCGAAAAGAGCTGCCTTGCGCTCGTCTTCGCCGTGCAGAAGTTGCGACATTACCTGCAGCACCATGAGGTGCAATTGGTCTCCCAGGTAGACCCACTGAAGTACATCCTGAACCGCCCCATGCTAACTAGCCGACTAGCACGGTGGGCGGTGATTCTAAAGTAGTTTGATATCAGGTTCGTACCTCAGAAGGCCATCAAGGGATAGGTGTTGGCAGACTTTTTAGATGCCCATCCAACCTCCGCAGATCAATCCCTGTACCTGGATTTTCCTGATGAGATGATCCTCTCAGTCGATCATGTCGTCCCGTGTTGGAAAATGCATTTCAACGGCGACTCCCAGAGCCCCACCGGTAAGCGGCTCAACGATCCCAAGCTCAAAAGAGTGGGTTTGGGTATTGTCTTCATTACCCTGACGCAAGTCGTCCTGCCATACTCATTCCTATTGTTAGAAGTTTGTACGAACAACAAGGCAGAGTACCAGGATCTCATCACCGGCCTCGAGTTGGCCCTTGAGATCCATGTGCCCCATCTACATGTGAAAAAAGATTCCGAGCTAGTAATCAAACAGTTTAATGGAGACTATGTCATCAGGAAGCCGGATCTTGTATCGTTGCTAGAGTACACCCTCCGTCTAATGGCCCAGTTCTCTTCTCGACCAGAGGTTACCCATGTCCCACGGTCACAGAACGGTCAAGCAGACACCTTGGTCGGCTTAGCCGCGTCGCTCGCAGAACCCAAGTAAGATGATTTGATCATACATGTGGCACACCGAAGAGTCATTGCCCCTGTCACCCAAGAGGACAATGATGGCCTGCGGGTAAGTCATCTCACTGCCGGACCCTCCACGTCAGGGGTCCCGAGTTCGTCAGACGCAGTGGTTGAAGCCACTCCTGACTGGAGGGCACCTTTTGACGAGTATCTCTAAAATGGTCGCCTCCCGGACGACCGGGCTGAGCGCGAGAGAATTTGACGCTGCACGCTACAATTTACCCTCCAGATCGGCCCCAGTCTTGAACAGATCCTTTATAAGCGGAGTTTCGATGGTATTCTCCTCTGTTGCATCCAAGGAGTAGAGATACCTCAAGTTATACAAGAGGTTCATGCCGGTTCCTATGGTGCCCATCAAGCTGGGCCGAAGCTGTCCCATCAAATCCAGAGGTTGGGGTACTTCAGGCCCTCTATGATCCACGATTGTATTGGGTATTCCAAGAGATGCCACGCGTTCCAGGTTCACGCCAAATTCCTACATCGGCCTCCGGAGCCCCTCCACCCAACCAAGTACTCTTGGCCATTTGCGGTATGGGGACTTGATGTAGTGGGACCGTATCCACCGGCAACAGCCCGCCAGTATAGGTTCATCCTGACTGCTACAGATTTCTTCTCCAAGTGGGAAGAATCAGTTCCGCTCAAAGAGGTCAAAGCCCGTTCCATCGTTGACTTTGTGAGCTCCAATATTATCCACCGGTTTGGGGTCCCTCATGATGTCCTCACCGATAACGGCACCAACTTCCGAGCGGATGAACTAAAGAAATTGTACGCCAAGTACGAAATCCGTTCGAACCATACCTCCCACTACCACATGCAAGCAAACGGACAGATCGAGGCATTCAACAAAACCCTCTCTAACATTCTGCAGAAGATGGTTGGTCAGAACAAGAAAAGTTGGCCGGATAAGCTCCCCAACGCCCTCTGGGCCTATCGGATGATGACTCACAACTCTACCTAGGTGACCCCATATTCCCTGGTGTATGGAGATGAGGTCGTCCTACCCATTGAGATCTAGCTGTCATCATTACGCACTGCAGTTTATGATCACCAGGCATCAGATGAGGTAGCCGAAATCCGTCTAACGGAATTAGAAGCACTGGACGAGAACCAGCTTCGTGCCCTGCACAATCTGGAAAGGCATCAGGATAAGATATCGAGGGCCTTCAACAAGAGGGTTCGTCTCCGCTCTTTTCTACAAGGCGACCTGGTACTGGCCCTTCGAGAGCCAATGATTCCTGATAGGAAACCGCCCAAATTAGAACCCAAATGGGAAGGGACTTATGTCATCCATAAGGTTTACCCCAATGGAGCATACTCCTTGGTGACCACGGATGGAGAGTGTATAACCCCTCCCACCAATGAAAAATTCCTCAAGTGATACTTTGCCTAGGGAAAAAGGGTCTTGCACGACCCTAAACTGCGAAATGGTCCTGCATGACTTTAAACTGCACGTTATGGTCCTGCATGACCTTAAACTGCATCTTGGTCCTGCAAGAACTTAAACTACATCTTGGTCCTGCATGACCTTAAGCTGTATCTTGGTCCTGCACGACCTTAAACTGCATCTTGGTCCTGCATGACCCTAAACTTCGAAATGGTCCCGCATGACTTTAAACTACACGTTATGGTCCTGCACGACCTTAAACTGCATCTTCGTCCTGCAAGACGATAAACTGCAAAATGGTCCCGCATGACCTTAAACTGCACGTTATGGTCCAACACGACCTTAAACTGTAAGGTCATGCCCGACCTTAAACTGCATATTCGTCCTGCAAGACGATAAACTGCAAAATGGTCTGAGCTCTATGACTTTAAACTAAGATCTCCCCCAGTCCTTACTGCAAGACGTTAAACTGCAAGCCAATTAGGAATTCCTGACTGAGGCTTAGCCTCATCCCCCTTGGCCTTCTTGGGCCCCTGGCCCCCCTTCTTCACCGCGAGACGTTAAACCGCAAGCTGGTCAGGTCTCCCTGACCGCGGTCCGGCCTTAGGCCCCCTTGGTTTTCCCCGACTTACCCTCTTGTGGGATTGTACGGTATGGTGTGGGACTACATCCTCATTCTTGTCAGATTACTTGTCGTACCTTACATATCCCCAAATGAGATGTATCCTCGTCCCGCATGACGTTAAACTGCATCACAAGAACTACGTGTGGCTTGATTCCCATCTCAATGGGATACGTAGGAAGGCACGGACGCCTCGTCTTGAGCCCAGCCCCAAGCTTTTCTCTTACACTATCCCCCCCTGGGAATAGTTTCCTTGGAGGATCTTTGTGTAGTGGGGGTAGGCTTTCTTAGCCCCACTCATACAACTTCGCTCACACAAGGATCGTAAGGGTCGCACCATGTGCCCACTCCCATTCTTCTATCCTCCCACGTCCCCACCGCATGATGTTAAACTACATGGCCTTCAAGAACTAAGTATGGCTTGATTCCCATCCTGATGGGATACGTAGGAATGCCCGGACGTTTCGTCCGTTGGCCCAGCCCAAAAGCCAAAATCTTCCCCTCAGGTCAAGACATGGAAGGGTGCACACTTTTGCCCCAACTCACATCGAGCATGCCTCGACCCGACTGCACATCCCCCTGGAGATGTTTGCCTCTTTCTTGGATGGATACAGCTAGGCTTCACCTACTCCTTGACTGGGATTCCATCATTTTTCACACCCGGAGGGACCCCCAAGAACGGCCTGGATACTATGCCCAAGGGATCTCCTACCGATACGGGTCAACGCCCCTGAGGGTTTTCAAGCAACAAGCCAATACAAGTCCCATGTTGCGAATTTGGTCAGCGGTCGACGCTCATTTGTTGCTCCCATATCGGGTCACCATGGGGACGTTGTGTTTGGAACATGGTCAACATCGTCCTGGATCTTCAGGTCCACCCTGAGATATCCCAGACATCGAGTACAGTGATTCATTCTACCCTGTCCCGAAGTGACGAATTTCTTCCCGGGTGGTGCTAGCGATCGGGCACACGGCCCCGATTCCCCATAGGGGTGTATGGTGTGGTGTTGGACTATGCCCTCATTCAAGTCGGGATAATGTACCACGCTGTACGCCTCCCCTTACGAGGCCCAGCCTCAGGCCCCTTGTCCTTCTCGGGTCCCCGGCCCCCGTCCTCATGTAAGACATTAAACTGTAGATCAGTCAGGCCATCTTGATTGATGCCTGACCTTAGGCCCCTTGGCCTCCTCGGGTCCCCGACCCTCGTCCTCACTGCAAGACGATAAACTGCGAGCAGGTCAGGCCTTCCTGACCAATGCCTAACCATCAGGCCCCTTGGCCTTTCTGGGGCCCAGCCCAGGTCCTCTCTTATAGGAGTTTATGGAGTGGCATGCTTGATTCCCATCCTCATGGGATACGTAGGACCACCTGAATGTCTAGGATTCGGGTCCAGCCCCATCTTTCGGGAATCTTAATCCCATCTTGGCCCCTTGGCCTACCCTTCCTCCATGAGATGATTATATGGCGTGGTGTGGGATTATGTCCTCATTCACGTCGGTCTCGTAATGACCACTCCATGTACCTCTCCCTACTAAGCTGTTTCGTCGATCCCTTTTCGGCGGCTCACTAATGTGCCTAAGAGTACTCTAGTTTATTACCTGGAATGCCCAGCTTTACTCGGACACGTCCGCACCCGCTCTCCAGGATTTTTTTATCCCTGCATCATGGCTTCCATCATCTTTCACACCCGAAGGGACCCCCAAGAACGGCCTAGATACTACGCCCAAGGGCTCTCCTACCGTTACGGGCCAACTCCCCTGAGGGTTTCAGACAACAAATTGATAAAATCCCCCATTGTGAATATGGTCAGCGGTCGATGCTCATTTGTTGTTCCCACCTCCGGATAACGCGATATGGATGCTGCGTTTCCACCATGGTTAACAATTTTACTATATCGCCACGCCAATCCATTAAGCCAAAAATGTCGGGTAAAAAATTCACACCCTTCATCACTTCATCATGTCCAAGTAGTGTTTCGGAACTCTTGGTACTTTTCCTCCGTGCACGTCTGCACGTTGAGGAAACAAGCCCCGTCAAAGGTGTCCTTCGGGGCTCTCTACCAACTCACCTTTGATGGACGCCCCTATTATTGCGATAAGGATTCCCCCCCCCCTTGTTTCCCACACCGAGTTTAACTCACGTGGGCTTAGGGATCGGGTTGACATCTGTGCTTACTCGGGAAGTTGTCACTATCTGTAGTCCGAGATCTAAGACCATAAACTAAGATTCTCATCTGGAACTATGTTAATCTTGATTCCCATCATAATGGGATACGTAGGAATGCCCAGACCCTTTGTCTGTGGGTCCAGCTTGAGTTCAGCAAATTCACCTCTCTGGTCCTGCCTTCAGGACCCCGAATACGGGACCGCGTGGCGTAGTGCGGGATTATGTCCTCATTCACGTTGGGTTTGTAATAGCTGCACCATGCACACCCCCTTTGTATGTGGCTTGATTCCCATCCTCATGGGATATGTAGGACCGCCCGGATGCCCTGTCTTCGGGTACAACCCATTTAGGGAGCCAGTCTCTCCCCCTGTTTCACCTCTTACCTTAATATAGGCCCCTCGGCCTAAGGTCTCCCTCTCCGAATGGCGTACAATGTGACGTGGGATCATGTCTCCATCAATTTTGTTTTATAACACTACGCACGTTCCCCGCCTAGCATCGTCTATGCTACGTCTGCGCTTCATGATGATAAAATGCATTCTTGGTCCTATCATACGACCCTAAACTGTGACATTATCGTCCTGGCCGCACGACGAAAAACGGCACTGCATTGTGGTGACCTCGTTGTAGAGGACATCATGTTGGGTATTGGTCATGTGCCATGCCATTTGTCAACGCCCATCATGGCTTGATCCTCGTAGCGACATCACGGCCTACTATTCTAGGCCTGTCGCTTAAAAAAACCATTCACCTTAAAGAACAAACAAGATTTATCAAATTTATCTTCTTTTAGTGCAAGGGCCACGACCGCACTCCCCTTTTCCCCTGGAACTTGTACCTTATCGTGCCGCCTTTCAGAACTACGTATGGCTTGATTCTAATCCTTATGAGATACGTAGAAGCGCTCGGGCACTTCCCCACGGGCCCAGCCTAACCTTTTTGTTCAGTCCCTCGACTCGAGCATTTCCCCAGAGAACACATTGTAAGTAGAGCTTAGGCCCTCATTTACGTCGGGTTTTGTTGCCATGCATCCCCTGCTCCCTTTACCCATTTATGGTCTAAGGTCCATCAAGAACTACGTGAGGCTTGATTCTCATCCTTATGAGATACGTAGGAGCGCCCGGGCACTTCTCCCCAGGCCCAGCCTAACTTTCGCTTTCGGTCCCTTGACCAAAAACCTCTCCTAAGGGTGTCGGGCGGCGTGATATGGGATTACGTCCTCATTCGCGTCAGGTTGTTCATCGCACCGTACACACCCCCTATTCTCATTCACGCCAGGTGTTTGAGTTACTCCACCATGTGCCTCTTATGTCTCCTCCCATTCATGGTCCTAATTCTACGACCCTAAACTAAGATCTCCCCAAGGGAAAGGAATCTGCTCCCTCTCTCTAATACGTCTCGTTGTCGTATTCAGATGTGTTTTGACAAAGAGCCCCAAGTGTGGGACTTTCATACGGACATTCCCTTCTTCCCACAACCAAGCTGCGTGAGCTCGCTATTTGGATCCTCATCCTCTTCCACATCCAAATGGACCCTCAGACGACATGGATACTAGGCTTAAGGGCTCTCCATGAATGCTGGACCTAAGGGCCCTCCAATCATTTCGGGCCAACGTCCCTACAGATATCTGACAACATTTGTGACATGGTCCCGTGTTTCGAACATGGTCAATGGTCGACCCTCATTTGTCTGTCCCCATTCTAGGCTAACGCGACAGGATGCTGTGTTGCGAACACGGTCAGCAGTTATCCTCCATCGTCACGCCGCCATCATCGTGATCTGAATCTCGAGTGCCATGATTCACACATTTCCACTTCCTCATGTTCAAGTGGAATTCCATCATACTCGGCTCTTTATCTTCGCGCATCTAGGTGCGCTAAATGATCGTGTTAGTGTCATTGGACCGGTATTCACTGAGCATCCCTTTTCCCTAACCTTCCCCTTTTTGTGTCGGGAAATTCCCACCACTACTGCTTGTTTCCCACACCGAGAACGACTCACGTGGGCTTAGTAGTTTTGGCAGGATGTGTACCAACACAGTCGGGCTGCTCCTCATCCCGCATGACGTTAAACTGTGCTTCCAGAACTACGTATGGCTTGATTCCCATCCTCATGGGGTACGTAGGAACACCCAACCACTCTGCTTCGGGCCCAGCTTAATCCTCACTCTTGGTCCCTCGACCTGAAGAGTTTCCTCCCGGGGTATGTGGTGTGATTTGGACTCCATGTCCTCATTCACGTCGGTTTCATATCTACCGCACCACACGCTCCCTGGGATCTTCCCTTTTATTCTGGGTCCTATCGTATGACGTTAAAATACAGGAGTCCATGTGTCCTCAACGCATGACGCTAAACTGTGGTTCTACCCTGAACTAGTTCAGGATGCCCCAAGATCCCATTGGGAAGTGGTAGGCCCCCTCTCTAGAGAGGCCCTGTCCCAAAGAAGGAAGGATCCATGGCCAGGCCAACGCACCCATCTGGCGTACTCCCACCACGGTGGTGTAACTACCTAAGTGCTGGATTCTGTTTGGACAAACCATCCCTCCATATTCCACGCTTTGCGTTCCCCTTATTCGGACCCTCGTCCCCTTTCATGTCTGAAGGGACCCCCTAACGGCCTGGTCCCATGCCGCATCGGCTCACCTACCGTCCTGGGCCAACGTTCTGGAAGACTGGTCATGTTTGGAAGGACCACCTAACAGTATGGATGTTTGACCAATGGTCCACCAACTGTCCTGGGCCAAGGTCCCGAAGGATTGATCAACAACATTTGTGACATGGTCCCGTGTTTCGAACATGGTCAACGGTCGACCCTCATTTTTTGTCCCCATTACAGGCTAACGCAGTAAGGATATCGCTTATCCTCCATGGTTAACGGTTGTCCCTTATTGTCACGCCATCCCCACAGTGTTCTGAATCTTGGGTATCGTGATTCACACTTCCCATTTTCATCTATTTGGACCGATTTCAGCTCCCCTGGCGTTGCACCGTTCGTGCGTAAGAGCACGCTGAAGAAACGGTAATTCGGTTGTCCTGAAAATTCCTTCTCTGGTCAAGCCTCTCCCATATTTCAGGAATCTGGACTGGTAATCCGAATCCCGGATGCCTGGAGCATGGTCTCCACTCCTATGTTAGGTGGGACGAGAAGGAAACTATCTCCTATTTCTCACATCGGGCTCGACCCACGTGAGCTTGGGGAATTGTCGCTGAACATCCCGCAAACATTGTAGGGATTTAACAAGGAGATTCAAACAGAGGAAATCGTGTGGGCTACGGAATTCAAAACAAAGAAAGAAAAATTGAAGCACGAAAGTACCAATAAAAGGTTTTTGGTTTGTTACAATACCCGGGGGTTGACTCCCCCCATGGACGGGTTGACCCCATCAAAAGAGCGTTGGAGCTCTGCCACCCGTTGGCTTGTGGTGTCCAAGGCTTGCTGCCGCTGACTCAGCTCCCGCTCCTCCTCAACAGCGGTGGGGCGTAGTTTATCAGCCTTGGCTTTGGCCCTCTCTACGCCAGCTCGAACGGCAGCCATATTTCTAGAGGCCTGCCTAATATGCTCTTCTACCTCTACCAGCTGGGCCTTCAACCATGAGACTAGCTCAGATTGTGCATTAAGAGAGGCTGAAAGCTCATCTGCCCGGGTCTGCATCTGTTGGACCTCGCCTTCAGCCTCCTAGAGCTTCTTGATATTGGTCGCCTTCCTCCACTGCCAGCCCATGCTGAGCCCACAATCATGCTCCCGAATCTTCTCAGCCATAAGATCTCGGATGAGTGCATAAGGACGTTGAGCATCCACTCCCCCAGTGCACAGTTTGCGCAACTACAAGCGGAGTCTATCCATTTCGGCCAGCCATTGTGCTTGGGGGTGTCTTTGATGAAGCACGTGATCAGCTTCCACAACCGGCGGTGGACTTTGCTGATGTCTTCCTCGACGGAGGCCGTTTCGTCCCAGTCTGCGTGATTGGTCGGCTCGTACACGGGATACGCCCTCAAGAAATCCTCGGTAGGATCAACATCTAGTGTTGAATCCAGTACGGCACCTGGCGCCGAATTAGGCGTGACAAGACTGGGACCGACCGGTTGATCCTCTTCCTTGGAGTCCACTTCAATGACTTCGGGTACGACCCTGCTGGTGGTCCCGCCAGTGATGATGTGTGTCGAAGCTTGAGGAGATGGTGGGACTATCACCACCATCACCGGCATGCCCCTAGGAGGGACGCCACCAGACATCCCGACCAGTCTTGCCACAGCAGCCCACGCTAGTCGGAGAACTGTACGACAGAGAGGGACATAAATGTTAGTTGGCAGGAATAGTCTACATATGACGATAGGGAAATCGGTAGAAGAGACTTACGGAGATCGACCTCCTGGCGCTGCTCTTGAGCCAGTACTGATAGAACCCCAAGGCGAGGCCCTCCGTATACTATCGGAAGGTCTGGAGATTTCGGAGGAGCCACCTCGGGTGCTTTGGTCCCACCAGACGCGGAACTGAACGCAGCCATAGGCACAGGTTCTGAAGGTCCCGCAGCATCACCCGCCAAGGGGCGAGAACGAGGTCTGCGAACAAGTTCTTCCTGCATGGCTCAAACATCGGTGAGAAGTCCATAGTGACCCAAGAACGGATCGTAAGGAAAGAAGTTCAGAATGCTACCTCGAGAGCCTCCACAAAATCGTCAGAATCTGAGCCCTGATCTCCGAACTCTCCCTCCTCCAATAGGCTCCCTCCTCCAGACTCATCCTCTCGAGAGGAGTCCTCTGATTCTTCTGGTAGGGGGAAGCACTCCCTCAGATCGGCAGCCGATAACTGTGGTGGGGCCGTTAGATTCAGCAGTACCCTCACCCAGTCTGTCATTGGGCGAGGGACACCACTGGAGTGAACGTAATCATCCAGCTCATCCAAGTATTGCTCTGCCTCCGTCAGAGACACCCTGAATCCAGCCCAGACTGGGCCTATGCCCGGTAATTCCATCCCGAGGTGATTCAAGTGGGCCCATATCTCGGGTGGGCTGTGGAATTTTCGGTTGACATCCCAAATGTCCCAAGCTTCCGGGAAGACAGCATCCTCTGCCATGTCAATATGATGCAGCCGCTTCCCCGGAGCCTGAGTGGATATCCTACGAAATCCCCTCGGTGGCTGCCCCTCCGGATGGCCCTGCTCTTCCGGAATCACCGGATCCACCACTGCTGCCGTACCATCGGCCGGTGCGAGTCTTGTCGCCATGGAAACCCCGCTACCACGAGCGGCCCTAGCTGCCCTCCGACCCCGACCTCGAGATAGGGGAGGCCCACCGTCACCGACCCGAATAGTTGGTTGCTTCAGCATCTCCCCTGGGTAAGCAGCCTCCCAACTAATGGCATACTCCCTCACCAATCCGAAAGCGGCGGTGGATGGAGGCAATGAAATCCGCATCTTCACATCTTCCCATGTGAACATGAGCCACAGCTGCCTCATCACACACGGGTACTCCTCGTGACGCACCTCCCAGTAGACCCACGGGGTCAGCCGCTGGAGGCACCGGAACTGCCTCGCAAACTGATGCGGGGTGTACGGTTCGCAGAGTGGCTCACGATCTATCTGTGCCACCAAAACTCCACCTCGAAAGGCTAGGAGGTAAGACCGATGTTCTTCCATTCCCCGCCCTTCATCAGTAAGTATCCTCGTCGGCAATGGGAAGGGATGGAAATTATACTCATCCTCCCTCCACACCCGATTCAGCACCATCGGCACGGCTAGTTTGAATGGGAAGCTCCTGACCGCGTTCAGGATGGAGGGGCATATGTTCGATCTCGGCAGCGAAATGGGGTTTGGATACTCGTAAATCCCCCTGATGTGCGCTGCGATCCACCCGTATAGGAGATGGAAGGGCCTGCATATCCTTGGTGGCTTCTTGCCCTCACTAATGTGATGCAGCATTCTGTATAGTTTGGTGAGAATTGGGATCCCCAGATTGATCCGCTGCCCCATGGCCAACATGGACGCAATAATGAACGAGTTGGGCCGCACCCCCATGCTTGTATCCCTCACCTGTAGGATCCAACTGCAGATGAGAGCCGTGATGAACGCCGCCAGCCTAACTATCAGCTGTTGTTCAGTGCTGACACTGAAACCCCAATTCTTCCATTGGTTGTCCTCCAATACCCGCCAATACGAGTGCCCCTTACCCCGTTCGGCCGCCCTCGGACAAGTTCGAGGCCTCGGAGGGAACTCTCGATTCTTTGGGAAATTCAGGAAGCATTTGAACCATCTCTTAAAGTGGACATACCTCACTGCCTCCTTGTCCTCTCCGGGGACGAGTGCCATCAGCGCTGACGCCAGTCGCGGTATTTTCTCTATATCCTCCCATGCGCTCATGACGGGGAGGAACTCATCATACATGGCCCCCAAGATCGGAACCCCAGAAATCTGGTGGACATCCCACAGGCTGATTCCCACATCCACGTGATGCAGGTGAAAGGTATTGGTCCTAGACGACCATCTGCTCAGCAATTCCGGCATCAGTTTCTTTGGTTGGTAAATGTGTAATTGGGAGGCCCATGCCGCCTCATACAACCCCACTCTCCTAAGCTCGGCCCCAAACTCCTCGCATGAGGCACCAACCCAGTAGGCCCAGGCCCAGTCATCAGTGAAGTTTCCGCCCTGGCGTAGGTCACACTCATCGGACAATCCCTTCTTCGAATCCTGCAAAGCCGCCTTCAGCATGGTACGGTAGAGAGGAGGGGACGTCTCCAGTTGCAGTGGCCTCCCGTCAATATCGTTCACATAGTTTTAGAGACAGTCAGCGGTTACGTGTGTGAAGTTCTCATGTGCGTGACCATCGGCCGCCCTGAACCATTGGTGCTGGAATGGTGTACTCCTGAACCAGCAAGTTGGTTCATCCCTACTCTCGCCTCAAGGATGAAGATGTCATCCCTCAGCCCGAAGTCGTACAATGGCAGCTTCTTACACTGCGGATAATTCTTCTGACCCTCCGATAGAAGATCTGTCAAAGAAGCATGGTCTGAATGGCTTCGGACCATCTCCCCAAGGCCTGTACAATTGGCCATCTCATCCCGACAGGCAGCATCTGCAAGCACCCCCAATACAGCCTCTTGACGGGCCATTTCTATTCAGGCCCTCAGAAAAGAATTTTTTCAGAACGGATCGCGAAGATGGATCGCAAAGCTAGATCGCGAAGCCCGATCGCGAAGGTCAGTCGCGAGACCAAGCCGCGAAGCCTGGCCCAGGCCGACAAGCAGAAGTTCGCTTGGCGCGGACATGGAGTCGGAGACCCGCAGTTCTCCGTGAAGATCGAATCGCGGAGGGCTGTCGCGGAGTACGCGGAGCTTCACGAAGTCGAGAGCACAAAAAGACTAGGACGTCACGTGAAGACAAAGGAGGTTGACGCCTCTATTTATAGGCGGCGACCCCGGAGCATCGCGGCGCGCCTCACCCACACGGAGCATCACGGCGCATTCGGATCCGTGGCCCCAGTCAGCACTACGGGCCCCATTCGCGTAGCTGCATCGCGAACCATCGACAATTTTGGCAATTTTCCCTCATACTTCGACCCTTCACCCTCCACGGCTCCAAGTCTGAGGGGGGGCATTTTTTGGCGCCAAAATATGGCACGAAAGGAAGGGACGAAAAAGAAGGCTGGCACGCTGCCTCGCGAAGCACCGACGCGAAGCACTGCCGCGAAGCCCCCTGAGCAGCGCGATTTCGCGAAGCTCTAGAGGCGGTAACCCTCCGCGAACGTATTTGACGTTCGCGAGCCCGCTGCGAAGCTCCAGAGGTAGAAACTCTTCATGGACGACGTTGATGTTCGCGAGCGCATTGCGAACCACCTGAGGCGGCGCGCGAGTTCTGCTTCGCGGCGCCCCTTGCCTATAAATACTGGACTCCCCCTAGGTCTCGGGGATGGACAATCCGACCTTTCGGCTTCTCCTCTCCCGAATCGTGAATCACCCTTTTCCCCCGGGAATCATGAGCTCCGTGAGGTACTTCTACTTCGCGAGACGCCTTTTCTTGGTCTCGTTTTGATCCCCTCTTCCGAGAGGGATGCCCTTCGTGAAGCTCAAGGGCATTCGCAAAGGAAGGGGATTCCCAAGGGAACCCAGGCAGTCGCGGAGCGTTTATGCTTCACGAAACACCCAACCCATACTAGTGATCCCTATGCTAAGGAAGGATCTCTACACATCGCGAAGAACACTACTTTGTAGCACCATGCTTCGCGAGGTAGTGCTCCACGAATACTGTTCCACTTCGCGAAGCACCCTCCACCCACACCTATGCCCCGTGCTAAGGCCAAGGCACTCTGCTTCTCGAATCACACTCCTTTGCTTGAAAATTCCTCTTCCCGTGCGACCCTCCAGGTTTGCACGATGTGATTTCAAAGTCCCATGGATGATACCACTCATAGCGTTGCTTCGCCTAATGCTTCTTCTCATAGGCACGCTAACGGCTATTGCTTCTTCGCATAGCCACACTAACGTGGACCCCTCGATGGTTCGCTCCACACCCCCCCTTGACCATGCCCTTACTAGTACCTTCCCTTCCCCAAGGACCAGAGGGTACCGGTTATGTAAGTCCTAGGGGTGCGGAGTGAACCCACCTCATCTGAGCTGCAGGATGTTAAACTGCCAAGCATCACGTCCTCAACACATGACGTTAAACTGTGACCCGACCTCGTGCTTCGCACGTAGGGTTCCCCCAGCTCGAACATTTTTTACGCCACTCGTCTCCACAGGAGTGGAATCACCCATCCACAAGGGATGATATCCTCCTTATTGGAGTGGCATATGTTCATAGGAGAAGGGAGACCCTAGCTCCCCAACGGATGGTTGCACCCCTGCATCTCCATACTTCCCCACTACCAAGGTCAGTGGAGGGCGTGATAGGGACGAGGCACCTCCCATAGTTGGTCCCGAGTCCCTCTTTCGCTGTGCTTTTCCACACCTCAGGCCTCCATCCTAGAGTAAGTCCCATCACCATGGGCCTCCTAATGTGTAATCCCCTCTTCGCTTCTCACAGATGCATCCTTCGCGACGTGATCGTCGGGTCCTTGGAACCTCTGGTTTCTCACACCGAGCATGACTCACGTGGGCTTAGAGTGAGCACCGACCCTGACCCCTACCCTTAGCGAACTACGAGGACTTTGATCCATGTCAAGGCATGGTAAGTAGGAAGCCTCCATGAGGTTCAAGCCACATTACTCGGTCGTTCATTCACGTCGAGTTTCGCCCCCGTCCAGCATGACGATAAACTGCATGTCTCCGTCCAGCATGACGTTAAAATGCACGCCCTTGTCCCGCATGACATTAAACTGCACACCCATTTGAACTACGAGGTCTTTGATCCATTTCAAGGCATGGTACGTAGGAAGCCTTCCAGAGGTTCAAGCCCATCTCCCATCGGACCAAGGTCCCCCATTTACGTCGGTTCGCTAACACCCACCGCCCGTCCTTCATTCACGACAGGGTTCACTACCGTCCCGCATGACGTTAAACTGTATTCCATCAATCCTTTGAACTATGAGGACTTTGATCCATGTCAAGGCATGGTACGTAGGAAACCTTCCCAAGGTTCAATACCACCACTGGTGGACCCCCGGGTCTACTTTCATGTCGGTTCACCGATGAAACCCTTTGAACTACGAGGTCTTTGATCCATGTCAAGGCATGGTATGTAGGAAGCCTCCACGAAGTCCAATCCCACCACCACTAGGACCCTCCTGGTCCTCCCCATTCAGTCATCTCACTGATGATGCCCATCGGACCAAGGTCCACCCTCATGTCGGTCCACCGGCACCAACCTGAACTATGCAGACTTTGATTCCCTGCCACGGGGATATGTAGGAATCTCTTTCAAGGCTCAAGCCCAACTTCACCGTTTCCCTTGGGATGGTTCTTTTCCATTCCACCCTCCACCTCATTCATCCATCCACCATCCACCCCGATCCTCTCCCGGACTGTTATATCTCGGTGAGACCATGTCGGTACGCTCCTGTTCACAGCCGCTTATGGGCTGGCCCCGGTATCGGCATCCCTTCAAGGGAAATCCCTCAATCCGATCCATTCTAGATAATGCTCTGATCAGGCTGATTCGTCTCCTCTAGACGTTAAACTCGCGTTGTACCCTGTTTTAAACACGGGAAGCTGAGGAAAACCTCAGATATGTGTCTACGGCATATAATTCCCCGTGCTCGATGTGGGATGCCTCGGGCTTCCACGCCCTCGAGAAGCCATGTGACCAGGGATAATAGAGAGACATGCCAGGTTCCCAAGCATCCAGACACGCTACTGATTCCTCGACGTGACTACTCCTCTGACTGAAGGTTTCTTCCTTGACTGGACCCTTTGGAATGCCCCGATAGAAGCGGTGTAATTAACTGGCGTCAATGGAAACATGGAACTAGGAAGATTTTCACAAACTACTTATTAAATCTGTGAGGGAGACCCGTACTAGGTAATGAGTTCTGAGGAAGAATCCACAGAAGGAAGAACCGACATCCCATCATCCCGCTTCGATCAAGGAGAAGACTTCCCTGAATAAGGAGCGAATGCCGCCCGCCTTTGGAAAGCGGGAATGCGGGGAAACAAGCGCAGCGCGTCCTCTTCCGCAGACGGACGGATGCGCGCACCCCGGAGAAAAGAAACAACATTCATAAAAATCAAGTCATCATAAACATAAACCAAACAAATTAAAAAAATGATGGTATCATTGGATCATATCCTCAATAAATAATATGTAATATCAAATAAAATTATCTTAATTAGAATAAAATTTTAAAATATCGCTTGAAATAATTCTTGAGAAACATATCCTTTTAATTATAAAATCGATTACTAATAGAACTAAAATAATAAAGGAAATATTTTCTTTAAAAATAACATTGTCAGCTTGTAAACTGGGATTCAATTTATTAAGGTTTCATGACTACATTAAAGGATTCTCATGGTGTATAACATAAATCATTATTACTTTTGTATCTTTTATCAGAAAAGTCACAAATAACATTGTTTAGAAAGTGAAAAATTATTTCCTTTAAAACCATTATGTAAAATATAAAACATTGGTAAAAATGATTTTTAAAAATATGAAAAAATGTTTCATATTTTTTTAGAAAACATACACAAGGTGGATAAGTATTCCCCAATAGTGACTTAAACAAAAAAATCCTGAATAATGATGGGATTGTGCAATAAACCCTTATATCATGTCTCCCCTTTCCTTTTTCATGTTCAATCCTAATCTATAATAAATATTTATTTATTATAAATTTATTCAATAAAAATATATCAATAATACCTTGTATGCATTATTTATAATATCGTATCTCCCATTTATTAATATTTTTTTATTAAAATTACTTTTTTGGTTGATAACTGCTTCATTTTCCAAGTATGTTTTGGTTTGGTAGTCCTAGTCCTTATATTTTGATCAGGGCCCAAAAATTTAAAAATTGTAAATAATGGTATAATCATAATAAATATTAAATATATACATATTTATAATCATTCATAAATATTAGAGATAGAAAATTTAATTACAACATTCCTCGAGACAGTATGATATGCATACGTGTGAACTCTATTTTCATTTTTCATTTGATGAAATGAAAGAAATTTAAATAATAATACACCTCTATAGAGTCATTATTAGGTTATATATATCATATATATTAAAAATCATCTTTTTAACCTTCACATTAAAGATAAATGAAAAAAAAATCGCATCGCATCCTTGAAAAGGTAGTCCATATGTACGCACGAGCGACATAATCGTTTACAAAAAGATTTATTGATAAGAATGTAGAAATAATATTATCATTATAGATGTACAATTATTTAATAAATAAAATATTTAAACATTAATCCCATAAAAATTATGGTAAATAAAATTTGATAATGATAAATGAATTGTTTCGCTGCATGAAGACGATAGGTCATACCTACACACGAGTGATACATTAACTTATTATTTGATGAGAAATAGAGTGTATAATGGTGTTTTAATAATCATAATAATATTTTAGAATATTTATTATACTGAATTTATAATTTTATAATGAATATAATAAAACTAGAAAAGAAAAATAATGGTAGAAAAAAAGTGGATAGATTAGAGAAATTATATATTCTTCCCAACAACACCTTTATATCTCCTCTAAAAAGATATAGGGGTTATCATTTGAGAATAATAGAACCTTTAGATTAAATCTATAAATGTTTAGAAAAGAATTTTTAAAATCAGGTTTGTTCTAAAAGGATTGATGTTGTGTAATAAAGTGAAGGATGAAGTTCCCTTTTATAATTGATGTGTGCGAAACTGTTGGAATTTCTCCAAGGATTGAAATATAATATGAATATTCTAGAACCAAATTCTTAAAAATGGACTATAAATGCACATGGGATGAAATTTTAGACCATTTATTATCTCATTTATTCCTATTTAATATTTTGTTATTTCAAAAAAAATACAATATTAATGCAATAAAATATCGTTATTTTAAATTTTGATACTATTTATTACTTTAACATTAAAAACATCAATAAAACATGTAAAATTTGAACCAAATATTTAATTATTTACTAATAATATCAATTTAATCTATATAATTCTATTACCACATTATATATCTCAAATTATGTTACTTTTAATATTTATAATATAATTTATGTTACATTTCTGTTAATTAAATTATTACTGAATCAATGGTGTGTAAGTATTTAATGTAATTATTTAATCCAAAAAAAATTATAAATTAATTATCATCTTGAATATAATTTAATTTGTCATAAAATTAATATTATTACTCAATCATGATTATTTTTTCCCTATGTGAACACATAAATGATATTTCAAACTAAGAGGGTGACATTTTGTCACATCCTTTGTCGACAAGCACGATCACCTCAACAAAACTTCTTCTTGGTGATCTGTATCCTTCAGCAACTCTTTTGATTTTATCACAAACTCCACCATTGTGATATGTATTCTATGAAGGAACATCTTTAGTACCATCATCTTCTATGACAGTGTGATTTCCATGGCCATTTCGTAAGTCAACTCATTGGCACATTGCCTCCTTCATCAACCGTCATGATCAACTTCATGCAAACCATGTGATTCAATCCGTCAGGAAGTCTCTAGCATGTTTCTCACGCAATCATGAGTAATTTCATGGTCTTCATCAAAACCCATTGTTCTTATGCAATAATGAGGAATTTCATGGTCTTCATCAAAGCCCATGGTTCTTATTCAATAAGGAGTAATTGCATGGTCTTCATCCAAAAACACCATCCTGCTTTAATCATCCTTGGATGGATAACTCCTCACATTTTTCATTGTTGTAAACAATGTATCACCTTTGACACATGTTCTTTGAACTTACGATCAGCACAACAATCGTCTGAATCACTAATCATCTACTTCATCGGAGTACTTCATGATCTCCAACATTGTGAGCCATGTTCTTTGAACTTACGATCAGCACAACAATCGTCTGAATCACTACTCCTCTACTTCATCGGAGTACTTCATGATCTCCAACATTGTGAGCTTCCATTCCTCCATTTTATTGGAGTAATTATTGATCTCTTTCATTTTGGTATTCCATTGACAACTATTGACAACAAATACAATCCTATACAAAAAGTGGTTCCAACATGATCAACAACATTACTATCCCAGTCGGCATTAGAAAATATTTAAAATTCATTATCCTTTCCGGATTCAAAGTATAAGATAAAATTAAGAGTACCTTGAATGTACCTCAGGGTTATTTTATCTACAAAAAAGGATGATTCTTATAATTAATTTTTAAGAAAACTTCGAAACATGTTGGAAAGAGGATTCTAAATGTCGTTTAAGTGTTTATGTTGTATAAATCAGAAAGATGAATCCTCTGATCATATCTTATTTGAGATCTATTGGGTGGAGGAAGTTTGGAGTGGACTGGGTGAGACCATCAGAATGGAAGCTCAAGTCGACAACCAAATATCCTTTCTTAAAACAAGGTTTATAGGTACTTATAATAATGGTCATGAACAGAAATTGAGGGTCTTACTTTTTGAGGTGGGTTTTTTGAGTATTTGGAGTACGATGAACCAATTTTTACATGGGGGCATGAATTTTTTGCGCTTGGTAATACTGACCAAAACCATATTCATCATGGCATACCTTGTCCCACTAGAAAAAATATGGGATGGTTCACTATCCTTGAGATAACACATGTCTAGTATCTGTACCGCTAGAACTCCCCAGGATATCAACTATTAAATAATATGGGTGAGATTGAACCCCCCCCCCCCACCAATAATGTACTTTAACTCTATGTGCATGGATCATGTTTTACAGGGGTAATGTGGGGAGGAGGAGTGGTTAGTGACCCTCAAGGAGTGATGATCCTAGATTTCAGTGATGGATTTGGGGAGGGGGAATCCCTCATGGAAATGACTTACACAATGCTAAAGGGTATTGAGCTACTTCACTCTCACAACATGATGTTGGAGTCAATGTAAATGGACTCTCCTATTATTCATAGTTCGATGTAGGGTAAAATTCAAATTCCATGGACTATCACGTACAACGTCCACAAATTTAAAAGGCTTCTGGACTCACGGGTGGGCCTTTTTCATACTTGGCATGAGGGGAACAAGGATGCAGACTTATTAACTTCTAGGATAGCTGATGTGTATTATAGTGTTTTATATTCTATGTTAGGGTATCTCCCATAGGCATGTAGTGATTTTTATAGGGAGGACTCACTTGGTCTACATTATATTGTAACACCTTAATTTTTTCTGGCTAGTCTTTTTCCCTTATGGAAATAAAAACATTAACATTTTATGGAAGTATATTCATTCATGTCATAGTCAAGTACAAAATCTTCTAATTATACTCATATACAAGGTCGGATGCACATATTTCTCTACCTCATGGTTCGCAAATTTTTTCCCAACTATAATCTGAGTTGAAATTAGTTTAGAATCATTCATGTTGAATATATTCAATAGCTATCTTACATGCATTTTTTAATAAATGAAGGTGTAATCCATATTTTTAATCACATGTGTCCCCAAAAATTATGTGAGTTCACCAATCATAGACCATTAAAATTCTACTTTCAAGTGATTATAAAATTCTTCTACTATTCCATTCCTACTTCTACCAAAAATAATTTCATATACATATAAAATCATTAAAAAAATTTCTTACTAGGATGTCTTCACATAGAGATTATGGTAAAAATATTCCCTTTTAATTTACATCTCATTTAAATAAGAATCTAGTTAATCATATTATGATCACGGTGCTTGATTCAAAACACATCGAGCCTTCCTTAATATAAAAACCCTTATCTCATCATTTCCAATTAGAAATACCACTGGTTATTTAATGTAAAATTCTTCTAAGAGAACGCCATTTAAGAATTTTTTTTGAAACCCATCTGATAAACTTTTCCCCCCATTAAATTTCCATTGCTATGAAGATCCTAATGTACTCGATTTGTGACACTAGAGAAAATGCTTTTTTAATGTCAAATACCACAATCTATGCATAGATCTTACACTCCAAAAGTGTCTTGTTTATTATCAAACTTCCATGTTCATAGAATTTATTCTTAATTATCCACTTTTTTACAATCACATTTCTATTTTTTTGCCTCTAAACAATATCTCATATTTATTTTTTATCAATCTCATCAAGCCTTCATTCGTGGCCTTAACCCATGATTCATCCTTCACTGCTTCTTAAAAAAAGTTTGGTTCCACAATAGATAGGAGAGTATAACATACTAAATTTCTCATTCTCCTTATCTATTTAGGTATTTTCTAATTCCCGGTGATGTTGGATTCATCATATTTTTCGCTTCTTCCTATCCTATGAGGTCCTAGTTGAGTTTCTTCAACAATGGTTTCATCTTTTGATTCAACTTCTGAATCATCATCATTTGTAGAAACCTAAGTGTTATGTAATCTTTCAACAATTTATAATTTCTAATTTGTCCCTTTTCCACATTCTTCTCCATCTTTAAACATATCAACATGTGAGTTACATGAGTTATTCATAATTTTATCCTTAAAGATCATCATATAATTTCTCTCCACAATATTTCTTGGCCAATTATTCTATAATTTATAATATTGACTCTTCATTGAGTTCCCAAGGAATATTCCTTCATCTACAGTATCATAATAATTTCCTTGATTTCACTCTTTGTTTTAGAAGAATAATTTTTTTTGAAAGACATGGAAATTATTTAGTGATGGATTCCTTATATTCCATATGTCATAGGGTTTCATTTAAAATCTTGGAGTCAAACTAATCAAATTTTTTTTTCACACCAATACTTTAACATCTTCTTTATAATAGTGATGAGAAAAACTACTCTCAATTTTCATAGGTTTGGACATATTATTCACCTATCAATTTATATGTACAACAAACCCATTTTGTTGTGGTGTTCTCACTGTAGACACCTCATTCTTGATCCCATGATTTTCAAGGTAATTTTTAAATTCAATGAATGTGTATTATATTCCATTGGATACCCATAATATCTTGATTGTGTAGCCAGTTTTATTCTCAAATATTCGGAGGTATCTCTTCATGCAATCCATAATTTCATGTTTACTTTGTATAAACATCACATATTCCATTATACTATAATCATCAATAAAAAATAATTATGTATCTACATATATATTTGGTAGAAACATTAATTATACCACACACATCTATGTGGACTAGATCAAGAAAATTGGATGCGCTTATTTTCCTCGAATGATAAGAAATTTGGACCATGTTTTCTCACATGTAAGAATCATATGTTTTTTTATCATACTTTAGATCAGTAATGTCTAAAAAACATTTATCATGGATAATTTTTCCTGATATCTTGATTAATGTGACCCAACCTTTGGTGCCACAAGATTTTTTCCTCTTCAATTTTTAATAAACATGTGTTTTATTTATTGTTTACCTAATATAAATTTCCATTTTTACTCAAAGATTTCACGAGATAATTAACTAACTTGAATTTGATGGTGAATATTTCTTGTTAAATATCACCACCATTCCTAAGTCATGGAGTGGACTCACACTCAATATATTGTGTTTCATACCATCCACATAGATCACTTTTGTTTTCTTTATACCATAACATTCAAATTGGCTCCTTCCATTGTATTTGATCATTAAGGAACAGTAATTATTGAATTGTACTATTCAATAAACTCATGTATTAAATTTTTTAATCAAATATTCATTTCCTTTTATGTGGAATGGGTATCCACTTTTAGAAAGCTTGGTTCTACAATTATTTATTTATTTGAGTGTGATATCTACTAGGTTTTATTTCTTGGTCTTCTTTTTTTCCTTCCATGAGACACTTGGTTTAGTTGGGGAATTAGATTTCTTCTCCAATATATTCTCAACATGTGTGGTTTAATTATACAATCTTATACTTCTATAAGAGAGTGCCTATTTTAATGTGTGGTTTTTCTTGGTTGACCTATATTCACATGTCTCTAATTTAAATTATTATTGCTTCCACCTTCCCTTTACCTACATTAAATAGCTTTATGGCCAAAATAAAACAAATTAAATAAATATCCATAGAAATTATTTATTCTATATGATAATGGATATGGTCTCATTCTATTTTTCTAATATCCATGTGCTTCCTCATTCATATAGCTCCTTGAATTTTTATAGTAACATATGGTATGGCCTAGATTTCTACAAAATTGAAATTTTATAAGAGGAAATATCTCCCCACTTACATTCATCCTCATTTACCCCACTTTTATATAGGTATTTGGTTTGAGATTATCTCTATATAATTAAGGAATATGTTCAAATATCTACTTTGTTTAGTTTTAAGGTGTCACTATTAGAATATCATAAACCTTTGTGATATGACTATTTTTTTGCTTCCCTTTTTTGGACCATCTCGTTTCTAGACTTTGAATATCTATATCATAGACAATTCCACTTCTTCCCATAAATTTGTGACAATATTCATTCAAATAATTCTCCATTACATTGGTTCCATGATCCTATTTTTCTAAAAGATATGCATATGATAACCTTTAAAACTATATTTTCTTTTTTGGTTCCCCTAAGGTTGTTTCATTTTATAGTTTACTCTATATGGTAATGACTTCTTCTTCAAGGAACTAATATTTTTCCCTTCTCCTCCAACCTTAAAGTAAGGTCATTAATAATTTTTCTTAATCATCACGATTTAGTTTAAACTCCAAAACCTCTCATGGTCTTTCATGATTTGTCAAATGTTCCTTTGACTCTCCTTGCAGTTGATCAATATCTAATTCAATCTAATACACATACTCAGATGATTCTTTTGAAAAGGATCCAATCATTTTCTTTTTCTTTTTTTGAATGTCAAACTCATCAAGAACACCCTAAATTTCAACCTTTAAATTAAAAACATAATTTGGTTGATTGTCTTCCACTTTTGTGGGTTCTTATATTTCAACTATAGCCATTATGGAATCATAAAAAATAGATTTCAACTCTGATTTTTCATCCTCTAATAATTCACTATTATCATGCTCCTCTTTGATAATGAAGCTCTTCCTCTTCAATTTGTTTCCTGATTTGATGTTTCCTCTTTTAGGGAACTTACTTAAAGGCCAATATATGATTTCGGCTTCACTTTCTTCTTCATAAATTTTTTTGATCAACTTACAAAAAATTTCCCTACTCTTCCGCATTGAAAACATTACAAAGTATGATTTCCTTTAAATCATTCATTCCCTATCTTGAGTTTCTTGGAATTAAGGGAAAAATTCATCATTCCCAACTTCATTATCATCACTACCTTTAGAAATGTTATGATTTTTGAGGGTTTTTTATGTAAACTCTTTACTTACTTGAATTTGTATCTCTTCTGGTTTAACTCCCATTTCATAGGCCAACCAAAATCTTATCAAGCCATCAAGAGAAATAAAGGATGGATCCCTTTCCTCAAGAGCTGAAACATTCAGAATGTACATAGATGAAAAACATCTCAATATTTTCTTAACAATTTCAATGTCATTAATTTCAACACTAAGACATTGAATCACTCCAAAACATTTTGTAATTTGATTAAAGAAACTATCTATATTTTCATCAAGATGAATTTTCAGATCATCAAAATTATGTGTAGAGCATGTATTTTTTTCTTCCTTCACTTTGATATCACCATTGTATATATTTTAAAGTTTCTCCCACATGGAATTTTATGAATTGAAACTTATCACCTTCAAATATATTTGTTCTAATAGAGTTTCAGTAAGAGCATTTTTATCTTTGGAATCTATATAAAGTAATTTCTTATCTGATTCAGTCATAGATAGTCTTATCATATCACTGGCCTGAATCCCTTGAACATGAAATAGATAACTTCCTTGCTAAGAGATCATATATGTGATAACATTATATTCTTACAAATATGTATGTTTTTTAAATCTAAAATAGAAACTCCCCTTATGTTCACTAAATTTTATATACTAACAAAAAAATAAGATATATTTAATGCCTATAACCAAGACCAAATACCACTTGTTAGACACCGAAATAAACTAAGAGGGGAGGGGTGAATCAGGGTGTAAAATATTTCTTAGAATGAATTTTATCTCGTCCTCATATTGGTAGGAACTCATGAAATATATTGAAAGGAATTATTCAATCATATAACACATGTATGTAGAAAAGGAAACCCAACATAGCAGTTTTACTTGGTTCACTACTAAGGGATACTCCACTTAGCATACACTAAAAAAGTGTTAGTAATACCAAAATCAAAAAATAATCACCAGATTATATGGACTATCATTATTATTGAACAACCAATATATTATAGGCTTACCTCATTTACAATAATTTTAAGTATTTCACATTTCCTCCCTCGATTCACTTCCATCAACACTCTTTTTCTCACTAATTTGGGTGAAGTCATTCTTAGTTTATTGACTTGAAGGTTGTTTCCACATATTAGAACATAATGATGATGTTTTATATCCTATAAGTCTTAGGATTATTCTTTAGTGAATTTGATAAATTTTTCTCAAGTTTTACTATGTTCATGTAAGTATCTTTCACAAAACCCCCTTTTTCACAAAACCACTTTATTTTTTTGAAAAACTAAAAACTTTTGTAAAACAAACCACTTTCAATAAACTTATCTCTTTTAGAAAAAAAATACATTTTCTAAAACCCCTATCATTGAAGTCCCTTGTCACAAATTATTTCTCAGCTATTAGTTTCCTGAAACCTTTGTTCATTTAAAGTTCCTAATTCACAGATGAATTAAATTCATATAAAACTATTATGAAATAAAAGTGATAAGGCATTCTCAAATAATATTTGATACTTGAAATGATTACGAGTGGCCTATTAATAATAAAAAATCATCATTTCATGAAACTCAATGACTTTTTCCAAACTCCATGGCTTTCATGAAACTCTATTATTCCCAAAAAAAATCTCTAAATCACCAATGTTAACCTATATTTTTGTAAAATCAAGAAACGTGATTTTTTTAAAACGATTTTACTTTTCCTTCTTTTATGAAATCACTAAACTTTCACAAAACACTACCTTTGATACATAACCACGTCATTTTTTATGATATTACTACTTTATAAAAACTATTAATTTTCTTTGAGTTTTTAGGACCAAAAAATTGGAAAACATAAGAGAATTGTTCCACCTTAAATACTGAAACCACCTACATGGCTAAGATCTCTTAGCCTGAAAACACATTGATCCATCCAATGTGGATTAAAAAAAACACAAAAACCTATTATTTTCCACCTATGAATACCCTTGGCTCCAATAGGTACCTTAAATGGACATATCGTATACATAAAAGATATAATACTCATTTCATTTCTCCACTCACGTGTTATTTTTCGACATAATAGTGGTCAATTTTGAGAAATTTTCTATATAAAATGTTATCGTAGGAATAATTTCACAATAAGGGGTTTATATTCGTGTTTTTAATGTTTTTTTATATTCATAGATTTATATATATGATAAAGTGTTTGGGAAGATGATTATGGTTTCAATTGGATTGGTAACCCTCTAGTAGTGATGAGGAGTGGCCATAGTTGTATAGTTTAGATTAAGTAACAATCTCAACTAAGTTATTTTCTATTAGGTTGAGTCTCCTCCTCTCATATTATAGGTAACCCTTCTATTTGTTTTATACTATAAACATCAGGGTGTGGGTCCTCCATTGGAGTTAGAATCCCTCTAAAATGAGTTGTCTTCTGGCTGGGTATGGGTCCCCCATTATAGCTACAATAGAGAGGTGATAAGGAGGTGATAAATGTGGGATTTTCTACATTTTTTTCCTTCAATTCACTAGTTTTGGAAGCTTCCTTTTAGGTTTTAGACAATAATTGATATGATCTAAGATGAATGATGAACTTCTTGACCTTGGTAATTTTTTACCCTAAATGCATATTTGGATTTATTATGTTGATATTATGTTGTATCATAATTTATTCTTATTGTCTTGGGTATCCTATTGGGTATATTTATACACACCCTTTTATAGAATATATTCTCATATATTTTTTTATTCAGATGACATATAGTTTAATTGTAGTTTTAGAGGTCATGGAGCTATTGGTGTTCCTGTTTATATTTGTGCATAGGAAATTTTCATGGAATTTTATACTGGTGATGATCATGTTATTATTTACATTGCATGGAGTTTTTATGTTTCATTGTTCAATGTTGGTCATTTTCATGGGTTGTTGATCTTTTTAAATTATGTTGTTTTTACCTTTGGGTTATATTTTATTACTGGTGATATTTTTCATGGCCTCATGAATGATGTACTTTAGTTGATTTATTTATATATTTGGGTTTTTTAATTTTTTTTTACCTTTTATTATTGGTGTATATATTTTTACTAGTTCATAGGATAAGGACTCTAATATATGTTATATTCCTTCTTAGTGATTGTATTTATCCCCTTGTCTATTGGAGACAGAATCAGCATGTAAACATGTATTACTATATATCTTGGGGGTCCTAGTGGGTCAGGTCATGTCAAAATGGTATCATTATAGTTCAAGACATATGGATGGATTATGGAGTTAGTAGAATTTTGAGGATTCATTTTGGATAATTAGGGGAAAGGTCAATGAATATAGTGATTGCTGTGGTGGGTTGGTGTAACTTTTCCCTAAGGATCCAATAACTTGTTAGTTGACTCAGAACTATAAGACAATGGTTGTGGGGTTTAATGAGATTGCAAATGTATCATTCAGTGTGTCAGTTGTTTATTATTTTAATCAATCATTAATCTCTCTCTTGTAGATAATATTTAATAATTTAGGGTTCATCTTTTCAAATACATACTTCCAACCATGGAAAAACAATACATCTACAAATTTTGGGTTGTTTTAGACCAATGGATTTTATTTTTGTCTACAGTAATCAACTGGCTTAGTGATGAAGATTTTGTTTAGGGACCTTATATAGAGGTGTTTCCCCCACCAAGTGAGCAGAAAGTTAATCCCACACAAGTTGAGTAGATAGATGGCACACCCTCATTCATTAGGTAGTCCCCACATAGTAGGATGATATTAGTTATAGGTTGAGAATTCTTTATGATTTTAGAAGACGGAATCCTCCTAGGTTTTGATATGAGTTGGATCCTCACGTAGCAGAGAACTTCCTAGACTCTATTTCTCATTTTTTTATTAGGTTAGGACACCCTCTAAATAAATTTTGGTTCTTGTGATCATTATTACTCATGAAAGATGATGAAACTATTGTAAATTGATCTCATGGACTAATGATAATGATACCTTATACTTGACATAATTTCAACATATGTTCAAGGAGTAGTATTACCCAGAGATGTTGTAGATGATTTGAGTTTAGAATATATTTGATGGTATTTTTTGTATACAGTGAGGTTTTCATACCTCATTAGGTATTTGAAAGAATTGAATCATGATTGATACCTCTATTCATTGAGGTTTAACCAATGCCTTTAGTGGGAGATTTAATCTTGGACTATACCCCTACGAATTCTCACCTATGTTAGTGTGCTTGACAATGCACAGGTGATTGAGATTTTCCACGTGGAGTCATATCCATTCATTAGAGAAGATTCATTAGTCACATCTAGTAATGGGAAGCTGATTGTATCATGTCATTAGAGGCATTCATATTCCAGATATCCATCTCATATGCTAGTAGTCAAGGTATCCTAATTTGGTTCTACATATTTAAAAGATGGAGTTTGTTATGGGTACAATAATAAATGAAATCCCATGTGAGTCTTCTCTACTAGGTGATCTGTAGAGGGATTCTATGGTTACATAGTGGATGGACCTCCATGAAAGTGGTAGCAAATAGAATTGGGACCCCCTCCCCCCCGGAGTAGATTAGGTGGCCCTCCCATAGTTATCCATGATAGAGAATGAAGTAAGGTGGTATTTATTATTATCCCCTCCTCCCACAAAAACATCTAGGTTGATTGTATCAATCTTGACTCACTAGATATTAGGGAAAAGAATATATGGAGGAGATGGAGGGATACAAGAAGGTGGCAATAAACATGATTCGAGGTATGATATTAATATTCTCTACCTTATGACTTGTAATCATGAATGTGATTCCTTAATTTCTTATTTCATCTATTGTTCATTATCTAGAGATCATAGTTATGATCTTACACTAAACACTTTGTCTAGAGACTCTTACTGGCAGTGATCATCCTCTCACTTATATCTATTGTAGTGAAATATTACACTCAGCAGAGTGACATTCTCTTAGGGCCTCATTATAGTATAAATGAGTCTTTATGACATCATATTAAGCATTGAAAAGTTTTCTAAAGTCCAATATAGGGTATAATTCTATTAGAGTAGAGTTATATGTCACTGCCTAGGTGGATTGAGCATCACATTTACTTGGAAATGGGTCCCAAATGGGATGATAAATGATAACCCTTAAGTGATCATAACTGATTACTCATTTGTTAGTGAGTCTGGAACCATGTTCCATCTATGATGGTAGGGAGAAGTTTCATGTATTCGTTATAGAGTACATGCATATTTTTTTAATGGAAATTTTAGGGGTTTTACCTCATCATGAGGTTGATTTCACCATCAACTTGCACACTATAACCGCACCAATGTCCTTAGTGAATTATTAAATAACCCAAAATGATCCCATAAAGTCAAAGTCATAGTTGGAATATCCTCTAGAAAAAGGATTCAATTAACCCAATGTGTCCCCATGGGAAGCTCAAGTTATGTTTTCTAACATGTATAGAATGATCTTGAGGATATATAGTGACTATAATCTCCTAAATTAGGTGACAATCAAGAATAGATACCCTATTTTGAGAAATGATGATATCTTTAAATAGGTGAGTATAGTATGATGGTTCAAAAATATTTAGTTCTAGATATCAAAACCTTTAGTTTCATATTGAGGGAATTATGAAGATAGTATTCAAGCGTCTCTATAATCAGTATGGGTTTCTATTAATATTGACCAGTGTATTGAATACCCCAACTATGTTTATGTAACTCATAAACCAGATATTATGGAAATACATTGACTAGAACAAAGTAGTTTTAATTAATGAAATCCTCATTTACTCTATGATAGAGGAGGGCCATGTAGAACATATAAGGATTATCATAGACTTTATCTATGAGAATCATCTCTATGAAATTTTCTTAAAGTGAATTTTTTGGATTCAGGAAGTTTATTTCTAGGGGAATGACATTTTAGAGGGTTATGTTTTAGATTAAACCACAAAGATTGAGGCCATTATGGAAGGGGATCCAACTAAGATGGTGTTTGAGGTTTGTGGTTTCCTTGATCTGGAAAGACATTATTTGTGATTTTTAGAGGATTTCATTAATATTTTATCTCATATAATATTCCCAACCTAAAATAGTATAGTTTAATTTGGATAAAATGATGGGATGAGGCTTTCAAGGAGCTAAATCAGAGGTCAAAATGTTACCTAGTATTGTTTTTTTTAGAGGAAGGAGTAGATTATAAGTTGTACATTGATGTTATTATGCTCTAATTTTGTTTCATGTCATGGAAGAGGTTAGTTATGATTTCATACGGGTTTATGTATCTGAGAACACACAAGTCAATCTATGCAACCCATGACATAGAGATCACTATTATTTTTTTTTCATGAATATATAGATACATTATCTTATTGGTGAGTAATTTGTGGCCCACTAAAATCATAAAATCTTCATGTATGACTTTTTAAAGATGGATATCAATTTGAAGAAGATTCTATAGCTGGAATTCCAACAGGGCTAAGAGTTTGATATATTCAACATTTAAATAAAGGTAAATTGTATAGTTATTTCCCCTGGTAGGAAATAACATACTTAACTATTGGAGTAGGTATCTAAGAAATTGGAATAATTATGGGTGGAAAAGGAAGGATATGTTTCTTACCTTCAGTAGATGTTATTAGCCCCTATACATCTTCATCGAGTAAAGGAGGCCCCGCTTGGGAGATATTGATTGTGAGGTTTTTTGAGATCATATTCTCTATAGATATACACCTGATGGATTTTCTAATGTTTGGTATCATATCATCCTATTATAAAGGTGAATGGTGGTTCCATTATTAATGTCTGAAGAGGTGTTAAGGGGATCTCATTCCCCCCTTTTGGAACATATCAGAGTGATGAAGATGTATGAGAGTCATAGGAGGTCATGAATAAAGAAGAGTCTTGTGGATTTTATTTTATTATGTGTTACCAGTCAATAGTTTAAGGTCAAAAACTATGATATCATAGTCTTGAGCCCTGATCATTTTTTATTGATGAGATGGTAAATGTCCTCTCCAAATAATGTTCCCCACACGCTTGCTGCTTTTCAATCCCATTTTACTATTAACTCCTTCGCCCCTCGCTCTTCGACGGTGGACTTGGTTCCGGCAACCTTTGATCCAGACTCTGGCTCTCTAGTGGCTGTCTCCTCCCCCTTGGGGGTCTTTTGGTCCCTCTCTTTTCCAACGACGCTGAGTGTTGTACTTCAAGGTGGCTTTGTGTGTGGAGTCCTCAAGCACTTCTCTTCCTTGCTTCCAGGATATCGATCTGTTTTCCCATTCAGTGTCAAGGGGAGGCACTTTCCTGTCATTGGTTTCCCCTACATCAGCATTCACGGCCACTTTAGACAGTTTGAAATGGAAACTTTTGGTGCGATTCAGTGCGAGGAAACCTCCCCTTTTGTCTTTCAAGAGTTTCATGGATTCCTGTGGTTTACAAGCAGCGACTCGCATCTTAGTGATTCATCTGAGCTCATTATGTTTGGTCCTCACCTCTGAAGTGGATTTCATTTAGGAATGGTGAAAATCCCCTCAGTTGATGTGTCGGTGGTACTTCAATATTTTGGACTGGCCTATGGAAGTTCAAAGGGGGAAATAAAGATCAAGAGCTACTGTTTAAATCAATTTACTAGGTCTCCCTCTCCCCTTCTAAAATGAATCATTTCTCAAGCCCATTGGTGATTCATTGGGGGGTTTCTCTGTACATATGATCTCACCCCACCACAGGTAGGAAACCATGGTGGCTCGGATTTTTGTTGATCTCTATCTCCATCTTTTGATCCTGGATAATATTTCTCTAAAGGTGAAAGAATTCGATGATTGGTCCCAGGACATTGTCTACCCGGTGTTTCCTAGGTTCTTCTCTTCTTTCCTCATTCATGTCCATTCGGCTCAGATCCTATGGAAACATCTCCAAGGTGGTCCTCACCTACATTCAAGAGGATTTAAGCATGGATATCTATCCTTTCGGCCTCGTGAGGGGTCATGTTCACCCTTGGATCAGCCAAAAACCTTTGTTGCTTCCCTTTCTCCTACTTCCATTTCCCCCTCCCTGCCCTCCCCATCATGCCTGGCACCTAGTCCTCCCTCCTTTGGTCTAGGGGCCCATCTGATTTTGAAGTCTGGTTCTCCTTCCCCTTGCTCAGAGTCCCTCCCATTCTTGGCTCTGGTCCCCTCTCAGGAAAGTGGCAAGTGTTCGGGTTATCTGGTGTCTCTCGAGTGGTTGTGGGTTCCTTCTCAGATGCTGCTCATTGGGGACCTTGCTTGAATTCCTCATGAGGAATTCTGCAAGGTCTCTAGCTTCTACTCTATTTCCCATTCCCATTCTAACACCGGCCCCAAGTTTCTTCTTTGAGCTGACGTCCAAGGATGATGGGGTTTATGGGGTCGGCCTCCTCTCATTGTACTCTCTTACAAGGCCCATGAGGGTTCCATGTAGCATTCATCATGAAATCGGCGATCAGGCTCCAGTGAGTTCAGGTACCAAGGTTCCTAGTGCTCTTCCTTTGGTCTCCGTTCCTTAGGATGTTTGGGTATCTAAGAAACTGGGCCCCAAGAATAGTCTTCCCTAAATGAGTTGAGTTGTATATCCCTAAAGCTCTCATCTAGGACCCCTCCCCAGTCCTCATATCTCTCTGACTTTAGCCCAGGAGTGCGTACACGTTTTATGTAAAAAAAGATGTTGGATAAGTAATTCCCTTCATTCCTCTTGGAAGAGACCATGGTTCATGGGGCCAAAGTCGGGACACCCTCATTACAATGATTCCAATTATCATCTGGAACTCCTAAGGTGTTGGGGAAAGGGTTAAACCTGATTTCATATCCTCTTAGTCTAAGAGGAACAATTCCAAATGGAAATGATCCTAGAACACCACCAGGCCCCCGCTAAGATTCACGAGATTACTCGTAAGGTAAAAATTCATGCATCAGTGCATGCAGACCCGATCGATAAAAATATATGGCTTTTTTGGAAAAGGTATGTTACAGTTGATATAGTCCTTGTGGGAGATCAGAACATCACTATGAAGATTTATATTTGTGGGGACTCTCTGTTTGTCTCCATTATTTACAAAAGTTTCAATGCATGTAGTAGGGAAGTCCCATGGTCTGATCTAAATGCGGTTGATCCTAGGGATCAGCCCTGGGTGGTGGGAGGGGATTTTAACATTTTCTCGCAACCAGATCAGAATAAGGGTGGTGGGGATTTTACAAGGAGGGATACCATGTCCTTCGCTCATTTCATGGCTAGAAAAGGACTATTGGACTTGGGATATTCAGGTTACCCCAACACGTGGTTTAATAACTGCAAGGGTGGCAGCTGAAGTTAGAGAAAACTCTACCGCTACATCACCAACGTCTACGCTACTTCCATGTTTCCAAATACAAATGTGACCCACATGACTCGCAGTATCTCCAATCACTGCCCACTTTGGTTATCCCAGTGTATGAGGGAGGCCTTGCAGGAAAGATTCCATTTCTCTTGCCATTGGTCGAGTCCTTCTGGCAATCACTGGATAGTTAGGAACATTTGGGATGAACCATATTAGGGCCACTCCTGGATGTATATCCATTCCATGTTAAGGCATATCAAGTAGGAACTTAAAACCTAAGTTCGGTCCTCCCCCCCCCCACCTCTGTGGATCATGAGTTGAACATGCTCAAACTAGAAGTTGAATGGCTCGAGGCAAACCTTGAGGAAAATTGGGAAAACATAGTCTATTGAGAACTTATTGAGAAAAGGAACAACCTGGCAGTTATCGTTCTCTTGTAGGAATGAAAGGTAAGGGAAATCTCACGGATTTAATGGATCAAGGAGGGGGACAAGAACACCACATTTTTTCATGCATGTATTTGGGAGAGGATACATGTTATCAAACCAAATCAGGCTCCGAAAGATGAAACTTTCATAGATGACAGAGAGGTGGTAGGGGGTTTGGACCTCTCTTACTTTAAGGATCTTCTTGTTGGTCCATCTTCAACCATGGATTAGGGGTACCCTTCTAGGGAATCCTCATTATGGGGGGGGGGGTTCATGTATTGTGTCTTTCTAGGATAATGATCTTCTAGATGGTATCCCTGTGAAGGAGGAGATTCATGGGGCCATGTTGAACCTAGAACCTTAGAGCACATTAGGCCCTAATGGTTTCCATGGTTCCTTCTACAGGGACTCTTGGGAGGTTATGAGGAGTGATATCATTCATGCCATATAGGATTTCTTCCATGGGGGAGACCTTCCTCAGATCGACTTTATCAGGACCCAGCCTTAAAACATTACATAATATTGAATTACATGAACAATTCACATTGAGGATCTTTCAGGTTTAGAGTTTTAGAGATTTAGAACATAACTATTACATTTCAAAATATTACATCTCAAAAAATTACAAAGTAGACACTTCTACCTAGTATCCTTTTTTTTACAAAACATTAACTCTTGAAAAAAAGAGTCATGTCTAGTTCCATGTTTAAGACAACATGAATTTTCCTTGATCCCATCCTTGACCCTATTCCACATTATGTCTTGTGAAAAACATTTCAAAAACATGGTATGAGCTTCAAAATATCAGTAAGGGATACACAAAGAAGTAAAACTGTTAGTTTTTCAAAACAACAAGTAAACCATGAATACTTTAACATAATAATACTTTTTACCTTTATGAAGTATTAAATACTTTTCACTGAATAAAAGATCATTACTTACCCTTTTGTAACCAAAATATTACCATAAAACCCATATAAATGATGCATAACATATAAAGGTAACTTGGGACATAAACATACTTAAATGGAATAACCATACGGTCGACTTCCACACATATCACTAAATGGAATAGCCATATGGCCGACTTCCACACATATCACTAAATGGAATATCCATACGGCTGACTTCCATACCCAATGCATTGGAGTTTATAACGTAACCACACGTACTGGTATTCACAGCACCACCCATCATTTGGTTTATCACATAACCACCCGTCAAATGTCTAAGTACCAATATAAAATCATAACACATACAACAAATATAAAGGAAAGAAAACATTTCCACATTTCAATCACAATATATCACTTAAATATATTGACATGACAAATCCATTATCAAAACCATTTTCAATACCAAAATACATAAAGGATTATATGGTATTTATTTTCTTTTAAAAACATTACGGCTTGTTGAGGAAGCCAAAGATCAAATAATACTCGCGGCGGCGGAAAAGGTCGTTGTCACCGCTTACATTAAAAGAAACAATATTTTTTTTGTTTAGTAAAACGCTTTATAGAAAAATATTCCCTTTGAAAAGTCAAGGGTGTTTATACAGCGTATAAAAGAAATTCGTGTATTAAAACAAAATATGCCTCAATGAAAGGAGATTGAGACGAAGTCCCTTACCTCGTGTTCGACTTGACTCGATCATTCTTTAATCTCCTAAATAATAAACTAAAGTTAAATTATAATTTCTTAAGAACCTTTTTCAAGTTTATTATTCCTTTTATATCACTTATTACCATGTTAGAAACATTATGTAATCATTTATGTTAATAATGTTCATTTTGTCGATATTTGGTACTTGAGTCAAAAATGGGATTCTTATAATTACATGTTGTTCATGTGGTCAATAGTTCATTATATCCAGAATGACATTCATTATTTAGATATAATATATATTATATATATCCAGTATATACATGTATTTATAATAGTACATAACATTTAGAGTGAAGAAATGAAATGCACCGTTCTTGGAGATGGTAAGTCGTACGTACGCATGAACCCTACTTCCATTTCGATTTTATATTTAATGGAATTAAAACATAATGATACATAGTAGTATTATAATTCCAGTATTTTATCATCTATAATATCATTAAATCTATCCTTTATACGTAACACATATGGTATGAACGAGTCATATCACTTTGAGGGGGCAGTAGTCCGCACTTCCTCTAATAAGATTATCATATTTACCCACTATGGAAACCATAAAGGCTTGATATAATTGGGAATTATAGAAGCATAAGGAAAGCATAAACATAATATATATCATATATAAATCCATTTCCATCATAATGGCCACCATGAGAGGCGGTAGAAGATAATCGAACAATCATCGTTTCGTGAGGCGTTAGTTTTCCATCCACAAAAATATTATGTTATTCATCCATTAGATGGAGATGTGTGTAAGTGTAGTTCGAATACTTCTCATAAAAACATCCTAATATATTTAGTATACTTGGGTTTTTACAAAATAAATGAATAAAAAGAGTTTAGGGGTTGGAGAAGTAAAATAAAAGAAATTAATTTAAGAGAAACTGTTACCTTTAATTTGGGTAACTCCCTTTGGATTGAACCAAAGGACTTCTTGAAGTGCCTTATGACTAAGTTAAGGCTTCTAGGAGGAGGAGATGGATGTAGGGAGATTAATTGGGCAGAGTTTGTATGAGACAAATGGCTTTAGAGGTGTGAGGAATTTGTTATAAGTGGTCTCCTTTTATAAGGGAGAGGAGGGGCTCTTTAGGAAAGTGTGAAAACATTATTTTATTATATAATGATATTCGGTTTCTAATGGTCCCAAAATCATTATTTTCAAAGATAAGATGGCTCATATTCGAAATAAAATTATCCAATCATAATTGGACATGTTTTGGATAATATTGTAATCATTATAGTCTTATTTATTTAAATCATTTATTAATGAGGTAAATACTGCATCATTATTGTGTCATAAATAATTTAATTTATTTGATGTCTAAAAATTATAAAAAAATACCATGATGTATTAAATTGTGTAATATTTATAATGAATATTTATAGTCAAATAGATAATTTATATAACCCCTTATAAAATTTAATTTAGCAAAAGATATTTGCTTTTGTCATTTTTGCCTTTACTTTAAGTTAATTAATCTAAATTGTCATTATCACTCCCAAGTGGCTCAATGGGGTCCCAAAATCGACCCAAAGATTCCCATGGTCGTAAAGGACTCAAAAAATAAGGTTTGGACAAGTTTTAAGTTAAGTTTGAATTATTATAATATTCTTTTAACCTTGAATTACCCTATTTATCTTTAATCGTGGTAAATAAAAGTCAAAAGTTACTATTCATCAAAAATTATTTTCATCTTATTGAACCACATTTTACTTCTTTATAACAACCATGTATGTCGGATTTTTGAAATTCAATTCACAGAATTGGTAAAATTTCATTTAAATGAAAAATTCAGTTTTTTTAACTACCACTAAGTGGTTTCACTAATCATAACAAATTGATGTTTTTCAAAAAAATACCAAAAACTCAGCCTAAGCTAAATTTGATATTCATAATTCAAAAATGATATCTATTTTTTCCAAATTAAAAACATATAAGTGTAATTAATTAATTTTAAAATTAATTCTCGTTGTTAAAACAAATAGCGTGTTTTTTAGAAACAATAATTATCAAAAGATTGATACTCGCTTATGTCCAATTTCAAAGTGAAATTAATTCCAATGACCAAAATTGGATTAAATGGTAAAAAAATATTTTAATTTCAATTTAAAACTAATTAAAATGATAATCTAACCATATAAATAAATTAAATTAAAAGGCACTTTTGAATTAAAATACAATATTTTTCACTATTCATTAGAAAATGAACTTTATCAAAAAAATCCCAAAAATTTACACAAAGTAAATTTTGATGTCCCTATTCTAAATAAGGATTTTATTTTGTCATATATAATGTATTAAAGTGACCAAAACTATATTTAAAAAGGGTTCTCGATTAAAAGGTGATAAATCGGCCTTTAAATGTAAAATATGCTTAAAATTATATTCATTCATATTTTAAGCCTCTGACTTTTTATTGGATAACTGTAAATACATTTACAATCATGTATTATCATATTATAGTTAGTTTTGTTCATTCCCTCCAATACAATGTCTAGGAGTTAACTACCATTTAAAATAATAATATTATATTATTAGTGTGCAACGTAAGATTTCAAAGAAACTCGTTATTGCGTATCAGGTATGCTATCGAACATTGCAACCCCTTTAAAGTAAAATTAATATTTAATTCACAAATATTAATAAATCTGAAAATATCTTATTCTTCATTTACTTGGGATGTTACAGCCTTAGCTACGAATATTGTGCTTCTTCCAAAGATTAAAGATTCTTCTTCCCTCCGCCATTATCGTCCTATAATCTTGTACAATTTTCCCTAAAAAATCTTGTCGAGTGTCATCAATAGGCAGCTGTACAGACTCCTTCCTCAGTGGATTTCCATGGATAAAAATGGATTTGTGAAGGAGTGTTCCATTCAGGGTGTTATGGTTATGGCATAGAAAATACTAAGAGACCATAACTTCAAATCTCTAAGTTCCAACATGGTCATTAAGATGGACATGAGCAAGGCATACAATAGGATGGAGTAGGGATTTATGAATAGGTTCCTTACAATGATGTGTTCTTCTTCTTGGGCTTCTAAACATCATCTTCAGATGTGTTAGATCGTCATGGCTGGTTGTATCATTCATGGTGCATACTCATGGCTTTATTAAGGACATCTGAGGACTACGACAAGCTGAACCCTTTTCCCCAAGCATCTTTGTTCTCATGCAAGATACTCTCAGTAGGCTGATTAACAAGGGTATTTCTAATGGGGTAATCTTGCCTTTTCCTATGACGTTTAGGCTCCAGTCTATAATGCACTTGATGTTTTTTGAGTATAAGATTATTTTCATGAATGTAGGGAAGAGATATGTCCATGGAATTTATAAAATCTTCAAGGAATATTTTCATTGAAGTGGCCATATCACCAATAGGGGGAAGAGAAACTTCTATGTTTCTGATTCATGCAATGAAAGTAGGGTGCGTTATCTGGGAATCAATTTGAACATTCTGTGTGGAGTCTTTCCCAGGGAGTATCTCAGTTCCACTATTTCTCTAGGTATACTCTATGATAGGGACTTTGAAAAAGTGGTGAACAATTTTATCGGTCGAATTCTTAATAGTAAAAATCACTTCCTATCCTTCGGCGGCTGCATCTCTATCGTCTGTAGCGTTCTTTCAGCAATCCCAGTGGATGATCATTCTTCCTCTAGAGCGTTTAATGGTGTCATAAGGTCCATTTATAGGCTCCTCACTCATTTTATATGGGACTCAAAATCATAGGGGAAGAGACATTGGGTTTCAGGGGGAAGTTGTTGAGGCCAATTCACGAAGGTGGAATTAGTGTTAAAAGTTTGGCGGTCACAATTCAGTTCATGCATGCAAGGATCGCATGGGAAAATATTGAGGAGTGTACACTATAGAGAAATCTTATGTCCCAAAAGTATGGAACCAGTTCTGTATTTCCTTCAGCAAATGGATCGAACTTATGGTCCTCTATGTGTAACATCATCTCGAACATCCTTCTACACTCGAAATGGATCATTGGTGAAGGAAACATCCTCTCCTGGTCTCATAACTAGTCGGGCATCACACTCGCCTATCCGGGCTATCCAGCTCCAATGATCTCCTTCAAGGAATCAATCCAACATCCATCATTTTTAGATCAGTTCTGAATGTGTCTCATCAGGAATTATTTTACTATATTCTCATTACCTCATAGTAGGAAAAGTGCATTTTTACTCCATCAATCTCTGGGAAATTTAACTCGAAAGACTATAGAAGGATGATCGACTCTGAGGGTCAATACAATATATGTAATGAAATTATTTGGTTTAACAAAATTCTTACTAAACTCAACTTTCTTACTCAGATATTTTGGAATAATTCTTTTTCTTATGAAATCAACGTCAAATGCCTCAGCATTTTCACGGAATAATATTTCCACTATGGTATGGACAAAAGTGGAGAGAGAAAAATTCATATTTTCTTTGAAGGGGATTGGGATCGCATGGTTTTGAGTACCTTTGAGGAGTTTACAGCTTAATAACCCCAAGTGGCCTGTATCAACATGTTCCTAGAGCACTGTTTTCATGGGTCTGAGGGTTCAAAGGTGGAAAAGGCGGTGCATTCCTTAACCTTCAATATGCATTGTTGGTGCTTATGGAAAGACAGAAACTGAGCCAGGTTCAAGGGGTTTTCTTCAATAGGTAGGTCCTTAGTTTCAAGAGTTCTGTGCATGCTGGTTGATCTGATTTTCCATTCTGGTAACTAGAATGAGGCACCTTCTATTCGCTTGTTGTGTATTCTTGTGGCAGTAGTTCCTCACATATCCTCTAGAGGATGATGGATTCGGTGGGCTCCTTCTGAGGAAAGCATGAAGCACAACATGGATGGGTCTTGTGTCATGGGTGACATGCACAGAGGTGGGGTGGTCCTCGATGCTAGGGGGAGTGTTTTCCTGGCATCCACGGCTCACTTTGGGGGTTCCAGTTCTATTTGGGCGAAGTCCAGAGCTATTCTCTCAGGTCTGTCCATATGTAGGCAAAGGGACATTCACATTTCCTAGGTGGAGGCAACTTCTATGATTATTCATGAGGAATTAATTGGTAATTTCTATGTCCCTTGGTCAATCTCTTACATAATTTGGAAATTCAAGGCCCTTCTGAGAAACAACATTGTGGTCACCCACACCTGGAAGGAGGGGAACAAAGTGGTGGACTACATGGCTTCCCTTGCAGCCCCTGGTACCCTATTTAGTTTCCTTTCTAATGCTTCCTTACTTAAACCTGAGAGGGGGAACTTGATTCTGGAAAATTCCCTTTGCCTTCATTAATTTTGGAATCCATATTTATTCATTGTTTTCTTTCCCTATAGCTCTATAATTCATGCTCAAATTTACCCAAGAGATGAAGGTAGAATGGTCCTTGTAGTTTAGCTTGGGTTTTCGAATCCTTAGAGACCTAAGAAGTAACCTATGGAAACGTACATTATATGGACTATTTTTGGCTATGAAGTGGGAAACATAGGTTGATATTTTATGGGTTTAAGTGAATTCTATTATACTTAAGTGAATTCAAATTAAAACAATGATTTGATCCTAGATTATCAATTGATCTGGATTAGATGAATTTATTTTCATCTATTTCAATTTCTTATATTTGAGAAGGGTTCATTCAAGAATATCAAACAACATCATCACTTACCGGTTCAATACCTACACCCTTTAATACTAGTCAACTATACACTTGAAGGATAAAAGTTTTGAGCACTTCAAGTTATAGTTTCATATTATCACTTGAAGTGTGTGGCCTTAAATTCAACACGGATGAAGGAGTTTAAAGATATTCAAACAAAATTTTCAATTAGATGAAGTGATTAGAATGTAATGGAGTGATAAATAACAACCAATACAGCCCCTTGATACTCCCTTGGATCAACCCATAAGTGGGTTAGCCCTACATTTATTCTATGGTTTCAATGGAAGTGGAAAGTAGACTCATGAGGGAGGAAATGGAGAAGTAAAAAAACAATAAAAAGAAAGAAATCACTGCACCGTTGTGTGAAGCATATCACAAGGTATGGTGTGAATAAATTCACACCTTAAGGAAAAGATATCAATGTGATAAGAAGAAAAACAGAATAAGAGGAAAGGGAGAAATTTTATTAAGAACTAAGGTGATTCGAACAACTTACATGAGAAAGAAGAACATTACAAATCCAAATCAACATAATAACATTACAATGAAAACAAAGCTCCAAGGATGCGCAACTTGTAAAGACCCAAATCATGATGTACATGGAAAATACATTACTTTTTCGGAATACTTAATACATAACAAAAACCAACGCTCAAGGACTGTAATAGTTTAGTGTCTTTGGAAACTTGGAATATAAACTTCTAATCATGTTGAAAGATCTTCAACGTCTCCCATAACAATCTTCCCCTTTTTGTTTCCTTACCTAAAATATTTCTTTTAATCCTGGGGGAAAATAAAACATAAAAAGGGTGAGCTCAAATGCTCATTAAGGGTAAGCATGGAGAAAATAAAACAAACCATATACATTTGAACTTAAAAACATGAACATAAAGTTTAAACATCAAAATCTTGAGCAATGACATAAAACATGGCAGTATGTAAGGCATAGATCATAATGGAACATCAATAATGATAAAATAGTATGGGAATAAAACTTTTAATTATGGGAAAACATTAATCACATGACATGATTTCCATAGTAGCCAAGGTATTGCTGCCAAGACCATCTTAGTGGACAAAGTCCCTTACTGAACCAGGTTTACTTGTCGTTCTAGCCCTGTATTACTGAACCGGATTTACTTTCCATTCTATCTAAGTCTATATAATGAGATATAAATCATTACCCAATGCATTTTAGGGAGATATTGGTCCCACACATCTCTTAATGAAATCATTCTTACTTGTGATACAAAATAAACATAAAGCATTCATCATAACCCAAATTATAAAATGGGTTTCATAAACATCATCCCATCATAACATAATCCATATAAAACAAATGGATATCATTTCATCATAATAAAAGTGAAACCATGTAAATCATAGAGACATTATACTTCAAACATACACATATGAAATAATGTCATCTTATATGGAAAATGGTTTTGAGAAAACACTTGAAATGAATTCTTGAGGAAAATATCCTTTCTTTTTCAAAATCATTTTCTTTTCAAAAAAATGCAATGAAATTTTAAAAGAAAAGGATTTTGTTGAAAATGGTCATTAAATATTTTAGATTAAGCTTCGTAAAAATAATGCGTTATGAAACAGTAAAAATCTATTCATGCCGTATAAGTTAAAAAAAACATTCTTCTCGTACTTTTTCTGGAAAAGTCAAAAAGTACCTCGTATAGTAAACAAAAGAAAGATTCATTTCATAACATGTGGTAAAAGTCAAAAATGGGTAAAATGGAATTTAAACAAACATAAAAACACTTTTAGAAAACATGTACATGGATGATAACAATAACCCCAGTAAATACTTACGGATAAACAATCTCGGATAAGAACGAGATTGGAAAAGTTATCCCTTACCTTATGTCTGATATGCTTCGTATGTATCCAAACCTCCTATATAATGATTGAAATAATTTCATTTAATTATTATAAAACCATATTAATTGGTATGATATCGTATATGGTTCACTTATGACTTTATATTACCGGTTCTTTTGTAAATTCCTTGTTAAAGCAGTGTTTTGGGTAAAATCATTTCATTTATCCTACGTGTTTCGTTTTGTTGTTATTGATATTATTACTCAAATTTTTATTTACTTAATTCTAGAATGTAAAAAATTATTTATATATAATATATATTCAGTATATAAAAATATATTATATATCGATAAATGGAATGAAATACACCGTTCATTGAGACGGTAGGTCATACGTGCGCATGAACGATGTTTTCCTTTCCTTGTTGACTTGAATGGAAGTAAGTAGATGAAATATATATATACATAAATCTAGTATCTTTATCATGTCATATATCTCATTATTAATCATCATATATACTTTATAATCATTCTTGAGTGGTTAATATGGAGAATGAATCTCATCGCGTCGTGGAGACGGTAATCCGTACGTACGCATGAGCGATGATATCGTTCCCATAATTATTTAATAGAATTGGAGTGGGTGATATAATATATCAGAATTAGTATGATGTTGTAATAACTATATATATTTATTCATTACACCATTATACCCATCCAAGTAAGGTGGTGGTGGAAAAACAGATTACACCATGGCGTGGAGATGGTATTCCGTATGTACGCATGCGCGGTGATTTCGTTTTCCGTAGGATGGATAGAAGGTGAAATGGGGTTATTTAATATTTATAATAACATATGATTATATTATTGATACTGATGTTATTAATTTATAATGAAACAACTAAATAATAAGAAGTTGAAGAAGAAATAAACATGAAAGAATCGGTAGAAGAGATTACCTCTTCTTTGACGCACCTCTTTTAAGCTTCCTCTTAAGGGACTAGAGTTGGTCTTTTGAGAAGACCAGAACCTCAATAATGATTCTAGGGAAGTGTAGAAGAGAAATGGGAAGGTTTTTTGCCAATCTTGAAAGCTCAATGTTGTGTAAAGAGAAGAGGGAGGAGGTGTCCTTTTATAAGGGATGAGAGGGGAACCTTAGGAAAAACTTAAAATATTATTTTATAATAAAGTCACATTCTGTTTATAATGGATCCAATGTGACTTATTTTGAAGTAAAAGTGGTTAGGGGTCACAATACTACCAAACAATAGGTTTTATACAAGTTTATGTCACCATTTTAACCTTATCATTTATATTTAACTATAAGTTAAATAATTTAACTTTTACTGTGTCTTCTTGTTTTCTTACACTATATGGTTAATAAGATTACTATAAACTTCCAATCGAACCTAAATTGGTTAATTAATGTCATATGTATTATTATATAAGTCTTTTTTCTGAACCTTATATTTTTAGGAATATAATATCAATTAATAATATAATATTTGTTTTAAAAACTATTTTATGTCAATTTTGACACTATTTGGTAATTGATTTTTGTGAAAATCATATCAGAATGATTAGTAATAAAAAATTTAATTAAATCAATAAAAACATGTCATATTAAACTATAAAAGTATTTTAATTCATTAAAAGTCTCATATTACATTTATTTGGGTATTTATAACATCATTTATGTGAATATTTCATTAATAAGATAATTACTACATCATCATTGTGTCATTAATAAATTAAATTATCTAATGTATAAAAATTATAAATAAAATACCATTATGTATGAAATCATTTTATATTTATAATTAATATTTATATTCCAATTTATCTTATGTATAACCCTATATTAAAAATATTTTAGTTATTAAGATTTGATTTTAACTATTTTAACTCTTCTTTAAATAAAATAATAATAAATTTCATAATCTAATCCAAGTGGACCTAAATGGACATAGTTTATTCCTAAGGTTTTTTTTGGTCTAATTACACTTATCTAATAGAATTTGGACGTGTGTTAGTGTAATAATAAAATCATTTTACCCTCAATTACCCTATTTACTTTTAACCGTGGTAAATAAAAGTAAAAAGTCACTATTCACCAAAAAAAAATTTATCTTATTGAACCAAATTTTACTCCTTGATATGAACCATTTCTCTTGGGTTTTCGAAATTCCCCTCGTAGAAGTGGTAAAATTAAGTTTTATGTAAATTTTTAAATTCTCCTAGGAGGTGGGTGAAAGACGGTGAAAAGTTCAATAAAATTTTTATATATCTAAAATTATTATAAAATGACTCCAATGAATTAAATTGAACTTATATAGGTATTATGTATCAATTTTGACCGAAAAAAAATTTAAATAAAATAAATAATTATTTAAATAAAAAGTCGGTTTTTAAATAGTAACCCAGTATTTTCACTATTCATCAAAAATTGAAAGTTTTCAAAAAAATACCAAAAATTCACCCTAGGCTAATTTCGATATTTAGAATCCAGAAATGAAGTCCATTTTGAAAGATAAAATATATAAAATTTCAAAAAGTGGCTATTACTATTCATAACGGCTAGTTCATAATAATATTATAATAATATCTCATTTAGTGAAACTCGATATTGTGTACTACACAAGCTATCGAGGAAGGTCTTGATTGCGTGTAATGAAAGCCATGTCAGGGCTGTGTGTAGTGAAAGCTTCGTTTGGTGTTTTGTATAACATAATCAAAACTTATTTCATTTATATATTAAACAAAATCCGTACTTAATGTTACGTAGAAAAATTTCCACAAAATGAACTTGAAATTGTGTGTAACAAGAGCGAAGAATAGTGTTGTGTATACTTCAAGCTAATACGGTGTTTCGTATAGTACAAGATAATCTTGGTGTAGTGTATAATAGAAGAAATCAAAGAAATTAAAAATAATATATCTCATAAAATCTCGGGGTGTTACATTCTACCCCCCTTAAAATGAATTTCTCCCTCAAAATTCAACGGGGTTATAAATCATTTACTACTTGAAAGTTTCATTTGTAGAAACCCACATCGTAAAAGGAATACTAAAACTTAATTTTAAAAATTAAAGTATGAAATTTAACGGTTACCCAGATTAACACATCACTGGGTTTCCATATAGGAGAACATAGGTGGAAATATGGATATGGAAGAAAAATCTAACCATCAAGTTCTGATGGAGAGTGGTAGAGGACATGGCTATGAAAAATCCAACAATCACGAAGCCATAAATTTTTGATGATTTAAGGTACCATCTGATTCATCGGATATAAGGACACTAGGATAACATTTTCTATTTTCAAGATCATTTCCCTAAAGTTGAAGAATTGTTAAATTAAAAGAAATATTTACTTGATTTTGGTACAATCTCACTGATGTTCGTGCCATGAACAATTTACACTTCATCTCTTAAAGAAATGAAGTTGAATTTGTCATTCGTGAAGCATTAGCAGATTATGTGATAGAACGGTGGGTCATTCTATCTATCTCAAATAAAAGGTTAGAAAAAGTTACTAAATATGCATAAGTCCATATATGGTGAGATTAATGGTATATGGTTCCTAAAATGGACTTATACTTCATATATCATACCGCATAATAAATTTAAACTAATTTATACTAACCAGGGACTTCCTGTAGTTCAGTGGTATGCAAAAATGGCCTATCGCACTTCGGTTGTGGGTTAGATTCCCGCAACTTTGTCCGACGTGACGGGTTGTCGCCCGTCCCACGGGTTGTCCCTTTTTCTAAAACTACATTATTATAACATTCCTGCAATAATATCGAAAAAATGTATAGCCTTAAACAATACTATCTTATGTCTAACATAATTCATTCCAATCTCTAGGCTTATCTAAAATACTTATATCCATGTTCATAGTATAAAGAAAAAAATTACTAGAAATGTCATCTACCGAGCATGTGAATACCATCATTTATCCCCCATATATCATATGATATATCTTGTTTGTAACTTTCCAAACATTTGAATACCTTAATCATGTATTGTCTTGAAAAATGAATACACGTTGAACCTTAGTGAAAACATGAATGCAGTTAAAAGATAACATGTTCTACATACCAAAATCCCAAAAATTCTATATACTCAAACCATGATATCACTTAGTTCTTATATCAATCATTAGATCTTGAATACTATCAAACATATTATTTTCTCTTTATCCATTCATTATGCGCATATCATATACTTTCCAAAAATATCTGAATAACCTTTCATGGTTACCGGTACCATTCATCATATACTTTCAAAAACTCAAGGAAAGACAATAGTGTAACAATCCTTGGATGTCTCTTTATTCCATAGTACCATGAGATTACTTATACAACATTACTCTTGATAAACATGTAATAATTCCACTACCTTCTTAAACCATTGATCGAGCTTCAACAATTTTGTCATCTCACATATCATTTGTAGTCTCTTCATCATCATCAACATAAATACTACCCATAAAACCATTTTTATTCTCTTCATGAGACTTTCCCTTAGGGAAATGGTTTTCATAATGCCCGTACATTCCACATTTAACACATTTAACCATTGTTGATGTCTTAGAAATACCATTATCCTTGTCCATGGTGTTAACTGATCCTTTCCCTTTGCAATTACTGGATTTGTGCCCTTCTTTTCCACAGCCATAGCATCTTCCAGCTCCTTTGAAACATTCTCTCTGATGCCTCAGCCCACATGATTTACATGAGGGGAATTGAACTTTCTTTCCTCTATGATCATCATGAAACTCCATATTTCTCTTATTAGCTGAGTCGGGAAACTTATCAAATTTGAGATTATTGATCATATTATGAGATTGATGATTAGTCATAATAACGATATGTAGACTTCCAAATCCAATTTCATTTGGTTTCTCATGAATAATATCATTCCATTGTCCATCATATCCTCCATTATCGTGAATCATCTTGTTTCCAGCCATTTTCTATAACCCAAAAAAAATAGTGCGAGAGGCAAAAATATTGCTAGGAAAACAACATAATCAAGGGGAGTACATTCGATCTCTAACATCATTGGTTTAATACTCAGTTATTCATGATCTTTATTATAATTCTAGGACTTTAACCTATACTTATACCTAAACTTAGATACATCCCTAGATATACCTTATAAATATCTCTAGGGATTTCACTAATGTTTTCGCATCCTAGTTTCGAAAGGTTAAATAAACCTTTCCTCTGATACCAACTATAGCGGTCTGGAATTACTTCCAGTAGACTATAATTGATACCTATCAAGGCACTCCATGGGTAGCTACACCCCCTGGGAGGGACACACCACCATCCCCAGTGGTAGTCATTTCCTGATGCAGCCCTTGGGCGGAGAGCCATGCTTCGTCCAACACTCACACGTAAGAGTTCCCAAGGATCGGGTTCATTTTTACCTCATTTGCCTCTGATACCAACTATAAAGACCCAAATCTTGACTTACGTCGACATTACATTACTTTTGTGGAATAATTAATACATAAAAAAAACCAACGCTCAAGGACCGTAATAGTTTAGTGTCTTTAGAAACTTGGAATATAAACTTATAATCATGTTGAAAGATCTTCAACATCTCCCATAACGATCTTCCCCTTTTTGTTTCCTTACCTAAAATCTTTCTTTTAATCCTGGGGGAAAATAAAACATAAAAAGGGTGCGCTCAAATGCTCAGTATGGAGAAAATAAAACAAACCATATACATTTGAACTTAAAAACATGATCATAAAGTTTAAATATCAAAATCTTGAGCAATGACATAAAACATGGGAGTACGTAAGTCATAGATCATAATGGAACATCAATCATGATAAAATATCATGGGAATAAAACTTTTAATTGTGTAAAAACATTAATCACATGACATGATTTCCATAGTATCCAAGGCATTGCTGCCAAGACCATCTTAGTGGACAAAGTCCCTTACTGAACCGGGTTTACTCGTCGTTCTAGCCCTATATTACTGAACCGGATTTACTTTCCATTCCAGCCATATATATCTCATTAGATATAAATCTTTACCCAATTCATTGGAGGAAGATATAGGTCCCACCCATCTCTTAATGAAATCATTCTTATTTGTGCCACAAAATAAACATAAAGCATTCATTATAACCCAAATTATAAAATGGGTTTCATAAACATCATCCCATCAAAACATAATCCATATAAAAAAATGGATATCATTTCATCATAAGAAAAGTGAAACCATGTAAATCATAAAGACATTATACTTCAAACATACACATATGAAATAATGTCATCTTAGATAGAAAATGATTTTGAGAAAACACTTGAAATGAATTCTTGAGGAAAATATCCTTTCTTTTTCAAAATCATTTTCTTTTCAAAAAAATGCCATGAAATTTTAAAAGAAAATGATTTTTTTTGAAAATGGTCATTAAATCTTGTAGAGTAATCTTCGTAAAAATAAGGCGTTTTGAAACCATAAAAATCTGTTCATGCCGTATAAGTTAAAAAAACATTCTTCTCGTACTTTTGCTGGAAAAGTTAAAAAGTACCTCGTATGGTAAAAAAAAGAAAGGTTCTGTTCATAACAAGTGTTAAAAGTCAAAAATGGGTAAAAAGGAATTCAAACATACATAAAAACACTTTTAGAAAAAATGTATATGGATGATAACAATAACCCTAGTAAATACTTACGAATAAACAATCTCAGATAAGAACGAGATTGGAAAAGTTATCCTTTGCCTTATGTCTGATATGCTTCATATGTATCAAAAACTTCTATATAATGATTTAAATAATGTCATTAAATTATTACAGAACCATATTCACTGTTATGATATCGTATATGGTTCACTTATGACATTATATTACCCGTTCTTTTATAAATTCCATGTTAAAGCAGCGTTTTGGGTAAAATCGTTTCATTTATCGTACGTGTTTTGATTTGTTGTTGTTGATATTATTACTCATATAATTATTTAATTAATTCCAGATTGTAAAACATGATTTATATATAATATATATTCAGTATATAAACATATATGATAGATCGATAAATGTAATGAACTACACCGTTCATGGAGACGGCAGGCCGTACGTACGCATGAACGTTGTTTTACTTTCCTTATTGACTTGAATGGATGTAAGTAGATGACATATATATATATATACATAAATACAGTAGCTTTATCATGTCATGTATTTCATTATTAATCACTGTATATACTTTATAATAATTCTTGAGTGGTTAACATGGAGAATTAATCTCATCGCGTCGTGGAGACGGTAATCCGTACGTACGCACGAGCGATGATATCGTTCCCATAATTATTTATTTGAATTGAAGTGGATGATATAATATATCAGAATCTGTATGATGTTATAAAAACTATATATAGTTATTCATTACACCATTATACTCATCCAAGTAAGGTGGTGGTGGAAAAACAAATTACACCACGACGTGGAGACGGTATTCCGTACGTACGCACGCGCGATGATTTCGTTTTCCATAGGATGGATAGAAGGTGAAATTGGGTTGTTTAATATTTATAATAACATATCCGTATATTATTGGTACTTATGTTATTACTTTATAATGAAACAACTAAAGAAGAAGAAGTTGAAGAAGAAAGATACTTGAAAGAATCGGTAGAAGAGATTACCGCCTCTTTGACGCACCTCTTTTAAGCTTCCTCTTAAGGGACTAGATTTAGTCTTTTGAGAATACCAGAACCTCCATAATGTTTGTAGGGAAGTGTAGAAGATAAATGATCAGGTTTTTTCTGAGCTTGAAAGCTCAATGTTGTGTAAAGAGAAGAGGTAGGAGGTGTCCTTTTATAAGGGAGGAGAGGGGCACCTTAGGAAAAACTTAAAATATTATTTTATAATAAAGTCACATTCGGTTTAAAATGGCTCCAAAGTGACTTATTTAAAAAATAAAGTGGGTATGGGTCGAAATACTATCAACCAATAGGTTTTAAACAAGTTTAGTTTACCAGTTTAACCTTATCATTTAGATTTAACTCTAAGTTAAATAATTAAACTTTTACCGTGTCTTCTTGTTTTCTTACACTATATGGTTAATAAACATACTATAAACTGCCAATATAACCCCAATTGCTTCCTTAATGTAATATATATTATTATATAAGTCTTTTGTATGAACCTTATATTTTTAGGAAAATAATATCAATTAATAATATAATATTTGTTTTAAGAACTATTTTTGGTCAATTTTGACACTATTTGGTAATTGAATTTTTTGAAAATCATATCCAAATTATTAGTTAGAAAAACGTTATTTAAATCAATAATAACATGTCATATAAATATATAAAATTATTTTAATTCATTAAAAGTCTCATATTACATTTATTTGGGTATTTATAACATCATTTATGTTAATATTTCATTAATAAGGTAATTATTGCATCATCATTGTGTCATTAATAAATTTAATTGTTTAATGTCTGAAAATTATAAATAAAATACCATTATGTAGGAAATATTTTTAGCTTTCTAATGAATATTTATAGTCCAATTTATCTTATGTATAACCCTATGTTAAAAATGTTTTAGTTATTAAGATTTGATTTTAACTATTTTAACTCTTCTTTAAATAAAATAATAATAAATGTCATAATCTAATCCAAGTGGACCTAAATGGACATATTTTATTCCTAAGGTTGTTTTTGGTTGAATTAAACTTATGAAATAGAATTAAGACATGTGTTAGGGTAATAATAATATCATTTTTACCCTGAATTACCCTATTTACTTTTAACCGTGGTAAACAAAAGTAAAAAGTTACTATTCACCAAAAAATATTTTTATATTATTGAACCACATTTTAGTCTTTGATATGAACCGCATATCTCGGATTTTTGAAATTACACTCACAGAAATGATAAAATTATGTTTTATGTAAATTTTCAAATTCTCCTAGGAGGTGGGTAAAAGTCGGTGAAAAGTTCAATAAGATTTTTATATATCTAAATTTATTATAAAATGACTCCATTGAATTTCATTTAACTTATATATGTATTATGTATCAATTTTGACCAAAAATAAATTTAAATAAAATAAATAACTATTTAAATAAAATGTCGGTTTTAAAATAGTAACCTAGTGTTTTCACTATTCATCAAAAATTAAAAGTTTTCAGAAAAATACCAAAAATTCACCCTAGGATAATTTTGATATTTAGAATCCAAAAATTAAGTCCATTTTGAAAGATAAAATTTATAAAATTTCAAAAAGTGGGTATTACTATTCATAACGGCTAGTTCATAATAATATTATAATAATGTCTTGTTTAGTGAAACCCGATATTGCGTACTACACAAGCTATCAAGGAAGGTCTTGATTGCATGTAATGCAAGCCAATTTAGTGCTGCGTGTACTGAAAGCTCTGTTTGGTGTTGTGTATAACATAATCAAAACTTATTTCATTTATACATTAAACAAAATATATACTTAATGTTGCATAGAATAATTTCCACAAAACGAACATGAAATTGTGTGTAACACGAGCCAAGAATAGTGTTGCGTATACTGCAAGCTAATACGGTGTTGCGTATAGTACAAGCTAATCTTGGTGTAGTGTATAATAGAATACTTCAAAGAAATTAAAAATGATATTTCTCATAAAATCTCGAGGTGTTACACAACTCCTCTACCACCACTGCCTTAAATAGGAAATTTTGAAGCCTTGGGTCGAGCCTACAATAGTGGAAGTCACCTAAATTAATGTTGTTGGGCCTAGGTGGGTGGAAAGTTAAGAGAGAGTAGACTTTTCCACCCTTGACCTGAGGTGGCGGCCATCTTGCTTCCACCGTACAGATGCGCCCGGAACACCTTATATATGGCCGAATTGGAGTGTTCCATAGCAGAAAAAAATGAATCCCCAAATTCCCCCTATATCTCTGTAAGCTTTTAGCCCAAACAAATAATTTTTTTTTGAGATATGATTAAATTTGTGGGATTCTTTTATGGGCCTCAGAATCTGACCCAGAATTTAATCTCCAAATTAGGTCGCCTTAATAACTACCATGAAGGCTGAATTAGAACTATCTCTGGATGAATGATTTTTTCCTCTATATGTGTTATATAATCCCATGAAATATGGGCTTCATTGGACCTGTATGTTGGGAACCACATTCTCATCAGTGGGCTGGTGTCCAATATGCCTTCTCCAGAATTGTTTGCATGAAATCGCATTTTGGTGGTCTTCCAATGTGAATCTTCCAACACTCTACAAGTATGAATTGTTCCCAATATAATTAAAAACCTGTAAATTAAATATTAAAATAAAATCAAGATCATTGGGTACTTTAAATTATGTTAAAAAATGTACCACATAATAGTACATTTTAAGAAGGAATTACAATCATAATTTGAAATGATATTCAAATTGTAAAATTCACTAAAATGGTATTTATGAATAATAAATCACATGAATATTATATATATTAACTATGAATAGTATCCTAATTCAGTGGCTAATCACAACCCCCAACTTGAGTTTTACTAGTCCCGAGTAAAATATATCCCAACAATACGAAATTTGAATTCCATTTTCCAAAAACATTTTGATACATAATGATCACCAAAAACCCTTATACCAAAAAATCATGAAACCCATCAAAATATTTTAATACATGACTATTTCATAAGAATATCCCACTCCCAAGACCATTCCTTTGTTCAAATTCATCGCCATATTTCATCCAATATCAATTAAGAGTGATGATGTGTTGTGCATCACATTAGACATGGGGGGTTCATCTTTATTCAAGAGGGAAATGATGGAAGCACTAGGTGGAATTACATTTCAATGTTACGATGAGTGTTCAAATTTATTTATCGTATTATTATTTTTTTTGTTTTTTTCTTATTTTTTCAATTTAGCCATGGAAATTGAAATTTCACTCAAAAGAGTCAACCCCTGTAGTGAGACTTTGTCGATGACTCCCATGCTCAAAGACTTTAGGGAGCCTAGTGAAGCCCATATTCTCGGGCATCATCTCAAGTTAACTCAGTCAAAAAAAAGTTCCAATTACCGAAAATTGAGATAAAATTACTAATTCTGGGCCATACAAATATGGATTCACGATCCCCAAGTGTTGAAATCCACATATTAGGTCATTTCATTTCTCTACGTGAAAATTTGTTGTTTTTTTAATTTTTTTATTGAATACTCATATTAAAACTAAAATGATCCCCAAACCTATGTTATTTATTTGGGGTACCCCATGAACTCAAACTAATACCCCACTATCCAAAGGGCGTGCATTGTGATTTTTTTTATTTGGATGAAAATATAAACCATGAAATATCACATTAGACAACAAAACTTTCCAAAATCTATGCTCATGAAACTATACATGGATTAAAATAAAAATCAGGGCATGCTAAATTTTTTGATATTTAGTTTTAAATTGTACAATGTCTATTATCAAGTTCAAGGTTAAATAAATTTTTCCTTCCATTAAGGCACACTTTTTTTTCAAATCATTTATTTTTTTGACACAAAAGTAATTTTATTTTATCTCTCCCCCCCCCCCCCCCCGTAATATAAAATAACACTATCCCCATTATTTAATGAAATGAAAATTTATATGGGGGAAGAGGAATAGAATGGGAGTTAAAAAATAAAATTGAAAACAAGGATCATGGAATGAAGTCACCTAGTGGTTGAAGTTGAAATTCTTGTTGATCCCTTTTAATCCCTTGATCTCGATGTCACTTGTAGAGTTCCCTAATAGAAAAAAGAAAAAAATAACAAAACAAAAAATATATATATATAATAAAATATAAGTATATATATATATAATATAGTATAAGGAAGCACAATAAGTCGTAGGTTAGTGGTAAGTGTGCGGCCATGTCTCCCTTCGGTCCCGGGTTCGAGTCCCCGCAGCTTTACCAATTGTGATGGGGTTTACCCCACGACCTACGATGTGGCCTTTTAATTTTATTATTTTTATTTTTAACCTAAAAACACATAAAAATAAAATGATCTGAAGATACATTGTCTTCATTTTAAATTTCTGGGTAATATATTACTCAAGGATCACACCATGTGACACGGATGAATATAGCGCTCCCCTTTCATACCCATCCATACTCATAATAGAAGAAAAGGTCAACAGTATATTTTTTTACTTTTAAATATCAAAAGGATTCATTAATCCTATTTAAAATATAAATTTTATTAAAACAACAAAATGATTGGAAACTTAAAAACCATGGGTTGCCTCCCATGCAGTGCTTTTTTTAACGTCGCTAGCTCGACTTGAACCCCCCAACTTACCCAATACCAACTTTCAACATTTTAATGAAGACATGTTTCACCACTTCTACTAGGTTTAGATTCATCCTATTTTTAGAATTTGTTTCATGCACAATCCAATTTTCTAAAATGAGTGGTAAACTCCATGGAATATCAGAAATGGTTGATCCAGTTTCCTATGTAGTCTTTCCTGAGACATCAATGATTATTAAAAACAAATTTCTTTCAAGAGAATAATGAATTCCAATTTAAAGGTCATGATTATACCTTATGAAGGGATTCTTTAGCGATGAGGGAAGGACAATAATTTTGAGCTTGGGTTGGATAGGACATTTAGACACAAGTTGATATTTTGAATCCAACTCAGTTTCATTTTCCAAATTCCTCAACAAAATTGGTTCCTTTGGAATAGAAGAATCAACCACCAAATTGGAAAGATCAGATTCAAGAATGGGTGTGGACTCAAAGTTTGTGATTTCTCATAATGTTTTAGTGAATAGTGTTTTTGAAAAATCATTAATGGAGTTATATTCATGAGACTCAATCCATGATGTCAAATTTCCCTCTTGTGAATATAAAAAATCATTTTCCTCTTCATTTAAACAAAAATAAACAATTCCTTTATCCTATTCATCTATCCCAAATCTAAAGGTTGTCTCTTCAGTAAATTCATGAGTAGTTTTTAGGAAACTAGACACTTTACATAAGGTTATGAAAGGGGAAGTTGGTGTAGGCATGTGTTCCTCATAAGTTTTAATGCTTTGTAGTTCTAATATAAAATATGAAACCTGAAAATTCATTTTATTCATTTGTTGACATAGTTTTTCATGTAATGGATGTGGATCAGGATGGATAAGGGGTTGAGATAGATGGTCTATTCCAAGAGAATAACTATGTTGTTGGAATTCCATAGGAGGATGTTCATATTGGCCTTGTTTGGATTGGAACGCATAATATGTTGGAATTTTTTGTGGATAATAGTAGTTAAAACATTGTTTCTCAATCTATTATTGGTTATCCCACCAGTAGAAACAAGGATGATCATTTTACATCACACTTGGTGTGGGGTGATCAATGTAGGGAGAGTTACCCCATGTATGGGTTTGTTTAAAAGGGATTTCCATTGGAGTGAAATAGGGGATGAGAATAGAAAATTGGGGTGAGAAAAGGATGATAGTTTCTAAGATAACTTACATAGGTCCCCGGAAATGGTGCCAAAATTTGATTCACACTCAAATTTACCCAAGATATGAAGGTAGAATGGTCATTTTAGTTTAGCTTGGGTTGTCGAAACCTTAGAGACCTAAGAAGTAACGTATGGACACGTACATTCTATGGACTGCTTTTGGCTATGATGTTTCCAAATTGGGTTGATATTATATGGGTTTAAGTTAATTCTATGATACTTAAGTGAATTCAAATTAAAACAATGAGTTGATCCTAGGTTATCACTTGGGGTCGATTAGATGCATTCCTTTTCATCTATTTCAATTTATTATATTTGAGAAGGGTTCATTTAAGAAGATCAAACAACAAGATCACTTACTGGCTCAATACCTACACCCTTTAATACTAGTCACCTATACACTTTTAGGATCAAATTTTTGATCACTTCAAGGAAAAGGTTCGTATTAGCACTTGAAGTGTGTGGCCTTAAATTCAACAAGGATGAAAAATTTTAAAGATATTCAAACAAAATTCTCAATTAAAATAAGCGATTATAAATTAATGGAGTGAGAAATAACATCCAATACAGCCCATTTCTACTCCCTTGGATCAACCCATAAGTGGGTTATCCCTCAATTGATTATATGGTTTCAATGGAAGCGGAAAGTATACCCATTAGGGAGGAAATGGAGAAGTAAAAAACAATAAAAATAAAGCAATCACTCCACCGTTGTGTGAAGAATATCACAAGTTATGGTGTGAATAAATTCACACCTTAAGGAAACAATATCAAAGTGATATGAAGAAAAAAAGAATAAGAGGAAAGGAAGAAATTTTATTAAGAACTAAGGTGATTCATACAACTTACATGAGAAAGAAGAACGTTACAAATCCAAATGGACATAATAACATTACAATGAAAACAAAGCTCCAAGGATGCCCAAATACTCTACCACCACTGCTTTAAATAGAAAATTTTGAAGCCATGGATAGAGCCTAAAACTGTGGAAGTCACCTCAATTAATGTTGGTGGGACTATGTGGGTGGAAAGTTAATAGAGAGTAGACCTTTCCACCCTTGACCTGAGGTGGCAGCCATCTTGCTTCCACCGAACAGATTTTCCTGCAAGATATTCTATATATCAGAATTGGAGTGGGCCATAGAAGAAAAAAATTAATCCATGGATTTCCCCGTGATCTCTATAAAATATTATCCTAAAATAAAATTTCTTTTTCTAGATATGAGTAAATTGGTGGGATGATGTTATGGGCCTCAGAATCTGTCCCATGATTTTATCTTCAAATTGGGCCACCTTAATAACCACCATGAAGGCCGAATTAGCATTATCTCATGAAGACTTATTTGTTCCTACATATGTCTTCTATAATTACAAGAAATTTGGGCCTCATTGGAACTATATTTTGTACCCTAAATTCTCATCAGTGGGATGGTTTCCAATCTATCTTCTCCCAAATTGTTTGCATGAAATCCCATTTTAGTGGTCTTACAATGTAAATCTTCCAACACTCAAAAAGTATGAATTGTTACCAATATAATTAGAAACCTGAAAATTAAATATGAAAATAAAATAAAGATCATTGGTTACTTTAAATGAAGTTAAAAAAATGTACCACATAATAGTGCATTTTAAGAAGGAATTACAATCATAATGTGAAATGATGTTCAAAGTGTAAAATGCACTAAAATAGTGTTTATGAATAATAAAAAACATGAATATTATATATATTAACAATTAATATTAGCCTCATTAAGTGTCTAATCACTCTCCTTGCCTGTAAAAAATTATAATGTTCATGATGATAGGCTTGATCCAACCCAAAGAGGTTCAAGAGTTCTGGATATTATATTGATATATTTCTTGTTTAGACGTCCATGATCAACAAATGATCATGATATTGTATGGGGAATTGTTGATCGATTGACCATGATGGATCACTTCCTTACCATTCAAGTACACATTTATATAGAGAAAATGGTATTATTGGATATAAATGGTATTATATGATTTCAGGGTGTAACCTTGTTGATTATCTACATATTTTATTTTCTTATCACATCCAAGTTTTGGTGGAGTTTTCAGGAAGCATACATGACCAAACAAATAGAATAATTGATGCCACTCTAATATTGGAATAACACCTATTAAGGCCCTGTGTGGGAGACCTTTCTTGTCACACATTTATTGGATGAAGATCAGAGAGACATCCATAATGGGACCCGAGCTAGTCTGATTAGTGACCAAGAAGGTTTTGTTGATTTAGGAGTGTTTGAGGAAAGTCTACAGACATTATAATACATATATACATATAATACAAAGATCCTTATAGTTTAAATATGGAGACCAAGTGTTACTAAAGGTAACACACCTATGTGGATTAAAGAGGATTAAATGGAGTATAAATCTATCATCAAGGTTCTTTGATGCTTTCTATATTCTGAGTTGGAAATTTTATGTTTCTTACCACCATGAATTACCTCTAAAAATATACTGGGTGAACAATTATTTCCATGTGTTGTAGATGAGATGATATATACATGACCCATATCATAATATCAACATGGGTGAGATGGATATCAAGGATGAACCTTCATTCACAATGTATATTGGGGATATTGAGGATTTGTAGGAGAATATCCTTCGTTAATAAGTAACTACCTTTGGTATAGTATTTTGGCTATATGGAAATATCCAGGAGAGCTCATGTAAATATGAGAACAATATCTTTCCTTAGTACCCTCACCAATTTATGTATATTTTACATTTTTGGATGAAAATTTTTGATGGTGGAATGAAGAAGGTTCATTTATTTTTTTCATCTAAAAAATATATATGATATAATTTGTAGAAATATTCATGTTAACATTTAATAATTCTTATGTGGAATCCAAAATAATAATTCGCACACTAAGTTTTTGCTTGAAGAAAGGTTATTTAACATGGATTTTTGTGATTTTTATAGTATTTATTTGAACCCCAATAATTAGAATTTATAGGCTTTAATTGAACTAAAAATAAATTATGATTTTTATTATTATTAGTCGAAACATATAAGTTACACGGCAATGGAATGTGTTGTGGTTATAAAATGGAATGTTATATGTCCTGTGGTAGAATATAAACTTTTTTATGGTAAACCAACCATGAATAATGGATTTAATTTGTGATATTATAAGGGTAATTAATTATTAGATTTTATGGAGGAATTTATAACAAAAATAATTATCCCTTTTCTTTTTCTATAATTATCCCTCTCCATATATTGGAAAATGAATATATACAATTATCCTTCCATTAGTGTAATATTATTGCAAAAAAATCATTTATTACTCTCTTATAGGATGAAAGAATGTACTTATGTTCATTGTGAAGGTAATGTAAACAACAACACAATAACAAGGAATTATCATCGATAAATAATTAATTTAACAATGAGATATAAATTACTCATTGTGACTCCCCTCACCCTTCATTATTTTTATATCTCCATCTCGAATAAAATTTTCAATAATTTTTCCAGCGAGGAAAAAATAAGTCTTTTGGAAATAATAATCCTAATATTCATAAGCGTATCATTTGAATAATTTATTTTAATATGTGAGAAACTCTTCATATCAGGTTAGTAATTGGTATTTTATATTTTTATTATTATTATTTCCCATTGTGAATTATTTTATGAATAATCATGAAAACAATTTGTATGGTGGCCTATACTTTTCATAGATAAATATTTCATCTTATTTCATGAATATTCAACACATAACATTATGATCGATGCTAGAATCATATAGTTTTAGTTTCTTTGGAAACATGGATATATAAACAACTTATTCATCTAAGATGAAAATTATCTCAAACAAATTTCTTCAAAACTAGCATCCTTCTTAGAAATATCATACTTAAAACCTTTCTTTATAACTTGGGGAAAGGAAACATAAGAAATGGTGGGCACTGATTCTCAGTAAGGGTAAACAATTGAGATATTCATGAACACATTTACATGGCATGAGAATATGGGTATAATAAAATGTTTTTAACTTTTGAAAACCATTTCATGTATTTAACACATCATAATCTTAATTCAAGGCATAAATCTTGGTAGTTATTAAGATATTAATCATAAAGAAATCAAATAACATAATATATGAGATCATAACACTAGAATTAGACATAAGTTTATGGAATACACATTAGCATGAAAAATCATTTCCTTATTCATAGAACACTGCCAAAACTATCAAAGTATATTGGGTTCCCCCATTATTTCACCATATCCATGTCCAAGGTTTACTTTCAAGACTATCATATGGGACAATATACCTTACTGAACTAGGTTTACTCCCCATTCAAGTCCTTATTATCTCAAGAGATGTAAATATTTTCCCAATTCATTATAGGGATATAAAATTATATACCCACCAATAATATAAAAAAAATAACCTATAATTATTCCAAAAGATATTAAAACAGTATTCATTACATAACACATGGAAAGGAAACATGTTTCTTAAACATTTCAACATAATATAATGCGTGGAAAATAAACAGGTTTTATAAAGGTTTTTTCATAACATCATTAACCCATGGGAAGGAAATGAGTTTCATAGAATTATCCTCAAATCATAATCATCACAAGTATACTAAAGAAATAATGTTGAAATGGTCATTGTATCATGTCCCCAGCAAAGCAAAAGTAGCATCAAGAATGTTATCAAATATGAAAAATGACTTTAAAATATCTCTGGAATAATTCTTGGGGGAAAATACCATTTTCAATTAGAAATTGATTATTTATAATATCAAAATTTCACAAATAGTAAAGAAAACATTTTAATTTAAAATAAACATGCAAACATATAAAGTAAGCTTCCAATAATTAATTTTTCATGGTGGAAGGAAATTATATTCATGTTGTGTGTGTGAAAAATATTCCTTTCAAGTTTTTAGAAAAAATTCAAAAGTACCTCATTTGTAAAAATAAAAGAATATTCCATTTAAACAATTTTTAAAAACAATCATGGTTAAAAATTACTTTAAACAAATATCGTATAATAATATAAACATTTTTTGTACACATTTTTATAAAACATGCATGTGGAAGAAAAAGTATTTTCAATCGAAGAGAGAAATAAAGTTGGTTTTCCATAAAAAAATATTCATTCCATCTCTTGAGTTCATAAAGAGAGATAAATGAATGTAAAAAATGTAATATATAGAAATAACCATTTTATATGAAAATTAATGTGATTATTTAGAGTTATTTTTTAAAATTTCATCATCAAAAACTTGATCATAAACAATCTCGATAAACAATGAGATTGTAACATAAATCCCTTACCTCAAGTTATACTTTCTTAAAAAGTGATTTAAACTTATATATAATAAATTTCAATTTATTATAATTATATTACAAAGTTATGTAAATATATTATAATATCATATATTATCCAATCATAACATTTAAACAATCGTTTACTAATAATTATTTATTAAAATCATTGTTATTTTGTGTTAATTGTTTCATTTTTTCATGATGGTTTTGGTTAGGAAGTTTTGGTCCTTCTGATTTGATCATGATTCCCTTTTATCCATCATTTTATCCATCATTTTAATATCTTCTATAATGATTATATACATCTCTATAATTTTCATAAAAGGTAGAGATAGAAAAGTTAATTACACCATTCATAGAGACGGTGGACTGTATGTATGCATAAATGTTGTTTTTAATTTTTTATTAGTGGATAAAAATAATGGTAAATAATAATTCACCATTAAAAAAAATTATTATATAATATATATCTTATATATCTTATATATTCATTAAATCTATCCTTATTACCATCCATGAAAAATGGAAATAAAAAAATGAAATGCATCGATTTTTTGAGGTAGTAATCCATACATAAACATGAGAAATGTTTTTTTACAATGGATTGGAATGTAAGAATATAGATATGATGTTGTAATTATCCTTAAATAGACCGAAGGCATTTGGTTTTTATTGATTTTTGAAAAATCCTATTTTTTATTTAGGTTCAGAGGGAACTGTTACATGACCCATAGGCCTAGTGAAACGAATCCCAATATATGTCTTGAAGAACAAGAGGCACAATGCCAAATACATGACCTAGAGGCTCAACCCAGTAGAATTTCCCCACCCCATTATCTTCATAATTGATGGTGCCTAGCTCCCCACCTCACATTGCTGATCACCTGGCATTTCCTTATACAAAGTTGAGTGGTTTCAGGTCCTGATAGTGATTTTCATACCCTCTCATTCTTCTAAATCTAGTCAGTTATTCTTCAGTGGATACTACTTTTCTCTAAATCCAATTTTGGTCCTTCTTTGTGTGGAATCTGGGATTCTCCATGGTATTTTTGGCCTAAAGGCATAATGACCCAATGGCCTTTGGGTGGCCCATAGGCCGAAACTGGTGGCCCGAAGCCCCAAACAGATGAATAGTTCGGGTTTCAATAGTTCTGCTATAGTAATTTCTATAGTACTACTATAGTAACCTAGAAATATGCATCCCCCAGGATTTGATCCTGGGTTTCATGCAGGCTGAAGGGATGTGTTAACCACTCAGCTACCTCCCTAACTACATATACTGTTATAAATAAAAATTAATTATAATTTAATAAATTTCATGTAAAAAAATTAAACTCATCATAACAAGCATTCATGAAAGATGGTGATGGAAAATGAATTGTATCACTACATGGAGGCAGCAGTCCACACATACGAATGAGCGATACTTTCAGTTCCCATTCGATGGAATAGGTAGTGGACATTAGTGGTTCTATAATAATAATAAAATATAAGTATATTTATTATATGAAAGTTATTATTTAATGATTAATACTATATATTTATATTAGTTAGTGGAAAAAATAAATTGAAATAGGCTGGGTAATAAAATTACCTCTCCTTCAGTTAGCATCATTTAGATCCTTTATTTAGGACCCCTGTAATGGTATTTTAAGAATAAAATAACCTCTAATTTGTGTAGAGTTAATTTTAGAATATAATTGGGTTGGTTTTTGTTGATATATAAGGCTCAAAGTGATGTAAATAAGATAAATGAGGGGTGTCAATTTATAAGTGGGGGAAAAGACACACTAGGAATTTACTAAAAGATTAAAATATAATAAAACAATTGTCATGAAAAATTCTTCCAAATGTCAATATATTTTAAGGATATATAGAATGGGTGGAAAATATTTCATTACAATAGGATTTACACAAGTTTTATTTTTAAATTTACTCTTATCTCTTTGTTTAACCCCTCTAGTAAACATGTTTTAACCTTAATCGTGGTGAAATATTTTTACTATTTTTACTATTCCTTGTGATAAAAAAGGAAAGTTTCCACATTTAAAACTATGTACATGATAAATAAAAATAATTAATCCATTTTATCAATTTCAATATGTAAAATTTATTGAATTTAATTTTTATGAAACTAATGAAATGTGACGAAAAACAGTTTTTAATGAAAAAAATTGTTTTCTAAGTATGCAACGTTTTTATATAAAAATTCACATAAAATTAATTAAAATTAACTTAATTTGATTATTAATAATTTAAATGAACTAATTTTCTTTTAAATAATTTTAAAAGAAAAGGTAATTTTTTAATACTTTGAACTAAAATACAGTTTTTAAAAAAATAGTACTTTTCATTATTCATCGAAAAAATAATATCTTCAGAAAATTACCAAAAAAATTACTCTAACCTAATTTGGACGTTTCTATTTCAAAAAAAATGTTAATTTTTTCAAATATATTTTATAAAAGTGGAAAAAATTAATTATATTATTTTCTCAAAAAATTAATAAAAAACATTTTAGAGGGAAAATATATTTTTGGAAGCATATAAATAATTTACTAAAAATTAAGTACATACTTATCAATATATTTGTTTTATCTAAAACATTAATAAATATTTTCAAAATTTTGTAATTATTATTCATACCACTAGTTTAATGGAAAATTTATAATGGTATACTATATTATAGTTCATTTAGACTTGGAGTTTCCTTCGTCACAAGCTATCTAAGAAATTATATTCTTTTAAACAGAAGTATATCGTAAAATTTCAAGGAGTTATATTACAACACACATAAAATGAATTTTTGAAATTTAAATTCCACCACTCTAATAAAAAAAATTAGGATTCCTCTATTTTATCTCATTGTTAGGTTCCTAAGTAGCTCTTTTGAATTTATGATTCCTCCATAGAACATTATCCAGGTAAGTTATCTTGTTTCATATAATGTTTTCTCTACAAACCAAGATTTAATCTAGTTGATATTCATATGAATGATCACGATCCAATGGTACATCCTCTATGTTATTTAAATTTAAAGGATTATGTATGTACTTCCTTAATAGAGATGGATGGAACACATCATGAACTTGGGAGAGGTTTGGTAGAAGCACCAAGTGATAATATTATATCCCTACTCTATCAAGAATATCAAAGGGTTAAATATGCCAAGGAATTAGTTATCCCTTCTTTCCAAATCTCATAACCATATTCTATGGATAAATTCACAAAATTTCTTATCACCAACTTCTAGTTTTGGATTTTTTATTACAATTGTCAATATAACATTTTTGTAAACTCTAGGCTACCTAAATATTTTATTTAATGGAATTTAATTTCTCTTACATTTCCTTACCTGGATTATATCTCAATAGCTTTTGTTCTCCAATTTCATACAAATATTTTAGATTTATTAACTTACTTCTATATAGGTATTTATATGGATCCATATGAATTCACTATTTAACGTTATTATTATAATAAAATTAGACAGGAGTAATGTATTTTCCAAAACTACCTTTGAAATCCATAGAACATGGACTCAAAATATCTTCTATTACATGAATAATTATATCAAACGAAACATCTATCTGAGGATGATAAGCAATACTAAAACATATCTCTAAATCCAAAACCTATTAATGGATTCACCAAAACTCTAAGGTAACCCTTAGATCTCAATAAAATACAATAGAATATGGTGGTCCATGAAAAATTACAACTTACTTAAGGTATAATATGAAAATATGATCAAGAGTGAAATATTATTTGATATTAAAAAAGTGAGTTGACTTCATAAGGAAATAAAATATAACTCATATATAATTATTACCTTTTGATGTTTTAGGGAGTCCAACAACGAAGATACATGGTGATGTTTTCCCTTTTCCATTCTGGTATGGGTTGTGGTTGTAACATAAATATAGACTTCTATCTATCATATGTAACTTATTGATATACCATGAACCGATAAACATACTCTACAACATTTACCTTAATTTTTTCCCAATATAAATACTCTTTCAAATATATATTCATTTTTTACTTCCAGGATGAATAGAGAATGATAAACTATGAGATTTATCCAAAAACACCTTCAAATATGGTACAAAAGGGACATATATATATAGTTCACGAACCTTATCATTACATTAAAATAATGTTTGAACTCAGGAACATGTATTACCTTATTTTGAAATTATAAATATTCCTTTTATTAATTTTTAACATTCACTTAGATAGATGGTTGACTACTCATTTCAGCAAGATAATATTTTCCCCCTTCAATCAATATTTCCATATGCATCCTTTGTAAATCAAAAAATATATATATATTTTGTGATCCTCGTCGTAGATAAACTTGTAGGATCCTTTCAACTCATATCATCTACCACCCTATTCACTTTCCCAAGGTAGTAATTTATCAAGCAGACATTATCATTATTCTACTCGAAAGATTTTACATGGTGCATATTTAGTACCTTCTGAGTGAATATATACTTTAAACTTTTATGATCGATATACATATAACTCCTTTATCCTTAAATATAATGCCTCTATGTCTTTAATTAAAATAAATAGCATAGTTTACTCCAAATCATGAGTTAGTTAATTTTTCTAATGATCCTTTATCTTAAGCGAGTCATAAGCTATCACCATAGAATTATCCATAAGGATTAATCCTAGTCCCTTAATTGATGAATCAACAAATATCAAAAATCCTTCTTTCAATACAGGTAATTGTAAGCATGAGTGTGCTGACAAACCTTCTCTTCAATTCCTTATAATTTTCCTCCTATTTGTATTTCCAAAGTAACATGTCTCCCTTGCATGTTAACTAGGTTAGTTGATTAGTTATCTATTAAAAATAATTATAAATCATTAATAATATCCATTCAAACCAAGATAACTATGGATCTCAGAAAATGTGGTTGTCTTGGGTCAATTTTTAATAACTTCTTTCTTTGATACACCCATAGATATACACTCTTTTGACATTATATGACCCAAAAAAGAAACTGTTTTGTCCAAAATTCACACATGGTATGTTTTTCAGAAAACTTCTCTTTTCTTAGTCTTTTCGGTATAATCATCAAGTGATATTCATTATCTTCTTTGATCTTTAAATATAGAATAATATCATCTATAAATATTACCCCAAACTAACCAAGGTGTTATCTAAAATATCTATTAATTAAATCCATTAATATTTTGAGGGAATTAGTAAGGCCAAATGGAATCATTATGAATTCATTGTGTCCATGCCTTATACGGAAGGTTGTATTGGGTATTTATTCTATTTTGAACCACAACTAATAGTATCTAGATAGAATATCAATTTGTAAGTATTGATCTCCTCATAATTGTTAGAAAAAAATAATCAATATTAGGTAGAGGATACTAATTCTTGATTATTATCTTGTTATGTTTCTAATAATCAATGTATAGTCACATTAATCCATCGTTCTTTTTAAGAAGAAGAATAGGTTAACCCATGGCGATGAACTTGGCTGAATGAATCCCAAGTCAACATTCTCCTAGATTTTATTCATTAATTCTTATAACTCAATCGGGCCACTCTATATAGAGTCTTTGAAATAGTTATAGCACCATGTCTGAGTTCTATTGAAAAAACAACTTCATTATTCAGAGGAATACTGGGAAACTCTTCTGAAAAGACATCAGTAAACTCCTAAAAAAACAGGCATATCATATATGTTGGATTTATCTTTAAACAATTAAGATAAAAATACATTTTGAATAGGTATAAAGACCCATAAAATGGATGCAATTTCAATTGAAAGTTCATATTTACCATCACACTTATATATAATCATTGTTTAGTTCAATATATAAAACATGACTTCTATTCCTAGGAAATTAATAATGGGTTTATTTAAATAAAAACAAATCCATGCCCAAAATTACATTGAATTAATCTATAGGGAGGATAAAATTATTTTTTAAGACATAAAATCCCATAAACATGAATCAGATAATAATTATAGAATTCAGATGTGATCATCATATGATTGGAAGTTTTCACCATTAATTCAAGTTATAATAATTAGTGTAACACTGGGATACCCTTAGAAAATTATTCATATATAAAAGAGTGGGTAGATCCAGAATCATATAAGATATTAGTAGTTATAGATTAGATGGTAATTTTAACATTCATCACTAATTTATCATACCCCACATCGGAAATATTGATCACATGAGATTTACTTTTTTCTCAAGTTTTAAGAGGTTGTAAATTTCCATCATCAAAATTAGCCATCATATTTGAGCACTGGTCAGAATAATTACTATAATGCTTGAATTGTAATCATTGGAGTGTGGGTGGTTCATTATATAGTGCTTTACCATAATTATTAGAAACTTCTTCTTCCCATCGCTTTTGAATTTTATTTCCTGATGACCTTCCTTTCCAAAATTAAAACATTTACAAGTCCCCTTAAGAAAATTCCCTCCATGCTTCCTTCCACACATCAAGAATAAAGGAATGATCATCTTATTTTCTATATGGTTTTTAGAATTTCCATTTAATTTCATCTTTCTTTTCTTATAAAAACCATGAGATTAATGGGTAACTCCAATTACTATATCCAACATGATATCACATATAATTATTTCTTTGTAGCTACTAAAATATATTATGGATAACTCCCTTTAGAGACTAGGTTATAATCTACTAAAGAATTGATAATCCTTAAATTTAGGTTGGAAGATAATATCAAACACATACCTCTTAATTATTAGAAAATTTTCCTCATAGCTACAAATGGATTCATCATCCTTTTTTAGCTCAGGGAATTGCTTCTCTATTTTCATAGGAGGAATAAAAGAAAAATAATTATTGAAAAATAAGATCTTAAACTCATCCCATGGATTTAGTTTAATATCATTGATTCATGCTCTTCATAAGATTAAATGATTGATCAATTTCACCTTCCAAATGATAAATAACCAAAATAACTCTTTCATGTTTTGAAAAATGGAGAACAAAAAATATCTTTTTCGTGGAACTGATCAATTTCTCATAAACTAGTGGATCAGTGGACCCACTAAAATAATGTAAATGTTTCCTCATAAAGGACTCAATAGAACTTTCTTCCCTACCCTGATCATTTTTATTCTCAACATGATTCATAATATAGGAGATTTGGGTAATTATAATAGTAATATTTTGAATTCCAGATACCATAACATTTGGTTACTCAAGAGGAAAATCATTTCATTTTTCACCACATTCAACATTAACATGATTTCATCGAGTTCCTTCCATTGACTAAAATTAAAAATTATAGTGTGAGTAAAAATAAACATATTAGGAAACCACATAATCATGAAAAATGATTTAAAATATTTCTAAATCATGAAACATTCCTTTCAATCACAAAAACAATAGTATTAACCAATGTCATTCATGGTCACCATCTATTAAAATCCTTTATAATTGTATATAAGGAAAATGTGAGTTATCCCAAGAATATCAAATGGAATTTTCAAACCAGGTGCATAGTAAGGGCACACTCACCATGCACTAGAATTGTGGTTGAGATATACCTAACCACCTATTTTGGGATTATTACCCCAAGATGCATCTGTGCCAAAAAATAGATTTTCTTATACTATCCAGAAAGGAATTTCTATCTAGGAAACTCACAATAATTTAATTGAAATAACATGGGAATTTCTTCTATACATTTCATTATACTAAGGGTTCTCACTAAATTGTCCTAATCTTAATTTAAAATGTAAATAACCCTTGCTCAGAAACCAAAAATACTGACAAATACTTTTCATACATAAATATTACATATTTTGTTATGAATATTCAATACATAACATTATGATCCATGCCAAAATTATATAGGTTTAGTGTCTTTGGAAACTTATATACATAGAAAACTTATTTATAAGATCTCTACGGCATTCCCCACTAAATTATTCATAAATAAACCCCTTATTTGGAATAAAATACAAAAAAACATTCTTTATAACCATGGAAAAATAAATATAATAAAGGGAGAGATATGATATATAGTAAGGGCAAAAAGTAAATATATCAATTATTACTTAAACATAACATAATTCTAAGGTTGTGATAACATGATATTAACATTTCAAAAGCATACCCTGCATATCATAGATCATAATCATGAGTCATGGAGTAAATCATGGCAATTCATCAGACATGAATTGTAATGTAATCAACTAAAATGATCCATAATATCATAACATTGGAATAATACATAAGTTTGTGTCATACGCATAAGAATGTAAAATCATTTCCTTAGTCAAGACTCACTACTAAGAATATCATATTGGATTGGGTTCACTCCTCATTCCATTATATCCTTATCCAAGGTTCACTCTCAAGACTATCATAGTAGACATATTACCTTTATAAATAGGGTTCAATCCTCATTCTAGACCTTATTATCTCATGAGATATCCATATTCACCCAATGAATTGGAGAAATATATAATTTTGGGCCCACATGTCATATAATAAAAATCATACATATGTGTGAAATAATATCATAAAATATTCATCATTAAATAACCCATGGAAAAGAAATGGGTTTATAAATATTTTATCACATCATCATAGAATAACCCATGTAAAGTAAATGGGTTTCATATAGGTTTCATCATAACTTAACTAACCTATGGGAAAGAAATGGGTTTCATAGAGTCATCATCATCACAATACATACAAATAAAAAAAGTGTAATGTTCCGTTAGATCATATCCCTATAAAATCAAAAGTAATATAAATGATGTTATCATAGATGAAAAATTCCATTAAAATATCACTGTAACATTTATTATGAAAAACTCACTTTTCACATTGAAAAAAATAATTTAAAATCTAAAAATTTCCCATATATTAGGAAAAATATTTTCTTTGAAAAGAACCTTGTAAACTTTTAAAGTAATATTAAAATAATTTAGTGGTAATGATAATAGAAATTATTTTCATGTTTTGCTTGTTAAAACAAATATCCCTCTATCATTTTAAATAAAAAATCAAAAGTAACTCATTTAGAGAATGACAAGAAGATTAATTTTAAACCATTTTGTAAAATTTCAATCATGGATAATAATTAATTTAAAAAACCATAGGATAAATATATAAAACTTATTGGAAACAATTTTAGAAAACATGTATATAGAATAAATTTTTTTTACCAAAGAGAGAAATAAAGTTGGTTTTCCTTAAAAAATATTCTTTTGGACTCTTGAGTTCTTAAAAAAGGATAATGATATGAAAACAATTAATATATAGAAATATATATATATATATATATATGAGAAGAAAATTTATGGGATTCTTATGAGATAGGTCATAAAATTCCATCTTCATAATCATGATCATAAACAATATCGATAAAAAATGATATTGTAACATAATTCCCTCAACTCAAGTTTGACTTACTTCAAAAGAAATTTTACCTCATGTATTATAAATTTAAATTTTTTATAATTATATAAAACAGTCATGTACATATTTAAAATATCATATAAGATAAACTTAGAACATTTTATTTCCCATTAATTAATAATTTCTTTTTAAAATCATCATTTCTAGGTGCTAAATATTTTTTTTTTCTCATGAGAGTTTTGGTTTGACGGTTCTGATCCTTATCTTTGATCATGGTTCCATCATCTCTATAATTTTATTCATAATTTAAATATAATATATATTAATTAAACACACTCACACACACACACACACACACATATATATATATATATATATATATATATTCATCTATAAAAGGTAGATATCTAAAGATGAATTACATCATTCCTAGAGATAGTAGGTTATATGTACACATGAACATTGTTTTCACATTTCAACGGATGGAATGAAAGAACATAAAATAAAAATTCACCTTTATATAATTATTATTATATAATATATATCATATATATTCATTAAATATATATTTATTTCCATCTAACTAAAATGGAAATGAAAAATTAATCTCATTGCTTCGTAGAGGTGGTAGTTCGCACATTCACATTAGGACATTATAGATTTCCAAAGGATTAGAATATAAGAGGGTTTTTATGATATTATAATTACATAATAATTATTATTTCATAAATACTATTTAAAAAATTAAACCCCTCATAATAATAAAGCATTCTAGATTATAATGTAAAATGAATTGTATCTCTAAATAGAGGCGCTAGTCCACACATACACACAAGCGATATTTTCACTTCCCATTTGATGGAATTGAGGGTGGATATTGGTGGTTAAATACTCATAATAAAATTAATGTATACTTAGGATATGTAATTAATTATTGTATGATGAATACCATTGATTTATAAGAGTTATAAGAAAAGTTAAATTGAAATATCTTTGGTAATATGATTATCTCTCTATTGGTTGGCCTCCTTTAGATTCTTTCTTAAGATCCCTGGAAATGGTATTTTAAGAAGACCAAAAAACTAATTAGTTGATAGGGAAGTTTAGAAGATAATTTTTTGGTGTTTTTTTGATCTAGTAGGCTTAATGTGTTATAAATAAGATAAGGTAGGGGTTTCCTTATATAAGTGTGAGAGAGGACATGATTATAATTTATTAAAATATTAAAATATAATAAATTAATTCTCAATTAAAATGTTTCCCAATAGATAATGACTCAAATAAGGGATAGGATAAGTTCTAAATATTTCATTTAAATAATATTTAGACAGGTTTAATAGGAAAATTTACCCTTATTACTTGGTTTAACCCCCTTCAGTAAACCTACTTTAACCTTAATCGAGGTAGTAAATTATTACTATTTTATTATTAATTATGAAAAAAAATGAAATTAGAATAATGAAAAAAATTATACATTATGATTTAAAATATATAATTTATTTTATAAATTCAATCTCTAAAAGTGATAGAAATTAATTTTAAAATAAACTCTCCAACGGTCATGAAAACAATTTTCAAGAAAATATTTTTTTCTAAGTATACAAATTATTTATACCAAAATACATGAAAAATTAATTAATATGACCATAATTGGATTATTCATAATATAAATGGACTAATTTTACTTTTAAATGCATTTTAAATCGAAATTAAACTTTGTAAATTCTTTAAAAAATAGAATGGTTACAATAAAAAATGTTATTTTAACTATTCATGAAAAAAAATCTTATTAGTGAATTATCAAAAATTTACTCTAAGATAATTTTGAATTTTTTTAAAAAAAAATAGGTTCCTTATTTCAATTAAATTTTCTAGAAATTTAAGAAGTTAATTATATTATTTTCTCAAAAAAATCAATAAAAACCTTTTTTGAGGAAAAATGTGTATTTTGAAGCATATAAATGCTTTCTAAAAATTTAGTACTTATTTATCAATATATTTGTTTTATAAAGAACCATTATACATATTTTTAATATTTTTTTATTCCTATTAGTAATTCCAATTTAGTGACTAAGCTATAAAGATATACTATATTACGGTTTATTTAGAATTAGGTTTGTGTGTATCGCAAGCTATCGAAGAAATTAAATTTATTTAATAATAAATATATCATAAAATCTCAAGTTGTTAAAATTTGATTTATTCTAACATGAAATTATTAATATGCAATTTATTTCATGATAATTCATTTTAAAATTGGTGTTAATAAAAAAATTATTTTCCAAACATTCGTAGTATGATTTTTTTTGAGATTACCCATGGAAAGGGATTATCATGGGGAGAAAGCCTCTATGAAAATATATTTTTTAGAAATTGGTATTTTTTACCGAATTGTGATACTAATAGAATTTTATCATAATAGAAATGTTTATCCACTATTTTGATTCTGAAATCCCCTAGCTTGGAAACAATTTCAATGTTATACATCCCATAAACATTTTCCTTCCTTGAAAATAAAATTTATTCTTCCCTCCCACATTCATTCTTCACTTAAACATCTATTCAAACCCATTCTTGGGTTGTCATTTATTCCACTGACGAGAACTATCTCGATTGAATCTTTTATTGATTCTTTTATTATTTTATAATGGAAACATGATACTAAAAATAGAGTATGTCTAAACAAACTCATGTTTTTAGAGTATAGATATCTGTACATGAAGGTTTTTTGGAATATATTTAATGGGTGAAGGGAAGAAGTGCACCGAAGATCAAAAAAATAAACAATATAGTGGATCATAAGAAAATTTTTGGTTTTTGGAATCAATAAAAATTAGAGTGGTGTGGGAGATTCATCAGAGGAGAGTTTTTTGAGGAATAATTATTGAAATTACTGATGAATCAATTTGAAAATGTTTCCATGTGAGAAGAAAGATCTTAGTAAATAATTTGTGACTACAGACCATGTCATATTCTAGGATACATGACCTATGGTAAATATTCTACAATATTAGGGTTTTCATGTCTTCATAATTATCATATGTCATGTGAATCCAATTCAAAATCTATGTAGTTTTCTTAATAATAACTCATGATTTATTCATTAAATTTAATATTAAACTATGTTCCTCTGAGTATAATGTATTGAAACTAGAGAAACCATGAGAGAGGGGGTGAATTGGGGTGATTATAGAATTAAACATTTTCTTTAAGTCATTTAACACTCCATTGGGATCTTGTTCCAAAATTGGTTGGAATTGTGTTCAACCTATTACTCTTGTAAAAAAATCACGGCAAAAACACAAATATATTGGAAACTAAATCATATATAGAACACATTGATACTACTTGGTTCACCCAAAACAGATATGTCCAAATAGCACATGTTGATGATGTTTTTATGATCCAAAATCCATTAATCTTCACTAGATTTATGTATTCAATGTTTTGGTCCTGAACACTATATCCCAAGCACAATACCTTTACAATATTTAGCATTTGGTCACTCCTCACCTAAGGTAAAATACTTCTTCTTTACTTCCACGCACTACTTCGATGAAGTAACATCCACATTTTATAGACTTTTATATATTTATAATTGATATGTAACATAATGATCTATCTATGTTCAACATGAGACTCTTATTTCATCATACCTACTTATTTGATGATCTGTTTCTATTTTTTTCTATTATGATATTATTCTTTTCAATATGAAATTAACCCCTAAATAAGTAAGTTAAGTGTTTTCCATTCACAACACAATCTCAACAACACTTATTCTCAATATGAGGACAATTATATATTTAAATTTTCCAGTTTCTTTCCCACTCTTTAAAAAATGAATGTGTCACAAAAATTATTTTTTAATGCTTTTTCTTCCTCTAGAATTGATATAAACAAGATGATTTATTCCCTTAGTATAGATGTTCAATACTTCATAGATGAGAATAATTTCATTTTTGAGTTTCTATATTATTTTAACATGTTTCACTATGAAAATTAGATTTATAACCTTCATTACATTGTATGGGTTGTATAATCCTAGACACCCAACCCTTGGCATATAACTTACCTACAGAACTATTCGTGTGTAAGTTAGGTGTGTAACCTTGGTTGTAATACCACTAGACCATATCATTTGGTGCAAGACTCCTGGTGTATAAATCTAAGTGTGAGACCTTTTGTGTGAAATAACCCTTTGGGTGAGTCATTTGTACTTGTAACACTGAGGCACATAGCTCATTATGCAAGCTCAAGAACAAGACATTGTATGTGAGAACCCTTACATGTATCTCCTCATACAAGATCAAGCACAAGAAATTGGGCACAAGAACCCCTATGCATATCTCCGTGTATAATACACCTTTTTTCAAACTCCATTACATGACCATGAACACCTCATTTAACCTCCCTTATCCCATTATCTATATTAAATCTATTGTCCTATATATCTTTCTCTTCAAATTATTTGAACCTTATGTATTAATAAAATATTTCCCACTACATTAATATCCTAGAAACTCACTCTCTTATCCATTCCACCGACTCATAAATTTTCCTTTCTACTAACTAATTTATTTGTTGACAATGTAGCATTATTCAATGTTCATGTGATCAAATAATCTCTTTGTGTATTCCTATTTGTATGATGTTGATCATTGAACCTTGATCTTATGAAATATTTTCTAATTCACATGATCTTAGGAATTTCAATATAAGATAGTTGTTGGGATTTCCTATCATGTAACTCCTTCATCAAATAACTCATCCAATATCAGTGTCTAATGTTTGCATGAAATCAACATAATTTCCAGTGTATCTTTACCTTATTTTTCTTTTTATAAGCATGTTATTAAGACCCTTTGAGATTATGCACTCACAAAACATACATAAATCACGAGGCCTCTATGCCTTAGATAGCATAACTAATTTTACATGAATCTCATGATTACTTCTCCTAAATGAACATAGGTGGTTGTTTGACCCTTATGTGTTTATAAAATCATGTAACCCTTTATATCATACATGATTTTGACAAACTCTCCTCGGAATTTTCTTCTAAGTTGGGAAATTAATTTCATCTTCTTTGATATACTTCAATTACACTTATAATCTTACACATGAATTTATAAAAACATCAGTTGGCACAATAACTTCAAAATTTCCCCTCATGTTCTACTGAAATAAAAATTCTTTTTTTACCACAACTTATCAATCATCATAAAATCCATCATATATACACTATTGTAAATAATTTTTCCTCTCCAAGAACAAAAAATCACCAATCATCACATGTTATTTCTTATCAAGAATGAAAATAAAAATTTTAATGTATCTTTAAATTATCCAACACAAATATAGGCTCCAATTGTGACATTATCATATACCAATATTCAAGCCATAGTAGATGATACACTGATTGAAAAAAAATAATCTATCCATATTGTATGATACAATTATTGAAAAAATATTAAACACAAAATATAGTTCTAGGTCCAAAATTCTTTCCATTTAGATTTATTTTCAATGTTATCATAAATCCATCCTTATTTAGAGATAAACATTATCTCTAAAATATTATGTTCAAGTATTCATGATAAAATACTCTCCTCCCCATTTTACATAAAAATACAAACAGCCAAATAAATCATGACTTTCCTTCCTCTTAGGGACTCAAAATATTTGACTTATAATTTAACTCCCCCTTTATAATATAATTAAATAGGGTATTCATTCACTTATGGATCTAATCCATCTTAAAAAATAATCTATATTCAGTATATTTTCAATGAACTTCACAATCATATGGGGGCACATATTTCTCTTCCAACTTCAGAAATCCATATATATAGAGATTATTATCCCCCATTATCAAAAAAATGTTCTCATCCCATCTGACACATTATATAGACATCTAATGACAATGTAAACAATTTTTAAATTCACCTATTAAAATATTGGGATCCATCTATCACTATCAGCTCTATCAATTTATAACTATAACTTTTCTCTTTTTATCTCTTTTCAAGCTTTGAGCCACAATCTTATTTATATATCTACTCTTTTGATATATTTTAAATTATTGAAATTAAAACATGGAATTTATTTTTTGAAAAATACCCTAATCCATATTGAGTCAAAAATCATTTTAGGAAATAAGAATTTGGTCCAATAAACTCCAACTCTATCTACATCACTCACTTACTTCTATAGATTATAGTTGTATAAATTTATTTCATTTATAAAATCATCATGATGTCTTAGTAAAAATAATACCAAATAGTCAATGAATGAGAAATTAAGTATAATTGTGTGAGACAAAACACATGATAATCTAAATGACACCACTTGTTGAAGATAACCTCATGGTACCACTTTGTATGCATGATATTTACTTATTCAAATGACTTCTTTTTAGATGAGGCTAAACAGCCTAGAGTTTTTGTCACCAAATCTCCCTAATAATATCATTCTTTATAATTATATATATTATTGATAAAAATTATTGAGATGAATCCAAATATTGAATTACTCTTCAAAATGGGGAGACCGCTTATCAAAAACTTTGATGATTTTAAAATAATTTTTGGTATCCAAATTATTTATCAGATACCATATTGTTAGAATATGAAACAAATAAATATTGATGCTTCTCCACAAATCTATCTTATCTTTTTGTATAAAAACTAATTCAAATGAGGATTGATATCAATGGTTAAATATTAAATAAGATTTTGAATCATTAGATAAATAAAGTATATTTTTAACACTTCTCAATCTTTATATTAGGTTATTTGTCATATGATCTTACTTTTCCCTAGTATGTAACTTCCATTTTCCAATTTGAAAAATAGAGTGGTTTTTTGTCCCCACTTGTTGAGTTCAACATCATATGTAATCTTCAATAATTATGACTCTTCATGTTATATGTATTGACTTTAAGTTTCAGAATGTGTTCCCTTTCAACACACACTCCTACCATAGATTATATCACCACCATAATCTAATACCACATTCAATATGTATTATAAATAATTAAATTCATGAGGAGTGGAGTTCCTCTAAAATTATTAAATATAGGATTATGGAAGGTCATTTTATAACATCCCTTGACTTCTAATTATCTTTTAATACATTACTTTGGTGATTTATTGTATATAACCACTTTCTTATATTTTTATGTCTTATTTGAAATTAACACTTCTAGTCTTAGGCTTCTTCACTTTTACAAGTAAATAACTTTCATTCATCTGTGATTTTTCCATCTTCCTATAAAATTAATGGTGATCTATCCATATGATTAAACATTATTTTCACACATTCTCATTCTAATTTTTATTGGTAGGTTCCATAGGCTTATCTTTTTTCATGGTTGTGGGATTAAACCCATGAGTAAAATTTTTCTTCATTTATACACTGCCTATTTGCTTCTTACACTTCCTCCTAAAATGGAGGGATCTTTCTCTTTCCTTTACCTATCACTTTGTGGCATGATTTTAGAAACCACTAAGGATTAATTTATGTATCTCTATTCTTAAATCCATAATATCCACTTTAGGTTTTTCTTACCATGGTAAGATTTTCTTCACATGAAAATCCTTCTTACTCACAATTGGAGCAGCTTCTCACTTTTTATTCCTGATTATTTTATAGTCTCTCTAAGAGAAGTGTTGTGAGTATACCCTAATAGGTTCTTGGTGCACATTTTATTAGTATAATTGATTTTTCTATAAGACTATAAACCTATTTTCCATATTTATAGATTATATTCTAGTATATACTTCACTATTATATTCTATAAGAGTTTAGGACTTATTTATTACTACTTTTTCCTACCCAAATTTCTTCTTGATGTAATATCTTTCCAAATACCCATGATTAGCACATATGAAACACATCCCAGTAAAAAACATACCTCATTTAATCATTTATAAGTTGATATATAGGTAATATTGATGTTGTTATTCTGACATTGAAACCTTGGTCTTTTAAACATATACTCATAGTGTATCCCAATATTCCAAAAAGTATAATTTCATAGATACCTTCTTCTGAGTTATTTATTTTTTGTTTTTTCAATAAAACTCCTATGATATATGCATTTTAGATTTCTGGAATTCCATAATCAACACATATATTCTTCCTTATATGGAAATTACACTTTATCATTTCCCACAGATAGAATGATCTTTTCCAAGAGCTCCCTGATCCTCTAGTTTTTGTTCTTTATTTGAGTTTCTATATCCTTTAATATTAAACTAACTTAATTTTAAAATTTTATTCTTGAATCAAGTTGCATCTTGAATGGTATAATACTTTCTTTATGCTCATTTTCAATAACTATATACTTTAAGGTTTCATGAGTTAATTCTTCCCGAAAATTACATTGATATTTTATGTTTTTTCTATCATCCACTTGATGCTAGACTCCAAATACACTTTAACTATTCATAGACTTTTTATTTTAATACAAATTTCATCTATGAATTCAAAACTCACATAATGTATAATATTTCACGGATCCATCTTTCAATATTTGGTTTGGATCTCTTCTTTATTGTTTCATATAGAAGCTCTGGATTGTTCACAAGATGTCATTTCCATTTCTTTTAATTTCATGATAGAACATGTTTGTGAATCTTAATTTATTCCATCCATTTTTTAATTAAGAAGAAAAATTCCTTGAACATATTTATGAATGTTATCCTTCAAGATAATTATTATAATTTCATCGTTTCCTCTTAATAATTTCTTCATAAAGTAAATATTCTTCTTATGATAATCTTCATATGGATATTTTTTATTTCTCCTTTAAAGAAATCCATCCTTAAGAGACTCAATATTTTTCTCTTGATATTTAATCAAAGTACTCAAATTTTAAGTTTCATTAAATTTAAATTTAGTCTTCACCTTCAAATTCACTACTTCTTTAATATTTACATAATCAAGTAACTCTTTTTCAAGTCTTTCAATTTCTTCTTATACTTCATTAACATATTTTGTGGGTTTTTTTCACAGACTATCATCCTTTTGATTTTACTTTATTTTAATGTCTATTTCTTGAAGATAACCTTCTGGATATATATGTGGGTTATATATACCCTCTAGTTCTATCTTTTTTATGGAGAAATATACACTTACAGATCTAAAATAAACTTCTAATACATGGTTATAATTATAGGAAATAGCTGGATTAGAATAATTCACCTCAATTTATATGTTTGATCTCCCATGATTCTTATTATTTTTATTTATATTTATATTGAATTTTTTCATAAGGTACTCTTTACTAAACATGTTCATTGATTTCTCACCTTGACCAGTTTTTCAATCTTATGTTAAGGTTTATTTTACAACCTCATTTGCCTATGTTTTTTAATAAATAGTTTCATAGGACTTATATATTTAAAAAATAATATCACAATGAATATTTTTCATATAAAGTTCATTGTAGAGTGATATATTCATTTTCTTTTCTATCTCAAAATTTAAAAAAATCACTATTTATTCACAAGTTAGAATCTCTTCAGATATACTTCATAAACTATTCACCACATGCCTACTAGAATATGATCATTTCATTATACCATATAGAAAATTTAGTTCCATAAAACAATGGAGCCTCTATTATAGAATCCATAAACTAAATTACAAACATGAATTATAATGTTGAATACTAATTTGGAACCTTTATGATCTAATACCACTTTTTGATACTAGAAACATCCTAATAGAAGGGTGAATTTGGGTTATGGTGGAATTGAAATTATTCTTTATGACATTTAACACTCTTTTTGAATCTTATTCTCATGTTCATATGAAATATATTAAACATGTTACTATTATAAGAAAGATCACTAAAAAATATAGGTAATTAAAGAATTAATAGATCACATATATTATATTTGGTTCTCCATAAATGGATATGTACTTGGAGGAAACAACAATAATGTGTCAATGTGAAAAAATCCACTAATCTTTTCTAGTTCTAGGGATACAATTTTTCACTCATGTTTACTCATTTATAGATGTATAGCCTTTATATTTTTTAGGGTTTGGTCACTCCTCACCCAAGGAACATTATCACTTCTTCACTTCCTCTCACTACATTGATGAAGGATCTTCAAAATTGTATAGTCTTGTAGGTCACCTCAATAGAAATGAAATATAATGATCTATATCTATTTAGAATGAGACCCTACTTATGTCATAAATATAGACTTTATTATATGTTTCTCTTCTTTTATATTATGTATTATTTCTATTATAGACTATATTAACATCTCATTGAGTGATTTAAGTCTTGTTTTCTATCACAACACAATATCAGAAGTAATACTTCTCCATATGATGATAATTTTTCACTATAATTATCTTGTTTCGTTTTTCGTCTTCAACAAAAATATGTGTCACTCAAATTTTTATTCAAATGTCCCTTTTTCGTATAGAATATATGAATAAAATATTCTTTATTTTTAAGTATGGATGTTTAATGCTTCTTGGATGAGAATAAGTTTCTATTTTATTTTCTACCTTATATAAACATTATTCACTATGAAACTAGGTTTCATAAACATCTATAAAATCCTAGATTGCTTAATTCTGGGCATGAAACCCTTGGAATTTAACACCTCTGTAGAACTATTGGTGTGTAAATCAAGTTTATAACTGTGTGTGTGATTCCATTAGTACATAAACATGGACACATGAATCCTAGTACATAAACCTAAGTGTGATCCCTTTTGATCATCAGGCCTGTTGGGGCGAGTCACCTCGGTACATAACAGTTGTGTGTGTATCTCCTTGTGCAAGATTAAGTGTAGGACACTATGTTCTAGAACCCTGTAATATATCTCATTATTCATTCTCAAGAATAATACATCATGTTTAAAAACCCTAGTGTGTTCTTCTTCTTCATGACCCCTTTCACTTAAATAATTTGCATGAACCATTTGTATTTATCGAAGATTTTACACCACTTTAATTTCCAGAAAACCCACATGTCCATAAATTCCATCGAATCTGGAATTATTATTTCTCCAAACCTTGTCATATTTTGATTGTGTAGCATAATTCAATATTCATATGATCATATAACCTCTTCTCATATCCTGATCGACATGACATCGATCCTAGGACCGTGATCACCTGAAATATTCCTACTCATGTGATTATGTGACTTCCAGCATAATCCATCTATTATGAATTTCTATTGCACAACTCATTCATAACATGACTTAGTTAATCTTATTATATAATTATTTTATGTGACCACTATTATTTTCAGTGTATCTTTCCCTTCATGTTCTTTGTATAACCAATTCATGAGATCCCATTAAGCTTAAAAACTCACAAAACTTATGTAAATCATGATAACTCTCTTCCCCAGAAAATTTCACTCCTTTTATGTGATTCAAATATTTACATCACCTATATGAACATATGTAATCACATGACCCTTATGCAGTTATGTGATCGGGTAACCCTTTATAGCTTATGTTATTTCCACAAACATACCTCCAAATTTTCATCAAAGTCTAGAAATGAATTTCATTTTATCCGATCAACTTCAATGACACTTATATTCATACAAAATACATTAAAAAATCTTACTTTTTCATCAACATAATAATTTCTCCTCCTGTTATACTCTAATAAAAATTCTAGTCTTCATAACAACTTCTGAATCATCATTCAGTCCTTCACATATACACTTTTATAAACAATGCACCTTCTCTAAAAACCACATGTCACTAATCATCACATGTTAAGTCATATCAAGCATGATAATAAAATTTTCACTCTATATTTCACTTATCCAATATTAAAATAGGCGCTATTTATGACATTACCATCTTCCAATATTCTATCCATGCTATATGATACACTAATTGGTAATAAATACTCTATCCACACTGTATGACACACTGGTTGACAATAAATGGAAAACAAAACATATTTATTGGTCCAAAAATATTATATGTACTTAAGGTACATGTACATTCATACATGAAATAAACTCTATTTATAATACATGCCCAATTTTCAATAAATAATCACACTTGATGTACCACTCTTGATATTCCATTTCATCTATCTTCACAGGAGTTCAAAGATTTCAGTACATAGAAAAATTTATTGTGTGATCATACGTGTCATTTACCCTACTTGAACATGTTATATACTTAGTAGGGTACAATACTCTCCGTATTTTTTACCGATAGTAGGCTTCAGAAAAATGATTCATCCATTCTGAGTAATTTTTGACATAGAACATGGTGTTTTTCATGCATTTATCATCATGGGTTTATATTCAATGTGTTGTATAGTTTTTTAGTTTATTATAATCATAGAGACAATAAGGGGTATGGGAAAATTATTAGAGTATTCATGGGGTAGGTAACCCTCTCATAGTAATGGGGTGTGGGTCCTTTGTTTTTATAGTAGAGTAGGTAACCCTCTCAAATGATTTGACCTTTAAAAGGGTGTAGGTACTCTACTAATTGAGTTTGTAAACATCTTGGTCAATTAATACTATAAACTATAGGGTTTTGGTATTATATTGGAGTGGGTAAACCTCTCAACCAAGGAATGATCAGGTAGGGTGTGGGTCCCCCATTATTGTTTCTATTATGGGTTGATGTGGAGGTAATAGATATGAGACAATTTAGGTGTTTTGGGTTCTAAAATGATTTGTTTTTGATGGGTTCTTTTCAAGTGTTTGAACATAATGGAGCTAAGTTATGATGAATGATGATCAATGGTACCATGGTTACTTGTTGCACTAAATGAATATTAGGATGTATTATGTTCGTTGGACATTCTGTCCAAATGTTTTCTTTTTTATTTTAAAGTATCATACTAGGAATATTTATACTAACCTCTTTATGGCCTTTATTCCAACATGTGCGGTGGTTTTTCAAATTACACATAGTTCAATGGTGGTTTTAGAGGATGTGGAGCTGGTGGAACTAGTTTATAGGATATATTGGTGGAGTTAGTTTCTGGTGGTGCTCACATTGGTGTTGATGTGATAGGGAGTTTTCCTTTTCCTCTGTTTGAGGTTAGTCATTATCATGGGATTTGAGAATTTTACTTCCACTTCTTTTAGGATTTGGGATATAACTCATTATTAAAGGTATTTTTTATGGTATCCTATATGATTAGATTTAGTTTTTTTATTTATTTATATATTTTAGGTTTTTCATTGATTTTATCTTGTCTTATTAATGTATGGATATTTGCAGGTTTGTAGACTAAGGTATCTAATTTTTGTATATCCTTTATTAGTTTTTGTTTCTATCACTTGACCTATTTGAGGGGGGATTGGGGTGTCACACTTAGTTTAACACTAATCATGGTGGGTCCCAATGGGTGAAGTTGTGTCATCCATATCATTAAAACAATAAAGTTTCATAAAATCCTCATGTCACAACACTAGAACAAAGTAGGGAGACTTTTCATCATCATAGAAATATAAAATGACCATATTATCTTATCTCTACATATGAAAACATCATAAATGGATATAGAATATTGTGATTATTATATAATGCGATGCATCTAAACTATCTTACATATTCCACTTCTCCATCATCCCTCGGTAATAATAATAATGGGGGAAATGTACCCCACTAGAAGACACCTTTGTTGAGAGGGTTATTGACCCCTATGGAGTAAATGCACCTCGAGCTGTGTTGTATGCATAAAAAGAGAGGGTTAAAACACCATGAGTGTTGGAACCACACCTCACTAAAAAACCTTAGTCGAGAGGATTTCCAACTCCACTATATACATGAAGGATCCATACAATGTCATTATGAGAGGGTTTCCCACTATGTGCATTATCTAATCATATTTCAACACACTTAAAATTATATCTAGGAAAATAAAGAATAAATTTTATTTTAATTCCTTAAATAAGAACTATAGATGATAAAGATATATATACCATTTCATTATATACAAAATATTTATCCGAATGGAATAATCATATGTCCATAACTAAAATCTTAGTGAAAATATATGAAAAATACTATATCCTTCCAAGTACAATACATGTTTCAATAGACTAAAAAATGTGTAAGATCACATGAGTAGGATGGTCATGTACTTACATCTCCTAAATATTATGAATTAATTATACACATCATGTTATATAGGGTGAAGAACCTATGTAGATTTCTAGAAACTCGTGTTTTTTCATTTGAGTGTGGGTCCTGTAATGTAGTACATGAAACGTAATTATACTAAACATTGTGTCCTAAGAGGTTTGCAAGTTAATATTAGGTATGTAGAAGGAACTTTATGTCAGTTTTACATATAGTACATGACATGTGGCATAGATTCACACTAATTTTGAAAATTATGAATAAATTTAATCCCTAGTTTCCACCATGTCTGAGCCACACATTGACCTGTGTTGGACTCCTCGTGTATTAATCATGCTTTAATGATCACAAATCTCATCAATGATCACAAATATCATTAATAATCATAAATCTTATTAAACATAGTTAAATCCTAAATTATATCCAATCATGTGTATTTATGTTTCAAGTTCACTCATGCTTTATAATGGTTAAGCTCAATCCATTTCATGCATATTGCTGTTTAAGTCTGAATACTGTTCTTTTCCTAAGTGCAAGACATTGTAAGCCAGACACCGTGAGAAAGACACTGTGAAGCAAGAAATCGTGAAGCAAGAAACCCTGAGGAAGACACCGTGACACTCAGACACCATGACACTCAGACCGTGACACTCAGACACCGTGATTCTCAGACACTGTGACACTCAGACCATGACACTCAGACACCGTGACACTCAGACCATGACACTCAGACCCTATGACACTCAGACACCATGAAGGAGACATTGTTCACACAACTTATTGTGACACCATTTCTTAAAATATTTTTTCGTCTTCCAATTTAATGTTTAACGGTCATATTTGATACCTTTAATGCACTAACATAATTAATTTTTCTTTTAAGACTTAGTACGAGGTATGAGGTATGAAACACATGGAACCTGCCAGCTAAAACACATGCATTCAAAGACAAATAGTGGAGAGTGCCAAACAACCATAGCACGTGATACTGAACGAAAAAAAAAAGCTTCTGAGCACAACCACGAAGAACACTTTGCAAGTTTTTCAAAGAAATCACTTCCACATACATGCAATATGACTCTGCAGAAGAACATATGAAGTACACTGGAATTCAGAGAACATATTCACATTATCAACACTCATGAAGAACACAAGAAGAATTACAACACTCTTTTTTTCAAGACAAAAACCAGAGAAGGACTCAAAAGCATTTCTTCTTAATCAAAGGAGTCGAGAGCTACACTTCAAATCACTAGATCATTCTAAACTCATATCTACTCTCTCTCAGTGATTCTTTTACTTAATTTTTGGGCAGTGTGTATACTCTGTATATTCCATACACACACTAATCATGTGATAAACTGAAGGATTTATAAATCCTTACACAAAACTCTTTATACTCTTGTTTACCCACGACAACTGTGGAAGAGGTCCCTGTGTGGCCTGGTTATTATTTTTGTTTACCAACGAAAACTGTGGAAGAGGTTCATGTGTGACTTGGAAAGTCTGTGTACTGTTGTTAACCCCGATCCAAGGTGTGGATCAATGTTTATTTATATAAACTGCTTGGTGGTAGGTGATCACCAAGTGGAGTGGATTAGGTCTCGGCTTGAGACTGAACCACTTGTTTCATATCCGCTGTGCTATTTAAATTTAGTCTTCTCTGTTTTGCTGCTTTATTACATATTCCAGAAAACTCAAATTTCACTTTGATAGTTAGTCTTGGAAGGAAGTTATAATTGATTTTTCTTAGTATGATAACTTCAAAAGTAATTTTAATAATATATATTAAGATTACTGAGAATTAGTCAATCTTCTAAGAAGTTTTTAGAACAGTTAAACTCTTATAATAGTATAACCTTGATTAACTAGGTTGTATATATTATTGGGGAAAACCATTTCATTTAAAATAATATTTTTATAAAAAAAATTTATAGTTACTCAAATCACCCCTCCCCTCTTGATTAAACTACTCTGACCAACATTTGGTATCAAAGGTTTCTTTACTAGGACTCTGTGTAATCTTACTCAACTGTGATTGTAGTTGTACTTTAAAGATCTGTAAATTTCTGTTAGTTCTAAATTTCTAGCTCTTATAAAGTAATTCATTAGTATGGATAATAGATTGGAAGGTGTTGCAACCAACAGACCACTATTCTTTAATGGAACCAACTATGCTCAATGGAAAATTAAAATGAAAATGAATCTAGAGAGTATGAGCTTTGAAATTTGGTCATCCATTATAGATGAATACAAACATATTGTGACTAATAGAATTACATGGGATGAACCTACAAAACTTTCTTAAAATAAAAATTTCAAAGCCATGAATGATTTGTACTGTTTCTTAGGAGATGAAGAATTTAATAGGATTTTTGTGTGTAAAACTGCCCATGAAATTTGGGATACCTTATTTTTCTCACATGAAGGCACATCTAGTGTAAAGGAAATGAGACTTAATACTTATACTATTAAATAAAATAATTTTAAAATGAAACCTGATGAGCCTATTTATGACATGTATCTTAGGTTCAATGAGATTGTCAACACAATTATTTCTCTAGGAAGTGAAGTCACTGCCAAATAACAGATCATGAGAATCCTTAGATGTCTACCTAACAGATGGAGGGGAACCTCTGTCTCTATTAGAGAATCATGTGAAATCAGCAAGATACCTGGAAATTAACTCATTGGGGAACTGATGATGTATGAGGAAGAGCTGAAATCCAACAAAGAAGATGAGGATGAACCAAAGAGTAAATCTGTAGCATTCAAGACCACCATCTCGATGCACAAAGACAAAGGGAAACTGGAAGCTTCTGTATAAAGTTCCACCACTGAACAATCATCACCTTATAGTGATGAGTAGATGGCCTAACTAGCCAAAATATTCACATGATTCTACAAAAAGAAGATATTTTTCAGAAATCCTAACTTCAATGGAATGTACGATCAAAAAGTAAACTGGAAAAAGGACTGGAATAGAAGTGATAAAACTGATGAAATTGTATGCTATGAATGTAAGACCAATAGAAATATAAAGGCTGACTGTCCAAAGCTCAAATATATAAAGAAGTATGAGGATAAGGACAAGAAGTACAAAAGGGAAATGAAAGAAACTTGGAGTTCCTCTGAGGATAGTGAAAGCGACTCAGAGACATCACATGATGAATAGGCTAACAAATCCAATATGTGTTTTATGAAAAACACATCTGAGGTAACACTAAAATAATCTCTACATAATTCATACTATTCTGAAGAGGAAAGTGACTCTGAAAATATGACTAAGGAATAAATGTTTGAATATTGCAACGTGCTTGAAGAGACATGAAATGAATTAAAATATAAATATAAATCATTGAAAAAACAACATGCTCTCACAGCAAATGTTAAATCTAAACTTACTACTGAAAAGGATAAAAATTCTCAACTTCTTAAAGAAAACAATGAATTAAAAATGTCTAATGAGCAATTAAAAAGTGACTTAGAAAAGTTTACTAATGGGAAAAATACCCTCACACAAATTCTAGGAAAACAAATTGCCCCCAAATATAATACTGGAATTGGTTATCAACATGGTAAAAGAAACCTTGGTAGAAATAATTTTGTTTCAAAGTCTAGGATATATAATTTTGTTCCCAGTTCTGGACACAACTCAACTAGTTCAAGTCATGATACATACTCTATTGTTTCAAGTTTGTGTGGACCAAATATAGATTATTTTTCAAATACTTTACATAATGCTTATAGGAAACCTATGAGACAAATATGGGTTCCTAAAGCACTTATTACTATTGTTAATGGACCCAAACAAGTATGGGTACCAAAATCTATCTTTGCTTGATCATGTTATAGGAAATCTTCTTAAAGAGCTCCTGCAAGAATCTATGGTACTTGGATAGTGGATGTTCAAGGTACATGACAGGATACTACTAATGCTTCAAGAATCTGATAAAAGTAGATGGAGGACATGTCACATTTGCTGACAATGCCAAAGGGAAGATCATTGGCTTAGGCCAGATTGGTAACTCTGATTCGATTTTAATTTATAAAGTACTGTTTTTTAATGGCTTAAAATATGATCTGCTTAGTATCTCACAATTATGTGATGATGGATGTCATGTTAAATTTGAAAATGATGCATGTAATGTCTTTACTTCTAAAGTTGAATTAGTATTTTCTACATCATGTAACGAGAACATTTATTCTGTTAATTTAAATTCCATATCTTCTTAAAATGATTCATGCTTAAGTGTATTTCATAAAGAAACTTGGCTCTAGCATAGGAGACTAGGACATTGTAATGTTCACTCCCTTAAAAAGCTAACTAGAAAAGGCCTAGTTAATGACTTACCCAAACTCAAGTTTCCACATGACAAAGTGTGTAATCCTTGTCAAAAGGGAAAACAACACAAAATAAATTTCAAATCAAAGAAAGAAGTTTCTACTTCTCAACCTCTTGAATTGGTTCACATGGATTTTTTTGGACCATCTAGAGTTTCTAGTTTAAATGGGAAGCAATATGTTTATGTTATGGTAGATGATTTCTCTAGATATACCTGGACCTTTTTCATGTCTCACAAAAGTGAAGCATGCTCTTATTTTACAAAGTATTCCAAGTATGTAGAAAATTTTAGTGGCCTTAAAATTAAATCTTTAAGAAGTGATCATGGCCGTGAGTTTGAAATCAAGAGTTTGAATCCTTTTTCTCACAAAATGGTTATAGTCACAATTTCCCTGCCCCTAGAACACCTCAGCAGAATGGTGTTGTAGAAAGAAGAAATAGAAACCTGCAAGAAATTTCTAGAAAAATGCTCAGTGAATATGACTTACCTATTTATTTTTGGGTTGAAGCTGTTAATATAGCATGCTACATAATCAATAGAGTCTTGATTAGACCAATTCTCAAAAAGTCCCCTTTTGAACTCGGGAACAATATAAAGACTAAGGTTAATTAATTTAGAGTTTTTGGTTGCAAAGTCTTTATTATCAACACTAAGGATAATCTTGAAAAATTTGCATCCAAATGTTATGAAGGAATTTTCCTAGGTTACTCAATATTAAGTAAAGATTATAGAGTATTCAATAATAGAACTAAATGTGGAGAAGAATCTATTCATATCAAGTTTGATGAAACAGATCCACATGAGCCTAGAACCATCCTAGAAAATTTGGAGGATGATGTATCAAATCTGGACATCAACTCAAAGTCCTCAAATTCCTCTGTGAAAGAATCTGTGAAAACTTCAAATTCTGGAAATTCCCTTCAATTGAGTCATAATGAACCAGAATATGTTGATGAACCTGAAATCACAAGTCCCTCTTTTTCTAGAAAGGTTACAACCCTTAGAAACCATCCCTTGGATGTTGTTGTAGGATACTTAGAGAAAGGAACACAAACTAGAGCTTCTCTTAGAAATCAGGTTGAACATCAATCATTCTTGTCATAACTTGAACCTAAAAACATTGATGATTCCATCAACGATGAATTCTTGGTAATGGATATGTAAGAAGAACTTAACTATTTTGAAAGAAACAATGTTTGGAAACTTGTTGAAATACCCAAGGACACATTCATTATAGGCACTAAATGGGTGTTTAGGAATAAGGTAGATGAAGCAGGAAATATAGTTAGGAACAAGGCTAGATTAGTTGCAAAAGGATATAGTCAAGAAGAAGGAATTGACTATGAGGAGACCTTTCCTCCAGTAGCCAGACTTAAATCCATCAGAATCCTACTTGCCTATATTGCACATCTGAATTTCAAACTATATCAAATGGATGTTAAGAGTGCATTCTTAAATGGGTATATAGATGAGGATGTATTTGTCTAACAACCCCCTGTATTTACAAATCCTCATTTTCCCAATCATATTTTCAAAATATCAAAATCTTTATATGGTTTAAAACAATCTCCAAGAGCTTGGTATGACAGATTAAGTACTTTTCTTATTTCCAAAGGTTTTAAAAAGGGAATAGCTGATCCAACCCTCTTAATAAAACGAATTTCTAATGATGTTTTAGTTGTTCAAATCTATATATATGATATTATTTTTGGATCTTCAAAAAATTCATTATGTTTTGATTTTTCTAAAATGATTCAAAACGAATTTGAAATGAGGTTAATGGGTGAATGAAAATTCTTTCTTGGATTTCAAATATTTCAAAATAATGATGGAATTGTTTTAAATTAAATTAAATACACTATAGATCTTCTAAAATATTCTGGATTGGATAGCACTAAAAGTAGTGACAGTCCCATGAGTACCACCTGTAAGTTGGATCTTGATGAAGATGGAAAATTTGTTGATCAAACTACTTATAGAGGAATAATTGGGATTTTAATCTACTTAACTGCTAGTCATCTAGACATTATGTTTAGTGTGTGTATGTGTGCTCACTTTCAAGAAAACCCTAAAGAATCTCGTTTAAATGTTTTAAAGAGAATTTTCAAATACCTCAAGCATACACCCAATCTAGGACTGTTCTATCCTAAAGGACAATCATTTGAACTAGTTAGTTATTCTAATGCTGACTTCGATGGATTTAAGTTAGATAGAAAGAGCACCTCTGTAACATGTCACCTTTTAGGAAAGTCACTAGTATCATGGTGTAGTAAGAAACAATATCTTGTCTCATTATCTACTGTAGAAGCTGAATACATAGCTGCCGGCAGTTGTTGTGCACATATTTTTTGGATGAAACACACTTTACTAGATTATGGATATCAATTCAGACATGTACCAATAAATTGTGACAATACAAATTCCATTAACATCTCAAAAAATATTGTTTCACATTCTAGGACAAAACACGTTGATGTAAGACATCACTTTTTAAGAGATCATTATCAAAAAGGTGATATTACCTTCGAATTCATTGGTACTGAATATCAACTTGCTGATATATTTACTAAGCCATTAAATTAAAAAAGAATATACTACATCATACAAGATCTTGACATGATAAATATCAAATAGATATCTTACTTGTCTTACTGTTCAACTTTTACTATGTTTTATTTTACTGTATAATGATTACGAATTCTCAGTTACTGTCTCTCATGTTTACTGTATCACCATTATCACTCTGTACTCATAGTCTGACATTTACTGTCTCACCGTAACGTGCACTGAAAAGTTTACTCACTGTGTCACTGTGACGTTCGCTCACTATCTCACCATGAAGACCACTTGTTGTCTCACTGTAATGACCATTTACTGTTGCACTGTGACGACCGATCACTGTCTCACCATAACAACCATTCACGGTCTCACCATGAAAATTATTTATTATATTCTTTAAACCCGTATCGTGGTAATTTTAATTTCACCTCTTTTACTTTCCCGCATTTTTGTTTTTGTGATGTTTGACATTCCCAAATTATAAAACAAAGAGTTTCACTTGGTTCTTCACCCGAACTTTCCCCTACTCACTCGTTTCGAACCCTATCAACCTTGAAACCCTCTCTCTCTCTCTCCCGACCATCAGTGGATGCCACGAATTAAATGACCATCATCATCCAAACTTGAGAAGCACCGCCCAAAGAAGAAGAAAATAGCACCCAAGATGACACCTAAAGGACCATTGAATCTGAACCTGGTAAATCGAAGTGTTGTCCCTGAGAAATCAATCTGCCCCGAATGGATTTTTTCTTGCAAATCTCTAGTCCTGAAAGTGTTAAAATAACAAGGATGGTTAGAATGGTTCTCAAGGGAGAATAGAACTATCTATCCCAAGTTAGTAGCTCAGTTCTACTAGTACGCATAGTCTTCTTTTGAATCTAGTGAAAGATTGGCTGTGAGGAGCTGGATTAATGGCCAAAGATGCTCCTTCTCATTGAGGTTATGGGATGAATGCCTTAGGATACCTCATGAAGGAATTTTTGATGGTTATCATATAGAACCTCCACCTACAACTGATTTATTTGACCTTGAAGATGCTCTGAAAACCCTAACAAGAAATGGCACCAAGATAAGGGCCATAGCTGCTGAACTGGATGGGGAAACAAGGTTGTTGTTTAAGTTTATTCAAAATCTAGTTAGTCCAAGGAAAGGTGACTTTTTTGTATTAAAGTATCAAGATTTGTTCTTAATTAATCTTATGAATAATGGATACAAGATTAACCTGTGCAAGTACATCATTCATCATACGTGTGAGTTGATCAAGGTTACATATAAGTCCACTTCATTGTTCTACTCTAGGATAAAATTAGTCATGCTTGTTGAAAAACGCATAGTTTGACCTAATAAAGAAGTGATTATGGACTGTGAGTACTGTCTCTCTAAAGCCACTATCAAGAGAATGAATATAAACTAGAACCCTTGGAAAAAGGAGTGGGTGGAAGACAATGATAAATTTTATGAGAAGTTTAATCTTGTGGATTATCCATCAAGGCCGAAAGACATTTCAAATCATGGTTTGGAACCAGATGAACTTGGTGAGCATTCAGAAGAAGAGGAAGAATAAGCCGAAGTACCTCATTGGAAAGAATATGTTGTTGAGGAAGAAAGGACTATTATTCCTCCTATTGTTCTTGAGGAAGAAGTTCTTACCCATAGAGATGATGTTAGTCTGGAAATCCAACTTGAGGCTGAAAAAGAATTAGTGGTGACAGAATCTGATCAGCAAGTCATGGAAGAGCCTATTCTAGAAGAACTCCCTCTTATGGAAGATTCAAGTCTATAAGAACTCCCTGGTGTGCAAGAAACAAATCTAAAAGAACACCATGTTATGCAAGGAGAAAATCTGGAAGAACTCCCTAAGGAACCACCTGTTCCTAAAATAATACCCTCTGCTGAAGAGGGGATGGAGATAGCCTTTCAACTGGCTAGACAAGAGATGAATGAGGAACTTAGAGATGAAGCTGTGGATTTAGACCAAGCTCTTGAGCCTCTGAATCCTGAAAAGGAAGCACCTATTGAGGGGGAGGAAACCCAAAATATTGAGTCTGATGAAGCATCACATCCGGATGAGTCCAGTCTTGTGGAAACTCAGTACAAATTCCCAAGATTTTATGATGTGAGTGAATCTCAATAGGTTACTACAATTAGGCTTGATCTTTCTTCCCTGTTTCAGTTGAAGTCAGTTTCTAACTTTTCCACTGAGACGGAACCAGAACCTGAACCTACCCCTGTACCAATTCCTACACCTGAACCTTTACCTGAACAGTTTCCCTTTGTCAGTAAAGATGATCTGAAGTACTTTGGAGACACTGTCTTATCTAGAGTTGAGAAGCTTATAAACTCCCAACCTTGTGCTGTGACAAATATGAGGGATAGAGATGCCTCACTACTTTTGGAGAAGATCATTTGGAAGATCCAACCTAAAATTCTCCACAAAATTCAAGAAGTTAGAGTTGAAAATAAGTTTCTCAGTAATGAAGTCACAACCCTGAGAAGCATGGTTTAAGACATGAAGAAAGAGCTGCATTCAAGATTAGAGCCTGATACTGCTCCTTTAGAACCCACTATTTCTAAAATCTCTCTAGATGTTGTGTCTCAGATTCACCCTTACCTGTTATCCTTTGATGAAAATATTGTATAAAGGCACAAACAGTTGTTGAAGGAAATGAGAGAGCTTGTGGTGAACCTGAATAAACGCACTGATGAGTACACTGGTTGTCTTCAAAAGGTATTAAATCAGCTCAAATCTCTAACCACAGTCGTCAAAGCTTCTAATACCTCTGTTGAATCCTCTACACCTTCCTTGGACAGTTCTCCACTCAGATCTATAGTCCAAGAAGAGCTTCAGAATTCTTTCAGTGGCTTCAATGTGACTTGTTTCTCTGAAGTTGTCAAGAATAGTGATCGAGTGCTTGACCTTGTGAAAATTCATTCCAAGATTGCAAATTATTCCCAGCAGGAGATTTCTAAGAAAGTGGATTTCTATTTCAACCAAATTTTCTCCAAGACTGATATGACCAACAACTTTAAATACCTTGTAGAGAATCTACGGATTCCTCCTGTAACTCAATCCTTCAAAACCCAAGTCTAGAAGCTAACTGAGTTTACCAGATTGTTGGAAAAGTTCATGGAAAACAAATATAACTTTGAAAAGGCCATTTGGAATGGTGGAGAAATTATTGCATACTTAATAAAACTCTTGAGACCTTATCTTTATGTCCAGAGTACAGGAATTGTTCCTCCAGCGGTTGCTCCTCTCAGACCTAGACTACCTATAATCACCTCTGCCTTAGCCTCAACTACCATGTATGTTGGCCAAGCTCTCAGTCAGACCAGGCCTGTAATTCTTGATCAGAAACTTCTTCGATCTTCTACTGCTCATACCTTGGCTCCCTCAGTCTTCGAAGCTATCCCTTTACCCTCTCTACCTACCACCTCTCTACCTTCTTCTACATCAACCACTGCCCATATGGCTTCCTCTTCTATTTCTGATAAAGGAAAAGAGAAGTCCAATCCCTGAAGAAGACCAGTGCTTATTACTTTTTGATGGGGATGTAATTATTTTTGTATCTCTATTTATTTTGTACTAAACTGTTTACTCTTAATGGAATGTGCAATATTTACCCTCTCTTTCATTCAATTTTTTGATAATCCAAAAAGGGGGAGAAGTTTCTGCATAAAGTTTCTATATGTTATTTTCTCTATATTTGCATAAAATTTACACTTTAACTGTGCATGATTTGAGATCATCAAAAAGGGGGAGATTATTGCACTTCTCATGTATTAATCATGTTTTAATGATCACAAATCTCATCAATGATCACAAATCTCATTAATAATCATAAATCTTATTCAACCTAGTTAAATCCTAAATTATATCCAATAATGAATATTTATGTTTCAAGTTCACTCATGCTTTATAATGGTTAAGCTCAATCCATTTCATGCATATTACTATTTAAGTCTGAATACTGTTATTTTCCTAAGTACAAGACACTGTAAGCCAGACACCGTGAGCAAGACACCATGAGCAAGACACCGTGAAGCAAGACACCGTGAAGAAAGACACTGTGAGGAAGACACCTTGACACTTAGACACCGTGACACTCAGACATCGTGACACTCAGACCGTGACACTCAGACACCGTGACACTTAGACTATGACACTCAGACACCGTGACACTCAGACACCGTGACACTCAGACACTGTTCTCACAACTTACTGTGACACCGTTTCTTAAACTATTTTTTCATCTTCCAATTTAATTTTCAAAGGTCATATTTGATACCTTTAATGCACTTACATAATTAATATTTCATTGTAGACATGGTATGAGGTATGAGTTATGAAATTCATGGAACCTGTCGGGTAAAACATAGGCATTAAAAGATAAAGAGTGGGGAGTGCCCAACAACCACAATGCGTGATACTGAATGAAAAACAAGCCTGTGAGCACGACCACAAAGAACACTTTTCAAATTTTTCAAAGAAAGCACTTTCACATACATGCAATCTGACTCTGTTGAAGAACATATGAACTACACAAGAATCCAGAGAATATCTTCACATTATCAACACTCGTGAAGAACACAAGCTGAATTACGACACTCTATTTTTCAAGAAAAAAACCAGAGGACTCGAAATCATTTCCTTTTAATCAAAGGAGTCCAGAGATGCACTTCAAATCACTAGAGCATTGTAAACTCATATCTACTCTCTCTCAGGGATTCTTTTACTTACTTTTTGTGCAGGTTTTATACTCTGTATATTCCATACTCACACTGACTCCTGTGCTAAACTGAAGGATTTCTAAATCCTTACACCAAACTCTTTATACTCATGTTTACCCACGACAACTGTGGAAGAGGTCCCTGTGTGGCTTGGTTATTATTTTTCTTTACCCATGAAAAATGTGGAAGAGGTCCCTGTGTGACCTGGACAGTCTGTGTACTATTGTTAACTCCGATCCAGGGTGTGGATCAATGTTTATTTATATAAACTGCTTGGTGGAAGGTGATCACCAAGTGGAGTGGATTAGGTCTCAGCTTGAGACTGAACCACTTGTTTCATATTAGTTGTGCTATTTAAATTTAGTCTTCCTTGTTTTTCTTCTTTATTGCATAATCCAAAAAACTCTAATTTCACATTGATAGTTAGTCTTGGAAAGAATTTATAACTGATTTGTCTTAGTAGGATAGCTTCAAAAGTAATATTAATAATACATATTAATATTACTGAGAATTAATCAATCTTCTAATAAGTTGTTTAAACAGTCTAACTCTTATAATAGTATAACCTTGA